>HG992148.1:12880027-18485027 GCA_905220505.1 Laothoe populi
GTGCCCACATGTTACCTATAAACTTAATCATGCATGCGAATCTGTGTTCGGAAGCTAGTATATATTGTTTTATGAGTTTTACTGTAGAAGTTATCAGACACTGTAATAAGTACTATGCATGTCTGACAAAATACAAGCTAACGTTGACATTTATTTAATTTATACGACCCGATAGAGATAAAGTTTCTCCAAAATGATCGATAAACTTGGCAATTATGAAATGAAGCGCGGTCATAAAGTAGTTTATTTAACATTCGGGTTGATAAGGCAAAGACATAAATCTCAACTGAGAAAACTCATAGCTCGAACATATGTATATTAAGAGCAAACAGTTTTCGCAGAAAGTACCTAATATGTAAAACAAAATTAAAATTCGTTTGCCAAATAGCGATTACTTACAAATTAAAAACACAGACGGTAAAATGGTGTAAAACGTTTTGATCATAAAATTACATAAAAACACGTGTGTCCGTACTACAGTAACTTTTTTGCAAACTAACATGCTGACCGTACTGGAAAAAATAATATAATAATAATAATACAAGCCCTGTATTAAATATTGTCCCACTGCTGGGCGCGGGCATCCTCTACTAATGAGAGGGGTTAGGCCTTAGTCTACCACACTGGCCTAATGCGGGTTGGTAGACTTTACATACCTTCGAAATTCCTATAAGAATTCTCAGATATGCAGGTTTCCTCACGATGTTTTCCTTCACCGTTAAGCGATCATTAACATGTAATACACAGATAACTTTAGAAAAGTCAGAGGTGTGTGCCATTTGGGTTTCGAACATACGACTTTCGTCTTGACAGTCCCTACCGCAACCAACTAGGCTATCGCTGCTATATATCGTGTATACAAACATCTGTTATAGTACACTGTGACTTGTAAATGTATTAATACGAGCATTATAAGCATTGCTACCGCACACAACCTTCTTATGACCACCTCCGTAGCATAATGAGGTATCCCTCAGGTTAGAGTTAGGAGATTAGGTTTCTCAACTTAAATGAAACTGAGACAAATTTGTGATCCATAAATATTCATTAAAAAATAATAAATACATCCAATGCACTTGTATAGTGTATACAGGGATAACCCTCGGTTGGTGTCACATCACAATATTAAATCAAAATTGTCTAACGGCCTCTACGTGTTGGCTTTGTATACGCATGCCTTCCAAAGGTCCGGGATTCCATAGTCCCGTGAATATGTAAAACACCCAATAGTCACACATATAGTTCTAACCCCACAATACGTTAAATCTATCATGCGGAAATCAAGGATTACAAGGGATTACAGTCTGGCAACACCCCGACCAGAAACTAATATTTGTCATTCACACAAACGTATGTCTTGGTGCGACGATCACATCATTCTCGTTTCACAGCCTACTCGCCCTCTGTGCTATGGAGACTGTCCTTAATTAGACCGACTCTGTGTTTTTTTAGACCGAGTCTTAACAAGTTCATAAATCATAATACCAGAAATATTAGTTAATCTAGTATGGAAGGCAATGATTGTGACTATTGGTTGCATTAATTAATTTTATATTTAGCAGAGAAGTTTATTACTAAATTTGAATAAGTCCATATACCCTTTTGTATTTAAATTGTACTTAAAAAACAGTTTTTTTATTCATAACAAGTACACCGACTTCAATAGCAAAACAAATTATGCGTCACTATAAAATTTGAGGGTTGCCCTTGATTTGTCTGAGATCCCATCATCAGATCCTGACTTGGTGCCAATGAGACCACCTGGGAAGTATACCCTTTTAAACAAAAAAAGAATTTCTCGAATCGGTCCTGGCGTCTTCGAGTTATCAGGTAACATACAGAAAAAAAAAGATTCCGACGAATTGTTAACCTCCTCCTTTTTTGAAGTCGGTTAAAAATAAGTAGAACATTAAATTAATGACCGCAAATGGACTCAGAGCAAGACACAACAGAAATACCTGTAAACGTTATATTAATAAGTGTTAATAAGTGATAATTTTTAATATACTTAACCGAACAAGTGGGTTTAAATAGCATTACTTATCATGACATAAATAGTGTCTGAATAGCCAATATTTTTATGGCTTTTTTTATAATAATAATAATAATAATATAAATGTTTATTTGCTCCCACATAGAAAATGGTTTGATAATAACTAGTAATAAAGGTAAGGTAGTATAAAAGTAAGTACATGTTTTGTTTGTGGGAGTCAGGAGCCCAAACTAGGTTTCCCTGTGTTAAGGGTCTCCTGGCTCCCCCTCTTGGAGTTACAGTTGATAATAAGTACACATAGTGGTGACATTGAAAAAGTAACCTAAAATATTAATAAGAAATTACTGTATGAGATATGACTGACTTTAGTACCAGTAAAACCACGAATTACAATGCTGGTCAATAGGAATGAACTCAGTTAGTTGATCATGGATGTTTGCCACCCTAGACTAGACCGAGGTACTTAACGAGACTATGTAATACCTAACAAAAACTATATTCATATTTTATTTTCGAATGCGATATACGAACGTTTCGGGTCTCGAGTTACCAATTCAATTGATAAAGTTTGCTTATTATAGTTTTATGAGAATATGTTCGGAAAGCCACAAACTTGTTTACATAGAATTCAAATAGAGTTTTTAGTTTGAATTATGCAGTCTCAGTTGCTGCCAACTGAACAAAAGCAATAATGCATCAGTAAGTGCCCGCGCAGTATCTGAAACGCAGGTTTTATGGATAATCAAATTATTTCTAGCGACGAACTCCATGGGTTTATATTTGGCAACAACATATTTTAATCTGCAACCGTTTTTTAATTGAACAGTATTACTAATACGGAAAATAGAGTTCTAAATTTTAGGTGGTTTTTTAATCATAGATATGTATATGTATGTAAAGGTATAATTATCTCTATATGTAAAAACAATAGAACCGTGAACCCTAATAATTGAAATAAAATGAGCATGACTTCCGAACGAATATGGCGAAGCTTTATAGGATACATATCTTTAATTATTTTATAACAAAGAATAAAATAATATTAAGTATAAACACAAACACCTTAATTTATCAACAAGTATACATATATTTGTGAGATATTTATTTGTATAACACTCTTGTTTAAACGAATACTAATAACCTAGACAGATATGTATATGTTTTGCTACTGCCGTGGTAGGTTTCTACTCCCAGAGACACCGCTCGCTGGCCGCACATAAATCTCGCCAGCAATATGAGACGCCGCAATATCACAATAACCCTTCCCGCAGCGATGCCATCGTCTCACAGACATGAGATACGCTCAAATTGAAATTATTATAATAAAACCTGGAGGGAGCTATATTATAATTCCAAAAATAGATTATATCAATATCTTTAGACGTGGAGCATTGAAACATGTTTCGAAAGTAATATTACTTATTTGTACGTATGTTAAGAATGGGGCTTCATGTAATTTACTATCATTTATAATCATAATGTTTGTCGATGAAACCCTTTAATCCGGTATTGCTATCATAAATTTAACAACTGAATAACTTTGATATACAAAGGCTATTTGAAGACAGGGAGGGCACACGTTCTCATTATTCAAATGCATTGAAGCAAATTATGGTAATCTGGGAAATCTGTTCTGTTTCAGTAATATTAATAGGGACACAAACATCAGTGCACCCCTGTTCATCGTCCGATTCGTGTGGATTTGCTTATTCGGAAGTTTCGAGACTATCAGTTAGGTACGAGTACGATCTCTCAGAGACACGACGCAATTCTAGACAACTTTATAATAACACTCGGTGGCGTTCAAATAATGATGTTCAATTGATCTCTGGCAAAACATTTGATTTCCTAAAAGTAAGACTGAGATATGCATTTTGTTCAATGTTTGAAGTGCTGCCATTTCAGATATTTCTAAGAAAAGTAATGCCAAAGAGGTTCGTCTGATATAGGAAAAGTCTATGAATTTGTATGATAATATGGTAATGTATGAATATACTTACGTAGGTCAGACACAATTTTATTCAATTTTTAATTTTATTATACAAATTAGATATTTATATATAAGACACAAATACATATCGACGGTTGGTGGGCTATTTGATTTAATCGCCTTTTTTGAATATATACACGAGAGAGGTTTAAAGTTTTTTTGATTTATGGAATAAAATCACAAAAAAATGCACGGATTTTAGTAGAATTAATATATTACTTAAGTAAGCATCTACTGCATCTTTATGACTTATTTTCATGCATTTATGAGGATTATTTTCTAAAATAAATGTGCCATGAAATAAAATGAGCCATGCTTTACGAGTTGATTTTAATTTGCCAAAAAACTGCACGAAACTTTTTAACTAGGCTCAAAATATGCAGAAAAATTTGTTAATCACTCTTGTCTAAAAGGATATTAAAAAAAAGTAGGGAGTGCTTTTATTTCCATAGCATTAAAGTTAAAAAAAGAATGGAAGAACGGTGAGTGTTGCTAGTGTTGCCGCACCGCCGGCGACTGATGAATCATGACTGGTTCATTCATTTCTTTTGTTCAAATTGGAAGAAAAATTGTCTAATTACATTAAATTTTAATTTCACAGATATAATAAAAAAAACAAACCTGTAAACGATCACAAAATCATACATCATTAAAAATTGTTGCGATTGAAATGTTTTATGTGTTCTAGATTTTTATTACATGGGGGTTCGTTTATGAAACTCATCAAAAAACGTGAGCGGCAGCTGCCAGAATTAAATAAAGCAATACTATTTCCGCATGTCACGTTACGTGTGTGACGTGTTCATCGACGTGGCGTGTAACACATGTACTCGGCGCACATGTATTCACCGCTGGCCGCAACACGCGTATTCCGGTTGTCCGATCGTAGTTCACCCGCCGCGTCCGCGTCACCTGAACTTTCTCCCTCATATTATTTCTCAAAGGTCATAATTTTTCATCAAATGTAATGCTCAAACATTTAAAGCTTATATTTGCCGCTATTTAAGAAAAATAGACAAATGTTTTGAAATTTTAGGTTTTGCCAAAAAAACAACTAATTTGTAGTATTGTTAATTACCATCTGTGGGAAGTATTCGCAAGGGTCATCTAGTAAATTGTGCTGATTGTAAGCTGACAGGCTGACAGTTTCTATATTGAAAGTTATTGACTTAGTTAACATAATCGTAAATAAACTAATACATATACACTCACGCCTGTAATCCCCGAAGGAGTAGGCAGAGGTGTAACCAGTACCTACACCCACATTTCGCCGAATTTATTACGGCCCCATAATGTGATAGAAGAAAGAAAGAAAACCCGGGGATCGAACCCGAGACCTCAACACAGCACAGCAGTCGTAACGCATGCGCAATTACAACTGCGCCACTGCGACAGTCAAAACACTAGTATTACTTAAAAAAGTAATTCTTGATTTTCTAATGAACAAATTTTCTTAAAACTAAGGACCAATTCGACTACAAATAAAATAATAGTCAGCCTTGTACACAGATATAATATACAGGCATCTGGCTAATTGTGTAAACTTTATAGGCCACTGTAGTGAATAACGAAATATTTCAAATTAAAATAAATGCGCCACGAAATCAAAGCACTCACGTATTATCTTTGCTTTTTAAAGGTTTTTTGAGCTATCGGAAATTTCATGCGGCTAAAGTAATTTTCCGCGAGCACAGAGCGGAAATTACCACATAGTGTTGTGACGTGTTCGACAAACGTCACGTAGCCGGATCCAAGCGCGCAGATCCTTATATCCAATTTCCGGCCGTTTTTGTTGGAAATGAGAATTAGCTGATGTGACGTGACGGAAGGCTAAATATCAATGTCGGCCACCGTATCGGCACCCCTGAACCTGTGTTATATTTATATACACATATACATATACACTCACGCCTGTAATCCCCGACGGGGTAGGCAGAGGTGTAACCAGTACACCCACTTTTCGACGAATTTCGGTCCCATAATGTGATAGGGGCGAGCCTATCGCCATACCGGGCACAGGTTCCAGACTCCGGGCTAATACTGAGAAATTCTAGATAGAAAACCCTATATCACTTTACCCGACCCGGGGATCGAACCCGAGACCTTGCATAATGGTAGTTTAGCTTAGAGTATTTAACACCTACTCTAAGTAGTTTAGGGATCAGAAATTGACATATGCCACTTTTTATCCCGGAAAAATGCACGCATCCTATGGGATAGCAAAATATAGAAAGGTGTTATAGTTTAAGATGCCTCCATGGATTGTATACCTTTCCTTCCGAAAATAATCTCCACGCGGGCGGAGCCGTGAGCAACATCTAGTAGTTAGTAAATTACAACATTTTATAAGTGATACTGATAAGTATCACTTATAAAATTGATGAAGTATCAAATACTGTTATTATGATTCATGTTAACTAAATTTATTTGAAAATTCGTTATCACATGTCAGATGTTTGTTGAGCGAAAAATAATATCAAGGAGTAATCAAATTGCTCTAAGAAACAATAAACGGAAAATCCCAGTTATAGCAGAAAAACGTAGTTCGACTTTGAGAAACGTATAGCAATCATAGAACAAAGATATAACTTTATTATTCCGCGCAGTACCCTGCAATGTCGCAATAGAATTACGGCAGACCGTCTCAGATAATGCAGAACTAAAAGAAAAATATTTTACCCAAACAAAATTATTATAATAATATAAAAGTAGCGACCTAACGACACTCGCAGTGAAGGCAGAACCACAAAAATTGTAATCATGTCCTCGCAAACTTGTTGAGTTGAAAAAGGTGTGGTTTTTTATTTAATACATTTTGTGGGTGATTTTCAACGAGGAGAGTCGGCGACGTCACTCGCGAAGTCAGCGGAGCGCGCGTAACGAACTCCCAGCCACGGGTCTGCACCTCGCTCAGACCCCGCGCCTCTCAACACTACTCCAAATAGCTAAGTATTTCATAAAATTTTGTATTCCACTCCGTGTAATTCCTAGTCTATTCCGTGGCATAATTATTTTTGGAGAAAAAATATGCGTTTAACGTTTTACGGTAACTAGTGGCTTTGCTGTGCCTTGGCATTGCAGAAGTCTATGGGCGGCGGTGACTATTTACCATCAGGTGGCCGTCTGCTCGCCTGCCTATCGAATCACAAAAAAACGGGCCTGGTGTATGTTGTTGCGACTTAATCAGTAAATATAAGATTATCCAGTTTACTACCATGAATATTTGAACCGTTATTCATTTATGATGTAAAAATGATTTATAAATAATAATCACTTATTATTCAATTTTAACTGTCGTTAAGAAGGAGGACATTTTTAATTCCACGGTTTTCCTTAAATGTATGTTATGTATGTGTCCCCTGATTTTGTGGATTGTTTTAGTGGGTAGAGTTTGTCACAAGGGTGATATACCATATAAGTTTAAATATAATCTGAAGGCAGATTATGATGAGATAAATATAAATTTTAATAAATAACGGAAAATAAAAGTATTGGTTATTATATTTATATAGCCGTAGTGCTACGACGAACAACGAAGCAAAACAGGTATATTGTTTTTGCAATTTGGTTAAGCTTTTTAGGACGAGAACAATAATTATATGGATGAAGTAAAATAAATATTAATTGAACTTATCATCAAGTTTACAATAAAGTTTACAAAGAGTTTATCTAAATAATAAACAAAATTTATTCTTCACTGATAGATCCATGATTAGCAAAAACAAAATAAATCCATAGACGACGTATATGTTATTACTTATAAGCTGATCTACAAAAAACACTTAAAAGCTAAAAATAAGGCCTTAACGACCTCGATCCACCATTATTTGTTTCGGGTCTGGGTGATGTGAGACCGTAGTCCTTCGTAGATATTGATACCCACGATGTAGGTTTAACATAGATTTGCCAACCGTCCTGTTTTCCCAGGACATGCCCTAGTTTTTAGAGTGTCCTCGAGTGTCGTGGATAGTTTTTAAACAGCGTCCTGGGTATTTAAAGCGACCTGATTTTTTTTATTGCATAGTCTGACAAACGAGCCAGTGGGTCATATACAATGTAAACGCAGACCGTAATAGGTGGACTGCAATTTCTGCCAGTCAAATAGAGTTCAAAGATTTTATAGTTGTATATAAGTTTGTTTACTATTTTATCATAAATATTGACAGCTCTACAACACTACCTGGGAGAAAAAACCCATGATTAAGCTATGTTACACATATGTGTCAAATAAAATGCTTGGATTAACAGATTTCACATGAATTTATTTTTACGATTTGTCTCGCATAACAGCCATAAGTTTAGTGTTATAAGTGAAACCCATTTGTTTGATCAAAGTCTTTCTATTAGGTTACTGATAAATTATTGATTTGCACATACCAATTACATAATGTGTTACGAATAAAAAAAAAATCTTACTATAACATAAAATATATTACTGAACAAAAAGTTAAATATGCACGTAGACCATTATAATTTGTTTCGGTTACGCATAGAATTCTTACCTGAGTTGGCACTCCGTCGCCGTATTATTGAAAACCAGACTCGATTCATATGAAAAATTACTTTTTCGTTTCGTGCCGTACGTTCTTTGGGCCCCCTTTCGTTTCTGTCTACGGTCGGATGCAAATACGAGATTCCTTTACTCGAACACAATAGACGCAATGTCGAGTTCCGCCACTGGAAAATGTTGAGATAAGTTATTTGTCTGTTAGTATTTTATACAAGTACATTATGATGCCGTTGACTCAACTACATATAATGTATATTTGTCAACACATTTCTATTTCCTTTATTTGTATTGAATATTTATATTGAATAATACGTACACGTTGTTTGCTCATTTGTATTGAAGGTACACGCCTGAGGGAATATTAATGAATAAAAAAATCGTATATTATGTTCTACGTGTGACTGATATTAAGAAAAGGGTTTGTTGACTCATACACTTTATTGTATATAAAAAGGAAATTGATAGGTAACGAGACATACCTATATCTTCGTGCGATCGTCGTACAGGACACAGGATGCACTTTGTGTTTTAATCTTTATTGTATATTCTTGTTCGCTATTATATGAAATTGCAAAGTGATAATATCGACTAACTATTATTGAGAGATTTATTATTAGCTGTTGCCCGCTACTCCGCCCGCGTAGAGGTTATTTTTGGAAAAAAATATTCAATCCAAGAACTTGTTTCCTGCACTTTTCCTGCACTGACGCACCTATACCGACCACCCTACCTTTCATGTATTATGCTCGGCTTATATAGAAACAGTGAGAAAGCGCTTGGTTTTTTTCGCGCGTGTTAATTTTTTGCGATAACTCCTAAGATATTCATTTAAATTATATGTGGTGTAAAAGATTATAACACATACATATACATATACACTCACGCCCGTATCCCATGGGGGTAGGCAGAGACTATTGACTGCCACAAGCTACGATCCTGATACACTTCTTTCGCCTCTTCCACAGTCATACATCTTCTAATAAATTTTCGACGGTTGGAGGTACTTCTGATTTGCCCTTTTAGGAGAAGATCGTTTATTTGATTGCAATAAGTTCTCCTCTGGCGCCCTCTACCGACTCTTCCAGTCACTTTCGGACGATAAATACCTTTCGTAAATCGCCTTTCATCCATCCTCTCCATATGGCCAAACCATCTGAGCATACCTCTTTCTATCTTAGTCACCACATCATTCTTCAACTCACAACGATCTCTTATCACACTATTCCTCATGCGATCAGCAAGGGTGACCACACATACTCCGTAGGGAACGCATCTCCACCGCATTTACTCGACTTTCATGCTGCTTCTGCCACACCCAACTTTCACTTCCATACATAAGTGTCGGTACCAGCACACCATTATGAACAGCCATTCGCGCCTTTTGTGACATTGCCTGGCTGCTCATTATCGCGTGCAAGGCACCATTCACCTTATTACCTGCCATCACTCTCCTTTCAATATCCCCCTCATATTTCCCATCTCTCGTTATCACGCTTCCCAAATACACAAACTCTTTCAATTGTTCCACTCTCTCACCATCTGTAGTTATGCTACATTCGGTAGAATTAAAGATTATAATAATGTGCATGAAATGCTTAAGGTAACTAACTAACGTTATTAAGTTGATAAAGATTAATACTGTATCGGTCTAAATAGCTTTCCAATTACCGCATTGTACGGGATCATTTTTTTAAGAAGATAGAGTGGTTATAGTAAGTATCGTTATATTTTAACCAATTTACACAAATCCTTGACAAATTATATACGTAAACCTTACTCATGAATCAATGTATCTATTGGTGAAAACCGCATGAAAGTCCGTTTAGTAGTTATTGAGTTTATCGCGAACAGACAGACAGACGCGGCGTAGGACTTTGTTCTATAATATGTAGTGATACTTACTTATGAAATAACTTATTAAAAAGTTAAGATTACTTAATACATTTATTATTTATATAAATTAGAGCTATTAATGTATTAAGTACGCTTTAATTCTTACTTACATTATATTTTTGGATTAAACTTAAAACAATTTATAATTTCATAAATAAATAAACATTATAAATGTAAAAATATCTAATAATAAAAATTATAGAATGAAATGTTTAGCTTGTTCATCCAATGCACACACGCGTATTTATGTACCACGGCCATGCTACATATTGCCTAAATCACTATCATTATGTTTGTCACAATATGTAACATTACTCAATTATCGTGTTGAAGTAAAAGCTACGAGTTCATATTATGGTTGCGGAGTTGTGCCAGGGCGGTTAAAGCCGGCGTTGGTTAGTTAATGTGCTAAGGCGTAGGAAAAGTTTCAGGTAAGCGTCTTCTTTTGTGGAACGTGATCAGCCTACAGTATGTCGAGTTTTACGTGTGTTCTTGTATTCCTTACGTACGCTTACGTAACTTAAAAAAACGTCGCTATAATCCACACTCATATAATAAAGGCGAAAATAACTCTGATTGTTACATTTTTACAACTTGTTACATTACTACAGATCAAATTAAATTTTGCAAGGAGATAAATTATATTCTTGGACCTTTCCCAGGATATGTCCTTACATAAGATCATATGTCTCAAAAAATAATCTTGAAAGGGGTGAAACAGGGGTTGAAAGTTTGTATGGGCAACCCATAATTCCTCAAATTAGGGACCTCAAAGCTTATATTTAGGCTTTTGTTAAAAGATAAAGAAATATATGCTTCAACTTTTTTGCAAAATCATCGCTAAAGGGGGCTAAGTAAGGGTTCAAATTATGATGTATTCTTAAGATGCACTCTCAAGATTCAGACATAACCCCTGAGAGGTAAGACGATCGTTACAGGTACGTAAGAGCAGAAGACAACTTGGAGTGTATACTTTTCTCCCATAAATAATCTCCACGCAGGAGGAGCCGCGGGCAACAGCTCGTATTAAATATCTATAAAATCGCGTCCACCATGATACCTTTTCCGTTGTCTTAGATTACCTTTTAAATATTTGAGATATTGTTGTACTTATTATTCAATAGTTTTAATAGACTTTAAATAAAATTTAATGAATTTATTCGCCTAGGAACAACGACTCAACTGAGTAAAACTGTCAAATGTAAAAATATATGTACTTTCATAATATACACCGTATATTGCAACACTTATTATAATATCGTTATTTACATAATGTGACTGTGCACTCATGCAATAAATAAGTAAAAATATATAAATTATGATTGGTCTCAAGCAACATCAATGAATAATAACGCAGCACGTAAAGTCGCGACGAAAGATTCAAGGATCTACGTACCTTGCAATATTATCTTCACGCCACAATTCGCTGTCATGGGACCCACCGAAGATGAAAATATAATAATAGAGGCGCATCAAACGTGATGTTATTAAGGGCTTCCGTGACCGGGGTTGCGATAGGGTGCGGCACGCTGCGCCGCGGAGCTCTGGAGCTCGGCGCGCACGCACCACGCGTGCATCGAATACCGACCCATTCACATGCAAAATCAGCTGCTTATCAATTTCTACGTGACGTTCACAAAGTAAAGCGTGTCATAAATCTACTGATTTCCGTTTGAACGAACGCTGAGGGCAATAGTCTGTGATATTTTCACAAAGTTCAAATGAAACAAGATTATAATGAAGTTAGGTATATGTGCGTAGTAGTATTAATTGTTCTGTAATAATAATATAATAATACTAGCCCTATATTTAACATTGTCCCACTGCTGAGCACGGGCCTCCTGTACTAATGAGAGGGATTTGGTCTCAGTCCACCAAGCTGGCCTAATGCGGGTTGGTAGACTTCACGTACCTTCGAAATTCTTTTGAGAATTCTCAGGTATGCAGGTTTCCTCGCGATGTTTTCCTTCACCGTTAAAGCGTAATTATTTTGTGGTGAATGGATATTCGTTTACGACAATAAAAACGAATACGAGTACGCTATTTTAAAAAAGACAGCGGAATCTTTGTTATTGCACACGTGCCCATCGCACCAAGAGAAAATTCTTGCAGTGTACAGAGTAAAAATCTTTTATTTCTTATTGAAGAAACCCAACGGCCGTCGGCGCCTAATCAAGGAGTTGGCCGGGACTTGCGCCGCTAACGAACAGGTGTACCTATAAATACTTTCCGGGGCGATTGCTCCAGGCTTTAATCAGCGCCGCGGCACCACTTTACCGCTTTTCATTGACTCCCAACTGACCCGCTAGCGCCGATTGGAAACCTACACTCCGGGGAAATGCTGTCGATAGAAAATTTACGTGCCATTTTGACTTCTTCAACATCCAGTGTAACTAAATAATACTGTGTTTTATTAATCCCCAGATAGCCAAATGATGACTATTCTTAGCTTTGGATTTAATTTAAATAATAAGTACAACATATTTACTTTCTAAAATATGTTCATAAGTCACATGGAAATTATCCACAGCATAATTATCTCAGTTATTAATAACAGCTCAAAAACAGATGAAAATAAAATTAACACTAAACATATTGTTTTGTGACAATTGTCATAAATTCTTCCTAAATGTATGCAGTCAATCTTTTATAAAAGAACTGTAAATTATAATTACATCAAGTACAGAATAAGTTTACGCATATATATATCGTTTAAGAGATAGACAGCGATGCCATTAGTACACCATCACAGCACGCCTACCATATTTCTGTCCCCTGATATGATAGGGAGGGAGGGATCGAGAGATAGAAGTCCTTACTTAATGAAATTTTCAAACCTTGCAACATGAGATTGTATTATTATCTTAAACAACTATATCCTCTTATATAAAACACGTAGTGACTAAAAAAGTAAACTGAAACGACACTGCGCTTGTCATCAGGGGCAGTGTTAATTATCAATTTATTAAGCACATATAGTGATGCAACATAGTGATGTAGCATAATTATGTAACCCTCAGTAATAAGCATCTGAAAATCTGTAAGATAACAATAACCAATATGGTTTGCCTTAGTCTGTGGTATTAGGTTAGTTATATTAAGTATGTATGTGTATAAGAACCACGATAAGAACACATTTTTCAGTTCTTCGTTTCAATCTACCAATCGCTTAAGCAAATAGCGTTTTCACGGAAACACATGCCATATTTACAACAATGTTGATAAATCGACTAAGTTAATAAACACAAATAAATCAATGTAAGCAATTGTGAACTTTCGGAGTTATTAATATAAAGTTTTGCGATCTTCTCTACATCAGTATTCAGAGTATACTTTCATATAACACAGAAACGAAAGATTTTAATGAAAGCCTGATGGGGCGGTAATTACATAGAATTGTTAACAATGTTTCGTGATAGTTCCAACATCTTTATGCAAATGAGTTGGAAAGTTAATTTGAAACTGTTGACATTGTAAGATAATATTATTTGTATTAAGCTTTTTCGTATTATAATAAAAACTTTGTAAACAAATGATGTTTTGTACATTTAACTGGAATACCTGCAGTTCACAGATAATATTTCAGTACATATAGTAAATATTAAAATCAGATAATAAATAGGTACCTATGGAGAACAGAAATTAATCAATAAAAAATTCGATCGTGCAAAAGTTTTCTTAATATCTATTGGCGATAAGTTAGAATAGTTTGCACTAAGATTATAAGAAAGTGTACAAGGCGAATATTAATAAAAAAACAATAATACAACTGTATTAATACAACTCGAGATTTAATGGTTAATGCAATATATATTTGTGCTTGCTGATAACGACCCACGTCTAGATCCACTAAACACTAAAATGTGAAATAGCTCTTAATTATACCTGCTATGGATAGAGTTTCAATTACAATTCAATCGCAAACACACTGGCATCGTGACCGTGTTATGACAAGCTAAATTGTAAAACTAAAATTCTGTCCGTGGCGCCGTCAAATGACGAGCCACTATTTTTTTTTATAGCATAGTCCGACAAACGAGCTAGTGGGTCACTTGATGTTAAGTGATCTCCACCGCCCATGAACATCCACAATACCGAAAGTGTCATGTATGCGCTGTAGGCCTTAAAGGACAGGAATAGGGATTAGGGAAGGGAAGGGGGAATCTGGGCCTCCGGATATATCTTACCATACGAAACGCGACAGTAAACTGTCACTTTACGTTGGTCTTCTGTGAGACAGTGGTACTACCCCGGTCGAGCCGGCCCATTCATGCTGTAGACAAATATGTTTACAGCGTGGCTCTACCACTTAAAAACCAATTATAATTATTAAACCAATTGTCGGTGTGTTGGTTTTCCCTTTATATTCATTTGTTTTGCTATTATTTTAATGTATTTAAAATTACGTACTTAAACACTCTCAACAAAGCCTAATTTATAGAAAACGGGAATATTGTTTCCGGAAATCTTACTCAGTGTATGAATCATTACAGCAAGCTGTTACTTCAAGTCGGTTTTCTTTGAGACAGTGGTATTAGTCCGGTACAGCTATATTTATGCTATATACAAGACTGTCTAGCGTGACTAATATCACTTTAAAAAATATATTCAAATTACAAATTTCAGTTATGACTAAGAAAATAATTTAAAAATAAACATCAACTCTATATTTATGCAATGGTCTTGGACGAGTTCGCAGCGCAAAAGTGCTTGCGGCAGATGCTGTTTCTTAAGTACTTCAGTGGTCGACATAGCTAACGTTCGCTTTAATTATTTGCGTTCTCCATATTTCATTACCCCATTGACATTATTTCTTGGTCTGAATTTCAGTTTTGATTAAATGTTAATTGGTTTGTATTCATTGGTAACTTAAATACTGTAAATCCCTTTAGTCGTGTATTTTGAGTAAGCAATCAATCTTTACATGTGTGGGATTTATTCTTTAGCAGAAATCAGAGTTTTCTCAAAAAGTCTCTTCCCCACGATTTGGCTTGAAGTCTTTTTGGAGTCGGAGTTACTTCTTTGATTACTTGGAAGACTGCAAACTCCACAAAAGTTTCGGCTAGACCATTTTTAGGCAGCAAATATAGTTTATTACAGTTTTTATCCTAAAAACTAAATACAAAAAATGATGGTGTGAAAGATTACAACATTAGCTGATATCTATTTATTATATTTGTGTAGATTCCGTAGATTGGCTATATAAGCCATATCCGTGCGCATCAACGCAGATCCGATTTTTAGGAGTCGAAGAGGTCGCCATGGCCGAAATCGGTCGGAAGCCATTATTATTTGTGTGTATATCTACGTATACTAATATTATTAATTACATATCTAATATATTCTGTTCTATATATTTATTATGTCTATTTTATTAGGTACATTTATTTATGTATTAGTTATCTTGCCATTAACACTGATTCTCAATATATTCTTTCGTACTGTATGGACACCCATATTGTCTCGTCTCTTCATCACCCGTAGGTAGACTGGTAGAGAATGCCTCTGGCATTAAGTCCGCCTTTATACATTTTGTGTATATAAAGTTTTAAATAAATAATAATAATAAAAAATGTATAAAGAAAAATATGTCATATAGGCTACGTGTAACTACATTAGAAATATACAATATAATAAGAGTTGTACATTTTCGTAGTTTGTTAGTATGCCCGCCCGCACACCATCACACTGCAAGCCGTTTTCTGGCCTCATTAAATCTTGCTATTTGTTTAGGACCGCAGCTCAAACACGACGTTACTCTGCCAAAAATAACGGATTTTGCGATTTAAAATATTTAGGAGCAATTTTACCTTGGTGCGTTTACGACAACAAACAATCCTCGTTTTTGTCATTAAAGAGAATACCTACGTGCCCGTCAATTCTGTTGTGTATTCATGCTAATTGAAAATTTGTTATTTGTAAAATTATGAAGGTATCATTGCTGTACTGAGTTGAAAAAAAGGTTTTTATAAACAAACGTATTTCCAAAAGTAGTCATACATTTTTCAGCGCGATTCTATACGCGCATCGTCTGCTAATATATATATATATACCTAGTCAGGTCATAAATTCTGTCACATGTTTAATATAAAATAATTGAAACAAGTTTATTCATTATGTAACCATTTATATACCAAAATGAACTTAACAAAACATAGATTCTTATGACACTAAAGTTTATTCAAAATGACCTCCGTGATTTTGAATACAGGCCTTCAATCTGCGCGGCCAGTTGTCTATCGCAGCACGAACGAGGTCCATGTCAATATCGGCGGCTGCCTTAATCAAGGATGTCTTAAGTGACTCCAAATTGGGATGAGGCTTTGAGCACGCCTTTTTCTCCAAGTGTTGCCATATCTTGTAATCTAACGGATTCAAATCTGGACTGGAGGAGGGCCAGTCTTCGTGCCGGATGAAGTCGATTTCACGCGCCGCCAGCCAGTCTTGTGTGCTCTTCGCTCTATGAGCTGGCGCCGAATCTTGTTGGAATACCCAGTGCCTGTTATTGAACATGGTATGAGAAACAGGTTCCACAAGGTTCGTCAGGACTGTATTTTGATACACAACTGCATTCGTTTTTACACCTTTCTCACAAAAATGTACCTCTGTTAAGCCTCAATAAGAAACTCCCAACCATACCATGAGCGAGGATGGAAAATGACCTCGTTGGACACGCGGAATACGGTTGCTCGCTTCTTCACTACTGTGTGCGTACACCTTATCATTTTGTTTGTTGTAGCTCTCTTCTACGGTAAAAAATTTTTCATCTGAAAAAAGAATTTCCCGATATTTTTTTCCCGCGTACCGCTTCAACAAAGCGCGGCATCTCTTCAGTCTCAGGTCCATTAGACGAGCATTCAAACGATTTCCTGTTTTTCTTCGATATGCCCGAAGCCCTAAGTCTTCATTTAACACCCTTTTCACCGTGGTTCTGCTTAACCCCATCTGAAGGGCCAACAGTTTCTGCTTACGTTTGGGATTTCTTTGAATTCGCGCCTTCACAGCTTTTATCACTGCTGGAGTCCTAACAGACCGAGGGCGACCACTTCTTGACCTGTCATCTACACTAGAGTCTTCATTGTATCGTTTGATGGTACGATAAACGAATCTTTTGGTTATATTCAAATTTTTCAGTATGTCAAAAATTTGAATTGGCGCGTAACCGCAACGATGCAACGCAATTACTGCAACACACACGGTCTTCTTTAAGCGTCCACTCCATATTTAAAAATGAGTAAAATTCTAAAAAGTATACATTTTTATTTTCATGAACAATTTGAATTTGAAATTCAATAAACTTTTTTGTGGCCAGCATTCTAAAATAAAAGTTTTTACTGTGTGACAATACTTATGACCTGACTGTGTATATATATAACATGTATGATGCGGATAAGTGAGTAACAAAAGATGAAGTGTTAGGAACATCAACAAAATGCAAGATGGATATTTAAAAGGCACAAACACAATATTTATAATTTATTAATTGATTTACACGACACTGTTACACATCTCAGTGCTTAATATTAACACATGTCAGGATTCACTTTAAGGCTTTTCTTTATAATTAATCTACCAGCATTACCCTTTAAGCTGAACTACGCGGCCATTGAACTGTTTACACATTGATACACTTACTACCCCGCGAACGAACCACGAATATCCTGGCTATTACCTAGTCTACTTCACAAAACAACTGAACTGAACCCCGGAGCGCGGAAGGCACACCGTTTTATATCAAACATTTGCTACTCCCACTTTGGTTGTCATTATTAACTACCCCCAACTAATCTCCTAAATACCTCCGTTATACCTTCGGTATTTCTAATAATAGGAAATATCCTAATAGAAGCTTTTTAGAATGTAACTCGTTACTACTGTAAGGAATCGTGCTTTTCATCATGCTCATGAGGATTATGGTGGTGTTGTCACTTTACCATGCCAGGATAAAAAAAAATGATTTTTTTGTTAGTAGTCCAAATATTATAACTAGTTTTTTAAAAGAGCAACGCTAGAGTTTCTTGCCCTTTCTTCTCTAATGAAACTGCATACTAAACTGACGGTAGAATAAAAAAGATTGACTGAATCTAAATAATGTATAAACATTTAATGGATTGAATTAATATTTGATCTATAATGTGCTGTTTGTGACGTGTACTGCTATAGTATACACATAATGCTGATTTATACGTCAGTTTATTCTTTGTGTAAGACAGTGGTACAAACTCAGCCTCGCCAGCTCATTTTAAATGCTGTGTATATTTAGAATCTTTGTATGTAAGAGTATTCAGGATTGGAATTTATGATCAATATTGGAATTTATGTTCGCCAGTTATAAGTTACAGAAATAAGCTCGGCGAACTCTTTGCATGGTTGCACTCCACTAGTTGTACCTCGTCTATTTGGTGTCTACCGGATGAGCTTAAAATGTCTGTTCAGGAATACTGCCAAAGCGTCTTTAAATTTCTTTTACTTCTCAATTTAAGCCAAAATTGTCGCCATAGATCATTGTTTAATAAATAAATAATGGTATATAGATAATAATGCTCAAGTCTAATATAAATAGTTCAGTGATGATTAAATATGTTTATTAAAACAACATTCGCGTCAGATGTAACGCCTATGCGCCTATGGGAATACACGGTTCCTAGTCAGATGTCACAATTACAATGCACGCTGGCAGAGTACATTTTCATTGCAAATTCTGTCACCGTGCTGTACATAGGGCAAGTTTACACAACCAGTCACGTTGCACATGTGAAACTTTAACGAACCGTAATCGAACTCATGTCTCAGCCTCGACAGACAAAAATGTAATATTGATGATTTAGATGTTATATTTTGTCTGCCTCGGTGGCGCAGTTGTAATTGGGCATGGGTTACGACTCGGGTTCGATTCCCGTGTACGTGTTACCCTCGTTGGGTAAAGTGATATTGGGTGTTTTTATTTAAAAATACTCAGTATGCACCCGGAGGCTGGAATTGTGCCCGGTATGGCGATAGGCTCGCCCCCTATCACATTGTGGGACCGTAATAAAGTGGGTGTACTGGTTACACCTGTGGTAGGCCTTCGGGGATTACAGGCGTGAGTGTATATGTTATATTTTTCTTTGTATGATATTTATTTAAACTTATAAATTATAAATGTTTAATAACATATCTACACAAAATCAACAATTTTAATATAACTTTTAATGAAATGTAGTAACATATGTAATAAAATTATATTATTATCAAAGTAATATTCGGCTGTGTTTTAAAGGTCGATACCAAGATAGTAAACGCGTATTTTACAGGGTTTATCATTTATAGATTAGCAATCAGGACTCGTACTTAAAACCAATAGATTCTAGGATATCGTATCTGTAATCTAAAAGTACATTTTATATGAATAAATGAAAATAAAAGACATTTTCAATCAATGTCTCAACGCAGTGATTGGGAATATTCCGACGTCGCGGCCGGGAGGAATCTTTAACGAACCACGTAGCATACGTGTGTATTCCCAACGAACATGTCTTGATCCATGCCAATAAGATTTACTGTATAAACCACTACATATTATGTACCAGCGATATGAATTTAGATATAAAGTTAAATTTATACATACTGATCAGAATGTCAAATTAGAATTTTCTACTGCATTGGTCGATAATACACTGATGCGAATAACACTATAGACAAATTAGCGGAGCTACCTAATAGCTTATTTGAAAATAATTAATAACTTAATAGATATTATGAACCCAGTGTCATTAACTGTCCCTCGGCTACGCATAGGCTTTCTGTGCTAACGATAGAAGGTTGTACGCTATGACACTAGCCAAATATTGGATTTACGACTTCACATTCGTTTTTTTTTCTGGAGAACAACAACTCTGCCGAAAATATAATTTTAACTAAGAAGGTAATTAATTGTGTCGTTTCAGCTCACTCACCTTTCATTCGATAACTAACAATGATCACGTAATAAATAACTTCGACAATTCCGAGTTGTGTGCTCTGTGTATAGCCTCATACCCGTGACTTTCTCGGTATGTCCACTGAATCACTCTCCGCTAAGCTATACTGGTTCTAATAACCAATTTTTTATATGTTATGTGTGTTTTTGTTAATATGTTTCTTATATTTCCTGTGATATTAAAAGTTTATCTATATAATATCTATTGAATGCCTCGGTGGCGTTGTTGAAAGTTTCAGCCCGGAATCTGAATTTGTTCCCAGTATGGCGATAGGCCCCCCCCCCCCCCCTATCACATCACGGTAATAAGCTCGGCAAAATGTGGACGTACTAGTTACACCTCTGCCTAGTCCTTACAGGAATGAGTGTCTATGTATGTATTCAAAATCTAAACTATTCTTACAAAATACGGTGTTGTGAGAAAGTAGTCCCTCGTAGTTCTTGTTACCTAATGGGGTCAGGACTATGTGTGAGACTGTTGGGTGTATTTTATTTATAATATCAACTATATTTGTTTATATTATTATTCTGTCTATCAAAACCCACTATTTAATTGAGTGCCTTGTCCCTTTTCTTGGTAAGGCCTCACCAGATAGAAGATGTTATTTGTAAATATTTATTTCCTGTGTTAATCACTTTAAAATGACTGTAATCTCGGATCTTAACAGTCCATATTAAACTTTTTAAAGTTTTTCCAAGCGGCTACAGGTTTGATCTCGCACCAACACAAATGTTCGTGTGATTCACACATATTTGATTTGAGGGTGTTGTGGGACTGTAGTCCTTCGTCGTTCCTTATATCCATGATGCAGGTTTGACCTAGTGTTGGGACAACTATGGGCGTAAATTTTGGTTGTATTTATTTATCAAATAAAAATCTGGCAAAACATCTAGAACATCACCTACCTGTACAACTTACACTTCATAGTAATAGTCTAATATTTAATTAGGAAACATACATTTTAGTGACAGTATGATATAAATAAATAACACCCAACAGTCACATACATAGCCCCGACCCCACACTAAGATACGAGTCTTGTGTTTTGGGTATCAGGGACTACGAGAGACTTTCGGTCTCACAACACCCAGACCCCGGACACAAATATCTGTCTGTCACACAAACATTTGTTCCGGTGTGCGAATCGAACCCACGGCCTCTTGTTTTCAATTGTTTTTATTTCTCCCCTTCAGCCCAATCAACAATACCTTGTAGATAAATCTATCCATAGCGTGGCTACTTTTAAATTATATCAAATAAATTAGACTAATATTTGATTCATACAAAATAGTATTCCACAGCCTTGGACACAAAACTCGCGTAAACGTGGTGCATGCAATTGATATCCACCACTTACCTATGCTCTGCATAAATCACTCGTCCAAATATATGCGGACGACTATATTAATATCTCCTCGGCCGGAGATACAGCGATAATAAAACGCAGGAACAGACATATGTGTATTGTGTACGTCTCATATTGTAGAAAACTATTATTATTATGTATATATATTTAGTATCTACATTAAAATAAAAAATCATAATTCACGTATATTTTTAAAAATAAACAATGCATTTTATAGACAACTATATTATAATAAGTAAGGAAACTTTCTTTGCATTTATTTAATAAACCAGATTCTTTGAGACCACAGTTTATCAAGGTTTACAAAAAGAATAAGTACTAGAAACTAAAGATTTTATTAATTATTTAAGCTAGTTAAGGTTTTTAAGCAAACAACAAGACTTATCAAATATAATAGAGATTTGTGAAAAACAGAATATATGGCATATTGATAGAGTCAGTGATGCGACATCAATTTGCCGGTCCGCTCAACTCGAGTGTTGCTATGCAAATGCCCGCGCTCCATTTTACGCTCAGCTCAGTGGCGGGCGGCGGCTGCGGTAGCGTAGAGTTCGCGGGGGCAGCAGCCGGGGCGCGGGACTAGCGGTGCAATGCATGCCGGATGTTTCGCTGTCGTCGCAGGAAATTGAGAGCGCTGCATAAATCCTGATCCTACAAACCAAAATTGATTCAACCTAATCCGGATATTGATACGAAACAACACAGTTGACAGATCTATTGGTGACTTGAACATTTTTTGCATTTACAACGTCGAAGGTCGGCATAATTGAGTTTTCTTACATAAATATGTCAATAATTGCAGAGAGTCCTGGGCGCCGAGTGCCAGTTGGGTGAAATATAGCCAAGAAAATTGAATACGTGCAAACATTCGCTCTCCTTTTACCGATCCCTGTAAAAATAAACATGAAATAATTCTGTTAGAAAACCACAAGTATTTCCATATTTATAATTATTATTTTATACTGAAATGCTTTACATATCAAAAGTATAGGCTATATATATTATCTATATATATTATGTATATAAATATGTTAAGTTGTTTTGTGTACGCTTTAAAAACTCAAAGTTCTGCATCGATTGAGCGCAAATTTTGACAAGATATACAACTCGCTTCAAAGATTGTTTTTATCTATTTTTAACCCACGAAGTTGGGATGTATAATCGAATATTTTCAAATATACCCAAGTGGGGTATCAAATAAAAGGGCTTGACGTGTAAATTACAAAACTGTAAGTTATATGAAAATCAGTTCGGCCGTCTAAACGTTGTGAACTCTTACCAAATGTTATAAAATTTATATTATGATTATTCGCGTCAGTAACACACTCACGACCGCGGAAAACAGCTTATTAAATCGACATTATTTTGGCATAGTGTTAGCTGAGGGTCTGAGAATGGCATAGGCCACTTTTTATCCCGAAAAGTGCATGGTTCCTATAGGAAAGCATAATATAAAAAGATAGAACAGTTTAAGGTGTTTTGTATATAATACCTTTTCTTACAAAAATAACTAACACGCGGGCGATACCGCGGCCAAAAGCTAGTAACTTATGAAAAGATATATATGTAGAAGTATAACTAAACTCATAAAAGTGTTTACATTCCCATTCATTTTTAAAAAATCATGTGCCGCAACAAATCAAAGAGATAAGCCAAGAAAATTAATCCGTGAAAAATTGCCCGAACGAAACAAATATTTTCGTATTACGGAAAAAGTGAGATTTGATAAAAAATTCCAATATTAAAATTGCTCGTCGGTCCTTTCCACCTGTTCTGTGATTAAAGTGTGTTTCTTGCAAACACTCGGAGCGAAGGCGACGCCAAATGTAAATGTTGGCCCAACGAAACCTTTTGAGGTGAACCAAAGGAAAAATTTACATGGTCGCTCGTCTAGTTTGTGCGTCATTTACGCACCTCTGCTTCGCAAATAGAAAACATCAAACGACTGTACTTTAAAGTATCTTTGAAAGTAACGTTTTGCAAAAAGTTACTTTAGGTCCGTGCATTTAATACATTCAGCACACGGCAAATAGTGTATTGCTAATTTACAAAATATATACGTGTAAACATATGTATAGCTACGGATCGCAGGTCCAGAGTGATTTTATCGTCACTGAATAGCGCTAGGTACGGTAAGGGTACATTAAATTCAATAACACGAGTTAGAGAGTTCGGCGCTCGCTCCGACCGTCCTCAAAATAAGTAAAGAAGGAAAGTTTCGAAAAACTCCGTTCAACTTGTACCGTTGTATGGAATTTTGCGAGAAAAACTAAAATAATAATATTTTTATCATTTTATAAGTGGTGAAAAATTAAACCTTTTTGTTTTTATATTTATGATTGTACATGTTCCTAAAATCATTTAGGAAAAAATTACTACTTTTAGCTAACTTTACTACTAAAATATATTATTTATAGTAGACATGATATGTAACATAGAGCATCCTTTTTAGGTCTTTGTATCTTTTTTTTATTGTTGGAAACTATTGGTCCAAGGGTTAGTCATATGTACCTATAATAGTTCATATATTTAATACTGTTTGTTTCCTGTACTAAGATAATTAAATAAATAATAATAAAAAAAAATTTGAAACTTTATCGTACTGTAAAATGTTTCTATAACATTAATAGTTACCTATCCGGTGTACTATCAGTTTCTGATAACATTGCACGTCTATCGCCAAACAAGTAAGTTTCCTGCCGCAAGTTACCATTTAATTTTGAGTAGATGGTAAACATGTTAACATCTAGTTGCAACTACGAAGGTCCTCACGTCAAGTTTGCAAGTAAATAATGGCTGTCCAGAAGTTATTATAACTATAGTTCATGCGTTACATTTGTGTAAAAATTAAACGTTGAAAGTACTTTCTTCCTGCCTCGGTGGCGTAGCTATAATGCGCATGCGTCACGACTGCTATGCTGAGGTCTCGGGTTCGATCCCCGGGTCGGGTAAAGTGATATTGGGTTTTTCTATCTAGAAATTCTCAGTATCAGTTCGGAGTCTAGAATCTGTGCTCGTTATGGCGAAAGGCTCGCACCCTATCACATTATGAGACCGAAATTCGGCGAAAAGTGGATGTACTTGGTTACACCTCTGCCTATCCTTTCGGGGATCACAGGCGTGAGTATATATGTACTTTCTTGCTGTTATGTAATATTTTTAGCATAAAATTTTTCGTGAGATAATAGCGCAACGTGTGCTAAGGTCTATAGAGAGGATGAAAGTGCAGCAAACTGGCGCTCTTCTCATCAAGCAATCATTATGGAGGCACCATGTTTTTAAAATGGCTTTGGATTGCGCATAGCCCCGATTCAAATTAATCCCCTACTACAGTGTTGTTACATAAAATTGGTATAATCTGTTTTGTGGGAAATAACTTTTTATAATGAAAAAACTTCGCAAAGCTTCAATATTAATTATTCTGAGTTTAAGCATAGCGTCAGGTCGTGATTTTCATCGTGGTATTGCATATAAATTTCTACTTAACGAACAACGTCTATCCTGAGCTATGAAACAAACAAAGGATTAAAAAGCATGTTAAAAAGAGAAGAAACTATACAGTTTAATATTTGGTTTCTTTTTTTTTGTTTCTCGATAGGCAGACGAGCAGACGGGTCACCGCCACCCATAGACTTCTGCAATGCCAGGGCACAGTAAAGCTGCTGCCTACCATTAAACCTGGACCTGCTTATGTTTTTATGTGTGTGATGTCGTTCATAGATAGGAGATATGCTATACAAAGAAATTAAAATGAATATTAGTATTATGTTATTTCAGTATTTGACGGGTCTGTGCACGGGTGAATCCACGTGTCGATGGTGGATCAGCCGGTCGGTTCGCCAATAACCGGCACAATGCGGTATAGCTAACGACGCTGGATCCGCTCTGCCGCAAGCCAAATACGTAGAGCAGGCTCGTATCACCTCAACAACATTTTTTTAATAATTTGTAACTGTTTTCTACTGAGAAGTTCTTGACGCTATCATGTGAACAATAAATCTGTATTTTAAAGCCGTTCGTCGTGGATCTCATAAAATTGCATCGAGTTTTAGTAAGTTCCTAGGAAGTCTGCACTAATCACTATATGAATTATCATTGTATGTTAGATATGGCTTCATTACGAAACTTCCAGTCTTAATAGGATTTTAATAAATGAAGTTTATTCACATGTGTCCTATACTAAGAAACCTAAAAAAATCTAGCTATCTTCAACTATGGTACCAAAAATTAAAATAACATGAATCTCGGTTTTAGCTGCTGTTGCAGTCGGCGTTCAAATTGTCAAGGTCGTTGGCATGGCGTAGTCTTAATGTAAAAATACATAAATGGTAATATTATTTATTACCAGAACACCACAAATATTGATTTATTTAAGTCCACCGTCCAGTTCTGTGTAAGAAAAACATATAACATTGTTTATTTACGACACCATGGTAGCTGGCAATATTAGTGTTAATGGAACCACTTACTTACAGCTATAGAAAATATAATTTAACGACAGGAATTTCAAGGCTTAATTAAATACTTTTTCCCGTGAGGATTCTATAGTCGCCGTGTGCTATGTCTGTTGCCACCCCGGCCTCTAAAGGGGTGGGTAATAAAACCAAGCATTCCACTTGCAAGTCACGGACTAGATTACTGCCGACCGCGGGACACACGCGACATCTTTTCGATGCGCCGACCCGGCTACGATTACTTTTATCTATTAACTTGGCGTGTCATATATATGATGATTATATTTTTTTGCTATAGCAAGGTTGTCTTATATGTGAATACACATAATACTAGCCCTGTATTAAACATTCTCCCGCTGGGAAAAGGCCTCCTGTACTAATCTCATGAGAGGGGTTAGGCCTTAGTCGTAGTAGTTAGTTAGTATGTGAATACATACAAAGTATAAAATAAAACCATCTGAAGAAAAAAAATTATATCAAATAGTAGATTATGTTTATAGTTGTTTTTATAAGTAGTTTAATATTTAAAAAGGTTTTTGTCATAGCACTTTAAACGGAAGGATCCTCCAAATCCTACTAATATTATAAAT
The DNA here is from genome assembly GCA_905220505.1 of Laothoe populi. NCBI lineage: Eukaryota > Metazoa > Arthropoda > Insecta > Lepidoptera > Sphingidae > Laothoe > Laothoe populi. Next base: position 12,906,783 of record HG992148.1, read on the forward strand.
GCAAATGTTTGGATGGAGGGATGGATGGATGTTTGTTACTCAATCACGCTGTAACGGCTGGACGGATCTGGTTGAAATTTGGCACAGAGATAAATTATAGTCTGGAATAGCATAAAGGCTTTACTTTTATTTTATTATGGAAAAACACAGTTTACAGTTCCCGTGGGATAATTTAGTTTTTCACGGATCATCAGTTTAGGGATCAGCAAATGGCATAGGCTACTTTTTATCCAGGATGCACGCTTCCTATGGGCTAGCAAAATATAGAAAGGTATTAAGTATTTATGGAAGTAAGTATTATTATTATTATAATAGCTTACAATGCCTCCATGGATTGGCAAATGGGACTAACTTTGAGTTACGCAGATATCGAATAAAAATGAAGTCGTCATGTCGAATCACGATGTGAAAGGATATGCGTGTTAATATACAATATATTATATTGTATATTTAAAAAAATACTAGAACAAAACATGCTAAGTAAACCTGCCTGAGAAATAAAAATTAACATTACTTTTTGCAAAATTTTATAATGAAGCGATTGAGGTCTTCCTGCACCATACACATGTAGTTGTATGGTGTTGATGTTGTAGGGCGGTAGACCCTCGAAGGTCTTGATACCTATATTGCCTTGATATGGTGTGACGACAGGATTATGTCGTGATGATAGTGTAAAAGAAAAAAAAACAATAATTCGTTCGTTAAAAAGACATATGCCCTTTTTTACATCAGAATTGCCTTCGTATTTGTTAGGGTATTTTAACAAATGATTTGAAGAGTCCCAATATATTTAAAAATAGAAGTGTTGGTCTCTAATAACTGTTTTATCCACTATGAATTGAAACACACCGACGGAATAATACCACGAAACATTAAAGGATACACCATTGTAATTTCTAGAATTTGTTAATTGCTTTTATAGGTGAGCGCAATTAACCCAGACAATAAAACAAGTCTACAAATCAGGGCTTCCCACGCTTGTTCCGTACCATAAATTGCAAGAGTGTCTGATGTCCGTGAAATAGAAGTCGATAATAGGACTAGTCTTGAATTCCTTTGAAGACAACTATTGAGTCAATTTTGCTTTGTACATTAGGCGTTTGACACCCTCTGTGGTGCAGTAGGCGAGTAGCCGGCTGTGAAACGAAAGGCCGTGGGTTCGATTACCACACCGGCCAATGTTTGGTCCCGACCAATGTTTGTGTGACAGACAGATATTTGTGTCGGGTCTGGGTGTTGGGAGACCGAAAGTGCCTCGTAGTCCCTGATACCCACGACACAAGACTCGTATCTCATTGTGGGGACGGGGCTATGTTGTTATTTTATTTTTTATTTTTTTTATTCTGGCGCGGCAAAGTGACCACACTGCGCCTGATGGTAAGCGCAGTGCCGTGCAGATTGAGTATCAAGTAGCGAGAGACAGTCCATCCCCCGCTACTCAACACAATCATGCCGGCCTGCTGTTTAGCTTCTTCACATTACGCCTAAAGGACCCAGGATTATAGGAAGGAGGGAACACGGTAGCTGGCAAACTGTTCCACATCTTGATGGTGCGGCAAAAATACGAGTTTGCGAACCTCTTGGTTCGGGCCGGGGTAGTAGATACCACGAAGCTGTGGCTCTGCAATCCAGTACGCGTGGTTCTGGTATGGAAGGGAGAGGATGGGATAAGATCAAACAACATTTATTTATTTATTCACAACTTTTACTATTATTACCAACATTAGTGGTGTAAATTTTACTTATATATAGTATAGTAAATAAAATGTTAGTATCTATCTAAATATGTTAAATTTTCTTAAGGCTATACACCTAGCCAGCGCAGTTAACGTTCACTGCTGTGCTCTTCGTACAAATAGCTACCCATTGGAGGTTTCATAACCTTTAAACACAATATAATGGCAGTTTTTAATGGTTTGTATTGATTTCTTAAACAGATTATAGGCAAACTTGACTATATAGCAGGACAAATTGCGGCATGATTGTTTTGAGTAGCGGGGGATAGATTGTCTCTCGCTACTCGATACTCTAATTGGATGGCACTGCGCTTACCATCAGGTGCAGTGTGCTCACTTTGCCGTGCCAGTATAAAAAAAATAACATATAAATAATGTTTTTTAGCATTCTTTCTCCTAAAATTTCGGAGTAGTAAGGTATTTCGTCCTAGGAATTGAGTGTGAAGAAATCCCGGCAAAGTTACAACTGAATCCATAAATAAATTAGGACTCGGTCCTAAAAATTCTCGTGAATGTGATGGTTTTTCTCGGATCCGGGAATACTAAAACCGACTCAACAATTTCTAGTTCCAACTTTGCTGCCTTCTTTAGGTTGTCTTTTAATTTGTTGAACGTGCTTTGAACGCGCGATGTGGGAACCAATACGTACTATTATTATACACACCGGTCTTTACCGCGTAGCACAACTTTTTTTTTATACTGGCACGGCAATATGACTACACTGCACCTTTTGGTAAGCGCAGTGCGGTCCAATTAGTGTATCGATTAGCGAGAGGAGATCTATCCCTCGCTACTCAACACAATCATGCCGGCCTGCTTCTTCACACTACGCCATGGGCAAGAAGCTGAAGAAGCGGTCGAGGGTCTAGTATGAGAGTACTCAGAAGGCCGCAAAACGGCCAAACATCGTACCCCAATTCTAGACCCCCGACAGAAACCGGATGTACACTGGCTGATCCCGGAACGCGAGACACTTGCGTGTGGCACTATGGCGGGTTTTACACCCTGTGTATGGTGGTCACTACCGGGCGGATATGAATATCCTACCACCAGCGAAACACAACTGTCACAAGGCCTATTAGAGCACAATCTGCCCATGAACATCTATGACTTCTATGGCATTCACAAAGCTCTCATCTGACAGCACATACGATAACTCTTTTCAATACATACATTCTTCTGTATCACCGAAAGGGTAAACTGAGGTATCTGCATCCATGGTTCGTCTAGAGTATATCCGTTGCATGATCCCTCCCTGTTTTTTTTATCTAACTAGCCTATCTTCAGACCAAAACGACCGTAAGACATTCAACTAGATGGACCTATCTATAATCCCTACAATTGAAAGATTATTATACTCAAAGAAACAATTTATCATTGATTAAGCCACCACAATTACATCTACCACGCCAACGTAATAAAAAATAAATCATAAATCAAACACGTCCAAATGTATATACATTTCTATAAGAAACTGTTTCAACATAATTCAATTTCATGTACGCTTCAATGTGCACAAACCACGGCAAATTAAGAACGAACAAAGAATTGTATGTCCTATCAATAAGTGGTGGAGTGGTGAAGCTGGTAAATTGAATTGAATAAAACACACAAGTCCGCTAACGAGCCGGTGTTTACCCAAGTGGACACTAATTGGCTTAGCCAGCAGTCGCCACCGTCGTGGCCACTCAGCTAATATGTAAGTTTAGTTCCAAATGGACGAGGCAATGCATGTTCGTAATAATATAATGTTCAATTCCTTTATATAACATTCATAAATAATACAATAAAAATTTCATAGTTTTCTGAGCAGCTTCGAGATTTTATAACGATACTCAGTTATTGAAAAACAATTCAACTATCCTCTTAACAAATTATTATTAATAAAAAAACGCAGTTAACGCAGCGTACGCAACGGAAGCTCTCAAAAGGAATCAATTTTCCCCCCGTTTTTGCAACATTTTTCATTGCTGCTCCGCTCTTATAGGTCATAGCGTGATGTTATATAGCCTATAGCGCTCCTCGATAAATGGGCTATCCAACACTAAAAGATTTTTTTAATTCGAACCAGTAGTTCCTGAGATTAGCCCGTTCAAATAAATAAACAAACAAACTCTTCAGCTTTATATAATAGTATAGATTATTTTAATTTTAACTTATAAATAACAGTGCGCAGGGCACATAGCTCGTAGAACTGACAACAGAAACTGGAGCAGAAAAGTTCTTGAGTGGAGGCCACGTGCCGGCAAGCACATCGTTGGACGAAACTCTGCAAGTTATGGGCAGAGGACCTCGTAAAGTTCGCAGGAAATCGCTGGATGCAGGCCGCTTCTGATAGGTTGGTCTGGAAATCTTTAGGAGAGGCCTATGTTCAGCAATGGATTTCCATAGGCTGAAGAAGAAGAAATACCTATGTTGTGTAAGCGACTCATTGTCCGTTGTGGTCGCCTGTTTATGGGGAACACTGAACATTTTTTTTTGTATGTTTATGTGTTTCGTATTGTATCACCTTCTGGTAACTCCAAAATAAATAATATATACGTACATTCATTTGTGTGCAAGCTCAGTTAAATTACTAAACATAAATAAATATACTTTTTATAGCATATCCGCGTGTCGTAACATTCCACGGTTCTCATTGGAACAAATTTTGGTAGGGAGACTTCAAAATGAAGATGCAATAACTGCTAAAAGACGGACATTTAGATATTTATTCATATAATATTTTTTCATCACTCAGATAGATGTATAGAGTAGAGATAGGTGTATAGAGTAACACTAATATATTTAAAGTCACTACACCATAATATATTGGTTCATAGAAAACACATACCTCCCCAATTTCATATATTATATATTGAGTCTACGAGCGAAATTAATAGAATTAAATTATTTCTGACCAAATAGCTTGATTTGATAACAAAATCTGTTTTACTTGTTGGACTACTCTTATCATGATTCTTGTGGTATTTTGAATGTTCAGGGACGCTGAAGATCATCATTTAACCCGCTTTTCGTTTACCGGTCTTTGGTAGAAAACATCTTTTGTATGAATGGCACGTCATTTTTGAGTTTGTAATACTGGTAATTATGTAAGTAATTTCGTCTTAGACATTGCACGCCAACATATATCTTGCTTTTAAGTTATTTGATGCCTACAAGTAATTTTAAAGGTTATATTACAGAGAATTGAGTCATAAGGTAACAAGCGGGCGGCACGGTCGGGAGGCGGCAGTACCCAGCAACATCAGTGGTTTGTATCTTGTGCAGAATTTGCATATAAATTGTATCTTCTGGTCAGACAACCAGCCAAGATGACACGCATCTCTGATATCCGCGTGTAGGTACCGCATATTTATGTTTCTCTATTTACGAGAACCTTTTTGTTCAAATATTATAGAATAATTGTTTACAAATAACATATTGTGTTACAATGTATATAAGTAAATATGACTTACCAAGTCTCAAATAAATCTTATATAATATAATCATAAATTAAAACTAGCCCTGTATTAAACAATGTCCCACCGCTTGGCACGGGCGTCCTCTGCTAATGAGTGGGGTTAGGCCTGAGTCCACCAAGCTTGCCTAATGCTGGCAGACTTCACATACCTTTGAAATTCGTAGAAGAATTCTAAGCTATGCAGGTTTCATCACGATTTTTCCTTCACCATTAAAGCAAGTGATACTCAACAATGAAAATACATGTAACTTTAAAATGTCAGAGTTGTGTGCCATTTTGGCTGGTTTCGAACATACGACTTTCGTCTCGACAGTCCGTACCACTACCAACTAGGCTATCGCTGCTATAGAATAAATCTTACACATTCAAAATTCTGAATTTGAGATAATAATTACGCAAGCAACTCTACATTAAGCATTACGAAGCAAAATTAACGGTTATATTAGTCTTCATCATCGCGTTTCCCAAAACGATGCGTGGCAATAAAACGACGAAAAGAAGCTAATTTTTCAGCAAATCATCTCCGGACCCCATGAAGTCATCAATATTCATTTTACGGCGCGCCTCCAAAACAAACACCTTTCCGCAGGAATATAACGTAAGAAGGGAACTATGCCAGGGGGTCGTGACATTGCAAAGAGGCTAACTCAATTTATTTAGATAATTGGCTCGTTTCATTTACGTTAGCGGCTAAGCGTCGGCGATAAATTATTTTCTACTTTATCAATTTCTATAATAACTGCCATCATTAAATAAAATGTGGCAGTGTTATAAATAACTTGGCAAATTGTTTTGTTAACATAGATACATTCATAATGTTAAAGTAAAATTTAGTTTTATACCATTCATTCGAAATCAAATAGCAAATGTAGTGCGAGGCGACTATTTATAAACAAAGCTATAAGGTGTCTGTATAATTCGTGAAATGAATCAAATTATTAGATTCCATTGTTTGTTGCTAGTTTGTGGTTATCAAATCACTATGCTATTACCATTGAACCCATTAATATTCCGAATGGGGAACGCAGTTGAATAATTTGAGGGTAAGTCCAGCGTACGCCCGGCCTCGATAGTATGTGAGTTCACCCGAATACTGTCCGTAGAGGTTCGTAGCGCTTCGCAACGGTGCATTAGCATATAAATTATGTCTCATACGTCCGAAAAAAACTATTATAATGAACATAAATTAACTACGATTATTTAACCATTGTTTGATGGTTAGAAGAAGAACTGTTAGAATAAAATTATTCTATCTGTATTGTATTGTAGTACAATCTGTAATAAAGGCTATAATAAATAAATGAATAAATTTAACCATTGTTTATTAATGCAAAGTATTAGGGTTTTCCTATTATTAGAAATACTGAAGGTATTTTGGAGAGTAGCAGCTGCAACATGAATGCCGTAATAAATGTTTAGCATAAAACGGAGCGCCTTCCGTGCTCCAGTGTTAAGTTGAATTGTGAAGAAGACTAGTTGATGGCCAGGATATCCATGGCTCGTTCGCGGTGCAGTAAATATTATCAGTTCAATGGTCTCATAGTTCAGCTTAGAGGGTAATGCTGTCCGTACGCTTAGTAGATTAATTATAAAGATTACCCTGTAGTAAATCCTAACATGCGGCTGTGTTAATATTAAGCACCTCGATGTGTAACAGTGATAATTAAATCAATTAATAAAGTGGTTATCATTGTATTTGTGCCTTTAAAAATATCAATCTTGCATAGTTTTGTTGATGTTGCTAACAATAGACTTAACAAAATACATATAGGTATATGTTATACGTAGTAAAATATAGATTATTAATGTGTGAGGAATTAATGCGGTTTTAATAATTTCAAATAGAATTTTAAGTATGGAATACGTAAGAAGTTAGTATGAGCACTAGTTGCAGCCAATGCACGTTCACAAGCGCAGTGTCCACGTCGAAGCTCCGCCGTCATTACGACGACGCGACGGCATCGGCACGGTGGACCAACGCCAAATTGCGATATCCGCTGCTTTACGCCGCATCCCTACAACTTCTACTTTCAATTTACTTACTTGGATCAATCAACATCAACCCTGTGTGTTTATATTTGTATTATTATTATCTCCTTCCATCGAATGAAAAGTTTCTATTTAAATTCATAGCATATTCCGAAAATAGACACTAGTTGAACAAAATTTTGATTCACATCTGTAGTGAATGAATACAAATGCCGGTGGAATGCGAGCATATTCAGAGAGTTTGTTTCAGTGCCCACAGAAGTCACTCCTGTTTATTTTACCGCAATGAATTTCCTTGCAATATTTTCTTCATTTTTTAATTTTGAATACATTTGAACACAATTCTCCGTGGCGGTTGTACGCCCCCGGCAATCTCCAAATTGCCTCTTTATGTGCAGATGTTCCGACCCTCGGTTTTTCCGTCTTTTGAATGTCGTTTTGCTGTTAAATAACGTGCTTTTTTATTGTAATTGAGGTTTGTGAATTAACTTTCTATGTCTCTAGGAATTGTCACGGCCATCACAATAAGGCACAAATATAAACTTAAAAACAAGAGAAAGATTGGACCATCTTGTTAAATTGTAAAAACTTACTACGTTTCATTCCTTGCTTACTAAACTATCCTTTTAGTATTTCTTGGAAACGTTATGGTTATGGTTATGGTTATTGACCCAAAGATTTTTACTCCCGTTAAATTCAAATATTGACATGGAAACCGATTTATGTTTAAATGCTTTTCAATCACTACCTACTATGTCATTGAGGACACTCGATTTAAAAAAAATATGATAAAATTTTAGTAACTAAATATCATTGCAAAAGCCTTAATGAAATATAAACCGATATTAAGATACTTGTAGCTACAATATTAAATACTGAAATTATAAACTTATGAGTGTTTTCTTTACAAATTGTTCATAAAATTGCTTTGTGGTGAGTCTTTTTAAATTTAATTTCGCATTGCTACTAAAGATCACAATTACACGTTACACAAGATTCCCACTCATTTATTTTTCCACCGAACGAATTATTACTCAGGAAGCAAATTAATTTCTTAGCATAATATTTCTTTCAAAATCTGAATAAATTTGAACGAGATTTCATAAAAACAGGCAGGCTTGAGTGCCCGCGGCTAACTCCAAATTACGTCTTTATTTGCAAGTAGCTAAATATTTACTTCTCACTGGAAAAAACCGTGGAAATAAATTAACACTTGTGTAAATAGTGTATTTTAAATGTTGTATTATTTGCCGAGCGGAATATTTGTCTTCTCACTATAATGAATAGCTGTAGGTATATTTTATTCGTAGAGGCACGCTATAGACAATTTTATCTGCTGCATGAATGTGACGAATCGGCCAGGGTCTTACCAATGCCTGAAAGTAAACCGACGTGAAGGTTGACAACAGTGACTGTTTGGTGTTGAATTTTATACAAGGAGAGACTTTTCTGGAATCCGGAATCGCAACCAATTTCCCAAATCGTATTCATTTCCTATCGTAGTTCTACATGTACCTATGATTTTTTACTATTTTGATTTTAGACCGTGGAGATCATTTGTTGCAGGCGCCTGCTGTAAAAACTATGTAATATTATATTCAGACAAGTAGTTTACTCTATACATACGTGTTTAAAAAAGTTTTTATACAACCGCTACCCGTAGTTCCTTTTTATGGAGAAGAACGTACAACTTTAGTTCTAGCTACATTTTTAAAAGACAATGGTATTAAGGAGTGATTTAACAAGTTACTATTTTAAAATTATCTGGTTACTTTTAAATTTACCATACGTTATTAATCCAATGTCAGGTTGGACAACCATTTGGTAGCCTCTGTGGCACATCGGATTAGTTGTCGTGTAAGAAATAAAAGCTTTAGGTTCGATTCCCGCAGCGAGGTAAATATTTTGTTTTATTCACTTGTTCTTGAAAAACATATTTTTAGTTTGGTTGGTATTATATGATCACCCAAGCGACTGTCACATCTGATGATAGGACTCACAATATACCCATGACCGCCTACACCATTATTTTATCTTACAATAATGTCAGGAATGTTATTTATAGAATAACTAAATGAATAAACTAAGTGATATTGGGTTTTACTATTTAAAATACATACATACATACATACATATACACTCACACCTGTAATCCCCGAAGGGGTAGGCAGAGGTGTAACCAGTACACCCACTTTTCGCCGAATTTCGGTCCCATAATGTGATAGGGGGCGAGCCTATCGCCACATCGGGCACCATTCCAGACTCCGGGTTAATACTGAGTATTTCTAAGCACAAAAACCCAATATCACTTTACCCGACCCGGTGATCGAACCCGAGACCTCAGCACAGCAGTCTTAACGCATGCGCAATTACAACTGCGCCACCGAGGCAGTCCACTATTTAAAAATATAATATAATTTAATAAATATAGCCTGGAGTCTGGAACTGAGCCCAGTATGGCGATAGGCTCGCCCACATTACACATTACTATCACATTAAGGAACCGTTATAAATTCGGCAAAAAGTGGGTGTACTGGTTACACCTCTGCCTACCCCTTCGGGGATTACAGACGTGAGTGTATATGTATCTATGTAACTAAATAAATTATAATTTGATAAAATAGAATATCTATAACTACACAGTAATGCATTTTTCCAAGAATCGTGGATATAGAGATAAGTTTTCAACCAGATTTTTTATTATATGGATATATGTATGAAATATGTATAATAATATGCATGTGTTGTGTATGTATGAATATTCATTTGTTTGAAGGTATCTTATATTGGCGCAGCCAAAACATAGTTGTAGTGAAATAGATACGGGCTTGGTGGCGTCAAAGTAGACAGACCATTAAATATTAAGTGGCTATTTTAATAGATGTCAGTGTTCCTGTTTGAATGATAATTATTATACGTAATTAGGTTATGATCGCATATTATTTTGACCTTTTTGGTCAAGTATATGCTTTAAAAAATAAAATAACAAGTACTCCCATACCAGCTGTTTATTTATAATTGTTATTTAATTTGTAATTATGTTCTCCTCGAAATCGTCAGCTAGTAAATCCTTAGAACAGAAAATACAACTGAAAAGAAAAATACAATTAGTAAAATAAAATATATGTCAATATGTAAACAGCTGAGAAATTTAAAAATAATGTTGTAGTCGATGTTAGGTAGATATTTTCATTTTAACCGTGACGTTAAACACTTTGAAGTTTATTATTTAATTGTAATATTTAATTATAATCTTCTTATATATAAAAATCAATTGCTGTTCGTTTGTCTCGCTAAATCTCGAGAATGGCTGGATCGATTTGACTAATTTTGATCTTGAAATATTTGTGGAAGTTCAGGGAAGGTTTAAAACACAATTGGACCCTGTAGGTGGCGCTACTGTCGGTACCAAATTAGATTTGCCGAGATTGATGTATGTGCTAGATGTAGTTGCTCCTTCTGTTATAATAGCTTTTGAGCATTTAAATGTTTTCTTTACTAAGAAATTCTCCCTTATTTACTAATATATTCAATCATTGTTTTAATTATACACGGGTTTGCCACTTAAATTAAAAAATAAATCTGTTAGAATTATTGGTGTCATGATAATATAGGTAGGACCGCGACTCGTCGGAACGAGTTGCTATGCGGATTTTATCATATACTAGCTGTTGCTCGCGGCTCCGCCCGCGTGGAAGTTGTATTTGGGAGAAAAAGTATATAATACAATAATTATAATAATTTTCATGCGTTTAACTTCAAAAATGACGGATTTTCATCTCCTATTTTACACCCTTAGGGGTGGGATTTCCGAAAATCCTGGAATATGTATTTTTTATTTTTAACTAAAATGCCAAATACAAATTTTCATGTATTTTCATACAAACTTTCATCCCCTATTTTACCCCCTTAGGGGTGGTATTTCCAAAAACCCTTCCTTAGTGGATGCCTACATCATAAAAGGTACCTACTGTCAAAATTTCAAGTCTCTAACCCCAGCCGTTTTGGCTGTGCGTTGACCGATCAGTCAGTCAGTTTCTTCTTTTATATATACAGATTACTGCATTTTTTGTATAAGTAGGCAGCGTATCCTCCCAACCGCAGTGAAAAAAATACTTACTTCAGGATCCTTCTCATAAGAGCATTTATGGACGTCGTATGCTCTCTGACATTTGTCTTTGTCTGGAGTATCTAAATAAAAAAACATTATTGTTATTTATTTCTTTGAGAATAAACTTATTATAAAAATTATATTGTCAGATCCCTGTTTTACGATACGACACGAACCGTCTTGCGCGAAGACTTGACGAGTTCCAACCACCGGAACAAGCCAGGTTTCGAAGCGGTTACGGCACCATAGACCACATCCACACAGTGCGGCAGATTGTACAGAAGACCGAAGAGTACAATCGGCCCCTGTGCTTAGCATTTGTGGACTATGAGAAGGCCTTTGACTCAATCGAAACCTGGTCTGTTCTGGAGTCCCTGCAGCGCTGCCAAGTTGACTGGCGATATATCGAAGTGATGAGATGTCTGTACAATGCCGCAACGATGACTGTACAAGTACAGAACCGGCGTACTAAACATATCAACCTGCGTCGAGGAGTGAGACAGGGGGATGTCATATCCCCGAAACTGTTCACTAACGCCTTGGAAGATATGTTTAAGACGCTGGACTGGAAAGATTGTGGCATTAACATCAACGGCAAGTACATCTCTCACTTGCGATTCGCAGATGATATCGTTATCATGGCAGAGACGCTGCAGGACCTGCAAAGGATGTTGAATGGCCTAGCTGATTCTTCTCGTCGCATCGGTCTCCGGGTGAATTTGGATAAAACCAAAGTCATGTACAACGAGCACGTTGTTCCGGAACCGATTGCCTTAGATGGAATCCCACTCGAAGTTGTTACGCAGTATGTTTACCTAGGGCAGACGCTCCAACTAGGTAAACACAACTTCGAGAAGGAAATCCAGAGAAGAATTCAGCTGGGCTGGGCAGCATTCGGAAAACTCCGTCGAGTCTTCTCGTCGCCTATACCGCAGTGTCTAAAGACGAAAGTCTTTGACCAGTGCGTTCTACCCGTGTTGACATACGGAGCCGAGACGTGGACACTCACAGCTCGACTGGTCCACCAATTCAAAGTCACTCAACGAGCTATGGAGAGAGCTATGCTCGGTGTTTCTCTGCGGGATCGAATCCGGAACGAAGTTATTCGCCAGAGAACTAACGTTATCGACATAGCTCAACGGATTGGCAAGTTGAAGTGGCAGTGGGCCGGTCATATCTGCCGCAGGACTGATAACCGTTGGGGTAGACTTGTCCTAGAGTGGAGACCACGAATCGGCAAACGTAGCGTAGGACGTCCTGTGACCAGGTGGAGCGACGACATACGCAAAGCGGTGGGCAGTCACTGGAAAAGAAGAGCTGAAGATCGGGCTCAGTGGCGCATCTTGGGAGAGGCCTACGTCCAACAGTGGACTGACACCGGCTGATGATGATGATGATGATGATCCCTGTTTTACGATAAATACAGGCCTTGAAGAATGAGAAAGTTATTTTGTTCGTCGAGCCGCACCATGCTTGCCTTCGATTTTCTTATGGAAAATAGGCTAGTTGACTGGTTTTGGGAAACCGTTTTATATTATTCTTGATAGTCTAATATTAAAATATTACCATTAATAAACATAAAACATAAGTTTTTAAGATTTAATTTGCATTTTTATAAACAAACTTTATTTTTCCCACCAAAACGACGTTTGGCTTAGCGTAATCTTAGATGATTCGAACGGTGACGTCATGCATGACTGATGGATGTTTCATGTCACATGACAAAATGCTTTATTCTTACAAAATTCTATCAGGTTTTCACTTACTGTCACCTACCCCATTCTCAGGTATGCAGGTTTCCTCACGTTGTTTTGTTTGACTGTTAAATCGTGCGATAATTACCAATGAATACACTCGCATTTTCAAAAAGTTAAAGATATATACCCAAGGGGGTTAGTTTACAACCCGCGATTACTATCTTGGCAGTTCGTACAACTAGTATTTGTTTGCTAGGCTATTGCGGTACGGTAATGTATTTTTATGTTATACTCAGTGCGCATGCATTACGGCTGCTGTGCTGAGGTCTCGGATTCGATCCCCGGGTAGGATAAAGTGATATTGAGTTTTTCTATTTAGAAATACTCAGTATCGCCCCGGAGTGTTGAATTTTGCCCGGTACGGCGATAGGGTCGCTCCTGTCACTTTTTGGGACCGTAATAAATTCAGCGAATGGTGGGTGTACTGGTTACTCATCTGCTTACCCCTTTAGAGATTACAGGCGTGAATGTATGTATGTATATTATGTTATTTTATACATTTTTACCTAAGTGTTTACATCCAAGTATCATTTTCGACGTTCTTTCCGAATATGCTTCAGGAATCAAACTGATCAGCATGTCATAGTCAACATCACCACTTTCATCAGCCTGAAATGTTATAATATTTATATTATACATTTTAATTAAAATATACAGCATATACCAATACAAGTACTCATGATTCAAGGTTAATTTATTGATTAAAAGGGATTTTAAAACTTAAAAAAAAACATTCAATATCTTCAGCGTGTCTATGGTTTATTTTTTCAGTGACACGTGCGTATAAATCTGGTATTAATATTAAAACAGCAATGTAATTGCACAAATCCATAAATATTTCTAACTTTAATATCACAACATAAAAAATAATAAATGAATGGACCGTACACAAAAGGATGAATTGAATTAAAAATAAATTAAATGCCTGTTTGTATCTAATTTTGTGTAGCGGCAGGGGTGGAGAGAGAAACAAACAAAACGCAGATAACTCACAAGGCCCGCTTCCTCTAGAAGGCAAAACATATAGCACTTCAATTTCACGTCCTCCTTAAATATGCCGTTTTCGCAATTCGTTATATCCTCTGGGGGCAAGTAAGAATAAAGACCCTTTAATGTACGCAAACAGACATTATATTTGAAAACAACACTAGTTGAAGGACGATATTCTTTTGATATCGTATCTGAATTAAATAACACATTAATGAGTAGCTTCAACACAAACTGACTCACAAGTTAGATTTTTAAAGTTACTGTTAAAAAATAAGAACATATGTCTATTCTGAGAAAAGTCTAAGACTGTGGCGTGAATTTAAGCCGCGCCGATTGTTTCGCGTCATTCACATGCTAACAGAACAAAGGAAAAATAAAACTTTCTGTTGAGTACTCACCCTCGGAGACCCCAGTTTTGCCGACACACTCGTCGTGAACAGTTTGTATTATTTCTTTCATTTCCTCACTGAAAACCTGGAACATATTTGCTTATCGTAATCAATTTCGTTTCAGACTCTCTGATCTCGACCGCTTAAAGAACATGTTTTCCTACAACTTAAATAGAAATAAGTAGCACCCGACAGACACACATATAAAAATTGTTCCACATAAAATACCTAAGATTAGTTTTCTTGACCCATTGCATCGGTATCAGGACGTAGAAAGCTTCGTCTTACAACACTCAGGCCCGAAACTATAGAACGACCACCAGGAGGGTTACTCTTGACAATGGATTCCAATTTCAAATTGGGTTCGAAAACTGTACAATTGTCACTCTTGACCACAACACCAGCGCACGATTTAACTGAATACGGCGAAATTTTTAGTAACTAAATGAAATAGAGTATTTACATCGCTAGTTCGTAAATATTCTATTTCATTTAGTTGAGTGAGTTAGAGTTCCAATATCTTCTAGATTGGAATTGAAACTGAATCAAGTTCGAGATTGGAATTGATGTCAATAGTGGGCCTACTGGTACGTTTCAAAACAAATACTTATAAATTCTACTTTTTTATCTGTTGTCAAAACCCCGGGCTCTCTTTTCACAGTCGGCTGTACACCCACCGGACCACGCGCCTCACCACGGAGGTTATCTATAATATTATATATATCACAGAGTAGATACAATTTATTTCATATACGATACTTAACAATTTGGCTTATACATACATATTAGTTGCAACACTTATGTGAGTCAAAATTATAAAATGACTTCAAAGTTACGTATTCAATGTTTGTATTAAAATATCAAACACTCAGCATGCTTAGTTTCATAATTAGACGAAAGCTAGTATGCAACAAATTTACAAGCTAGACATGGCCACATATAGTCCGACAGACAATAAATACGGACATAGCTTGTCAGGTACTTTTTTTAAAGTACGCACTTTACCATTATAGTCCACACGCTTGTTGAGAGTATCGCTGGGGAAATAACTCTCTTCAATATTAAAAATGAGATAACATTCTCAAAGAAAGTATTAAGTCGTGATTCCATGGGGAGTAACCCAATGCGCAACAACTTGTATCATAATGTTAAATATTAATTTTAATGGCGCTGGCTTGTCTCCGTTGTACTTTTATTTTTCATAACTTTCATAATTGAGCATTTGACAGTAAGAAGCGTAATGGTTGTAATTAACAATTGTGTTTTTGGAATTTTCTGTCAAATACTTATAAATAATCATTTTTATTAAACGTACACTTTTTGATTATATCAATACAAAATTTTTATCTTGAGCACACAACATCTCTATGAACCTATTTTACGCAACAAGTTTTCCATTGGATTTACACATTTTTGTGGGCAAAACAGATGATGTATATTTGGTCAAATCTAAATGTAGCATTTTTATATGAAATTATTAGCCGTTATTATACCACATAAGATCGACGGTGAAGATTAAGCCGTAGTTTAACAGAGCCATTAACAATTTTAGGACCTACTAACGCCAAATCTCTTTTAGTATATATACTGGTTGGCATCCGTTGTCGAGTGAATCACGCTCATCATGTGTGATTGCTCAACGGACAATCACAGCAAAGTATAAAGCGATTTTTTATTGGAACGGAATTCCTTATCACACGTCATCATTCTGATTTGTTTATAGGCTGAAGGGCTAGACCGAAAAAAGTGAAACAATGAAAAACGACTCCAAAAACCGTCATATTTTACAGTGATTTTTGAGATACTTCCCGATCACCTAAGAAACTAAAACTTTTTTAAATCGATTCAGCTTGCCGTCAATTTTGAGAATATGCAAATAAAAAAACGTCCTTGTTTATGTTTTAAATGTATCTAAGTCTCATAAGAGCTAGTGTCGTGAATCAGTGGAAATACGAGCGGTAGTCAACAACCAGGCTCGGAGACAGACAATGCATTAGATATTCGCAGACGACATTGAGGAATAGCCAAGCCGGCGTGCGTTCACCACCGACACATCCGTCACCTCACGCTCCCGCCGTCTTGTCTAAACACTTCATAAACTTTGTCTTGACAAATTATTTGTGTCACTTTTCTAGGACGATAGATAACAAAGACCACTTTTCTATAACTTTAACTTCAATAAAAAAGTGGTTTGTCTTAGTATCTTTCTTTAGAGCAAAAATAAGGATTCGAAATACTAAAATATAAGTTAATAGTCATCTGTGCTCGACTGGCTATAGTAGTAGTTTTAAGTCATACAACCATATCTATCTACAGCTAAAAAAAGCAATGACTATGTGTGACTAGATGTGTGAGACATTTTTAAAAGCTTTTTTTATGGTTCTGGGTGGCAGCGGCACTACCACATATCAAAACTATATATTTTTAACCTGCCGCAAATAACCAAGCCCGCACAAATCAGTCGAACTATCTAAATATATCCTTATTCCATGTGACAAACTTTACAACGCACCTACTTTCTTCATTACCCATTAGCCAAATGTCTCGAATTTCATGACTAGCTTCTTATTGCTCTAAAATAGTTGTAATACAAAATGGTTATATTGTAACACAAAATCCCGTGCGGAATAAAAAGGGGTGATGCACGTAAACTGAACAATAGGATGACAGCAACAGGGTTAGATATAGGGATGCATGTTCCGGAACGAAGGCAAGTTTCCCCGGCAAGAGTTAATCTTTTGTAAAAAAACTGTAACTTATGGACATTTTCGCAAATTCTTTTGAATTTAAAATGAAATGAATACTTTAAAGCGTTCTGTAATACATAATGCTTTAGTATTCTTATCAAAATTATATATTTCACTTACGTTATAGTGATATGAAAAACAATATTGAGACATGCATAGTCTATTTTGTAACTATTACTACCAACATCATAATAATAACTAGATACGTCTTGTAAACTTGTAAATTTATTTAAAAAGTGAATCAGTCGATTACCCAACCTACCTACCTATTCTAAATATTTGCAGATTTTTCTGCAATTACATATGAAATAATTACCTTGACCGCCACATACCGAATCAAAAACATCCAATTTGGAATCGATTATTTGTAAAAACTCACCGGATAAAAATAAACTCACCGGCTTATTTTTCGCTCCATAAACAAATGCAAGCAGCGCAAATACTGCGTGCAGAGTAGCAGTGATCATAGCGTCCTGCTACAAAAGTATTTTCTGAGACTGAATTGATCGTATACTTATAGTTCTTAGAATTACAGAGGTTAACTTATCTACAGTGGCTAAATAACACTTGAGCAGTTTTGTTTCAATACAAGTAGTAATCATGAGGCGGAAGCTTTATGATGGATTAATGAGTAGATGTTGTGATGGTACATATTCGAAACTTTGTTACGGTTAGCAAAACAAGAAACCGTTCGAAAAACACGATATCATAGGGCCGTACTCCGTCTGGCACAGATATTTTATTCAAAGACTATTCCACCTATGTGCTTTCATTTGTTTCATTATAAAATGGTTATAACTTATAGGATGAGTAGGTTAAAAAAGCCGCAATAACCTATCAGAAAAGGGAAATAGAGTGCCAGAAAGCCTATTATAGGTTCAATCCCAGGGTACAATCCTCTGAGTGAAGAGCTAAAGTCAGAGGTAAATATAATCCGAGCTGCTTTCGACCCCGCGACTTTCGTCTCGGACCTCGGTAGTCTGTAACACTTCCAACTAGGCTATGCAGTTATCAGCATACGAGTATTACTGCCATAATTGCAACATATATTATAAAGTTAGTTATTTATTCAGCTAATTTTTTAAACACACTCAGATTTATAAAAAAAAAATATTTCCTGTACTACTAACTATACAACATCATTAAAACTTAACTTCTCTCTTGTTATATAATAGAAGTAAACGAAGTTACGCTGTCCAGAAAATCTAGCTTTTGGTAGAGATGGGTCGTTGACGGGTTTTGCGTTAACGAAATGAAACCGTTTCCTATAAACGGTCAACTAGTTGAAAAACCAGTTGACGTTTTTAACTGGTTTGCAGAAACGTCCACAGATCTATACGTTAATTTCCCGTTTTGTTAGCGTCTGTCGTTGATTCAACGACGTTGAATGAAACAGGTTGATAAATTTAACTAGTTTATTTGTGCGCCTGTTATGTTCGGGTCTGTCGTTGATTCAAAGACGTTGAATGAAACAAGTTGATAAATTCAACTAGTTTTGCGGTAAAGAGAAAACGGTTGACTCGTTAACAGTAGAAAAACAGTTTAAAGAAACGGTTCGTTGATTCAACGCTCACTCCTAGCTTTTGGACGGCGTACGATGCAGCGAAATACCACGTTATAAGGTAATAATGTTTTGTTTTGCAGATTTCCAACAGATTGAGTGTGTCGCGTATATGACTATCCAGACACTTAAAAAAACTACAAAATAAGAAAGCTTGGTTATATTTACCTATACATACTTATTTCCTAAAATAAATTATTTCGTTTGATTCAAATGAATAATTTGTCTTATCTAAGCCATTGGATAGAATGAAATATTTGGATTAAAAAATATATATAATGATGTACATAACGTATTTTATAGGACGATCGATATTGATGTCCAATGTCAACTGGTGCAATTCACGTTTTAGTTTGTAATGCACAAAATAGTTACATCTGTTTTACAGCGCCATAATGTCGATAATCAAATAGATACAAAGCATCTGCTTGCAGTTCAGTCTCAATTCTGTTCATATCTGTCTATAGCGTGGTCAGTCTGCGACCAGTATCGAGTTGTAATTGGGCGAACTAAAAAGTCGTGCTGTTCGTACGCACAAGATTAATAAGAGAGCAGTCTTTAGTAAATCCATACATAGGAATGTGGTTGTTAGACATTAATTTATGATATAGTTATCATTAAATATATCGTTAAAGTATTCAACTTTGTTTATATGCCTTTTAAAACACTTGCACTAAAAAGTAGTTTTTAATCATATCATATCAAAAACGAATAATTTTTTGTAGATAATTCAAGCACACGATGGCGTGCCCTAAATTAACGTATTGTTTGTTAGAGCCATTTACAGCACGTTCCTCTATAGGCGTGGGGAAGCTTTTTGTATGGTATGTGTGTGTACCATTGTCTTACGGTTACTGTTTGCTTACAAACTTACGTCACTTTTTTAATATACCCATTTCTTCATTTACATATTATTTTATGTAAATAAATAATATTAAGATGTTTAAGGTAGGAATTGTATGAGTAAAAATTTAAATCACAACTCAATCTACCAATGGTGGAAAAACCATATCAATAGCTTCAAAATGAACAGAACTGCGCTACAAAATATAAACGGCTCTTTTGTGAAGTAGATTTTTTTCAACATACGGTACTTTACTCGGGGCTATCGTTATGTCTACTTGACTACCGGCATTGATGATAAAAATTACCGTCTATCATAAATTGCATAAGTGACGAAGCAATTAGGTACCTTATATCTAACTACACTTATAACCGGCGATTATAACACAAACGTAACAGACAATTAACTTACGAGTAGATGAATTATTTTGTTCATTAACACCAGTCACCCATACTCAAGATACACTGTACCTACAACAGCAATTTTAATCTGTATATATAAAAGAAGAAACTGACTGACTGACTGACTGACTGACTGATCGATCAACGCACAGCCTAAACGGCTGGGGTTAGAGACTTGAAATTTTGACAGTAGGTACCTTTTATCACGTAAGCATCCACTAAGGAAGGGTTTTTGGAAATACCACCCCTAAGGGGGTAAAATAGGGGATGAAAGTTTGTATGAAAATCCGTCATTTTTTAAGTTAAATTCATGAAAATTTGTATTTGGCATTTTAGTTAAAAATAAAAAATATATGTTTCAGGATTTTTGGAAATTCCGCCCCTAAGGGGGTAAAATAGGGAATGAAAGTTTGTATGAAAATCCATCATTTAAGTTAAACGCATTAATATTGGTATTTTGTATTGTATTCTTTTTCTCCCAAACATGACCTCCACGCGGGCGGAGCCGCGAGCAACAGCTAGTTTAATAATATGTCTGTTCGCAATAACTTATAATCTAGTGGTACATGTAGATAAAAAAACTTTAGAGTTCAATGTCAAAAGGACAATTTTTGCCAGTCATTCACAAAATTTATAGCATTTCATTATCTATATAATAATATATAGTTTTAACCTGTCTGTACATTGTACATTATTGTAAATAATTATTGAGGCGGGCTAAAAATAGAATAAGTAATTACTTACATAACTATATATCAGTATTTCTATGATCTTACGAATTGTCTGATCTATGCAAGCACTCTCTAAAGTACTAAGCCTATTTCAAAAAATCATTAAAAAGTCATAAAACATGTATTTGAGTAACATGTATTTGTTTTATTAAAACCAGTTTGCTCTATCAAGAGTTATGAGGTTTTTTTTGAGTACTTTTAAGCAAATTGTTCAAAAATATTATTGAGTCGTGAAATGCATTTCATTTCTTTTTTGTTTCGAAGAGATTATCTCCGGGATAATCCTATGTAAATATGGTGGACACAATTGATTGATTTGATTGAGTGATTACAATCTTTGGTGATGGACATTAGAACTCGTTAATGCCGAATAGTAGAGGTATTGTGATTTGGATGTCAACGAAAATAGCTGGTAACCTACCAGTAATTAACTGATCATGGACTTCGTTAGATTAGAATCTCCTCCACCTTTTTTTGAAGTCGGTTAAAATACCCTGTGACACTCCTCCATTACTAAGAGTAAACATTGGGTAATGGTTTACAAAAGGTAAAGAAAATTTAGCTCTGATAAATCTCCATAAATATTTCATTATTATTATTGTTTTTAATGTGTGCCAAACACAAGATAGCGGAGGACTACGTATCTTTAGAATTCAAGAATTTACGTGTAAAATGAAAAGTTGAATAAAAATGTTTTTGATTGATATGTATGCTATTGCTATATCAAGCAAACTTTTTCGCACGTACGCTCTCATACATATGTTCGAGTTTTAGTATAATTATGTTTTTGTTGTACCTAGGTTTTATTTTATATTAAAAACGTAATTGATAGGTTCGTCTATAGCAACTAAACTAATTATAATGTGGTTTTCAGCTATATAAGGTGTATTAAAATATTAATTATAAGAGGCTAACATATAGAGTATTTTTATCCCTATTAAGAATTCGATCTTACAACAATTTTAATAGCTGATTTCTTTGTGTAAGCCACAGTATACTAGTATACCAATAAACCTAATTACACAAGCAAAGCTGCGAGCAACAGCTAGTGTCCAATATAAACCATAAACAGGCAGCGTTTATTCGCGCAACCTCTATTGTATACTGCATGACGAATATTATAAAATTAACGTCATAATTTGCTGTGTTCGCTGGCGGCGGCCACAATACGCTGTCAAGGGATATCAGAGTTAATGATTATTAATCGTTAAAGATATTTTGTAAAATCACGTGTAATTTCAATGTTTTAAACACTTTATATCGAAGTTTCAGTATACCTATTTAATTTTACTTTTAAAAATTATGTTACGCAAATAATAAATACCTAAAGTAAGTAGAGACGGTTACTTATCATTAATACAATTGTAAAGTTACTCCTGTATCCCCAAAAACCAAGTGCCTCTGCCTACTATAACTAGTTCAGCCACTGTTCGTCCAGCTTATTTCATTTTATGACTTTTATGGTGTCATACATAGAAATTAAATAAGATTTTCTTAAATCAAAATTTATATCCAATATTGAGATACACTAGTCAACTTCGTGTGTGTCGCTTAGCGTGTTCTACCGTCTGTATCAAGGCGAATGCTCTGAAGAATTATTTGATCTTATCCCATCCTCTCCCTTCCATACCAGAACCACGCGTACTGGCTTGCGGAGCCACAGCTTGGTGGTGTCTACTAACCCTGCCCGAACCAAATATTTGCCGCACCATCAAGCTGTGGAAAAGTTTGCCAGCTATCGTGTTCCCTCCTTCCTATGATCCTGGGTCCTTTTGGCGTAGTGTGAAGAATCTACGTAGCAGGCCGGCATGATTGTGTTGAGTAGCGAGGGATATATTGTCTTTCGCTACTTGATACTTTAACTGGATGACACTGCACTTACTACCACAGTGGTCACTTAGCCGTGCCAGGATAAAAAAAACTATCCCATAATACGACAAAAATAAACTGTACTTATCCTAGATCTACACCCACGTAATACCCCCATACCTACCAGTTACATCTTTGTCTATAGGTACTTTTGGACATATTTGGCTTATGCCTCTATGCCCATCATCTTATGATGAGCTTATTTTCATGCTTATACTATCTGTCAAAATAAAAGCTGTGAACGAGGAATCTAACAACATCCTCACCAAGTTCGTAAAAATATTTGCAAAAATTTGGCATATTCGATTATCTTGCATGCACGGATAGGTACTTATGGCGTGTTCAATCGACATGAAAAATCCATTAGAGTTGTTTGCGTCGGCAACCAGCCTGGCAGGCGGCGCCAGTGACCGTGCCTAAGCGGATTTGTTGCAAACCTGTCGATGCGTTCGCTGCATCAGGCATCTGTATATTCATTTACCTGTGCCTGCGCAAAAAAGCATTACTGCATCTGCCTTTATACATATGGCACGCAAACTTACGTCAATCGATCTGTTTGTCAAGCTTTATTATATAGATATCGCAAAGAAATCGGCTGAGCAAAAAAGGAAGTTTTCGTTGCAACAGTTTTTTTTAGTGCCTCGATAGGCAGACGAGCAGACAGGCCACCTGATGGTAAGTAGTCACCGCCGTCCGTAGACTTCTGCAATGCCAGGGCACAGCAAAACCGCTGCCTCCCGTTACAGTTTCGTGGCGACAGTTACCGGCGATTGATCAGATAGATGCGGAAAAGTCCATTTTATTTGCTTCAGCGATTACAAATTACCCTTATCATGTATAAAGGCAACCATCATAGGTCTGGTGGCAGTTTAAACTATTAGGTACGTCGTTTATTAACTGTCTGATTCAATTCGAGGTTATTCTTATGCGTTTTTTTCTACTGACAATAAGATACCAGTTACAACCTCTTATTACGAAAGTAATTATATAAAATTACAAAGTATACATACATACCTACCTTTTATTGTGTGTTTACAAAATATAGCAACATTTCAAAACCGTACATTATTTGTCACGCTAAAATGAAAAACTACCATAGCTAAACCGTGAATCATTGGCATGGTTCATTATTTAAATTTTATATCACGAAAAATTTACCATCTACTTTCAAATTTGGGCGCAGAGATAACGAGTAAACTTGCACATGCACGTATGTGTTGTCATATCGTATGGGGAAAGTTTTGTGCGCCCGGCCAAAGAAGGGAGGAGGGTCCGGCGGTCACGTCTCGTTAGTCACCCACTTGACAAATGTACAGCAGATTTTTAATATTAAAAATTGTGTGGCATATATCTTATGTTTTTTTAATGTTTTAATATTAGTGTATTTTCTATTACTAGAAATACCGAAGGTATATCAAAGGTATTTAGGCGAGTAGTTGCGGGTACATTAATAATGACAACCTAAGTAGGGAGTAGTAAATGTTTAGCATAAAACGGAGTGCCTACCGCGCTTTATGTGTCCAGACAGCCAGGATATTCGTGGTTCGTTCGCGGGGCAATGTGTTAAAAGTTCAATGGCCGCGTAGTTCAGCTTAGAGGGTAATGCTGGTAGATTAATTATAAAGAGAAGCCATAAGTAAATCCTGATATGCGGTTGTGTCAATATTAAGCACTGAGATGTGTAACAGTATTATGTAAATCAGTCAATTAAATGGTAAACATTGTATTTGTGACTTTTTAAATATCCAACTTGCATAGTTTTGTTGTTACGTGAAAAACCTGACTGCATGAACCGTCGAGTGTACCTCAAAGACCTCACATCTAATGACAACCTGGAGCTCAGTAATTAAAAGATGAAATTTCATTAATTTGTGAATACATAATCATTTGAAGATAGTAAGAAGAGGCTGGAGGGAGCGACGTCATTACCGCAATCAAAGCATTCGAAGCCGCAACACGCGCCCCCGAAAGCCGTCCGACATCGCCCGCTAACGACGAGTACTCTCGATAAAAATTAAAAACACGTGCAAGCCTGAGGAAAGTTTTAATGAGAGTACACGGCTCGCCATCCTCCCACAGATATGCTTACCTGTACGTACGCTTGTGTGTATGCTCAACATTCAAATATATGTACATTTAAATGCAAGTTATCAACGTAACAATTTTGCACAAACATACTAAATTAACTTACAAATATTCTACATTGGACCTTGTACACCTACATTCTTAACATTGGAA
Organism: Laothoe populi; assembly: GCA_905220505.1. Taxonomy (NCBI): domain Eukaryota; kingdom Metazoa; phylum Arthropoda; class Insecta; order Lepidoptera; family Sphingidae; genus Laothoe; species Laothoe populi. Next base: position 12,931,609 of record HG992148.1, read on the forward strand.
GAAATTATTTTAGATAAAGAATTTATAACTGAAATTATGGTTTTTTGTTTATATATAATATATAGTGTCCTAAACTATATAAATAGGTTCTTGTGATTTCATCATTGATCGTAACCATATATGGTTCCTTTCAGAATATTCTGAGAAATCATATACAGATGAGATCCTCGCGTCTCCGCATAGTGTCCGCCCGGCATCCGGCTACTAGGCAGACATAGAGGGGTAATAGCGTCAGATGCCTCCGTGGATTGTATGCCTTTTCTCTCAAAAATTATTTCCACGTGGGCGGAGCCGCGGGCAAAAGCTAGTTGAAATATGTTTTTTAAAGTTAAATAAACTTGGATCTCGCAAAATAATTTAACATTAAAACCATATTTTCTTCTGTATACCTAATAAGTATGAATATAAGACCCCGGTAATTTCTGGCCCATCTCAATACTACCGACCTTTAGTAAGATTTTTGAGAAACTTATACTGAAGCAGTTGATTAACCACTTCAAGGCTAACAACCTCTTGCACGCTAATCAGTTTGGTTTCTCAAAAGGTCGTTCGACTGCAGACGCGGGAGTTGCACTCATTCAACACATATTTGATGCGTGGGAGAGGTCGCAGAACGCCATTGGAGTTTTTTGTGATCTTTCGAAGGCATTTGATTGTGTGCACCATGACACGCTCTTACGGAAACTTCGTCATTACGGTATACACAACATTGCTCTTGACGTTGTTTCTTCGTACCTGCACCAAAGAGTTCAGTGCGTAGATCTGAGAATGGAGTGAAGTCCGAGGATCTTCCTGTACGACTGGGAGTGCCACAAGGTTCTATACTGGGTCCGTTCTTGTTTCTAGTGTATATTAATGATTTACCTTTTTATTTAAAAAACATGTGCAATACAGTGCTATTCGCTGATGACACTTCACTCGTTTTCAGAGTGGATAGGAATAGAGATAATTTTGACGAAATTAATAGTACACTTTCACAAGTAACTCAGTGGTTTACGGCAAACAATCTTGTACTTAATGCCAAGAAAACTAAATGTGTAAAATTTGTAATGCCAAATGTCACAAATCTAGGACCTAATATAGTTATGAACAATGAGGTTTTAGAAACTGTTGATTCTACCGTGTTCCTAGGCATCACATTGGATAAGAAACTCCAGTGGGGCACGCATATTTCGTGCTTAGCTGGGAAACTTAGCTCTGCAGTGTATGCCATTAGGAAAGTTAGACAATTGACTGATGTAGAAACTGCTCGTCTTGTTTACTTTAGTTACTTTCACAGTCTTATGTCTTATGGTATTTTGTTGTGGGGTAAGGCTGCTGATATTGAGAGCATTTTTATATTACAAAAACGAGCAGTTCGTTCAATTTATCAGTTGAGTACAAGAGTCTCCTTAAGAGATATCTTTAAAGATATAGGTATTTTAACTGTTGCATCCCAATATATTTATGCAAATGTAATATACATTAAGAAAAATATCAGTTTGTTTAAAAAGAAAAGTGATATACATACTATAAATACTAGATACAAGCATAAACTGTGTATGCCGTATTTTCGCTTGCAAAAAGTACATGCTTCTTTTGTGGGGCTTAGTATTCGTTTCGATAATAATATTCCTGAGCCCGTGCAAAAATTGCCCATCGACCAATTCAAAGTCGAACTAAAAAACTTTTTAGTGAAAAGGGCTTATTACAATATAACGGAATATTTAAATGATAAACAACCATGGCCGCTCAGCTAAACACAGCAACACACTAATAGGTACTTATTTTATAATATACATAATTATTACTCATTTTATACAATGTATTTCGGTTTGATGTATATTGTTTTCACAGGACGCCGGAGTCGTAATAGTCTTGGCTTCTTGTTTTTTTAAAGCTATTGTCTTGTGAATTTGTATCTCTATCATTCTTTGACGCGATTAAGGTATGTCAGGCTCGCTTAAGGGTCTGTGCTTGCGGCGGCGTTATGTGCCGGGTCGGTCACTTCCCTGTGTCATGGTTGAGGAGGCCGATGGCTGGCACATGCGTCATACTCGTGAACGGGTGCTGCTTGTGTGGACTGGTCTACCTGGATTGCTGATTGATTGTTAGTTAGAGAAAATAAATAACAGGTTGTATAGCCTCATTTACGACTCTGCCTTGTATTAACATGTACCGTACTGTTTTTTTTTTGTTTCATGTTAATGTGACTTGTTTAAGGATGTATGTATTTTATATGTAAATTATTTTATAATGTAAATTGTAATGACAAATTACAAAAGACCTACGGCTGAGTTTCTTGGTGCTTCTTCTCAGACCAGTGGGCATTTCCGAAGCACCAGTAGACCTTAACATTATTATGACATGTAAAAAGTGCCCATAGTGGCCTAATTTACAAAATAAATGATTTGATTTGATTTGATTTATATGAAAGGTAGTCTTGACTGACTTATAACCCAGCCCAAACTATTAAAGATAGAAATATTAAAAAAGGCTTTATCTTACACTGCAGGCTCCATTTCAAAAGGCTTTCTCGAATTATAGAGACCTGCAATGTTTCTAAGGAAAATTATATTTCGTTGGTAAAATTTTGAAAGAAGATATGAATGCGCTTTAACAATCAAAAACAAGTTTCCCGTCGTTTCTCAAAATCTATATTTAAGTGCAAGGAAAAGGAGAGAAATAAAATAGCTTGTACGGTAAATAAAATTAAAAATAAACCTTCCCGCGAAATGATGATGAAATGATAGGTGCATGAATAATATAAGAAGTCAATCTATACTATAATTAAGCTAAAGAGGCACTTTGTCCGGACATTAAATACTAGCTGTTGCTCGCGGCTCCGCCCGCGTGGAGGTCATGTTTGGGAGAAAAAGTATACAATACAAAATACCAATATTCATGTGTTTAACTTAAAAATGACGGATTTTCATACAAACTTTCATTCCTTATTTTACCCCCTTAGGGGCGGAATTTCCAAAAATCCTGAAACATATATTTTTTATTTTTAACTAAAATAACAAATACTAATTTTCATGTATTTATCTTCAAAAATGACGGATTTTCATACAAACTTTCATCCCCTATTTTACCCCCTTAGGGGTGGTATTTCCAAAAACCCTTCCTTAGTGGATGCCTACGTGATAAAAGGTACCTACTGTCAACATTTCAAGTCTCTAACCCCAGCCGTTTAGGCTGTGCGTTGATCAATCAGTCAGTCAGTCAGTTTCTTCTTTTATATATACAGATTATTGCAAAACTTTTGATTGTAACGTGTTATATTATCGATATAGAACCCAAAACAATTGTTTTCGAAATTATTGTCTGTCTGTCTGTCAAGGCATCACGTCCAAAGCACTGTATTATGACAAAAGAATCGACAATAAAATTATATAGTGTATCTTGAGGTAACATTGAGTCTTTATTTGGTTCATTTAAATCGGTGCATTCAATCAAAAGTTATACCTGTTTGAACGAATATCTGTATTATGGAAAGAGTAGTTGTGAGTGATGAAATGATTTTATATATAATACTAAAAGATTGTAAGATAACTTCCACGTGGGCGAAGCCGCAGGCAACAGCTAGTAAGAACATAAAAGACTACTGCTTGTTCAAGTTATTTCTATAATACGTTTATAAAATCGATAGAAATAAAACTGATTTACAACACACGAGTAACACTAAAATCCTTCTCGGAGTTTATTACTGTCCTTCCTTACGTATTGATTACTTCTCTTCTCTAGAAAACATCCTAGTTAATCTTACTCCTTCGTACAGTCACACTATCATTATGGGAGATTTTAACACCTGCCTTCTGAAAAACGATCACCGTTCTACTTCTCTCCGTTCTATTTTAAACTCTAGTAACTTATCCATCCTTCCCCTCAATTCCACTCATCATTTCCCTAACTCTGCCTCTTCTCTGCTTGACTTGATCTTTGTTTCTTCACCTCATCTTGTTGAAAATCATGGACAATGTTCAGCAGACGCCTTTTCTTACCATGACCTTATATTCTTGTCATATAAAATACGCACACCCAAAGCTAAGGGTAAAGTAATGATGCAGCGTAATTTTCGTGGGTTAAATTCCGAAAAACTTCGCGGGGATGCTACCATGATTGACTGGTCACCCTTGCTTATATCTAGTTCAATTAACGAAAAGGTTGAGCTTTTTAATAATAATATTACCAAGCTTTACGATTTGCATGCTCCAATTCGTGTAGTAAAGATGAAGAACCTACCGACTCCTTGGCTGACTGACGATATCAAAGCTATAATGCGGAGAAAGGCTGAAGCAAAGGCAAAATTCAAACGTCGCCCAATTGACCGTAATCGTGACAAGTATGTGGCTATCAGAAATCACTGCAACAAGATGTGTAGGAACGCGCAACGCCGACATGTTCATAACTCTGTAGGGAACGGTGACCCCGCTAAAGTGTGGAAATTTCTTAGATCTATGGGAGTTGGTAGATCTCCTTCAGACATTCCTCATAACGATTTAGATATCAATTCTCTCAATTCACATTTTACTGCGTCGTCCAATTTTGATAAGGATACTAAAAATATTACTGTTAATGCTTTTTCTTCAATGCCAACTCCTAAACATCCTCAATTCGTCTTTAATCAATTCACCGATTGTGATGTTAAAAAGAGCGTATTGTCGATTTCTTCCAATGCAGTTGGATGTGATTGTATTAGCCGGAATATGGTGCTACCTATTCTTGATGAAATTCTTCCGATCCTCCATCATATCCTTAATTTCTCTGTATCTAATGCTGTCTTTCCAACTATATGGAAAGATGCAAAAATCATTCCACTGCCCAAACGTTCCAAACCTGAATCTTTTTCTGATTACCGACCTATTTCTATTCTTCCTTTTCTTGCTAAAGTCCTTGAATGCTTAATTAATCACCAATTAAGCTCCTTCCTTACACAACATAATCTCCTTAATCGTTTCCAATCTGGATTTCGGCCTGGGCATAGTACCACCACTGCGTTAGTGCATATCACTGATGACATCAGAGCTGCATTGGAAAACAGTAAAGTAACTGTGTTGGCATTACTGGATTTTAGTAATGCCTTCAACACTGTAGATTATGATATCTTATTATGTACATTGCGCTCATTTAACATATCTCCGACGGTGATTGATTGGTTTCGTAGTTACCTGACAGGTCGCCGGCAACGTATATGCATTGAAGATACCTTATCTTCTTGGTGCGATGTATCTGCCGGTGTCCCTCAGGGCGGCGTTTTATCTCCTTTACTTTTCGCGTTATTTATTAACTCAATCTCTGACCAACTAATTTCTTCCTACCATCTTTACGCAGATGATCTACAGATATATTACCATGCTCCTGTAGACAGGGTGTCGGAAGCGATCGCGTCGGTTAACAAGGACCTTGCTCGTATCAGCGATTGGAGTAAAATGCATGGCTTGATAATAAATCCCTCAAAAACCCAGGTCATCGTTGTTGGGAGCTCTAGGGCTATTCCTAGAATAGATTTTAATCAGATATCTCCAATTCTGTTTGACGGTTGTCCTATTCCATTTAGCGACAAAGTAAAAAACCTGGGGATATACATCGACAAGAATCTGTCCTGGGGCCCCCAACTGCAAGAACTCAGTCGCAGAATGTTTGCAGCGGGAGGGTCCTTAAGAAGAATACGTAATTTCTTACCGATACCCACGAACATTGCGCTGGTTCAGTCTCTTCTTTTCCCTATTCTTGATTATGCTGACGCTAGCTTTCTCGATCTTACCGAGGCCCAGTTTGCAAAACTTGAGCAACTCCAGAACTTTTGCATCAGGTTCATATTTGGTTTACGCAAATATGACCACGTTTCGGAATTTCGTAGTAAGCTCAAATGGCCATCTATACGCCTTCGCCGGAATACTCGCATCTTATTACTCTTATACCGGGTTCTGTTTGATCCTACTGCACCACGTTACCTCAATGAGCGCTTTAAATTTTTAAGCGATACACACGCACGGACTTTGAGGTCATCGGGGAATTTGACATTAGAAATCCCGAAGCACAGCACTTCATTTCTTGATAAATCCTTCACAGTGTATGCTGCTCGTCTGTGGAACGATTTACCAGTAGCTATACGACAAGCTGAATCATTAGCTATATTCAAAAAACGCCTTCGTATTCTTTATTCGTCACTTCAATGATATAATACTATCTACTGTTATTATTTTTTCTTCCAGTTTCTGTACTTGTAAGTATATATAATATATATCATATGGTAGTGTATGTAGTATATAAAGATATTTAATTTATGTAGTATATTATAGTATGAAGTATAAGTATGTATGTTATGTCTATGTATTTTGCTGTACATCATAGTATGTCTATTTCCCTACGATGACCACCCATTACTTTTGTGTCTCTTATCGAATCCATGTAAAGGTTGTCTGGAAGAGATCGCAGTTAGCGATAAGACCGCCGTTTGTACATTCTATTTTAAGTTTATTGCAATGTACTGTTAATATTTGTATTCTGGTGTACAATAAAGCATAAATAAATAAAATAAAATAAATAAATCCTTTTGGCAAGGTGCATTTTCCATTTTAACTATAGATACCCGGGTACGTTTTCGGGTAACATAAAAATTCCATTAGATTAGTGCATTGGCTTTATAGTGACGGCGGACAGAGAACGCGCGGTACGGGGCGGCGGGCAAGGCTAACCTCACTTGACCGTGCGTGCGGATTTATTACAATCATATCGACATCGCTCACTGCAATAATAACATATTCAGATCATTTGATAACTATTCAATCAGTCTGTCCGCTTCTATATTTACATAACCACAACTATAGAACGTGTAGCGTTCTTAACAACAAAAATAAATTAAGTATCTACTATTACTCAAAGACAAGAAAAGAAATTCATGATTTTGATGAACATTCTCAATTAATTTTTAAACCGCACAAAAGCTTTTATTTGGGTAGAGAGCAATAAAGCAGATGGTTTTTATTATTCTGAATAATATTCGTTCACGTTGTGCAGTCGGGTAAGAGCAGGAATAAATTGTGAGAATCTTTGCAAAACAATAGTTGGAAATGGTGTACGAGAGAAAAAGCCGGATGCAAATGCCATTCATATTAATTAGCAAAGCGAGACGGGGCTTTTACGAAATTAGACCGTGATTTCAGTGAAGATTTATTGTTGTGTTTGAAATGGTTTTTGGAGCAAAGGTAGCCATTTAGACGTGGGCAAATTGGTGTTGTCAGAGTGGGCATTAAATTAAATTGACTGAAGTCACTTGTTTTCTTTGAATACTGAGTCACCCGTAAAAAGATCGTAAATTACATACTAAAGAAATTGTAATTTATTATTCCAATAGTGCCTGTTAGTTGTTACGATACTCGTTGCGACATTCTTATTCGGGAAATATGTATGAAATGAATACGTTTTTAATACAATCTGCTACAGAATATGTACTTAAGTATGTACATATGTTCGTGAATTTGAATGATACAACCATCAAAAAACTTGCATTAGACGCAGTAAATATTGTAAAATAATTAGTGAATTTTTATTTTTTAATTATACATAGAACAATATTGAGTATGAACATGGGTTTTATCCATGTCCACCTATAACTGCTAATTGTGTAATTATAAGCTCACGTTTGAGTTTCCAAGGGAATAAGCCGGAGTACCTACAACTATAGCACCAATATTCGCAGAGTTTATTGAATGGTAGGGAGCGACTGATAGCGCAGCGCTCTCAGAGCAGTCGTTGGAGGAGACCTCTCGCTGCCGGCCGTGGTGTCGTCCATGGTCGTCAGCCGGAGGTCCTGGTGTGCGGTGGCCCACTTCTGCGAGAACGTCATCTCGCAGAAGGAGAGTGCTGAGAGGGATCGGGAACGATATGATCCCTCCCGCCGCCAGAGAAGACGTAGGAGGCGTCGGGTGAACGACTGACCGGCGTCTCCCGCCCTGTGGAATGGGGCGTTTGAATTCCACCACGGTAACCCCTGCCTGTCGTACGAGGCGACTAATTGGGGCCATCGGGGGTCGCGGGCTCGCAGCGGAGGGCTGTCAGCCCGTATCGATGCACTCCCAAATTCGGGGCATCGTGCGACCCCGAGATGGACGGCAGCGCGGGTGGTAAGGCCTCGTTCGCTGTCGTTGTTTTGTGCGCGGGGGCTCCTTAGCCCTCCATGGAGATGGGCTGCTACGCAGCACCGCGCAGAGGCGATTCCGGCTGCAATTCTAGCACTCCTTAGAATACCCCGGGATCGCTCCGCAAGCGCCGAATAAGGCCACCGCGGGGTTTTAGCTGGTAGTGTCGGGTGGGGTGTATATAGGGGTTAGGGACTCGGCCCAGCGGCAGCACGGATAGCCATCATCCGTGCGAGGGGGATGCTGGGTCGTAAGACCGGCTAGTCCAGCATACCCGTTGTATTCTTAATCCGCTTCCCTCCGGAGCGGGCGGCAGTAATAAAACGCTTTCACCGCGACAACAAAAAAAAAGGGAGCGACTGATGAGTCCAAGATGAAGTAGGTAACTAAAAGTATGTTGAATTTAAGAAATCAATTTCAAGTTATAGCCTCTCAGATCATAGGTACATAGAGGGCTAAGACTTCTCCAGTTTCACAGATGAAGTAGGTACATAGGCTGCCATTAAATTTACAAAAGTAAATAAGTAGCTACTGTGACAATGAACAGCTGTTGGTGTTAGTAGGCCTTAAGGCGTCTGTTGTTTTTGGAAAACAATGTGTTATAAAAAATTGTACCTACGTAATACGTACACAGCCTAGGTACACAAAGTATTGTTTTGCCGACGCTTCGAGATCATTTATAATTACACTTGCCCTTTAAGGCCAAATACTCAAACAGTACTCAACTGGACGACCGTCTAACGGCTACTCATTTTTAATACGCCATACAATTATAAAAAATAAGAGGATCTCAAATGTTTAAAACGAACTTAAATGCTTCAATTGCGCCTGAGTGTTAGGGCGTTATTCTTCTATAAACTAAGTAGCGGTTTATATGGGATACAAGAATAAAAAGTCTGATTTCTGTAGATATATTATGTGACGTTTACAGAAATCTACGCATAGGAAAGAGCTAATCTTAAATGAATTACGAACTTTTCCTTAAATGCCGGCAACGCACCGACGATTCCTTTGGTATTGTAGGTATACCTGGGCGGCGGGTATCACTTAGGTATTATTAAGTGGGTTATCCATTATACGTTGACTTATCAATTAAAAAAAGGTTGCACTATGATGATTACAATGAAGTGACTGAATTTAAGCAGCAGTAACAACTAGAAGAGCTATTGTGTCTTAATCACTTACACCTCTTAAAAAATTGATTAATTATAAAAATATGCTTTAATATAATGAATTCGAAGGCGAAGAATTATTCCATTCTATATCCAACCATTTTTGCCTTAAGGTCAATTGGCTTTCAAATCGATACCTAAGTGTTGAGGGCAGACGAGCAAGAGGCCCGCCTAAAAATAAGTGATTACTCTCCCTCATAGACATGGCTAGAGGCACAGCCGAAGAAAAGCTTCGTTTAAACAAGGAGGTACTCACACTAAGTTTATTCCAGATTGAACATGCGTGGTAGAAACGTGCGATGAAAACCAACCGTGCTAGACAAAAATTTAAAAATAGAACTACGGTGTCGAGGATGCGATGATGAAACGGGACTATTAGAACCATTTTATCATCATCATTTTGTAAATTCATATAAGTAAGTGTGCAAGCTTCTTTATAATTCCCATTTGACACAAATTGTTTTGTCACTTACCGTCGTCATGGGCTGCTGCAAGTATGAAATGGTTTAGAGAGAGCAATGTGGTACACCACGCGTGGTACTGATTACCGAAATAAAAATAGCGAGTTCAAAAAGCCCCAAAGGCATTCACCTTTTCGAAGTTAAGTATGTATTCACTGCAAATTACCACCCATATTAATAGTGAAAACATCAGGAGGAACCCTGTACCTAATAAGTCTCTATAAGAATTTCCAAGGTGAAGTCAAGAAACAAGTTTTCCTAACGACTTTACCTTTAAGTGGACTATTCAGGACGCCCGTACTCAGCAGTTGATTGTCAGATATTTATAATCGGGTTAAAAAGGTATAACAAAATTACCATCAGAAAAAAAACACAACTATATTTTTTTTAATTGTATTTATTGTTTAACTTTAAATATAATTTAAAGTCGAAAGTCAAATACAATATGACACCGAACTTACAACTAGCCAGTATCAAAAATCGGCAATTTCATAAAAAGGACCTACCTAATGCATAGTTTAGTAACAATAGTTTTTACATATCGGTATAAAATCCTAGTTACAGTTAATCACCTACAAAACCTACATGCTTTCCTGAATATTTACAGCGATTAATTATAATATATTGATTACAGTATTCCACCTGAAGGCTAAAACGACTTTTTTATAGTAGGATTCGTCAAAAAAGTAAGTTCTTTACATGATGGTAAATGATTTCCACGGCACTGCTGGGTATTCAGAGAAAACCCCCCATTATACCTTCTAACCATAAGAAGCGTCATAGGTGCAATGCCCGCCTTAAAGTATAGTAATAGAGTATTAGAGATTGAAGGGATTTGAGCCCTGGAAGTCTTCAGCTTATCAATATTAGCCTATTAATGTTAATAAGTATATTTTTAGCGTATCTTTATTTTATTATATTAAACAACAATTTTCAAGGATATACACCTGCACAGTTAAGGACTTTGGTTTCTACTCGAGTTTATGTTGGAATTTAAAATCATTTGAAATATTGCATCATTAGTTTATTGGCGTGTACATTGGTTATAAACCCGTAAGGTCCGAAGTTCATAAAGTTAGCTTAGTTATTCAGAAAGTTTTAAATAAACACTAAATAAAATCACGGCTGCCTCGGTGGCGCAGTTGTAATTGCGCATGCGTTACGACTGCTATGCTGAGGTTCAATCCCCGAGTTGGGTAAAGTGATATTGGGTTTTTCTATGTAGAAATTCTCAGTATTAGCCAGGAGTCTGGAACCTGTGCCCGGTATGGCAACAGGCTTGCCCCTATCACATTATGGGACAGAAATTCGGCGAAAAGTGGGTGTACTGGTTATTACACCTCCGCCTACCCTTCGGGGATTACAGACATGAGTGTATGTACTAAATAGAATCAAGAGTACATTACCCAAAAAATTATATTGAACCAAATGATATAATTACACGTGTATCTATATACATCATTCATATTTGTACCCACCTGGATAAATATAAATTATTAAAATTAAAATATAAATTAGCTGCCACAAATGCTCGTTCTGGTAAGTCGCGTTCCGGGGTGAGCCGGTGTATATCTATAATTAATTATTATTTTAGACCACACTGTATTTACTTTAAACCGCAGTCACAGTCGTGCAGGTATAAAAAAACATAAAAACACAACCAAAAATTAAATAAGTTTATCAACCATTTCAAATTATTCACAAACTCACAATATCAGTAATCGGAAGTATTTGCTTAATATTGTGAACAATATTATTCGCAATACTAAAAATACCTACCTCCATATTATATTAAACACAACCAATACATTTCAAACGCAATAAATGGTTCTTTTTAATACTTTTTCATTCATCTATTATCGAATAAATCTAACAAGTTCTATATTATTAGAAATACGTGTCTTCATAACAAAAGTTGTATATATCTGTAATAAACAGTATGTACATTTTATACAATATTTTGTCTCATATCCTCTAACGAGTAACACTTAACATAGCAGGAAAATATAATACATAGGTATAATATCCATTACGTGCGTACATAAAACGTTTAATAGTAAGGTTGTAAATTCTTAGCATGGTCTCATATAAGGACCTATATTACTTTCTGGTAGACATGGCGATTATTCCCTGAAAGATCGATCCGAATTGAAGTCTATAGAATCTAGGTCTATAGATCGCTTATTTATTCATTCTCTTCAGGAGATTTTACATGAAAATTAACGCTAACCCCAAAAACGAACTTTCATAGATTTTAACTGTATGTATTAATCTCAAAAGTATTTTTTCATACAATTCCATGCGAAAATATATTTTTAATATTAATGAATGAAATCATGTACTTTATTAATATTAAATGATTATAATTCCCAATGTTATTACATGCAGTATGCACAAAATCTAGTGGCACGTGTGGTAAGCTATTTCCACCGACATTGAATACCCACACACTAACATGGCTACGTTTCCGCCTGAAAGGAATAGATTGGGATCAATTGGGGAGATTTCGGGATCGGATATCTCACTCTGTGTCACATTCTGTCATTCCACGTCGATTTTCTGCGAGAATGTGGTATTATCCCGGTCCAGCCGACCCATTCACGCTGTGGAACTGTCTAGAACGTAGCTTACTTTTACATTAGTACATAGGACAATATTTAAACTCCAGATCGTAAATAAAATTTACATAAGTTGGTTCTTCATGTTGGCTCTTCCTTGAAGGTATTTTACTGGTTTTTAAAACTCAATAAATTGTTTAAGCCCAATTCCATTGACCTTTACTTTCCTTCAATTGGACCTCGCACAATACACAGTATTAAAGCGGTTGTACGTCATGTCGCGTCGTTTAGTTTTTTCCTCATGCTAATACTTATATTGTGTCTATGATGCTCTTATCGCAAAGGATTATTTTTATGATATCTGCTATTATTAAATGATAATTATCGCTTGCTTTAACGGTGAAGGAAAACATCGTGAGGAAACCTGCATATCTGAGAGTTTTTCGTAGGTATGTGAAGTCTGCCAACCCGCATTAGGCCAGGGTGGTGGACTAAGGCCTAACCCCTCTTATTAGTAGAGGAGGCCCGTGCCCAGCAGTGGGACACTGTTTAATACAGGGCTAGTATTATTATTATCTGCTATTGGGCTTAAAATATTGTACTAAGTATATTCATACTGGTAGAAAAATACCTTATGGAGAACATATAACGTATTGATAAATAAAACGTCCGTTCCAAGTCTCGTTTTGTGGTTTGTAACCGAATCTTAAACATTACATGTAGATCAAGATTAAAAAATATGCCGTCACAAACATGGCGGGGGTAACGGTATATCAATCAGTTTACATATTTCTAAAAGGAAGTTTTTCAATATTGCAGGTTGATTGCCTTTGGATTCGTTAATAATTATTGTCGGTATAAATGACGGTTTCAACAAGTGGGTGTCGTCTCCATGTTTCTTTAGCAATGCAGAACCCATATCTCCATTTGCACAATTACTGATTGGATCTGCCTCTACTTTCATTTCTTTTGCACACTGAAACAAAAAAATTAAGTTTATCTTACATTGATTAATATAATCTATACTTATACCTAGTCAGGTCATAAATTCTGTCACATGTTTAATATAAAATAATTGAAACAAGTTTATTCATTATGTAACCATTTATATACCAAAATGAACTTAACAAAACATAGATTCTTATGACACTAAAGTTTATTCAAAATGACCTCCGTGATTTTGAATACAGGCCTTCAATCTGCGCGGCCAGTTGTCTATCGCAGCACGAACGAGGTCCATGTCAATATCGGCGGCTGCCTTAATCAAGGATGTCTTGAGTGACTCCAAATTGGGATGAGGCTTTGAGCACGCCTTTTCCTCCAAGTGTTGCCATATCTTGTAGTCTAACGGATTCAAATCTGGACTGGAGGAGGGCCAGTCTTCGTGCCGGATGAAGTCGATTTCACGCGCCGCCAGCCAGTCTTGTGTGCTCTTCGCTCTATGAGCTGGCGCCGAATCTTGTAGGAATACCCAGTGCCTGTTATAGAACATGGTATGAGAAACAGGTTCCACAAGGTTCGTCAGGACTGTATTTTGATACACAACTGCATTCGTTTTTACACCTTTCTCACAAAAATGTACCTCTGTTAAGCCCCAATAAGAAACTCCCAACCATACCATGAGCGAGGATGGAAAATGACCTCGTTGGACACGCGGAATACGGTTGCTCGCTTCTTCACTACTGTGGGCGTACACCTTATCATTTTGTTTGTTGTAGCTCTCTTCTACGGTAAAAATTTTTTCATCTGAAAAAAGAATTTCCCGATATTTTTTTCCCGCGTACGGCTTCAACAAAGCGCGGCATCTCTTCAGTCTCAGGTCCATTAGACGAGCATTCAAACGATGTCCTGTTTTTCTTCGATATGCCCGAAGCCTTCATTTAACACCCTTTTCACCGTGGTTCTGCTTAACCCCATCTGAAGGGCCAACAGTTTCTGCTTACGTTTGGGATTTCTTTGAATTCGCGCCTTCACAGCTTTTATCACTGCTGGAGTCCTAACAGACCGAGGGCGACCACTTCTTGACCTGTCATCTACACTAGAGTCTTCATTGTATCGTTTGATGGTACTATAAACGAATCTTTTGGTTATATTCAAATTTTTCAGTATGTCAAAAATTTGAATTGGCGCGTAACCGTAACGATGCAACGCAATTACTGCAACACGGTCTTCTTTAAGCGTCCACTCCATATTTAAAAATGAGTAAAATTCTAAAAAGTATACATTTTTATTTTCATGAACAATTTGAAATTCGAATTCAATAAAAAAATTTGTTGGCCAGCATTCTAAAATAAAAGTTTTTACTGTGTGACAATACTTATGACCTGACTGTGTATATAAATCTGTAGCTTCTGTCTGTACATTTAAGTGATTTACCGGATTTTGCGTGAAATATTCATTTTATGGCTCACTGATCCTAATTCTGCAATTTTTATTTTAAATGTTTGTCTGTCTGTATGTTCGGGTTTAACACAAAAACGTCTTGACCTATCATCTTGAAATTTTGAATACAGTTAGATCATTCGATCGCGCAAATGATAGGTTACTTTTTATCCCGGAAAATGTCCGATAGTTTTTTGTTTTTCAAAGAGTAAGGGATCGACATGACATTTTTGCACAGTGGTAGCTTAGAGATCAGAGAATGGCATATGCAAATTTTTATCCCATAAAATGTACGGTTCTTACGGGAGAACATATAAATCGAAGATAGAAAGATGTAATAGCTTAAGATGACTCCAGGGATTGTATACATTTTCTTTCAAAATATCTATCACGCCGGGTGGAGCCGAGGGCAACAGCTAGTTCGTTATAATTCTAACATTTATTATTAGTGTAAAAAATTACGGTAATATTATGAGATGTTGTTTGTACACACACAAATAATACCCATAACTATTTTGTAAGAGAT
This sequence comes from Laothoe populi, assembly GCA_905220505.1. Classification (NCBI taxonomy): domain Eukaryota; kingdom Metazoa; phylum Arthropoda; class Insecta; order Lepidoptera; family Sphingidae; genus Laothoe; species Laothoe populi. The sequence continues at coordinate 12,946,831 of HG992148.1, forward strand.
AAATCAACGCATATATAATAAACATGCAATTTTAACAACAGATAAAATTTTCGTGGTATCCAAAAATATTCATTTCAAGTACATAAATACGTAATAATTGAAGTTTTATTTATACATAATAAGTAGGAATGGTAACATTTGGATTTTTAAATGGCTAACAAAGCGGGTTCCCTAATTTTGTTCATATTTTTAAATTTTTATGCATAAACACAGATTTAAGACAAGATAGACCAATTTTATTTTAAAAAAAACTTATTTAACGGGTTACTTGCGCGTTAGTCGCCTATAAGTTTGGTTATAATCTGTTGACAGAGTACTAAATGAATAAAAAAATAATTGGAACTAAAACTTAATAAACAACTTCAAACAAAATAAATAATATATTTTATAATTCATACCTACATATAATGGAAAATTCTTATCAGAAAGTCATATATCATTAGCTCTAAATGATATATCAATCATATAAAATTTGCTTTTAAGATAAAATTAATCTCCTGAACATTATTAGTTACCAAATACTCAGAAACAGTATCTATTTTTATTAATCATAACACAGCGATCAATATGTACTACGTACTAGATGCGGCGACCAGAACAAACATTATGTTCCACCGAGTCGCGGTGTATCAGTGCACCGACATTAGTTTGTTTCATGCCACCTAAGAATGCACACCACATTGCATCTTTCAGTGTCGAGTTAATTTTAGTTATTTGTAGCGACATTCCCGAACGAATCTGCCTTAATTGACTTACAGTGAAACTGTTAATAGTATATAAGGTAAATAACATAGTTTCATAACGTTTAGAACGTAATATCAATAAATATTAATTAATTTCAATTCTGAATACGGGAAGTCTATATTTCACAACAAAATTCATTATATAGTTTGTCCCGTTTTGGCGCGCGGAAAGTCCCGTTCGAGAAAAAGTGACGGAGTTATCACGCTTCTACCAAATAGTTCTTAGTAAAATTAATAGATGGCCTTTTTACAACAAAATTCATTATACAGTTTGTCCCATTTTGGCGCGCGAAAAGTCCCGTTCGAGAGAAAGTGACGGGAATTATCACGATTCTATCTTCCAAATAGTTCTTAGTAAAATGAATAGATGCCATTAGTGGGCGGATAAGGTTTTTGGAATATATAGTTTCTTCGACAGTTCGTGTCTATTGAATATAAGTCAATGTCATAACATTATATTATAAAAATATTTTTACCCTTGCTAAAGCTTCATCAGAGTCTTCATTAATGTTAATCATGCATGTCGTAATTCTCACAGCACTGGTCATATTACTCACAGCCTCTATAGCGCAAGCATGAATCTTATTTGCATAGCATTCTTCTGGTCCATGTTGACATGTAAAAGTATACTTGCCATCAACTTCTTTGGTCTGTAATATTTATTTTTGATATAAAACTTGCACACATCTTTAAAAGAAACAACTGAAGCTTAAATAACAATATTATCATCATTATAATAATGTTACTATATAAGGATAGAAAAGCATATAAGTTGAGGAAATTCTCCAGTAGTCTAAAAGCAATCAAAAGACTGGGGAAAAAAGAAAACCTAACATTATTGTTAAAATGGCAAGTAATTTATAATAAATAAAAAAACATAACAAGCTATTTTTTAGGCATTTTGACATGCAGTATTTCAACCCAATTTTCTTTTAAAACTTGTTGTACCTCCATTGAATCAGAAATCCTTAGTAGCTACTACACATATATTGCCAATTAATTCAGAATTTAGTTTAAATTATAAACATGCCAATTGAGACTACTATTACTATGTAGAACTGTGACCTGTGATGTGTCTTTCAAGACCAACAAACTATAATGTTTATAGTCTTATTCATAATGAGTTATCGGAGCTTTATAAGGCCGTTAATAGGACCTTGTTAAAAAATGTTGCATTTTATCTCTATTGAGCCATTATGATAAAAAAATTAACATGCTCCTATTAACAGCCTTATAAAGCTCCGATAACTCATTATGAATAAGACTGTTAGTCTTTATCTTACCTTAGCTTTTCCATAAGGAACTAATACAACATCTAGGAACTCAGATAGTTTTTCAGTCACCGGCCCCAAGTGTCTGATAAAGAAATGTTTTGAATCGGGGCATAATGCTTCATAGTACACTCTCACTCTGATTTTGTCTTGCTTGTGTGCATTGTACTTGTCATCTTCTAACTTCAAAATGTCTGTCTCTGGCTAAATTTAAAAATATACACAATTACTGATTATATTATATTAAAACATATCTTATTAACATAAATGAGTATGGTTTCAAAAATTACATTACATTACAAAATTGTATATAAATATGCATAGTCAATGCAGTGCTTGTCTTCTGCCTTGTATAAGAGCCAAAAGGATACATGATTGTGTACATGACAGTGAGGGGAGGAGATGGTTAATTTCACAAAGAGACAGCCCTAAACAGAGCATGTAAGTAAATCAACTTGTATGAAAACCAATGTTACATTCTTCATTCCTATCTTGAAATGTCATGGCAGAATGTAAACTGCACACAAGATCATATAATGAATATGTCTAAAAAGTTTTTTAAAGTGTTGTTATGTGAAATAGGCATAGACTCTGTTTAGATTAGTTATTTGGTACATCGTGCATCCTAGCAATAACATACTCTCCTGCCCAACCTGCCCAGTTTACAGAAAGTGACAGCCACTTAACATTGGACTTATTCTTTAGAAGTTCTTAGCAATTCATAATAAGGAAACTGAAGTATTTAATAGTAAATTTTATTTATTTTCCTTATAACAATTGGCTTATTAATATTTACTGGCAATAGTTTTCCTCATTATTCAGAGAAATCCATAATTGTATTTTCTAAAGTTATTAATATTTACCTAGATAAAATTGTGAACCTTGAACCATATTTGGCCAAATAAAATAATGACATAAAAACTGCACAAATATAGGAAAAATTACAGACTATTATTAAGTCTAGAATGTAGATGGTTTAGTCTTATTGATAATAAATATTGAATATAATCATCGTGTTTTGGAGTCCAGCAAAATATAACTTCATAATTATAAGGTTGATAAAAAAAGATATCAAAATAGCTCACCTCGGATAGCTGTATTGATGCCTGGCTAGGCAAGAGCCTGATAAACTGCCATATAATCAACGCAACAAGGATAAATACGATTAATCTATAACGATTGCACGAATAGAATGCCATTATAATTTACAAAATATTGCTATAAATTTATATTCTTGAGTTTAAAAACATTGAATCTCTGCAATCTCACGCATGAAACAGCAGTAAATAATTATAAAGGCATTTTCACAGGTAACCTTTGTATTAAGGCCATACTTTCATATTACTTGAAGACATGGCAATTGATATTTAAAATTGTTATTTTACGTCTTGTTTCTTTTCCGTAATAGAATTAAATCACAGAACAAAGTAAGTCAACAATCGACTGTCACTGACACAGTGTCACCTGCTCGTGTCAATTTTTTTTTTTTTTTTTTTTCGTTTTATTCGTCCAAAGGACAGGCTATAGTCAATCGACCATACTGCCTAGTCTTACGTTTAAATCTTTTTATCAGTAAATTATGTCATCGATTAACAATTCTCAAATTCAGGTGAAAGTAAAATCCATTTTGTCAGACGTCTTTTTCCGAAAAGATTCATTTTCTCGGCAATATATATATTTTTTTAATACCAAGTAATATTAACGAACTTGTAATATGTCTTAATAAATGGACCAATGTTGAATATTGGACCTTATACATGTTAAGGATAATAATAAGAAATTTCACTTATAGTATCTCTTTGAATTTCACATTCTAGACGTCGATAAAATGTATATTATCAACAATAATCACACTGTTCACAACAATTTGTATATACATATTACATTTTCTATATAATTATTAAATATTATTTACAGTTTCTAATATAAATTTGTACAAATATATATAAGTTGATGCATTCATAAGCAGTTCTTTTATGCAATGCGGGACCTTGTCAGGCTTTTTATAAATTTTTAATAGCTCATCCGACAACACAAGGCGCTGAATGTTGAAAGACGAACACTCGAAAAAGATATGATGTAGCGACTGAATTTTTTGTAATTGACAATATTCACAATAAGGAGAATTAGTCAATTTAAGGCGATAAAGATGATAATTTAAACGACAATGACCAAAACGCAAGCGACTAATAATTGTATAGAAGGTTCTCTTTATAAAAAAATTATTTTTACAAAACCAAGGTGTTGAGTTTAAAGGAACATTAAAACTAGCATACCAAGCACCTTTATTTTCAATATTTGTGTATTGATATGAGTGATTCCCCCATGTTTGACACATACGCTGTCTGAGAACATTCACTATGTCTGTGTGTGGTATAGAAACTCTCATGTGAATGCCAGGATTTGGAATTAACTCTTCTAATTCAACTATTTTTCTAGCGAGATAATCTGCCTTTTCATTCCCTTCAACACCAATGTGAGAAGGCACCCATATGAAACGGACTATGAAATTTAATTGAGACAATTCAATCCAGTGTTGTTTTATTAAATAAATTATGTAGTTAGTGTTAGCATGTAATTTATTATTTGCAAGGTTTTCTAGCACACTTCTGCTATCACTTATCACTATCCATTTTCTATGTCCAGCATGATAATTTTTAATGTGTTTTAACGCACTCAAAATAGCAACAGCTTCAGCTGTAAAAATGCTAGCTAGTTTATCAAGTTTTTGACCAACACCTGTGTTTGAGGAGGGTTCATATATGGCGAAAGACACAGCTTTATCATTTTTGGAACCATCAGTGTATACAAATTTATGATCTGGCCACATTGACAACATTGCATAAACTTTCTCCTTCGAAAACAGGTCCTTTTTTTTATTTATTATTATATTTATTGCTGGGAATTTACTAATAAAAGTTCCTTCATAACAAGGCAATATATATTTTGATTGGTAAATGTTCAAATTTTTCATAAAATTATAAAAGCTATGAAGACCTTGTAACATATACAGAGGTTTTAGTGATAGGTGATCAGCTGAATGTAATAAATTGGCCAAAAGGCTATTATTAGATACACTATAAAGTTTGAGTATGAATCTTTCTTTTAAGTATTGAAATCGAATACTTAAAGGTGGAACGTTACATTCAATCTGCATTGCATTGATAGGAGTGCTTCTGAATGCCCCAGTTATTAAACGTAAACATTTATTTTGCAAACCATCTAAACTATTTACAATTCTAGTATCGGCAGCAAAACAATAGAAACAATATTCAAAGTGGCTACGAACTAGAGATTTATATAACAATAACAAAATTTTGGGATCTGAGCCCCAGTATGAACCAGATAAAGACTTTAGTATGTTATATGCTTTGTTTGCTTTACTAAATATGTGTTTATTATAATTATTCCAGGACAAATTATATGAAAATAGGACTCCCAAAAATTTTACTTCGAGTGACATGGGTAGAGAACAGTTATTATAATGTACATCAGGCACATTTTGACACTTTTTACCAAACAAAACAAATTTGGATTTGAGTGGATTGACACTGAGATCGAGGTAAGAAAAATATTTATATAAATTAACTAGTGCTACATTGACTTTTTGGGCTATATGTGAAATAATGCTCCCTGATGTATAAACAACCAAATCATCTGCAAACTGTATATTTTTAACCTGAGGCCCTAAAATTAGATTTAATCTACGTATATACAATATAAACAGTAGAGGTGATAATATTCCTCCTTGACTAACTCCTTTTGATGAAAGCCGAGGTCCATATAAATGTCTATTGAGTTTAGCAAATACTTTCCTACTGCTCAGAAATTCTTTAATCCAATTTATAAGTTTTAAAGGAATCCCTATTTGTTCCAACTCAATGCATAGAACATCTATGTTTACACTATTAAAAGCTCCTGCAATATCAAAAAAAACTCCAAGCAAATTTTCATTTGTTAATAAAGATTTATGTATATCAAGCTGTAATTGACAGACACTTTCTCTAGCAGACCGGTTTCTACGAAAACCAAATTGATTAGAAGGTAGTATATTATTTTGTTCTACATAAAACTCTATACGATGTTTTAGCAATTGTTCAAATAATTTACCGACACAAGAAGTAAGTGCTATAGGGCGGTAAGAATCAGCACAAGACTTAGGCTTTTCTGGTTTTAAAACAGGTACAAGGCAATCCACTTTCCAGTCTTGGGGTATGCTGTTATTCTCCCAAAGTAGATTCATAAGATTTAGGAATGTTTCTAAGCTTGATATACTAAGTTTTTTAAATAAGATGTATGGCATTCCGTCAAGACCATAAGAAGTATCTCTACGTGAGGAGATGGCTGACACTAATTCATTTATTGTAAAAGGGTTGAGTAGAAAACTATTGCTTGGATTTGTATTATTACTAAAACATGTTTTTGCAGTAGGTTGCACAAAGTCTGGAGTGTATTTCTTTAGAAAATCCAATACCCATATGTCACTGTTACTTCCATGGTTATTAAAATTATAAGTTTTATTGTATTTGCGCATAAATTTCCAAATGACAGATAATGGTGTGCACCTATTAAAAGATTCGCAAAGAGAAAACCAACTTTTTTGTCTCTCTAATTTTAATGTGAGTTTTTTAATGGCTCTAAGCCTTTTGAATTGCAAAAATGATTCTTCTGACGGATTATTTTTAAAGTTTATGTATGCAGTTTTGAAGTTTGAAACAGCCTCTGTACACTTTTGATTCCACCAAGGAAGTGAAGGACCTTTAAAATTATTTCGATTACAAAAGTGGTTGGTGATATTGGGGCTGACATGAGAATACAAACTATTAGAATTTGCAACACAGTTTGCGGCAGCCGTACGCAAAATTGAACAAAAATGAGAGTATGCATAAAGAGGATTTTTATCACCTATCTCAAAATCAGCTAACAATTCATCAACACAAGTACTATACATTTGCCAATCCACCACTTTGTAATTTGGGTAAATGGGCAAATGTTCAGCATAAGAGCAATTGTCATTTAAGTTACTATTATTTTGGCTAACCATAACTTTTATAATTACAGGAATGTGATAACTAGTACCAAGAGGACAGTCATGTACAAACCATTCACAATTGAGAGCCAGTGGTGAAGATACCAAAGACAAGTCCAGAGCATTGGGACGCCATGTTAGAGAGCCAACAGTTGTTGCTTTACCATCATTGAGCAGAACCAAGTTATTTTCATCAATTACCTCTAAAATGTGTCGACCTCGTGGACTATCAATGCTACAACCCCAAGAACTGTGGTGGGCATTAAAGTCTCCTCCAAAAATGAAAGGACTAGGGATAGATTTAACCAAGAAATCAAACTTATCTTTAGTAAAAGCTGGGTTAGAAGTTGGAGGGCTATAAAAACTGACTATACATATGTCTTTATTATTAACTGTTATTTGGATGCAAATATTTTGTAAAGAGTTGTCGTAAAAAGTGGGGATTCTAGTATAAGTAAGGCTTTTATGGATTATAATTGCAACTCCGTTGTGATTATTGCCACAATCATTTCTTTCAATATTGTAATTATTAATTTTAAAATTTTGTTCAGGTTTTAGCCATGTTTCGCATATCATTGCAATATGAATGTTGTATGTATGAAGGAAATTTATAAATATGAGTTTGTTGCTATTAACACTTTGTGCATTCCATTGCATGATATTTATGTTTGGCAAATCCATTATGGTGAACTAGAAAATTTATTGCTTAAAGTTGTTTTTAACATTTCCTTAATCGATGTTGAATTAATAGGAACTTCTTTATTAGAAATTATCTTAACAATTGTTTCTACTAAAGTACTTATAAATTTGTCTGATTTAATTAAATTATTAATTTGATTATCTAAATTACGAGCAGTAAGAGAAGGAAAAGTATTAACATCAAAAAGTTCAGCATATGTAGCACTTCTTGATTTAATTTTGTTTTCTTCAACTTTTTGTTTTTTTAAGGGGCACATTGAAGAAATAGCCACATGATTGCCTTTACAGTTGGCACATTTGGCGTCCTTAGGATCAACTTGACAGTTTTTATAATTATGACTTAGAGAACAGATTGAGCAGACCTCTGTATTGCGACAGAATTTGGCAATATGACCATATCGCATGCACTTAAGGCATTGTTTTACAGGAGGAATATATTTGGTCACCTGATGACGCCATGAGTCAAGATATATATAGTCAGGAAGGATAGTGGAGGCGAAAGTGACTGCAACAGCTTGCGTGGGAACAAATGTCACACCATCATTTCCTCTCACTCTGCGCATAAAGCGTCTGACCTGGATCACATTCTTGGAGCTACCAATTAATGAGAAAATTTCACTATTTGCCATGTCTACAGGGACTGAGGTGAGGACTCCAGTAACCTCTGTATCCCTGGCAGGTATTGATGCTGTTAAGGACAGCTGTTCCAGTAATTTTTTGTTCTGTATAAACATATTTGCATTGTTGGGCAAATCAAATGTTATTCCGACTTTGTATTTATTGATGGAACGCAGATGCATCACACCCGAGACACCATGTTCCCGTATTCCTTTAGAAAGGGCCATACGGTCCCTGTCGCTAAATGTTGTGTTTTCGTTGAGATGATTTAAGAAAACAATCAGCTCCGTTTGTTTAGTATCCTCGGGATACTTACGCGTATATCCTTTTACCTTGTAAATGCGGTATTTTTCTTTAGGATCCTTATCCTTAGCATCTTTATACTTAGAGGCTGTTGTTACCGCAGACTCCGCCGAGTCAGAGTCCGATGATTCGAGGGCCACCTGCACAGGATCTGGTGGTTTTAGGTCTTCCTCCTTCCTTCGTCTCTTTCTCCCCATTTTGTGGGGCTAATAAATTATGTACACACTTAAAATTTGCTTATACTATAAATATTTGTGCTTTTACTGTACAAAATAAAGAAAAAATATTTTTATTGAATAAATATTTGAGAAAGCGCGCCTTTCGTTTTACTGTTTCCCGCCTTTTTTCCTGCTCGTGTCAACTGTCATCGCACGTCACTGACGTATATTATATGGACAGGATATCTAATACAAAATGACAGCTATTTTGTTGACCTATTTGAGGCGCCCCTCTCGAGTGTATTTGAAACTAAATTTGACATATAATAGGGATGTTGATATTTTTTAAAATATCGGATTTCCGATATATCGATATTTTTAAATATATCAATATCGGAGTTTGATATATCCGAAAAAAATATCGATATTTTTATTAAAAATTTTGACTCGTCTAAGGGTCTGGTTCTGACGCCATACATCCTTTCTTCGTGAATCGGGGCGCCAATGAATTTATTAGATTCAAAGATCTTGGAATCATATTTGACGACACCTTAAAACGTGATATTTTTTAGTTTTTTTAAATTTTAATTCTTTGCCATGAACTTAATATTATTTTCTACTTTTTAGTTCGGCTAGCTATTAAAGCGTGCTATTTTTTAAATATAATTTATAGTCCCAAAACAGCATCAAACCTAGTTATAATAATATATTCGATTGTAAATTAAGACCCCATTAAAAAATATGATCTAAAATGAAAATATGTTTTGCTAAGGCGATGTTTTTATTATTTTTAAGATTTGTAAACCATGGACTGTTGTGTATCATTGTCGATATATCATCCTTCGTGTCTCAACTCTATCGTTAGTTCCGCGGACGCTCACTGCTCGACTGCACTGCTATCAGCGCCAATATGGCGAAAATCAAATAGGCACACTTTCGCGGATCAAATATCCTGTCCATATAATATACGTCAATGTCGCACGTCATTTTAGTGATGGTCAACTCGAGTTGCACTTAGATCGAGTTGAATTCTTCCTAACTCGAGTTGGATTGCTGCGGTAAATGAAGAAGTGAACTGATTAACGCACTCACTCTGTCTCATTCTTAAATCGCGCGCAGTGATCATTTGTGTGTGACTATATTCATTAGGCTAGATTGCCTCGGTGGCGCAGTTGTAATTGCGTATACGTTACGACTGCTGTGCTGAGGTCTCGAGTTCGATCCCCGGGTCGGGTAAAGTGATATTGTGTTTTTCTATCTAGACATTTTCAGTATTAGCCCGGAGTCTGGAATTTGTGCCCAGTATGCCGATAGACTCCCCTATCACATTATGGGACCGAAATAAGTTTGGCGAAAAGTGGGTGTACAGGTTACACCTCTGCCTAACCCTTCAGGGATTACAGGCGTGAGAGTATATGTATGTATATGCTACAGACGTATTATTATGTCACTGACACTTAAATTCACTTCAATGCAGATTTGAGGTAAATTTTTGAGTGCCGGTAATGCCGGTTTGTTGTTATTTTTTTTAATAATTAGAATTGTCTCAATACATGATTATTACGAATCTGTTACGTTTTTTTAATATTATCGCGAAACAGAGTCATTAAATTGGAAAAAAAACTAAACATACATTTAATTTCATCTAGTTAACTCGAGTTACGTATCTCGAGTTACATGAAATTCAACTCGAGTTGTGTTTAAACCCGAGATGGCACATCTATACGTTATTTCAACTCATTTCCCTCAGTCCACTAGAGATGCGAATATTATATATATTAAATTCCCGCTCTGCAATTTTTTTTTGTTATCCTGGCGCTGATACTGACACTGCACCTGATGGTAAGCGCAGTGCGGTCCAATTAGAGTATCGAGTAGCAAGAGACGATCTATCCCCCGCTACTCAATACAAACATGCCGGCCTGCTTCTTCACACTACGCCCGCGCCATGGGCAAGAAGTTGAAGAAGCGGTCGAGGGTCTATTGTCAGAGTACTCAGAAGGTCGCCAAGACGGCCAAACATCGTACCCCAACTCTAAACCCCTGACAAAAACCGGATGTACACTGGCTGAAAGCGACACACTTGCGTGTGCCACTATGGCGGGTTTTACACCCTGTGTACGATGAACGCTATCCGGGCGGACATAAATATCCTACCACTAGCGCAATGAAAGGGTTTTCTTTAGGATGAAGATAGGTAAGGTTTAATGTTTAACGATAGGTATCATAGGCATTTTCTGACCCTATGCGAAGACTATTTTTGCCATTTTCAGTAGCCACTGTAGTAGTGTTGCTATTATTTTTATCGATTTGGTAACAGGTATCGATTTGTGTCCACCATCTATTCAAATTTTCTTAGAGCAAATGCGGATCTCAAATTTTCTTCCTATTTAATATATAACTATCAAAAAATATATTATTATTATTATTTAAGTAATTAAAAAACTATTTTGTACACGGATTTATTTATTTCTACCCTTATTACTATAAAGTCATGACTACTCAGTCAATTGTAATGTAGCAAACTTTTCCACATCGTAGAAACCAGCTTTCACTTGTCTTCCGCCGAAAAATCTGCCATTCAAGTCGACTACGGCTTTTATAGCACTTTCTATACGTTTGAATTCTACGAATATTCTCACGGCCTCCTCATGCGGCGCATTTGGCAACTCGAATATTAACACCTTGATGACATCACCATATTTAGTGTTACATTCATCTTTTACTTCTGGTTCGAGTTCTTCATCCACGTCACCCGGTCCCACCATATTCTACAAATTCGAAAAACAAGCCACATCAGTTATTTTACCATATAATAATAGATCTCAGACGACAATTTTAATAGGTAATTAGTTTTTTTGATTAGAAAGCATTTATAATTATTGTTACACATATTTTTTATGAATAAAAGAATTTACTACATAATCGACTTATGAATTTAAAATGTATACGACAGTATAACATCAACGGCCACTTAAAAATACGATTCTCAAAGCACTGTCCGTTACCATCCTGTGTACAGTTGCATAGATTGTCATAGGGAGACCGAGAAAATATAAATCTTAGGAAATATTGTAAAATAGCTAGTAAGCACAATATGGCCCTGTGCCAGTTAAGGTAACCTTGATTATTAAAAAAGGCTTATAAAGATATTTTGTAATATGAAATAATGTACAGAACCGTGAAGGCTGTGAGGCACCATGTAATTAATACTTACCCGTAGTAACACAACTTTGCTCGGTGATTTCATTATTTCTGTAATGGATGGTTCTTGTTTCGACTGTTGAGGCGAATTGGACGTAGCATTTGGCGAATCTGTAGAAGAAAGTTTTTGGCACTAAAGAAAAATGGGCCAAAATGTGTAGAGAAATCTGCACATTACAAATACTTTACTTAAGTGTTGTTCTTAGATACAGGCTAATTAATATAATATTTTGCATTTTTAAGAATAAGCAACCAATCCGAAGCAACATCTATATCATAGGAAGTTTTTAAATATACTATATTAGTTTATAATAGACTATAATGCGTTATTATACTAAATTTAGAATATTATATTCCCTTGGATAGGAGTCTTTTACCGCCATGTCATTCAATGTGAATCATGCCAAGGGGTAATTGAAATTTAGTGTTAAAAATAATAATATCAGGCCTGTTTTAAACTATCTCATTGCTGGGCAAGGGGCCTGCTCTGCTAAAGAAGAAGGGTTAGTTAGGCTTAATCTACAGTCTTAGTTAATAGTTACATAAAAAAAAAAAACTTATAGTGTAATTGGCCAATCTTTGCACACATCCTTTATCAATAATATATTTATTTACCTGGACCAGGTAATGTAGGCATTGCAAAACCAGGTGGTGGCATTACATTTCCGTCCTTTTCATGAATAATACGACCACCTCTCTTAGATGTTTTCTCGACTTGTAATGCAACTGACATACCCTGCTCTTTTTTACCTAAACCTTGACCTTCCTGTAATCAAACATCATAAAATATAAGATTTTAAAAGTAAATATGTTTTATATTACGCATAAATGCCTTATTTGATTGCACTACTTACTTTAAATCCATATTTAGCCATGATTTTAGCTGCAACAGAACTTGCACCATAGCCACCTATAGAGAATCCAGATAATGGTGAGGGACTTGAATTAAGCATTGGTAAGGCAGTAGGTGGTGGTGTGGGCGGTGAAGAAGATCCAGCAGTAAGGGAAGGTGGTGGTGCAATAGCAACACCTGCGGCACGTTTACCTATCTCTTCAGCTTCTTCTTCTTCCGGGTGCTGCAAACAAAATGGAGATTTCTTTTAAACCGACTTTAAAAAAAGTAGAAGGTTCTCAATTAGTTGGAATCTTTTTTTTATGTATGTTACCCGATTATCGAAGACGCCTGGTCCAATTCGAGAAATTAGTTTTTTGTTAAAAAGCGTATACTTCCCAGGTGGCCCCATTGGCACCAAGTCAGGATCTGATGATGGGATCTCAGAAAAATCGAGGGCAAATTTCAAATTTTATAGGGATGCATTATTTGTTTTTTATTGAAGTCAGTGTACTTTAAATGAATTAAAAAACTTTTGTTATGCATGTTTCATACACAATAAAAACCTTGGTTTCGGAATTAAGGATTTGTAGTACTGTTTCAGAATAATTTTGCTTTCTATACACAGTGTCTCATAACTTTCTTCATAGCATATACTCAATAAATACACATTATTTGAGTTTGATTAGTTTACCTAAAAACCTAACACATTAATACACTTAAAATGAATTAGTTTTTATCTATAGCAAAAATTAGACATAATTGTTTAGACTTGAATAAATTTTATTTTATTTTTTATTTTTATTTATTGAGGAAAAACAAACAATTGTACATTACAAAATTACAACACAGAATAATTACAAAGTATAGGCTAATATACAATCCACAACATTTTCCACGGATTAAAATACATAATAGTGTTTCATACAAGCGGCTTTAACATTATAAAGTTTAAGTTTTTTTTTTTTTTTAATATATTTTTTATTTATTAACTAGGATTATAGCGCAAGATACAAATATGAGAATCCTACAAAGAACGACTCACTGAAAAAGTGGGTCATTCGTTGCAAGAATCTCCGTAATCTGGCTTTTAAAATTAAAAGCTGATAGAGAGAATATATCAACGTCTGTGAAGAGATCGTAATATGTATTTACAAGTCGACGTATGGGAGAGCGCACACCGGCATTGGTCCTGCATGACTCAGTCGCAAAGAGAGTACGCGTCCTCACCTTACGCCTATGAACCATTCTCGGTACCAAGTAACATATTTTGTTATTTATTTCGGTGCAATCGACAAAATGAATGAATGAATAATTATTAAAGAACACCTATCAAATATTTAGGATTCTGATTCTTTAAGTTGATAAACATTTGCTTATATATTAATTATAATTGCTGAACAGTCCTCAAAGGCTATAGTTGTCTTTTACACTATAAGAAACGATATAAGTTAAAAAAATAGGTATAAGTATTCAGGCTATTCTTTAATGTTTATTTTATGTACAATAATAAAATAAAATAATAACATTCTCTAGAAACTTAAATAAACAGAACTATTAAGAAGCCAAATTAAATTCTTACCATTGGCACAAGTGTTTTTTCTGGAATCACATCTTCATCATCACCAAACCGACTTTTACGTTTCCTTTCTGACCGATCATTTCGATCATTACCATCAAGCTGCAATCTTTTCGCCTGCATTTCTGTAAAATATAAAATAGGTTTGATTTAAATTACCTCTGCCAACAGTCTTAAAAGTAATTATGGCTTTAATTAACAAATTGGAATGGTAGGGAATGATCAAGACAAAAAATCAGTATATAAATGTAAAAATGAATAGATGTCTATCGTATACCTAGATTATACAATTTAACTACAAGGTTAAATTATATTAAGCCCTTTATGAAAGCAATGCTTTTAATTGTTTTGTGTAAACAAAAGGAGGAAGAAAAGATATAACAGGAAAAAAACTACCCCATGCCGTTACTATACTAAATTCTTATATTTTTGACCATCACTAAGTCCAACATTTACCTTTAGCAACTTTTTCATAATCATTAGGCCACAATGGATCATATTCGTTAGCCACATTCCAGTCAAAATCACGAACATTTAAAGATGCTGTCAAAGTTTTTGGTTGTCTCTTTGGGCTGTCGGAGTTTGATTCATCATCATCTTTTTGCTTGCTTTTTAGATCTATCACAGGAGTCAAAACCTGTAAAAGACATACTTCAAATCAAATCAAATAATTTAATTATAAATGTAGATACAATAGGTGTTATGTTTAAGGCTAGTTCTCTACATTTTACTTAAAAAGTATACAAAATATTTTTTATTTAAACCATCTTAAACCTTAAACCTTACTTTTATAATATTATTACATTACATAAATTTCATTAAATGCATTACTTTATATTCACTGGAAGAATTCTTCAATTGAATAAAATCATCTACCGATGAGGAAATTTTCGAGTTTGTTTTTGGATAAATTTACATTTGCTATATCATTAATATCAGCCGGTCTACTCTTGAACACAATTCCGATAGATTGGTATTGGATTTGAAAGATTTCGTGCTCTTGAGCGCCATATTATTTCAATATTGTGTAGCCATTAATATACAGTAATTGGAATTATGATTATCATATGAATGGTTATACAATATTGAAATAATATGGTGCTAGGATCGCACTCAGTATATGAAATCTCACAAATCCAATACTGATCAATCGGAATTGTGTTCACGAGTAGACCGGCTAATCTAAGTTTGTTATAAATAGTTGGCCCCATTCTGTTAATACTCTTCTGCATATATATAAAATTCAATGATATATAAAATTATACAGCTTGGTCTTGTTAAAGCTTAGCTTATTTCAATATAATGCAGAAAAAGGTAGTTTCATACACAATACCTGGGTAGATCGCCTTAGAGCTTCTCTTTTAGGTTGTGTCACAGCAGCTTTTTTCAGTTGTAGCTGAGACTGCAGTAACTTAATCCCAGACGACCAACCAGCCACTTTTTCTGTTGTTCGCGCTTTTATTGTATCCAGATCGTCGTATAGAGACATATTTTCCAGAAACATACATCTACTTCTTTGTTAAAATATTAAAATCATTGAGTAAAGATAATTGCCGCCGAGTTTGTCTAATATAACGTTCGAATTTGCTATATCAAAATCAAAAGAGTTTATTAAACTTTGATTATAGCATACCCGAGTCTCGAGCTGTGAAAGGACAATGTTTATTTTGTATAAAACAAGACTTCAACATACATTCAATAATGTTTCTAATATATACACATATGTATATTTCTATATAACTAAATATCAAGGAATTTATTACTCACAACTCTGCTCTTTCCAATTATAAATTAAAGCTCCATCGTTAAAATAAACCAACTAAAACATTTTGATCAATTTTATTATTTGTATCGAATGACAAAAAAACTTCTATATATCAATGCAAAAAAAGTGACAATTGACATTTAATTTTTTTTTCAATATGCTGATCATAGAATTAGTATATATATAGATGAGGCATAGGCGTACACCCGAAAGGGACAGGTGAACTCTATGGGGCTACCAACTAACATTATTTTACCCAGTTCATGAAATCTAAAATATAAAATATAAGATAAAATTTAAAATTTTATGAGACATAGACATAATATTATAATTTCTTGAAAAGGAAACTCACAGTTACATAATAGGCACAATAACTTTACTAACAGTGAAAAATTAATTTTGTATATAGGTAATGTAATATTTTCTAATACTGTCTTTTTTATTTACGTAAGATTTTCCAGCATAGTATGTCCTGACATTTAAATAGTTTTTACAAATACATTTGATGAGCATTAAGTAGTGGTTATCAAAAGAGAATGAAAAATCGCGAGGAACTCCTGCAAATAATTGACGACCAACATATTCATGCATTCTTGTAAGAGACGATTAGCGAGTTGTAGAGTTTATAGACTACTTACCCCATCCGCCAACACCAGATTTGCACAAGAGCGCATGTTTATAAGAGTGTAGCCAAATAGTGTGATATAATAATTTTTTTTAATTCATAATAAGTACACAGACTTCAATAAAAAACAAATTATGCATCCCTATAAAATTTGTTGGTTGCCCTCGATTTTTCTGAGATCCCATCATCAGACCCTGACTTAGTGGGACCAATGGGACCACCTGGGAACTATACCCTTTTAACAAAAAAATAATTTCGCGAATCGGTCCCGGCGTCTTCGAGTAATCGGGGAACATACATAAAAAAAAGATTCCGACGAATTGTGAACCTCCTCCTTTTTTTTGAAGTCGGTTAGAAATGATTTTAAAGTCGCCTTGAGTCAATATCGATGCATAAACATCACATTCACTTAAACCAGGGCACTTATGGATTAAAAACAACATGCTGATATCTACAATTAGTATAGTTGCAAAATGTAAGAGTCCATTGTCCAATCCATCCATTGGACCACACTAATATTTCGTCTGGCCTTACGATGCGAGAGAATAGAATAGATTAAATCTATTATTGTGAATACATTGATCCGACTCCCTAATCATTACAAGTGGCTTATCTTCTTTATATATATAATTCTACTGTACGTGTGTATGTCACTGAACCCCTCCTAAACGGCTGGACCGATTTGAATGAATTTTTTGTATGCGTTTGGGTGGCGCCCTGGATGGTTTAGATTCCAAACTCAGTACCAAACTCAGTCTGTTGGTGTGGCGCTGCTTTTACGGGCAGGACGACGTCTGCACGGTCCGCTAGTAGAGATGTAAATTTTTAAGGTGCTGTACCATAATTTTGCTGGTGGTAGGATATTCATATTCGCCCGGATAGCGACCACCGTATACAGGGTGTTAAACCCGCCATAGTGGCACACGCAAGTGTTGTCGCGGATAGTCGCGAACTGTGAACAGACGGCAAACTATTTAATCTTGATGTGAGGGTAATATCTTTTTAGTGGAAATGTCTAAGGTCTCTTACAAAATGAGTGCGGGTGGATTCATAATTTATACTCGGTGGATTTGCTATAAAAGGAGGCGTCTCTGCATTCTCGAGTCAGTCTCGCTCGGTTTGGATCAGTGTGCAGTGGTCCTCAGTTCAGTGTGTGTGTGTGTGTTTAGTTGTGTCACTAGCAGTGGGCAGTAGACAGCGGTCAAGGAGAAACAAATGTAAGTCAGTTATAATATATTTATTTTAGAGACAGTACAGTATCTATTAACTTTCCTTTAAACAGTAAAGCAGTAAGGTTCTCGTTATTTCATGAAGCTATTATGTTTAGATTCAAAGATCAAATCATACTGATGTACAGTTACTAGAACCAAGTGACACCAATGTTCAGAGGTGTCTTCAGATACTTATCTGACCTATTGCAAAGTAGGCCAGATGGTTAAATAGGAGGCCGAGTGCCTTGAGCGAGGGATTTCTTCCCAGACAGTTCACAAATTACCTTCGTAGTTCCATTCCGTAAACGCAACCGTCATATTTAATCTGTGATATTATCAATTCTGATTATTTAGATACAACATCAAGTTAACATATATATATATATATATCAACACAGTACTATGTACCAATATACCTATATATTCGCCATATACTCAAATAGCTCAGGGTAATTGGCGACAAGTGTGTCGCGTTCCGGGATCAGTCAGTGTACATCGGGTTTTTGTCAGGGGTCTAGAGTTAGGGTACGTTTGGCTATTTTGCAGCTTTCTGAGTACTCTGTCACTAGACCCTCGACCGCTTCTTCACCTTCTTGCCCATGGCGTAGTGTGAAGAAGCAGGCCAACATGATTGTGTGAAGTAGCAGGGGATAGATTGTCTCTCGCTACTCTATATTTGGACGGCACCATCAGGTGCAGTGCGGTCACTTTGCCGTGCCAGGATAAAAAAAAGTTTTGATCTGTAATGACTGTAGCTGTAATAACTTATAACTATACAAGTACACGCATAACTAGTTCCTCCTTTGCCGTGCCAGAATAAAAGTGCCGTGTCACTTTACATTGGTTTTCTGTGAGACAGTGGTACTACCCCGGTCGAGCCGGCCCATTCATGCTGTAAACAAATATGTCTACAGCGTAGCTCTACCACTTCTATGCCATAAAATTGTACTTACTTTACGCACTTGCCATTATAAAATATTTGATATTCATCTGGACATATTTTACTGCGGAACACTGATTTGTTTGGAACTGGGTTCGTTAGTGCGCTCGTCAGAAACAGACACATCCAAAACAATACGAAGTATAACTTGAAACCCATTTTTATATAAGTGAGGTAAGGCAGCTTCTCGCGCTATAGTGTAGACAGTCTGAAGCAGAATGTGCGGAGATTGTTTTCACGAGGCTTATAAATACCAGCCGGCTAATTTTATTGTTTTTAAGAGATACGAATATGAGATAAGTACTTAATATTTATTTCGCAGAAAGATTGAATTCCGCGAGTGATAAATTTAATAATTTCTCAAATAGGGACGGGACATTATGCGCTGCAATAAATAGGCATAAGACTAGGAGCTCTCGAAATTCTGAAATTGTGTGTATACACGGATCGCATACGCCTTCTTGCTATAAGAAAATACTAAAAAAATGACATTCCTATTTTATTAAACTTCTTAAAAAATAATTTTCTTCTTTGTTCTCCTTCTTAATCTCTTTTATTGGCCTTATGTTACAAATAGTGCTCTAAATAACAAAGTACCATCTAAATGATAATTAAAATTATTGTGGTTAAAGATCTTTATTTCTCACTAGCTTTTGCCCGCGGCTCCACCGGCGTGGAAGTTATTTTTGTGAGAAAAGGTATATGTCGGAGTATAATGAATACGGAGACTGAATTGACCTTACAAATAATTTTATCTTTTGTAAATTGTGGGTACCGTCAGTTGTTTTACTATTTTGAAGGTAGGTTCGAGTTGTTTATTGGATGATCTCATTCGTAGTGGGGCACAACGAAAATCACAATATAAAAGAGTGCCTCGTCATTTCGCGGAGCATTCAGGAATAATTATTAGACGAGTCAAGATCCTATCCCGAATAGTTTAGTAATTTAGAGGTCGTAATGCCCAAGTGCTGTTTAACTGATCGTTGCCTACAATTAAAGTGATGATTCAACGCCATGTGCGTCTCAGTGCAAAGTGTAATAGTAAACCATGGTTTTTCTTGCCAGTTCTTTTTTCCGTGGATTATTGTATTTCGAACTGGCAGTAGCTTAATAAACTGAAGTGTTCAACTCGTGTTATTTTTACGAATCTATCATACCATGTGCATCCTGTCTATATCTGGAGATCGGAGAGGGATGTATAAGCCCTCTTCCAGCCTCTTCATATGGTGACCTGTGACTTCATGACCTTTCACCTGGACATAATAAGTGGGATCTACCCGTGGATTTATGTGAAATTTGGTGAGTCGCTTTCAGTTTTTAAATTTAAAGGCCGATTTTTAATTTTGATCGTTCTGCTAAACTTATGATTTATTTAGTTGGAAATATGAGGATTTGTTTCCAACCTCATTGATTATTTCTTTATTTTAATTTGTACTCTTACAACCGATGGAAATTTCATCGAGTTTTTTGGCTCGGCAAAGTGACCACACTGCACCTGATGGTAAGTGCAGTGCCGTCCAGTTAGAGTATCAAGTAGTGAGAGACAATGTATCCCTCGCTACTCAACACAATAATGCCGGCCTGCTGTGTAGCTTCTTCACACTACGCCTAAAAGACCCAGGATCATAGGAAGGAGGGAACACTTTAGCTGGCAAACTGTTCCACAGCTTGATGGTGCGGCAAAAATACAAGTTTGCGAACCTCTTGGTTCGGGCCGGGGTAGCAGACACTACAAAGCTGTGGCTCCGCAATCCAGTACGCGTGGTTCTGGTATGAAAGGGAGAGGATGGGATAAGATCAAACAATTCTTCAGAGCATTCGCCATGATACAGACGGTATAACTGCTCTAGGCTGTTACTCACGTCTTGCACTCAGATTTTGCTTAACTGCTAATTACGCAGTGATATTATAATTGGACGTCCACGGTCCTCTGTGGCTTAGTTGTAATGTACGACTGCCGTGCGGGGTCTCTGGTTCGATCCCCGGGTTTAGTAAAGAGATATTGGGATTATCCGCCGTGAGTATGGAGTTGTGCCCGGTACGGTATAGGCTCACCCCTATCACACATAGGATGATAATAAGCTGCGCGAATTATGGGTGTACTGGTTACACTTCTGCCTACACCTTCAGAGATTACAGTTGTGAGTGTGTATGTACGTGAAAATACGTAACAGTTGACGCGTGTGATGATTTAATGAACCTTGAATTTGATGTGGTTCAATTCTAGCTTGTATGAGGGTTGAAAAACATTTACTCTTATAACTAGTGTTAAATAAAAAACAATAATCAAAGGTACCCCTCAAACCTAGGTTGTAACGTGTTATGAAAAAAACTGCATTGAATGAATAATTTAGTAATAATTGTTTTACGGGTCTAGTTTATATAAAAGTTTCAGAACTAATTATCGATAATCAAGTTAGTCAAGTATAACCATTTAATTTTTTAATTTTAATGTTGGTATTGGTGGTGACTGTTAGTTCTAGTTTTAATTTCTACCCGGTAATAAATTAATGTTATATTAATAGTTACGCTAAACTTTGCAATTAATTGAGGTTAAAATGAGTGTTTGTGTCTATGCCAATGGTTCATAGCATTGTTGATGGCTTACGTTCGTAGCCTGGTTATTGTCTTCTCAAGATCTCTTGGGTGACGGGTGAGCGGTCCGCGCTTAAGGTATCCGATAGTCTTAGTGATCGTGTTAAGTTAATTATCCGTAATTAAATTATTTTCTGGTAGTAACATTAAAGTAAGTGTTACATCCAAGTTTTGTGGAAAACTTGAACATAACATAGTATAAGCCATCATCGATTAAACACAAACTAAACTGAAAACGAATGTACGCACACTGATTAAAACCGAGCAGCACTTTCGCTAGTTTCGTATAGACTGTCCCCGCGAGCGTTGATGCTTTCCTTTTTATAACAAATCTTCCCCACCGAGTATCCAATCTACCCACAAATATTTCGTCAGTGACCCCCAATATTTCCATAAAAATCTAAAGTACCCTTACAGCTCGGCCATCCTACTTCAAGCGAGTCCCTTCGCGTTGTATATCAGCATCAGCATCAACATTATCACTCGATGAATCACAGATTCGTTTTTAATGCAATCACTAATTGGCCCTTTATCGCGAGCACAATCACTAATTGGCCCTTTATCGCGAGCACAATCACTAATTGGCCCTTTATCGCGAGCACAATCACTGATGGTATCTTGCTCTCGGGCAAACTCATTAGTTGGCCCTTAACCCCGGGCACATCCATCGACAAGCCCTTAACCCCGGGCACATCCATCCACAAGCCCTTAACCCCGGGCACATCCATCCACAAGCCCTTAACCCCGGGCACATCCATCCACATGCCCTTAACCCCGGGCACATCCATCGACAAGCCATTAACCCCGGGCACATCCATCCACAAGCCCTTAACCCCGGGCACATCCATCCACATGCCCCTAACCCCGGGCACATCCATCCACATGCCCTTAACCCCGGGCACATCCATCCACAAGCCCCTAACCCCGGGCACATCCATCCACAAGCCCCTAACCCCGGGCACACTCATCCACAAGCCCTAAACCCCGGGCACACTCATCCACACGCCCTTAACCCCGGGCACACTCATCCACAAGCCCTTAACCCCGGGCACACTCATCCACAAGCCCTTAACCCCGGGCACACTCATCCACAAGCCCTTAACCTCAGGCATATGCATTCATAAGCGCTTATCATCGGGCGTATCCAACCAAATGCTCTTCATCTCAAGCACATTCAATCGCAAGTCATTCACTCCGTTCATCCTGCAGACTTCCAATTGACCCATTCATCCAATTTCCATCCAAATTACATTCATCATATTCATTATCAATCTTTGCATCCAAATCAAGTTCAATTCGCGTAAACATAATCACAATACAAGAAGTGCTATCATTTATAGCAACTTATCAAAATACCATCCATTGTGTTTAAGCATACTCCATAATTGGGTTATCGCCCACCTGTGTATGCAAACACTCCAATCCGTGTAACGATCAGATACTTCCCAGTATTCCATACTCGTTGACTTATTGGCCTCATGTGTATGCAGATACATTGACCATCAGACACTCCTCTCACAATGGCCTATTGGCCTCCTGCGCTTCAGATAGTTCTCCATTAAAAAATACAATCAATGATACTAGTCAATTCAATACTCAAATAATTACGAAACAATAACAAATTATCAAAGAATCCATTATATCAAATTAAATTAATTATTAATATTTTTAATTCATAATTAGATTTTCCAATATCGAGAACATTTTCTTTGTCACTTCGTCCTACAGCCAAATTATTAGTCGAATAAAAAGGTCATCATCGCTATCAATCACTTTACACATATACACTCACCTGCAATACCCGAAGGGCAGGCAAAGGTGCAACCAGGACATCCAACCCTCGGCGAACTCATCACGATCCCATAATGCGATAGGAGCGAGCCCATCGCCACACCGGGCCAGCTCTAGACCCTGGGCTGACACCATGCACTTACAAATTTTCCTAAGTCATTCCCGAAAACCAATGATAATATAATCGTAAATCTTTACAGCACCGATGTGAACAATAGAATCGTGATAATTATTGAAAACCGACCATCAGGTGCCTTATATAAACCAAAGCTATGACACAAATAATTATTAATTTCAATATCACTTACTGAGGATTACAACATGATAAACTTTCCGTAACAACTAAGGGTAGTTGCAAATTAAGATTCCTTACATTGGAACTTGAAACAATTTCAGTTTAAAATTGACGCGATCACAGTAACACAAAATCTCTGCAATAATATTCTCCCACCTTATAATATCACAACGTGGATAAAAGTTAAGCAAAACATGATCTCGATCAAATCACTATAAAATTTAATTTAAGACAACTATGTATCCCTTCCAATCTCTTTAAAGTAACCAAGTTATGTTCAAGTTTACAACAACACTTGGATCTTCCCCTTTCTTTAATCAATAAAAACTAACTGAATATAATCGGATTAATTACGTATTATTAATTTATCACAATCACTTAAGTTTCTCATATAGCCTAAGCACGGACTGCTAACTCACAGTCAACCAAAAGACCTTGAGTATACAAGAAACAAGCCACGGACAATCATATGAACCATTGGCATTGATCCCAACTTTGATCTAAATAGGTAATTCATTGAGATGGGACACACACAACCATCATATTCTCACCTCTACTAATTGCACAGTTTAACTTAACAGTTATAAAATTCATTAAATACTGGATAGAACGAATTAAAACTCAAACTCTAATATATAATTACCACCGGCACAAATATCGATATTCCTTAGGTACTGGAATCGAACCAGAGCCAATTCCATTTTATCAAGAATTTTTGCATTATGCGTTACACATTTTCAACTAATATTGGTATCTTTATTCAAAGGTACAAAAATAAAACCAGAAGCGACTCACCGAATTTCCAATAAATCCATACAGCATCGTTGTTCCAAACATCGGGTTTTCATATTATTCACTATTGTGGGTGTTGATTCACTATCTCACTTCTGAACTATAAGCCATCATCGATTAGACACAAACTAAACTGAAAACGAATGTACGCACACTGATTAAAACCGAGCAGCACTTTCGCTAGTTTCGTATAGACTGTCCCCGCGAGCGTTGATGCTTTCCTTTTTATAACAAATCTTCCCCACCGAGTATCCAATCTACCCACAAATATTTCGTCAGTGACCCCCAATATTTCCATAAAAATCTAAAGTACCCTTACAATAGTTACCTTAAAGCAATGATACCCAAAGTGGTCTTTATCGACCCTCTGGGGCCGATGACGACGGAGGGGTCCAAGTGAGCGAAAAGAATCGAATTAGGGATCTATGGGGTATAAACGGGGTCCGTAAAGTTGAATCCAAATATTGAAAATTTATTATCAAAGCCTCAGGTTCACACCTCCCACTAGGTACTTTATTAATTTTGGTATATTTAATTTCGGTTTCTTCTACATCTCAATAGGGTTTAAGGTTTAAAGAAATTTATTCTCAATAAGACAAAAACAATGTCACTTCCTTGAGAACAATACTAAACATACGTAATAAGTAACAAGTTGTCAGGTACATTTACAGATTTAATATTATATTACCCAATTAATACATTCATGTTTTGGCCAAAAGAGATTTATTTGCTATGCTATGTTTTATCTTAGTGACAAGATCAACTGTGGCGGTAGAGTGTTACATTTAGCCCTAAAGCCATATTGACGATCTGAAATAATATTCTTCGAGCTCAAGTATTCGTTTAACCGATTATGTAAGATTTTTTCAAGTATTTTCGATAATACAGGTAAAACCGATATGGGTCGGTAATTGCATGGGTCTGTTGTTGGTCCGGTTTTATATATGGGTGTAACTTTTGCCAACTTTAGAGTATCGGGGAAATATTACTTTTGTGTTAATTTCATCTAATCCAGTGCTACAATTTGAATCAAGGTTTTGATATTATTTTAATTATTACTTCAGGTCAACAAGGTTTGAGGGTGGATAACGAAGAGTTTTGAGCCAGAACTTTTGGTAATGCTCGCGTGTGATTGTCATGAAATTTATTAGGTATTGCTTTCGCTAAAATTGGTCCTATTGTTGAAAAATATTTATTAAATAGTTCACATACACTTCTTGGATCAGTAACATACACTGAGTCTACAAGTAGTTTTGGAGGAGCACACCTTTGTTTAATATTATTATTTGTTAAAAAGTTAATTATACCCCATATTTTTAGGTTTATTAATACAATTTGTGAATTCTTTATAGTGGTAAATATTTTTTGCATCTTGTATAATTTTGGTTATAAATTACATATTTTCTTTTGGTTATAAATTTTTCTTCTAAGGTCTTACTGTGATCGTTCTTCTTTAAGTTCTGCCCACAACATATTTCTTTGATGGATTTCATTTATGATATCCGTATTTATCCAATTTTTTTTGTGGTGAATTTAGGATCTTTGTTTTTGATGTTTTACTTTTACTTATATCGAGATTTGTTGTTTCAAAGAAGTTTTATATCATCGTGTAGTTTATTGCTTCATAGTGTGGCCGAATGTTTGGTGGAGGTTTTGTCTTTTTTAGTTCGATATATATTTGTCTTTGTTTATGATCGGACATGGGAGAATCAGTTATTACCATATGAAACTTATCATTTCTCAAATTTGTACTTACATGATCCGGAATAGATTTTCTTGTAGTTGATTCTCACGTAGTGTTTTTTATTTATTAATGTGTCTTGCTTCCTTTACGAGGTCTATATATACTTTAGTCTCTTTCTCTTTACTTAATCGATCAATGTTGAAATCCCCAAACACTGCTGCCCTTTTCTTTCGTTGTAGCTAAGAATCATATTCTTCGCAGAAAGCCTTAGTCAGTGTTAATGGCAGGTCTTCTTGTCTCTTAGACACCTTTCTGATCACTTTATATACCCCTTCCCATATGTTTTCCTTGTCTTGTCCTGTTTCCTACGAAACTCCTTCCAGCTCTCTACTTGTGCCCTCTTGGCTTCATTCTCATATCTTTCTTTTGATTGCAGGTACTCATCGACGACCTTGGCTCTCCGGATCGGCGTTGCGCATCGGTTTCTCCTCCTCCGCGTGATGACCTCCTGCTTCATCTTGGCGAGTTTCCCGGACCACCACGGTAAGTTAATAGTATGACAGACAGACAGATACATTCATGTTTTGGCCAAAAGAGATTTATCTGCTATAAGATATTTTATTTTATTATTTGAGTTAAAGCGCTATCCATTCTCAGACCAAGATATTTTTCAACATATTTTTGCTGTAAAGGAATACAGTTAATAGTAAGCGGCTTATGCTGTGGGTTTTTTTTGCTTAAATGATATATAAGATGTTTTAGAGATATTTATTGTTAAGAGATTATATTGAAACCAAGAGTATATTTAAGTCTTCTTGAGCTTGTGAAATCATTTCGTCGATGGAAGACCCAAAATAGAATTGGCCATGAAATCCGGATTATGCAGGTTGTTAATATAGATCAGAAACAAGGGACCAAGCATTGAACCCTGTGGTACTCCGCATGTTAATGGTAATGCGTCACTTCGATGGTTGCCAATTTTAACTACTTGTAGTCTATTATTTAGATAAGATTCGAACATTTCGTGGCCACTTCCAGTGATATTTATTGATTTTAACTTTTTTTTAAGCAGCCATAGCCTAGTTGGTTGCGGTACGGACTGCCAAGACGAGTCGTAGGTTCGAAACCCAAGTGGCATACAACTCTGACTTTTCTAAAGTTATGTGTGTATAAAAATGTTAATTATCGCTTGCTTTAACGGTGAAGGAAAACATCGTGAGGAAACCTGCATATCTGTTTTTTTTTCGAAGGTATGAGAAGTCTGCCAACCCGCATTAGGCCAGCGTGGTGGACTACGGCCTAACCCCTCTCATAGTAGAGGAGGCCCGTGCCCAGCAGTGGGATAATGTTTAATACAGGGCTAGTATTATTATTATATTAGAAGATTCTTTTAGAAGCTGTTTATGACATACTGTATCAATCACCTTCAGGTCAATAAATATTCCCAGAACTATATTTTTATGGTCTATGCTATGTTTTATCTTAGTGACAAGATTAACTGTGGCGGTCAGAGTGTTACAATTAGCCCTAAAGCCATATTGGCGATCTGAAATAATATTCTTCGAGCTCAAGTATTCGTTTAACCAGTTATGTAAGATTTTTTCAAGTATTTTCGATAATACAGGTAAAACCAATATGGGTCGGTAATTGCCTGGGTCTGTTGTTGGTCCGGATTTATATATGGTTGTAACTTTTGCCAACTTTATAGTATCTGGAATTTATTGAAGCATTTACTCGTAGTGTTTGCCTCCAAATGTTTTATGCATTTTATTGCTTTTGTGTTGATTTCATCTAATCCAGTGCTACAATTTGATTGTGATTATTTTTATTATTTCTTCAGGTCAACAAGGTTTGAGGGTGGACAACGAAGAGTTTTGAGCCAGAACTTTGGTAATGCTAGCGTGTGATTGTGATGAAATTTATTAGGTATTGCTTTCGCTTTTTCGAAAAATATTTATTAAATACTTCACATATACTTCTTGGATCAGTAACATACACTGAGTCGACAAGTAGTTTTGGAGGAGCACACCTTTGTTTAATATTATTATTTGTTAAAGAGTTAATTAGACCCCATATTTTTTTAGGTTTATTAATACAATTTGTGAATTCTTTATATTGGTAAACATTTTTTTGCATCTTGTATAATTTTAGTTACATTTTTTCTTTTGGTTATAAATTTTTCTTCTAAGGTCTTACTGTGATAGTTCTTCTTAATTTCTGGCCACAACATCTTTGATTGATATCATTTATGATATTCGTATTTATCAAATTTTTTGTGGTGAATTTAGGATCTTTTTTTTATGTTTTACGTCTTGTAGTTCCTCGAGATTTGTTGTTTCAAAGAAGTTTTATATCATCGTGTAGATTATTGCCTCATAGTGTGTCCGAATCTTTGGTGGAGGTTTAGTCTTTTTTAGTTCGATATATATTTGTTTATGATCGGACATGGAAGAATCATTTAATACCATATGAAACTTATCATTTCTCAAATTTGTACTTACATGATCCAGAATAGATTTTCTTGTAGTTGATTCTCGCGTACAGTATTTTTTATTTATTAATGTGTCTTGCTTCCTTTACGAGGTCTATATATACTTTAGTCTTTTTATTGCCCTTTTCTTTCGTTGTAGCTAAGAATCATATTCTTCGCAGAAAGCCTTAGTCAGTGTCACCTGGGTTATATACAACTCCAACTTCTAGTGCATATCTTTCTAACTGTATCCATAAGTAGTTGTTTCCTCCCAAGTATTGTGATTCAGATAAACTATGTTTCAAATCATTGTGGATATACGCTGAGAATCTACCTCCTCTTGAATCACTTCTATAGTTGTAGTAGTGTTAGTAGTTGTTGATTTGTAGTTCCATTGCTTGTGTTTCGGAAGAGATCAATGTTTCAGTCAATAAGATAACGTGAATAGTCTCAGGTAGAGATTTTATGATACACTTTAGTGCGTCAAATTTTAATTTTTTTCGTATGCTAAGAGTGTTAAGGTAGAAAAATCTAAGACGTGATTTGCCGGTATTGATACTTTGGTAATCATTGAGTATTTGATAGATATTACAATCTGTGGTGATAGTTGTATTATAATTTATTGCTTGGAGTTTTTTGATGTCCATCCCACCCATGTGAAGGATTGAGGAGTCATATTTCAGCTTCCGTGTGATGATCATCGCCTTCGTCTTCAGTCCCTTACATAGGCTAGTGTATTATTGGCCTGTTCCTGTATCTTACCCATCTCGTATCCATCGAATACGAGAACTACATTGTCGGCAAAAGCTTGGCAGTATCTACCCCGTCTATCAAGCTCCGATAGTAGTGGGCCGAGGAGCAGATTCCAGAAAGTTCTGGGTTCTTATTTGTTGCTTGCTTACAGATATCTGACGTTAGACCGTCTGCTCCCGGGGCTTTCTTTGGGTTGAAGCTATTTACAACCACACTTAGTTCGTCTAGTGTAAATGGTGGGTAGTGATACTCAGCATTGACTTCGTCATTTACTCGTTCGGATGTTTTCATCATCTGCTGGTGTTCTGCATTGTCTTCCTCTTTATCATCTGGATAAAATGTTTCTGCCACGAATTTTCCCGACTCCTTCGTACTAAGGGGCTCTCCATTTCTAGTTCATGGCAGGTCTTGTCTCTTAGACACTTTTCCGATCACTATATATACCCCTTCCCATATGTTTTCCTTGTCCTGTTTCCTATGAAAATCCTTCGAGCTCTCTACTTGTGCCCTCTTGGCTTCATTCTCATATCTTTCTTTCGATTGCAGGTACTCATCGATGACCTTGGCTCTCCGGATCGGCGCTGCGCATCGGATCCTCCTCCTCCGGGTGATGACCTCCTGTTTCATCTTGGCGAGTTTCCCGGAGCGGTTTTTATAATTGTGTAATGTATGTTATGTTATACACTATGACAGACAGACAGACGGACAGACAGACAGACAGACAGACAGACAGACAGACAGACAGACAGACAGACAGACAGACAGACAGACAGACAGACAGACAGACAGACAGACAGACAGACAGACAGACAGACAGACAGACAGACAGACAGACAGACAGACAGACAGACAGACAGACAGACAGACAGACAGACAGACAGACAGACAGACAGACAGACAGACAGACAGACAGACAGACAGACAGACAGACAGACAGACAGACAGACAGACAGACAGACAGACAGACAGACAGACAGACAGACAGACAGACAGACAGACAGACAGACAGACAGACAGACAGACAGACAGACAGACAGACAGACAGACAGACAGACAGACAGACAGACAGACAGACAGACAGACAGACAGACAGACAGACAGACAGACAGACAGACAGACAGACAGACAGACAGACAGACAGACAGACAGACAGACAGACAGACAGACAGACAGACAGACAGACAGACAGACAGACAGACAGACAGACAGACAGACAGACAGACAGACAGACAGACAGACAGACAGACAGACAGACAGACAGACAGACAGACAGACAGACAGACAGACAGACAGACAGACAGACAGACAGACAGACAGACAGACAGACAGACAGACAGACAGACAGACAGACAGACAGACAGACAGACAGACAGACAGACAGACAGACAGACAGACAGACAGACAGACAGACAGACAGACAGACAGACAGACAGACAGACAGACAGACAGACAGACAGACAGACAGACAGACAGACAGACAGACAGACAGACAGACAGACAGACAGACAGACAGACAGACAGACAGACAGACAGACAGACAGACAGACAGACAGACAGACAGACAGACAGACAGACAGACAGACAGACAGACAGACAGACAGACAGACAGACAGACAGACAGACAGACAGACAGACAGACAGACAGACAGACAGACAGACAGACAGACAGACAGACAGACAGACAGACAGACAGACAGACAGACAGACAGACAGACAGACAGACAGACAGACAGACAGACAGACAGACAGACAGACAGACAGACAGACAGACAGACAGACAGACAGACAGACAGACAGACAGACAGACAGACAGACAGACAGACAGACAGACAGACAGACAGACAGACAGACAGACAGACAGACAGACAGACAGACAGACAGACAGACAGACAGACAGACAGACAGACAGACAGACAGACAGACAGACAGACAGACAGACAGACAGACAGACAGACAGACAGACAGACAGACAGACAGACACAGACAGACAGACAGACAGACAGACAGACAGACAGACAGACAGACAGACAGACAGACAGACAGACAGACAGACAGACAGACAGACAGACAGACAGACAGACAGACAGACAGACAGACAGACAGACAGACAGACAGACAGACAGACAGACAGACAGACAGACAGACAGACAGACAGACAGACAGGCAGACAGGCAGACAGGCAGACAGGCAGACAGGCAGACAGGCAGACAGGCAGACAGGCAGACAGGCAGACAGGCAGACAGGCAGACAGGACAGACAGACAGACAGACAGACAGACAGACAGACAGACAGACAGACAGACAGACAGACAGACAGACAGACAGACAGACAGACAGACAGACAGACAGACAGACAGACAGACAGACAGACAGACAGACAGACAGACAGACAGGCAGACAGGCAGACAGGCAGACAGGCAGACAGGCAGACAGGCAGACAGGCAGACAGGCAGACAGGCAGACAGGCAGACAGGCAGACAGGCAGACAGGCAGACAGGCAGACAGGCAGACAGGCAGACAGGCAGACAGGCAGACAGGCAGACAGGCAGACAGGCAGACAGGCAGACAGGCAGACAGGCAGACAGGCAGACAGGCAGACAGGCAGACAGGCAGACAGGCAGACAGGCAGACAGGCAGACAGGCAGACAGGCAGACAGGCAGACAGGCAGACAGGCAGACAGGCAGACAGGCAGACAGGCAGACAGGCAGACAGGCAGACAGGCAGACAGGCAGACAGGCAGACAGGCAGACAGGCAGACAGGCAGACAGGCAGACAGGCAGACAGGCAGACAGGCAGACAGGCAGACAGGCAGACAGGCAGACAGGCAGACAGGCAGACAGGCAGACAGGCAGACAGGCAGACAGGCAGACAGGCAGACAGGCAGACAGGCAGACAGGCAGACAGGCAGACAGGCAGACAGGCAGACAGGCAGACAGGCAGACAGGCAGACAGAGGCAGACAGGCAGACAAGCCAGACAGGCAGACAGGCAGACAGGCAGACAGGCAGACAGGCAGACAGGCAGACAGGCAGACAGGCAGACAGACAGGCAGACAGGCAGACAGGCAGACAGGCAGACAGGCAGACAGGCAGACAGGCAGACAGACAGACAGACAGACAGACAGGCAGACAGGCAGACAGACAGACAGACAGGCAGACAGGCAGACAGGCAGACAGACAGACAGGCAGACAGGCAGACAGGCAGACAGACAGACAGGCAGACAGGCAGACAGGCAGACAGGCAGACAGGCAGACAGGCAGACAGGCAGACAGGCAGACAGGCAGACAGGCAGACAGGCAGACAGGCAGACAGGCAGACAGGCAGACAGGCAGACAGGCAGACAGGCAGACAGGCAGACAGGCAGACAGGCAGACAGGCAGACAGGCAGACAGGCCGACAGGCAGACAGGCAGACAGGCAGACAGGCAGACAGGCAGACAGGCAGACAGGCAGACAGGCAGACAGGCAGACAGGCAGACAGGCAGACAGGCAGACAGGCAGACAGGCAGACAGGCAGACAGGCAGACAGGCAGACAGGCAGACAGGCAGACAGGCAGACAGGCAGACAGGCAGACAGGCAGACAGGCAGACAGGCAGACAGGCAGACAGGCAGACAGGCAGACAGGCAGACAGGCAGACAGGCAGACAGGCAGACAGGCAGACAGGCAGACAGGCAGACAGGCAGACAGGCAGACAGGCAGACAGGCAGACAGGCAGACAGGCAGACAGGCAGACAGGCAGACAGGCAGACAGGCAGACAGGCAGACAGGCAGACAGGCAGACAGGCAGACAGGCAGACAGGCAGACAGGCAGACAGGCAGACAGGCAGACAGGCAGACAGGCAGACAGGCAGACAGGCAGACAGGCAGACAGGCAGACAGGCAGACAGGCAGACAGGCAGACAGGCAGACAGGCAGACAGGCAGACAGGCAGACAGGCAGACAGGCAGACAGGCAGACAGGCAGACAGGCAGACAGGCAGACAGGCAGACAGGCAGACAGGCAGACAGGCAGACAGGCAGACAGGCAGACAGGCAGACAGGCAGACAGGCAGACAGGCAGACAGGCAGACAGGCAGACAGGCAGACAGGCAGACAGGCAGACAGGCAGACAGGCAGACAGGCAGACAGGCAGACAGGCAGACAGGCAGACAGGCAGACAGGCAGACAGGCAGACAGGCAGACAGGCAGACAGGCAGACAGGCAGACAGGCAGACAGGCAGACAGGCAGACAGGCAGACAGGCAGACAGGCAGACAGGCAGACAGGCAGACAGGCAGACAGGCAGACAGGCAGACAGGCAGAC
Organism: Laothoe populi; assembly: GCA_905220505.1. Taxonomy (NCBI): domain Eukaryota; kingdom Metazoa; phylum Arthropoda; class Insecta; order Lepidoptera; family Sphingidae; genus Laothoe; species Laothoe populi. Next base: position 12,980,489 of record HG992148.1, read on the forward strand.
AGGCAGACAGGCAGACAGGCAGACAGGCAGACAGGCAGACAGGCAGACAGGCAGACAGGCAGACAGGCAGACAGGCAGACAGGCAGACAGGCAGACAGGCAGACAGGCAGACAGGCAGACAGGCAGACAGGCAGACAGGCAGACAGGCAGACAGGCAGACAGGCAGACAGACAGGCAGACAGACAGGCAGACAGGCAGACAGGCAGACAGACAGGCAGACAGACAGGCAGACAGACAGGCAGACAGACAGGCAGACAGACAGGCAGACAGACAGACAGACAGACAGACAGACAGACAGACAGACAGACAGACAGACAGACAGACAGACAGACAGACAGACAGACAGACAGACAGACAGACAGACAGACAGACAGACAGACAGACAGACAGACAGACAGACAGACAGACAGACAGACAGACAGACAGACAGACAGACAGACAGACAGACAGACAGACAGACAGACAGACAGACAGACAGACAGACAGACAGACAGACAGACAGACAGACAGACAGACAGACAGACAGACAGACAGACAGACAGACAGACAGACAGACAGACAGACAGACAGACAGACAGACAGACAGACAGACAGACAGACAGACAGACAGACAGACAGACAGACAGACAGACAGACAGACAGACAGACAGACAGACAGACAGACAGACAGACAGACAGACAGACAGACAGACAGACAGACAGACAGACAGACAGACAGACAGACAGACAGACAGACAGACAGACAGACAGACAGACAGACAGACAGACAGACAGACAGACAGACAGACAGACAGACAGACAGACAGACAGACAGACAGACAGACAGACAGACAGACAGACAGACAGACAGACAGACAGACAGACAGACAGACAGACAGACAGACAGACAGACAGACAGACAGACAGACAGACAGACAGACAGACAGACAGACAGACAGACAGACAGACAGACAGACAGACAGACAGACAGACAGACAGACAGACAGACAGACAGACAGACAGACAGACAGACAGACAGACAGACAGACAGACAGACAGACAGACAGACAGACAGACAGACAGACAGACAGACAGACAGACAGACAGACAGACAGACAGACAGACAGACAGACAGACAGACAGACAGACAGACAGACAGACAGACAGACAGACAGACAGACAGACAGACAGACAGACAGACAGACAGACAGACAGACAGACAGACAGACAGACAGACAGACAGACAGACAGACAGACAGACAGACAGACAGACAGACAGACAGACAGACAGACAGACAGACAGACAGACAGACAGACAGACAGACAGACAGACAGACAGACAGACAGACAGACAGACAGACAGACAGACAGACAGACAGACAGACAGACAGACAGACAGACAGACAGACAGACAGACAGACAGACAGACAGACAGACAGACAGACAGACAGACAGACAGACAGACAGACAGACAGACAGACAGACAGACAGACAGACAGACAGACAGACAGACAGACAGCGCCATGAATTTCATGGCGCTTACGCGTTTTGTTCAACGTTGTAAAACAACTTGTCGCTTCACATGGCGTCCGCTAAATATTTTGTTCTAATTACATTTAAAAATGTTTATCTACTTACTTACCGATGGAAAGTTATTCCTTTGCACTTTGCCATATTACTTGAATTATTCGTGCAATATCGTAACACACACGAGGGCATACTTGATGCGTTTGAACGTTTTTTCTTATAAACACAAACAACACTTCAGCGCTCAAGAGCTAGAAAGCAACTGAGTGAAGTGCGGCCGGCCGGCCGCACTTTAGCGGAACACGGTAGTAATGTGCGGCGTCTTCTCTATACGTAGTAATATTAGCTCAATGACGTGATGTCACTTTTTTAGTGGCGGATCTAGAAGCGCAACTAGTTTTATAGAACGTGTATGAGCACCGTGCTCTTACATTTGTCAAACGGGGTAAGCGCTCAATGGCGTCTCCCGTGTTAAATACTCTACATAAGTAAATCAAGCAGGTACTACATATTTTGAAATTGACGTATTACGAAAAATCAAACAAAAGAGATGTCAAAAGTCTTTTAAAATTGCGGTAAATAGCATGTTTTGGCCTACCTAAATTTAGAATGGGGTCATTTACGAGCAGAGACACGAGACGTATTAGTTTTGATAACACATTTGCATTAAATTCAACATTAGCCGTCAATAATACAATGCAGGACGACAATGGCATGGAATTTGAAAATTTGGCAACGGTAAAAGAATAATGTTGTTTTTTGTAAAGGTAGAGGCAGCGAAAATCTAGTAAAGAGAGGAAAAGGCTAGCGAAATGAAGGTCTTTGTATTAACACCTCGCTCATATCGCAAGTGGACACAGAAGAGCTATTTACAGGCATTAGGTGACTAGCACTAATATTTGCGTACGAACTATAATATCTATTATTTGTATCGTTTACAGAATGCTGGTGATGAAATCGTCTTTAAAGAAGTAACCAAACCTGTAAAAGAAGAATCTAAAGTAGAAGACGACAGACAGACAGACAGACAGACAGACAGACAGACAGACAGACAGACAGACAGACAGACAGACAGACAGACAGACAGACAGACAGACAGACAGACAGACAGACAGACAGACAGACAGACAGACAGACAGACAGACAGACAGACAGACAGACAGACAGACAGACAGACAGACAGACAGACAGACAGACAGACAGACAGACAGACAGACAGACAGACAGACAGACAGACAGACAGACAGACAGACAGACAGACAGACAGACAGACAGACAGACAGACAGACAGACAGACAGACAGACAGACAGACAGACAGACAGACAGACAGACAGACAGACAGACAGACAGACAGACAGACAGACAGACAGACAGACAGACAGACAGACAGACAGACAGACAGACAGACAGACAGACAGACAGACAGACAGACAGACAGACAGACAGACAGACAGACAGACAGACAGACAGACAGACAGACAGACAGACAGACAGACAGACAGACAGACAGACAGACAGACAGACAGACAGACAGACAGACAGACAGACAGACAGACAGACAGACAGACAGACAGACAGACAGACAGACAGACAGACAGACAGACAGACAGACAGACAGACAGACAGACAGACAGACAGACAGACAGACAGACAGACAGACAGACAGACAGACAGACAGACAGACAGACAGACAGACAGACAGACAGACAGACAGACAGACAGACAGACAGACAGACAGACAGACAGACAGACAGACAGACAGACAGACAGACAGACAGACAGACAGACAGACAGACAGACAGACAGACAGACAGACAGACAGACAGACAGACAGACAGACAGACAGACAGACAGACAGACAGACAGACAGACAGACAGACAGACAGACAGACAGACAGACAGACAGACAGACAGACAGACAGACAGACAGACAGACAGACAGACAGACAGACAGACAGACAGACAGACAGACAGACAGACAGACAGACAGACAGACAGACAGACAGACAGACAGACAGACAGACAGACAGACAGACAGACAGACAGACAGACAGACAGACAGACAGACAGACAGACAGACAGACAGACAGACAGACAGACAGACAGACAGACAGACAGACAGACAGACAGACAGACAGACAGACAGACAGACAGACAGACAGACAGACAGACAGACAGACAGACAGACAGACAGACAGACAGACAGACAGACAGACAGACAGACAGACAGACAGACAGACAGACAGACAGACAGACAGACAGACAGACAGACAGACAGACAGACAGACAGACAGACAGACAGACAGACAGACAGACAGACAGACAGACAGACAGACAGACAGACAGACAGACAGACAGACAGACAGACAGACAGACAGACAGACAGACAGACAGACAGACAGACAGACAGACAGACAGACAGACAGACAGACAGACAGACAGACAGACAGACAGACAGACAGACAGACAGACAGACAGACAGACAGACAGACAGACAGACAGACAGACAGACAGACAGACAGACAGACAGACAGACAGACAGACAGACAGACAGACAGACAGACAGACAGACAGACAGACAGACAGACAGACAGACAGACAGACAGACAGACAGACAGACAGACAGACAGACAGACAGACAGACAGACAGACAGACAGACAGACAGACAGACAGACAGACAGACAGACAGACAGACAGACAGACAGACAGACAGACAGACAGACAGACAGACAGACAGACAGACAGACAGACAGACAGACAGACAGACAGACAGACAGACAGACAGACAGACAGACAGACAGACAGACAGACAGACAGACAGACAGACAGACAGACAGACAGACAGACAGACAGCGCCGTGAATTTCATGGCGCTTACGCGTTTTGTTCAACGTTGTAAAACAACTTGTCGCTTCACATGGCGTCCGCTAAATATTTTGTTCTAATTACATTTAAAAATGTTTATCTACTTACTTACCGATGGAAAGTTATTCCTTTGCACTTTGCCATATTACTTGAATTATTCGTGCAATATCGTAACACACACGAGGGCATACTTGATGCGTTTGAACGTTTTTTCTTATAAACACAAACAACACTTCAGCGCTCAAGAGCTAGAAAGCAACTGAGTGAAGTGCGGCCGGCCGGCCGCACTTTAGCGGAACACGGTAGTAATGTGCGGCGTCTTCTCTATACGTAGTAATATTAGCTCAATGACGTGATGTCACTTTTTTAGTGGCGGATCTAGAAGCGCAACTAGTTTTATAGAACGTGTATGAGCACCGTGCTCTTACATTTGTCAAACGGGGTAAGCGCTCAATGGCGTCTCCCGTGTTAAATACTCTACATAAGTAAATCAAGCAGGTACTACATATTTTGAAATTGACGTATTACGAAAAATCAAACAAAAGAGATGTCAAAAGTCTTTTAAAATTGCGGTAAATAGCATGTTTTGGCCTACCTAAATTTAGAATGGGGTCATTTACGAGCAGAGACACGAGACGTATTAGTTTTGATAACACATTTGCATTAAATTCAACATTAGCCGTCAATAATACAATGCAGGACGACAATGGCATGGAATTTGAAAATTTGGCAACGGTAAAAGAATAATGTTGTTTTTTGTAAAGGTAGAGGCAGCGAAAATCTAGTAAAGAGAGGAAAAGGCTAGCGAAATGAAGGTCTTTGTATTAACACCTCGCTCATATCGCAAGTGGACACAGAAGAGCTATTTACAGGCATTAGGTGACTAGCACTAATATTTGCGTACGAACTATAATATCTATTATTTGTATCGTTTACAGAATGCTGGTGATGAAATCGTCTTTAAAGAAGTAACCAAACCTGTAAAAGAAGAATCTAAAGTAGAAGACGACCTAAACTACTGGTCTCAAAGAATTGAAAAACTAAAAAATGAACACCAAATAATTAACAAAATAGTTGAGGCAGAATATGATGAAAAAATTAAAAGTACAAATCAAATATTTGAACCTTCTAAGGTCACTCATAAAAGAATACAAAAATTAAAACCGTGTTTCGATTGGAGAGCTAAGGTAACTTGAACTGGCAAGTATTAGTGTTAAGGAGGTATTATACTATTGCCTATTTAGTAAAATATTCATGTTGCTTATTTAAATACCTTACCTAACTCAAACATGGGATAATTTTAATTACGGTAATAAATGTTTTACCAGTTGTTTATATGTACGGCGCGGTGATACCTCATTGAAATTGGCTGTTTGTGTTCTATATATGTATATTACATAACACAACTATCTTTTTTTATCGAATTTAACTACTTTAAATATTATATACCATACAGTCACAGTCAAATTCGGCGAAAAGTGGGTGTACTGATTACACCACTGCCCACCCCTTCGGGGATTACAGGCGTGAGTGTATATGTGTGAATAATATACACGTCATAATAAGGTCTACACACTAAGATAGTAGCTGATGAAATGGGTTTAGCAAAGAGATTATACTACATACGGAAAGACGGTGTATTAGTGTGTATCCGAATTCAGAAGCTTTCCAGGCAACGGATTACGGGATGCCCTTTGCGCTATTAAGGAGGTAAGCGCCCTCTTTAGAATGCCTTAACTGATATTTAGGCTCATTTTACTATAATGTTACTATTTCGTTACCGTGTGCATTTTTTTATATGAACAAAGATTGTAACGGAACCTTGCATCTGCAAACGGAACTTCCTCGAGGAATTGTACCTACGCCTTCCCAATTTCCCAACTAACGCTAACGGTTTGTAGTTTTGTCGTTGCGTACGGTACGTCCACCGATGCTGCGCTACTGCGGTACGCGCGACAGTGAATCTTGAATCGATTCCAACGGACGATGAATCGTGCACAAGCTTGAAGCTACCAGATTTTACTGCCAACTGAAAGTATGCATTCAAACCAAAGAATATTATACGGTAAATTCAACCCTTGCGAACATGCTGAAAAACAGCAGTGATAATAAAGAAGAACTAATATAACTGTTACCAATATCAATCTCGTGATGTGGAGTCGTCTAAAAAAACAATATAAGAAAACCGATTTATCTAGACGAAGCCTCTGTGTTATAGTGGAAATCTAACATGAAATTTAAAGTTTTTATTCCCATCACTTATTTATCCACCTCCGCCTTCGCTCCCGAAATCCTATGTTTCCACGGAGGCCAAGCTTAAATAAACCTAATGTGGACGATTGTTAAAATAGCATTTACGTGTTCTAATTTAATGATTCCAGATCATTCAATGCTATGAAGATAATCCTCGGCAACCATTGATGTGCTCTGCCATGGTTCAAGCATTTAGTGAATGCGTAACAGCTTGTAGGATGGATGATTAAAATGTAATATTATTTTTGTCGGAACTTGGAAATAATATATCCACAATGTCGTATCGTGTAGTTTTATTGCTGTGATTAAATGTATTTTATTATTTATCAAAACATAGTATCTTTATTTATACAAATTATTAATATTAAAATATACAATTTTTTTTTCAATGTATGTTTCATTTACTCTATGGTATATTTTAATGTTTAATGAATACCATTGATATATAGAAGGGGATAAGCACTTATTTGCCTATATAATTTCTAGATAAACAAATATGTTGCAAATATGAACTTCACTAATAGAAACATTGCTCTCTCATTCCAACTGGTTGCAATTTACTTATGTCAACAAGAGTACAGTATACGCAATTGTTTTAAAATTTTCGGTTGTCAATTTTTGATATGTCATGAAGCTCCGCCTTGAAGCTCATTTTTTGACATGACGCCATTTTAGGGAAACACTTTGCTAAGTTTTTCGACTGTCATTGATGTATCGTGCGAGTTTTGTTTTACGATTTCAAGTGAATTGTGCGTCTTTAAGTAATTTTTGTTGTGGTACAAAAGACAATAAGATCAAAGCAAATATGCAACACAATTTGCTGTGGGTGGAGTCGACGCCATTTTAGGGAAACATTTGGCTTCAGGTCACGTGATCTTGTGTGATTCTATATATCAATGATGAATACAAAAACTATGGGTTGAATGACAGACAAGGCTGGATGGTGGAGAACCTTTGCCTTCTGTTTTATATAAAAAAATGAAAAAGCTATGGTAGAGTAAGTGAATTAATTATTTTAGACATGGCTTTCTCCTTTTAAATGCATAAAAACTACAGACATGGCTTAGGCTTTTTGACATATAAAAACCAGAGAAGAAGAAGATTTTCAATTTTAGCCCAGATTTGGAAAAAATAACGACAGACAAGGCTGCATGGCGGAGAACCTTTGCCTTCTCTTTTATATAAATAAAGCGGATGAAACAAAAAAACTCTATTCACTGACGTCTAAACAATAAAAAACTCTATGGGAGAAGAACATGATTTTCATATAGGGATGGCGATTCGTTCCGAAAAAGAGAGTCGAAGTCGGATAAATCGATTCACACAAAAATCGATATTTATTCAACTTACTTTTCGAGTTTGTATTTTTAATATAAAGAGAAATCCAATAATGGGATATAATGTGGGTGTCCATTTGTGTCGCGTTTGGGTGTTGTGAGACCGAAAGACTCTCGTAGTCATTGATACCCACGACACAAGACTTGTATCTTAGTGTTGGATCGGGGCTATGTGTGTGACTGTTGGGTGTTATTTATTATTATTGATACACACCATACTAATTGATCCATTATAATTTGTAACTCATCATATTTGTTCTAGAAATAAATTAAAATATCAGGTGTAAAAACATTTATTTCGGTTACAACAAAACGAGAGGAGACGCGAAGATCTTGTCGTTGAGCTCAACCGGACGTTGGATCTCATCTCATCACCAGTACCAGGAATCGGGTTGAGTTTAATGCGTTGTCGTGCAAGAAGTCTCCGTTTTCTCCCATCCTCGTTCTTCAGGGTGTTCCACTCGCAATGCGGAATGACCTTAGTGTCCTAGGTATGGATATCCGCTGCGATCTTAATCCAAGGAGTCACATCGAGGGCGTAATATCCACCACTTCAGGCAGGGTCGGAATCCTGAACAGGGTGCGGCGGTTTTTCACGCCTGGTCAGCTCTACCGCTTATATAAAGCGCAGGTGCGGCCGGGAATGGAATACTGCTCGCACCTCTGGGACGGTTCCGCAAAGTACCTTCTCGATGCCTTGGATGGGTTGAAGCGGCGGGCCATCCGCATTGTGAATGATGCAGACGTGAGTAACAGCCTGGAGCCGCTACAGCTGCGTAGGGATATTTCCTCGCTTAGCGTGTTCTACCGTCTGTATCATAGCGAATGCTCTGAAGAATTGTTTGATCTTATCCCATCCTCTCCCTTCCATACCAGAACCACGCGTACTGGCTAGCGGAGCCACGGCTTCGTGGTGTTACTACCCCGGCCCGAACCAAGAGGTTCGCAAATTCGTATTTTTGCCGCACCATCAAGCTGTGGAATAGTTTGCCAGCTACCGTGTTCACTCCATCCTATGATCCTGGGTCCTTTAGGCGTAAAGTGAAGAAGTTAAACAGCAGGCCGGCATGATTGTGTTGAGTAGGGGGGATAGACTGTCTATCGCTACTTGATACTCTATCTGGACGGCACTGCGCGTACCAGGTGCAGTGTGGTCACTTTGCCGCGCCAGAATAAAAAAAAAATTGTTCCCACTGGGAGATAGATAACAAGAATTGATTAATTACCCTCAATATTTTATAACGAGCACTGCAAAGTTTCATTATAAGTACACCATAAGAATTAGTCCTATTATCACAACAAATTACGAAATATTAAACAAATACAACAGAGCACAGATTTCAAACGTTTTTTTTTTATTTCTTTTACTTATTGAGAAGCGGTAAAGGACACTGAGTGGGTTCACAGTCATCTAGCAGTACTCAGTTTGAAGTAATTAATTGAAAAATGATCATTTCTTAATATGGGCTTGGGTAGTACATTTAACTACTTGTCAATAATTATGGTTAGTATCAAACAAAAAAAAAAGAATTTTCTAGTGTGGATTAATCGATTCATCACAAGATATCGATAAAAAAGATTTTTTGGTCCAAGGATTCGATTATTCAATCTCAGATCGCATATCTACTATCTAGTTTCATACCACTGACGTATATTATATGGATAGGATATTTGATCCGCGAAAGTGTGCCTATTTGATTTTCGCCATATTGGCGCTGATAGCAGTGCAGTCGAACAGTGAGCGTCCGTGGAACTAACGATAGAGTTGAGACACGAAGGATGATATATCGACAATGATACACAACAGTCGATGGTTTACAAATCTTAAAAATAATAAAAACATCGCCTTAGCAAAATATATTTTAATCTACTATATTATGTTTAAAACGCTTAATATAATATTAAACCCACCGGAAAATATTGTGGGCACACTGACTTTTTTTTAACTGGGTCCGTGAAACATGTCTAATAAAACAATCTTCCATAAAATGTTTAGAACATAAATAGCTATATATGTTCAAATTTGCAACATTTATGTTTCTCAGCCATAGTTTTTGTATCACCGAGTCAGTTGGAAACCTATAATGGAAATTTTATAATGTAATTTTATGATTTGAAATGAATATTTCCTATTCCTTAGACAATATATCGATATGTACTGTCGAAATTAAACTTGGGCAACCCTACCTAGATATAATTTGTATATAAATTTGCTATTACAAAACAAATTAACATAAAAATATGTCTTATTAGAGTTATTTTTTGCTTACAAATTATAATTTCATCTTTAAAATGACTAGTTACAATATACATAGCTAAAATATGATGCAAGTTTACTAACTTGTGAAATGTTACTCCACTTCCCGTTTGGTAACGGGTCATACAAAAAACACAAACTCTCATGGTTTATTAACAAACACACCGGGTTGTGCATGAGGAATTAGAACTTCCGTTATGTATCGATGTCCAGTCAGTGAGCCGTTTTCAATGAAGACTAACTCTGTACGATCCATTGAATTTATTCCTGCCCAAAACATAACAGAGCCCCCACCATAAGGTGTGATTTCTTCAAAACAAGCCTCTGCAAAGCGTTCTCCTCGTCTTCGTAGCACTCGCCGACGTCGATCTTCACCGAACAGAGATATCCTGGCTTCATCGGAGAACAATACTCTATTCCAGTCTTCTTGAGTCCATGACTCACAATTTCGAGCAAACCTAAGCCTGGCAACTCTGTGCTCACGGAGTAACTTAGGGCCGCCGGCCAGGCGATGACTGCGTATATTGGCCGCGAGAAGCCTCCTCCTGACCGTCCATAGACTAATATGCACATTTCTTACTTCTTCGAGGTTGTTCTTAAGGCCCACATACGAATACTTGCGATTTCTCAATGCGCGATTCACAAGAAAACGATCATCCCGTGGTTGGGTACATGGTTTTCTTCCAGAACCAGGCCTTCTCTCGACGGAACCGGTGTCTTGATACCGCTGCCAGGTCCTTTGAACACACAAATAATTCTTCAAATTCAGGTCTTCAACGCAATAATCAGTTAAAAGCCACTGGCAAGACAGACGCACTCGAAACAATAAAACGGCCATATATATATATTATATATGTTAGGAATGTTGATAAAATATCGATATATCGAAATATCGATATTATGATTTAGAAATATCGATACATACATATACACTCACGCCCGTAATTCCCGAAGGGGTAGGCAGAGGTGTAACCAGAGTACACCCACTTTTCGCCGAATTTCGGTCCCATAATGTGATAGGGGGCGAGCCTATCGCCATAGAAATATCGATATTTATTACTTATATTTTTTTGGACGATATATCGATATTTTTATATTGAAATATAGATATCGGAGATAGATATTTATACTCCTAAATTATTGAAACTACTACATCATCGTCAACTTAATCTACGGTACTTTAGTTACACTATAATATGTGTTTCCTCTTTCCCTATTTAATTTAGTTATAGTATACTAAGCGTATAGTATTCACTTAAATTTTTATAATAAATATAGTGGATTATAAAATGTGTAGCTAAATAATTTTGTAGCTCATTACCATTATGATTGTCTTTACACACTTTATATTAGCTACAATTGTATCTAAGTAGACTAAGTATATATTTAACGGAATCTTTCAACGCAATGTTCACCACCTTCAAGACATCCGATTTACTTGAATATTTACACACGTATCAAGGACCTATGATCTATAGGTTCACCAAGATAATAAAAAATGTAAGGTATCATTTTAGAACATATTTTTTTATTGGGTCTTAATTTACAATCGAATATTTTATTATAACTAGGTTTGATGCTGTTTTGGGACTATAAATTATATTTAAAAAATAGCACGCTTTAATAGCTAGCCGAACTAAAAAGTAGAAAATAATATTAAGTTCATGGCAAAAAATTATAATTTAAAAAAACTAAAAAATATCACGTTTTAAGGTGTCGTCAAATATGATTCCAAGATCTATGAATCTAATAAATTCATTGGCGCCCCGATTCACGAAGAAAGGATGTATGGCGTCAGGACCAGACCCTTAGACGAGTCAAAATATCGATATTTTTTTTCGGATATATCAAACTCCGATATTGATATATTTAAAAATATCGATATATCGGAAATCTGATATTTTAAAAAATATCAACATCCCTATTATATGTCAAATTTAGTTTCAAATACAGTCGAGAGGGGCGCTTCAAATAAGTCAAGAAAATTAATGATGAAACGAACTTACCTGTACGTGAAGTTCTATCATAATTATACGAGGTGCTTCGTCCGAAGAGATTAGTAATGAACACTATGTAGTATCGCTTAGCTGTCACCACTTCAGCACTATAGTTGAAAAAAAAACTATAATAAATATACTTGCAACACCGGATATCCCTTCTTTCTTCTCCCCACTTGGCTACCTTACCGCTCCAGTCCGATCTGCCGATTCCACCAGCTTCATTTCGTTCAGAGTACAAGGATATTTCCGTAACTTCCTGGGAATGCTTTAGGGGTGGGGGGGTGGGTGTAACTAATCTCTTCGGACGAAGCACCTCGTATAATTATGATAGAACTTCACGTACAGGTAAGTTCGTTTCATCATTAATTATACTGCGTGCTTCGTCCTCGAGATTAGTAATGAACACTATGTAGATGTTGAGATTAGGTAAGTGAAGGAAATATCTGGAATTAAACATCAGTTTAATTTCTACAATCATGATTTAGCTTTAATCACACGTTAACACTAATGGGTTACAATAATAAAAATAAACCATGTGTAATAACTAATTAAGGATTTTACTCATAGTTAAAGTTTGATAATAAATTATTAAACAATTTGATACAAATATAAATGTATCACATCGAATCAAGTTTGCTATTGTATATCATAAATATATACCTACGTTATTAACAAATCAAATAAGTATATAATTCAAAGAGAACATATTGCACGTGCAAGTGCCATGTTGTCTTCATTATCGAAAATTGGCCTATTATAGAATTTGGCGAAGATAATAGAATTGCCGCTCCATCCAGCAGTTCGTCTTAGAACGTCTACATTTACCCCCATTTTATGGGCCATCGAACTTGCAGCATGGCGTGTGCTGTGAGAAGAAAAAATAGAGACGTCAATTCCACTATCTTTCAATGTACACTTAATCCATCTACCAAGCGTTTGTGCTGAGACACAATCGTGAGGCTTACGTATACTAATAAAAAGTACATTAGACTTTCGTAAAGTCTTGGTCTTATCTATATACGAAATTAATGTCTTAGCGGGGCATATTTCTGGTCGTTCCTCATAAAAAGGCAAATGTAACGTAGGTTGCGCTTTACCTAGCATAGATGTTTTGATTAGGTCGGGTACTTTAATAAGTATGTGATTGTTAAATATAATTATTTGATCAATATTTATTTTAGACAGCGTTTGCACTCTATGTGCTGTTACAAGAGCAAGCAAAGTAGCACACTTTCTGGAAAGTGAAAGAGCTTCATTAGGTGTCAGAGACGCCAAATAATTTAAGACTATGCTAGCATCCCAAGTGGTATTATAGCGTGGCATGGGTGGTCTTGTTTTGTATACACCTTTGCAAAATCTGGAAAGTTGTTTATCATCTGATATGTAATCCATGATAAGGGAAAGTGCAGCCTTGTGGCTATTTATAGTTCCATATAGAGCACCATTATTAAATAATTTTGTAAGAAACTGAATTACAACAGAAATAGATGCTTGAAACATATTAATACGGTTTTCAATGCAAAAAATATACCAACGCTTAAAGCACACATCATATTGTTTTAAGGTGTTGTTGGACAGTGAAGCCAAGAAGATATCTAAGGCTGAGTCTGGTACGCATTTCTGTAGCAGGGCTGTCCTGATAATGCTCCTGCAACCAGGGTAATTTGACCCTGAATCCGGCGGTTGCTGGAATTTGATATTAGAAAATCGTTAGAATTTAACTTAACTGGATCCGATTGAAGTAGCCGTATAAACAAAGGGTACCAAGGCTGTGTTGGCCAGTCAGGTACAACCATGATACCTTCAGCTCTGTCTGAAATAACTTTCCTCAGGGCTTTAAGAATGACTGCTACTGGTGGAAAAGCGTAAAACCAGTAGGAGGACCAGTCTAGTGTAAATGCGTCAATTTCGAAGGCTTCTGGGTCTCTGTGCCAACAAACAACTATTTATGCGGCTAGCAAATAGATCAATTGCTGGGGCTTTGAATCTATCTAATATCTTTTGGTAACCGGAATTAGTGAGTTCCCACTCAATGTCTGCATGAGTGCGTCTAGATTCCCTATCTGCAAGTACATTGTCTGACGATTTAATGTATGAAGCAGTCAGAAAAATTTTTCGACTTTCACACCACTGCCATATATGTCTAGAGACTTTATTTAAGTGGGGGTATTGTACACCACCCATCCGGTTTACATAGCTTACAGCAGTCGTGTTATCAATTCTCAGTAATATCTGGCAGTTATGATAATTTTGTGCAAATATTTTCAGAGCAAAATAGGCTGCTAATAATTCTAATTGATTAATATGTAACAATGTCTCGTTATGAGACCAGCGGCCATTGGCAGTTTGTCCGCTGCACGCTGCGCCCCACCCCGTTGTTGAGGCGTCAGAGAATATCTCCAGCTCATATTTATCGTTCCTAATTCTGTGTACGGAATTATCAATAGCGTATAACCACCAATTTATATCTGGTAGTAAAGATTTTGGAAGTGTAATATAATTGTCGTAATTATTATTATTGCCTCTTAAATTGATAAATTTGCACCGCTCTAACTGTTTTGTGTACAACCAACCATATTCAATAGCAGGACAGGCTGACACTAACAGGCCTGTTAGTTTTGCGAGATTTCTTATTTTGCAAATTTTCAGATTCATAATATACTCAAGCTCTATTTTAATTCGAGTACGTTTATCAGATGGTAGACTTAACTGCCATTTATGTGTGTCTATGATATACCCTAAATATTTACATGATTTAGAGGGTACCTTTATACTTTTTTGTTCGTTAACAATAAACCCTAACGCTTCTAGCAATGCCTGGGTAACTTTTATATTTTCCATACACTCATTATAAGTATACCCGGCAAAAAATAAATCATCTAAATATATGGACGATACAAAACCACATGATCGTAATAATTTGATGATTGGTTTCATAAGTTTAGTAAAAACAAATGGTGCTGTACATAATCCGAACGGCAGAACATTGAATTCGTACATTTGTCCGTCTATTATAAAGCGAAGATATTTTCGCGAAGTCGGATGTACTTTAATTAGAAAATATGCATCTTTTAAGTCTAAAGTCCCAATGTAAGTCTCGTTTGATACGAGTTTAATCACTGTCCGAATATCTTCTAACTTGAAATGTTGGATACTTATAAAACTATTAAGATATTTTAAATTTAGAATGAAACGCATACTGCCGTTTGGTTTTGGTACTAAAAATACACGTGAAACATATTGGTCCGGACACGGTTCACATTCTGAAATTGCCCCTATAGTTAATAAATCGTGTATAGCAGTGGCTATGTGAACTCTATCAGAATTAGTAAACTTGCTAGAGGGTAAACTAATCTGGCGAACAGGTTTGTTAAACTTAATCTGATAACCATTTATCCACGACAATATTGTACAATCACAAGTTATTAAGGACCATTGATAATAAAAATGGGCAAGTCTGCCAGCATAACGTACCGGATCTACCGACGGCGGGTTTGCTTGGGCCGTCGAGAGTACGCTTGTGACGAGGTCCCTCGCCGCGGCACGTTCTGCGGAGCGGGCAGCGGGCGACGCGGCGAGGAGTCCTTCTGCTGCCTCTGACGGAGGGCCCTCGCCTTCCAGTTTAAATTCTTGTTTGTTGTATTAGCTGATGTCGATGCTCTAGGTCCTTTAGGTGGGTCTGGCTTTAGATCAGCGCTAGACCTTGAAACAGCTTTTGCTGTTTTGAGAGACTCAGTGAGGTTGCTTCCGAACAAGAATTTGTCAATCTTTGATGAGGCCAAATGATCTTTTAGGTCTCTTTTTACTGAATAAAGAGCAAAATTGCGTCTTGCCTGGGACTGCTTTTGTTGAACGTCACGAAAAATTCGACCAACGTCCATCAGTTGTTTAATCAGGTCGTAATTTTTGTTCGTAGCACAGAGTAGCTCCGATATAACTTTGCTTAACGCAGTAATACCACACGCAACTTGCTGTTGTCTACCCTCAATGATTTTATCTCTCTTTAACGCCTGATCGTTAAAAATAGCTTTTATTTCCGCATTCAATTGCGGTGCCGCTATACTTGTGCAGTTTCCAGGCACTAGGTATTTCTTAAGCAGATCTCCGCGATCGTCCTTGCTCAAACCGGAGGTAGCGATATAAGAGAATCTGGTAGCCACGTCTTGATTTATATCGGGTCCATGTTCGAAAGTTATCGACGGGTCCTCTCCCAATATATCTAAAACCTCCGAATAAGAGACATTTTCCTCTTGGCAAAGCAGAGGGCTCCCTTCCAGTGAATTTGTCAAGTCAATTTGGATTGATTCCATATTTGTCACTGGGGCCGCTGAAGCAGTTGCTTCTTGGCCTGGAGCAATGAATATTATTTAACCCTGATGATTCAAATGCGGCAAGAAGTCCCGCAGACTACTCAAGTTGCATTTGAAAAACTTTAAATGCGGCGAGAATCCCTCAGATTACTCAAGTGCATTTTAAGGGTTTTAAAGCGGCAAAATAGTTCCTTAATTTACTCAGGTGCATTCTAAGAGCTTGATGCGGCTAGAGATCATCTTGCCAATAATTTTAACAACTTCCAAAAAGTTTTGAATGCAGCGAGATATAATATTCAATAAACAAGGGTAGAAAATAAAAAATATGTAAAAATGTACTTACAATATAACATGTTTTCTTGTGGGTTCGGTGTGACTGCCCTTGAGGAACATGACGATGAACTTGTCGAAGGATTCGTGATACGACGTGAACGTTTTACTTCACGTTCCAGTTTTCGTAATTTTTTTACGATATAGTCCAAACTATTCTCACTGTCGCGTTTCGGCATGACTTAGTGCGAAAAACACTGAATGTTGAGTGAAGTGGTTGAGCACTTATTTGCGAATGAAGCTGGTGGAATCGGCAGATCGGACTGGAGCGGTAAGGTAGCCAAGTGGGGAGAAGAAAGAAGGGATATCCGGTGTTGCAAGTATATTTATTATAGTTTTTTTTTCAACTATAGTGCTGAAGTGGTGACAGCTAAGCGATACTACATAGTGTTCATTACTAATCTCGAGGACGAAGCACGCAGTATAATAGCTGTCATTTTGTATTAGATATCCTGTCCATATAATATACGTCAGTGTTTCATACTAATACTTAATCTGTGCTTAGTTTTCGGTTGTGTTTGAAACTTTCGAATCTTTGTGAAATTGAAATAAAAATGCCATAAAATCTAATTGTTATAGTAAATGTATATATAAATATTAGCTTGCTTTAAAAAATGGCAACCAACGATTCTAAACCTGAAGATGAATCTACATGTCACACAATTTTAGAAAAAATCAATGCGATCAACGAAAATGTGATAACAAAGGTTTATAATCATATGTACCATATTATTTTAGAATGTCGTAACATACCACATGTTAAATATTTGTATATGCTTTTAGGCTCCGGATATTAATGATTTTACAATTGTAAAACCCATAAGTCGCGGTGCATTCGGCAAAGTATTCCTCGCGCACAAAAAAAACAATAAGGATCTAATGTATGCCATTAAAGTGATGAAAAAATCAGATATGATAAATAAGAACATGGTAGCTCAAGTGGTGACGGAGCGTAATGCTCTAGCATTGTCCAGAAGTCCTTTCTGTGTCCATTTATTCTACTCTCTACAGTCTTTATCGTCTGTTTATTTAGTAAGTCATCTGTTAAATAGTTTAATTTTGTTGAAGCTACTAACTATTTTAACTTTTTTATAGTAATTTATAGTACCAAATTTTTTCTGCCCTGGCAAAGTAACTACGCTGCACCCAATGGTATCTGCTGTTGCGTCTCTCAATCATCAATAGAATTGTGCTGATCTGAAGTAACTGGCTAACTCCAGGCAGGTAGGCGGTGGCTTTGCTGTGACCTGGCATTGCAGAAGTCCATGGGCGGTGGTGTCTACATACCATCAAGTGGATCATCTGCTTATTTGCCTATACAGGCAGTAAAAAAAAATTGGCCCAGAACTTGACTCTAAACATTGTACATGTGTATAGTAACAACTCGGCCATTGCAGTGGGTTTTCTACCAAGTGTACTGTGGTCACTATCCAGTCGGGTAAAAATTTGTTTTAGGTACTCTTCCACCAGTAAGATACATTTTCAGGTAATGGAATATATGGTTGGAGGCGATTTAAAGTCTTTGCTCGGTGTGTATGGATTCCTTGAAGAGTCAATGGCTGTGTTTTATGTGGCTGAGGTCACTCTGGCCCTGGACTATTTACACACACACAATATTGTGCATAGAGATCTCAAGCCAGATAATATGTTGATATCAAAATCTGGTCATGTAAAGCTGACTGATTTTGGATTGTCTAAGATTGAAATACATAGAGGTGTGTATATTTTTATTCATGGGAAACATTGACCTCATTTTCTGTAGGCATCCAATTGAATCTAAATTTATTGAACAAAACATATATTGATGGTTGCCAGGCTATTTGATTTATGCAACATTTTTGATAAGTTACAGAAAAAGATGTTTAAAGTTTTTTTGTTTTTCCGGAAATTCACAATTAAAACACTTGGGTGGATTTTAGTAGAATTAATATATTACTTGTACTGCATCTTTATGATTATTATGGATTTATGACTATTTTTTTCTAAAATTAATGTGTCCTTAAAAAATTTGCCCTGGTTTACCAGTTGAGTGATTTAAATGCCGAAAAATGCACAAATAATTTAAACTAGGCATCTTTTGATGCAGAAAAATGTTCTAATTCTGAATATGTACATAACTTAATATAGCAAAAAACTTTTATAAAATCAATTAGCCAGCCAATTGTCAATATAATATTAAATAAATAATATACACAATAAAAATAGAATGTTTTTTTATATTTGCCATACAAGTTGTGAAGTATGTAGTGCAGGACTGTATACATATTTTGTGAATATGGGTGACAGTATGACTATGAAAAACTCATAAGGTATAATGATGGCAGCACCCTAACAATGGATTATTACAGCTTTCTGTTCCCTATGTGTCTATGCTATGCTGTTTTCTGCACCCCATAACTCAACACACTTAGCTTATTAAGTCATTCCCTGAAAGTTTGAAAATATTAAAAACATCAATCAAAAATTATGCTATTTTTGTGTGTTATTGATAATTATTTTTATTATGTTTGCAGATCTTGAAATATCAGATTTTGCCAACTGTACCCCCAGTTTGAACATGAGGACGCCGGGCCAACTACTTTCGTTGACTTCACACTTGTCATTTGGCTCTGGTGGAGGAGACAGCGTCCAAAATTCTGCTATCTCGGGAGATACCTGTGAGAATCTTCTTGATGAACTTAGAGAGACCAGTATGACTATTGTTCTAATCTATCATTAATTCTACACTTTAAAAAGAATTTATTCAGACACTGTTCAAAAATCTGATTAATGTGTTGTTTCCATACCTCACCTGGTATGGAAATGGTATATGGTATGGAATTAACATCTTGATAAGGTTTCATATAGTAGAGTTTTTTATTTAGTGTAATTATAAAAAACAACCAAATAGTTCTGAGAATATCACATGACACTAGCACTTACTATGTCCTTAAGTTTTAAAAACTTTATTTTTTTCGACAAGGGTATTTTTATGTTTAAGTAAATAGTAATTAATGAAACATAAAGTTGTAAAATAACTACAAGGTGATGAAAAATTATATTCAAATGTTCATATATCAATCAGTAATACATAGTATAAATATTCAAATACATAGGCTCTGCTATTGTTATGGGAATACTCACTATTCTGAAAACACTTGTAATTTCACTTGCACTAGTTCATTTCTTACCATAAAACCATATAATCTGACAGCCTCCGTGGCGCAGCGGCCGAGTAGCCGGCTGTGAAACGAGAGGCCGTGGGTTCGATTCCCGCACCGAGATAAATGTTTGTGTGACAGACAGATATTTGTTTCGGGTCTGGGTGTTGTGGGACCGTAGTCCCTCGTAGTTCTCGATACCCATGATACAGGTTTAACCTAGTGTGGGGTCAGAACTATGTGTGTGACTGTTGGGTGTATTTATTTATTTAATAGAAATCATATTATGTTCCAAAGTACTTTTAAATTATTTTAATTATAAAAAATAATTTCTTGTATCTGTTATTTTAAAGATTATTGTATGATGGCTTTCTTAATAGACATATACAACATTATTTTTAGTATACTACAAAGCCGAAAGTAGTTTGTTGAGAATCAGTAGCACAATCTATTGCATTAATTTTTAACGTGTTATATTGGTATCCCAAAAACATATAAAAATTTTCGTCATCCTGGTTACCTTGTTTATTACTTAATAAAAATGCGGCGCGTGTCGGTCGTTCACCTATACCTACATAATACTTTGGCGGGTATAATGCCCATGCATCGTTCAAGAAACTGGATAAATTATTTTTGCATGTCACCGCGTGAGTTTTCCTTATTATTATTATTATGTCATATATTTATCTGATCTTTAATACCAAAATCTAATTTGGGTGTTTCGGCTTTAAGGTATACAAAAACTAATCTTGTATATTCACATTTGTTTAACCACTAACTTTTCGTAACTTGTTTTGTACCTATTTTTATAATTAAGTATAATTATTACTCCGTTACTCGTACTTAGATATAACTATCTGGAACAC
Organism: Laothoe populi; assembly: GCA_905220505.1. Classification (NCBI taxonomy): domain Eukaryota; kingdom Metazoa; phylum Arthropoda; class Insecta; order Lepidoptera; family Sphingidae; genus Laothoe; species Laothoe populi. The sequence continues at coordinate 13,001,354 of HG992148.1, forward strand.
ATGTTTTGGGTTATAATTACTGTTCAACACAAGTGCTCGTATAATTTTATTGCATACAAGATTGTAACCTGTTTTGTGTTTATTAAATAAATAAAATAAAAATAAAATAAACCACTCTCAAATCACAAGTTCACCGCAGTTCGAAAAGGTGAAAGTAGAGTCTGTCCAAAATCAATTTTATTTCCATAATATTAAAGTTAAATTAGCATGTAAGAGCGGCGAGTGTTGCCAGTATTTTGTGCATGCCGGCATGCAATTGATATGTGACTGGTTAAAATACTTATAACTAAAAACATTTTCAGCTAAATTGAGAGGTTTATTTGGTGGACCGAATACTTCCGAAAATTCTCCAATATTGGACCACTCACAGATGTCTGGAATTCATCCATTTATGAGTGCTGAAAGTATAAACTTGGAAGATAATGTAAGTATATGTTCCATACTCACTAAACTGAATTGTGCTGTTAAATAACATCAAAGTATATTTTAGTCTACACATTTCACTATGTCAAAACTGTAAGTCATGTTAATTTTAAGTATTTACTAAATGAACTAAAACACTTAATAAAATTATTTATACTATTTGTTTTATATAATAATTCATATGTTCTTCAATATTACAATATCAGATAGACAATGTATTTAAAACTTTTTTTCAGTCTCATGATTCTGGTTCAGAGTCTCTCAGTTCATATCACACATGTGAGAGCTCGAAGAATTCAAGGAGCAGCAAGTCTACTGATATGAGTAACAACACGGCATCATCTGTGGCAGAATCTACTGTGCTATCAGATTCTCAGCATGACCAATCTACTTCACCTTTATGTAGGAGTCAGTCTTTGAAAAGAATCCCAAGGTAAATTGGATATTGTATATTTAAAATATCAATACATATGTGGATATTATTATTTTTTTGTTTTAACCTGATTTAATTCGTAATTTAATAGTAGATTATTGTCTATGCATTTCATGAAGATGCATTTCATTTGGTTAGAGAGTTTCTGGCAGATTTTTTTATAGTGTAGACAACCATTTGGAAAGCTAACGATGATATGTGATGGTTTCTTATGTTTACGCGAATATTATACATTGTAATAAAACGAAATTTACGGATTCTATCGCGGTTTATTTTACTTTTTTAACCCGACGTTTCGAAGGCTTTACAGCCTTCATGGTCACGGGGGAGACTGAGTTGTATGTCGTCACGAAAGTATAGTGCAATGTTTCTATAACCCTCCATATAAAAAAAAAACACATCCAAATTTCAATAGAGAAGATGGTTGGAAGCTAGCACCAACCTGGGATCCAATTATACATTTAATTAAATCGGAACCCAAAAGACCAACTGCCAGACCTCAAGACATTGTGAGCTCATTCTGCGTAGATCGGACTACAACAAAATACAAATTAAATATCACCTATATGGAGGGTAGAAACATTGCACTATACTTTCGTGACGACATACAACTCAGTCTCCCCCGTGACCATGAAGGCTGTAAAGCCTTCGAAACGTCGGGTTAAAAAAGTAAAATAAACCGCGATAGAATCCGTAAATTTCGTTTTATTACGATGATATGTGAGTTAACAATGGGACGAGCTAGGCAGCTTTCACACTGTTTCCAAGGAATAAGGATTGCTTTAAGTATAGATTTCATATCATAATTTTATTAATTACAGTTTTCGAGCCAAAAAAAGAAAGCGAATTTTAGACTGTGATGGAGATACCCCTACTGGCGTGACCAGCCTTCTACAATCCAAAGATAATCATAGCGGTCTCACCCAAGAAATAATGGCTTTAGAACTCAGTCAAAATACACCAAAACGAATGTCCATCCATCCTACACCAGATAGACGCAAAAATCCTTTGAAAGGTGTCCTTAAAAAGAGGTATAATTTAGTAAAAAAATATCGATATATCGACATATTTTCTTATTTGTATCGATTTTTTGGCGATATATTTTATTTACTTATTTATCGATTTTCTAACTTTTGTCAAATTATATGAATAAACTGAGAATGTTTTTAAAATATGTATAATCCATTACAAACAATTCTCTCTCATTACATTTTATAAAACATGTATTTATTGAAAGTTGATCTAATTGACTTCATATAGAAGTTTTTGTTGTTTAATCAAATATGTCACATCAAGTGGTTATTTAAGTCGATAATATCTCTGTTTCTAGATGGGTGTCACAAAATGACAGCCACCATTTCAATGTCGGGGTGATTTTCTCGACGCCAGTGTCGAATAACAAAATGCAAGAATCAAAGAAGAGACTAAAAGAGACCCGATTCAACCTGCCTAAAGATGATCAGCCAGCCTCGGGCATTCAAGAAAAATCTATAGTTTTTAGCAAGCATATATCTAATAGTTTAGAAATATTTCCGACTCGAAGACTTAGTAAAGTTAGTTAACTTACTGTATAATGAGTGTTTAAATTTTTTGTAACAAATATTATGTATGGATACATATACTGTACTTCCATATTTTGTTTTCCATGTTTGTGTGAACCTATAAATAATGATTATAATACTAGCCCTCTATTAAATACTGCCCCACTGCTGGGCACAGACCTCCTCTTCTAATGAGAGGGGTTAGGCCTTAGTCCACCACACTGGCCTAATGCGGGTTGGTAGACTTCATATACCTTCGAAATTATTATGAGAATTCTTAGGTATCCAGGTTTCTTCACGATGTTACTCCTTCACCGTTAACTCAATTTGGGTATACCATTTTAGGCTGGCTCTAACACTTAACTTTCGTTTTGACAGTCCGTACCGCAACCACCTAAGCTACCATTGCTATTATTCATTGAATTTGTATTACTTTTTGTTTCTTTAATAATAACTAAACAATGTAATTTGAAGATGACATATGTTTATTCTAGGGTGAAGGCAGTAAATCACCAACGGAGCTGTGTAAAACTCCATTAGCAACCGCGCACACACCATACAGAACTCCTAAGAGTGTGAGAAGAGGGAACCAAGTGTCAGATCAAAGAATTTTAGGAACACCTGATTATTTAGCACCTGAATTACTGTTAAGGTGAGATAATATTGCAATGACCATGTATTATTGTTTTATGCAAAGCCAGTGTTCAACAATATAAAATGTTGAAATAAAACTAAGTTTACAGATTTTGTCGCGGTTTGTGTTTTGTTGAACAGTAGCTCGTAACTGTGTTGTTTTTGGTTAAGAATCTTAGTGTTCTGCTGTATGTCTTGATGTTACATCCCTTGCCCCACTGGGTTTTTAGATTCTCCAACCGGCGTATTTTGTTTGCAATTTATAAACCGCGATAAAATCCGTTAGTTTTATTTCAATGTGTAATATTCGCGTAAACATAAGAAACCGTGATATGGAATGTGATAGTATGCGTTTTGTCTCTTTCAATTTTCAATTAATTACTTAAGGAAGAATGAAACTAATATGTGATTAGTTAAAACAATAACCAATAGTGTTTATAGGCAAGTAATAGGGTAGTTTCCTGTGTTTAATTTTGTACATTATTCTCTATGCAATCGAATATATTACGCAAAAGAAACTCTTTTGCGACAACAGAATCGAAATTGCTTGAAAAATGAGGTCACAATATTTATTTTAAATATTCATATGAGCAAATTCTCACAGGCATAAGTGAAAACGGTGGCGTATTGGGAACATATCGCTATCCCCCTCGCACAACGGTACAGTACAGGCGCTTCATAGTACCGTGACGTCACGGTATCAGATATGCATCCTTGTACTGTTATATGACAACTACCCTTCCAGCAGATATGAATGGTGTCTAATTTACTTATTTTTGTTCGGATTCATAAAATTCTTTCGATAATAGGTTTTAGGTAATGTAACTTGTTGATTAAATTAATAAAAAAAATCGAGTCAACTACCCTATTCAATATGGGTTTTAATCATATTTACCTGCCTGACTGCCTCGGTGGCGCAGTTGTGATTTCACATGCGTTACGACTGCTCTGCTAATTCTCGGGTTTGATCCCTGGCTCGGGTAAAACTGTATTGTGTTATATATATATAGGCTCGCCCCCTATCACATTATAGGAGCTTAATAAATTCGGCGAAAAGTGGGTGTACTGGTTACACCTCTGCCTACCACTTCGGTTATTACGGGCGTGAGTGTATATGTATGTATGTCATTAACCTGACGAGAGACAGGCAAGAAACAGGGTCATTGTATTAAATTAAATGGATATTTCTGTATAAAAAAAATAGTAAAATAGTTTATTTTTAAACCACAGTGTTGATGGATAGTAAAGGCCATGTTTTATTCTCTTAATGGTATATTTTATAGCAGTTTCTTATTTTGTAATTTTAGGCAAGGTCATGGACCGCAAGTTGATTGGTGGGCCTTGGGCGTATGTCTGTATGAGTTTATGACAGGTGTCCCTCCTTTCAACGACGAAACACCTCATGCCGTCTTCAACAATATACTATCACGAAGTAAGTTTCATTTTGTTCTATTTTTATTAATATTATCTTGAAATGTCTATAAAAAAAAAAAAACTCACTTTACACCACAGCCCCTAAAGCTGGAATACAATTAAATTTAAGAGAGTGTTAACTATTTGAGACTATTTCAAATTTCGCAAGTAAAAGCATATTAAATAAAGTGCGTTTATTTAAAGACAACATTACATATTACGGACTACAATCAATTGAAAGTACGAAGTTATCATTTATTATCTACATTGTTGCATACATGTACATTGTTAGCTTTAATCACTTGTGTCTAGTAAGGATATATAAAAAAAGTAGGGAGTAAAATACAAGCCAAAATCATATTTATTTCCATAATATTAAAGTTAAAAATAGCATGTAAGAACGGCGAAACTGGCCAGTATATGAACGCACCTCCGGCAAGCCTATGTGTCATGACTGGTTAACCAGACACCCTAATAGAAATATATAAAATGGCAGTGACCAAAAAATGTTTTCTTATTGGTTTTTAGTTGATAGGGTATGGATACTTTGTTTTTTATAATAAAATAGCAGATTATAAATGGTATATAAAAATACGAATTTTAACTATCCACATTATAAATATGATTTAATAGATATCGAATGGCCTGAAGACGACGAATCTTTATCAAAGGAAGCAGTAAGTGCGATAGAAGCATTGTTGACTATGGAGCCATCTGAGAGACCAGCAGCGGCCCAAGTGAAAGCCATGCCCTTGTTCCGAACTATAGACTGGGAGAATCAACTGAATGTACAGCCACCGTTCGTTCCTACTCCAGATGACTTGCACGATACAGGATATTTTCAAGGTAACACGCTGTAATTATTTGTAATTCCTATTCAAACTTATCAATACTTTGCTGTGTACACGGTATCGAATAGAAGGTATCGTACCCGTAAAAGTATCGGCATCGAAAGGGAAAGTAATCGATACCACAAAGTATCGATACCGTGTTTTATATTGTACATTATTTGATATGCAACAGAAAATAACACAAAAATTCCCTTTTTCTATAATAGAAACAGAATTTATAAAAAAATGAAGCTGCTATTATTATCCTACTAACTTACTTCTTAGTAATATTTGTAATGTTTGGGTGAATGGAAGTTTGTTACTCAATCACGCCACAACGGCGAAACGGATCTAGTTGAAATCTACCGCAGAGATAAATAATAGTCCGAAATAGCACATAGCGTACATTTCGAAAAAATGCGCGGTTCCTATGGGATAGCATAACATTTGTAACTTTTTACTGCCGCCCGCTCCGAGGGGAAGCGGAATAAGAATAAAACGGGTATGCTGGACTAGCCGGTCTTACGACCCAGCATCCCCCTCGCCCGGATGATGGCTATCCGTGCTGCCGCTGGGCCGAGTCCCTACCCCCTATGTACACCCCACCCGACACGACCCTACCAGCTAAAACCCCACGGTGGCCTTCTTCGGAGTGCATCGATACGGGCTGACAGCCCTCCGCTGCGCACCCGCGACCCCCGATGGCACCAATTAGTCGCCTCGTACGACAGGCAGGGGTTACCGTGGTGGAATTCAAACGCCCCTATTTCAAAGGGCGGGAGATGCCGGTCAGTCGTCCACGCGGCGTCAGTCGGAACGTAGGCGCCCCGTGGCGCCTGTCTAGCCATCTCAACATTTGTACCCTACAAGAACCGTGCATTTAAAAGGGAGTTTCGTTAAGTTTGTGAAATAGAGTTTTAGCGCGTTTTCCTCAAGAAGGCTTGACCAATTTCTTCAATCTCACGACTTTGTTGATCAGGCCGTCAGGTTTCACACATACATATTAAAATTTTCACGCGAACTAAGTCGCGGGCATCAGCTAGTTTTAAATATAATTATGAGCAAGAGTTGATGCGTAGTGGAAATTCATTCTCATGATTTCTCATTGTCTCGCTCGCACAACTGCATCGTAATGGCCGTTCCCAGCGGTGGTGTTATGAATCAAATCGTGTGTCCTTTTCCTGTAATTTGGCAATTACCCCTTTAATCAGATTTGAAAGGCAAGGCAAAGGCAAGGAAACTTATTTTTGAGCGGATTTGTAAAAGTTGTTGGATGTTGGGTTAAGTAAAGTAACGGTAAGGTAAAGTAAGATAGTAAAAATATAGTAAGAAAATTATTTTCCATCTGCATACAATATTAACGATTTCAAGTCTTGATTTCTTATAAGAGGTCCTGTTCATCACAAAGTGCGACTTGAAATAAAAAACTGTGTCCACCAAAGATGTGCGAGATAGATAAGAAGTGAGTGAATGCAAATCTAGGTTACGAAACTATTACGTCTTATTGTGAATACAAAATAAGGTACACCTAAGTATGAAATTTGTTATTGCGTTCATCGTGGCGAGCCACTTTATCATTAAAAACTATATTATGGTGATTTTATTCGATCAAAAAGTATAGATACCAATATATATGGTAAAATAATTTGCTAGTTTTTTATACACCTACAAACTACCTGTAAAACCGGAATAGAATAGTATGGAGTTTGCAATATTCACAATAAAATTATTCTTATAACTGCTGAATATTCAACTGTTAAGTAAAATAACGAAGTGCAATGAAACTCACGTATAACGACTGTTCTTTATTCGGACGGTAGACAGAGATCGGAGATAGTCCGACTACCCACACATTATTAATATAAGCATAGTGCAATATAATTATAAACTGTTGGCAAGCATGATCATCGGTATACACGAATAACTTGCCTTTGCTATAAAAAGAAAACAAGTTTAGATACATATTTAACATATTGCCTTTAGCTATCCCATAGGTGTAGGCAGAGACTATAGATTTCCTCTTATAAAGTAAAAGCTTCTTCTACTTTCATTAAACGTTTAACCGTTTTTTTGTTACAGCCCGCAACATCTTGCAACATCTACACGTATCAAACTTCGACATGTAGAATTGCGTAGATGGTGTAAGCTGACAAAAATCATAATTAGGATGTTGGGAGTTAAAAACACATGCGAGAGGTCTGATGTAGATGCTACTACTGCTAAAACATGTCTAGTGTCATGGGCTAATAATACTTAGGGGCCTGCCTTATAACTCAACTTTGCCATTTTGTCAAAAATCTGTTTTCTATATGTATGTATACGGTATAGGACAGTACACATTTTATTTATTTAATAACTTAGTGTGTGTGTATATAAACAGCAAATGTACGACATTTTATACTACGTGTAACGGGAATAACGCACATCCTCAGACACCCCAATTTAAAAATATTATTACAATCATAATCCACGTATTGAAATTAGACCGCGATGAATATAAATATTGTTTTATATAAAGTTAGTTGTACTAATTTTCGAGATAAAGTTCGTAATTTTAATTATTTGATTTTTTAAAGTGTTCGTTTATTATTGCATTTAGTAAAGACTTTATCGCATCGAGTTATGTGTCAGTTTCGTTTGTCTTGAACGTTGAATTAAAGGGTGATTATTATTTACCTGAGTCTTAATTATTTAAAAAAAAAATGGTCTATTAAAAATTTGTTGATATCGATTCAGTCGCTTATTCTGAACAAACTACTTTCAGAGTGTGCGTTAATCATGTTACATGTTGTATAAATGGTATATGAATTATAAAGCAACCATTCTGCATTTTTGTGCTTCAAATATCTTTATTTGCTCGTCTTATGATCGTTTTTTTATTTTGATTTGTTTTTCCACAATATCATCTACTGTTTTCAATAGAGGTTGGGGGCCTTTTGTATCCACGGGATCACTGTTGCCCGAAAAGCCCTTAAGTAGATCCGCCCCTGTACCTAGTCAATGTTTTATTTGCATTTAATTCTCAATTTTGAACAAGTCCATGATTGTTGTCAGACTATTGATACCTAGCATAATTATAATCAGCGAAATAATGTGATACATATTTGTTATTGAAACTATGTTGTACGTCAATGAGTTATGAGATTAATAGGTTATGCATTTATATTATAATAAATACGTCATGATTGTTATTTTCAACTGTGTCATTTAATCTATGTTCATTTTTATTTATATTGTGTATATCTGTAACATAGCTATGTACAGGAAATGATAAATAAAACATTGTAAAAAATTAAGTATTTTAATTTTGCATCTTAACTAAGTTGGCACAATTTGTATACAAATATGATTGTCAATCAATTGAGAAAGGCAAGATTCAATGTTGGCTTTCTCAATGTAATTGCTTTCCAAACAGTTTGATATGATACTAAGTTTATTTTAATGTAGATACTCTAGTGAAATTTAGGTATCAATTTTTTTTATTCGAATATCGATTCTCTAGACAGAGTTCTTTTGGATCCAAGGTAAGAATGATGTGACCCGAGTGTAGACACCAGGGTACTGGCCTTTTCCACAACCAATACCCCAAGAGACGACGCCTACTTGATTCCACACTCCACCTTCTCTTACCATCAATGGTCCTCCACTGTCACCCTGGAAAATATTAATTATAACTAATAACACCCAACAGTCACACACATAGCCCCGACACCACACTAAGATACGAGTCTTGTGTTGTGGGTATCAGCGACTACGAGAGACGCACGGTCTCACAACACCTAGACCCCGGACACAAATATCTGTCGGTCACACAAACATTTGTCCCGGTGTGGGAATGGAACCCACGGCCTCTCGTTTCACAGCCGGCTACTCGCCAACTGCGTAACGGAGGCTGTACTACTAACTGCTATCTATAAGTGTAGGTAGTATATGAATATGAACACCTTAGTTATTACACTATCTTACTGCACGTGACTAGTTTAAAGGCCAATAAAAGAGGATATTTCGTAATTGCTTTTGCGAATTGATGAAATAAAGTGATATTATGAGCTGTGAGCAACAAAGATGTCTTCCAGATATTCCAATAAAATGTGGTATGTAATAATATATAATGTACTATTTGCTTCAAAATAACTGAATACAGTTTGAATGCCTTTAACCCCACAAAACTTATCGTCTAACCTTCCTGACACCCGAAATACAAATTACTGTTATGTATCCGGAATTAGACCTTCCCTACAACACACAGCCCCGAAACGATTTGTCGTTCACACATCTAACTCCTTGTGGATTTCATCGCCGCGACTCTTCGTTTTAGAGTCGAGTACATGCCCTGTGTATCATAAGCTGACAAAGAAACTATGTAGGTATATATCAGCTATACTAACACTGCAAGAGTCCATGCTTGCTCTGCCTGCACAAATCATAGATTCGACAATACCACCCGGTGCAGCTGCGCCATATTTAAGTCGGCACTCGGAGTTTGACCACACTGGTATAGATACTTCTTGAAGCACAGAAGGCTGAGGACCACCTGGGAATAAACACAAAATAGTATTACATATTTTCCTTTCGGTCGTAAATTATGCAAGAATCACGAATCACCTTAATCTTTATTCATATATAAAAATCTCTGTTGTTGTCGAGATCTGAATTATTTTTTAACTAACAATGCCTGTCACTGTTTTGACGCCGCGAGCAACAGCTAAAGTTATTAATATTATGTCTAAAATATAGAGGATATCAAGCAGGTAGGCCTCGACTTTTTGAAACGTTTCTATTGTTAATTATCCCTTACTATGGAACACAAAAATTTCTATATCTAACATATTTTTTGTAGTTTAATTAAAAAAAAACTTATTTCAAACACTGACTCTCTCGTAAGCTGCCCCATCCAATTACTGTGGCCGTCTGCCCAGCGTAAGCGCGGCTTCCACTTGCCAAACATATTGGTCGAATGTTTTTGGTAAAGGCCACTGGTTGATCCAATGTTAGCACGGCCACATCGTTATACTGAAATTTATAAATAATTCTTTTTAAAAAAAAATGTATACACGCGATAGTAACTTATTAATTAACCTCTCGTGTATCAACAGGATACCGGTGTTCAGAAAAAGGTAATAAGTAAGGATTTTAAAGTAAAGAAAGTCGAATTAATATAACGGCCTATGCGCTAAAAATTAAATATCATTTCAAATTCGTCGACACAGTAGGTATAAGATATTGGTCTAGTAGCCCGTCTTGACATCATATTTTAAAGACAACCAAGCCCATCTAAAACATTGGGAATTATCTAATATATTAATATGTAAAGGGAAAACAGTGTACCCGTTGAAATAAAACTAATTTTACGGATTATATCGCGGTTAACTTTTTTAATCCCGACGTTTCGAAAGCTTTACAGCCTTTATGGTCACTGGGCGGACTCGTGATCGTAAAACTCGTAAAAAAGTTAAATAAACCGCGATAGAATCCGTAAAATTAGTTTTATTGCAATGTATAATATTCGCGAAACATAAGAAACCATAGTGTACCCCTTTATAAGCATAGGTACTGAACTACTGATACATTTTAAGCATACATATACATAAGCGAACCGAGGAGTTTGAAGTTTGGCATAGTTACATGTAGGAGTGCAGAAAGCTAAAACTTATGTAAGAGAATTTGTAAAAAATTAGAGCAGTTAGAAAATTCTTCATTATTGTTTATTCTGATTTCTAAATAGATATTTTTTTTTATCCTGGCACGGCAAAGTGACTACATAATAACACACTTAATACACACACATATATAAATACATACAAACTAAAATATACTACATATTTAAAATGCAAAAAAGCTCTTTGTCAGAGCTATTGAGTACTAAGGTTAACAAATTCTGTTGTAACACATTATTTCCGTTGTGACACACTCCGTTGTGATTTCTTTTGAGCGATAGCGCTAAAAATATAAGCTTTACCCATATGTAATATGGGTTACAAATACATTAAATATAATAAAATAAAACATTTATTTTTTACATTCAGACTGTGAATGTCAAACACATTAACACACGCTAATGACAGAATAGAACAAATTTAAAAAATATATGCAATGATTATAGTAGTATACCTACTTTTTTTTTTTAAAAGAACTCCAATAACCCTAAATGTTTATTTTTGTACTAACAATCTCTCAATCAATCAATCTTGATCTGTGGTTTTTTTTCTCTATTTTATTTTCTATAGGTACTTATTTCTATTTACTAGTTTTAGCAAAATGTTTACCAATGTACGCATGTCGAAACCGCGATGTCTCACGACCCTTTTGATCTTCCTCTCTATATGCTGAGTTTCTGTGCTCAAACGAATATTATAGTCTCCAAGTCTTGCAGTCAAACGCGCTACATCCCATGATGTCATGCTGTAATGAATAATTACACGTTTCTTATATTGTACTGCGTCAAGAGTACCCTTGCTATTGTAAAATCTTATATTATTAATAATTTATGCAAGGAATATTAAATACAAGGAATAAGATTGAATAAATAATGTACTCCTTCTCAGTGAAACTTAAAGCGGCATCAACTTTCGCTCTATCGCAGCACCATCGCTGCGCTGGTTCTAAAGACCTTTCTACTGGTAATTAAGTGGCATTTTTAAGTGGTAGAGCCACGCTGTAGACATATTTGTCTACAGCATGAATGGGCCGGCTTGACCGGGGTAGTACCACTGTCTCACAGAAAACCAACGTAAAGTAACAGTTTTGTTAACTGTCGCATTTCGTATGGCAAGTGAGATATCCGGAGGCCCAGATTCCCCCTTCCCTTCCCTAGTCCCTATGGCTGTCCTTTAAAGCCGACAGCGCATACATGATACTTTCGGTATTGTGCATGTTCATGGGCGGTGGAGATCACTTAACATCAGGTGACCCACTGGCTCGTTTGTCGGACTATGCTATAAAAAAAATAAAAAAAAAATAATTTAAAATTAAAAAATCCTGAGAATCATGTACAATCAACTTAAAGCGATAAGACCGCCCATTGTGCATTGTAATTTGATAGTATGTTGTTTGTTTTTATGTATATTTTTTGTGCACAATAAAGAGTTTTTGTATTGTAATCAACCAGTGGAGCACTTAGATTAATATCGTTTAATTATTTCAAACATCAGTCAATAATGATTACGGTGAACATTATTGTATTTAGTTGATGCTTACTGTGCCACGCAATGCGCTGCGGATAAAACATGTTTGTCGTCTATCAGGGAGCCCCCACAGAACTGACGGCCGGAGTTGAACAGGGCCACAATCCATGGCCACTCGTTCAAATCTGCGTTTTGGCCACCCACAATGCGCTCTTCGTCTTGGGTTCCGTAGGTCTGTAATAAAATATGTAGTTTTATGAAAGTGGTTTATTTTGCCATATCATGTATATCTTTTTATTGACCTTTGTAACAATTAGCCGCGACAATAAGGTTGCATTTTGACTCGCTGATTTCGTTTGTAAGATAAGAATTGCATTTGAATGGAACCTTTATTAATTTCATTCCGTACTCCTTTAAAGATCATTTCAAAATTACAATAATGATGTGTAGTATTTGAAATTTTCGTATGTAGTATAATACTCTTTGTTTTGAAAGTACGAGAACTTACAGATAAAGTATAATTATAAAAGTGACTACAAAAATTTAGACATACCGTAGGTCCGTTTTTGATTCCACATGCACCAGTGGCCGCGGGTTGTGAGGGCTTACTTGGTTGTGAAGGCTTACTTGGTTGAGTTGACTGTATGGGTGCCCAAGTCTATAATTATAAATACATATATGCATCAGCCATATCAGATCTATGTGTTTGTTTGATGGATGTTTTTTATGTATATGTAATTTTATGTCTCATCAAAATTTTGAATAAGTCTTAAACACCGTATGTATATCTGAGTATATGTATTATTTATATTCCGGTGTATTTTTTTGTTTGTTTTCTTTATGTTATAGTGTTTATTTTTATTTTCCACTGATCTCAATAGTTATTGTTGCTGCGGTGAGAAATTATATTTTATACTCGTAATGTTGTGTATATCTGTAATTGGCGTATATATTAAGAATTATTATGCTTTAAATAATTTTTAATGACACTGTAAAATATATGTGCTGTTGATGTACCTATTGAAATAAATAAATTAAAAAAATACGAGATAAAATAAGTCTATTACACAAAAAAAAACTTATATAAAGTGTAGCAATGGTAAGGTATAAATTCATTAGGTACCTGTTTAGTTGTCGGCCTGGTGGTACTAGGTGGTTTTGTTGTGGGCTTCGCTGTAGTTCCTGCATTCGGTGGTTTAGTGACTCCTGCAACTAAAGTGTCCTATTAAGCTTTCATACTTAAAATGGTATTTACAAAATATCTCTTACTACTCACCAAAAGAGGGCGGGTGTGTGGGTGCGGTGTGATCCGGTGGGTGCGTTGGTAGTGGTGGCAGGGTCGGAGGCCACTGAGCAGGAATCTGTCGAATCCTATCATCATACGCCCATTGCGAGGAGATTGCGGAAATCCGTCCTGATATTCTAAACAAAATTGATCGTTAACGAAATATATTTATGACAATTATTAGGGTATTTCTTATTATTAGAAATACCGAAGGTATATCGAAGATATTTAGGAGAGTAGTTGCGGGTACATTAATAATGACAACCTAAGTGGGGATTAGTAAATGTTAAGCATAAGGTGGTTCAGTTGAGTTGCGAAAGAAGACTAGGTGACAGCCAGGATATTCGTGGTTCGTTCGCGGGACAGTAAGTAAACAGTTCAATGGCCGCGTAGTTTAGCTTAGAGGGTAATGCTGGTGGAATTATTATAAAGGGAAGCTCTAAGTAATAAACACTGAAATGTGTAACAGTGTTATGTAAATCTCCATAAAATGGTAAACATTGTATTTGAGCATTTTAAATATCCATCTTGCATAGTTTTTTTGATGTTGCTAACACAATTGAGCAGAAGTATCAATAACCTACCCAGAAATTTGTGTTTGTGGAAATTGGACTGGTATTGGTGGAGGTAGAATGCCCAGTCGTTGAACGTCAGGTTCTTGTTGTGGCGGTGTGCCAACCGGTTCTGTACAGCATACGCCGAAAACCTGCATATAAACATTATTATAAAAATCACGTTCACGAAATTCCCACTAAATTCTCGAAAAAAAGGTGCACATTTCACTGATTCTACGTGAGCATAAACAATATGAGCCCTGTTCTCTATTGTTCCTCTGCTTGTGACAAACGTCTACGAGTGTAAGAGGTTAGACCTTAATACACCAAGCTGGCCTAATACGGTTGGTAGACTTCACTGTGCTATGATTTTTTTTATAGAACTTTCGGGAATGTAGGTTTCCTCGCGTTGTTTTCCTGAGAACCGTGACGTGAGTGATAATCTATCCCTCGCTACTTGATACTATAACTGGACGGCACTGCACTTACCATCAGGTGCAGTGTGGTCACTTTGCCGAGCCACGATAAAAAAAAAAAAAAAAAAAAAAAAAAAAAAAAAACGTCACTGGACATATCATGCATCATTTTACTATAATTTGACAACTACCCCTGCTAGCAGTTTTGTATGGCGTCTAATTTATTTATTTTTGTTCGGATTCATAAAATTCTTTCGATAATAGGTTAAAGTAATTTAACTTGTTGATTAATAAAAAAAGGGTCAACTACCCTATTCAATAGTCAAAGGTGTGTAGCTTCTTTAAGTGCAGGGATTGAACCGGCGACATCTATCTCGGTAGTATATACGACTCCCCGCTAGGCTGTTGCATCAGACTCCATATTTTTTAGTACTTCAAAAAATATTATTGCTATTTTCTAAAAGGTAA
This sequence comes from Laothoe populi, assembly GCA_905220505.1. Lineage (NCBI taxonomy): Eukaryota > Metazoa > Arthropoda > Insecta > Lepidoptera > Sphingidae > Laothoe > Laothoe populi. Next base: position 13,016,474 of record HG992148.1, read on the forward strand.
TGTCATTAACTCATACATCTAAGTTATCTCCGCCCACGTAGCTGCATGTATCGTAATGCCCCATAATCCATCCGTCCAAACCAGCTACGTCTGCTACTTTCAATAGAGGATAACAATCTCGAAAACTTTTGCAAGTGCCCTTTTTACCCATTGTTGTCTTGCATTCCAATCCAAATGCACCATCATCAGTTTGCTGCAAATAAGATGCATAAATAAAAAAGGTAATGTTTTTAAGCGTGTGATTAAAAACCAGATCTGTAAATTTGTAATACAATATATCAATTATTTTAGGTATCATTTTAAAGTTGTTTAGCGTCTCGCGCCGGCGCGGTCGGCCCTTGATTCTTCTCGGGCAATTAACTTGTTTACGAATAAAAGTATCACGACATTATGATCACTCTTTGACATTAAATTAAGGCAACATGAACATTTAAAGCATAACAATATTTTAAATTGACATTTTACGATACTTAATTGGCTATCACTTCTGTAAGTAGGTACTTATAATGTATCAGCACCATCTATAGGTACTAAATAAATAAGGGAATATGATTTTGGATATTTACCTGGCGATGTTGTAAAAAGAGAAGCTGTTTTTCATCACGAGTGGAGTTTGACGTGTCTCGTTTCTCTCTCGAGACATGCGCTGAAAATAAAAAAATTCGCTAAAATCTTTTGTGTAGATACATAGATAGGTATATATTTTTTTAAATACCTGGATATTTTTTGAAATTAAAATGAAGGAAAACTGAAAAATAATCATCACTCTTATGTAGATACATCCACATTGACAGAGGAATTGAAGATTCATTGGTTACAAGTACAGCAGTGGGAATTAGGGAGGGGAATTTTTTTGGCAATCCAGCTACGTCATTTGTCGTACGAAACGTGATATTAAAGTACTTCACGTCAGTTTTCTGAAGACACCATCAGGCAGACAGCCATCTCGGTGGAGCCGCCACGTTCATTCTGACAGTACGGTCCATTGCTTGGCTCTACTATTTTCTTCAAATATATGTAATTGATATTTTTTACGTATCTTTTGCCCCTGCTTAAGTATCGCTTTCTGAATATTATTTAGGAAGTGATTTCTACTTTAGCTCAAATTAAATCCCTGCAGAGTCAAATTTAAAAATGAGTAAAATATATGGAGACCTGCCCCAACTAAAATACCAGTATACTGCATTCCACGTACAGGTCTAAAGAGGCATCTCGAATATTTCCTCAATTATTGCCTGTCTACTCTACACGTAAATATAAGGAAAATAATGTCAGATATCATTAAGAAATTCAGCACACTAACGGAATGTGAGCGGGTGAGTGTTTTAAAGATGTCATACGTTGAAAAGTTCAAGTTTTCAAGCATTAACTAAGTTATTGCTTGAAACAGAAATAGTAGGATAGAAATTGAGATGTACATGATAAAACCAATAATGCAAATATAATAATAAAATAAGTCCTTTTATCCGACTATTAATATGACGGACTTATTCTACTAAATTAGCTAAAGCTTTTTAAATTTTTAATAGGGGGAAATGCAATAATTTTCAAGGTAGCTATTTTAAGCCTAAATTAAATTAATTAATAAGTTTATTGGTCTCATCTGACAACACCCGCTGTTGCACGGTGATCATGTTAGTTAGGTCCCCAACTACTTCGATAGCCAGAGTTGAACTTTATAAAACTGGTCAAGCGAGCAGCGTCTGGACTCGGGCTATACGAGGGTGTCATTAAACTATATTATGCCAATATGTAATGTTTTTTACCGGGCGCTCGCGCATGTACCTATACGCTTCAATGATTTGAAATAAGACAAAGACTGCACGTCCTCCGTCCTTCGGAACTCTTACTTCGAAAACCCTCACTCGACTTTAGTCAACTTAAAATTGAAGTTATTCATGTTTGAACAAAAGTAAAATGGTACTATCCGTTTCTCAGACAAGAGACCATGGAATTCGAGCAGTGAGATTTCTAGCCCTGCGTTTCTATACGTCATAGTTGGGATACCTAGTTGTTAGTAAGTATGAACATAAGCTACAAGCTGGATAGCCAGTTCATTAAAAACCACATACTGTACAAACAAATACCAGAAAATGAGGTATAACTGATATTCTAGCATGAGCGTGTTAGTTTGTAAAGCGTTATTATGTTTCTTGACGTGAACGCAAACGGGACTGTTGAACATATTTTTGTTCAACGCTATTTAAGATCCACAAAACCACGTTTATACATAATTTTACCGCCTTAATACAGCTTGAATTAAAAACGAATGCACGGTGGGTAATGCCTGCACTCATCATCCCGAGACACGGTTAATATAAGATATTATGTATCATAATACGTAGTAATATGAAATATCACAGGAACACACCAATGTTAAATCCCAACACACTACTGTTTGGTAGCACGTATAGATAAAACATACCCAGATAGATGATACGACCCAGGCAGACTTATAGTCATTGGGTCATACGAGAGACCTAACATCTAGTAGTGTTAGATGCCAAGCTTGAAATCTACTTATTGAACTGAAATATAGCCGTAGCAAACATAGTAGGATATGTCGAAGGAAAAAATAATATAACCAGATTCATAGGTAAACTTGGCGAAATGTTTATAATAATTATTGTGTATATATGTTACCGTAAAAAAGAAATATAATTCTAAATGCTTGTTGTCCATCGATATAAGCGAATATGTGATCATGCATGTTATTTATTTCCATCGGCTGCATAACGGTTTACGTTATATTGAAATGTTTTCATTGGAATCCACAACGACAAATTGTGTGCAGCATGCTAATTCTAACGTTAACCCAAATTGTGCACAAATATTTTGTAATAACATTTTTAAAATATTTCGTTGCCGACGCACCATATAGAGGGCATTTTATGATTACAACTTCTAAACTCGGATTGTTTTCATTTGAATCTTGTATTTATTATATGTTTAAAAATATAAAAATAATAAACTAAATAACTACCTACTTAATAATAAGTTATTAATGAGGGTTGTATTTATGTTCTGTACCCATACTAATACTATAAATGCGAAAGTAACACTGTTTTTTTTTGTTTTTATACCACGTTGGTGGCAAACAAGCTTACGGCCCGCCTGATGGTAAGCGGTTACCGTAGCCTATGGACGCCTGCAACACCAGGAGTATCACATGCGCGTTGCCGACCCTATGTTTGTTTGTTACCTCTTCACGACTGAACGGATTGTAATGAAATTTGGTAAGGGAATAGATTATATCCTGGAGAATGAGAATGTCCATAGGCTATCTTTTTTCTCAAAAAACAACATCGAAAAGGGTCAAATAGGAGTTCAAAATTTGTATGGGAAATCCATAATTCCTCGACCTAGGGATCTGTAAATTTATATTTAGGCTTTTGGTAGGAAATAAAGAAATACGTGTTACAACGTTTTTGAAAAATCATCCCTAAGAGGGGCAAAGTGAGGTTAAACTTATGGGGTATTCTTTAGATGCAATCTCAAAATTCACGCACAACACCTGAGAGGCTGGACAATCGCTACAGGTGCCTCAGCGCAGAAGACAACTCCTTGGATTGTATACTTCTGCTCCCGAATATAATCTCCACGCGGGCGGAGCCGCGAGCATCAGCTAGTTTTTATATAATTTTGATATCACCCACTGCCATGTAGATCTAGTAAAATCATATTTAGACTGCCAGACCGATTGATGGCATTTTTCATACTTGTTCTATTTTTATCATATTATCTTTTATTTATTTAGATACATTTGATAACTGTAAAATTAAAAACCACTAAGTAAAATCAGAATATATTCAAAACTGGCAACATTAAAAAAAAAGAATATTGTAATAAAAAGAGTGATGAACAGGTCGAGAGATTATTTGTGTTAAACGTGGACGTCGATTATTGTGGTGTGAATATAAGTAAGGAATAAAAATCATTCTGGAATACTTCGTCGTGTTATTTTAACAAGGACAAGAAGAGATGGATGGTGCGCGTGTGGTAGAGACCACACCCGCACCATCCATCCATCCACCATTTTGCCGCACCATCAAGTTGTGGAACAGTTTGCCAGCTACCGTGTTCCCTCCCTCCTATGATCCTGGGTCCTTTAGGCGTAGTGTGAAGAAGCTAAACAGCAGGCCGGCATGATTGTGTTGTACTCAACAGTACTTGTAGTAGCGGGGGATAGACTGACTCTCGCTACTTGATACTCTATCTGGACGGCACCGCGCTTACCATCAGGTGCAGTGTGGTCACTTTGCCGCACCAGAATAAAAAAAAAACACGATGATCTTTGGTTCAAATCCCCGGTTGTGCAATCATCATTGCGTCATCAAGTCGAGAAATCATACATGAGTTGCCTGCCATTGAAGTATGTGCCCGATTTGTCAGGCTCGTCTATCACGTCATGGGAAGAATAAGAGCTAGACGAATCGTGGAAACACATGTAAAGTTACATTTCTGCCAACCCTTTTAAAGCTTCATACCTCTTTAGTTCATTATTTGTCATGTTTGTGTTATATTTCCAAGTCCTCCCTATATTTCTATTTGATTCATTTCGTTGCGGGATAAAAGACAGTTAAGCATTTCCAGAGACTCGCCGAGTTTCATTTTCATTGTCGATCCTGGCTAAACAGGAGTTACAATTGCGGGTGTGTGGACAGGATAGTATCTCTTACGCTCATGGGCTTAACATTTAATGTTTAGGATCGCAACCTACTTTTCACTTGCACAATAAATTGCATATATTCTTTTACCTTGATAATCTTTATAAAGGGCTCATTTAAAACTGCATAGATAGGATATTGAGTATTATTATACATTTTGAAAAATTAAATCAAAACACGTCGGTCACCTTTATAATAACACATCACAGCATTATTAAAAATTTATGGCCATATAAAATACCTACAAAATATGTGATATCAAATGTCGATTAAAATAAAGTAATCAGGCACGTCGCTACTCGTGCGGCACCGGCATACTACAAGTTCAAAGTTGTATTTAGTATAGGCACCTTACCCTTAACGAAATAAAAAAACTTGCAACCTTGGACTTGTTGAGTTTGCGTTAAAATCTTTCACATACGACGACTAAGAAACCAAAAGTAACCTGATTTCCCGAAGCTTGAAATGATAAATATACAACTTTTAAAGGTTCCTACTTGCATGACAAAAATGTTTATCTCAGAAATTGCGGCAATGTAAAGTATACTTTAAGTCAAACATTTTAGGTGACCATTTATGTTAATAAATGTGATATTTAAACGCACAGTGCACTGCTTTAAATATCACTCACTGGAATGCCAACAGACATGGCACCTTGAACTTGTACTGAGAGTGCTTAATTTTCCAGCTGGACTTTAACAATATTACGTATACATACTACTCGTTGTATCTAATATATTATTAGATGCAAACTTATATATAGATAAAGTACAGACGAACACAATGATTGTTCTCTGGATTCCGGGTTCAGCAAACTATGGTACTGAAATGTCATCGACGTAGTCCCGCTTTAATCTCCGGTCTCCGATCTAATTAATGTCCTCCAAACCATCTACAAAAAGTGTACCCAGTGTTTAGCTAAGTGTCGATGCTGTACGTATAATGCTTTGATTGATATAGTCAACTTAGCCGCGTGGGCGTAAGAGCATATTTGCATTGAATTATTCCAATAGGTGTATCGGTATAGCCCACGTGCTAAGAACTTCTTTGTTATAGGTATTTTTTTGGGTTGACGACCACAATCGTGAATACTCTTGTCTTGAACAACATATAATATGAATTTTTAATAAGTTAATCGACTTGTGACATTTTTTTTACTCCTTAAATTTAGAATAATATGTTTTTCTCCGCTTGTTAAAATATTCAAATTTATTGCTTTGCTCTTTAGCTCACCATCGATATATTTTATTTCCGATCGTAATTTTACAAGTGACCAAACATCTTAGTTGCTAATTTTAACTTTCTCTAGCCTCAAAACCTCAAAGCCACAGGTGTCGTGCATTGTTTTGAGTCCGCACAATAATACTCTCTGTTTATGGACGCGACACTTTCCTCTGGACGATAACAAGCTTAAGGGTTTGCGGTATTATTTCTAAGGTTCCATATTAATGGGTTTATCATACAGATATTATATAATGCTTCCTGCCTCATCCCACTAAAGTTAATACTTTATTACTTTTATTCCCACATTGTTTAATTGAATGATATCTATGTACATGCTGTCACAACTACATTTTATTTTCAATTTACTTCATAGTAATAAATGCAAAATTCCTCACCATTTATAATAACAGCATCTTCGGTATAAAATGCGCCATCCTTAGAAGAGTATCCGACAGTATCTTCTGGTTCACTTCCATAGCTTACCCCGAATATTCCTATGCAAAAAAATATTAATTTGCTCCGTATAAACATTTTTAATTAGCTGCTTACTACATTCACTCTTGAGATAAATATGTATGTAGGGGTTCAAAAAGGAAGTGTGCGCGTCGCGTGAATGTGCACCTCGCAAGGAGTCGGTTCGCAAAATGCTTCGGCATGTTGACTCCGCGCCTTTATAATATATTTACATTGACGCTCTACATTAGGTAAAAAGATAACAGATCTTTTTCTCCTTTTGTAATGAACTGACATTTGCTGCCCAATACAACGAGATGTATAATATGACAACCATTTTGATCGTTTTAATGGCGTCGTCGATTGATGGTGTTTATCATGACATGGATTGGTGTAGCACCAAAACAAAGCAACAATTCCGAGATCAATGAACCCCTTAAACATTAATTATTAAAGGAAAACAATAAAACCGTATTGTTCCTCTTGATCAACCGTGTATTAAATAGGTATAACATGTTTTAATTTTGATTTGATCTTAACTCTTCATTATTAATATCAAAAAGGGATAAATGTTTTGAGTTTGCATGATGGGAACTGGAACTACTGGCCCGATTCTGAAAATTATTTCACCGATAGAAAGCTATATTATTCTTAAATGCCCTGTGACAAATGTGAGTTTTCAGTATGAATTATAATTTCTTGGAGTTGGGATCGCGACGAAAGGCTTGTTAGTACATCTGACCTTTTACAATAAAAATTTGAAAAGACCAAAAGACATACTCCTCGTGTCATTTTCGAACGTCATGTCGTAAACACTGCGACTGCCTCGGTGGCGCAGTTGTAATTGCGCATGCGTTACCTACGACTGCTTTGCTGAGGTCTCGGGTTCGACTCCGGGTCGGGTAAAGTGATATTGGGTTTTTCTATCTAGAAATTCTCAGTATTAGCCTGGAGTCTAGAACTTGTGCCCGGTATGGCGATAGGCTCGCCCCCTATCACATTATGGGACCGAAATTCGGCAAAAAGTGGGTGTACTGGTTACACCTCTGCCTACCCCTTCGGGGATTACAGGCGTGAGTGTATATGTATGTATGTATGTATGTCGTAAACACAAACACACGTGGTTCACTTACCTATGATAATATGATACTGACCTATGATAGGTAAGGTATTATTCACAAGTAGAGAAAACGACCCTAATATCCGCTTTTAAGTGCATTTTTCTTAATAAATCGTCTACGTTAATGAAATAATGAGTCATCTTATTAATGATCTAATTTATACAGATATATGTATGGAATCTATAAATTTAAGAAACAATATAACAATCCATAAAATTCTTTAGCCCAATTCCAGTGACTGTATTTAATGACAGCTTTTCGTGTATATATTTATTACCAGCTTAGCCTGGTGTCATGATGACATTTCAGTTTTTGTTTGCATATAGATCTATACTAATAAAGAGTAGTTTATATAACGAAAGTAATATATAATATAATGTATAATAGGAAAGTACAATGTATAAAACTACTACTCATAAATATATTCACTACTAGAAAGCTATAATATCTCTAGCGCATAACTTATATTTTTTTTAAATAAGCTTTTTATCTCAGAAACAGACTAATAGAACGGCGCTGAGGTCGATAGCAAAAACAAAAAATATATAAAATACATTTTGCGTGTGGCTCCGCTCGGCCCGAGTGATATTCGACTTCTTACTTAAACTCGTTATCACAATGAAAAAAATCGTTTGTCGCACTCAAGGATAATACAGCTCGCTATTTGTAAAAACCTTTAGGGTATCACTAGGAGATCCAGAGCTTAGCCCCTACAAAAAATTATAATTGTATTAGTTTTATTCTTTAAAATACAGATATGCGTAGGTAGAATGTCATCACAAATTGCTGTTGCCTTACCCAAACGTCCCTACACAATCCTTAAACTAGGTACTGTATAAAATTATTTCGCTTTTAGTGTCTCGGATAAACCAGTTCGATAAGTCTAAACTAAACAATAAAAGCAATATCAGAATGATCGATTACAAACATCAATATCTTTTTCCTGTTTAAACGCTTAATGTCATGATGTATTATGCTACGTAATACATTCGTTTTTATATGCAAAGATTCTTTAGGCACTACAAAGGCCGTGTTATTTCAAATGTAGTCTATTATAACTATTGTCAAAGTATTATAATCCATTTAAATATAACGACATTATGTAGTTCCAGCTACTAGTGACTATATTCAAATTTAACTATTGTTAATATTTTCTATAAAAATGAGAACAATAAAATTTAATTGTCGCTGAAACAACGCGATTATCTTATATTTGATGAAAAAGACTGACAAAAGTTTAAAAGTTTTAGTTTAAATTGACCACAGCTGACACAATATAGACTAAGGAATATATAAGTAATTGTAAATGAAAGCGTCGGATGTCGTTAGTGTAAGGACGGATAGAAGTTAGAGAACACTTAAATATCCAAAGTTACAGACGCCAACCCGTTATAGTATACTACAAAAGACCGAAATAGCATAACGTTATAACTTATTTACTTTTTAGAGTAAGCTGCTTGAGTCGTCATTAGAGGATAAATAATAAATATGTTAAAATGGAACACACTTTTATTGTGTGCACATGTGCATAAAAACCTTATTTTAGATATTCAGTTTATGCTCAAATATTTTCTCAAAGTGAAAGTGATAGTTAGATTTAAATAAACTATAATTTGAAGACATAAACTCATAGTTTTGGATTGAATTCAAATGGCGGAGTTGCAGGAATATTTTATTTATTCAACTATTATCTATACTAATAATAAAGAAACAATGTATTCATTTCTTGCTGCCCAGAAACGTCGATAAGTTTTTTTTGTATTTGATCAACATTCTATTTAAGCAATATCTCTTGACTAATGAAATAAGGGCAATATATAATAATTAGTTTTTAATAAATACAACATATTTGTTATCCTACTAATATTATAAATGCGAATGTTTGGATGGATGTTTGTTACTCAATCACGCTACAACGGCTGCACGGATCTGGTTGAAATTTGGCGCAGAGATAGATTATGGTCTGGAATAGCACATAGGCTACTTTTTATCCCGGAAAATGTACAGTATCCGTGGGATAGCTTAGTTTTTTCAGAGCAAGGGATTGACATGATTTTTTGCATAGTGGCAGTTTAGGGATCAGAAAATGACATGCTACTTTTAACCCCGAAAAATGCACGCTTCCTATGGGATAGCAAAATATAGAAAGTATAGAAAGTTGTAATAGCTTAAGAGCCTCCATGGATTGTATACCATTTCGTCCAAAAATAAACTCCACGCGGGTGGAGCCGCGGGCAACATCTAGTATTTTATAATTACTGTCATAAAATCCATATCTAAAAAAGGTTTTCTTCAACCACGCACACATTTTTTTTTTGGGCGCACCAACGTTGCTGCACTGCACTTGATGTTAATTACAGTGCATACCAAATATAATGACGACCGTCGAGAATCTAGATACATAATAACGTACATTGTAGTGCCAGAATTATCCCGGCTTGAAGTAATAATGGAATAATAATGGGTGTATACCGGTTGATCCAGAAAAGCAAGTCGCCGGAACGGACTATTCTGGCGGGGTATTCACAATGTAATTTACGGTAGTCATTCAGTGGGGTAAAAATATGTTTGAGTACTCTTCTACTAGTATTCTGATACCAAATGTGACACAGCCAACAAGTGCATACAAAAGCAGTTAAGATCAACATAGAGGATAATCCAGGCAGATTTCAAAACTTATTATAAACTAGCTTTTGTCCGTTGCTCCGTTTACGTAATTAGGTTGATCGGTATCATAGAGCATTGTGCCTCACACTATAGGTAAATAAGTACTCCCAACATTTTTCCCAGCAGAATATTTTCCCCATGCCTGGAAACGAACCGTTTCCTTACCCTAATCGATTCTGAAGTTGACGTTTCAGAAAATCAGAATCTTCAAATTCTATTTCTGTTATAACGGCTGCCTAAAGCTGAAAGCAATCATGAGTAAGGGCTTAATTTACTGACATGACATAATCCAGTAGATACTATGCGTATGTAAGAAGGTATGTAAACCACAAGAGTGAGTAACGACTCAACCGACGTCAACGAACTTTTGGGTACATGTATTATAATCGTCGTAGGCGCATATATCATTGGTATGGTACCACAAACAAAATTGGGACATAATGTTTAATGATGCGCACATTCATAGAATAAAATTTGGAGTTACTACATCGCTTAATATTGATTTGAGTGAATCAAATGTTGTTATATTATTGAAAGAATTGTAAATTATTAGTAACCCAGATGCAAACACTTAAGCGGCGCGATAATATATATTTCTTGGAGCAAAAAACAAGATTGAATCAACGATAACGAGAACATCGCAAAGCGAACTAAACCACCAATACGATTAGATTTAAACACGAACGTTATTAGAGTCATTAATCTTTAACGTATCCCGTTATGTCAGTGCCGTCGATCTTGCGCCTGCCGAAATTTAGAACCGACTCTCACGTCGTATGTTTGTTATGTTCACTTTATACCTTAGAGTATTTAAGCAGTATTTCTTACCTTTGGTTGCCTACTTTAAACTTTATACACACTTTATGTATATCGTACGCATACATTTGAATTGGTAACGTTGGTGATAAGTATTAATGTATTTTTTCAGTTTTCTGTTCGTTAAAATGTTGCTTGGCTATAGAGAATATCATTATTGTGTAGCCACGCATACAATCACCAAATATTATTATCTAAGAGTAATTACTCAGAATACTGTGGGGCCTTAATATTAGAATATAATATATAACGCACTTGTTTTCAACCTGTCAACCATTTAGAATAAAAAAACACTGATGACTAAGTGATAGCCCAAGCTAATCTCAATACATCACTCCACATCCAAATTAATTCTGCCATTGTGAAGAATTCTTTTTTATTAGTATGCAGCAACTCACAAAAATATACAAAGAAACTAATAAAGACTTAATTTTATTACTAGTCTTCATATGCATGATAAATTTATTAGTACTGTAAGAGGTGTAATTCAATAGAAAAATGTATCTTTTCCCGAATTTCAGGCAATTTTTCCAATTGTGCCTGGAATTTTCTCTATAATTCTTAATCGGACTTTAGCAAAAATTTAATTTCCCTTCTAAATCATATGTTTAGGAACAAACAGTATTTATTTCAATTTAAATATATGATGTATAGATTCGACAGCCTCCGTGGCGCAACGGGTGAGTACCCGGCTGTGAAACCAGAGGTCGCGGGTTCGATCCCCGCACTAAGACAAATGTTTGAGTTATCCACAAATATTAGTTTCATAGATTCATAATAAGAAAGGTGCGTGGACTCCAGCAAAATATAGGTAGGTATAATGAAATTACTTGGAGTTTTTGGTACTAATTGTTTGTATGTCAGAATGTCATGCCTTATATACTTCACTATGTATAAATAGAATAGTTTTCTTAATAAATTGATGGCTGGATTGAAGGATGGTGTATTGGCTCGTTTGATTGTTAGCGCAACGCCTGTTCATAAATCATAGCAATATCACTTATAACTTCAAATTACAAAGTGGATACTGCACTGTTTAGGCAAGACTGAGTTTTTCGGGTTTTTAATCGAGAATATTTTAAAACCCATGGTATGTTTTGACTTTTCGCGGGGCATATCTTTGTTTCGTGGAAAAGACAAATCTATTTATAAAAATATGTCAAGATAATTATAGGGTTTTATTAAATTTAGCTGGTTAGATAGAAAAAATAGCCATTTGATAGTTTTCATTAACATTAACCAGCATACGGAGAGTCACGGGCGAAACCTAGTATTCTTAGATAAATATATTCCTATAGAAGAACTTTGCCCGATAACTTCGTGATTGGTCTTGACGTTTGACATTATTCATAAGCTCCAAATTAAAATATAACTGTAAATAATAGCCATTGGAGTGTAACCGATTTTAATTAGTATTGATTACAGAGTGCAACTTGTTTCTAAACTACACTCAGGTGTGCCATAAAGACTGCCTGATTTCCGAATCTATCGATGGTGTATTTTCGTGATATTCAAATACTTTCCAGCTTTTGCCCGCAGATGGCGCGAAAATATGTATAAATTTATTTTACAGACGTTAAATTATCCTTTTATAGAAGCGTTATGCAAAACTCATAATAACTGTAGCCGCTACGCACAATTGAAAAAGAAAAAAAATAAGTCGAAAAGTTGGGTGTGTATATTGAATTTAGCCTGTGGCACACGTACTAGATAAAGATTTCAACGATGATAATTTTCGGATTTTTAAGTTGTGGTTGCGACCAAACCACGAAAACTTTCATGAATTACAAAATGTTATAAAAGTGCTATTACCAAAAACGTACGAGCTTCTTTTATAATAGAGTTTTATTATGGTTTGTCCACACGTTTGGACATGGAATGTACGGGACCAAACAAGTTCTGACTGCAAATCATAGAACGGCATCGAAAAGATAAATAATATTTTATTTATAGCAGCGGCTGAGAAAGAACAACTATGTCACATGATTATAAATGATCTCCACCGCCCATAAGCACTCACAACTCCAGAATAATTATGGGTGAGTTGCTAATAAGGGAGGAGAATGTAGATTGAGGCCCCTGGAAATCTTCCTCACCGTATGATAAGCTCAGCAGTGGCTCACGCTGGAGCCGGGCCAATCACGTTGAAGGCAAAACTGTCTACAACGTGGTTCTAATTTTATATTATAGTGGATGCTTACATCATAAAAGGCATCAACTGCCAAAATTTGAAGTTTCTAGCCGCAGCGGTTTAGGCTATGCGTTGATAAATCAGTCAGTCAGTAAGGGCAAGTAATTATATATGTACAGATAGGCAGAGTATTTTATAGATGAACCTATATTGTTCAACAGCATAGTAGATCCGCGGTCTAGCCGGACCATAATCTGTTATTGCAATTATAAGCAATAAAGTGATAGTTGTTTCGGAATTATAAAAGCTACACAAATATACGTTTTTATAGAGCTCTTTTTGGACCAGTTCAATTTTGAGTTCCAAACCATTTAAAGATATAATGAATTTTCTCACAGAGAAAATTGAATTTTAAGATATTTTTTCAACTCCAGGTAAGATAAATGAATATATGCTTTCAACTCGGATCGCATCCGAGTAGTTACTGGATCATAAACAATAATATGCCGATATCCATTTCTCCCCGCGGTTCTGGGGATACAGGAAACTTTGTTAGTGCCGAAATTATAAAATATTATAGAAATTTGTGTAACCATTGCGATCCTTCTCGTTTGGCGTCAAAAATTCCGTAATAAGGGCAGACCCGCTCGGCGTCTCGAATATCTTGAAGCCGTAACATATAGATGTATGTAATATCTACCTACAAAGACTTATACATTCCCTAAAGTGCAGCTGTGACCCAAGTGCCCCCAGTTAATCGTCTCTTACGATAGACAAGGTAGATTGTGGGAGATTTTTAAAATTAAATATTTATTGAATCCATGAAATGCTGTACATTATTAAGATTTCGTTTTTTTACTTTACCACCACTTTTTGATATACAGATTTTATTCCTTTATCAAAGCTAGAGAAGAATGGCAAGAAACTCTATCGTTGCTTTTTTGAACACCGGTTAACAATATTTGGTCATACAATTAATTAAGCTACGATTTAAATTTGATTAGAGCAGCTCAATGTCGGTTAACTATGTTGCCCTATTGTAATATTGCGAAATAAAACTTGCTGCACATGACCGTCGTGAGAGTGATGAAGATCTCACGACCGCGACGGTTAAATTTAAAGTACACTAATATACAGAGCCTGATGTGCCAGTCATTTATCAACTCGGCGCGATGTGCGTCTCCTTCATATTTGGAGGTGAACGGGATCAGTTTTCTCTCGATTCTGTCCGTCGCCCCCTCGCATTCTCCGACATGACGCTTGGTCACTACCAATGACTAATCTAAAAGTTCTGTACTGTTTTTCCCTGACTGCTCACTACTTAAAAGACTACTGGGTCGTATACTCGCGACAGTTGCCACTGCCCTGGTACACGATGGACTTCTCCTTTCCTACCTATAATACTGTCCGCACAAATGCGCAGCAAACTAGAATCCGTTTCGTATTGTGTGTGTTCGCTGACTAGTGAAGGCACTTACCTTAAATAGATAATAATTAACACTACCAAAGGTAATTATAATCTGTGGTAAATAAATACATGGAAATGATTATAAATTAAAAACCCCGACTGCATAGAAATCACGATATAAATAATGGACTGAAAAGCGAAAAACAAAGTCAATAATATAATTGAATGTTGGCAGGCGTTGCATGCGGGGAAACAAATAAATATAAATATTCTCTTTGTCATCACCATAACCAAGCCGAATAAAATCACACCTCAAATGACAAAATCTAATAAGCCGTAAGAGTGTGCTAACACACATAAAAAAACTCTAAAAACATTACTCTCCTTCTTGAGGCAGTTGGGTAAAAACCGACGATTGCTATAATATCTTGTATAATATATTATTATATATTATTGAGATGTTGTGCGCGGCTCCTAACACCTTTCTATATTTTGCTATCCCTTATGATTACGGATAGCGATTTTTCCGGGATAAAAAGGAGCCTATGTCATTTTCTGAACCCTAAACTGCCACTATGCAAAAAAACATGTTGATCCCTTGTTTGTTGTATAATAGCTTAACATGACTGCATGGATTTTAAACCTCTTCTTTCAAAAATAACTACAACGCGGGCGGAGCCGCGGGCAACAGTTAGTTAGCTATAAATGTTCAACCTTCACAGCGGAACAGTGTGAACTTTATTAAATAATAAAGTAAAACTAGTACTTACCGCAATAGAATCGTAAAATGTTATTCCGCATTAGAAGTACATATTTACACGTTTAAAAGCTGGGGGCCGATGGTTATCATGGGAATTATATTGTTTTGTTTCCTACTCAAATTAAAAACACTTTGGTGTATTCTAGTATACAACTATAATATTCAACTTTTATGCTATCATTTTGACAAAACCTACGAAAAAACGGCAAATAAAAGACTTGAAAAAGTTATAAGTATAAGTTTTTTTTTACCTTAATAGGCTCGCGTTTGACCACTACCTCGCCGGATGGTAAGTGATGATGTGGTCTACGGTGGAGCACGTTTGCCTAGAAGATACCTATTCACTCTTGACTTAATATTTATACAAACTAACATAAAATATTTATGCATTTGTATGTGAGCAATTAAGGAATTCTGTACTTGTATGTTAATTAAAAGGGTAATTATATTAAACTTTTCGGTGCTTTTAAGCCGATAAATGTATTTTTAAATATCTATTTCTTCTTTTTACTCCTTAAGTTCTATATATTATTTTGGGCCAAATAAATAAAGTCCTCCAATTCCTTTAGTCGATATCATTTCGCCATACGCATTTTTCCATTTCATTTAATTCATTTCGGTATCGTACCCATAATTTTACATCGTGTAGGTCACCTGTTAGTAAGTAATCTCCACCGCCTACAATTACAAATAATTGGAAATAAGGAAGGGGAGGAGTGAATTTAAGCCTCTGGAAATCATACTCATCGTACGAAATGCAACAGCTGATTTCTGTGAGACAGTACTAAAACTTCAGTAAAAATGGATGTGTTTTTGACAGCTAATTGAATCGAGACCGTGGTCAGCTAGATAACCCTGACCGATACTGCAACTGAGTCTTCTGCAGCTTTTACCTCCTCAAAAATGAAAGAATTAAATTGAAATGCTGAAACTTGGAGCTTAAGAAGTCGCGATAGCAGTAAGATCGATGCTTTCAAGACGTGGTGTTGGAGGCGATTGCTCCGTATACCTTGGACTGCGATGAGGGCTAATGAGCCTATTTTAAGAACTCAACATCACTTCGCGACTCTCTTCAATATTTCAGAAACGAGCCCTGGGTTTCTTCGGATACATTCTGCTGGTCGTCAAAGAATTGTCTGGAGAAACAGATAATTGTAGGGTAAATGGAAAGCAGACGTGCTCGAGGAAGGGCACCTGCGAGGTGGTCAGATACAGTGAGGAAAGCGGTGGGTGGCAGCATGCAACGGGCGTTCCACAGGCTCACGACCGCACACAATGGCGAGTGACGACATGTGGTCGCGATCCTCAGCATTGAAGGAACGAGGAAGAAGAAGAATAATGAAAATAATATAGAGTAGGGTTACATTACAGATAGTGATCAGTAGGTCTTCTCTTGAAATCAATTCCAATCTCGAACACGATACAGTTTCAATTCCAATCTAGAAAATATTGGAACTCTAACTCACTCAACTAAATGAAATAGAATATTCACGAACAAGCGATCGTAAATACTCTATTTCATTTGGTTATTAAAAAATCCGCCGTGTTCAGTTAAATCGTGCGCTGGTGTTGCGTTCAAGAGTGCCAATTATAAATTGGAATCGAGTGTCAAGAGTAACCCACCAGGTCTGAATTCTGATGAATGAGAAGGCAGGCGGTTACAGGATCTCAGATATATTAGACACAGTAGCTTGGTGCCCGTACCGTACTTTTTTATTTTAGATGTTGTATCGATAGATACTTAGACATGCTTATAATGATCAAAGAGAATTTTTGAATCTAGCAAATAAAAATTATAAAACAGTATAGGCAATATTCATCCATTTAGTTACAAGCTGGTCCACGATACCTAAAAATAAAAAGATTTTGTTTTGAAAATACTTATGTTCAAAAATTGTCATGAATTATTATTATCCTTCGATACTATGTATCATTATTAACTTTTGAAGGTTTTGTTTTAGTTGTATTTATTCATTAGTTTTATGCTTCGGTGATTTTATTGCAGCCGCTTTTTATCATAACTCCTAATCAGTAGGCCTACTCTTGAAATCAATTCCAATTTCGAACTCGATACAGTTTCAATTCCAATCTAGACGATATTGGAACTCTAACTCACTTAACTAAATGAAATAGTATATTTACGAACTAACGATCAAAAATATTCTATTTCATTTAGTTACTAAAAAATCGCCGTATTCAGTTAAATCATGCGCTGGTGTTGCGTTCAAGAGTGCCAATTGTACAGTTTTCGAACCCAATCCCAATTTTAAATTGGAATCGAGTGTCAAGAGTAACCCTTCTGGTCTAACAAATTTGACTTATAACTAATGGATTTTTAAGTGAATGATTGATTGCACCGACTCAAAATTGTTTCGCTTACAAATTTGTATTTATAATTGTTACATCCTCGGATAGAGCATCTGGTCATGTCCGGAGTTCTGGACAAATCCGGATGAATGATAATAGCCTTACTACTCTACTTCCTATCAAATTATCATGATGGAGTCTTAAACTAATAGAAATTTAAGAAAACCAGAATACATGACATTGAAGTTGGCTTTGGGTTTATGCAATCCGTTCTGAACGCTTGGCGGCAACCAACCATTACGTTATTTAGTTGTGTCCGCGACTTCGGACGATGCTACAAAGGCTTTAAACGCTGCTGTCCGTTAATGAGTATAAAAAAAATAAGTTTTTTTTTTTCGATTTATACTTGCTATATAGTACCCGGAACAGTAAGGATGTATTATTTTTATTTTTTCATCTCTGTGCTTAGTGTTTGCCATGGAGCTGTGGATATTCGTAAGTATATACATCATTTTATATAATAAAATTAAATTGGATTGTTGGAACATATAAAAAAATATTATATAAAATCTTAGTCAAAGGTTGAAACTTCTATACTTACGACGATAAAATATCGTTCACGTTTAATGTGAAGGCTTGCAACCTACATTCGAACGCAACCTGTTTTCTAGTGTTGGCCAAAAATACTGATGAAAATAATGTTAATTATTATATTCCCGTATCTACTGAGTATATATATGGGTATCTTCTATGATTTCACTTGGTACCTAGTAAGATACATAAATGTATTTCCTAGTATAATTTTTTAGTCTATCTTATTTTAAATATATCTTGACTGGCTTGAATGTCCAAACCATACTACTGGATCAAAAATCTGAAATTTTGTTAGTGTAACGAGAAAGATAATGTTACATAAAGGGTGAAAAGGAGCTGCATAGTTATACTTTCATTTAAATTGCCTTATATATTTATTGGAAATATACTATACATATTCGACACAGTTATTGTAACAACTAATACGTAATTCGGTGATTTTAAAAAATCAAAAGGGGGTGCAAACGTTTGTGCGGAATTTAACACATTCCTAGAAAACGAGCGGAGCCGTAACGAAAAGCTAGTTATAATAAAATTTTTATGTGTTTTATGATATTTTGCAATTAACCTCTACGTCCTCGATAAAATTTGTTTATTACATATTGTAGTTACAACTACCGAGCGCTATTTTATTTAAATTGCTTTTTATGTTTCCTTGGAATATTAAAAAGATTTTTAAAAAGTAATTTAGTTGATTATATATTGTTATGAGTCAAGGTAAGTATAAGTTAAGAACACACACATACATGTACTCGTCGTATCTTATACCTGCGAAAAATATTATTTTGGATAAATCCAGATAACTTGATGACGTTATCTATGCATTATATACACAGTCCCAGTGCTGGGCATGGGCCACTTTTCCTAATAAGAGAGGTTGAGCTTACTCCACGCGCTAGCCTTATGCGGGTTGGTAGACTGCAGACATCAAAATATGTCTGCGAAATTCATATATTCATAATTAGGTATAAAGGCTTACGTATAATAAAAGACTGTCATAAACCTAGATTATGTAGAGTCATGCTTAGTGCAGAGTTCTATGTTTGTTACTATAATACAAGAAACAATAAAAACTTGGTTGGCTATATGTCGTTATTTGTAAAAGTAGCTCATTCCTAAAGATAATTCAACTTATATGCTACGGATCTGTGAAGTATTTTAAGCAAACAATATTTGTTCTTGTCATTGGGAACTCGTATGAGCTGTCGCATCACTGACACAATAAGTAAGTTTTTTAATTCATAAAAAATACACCGACTTCAATAAAAAACAAATTATGTGTCACTATATAATTTGAGGGTTAACCTTGATTTTTCTGAGATCCCATCATCAGATCCTGACTTGGTGCCAATGGGACCACCTGGGAAGTATAGTATACTAAAAAAAATATACTTTAAAAGGGTATTACCCTTTTAAACAAAAAAATAATTTCTCGAATCGGTCCAGGCGTCTTCGAGTAATCGGGTAACATACATAAAAAAAAAGATTCCGACGAATTGTAAACCTTCTCCTTTTTTTGAAGTCGGTTAAAAATCAAAACAATACTACGAGCAAAAGCAAACATATCAAGACATGCATAATTCATTCGATCTTTTTATATCTTCATCAAAACTTTAGAAAATAGTGCGTTTATTTTAATACAGGTCATATAAATAACAAGGAGAAAAAAATAACAAACTTTATAACTAATGATTTAAATTCAGTTTGCAACGAACTTATGACTGTAGCATGCGGACTGGCATGCCTAAATTATAAGGTTTCCTTCCTACCATCTTCTAAAAGTGATTGATTCGCCAGGGAAAAAAAAATATTCATATTATCAAAATCGACTCGCATTATTTAATTATCGATCGATAATATCGATTTTAAGTTGAAGATAATTTTTCATTTATTAAAATATCTAAAAATATTTACTACGTAGTTGTTGTATACACCAACAATACTGTAACATGTATATGCATGACAGGGCCAAACTTATACGTAATACTTGTTTCTACAATGCAAATAAAAGTATAATATGCGAAATGAAAGTATGTATGATTGTAGAGCTTTTGAAAATGTATTTAAGCAAAATAAATACTTATAGACAATATTACAGAAACAGTATTCCATGGCAAGTAGTTAAAATGTAACTGACGTAAATAACAACCATTACCCTGGATTAATGAGCATTAACATAATAAGTGATAAAAGTAAACAAAAAAAAAAGAAAAATTATAAAAGTAAAACAATGTGGGTGTTTAATTTTAAACCGATCATATAGCTACTAGAACTTAAAACTGTTACTAAGTGGGTATAGTGATAATCACCTGATAGCTTCAAATTATTGAACAAAGGACTAGTAGCTATTAGTAAAGGTATAAACATAAACCATTACAAAATGGCGGATTTGTAGACGTAAACAGTTATTAAATAGGTGTAAGTCTGCAGTCCCTTCGATATTCTGTCGAGTATCGATATGGCCTTATACACCATAAATGTGAAGTACCTACAGAAAAACTAGAAATAATGTATGTCACGTCAACTCACGTCTACTGTACAAATTAATGTTAAGTTTTGTAGAGACTAAATAAAAAAGGCAATAATACACATATAATCTGTTTTCACCCCATCGAGTATTTGTCAAAAATAAATAAGAGGTACAATCTTACCAAAAGAATTACGAGTCTCGAATAAAATGAATTTATATACTTTTTAAATGTTTTTTAATTGAAATTGCCAGAACCGATGTGAAACTTTATTTTCGTTCCACAGTGTGCCTTTATAAATACTGAAATTACATCGAATCCAATATACCTCTATTATCATTCATTTATAAAATTCGTGGTATGGGTGACTTTTTAGTGTTAACTTTTGAAGCTAGTTTTTACCCGTTTTATATAAGCTTCAACTGTATATGTGTATGTATGTAAGTTTGTATGTAACACAATCTTTCAACGTAATTTTCACCACCCCACAGACGTCCGATTTACTTGAAAATTTGTACACACATCAAGGACGATGACAATGCAATTTTTTCATAACTTTGAGCTTATATATTAACCAGGAGCACCGGGATAATAAAAAATATGATAATTTAATTCATTTTTTTATTATGTCTATATAATGTACCTATACACAAAGGCTTTTCTAATGTTTTCTAGTTTTTTAAACTATAAATTGTTAAGTAATAGTCAAACAATTTTTTTATTCGTAAATTTAGTGGAACGTAAATTTCAATACATGTTATGACACGTGACGTGAGAAATGTTTCATCAAAATCCCTTGACAACGAAATTTATGTTATTCATTACATCATGACAGTGCATGCAATTACGTGCCTCGTATGTATACGTATGTATTGTAGATTTTCCTTATGGTTTCATCTTAATAGCACACGTACCACACGTGAAATTATGTGGTAAACCGCTACTGTAGCCACTTTTAATTATGGTGGAAATAAACTTTACAGAGCTAGGAACACTGTCACATAAAACCGACGTAAAGAGTGTGGTTAAAAATATAAAAACTGTATTAGTTCTTGGTCCAATAGTGCTTATTAAACGTCACATATATTGGACATTCTTATGGAGAATTTTCAGGTGTGTAGATTTCCTCATATACCTTCTAAATGCCAGAAGAACAGGCCCTTGGATTTGGACCTGCGATTTTCTTCTCAGCAGCCCTACTATTTGTCGCTAAGCTATATTACTTTAAAAAAAAATTTAACATCTGCGTTATTTTTTTTCCAGAGAAATATTTTAAAGTTTGCAATAGGAATTCACTTGATATAAATGACTGTATGGTTGAAGCTGTGCGCGATGGAATTAATGTGATGGCAGGTGGAATAGAGGAACTGGGAGTACCACCTATAGATCCATATTATCAAAAGGAACTGAAAGTTGAATATAAAAACAATCAAGTAAGGCGCATTTTTTTCCTTTACTTTAGATTAAGTTACATTATAATGTTTTTTTTCGTGCCTTAGTCTCGGGACTGTATAGTCCCAGACTGTTGGAAGGCTTGCATGGGGCCGAAGCAAATACTTAGAGGCCCGTTAGACTTTTTAAATCCTATATTGTGGCACTGCCTCGGTGGCGCAGTTGGAATTGCGCATGCGTTACGAATGCTGTGCTGAGGTCTCTGGTTCTATCCCCGGGTCGGGTAAGGTGATATTGGGTTTTTCTATTTAGAAATACTCAGTATCAGCCCGGAGTTAGGATATGAACCCGGTATGGTGATAGGCTCGCCCTCTATCCCATTTTAGGACCGTAATAAATTCGGCGAAAATACTGGTAACACCTCTACCTACCCCTTCGGGGATTACAGCGTGAGCGTATATTTATGTATAATATTTTGATGTGAATCCACCTGACGGTCATCTCTGTGTACACTATATAAGTGCACACAAGGAAATCTTCCAGTTGGTCGGGGACTGTTATAAGAATGTTAAAAAACTTTATTGAGATCTCGGTGAATAGGGAACTGGGTCTATATGAAGAGTGATGGCACCTGTCTGACCAATGTTAAAAACATGAATAAACTAGGCAGGTAGTAATAGCCCAATCCAGAAATGGGCTCGCCAAAATACGTCACTAGAAAATGCAACAAGGGAGCAACGTTAGTGTTTTTATTATTCTCTCATAATATCTGTGTACCTGATTAGAATAAGATATCATAAATAAATATCGGTGTTGTTTAACAACTTCTCAATCTTTATATATAGAGGACTACGTATGTATGTGGCTTTTGATCTTACGACCGTCCTTGAGGTCAATCATCCTTGGGACTAGTGTTTGGGTACCTGCCATAAATTGTTTTGTAGAGGGTGCAGTGACCTGAATGTTGGGTACTCATATGATATCAAAATAACTTCACACACAAAACGTATTTGCATTAGATTCCAAACATAAGAACGATCTCACCTTTTTAACGTTTACCTATTATATATTTTAGATTTGTTCTGGCCGTACAAATATTTAGATTAAATGAATCCCGGTTTTAGACTATTTACGTATACACAAGAAGTTTTTTTCTTTCAATATATTTTATTTTATGTGCAATAAATATAGTAAGCACACAATGGGGATACGCTGTGTCTGCTCGAGTATGAAATAATTACCTCTATTCAAGCTCAAAAAGTTATTTTCACGCACAACTAAAACTGAAACAAATGTATCAGGTTGGTCCACGTCCTAGTGGTATTTAAATACGTAATAAAAATATCTATCAGTTGGTGGTAAGATTTTCTTATCCGCCCGGATAGCGACAGTACACAGGGTGTAAAACCCGCCGTAGTGTGTCGCGTTCCGGGGTTAGCCAGTGTACATCCCGTTTTTGTCAGGGGTCCAGAGTTGGGGTACGATGTTTGGCCGTGTAGCGGCCTTCTGAGTAATCTGACACTACACCATTTCTTCACCTCCTTGCCGCATGGTGTAGCGTGAAGAAGCTACACAGAAGGCCGACATGATTGTGTTGAGTAGCGAGGCATAGATTGTTTCTCGCTACTTGATACTCTAACTGGACGGCACTGCGCTTACCATCAGGTGCATTGTGGTCAATTTACCGTGCCAGGATAAAAAAAAACTATAGTCAATGAAAGCCTAAGCTAGGTCTACTTAGATCTAATCAGAGAAAACTATGTGTGTGTGCGAAAATTCGCGTGTCCTTGGGTCATTACTTTCAGAAATCAAGTTAAGGTTGTAGGGCATCCTGTAGGCAATTTTGTGTACATTATGAATGATTCGGCTCGTCCAGGGTAGTCATAGGTCTCTTAGAAAACCTTTTCTTTCTTTAAACGTCGGCTATTCGGCCATGATTATTCTGTTAGATGTGTTGAGGGTTTCTATGGCCAAAAAAAACAGGTATAATTAAATAATTTGTCTTCACGAGAATGAAAAGCGGTGGTTCTTTATCTGTTTCTGCGAACATATGTTTGAGAGAACGACAACAGGCCTCGGTAAACTGACCTCATTTGGTGGTCATAATATCCAGTATGAATCGTTATAAGTTCAGCGAAAGAGACTGCTCCTGTCGATAGTAAACAATATATGCAAATAAAATTGCAACACTCGATTATTTGTATGTTCAATTACAACCTTTAATTGTAACTTTCAGATATCAGCCAAGATGGTGATAAAAAATTCTTACGTGGAAGGACTCAAAACCGCCGTTGTTAAAGACGCAAGGTTAGCACAATTAAAACATATTTTTTAATTTAAATATGATGACAAATAACTAAGATATATGATAAATATATTAACTCTCGCTATTATGCATATTAAGCGATGCGGTGCGGTGCTGCGGACTAAACTCAGTAGGTGCTTAATTAAGTTTGTACATTAATTACAGAGTTCGTGCCGATGACGACAATGTTCACATTGAGGTTGATATAACTTCACCTTTAGTCTTTGTGAAAGGAGAGTACGAAGGAGAAGGCCAATATAATGCGTTAAAAGTAGCAGCATATGGAGAATTTAATACTACAATGAGTAATTTTTATCATTATTTTAAATTTTCTATTGTAAATATGTACTTTTAATATTTTCATTGTGACTTATTATGTATGTAGATATGTACATTGCTTAAAAATTTTCAATTTTATAAGTAAATTGTATCTCTTTATTTCAGCTGACTTAGTGTACACATGGAAAATAGAAGGTGTTCCAGAGAAAAATGGCTCCGAAACGTACGTTCGCATCAAGTCCTTCTACATGAGACCTGATGTTGGAAATATGCAAAATAACTTTCTTAACAACAATCCCGACACTAAGGAATTAAGTAAGTTAATATCATTGTTTCTTTTTACACGCATAAATTAGCTTGCCCTGTATCTATCTATCTATGCAACGGAATCTTTCAAAGTAATTTTCACCACATTCGAGACATCCGATTTACTTGAAAAGATGTATGGTGATTGATAGCAAATGTTATAAATTCGTAGTTCATTCATACCAGATTTGATAACGAGTGTTTTCTTTCTTGCAGCGGATTTGGGTACCAGATTTATGAATAACAACTGGAGACTGCTGTACCGAGAGCTTCTACCATTTGCGCAATCCAATTGGGATAAAATCGGCACACGTGTGGCCAACAAAATATTTTTAAAAGTGCCTTATGATAAAATATTTCCTTTAGATTAAATTACTTCGTCGGGTTTATACGTTTTGAAATAAATAATGATAATGTGATTGTGGGCGTGCTGTGATAAGACATTAATTTGATGATATAAGCAATTTCATAATATACCTAAGTATGTCATAATGGTAATAAATAATTAATGTACAAAATAAGTACCTAATAATAATTATATAGTATTTAATTACCTACTATATTATTACATACTTATTATATTACTGTAATCTGTAGGTATATATAAAAGAAGAAACTGACTGATTGACTGACGTGTCAACGCACAGCCTAAACGGCTGGTGTTAGAGGTTAGAGACTTGAAATTTTGACAGTAGGTACCTTTTATAACGTAGAAAGATTTTGGAAATACTACCCCTAAGGGAGTAAAATAGGGGATGAAAGTTTGTATGAAAATCCGTCATTTTTGAAAATGTAAATTGGTATTTTGTATACTATTTCTCCCAAACATGACCTCCACGCGGGCGGAGCCGCGAGCGACTGCTAGTATTCTATAATTAATTAAAAATCATACTATATAATTATTATGTACTTATTTGAACGTCGAACATGTGTCTATCAGTAAGATTGGCAAGCGATTTAATTATAAATCGACTGATCGAACTTTGCCTATGACTACAGCTTTAAACATTTATAAATCTAAATTTTAGACTACATTTTATATAGGTATAATGGTAAGAATATATGTGACGAGAATTTGTGTATGTAATAATTATATTTAGTCCAAGGAACCAGACTATTATTTCAGTGTATATTCAAACCTCCAACCAAAAACCACATTCCAGTCCAGTTGAAGTATTTTGTATTCTGAATAAGAATAATTTAAGTATTCTAAAACAACAAGACCAATACCAAATATATTCTTATTAATTGTGTATTAACACAATAAAACGAACAAACAAAAGTACGAGAGAAGCCTATACACATTCAACTTCCCACAATAAAATAAACTACACTAGGTTATAAGCATACCACGAAAGTCAGTTCTTGTCTGGAACGCTAGATACGTGTGGCGCAGGAAGTGACGACAATTTATCATCGACAATTTATCTTTTTATTATCGAGGCGAAACGTGAATTAACACTACTAACCCGTCAATGGGAGGTGGGATGGTTATGTTGGGCTTATCGGTTTTACTCTTAACCCACTCCACGTACCTGAGTGCTTCCGGAGGAAGGACCTATTCTTCATCTGTAGCCTGCCCTTACCGGCTGGTTAGACTGAACAATGACGAGGAACAGATCCCCCACTGCTGACTTGCCTTCATTACAGAGCGTTACGCTCGAAGGGTGGATGTGAAACGTAAGTGGTGAGTAGGCAACCTGATGTGCGTTTAAGTCCAGTGACACCTCTCCACTCAAATGATATTGCTCCCTTGTCTAACGACTATTTTGAGTAGCCCATTTACCTGAGTTGGCGAGTCACCACCTGCCTATTTTATCCGTGTTTTTGACATTGGTCAGGCAGGTGCCTGTGCCATAGTTCTTTCCATAGACACAATTATCCAATCCATTAACACCTCACCTCAATAAACCAGTAAGAATATATATTTTTATCCAGCCATACAATATTCCTACACCAACCAGGGATTGTCCTTAAGTGCACTTATGTAGTGCATAGAGGGATAACCATTGGCTGGTGTCACATCACAATATTATATTTAAATTGTCTAATAGGCCTCTACGTTTCGGCTTCGGCCCCACGCATGCCTTCCAAAGGTCCGGGACTCCATAGTCCCGTGAATATGGTAAGACATATACAGATTACAGGGTTAGACAGAAAGTTTGTACTAAGCCGAAAGGACATAAAAGTACCCGCAATTATAAGCAAGCTTTATACTCACCTTTAAAAAATAACTTAAACTAATCTAAGTTGAACTATTTAATATTGAAATTGTTTAACTTGAGAAAAGCTTAGGTTATTACTTAAACTTTATGTATATTAATATGATGATGTGAGGAAAGGTTATTTATGAATAAAATCTTTTATTGATTATAAAATATATTTTACCCACTCGATCCCACTCGAGCACAGAGCTGTATGCCATTTTGGCTGGTTTCGAACATCGACTTTCGTCTTGACAGTCCCTACCGCAACCAACAAGGCTATCACTGCGATACCGGCAATATCAACTAAAAGCATAAAGGTACACCAAGTCAACTCCGTGATGGCCCTTCCACATATGAAGAACAGTCAGTGCAGCGTCGACTCGGAACCGGAAGACACCTCGCCGGTTAATTTTGACCTCTGCAGCACTCACATCTCCTATGATGAGGCTTTGTCTATCTTATGGATTTGGACTACACTCCGGACTAAGGTTTGGTAGGTAAATTAACATAAAACTCTAAACGTTTTAAATGTAGGTACAGTTGTTTTTCTACCTTTGTTTGGCAAGGTTATTTGAAATCTAACTAGTGACCATTGACCAAATGACCGTGGCCTATCACATAACAGCCGTGGTGCAACTGTTAGTTTTAATAGACCTTAAATAATAATAGCATTGAACTTTAAAATTCGTTACATTTCAATATGAAAACATCTACTACAACCAACGTACGAGTGGAATACTTGTGCCGACTTACAATAAAGTTAATAAATTCTTAAACAAAGTTCAGAAAGTACTTGAACTTAGACGTCCTGGAAGTCTGATGCAGGCAGACATTTGATATCCTAAATATGCACAAGATTATTTTTATGGCTATTTGTGCGTCCTTGTAATTTAGGTTATCAAAGCGTAGGGTAGAGGGGAATAGAAATTTATAAATAACATCTGTCGTTGATAGTAATTTGTGTTGCTTTAATTTTGATTTTTTTGACGAGATGTAAAACTTGAAAATATTACGTGAACATATTTGATAATGGCAGATGCGTGTATCGCGCCATGTGATAATGAAGAATTTTATAATATATTATATCTATGTGCAGAAAGAAAAACAACACTGCTGTCAACTGAACTGACATTTAATTAAAACTTAAGACTAGGCAGTATGGTCGATTGACTATAGCCTGTCCTTTGGACGAATAAAAAAAAAAGAACTGATATTTAAGAACTAGGCAGTGCTGCCTGTAGCGAGGGAATTCCTCGATTTGCAGGGAATTTTGATCAATGCGAGTAGAACGCAGTCGCGGGGTTTCTGGCATAATAAAAAACCTATGGATAAATGATGTTTATTACTATTTATAAGTTATTTTATTAGCAGATAATAATTGCAAAAACCATAGTTAAAATATTGTACCAAATTTATATTACTGCATTAATTTATATTAATACTGATTAATTGATTGATTTGATGTAGAGATTGATTTGTCCACAATTCCATTACCTAAGTAATGCTAAGAAAGTTCATGAAATAATATATTGAATACACGAGGCAAATACAAATTAATAGTTTGATTAATAATAATATGCTAAAGCTGAAGTTTAAGAAAAACAATGACTTTTGGATATAGTTAATGCTTTCTGCGGATAGATTCTAGTAAGATATATAAACTTAAATCACTTTATGTTTTATTGGTAGGATTAGGAAATTTCCGAGCAATTTCCATGGAATTAGGGTAAAGGCAGCAGGGAAAAGCAGGGATTATATTAAACATGGCAGGCATTCTGACTTTTTACTTTGGCAGTACTTGCGAAAGGTCAGCCAGAATAAAAAAAATACTGTCAAACAAATGTCAATGGTGAATAATGGTGATTGGTATTTGGTAGTATATGTATAATGTTTATGAGTTGATATTGTAAAAGATGAGTGCAATAATCAAATATTTAGTAGCCGGCATATTAAGATATTGGCTGATACATACAGATTACTGGCAAATATTAGCAAACAGAGTCGAGATAGCTACACCATTGAACTCATGGAAGAGGCTAGTCGAAGGAGTTTATTTATATGATCAAGACATAGATCCTTATGAAGGAGACTCTTTCCATGAGTCTCCTATAATGTTAATTATATTTCACTTTTTATTAAAACACATACCATACACTCTGCCGCTTCTGTTCACGGCATTGGACCTGCTAACTGCATGTCTACTTTACCGGGCATCTAAAGCTTTTGTGCGTATATTTCTGAAATGCCAACAGACGAATCAGTCAGACGTTGCTGAAGAATCTACGGAAATGCTTTTAACGAAAGAACAGTTGATGGAAACTTCTGAGTATGTTTTATCTGTTTATTTGTTTAACCCATACTCGGTGTTAAACTGTGTAGGAATGACCACAACTGTTGCACAGAATGCTCTGCTGGCAGCTGCTCTATGTTCTGCTGCAAATGGATACAGTATAATAGCATGTGCTTGCCTCGCGTTAGCAACGCACCAGGCCCTTTACCCTGTTTTGTTGATTGTTCCAATGGCAATGATACTGGCCGAGGTAAACAAGGGTTGTAACAAATGCTCATACATTAGAACATTGCTAGTATTTGTGCTGAGCTGGGGTTTTCTGATATATATTTCTGCATATATTATGGATGGATCTTACAACTATGTTTATAACACATATGGTTTCATGTGAGTATTTATTTCAGAAATACATAAATATAATTATAATAATACTAGCCCTGTATTAAACATAGTCCCACTGCACAAGCCTCTAATAATGCGAAGCGTTAGGCATTCCACCATGATAGCCTAATGTGGCTTGGTAGATTTCACATACCTTCAAAATTCTTATGTGAGTTTTTCTTCACCATTAAAGCAAGCAATAATTAACAATGAATATACACATAACTATAGAAAAGTCAGAGGTGTATGCAATTTTGGGTTTCAAATAAATGACTTTCGTCTTGCCGGTCCATACCACAACCAATAACTGCTATACATATAAATCAAAACATTAAAATAAATAAATAAAGTAAATTGTGTAATACTATGCAGTTATATGGCCAAACATTTCAGTGTTTCAAATTGTTTAGTTGAACAGAAAACTTTTAATTTATAATGAAATTGTACAATTAACTTTTTAAGCAAGCAGTATGAGCAACACTGTAGACAATATGAATGAGCAGGCAAAAATAGATTATTAAAACTGTGTGAAGTAATATTTTGTTGTGTTTTATAGAGTAAATGAGATCTAAGTAGGTCTAAAGTCCACTCTTGTCAATTCCATTCCTCCGCCTTTAATAGTGGCAATGTAACCATGACTGTTCATGTTGAGGGAGTTCATGAGCAGTGGAGACCACTTGTTTGTTGGCTGGCCTCTGCTACCAAAAAAGAAAAGAATTTAATTGTTTCTTATTTATTTCGTTACATAAAAAAAAAATCATATTTATTTTGCTTTTTACCCAAGACTATAAAAGCTATGAAGTTTTTGAAACATAAGATGAAAAGTTAAAATAAACTATGATAAAATTAGTTTTATTTCAATGTAAAATAATTTGTTATGTCGGCATTACAAATACTAATTTAGATTGGCATAAAGAGTTGATTGATTAGTTAATAATAAAATGTTTTATATCATTTCAGACTGACAATACCAGACCTGAAACCAAATGTTGGATTATTTTGGTACTTCTTCACAGAAATGTTTGAGCATTTCCGACTTTTGTTTATATGTGCATTTCAAATAAACGCACTGGTTTTATATATTGTGCCCCTGACGTTAAGGTTTAAAAAGGAACCGTTGCTGCTTGTCACAGTACTATTAGCCCTCTCCACTGTGTTTAGATCATACCCTTGCATTGGGGATGTGGGATTCTATATGGCTTTTATACCTATGTGGAGACATCTGTTCTCATGTAAGTAAAATTTTTTACAAACTTGAAATATGTAAATTTTAAACACTTGTTAAGGTTTTGTAATTTTGTTTAAAATTACTTAAGGCATTGCTCAACAATCTTGACCTTGTCTTGTATACATACAATATTACAATACAAGAAAATACCTTTTATAAATCAATAAAAAATAGTTAAAATTCATATTTTGAAACTTAATTATAGCATCATTTCACCAAGATCTGTTTTATGATTATTGAATATGCATTTATGTAAAACAAAAAATGAATAGCAGAGCCTTAAAATAACTTAATTCTTCAGTTTACAATAAGTAATAATTTGCCTCATTGTAATTTTTTTTTATAATCCAATATTGTAACCTCCTTTATTGCGATGAAATTATTTTTGTTAATAAAACTGTGTTATTGTTTTCAGTTATGCAGCAAAAATTCATAGTGGCATGTGCTTTCATCATCACGTCTGCACTGGGCCCCACTGTATGGCATTTGTGGATATACTCTGGATCAGCAAATGCAAACTTTTTCTTTGGAGTAACATTATCATTTGCTACTGCTCAAATATTCCTTATAACGGACTTGCTATTTGCGTACATTAAGAGAGAGTTTACACTCAGAAATGGATTTTCTCGAATGATTGATGGAAAACCGGCCAAATTAGTATTACGATAGTGCTTATGAATTTATTAATTTTCACTAACTCCTGTAAAAATGTTGGATTACGATATACCCATGTAACAACGACTCCTAAGTAAAGTGCCATTTTATAATTATTTTTGAAAAAAAAAACAACTTTTCCGGAGAAATAAATGTTAATGCATATTTTGTAAACAATTCTGTAAATTATGGAAATATATTTATTTTCAATGTTGTACGATAAAAATGGGTTTTTAATGGTTCTAATAAACTGACTAAGCAAGTCTTGATAATATTGTATGAATGTGGTGAATATCGTATCGAGAGATGTTTTTGTCGCATTTAAAAAAAATACTACTTACTATACTCAGGTTTGGGTTGGATTAATGAGCAGATATTTTCACATGGTGCATGTACCATGCTTTGGCTTAAACAAGCTTTTACCAAAAATGTAATTTAAAAAAAAAAGGGTAGATACAAAATAATTCACGAAGCAATGATTGAGGCACACTTCCCGTGTGCTAATAGTATCTAATTCTTAACATACCCAAAGCCTGACATGCTCACTCAGAAATCCTCTATAAATGGCTGTAAGCTATCGTTATTAACTTTACAGTATGTATTTAAATTTCAATTATCTTTGGGGAACAATTAATTTTCTTTTGTTTTTCATAGTAAATAATAATTGCAGAACGAATTACTAACACCATGTAATTGTCATTTTTTTATTTTTATTTTATTCTGTCACGGTAAAGTGACCACACTGCACCTAATGGTAAGCGCAGTGCGGTCCAATAAGAGTATCAAGTAGCGAGAGACGATCTATCCCCCGCTACTCAACACAATCATGCCGGCCTGCTTCTTCACACTACGCCATGAGCAAGAAGGTGAAGAAGCGGTCGAGGGTCTAGTTTCAGAGTACTTAGAAGGTGGCGTAACGGCCAAATAACATGGGGTACGTACGTACCCCAAGACCCCTGACAAAAACCGGATGTACACTGGCTGATCCCGGAACTCGACACACTTACGTGTGCCACTATGGCGGGTTTTTCACCCTGTGAACGGTGGTCGCTATCCGGGCGGATATGAATATCCTACCACCAGCAAAATTGTCATTTGGTGGATACGATATTTTACTTAGGAGCCGTCGATAATATGGCCAACCTGTTTGTTGGAAGTGAATATACATTCTAACACATTATTGTCATTCCATTTGCAGAAATATTTAATGGTCTTATGTTTATCTACGCGAATGTTACCATTGAAATATAACTAATTTTACAGATTGTATCGCGGTTTATTTTACTTTTCTAATCCGACATTTCGAAAGCTAAATAAAATTAGTTATATTTCAGTGTATTTAATATTTGTTTACACGGTATGAGTTTTTAATAACAACTAGAACAGTATGAGTCGGTATAAACCAGGGATGTTATGGAGCTCCGTAACCGTAACCGAAACTATCGGATAATTCGAAATAATTTAATATCCGTAACCGTATCCGAAACCGATATAATATTATTCCCATATCCGTATCCACATCCAGATCCGAAATTTCAAATCCACAACATCTCTAGTATAAACACAACAGAGTTAAAATCTAGAAGTATCGAAATTTAAAAAAAATTACTTGGCACTTTTTTCGGATATAGCAGAACATGAAAACTACATACCTAGCGTTTTTATACCTAGTTTAGTTTCGATTTCTTTTTATACTTGATTAAAAACAGGTATATGTGTGAGTGTTAAATGTGAAACGACAAATTAATTTACATATCTCTAACGTGGATTAGAAAAAAAATAAAGATTTCGATAACTTGAAAATGGATTTGGAAAAATATACCAAATGTATACATACATATACACTGACGCCTGTAATCATCGAGGGGGTAGGCAGAGGTGTAACCAGTACACCCATTTATCGGCGAATTTATTACGAGCCTATCTCCATACCGGGCACAATTGCAGACTCCGGGCTGATACTGAGTATTTCTAAATAGAAAAACCCAATATCACTGTACCCGACACGGGGATCGAACCCGAGAACCCAGCACAGCAGTTGTAACGCATGCGCAACTGCACCACCGAGGCAGTCGTATTGGAGGCTTATGCCAAATGTATTAGTGTAGTATGACATAGGTCACTACAAGAATTTTTGTATTTTTTGTAATAAATAATGTTATAATTTTAGTCTGTTTAAAACTATGAAAGCATACTTGTATGAATGATAATAAAAACAAAATATCATGTAAGCGCCGATGAGAAACCAATGTGATTATATTTGGGTCTTACAGATTGCATGTTTGCACTCCGCTTTAGATTATAATGAATTCCTAATCAAGATTTCGATACTAAAAATACAATAATTGTTGAATCATGAACAACATACCTTTTTTTTTATTTATTTATACTACGTGTAACGGGAATGACGCACATCCTCAGACACCCCGATTTAAAAATATTTTTACAATCATAATTCATGTATTGAAGTTAGACTGCGATTAATATAAATATTGTTTTATATGAAATTAGTTGTACTAATTTTCGACTTTAGTTCATTTTTTTAATTATTAGATTTTTTAAAGTGTTCGTTTATTTAGGTTATAAGCATTTAGAAAATACTTTATCGCATCGAGTTATGTCTTAGTTTAGTTAGTTAGAAAGGGTGACTATTATTTACCTGAGTCTTAATTATTTTTGGAAAACAAACCGTCTATTAAAAAAAAATTGATATGGATTCAGTCGCTTATTCTGAACAAACTACTTTCAGAGTGTGCATTAATCAAGTTACATGTTGTATATATCCTTGAAATATACATAAAATATTTCCTAAAAATGATTTTAGCTGACTGTAAAAATCTTAAGCCGTTAAATTACACGTTAGATGTACCAAAAGTATAGACTCGCATGCTTTTAGCATCTTCTAGATTTATTTTCTATCACGGTAAACTATGTAAATAAACTTCAGAGATTATAACGACTGTATAGTGATCAATAAGTAATAATAGTTAGGCACTACGTGTTATCACATAATTTTTATTTATCTATGTGAAGAGATTTCATTTTAGGTTTGTGTTAGCTGGTATCGCAAAGTTGGTCTTGGAAACACAAGTTGAGTTACTTTATAATTTTAATGTAACAATAAATTCACAAATAAATTACGTGAGTGAGTTTAATTTGTTTTATTATACAACCTTTTATCCATAACCTCTTGATAGCCCCAGTTTGCTTTAACAATGATTCATTAGTTTACTATCATTATCTTATCAAAACGCCGTGATCTGTATTGTAACACACCTTACGCGCGACACCACGCATTGTGTTTTTATTACTGCTGAAATTAATTTAATTGTGTAAGTAGTTAAGTTGTGTAAAGTATGAAGACTGTGCCACTTTGGGTAACATTTATAAGCTGTAAGTAACTTGTTTTATCTCATTATGGTGAATGTAGGCTACAGTACTTTTATTTAATTTTGATTTGTTATTTTTTGTTAATAAAGGTGTAACATTAGCCGCATGCCACATTTTACCTAGTATACCCCCACAACTACTGTCATGTTACGCAAACGGAGCACCAGGTTTGGTGGCTCCTCGCCGTTTAGATGTATTCCTATCGCTATTGAAAAAACTTGAATTAAATTCACAACTTGACATGAGG
Organism: Laothoe populi; assembly: GCA_905220505.1. Lineage (NCBI taxonomy): Eukaryota > Metazoa > Arthropoda > Insecta > Lepidoptera > Sphingidae > Laothoe > Laothoe populi. The sequence goes on from HG992148.1 coordinate 13,051,769, forward strand.
ATGTTGAGCACGGCTTTATTGAGAAGGTAAAAATTAATATTAATTAAATTGTTACCAGTTTAAAACTATAGTCCATACAATAATGGATTTCAACTAGACTAGCGGCTTTCAACACGTGAGCTTTCCGCATTCGCGTAGAGAGTACGAATCAAAGAGTATTATACTACATACGGAAAATACAAATGTATACACGACACATGGAGGGTGCGTGATATTTGGCCCACCGAGGATGCAGACTACCTACACCTGATGTGTGCATAGCGCCGGCGAAAACTCAACAGTTGTGTGGGGAGACATCCGTGTATAGATTTTTTACGCGCTTAGCGTAGGTTATACATAATCATTTTTTCAAAAACAAATTGTAAGAGAATACTATTTCATTTGTTTTAGCCATAGTCTTATGTCAAAGCCCATAATGGGGTTATACAATACACAATTATTATGCATATACAATTGCCAAACCTACCCCTAACTACTTGGTATCTACCTATGTCCTATAGTGATTCAAAAATATGTGATTCTACAATACCTACAAACTTGATTAGAATTGTTTTTCAATACTTTGCTTATGAAATATTGTACGTTTATAATTAAATTGAATATAATTAAACTGCAGAAAATAACTCATTTAAATCAACTCAAAACACCCACAGATATTGTTTGCTGTAACACAAGTGTCGCATAGGGAGCCGCTTACACTTAGCTCCTTAGATAAGTCCGTTCAAATAAACAAACAAACTCTACAGCTTTATAATATTAGTATAGATAAATAAAGATTGCAATAAGATTTTGTAAGGTTCGTTGCTTCCAGTTTTCAGTCACGATCGTACCTAGGTACTAGGTACTAAAGCTAAAAAAATTACTAGGTTAGTTATTCTAAGCCTAACCTACCTACATAGATAAACTAGCTTTACTTTCAATTTATTAATTGTTTACGGTAGTTAAATAATTTCCTATCAAGGTATATAATCGAATATAGTTTTTGCCCTGGCGTAGCGGGCGAGCAGCCGGTTGTGAAACGGGAGGCCGTGGGTTCGATTCCCGCACCGAGACAATTGTTTGTGTGAAATACAGATGTTTGGTTCGGGTCTGGGTGTTATGGGACCATAGTCCCTTGTAGTTCTTGATATCCGCGTTGCAGGTTTTACCTAGTGTAGGGTCAGAACTATGTGTGTGACTGCTGGGTGTATTTAATTATAGTATGATTGTACTTAGTCAATTACATGTAGGCTATCTTTTAAACAATTATGAAACTTATCGTCATGTTTTCCTTTTTTTTATTCTGGCACGCCAAAGTGACCACACTGCACCTGATGGTAAGCGCAGTGCCCTCGATTTGGAGTATCAAATAGCAAAAGACAATCTATCCCTCGCTACACAATACAATCATGCCGCCCTGCCGTTTAGCTTCTTCACACTAAACCTAAAGGACCCAGGATCATAGGAAGGAGGGAACAAGGTAGCTGGCAAACTGTTCCATAGCTTGATAGTGCGGCAAAAATATGAATTTGCGAACTTCTTGTCGAGCCGGGGTAGTAGACACCATGAAGCTGTGGCTACGCAAGCCAGCTCGCGTGGTTCTGTTGTGGAAGGAAAGGTTGGGATGAGATTAAACAATTCTTCGGAGCATTCGGCATGATACAAACGGTAGAACACGCTAAGCGCGTAAATATAATTAATATTTTTTATATTATGTTATTAAATTTTATTATATTTCAGTTTACGATTGGACGGTATAGAACAATTATCTGCCACTGCAGTACAAACTGAATTTGTATTGCCGTTTCGAGCTTCAGGATTTCAATTTCACAAATACAAATTACTGATGGATATATTTCTGCCAAGCCAAAATCTCATTGATGTTGACGATATACTCACGCTGTCCGAGAAATGCCTGATGCATAGAATGATTAGTTCGGCAGTGCGACAGTGGGAGAGAGGAGATGAAAATGTCGTGTGTCCCGTGTCTGCTCAACAGTCGCAGAATATGGTCACACAAAGTAATAGTAGGTTAGTGTCTATAGCATATAGACTAACTTCCTGTTGGGTGAGTAGATATCTTCTGCAAATATGGGATAATATACCTGAATTCACCTGTGCATACATTAAGATTTCCAATTTGAAGACTCAAGTTTAACCGTGTAATTCACGCTAATGATATCATGCTAATTCCAAAGAAATAAAAAGAAAAATTCTATAATATTTGTAACGCATCACGTACGTAGATACTTGACAGTTTTTTTTAAATTATTTGGTCTCTCTGGGTAGAAAAAAATCCTAGCTACACCATTGCTCCGATACAACAAATATATAAAATAGATAATGCTGTACCGTAACGGCTAAGAAAATAAGAGCTGTTTTGGGATCATAATCAAGTTTATGTAAAAGCGGTAAAACTTTATTTAAAAACTTTCAGTATCCATAGTCGATGTCCAATTGAAGAGGGTGTGATACAAACCGATTGGGGAACAATAGCCCCGGGAACTTTAGTAGCGGCTATCGCATCCTCATTAGAGTACCAACGTGTTATTGTAACTGATATTTTGAGCGCGAACATTTTTAAAGAAGACGTCGCGGAACAACTAATTGATTCCGCTATGCAGGATTGGTATGATGATATAGAAACTTTGAGTGACCAAGCTCAAACACAGAATATGGAATCTGTAGATATTAGTAACGTGTGGGTCGCTACACTTGCTGGTGAGTTGTAAAAGATTTATTTATCATTCGACGTAAATAGTCGATGTTTAGCTAATTGTAACTCTACCGTAGATATAGATATTATATTTACTATACAACTCTGCTTATCACTTCGCGGATATAGACATGAGCTTGTTTTATATTCAAATTGTAAATTAAGTTTTGCTGGGCGTCATTTTAAATTAGACAGTATTTGCCATTATAAGTATGTATCTAATGTGAAGTTTCATATGCTATTCCAGGTGATCTAGCAGAAATGGTGGTAAATCAAGGTCCTCGAGTGGGATCGGTGTCCCAGAGAATGGTCATTGGCAGTAACAATAGATGGAACGACACATTATTGCCCAGAGATCATTATATATTTCCACAAAACAGCTCCGTTATTGATTGGCACTTTACTGACGCTGAAATTTTAGCTGGGCTTGATGGTAAAGATATATTGTTGCTTTTGCCCACAGCTTATAATTGTTGGTAACGTTTACCAACTAAAACCCTATAGATAAACACTTAACTTTTTCCTATATGTCGTGGACCATGGTGGGCCACTTCATTCTAATTAACAATCGAGTCGTACGTCACTTGTCTAATATATCTGTCTAGTATAGTTTTGATCAAATAAGTTGGATGATTTTAGCATATTATGAAAGCATATTTTGGCAGAAAGGCGTGACAAATATTATCTACAATTTTAAGAGTTCGCGTACATTGCAAGCCTTCATAATACAATGTACAATACTTAAAAAGCTGCATATATGTCAATATTAATTGATAATTGGTTAAATAATTGTATTTTTTGTTACAGGCCTCATCTTAGCTAATCATGTACCGAAATGGGTAGAGCAAAGGCGAACGCTTAGACTTTCTCACATTATCGAGATGTATTACTCTAATGAAGGTGTTTCTTTCGATTCCACAATAAAAGCTTGCAACAGATTAAACCTTTTGACCAATATATTAAATAGTTCAGATCTCTTTACGGAAGCCTCCAGATTTGCACATGTTCTATCGCTGCGTCAAATTACCGTGTACATTCCTATTGAAGAAATGGAACGTATAACTGAAGCCGCAGTAACGGCGTTTACTAATTATTTGCGTAAGTTTAATTCATTTGTAATAAAACAATATACTTAATAGCTAAGTGTTACCACAGTATGTTTATTAATACCTACAATACATTTTGTAAAAGCAGCGATAGCCTAGTTGGTTGTGGTACGGACTGTCAAGACGAAAGTCGTATGTTCGAAACCCAAATATACCTCTGACTTTTCTAAAGTTACGTGTGTATTAAATGTTAATTACCTCTTGCTTAAACATCGTGAGGAAACCTGCATACCTGAGAATTCTCATAAGAATTTCGAAGCTATGTGAAGTCTACCAACCCGCAATAAGCCAGCGTGGTGGACTAAGGCCTAACCCCTCTCATTAGTAGAGGCCCGTGCCCAGTAGTGGGACAGGGCTAAAAAAACATTTTCTACACAAATAAATCACTATTTCACATTTCACCATGTATGAGTAATTACGGAATAGCTTTATTACGGATTTTTCTTTCTATGTGGAATATTATATAACAATGCGCGTGTAATGTTTTTATAATTAATGTTATTATACTTAATTAAAATTACTTTTCTATGTAATCAACGTATAGATCCAAATTAATCTTAAACCATGTCAATTCTAGTAATTGATTCTAGTAATTAACGGTAGGCAGCGGCTTTGCTGTGCCCTAGTATTGCAGAAGTCTATGGGCGGCGCGGCGGTGACTACTTACCATCAGGTGGCCCGTCTGCTCGTCTGCCTATCGAGGCACTAAAACAAAAATTGAACAACAACCGCTACGTGAACTAGTAGTTTCATAACATTTTAACAAAAAGTAAAACTAAGAAAATTATTTACAACTGTCACCACGCTGGATCTCAACCGTGCAATACCTCAATATCTTAAATTCTGTGTAAATGTACAGAGCTCAATACATCAAAGTCACTTTGGTTAAAAACACACAGTAGAAAAAGTTATCTACTGCGTTTAAATAAATACTTTTCAGTGTTAATTGGTAATTGCAGCAACACTTCTAAGGCAAAATCACCGTGACTGTACTATGGGACGCGGCATACCAGTAATGGATCTAGTAGTGGCAACTGATGGCTCATGGAAAGGTTATGACGTTGAGGAGTTTATTTCGTAAGTATGTCTACAATTATCTACACTGAATACTATGAATATATCGGACGAAAAAATCTTTGCTATTTAAATGATAGAATATCAGGGTTTTGTGTCAAATACAAAATTCTATAACAATGTATACTATATTATTAATTTATATTTCGGTACTATACTGTGCACTAAAAATTCGGATTACGGTTACTCGAGTAATAAATTAAAAATTAAACTCCTGACCCCTGAGATACGAGTCTTGTGTCGCGTCGTAGGAATCAAGAACTACGAGGGATTACGGTCCTACAACACCGAGACCTAGAAGAGAGAAACAAATATCTGTCTTTCACATAAACAATTGTGTCTGTGCGGGAAACGAACCCACGGCCTCTCGTTTCACAGCCGGCTACTCGTCCAAGCTGTCAAATATTTCAAAGACTATTTTAAATTTAATATACAGTAGTATCGTGGATTGGAATTCTTTACTGCACAGTACAGAACGGAATATTGTATACGAGGACATTCCAATTTTATTGCATGCAATTTTGTAGCAAATTATTGAAGTTTTATACCTACTAAATAATATACTACTGTTCATCTTTCAAAAACAGCCCCTGGGGAGCAGTGAGTGATATGCTTTTTATATAATTACTAGGGGTGTGCTAATACCGTTCGCTTCGAGTGTCGAATCGAATATTAATATTCGGTTCGTAACGAATAATTCGTCAGTTCAAATTATTCGCACACCCCTAAATTACCTTACCAGATGAACCACTTGCTCTTTTGCCGGCGTCCGCTATAAAAAAACAACGAAAAATATTTACGAATGGGCCCATGTATCTAGTAGTACTTATACATTACATTGAAATGTATACATAACTTGTATGTGACTGTACATAACCGTTAATATCTTACCAGTAATAATAAATATTTATCAATGTCTAAAAAATATTTGTAAATAAGATTTTTGTTTCAGTTGGATAGGTGGTGCACTTGAATTGAATTTATTGCGGAGTACAATATCGTTGGTACACGGCAATACCGGAAGGTGGATAGCTCCGCCATCAAACAATTTAACTGCACTGTTCTCACATATACATAATTTCACTGACGAATGTAGGTAGTATTCTTTTATTTAAATCAAAATATATACATTTAAACAAAATATACAATTCATATAGGACCTGTCTATTAACAGAAGTATACGTCTCCTTTTTATAATTTTATTTTTATTTTATTTAGGTATAGAAAACATACAGTGCTAAAAAATATTAAATAATTATAGATACTTACAGCTAACTCTTAAACCAATAATGTTATATTTCGAATCGAATATCAATATTCGGTTTGATTCGATTCGAACGATATTCGCACATCCCTACGAATAATATTAAACCGCAAGCCGATAGTGATCCATCGCCAGAATGAAATGGTTACAGATAAATTTATACTTACCTACTTTATGTTGGGATAGTAAATTATTGAAACACAGAGTTATTATTTCTCCCAATCGCTGCAAGGTCATCATAATGCCTGGTCAATTTAATAATGTGAATAGTTATTGTGCCATTGCCCGCCAGTTAATGGGCTCTGTCCAAACGACCGGCAACTTTAAATATTTTATTTTTTATTTTTATTTTATTTTATTTGGATGGCTCACAGCTATCAATAACAGAGAAATATATAGCGAAACGAATACAATAAATAAGCCAATTACGAGCCACCGCAGATAGTTTATAAAGTTACTTATAATTATTGTCTTTATATACTAAAAATAATTTAACAAAAGTTTACTAAGATTACACACTTAAACTAAGGTTATTTAAAAATAATAAAAAAGAATGCTGATGTAATATATCGCCCAGTATTTAGCAAGGACATAAAAACACAAAATAATAATTATTAATTAAGCAGCTAGTCGACATGAACCTCAACAAAATTCTTAGTTAAAGCATTTTTCGCAAATGCTATGCTATTACAGAAAATATCTATATCTATGTTATGAGGTAGATTGTTGAAAGCTTTAGCAGATCGTAGCATGAAGCTATTGGCTCTGTAATTTGTTCGTGCAAGCGGAATGGACAATAGATTTTTTCGTCGTGAATGCCTAAATGGAACATTCAAATTCACTTTAGTCAGAAGCAGTGGACAATCGATCAAAGACTGAGCGATTTTCATTAATAACGAGATATCGGCAATATTTCTGCGAACTGACAGTGGCAATAGATGGAACCTCACACACCGTTTCTCATACTCAACCTTAGGAATTTTAAATTTAAAACCTAAATATCTTGTAAATTTCTTTTGTATCCTTTCAATTCTATTTGAGTGAATGTTGTAGGAGGGGTTCCAAACTTGACTTGCGTACTCAAGATGGCTCCTAACATAGGCGCAGTACAGGATTTTTATAGTCTTCATCTGTTTGAATGAATCTGCGCAACGAAGAATAAAACCAAGAGCACGTGTTGTCTTCCCGATTACCTGATCAATGTGACGGCCAAATGTTAACTGACTGTCCACGATAACACCCAAATCACGCGTGAAAGAAGTTCTAGATATTGGTACACTCATAAAGCGATAATCATAGCAAAACAGCTCATTTTTACGGGTGAAACTCAACACCAGACACTTGGACACGTTCAGTTCTAACTTGTTAAGGCCACAATACTTGTCTAACCTTAATAGATCCTCCTGTAAAAGAGTTGCGTCGGAAATATTGTTAACAACTCGATATATCTTCATATCGTCGGCAAACATCAGGCAATTAGAATTTAGAAAACACCTGCCGATGTCATTAACAAATAAAACAAATAGGAGGGGACCAAGAAGTGACCCTTGCGGAACACCCGAAGGTATGTCTATCCAAGAGGATGTTGAATCATTTAAGACCACTGCTTGAGTCCGATTCTTAACATACGATGCAAACCATCTAAACAAATCACCTCGAATGCCCAGACGCGACAGCTTCCTTAGAAGTGTATCGTGATCAATTCTATCGAACGCTTTACTGTAGTCCGTGTAGACAGTGTCAACTTGATGTCCGCTTTCCATACTGCCGGTGACAAAATCAGTAAAGACAAGAAGGTTCGACACAGTGGATCTGCTTTTCAGAAAGCCGTGCTGATTTGGAGAAAAGCTTGTCTGTAAACAATTGTAAAGTTGGTTGTATACAATTCGTTCAAATATTTTGGCCAATAGACAAAGCTTCGAAACAGGTCTATAGTTTGCAACATCATCTTTCGAACCTTTTTTGTGAATAGGAGTGATGAAAGCCGATTTCCAAAGATTAGGCATAACACCTTCGCGTATAGAGCGTGTGAATAGAATGGAAACCGGTACTGCTAGCTCACCTGCACATTGTGATATAAATGAGGCTGGCAGTTTATCTGGGCCAGAAGATTTATTAAGGTCCAAAGATTTCAGCAGTCCACAAACCTGATCCGTATTAATTTCAATAGAAGCGATATCACTCATGGCGTCATCAGCGGAAACATCATTAGTCGAAGGAACTCCAGGGTCTGAGAAAGTTGAACGAAAATAGTTCGAGAACAGCTCACATATTCCTGGACCATTATTAGCAGTGTTCCCAGCGTAGGACATAGAAGATGGAAAGTTGTTACATAAACGCTTACTTTTAATGTACGTCCAGAAGGCTTTAGGGTCATCGGTAATATTCCGTTCGATCGTATTGATGTATTCGTTGTAACACTGGTGTTCCATTTCCTTAGCCCTGTCACGTAATAGGCAAAACGAATTGCGGTCTGAAATGTTACGGTACACTTTATATTTGGATAAAAATTTAAATTTTTCTTTAATTACTTTGATGAGAGGTGTGCTGAACCATTTCGGATATTTGTGGCCGTAAGAGACCCGACGGGGTACATAATTATCCTTTAATTTATTTATTATTGTATAAAATGTATTCAGTGCATCCTCAACACTGCCAAAATTCAAGATTGAATTCCACTGGACGCTTGATAATTCAGAACGAATTTTTTCATAGTCCCCTTTGCTATATTGGAAAACTGTACGTTTATTTTCTTTCATTAATTGAAGCTGCACAAAATTCGCTTCCACTATCAGGGCTCTATGATATGGGTCCTCAGGAACCAAGGGGTCCAAACACGCAGACACCGACACTGAATCATTACTTAAAACTAGATCTAATAGTTTATCACTAATATTACGAATAGAATTATATTGTTTCATATTGCACATATTTAAAATATCGAGAAATTCAAACATATATTCAGTCGGTGAACACATAGAAGGTTCGTCCCCTGGTAAGGACCAATTAATAGCACTCATATTAAAATTACCAAGAATTATAAATTTATCCATGGGGTTACTATTACTTATTATAATTAGTTTATTAAGAAAATTCGATAGCTGAGTAGCAAAGTCATTACCAAGATTCTGGCCACATAAATATATGGTACACAAATGGACTTTGAAAAGAGAGATCCGTCGGCCAGTCTGTATTGACAGAGACACCCACAAATCTTCCGCACTGGACTGCCAATCAGATCTGACATTCGCCACTAAATCGCGACGAACTGCTATGGCGACTCCTCCGCCTCGTGACTGACCCGTAACACTATAATCTCGATCACGACGCCAGACTAAATACCTCTCATCAAAAAGTTCACTATCAGACACCCCGTTCAAAAGCCAGGTTTCGGTCAAAGCAACGATGTCATAATTACTACTTCCTAAGTTCCGCAAAAATGTCTCAGTCTTAGTCCTCAGTCCACGCACGTTCTGATGATAAATTTTTAAATTGGCCATTTATACTTTAACAAATATAATAATAAGATGAATACGCCAATATTTATAGCAATATGAGAAATAGACCAAAAAGTAATATAAGCATTCCAATCTTGCACAAACAAAGCACAACATAATGTTGACAATGATACAGAAGCAAAAAAAAAATAATAGCTAGTAATGTTAACACATTTTATATAAAGTGCCAATAACCACGATAAGTAAAAACATTCAACAAAAATTATAAATCCGTTAGTGAACAATAGCCAGCCAATAATACAAAAGAAATGCGGGTGGCAAATAAAAATCAGTAAGGCAATATAAAACATGAGCAATAAGCGAACAAAGGCGATCATTAGTGAACAAAAGAATGCGATGCGGCCCATCACGATTCTCAAACTGTTTAAAATAGATGGATATTTTAAATAAAATATTGAGGTAAAAATAATTAACAAATAGTAACTTAGCATATTTTTTTCAAATCCTCTTCTGACCGTATAATAAATGATTTGGTGCTCGTATCCCTCCTGGCAAATATTTTGGCATGTTTCACCCACACAAACTGAAAATTATGATCCTTGGCAAGTGCTTTAGCCCTAGATAAAAGAATCTTGATTTTGGGGATCAGATGGTCGTTGAGATATATAGCACCTTGACCGGTTAGACCAATATCGGCAGGGGTCATGGACTTCTTTAGAAAGCGAGCAGCAGCCAGGAAATCTTCCTTAATATACCTGTTTGTAAAGGACACAACAATATTTTTCTGGCCAGTATTAGTAGGGACTCTGTGCACAAAATTAATTTGCGACTTATTCACTGGGTAAGATATCTTGTTTGCTATTTTGGAAACCACATCAAACAAATTCTCCCTGTCTCTCGTCGGAACTCCCTTAATCTCTAAGTTATTAATTCGGAGCCACTGATCCTTCTCATCCAGACTAGCTTCCAATTTAGAGACCAATTTTTTGAGTGAAACAACATCCTCTTGAGCTTTCTCCATGTCCACTACTCTTTTTTCCAGGTTGGTAATTAATATGTATCCTGATAATCAATAAATTAGTATACACTTTTAAAATTTTCAGGGCCCAACCGGCTTAATTTACCGAATATAATATCAAATGTAATACAACATTCATTAAACAAATCCGTTGCTGAGATATCGAACAGAGCAAGTGCCGGGTCGAGTACAGTCGTGCTCATAATAAGTCCGAGCGACCGGCCCTCTGCCACCGAGATGGAACGCGCTCGGAGCCTCATGCTTACACTAAGGTCGAGCTACTTCGATGTGTACTTCGCCTACATTGCCCAGGATGTTGGAGACTTCCAGAACATCAATAACGAGTATCTTGATTATTCAGAGTTATTTATAACGGTATGTGAGTTTTTTTTTTTTTTTTTTAGTGCCTGGATAGGCAGACGAGCAGACGGGCCACCTGATGGTAAGTAGTCACCGCCGCCCATAGACTTCCGCAATGCCAGAGCACAGCAGAGCCGCTGCCTACCGTTAGCAGAGCCGCTGCCTACCGAGTGACTAAGTACAGTGTTAAATTACATACGCTCAAGCATTTTTAACTTTTAAAATTTGGTTATGATATTCAATCCTTCTGTCTTTATTCTATTTCAATGATAATTTAGGATAGCACATGCCGCAAAAAGTTGTAGGCCAGGTTTTACAACCGATTTCATGTTTGGCGTAGCTCGCGAGAGTTCAATTTTGAAAAAATCTTATTAGATAAAACACAAATTGGATGCGTTATTTGGAATACAAATACTCTTGAGCTGCAGCCTGAATGTTTCGTTTGAAATAGCCTCACATATTATGAGTGGATATAGATATATCACACTCACAAATACTCACTATATATCCCTGGGATAGATATCCCTGTTGCTTATTACACACAAGGTGTTTTCCCACACGCGTAACAAACACGAACACTTGTCCATGGGTCCACTCAGGGATCGTATATGTTAGAGCTTCAAGCTTACGACCTAAGACTCCTAACGTATTAGTTAACCACTCGCGAATCACAAGCACACCGGTGTTAGAAAAGGTAATAAGTAGAGTCAAGCCAAAATCAATTTTATTTCTATAATATATATAAAGTTAAAAATAGCATGTAAGAACGCGAGTGTTGCCAGTATTTTTGGTTCGCCGGTATGCCATTGATACGTGACTGGAAGTGAAGTCATCCAATTATCCGCAGAGCCTGACATTATCTCTTGAGCAACAGAATATTTTAATAAAATATCAATTAGTTTGTCAATTTTCCATACGACAGACGTTAATTAAATCTAAGGAGGATATTTATTATTATTCAAAGACAAATAATTATCAAGATGTTATTACTCATGTTGTTTTAAAGTAGTATTCGTACAACAAAATTATATCTTGTATTGCCTCAATGCATACTTGGCATTGGTAATATGTACATTTTTATTGCACCGGGAATCCCCGTGTCGGCGGAAATCGTACTTTATGTATATTTCCGCGTTGTCTTTTAGCAAAGATTTTAATAAGATACATGTAGGACCTTGCAAGTTTTTATTGCGATATTTTAAAATGAGAATGATAAAATTACGTAGGAAGTAATACTAGCGCGATCAAATATTGCATATAAATGTTATAAATACGAGGATAAAAAAAATTAACAGTAAGTAGTAATTGATGTAAGGTGTATGTGGGTAAATACTAATAATATAAGCCACAGAACGTGTCTACCAACACCAGCCAGCGCGGTGGACTAAGGCTTAACCCTCTCATTAGTAGAGGAAGCCAGTGCCCAGCAGTGGGACAATGTTTAATACAGGGCTAGTACTATTAAACAAAATGATAGTTACTGAAGCTATATTATTATTACAGTGAAATATTCCGTATACAATTCACGATGAACAACAACTAGATTAGACAGCCTCCGTGGCGCAGCGGGCGAGTAGCCGGCTGTCCAACCAGAGACCGTGGGTTCGATTCCCCCACCGAGCCAAATGTTTGTGTGACAGACAAATATTTATTTCGGGTCTGGGTGTTGTGGGACCGTAGTCCCTCGTAGTTCTTGATGCCCACGTTACAGGTTTTACCTAGTGTGGGGTCAGAACTATGTGTGTGACTGTTGGGTGTAAAGAAAAAAAGACTACAGAGTAGAGAATACACCTTATTTGTTACCACTTACTGTGGTTAGAAATGTAGCATACATCATCGTATAAAGTTAGACGGTACTTACATTGTTCAAATTTGTAACTAGTGAGAGCTTCTAAAATAATTTATTTTGGGTGCAGTCTACATCTACGGCAGTAAGCGACGTTATCGACTCAGTAGATACTTATTTGGTTAAAAGCAATATACCGAAGAGAATAATGGGCGCACAATGTCCATTCAACGGCACCGTTTTTGATCAAATTGAGTATGAAGACTTCGTGCTTCCTGGCCGACAGACATTTTACCGCATCCATCCTTTTTATTTGAGACAGCAATCACTTACTCAAGTTCAGGTATGTGGAAATAAAAAATTGCATGGACACTAAATCCAATTGACGCTGCAATTAGTATTGTCTGACAAATGGGCTGGGTGGATGTGGGTGGTACACATTGTCCCGGTGAATCATCGTGAACTAACAAACAGCCTTTTGTTTCATTCAGCCAGTAAGAAATTCGAAGGCTCAAAATATAACCTCACCTTACTTTTGTTTCATTCAGCCAGTAATCTTAGGATCTAAATATAACCTCACCGTTCCTAGCCTTTATTACCATCGCTATAGGTCGCAATGTACCGACGATTCCTGGACCCACATGGTGATTTATATGGTAGTGATAAGTATCACATAACCTATTTGTTCTTATGACGGTTTCAGAACTTGTAACACTCTGATGATGATGGAGATCTTTATCTTGTAAGCGTTTATGATGACGATTTTGTTCGCTTGGGCAAGCTAAATATGAAACCCACATCTCTATCTCTGAAGGATTAGACAGAGATTCATTAATGCATCCGCTCGTCGTCGAGCTCATTTTGTTGGTTTTTAAGTCGGTAGAGTTTACCTCAATGATAAATATAAATGTGGAAAAGATCTAATGAAGGAACAGTTTGGCAACTCCTCGATGATTACCAAGTTTGTATTTGAATTTACGGTACTAAACTTATTAAATATACGTTTTTTTAGTTTCGCAACGATGGCCAAGGCCAACTATTGATATGTATGTGGCGCGGGGCTGACACATCGCACAACTGCCAGACTATCGGCGAGAGGGGGGTCCACACGTTTAATATGACCACACCATGTCCGTCTCCCGAGTTCTGCCTGCCAGCACATTTTGTTATAACATCCCTTACATCATTGAATTTGTGTGCCCGTAAGTACCTATGATCTGGCATATTATACATTAAGTTTAAAATAAAATTGTACCTATATAACTTGAATTTAAAGTCACGTCGAATAAAGAAGGATAATGATTTTCCGGCATATTGTATGTATGTAAGTTTATTCTTTTGGCGCTTTTAGTAGCATAAACATGTTTATAAATTTCAACTAAAAAAATATCAACGTAGACTGGCTGGTGAGTATTCGAGTACCAGTCATGTCACGTCGCAAACAAATCAATAGCAAATCAGCAAAATGGCAGACGCTAACCATCGAAATAATATGCTGAGAAAATTGTTACCTTCTTTATTGGAAATAGTAATTAATAAATCATATTAATAATTATTACACTACGAGTTGTTTTTGTTGTTACACCTGATTGTGTCGGAAGGTTTTTTTGCATATTATGAATTTATGATGGGTAATCAATTATTAAAGGCGATTTACGAAAATAAATGAAAATAAAAATAATGAAAGGCGATTTACGAAAGGTATTTATAGTGCGAATGTGACTGGAAGAGTGGGTAGAGGGCGCCCGAGGAGAACATATTCCAATCAAATTAACGATATTCTCCTAAAAGGGCAAATCAGGAGTACCTCCAACCGTCGAAAATGTATGAGAAGATGTATGAATGTGGAAGAGGCGAAAGAAGTGTGTCAGGATCGTAGCTTGTGGCAGTCAACAGTCTCTGCCTACCCTCATGGGATACGGGCGTGAGTGTATATGTATGTATCAATTATTAATGATAATAGTTATGATTGACATGCTTACTCAACAATAGCTGAACCACGACTCATTTTTAACATTCATATCAGTTTCTTGCAGAGCCCGCCTGGATACTTTGTCAAAGCACTTTAGCTGCTGTCAAAAGTCGATCGACAAAAAGAGTATATTATAGGGTTCTTATGACTCAAGAGTCATGAGTCGTGGGTATCAAGAACTATGAGAGCCTTTTATAATTCTCGATACCTCCAGAATCGATCACACAAACATTTGATTCAGTGCAGGGATAGATACATATATTCATCATCAGGCACACAAAATAAGCTTAAATATGTGTTAGCATCATCTTGTTATCGTATATTTTTATAATCTTTATATACATATATAATTATACTGTACGTGTGTATGTCACTGAACTCCTCCTAAACGGCTGGACCGATTTGAATGAACTTTTTTGTATGCGTTTGGGTGGCGCCCTGGATGGTTTAGATTCACAAATCAGCCCGGCAGATGGCGCTGCAGTCGGTGTGGCGCTGCTTTTACGGGCAGGACGTCTGCCGGGCCCGCTAGTATATAATATATTTCAACAGAGCTATATATTATGTTTTCTTTGTTATTTTGTAAAAAAGAAAACAAATACTGCTGATTAATTCACCCTATCATGCAGTAGAAGAATGTTAAACAAGCTAAAAAAATTTACATAAAAATGCTTAAAAAATAAAAAAAGAAGTCGAGTCGATATACTCGTAGGCCCCGGGGGGATTCGAACCCCCGATCTCCTGTTTACTAGACAGGCGCTTTAACCAACTAAGCCACGGCGCCGTTGTAAACTTTGCTGAAAATGTGTGTCTAATTAATTGTTCAATATATTTAATGAACGTATATAATTTACACAAAGGTTATATTATTTTTTATCATGGAATTGGATTGTATAGATATATTATAAACTCGACTCTTTCGATGCTTAATGTTATAGATGTACAGTATACTTATAAACATGTTCAGTTGGAAAATTAATTGGATACCAATTATTTTACTAAATAGAACATTGGAGTCCATTATAATTTAATCTACTTTATCCAGAATTGTAAATAAAAATGGAAATTAGAAAAGCAATACATAAATTATTTTGGTGCTTTTGTTTACAACTAATACAATTTGTACACTCTTTTTTCTGTAAACGCTGTATATAACGAAATAAATAAGGAACTAACGTACCGTTCCGTACTACTTAATAGGTACGTGAAAAATGGATTCCTTTTAAAGACATATGCAATTACATTCATATAGTTAATATCAATACAACGCAAGTGTTTCAGTCAATAATTTGTGTATTTTTCACAGATAATGACTGCCGATTACCTAATCAAGTGGGGTATTACGTAAGTCACACTGGACTTCGGTGTCTACCATTAAAAGGTGCAGCGGCCAACGTGGGTAATGTTTTTGTAAAATACGCCATTCTTTTTATTGCGATTTTTTATTTATATTAAAAAACATTAATAAAATTGTTGCAAAATATGCATTTTTTTACTATTATTATTTACCTGTACTGAAGTTATGGAAATAAAATTAATTTCAGTAAAAATGTAAATTGTACCCCTGGTGGGACTCGAACCCACAATCCCCGGCTTAGGAGGCCGATGCCTTATCCATTAGGCCACAGGGGCTTGGCATGAAGTTACAAAATTATAAGTTAATTTAAAATAAGAAAATTTAAAATACTTCGTTATGATTTTTTCTATACTATATGAGAATACTTAAAGAAATTGCATAGGATTAAAATACGGTAGATAATGAACCCATATTATATAATATTGTTACACATATAACCTACCCATATTATATATAGCGATTACATATATCTCAACGCATTGACATAGTACATATAGATCGCTGTCTCAGCGTTAGGATTTATAAATGTATATAAATAAAAAAAAGGTAAATCTACATTTACTTTTGTAGATGCAGCGATCTATATGTTCTACGTACTGTAGATGTAGTATGCTCATAGTCAAATCTAACTGCCATGCATTATTATTAATAATTCAAAGTTCTGAGTGTGTGTAACATTGACATATACTACATATAGATTGCTGGTTTGTACTATTTATGGGTAGGCCGTAGGTGTGTATCACATACCACAAGACCTTATACTCTAAGCACAAGACAAGCGACCTTGGTATCTGGCGTATTGAAAAATATTGGTACTTCAATAAAAATGATTGTTGTCTGTCAAATTCAATTCAAACAAAGAGTGTCGGAATATGAGTTGCGTAGATGCGATATTCACTATCTAGTACGGTAACAATAAAGTATGGTGAAATATGGCCACCGATTCCTATAGTAAATACAGGTTAATATTGAGCGTAAACCATTGACTTATATTCTATAGACACGAACCGTCGAAGAAGAAATATGTTCCAAAAACCTTGTCCGCCCACTAATGCCATCTATCATTTTACTAAGAACTATTTGGAAATAAAACTCCCGTCACTGTCTCTCGAACGGCAATTTGCGCGCGCTTAAACCGGACCAACTATACAATGTATATTTTATTGTGAAAATGCCATCTATTCATTTTATCTACTATCCCGCATGCAGAATTGAAATTAATTAATATTTATTGATATTACGTTCTAAACGTTATGAAATTATGGTATTTACCTTATATACTATTAACAGTTTCACTGTAAATCAATTTAAGGCAGATTTGTTCGGGAATGTCGCTACAAATAACTCAAATTAAACTTGTGTGCATTCGTTGGTGGCATGAAGCATACTGGGTTCGGTGAGGAGTATACACCTCAACTCAGTGGAACATAATGTATGTTCTGGTCGCCGCATCTAGTACGTATCACATATAGATCGCTGGCGTAAACCGAATATACATAACGTCCATTTGACCTTTACTCATCGTACATACTGCACACATAAAAACGTGGGCGAAACCGGTTTTTCGAATATGCAAACAATAATGCTATAATTAGTTACCTACTATTAGTTAATATAGCAACAATAAATATTAACGCACAGCCACTAATTAAAAAAAAACCTAAACAGATGATTATAAATAAATATTTTCTTCTAATCTTAAAAACATGGCTTCGCAGACTAATGAAAATTACATTTAAGAGCCATCTATCAATGATCACGTACAAAGGCTTTCCTAACGACAAGTTAGCGGTGTGCATGATTTCCTATAGTGCCAGCAGAGGGAGCTTTCTGGGCATTATTTATTTAAAATTACGTCATCCAATCGTCCCGTACTGTTTTATTGTATATCTATGTAATTATTATATAATCAACGTCTATTAAATACAGTTATTTTATCGTAACTTTTCAAAACACATGTTTAGAAAAATATTTAACTAGCTTATATATTGTCATTTCAACATGCCACATATCGACTCCGTGGCGCAACGGTAGCGCGTCTGACTCCAGATCAGAAGGTTGCGTGTTCAAATCACGTCGGGGTCAAGGTTTCATTTTGCAAATGTTTTTGTACGTAAAAATAAACTTAGCACACCATAGTGAAATTATTTAAAAATTAGCAATATTTATTATAATTCGTCGGTTGACGGGTTAAAGTTTATAATTTTTATTATTTTTGGCTACTGTAGATACTATTGCGAAGCCATCACTGTAGAGTGTAGAGTATTTAAAATTTTTACATGAAAATAGTATACCTTAGAAGCCCTAGACTCTAGAGTAACCTAATTTTGGAATGATTGCCGATATTATTGATATGTATAAAAAGCTCTCAATATGGCATTAGCATAAATTCTCAATTTTCATACTTTGACTCGTTACGTTGTATTATTGTACATTATATTTATATTTTATTACAATTAAGGGTACCTATGAACCGCAACACCAATTATAATTTCATAAGGTTAATAAACTGTGTGAATTATTGATTATATACAGTAGACATGTTATTGTTTAATTTTGTTAACTTTAAACAGCTAACAAGCACCCTTGATAATCCTTTCAATGCACATTTCGTTTGCATTGAAAAAGTTTCGCTATCATGCCAGTATAGCCATGCTAAATGCTCTCAGACCAATGAAATGAGCAAAGGTGGATGTCTGATGATTACAATGACGAAGGTAACTAGAATACTTGTATGTTTCGTATTTCGGGTTCTTAAAATAACCTTGGTTTTCAGTTGCGTTTTGGGGTAGCCACTTGCAAATGCCTACTTTCATAAGAAAAACATCACCATAAATGGACTGGAAGATAAATGTATTATAATATTATATGCATGTCACGAATTACTCCCGAGATCAAGGTTTACCACTGAAAAAGTTGTTTATTGCTTGCAATGATGAGTATCAAATCTACAGCACAGACAAAACTTTGTAATGAATATAACAGTGTTCAAACTATAGTGACGCTTTGTAGTATATATGACATTTTGAATTCAAAGTAGAAAATCTTCATTCCTTACCAAGACAGTATAACTGCTGTGATGACCTCATATTTTTAATTTTAAGGCTTATTTGTATATGGTTATAAGGAGTATTTTACAATTTCGTTATGTTCAAAAGACCCATTTTGCTCTGACAAGTTTGTTGGTCGCAACTCGCGGCCGCGACGCGACAGTCAGGTGACTGGTATACGTGTCCGCTGGCGCCTTCACAAGTGAATAGCATTCTTAAACAAACACACAAGTATAAGTGTCCTTGTGTGTTTCCAGCGTAACTACACTCATGCGTGCGTACGTATAAGAACACGCCTTCTGATTGCCTCTGTGTGAGTCTTATGAGGTTTGTGTGTGCATTTTGGAGGTCATGAAGTGATTGGTACATGAGTACAAATATTTTTTTTGAACGTTGTTCACTTTAGTTTACTTAACACTTATTAGTTGAGTTTCTGTCGGTTCTAATAATTGTTTGTCACGGTTTATTTTCAGCGATGAAATCACTGACCTTGAATTTTTCAGGTACTAAAATTTTCCACTCAGCAAATCTGTTTATGTTTTTGGTTTAATTAAATTTAGTTTTCCGACGCTATTGGTAATACGTTTTATGTTTCTATCCGTTTCATATATCAAATTTCAAAGACATGCAGAGTCAACAATGACGCAAGTCATTTAACGCATTCCAACTTCTAATGTACCTATATATTGGTTGCTATTCTGTTTGTTGTAATATTTTAAATCAAGATGACCCTCAGTGATTGTGATATCTGCGTGCACTGGTCACATATTGTGACTATTTATTCAGTAATATGATTGGAGGTTTTTAATATAACAAAGAAAATAATAAACGCCTAGCCGGAACACACAAGTAATATGAAATATATCATCATAAATGGCCGGTTAGTTGTTGACGCATTAAAAATGTATGAAATATTCATGAATAGCACGGCTAAAGAAAACAAAAAGAGGTCAAATAACTCTTGTAATTGAAGACATGCCCCATTGTTATGCGAAATAATGAACACAAAATGTTTATCCAGGATGAATATTGAGCGGCTCCAAGCTGTGGTTTCTGGTTTAAGATATATATTTCCCATAAAATAATAACAATTACTTAGACGATAAACATATTAAATAAAAAAAACTAAACTACATACTTAAGTGTTTTTAAACGAAAGAATTTTAGATGGAAAAATTGAATAACTGGTTAATCCTCTATTACGGCATAGGTACTTCCCAAGTTTACAATATATTATTATATACCGCAAAATATCGTGAGGTGCTTGAGATAAGCTTATACTATAACATAAGTGATAATATAATATGATTATTTCATGTATCTCTGCTGGGCAATGGCACATCGGCTGATTTCTCACATTGTGATGTGGTATAAATATTCCTTTGGTATGATTTACTTGCTATAAGTGAGTAATTAAATTAATAATATTTACCTACATAACCTTCAACATAAATCCTAACTGAAAGCGTTTGCGAATTCTGGTACACGTTAACTGCTGTCTGTCAGAAAAATATTGTATGTGTTCAAATTTCGCAAATTATACATAGATTTAAATTACGAGATAATAAAACGGTTTCCATAGAATAGTCAGAAATATAGCCTGGCGTGTGATGCACGTGCTCCGCTCAAGCGTCCTTTATACTGAGCCAATCTATGCGCCTTCAGTTTTGCGCGAACTGTTAATTTTGGTAATATACTCAAACGAATAAATAATGTAAAAACAGCAACTTCAAATCCGCTTGTACGTATTAAAGACGCTGAGTGCAAACACGTGGAAACATATTTTCTGGTTTTCATCACCTTTACATATTCATATTTGACAACGCACGTGTAACTGGATTCATTAGAAAGTTATCACATATGTGTATCGTTGATATCTTGCTAGACGTACCGCCAATGAACTTATTCCTCATATGTCGTACGTTGTGATATCGTTAATCATGATGAATGTTGAATGATACGGAATAAGATAGCCAGAAGCACGTGTTTTGTTCATTATAAAAAATATGGTCTTCTATTTTTAAACGGTTGATTCAAAAGTAGGTAGGTAAGTACTAAGGTTTTCATTTTGATAAAAGGTTGGAAAAATAGAAGCATATTATTTTTTATGCGACACCACAACCAATCATCCATCATTGCATTTCGTATTATTTGTAATTATTAGTAATGACGCACTGTAACAAGAAACGTGACGACAGTAAAATAATGAGAATTTCAAGATTTATTTTCATAGCACCAGACTTGGTAAGTAATTTTTATTGCTTGTGAACAAACTTATTACCAGACGAATCATGGTTGTTCTGCTGACCTGAAAGTAAATAAAAAGATATTTTTTTGTCTGTGGATTCAAGCAATCTCAGTCTCCACCTGAAAATTGTCCACAGCGTTACAACGTGGCTTTTATTATTGCAATTTAATAAATTGCCACTCTTGTATATTCGCATCTCTAATTCTCATGATTTAGTATCGAAATTAATTGCTATGACTTTAAACACTTATTATAAGTTATTAGAGTTAGTATGCTAAAATTATGACACATTTTTTTTGGTTTGCTTCTACAACTATGTAAAAATGTGGTAAATGTCTGGTCCGCTGCCACTCCTATAAAAAGGACAGTCTATCTTGCAGCAATATCCATCAGGATATTGTTGCTGCTGCTCCCTCAGCAATGAAGTAGTGAGCAACCTTTTTTTGTGCATTATGGCTTAAAATTATGAGTGCGCTCCCCCGAAAACATGCCTGATGCATTGCAGTATTGCAAGGAGCCCCAACTACATCCTAAGTGAATTGTTATACTGAACGCACAGGAAGTTGTAAACTTGACCTGTGTATGCCACCCATAGGATACTTGAGTAGAAGAATTGGCATATTCATTTAATAGTGTGACTTTGGTACACCGAGTAAACCTGCCTGCAAGTATATTTCTCTTTACTGTAACCACCCAAGCTCACTCTATCTCTCTCTGTGTGTGTGTGTGTGTGTCCTCATAATTTTTGAGTTCACCGCGGCAGACAAAGTGACACGGGGTCTCTACCTAGAGACTATAAGTCTCTCGTGTTCTACTACAGCAAACGGGTTGTTAAAAAAAAGTTGTAAAGAGGGATCAGGTATATTTATTTTACTAATAATTCAAATTACATAATCGGTATCAGAAATGTAACTATGGCTTACATCGCAAATTATAAAAAATACTTCAAGGTCCAAGAAGATTGCCGACGCTGTAACAATATAAAATAATATAATATATATTAAATATGACTTCATTATGAAACTTTGTCACAATATAATTTTTATAAGTGCTCTAAAAATTCTTTAAGAAGCAGATAATATAGCCTTTAATACAAATTGTTTTTAAAACTACTAATTCGACGTGGTGTGACATTTTAAAACCGGTCTAGCTACATTTCTAATGTTCCTTATAAAACATTGAAATATCACGTGCAATTATCAATAAACGCTACTACATCTCGGGCTCCCGAAACCTTGGGTGCCGTTAGGCTCTCAGTGATAAGCGCCAAATTTGAAACGTAGGTAATGTATGCCTTTAAGATAAATGTTCAAAAACAAGAATTAACCATTAACATATATTATACACCACTAGCAGGCCCGGCGGACGTTGTCCTGCCACGAAATTGAAAAACCCTATTTCAGCACCACCTATCGGGTTAAATTGTGTTTTCAAAGCATCCAGGAACCCATTGAAATATACACACAAAATTTCATACAAATCCGTTTAGGAGGAGTTAGTTGACAAACATACGTACAGAAGAATTATATATTAAATTTATTAGGGTTTTATGTTACGGTAGCATAAATATTAACATATATGTATGAATAAATTATGTTTAAAAGTACTGTTGCTACGCCCAAATATTATGTTCGTTGTAATATTACAAAACTTGATAAAATATATCGTCATTATAAGAATAACAAGTAATTGTAGGTATATTCAGCTGTATCTGGAATGACTAACAAAGTATTAAATGAAACCAGTGATAGTCAGCACTGTTTCTCCGTGTCATAGTAGTCACGAATTGCGCCAGCTTTACCTAGATGTTGTGTCATGTGTGACGTCGGGAGGCTTGTTCGTGTCAGCCAATCAGAGACTGCCAACGATCCAGTTGTACAGAAATAAAACTTATTATTTTATACCACAAACTAAATCAATTTTCCTCAATGGATCATGTAAAAGTTATAGATGCTGGTTATATAACATGCGAATGTGTTTTTGGATTTAGATCTTTCGAGTTTAACGTTCTATTTAGGGGTTTAAAATCTTATGCAAGGTTATTTTGATTGTGTCTTACCTTGTTGAAATAAAATTCATATTCAACGAAATATGTAAGGTTTAATCATAGGTGTGTAAAATAATTACACATGCAAACGCAATTAACTATGTAAAAAGACATAATTTTGCTGATGTATGAAAGCATCGCTGTTATGCGAGTTGCATTGTACACAGTGTAGGTACGGTTGTTTAGATGTGTGTTCGATTGTTTGAATGTGTGGTTCGGGGGCTCGAGCACGCACACGTACATGTTTGCGACGATATTGCAGCTGTGGTATTGCTGCTTGCGTGGTCCGATGCGCGTGCGCCGAGTGCCGACTGTTGTGCACAAAGTAAATATAGCTCGCGCGTCGCGGTGGCGCGGTCGGCGTGCCACACCTCCGCGCCACATCATCTACCTATCAACCTATTGTATTGTAACGTATAACTTTCTAATCTAACTGACGTCACTGACCTCTGTTGACTTTTCAGAATAGAACAGACACATGTACATTTTAATTATACAGCCGTACTGTAGATATATTACTGATTTATGTTACGTAAAGGACACAATCTCACGCCCGTGTCGCAAAAGGGGTAGGCACAGGTGCAACCAGTGCACGCTCAGTTTACCGAGGTTATTTTCGTGCCACCACGGCGAGTCAGTCGCTATATCGGGCGCAAATTCCAATCCCTGGCAACTCGCATGATTTTCAAATTGAACAATAAATTGTTATCGTCTTACCTGGGATTTGAACCCAAAGCCGCATTGGTTTCTCAAATTAATTTCCTTACTACTAGACCAATGAGGCAATAATCTTTGGTATTTTTATGGAAAAAATACCAGTTTTGATGGACTTACAGTTTAAATGTTTTATTTATTAAACCGCATTCCGAATATAGGCGTTGCATATGTTTTAATAAAAGTTAATTTGTAATTTTAAATACAGTATACATATAAGTCGTTTTTCTAACAAGAATAAGTCTTAATTTTTTTAGACAGGCAGCAAATATTAGATTGATCATCTTAACAAAAGTAGAATCTAGAGCTCTAGACCCAACGGTGTAGATTGATGTAATTGCAAATGATCAACATCGGAATTTTCCAATTGGCTCTAAATTGAAACAAATATACATTTGTTACAGAGCAATTACCTTTAGAAGGTTATCAATTGCCAGCAAATACACACACCTAATATAATTTCTTATTCCAATACGTTCGGTTCGATTTTATAGAGATAATGAATAGTAAATAATGGTTTTGTTTGTTTATATAGGTTCATTCGTCATTTTTTTGGAATATGTTAAGTTTAACGTTAAAAACAAATAAAATAGTAGTTCTAAGTATTATCGAGTTTACATATAGGTTATAACCATTGTTTTTATATATAAAATTTATACAACGTTACAGTCAAAAACTACATATTTTCCTTGACTTATCTCACAGAAACAAAAGACTAAATACCTATTTGGAATAGCTTATCTGTGAAAATAATATTTCACGGTAACTGTCAACATTAGGTACAGAAATATTTTGTCCATTAAATTTTGTTGTTTTCAACCTATTAAAGCCGTCTCTAGCATTAATAACCACTCAACATGTTGAACAAAATGCATATTGGATAGATGCATGATCATTGCACATGTGCAACTCTTACCATGGACTACCCACCGTCCACCGAGCTTATTTCCGCCCCATGATGTGATAGGTGGCGAGTATCTTACCATATCGGGTACAAAATTTAAGGAACTAGATGGGTAATGGATTGATACAAACCAATTACAAATAATATTACGAATAATTTTTAGATGTAAAATAGTACAATAAAAAAACAAAATCCGACTGCAAAAAAAAACAATTTAAAAGTAATGCACTAAAAAGACCGAAACAAGATTGAGAATAGAAAATTAAATTTGTTGAGCATGCTACTTGGGTTTTTAAGACGAATACAACTGTCGAAATCCATCCAGCCGTTTGGAAATTCTTACCAAAATTGACATAACATTCATAGTATTTTATTTATTAAAAATCAAAATCCTTAAACACAAATAATTAACTTTTTATCACTGTTTTGTCACATGGCAGTATTTAAAAGTAGTAGGTACATTTAAACATAACATATATAGCAAATCTACATATTACCTACCTAACAAATTAAAGAAAATAAAATATTTATGCAATCAACTACAAAATGTTCTTCGTTACGATCAAAAACTTGATTATCTGCAAGGCTTTCGTGTAATTTGCTTATATCTCTACCTGTTTCCAAAATGTGCTTTAAATGACGACGAAGATGTTGTTGACAATCCAAAAAGTTTGCAAGCACCGAAAATTGAAAAAAAAATCTCCTTAGATATTTTAAATGGTATTTGTCAGGATTTCTTTCGTTCTACTTAACTTCTAGGCATGAGTTCTGAAATATGATATATATTGGACTCTATGTAAAATAAATTATATATAAAACAGCGGCTTAATGTTGGTAAGCGACTTTCTTCACATTGGATAGTGGTAGTGGCGTACCGAATACCCGAGACGATAGAATTTAATAGCGCAAGAATATTTGAATATGGCCAAATGGCCTAGGTACATATGGTGCCAAGGTTCCGCAGGTTCCCCTACACCTGTTACAACATTAAAAATAAACTATGTATGTACTTATTTTTTCTTTAGTGACTGGACGAGGTCGGGTAACCGGATTCCCGAAGTGTATAACTTTAATCGTAATACTGTACCTATAATAACATTTAGTTATGGCTAGTACCTACACATATTTATAATGTACATTCAGTGTAGATTTTACGTATCCGTCAAAAATAATTCTGGAACGCATTGCTCGATATAAATATATATATATAGCGTTTGACAGAGTAAGTCAAAGAGCATTTGTAACAGACCGAGGGATTTGAGACGAAATGATACTCAGCAGTCTGAATTTTACAATATATATTTTCTGGTAGAGATTTTACTTATTTCTATCACAAAGCAAAAATGAATAATCGTCTCTGTCATACCATGACTTTTATACGGTTCAGTCACCTTTTTAAATTATAAACTACCAGTATGTAAGATTACTAAATAGTTCCGATACATATAATATTAATATATATTATTTGGCTATTCCCTTAAACTGTAATACTAAATATTTTATTGTTATTGACTTGTATTACCTTTATTAATCAATTACTTAGTAAAGATTATCTTTACTAAGTCTAATGACGTCACTACCAGTTACTATAAATTACAATTATACATTTAAATGAAGTTAAGTAAGTTAGCATCACTAGCGTCGGGAGTCAGTTGCTAACATTCGGCCATCCTGCAACGCCCGTGTCCCACGGCGCTCAGGCAATGTCCCAGCATCCGTACCATCAGTTACCTGGAAACGGAAAAGAAAACCAAAAGAAATAGACACAAACAAATTATTGGCTTATGACATGGCAAGTAACACAGACATTTTTGAGTACGCTTCAAGCAATATTTTTTCAGGTAGCTAACTTAAACTCAATTAGGTCTTGAAGACACCAATCTATAAGGGTCTAACAAACTAATTACACGGGTCACGTAGACATTTACTTGTGTTGGTTACACAGATGATTTACTTGCGTCGGTCACATAGACGATTTACTTGCGTTGGTCACATAGACGATTTACTTGCGTTGGTCACATAGACGATTTACTTGCGTTGGTCACATAGACGATTTACTTGTGTTGGTCACACAGACGATTTACTTGTGTTGGTCACACAGACGATTTACTTGTGTTGGTCACACAGACGATTTACTTGTGTTGGTCACACAGACGATTTACTTGTGCTGGTCACACAGACGATTTACTTGTGCTGGTCACACAGACGATTTACTTGTGTTGGTCACATAGACGATTTACTTGTGTTGGTCACATAGACGATTTACTTGTAATCTTTTAAAATGCGATTTAAAATATCTATAAAATATTAATAGACTGCCTCGGTGGCGCAGTTGTAATTGCGCATGCGTTACGACTGCTGTGCTGAGGTCTCGGGTTCGATCCCCGGGTTGTGTAAAGTGATATTGGATTTTTCTATCTAGAAGTTCTCAGTATCAGCTCGGAGTCTGGAATTGTGCCCGGTATGGTGATAGGCTCGCCCCTATCACATTATTTGACCGAAATTCGGCGATAAGTGGATGTACTGGTTACACCTCTGACTACCCCTTCGATAATCAAGTACAAGCGTGAGTGTACATGTACGTATAAAATTTTTCATTTTGTTTCAGCTCATCGGTTTTGGAGATAACTGGCAGAACCTATAATAATGCGTTACAAAACATTTATTTCAATGATTTATGTAATATTTTTGTCGTCGTTCTTTAAATAAAGGGGTTTATTTTTAATATTTATTTATACATATATATACAAGTAGACGCCTAATGATTAAACAATGTCACTTATAATATATGCCAAGTACAAAGATTTTCTCAAATGAAAGAACACAAATTAATTAATTAGCTTTCGAGTAAATCTATGAGATCGTCCCTATCTACTTCCCCGTCGCTAGCCGAACTATCTGCATCAGAAACAACCGATTTGTAAGGTCTCAACACCTCGCCTCTGACAACTGCATTAAAGTTCTTATATCCTTTCATTCCTTTGACGCTACTTATTGTATAACGATCTATACTAGGTTCGGCTTTGCAAACTTTGTAAGGGCCAGAGTAAAGACTCTTTAATTTTTGTGAAACTTTCGTGGATACATCCCTATTAGCACCACCTTTCCACAAAACCAACTGTCCTACCGAATATTTAATGCATTGTTTACGGGATTGATCAAATCGCTTTTTCATTACGGTCATGTTTCTGTCGATACGGAACTTTGCAGTTTCTCGCCTATGTTGTAGAGCTTGCTCTAGTGAAGCAAAGTCTTGTGATTCATTTAAAAGATAAGCTGGCAAACGAGAATTACTATGAGTGAACATTAGTTTGAAAGGCGGAACGGTTGTAGTAGAGTTAGGGGTGTTGTTTATGCCCCACACGACATCAGGAAGTTTTTCATCCCATGTGTTCTCACTATCTGACATTGTATTCAAGCCGTCTAAAATTGTTCGATTAACACGCTCGACTTGCCCGTTAGACCTGGGGCTTGCAATCGCGTTCAAAACATGCTTGAATTGAGATTCTTCAGAAAACTGCTTGAAATAACGACTAGTGAAAGCTACACCTCTATCCGTAATAATTCTCGAAGGATAACCAAAAAGTGTAATTATTTCTTTTAGGTGTTTAATAGTCTCTATAGAACTACAATTTCTAACGGCTTTGGCAAAAACAAATTTTGTAAAGGAATCTATTACAACAAGAATATATGTATTTCCTTTTCTAGTTTTCACAAAAGGTCCCAAGTGGTCGACGTGTAGGGTATGCATAGGTACCGGTACCTTTTCGATTGGATATAGTTCCCCCTTTGCCTTCCCATAGTCTGATTTCCCATAAGCGCACTGTAAGCATGATTTAATATATTTTCTTATAAAACGTGTCATCCCGGCAAACCAAAACAGTTCTTTAATAGTTTTTTCACATCTATCAAACCCAGGATGTCCTATCTGATCGTGGTACTTTTGCAAAAGGCCATATTTTGCTAATTTTGGTATAACAAAACGTTCACCATGCAAAGTTTTCCTATACAAGATATTATCTTTAACGGTATAATTATTAATTATATCTGGATTAGTCGTATGTGCTAACAATTGTTTAAGTAAATGCTGAATATTACTATCTTGAATTTGAAGTGTAACCAACCAGTCAGTTTCACTAATTTGGAGAACTGATTCTGTAATGGGGTTCCTACTTAGCGCATCTACGTGCTTCATGCGCTCACCAGGCCTGTACTCTATCTGCGTATCAAAATCCTGAATTGTGAGCCACCACCGCGCTATACGAGGGATTAAGTCCTTTTTGACTAATGTAGTACGTAAAGCTGCACAATCTGTAATAACTTTTACAGGTATTCCTGTTAAATAAATACGGAAACGTTTTAATGACTCTACTACTGCTAAAGTTTCAAGTTCATAACTGTGGTAGAACTGTTCTTCTTTTGATGTAACTCTACTAAAGTATGCAATTGGTTTCATTGAACCGTCTTGCTGATGCTGTATAAGCATACCACCTAGTCCTAACTTACTTGCGTCCGTGTGTAATTCTGTAACAGCCTTGCTATCATAAATACCAAGCACTGGCCTCTCAGTTAATTTAAGTTTTAAGGTTTGAAACGCGCTTTCCTGTTCAGTACCCCAACACCAATTTGCATCTTTCTTTGTGAGTTTTGTTAAAGGAAGTGCAATTTCGGCAAAACCATGAATAAATTTTCTAAAATATGAAGTTAGCCCAATGAATTGGCGAATCTCATGAACATTTCGAGGACGCCGGTATTCAGTAACACATCTAATCTTAGCCTGGCCAGGTCGTATAGTACCTTCAGAAATTTCATAACCTAGATAATTTACAGTAGTTTTCAGGAAGGAACATTTTTTTAAATTTAATTTTAAATTAGCTTTCCGCAAAAGTTCCAAAACACGCTCCAATAACTGTATGCCCGCTCCTACAGTCGCGCTTGGCAACATGACGTCATCAAGATATATAGCGACGTCATTTACAACGTCATTTAGAGCAAGTCGTATTAGGCGCGAAAAAACAGCTGGAGCATTAGCCAAACCGAAGGGCATTTTTAAAAATTCATATTGTCCGGTAGGTGTAACGAATGCAGTTTTGTGGATAGAATCATCAGACATTTTTACTTGATAGTAGCCTTGGGCTAAGTCAAGTGTTGTAAAATAATGTTTTCCTACTAATTTGGTGACTTGATCGTCAATATGTGGTAGAGGATAACGATCCTTAACAGTTTGCGAATTTAAAGCCCTGTAATCTATGCATAGTCTGTAGTCACCGTCTTTCTTTTTCACTAATATGACTGGACTTGCGTACGCAGACATCGATTCTCTTACTACTCCACCTTCAAGCAAATCTTGAACTTTATCCCTAACAATTTCATTTTCTTTATGTGACAGTCGGTATGGCTTAAAATGAACTGGCCTGTCTGTCGTTGTGTGAATATGCATTTCCATAAGATCCGAGCAGCCTAAATCTTTTGAATCTCTAGCAAACAGACCACAGTAGTTGTTTAATAAAACCAAAAGCCTATCATAGTCCTGATTATGCAATTTGCCTATATCGATTTCATGTATATCTAAAAAATTAGATTGACTAACAGATTGCGGAGAAAGTTCAAGCGTCATAACGTCATGAACCTTATCAGGTACAGGAGTTACTAACTCAGCGCGTGCAATTAATTTATGAGCCGAAAGTGAAACTGCAACGTCACTTATATTTATGAATTTCAGTCGACCTTCGATGCAGATAATTCCCCCAGGAATAGCGTAACATAATTTACCTAATTCTAAATAAACAGGGTTTGTCAGATAATAACAATTGTTGTCGGTTTCATTGTCAATAAACACATTTACCAAACTGACAGTTTGTGCCGGTATAGTGACATTATTTTTAAGATAAACATTGTATTTAGAATTAAAATCTGAATTTTGTAATTTTATACGTTTAAAGTTATCCATAATTGTTGACGTTTGAACAAAGTTGGCAGAGTTTGATGTAGTAAATAGACTTATACCAGGTTGATTAATCATCGACTGCCCAATAATCAGGTCTATACCAGAAAGATCGTAATCTGTTATTTCGACGTAACCACTCAAGCACACATTATCTATACAAACATCTATTCGTGAACTGCCTAACGACCGTGTGTGAGCACCACCAAAACCTCGCATTACAACTGTTGATAGTGTTACCACTAAGCTTAGCACTTTCGCCTTACTGTTAGTTAGTATATTTAATTTACTGCCAGTATCAATGTAAGTAGTAATTTGTTCTGTACCAATATATGCGAGGCGTTTGAAGATGCTCAGTATATCATTATTTAATGTATACATGATACGACTCACCCGGGATGCATGAACTTGTTGTTGCTGCGATGAGCCAGGAGTGGCTGCAAACCAGCAGGTGGTAGATATGTGGCCGAAGCGTTGGCAGGTCTCGCAGCGTTGTTGAGCACGGCAGT
Source organism: Laothoe populi (assembly GCA_905220505.1). Taxonomy (NCBI): domain Eukaryota; kingdom Metazoa; phylum Arthropoda; class Insecta; order Lepidoptera; family Sphingidae; genus Laothoe; species Laothoe populi. The sequence continues at coordinate 13,083,275 of HG992148.1, forward strand.
CTCGCGCCTCGTGTCCAACCCGGCGACAGGAGTAGCACCGCTTCACTCGTATGTTGAGAGGCTGTGGTTCACCACCATCGGCAGCACCCCTCCTCCATGTAGACTTCCGCGTTGACGCTGAAGTTTCCACTCTTCTATAATTTTCTAGCGACGATAAATATCCATAGTAGAGTAGTTCAGGTGTCTGGCATTGGTATGCCTTAGCATTTGCACGCAGCTCCACAGGAAGTCCTCGTATGATACAAGAGATTGCATCTTCCCCGTAGATATTGCACTTTTTGATCAACGATACCTTGTCATGGAAGTACTTCGTCATAGTTTCAGTATCCCTTTTTGTTCTTGCCAGCATGATATCGAGCTTATCTGCGTAATCAACAGATCTAGGAAAAGCAGTCTCCAGAGAATGCTTCCATTGTTCCCAGTCGAGATTATAATCGTCCAAATCGTCATACCATCGTCTAGCAGAACCCCGCAGACGAAGTTGCATCACAAATTGCCTTTCGGTCGCGTCCCATCCGTACACTTCGCCAAGCTGGTCAATTTTATGTAACCAGCTGCTAATGTTACTTGTGTTATCTTCAGGCCGAAATTTAGGAATAACCTCTGCGTCAGCATGGGTCACTCGGCGTCGTTTCTTGATCGAGGGCGTGCAGTCTTCAGACGATGAAGAAAAAAAAAATTGGCGTTCTTCACCGCGTTTGTCGCTGTGTTTCTTCTTCTTGATGCCAAGACCAGCAGCATAGGGTCCCGACATTTTCACAATCCCGCTTCTGAGATGTAACAGACCGAGGGATTTGAGACGAAATGATACTCAGCAGTCTGAATTTTACAATATATATTTTCTGGTAGAGATTTTACTTATTTCTATCACAAAGCAAAAATGAATAATCGTCTCTGTCATACCATGACTTTTATACGGTTCAGTCACCTTTTTAAATTATAAACTACCAGTATGTAAGATTACTAAATAGTTCCGATACATATAATATTAATATATATTATTTGGCTATTCCCTTAAACTGTAATACTAAATATTTTATTGTTATTGACTTGTATTACCTTTATTAATCAATTACTTAGTAAAGATTATCTTTACTAAGTCTAATGACGTCACTACCAGTTACTATAAATTACAATTATACATTTAAATGAAGTTAAGTAAGTTAGCATCACTAGCGTCGGGAGTCAGTTGCTAACACATTATAATACTTCGAGGCAAGTAAAGATATGAAATATTGGATAGAAACGGCTCGTAATAAGTAGGTACTTTTCTTAACCCATAAATCCATCAACATCTAGTGGGGTCATTTAGTCTAAAATATCCGTTATGAAAAGTTATTTCTAAATTTCATATTGTCATAAATTATTTACATGCATTATGCACTCTCGCCTATAATTACCGAAGGGATAGGCAGAGTTGTAACCGGTAAACCTACTTTCGGGCGGGCGGGCGGCGGGAGACCGTCCCATTATGTGATAAGCCATACCGGGCACAATTTCACACTCCTTGAAAAATAGAAAAACTCAATATCATTTTACAGTTGTACCGCGTACGCAATTACAACTGCGCCACCGAAGGCACTAATTATTTATTTTATTCATTCACGGATTAAAGAATAATATTTATTTTATTCCTTAATTTGCGCAAAAAATGTTTTCAGATAAAGGAAGTATGTCCTTTAGACAAGAAAGATATTCCGTGGTGGAGAAGAAATTCAATTTTTTTGAAAAAGCCTAAAAGAAGCAATGACTTTAACGATCATACAAAACGGGATACATACAAGTAAATATTTATTACATAAAAAATATTGAATATTTCAGAAATATCGTACAACAGGAATACAACTAATTTTGACTTATCTTAATTTAATTTTATAAAGTATTCTTCTGATTCTGTTGATACACGGACTGTGGACGGCGACAAAAAGCCTGGTGAAGGCTTCATGGAAGGCAATACATTGAAGTATCGTCGTCATTCAACACCTCGTCGCCAGAGAAGTCAATATTGTAGTGACTGCCGCGGCCGCCGTGATAAACCACTGTAAGCAACATGGCGTATTGTGAAGAAGTGTAGCTTCTAGGCCGGCATGATTGTCTTGAGTAGCGAGAGATAGATTGTCTCTCGCTACTTGATACTCCAATTGGCACTACCTACGCTTACCATGAGGTGCAGTGTGGTCATATGGCCGTGCCAGGATAAAAAAAAAATGGGTGCGTGTACTTATGTACGCGCGTGGGAAGTTATACTTCTTTGGCCTCATTGAAAAATAGTTTTTAATTGCATGCAAATATTAATAATATTTTAATTTATATCAATAAATAATACATTCGGATAGTTAACCTCAATTATATTGGAGCACTTGAAAAAGTATATAAGCGCAATTTTTTTCACTAATATTTACGAATAGTAATTATTATTCAATTTAAATTTCGGTATAAAATCACCTTACATTTCATGCCCGCCTGGTACTTAAAAAGAATATTTTTTTTTATTTATTTACTCTATAAAAGAGAAGGCAAAGGTTCTCCACCATGCAGCCATGTCTGTCGTTATTTTTTCCAAATCTGGGCTAGAATTAAAGTCTTCTTCTTCTCTGGTTTTAACTTATACAAAAGGCCGAAGCCATGTCTGCAGTCTTCATCCATTCAAAAGGGGGAAGCCATGTCCGATATTTTTCTCATTTTAAAGGCCGGAGCCATGTCTGAAATAAACACAATTCAAAACGCCTAAGCCATGTCTGAAATAGTCACAATTTAAAGGCTGAAGTCATGTCTGAAATATTTTTTTTACTTATTAATCACAATCAGAATAAATAAATTGTGACCAGTATGTGAAAGTATTATGCAAGACCGAATTACTTTAAAGTAAAAACAAAATAATTGTGGCTAGTATGTGAAAGTATTATGAAAGACCGAATTACTGAAAAGAAATACAAGATAATTGTGGCCAGTACTTATGTTATAGTATTATGCAAGACCGAAATACTAAAACAAATCTCCTTACATGCCAGCCTGGTACTTAAAGTGAATAATGACAGTGACGTAGGTTGACGTACCCAAGAAGTATCTAGACACAAACAAACCTTGCATTTGAAACGGTATCATATCTCCTTAAATTTCATGCTAGCCTGATACTTAGGGCAACTTCAGAGTGTTACTTTTGTGTCATGTGTTGCGCATCTTAAAATTTCACTTTTTCATAACGCACCTAAAGAAGTATTAACTTCAAAAAGTAGGTACATATATTTTAGTTACAACAAAAACATGTTCAGCGTTTTGCGCTTCTATTATTTAAACCAATTTAAAGCTTGGCGCCAATGCGCCTAATGATGCGTCATGGAACAAGCCTACGTGCGTCTTTGCACTTGGATGGGGCAACATTTAACTCGAATGTCAAATGATGCAGCAATTGTAATATGAAACAATGCTCAATTTTTTTCTATCGTATAACTATTGTAACATAATAAGCATAACTTTATGTGGTAGAGATGATTGCAGTTGAGAAAAAATATCGTATGTTAATTTTGTTAACAAGATCTATGTCGTTAAACATTTACAATATGATTAGTAGCAAGAAATATAGCTCTTTCTAACAAGTAAGTTGGTACCATTAGTGCCGGTAGATACAATTTCGTTGTGATCTCTAGGAAAACTAGATATATCAGCTTAGCTTCTCTATTTCTTAACAAATACATACATATACACTCACGTCTGCTATCCCCGAAGGGGTAGACAGAGATGTTACCAGTACACACACTTTTCGCCGAATTATTACGGTGCCAATGTGATAGGGGGGAGCCCATCGCCATTCTTAACTAATATTATCACTTAAATATGTCGAGCCCGCAAAGATAAAGTGGTATATATGTAGGTTCTTATGTTTCTGCGTGGTGATTGCAGTGCAGTTGACTGCCAGTTCTTCAATCAGCTATCCATCTCAGCAGGCAGTTCTTTCAAAAATGTACAGTGTCAAATATTTATAAGTTTATAATACTATTGTTTGATACACCCCTTGTTGTTCCACATTTGGTAGAGCATTATACTTCTCATCAAGAGGAGGGTGCATGTCTGCACGGCATCGTAAGGACGCAGCGAATGGACGCATCCTTAACAATTAAGTAGACCGCGATTGGTTAATGAAGATAAGGATTAAATATTTCATAACAGCCTAAGTTTTGGCCTGGACCGCTCGTTCATTAGCTGAAGAGCAACAATGAAAATGAATTATGTAATAATTAAGCGAATTATTCAAGCAAGACTTGTAAACCAAGTGGCAAAACACGAGAACTGCAGACATTGTTTGTGGGTTTCAGAGTTAAAGAAAGAAAATACAAACTAAGTTCAGCGTTTTTTAGTTTGCTTGGAGAGAGAACCTTCATCACGTACATCAATGCGCTCGATTTTGCTGTTATTTTAGTGGTACTAAATGCAATTATAATGGCAACCATAGTGGGTTTGCAGACATTAAATTGTCCAACAACCTTACTTGTAATCACAAGCAGAATAAAATGCTGCTATCCATGGTGCAGTGCATTCTAGTGGAAAGTGGAAACTTTCTCCAGCAAAACATTCCATATCAGTGATTAAAAAAAATCATTAAACACACTAAGTTTATGGACACATTTATAATAACTACGATTTTAGTACTTTTGAAGAGGTAGATAGAATAGATAATCAGATATATTTGATTGAGACTTTGGGTTATAAACAGGATGACGACGATGACGTTAGCCCAAGAAAATGCATGAAATCCCGATGACACACGAGCTCAATAACAAATATGTAACAATAACAATGTATCACGTTATGAACTGGTTCAAGCGATCGTCGAATTTTCTCGCAGTCTCAGATTGCTGCAATTTGCAGTCATATGGACAGGCCGCTCCAGTTCGGCGTTTTGTTTCATAAACATCGTCTCTATATTCATTGTCTGAATGGAAAATCACAACTCATGTTAGTAGTACATGCAACAATTCATCGGAATTTAAGTATTTGGGTAAATATTATCCAAGAATGTGGATAATGTTGTTATGTGGCCGAGCTATGTTTGAGCTATATCAGCAAATTTAAAAAAATAAGCTTTAGCAGTAATATCGTCAAGAACAGCGGTAGTTTTTACAATAGATTATTTATATAATTATATATGATATAGATTTGGTAATTTAAATGTTTATTAAGAATGTTGTGAAATTAATACATTCTTAGGGTTTTTTGTTGTTTTACACGAGTTTTAGTTTTAGTCTTTTTGTTAGCTGTCCTGTCCTAGCTGTCCTCCGCATGCGTTGCAATGCCATGTAAAGTAAATTTGATTAATTTCGATCGGTTGAACGGTATAGACGTTGATGTTCTGCGGCGCCATCTAGCGAGTTCATTTTATTTTTTCGGGTCAGGAACGTTTCATCATAACATGGATGAATAGTTAAGGAGTCCATAGAGGATAAAAACACAAGACCTACGTAATAGCAGGGAAGATTTCCCGATTACGATGTTGTTGTTAAATAAACTAGGAAGAACTTGAAAATTATTGTATAAACTGTCCATGAACTTGGTAATATTATTAATGCATAGGTAACACCAATCGTGTACCCATTTTTTTAATTTTTATCTAAGATCGGTTGGCGTTATAATAATAAAGTAAGTACTTTGATTACGTGACGGTCACCCAGTATCAAGGTATCAGTATTACCAAGGCAAACAATAGCTATGATCAATGAATAACGGTGAATCAGTATTTTGGTACAAATAACAAAATGACTCAGGAAAAACTGTAGTCTAGTCTAGTACTGTAATCCCCTTGGAAACCTCGGCAGGAGCTCATTTCACATTCGGAGCGTTCGCGGGAGGAAATTCCTCTGAAACCGCACTTAAAGATAAAGTTTGCATATATGTCTCTTTTGTTTTGTTTTGTTTTGTTTAAGTGTGTCTCAACATTCTAATGTAGACCTTATATTCCTCCACCTCCTCTTATACTCCTTTCTTCTTCTTATTTCAAATATGTTCTTATGTAATTTATGTCCATTATCTTCGGCTATATAACGTCTATAATCTGACTGATCCTTCGCTGAATTTCGCTTCGTACTGAACTGCCTTATCTTTCCTTATTGTCTGGATAGGTGTCTTATCTATTTTCACTCGAGACTAATATTTACGTATTGCAGGTGTAATATCTAAATTTAAAATGAATCATCAAAAAGTTCATGCAACGCGCATGTTGGCCTAAATTTATATATGAAAATAACAAATTCAACTGAATGCTAGTCATTACTATTTCACAAACTCTTTTCCAAAACATATGTAGCGAATTAGATATATAAGTGATATTTTACACACACAAATATATATTACACTTTGCAAACAACAATACCTAATAACTATTATCAGTACCCGGACTTAATAACGTGTTTTTATTGAGCAATAATTGTTTTGGCATTATTTTTCAGGTACGCTGCGCAGTCATGCCACTTGCTGTTAAGGTATAATCACTCATTATCTACGTTCCTTGACGCAATGTTTATTTCCATCCAAGGCTGTCTATACTTCATGCATTGAAAGTACTGATTACTGTTTGCGGTGGCGGCTTGTGATTGGTCTAATGCGGAGGCCTGGCCGGGTGTGGCGAAACGTGTTTGTTTCAAATGCCACTAGTTCTCCAAACTTTACAGCTCCGATAAAAAACAATACAGGAACTAAATAGTTTAAATAATCATTTTCTGAACTGGTTATATGTGTGATTGGAAAGAGAACCGACAATTTTGAAGATATTTGCACGTGAATTTACGTTATGTTAGCATATTTCTGCGAGCGTGTGTACGAATTCCAATCACAAAGAGCGACAATAGTGTTCTTTTTTTTTTAATACAACAATATTTGCAAATTTAAAGTACCTACTTACTCTGGACTCGACGATTCCCGCGTTTAAATAAACAAGATGTTTTGTGGAGACCATAATTACTAAATACATTTAAATACGTAAAATATCATGTACGTTCGTAAAAATATAAGCAATTTCTATAAAAATAGTGATATTCACAACATTAATACAAGAAACAGAAACAAACTTACAGTACCCTCGTTTAGAGTAGTAAGATCTAAAAAGTCTTTTATGGGTAACTGTGTTAAATTTTATAACAAAATCCCCAATAACGTAATTGATTTGCCAAATAAAATGTTTAAGACTCATATTAAACGTCATCTTATGGACAGGGGCTATTATAATGTTCAACAATATCTAGAGGATAGGAATGTCTGGCATTCGGTTCCTTCCTGCACACTGCGACCTGGCGCCCTGTAGCTTACACCATGTTAGTGTATACAAATAGTATAACAAAATAAAATAAAAACTATATTCATAAAATATTAATAAATGCATGTTGTTATATACACTTAAATATAACTTAATAAACTATGACGACCGATCGCGTATAAAATAAAATAATAAAATGGCAATGTAATTTGTGACAGGTCATCTACTAGAAATAATGAACCGGACCAAAAACAAGCCCGCTGAGATTGATTTGCTGGATTCTCTCAGGACTGGGTCGCGCCGCGTAGTATCCAGCGGTAATGTAAGCCCGCTGAGTTTGTTTCGCCGGGTCTTCTCAGGCGGGGTCGCGTTTGGATCCGGTGGTAGCTTTTAAAACAAGCGACGTCTCGGAAATACCCATGGTCCATATCAAACCCATTTAAATATATATATATATATATATATTTATATTTGACCGGTATTACCTTGAATAATATTAATTCATAATATAAAAATAAAAAATAATTAATAATAAATAAATAATAATAATGTTAAATACCATATGAATAATTAATAGCTAGTGTATTGATGATGCTATGTATGTTATGTATACATAAGCTGATATGCTTTTCTTAAAATTTCTTTACTTTTTTTAATGTTCTGACTTGTCATAAGAGCTATGTAATTGCCTACTTGATCAATAAACGATTTCATTTCATTTCATTTCACCGTAAATTATTCAAAGAGACTCTCGTATATTATTATGACTTTAAGATAAATACGAGTAAATAGACTTTGATCAAACGCGTACAGTGTGACCTGACGTCCTAGAATTTCAATTATTGTTAGTTAATCTCCTAGACCTGGCCTACTTATGACAATATGTTACCCTCGCCTATTTGCAGTGCCTTCTTAATGAATTCGTCGTTGTTATAACATTGTTTAATTAAAGTTCTTAGAATACCCAAAATCACTTATCAGAGAAACCTGATAAAATCTAATTTGTTGATAACATTAAGAATGTGTATTAGCGCGATAAAATTTATATCAACATGACTATGTAAGTACTAAGTATGTACATGATAATACGTTTTATGCTATGCAATCAGATAATGTCGGGGATTATTATCGTTAATCACATTAAACGTCTGTATCGCAATGATAAAGAATCGTCTTGTCTATTAATTGATCTTGAAAGCCAAACTCCCATGGACGTAAAATAACATCAACGATTAGAGGCTATTGGATTTAAGCGACATTTCTGATAAGTTACCGGAGAGAGGTTACTATAAATAACACTGTTATGTGGATTTTAGTAGAATTAATATATTACTGTGTAAACAAGTACTGCATTTATGACTTATTTTCATGTATTTGAGCATTATTTTCTTTAAAAAAAGTGCCCTGAAAAAATGTTAGCCTTGTTTTACCAGTTGATTTAACCGCCAAAAAGTGGATGCAGAAAAATTTGCTTATGCCGAATATGTATACAACCTCATATCGCTTAAATCAAATAGTCCGCCAACCGTCGATAAAGGACGAAAATCATAAATAGATAAAAAAAATACTAGCCCAGTATTAAACATTGTCCCACTGCTGAGCACGGGCCTCCTCTATTTATCAGAGGGGTTAGGCCTTAGTCCACCACGCTGGCCTAATGCGGGTTGGCAGACTTCTCATACCTTCGAAAAATTCTCAGATATGCAGGTTTCCTCACGATGTTTTCCTTCACCGTTAAAGCAAGCGATAATTAACATTTTTAATACACACATAACTTTAGAAAAGTCAGAGGTGTATGCCACTTGGGTTTCGAACCTACGACTTTCGTCTTGACAGTCCGTACCGCAACCAACTAGGCTATCGCTGCTTACATTACATAAATAGAATATCAAGGAAATGATATTGTTATTTGTTGGTGTTGAGAAAGATCTCATAAGCCTTGCTCAACGCCCTTCGAGAACCGTGGGTCAGTAACACATAACCACCAAGTTTCATGCGATTTTTATATTAATAAACTTGAAAACTTAACATTAGCCAATATTCAAATTCAATTAAACCACAACAATTATGTTTATTATGTTCTCGAAAACTGCAGATTTTGCAAGAAAAATTGCAAATGCAATGACTAAGGTGTGTATTTTTAGATATGATGATCATTCATTGTTTTACATAAAGGTGAATATAATGCAAATAATAGATAACAGAATTTGTTTGTTCACGCTAATCTCCACAATCATGTAAGCAATTTAGAAGTGGTTTTCAGCGAATGTATGGAGATTATATAAAATACGGTAGCAGGTTCGATCTTGTGCTTGGGAAATATTTTTATGGAGAAAAATGTTGGGTGATTTAAAGTGTAGAGCGCATTCATCTTGGTATTGTATTATCATTATTGATCAGTAACTAGCACTAGGCAAGTAATGCTACAAAAACTGGTTTATACATTATAAAAAAATGACCGCCAAGCACTGACTGTAACGTCACAAACAAGTTGAACAAGCCACTCTCTTTGTTTCAACTACAACTCGCAAGTTCGCACTTGTATCAGTATATTTAATTAGAGCTTATTTAAAATATGGTAAGTAGCACAAAAATAATGAGAATAAGGAAGGTACCAAAGTAATAAATTGTATAATTGTCAAAACGGGACTGCCTCGGTGGCGCTGTAATAATTGCGCATGCGTTCCGTTACGACTGCTGTGCTGAGGTCTCGGGTTCGATCCCCGGGTTTTTCTTTGTATCCCGGACAAATGCACGCTTCCTATGGGATAGCAAAATATAAAAAGGTGTAATAGCTTAAGATGCCTCAATGGATTGTATAAGATACATTTTCTAACAGAAATAAACTCTACTCGGGTGGAGCCACGGGCAACATCTAGTAATTTATAAGTGAACAAAATAGCACTGTTGCCAGGCCTCTGTTGATGAATGTGCGTCGTCAACACAATAATTAAATGTGCCGAAGTGACTTTTATTGATATGACATTGGCGCTATCGATCATCGTCAATATAAATCATGGTGAGCTTAATGTGCTACGTACACAGTTAGAAGTATGTTACATAAATACCTGTAATCTTACTACTATTATACCTAAATGCGAAAGTTTGGATGGATGGATGTTTGTTACTCAATCACGCTACAACGGCTGGACGGATCTGGTTGAAATTTGGCACGGAGATAGATTATAGTCTGGAATAGCACATAGGCTACGTTTTATCCCAGAAAAAATATAGTTCCCGTGGGATAGTTTAGTTTTTCACAGAGCAAGGGATCGACATGATTTTTTGCATAGTCGCAGTTTAGAGATCAGAAAATGACATACGACACTTTTTATCCCGGAAAATGCACGCATACTATGGGATAGCAAAATATAGAAAGGTGTAATATCTTAATATGCCTCCATGGATTGTATACCATTCCTTCCAAAAATAACCTCCACGCGGGCGGCGCGCGAGCAATATCTAGTCATATTTAATTTCAAGTACGTACAACTTAGCAGTGTACAGGATTTAAATTAAATTATTTAATCACTACTACCAGAATTTACTTAGTCGATTCAACCCTGACCTACTGTACTATATTTTAAAACTACTTACTGATTCAAATGTTATTGAATAAGACAAATATTAGTGTTCCTGCTGGCGTCGGGACGTGACGACCCCATCGCCCGCTGGTGGAATAATCTTGTGACAGAGATTATTCCACCAGTGCAATCAGTCAACCCAACTAGTGGTAGTGCCATGCTGCGCACCTTCGAGTAGCAGCCGAATGGGCCGGCACGCCCGGGGAAAAACCACTCTCTCACAGAAAACCGGCGTCAAGTGGCACCTATGCTGTCGCGTTTCGTTTGGTCTGTGAGAGTCCCGGAGGCCCACTCTCCCTATCCTTCCCCCACACCACTATGACAGTGCGAAATCTGGTTCGACTACCCCAGGAGGGTACCACCGGCGTACATCGCGGTGGAGAATCCCTCTCTGGGCGTCCACGCTCAGGTCGTACATCACCTGTGCGTGGATGTCCAGGCTGCCCTCCGTATTCTGGGGGGGGGCAATTTTGCGCTCTACACACCTGTTCGGGGCAAACGGAGCAGGCAACATAAGGCGACCCCTTCCACTCTTGCTGTGGACTTTTGCAACATAAGGGGGCTGAATTCCAACTTGAACGCCGTCCACTTCCATCTTGAGACGGCCAAACCTGCCTTGCTCTTCCTGACCGAGACGCAGATTTCTTCTCCGGCTGACACGTCTTTCCTCTCCTACCCGGGGTACAAACTGGAACATTCCTTTGTACCGCGGGCTGGGGTGTGCGTGTACATTAGAGAGGATATCTGCTCTCGTCGCCTCGGCAGCCTTGAAGGGCGGGACCTATCCAACCTCTGGCTACGCATAGACTGCGACGACCATCCGCGAATCTACGCGTGCCTGTATAGGTCCCATAGCGGTAATGCTGAAACTGACCGACTCGTTGAGCACATGCAAATGGCTACAGATTCTGTGCTGCAGCAGATCCCATCCGCAGAGATCGTGATTCTCGGCGACTTTAACGCCCACCACGCCGAATGGCTAAGATCACGCACCACCGATCATGCGGGGAGATCTGTCCATGATTTCGCATTAGCATATGATCTGACACAACTGGTCACCTCGCCAACGCGAATCCCAGATGTGGAGGATCATACACCTTCCCTGTTGGACCTTCTGCTGACCTCTCATCCGGATGGCTACCTGGTTTCCGTCGAACCTCCTCTTGGTTCATCGGACCACTGTCTTATCCGGAGCACAGTGCCAGTTACGCGTTCGACACGGCCCCGCTTTGCGGGCTGCCGCCGCGTATGGCACTATAGGTCAGCGGATTGGGACGGGATGCGGTCATTCTTTGCGTCCTACCCATGGGGGCAGATTTGCTTCTCGCCGGATGATCCTGACGTCGTTGCTGACTCTGTCACCGATGTGGTGCTTCAGGGTATGGAACTTTTTATTCCGTTCTCTGCAGTGCCCATCGGGGGCAAGTCCCAGCCTTGGTTTGGTCGTTCCTGCAAGACGGCTTCACGCCGAAAGCGGGAATGCTACCAAGCCTGGGCTGTCGCATCGGCGTCTAGTGATGTAAATACCAGCGCATTTAAAAAGGAGTATAACTCTGCCTCTAGGTCCTTCAAAAGTGTTATTGCTAAAGCGAAGTCGGAGCACATTGGCAGAATTGGCGAGAGACTGGCGCGTCTCCCGTCAGGAACACGTGCGTTTTGGTCACTCGCCAAGGCTGCCTTAGGGAATTTCTGTAAGCCGTCTTTTCCACCCCTGCACACGGAGGATGACTCGTTGGCCCATACCGCGAAGGTGAAAGCCGATCTTCTGGGCTCTCTCTTCGCGTCCAATTCGACTCTGGATGACCAAGGAAATTCACCACCGACAATCCCGCGGTGCGACAGTACGATGCTTGAAGTTAAGTTCAGGCAAAGTGCAGTTCGCAAAGCACTTCTTTCCTTGGACATTCATAAGTCGAATGGGCCCGATGGCATCCCTCCGATCGTGTTGCAGGCATGTGCTCCGGAGTTGGCACCGGTTCTAACGCGTCTTTTCCGGCACTCCTATGCATTAGGCGTAGTCCCGAAATCCTGGAAGGCTGCTTTAGTTTACCCGATCCCCAAAAAAGGGAACCGCTCGGATCCGTCCAATTACAGGCCTATAGCCATCACCTCCTTGTTCTCCAAGATAATGGAGTCCATTATCAACTGCCAGCTCCTGCGGTACCTAGAGGAGCATCGGCTGATTAGCGACCGCCAGTACGGCTTTCGTCGGGGTCGCTCAGCCGGTGATCTTCTAGTTTACCTGACACATAGATGGGCAGCAGCAGTTGAGACCAAGGGGGAGGCGCTTGCAGCCAGTCTGGACATAGCGAAGGCCTTTGATCGGGTATGGCACAAAGCGCTTCTTTCGAAGCTACCTTCTTATGGGCTTCCCGAGAAATTATGCAATTGGATCACCAGCTTTTTGGCAGATCGGAGCATCAAGGTCGTCGTCGACGGTGCATGCTCTGATCCTAAATTTGTCAATGCTGGTGTTCCACAAGGCTGTGTACTGTCTCCTACTCTGTTTCTTCTGCATATCAATGACATGTTGCAAATCAGCAACATTCATTGCTATGCGGATGATAGCACTGTAGATGTAATGTACACTGGCCGTGCTAATATTTCTCGGGAATACGTCGACGAGAGCCGGAACAAACTTGTGTCTGAAGTCGAGTTTTTGCTAGCCAAAATCTCGGACTGGGGTCGACTAAACTTAGTCCAATTCAACCCCAAAAAGACACAAGTCTGCGCGTTAACCGCTAAAAAGTCACCATTTGTCGTAACACCTCATTTTGAGAACACTCCCTTGTCTGCCACAGCCAGTATCGGAATACTTGGCGTCGACATTTCGAGCAACGTCCAGTTCCGCGGTCAATTGGAAGGTAAGGCCAAATTGGCCTCAAAGAAGCTTGGTGTGCTCAGCAAGGCGAGACGGTACTTCACGTCGGGTCAACGCCTAAATCTCTATAAGGCGCAAATTCGGCCCCACATGGAGTACTGTTCTCATCTCTGGGCGGGAGCACCCCAATACCAGCTACTTCCATTTGACCGCATTCAACGTAGGGCGGCTCGGGTTATCGACGATCAAACTCTTTCCGATCGGCTTGATCCATTGGCTCTGCGTAGAGATGTTGGATCACTCTGCATCTTCTACCGCATTTATCACGGGGAGTGTTCCGAGGAGTTGTTTGGATTGATCCCCGCGGCTAGATTTCACCATCGGACATCGCGCACAAACCAGAAATTCCATCCACACCACCTCGATGTCCAACGTTCCACAACAGCGCGATTTTTAAGGCATTTTCTGCCTCGCACAACCACTCTGTGGAACCAGTTATCGCCGGGGGTCTTTCCGAACCGTTACGACTTGGGAACCTTCAAGAAGAGAGCATATTCTTTCCTGAAAGGCCGGCAACGCATTTGCAAGCCCTCTGGTGTTGCAGATGTTCATGGGCGGCGGTGATCACTTTCCATCAGGTGAGCCTCCTGCCCGTTTGCCTCCTTTTAACATAAAAAAAAAAAAAAAAAAAAAACATTATAATAGGTACGAATAAATATATTACATAATACAAAAATACTTATACTGTTATTGTACTTTAACAAGGTTAAGCAGAGCTAAATGTTATGACAGTACGCCTGTCGACGTCCAATTTTGACGCTATAGGCAATATATGAAACGTAGTAGTGCCTCAGCACGCATTTCTACCAAGGTAGTACTGTCCACCAACGTGTTAAATTTGTTAAAATGATGCTACATTCTGTTTTAAAACATTTGACTCTGATAACACAATCGTATTTATCAAATAACTGTATTTACTAAATTTAATGGCTACCGACTTGTATATAATAATACAGTCGTTTCAAAACTCAATGCCTTTTGTGTATTCAAGGCTTTAAAACAGGTTGCTTCTTCCTGATGATTATAAAGTTAATAACATTAATCTGATGCAAATTACGTTTTCTTTCAACTTTTCCATAATTAATCGACAATTAATGTTTACGCACTAGGAAATTATTGACAAAGTGAGATAAGTACGCAAGCAAATCTTCAATCAATCATCATCTTTGTATAAATGTATTGAATGGAGGAATAACAAAAAGTAATAATATTGATTGTAAATTAAAAAAGTAAGGGTATTATAGAGCGAAAACAGAAAGAACTTACTTGCTCTGTATGTATACTTACTAGCTTTTGCCTACGGTTTCGTCTCCGCAAAATATTTTATGTACATCAAAAATAATTTTATAGCCTATATTATATATTTTATCAAAGTATCAAACACAAATGAAGATATATATTGTATACTGAATTGTAACCAGATAGATAACAGTAACATTTTAAAATAATTTTATGGGAAAATAAATAATAATACTAGTAATTAAATAATAATTAAACATTGTCCCACTGCTGGGCACGGGCCTCCTCTACTAATAAGAGGGGTTAGGCCTTAGTCCACCACGCTGGCCTAATGCGGGTTGGTAGACTTCGCATACCTTCGAAATTCTTATAAGAATTTTTAGGTATGCAGGTTTCCTCACGATGTTTTCCTTCACCGTTAAAGCAAGCGACAATTAACATTTAATACACACATAACTTTAAAAAAGTCAGAGGTGTATGCCACTTGGGTTTCGAACATACGACTTTCGTCTTGGCAGTCCGTACCGCAACCAACTAGGCTATCGCTGCTTCTTTTATGGGAAATGTTACGGTAATTCGAATCAAAGTATTTCCATACTGTATTGAATACCGGCGCTCATCTTTTTGTGATATCTAGAAACATTCAATTTGCAAGAAACAAGTCTTCTATTTATATGAATTGACTTAGTTTTAATTATAATGGTAATGTATAAACCTTTTAATATCACATATTCTTCCTGTTTCCAAGAATTCTCGACTGTCGGAATAATATAAATCAATTTAATCTGACTATAAAAAGGTATGTATTATTTTTATGCAGCGGAAAACAACTATGGATTTCAAGTAGTAGAGCCACGCCTGTAGACATTTTTGTCTACAGTGTGAATGGACCCACCCGGTTTGACCGGGTTTGGCTAGGTTTGTTAACGTTGGCTTAAAAAAACGGAGTGAAGCAACAGCTTGGTCATTTCCGGGGGCCCAAATACTCCTTCTCTTCTTCATTTCTTCTCATTCAAGCCGGTAACGTATCTATAATTCTTCTAGTATGAGAGTTAATACATGGCTTACTATCAAGTAACCCACTTGCTAGTTTGCCAGCCTTTGCTATAGAAATAAACAATAATATACATATATTAGTTATGAATAATATGGTAATTGATCTACCAAAAATGTATTCCTCTCAAATCCTTTTAAATCATCTTTTATTTGACTCCAGGAACAGCTGGAGGACATTCGTTTCTGTGGCGTTAGTTTTAGTGATAATGATAAAAAAAATATATATAGTCTTGTTAAAATCGAAAAAAGTTTTTACTAGATTTTTAGGTATGAAGGTCGAATATTCCACACTTGCGTTGTGGTCGGACCGTAATAAATTCGGCGAAAAGTGTGTGTACTGGTTACAACCAGCCTGCCTCTGCCTACCCCTTCGGGGACTACAGGCGTGAGTGTATATGTATGTATGTATGATATTTCCTTACATAATGAGAATTAAGGTCATACATAATACAGCAATCCGTTCTGACCTGTTTTGGATTTTGAAATTTGAATATAAAATTAATAAATATTTTTATCATATACATTTTTAATATTACTTTACACAAGTTTGCGGCTTTGTACACGTGAGGTGTTACAAATAATAATTATACATACTTAGTATAGCTAATTTATTGCTAAAATACAGAACAATTTTTGGTTTTTGCTACACTGATGTGATTATGTTGAGAGGGACAATGCTATGATTATTGTTTTAAACCATATAGATCATAAAAAACCAACGTAGACAGATTACATTACAAACACGACAATGAATAACTATGTTGACTTCCGTGATTTATAGCAGTCATTAATATAAGTGATCCATAACGCTAAGAGGCAGTCTTCGATATCACGGCCCAATAACTATTAGCACACACGTCTGGTGGAAGAGTTGTGGAAATATACTCCTGCTGATCGTTGATAAGAATTAACACTTGCAAACCATTCACAAAACCAAGTTCATGTAGTTTCCTTATTAAAATAAATAAATACACTCAACAGTCACACACATAGTTCTGACCCCACACTAGGTAAAACCTGTATCGTGGGTATCAAGAACTACGAGGGACTACGGTCCCACAACACTCCGAAACAACTTAACCTAAACAAATATCTGTCTGTCTCACAAACATTTGTTTCGGTGTGGGAATCGAACCCACGGCCTCTCGTTTCACAGCTGGCTATTCGCCCTCAGTACCACGTAGGCTGTCACTGATATTGCTTATAGATTTCATTTTCATGACGAGGTTGTAAGTACTTGCACTCGTTTTCTTGACAACATATTCATATGTGGTATCACAAATCTGAGCGCTAACTGTTTACTGATCAGCATTTGAATGTTATAATGGCTATTCATGTGGTAATTGTATGGAAATGTAGAGACCTTCACTGTAAGTCTTCCTTGCCGCCGTGTCGCTCCGTGCCTGCAGTCACGATCAGCTTTCAAGTGCCCCCACAGAATAAATGAATCTGTTCTGTACCCTAAGAAAGAGCGCCGTCGGTCATTAAAGTGCAGTCATGAATTAGAAAAACAATGCGACTAAATTGCTTGCCTTATATGTATAATCAACCACAATTATTATTGTCTTTTCCGCATTATTATAAAATATTATTTCAAGGTTAAGTCCTATTTTGGCAAAAGAGGCATACTTCCTTCTTCCACTTCTTTCATATAAAAATTATAATTCATAGCACACACACATACACTCACGCCTGTAATCCCCGAAGGGGTAGGCAGAGGTGTAACTAGTACATCCACTTTTCGCCGGATTTCGGTCCCATAATGTGATAGGGGGCGAGCCTGTCGCCATACCGGGCATATTTTCCAGACTCCGGGCGAATACTGAGGAATTTCTAGATAGAAAAACCCAATATCACTTTACCCGACCCGGGGATCGAACCCGAGACCTCAGCACAGCAGTCGTAACGCATGCGCAATTACAACTGCGCCACCGAGGCAGTCGCAGTCGTTGATAATTCATAGGAATCCTTTAAATTCAAAGCATGTAAATATATTTGTTTTTATTTAAATGGCTTCGTTATATTAATAAATAAAAAAACATCTGAAAATAAAACAGAAAGTTTTATAGGGATCTCATATCTCATTGTTAAGTGTGGATAATTAAATAAAACAAAATTTTGAATCCGTTATTTTCGCTTTACTGTCGGCTAAATATATTTAGAAGCGATGATTTATTTCCCCATGCGTTGTATGGACCACTCTTGTTGGCACAGTGGGCAGCGATTGTTCTGCTTCACCCATAGTGACATGCAGCAGAAATGGAAGCTGTGGTTGCATTCGCCCCATACAACTACGCAGTCTTGTTTGCCATATGAATCCTTTTTACTTTCTCCCTGGCACCGTAGACAAGCATCTGAGAACAAAAAATTGAATTTATGAACTTTTTTGTTATAGAAGTAATTGTCCGCAAAAAGAGTTGTTTTAGTTGTCATTAATCATTAATGCCATGGCTTAAACTATGGGGACGGCAGAGGCACAAATTGTTTATCTACGGTTTCGTTACCATTCCGTAATCTGTTTGGTGCCGAACCTATCGCGATGTGGCACACGAATTCCAATCCCGGACAATTCTTGTATGAGTATTAATCGATGAACTCAAACAGAATTCTTTATTGCTTAGGTGTAGTATATGAACACATGGCCTCACCAGTTTTCGGCCTTAATAAACTGCCTCTAGGCAGGGCCAAAATAGTGTACAAAAATCTGTCAAAAATATATACTAAAAATATTTCGTTCTCTGAAACATTCTTTATTTGTTTAAATACAGTTTATAAAACTTTCTAATCACTTGTCAAATAGCTCACTGGAGCAGCGGCAATACAATTATGGTTATACTCGTATGAATAATGAATATGTCAGATTGTGGCAGTTCTGCGTACTTGTTTGCGTTCGTCCTTCAATTACATGCAGTGGAAATTTTCAAGTTGGTCACGAAATTATTAACATAATCAGTAAATTCCGAGTCGAACCTCGCAGTAAAGAGTTCCGTGTTGGGTATCAAAATTTTCATTATTTCCTACTCCTTCTTCTTTCTTTTTCAATCTCCATTCTTTCCGTTAAGGCCGGCAACGTACCCATCATTCATCTGGTATTGTGGGTGTTTCTGTGTGGGTGGGTGTGGGAGGAGATAACTTCTACTATAACTACTCGATCATTTGCCACCTTACTGCATATTTTGTAGTTGTAGTGCTATTTACCGTAGTAAATAGCACTACAACTACAAAATATAGTTTATAGTATTTAACGTATTAGGTATGCAATTCTCGCCAACTATTGACTCGTTTAGAAATTCTAAATTGTTTTTTTATCTGTATATTGGGTGGGTGTGGGTCTATACCGATTTTTTTTACAGATACTTGTTAATTATGTGGAAGACCACACCTTATATTGTTTCCTAACATGTATAGCGAATCGAAAAAAAAAACACCTACATTCTGAATTGCCCTTTGCCAAATTCCATTTATTACGGTGCCATTCTTCGAGCAAATTGCGACCTACAGACTGACACGTTAAAATTAAAAATTCCTTTTTTCATAATCTACATTTTTATGCGAAGTGATATAAGCCTATTTACGACTTGGTTGTCACATAAGTACATCAATTTGATAAATTACTGTTTTCTACGTTCTATTAAAAAAATGAAGTAACCGGACAAATCCAAAGTTTTAAACAAATTCTATTGAATTTGAGGCTTGCAAATTACATCAAAACCATCATATCATCAGGGGTGTGGTGAGCTCACATTGAACTTATTATATAGATCAATAAATTACAATTGTGTCCTCACCGCCCCCAATCAAGTTCAATCACGATACACGTCAGTGGCACCGAGAGGAGCGTCTTCATACGTCAACACTGAAGCCAGCCAGACCAGCCCAGTTCTGCCACTAGTATGGACCAATTTGAACAAAACAAACACATTAATGTAGGCACGTAGTCCATACATTCCATGTGAATGAATTGAGGGGAACAATTAGTTAACATTGATATTAGACGTGACTTATTGAAATGATTTGTCGTGTTTTGTTCATATTTCTATATATACCAGTAAGATAAAAGGTGGGATCCATATGCTTAATTAAACTTTGTTATTGATTTTATATATTTTTAATGCTTTTGAATAAGATATCCAGTGAAAGGAAAAGTTGTCCGGAAAATTGGCAAAATCCTATTAAATCTGAAAGTGACTTTTTCAGTTTCCTACGTTATCGGCAATTACGCATACCAAAGATGAAAAATTTTAGTTGGTAAGAAGAGAATAGTTTGCTGCAGCCTTTTAGCGAAAAATTTGCTTTTTAACACGTTGAAATTAACACAATATGCGATAAAAACGAACACTTCCTTATAACCCAAAGTACCGAAAATCTAATATTATTAGTACATTACCTTAAAAAAGCAAATAATTGGGTATGCTATTCACATCGATTGTTTCATGTTTTATCGATGGTGAGCTCACCAATTTTAACTTAGTGTTAATTTTCGCTTCGACGTAATCGGTGGTAACCGTATCACTCAAAAACAGTGTGATCGATCGTTCGAAATCTGTATATATAAAAGAAGAAGCTGACTGACTGACTGACTGATCGATCAACGCACAGCCTAAACGGCTGGGGTTAGAGACTTGAAATTTTGACAGTAGGTACCTTTTATGACGTAGGCATCCACTAAGGAAGGGTTTTTGGATATACCACCTCTAAGGAGGTAAAATTGGGGATGAAAATCCGTCATTTTTTAAGTTAAACGCATGAGTTTTTTGTATTGTATACTTTTTCTCCCAAACATGACTTCCACGCGGGCGGAGCCGCGAGCAACAGCTAGTGAACTATAAAGCACGTGCTCCTTACGCCGTAGTGCCTATAAACGAAGCGTAAGAGATTTGTATACAAAATTGCTAATAAAATACATATTTATAGGTAATATAATAACAAATTTTTTTGTTGGCAAAGTTATAAATAAAATTTATATTTACTTTAAAATTGCTATAACATGCCGTGCAGTATAACACTCGTAGAGAAAAGAATATGGAAATTTTGATTTACCTACGTAACATTAACGTCGATCTAAATCCTATTTACATACTTTATTATCATGAAAAGTGGGTCATGGGGTTTTTGGTATAACGATGATTAACATGAATATAGTATTTAACATTATGAATTAAATATGCGTAATTTTTGTTTCCAGTTCACATAACAAATCATTATAATATATAATCATCAATTGTTGGATTTATATAAATTCCCATATTTCAGTATTTTATAAGTACATATTTATTTATTTATTTATGCTTTATTGTACACCAGAATACAAATATTAACAGTAAATTGCAATAAACTTAAAATAGAATAGAAAGAATAGAAATAAGAAGAATAGAATAGAAAGTACATAAGGATTATTATATACGTAAATATTTCATAAATAACTATGTTGTAATTCCTATTACTGTATTAAGCGGTAATTTTTGCACACGTGATGTACACCACATCGCACGCGCTTTGTGTGCAGGTTTATTTTATAAATATGTGTTAAAATTAGCAATGTCCAAAGTGAGAATTTCTTAGATCAGGTGATACTGATCAAATAAGGTCGTAAAAATACTCATGAAGAATAAGAAAATACAACCAAACAATAAGAAAATAAAACCAATAAAACAAACCACGCTCTAAGTATGTATGACTCGAAAAGAAGAGACAAAAGTTAAGTACATCTCCCAAGCTATTGTTAACTAATTAGTACTTAATTCACATAGTTTCGTTCTGTTTGCACATTATTGTTAACGTCGATTTTTTTTCATGTGTTAATAGAGCTAATGACCATGTTACATTATGCAATTTCTTTAACACAAGACAAAATTAACATAGTCAAGATTCAAATGGAATCATATTATTGTTGTAAGCATATCAACGGCGAAATATATCTATTCAAAAAAATAATGTGGAATGGGGGCCAAGTTTGGTTTATATGGTGAGCCGATAAGAGTTGAGATAGAAACGGATGCCAAGTTTCATAGCAGTTCCTTGGATTGTAGCTATACGAATTTACCATGTGTTTCAATCAATTTAAAAGAATAAAAATAATTTAACAAATATATATTAAAGGACTTATAAGAAGGAGCAAACAAGGATAACTGAGAACTCAAGTCTATTTGGTTTTTGTACTGGAGTTATTCAAGTAGGGATAGATACTACGTGTAACTGGAATAACGCACATTCTGAGACACCCCAATTTAAAAACATTATTACAATCATAATTCATGTATTGAAATTAGCCTGCGATGAATATAAATATTGTTTTTTATGAAATTAGTTGTTCTAATTTTCGACATAAAGTTCGTAATTTTAATTATTTGATCTTTTAAAGTGTTCGTTTATTATTGCATTTACAAAAGACTTTATCGAATCGAGTTATGTTTCAGTTTCGTTTATCTTGAACGTTAAATTAAAGAGTGACTATTATTTACCTGAGTGTTAATTATTTTTGAAAAAAAAGGCCTATTAAAAATTGTTGATATCGATTCAGTGGCTTATTCTGGACAAACTACTTTCAGAGTGTGCATTGATCATGTTACATGTTGTATACTAACGAATAACTTAATTTAATATTTTAATGAATAAATACTCTTTTTTTCTGCGTCAAATATTGACTAAAAATTACAACACATGTTCATAACATTAAAAATTGAAAAAAAAAAACACTTTAGCACTAAAATCATACAAATAGTGTTTTTTTAAATCATTTACTATTACTGGTACAATTTTATTTTGTAATCAGCATAATCTCCGGAAATGTGTGTACTCTAATATTTCGTTTAAATATTTATAGTTAATTTAATAGAAATATTGTCTTACTGTTAAACATTTATGTAGTTTATTTTTGAAAACGGATTTAAATTTTATTGATATTTAAACTATAAACATTTTGAAGTTCCAAGTAGAATAAGGGCTCGCGCATTAGGTGCAAGTTAGTCGTTTTTAGTATGTTCTATCAAATGTTCTATGTTGTATGCCAATTTATATCAAAGGGGTCACATTACATACAATAAAATATTCGTGCGAATAAACGGATCCTAAGTGCGCTCAAGACGAACGGACCTATCGATCCTATGGACGGTCAAGACGAAAGTCGTATGTTCGAAACCCAAATGACACCTCTGACTTTTCTAAAGTAACGTGTGTATTAAATGTTAATTATCGCTTGCTTTAACGATGAAGGAAAACATCGTGAAGAAACCTGAATACCTGAGAATTCTCATAAGAAGTTCGAAGGTATGTGAAGTCTACTAACCCGCATTAGGTCAGCGTGGTGTACTAAGGCCTAACCCCTCATTAGTAGAGGAGGCCCGTGCCCAGCAGCGGGACAATGTTTAATACAAGGCTAGTATTATTAATATTAATGGTAAATGTTAATGGTTTAACGTTTATAACTAAAGACAATGCAATGTCATATACTCTAGCAATGTTTTAGAATTGCAATGAGAAGAAACACGCGCGTGCTAGAATGGTCTTTAGTTTTAATTTAAGAGTTGGATAGTTAGCGATTCGCACACCGAAGGTGATTGCTCCCGTAAAACCCATGCTTCTATTTAAATATAGAATGGGTGACATTTATAAATATCAACATGTGAGATGCGTGGGCGCGCATGCTTATCTCATTAGAAGCTCATTACACTGTCTAGCCAGTGTACGGTGTATTATACGGGTATGTTAAACGAAGATGTGTCTAGAAATACTATAATAATGAATGTATGGTACGCCGGGGTAATTAAGGCCACAAACCTAAAATATTCTGATGTCTGGTACTATACCAGTTTGTTTAGTTAAATATGTTTTATATTTACGTTAATTTTCAACAGTCTATATGGCCTTTACATTATGTTGTTTTATTTTTTCATGGTTGATTACATATATAATAATAATTCTAGCCTTGTATTAAACATTGTTCCACTGCTGGGCACGGGCCTCCTCTACTAATGAGAGGGGTTAGGCATTAATCCACCACGCTGGCCTAATGCGGGTTGGTAGACTTCACATACCTTCGAAATTCTTATAAGAATTCTCAGGTATGCAGGTTTCCTCACGATGTTTTCCTTCACCGTTAAAGCAAGCGATAATTAACATTTAATACACACATAACTTTAGAAAAGTCAGAGGTGTATGCCACTTCGTAAGCGCCGAAGAAGGCCACCGCGGGGTTTTAGCTGGTAGAGGTGTATGCCACTTGGGTTTCGAACATACGACGTTCATCTTGACAGTCCGTACCGCAACCAACTAGGCTATCGCTGCTATTGATTACATACTTAATATAATTCAAGTTTCCTGAAAAACGGGGAGGTCCTAGGTTCAAATCCCAGATCGACCATTTCGTTAGTACCTAGTTTAAGCTCAGAAAAACGCGTGTGTTGCTCGGAGCTGGAATTTGTACGTGAAATGGCGATAGGCTAGTCACATCTTTCATCACGGCATAGAAATGAGCTTGGCGAAAGGTGACCCACCACACCATCACCATCCCAAATGAAATCAAATCATTTATTTAAATTACCACATTCTTAATATAATATTCCTATTTAATTACACTACACTCAAAACTACATCACACCACTACACACACCTAAGTCATACAACACTCACTTTAACTCGCACAAAAAGCCATCCTCCTTACAAAAAATGCTCTCAAATGACTACATGTTTAATATTTTTCTTTATAACGGCTTCTAGACGCGTCGATATTTTAACACAACATGTTCGATTTGCAAGAAGACATTGATAGAACCCTTTCCATAAAATGTCATTTAATTGAGAGCCCTGATCAGTGTCACAATTTGATTTCAAATAATTATAATCACTTCAAAATTTTATCATTTAACATACGTAGTATTCAACGTAACTTCAACGAGTTCCTCGTAACTTTAGAACGACTAAAAGCAGAACCCGACGCGATAATTTTATCAGAATGCTGGCTTAACGAAATTTCGCACGTTCCGCAAATACCTGGTTACGTTGTTTCTCATACAAATAAATTCATAAATAAGTGCGGAGGAGTCATTGCTTACGTAAAAAATACTTGGACCGTTGTAGTAAATGAATTATTATGTGAGGACTGCAATTGTTTACAGTTACAAATTAATGACCAAATGACTATATTAGGTATATACCGTTCACCGTCATTTAAAGACGCTAGCAATTTTCTCAACTTTCTAGACGAGAACTTGCTGAAAATAAATAGCAGCCATTCTATCATTCTAGCTGGTGACATCAATCTAGACATATGTAGCGCTTCCCTAAGTGCTCAGTGTTCGGATTATTTATGCCTGATGGCTAGTCATCAACTACTTCCAGCTATTTCGATTCCAACTAGAGGAACAGCCTGCTTAGACCACATCTTTGTGAAAGAAACGTCAGGTTCTCTCGGCATTGTTTGTCGCTCTAGCATAACAGATCACGATATATGCATGCTTGTTCTGGACACACGGATTTCGGCACTCTCGCCTGCGCCAAAAAGGTTTAAGGTTAAAACTAACCTGTCTGGAATCATCAGCGACTTGCAAAAAACAAATTGGGCAGACATTTTACAGATGACAGATGTTACTTTGGCAGCGGAACGCTTTAATAGTATCTTAAACTCTATTCTATTACTAAACACTAAACATGTACCCATTAAACAGGCTAACCGTAACTTAAAGCCATGGATTACACCTGGCTTAATGCGTTGCCAAAAACATAGAGACAAACTTCACATTGAGGCTCGGAAGAACCCGAACAACGAAACTTGTCAATTAATTTATAAAAAATATCGGAACTTTCTATACAACTTACAACAAAGACTTAAATCGGAATACGAAAACAATTCAATTCTGGAAAATAAAAACCACCCCAAAAAATTGTGGAAAACACTTAAAAATATTTGCAATATTCCTAACCGTCATACTGTCACCACACAACTTACCAATAATCAGGAAAGTCCTGTTGATTCCGTAAACATGTGCAACGACTACTTCTCTAGCGTGGGTAGGCAACTTACCAACAATATTCTAAATGAGATGCATACATCTGAAAATTCGCTTGCGTCTGAATATAGTTCATCAAATTCATCCCCTCACTCTTTCTTTCTAAGACCCACAGATTTTTATGAGGTAGGAAATCTGATTGATAAACTTAAAATTGATAGTGCCCCTGGACTAGATGGCTTCACACCGTTTTTACTTAAAGCTATTAAAACCGAAATTGTTAGGCCACTAACACATATTTTCAATTTGAGTCTCTTAAATGGAGTTGTCCCCCTCTGTTGGAAACTAGCCGTTGTCACTCCAATATATAAAGATGGCGATGAAGGTGATCCTAGCAATTATAGGCCTATTTCGTTGCTAAATATTGTTGCCAAATTGCTAGAAAAGATAGTTAACAAAAGGCTCGTTTCCTTCCTTGAGAAATTCAAACTGCTTTCTGATAGGCAATTTGGGTTCAGATGCAGGAAGTCCACGGAAGACGCAGTAGTTTCTTTGGTGAACGCAGTGTCGAAGGACTTAGACAATGGAAACTGTAGTCTGGGTGTATTTCTTGATCTTGCTAAAGCATTTGACTCTGTATCCATTCCATTATTATTGCGGAAGCTGGAGAAGAAAGGAATACGGGGAATAGCTTTGGACTGGTTCTGTAGTTATCTCACAGATCGCTTTCAACGCGTCAAAGTGGGTCCCCACTTAAGTAATCAGCTCAACATTAATGTCGGAGTTCCACAAGGTAGTATTCTTGGTCCCACTCTTTTTATCATCTATATTAATGATATTTTAGAGCTGGATAATCTGGATTGTGACGTCATTTGCTACGCGGACGATACAGCAGTAATTTTCCATGATACTTCTTGGGACAAGGTTGTCAAGACTGCTGAGTGCGGCATGGCCACCCTACTTAATTGGTTTTATAAAAACCTACTAACATTAAATATCAAAAAGACAAAAGCTATTGCATTTTATAAAACCCGAGCGTCTAAACCCTCGCTGTTACCATCTCTGACCGTGCACTCAAACTGTAACACTATGTTATCATGTAACTGTGTCACTATTAGCTACACCGACAGCATCAAATACCTGGGAGTGATAATAGATGAACAATTATCTTTTAAAAAGCACATTACCTTTGTATGCAGCAGGATCAGGAGAACTATTTATATAATTAAAGCTCTACGTCACATACCTAGAGACATCTTACTGATGGTATACAAAGCAATGACTCAGTCATTACTGAACTACTGTATACTTGTGTGGGGTGGAGCGATCAAAACGAAGTTCATAGAGTTAGAAAGAGCTCAGCGTGCTGTACTTAAGGTGATGTTGCGGAAGCCGTTTAGATTCCCCACTGATGAACTGTATTCAGAGTGTAAAGTCCTGCGAGTGCGTCAAATTTTTATTCTAAAGGCTATAGTATTTTTACACAAAAAAGTAACAAATTGTATGGAATTCCAAAGTCTATCTCAACGCCGCATTTTTCGCATTCCAACTAACTTAATCCACACTAGTTTCATTAAACGACTTCCTTCCTTTCTGCTGCCACACATCTATAACGTAATTTGCCGCCGCTTACCCGACATCAAAAACTTACCAACTCGTTCGGTAAAATTTAAAATTACACAATGGCTATTAACTCTTTCATATCAGGACACTGAAGATATCATTACTACGGATGGCTAACATACATAACTTTAAACACATTCACACAAACACGCACGCACACACACACACACACACACACACGCACATGCACACTTCACAATATTAAAAGTGCTAACTGTTTAAGCACTGATCTCATTTAGTTACTTAGTTTAATGATTAGTCTCTACATTGTTCATTTTATTTTGTTATTTGAAGATTTTGTTATATATATATGTTATTTTCCGAACTGGTGTCTGTTCTAAAATTCAATTGTTTAAGATGTATAACTTGTAAGGTTGCGCGACACAAGTTTAAAACTTAGTGCGCAGCCCAATGCTATATTGTTAATTTAATTGTAATGTTTTTCGTTTTATATAAATAAATAAATAAAATAAATAAATTTCGTAAATTAGGACACTAGGGGCACTTTTTATGTATAGTCATAATAATGTAAAAGTCTAGGTACTGGTGCTTCGGAAATGCCCACTGGTCTGAGAAGAAGCACCAAGAAACTCAGCCGTAGGTCTTTTGAAATTTGTCATTACATCCCTTCAGGGACACACACAGACGAGAGCTGATGTTAAGTATTATAAAACTGTAACTGCCCGTTGAGTTGGTTCCAGCATTCCGTATGCAAAACAAATGGATTGATTTTGGTGAACTCAAGAGCGTTTAAATACATAAGACTAATTGTGACTTCAATAATTTATATTGTTAGCGAGTTAAATTCTGGTGCGGGGAAAATGTTTTTATGAAAGAAAATGTTTAGTGTACTTAATTTTTGTGCAGGCCACAGTTCCGGGTATCAATGAGCTTCATGACGTACGCGGAGCTGTGGTTAATACTAGTTATGATTGTAAAATAGATATAGGTATTATC
This sequence comes from Laothoe populi, assembly GCA_905220505.1. Classification (NCBI taxonomy): domain Eukaryota; kingdom Metazoa; phylum Arthropoda; class Insecta; order Lepidoptera; family Sphingidae; genus Laothoe; species Laothoe populi. Next base: position 13,111,802 of record HG992148.1, read on the forward strand.
GTGAAGTGTCCACTTACTTCATGACCCGTATGAAAAAGCATACTATACTGGTTTTGATTTTTGAAACTGAACTGTTTACTTACTAATGTTCAAAAAGTATATATTTTAATACAAATTGCACCAGCACATACGCCATTGCTTTTACTGCGGCCAACTACCTGTTTATATAACTTTCAGTATCTAAAAATAAATAAGTCTATATCTGCGTTCATAAATTTTCAAACACCACAAACACACAGACAAAATATTTATAGACGTCGAAAGTGTAACTGCTTTGAGTGTCGAAAAGTAAGAGACTTTTCTTACGGATCATCTAGTCTGTTTTTTATGTTATCGCAGTAAGACTTTTGTCTAAAACATGAAGAATCCTATACGTGCCTATGATAAAAACTATTTTAAGGATTTTGAAGGTATTTCCAAAATTGCCGTGTAAAGTTACAGCACGTATTGAAAATGTAGGTTTCATATAGATTGACGTACATGCAATGTCTCTAATATTTTTGGTCTGTGGATGCGGATAAAGTAAAACTAATCATGAAAGAGTACAGTAATCACTAATTATAGAGCAACAAAATTGCGTCATTGACTTTACATGTGTTTTACGATGATTCTATGTTCTTTACGTAAAAATAAAACCTAATATAAACTCGTTCTTTAAATTATTTAACATTTTATTAATTATTATCTTTATATTTATAATTCTACTGTACGTGTGTATGTCACTGAACTCCTCCTAAACGGCTGGACCGATTTGAATGTTTTTTTTGTATGCGTTTGGGTGGCGCCCTGGATGGTTTAGATTCACAAATCCCCAATGGCGTTGCAGTCGGAGTGACGCTGCTTTTACGGGCAGAACGACGTCTGCCGCAGGGATGTAATGGAGCTCCGTAACCGTAACCGAAACTATCGGATATCCGAAATAAAATTCTATCCGTAACCGTAACGGAATCTGATATAAAAGTTTCAAAAAAAATTCTATATGAGACATGTTATGACTGGTTTTTGTTTTTCGACACACGAGCCGCGCGCGTACCTCAATGTATTTATTATATTTATTTCTATTGCTAAGACATAGCCTGTCAGTCATTTACTCTTGTGGGATTACATTTACTTACATAAAATAGTAAGTACCACATGATTAACTAAAAATAAAGCTATTTTCTTTTACTTTTACAATTTCTTCAAAACCTAATTTCCATAACCGAAACTATCCGAAACTAACGAATAATCCGAAATAATTTCATATCCGTAACCGTATCCGAAACCGATATAATATTGTGCACATATCCGTATCCACATCCAGATCCGAAGTTTCAAATCCATAACATCTCTAGTCTGCCGGACCCGCTAGTATAATATATAATTTTTAGCATTAATCAATATTTCAGCTCTGTTAAGATAAACAAGTTTTCGTTATCTCATAATTTTGGCCTCGAGATTTTATCAAACTGACAACTGAATAATGCTAAAGTTATTTGGGCCGGTATGGCGACAGCAAATTCCAATGAGATCGAACCTTTGTTGGCCGTTGATGTCTTCGAACTGTCCTGGTTCCATAATTTACTTATTGTTAGTTATTAGGCCGCTAACACACTGGCGTTTTCCAAGCGCTCGCGTTTATCGAACGTTTGACCTTACGCGACGTTGACGTCGTGAGTCTCTAGTGGCAAGCGTTCGCGCTGCGACTTAGCAACGTAAACGTCGCGTCGACGCAACGTTAACGTTGCGTTTTTTGGTAACAGGTACAATCACACCGTCGGATCTATGTCTAAATATGTATGTCATTTGGAATCACTTGTACAAGTTCGTCAAATGTAGTCTCCGGCATTCGCTAATATTTATAAAATTCCGTTTCATTATGTTTAATACTATAAGAGTACAGTGCAAAATATTCACTTTATTGTAACCGATTGGACCATGAAGGATTTTCCTAAAATTAACGATGATACTTTATTTTTCTTTTACGAGATTTTCTTCGAAGGAGCAAAGTAGGTTTATCCTTGTCGGAATCCATTTTGTCTTTGATTGTACGCCTTAAATCGCAGCATGTGCGTGACGTTAACGTCACGTCTGCGCAGCGTCGACGCTTAGTAGGTATCGAGAACTGCGAGAGACTATCAGTTTCACAATACCGAGAACCGAAACAAATATCTATCACACAAACAATTATCTTGGTGCGGGAATCGAAACCACTCGTTTCGCAGCAGACTACTCGCCCACTACGCCACGGAGGCTGAAGAACAAACAAGAATTGTGTAACAGCATAATTTTGTAAATATTTACGGTCTTATTCATAATGAGTTATCGGAGCTTTATAAGGCCGTTAATAGGAGCTTGTTAAAAAATGTTATTCATAATGGTTCAATAGAGATGAAACGCTCAACATTTTTTAACAAGCTCCTATTAACGGCCTTATAAAGCTCCGATAACTCATTATGAATAAGACCGTTAGAATTTAGATGAATGGTAGTAGAATATTTAGTTGGTAGAGTTATTTTTGGAGAGGCTGTTCGCTGGAAGCGGCGCGACTCGCTGCGTTTGTATAAAATGGCACTGATACTAAAAATAACTCCAACTGAACGTTACTTTTTTCATTTCAATAGCAATTTAAGCTATTTTTTAAAGAGGATTTTATTCTTATTTGTAATGGTAATATCTGATTATAATTGTCCCCATGACCCCTAACATATATATATATATATTAAACATATGTAGGTCAAACACACTGCTTTAATGAGACAGTATTGTTTAACTGTTTACTAAGAGCTTTTTGCAGATCAGTCTAAAATAGAGAAACAGAGGAATTTTCATAGAATAATTTTCTACTGATAAGCGGAGTTAGGCCTTAGACATAATATAATTATATTTTAAACTAGCTGTTGCTCGCGACTCCGCCCGCGTGGAGGTCATGTTTGAGACAAAAAGTATACACTACAAAATACCAATTTTCATGCATTTAACTTCAAAAATGAAGGATTTTCATACAAACTTTCTTACCCTATTTAACCCTCTTAGGGGTAGAATTTCCAAAAATCCTGAAATATATATTTTTGACTAAAAGGCCAAATACTAATTTTCATAAACTTAACTTCAAAAATGACGGATTTTCATACAAACTATCATCCCCTATTTTACCCCCTTAGGGGTGGTATTTCCAAAAACCCTTCCTTAGTGGATGCCTACGTCATAAAAGGTACCTACTGTCCAAATTTCAAGTCTCTAACCCCAGCCGTTTTGGCTGTGCGTTGATCGATCAGTCAGTCAGTCAGTCAGTCAGTCAGTCTGTTTCTTCTTTTATATATACAGATGTTACTGTTATAATTGTTATCTTTCTTACTACTGTGCACTGCGTCGTTATTAAAAATATATTACAATAACAGTTAATGCTTACACATTGGTATACCTGCATTTTTGGAAAATGTATCATTGGATTATTTGTTGTAGTCCTTTTAATCTAGACATAACCTAAATATGAGTGGTATGGTGTATGTGTTTAAAGAAAATATAATTATATATTTTATATACAAAAAATAGCAGAGACATAAAATGGTCTGTAATTATGCTATTAAACAAATATAGATATATCGCTAGACAACCGTTACTTAACCACCAATACAATCACTCTCTCAATTGGCGGTTAATATCGCGTAATATAATACAAGTTGTTGCTCGCGGCTCCGCCCGCGTGGAGGGCATGTTTGGGAGAAAAAGTATACAATATAAAATACCAATATTCATGCGATTAACTTAAAAATGACGGATTTTCATACAAACTTCCATTCCCTATTTTACCCCCTTAGGGGCGGAATTTCCAAAAATCCTGAAACTTATATTTTTTATTTTTAACTAAAAGGCCAAATACTAATTTTCATGAATTTAACTTCAAAAATGACGGATTTTCATACAAACTTTCATCCCCTGTTTTACCCCCTTAGGGGTGGTATTTCCAAAAACCCTTCCTTAGTGGATGCCTACGGGATAAAAGGTATCTACTGTCAAAATTTCAAGTCTCTAACCCCAGCCGTTTAGGCTGTGCGTTGATCGATCAGTCAGTCAGTCAGTCAGTCAGTCAGTCAGTCAGTCAGTCAGCTTCTTCTTTTATATATACAGAAGATATTAAGTGCTTACATAAGAAACTTACACTCGAGTTGAGAACTAAATGCTTTTATGTGTGTGTAACCGTCTGCCTGCCTGTTAATACATAAAAAAATATTCTATTATTCGTTTTTTAATAATATTAGCCCTATAATATATACTGTCATATTGTTCTGCACGGCCTCCTTTGATGATAAAGGATAGAAATGCTGTTCAAATGTGGTTAGCGGACTTCACGAAGGTTACTCAGAAATTCCTGCATGCAAACATTCGTCAAGATATTTTTAGTCAAGAGGTGCATGCCCTTGGGGCTGGTTTTGAACCCGCAACTTTCGCCTCTGCGGTCTGTACTAATCCCGTTATGTTATCTTCGTATTTTGAATCAACGTATGAAGCGTGCATTTTTCCGGGATAAAAGTGGCCTACATCATTTTCTGATCCCTAATCTGCCAATAATCAAAACAATTATGTTCACAGAACACGGGATTGACATTAGTCAATCCCGTGTTCTGTGAAAAACTAAATTATCCCATCGGAGCTGTACACTTTTACGGGATAAAAAGTAGCCTATTTGTCATTCCAACCTATAGTCTATCTGTGTACCAAATTTCAACCTGATCCGTCCAGCCGTTGTAGCGTGATTGAGTAACAAACATCCATCCATCCATCATCCAAACATTCGCATTTATAATATTATTAGAATAGTAGGACGCTGGATAAATAATTCGGTGGCTATTGCCGTTTACATAAGTCGATGATTGATAAACCCAACTCAAAATTAGTTTGATTAGGAGCTAGAGTTTATTCTTTGCATTTCAGGATTTTTGAGTCGGTTTTTTTCTCCTCAAAAAGTTGTCTTGATACTTTTTTTTGCAAAAAGTCTTCTTTAATTTAAACAATGGTACAAAAATATACAGGGTAATTGTGAACCAGCGTTTTTGACGTCGCGGTCGATTCAATACTATAATGTATTTCATTAGTCATATTCCATGTGCGAACTCCAACATATATGAGTAAATTAAGTGTCGAAGGCACCTCGATTCTCAACTCCAGACACGCACACCTTTATACATAATACAAACATACGATCACACATGCTAGTATTAAAAAAATTACAAGAGTGTGTGTGTGAATTGTATTAGTGTTAGTCGCTTAATTTGGATTCGACAGACGTGCCAAACAATTTCTGAAAAACAACGTGTAACAGACATCAAACAGTAAGAATTTTATTAGACATGTGGAGCTAATTAAGACAAAGGTTTTGAATTTAGTTGCAATTACTGTACTCTTTGGGACACGGTTTTACTTTTTATCCCAAAGAAATTTACAGTTCTTGTGGGATACTATAGGTTTTCACAGAGTAAAGGATCAACATGATTTTTTGCATAGTGGCATTTTAGGGGTCAGAAAATGACATAGGCTACTTTTGCCCCTACTTTAAATGCACGCTTCCTATGGGACTACCTGGATTGTATATCTTTTCTTCCAAAAATAAACTCCACGCAGGCGGAGCAGCGAGTAACATCTAGTAAATAATAAAAAAACCTAAGCTTTGGTGGTACTGAACCCACACGTCGAGTCAGTTTGCGAGTTAGACTCGAAGTTGGCCAGTTTTTTTACTCTCGTAAAATCATCATATGTTGTGGTCACTACATTACTAATTCTTACTTATCCGTACTAGCATCATAGCAATTAGACGGCAAGTCACTCACCTTTGCAGATATTACAAACCAGCCGAAAACGTAGGTGAAAATTCAAAAATAAGTTATAAAAAACTTATTGTGTTGCTTTTCGACGATGAAATACGTCGTATGTGTGTTCATTTACTCATACGGTGCTGTTGATTTGAATTTTTAACGAAATAGTATTCCAGTTGTATTGTACGGTCCGTAACTGCATTGGTCCGTCCAACAGTTTGTAACTTCTGTCGCGTCAATGGACCGTTGGTTCGCGTACTTTTCTTCCAGTACTTTTCCGTCGGAACCTTGGCGCATACATTATACGGAACAGACGAGTATGGACTTTACTCTGTCGTGCGCACAGCTATGAACACGGCCAGCGATGCATGAACGAGATGCATGATATTGGGGTATTGGTCGCCTACATGTAGAATGCAAGACGGCTTTTAACGAGAATGTTGGCGCCCGCGCTGGATCATAAGCATTCAGTATGTACGTGAAAATGTTATTCTTCATGTTTTATTTCATGATTAGGGATACATATCCATTAATGTACGAGTTAATTAATGTATTAGATTAATCTTTAGCCTGGGGATACATGAACAATATTTAATGATTGCTCGACGTGTACATTTTTATATATCAGACAGAGGACGGTAGACCCGTGGACCATCTGATGGTAATAATCACCATCGTTTATGAACAGGCACAATACCAGAAGAATCAAAGGTGCGTTGTGAGCCTTAAAGGAAAGGTAAGAGATTTTGGGAAAGAAAGGAGAATATGGCCTCCGAAAATCATACGCACCGTATGAAACCCCCACAGCATGCTGTTATTTCGATTTTCTCTAAGATAGATAGATAACACAGTCTACTCGGGCTATACATATTTTAGACAAAATTGTCTACAAAGCGGCTCTACCATTTAGAAAATAACAATTATTTTAACAAATGACTCTACAATCTATATAAAATGTGTTTGATTATGCTTATGAGTTTATAATTTATAGTAGAATCTAAAATGACGAATGTTATAGAAAATATGCATTCCTTCAATTAGAAACCTTAAATACGGTAGGTATATATTTCAAATTAGACTTTGTAACGTTAACAAAATAGTTTTCCTCTATAAGGTATTTATATTACCTATTAAGACAAAAACTAATTTGATAAAATGCACACTCAGTCGATGATACATTGTGTTTTAAACGAAATTATAGCCATTAAGTCGTTTGTAATACAAATACTAGCTGAGCTGACACCTCCTAAACATTTTCGCATTTACCTTGAAATTCTAGTAATTTTCCAAGTTGTGATAATTATACTTGATTTTCTATTTGAATTATAAAAATGTTTAACACACCAGCCTTGCTATGCAAACCATAACAAGGAGATACCACTTGTTCAACTCGATCAAATTCAAAGAGTAGTGTAGTATATAGTATAAATAGTAATTGTAGTCTTTCAGCAGTAGGCAGATGCTTTGCTGTGTTCTGGCATTGCAGAAGTCTATGGGTGGCGATGTCTACTTACCATCAGGGGGCGGCCCGTCTGCCCGTATGCTTATCCAGACATAAAAAAATAAAAAGAACAGTATCTATCCAAGTATATGTGCGTGGGTAATGCAAACGTTGAATTATTTATTTTATTTTTAGGGTGAGATTTTTGTGTCTGTGTGTGTAACTTTGCGGTAACCCCTCTATTATATTTGTTTTCTCTGAACCTAAATGTGCAAAGGGGAACCGTTATGAATGGATGACCTTTGAATTCTTTTCCCTTTTTGATGTTCTATAAGTATAAGGCTTGCATATACCATTATGAACAAAATCCCCTCCTCTTCAAACGTAAAATATATTTGTCATGTTTTCTCAACACATCGTTAATGACATTACCAAATAACCATTATCATCATCAGCAATAACTCATAATATCTTATTTGAGTTTATTTTAGAACCGGTTTGAGCTAGATTTTATTGGCAAAGGATGAACACGGATTAATATATACATTATACTTCAATTTGATACATCCGATACCATAAGAGATAAGTTTAATTTAAAAACAATAACTCAAAACATTGCTTAGCAAAAACTATATATCTAGTTTTATTTTACATCATACAAAGCTATAAGCTTGTGGTTAGATTTATATTTATATGTGTAGTGATCTTTTTAATGCCTTGTTGGGAGACGACTAGACATTCCACAACAAGTCTGTAAGGGTGTAGGTGTTTCTACACATACCACGGACTATTTATATCACGTGCTATTAATAGTTTATGTAATCGATAAATGTTTTACTGCAGGAGAATACTGCTTCTTACCTCAGACCCATACCGTGCAACGATTATTTATTCATTAATCGATGCGCATAACAATATAGTTCAAGCATTGAGCATAAAGTCAACACAACTAAAATATCAATGACATTGATGAAGTTAAAAATATAAATGTCTTCGAAATGTAAGATTGACGCCTCGTCGTTTATAAATTATTCTCTCTTTAACCAACTTCAAAAAAGGATAAGATTCATAAAATCGATTCCCTGCTTAGTGTGAACCGATTTTGATGAAAAAAAATTGTTTAGTATGGTTTACCTGCAATGTGATCACATATAAATGTTATTAAGATTTGGTAGGTTACTCTTGACATTCGATTCCAATTTAAAATTGGGATTGGGTTCGAAAACTATACAACTGGCACTCTTGAACGCAACACTATCGCACGATTTAACTGAATACGGCGAAATTTTTAGTAACTCAATGAAATAAAGTACATACTATCGCTAGTTCGTAAATATTCTATTTAATTTAGTTGAGTAAGTTAGAGTTGCAATATCTTCTAGATTGGAACTGAAACTGTATCGAGTTCGAGATTGGAATTGTTTTCAAGAGTAGGCCTTCTGATGTCGGAGTACAAAATAAAAAGAAACTCAATGATTAACAGCTCTCCTGTTTCGACAGGATTGCTGTATTGAAATTCACATGCACTAACTGTACTTCAAGCCAAAAATTACTTTTCTTTTATAGTTTTTCGATATTTATTGAATAAAATAACTTTTCTTTTTAAGTAATTTTTTTTTTATTTTCTGCAACAGTGACTACTGTAACCAGTATCGACAATGGTACCCATTTCAATATCGATTATTTTCTGGTCGCGAGCTTTTTAGTCTCTGGAATTTTGAATAAGTCTTTATCCTATAACGAAATTGTTTAGATAAAAAAATGGAGTTAGTAATGATATTCTTTTATTATATTAATATAACTTTTAATAATTTAAGAGGACATGACACGTAACCACAGACGCTTAGAGTTAGAGCAGATAAATATTTAAAATGTGTAAGCAAGTTTTAATGCATGACCTTGACAGCGTGACCGATTACATCAAGGACGGGCCGATAGTTTAACCAGTCACATGTCAAATGGTATGCCGGCTCGCCAAAAATGCTGACACAATCGCCATTGCATGCTATTTTCAACTTTAATGTTATGGAAATAAAATTGATTTTGGCTTCTATTTACGCACTACCTTATTTTTTTAATATCCTTTAGATACGCGAGTGGTACTGGCTGTACGAGTGTTGGCAACATGGCAACATTGGACACCCGAGTCGGCATTTGAAGCTTCCTGGGCGATAAGCAGCGGGATAAAATAAAGAGCGCGGGCGACGCGGGCATTGTGTCTTTGTGATTCTTTACCAATAAACATATATATATGCAGAACATAGTATTCATTACTTAATATAGAGAAGTACACATCAGACTAGTTTGCTATCACGAGTGTATATCCACAAAGGCTCATATTATGCATAACGTTACAAAACACACATGGACACTAGCACTTCGATTTAATCCAACCGAACTCTCACCGATCACATTCCTTATTTCAGAACTTTTAGTTTATTCACATATTCTATATGCATCTGTATAATATAATCTCTTACATAATAAAAACATCGTTTACATGGCATAGATACAAAAACAATGTGTCAATATATGTGCACATTGAATTCATAATTTATTACCTATAAATTAATAATTTATTTTGAACCATGACAAATATATGCTTAATAATTTGTAGAACTATACTGAATCAAACAAGTGGTGGAAAACCATCGCTGCTATTTACGACGGAAAAATCACCTACGTCTGAATCGTTAAAGCTTCGTGATGATATTAAGAATTACGACTGCATTGAACATTTCCACGCCAATATTTTGGCATTCTAAAAATTCCATATGACAAATATACGAGAAAGTGATATTGTTTATCAAAGGGTTTATATCAATCTCGATTACATATTCTGATATATATTTATTTATAGCATGCATGCCCATATCTATATAATATTTAAGTACGTTTTGAATGTATGTGTACTAATCCCACAAATGGCCTTGCATTATTATTAACACGCGCATGTGCATACTCATACATTTTAGACATATTTTTCCTGAAAGATAATTTTTTTAACACTTTTTGTATGCCATATATGTATATAAATGTAATAATAAAATACATAACTCTATATTGTACCCACGATACATTTATTTATTTTTAATTTTCAGAGGCATAAAGGCCGCAACTTTAAAACATCTCGTCATAGTATTTTTCACCTGAGATTATTGATATCACAAAACAAACAATGCAAGATGATTCACCTAGTAAACAGTTCTCCGATGCATAATCTAGATAAAGGCTTTATCAATTGCCCTAGATAATATTAGCATTAATGGGGCGGTCCGATATTGATTATTTAGGTAAAAACTAATATTAAGCCAGCAATATAAATAACTGAAAAAACGGTTGCTGTACCGTTTGCTCTTCGTTTCTCGTGAATACTTAGTTGCTAGTCTCGTGACTAATAAAAGATTAATTAATTTTACGGCATAATAAACCATTGCTCTTTTTGATATTTTCTTCAATATGGAAGTGTTGTAACTTTCCCATTACTTTTACATGGAAATTTTTAATCGCGTATTTATCTCAATTCGTGGTTGATAAGATAAGACACTCCTACTTTGTTGAGACGCGTGACACATTTGCATCTGCCGGTGATTAAAAGGTATTGTTATCTCTAATGACGCTTATCGACTGGAAAGGTACAAGTCTATTGAGTAGATAATACAATATTATGTCTTTTTACACAACAATATCTGTACATGGTTCCTATTGTAAGCTTTGCTATGTATTGACAGACTCCGTGGCGCAGCGGGCGAATAGACGGTTGTGAAACGTGAGACAGTGGTGATTGTTTGTTTGACACACAGATGATTGTATCGGGTATGGGTGTTATGGGCCCGTAGTCCCTCATAGTCCTTGTACCCACGATACAGATTTAACCTAGTGTGGGGTCAGGACTATATGTGTGACTGTTGGGTGTACTTATTTTTTATTTATTGTACTTAAGAAAGTCCTGAATGTTTACTCAGTTGGGCCTACTTGGTCACTTAAAACCTTAGATGAACCATGATATGATTGGAATTGTGCTTTTTGTGGTGAATATACATGGAGTTATTTATAGCGGTAAGTAGGCGCTCCATGCATTCGCATTCGATCGTAGAACGTTCGAGAACTGCGACTGGCAAGGGACTCGTGTCTGATGTTGCTAGTAATATTCCACTGTAATTTTTGACTGTCATGTAAGTGTGTGCGTTTTTATGAATGACTGTCTTGTGTTAGGTTTACATAATTGTCTGTAAGCAATGACCGGTAAGTATGAACTGCGGCGGTAAAAAATCGTATATCAATATATCTCAGAATGATTCTTCAAAATTTGTATGTATGAAATGCACTAAAAAAATTATGAGTTTTTCTATTCAATAACACCACGAGTTTTTTGAGTATAAAATTCATACCGATAGTTTCGCGACTTATGACATTAACAGAAAGAAATTCAGCAAACCGCTTGTAGGGTCCTCGCATTACTGCCTACCTCTTCAGTGGTACAGGTATAGTAGCTTATATTATGCAAGATATCATGATATTATAAAAATAAAACAATTGCATTAGTTCTTTTTATAGATTGCATACCATAGTGTGTGATGTAATCGCGTTGCAATAAAAACGACGTCGCGTTCTCGTTTTATTTCGGGTACCCATTTGATTTGCATTTAATGTGACACTCAGTTATTTACATACAATGTTTACCTATTTTGACTAAATTACCGGAATAAAAATTCGGCCATTGATCAAATAAAAACGAATTCTGGAGTCGAATCCGAAAATAACATCCGTTTATTTTCGATGTTTATGTAGTGTTGTGACTGGAACGTCCGTGGCCGTTGGGTGCGTGAAATTGAGGGCGGGGTTGGCCGCAAGCGTCATAGAGCTTTCGGGAACACCCGTAGACCATTATAACTGTCTCGAGTTTATTACACAAGCGCACGTGACGCGCTGCACGCACTCATACAACATTTATAAACTGGCGTAGGTCAAGTAATGTGCTGTTACTAAATGAACTATATGGGTTCAATACCAGTCTGTATTAAATATCGTTTCACTGCTGGGCACGGGCCATTTCAACTAATGAAAGGACCCTAGTCCAACGCTGGCCTAATGAGGGTTGGTAGACTACACATACCTTTGAAAATCTTATGAGAATTCTCGCGTATACAGGTTTCCTCGTGATATTTTCCTTTACAGCTAAAGCTATTATTAACAGTGTATACAAACCTTTGGAAAAGTCAACTACAAGTTTCGTCTCGGCAGTCAGTAACACTCCTGACTAAGCTATCGATGTTTAATATGGGTATATTGTTATGGATAATGAACACCAATTAAAACAATTAAAAGGAGGGAAAAATCCAGGAAGTATAATCTCATGACAAATTTTTTGTATCATAAAATTACGCTAATTAATGAACTGAGCCAAAACAATTGATAAAACTGTACTTTCATTCTCGGTAATGCTTAAGCTACATAACCTTTAAAATGCTATGGTACCTCACAAAATTTTTGTCAGAAAAATAATAATCTTATCGGATACATATAAACCTATTAGTTTTAAAACACCCATTCATTAGTCAAAGTTTTTTTATTTTAATTCTTCATGAATATAATATATGTACGTCTTTAGAGATTGCCACTGTACTATTTCGTTAGTACTGTCAAAAAAATTGTAGCACTGGGTTTTGAATCATTATGCGTTTTACATTGTTTTACATGCAAAGCAAAATTCAATAAACTAGTCTTTATTTAGCAATAAAAAGTATTGATAGCGCGTTTATCATTAGTAAGCTGTCCATCAACTTTAAAATTTATAACATTTTTACTGCGCATATCAATATCTAATCATTAGCGATATCTGTATATATAAAAGAAGAAACTGACTGACTGACTGACTGATCGATCAACGCACAGCCAAAACGGCTGGGGTTAGAGACTTGAAATTTTGACAGTAGGTACCTTTTATGACGTAGGCATCCACTAAGGAAGGGTTTTTGGAAATACCACCCCTAAGGGGGTAAAATAGGGGATGATAGTTTGTATGAAAATTCGTCATTTTTGAAGTTAAGTTTATGAAAATTTGTATTTGGCGTTTTAGTCAAAAATAAAAAATATATATTTCAGGATTTTCGGAAATTCCACCCCGAAGGGGGTAAAATAGGGGAAGAAAGTTTGTATGAAAATCTGACATTTTTGCAGTTAAACGCATGAAATTTGGTATTTGGCCTTAAAGTTAAAAATTAAAAACATATATTTCAGGGTTTTTGGAAATTCCACCCCTAAGGGGGTAAAATAGGGGATGAAAGTTTGTATGAAAATCCGTAATTTTTTAAGTTAAACGCATGAAAATTGGTATTTTGCAGATATTGTATACTTTTTGCCGCAAACACGACCTCCACGCGGGCGGAGCCGCGAGCAACAGCTAGTAATATTATAAAGCTGAAGAATTTTTGAACATGAAATTAAGTAAACCAGTACGATCTGAATAAAAACAATATTAAGGAAAGCAAGAGGTCATAAAACATCACGCAGCGATATTGGCATATGCGCAGAATAGACCAAAAATTTTAACAAATCTAGCAAAATGTAAACAGACGAAGCGGCTTCGATGTGGGACGGGATGGTCGTAAGAGTCGATCATTACCGAGAAGGGCCAAATTGTAAATGCTGAACTGAAAGGGATACCATGCTGCCAGCCGCCTGGTTACCACCCCACGCAACTGCCGTGCTTCAACAAACAACTATTATGAATATTTTGCATTAATCATTAATTAACATTAATCATTACCATCTTAATGATAAACGAATCATTTTGAGTTTCATAGATAAAAGTGTTTTTTTTTGTTTTTACAAAACTAAAATTACTGGTATTAACAGTAAAATTAAAAAATCTGTTAGAATATTTTAGCTTATTTATTGAGGCAGGTTATAACCTATTTGATCACATTACGAGTTACGACCCACGTGACCAAATATTTGCCACGGTGGGAGCACCGCACCAACAGCTTGTTGTAAAAAAGTAAGTTATTGCATCAGATACTAAGGGCGAATTTGTAGTAGCTTGTGAGTTATAAATACGTTTTTACCTTTATATTAAATTGAAATTAATGAAAATGTGATTTTGTACTTCAATTAGAGAAATGTACATCCTGGCATTTTTTCATAGTGGCGGTATGGTATCTATAAATGGTGAGCAATTGTGCAAGGTATAATCAAACATATGAGATGACAGAAATCATTATTTAAGTAATGTCACTCTCATCTAATGGAAAATAAATCCGGCTAACGTTAGTCTATGTTTTACACTAAGGCCTAAGTCTTTGCAAGTCATACTCGCCGGGGGCCGAGTTACTGTATTTTTAATACAGACCCGGCTATGGAATTTTTGGTCGAAATTGCTACGTCTAAAACAAAACTTATAAATCTCTACCTTATAACAGTTCATACTGACTGATTGATAGATAGATATTAATTGATAAAAATGACACTTGACGACAGAAGAGGACTGGCCAGGCCTCTTAAATGTCAATGATTATAATTATCAATAAACTCGATATTAGTTGAACGAATACATTATTTTTTCTCTACCGCGCTTCAACCATCAGTTAAATTGAGCAATGTAAATTAAGCAAATATTTCAAGTAAGTTTTAAAACCATTATATTATTTGGAAAGTAATGTTACTATAGTCAGAGGCCTTAAATTAACATATCTATCTAATTTTATAAAACAAGTACCTGTCTTGCTGTATTAGAAAAAAAACACATTTAGAATGGTTAAACAATTGACGAACACGCAAAACATAACCTTGGAAATGAATAGAACATGTTTTTACATCGCTAGATACAAAAGCGTGTATCTCAGCCATACAAAGCATTAAGCTCAATCACGATGCATTGGACAAATTAGTTTGAGGCGCGTTCAATGACGTCCGCGGCCCGCCTACCGTTGCATCACATGATATGTGCATATATAAAAATGAACAAACCCAGACCGCAAAACCGCATTACGTTCGAAGAGGTATATGTTATTTTACAAATAAAAATATATTTACAGTAAAGGTTATTCCATTTAAATTCCCGTTAAACAAAAATACTTAAAACCGGCAGTCACAAAATCAAAAATTTATTGAAACCATGAAATGCTATAAATTATTTAAATTCAGTCAATCACCCACACACATCATATTATAATAATAATAAAGCTTTATTTATTCCATGTTAAACTAAATAATTATAAAATAAGATAAATAAATCATTAAATTTTTTAACAATATTTAAAATTACATAATGAATTACAATAAAAAAAATACAAGATAAAATTAAATTCTGAATGGACCCCCTTTCGGGTAAAAGCCTCTTCCAAGGAATTCCACTTATACACATCATATTATTACATATAATTCCTGTAAATGTTGAACCGATTTAAACATATTTTTCAAATGAATCATGGGTGTATTCGTGCGTGAATTCGTGTAGGCAGTAGGCACACACCGGACCAAGGATGTACGTGACACACCCCCAGACGGCGCAGATGGAGAAAGGCGGCACATCGGCTTTTAGGGCCGGTCAACGCGTCATACTGGCCTTATCGTAAGCACACTTGCACAACACTTGCATTTGCCACACCACATGAGGGAAACACCGCACTGACGGCTCTGAGGAACGCGGCTAAGATCAGTGATTATTGATATACCAGTATGTAGCTTGACGTGAAGCATAATCAAAATTGGAATTAAAGGCTCTGAACTTTACACGGTTGTAAACACAACACACGCTTTATTAAGGCCATCAACTTGGTGTTAATAGGTATAAATTATTTAGACCTTTTCGTTAAAATGTCGTTTAAGTGTTATATACATCGTATCATGACTAACTGTCGAGTTTCATTTTCGATTTAAATGCCTTTCATCCAATTAAACCAATTATTCTGCCGCAGCCATCAGGAGGTAATTTGCAAAAGAAAAACACATCGTGGTTAAAATATTAAAGTCTCAGCAATAGTGCTTTTTTTAATAATATCTAGCTGATTAGTACCTTGAGGCAATTTCAGGGTGGTGTAGTTCACACTATGGGTTTTTTCGAAATGACGTCAACCAAAATAACATAAACTGTATAAAATGTGAATACTTGGAAGCCGCCTGTTCAAATCTAGCTATGCAAACATTTAAAGTAATTCAGGTGCAAACAGTTGATGAAGCGATAGTGTGTGTGCACTCGGCGCGCACACTGAAAGAACCTTCACGCACACATATGAAACAGCATCACGTCGCGGCGCGGCGCCGCGGGGCAACGTGAGGACGCGGGGGGAGGGGGGTCAGCCGACACTGCCAACCTTCCTATATAAAACACTGCGCTGCCATCTGCTAGTTTCAATAGATAACTTGAGCTCTGAAAATTCAGTACGCGCTGCCAACATTTTCGTTTGTTAAGCAGACTTGTAAAAGTTGAATGTTGTGCACACTTGCAGGACTGCAGCGGGAAATATATTTTTTATCGAATGAAACTATTATCTGTGAATTATGTACAAAAATCCGATAGATTGCGGCAGTGACTAAAACTGTGTCAAATCACGATCCGTTCGTGTATAATTGTGAACTGAGCGATAGACTTGCATTTTTAATTATAGGGAAGTGATGTGTATCGTTTATCGGTAACGTTCGCGAACCTGGATTATAAAGAACTTTTAAAACTCAGAAGGAATAGAGTTATTCAAAGTGTTGTTTTTCATAGACATTACCATTTTGACGTTCCTTGATCTCCGAAATAAAATCAGCGAGAAGACTTCAAGATGAGCTTCAATAAGAACAACCCCAATGCGGTGGGGAAGATCATGGGATACCTTAAGCAGCTCTCTACCGAAATGGTAAGTAGAATGGATTACTTTTGCAGAATTTATAGTCCAATAAAATATTTTGTCGTAGTATACATTAGAGTAGTCACCTCTAGTACCTGCTAAATATGTATTATGAAATATTACAATTTGTTTATGAACGTGGGAGAACACACACAAAATGCGAGAAATTTCTGTACGATTTAGAAAGCTCTAGATGGATGCGGTGCGTTGTTTCACGTCGCGGTCGCGTCGACGCGGTCTGTCGATGTCGTCGGTTGCTTGGCAACCACTAAACTATCAGTGGAGCTTTTCTTCTCGACACATACAAGTAATAAGCTGATACAACTGTCATTTATATTTGAACTGATACTTTTTAGAAGTAATTAATAAAATAAATGCGCAGTGATAATAAAATGAGAGCTCTTCTAAAACAGCCGTGTACGCAGGCGCAACTATGCGACACTTCGACGACGTTCCGACGTTCATGTCGAGTCCAGGCGGCCTTGCAAGGTCATTGGCGATGTTGTTTACCACAACCAGACCTCTGTCAAGTGCAACAACTGTAATATTTTAGTACCAAATGGTAAAATCTAATAAGCATTGGTAATATATTCCCCACACTTGCGAACTACGATAAACTGCATAATCATATATGGAATCATCTTTAAATTAAAATCTTAGTAAAATAATCTTGCTTAAATAACTTAAATAAGATGTAACAAAAACTTTATAAACCGATATGAACACACGAATCGCAGTGCGTTTTTCTTTATCAAAGTTTTACAGTTTTCCATCGAACCCCCAGATAGAGTACTTTCAGAATAAGAAGCCAAATTTATGTGGGCCTATGATGATAAAGGGTAGTCACTATCACCCTTTATCATGTCGATTAAACACAATTAGAATTAGATCACGCTATATGATATTAAAAAGAACAACAAAATATACGGGTCGAATTAAGGCCCTCCTGTTATTTTCAATTCGATTAATGATGTGTCCTTTTAAATGCAATTTACCGCTATAAATGTTACTAGGCTATGTCGATATTATTATTTAAAAAATAATTTATTTTATTAAAGTTGGTATTACAGCGCCATCAACTTGTTCAAGTAGCTAAATGCCAATTTAGGTTTCGGTAAGCTGCTATACTGAATCATTTTAACGATACCCAACAGATGGCGCTTAACCGTACTTTCAATCTGTTAATAATATTGATGAACTGGCCTGATAATTGTATTAGCTCACTGTCACTATTTACTGGACAAAAGGCCTCAAGAAGGTGGAGAGCAAACATTCTTCCAACCCAACCGCAGAGTTGTGTACCGACGTCACAGGCTTGAAGAATTCGTCAACAAATATAAAGACTGCGGCGGCAGTGCATCTTGTTTACGAACTCAAAGCGCTTGCAACATTGTTTTGATACATCTCGTTGCACTAGTGGTGTCACTTATGGATGCCTGCAAGAGAATACCGCGCGTAGGCCGACTTTTAGGAAGAAGGCGTTTGCTAATATCCACCGCGTTATCTTCAGCGTGTTACAGAAAGGTCTACGGATCATCAAATGTCACGGACATGCAGCGGTGGGATTATGTGCTCTTTAACTATCGTGGGGATCGTTTAAACTAAAATGTCCCAGCACAAAATTTTGAATGACTGCACCCAAAATTGAGTAGTTTAAAGATTGAGATAGTGAATATTTTTAGATTATATTACTTGTATATATTTAATTTCCATTGTGCGACCCCGTGATCGACGGTAGCGCGAATTGTATTCTTTGACGTCGGAAATTTATTTTAATGTGCTTAGAGATTTATGAGCTCTACCCTCTCCCGATATGGAAATACACAAGCGCTGAAGTCAGAACTTCTTGGGGGGATTTCGGCAATACGGAGTACTTTCTACCTTAGGATCCTAGAGTCATCTCTACTATTTTTGGAACGGAGTTTCTTATCGCACGTTTTCATTTGTTTGCGGGCTGAGGGGCTTGACCGACACCAAAAACTGGAATCTTTTTGAAGTGATTATTGAGGCACTTCCCGACCACCTAGGAAACTAAAACTTTTTTAAATCGATTCAGTTTGCCCTAAATTTAGAGAATATGCAAAAATATTTATAATTTCAACGAGTTTTATTTAATCATTATGCAAACGCAAAAAAGCCATAGCGAAAGGAACTCTGTGCCAACCGGGTGCCCATAAAACACCAGATTTCTTTAATGTTTGATGATGGCGGATGCCAAGATATTTTTATGTATTCTAGAAGGCTTAATGTTCGACCTGAAAACCTAAGGGCCCAACATAGGTAAACATATCACTACGTCATAGGGTAGTTCTAGCCAAATACAGCCACCAAAGAAAGTACCAAATGAAATTCAATTCACGACGATTCAATATGTGCCATTTCTAATAATTTATAAATACAAGAACTTCAATATGTATTAAAATCGCGTAGAAAATATTACGTAAATACTCAATAGTAAAAAGTGTTACTATTGAGTGCTTTTTATTGGGAATAAAGCTATTTCGGTTTATGCATCTATGGAAAACAAACTGTAATGATCTGCGTTCAAGCAGTAAGGCAGGCGCACCCTTTCATGCTTCAATAACAGGTTCAAGGTGAAAATACACCGGCTACATTGACATTTCGATAAAAAATGTACACATATTCAAAGCTTTGTTACTTTGTAGAACATCTACAAACTATATAATATACATTGTATACATGTACAAGTACACAGTAAATTAACTGTTATCTTATTAATAAAATAGGTTAAATATGTAGTACACGAATAATAAAAATATCATAAATTATAGATAGTTTCTATAAAAATATATTTAAGGAGATAAAGCTTAAAAATTTCAAACGACAAGACAAAGTATTATAATATTAAATTTTCTCTCGCCAGTTGTTTTATAGCAACACGTTTGCCTTGAACCATAGTTTACATAACAATGATGGCAATATTTTATCTAATAATTACGAAAGCAAAAGTTATTTTGTTAAATATTTATAATGATAATACACAGACTCTAATAGAAACTATTTCTTAGATACGACTACATGGTTACGAACCTGTAACATAAACATATTGTCAAACTTTATCCGGACAAGTAACATAAATATTTAATGAAATGAAATCAAAACCTTACGTTCTGATGCCAAAACATTATAATACATTTCACCACGAGTTTGAGGTAAATGCATATTGTGAAATTAAATAGATAACTATTAAACAATACAAGAACAATAAATATTTATCGAATTAACATCAACTCCTCAACAACCACACTTTGTACATCGTACAAGTAAAACCAAGCTAAAGAACATGTTTATATTATACGTTTCATAAACATCATTATAACAAATGGACAATGAACGATAACGGCTGTGCTCGTTATTCACAACTAAATTTGACATAAATCGTAACGAGCAATTAAAATGTATGTGATAAAATAAGATTCACTTGCAATTCTTATTTGATATGGTGTTTCAGACAGGCAATAAAGGGTCAGGGATAGCGTTAACATCACTAGGTTATCTAGAACATGCAGTATCCATGTTGACAATTCGTGACCAATAAGCAATGTGTGTGTTTTCCCGATCTGACCTCCGACTCCTTGAGTCTACAGTTCTTATCTTGACGGACCTACGCACATTCAATAGTGGATATAATAAATGGGGTGTGTTTGCGAATGATTACTTTAGTATCGAATGTCCGGTCAGCTTGAGTGACCAGTGAACTCTAGTTAATTGGTGTGCAACAAAAATATTAATTACGTTAAATGATATTTTGGAAAACGGTAACATTATAATAAAATGTTTATTTGAATTTCCAGGGGGGAAGCGAACAAGCTCGTCGCGGCCAAAGCGACGAAGAGCGGTTGTATCGTGCGCGTGGCCCAAAATACGCACGCGTACCATCGCGACCAACTCTCTCAGCGTCCACGACTTGCACCTCGTTAGCTACTTCGTGTGGCTCCCAGGGAACACTCGTACCTACTTACGATCCAATTCCCGAAAACGTTACTACCGAGAGCAGTAGTGAAGACGAACAAGATTCCTTTGAAAAAACACGCCGGCATTTTCAACAATTAAGGCAAATTAGCTTAGGAAACGAATTTAAGTACAAAATGGAAATGGAAATCAAGAGTGCTAAAGAAGAAAACTTACGAAATTCAATACCATTTGTAAAACAGTTGAGCACAGACAGTGCTAAAGTCAAGGCGGATTATTCTATCAATGGAGACGCCAAACCATATGGAGCAACCACTCCAGCAATCTACCTTTGGACCCAGGTAAAGTTCTTTAAGATCAGTCTATTGCACACAAACCATGACTCTTGCAATTTTTTCTCAGTGCTTGCTTACAATTGTTGACTGACAATAATTTTGTCTATTGAGACTGATTTGTTTCAACAAAGACGTTATACTATTTTCAATTTGTCAATTTTGAATACCAAACTACATTCGAGCAAATGTGTGCAATCCGAGAAGGCTTGCAATGGCAATCAACATTAATAGTCAAAAAGTTATTATTAGTATTATTAGTATTTTACTAACTTGCTGATGAACTTAATTATGATCGTAAATTGGGTGTGTTTCGAATAGCATTTTGATTGAAGACGTAGTATTCATTCGTGAATACTGACTTGTAGTAATGGTATTGGAAATAAATGAAATTCAATTTATCACATTATTAAATCAATACATAAATGCTGTGATTGAATATTTATCATGAATTATATGACTGTCAAGTTTTCAATTATTCACCGATTTTGTAACGTCTTTGTTTGTTAATTCTCGTGTTTACATAATACATATTTCATAATCGGTTGTATAGCATACTAGCTAGCTATTGATATAGCCTAGAACTTTCGTGTAAATATGCCTAGAGAACCTCGTAGGCTTGCGTACAAGGTTTTGACTATAACATGTCTTTACTCGAATGAGAAAACTTTTCCGCGTAATATAAATGTGGGAGAATTTACATAAACAATAGAAATAGTCTTCAAAGTTATATTATTATAATGGATATGGTATATTGTAAAATAAAATATTAAAATTCACAGACCTTGCAGGTGCTTGAACACTTTTAGTTATCGGCGAAATGGGACAAATATTAATTACAATTCTAATAATATGTATTTTTCTTTATTTTCAGTTGCTAGCTGCATTTGCTGTTTCTATGGGATCATTGATCGTCGGCTTTTCATCAGGCTATACGTCACCGGCTTTACCCACTATGAATGGCACGCTAGAAATTACTAGTGAAGAGGTATTATTACTTTATGTATTGTTATACTATAGGCTTCTATCTAAGATGTTTTTAACTAGACAGTTTCCTTGAATGTTTTAGCATTGTATTCATAGATCTTGTTTTTATTTACAGCAAACTTGGGTTGGTGGGCTTATGCCCTTGGCGGCGTTAATTGGAGGTATCGCCGGCGGACCTTTAATAGAATATATTGGAAGAAAGTTGACAATAATGACCACAGCTGTTCCATTTTTCATTGGATGGATGTTAATTGCAAATGCATACAATGTGCCTATGATATTCGTCGGCCGTGTCTTGTGCGGAATCTGCGTGGGAATTGTTTCGCTTGCCTTTCCTGTCTATTTGGGAGAAACAATACAACCAGAAATAAGAGGTGCGCTTGGATTATTACCAACAGCGTTTGGTAATACAGGAATTCTACTGGCATTTTTTGTGGGCAGTTATTTAGATTGGTCAAAATTAGCTTTCTTCGGAGCAGCACTTCCTGTACCCTTCTTTTTACTTATGTTTCTTACCCCGGAAACACCGCGTTGGTATGTCGCAAAACGCCGTATAGAAGATGCGCGTCAATCTCTGCAGTGGCTGAGAGGAAAAAATACGAACATTGATAAAGAAATGCGAGACCTGACACGTTCCCAAGCCGAATCGGACAGAACTGGCGGAAATGCGTTTGCACAGCTTGTTACCTTAAAATACATGCCAGCTATCCTTATCTCACTCGGATTAATGCTTTTCCAGCAACTAAGTGGTATTAACGCAGTTATATTTTACGCTGCATCAATTTTCAAAATGTCTGGTAGCAGCATCGATGAAAATTTATCCAGTATTATCATCGGCATAGTAAATTTCGTGTCTACTTTTATTGCGACCGTTCTTATTGATCGCCTGGGAAGAAAAATGTTGCTATACATTTCATCTGTTGCAATGATCACTACATTAATCATATTGGGTGTCTATTTCTACTTAAAGGACTCTAAAGTAGATGTGAGTTCATACGGTTGGCTACCACTCGCTTGTCTAGTAATTTACGTCTTAGGCTTTTCTATCGGTTTTGGGCCGATTCCTTGGCTTATGTTGGGAGAAATATTGCCTTCAAAGATACGTGGTTCAGCTGCATCTCTTGCAACTGCATTTAATTGGACCTGCACCTTTATCGTTACAAAAACATTCCACAATATTATAGAGGCCATCAATATGTATGGCACAGTTTGGTTGTTTGCTGTGATATGTATTATTGGGTTATTTTTTGTCATATTCTTTGTACCTGAGACACGAGGCAAATCTCTAGAAGAAATTGAAAAGAAATTGACAGGAGGTTCAAGAAGAATACGAAACATTAGTAGCAATAAGCAACCACAGAATACATGTTGAACGCAGAATCACAAAATACTTGAAATGATAGCGTACATTCCGTTATACAGAAGCTGGAAAAGCATTGTATTCGTATGTATAAAATATTTTTCTTTGTAAGAAGGTGCATATGAGCGAGGCACTGTTATTTCAGTGTAGACTGAAGACTGATTGGGAATGTAACCATAGATTTATTTTTTGGTATGTGTAAATATGTATAAAAATATTGTTTGATTAACAATAACTGTCATGTTCCTTTAGATTTAAATAATAGCATTCCGCCTTTAGATGGCGCACGCTATTTGTTACGTAGTTCCTAGATCTTAGATAGTGATATACGCGATCAGTTTTGAATGACTCACTTCAATGAATAACTATTTATAGCTAGACCCAATTCTATGTGTGTAAAATAGAGAACCAGATTAATGTTACGATATATTTTTTCCGTAAGTAAGAAAAATACGCGTGTAATATTTACACAGTACGTTATTTTGCTTGTAAAACATTTGTAAGGTATCCTTGTTATATCGATTTATATTATAACTGTATCGAATAATACTTTATTTTTATGCTGATCATGACAAATTATACTTAGATATTTTAGACCAAATGTTTATGATAAGTTCTAGGTGTTAAATTATGATATATTTGACACCAGTCTTAACATAGAATTTAATTTGTGCTTGTGAATTCGTATATTACGGAGGTAATATTTATTTAATTTGTTATTTTTTTATAATATAGTATATTTATTGACATGATGCAATGTTTTTTATTTTCTTTGTCTATAGTTCGATCAAGAATAGTCATCACTTTGAACTAATAATTTATTTATTCTACAAAACTTTTACTAATACGTAGTAAGTAGGTATGTAATATATATATATATATATAGACCGAACGTCCAGACTCCAGACATTATACTGTTCAGCATATACAAGAAACTGACTTCAATCAAATAACAGTTCTTAATGTAATAATTCACAAACAAATTAATCGTTGACTTTATGTATAATTAATTAATTATACTTGGTTTCTCATTTCGTTATAATATACTAGTATCAGTCACGATTTATGAGTTCACATAACTGTCTACAGGGAACTTTCCACTGTAGACACAGCTGACGTTGGATGTAATTATTACAATTGTTTAATCCTGTAGAGTAGTACACAACACTACTCCTCTTGTCTTAAGGAACAATTTTGATTAGCAGTCATCACAGTATCAGTAAATTAGGCTGTTAAAGTCAAATATTTCAATCTGGATTTGACCGATTCTCATCGTCATTCATTTATATCAATTAAATCAAATCAAACATTTATTGAATTCATGAAATAGATTATTCACATTATTACATTACTATACATTATTTAGATTTGGTCAATCTTTTACTCTAAATCCAAAGAGTTTACAACGACTGACTGAAAAATACAAAAAATCTTTGTGTAACATTAATTATTTTCATGGTTATGTACTCCATTTTTACATATACGATAAATATCGTCTTTTGGTTTTTGATATCTAGCTGCCATTCAACTTTTCTGACTTTACAATTCAAACACAACAATATTTTTTACGCCTAATGCCTTAGAACTTGAACAGTATCTGTGATATATCGCTATATACATATCCTTGTAATAAAACCCACGGGTATATTGTATTCGTAATGCCCAACAAACCTCGTTTTTTTGTGTATGTTTTTTGTGTATTGTGGTTAGTTTTAGCTTGACGGAAAGGTCAGTTTTGGACCCGAGATGTGGCGCGGTTATCGAGTTTTTTTTTTTTTGGAAATTCAACAATACTTGCTGTTACGGGACAACACCGTGAAGAAGAGCTACTATATTGTACATATGCATACAGAAATATAATAAGCATCATCACAGAAAAATATACAGTGTGTTGTTTAAAATTTAAAAATAGTAGCACATGACCATCATGTCATTACATTTATTAGATGTAAACAAAAAACATCTCTGCTGTTTTTGTTTACGTCTAATAAATGCTCTATATTATGACTAGATAGACTTTAAAAGACATTTTTGTTGATCAAGTCAATCTAAAATTATAACACCACAACAATTATATAACAATTGGATTCAATTTATTTTGTGTCTGACTTTGATTACATAAATTAAAAGTATTCGATTTAAATATTCTTTATTGTCAATGATAAAATCTAACGCTTTTGTTTATACAGTATATTAGAAGTGGTAGAGCCACGCTGTAGACAAATTTATTTACACCATGAATGGGCCGGCTCGACCGGGGTAGTACCACTGTCTCACAGAAAACCAACGTAAAGAGACAGTTTACTGTCGTGTTTCGTATGGTAAGTGAGATATTCGGAGGCCCAGATTCCCCCTTCCCTTCCCTAGGGAAGGTAAGGGGGATGGATTCTGATAAACCAGGTACTAACTTAGTTTTTTATTGCTTTTACTATTATTTTCGTCAAGACAAAGTTGAGATATGAAGTCTTAATCATGCTCACATTATTATGTAGAGTTTAATTGCATTTTTTTTTGTTTCATTGCGTATTTGTTATACTATCAAGTGAGATCCTGCCACGATTCCAATTGGAGAGTAAAGTTTGAGTCTTTACATATAAAATAATCAAAAAACTAGCCGCGGAAAAGCGCGGAAAAATAGTGCCTTGGTACTTTAAACTTTTTCCACGTTAACATGAAAACATTTTGACTGAGGTTTAAATTTTGGCAATGTAAAATAAATATTATTTTGTTTTAGGTATACAAGTTACTTCGGGAGTGAACATTGTAACCCGTAAATACTTGTTTGACCGTTTACAGAGGTTTGATTTACCTAATTTGGGAGACAATTTAAATCACTTCAAAGAGCAACTTTCATCGAGTGACGGTTCCACAGAAGATCAAATTGAATCCGTAAAACGCAATTTTGGTCATTTTAAATAGCAAATTATGCAATGATGGCTTAGAGCTCATAAAAGGTGACGTGTTTCTGTTTCTCTCATGGCTGCAAGGAACTTTAGAGATACCGGTCATTCCACAAAATCGGCCAGGATGCCCATCTTAGTTATTTAAAGATTCAAATGATAGAACTAAGAGAAAGAAAACTGAAGAGTTTCGTGCTACTTTGGAAAAATATTGTTATCATACATGCTGCCCAAATTGAATTGCGGAAAGCTGGAAAAAGAGATGCTTTGGAAGTACTGAGACATAACCAGTACTCCAACACGTGCTACAAAATACAAAAAAGGCTTTCTATAAATTAAAGAGCGAGAAAACTAGTTGTTTAACGGCACACTAAGATTAGTTTTCGGCAATGAAGCTGACTTATGGGAAAATCCGACACCTTCTTCTCCGCGATTTTGCCGTCTAATTAGATTCCGTTTTATAAAAGAAAATAGAGACTATCAGTCGATGCTATATATGTGGTGCAACTTCCAAGGACTTTAACCAGGCATTTACCAGAAGAGAGAAACAAACATTTTTGTTCATATCACCAAGATTTCGTACGAAAATTCTCCAGAGAGTTTTGCAATAGACCTTTTTAATCGTCTTCTTTTGAGTTCCGAGCCTCTAATAAGTAGCTTAAGGAAGGTACAAAGAACAAAAATGGATTGTTTTTTGCCCGAAACAATTAAACTCCTCGTGTCTGCAACACCTAATCTGATTGATGATTCCTGAGATAATGACGATGTATATGAGCATTAAATAATAAGAAAAGATTATATATATCGCAATAAGTGTTTTTTTAATAAATTAAATACCTTAAATCTATTTAGAACATAAAATAATTTTGGCCGCGTAGATTGTTAAAATACTCCTACGTGCGCCGCCCTTAGACTTCTGCAATGCCAGGGCACAGCAAAGCCGCTGCCTATCGTTACATGTGCAAAAGATGATCTAAGCAGCGTCTATTTTTGAGGTACGGCACTTACTTAAATCACCAGTAAGGCCAGTGCAGGAGCGACATCGACGGGCACATAATTCACAAAGGAATTCTATGACTGGTGATGTTAAATCAAGAGCAGCGCGTTGTTGACGTCGCTCGCTCCTTTGAAATAAAGATCGATCCAGACGCTATCATGAACCGTAACTTCCTTATATATGGTTTTTGTCTAACGATCACGGATCTACAAAAACTACAACAAATTTAAAATTTCAAGGTCATCGGAATTATTTTACCGGCCCAAATTAATCGTAGAGACCTGATCTAAAATTATTTCAATTGGTCACGAAAGGGTCACAATTGGTCAGCTTATTTCGATAATTGGTCAACGTTATTTACGTTTTAATCACGAAAAGTAAAATTGGGCTCTATCTAGTTAGCGGCCCAAATAGCGAAATTTGGCCTGTGTCCATATGGAACGAATTGGTCAAAATTTCGCTATAAGGGCCGCTAAGTAGATGGGACTCAATTTTGCTTTTTAGAAATTAATACGTAAATAACGTTGACCAGTTATCGATATTAGCTGACCAACTGACCATTTCGTGACCAATTGAAATCATTTTAGATCAGGTCTCAACGATTAATTATTATAATATTATAATTATTATAATTCTGATGACCTTCAAAGTTTAAATTTGTTGTAGTTTTTGTAGGAGTACTGACCAAATACTCAAAGTTGCTGACCAATTTTGACCAATTCGTGACCAATTCGGACCATATGGTCACAGGCCAAATTTCGCTATTTGGGCCACTAACTAGATGGAGCCGTGTTTTACACCCTGTGTACGGTGGTCGCTATCCGGGCGGATACGAATAATAATAATAATATAATTTGTTTCCATAAAAAAAGTACAGTATACATTTCATGTCTTAGAATTAATAGCATTATAGGATGGTTGTACAATGACACAAAATATTATGACACTCCGACTCCTAAACTGAGTCATGCTCGCATAACCTACCACCAGGAGATGACCATCTTATAAGATAATGAGGAGATAGGTTTGAAAACAGAAAGAAGTTAAAGCTACCTAATATGTAGGATGTACGTGGAAGTTGGTATAATATTTATTCGATTCAATTAAAAAAATGTTTATAGAGAAGAAATGTTTTGATGTTTTTATTGCTGATGTATACAGTTGAACAACAAAACATCATGCAATAGACAACATGTGCCACAAACACATGGTTAGTATCGATAGCTACAATAACACTTCGTACAGTTTATTAGGTACGACGCGACGCCTATTACATCTAGGAGCAGATGTGATCAACCAAGAGTCTACAAGGATTTTACAGACATTTGAATAATTCATATGCATAATCTTTTAACACTTCTGGCGGATTACTAAAACTTTTCCATACAAACTTCATGTTGACTAAAGGCCACTTTCTGTATTCAATACAAATCTATAATTCGCCAAGATTTAAATTTCTAACCATTTCTTATTTTCAGCATATCAATAGCCGATCCACAGTAACAGTCACATATGTATGTCCAAATATTGTTAACCGGTGTGAAAAGAGCAACGCTAGGAGTTTCTTGCGCGTTCTTCTCTAGCGAAACTGCATTCCGAACTGGCGGTAGAGTAAAAAATTGACTGAATCTAATTGATGTACAACATTTCATGGATTCAATAAATATTTGATTTTGATTTTGTCGATGAGTTTTTTTAATCTATCTGTGTCTTGAGGTTGCTATATTAAATCTCTGATTTTGACAAATTAATTTTGGGATTTATTATTACTTTCCAAAGATGTTACATTTCTTATGTATTCAGTTGAAATGTGAAACAGAGGCCGTGGGTTCGATTCCCACACCGGGACAAATGTTTGTGTAATAGACACCGGGACAGATATTTATGCCCGGGGTCTGGGTGTTGTGAGACCTCGAAGTCTCTCGTAGTCCCTGATACCCACAACACAAGACTTGTATCTTAGTGTGGTCGGGGCTATGTGTGACTGTTGGGTGTAAAAAATAAACAATAATACAAGCCCTGTATTAAACATTGACCACTGCTAGGCACTGGCCTCCTCTACTAATGAGAGGGGTTAGGCCTTAGTCCACCACGCTGGCATAATGCGGGTTGGTAGACTTCACATACCTTTGAAATTCGTATAAGCATTCTCAGATATGCAGGTTTCCTCCCGATGTTTTCCTTCACCGTTAAAGCAAGCGATAATTAACATTTAATACACACATAGCTTTAGAAAAGTCAGAGGTGTATGCCCCTTGGGTTTCGAATATACACCTTTCGTCTTGGCAGTTCGTACCGCAACCAACTAGGCTATCGCTGCTATTGCTAATGTAGGGTGTTATTTATTTATTATTATAGTTTTATACTTCAGCACTCGCTAATCTTACTCGAGTCTAAGATATAAACAACTTTATATCCAATTCTACAAACTTTCAAATTGCAGCCTTGCACACACCTGACGCATCAAAAAAATCGCGCAGCGCGGTTTCAATCCTGTCCTAAAGATATTGGAGATTTTATGTATAGTAATAATCGTATGAAGCACGTATCATATTTACTATTATTAAAATAATCTATTTTATCAATTTAAAATTGAATACTACTGCGTGAGTTCTGTTACTTTCGAGGATAGATACAACTGTAAATTTATGACCATCGCAATTTTTTCAATAGATTTTGTAACGACATATATTGTTGAAATTCGGATTTAATGTAGGACGATATAAAATTTAGATAGAAAAAAATCAAATAACGATCGAATATTGATAGCGCCCGCGGTTGTGCTATACACAGTCGGGTCGGCAATCGACACATTCGATTTGGCAATAATTTGTTGTATAACACAGAGAACTCGAAACTGTTATTACATACTAGACGTTGCCCGCGTCGTATTTATCTTTGAAAGAAAAGGTATTTATTTATTAATTTTGTCGTAACAACTTTTTAAACACCAACGTATTCATATGTATACAAGAACAAGTTAAACCCATGAAATGTGTTAAAACAATTGAGGCCGTCAGCGCAAAAGTGGCCTAAGCTTGAGACAATGAGTATGAAAATAATGGGGTTTGTATATTCATGAATTTTAAATCAATTTCAAAATCAATTTTAAAACATAAATGCAATTTTTGCAATGCCATATTGTTGTCATCATATTGGCAATTGGTGAAACTAGAGATAGGCCGGCTTTGCATTAAATTTTCGCACATTTTAAATAATTTGTAGAACATAGGTCAGATTATGAAAAATTGAGGGTTAGGCCACTTTTGCACTGACAGCCTCAATTATAGTTACAAACATCCATGCAATTTAAACAGCCTTTTAACTAATTATAATTTGGACATATCGACATCATCTGAATAAAAGTTATTAATTATTATCATAATATATGCATTGAATTAAACAAATTTAAGATTAAAATTTATAAATAAAAAAATTAATAATAAGTAAGAAATATCTTCTCTAAATATATTGTTTGAGAAAGAATGTATGAGAACTTGTGGGCAGACATACAAAAACTTACAACTGACATAGGTCCCGAGTATTAACAATGTATTGACTTGAGATGTAGTTTGAATATTTGGAAGCTGTTCGAGAAAACATCAATTAGGTACTTGTTGCTATCTAAAGCCACCGCCGCCATCATTAATATTCCGAGTCATGTTAACATTATGAATGTTATTGTAGCTTCGTGTAAATCTTCGTATAAAATTAAAATTTTAATTTAATTTAAATTTATAAAATTTAAATTAAATTAATTATAATTCCATGGAGTCATCTTAAGCTATTGCAGCTTTCTATATTTTGCTATTCCATAGGAACCGTCCATTATTCCGGGACAAAAGTAGCCTACGTAATTTTTTGATCACTAAACTACCACTACGCAAAAAATATTGTTGATTCCTTGCTCTGTGATAAACAGAATACTATCCCGCGGGATCGGTATGTTTTTCCGGGATAAAAAGTAGCCTATGTGCTATTCCAGACTATATCTGTCTTTGTGTCAAATTTCAACCAGATCCATTCAGCCGTTTTTGCGTGATTGAGTAACAAACATCCATCCAAACATTCGCATTTATAATATTAGTAAGATTATTATGATCAGCTTTCATCAGACTCATGCCGATTTACTTAGCCGGATTTAGTGTCGCTATTTTTAAGATTACCTAAAATCTAGAATGTTCCCGGATCCCGTTGTAATGAAGTTAAAACAACAATAATAACAAACAGCTGAAATTAACAACACGTCGTCTTCACTCTACATATCACTGCTGCAAGAATGCGATCGTTAAAAGTCCTTCTGCGTATATCGGACTACTACAAATAAAATTTTAAATGAACTGTATCGAGGGTAGAAACGTTGCACTATTCTTTCGTGACGATATACAACTCAATCCGCCCGTGACCATCAAGGCTGTAAAGATTTCGAAACGTTGGATTAAAAAGTAAAATAAACCGCGATAAAATCCGTAAAATTAGTTTTATTTCAAAACTTTTTTTTTAATTAAGATTATTTTTACAACGTAATAAGTAAAATAAAGTAAAAATTTAAATCGATACATCAACGTCACACAGGTGTTCTCTGTGCGGACATTCAGAGCTCATATCATCAAGATAATATAAGCAGAGAACAAAAGCTACGTGAGTAGTTGTCATGAACAAGTTACATTATTATTAACAGTTCAGGAGAAAATAGCCGTTTCCGCGCAGTTGTTCCATCATCATACAAAGAAACCTTCAGTCTAGTTATTATTTAATGCATATTATACAAACATAAAATACTTTCAGTAGTGTGGAAAGAACCAGTGTACACATTTATTAAAGGATTTTCCCTGGATCCCCTTTCCCGGGATATCGAGGGAAATCAATATGGGATACACGAATAAACTAAGTTCATAAGAAACAAAGCCACCCTTCGGGACCATAACAAATAATTAGTGATATAATCAAAGATCTGGTATCTCTTGTTGAAACAAAGAAACTCTTTGGTGAAGGGAACTTTGAACACAATCATTTTGATGAAATGTGGGGTATATCGTCGTTTCTGACTACAGTGCACTGCGTCGTTGGTAATTATAAATATTATTATTATATTTGTACTTTATTCCTACAAATAACTTTGAATGTGGATGGTTTATATAAAACTACATACATACAAAATTACATAATTTAATTCCCCCAACCCCTTTCCATCATCGGACGAGAAGAGACTCGGCGAAGCGTCATCGATACATGGTTGATATTCCACCAGTGCGCACGAAGCGTTTTGATAGTACATTTATCATGCGCACCGCTAGAGAGTGGAACTCTTTGCCGGAGTCTATATTGCCCGAAAATTATGACCTGGGTATCTTCAAGTCAAGAGTGAATAGGTCTAGGCAAGCGTGCTCCACCGTAGACCACATCATCACTTTCCATCAGGCGAGATAGTGGTTAAACGCAAGCCTATTTCGATTAAAAAAAACAATATAAATATTTAAGGTATTTTACAAAGTTTTTAATTTTTGCCCGTAACCGTATTCCCTGAAACACGAGCAGCCATAACAATAAGAAGTCTAGTATACATGTAACATATAGCAAATTTTTATTATGACTGCTAGATTTTTTTGAATACATTATATATTTTGTTGATAAAATCTGTCTTATTTGCTAATCACATTTTCACTTTAAATATGCGTATAACACACGTTACGTCAAATATGTTATAGATATATCTGTAATATACATATTAAATCGAGTCGTTACCATTTTTTAAGGTTCTCCACTATGCAGATGGCAAGGCTAGACGACAAAATCAATAATATTTGGCATTCTTAAAAGAGCTTGTAAATAGCGAAGTAATTGATTACTAATTAATTATTTGAGGTCCGTTAAAGCCCAGGACAAGAGATGCATCTTCATTTTTGAAATATGCAGCTTTATTAAATATGGTAATATTTTCAATAGCAAAACGTAAAATGTATCTCAGGAAGTTTGAGCACATTGTTTTGAATCACAATATAACCTCGAGTCAATGAGTTTTGTCAATCAATTGTGCCCATATAAATCGCACTGACCGTACCACAAGCTACTCACTTCTTGAGCAGCATATGCCGGGTACACTTTCAGCGCGTCCCCAATGATACGAAATTAAATGGTGTGGAACTTATTTGTACGTGATTAGTGATACAAAAATATAGAAAAATGAAGATTTTAATGAGAGCCGATACGCATTACAGCATTGCAGCGAGAAGTGAATGTGAACCGAAGTACACGTTTTCACAGGTAGGAATGAGTTTACTATTAATGTCAATTATAAATATGTACTTTTTATGAACTGTTAATATTATTATTTTCATTTGACTAAAACTATGAGACTATGGTATTCGCCGACGACAATGCGGACCAATTGTGCTCAATTAAGAAAGTAAAAGACTGCCTAATTTATACAATCATATTCAATAGAATTGAATCTGTCTTACTTAACAATTTGATGTACATAATGCTTTTTGGTAAATCGAAAAATATAAAGTTAAAGAAAGTAATCGTTTACAGTATATGTTTTACGATGACTTCATTTATTTAGCATGCGCTATATTAACATGGTTTAGTACGTTATGAATATGGAAAAATTAAATGTACTACTATAACTACTTGAAACAATAATCTTAGAAGATTTTAACAGGAAAACGCACCTTTAGACGCAGAAGATGTTCTAATAACTCCAAATTTGGTTGGAATATTACGTTTCGCTTTAACATTCATTCTAGGTATAGTAACTGGCTCATGCAAATATAGCTTTAATTGAAAATAAATTATCCGCAGTGCCTATTAGTTCTGTTGCAAAGAAAACTTTGCGGAAATTAAAAAGCACATTGTGGTACACGCAAAAAAATATGTGATTAATCAATTCATCGAATTTGATTATTATTTATGAATGATTAGTAAATAACTTTGCTATACATTCAGCACGTGCAGAAACATAATTTGAAATTCCGCAATTGATTTACCGTGTTGAAGTTTAAGTGCCTGCAGTCAGAGTCGATGATTGTTTAAATTAATCGTAGGCGTTTCGCATCACATCTGCGCACACCTCCCAGTCAATAACGAAATGCACATTACAACTTTCGTGAAACGAATACAATACGTTTCAATGACTTGTTTCATACATTTATACAGAATTAAGTAAAGACGTGTACTTAATTTACACACAATGCTTGCCTCGGTGGCGCAGTTGTAATTGCGCATGCGTTACGACTGCTGTGCTGAGGTCTCGGGTTCGATCCCGGGTCGGGTAAAGTGATATTGAGTTTTTCTATCAAATTCTCAGTATTAGCCCGGAGTCTGGAATTTGTGCCCGGTAAGGCGATGGGCTCGCCCCCTATCACATTAGGGGACCGAAATAAATTCGGCGAAAAGTGGGTGTACTGGTTACACCTCTGCCTACCCCTTGGGGATTACAGGCGTGAGTGTATATGTATGTATGTGTACTTAATTTAATATGTACCGTATTTTTCATGATTTGCGTGCACACAGATAAATGATAAATATCAGCACACACTAACTGGATCTTACACAGTAATACTAAGACTTGACAGGGTAAAAGATTTTTTATGAGATAGAATGATTAAGAAAACAAATATTATGTGATAATTCTAATAACGAGAGAAAGAAGTCTAAATGAAATTTTACTGGTATATGTTATTTACCTAATACCTATCTGAAGCTACACCCAAGTGTAGCGTGGCAGTAAAAAAACTGGCTTAGCCGGCTTAACCAAGTTTAGCCAGTTTTTTCGTAGTACTTTTTATCTCATAGCGTACTACACGTAGACATCTAATTCGATTATTGTTTAATATAATGTGGTGTTTAGAACTGTGGTTTCCATTTTAAATTCCAATGGCTACATTTAGCCATGGCTGATAAAAATTATGATTTATTAATGTTACATCGTAATAAGGACGAAAATTATGGTAATAAAGTCTTGTTTTATCGACGCAGGTATTAGCTGCTGTAGCTGTATCAATGGGCTCGATGATTATTGGCTTCTCTTCCGCCTACACTTCACCAGCTCTTGAGTCAATGCAAAACAGCACTGTTATATCAGTATCAAAGGAACAGGTAATTTTTTGCCTAATATGTTACATTAAAATGCACACTCTACTAATGGTGGAAGAGTATTCATTCTCAAAAGGGAGGCGGACGCCATTTTCCACTTTACCTAATATTAGCACATTATTACACAGTAAAAAATGTTTCATTCAATCGATATAAATATAACCTTGAAAGTATTTGGTTTATTTCAATCTATCAACATACTCATGCAAGCAGTTTATGTTAATCAAATTCTATTATGTTAATTTACATAGGGAAATTCCTAAGAAAACTCACACAAAATGGGGTTCACATTGGCAATCAAATTCAAGATCTTCCAATTTTAAGTTCATAGTCCATATTGATTGCTACACAACCAAGAAACAATTTAAATGGAGCTGAATGAAAGATCATGAAAACAAACAATGTAGATAATAAAGCTTACATCTTCCGTTCCAATAAGAACATTTTCCTTAGTCAAAAAATAATTGAGTAATCCCTAGGGCACACTACTGGACCCTTCCTACTCCCTACTAGGAGCCATGCCCTGCAATGGGCCAGTGGCACTCTACAGGGCTTATAACATAATTAAATATAAGTTAATATTTATTTAAATTATAATTATATATAATAATTAATTTAAATTATAATTAACTAGCATACTCCACTTCCTAATAATAGTTTATAATCGACATACCTATATACAATTTCTGAAATTAAAAACTAACTTCGTGTGTAAGTTGTTGACAGCTGTTGGTAAAAAATACCTTGCATTGGTCGTTAGTTTTGCTACCTACTGTAATTGAAACAAATCAATTAATAAAAAACTGTTTTTAATTATCAATACAACATAAAAACCTTTCATGTTATATTTATCAAAAAATCATACGGTTTACATTAAATTATAATAAAAGACAGACAGTATTTACTTTTAAATAAGTTTATAAAGAGAAGTGGGCAATAATTGTTATTTATGGAGCCACTATACACCTAACCATTTTCTCATATATTATAATTTGATTTTTTCAGGCAAGCTGGATTGGCAGCCTTATGCCCCTAGCTGCACTTGCTGGTGGTGTAATTGGAGGTCCCCTAGTAGACTACATGGGGCGTAGAAAAACAATATTGTTCATCGCTCCACCATTTTTCGTAGGATGGATGTTGATTGCCACAGCACGGATTGTACATATGGTGCTAGCGGGCCGTGCTATATGCGGTTTGTGTGTCGGAATAGGATCTCTTGCATTTCCTGTATACCTTGGTGAGACAATACAACCCGAAGTTCGGGGTACATTAGGATTATTCCCAACTGCAATTGGCAACATCGGAATACTAATATGCTACGTAGCTGGTAAATATTTAGATTGGTCCCAACTTGCTTACCTTGGAGCCGCCTTGAACATTCCTTTTTTTGTTTTAATGCTCATTATACCTGAAACACCTCGTTGGTACATATCTCGCGGGCAAACAGAAAACGCTCGTAAAGCATTACAATGGCTCAGAGGTAAAAATGCTAAAATAGATACTGAAATGGACGACATTGCGTTATCTGATGCCGAAACTAGGAGTGACGATTCTAATATAAAAGAACTTATTAGTATGAAATATATGAAGGCAATATTGATATCCCTTGGTTTGATGACGTTTCAACAATTGTCAGGTATCAATGCTGTTATATTCTACACCGTAGAGATATTTAAATTATCTGGAAGTTCTGTTGACAAGAATCTGTCAGCCATCATAGTAGGTGTTGTTAACTTTGCATCAACTTTTGTTGCTACGGGGCTTATTGATCGGGCTGGCCGCAAAGTATTGCTGTACATTTCATCAGTGATAATGACAATTACTTTGATAACTTTGGGTACATTCTTCTATGTGCGATATCAATTAAAACTAGATGTTTCTACTTTGGGTTGGTTACCTCTCATGTGTATTATGATATATTTATTGGGTTTCTCACTTGCATTCGGACCTATTCCTTGGTTAATGATGGGAGAAATATTACCAGCAAAAATTAGAGGTAGTGCTGCATCAATATGCACTGCATTTAATTGGCTATGCACATTTGCTGTTACAAAATCCTTTCAAAATATTGTAGATGCTATTGAGCCGTCTGGCACTTTCTGGCTGTTTGGGTGTATATGTTTTGCAGGATTATTTTTCGTCGTGATATGTGTACCTGAAACTAGAGGTAAAAGCCTCGAGCAAATTGAAAATAAAATGACAGGTCGGGGTAGTAGAACGCGTAGAATGAGCTCCATTGCTAACATTAAACCATTACCTAATGGTTGCTAATCATAGATGACCAAAATATTATTTAATAATATATTTATGTACGTAGTTAGTTCTCTATACTTAAACATATTTAAAAAATATTCAATATTACGTGACATTAGTATTTATTAATGGAATTAATAATATAAAACGTAATTTATAGAAGTTGTCTATATTCATGCTATTTCAATTTGCAAGTTACGTCTTCTATTATAAAAACTACTACTACTGAATTTTATGTGAATTCAGCGCATACAACATTTCCCCACATAGATCCCAGAGGCTTTCATCGAAGAAAAATGCAAGTTGAAGATGAAAGTAGACGAGTATTGATACCGTTAAACAGCATTTTAACCGATTTCAAAAAAGGAGGAGGTTAACAATTCGTCGGAATCTTTTTTTTTATGTATGTTCCCCGATTACTTGAAGACGGCTGGACCGATTCGAGAAATTATTTTTTTGTTCAAAAGGGTATACTTCCCAGGTGGTCCCATTGGCACCAAGTCAGGATCTGATGATGAGATCTCAGAAAAAATCAAGGGCAACCCTTAAATTTTATAGTGACGCATAATTTGTTTTTTATTGAAGTCGGTGTACTTTTTATGAATTAAAAAACTTTTAGTTATTTTAAATATATGTAATTAAGAAATATCAACATCCAAAACTCATACGGTAATTTGACCGATTCATTGAGGCTGACACGGCAGGCGGGCCACGAAAACTCGTCGGCAGGAGAACCTGGTTATAACATTTATAACGTATTTCCACTATTTTATGAATTTTAGAACAAATCTATAAATAGTATAACGATTTTTTTACTTAAAGCAATAAATATTAATTTATCTTCGTAAATATCTCTATACGTGTTGACAATGCATTTTTTTAATACGAGTCTCGTGTTCTACTATGTTTTCGGTAGATCATTCACTCCATCTCCCGGAATGTCATCACATTGGACTGAATATTGAAACTTGGTATTATTATATTTTAATATTTAAAAAAAAAACATATTATTAAATGATATACGAATTGATAATATTGACGTAAAAACTGTTATTATCAACCTTTTTTTAACTTACTCATACCATGCTTGTGAGATTACAATAAAAAGTGACCTAATGTTTACAATAGCTCAATTACAATCAGGACTTTCCTAATGACAGTAAAAAGAACAAACACTGAACTTCTCTGGTCAAAAATTTATCCCTGAATACCAAAAACTAAAACAAAAATGGTAAAAACGTGATATTTTAAAGCCATGGCTGATACATGACTATTGTGCCAACAACTCATATGGTGTTTCACCGATAATTTTCTTATACATATGGTCTATATGTGAGTAGAAATCAAATGCCATGCATCTGAATATTTATAATAAAATGAGCTGTGATGATTTTGTGTCAGTACTTACTTATGTTATTTTTGTATAATAAAATAAGAGTTTTAAAATACATATTGCTAGGCTATCTCTTTAAACGTTTAGGTTTTATAAATACTGAACAGGTGACAAAGTACTTCACAACACAGATTTTAATAGAACCTTGTGACAATTTGTTTTGTATTATTATTCCTTTCTTCAAGTTGAGAGGTAAGAATATATTTGCATATTTTAGAATCTATAATTGTAATATTATTACAAAGTGTACCTACTACCTAGAAAGTAAAATAAGCAAATTAATGATTTTATGTATTTAGTAATTGTTAAATGAATACCTATTGTTTGTATTTGTGGGTTACAAAATAAATGCCAAGTGCTACCAAAGTTTACACTGTAACATTTTCCAAATTAGGCTCCTTGTTAAGTAATTTGACAGAAAACAATTTTGATTATCTTACTATAATATACTTACCTAAATAGTTTAATTTTATTAACTTAATGTTTTATATAGTCAGATTAAATATTAATTATCTATTGTGAAATATGATGTACTTAATGTACTGATACAATTTTTATAATAAAATAAACCATAAGACAGTATTCACATGTGTTACTTTATTGTTATGGTATCCAACTTATCCTTTACTGATTATTATTTGTAGTTTATCCAGACTAAATTTTTTACACTTATAATCTGCAATTACAACTAAGTATATTTTGTTATATAGTGTGCTAGCAGCTATGGCCTAGCCGGGACTGGTACAGACCACAAATGTCACTTCTTAGACCGTGGCAACTCCACTACACCCTATTTTTAAAATTATATGGGAAAGGAAAATATCTTGAAGAAACCTGCATACCTTAGAATTCTCCAAAGAAACTTTGGTTTGTTTGGCATGCCAGATTAAGGCCTAACTGTTCTCATTAGTAGAGGAGGCCAGTGCCCAGCAGTAATCCACTACTGGGCATGTATGTTGTTGAAAAAGTTAAATGTATTCCAACTGTTTTTCTACTGATGACTGACTTGAGGGCTGTACAAAAAAATTATTATAACTATCTTTTATTGTTGTCATGCACATATTCATCTCTAGAGAACTGAGTTAGTGAGCATTTTATTGTAATTATTTCATTCCAATTTTCTTTTATTTTTGTGTTGTTATTTTTTATTTATTTTACCAACACAGCTCAATGAGCTGGAGAAAAATAATATACACGGGCCTAGGCCTAGTGTATACTATATGTTGTTGTTATTATTGTGTATGTCAAAATTTTAGTTGATTTAAGTTCCTTTTTAAATTATTCAGCAGCTTCTGTGGCACAGAAGGTAAGTAGTCAGCTTTGAAACGAGAGGCTGTTGGTTTGATGCCTACATCAAGACAAATGTTTATAATTTTTACAGCACCACCCATTCACATAGTTTTAATAAAAAATATAAAGTAATATGTTATGGATAATATCAATAATTGTAAGTGTAATTATGTTGTTAACATTGCCTTTTATGTTTAACACCGAATTCTCAGGATGACAAATGCCTTTGCCTAACCTTGGGTCAGCGAAGTAATTAAGAAAAACAAAAAATGGAAAATTTGTTACCTGCTAACACTCAAAGACGGTTGACTTTTTAACTCACTCGATATAAACAGAGCAAATTATTAAACCAGTATACACTTACCCATGACTTGAACGCGGCAAATGGCACAGGTATCACATTCTACATCCCAGCTCCACATAGCAACAGCATTCCACTTTTTCAAAGTAAACATTTTATCCGGCTTCTGGCCATCGCTGTCTACGCGGTCTAGAGCATCACAATCTTCACCAGACATGTTAAAAATTTAATTTTATTTCAACACGAATCCTTTGTTTACAATTTACAAAGTATTTGGAACTTGCATGACAGGCAACAGCTGATTGCTTTTTTAAATTTCGATACTGGTCCTTTGAGCACGTCTTACTTATATACCCTATATTTATTACATAATATTCTTTTTATTTGCTACAACAAAATCAGTCAACATAGTTTTGAAGACAACACATAAAGACACGTTAACATTCAGAATACCACTAGTTTTAGAAATGTGTGATTTTTTAACGTTTCTTGCTGTACAATAGTTTGCTTTTATGTTTATATTCCGACTCCGGATATTGGTTTTCTTAGTCTGCCTTAAATAATGCGAAGTAGTCTGAGGTGTATAAATTATGCATTAGTACCTGTAAATTTGCATGTTTGAATAAATAAAAACAATAGTTACTCATACTTAAGAAGTTTAAGAAAGAGAGAGAAAGAAGAAAGTTATTGTGGATATAAAAAATCAGTATGTGTGTCAGCTCCAACCCACGACTGGAGTTTACTCCTTAAACAAATACATGTATGAAGCAGTATGAAGGGATCAGCATGCAGCGTTAAGTGAGTATTATACTAAATATATGAGAGTTTTAGTCAGCGCCATCTTTTATTTGTCAGAGCTACTAATGAAATAATAAGCTAAAAACAATGCCATCTGTTTTACTTTATTTGAAGCTAAACCGAAATGTTACCAGCGAATTAAAATTTTATTATTGTTCTCATTTGGCATTTGGAAACAACATTGAATATATTTGTTTCATTTATGTTTATTTAAAAATATGCGTTAAAAACGTATGAGTAAAAAGAAATAAATAAAACCGTACCATATCTCATGCATACGTAATGTAAATAGCAACACTAATGAAGGTATATCTAAATTGAGCATTTATATATATATCTAAATTGATAATTCATAAATTTTTATTATTCAAAGAAATACTAAATATTTCTATTATGAGTAGGTACATTGCAATGTGTAAGGTTTCATAATTTATAACATGCATAGGTACTTTACATTTAATGACTATAACAAATACGTAGACGAATAGTAGATTACAGACGATATATTACCGGGCACTTGGCTTACAGCCGATTTCAATAAACAATCTCAAACCACATGTACAGATCGCTCCCGAAAATAAACCTATAAAATAATGGCGTGGCATTACAACTTTATTTTTATTGGCTCATTTGTGGAAACAATTTGTAGATCAAGATTAAGATTATGAATTGGACCTGGCCGTTATTGAGTCTGCTTGATCAGAACGACCGGCAGGTTGTGTGTATAAAATAAATAAACGGCGGGGGATTTAAAAAATGGAATTGAATAAGGGAAAAGTAAAAAGTGCTTTAAAGGGTAATAAGTAGGGGAGAACGTTGCGGATTTAAAAGAAATGCTTGCTGAACTGCATGATACGTCCCTAAGCGTCGGCCTGAGGATGAACATGTCCAAGACAAAGGTAATGACAAACCGTCCGCGTAATATACCGAATGTTATCATAGGTAACACCCAGATGGATATAGTGGACGATTACATATATCTTGGTCATCGTTTATCCTTTTGCCGAGACCTGCAAGCGAAGGAGATCGCTAGACGAATCCAGCTAGGATGGGCCGCTTTTGGGAAGCTTGACGACGTCTTCAAGGCAAATATTCCGCAATGTCTCAAGACCAAGACATTCAATCAGTGTGTTCTGCCCATGCTCACTTATGGATCCGAAACGTGAACGCTCACAAAGGACTACATGCACAAAATAAGAGTCGCACAAAAAACCATGGAGCGAGCCATGTTAGGTATCTCCCTCGTGGACCGAATACCGAACGTTGAAATTCGTCGTCGGACGAAAGTTGTAGACGTCGGTATGCGGATCGCGAAGCTAAAGTGGAGATGGGCGGGACTCCTGATGAGGCGGAATGACGGTAGGTGGACTAGGGCGGTAACAGAGTGGTGGAGTAGAAGGGGACGAAGAGAGAGAGGCAGACCACCACCCAGATGGTCTGATGACATCAGGAAGGCGGCCGGTACATGGTGGACGAGGTTAGCACAGGACAGGAACGAATGGCGTGAAAGAGGAGAGGCCTATACCCAACAGTGGGTCGATACAGGCTGAACGAAGAAGAAGTAGGGGAACCTGTTGAACCTTGGCACCATATGTACCAAGGCCATTTGGCTATATTTAAATATTCTTGCGCTATTAAATTCTATCGTCTCGGGTATTCGGTACGCCATTACCGACTATCCAATGTGAAGAAAGTCGCTTACCAACATTAAGCCAGTGTTCGGTGTTATCAATGTTAAAACTTAAAAGTTTAAATTGGCAAAAAAGTAAGTATTTTTAAAATATTTTGAAGTCTTATAGTTTTATACTTTTT
The DNA here is from genome assembly GCA_905220505.1 of Laothoe populi. Classification (NCBI taxonomy): domain Eukaryota; kingdom Metazoa; phylum Arthropoda; class Insecta; order Lepidoptera; family Sphingidae; genus Laothoe; species Laothoe populi. The sequence goes on from HG992148.1 coordinate 13,155,324, forward strand.
ATAATAGTCACTTAACTTTTATATGCGATCGGTTCCTTGACTTAACAAGTGTTAAAACAATAATAAACTTACGGGATAAGTAACAGCAAAATATTTGAAATCTACTGTTTTGTTGGTAGTTGAAGTAGTGTTGTACCTTCAGCGGGTCGTAGCAGCAGTGCGTCCTGTCTTCCGTCAGTGGTTGGACAGGCGCCACGGCGCGGCGACATTCCGGCTGACACAGGTGCTCACAGGCCATGGATGTTTTGGCGAGTACCTGTGTCGCATAGCCGGTGCAGAAGGGTCGGCCGTGTGGCACCATTGTGACAACTGTCCGCGTGACACGGCCCAACACACTGTAGAGGAGTGCCCAGCCTGGGACGAAGAGCGCAGCGCTCTCGCAGCAGTCGTCGGAGTAGACCTCTCGCTGCCGGCTTTGGTGTCAGCCATGGTCGACAGCCGGAGGTCCTGGCGTGCGGTGGCCCTCTTCTGTGAGGCGGTTATCTCACAGAAGGAGAGTGCCGAGAGGGATCGTGAACAACAAGGCGATCCCTCCCGCCGCCAGTCGAGACGGAGGAGGCGCCGGGTTGACGACTGACCGGCGTCTCCCGCCCTGTGGTTTGGGGGCGTTTGGAGAATCCCACCACGGTATCCCCTGCCTGTCGTAAGAGGCGACTAATAGGGGCATCGGGGGTCGCGGGCGCGCAGCGGGGGGCTGTCGTAGCGCCCTTTCCGGTGTGTCGAAATTTGTTTGTACATAGTTTCATTTTGAATATACTTCGTCGGCACACCGGGCGACCCCGGGATGACGGCAGCGCGGGTGGTTGGCCTCATAGCTGCCGTGGACACCGAGGGCGTCCTTCGGTGCGCGGGGGCTTCTGAGCCCCCCCCCCCCCCCACTTGGAGACGGGCCGCAAGGCGGCACCGCGCAGGGGCGGTTTCGGTCGAAAATGAAGCGCTTCTCGCCCCGTGAGCCTGGGACCGTCTCTTATGCGCCGAAGAGTTTTTAGTTGGTATTGCCGGTGTAGGGAATTTGTTAGGGACTCGGCCCAGCGGTCGTCCGGATGTCAACATCTCTCCCGGACGGCTTAACGCTGGGTCGTAAGGCCGGCGAGCCCAACATAACCGTCCCGCCACACCCCCCGGCGGGGCGGTAGTGATAAATCGCTTTTCCCCGCGAAAACAAAAAAAAAAGTGTTGTACCTCGGTCACTGTCGATCAGTTGTACCTTGGTCAGTGGCCAGGTACAACCTGGTTGTTGTACTTTCGCCAGGAGATATTTTTTTTATTTATTTAACATAGATTTCTTATCCAACATATATAGGTAATATTTCAGAAATCATACCTAGAAGTTAAGAAGAAGGAAAGAAATCCTTACATCCATTAGCAATAATTAAGGAGAAAAAAATCACAACTTTCGGTGTTTGCAAACATTTTGGATTATCAACAACAACTTTTTGTCGTCATTTAAAGCACTCTATGGATACAGGTAGAGCTATAAGCAAATTCCCGAAAATCTTGCAGGTAATCAAGTTTTTGATCGTAACGAAGAACATTTTGTAGTTGATTGCATAAATATTTTATTTTCTTTAATTTGTAAGCTAGGTAATATGTAGATTTGCTATGTATGTTATGTTTAAATGTACCTATATCTATGTACCTACTAGTTTTAAAGTCTGCCATGTGACAAAACAGTTATAAAAAGTTAATTGTTCGTGTTTAAGGATTTTGATTTTTAATAAAGAAAATACTATGAATGTTATTGTTAAATATGTCACTAGACCGAATAAAATGATTTTGGTAAAGAATAGTTGATAGTTTCCTTAAAAATACATGTTTTATCCCCAAATTCTCGATGTGTCCTAGGTACAACGTAGTACTGGCCGAGGTACATAGGGTTTGTAGTACCTTGGCCAAAGTTACCATTTTTTAAACGTATTAAACACATGTAATATACATTTCCGATATTTTGGTGGTGAATACTCAAATAATTGACCTTCCAAAATATGCAAATATCGGTTGTGTACAGTACGTCAAATCGCAATAAAAAATTGATATCTAAAAAACTGGCCTAGGTAGAACAGATTCCCCTACTGAGAATAATTCAAGGTAAATTAAACTTTAGGTAATAAGGTTAAAATTTAAAAATACCTACTTAAGCAGAAAATCATTTTTTCCGTGAACGCTTTTATTCTTTCACTCCACATAAAATTTCCATACCGGGGGCCTTATATGAAAATTGATTCTTAGGGAGTAAACTCCAAAAAATATAGGTATCTTGTGCCACAATTTTTTTTTGATTTGGTTAGTATGTCTAGACATCATCTCCTATGCTCTACATATAAACAAAGTTTACCTCTTTATTATATTAAATTATTATTATATATATCGAATATTATCTTTTGTAATCGGATGACTTATATACTCTACCTGTTGCGTCCACTGTTGGACGTAGGCCTCCCCAAGTGAACGCCAACCATCCCGGTCTTGGGTAGCCCGCATCCACCCGCTACCCGCCACCTTCTTCAAGTCGTCGGTCCATCGTGCAGCAGGGCGTCCCACACTACGTTTGCCTAAACGCGGTCTCCACTCCAACACATTTCTGCTCCATCGGCCATCTGTCCGTCTGCAGACGTGACCAGCCTACTTCCACTTTAGCGTGCTAATTTTGCGAGCAATATCTATGACTTTGGTTCTCTGGCGGATGACTTCATTTCGAACTCTATCCTCCAGAGAAACCCCAAGCATTGCCCGCTCCATAGCACGCTGAGAGGCTTTAAATTTATGGACCAGTCCATTTGTGAGTGTCCACGTTTCAGCCCCGTAGGTCATTACGGGTAGGACGCACTGGTTAAAACTCTTGTTTTTAAGCATTGAGGGATCGACGACTCAAACAGGTTACGTAGTTTACCGAATGCCGCCCAGCCCAAACGAATTCTTCTATCTGCCTCTTTCTCGAAGTTGTGCTTGACTAGTTGGATTATTTGGCCCAAGTATACGTACTTTTGCACAACCTCGAGAATGGCATCACCCACGGCGACGGGTCTCGGGAGGACGTGACCGTTAAACATCACTTTCGTCTTGTCAATGTTCATCCCGAGACCTATCCGTTTTGATGAACAGTTAAGGCTGTTCAGCATATCTTCCAAATCCTGCAGAGTTTCAGCCATGATGACTACATCATCCGCAAATCGCAAGTGAGAGATGTACTGACCGTTGATATTGATTCCCCGTCTATTCCAATCAAGCGTCTTCCAACGCGTTGGTAAACAGTTTCGGAGAGATTACGTCTCCCTGTCTTACCCCACGTCGCAGTTGGATTGGCTTTGTGCTTCATTTTTGTACTTGGACGACTTACGTTATTATAAATAAATGTGACTTATTTACCTCTACATATACCTATAAAAAGCTTGTGAGATAATTTTAAAACATAAAGAATAGGTAGCTTAACAAATTGATTCTACTTACCTTCTTATCAAAAATATATTTTCTCCTGAGATGCATCAAGAATCTGCTCAGATAACCAAGGCAAACTTCGTATACTAAGCACCTAAATCAGCAAAAGCCAAGGATTTTACAAAAATAGTTCCTCATATAATGCTTGTATGGGGTGGCATATGTGTTGTAGAGTGTGAAGGAAAGGAAATGGGGTTTGAGAAAGGAGAAGGGGTAGTATCAGCATCCAATAAGCAGTAGCGCACTGATCTTTCGAAAGACTACGAAAGACATGGCACCTTTATATAGGAAACAAAAATGACTAAACTCTAATTGTTAATTCCAATTGGAATTAAGTTACTAAAAATACTAGAGCATAGTCAATATTTTTATTTATAAAAAAACAGAAGTATATGAATAAATCACAACAAACCACTATACATATAAAGAGGTGGTATTACTTCGTGAATTCGATCTTTGTATGTTACTACTACTTACTACCCTGTATTAGTAATAAAAATTTACTTATAGTATATATTTCCTTTTTATTTCATATATTTTATAAAATTGATGTTATAAATTAACTAAAAATATAAGAATTGTAGTAAAACGTTTTTAAAACATTTTGACACGTTATAAGAAAAACATAAATATCTAACAACTAATCAGGGAAATTATATTGTCCAACATGTTTAGAATGATCTAAAAATATTAATAAATAAAGCAGAAAGCATAAATATTACGCTGACTCTTATTGTTTCAGAGCCACTAAAGCATCCAAGTTCTTCAATTTGTACTTGATATCTGATGTTGTAAGGAAATCTGCATACTGACGGGTCTGTAATAATATGTTTAAATGAGTAGGTTAATAAAGTATAGCAACTTATTATAGGAAATGTGTCATAGATGATCTGAAATGAATTACTTCAGTGTATTTACCTGTGCACACAGCGCTAGTTACATTGTTCCCAGCCGTATCCGATTGCACAGAAATATAAAGCATGGGGCAGGAGCCTATAGTCCAATATGCGTCACAAGCACCTATTAAGCTGATTTCAATATTACCATTGGATGCCAAGGTCTGGCATGTGATATCGTTCTCTTCAAGCCCTACTATCGTAGTGTTGCGTCTGAAAATATTTGAATTATGATAATTTAGATCACGGATAATGGAGGATAGTTTTTGTTACATATTGAAAACATGAAAATTTATAATTGTGAAAATTAACTGTTGCCTTTATATTCACAATATCATATGAACATTAATTTAACACTAGCTAACCACGGAATTTATAACTTATAAAGGCTTTTACTACAATCCCTTCTTAACGATCAAAACATCCAATTAGGAACGTGATTATTTCGATTATGAAATAATAACTTTCACGGAATTGGAGCGCAAGCAAATTCTATATAGGTACATAGTTATAGTGAAAGATATTTCATATCGCACCTTGGATGAGCAATAATGCGCGAATGGCACACCACCAAGCTGCCGGTACCCGCGCCACTGCGAGCAATTCTAATTCTGCTGTTGGCGTTGTTGGCGTAGAAATAGTTAGGACTAACAGAGTAAAAGTTGATATAGCCGGGTTCAACAAAATCATCGAACTGTCTTGTACCCGATGAACCACCAGTGAAGTGAGATCCGCATAATGGATTTACAATTCTTCTTCCAACTGAAATTAATTATATACTTTAGTTTCAAAAATTAAATGTAGGTATACTTGGACAAATTTACATTTATCACAGTAGTAAGATTAAAGTAACACGTTTCGGCTATTATCGTTTTTTTTTCATTTTTAACTGACTTCAAAAAAGGAGGAGGTTAACAATTCGTCGGAATCTCACTCGAGAGGAAATTAAATACTTACATAAATTATAAATATTCTAATAGATATTTATTAGATCATTATCATGCCGTGTTAGTATTTCCTAAATAGACAACAGCTCTGCTGCTACACTCAAATGCTAATTATATTCCGTGGTGTACGCAAAATTAGCCTGATAATTACACTATTGAAATGTACGTGGTTTTCCCGCTTGCTGTTCTCATACTACATAACTCTCACACCACTCCATCCTCGAAGTAGGTGACTATCAGTTGTGTATTGGCAATAAAACTTATGAATTATCTACACGAAATATGAAAACTATTAAATAATGTTTACCTGTTTGTATTCTTTCCAGTATAGAAATCATTGTAATTTCAACATTTATACCCCCTGTTGAAAGAGATAGAGCCCTTATATCATTGTGCATGTCGCGAACTAAATTCCACAAATTGTCGAATTGATTAGTGGAGGTCGCAAACATAAGTCTCAGGTCTGTAATTAAGAAAATTATCAATATTATTATAACAAAACATGAAACGAAATTGAAGACGAATTCTTTGTAAATTATAAATTTGCTTACCAGGTACGGTTTCATTGAGTAATCGTGCTTGTTCCAATACTTGTTCATTATTTTGCAAGGCTCCAGAATTTATCATATACAACACGACAGTAGAATTTCCACCAACATAGTTAACAAGACTTTCGTTTCCTAGTTGTGCTTGCATCATTATCCTGATGTTTGTAAGACTAGTTAGCAGATTTACTCCCGTCATCACTATAATCATAACAACAAAAAATTGCAGAGAAACAGAAATTAGGACACGAAATATTTTTAATTTATTAGAAGGGGGCAAACGAGCAAGTAGATCACAATACAGTAAACTTAGCACCACTCTTCTTATGTATCCACAATAAAAAAAACGCAATCGTTGGGCCTCTACTACCAATCTTACAGAAATGCAACAAAACGCATCTGTAAAGTTATTCCAAATCGTTTTCATTGAAACGACGGTGCTGATACTTTTGTGACGAAGCCAAAATTATTTTTCATCGTAGATCTATAACTTCGGACCGAACAAGTGCCTATTTGCCAACCATTTCCACAAAACAAGGTTAAACCGAAGATAAAAAAGCTTGTACGAAAAACAATCATAATGATTAGACACTTACTGTTTTGATGCGCTGTCAGTGTGTAATTAGAATGGAAATCTGCAGGCGAAAATGTAGTGTTGACTACAATGTTGCCATCCAATGCATTAAGCAATGTGATACTAGAACCATATTTTCCAACTTCAATAGCATCTACCAGGTAAGAAATGGCTGGATATATAGCGTGGTAATCCCATGTAGAGTCAAGTACTATGTAAAGATTAGTTCGCAAGCGAAAGTCAACGCTCACTGCTTCAGATGTAATGCAACTCATGTCATTAAGATTACTAGCTAAAATTGAAATAAAATATTGGTAAAGATAAATTAACTTATAACTATTCTGACCTAAATAGTGAGTATTATTAATACTCTAAACTCACTGGTGTAAGACTGAAAGTTTGTAACAGCACTATTCACTAGTTGTTCCAAGCCTCCAATTATAGTTCCTCGAAGTGGCATATTTGTGTCCAAAGCTGCAGCAAAAGCGAAAGTTTCACTAGCCAAATTAGTATTTGTTATGTATTGTTGGCTTAAGTCCCGGCGATTACAAGCCCTAAGAGTAGGATTAAAAACTCCATTCTGAAAGCAATGTAAGAAATAAAATATTATTTACGTAGTAGTTAAGTGTCCTCATGTACCTATAACATTATATATAACACTAGCTGTTGCTCGCGGCTCCGCCTGCGTGGAGGTTATATTCGGGAGCAGAAGTATACAATCCAAGGAGTTGTCCTCTGCACTGAGGCACCTGTAGCGATTGTCCAGCCTCTCAGTTGTTGTGCCTGAATCTTGAGATTGCATCTAAAGAATACCTCATATGCTTAACCTCCCTTTGCCCCTTTCTAGGATGATTTTTCAAAAACGTTGAAACACGTATTTCTTTATTTCCTACTAAAAGCCTAAATATGAATTTTCAGATCCCTAACTTGAGGAATTATAGATTTCCCATACAAATTTTGAACTTCTATTTGACCCCTTTCAAGGTTGTTTTTTGAGAAAAAAGATAGCCTATGTCCTTCTCGAGGATATAATCTATTCCCTTACCAAATTTTATTACAATCCGTTCAGCCGTTTAGTCGTGAAGAGGTAACAAACAAACAAACAAACAAACAGAGTTACATTCGCATTTATAGTATTAGTATGGATTATTACCCTTGGTGAATAAAACATGTCCAGGAACTGCGAAAGTCTCATAGTATTAAATGTTCCCAAAACTGAAGTAACAGTGCTACCGAGTACAAAACCGTCGATATCACCACGAATTTCTGGATCTGTCATCTCAACATTCATTCTACTGTGAAGCATATAATGTCTGGTTGCTTGTGTACTATTCCAATTTCCGGCTGTACCAATAGAAATTGACGAGCTTCCTCTGTCAGTTCCTTGAATGAGAATAGCTTCAGCCAAGTCACCTGGAACCAATAAGGGTTGCTTATTACATCTTTCACTCCAAGAGACAAAAAACCTTTAATGGCGACTCACCTGAAAGTGTCGCTGGATAAAGCGATGTCACTGTTTGTTGAACATTATTGTAGTTAAGGACGGAGCCCTTCGCAAGTTCTAGAACAGGTACTTGTTGTAGCTGAGAACCTGCTGCAATACCTGCGATAAGATGTCCTACAGAAATCGCACCCCACTGTGAAAATACAACCCCGCCAAGTAATGGACATTGGCTATCACCAAGCAGTTGGCGTGCAGATTTGTCTCCGGCATAGTTGGTATATTCTACGTCATCCTTGGGATTGAAATACCGCATCTGACCATTCTTGCCAGTTCTCCTATAAAACATAATTAGAAAACAATGAAGAAATAAAAAAAAATCGATTTGGGTTAATGTGTAACTTACAGTATAGATTTGTCTAAGATTTCGACATCATTATTTATTGATCTAGGAGATCTACCAGTTCTCAGAGCACGATATTGGGATAGCTGGTTGCAACTGCTTTCATCACCTCTGATTCTTGCGTCAACAGTTGTTGATAACATGTGGTGAAGCGTGCACTGTAATTAAGAAAATACATAAATAACAAATTTACATTTAAGCGTTTAGGAGAGACGATTGACGAACAACTACTGAGCAAATGGAGTACCAGTTAATTAGTAATCACTATTGCATATTAAACGCATTTATTTCGACGTGACGTATGACGATAAAAGTGAAAAAATGGAGGCAACTTGTTTGTCCTCTGTGAATCTAATATTGCGAAACGCAACAGTGAAGCTGTTATATAACGACGGTTTCTGTGTACCATTCCTGTGAACATTGTAAATTGAAGGAAAATAAAAAAAACTGGAAAGAACAGATTTGAGTTACAATATGCTTTAAGCGCTGTAGTAGGTACATCTTTATATATATAATTCTACTGTACGTCTGTATGTCACTGAACTCCTCCTAAACGGCTGGACCGATATGAATGATTTTTTTTATGCGTTCGGGTGGCGCCCTGGATGGTTTAGATTCACAAATCAGCGCGGCAGATGGCTCTGCAGTCGGTGTGGCGCTGCTTTTACGGGCAGGACGACGTCTCCACGGTCAGCTAGTTAGAATATAAGTTTCTTCTCGTTATAATTAAATACGGCACTTAAAATAATAATTGTTTGAATTGTTTCTAGTGTATATTAATGATTTACCTTTTTATTTAAAAAAACATGTGCAATACAGTGCTATTCGCTGATGACACTTCACTCGTTTTCAGAGTGGATAGGAATAGAGATAATTTTGACGAAATTAATAGTACACTTTCACAAGTAACTCAGTGGTTTACGGCAAACAATCTTGTACTTAATGCCAAGAAAACTAAATGTGTAAAATTTGTAATGCCAAATGTCACAAATCTAGGACCTAATATAGTTATGAACAATGAGGTTTTAGAAACTGTTGATTCTACCGTGTTCCTAGGCATCACATTGGATAAGAAACTCCAGTGGGGCACGCATATTTCGTGCTTAGCTGGGAAACTTAGCTCTGCAGTGTATGCCATTAGGAAAGTTAGACAATTGACTGATGTAGAAACTGCTCGTCTTGTTTACTTTAGTTACTTTCACAGTCTTATGTCTTATGGTATTTTGTTGTGCTGATATTGAGAGCATTTTTATATTACAAAAACGAGCAGTTCGTTCAATTTATCAGTTGAGTACAAGAGTCTCCTTAAGAGATATCTTTAAAGATATAGGTATTTTAACTGTTGCGTCCCAATATATTTATGCAAATGTAATATACACAGTCAGGTCATAAGTATTGTCACACAGTAAAAACTTTTATTTTAGAATGCTGGCCACAAAAAAGTTTATTGAATTCGAATTTCAAATTGTTCATGAAAATAAAAATGTATACTTTTTAGAATTTTACTCATTTTTAAATATGGAGTGGACGCTTAAAGAAGACCGTATTGCAGTAATTTCGTTGCATCGTTGCGGTTACGCGCCAATTCAAATTTTTGATATACTGAAAAATTTGAATATAACCAAAAGATTCGTTTATCGTACCATCAAACGATACAATGAAGACTCTAGTGTAGATGACAGGTCAAGAAGTGGTCGCCCTCGGTCTGTTAGGACTCCAGCAGTGATAAAAGCTGTGAAGGCGTGAATTCAAAGAAATCCCAAACGTAAGCAGAAACTGTTGGCCCTTCAGATGGGGTTAAGCAGAACCACGGTGAAAAGGGTGTTAAATGAAGACTTAGGGCTTCGGGCATATCGAAGAAAAACAGGACATCGTTTGAATGCTCGTCTAATGGACCTGAGACTGAAGAGATGCCGCGCTTTGTTGAAGCGGTACGCGGGAAAAAAATATCGGGAATTTCTTTTTTCAGATGAAAAAATTTTTACCGTAGAAGAGAGCTACAACAAACAAAATGATAAGGTGTACGCACACAGTAGTGAAGAAGCGAGCAACCGTATTCCGCGTGTCCAACGAGGTCATTTTCCATCCTCGCTCATGGTATGGTTGGGAGTTTCTTATTGGGGCTTAACAGAGGTACATTTTTGTGAGAAAGGTGTAAAAACGAATGCAGTTGTGTATTAAAATACAGTCCTGACGAACCTTGTGGAACCTGTTTCTCATACCATGTTCAATAACAGGCACTGGGTATTCCAACAAGATTCGGCGCCAGCTCATAGAGCGAAGAGCACACAAGACTGGCTGGCGGCGCGTGAAATCGACTTCATCCGGCACGAAGACTGGCCCTCCTCCAGTCCAGATTTGAATCCGTTAGATTACAAGATATGGCAACACTTGGAGGAAAAGGCGTGCTCAAAGCCTCATCCCAATTTGGAGTCACTCAAGACATCCTTGATTAAGGCAGCCGCCGATATTGACATGGACCTCGTTCGTGCTGCGATAGACAACTGGCCGCGCATATTGAAGGCCTGTATTCAAAATCACGAAGGTCATTTTGAATAAACTTTAGTGTCATAAGAATCTATGTTTTGTTAAGTTCATTTTGGTATATAAATGGTTACATATTGAATAAACTTGTTTCAATTATTTTATATTAAACATGTGACAGAATTTATGACCTGACTAGGTACATCAAGAAAAATATCATTTTGTTTAAAAAGAAAAGTGATATACATACTCTAAATACTAGATACAAGCATAAACTGTGTATGCCGTATTTTCGCTTGCAAAAAGTACATGCTTCTTTTGTAAGGCTTAGTATTCGTTTCTATAATAAGATTCCTGCGCCCGTGCAAATATTGCCCATCGACTAATTCAAAGTCGAACTAAAAAACTTTTTAGTGAAAAGGGCTTATTACAATATAACGGAATATTTAAATGATAAACAACCATGTCCGCTCAGCTAAACACAGCAACACACTGATAGGTACTTATTTTATAATATACATATTACTCATTTTATATAATGTATTTCGGTTTGATGTATATTGTTTTCACAGGACGCCGGAGTCGGTAATAGTCTTGGCTTCTTGTTTTTTTAAAGCTATTTTCTTGTGAATTTGTATCTCTATCATTCTTTGACGCGATTAAGGTATGTCATGCTCGCTTAAGGGTCTGTGCTTGCGGCGGCGTTATGTGCCGGGTCGGTCACTTCCCTGTGTCATGGTTGAGGAGGCCGATGGCTGGCTCATGCGTCATACCCGTGAACGGGTGCTGCTTGTGTGGACTGGTCTACCTGGATTGCTCATTGATTGTTACTTAGAGAAAATAAATAACAGGTTGTATAGCCTCATTTACGACTCTGCCTTGTATTAACATTTACCGTACCGTTTTTTTTTTGTTTCATGTGAATGTGACTTGTTTAAGGATGTATGTATTTTATATGTAAATTATTTTATACCTAATGTAAATTGTAATGACAAATTACAAAAGACCTACGGCTGAGTTTCTTGGTGCTTCTTCTCAGACCAGTGGGCATTTCCGAAGCACCAGTAGACCTTAACATTATTATGACATGTAAAAAGTGCCCATAGTGGCCTAATCACACACACACACACATACACTCACGCCTGTAATCCCCGAAGGGGTAGGCAGAGGTGTAACTAGTACACCCACTTTTCGCCGAATTTCGGTCCCATAATGTGATAGAGGGCGAGCCTATCGCCATACCGGGCACATTTACCAGACTCCGGGCTAATACTGAGGAATTTCTAGATAGAAAAACCCAATATCACTTTACCCGACCCGGGGATCGAACCCGAGACCTCAGCACAGCAGTCGTAACGCATGCGCAATTACAACTACGCCACCGAGGCAGTCCATAGTCCATAGTCCATAGTGGCCTAATTTACAAAATAAATGATTTGATTTGATTTGAACTATCTAATTTCCTTTACCGTTGATGCTAGCCTCTTTGTACTTAAATTTAAGATTTAAGTTTAATATCAAGTTACTCTACAGGTCAAATTATTACTTATTGAAGGAAAAGCTATTTAAATAAATAAACGGCTACTTGATTTTAGCGAGCGAGTAAATTTTTCTGCATTTTTGAGCCTCGTTTCAACTTTTCTTTGGAACCTATTAAGCGCCTAAATCAACTGGTTAAAAATTAAAGGGCATCCAGCCAGACAAACAGACGTTTAACATAGTGTGATATCATAAATCTTCTGTTTACAATTTACTTCAAAACGGAGGAGGTTCTCAAATCGACTGTATTTTTAATGTATGTTAAACGAGCGCAACGATAGCTGTGCCTAATGGGTAGTCTATATTTCTTTGGAAAGTAACAAGTTACACAAAAACATTTAGTAAGCTATCTACTTACCTTTAGAACGGAATTGACAGTATTATTTGCTAAGACTTGCAAATTACTTGGAATTAGTCTGGTAAGTAGCAACCTGTGTCGGTGGAATGAATGGAATGTGGGTGCGAAAGGCAGTACTATGGAATTAGCCCCCAATGTGGTTTCTGGTTGGTGAAACTCTATACCGTCTTGTCTATATCTGAAACGAGACAATATTTAAATAAATTAATTGAACGAACGACTTCCTTTGTAGCACAGTTGTAATTGCGTACGCGGTACGACTGCTGTGGTGGTCTCAGGTTCGATACCTGGATCGGATAAAAGTGATATTGGGTTTTCTATCACAAATACTCCATATTAAAATATAGGTTATCATTATAAGTAGCTAACGCTAGTATTTTTGTTACTTACGTATGTAGCAGCAAAGCAGAGAGTTGCCTCAAATCCATGTTAACATTCGGATTATCTTCAATCTTGCGTATAATATCTATAAGAGTTGAAATGGTCATCGGTGGTAAGTTATTTCTGTTTATGAGAGCAGGATCGGTGTAACATTCTCTTAGTTCAGGCGCTATACTTGTTTGAGCTGTTAACTGAGCCTGAGCACTACCTACAGCAGCCACCAGCACAACAGCCGCCCAGAAAATATTGTGTTCTGAAATAAATATCAAAAACTACTTAGTAGGTACTCAAATCAAATATTTTATAGGAAATATAACAGCAGTGGGCTCTAAATGAGGTATATTTCTGCGTTCATTGACTTAACGTGGAGAGCACATCATCTACACTATTACTAGTGGGTTTACTGCCGAATTGTCCCGGATCCCTAGATGGATAAGTAAAATCTCTTTCCTCCATAAATCTAACAAACTGTAGCCACCATCTACTTTATAGAACAAAAATTATCTCCTAACTGAAATCCTGATTCCATACCCGCTGGCGCCATTGGAATTATGAGTAAGAAGATAATCTATAATCTTTCGTTAATTATCATTTATTAGAGAAAGTTATGGACTATTTTTTTTAGTGCCTCGATAGGCAGACGAGCAGACGGGCCACCTGATAGTAAGTAGTCACCGTCGCCCATAGACTTCTGCAATACCAGGGCACAGCAAAGCCGTTGCCTACCGTTAATTTTATCTGATATATTTTTCTATTTATATTTTCGTGTGCTATATTTTTGCCTGTTCTGTATGTTATACAGTAAGAACTAAGCAGTTGTATTATATTGAATCTAAATTATTTTATACGCAAATTTATTGATAGAACAGTACTAAGATAATACAATTAATAATATAATTACCAATTTATTGGTTTCTAAACGAATTAAACGACATAGTACTGTTACAGGATCGGTTCAGAATTATTGAAACAATGTAGATAGCCGATGATAAAATAATATCGATGACGAATCACGAATGGCATTCAATTACTTACACGTAGAATTATCAACTTAGGGAGCGGCCGGAATATCCTTGTTCTAAAACATGAGCTAATTGTGTCTAATTAGATGTCATATTATTTTATAATATTAGTTTAATGGAAAACCTTTATAAATAAACCAAAAAAATCTTTGGTAAAAGATCAAAGATCATATCTTTTATATGACTCATTCTACTATCTATGACTTATTTATATTTCGGGCCCTGCAGAAAGGCCTTTATTGCCTATAAGTTCCCACCTAATCATTATAGTTTTTCTATTTCATATTATCATAAGACTGTACAATGCAATGCAATCACAACATCATCAAAAATTACGTCGTATTTTAAGAAATTAAGATCTGCTCATTCCTAGAAGATCCAATCATTATATAAATGGTTACATATGTCTTTGTTACGAAATTTAAATCGTAATCGCTATTCGCTACGTCTTAGGCGCCCGAATCCTTTGCATCAGCCGCTATAGCTACAGGTTAGGGTTTTTGATACAACCATACTTTCTAGATACTTTTTTCCAATAAACCACGAATCAAATTATTATAGAAACAGGAAGTTCCTAAAAAGGAAGGGTACGGCTCCCGTCCAAGATATTTGTCCAATATTCATTTGATTGAAGGAATAACATATATTCATTATATATTTAGGAATACAAAATCACCTAATTTTGCTAGCGTACATGCTTCAACTTAGGTATGAATACATGAAACAAAATACAAAATAGCGCCGTTGTCTGTCAAATAAACATGAGGAAATATATTTAGAACAAACATTTAATGAACTTCAGTTTTATATTTGCAAATCTTATATTAGGTATATTTCATAGCGTATAGGATATTTTTTGTAGTGTGATAAAAACACCGATGTAACCTTGGTGAGTGACGACTTTCATTTGATACAAATTACTCCGTAGTAACGACATTAATCGTGCATCGTGCCGATTGTGCGGGACCTACACCAATTCTTGCCTGGGGCTCCCAACTTCTAACACTTGTAATCTTTCTCAGTAATTACTACTCTAGAACATCCAATGATATCGTTAGAAATTTCTATGGGTAAAATGGAAGATTCTTAATTTAGATATTAAATGCATCATGTTATAAGTCATCTGTTCAGAAAAACAATCAATATTACTCTACCTAAATGTATACTTACTGTTATCTATTCCTTGAAATAACTCTGCTGCGAGATATTAAAAAGAATCTCGATGAATTACATTGCATGTAGTGTAAATTGTAGCTTTCAGTACTTTTTAAGCCATTTAATCAGGTAGGATAAATTAGTCACCTAATTTAGGCATACTTAAAAGGAAATACTTGTAAATAAATAAATTCGGTAAAATAAAATTTACGGCAGCATAATGGCTAATAAATTTACTCAAATAATTTATACAACTGTTAAAAAGATAAACCCTGCCTTTAAACAAATAAATAATACAATAAGGCCTAGATTTAATTGTATAATTCTTATAAAACCTATCAGAAGTGAGAGCCCACGTATAATGCAATAAGAGCATTACGGGCTACCATACTAAATACAAGAAATATTACTATTGTCAGGTAGTTATAGTTTATATTTTACTTAGTCATTCATTCCAAATTGAGCCCTAATGTATTTTACTCGGTGTATTTGAACGCCCTAGTTAGTAGTAGTTTGTGAGCCCTTATCACAACTCGATAAGGATTAACAAATACTCGTATTAGATATTATGATTGTGAATCACCATTATAGTATTTTAGAAATACAAGCGCATTTCTCGCAGTTGACACATGCGAATATAATATAGGTAATCTCATATTTAATTTATCATATCATACTAGTTCAGCTGGAGAACTGCAATAATAAATCGTGAGGTCAAACAAAATGACCTTGACGATATTTGATACCTTCTAACAAAATGTAGTAGTGAAAATATATCCCTAAATGGATCAAAAGGAAGGTAAAAGTTGTATATATTTAATAATAGGAAATCATAAGAAGCTGCGATCAAATTCTAGTTTCCTGTTATACTCTAAATACAAAGTACCTATAGGCATATGAAAATACTCACTGCTCATTCTTGAAATCACATTAACGTTCTTAATAAGACGAACAAGACTTTCTCATTGATTCGAGATGAACTACACTGCACAGTTTTAAGACTGATCAGCACAATAACCACAAAACTTAATCATGAGAATAATAAAAACTCTTTTGACAACTTTAAATAAACTCAATGAAAATGCTCTACATAACGGGCCTCAGGCAGTTTAGGCGTGCCCAACTCATAACTAACTGTAAAATAAAGGGTGCCAGGTAAATCCGATAAGATAATGGAAAGCAGGTCTAGATAAATTTGTAACGAATGATAGCCTCATGCTGGTACCTATGTCCGTATCTGTTTTCGCTGGCGATTACAATGATAACATCTGATTATAGCCAGTACTAGTATTGAGCCGTTCTAAATAAATAAAGATACGTTTGAATCCTAATCATGTATTTGCAATGAAACGTTACTTAAACGTTCATTAATAATCCATTATTTAACCGAAATGTTTTATGGTAAGTATATGTACTAAGGGAGTAGATAGGTACAGTACGTAAAGTTCACTAATATCGAATGTAGTAGGTACAGTATATAAAAATCTTATTCATATGAAATTTAGTTTGTGTCAGAGTGTCAACTAATACATCCTGAGGAATTAGGATGATACGAAACTTATGGGAATGATTTTGTTTAGATATAAAAATCATCAATATCGGATATCATTCTTAATCATCTGTGTGTAGGTCTATAAAACTTAATAAAATAGACAAAAACTTTTAAATAAGCAATAAGTAAAGTAATTGTTTTAAAGAATAATTAATTAATTAAATAAAAAGGTCAAAACAATCGACGAGGATGGGATTCGAACCCACGCGTGCAGAGCACATTGGATTAGCAGTCCAACGCCTTAACCACTCGGCCACCTCGTCATATGACACTGTGTCAAATATACTGATTGGTACAAGTACATATTTTTATATATCTTAATTTAAATGTTATATTTCTATTATTTTTATTTAATATTATATCTTAACTGAATTATTCAATATATTTGAAATATATATAAACAGCAAATGGAAACGGTTTTTTCCAATGAACGCCATCTAGTATCAAAATATGGAACTACTTGGTTTTTACTATTTAGACATTGGTAACATTAACACTTCCAAAGTTCAATGTTTTTTAGTTAAATAATTAAAAATATTACAAAACCAAAAGAATATTAAGTATTTCTATAAATGTGGTCACAATTACAACAATAAAAACTTCCGTTAGATGACGCTGTCACCATGTTAAAATAACCAATAGATGTCGTATAACTGGCAATCACTTAAAAACAATGCCTTGTGTTACAAATTTTTCACATAAAAACCATTTAAAGATAAATTTTATGAGAGAATGTGTTATTAATATATTATGTTTATGTTTTTTATTTTGACCCAGCAGTGCTAATATATCTCCTGTTTAAACAATAACTTATTATCATTAGGTACATTAAATACTTATATACTAAAATAAAATATTACCTTAATATTCAAATATAAATAATACCCAAGATACCTATCGCAACAACTTATAACTTTAGGGTCACCACGACCGTCTTATTCCATGCCGGGGAACAAAAGAATTTGGGGCCCTTTTGGAAAGTAAAGAAAGTGAATGATATATTTACTCCGCAATTTTAATGTCGGGCCAATCTACCTTAAATAGAAAAAAAGTGTAATGTAAGTGAATGTATCGGCCTTTCGGGACCCCCATGGGGATAAGGGACCTGAGCACGTGCCATTCATTGCGGGTCATTTTCACTTACAAAATTATAATAACTATAAAGTTATAGTAACTTAAATAATCATAAATTTATAATAACTTAGTTTAAAAATCTATCCACCCATTTAGGCTATAGCCACGCCAAAATAAATGAAGTTACCTACAGAAATGTAGATTATAATAATTCTAAATATTTCCATCTGAGATATCCTGTTATACAGTTTTAAAGCAACCAACGTTCATTCATCTGCAAAATGGATATCTAAAACTAGGAATTTCAGTGGTGGTACAAAACGTTTTTAGTTGACTACAATAATTTATACAAAAAAATCTACTTCCGATTTTACATCGCAAAATATTTGAGTACGTCATTGCATTAGTACAGTAGAATGCTATAATTTAATTATTTTCAAAATCCATCAAACAGCCTCGAAGTAACATTGGTATTGAGCAGACGGGCCACCTGATAGTAAGTAGTCACCGCCGCCCATAGACTTCTGCAATGCCAGGGCACAGCAAACCCGCTGTCTACCTTTCCGTACCGTGACTTTAGAGTTAAGAAAGAAAGTATAACTATCAATTTGCATTTCTGTTCAATTAACTCATTTATCTTAGGTCTTATAAAAGAATATAGATCTAAAGATACATATTAAACTCATTAGAATTCAATATAAGTTAACTAACAAAGTCTAATAATAACAAATTATTATGATCGAGTTAGGTGTGTAAACAACATTGGTCTAATCGCAGTGGCAATGGCATATCGGGATGAGCGACCTCCAGGGTCAAACGGTGAGTGGGGAGGGATGCGTTGCCTAGCAACGGATCAGACTCGCCGACGGCGCGGCGCTCCCTCCATTCATAAACGTTGATCTTCTAAATAAGTATACAATATAAATAAATGGAACCACACAACGGGTCTGTCATGGGGATAATATTATAGCATTTTTTTATACTAAATTTACATTTAAATAAAATGTATCAATAATGAGCTATTTTAGGCATTTGTGTATTACATGGACAATGCCTATTTTAATGATTGAATAAAAATACACTAACAATACATAATGATTGAAAGGATAAAGACAAAAATGCAAAAAACAAATCAGTGCAATAAATTTATCAATCAACTGCAGATTTTCCATAAGACTAAAACGTGTCTCAAACACGTCAGAATAATTTGATTTTAATATTATCAAGCAACAGGGGCAGGCTGGTAGCGTGCAGTCTCGAGTCTAGACTCTAGACAGACTTCTCATCTAGATTGCCTGATGCCTCAGTAGTCTCGGTACAGGGTGCCGCTATAACATTGATTTGTGCGACCGACCGTCTCAGCACTTCACTTGGCTTCCGCAGCCCGCAGCCCGCAGCCCGCAGCCAGCTTTTTATTGGAATAAAAACGTAGACACGTCAATAGATTTATTTCCGATAGTAACTCTAGTTTGCAATGTTTTAAAAGCTGTTTGCTCAATCTTTTAAGGTAAAAGTTTCGTTTTTAGAATGTTAGATTTTCGTATGAAAAATATATGCGTAATATATGTATATACATAGCTAACAATTTGTTTTCGACCTACTGTAATTCAAGGGACTGTACATTTTTATTATTGAAGAGGTTATTGAAGTAAAAGTAAAGTAAATTTTATTTATTTATTTATATTAGTACAGGAAACAAATAGTATTAGGTATATTAATAATTATACATACATATAACTAAATCTTGGCCCAATAAAGTTTCCAACAAAAAAAACCTATATATTAAAAACCTTTTAATCGATTTAAGAGCGAAAACACGGCAATCCTTAATTTTATATTAATATCATTAATATTATGTAAGTATATCAAAATATGTGTTTATGTATGTTACAAGTAGCGACATCTATGTTCATGTATGGAATGTGAGATATTACAATAAAGTGTCAGTCTGTTGTTCGAATGCACACGGTCGTTTTATTAATAATATAGATAGACAAGTTCATTGCCTGTTGTTATTCCCGAAGGAATAGATTGGTTATTCCCTGAAACGAAGTCAATATTTATAACTCAATCACTGCCGCTCGGAATATTCTCGCTTGAAGGCTTAATTTATACTTCTGCTAGCAGTAAACGTTACAGAGAGATTACCGACGGGATTTTTTATTACGGATTAGATTTACAACGGTAACAATTTTCGTATTGTACTTATTTTGTAACTTTCAACATAGTAAGAGCCAACGAGCTTTATATGTTGAAATAGACTTGTTAAACCTGCACAATGTCAAAAGCGGTAAATTATCAGGATAATAAATACGCGTGCATGTGGATTGAGTGAGCACCTTCCAAAAATCGTTTTTTATGTATTAGGTATTTAGTAAAAGTTCTAAAACAATTGTAAAACCAATCCTGGAATTTGTAAAAAGATAAAACCGAAGATAAATCAGTTAATGTCTGCTCACTCAATCCTGATAAGCGGCAACCCAGATCTACAAATGTATCAAGTTTACATATAAAATTTGGGTTCTAGGATTTAGTAAAACCTTAGTGAAGTCACAGTATTGAATTTCAGATCACCTAGTGCCCTATTTAAAAAGTTACAAATTGTTATTGGTGCTCACTCAATCCACATGCTTTGAAAAGTCAAGATTTCTTACGATTTACCTATAAAATCAAGTTTAATTATATTTCTAGATTTAGTAAAAGTAGAATAGAAATTTGTAAAACACAAAACGAATCACTATCATGCTTCGTTTTTGAAAAAATAATTTTTATAGGTGCTCACTCAATCCACACGTTTTTGAAAAGTTAAAATCTTTCATATCTTTAAATCTGTAAGCGCTACAAAAAATGTGAATACGTCAAGATTTAGTAAAAATTTTTACTAAATATTGGCTATTTCACATTTTCGATTTTTTGCTTACTTAAAGAGATATTACTTTTTTAATGTTTCCATACAAACTTACAATGTAGGGTCGCCACACGTGTCAAAATACAGGATATTCTACTAAATTAATTTGTGTTTGCCTATATGTAAATACCTTTTTTTTTAGTTCCTCGATAGGCAGACGAGCAGACGGGCCACCTGATGGTCAGTAGTCACCGCCGCCCATAGACTTTTGCAATACCAGGGCACAGCAAAGCCGCTGCCTACCGTTTAAATACCTAAGGGAAACACGCACGGGCCGGTAATAAGCTCAGCGAAACGTCGATACTAGTTACACCTCTGCCTACCCCTTATTTTTTTATTTCAGTAAAAATATAAAAAATATATCCTTGAAATGCTATACATTATTTAGATATAGTCAATCTTTTTTACTCTACCGCCAGTACGGAATGCAGTTTTACTAGAGTGTGCAGTGTTTTAATGTAGGGTCGCCACACGTGTCAAAATACAGGATATTCTACTAAAATAATTTGTATTTGCCTACCTCTTGTTATTATGCCTATATGAATCACGACGATATAAATGATAATAATATGATGGGAGTGTAATAAGCTCAGCGACACATGGTTGAATTAATTTATTTTTAACTATTTATAGGAACCCAAATTAATATTATCAATACCACCTAGCACCAATTTACTAATTAAATTCATATGGGAATTCTGAACTCCTACTTATTATATAAAATAATTGAAACATACTGATATCTGAATTTATTCTTTTTAACGTGTTATTTAAATATTTAGGCACGAAGCTTAAATACAAATGTGACTATTAAGTATATCTAAATAAAAGTTATAATAATTTTGTTACTTTAAATAAATCTGCGTAGTTACTAAAAATATTCTATTGATATTTTGTGTTATTGTATAAATAAAAGGCGTCTGTACTAATATATAAAACAGGTAAAATTTGTAAGTTTGAATGTTCGGGGTAATCTACGGTACTACGGAACCGATTTTGAAAAATCTTTCACTGTTACAAAGGTATTTTAATGAGTTCCCTGAGTGCTATAGACTGCTCTTATTCTAATTTTTATTCCTGAAAATGTTATCTCGTGGGATAGACGGGCCGGGACAAACATATTTTTAAGGCGTTCGCGAAGTTCGCGAGGACAGCTATACCAAATATCATTATTAGCCAAAAAACAAAGTGCCGAAACTTATGCTAAGAGTAAAATACGACAACTGACCAACGCTGACATGGCTAGGTTTTATATATTTTGTATATTGCCATAGTTTGATGTGTCACGGGACTCTACTATGGGGTGGTGCTGCTGACAAGAATATATTTTACTCTCCAAAAGCGAGCTATAAGATCTATCGCTAAGTTATAGAAGTTCTTGGGGAGG
Organism: Laothoe populi; assembly: GCA_905220505.1. Lineage (NCBI taxonomy): Eukaryota > Metazoa > Arthropoda > Insecta > Lepidoptera > Sphingidae > Laothoe > Laothoe populi. Next base: position 13,177,425 of record HG992148.1, read on the forward strand.
AAAATTCTTCTTTCAAGGGGCTTTGTATACGCTTTTACAATAAGGTTCCCAATCATTTTAAAGAACAAAATAAAAGATATTTTAATGATACTATTTAGCCTATTACAACATTTCTGAATATTTAGATGACCGAAATGCTTCGGAATATATTATGCTATTATTTAGAAGTGTAGCCATTAAATGCTAATTAGGAACCTTATATATAATATATTTCATTTCCTTAACATTGCGAACTTATGTGAACAGTATGCCTTACACGACTTTACTTGATTTTAGTGTCTAATATTTTAATAGTTGTATTCTGTCTGTGCTTGCTGCGGCGTCATGTGCGGAATCGGTCACTTCCCTGTGACATGGTTGAGGAGGTCGATGGCTGGCACATGCGTCATTAATTGTGAACGGGTGCTGCTCTTGTGGACTGGTCTACTCAGACTGTTACAGTAAGGACCAACTGCTCAAGAAATCGACATTTTTATCTATTTCACGGCGGTCATGTGCAACAATAAGCCTTGTAATAAGTTTTATTTCACAATATAAGGCAACCTAATTAACATACATTGAGCTGCTCTAATCTAATCAATTGTATGACCAAATATTGTTAACCGGTGTTCGAAAAGAGCAACGCTACAGTTTCTCGTCCGTTCTTCTCTAGTAAAACTGCATTCCGTACTGGCGGTAGAGTAAAAAAGATTGACTATATCTAAATAATGTATAGCATTTCAAGGATATATTTTTTTATATTTTTACTGAAATAAAAAAATAAGGGGTAGGCAGAGGTGTAACTAGTATCGACGTTTCGCTGAGCTTATTACCGGCCCGTGCGTGTTTCCCTTAGGTATTTAAACGGTAGGCAGCGGCTTTGCTGTGCCCTGGTATTGCAAAAGTCTATGCGCGGCGGTGACTACTGACCATCAGGTGGCCCGTCTGCTCGTCTGCCTATCGAGGAACTAAAAAAAAAGGTATTTACATATAGGCAAACACAAATTAATTTAGTAGAATATCCTGTATTTTGACACGTGTGGCGACCCTACATTGTAAGTTTGTATGGAAACATTAAAAAAGTAATATCTCTTTAAGTAAGCAAAAAATCGAAAATGTGAAATAGCCAATATTTAGTAAAAATTTTTACTAAATCTTGACGTATTCACATTTTTTGTAGCGCTTACAGATTTAAAGATATGAAAGATTTTAACTTTTCAAAAACGTGTGGATTGAGTGAGCACCTATAAAAATTATTTTTTCAAAAACGAAGCATGATAGTGATTCGTTTTGTGTTTTACAAATTTCTATTCTACTTTTACTAAATCTAGAAATATAATTAAACTTGATTTTATAGGTAAATCGTAAGAAATCTTGACTTTTCAAAGCATGTGGATTGAGTGAGCACCAATAACAATTTGTAACTTTTTAAATAGGGCACTAGGTGATCTGAAATTCAATACTGTGACTTCACTAAGGTTTTACTAAATCCTAGAACCCAAATTTTATATGTAAACTTGATACATTTGTAGATCTGGGTTGCCGCTTATCAGGATTGAGTGAGCAGACATTAACTGATTTATCTTCGATTTTATCTTTTTACAAATTCCAGGATTGGTTTTACAATTGTTTTAGAACTTTTACTAAATACCTAATACATAAAAAACGATTTTTGGAAGGTGCTCACTCAATCCACATGCACGCATAAATACTTATATTTTTTTAAATTATTTAACATACTTTTAAGTCCTGTTTGAAGAAAAACATGTTAGACTATGTATGACTGCCTTGGTGGCGCAGTTGTAATTGCGCAAGCGTTACAACCGCTGTGCTGAGGTCTCGGGTTCGATCCCCGTGTCGGGTAAAGTGATATTGGGTTTTTCTATCTAGAAATTCTCAGTATTAGCCCGGAGTCTGGAACCTGTGCCCAATATGGCGATAGGCTCGCCTCCTATCACATTATGGGACCGAAATTCGGCGAAAAGTGGGTGTACTGGTTACACCTCTGCCTACCCCTTCGGGGATTATAGGCGTGAGTGTATATGTATTTAACATAGTTTTGTCTATATCGCTAATTCGGATTATTTGGGAGTCTGATATACTATATCATTGCATATAAACATGCAATATATACAAGATTCGTTTTTGAATACTGTAAAGCCGAAACACCCAAATTAGATTTAGGTATAAAAGAGCAGATAAATATGTCATATAATAATAAAGAAAACTCACGCGGTCACATGCAATAATAATTTATCCCGTTTCTTGTACGACGCATAGACATACGCGGACATTGACCCTTTTAGCGGCCGGCTGAGGTTAGGTAGGTATGTATCGATGAGCGACCGACACGCGCCGGATTTTTATTAAGTAATAAACAAGGTAACCAGCTTGACGACAATTTTTATATGTTTTTGGGATACATATATAATATGTTAAAAATTAGTGCAATGGATTGTGATACTGAATCTCAACAAACTACTTTCGGCTTTGTAGTATACTAAAAATAATGTTGTATATGACGAGTGTCTCTGTCCGCTAAAAAGTCGATTTCTAACATTAAAACTCAAATTTATAACAATGAGGCATAGCCAAAACTTCGGATTTTAAATAAAAAATGACTATGAACGCAACAGTAGTTCTATATGTTATGCTCTACCAAGCTCGTAAAATCTCTTAATAATATTTGCAAATCAAAATCAAATCTGTTCAAGTTACGGCCAACAAGAGTCGACGAACTTCCAGACTCAGTAATGAATTTCCCTCCACAGCATCAGTCTAACATGTTTTTCTTCAAACAGGACTTAAAAGTATTTTACGGCAGACAGTGGCTTGATTGTGCCCGTGGCATTTCTGATGTCCATAGGCGACGGAACCCGTATACCGGAAGGTGTACTGGAAGGTGGGCGGATTGTCGTCCTAATACGAAGAAAAAGACAACTATGATTTTGCAATATATTAAATAAATAATAATAAATACACCCAACAGTCACACACATAGTTCTGACCCCACACTAGGTAAAACCTGTATCAAGAACTACGACGGACTACGGTCCCACAACACCCAGACCCGAAACAAATATCTGTCTGTCATACAAACATTTGTCTCTGTGCGAGATTTGGACCCACGGCCTCTCGTTTCACAGCCGGCTACTCGCTCGTTGCGTCACGGATGTCAAATATAGTTATGTATGTATCCAAGACTGTAATATGAATATACGAGTAAACACGAGCTTAATCACAATACACTTCGCCACTGGTAGGTACCGACAATACCTGCTGTGTCGAAATTTGAAGACACTGGTCTTAGTTCAGTAGTAACAAAAGCTCCATACAACCACGATTTCTCTCCCCCATTTTTAAAAACTAGTCAATAAAAAACTACTATAAATTATAATATCAATTTATATTTAGTTTTATCGAAATTAATTTAGCACTGTCGTTTAGAAATTTACAATCGTCGCCAACCATTTTGATATTGTTACACTTCATTATTGTTGATCGGTACTGTCGGTACCTACCGTGTAGAAATTTGAAATCACTGGTCTTAACTGTAAATGTAGGTAGGTATCCTTATAAATAATCTATTATGGACGAAATCGTTTTATTATGTTCAATTTAAAAAGATTTATGTGAAATAAAGACTCTTTTTCCCCTTGCACATTTGTGTCGTTCAAATAGTAAGTAATAACGTAAGTATACAAAATAAACGTCTTTCAGAGAAGTCATATAAATGCAACGGACGGATTTGCAGAAAAGACAATGCAGGTCTTCATAATCAATGGTTTTCATTGGATTAGGATCGCGTTATCTTATACCTAACCAGGTAATCTAAGAGTTAGTTATAAGCACTCCAATAACTACTACGACTAAGAAGCATTTTACACTGTAAAATCATGTGTGTATATTTACTTTATTATCTGCCCTAGACAACATTTACACCAAAGGTCTTACCAATAAACGTCGTACACTTCTTTTTTTTTTTTTTTTTTTTTTCGTGCGTCGATAGGCAGTCGAGCAGACGGGCCACCTGATGGTAAGTAGTCACCGCCGCCCATAGACTTCTGCAATACCAGGGCACAGCAAAGCCGCTGCTTACCGTTACTTCTGTATTAGTTATACTGTGTGTATTGTCTTACTATGTTAACAGTACTAAGTTACAGAGGAAGCAAGATAAAATATTGTTTAAATATACCTATAACAAAACTAAATTAAATTTTTGTTGAAAAAATAAAATAAAACATGTTCTTATTTAGTAGTAGTGTTAGTAGATACAAGACAGTATACGTATACTGTTAATAATACATATCAGCGTTAAAAGCAGTCTCGATCATCGTTTTACGGAAGACCTTTGACAATGAAGTCCTCTAACCCGCGACGTCTTTGGTGTCTTCATTATGAAGGAGACAGACGATAATGTCGCTGACCTTGGCGTCGCCCTATCCATAGTATATGCTTAACCAGTATTTTTTTTCAGGTCAGTCTTAGACTATAAGCAGATGTTGTTCGAGCATCATGTGATGCTGAGTGTGTCGGAAACAACTGCCCACAACGCAATAAGTATCATTGATCCAGGTTGCGTATTGTCTATATGCCGTTTCAGTTGCATATATGCTCTTGGCACCCATCAACTGGACTGCCAGGTCATTAGGAAGGTTAGCCTCTTTATAGGTCAAATGGAGCTCCTTATCTCTTCCTTAATGGTATTTAAAAACCTGTAATAAAATGATGATATTTTTAAATTTTTAATTATCCTGGTGATCCAGGTTAGGATATAAGGCCAAAGTTATAAAATATCGTATTATCATGGGTCCTTGATACGTAAAAATGTACGCAAATTTTCAAGTAAATCCGACGTTTTGAAGGTGGTGAAAATTACGTAGAAAGATTACGTTACATAGACAGATAGATTCAGGTCAAGCTTATATATAAAGCATGTAAAATAGATATTCTGTAAATAAGTTGCTTTATTACAAACCAATGTAAGTGATATTTTTTTATTCTGGCGCGCCAAAGTGACCACACTGCACCTGATGGTAAGCGCAGTGCCGTCTAGATAGAGTATCAAGTAGCGAGAGACAGTCTATCCCCCGCTACTCAACATCATGCCGGCCTGCTGTTTAGCTTATTTTAATGTTTTAAATCCATAATAGGAACCTTTTCAGGGATAATATAGAAACTACTATAAGCTTTTCTTAGAAGAGCTTTTCTTAAAATTGATATATTGCCTACGGTAGTAGCTTTATCGATTTTATTATAGGAAGTGATTCATCGGTTGTGAGCGAACCTTTTATAATATATTTCGAAGGCACACCGCAGAGACGAGGTCTAGCTGAAGGATTATCCACTTTTCCGAGATGGATTTTCCGCGCGCTCTCCTGCAAGGTGCAATATGAATTAGATTTTCCCCAACGGATATTATTTTGTTGTTTATTAAAGAAAATGATAAATAAAACAATTTTGTTAAAAGTTTTGGTTTGGAATTTCCTTCCTTCGGTATATTCATTATCTTTTAATTCAGGGTAGCCAGCTGTTAGATTGTAGTTTGATGTTGTTCAAATACATAGAATTATGTAGTGTAATATATGTATATACATATACAGGTACATAATATAAGTAGTCGATTATGTGCATCGGTTATTTTATGTGTATATCATAATTTCAAGGGTATGTACACAGATATACATTTTAATAGACGACGCCAGTATTTAAACATATATAAAATCCGTGTCACATTTGTTTTATCTACCATGACGTCACAACAGCGATTGAGTTATTGAAAACAGCTACTTTTAAGATACTTTACGGCGTAAAAATCCCGTTTTCATGTGTCACATGACCTCTGTCGAGTGGAGTCCAAATTAAAGTAATAACACGTGCTCATAATTTCGTTTCGATTTCAGCACGCGAAGTAAACTTGGCGCATCAATTAGATCTATGTCTGTGGATGTGCACTAACTCATATAATCAAGGTTTATATTACTATTAATTATACTAATATTGTCAGTGCAAATGTTTTTCACACTATAACAGCTCAACGAATTTGAGTGAAATTCAAAATAGAGAACTTAAATCCTGAATAACTGCTTAGGAAATTGTTCTTGTTGCTATTGTGATTCTTGCACGAGTATTTTCATGATGTTCGGTTTATAATACTTGTGTATTTGTGTAGGGCACAGTTTATGCAAAGTTGCACGAAAAGCAATATTATTTACTGATTAAAAATTATGAAATTTATTTCAAAAAAATATTTAGTTTTATCGAGTACCAACGAAACACATTTTCAAAATTAAGTGAGTGATTAAGAAAGTAAAAACTCAATTTATAATACACTAGCTGGTGCTCGCGCCGCCCGCGTGGAGGTCATGTTTGGGAGAAAAAGTATACAATACAAGATACCAATTTTCATGAATTTAACTTCAAAATGACGGATTTTCATACAAACTTTCATCCCCTATTTTACCCCTTTAGGGGTAGTATTTCCAAAAACCCTTCCTTAGTGGATGCCTGCGTCATAAAAGGTACCTACTGTCAAATTTTCAAGTCTCTAACCCCAGCCGTTTTGGCTGTGCGTTGATCGATCAGTCAGTCAGTTTCTTCTTTTATATATACAGATTTTTACTTCATTCTAAATGCTAAACTTAAACAAAACATAATATCCTCTAAAAGTAAATAAATGGTAAAGTATCATTAATTCTGTATTCATTTAGAAATACAGTTATATATTAGTCCATATTAACTGCAGTGCTAGATATTTAAAAATGTAAGGCGGTAACTATTCAATCCAGGAGCACGGCGGGCAAATTGTCTGTAGAAGGAGCGGAAATGTGCGGTGGGACGAGTAATAAACGGGCGGTTGCCTCAGTCAGCACGCAAACAAGCTGCCGCGCGCCCACAGAACCACCAATTGGCTACCTTAATGTTGTCTTTGTTGCATAAAATCCTATGTCAACACGAGAGTTTTATTTTCCAGCTTCTGTATTCCCGATCCGGGGATATATCGACACGATCTCTAGAATTTCAAGGTCAGAATATTGAATTACCTTATAAAATACTTGATTTATATTTACGACGTATCGCCCTCGTTTATTTAATTTATGTATGTGTATATGCATGTGTATGTATTTATAAAGAATAATGTGTACGCATTACCCTCTAAATTACCCTAGGGAGATTATGTTTTTAGTTTTAGTAGTAACATGTAATCTTATCATGAATAATTACAAAATAAATGTAACAACTGCATCAATAATACTGATTTATATCGACATACATTTCAGAAACATACAGCTAAATTTATAATAATACTCATATACTCATATGCATCATATGTTAAGAGCATCAACAAAACTATGCAATATGGATATTTTAAAAGGCACAAATACAAAATTTATAATTTATTAATTGATTTACACGACACTGTTACACATCTCAGTGCTTAATATTAACACACACGCATGTCAGGATTCACTTAAGGCTTCTCTTTATAATTAATCTACCAGCATTACCCTTTTAAACTGAACAACGCCATTGAACTGATTACGATTAACTCTTACAACACCGAACCACGAATATACTGGCTATCGTCTCGTCTACTTTACAAAACAACTGAACTGAACCCCGGAGCGCGGAAGGCACTCTGTTTTATATTAAACATTTACTACTCCCACTTTGGTTGTCATTATTAACTACCCCCAACTAGTCTCCTAAATACCTCAGTTATACCTTCGGTATTTCTAATAATAGTAAATACCCTAATACATAATATTATGTTTAATAAAAGATACGGCAATTACCTAATTATTGTATGAACAGCTCGCAGTTTGCTTTCACGGGTACTCCGCCCCCCTAAGCTTTTGGCAATTATATTTTATGTCTACTTTGAACCACCCTTATGTTACATTATCCCATCTTGGAAGAAATAAATGTAAAGCTCTTTGTGCAGTTAAGGCAAGATATACGAAAGATCAAATATAGTAATTCGTTTATGATATGTTAAGATAGCAAAAATAACACCAGATTTAACATTAAAAGGTAAATAATTAATTTAACGTCATTAAAAAAGTTATTCACAATGCAGTAGATATAACTCAAGCATTATTAACAATTGAAGTCGATACCTGAACGACTGAAAACTGTCGTTTTTGGGAGACATAATCTTGCCACAAGCTCAAGTTACACAACTAAGTGATTCTGTGCAGGTTTATTTTCATTTTTTTTATCCTGGCACGGCTAAGTTACCACACTGCATTTGATGGTAAATGCAGTGCCGTCCAACTAGAGTATCGAGTAGCGAGTGACAATCAATCCCCCGCTACTCTTCAAAATACGCCATGGGCAAGGAGGTGAATAAGCGGTCGAGGGTCTAGTGTCAGAGTACTCAGAAGGCCGCAACAGGGCCAAACATCGTACCCCAACTCCAGACCCTCGTATTTTTTTTTAAGTATAATACCCTAAAAACCCCAACAATGAAATAAACATAAACAATTTACTGAACCTCTATCGTATACAATGCGGCATATAAAATTATCGTCCACGATTATGAAATTATTGTATTGTGAGGTTAATTATATATTTATTTTAAGAAAATAATTATTAAGTAACATGCATCACGACTCACTAATAGTAAATCGCGTGTGACACGCTTCCTATACAATACAGACCGCAACGTAATATATTAATGCTTCTTATTATACACGGTTAATTCCAAAGTATTTCAAATCTTTACACCAGAAGTAAAGACGTGGCTGTAGCGTATATAAAACTTGGATTGTTTTTTTGTTAAACAAACATTTAACAAAAAAACAATCCGAAAAAATTAATACAATCCTATTAAGTGATAAGCCGCCCGTGTGCAAGTCTGTCTAGGTAAAAAAAAAAAAAAAAAGGTCCTACCGTGCCGGTTTGTATATTTCTACCGCCAAGAAGCAGTATATAGGGAAGCCAATAAGCCAACTGGGCATTGTGACCTTATGTCTCGTGTTGACAAGCGCAGTGCTGAAAGTTCTGAATAACGTTGCTATTGTTTATTATTTATAACATTATTTTTATTAACGTTCAGTTGCGCGTTCTGTTCGACTCGGCACTAAGTCGAAAAAATCTGTGGTTCGACCCCAGACACACAATATAATATATCAATATTCAGGACTTTGTTTTCCGATTCATAGTAAAAGTATATATTTAGATCACTTGTAATTTAGTTAACGTTCTTGCGAATCTCATTATACATGCAGAGACCAACTGTTATAATTAAAAAACGTATTGACGTTCGTAAAATTTACTTGTAACTAACGACATATTAATACATATACTGGCATATAACTTACTTATTTGTATTTTATTCACTTTTTTAACCGACTTCAAAAAAGGATGAGGTTAACAATTCGTCGGAATCTTTTTTTTATGTATGTTATCTATCTGATTACTCGAAGACGCCTGGACCGATTCGAGAAATTCTGTTTTTGTTTAAAAGCGTTTACCTCCCAGGTGGTCCCATTGGCACCAAGTTAGGATCTTATGATGGGATCTCAGAAAAATCAAGGGCAACCCTCAAATTTTATAGTGACGCATATAGTTTTTTATTAAAGTCGGTGTACTTTTTATATCATATGGAATTTGCAGGTAGCAAAGACAATGTCAAAGTCTTTACTCAATAGAATGTTACACAAAATTCTGTCAGTTCGTAAAATGACATTGCAGCAGAAGCATTCAGATCAGTTCATTGAAGACCGTAAGGACAGTTCAATGCCCTTCGACAAATTGGTTTGGGTTAAGGGCGAGGTAAGAGATACCAATAAACGGCTACTGCACATTAATAATTTTCTTATATTTTATTATATACTATTAATTTGGTTCTTATGCATCCAGAAGTACGAACATAAATTGTTTATAATAGTTTATAATTATACCAAAATTTAATACATTACAGCCATGTGTTAGAATCTTGTCCTTGTTAAAATAACACGACGAAGTATTCCAGAATTATGTTTATTCCTTACTTATATTTACACCACAATCCTCGACGTCCATACTTAACACAATAATCTCTCGACCCGTCCATCTACCCTTTTTATTACAATATTCTCTTGTTTTCAATGTTACCAGTTTTGAATTTATTCTGTTTTTACTTAAGTGGTTTTTTAAATTTACAATTATCAAATGTAACTAAATAAATAAAAGATAATATGATAAAAATAGAGCAAATATGGAAAATGCCAACAGACGGCCATTCTGTTGAAGGAATGTCCCATTCCTTAAAACATCTCGGCCATTCTACAATTATTGTATGACTCTATACAATCCAAATGATCTATCATTCATATCATCATTATAATTTGGCCACATTACCTTGTTTTATATGTCAATAATGTAGTCTAATCTAATTTAATCTATATAATGTAATTTAATCTATATAATGTAATTTAATCTATATAATGTAATTTAATCTATATAATGTAATTTAATCTATTTAATGTAATTTAACATAACTTAATCCTGTAATTTACGTGTGCTATTTTCGGTATTATTCTATTTCTATTGTCGTGCTCACTCTTTTTTTTTATGAATGCCGTGTATGTCTTCAATTGACATTATAACTGTGCTTGTGCTGTTATTCAATGTAATTTATGAATATTATTGACGTACTTTATTAAATAAATAAATCATATATTATTATTTGCAACAACAATTACAATTATAGTGTCTCAAATGTTGCATATACAATACATGTAATGTATAAATTTATTGCAAAGTATAACTTCAAATTAACAGCACTGCACCATCCTTTAAATGTTTTTACCGATCACAACGTTATTTTTACAGTAAATATTGTCATTAATCAAACACAATAGTCCCAAGTACACTTATACATTCGATATAGTTGCCACCGGAAGGCAGAAACACTGCATATTTTGTTTTAAGACTTTCTGCTGTCAACAAATAATCTGGCTGCCGTTTGCCACCCGAGGGACACGGTCTGCCTCACATTGCTATCAGCCACCCGCGGGCTTATTATATATATCAGTTCATCGCAGGCTACCGTTTGCCACCCGAGGGACACGGTCTGCCCCACATTCTTATTATATATATATTAGTTCATCGCAGGCTGCCGTTTGCCACCAGAGGGACACGGTCTGCCTCGAATTCTTATTTAATATGCCAGTTCATCGCAGGCTGCCGTTTGCCACCCGAGGGACACGGTCTGCCTCGAATTCTTTATTTTATATGCCAGTTCATCGCAGGCTGCCGTTTGCCACCCGAGGGACACGGTCTGCCTCGAATTCTTATTTAATATGCCAGTTCATCGCAGGCTGCCGTTTGCCACCAGAGGGACACGATCTGCCTCGAATTCTTATTTAATATGCCAGTTCATCGCAGGCTGCCGTTTGCCACCCGAGGGACACGGTCTGCCTCGAATTCTTTATTTTATATGCCAGTTCATCGCAGGCTGCCGTTTGCCACCCGAGGGACACGGTCTGCCTCGAATTCCTGTAAGCCACCAGCGAGCTCGTTGATCTTGTATGGTCGCCGGAGACTGCCCTTTGCCACCCGCGGGCAATATGCATAGTTTGAAGTCAGCCGATGGGACCGATCACACCGGTCTGCACGTCAGTCGTATCTAAGCTGAAAACGTTAGGATAGGGATTTAAAGGGGGGGAAAGTATTTTTTACCCTTAGCTCTCATCATCATTACTGCTGCAGTTGTCACTTCTTTTATCACTCACCGGAGGAAATGATTAAAAAGTTATCCACGGTTTAAGTTGGTTTGCGGAGTAATCGTTCTATATTGTTTTCGTGAATAGCCATTTATACTAGTAATCTCGCCTATCTCTGTCTAGAGCAGCGGTAATTGTAAATGGTCTGCGAAATTTGGGAGTTACGTTCTGGGTTTTACCTTTTTCGGAGTTGTAGTTTGGAATAATCTCACCTATAATATGTATACACATACACACAACATATATATATATATATATATATATATATATATATATATATATATATATATATATATAACATCCTATACATTTATTAACCGTATTGTTCAAGCTCCATTGTAATTTTCACATTTTAAAATCCCACTTTTTATCATCAAGACCGTGATTCGTAGAAGCATTGAATTCAAAATTGACCTGTTATAGCGCTCAATTTGTTGATTAGCGCGCGGTGTAGCCACTGCATTTAAAATGTGTTTTACACCTACAGAATCAACAAAACTCTTGAATTCCTTTGGCGTAAAACTTGTACCTTGGTCTGAAATTATATAATCTTTGGACATCCAAAAGTAGCAAATATTTATACTGTAGTTTATTAGTGACTTTCTTTTAGTACCCTGATCGTAATTATAGTAGTAAGTGTTTTTTTTAGTTTTATCAAATATAAATTTACTGAATTCATCGATAACTCCTAAAATGTGTGTATTGCCTCGCTTACTCTTTACGAATAGACTCAAATGGTCAATATGGATGGTATAGATTCCATACTATAGAATATGGATACCTTTGGAATTGGATGTGAATACCGGATATTTCTTTATAATATGCACAGTTGTTGCATTATGTAACATACTTTTTTTTATAAAGCGTATCTCATCTTGGTAACCAATAATCTGTACTAATATTTTCAAGCGTATTGTCCAAGGAAAAATGACTTGCTTCGTCGTAATTAAGCTGACTGATGCGCCATCGAACCCCATGAGGTACCACCCACTTCAAATTACGACCCACAAATCTGTAAACCTTAAATAGATAAATACACCCAACAGCCACACACATAGTTCCGACCCCACACCAGGTAGAACCTGTATCGTGGGTATCAACAACTACGAGGGACTACGGTCCTACAAAACCCAGACCCGAAATCAATATATATGTCTGTCAGATAAACATTTGTCACGATAAGGGAATCGAACCCACGGCCTCTTGTTTTACAGCCGGCCACTCACCCGATGCGCTACAGAGGCTGTCAATCTTCCCATCACAGACCAGGAAATTATTTGAAATTTCTTTAAGATATTCAATATATGTTTCTAAAATTGTCTTAATATGCTAAAAACGTGGGTCAGACATTTGCACTGTGTGCAACCAATCGTGAGTGGTTACATGCAGTCGACATGACAACGGATTCCGACTCAGGCATCCGCATGTTGCATATTGTGATTTGTGACCAGGTCGATACTGAATTGTAAAATGAAACTGCAACATAAGCCACTATCTAGCTACTTTAGGGGGCAAATCGCGAAAGTCGTAAGTGATGAGCGCAACGCATTGTATACAGTTACGACATTAAACTCAATCCTGGAGGGTTACTATTAACACTCGATTCCAATTTAAAATTGGGATTAGATTTGAAAACTGTATAATTGGCACTCTTGAACGCAACACCAGCGCACGATTTAACTGAATACGGCGCAATTTTAAGTATCTAAATGAAATAGAGTATTTACGATCGCTAGTTCATAAATATTAAACTTCATTTAGTTGAGTGAATTAGAGTTCCGATATATTCTAGATTGGAATTGAAAGTGTATCGAATTGATTTCAAGAGTAGGCCTAACGATCAGACATACTCTAAATTTCTGTAACGACAATACTACGGCCATCATGAACCGTCTCAAGTTCATAGGAGTGCCAAAATTGCTCTTCACGTGTAGTCTGTCGACTAAAGTATGCCTACATGTCTTGAAATGAGTTTTGTTGTTCTATACCCCACTGCCATGAGACATCAAATTTAGTCAAGTTGGTCAAAGGTTTAGCGATGGTTGCAAAATTATGTATAAATCGTCGGAAGAAACTAGCCAGGCCCACAAACTGTCACACTTAATTGACGTTGGGTGGATCCCCACTCCCAACCCCCTGTTTTCTTTTTTTTTGTAGGTCTTAAATCTGTCTCGGATATCTCGTAACCCAAATAATTTACTTCCGAATGAAAGAAGAAGCTCTTTCACAAACTGATCGTAAGGCCAGCTTGCTTTAGCAATGCCATCAATCTGTCGTAAGCTTTTCAAATGCTTCAGAAAATGATTTTCCAACAGATAGCAAGTCATCAGGGTATGGAACAGCCAATTGAAATAGTTTGTTACCAAGCGCTTTATTAATCACCGTACGGCGTCGCAAAGACAGTAATGTGCCAAGAGGATTCAGATACAGGTATTTGATAATACCCGGATTCCAGGTCCAAGGTAGTGAAATAAGACTTTACGCTAAGTCTATCTAGCTGGTTGTTAATCAACGGCACAGGGTAACTATCTTTTACCATCTTTTTATTTAGTGCCCTATAGTCCACACTTTTTACTAATACTACAGGGCTTGCGTATGCGGAATGAGACTCCCGTATTATGTCGTTATCTACAATTTCTTTAACTACAGCCCCTTCACTATAAGCCAGACGATAAGGTCTATAATATGTAACTGGCGGGTCGTCACTGAGTCGTATCGTCATATCAGATATAGTACGCCCTAGCTCGTTCATATTAATAGTGAAGCAATTGTGACACATACATACATACATATACACATAATACGATGGGGGGTGAGCCCATCGCCACACCGGACACAATTCCAGACTCCAGCCGACACTGAGTACCTCTAAATAGAAAACCCAGCATCACTCCACCCGACCCGGAGATCGAACCCGAGACCCCAGCACAGCAGACGCACCGCATGCGCAATTACAACTGCGCCACCGAAGCAGTTAAATCAGCAGAAATCGCGATAGCTATTTAAAAGTTCCCATAGCTGTAATTTTGGTCTTTGGTCACCTTTGGACCCACATTTATCATATCTAACACTGTAATCGTATTGACATATACCGATGGTAACTGTTTTAAACAATTTATTATAAGGTTGTTTGATAGCACGTGCGATGACGCCCTCCCTTTGAAAATACACAAGGAACTCCAACAAGTTAACCATAATGATATGACCTACGCCATTGTTACATTGGTATACACCTTGTAAGGATTATATTCCTTGCCTTGTTGCAAACAATCATTTCCCATAATAAATAAAAACCCTGAATAATTTTCTTCCGGTGTCTGTCTTGTATGTCTGTTAGCCCTTCAATATTAACTTTGCCCGAATTCACGATTTATACGTTCCAGACTTGTATCATCACAATATAGCGTTAGCCAATATAGTTAGTTAGTTTTATAAGTGTACCGTAACCGTCGGTAATTCATTAAGAGACTAGTCTATCATAACCTCTGTATATAACAACTCGTCAACCACTACGTAAACCTCTACGTCTCTTTTAACAGCGTCTATTTCTATCGTCACATATACATCCTATCGGCGCGAATGGCGAATCCTATAACACAACCATGACCAAACCCTCTTAATACCCGAAGTTCTGTCTCATCCAGCAGTAACTGATTCTACTGGAACTTTATTTTTAATGATTGGGCATTGACTGCCGTAATCAATGTAACTAGATTTTTCAATGCCGTTTAAGGTAATAGTTTTAAAACACCATTTACATTATCCTCACTTGAAGCTAGTTAAACCTAAGTATTTACGAATTCGTCGATCATTATAATCGCGATGTTTTTTTTTCCTACGATAACGGCAAGTATCCTGTCGTCGCGTATGAGTTGACCGAACAGACATTAGTGGAGAATATGGATAGAGACTACTTTGTTAATCAATTACCCAGGTGTCCGTAAGGAAGAAAACAAAATAAGCAAGAGTTAATAATATTGACACAGTCTATTTTTCTTCGTATATGCTCGTTCATATTAATATTATATATAAGTATATATTTTTGTCATTACGATTAAATCTCTAACCTAGCAATCCATTTTGAAAGCTTAATCAAATGCCCTTAGGTACCTAACTTAAAAGTGTATATATTTGAATCACTTATTAAGCAGTTGTCCGGATTAAATACCATTCGAATAATAAACTCATTCAAGTTGACACGGTATGAACGTTTTGACTAAATGTTTCATAAATAAAATAAAATAGCTCATTGTAGGTAAGTACAAAATATGTGTTCTTACGAAAATTATTTTATGATATAGAACGTAGGCAAAACGTTTATACTTAATATTATAAATGTATTTATTGCAACTAAAACCTGTAACCTTTGTAACACGTTTGTAAAGTTATAATGTTTCAGAAGGTACATAGATATCAATTAATTTTGATGCAGCCACTTTTGCTAATACAACCCACTAAAAATGCACTGTCGCCGCTCTGCCACACATCATGTCTATTGTTGTAGTATATAATCTAGCCGCAACGTTACTTTGCTATTATATTTTTTATTAATTATTTTATCATCTGTAAATATCACCATAGATGGAAAATAAAAAGGAGTTACACAAAATTAACCATAACTGTAAAATTAGATAATTTGATACGTCTATAGATGTATCTTAGCACAATATTATAATGTGGCTCCACATTTCCTACTACAATAACTCAATGTTTTAGTTTCATGTAGTATATTACCTTTCATTATTAATTATATATATTATCCTTTAATTACTATTCTCTATACACACAAGTAGAATATCATGATGAATATTTGTTACGAATAAATTAATATACATACCTCAGTATCAGTATGTAAACACATACCTCAGGATTCTCGAAAGTTCTTACCACTTCTGACTGTTAGAATCTTGTCCTTGTTAAAATAACACGACGAAGTATTCCAGAATTATGTTTATTCCTTACTTATATTTACACCACAATCCTCGACGTCCATACTTAACACAATAATCTCTCGACCCGTCCATCTACCCTTTTTATTACAATATTCTCTTGTTTTCAATGTTACCAGTTTTGAATTTATTCTGTTTTTACTTAAGTGGTTTTTTAAATTTACAATTATCAAATGTAACTAAATAAATAAAAGATAATATGATAAAAATAGAGCAAATATGGAAAATGCCAACACATGATAGTACCTTATTGAAATGTAAGTATATGTGGAGCCTTTTTTAAGTTATAACTTGTGAGTTTTACTATTAGAATGCTAAATTGTAAATGTTAATTTGTTAATTGTGATTTGATGTATAATTTAAAATAGGTACATACACGAATAATTTTTAAGCGTTGGTAAATTTAAAGACCATTTCTTATTCAAAGTTTGACAACCTTTCTCTGATGACCTAAAGGTTCAACACGTGAAAGCTTTACAAAAACTTGCCCGTCAAAAAACCCATGTTTAAAAATAGAATTAATTTGAAAAGAGATGCCAGGGTGTAGTGCTATTTCGGACCGTTAGGTATTTATTATCTTTCAAAGGTCTTTGGGCAGAGGAAAAACCGCTTACTATTATTAAAGCTACATACTCGTTCATTTTCGCTGTTCGCCTCAGGTGGGGCATGTTCCTTGTCACTAGTTTATTTATTCACTTCATATACAAGGTATATAGGCGGACTTAATGCCAAAGGCATTCTCTCTCAGTCAACCTTAGGGTGATGCAGAGATGAACGAGGCAGATGCATAAGATATAGAGGAAAATCGTAAACAAAAACTTATAAACACAATAATATGTACATATATAAATAAATCCAAATACATAACACATGTATACATAAATATAAAATATATCGCAAGTACATATATACTTATATACATAAAAATATCTAAAATATATAATATACATTAAATGTGAGGTGATTCTGCCACTCCATTCAGCAATGATTGGCGAACTCTCACTAATTCTGATGTGACACCCTTGATTTCCTTTTATAGCATGCTACACGTTGAATCTAAAGAGTATTCTGTGAAATCTGTGTGTAGTAATTTTGAACGTGTCTATCACGAACGGATATTAAAGCTTTAGTGCCATAAAACCTTTCAGCCGTCAATGTTGCCCCAAATATTTCGATACAAATAAATGCAAAAGGCGGGGATTATGATTTTATTATGTAACCACTTCTCGTTTCATACGCATTTTCGATCAAATTATCGAATCTCTAAAAATACGTGGAAAGTATATTACTTATCAACGACATGCTGCTGTTATGTGCGGATTCGAATGACCTATCTTTACTAATATTATAAAGAGGAAAGATATGTATGTATCTTTGTAACGAATTGGCTCAAAAAGTACTGGATCGATTTTCAAAATTGTTTCACCATTTGAATGCTCCATTATCACTGATTAATATAGGCTATTTAAATTGCAAGAAAAAAATAAGGATCGCTACTAAAACTATAATAATGTTCCCAAGGTGTAAAAAAATATCCACGCGGGTGGAGCCGCGAACAACAGCTAGTAATATATATGTTTTTGCTGATTATCTCGTGCAATGTTTTAAGCAATATCCGAGGGTGGCAACTGACCAGACATGATGATCGACTATCAACAGTGTTGAAGACGTCAGTAACGCCATATATTAGTGACGCCGCCATCGAATGTTCTCTTATATATTCACTCACTACAAAGTCTCCTATGCGACCGTTAAACACGCATGTGAAGCGAGCAAAATCAAGTTAATAGTAAACATTTTTATTGTGTGTTAGAAACGATAACTCCTTCCAGAAAGCTCAGGGATTATTGGAACAGTGCCGAGCTAGGTCTAAGGAGTGTCTCGGCTTCGTTGCAGACATGTCCTTGGTAAAGGGTAACTGCCTAAGCAATAAAAGCTGATCTATTAAATGGATGGATCAAATTGTGTTTAACTTATAAACGAAAAAATCCTTGAATGGTATAAAAGTTTTAACAGGTTATTAATAAATCTTAATCTATACTTATATAATACTAGTCCACGTGTATATATGTATAATCTATAAAAAGTTCCATCGTTAAGTATGTTACTTTTAAATAACAATGTTTCAAAGTTTTTGGGGAAAATTAAGGACATTACGATGTCAAGAGATGTGGCAGAAGTGCCTTAACAGCGCCTACCTGATAATATTATCAGATAGCAGAGGATAGCAGATATATCCCTGTCATCAAGTATAGGTCTAAGTGGAGAGGATGTTCCCCATGAAAGGAGAATGTACTTACTTTATCTTCGTTCAAAAATAATATTTATGAGATCAGCTTATATAAATACCACTACAGCATAATTAATTTGTCCTTTGTCAAGGAAATGCATTTAAGTAAAACCTGAATGATGAATAAAATTCTCAAATTAATGACATAATTAAGAAATTGCTCGCTTAGCAACTGAATACGTGGAATATGAAAATGTACTTTTTTAATAAATACATTAAAATGTATGCGGTCGTTGCTTGCTTTGCGTGCACTCTACGTCACCCTAGTCTTGTTATAAGTTTGTACAGCTGCCACATGAGCGTACCTACTACATGCTTACAATATTTAATGTACTATTGAAGTCTTTAAATTAATTATTTCTTGATCGGATCATAATTATCTGTTAATGTTAAATCTTAATATTTCCTACAAATAATGTAAGAAATAGCCCCTTATTTCATTGTTTACATTAATTTGCTGGTGGCAGGATATTCATTTTCACCCAGATAGCGACCTCCGTACACAGGGTGTAAATAAAACCGCCATAGTGGCACACGCAAGTGTGTCGCGGTCAGCCAGTGTACATCCGATTTCATCGGGGGTCTAGAGTTGGGATACGATGTTTGACCCTGTTGCGGACTTCTGAGTACTCTGACACTAGACCCTCGACAACTTCTTCATCTCCTTGCCATGCCACGCTATGGAGGGCGTAGTGTGAAGAAACTACACGGGTGGGGTAAAGTGATATTGGCTTTTTCTATTTAAAAATACTTAGTATCAGCGCCAGTCTGGAGTTGTGCCCGGTATGGCAATAGGCTCGCCCCCTACCGCATTATGGGACCGTAATAAATTCGGCGATAAGTGGGTGTACTGGTTACACCTATGCCTACGGTTTCGGGAATTACAGGCGTGAGTACATATGTAACAAATAAAAAACATAAAAACATTGCATCTAAATTATTATTCATTTCAACTAGTGTTTGTAGCGCTGTCAGCTTCTAAATCGTCAAGATCATTGGCGTGGGATATACAGCTCAATATTATACTAAGGGCAATGCATCAGGCCTGTATAAAGAAGAGAATTGACCTCAAATAATTGAACAACCTCGTGACATTGCTCCCGAGAGTACCGACCGGGTGCAGGTCTTCACCCCCGTGACTTGTTTCGCCCGTGACGTAGGATTCACAAGGACAAAGGTCCACTAACCGCTTCACTTCGTAATATAGCGGGTTATTGACATTTTATTTTTCTCTTAATTATAATATTTTTTTATTAAAAAATAAATTATGAATGTTGGACTAAGGACTTAAGGATTTAATCCATTTTGGAGTTATATCAAATCGCACGATTACGAACGAGAATGTTGTAACGGTCCTAAGTATCTGAGTACTATAGGAGCGCACATCAATCATCAAGCTGTGGAACAGTTTGCCGGCTACCGTGTTCCCTCCTTCCTATGATCCTGGGTCCTTTAGGCGTAGTGTGAAGAAGCTACACAGCAGGCTGCCATGATTGTGTTGAGTAGCGAGAGATAGATTGTCTTTCGCTACTTGATACTCTAAGTGGATGGCATTGCACTTACCATTAGGTGCAGTTTGGTCAGGTTGCCGTGCCAGGATAAAAAAAAACATTTTTTCTTTATATTGCCAGAATATCATAGTCAAAAAACTGTCTGTGGTAAATAGCGTTTATGAGTTTGTTGCTTGGCATAAAAAATGAATTTGGCTAAAATCAATATATATTTTTTCCTATATAGAAACAGCAATCGCAACCAGGCTACTTATTTACTTACTAGAGACCGCAAACGGCCGTTGTGATGGCACTGAAACAGGAATAAACAACTTGATTATTTAAAAAAAGATAATTGGACCCTGTTAAGCAGAAAAGATACAACTAATGTTTTCATACTTTGGACTAAATGCAGTTTAAAGTTTGACAGCGAATTAAAATATAATGCTACTTTTTTTTTATCCTGGCACGTCAAATTGACCGCAGTGTACCTGATGGTAAGCGCAATGCGGTCCAAATAGAGTACTGAGTAGCGAGAGACTATCTATCCCCGCTACTCAACACACTCATGCCGGCCTGCTTCTTCACACTACGCCATGAGCAAGAAGGTGAAGAAGGGGTCGAGGGTCTAGTGTCAGAGTACTAAGAAGGCCGCAAAATGGCCATTGTACCCCAACTCCAGACCCCCGACAAAAACCGGATGTACACTGGCTGATCCCGGAACGCGACACACTTGCGTGTGCCACTATGGCGGGTTTTTCGCCCTGTGTACGGTGGTCGCTATGCGTGTCGCTACTACTATGCAGTAACTAACTGAAACTTAGTTAGGTATTAAAACATGACAAATATTTTTAGGTAAATGTCATCAAATTGCCAGGATATGTGCACATATGAATTGCATTAAGAGATTATGGCTATGTATTTAACTCGATTTCATAAAAAATGTTGGTTGGATCTTTTCTGCTTAACATGGTCCAATTACTGTAATTTTATTGAAATATCAATAATGACATTCATTATTATCTAAGAAATCCTTTACTTTATTTTATTGCAAATATTTTGTTATATATTACATAAAACAAGGAACAACAATAGGGTAAAATTATGACGCCTGTATAACAAACAGACATCGGTATACATAAAATTTTTCTTTCCAAGTACTCGCATTGCGGGTTTGCCTTCACCATGGGGAGTGCGAAAAGTCGTAAAACAGAAACGATTTTTTCCTTTCGTTAGGCGAGACAACAGACTCCGACGTTGAGCGAGGTATACTATCCCCGAGCCTTTGATAACTCATGAAAAATTCAAGTGCTCCTGACAATATTTCAAGTATGCGTCTACGTTGCGATGAAATCGCCGCAACTTTTTATTGCTAGTGAAAAGCGAAATAACATTAATAAGTTCTGTATGGTTGTGTTTTATGTAGGATATATGGACGTATCCATAAACTATGTATGGCTCTAACAAATTGCAATAACAAAATCAAGAAACGAAATATAAGTTTGACAGCTATTCATTTTAAACTTTTTCAAGGTTAGGTACGTATCTCATAAAAGAAAAAGTCCTTAGGCTATTTCCCTTTAGCTAATATTGAGAATTGAATCGAAATCTAATATAAGATACTTAGAATAATTATAGGAGTTATGTTGAGAATAATTGTACAAACTCGTTCATTTTTTTTATTTTATTTATTACACACAAAACAGGTTACAATCGGGTACAAAGTTTTCTAACATAATTATAACCCAAAAATTTGTGTTCCGGAATTAATATTAAGTGTTAACGAGATAACAAAGTGAAAAACATCTAATACAATGCTAATTTCAACTAGTTAATTTTTAAATAAGTTAGCGGAGTGGAATAAGAATGGCAAAAAAAAACACTTAGTGTTGAAACAGGAACAATCTCTAAAATATGTAAAAATAAATATAAATACAAGTATTTAAACGCACCAAACCCTCGCAGGACGCGAGTATGATACATAATTGATCAATAATGATTTTATATGTATTCTAATATTTTAAAACTATACCTAACCTTGTATATCTGTGCAACACCATAAAAATGCCTGGTAGAGAATATCTTTGACATAAATTCCGGCTATATACCATGTATATGAGGTGTTTTTTTCCCTGGCACAGCATAGTGCCCACGCTGCATTTGATGGTGCCTCTGTCTTCCAGGTAGATTATCAAATAGCGAAGGACAAACATCCCTTGCTACTCGACGCAATCATGCTGGCTGCTGAAAATAATAGTATTACTTTATATCTGTGCAATAAGCACATAAAAAAACAACTATCTTCATTAAATGTCAAAGCAAGCACAATTTATTTAATCACTGTATACTACATACATATACACTCACGCTTATAATCCCCGAAGGGGTAGCGAGAGGTGCCATCAGTAAACCCACATTACGCCGAATTTATTTCGGTCCCATACTGTGATAGGGGACAAGCTCATCGCCATACCGGGCACAAATTCCAGACTCCGGGCTAATACTGAAAATTTAAATATAGAAAAACTCAATATCACTTTACCCGACCCGGGGATTAAACCTGAGACCTCAGCACAGCAGTCGTAAAGCATGTGCAATTACAACTGCGCCACCGAGGCCGTCTTTATACTTTATATCTTTTACGCGAGCACTAAAGACAACATTCACAATAAAGGACTATCGAGTTCATAGCACATGTAAAAATGTTAGTACTGTTCGTATTCATGCCATTTATATACACTCCCATTCTGATGTTGATTCCAACAAAGCCCGTGTAATAGTGTAATGGAAACTTCCTTTTTAGATAGGGCAGATTTACCTTCCTGTTATCTGCCATCGCGGTAAATTTAAGGGAAAATATTACTGAGCCCTCGCATAGAATACTCTCATACAAATAGTTTAACAAGTTTTACAATAAATACTCTCAGAAACTATTGGCATCATATCGAATACTTTTGTTAAAATGTCAAGGCTAACACAATCTAGGGGCCATCGGGGTTGCGGGCGCGCAGCGGAGGGCTGTCAGCCCGTATCAATGCACTCCCAAATTCGGAGCATCGTGCGACCCCAAGATGGACGGCAGCGCGGGTGGTAAGGCCTCGCTCGCTGTCGTTGTTCGGTGCG
Organism: Laothoe populi; assembly: GCA_905220505.1. Classification (NCBI taxonomy): domain Eukaryota; kingdom Metazoa; phylum Arthropoda; class Insecta; order Lepidoptera; family Sphingidae; genus Laothoe; species Laothoe populi. The sequence goes on from HG992148.1 coordinate 13,200,970, forward strand.
CGGGGGCTCCTTAGCCCTCCATGGAGATGGGCTGCTACGCAGCACCGCGCAGGGGCGATTCCGGCTGCAATTCTAGCACTCCTTAGAATACCCCGGGATCGCTCCGTAAGCGCCGAAGAAGGCCACCGCGGGGTTTTAGCTGGTAGTGTCGGGTGGGTTGTATATAGGAGTTAAGGACTCGGCCCAGCGGCAGCACGGATAGCCATCATCCGTGCGAGGTGCATCATGCTGGGTCGTAAGACCGGCTAGTCCAGCATACCCGTTTTATTCTTAATCCGCTTCCCTCCGGAGCGGGCGGCAGTAATAAAACGTTTTCCCCGCGACAACAAAAAAAAAAAGGCTCACAGAATCTTCATGTATTCGCATATTCAGCGCTTCCCAAATGTAATCAATGTTGCCGGAACACGAATTGGAAAAGATTTTTATGTTAATCAAACCTCGAAACGCTTGACGCGATATTGGTTATCATCGAGAAAAATTTAGATGAAAAATGAATGTCGTATTCGCAATTTATTGCGATTTACTGACTTTGATTGGCTTCACTTATAGATTCACAACTTTATAAAGGATATATTACTATGTTATATAAATGGTAGAAGCAGAATCATGGCTTTGTTAGGTTTCAGTGGAAACAATGTTGTCTTACGGGCATTTAATTTAATAACTTAAGTATAATATTCAATACTTAAAGTTTCAAGGCTAGTAAAATGCTTACAATGCACTCTATTCTAATTTTATAAACTGAAGATGATAAAACCTGATTATAGATAAATAGTAACATCATCTTATGATATATTCTTAGAATTTATTATTATGTTATTTGAAGCATAAATCTTATGAACTGTGTTATAAATACAAATTTAATCTAACACGTTATTAAATCTAGTGGCTTCAACATAAAAAGCCTTATTGTGCACTCTACAATGGTGTTCCTGTTTTAGTGACGGAAAACTAAGCGCTCAAACTTCAGTCACGCTTTACTGAATTGATTTAAATCGTACTAAACACAGCACTATATTTGACCATCAATTCGCCAATAGTGGTTCAATCAAAATCCTCCGACGAAGTTATACTCCGTGGTATAGTAGTAGCTAGTGCAATATTATGTTGAAGCTTTGTGGTAACATGTTTAAATTTCAAAGTTTTTTAGAGCTAATAACGAGCAATGCAAAAACAATTACTATATAGGTGACTTTTTCATTAATATAATCATAAACTAAAAAGATACCAGAAAGAATTACATTACAACTTTGACTAAATACTAATAATTAATTTATGGTAATCATAAACACTAACAGTAACTACACTGGACAGCAAAGAAAAAGGGTCGGTTAGAAAATATTCAATATCTTCAAAAGTACCTGACCTAGCTTTATGAAATAAAGACTAAATTAAAGATTATTTTATGCCAAATAAAATAATATTATTAAGTTTTATTGCAAACCTAAAGCAAACGCGAAACAATTGATTTGCATTTTTGGTACTAAATTCAAAAACGACCATTATTTTACATTTTCACTTTTTTATACAATTATCAAAAATAAATAAAAATGTTTTATATATCTTTTTCTTTGCGGTCCAGTGTATATAAAATACTTCAAAAGCACTTAACGTCAAAAGTACTTAAATAAATAGCCGACTACAGGTGTACCGTGCTAACCAATAATTTCCCTGTTTCAATTTCATTACCCATCGCTTCAGCGCGCGTAAATAAGACTGGATGTAAATCATGTCATTAGAAGCGGCTGCAATCGGGCCCGGGCTTGCTCCTAATTGAAAATAAATCTCATTAGGAGATAGGTCGGAAGAAGCAAATTTTGCATTTAAATTCGCATTTGATTAGTTTTCTGTATTGCAACTAGCCATCATGATGCAGTATCCAAATCATGTGTAGGCAGCATCTTTTATAAAATTGTAATACGCATTTGGATGATACGGCAACAAAGAGATAAAAATAATCAGTAAAGCCTACATCTAATTTAATGTTATACAGCAAAAATGAATAGTAACTGGCAAACACAAAGCCGGTAAAATTCCAGACTCCGGGCTAATACTGAAAATTTAAATATAGAAAAACTCAATATCCCTTTACCCGACCCGGGGATAAATCTATGGGCGGCGGTGTCTTACCATCAGGTGGCCCGTCTGCTCGTCTATCTATCCAGGCAGTAAAAAAGCAGCTTTATAATGACAATAAGCTATTTGACGAATTTTCGAATATGATTTAAGACTATTATTTATTACATAATAAGCACACTATATTGATATTTCCGGGAAATCTACTGTATTTTTAATAAAAGTTAATGCTCCAAAACCGCGGCAAAAACGCTATTTCTTTAATGGCGCTGATATCATAAAACTGCTTCAAAAATAGATCAACAATAGAATTTATCACCCAGAAAACATAAAACGCGAAATAAAATCACTCGAAGAAACAATGTTTACTTGCGTGTGACGTCACCAGAGTTGCAACCAATTACAGAGCGTTCACATCTCATATAAAATTTAAAAAAAAATGATGTACTTTTTTTCGTTTAATTTGCAAAAAATATACATTATTTTGTTTAAAATTAAGTGAAATATGGTTTTTTAAGCTATTGTCTAACAGGATGACCACAATTTGCAGTGTATTTTCAATGTTGTCAAATAGCCTATTATAACATTATCCTTAATAACAAATAATATGAAAATGAATTGCACCACATATACATAAGGATATAGTAACCCTTCTAAATGCTAATATTTCCATAGTGTGAGAACCTTCACCTGACGGCAAGGACAATATAATATATGTATATTTATAACACATTAATTCGTGTGTTTAGTGTTTCAATGCACCTACCAGTACTTCTGTATTACTATTGTTATATTTTATTTTGTTTATTTTAAACAGCTATTGATTTCGTTCTTATATCAGTTTGCTTTATGTAGTAAGTAAACTTCCCATGCAAATACAGAGTTATATCAGACTAAGACATTTTTGAGCCTGAAGACAAGACTGCCTCGGTGGCGCAGTTGTAATTGCGCATGCGTTACGACTGCTGTGCTGAGGTCTCGGGTTCGATCCCCGGGTCGGGTAAAGTGATATTGGGTTTTTCTATCTAGAAATTCTCAGTATTAGCCCGGAGTCTGGAACCTGTGCCGGTATGGCGATAGGCTCGCCCCCTATCACATTATGGGACCGAAATTCGGCGAAAAGTGGGTGTACTGGTTACACCTCTGCCTACCCCTTCGGGGATTACAGGCGTGAGTGTATATGTATGTATTTTTGATTTAAACTTCAGACCAAGACCATTAGTTATTCAATTATTCATTTGCCTAGGGATAAATAAACGCGAGTCGACTACTCACTCTACCGACTATTTGACTGACGACGAGCTTTTCATTTATTTTAATGGTTTTCTTTTTATTTCGTGCGGTTGGAATCATTAAAATCATCTTTATAACATGAATACATTCAACAAGGAATCCGTATAATAGTAAAAGACTGTTGGGCATTAACGTTCCACCTGCAATTAATGTTGAAAAGGTGGTTTAGTTAGAAAAAGAAATGTGTGAGCTGAAGTTGAAAACCGTTCGATAGCTGGGGTATTTACGTCTGGTTGGAGTTTTTATTAAGTTGAAGTAGTTTGATTGCGTTCAGCGAGACTTACTGAAATAAAACAAGTTTTTAAGTTGAATGAGCGATCAAGGAGATCTGTCTGTACTGGGTCCAAGTACAAAAGTTTCTAACATGTACGAGTAAAACTAATAGAGCTTCTACGTTTCAACTTTTTTGAAAGGCATCATGAGACTACGCCTAAACCATACGCGATGGTATTTTTTTACGTATTAAGATACTAGCTTTTGCATGCGGCTTCGCCCGCGTTGTTGTTTGCATTTTCTGGGATAAAAAGTAGCCTATGTCATTCTAAGACCCCTCAACTAACACACTGCAAAAAATCATGTCAATACCTTACTCTGTGTCTTCTGTGTGTAAAACAAATTTTTCCCACATGAACCTTACATTTTTCTGGGATATAAAGTAACCTATATGCTATTCCAGACTATAATCTATCTCTATGCTAAATTTTACCCAGATCCGTTTAGTCGTTCTGGCGGGATTGAGTAACAAACATCCATCCAAACATTCGCATTTATAATATTAGGTAAGATTAAAACAATCAGGCCAGACATATATATAGCTGGTGATGGGGTTAAACAGATGTATTAGAAATTCACATAAACAAAGTAACGAGGTAGAACGAATGTACAATTTTCCTGCACATTACACCGGAATAGACGCGACAGATCATAAGTGGGTTATATCTTTCATACATATGGAATACCTATAGCAGGAATATATATGAGCATATGTATGCAGACAGATGAAGCAGTGGTGAAACCTTGTTAGTTCACGAATGAAATTCAATTTTCCTAGCAGTATTCGCTTACAACGGCAAATATTTGCCATGATACGAAATTTAAAAGTGAAATGTGATTTCATTGTTGAAAATGTAAAAAAGATTTCCGTTCCAACGTTACACACGAGTGTTGATGTTTAGTGTTGCGTTTTATTTATTTTAGCACTTACCTTCTTGTATCTCTGCACTACCTCAGGTTGACTGGCAGAGAATGCCTCTGGCATTAGGTCCGCCTATACTTAAATGTATAAAGTGTGTTAAATAAATAAATAAATAAGTAGGTTCGGTACAATAACAGGGATTTCTATCAATCTCCATATCACAATATATTACCTTTTTACGAATGTTGTCTTTCATAAAATTCATTTCATACATAGAAACATATTATACAATCACGCCTGTAATCCCCAAAGGGGTAGGCCAAGGCGTACTCAGTACATCCACCTTTCGCCGCATTTATTACGGTCCCATAATGTGATAGGGGGCGAGCCTATCTCCATACCGAGCACAATTCCAGAATCCGGGCTGACACTGAGTATTTCTAAATAGAAAAACCCAATATCACTATACCCGACCCGGGGATCGAACCATAAGTCATAACGCTTGCGCAATTACAACTGCGCCACCGAGGCAATCATTTCAAATTAATTTTATTTCATAATATGTTCTTTTATCTTTAATATTGGAAAATTACGTAACAATTTATTGTACAGGCAAATAACAATTCAATATTCTCAAAAATATGTTATATATACAGCCACATGAAAGTGTAATAAAACCGAGACAGCTTGCCACAATGGTATTGTGGACGCTGCAGCTGCAGACTGCACCATTCAACGCCCGTCTGACCTTCAGATGTATCAGAATAAAATTCTTATACTTACGAGTATATTATATACCTTTGTTATTTTTTCATTTGTCTTTTTTTTATACTGGCACGGCAAAGTGACCACAAATAGGGAGCTCATATTAAAATTAATTGGGATTGATGACAAATGGCTGTATGATAAACTAACAAACTTCAACAATAGCCGGACTTAATTTTAATATAAAAATTAAAAAGTGTCCTGTTTAGGTGCAGTACCACCCTAGTGGACATTTTGGGAAGTGTGAGCGAGCCGCGTAATTAGTTTTTAAAAATCAAATATTAAATGAATAGAGTCTCGCTGTAAATATTTATTTCTACGGTATAAAAGGGACGGCTCGATCATATCACTCTCATACAAAATCAACACAAAGTAACAGTTTGCTGTTGCGGTTCGTTCGACAAGTGAAATTTCGCTGAAATCCTCGTTCCTTCTCTTTGGACTGGGAAAATATCCACGACTTATAATATTGTAGATGTTTTTTTGTTTTTTAATGGCGTCGATTGTATTTCATCACTTGATCCACTTGTTCTTATATAGGTAAATCGATTCATTATATCGAAGTATTTACACAGTTGGCGCTGTCAGGAAAACGGCCGGCGTAGCATCGTAGCAATTCTTTTCCTTGATATATATGCATTATACATAGGTATGAACGTCTGCAAACATGCCTGGTGCGTTATGTACATCGGCAGCCTGAATAGCGCACTATTTATTATAGCTTGTTTTTCGCTCTGCGACTGCCTCGGTGGCGTAGTTGTAATTGCGCATGCGTTACGATTGCTGTGCTGAGGTCTCGGGTTCGATCCCCGGTACGGGTAAAGTGATATTGGTTTTTCTACCTAGAAATACTCAGTATTAACCCGGAGTCTGGAATGGTGCCCGGTGTGGCGATAGGCTCGCCCCCTATCACATTATGGGACCGAAATTCGGCGAAAAGTGAGTGTACTGGTTACACCTCTGAAATGAAATGAAATGAAATGAAATCGTTTATTGATCAAGTAGGCAATTACATAGCTCTTATGACAAGTCAGAACATTTAAAAAAGTAAAGAATTTTTAAGAAAAGCATATCAGCTTATGTATACATACATACATAGCATCATCAATACACTAGCAATTAATTATTCATAAGGTATTTAACATTATTATTATTTATTTATTACGAATTAATTTTTATTTTTATATTATTAATTAATATTATTCAAGGAAATACTAGTCAAATATATATATATTTAAAAGGGTTTGATATGGACCATGGGTATTTCCGAGACGTCGCTTGTTTTAAAAGCTACCACCGGATCCAAACGCGACCCCGCCTGAGAAGACCCGGCGAAACAAACTCAGCGGGCTTACATTACCGCTGGATACTACGCGGCGCGACCCAGTCCTGAGAGAATCCAGCAAATCAAACTCAGCGGGCTTGTTTTTGGTCCGATTCATTATTTCTAGATGACCTGTCACAAATTACATTGCCAATTTACTATTTTATTTTATACGCGATCGGTCGTCATATTAGTTTATTATTTTTATTTTTTAAGTGTATATAATATAACAACATGTCAGTTATTAATATTTTATAAATTTAGTTTTTATTTAATTTTGTTTTACTATTTGTATACACTAACATGGTGTAAGCTACAGGGCGCCAGGTCGCAGTGTGCAGGATGGAACCGAATGCCAGACATCCCTATCCTCTAGATATTGTTGAACATTATAATAGCCCCTGTCCATAAGAACACGTTTAATATGAGTCTTAAACATTTTATTGGGCAAATCAATTACATTATTGGGGATTTTGTTATAAAATTTAACACAGTTACCTATAAAAGACTTTTTAGATCTTACTACTCTAAAGGAGGGTACTGTTAGTTTGTTTCTGTTTCTTGTATTAATGTTGTGAATATCACAATTTTTATAGAAATTACTTATATTTTTACGAACGTACATGATATTTTGATAGATGTATTCAGACGGCACAGTTAATATATTACTATCCTTGAATACGGATCGTAAAGAATCCCGACTACGTAGGTCGTATATAGCTCGGACTGCTCTTTTTTGTAAAATAAATATAGTATTTATATCAGCAGCTGATCCCCACAATAGAATGCCGTAAGACATAATACTGTGGAAGTAAGCGAAATATACCAACCTAGCCGTTGAAACATCTGTTAGACGTTTTATTTTCCGGACTGCAAAAGCTGCAGCACTTAATTTCACGGATAACCTTTCTATTTGAGAACCCCATTGCAATTTACTATCTAGAGTTATTCCTAAAAATACAGTTGAAGAGACTGAATCTAGTGATTCTCCGTTTAATTTTATACACGAATTTATATTAGGTACATTAGGTAATGCAAACCGAATGCATTTTGTTTTTCCTGCATTTAGTAAGAGATTGTTAGCAGAAAACCAACTTGAAATTAATTTTAAAACATTATTGGGCGTAACTAGGTCTTTATCCTTACGATTTAATTTAAATATTAAAGATGTGTCGTCAGCGAATAAGACAATGTTTGAAATCTTCTCTACCATATAAGGAAGGTCATTTATATATACTAAAAACAAAAATGGGCCCAGAATGGAACCCTGTGGAACTCCTATTTTTACTGTAGATCCTATTGATGTGACGCCATCTATAGAAACTTTTTGTTCCCGACCCGATAAATAGGACATTACAAGATCCAGAGATGAACCAGAAATTCCATAATATTTGAGTTTAACAATGAGGGTTCGGTGGTCGACGCAGTCAAAAGCTTTAGAAAGATCACAGAAAACTCCAAGAGCATCCTGAGACCCCTCCCAGGCCTCCAACACAGTTTTTATTAAAATTGAACCAGCGTCTTGAGTAGACCGACCCTTTGTAAACCCAAACTGGTTAGGATGCAATATCATATTCCTATTAAAATGAACTAGCATTTGGTTGAGCATGATTTTTTCGAAGACCTTACTAAGAGTTGGTAATATAGATATAGGTCTGTAATTAACCGCGTCATGTGCACAACCTTTCTTAAAAATGGGTATAATTTTACTAATTTTCATTAGATCAGGAAAAATACCATTAACTATACAAAGGTTAAATATATCTGCTAAAATAGGAGCAATATTTACAATGACCGCTTCTATAGCTTTAATGGACAGCCCCCATAAATCTTCAGTACCTTTTGTTTTTAGAGACTTAAAAACCTTAACTATTTCATAATATGTTACCCTTTCAAAGTAGAAATTGGGCATATTTCCCTTAACATTTTGTTTTAACAATGATTCTGCTAAAGTCGCCGATGACTGCAGGTATTTAGTGGTCTCTACAGGTATGTTAGTAAAATACTGCTCGAGATAATTGGCTACATTAAGTTTATCTGAAACCAGTTCGTCATTTAAAAGTAAAGCTATAGAGTCATTTATTCTAATTTTACCAGTTTCAGTATTAATAATGTTCCAAGTCGTTTTTATTTTATTATTAGACTGTCTTAATTTCTCACTAAGATGTGCGGCTTTAGCTTGGAGACATACTTTTTTAAATATTTTTGAATACTTTTTGACGTATTTGGAAAAATTGACATCAGGTGTATAGGACCTTTTGTCGTACAAGTCATATAAAATATCTCTACTACGTCGTATGCCTTTAGTAGCCCAAGCGTTAAAATTAGTTTTAGGGTTTAGTTTAAGGGATTTTATTTTACAAGTCTTGTTAAATTCATTGCAAATGTTACTAAACAATATATTGTACAAGTCGTTAGGCCTAGAAGAATACGGGGTATATGAATATAATATAGACTTCAAATTATTACTAAAATTATCTAGATTCTTTTTTGTCAATTGCCTGCATGTAATAGATTTATTTTCAATGCATGAATTATTTTTTATTTTGACCAACTGACATTTGTGATCTGACCGAACACCTGTTGTTACGCATTTATTTGTTATATTAAAATTGGTTATAATATTATCAATGCATGTTGCCGATGCATATGTTACCCTAGTTGGCTCAAAAAACAAACATTTTAGATTAAATGAGCCAAACAACGATATAAATTTACTTTTATCCAAGGAATCAACCAGAATGTTAACATTAAAGTCTCCACAGACTAATATTTTTTTATTGTCATTAAATTTTTTAAGGATATCCTCCATTGTTGACATAAATCTCAATAAGTTAGACGATGGAGGCCTAATATAATGTATAATTCGGTTTCTGCACATGCAACCTCACAAACCCGCTCAACAGAAAGGTGAGAGATATCCCTTCTTTCCTTAAATTTAACATTATCTCTAACTAATATTAGGGCTCCCCCACCCTCTGCCGACGCTCTATTGAACGAGCTGGCGACCCTGAAGCCATTCACATTGAAGCTCATATGGTGCGCCTTCAGCCAGGTTTCTGTAAAACATAAGATGTCAATTTTATATGTGTCTATAAAAAGTTCAATTTCTAAAATTTTGCCAGAGAAGCGGTTTATATTTTGATGACATAAAACTAAATTACTGTCATTCTTCTCTGTTGTCACCCTTAAATGTTTAAATTATTACTTAAATTACTATTCACCACATTTATTTTAGTAACATTACTAATAGTGGTGGTCCCTGAAAACTTTGTCATATTACTTATGACTGTGTTTATATAATAAGCTACTGATGTAGCAGTTAAATTTAAAACTCTTTTAGATAGATACAATGTACCTCTTGTCAATTTCCCTTTACCAATAAATATATTGGTGTCAAAAAAAGAGAATTTGTCATTATTATGATTAATTAAAAATTGCATATGCCGATTCAGCATATAAATATCATTATTTACCCTATCAGACACATTGTCCAGATATGGGAAGGCACACAATATGATCCTACCGCAATTTAAATCTAACATTGCCTTAAAGCAGTCAGTTAAATCTTTTTTATTTAAATTTTGACTATTCCCGACCAGAAGTGTCAAACACGATTCAATATTATATTTTTTATGTATTAAATTTTCTACTATTTGTTTAAAACTTAATCCCGGAGTACAATAATTTACTAAAGAGTGACTTAGGCTATTTTTAAGTAATATACTAATGCCTTTACCTATGTCATCTGAGTATATTATAAGATTAGAATTTATATTATTAACATTAGCACTAACACTTGCAACAGAATGGCACTCTGCACTCTGCCTACCCCTTCGGGGATTACAGGCGTGAGTGTATATGTATGTATGTTGTTTTTCGCCTTTTAGTTAATTACTTATTAAGCAGACGATTTTTATGTTTTTAATCATATATTTATTTTAAAACGGAACGAATTATTTCTGAAAGTTCAACAAAAAACATTGGTATGAACTGCACTTCCGTTAAAGTATTTTAGCTATTTAATAGCTTTCATTTGATATCTATTTTTTTATACCTAACTTATTATTTACAGGCACCCTAGTTAAAAAAGTTAGTAAGAGTAGTAAGTAAAAGAATCTTATAACAACTCATATGTTAATATCCATTAATCCATTTAGGCTGTAGACAGTCTGTTCGGACAGCGTCCGTGGCGCAGCGGGTGAGTAGCCGGCTGTAAGCAAGAGACCGTGGGTTCGATTCCCGCACAGAGACAAATGTTTTTGTGACAGACAGATATATGTTTCCGGTCTGGGTGTTGTGGGATCGTAGTCCCTCGTAGTTCTTGATACCTACGAAGCAGATTTCACCTAGTGTGGGGTCAGAACTATGTGTGTGACTGTTGGGTGTATTTTTTTATTACTAGCTGCACCCGGCTTGCGTTGTAATGTGACGTAAAGTAAATTTGATTAATTGCGATCGGTTGAACGGTATTGAAGTTGATGTTCTGCAGCGCCATCTAGCGAGTTCTTTTTGAGCCGGGAACCATCGCGTATAGTAGAACAACTCACCAAAGTTCCATCATAATCGAATGAATAGTTCAGGAGTCCATAGAGGACAAAAAAACATACATTGATTTTTATTGATATTGATTATATTTTATTACGAGGACAGTTAAAGTTATTGATAATCAAGCAATCCCAAACAGGAGTAGTTTTTTAAAAGCTGGCACGAAGGTACTTTTAAGTTTTGTAATATAGATGCATTTGTAACGATACAGGTTTTACCTAGGGTGGGGTTCAGAACTATGTATATGTGGTCTATTTTTCGGGGAAACCAAAACATTTCAAATAGATCAGTATGACATACACATTCTGAATAGTAAACTTTTATAACGGACTTCCGCTCAACAAAATATTCAGCTACCAAACAAATCCAGAAAAATAGCCACACGTTTTTTGCAAGTTTTTTATCAGTGCCAGGTGCTCACTGTTTTGTTTCTGAAACAGGATGAAATGCCTGCGATGGGTAGCGAAATGAATATCGTCCATTGTACAAACAAAAAACTGTGCCAACGCAGCTTCATTGAATAAAAGCGAAAAAGTAGACGAGAGGTGAATGCCGGGTGACCTCCTATGGGAAACTATTAATGCGCAGAAACATTTTCTGCTGTTTTATGTACGTGGTAAAGTTTTTCTACTTTATAAATAATAATTTATTTTATTTCAGAGTCCATATTAATTACATGAAAAGAAATGTTATATTGATAAGAATTTAAAAGTTATGCAGCTTAAAAAATAAACACAGAATATATAATTGTTTGGATTGATCTCGGCCGCTGAATTTCACCATCGGACATCGCGCCAAAACATAAAATTCCATCCGCACCATCTCGATGTCCAGCGTTCCACAACTGCGCGATTTTTACGGTATTTTCTGCCACGCACAACCACTCTGTGGAACCAGCTGTCGCCGCCGGTCTTTCCGAACCGTTACGACCTGGGAACCTTCAAGAAGAGAACATATTCTTTCCTGAAAGGCCGGCAACGCATTTGCAAGCCCTTTGGTGTTGCAGATGTTCATGGGCGGCGGTGATCACTTTCCATCAGGTGAGCCTCCTGCCCGTTTGCCCCCTTTTTCCATAAAAAAAAAAGATTCCGCACATCATAATTAGTATCTATATATTACATGGCAATCACAGCCCATTATTAATGTGTGTAAAAGTAAAACATAAAGAATGTTTGTTGAATGAATGTTTCGGGTTATGCTTATTTAGTAAACCGCCGTAGCTGCCTGCTACCACAAAATAAACTTAATTTAAAAATGTATTTTAATAATTTTTACTTTAAAGTCACGTAACAATTTCTTATATGAACGACTACCTCGGTGGCGTAGTTGTAATTGCGCATGCGATTACAACGGCACACAACTCTTGTGCTGAGGCGTAGGGTTCGATCACCGGATCGGGGAATGTTATTGGGTTAGGTTTTTCTATTTAGAATTGCTCAGTTTCAGCCCGGAGTCTGGTATTGTGCCCGATGTGCCGATGGCTCGCTCCTTATCGCCATATCGAGACATTCACATTATGGGACCGTAATAAATTCGGCGAAAAGTGGGTGTACTGGTTACACCTCTGCCTACCCCTTCGGGGATTACAGGCGTGGGTGTATATGAACGATAAAAAATAGGTATTTTCGGAATCAGTACCTTGTGTCGGTGACCGTCAACTGAAATGACCATAAATGGTATACCGTGTAAATTTCAAAGCAATAATCCAATCGTAACATGTACGTGTGACGTGTCAAAAAATAAAAAGCATAGGCAGTCAAAAGGACTATCGGCAAAAGTGAAAACTTGACACTTTGGCATTACTGTGTTCTTTTTTGAATCAGCGTCCTTGAAGTAGTAACTTTTTTTGTTTATGGTTGCTTGTCAATAATTATAGAACTTCATATACGTGCTTACATCAAAAGTTAAATAATCTGAGCGTTAGTTCAGTGCTTTTCCCCATCCCACAAGTGTCGAACGTGCCTAAAGAAGTGTTTACTTCAAAAACCATGAAATACGATAGCTTTTTAACTTTAGTAAGTTGCGCTACATTTTGAAAGTAATTCAGTCTGTTTGATAGATAGTACTTATTCTGATTATCAAAAATAATTACCAAATTGTCTTCGAAATTATATATTGTTTCGATTACGTTTGTAAAGAAATACAATAAGAATTTTTGGAGCAGCAATATAATTATTCGGCTAAGAAGATTTCACACGTCGTTATTTTTATCCGGAATTCTCAGGCATGCAAATTATATTACCATATTTCCTTTCGCAGCTTCAACAAGCGATAATTTACAAAAAACACACACGTAACTTTGAAAATTCAGTAGCTCAGCCATTAGTTTTTCTCACGTATATTCACTTTAAAGGTAAAATATTTATGACGAAATATACAGCGCCCCTAGCGGTTACAAGAAAAACTAAATTTGGTACTATAAGGACGAAACATTCCATACATAAAATACAGTAAAGTTGTTTCGAACAACCGACCTTCGCCTCGGCAATCTGTACTTATTTCTAATTTTACTATTATGTATTTAGTATAATTACGTCTTGCTTGATTCTTAATCCAAAATTGTAGGGATACTTACCACATTTTTTACATAATAATTTCAAATATTGCAAATAGGTACGTTTGCATAAGTATAAATTTTCCTGTTTGCACCAGCAAAATCTTTTGCAATAATTCCAGGATTTGTCCATTGATAACCTCATTTTATATTACTTCTTTACATTACACTCTTCTGCTCTCATATTATAGAAGTAAGTATATTTCATGTAAAATACTAGTCATGATATTTGCTATGTTCGTTGTAAAATTTATTATTATTGATTGACTACTTTATCACTCGGTGTTTAGATAGATTCGTTTGTTGGAATATAGCAATGTGGAAATAGACAGTCAGTGATTTGTAGAGTCTGATTCTTACCCAGAAAGTCCCGAGAAATTACCTCTACCCAAAAGTCTAAAGTCGTTAAAATACGTAAATAATCTAAGTAATGGTAAATAATAAAATTAATATGTATAAATAAGGGGGTAGTTTTCTATCTGTAAAAAAAAATCTAGAATCAGTTCAACAGTTTCACGGATTACTCTCTACATACGGACCAACAAATAAATTATACAGCTTTATACAAGTTTGGATTAATAGTATATAAAACAAAACATTTATATAATTACGTACCTACAATAGTCAATCGTTATCTTGTGTTTATATTGTACAAACGGTTAATAATATATTTTGTCTTAACAGTGCAAACACAAACATTATTACAAGTGAATTGACATCTGAATTGTATAGTACTGTGTTATAAAAAGAGACAATGTCTCCTTTAAAATATTTTACATTAATAATATTAATTTCTACCCATGTGTATTGCGATGGTAAGTAAAAAATTACGGGTTTCGGCCGACAATATAAATCGGTTCAAGAATCTTACCTCAAATGTGAAACTACATCTACTTAGGAAGTTAATAACTGTGGTGTAATTAATATTGGATACAGGCATTATCAGCTGCATGACAACTGCAAGCCTGATTAATAAACAAATAAAATATAAAAAAAAATACTTACTTACGTAGAAGCCGTACATGATATGAAAATTCATAATTTCAATGTTTCTGTGCAGAACCAGCTAACCATTAATAAATAAATGAATGCCAATAAGCATTAAGTCTGTATATAAATAGTAATGCAGCCGCGTTCGCGTAGGTCTTAAACAAAGAGTGAATTAACGATCTGTTATTTTTTTTAAAACATAGCTTGGCTTTACGAGAATTATTTATAAATATACGGATTTAAACTAAGGATTTAATAATAATTCAGTCCTATCAATCAATCAATCAAGTCGGGCTGTAGGTACGTGTCGTTAGCAAAACTAAAATGGTAATTAAGAATGACAGCATCCTCAAAGTCTACGTAGGTTTTCATTTTACAGAGACTTTGGTGGATTTTGTTTGAAAATTATTTTAAAACTTATTAATAAATGTTGTTTGCAGATATTAACAATAAATTGGATGACGACGGCCCGACGGTGAAACCAACTGAAGAGGATATTTACTTGACAACGAATAAGGCAAGTCAAAACGCATATTCTATTGAAATTTGTTTTTAGACAAAATGGATACAACAAGAGGTCACTAATTAGGCATAATTATTTGATAACCCATGAACAAAATATTGATAACAGAATTTAAAATTAATAACTACGTATAATATTAAATTGTTATCAATTATTGTGTAACTTGCGCTGGATATTCTATTGATCATTTTATTTGATCTTTTATCAGAAGTTCATGTATATCATTATTATAACAGATAAGTTTAGGTGAGGAAATAATGATGTGGCAAATGTAGAGAAACGTCAATTTCTAAGTGTCTACGATCACATCTTTAAATACTAATAATCTTGAAACTACCTTGTTATATTACGGTCATTCCGCCATTTCGTGTAAATTTCGGCGTTTCGCGGAATAAAAAAAATTTACAGGAAATAAGATTTTTTTTCAATAAATCATATTTAGCCTACCGTTCTAATGCTAATCAACGAAAGGCACTTTTTTTATCTTGTTTATTATGAATACGTCCAAAATCCATATAACCACCCATAGAAAATTTGGATGGTACGGATGGAAATGAAGAAGAGATGAATGAGAATTATAAAGAATACCTTAAATAACTTTTGCTGGTGGTAGGATATTCATATCCGCCCGGATAGCGACCACCGTACACAGGGTGAAAAACCCGCCATAGTGGCACATGCAAGTGTGTCGCGTTCCGGGATCAGCCAGTGTACATCCGGTTTTTCTCGGGGGTCTAGAGTTGGGTTGTACTATGTTTGGCCATTTTGCGGCCTTCTGAGTACTCTGACAATAGACCCTCGACCGCTTCTTCACCTTCTTGCCCATGGCGTAGTGTGAAGAAGCAGGCCGGCATGATTGTGTTGAGTAGCAGGGGACAGATCGTCTCTCGCTACTCGATACTCTAATTGGACCGCACTGCGCTTACCATCAGGTCCAGTGCGGTCACTTTGCCGTGCTAGGATAAAAAAAAACTTTTTATTTAAATATAGTAACTAATTCAGAATTAAATGGTGTTGATAATGAGTAAAAAGGCTTAACTTCTGAAAAAAAATGTGTATAATTGGACAAATATACACATAATATCAAAGTCACAAGAATCAAAAGAATTTCGTCAACGACAGACATACAGGCACTTTGGCTTTGCCATCGAGGCTAACTGGGTACTATGAACACGTTGTGGTCTTACTCAGCGACAGTCATTTATAATTGCGTATTAGAATGACAATACTTGGACTGTGGATGGTAGTGATATTTTTTACATGACACAAATAAAACTACGTTCTTTGATTTTTCCTATTATGTTTATAATTTTACAAAAAATATAGATAAACGAGTCATGATTTAAACTAATTGTTTCTAGTATAACTGAAAGTAAGTTAACAGTACGTAAATAAATATTAGAAACATAAATTGGGTACTGGTCAGAAACAGAGTGTAATGAACTTTTTTATTGTTATTCTGTAAATTTTCAAAATCAAATTAATAAATCTAAAATGACAAGTACACTACTTTTTCAATACGTGGTTTGGTATTAATTCGAATATAATTAATTATAATAAAGGCATTCTTTTATGGGGTTATTTATCTGGAAGTGTAATTTGCATGAAATGACGGAATGACCCATTACCAAAGTCTATTGTACCAAAGTTTACTGTCTCTCGCTACCCTTATTGGACGGCACTGCGCTTACCATCAGGTGCAGTGTGGTCACTTTGCCGTGGCAGGATAAAAGTACCAAATTCATACCACAAAAATATATCTAAAATATTTATGTAAAATATGACAATATTTTATTTCAGACTACATCAATCACTGAAGTGGAAAAAGTGGACGTAAAAATTTATTACGAATCTCTTTGCCCATTTTGCATTCAATTTTTTGTTAATTATCTGCAACCCGAAATCCCTACATTTTATAAGTATCTAAACATTGAACTTTATCCATACGGAAATGCTGAAGTAAGTAATATTCTTTTATGTAAGGAATATATGTTAACAAAACTGATTTGGTATTAGATAATGACAAACTACATATTGTCTATTATTAACTGGCAAAATTTACTTAAGTCCATCATATATGTTAATCTGACCATACGTCCCGCTTTTGGGTCGTCTGTCCCGTTGTCCCCAGCGAGAGCAAAAATGTCCCGCTTTTGCAAACAAATCACAATATAGTTAACCATGAACTCTTTGCACTCGAATTACGGGAGACGGCAGCGCGGGCGCGGGTGGGAAGCTAGTGATATGCCAAAACTGAAGGGAGTGAAATAGGGGGTAAAAGTTTGTATGGGGAACCAACCAAGTTAAGGATATAAAAATTCATATACTTTTGGTAAGAAATAATGAATGTTTAGGAAGAACAAAGGCTGTATTTTACGTAAGGCTTAAAGGCAAATTTTAGGCATTACAAAACGCATTAATATTTTCTAACACGATAAAAGACACTACGATTGAGACGTGTGATATTTTATCCGATGAAAAATAGTGGATTCCAATCAGAATATTTTTTTACCTGTGCAGACTAAGGAAGTAGATGGCCACTACGAGACCACTTGCCAGCACGGAGTGCCTGAATGTTACGGGAACAAACTCCATGCGTGTGCCATCGATATACTGAAAAATGTCACAAAATCAACACTGTACAACTGTTGCCTTATGAATAATGAATCAGATGACGATGCTGCTAATGAGGTTTGCCTTCTTAACCGTTTGTTTTTAATCGTCCTCAAAACGTTTTATAAAATGTCTTTTTAAAAAGTATATTTCGCTGTTAAATGTCGCTTAAAAATAATTTGTAATCATTAACAAATACATAGCCTCGTTGTAAAGTTTCGAAACAAAGAAGAATTTCAGAACAAAGATTGCATTAATTGAAAAAAAGACTGTGTCGATAATTTGATATAATTAGTTTTAGAATATTGTTATTTAATATATTATAATTATATACATATATATTTTTATATAGATTCTTTTTAGCTGCTATACTTAGATTTATACACTTTTTATTATTAGTGGTCCGGGCAGACCTTATCAGAGACGACATTCTATGTTAAATAAAAAAAAAGATTGACAACAGCGGCAACCTATCGCGTCCAAAACTATGCTCTCTTTTAATCTGGAACCAAACATATATAATACATTCACAAAATGTTATTGGAATCGGTTGGAAGGTTTCGGATATTAGCGTGTACGAACATTTCATATATTACTTACTACTGACGCGGCTCGGCTTCGCGCGGGTGCGTATAGGAACAAAAAAATGCGAACTGCTTCATAGGAAGAAATATTTAGTTAAAAAAGTAAATACCATTTTAATGTGAATTTTTGTATGTCTTATGGCTCAACTTACGTAAGCCTATTAGTTAAGTAATATCCATTATCTAAAAAAATTGTTCCGAAATATCTTTATTATTTACACATACGAAATTTTAATTATGATGTACTTATATAAACTTACTATATAAACCATCCAGAACAGGTTCTCTATATTATGGTGAAAACCATTTCAAAATCCGTGGTTTAGAAGGAGTTAGCGGATAAACAGACAGACGCGAAGGGCGACTTCCTTTTATACTATGTATACAAGATGTTTTTATATATTAAGATACGCTTAATTAGGGTCATATTAATCACGACATTAAAATAGATGTATAATCTAAAACCAGCCATTTAACATGAATACACAAATTATTATAATAAATTTACTATAGTAGATGCAGGTAAATGAGCAAGTGGATCCTATGGTGGTAATTGTACAATACAATATACCAAAGGAATCATGGATGCGCCGCCGACCTTTAATAAATAGAGTGGAAACGGGATTTGGGCCAACGGAAATCTTACTCACCATTCGAAACGAAACTGAAAGCAGTTTCTTCACTTTGATTTTCTTCAGACAGTGGTACTATGCCGGTCAAATCAGTCCATTCAAGCTTTAGATAGAACCATCTACACTTAGATAGTATGGATTTACAATTTAAAAATTATAATATAAAACTTCTAAAATTAATTAAACTTTTACTTTTCAGTGTGGGGCCCTGATGAAAATCGATGCAAATCCAATAAAAGAATGTGCGAAAAGCGACAAAGGGAACAGTTTGCTAAAATACTATGGCGACGAAACTAGGAAAATCAAATTTCATGGTGTTCCACACATACTTGTAAACGGCAAATCGTGTGAAGAGGATTTTAAGAAAGACATCTGCGATGCCTTTATAAACCCACCACCACCTTGTAAAACAATAAAATAAATATTACATTCGTTGTATAGTATGTATCATCATATAATATGATGATAAACTAGCAACTTTAAAACAATGCTTTTGTGTTTTAGTAACCTTTCTTAATTTGTTATATAACAATGCTATTTTACCTAATAACAATATCCCAAAAATGGTATTGTAAGGGTACTTTAGATTTTTATGGAAATATTGAGGGTCACTTACGGAATATTTGTGGGTAGATTGGATACTCGGTGGGGAAGATTTGTTATAAAAGGTAAAGCCTGAACGCTGGCGGGGCAGTCTATACGAAACTAGCGGGAAACTAGCGAAAGTGCTGCTCGGTTTTAATCAGTGTGTGTACATTCGTTTTCAGTTTAGTTTGTGTTTAAGCGATGATGGCTAATAGTTCAGAAGTGAGATAGTGAATCAACACCCACAATAGTGAATAATATGAAAACCCGATGTTTGGAACAACGATGCTGTATGGATTTATTGGAAATTCGGTGAGTCGCTTCTGGTTTTATTTTTGTACCTTTGAATAAAGATATCAATATTAGTTGGTAGTGAAAATGTGTAACGCATAATGCGTAGGATTTCTTGATAAAATTGAATTGGCTCTGGTTCGATTCCAGTACGTAAGGAATATTTATATTTATGCCGGTGGTAATTATTATAGTTTGAGTTTTAATTCGTTCTACCCAGTATTTAATGAATTTTATAACAGTTAAGTTAAACTGTGCAATTAGTCAAGGTGAGAATATGAGGTTGTGTGTGTGTCCCATTGATTTACATATTTAGATCAAAGATGGGATCCGTGCCAATGGTTCATAAGATTGTTGATTGCCTTCGTCCGTGGCCTATTCACTTGGGTGACTGTGAGTTAACAGTCCATGCTTAGGCAATATGAGAAACTTAAGTGATTGTGATAAAATAATAATACGTAATTAATCCAATTATATTCTGTTAATGTTTATTGATCAAAGAAAGTGGTGGATCCAAGTGTTGTTGTAAACTTGAACATAACTTGGTTACTTTAAAGGGATTGGAAGGGATACATAGTTGTCTTAAAATTAATTTGATAGTAATTTGATCGAGATCATGTTTTGCTTAACTTTTACCCACGCTGTGATATTATAAGGTGTGAAAATATTATTGCAGTGATTTTGTTGATGATGATGATGCTGATGATGATAGAAATTGTTACAAGATTCGTAATTTGCAACTACCCCTAGTTGTTACGGAAAGTTTATAATGTTGTAATCCTCCGTAAATGATATTGCAATTATTTGTGTTAAATAACTACTTGAGCTTTGGTTTAGGTATATTTGGAAAGCCGCAATTATTGTGGAAACAGGAGAACATGCGATTGGGCTAAGTGGCCTAGTTTGACGGATTGAAGCTGTACTTTATTATTTTTGGTTTTGTGATTATTATTGGTTTTCGGGAATGACTTATGACAATTTGTACATAGCCTCTATGCGAACGTGTAAAGTCGGGATGTCTCAATCCGGTAAAGTGACGAACCCATTTACATGGTTTATGTAAACAGGACGGGTCAAGTGAGGAACATATGGAAAGCGATTCAGAATAAAAATGTAGACATGATAGTGACTGCATCGGTGGCCCAGTTGTGATAGGCGCGTGCGTTGCGACTGTTGTACTGGGGTCTCGGGTTCGATCCCCGGGTCGGGTGAAGTGATGTTGGGATTTTCTATTTTGAAGTGCACGGAGTCAGCCCGGAGTCTGGAGTTGGACTGGTGTGGCGATGAGCTCTCCTTCTGTCGCATTGTGGGACCGTGATGGGTTCGCCGAGGGGCGGGTGTGCTGGTTGCATCTCTGCCTGCCCTTCGGGGATTGCAGGTGTGAGTGTATATGTATAAAGTGATTGATAGCGATGATGACCTTTCTATGCGTAATAATGATTTGGCTGTAGGACGAAGTAACAAAGAAAATGTTCTCGATATTGAAAAATCTAATTATGGATAAAAATGTTAATAATTAATTTGATTTGATATAATGAATTCTTTGATAATTTGTTAGTGTTTCGTAATTATTTGAGTATTGAATTGACGAGTATCATTGATTGTATTTCGGAAGCGCAGGAGGCCAATAGGCCATTGTCGGAGGAGTGTCTTATGGTCATTGTGAAGATGTGTGTGATGGTCAACTTGCGAAGTATCTGATGGTTACACGGATTGGAGTGTTTGCATACACAGGAGGGCGATAACCCAATTATGGAGTATGCTGAAACACAATGGATTGATGGATGGTATTGTTATAAGTTGATAATGTTTAAGCGAATTGAACTTGATTTGAATGCAAAGATCGACAATGAATATGATTAATGGAAATTGGATGAATGGATGAATGGGTCAATTGGAAGTCGGCAGGATGAACGGAGTGAATGACTTGCGATTGAATGTGCTTGAGATGAAGAGCACTTGGTTGGATACGCCCGATGATAAGCGCTTATGAATGCATATGCCTGAGGTTAAGGGCTTGTGGATGAGTGTGCCCGGGGTTAAGGGCTTATGGATGAGTGTGCCCGGGGTTAAGGGCTTGTGGATGAGTGTGCCCGGGGTTAAGGGCTTGTGGATGAGTGTGCCCGGGGTTAAGGGCTTGTGGATGAGTGTGCCTGGGGTTAAGGGCTTGTGGATGAGTGTGCCCGGGGTTAAGGGCTTGTCGATGGATGTGCCCGGGGTTAAGGGCTTGTCGATGGATGTGCCCGGGGTTAAGGGCTTGTCGATGGATGTGCCCGGGGTTAAGGGCTTGTCGATGGATGTGCCCGGGCTTAAGGGCTTGTGAATGGATATGCCCGGGGTTAAGGGCTTGTGAATGGATGTGCCCGGGGTTAAGGGCCAACTAATGAGTTTGCCCGAGAGCAAGATACCATCAGTGATTGTGCTCGCGATAAAGGGCCAATTAGTGATTGTGCTCGCGATGAAGGGCCAATTAGTGATTGTGCTCGCGATAAAGGGCCAATTAGTGATTGTGCTCGCGATAAAGGGCCAATTAGTGATTGTGCTCGCGATAAAGGGCCAATTAGTGATTGTGCTCGCGATAAAGGGCCAATTAGTGATTGTGCTCGCGATAAAGGGCCAATTAGTGATTGTGCTCGCGATAAAGGGCCAATTAATGATGGTGCTCGCGATAAAGGGCCAATTAGTGATGGTGCTCGCGATAAAGGGCCAATTAGTGATGCATTAAAGATATAGGGACTGAAATTGATAACGAATCTGGTGATTCATCGAGTGATAATGCTGATATACAAAGCGAAGGGACTCGCTTGAAGCAGGATGGCCGAGCTGTAAGGGTACTTTAGATTTTTATGGAAATATTGAGGGTCACTTACGGAATATTTGTGGGTAGATTGGATACTCGGTGGGGAAGATTTGTTATAAAAGGTAAAGCCTGAACGCTGGCGGGGCAGTCTATACGAAACTAGCGGGAAACTAGCGAAAGTGCTGCTCGGTTTTAATCAGTGTGTGTACATTCGTTTTCAGTTTAGTTTGTGTTTAAGCGATGATGGCTAATAGTATTTTTAAGGGTTTTCATGTGTAGTTTGTTTTTTCGAATGGACCTACGCAGTTAAGTTATTGCTGTACAGCTTCACAGTATGGCCGACGCTTATGGCTTATGGAGCTCTGACCAAAATCAGAAATATTCGACAAGACTAAGCGCCTTCTAAAAAGCTAGGACCTTAATTTACAGGGTGGTTTGGAATATCATAAATATCCCGTCTCGGTACATCAATGTTGAACAATTATTTGGACTGGCCGACAAGTCCTATATTGTAAACGTGAAATTCGCAATAGAATTATTATTGCGGTTTAGATTGGGCAAAAATAGTTCTACCTCAATAGTGACCATGATGGCAGCATATTAGGATCTCAAAAATGTTATAGCACGACGAGGGGGAAGATCGTCAATCACGGTGTAACCAGCAGATGCCACAATGAGATTTCTATAACGGGTTATGCATGCATCTCTTCTGAATTGTGTGAAATCGATGTTTGAAATGGATGAGTGCGCAAAGACAACAAGCATGGGTTATAACTGGACAACTGCAGCTTTTATACAGAGTCACTTTGTAGCCTGCCTCGGTGGCGCAGTTGTAATTGCGCATGCGTTACGACTGCTGTTCTGAGGTCTCGGGTTCGATCCCCGGGTCGGGTAAAGTTATATTGGGTTTTTCTATCTAAAAATTCCTCAGTATTAGCCCGAAGTCTGGAATCTGTGCCCGGTATGGCGATAGGCTCGCCCCCTATCACATTATGGGCCCGAAATTCGGCGAAAAGTGGGTGTACTAGTTACACCACGCCTACATTACGCCTACCCCTTCGGAGATTACAGGCGTGAGTGTATGTGTGTGTCACTTTGTAGCGGGTGAAATTTCCCTTTAAGTTACTTTTAGCCAACACAGGGTACATACAGTGTACAGGGTATCGTACTTAAATATGCCATGTGAATAAAAGAGGAAGAACAAAAATGATAGATATTATGGGGGTTAAATGTAAATTTCCAGTTTTCTTGTAATCAAACTCGAAAAAGTCCTCACGATGCGATTTTTTTCATGCTTTGCAGACTGGGCCTCACAGTGTATAAGGGTTTCGTTTTGAATTTCAAGCTAGAAAACCCGAACGATAGGATCCGATTGCCACAAAAACAAACTGTAAGTACCTCACATGCGATTTTCCGGATTTAAAATTCAAACACTAAATGTGAGTGCACTGCCTAAGTTTTAAAACTATGTCTGCACCAATTTAGTCATCCATAGGTATGTTTTTTTTGTATCCTGCAAAGTAACCACACTGCACCTGATGGTAAGCACAGTGCCGTCCATTTAGAGTATCGAGTAGCAAGAGACAATATATTCTTCGCTACTCAACTCTTCCTAGGGCAGTCGGCAGTAAAATAATTCACTAACACCATTACTCAGAATACAGAAAAAACCGGAAACCGCGCTCAATAAGAATTACATACCCCGCGCTGTGTCCAAAAACAATACGTAACGTCCCGCGGCAGCCCCACCTCCAACCCGCGTAATGTTGCTAGCTCGGAGCGGTTTCCCACTTTTTGGGGTAATCTTATAACACTAAAGAAAGTATAAAGGAAAGTATCAATTTCGGTGTGATTTCAAAATAATGGTGCCTCTACATTCGTTCCCGTGGTAAACATTAAGAGAATCGTTTTAACAACAATTTTAATTTGATTTGGCTACTGTTTGTCTTGTCAATAATAACTATATTTTCATAAAACACAAATTCTAATTATAATTTGGTTATTGGATTATTGTTTTCATTTATATACTATTACTGTGAGCGCGAATTGTGTCAACAGGTAAAATATATGGCCCAAAAATCCATATAAAAATTCTAATTGAGAACCTACGTTTATTGTAGTCGGTTAAAAACATTGCTCCACCGCCATACATCCGGTGAATATTATATTTCTTCCCGACACGAGAGTAGTCGACATAGTAATATTGTGTATAGTGTGATATATAAGTATGTAATCGCCTAACTGGCCTAGTAACAGCGTAATGAGGTTGTGAATCATATGAGGTTAAGTTCGAATCCGAAGGCGGTCAATTAAAATTTTAGTTGAGTATTTCTATTTAAAAACATAAATGATATTTCCCGATTTCGTGTGATAAGCTCAGGTTAATAAAAAAACATTAACTGATATTTGTAAGTAGGGTAGTAAACTAACGTTGTACACAACTACTTCAAAATACATTTACGCTCCGGCTTGATGGTTTCCAAAACTCATCTAGCCGAGTTCTTTGTATGATTTTCATCCAGTCCGAATTTCTCTTTTCATCATTAGGGAAACTAAAATTACAAGAACGATATACAATAGAACTATATATAAAAAATAGTGAATATTCTATAAAAGTATTAAAAAAATAAGTGGGTAAAATTTGCGATCAAAATAAAATGGCAACACTCAAAAAATGGACGCGTCATGTTCTAAGACGATCACAATAAGTAAAAGAAATTCAATAATTAAATAAATATACCTTTGAATGCGCTACTTACAGATGAAATGTGATCCCATCCTGTTTTTTTTTTGTAATCCCAGCAGCATTTTTACATGTAAGTACAACACAAATCGGCATTTTTAAATTAAAATTGACACTTGTACAATACGTCACAACGCGCTTACTGCAAAGGAGTGACTAATCGCAAAATCGTCAAACCACTCTGTTTTAGAGTGGTTTTTGTTGCTTCAGTTTTAAGCGCGCTGGCGGTTTCTGGTTTTTTCTTTATTCTGAGCACCATAATAGATATGCCAGCATTTTCACAACTCTAGCCAATTAAAACAAAAAACATTTATTTTACAGGTTATATGCAAACCATATAACAGTTAATACAACATATAGCGTCATACATTCATAGTTTATTTACTTTAATGACAAAGAAATTTCGGAACATTTTTGCATATTGATAATGGATAATAAGTATAAAAAAGGTGCGGGTATGCATCCACAATTCATATAAGTTCGTTTAGTAATATCGGATGGTCTCTTCATCCATAAACTTACTAAGAAAATTATATCAAGATATATAACTGACATCTAGACAACTTTTTGTGTGACGAAAAAACAATGGGTATTTTCAAACTATTTACAATTCTTGTCATAGTTTCTGCGTGTGTGTACTGTTATGGTAAGTACTTTTTTTTCATTTCATAATTACATAAAACACTCATGGATAAACTTAGAGGAATGCAAAAAAGTTTGTATAAAACAAAGTAGGTATCATATTTTGTGTCAATTACGTTATCTAAATTGTATTTTGCTTATTATACGTTGATTTACAATAGCAAACATTAAAAATAAAAACAATCAAATTAAGAAAAAAATATATAGAAAAGCATAATTTTTGTACTTAATTTTTTTTAATATTTATGCTTTGGAAAGGCTATATCGTGTGCTATAATCAGTATTGATTGGAGCCCCCTCTAGCTCTTCGAACTGCTTCCAGCCTCCTTGGCATCCCCCTAATCAATCTGTATATATAAAAGAAGAAACTGACTGACTGACTGACTGACTGATCGATCAACGCACAGCCTAAACGGCTAGGGTTAGAGACTTGAAATTTTGACAGTAGATACCTTTTATGACGTAGGCATCCACTAAGGAAGGGTTTTTGGAAATACCACCCCTAAGGGGGTAAAATAGGGGATGATAATTTGTATGAAAATCTGTCATTTTTGAAGTTAAGTTTATGAAAATTAGTATTTAGCCTTTTGGTCAAAAATAAAAAATATATATTTCAGGATTTTTGGAAATTCCACCCCGAAGGGGGTAAAATAGGGTAAGAAAGTTTGTATGAAAATTCTTCATTTTTGAAGTTAAATGCCTGAAAATTGGTATTTTGTAGTGTATACTTTGTGTCTCAAACATGACCTCCACGCGGGCGGAGCCGCGAGCTACAGCTAGTCTGTATATATAAAAGAAGAAACTGACTGACTGACTGACTGACTGATCGATCAACGCACAGCCCAAACGGCTAGGGTTAGAGACTTGAATTTTTTACAGTAGATACCTTTTATAACGTAGGCATCCACTAAGGAAGGGTTTTTGGAAATACCACCCCTAAGAGGGTAAAATAGGGGATGAAAATCCGTCATTTTTGAAGTTAAACGCATGAAAATTGGTATTTTGTATTATATACTTTTACTCCCAAACACAACTTCCACGCGGTCCGAGCCGCGAGCAACAGCTAGTTTATCAATAAAACCTTGGGAGATTGCGTTCCATTCTTCCTGTTAAATGCGTTTTAACATCTCTCAAAATAGCTGGGGCAGGTTTAATTTTCTTAATTTGTCTTCCAAATTTCTTCCGCAAATGCTATATGGGGTTTAAGCCAGGAAAGTGCGCTAGCCACTGTATAGCATCGATTTCAACGTTTTGACATAATTTTTGCATATTAGTTTAGGGATTAGAGAATAGTTTATGCTTTTTTTATCCCTAAAATATGGACGATTCTTATGGGATAGTAAAATATGGAAAGATGTAATAGCTTTGATGACTCAAGGGATTTTATACCTTTTGCGTTGCGTTTTGCTTGCGGAGCCGCAAGCAACAGCTAGTGTATTATAAATTAGTCCAGCTAACGTACTGCACGTGATCGACGTCATTAAACACCAACTTTTTCAGACCAAATATGTACATTTTATAACACATAAAATTTACTATTACATTCGCAGGTATCAATCAATTGAACGAGAAAACCACGCCGGATTACAATGACACAGATAATACTTTACCATCATACGAGGTAAGAAATAGTGGTGAAGCCTTTGTATACAAGATTCTATAAATATAATCATTATTTTGACGTAATTGAACGTAAAATGATTAAAGTTCAATAATTAGAAATATGAAATAAAAATTATAAAAAAGCACATTCATTTTCAAATAAACGCGTTGGTTTCCTTTGGAAAAATACACGACGGCATTCATATGTTAGGATTATTATAATAAGTGTTAGGGTAGTTCCCTTTTATTAGACATATTGAGGGTATATCAAAGGTATTTTAGAAAGTAACGACGGGTACATCAATAATTACGAATTGAGTGGGGTGTAAAATGTGCAATAAAGGAGCACGCCTCCGCGTTCAGCAGGGCAGCTTACCAATCAGTTGATTAGCAGTTTATTTGACCAGTTCATAGTACAGTCAGAGTTTAACTATTCCAGTGCTTCACGTAGGTTAACTTACAGGATCTTGCCACGGGAGACGGTGCGGTACGTAATAAGTAGTGGTGCCGAAAGAAATCTAGGATTGTTTAAGCATTTTAGTAAGGTATGCAAGATATATATGGTTTAAAAAATCAATTTCGAAGTATCCTTATAACTCAGAAGTGCGATTGACGGGTAGATATCCGTACCCGCATATATGTTTTTTTTCTTGCCAAACTACTCGTTAATCTTAATTAAAATATTGTTCTTTCCTCGTTTAAACAAAAGTAAAATCGTATTCAATCGAATCAAACCCATTTAAAAATATATTTTTATTTGACTTGTATCTCCTTCAATAATATTAAAAAGAATAAACCTAAAAATTATTATAAATATATATCGCAGCACAACAGTCAGGTTAGGTACATCAGGCTGAGGTTGTGAGAGGTCGTACTCATCCTCTCCGATCGTCAGGGACAGTCAGAATACATATCGTATGACGGTTCCGTAGAAATAAGATAAGTCTAACTCTTAATTGTTTATTAAGCTAATGCCAGTTCGGAATACTATCCGTAGGAAGAACTGGTAATAAATCCACTATGTGTTACATAATCTGATACGTAACACAATTGATTAATATTTCGGCGGTCAGCACTGCTTGGGCAGTGACTAATGTACAGCCAAAGCCAAACATAATAATTAATTCGTTTTCACAAATTAATTATCCAAAACGTCAAGGATAAGCTAGTAGCGGAATACCACAAATGCAGCGAGCCACGCCAGAGCCAAAACTGCCCGAAACACGGTCTTTCCGCCTCTTTTATAGAGTTAGCAAAACAAGTCTCGTAGTGGGGAGAGTGGGGGAATTAAATAACGCGCCTGCTGGTGAAATCGGAGCAAGTGTTGTTTACAGAATTCTTGCTAGGTCCGTACGACGGCGCAGGCGCCGTCACGGCCATACTGACATGCGTGCGTCCTCGCACGCGCCCCATGGCCCATAGTCGTCTTAGATATCTGTAGATAGAGAACATCGTTCGATTATCCTGACAGTATTTCACTTAATTTAAATAACATTCGCGAATTATGTCGCGAAATAATTTAATAAGTTATTCAAGTAATTTAAATTATACTTGCGATTCGTATCGCGAAGTATTTTAATAAGTAATTCACGTAATTTAAATAACAGTCGCGATTTGTAACGCGAAGTATTTCGCGTAAATGAAATAATACGAATTATCGTAATTAAAGGTATTAACCGTTGTCGTAGTAAAGATCTACTGAAATACCAATTATCAGTTAAATTTCGTTCGTTCGTTCGTTAAATCGTTCTTAACATTGATGTAACACTTTTAAATTATAGTGTCAATTATGAGTTTGTAGCGTTATCGAAATAATATGAATGGTAGCGTTTTGATGGTGTTAGGATAATTATATCTGCCCGGATAGCGACCACCGTGCTCAGGGTGTAAAACCCGCCATAGTGGCACACGCAAGTGTATCGCGTTCCGAGATCAGCCAGTGTACGTTCGGTTTTTGTCGGGGGTCTAGAGTTCGGGTGCGATGTTTGGCCGTTTTGCGGCCTTCTGAGTACTCTGACACTAGACCCTCGACTGCTTCACCTTCTTGCCCATGGCGTATTGTGAAGAAGTAGGCCTGTTTGATTGTGTTGAGTAGCGGGGGATAGATTGTCTCTCGCTACGCGATACTCTAAATGGACGGCACTGCGCTTACCATCAGGTGTAGTGTGGTCACTTTGCCGTGCCAGGATAAAAAAAACAAACATATATAGTAAGGCGTCCTTATTTTTCACCTTACTTTGTCACACAAACAGAACTATGTGTGTTGTTTCCCACCTCTCCGGCAGTTTATGAATGCCACGCCAAAAAAAATGTTTTTTTTAAGCGAACCAGTTATCGTGCCATTCTCCTAGATTTTCATACGAATTAAAGCGTTGTTCTTCTTTCTCTTCGTTTCTCACGTCAGAATCACCACTTTTGAATTTTTTGAACCACTCGAAACACTGTACTCCATGTACAGACAGCGATCAGTTACAATTATATTATATGTATAGATTGCTCGCGGCTCCGCCCGCGTGACGGTCATGTTAATTAATATAATGACAGTAGCATCACAATTTATATTCGCTAATTTAATGTATGTTCATAAGAATATACAACAATTTCCTAAAATTAGTGATGTCCATAGTGTAAATACTAGAAATAAAAATAACCTTGTTAGGTTATAAAACAAGGCTCCACAAAATCGGCAACTCTTTCAAGGGTCTTTGTATACGCTTTTACAATAAGGTTCCCAATCATATTAAAGAACTAAATGAAAGATGTTTTAAAGCTACTATTAAGCGAAAAGTAAGTAATAAAGCCTATTACAAAATTTCGGAATATTTAGATGACCTAAAGGCTTGGGAATAAGTTATCCTATTACTTAGAAGCGTAGCCATTAAATTATTATTGGGAACTTTAGGTACATATATATAGTAATGCCAATATATTTATTTCTTTAACATTGCGAACTTATATGCCTTACATGACTTTACTTGATATTTTGTGTCTAGTATTTCAATTGTTGTATTCAGTCTGGGTATGTCATGCTCGCTAAAGTGTCTGTGCTTGCTGCGGCGCCATGTGCCAGGTCGGTCTCTTCCCTGTAACATGGTTGAGGGGGCCGATGGCTGACACATGCGTCACTACTCGTGATCGGGTGCGGCTCGTGTGGACTGGTCTGCTCAGACTGTTTCAGTAAGGACCGACTGCTTTAAGAAATCGATTTTTTTATCACTATCACGACGGTCATGTTTGGCACTAGGTCTTGTAATGAGTTCTATTTCACAATATTTCAATAAGGCAACTTAACATACATTGAGCTGCTCTAATCTAAGGTAATTAAACTTAAATCGTATATATTATATGACCTATGATTATAATTATATGACCAAATATTGTTAACCGATGTGAAAAGAGCAACGCTATAGTTTCTTGCCCGTTCTTCTCTAGCGAGACTGCATTCCGAACTGGCGGTAGAGTGAAAAAATTGACTGAATCTAAATGATGTATAACATTTTATGGATTCAATAAATATTTGATTTGATTTGATTTATGTTTGGGAGAAAAAGTATACAATACAAAATACCAATATTCATGCGTTAACTTAGAAATGACGGATTTTCATACAAACTTTCATCAATTACCCCTTAGGGGTGGAATTTCCAAAAATCCTGAAACATATATTTTTTATTTTTAACTAAAAGGCCAAATACTAATTTTCATGAATTTAACTTCAAAAATGACGGATTTTCATACAAACTTTCTTCCCCTATTTTACTCCCTTCGGGGTGATATTTCCAAAAACCCTTCCTTAGTGGATGCCTACGTCATAAAAGGTACCTACTGTCAAAATTTCAAGTCTCTAACCCCAGCCGTTTTGGCAGTGCGTTGATCGATCAGTCAGTCAGTCAGTTTCTTCTTTTATATATACAGATATACCTAGATATAGATTTATTAAATGACACACCAACAGTTAATAGACTAAACATGCTTAATTAAACTCGTACAATCTAAGGATCTAATCTAGTCTACTCACCAATAGGGTATTTGTCAATTTTTGAAAATTGATGGACATCGATAGAGGACTCTTCACTTATAGCCCCCTAAATATTTTTATTATTGAAATATACTCAATTTATATAAAATCCGTGATTTTATTTTTTCATATATAATTTCTCGCTAAAACGCTTTGTCACGTGACATTATCTCTATGTGACGTCATCGCACATATACAAACATTCGTGACCGATGTGACACCTAACAACGTTACAAATTATTTGCATTTATCTGTTAGTTTTTCCGCAAAAATGAATGAGCCAGCATATAAATATTGTTCAATGCCTTTGTGTTAAAACTCGACACTAAATCCCGATAAATTGTTCATACATGTGCCAAAATCAAAAGTTTTAAGAAAGAAGTGGCAGATTTCGACTATCAGCCTTTGTAATGCCTTCCTCCATTCTTATAGAACACTTGAAGACGAATTTAACACATTTCCACACGTTTACACATCGAAAAATATGTTCTTCGTAGGATGCAATGTTTATGTGCGATGTCGTCACGAGTAATAGCGGCCGGTATTGCTGCGTTTTTGGCACCGACAGATACAGATTAAAAATTCTAAATTTTAATGACGAAAATAAAATGTTTATAATACATTAAAATAAAAAAGGTATTTAATAAATATGTTTGCCCACTATCCTTTCTCCTAGTGCAGTTTTAAATTTTTTGGTTACACCAGGCAAACACCTTATTATATACAGGTGTGAAACAGCATTGGTTTTTAAGGTATACACTTAGGTTTCTTTGGATTTAAAGCATGATGTCATTCAAACTATTATTTAGCAGCCTACAAACATATGCACTCACGCCTGTAACCAGTACACCCACTTTTCGCCGAATTTATTACGGTCCCATTGTGTGATAGGGGGCGAGCCTATCGCCTTGCAAAGCACAATTCCAGATGCCGGGCTGATACTAAGCATTTCTTAATAGAAAAACTCAATATCATTTTACCCGACCCGGGGATCGAACCCGAGACCTCGCACAGCAGTGGTAATGCACGCGCAATTACAACTGCGCCACCGAAGCAGTCCGTGACAACCGTCAGACAACAGTGTTATAAATATCCTTTATGAATATATGATACCTAATAGTGAATACCTTTCTTAATGTGTAATAGTCATTTCATCCATATATTTTCAGACAAATATGAGCACAGAAATAGAAAAAGTAACAGTGGAGGTGTACTACGAAAGTAATTGTGGATATTCCAAAAGATTTTTGGTAAACAATCTTGGGCCACAGATTCCTTCGATGCATGAGTATCTAAACATTCGGCTGTATCCATATGGGAATGCATATGTAAGTAATATTTTTTTATAAATATTAATTATTAAATGATTATGACTGGAATATTCGGAAACATATTTCTCGATCTTATAATTTATCTAATGGGGCAGTTAATAAAATTATTTATTATTTAATCAATAACGTTACCTTAAATCCATTACAAATTGAAAAAAAGTAATTTAGAAGCCATTAAAACACGTAGAAAGTGTAGTTGTCAAATGGCGAAACAGAATGCACTGTATGAGTCGTGACGTCATTTCCCAGAATGACAATGGCATGGCTCGTGCTAGCGAGATGTTAAAAATTAAACACAGAAAACTGCCCTAGTCAGGCAAACAATCACCTCTTATCAAGTGATCATGACTTCTCATAAACACACAAAAATGCAGACGATCGTACGTTATTTTGATTAATGAAAAAAATAGTGTTAGAGAGAGAGGGACCAACGCCGTTGACAAATATAATGAGTATTTTCTATTGTTTATTGTTTACCGCGGGAAAATCTAATTCACAAATACCTTCGGGGTGAACAGATGGTAGAATCGATCTCACTGGCCTAAATGACAGAATGACTGGTAAAACAGAGCCTCAACAACGCTAGAGTTTCTTGACCGTTCTTCTTTAGCGAAATTGCATTCGGAACTGGCGGTAAAGTAAAAAAATACTGAAAAATGTTTACATTATTAAAATAACACCCAACAGACACACATAGCCCCGATCCCACACTAAGATACGAGTCTTGTGTTGTCGGCATTAGGGAGTACGAGAGACTTTCGGTCTCACAACACCCAAACCCCGGACACTAATGTCTGTCTGTCACACAAACATTTGTCCCGATTGATTGAGGATGAGGATTGAGGATATTAGCCTCCGTGGCGCAGCAGGCGACTAGCCGGCTGCAAAACAAAAGACCCCAGCTCAGGTTCAACCCCCGCACCGAAACAAATGTTACCGTTACGACCTGGGAACCTTCAAGAAGAGAGCATATTCTTTCCTGAAAGGCCGGCAACTCATTTGCAAACCCTCTGGTGTTGCAGATGTTCATGGGCGGCGGTGATCACTTTCCATCCGGTGAGCCTCCTGCCCGTTTGCCCCCTTTTTTCATAAAAAATGTTTATGTGATTCACATTTGTTTCGGGTCTGGTTGTTGTGGGACCATCATCATCAAATAATTGTTTTCGTTTTGATTTTTCCTTCGCCGTATACCTGCTACAAACCGTGGGGGCTAACCTCGGCGCCATATGAACGTCCCAGACGGATTCTGAATCACTGACTTCAACATATAAACTTTATATTAAACAGGTATTAGTGTGAAGAAGCTACACAGCAGGCCGGAATGATTGTGTTGAGTAGCGAGGGATAGATTGTCTCGCGCT
The DNA here is from genome assembly GCA_905220505.1 of Laothoe populi. NCBI lineage: Eukaryota > Metazoa > Arthropoda > Insecta > Lepidoptera > Sphingidae > Laothoe > Laothoe populi. The sequence continues at coordinate 13,235,380 of HG992148.1, forward strand.
ACTTGATACTTTAACTGGACGGCACTGCACTTACCATTAGGTGCAGTGCGTTCGTTTTGCCGTGCCAGGATAAAAAAGGCCCTAAAATTATACTTCTTAAATATAGGTTATTCACGATTGGTCGCGTATTGTTTTTGTTTCCTATTTCACATTGCACCTATGTCACTGCCCGGTGAAGCCACTTATCCTGACGATAAAGGACAATGGCGAAATCGTAGTTACAAAAAAAAATTGCGTTTAGGAATTTCATACTTTGTAATCTAAATATTATTATTTTACATGATTTTTCAGCATACTAACAATAGCTGTGTAAGTATAGATAAGTTGTATAATTTATTAAAAATCTCAATTGATTTTTTTGTAACGTGTTATGGCCGTAAGATTTTTTTAATGAATGGCTTAAGGTCTTTTAGGCCAAAGAAAAATCTTTTTCATAAGAATTCTATAAGCCGTTAAAAAAAACTATAAAATCAATGCAAGTGTGTGTGTCCCTACAATTACAAATAACAAAAATAAATCTGCTTTACTTTTTACCAACTTAGTGAATGACTGGATCGTCTGTTATTTGGCTGTATAGTTACGACCATAGCTTATCTTATTTAGGAAAAAAAATCACTACTTCCGTCATTTCATACTGACATATTGTGACATAATTTAAATTGATTTAATTACGAATACTTGAAAGATTTCACTTAGAAAATAATCTAGCAAACATGACTGTGGCCACTAATGTGATCTGGAGATCGGAATATTCGGAGATCGGATAATTCCCAAAGCATAGCAGACCGATATAATATGCTATATTTGCCGTGAGAACGTACCAAATTCGACAAACACGTTCCTATTATGGTGAACATGTACGTTTCCACGGTAGTTCTATAATTGAAGTGTGCATAGAAACAATTAGTTCATCTTAATTTAATTTAAGAGGCAGTTCAGATACCTTATTGATAAGAGGTAAAATAAAATCACACCATGTTTCAAATAAACAGTATTATGTTTAATTACTAATTGAAAATAATGTACCTGGTCCGACCAGGCTGGTCGAGCAGGCATTATAGAATACTATTGTAGTTGCTTGGTTGTGCGTCGTACAGTGGGCTGCTGCGCTCATACCATGATAGTAATCTGGTATTTGGGACGGACCAGACATCAAGACATATCTGCCCCTGCAGCATTTTTAGATACCTGTATAAGATAGGATAATTATGAAGATGAATAACATTAAAAAACCAGTGTTTTATTTTTATTTAGAACCCGTTTTATTTTCTAATTTAATTTCTAAGTCCAGATTTAGGGTCTGAAGATATTTTCTGCACAACTATTGACAAACTCTGTGTCTTCCATTCCAACTTAGCTTGTATTGAAATAAATTATATGTGGCTTATGTTACTTTTGGTATAAATCTAATAGTGAATTATTAAAAACGGTTCAGCAGTTTATAAGTTTTATAACATAACATAGTCCGACAAGCGAGCCAATGGGTCACCTGATGTTAAGTGATCTCCACCGCCCATGAACATCCACAATACCGAAAGTATCATGTATGCGCTGTCGGCCTTAAAGGACAGGAATAGGGATTAGGGAAGGGAAGGGGGAATTTGGGCCTCCGGATATCTCACTTACCATACGAAACGCGACAGTAAACTGTCACTTTACGTTGGTTTTCTGTGAGACAGTGGTACTACCCCGGTCGAGCCGGCCCATTCATGCTGTAGACAAATATGTCTACAGCGTGGCTCTACCACTTCAACAAATATGTCTACAGCGTGGCTCTACCACTTCAGGTTTACCAATTTTTAGGTTACCAATTAAGTATAATGTGTTCATATCTGAACATGTAAACGTAAACACGAATGTAAACACTTGTGTGTAAGTACCTACGGTGTGGCGGATCATCCTTCCCCACAATAGTTATAAGTCAAGTTCAGTAGGTACATGTTTAATTCACGACCCTGCCTCAGGTGAAATTATAATGCACTTTGGAAAATAGGCAAATAACATTTTTATCAGCTTCATAGATAAAAATATTTTATTCAGAAATGTCAAATAGATCATAACCTCAAAATCTTTAAATTGAAATATCTTTAGTATTAGACTTTTTCATCAGAAATCCCTAATACATTATTGTTTAGGAATTGCTGCTGAATTTTTTGATATTTTTTTCATTTCTAAACGCTACATATTTATGTCAACTAATTTCATGTATGGGAACCTGCCATTGTCCTTTTACAATATATTTTAATTCAATCTGTTGTCAGGTTGCAAGGAATAAATAGACAGCAACCCAACGAACAACAAATGTAGCTTGATCGTTAAATTAAATTCTTGTATAAAATTTCAGTGATTAACAAACATGTTTATCCTATTCACAGACTCATGAAGTAAATGGTCAGTTTGAGATCGAGTGCCAGCACGGTGAAAATGAATGTTACGGCAACAAACTCCACGCATGCGCTATCGATATATTGAAAAATGTCACGAAATCAACACTCTTCGTCTCTTGCCTATGTCATAGGAATTCAAACGACGCACGCGTTAATGAGGTTTGATTTTTGTGCTTTATTTTTATTCGCCTGTATGACAGTGTCGCCCTTTAGATGGTCGTCTGCCCATAAATGATGACGAGGAATGATTAACTCGACCAAGAACCTTCAACCCTGAATTATGTTTTACCTACTCCATGGTACTGCACTACGTTCGTCGCTCTATAACGTATAATATTAAGTTTCGAAACACCTACCTCCCACTAACCTACCACTTAGTATGAACCTATTAATTGGGTAACATAAATTGATCTAATTCTCTAATTGATCTAAGAACTCTAATAAATCATACTAAATATTCTATACAAATTTCACAAAATATTAACAAGATGTTACCGCAACGCAACAAAAGGGCTCTAAAAACAAATATAAGTTGTAATTATTGAAATTCGTACTTGATCGGCAATAGGCTCCCCACTACCCTATCACCGAAAAAAGGTTCAGTGAACACCGAGGTCGATTACGTTGAATAGAATGTAGACAGAGAAGTAATGTCATGACTGCCTCGGTGGCGCAGTGTAATTGCGCATGCGTTACGACTGCTGTGTTGAGGTCTTGGGTTCGCTCCCCGGGTCGGGTAAAGTGATATTGGGTTTTTCTATCTAAAAATCTCAGTATTAACCCGGAGTTTGGAATTTGTGCCCGATATGGCGATAGGCTCGCCCTCTATCACATTATGGGACGGAAATAAAGTCGTCGAAAAGCGGGTGTACTGGTTGCACCTATGCCTACCCCTTCGGGGGTTATAGACATGAGTGTATATGTATGTATGTAAGAAATGACATATAAAATTATCTACATAATTTGACTTCCATAAAACCTATTTATATTGAATTTTCAGTGTGCTAAACGGTTGAAATTTGACGGAAACCCAATAAAAGAATGCGCTAAAGGTGATAAAGGAAACCAGCTGTTGAAATACTATGGCGATGAAACTAACAAATTAGATTTTCCGGGTGTTCTATATGTACGCATTAACGGTGAACCTTCTGAGGGTGACTTTAAAGAAGATGTCTGTTCGGCGTTTACACAGCCACCACCACCTTGCAGGAACGTGAGAATTAGTGAACATAAATGAGTATTGTTCAACCATTGCCGTATTTCTGTATATTTCAAATATTTTTAATAAATTTATTTTGATTTAATAACGCACTAAAATTGTTTTATTATTATTATAATAAATTATAATATTAAATAGGGAACACAAGTCCCATTTTACGTGGCACTACTCTACATTGGCTCTAGGAGTTATTTGAAAATAACATTGAGTCCCAAGGAGTACGAGTCGACACCCAATCATTATATAAAAATACAGGGTTTCCAGTGGGAGATTTCAAAGTTTGAATAGACTTAGTTTCTGAACGCAACGCGTGAGAGGGGCGCAGGGGTTGTCGTTGGAAGCGCAAGCGCTGCAGTTTTTTTAGTAGCCATGGAACAGTGGAATGGAGAGCACCGCGCTTTTGCCGTCGAGGCGTACATTTCGAATGGTTTTTCGCTGTTTGAAGCACACCGTCGATTTAACATTCGATACGGTATTCGGCGATTACGTGATGGACCATCAACCTCATTCAGTCATGGGTAGCAAAGTTCAGAGCTATCAGATCAACACTAAATAGACCCAGACCAGGACCTATACCAACGGTAGCGACGGATGAAAATATTGAACGTGTTATGGTCTCTGTCACAGAAAATCCTCGTTTATCACTTCGTGCACGTTCATCAATATTGGGAATTACGAAATCAACTCTGCAAGTAATAATGCGAAAAAAAACTCAAGTTCCATCCGTATAAAATTCAAATCGTTCAAGATTTACACGATTCTGAATTTGCATTAAGAACAACTTACGCGGAGGTGATGCTGTTAAGATTTCGTACTGATACTCGGATGGGCAACATATTCTTTAGCGACGAAGCTCACTTTCACATCGGAGGATATGTGAATAAGCAAAATTTCCGCTACTGGGATGTCCGCAACCCAGGTCAAATACATCAAGAACCTCTACATAAGCCTAAAGTTACAGTTTGGTGTGCAATGTCTGCATCTGAAATAATAGGGCCTTATTTTTTTGAAAATCAACGTGGCCAAACTGTAACCGTGAATTCGGAGAGATACGCTGAGATGATCAGTAACTTTTTTAAACTAGAACTACAGAATAGTCCATACTGCAACCGGAATACATGGTTCCAGTAGGACGGGGCCACAGCTCATATTGCTAATGTGGCCATGAATGCAGTGCGGCAGTTATTTTCAAATAAAAACATAAGTCGGAACGCTATGATACCGTGGCCACCTAGGTCACCAGATTTAAGCCCATGTGACTTTTTCTTGTGGGGATACTTAAAATCCGTTGTTTACAGAACAAATCCGAGTACTGTAACACAGCTGAAAAAAAATATTCGATCCGAAGTCAGCAGGATTCCCCGGTCACTCTGTAAACGCGTGTTTGAAAACATGCGTGCTAGACTCGAAGAGTGTGTCAGACTCGACGGTCGCCATTTAGAGAATGTGGTTTTTAAAAAATGAAATCCGCATTTCTTGTTTTTAAAGTATAATAAACTTAATTTGTATTAAAGTTCATGTTCTTATTTAACAATTTTTAAAACTTTGAATTCTGCCACTGGACACCCTGTACATGTTGAAGCATGAGTACGGATACTGAATTGATATGGCAAATAACTCGATCTATTGTATATTGTTGGTACCGTCAGTCGTTTTGCTATTTTAAAAGTGATTTTAAGTTGTTTGTCAGGTGATCTCACTCATTGAATGGGGCACAACGAAGACCTCTCAATATAATAGGGTGCGTCGCCATTCGGTGGAACATTCAAGAATAATTATTGAGCAGTTACTAACTTAGAAGTCGTAATGCTGAAATAACGTTTGACAAACGTTGTAATCCAGTACACATGGTTCTGGTATGGAAGGGAGAAGATGGGATAAGAGCAAACAATTCTTCAGAGCATTCGCCATGATACAGACGGTAGAACATGCCAACCAAGGAAATATCCCTACGCAGCTGAAGCGGCTCCAGGCTGTTACTCACGTCTGCATCATTCACAATGCCCGGAAATGAATGGATGGCCCGCCGCTGCAACCCATGCAAGGCATCGAGAAGGTACCTTGCGGAACCGTCCCAGAGGTGCCAGCAGTATTCCATTCCCGGCCGCACCTGCGCGTTATATAAGCGGTAGAGCTGACCGGGCGTGAAAGACCGCCGCACCCTGTTCAGGATTCCGACCCTGCGGGAGGTGGCGAATATTACGCCCTCGATGTGACTCCTTGGATTAAGATCGCAGCGGATATCCATACCTAGGACACTAAGGTCATTCCGCATTGCGAGTGGAACACCTTGAAGAACGGGTAATGTTCTGTAATTAATCTGAACGTCACAAAATTCTATTCTATACTTTCCGTATTTTGTTTAATGTGTATGTTCAATGTCCTGACTTATACCAGACTATTTGGCTAAACTGTCTAATAAGGTGTTTTGCGTCGTCGGTTATTGGAAGCTACTGTAATGTAGTACAAATATAGAAAACTCTTCCACTGTCATTAAGTGTATCGACTCTAACTGCTATATCTGCTGCTCTTGTAGCAGACAAGCCTAAAATCCGTTTCAATAGCTTTCAACTTCTCTAAAACAATATTGTTTTAGAGAAGTAATACGTATGTATTATAAGAACATATAAATATGTTTAAACTGTAGGATTACGACGCTTATCCGACGATATCCATAACAACCTTCCCAAAATATTGGTTAATTTTTCATAATAATGAATATCTTGCTTGGTCGTAAAACTACTATTCACCGTTTAAATATTTTGTTATCCTGTCACGGCAAAGTGACTTCACTGCATCGATTGATAAGCGCAGTGCAGTCCATGTAGAATATCAAGTAACAAGCTACTATCCCCCGCTACTCGACACAATGATACTGGATTGCTAAGAAAGTTCTTCATACCACACTTCAAGAACCCAGGATTATAGGAAGCAGGGAACACGTGGGCTGGTCTGTCTGTTCCAAAGCTTGATTATGCAACAAAGATACGAGTTAGCAGAATTGTAGACACTACGAAGCTGTGGCTCTATAATACAGTACGAGTGGTTCTGGTGTGGAAGGGAGAGGACAGGGTAATAAGATCGTAACATTAATTTGGCCCGTTGAAAAGTACGAACGAAAGAAGGTCAAATCTGGAATATAGTCTCCCATATTCATTGACAAAGAATGTGGTAGAGTTGGCCACTCTGGAGACATTCCATCAAAATATGTGGTACATCTAAAACTCTACAATCGCTGCTGTTCGAAGAAGTGAACAATGAAATACGAAAGTGGTCACGTTTTCCCCCGTGGTCGTCGGAAAGGTAACACTTCTGGGTGGCTCAACGATGGGTCGTAAGGCCAGTAAGTCCAACATAACCGACTCGTGAAATTAAAAAAAATGCATCAGTGTTGGTCAAAAATTATAATTGCGGTAGATTCCAAAACAACAGGGAAATCCATTGACATCTATTCTACCGACACGTAGTTCATATAGATCGCTGAGGAAAATCCGTAATATTGTAATATGATAAGAAAGCTATCAGTCGGTCAGAAGTAATTAATGTTAGTATTAATAATTGGAGTTAGTTATTAACAATATGTACAACAATTGGTAATCTATGAAAAACCGAGAGAATAATCGCTTTTACCCGTCTATTATTTTGTTTTGTCTAATTTAGGGAGTAGGTATTGTTAAACCCAGTCAAAAGTTATTTTATAAATAGAAAATTACACTATTCCTGACTATTGTAAAATATATTTTATATAAAAGAATACTTTTTATTTTAAAGAATAAATATGTGGTGCCAGACCCTCCCTATATTTATGCAATACAATAACTACATAATAATATAAACTAAATACTCATACTACTTACCAGACCCTATTGGAACTAGACTACGGTCCCACAACACCCAGACCAGTAACAAATACTTGTGGAGCACACAATCATATGTCTTGGTTTAGGGATCAAACACGTGGCCTCTCGTTTTACAGCCTGCACCCACTCAGTGCGCCACGGAGGCTATCTAATCTGAATATATTTAAACGAGTATATAAAAATCGATGTGTGTATGCATGTTCCCTATGGACGGCAAAACGACTAGAGCAATTGTGATGAAATTTTCAAGCAATCTTCAGATTAGCCCAGCGGGTCCTGTGAAGTGTGGCAGCGATCGGATTAACAGAATTTTATATATATAGAAAAACAATAAAAATACAAATTCACTAAACATTACTAAACTAGACCATACTCCAAAGCACGTGTCCTGATCCAATTCAAACACATATGCTGGCGTGTCACCTACTCAAAATAAATATAGAAAACTACAAAAAAAAACTACAAAAATGAATAGTCTTTTTAGTCATTTTTTGTCATATTTTCCCTACAAATATATTATACAAAATTATGTTTTCTTAAATTATTGAATATTTACAATGTTCGCTATAGTAAACAATAATTTAGTTTAATAATTGGCTCACATATATCCTCCTCCTAGGGCATTCGGGTTAAAATAATTCACCAACACCATAAATAGATATGCCAACTCAGCATTTTCACAACTCTAGCTAATTAAAACAAAAAACCTTTATTTTACAGCTTATATGAAGACTTGCATGCAGACAGATGGTTTATTATGCAGACCAAATCTATACTTCTATATTTATACTTATATATAAAGCTGAAGAGTTTGTTTGTTTATTTGAACGCGCTAATCTCAGAAAACAGAAACTACTGGTTCGAATTGAAAAATTATTTTAGTTTTGTATAGCCCATTTATCGAGGAGCGCTATAGGCTATAGACCATCACGCTATGACCAATAGCAGCGGAGCAGCAATGAAAAATGTTGCAAAAACGGGGAAAATTGATTCCTTTTGAGAGCTTTTGTGAGCTGCGTAAACGGTTAAAGTTACGTAACAATCATGTATGACGGAACTGTTCCTTTTAAAAAGTTAAAAAAAGACCCGAAAGTATATGTCTATCTTTTTCGGTTGGCTCACTATAAACTTTTAATAGTTATCGAATTTGTTCTGAAACAATGCATTATTTGGGAAGGGGTTTTTATAAACATGGTATTATTTTTTTATTTTTTTTATTCTGGCGCGGCAAAGTGACCACACTGCGCCTGATGGTAAGCGCAGTGCCGTCCAGATAGAGTATCAAGTAGCGAGAGACAGTCAGTATCCCCCACTACTCAACACAATCATGCCGGCCTGCTGTTTAGCTTCTTCACATTACGCCTAAAGGACCCAGGATCATAGGAAGGAGGGAACACGGTAGCTGGCAAACTGTTCCACAGCTTGATGGTGCGGCAAAAATACGAGTTTGCGAACCTCTTGGTTCGGGCCGGGGTAGTAGATACCACGAAGCTGTGGCTCCGCAATCCAGTACGCGTGGTTCTGGTATGGAAGGGAGAGGATGGGACAAGATCAAACAATTCTTCAGAGCATTCGCTATGATACAGACGGTAGAACACGCTAAGCGAGGAAATATCCCTACGCAGCTGTAGCGGCTCCAGGCTGTTACTCACGTCTGCATCATTCACAATGCGGAAGGCCCACCGCTGCAACCCATCCAAGGCATCGAGAAGGTACCTTGCAGAACCGTCCCAGAGGTGCGAGCAGTATTCCATTCCCGGCCGCACCTGCGCTTTATATAAGCGGTAGAGCTGACCAGGCGTGAAAAACCGCCGCATCCTGTTCAGGATTCCGACCCTGCGTGAAGTGGCGGATATTACGACCTCGATTTGACTCCTTGAATTAAGATCGCAGCGGATATCCATACCTAGGACACTAAGGTCATTCCGCATTGCGAGTGGAACACCCTGAAGAACGGGGATGGGAGAAAACGGAGACTTCTTGCACGAGAACGCGCACACCTGGGTTTTCTTGGCATTAAACTCAACCCGATTCCTGGTACCCCATGATGAGATGAGATCCAAGGTCTGGTTGAGCTCAACGACAAGATCCTCGCGTCTCCTCTCAGTATTCGCCCGGCAACCAGGCGGCTTGCTGCTATAACGCCCATGAACCGTGCTGTCGTCTGCATAGCAATGAATGTTGCCAAGCGACAACATATCATTTATATGCAGAAGAAACAAGGTGGGCGAAATCACAGAACCTTGGGGTACTCCGGCATTTACTGACATGAGCTGCGAAGCGTGTCCATCAACGAGGACACGTATTCTACGCTCATGCAGAAAGCCGGAAATCCACTTGCACAGGTTGTCGGGCAGACCGTATGCCGGGAGCTTGGAGAGAAGGCCACGATGCCAGACCCTATCAAACGCCTTGGCTATGTCGAGACTCACAGCCAGAGCCTCGCCATGCTTGTCAATCGCCTCCCCCCAGTGATGTAATACGTACGCTAGAAGATCACCCGTTGATCGGTTATGACGGAACCCGTATTGGCGGTCATTGATCAGCGAGTGATCCTCTAGGTAGCGAACTAATTGGCTGTTTATCAGTCGCTCCATGACTTTACACATCACTGAGGTTATGGCTATTGGGCGATAATTGTTAGGGTCTGACCGATTACCCTTTTTGGGGATCGGCTGCACATTAGCCTCCCTCCAAGATTCAGGCACAATACCTGAGAGGTAGGACGATCGGTATAGGCGCGTCAGTACATGAGACAACTCCGCTGCACACTTTTTAAGTACAAGCGCTGGGATACCATCAGGACCACTAGCCTTCCGGACGTCGAGAGACTGCAGCTCACGCCGCACATCACAATGCCTGATACGGATATCAGGCATTGTGTGACCGCAACCGGGCAGCGTAGATGGTAAATGAGCATTGCAGTCCTCGAGTCTCGAATTAGCCGCGAAGAGGTCTGCCAATAAATCGGCCTTCTCCTGCGAGCTATGGGCTAGTGTTCCATTTTGATATCTCAGCGGTGGCAGCGAAGGGCGACAGAAATTAGATTGGACGGCCTTAGCCAAGCTCCAATACGCACGACTGCTTGTTGGGTTATCGGCCAAAGCACATCCAATCTTGGAGACGCGCTGGGCATCCGCTTTAACATACGCCCTCTTGCAGACCTTGGCAGCACGGTTGTAGGCTGCTTTGAGTGACTTGAGGTTGGGATCCTTCGTAGCGCGACCCCCGATCCAAGCACGATACGCCGCCTGTTTCTTGCCAACAGCATCGGCGCATGCACGATTGAACCAGCAGCGTCCTCGGCCCTTGCCTGCGATCTCAGAGGAAGGAATGTAATATTAATTATAGTTAATTAATCGCGACAATGTATGATGTATGCGAATGTATGACGCTATATGTATACAACATATAGCGTCATACATTCATAGTATGTTAAAACAAACTTCGGAACATTTTTGCATATTGATAACGGATAATATGTATATAAAAGGCGCGGGTCTATCTAAAACTCATATACGTACGTTTAGTAATATTGGATGGATCTCTTCATCCATAAACTTACAAAGAAAATTATATCAAGATATATAACTGACATCTAGAGCCACTTTTTGTGTGACGAAAAAACAATGTTTATTTTCAAACAAATTACAATTCTTGTCATAGTTTCTGCGTGTGTGTACTGTTATGGTAAGTACTTTTTATTCATTTCATAATTAGGATAACACTCATGGCTAACTGAGAGGAATGCAAAAAGTTTGTATAATACAAAGTATTATATTTTGTGACAATTACGTTATTTAATTTGGATTTTGCTAATAAGCAATAAGTAAATAACCGAGTAATTACTCGGTTATTTACAATTGCAAACATTGAAAAATCAAAACAATCAAATTAAGAAAAAACAATTTTCGTGTCAGAATAGCATCATGTTGTATTTAACACTTTATATCTATACTAGCGGACCATGCAGACGTCGTCCTGCCCGTAAAAGCAGCGCCACACCGACTGCAGCGCCGTCTGCCGGGTTGATTTGTGAATCTAATCCATCCAGGGCGCCACCCAAACGCATACAAAAAAAATCATTTAAATCAGTCCAGCCGTTTAGGAGGAGTTCAGTGACATACACACGTACAATAGAATTTTATATTTAAAGATTTGTATATAAAGCTGAAGAGTTTGTTTGTTTGTTAATTAGAACGCGCTAATCTCAGGAACTACTGGTTCGAATTGAAAAATAATTTTAGTGTTGGATAGCCCATTTATAGAGGAGCGCTAAAGGCTATAACATCGCGCTATGACCAAAAGGAGCGGAGCAGCAATGAAAAATGTTGCAAAAACGGTGAAAAATTATTCCTTTTAAGAGCTTCCGTTGCGTGCGCTGCGTAAACAGTTAAAGTTACGTAACAATAATGTATGACGGGATTGCTCCTCTTAAAAAGTTCTAAAAAAAAGTTCGCGATAGCATATTATGTCTATCTTTTTCGGTTGGCTTACTATAACATTTAATGGTTATGCATAGTAGTTTAGGGATTAGAGAATGGCATAGGCTTTTTTATCCATGAAAAATGGATGATTCTTATGGGATAGTATAATATGGAAAGATGTAATAGCTTAGAATTTAGATGACTCCGTGGATTTTATACCTTTTGCGTTGCGTTTTGCTTGCGGAGCCGCAAGCAACAGCTAGTGTATTATAATTTAGTCCAGCTAGCGTACTGCACGTGATCGACGTCATTAAACACCAACATTTTCAGACCAAATATTTACATTTTATAACACATAAAATTTACTATTACGTTCGCAGGTCTCAATCAATTGAACGATAAAACCACGCCGGATTACAATGACACAGATAATATTACTCTACCATCGTACGAGGTAAGTAATAGTGGTGAAGCTTCTGTATACAGGATACTATAAATATAATCACTATTTTGACAGTAATTAAACGTGAAACGATTAGGTATTAAAATAATTATTGTTCAATAATTAGAAATATGTAGAAATTATAAAAAAAAATAGTGCAGTTGTTTACAAATAAACGCGTTGGCTTCCTTTAGAAAAAATACAGGTCGCCATTCATAAGTACACTAAAATATATTATGTTTTTATATGACCTAAGATTGAAAATCTATAGGGTAGGTACTAAGATTTAATAGTGCTTTATTCTGAATCATGGAATGAATTGAATAGATATTTTTGACTATAACCACTAACATCAACTGAAACGTTACAAACGCGCAAATTAATATTATAGATAATAATTAGAGATGAAAGATCTGTTTTTTATATTTTAAAGTTTAATATACTCTTATTTTGTGATTTCTAATTAATATATAATAATATTATTAATTGAATCTGATTCCTATAATATACATAAGGAAACATTTATGTTAGGTATTATAAAGAATATTTAGTTGTAAGGTATAAACAAAAGCCTGATTTAGTCTAATTATTGATACTTAAATAACAAAAGACAAATTTAATTTTGTAATAAAGTTCATTTTGAGCAATAAAAACTGACAACTTCTTATTTGCAATTTAAAGTCATTTTTACATGGCAACTTAATTAAGTCGTAAGAAGTCATTTTAATTTTCTTTATTTGAATAATGACATAAATAAGGTAAATAATATTTAGTATTTTTTTTATTTTGGCACAGCAAACCACACAGTGCCTGATGGTAAGTGCAGTGACGTCCAGTTAAAGTATGAAGTAGCAAGAGACAATCTATCCCTCGCTACTCAATACAATCATGCCGGCCTGCTGTGTAGCTTCTTCACACTAAGCCTAAAGGACCCAGGATCATAGGAAGGAGGTAGCTGGCAAACTGTTCCACATCTTGATGGTGCGGCAAAAATACGAATTTGCGAACCTCTTGCTTCGGGCCGGGGTAGTAGACACCACAAATCTGTGGCTCCACAAGCCAGTACGGTGGTTCTGGTATGGAAGGGAGAGGATGGAATAAGATCAAACAATTCTTCAGAGCATTTGCCATGATACAGAAGGTAGAATACGCTAAGCGAGGAAATATCCCTACGCAGTTGTAGCGGCTCCAGGCTGTTACTCACGTCTGCATCATTCACAATGCGGATGGCCCACCGCTGCAACCCATCCAAGGCATCGAGAAGATATTTTGCGGATCCGTCCCATAGGTGCGAGCAGTATTCCATTCCCGGCCGCACCTGCACTTTATATAAGGGTAGAGCAGACCGGGCGTGAAAAACCGCCGCACCCTGTTCAGGATTCCGACCCTCCGGGAACTGGCGGGTATTACGCCCGCGATGTGACTCCTTAGGTTAATATCGCAGCGGATATCCATACATAGGACACTAAGGTCATTCCGCATTGCGAGTAGAACACCCTGAAGAACGGGGATGGGAGAAATTATTTCATATTATCAAATATTACTAATTTAATAAAAGTATTCAAAAAATCTTAATCTAAACTAATCGAAACTCAGCTCCAGTGATACATTCTTACTCGAGTTGTAAAGAGTGTAAATAATTTACTCGAGTGACTTGAAACAGTGGCGGCGTAAGGGGGGGGCGGTGGGGGCGGTCCGCCCCGGGTACCAAGCACCAAGGGGTGCCATCGTGGTAATAATTCACTCAGCAGCAGTAGCTCAGTAGCCGTTTGCGCATCTCATGCCCGACGAGGACGGCACGGGCGGCCAGGAGAAATGACTCAACATGCTGGACTAAGATTGCCAGAACAGCTGCAGTGAGCTATTTTAGAACGTCTTAATAGATTTTACGGAGACCTAGATCATAGTTACAAGGCAATGAATGACATTCTCATATCATTTGGTGTTGTTCAGCCTTAAGTTCTGTTCACGCGAACTTCGTGGTACATTTCCAATTCTGACAAAATCTATGATAATTTTTCTGCACTGGACATGATTTTGGAAGTTTTACGACTGAGGTTCCACTTGGAAGCTGCTAGAATTTATTTTCGAGAAGCGGTCCAATGGACCGTGAACGTGGTAAGGAATGGGGGCGACAAATAATATAGCGCATACAACATGTGATTGACTTGGTTGCTGTGAAAGAAATGTATCATATGTCGGCACAGAAAACAGGATATAGGCCTGGGACGAACGTCAACGACGCGCAGTGGATCGAAAATCGGCCTTTGAAGACTTAGGAATCCGATGTTTTAATTGTGATGATTTTTTAAAAAAACTTCTGCATAATTTTCCGTTATTTTAAATATACCAAAAATCATGAATAATAAGTACTATAACCGTATGCCAGGATATTACGGAAAACCGTGTGGTTCCCGAGATATCTTAATTTTATATATCCGCTTTATAATTTTTTTTCGTTTGAATGTTTATTAGAAGTTAGAAAGAAAGGAAGTGTTGCGGCTTAGTACTGATGTAGACGAATTTTGGTTGGTTTGAAATAACTGTAAGTACTATTTTCTTGAATTAATTTAATTGTCTAAATTTTGCGTTACAAATCCGAGAATACAAGAAGCAAAAATAAAAAGCAAATGGCCGTTACACATACATTGTTCGAGGAAAAAAGGGAAGGGAACAATCCACCAATCACAGGTGTTAAAAATATTGGTCATCGCCGCTTAGTTCACGCATGGAATACTAGATGTCACTCGCAGCTAATTGTTTTGCAGTCTTGAACAGGAAGAAAAGGTTTTTTATTGTTGGAACGTAAACAAGAACTAACATATATATGGAGGGGTAAACTCAGAAACGTCTGAACAGATTTAGATAAAATTAGGTACAACTATAGACCATGTCCTGGAGTTACATATAGGCTACTTTTATCCCGGGTATTTGCTTCCGTGGGATATAGTTAGACTGATCCATCTAATTTTTCAAATAAATGGCGCTGGCATCATACATATGGTACAATGGAGCGATACAGTGATTTATTATTTTGTACCGGAAGCGGCTTTTCATGTTGGTGAAGCCGTGAGCAACACGGCTTCACCAAGTGAAGCCGTGTTGCTCTTCGCTCTCTTTGCTTGTCTTTATAGTTAAGATAATTTTCGATGATTTTTTAAAGAAACTTACGCAGTGATTCCCGTAATTCTGAGTATACCAAATAATCATTACTAAAACCGCCTGCAAGGAAGAAGAAAGAAAGAAAGAAAAACGATTTATTTGCACAAACTACAACGCGCACATACCACATTAACAAAAACTATTATTACACTTAAAACTAAAGGGTATTACGGGAAACGGTTCTCGAGATATCCTAATTTTATATACTTGCTCCATACATTTCTTATGTAAGAAAATTATAACTCTTTAATTTTCAAGCCAAATTATTTCATTTGATTTATTCGAGCATAGTAGTAATATATAGAAGCCGTTCCAACCATAAAACATTACAATTTAAACATCGGAACATTCCTATATCTTCGAAAGCCGATTTTCAATGCACTGTGTGACGCGATCTTTTTGTACCTTTTTGAAGAATCTCAATGTTTCCTAAATGAACTCATGAACACGAACATGAAGAAAAGTCCCGCCCAGATCCTAGGCCCGTCACATTTAGTCTCATGAAGATACTAGATGTTGTTGAAACCTGTAAATTCATCAGTGTTTCTCTACAATATTATGCATGTATCATACATATAAACCTTCCTCTTGAATCACTCTATCTATTAAAAGCGCTTCAAATTCCGTTGCGTAGTTTTGAAGATTTAAGCATACATAGGGACGGACAGCGACAGCGACTTTGTTTTATACTATGTTAAGATAATAAATCCAGAAAAAAAAATCGATTTTGTAAGCTAATTTTCATCTTTACGCTGCTATAACTCGATACATGTGAGACTAACTAAAAAAAATTTAACAACATGAAATTTTACTTTCATCAATTTTGTATTATAAATTCCAGATAATAATAGTGTTAAGTATTTATTTCATTTCATGCATACTCCTTGCCTCATAGTATTTTATATACTTCGCTAGGGATTTAGACCTCCGACAACCCCCCCCCCCCCCCCCCCCCCATCCAGAGGGTGCTCAATAGAAAACCGCCCCGAGTGCCAACCCATGCTACGCCGCCACTGACTTGAAAACTCGAGTACAACTGGAGTGACGTAGTAAAATGACTCGAGTGGCTCGAGTTACAAAATCCTACTTGAGTCGCATCTATAATTCACAATACTCATTTATGTTTTTATTTTCAGACAAACAAAAACACAGATATAGAAAAAGTGACTGTCGAAGTTTACTACGAAAGCCTTTGCCCATTTTGCATAAATTTTTTCGTTCATAAATTAGAGCCAGAAATCCCGACATTGCATCAGTATCTAGACATTCGGCTGTATCCGTACGGAAATGCATATGTATGTTATATTTTATAATTGGTAGTTTTAAATATTGTTTTCATGTTTATTTGAACTCTTATACTATTGGCAGACTAATAAAGTGGGTGATCACTACGAGATTACCTGCCAGCATGGAGAATCTGAATGCTACGGGAACAAACTCCACGCGTGCGCTATTGACATACTAAAAAATGTAACAAAATCAACGCTCTTCAACTGTTGCCTCAGCGATTGGCATTCGAACGACAAAGGTGTAACGGAGGTGGGGTATTATTTTATATTTAAACAGAATGTTGACAAGTAACATTGTGAAGTAGTTTAATTAATATTAATAGCAATTTTATTGAGATACCAAACATTTTAATTCATACAGAATGAGAAACGAAACTTTAATATTGATGAAAGTTATATACCTAGTCAGGTCATAAATTCTGTCACATGTTTAATATAAAATAATTGAAACAAGTTTATTCATTATGTAACCATTTATATACCAAAATGAACTTAACAAAACATAGATTCTTATGACACTAAAGTTTATTCAAAATGACCTCCGTGATTTTGAATACAGGCCTTCAATCTGCGCGGCCAGTTGTCTATCGCAGCACGAACGAGGTCCATGTCAATATCGGCGGCTGTCTTAATCAAGGATGTCTTGAGTGACTCCAAATTGGGATGAGGCTTTGAGCACGCCTTTTCCTCCAAGTGTTGCCATATCTTGTAATCTAACGGATTCAAATCTGGACTGGAGGAGGGCCAGTCTTCGTGCCGGATGAAGTCGATTTCACGCGCCGCCAGCCAGTCTTGTGTGCTCTTCTTCGCTCTATGAGCTGGCGCCGAATCTTGTTGGAATACCCAGTGCCTGTTATTGAACATGGTATGAGAAACAGGTTCCACAAGGTTCGTCAGGACTGTATTTTGATACACAACTGCATTCGATTTTACACCTTTCTCACAAAAATGTACCTCTGTTAAGCCCCAATAAGAAACTCCCAACCATACCATGAGCGAGGATGGAAAATGACCTGGTTGGACACGCGGAATACGGTTGCTCCCTTCTTCACTACTGTGTGCGTACACCTTATCATTTTGTTTGTTGTAGCTCTCTTCTACGGTAAATTTTTTTTCATCTGAAAAAAGAATTTCCCGATATTTTTTTCCCGCGTACCGCTTCAACAAAGCGCGGCATCTCTTCAGTCTCAGGTCCATTAGACGAGCATTCAAACGATGTCCTGTTTTTCTTCGATATGCCCGAAGCCCTAAGTCTTCATTTAACACCCTTTTCACCGTGGTTCTGCTTAACCCCATCTGAAGGGCCAACAGTTTCTGCTTACGTTTGGGATTTCTTTGAATTCGCGCCTTCACAGCTTTTATCACTGCTGGAGTCCTAACAGACCGAGGGCGACCACTTCTTGACCTGTCATCTACACTAGAGTCTTCATTGTATCGTTTGATGGTACGATAAACGAATCTTTTGGTTATATTAAAATTTTTCAGTATGTCAAAAATTTGAATTGGCGCGTAACCGCAACGATGCAACGCAATTACTGCAACACGGTCTTCTTTAAGCGTCCACTCCATATTTAAAAATGAGTAAAATTCTAAAAAGTATACATTTTTATTTTCATGAACAATTTGAAATTCGAATTCAATAAACTTTTTTGTAGCCAGCATTCTAAAATAAAAGTTTTTACTGTGTGACAATACTTATGACCTGACTAGGTAGAATACATTTTTTTATAATTTTTTGTAAGTAAAGTAGAACCTCTATAAGTCGAACATCAAGGGAGACGTCAAAAAATTCGAGTTATAGAGTTTTCGACTTATGGAGGATTTCGATTTAGGCGGATTTTAATTCGACTTGTGGAGGTTAAGATTAATTCTTACGAATTTTGAGTTAGAGAGTGGAAATAAATAAAAAATCAAGTTACAGATGTAAAAAACATATTTTAATTTATTATAAATCAATATTCTGTACTAGATAGGTACTTACATAAAATTTATAGTTAAGCAATAACAATAGTAGCAGAAATGTTATATTTTTCCTGATAGAGGATTTGTTATTGAGAATAAATTAGACTATATAAAACATTTATTAATAGAAGTAGATAATATTTTGTCGTCGAAAACATAAATCTTAGAAAGAGACTTAAAAATGAAAGAAATTTTGACGTAATATTGCGGCCAAAACTCAGATGTTTACTTAGCAATAAACACTATCAGATAAAAAAATATACAGATATGACACGACGTCAAGTCTCAATTCGTATATTAACTGTATTTATCACTTTCAACCTCTTATTAAAGGTGTTTCTATTTTCCAGTGCGCTAAATGGCTGAAATTCGACGGAAACCCAATAAAAGAATGCGCCAAAAGTGATAAAGGGCACCAGCTACTAAAATACTATGGTGATGAAAGTAACAAAATATATTATCCAGGCGTTCCATACGTACGCATTAATGGGATACAATATTCATGGAGTAACTTTAAAAAAAATGTTTGCTCGACTTTTAAACACCCTCCGCCATCTTGTGACAATGTGACAGAGTGAAATATGTAAGCGTAAGAAAAATTAAAATATCACAAATAAATATTTCTTAAAGGCTTATTATGTAATATTTTCGTGGTACAATAAATGTATCCCATGTTGATGTCAGTAAACATGCAGGAATTGACAATAAATCATAGTAAAAGACAAAACCTGTATATATTTCTGTATGTAATAATTTAAAGCAAGTTTTCCAGATGGTATGAATGGACCAGCTTTACATAGGTGCTATGTAGATGTTAATTAACTTAAAGCTCACATGAACCGGCAGTGTCAGCAATGCTGGAAACCAGTAATGTTCGCCATTTCATTAAAGATACATACATATACACTCACGCCTATAATCCCCGAAGGGGTGGGCAGAGGTGTAACTAGTACACCCACTTTTCGCCAAATTTCGGTCCCATGATGTGATAGGGGGCGAGCCTATCGCCATACCGGGCACAGATTCCAGACTCCGGGCTAATACTGGGAATTTCTGGATAGAAAAACCCCATATCACTTTACCCGACCTGGGGATCGAACCCGAGACCTCAGCACAGCAGTCGTAACGCATGCGCAATTACAACTGCGCCACCGAGGCAGTCATTCATTAAATTCAGTTCATTAAAGATAGATAAAAAGTTTATTTAGGCAACAATGCATACACAATTAAACTTAGCTTAAAAGAAGACAAAAATAACTATAAACAAGAGTCTAATGTATTACATTACGGCCGAGGCCCCAGCTCAGCATGATGCTGAGTAAAAGCAAAGCGCTGGTAATTCTGCTGGTACCTATATATTTATGCGGTAATTACATAGTAGTCCAAGTGGCGTCTTATAGTGAATGTCTAACATACTACCAATATACAAAAATTGGTACAGTAAAAACTACATGAACTATTACCCATAAAAAAACATATTGAGAAATAAAAACATACAAAAGCTAAATTGTTGTTTTCAACAAAAAAAATAAAAATAGGGAAAAAAACATTAGAAGATCTGATTAAGACTTAAATGTAAAAATTATACGCAGTAACAAACAGTGACAGTGTTACTAATTACCTGAGTGAGCTAGTTTTCGCTACACACGACAACTCTGTTTTTGAAGTAAACAGGTTTTAAGTTTTGCTAAAAAAGAAATGCGATAAGTAACCTGACGTAGAAGTGGAGGAATAATATTCCAACATTTCGTTGCACGGTAACGGAAACTGCTCCTAAATGCTGCCGTCCTCAATCAAAAATCAAAAGACGGATACCAAGCCGCGAATCGGCATCTGAATTAGACCAGTTAAGCTTGCAGTAGAGGTATTCAGGTTTTCAGTATTTAATAAGATTTATATGCTCTCGCCTAAAACACACTATATGAAAAAAAGAGTTAATTTTCTCACACAAAATAAGAACATTACTTAAACAAATGTAATCGATTGATGGTGTTGTCCAACTAACCTAACTTGCTTGCTGGTGGTAGAATATTCGTATCCGCCCAGATAGCGACCACCGTACACAGGGTGTAAAACCCGCCATAGTTGCACACGCACGTGTGTCGCGTTACGGGGTCAGCCCGTGTTTATCCGGTTTTTGTCGGGGGTCTAAAGTTGGGGTATGTGTTGCGGCCTTCTGAGTACTCTGACACTAGACTCTCGACCGCTTCTTCACCTTCTTGCTCATGGCGTAGTGCGAAGAAGCTACACAGCAGGCCAGAAACAATCTATTCCTCACTACATGACACTCTAACTAGACGGCACTGCCCTTACCATCGGGTGCAGTGTGGTTGCCGTGCCAGGATAAAAAAAATCTAAATCGACATGTCAAGATTTTCCGCGAGTGAATAAAATCATCTGATACATTTAGATCTCGGCTGCAGGTCAAAATTAGATTTTGACCTTATTAGATTTTATCCTTAAGTAGAGGAGGCCACGCGTGCCCAGAAGTGGGTCGAACGGTCACTATGTATACATATATACATAGTGTCTGTATACAGGACTAAATAATTGTTATTATTATCAAGGTGCTGACGTAATATTTGATGTTTTTTTTATATAATTTCGCTGTATTCGAGTACAGTTAAAACGTTTTTTAACCTGGCACGTCAAAGTGACCACGTTGCACTCGATGGTAAGCGCAGTACTGTCCAAGTAGACGATCAAGTAGCGATGACAAATATCCCTCGCAATTCGAGATAAACATTTCAGTCTGCTGTTTAGCTTCTCCACAGTACGCTTAATAAACCCGGGATTACAGTAAAGAACGGAATGGATGTTATGGGAGGATGGGAACACGTGCGCTGGAAAACTTTTCCACAGCTTCATGGTGCGGCTAAGATACAAATTCGCGAACCTCTTGGTTTAGGCAAGACACCACGCTTATGTAGCTCCGCAAGCCAGTACGTGTAGTTTTGGTGTGTACAGAAGAGGATGGGATAAGACCAAACCATTCTTCGGAGCATTCGCCATAATACAGACGGTAGAACATGCCAAGCGAAGAAATATCCCTGGGCAGCTGTAGCAGCTCTAAGCTGTTGGTCACCTCTGCATCATTCATAATGCGGATGGACCGTCGCTGCAATATATATCAACCATCGAGCAAGCAATTATCGGAACCATAACAGAGGTGGAAACAGTTTTCCATTCCCGGCTTTTTATTAGCAGCACGCTAATATACGCCTTTCGGGCGTTAGAAATCGCCGCCGCAAAATTAAATCAGATATCTAAACTTAAGAAGCTAACACCATTCTGCATTGTCATTGGAACACCCTGAAAGTGGAGACGGGAGAAAACGGGGATTTTTTTGCATGAAAACGTGCACCCCTATGTTTTCTTGGCATTGAATTCAACCCTATTCCTGATTACCTGGGAAAAATGAGATCTAGGGTGGGGTTGAGCTCAATTACAAGATCATCCCGTTTCCGCATAGTGTCCGCCCGGCAACCGGCTACTAGACAGATATAGAGCGATGTAATAGCGTAAGATGCCTCCATGGATTGTATGCCTTTTCTCTCAAAAATAACGTCCACGCGGGCGGAGCTGCGGGCAAAAGCTAGTTATGAATATGTCGCAAAAGATTCTTAGAATCAACTTTTTTTGGGTTTAGGTGAATGAGCTTTATTTCGACAAATAATCATACACTTTACCGTATCAGTAATCCAGGGCATTGATTTGTGTCTAATAACAATTGTTTTTAATGGAGCATGTATCTCGAATAAGTATAATGTGTGTGAACCATTTCCTCAACAGTATCCAAAAGGCATACGGAGTTCCAATCAATAGACTCAAGGTGTCGGTTGAATTTCATTGCACAAATATTTTTGAGAGGCCTATATGTGACTGCAACAGGCATAGGCCGTTCCTTTTTTACATTGAGCGTTACACTGACCAAAGCATGACCAATATCACCAGAAACATCACACCAATATCCAGAACCCGCGCATTGGTGCACACCACATCAATAAGTGTATTAATATTGGAGGGTTGCAACAGATTTATATTAAAATCACCCAGCAAAACTATGTATTTAAAGTTAGAAAATGATAATACAGTTTAAAGACTCTCTCTTACAGCCTGTAGCCGTCCACTGCTGGACATAGGCCTTTCCCAGATTACGCCACCCTTGACGGTCATCCGCCTTCGTCATCCAGCTGCCTCCCGCAACATCTCTTAGGTCGTCAGTTCAGCGGGCAAGAGGTCGGCCTACACTGCGCTTGGACAGACGTGATCTCCACTCTAGTACCTTTCGGCCCCAGCGGCCGTCATTACGACGACAGATATGACCTGCCCACTGCCACTTCAACTTAATTACAAATTCGCTGGGCTGGTTCTCTGACGAATCTCCTCGTTTCGGATCTTATCCATCAGAGTTATTCCAAGCATAGCCCGTTCCATAGCTCGTTGAGTGACCTGTAATCGGTGGATTAGGCCTTTTGTTAGTGTCCACGTCTCAGCATCGTACGTCATAACAGGCAGGACGCACTAGTTGTATACTTTAGTCTTTAGGCATTGCGATGTTTACGACGTAAATATGTAACGCAACTTTCCAAATGCTGCCCACCCCAAGCAGATTCTTCTGTCAGCCTCGGCGTCGAAGTTGTTTTCACCTAGCTGAATAGTTTGCCCTAGGTAAACATACTGTTGAACAACTTCAATGCTGACATTATCAACGGTTACTGGTCTATGGTTACTGGCCCTTGGATGACGTGACAGCTGGATATGAGGATACGACGGTCCGACGACGGTTTGATTTAGTGTGGGGTCAGAATTCGATCCTAGTATCCACTTCCCGGACGAGGTTGATGAGTGCTATTTTGGCGTCTTTTGTATGATGTTTTTGTATAACCCCGAGATGAACGGGTGAATCGAGAATCTGAAGTTGTTCATAGTGCGCCTAAGGGGGCGCCTGCAGGATTTTGGTTAGGATAATAATAGAAGATTTATGTCAATTTACGGAGTCTAATTAACGGACAGTCAGAATGCGCAGCATAAGATAACCTCGAGAAAATAACACAAGTTCACTTCACTTTGTTGGATGGGTACCATCTTATGAGGTTGTTGTACTGATGGCGACTCATCAACAGTGCAACAACATAGCCTATATTAGTTATAGGATTTTTTATGTATAAAAACTGTTGCTCGAAGTTCCAATAAATGTGGAAACCTGATTAATGTTATTTTCAAATTATAAAGAAAAATTATTGATACTTCAATTAGGTAATTTGAAAATCTAATGGAAATCTACTATTGTTTCTGGTTTAAAATTTTAATTTTTATGGCAACCCCCAATGACTTCTAATTTCCTTATTTTTATGATTTGCAAGATGATATTCTGTGTTTTCAAATGTACCCCACTCTAAGAATGAAAAAATTAGATAAACAACTCAAACACCACAATTTACAACGTATCGTACTATTTGTAACATTCATTCAGTATCCGTTCCAATGGGAATGATCTGCTGATTTCTCGGAATTTTCTTGGAATCCAACGTCGTTTTACGATGATGATGCATATGACTTTTGACATTCGGATTGCGCATAAATGTTTATCAGGAAATTCTTTTGTAGAACTGTATTTCATCATTAGCAATAAACCCAGAGATAATTTATCTATCATTTAGGTATTTGAGTTAATATATTAATAACATCCCACATATTTTAATACTCGGTTTCTGGTATCATAATTAAACAAGTATAGCCAAATACATAAATAAACGATACTCTAAAAATTTACCAGACCGATTTTTTTCATAGTCCGATCCGAAAACCTGGAAGCCTTTTATTTCTTTCTATCTGGTGTCATCACAGCTTGGCAATTTGGCGCACTTAAATTCCACTTTACTTTGTAGTGATATCATAATCCCCGTATTTTCTTCTAATACTTCAAATGAGCGACTATGAACCAAAATGCACTTGCGTTTTAGTATTTCTGATGTAGTTATAAAAAAATATATTTAATCAACTAATAACACATATTTTACTCGCAGTTCTGTCTGAGTAGTAATATTGGTTAGAACCAATAGGATATACATAAATAAATACACCAAACACACACACAAAGTTCTGAACCCACACTTGGTAAAACCTGTATCATGGGTATCAAGAACTACGATACACACACATTTGTCTTGGTGCGCGTATCGAACCCACGGCCTCTCGTTTCATAGTCGGCTACTCGTCCGCTGCGCCACGGAGACTGTCTATACATACTATATTGTACTAACAATGTCTTTATGAGTCAAATGTAAGTCTACATAATTTGGTTACACCTATCCGTGCATTTTAGTTTTTATCAGTTAATTTAATTTAATTGGATCTTCTGGACACGTTCCATTGAATAAGTTTTCATTTTTGATGGGGGAAACTAGTTCACCGAATTGTGTTGAATGTGGAGATGTTGAAGATGTTTACCATATTCACATGGAGTGTGTCCGGAATGAAAGTTTAAGAAATCTTATCCAAATGGAAATAAAGTGTATATTGTTGAATGTCGGGTGGTGTAATAGCGTTTTGGCTTTCCCTCTTTCGAAGGGAGCAACTTGGCATGAAAAACCGTTTGTAGTAGCATGTGTAAATTTTTGTTTTTATATTTTTGTTAAAAGTTTATTTGTATTTAAACTGCTTGTTATATTATAGTGACATGTTCATATTTGAACAAACCCCTTCAAATAAAGAGAAAAAAACTGATTGAAAGAGCATACAAGGCCTGTAACAGTATACAGTGGGGTTCTTCAAGAAGGGAGTAAATAGGTTTTTGAATGGTCGGCAACGCGCATGTGATACTCCTGGTGTTGCAGGCGTCCATAGGCTACGGTAACCGCTTACCATCAGGCGGGCCGTAAGCTTGTTTGCCACAAACGTGGTATAAAAAAACAGAGATTCCTTAAACCTACCTACGCTAGCGTTCCTAAATCAATCGTTACCTAACAAAATCATTAGAAAATGTAATTCTAAATTTAAAGTATATTATATTTACAAGCTGTAACCCTACACTAGAAGTAATTTGTGTATTGTAATGTGTGTAATTTGTAATTAAAAAGTGTGGAATTTACGAATTCCACACATAGACATAAATACAATCCAATATTTATAATATATCTTTAATATTAAGTGATTCCTTATCTTTACTATAAATGGCGATAAAAACTAAAATATTTTGTTTTTAATTGGTGACATCTATATTAAATTTTTCATTTGATATTTGACTACTAAACGGCAATAATGTATCGGCAGAATAATATTAATTATAATAATATCAAAATAGTGATTATAACAATATCAATACTTATTACATTTTTACCACTTTGCGTATATTATGGTGAGTTCAAAATTATAATAAATATTTAATTAAGTTTGTTTTCATGAAATCTTTCATACTCATATTGCAATAGGTTATATATACCACCGCTCTAATGTATTCCTTTTGGTTTTTATGTCTCATTGGGCTTCCATTTGACTGCTATAGCACTCGATCGGTATCACTCCAACATGTTTGCCTATAAGGCATCTTTTCACTCGAGACTTGAAAACATCTGGATTAATTAATCTGGAAATAAAGACACTAGAGTTTTACAGCGCGTTTACCATCTTGGGACGCTTCATCACTATACTGTCCACTATTAGTGTTACTAACTGGCAGTTTCAGATAAGCAATCTCAATCGAGAAGTATAGATTATTTACATAAATAAACTAATAAGAATAATATCACAATGCCGCGTTTACAAAAATCATAATTTCATTTGGTTTTCATCCGGGGTCGAACGTATCTTATGTACAACATACGACTAGGTTGGGCTTGAAGTTGGTGAAACCCGAAGTTCCGCCGCTCGCCTAACTGCAGACCAGTCAAATAAAACTACGTATTTTGAATAAAAAAAATCATCCACAGGTTATCATAATGGAGGAAACGATGAGTCAACAACAAAACTCAATAAAACAATATCTAACGAGGCAAGTACAAACTGTGTAATAGTATTTTAGCCATCACTTCATCTCTATTCAACTTATTTCAATGATTTCGAATTTAGAATTACTTTATTCAATTCAATACAATATTTTTATTTCTTCTCCCATAAACACTTTTTAAAAACTGCATAGAGTACACATGATTGAAGCGTACGGGAGGATGTCGAAAGCACTCCAAACGCAGCTGGCTCCCGAATCTTGTTGCGTCGTTACGAATAAGTCCTACGTGGCATATGTCTTGCGCACTACGCACAGGTTGCCTGGTGGGTTAAAGTACTTTATACTTGACATTGGCGGAATAGCTACTTTTTAAGCTCGTCGCCATTAACTTAAAAGAAGAGAAAGAAAGTACTTTACTTATACCATGCCCTTTTTTTTCTTATGGATTTGTGCTGTTACCTCATAAGGTATGAGTAGTGTATGCCATTACCGATATGGTATACCGATATAAATACATACATACATATACACTCACGCCGGCAATTCCCAAAGGGGTAGGCAGAGGTGTAACCAGTACACCCACTTTTCGCTGAATTTATTATGTTCCCACAATGTGATAGGGGGCGAGCCTATCGCCATGCCGGGCACAATCTCAGACTCCAGGTTGATGCTAAGTATTTCTAAATAGAAAACCCAATATCATTTTACCCGACTGAGGATCGAACCAGAGACCTCAGCACAGTAGCGGTAACGCACGCGCAATTACAACTGTACCACCGAGGCGGTCCGTGACAACCGTCAGACAACAGTGCTATAAATATACTTTATAAATATATGACAATGGTGAATAGCTTTCTTGATGTGTAATAGTCATTTCATCTATTTATTTTCAGACAAATAAGAGCACAGAAAAAGAAAAGGTAACAGTGGAGGTGTTCTACGAAAGTCTTTGTGGATTTTCCAAAGATTTTTTGGTTAACTATCTTGAGCCAGAGATTCCTTCGATGCATGAGTATCTAAACATTCGGCTGTATCCATATGGGAATGCATATGTAAGTTATATTTTTTTATAAACGGTCTATGAATATAATAATAATTATTATAAGATTATGAGTGCAATATTTCGTAGTTGATAAGATTTTTTATTATTTTCATCAATAAGATACGTTACCTAAAATCCATTACAAATTGAAAAAAATGTAATTTAGAAGCCATTAAAACACGTGGAAAGGGTAACTACCTAAAAAGGATGCACGGTATGAGTCGTGACGTCATTTCCCAGAATGGTAATTACAGTGCCGTCGTGCGAGCGAGATAGCGAGATGTTCCCACTTTTACTCGTTTAACATTAGATGAGGATTGATGATGTCAGCGTCCGACAGAGTGTCAGCGTGCGCAGCGGGCCGGTAGTAAAACGAGAGACCGTAGCTCAGGTTCAATCCCTGCAACGAGACAAATGTTTATGTGATTGACTTATATTTGTTTCGGGTCTGGGCGTTGTGTTCTTGGTACCCACGCCACAAGTTAAAATAAGAGGATGTCACTATGTGTGTGATGGTTGAGTCTTGGGGTTAATTTAATTATAATAATTCAATTTAATTTAATGTTTTTTCCTTCGCCGTATACCTGCTACAAACCGTGGGGGCTAACCTAGGCGCCATATGAACGTCCCCGAGGGATTCTGAATGACTTCTCGATATAAACTTTATATTAAACAGGGCCTAAAATTATACTTCTTACAATAGATTTTAATTCAATCTGTTGTCGGGTTGCAAGCAACAAATAGACAAAAACCCAACGGACCACAGCAAATGTAGCGTGATCGTTAAATTAAATTCTTGTATAAAGTTTCAGTTATTAACAAACATGTTTATCCTATTCACAGACTCATGAAGTAAATGGTCAGTTTGAGATCGAGTGCCAGCACGGTGAAAATGAATGTTACGGCAACAAACTCCACGCATGCGCTATCGATATATTGAAAAATGTCACGAAATCAACACTCTTCGTCTCTTGCCTAAGTGATTGGAATTCAAACGACGCAGGCGTTGATGAGGTTTGATTTTTGAGCTTTATTTTTTACCCGAATACGGCAAAGCAAAAGGGAGGGTTATGTTTTTGACCGGTATGTGAGTATGTATGTCTGTATGTATGTAGGTATGTATACATCGTATACGTATAGTTCGCGACAGGTCGACATGGCAATGGGGTATGAGGTGAGGCGCGGGTGAAGGGTCACCCCGCATACCCGCACATCACCCGCGCACGGTGGTCCCGTTCGAGAAAAAATCGGACATAGGGAATTTAAAAAATTAAAGTCGTAATTTTATAAAACTGAATATGCCGACCGATTCGTATATGAAATAGTAACTAAAATGATTTGTGCGTTTTTTAAGATTGGACTTATAGTTTATGAGTAAATCGAATAAAACTGATTTTCTTGTATGGAAAGCCACATAAAAATATGAATAACTCGTCATTTTCGTCTATTTTCGTTCTGAAACTTTTATAGTAGTAACTTGTCATTATATGCCACATTTTCTTCAAAGATACATGGTGCTACTTTTTTGCACTTTTTGAGATATGACAAATTGCTACTGTAAAAGTTTCAGAACGAAAATGGATGAAAATGACGAGTTATTCATATTTTTATGTAGCTTTCCATACAATAAAACTAGTTTTATTCGAGTTACTCCTAAAATAGACGGATAATTTTTACCAGGTAGTACCTTTTAATCACTAAATATGTAGGTGAGGACACGAGTTTTATGATTGCGACTACAGTGGTCATCAATATTACTTGAAATAATTAATTTTTGTTGATTTTTGAATTATTTGGTATTTCCGTACATGTAAAGTGAGAAAATTCCAAAATAGAGTATGTATTCTTAAGTTTAATTATTATTAGTGAATTTAAAATCCATTTAAGTCCTACAAAATCCATTTGATATTGATCTAGACCCGACTTTTTAAAATTTATCTACTTTTCATCATATCTCAAAAAGTGCAAAAAAGTAGCACCATGTATCTTTTAAGAAAATGTGGCATATAATGACAAGTTACTACTGTAAAAGTTTCAGAACGAAAATGGACGAAAATGACGAGTTATTCGTATTTGTATGTAGCTTTCCATACAATAAAACTAGTTTTATTCGAGTTACTCCTAAACTAGACGGATAATTCTTACCAGGTAGTACCTTTTAATCACTAAATAGGTAGGTGAGGACACGAGTATTATGATTGCGACTACAGTGGTCATCAATATTACTTGAAATATTTCATTTTTGTTGATTTTTGAGTTATTTGGTATTTCCTTACATGTAAAGTGAGAAAATTCCAAAATAGAGTATGTATTCTTAGTTGAATTATTATTAGTAAATTTAAAACCCATTTAAGTCCCATAAAATCCACTTAATATTGATCTAGACCCGACTTTTTAAAATTTATCTACTTTTCATCATATCTCAAAAAGTGCAAAAAAGTAGCACCATGTATCTTTTAAGAAAATGTGGCATATAATGACAAGTTACTGCTGTAAAAGTTTCAGAACGAAAATGACGAGTTATTCATATTTTTATGTGGATTTCCATACAAGAAAATCAGTTTTATTCGATTTACTCATAAACTATAAGTCCAATCTTAAAAAACGCACAAATCATTTTAGTTACTATTTCATATACGAATAGATCGGCATATTCAGTTTTATAAAATTACGACTTTAATTTTATAACACACACACACACACACACACGGGACCACCGTGCTGCGCCGTCTTAGTCGTAGCGTTGCACGACGCGGACTTACGAGTTCGCATCGACCCCGTTTATCGATATCGATCTCGCTCACATTGTTCTTTGTCGTTGTGTATTAAAATGACTTCGGTCCCTTCCTCGTCACGTGTTAAAACAAAAAACCAATAATGAATTCTTAAGCACGAGAACTAATCTGAAAAGTATTAGAAAATTGTGACATTAAACGAAAAGACAATTATTATAATTACCCTGTCAATCAGACATTCGATATAGCTGCGTTTTAAACCGGCTTTTTAAAACTTTGCCCAGAATACAATCCCAATCGAAATTAGCAGGACCCAATAAACAATTAAAATCGCCCATAATTGATATTGATTGTGATGAATAAAATATTATTATAAAATATTTTACTTATAATAAGCCTTATTTAATTAATTGTAGTCTTATTTTCTTGCATTGCAATAAAATAAATATCGATATAAACTACCTGCTACATTTTGCCATATCACTAGAAAATTGCTATTTCGAGCTGTCGCGTATTATATATAAGTATGTTTGTAGGTATGTATGTTCATCTGTTCCCTCATAACTTCTAAACTACTAATTAACTTCTAATTTGACCAATGATATGTCGTTGGAAGCGTCTTGTCTTTCCGCTGGTTATAGGCTATGTGACGTCACATTTAAATTGAATATGAGGGGATACATTTTTTCGCCCCAACCCATCATTTGTGGTATCATTGAACAGGGATTTTAAAATTATGGTAGGGTTTGGTACATTATATTTTTGTCAAACGTACCGTTTGCGAGATATATCCCGTCAAAGTCTTAAGAACTAATTTTACCCGACTACGGCATCGCAAAGTGTTTGTTGATGTATGTATGTAAGAATGACTGTTCCTTTGTTTCCCGATAATTTCTAAACTACTTATCATAATTTTACAAAAAAACCTAAACAGAAATGTGGCTCTGTAAAACCCCAAAATACTTTAAATAAAAAATAAGTTCAATAACTAATAAAATATTTATTACATTCTTGTTTCATACTTTTTAGTGCGTGATTTTTCAGTAGTCGGGTTTTACCTACTCTAAGGGTTTTAGTTTTTGAACTTATTTTTTTTATTCGCCTGTATGACAGTGTCACCCTTTAGATGGTCGTCTGCCCATGAATGATGAGGATGAATGATTAACTCAACCAAGAACCATGAACCTTGAATTATATTTTACCTATTCCACGGTACTACACTACGTGCACTACGCTCGTCGTTCTAAAACGTATAATATTAAGTTTCGAAACGCTTATTATTTTTTTTATTTTACTGTTTCTAATTGAGAGAGACTTACCACTTAATATGAACCTATTTATCGGTTAACATAAATAGAAGTCTAAATAATCTAGGTAATCTAATAATACTCAATATTCTATACAAATCTCACAAAATATTTATGAGAGATTAACGCAACGCAACAGTAAAAACAAATACGAGTTGTAATTATTTAAAATTGTGCTCGATCGGCGATAGGCTCCCCACTATCCTATATAGGCTAGTTGACTGTTTTGGGAAATCAGTTTATTTTATTCTTCATGGTCTACCAGCTGTTGCTCGCGGCTCCGCCCGCGTGGAGGTCATGTTTGAGACAAAAAGTATACACTACAAAATACCAATTTTCATGCGTTTAACTGCAAAAATGACGGATTTTCATACAAACTTTCTTCCCCTATTTTACCCCCTTCGGGGTGGAATTTCCACAAATCCTGAAATATATATTTTTTATTTTTGACTAAAAGGCCAAATACTAATTTTCATAAACTTAACTTCAAAAATGACGGATTTTCATACAGACTATCATCCCCTATTTTACCCCCTTAGGGGTGGTATTTCTAAAAACCCTTCCTTAGTGGATGCCTACGTCATAAAAGGTACCTACTGTCAAAATTTCAAGTCTCTAACCCCAGCCGTTTTGGCTGTGCGTTGATCGATCAGTCAGTCAGTCAGTCAGTCAGTCAGTTTCTTCTTTTATATATACAGATATTATTTAAATATTATCATTAATAAACATAAAGCATAAGTTTTCAAGATTTAATTTGCCCTTTTATAAAACTTATAGACGTTTGACTCAGCGTTTTAGATGTTTCGAACGGTGACGTCATGCACGATTGATGCGTGTTTAATGTCACGTGACAAAATTCTTTATTTTACATCACATATAAATTAACAAATTGGTTTTTTCGATTTTCGATATTTTTACACTAAAATCTATTATAAAAATCAAAATTCTATCAGGCTTTCACTTACTGTCAACTA
This sequence comes from Laothoe populi, assembly GCA_905220505.1. Lineage (NCBI taxonomy): Eukaryota > Metazoa > Arthropoda > Insecta > Lepidoptera > Sphingidae > Laothoe > Laothoe populi. The sequence continues at coordinate 13,268,134 of HG992148.1, forward strand.
CCCTATTGAAAAAAGGTTCAGTGAACACCGCAGTCGCTGATGTTGAATCGAATGTAGACAGAGAAGTAATGTCATAATAATTTACATCATTTGACTTCCATGAAACCTATTTATATTTAATTTTCAGTGTGCTAAATGGTTGAAATTTGACGGAAACCCAATAAAAGAATGCGCTAAAGGTGATAAAGGAAACCAGCTGTTGAAATACTATGGTGATGAAAGTAACAAATTAGATTATCCGGGTGTTCCATATGTACGCATTAACGATGAACCTTTTCAAGGTGACTTTAAAGAAGAGGTCTGTTCGGCGTTTACACAGCCACCACCACCTTGCAGGAATATAACAATTAGTGAAGATAAATGAGTATTGGTCAACCATTGCTGTATTTGTGTATATTTTAAATATTTTTAATAAATTGTTTTTAATTTAATAAGGAGTACGAGTCAAAACCCAAACGTTAAATGAAAATACATGTACGGATACTGAATTGATATGGCAAATAACTCGATCTATTGTAAATTGTTGGTATTGGTATCATCAGTAGTTTTGCTATTTTAAAAGTGATTTTAAGTTGTTTGTCAGGTGATCTCACTCATTGACCATGTGCCCCACAACGAAAACCTCTCAATATAAGAGGGCGCGTCGTCATTCGGTGGAACATTCAAGAATAATTATTGAACAGTTACTGACTTAGAAGTCGTAATGCTGAAATAATGTTTGACTGATGTTACCTAAAAGTAATAAGTTACTTGCAAGCTTCTTTCCCATAGGATAACTGCATTCTAAACAGTAGTAACTTAATAAACTATGAAGTGATGAATTTGTTTATTTCTACAGAACTATCAAAATATGTAGGTACATCCTGAATATATCTATGGACTATACTTTATATATACTGATCGGAGACGGATGTATAAGCCCTCTTAGAGTCTCGAAATTCATAAAATCTTCGACATACAATAAAATTTTACACAAGCTTGGAACTTAAAAAAAGTAGAGTTTGCATAAGAGCTTTCAACTCATAGTCAAAATGTTTCAATTGCAGTAATTTATCAAATCTTGAATAAAATTATTTAATGACCTATCAAACCGATATTTATGAATCTTAATTAAATAAAAACAAATGGTTGAATACAAATAATCACGGTATTATTTTTACGATACTTTCAACAAAACGTTAAAGTTACATAGAAAAATGCTGCCGCCACGGGCGAGTGAAAGACATCGCACGACATTTTTAGCGTATGCGACCAATGCTCAAATCACCAAGGGTTGGGTTAACTTAAATTAAAATTAAATTAGAAACATAAATTGAATATACAAGGTGTTGCAAAAAAGTGGTACTTATAAAAGCTCTAAGCATAGAGTTGTCGATGCGTAACTTTTGGTAAAAGTAAAAAATAAAATAGAAACATGAAATTTTTCTTGGCATTTTCGTAGCGTTATCTTAAAATATTATTAAGTCTTATAAATCACCAGAAAAAGTATCAACAGCATAACAAAACATTAAACATACTTATATACTACAAAAGAAGTTCCTTAGCTTTTACCAGTGGCTTCATGGAACATTACAAATCACTCTCATTGTGTGGTTTTGTTATGTTTACCACCTTTTTGCAACAGACGGTATAGTAGACAGCTAAGAAATTGTCGTTTTAAAGGCCATTTAAACATGACCTTTTATATTTTTCACTTCTTAGTTAGACATTGCTCATAGAATTAGCTCATTGAAGAGACAAAGTTGAATAATTATATAGCCAAAAAAACAATGCGAGGTGTTATTGTGTGGAAGCTCTTAAAGAATAGTCGAGGCAAGTATTGTTGGCCAATTGTTTTAACACCTTATGCTTAATATAGTTCAAATATAAAGTTCATAAGTTTTTAAATATTATATTATTATTAATTAGTCTTATTTGAGGTAGTCCGACATACATAAAATTATTGTGATGGTTTCTGATTGATGTTATCCATTTCTGTAATTAATCTGAACGTTACAAAATTCTATTCTATACTTCCCGTATTTTGTTTAATGTGTATATTCAATGTCCTGACTTATACCAGGCTATTTGGCTAAACTGTCTAATAAAGTCTTTTGCGTCGTCGGTTATTGGAAGCTACTGTAATGTAGTACATATATAGAAAACTCTTTCACTGGCATTAAGTGTATCGACTTTTTTTTTTATCCTAGCACGGCAAAGTGACCGCACTTCACCTGATGGTAAGCGCAGTACAGTCCAATTATAGTATCGAGTAGCGAGAGACGATCTATCCCCCGCTACTCAACACAATCATGCCGGCCTGCTCCTTCACACTACGCCATGGGAAAGAAGGTGAAGAAGCGGTCGAGGGTCTATTGTCAGAGTACTTAGAAAGCCGCAAAATGGCCAACATTGTACCCCAACTCTAGACCCCCAAAAAACCGGATGTACACTGGCTGATCCCGGAACGCGACTCACTTGCGTGTGCCACTATGGCGGGTTTTTCACCCTGTGTACGGTGGTCGCTATCCGGGCGGATATGAATATCCTACCACCAGCAGACTCTAACTGCTACAAGGCTAAAATCCGTTTCAGTAGCTTTCAACTTCTCTAAAACAATATGCTCTTATAATACATACTAACAACAGACATTTAAATATGTTTAAACTGTGGGATTACGACGCTTATCCAACGATATCTATAACAACCTTCCCAAGATATTGTTTGATTTTATAATAATGAATATTTTGCTTGATCGTAAAACGACTATTCACCATTTAAATATTTTTGTATTTTTATCCTGTCACGGTGACCACACTGCATCTGTTGAAAAGTGTAGTGCCGTCCAGGTAGAATATCGAGTAGCAAGAGACAACTATCCCCTGCTACTCGACACAATTATACCGAATTACTAAGAAGCTTGTTCACACCACACATGATTATAGGAAGCAGTGAAAACGCGGGCTGGTAAACTGTTCCAAAGATTAATCATGCGGCAAAGATACGAATAAGCGAACCTGTTGGTTCGGGTCAGTATTACTCTAACTCTTAAATTACTCTAAAATACGCGTATATAATAATAGTACGCATGGTTCTAGTGTGGAAGGGAGAGGACAGGTTAATGAGATCGTAACAGTTATTTCGACCGTTGAAAAATACGAACGAAAATAGGCCAAATCTGGGATATCATCTCCCATATTCATTGACCAAGAATGTGGGAGAGTTGGCCACTCTGGAGACATTCCATCAAAATATGTTGTACATCTAGAACTTACTCTCCAATCGCTGCTGTTCGTAGAAGTGAACAATGAAATAAACTGGTCACTTTTTGATCCAAATGTTATAGGTATTTGGACGTTTATTTATAACCACTAATGCCGACGATGTCTTATTTCTTATAATTTATACGTAGTGATTACGGTATTTAGGCATGTAGGTAAGTATGCAGAGATAAATATAAGTTATCATCTCTTTGAGTCTATCATGTGGTCAAAAGCTATTAAAGGCCAGTAACCTCAAGTTAATATTAAAATATACACTGGTACTAACTTTACTTTATGTTGGCTGTTAAATGGTTACTTTAGTCGCGAGTTGACAGTGCTACTATGAATTTAATATTTGTTATATTTTTACTAAATATTGCTGTTGCAATATGCAATCAACGAAGTCATGCATACCAGAAATTACAATGTAAGTTTTATAATAATTTCAAATACATGCCAGAAATCCATAATATAATAATAATTACATTATATCTCAAATTTTGTGTGTTCCAAGTAATTAGTTATTAGTTAGAGCCGATTTAGTTGATTTTTTCAGGAGATGTGTTTACTTGTAAATATTTTGTAAAATAGTCTACATTTTTATTCACAGGGAATAGTTACAACGCCAATATATTAAAAAGGTTACATTCAGACGACAACAGAAGCACAACTACAACCGTAAGAATTTCTTTGACATGACGTGTAGTCCTATTTATTTTTAAAAAATATTGTTATTTTTAGATTAAAATTAGATGAGTCACATAAATTTTAAAAATATCTACATTTACAAAACTTCAGTGGTGAAGCTTAAGAGCCTAAGACACCGGTGATAAATACAACAGAGTTAGGAAGTAGGAACTATTTCGCGTCATCCAATATCATTAAACAGAATATTTTATTTTTTCTTTAAATAAATATATTTATAAACAAAATTATTTATAGTTAAACAATCTCTTATATATAAGGAAATCGTGACTCGATTTGAGCGCTTAGCGGCCAAACCAAAAAGCTACTGGAGTAGAGGCATTGGGCAGAACTTTTAATGATAATTATTTGTTATTTTAATTTTAGTAGGAATATTGAAAATGTTGCGATAATATTGTTTAAGGGTGTAACAACACTTCTTTGAGTATAGGACACATCAATATTACGAGTAGTTTAAAACAAATATTTCTTATCAATAAAGACTCATATTCAGTCTTATAAATTAAGACTATTGTTAGAGCCTTTTTCACATATATATAGCGTTATCGCATCATTCCAGGAGGGTTACTCTTGACACTCAATTCCAATTTAAAATTGGGATTGGGTTCGAAAACTGTACAATTGGCACTCTTGAACGCAAATCCAGCGCACGATTAAACTGAATACGGCGAAATTTTTAGTAACTAAATGAAATAGAGTATTTACGATCGCTAGTTCGTCTATTTCATTCAGTTGAGTGAGTTAGAGCTCAAATATCTTCTAGATTGGAATTGAAACTGTATCATATATGTTAATTAGTGTAATTGGTTTAACCGTACTAATTAATAAAATAAATAAATAAATCGAGTTCGAGATTGGAATTTATTTCAAGAGTAGGCCTACAGATTCTAGCTATAGCCACACTTGACTATTTGCTTCAAAAATAGAAGACAATCAAGTGACTATTGATTAAACAACGCAATGAGCTTATATTTACGGATGCTAATTATTGGTTCTTGACATACTTATATAGCTTATCTACTTTGTAAATTATTTAAGTGTTAATATTTACGGCAATATAGTTATTATTATTATTTTACAATGAAAAGCACTTTTTAAGTAGGTAGTTAAATTTGACCACAGATGATATCTCCTAAGGCGGAAATGTGACAGCATGTTTTTAAAAAGCTATGTTTTGATAGAACTAGCAATCTTCATCAATGCTTTATTTTATACTTCAGACTACATCCACACCGACAAGTGAAGTTGAAAATAAAGTAAATATCACAGTTTATTATGAAACTCTGTGCCCAGCGAGTGTGGAATTCTTTACGAAGCAACTAAAACCAGTGGTGGAAAAGATTCCTTCCTATTTAAACGTTCAACTGGTGCCTTATGGTCATGCCAGGGTATGTTTATTCCTATTACTTATTATTATTTGTTATTTTTGTCAGTCTCCGTAGCGCACTAGGCGAGTAGCCCGAGTAGCGAGTTGTAGTAGTAGGCTGTGAAACGAGAGGCCGTGGGTTCGATTCCCACACCGGGACAAATGTTTGTGTGTCAGAGAGATATTTGTATCTGGGTTCTGGGCGTTGTGAGACCGAAAATCTCTCGTAGTCCCTGATACTCACAACACAAGACTCGTATCTTAGTGTGGGATCGGGGCTATGTATGTGACTGTTGGGTGTTATTTATTTATTTATATTTATTATTATTGTAATACATGATTAAAGTAGTAAATTCACACACGTAGCTATGAATAGCTATATATATATATTTGAAAATAGGGCATTACATATAGTATCAGATAATGAGAGGTCTCTTCTATTAGCCAACTGAAATTCATCTATTTTTGGTATTTCTTATGTCCAGTGTTCGTTTTCAAATTTTAATAAATCTTTTTTATTGCTTTTATAGTGTTCAGTACAGCTATTCCATTTAAATTTCGAAAATCACGACTTGTGTCGTTATTCGTTAAAGGAGTTTCGTACTAAGTTGTAAACTTAGTTGTAAACTTATAAATCGTAATGTGGAGTAAGGACTATATGTGCGACTGTTGGGTGTATTGATTTATTATTTACATTTAAATTCAGTTAAAACTGATTAACACATTTTATATTAAACGTGCAGAAGAATAAGAAGCAGCGATAGCCTAGTTGGTTGCGGTACGGACTGTCAAGACGAAAGTCGTATGTTCGAAACCCAAGTGGCATACACCTCTGACTTTTCTAAAGTTATGTGTGTATTCTTTGTTAATTATCGCTTGCTTTAACGGTGAAGGAAAACATCGTGAAACCTGCATACCTGAGAATTCTCAAAAGAATTTCGAAGGTATGTGAAGTCTACCAACCCGCTTTAGGCCAGCGTCGTAGACTAAGGCCTAACCCCTCTCTTTAGTAGAGGAGGACCGTGCCCAGCAATGGGACAGTGTTTAACACAGGGCTAGTATTATTATTATATATATGACAGCCTCCGTGGCGCAGTTGGCGAGTAGCCGGCTATGAAACGAGAGGCCATGGGTTCGATTCCCACACCGGGACAAATGTTTATGTGAGAGACAGATATTTGTGTCCGGGGTCTGGGTGTTGTGAGACCGTGCGTCTCCGTAGTCCCTGATACCCACAACACAAGACTCGAATCTTAGTGTGGGGTCGGGGCTATGTGTGTGACTGTTGGGTGTTATTTATTTATTTTATATATTAAACGTTTCAGACGTTCAAATCAAGCGGTCGTTACCTGTTCAGATGTCAGCACGGGCCTGCAGAATGTTACGGTAACAAACTGCACGCGTGTGCACTAGATGCGCTGCGGAACAACACTCAGGCGATCCTTTTCAACGCCTGTCTTATGCAATACACTACGTACAGAAACTTCAGATTCGATTATATGTCCGTCTTGAATTGGGTACGTATATCAACTAAAAGTTACCTAAAGGATTATTTTATGGCCATCAGTGGTTCTCGTTATGATGAATATCCTGAAATGTAAAAAGGTAATGATAAATGAAAAAATGTAGTATATAGTAGGTATTGGTAGGATGGTAGGCATGCCCAACATACCCTTGAGGAGTGTCCAGCCTCAGCGCAGAGCTCTCAGTTCAGCTGTCAATGGAGACCTTTCTCTGTCGGCTGTGGTAGCTGCCATGGTCGGCAGAGGAAGATCGTGGCGTGCGATGGCCTCCTTCTGTGAACGTGTCATGTTGCAGAAGGAGAACGCCGAACGTGATCGGCAAAGAACCGATCCCGCTCGTCACCAAACGAGAAGGAGGCGCCGAGTTTGACGATTGACTGGCGCCTCCCGCCCTGTGGAATGGGGGCCCTGAAGAATTCTACCACGGTATACCCTGCCTGTCGTAAGAGGCGACTAAAAGGGATAACTAAAAAAAAAAGGGATAAATAAATAAAGGGGGTCGCGGCTGCACAGCGGGCCTTCATATAAATCTTCATGGTGCGACCCTGAGGCGGGTAGCGGCGCGAAACATCGCGCTGCTGCTGTAAATTGTGGGGGGCATCTAGCCCAAGAAGAGACGGGCCGTAAAGGCACGGACACAGGGATGGTTCCGGCAGCAATCCAGAGTATACTCAGGATCCCCCGGGATCGTGCCACATGTGCTGAAGAAGGCTACCGCGGGGTTTTTAGTCGGTACACCGGCGTAGGAAAATTGGTTAGGGTTCCGATCTAGTAGTCCTTCGGGCGAACTGGGTCGGAAGGTTGGTGAGTCCGGCATAAACATCTCTCCTCCCCCGAGGACCAGAAGGTATCCGTAAGATGGATTTTCCCCGCGGGAAAAAAAAGGATGGTAGGCATGCTCGGAATCACGTTAATACAGGCTACGTAAGCCGCCTGAAAAAATTTAAATAGTTTTCACAACGATAAACAAATATATTCAAAAGTAAATTATAGTTAATAAATAACCCCTTTAATAGCTAGTTCAGCTAGCTAAAAGAAGCAGAAAGCTATAAAAGATTTGATTTCAAATCAAGATCACATGATAAAAAAGTTTGTGGTGAAAATTACGTTGAAAGATTCCGTTGCATAAAGCGTGTAAAAATAAACATTTACTTTTCCAATTCACTTAATCGAATCTAAATCGTATATATTGTATAACATATAAAAATAATAATTTTAAGAAAGAATACTTTATGGAACCCTCTCTTAAATTTTCAGTGTGGGTACAAGCTGAATGCTCCAATAAATGACATATGGGAGTGTGTCAACAGTGAACGCGGTTCTATACTCCTTAAGAACTACGGAGTACTAACACATGCGCTAAGACCTCACTACGTGCCTTATTTAGTCTTCGATGGATCCATAAACAATCAAGCTGGAGTGAACTTAATGTCAGCGATATGTCAGAGGCTGCAGTCCGCACCAACGCTTTGCGATTACTACGTGTAGAAAATACCAAATGAAATGTTACATTAAAAATATATAAAAATAGTGTGGTGCAGTGTCGGTGTGCATGGAAGTTGTTTAAGTACATGCGATTTAATTACCAACCAATCGCTATAAAAAAAAATTATGCCTGCATATGGCCTATATACCTATTAATTTTGGTTGGTCTATATATTAATTATTATACATCGTATTGTAATAAAATTGAACGACTGCCAAGTTAGATTGAGAGAGGTGTTGAATTTGCGACACTCTCAAAACGACTTGATATACCAGACTTTAAGGTACATAAGCGTAACCTTCCATTTCAACGATTTGGGTAAACTATGTGAACTTAACTTCTGTGTTCTTTGCGTTTACTTAAAAATTTTCCACCCTACAAAACGGAGTACCTACTTACATACATATACACTCACGCATGTAATCCCCGAAGGGGTAGGCAGAGGTGTAACCAGTACACCCACTTTTCGCCGAATTTAAGTTCCATAATGTGATAGGGGGCGAGCCTATCGCCATACCGGGCACAGATTCCAGACTCCGGGCTAATACTGAGAATTTCTAGTTAGAAAAACCCAATATCACTTTACCCGACCCGGGGATCGAACCCGAGACCTCAGCACAGCAGCAGTCGTAACGCATGCGCAATTACAACTGCGCCATCGAGGCAGTCCTACCTAGTCCGAGTACCTACTTACCTACCACAATTGCAATTTGTTGTATCCGACATATCGAAACAAAGGAGAATCGATTCACAACATGACACAGCCGTTTTCGTGTACCTACCCGAGAAAAAGTAATGAAGTAGAAACTATTTAACGGTTGAAACTATTGTTCTATCAAATAACTAAGGTCGTTGTGGGTTTCATCTTGGGAATTCGTGATCTCAGCACACATGGACATATTCTCACATCTTTCTTCAGGATATATGAAATGTATTAGAATACTTCACAACTAGTTATAGCATATCATCAATTTGTTCTAGGTATAAGTGTTTAAATATTAAATCTTTATTATTTGAAGTGTTTGACGCTTTATTGTGATTTCTCGTGCGATCAATATTATTGTCGATGGCTCAAAAAGTCCTTCCCATATACCAACCACAATCTTTTTTCTTTAAGTATACGGATACCAGTAATAATATATGAGACGAAAGATCGAATATCTTATCGATCGAATATATATCTCCGGTGTTCAGTTCAGTTGAGTGGAAGACGAGACGATAGCCAGTATATTCGTGGTTCGGTGTAGTAAGTGTAAATGGTAATTAGTTTAATGGCCGCGTAGTTCAGCTTAGAGGGTAATGCTGATAGATTAATTATAAAGAGAAGCTTTAAGTAAATCCTGATATACGTTTGTGTTAATATTAAGCACTGAGATGTGTAACAGTGTTGTGTAAATCAATCAAAATCATAAACATTGTATTTGTGCCTTTTAAATATCCATCTTGCATAGTTTTGTTGATGTTATATGAACATAAATGGTAATATGTTGCTAGTTGATGGTACAAATAAATATAATATTCTTGTGTGCGGTCTCCAACTTTGCTTACAAATTACAATCAGGCGGTTGCCTTAATGTTTCCTCCTTTTAAAATTATGTGCCTATTGTAAGAATTTTAATAAACGAGAGCTGTGGAATGCTGTTATGTATCGATGAATCATCGGTAAGCATTCCAACAATCTGTCAGGTCATGACTAAGAGTATTGTTATTATGAACCATTAAGTATTTACGTTATTTAAAACATAATTGATAACATGTTTATCATATTCTGCTTATTCCAGGATGTTACACTAGATATTATCCTAATGTACAATGCAGATCCAAATTAATTATATTTTGAATTAAAAAGATTATTAGAAAGAATGTCTTTTTTATATTTACGCGAATATTACAAATTGGAATAAAACGATTTTTACGGATTTTATCGTGGTTTATTTTACTTTAGTAGAGATAAGTCCACCACATTTTACCAATGTAAAATGCCGCTTATGAACACACGAACTACTTTGTTGACCCCTAGGTTAAAAGAAGAAGGAGATTGTGAAAAAGCTAGAGCTTGATTATTGGACCTTAAAAAATCTTAATGACTGAACGCAATAAAACTGGCTAAAGCTCACAATTACTCTTTATTTTAAAGGGGTCTTTTGTGATTTTCACATTCAAATAAGTTACATATTTTTAAGAAAAAATATATTTTACAACAAACAGAATATACATTTGCTGCATCGCTACAAACAAGCTGTTTAAATGTATATAACGTCATATAAATGTCATAACTTGTTAATGTTTTGTTATTTTTTACATATTTTGCGTTTCATATTTTATCTAAATCCTAAAACTATTATGGCGTTTTATACTCTTTACCATACATGTAATTACAAAATTGTATACCAGGGAACTGTTTGCTTTCACTTGGGAACTTCGACCGCGACGTCGAAACCCAATAGGAGTCGAACTAATTAATACTCTGGACATTGTTCAAACATCGAAGTCTGTCGAGTTACGTCGAATACCCCAGTGTCCAATTATTTTAGACAATGTATCCATGGCATTCCTATGACGACACACTCTTGTCGGTTATGATTTCGTCTCTGATTCATATGGTTTAGGGTTAACAGCGTATCAGGGCATCAGCAGTATTTTTCGTATTCAATTATGACCAGTGGGTATCCTTGTGTCAATTTATTTGTACATTTGTTATTTGGTTATTTGTACATAAATACAATAGACAACGTGGTACGAAGGAAATATAATATTTTAAAAAGGTAATGTTTGTGTGTATGGGTGTAGAGGGTATTCTGCGGAACTCCTACCGATTCTGAAAACTCTGACAGACAGGAAACTCGTTTATATCTCTAATGTTTTGTATTTATATTATTAAAAATAACTTTATTGTGTTATTCCAGCCAGCGCCATACTTTACTGTTGTGATTGTTTTTATAACATAATTTAAATAATTTACTCGTTGAAATTTTGACTACCAGCTTGTTTGTAGAAATAATCAATACAAGCAATTTTCTGGATTTAATCAACAAAGAAATAAAAAAGCAACTGTACTTTCTCTCACCCACTGATAATTACGGTGTATATTATATTATAGTATATATATACATGTGTATATTATAGTATTTACCACGTTGATGTTACCCCTTCGGGGATTATAGGCGTGAGTGTATATTTAAATGTATGTATATATGTAATTATGTACGTTAATATTACCATCCGTCATCATATAATAAACTATGGCTGCTCACGTGTATAAATACTAGTAGATAGTAATAATGTACAATGGTTTCTTGTTTTATTTCATCGGGGAATTAATGTAATTTTGTTGTTTTCAAACCATATTTACATACCTACTATATTGGCACTTTAATTACTTTGTTGCTGTTACTGATTTTCCTCGTGCTGATAGGGTTTTTTTTATATTTATGGCTAGAAGCACTGTGTTGCTGTGCTACGCCACTGATAGTGTTTATATGACTAGTCAATGAGATTTCAGACTAAAAATGTTGAATATTTTTGTAATTTTGCCATTGATTTATTTATTTATACTATTATTTTTTTATAAATAATAAAGTCAGTATTTATTTATTTTAATACATATATTTATTTAAACTTACATCGAAATATATAATTCATCATTTGATTTAGTTTGTAACAAAAAATAACATTAAATCAAGTAACTTTTATTCCATATCAGTCCTGTCAAACTAAAATTCGTTATTGCTTCCGTTACACATCCACAATAAGTAAACTATTTACGAATATAGCGATGTTTAGTACCTGACAACTGAATGAATATACACAATTTTAATATGGAAATATAAATAAATAACATTAAATTGATGAACTTCGTATAATCTGTTAATGCTGATCGCGATAGAGGATTACATGTAAATAGTTGGCAACACATTTGTCCCTACGGCCCTTACGGTACCTGTAGGTATAAAATGCTTTTGAAACTACGCACCGCACTCGGTACTTACACACAAGTACAGCTTGCCGTATGGATTTTTGATTTCAACGTTCATGTTGGGTACACACAAATAATTATTATGAACTTTGACAAACCTTGCATGATAATTAAAAACTAAGATATATTTCGAAATTATGTACTAACTGTGCCCCGGTTTTTCATAATTTTACTCCTAAGGTTCCGTTGCCGCCTTTCAGGGTGATCACGACAGATTGCATGTTGTTTTTTTACACTGGAAAATGTTGTTTCTATTTAAATTTTCTCATGCGTCTGTATTTTTGGACTTGAGTCGATTAAAAATTAGATTATCTTCAAACCTCTTGATGTTTATTAAATAGTGGAATTTTACAACACCGATAAACATACACCGGCTGAAGGACATGTATACATCCATGACTATGAATAAATAAAAAAACAAACACGCATAATATAACACCTCTTTCCAAGGCTGCATGGTGGAGAACCTTAGTCTTCTTATTTTATAAAAAAGACAATGGAACAAGAAAACACCTCTTTCCCTCTCACTCTCTCTCTCTCTGATGGTTAATTCTTAATGGTTAATTTCTTAATGCATAGCATTACATACAACTTAAACTTAAAACCTTGTCAATAAATTAATTAATTTATTCTCTTAAATTCGGTAGAGATGTCCTACATTAGACACAAGGGCATAAAATTTATTCCGCCAATGAAATCGAACACTTACCGCAAAAACTCAGACTAAGAACAGTCATCTGATATCTGTTTGTTTCTTTATATTACTAGGAAAAATGCTAAGGTACTTTAATCAATATGCTTACCTTGTACATATTACAGTATATCCTAATTATATACTGCTTACAAGAATTCTGTATCATTATCGTACACCCACTTGAACACTCAAATTCAAGTTAACGACTAAATAAAATATATATTATGATCGTAACTTTTTAAATTAAAAAAAACAACTGACACCGGATTTCTATTTATCTTTAAAACTACTCATCGTACTATTTATCACCAATGCTAAAAGAAGCAATATAACATCTTATTCCAATGAGACTTGTTACATCTCCAACGGTCGTTTAAAAAACTTAAATAACAAATATAAACCATTACACAACTAACGCTACTCTGGATTTAACCACGCAGCACGATGTAACTTTAATTTTGTACGAGCGCACAGAGCTAAATCCTCAGTCATTGATACTTTACTGGGCGTGTCTCTTATACGAAACTCCGTATGAGTTAGCAGCACCGGTTTGTTTATTTGTATCGCCAAGAACAGTCTGTTGTTCTCCTGTTTGAAAGATATTACAGTCAGCGAAATTACCGGGCACGTATCAGGTTCCAAGCGCTGTGCACTTTGTATTTCAAGGTTCTGCGTCGTATAACCACTATTTACAGGGCAGGCGTGGCACTTACCGTCAGTCGACACGCTCATCTCATCGTTCAAGCATTAAAAATAAAACAAATTTAATAGGGTGAAGATACTATTAACAAAGACCTGTAGTTTTAACTATATCGACTTAGAAGAGAAACGAAGAAAAATATATAAACAGGAACTCAGTATCATATTATGAATGGTTTTTGACATTGGAACTGAACTGTTAACTCAATGAGAACCTCCTCCTTTTTTTGAAGTCAGTTAAAAAGAAACTTCTAGTCTTCACGTGTCATGGCATTGAGAAGCGGCACGAAAAATGACGCTCGCGTGGAAACGCATTGAAGGCCAAGGCCTGGGCTTTATTATGTAAATTACGATGGTGTTACATGGCCATCGCTAATTAACGCTCTAATTAACAAACCGGCGATGAATGACGAGTCATTAACTGAAAGTGCCCTTGCAAATATGCATAGTACATATGCAAAAAATCTCTATCTTTATTATTTGATACTAAATACTTGCATTAATCATAATAGAAAAGGTCAGGTGCAACATTATTTTATTGCCTGTCTGTAATTGTTACTAGGCTAAAGCAATAATAAGATACCTCACGGTTCTCTGACTATCGACGGTGTCCTATAATCTGGATATTCGAGGATTTTTATCCAGTCGTGCAGTCAATGCGAAACACTTACGAGTAAACTCGAAGTTCATGTTATAAAGACGAGTACTCGAGAATTAGAAGATAATCGATACAAATAGGCAAAGTATGTAAAAAATTTCATTAAAGGCCTTCTTAAAAGCTAGTCTTCACCACTGACCGTATCGTAAACAATCTTTGTATTAAGAACTGGTTAAATAATATATACTACACTAGATGTTGCTCGCGGCTCCGCCCGCGTGGAGGTTATTTTTGGAAGGAAAGGTATACAATCCATGGAGGCATCTTAAGCTATTACACCTTTCTATATTTTGCTATCCCATAGGATGCGTGATTTTTTCCGGGATAAAAAGTGGCATATGTCATGTTCTGATCCCTAAACTACCACTATGCAAAAAATCATGTCGATCCCTTGCTCTGTGAAAAACTAAACTATCCCACGGGAACTGTACATTTTCCGGAATAAAAAGTAGCCTATGTGCTATTCCAGACTATAATCTATCTCTGTGCCAAATTTCAGCCAGATCCGTCCTGCCGTTGTAGCGTGATTGAGTAACAAACATCCATCCATCCAAACATTCGCATTTATAATAGTAGTAAGATTTACCGGCATTTGGCTTCTAAATATTTTCTCTAGAAATGTTATAGAAAGTTTTTCAAAATTTTATGAGATATATCAAAATAATTACCTACTCATCATTTCTGAAGGTCTTTGAAACACATTAAGCAGGGACAGGTCGCTAACTAGTATTCCACGGTTAAACATGTCAAACTGCATCCGATAGAAGGGAACTTCCGGTATCAAGATATCAAAGTAAAAGACATCCTGATAACGCGTGCCGTGTCTACGAATGCCGCCTTCTTATTATAGCTTATCGATTACCTATTTCTGTTTATACCGTGTACCAGGTACCTGTACCCAATATATAGACGCCCGTCGCTTATTTCCTCGAATACTCCGCTACTTCCACGAGAAGAATTTGTAAAGGGGACAGATAGTCAATATCCACTCAATAGCACATCCTCCTAGGGCCTAGGGGATAATTTGCGATTACTAGTTGGCAAGAAATCGTCTATAGTGAACACAGACGGAAAAATTGTGACACCATTCGAATTATAAGAAATACACAATTGTTTTTGCTCGTTTGCCCAGTCAGTGATGTTTATCTATAACGAAGCAAAACTCTGGGCATCTTGACCTAGCATAGCGTCCTTTGTATTCCACGATGGAAACTGCCCGCTCTGTCCAGGCTTCAAGTTATTGTAAACAGCTTTCTACAAAATTATTTGTATAGTTCATCCGTGTAGTAAGGCGACAAACAAACTCATTTTCACATTAATTATAGTAAGGGGTTAAATTTTGTATCCCCAGTGTGAATGGCAGACTGCCAACTCGTATGCCAGTCGACAGCCTGGTCCAAACGGATAATGAGCTTTCACACAGAGCTTGTCATTTATCACCAATGTTTTCGTCATTAAGGCGCAATATAATTGACTTTTAGCACGTATTAAGCCGAAAATGAAGTTTGGATTTACCTCTACTTTCCATATCTTATAAACAAATCCAATCACTCCATCCATCATCCAATGATCACTGCTTCCATCCATTTATGTCTTCCTTCATTAATTTTTACCTACCGACAAGCAGGTCGCCTGGGGGTAAGTAATCACAACTGCACATTACCATAATACAGCAGATGAAACGACGCACGGTGGATTGCCGACCTTTGAGGAAAGAAAAGAAGGGAAATGTGCAAGGGTATTGTTCAGCCGCGAGTTATTTACTTGGAAACTGCTTAGTTAAAGATACCACATTTGATATTTAAATTAATATTGTAAATATCCAGGTTTAATTAAAATTTAATACCTATAACAAAGAACTTTGTACTTTCGTATTGGATTCATAGAAGTGCTTCCACATAACTATCAAGTGCCACTGACGGTAAATTGATGTGGCTGCGAACTTTATAAGTAGGAAATCCTTTGCCCAGACAAAGAAAAACTACCCACATAACCTAAATAGTTGATACGTGTAAATCTGCCATGGATTTTTCTTCGGACATTCAGCGAATTTATTTAGATCAATGAATTAATATGATTAATTAGTATAACACAATCACGCAGGCACGCGCATAGCCACACACAAACAGAGCAAAATAAGTCACGTTTAGTTGTTTTTTAACAACCAATAAAATAGTTGTTGTCCTACTACTTACTCTTCTTTATTGGATATTTTTCAAGCTGCCTGGCATGTCGTATAATCACTAGGTACAACACATATACAACACTCTCTACTTCTGACTGGTCATATGTTACCCATAGACACAGATTTAAATAGAAATCACATATATCGTGTAGGTACTGAAATGAAGTATGAGGCCCTTCGACGTGTTTGCGAAGCAAATCTTTCTTTCTTTCAATTAAGCAGCTCGGCATAATTGCGTGGAATGGCGAGAGATAATCCTCTGTGGCCATTCAATATGTGGGCGGATACCTACCAACATGTGAAATATAGTTCCTACGGTACTAGATTTAAAAAAATAACAGATTTTGACATTTCTCCAAAAAGACGTCAAAGGAACAAAAACAATGCCTTTTTATCCGACTTCAAAAAAAGGAGGAGGTTCTCAATTCGACGTTTATTTTTTTTTATGTTTGTTACCTCAGAACTCCGTTATTTATTGACCGATTTAGAAAATTCTTCTTTCATTACAGAGAATATACTTTCAGATTGGTCCCATAGAATTTTTATCAACATCGGTTGAGTAGTTTGGTTTTAAAACCAAAATAACTTGAAAAAATATGTTGTCCGAATATACGAAACTGCGAATTTTGCTTTTCTGTGAATTTTTAGTGGTGTTTTCTTTTAGTACTCTATCCAACGTACCTATTTTATATTTTTACAACTACAAAGCAAAAAATAAATTATTACTTTTTAAAATAAAACCGTCTTCAAAAAAACCCAGACACAACTAAAAAACAAAAAATAATTGGTTACATTTACATCAATTAATTGCATACCAATGAAATCAATTATTTTGAGTCGGTGCCAGCCAAAACATGGAAAAAACAGAATAATCAGGCATACAAAAAGTATACTTGGTTTTTTTTGGAATCTAAAAGTAAAGAAAACAACACTGACACCTACTCCAAAAATAATTGAATTCATTTGTATGCAGCGATCCATATGTACTACGTACTAGATGCGGCGACCAGAACAAACATTATGTTCCACCGAGTTGAGGTGTATACTCCACACCGACGTTAGTATGCTTCATGCCACCTACGAATGCACATCAGTTAAATTGAGTTATTTGTAGCGACATTCCCGAACAAATCTGCCTTAAATTGATTTACAGTGAAACTGTTAATAGTATATAAGGTAAATAACGTAATTTCATAACGTTTAGAACGTAATATCAATAAATATTAATTAATTTTAATTCTGAATACGGGAAGTCTATATTTCACAACAAATTCATTATATAGTTTGTCCCGTTATAGCGCGCGGAAAGTCCCGTTCGAGAGACAGTGACGGGAGTTATAACTTCCAAATAGTTCTTAGTAAAATGATAGAAGGCATTAGTGGGCGGACAAGGTTTTCGGAACATCTTTTTATTCGACGGTTCGGGTCTATAGAATATAAGTCAATGTTTGTATGTAATTAATTGATGTAAATGTAACCAATTATTTTTTGGTTTTTAGTTGTGTCTGGGTTTTTTTGAAGACGGTTTTATTTTTATTTAAAAAGTAATAATCATCATGCCGTATTATAAAAACTGTAAAATATTTCAAGGTTAATTTTCATAACCAAATTACTGTTTTGACGTTAGGTAGTAGTAACATTAACTTCAAATGTACTCTTCTTTCATTCATTAAACATTAGACTGATGTCTCAAGTTTACCGTATCATATCGTTACATCCAGTATCCAGTTAAACTAGGTTATCCATCTACAATTCTTTAAACAATACAATGATATAGAATGTTTATTCACATCGCAATTAGACAATATCTGGGTCGGACGCAGTGAGGTCACTTTTTTATTAACGATGTTATCATCTATAATTTAGTCAGGGTTTTTAGGAAATTGTAATTCGGACGAGGTGTTGGCAATAGGGTAGTTTCCTATGCTTAATTTTGTACATTATTTGATATGCAACCGAATATAATACGCAAAAGTTGGAGTTTTGAAAAATTGAGGTCACAATATTTATTTTAAATATTAGTATGAGCAAAAATGGTTGCGTAGTGGGACCATATCACTATCTCCCTCGCACAACGGCAAAGTAATGGCCATTCTGTTCTCAGAATGGCCATTACTCTCCGTGACGTCACTGCCTCATATCCTGCATCATTTTAATGTCATTTGACAATTACCCCTTGCAGCAGATTTGAATGGCGTCTAATTTACTTATTTTTGTTCGGATTTATAAAATTTCGATAATAGGTTTTAGGTGTTAAATACTCTAAGGTTTTAGGTAATGTAACGTGTTGATTAAAATTATAAAAAAAATGTGTCATTTATCCTATTGTATTAAAAACTTTGCTTGTGCAGTAAGTAGGTAGGTACTACTTATTTAATTTGTAAACTACACTAACTTTATGTGAATCATAACGCAACTGCCTTAATATGCATTTATTGTTGTTATCATGCATCTAATGAGTAATGATTTTATAGAACATGCTAAACGAACCGAAAATGTGTTAAAAAATTAGCGTGTGCCATGTATCGCATCGCTTACTGTTTTATGCTACAACTTCACAGTAGAATTTTTACATACACTTCATAGTAAATTAACAAATTAAATGGATATATATTTCTAGCTCCATCACGGCGAAATGTTTACGAGAAATAATGCCTATGAGTAGGTACACACTTTAGATAAAATGTACAATACTTTTTTACATAGACTGTTTTTGTTTCATTCTCTCTTTTTTATACAAAAGAGAAGGCAAAGGTTGCTTGCTCCACCATGCAGCCTTGTCTGTCGTTATTTTTTCCAAGTCTTGGCTAAAATTGAAAGTCTTCTTCTTCTCTGCTTTTTATAAGTCAAAAGGCCAAAGCCATGTCAGTAGTTTTTATCCATTTAAAAGGAAAGCCATGTCTGAAATAGTTACAATTCAAAAGGCCACAGGCATGTCTGAAATAGTCAAAATTTAAAAGGCCAGTTACATTTCAACAGGCCAAAGCCATGTCTGAAATCGTCACAATTTAAAAGGCCAAAGCCATGTCTGAAATAATTAATTCACTTACTAATCACAAATAAAACGTTACTTCACATTCCCGCAATTTTTTTTATACCTATAGTCCTATATGTAGACATGCTATATTGTAGTAAGTTTATATCATGGATATAGAATTGTCGATAAAAGTTTTATAAACACATTCAACTTAGATTTCTACAAAAAGATTTCATTTCTAAGTCATCGGCGCTACAAGAGACACATTAAAAGTTAATAATATTGGTAAGCTTTAATTACTTTATCATATGACTATGAATTACAAATTTTATAGTGCATTATGTGAGACGCATACCCACCGTACATTGTAAAGTGTGAATCAATTTATAGGGCCTTATTATAAAATGCAGATCAACGTTAAATCGCATTTATATCAACTAGTTGCTATGTCGACCCACAGTAACATGTTCAATTTAGTCCTAATTTATAATTGAGTCGTATAGAAGCAAAGTCGGCAAAGTAGGAAGTTAGGCAAAGAAATAAACTAGGCAATTTTAAATTTTTATAAGGGTTTTCACGGTTAAGCTTAATTTAACCTATCATTATCATCAACATTTATCATTGTTGTTGTCACTAATTAAATTAAATATCTCCTAAGATTAAAATAATCAGCCAAATTATCATTCTACTTAAACGAATGTAATTTTTTTTTTAAATTGCTAAAAAAACATTCGGCCCCACTTTTCCGACTTTGGTTCTTTACGACTCAATTAGTCTAATTTTATATTAAAACCAATTATAAAATTATATTTTATTGGCCTTATTATAAATCGCATACTAAAATAAATAAATAACACCCAACAGTCACACACATAGCCCCGACTTCACACTAAGATACGAGTCTTGTGTTGCGGGTATCATGGACTACGAGAGTCTTTCGGTCTCACAACACCCAGACCCCGGACACAAATATCTGTCTGTGACACAAATATTTGTCCCGGTGTGGGAATCGAACCCACGGCCTCTCGTTTCACAGCCGGCTACTCGCCAACTGCACCACGGAGGCGGTCAGTACTAACTAACAATACTATACTAACTGTAAACCTGGTTTATATCAACTAGTTGTTATGACAACCCATTGTTACTTGATTTGGACCTTGTTAGGCTACGGTTAAAAATAAAGTCCATTGAATTGCTGGTGAAAATAAGATCGTAGAGGACGCTACTGGCACTGGCCTGTAGAAACATGTTTATCACTACGACTATCACGCAATATCCTATACAACTTACAATCGGTACCTGTTTTATTTCTGGCACAGACTAATAGCAGTCTCTCATTACGTCACAGCTCACATCATTGTAACGCTACCGACAACATCGTCCTTTATCACCAAAAATATTATGTTCTAATCTGGCATGTCTATGGCCATAGGCGCGATAACAACGGTCAACGTAAACATTTTTATTATTAAACTTACTCCAGTAACGGTTCAAACCGATATCCATTATGCCTACATAAGCTACTTAAAAACTTTCATTTTCTGGAAATCTATTGTACTTTAGAATGGTAGATGGTCCGAGTTTCGTGGTAATTTATCCTTTCAAAATTCTCATAGAGTTTTTGGTTAACTGTTCTATTGTTAAATACTAGGTAAAGTATGTGTTCTGATTGCCCGACCGCGAATCGAACCCAGAATCTCAGCGGTTTATAGTAGGTATATAGATACTTATTGTACAAATATCGATAAATAAAAATAGGGGTATACGAATATTCATATGTTTTTATATATAGTTTAAATTTAGCAATTAGTAGACTAGTCCCTAAGTGGACGTGGTATATTCGATAAATTCATGTTTTTAAATGCCACTGGGTTTTTTTATTTATTCATAGCATGGATACATGTCTTTCAGTCGCATACATTTTTTTATTGTATCCATTGGGTTCTTAGAGTAGGCAACCAGTTGGGTTAAATAAATTTAAACTTGCCAGAATCTGACGTGCTAGGCCTGTCGCTCTTATTCACGTCATCATTACAGTTCTGATGTAGTACCTGTCATTTAGCGACCGCGCATTATAAAAAAGTTAAATCACAATATGTAATAATATTTTGGTATTTAACGAATGAACTATGAATTTCTTGTTTAAATTCTTAAAGAACAGAACTTCTGTTTTTGTGTTTGAAAACAGACTAACAACATACCAAGCAGAATAAAATCATAAAGCGCGCTAGTCTGGCGTAATGTTGGCAGTATTGGAACATTATGGAAGGATGAAAAGGGCGCGCCTTCTGAGTTACGTCACGAAGCGGTCGGTAGCGTTGGTAATGTTGGTATGGTTGATTCATTCATCCGCGTCCGCGCCCGACATCGCCCACCGATGCGCTTACGCATTCGAAGCAAATTGTAACCTTGTCTGAATATAATGATACATTCGCTATAGAAATAAATGTGCATCACATTTTTATACTCAATTATTTTAGCATAACTCCAACTACACACGATTTTAAACAAGCGGTAAATATTTGTTCGATATTCTAGTTACAATGTGATATAATACTTCATTATTAAATATTTACATAATACAATCACATATAACTTGTATTATTTGACAAACCTAGAAACATCTGATTCTATTTGTAATATACATACTCTGACTATTGAAATAATCAGAAACAGATTGAGTTTGCACTGATATTTTAAAAACGTGCTAGTATGATGCTGGCATCACTTGCGGCGGGGTAGAAGGTTGAATGACCCACGTATAGATGTCGGTAAACGAACCCTACGCACCTGGCCCCATCGCGCCTCCAAGCGGCCTCCCCTCGGCCCTCGCTACTTCGCTAGTTACAAAGCGACTATCTAGGTGGCACGTATTGTTTTGCGCCGCTCCGTCGTGAATTTATCCATATATTTCTGCAGCAATGGACAATCTATTGATTGAAGCCGTTTACAGAAGAGATCCGCTGTGGAATCCGGCCAATGAACATCACAAACATTCTAACATTCTAAAGAACCTTTGGGAGGAGGTAGCTGAAGAAGTAAAAAAAGATGGTTAGTAGCTATTTATTTATTAGTACTAAATGTTTTTTAAATTCTATTAGATATTCTGTTTAATACAGTAAGTAAATTTAATTACGCATTAGCAATATATATATATATAGTATAGTTTATAGTTCCACTACATCCATACTTATATTATATCCATACTTAGGTATATTATAAAGCTAAAGAGTTTATTTGTATGTTTGTTTGTTTATTTGAACGCGCTTAACTCAAGAACTACTAATTCGAATTGAAAAAATCTTTTAGTTTTAAATAGCCCATTTATCGAGGAACGCTATATGCTATATAACATCACGCTATGACCAATAGGAGCGGAGCAGCAATGAAATTTGTTGCAAAAACGGGGAAAATTTATTCCTTGCGAGAGAGCTTCTTTTGCGTGCGCTGCGTAAACGGTTCAAGTTACGTAACAACCATGTATGACGGAATTGTTCCTCGTAAAAAGTTCTAAAAAAAAGTCCGTGATAGCATATGTCTATCTTTTTCAGTTGGCTCACTATAACCTTTTTAATGGAAATTAATTTTGTTCTAAAATAATGCATTATTTGCAAAGGGGTTTTTATAAACATGGTATTAATCCTTATCCAAATAAATACTTTATTTATCACAAGTATTTAATTTTGAACAAAGTTGCTCTTACGTCATTTGATTTCAATGAATATCTTAGGAGATATAACAGTTTTAAAATATCTCCGCAGCAAAATTAATATTGTTGTTTGTATGTTTGTTTGTAACCTTTTTATTACTAAACGGCTGAACGAATCCTAATGAAATTCAGCAGAAGGATAGATCATATCCTGGGGTAGGTTATCTTTTGTCTCAAAAAATTCTCAAATGAAGAGGGTGAAATAGGGGTTGAAAGTTTGTATGGGTAATCCGTAATAAATCCGTAGTAATAATACCTCAACTTAGGAGATCTGAAAATTCATATTTAGGGTCTAGAGTTGGGGTACAATGTTTGGCCATTTTGCGGCCTTCTGAGTACTCTGACAATAGACCCTCTACCGCTTCTTCAACTTCTTGCCCATGGCGTAGTGTGAAGAAGCAGGCCGGCATGACTGTGTTGAGTAGCGGGGGATAGATCGTCTCTCGCTACTCTAATTGGACCGCACTGCGCTTACCATCAGGTGCAGTGCGGTCACTATGCCGTGCCAGGATAAAAAAAAACTTATGAGGTATTCTTTAGATGCAATCTCAAGATTTAGGCACAACACCTGAGAGGCAGGACATTCGCTACAGGTTCCTCAGTGCCGAAGACAAATCCTTGGAAGGTATACTTCTGCTCCCGAAAATAACCACCACGCGGGCGTATCCGCGAGCTACAGCGAGTATTATTATAAAATAAAGTCCTCCGCCGCGTCTATCTGTCTGTTCGCGATAAACTCAAAAACTACTGAACGGATTTTCTTGCGGCTTTCACCAATAGATAGAGTGATCCATGAGAAAGGTTTAGGTATATAATTTGTCAAGGTTTTGAGTAAATTGGTTGAAATATAACGACAATTGTTAAAAGTGTCAAGCCGCCTGGGATTTTTCATTGAAAACGCTGCCTAATCCCTTTGAGATATCATGGTGGGATATTCTTCTTTTATAGATCTACAAAAAAGTTCGCGATGGCATAAATATATATCTTTTAGCTATCCTAGCTTACTACAACTTATTAGCTTACTTAAATCAACATCTTAGGAGTTACTAAAAAAAATTATGCGTGCAAAAATAAATTCAAGCGCCTTCTCACTATTTCTATACATATAAGCCAAGCCAAACACCTGAGAGGTAGGGCGATCGGTACAAGTGCAGGAGACAACTTGAATTGCATACGTTGTTTTCCCAAAAATAACCCTCACGCAGGCGGAGCCGTGCGCAACAGCTAGTATAATAATAATTATAATAGCCCTGTGTTACACATTGTCCCACTGCTGGGCACGGGCCTCCTCTACTAATGAGAGAGGTTAGGGCCTAAGTCCACCACGCCGGCCTAATGCGGGTTGGTAGATTTCACATAACTTTGAAATTCTTCGGAGAAATGTATAGGTTTTCTCGCGAAGGAATACATCCTTCACCGTTAAATCAAGTGATAATTAACAATGAATACACACGTAACTAGAAAAGTCAGAGATGTATGCCATTTCGGCTGGGTCTCAAACATACTACTTTCGTCTTGACAGTCCGTACCGCATACGTACGTAACTATTATTACTTTATAACTATTATTTACTATTATTTACATAATATATAAGGAAACGTTTTGTTAAAACTTGTCATCTGACTAATAAATTCACATTGTTGCAGTAAAAATTTTAAAGACAAGATGGAGGAACATAAGAGCTTATTATATCAAAGAATACCTAAAAATAGAAAACTCGAAAGGAGACTACTTGACCACGTGGCAATATTTTGATAAACTTCGATTTCTATCAAATACTATACCTATACCTATACCTATTTCGTATGGAACGAAGATTGAATACGACGACAGTTTTAACACATCCGTCGGTGAGAGCTACTGCAATCCGCAGGAGTTTTTAGAATCACCATCTCCGGCACCATCCTCCTTGTCAGACTCGTTCACGTCTGCTCCAAGAAAAATCAAACATGAGTACAAAATGAATTCTAATGTAAATGATACTATCGTAAATTTAAAAAGAAGAAAACTGGAAATATTAGAGAAAGAAGCAATCAGAAGATCTAATGACGATCTACTTTTTTTTGAAAGTCTTCTTCCTTATTTAAATGAGATCCCTTTAATACGTAAATTGCAACTTCGATCGAAAATTCAAGAGTTGATTATAAATGAGTTAGAAGAAATTCAGAAGGAAAGATCAATAACCAATACTACAACAGATACGTCTTCTAATAAACAATCTGTATATATAAAAGAAGAAACTGACTGACTGACTGACTGACTGACTGAATGACTGACTGACTGACTAACTGACTGACTGACTGACTGACTGACTGATCGATCAACGCACAGCCAAAACGGCTGGGATTAGAGACTTGAAATTTTGACAGTAGGTACCTTTGATGACGTAGGCATCCACTAAGGAAGGGTTTTTGGAAATACCACCCCTAAGGGGGTAAACTAGGGGATGATAGTTTGTATGAAAATCCTTCATTTTTGAAATTTAGTTTATGAAAATTAGTATTTGGCCTTTTAGTCAAAAATAAAAAACACATATTTCAGGGTTTTTTGGAAATTCCACCCCTAAGGGGGTTAAATAGGGTAAGAAAGTTTGAATGAAAATCCTTCATTTTTTAAGTAAAATGCATGAAAATTGGTATTTTGTAGTGTATACTTTTTGTCTCAAACATGACCTCCACGCGGGCGGAGCCGCGAGCAACAGCTAGTAGATACATAAAAGCTATGTGTATGTGTTTTGTGAAAATATGTTTAAAATCTTTATGCGACGAGGAAACTCTTCATCCTTCGACTAATTAATATTCCAGTCATCATTTGACATATTTAGCGTTCCCAGTATTTTAGCTGACTAAAAGAATGCAACTTATTAATCAGAATGGGTGTGTAGTGACTCTGGCGGGGAGTCGTGTAACGTGGGAGGTGTCAAGACTGGCGTTATTGTTACTTATTAACTTTTGTATCGGCAGTATAACTACTTCGAATGCCTTTTATAAGCAAACGTGTGGTAATCTTCATGATAGCGTTTGTTAAACAAAGCACGTAGTCCATCCAGCGCGCATTCCCCCCATTCCTTTATGGAAAATGACAAAAATAATATGACATTGTAAAGTAGTTTAGTTATATGTGGAAATAAATGGTATGTGACGCAATCTAGCTGAACACATTTCGGGCTAGACCTTAAATAGATATGTTTATAGTTCGTCCACCTCGATTTTGAATACAACAAATAACATAAGATCGTATCCTGTTCATTAATATTGAAGTCGCACATAATTCCATGTTAGCATTTATCAAAACATTGATAAGAAGTTCAGTGTGTGCAGATATTGCTACGGTAAATCATACAGACTGGTGTTCTGATTACGAACGATATATCAATCACAGTCTATTAAAATGCGTGAATTATAAACATGTCAATATAAACTGCAGTTTTATTTCGGCCTTTTCCTTGTACATTTTTGTTTTATGTGTGACGAATCCTTAAAGTATTTGTCGTTTGAAGTTCGATGTTTAAGAGTTTAAGAAATTGGCAATACGTCGATAATGAGTCATGATGTTTAATGTCTATTATATTTTATTACCAATGTATTGCAAACGATTTAGTAATTAAAAACAAATACAAGATCGAACGCTTCAAATTTCAATGCTTTTTTCTCCTAATAAATATGTAATTAAATTTACAATATTACAATACGCAGTAACGGATAGTGACCACCGTACACAGGGTGTAAAATCCGCCATACTGGCACATGCAAGTGTGTCGCATTCCGGAATCAGCCAGTGTACATCCGGTTTTTGTCGGGTGTCTAGAGTTGGGGTACAATGTTTGGCCATTTTGCGGCCTTCTGTGTACTCTGACAATAGACCCTCGACCGCTTCTTCACCTTCTTGCCCATGGCGTAGTGTGAAGAAGCAGGCCGGCATGATTGTGTTGACTAGCGGGGGATAGATCGTCTCTCGCTACTCGATACTCTAATTGGACTGCACTGCGCTTACCATCAGGTGCAGTGCGGTAACTTTGACAGGATAAAAAAAAGGCGACATTGCATTGTAAGAGACACGTATATTAAACAGAGGTGAAACACCTTCGGCTCCGATGATAAACTCACTAAGTACACAGTAAACTGGGTGATCATTATAAATCATAGATAGGTAAAGTTACCAGCCTGCTTCATGACCCTCGTTAGCACTTGATGATTGTACCACTTCGCGCTCACTCGATTAGAATTAGAACGTAAACGTAAGAAATCATTTAATTTTAATGGCACGCGATCCATCACTTGCGAAACGTTTCTTGCAACATTTTTTGCCTTAACCACACTTTCTAAATACATTTTCCGCAAAAATAACACATTGATTGAAGCTGAGAAAATATATAAGCACACCATAAACTTACGCCTGCATCCTCGCAGGGGTATACAGAGGCACAACTAGGTTCCCACAGTTTGCCGAGCTTATTTGCGTCACATGATGTCATAGGAGGGCACTATCGTCATTTCAGGTACAAATTCCAATAACTTATTTACAGCCCCCGTGGCCGTGTGAGACGAGAGGCCGAATTTCTCCACCAAGACAATATTTTTACGAACCCCGAATATTTCTCTAGGGTCTGGGTGTTGTTTAAGGCCCTTGTAATTCCTAATGCCAATGAAACAGCTTATAAAAAAGTAAAGTCAGGTCTTTAACTATTGGTCTTACTTTATTATCATGTATGAGATTTTTATATGGAAAATACTCGAAAATAAATTGTGATTATGACCTGGGTTTTGAACCCACTAAGCTACTAGAGCACTAAATCTATGTAATCTTTCAAACACATATTATCAGCATTTATTATACTTATGCGGGAGGCATACTATAAAACTAACAAACCTTCCCATCAGACCTTCGAAGCGGTTCCACAAATTTCTACCCTTATAATTTATTGGATTTAAGTACTATTCCTTATTATTTAAAATTAAACGATATTTATTATTCTGTATAGAAGTTAGTTATTTTCAATTCCCTTTATTAATTACACCAAATATGTATTTATTTTTTAAAAGAAAGGTTTAAATATATTTACAAATCCACACATTTAATCAGTTTGTATCATTTTTTATCTGGTAAAAGACTACGATAAGCACTTTATGTAATGCACAAATGAAAATCATAACGTTTTAAACAAAGATAAATATGTATGTACAAACAGATAATGGTTTCTTATGTTTACGCGAATACTATACATTGAAATAAAACAAATTTTACGGATTGTATCATGGTTCATATAACTTTTTTTATAAAGTTTTATTTCAATACATACAGATAGATAAAAACAGCTAAAAATATTTTAATCTTCGTGGATTTTGCAGCAATAATGTAAATATTAAATAAAAGTTAATAATTTATCCAATTCCGAACCAAGTAACATTTTATGTAAAAGTAGTAATATGTATCCACAATAAGGAAATAATTAGTAATTTTTTCTTCTTGGAATAAATATTTCAACACCACGTTATGTAATCACTAGTACACAATAATTGCTCATCAACAAAGCAAACGATTGTTTGCACAGTTAATTATGAAAGCTAGTAGTGGGTACTGGCGTTGACCAGAGTTTCCTGTGTGATAGCCACTGCATGCTGTTTCGATAACCGCTTGTCGCTCGATTTCCGTCTCGGGACAATGTCCCCGCATTACTGATTGCTCTTATAATACATAATTATTAATGTATAATTATGGTTACTGTTGGAATCGTTGTTCAGAATGTTCTTCGCATTAGATTAGAGCAACGGTAGAGTCTCTTGCCCGTCCTTCTCTAGCGAAACAGCATTCCGAACTGGCGGTAGAGTAAAACATTTCATGGATTCAATTAATATTTGATTTTGATTTTTATTAGAAGTATCTAATTATCTTAATCCTTTATATAAATTTTTCGATTCACAACTAAGATTAGTTTGATGTTGACTCTATATTAAATACATATAAGGTTCTTCGTATATTACATGCATGGGATCGAATAACTGTACTGTCACACTTTTGTGTATCCTATTGAGAATTTAAATTAAGCTATTGCATATTATATTATTGTGAGAATCACTTAACTAGGATTCAAAGATTATCAAAAAGAAAAACACACCAAAATAAACATTATCTAAAGAAACCAACGACATAAAATGTTATCTACTTTATTTGTAAAATAAATCAAGGATGGGTGTCAGTATCATGATTATCGAATGTATAAAAGTTTTTGGAGTTGGTAACTGGCCCAGTCTAAAGTTGAGTAGTCACAATATGATATGTCAGATATTAGGGACAATTGCCTGGCCCGATATGTTAGGTTAGTCGCCGATAACACTGTTTAAACTGCCGCTACTGACGATGTTTGAATAAACATAGAAAATTATCATTACATAACTTCAAGATAAGTACTTTCGACAACGATGGCTGCATAGATACGAATCCAAGTAAAATCTATTGTTTTTGCAACTAGACGTTTAATAGGAAAGAAACTTAGTTTCATCAGAACCGATGATTAGACTGCTCAAATAAGACTTGTTTATTTGCATGAGTGAGTACAATCTCAAGTTCTAATAACGTTACTATTATAGTCATCGCGGGACCGTGAACCACTAGTACACTGATGTACTTCATTTTTTCTCAGTCCAATGGAGCTTCCTGCTTTGTATGAGTTGATTGATATTAGATATGGACAAAAACTGGTTCTTACCTGCTTTAACTAAGTATATTTAATAGAAGGGTGTTCATTCGGTGTTGAATCCATTCCTATACTTTTTTGTTTTGTATCTACTCTGATGGATGAATGCAATAATAACTTCTAGTTAAGCGGGCCAGCGCGCCACTCCATTGCGAATTAAACATGATTGATTCAACCTGGGCTATTTTTAATAATAAAAGAACTCCACAAATGTCTGTTAATAATTTTTACCAACTGATTTCGCAGTCTGAAGTGTGGCAATTGTAATAAATTAATGCCTATGCAGAAATTATTAATTCCAAATGATACACTTTTGACCATTGACTTCGTAGTACATATAAATCGCTGCGTTTGACATTTATTCTTATTTAGAAAACTGATTGTATACATACAAAAGGAGTTATATAGCGTGCTGAGTTTTTTCGATCTTATTGCATGCTATATTTTTATTACATTTCAATATGTAATCATCAACTATGTTTACGGCAATTTTGTTAAAGGTATAAGGTGAGATGACGGTATACATAAACTAGATGACTATGTATAGCCGTATAGGTAGAATCTACACAGACATAAAACTGCATGTGAACGCGGTCGAGTTGATTCAGCATAACATCGCTACTACAACAAATGGCATCACAATTCAAGTATTCGTGATTCACCTATTTATCGCGTTGGACGCTTACTTTGCTTACGTTCCACTTTACATTTAGTTGTTTTAGCTGTCTTCTTAACAACATATTTAGCACAAATGTGTGTGCAATTCATCATAGCAGTCAACGCGGTGGCGCCAAACAGTTGGGAGTTCTGATGTCATGGTCACGCGCGGTTGCGTCACAACTCACAACCAACAACAGTGCCGACTGCCGACTGCCGAGTGAGCAGCGGACGATTAACTACGTACAATACACTCGCGGGCCGCGGCCTTACCACGCCCGCTCCACTGGCCTGGCTGATCACTGATCTGGCCACTATTTATCTAGGTTAGGAGGACTCCAATCAATCTGCAGCCGCTAAATTTAACTAAAACTTTTATGGTTCAATTTTGTTCAACTTTATGTCGCTACAACCTTGCCTAAAAATTATTCTGAGTTTATCTAATGGCATATAATGTTTTCATACATGTTCGATTTCTGAACATGTAAAATATGTAGTTGAGAATTATGGTGGTAAATTAACATCTATCGCACAATACACAGTAATATTTATGCTTAATAAACTTTCTTTGTAGACACTCCCGCTTCCAAAATAGAACATTCAGAGAAGAATAAATTAAAAGACACGGCAAAAGCAAACGCGCCAAATATGGACGGACAGGATTAGGTTTAGTATACTGTCGAAGTAGCGGTGTAACTCAGAATGCCTATTAATATTCAAGGCGATATTAATTTATACGCACATTATCGGTAGCTGGAACCACTAACTATGGTAACTAATTGTAAATGGTCGGGAGGTTGCCTTTTTACATACTAAACGATTCATCAAACGACACACTGGGTTCTTTTTAACTGTTTTGTCACTGTTGACAGCGGGGCTGACTTCATTTCTTTCAGCCTTGAATTTTTAGCATAATAGACAATAGACACTACTGCAAATATACGATATGTTAGTTAATAATGTTGTCATAAACGTAGGTGTTCTTTTCTCAAATAATTATATTATTAGATATTTGAGAATTATGATTTTGACAAATGAACCACCAATAGGTAAATATAACTATATTTTTTGTTTTAATTAGTGTGAATATATTTTTCCTTGTTTCATTTGTGTCATTGTTTCGTTATCAGACACTCGTATAAACTGGGCTCAAATATAAAAAACACAATTAGTCAGAATTAGACAATCCATATGGAAAATGCTTTATAGGTTGAAATATACTTCATCTATACATATAAATAAATATCCAGTAAGTAGATAAGTTTGCACGTTTTTTTTGTTATATCGTGAACAAAGTTCTAACAGTGCGAAAGTCATAAATTCCTACTTTACAAGGAAGAAAAACCAGATAACACCTTAATATTAATAACTTATACTTCAAATACATAAATATTGAATCTTTCCTTGGTTTGACTACGTTTACAGAGTGTTTTTGTTTCTCCCTTGTCTATATATAGTAGGAGTTTTTGTCTTACGCTATGTTAGCACTTCACAGGTGATAGAGGATATTATTAACTTAGCTTTAAAAAATAATGAACATAACCTAGTTAAACACATCTACAGACACGATTAGTTACTTTATGTAACTAATATTTAGTAGTTCTGCAATGTTGTAACAACATTTTCAAACTTCCGTCGACACGGTTTAAATTAGTTTTTTCTACAAGTAAAAACAGTTTGATCTTGATGCCCCGCAAAAAATATAGTGGGGCTATGTCGGCACGGTCGTTGGCTTAACGTGAAACATCAGACCTTGGATAAAGATACTTCGTGCTACATACTAACCAACGCGTACTGGCTTCCGGATCTTGCATTCGCAAATTCGTATCTCTGTCGCACCACCAAGCTGTGGAACAATTTGCCAGCTACCGTGTTCCCTCCTTCCTATGATCCTGGGTCCTTTAGGCGTGGTGTGAAGAAGCTACACAGCGGGCCAGCATGGTTGTGTTAAGTATATATTGAGGGATATATTGTCTCTCGCTACTTGATACTCTAATTGGACGTCACTGCACTTACCATCAGGTGCAGTGTGGTCACTTTGCCGTTCCAGACTTTAAAAAAACATGTAGAGTTTAATGGGAGAAACACAAAATTATAGTTCCTTCATTTGGCCAACTCTCTAACTCTACAGATAAATTGATCTGTCTGTATTTGGCAAGCCATTTTAAGCATATTAAATTTAAATAATTTGCATGTTGGATATCAATCGTCTTATTGTTAGAAACGAAAGAGACCTGAAAGAAACAGAAAAAGAAACCTGTTAGATCTTGGTTCCGATTACAGCAGCAGTTCAGCTAGATGACGATATAAGTTATGTAATGACACCAAATTTACAAATTATCTGAAAGTAATAGTTATGATATTAAAAAGTTGTACGGGTAGATATCCGGCGTTAATTCAGAGGAGTTTCACGTCAATATTATTAAATAAACTATATATAATGTACATTCAATTATAGACACGGTGCTCCCTCAAGTTTACTGTGAAATGTGCACGGAATCTGCTAACGCAAATGCACTCACATTGAATAATGGTCGGAGTAGTGTTCCAAGAATCAACAGATTTTCCAATAATTGAATGTGAATTTACCATTAAGCTATTAAAGAGCAGCTATGCTTCTCTGCACTTGCCAAAACATTTTACTGGTGATTTTATGAAATTGGGAAGTTTAACATCACTTATTTAGTCAGCGTTTTTGTGATATATATTTTAAATATTCTATCGTGAACTAAACATGTATTTGTTTGAAACGTTTTTATGGTTTTAGAGAATATGACGAAACTTTATATCAAGTTTTCAAGTCGTATAATACTAATAGTGTTCATCAAGCAATCAAATTATTCCACAAAATTTTCGAAACAGATTTTTTTTTTTAAATAGTTTCTTATTTTTCTGTGCATCAACATCATTCTTTAACAGCCTCCGTGGCGCAGCGGGCGAATAGCCGGCTGTGAAACGAGAGGCCGTGGGTTCGATTCCCGCACCAAGGCAAATATTTGCGTGACAGATAGATATTTGTTCCGGGTCTGGGTGTTGTAGGACCTTAATCCCTCGTAGTTCTTGATACCCACGATACAGGTTTTACCTAGTGTGGGGTCAGAACTATGTGTGTGACTGTTGGGTGTATATCAGCACCTTTCACCTCGGAAGTGTAATAGATGTTTAAAACAAATCATGCAATCTGACAGAATATAGTGAAGTAATTCTATCAGGATGAGATGAGCCTAATGTTCAAGCTTGTTCCTGAATAGTAATTACGTGTAGTGATCTCAAATTTATGAATAATGGGAAATCATTTTTACACACACCTGCAGCCCGCCCCAACCGTATACGTTCAGGAAAAGAATTTAGAGAATATATTAATATAAACAGTAGCTGGCCACTGACTTTCTAGATATGAGAAAAGTTTAGGCTCTGACATGATACAAATGATTATAACATTAGAACTTTAGAACATAAATCACCTTTTTTCTGATATTCAGTTTGATAATATTGATAATTCTATTCTATTCTATTGAAAACCAAACTCAGAACCCTGGATATATTATCCACACTTGCATAAACTGAAGCATAGAAGCCCTATAAATATGTATCTCAATACAAATGTATACAATTTTATTAAAAAAGTAACGTTGGATTATGGTCTTTTCGAATTGACAAAAGTAAACATGGTTGACGCATGACGGCCCGACACGATCCCACGACCCATTATTTAAATCCCCTCGGACGCGAATTCTTTTATCCCCTTGCTTTCGGACGAGTGAGTGGACATGACAGTATAGTAAATTGCGATGGAGGCCTACAAAGAAACTGCCTTTACAAACCACTTTGACTACGGTAATGTAGGCACGTCCTCTAAATCTCAACCAAAAACTAGACCCTTGAATTTTCTTTAATACTTTAGTGTCACCTCAATATGTGCAAAATAAATGTGGTTTCTTTTATACAAAAAAATACTACATTCTTTAAAGTTACGAAAATTACAAAAAAAATATTTATTGACAAAAATACTTTAAAAGTCTTGGAACATTAAATGAGTAAGAATCGATACAGATATTTAAAACGATAGAGCCACGATGTAGACAGTTTTCTCCACAGCATAAATGGCCCAGCGAGATCAGAAAAGTGCCAATAGATCTGTGTTGGGAAATTGAAATGGTCCTACATGTATTATATTATTACTTATTGGATTTTGGTATTCGCAGACCGGTGGACAACACCACTGGCCTAAGCCAATTAATTGTCCGTTAAGTTTCAATTTAATTAACAGTTTAAAACGAAGATGGACTCAGCCTGTGTACATTTCCTAGCAATATTCTACAGGTATTGAAACACATTTCTTTTGAAGTTGTACATGTTGTTGTTCTAGAAATTATGATAGCTCTTCGGGAATTATTCCCGTTGTTGATAAAATTATAGGGACTATAAAAACTGTGTAACTCGGATACATTGTGGTTTATGGCTATTAGAAATGGCGATGTCAATAATATAGGTATAATCCATTTTTTTAATATATCAACCACAGTAATATAATAGTAAAAAGTAATACTATATTAATTATTATTGTAGTAATATCTGATCTTGCTAGTTTTTAGATGGCTCGGTCAAAATAAGGTTTATTACGAGAATATTCAAGAAATAAACAAATAAATAACACCAAACAGTCACACACATAGCTCCGATCACTAAAATAAACACACACTACGACACTAAAATACGAGTCTTGTGTTAAGGGTATCAGGGACTACGAGAGACTTTCGGTCTCACAACACCCAGACCCCGGATACAAATATCCGTCTGTCACACAAAAATTTGTCCCGGTGTGGGAATCGAACCCAAGGCCTCTCGTTTCACAGCTGGCTACTCGCCAACAGCGCCACGGTGGCTGTCAAATATATCTGGTTTGGTATTTGTTTGTTTGAATTTGTAATCGATTATATTGATTTTAATATATTGAACTGTATCTTAGTTACTATTACATTTTCTACACATGTCAGAGGGTAGGTAAATTAGATTTTTCTTCAAATACATTTTGTAATTAAGAGTTGCGATATTTATATGTATATTGATTGAACTTATAGAAACTTGAAGATATTGGTCTTAGGATAGCACATGAAGCCTTTTGACTCTGGATTTCACCAAGAATGAGTCATGCGTTCGACGTCTCTTTGTCAACATTAGGTTGACTCAAGCCGTGGCAGTCGGTGTCTTCCATATAGAAACTTCCGGCTACATTCTTCTTTTTTCATGACATCTGTGACTTTTGTTATAACGTTATGCTGTTATTTGTTTCAAATTCCGAAGAGTAAGTAAAGTTATGAACATAAAGCGTTATGGAATTGTGAAGTACAGGGGATGTACCTATTGGCAAAGAAATGATTAAATGAAAAAGTATAGTTTGAGTGTAGTGATTTATTATTAATCTATCGACAACATGCCTTATTCATGTTGTTAATATTTAACGATATACTTAGAAAACTTACAACTCATGGTAAATAAATATTCATAAGTCGGTTTCCTTGGTGAATTGGCATTGATTGTTATTAGGAAAATAAATTAAACTTTCTTAATCTAATAAAAATACTTATTTTGTTTTTCTGTGCTGCCATTTTACTTATATATTTCTAGAGAAAAGTTTCATATATTTTATGTTTGTTTATTATCTAAATATTCTTTATCAATATTAGCTGTAATATTAGGTAGTAATTGGCACTTAAAGGTCCTATTTTCTAATATCATTCTGGTTAGTCGTAATAAGAATAATAATTAGTTGTTCTTGGGTTTCGCTGTTACTAAAAATTGTATGTACGTCTTAGGTAGGTAGGTGTGGTTTTGTTATAAATGACCTAAATTATACCTATTGCCGTTGAAATATTTAAGTTTGCTTAGGGTAGCAAACCATAGATATACTTACATTAAAAGCAAATCAGCTATACCATAGTAACATGAGTACTAAAAATGATCATGATGATATCAGCGCAAATCCATACATCAAACAAAGCTTGGCAATAGCACTCATGATTTGCATTTGCGTTCATTTGTCTATTGCAAATGTGGCCTTGGACTAAAACAGTCTAGTCGAGAAATGTTTCAATTAGTGCAGTTAGCGCGTCAGCCAGGAGTTTGGCGGCTCGTGTAAGGGCATGCACGTAGAGTTTAGGTAAGGACGAAGCGACAGTAATTATCGTGGTGTGTCGAGTCGACGACTCCCGGCAGAGCGTTCACCCCGAGGGTCGTACAATGCGCACAATACGCAACTGTCGGGATCGCGCCGCTATCACCAATCTGGGACGGAGTACCTACTACAGCGTACACTGATTGACGAATCAACATATTTTTGTAATTAGGTCCTGGCGGGCTTCCGTAACAAACGGGTCGTTGTAAACGTTCGTATTTAGTCTTTGTTGGCTCATACTTAGTGTTTATAAATTTTAATATATCTTTGATATCCTAACCACATGTTTTATGGTGTCGACTGGTCAAATATTAAACTTAAGCACCTACACAGGCAGGCGAGAATTGACTTGTAAGAGGCCTCGAACAATAAGTGATCATGTAACGTTCTCAACGATAACACATTTAAAAATAGAAAAGTTTAAAAGAATAATTAGTGTAATGAATAGGTGCAGTGTCGTAATAAGGCACAAAGTTGCTACCAGCCAGTGCCAAGAGTTGCTACTCGGCTGATCGTGCAAGCCGCCACACCGCTCACGGTCGACAGCCGCCCACTCGCCGGTTAAACCCATATAAAGTATACGGGTCTCAGCTTTACAATGATATTCATTTTTATGCATCCAATTCTGGCAAAACGCTAATTTGAAAACGAATTATTTTTCTTGGAATCAGCGATGCTAACTAATGCTTGATATTGGTTTATGCTGGCACATTTTAAACTTAATTTTAAGTACGTTTAGTACTTTTCTTATATATGAATATATTCACAGTAGTTTCTATAAAATTACAATAAATACTAAGAAAAAACTGTTAGTCCTTCAGAATGCAAGCACTCTTTAGTGTCATTTCATATTGACGTATACCATAAAGCTAGTTTTTAAATGCTGTCATGTATTACTTGTCCTCTCTCTTTAACTGCTCCTTCAAGTTTATTCTTCGTTTGAAAAGCTACTTTAATAATCATTACCAAAGATATCTTCAACTTGTTTTAAAGAAATATATTGCGTCTGTTGTTTCAACAATTACTGGTTGTGAGGAGTAAAAAGTTTCAACAGACGAGTGTAACCAATGCTTAGTGCCTATTAACTAGAGGCAAAGTCTCATTGTTCAAGCAAGTCTATCTAGTCTATCAACATTCCTCATCGGATCTCAGTAGTCAAGTTTTATTTGAGTGCTAGATTCGATGCCATACTTGCAGCGCCATTTAACATAATACGTTTCTTGGTATATATATGTTCAGTTGTCACGAAGATCATAAAACAAGATTTGTCACTTTACTTCCTTTGCGAGGATATTCTTGTTTGTAAAATTCGATTCAGCGGAAATCACTGAAGTTATCATAGTAGTATATTATTCTGACACGATAATAAGGGGTACATTTACAGTTTAGCTGAAATAAGCGGATACAGACTAAGGTGCCTTTCGTTAGTAGAGGAAGCCCGTGCCCAGTGGGACAACTTTAATACAGAGCTGGTACTATTAATTATTAGCAGCCAAAAAGACAGATCAAAATAGGTACTTTATTTTATACTGTTTATTAAATTTCAAATCTTCGTGTATAACGATCACTTTCGTCAAAATAATTGATTGGCCCATTCGTTATAATTAGCAATTATTATATGTTATAAAATCATTTTTACGCGAAACGAAATGGTGAATTGACAAACTGATTACTGCAGTCGACACTAACTAAAGAATAACAACCCTAGATTCTAGGAGTCTATTGAACGGTGCGACATAAACATAATATCAAGCACATTTGAGGTACGCGCTATATACTATCTGGTAAGGTTGATTGTGTTCTAACAATACCTCATTTTGTGGAGCGAATTCCCGCAAGTTTGTCAACAAACTACAAGTAATTACACGGTGTGTGCGGTACGCGACACTACTGCTAGTGAAAGCTTCCAACACTACGTGAAACAGAGATCATTATTTCTCACTTATTAGTTTATAATGGTTTCTTTCTTTATCTTTTCCTATACGCCGTTAGTATATTTACTATTTTATATGGTTACTATTTTTATACCGCTATTAGTTATACGGTGTTTTCTCTAAGTGAACGATTGGTTGTTTTTAATACTGCAATAAAGCACAAATAGTTTAACATATTATTTTTGGGTCAAATACATAATAATATACGTCTAAGTAATATAGATGCACAAAATTAATCATAGTAGTGTCGTATTATTGCTATTTATAGTATAATCACATATTTGTTTTCTAGTGCTGCGCTATAAATTTAGAAGCAAACTGGCATTGGAACTTTATCAACAACACAATCAAAATCTGTGTTATCATATCATCGTTCCTGATTCAGCTCTTTGTTTTGAAGTTCGTCAACCTTCTTATCTTCATGTGGATTAATACTATAGCTACACGTTAGATATTTTCGGATATTTAGATATTAGTATAGGTAGCCTAAATATTTTAATGGAGGATAGAGAAAACAATAAATGGAACTTCGAAATGTCCTTTTTTTACAGATTTTATCAAAATCATTTTTCACATGGCAACATTGAGTCCACTCGTTTAAATTTCCTCAAATTCAAAATATGCATGGTTTCACTTCTTTATAGTTTTAAGATGCCCGTTTAATGCATAAGGAAATATTGCGTCACAGTATTGATCGTGGAATGTTATTGAAGCAGTAGATTTATATAATTTGATTAATCTATTGTAAGTTATAAACGATAGACATTAATCAGCAGCAAAGATATAATGTTTTTATATCACCATTGTTAAAATCGAACATATAGGTTGCATAGGAAATGTTAAATATTTATATTATCATCGCGTTACATGTTAAGTGAAACTGGTGGTAGGCTATTCATAACCGACCGGATAATGACCACCGTACACAGGGTATAAAACCCACCATAGTGGCACACGCAAGTGTGTCCGGGGTCAGCCAGTGTACATCCGGCTTTTGACGGGGGTATAGAGTTGGGGTACGCTGTTTGGCCATGTTGCGGCCTTCTGAGTACTCTACCGCTAGACCCTCGACCGCTACTTCATCTCCTTTCCCCATGGCGTAGTGTGAACAAGCCATAGAGTAGGCCGGCATGATTTTGTTAAGTAACGAGGGACAGATTGTCTCTCGCTACTTGATACTCTTACTGGACGGCACTACGCTTAGCCTACGACCGTGCCAGAATAAAATATGTTTATAATGTTTGATTGTAATAAATATAATATATAATCAGTGCGTGTAAGTATGCTTTATACATAAGTAGGTACCTACAGTTGGGTATAATACGCATGTTCAGGGTAGTGTTTCTTTGGGCGGGCGCCGGCCGGTGTTGGGTGTGGCCGTTTGTATTTTTCTATGCTGAATAAACAGTACTTCATAAACGAGTTAATTAATCATAATAAACATAGACTAATCTACCAATTACACTGATGTAACACACTTAACGGTGGTAAAAGTAGCACACAGACAATCGTAATTTAAAGTTCTTTATTGTAAAAAAATACACATGTATTTGCGTGGATATTTTAATAAATGCCGAAAATCATAATAAAAGTTATGATTCCCTGGCTAGTATTCGTGTCATAACATGATGTACAGGTTACACGGCGTGCTTTGTGTATTTTGTATGCGACATTCATTAACTATTTTTAACTTCCTTAGATAATTGTCTACCACAGCATAAAGAACTTATTCATTTTGTTATTTCTTATTGTCTAAAATATCACTGTGTTTTATTCACAAACATGAAGTAATTATGTTCTTTCAAGGAAAAATATCCGTCGAAAGGTCTTCATTGTTCAACAGATTAGTCACCAAAATTAGTTTGTTGCGGGTAATTTAAACAAGGGAGCGGAAGGCGAGGGGCATCAGTCGTCAAGCGCAAAAGGAGTAGAACGAAAATAACCACGTGACCCGGCCATTGACTCGGTTTATCCTAATCCGTCCCACTAGTCCAGTTCAGCCTTCGATACGCGAAACAAATTGAACCAATCCCGCTCAATGTGTACGAACTCTCTCCTACTGCTAAAAGCGAACAAGCGAATCGATAAGTGGCAGAAGCAAATGTTTAATTCACCAAAAAATATTGTTTCAAGTTTCGACTTGAAACCCTTTATTCAATTGTACGAAGGTGCAGTGTAGAAGAATTTTGAAGAACGCGGTAGTGCTTTGAGTTCCTAGATGTCTTGTGTGTCTGTGTGAAACATGTCATGTGTGAAACAATACGTAATACTAACCTATAAACGTTATTAGTCTGCATTTTAACTAATCAATATTTTGGTAATGTCGTCCATAAGTCCAATGATAAAGTAGAGAGATAAAAGTATGATATAAATCTCAAAATACAACCTTTTAATTTAATATAAGAAAATGTATTTATATGTTTATAAAGCAACAGTGAGTGTCGAAAGATGTATATATATGTAATGTAATTTATATACAAATTTCAATCTATACATATAACTAGTATACACCCAAAATAACGTGATTTCGTGCAATTGGGTAATAAAGAAAGAACAACTTCTTTCACAATACAAAATATTGATAAAAGGCAAAAGTTACACAATACTTTTTAAACAAGTACCAATGCATATTTTCTTGGAATTTCGTATGACACATTTGCGATACTTTGATTTAATTTTCAATATTTATTATTTACCTAAATGCATTTTATACTATTTTCACTTTACATGAAAAAAACTAAGGCCAATCCCCTCTCATTAGTACAGGAGGCCCTTGCCCAGCTGTGGGGCAATGTTTAATACATGGCATACATTTAATAGTATTATTATATTTTACTAATTTTTTATACGAAAAAACAACCGAAAACAATTTAAGATTGAAATCAAAAGAAAAGCACACAATATGGGCTACGTTACATTATTGCTATCTCACAATACGTAACAGATGTGAAATGCTAACTCCGCAGCCGCGGCCGAATGAAAATAAATATCTCCTCATGGTCTACGCAAACAAACACATCAACCTACTTTTGTTTTAGATACATAGGACTTCAAACGTCGCATTTTGTTTATGTACCACAAAATATAATTTGAATTGATATCCTGTATGTACAAAAATATTTTTTTTCATCAATGTTTCATTCGCTTTACAGCGCAATACGTCAACGCTATTTAAATCTCATTAATTGATTATTTACAAGACATAGCTAAAGTTCATGACGTAATACCAGATCCGTTGCTTTCATTATTTTTATTGTTTACTAAAAATATGATTAAATGCTAATGTAACGTTGGATGTCGGTTGAAACAACCCTCAAATGTGCTACTGTTTATTCTTTATTCATCATCTCTCGTATTTACAATTGAAGGACACTAATTAATATGAAACCTTCCCATGCTGTTGTGCTTGCAATGATGTGTAACGTGCAAATAAGTAATGAGAGTGTGTTAATCTTTAAATTAAAGATATTGGGTGTATATTAAGTAATTTAATAATATTTGGTGAATGCAGTTTGTGTTGAAAACAGATTGGTGTGTTTTGGCAATATTATTTTAGTGACTCTTGCTCTTTCGGCATTTTCTAAAGCAGAGAATTATCACACATTACTATTATTACACATAATAAATTAATTATCCGTACCACGTATAGCAGCGATAGCCTAGTTGGTTGCGGACTATCAAGACGAAAGTCGTATGTTCGAAACCCAAATGGCATACACCTCTGACTTTTCTAAAGTTATGTGTGTATTAAATGTTAATTATCGCTTGCTTGAACGGTGAAGAAAACATCGTGAGGAAACCTACGTACCTGAGAATTCTAATAAGAATTTCGAAGGTATGTGAAGTTTACCAACCCGCATTAGGCTAGCGTGGTGGACTAAGGCCTAACCCCTCTCATTAGTAGAGGAGGCCCGTGCCCAGCAGTGGGACAATGTTTAATACAGGGCTATTATTATATATCCGTACCACATATTGTCTAGATTAATGTTATTAGCGGTTATTTATTATAGGAATAATAATCACACATAAACAGTAACCATGTTAAAATACAGTTGTTGCTGGATTCGTGTTGACTGTTGAGCGACCCCTCTCCGTCAAACACACACTTTCAACTTGAAGTTCACACGCTTTGTTCGTATACAATGACTCTCTACGTTCTTTTTGTTTTCATTCAGACGACCTTTGTTGATAATAAACAATATCGCGACTCTAATGAAAGAAATCATGTAGCGTGAGATTTTTATATAATTTATTTAGCAATCGACACATATTCATTTGCCCACGTCAACTATTTGTTTTAATAAGTTTTATATAAGCAATATAGTACATGTTGAAATATGTATATTGTATTCAAATTTGATCTGGATATATCGGAACTGTTTCTTAATACACCATAAAACTATTCATCAACAAACAAGGATCTCGCAGTGCTTCCCACGTCCGCCGAATTGGTTTACGTCAATGTGGCCATTACGCCCGAAATACACGCCACGCGAGCTCTAGCCCCGCTTAAAAAGCGTGTCAATCAATTTACATTAGGCTTACTATATATTCTAGACATATTTAATGCATTATAACTCGCAACTGTACAGTCATTCAACGTCTACACACTACACGGGTGCTTGGAATGTTTAAGATATGAAACAGCTGGCAGATTTCGATTACGAATTTAACCTTATAATACGTATTGCTAAAGCATGACAGTAATGTTAATCGGTGTTACAATGCGTTAAGCTCGACTTATTCGATGTATAAATACCAAGCATAAGTAACATTACATTACTGATGTAGTAATCTCGTTGTTTGCTCCTTCACCCCAATTTGACTTCTGCCCTGCGCTACGCTCTAACAAAATGTCCCTCCACACATGTGTCTTTTATGATGCCAATTTATCAGCTGTATTAGACCTTACATGTGCAGTGCGCGTGTAGAAATGTTGTGACTTTTAATTTTAACAATAGACTTTAGAAAGGAACTTCTTTAGTTAAAATGAAATGTTAAAGTTAAAGTTTGGTCTATTGAACACAACATATTTTAAAAGATCTTGATTTTCATCAATAAAAAAATGAAAGTTTTATCAAAAAATTTAATGAATTAATGAAATTTCCTAATTTTTTATTTAATTGATATATGTACAGAACATTGATCTACGACAAACTTTATTATAATAAACAAGTACCTGCCGACAATCAAAACTAAAAGTATGTTAAGTATATAATAAGATTTTTTAGTATTATAGTAATAGTTTTGGCACTCTATAATGTTACCCATTGCATATTAAAAAGACAAAAAAATACGAGATATCAGTTCTAATTTATACTTTCGTAAATTATGCTAGGCATTTTTGAGATTTGGTATTTTACTATTTTCATACTTTTTAAATATTCCACATATTGGGTATATGATTAAAATCGCTATTATAATCACCATCGCCTTATTTTTAACCGACTTCAAAAAAAGGAGGAGGTTCTCAATTCGACTGTGTTGCTTTTTTTTTTTTTTTTTTTTATGTTTGTTACCTCGTTTCTCTGTACTGTGTGAACCGATTTCGACCATTCTTTCTTTGATTGAAAGCTGGTGCTTGTCATTTGGTCCCATAAAATTATGGTGAAGATCTGATGAATATCTTCGGAGCTGGAGAGGGTAACTCCTTAAAATTAAGTAGTATTCCAGTGGTTCTTTTTGCATTACGTTCATTATAAAAGTTAAGTTTCAGTGAGAGAGGGTAAAAGGGGTGGGGGTGAGGGAGGGGGGTGATAAAATTAAAATACACGTAAATTCTAATATCTTCAGCAGCTTTTAACCGATTTTATATAATTTACCACTAAAAAGCAAAAAATAAATTATTACTTT
Organism: Laothoe populi; assembly: GCA_905220505.1. Lineage (NCBI taxonomy): Eukaryota > Metazoa > Arthropoda > Insecta > Lepidoptera > Sphingidae > Laothoe > Laothoe populi. Next base: position 13,312,667 of record HG992148.1, read on the forward strand.
TTAAATAAAAATTAAACCGCCTTCAAAAAAACCCAGACACAACTAAAAAGCTAAAAATAATTGGTTACATTTAAATCAATTAGTTATATGCAATTTAAATCAATTATTTGGAGTCGGTGCCAGCCAAAACATGGAAAAAACAGAATAATCAGGCGTACAAAAAAATATAAAATAGATCCAGACTTGGTTTATATAAATCTAAAAGTAAAGAAAACAACACCGGCGCCGACTCCAAAAATAATTGATTTAAATTGCATATAACTAATTGATTTAAATGTAACCAATTATTTTTTGCTTTTTAGTTGTGTCTGGGTTTTTTTGAAGGCGGTTTAATTTTTATTTAAAAAGTAATTTAGCGGTACGGTTCTTGGGGTGAGATAACGGTGAGGTCCTGGATTCAAGTATCTGATCCGACAATATTTTTTATACACAAACTGTGTTTGCCCGATCGATATAGTTTATTATTAGGTTTATATTTTTAATAGTAAATAAATAAAATAAATTTTAATTCATAGGTATTGCGAAACAAATTGACAAATCTACAGGATTTTTCTAGCACATTCCGTATATGATAGACTGCTGTTCTCATCCACAATTAAACACTCTTTGAGCCACTGTCTGGCCTTTATACAAACAGAAATTATTTAAAGGTATATAGTACTCGTCAAACATCAGTAGGTGGAAGTTTACCCGTATAATGTTTTTAAAAACGTTCGATTCTATGTTGTGGTTTTCATCGCGTGCACAAAGTGTGCATGCGGTCACATTTCCAGGGCGTAGCCCTCCTGATGTGATGATCTTCGCGGTCCGTGAAAGCGGACCGGTCCTGGGGGGCGTCGTGCCATGGTGAATCATGGTACGACGAGCGATGTCCGGGGTTGTGTAGATCGGCGTGCAGAATACCGAGGGGCCCTCGTGCTCTCCTCTTCTTGCCGTCCACGCGATATCAAACCCAGCCAGGTGGAACCCGTTGGGGAAGCCCAGCTTAGGCGATCAGCAGCAGACGGCGATGGCGAAAAGTGTCACGAGACCCTCGAAGTAGGTGGCACGCCGAGGTGTGGTGTGTGATGTGATGCGGTGATTCCGGGGATCGCGTGACGTGGGTCACGCGAGGAGATCTCGGGGTAGGGGCTTCGCGTCCGGAGGTCGAGCGTGCAGCGGCGCCATGTTCTGGAGGTGAGGCCAGATCGAGGCGTCCGCGCGCTCAAACATCCTCGTCGCGAGCCCCTTGACGAAGTCGTCCAGGCTCTCGATGTGCAGATCCCTCTGGATCGTGGAGTTCTTGACGTAGCGCGGCGCGTCGACGATGGTGCGGAGCGTCCTGGATTGGACGACCCGTAGGCGCTTCCTGGACGTGGGTCCAGTGAGCGCGTACCATGCCGGCGCCGCGTACGTCAGGCGGGATCGGATGTACAACTTGTACACTCCGACCTTCGCACGAAGAGGTATCTTCGATGAGAAGACTGACTTCAGTCTGAATGCCGCGTGTGCTGCGCGGCGGTGGATCTCGGACACATGGGGAGACATGCGGAGATATCTGTCGATCGTGACGCCGAGATACTTGACCTTGGGGGCCCAAGGTATCTCCTGATCGAACATCCGTAACGGCTTCGCTGGTTTTGCTGACTTCCCTTTGAAAGTCCTTAGCTGCATGGCCTGTGTTTTCCCGACGTTCACTGACAATCTCCACTTGGAGAGCCAGTCGGGCAGACGGTCCAGGGTGCGCTGAATCTTCAGCGCGGCGAATCTCGCAGACGGCGACGACACGTAGTACGCGGTGTCGTCCGCGTAGAGCGCTAGCTGGACGTCGTCCACAACGGGGATGTCGTCGGTGTAGCGGGAATACAGGATCGGCGATAAGCAGCTTCCTTGTGGGACGCCTGCGGCGATAGGGCGCTCTTGGGACAGAGCGCCCTCCACCGTTACGTGAAATCTTCGGTCTTCCAGGAAAGATTGGATTACTCTTGTAACTCGACGGGGCGCGTCCGAAGTGGCGACCTTGTAAACAAGGCCGCGATGCCAGACGCGGTCGAACGCCTTCTCCATGTCCAGGAATACTGAAGCGGTGCACTCACGGTTGTTTCTGGCCGCCGTGAAGTGATGCAGTACCCTGGTGAGCTGGTGCGTAGTGCTGTGTCCAGCACGGAATCCGTACTGCTCCTCTCTTGGAGTCAGCGACGGCACTAGGTGTCGGAGCAAGAGGTGCTCGAACAGCTTGGAGGTCGTCGGCAGCAGTGTGATAGGCCGATAGCTCTCAGGCTTGAGGACGTTCTTGCGTGGTTTCGGCAGCATGATGACTCTGCCGGATTTCCACCGTTGTGGAAAGTGTCCCGTGCGCATGATGCCGTTGAACAGGCGCGTCAACGCCGCCACAGTCCTGTGGGGCAGCTGACGGAGCGCACCGTTCGTGATGCCATCATCGCCGGGTGCCTTCCTTGGCTTCGTCCGACGAATCGCCATCCTGACTTGGCCTGGCGAGAAGAAAATCGGGTCCTCATCAGGAGCTATCGGCTCCGCGAAGTATTCCTTCAAGCGTCGCTCGATGATACTCTCGTGCTCGATGTCCGTCGTGGGGTTCGGCTGGAACTGGCGTTCGAGGTGCTCGGCGAAGATCTCGGCGCGATCTTCAGCGCGATACCGTGGTTTCCCGTCGTTGTGCAGAAGCGGTCGTACTGGTTCTGGGGTGTTTGTCACTTGTCGACACAGACGATGTAGAGCGGGCCAGTCACCCACTGTCGAGTCGACGTGATCTTCCCAGGATTTTCCGTTAAAAGCCTCCAATTCGGCTTTCACCTTCTCGGCGAGACTGTGGAGTCTCGTCTTCAACCGAGGGCATCTGGTTTGTTGCCACAGCGTTCGGTCCCTCCTCTTTTGATCGATGAGGTCTCGTATGCGGCGGGGTAAAACCGGAATCCTACTCACTGTAGTCACAGGATTCTTTGCGGCGTCGAAAGCTTCCTGTATCCGGGTCGTGAGGTCTTCGGCGAGTCGGTCGACGTCCGAGGCGTCGGCGATCGCCCGAGTCGGTGTGTTGGCTTCTAGTGCTTCTGCGAAGTTGTTCCAATCTATCGTGTAGCGTGGCTTCGGAGGGTTCACTCTTGACATTGGTTCTGGCAACACGACTAGCACTGGCTGATGGTCAGACAGTAGTTCGTCGTGGAGAACCTCCTGTAAGGGCTGGCATGGGAGTCCGCGATGAATGATGATGTCGAGGACGCACGGTGAGCCGATCGTATCCGTGGGCGGATAGCGTGTCGGCTCGTCGGGTCCGTCGACGATGTATCCATGCGACTGCGCGTAGATGAAGAGTCTTCGGCCTGCTGTGTTGCTCGCAGTGTTGCTCTGATCCCAAGATGGATGTTTCGCGTTCATATCGCCGGCAATGAGCGTAGGGAGCGGCGAGTCCAACAGGGTGTGGACGTCAGCCACGTCGAACGGCGTCTTCGGCGGCCGGTAGGCCGCGAACAGGCGCAGCGGATTGCCGGCGATGCAGACTTCTACTCCAAGTCCATACATGGAGCCGAGTTGTTGCGGCGGCAGTTGTTGATGGAGAACTCTTCGTTTGACAGCCACTGCCAGGCCTCGGTAGGCTATGGCTGAGGGTGAAATCTCGTCTTTTCGATAAACGATGTACCCGGGAAGCCTGCACTTGTCTGCAGGCCTCAGGTGCGTCTCGTTTATCAATACCACGTCGATATTTTGCTCGCGTAGTAGCGGCATGAGCAGAACGGTTTTACTGTGCAAACCGTTGGCGTTCCAGTGGAGCACTCTCAGATGTCTAGACATAGTGAGTGGCTAGACATTCGAGGACGAATCTGCCAATGTCCTCGCCACGTTTGACGCGCTGCAGTATCTCCAGCATGATGTCGGAGAAGGTCTCCGCCGTCATTGGAGGGCGCTGTGGCGCGGTAACGCTGCGAGTGGCATCTGTCGTCTTCTTGCCAGTTGTCTTCTTCTTGGCCTCTTCCACGGCTGGCGCTGCGGGCGTTGAAGTTGATGAGCTGGCTGGCGTCGTAGTCGTCGTCGTCGTCGATGATGTCGTCGCGGGGGGCGACTTCTTCGACTTCCTCTTGGCCCTCTTCCTCCGCTTCTTCCCTTTCGAGCCCGAAAGGTTAGGGTTGTTGGCGGGGGCCATGAGTGACGAGGAAGCGATAACCTTGTCTCCTTCTGGGGCTGCTGCTGGGCGCTTCTTCTCCGATAGGGCGATGGCGCCGGCCTTCTTGTTCCGGGCCTCTGTCCGGAAGACAGGACACCCCTTGTTGCTCGCGGGGTGCGCACCGTTGCAATTTGCGCAGGTGGCAGGCTCCTCGAGCGGGCGGGGGCAGTCCTTGGCGGCGTGTTGCTCTCCGCATCGGACGCAGGCTTGAATGCGGTGGCAGTTGTGGCTCGAATGCCGGAACTGCTGGCATCTGTGGCACTGCGCTGGGCCTTTCTTCCCACGCCAAAGTTCTACTTTGACGGTCTTCATGACCAGGAGCTCGTCGATGTTGAAGATCTCCTGGTAGTTCTTCGTCTTCTTGATGAGCGCGAAGAAGATGCACCCGGATCGGCCTTGACGCGCCTTTATCGGGCGTACGTACTCGGGCTCGAAGCCTAAGTGACGAAGCTCGTCGGCGATGTCATCCGGGTTGGTGTCGACAAGTAGCCCTCGGATGGCTACTTTGAGGCTGCGCTCTGCAGGAAGCGAGTACGAGAACCATGAGATGTTCTCTGATTTCTCGAGCTCGTACAGGTACCGCTGCACGACACGGTACTCTGTTTCGTCCTTCGGGGTAAAGCGGATGCCTTTACCCTGGGGTGCGGAGTGAGGTGCGCGTCCCAATCTGGATTTGATTGTGCGCAGGTGGTGTAGGGCGTTCGGCAGACTCTCCACTACCAGAGGCGGGTAGCGGGTCTTGCCCTTCGCGGCGTCTGCCTTCTTGGCGTTTGCCGTGTTGGCGTCCTTGGCCTGGGTGGCCTGGGAAGCCGGAGTGGCCGTCGGTGACGTCGGTCTTGAAGGTGGTGGACTGCTTTCGCAGATCCTCGCCTTCTTCGCTGCCGTCGACTTGGCGGCCTCCGCGTAGGAGAAGGAGGAGGAGCAGGTGCTCGATGCATCGTCCGCCTCTGCCTCTTCCTCACTGTCGGAGGGGCTCCGAAGTCGCCGGCCGCTGACCGACTCGATCCCGTCCATGGGCTCCGGCTCGTCTGGACGGGAACCTGTGGGAACAGAAGAAATATTAGTTGTTGTGCTCGGGAGCGCCGTAGCGGCGCTCGACCCAGCAGGGGCGGGACATTTCTTTTCAGAAATGTCCTGCATGATGGCGTTCATCAGCCTGCTAACTTCGGTGAATCTCGGATGAGACTCAACCTCCTCGAAGTCACAGGCTTGGTCCTTGGAGATCGGGAGCTCCCTCGAAGGGTCCCTGTTGAGGGGAGTGGTGGCGCGCCCCTGCTGGCTGTAGGGGTGGGCTTGGGTTTTCTTGGCCGCCATTTTGGCCAAGAAGGACTTGACCGGACCAGGCATCTGATCCGGCTTTGCCCTCAACGGGTCGGCGTGGATCTGGGGCACGCTTATGACTAAGCGTGCCGCTTCAGACCCAGCTGCCGCCTTTGAAGCGCGGTCCATTGAAGGGCCGGTTTGGTGGTCCTGAGAAGGGCCGGTTTGGTGGCCCTGAGAAGGGCCGTTATTTGAGCTCCCGTCCCGAGAGCTCATGGCGTCGTCCTTGTTGGTGAGTGGGTGCACCGCGACCCTCTCGGCACAGGTGTGCCGGGCAGTCTCCGGGCAGCGCTCCGGCGTCTCCTTTGTGTTTGCCTGCGAACAAACAAAACAATAAAGGAGCCTTTCGGCGAACAGGCCAAGCGACCTGTTCACCGAAAAACAAAGAGCGCTAATAAAAGGGTCCGAGCGGCAGAGCACACGTGTGCACTCTACGACTCACAAGCCAATCCGTTCGATTCTAGTTACTACATCCATTTATTATAAAGGTTATTAGGTAATATTTACATACTAGACAAAGTTGGTGTTTGTCATACAAATGATGTGTAATATATGTGAATAATTCTGTTTTACTTATTTTAATATCATTAATAATTTTCCTCGAAAAGTGAGAATTTACACCATATTAGCCGCAATGTATGAGTATCGAATATACTCATACATTGCGACTACAAATTATTTTATAACACAATGCGCTCTTTTAATTTAAGAGTCCTATCTGGCACAGGAACAATAGATACATGACATGTGCACCAAAACTGAATTGTATAGTTAATATACAAGTGATATTAGCTGGTGGGGCTGCAATATGTTCAAAGGAGGTTATAGATCGATACATACGTAGCGTGTTATGAAAACGAAGACCGGTTTCGAAAATATATCAATTGAAAGCCCTCGACGGCGCGCATGTATAATGTTATTGTGCAGCTCGATCACTTGCAACACCACCAGCCGACGAGTCTGTTACATGACAGCTTATCAGGCTCCGTCGCCAGACGTCATCGCAATCTGTCGAAATAGGTCACCACGCTTATCAGCTCCAATATGCTTTACATTCAATAAATTATTTCCTTAAAATGTAATGGCTTAAAATCCAGCTCGGGTTTATATCAAGCGCCTGTGTGCGCTGATAAAAACAAAGGTTCAAAGAAGGTTCGATAATGAGATTACAGCTTATTTTATTTGTATTTTTATATTTCCTAAACAACCATAATGATTGTAAACTACGTAATATTGTATTTTTTAATCAATTAGAATATGTGAAACCAATGCGCAAATACACTCAAAATAGCCTAACAAATGCTCCCACAATAAAGTTGACTACCACATATACAAAAGCCACATATAATTTACCACTAAAATCAGTTTTACATAACACAATAATTCATAAACATACATACATGAACATACCCATCCAACACGCACAAATGACTAACCTCACCATAAATATAATTGGATTTATCCCACTGGTTTTCTTTAGTGATTGTCTTAATGGATAGCATTTTAATAACTCAGAATGATATAGATAACACTGAAATAGCTCAGGTGTATAATTGTGAAATCGAGGATTTCAATAGGCTTATTAAGATAGAAAAATCAGACTTTACAATTGTATCCCAGAATATTAGAAGTATTTATTCCAATTTCGAAGACCTATTATTAAACCTTACAAAACTTAAGTATGACACAGATCTGATAATTCTTGGTGAATGTAGATTAAATTCAAATAAAAATATACCTAATATAAAAAACTACGCATCATATCAGACAACTAAACATTTGAACAAAGCAGATGGAGTGGTTGCTTATATTAAAAATATACACAATGTAAAGATAAAAGAAATAACACTCACAAATGCTTCGTGCTTACAGATAACCATCTTGCCAGATTTAATAATCCTTGGTATTTATCGGTCTCCTTCGAGAAAAAACGCTGAAGATTTTATAAATTCCTTAAACCACCACCTTAATACTATTACTCAAACCAAAAATGTTGTTATTACTGGCGACATCAATATAAATTTAATACACAAACAAGAAGAGCAATCATATGAGCGGTCAAATAGATTAATGTATTTAAATATGTTGGCAATGCAAGGAATGCTCCCTGGGCATTCACTTCCCACGAGAGATGGTAACTGTCTTGATCATTTTATTATAAAACTTAACCCTAAAAATAAAAATGTGTCTATAGCTATCATCAACACCACTATTACAGACCACTTCATGATTGTCTTAAAAATATCTAACCAATCAAACATAAGCAAAAATACGAAAATTAAAATAACTATTGATATGGCGGGAGCACTGAACGATCTTGCAAATAATAAGCTGTTTGACTTGTTGGATATAACAGACCCTGACATACTAGCAAATTCCTTAATATATAGACTGCAAAAGTGTTTGTCAATCAATAGTCTAACTAGTAAAATCCCCATAAAAATTAGAATGATTAAACCGTGGATGAGTATTGGTTTACTACGCTGTATTTTTAACCGAAATAATATGCAAAAAAAACTAAGGCTGGACCCCCACAACGATATTTTAAAAATCACCTTTAAAAGGTATCGAAACTTCTGCAATTGTATAATTAAAAAACAAAAACGTAAATATGACCGAGAACAGTTAACTAAAGCATGCAAAAATCCCAAAAAACTATGGCGTACAATAAACAAAATAACACATCGAAAGCCCGCTAAAACCCAACATTTGGAGCTATTAAATACTTCAATGACACCCCAGGAATCGGTAAATAATTTGAATAGATACTTTAGTAATGTAGGTAAAACACTTGCTGAAGATATTTTAACTACGACACCGCCAATGCCGAACCTCCACCTGCAAATATCAAAAAACCCACCACTTTCATCTTTCGCTCTTCTTGATACCGACCCAGCCGAAATATGTTCAATATTAATGAGCCTGAAATCTGACAGTGCACCAGGCTGGGATAAAATACCGACTAGCTTTCTTAAAGCTGCCAGAGAAATGATTGTACCGGTTTTGTGTCACCTCACAAATCTATGTTTTCAACAGGGAGTTTTCCCTGCGGCACTAAAGCAGGCCCTTATAACACCTGTGCATAAGAGTGGAGACACAAGCGATTACTCTAATTACAGACCAATCTCTGTGCTACCAGCCATTTCGAAAATTATAGAAAAAATTATAAACAGACGCCTAGTTAATTATCTAACTAAGTTTAGCATACTCTCACCTTCACAGTTTGGCTTCAGACAAGGAATGTCAACAGAGGACGCAGTGCTAGCGCTTAGTTCCATTGTTACTAAAAAAGTAGATAGTGGAAGTCAATGTCTCGCTATATTTCTTGACCTCAAAAAAGCATTTGATACAGTGTCTGTTTCTATTCTTATGCAAAGGCTCGAAGACATTGGCATAAGAGGACTTCCTCTGGAATTGTTTAGGGGATATTTAAGTGAACGCAAACAAAGGGTTAAAATGGGAGAATTCATCAGCTCTGCCGAAACTGTCACATATGGCGTCCCACAGGGCAGTGTTCTTGGGCCAACGCTGTTTCTTATTTACATTAACAACCTTTGTAATATGAAAATCGATAAGGGATATATTTTCTCGTACGCTGATGATACAGTCATTGTTCTCGCTGAGAGGACATGGGAAGTGGTTCAAAAATTAGCTGAGACCAGTTTGACAAAGATAGCTAATTGGCTGGATTGTAACCTCCTGACTTTAAATACTACCAAAACGAACTACATTTGCTTCACAAAGTATGAACGTACTCAACCCCCAGCTCAATTTCAAATCAAAATACACAAGTGTTCAAATCATATTAATGACAGCTGTTCCTGTGGAATAATTCAAAAGGTGAAACACACTAAATACTTAGGCATAATTGTGGATCAGCGGCTTTCCTGGCACATGCAGACTGAATGTGTAATGAATAGAGTCCGTAAACTTATTTGGACATTCAAAACCCTGCGACACGTAGCCACAAAAAGCCTTCTGCGGCAAACCTATATCTCTCTGGCCCAATCCATCTTAACATACTGTCTGCCTATCTGGGGAGGAGCGACAAAAATCAAATTCCTAGAACTAGAGAGGGCACAGAGATCGCTGCTTAAGGTTATGTTTTTTAAGCCATATAGGTACCCCACAGAAATGCTTTTTATAACATCTGATGTTCTTACCGTAAGAAAGCTATATTTATTACATCTCTTACTAAAAATGCATACATCGGTGTCGTTTGATTCTAATAAAATGAAGGGCAGAAGGAATTACATTGTCGCTCCGACGGTTCAGGTAAAATCTTCTTTTGCGAGGAGACAATACGAAAAACAATCATCCCGTTTATACAATGCAATAAACAAAGAACTTAACATATACTGCCTCACTCATTATCACTGCAAAGTTGTTTTGACTGAATGGCTAAAAACTAAAAGTTATGAGGAAGTGGAAAGCATGGTGCAATCCATATAATAATCTTCAAGTACGCTGTTGTCGTCACTATCTCTCTCACACACACACAAACACACACACACACACACATACACACACACACACATACGCACACGCATATACACACGCGCGCGCACCCACGTACATACACCGGTTATAAGCGCTTATTGGTAGCTATTTAATTTTTTGATTTTCTTTCACTGGTATTCTTATAAGACTAATGTTAACTGTAGTAATAATTATATGTTATGTTTGATCTCTTGTATTATATAAACTTATAGTTATAGAAGAGCGGAATCTCCTAATACAAGCAAATCCTTGCTTAAAAGGAGACTCCTAACCCAGAAATGTAAATATTTATAAGTTATCGCAATAAACATTATTATTATTATCATTCATTTCCTAAGTGGATGTGAAATCGGCATTCGTAAAATGTTGACCATGAATAAAGTTGGCCATTTAACTTAATGACTCTGATATTGAATAGGTAAGTTCTTTGTATTTGTTTGCATGGTTTTCCTATTGCACATCACGCGCGCACGCGTATAACCCGTGTAAAATACGAACTACCGTTAGACATGTGTCATCGCGGCCTCATTACTGCTGCGAGCACTTTGCGGTCGCCAAACCTGTTCTTGCACCTCGTACCCTTTTTCTACAATGAAACAATTACTAAATTTGCAACACTGTTTCACGTGATTGTTTCACGTGAAACGGTGAGTACGATTCTATGTTTTATGCGTAGGGTTCTGTAGCTGTTATATACGACAAAACGATCCTAAAATTTAATCTGAAATGGCAGAAAAAGGAACGGCCTGACATAAAATAACACACCTCTAACGTTTGGCGGACCAAGCCGTATTCTGCGGTATGTTGTCACAATCGTAACGCACAATGACCGTTCCTTGCCGACTACACGTCATAAGGACTCCATGCGTGGTCCATGAGCAAAGGTGCTTGCCGCCTTGCAACAGCCTGGATGTTACTGAGCGGCTGTGGAAGGTAATCGTTAAAGCATCAGTTCAAGTGACTTGTAAAATGTAATGGTAATAAAAATAATCGTACGTTTTCGTCCGTAGTACTTCAGTATGCAAAAACAGAGAGTTCGTGTCCTACACGCATCAACATGAGATTCCAAGACGAATTGAGATTGTGGATGTCTAAAGTGCTTGTGAACATAATCTATATATATACTAATGTATACATCTGTAGCGTCTGTAACTCTTTTTGATGGTTTGTTTGTTAGTAAACCTTATAAATGTGTGTGATACATACATACATATTATATGTACACTAGCGGACCGTGCACACGTCGTCCTGTCTGTAAAAGCAGCGCCATACCGACTGCAGCGCCATCTGCCGGGCTGATTTGTGAATCTAAACATCTATGGCGCCACTCAAACGCATACAAAAAAATTATTCAGATCGGTCCAGCCGTTTAGGAGGAGTTCAGTGACATACACACATACAGTAGAATTATAATATATATAATAAAGATAATTAATATAGATTTTAAAAGATTAACAATTTACCCTAGAATCCATATAGACGATGTTTTTGCGGGTTCCAGTTATACGAAAAGCCGACTATATAAAATCCTTTGGACGAAACTCGTAACATTTTCGTAATGTAAATAACCTATTAATTATAAAACATAATCAAACTACGAAAGCTTTATTTCTAACTTCCTATCCAATTAAACCAATATTAAACAATAAAAATAAATGTACGACAATATATCAATCAAGCCACGACAACCGCCCACGAACGACAATTTCGTATAACCAAGAACAAATTGGGCTAATAAATGTAAAAATAAAGAGATCCGGATACCGAGCAATAACATCTCCGGAATATGCATTCGAATCAAGAACGAGCTTTTCCCTTTCTCACACCTTTTTCGCACCTCTTAAGCGTGAAATTATCAAAATTATTTTTGGCTAATACGTCCCTGTTTTATACAAAAATTGTACCATATATGTAGGTATTATAAATACTTAATAATGCAGATATTAGATATACGTAATGTCTACATAATTACTTATTAATGTTCAATGAAACCTTTGTGTGAAGGTTCATTTAAAGTTAGACGATTCGTCTCGGACTGTTGCGGCCTGTGGCGCGGGCACGACAATAGGATTGGTATCATACTGCGCACGGGCCGGGCGTTTTGGTTGTCATACAAAATGAGTCGTCGTGAGAACGTGCGGGAGCAGTCCGACGCAGGTCCATTGGCAGGACGGCAACATCGCAAATGCCACGTGCTTCATTTGTGGAACAGTGCAGTGAGCACCTCGTGACCTTGGTTTGTACCTTTTTTTGTTGAGTTTATTTCAACAAGGACACTAACAATAACGGTTTCTAGTGAATACATGACTCTACTATCGGACTGCAGCCGTATACCTCTTTATATTGGACGGTAGGAATCGTACGACTACTGTCCTGCTGCTATGTACCGACGTCGTACCCTGGTAACAAAAGCAACCGTAGCAACAGGCTTTGACATTAAAAGTATTATTGGATCTATTAAAATTAATTAGACATCCCGCGTGGCTCTGTAGGCGAGGGGCCGGCTGTGAAACGTATAAACGCTGGTTCTATTCACGCACTGTAACAAATATATGTGTAATCCAAAAATATGTTTGTTTCAAAAATGTGAGTCCGTAAGTCCCTCAGAGTTCCTGATATTCATGATAGGTTAAGGGTGGGTCGGAACTATATGTGTGATAGTCGGTTTTATTCTGTATTTATTTACATTATATTTATTATTACTTTGTACTACCAGATATTTGACTTCTTTAATACTTAGGTCTTATAATAAAAGATTCCTTTATAACAAAGACAACAAGTAAACTGACCTGTATGAACTATTCAGCCAGAATGTACCGAAGGAATTTCTATACCTTCAACTCATTGATATTTCGAAGAATTTTATAATAATTTACTACTGAGTTGGGTACATAACCGAGCACCCATGAGTCAACGTTAATGACGTTGAAACAGTAATGGTCTTAAAAGGTAAGTCATCGTGATTAGGACTACAGTTATCGTATGAATAAACAATACATTAAAGCGTAATGGTTTATAATCAGTAATACTGATCAGCGTGCATCATTTTCCTACATTGAACAAAAAGTAATCGTAGCAGATAGAGAATACGAGTTATTATAAATAATACGGGAATTTATTTTTACTAAGTATCAAACAGGACCTTTCAGGCGATCTGAGTCACACGTGGTTATCTAATCTATCTGACCGTTTCCTCTGCTGCAATTTAGTTTTATATCATCGTCAACGTGAATTTTTCAAAATATAACCTTGAATAAAATTTAAATGACTCATGAAGAATGACTAAATTCGTGACGTCTTTGTATACTTTCTAGAAAAAAAATGACATCATGGTCATTTTGTCATGGTTGCGACGTCAATATGTGAACTCTATCGTGCACTGAAGTGCTAATTAATTCCAGTGATAAAGTTTACCTACAGCAAGTTTTCACTTCGAGCTAGTATCGTAATTTACCAATACATAACTACATGGTTAATGACAAACAATCACATGTAACTACATCATGTTGTATCGATGCTAACTAGTAACAATATAACTATTATGTTCCACTTAACTTTAATCTGTATACATGTTTATATAGAAAAGAGGACAGTAACTAACGGTCACTTAAACTTGAACCCATCTGTAATAAAAATTATGTAAGTATTCATAGTGTAGTGAACAAAGCAGTATAACTTTTATGTCGATCACAAAGGACATGTACGTATGGATATGAACTCAAAGTATCTGAGCAGTAGACTTAAATAACTAAAATACATATTAGTATGTATATTAGGTATGACAAGTATGTGTCTGTGTGAGTAATGTATTGTGTGATGTGATATGTTATGTATGAAGAAGCGCTTATCGTTCGGCAGGAAGTGGCTTGGTTTATTATTCGTGTCGTGCGTTGTGCGGGTGCGTGCGCTCTGCGCTGGCGACACTGCTCGACGCGAGGCGACGTTGGCGCACTCACTCGCTGCAGGATAAAATTGCTACGCATCTTCCGACAATATAATAATGGAAAAATTAAAACCATACTAAACTATATGTATATAACTAGGTATATGTATCACGCATCTTCATGCAGTCTCCCGTACATTATTTAGTATTACATATTTTATTATAGTACATATTGTTTTTTTATTCACTAAGGGAGGGATGCAGGCCGCTTCTGACAGTTTGGTCTGGAAATCTTTAGGGGAGACCTATGTTCAGCAGTGGACGTCCAAAGTCTGAAGAAGAAGAAGTTGAATTTTTGTAATGACTTACCTGTAGTTAACACTGTTATCTAATAATTGGTTCTTATGCTAAACTTTAATAACATTCCGTATAGCTCCGTATATAAACACAGGCAGGTAAAACAAATGATATTACGTCGCAAGTCGACGCGGCTGCCGGCATACGTGTCACATTCATTTTCTGGTCCTTCTCTATGTACCTTTCCTAACAAGATGGGTCTGTGCGACATTAACGGGATCCATAGATATGATCTCTAATGAACATGGAAACTCATACCGTGTCGACGTTTAAGTGGTCGCTATAAATATTGTAAATAGTAAGTACTAAGTAGTAACGAGCCGACAAGGCGCGGCGCAATCAATCGCAGTTGCAGAGACGTTGAAATGTTGACTAGGATATTGATCAGTAACTAACTGTCAGTTGATAACGTTTCCTGACGAGATAAATACTAATCAGTTGTTTACGTTTCAAGTTTATCACTACCCTTAGATTTCTGAAAATAGAAATGATACAGATAATATCCGACTCGGCTGTGAAGCGGATCCCAAAAGGAACTCCCTCGGTCATGTATTGTGTACGAGAACTATTCTAAGTTTTATTTATTTAGGATTGCAATAACGTGATCCCGAACCGGACACAAAATTGGCTTTATCCGATAAAACAGATTCAGATTAGAAACACGTGTACACTTATTTAAACAGTACAGTGAACTTTCCTGAACTTCTTGATTCAGATATTATAGGTACCTATAGTTTTATTTATAATTACTTAAATTATAAGGCTAATTCGTAAAAATTACTTTGGCTTGAAAGATTTTTCTGGATAATCTAATACAATATGATGATAATCAAATATAATATGTTATACGAGAATACATCATTTCAAATAAATCTTTTGCAGTTGCACTTCGAATCCGTTTTCGCTTAACTTTTCGTAACTCGTAATAACCTTTCGCTAACCAAAAATATAATACATTTTCGTTTGTATAACGATTTCCAATGTATACATAACACAACGATTGTATTACATCTATCATTGACATTTTGTTAATAAAATCGAATATTTTATTTGTTGTACTATAATCAGGGAACTGTGTTGTGCAGGAGGACCGGCATAAACCTGGACCGACTGGTTTGACTGCAGAGTGCAACTGCAGGTCAACAACTCACCTTACAGCCTTACTGATCTACACACGTAAGCTGATCGGCGAAAATCCACCGCCCACGCTGTTTCACCTTCTGATCGGTATAAGGAAACTGTTTTACTGCAATTAACTTTATGTAGTTAATTAATACCCAATTAAAAGTACTTATCATAAATAGTAAGTAGTACACTCCATTAATTACCAACTGATAAAAGAAGTTACCTTGTTTTGTTTTTTATTTCCATATTATATATTTTGACAGCCTCCGTGGCGCAGTTGGCGAGTAGCCGGCTATGAAACGAGAGGCCGTGGGTTTGATTCCCACACCACGACAAATTTTTGTGTGACAGACAGATATTTGTGTCCGGGGTCTGGGTGTTGTGAGACCGAAAGTCTCTCGTGGTCCCTGATAACCACCACACAGGACTCGTATCTTAGTATGGGGTCGGGGCTATGTGTGTGACTGTTGGGTGTTATTTATTTTTATTGCAAATTAAAAAATCTACAAAATTCCCCTCTACAGCATAATTTTCATTTGTTTCTGTTTATACAATAAACGCGTAAATAGATATCGTTTGTGTACAAACCCTGTTAGCTCATGCCCTATATACCCACAGCTACTGATACACCTAAGAGTTAGGGTATTTTTCGATCACCATATTACAAGGAGTGAGTTCAATCCTTGCACTGAGAAAATATACTAAGGTGCATGCTGATAAGCAAGAGAATCATTGATTCAGATATCCACTGATGTAAAGATCAGCGTGCGCAAACGAAGTTGTATTATAAGCGTTATAAGCATATAAGCTTATATAAACATATAAGCGTTGCATTAAAAATATTCCTCTTTAAACATATGTGTAAGCAAACTCAGCAAAAATAATAACTATACCTTCCCAAAAGACTTGGTTGAATGTTAAATTCGCCATAGTTACAGGCATTAAACACATGCATATTTGTGAACAAGACGAGAACCTTTGCATTTGTACTTAGTAAGAGATGCTGGGAGCAAAAAACAAATAAGTGAGGCAGTTACTCCGGGCTGCACCGCGCTGCGCAGCTAAACTGTGGCTCGTCACGAACGGTGCGATGCGCCAGCGCACACAATTGCGAAACTGTTCTAAAAATCTTTCAGATATTAATAACTTAATTACCTTCAAATTTTTATCCGGTACGTTCAAGTGCAATAATAATAATGTCATAATTTTGAATAAAGGAAACTATTTATTTATAGTGGTGAAACCATATTGTAAAGAGTTAGATTTATATTAGATTTTATATGATCTCGGTTTGACGGCAACGGACATAAAGTTGCACAGTGATACTTTTCGAACGGTGACTAACATTTCCGTAACTCAAAATTGACCTCCTCACGCCCTTCCCAACCAAACAACTCATCTCTTTATTTTAATGTTTGTTACACAACTTCATTTTTGTTTGAATTGAGGGTGTCAATGGACACTTACTATCAGATGACTCTCTTACACGTTTCCTGAACCTGCTGTAAAAAACATATAGGTAGATATTAAATATCTAATCAAACAACATTGACCGTTCGTGACACTGTAGTTAAAACATAAAAATAAACGTATGTCTAGTTAAAGAGCTGAGATGTCTGCAGGGAGCCGGATGGGCCAATCAACGTTATGTGAGTCACATGCATACAACGAAGAACTGCGCTCGGGCACCCGACCTACATGATATGATGAGCCCGTATTGTATGTATATACTTATATTAAACAGTACACTTAACAGCGCTCTTCAGCGAGGGGACCAATTACTTTACACCACTAGTAGCTACAGATAAAGAGATCAACATTTCAAACCAGCACATTAATTAACTTGTATGTCTTATTTAGCAAATGTTTTACAGAGATGCTACTGTGTTGCGAGCTTAAATCCACTGGGAATACAAAATGTATCATGGAACTTAATAATAACAAAGACATAGCAATACCCAACACACATAACCTGCAAAGTACAATAACAGAAAAACTATCTAAACATACAGACTTGAAAGATGAAATAGCCCGAATGTGGAAACTGCAAAATGTTTCAATAGTGCCAATTGACTTTCTACCACGGGAGTAATTCCTAAACATCTTCATAAATCATTACAAATGCTAGAACTGACACCAAAAATTTACCTTAGTTTACAAAAGGCTGCTATATTAAATACCTGTAGGATAGTCCGCAAATTTTTACAAACTGATGGTATCGAACAAACAAACATAACCGAAAATATGAACAACAACGTATAGTATACACTTGGCCCAGACCCGTGTATATTATTTTTCTCCAGCTTATTGAGCTGTGTTGGTAAAATAAAAAAACAATAATAATATTATCTTAAGAGTAGAATTAGACAAATGTTTATAGATAATACTTTAACTAAGTTCCAAGCATGAAAGAAGTAATAAAAAATAACATTTACAATAACAATGTCAATGCAATAGAATATATTTAATCGAGGTATGTTATATATGAACTCATTGGCCGTGTTTTTTAATTTAAAATAAGTAAAGTGTAGGAGACGTGAGACTTTTCAATGTTGAAATCATTTAGGTGAAACCAATAATTAACGATTTCACACGTTTTGCCGTTTTTGCGTGGGCTAATCTTGCTTCCACAATTTTTTGTTACAGATTTATACGTACATATATATAAAGTGTTTTGTTGTGTAAATATTGCAAGAGCATAAATCGAGTACAATGCTACATAGCATACTACACAATCTTACGTTTAAAAAACATTAATGAAATGGAACCGAAGTATGTTGCATAATTGTTCTTGAAAATCGCTTTCTACTGGCGTCAACTCGACGGCACAGTGGTAAGAACCTTTACTGACGCAAAGTGAAATTTTGGGGATGGGGATTAAAACGGTACGTCTGTACCCCACGATCACGATTACCTTCGTGATTCGAACGCTGACCGTCCTATACAAATAGCTGTAGAAGTGGAGGTTTCGGGAGATGTAGAGTTTTTGTGGTTTTAATATTTTAAGAAACTTGAAAATATAGCTGCATCCATTTTTTGAGGATGTCGTAACACTTATTTTAGTATTGGATATACGTGAATAGGCCATGTAATTTTTCTTACAATTTTCATTAAAAATCGGTACCATCTACTTCATAAGCCTTTCTACATAATTTGAGAACACTTATAGAATACCAATGTAGGGTGTATAAGTATTTAGTAGGGTCTGGTCCGAACTGGTCCCCGGATGTTACCATCTCTCCCAGGCGGCTCAACGCTGGGTCGTAAGACCGGTAAGCCCAACATAACCGTGCCGCCTCCCTAAACAACCCCCCTCCCCCTTGGGGCGGCAGTGATAAATTGCTTTTCCGCGCGCCAAACAAAGCAATAGTTACAGACTTTATCGTAGAGTATAGCGGATATTTTATATCATGCTTCTTTTTAATATCGTTTCAAAATTGAAGTAAATCACTATCTTATCTTTACGTTATCAATAACAAGGTAAATTCTAGATGCTTAAGCCACGAATCGTCGCAGATTTAAAAATTTGGCAGTCAATATACCTAGTCAGGTCATAAGTATTGTCACACAGTAAAAACTTTTATTTTAGAATGCTGGCCACAAAAAAGTTTATTGAATTCGAATTTCAAATTGTTCATGAAAATAAAAATGAATACTTTTTAGAATTTTACTCATTTTTAAATATGGAGTGGACGCTTAAAGAAGACCGTGTTGCAGTAATTGCGTTGCATAGTTGCGGTTACGCGCCAATTCAAATTTTTGACATACTGAAAAATTTGAATATAACCAAAAGATTCGTTTATCGTATCATCAAACGATACAATGAAGACTCTAGTGTAGATGACAGGTCAAGAAGTGGTCGCTCTCGGTCTGTTAGGACTCCAGCAGTGATAAAAGCTGTGAAGGCGCGAATTCAAAGAAATCCCAAACGTAAGCAGAAACTGTTGGCCCTTCAGATGGGGTTAAGCAGAACCACGGTGAAAAGGGTGTTTAATGAAGACTTAGGGCTTCGGGCATATCGAAGAAAAACAGGACATCGTTTGAATGCTCGTCTAATGGACTTGAGACTGAAGAGATGCCGCGCTTTGTTGAAGCGGTACGCGGGAAAAAAATATCGGGAAATTCTTTTTTCAGATGAAAAATTTTTTACCGTAGAAGAGAGCTACAACAAACAAAATGATAAGGTGTACGCACACAGTAGTGAAGAAGCGAGCAACCGTATTCCGCGTGTCCAACGAGGTCATTTTCCATCCTCGCTAATGGTATGGTTGGGAGTTTCTTATTGAGGCTTAACAGAGGTACATTTTTGTGAGAAAGGTGTAAAAACGAATGCAGTTGTGTATCAAAATACAGTCCTGACGAACCTTGTGGAACCTGTTTCTCATACCATGTTCAATAACAGGCACTGGGTATTCCAACAAGATTCGGCGCCAGCTCATAGAGCGAAGAGCACACAAGACTGGCTGGCGGCGCGTGAAATCGACTTCATCCGGCACGAAGACTGGCCCTCCTCCAGTCCAGATTTGAATCCGTTAGATTACAAGATATGGCAACACTTGGAGGAAAAGGTGTGCTCAAAGCCTCATCCCAATTTGGAGTCACTCAAGACATCCTTGATTAAGGCAGCCGCCGATATTGACATGGACCTCGTTCGTGCTGCGATAGACAACTGGCCGCGCAGATTGAAGGCCTGTATTCAAAATCACGGAGGTCATCTATACTTATAATAAATCTGTAGAGAGGTCAATTCTGTACATGAAATATATTTCCAAAATAACTATCAGCGGGTGATTAGTGATCGATACTGACGCCAAAAATGCAATCAGTAAAATTTTTGTCTGTCTGTCTGTCTGTCTGTCTGTCTGTCTGTATGTTCGTTATAGAAACAAAAACCACTCGACGGATTTCAACAAAACTTGGTATAATTGTTCTTCATACTCCTGGGCAGGTTATAGTATACTTTTCATCATGCTACGATCAATAGGAGCAGAGCAGTGAAGGGAAATGTTAGGAAAACAGGAGAACTTACTCCATTTTTTAAGCTTCCGTCGCGTGTGCAGCCTTAATAGTTAAAGCTACACAGAAATCATGTATGACGGAAATGTTCTCCTTAAAATTATATAAAAAATATTCCACGATAGCAAATGTCTATATTTTATGGTTGACTCACAATAACACGTGTAACTCCCGGTAGCTTAGCAGTTCGGAGAGTTCTGATTATATTTGTCTACTCTTACGTTTATAACACTCTCAATCATCCCTAATTAATAAATGTTAACAATATTACCTATTTAATTTAATAAAAAAAGAATTATAGAAATAGGTACAGAAACACCAGGCTATTTTAATTGCAAGAAAAAATAACTACTTGGATTGTATACTTCAGCTCCCGAAAATAACCTCCACGCGGGCGGAGCCGCGAGCAACAGCTAGTTTTGAATAAACTTTAGTGTCATAAGAATCTATGTTTTGTTAAGTTCATTGGTATATAAATTAATGGTATATAAATGGTTACATAATGAATAAACTTGTTTCAATTATTTTATATTAAACATGTGACAGAATTTATGACCTGACTAGGTATGTATAATAATAATGTTATTATTCCAAAATTTCTGTTGTTGCATACTTTCAGTTCATTTGGTTTTTGTACGCCTTCGATCGGTTCCCTATCTACTATTGTATTTTATCAGACTATTGGGATTAAAGCACTCTTAATACCCTTGTACAATAGTGGTCGCTACAAAAGTAGCTAGTACCTATTTGGACAAAATGTCAAATATCAACGTCTCAGTATTGAAAACTGGCTTAATATTAGTCGCGCAAATCATAAAAACTGCTTCAAGATCTAAAAATTCTTGAGAAGTCTACACCCATCTATACAAAAATTTATGTTCAATATTATCTACCCAGAGCGAGAAGCGCCCCGTCCTCAACCGGAACCGGCCCTGCGCGATGCCGTCCTGCGACCCGTTTCCATGTGTGAGGCAGGCCCCTGAGCACCGCAAGATGGCCTAGGCGTCCGCGGCAGCAATGAGATCAAACACCCATGATATATCCCGAGATCACACGGTGTGCTAACGATATACAATTTTGCACACCGTATAGGCGATACGACAACCCCCCGCTGCTCGCCCGCGACCCCGCCTCTTAGGACAAGCAGGGGATACCGTGGTGGAATTCTTCAAACTCCTTAAAATGACGTGGGCCACCGCACGTCACGACCTCTGGCTGTCGACCAAGGCCGGCAGCGAAAGGTCTCCTCCGATGACTACCTATAATAGGGTATTTGACAATTTTTGAAAATTGATGGACATCGATAGAGGACTCTTCACTTATAGCCCCCGTAATATTTTTATTATTGAAATATACTTAATTTCTATAAAATCCGTGATTTTATTTTTTCATATATCATTACGCGCTAAAACGCGTTGTCACGTGACATTATCTCTATGTGACGTCATCGCACATATACAAACATTCGTGACACCTAACAACATAACAAATTATTTGCATTTATCTGTTAGTTTTTCCGCAAAAATGAATGAGCCAGCATATAAATATTGTTCAATGCTTTGTGTAAAAACTCTACACTAAATCCCAATAAATAGTTCATCCATGTGCCAAAATCAAAAGTTTTAAGAAAGAAGTGGCAGATTTCGACTATCAGCCCTTGTAATGCCTTCTTCCATTCTTATAGAAGACTTGAAGACGAAATTAACATGTTTCCACACGTTTACACATCGAAAAGTATGTTCTTCCTTACAATTTTATTTGTCGTAGGATGCAATGTTTATGTGCGATGTCGTCACGAGTAATGGCGGCCGGTATTGCTACGTTTTGGCCCCGAGTGATACAGATTAAAAATTCTAAATTTTAATGACGAAAATAAAATGTTTTTAATACATTTAAAATAAAAAAATGTATTTAATAAATATGTTTGCCCACTATCCTTTCTCTTAGTGCAGGTTTTATATTTTTTGGTTACACCAGTCAAACACCCTATTATTACACCCATTTCGCGTCATTGAGTTCCAAACGTAACCAAACGTGGTTTGTAGTTTCTCTTATCTTCAGAAATGAAGCTTATGGTTCATATATTACTATTTTTAGGCTAAGGCGATAATAACTTGTTAGATGGCGCTGGTGCCACGAGTAACATCGACTCCGAGTAACTTTAATTCACATAAATATCTAGAGAGCAGTAAAACTATTGAAAGCCGTTTAATTATAAAGATTATACCCTAAATAATAAGTGAAAGTGTTATCTTCAAAATATTCACAAGATAAGTGGCTTTAAAATCAATTTTCAAATCCAGTGTTTGGGACCCTTCAACTGATATCAGTGTTACTTATTTTGGACATAAAACAGGAATAACAAACAGACAAAAGGTTTATTGTGTTATTATTAGTGTATTCGCATTAAAACAATCAGTGCAACAAACAATTATCTAATTCTGTGATAATATTGCATTTGTGAGGGTTACCTTTCGGCGCAATATTTAAAAATATCTTTAACGGTCCATTTATAAATAATAAACAAATACATAACAAGAACACCAATTTCGACATAATTTGTAATTGATCCCTTGGCCTCGCGGCTATAAGAGGAGTGTTCGTTCGCGCCGTGTTCCAGACCCCGTGTTCAAATCCTTGCGACAGAAAAGATTTTTTAATGTTTTAAAAAATTCTTAATTAATACAAATTAAACAACAGAGATGGCGCCAATCACCAAATGTGCTGCGTGCAAAAGTAATATAAAAGCAAATGAATTTATAACTTGTAGTATGTGCAAACAAAAATACGACTATAAATGCGCAAACACCAAAGACCAGAAGCATAACTGGACATGTTATTTGTGCCGTAATACTACACCGAGTACTGTTTCCACTCCGACAATAACTACACGCGATGCATCAGAAACAACCGAAAGCAGCAATGTCACATTCAGGGCTAAAAATCATTCACAATCATCAGGCTCCCCGAACTCCATATTAAACTTGGATAATATCAGAGACATAATTAAGAATGAATTAACAAATATAGTTAGCCAACACATAACCGCAGATCTTAAAGCCATCAAAGAGGAAGTTTCAAGTTTTAGAGAGGCTATGAATTTCTTCAACAAACAATATGAAGACCTAAAAAATGCAATGGAAGAAAAGGCAGCTATTATAACCAAACTCGAATCAGAGAATATTTCGCTTCAATCTACAGTTACCGATCTATCACACCGACTCGGCGCAGCTGAACAACACCTTAGAGAGTGCAATTTAGAAATAAATGGCATTCCGGAACACCGCACAGAAAACCTTGTTAACACCGTAGTTCAACTATCAAGATCTATCGACAATCCAGTGACCGAAGACGACATCCTACAGGCGACACGAGTAGCGAAACTGACAAACAACAATGACAGGCCCCGCACTGTGATTGTCAAAATGCGATGTGTCCGTGATCGCGACTTCATACTTTCTGCCGTCTCCAGGTTCAATAAAAACAACTCTAAAGATAAGTTGAACTCTCACCACTTATGGTCTAAGAGCCCGTGAACCCCAGACCTACGTCATTTTATAAAAGCTCAAAGTTTGTCAGCGCATGCTCCCAACACAGATGAGAACGATGGACCATTATGAAGTTTGGGTTACAGTGGCTTTAGCAGGTAAACGTCACTAAAGGTGTGTAAAATACCGATCTAAATACGTCAAATAATAAAGTGCGATTTTTTGGTATTACCTTTAGAATATTATTAAAAATCACGTTATTCATTGCCAGACACTTAACATCGTGGCAACCCCTTGCCAGACACCCTTAATGGTCATGAATTTATAATTTTACTTACGTTATAGTATAAAAGCTGATTTTTATAAATAATACTTGGGTAATAAATAGATGATGTTTCCTCATTAGCCAGACACTTTTGATAGTTCCAACCCCTTGCCAGACAAGCATGTAGGGTAGCTGTAAGAGAGCGCGAGGCAGTATGCATATGGGTGAGTGCGAGTGAGATAGCGAGTTAAGTCTACCGCGGTCCCTCACTGCGCAGTTGTTATTTCTACTGATAGTCTATGTAAATTATAAAAACATTTTAAGAAAATACATTCGATGCTACAACTACCTTAAATTGTTAAAAAATTTAATTTACTATGTCAATAACAGGTTAAAATACAATGTAAAAATATTATTATTGAAGGCCGGTTGTCGTTTTTGTTAATTATTGGACTGAATAAGTAAAAAGTGTAATTGTCAACTGATGTAAAAGTGATATGTTTAAAAGAGCAACTACAGGTTTTATTGCCGGCTTCTTTCCTAGTGGATAACTGCATTCCGAACCGGTGTAGCTTAATAAACAATGAACAGATGAAAGTGTGTTATTTCTACTGAACTATCGTACGCTATGCATCCTGGTTATCTGAAGATCAAAGAAGGATAAATAACCCTCATAGTCATGACCTATGATGACGTCATGACCTCAGCCATTCTGACCACAACACATAGAACCCGGATATCAAAAGTGGGATTGAACTCGACATCCACTATCGTAAATCAGGTGATGTAAATCCTACAGTCTCGTACCATATTATTTTTGTTGTTTGAGAGTTTGGAAAACATTAATCATTAGTTTTATGCACTTTTTTGGGTTGTGCAAAAAGTTATAAATTATTGAAATTCTATCATCTGTATATATAAAAGAAGAAACTGACTGACTGACTGACTTACTGACTGACTGACTGACTGACTGACTGACTGACTGATCGATCAACGCACAGCCAAAACGGCTGGGGTTAGAGACTTGAAATTTTGACAGTAGGTACCTTTTATGACGTAGGCATCCACTAAGGAAGGGTTTTTGGAAATACCACCCCTAAGGGGGTAAAATAGGGGATGAAAGTTTGTATGAAAATCCGTCATTTTTAAGTTAAGTTTATGAAAATTAGTATTTGGCGTTTTAGTCAAAAATAAAAAATATGTATTTCAGGATTTTTGGAAATTCCACCCCGAAGGGGGTAAAATAGGGGAAGAAAGTTTGTATGAAAATCTGACATTTTTTGCAGTTAAACGCATGAAATTTGGTATTTGGCCTTACAGTTAAAAATTAAAAACACATATTTCAGGGTTTTTGGAAATTCCACCCCTAAGGGGGTTAAATAGGGTAAGAAAGTTTGTATGAAAATTCTTCATTTTTGAAGTTAAATGCATGAAAATTGGTATTTTGTAGTGTATGCTTTTTGTCTCAAACATGACCTCCACGCGGGCGGGGCCGCGAGCAACAGCTAGTCCGAAATAAAATAGTGATGGTAAAGTATAAGTAATATGCTACTGCTTTACGCGTGGTAAAAAGTGCTCAATGGTACTGTAAATTTGCTAGTCTCCAGTAAATTTCAAGGTTGCGAATGTGGAGAATCATTTGGATGTGCTATGTTTATAAATTATAGTAAGTCCCTTAAGTTTTGTAAATCATTTTGATTTATTTTATGTTCCAAACTAAATCGTTTAAACGATAGTCAAAATTAAGTGTCAATGTTTACTGTGTTAATGATTTTGATGTTATAATTCCATATGCTGTGGATGGTGTCCCCTGGCGCTATTGAGTTGTTGAGGCGGTTCTCTGGTAGTGCAAGTACTAAGATAGCTGGTTGTTTGCCTGCCTACCTACATAGGTCATGTTCCTATAGATGTATTTAAAATTTGGTGAGTCGTTTCTGGTTTTAAAATGTACAGGATGAGTTTTAATTTCGTTCATTCTGATAAACTAAACAATTCATTAAGTTAAAAATACCAGGTTCTATTTCCTACCTTATTGATTTTTGTTTTAATTTTTCGTGTTAAAATCTGATGGTAATTCTTCTTTTAGTTTTATTAAAACTGATGGTACTTAAATTAATATTTGAAGTTTTTGTTTAACTGCTAATTAGGCAGTGATATTATGGTAAGAGATTTAGTGTTACTGTAACCACAACAAAGTTTAAAATTTTCTCAAATTTACAATATAAAACAAATCTTTATAACTACTCTTAGTCAATACAGAAAGTTAATCATGTTGTAACACTTTGTAAATTATATTGCAGTTTAAATAATAGTTTATTTCAATAACATTGTGATTGCTAGTACTTATGTGTTCTTAGATCATAAACTGACAATTAATAATTAAACTGAAAATAATTGTAAATTTTAAATCAGTTATTGGCCTGTCTTTGTTGACTGGTTGATACCATCATAAACTACAAAATAGTAAGACTGTACAATCCATACTCGCGCTCTCTTACAGCTACCCTACATGCTTGTCTGGCAAGGGGTTGGAACTATCAAAAGTGTCTGGCTAATGAGGAAACATCATCTATTTATTACCCAAGTATTATTTATAAAAATCAGCTTTTATACTATAACGTAAGTAAAATTATAATTTCATGACCATTAAGGGTGTCTGGCAAGGGGTTGCCACGATGTTAAGTGTCTGGCAATGAATAACGTGATTTTTAATAATATTCTAAAGGTAATACCAAAAAATCGCACTTTATTATTTGACGTATTTAGATCGGTATTTTACACACCTTTAGTGACGTTTACCTGCTAAAGCCACTGTAACCCAAACTTCATAATTGTCCATCGTTCTTACCTGTGTTGGGAGCATGCGCTGACAAACTTTCAGCTTTTATAAAATAACGTAGGTCTGGGGTTCACGGGCTCTTCCTCCATTAGGCCTAGGTGGTAGTAAAACACCCGTTTTTGTGGCAGAACATCTAAGTCCCAGTAACAAGGCACTACATGCCGCTACCCGTAAGAAATGTAAAGAAATGAACTTTAAATTTGTATGGGTTCGTAATGGTCGCATCTACGTTCGAAAAAACGAGTCATGTAGTGCAATTTGCATACGTAGTATGGATAGCCTGAAACTCGTTATTTAATTATAATTAAATTATTTTTGTTATTTTCATCAATGCTATGTTATGTATAATTTTAAAATTCAATTCTCTTAATATCTATTACCAGAATGTTCGAGGTATTCGGACAAAAACAAATACTATTTATAACAATGTGCTGCAATCCAACTACAATATTATAACATTCACAGAGACATGGCTAAACGGAAACATAAAAGATGGCGAATTTATCGATGACAGATACGTTGTCTATCGACGTGATCGTACTCGTGTAGGGACATTGAAAAGAAATGGAGGTGGAGTCCTTATAGCCATAGACCGTAATATCCCTTCCACTCGTGTTGAAGCTTGGGAGACTGATTGCGAAGACTTGTGGGTTACAGCTCATCTCAATATTAACAATTATATTACTAAAGTTGCCATCTGCGTTGTATACCTTCCACCTCCAGTACGATTAGAAGCTCTTAACAAATTTATAGATACTGCAAATAATATCATGACGATGTTCGACCATGTCTTAATCCTTGGTGATTTTAATTTAAATTTTATTAAATGGTCAACAAATGACGAATATGCTTATACTGTACCGAGCAATTACCGCAATAGTCTAGGATACCCGCTCATAGATTTCATGTCATTAAATAATTTATACCAATTTAATAATATAATAAATGCAAACAATAGAATATTAGATCTAGTCCTTAGTAATTTGCCGGGTGTAACTGTTGCAAAAACGATTGACCCTTTATGCAACTTGGACACACATCATCCCTGCCTAACCATATCAGATTGTACAGCGTCGGAAAAAACTCGTCTATCGCAAAATAATAAATGTAATTATTTAAATTACTTTAAAGCCGATTACTCAAAAATCATAGACGAGTTAAAAAATGTTGATTGGTCTGCAGCATTTACTAGTTGCCACGATGTCAATGCGAGTGTATCAGTGCTATATGATTATTTAAAAGAGATTATAGGTAGACATGTACCAAAGCATAAAAACGTTAAGCAAAAGTATCCGCCTTGGTTCAGTTATGCGTTAATAAAAAGACTTTCAGAAAAGGCTAAATTAAGAAAACAGTATCTAAAATACAAAAATCCACGTGATTTGATCTCTTTCGAAACGGTTCAGGGCTATTGCAAAAAGTTATACAAGTTCTGCCACTCACAATATATTGCGACAACGGAGGAAACTTTAACCAAAAATCGAAAGTATTTCTGGAAATTTATCAAAAATAAAAATAAGAATTGTTCGTCTTTTCCCACGAGTGTCCAGAACGAGCACTGCGTTGCGACCACAGGTCCCGAAATTGCAAATATTTTTGCTCATCAGTTCAAATCCTCCCAGAGTTGTATCCAGGGCACCGAGCATACCACCATTATTAATACTGCAGCAGGCAATAATTGTATCAGCAATATTCAAATATCTGAAAAAGAAGTATACAAAAAAATTAAACAACTAGACTCTTACAAGGGCGCTGGTCCAGATTCTATACCTACCGTATTTGTAAAGCGCTGCGGACAAGCTTTAACACTTCCGTTAACGCTTATTTTTAATCAATCCCTCAGTAATGGAGTTTTTCCAGACGAATGGAAGAAGGCGAGAGTTGTACCCTTACACAAAAAAGGTAATCCAGACGAAGCAAAAAATTATCGCCCGATTTCAATTCTCTCCTGTTTCTCCAAACTATTTGAATCACTTGTATATCCCAAAATATCAGATCATGTCGATCCAATTTTATCCTCCAACCAACATGGATTCCGAACTGGACACTCAACGATAACCAATTTAACTTCATATGTATCGGACATCTCACACGAACTCGATCAAGGTCGCGAAGTAGACGCAATTTACACAGATCTTACTAGCGCCTTTGATAGAGTCAACCACTCTTTATTGCTCACCAAATTAGAACATTATGGAATACAGGGATCTCTGCTCCACTGGTTTCGTTCTTATTTAGCCAAAAGACTCCATTACGTTGTAGCTAACGGTTTTTCTTCATACGAGTACAATATAGAGTCAGGAGTACCACAGGGATCCCATCTTGGCCCAATCCTATTCTCTATTTTTGTTAACGATGTTATTTCGGTAATAAGTCACTGCAAATGCTTATTATTCGCAGATGACCTGAAAATATATAAAGCAATTTCTTGTCACAGTGATACAGAATTAGTCCAAGACGATTTATCACGAATCCAAAATTGGTGCAGATGCAATTTCATGGAACTTAATCCGACCAAATGCTTTCATATAAAATTTACAAAAAAGAAATGCCCTATACAGTCATATTATAGAATACAGGATACTCAATTAGTTACAGTAAACGAAATCAAAGATCTCGGTGTGATTATTGATAGCGAGCTACGTTTTACCTCGCACGTGGACTCTATAATTAAGAAGGCTGCACGAATGCTTGGCTTTGTTAAACGTAACACCACGGTCTTCAAAAACATAAAAACCAAACTCGTGATATATAATGCGATTGTACGCAGTCAGTTGGAATATGGCAGTATAATTTGGAATCCTTATTATAGTACAGTATCTCAGCGTGTAGAAAATATTCAACGAGCTTTTACAAGGCACTTGGCATTCCATTCTTCCGGAATAAGTCATCGCACCTGCTATAAATCACGTTTAGCTTTTTTCAAATTGAACACTTTAACTGATCGCCGTAAAATTAATGACATAGTATTCCTATATAAATTACTAAATCATATGAGCAACAACAGTGACATCCTTAGTAAAATCAGCCTAAATGTTCCACGTAAATTACCGAGACAAGCTATTACAAAAACATTTTATATACCACACGTCCGTACTAATACTGGATTTAATTCCCCCATTGTAAGAATATGCAGCGAGTATAATGCTCTTAACATCAAATCTCCCGATCTGGACATATTCAGTACACCACTCTCTAAGTTCAGAAGGGAAGCGCTGAAACACTTGCTTAACAAAGAAGACTAGAGTTTATTATTATTATTTAAAGTTTTTTTTTATCTTAATATTTTTTTTTTGATAATTTTGATTATAATTGTAAGTTACTATTATTTAAATTTTATGATTACTATTTTTTGATTTTTATTGTTTTTTATAGCTACTTATATTAAATTTCGATGCGAGGCTCTGTCATGTTTGTTATCCTCTGTTTTTACTGTTATTTTGTTTATGTCAATGTTATTCGTATGAGAATGCTGTGCATACCTTCAATAGGCATATGTATCAGACTTTATATTATCTTTTATTATTTGTGATTTTTGGATGCATGTGTCACTGGTGTGTTATTTAATAAATAAATAAATAACTAGTTTCCCATTAGAATAAAGACTGTCAGTAGCGTTTTATCTATACAAACATATTCCCCTATTTCCTCTGGGCGTGTCGTTACTAGTGCCAATATTTTATTACCATATAAACTGTATATCGAGGTATACGATACCTCCATGTTCATGATTTTAAGTAAAATCAGTCTGAGGTGCATTTATCCATTTCGCTTAAAATTAGGTAAAGCTAGCACAAGAAAACGATATAGAATTTTAAAATTCCTATTCCTAAAGTTTCCCTTTACTGACCTTCCAAGTTGAGAATTTATACATTTTTATAAATACATACGCAGTCACGCCTGTAATCGCCGAAGGGGTAGGCAGAGGTGTAAGCAATAGGCACGCCCACATTTTGCTATATTTATAACTATCGCATAAAGTAATAGGGAGCGAACCTATCGCCATACCATTCACAATTCCAGACTCCGAGTTGGTACTGAGTATTTCGCGATAGGAAAACTAAATATCGCTTTGATTCAACCCGGGGATCGAACCTGAAACCTCAGCACAGCAGTCGTACCGCATATACAATTCCAACTGCGTCATCGATGCAGTCATACATTAAATTTGACAAATACAAAACTATGTTACAGGCGAAATATTGTGTAAAAAGATCTCGCCGATAGGCCAATCATACAAAATAACAAAAAAGGTAATTTCTTTTATTAAAAATATTTACGAAGTGATTCATCTACAAGTTATATCACAGCTGGTTGTTTTGTCACTGTCATCATAGTTGCAAGATGATCGGAGTGAAGTGGGAGGGGTCAGTAGCTGACGTCACTCCGGCGTGTAACTCTGCGTGCGCCTGCGCTGCTAATCTTGCACCCACATTCACTTTCTACCGACTTATCTTGGTGGGAAGGTAGAACTTGTTAAAAGCTAAGTCAACTACAAAATGTGAGTTAATGTACCAGAGGTGTTTTTGCAAGTATCTAAATAAAATATATCGAATCGTTTCAGAAATACAAAGTACTGAATACAAAATAAATATTGATTTCTACTTACTAAATAAAACTGTATGTAATAGTCTATTTGACTAATTTTCGAAAATGATTTAAAGCTATTATTTATTACATAATAAGCACACTATATTGATATTTCCGGGAAATCTACTGTATTTTTAATAAAAATCTATGTTAAAGTTTAAATCTCCAAAACCGCGGCAAAAACGCTATTTCTGTAATGGCGCTGATGGCTGATCATATGACACGTGTGACGTCACATGCAAGTAAACAAGCTAATAATGATAAGCAAAGCTAAGTTTTATGATAATTGTTTTATCAACAATTATCATAAAACTGCTTTAAAAATAGATCAACAATATAATTTATCACCCAGAAAACATAAAACGCGAACTAAAATCACTCGAAGAAACTATGTTTACTTGCGTGTGTCGTCACCAGAGTTGCAACCAATAACAGAGTGTTCACATGACAGAGAGAATTAAAAAAAATGTATTTTATTTTGTTTAATTTGCAAAAAATATACATTATTTTGTTAGAAATTAAGTGAAATATGGTTTTTTAAGGTATTGTCTAACAGGATGACCACAATTTGCAGTGTATTTTCAATGTTGTCAAATAGCCTATTTAGACAGCTGCATTGGTTGTCCAGCTATTTTCATTGACCACATCGCTACGTATCGTACTACGCACTGCTCAGTAGCCGATGTCTGGCACATTGGCGGTTTGCCATCTTAGCAACTGTGACTCAACCATATAAACACACCCCGATTCTCGACTATGGCGGTTGCGCATATTTCTATAGAATTAAAGACTCACAGTATACTCAGCAATTTTTTGCCAATCGTGCGTGTGGTTACGCTATATCACCTAGAACGCCACATGATCATATTTTATTTAATTGACGCCAGATAGTGAACAGTAAAATCGCCCGAGCAGCGTCCTACTTTCCAATGACCTTTGTCACGACCGAACTACCTGCTGCTATGTTGACCGGCATTGTGGCATGCTTCACCTGCTCGCGGCTCCAGGCGTCGAACTGGGCAGAGGTCCCTCCATTTCCTTCCTTAGAGTTCAGGCTTTCCTAATAGGTACCAAACGAAACTATATATATGGAGCAATGAACGCCATATTTTGATCTCACTTCACCTTGAAATTGGTCTCGGATCTGTTCTGACGGACAGAGATTTTGTTGGTTGCCAGAGTACACGAACAACACGACGCCAGCGCATCATAAAAAAATACAAATTAAACTCACAACACTTGGTCACGTCGCATATGTAAATATTACAAGTTTGTTATTAAAACAACAAAGATTCGCGTCGTATCTAAGCCATACTGACATTGAACTTATTGTTAATGGTAACTGCGCAAGGAAATTGGCAATGCACCAAATGTTTGGACCGAGTCCTATGGAGATATTGCTTTGTTATTGTTTTTATTAGCTTGTGGTTGATTTTGGTATGCAGTATATTCTGCAAAATATATTACAATGTGAGATTGTAATTTCTTCGTGGAAAATTCTTTGTTCCGTCTCTAAAACGATGATCAACACATTTGATGAACATTGACCAAAGTGCATCGCTGAGTTTTCTCATCTTTGTGGTTAAGTATGACTCAAATTGGAAACGGAATTAAAGTTTCAGGCCGTTTATTTTAGTTTAAGATCGTGCTAAATTTCAAGAATATTAAAATCGTATAGTGAGTTACAAAATATATACCTTGGTAGCAGTTAGAGAGTCAACCAGTTCAGTAGCGAATCATTTGGGCGTAAGACTTAAAGAAAACTGAACACTATACTTATAAAATAGTAAAATAAGTACCTCCACTTGTTTTAAACCAGTTTACCAGTTCAGACGGAATAAATGAATATTCCAGTGATGTTTTCCTGTTATACTTTAGTTTAGTTTCATATAGACATAAATGATCGTAATTAACTCGTAATTACTCCAGGATAATGTGCTTTTAACTTCTAAACCTGAGAAAAAAAAACAAAAAATATTTATTAGCTACGTGATTTGTAGCTATTTCCTACCTAATTATGCCCTTTTCTGCCCCAAAGCATTCTCTTGGAGCGGTAATCGAACCTGCGGGTTCTCTTTTAACACCTCAGCTGTGCGATGGACGCTGCCGTACATTAATATATATTTAAAAATTAAGTTTTTTTTATAATCTTAGATATCCTGCTTATTCCTTAAGTCGATACTTAGCTACTCCTTAGGGATATATATAAAAGAAGACAGCGAGTAGGACAATTGATGATAACTGATCTCCACCACCAACCATTGACACCCAACTCCAGACCTTTTAGTTTTAAGAATAACTTTTTCTCGTTATCGTCTTATGTGTGAGACATTTGCCTTATATGCAGTCCCATGATTTCGCTGAAACGATAAGGTCTTTGTTAGATTTATAGGGAAATACTTATGTATCAATATGGGATTGGTAATTTGTTTTATTTAACTGAGTGTGAGGGTAAATATTTTCTAGACCTTTCTAGAATCGTGATCCTTGTCTACCCTAATAAAATAATATGTTTTGAACAAGTTTCACTTTTCAAATCTCACTTTACAACTATTTCGACTTATTCGGTAGTGAAATATTCAATCGACATTGCATGTTGTACACTTACCACTAATTCGTGCACGCAATCTTATAATAACTAGACGTATAACGACCAACCGTGATATACGATTGGATATGGTTTCACTCCTCGTGCATTTGGTATAAGCAATACATATTATGCAGTTATATTTTTATGGATTTTTAAGCAATGCAACCATGTATATATCAAGTGAACTAAGCAACCTTCACCACCGCGAGACACCCAATAAACCAATGAATATGGTAATGTATTTATGACATTCATTTTAGACAAAGACATTTATCGTTGCCAGTGGGTGGATACTAACACTATTTTGTACCCATCGTCATAGTGACCAGTAAAAAAAATTAGCCATGGTAACTATTTCCAGAGACAGTCGATGCTATATCAAGGCGATCGTCAAAGGACTCAGCTCTCTCAACCATCGACATTATACGGAATGCATTGTACCTACTTATCATCAGATCTAGAGAAGTCAAATTTGAAGTCCTAGGTTTAAACCGTTGTGTTAGAAATAGGAATACGTGTCAAGTTACTTCATATAACATTGAAATATTAATTGTAGATATACATTTAACATTGTATACAGCAGCTATATCTGAGAAATAGATATCGTCATATCGGTAATTGGCTAAAAAATCCAAATATCACGACCTCACACTTATAAATTAAATTAAAAAAAAACCTTTTGAATTATCCGGTCAATAGTCGACAGTTGTATTGCTGTGATAAATATTTCGCAAAGTACCTATAATAATAGGAAATTGCGATGATTTTTATAGTTGTGGCTCATATTTTTTTTTGTCCTGGCAAAGCAAATTACCACACTGCACCTGATGGTAAGCGCAGTGCCGTCCAATTACAGTATCGAGTAGTGAGAGACGATCTATCCCCCGCTACTCAACACAATCATACCGGCCTGCTTCTTCACACTACGCCATGGGCAAGAAGGGGAAAAGCGGTCGAGGTCTAGTGTCCGAGTACTCAGAAGGCCGTAAAACGGCCAAACATCATACCCCCACTCTAGACCCCCGAAAAAAGCCGGATGTACACTGGCTGATCCCGGAACGCGACACACTTGCGTGTGCCACTATGGTGGGTTATACACTCCGTGTTCGGTGATCGCTATCCGGGCGGATATGAATAACCTACCACCGGCAAAATTAAAAACCATTAGAGCTTTAATAAATTAAGCAATGCTATCTAATGCATCTACAGTATAAGTACCTACTGTAGGTATTCAATCATATCTCCTAGTAGGTGGTTTTAGACTTATATGTATATCTTATAAGCATGTGGGTACGTTAAATGTGTTCAAAAAAGTACGTGCCTATATTAACCAACCAATAAATAATTATTTAAACTTTGTACATAAATAAATACTAACTATTATTATTTTATTAACTTATAAATAGACGCGGTCATTATACATCAAATTTCAAAAACGGAAATTGTCTCTCTATCTGTTGACGGCACAGTTACCGCAAAACATATCACTTAATTATTTAAATGATTATATGGAATAAATGATGGAATTTACATTTTCTTAATCTTAATAAAACCATTGTCACTTTGATACTTATTAAATTTTGTTTTATTTAGGATTGTTAATTTTTCATTCCGTTTCAGACACTAAAAAGACGTTCGACAATGTTGAGCTGTGGGCCTTGAAGCACGTTATGTAGTTTTGTGACTGCTGAGACAGCTGTATGGTACCTCAAAAATACATGTGAAGCTACACAACTCTATCGACCATATTCCTACCCAAAAGTGGATGAAACAAGCAGTTAGAACGTAAAAAACTTGCATAGGACACATGATTTCACATAAAGACTTCACATCTGAAGTTTGCTTGCGATAGCTCAGGTTGCAGAATGTTTTTTTTTTGCAAAGACCGAACCACATCTGAAGTTTACTTGCGACAGTTCCGGTTTGCCAGTTTTTTTGCCAAATACACGCTTCAATCTCTGCTACAAAACCCGTCGGATAATAATTCTATGCGAATAGAGGTCTAAGGAAAGTACTGTCTTAAAATCTTTAATCTAATATTTGATAGAAACGATAGTGTGGAATGGTCGAATGCTCATGTTCTATCCTTTGAAGTGCATCCGAGTGATGGTCGAGGTAGGGCAAGCGATACGTCTGTACTCTGTAGTGCAGCGGCGAGATGTATCGACTACATATTTATTATATTGTGGGTGTAATCCGACAATATTTAAGGTCGAGGCATATAAAAAGAAAAAATATTTCCTGAAATGTAATAAAAGTTTCATCTATAATCGACGGTGTTGATAACAGGTACGTATCTTCTATATATAAAAATCAATGTAAGTATGATTTTCCTCTATGGACTCCTAAACTATTCATCCGATTATGATGAAACTTTGGTGAGTTGTTCTTCTCACGCCCGCGATGTTTCCATGGTGCTACAGAATATCAACTTCAATACCGTTCAACCAATCGCAATTAATCAAATTTACTATACGTGGCATTGCAACGCATGCCGGTTGCAGCTAGTATGTAATAATAATAAAACCACTAATTGTACTGTTTATTTTATTTACTTACCTAAATGACGAGACAAGCACGTCGTTCGCCATATGGTAAACGCCACGCTTGCCGATAAATAGTCGCAATGTGTTGTGACTCAGAACTTTAACCTGTCAATAATTACTGCATTTCACTGAACTTCGTTACCTCCAGATATAAGATGGTAAGTTTCATAATGACCATGCAATTCGCTGGTTTCAATGTCCTTCACACCGGGTAGTGTATACCTAAAGATAAGTTTGCTTGGTGGCAGAAATAGATAAAGTGATACTACCCAGACGAATATAAGAGAGACGTACCACTAATAAAAATAACGCTATACAGCATCAGAAAAATCTTTAAGTACATATAGAAAAATGCCAATACAAGGATATGAGCCCCAATAACGTATTTGCATATTTTTACCTACATTCTTAGCACAGCAAATCGTTTGTGGGTGCAGTATTAAAACTAAAACAGTATTGTAAAGATAAAACAAGTTAAACACGTGGCACGTTTTAGAGGAATGACACGGAGGAATAACGAGCACAATAGTGTTCTCTCATTTTGTTATTGTGACGAGCGACCGGAGCGACGCACGACTGCTCGGAACAGCACGTGTTGCACATCCCACCCGCTAGCTCGTGAACTTACTCTTACAATATGCACACAAAATCATCTCATATTAATACACGATTAAAATTCAATACGTAAGTGTTTAACAACAAATTTCCAACAGTCGCTACTGCAATCGGCGACAAACTTTTATATCATCCTACCAATATTATTAATGCCAGTTTCGATGCGATTATCGATGATTACCAGACAGGATCTTGTGACACGTATTATACACTGCACACGTAAGGCGATTGCCTTGGGATCGTGCCCCTTTTCTGAAAGAGATTTAAAACCGCTAGACTATCGCTGCTCATCAATTATACCAACGTACGCATAAATAAAAATGAGTAAGTACAGTAAGAAGCAGCGATAGCCTAGTTGGTTGCGGTACGGACTGCCAAGACGAAAGTCGTAGGTTCGAAACCCAAGTGGCATACACCTCTGACTTTTCTAAAGTTGTGTGTATTAAAATGTTAATTATCGCTTGCTTTAACGGTGAAGGAAAACATCGTGAGGAAACCTGCATATCTGAGAATTTTTCGAAGGTATGAGAAGTCAGCCAACCCGCATTAGGCCAGCGTGGTGGACTAAGGCCTAACCCCTCTCATTAGTAGAGGAGGCCCGTGCCCAGCAGTGGGACAATGTTTAATACAGGGCTAGTATTATTAAGTACAGTAGATATAGTTACAACAAACACTACACAATACCTGTCCTTTAATGAGCAGACGCACCATAGTTTATAAAACCCATCATGGATAGGTTGGTTGTGGTATGTCTATTAACAGCCATACCATATCGGGCAGTGTCATACAAAACAAGCTCAGTTTATTCTCTTTTATTTCATGTATGAACATGTAGATAATAATATCACCTAAATAAAGCCATATTAGTATGATTTTATTGCGAGGTGGAAAGATATGATTCTACTTAACTTATATAGGTATATTTCGAAAATATTG
Organism: Laothoe populi; assembly: GCA_905220505.1. Lineage (NCBI taxonomy): Eukaryota > Metazoa > Arthropoda > Insecta > Lepidoptera > Sphingidae > Laothoe > Laothoe populi. The sequence continues at coordinate 13,350,893 of HG992148.1, forward strand.
AAATCTAGAATCTCGAGTTTCAATAATTTCAAAATTTGTCTAAATTCTAGTCACATCAATATTTCAATTTTATGGAGTTCGGACCTAATTATATACATATACTATGTTCCAACAATGTAAGCATCAACTGCGCCGTGTAGTCTGGACTGTCTGCTTGATTACAAACCATGTTAGGAATTCAGTCAAGGCAATCGCTTCCTACACGAATTTCGAAAGATGAAATGCCTCTACATGCCATTAAAGAAACACACGCCCAAGTAAAAAATATAAATATTTTTACTTAGCTGAACCGATGGTGTTCAAATTTCATATATTATTGTACAATAGGGAAACAATAATTTAATGTTAATTCATAACCATTCAACTTAAACTGTATTGCAGTAGCCCGCCCGTATATATTGTTTCCATGAGAATGCTCGTCATGAGAACTGAGGGTACAATTCATATCGATGGTAGGAACTGTGCAATTATTTTATAAAGCTACTTAACTGTTCCGCTGTTTGCATGTAAAATTATTTCTAGTGCGCCGGCATTGTATAAGAGTTCAAAGTGAAGAGATTGTTTTATTTGAATAAAAGTTCAGTACATTTATGTTGGACACAATATAACAGCTTTTTATGTATTATTTGAATCGAGTGGACTTATAACGAATGCTATATGTGTATTTATAGCCCAACGCCCCACACGCCGCAGCATTACCGACCGCGGCGTGCGCGGGAGACTCATCGAGACGCTTCTATTACAAGCGAGACCTTGCATGCTCAGCGAAAATATTTTAAGTGGGCAAATATCCTGTTCGAAACACCAAATCACAAATATATCATGTTATCATAATGTACACTGCATACAATCCAAATAGCTGGTGGCAACGAGCACACCTATATCGAAACAGTCGTAACTTATCTGCACAAGTATTCGTAAGGATATGGAATACTATTTTATTAGTTTCATAATTTTAAGCACAATCTCCTTGATACTTACCTTTACTTTGATACTACTTGAAGAAGTTGGTATGATTATATTAATAATCATACAGAACAGTAGGTACCTATTAAGTATAATTATTCACAGGTTAACAGATATGTTCACCTGTGAATAATGTTAATATTGTGTCGTTTACTATATGAAGTATAATCAATACAATATGAGTGCTAGGAAATATTAATTTATATTTGTATAGAGGCTAGTACGTGTAAATTATTACAAGGACGCCCGATGCTTAGCGATTCGTGGTCGTCGTCCACAAAATAATTACATATTATTATATTGAGTGTTGTGGAATAGCAACGGCATACGAATGTATGAACACAATGTGACTTCATTACATCTGAATGAATAAAGAACGCCAGGCTTGACTGCATTCTATTATTAAAGACATAAGATTCTTTATCAGTTCAACATCAATATATTAAGCGATTGAACTACCTACCTGGGTAATCTTATTTATACATGGGATTGTAAGTTAAAGGTCTTTACCTGTCCCTCGGCTCATCGTGTGTTAAATTATGTAAAAGCAATGCATGCTTCCATTAAACTACACTGTCTACAGTGAATGAAATGATGTTCGGATCGGATCCGTAGATGCATGTCTTTTGTACTTTACTTAAACGTGTGTACAAAAGATTCACAATCCAGGAATATTATATTCAGATAATCACTTTTTAATTATTATGTTTACTAATTCAGTTCATACGGAACTTCTATTCTTAAAGCATAACTGCGCAACGTGCTAATTTAGTTACCTATTAATATTATCTATATAAATTGTAGGTTCTAAAAAAACTCTGTCGGAAAAGCCACAAAATTAATTTATAAAACAGAGTACATGTACATTTTAAAATCTTTTTTACTCTTTCCTGATACATCAGAAAACACAAATGTTCTTATCAATATCAGAAAACACGAATTTTCTGATCAATATCAGAAAACACAAACGTAACGATTTCATGAAGCTTTCCAAATTGAAATGTTCGTTAATTATTTTTAAATCTTATACTTACAATCCAAATTATGGGTCAACATATAAATGATATCTAATCGATGTTGTTGTTTGTGATTGTACATGGCTTGATATAGATTACTCTAAGGATTGTACGAAGATCAGTGACTTGGATTAATACTAAAAAAACTCACATTGAACATGGTCGGCCTAAAATAAGGCACTTCTCCCGTCTTTAAGCCTCTTGTCACACTTGATTAAGTTCAGACAGACCAAGTTGAAATATGCATATTAATAATATGTGTTCAACGATACGTACTTGCTGCAACAGAATCTAAAATGCATACGTTTTAGAATTTATCGTTGAATAGAGATTCAAAAGTAACGATTTATATTAATCTTTGTAAACGAGATTCAAACACGAACTAGGTATAAATCTCGTCAGTGACACCTACGTATATCCTCGAGCGTCAATTATGTGTCATATGACGATGAACCATACTCCAGTACAGCTGCACAAGTGGCCTATTAGGAACGTATTGTGTAACGTGTTTGCGGGAGGGCAATAAAATAACTAAGCAGGGGCTTTCATGATCTCACGACGTTATTTTTATGGAAAAGCAAAAATATTAGGATATAATAACCCCACAATGAGTAATTATAGTAAATAGAAAAGAACGATAATAATAAGGATTTAGGACAAATCCTTGAACAGGCACTATTGCTTTTGTCCCGGTAACAGGTGGAAAAGTTGCTTTGGAAAATCCAAAATACTATTTATAGTATCAGTAACCAGTTCCACAATAAATAATTACAAGGAAATAGTTATGGGTATAACCACAAAGTATATAGAGTACACACAAGCTAAAAACAAAACATGTATATCGAAGAAATATAACATGTATAGTCTTATATATTCAAGCGTCGCCAACCGATGGTATAGTATGATCAGCACGAGCCAGTGGCCTGAAACTAACCGATGCACAAGGAAGTAAACATGGTATTGCAACACCCTGCCGTCACTGTCCGAGCGAATTAGCTCTTATCTGGGCCACTAACGGCACCTAAACAGCAATGGCGCACGAAAACGCGGCAATCGAAGTATGACCTTAAGCTCGATAACGTTGGCAGAATGTTGGATCCTATTTGAACAGTGCATATTCCAAATCATTACACTTCCAATGTCAGTAATTTGACTCTATTATCATACAGTTTTCGTTTCTATCAGTATTAGCAGGTACCGATTAGGCTGTACCACTATAGTATTTTTTTAAATTAAGGTTTTTTCGCTTAATTAGGGTTGTTTCAATGCAATATGCACGTTACCATCAAACACACAATTTATCGGACTGTTTGTCCGAACTTTTCTCCGAAACGGTTGAACCCATATTGACGGTGTTTCCATTAGCAGGCACATAGTATTTAACTTTTCAGGTATCTAGTTAGGATTATAGTAGGATTTATTTGATCCTGGAGAGTTTTGTTTTGAACAACAATGGAAATAGAAAATAGCTTGAGTTTATCAAAAAAATTACCAATAGGATAGCTATTTACCCCTAATTTCTATAGGGTTTTTTATTGCCGTAAAAAGCTTTCAGTGGGTAATCGACTCTCAAGTCGACAAAGCCCCAAGCATAAGCTAGTAACACTATATTTTTACTAAAAACATAATAATATTAGTCCTGTATTACACTGTCTTACTGTTGGGCGCAGGACTCCTCTACTAAGAGAGGCTAGGCATTAAACCAGCGCACTGAGCTATGGTGTATTCTCAAGTATGCAGGTTTCCTAACGATGTTTTCCTTCTCCGTTAAAAAAAGCATTTTAAGGAATACGCACGTAACTTCGAAAAGTCCGAGGTGCAGCATGCCTTTTGGTCTGATTTGCACGTTTCGTCCAGGAAGACTTTCCTCGACTTTCAACCCTGTAGACTGTACCACTCGGAACTAGGCGTTCGTTGCTATATTATTATATTTCTATTATCGAAAGTAAAATAAGTAGGTATTTAGAACACGTTCCAAGAAAAAAATAGGCAAGAAACTAAGAACGTTTATGTGCACGTCGTGAAATCAGTGCAAGCGTTTTTAAATAATATGGCAATAAAAACTGAAGTATATACCGAGGATAGTTGCGCATACTGTATGTCACGGTCCACCAGCTGGGTGCCGTTTACCAATACGCGCCCAGTCGTTTACCCGTGCCACTCGACGATTGCCTCAAGGAGCCGTCCCGTTATGTTGGCAACAATATTCAACCCAATGATTATTGTAGTTTTGTATGTAGGTTCATTTAAAAGAATGTTTATAGTATATATACCTACCTTTATATTTCTTCTTGCGATACCCATACCGATTGATTTTTATCCTAACAAGATCAACCTACACGTATTTCTAGCAATCTCCACTTATAGAAATACTTCAATACTGCGACTGGAACCTTTCCTAGAAAGATATAGGAAAAAGGGAGAAAATAGCCAAGCCCAGTAAGGTCCAGGATTATTGAACTTCTTGATTAAATTGTTATCATGCAAACTGATTCATGTTGATGTCAGATGATGATTCATATTCGCCAATTATTTATTGTCATTTTACTAATTTGTAGAATAGCAAAATAGACCCCGGAACTCTTTTTTTATTATTATGTTTAAAAGTTCACACCAGCAATGACTATCCTCAAAGAGGTGGGCAGAAGTGAAACTAATATAATCATGTATGCTGAGCATATTTCTGTCCTATAATAAAAAGTGCCAAGCTTACACCATTATAGTATTTATTATATTTTATAAAAGCTGACCATAAATAGATGATCACTGAAAAAGAAAAAATAACATTTTAATATCTTGCTAGGCACAAAACTATCCTTACAAATGGCGTCTCTTCTAAGGACACCATACAAATTCCATAGTGACACTCGCTTAGCTTGAAAGGTACACTACATGCCTTCATCACTAGCTTCATCATAATCTGACCAAAAAATTTAAAGGCTTATATAGTGGAACTTTATTAGCCAGTTTAAATTATTTCTTCAGGTATAGATATTAAATATAATTATTTTTATCACCAAACCTCTAAGCCCATTTTTAACAAATAACTCCTGATTAGACTCCTGCCCCAGCTCTGCATGGCCCAAATTGTATTTATTTCTTAACTAGTTTAGCATATCTCATCAACTTGATAGTCTTAATAATAATGAATAAACAACCATATGCTAATTAACAGTAATATAAAATGGTTAATAAAATTGCAAATAAAGTTAGTTGCATATAAACACTGAATTTAAAACAAATAGATGATTTTTTTCATATTATGATATTACATATTTTTTATTTATGTCAATTATGAAAAAGTAATAAATATACTTATACAGCTACCTCAAAATTGTCTAGAGACAATTAATAAATTTCTGCTCAGCACTTCAGACTTTGTTAGACTAAAGAAATTTAGTACTAAGAAAATTGTTTATGGCAAATTCATTGTACTTGCTACTTCCTATTTGTATCTGCTGAATAAGTAATTCTTTATTAGGACAATGAGAATGTTGAAGCTTTCATTATCAAAAGATATTTATGCCAACCATGTTTAGAGAAAATTTTATCATCAAACAAACAAACATGAAAAGAAGACAACCAGAAAAAAGCTTGTGTAATGTTAAAACTGTTGTGTTAAGATTGAAAAATAAAAGAAAGTAGATGGTTATACATGTGCACCTATTTAAAATAGGTACACATGAGTCTTGAGTGAAGAAATAAAGGACAGTAATGATGTGATTAACTACTACTGAAGAACGAGAATATGAATGACAGTTTATAAAAAATCTTTTATTTATAGAACCTCAATAGGCATACATACTCTCCATACATAGCTACCATTCATTTGTCTTACCCTTAACTAAAATTTAAATAATCATTCATCAATATAACTAAAGCTCTGTGATATAACCACCATACCATCAGGGTACAGGTACAGTAGGTCTGAGAGGTCACTATGTATTTTTTCATTTATGTGTATATATTGTTAATGCAATAATAATTAGTACTCACTTATTGCACTTTTTCTTATGCACCCAGAATACTAATTAATATTTGTTTTTTTTATACCACGATGGTGGCAAACAAGCTTACGGCCCGCCTGATGGTAAGTGGTTACTGTAGCCTAAGGACGCTTGCAACACCAGGAGCATCACATGCGCATAGCCAACCCTTTTATAGAATAGTTAGTAATATCTAATTAAAACTTTCACTGTGGCACACTTGATAAGCATATTTTTAAAACAAGCTAGGTGTGTTAAGTGTTAATGTGATTGTGGCACATAAGTGATAGATTTACTAGATTCAGTATTTAAATTTAGATGATTCATATATTCTTCTAAATAATAATACAGCCCTGTAATTTACTGTTCCAGTGCTGGGTAGAGCTTCTCTACTAATAAGGGATTGCAGGCCTTCATTCTTTTGTGAGGTTTAATTATATATACAAAACTTCCATATTAAAAAGTGTGTAAAAGTTAAGATATAAAAATTAATATAACACTATTTGTATATGTATTATTTGGAAAGTGTTTACCATAGTGATGTTAGGCGTTTTCTATATAAAATTTTCCTGTTACATCAAATACACAGATATCTAAACTCTGAATATATACAGTATATACAGTAATGCCATAGCAACAAGGTTTAATGCCAGTTTCATGAATGAATTGTAAAATATGATTATTTAGGTAGGTAGTTAGTTAATTTTAGAAAAATAGATTGCTATGAATTTATAATAGACTAAAAGACATTCTCAATTTCTTATTCAAAATAAAATACTAGAAGGACCTACAGTTTTTTGAAGTAATATCCGCTATATATTTTGTCATTGTTACTACAGCCAACTAACTTGTGTTGTGTGTACTTCAAAACAATTTACTCATGTTCAACATTAGTAATACACTGTAAATGGTAACTACAAAATTAATAATATTTATTTATTACAATACCTATAAGATTGGCTGAGGCTTCAGAATAATTATTGAAGTACACAAAGCATAGGTTAAACAACTTGGCAAACTACTTTCTTGACAAAACAACAAATCTACCAATAAAGTAATAAAAACGAAATGAGTAAAAGCAAAAACAGAGTGATTACCTTATCTGTCACAGAATAAAACTTCACTTGATAATCTCCCACTTAAAACTTTTATTATAGATACTTTGTTATATGTATTATCACAAATCCTGGTAGACTTTTAAAACACAATCACACAACTGACAAACATATGGTATTTCCTTGATTATTGAATTCTCATATAAACTTAATTTACAGTACACAATAAAACACAATTCACGGATTGACTTATGTGTAAACTCGTACGCATTGCACTCCTATCTATACAATCATAATTATAATGTTTATTGCGTATTGGATGGCCTTTTATTCTCTAAAATAATCATCCTTGCCTCTTTAATCTCATGAAATTATATACAAAGTTACTAATATTACATTATATTACATGTTTTTGTTTAGCCAAATGCCACTTGTCTGTGCATTCTTTTGACAATAAACAAAAGCTGATCTTGATACTCAACTGCATTTGAGTATGTTTACAAAAAGTTTTTGTTACTTTTATGCGATAATCATAACTGCGGGAGTATCTACCAGTACTAAAGTATGAAAATATAAGATAAAGCACCTCGATTGGACAATGGTATGTATCAAAGATATTAACAACGTGATATGACGTGCGTCGAGACCGTCAGAGGCCCAGAGGCCCAGCGGCCGGGGCCGGCGCGCCGCCGAGCGCCCCGCTGGTGACGAACGGCCGTCGAGCCAAGGCAGGCACACTCACGCTGCCCGCCTCGTCCTTGCAGTCTTACGAGAAATAAATGCCACATTACACTCTAAATATTAAAGCACTGTACAACAACAATAAGGTTTCTTTTCATTTTCGGGACTAACGTTCATTTGGCGGACGATTTCGGCGAACACTTCGTTTACGTTGGTACGGCTTTTGGCCGAGGCCTCCATGAAGGGGCAGCCCCAAACCTGCGCGAGCGCAGAACCCTCCATGTGTGACACCTCGCGCTGGTGTTCCAGGTCTGCCTTGTTGCCCACCAACAAGATGGGTACGCGCTCAGAGCCCTTCACGCGTGTGATCAATTCCTTCATAGGCTTGATGTCTTGGAACGTTTGGTGATTTGTTAATGAGTATACTACGACGAATCCTTGGCCGTTCTTTATATACAGGTCGCGCATCGAAGCAAATTGCTCCGTGCCGGCGGTATCCAGTATTTCTAATACACATGGTGAATTGTCTACTTCTATTTCTTTCCTATAGAAATCTTCTATTGTCGGATCATATTTCTCCATGAAACAACCGGACACAAATTGCACCGTTAATGCACTCTTCCCGACCCCACCCGAGCCCAGCACAACAACTTTGAATTCGCGCATTATTACGCTCCGTAAATCACACTTGCGAGTCTTCCACACAACGTTTTAGAAACGTATTCACACTGTGTGCTATAAAAATGTCATTGCTATGTTGGTTTATGACTCACTCGAATGCGATCACTGAGTAACGTCCACATAAAGTCAGCTAATTGATAAACACCGACGCCATTTTAGATATATGAACAGCAAAACAACTTTAATTGCATCGCGATGGTTACATCAAAGACACAAACACGGAAGCAAACATATATCCAACAACTGACTTGTCCCTGCTAGCCAGAATCGGCAGGAGTAGCAGGTTGGACAATGCACCTTGTTGCAATGGTTTGATTGGTGAATGGAAAATAGCCCTAACCGGATGTCAAGGTTGCCAATTAATTTTAAATTAATCCACTGTTTAATTTTAAGATAATATGAATCATATGGAAATTAAAACACTATAGAACTGCATCTAATACAATGTGTACACGGTATAAAGTAAGATCCCTAATAATCGTTTTTTCTTTTTGTTGTTTTATATATTTTTCTACAATTTACCAGTATACTCGATAGAATGTTACTTCTACAATAGTATGTATATTCAAAGTTTTTTTTTAATTTGCAACATTTTGCCGGAAATTTTATGATTGAATGTTGGTAGAACTGATTTCGTTACATATGATGTAGTTTTTTTTTTATTTATTAATAGCCGTGGATACATGTCTTTCAGCCGGATACATTTATATTATATACAATATCATACGGTGTAGTGGAGGTGTATCCAGTGCTTCCAATAGCCAACGAATTAAACGATTTATGGAGTATTGGAGGCCTATGCTGGAAAACATGTGGACTCCACATTTATAGGTATTTAAATACTATTAACAGAGATTTGACATTATCTTATCAATCGTTAGACAAAAACGAAAGATAGGCTGTATGGTTATAATCTGTGCCTTTCCAAAAGGAAGAATACAACTGAGCTGACCTTAGAGTATTTAACACTGGAGACGCCATTGAGCGCTTACCCCGTATGACAAATGTAAGAGCACGGTGCTCATACACGTTCTATAAAACGAGTTGCGCTTCGTGATCCGCCACTAAAAAAGTGACATCACGTGCGAATGGAGCTCCCTGAAAACGCGAGCCTGTAGCGGTATTAACATGTAAAAATAGATCTGACACATCAAACTTACAAAAATACAAAATTATTTTTCACCTGGACATATTTTTTTAAAGTAATATTATCATTAAAAGCAACAAAACATATAATCTCTAAAAATTATCATCGGGTAATAAATGTTGCCATATTAAACTTTTAGCCACAGTAGTGCAAAATTTATTTGCATTCAATATCTTAAACGCAAGTTGTTTTTTTAATATTCATTTTTAACTAATGTTGCCCGCGGCTCCGCCCGCGTGTCGGTCTTGGATCATTTTAACCTTCTATATTTTGCTATCCCATAAGAAGCGTGCATTTTTTCGAGTTATTTTATTTTATTTTTTATTTTATTTATTACACACAAAACAGGTTACAATCGGGTACAAATAGTATACAAAATTGTTTAAAGTTTTTTTTACATAATTATAACCCACAAATTTGTGTTCCGGAATTAATATTAAGTGTTAACGAGATAACAAAGTGAAAAACATCTAATACAATGCTAATTTCAACTAGTTAATTTTTAAATATGTTAGTGGAGTGGAATACGAATGAGAAAAAAAAAACACTTAGTGTATGACATACATAGTTAAATTTACATTAAACATAGCTTAAGATAAATCGTTAAGGACATTACGGATCAGATTCTTATATGTAGTTATATTGTTGCTATGAAATAAATCTATAGAGGGATTCTTATTTACTAGTTCATTATATTGCCGACACATACGGACAATAGGATTGAAATAGGATGTATTATTGCGGAATATTTTGAGGGAGAAAACGCTTGGTTTACGGGTTCTGTAATTAGTATTAATATTTAAATCAGACAGCAAAGCCGGAGAATCTATGAGTGAATGAATAATTTTGTATAAGTACACAAAATCACTCAAAGAGCGTCTGGTTTCTAATGAAAGCGCATGAAAATGAGCCAACCGGTCATCGTATGATTTAAACTTTCGGTGTAAATTAAATCTGAAACAAACAATCTTAAGGCAAGTTCTCTGAACCTTTTTAATACGATTAATGTGGGTTTGATAAAATGGAGACCATATGACTGAACCATACTCCAGAATTGTTCTAGCCAAAGTGTTGTACAAGTAAATAAGACTATGAGGACTTTTAAAATCTTTTGTAATGCGACCTATGAACCCTAATATTTGTGAGCTTCTTTTGATGACGTGGTCATAATGGTCTCGAAAAGAAAGTTTATCGTCGAATAAGATACCCAGGTCCTTTGCAACGGTTCTCCTTTCGAGATTATGGTCGTTCAGTGAATATGTAAACATAGTTTTGTTTAATTTCTTAGTAAAGGAAATAATAAAACATTTCTGAACATTTAAAAACATCTTATTCTCGGTGCACCAATTAGCGATAAGATCAAGGTCATTTTGCAGATCTATCGCATCACGAATGCTTGTTATGGAATTGAAGACTTTTAAGTCATTTAAAAACTTTTAAAAGTGGTCTTTGTCATTTTCTGATCCCTAAACTGCCACTATGCAAAAAATCATGTCGATCCTTTGCTCTGTGAAAAACTAAACTATCCCATGGGAACTGTACATTTCTCCGGGATAAAAAGTAGCCTATGTGCTTTTCCAGACTATAATCTATCTCTGTGCCAAATTTTCAGTAGATCCGTCCAGCCGTTGTAGCGTGATTGGATATCAAACAACCATGCATCCATCCAAACATACGCATTTATAATATTAGTAGGATTACTTTATTTATGCTTCTTAATTTATAATTTAAAAAGATTAGGAGAGTTGACATATCGACTAAGTTTACAATTTCATAAACTTTATGCCAGTGTAGCATTTTGGGTGGTTTATGTGGTAACACTGTCGTTTATGCAAGACTCAAATAGTGTTGTAGATAAACTTATAAAGGTTATCGATAAAATTACTAATCCATCTGGACGGTCTTCTAAACACATACTTTTAATGTAAATAGTTCTAACACACTAGGAATGTCACAAAATATGACAAAACCAGAATAAAGTTTTTGTCAAAAAAAAGTGATCCTAAAATTGTATCCGGTATATTTAAAAAATATTTAGGTATGAATTTTGGCGCCATTCATTTATTACGTAAGATGATGTAGGGGGGGAGTCGATCATGTCTTATTTTTTCTTACAAGGGGTGGGAGGGAGTCTTAATAGTTCTTACGTAAGATCACACAAATGCGCAAAGTTAGGATTATACTTTGAAAAAACGCGGGCCATACCTATAATTTTAAAAACAAGCAACTTAGATTTTTTTAATTTTTTTTGTTAACCGGTATGACTTGCTTTTTCACCCGGTTCCGGCTTGACGTCGACTTTTGGGACACCCTGTATTCATGTCGAGATCTCAAGCCCTTTTTAAATGCTCTTCATAATAGATAGCCGTTAGCCGGCTACCACACCAAAACAGGCGATAATCGCTAATCGCATTCGTTACCAGTAACACTGTATTTCTTGGCTCCGCTTATTTAATTTGAAATTTTATGGAATAACAGAACACTTCATTTTCTTACAAACTATATACCATTGGAAAGGTCGTGTTGTGTACTTTCCGGTGGTATATTTGCTGAGGTATAATCGGAATACCTCAAAACGAGTGAGTAATCAACATTTTAAAATAATTTGCAACGGCCGTCATTGTTGTGTTGCATGTGCTGACATACCTGAAAAACGCTACTCTACAATTAGTGTTGACCAAAAAAAATGGAAGTGTCACGGATGATGTGCAAAGCAACCAAAAACTGATAACAGTAATACACCTTTACGTCCCATTGACTCACCCGGGAAGTCGAGGAACAATAATGACTCGCTACCTTTTAATGACAATATTACGCATCGAAAAAAGCCACTGTTGATACTAGCGCAATTAGTGGAAGTTCCGGCTTAAACTCTTCCGCGTCAGTTATTACAAAGATAGACGCTAGGGAAATAATAAGAGAAGAATTCAATGTCATGAAATTGGCTTTAGCACAGGAGCTTAACCAAACACTTAAGCAGATGGTGAGAACCGAATTTCAATCTCGAAAATCAATTCATAAAACAGGAAATAACTGCTTTGGATAATAATGTTTGTTTCTGAATGAAAATTATGAAACCACCAAATCCGCCATCGCTAAATACCAAGACACACTGGGAGAGCTAAAAAAATAGCACGTTCAGTTAACATATACGTTACAGGATCTGCAAATCAGGCTTCAGGTTGCTGAGCAGCATAACCGTTCTAACAATCTTGAGATAGAGTGTGTCCCCGAGCACAAACAGTAAAACTTACTATCTATAATTACTCAGCTGTCTAAGGTATCCTAAGGTATCCAACTTGAAAGAATCCGACATTCATCATTGCACTCGTGTGGTAAAAAGTAACAGAGAAGACAAGAGACCTCGCTCAATCATTGTTAAATTGGCTACCTCTAGGCTTCGGGATACATTTTAGCGAAAACAATAAATTTTAATAAGGCAAATCCAAACGACAAGCTCAGTACTGCTCACATAGGCATTGGAGGTAATAGATCGCCGCTTTACATTGTTGAGCACCTTTCACCTAAAAACAAATTACACGCAGCGGCTCGCCAGATCGTCAAAGAAAAAGAGTACAAATTCGTGTAGATTAAGCAAGGTCGTGTTTTCATTAGGAAAACAGAAGAAGACGAGTTTACTTATATAAGAAACCAAGAGACCAGAACCGACCTAAAACAATTCTCTGCCATATCCATACTAGCTGTTGCTCGCGGCTCCGCCCCCGTGGAGTTTATTTTCGGGAGCAGAAGTATCAATGCAAGGAGTTGTCTTCTGCACTGAGACACCTTTAGCGATCGTCCTGAATCTCAGGTGTTGTGACTGTCTAGATGGCTAGACAGGCACAACTCCTAACTTAAACTTCTAGCACTCCTTATAATACCCCGGGATCACTCCGTAAGTGTCGAAGAAGGCCACCGCGGGGTTTTAGCTGGTAGTGTCCGGTTGGGTGTACATAAGTAGTAGGGACTCAGCCCAGCCGCAGCCCGGATAGCCATCATCCGGGCGAGGGGGTGCTGGGTCGTAAGACCGGCTAGTCCAGCATAACCGTTTTAATCTCATTCCGCTTCCCCCCGAAGCGGACGGCAGTAATAAAATGCTTTCCCCGCGACAAAAAAAAAGTGTTGTGCCTGAAGCTTGAGATTACATTTAAAGAATACCTCATAAGTTAACTCCTCACTTCGCCCTTTAAGGGATGATTTGGTAAAAACGTTGAAACACGTATTTCTTTATTTTTTACCTAAATCATAATTCATATTTAGGAATTTTCAGATCCCTAAGTTGAAGTATTACGGATTGCCCATACAAACTTTTAACCTCTATTTCACCCCTTTCAAGATATTTTTTTGATACAAAAGATACCCTATGTCCTTCGCTAGGATATAATCTATCCCTCTACTGAATTTCATTAGGATTTGTTCACCCGTTTAGTCATGAAAAGGTAAGAAACAGACATACAAACAACAATATTAATTTTGCTGCGGAGATATTTTAAAACTGTAATATCTCCTAAGATATTCATTGAAATCAAATGACGTAAAGGGCAACTTTGTTCAAAATTAAATACTTGTGATGAATAAAGTATTTATTTGGATAAGGATTAATACCATGTTTATAAAAACCCCTTTCCAAATAATACATTGTTTCAGAACAAATTCGATAACCATTAAAAAGGTTATAGTGAGCCAACCGAAATATATAGACATATGCTATCGCGGACTTTTTTTAGAACTTTTTAAGAGGAACAATTTCGTCGTACATGATCGTTATGTAACTTTAACCGTTAACGCAGCGTACGCAACGGAAGCTCTCAAAAGGAATTAATTTTCCCCGTTTTTGCAACATTTTTCATTGCTGCTCGGCTCCTATTGGTGATAGCGTGATGTTATATACCCTATAGCGCTCCTCGATAAATGGGCTATCCAAAACTAAAAGATTTTTTCAATTCGAACTAGTAGTTCCTGAGATTAACCCGTTCAAATAAACAAACAAACTCTTCAGCTTTATATAATAGTATAGATTAAATAAATTAAAGGCGTATTATTTAAAAAAAAAAACTAAAAAATAAAGTTTTTATTTTTGCTTATTTGGCTTGTATTTTTCTCAGTACTCATTACCTTTATTATCTTTTCAGTATTTCGATTAAATTAGAAATATTAATTTACACTATTTTTAACTATACCTCTCTACTTCCGTCCCTTTTCACGAAATCACACCCAGAGATTGCAAGAAAGCGATATAAAAGATGATACACATAAAAAAATATCTTAAAACATTTAATAAATTATAATTGTTTTATTTTATCTATCGATAGATAAGGACAACGCTATCTATACCTCGTGTCGACATTGCTACGCTCTACTGTTTTTACACAGTTGTCAATATATGACACTGTAAATATATTTCACAACAAGATAAATTTGTAACTGTGTGCATAAATTTGCCAGTGTTGTATGAAATGGTGTAGTGTGCGTGCGTAGCGACGTGATTACATTTTGCATTTGTGTGCACATGTTTATTTGTAGTTGTACGAAGCCCCCCACCGACATTGCTGAATTTTTTGTTCAAGATTCGAGCGTAATGCCGTCTCCTTTTGGTTGCCTACTCTAAGGAGCTGACTGACCGTGCCAGTGTTCCGTGTTAGGTGTTTTCCCTACAAATTTAGGGGCTAAATAAGTGGGTTGGGATTTTTGTGGTTTTATATGCTTAGGGACTTTTTATTTACAAATGATAACCTGGGATAATCGAATCTCGTCAAACATATTGATTTGTTGATTTAACAACTTATCATATCTTGCAATCTTTCAATAATAATTCTCCTTCTCATGCAAAGATGACCCCTCCATTTATAATCTGTATGTAAAATAAGTTTAAGTATGTATTTTCTTTAGTATTATATAGGTAAGAACATAAAGTTATGGTTGAAATAAAATGAATTTTACGGATTATACCGCGGTTTATTTTACTTTTTAAACCCGACGTTTCGAAGGCTTTACAGTCTTCATGGCCACCGGGCAGACAGTCTGCCGTAAAATTCGTTTTATTTCCTTTGATTCCTCGCAGCTGTTGCTTATTTGATCTAATATCCACAAATATATTAAAAAAGTTTTTGTATTTCCATAATATTAAAGTTGAAAATAGCATGTAAGAACGGCGACTTCCGGCGTGCCGGCATACCAGTTGATATGTGACTGGATATAGTAATGATGGCAGAAGATTCGCAGCTATAAAAGTAATATTGTTTATTATTATATTTTTAGTAAGGACAAAAGTAGATAGTGTAAGGGCAAGCCATGGTAATAATGCCAAAATGCCAAATGTATGATTTTAAAAAGTGCGAAACGAAAACGAACTATATGATAGCTAAATAAAGAATAAAAATAAAGAAGCGTTAATGGTTTTTATGGGTAATTTCATGTAATTGTTGCGATTTTAGGGGTTTTTGCTTTAGCTTTAGGGGTAAATATTTTGTGGAGTTGGTAGCACTAGAACGTTCTCAAGTTCAAGTCTCAACTCAATCAAACACTACAGTAAAAGACTATTTTAGGGGTTTAATAACCGTAACTAATAAGTATTAAAATACGAAATCCCATAGTTCTCCCAAAGAGAGTATTAGTTTCTTGGTTCTCAATCTCAGTGATGTTCTCACCATAACCAAGGGCCTAAGGTATCACATAAATATTATACTCATAATCTTTGATGTACTATGGTAAGTCAGTAAAACACATACAGTTTGTCAAGCGATATTTCCATCTTCCAAGATAATAAAAGCAAACAATAACACGGTTTGTATCTAATATTTGTAATAAATATTACGTTTCCATAACATAGGCGTATTACACAGGAAACATACTCATGTTAAAAAATACAAATTGTTAGCCGCAACTAGGCTCTGGCGTAATTAAACACACTAAAAAGTTATACTTCTTATCATAATATTATTTAACAATTCGAAAACTGTAGAATAGTATATACCCAATCTCCCAGTGCCGACGTAACAGAAAATAGGTCTGGGTCATCGCCGATCGCGCTGTGTGCTTTCTGTTCTACACATTACAGAGCGTTTCACTTTTCTTAATACTGTCGCATACCGCAAGTCACAAGTAATCTAGTAAAGTTTTGTGTAAATTGATTTATGATTGTTATTTTTTTACATAATGCTTTTTGACCAACCAACTGGTTAACTGGTTTCCGGTTAACCTACATATTTTTAACAGAAAACTATCAATGACCCACCTTTGACTGAATAGAAGTGCCATAGTTGCAATTGCATTTTGCAATATTTGATTGTCATATAATTCTGTTTAGTACTTTTATTGTAAGAGGCTGCATTATTTGACACTTATTCAAGCAGTATTTGACACTTTTATAGAAAGTTTTGGTAACCAATTAAACAGTTTTTATATAGACCTTGAGTGACTCTTATAAGAAAAGAAACAATTAAATAGATTATTGACCTCAATGTTATCAACAATATTACTCTTAACATTGAAGTTACAAATAAATAAAATTATTTTGTATGTAAATATATATTGAACTAAAATCCAGGTTAACACTGAATATTTTCTAGCGGTTTTTTTAACTACATATAACAGTTTTAGGTAATACTAGGTTAAACCTGTATTGTGGGTATCAAATACTACAAGGGCCTACTGTCCCACAATAGCCAGATCCAAAACAAATATCTTTCTGTCACACAAGCATTTGTATCGGTGTGGGTATCAAACCCACACTCTCGTATCACAGCCAGCTTCTTGCTTGCTGTGTCACACCGGCTGTCAGGATGTTATATGTATATTATATGTTATAGAAACAACTTATCCATTCATTGTTTACAACAAAAGGGATCATTTATGAAATTTCTACCATCTGTTTTTATTTTACACTTTTATTAGTTGCTAATCTATAAAATTTTATTTATAGCCATCATGTCACACATGCCAACACCATATTCGCCAAATTTTCCACAAAGCCAAGGCTATGCTCCACCACCAGAAAATGAAAAAAAGGATGAAATGTATCCCATGGCTCCTCGGGGTGGATATCCAGGACCTCCACCTGGGCCAGCTCCCCCTCCTGGACCTATACAGCACCAGGGACCCACACTGCCACCAGGAGCACAGCCATTGCCTGGCATGCAACATGGATTCCAACCGGGCTTCCAACCAGGCTTCCAACCTGGGTTCCAGCCTGGGTTTGCACCAGGGTACCCGCACCCACAACCTGGCTATCCTATGCCAGTTGTACAGCAACCAACACCGCAACCGAATCCAGGTAATAAAAGTATTGAAATGAAATCATAGAGGATGGCCTTTAGGCCTAAGGCATGGGCCTTAGGTATTTTTACCAAATAATCAATTCATTGGTCATTACAATCAAGCTTATAATAATGTCCGTATAACACCATGAAGAACAAACAATAAATACATTGATTCTGAATCAGTTAGTTTTTTGTTTTAATGTATGGTGACTGAGTGCCTTCTCCTTTAAACACATATGAGTATACATATAATACAATTGTAACTGATCGCTATCTGTACATGGAAGATATATGAGAAATCTATCATTATTAACAGAATAGAACCCAAACCTATGATTTTTTAAAGTGTTGTCTGTTTGTCTGTGCGTTTGTGGGCGCTAATCTCGCGGCTTGACAGATTTGGTTGTGGTTTTCACTAATGTATTGTGGTAAGCTTAAGTTAACATTTTGTTTAATTTTTATGTCAATCAGCTCATAAATAAAAAAGTTACATCAATTTAAAGAATCACGCCTGACCGTTTGTTCGATAAAAATGTTATAATTAGTATAAGACTGTCTCGGTGGCTCAGTTGTAACTGCATACGCGGTATGACTTCTGTGCTTGGTCACGGATACCCCGGTCGTGAAAATGATATTAGATTTTTTGTCTTTATACTCAGTATCAGCCCCAAGTCTGGAATCGTACCCGGTGTGGCGATAGATAGATTCGCCCCCTATCACTTCATGGGACTATATAATTGTTATACTGTTACGAAAAACGATTTAACACACAAACTGCACTAAACTGCAAAAGGACTGTTTGAACTGCACACAAACTGGAATAACCTGAACTCTGGAACGCCGAGACGATCTAATTTATTGCAACTCTGCACCTCACGTAGTTTATAACTTATCAATCTACCCATATTTATTTTGTAAGATACCCTCGGTATTTATAATAAACAGGAACTACCCTAACAATACATTATTACGTACATACATACGTACGCACTCACACCTGTAACCTCCGCAGCGGTAGGTAGAGGTTTAACCAGTACACCCACATTTCGCCGAGTTTATGACGGTCCCATATCGTGAAGTCCCAGTCTCAGTCAAAATAATAAAATAAAACAATGTGGTTGTGAGAAAATACTAAATTAAATAAATTTACTAAAAAATAAACTTGGTACTTTATATTGTTAGAAAATATACAAGATCAATTGAAGTGAAAAGAACTCCATGTTAGGTTCACTAAGTATGGACAGGGTGTTCAAATCATGGCAAGTTTGGAACTGATTCACGACTAGAGTCTGGAACTAGTGAAATTGCAAGGCTACAGTACACTATTGTTAAACAGAGTTGAAGACGAAATACAGTTTTATCAAATGAATTTGCACTTCCTTGCAAAGATAATATAAAAAAATAAACCACTAAAAATTTGATGGGTGCTAAGACTTTAATTTACCTACATGTTAAAATTTAATCTTTTTTACACATAACTCGCGCTAAATTACATGCGTATTATAAAACGTTATTACACAGTCCTTGTTATGTTTGTATTGTCTTATTGAACACAGCGAAGCTAATGACTTCTTACACAGATAAGGGTGTTTATTGTTGATATACCTACTCATGTATTGAATCTTGTTTGTGTATCAATAAACGTTCATTTTCATTATATTATACCCAGTCGCAAATCGTCAAGAGAGTGATAACTACCTAATTTTTCTATACAACATGATCAACGACAATCCAGCAAATAAATTACATGCACTACGTGAAGAAATATTTTGTCAAGATATTAGTAAAACAGCTTCGTCGAAACGGTCCAAACTCAAGGCTTATTTGAACAAGAAGCGTTTAAATATTACAAATCATAAAGATAAACGTATTTATTTTGAGACAATAAGCGTTTCGAGTGTTAAACGAAGTCTGTACAGAGCTTATAAAAACATATTTAAATCTACTCGAAACGGTTACGAGCAATTTTTGACCGACGAGGAAAAGAGGTGTCAAATTATAAATATCGATAAATACAGTGTGGTGGAGGGTGCATATTAAAGATTATGTTTTGTGTGCGTGTTTGTTTTGTTGGTTTAATTTTATATACATCTTTAATAATTTGGTCAGGCATGTTATTGTAAATACGTACTGTAATAATTGTATAAAAGGAATAAAATTAATTGAAGATGCTATTTTTACGGTAAAATTATACTTTTATTTGCACTTCAATTGCAAATGAATTTGAGTGAATTCATGTCGATCATCGAATTATGTTTCAGGTGGCTGGATGAGTATTCCCCAAGGGCCCGTCAACTGTCCGCGCGGCTTGGAATACCTTACTATGATTGAACAACTATTGGTCCACCAGAAAGTAGAGTTATTAGAAGCGTTTGTTGGATTTGAAACAAATAATAAATACACAATCAAAAACAGCGTTGGCCAGAAGATTTACTACGCTGTTGAAGACAATGATTGCTGCACAAGGAATTGTTGCGGTCCCATGCGTCCATTCGACATGAAAATCATGGATAATTTCACAAATGAGGTACATATATGCAGGTATATACAGTATGTTGCAGAAAGTCGGTACTAATATAAGTGACATATAAATGTGGTGATTGCAGCTGACAAAACCCACGTAGACGTCATAGTTTCCGAATAACTTGTCTTTCAAATCTTTTGTCGTATGACCCTAGATCAGTTACAGTAAATACACCCAACAGTCACATATATAGTTTTGACTCCGTACTAGATAAAAACTTTATCATGGGTCAAGAACTACGAGCAATTATGGTCCCACCACACCCAGACCCGAAACAAATATCTGTCGTTCACACAAACGTTTGTCTCGGTGCGGGAATCGAACCCACGGCCTCTCGTTTCATAGCCTAATCGACTAATCGGCCGCTGCGCCACGAAGGCTGTCATATGTACCTATCTATATTCAATGTTTATATCTGATCAGACTACACTAGCTGTTGCCCGGGCTCCACCGCCGAGTGGTAGTTAGTTTTGAAAGACAAGGTATACAATTCCTGGAGTCATCTTAATCTATTAGATCTTTCTATCTTTTGCTAAATAAAAATAAAATAAAAAACTATTTCGCGGGAATCGTATATTTTTCCGGGATAAAAAGTTGCCTATGTCGTGCTCTGATCCCTTCACTACCAAGTAAATAAAAATCACGTCGATCCCTTGCTATATGAAAAATAAAAAACTATCTCGCGGGAACCGTAAATTTTTCCGGGATAAAAAATTGCCTATGTCGTTCTCTGATCCTAGCACAATGGAAAAAATCATATCGATCCGTTGCTCTGTAAAAAACAAAAAAATATCCCGCTGGAACTGTACATTTTTCCGGAATAAAAAGTTGCCTATCATTTGCGCGATCGAAGGATCTATCTTTATTCAAAATTTCAGGATGATTGGTCATGCCGTTTTTCAGTTGAACCCGGACATACAGACTCAGACAAAAAAAAATTGCAGAATTGGGATCATAATGTCATAAAATGAATCACGCAAAATCGGTTAATTTACTCAAATGTACAGACAGACCCTACAGTTTTATATATTAGTATAGATATAGATGTGCCACAAACAAACAGACATCAATATGAGTATGTACTTAATCGCAATCTTTATTTGCAATTGTTGTTTACCGATTTGTAATAGCTATCGAATGTACGACTTTGACATTATAATTATACATACCTATGTATTACGTGTTAGTATCAAGCTGTAGAACCAACTAGTTCCAGACATAACATCATTACCGATAATTAATATGTATTACAGGCGATATTCTAATTATTTTTAGCATAGTAATTATATACCTACTTTTTAGAGTATCCTTTAAATGTGCGTAAATGTATTTACTGGCCACAAATTGTAGCTTTGTAGAACGAAATGCTTATAACTACATGCGAATGGTGATACAACCCTTAAAGCCAGGCAACAGCCCCCATACATTATTATATAGTGTTTAAATCTCGTACAGTATCGATTAACGTAATCACGTATGCGAATCTGCGGGCAAAAGCAAGCGTATGAGTGTGTAATGCCGTTATATTAATATAGTAGGGTAGTTGACAGGATTTTTTTAATGAACAAGTTTCCTTAACTAAAACGGCTAAAACCTATTATCGAATTTATGAATCTGAACAAAAGTTAGTGAATTAGAGGCCATTCAAATCTGCTGGAAGTGGTAATTGTCAAATGACAGTAAAAGGATGCATGATATGTACCGTGACGTCACGTTTCTCGGAAGATATGATATGTTCCTATTATTGCTCATTACAATTTTTAAAATAAATATCGTGACTTAAATTTTCAAGCTATTTTGATTCTGTTTTCGCAAAAGGGTTTCTTTTGCGTATTATATTCGGTTGCATATAGAATAATGTACAAAATTAAACACAAGAAACTACCGTATTGCAGGTTATTCACCTCCACCGCCCACTAGCGTGTGATTCTTGCTGGTGTCCTTGCTGGCTACAGAGTATGGAAGTGTCGGCACCACCAGGCACTGTGATCGGCTCCATAGAACAAGAATGGTCTATCTGCAAACCGTGTTACGTCATCAAAGATGCACTCGGTGACGTAGTGTTGAGGATCAAGGGGCCGTGTTGCACTTTTTCGATTTGCGGCGATGTCGAATTTCATGTAAGATATTTATTACAAATATTTGTCGAATCACCATATATTTTGTATTTTTTTTTTCGAGCCATGATAGGCAGACGAGCAGACGGGCCACCTGATGGTAAGTAGTCACCGCCGCCCATAGACTTCTGCAATGCCAGGGCACAGCAAAGCCGCTGCCTACCGTAAACCATATGTAAAAAACGAACATTGTATAGAAGGTATGTGGTAAGAGGCATGAATATTATAATTAGTTACATGTAATGTGATAATATGTATTGGTTCAATTTAACACCTGTTTTGCTTTTGTCGTGTCGGTTGGTTTTATAGCTTTTGTATTATTGACAGGTATATTCAAAAGACGGCGAAACTAAAGTTGGTAAAATAACGAAGCAATGGTCAGGGCTGGCACGTGAGGCGTTTACAGACTCCGACTACTTCGGCATTTCTTTCCCAATCGATTTGGATGTCAAAATAAAGGCCATATTGTTGGGAGCGTGCTTCCTTATTGTAAGTATTTTGTATTGTCCTTGGAACTCTCTGGACTCGGTTGTAACTAACTACCATTGTTACGCAATATGGACAATGCTTTGGTTCATTCAAGTATTAAGTAAACAGAATTTTAGTAATTTTCGACCCTCGACTCCCTCTTATCAGGAAATGTAAGGAAAGTTCTTATAGCAAAGTGGGAGACAAAGAATGAACTAAATTGGTATTAAGGTCACAGTTCATTAAAGCCACCCGGCACTACATCAACTCCGTAGCGTCACCGGTTCGAGTTGATGTGAGCGTATATCCATAAAGGTCCATATAATGAATACTAACCACACGAGGCGAGGTGGTGCGGGTCAGATGCCGGGTCGCTCTAATGAACTGTGACATTTAACTTCTATCATAAGACATTCATAGAGAAGCCAGACATAAGCACCACAGAAGTCACTTTATAAGTCCTATCATGCGAGCTGTTAAGCTTGTTTCCAATTATAGGTATGGCAAAAGCCGGAAAGCACGGAAATTCCTCCTAGTCCCAACAAGATCCTTATGATCTGCCTGACCAATTACATGTAGCCACATAATTTTTCTGTTTAGTGAAAAATCTTTTTCTGATATGGTATTCATAATTGTTAACATCTTGCTTATCATTCATCGTCATCACATTCATCTTTTTTTATCATTATAATATAGACACAAAAAAGATATAATAATAAATAAAATCTTTATAAGCCACTAATTAGAAAGGTATTTTTTTTAAAATGGTTGTAGTTAAATCCATGCTAGGTTTAAGTAAAACAAAATGATGTCAATTATCCAATGTAGTCGATCATATGACATTTCTAATGTGATTTTTAAATACGATAATATTTTTTTCAGGATTTCATGTTCTTCGAGAAAACTGGCAATCGATCAAACGACCGCCCCGGAATGTTGTAAACGTAAAAGACTTATAAACAAAGGTATATAACGCAACCTTATAATGCATCGTATTATATTATTTTTTGCACATTATAAGACATGAAAAGTGATTCAATTTTGAGGGGTGTTGTAACATTTTTTGAACTGTATAAAAGGAGAAATCTCAATATTTCATAATTCTAGTCCTCAATGTAGCTGTTGCAGAAAGGTGAAATATATTGTGCATTACACGAACATCTTCGTATTTAGAATTCTGGCCTTGGCTAGTGTTCATATTATTCTGTACTACAGTAATTATCCTAAAGACAACAAAATTATGTAGTGCACATGACAATAAAAAAAATAATATTCAAGCGCATGTTAAAACTATGCGTTATAAGCAGAAAAGCTGCATTTCTTCGTTAAATGCACATACTAAATGTTAGAAACATTACCCTTAAAAACATAAGGCAATACTTGAGGGCCGAGACAAAAACTCTTTTCTGTTGGCGTCACCGCCTAAGCAAAGATCAAATTTTATGGAAGTGACACTTGTTTGAGAAATGTCCCGTTCACAATGACACTTGTTTCGGTGGCTTTGCTGTGCCCTGGCATTATAGAAGTCAATGGGCGGCGGTGTCTACTTACCATCAGGTGGCCCATCAGCTCGTCTGTCTATCCAGGTAATGGAAAAAACGTCCCATGACCACTGCCATACAATTTGATCTTTCTTTAAGTATTAACGCCAATAGAAAACGGTTTTTGTCTAGGACCCTGCTGCGCATGCGCCGCTTGGTTTTTTTGTTAAACACGTGTTATGTTCAGACCACATATACTATTCAGCAGCAGGGATGTTGCGCCAGTCAATGTAATAATTACGTGGTGTTTATAATATACCCCCTTTCTGCCGCAATACAAAACTCTTGTTATGTAATTTCTTATGAACTGTGTGTGATGTGTGATTATGATTTTTGTATTCACCGTGTGTTTTTACTAACTCATTTTTAATGCGTGATTTATCTAATGAGTATATTGCAAAATTATGTTTTAAGCACAATATCTCTAAATTTTGACTATACTTGTAAGTGGTGCTATTTATTGCTTTATAAAATGTTATATTCTTCATTTATTGTATTTTATTTTATATAGAAATTATTTTTATTTTATACATTGATTGAAATATTATATTGTAAGTGTTATCTTGTTGCATGCTGATATTAAGCTACCTATTTTAAATCCTGCCATGTTTTGAGAAAAGTTATATTTATCTTTAAGACCCTAATACTTATGAACATAAAGACATTATAACATTACCAGCCTAAGACAAATTTTTTAATGCCTCGCCGCATATTATGATTTGATATGAAGAAACTCTGGAACTCTAAGAATGGATATGCGGGGGTGGATAACCCCCTGAGTTGCCATCTTTTTGAAATTGACACTAGACTTTGGACCCTTAGGCGATTTATTTCTGTCGTTTTGCAAATTATTATTTTTATGTGAGATCTGGAGATATTTTACCTGTTATAATATTTAACCTGATTATCATAGCGATAAAATAATGTATGCATCATATAAATGGTAAATGTTTCTTTACACCCGTGGCGACGCATGCTTGTATATTATATTGTAAGAACACCTGTTGTATACCATTCGCATATACTTACGTGATATCGACGGTTTGTGGGCTATTTTATTTAAGCGACATTTTTGAAAATTTACAAAAGAAAGGTATAAAGATTTTTTGTTTTTAAAAAAAAACACTAAAAAGACTATTGCGTGGATTTTCGTAGAATTAATATATTACTTCCGTAAGCTCATGCTGCATCTTTATGACTTATATTCATGCATTTATGAGCATTATTTTCTGGAAAATTAATTAGGCCGGTTTTACCAGTTGGTTTGAGCGCCTAAAAAGTGCACAAAAAATTGAAACTAGGCGCAAAAGATCATAAAAGTTATTTTATTCTGCATATATCGCAAAAAAATTACTTACATCAAATAGCCGCCCGCAAACCGACGATAATTTTCCTCATATAGTCATATATAAAAGTATTATGTGGCATATACAATGCGCACTTAAACATAACAAGTGTCCAGGGCTGCCGGATTGCCTTGTATACAAAGGATACAAAAATCAAAGTGTAAATCAACCTTTCTTATTAGCTTTGGCCTTTTTAGAAACACAGAAGAAAAAGACTAAACCCGCCATAGTGGCACACGCATGTGTGTTGCGTTCCGCGATCAGCCAGTGTACATCCGGTTTTTTTCGAGGGTCTAGAGTTGGGGTACGATGTTTGGCTGTTTTGCGGCCTTCTGAGTACTCTGACACTAGACCTCGACCGCTTCTTCACCTTCTTGCCCATGGCGTAGTGTGAAGAAGCAGGCCGGCATGATTGTGTCGAGTAGCGGGGGATAGATTGTCTCGCTACTTGATACTCTAATTTGACGGCACTGCGCTTACCATCAGGTGCAGTGTGGTCAGTTTGCCGTGCCAGGAAAAAATCTTTTTGAAAAAAGGACGACAGGCAAGGATGAGCTTTTTGTTAGGAGTTGGTTGTATAATGAGTTTCAATTTTGTATAATCAGATAGATGGCGATATAAAATAAGTTGTTCCTTCTGGCAGCCCTGCAAGTGTTTAGTGTGTAGTGTCTCAGTCAACATAATAATCTCGCTTTAACAGTCGTTTTGATATCTCATCATATTGGTTGGCATATATCATGTTATCATACGAAGTGGTTTAATATGTACTATTTGCAATCTCCTAACATATGTATGTGGCACGAGAGTGTTGTGTTTGAAAACTAAACAGCAAATACTGAAATATCTACCTGCCTTAATATTATGATTTAATTGTTTAATTATACTATTTTTTTATTTTTAAGACAAATTATATTATTATAAAAAATATAATATTTCACCAATCAATCAATCTCATAAAGTGCTAAATTTAGAATTTCTGATCTGAAATGTTGTTATGTACATAATATTACGACGTAGTTGAACTTTTTAATTTATTACGAAATGTATTTTTGAGACAATTGACCTTACCACTTGTTTACCATATTATTAATACATTATAATCTAAGATATACATACAAAAGTGTAATCGTAGCAAATACAAAATGTACTGTAGTTAATGCCATGGAGTCAATATTCAGCTTTTAATAATGCATTTATAATTGATATGTAACTCTTTTTTAATAATATACTGTAGTTGTATTAAACTTGAAGTTATATACAATAAATTTATATTTTCTTTTAAACCTAGTAACTATTTCGACGAACAGTGGTGCACCAGCGATACCTCAGACTGTGGGCTGCTTGGGTTAATATATATTTGGTTTATAAAAAGTCCCATGTCACCAACTACACTCATTTGCAAAAAAACGGGCACCTAAGCAATGAACCATTTCAAATGTTACTATTAGTTTGTTTGATAATTATAGGTAGTTTTACTTTCACAATTTTGTAAATTAATAAGCAAATAATCGTTTTCGTCAGTATTATCATACAATTTTGATAAAATTTATGGGTTTTAATGCTAAAGTTCACTAGTAGTGTATGATCGCTAGTAGTGCATACGCTCGTGAAGTAAAAGTTAACAAAGATTTTTGTTTGTTTTCATAACTTTTAGTCAATTTTTATGAATTTATTTAATATTCTTAATTGTCAAAGCTTCATTTATTGCTGTTTAGCTGTCTCAATAATGTTAGAGAAAGTGGTAAAAGCTACCAAAATTATTGCGCTGCTCGAAGAGGGTTGCAGCCAATGCTTCGTGGCTCAGAGGCTAAGTGTGGGTCGCTCGACGGTTCAAAGGACCTGGCAGCGGTATCAAGACACCGGTTCCGTCGAGAGAAAGAAGTTCCGTCCTGGTTCTGGAAGAAAACCATGTACCCAACCACGGGATGATCGTTTTCTTGTGAGTCGCGCATTGAGAAATCGCAAGTCTTCGTATGTGGACCTTAAGAACAACCTCGAAGAAGTAAGAAATGTGCATATTAGTCTATGGACGGTCAGGAGGAGGCTTCTCGCGGCCAATATACGCAGTCATCGCCCGGCCCGCGGCCCTAAGTTACTCCGTGAGCACAGAGTTGCCAGGCTTAGGTTTGCTCGAAATTGTGAGTCATGGACTCAAGAAGACTGGAACAGGGTATTGTTCTCCGATGAAGCCAGGATATCTGTTCGGTGAAGATCGACGTCGGCGAGTGCTACGAAGACGAGGATAACGCTTTGCAGAGGCTTGTTTTGAAGAAATCACACCTTATGGTGGGGGCTCTGTTATGTTTTGGGCAGGAATAAATTCAATGGATCGTACAGAGTTAGTCTTCATTGAAAACGGCTCACTGACTGGACATCGATACATAACGGAAGTTCTAATTCCTCATGCACAACCCGCATTAGCTGCTTTAGGCGAAGACTCAATTTTTATGGACGCCAACGCTCGCGCCCACCGGTCTGGCGATGTGGAAGCGTATGTGCAAGAGGTCGGCATTCGTCGTTTGGATTGGCCAGCTCGAAGTCCCGACCTCAATCCTATAGAGCATGTCTGGGACGTTCTGAAACGACGCGTGAGATCAGTACAACCGGCTCCGCAGACCATCAGAGAGCTGAAGAATGTGATTACCGCGGAGTGGGTATTCCGCAAGCAAGTATCCGGGATATCCTCGCTAGCATACCCAGACGAATTCAAGCTGTGATTTCAGCTAGAGGGGGTCACACTCGATACTAAACATTTATCTGCTTTTACTTTATTTAAGAAAAAACAAACAAAAATGTTTGTTAACTTTTACTTCACGAGCATATGCACTACTAGCGAGCTTACACTACTAGTGAACTTTAGCATTAAAACCCATAAATTTTATCAAAATTTTATGATAATACTGACGAACACGATTATTTGCTTATTAATTTACAAAATTGTGAAAGTAAAACTACCTATAATTATCAAACAAACCAATAGTAACATTTGAAATGGTTCATTGCTTAGGTGCCCGTTTTTTTGCAAATGAGTTTATATATATTGTCTTTCTAAACCTGTTATTTAGTTCTGATTATAGAGGTGCGAGAGACAATGGTAACTGTGGTAAATTATGAATTTGTTAGTATTTCTATTACCATATTATATCATCAGGCGACTAGTACTCTCGAATTTTTTTTATCCTTGGACCGCAAAGTGAACACACTGCACCTGATGGTAAGCGCAGTACGGTCCAATTAGAGTATCGAGTAGCGAGGGACGATCTAACCCCCACTACTCAACACAATCACGCGGCCTGCTTCTTCACACTACGCCATGGGCAAGAAGGTAAAGAAGCAGAAGTTAAGCGATGATGTATAACTGTGCGAGGTACCTTAACTAAACTGGATTGAATACATTCAAAACACATAGAGTAGCATTAAAAATATTTCAAACAAAATAAAGCTCTGTCAAAATATTTATTTTAAGTAGGTAAATAAATAATCAATTTTTATTCATTTTATATGCAGTCTTCTGAGTGCAGACAGATACTTCAGCCTGTCGGTATGGGAGATCAGCAAAACTCTCCTCCTGCATCAGTGATCTCTTGGCAATATCCATTTCCCTGTGATTGTGTTTCATAATTACTGGTTTAGGCAAAGTAGATGTCATAGTCTTCACCCACTGAATTTGAGGTAGTTTTTCTTCATCAGGTATTTCAATCTAGAAAAAATATATCAAATATAATATAAATATATAAGCCAAAGTGCAACTAGATTTTCAGACCTTATTTAACCCATTTAACATGTCACATCTCATTCCAAACTTGGGCAATTTCGGTAACCTATTTACATAGGTACATATATACACTCACGCCTGTAATACCTGAAGGGGTAGACAAAGGTGGTAACCAGTACACCCACTTTTCCCCGAATTTATTACGGTCCCATTATATGAAAGGGGGGCGAGCCTATCGCCATATCGGGCACAATTCCAGACTCCGGTCTGATACTGAGTATTTCTAAAAAGGAAAACCCAATATCACTTTACCCGACCTGGGGATTGAACCAGAGACCTAAGCACAGCAGTTATAATGCATGCACAATTAGATTCTTGCCACCAAGGCAGTCTCCTCCTATTTATTTATCCAATCTCCAATTTCACCATCTACCACTGAACCACCACACCCATAGGGAGGTATCTGTAAAATCTATATTTTCTATGGCCATAAAAAGGTAGGTGGTGTGATAGTAGTAGTTATTCTAAGAGTTATAATAATACTAGCCCTGTATTAAACATTGTCCCACTGCTGGGCACAGACCTCCTCTACTGATGAGAGGGGTTAGGCCTTAGTCCACCACACTGGGCTAATGCAGGTTAGTAGACTTCACACACCTTTGAAATTCATATGAGACTCTCAGGTACACAGGTTTCATCACAATGTTTTCCTTCACCATTAAATCAAGCGATGATTCAACAACGAATATACACATAATTTTTAGAAAAGTCAGAGGTGTATACCATTTCAGCTGGTTTTGAACATATGACTTATGACAGCTATATTCTAAGAGTAAACAATGTAAATATCAGCATAATTTATTCACTACTAAAACATTACTTACCACTTTAGTTTTTTTGGCACTCTTGTAAGCTACTGAAGGTAAAATGATATTTTCTTTGTTTGCTACCTTATTTTTAGATAAGCTTTTTGTGAATTTTGGAATGGAAGAAGGACCTGGCAATGGTTTTTTAGGGTGCACATCTTTTAATAATCGCACTTGTGGGCAGTTCTTAATATATGATGCTACAGGACTACTGATATGTTGATAAGAATTTGTTTTGGATGGAGTTTTCTTCACAGAAGTAGCAGATTGTTTCTTTTGAGATGCCTGTGCAGGAGTCTTAAAAACTGGTGGTTTGCATTTTTTATTTGTTGATGATGTTATAACATCACATTTATTGAAGGTATTAATAGAAAGTGGTGTCTTAAAAATATTAGTCTTTGATGGTGTATTGGTCTCAGTTTTTACTGGCGTAACATAGACAGGTGAATTGGGACTTGTTTTTGTTTCTTCATTTGCCTTAGTTTTTGATTTAGAAGGACTCATTATAGTTTCTAATGGGTTTTCTATGGATTTTTCTATTTTTAAGCATATTTTCTCATTGGATCCATTTTCTACCTTGATCTCACTCTCTGTTTTACAGTCTGTTCCATTATTAAGAATGTAATTAATAACATCCAATGTATTATTCAATTCTGCATTTGTGTCCATATTACTTGATATACATAAATTATCGACCATATTTTCTAATTTGAGGAAACTGTCATCTGATGCTCGAGCATATGGCGAATGAAGTTCTGAAGAAACTCTAGGACAATTCTTAGAGCTTCTCAAATTTGGTTCAGAATGAGATTCAATAATTGTGCTACCAAAATCACCATCATTGTTTGTTTCAATCTCTGGTTTGATGTTCAAACTTTGACTATGTTCTTCTGGGTTATGATCATATTCAGGGCTGAAAGAACAAATAGACACATCAAAATTTTGATTGTATGTCATTGACATATATGTATATAGTACATATAGATCACTGTTGTATGTAATTAACTCATATTTCATAAATGTATCAAATTATATTATTACTATTTATTTACTATGTTTACCAATGTGCACTAAATAATTGAAGTTTATGGGAATTACTGCACCATATGGATTGCAATTCCAGTTGTGAGCTGTTAATCATCATCATTTTATAAAATTTTGGCAATCGTGTTTATCATTAATAGTTTCTGTTTCTAAAAACACAAAGGTTGTGTGTTATGTAAATTACCCGCCACAGGCCTCGGGATGGTTTTTGTTGTTCTACACAGCAGGAAAATATACACATACTGCTATTACAGTACACACTACTATGTAGGCAATATTATTAACGATAAAGTAGGCATTAACTGCCAAATAAACTCACATTTTGCTAGGAGGATTATTGTTCCATAAAATATGTTTTTTTAGTTCCTTGAGAGACAATTTTCCAAAAAATATTTCATCATCGCTCAGTTGATCATCCATTGGCTCCATTTTAAATTTAGTTACTTTCCAAGTTAGTTTCAAACCCGAAAATATATAATTGGCATTGCAAACACAATCTTTTAACAACAGTCGGCAGTTGCTAGTTGAACTTGAAAGTTGTTTTTAGTGATGGTCAACTCGATTTACTAACTCGAGTTGCGCTTAAATCGAGTTGAATTCTTATTAACCCGAGTTGGATTGCTGCGGTAAATGAAGAAGCGAACTGATTGACGCTCTCACTCTGTCTCATTCTTATTCGTGCGCAGCGAATATTTGTGTGTTTGTGGCGAATTTGTAATTGCGCATGCGTTACGACTGCTGTGCTGAGGTCTCGGGTTCGATCCCCGGGTCGGGTAAAGTGATATTGGGGTTTTCAATCTAGAAATTCTCAGTATTAACCCGGAGTCTAGAATTTGTGCCCAGTATGGCGATAGGCTCGCCCTCTATCACATTATGGGACCGAAATAAATTCGGCGAAAAGTGGGTGTACTGCTTACACCTCCACCTACCCCTCCGGGGATTACAGGCGTGAGTGTATATGTATGTATATGCAACAGACATATTATTATATCACTGACACTTAAAGTCACTTCAATGCAGATTTGAGGTTAATTTTTGAGTGCCGATAATGCCGGTTTGTTGATAGTTTTTTTAATAATTAGAATTATCTCAATGCATGTTGATGACGAATCTGTTTCACTTTTTTAATATTATCGCGAAACAGAGACATTAAATTGCAAAAAAAAAACAAATCATTTAATCAAGAGTTGAGTTACTTGAACTTCAACTCGAGTAAACTCGGGTTGTGTTTAGTACTGAGATGGCACATCTATAGTTGATTTTTTAAATTTATTTACAGTCATTGATACATGTCCTTCGGCCGAAGTGTTATCAAGAGTGCTGTTACCTATGAGTTCCGAGATGCTGTATGAATATAGGATATGAAGCAGGTTATCCAAAGAGTATTATACTATATACGGAAAAACGCTGCAACTGACTAATATTGAACCGGACGCGGATTTAGCTAGAAAGTCACTAGGTTCATCAATCAGTTGTATTTTATCTTTGCGGTATTAATATTTTTTCAAAAAATAATTGGCTATTTGACAACATTGAAAATACACTGCAAATTGTGGTCATCCTGTTAGACAATAGCTTAAAAAACCATATTTCACTTAATTTTAAACAAAATAATGTATATTTTTTGCAAATTAAACGAAATAAAATACAACATTTATTTAAAATTTTATCTGTGATGTGAACGCTCTGTGATTGGTTGCAACTCTGGTGACGTCACACGCAAGTAAACATAGTAGGGATGTGACATTGAGTGAAAAAAATCGATTTTTCTCACTTGAATAATAATCGATTTCTAAAATCGATTTTTATAAGAAAAATAATCGTTTTTTTTCTTAAAATTGTGCGTAATATGTTTTTCTCTGTAGTAAGAAATTAATATTAACAATTTATTAGGAGTCTTCAGTTTGGCATTAAAGTCACCCATTTCACCGCTGTAGGAAGCCTTGGTACGAGACATAGCTTTCCCTATGTCTTCGTACGTTGGGGCGTACACTTAAACTCAACTTTTTCGAGACCCGGGGCCTCTTTTTGATGAATGCATTTTTCCAGAGGAAGTGGACTTGGCGAAGCCCCAATAATGTCACCAGGAATGAGATCGACTTCATTATGACTGATAAGCGCCAAATATTCAGAGATATCTCTGTAATCAGTAGGTTTAACACCGGTAGTGATCACCGACTGGTAAGAGGCACTTTGAATATAAAAGTTAAAATTGACCGAGCGCGCTTAATGAAGTCGAGTCTCCGACCAACTTTAACTTTAACCTAAACAGGACAGGTTAAAGAGATAAAGAAGCTAATACGGTGCGATATAAGACGCCCAAATACTCTGGACATTGAAAATGATATTACGCAGAACAAGGGTATCAGAGTTATCGCCAAGCCACTTACCTCTAGTTGTCACCTGACAAAGCTCAGAACATCACAAACCAACACCGTCACTTCTATGCCAGAAATACTCGCAGAGGTCGAAAAGTATTATGGGGACTTGTATACTCAAAAATCAAGTCCACCTGTGGCCCAGAACGGGGAAGATCCGCGTGCCAGACTAACTCGCCACCATACAGACGAGTTTCCCGACATCGTCGTGGGTGATGCCATTCTCGAGGTTGTGCAAGAGTATGTGTGGGTGACTGATGTGGGTGACTTATTTCACCACTTATATTCATTTACAATAGAAACAAAACATTACACAAATATAACAATAATTAATATAAAAATCGATTATTTTTCACATCCCTAAAACATAGCTGCTTCGAGAGATTTTATTTGATTTGCTATCTAATTAATTTAGAAGAAAATATGAAATTCACTTCACGTTTTCGGAGGGTTATTAGAAGGTATGTTGATAAAATATCGAAATATCGATATTTTGTTTCGATTAATCAAACTCCGATATTGATATATTTAAAAATATCGATATATCGAAAATCCAATATCAACATCCCTAGTTATATAGCTTGTTTACTTGCATGTGACGTCACACCAGCGCCATTACAGAAATAGCGTTTTTGCCGCGGTTTTGGATATTTAAACTTTAACATTGATTTTTATTAAAAATACTGTATATATTTTCCTGAAATATCAATGTAGTGTGCTTATTATGTAATAAAGAACAGTTTTAAATCATTATCGAAAATGAGTCAAATAGCCAATTACATCATTTTTACACTTGATATTTACTGAATTTTATGTCTATTTATTTTGTTGTTTTTTATGAGATAATAATGTAATCAACCGCAAATTTTTAAATTTGTATTTATATCAATAGGAATAGCACTAGAGATAGGATTTTTAAAGTAATTTCAAATTTGGCTATGGGGCTCTCAGGTATCAGTTCATTTTGGAAAAGGGGTCTCTTGCTCAAAATAGTTTGGGAATCCCTGTATTATACAAACTAATAAAACTATTCAGAAATTGCTAAAAGTCACATCAGTATTGCTAATTCTCTGGGTATGGTGATAAGCAGTAGGTTCAGAAATACATACACATTTCAGAAATATATACTTATTAAATTTTTAATACGAAAAAGTGGAAAATGATCAGATCCATTTTTAAAACAAAATGCTTAAACCTATTGTTATTGTAGTTTCTTCAATAATTCGCCAGCTTCTTTATTAGCGAGGTGATCATCATTTGACTTAGCCGGATAGCTTGCAGCAAGCTTTAAGTAATACTTGGCTTGATCTTCCTTCTCTAATTTCATATAGCAGATACCTAGTCTGAGAAGATTTAAGCTGTAGAATCTAGGTTGCACAGTTTCTGCTCTTAAGAAATACTCCAAAGCATCTTCATAAGTTGAGTGTGGGGGTGATGCAAAGAACACTTCAGCAATTTTTCTTTGATGCCATGGCAATTCAGTAATCTGATAACACCATTCTCCCAGCATATGTAATATGGTGGCATCACTTGGATTAAGGGTCACTGCTAACTGAAAACGGAAAAAAACAAATGAACCATGCCATCAAGAACCTTATAATTCCATAAAAAAAATGTGACATGAAGACACCAAATCAAAAAACCCATTAATTGCCTAATAATATCTGAGCGTTGGTAATCCAAGTAGTTCATAAGCATGTATCAGTAGCTTTCAGTATTATAAAATAATAATTCAGTAAAAATGAGAAATTTCAATTACTTCGTTGGTTGAGAATTACTGTTTTTTTTAATAAGTTACAGTGATCCTATTTTTACACAGGGTTGTTATGTATACCACCTCCCGCAACATCTAGCTGCTAGGGTGCTACAACATTATTATAAAATAACTAAAAAAAAATTTGATCCTTTGCATACAGCAGATGATTGCTGGCAGATGTGAAACAACAAACGGTAGGCAGCGGCTTTGCTGTGCCCTGGCATTGCAGAAGTCTATGGGCGGCGGTGACTACTTACCATCAGGTGGCCCGTCTGCTCGTCTGCCTATTGACGCATTAAAAAAAAAACACAATTATTTTGTAGAAATAATGAGCATAAAAGGATAGCTTAGAAAGAAAATCAATATAGCACAATTAAAAATATAATTCCCACTCCATTCATTACTAATCAGTGACTTCTGTCTTCACCACACTGTATTAGATGTTTCATATTATCTTACAGTGTCGGTCTGAACCCCGCATTAAATGTTCCACAACAAAAAAAATATTTAAACATTTAATTTTATCAATACTCTTATATTTTGGGAGATGCTAATTGGGCAAAATTTGTACAACATTTTGTCTCCAGATTCTTGATTAGATGGTTACATTTACACCATTCTGAATGAATTAATGAAAAGTAGTTGTCTGGGAAAGAGCTGGTGATTTTAAACAGCTGAGGAGATTACCTACTAATAGGGGAACAAAAATAATTATTTTATGCCAGTTTGAATACAGTGGTTTTTGTCTTTCCTCCATAGACTGCATGCAACAACCAGCAAATGTTGGATTCTGTACAATTTTTTTATGTTTTATTTCAATTTAGGCAATGGTCTTACTTTTTAGTACGTAATTTGGCTCGATTCAAGCCTTTTGATTTGGGAACCTAAATTCTATAAACAGCTAAGAACTACTGCAATGCAATGCTTGCAAAATCATTTGTTTATTTTGGAATATTGAATTATATAAATAACACATGCAACAAATCCATTTTTACTTTTTCTGAAAATAGAATTGAGTTGAGCAAATATCGATAGAGCTCCTCATTTTGATTTTATAAAAATGTTATTAATAATATATATAAATAAGTAATTTATTTCCCAGAATTGAATGTAACTTACATCCATATGCTTTTTTACAGTTTCCAGTTGCTTAATTCTTTCCTTGATGCCTTCATAAGAACTTTTGGAATCCAATAACAATGCATACCACTTTTGCACTGCAAAGTGGTCCTCGTAGATTTTTAGTTCATTAGCTATTATCTCATATGCTTGGAATACAAGATCTTTTTTATATTTAACATCCTGTTTTGATTCTTTAGACATATTATACAGTGCCCTGCAGATTCGCCATTGAATTTCTACATTTTGTTTGTCCTGGAATTTAATTCATTTAATTTATACAAAGTTTCATCACAGCCACCATGGATAGGCAAAGTAATTTTTGAAAGTGATGATTTTTATTTTCAGTTTAATATAATAACATAATAATAACACCCATCAGTCACACACATAGCCCCGACCCCACACTAAGATACGAGTCTTGTGTTGTAAGTATCAGGGACTACGAGAGACTCTCTGTCTCACAACACCCTGACCCCGGATACAAATATCTGTCTTTCACACAAACATTTGTCCCAGAGTGGGAATTGAACCCACGGCCTTTGGTTTCACAGCCGGCTACTCGCCAACTGCACCACAGAGGCAATAATAAAATAAATGTTTGTTGTAGATGGATGTTACAAGTTTTATTAGCCATCAGTCACATATTTCATTCTAATGATGATCTTTATTGACTATAGATCATCTCTGTACATATTCCATGCTATAGATTGATTGATCTATGTACTTATTAAGTGAAATATTTAGGTTCTTAAGTTTTTATGCTCTACCTAAATAAGAGAATTAAATCCAACACCCCTTACCCATAATGGTTAATTTTATGTAAAAATAAATATATTGTTGCATTTTAAGTGTCCCTAAGTAGATATTTATCTGTTTATTACAAATAATATATCTCATGTAACAATTGAAAAGAGTTACGTTACGTTGTGTGCTTGTTTTATTTCAGTGTCCTTTCAGAGTCTCATTCCAATGCTGCCTTTTTATTGTTAAGGAGTTTTTGTAAATAATATGATAAAGAGAGTCCCATGGGGTTGATATGGTTTTACAAAGACAAAAAGACCCTCAAATCTTTTTGAATAAAAAACCCCAATTACCTTCATAATGGATAACTTGAGTATTCGGCACTTACAAATTATAGTTCCAGTGTTAAAATTAAAGTAAATGGATTCATTGTGTTTTTACTGTTCAAGGTCATTAATTTCATGTTATGAAGCAGTATTTGTAAAGGTTTATGGAAGGCGGTTTTCACACTAAAGTGACCTATTTATTTGTTTGCTAATAAAAATAGAAAAGAATACACTAACATCAGTAGCTTTTAGCAGTTCGTAGCATTCTTGATAATGACCATTATCAAACATTTGGTCAGCCTTTTGTATTGTGGATATTGACTGTTCTGCAATGGTATCTATTGCTTGTTTGCTCATTTTCTTGATTGGCCACAAGAAGGCTAAGGCAGATGACAACAAGAACGAGTTTCGGCAATGAACATTCTGAAAAAAAAATTAAAATATCAATGTCTAGGACTTATTTTATTTAATTGTTTTTCAACTATATATTTATAGTTTTAATATATTTTACAAAACCTACTTTGTGTAAAGTAACTTTCTTATTATTTGCATTTATTACTCTGCAGATTAGCGAAAATTTGAGAAATTTACATAAGATAGGGTAAAATTTTTGACAATTGTTCATATTTGATTTTGTGTAATATACATATATTACACAAAGTATTATAAAAGTCCACCGTCTTCCTGTTCCTAGTTACTCATAAATCACAACAATAGAAAACACTGTACAACAACCACTGGCCAATGTTGCCAACTGACAATGAAAAATTAACGTCACTTGTTAACTTTTTTTATTTTATTCACTATATAAAAGAGAAGGCAAAGGTTCTCCACCATGCAGCCATGTCTGTCGTTATTTTTCCAAATCTGGGCTAGTCTTCTTCTTCTCTGGTTTTAACTTATACAAAAGGCCGAAGCCATGTCTGTAGTCTTTATCCATTCAAAAGGGGGAAGCCATGTCCGATATTTTTCCCATTCTAAAGGCCGAAGCCATGTCTGATATAAACACAATTCAAAAGGCCAAAGCCATGTCTGAAATAGTCACAATTCAAAAGGCCGAAGCCATGTCTGTAATAGTCACAATTTAAAGGCCTAATTTTTTCACTTATTCACAATAAAACATCACATCACATTTCCGCCATTTTTCCTTTTTTTCCACACATGTAAACTACAAAATTAATGGTTGCCTTTTTTAAAAACGTTGTTGACCAACGTTTATCTATGATGATGGAAATCGTTACCGATATGTTGATCGATTTATGCAAGTAACGCAATGTACTGATTCCGAACTATACTGATTATTATCACCGACAAAACAACGACGCACAGTGGTTACATTAGAACAAGCTAGCTAGACAAAATGATGTATTGGGGTATTTTCGTTCGTATGGCTTTCTTATGATTTATTAATTCTATTTTAGAACAAAACACCCAAAAAAGTATTCTTAAATTTTAATGCTTAGGTATGTCTATGATATATACAATTTCTAGTCCGGGTACATGAGGGTACAAGTACTTTCTTGTGCGATTAATTCAGAAGATCGTCAAAAACTAAAAGTGAAACTACTTAAAAGTGGTAGAGCCACGCTGTAGACACATTTGTCTACAGCATGAATGGGCCGGCTCGACCGGGGTAGTACCACTGTCTCACAGAAAACCAACGTAAAGTGACAGTTCACTGTCGCGTTTCGTATGGTAAGTGAGATATCCGGAGGCCCAGATTCCCCCTTCCCTAATCCCTATTCCTGTCCTTTAAGGCCGACAGCGCATACGTGATACTTTCGTTATTGTGGATGGATGGGCGGTGGAGATCACTTAACATCAGGTGACCCACTGGCTCGTTTGTCGGACTATGATATAAAAAAAAACTAACATTTTAAACTCGAGTATTAAAATAATAGTGCGGCTAAAGTATATCCATTTTCTTATTAGAATTAAAAGTTCATGCTTACCTTTAACTTGAAGATCCATCACAAAAACTTTTTACAAAACTTAAATTCACTGACATTATGTTACTTCGGTAAGTGCAAAAATTTAACCCTTTCTTTGTATACTGCCCTCATTACCTTATCAGTAATTGATACTAGTGCAAAACAATTCTTAGAATTGCGTCACGCGGGGACGTGGCTAGGGGCTCAAGTAATATGTTATATTCTAGTATTTTTATATTTAGAACACGTGTTTCGTAACAGTAAAATTTTTCCTGAGTACCAGGCTAGCAGATATGTAAGGATACCGTTTGATACCGTTTTTATACAACTGATTAGTGACTTCCTTAAGAGCTAGAAGCTTCGGAATTTAAATTCGGAATATAGACATGGCCAGTACGTTATGGTATTATGAAAGACCGAATTAGTACTATACAGTAATATTGTTTAGGTCTTTCATGATACTGTAAAAAGTACTGGCCATTAAAATATTTTGTTGTTATTCTTTTTTCACTTTATGTACCAGGCTCCCATGAAATGTAAGGAGATATGCCACTCGTGTCCAGAAGGAAATTAAAAATAAATAAAGGAGGGAGTAAAATCATTTTTATTTCAATTTATGTACCAGGCTCCCATGAAATGTAAGGAGATTTGCCACTCGTGTCCAGAAGGCAATTAAAAATAAATAAAGGAGGGAGTAAAAACATTTTTATTTCCATAATATTAAAGTTAAAAATAGCATGTAAGAATGGCGAAAGTGGCCAGTGTTTGAGCTTATGGTACATGACTGGCTAGTGACTTCTAGGTAGATAAACCTTGCATTTTCATTGAAGTTATACTTGTTTAGGCGTGTTATGAATATATATATATATATTATCATAATTTTTAATGAGGCCAAAGAAGTATAACTTCTCACGCGCGTACATAAGTACACACATAACTTTTTTTTCTAATGAAACCACAGTGGGACGCTGTGTAAAACACTATGTTTATCCGAAACTGATAATATTTAAAGTTATCATAAACAATTTCTATGGAATATTACTAGATTGTGCATGATTTTCCTTTGACTATAATTTATAATACCAAAATAAATTTTCTTTACCTAGGTACTTAGCTGGAATCCTATATTTATTATTATTACAAAAACTTTGTAAATAACTGATGATGATTTTCTATTGACAGTTTCTAATTATTTCTTTGTTAAAATCAAATAAATCTAAATAGAGATTGTTAATTATATAAAATGTGTACATAATCTCTTCGTGTACATTATTTATGAGCTCGTTTTAGCAAACATTTAACACGTAAATACGCACCGGTGTAGTATGCTAAGTAAAGCAATTTCCTAAACAAACATTTAAAATAAATATATAAATGATAATTCTATATTTTCTATCACAGATATCAAAGTATCACACAGTTTTGCAAAAAGTGTTACATTTTTATTAGCGCTGGCAATAATATTCAAAAATCAATTTCTCGACATACACCCGGTGTAAGGGCGGATGAGACTGTTTGACTGACAGTTTAGTGAAGTGTGTGAAATTCGTGTTCTGAGAAATGTTTTTCGTTTGAATATTATTTATATAGCATTATCATTATGCAGAGATCAGGTAATGTTTTACAAGAATTTACATATTTTCTTTTATACCAGCACTTAGTTTCCGTTAGTTAATTCGCGCCAATTATTTCACTTTCTATTGAGGCACTGTTTTAAATGATTCGTTACATATCATAACATCTGAGAAGTTTAAAAAACTGACCAAATACAGTAATTAAATTCGTTAATATATATTCTGAAGTATTGCCTCTTTATGATAAATGTACATAAATATGTACATTAATCTTTTACTATGAAGCACTTAGAAATACATATTGTAAGAAGATCAAACATTTTGAGTAAAACCGATTTGATTCTTTTGCACTTTATACATATTATGCAAAATGTACATGTAAAATAAGTAGCGACGGAATTAGTGTCCAAATGTCTAGTTCAAGGACATTCTTTATGACAATATAGGCAAACTTCTGACCTACTTAGAGATATTGTAATAACTTTATACAGTGACTTAAGCGTAATAAAACTGTAAATAAATGATGTGTGTTTTAAATAATAGTATCAGTAAATATTTATTGTAACCAATCTCTTGTATTTTTGCTTGCTTACCCAAAATTTATTATAGACATGTACCTACTTAACTACGTATATATTTTACGTTTTAGCACTAGTAAAATAATTATTTTAAGTCTTGGGTTGTCAGAATTAACTAGACCTACTTATCAAATGAATGTAATATAAGAGAATTTTTTCCTAAATATGACTTCATTATGAAATCCCTCCAGCAGAATTTCTATAAATGCTCTCAAATATTGTAGAAAATCTGAAAACAAACATATACTAGTTCTTCATGAAATCTGTCTGTAAAACACTATTGATATTTAGCCTGCATAGAAAAAGGGTTGTGAATGATGTAAAATGAATCTTGATACAATTTTAATTGTTCTATTAATGAAATAGAAATGTCAAAAAAAACCGAGCCCCCAAGTTTGCATTTTCGGGAAGTGAAAACTCCATTACAATCACTTTTGTATGGTATGCCGTACTAAATTTGATGTAATGTATCCCCTACAACTACAGGACATGTACTCACCTCCAGTATCGAATTATAATATAATAATAAAATATACACTAATATAATATTAATGTATATATAGTTTTGAATTGCGAAAAAAAAAATATTTGTGGTGCTATGCCCCTGCTGTGTTTTTAATTATGCATCACGTATGAGCTCAGCACCCACCATGTGTGTTTAACCAAAATCTATACATGCATGGGACGAAACACGCTAGGTGTTTAAAGAAAACTATACACTGGTGTGGGCCGCAAGACTAATTGGAGTATATTATTGAAGGGCCCTAGCGAAACTGTTAATATGTAAATATGACTAAACACTATCTACCTATTATTAATGTATACATATTGTTTACAATATACTCTTGAGAGTTGCTCTATTATGTTTTTTATAATAAACATAATCACCATTATCACATTCACAGCACATGAGAAGCATGTTTTTTAATTTATGGTGTGTTTGCCGCAGTTTAATATTAATACCATACACCGGGTATTATTCAATATAGCTTTCGTTCCTTACAAGCTATTTAGAGTTTTGCTTTTTTGCTGACTATCACAGTCAGTTTTCAATAATTTATTGTCTTCTAAATGTTTACTGCTAAGTGAAGGGGCATATTTCTTGCATTTATTTTCTTAGTACAGGCCTCTGTTTTAAATCTATGTATATATGGGTGCCTTAGAATTTAAGTACATATTTTACATAATTATAAGTTTATTATTTGTTCAAAGGTACTATTATTGTAACTGTAATTATTTTGAGGGAAGAACTAGTTTAAATGACATGTAGCTGTACTCATTTACTAAATAATGCCTCTGGGATTAAGTTTCATATGGAGTGAAAGAAAGTGGGTAAACAGGTTGATTCTATTAAAATATTTAACTATGTTACATCCAAATATGATTCTTATATGATTTATTGATAATTGTATGGTATCACTAAATAGCGAGCAGTTAATTTAGTTACACCTAATTAAAGTATTGAAAATTTTGGTATTATAATTTGAAAAATCTCTATATGTTTTTTTCTTGATTGTCATTTTGAATATAAACATAAGAAATCTAAAGTTTTATTAATTTAATTGCATTTTCGTTATTTTTAAATACATAAATGTAGTAGTTACAGTCAAATATTTAAATATACCTAAAATTTTATCTCTTTAAAATAATAACACACATTTTTCAATTCAATAGATTACAGGATAGTATATCCTGTAACCTACCAAGTTTTAATGTTCATAATAATAGCTCAGGGAACTCTGCTCTAAGCATAACCCTACATATTATGTGCACAGAGGTTGCATTAGCATAGGGCGCGGTTGGATGCTTGGGGCGCCAGTCCAAAAGGGCGCCCTGAAGTGGAAATGTAACTAGGTGACAAATAGCAATAAAAAAATTTTTTATTACCTAGACAACCTGATAACCTAACAATATAAATTAAAATTAATGATAATTATATACTTTACTAGCTGTTGCTCGCGGCTCCGCCCCCGTCGAGGTTATTTTCGGGAGCAGAAGTATCAATGCAAGGAGTTGTCTTCTGCACTGAGTCACTAATAGCGATCGTCCTGACTACAAGGTGTTGTGCCTGTGTAGATGGTAGTGTCCGGTTGGATGTACATAAGGGGTAGGGTGATATATCTGGGTGCTGGGTCGTAAGACCGGCTAGTCCAGCATAACCGTTTTATTCTTATTCCGCTTCCCCCCGGAGCGGGTGGCAGTAATAAAACGCTTTCCCCGCAACAACAAAAAAAAAAGGTGTTTTCTTCTACACTGAGGCACCTATAGCGGTCGTCCTGAATCCCAGGTGTTGTGCCTGTCGAGATGGCTAGACAGACACAACTCCTAACTTTCAACTTCTAGCACTCCTTATAATACCCCGGGATCGCTCCGTAAGTGCCGAAGAAGGCCACCGCAGGGTTTTAGCTGGTAGTTTCCGGTTGGGTGTACATAAGGGGTAGGGACTCGGCCCAGCGGCAGCCCGGATATCCATCATCTGGGTGCTGGATCGTAAGACCGGCTAGTCCAGCGTAACCGTTTTATTCTCATTCCGCTTCCCCCCGGAGCGGACGGCAGTAATAAAATGCTTTCCCCGGGACAAAAAAAAAGTTGTGCCTGAAGATTGAGATTACATTTAAAGAATACCTCCTAAGTTAACTCCTCACTTCGCCCTTTTAGGGATAATATGATAAAAACGTTGAAACACGTATTTCTTTATTTTTACTAAAAGCCTTTCAAGATATTTTTTTGAGACAAAAGATACCCTATGTCCTTTCCTAGGATATAATCTATCCCTCTACTGAATTTCATTAAGATTCGCTCACCCGTTTAGTCATGAAAAGGTAAGAAACAGACATACAAACAACAATATTAATTTTGCTGCGGAGATTTTTAAACTGTTATATCTGCTAAGATATTCATTAAAATCAAATGACGTAAAGGGCAACTTTGT
Source organism: Laothoe populi (assembly GCA_905220505.1). Lineage (NCBI taxonomy): Eukaryota > Metazoa > Arthropoda > Insecta > Lepidoptera > Sphingidae > Laothoe > Laothoe populi. The sequence goes on from HG992148.1 coordinate 13,395,642, forward strand.
TCAAAATTAAATACTTGTTATGAATAAAGTATTTATTTGAATAAGGATTAATACCATGTTGATAAAAACCCTTTTCCAAATAATGCATTGTTTCAGAACAAATTCGATAACCATTACAAAGATTATAGTGAGCCAACTGAAATAGATAGACATATGCTATCACGGACTTTTTTTTAGAACTTTTTAAGAGGAACAATTTCGTCGTACATGATTGTTATGTAACTTTAACCGTTAACGCAGCGCACCGCGCACGCAACAGAAACTCTCAAAGGAATCAATTTTCCCAGTTTTTGTAACATTTTTCATTGCTGCTCCGCTCCTATTGGTCATAGCGTGTTGTTATATAGCCTATAGCGCTCCTAGATAAATGGGCTATCCAACACTAAAATAATTTTTCAATTCGAACCAGTAGTTCCTGAGATTAGCGCGTTCAAATAAACAAACAAACAAACAAACAAACTCTTCAGCTTTATATATAAGTATAGATTTCTTGCTTTTTATTTCTCTTCTTCAAGTGTGAATGTGGTAATAGAGGGCATGCCGTAGATATCTTTCGCCGGGCGATTGTAGTATTAAATTAAGCAATATTTAATATGCATACAAAATGCTTGGAACATATCCTGTCAAAAATTGGAATTTAGAAGCATGTGTGAATAAAAAATGTTATCCGTAAATCCATTTTACGGATAACATCTTGACTTTGGGTGATCAGAGTCGGTTATACCGGACTCACCGACCTTCCGACCAAATTCTCACGAGGGACTATTAGATTGGGGTTCTAGCCAATTTTCCTACTCTGGTGTACCGATTAAAGATCCTGCGAACGCCTGCGGCGTTTGTGGAACGGTCTCGGGTTCTTAGTGAAATGTTTTTTTTTTTTTTTTTTTTTTTAGTGCCTCGATAGGCTGACGAGCAGACGGGCCACCTGATGGTAAGTAGTCACCGCCGCCCATAGACTTCTGCAATACCAGGGCACAGCAAAGCCGCTGCCTACCGTTTACTTACCATCATACTTACTTACCTACTGTGCATTGGCCGTACATCCTCAACTGTGCGGCCGCGACCCCTTTTCCGATGTAAGTCCTCCTAAGACGGGCCTGCTCGGGGATATCGTGGTAGAGTTCTTGAGAGCCCCCCATTCCACAAAGCGGGAGGCGTCAGGCGTTCGTCAAACCCACGCCTTTTTCTCGTTGAGCGTAGAGTTGCCAACCGTCCTGTTTTCCCAGGACTTGTTCTAGTTTTTAGTGTGTCCTGGGGTGTCGTGGATAGTTGTTAAGCAGCGTCCTGGGTTTTTAAAGCGCCCAGATAAAGTCCTGTGTTTTAAAATTCGCACACTACTTTTGAAATGCTTACTTTACGGGCGGCGTTTCGGCTCGCAAGTGTTCACGCTATTTTAAAACAAAGATGTGTCTTGTTTTTAAACTGAATTGTCCTGGTTTTTCTAACTTCAAATCCTAGTATTTGAATATCGGGGTTTGTAACCCTAGTTTAGCGGCGAGCGAGATTGGTATTTTTTAGTTTCATCTTACTACCACTACTATCTGTCATATCAGAAAGTAATTTTAAAACTTACTTATGAATATTAGCTTAACATGTAATGCGTTTTAGTTTTCATCAAACCGTTCCAGAGACTTTCGAAAAATATTTTCCTTTGAACATTATTCATCGTAGTAGAAGCAGTACTTGATTTATTTATTCTTAGACAATATGTAGGTATTTGAAAGGTTAAATTCTATAAGTTATCAATAGTGTATGTACTTGTAATCAGTACCAATATATCATGGCCTATTACAATATAATATTTGCTGTGACTCGATTTACTTTATCATACTTTTGTTTATTATAGAAGTCTTAATTTAATTTATCTGGCTGCCTATGTAATAATCATCGTATATAGAAAAGCGCTGGTCGCACGTCGTAAATGTATTGTGTCGTGCTCACGGAGCGTGTGACCTCATCCTAGGATAAGTGCCCTCACGCGGAAACTGACCACTCCAGCGCCCTGCGTTGTAATCGACACCATTTCTTGCCTTGTGGTCCAATGCAAATACCTGCTTTTACTACGGTAAAGTCAACAGAAGTAATTATGCAGACAAAAAGTGTACTTATACAACATACGATTCCAGCTCAATCGATCTTAGGCAATTTTACATTGTTGTCGAATGACGATATCGAGTCTATATTAGTCTGCTCACTGCTCAATTGCACTTATTTATTCGAATTGATGAGTAAATTCAGCTGGCCACAAGTTGTTTAATTTATGAATGATTTCGACCTCTTCTTATGTTATTGAGATGGCAACAGAAATGTAAACGAAACTGCATCAATTAAAGTTTCGACTTAAAGTACTCGTTGAATAAGTACCGTATGTATTTTATCTTTTCACTTAGTGGGACAACATGTAAATAAGAGTCCAATAGTCTCTAATGGAATGTATTGTCGTAATATTAATATCACGATATTTGTATGTCTTCTCAATTACAATGAGAGTTAACTAGTAGGAACTAAGAGTTCGCAGCCTCAGGTAGTGGCCACCCCGGCGATGTGGAATCCGCCGAGTTGCAGATTCCTTACACGTACTATATTGAAATAGCTTGTAGTGCAATTGCACTCGCTGACCGCGTCTGCTTGCTCAGTGCTCAGTACCCGCTGAGAAGCGCGCACAAAGCCTGCTCTTCGACACTGCCGCTAAACGCATATTTACCAGCACACGGTCACACGTTGTTCTGTATCCAGTAAACATAATATTTCTCTCCCAATTTAATTGTAAAGTTTGTCACACTGTCAATATTTACTGGTACACGGATCGATGTATAGTCACTATTGACTCACTTGACGGTCGCCGAATTAGTTCCGAAAGTGCTGTGTGATTGATAGTTTTTCTAAATGTCGTTTTTAGGAATTAAGCACATTTATTTTGTTGTACTTATTATGTAGTTATAATATTATGGTTAGACGCGAAAATATTGTCGACATGGAAAATGTGGAGTCATCATCTTTGTCATGTAAGACAATTTTATCGTTTTTATTTATACAATTATTATTTCATTAGTACCTACATTATGTGTATATGGTATTTTTATATATATTGATCATAATGAAAGTTTCTTAAAAATTACAAACCAAATACTACTTTTAAATGTGTTTTGAGTCATGTCATCTCTCTGTTTGATATTGAGTTTAATTTTCTTCTGGCGTCATATCAACATTATATAGAAGTGTTGTCATTTGTTTAATTTATCCATAAATGTTGGCTTGATCGATATCATTGAAAAACAATCGGGGTTTAAAAACAATGCCAAGCATACAGGTCTAGTGAATCATGAACTGTACGTTGACTCAGTATCTACTGAGCGTAAGTAGTATGATTTACTTTGCTGCATATCGCTTGTCGTTTACGTTTAATTTTGTTTCACAATTAAACTATAAGAGTTAAAAAAATTGTTAATGGATGTTGACTACGAGAGCGATAGTCTCGAAGATGTAGGCACATGTTGTCTTCCGTGTCTAGGTAGGTACAATGGAAGGGAATAACATAATTAGAAGGAATCATCCGGCGAGAGGTCATTATCATTTAGTAGTACATTAGTTTTATTTTATAATTGAATTATATTATTTATTTTTGTTTCATGTGCTGCTCACTAATGGATAAAACCTATAGCGGTAAGTGGAACAGTGTTATAAATATTCCTTATATTTTTGATTATAATTTTCAATTTTAATATATTATGATTTATAATGGTGCAGTTAATTGTCCTAGTAACTCAAATAGAAGCAATGATTTGGTTTTATGTATTGATATCGCATACTATATAGCAATATAAATTAGAAATTATTAGGTCACCAGGACCGTTTGCGTACTGCGCACGTATGCATAGCATGCGTCGTTTGAATTACGAGTAGGAATTCGCGACCGCTATTCGGCCCAGGAGTGGTGAACAATCGACAACCACGATGACACCGATATCGGTGCGGGGTGTCTCTGGCGACTGAGCACTTTTGAGTGTTGTCACAGCACTTGCATGCACTTCTATGGAGTATGAAGTGAGTAGTGACGAACGCGTTTGGCCGCCACTACGCGCGTTTGTTTTACTGTGTCAGTAAGCGAATTTGTAATCGCAGACCGGTCGTCGTTTTTATTGTGTCTTACATATTATCTTCCGTAGATATCATATTGGAAGGAATTTTGTTTAAAACATAAATTTGGCGTAGAGTATAATTATCGCTCGTATGTTCGTAACAGCACTATATTTGCGTTTGGAACCCTTTTAACTCTGTTTAACGATTGGCTATTTTTGTTTCTTGGAGCAGTAAATGGTAAAACATGGGCCTGAATTTTTTACTGGTAATGTTTCATGATTTGTGCTTTTACATTGTTTATGTAGATAATTAAACTACTTGTGATAAATTTATGTAGAATATAAAACTTGGATGTATATTTTAGAAAACTAAAATAATATTTTAAGTGATAATAGTTTTAGGCCAAGTTTTGTCGTAATCGGTTGAATCACCCGCGCGGGCTTTACTGGACGCTCCTCCGGATGTGATTTGTCGACGGAAAAATGTGGTATCGCGTATGTTCGTAGTCAGTGGTGCTTACATACGTCTGTAATTGTAACAGTATGTTTTCCTCTTGAACGGCCGATGGATGGTATTTACGAACAATATTAATGCATTAATTTAAACTTTTTACAAAATATCTAAGTGACAGTGCTCTATTACCAGTGATTGACAATGAATTCCGTATCGGAGTCACCCCTGAACAGATCTAGGAACAGACCAGTATTAGCTCGTTATAAACCAAATGCTGGTACAACAGATCAAGTAAGTTATACCTTTTTAAATAAACAAAATATGTACATATATTTGTTTGTCAGATGATATTTACTAATTATGATGGTAAACATAACAAATATCATTTCATATTCTAACAACTGAAACACTAAGATATTTTGTAAAATCCAATTTGCAATAGGTATACATTGTCATTTTGTACTGTGGTTAATTATAGTTATGCACGGTTTCCCTAATGGTATATAATATGGTAGGCAATAAAAGGTTATTTTAATGTCACAACTTATCTATAGAGACACACGGAGCGCCGGTACGAACTATTATTTGTTAAAAAGGATAAATTCCTACACTTGTAACAATGTGCAGTAACTTTGCATTTTTATTTATTCCTTACATTTTGTGAATTCCAATTATAGTTGACAATACGCGATGAATCAAAGCGGCTGAAGTACTTGACACTTATCGCTGTGCTAATAATGATGTATATCTACGGACTATACACACGAGTGCGTTACAAAACAAACTTATAGGTATTTGTGCTAATCACTTGGCTCTGTAGTATGAGCATACTTTGTGCACATAAATAATGTACTTATTTGTTAGTTTAGTTTTATATGTACTGTAAACCCGTATGCAGTATGATTGTATGAACCAAATTAATTGTAATATTAAACTTTTTGTTAAAATGTGGGAATAATAACAGGAATAATGTCAGCCTTGGATAACATTTAATTGTCCCACAGCTGGTCACATAGTTCGAGGATCTAAACCGTCTCATTAGTAGAGACTAATGACAGTATTTAGTTCACCATGATGGCCTAATGTGAGTTGGTGGACTATATGTGCCTTTGAAATTATTATGAAGAAACTTTAAGTTTGCTTTTGTACATAATTTGATATGAAACCGAAGATAATACAACAAAGAAACATTTTTTGCAACCAAAATTGATTCAAAAATAAAGGCGTAATTATAATTTATATAAATATTGCCATGAGCAAAAGTAAGTGTGTTCTGTGTAGTGGTAATTTTCGCTCTCTCTCGCACGACTGCTCCATAATGGCCATTCTAGGTGGTGACGTCATGACTCATATCACGTATTTTTGAATGGCTTCTAATTTATAAAATACACTAGTTAATAGGTTATATGTAACGTAATTTATTAATATTGGGTAATTATTACTAGACTACCTCGGTGGCGCAGTTGTAATTTCGCATGCGTTACGACTACTATGCTAAGGTCTCGGGTTCGATGCCCGGGTCGGGTAAAGAGATATTGGGTTTTTCTATCTAGAAATTGTCAGTAGTAGCCCGGAGTCTGGAATTAGTGCCCGGTATGGCGATAGGCCCCCTATCACATTATGGGACCGAATAAATTCGGCGAAAAGTGAGTGTACTGGTTACACCTCTGTATACCCCTTCGGAGATTACAGGCGTGAGTGTATATGTATATTTGTATGTAAAATAATTAAAAAAAAACGTGTCAAGCACCTGATTATTAAGAGAAAACTAAATAAAAATGTTTTGTGTATTCTACCCGTATGTTACTTATCCCAGTGTACTTCATATGATATACCAACACCAAAATGTATTAAAATTATTTACCTGTATACCTGTGCAATATGAATACAGATACTAAGTTGGGCTTGTAAATAACTGGATAAACTGTAACTTGTAGGCACTGTCCATCGTATTGTTATATTTAGGTAATTTTTTTAGGAGATTTCTGTCTCAGCGTGGAAGACACTGAATATATGTAAATGTGCGTCTCATCATCATGGCATTTCACAGTTGTCCGCGAGACGATACAGCTGAGAATTATTATTTTAATGAGTTTAAATTAGAAGTCATGATACCGAAATTATAGTTCACTAACGTTGTATACAATGAAAGTAACAGGTTACCATAATGTACAGTTATTTTAATGTAAGGTGTGTGTTGTCCAAAAAGAGCAACCGTAAAGTTTCTTATCAGATCTTCTGCATAGAAAACTGTTACGAACTAGTGCTACATGCACAAAATAGTAATATAATGGATAAAATCGCCAAAATTAATTGACAGCCTCCGTGGCGCAGTTGGCGAGTACCCGGCTGTAAAATGAGAGGTCGTGGGTTCGACTCCCACACCGGGACAAATGTTTGTGTGACAGACAGATATTTGTGTCTGGGGATCTGGGGTCTGGGTGTTGTGAGACCGAAAGTCTCCCGTAGTCCCTGATACCCACAACACAATACTCGTATCTTAGTGTGGGGGTCGGGGCTATGTGTGTGACTGTTGGGTGTTATTTATTATTATTAAACGATAATGTTGTGTTGTTTCTACTGAGACTAACATATGCATCCTGACTAAATCTGGATATTGGAGAGGGACGTATAAACACCCTCTGAGTCTCGCTTAATGAACTGTTTCAGATAATATATTAGGTGTTTGGGAACAATTAGGGCAATTTGTTTATACTATCCCATACATACGATTGTAGAATTTTCCAAATGAATATTAAAGTTCAGTCTCTTAACATACACACACATACACTCACGCCTGTAATCCCCGAAGGGGTAGACAGAGGTACACCTCTCGAAAAGTGGATGTACCAGTATACCCACTTTTCGCCGAATTTCGGTCCTATAATGTGATAGGGGGCGAGCCTATCGCCATACCGGGCACAGATTCCAGACTCCAGGCTAATACTGAGGAATTTCTAGATAGAAAAACCCAATATCACTTTACCCGACCCGGGGATCGAACCCGAGACCTCAGCACAGCAGTTGTAACGCATGCGCAATTACAACTGCCCCAACGAGGCAGTCTCACATTTCCTTAACGAATTGAGTTTTACCAATTGTTTCACCTCGCTTTTAATCAGTTGACCGTTCAATTGTAGGATGCGACCATGAGCTGCTCTGGACAACAATAATTGTTATTCAGAGCAATTATTGCATACATTATGAATAAATGACATAAACAAGTATTTATTTTGTACCTACTTGAATGCCTATTTGTTTAAATATAGAATATACGTGTAAACTTATTTTAAGTAACATTCACTTGCCATATGTGTAAATACAGTGCCGTTTCCGTTCGGAATTGGCTTCGACGAATTATTTCAGTTGTTATTGACAACGCTCGGTGTGTTCAGGTTTTGTTTTAGAAACACTGGCTGTTAGTGCGATCGCACGTGCCTGTTTGGTTTTGTGGCACGTTCAGTGTTAGTATATTTGCAATCAACGAAGTTTTTGGAACGTTATTCTCTTCACTTCGACTCTCATGATTTTTTTACGAACGTAGGTACGAACGTACGAAGGTTTTACATAAGTGTAAACTTGGTATTTTCTGACCATTATTTTTCTCAGTAAATAGACTTGTCGCGTCGGTCTTTGGTTATAATAGTTGCCTGTCGCATACACTTGTTTGGTAATTACATGGCCTAAATAGTTTTATCTTGGTTAATGTCCACACGTAATATTGACTTGCCGGAAGGTCTTACTTATCGGTTCAAAGCACGTCGAGCTCTCAGATAACTAATAACCTCTGTAAACAATATGACTCGGCTACTCAACATTACTCACAATTAGTAGTCTGGTCATTTTAATATAATATGTGATATGAAAATTATGCCGGGCGATAAAGGAATTTCGAATATCGTTTAAGTTATGCATTTAGATTTGACGATTGAGATTATAATGAACACTAACTGCCCCTTTTTGATCCCTTTTAATGCCCAATATTGCTAAAAACTGTTGTGTGTTAATCATACGCCCAGTCTAAACTTCCAACCCTTCGTCGAATTCAGGGTCAAGCTGACTGCAAGGAAACTTGATGTCTAAGCGAAGGTTAGGCAGTACTCACAGCAGCTCAAGTTTTTGAACTGCACAGGCCTTAGATTTCGTTCTAGTTTGGAATACTGTAACCATTGCCCAGATGAATCAGTCAAATATATTATTGAGACTCAATAACAGAGATACTATAAAGTTCATTGAAACAACTATAAGTTAGTCAAGTCAGGACTTCAGAGCCTTTCACATAGTAGGGAGCTTGTCAGTATTCTATCGGGTACATTTAAGTGAGTGTGCAGGTGATGTACAATTGCATTCTTCCACCTCCATTTTACTGTCTGACTGCAAAATGCACCAATACATGACAACCGTATATGGTAGATGTACCTCTTGCTCGCACAAAACGTTTCGCCTCAACTTTTACCATGAGAACTGCAGAATAATGGAACTCTCCCAGGCCTTTGTTTCCAGACCATTTCAATCTATGTGTTTTCAAGTCTTAATTGAATAGATAGGTAATAGGTGTCTATTCAACGTGCTTGTCTAGAACCTTCAAAGTAAGCAAAATAAAAAAAAAATAAATTTAAGCTTTCTCATGTTCTAGACTACGTCGTCACTCACCATCAGGTCCGATGGCAGCCAAATAAATTACTTAGCTATTTGGCTGCCACCCATTATATATATATGCCATATACATATATGCCATATAGAATTTAAAAAAGACATCTTGTAATGTCTTTCTCTGATGTCTCCTGGACTTCTTGCAAATATGTATTCGTATGATATAGAAGTAGATGTGAAGATTGTAGTATAGCTCGCAGCACCCTAACATAGCAGATGACAGTAATTATATCTGGCATTATTACAATAAGTTCAATGAGCATGAATGATTTCAAATTAAACAGTAGATACTCGTATTTCTACGCACATTCAAAGTAAGTTGCTTCTAAACATAGGTGATACACAGAAGATGTTTACGTTTGCTCCAGCGTATGCTAGCTATGCGTAGATCCACATCTTTATAATATCTTTCAACGTGTTTACGGTTCAACAGCCTGCCTTTATTACATCAGCTAGAAGCTGCGAATTCTTTGTTGCAACATGAAATTGTTTTACTTTCTTTGCTTTTTTTAAATATACGGAATACCGTTACTATTGATCACAATTAGCAAATACAATGCAAGTAAAAGTTTATCGGTGCTAATTTTTTTTCTCACGCCGTTATTACACTTGTCATGTTATTGTTGTACTTAGTCGTTTCAAGAAGTTAAGTCAGTAAATTATTTATAAGTCGACGAAAAAACGTGACTCTTAATTGGGTCCATAAATATAACTATGTATTGTATAAATACAGCACACACAAAACTAACCAATTAGCATTCCGAAATAATACTGGATATACTGAAATTGTATGTACTGAATACCAAAATAACTCTAAAGTAGCCAATTATGAGGGTTGATCCAATGAAATGTAATATGTATACTAATGATATTTGACTTTTCCGAAAATAGCACGTCTTCTTAGAAGTAAAATCTTCATCACACAACTTTACTAACTGGTCCACTGAAAATCGATGTTTATCAGGCAACCGGTATATTTGCCGTAGTTTCACGTCATTATTATGATCAAAAACCTAAACCAACGATGTTAAACTAGAGGCTTGGTTGGTCTATCTATAAACGATAAATAGTCATGGCTTAATGGTAGACTACGTTTTTTAAAAGGCCGAAATTAATGTTTTAAGCATAAATCTAAATTATAAAAAAATAACAATGTTTAAATATATATTAAAAATAAACCATATAAGCAAACTAGGAGGCCAGGTTGGGAATGTATAATATATGATTTTATTTTTTTGTCTGATCAATGCCCTAGATTGATGAGGAGAGTGGTGTGTTGACTGGTACTGAAGACCTACAGAATTATTTGTTAGCGTTTAGTACATTATCCACATAATTATTTTCTTTTTTTAATTAAACATTTTAACTTTAAAAAATAATTTAGAAGTTATTTCGGTACTCTGCGTATTCTTCACATAGGCACCGATTGCATTGGATTTTCTCTTCTGAAAAGGGATAAATTGACCAGTAATATTTTTTTAAATCTAAGAATAAAACATAGTTGAACGCCACCTAGCGAATGTACTTAATGTTTTTGTCTCTCTGCCTGTATGCAACCGAGATACGTCACAACGATGCGGTACAGTGGACTGGTTCATTTGAATAACTAACTACTATGCCCCACGTTAGGTGGCGTATAATTATATTTAATTATTTTGGTTGTTACTTAGTATCATATACATGTTTTATAATAAGATTACTAATAATTTTCTTTGGGATATAAAAACGTAACAATTTCAACGTTAATAAACTCAACAGCACCAAAATTTTGAGATCATTGAATGTTTACGTAAAAATTACATTCCGGGTAAGTTTCAATTTCTTTTTTGTTATAAATGCACAGTTCATTGGCCAAAAGTTATATACTTAAAAACATTGATGATGCAAATATAGCGTGCTGGTAATACATGTAGACATACATGACTTGATAATCACGTTTTACTTTCTACTTGCAAAGTGACCTAAAATAAATAATCATGCAGTAGTGTTGTCAATATCTGACACTTTATTGCTATTATTATAAAGGCTTATTTATGTTTAACGAAGTAATCGCCACTGTACGACACATGAGTTAAGAGCATTTCCTAGGGTAGCCGTAAAATAGAAAATTTAAGAGGGCACTCATCTGCGAACGGTGTGCATCAATGGGTTCAAATCGTACAAGTTGCAAGCACACCAGTAATATTCTTTAATGGTCGCAACATTGAGGGTTCTGTAACGCATGCGTACTTCTGCGGTCGATCGGCTCAGCCGGCATGGTATGCTTGTCACATGCTGTTAACACGTGCCTCGTAACAAGTTGGAAATGCTAAAAATAAATCTTATTATGTTGTATTTTTGCAATTCTGTAGCTTCCTCACTGATACGAGACTTCCATAATACTGCGTTAATACTCAGTACACGGACGATAGAATTCTAAAGTATTCTCATTACGTACCTTAAAAGTGCATCCGTTTATAGTCGTACAGTCACTGCTTCACGGAATCAGGCCGATGAACTAGACGTCGTCACTTCCTTTTTATTCGCTATGGAGATGCGTTCTAGGTGTTTGTTGTGTTACGCACTGGAGCTGTTGCGTGAGCTGAGAATCCCCTGATATTTTGACCATTTGAAACATCAGCCACTAGCAGTGCTTATATCAATATTTGATGCAAAAACGAGATTTTTATTTTATTTAAATCGTTGATACTTTAAATTAGCCTGTGCGTATCTTGTGCCTAACCCACCAATAGTCCAAATGTTGTTTGTAAAATGACGGAACAACACGGGTTTTCAGCACTTTTAGCTATTCAGATTGACTTTTTCACCAACTAAACTTTGATAAAATTGAATTTGCTCTTCACCATTCTCTTTGGAATGATAACAAAAAAAACATGCTAATGAATCAGATTACTGCTATCAGAACGATTTTACGAACAAAAAACCCGTGGGGTTTGAATGGGGTTAATATTTACTCTGGTTTGTAGTTCTAGGGTTAATTCCAATGAAAACATGTCCAGGGTGCAAACTTAATAATATGTATTGTCACTGCCGACATGATACCCCTATGCGTATTATACAAACGGCTAATCATACTAAATGTGCGAGCTTCATGCTTCATGAATAGTTTCATGTATCTACTTTGAGCTATTGGAATTTTGAATTAGGAACAAATCTTGGTGCGTACAGCTTCAACATTAATTGATTGTCAAATGCTATAACCGCAGTGTTCTTAGTGATAACATTTTTTTATTTTCAATATCTCGTATGAGTGTGCTGACAAAACTTTACTGTCGCGCGTGGTTGTGTATGTTGACCTTGACAGAGAGTGGTGAACAATGGATTTTCAACCCTCTGATCAGACATTCTTGTGGTAATAATCCTGAGCACTATTGGGGTCGACGGTGGCGGCGAGCGGCGACGACGGCGGCGGCGGCATCGAGCGCGGGGCGCCGCGCCGTGCGACTCCGCCCGCGCACTCCTCGTCGCCATCGCTCGAGCTGTCAAACCGCCTCCGTCGGGCAACCGGCTTGAACGTTCCTACCGCTATCGCTCGAACACGCGATCGTATCATAGTGCGCACTCAGTGACTCAGTGTGTGATTTCGTAGTATTCGCATGTCGCAAAACAAATTTAAGCGATGAACGGGAGTACTACGACGGTGAACAGTGGTACCGTCAACGGAACCGGTGGTGCAATTAACGGAATAGGTGCTGCACCGCGAACGGCCACACTCGGTACTCCGAGCAGCTATGCTTACACTTCCAGCGGTTCCTTACTCGGCCGCGGTGGATCTGCCAGACCAGTGCCACCACCTACTCTGCCAAAATACAGCGGTTCTTTTAGTGCTGGCAGTACAACAGGGCTTAGGGAGCGCGACAGAGAAGGAGCAGGTGGATCTCACCGTCTGGCTAGCCTCGAAAGACTTGCTCTCCGTCAGCGTATTATAGAACAAAGTTCCAATAACCAGGTGGCAACTTTGTCTTCTCTGAGTTCTTCTAATGGCGCGCTCACCTCTGCCACGGTCACCCTCACCGATACGGCCACGGTGAGTCCCCTGCCCATGTTGTGCACCCTCTGACTATTCCCCTAATCGTATTTGACGCACCCCGAAACAGCGATGTACCTCTGGTTATTTTAGTGAACCCTTGTGCACACGAGTTTTAATGTTTTTGTATAGAGAATGACTCGCGATGATCAATGAAAATTATTTTCTGGATGTAGAAAACTTAAAATAAGTTTTCTACATCCATTATTCTAAGATTCTGATCATTAGATTTATATTAGTTAATTAGTGCAGTGTGTAAGTTACAGCACATACGGACATCGTTTGTTTACACAGTACAACGATGCCATAACCAGTAACCACATAGTTGTATCAGGTGTTGTATTACATAAAACAGTACATCAAGGTATCGACGCTACCGGACAGCTTGACTTATTATTTACCTGATCGCCTTGAAGTTAACTGAGAAATTGATCACAACCTAATACTTTGTATTGCACTTTTTGCTGATTTCAAGCAAACAATTATGAAATTGGTAGTAAAAGCCAATCTCAAAAACCTACGTAATCATAATAATTTATATTTATGGAAGGATGTTTAGAGATAACTTGTTGATTCTTTGCATTACTGAAATGTTTTGTTACGTATGCATATATTGGTTATTTAATTTGTATGATGAAAAGTGAAGATTTATACAATAATAAATGAACATTGTGTGATTTATAATGTAGAAAGTTTTGTCATGCGACATTTACCACTGTTTTATACTTTGCTTTTTCGACTTTTTCTAAGCTGAATAAGGACTTGCCTGGGATGACCATATTCCCACGCAGTTCCTCAAGTGATATGACTGGTTCGTGGTGCGGGAGGGGTGAGCGGGTGACTGACCCCATGTCTACAGGGTTAAAAATAACCTCTGGCTGTGGCGGCCATTCTGCTCGCATATGTGTCGAATTCACTAAAGACACTAACTGTTTCACGGTCGCACCCTGACCTGCGCCTTCTTGAAACATTAAACACTTAACATTTCTTGAAGAAATCGTACGAAACGAATTGAAACTTAATTTCAATAAATAAGACACAAGTTTTCCATGAAAGCTGATACCAATAAATTATACTTTCTATATTTAATTGGCATGATGTTTTGTACATCACATTTTTACCATTTTCCGTTTCGACATATTTATTTTAATACAATTCGCATGTCTTTAAAAGACAAACGGTAAACATAAAATAAAAGTAATTTTAAACTTAGCAACTTTCAGGCCAATATTAAGTACTTGTAACCAACTTTTTTTAAGTGTGAGTAGCAACTTTTATTTATCTCGTCAAATGACCAAAGAAGGCCACGGACCAAGAACTTCACGCACACACTGTTCTTTGTTCAATACATTCAATAAATAGTCTATTTTAAAACTACGTAGACAGTTTACAATCATTGTTCAATTATTTATGAAAGGTTCTTTATCATTCCGTACACTGGATACCAACTTCTTGGTATTTTCGTTATCATTTGCAGTTATCTAGGTAGCTGCATTGAGAAAGCTATAGCTAGTAAAGTTATTTCATCTTTAGAAGTAAGTGTATTTCAACTGTGAATAATGTTTATTAATTAAATAACTGGATGGTGTGATGATATCACCGGTTTTATTGACAAACGAATTCGTTTTAAAGTTTTTCACCAGCCGGCAAGCGGTTAGGGCACGTTCTCCTCTTGCATTGCTCTGTTCGATAAACAAAAAATTAAAGGCCTTCAAGTCGCCACCTGCTTTCAACTTTGGTACAATTGAATTAAGATTCATTTTGCTTTTTGTTACCCATTTAGTTTGCCCTCTTTGGAACATTGGCTCCCTGCTTTTGTGTGTTTGGTAGGCACGAGTGTGCCGGGTTGGGTCCTTGTACGGTTATATATATGTATATGTAAGCATAATTAACTTCGCGGTACCTGGGTAAATGTGTGCTGTTGTACACGTGGTGATTTTTTTACTTACCTGTTTATATTTTAAAGTCATACTAGTTATTTAATTTGACGTACCAGTTTAAGTAATAATCAAAATAAAATGTAGTCAATAAAGCGCGCTTCGAAATAAATAAATCAAAGAAAGCTCTAATAAATTATAAAATAATACTAGCCCTGTATTAAACATTGTCCCACTACTAGGCACGGGCCTCCTCTACTAATGAGAGGGATTTGGCCTTAGTCCACCACGCTGGCCTAATGCGGGTTGGTAGACTTCACATACCTTCGAAATTCTTAAGAATTCTCAGGTATGCAGGTTTCCTCACGATGTTTTCCTTCACCGTTAAAGCAAGCGATAATTAACATTTAATACACACATAACATTAGAAAAGTCAGAGGTGTACCTATGCCACTTGGGTTTCGAACATACGACTTTCGTCTTGGCAGTCCGTACCGCAACCAACTAGGCTATCGCTGCTCTATTTAAAGAAAGCTCTAAATCATATAAATTATTAATAACATACTTCAGTCCAAATATTCGTCAGGAAATATTTTAATAGTTACAAATTGGCGGAGAAATACAAAATGCCAGTAATTTTTCAGTTTTAACGACACAAACATTGTTTGTAACTAAAAGCCGCCTCAGTAATCGATTTCACACTCACATTCCCTATTTCACCTTCTAGGAGGTTAAATAATATAATAATATTATGTCCATCGTCAAGGTTCATAATATCTTCATACTGAATTTTATCATAATCGGTTCAGTGACTTACTTTCATTCGCTATTGTAATGGAAGTTTAATTTTAAAGTATCTCAAATGATATTCTGAATTTCGCGGTTTCTGAATTCCCATACAAGTTTTCATCCGCTATTTCATCTTTCTAATGGTTTCTTTTAAAAAACGCCGATATAATATGTGTACATTTATTTCTTACCAGAAAACACAAAAAGTACGTAACATCTGCCGATGTTTACAAAAAAACCATCAAAGTTTTCGACCTGTGTGCATTGGCCCCAAACTATAGTTGTGTGCCGCTCCGACCGGCAGCCGGTATCGCTAGTAACTTAACCTCAAACTGACACAGTCGTGAATGGTGCTTCATATTACAACAGTGTAGCTGTTTTAAAAATAATGTTGCAACACGAAATACACGCTAAAAACCCCTGTTTTCTTGTATTGGTGATATAATTGTGACTTTATTACCGTTCGTTAAACACGAATATCATTATGGTGTTAAATTGATATATTAAAGTGCATCAAGAATCATAAACACACGTGAAACACAGGACTCCCACGGCTTGAGCAAATCTTGTGTACTTTTTGCGATTTGAAATGCTTAACGTGTTGCCGTGCTTATGTGTGTAAGAGACGTGTAAGCGTTCTTACATTTTGACTTTATCGGTCTTTTTTTCTCATAGTCACGTCGTATTTGGATGTGTTCGGAATGGCTAACCGGGCCCTGAGTAACGGCAATGGGCATCAGACGAAATTAACTAGATGTTCGAGCAACGTGGTGGACTGCGGAGTTGATAAAGCAAAAGTGGGATGGACAAGTCCTCGCGATATCTGGAGGAATTTATCGTTGCGTAGGAAAGCCGAGGTATAGTTAAACGTTTTGCATTCACAACCGGCCCTTACGTGTATTTTATTGTTCAAGTGCCATCATGCAGCAATGGTACCGAGCTTTTATTGATTCTGTCGCTATCACCGGCAAAATACACATCCACCAATGGAAGCCTCGCTGCTCTGTTGCCTTAGATAAACAGTAATTGATAAGGGAGTCTTTTAACTCCCTGAACGAACATATACTTTGTATATTCCCATTATTCTTTCGTTAAATATGCAAGGTGTCGTTGTCATAGTCCTAATCATATTATCTACCTGAATTAAACACAAAAATAGTGACTACATTACTTTATGCAGCACAATTACATTATTATTGAAGTAAACATTTTCTAATCCTCGTCAGTGGCGGGTCGTTGACTCGTTTCTATAGCATAATAAGTCACAGTCGTACTCGGCGCCTTAGTTTGATGGACTGTCTCATATCAGCTGTGAAATATGTCCATGTCTGTACAAAGTTTTGTATAGCATTGGAATTATTTAGATCCAATTACAATAAGAACATTCAACGACCATTGAAGTAAATTATTGTTTAGATTAAAATGTTGGGGGTAGGCGTTTTATTTATTTTTTTAGTGCCTCGATAGGCAGGCGAGCAGACGGGCCACCTGATGGTAAGTAGTCACCGCCGCCCATGGACTTCTGCAATACCAGGTCACAGCAAAGCCGCTGCCTACCGTTTTTCGACTTTAGGGCATCAAATAACAACACTCAAAACACACATCACAACCTCACTTCTCGGGATATTTTACATCATCATCAGGGTCATTGGACATATAGCATAATTATTATTCATAATGTATTTTGAGTATTATGTTATAGTAATATATTTATTCATATTTTTGGTACAGTCTAATGCCCTTTTATTTTATTTATTTATACTTTTTATTGTACACTATTGAAACACACCACAAAAAATTAAAAAAGAACATTACACAGTCCTATTGCTGTCGGCGACTTTTTCTAGACAACAATGGGATAGAAATTTTTAAAATGGAAAATAAGAGAGGGGAAAGCTGTCTGTGCACATGATACATAAAAAAAGAAATGAATAATCTGTATATATAAAAGAAGAAACTGACTGACTGACTGACTGACTGACTGCCTGACTGATCGATCAACGCACAGCCTAAACGGCTGGGGTTAGAGACTTGATATTTTGACAGGAGGTACCTTTTATCACGTAGGCATCCACTAAGGAAGGGTTTTTGGAAATACCAGCCCTAAGGGGGTCAAATAGGGGATGAAAGTTTGTATGAAAATCCGTCATTTTTGAAGTTAAATTCATGAAAATTAGTATTTGGCATATTAATAAAAAATATATGTTTCAGGATTTTTGGAAATTCCGCCCCTAAGGGGGTAAAATAGGGAATGAAAGTTTGTATGAAAATACGTCATTTTTAAGTTAAACGCATGAATATTGGTATTTTGTATTGTATACTTTTTCTCCCAAACATGACCTCCACGCGAGCGGAGCCGCGAGCAACAGCTAGTCTATAATATTTTATCTTCAGTTGTCATCTCCAAATCATATATAACACTTCACTACAAATACCTATGTATTTTAAAGTCACTTACATTATCATTCTGCCTTCTTAGACGCTCCTATCGCGACTGCTTCTATTTATACCCGTCTCTTAATACCGGTATATGACACATTTCTATGGTAATTAGAATGTCGTTTTGGGGTTGTAAAACTATAAATATATCACTGTTCACAATGGAGTGTCTTTTTGGAAAGCTTTTCATATTACGTGGGTGAATTTTTCCTGAATGGTTTAATTAGTTATGCAAGAGATGCAAGTTCACAGTGTTAATTTGAGTGACAATTAATTTAACCTCAATTAAAAAGATTCAAGGCCAGCGGTCACTGTGTGTTGCGTAGTTAAATTATTTATCCGGTGCGAGGATACCTGTTACATATTAGTAGCTGACTGGATAGCGACCACCGTACATATTCTGCAAGTGTTATAGCCACCACGCTCTCGAAAACCGACGTGAAGTAGAAGTTTGTTTTTCACGGTGAGTGAGATTTGAGAGGCCTAAAATCTACCTCTTTACCCAGTGCTCATACTTTTCCTTTAATTTCAAAGGCATTCATGATTCTTCAAGTATTGCGATTGTTTATGGTCGGCGGAGAACACTTACTATCAGGTGAATGCTTGTTTTTCGGCCTTTGCTATAAAAAAAATAACGTTGGTGAAAAACTGCATAGTGGCTCGTTTCGGGGAGTTTCGTGTAGGTTCACTAGCCTTTGTTTTACCAGTTACTTCAGGCGAGCATATTTCTGGCGGCCTTTAATGCCAAGCTCGTTGTCCCTCGACATGTATACTTGCTATTAGGTCCTGTGTGCTCATGTTGCCATGTTAAGATATAAAAATAGAGCAAACCGATGACGCCCAACTATTGAGTTTTAAACAGGTGACGTGAATGGATTTTGGGCGAACATATAATTTTTATTTAAAAAAATATTTAAATTATCTATATACATATTTTTTTTTTATGTACGTACTATAGAGATTTTCTCACCAAGCTTAGACCGATTTAAAGTAACCAAATTTCGTCATAGAGTACATTTTACAATTACTGGGTATATGATACGCATTACGCTATAGCGTACCCAATGAACTTTATTATAATGGCTTTGAACGTTTTGGGGAAGACGGGTACAACAGGTTCGTTATATTTTTATTGCAGTATTTTTATTTTTTTATTTCATAGTCCGACAAACGAGCCTGTGGGTCACCTGATGTTAAGTGATCTCCACCGCCCATGTACATCCACAATACCGAAAGTATCATGTATGCGCTGTCGGCCTTAAAGGACAGGAATAGGGATTAGGGAAAGGAAGAGGGAATCTGGACCTCCGGATATCTCACTTACCATACGAAACGCGACAGTAAACTGTCACTTTACGTTGGTTTTCTGTGAGACAGTGGTACTACCCCGGTCGAGCCGGCCAATTCATGCTGTAGACAAATATGTCTACAGCGTGGCTCTACCACTTCTAAAAAAGTTTTTTAGAAGTGGTAGAGCCATTTTAAAAAAGTATTTTTTTTATTTGTACGTTTATATGCGTACGATACGCCATGTGACTAAAGGGCACATGGCGTATAGAATCAAAAACGGCAACGTAGGGCAGTCTTATATTTTGGCAATTTAAAAAAAAACTATAACTTTTGTTTATAACTTAATGACGACTAGGGTTATTGACTTGTCTGCTTCTGATCGGTTGATATCAAAATATTTCCGCCTTATTTTGGGGTTTGGACGATTGTAATCTTGGGTTCTAAAGTACCTTTGGTCTGGGTTTTAGAAGGTTTTATGATCGTCTGTGACTATAAAACGTTCCAATAGTCAGTCCAGATTTGATTTTTTATATTGCCATTTTTTTATTTTTGACCAAAAACCTACTTTGCTGACTTTGGTTTTATACGAATCATATAGTAGTCTGCTATCTGGTTTTTAAGATTAACAACAATTAAGGTACAAGAGTGGGCTCACAGACGTGGTTTAACTTGTCAGTCTTGTCTTCGCATCATACAACCTTATATGAATAATGCAATAGCGCACAGATGTGAATTCATTCTGTGCGTCTGTAGGAAAACTAGCCTTTTAAATTACCAGTTGAATACATTCTTTACAATGAATCGGTAACAATTTGTTGACTTTCGTGAAAGTAACAGTTCAAATTAGAAAAATTTAATGCGGTACATTCAAACAGTATCTTTACATAACATGTTTTATACAACTGGTGTATTATGTACGTAACGAGTTACGATTTTTATTTACTTTTACTATGTATAGGCATGGGTAAATATAAATGCTTATTAATATAATTATGATGTATTTGAGAGATAAAAGATTGATCGTATGCTTATCCTGATATTTTTAACCGACTTCAAAAAAAGGAGGAGGTTCTCAATTGGTCGGAATCTTTTCTTTTTTATGTATGTTCCCCGATTACTCGGTAGACGCCTGGACCGATTCGAGAAATTATTTTTTGTTTAAAAGGGTATACTTCCCAGGTGGTCCCATTGGCACCAAGTCAGGATATAATGATGGGATCTCAGAAAAATAGAGGGCAACCTACTAATTTTATGGGGACGAATAATGCGCTTTTTATTGAAGTCGGTGTACTTTTGGTGCCCACGATTTTTAAGTAATACGTGATTATTATTTCATGTGTGCTCCTGTGATCTAGATCGTGTTTCACGAGTTCTCAGTGAAGAGCTCTATTCATCTGCATTGACTCCGGTTTGGCCCACGCGAGAGGATCCTACGCCCACTCAATGGCACTGTACTTGTACTGTGCTTATAAACATTAATAAAACTGTAATTTCGGTAGTTAGTGTAGGCTACGATGTGCTCACTATTTGATTGCGCAATTTCACTAGTATGAATTGTACGAGTACCTTGTGATTTTATATTTTAAATTCTGGATTTGTGTGCTCTCGCACGCTTTATAGCGGTCAAAAGCTGGCCAAACATGGGTAAAGATATCAATGTATATGAAAGAGCTCCTAGTATAGTTCTTGAATATGGGTGATAATGTACTATACAAAGTGATGAACATGACCATCATATACTAATTATTATTATATTGAAGTATTAAACATTCGACGCGTTCATTGAATTCGAACATGTAGGAAAAAACAATAGAGTGTAATGAGAACATGTAGTTCATAGATATGTACTGGACCGTATGGAATAAGTACCAAACAAGTTATCTGTATATATAAAAGAAGAAACTGACTGACTGACTGACTGACTGACTGATCGATCAACGCACAGCCTAAACGGCTGGGGTTAGAGACTTGAAATTTTGACAGTAGGTACCTTTTATCACGTAGGCATCCACTAAGGAAGGGTTTTTGGAAATACCACCCCTAAGGTGGTAAAATAGGGGATGAAAGTTTGTATGAAAATCCGTCATTTTTGAAGTTAAATTCATGAAAATTTGTATTTGGCATTTTAGTTAAAAATAAAAAATATATGTTTCAGGATTTTTGGAAATTCCACCCGTAAGGGGGTAAAATAGGGAATGAAAGTTTGTATGAAAATCTGACATTTTTGCAGTTAAACGCATGAAATTTGGTATTTGGCCTTACAGTTAAAAATTAAAAACACATATTTCAGGTCTTCTGAAAATTCCACCCCTAAGGGGGTTAAATAGGGTAAGAAAGTTTGTATTAAAATCCTTCATTTTTGAAGTTAAATGCATGAAAATTGGTATTTTGTAGTGTATACTTTTTGTCTCAAACATGACCTCCATGCGGGCGGAGCCGCGAGCAACAGCTAGTTAATAATATGAACAATTGCTTCGAATGATTATCTTTGGATATGCATTGAACTAGGTGCAATTGTACTCGTTAAGCAAATTTACATTTCAAATACTTTAAGTTGTTGCTGTTCATTTAATACCTATTTCACCAGTCGTTTAAATTCTTGTACACTTCTAATAAAAAAACGGGCATCATAAAATCAAAAATTCTATAGTATTTTGTTTTTTTTAATCGTCTCTCAACACCTATTTTCACTAAACCTACTGGACTTCAAAGGTTGTTATTTGCTATTCGATCTTTATATAAAGTTAGATGACCCAATAATTAACGAATCCTGATCTAGGAGATTAATATAGGAGTAAAAATAAAAATATAACTTATCAGGTGCATCATATTTGAGTTTTCAAATGAAAATGCTCTTCATATAAAATACAAATATATATTTTACATAATTTGACAGTGTAATATTTAAAAGAAATTCGCGCATTCCCTCCTTTATTCTGAAATGGAGGCTATAATGTTGAAGGCCTCAGTCATAGTTTACAGGGAAATCTATACGATGATCAGTCTGTAAACCACGGGACAAATAATAATGAATACGAAACCCTTTCCATGCTAGTGACTGGTACCGGTTTAGAGATAATTATGATAATTAGTACGGCATTGGTCAAATGGAGTTAGAAAAAGGTTTACGTAATTTTAAATGCTTCACTGTTAGTGTTTCGATAGTTAAAAATGATTGAATAAAATAATTTAAAATTTATAATAACTATTATATTTTCAATGTACTTCATGCACGCATGTTCTTGTTAAGGTCTCCACTCTCCGTTATTAATATTTTTATATCTGTTGCCAATTTTTTTTCATCTTTTTCCGTTGTTTATTCGTGTTTGTTTCTGTTATAAAACTCAATCCTAAACTAAAACAAGCCTTGACTGACAATTTCATCCATATACAGTAAGTCAGTTTCCGCGCTACAACTTCTCTAATTACTATCAAGAAACGTCTATTAATTTCCATGTCATGCAGGTTTCCTCATCACCTATAACCACACAACTTATAATGTGTATTTTTTAGAATCTGAAAACATTTTTTTATGCAAATGTCAAATACTTTTATTGTAAGTACATTTAGAAAACACGCGCTTGATTATATATAATTTCTGCTGTATAAAAGTTGGTCTTTTACATTTGTAAAATACATACACATTGGTAAAGAGTCGACTCGACTATAATATTATAATTATAGCATATAAATTGCGATTATGGCCACATACTACCTAGTGACAATGAGTCAAACAGGAAGAGTAGAATCGCGGTTTCTCAACGACGAATCATGTCTCAAGCGCTGCAGGCGAAATATTTCAATTATGGTATCTGTTAATTTCAAATAGAGCATTGCCTCCAGCAGCTGAGGACAATAGGAATGGGAAGTGCTATTCTTCTATCAGAGATGTCATGAGTTTCATTGTTAAAGCGTCCGCTCATAGAAATTCTAAATGTAACGCATAATTCTGCTTCAGTTTGGTTTGGATTCTGAATATACAAAACACGTCAGTCCGTAATGATTTGCTTTCATTGGATTACGAGTTAATGGTATGATCAGATCCAGTCGCTTCAGACCGGATGCTTCGGTCGTTGTATGTGCCTAGGCCTTGAGTCATAACATCAACACACGTTACGGTTTTTATGACTTGAGGTGGAACTAAAAGTAGAATTGATCGTATATGGCTCGATGTTAGTATTAAATTCAAAAACCATGTTTGCACTCGAACACTTCATTATTTTAGCTTGTATATTTTTCTGACACAGACAACTTTCTTACTTACTTGTGTTTTTATTGTAAGTTATCAGAACATGAACATTTCACAAACCCAACTTTTTTACCAATTTAGATCAGCTAATGATAGTGATAAATGTGACATGATAGGCGCTCGGTCTGACGCTTTCGTCCCAACTTTTAAACATAGGGATTATTTTTTGGTATAAATTATGTAGTTGACAGTGAACCAAGCCTCTGTATTAAATGTTTTCGGTTATTGTCGCCTGTTGATTCTGAGCACAATGAGGCATTGTCGCGGTGCAATCACTCGTGTAATTGCCTCACTATCTCTACCATTTGAAAACGTATGATAAAATGTTAAGACTCCCACTGTTTTAGGTGAACGTAGCGCTATTACAACCCACTGCACTATAATCGCGTTGCCTATAATATTATTATCTACAGATAAGAAGTAATCTTTATAAATGTTCTCCAAGTGTACATACAGTTGGATACAATCATTAAAGACACCTTTGTATTTTATTTACTACGTCGTGGTTGTAGTTACTCATAGAACATTAGTCAGTACAGTTAAAGCTAACGTCAGTGTGTCAGTGTGACACAGAACGATAATAATATAATATTGAACATTTTTAGTAATGTAAACGTCCACCGCGAAGGTTATTCAGTCAGTATCGTACGGTCCACGATATAGAGCTAGTTTACCCTGTTGTTTTAAAATTTATTTCCCGTGTTAATTTGTATGTAGATATTCAGAATTTATATGAACAATAGCATATTGTTTGTGAATATGGGTATTCGAGTGTTGTGTGTTCTTAGTAACAGTCATGTTTAATTCTCTTAAAAAAAGGTTAAGTTTAAGGAAACATAAGAAGATTTCTGTTTTGGATGAATCCGTCAGTGTTGTGAGTTATTTATGAGTTTTATGATATTGAGGGCATGTGTCACAAGGTCTGACTAAAGTTTTTCCGCGAAATAACGTAATAGCCGGCAAATTCAGGTAGTATCGATTTGACATGCGCTTGTCCATGTAAATTGACAGCATCATAATTTTTTATTATGCTATCTCAATATTCTGGTAAATAGTGGACACTCAGACTTTGTGAAACAGGCCATTAGATGAATAATATTCTCAAAGTTAATCCTCTCCATTGCATAACTATTTACAAAATAATTTTGTTAATAAACAACTTCTTATCCATGTTATACGCGATTAATTTTTTAAGCTGTGTTACAATGTCGGTTCTCTTGTAAACATTTGCCGGATGACTGACACTGGACAGTACGTACCCTAATGTATGTATACCGTCGTTCCAAATAAAACCTAATAATAAATTGTAGTCCATGCGCGCTTGATTACAATTTGTAATGGTGAACTTTGAGGTATGCGATCGAGACAGGAAACCGCGATTCACGACAGTTTTCTATAATTGCATACATAGCGGATGTGTTGCTATTGCCTCGGAAGCGCGATTACGAATTCGATAATCGTCAAAAAATGTTTTTTTTATCGATTACTTATTCTATTGTATTCATGGTCTTCGACACCGTCAAGTTAATTTTGCTACAGTAGGCGAGATCAGTCTTATAATTTTCTATGATGATGCTCTACATTTCCTTTCGGCTGGTGACCATGACTCACACCAAAGTAGGAAACAGAAATCTGTTTTAAAGATTGTCACCGTCTAAAGTGTGCTAGAACTTGTCTTGCCGATAGTTGATACATTGTTAACACACGGCAATGTGTTCTACACGTGCTATACAACACAAAGTTTTACTTGCCAAATAACCGCAGTCAGTAGGCAACTGTGATTCTGTTTCTCTCAAAATTCCATGACATATTGACGTCTGTACAACCATTGAAGTCAAGACACATTGCCGAGATAGCTTAGGTGTCGAACAGTAAGAACTCTCCCTCGGGTTCTTCAGTCTGTGCTGCCATTCCTTCACTACCACGGAAGCTCTGCAAAGGAAGGCATATTTGTCATCATCGTCTCAGAGGTGGTCTCTGGCGTTTAAATGCCACGCATAGGGCAAAAGCAAAGCATAGGGCATTGGCGAATTAGGAACAGTTGGAGGGACAAGATGGAAGGAAGAGATAGGTCGCAAATGTCACCAACGCCCGCGCAGTGTGAGTTATTGCTGCTGCTGTTTTTTATACTTTTCATTCGCCAAATCTACAATATCTTTTTGACAATCTTCAAGGCGCGTTGCGCAATAACTGTTGTCGCGGGTAATTGAGGATTGGTGCAGTCTCCCTGTTCCTACTTATATATAAATAAAAGAGACTCCAATGTTTGTTGTTATGAAGCATAAGCAAAACAAAGTGTATGTAGTGTATAATTATTATTTTTTCTATTCATTAATTATCATTGTTTAATTATTAATTAGCAAATTAGATGATGTTTTTATTCATAGTAACATACCAAGCGATAACAATTGATATGTAAATTAGAAAATAAGTATTATATTATTTATAATAATATGAATGCCTGAATTATCATTTTCTAAGTGATTACTATGGTGTACATTGAGTTCTTCGACTCTTAAACTAAGCAAGCTTGAACTTTATATCTCAAGACTAATATACATATAGTTTATTTGGTCATACTTTTATTGGTGTAAGCACATGCAAGTTGAAGGTTAACGCTATTGGCTGCATTTAGTACATTGGTGATATAATTAGACCTACCAATACAAGCAAACACACGGTCGTCGCACTTCGTAAAACATTTCAGCGGCACATGTTTGCACGCATATGTATTTTATAACTGTACTCACATACATATATGTATGTATGTACCAAAACCTATAAAAAATTGTGTATGTAGTATTGCGATAAGTTTTTTCTTTATTTGTACTTAAACAGTTTTTTAAGTTCCAGTTCATTGTCTTTATGGCTCAGTTGACTTTTGAATGGAGCGAAGAAATGTCGGATGGAAATATTTATTACAGCATTCTTGTGTGCTTTGTCACCCGCTCCACAGCAACTGGCCTTGTAATAAGCCCATAAAGGGTTGTTACGGGAAAGTGATTTATCGTTTCTTCGATCATTCAAATTCATTATTCGCAAGGCATCTATTCTCAATACTTAGATGTTCTACGTAATAACGAATAATTTACAACAAACATGATTGTAAATCACTCTTATACTGTAATCATGTTTTATACGAGTGTTGATCCCTGAATTTGATAATAAATACATTAAACGAGCGCATTTTCGGTTGCCGTAACGACAATCCGTTTAGAGTTCTGTGACTCACTGCTTTCCTTTTTTACACCTGTATAATTATTACGAGTTATTGGTAGGTTTGTTCGATATACGGTACGTTGATTTCTTTTTGCTGTGTGACGTTGGCGGTGCGTGATTGTGCTGTGAAACTATATTTGCATATCTTTACTTTTTTTGTGAAATAATTGTAATGATTTTGTATATTTGTTATTTGGGGTTACGTTTACGTTTCCGATCTAAGTTGTCATATCCAACCAGTGACTGATCATAATGCTATGTGTATTTGTGATTTATGTATAAATATAATTCCAATGTTCCTATATTGCCTTTATACTTATGAGTCATCTGACGCCATAGCGGCGCGAGACGGCGACGATCGAGGAGCTGAGCTATGTATACGCTACAGAGTATGAAAATGAAAAATATTTATTATTTATTATTATTATTAGATAGAATAAAATAAAATAAGTCGTACATTAGCCCGATGCTTATCTAAGATGTTTGACCGTGGTCCCCCACTAGGCATGCCTGTATCGGGGCTCCCAGTATTCTGTGGTTTTATTATAGATTTTTCATCGACCAGATAGATCAAAAGAACAATGTACGTGGTAGCGCCACTGTACCACCAGTCACAAGTAGAAAGTTTCGGTATTACATATTCGGAGAAGTGACAGGCGTGCTGTGAAGGTTCGCACGGGACGATGCTGTGAGTGAGAGTTCCTGAGAACCTTTACCCAGAATCTCCGTTTCTTTTCCTTAAAGATCGGCTGCTCAAGTATTCACCCACAAAACGTTGATATTGGAGTATTTCGAGGTAGATTACGAGATTCATTGTAGATTACCATTTTTTTAGTATACAGATTATTTATAAAACCTGAAAATTATAAAATCGTTACATAAATAATTATTAGTTAAGCAAATTTTAATACGTCACTGAAAGCCATATCGAATTGGTTCAGTAAATTTTTATGGATTTGTAATCTCGTATTATAAATAACTAAAATAAGCAAGCACCTTATTTTAGTTCTTAAAAAAAGGGAGTCAAAATTTTAAGTGATCCTGAGCGCAATATTAGCTTACAATTAAAAGGTTATGTGTGAGGAACATAAATAGATTTAAGATTTTATCCCAATAACATTTATACTTTTATATTCATTGTTAATTATCGCTTGCTTTAACGGTGAAGGAAAACATCGTGAAGAAACCTGCATACCTGAGAGTTCTCATAAGGATTTCAAAGATATGTGAAGTCTACAAACCCGCATTAGGCCAGCGTGGTGGACTAAGACCTAACCGCTCTCATTAGTAGAGGAGGCCCGTGTCTAGAAGTGGGACATGTTTAATACAGGGCTCGTATTATTATTTAACATTTATACTTTTTATATAGATTAATTATACATAAGAATTTTATAGAAATAGAGATTTTATAATGTTGTGTTGACCCGCAAGGATGTTGGCTACAAACAAATCTTGGTAGAGCAGTAAACTGATTGATATATTTTATTATTACCATTTGGTTTTTACATAAATTTTCCTGGTCTATATTGAGTTGTATATTAATTAACATGCGATAAGCTTTGTTAAATAATAACACGTTAATCTAATCGTATGTACTGTAATATCCGACGTAAATGGATTTGAACGCGTGTCTATACTGGCGCTCAACCCCCAGAATTATTTACATTTAAATATTACAAATCCACAATTCTCAAAGAAACGGATGGACCTAATTGAAAACTTTTTATTTCAATGCTGTATTACTAGGGCGTTTCAGCTAAGTTACAAGACTTTTCCCTTACTTTAAATTTTTAGTTTGCATGTTAAAGTTTTGGTGTAATAAAAAGCAAAAAAAATCTAAAAATAAGCTACACTATAATGATATGGTAATTCTCTATCTCTATGGTCTCGAAATAATATAAAAAAGGAAATCGTTTGATATCAACGATTATTATAAATTACTAAATTTTAATTACATAAATTTGTTTATGACCCTCTATTTATTTTATAAACATTTTATATAACAAGTCACTTTCAGCAATGCAATCAATCTTGAAACTTGAATTTCGGCCAGAGCTTTACATCGATTACTATTCAAACAAATAATCCAAGTGGCTCATAAAGGTGTTTTTTTTTATTGAACAATTTCATTCACTTAGGCAATGTATGTCAGTTGTACTTTGCTGTTACCTAATTGTTGTTATGTGTATACTTGGATTGAGAGAGTGTGTAATATAGTGTTAAATTTGAATTGTTTCCAGTTACAAAGTAAACGCGAGTTGTTCTTCAAGTCGGATACGGTGAGCGGCGGCGGCGTGAGCGCGTCTGTGCCGCCTGGAGCTCCGCCCGCGCCGCCCGCCTCGCTCAAGGACGCCCTCGCCAAGCGAGCCGCCACGCTGCCCGAGCCACACGAGAACCACCACGAGCCCAATGGCACCGCGCCCAAACTCACCAACAGTGTCTCCGTGGACACCGCTAAACCTCCCAGCACGGCGCCGCCGTCGACGCCGGCCCCGCCAGTGCCCACCTCAGCACCTCCGCAAGCGCAGATGCCTGCACCGCTTAGGAGTACGGAAAATATATTAAAGGTAATGTAATAGCGGATAATTTCCACCCCATTTCTATGACTGTTAAACAAAATAAAAAAGTATCTTCAAAACTTAACGGTAGGCAGCGACTTTGCTGTGCCCTGGCATTGCAGAAGTTTATGGGCGGCGGTGACTACTTACCATCAAGTGGCCCGTCTGCACGTCTGCCTATAAAGGCACAAAAAAAACGGTTTATCAATTAGTTATCAGTTGTCCTCCGATGCTCAATGCCATCATGAGATATTCACTTAGAAAATATAGATGCACTTGTTGCATCTTTTTCCATCCCGTGAGGAGGTCATTATAAATGATTGAAATTTTAAACATTACTGTACACTGATGGTTTAGCAGTGCCTTCGCATTTTAGTACTATGACAAAATACTAGTACTATATTGTAAACGGATGATTTATGAACGGTTGCATAAAGTACAAGTATTTAAATGGAATTTTAGCATGATTTTGTAACATACTCGTTTGATTAGCTGATTTGCATACTGTGTACAAACGTTCTTATATCGCAAGATTAGGTAACAAGATACTTGCAATGCAAAAAGATGACTATCACGTAGCAATAATGAACCTTGAACAATAGCATTATATTTGTGGCCACTTGATGACCATAATTATATTACATTACAGTTTCCTTTACTTTTAATTGAGCACAGACACAGTTCTGAATAATAAAATTAAGGTATTATAAAATAAAGAATGATAAAAGTACATTTTGTTCTAATTCAAAACGTTAGCTATGAATATACTAAAATGATATAAGGTACACATATTACATAGTTCAGCTACATAATAGTCATTATTATAACATAATATATAAATATGATAAATATACTCTAACTTAAAACAAAAATGAACATGTCATGTCTAAAATTCCTCATATAATTAACTTTCTAATTTAAATATATTATTGTGTGTATGTTGGGTGTTATATAGAGTGTACCTATCTCCCACAGTTGCACCTATTGATGCTACCTATGAGTTAAATAAATATCAATAAGTAATAGTAATAAAATAGGCACAATAAATAGTCCTATATGCAACAATAACAAATTTGTAAGGATCTGTAATAGTAATGATTGAGGTTTATTACATCGCAATGTATTTTAGTACAAAACGTAAAGCCAATAAAAAATACACTTCTACATATTATGACAAATATTACACCATGTATTTATTGTATCTAAAATTTTCCTACGTTTTTATATATTTTTTATGATTGTAGCTCGGATTATCACTATTTATTAAAAATATTTTTTATGATATATGGGCAACATCTCTATTCTTTTCACGAAATGCGCTTTCCCAAGTCACGAGAAATACATACAATTTTCCTGGATTTCCTGAACGAGGGAATTTAGAAACAAATCATAATTGAGTTGATGTTGCCATTAACGTGTTTTCATACCTTTATACGTTTTGTTTTCAGAAACCTGACCACCCACCTGTTGCGCCAAAACCGGAATTACCTAAAATAGAAAAGCCAAAAACCAAAGAATTAGATGGATACGTTGGATTTGCAAATTTACCAAATCAAGTGTACAGGAAGGCCGTGAAGAAGGGTTTCGAGTTCACGTTAATGGTTGTGGGTGAGCATTATTACTAACTTCTGCCATATTGATGATAATGAAGTAGGAAAATCATTGATCAGGTGCCTTTTAAACTTTAAACAAATGAAGCAGTCGTTTACAATTCATTTATTTAACGAAGTTAAGGATTATTAGATTAGGATTAAAATTACATTTTGTCGAATGGTTAGATGAATTAAATAACATTTTGACTGCTATCAGTGAGTCTTATAATATGAGTATTTATGTAAAAATATGAGTTGTAAAGTTTGTAATAATAGAACAAATATACTTCCTAGTTAATAGTGTACTGTTTTTGTAGATCACTTCACAAATGCCTGTATTATTTTAAATTACTATATTTTTGTAGCTAAAGCTATAATCTGCCAAAAATAGTGGCTTTTCATCCAACTTTTTTTTATCATGGCACGGCACAGTTACCACTCTGCACCTGATGGTAAGCGCAGTGCCGTCCATTTAGAGTATCGAGTAGCGAGAGACGATCTATACCCCGCTACTCGATACAATCATTCCGGCCTGCTTCTTCACAATACGCCATGGGCAAGAAGGTGAAGAAGCGGTCGCGGGTCTAGTGTCAGAGTACTCAGGAGGTCGCAATACGGCTAAACATCGTACCCAGACTCCAGACCCCCGACAAAAACCGGACGTCCACTGGCTGTGCCACTATGACGGGTTTTACACCCTGTGTACGGTGGTCGCTATCCGGGCGGATATGAATATTCTACAACCACGACTAACAATATCACACACATTTTCAGGTGAGACGGGCTTGGGAAAGTCGACATTAATAAACTCACTGTTCCTGACTGATGTATACGATAAGGACAAACACCCGGGCCCCTCGTTGAGGGTGAAGAAGACGGTCGGCGTGGAGACGAGCGTGGTGCTGCTCAAGGAGAACGGCGTCAACCTCACCCTCACTATCGTCGATACGCCCGGCTTTGGAGATGCCGTGGACAACAGCAATTGGTATGACTTCTTTTTTTATCCTGGCAATGTGACCACACTGCACCTGATGATTTTATTATGCTTAATGTCGAGACGAGCAGTTCGCCTGATATCATACAGAACTTTAAACTACAGAGTTCTACATGATATTTTTCTTATTGAAGCAAGGCAAAAGATGCCCAAGTCTCATAATGCACAAAAATTAAACTAATTTCTAATCGGAGATTTATAACTGAAAGATAACAGTGCTTAAGCAATGTGCTGCTTGGGGTTAACCCAAGCTAAACCAGGACGTTCCGGGATCAGCCAGTGTACATCCGGTTTTTGTCGGGGGTATTGAGTTGGGGTACGATGATTGGCCGTTCTGCGGCCTTCTGAATACTCTGACCCTAGACCCTCGACTCCTTTCTTACCTTCTTGCCCATGGCGTACTATGAGGAAGCAGGCCGGCATGATAGTGTTGAGTGCGGGGGATAAATTTTGTCTCACTAACCGATACTCTAAGTGGACGACACTGAGCTTACCATCAGCTGCAGTGTGGTCACTTTGCCGTGCCAGGATAAAAAAAGACGAGGAAACATTTCCGAAGCACCGGTAGACTAATATTAATTTGACACGTAAAAAGTCCCCCTAGTGTCGTAAGTAAGTAAATAAATGATGGTACACGTATGTTTTAGTTGGCAGCCGATCATCGACTTCGTGGAGTCTAAGTACGAGGAGTTCCTGAACGCGGAGTCCAGAGTGACGCGCAAGGCGGCGCCGGCCGACACGCGCGTGCACTGCTGCCTCTACTTCATAGCGCCGAGCGGGCACGGGCTCAAGCCGCTGGACGTGGAGTTCATGCAGCGGCTCGGAGACAAGGTCAACATCATCCCCGTCATCGCCAAGGCGGACACCATGACGCCGGAGGAGTGCACCGACTTCAAGGAACAGGTGTGATGAGCTTCATCCAACCTATACAAACCTAACATTTCATACAAAAAGTCACTTTGATGCCTCTTTGGCGCAGCGGGCGAGTACCCGGCTGTGAAGCGAGAGGCCGTGGGTTTGATTCCCGCACCGAGACAAACGTTGTGGGACAGAAACATAGTAGTTTCGAGTCTAGGTGTTGTGGGACTTCGTAATTCTTGGGTTTCTCGTTTTGCTAGTATGGAGCTAGCACTATGTGTCTCGAGACTCTCCCGCCCACACACCCGCCATTGTAACTCCTGTTTAGCCAGGATCAATAATAGCACGCATTTTTTCGACACCAAGTAATTAAATTCGGCGAATCTCTGAGAATGCTTTATAGCTGTCTTTTATCTCGCAACGAAATTAATCAAATAGGAATATAAGTTCCTCCCTATATTTCTATTTCATTGCAAATATAAATTGTCCACTTCCCTCCATAGCAAAGCGGGAGACAAATACTGAAATAAAAGAGTTATTAACCTCCAATAAAGAACTTTTACGTCTGGAGAAGCCAGACGTAAAGCACCACGGAAGTTACTTAACAGCACTATGTGCCTGTTAGGTATAAAACTTAATCCTTGAGTTTATAATTAGTGTGCCTTTGTTTGTCAAACTGTTTACAAACAAACATTAATTATTATCAAACAGAGCTACTCATATAAAGTATGCAAACATACAAGCGCGTATAATAACAACATTGTGCCGAGATCCTGTGTGGCTGGCGATACGAGTCATGGTTTTTTTTAATAAGTGCCATTATACTATAGTAATATTGATTGTAATAAAAAGTTTAAGTAACCAACCCATTAAATCAATATAATTTTCAGTTACATTTAATATAGCATATTTTTTATTTAAATCCATCACGACAACTTGATTATTTATTATTTCGTCACATTATTTAATCTAAAAAAATAATCTTTTATGTCAAAAATGTATTCTATAGTAATTGTTGCTCGTGACTTTGCCACCTCCTTGAAAGACTTACTGATAGCTGATGCTTTGTTCAATGACCTCTCGTTGAAGGGAGCACCAGCGCAGCGATATCCCTGCTTTAACTTATTTTTGTAATACTATATATTTTTTTAATGACAGCTTATTGGGCCCATGATTTATTCAGTTTTAGGCCGGTTCTATCAATTATACTCTACAACCCAAAAAATATTGTGCACTGATGAAAAGTCCCTATATAGTAAGATATGATGTCAGCCTGGCATATGAAAACGATCAGATTCACCTTCTGATGGTATAATGGATCAGTCTATGATACAGTGGCAGTGGTCGGCAACATTATCATCCAAAAAGCCAAATATCAGTGGGATAGTGTTTAATATAGGGCTAGTATATATTTTTTTATTTACTAAACATTTCGTGATAGAGCCGCAGTCGAGAAGTCAAAGAGCCGCGGTTTGCCGACCACTGGTCTATGGGACGGTAGAGTGAAGTGGGTGTATGTTTCAGATAATGAAGGAGATCGCTCAGCACAAGATCAAGATCTACGAGTTCCCGGAGAGTACGGGCGAGGAGGGCGACGGCGCGGAGGCGGCGCGCACCCTCCGCACGCGCGTGCCCTTCGCAGTGGTGGGCGCCAACACCGTCATCGAGCAGGACGGGCGGCGCGTGCGCGGACGGAAGTACCCCTGGGGCGTCGCCGAGGGTGAGTGTTCCACACACGCGCCCAAGAGACCACACTGCATCCGATGGTATGCGAAGTGCCGTCCAGTCACAAGTTTCAAGTAGCGAGATACAAGTATCGCTCGCTGCCCGATACCCATACAGCCAAACATCGAAAATAGGAATATCGAAATTCGGAATAAAATATTTCGGAGTTTTTGGGTGTTCCTGATGACAAGCCCAGTGCCGTCCAGTTAGAGAATCAAGTAGCAAGAGAATCTATCCCTCGCTACTCAATACAATCATGCCGGCCTGCTGTATAGCTTCTTCACAGTACGCTATGGGGCAAGAAGCTGAAGAAGCGGTCGAAGGTAGTCAGTTGTCAGAGTAGTCAGGGCTGCAACACGGCGAAACATTGTACCCCAACACTATCCCCCGACATAAACCGGATATACACTGGCTGATCCCGGAACGCGACACACTTGCGTGTGCCACTATGGCGGGTTTTACACGCTGTGTACGGTGCGAGCTATCCAGGCGGATATGTATATTCTACCACCAGCAATTTAGATTAGGGTTTGGATGTTGTGGTAATTCCTGATACCCATGATATAGGTTTGACTGTGTGTGAGGTCGGAACTATATGTGTGACTGTTGGTGTTAATTATTTATTTATTTATTATGCGAAACCTTTTAGAAAATAACGTCTAACCATACTCATTTAATCTGCTACGAATGTGGTCGCGGGACGTCCCATGCTACACTTGTTTGTGATTAAGTAAATTATTAGAAACGAATTACGGTTAGTTTTTATTGCTCACATCCGGCCATGTCCTACTTGTAATGTTTATATTAGATACAACAAATGCACATAGACAACTTTAGTCATATCTTATATACATGTTTTATGTAAATATTGCTCGAGTGTATTACTTAACTATTGTTTGTCTATTCCAGTGGAAATAAAACTAATTTTACGGATTCTATCGCGGTTTATTTAACTTTTTTTATCCCGACGTTTCGTAAGCTTTACAGCCTTCATGGTCACGGGGCGGACTCAAAACCGGGATACAATTCGTAAAATTAGTTTTATTTCAATCATCAATCTGTATATATAAAAGAAGAAACTGACTGACTGATCGATCAACGCACTGCTGAAACGGCTGGGGTTAGAGACTTGAAATTTTGACAGTAGGTACCTTTTATGACGTAGGCATCCACTAAGAAAGGGTTTTTGGAAATTCCATCCCTAAGGGGGTAAAATAGGGGATAAAAATTTGTATGAAAATATGAATAGTTGAAGTTAAACGCATGAAAATTGGTATTACGTATTGTATACTTTTTCTCCCAAACATGAATTCCACGCGGGCGGACCCGCGAGCAATAGCTAGTGTATAATATTCGCGTAAACATAAGAAACCATTTACAGTGGAGAATTTGGAACACTGCGACTTCCTGGCCCTCCGCAACATGGTGATACGGACGCACCTGCAAGACTTGAAGGACGTGACGAGTTCTGTACACTACGAGAACTATCGGTGTCGCAAGCTGGCCGGCCTGTCGCACGACGGCAAGCCTCACAGGATCAACTCTAACAAGTACGTGCTGTCTATATCTATCAGTACACATTGTAGATCAGCCATGTCAAACACGCGGCACCGTGAGAGTTGGAAAAAAAAGTTTATTCATAAAAGTACATCGACTTCAATAAAAAACAAATTATGCGTCCCTATAAAATTTGAGGGTTGCTCTCAATTTTTCTGAGGTCCCATCATTAGATCCTGACTTGGTGCTAATGGGACCACCTGGGAAGTATACCCTTTTAAACAAAAAAAGATTTTCCCGAATCGGTCCAGGCGACTTCGAGTAATCGGGGAACATACATAAAAAAAAAGATTCCGACTAATTGATATCCTCATCCTCCTTTTGAAGTCAGTTAAAAATTAAAGCGGTCTGATAATGTGGTCCGCGAGCGTGATAAGAAACGATTTAGAAAACGCGCGCGCTGCAACGTACTTTTTTGTAACGCCCTCTTTATTGGAAATTTTATAAGTATACTTGTCCTATAATAGTACTTTTTACATACATATACACTCACGCCTGTAATCCCTGAAGGGGTAGGCAAAGGTGTAACCAGTACATCCACTTTTCGCCGAATTTCGGTCCCATAATGTGATAGGAGGCGAGCCTATCGCCATACCGGGCACAGGTTCCAGACTCCGGGCTGCTACTGAGAATTTCTAGGTAGAAAAACCTAATATCACTTTACCCGACCCTGGGATCGAACTCGAGACCTCAGCACAGCAGCCGTAACGCATGCGTTATTACAACTGCACCACCGAGGCATTTAAGTAGTACTTTTATCGTTAAAATTTTCAATAGTTTATCTTAATAAGATTAGGTTTTGCGGCCCACCTATTATAAAGGTCTTCATGCTTTTGGCCCACCAGTGACTGAGTTTGACATGGCTGTTGTAGATCTTGTCACGTTTTTATATTCAACTCTTATACCATTGTGAACTAACCAGAACTTTTCCGATTGTAGTTGGTATTAAAAGTGATTTTTGAATTAATAACCGGATTAGGCATGGTTAGATGATAACAACCTAAGTAGACAGGGTTGGTACATTATTAACATATTGAAAATTCATAGTCGTCACCATATTCAAGGTGACCAGACTTTTTTCTACTATTGACTTTCTACCATGTGAAATGTTAAATGACTTCTTTTTCTTTATCATTGCTGCATGTCTGGTCACCTTTCACACGAAACTATTTCTCGTATATCTATTGACTGTCGCAGTTGTAAGCTAATTAAATTTAGTTTTGTTTATGTTTCGTACATTAAATAGCTCAGTATAACATTCTTTTTATTTGAATGTTTTGTGCTTGGGCATGCAGAAATGATATAATCATTGTTACAACTAATCACATGTGTTTATCATGGATTTGAAAAATGTAAACTAAAAGTAATTTTTAATTGTTTTATTCACGAATTAAAATGTGTCATCATTTATGACGCAAAAGTGTAGTGAAAGTTCGATAAAATCCATGATAAATATAGTTTTAATCATAACCGTTTACAGTTCATTCGCTTGCACAGTGGCATTAATGACTATTTATTGACGGTTGTATGTTCAAACACGATTTATGATCGGAGCTCATATGCGTGCGTCACACATTGTTGCACAAGCCAGTGTGATCTCACTCGATTGCGTTTGAAGCACGAAACAATATCGCAAACTACAACGTGTAATAACATCATTACCCTCAATTTGTACTAAATTACAATGATAGGTAACACTACGATTTTAGTTCACATTTCACGTGGAGTTGATTTTTTTTTTACTTTCGAAACTGGCTTCATAACGTATAACAGTATCTTTGAAATTCCCATTGAATTTCTCTTGGTCGTGGGATATTATGAGACCATTGAATGATGTTTTTCTATTGACTTTGTTAGTTACTGTTATGAATGAGATACATTTTTTAATTCAAAGCAATTTAAGGCCGTTTCGTGCTTTCAGAGTAGTTATCGAGTATATTATGGAATAATATAAATGTATGTCGGGGTCATTGTCATAGTACGGGTAGACGATAACTATTAACTTTATTATAACTATAATAACAATTCTATTTTAACGGTAGGCAGCGGCTTTGCTGTGCCCTGGCATTGCAGAAGTCTATGGGCCGCGGTGACTACTTACCATCAGGTGGCCCGTCTGCTCGTCTGCCTATCGAGGCACTAAAAAAAAAACCCAATTTTTTTAGCTGTTTCGTCTTGTATTATTCATAGATGACTTAACTAGGCCCGCATCAGATACGCAAACAGATGTTAATTAATTTAATCGATTTCAAAACCAACCTGTTTATAACCACTCCAAACGCGGAATTTTATTCCCCTTATAAAACTTTCACTTAAATTGCTTTACTATTGATGAGTTGTTAAATAGCTTATTAAAAACCTTACACAACTTAATTTGAATTATATCATAAATTAATCTTGGCGAACCGTGGGTAAAACTTTTATCTTGGGGATACAGATCTTAATTTAAAATCTAAGAAGCAATTAGGTAGCTAAACTTATTAAGTGCTGTTTACCTTGGGGATACAGATCTTAATTTAAAATCTAAGAAGCAATTAGGTAGCTAAACTTATTAAGTGCTGTTTACCTTGGGGATACAGATCTTAATTTAAAATCTAAGAAGCAATTAGGTAGCTAAACTTATTAAGTGCTGTTTACCTTGGGGATACAGATCTTATTTTAAAATCTAAGAAGCAATCAGGTAGCTAAACTTATTAAGTGCTTTTTACCTTGGGGATACAGATCTTAATTTAAAATCTAAGAAGCAATTAGGTAGCTAAACTTATTAGGTGCTGTTTACCTTGGGGATACAGATCTTATTTTAAAATCTAAGAAGCAATTAGGTAGCTAAACTTATTAAGTGCTTTTTACCTTGGGGATACAGATCTTAATTTAAAATCTAAGAAGCAATTAGGTAGCTAAACTTATTAAGTGCTGTTTACCTTGGGGATACAGATCTTAATTTAAAATCTAAGAAGCAATTAGGTAGCTAAACTTCTTAAGTGCTGTTTACCTTGGGGATACAGATCTTAATTTAAAATCTAAGAAGCAATTAGGTAGCTAAACTTATTAAGTGCTGTTTACCTTGGGGATACAGATCTTAATTTAAAATCTAAGAAGCAATTAGGTAGCTAAACTTATTAAGTGCTGTTTACCTTGGGGATACAGATCTTATTTTAAAATCTAAGAAGCAATCAGGTAGCTAAACTTATTAAGTGCTGTTTACCTTGGGGATACAGATCTTATTTTAAAATCTAAGAAGCAATTAGGTAGCTAAACTTATTAAGTGCTGTTTACCTTGGGGATACAGATCTTATTTTAAAATCTAAGAAGCAATTAGGTAGCTAAACTTATTAAGTGCTTTTTACCTTGGGGATACAGATCTTAATTTAAAATCTAAGAAGCAATTAGGTAGCTAAACTTATTAAGTGCTGTTTACCTTGGGGATACAGATCTTATTTTAAAATCTAAGAAGCAATTAGGTAGCTAAACTTATTAAGTGCTTTTTACCTTGGGGATACAGATCTTAATTTAAAATCTAAGAAGCTATTATGTAGCCAAACTTATTAAGTGCTGTTTATTAATGAGTCATCTGACACTGTCAGTAAAATTCAAAATGACTAAGATAGACTTAAGGTTCGGATGACTTAAGATGACTCCACGGATTTTATACCTTCTCTTTCAAAAATAACTACCACGCGGGCAACAGCTAGTTAAAAACTAAATAGGTTTTACTGTGTTGAGTTGGTAATGCCACTGTGTGTCGTGTGTCGTGTGTTGTACTAAGCGAGCACAGCCACTTGTGTCGTTGTCGTTAACTATGGTTGTGTTGGTGTTCAGTTTGTGCCCGCAAGGACTGATGAACAGTTTCATGACCATATGGTAAGTTTCGTTGTGATCGTCATTATTATACAAGTATTATAGAGTTTGTAGCACGGTATGATATAGTCTGTTCTCGTTCCGCATCTGCGCCTCTCGTTACTACTTGTTTCTCAAAGTTTTCATTAATAAATAAATGCACCCAACAGTCACACACGTAGTTCTGATACCACACTAGGTAATACCTGTATCGTGGGTATCAACAACTACGAGGGACTACGGTCCCACAACACCCAGACCAGAAACAAATATATGTCTGTCACACAAACATTTGTCTCGGTGCGGGAATCGAACGCACGCCCTCTCGTTACACAGCCGGCTACTCGCCCACCGAACCACGAAGGCTGTCATTTGCACATGTCAATTCTATCAAATAGAAGTTATGTTTATAAATTATTTAATTTGAATAATCTATTTGCTAACAAAATGTGACGATTAGCGCCGATGCGGCTGCTGGATTACTTTCTAAAACATAATCGGTGGTGGAACAACGCATGTTTTTTCTTTTATTTTTAAATATATCAAAGAAAACGTTATTTTTAAAGGTTTATTCGGAACTTTTAGGTTTGTATAGTAAAAAGCTTTATAAAATAGCGAGAAGTCGAAATATGAAATAGTTACTCCTGTTTTATGTCCTTCGGTATCCTGTACTCATTTTTACAACTAAACATAAAATGCAAAACTTGTGTATTTATTAATATTGGATTCATATTAATTGTTTTAACATAAAAAGTACGAATATTAAGTAATTTATTTTTATAATTTATATTTATACTGTTACACGTAGCAGTATGTTTGAATATGTCAAGTCCTTATTTTTAGTCAGATTTCAGGAATGAGAAGCATTAAACAATATAACTATAGCTGTGTTGTGTTGTGTTTTTGAGTTTATATCACAATTTTTTTTTAATGGAATTTATATTCTGCATGCTCTATTCTGGTGTTTTAGTGTAGATCAATTGACTTAGTTGTTTGAAACGCATATGACGAAGCTTGGTTATAACAAATGGATTTGAATGTTTTGGTTGGTTTCATATTTATTTTAATCATCCATTGTCATTCAAAATTCCTTCTCAGGCAAATTAAAATGGAAAAAGTTGACACTTGCAAAGAGTAAATAGTAAGAGTATACGAGAATATACAGGTTGAATTTTTCAAGTGCGTGTGCATGGCCAAATCTGAAACTATGAGGAATAGCGAAAAGCACTCAAAGGAGTTTCGGGCCCAATTTTGATTAAAACTAAAACTACATCATTGGATTTTTGAATAATCAATTTTCTTAGCCAGGAATAGACCACTTGATTTTGAAAAAAATAACATACTGTATTATTACGCCATTCGATAGTGTCACTAATAAGGAACGAATTCTGGGAAGTAATAACATACGGGAAACTTGAGGAAAATGTTGGATTATAATGAACTGCTTCATATTTTAAACTAGTAATGTCTTTAATAATCATACCTACGTTCGCAATGATGACTTTGGCTGTGCACGCCCACTTGATAAATTCACCCTATCTATCTATGTAATATTTATTTATTTATTTACACTTCATACATTTAAATGTAAAGGTGGACTTAATGCCTGAGGCATTCTCTTACCGTCGAACCTTCAGTGATGCAGAGATGGAAAGAAGTAGGCGTGCAATTAACTTATAACGCGAAATACCTTAAATTAATCTAAGTAATATAACCAAATATAAAAATAATTATAAATATCATAGATACACTAAACATATAACATAAGATATATGCAACGAATAAATACATACATATTTAAATACGAATGTGTATATAAAATAAATATATACATAAATATATAATTACTGTTGTGTGTATATAATATTCTTCTAACGTAGAATTTAATTTTAACATCTTCCCTCCTTTATCTCTGCACTACCTCAGGTTGACTGGCAGAGAATGCCTCCGGCATTAAGTCCGCCTCTACTTAAATATATAAAGTGTGTTAAATAAATGAATAAGAAAATTTGAAATTCAGTCATTCAAGTCTATAAACTAAAACTGAGAGGTCATAATATGATTACAAACAACTACAGGTAGCTTTTTATGCATGACTAGCTTTTGCCCGCAGCTCCGCCCGCGTGGAAGTTGGTTTTGAGAGAAAAAGCAAACTATCCATGGAGGCATATTACGCTATTACATCCCTCTAGCATCTACCTAGTAGCCTCCCGCGGCGACCCGACGCGACGGTTACACAAAAATAATCCTTATAGCATCATTCAGTATTCACGCGCGATGGCTTATTAGCGTATTTCATGTATAACTTTGGTGTTTCTGTACCTATTTCTATAATTTTTTTTTTATTAAATTAAATAGGTAATAATGTTAACATTTATTAATTAGGGATAATTGAGAGTGTTATAAACGTAAGAGTAGACAAATATAATCAGAAATCTCTGAACTGCTAAGCTACACGTGTTATTGTGAGTCAACCATAAAATATAGACATTTGCTGTCGTGGAATATTTTTTATATAATTTTATGGAGAACATTTCCGTCATACATGACTTCTGTGTAGCTTTAACTATTAAGGCTGCACACGCGACGGAAGCTTAAAAAATGGAGTAAGTTCTCCTGTTTTCCCAACATTTCCCTTCACTGCTCTGCTCCTATTGATCGTAGCGTGATGAAAAGTATACTATAACCTGCCCAGGAGTATGAAGAACAATTGTACCAAGTTTTGTTGAAATCCGTCGAGTGGTTTTTGTTTCTATAACGAACATACAGACAGACAGACAGACAGACAGACAGACAG
This sequence comes from Laothoe populi, assembly GCA_905220505.1. NCBI lineage: Eukaryota > Metazoa > Arthropoda > Insecta > Lepidoptera > Sphingidae > Laothoe > Laothoe populi. Next base: position 13,438,636 of record HG992148.1, read on the forward strand.
ACAGACAAAAATTTTACTGATTGCATTTTTGGCGTCAGTATCGATCACTAATCACCCGCTGATAGTTATTTTGGAAATATATTTCATGTACAGAATTGACCTCTCTACAGATTTATTATAAGTATAGATAGATAAATACATCTAGGCTTCAACGACAACATAATAGTTTTTGACAATACATTGTAATTAATGAATCGTAACAAATTAAATTCTTTTTTGTCCTTGTAACCCTGAACACTCCAATTTAAATGTTGGTCGTCACGATTTTTCCTTAGTTATAATATTGCAGCGTTTATCAATAATCACATTTAATTTAAACAATTTGTATTATCCTTACATGCAATATATAAAGTAGTCAATTTTAAAATGTTCTATCTTGCATGGTTTTAATAAGGGTTTCTTTAAAAACCTACGTGTGTTTGTAAATAGCGAAAATTCGTAACACGTTTTTTTGTGAAATCCATTTTTGTTTTCATAATCGAATGTTGTTCTCAGGAATCCACTCGCCCAAATGGAGGAAGAAAAACGTGAACATGATCAGAAAATGAAGAAGATGGAGAGCGAAATGGAACAGGTTTGTAATCGTATTTTTACAATGTGGTGAATCCATAGTGGTACTAGTCCTGTATTAAACATTAGGGTCTTCTCTGCTAATGAGGAGGGTTAGGCCTTAGTCCATCACGCTGGTCTAATGAGCGTTGGTAGACACCACATAGCTTTGTAAGCGCAGTGCCGTTCAGTAAGCGTATCAAATAGTGAGAAACAATCTATCCCTAGCTACTCAATACAATCATGCCGGCCTGCTGTATAGCTTCTACACAGTACGCCATGGGGCAAGGAGATGAAGAAGCGGTCGAGGGTCTAGTGTCAGAGTACTCAGAAGGCCGCAACATCGTACCCAACTCTAGACCCTCGACAAAAACCGGATACACACTGGCAGACCCCGGAACGCAACACACTTGCGTGTGTCACTATGGCGGGTTTTACACCCTGTATGTTGTGGTCGCTATCCGGGCGGGTATGAGTATCCTACCACCAGCAATGCTTGATGTGTTGTTTGTGACTGTCTATGATTGTATGTGACGGTAGGTGTTCGAGATGAAGGTGCGCGAGAAGCGTGCGAAGTTGAAGGAGTCTGAGGCGGAGCTGGCGCGGCGACACGACGCCACGCGGCGCGCGCTCGAGGCGCAGGCGCGCGATCTCGAGGATAGGCAGCGCGCGCTGCTCGCCGAGCGCGCCGCCTGGGAGAGAGACACGGGACTCTCGCTCGACGACCTGCGCCGCCGCTCACTAGAGGCCAACAGCAAGGAGTAAGTACTTACGCATCACACACACACACGCTCACACACATACACACACACACTCACACACATACACGCATACACACACATACACGCAAACATACACGCACACATACACACACATACAAACACAAACAAACACAAACACACACGCATACACATACACACCAACACACACACGCAAACGTGCACGCACAAAATGGTAGGCTACTTTTATCCCGGAAAATGTACGACTCCCGCGGGATAGTCTTTTGTTTTTTTTGTTATTAAGGGATCGACATGATTTTTGGCATTGCGGTAGTTTAGGGATCAGTGAATGACACAGGCTACATTTTATTACGGAAGAATGTACAATTCCTATGGGATAGCAAAATATAGAGAGAGACACTTTGCACTGACGTTCATTGTCAGGTGTTGCCAGTATTATACAGAAATATGTTATGTTATTTTGCAATTTCAGGACGGTTGACGGCAAGGACAAAAAGGATAAGAAGAAAAAAGGTTTGTTCTAAATGAGTGTCCGTCGTCGCACCCACCGTCACTAACGCGACTAACTGTGTCACCGCATCGCCGCTCCATGTCTCCATGTCTCCATGTCTCCGGAACCGACTGTATGACTCACGGCCCAATACTCAAACGCAACTCAAGCAAGATCGTGTTAATCACTCGTGTCTATAAGGATATAAAAAAGTAGGGAGGAAAATACAAGCCAAAATCATTTTTATTTCCGTAAAATTAAAGTTGAAAATAGCATGTAAGAACGGCGAAACTGGTCAGTATTTGAACGCACCGCCGCACCACCGCACCGCCGGCAAGCTTATGAGTCATGACTGGTTAAACATTTGAGACCCTTTTATTTGTCACAATTGTATGGCGTGTTAAATAAGTAGCCGTTAAGACGGTCGGCCAGTTGAGTAGCGTTTGAGTATTTGGGCGTTAATGCGCTAACTTAATTATTCCACGTAGAAAACAAATCCTCCCGACCACAGGTCAAAACGTTAACATAGTAGTATTAACGTTTGTTGGCCAAACGACCAGTAGCTCAACCATGTTATGTCAAAATGTTACGATAGGTAAATTTCGACATTGTTTTTTATGTGTGGAATGTTTCGTTCATTTATTTATTTAACACACTATATATTTAAGTATAGGCGGACTTAATACCAAAGGCGTTTTCCGTCAGTCAACCGATTTATATCGTTTTTATTTCGTTCTTATAGTACTAAATTTAGTTTCTCACGTAACTAGAGGCGCTGTGTGTTTTGTCATATAAATATTTTACGTTATCGTTAGCGGATATATGTAAGAAAAACTCATGCTCGAGCTTGATTATATATCGCAAATTACATCGAAAACAGGCGAGGATTTGTTTTCTTTGGCTATATATGTATGATATGTGTTACAAAATATCCTTAAAAGTAAAGAGGTAGAAAAGCCTTTAAGATGAATGCGCGTGAATGCAATTTGTAAGTTTGAAACGACTTCGATTCTTTCCAAACACCATTGACGTGTTAAGATCATTCAAATGAAATTATAAAGTACCTTATTTGAAATTACATATTTTTATGTAATACACATAGATTTAAATTATTTTATCAATTTTTTGCACTTTATCTTATCGGTAATTATAAGTTTAGTGTGATTGTACATATCGTGTTGGAAATCGATTGAAAGTGTTCGGTGATTACTGACGTATGTTTCACTTGGGATTACTCTCCTGATGAGATTACTGACAACTCATTGTCTATTGTTTTCCAATGTTGGGTACAGTGCCATTAAATGTTGTGACGATTATAATTCCTGTGTCAAGTGAAAGTAGCATTGTGTATAAGTGTTTGAGGGACTAACTGGAGACGACAAAAAATTTTGGACGCTTGTTTAACTTACGCTTGATCTTGTCGCATTCTATATCTTTGTAAATATCAGTTTTAACACTATTATTCCACTTTTAACTGGTCTTAGTATTATGAAACTCCCGTGGTCGGATTAGTTTGTTTACTAATAGTACGTAAAGCTAGTGTGTTGCTAGACAATAATGTTATATTGTGCATTCAGTTGAGATTGTGTGGTTTGCAGATTGGTCGTTTAAGAGCGTTGCGACCGCCATTGTGCACTAGAGGACTCGTTCAATACACAATACACAATACACATCGCATAGAAATTAATATATCTAGTAATTGTAAACATTTAGTATGATGGAACAACGATTAAAGAGACTTGAGATATAATTACCAATATCAGACGCATAACTATGATTTTAAATTTACAGGAAGTTACATTTACCTACAAGACTTATTTCATGACAAAGCATTTATTACATTAAGTGTGGCCTAATTTACGTATTGTGGCTTCAAAAATAATTTGCGAATATTTTTTTTATATTTTCTTTCGTTTGTTTTTTTACATGTTTGCTGTTAACAAAGACCGTGGTAGCACAAATATGTTAACAGCTTACAACTAGACATTTACGTCCATGGAGATGCCAAATAGCTTGTAATGATTGTCTGCTATGGTAATGACATCGTATCGTATTTATAATATATTTCTACGCTGGTATCTAGGTATAGATATAAAATAGACAACTAGAAACAGCGTGATGTCAGCTCAAAAGCCGGTTATCAATAAAAGTAAACAGTAAAGACTTACTGGTAAATATAGCATAATAAAAATTAATAGAATGACAACCGTGACAAATATACTTTCCTGTATGTAGGTGATGTGAGTACCAGGGCTGCCAGATTGTATAATTGGATACAAAGGATACAAAAATAGAAATGAAAGTGTAAAGTTAAACGGTAGGCAGCGGCTCTGCTGTGCTCTGGCATTGCAGAAGTCTATGGGCGGTGACTACTTACCATCAGGTGGCCCGTCTGCTCGTCTGCCTATCCAGGCAATAAAAAAAAAGTTAACTTTCCGCATGGCTTCATAGATTAGAATCACAAAGAAAAAAAGAATGATAAAGATGTTTTTATAGGAGTTGGTAATGGTGGTTGTAGAATGAGTTTAAATTTTGTATTATGTCAGAGAGATGTATAACATAAGTAGTTGCTTCTGGCAGCCCTGGAGAGTACGCAGTGAATTCTAAAGTGATGTAGTTGAGAACGTTCTAAATTATGTATTAGGTAAGTGATATTTTTTACTTCTGCGTTACAAATTATCGATAAAATAATTCGGCTTGAAATGTGCATTCGAACAATTTGTCGAGGTTTGAACTTGCACTGCGTTTGTAATGTTGTGCTTAGTGATATTAAATTACGCTCATAGCTGAGAAGAAACTAGCCCTAGCTAGCGGATAGCGGATAGCTGATAGCTTGTCTTTCTAATATTACGTAAGGGAATGACGGTAAGTATGGTCTCTCAACAAATCGTATACAGGATGTTCTGAAACCACGCGATATATTTATCGCACTACATCTTTGTTGATAAAACAATATAGAACACTGATCCATGTTCTTAAAATATGTTATATTTTATTGTATTCTAAGATAATTTTACAATTTTATATCGGTGTTTAAGTTGTAACATTGTCCAAATGGATATACATGAAATTTGATGTAATACTGTCTTATTGTAAATAAAGTTACAATCAATGCATAAATATACGATAACTACTTGATAATAAATTGAACAATGTCTAGTCGGTAGAACAATGTTACAACTCAAAACCAATCATTTGTGTAAATAATTTTCTTTAATCATTTATAATAAAAACGAAATGAATATACGCAAGTTATACTATTAAATTACATCAGGTAATTTTGTATGTTTATTATATTAAATTACGACACGTAATCTCATTTATTTCCTACAATACAGTATTGAGCACCCTGTTTGTTTAATTTAGTAGTGTTAGGATGTAAGGTAATCCTTAATTTACCATAATCAATAATCGTTTAGTTATTACACTCGAAATGTATCAGGTTGAGAGAGCAAGTGTTCCGACGATGTAATATATTGTGTCTGATGAATATGAATAAATACGTAATATATAGGAACAAGGCGTTTCATTTCTGTGACGCAATATGGTTAAAAACCAGTAACTGATAATGTCGCTACTATAAATTCTATGATAAATATGTTTTTTTTAGTTCCGCGATAGGCAGACGAGCAGAGGGGCCACCTGATGGTAAGTAGTCACCGCCGACCATAGACTTCTGCAATGCCAGGGCACAGCAAAGCCGGTGCCTACCGTTAATCGGATCGTAAACTTTATTTGAAATAGAAATACACCCACACAGATAGTCCCGACCTTACACTAGGTCCAACCTATATGTCGCCAATTACACTGAGCTACGTAAGTATATGGCGAATATATAGGTATATTGGTATATAGTACTGTGTTGGTTAACTTGATGTGGTGATATAATTAGGATTCATAATATCACAGATGAAATGTTGGTTATGATGGTTGCGTTTACGTAATTTAACTACGAGGGTAATTCGTAAACTATCAGGGAAGAAATCCTTCGCTTAAGGCACTCAGCCTACTATTTAACTTTGCAATCTAAAGAGACCTCTGACCATTGGTGTCACCTGGGTCTGGTAACTGTACATCAGTATGATCTGATCTTTGAATCTTAAACATAATGGCTTCATACAATAACGAGAACCTTACTGGTTTACTGTTTAAAGGAAAATAAATACATTGTAACTGACTTACATTTGTTTCTCATTGACCGCTGTCTACTGCCCACCGTTAGTAATACAACTAAACACACTGAACTGAGGACAACTGCACACTGATCCAAACCGAGCGAGACTAACTCGAGAACGGAGAGACGCTCCTATTTATAGCAAATCTACCGAGTATAAATTATGAATCTACCCGTACTTATTTTGTAAGAGACCCTCGACATTTCCAATAAAAAGAGACTACCACAAGATTAAATCGTTTGCTGCCTGTTCACAGTTCGCGACTATTAGCGACACTATATCTTAGGTATCAATAACTGCGAGGGACTGCGGTCCCATACTACCGTAACCCGAAACAAATATTTTTAGATCATATATTTGTCTTGGCGCGGGGATGGAACCCGCGGCCTCTGGTTTTAAAGCCGATTCACCAGCTGTACCACGCAGTCTGTCAATTGTTTATTGGCCACAGCTACGCATAAAACATATCCTTCATTAACTATTCCGTCAACATGAGAAGTGAATATGGATGAAGTTCTGGAAGAAGGGTATCTGCGATAAATAAGTACATGCTAAATTTATTCTAAACCGAATATAATACGCAAAAGAAACTCTTGCGAAAACCGAATCAAAATTGCTTGAAAAATGTGGTCACAATATTTATTTTAAATCTTCATATGAGCAAAAATGGGTGCGTAGTATCTCATCTCCCTCGCACAACGGCACAGTAATGGCCATTTTGAGAGGTGACATTTACGTTTCCTTTTATTGTCATTTGACAATTACCCCTTCCAGCAGATTTGAATGGCGTCTAATTTACTTATTTTTGTTCGGATTCATGAAATTCTTTCGATAATAGGTTTTAGGTAAACTTGTTGATTAAAACAAGAAAAAAAATCGTGTCAGCTACCTTATTATAGCCAATCATCAGTGTTAATGAATGCCGCCGTGTTTTGTTGCTGTACTTGAACACAGATAATATCCTGTGGGCTGTATTATTGTATATGATAGTGCCGAGCCTATCATATCCTATATTGATCAACCGTAAATCCGAGGCTGTCGACTAAGTATGACGATTAAGCTGCACTACATACTTTGGTACAAAACACCTACATCTATACTAATATTATTAAGAGGAAAGATTTGTATGTATGTTTGTAACGAATTGGCTCAAAAAGTACTGGACCGATTTTAAAAATTCTTTTCATCATTTGAATGCTGCATTATCACTGAATTAATATAGGCTATTTTAATCAAAGAAAAAAATAAGGATGGAAAGGTAAACTCATTTGAAAAAAAACGGGCACCAGGCGAAGACTCAATTTTTATGGACGACAACGCTCGCGCCCACCGGTCTGGCGATGTGGAAGCGTATGTGCAAGAGGTCGGCATTCGTCGTTTGGATTGGCCAGCTCGAAGTCCCGACCTCAATCCTATAGAGCATGTCTGGGACGTTCTGAAACGACGCGTGAGATCAGTACAACCGGCTCCGCAGACCATCAGAGAGCTGAAGAATGTGATTACCGCGGAGTGGGAACGTATTCCGCAAGCAAGTATCCGGGATATCCTCGCTAGCATACCCAGACGAATTCAAGCTGTGATTTCAGCTAGAGGGGGTCACACTTGATACTAAACATTTATCTGCTTTTACTTTATTAAAGAAAAAACAATCAAAAATCTTTGTTAACTTTTACTTCACGAGCATATGCACTACTAGCGGGCATACACTACTAGTGAACTTTAGCATTAAAACCCATAAATTTTATCAAAATTTTATGATAATACTGACGAAAACGATTATTTGCTTATTAATTTACAAAATTGTGAAAGTAAAACTAACTATAATTATCAAACAAACCAATAGTAACATTTGAAATGGTTCATTGCTTAGGTGCCCGTTTTTTTTGCAAATGAGTTTATAATAGCTTAAGATACCTCCATGGATTGTATACCTTTTCTTCCAAAAATTACCTACAAGCGGGCGGAGCCGCGAGCAACATCTAGTTTAGAATATGTGACTGCCTCGGTTGCGCAGTTGTAATTGCGCATGCGTTACAACTGCTGTGCTGACGTCGGATAGTAATATTGGGTATTTAGAAATACAGTCCGGAGTCTGAAACTGTGCCCGATATGGCGATAGACTCGCTCCCTATCACATTATGGGACCGTAATAAATTCATCGAAAAGTGGGTTTACTAGTTACACCTCTGCCTACCCTTTCGTGGATTACAAGCATGAATATACGTATGTACATTTAGAATATGTATTTCTCCGTTGCACATCTCGTCGGACAGAGTTTATGATATTGGACTAATCATGGGAAGCGTAGTAAAAAAAAAACACCAGTTCCTTGTATGAATTTCTTTTAATGTACACAGTGTTATTACATTCTTCGACCACATCAAAATACAATCCATATATTCACGAACAACCTCAAAATATTACGTTATGTAAACAACATTACTACATCTAAATATAATATTAATATTATCTTTGGCAGCGCTATGGAAAATATATTTCTACTTATTTTATTATAATGAAAATGCAACTTCAAATATAACAACCACAACAGTTTCGATCTTAAAACGACGAGCACAAAGTATGGCCGTTACCGTACCGGCTTTATATATCCGACTATAAAGACATTCCGCTTCAAATTCTATCAAAATTAGATATTTACAGCGACTATTAGTTATTCGGGGTTTTGTTCCTTCATTCATTTATATTTAACATTTGAGAACAATAAAAATATATTAATTAGGTTCGCACGCCTACTTTGCACCTTAAATTTTAGTACTTTTCATTTATTAGGCTATTTAATGTAGGTACAGGTGAGTTTTTAGCAGGGCTCTATGACAGCAACCAATTATTGAAGATAAAGAAATGTACTAGAAAACAATATAGAAACTGCGTTTATTTATTAGACTTAAGTGGTTTTCTACAAAAAAGAATAAATACATAATAACAGTCACACACATAGCCCCGATCCCACACTAACATACGAGTCCTGTGTGGTGGGTATCAGGGACTACGAGAGACTTTCGGTCTAACACCCAGACCCCGGACACAAATATATGTCTAATAATATTTAAAGTACTAATTAGTGAGACTAAGCTGAATTAAAGTTTATTCTCAAAAAATAAGATTCAAATTTGCACACAAATAAGTTTGCATATCTGTTGTTACGTGCGGACACCGATGTCCCTCACATACGGAAATTATAATATTCCTATTTTATATTAATACTTCAAGAGAAAACTGTACCCCTTTTGCATAAGCATATTGCGCGCACGGAGGAATGTGATATTTCATATTTGGCATAGTAAAATTTATATAGAGGAGTGCAGAAAGCTAAAATTTCTATAAATGTGTTACAATTATATTAGGTAAATAAAACATCCATTGTTTACTTCCTTACCGTCGATGTTATATGATAATTGTGACGCAATAGAACCGAATTCAAATGCAAATGACTATAAAAGTATTTTATTGAATAAAGAACCTGAATAAGTTTCAATCTAATTTTGTTTTATAAATAAATACATCGACCCAACAGTCACACACATAGTCTGATCCCACACTAGTTTAATCGTATCTGTATAGATCAAGAACTACGAGGGACTACGGTCCCACAACACCGAGACCCAAAACAAATATATGTCTGTCACACGAACATTTATCTCGGTGCGGTGCGGAATCGAATACACGGCCACTCGTTTCACAGCCGGCTACTCGCCCGCTGCGCCACGGAGCCTGTCATATTACGGCCGAATTTCGACCAGTGGACGACGACTAGCTATAATTATTCATTGTAATTATCCTATCAATGTAATCTTGCGGTGGTTTACTAACAACTATAATTAGGGTTTATGAATATGTAATGGTATTTAATTGCCGTAGAGCCCTGTAAAAAATTATATATAACGTATAATATAATGTAATAATTGTTCCTTCTTTTCACGTTGCAAACGAATTCTATGCTATTTAAAAACAATCTAAAGAAAAAAGTAAGTCACTAATGCTTAGTTTTTAATATTATTACGAAAGCATTCGGTATTGATTTAAACATAGTAAATAAGTATTTCAGTGTCGTAGCTTTTAATGTAATAAATTTAACGAATTCATTTATTGAGAGCTTTCATAAGTGCGTAGTTTAAGCTTATTGTGCTTCTTGAAAGCTTTGCAAAAGATTCTTAGTATAAAGCCGAGTAGAAAGTTTCCAATCCCTTAACCAATAAAAGTATAGTAAATACCATCGCTTTTACCTTCCACAAGATCCCTTAATACTTAATTATCATTATGCTTATAACTATCTTATGTAAGTACATTAGTATTAATGGTAATTATTATTGGTGTTCTTCGTGTCATTCTAAAGTTAATAACTATAAAAATGTTGAAATTAAAGGACGTTGTACTAAATCTCGATAAGTATAATATTATAATATCACAAATCACTGTATGTCTAATCTCTACCTACGTACTAACCAATAAATATGCAATGGAAGTTCTTTATTTGTATCGTCCCTATCGTTGTAGGTTGAAATCAAGATTTAGCTCCGAGTTTGTTATAAGTATAATATTGTTATATGTACGTAGAGTATGGTTTAATAGAATTTGCAGACTAAACTAGGGTTGCCAACCCCTAATTTCAAAAGCTAGGATTTGAAGTTGGACAAACTAGGAGAATCCAGTTAAAACAGTGTCTTTAAATCAGCTCAAACTAGGGACTGACTAAAATGAGGATTGGATAAGTGACGCGTGAATTTTGAAATACAGGAACATATCACGGTGCTTTAAAAACCCAGGACGCTGATAAAAACCATACAGGGTACCCCAGGACGCTCTAAAACCAGGTCATGTCCTGGAAAAACAGGACGGTTGGCAACTCTAGACTAAACGAAAATTATCCCTAATGTGCTAATGTAATAATAATACCTAAATTTTTTGCGGTTTTAATGCATGTAGGCTTTAATTATCTTTGACCTGGCCTGCTTTGTCTTAAAATTTACACAAAACCTATTATGTTATAAAAAATAGCTCAGTTTGTTGACATGGCCTGCACGTTCTATTGAAATACTCTACGATTTTATAATTTTAATCCAATAAATTACGCGAGTAGGCACAATGGCACAGCTATTGTTTTAAAGTACTATATTTGTTTATTACTATCATTTAAGAATTTGAAAATAAATCGGCGTTGAAGAAACGTGCTTAATCGTAGCATTGCTTTATGTATTTCCAATAAAAGCGCGTGATTTTGAATTTCAAATTTGGCACAGTTCCTTCTGTAACTGTTTATTTATATATTTATGAAAGAACTACTTTCTTATGTAGTATATAATCTTGGGGTCAGTCCAGTTCAGTTCGAGGTCAGTACTTTAGAGTTATTCTCAGAAATAGCTATGTTTTTTTATTTTAAATATATCTTCGCCAATAGATATTCCAAAGACGTGATTAAGTGATAAATACAACAAGTAATTACAACCACTAGCCAATTAGCTACGTAAACAAAACAGAACCTTATACTGAATTTACAGAAACATCTTAATAAACTTAATTGGTATTAACAGTCAAAGCATTTAAATTCTAATATTTGAATCTAAATGTTTACGTGGCCACAAGTTCGATTCACAACTCTTCATTATAAAGCTTTATCAAGCTCTTTACATTAGTCATAATTAATTTAAATCGTGAGTAAATAAGTACTAATTTATTCGTATTACAATTGAAACTGACTTCCTTAGAACTAATTAAACACGTTATGATAATAAACAATTAAGAAGGCGATGAATACTAACAAATATATAGATACATTTTACATTCAGTTATATTGTAACAAATAGAACCGAAAGCCAAATTCGTTTACGCAGTTATATTTGAAGACATTAAGTAGTGTTTAAAACAAGCGAAGTGTTATATAGACCGTTAGATAGAAAAGTGAGATCGAGCACAGACTACAGGCATCGTTTTATTGGCGATAGCAGTGGTGTGAACTGTGAAGCGTTCTGCGTTAGTCAATGACTAACGAATCAATACTCGTGAATACAATTTTACATAAAACATACACGTGTGCATCAAACATACATATTTTTATCCAAAACACAGTTTATAGAAAAACTGTAGAAACACACATTTACCTACATACTAAAGAAGCGCATTATACACCTATACAGGAAAGATTGGAAGTGCATTAGCAACAAGTAATTGAATTACCTGCATGTGTGAAAATATTATTATGTCTAGCCAATTGATTTCAGTCAGACATTTTTTTCTAGTAAATTAGTAATTTCAAGCATAATGCGACAGCATTTTGTTTGAAATGTTAGAAGAAGGTACCATAAGTAAGTAGATTATACCTACCGGCGTGCCCGAAAATAGTGTTAGCCGAAAGTGCAGAGGCAGAATAAATAAGTAAGAAAGTAGAAGTGGAGTATGCGATTCGCCCCCATATTTGATTCACTACTTAGTTTTGTATTTTTGGGGTTCCGGAGTCCATTTGTAGTATCCATGATGATTTTAGCCGGCAATTATCTGGCAAACACCGTCTATCTCTTATCTAGATCTACGAGGAATTTTCATATTAAGAGTTACCAAGAATACTATCGAATACACATGGGGGTATTTTAAGGGATGTTCTACGTCTGGTCTACCGCTCGACACTTTTTTTGGGATATTTACAGCATGTAGATACGTACTGTAAAATCTATTATTGCTTCACTGATTGAAGATTATTAGTAATCTTTTTAGGCACTATCATAATCTATAACATCACTTAAACACTAAATAACGACTTGGTCGTTGGGCTGTAGACAGAAGTAACAATAAATCTAAAAGTATTGATATGTTCCTTATTGCCGAAACTGATAATATAGCATTGCATTGCAAACATGCCGGGCGATATGATATATATGCTCATGAGCAAGATTTTCAGCCAGCCGATGAACCACATATAAACATGCATGTGTGTGATTTCTGCAGAGTGCAGACGCCTGCCCGCAGTCTGTGTCGACTGTGCTCTCGCCACTCAGCTCTCTCGAACTCAGCACTCGGTCGTATATAACACTGCGTTAGTGGGCGATACGGGAGTTGCCAAGGCAACCACCAGAGTCAATTTCCCCAAATTTAACATTAAACATCCTTCGTCGGCAAGATGACGTACGACATCCATAATGATACTCACGTTAACACACATGCAACACACATCTATTTGTTCCGTTTCACAATCATGCAATATCCAGTCGCCGCACGGGCACATTTAAAAAAAAATATACCTACTTATGTTATATTTGCTATGGCCGCATACTAATGTATTTACAAGAATTCGTTGAAAGAGAAAACGCCTAGTAGGTAATGCGAGAACATCGAATGCAAGAGTAACACTGTGTCGTTCAGAAGTTAAATGTGGTAGCATGTTCAATAAATAATGAATAACATCAATGCTAAATAAACAGAGTAAGCGTGCGTGCAGAACAAAAAATAATGTGCAACAGGACCACATAGAGTGCAATTAGGTGCATCGTCAGATAAAGTAGATTCGGTGGTAAACAATATTTCCTGAAGATAATACAGGTACCATCTAAGGAATTCAACTAAGTATTTGTTATATACAGGTTCAAGAAAGGATAACCAAAATACATAATATCTGTGTTGTAATGCACGTATTAAATATGTAACAATGTGTAATATTTTGTAAGTGTAACAAGTATTATTGTACGATTTCACTCTTTTCTTAATTTATTGATCACAAAATTGTCTAAGAATACGAGGCAATATTCCTAATACAGCTGAAAACGCCTGTCCGTTTGCCTTCTAATCTAGTAAGCTAAGTACAGAAGATAAAATTGTAAGTGAAAATGTATGATATTTAGTTTAATCAAGTCGTTTTGTTTAATATTAAAGGCAATTATAGTAAACTTTTAGACCCACAGCCAAATGCATTGCGTCCGCGCGCTTGCGATCTAACAATAACAAAGAGTACATTACCTAATTAAGAAGAGGCTTTGTGTGTCGCAAGTGCTTTCCAAACACTTACTTTGTATATCGTACTGTCAATCTTATATATTACGTAGTTATCTGCAATCCGTTCAATAGCGGCAATATGGCTGAGCTTATTGAATTGATTGTCAGCTTCGGTCGGTTTCTAGTATCACACGAACAAATATCTACTTTGTCCGAATGATTTTTATTAAATTCATTGCTGGTGTAGATACGTTGCGTGTGATACTCAGGGCGATCATCAAATGCTTATGCATAAAGCTGTTATCCTGCCACAGAGTGCCTTCAATGTTCAAACCAGCGATCAATAATATGTCAATGGTTCAAACTGAATATTTGTTTATTTTATAGAACAGTCCAGAACCACATATTGGTTCCAAAATAAGCCTATCATTCAAAATGGAACCAACCTTTTCATGAAAGTTGAAATCGAAGAGACGCTTTCAAAGTTTAACGTGTACGAACATCGTGACACCTGGTTTTTATTTATTTTGATGAAACACATCTAACCTAACAACTGTTGGTTTGTGTTTTGATAATTATTAGGTAAGTAGCAGTATTGTGATTTGCACAGTTTTCTGCAGTTTACCCCGGGTCGGGTAAAGTGATATTGGGTTTTTCTATCTAGAAATGCTCAGTATTATCCCGGAGTCTGGAACCTGTGCCCGGTATGGCGATAGGCTCGCCCCCTATCACATTATGGGACCGAAATTCGGCGAAAAGTGGGTGTACTGGATACGTGAGTGTATATGTACAGCTTTCTGCAGTGTATCTGATGGTAGCCCCTGAGACCGACCGCGACTGTTGGCGACGAGTTGTTTCAAGACGTTTAACCGTTTAAAACAAGAGGAAGCTGACCCTGGTCCGGCGCGCGTCGCCCTTGCCGCGCCGGCCCATGCCGTACTGTCACATGGCCGTGTCGGAGCTGCTGCCCCCGGGCTTGGCGTCGCCCCCCCCGCCGCCGCCCGCGTCCTCGTCCCGCGACGTGCCCCGCCCGCCGCCCGCCCCGCCAACACCCCCGCCAGCAGACAGCCCAGTGAAGTCCAATTTGTACTGCACCACGTTACATCCAGATTAGTAAACACAGTACACACAAACAATCATCGAAATACACAATTCTCGACACCTGAATTCACCATTCAACAAACCATGATTATTTAAGAAGTAATTGAGAGATTAGGTAGTTATAGTAATAGGTGTGCTATTGGTGAATTCTCGGCTGGCCTACCACTAATAATTTCAGTACGAATAACACCATGCACGCGACAATTTTATGTGTATAAGCCAATTGCCCGTGTTTGGCCAGTTTATATCTTATTGAATTAGGTACATTTTATTAATATGGATAAAATCGGTAAAAAACAAAGTTAACATCGAAATATTCGAGCCAGTTAAATTCTAGCAGAATTTTACTGTATACTATTTGAAATACATTGGGCTTCCTTAAAGTTTATAATCCAATTTATAAACTCTAAGAGCAATACGTAAAATATCACACAGATGCTAATCTAGACAATTATCATCGCAACACGACATCAACAACATCCAAAAATTAGCTATTAATAACACCATCAAACAAGAGCGCTACGCTAAGTTTCCAAATATCACCATTAATGTTAGTCATTATGATTAATTTAGAGATTTTTGTACAAGCGGGGGTTAGAACAACAAAATTTCAATCTTTACTTATTTCCACATAATACCTACTTCAACCATTCAATACACTATTTTCACTTTTATATATAGATGCTTTTTGTAAATTTGGTTTCCAATGCATGGGAACTCTCTGAGGCATACACAGGGAATACTGAAAACGCAAATAAAATATAAAGGATTCGAACTGAAATAAATATCATTGTACTGTCAATTTTAAATCCACGTTAAAACGTGGCCAATATTAATTAAGAGTAGTTTAGCATCAAATAAAACGGCCTAGCATAATAACCAGCAGTTTGTGAAGTATGGATTTGTATTGTGTATTGAGCAGAAACATTAATATCAAATACTTGTATGGTCATGATAACACAGAACATGCTTTTGTAACTACACACACACACAAAGTGTACATGAAAATTAGAATAATGTTACATGATATTGCAACAGAGAGACAGACCGAGTTGTCCCTTGTATTCGCTGAAGTTTTGTTTATCGCTTTGTCCAGTGGTATAAGACCCTGATGGATGTACCACCCGGTGATTAGCAACCAAACAGAAACAATAACAAATAAAACATACTGTAAATTAAACGGGAACTCTGATATATCACTTGTTCTATCACTATAGGTACCAAACTAGATTCTAATAAACTAAGAAGACTTATTCTTGATTATTATTTGGAAATGATTATTATTTTTTCTGCATTGGACAATGCTTGTCATTGAAACCAAGAATAAATCTTATAAATCTGATCACACTGTTCCACCCTTTTTGAAGGTCTAACAATCACGTATGAAATATAATCTTTAAAGTACTTAACAGGTGCAACACTCTGGTGCCTTTTAACCACTCCCACACGGGCTTCCCACGGCAAAGGTACCTAAGGAACATTACGTTCCAATGCACTAAAATCTTTTTATTTCCTATAAAACTAAAATTTCAAATATGTGCGAAGTGTTCCTCTGTAGGTTATATAAAATTTTAAATCTATAATATTTTAAGGAAAGTGGTTATCACCTTGTTTGCGCAGTCGAAGCACGTGGTGACGACCTTGCTTATAACGTTCATTAGGTGCTTTGTTTCTTGTATAACGTTATCTACTTTACTAAATGTGGCCGCTCGGCCCACTGTTGGCTCTTTCACAGTGAACTGAAGTTGCTGAACATAAGTCGGAACCTTATCTAAATGTTCTAGTAATTCTTTTTTCGTTGACCCAGCAGGCACCTTAAACAGTGTTACACGGTTAGAAAGTTTAACATAATAGTAAGACGGTTGTGTTTAATTTTATTATACACCTCACCTGATAAGAAAATTGTCTAACAATTTTGTATAACCTGTTCGCTTCTTCAGCGAAGTACTCTGCTTGTGTGAAGAGATCTTGCGTAGTGTTTAGGCGGCCTTCACCTTTCGTGAACTGGTACATTGCGAAGGCCATGGAAGACATATTTTTTGCCCTGAAATATGACTTTTTATTTATTTCTATGAAGTCTAAATAACTAAATGTTATATTTTACAATGAAATTTTTGATGCAATTTGACTGCCTAAAGTATTTTGACCTAATAGATTTAGATATTGCGTTGCCCCGCTATCTTATTCTGAAAAATATTTTTTTCTGGATTTGTAGTTTTATTATTGTAGTTTTCTTCACGGTACCGGAGTGAGGTGTATCAAAAATACTTCGAAAATCTTGCGGAAAGAAAATAAATTCGTGAACTGAGCCGGCGAGCCCCAAAGCCAAATATTTTTTGTAGTAAAAGGTCGGCAAACAAACAAGTAACCTAACGTACAGTTATTATGACCCTTCGCTTCTAAACAAAGTAAATGTTCCAAAAAGGTCATTTTTATGCGTCAATTCATCATGCGCGCCTAAACCAACCACAATGGAAAATGCTTGTAAAATTTTTAATCACCAATAAATTATTTAATATATTCGTTACAAAACAGAGAATTTGAGAAATTGCATTGTTATAAAAAATAATTACATTTCAGAATACTTGGGTAGTCAAAATTATATATATGTATATGTATTCAATATCCTTAGCAGAGTATGTTTTAATCTATTGGTTATAAGGTAGAGATCGGTCTTAGCGACATTCCCTCCATTGTAGCACTATTAAGTGGTTTTGTTTTATGTATCTACTTAATACTACAACTTTTAATCGTTATTTACTGCAGTAGAAAGCTTGTTTTTGGTCTTGACTTTATTTTAGTCCTTATAATAGGAAAGTATTTTTAAATATACCGTTTAAATAGCAGAATGTTCTTTTAATTCAACTAACTGCCAACAGAATTTAAAAGATATATGTTAAAAGTCAATAGTGTGTTGGTTCTAACTTCTATGAACATTTTCGATGACGTACTTTAAAGAATTGGAAGTATTAAATTTACAAAAATATTCAGCACAATTAGAAAGAAATAAAGCATTTACACAAGTTAATTGACTTATACCTCTTCACTATATCGTTGTTTTCATCGGCAGCAGCGCCTTGCCACCTCTCCGTCTCGGCGTCCATTTCAGACGACATCATTTTCATTTCCAAACCTGATTTCGCTATTTTAGCTTGTTCATCAGAATCAAGTCGCACTGCTTTGAGCGGTTTACTCGTTGTGCCATGTTTCTGCAGATAGACATTGTTAGGAATTAAGGACGGAACGATTTTTAATACAATATCATGGTATGTCTTACCCCTGGTCTTGGGAGGCTGCTGTATTGTTGCTTATCAGGCCTTTCATCGGTGAGGTCAAGTAGTTCTCTAGCTAACCGGGCCGCGTCTGCAAGCAGCCATGCCCACATGTCCACAAACACGTCGAGGTTCTCTCTCGCCGCAGCACTACCGGGATGTGACGCCAGCGTCCTCGCCGCGGTCACTACTTGAGGTCCGTATATCCTCAGATTTATTTCTGCGAATTTCGCGCTCACTTGAAGGGTCTCGGACATTGCTATATGTCTGAGCAATTTGCATACCTGTAAAACGAATGTACTTATAGATTAATAAACTTGAATTATAGAAGTAAAAGTTTTGTTCTTATTCGTTGTTATTACCTCTATAATATGATCTAATTGTTCATGGAGCTGGCTCGCAATGTTGTGCAGTCTCTCGGATTCTCTCTCACCACATGAACTGGCTGTATATTATACAAGTGTTACATTTTTTACATATACATACATGTTTATTAATATACATATGATTTGATCACCATAAAAGTGTACATGTTTTTTTAAATAGGCCCAAATGATCCTATGATCCTGGGTCTTTTAGGCGAAGAGTGAAGAAGCTACACAGCAGGCCGGCATAACTGTATTGAGTAGCGAGGGATAGATTGTCTCTAGGTACTTGATGCTTTAACTGGACGGCACTGCACTTACCATCAGGTGCAGTGTTGTCACTTTGCCGTGCCAGGATAAAAAAAAATGTGCTAATTCCGAATGTATATTACTCAATATCGCAAAAAAACACTAAAATCAAATAGCCCGCCAACCTTTGAAATAATAATGATCATTCTTAGATTGCCACCGGAATTGCAGTAAAAACTTACCTATATGTGCAAGGTCAGACGCAAGTTTCTTGGCGTCGTCGGCAAGCGGTGTTAAGTCTCTAGCCTGGTCTCGTGCTGCTGCGACCAGTGCGCGTTCCAACTCGGACGCCGCGCTCGTTGCGCCGGTACATGCACTCTCTAACGCAGCACCACTTCCCATCGACCCTTGCTCCTCCTGTAATAATAAATAATAATAATAGTAGCCCTGTATTATTATTATTAATAATTAGTTGCTGGTGCTATGTTATTCATATCCGCCCGGATAGCGATCACCGTACATACGGTGTAAAACCCGCCATAGTGGCAAACGCAAGTGTGATCCGGGATCAGCATGTTTACACCCGGTTTTTGTCGGGAGTGTAGAGTTGGGGTACGATGTTTGGCCGTTTTGTTGCCTTCTGAGTACTCTGACACTAGACCCTCGACCGCTTCTTCACCTTCTTGCCCATGGCATAGTGTGAAGAAGCAGACCGGCATGATTGTGTTGAGTAGCGGGGGATAGATTGTCTACTAGTCGTTACTCGATATTCTAATTGGACAGCACTGCGCTTACCATCAGTTGCAGTGTAGTCACTTAGCCGTACCAGGATAAAAAAAGTATGGCATAAAATATCGGGTAATAATGTACGGACCTATCATACAGTGGCGAAGCTTCCGTAGAACATGTTCTTGTAGGATTCCCTTAACAATTTTACAAATTTTACCTTTACAATAACGGTCTTTAATTTTGTGCATAGATTTAGTTTTGAAATGTATTCCACTTTACCAAACTTGTGTGTGTACCATCAATACAAACTAGTAGTATACAGTGTTGTATTATGACAAAACATTATATCCTGATTAGAGTGGTTTTGCCATAACATTTAAAACACAGTCATAGAATCTTACCAAGGAAACAGCTACAGCTACGAGCCTCTCAAGTTCGTAGGCTATCCTCTCTGCCAGTGCGAGTATTCTTTGTCTATGCTCGTGGGAGGTATATGCGGAATCAGTAAAGTCATGCGTTCGTTCAACAAGGGCCCTTAATGTAGCAGCTAAGGCGCGTCTCCGAGCCGCATCGGCGCCGCCCCGCGCCCTCGCCGATCGCACTTGGGCCGACAGACCCCTGAGCGAGCCCAGCGCTGTTCCGGCTTCCCATTGTGCAGCCTGAATGTGAAAACATGTAAGGAACGTGAAATCATTACTACTTTCATACTTATTTATCTGTGTGTATTCAAGATAAAAACAGAATTAAAAATTTGATTCAGAGGATTTAATTATTTTAATATTAAACATAAAAATTATGTTTATTAATTTTTAAGGCCTAGGAGCAGAAGTAGTGAGTAAAAGTAGGAAGTAAAGGTAAATTACTAATACAAGCAAACTTTTTATGAGTAAGTAAATTATGAGAATGATTGAAAGTCGAAACGCCTACATTACTTACGGAATATTGCGAATAACTCTTTACTCACCTTCAATTGGTAATGCACCTAGTAATGTATCGCTAGTAATACTTAATTTATCAACTCCTCTAGTGTCGCTTTAAGCTTAGCCACATTGTAATTTCAAGCAAAGAGCGTGAGTCTTAGCAATTATTCAAAGTAGATCTTACAGTATTTATATTGATTATAATTTTTATAAATAATCATAATATTTCATAACCATATAGCCTTAACGAACGATTTTATGGCAATATCTTATTTATTTTATATATTATCTAAGAGCTGTTTTAAGCGTGTGGAGAATCTTTTACCTTAGAAATCTGTGAGTTCGTGTGATACAGTGCATTTAAAGAATAAAATGATTAACTAATACAGCATAAGACGTAAAGCTCGAGTCAATAAAATCTAATTACGCTAGTGCGCATGATAAATACGTATACATATATATGTACATAATTTGAGACAAAGAAAATATCCTCTACCTGGATTTCATTAAATAATACCTGGTCATGACTATCCGAGAAAGGTTTCAACTACAGGGAAAGAAATAAAAGTATAAATGCATTAAATCAATATTTTATGGCAGTAAAACACAGGCTACGGAAGTAGAAAAGTCAATCAAATGAAATTTCAAAGAAATGTATTTATAAGTCCAATTATTATGTTAACCTATTTATCGAATACTCACCTATTCATTTTTATCCAGGGAATTTATGTTGGTATAATTATTCAATAATTAAGAAAATAAGAGTTTCAAGGCACAAAAACAAAGTTACTACATACGTGTTATAAAGAAATAATTAGCGTACATACATACCAAATTAATTCCGAGTAACTACACGTATTGTGTTATTAACAGATGCCAACAAATACAGATGCAACCTTCGATATTTGTCGATTTAGGTATTAATTATATATTGTAATTAACATTATAAATAATTTGCATCTTAGAGTTTTGATTACGTTTGTTTGACTTCTCATACTTTTAAATATCCGGCCAATTACGTTTATTTAATGTAGATAATATACATAAAAGAAGAGCAATCAAGTTGTCAATTGCTGTTTATCCAGCAATGAGACAATGTTTAATACAGGGCTATTATAGATTATTATTTATCCAGTTCCTGTAAGATTCTTTAAACAATTACAACGATTTATTTTCGTTCCAATAACAAATGGTTGTGGTTGAAGAATCCATCACTGCACGGCGTCAGCATGAAGTAATTAATCAAAACTAATTTCGTGACGCAGGATTTTCGTTACGCTTATATGTTTTTCATTAACACGCAGTTCATTAATTCACATTGATTAAATTTTTTGAACATGCTCATTTGCTAAAGTATAATAATAACTATTTAATTTATATTTTTAATTATACTTCATTAAAATATTTAAACATCATTATATGCAACTACACTATTTGAACGTTTACTTTAGAAACCTTATGCGCTGATGAACTAAAGAGGTTGCCCATCGCGATAACGAGATCTCTATCGCACATAGCCTGACCCCATGTAACATAATGTCGATAAAACTTTTTTAATACCACAAGACTTTTCTTCAAGTCAAGAGTGAATAGGTATCTTCTAGGCAAGCGTGCTCCACCGTAGACCACATCATCACTTTCCATCAGGCGAGATAGTGGTCAAACGCAAGACTATTTCGATTTAAAAAAAAAAAAAAGACTGAAAAACAAGTATATAATCCACCTGGAGGTAAGTCCCCAATGAATAGTCACAATACAAGAACAATAGGTGCGATGTCGACCTTATGTATAAGAATGGGGATAGATGATTGTGGGAAGGGAGGGAGATTATTTTTTGCGCTTCTAGATATATCACTTACCGTATGAAATGCAAAGCCACTCCATGTTGGTGTACTGTGGCTATAAACAAAGATGTCTTTGGCGTAGCTCTACTACTTAGGACAAATACCTTATCTAAGCCTTCAACATCATAATTAGTTTTTATTTTAGTTCTATTTAAAAATAAATAAATCACTAAAGTCGTTTTTAGTGTTACCCATTTGGGTAAAAGTATATGTTGCCGAGTTTTTCTATTAACACTTCATACATACATTCAAATGTAAACATGGACTTAATGCCTGAGGCATTCTCTTACAGTCGAGATATACATAAATATCGTGTGCATATTATAACATATTCGACAATGAGCTTGCTAGCTTAACACCCGTATCAAAAACGATATTTAGACAGCTCTTTACTATGTATACACTATCGAAATTGGTAATTTTTTGGCGCCAAACAAACTGACCAATCACGTATGCATATATAAACGCATAGCAAAGGGTTCAGAGCTGTTCTTGTATACTAGGGTATATATTTATATTGACACTATTTGGGTTTCTGTAAATGGGAAATTACATAGATTACGGAAAAATATTAACACCTAGTACAATCTATATCATATTTTAGCCAAGTTAAACACCTTGTTATTTACAACGACATGATAAGTCAATTAGCGAGTGACTATTTTAATATAAAAATATTCTTCAAGCTGAGTAAAGTACAAAGTAAATAGCAGCGATAGCCTAGTTGGTTGCGGTATGGACTGCCAAGACGAAAGTCGTAGGTTCGAAACCCAAGTGGCATACACCTCGGACTTTTCTTAAGTTATGTGTGTATTAAATGTTAATTATCGCTTGCTAACGGTGAAGGAAAACATCTTGAGGAAACCTGCATACCTGAGAATTCTTATAAGAATTTCGAAAGTATGTGAAGTCTGCCAATCCGCATTAGGCCAGCGTGGTGGACTAAGGCCTAACCCCTCTCACTAGTAGAGGAGGCCCGTGCCCAGCAGTGGGACAATGTTTAATACAGGGCTAGTATTATTAGAGTAAAGTACAGTGTTAAATTTATAATAGTTAGATTTGTTGCAATCTTTAACATATTTGCAATGTGAACATTGTTGAATATGCTTTCACAAAACTTTAACGGCGTCGCGGGAGTTATAAGTAGTAGTTGGTATTGTATTAAAGTTCTTATTATAAGAAATAACTGAGATATACTGAATAATTTATATGTTTATATATCAGGTCCAGCTAACCATTATATTACATTGTCATCAGGTTTATGCCTGAATACCAAATTTCAGCCTATAGGCTACGAGAACTAGTTCAAAACTCAACTGTAAATGTTGACCTAAACAATCATATAAATATAGCAAGTTCAATAATTATATAGCAGCGATAGCCTAGTTGATTCCGGCATGGTCTGTCAAGACGAAAGTCGTATGTTCGAGACTCACCCCAAATGGCTTACACCTCTGATTTTTCTAAAGTTACGTGTATATTTCATTGTTAATTATCGCTTGCTTTAATAGTGAAGGAAAACATCGTGAGGGAAACCTGCATACCTAAGAATTCTCACAAGAATTTCGAAGGTATGTGAAGTCTGCCAACCCGCATTAGGACAGCGTGATGGACTAAGGTCTAACCCCTCTCATTAGTAAAGGCGGCCCGTGCCCAGCAGTGGGACAATGTTTAATTCAGGGCTAGTGATATTATTATAAGTTAAATAAAAGCTTGTAAAAATAATGTTCCTTTTACTAATTTGGTTGATTGATTTTCCTAATATACCAGTAATATTTATTCATTTTTACTTTTGCAAAAATAATGGATAACGATCGGTATACGTTAGCCATATATTTATTTAATATTAGCGCGCACAAACGCACAGACAAACAGACATACAGACAAAAATTCGAAAAATCATTGGTTTGGGATCTATTGCGTTGATAAAGACCCCAAATAATAGTTTTTTTCATATATCTTGCATATATAGACAGCGATCAGTTCAATTATATCTTTATATATATAATTCTACTGTACGTGTGTATGTCACTGAACTCCTCCTAAACGGCTGGACCGATTTGAATGATTTTTTTTTGTATGTGTTTGGGTAGCGCCCTGGATGGTTTATATTCACAAATCATCCCGCCAGATGGCGCTGCAGTCGGTGTGGCTTTTACGGGCAGGACGACGTGTGCCGGGCCCGCTAGTTATGTATATGTATAGATTTATGGAATATGATATTACTGATGATTGTGATAAGAACGTGTAATCAAACCTCTTGCGAGTGCTCCTCGTGTCCCGGCAGCCCGTCCCGTACCACGTAGTGTATGAGGTCCATGGCTCGTCTCATTTGGCAGAACACTGTGTCACGATTTTCTCGCGCCGATGCGCTGCCCGGATGCCGCATACAAGTCTGCATGTTATGTAACAATACGGCATTCTTGTATATACATATAAATATTATATTCGTAGGTATAACAATATGTCAGTGCTTGACAGGAATGACAGTATTTTAAACTCACGCTTGACTAACATGATATTGATAAAGGTGAATTGTGAAATATTAGAAAATATATTTTGTTGCTTCGCATGCAGGATTACATTTATAAATATCGTAGGAGACTGAAATACCATAGAAAAACTTACTCATATTTTCCCAAATTTTCAATATTCTGGTCATATTTTCTAATTTAATTTTCTCTATTAACTAATGCAGACTATTAAGAACAATTGAAAACAATCAGCCAAATTGGTTTAGCTGTTCTCAGATGATGTGTTTACTAACGAACATAATTTAATATATATATTGCTAATTCTAGGTATAAATTAAGATTTTTTTCCTAGCTCGGCATAGTGACCACACTGTACCTGATGGTAAGCCCAGTGCCGTTCAATTAGAGTATCAAGTAGCGAGAAACAATCAATCCCTCGCGACTCAACATAATCATGCCGGCCTGCTGTGTAGCTTCTACATACTACGGTATGGGGCAAGGAGGTAAAGAGCGATCGAGGGTCTAGTGTGCGAGTACTCAGAAGGCCGCAACACGGCCAAACACCATTTTCAACATCTTTCAGTTTGCACAAATGACTGCAATTATTCACACAAGCTCCAAAAGCCTTTCTTCAATTCCCACTATTATAGGGTTACCGACCCCGAAATTCAAATACTAGGATTTGAAGTTAGAAAAACCGGACGCATCTTTGTTTCAAAATAGCGAAAACACTTGGGAGCCGAGAGGCCCCTAAAGTAAGGATTGCAAAAGTGGTGTGCGAATTTTAAAACCCAGGACGCTGCTTAAAAACTATCCAGGACACCCCAGGACACTCTAAAAACCAGGACATGTTCTGGGAAATCAGGACGGTTGGCAACTCTACACTACTCTCTAATATCTCTACAATGAATACGCGGAATTGCATTTCATTTACTTTAATTAATGTTCATTTACGATCAAAGTGAAGATTGAAAGATTAAATTAATTTAAGGGATCATATCGTACATACAAATATATATCCGTAAATACCTTCAACTAGCTACTTACGTATCTACGTGACTGAGGATATTTTATTAGATCCAATTTATCCATCTTCAATTTAGATCGTAAACCGATAAATTTAATCAATAATGTAACTAAACTACAGTCAAATATATTACCTTGATCGTCGTTACGGCTGAAGTAGTGACGTTCGTCTATTATTTACAGGACTATCTTGACATCATTTTGCGGCGGAATTGGGGGAGTTAATTGAGATTTGGAGTGTTATTATTTGCTGTAGTTGATTCAGTTTCCGTCTTAAACTATTTAATCCATTCAGTTATTTTAAACTTCACATTTTTTCTAAATTACTAATAATATTTGATATCCTCTTTTTGGAACGGTTTTATTAAAAGATTTCATATAAGAGTGAATAAAATAAATTCTGAAATTTTAATCTTTTGATTAGGTATAGTCTATCGAGAATATACATCTATTTATTGAAAAATTTTTAAAGTTGAAAATAATTTAAATCCTATTAATCTATTCTTCAGTAAAAATAATAACCATGACGGATTAAGAACCTCTTTGTTTGCGTCGGTTTAAAACTTCTAGATATTTTACAAAGCTAGAATTAAATAAAGAAAAGAGGAAATATAAATCAAAATGGAATGAAACAACAGACTTACGACACTATAAAACGCAGTCAATAAAAGCGGACGCAAATTACATTTTATTTAAGCCGGTACAAATATTTCTTCCTACGATACCAACAGCGTGGCATTTTTTATAATTTTTTCCGCAAACTTTGGATCATCGAGGCGTCGGCACTTAAAATTTCATTTCTTTAATTCTGCTGACATAAAACTGTCATTATGCCGCCGCGGGATAATCTTTTAGGGGTAAATAACTTTTAGACATGGTTAAAAGGCAGTCTGTGACGGGAATTATAATATGCAATGTTTTTACGAGTTAACATAGTTATATTGAAATACAAGTAAAGCACAAGTGAAGTACATTGTAAAGCAGAAACAAGATATATTTTTTTTAATGCCTGAATAGGCAGACGAGCACATGGGCCACCTGATGGTAAGAAGTCACCGCCGCCCATAGACTTCTGCAATGCCAGGGCACAGCAGAGCCGCTGCCTACCATTTAAGGACTACTCTTCTTAAGCCTCGTTTAAAGAAGGACATGTCATAGTGCTCAGGGAACATCGCCGCAAGGAGTTCATTCCAGAGCTTGCACGTGGTAAAAACGTGTACGTTGTACATGTACGTGGTAAAAATGGACGCTGGAAACGAACCGTGCTAGACAGAAACGTTTCCAGGTGGTATGGATGAACTCTGTAGTTTCAGCTTTAGTGTATACTCGTATTTTGATATAACGGTATATTAACAACATATAAGAAAAAAAGCTTTGTCTATTTGTTATCTCTACATTGCTTATACTGATTATTAGTTGAAACTCGTCAAGGTAAATATTAATAATTTTATTTATGGTGTTCACCTAATTTGTGACAGAATTCACCGTAAAGAAGCGCAAAGTGGGAAAGTCATCTCAATAAAATCTGTCTTCTTTATAAATCCTGATGCATAGAGTAGTTTACTTGAAGGTCAAAATGTAGACAAACGCAAATAGACTCACGCCTATATTCCCGAAGAGGTAGGCGGAGTTGCAACTGCTATACGCGCCGGCTGAAATTATTTTCGTCCCATAATGATAGATAGCGAGCCTATCGCAATATCATGCACAGATTTGGAATCTCAACTACATATTGTGTTTACCCGACTTGAGACTTGAACCCAGGACCTCACCGGTTTGTCAGCCTTTGTACGCTGCCACTAGTGATGTAAGTTTAAATATGCTAAAAAATCCATAGATGACTGTAGACTTGTTCAGGAAGACATTGATAGACTGGTTGAATGGTGCAAACATAATAATATGATTTTAAATGCAGATAAATGCAGTTTCATATCCTTTACTAGGAATAAAGCAAAAATACAAGCTTCTTACACTGCTCTTGGAAGTAATATAAAGCAGGTTAAATGTATGAGTGACTTAGGGGTGATTATGGATGAGAGATTGACGTTTAATGCACATTTGGACAAAATATTAAGTAATGCATCCAAGATGTGTGGCTTCATTGCAAGGAACACTACTTTATTTAAACGGCCTAAAACAAAGATACTGTTATTTAATTCATTAGTCCGCAGTATACTGGAGTATTGTTCACAGGTTTGGTCTCCATTTTATGAGGTTCATAGAAGTAGAATTGAACGAACACAAAGAAGATTCCTCAGCCACCTTGCATACAATCTAAATTTGCATCACTCTTTAGGTTCTTACAATGCTCGGCTTAAGTATTTCCGAATATTGTCCCTCAACGACAGACGCAAGCTTCTTGATCTCTTATACATTTTCAAGTTACTGAATAATAAGATAGACTGTCCCGAACTTTTAGCAAAGATCAATATCTCAGCTCCAAGTAGATTACCCCGTCCAAATATCTACAAACTTTTTAACGTACGCAACCATAGAACCAACCTAGGTCTAAACTCGCCGTTGGTCAGAATGACTAAACTTTATAACGACTTGTCTAGATCTCTTATGTTAGATATATTTAATGATGATATAATATTATTTAAAAAGAAAATATGTACATTTTATGAGTCCAAGTCAGTTTAATTTTCCATATTCATGTTTTGTAGTGTTTCTGAAATGTTATTTTTTATTTGTTGTCTTCAATTGAATTTTGTTTTATATAAAGTAATTATTAACTAAGTTTATATTTTGTTGTCAGGTGTAATACTTGTGTTAGCTGTGGTTGCCTGTAACTGGGTAGCATGGACCAAAAACTTTGTTTTGTTTAATTATAATATAATATGTACCACCCACTGGCGATCCATTTAAATAAATAAATAAATAAATATCAAAGGTGATCTGTAAATACCTTTTTAGGCAAGTGTGGCTGAGGAATCAGGATACTAAAGACCAAGGGAGGCATTGAAATGTCTAGCTCAGGAGTCAATTATAAACAATCGAACCGGATTATTATGGGGCGTAAGTCATTAAGGTGTGATCTATTCTGCTTGCTATGAGTGATTCGGGAAGTAGCTGATCGTAAATGATGAAGCACAAACAACTCACCGAATTGCATTTGAGATTATATAATTTATGGTTACGACGGGCAGGCGACAGGGCTAATTTAAGACCCACCGCACACTGGGGTCGAAAATTTATTGCCTCCCATTGGCGTTAATGACAGTCCCTTTTGTTGGTCAAGGTGTTATATTTAACACAGAAAGCTTAAAGATCAAGATGATGAACATTTTTAAATGTCATTTGATGTTTCTAATGTTTAACGGTGAAGGAAAACATCGTGAGGAAACCTGCATACTTGAGAATTCTCATAAGAAATTCGAAGTCTACCAACCCGCATTAAGCCAGCGTGGTGGACCTTAGCCCACCAGTTTAGGCCTTAGCCTAACACATCTCATTAGTAGAGGAGGCCCTTGCCCAACAGTGGGACAATGTTTAATACAGGACTAGTATTATTATTATCTGATGTTTAATAAACCTAAAGTTTATTTTCGTAGTAAAAATATTACTTACTTTAAAACACATGTTTCCATATAAGCCGGGTTGTCTAAAAACAGCTTTTTGAAAGTAAAATTATAATATAAGGATTGTGTTTGGAAAAAAGTAGTTTTACGTCATTTTTATACGGGAATGGAGTTAATTGAGCACTGAATTTATTAACAAAATACATCTAGAGTATAAAAAATAAATAAAATATATCTAGAGCTCTATTCTATTTCATATTTTATTGTTCTTATGTATTAGTTACTGTGATCAATAATCAATATTATTGACATCCAGATTATTACGAAGTGCGCTACCTATATTTTATACGTAACGAAGACACGAGTATATAATTTTTAATACATTATTTAATAAAGCACAAGTTTAATTTCATGTATCAAACCATACTTAAATTGAACGACAGCGTGAGCATTAGACTTCCGTACTGTTGTGTTCCGTACTGTTAGGTGTATAATGCACCTTTTCCTGCAAATCACACATTCTCATCTTGTACACTCAGTTATTGTTAGCCTTTAAGGCCCGTATTACAGAACGATACTCAAATATCGTTTGATCTCCGATCAGCCAAAACTAGATATAAGTACAGATCAAAACTTAAACATAGATCTTATTTCAGAACGCGTTTTAAATCAAAATCAGCTGAATCGAGATTTAAGTATAGATTTGACCTTGAATCCATTGTCTTTGGCGACAAGTATGTTCTCGTATACAATATTTTATTAATTACAAATTTAATTCCGTTTCACGCAGAATCAAGTTACAAAGTGATGAAATTTTCTTGTAGGAATATGCAAATAATGGAAAGTAATTTGTATTCTTTAAAAAGTTAAACTCCGTAAGGTTCGTAACAGTACCAACGGTGTTTAAATCGATATCCGACCTATATGGTATGAGGCAATAACTCCAGTATTAATAAGTAATACTATCTAAGAATATTCTGGAGCTGTTCTACATGCGTCCAAGAGTGTCACTGTAGGCCTTTAAAATATACCCAAAAACTTTGCAGGTATCGTGTACCCGCCCCGACTCCTCGAGCTATTCTTTATTCAATAAAGACAAACGATTGACACTAATGCTCTGTAAATACCTTTGATGCTGTGAGAAGCATGAGTGTAGATCGTTCTAGCACGTTTCTAGCGGCTGCTACTTGTGCTCTCCGCCGTTCGTCGCGCAGATCGGCTCGGCGCTCGGCTGTCAGTCTGGCGAGCTCCACCATGCCGCCGCCAAACTCAGTGAAGGCTCGCACAAACTCAGCAAAGTTTGACACAGACTCCAACCGATCTAGCGACCGTGCCACCTGTCACCACCATACACCAATACACAACTAACACTCAAGTTAGGAAGTTCAGTTTGGCTGAAAGTTACTAAGTATATACATACATACATATACACTCACGCCTGTAATCCCCGATGGGGTAGGCAGAAAATAATGATAATGTAAATCAGTACACCCACTTTTCACCGAATTTCAGTACCATAATGTGATAGCGGACGAGCCTATCGCCATACCGGGCACAGATTCCAGACTCCGAGCTGATACTGAGAATTTCTAAAAAAGCCCAATATCACTTAACCGGCCCGGGGATCGAACCCGAGACCTCAGCACAGCAGTCGTAACACATGCGCAATTAGAACTGCGACACCGGACTACAGTCAAGTTACTAACTGTATATTATATTACTGTTACACACAAGAGCGTGTTACGAAATCCCGAGGCGCGCCCCCTTTATAATATATCTGTGACTATTGGAATTTTATCGCAGGGACCGGATCGGTATAACGTCATATTTTTCTTCTTTCCTTCCGCCTACGGGTCAAGGTTTTTATGAGGGTGAATTGTTGATAGAATGTGAGTTGGTCGGTGTTTTGATGAAACTTACTCCATTAACTGTCTGTTTCCGGAACAGGAAAGAAGTTCGCTGGGATATTTATTTTTATTAAAACATTGTTCTAACAAAGTTATTATTATTTTATTTTTTTTATTACCTCGATAGGCAGCCGAGCAGACGGGCCACCTGATGGTAAGTCACTACCGCCCATAGACTTCTACAATGCCAGTGCACAGCAAAGCTGCTGGTTACCGTTAAATTAATTGCTTAGAATGTCGTATGATGATGACGTTTTGCACAACCAAAATATGGAGTTACCTTGTCCTTAGCAAGTAGGAGTTGTCGTACCACGACCATGTCCGCGAGTAGCAGAACCCTGGTGACTGCAGCCAGCAGAGCGCGTGCTGCCGACACCATGCCAGCGCCGTCCGCGCCCGTGCACACGCGCTCTATCGCTCGGCCTGCCAAACCACACTACAACTTAAATATCGTAGTACTCATGTCGATCAACATTTTAAAATATATATAACAATCATCACAACACAGCAGTACAGATGAACTCGTGAAAGTTGTGGCGTAGTGTGAAGAAGCTACACGGCAGGTGTTGAGTAGCGGCGGACTGATGTCTCACGCTACTTGATACTTTAACTGGACGGGACTGCACTCACCATCAGGTGCAGTGTGGTCACTTTGCAGAGCCAGGATAAGCCAAAAAAAGGTAATAATTTGTCGGATTTTTTATGTACGACGCACGTTAACTGTAGTAATATATCGACTGTTGGTGGGCTCTTCGATTTAAGCGACTTTTTTGCGATATTGAGTTAAATACATATTCGGAATCAGCAATTTTTCTACATGTCTTGAGCCTAGTTACATTTGTTTGTGCACTTTTTTGTTGCTCAAATCATCTGGTAAAACATGGCTATGTTTTTTCGGGGCACATTTATTTTAGAAACTAATGCTCATAAAATCATGAAAATAAGTCAAAGATGCGGTACGTGCTTATACAGGTACCTAATATATTAATTCTACTAAAATCCGCGCGATAGTGTATATTAAACCTCTCTCCAACACTTTCAAAAATGTCGCAAAAATTAAATACCATCCTCCGCCAACCTTCCACAAATATGTTAAAATTAATTTATTCAACATTCATAATTAAATATAAATAAAACTGTCGCTTCAGGTACGTAGTAATTGTTACATTGCTTAGCTTGATTATAGTTTTCAAACTGATTTGGGATGGCGTTAATTGGAAAGCCAACGGAACGCTTGTTATCAATTTATTACTGTTCTGTTATATTATATTGTAATATCTTAACAACAAAACCAAAAACTTAAGCATTGATTTATTTACAATTCCTTCAACTTTGCCATTTATATAATGGTTTTCGTGGGGAAGTTGAACATTATAATTTTAGGTAATCTTTCGCAATAATAATAGTAATATAGGTACTTATTATGTATTTAATATTTATTATACTTTTAACATTGTTAAGTAAGTAATCTTTACAATCAACACAAATTACTAGAATAATCATGAGTCATCAAATTTGGAAAGGGTTTGGATCTTTGAGATTCTCAGTCAATGTAAGAAACACAAAAGAGCAATCTGTTATTTCACGCCGGTTTTCAGTGAGACAATGGTAGCAACCCGGTCAAACCGGCACATTTATAATTTGAAAAAAAAAAACTGTATACAGCATGTAGCATATGTATTAACTATAATACTTTACCACGACTGGCTTAAAATTCTTAGTTACAAATATAGCATATCGTGTTTAAAATCACATTTCTATACAAATTATACACTATACGTAAACAGTCTTCTTATCGCAACTTAAATCAAAACTACGCCGCAACTAGGTGTTTCCGGCGAAACTGCGGCATACTGCATTGCGGTCCAAGCTTTTAAAATATTAATTTAATATGTTTACGAGCCGACACTCACAGCGCTCATTTAAAACCATTTATCAACATTGCAGCACCTGTGTTTTAAAACCGCATGCCGCAATATTACTCGCCATTTGTAAACGCCTCGGCAATTATAACACATCAAAATTCAGATTACCTACGCTTTGTACCTACATTGATTTATTATTTGTGGTTCTTTAAATATAGTGAATAATAGCTAATATTGATACAATTATACTAAATAAAAATCCAAACAAAATTCATAAGACAATTTGCTTTATATTAAGTTATACTACAGACATTTCATTTTTCAAATTATAATTCATAGATAAAATACTGATTGATAAAATTTTAATTTTCATTATTATTTTAAAACGATTTACATATTTGAATGATTTGTAACCTAGATCTTCTGAAAATAATATTCGAAAATTCCAGTCAGTTATAGAAACGATTCCGCCGTGAACGGCCCATTGGTTTGGGGCAACCGTGCTTAAATGAGATTAATAAAGTTCGTTGGTTATATATTTCCAATTTGTATACAGCCTCCGTGGCGCACTTGGCGAGTAGCCGGCTGTGAAACGAGAGGCCGTGGGTTAAATTCCCACATCGGAACAAATGTTTGTGTGACAGACAGATATTTGTGTCCGGGGTCTGGGTGTTATGAGACCGAAAGTCTCTCGTAGTCCCTGGTACCCACAACACTAGACTCGTAACTTAGTGTAGGGTCGGGGCTATGTGTATGACTGTTAGGTGTTATTAATTAATTAATTTATTTTAACTATTTTTTATTTAGATTTATTCAACACTTTTTTGTTGCACTTTGCTGATTAACAAACGAGCCAATGGTGACTCACTGACACGCATTGCACCACCGTTTTGCTATTACAGTCCAGAAACCCCTATTAATATAGGTGGCGGCATGTGGTACAACAATTAAATTGATAAACGGGGGAATATTTATTATGCCAAATATGGAATTCTTATATAACATAGGTATGAAAGCCTTAGGGATTACTTAAATGGAAAAAGTAATATAGCTTAGCATCAATATTTTTCTTTACTATTATCATTTTTAATTAAATTCGGTGAGGGCGAAAAATTTATTTCAAAGATTGATTACACGCGGCTCGCAGCAGGTCTCGTAAGTTATGACTTCCCTTAAAATAATAGACGAAATTGTATAAAATTATGCGTCACTATAAAATTTGAGTGTTGCCCTTAATTTTCTGAGATCCCATCATCAGACCCTGACTTGGTGCCAATGGGACCACCTGGGAAGTATACCCTTTTAAACAAAAAAAAGAATTTCTTGAATCGGTCCAGGCGTCTTCGAGTAATCGGGGAACATACATAAAAGAAAAGATTCCGACGAATTGTTAATCTTCTCCTTTTTTTGAAGTCGGTTAAAAAGTGTGTAAATGTTTCATGATCAATTAGTTATTACAAAAAGAGTAATGTTACTGTTTTCAGATGTTGGATGTGAACTGGAAATAACTGTTGTGATTTTGCGTATTCAGTATAAACGACACGCCATGTTTGCCCCAATAGGTTGTAGGGTTAATTGCGTGCCAACAAACCGCTTATTGTTAAATTGACCGTTGTGCAAGCTTGTAAAGTGAAAAGCACAAGTGGGTTTTTTTAAATACCACATCTGTATATATAAAAGAAGAAACTGACTGACTGACTGACTGACTGACTGACTGATCGATCAACGCACAGCTTAAACGGCTGGGGTTAGAGACTTGAAATTTTGACACTAGGTACCTTTTATGACGTAGGCATCCACTAAGGAAGGGTTTTTGGAAATACCACCCCTAAGGGGGTAAACTAAGGGATGATAGTTTGTATGAAAATCCGTAATTTTTGAAGTTAAGTTTATGAAAATATAATATACTAGCTGTTGCTCGCGGCTCCGCCCGCGTGGAGGTCATGTTTGAGACAAAAAGTATACACTACAAAATACCAATTTTCATGCATTTAACTTCAAAAATGAAGGATTTTCATACAAACTTTCCTACCCTATTTAACCCTCTTAGGGGTCGTATTTCCAAAAACCCTGAAATATGTATTTTTAATTTTTAACTGTAAGGCCAAATACCAAATTTCATGCGTTTAACTGCGAAAATGACAGATTTTCATACAAACTTTCTTCCCCTATTTTACCCCCTTCAGGATGAAATTTCCAAAAATCCTGAAATATATATTTTTTATTTTTGACTAAAAGGCCAAATACTAATTTTCATAAACTTAACTTCCAAAATGACGGATTTTCATACAAACTATCATCCCCTATTTTACCCCCTTAGGGGTGGTATTTCCAAAAACCCTTCCTTAGTGGATGCCTACGTCATAAAAGGTACCTACTGTCAAAATTTCAAGTCTCTAACCCCAGCCGTTTTGGCTGTGCGTTGATCGATCAGTCAGTCAGTCAGTTTCTTCTTTTATATATACAGATATACCTAGTCAGGTCATAAATTCTTTCACATGTTTAATATAAAATAATTGAAACAAGTTTATTCATTATATAACCATTTATATACCAAAATGAACTTAACGTCGATTTATAAGTCGATTTCACGCGCCGCCAGCCAGTCTTGTGTGCTCTTCGCTCTATGAGCTGGCGCCGAATCTTGTTGGAATATCCAGTGCCTGTTATTGAACATGGTATGAGAAACAGGTTCCACAAGGTTCGTCAGGACTGTATTTTGATACACAACTGCATTCGTTTTTACACCTTTCTCACAAAAATGTACCTCTGTTAAGCCCCAATAAGAAACTCCTAACCATACCA
This sequence comes from Laothoe populi, assembly GCA_905220505.1. Taxonomy (NCBI): domain Eukaryota; kingdom Metazoa; phylum Arthropoda; class Insecta; order Lepidoptera; family Sphingidae; genus Laothoe; species Laothoe populi. The sequence goes on from HG992148.1 coordinate 13,474,606, forward strand.
TGAGCGAGGATGGAAAATGACCTCGTTGGACACGCGGAATACGGTTGCTCGCTTCTTCACTACTGTGTGCGTACACCTTATCATTTTGTTTGTTGTAGCTCTCTTCTACGGTAAAAATTTTTTCATGTAAAAAAAGAATTTCCCGATATTTTTTTCCCGCGTACCGCTTCAACAAAGCGCCGCATCTCTTCAGTCTCAGGTCCATTAGACGAGCATTCAAACGATGTCCTGTTTTTCTTCGATATGCCCGAAGCCCTAAGTCTTCATTTAACACCCTTTTCACCGTGGTTCTGCTTAACCCCATCTGAAGGGCCAACAGTTTCTGCTTACGTTTGGGATTTCTTTGAATTCGCGCCTTCACAGCTTTTATCACTGCTGGAGTCCTAACAGACCGAGGGCGACCACTTCTTGACCTGTCATCTACACTAGAGTCTTCATTGTATCGTTTGATGGTACGATAAACGAATCTTTTGGTTATATTCAAATTTTTCAGTATGTCAAAAATTTGAATTGGCGCGTAACCGCAACGATGCAACGCAATTACTGCAACACGGACTTCTTTAAGCGTCCACTCCATATTTAAAAATGAGTAAAATTTTAAAAAGTATACATTTTTATTTTCATGAACAATTTGAAATTCGAATTCAATAAACTTTTTTGTGGCCAGCATTCTAAAATAAAAGTTTTTACTGTGTGACAATACTTATGACCTGACTGTGTATTTGGCCTTTTAGTCAAAAATAAAAAATATATATTTCAGGGTTTTTGGAAATTCCACCCCTGAGGGGGTTAAATAGGGTAAGAAAGTTTGTATGAAAATCTGTCATTTTTGCAGTTAAACGCATGAAAATTGGTATTTTGTAGTGTATACTTTTTGTCTCAAACATGACCTCCACGCGGGCGGAGCCGCGAGCAACAGCTAGTTATATCATAAATCTCCAGGGAGCTTCAATTAAAACGATTTATAAGCACGTATATTAAAGCCTACGGTGATTGTAAAATTTTATGAGAGGCCTTTAAGAGCACTGCTGAATTTAGATAGCCACGTAAAATTATATGAAAACATTGGTTATTAAGCGTAGATATCATACGCAGATACGGGGAATAGAGTCGTAAAATCGGTCACCCGTGTATTTTAGGTATTATAGGCAATTTTTACACACATACACTTTTTATACACGCCTGTAATCCCCGAAAAGGTAGGCAGAGGTGTATCCACTCGCTGGTTGCCACCAGTACACCCACTTTTTGCCCTCTTTTTTTAAAATTTATTACGGTCTCACTTAGAGTAGGTAAAATACTCTAAGCGGTCTCATAATCTGATAAGGGGAGAACCTATCGCCATACCGGGCACAATTCCAGACTATGGGCTGATATTGAGTATTTCTAAATAGAAAAACCCAATATCACTTTACCCGATCCGGGGATTGAACCCGAGACCTCAGCACAGCAGTAGAAAAGCATGCGCAATTATAACTGCGCCACCACGGTAATAAATTAATTATGTCTCGATATTACGATAGGTCTGGATTGAAACCTAACTGACACAGTTATAAACAATGACAGAAGTCCGAGGGACACGTGCACTAAAATGTAAACATTAGGTCCCATTCTACTTCGCGAATTACATTTAGTATAGGCGACCTTGTGTTAATACGCGGAGTCGAAGAAGCCATAAACATAAATTTGCTCGTAAACCGTTAATCTCTCCAGAGACTTAATATACAGTTACATATCTAACCTATCGACCTGTGTAGCTAAATTATGCATTTATATTTGGGACCGTAATAAATACGGCGAAAAGTGGGTGTACTGGTTATACCTCTGCCTACCTCTTTGGCGATTTCAGGTGTGAATGTATATATGTATTGTTTTTAATTCATGACCAAAAGTTTACAACAATATTAACAACGAAACGAACAAGCGCGACGTAAGTACCAATATTTTTATTAACGCATTGGACGATAAAGACTGAACCAATAAAGCGCTAGAAAAAAAACAAGAATAGTGATGTTAATAAACAAAACGATGGTAACGCTTTATCACAGAGCTTAGTTCTGTTGTGTGTAGTGTTATGAATAAAAATATCTAAGGTAACCTAAATGTGGATTATTTATTGACTTGTCTAAGTGGTGTTATTGCTAAATCCACTTTGCGTGCTATAAAATATTATGATTTCTTTTAGAAAAATGTAGCTCATCAGGTAACTTTCATAAGGAAGCAGAAAAGGAACTTGCTACATTTAGTCGTATTACATTTCCCTATCGGTAGGGCTAAATAGAACTTTATTTATATTTATCCTTCCAGTAGGGCTAATTAGAATTTGACTTATATTTATCCTATCAAAATAATAAATAGCATAAAAAAATAAAAAGCAGCGATAGCCTAGTAGGTTGCGGTACGGACTGCCAAGACGAAAGTCGTAGGTTCGAAACCCAAGTGGCATACACCTCTTACTTTTCTAAAGTTATGTGTGTATTAAAATGTTAATTATCGCTTGCTTTAACGGTGAAGGAAAATATCGTGAGGAAACCTGCATACCAGAGAATTTTTCGAAGGTATGAGAAGTCTGCCAACCCGCATTAGGCCAGCGTGGTGGACTAAGGCCTAACCCCTCTCATTAGTAGAGGAAGCCCGTGCTCAGCAGTGGGACAATGTTAAATACAGGGCTAGTATTATTAATATGGGTAAGTTGAATTATTTTCATTCATTTCATTTAACAAATGAAACCACCACCATAGACCAACCCGGCCGCAATGTGTACGTCATGTGTTGTAGGATTGTTCCGCCCAGAGGCTGCATTGTAGCGAGGTCAAACAATTTGACATAATAATATCGTTTACATAGTACGTTGTACATTCGGGAACATAGGCTTTTGCCATAAACTAAAAAAGTTTCTATTTGTATGTTTCATTTGCATTTGGCTATAGCTCCTCTTCCATGACTAGATTTTATAGTGCTGCAGATACCTTCCAACCCCCGGGGAGGGGTAGATAGACCCTATCGATAAAAATCCCGTGGTGGACTTCCTCGGTGCACTGGGAACAGTTCTAGGTCTATTTTATAATTTGTAAAATATTTTCTGCTGGTTGTAGGATATTCGAATCCGCCCGGATAGTGACACCGTCACAGGGTGTAAAACCCGTTATAGTGGCGCACGCCAGTGTGTCGCGTTTCTGGATCAGCCAGTGTGCCTACATCCGGTTTTTGTCGGGGATGTAGAGTTGGGGTACGATGTTTGGCCGTTTTGCAGCCTTCTGAGTACTCTGACACTAGACCCTCGACCGCTTCTTCTCCTTCTAGCCCATGGTGTAGTGTGAGGAAGCAGGCCTGCATGATTCTGTTGAGTGGCGAGGGATAGATTGTGTCTCGCTACTTGATACTTTAATGACCACACGGCACTGCTCTTACAGTGCAGTGTGGTCACTTTGACAGGATATAAATATATATTTATATCCATATAATATATATATAATTGAAAATAGTCTCTGCAGTATTTAGTAAAAGCCCATATCGGTGTGGGCTTACACAGAAATAAAACTTTTCTTTCTAGTCTCGCGGTTTGTTGCAGCACTCTTGGAACATTCTAGATGTGCTAAATTGTTATCGATTTTTTGAAACTGAAATACATCCGAATGGGTACATTTTTGCTACATCCATCAGTAATATTTCAATTGAATTTTTGTTGTATAATCAAACTTAGTGTCCACAGTATGATGTCAAATAATTATATTTTACCTTTTAATATACATGAATAATAAGTTTAAATTAAAAATCTCCTTTAAGTTTTATTCTCCGCATCTTAGAAAGAAGAACTATTTTAATAAAACAGCACAACATGATGAAGCACCACTGAAACCTCAAATTAAATGTAAATGTGGAGATATAAAAACATTTTAACTACGACCTTTACTCACGAGAAAGATTTATGTAAAATAATGTGGTCTTTGAGTTTTTTTTCACTGGAATTCGGGTTTTGCATTAAGTAGCATTTTCGGCATAAATAGAATCACATAGAGGACATAAACAAGCAGAATTTCTACACATGAAATGTTATACGATATATAATTATTTATTATCAATGATTAATTTCATTATAAATAAAGTTATGTTGTAACGACAATTACCGTTTTCGATAAGAAGTAAATTTAAGAAACGAATTCAATTTAACAACATCGGTTACTAAAGATACTGTGTTGAATTATTTTTACACGGTTGGGAATACACTATAATATATCTTCATGCATGATAAATATGGAGATAGATAAATTATAAATAATTCTTGTGACCCAAAGCTTTCTTCGTGGACAGAGTCGGCGGCAAATGTTTGTTAAACACGATTGTTTTGTAACAAATGACGAGAGCTGTCTGATGGGCGATATTGTAAACGTTAAGCGGTGTGATGGGAGCGGAAACGTGATCTTTATTACAATTGAGCTTCGTTTTATGACTCGCGTAACTCGGGGGATGCGTGGGGGAACGAATTTATTCTACACGTCGCAACTTATTTTCCCATTACGTGCATAAAATAAGAATCATGATTCTACCACGTGTATGAACATAGAGTTCGTGAAGTCTCAAGACAGAATTTGTGGTGTTGTTATATGATATAGAAGTTAATACTTACATACTTTCATTCAGTTTGAAGTGGACATGTATCAATACTGTAGATAATGAAATGAGAATACCACCTGTATCTTGATCTCATCCCTAGTGAGCTTTGATGAGCTTTTGTGATACGTTCTTAAACATTCAACAACCCGAGGATTAATAAATTGATCACTCAAATACGGAGACTAGTAAAGACTTGGAATCCAAGCAAGGATTTATTTGACGACAAATCTGTTTAGATTTAAAACATTTTTGGTTTCAGTGGCTGTTTTAATCATCTGAGATTAAATAAACCGTTACTTCATACAATTTCAAGCTTTTAGCCGACTGTCTATAAAATAGATAGAATTCTATGGTTTGTATGTATGACAATAACTTTGTACTAACAAATAAACCTCTATTTTAAATTTGTTGGGGCATAATATAAAGACATTGTTTCGCATTGCCGGTGACAATTCCATAGCAGTTTGGATTTATGAAAAAACAACAGCAAACAATTAATGTCCATAGCCAGTATAGCGTTGCCAATATTGAATCAATAAGTGTAGCTTGGATGGGGTCAGTGTGGAGTAAAATCGTTAGTGTCTAATTCATAGACGTTTAATCCACTTCATGTCGATTAATCTGTATTCAATACTATTAACTTATCGTGTGTGTATCAAAAATCCTACTAATATTATAAATGCTGAATGTTTGGATGGATGGATGCTTGTTACTCAATCATGCTCCAACGGCTGGACGAATCTGGTTGAAATTTGGCACAGAGATAGATTATAGTCTGGAATAGCACATAGGCTACTTTTATCCCGGAAAAACGTGCAGTTCCTGTGTGATAGTTTAATTTTTCACAGAGCAAGGACCGACATGATTTTTTACATAGTGGCAGTTTAGGGATCAGAAAATGACAAAGGCCACTTTTTATCCCGGAAAAATGCATGCATCCTATGGGATAGCAAAATATTGAAAGGTGTAATAGCTTAAGATGCCTACATGTATTGTATACGTTTTCTTCCAAAAATAACCACCACGGGGGCGGAGCCGCGAGCAACATCTAGTACTATATACTAGACATCAGTACCCGTGTATTTTATGTTCTCTTTTTAACTATATTTATGATTTTTTTTTACTGCCTGGATAGACAGACGAGCAGACGGGCCACCTGATGGTAAGTAGACACCGCCGCCCATAGACTTCTGCAATGCCAGGGCACAGCAAAGCCGCTGCCTACCGGTAAAATATGACTATATGACTCGACACACTCAAATCTATCCGGATTATTTCCTAATATGACTTTTTACCTAACCGAGATTATTTTGTGTCATGGACAGGTCTTTAAACTTTCTATTAATAATCTTTACATAAAGTTAATACGTGTTATTTTTTTTGAAATGCAATGCTTGAATGAGAGGAGGTATAAAAAAATATAGGAAATAAAATACATTTCACACTGAACAAAACGGAATTTCAAAGAGGCGTCGAGCGTAATCCTTTTATACCGTATCCCAATAGTTCAAGTTAGGTTTACAGATTATTCCATGGAAAGTTGAAGAAACTACATATCAATGTCTTTCGACAATCAAACTGCTGGCCAATAAGTTGACATTATTTATACCAATAGAACAAACAACATTGAAATGGGAATATGGACTTCTTATAATTGAAGAACTGTGTAGCAATGCCACTATAGTTTTTTATAATATATAATAATACAAACCCTGTATTAAACATTGTCCCACAGCTGGGCACGGGCCTCCTCTACTAATGAGAGGGGTTAGGCCTTAGTCCAGTATAGTTTTTTATTAATATATTATGTATTATCGAGGATTCGTGTAAAACGCATTTTGGGCAACAAGTTAAAAAAAATACTTTAATGAGTATAAGTACTTTTTAAGTAAATGAGTATATAGAATATAGAGTTTATTATGTAATTATTTCACTTCGATTTAATCATTAGTTCCATTTTTATTATGAATAAATAGATGTTGTCCGCGGCTTCCACGGCGTGGAAGTTATTTTTTGGAAGAAAAGGTATACAATCCATGAAGTCATCGTAAGCTTTAACACCTTTCTATATCTGCCTAGTAGTGAATTTTTTAAAGAACCTAATATTTTTCTGGGACTAAACATATCCTATCTGTTAGCTCAGCTAATAAATTATCTGTGTGACAAACGTCCAAATCCAATCAGTCGTTTTTGCGTGATTGGGCAACAGACATACAAACTTTCACATTTATAATATTATGTAAGTTTAGTAGTATATGTATAGAATTAATATTCTACTTGTTTAGTGCGTGTTAGGGCGTCATTAATCGGTCCAATATTTTGACAAAGTTTCATAGGCGGGCTGTATTTTTTTAGTTGTTTAGAATGTTTAATCTTTGCGGATATAAAACCCTAAAGGTTTAAGATGTTTTGGGTGGTTACGACTGCTCTGTCAATAAATTGAATATTTTATTGCGCTGGTGTCTGCGTGTAAAGGCAAAATTTACGGCGGTGTTGCCTTTTAGGAAAGGGAATAAACCCCGCAAAATTATTTATGATCGCTGTGAATTGCGGAATTGTACACAGAGTAAAAAGTATTAAAACTTAACCAAAAGCATGTCGGGCCATGATTAACATAGGATTCCGTATCTAGCAGAATAAAATACGATAGGCACTTATGAAACGCCTAGGATAATTAATTATCTATAGGTAAATTTTCGGTATATTAACTATAATACCTGGGCGGTCAGATAAGTACTTAGCCCACAAAAGAAAAAACAAAAGTTTTGGAAAAGTTGCGATTTATTTCTCAACATAATCTCCTTTGAGTTGGATACACTTGACCCAGCGATGCTGCAACTTCTTTAACCCGTCTGAAAAATAAGTTTTCTGAAGGTCTGCAAAGTAGGCCTCCGTGGCGGCGATAACCTCCTCATTCGATTCAAATTTCTGCCCGGCGAGTGACTTTTTCAAATTTGGAAACAAAAAGAAGTCGCACGGGGCCAAATCCGGAGAATACGGTGGATGGGGCAGCAGTTCGTAGCCTAATTCTACCAATTTGGCCAATTTTTCGTAAATACACCCACTAGTCAAACACATAGTCCTGAACCCACACTACTTCATATCTATATCAAGTACTAAAAGTGACCTCAAAACCCAGATTCGAAACAAATATATGTCGATCACAGAAACATTTGACTGGTACGAGAATCGAACCCGGGGCCTCACATTTCACAGCCGCCGACTCGCCCTCTACGACACGGAGGAAGTTAGGTACATTAAAAGCCTAGACCCTAATTTGCTCTCAATTTTCTTCAAGCAATAAAATATATGACGCCCCGATTTATGTCCAGTGTTGCCAACTTGACGGATTTCCCGCCGGGTTGGATGGACGAATGGAAAACGGGAAACAAAATGGTCTGACGGCTGACGGATTCATATTTTGGCAATTCGGTACTCGATTGTCATACTATAATATAATAATACTAGCCCTGTATTAAACATTGTCCCACTGCTGGGCACGGGCCTCCTCTACTAATGAGAGGGGTTAGGCCTTAGTCCACCACGCTGGCCTAATGCGGGTTGGCAGACTTCTCATACTTTCAAAAAATTCTCAGGTATGCAGGTTTCCTCACGATGTTTTCCTTCACCATTAAAGCAAGCGATAATTAATATTTTAATACACACATAACTTTAGAAAAGTCAGAGGTGTATGCCACTTGGGTTTCGAACCTACGACTTTCGTCTTGGCAGTCCGTACCGCAACCAACTAGGCTAACGCTGCTATTGTCATACTAAATATGTACAAATATAGGTGATGTTTAATATCGTGTAATAATAATTTACCAACGAGCCGTTTCACACAGTACGAGGTAATCTCTCAAACACCCCCAAGGAACGGAAAAACTGTTTATGACGGGTTTTTGACGGAATTCCTTACTTAAGTTGACGGGATTAACACTGTTTATGTCACATCTAAAACTGTAATAAATTCTGCTCTTACACCTTAACCTTAATTTATTTAACAAATTGCCTTAGAGAATAAAAATTATTATAACCTTTTCCAACGCATAAAAAAACATAACACTGAATAGTGAGGATGTCCTGAGTAAGTTGGTACTCGTAAGCGCAAATGGTTTTAAATTTATAGTAATTTAAAGGTTTTCATTTGTTTTCGGTATCAATAATACGTTAAAATCTGCAGATTTCGTGAATCATAGGATTGCGGCGAACTATGTTTTTTTTACGATGCGTTTCTGTCTACTTCTTCGGGGATACAGGCGTGAGTTTATATTATATTACTAAATAAATACATTTTAATATCGTAAGTAACTCAAAAACACAAAAGTACAAAAGGATTTGTTTAACTTTAATCAAAACGCAATGCTTCAATATAATATAAGCGAAATGTATGTCTAATTGCACGTCTTCTACAAAGTTTATTTAATGTGACATCATTGAGGCATAAACATAACGAATATTGAACGCAAATAGAATAAACATAGAGTTCAAAAGTTTTTTTATTCATAAAAAGTACACCGACTTCAATAAAAAACAAATTATGCGTCACAATAAAATTTGAGGGTTTCCCTTAATTTTTCTGTGATCCCATCATCAGATCCTGACTTGGTGCCAATGGGACCACATGGGAAGTATACCCTTTTAAACAAAAAAAGAATTTCTCGAATCGGTCCAGGCGTCTTCGAGTAATCCGGTAACATACATAAAAAAAAAAGATTCCGACGAATTGTTAACCTCCTCATTTTTTGAAGTCGGTTAAAAATGGCAATCTTTCTGGTATTGCCAAAAGTATTAAACGAGTAAGATGGAACTTGTAAATAGAATATTTTAACCCAAGCACAAGAATTGCCGCACCAAATGATCCCAACTATACAGCCGCAAATAACCCTTACTGTGCTCGAGCGGCCTATTTTACCAATATTAAAAGCTTTCCCAACCTCAAGATAAGTTTCTTTTTATATTTATACGGAAGAAACGGTGATCTTTTTGTGTGTGTGCCATTGTTTTTGATGTTCGTAGCGCTGTCTTGTGCAAAGAAATGCAAAATGTTACGTCAAGTATTCTAAGATAAGGAAAATATATTCAGAGTTTCTTGAGTTCAGTTTGTTTTTTCTAGCTGGCCATCGCATGCTTGCAAGTGATTATTCATGGGAGATTACGGGTAATTAATGCCTGGTTTGTACTATAGTTTATCAACCGCTATCATATCCAAATGTATTATAAAATACTTACATACATACGCATTCACATCTGTAATAAACGGTAGGCAGAGTTGTAATCAATGCAACCACATTTCGCCCAGCTTATTACCGTCCCATGGTATGATAGTGGGCGAGCTCATCGCCATTACGGCAGAATTCAAGACTCCGGGCAGACACTTAGTGCTTCGTGATAGAAAAACCCAATGTCACTCTTACCCGACCCGGTGTTCGGATTGGAGACCTCAGCACAGCAGTACTGCGTACGCAACACGTACGCAATAACAATTAGTCCGCCATGAGGCAGTCGACAGAGGCAGTAATAAAATGTTTGTTACTGCTTTTCTTTCTACCTGGCGTTAACTAAGCCTAGTGCCTGTGTCCGCCTTCATACTTAGACGCCGCCACTTCTCCCTGTTTTGAGCATCCTCCTTAGTGGAACCATGCACCTGATGGTAAGCACAGTGCAGTTCGATTAGAGTATCGAGTGACAATTTATCCCCCGCTACTCAACACAATCATACCGGCCTTTTTTTTTTTTTGTTTGTCGCGGGGAAAGTCTTTTATTACTACCGCCCGCTCCGGGGGGAAGCGGAATAAGAATAAAACGGTTATGCTGGACTAGCCAGTCTTACGACCCAGCATCCCCCTCGCCCGGATGATGGCTATCCGGGCAGCCGCTGGGCCGAGTCCCTACCCCCTATGTACACCCCACCCGACACTACCAGCTAAAACCCCGCGGTGGCCTTCTTCGGCGCTTACGGAGCGATCCCGGGGTATTCTAAGGAGTGCTAGAATTGCTGCCGGAACCGCCCCTGCGCGGTGCTGCGTAGCAGCCCATCTCCATGGGAGGGCTTAGGAGCCCCCGCGCACCGAACAACGACAGCGAACGAGGCCTTACCACACGCGCTGCCGTCCATCTCGGGGTCGCACGATGCTCCGAAACTGGGAGTGCATCGATTCGGGCTGACAGCCCCCCGCTGCGAGCCCGCGACCCCCGATGGCCCCAATTAGTCGCCTCGTACGACAGGCAGGGGTTACCGTGGTGGAATTCAAACGCCCCCGTTCCACCGAGAGAGACACCGGTCAGTCGTCCACCCGGCGCCTCCTACGTCTTCTCTGGCGGCGGGAGGGATCATTTCGTTCCCGATCCCTCTCGGCACTCTCCTTCTGCGAGATGACGCTCTCGCAGAAGTGGGCCACCGCACGCCAGGACCTCCGGCTGGCGACCATGGACGACACCACGGCCGGCAGCGAGAGGTCTCCTCCGACGACTGCTCTGAGAGCGCTGCGCTCTTCGTCCCAGGCTGGGCACTCCTCCAACGTGTGTTGGGCCGTGTCCTCGTGGCAGTTGCCACAATGGTGGCACACGGCAGACACCTCCTTTCCGATCCGACACAGGAACGAACCGAAACATCCGTGGTCCGTCAGTACCTGCGTCAGACGGAAAGTTGGCGCACCGTGGCGCCTGTCTAGCCATCTCTTTAGGACAGGACGCACTGCCGCGACTGTCCTCAAGCCCGCACTTGGGCTTTCCAGCCTGGTATGCCACTCCTCCACAGCGGTTCTGCGAAAGCGGGCTGCAATCTCCCTCGGGGCCAGTCTCACCTGACGGCGACTGGACGCCTCCTCCCGCCAGAAGAATGCGGACGAGAGGAGTTTTGCGTCCAACGCCCAAGGGAGGGTGCCGGCCAATACGCAGGCCGCCTCGTGGGAGACCGTGCGGTAATCATACCGGCCTGCTTCTTCACATTACGCCATGGGGCAAGAAGGTGAAGAAGCGGTCGAGGTTCTAGTATCTGGAGTACTCAGAAGGCCGCAAAACGGTCAAATATCGAACCCCAAGTCTAGACCCCCGACAAAAACCAGATGTACACTGACTGACCCCGGGACACGACACACTTGCGTGTGCCACTATGGCGGGTTTTACACCCTGTGTACGGTAGTCGCTATCCTTGCGGATATGAATATCCTAAAAGTAAAGTGTGTATATGTATATTGAGTAGAATAGAACTATGAGTATATTGCGAGCAGAGCCGAAGCGGAAAGTTGATAACTATGTTTTAGCGAATACTTTTGTGCCCACCATCAGAGATTTTTTACCCGTATTACAGCTACACAGTTACATTATTTGAAAACGACAAGCGTTAGGTCAGCAGATTTTTGAATAGATTAGAGGGAAAAGGACTATAAGCTGAGCTTTAAAATATAACTAGAATGTTATAAGGTATCGCAGGCGAAATGTCCTTGGAAAATGTAACTAGTCAATTGTCAACGTACATACATACATATACACTCGCCCCGAAGGAGTAGGCAGAGGTGTAACCAGTACACACACTTTTCGCCGAATTTCGGTACCATAATGTGATAGGGGGCGAGCCAATCGCCATAACAATTGTCAACATAGGATAATCTGGTGTCGAGTTCATAGTTCTACTGTTGCTGTCGTGTTAGTGTGTCAGTTTGAGCGATATACTGCTGTGTGCGCGCGTGGGCACGAAATATAATGCGTGAGCTATGTCGAGTCGCTTACGGTCTGAGTGATGACGCTGGGATTTTCTTTGATGGATCGTAGACAGAAACCAAATGTCGAAGATTATTCTCACGTTGGTTTGTTTTGTTATCTAATGGATATGTTATATCTCCTGGTGTCAAAACACTAATAACTTTCTTTCACAGACAAAATTTTGTTAAGTGGTTGAATTGTGTTCATATACCTACATGATTATTAGCACAATATGAACTTATTAACTGAAATCGTGGGTCTCTCGTGGTGTAATATTTCGAAGCAAATTTGTGTTTTGGTAAACATAATGGACTCGTCTCTTGTGTCGTTAACTCTCGTAGTTTTCTGCTTTGGATATATAATTCAGAGCGGCAGATGATTTTATTTATTTTTGAACAACGTGAAAAAATTTGGGATCGTAAACATTAAAATTAAGTAAGTGAATATATATTTAATAGCAGCGATAGCCTAGTTGGTTGCTGTACGAACTGCCAAGACGAAAGTCATATGTTCGAGACCAGCCCATATGACATACCTACACCTCTGACTTTCCTAAAGTCACGTGTGTATAAATTGTAAATTATCGCTAGCTTTAACGGTGAATGAAAAAGTCGTGAGGAAACTTGAATACCTGAGAATTTTGAAGGTATGTGATGTCTACCGACCCGCATTAGGCCAGCGTGGTGGACTAAGGCCTAATCCTTATTAGTACAACAAATCATTTTTAACAGCTTCCGTGGCGCAGTTGGCTAGTAGCCGGCTGTGAAACGTGAGGCTGTGGGTTCAATTCCCACACCGGAACAAATATTTGTGTGACAGACAGACATTTGTGTCCGGGGTCTGGGTGTTGTGAAACCGAAAGTCTCTCGTAGTCCCTGATACCCACAACACAAGACTCGTATGTTAGTGTGGGATCGGGGCTATGTGAGTGACTGTTGGGTGTTATTTATATTATTATTATTAGCTGCGTAATCAGAGCTATGTGTACTAGCATGTGCATGAGCGTTCGTTGCTCAACTTCGTAGTGTGCTGTAATATTAATATGTCAATGAAACAGGCAAAGTTAAAATATATTTTTTCTCCGTCGGCCCAGTTTGTTTCTATATTGTAAACAAATAGCTCTGCTCTTAATAGCACTATTTACGGAAAGCGCGACGAGGGCGGCTCAGGGGTCAGACGCGAGCTAAAAATAGACGACCGCCATAGTAGGGCAAGGCCGCGGAGGAAGATTCCTTAACACAATCCGCCAGGTAAGGCTCAACACCCTTAAGATTAAACTTGCCGAATTAGTGACTCGAGTTACGGATTAACCACACTTAGGGAATTAATGTGAAGTATTTTTAGTAAGAGAATGCAGGTAATGTTTGATTATCCTACTTTCCTACTAATATTATAAATGCGAAAGTTTGGATGGATGGATGGATGTTTGTTACTCAATCACGCTACAACGGCTGGACGGATCTTGTTGAAATTTGGCACAGAGATAGATTATAGCTGGAATAGCACATAGGCTACATTTTATCCCGAATAAATGATTAGTTCCCGTAGGATAGTTTAGTTTTTCACAGAGCAAGGGATCGACATGATTTTTGCATAGTGGTAGTTTAGAGATCAGAAAATGACATAGGCCACTTTTATCCCGAAAAAATGCATGCATCCTATGGGATCGCAAAATATAGAAAGGTGTAATAGCTTGAGATGCCCCCTTGGATTGTATACATTTTCTTCCAAAAATAATCTCTACGCGGGCGGAGCCGCGAGCAACATCTAGTAATATATACATTTCAGTTAAATCGATCCGAAGTTTTCATCCTTTTTCTTAACACTCTTCCGGTCATATTAAGAAGGTCAAAATAGCTTATTTAAGTTATTAAAGTTAGTAGATAAGTAAAAAATTATGAAAAAAAAAATATTAATTAGTGAAGCCGTTGTGCTTAACCGTTATCTGTCCATAAGTTTTACTAAAGTTTATTAAGGATGGCGCAATTGACACCAGGTTATTGTAGTTAATGATAAATGATGCAAAAGCTTGGAAGAAACATTGCTTTTAATGACGGTTACTTTTAACTCTCAAACTAAGATTAATGAAAATTTTAGACTTTTTAAGACTTCGTACCCAAAAACTGTCAGATTTATTTTATATATCGTAAAAAGGAAAGGAACTAAGTCCAATTCGCAATTGACCGGTTTCTTATATATACACATTTGGTACTAAGGACAAATTAGTTATGACTCAGTTTAGTTATGAGCAACGTATAGTGCTAATAAAAATAGTTTATCTTCATGAATATAAAGTTAAGTTTAATGGAGTTGAACTAAGAAATATCTAATTATCATAATATTTTGCGTATGCACAAAATTATATGCTGTCACAGCTACTTATTGAAAAATAAAGAATTGTTGATGAAGTTGAAGATACGTTTCTTGGTGTGTTTGAGTGCTATTGCTTTCATCCACTAGATGGTCTAAGAGGTCGTGAATGCCGTTTTCGACGAGAGTTATGAAAAGGAAAAAAGCGCTTTGCAAGCACCTGTGTATGTATTCATTCCTTTGTTCGTTCGAGGGTGGTTGAGAGCATGCGACGAGCCCGCTCGCACTTTGTATACTATTTTTGGCTGTAGTACGTACGTATAGTATCTACCTTCAGGTAATACATTTTAAGAAGAATGATTTAAAAAGATACAGTATAATATTTTTATTATCCTGGCACGGCAAAGTGACCACACTGCACCTGTAAGCGCAGTGCCGTCCAATTAGAGTATGGAGTGACAATAATTAATCCCCCGCTACTCAACATATCATGCATGCCGGCCTCCTTCTTCAGACTGCGCCATGGGCATGAAGGTGAAGAAGCGGTCGAGAGTCTAGAATCAGAGTACTCAGAAGGTCGCAAAACGGCAAAACATCCCAACTCTAGACCCCCAGAAAACCGGATGTAGACTGGGTGATCCCAGAACGCGACACACTTGCGTGTGCCACTATGGCGGGTTTTACACCATGTGTATAGTGGTCGCTATCCGGTGGATATGAATGATATCCCACCACCAGCATATTGTATAAATATTTATGAAGTTTTTCTAAATGATGTATGTAAATTACCCATTTAATTAAGAAATCGTTTTATTAGCATTATAACCAAGTATATGTTTTAAACAAGTCGTCAATAGAAGATAACAAGAAAGAGGTAAGGTAGTGAAACGAAAGATAAGAAACCAACTACTTCGGATGTTTATCTTTCATTTTACTACCCATAAATACCCATAAAAGGTACCCATCTTGCAAACTCAATACTGGTGTTGAAGTTACGGTGTCTGATGAAAACATGACCTAGATTAATAAATAATCCCTTTCAAAACGGTTGACATTTTCAGTATTTATGCAGTAATAAGGTGCGTTTGGAAGTCGGGGGTAGATAGTGCGCTCTGAATGCGGTGTATTAACGAGCTACATCCGACGGAGCGGTAATGATGCCTGCAGGCTACTGGAGTGTTTTGCCAGTCACGTATCAATGGCATGCCGGCATATCAAAAATACTGGCAACACTCGCCGTTCTTACATGCTAGTTTTAACTTTAATATTATGGAAATAAAATTAATTTTCGACCGACTCTACTTATTACCTTTTCAAACTGCGGTGTCCCTGTGATTCGAGAGTGCTGAGTGGTTAACATCTTTTCCGCGCTACTTCCTATGAAAACTAAATATGCTCATTCGACATTTATTACACTGCCTCGGTGGCGCAGTTGTAATGCGTACGCGGTACGGCTGCTGTTCTGAAGTCTTGGGTTCGATCCCCAGGTCGGGTAAAAATAATATTGGTTTATCACGAAGTCTTCAGTATCAGCCCAGAGTCTGGAATTGTGCCCTGTATACCGATAGGCTCGCTCTCTATCACATCATCGAATGGTAATATGCTCGGCGATATGTGGTTGTACTGTCTACACTTCTGCATACCCTTTCGGAGATTGCAGGGTGAGTGCATATATATGCATATTTTTATACTTAAAAAAATGGCTTATGGGCCGTGTCTAGGTGACATGATATGACCAGTTTAGAACTTGCTTAGAACAGTAAGAAAGGCATGACCTTCAGGAAATAGGTTTTTGGATTTACTGATCGGATAATGCGAAATGTCTATCCATTTTGTTCGTGCTTAAAATTAATTTTGTTGACGAATTCACTAATGATCACTAGGAAATAATATGAAAAGAAAATAATAGTGATAAATGTTGTGATTGAAGTTGTTTAATAATCAGATGTTGGTAATTAATTTTTCAAAGCTCTTTGTTTAATTTTGAATACATAAATGACAGTTATTGAACTAAAGTACATTCTTGGTTGAATAAACTGAATTTTCTTAAGAAAGTTAAAATATTCTTGAGGACGCTACGCCGTAGTGCCAGGTTGCGTAGCCAATCTTTTTCTTAAGTAGCTTTTCATATACATAAGTACCTACATGAAACTTTGCCGTATCTTGTCCTTATAAGTGGTCCCAATTTGCGATGTTTTTTATCATCATTCATAACATTGTTATTAAGTGGATTATAGTAAAAATATATCGTACTGTATGTATTACGAGAATGTATGTCTACATTATATAACTTATTTAAATATATAAGTATACTTATATAAGAATTTGTCGTACACATTTGTAAAATAATTATCTTTTTCCAAACATAAATAGAAAACTGACATAATCTGTCCTTGGAAAATCCTCATTATTTTCTAAACGGACGTTCATGTGATGTGCAATAATATATTTTTCAATATTATTTATTATATATGCGTGCCTCAGTGGCGTAGTTATAATTGCGCATGCGTTACAACTGCTGTGCTGAGGTCTCGGGTACGATCCCCGGGTCGGGTAAAGTGATATTAGGTTTTTCTATTTAGAAATTCCTTAGTATTAGCCCGGAGTCTGGAATCTGTGCCCAGCGATAGGCTCGCCCCCAATCACATTATGGGACCGAAATTCGGCGAAAAGTAGGTGTACTGGTTACACTTCTGACTACCCCTTCGGAGATAACAGGCGTGAGTGTATTTATTATATGTCTGCGAAATCATTTGTCTACATTTAAAAGACTTCGTTATTAGTGTGGTATAACTGATGTTAGTGAGTTTGTATAGCCGTGTTGTTGTGGCAGTGTGCCAACGAGTTAACTTAAGGTGCCTATAGATTTGCTCGATTTTAGACTATCGTTTTTGTCACTTGACGGGCTGTATTATCGATCAATGAACTCTCAGTTGCCTAATTTCCATATGTCGATTGTTGATTTATGTAATGTCCTGTATGTTAGTAATAATCTCAAACTTTGAACTAAGGTTGTGTTGTTAAAGTCTTTTTTCGTAGTTAAATATAACTTCTCGGGTAGTTCCAGTTATAACCATTGTGACTTTGTGCTACAAAAATGAGAATAACCAAGTAGGATAATTGCTGAAATAACACGATTATCATATACATGTGGCTATTAACAGAGTTTTTAATAAATGCACTAAAAAAAATTGTGGATTTTCGTGGTTTATTCTTTCTTTTTCAGTCCCGAAATTTCGAGAACTTTACAGCCTTCATGGTCACGAGGTTGATTGAGTTCAATTTCAATGTGTAATATTCGCAAAAGCATAAGAGACTCTAAAAATGCTACAACTTGACTATGGTTGAACTTTATAGGTCTAATTGGACTTTGTTTCTATTTGAAGAATATGTTAAATAAATTTCGGCAATATCTGTTCAGTATTTTTGAATAATAAATTTAATTTCAAGAGTAACTCGTGCTGATTGTTGCGCACTGCCATCGAAGAAAATCCAGCGAATCTATAGGCGCCTTTATCTACATTTCATATACGAGGATACAAATTTTTCCTCTTCCTTTAGATGTTTGTTCAAGTGTGGCGGTCAAGGACATTTCACTTGGGATACCCATTACTTAGGTATGTCAAGTATCTTGGAACTTACGCTTTTGGCATCAAGTTAGCTTCTACACGCAATTTTATGTATATGATAGGGTTTTTATATTCAATAAAATGTTGAATATGCATATTCGATAATAAAAATAGACTCTAATAAAAGAAATATATACACATATATAAGTTTGGCTTTTCAGCTTGCGCGTCTTAAACGTCTTAAGCCTAATTTTGTGTGTTAGCTGTTATTTGTTAAGGAGCTTTCGTTCATTTTAATATATTCACCACTCAAAGGTGGTTATCTAGGGTATCTAGATAGAATACAAAACTGAAAAATAAGCTTAACATATGCAAACAAGAACGCAGACTAATTGCGAGGCTACTGTTTTTTGAAGTCATTTCAAAACAAGAAAATATGTAAAGGTGATATTATAAATTAGTTAAGGGAACCCATGTCGGTGTTGTTTTACTAGCGTGGCTTGTCCCGGCGGCGGAGTGCGGTCAATCCTTCCGTCGTTTGCTTTAATATTTATAACAGCCTGTTCCGCATGTGGTATTGTGCGGAACCTAGATTTTATTTCTTCAAACCGCCATTAATATTGTTTCCAACAACATGTACTTGATATATTGCTTTGTGCAGAGCATCATATATGTTTAGTACGATTGACTGACATCTCGTTACAGAAATTGATTTATCTGTCATAAGAAATAATATCACTGCCGGAATGACACAGTTGTGCTGGCTGACGTACGCGGTTCTTAGGTCTCAGTTAAATCCCCGGATCAGATAAAAGTGATATTGAATTTTTCTACTACGAAATACACAGTATCATCCCGGAGTCTGGAATGAAGCCTGGTATGGCGAAAGGCTCGCTCCCTATCCCATCATGGGACGGCAAAAGGCTGGGCGAAATATGGGTGACACCTCTGCCTCTTCTCCTCTCCTTCTTATCCTCTTTGAGGATTTACAGGCGTGGGAGTGAGTATGTATGAATGTAAATATATAAAGGGTCAATTTATTGCTATACCTAATATGAAATATTTTGAAGGATGAATATACAGAAAATGAATAATAAGTTGTCGGCATGAGTAGCAGTCGTTCAGTACACTCCACACACATTCTATTATCTAAAGCATTGCCCTTGACAGGACGGAATTGACTTCGAGAAACATTGCTTGTTCATTGCGAGTTAGAGAGGTTATATAAATACAAACAATGCCCGAGGAAGCCGCGCAGTCTATCGAGTAATGTAAAGAAAACTTATCCAGTTAAAGTTTTGCAGTTATTTTGGGACGCGTGTTCCTTTTAAATGTTTTTAAACATATTTATTATGCTCCTCTGTTCATCACTATATATTTAATTTTAAAGTTATTTATCTAGTGTTTAGTATATATTATAGATGTAATAGAGACCATCATCATTTCTCATATAAAAGTAAAATCAGGTATTTACTAATTTATGATACTACCACTGCAAATGTTTGAATCCTAAAATTGACACTGGTGTGCTAAAATTGGTTCTGCTAAACTACGAGTTACCAGTGTAAGTTAAAAAAGAATTTATCTAACATTAAACATGCATTGAGCATAATTAATCAAGAAATTGAAAACAATATCAATACGTTCAGTTGCCATACAATTTTTATTCAAACGGCGCAAACCTAGTGCGGTCGCTGTACCTATACATAATATATGCAATTGCTAGTCTGGACCCAGTGCAAGGAAATTGCAAATACGTGGTGCATATGGACGAGCGTGAAACTATTTCCTTCATTCTATATACTTATATATCAGATACATTCATCTCGATAGTTACTCTCGTTTGCATTTGCGTTTACATTTTGTTCAGAAATGTGCTTAACATAAGGTAAGATTTTTCAATACACCACGTACGTATGTTTACATACTAAGTATTTGTAAACTAAAATTTATTTAGATATTTACTTTGCTGATAAGAATCAACATAATATTCACAACATAATTTTATCTTATTTAAACACGATATTGGCGTATCATTATCAAAGAGTGAATGAATCTTATTGGTTGCATATATCCATTGAATACATCTGAAACGTGATTTAGACTAATCTCTCAGATATCTTAACTTATCACAAATCAGTATATTCTTACACCTGAATTGAATAATGGCACTCGAGAGACCTTATTGCTATGCGTTGGTTAATTTTTGGCGCCAAAAAAGAAATTACCAATCTCGTATACAGAAACAGAGAGTTACATATTGTTGTTACGGATATTAGACTCGACCGCCCCGCTACAGAGAAATTTGATTAATGTACATACCCATTAGTTAAATGCAACTCATGTACCATTTATTTGTTTTAGATGACGAAGCACTTATCGATACTAGGGCAGCCCCCATTCCTACGAAAGGGTTTGATTCTCTACTCTATTTTCTACTCTAACTCTTGAGTTTGAATTTCCTATATAAATAGGACTACTAAGATTCAATTTACACGTTACACGTTTATTTCACAAAGGTATTGATGTCTTTATTTGCCATTTATCCATATGTCGATACAAGATGTCTGTGCGTGAAGACATGTACAGTATAAGTGTCTTCATTCGTAATTTTATAAGTGCAGTTTGTTTTACTTTATCAGTCTTATTAATAAAAAATGCTTATTCCAACCTTAATCTGGAGTTACTCTTAGACTAGTTATTCCCAGAGTAACGTCGTATTAACTTCGTAATTGCATTGTTATTAACCCCTCCAGCCGGGAGGCAAATTTTGACAATCTAAATATGTACCATAGATGACGTAAGCGTAAAACGCGGGAATCTCAAACTTCGGAGGCAGTATTATGGTACATAATCCATAAACAAGTTATACTGTATGAAACTTCGTTCTCTAAACGGCATAAGAAAACTGAAGGGTATTACTAACTACATTGTATTGTGATACCCACAAAACAAACTCGACATTACGACTTTTAGTAAATTGCGAAAATTTCGGAATTGCGTAATCGTGTGTTGAGCGACTTGTTGTTGGAATAATATAAAATTATAACTATATTTTTTATGAATAGTCTTATTGATTTCATGTACAAAAGACACGCTAACGAAAAAACAAACCTTTCTTTTGTCTTGCTCGGGTTATGTGAGCAAAAAAAGGGCCTTGAAACAACCACTCAGTCTCAGATTACGTCAAGTGTTTACGATTTGTAAACACTTTTTTGTTATATTGCGAGCGGGGACCGACCCTAATAATCAAACAAGAGACCATTATTTGACATTGTTTTCTATAGTTGTGAAAGAATTATCAACATTTACTAAGTAAAAACGGATAAATTATGACAATTTCAAATGTCTATTTTCAAGGCCTAAGCTACCTACATACTTTACGTAAACATTATATTTTCATGATAAATACTCAATATAGTATATTTATAGTAAATTGCTATAATTTACACTTAGAATAAATAACTAAATCGTTGAAAATAAAAATATAGATTTTCTTCGAACACGTACTTTATTTACGACTAGTAATGTGCCGCTGCTGCCCAAGTGTCTTATCGATGCTTATCGATAAATCAGAAAAAAGTTTAGGTGTAACTTTATTATTATTTTGTACAAAATAAAAAACAGAGTCGTTGTGTATATTATTTTATTAACATTTTTTGTTGTTGTAAATGAATAAATAGATGTTGAGAACGGAAAGTTTGTTTCAATTCGTGTTCCCAAATAGTGCCTTACATCAATTACACAGGTTTACATAATTTGAAACATGTACATAGTGGCAACATATAATGTCTTGAGTTGAAAATACAGAATATTACTAAAAACAAAAAAAAATAAACGCAACAAAAACAATCTGCATAAAGGATACCTATTGCCAAGCAGCTTGTAAAAACTAGCTAAATCCTCTCTGCGCCGTTGGACTAGGAATGGTAAGCCTTGAAACAATTTACCGCACACAGCGGTACATGGCAAGACTCACATTGGAATGGTGTCGTTTTGTTTCTGTGCCCCGCCCGCACGCACATGAAACATTTCTTCCTGACTTGGCGATTCCTCACCGGCCCACTATCTGTAATTATATATTTAGGCCAGTGTGAGGACCACGTTGGTCACCACCTACTCGATGACGACGTCCACCCCGTAAACCACGACCCGGACGCCCTCGCCCACGCCCACTCGGGCATCAGTCATACGGCCTGGCATACGACTCATTCTTTCATCCCTTGCATTCAGGACATGAGCGTCCGGGTCATAAAACTCTTCCTGGTCTCCAAGCGCCGGCGTATCTTCTGCCACGATGAGCAGAATCACATCATCCTCATCTTCTAGAAGTAGCCAACTGCTTGGAGACCCCGGTGATCTGAAAAATAATAGAAGAGACACATAAAAATTGAATAAAAAAAAATTGCAGTTGTCTCCTGTTGAAATTTACTTACTTTCGTAATTAGGTGTAATAGATAGAATATTGAGAGAGCGGTATAAATATTTCGAGACAAAGCAAACGCTTCGTATACAGTAAAGAAATTTTAGCTACAATAAAACTCTAAATGTGTTCTGAAGGTATGTGGATGAAAAATATAAAGCTTACGAATTTGACTGGCGAGACAGCGGTAGAGATCTCGACCGGGACCTATTGACGCCCGCATCGTCGCCGTCTCGCCGCTCCGAAGATCTTCTGGTGCAGAGCGGGGGAGGATGCGGGTCCGGTGTCTCGTACTATAAAATAAATAACCAAAGTTTGCTACAAATTTGTTTACAATTTACATTGAGACATACAAATAACCACATCAAGAATAGGGTGAATTCTTGAAAGATACTTCATGCATGAGTCAAAAAATTAAACCAAGGTAGATAAATTCCACAGCACCAAAGCTCTTAGATAAACATTAGATACTTCTTGTGAAGATTCTGCAAGGTGTAAACATCTGGTATACATATTTTTAGATGCTTTTCTAAAAATTATACCTTACATAAACATCAGTAACAATCAATTGCAAATACCTCGTCACTATCGGTCTGGTCTTCGGAGTCCGTGAGCTCCTCAGAGTCCGTCTCATCCTCCCCAAACAGCTCCTCCAGAAAGCGCGACGATGGCGGCCCGTCGTTGATTCTCCACGGTCGAGACACGGTACTGTAATATAAAAACAAAAATTGCAACTGTAATAACTTCAAAAATGGTTATTTTTCCTGTACAATCTAATAGGTCCATTTCGCCATATTAGCCATAAATTATAATTCCGAGCAATTTATAAACGAATGCCGACTTCGAAGTACAAATAACAATATCGTATCGTACAACGGTAAATATTCTAGAACAGCACTATTAGAAACACGTTACCTAAACCGGTTGAATGCTTCGCTAAAAAGAAAACGGTCCCTAACTTCATAGCAATACAGCTCAAAGTTATATGCAACAACATTTTCGTGCCGATGCGTCGTATTTTGAATTTCACCAACCGATATTATTGAAAATAATTTTACAAGTTTTATCAAAATTACATGCAGATATTTACTAAAACAATCACTGTATATGATTATAAAGCTTATTTCAACGTTATTATGTACAAACTAATTGTAAATAACCGAAAATTACGAGTCACATAGTCTCGTTTTCGAGATGCAAAATTTACTCGAAAACCAATATATTTATTTACATTTATTGCATGGATCGACTAACCAATTATTATAGTTCAACTCACCTTGTAATCACAACACAAAACACACAAAATCACAAGAAATACACAATAAAATCACTCCCGGTCAATGGCCGCGCGGCGCAAACACTAAAGTTGTCGCAATTATTATTTTTTGATATTGGCATATATGCATCTTACTTTATTTGGTTGGCAAGGCTTCCAAAATATTTATGGTAAAAAGTAGTGAGTAAAATACAATCAAAAATGAATTTTATTTCGATAAATATACAATTCAAAATCACTCGTCAATAAGGGCGACTTTCGCCTGTTTAGTTGCGCCGCCGGCATATCCTCCTGTCACGACAGTTTAATAAACTTGGAGTAACCTCGGAATAGCAATACATTCGCTACACCGGGATTAAGGTGTGCATTATGGCAACCCACATCAATTAAAAGTAAAAAAGAGTGAGTCAATGAATGAACTCAATCCCCGATGATGACATTAATGACAGTGACACAATATTTTGGCCGGCGATTTATCAACAAAACTATGTTTATCAAATTGGATGTTCTGTGTTTCGATCTCTAGTTTGTGTAAATGCGTGTTGTTATCAGCAGAAAATTACAATAAATTTCGGCGGAAACCAACTCAAAAAGTATTCGTTCCATTAACTGGGATGAAGACGAAAAGGTAAATATTGTATAAAAACATTTTATTGCATGGTTGTTACAAGTTCATTTAACAGAGAATGATATCCTTGGTATTTATTGACCTGTATACCTTATACTGGTTTCTTATATTTACGCGAATATTATACATTGGAATAAAACGAAATTTACGGATTATATCGCGGTTTATTTTACTTTTTTAACCCGACGTTTCGAAGACTTTGCAGCCTTCATGGTCACGGGGGAGACTGAGTTGTATGTCATCTCGAAAGTGTAGTGCAGTGTTTCTACCCTCAATGTAGTTGATATTACATTTTTATTTTGATGTAGTCCGATCTACGCAGAAAGAGCTCACAGTGTCATGAGGTCTGGCAGTTGGTCTTTTGGGTTCCGATTTAATTAAATGTATAATTGGATCCCAGGCTGGTGCTAGCTTCCAACCATCTTCTCTATTGAAATTAGGATGTTTTTTAATTTCAATAGCCTCGCGGATCATCCTAGGTAGGAATCGATGTTCTTTGGCAAGGATTTGTGGTTTATCAAATCGAAGATAATGTTTGGAGCCTTTTTCTGAATGTTCAGCAACTGCAGACTTCGTAGAGCGTCGGTGTTTCACGTCAGCTATATGTTCTTTTACGCGGGTCCCTACATTTCTTTTCGTTTGACCTATATAGGAGAGACCACAGTCGCAATCTATTTTATATATGCCTGGTTCCTGTAGGGGTACATGACATTTGACAGGTGGTAAAAATTGACTAATTTTCTTGGGCGGCTTGAAGTAAGTTTTGATAGAAGCCCGCTTCAGTACATAGCCAATCTTGTCAGTGACTCCTCTAATGTATGGTAAAACAACCGGGACACGTTCGACTGTGGCTGGCTTCACTCGGTTTCTGTGATGGCGGCGAGGAATTTGGAGCTTGTTGTCTTGCAGTACTTGCTTGACATGTTGCAGCTCAGCGGCCAGATGTTTCTCATCACAGATACCTTGTGCTCTCTGAAACAAAGATTTACCCACGGTAGCTAACTGTTTTGGATGGTGGTGAGATTCACCATTGAGGTATTTATCTGTATGGGTCTTTTTCCTAAACACAGTATGGCTTAAAGACTGGTCAGGGTTTCGGATAACTAAAACATCTAAGAAGGCAAGAGAATTATTATGTTCTAACTCCATTGTAAATTGAATTTTGTTGTTAATGGAGTTGAGATGGTCTAAAAATGCAGTTACTTTGTCAGATGGTAAAATTGTGAAAGTATCATCCACATACCGTTTGTAGAACCTTGCTGGATAGGGGGCTGTGCTTAGGGCTGTCTCCTCAAAGTCCTCCATGAAAATATCGGCGACTACTGGAGACACGGGTGAGCCCCGGTGAAAAAAGTAAAATAAACCGCGATATAATCCGTAAATTTCGTTTTATTCCACTGTATACCTTATGTTTCAGCAATTATTTCGTCCAGTTCTTATTAAATATGCTTCAATAATCGAAAATAAATTCCTGGATTTACAACATTAATAAGAATAAAGTTGAACCAGTGACTACTAGCGAGACATATATGGTTGTTATAGAACAGGTCACAGTTGATTTAGCCAGATCGCATAATGATAAAGAATGATAGTTATTTAGTGTCTGCCATACATAATACTATCTTCTTTTTCAGGATTCCAAACCGTTGATAATCACTAGTCTTAATGTAGATAAACAGGATGTAGCTGTAAGTATCAATCAGTATTATTAAAGCAGAAAGCATTATAATTATCTCTGGAATAATTATTAAATATACATTTTATTTTTTTTCTAGAATATATTCATTGAAACTATTGAAAATGTTGATGAAAAAGTAGACATTCAAAAATTGACTCCAGTAGTGGTGAGCAGATAGGAATATAATTATTGAGTATACATTCATTTATTATGCACATACATACTAAGTGGTTTACCTAAATTTTAATGTCTTACAGGTCTCTGAAGATGATCCATCATGGCCACACAAAAAAAACATATGGACACACAATATAAACTTTGTTATAGACTTAATTTATAACTTTTGTAGATACCCAGAAGAAAAATTAAGATAAAGAATATAGCAGAGAACTGTTTGAAGTCCAGAAAGGTAATGTAACTACTACTTTTGCTAGATTAATGGGACATATAGGAAAACCCATGTGTTTGTAATATATGCGGGCATGGTATGATTCAACACCTATGTGTTTCTGATGTGACATCATAAGGAAGACCTGTTGGTATCAACCAAATCACTGCAGAGAGGTACTATTATAATGCTGTTATTTGAGATGGGGGCGATGAGTCCTGCACTGATGTCCTGCTTAGGGTGTATTTTGCATTCCCCTTACCAGCTCCCCCTAGCCAACCTAACTCCCTAATGATTTTTTTTGCACATGTTAACAAAGTAAGTTAAACTTTGTTAACATGTTTTATTAACCAACTGTGATGTAACTGGTTGTTATTTTTACAGGACCGTGGTGGCTATGTCAATAATATGATAAGCCATGGTAAAATGTTGAAGGATGAAGAGCAATTACGGACAATTACGGATTACGGCTGAAGAGGAACATTTAATAAAAATTCACAAAGAAATATTTAAAAGCGCAATTATCGGAAGAGCAATTTTTGAGTTAAAAAAAGGGTGTGAAGAGCGCACTTAGTTAGGCACCATGTAGAATTTATTTACCTTATGTAATATGAATTTCTAATAAAAAAAATTATGTCTTAATTTTTTTATTTACACTCAAAACAGTAAGAAAGAAAAATATTACTTTTTAAATAAAAATAAACCACCTTAAAAAAACCCAGACACAACTAAAAATCAATAAATAATTGGGTTACATTTACGTCACTTAATTACATAACATTTATATCAAATTTTTTTGGAGTCGGTTCTGGTGTTGTTTTCTTTACTTTTAGATTCATAAAAACCAAGTATGGATCTATTTTATATTTTTTTGTACGCCTGATAATTCTGGTTTTTCCATGTTTTGGCTGGCACTGACTCCAAATAATTGATGTAAATGTAACCAATATTTATTGCTTTTTAGTTGTTTGAAGGCGGTTTTATTTTTATTTAAAAAGTCATAATTTTCAGTAGTATTATAATGCTCTTTGGTCATAATTCATTTTTTGCATTTTAGTGGTACAAATATAAAATAGGTTCGTTGGATAGAGTACCAAAAGAAAACATCACTAAGTCACAGAAAAGCAAAATTCTCAGTTTCGTATATTCCGACAACATATTTTTTAAACTTATTTTGGTTTTAAAACCAAACTACTCAACCTGTTTTGATAAAAATGCTATGGGACCAATCTGGAAGCATATTCTCTGTAATAAAAGAAGAATTTTCCAAATCGGCCAATAAATAACGGAGTTCTGAGGTAATAAAAATAAATACGCGTCGAAATTAGAACCTCCTCCTTTTTTTTGAAGTCGGTTAATAAGAACACAAAATACTTGTTTATTGCACGACGATATTTCTAAAATTGTGGGTATGTCGGATGTACATTGATATAAAAACGTTATGTCGATGTGATACAGATTACAGTATTGCTAAACCATCCTTAAACCTACATATTGGTTGGAGTAAATTTAATCCTTGGCGTAGTCTCGGCGTAAGCTAATTCTTGCTTACTTCGAGTTTATTAATAAAAGTTTTGACTAATACTAGTTTAATCCTCGGCGTAACTTTAATCTCACGTTACTCCATGTTTATTAATAACACCGTATAAGCCTAATTTAGCCTTATTTTTAAATAACTAGTGTATAAAGAAATAAATTATTTCCTACAATTGGCGAAAACAACGTAGACAATACTCGAATAAAGGAAGTAATTGAAACTCACCGTTTAGTTTTGCTAGAGTCGACAATCGCTCCATTCACTTGACGTCCCTCAGTATGTCCGTTTGACTTTAATTTACGCGACAAGAATTCCATTTTAGAAAAAAAAAACAATATTTTATCACAGATCCTAAAAGAGTTAAGGAAAATAAGTTTGTATCTTAAAAAATAATACTAAAGATGGCTAACTGTTCAAATCATTTCAAGAAATGTGCCGTAAAATATTTCAGACTAGTAAATTATCTGAAGTCCCGCCCGTCCGAATACTAGATGACACCTAAAGGTTGAATATCTGTTGGTCATGTAAGGTGTCACGTTAACACATCACTTATCGGAATTAAAATAAAATGAGAAGATTGAACATGCTAAATAAATCACGCGGCGAGAAAATAAATAAACGCAATTCGCGTGACAACAAATGTTTATCTGTCATTTATCGATATATTCTATCGAATAATTATAATTATTTAAACAAGTGGTCGTGTTACAAAAATATTACTGTATAGTGGCTACCAGGATAGTTATAATAAAAAACCACAAGTATAAATATATAGTTTAACAATATTAATCTGTATATATAAAAGAAGAAACTGACTGACTGACTGACTGATCGATCAACGCACAGCCTAAACGGCTGGGGTTAGAGACTTGAAATTTTGACAGTAGGTACCTTTTATCACGTAGGCATCCACTAAGGAAGGGTTTTTGGAAATCCCACCCCTAAGGGGGTAAAATAGGGGATGAAAGTTTGTATGAAACTCCGCCATTTTTGAAGTTAAATTCATGAAAATTTGTATTTGGCATTTTAGTTAAAAATAAAAAATATATGTTTCAGGATTTTTGGAAATTCCGCCCCTAAGAGGGTAAAATAGGGAATGAAAGTTTGTATGAAAATCCGTCATTTTTAAGTTAAACGCATTAATATTGGTATTTATTTTTTACTTTGTTAATCGAACAGTACCTGAATCTACTTTACTGAGTTTTGTTACGAGTACTATCGAAAGTACAGGTGTTTTTTTTAAGTTCTTCAGTAATGATGGTAAGCGCAGTTGTGTCCAGATAGAGTATCTAGACGCGGGAGAAAACCATCCCCTGCTACTTCGACACAATTATACCGGCTTGCAAATGTGTATATCAAAAGGTGTTTTTCGTATACTTATAATACAAACATACACATATTTATACATACACTCACGCCTGTAATCCCCGAAGGCAGGCAGAGGTGTAACCAGTACACCTACTTTTCGCTGAATTTATTACGGTCCCGTAATGTGATAGAGGCGAGCCTGTCGCCATACCGGGCACAACTCCAGACTCCGGGATGATACTGAGTAGGGGAGAGTGGGGTGATTACGGACAGTGGGTAATTGCGGACACTACCCTACTGGTTCATACAGCCTTTCCCGCGCTCCGCAACTCATCTCGCGTGATTCATTCCACCATCTTTAGTGTCCAGCAAGTTGTTAAAACAAGAGCTTGCGCACCTCTTTCAAGGTAAGAACATTTAACCATTTTTAAGTATTTTCTTATATTTTTTGATGATTTTCAGTAGCATGCAAACGCGAAGATAATTGTTTTAGGTAAAAAGTGTATGACCTATACATTATGGTACTATTTACCTTTAATAAATTGAAATAATGACTTGAATTGTAATTTTTTTTAGTGCCTGGATAGGCAGACGAGCAGACGGGCCACCTGATGGTAAGTAGTCACAGCCGCCGATAGACTTCTGCAATGCCAGAGCACAGCAGAGCCGCTGCCTACCGTTACCTAACCTAAAATTCTTGTGCTATAAAATGTGGAAAGGCTAATGGGGTGATTACGGACATTTGCTTGAGATAATTACGGACGCGCGTATTTAGGCAAGAGGGCTGGGAAGAATACGGAAAATTGACTGATCATGGATGAATTATGTTTCAGATGAAAAAGATAGAAAAAATAAACAAGAGGGTGCAGTAAAATAAGGAAAAGCGATACAACGGAATAAAAAGTCGCAGAAAGATGTAAAACATCTTAAAAACTTTTTTGAAAACAATGCAAATGGTGCATGGTATGCTAGAATTGGGCACACGATAATAGCACAAACGGGAATACAAGCTGTGGCTATATTTGTCCGCTGTCCGTATTTACCCGGAAGGCATCGGGTAAATGCGGACAGCAAGGGCTTTGTTTTAAAAAATATTTTTTTTATAGATACTAAAAGTTTTATAAGTTGATTTTATAAAGTAAGAACCAAAGTTTAAAAGTTAGTAAAGACAGACTGCTTAACTTTAATACTTTATGTTTTATTGAAGTGTTTCCTTAAGTGTCCGCAATAACCCCACTCTCCCTTATTTCTAAATAGAAAAACCCAATATCACTTGACCCGGTAATCGAACCCGAGATTTCAGCACAGCCGTCGTAATGCAAGTGCAATTACAACTGCACCACCAAAGCTGTCTTTATACCTATGATTAAAGAGTATAAATTCTGTATCCAAGAAAGTTAGCGTTTAGTAATCTATACCTACCTAATCTTATATACGTAGGTTAAGTGTCAAAGTTTGCCATTTAAGCGGCCTTGGTAGTATTCACCCGAAAATAGTAAAATAGTAATTGAAGTTGAACCCAACCAATAAATTTGAGTTCTCCTCCGCCGCTGAGTTTGCGCCTCTCGGGAAATTATTGACGTTTCTCTTCCAACAAATTGCAATGTTGTTGAAAGGAAGACTGCGGTAAAAGTCTGTTTTCTTTGAAATATGTTTTAATGTGACATTTTGATTGTCTGACTCTTAAAAATACCTTATTTAGTAGTGCTTTTATAAGGTGATTAAACATCTTGTAGAGTAAGTTATGTAAACGTATAATATTTTGAATTTATTATAGCTTGCATAGCTGAAAGGTATTCTATTTGACGACATATAATAGTATGAGCACATATAACTATCAATACTAAACATTATTAGAAGTAAAATATATTCAGAAAATTTTGTAGCAATTGTGTAGGTACATAGTGATAATTTAAAACGTATAAATGGTACACAAGCAAGAACCCTTTTGAGAAATAAAAAAAAGAAACAGAAGAAAAACATTATATCTTATAAGTTACCACTATTTACTAAGGTATTA
The DNA here is from genome assembly GCA_905220505.1 of Laothoe populi. Classification (NCBI taxonomy): domain Eukaryota; kingdom Metazoa; phylum Arthropoda; class Insecta; order Lepidoptera; family Sphingidae; genus Laothoe; species Laothoe populi. The sequence goes on from HG992148.1 coordinate 13,506,061, forward strand.
ATGATGTATGCGTGATTTTAATGTACGTATAAAGGTATTTTTATGACCGTAGGAAATTAAATTCATAAGTTATTGATATTTCAAAGCATTGTGCACGAGCATAAATTAAAGTTTAGTGTAGCGGAATGAACCATTCATATCTCTCGAAACTAGACCTTATTATGGATTTCCGGCGACTATATCCTGCAAGGACATTCCCAATGTATATTTCAATTGTCTGAAGATAAAGGTTACAATATATGTACTTCGAATTAATGTGACATATATAAAGAACTATTTAAAATAACTAAAATAATAACTAAAAATATATGTTTTCATATAAAATACACACTGTACTTAAGATTTTATAATTTAATATTAAATTTGTGTTGTGTGTATAACATCATAAAAATAAATTTGTTTAATTTGAACTTAACGAAGTTTTTATTTAGGCTAAATAACAGAACAATTAATAAAGTATAAGATGTAGGAAATTGAATATTTTATAAGTCGCTATAAACAATGGAGGTTCGGTGAATGTAGGGCGCACAATTAGTGCGGCACCGCTACAGTGAAGTCACGCGAACCGCGTCAATATTTTCTAATGGGCCAAACGCGACGGATTCTTTGTTCACAATTCACTTTTGTCAATGGACGCAGTCTGACGTAGATTAATACCGCTTGGTGATAGTACACATTGATCGAAAATAACTTTGCTTTCATTGTTTCTCGTGGTTCCTGCGGTTGACAGTTTCACATACATTTCTCACTTCACTGAATCTCGGACTAAACTACTCTTCTCGAATATTTTTGGTAGAGTTAAACCTTAGGATTAGCTCTTAGTCCTTTCAAAATAAGACATATTCTGTTGCGACATACTCATGTGGTTTTCACACATAAGGAAAACAGTTAAAATTTGTAATTCCGAGATATTTTCATTGTCTACTAAAATGGTGAAAGTGTATTAACTAATCTAACTAACTAAGTAAATTTTAATAATTCTGACCTGTAAAAAGTGCCCCTAATGGTCTAATTTACTTAATAAATTATATGATTTGAACTTTCACAATAAAAGTTCACCACGCATAAATACTATCCTATCGCTTTCCGCTAACGTAGGAACTATAATAAATCACACGCAATCGTGACAGTTTTAAAACTTTTACGTAATTGTTACGTAGTAGAAAATAGGTTATCGCGATAAACTATGGCTTACTGTCATTTGACCCAGAAAGAAACAGATCGAAGGAGATATAAAGTGCATAATAATAGTATTAACTAGTAGAAATGGATGCATTAAGTATGGAACGAGTAAATGTTTATCACTGACGTATAATAGACGTCAGTGATGTTTATGATTTAAATGAATATGATTTAAATGACTGCCTCGGTGGCGCAGTTGTAATTGCGCATGCGTTTACGACTGCTATGCTGAGGTCTCGGGTTCGATCCCCAGGTCGGGTAAAGTGATGTTGGGTTTTTCTATCTAGAAATTCCCAGTATTAGCCCGGAGTCTGGAATTGTGCCCGGTATGGCGATAGGCTCGCCCCCTGTCACATCATGGGACCGAAATTTGGCGAAAAGTGGGTGTACTACCTCTGCCTACCTCTTCGAGGATTACAGGCGTGAGTGTATGTGTGTGTGAATAAGCCATTTGCCATTGTAGCAGTCGAATTGACCGCAATATGCCGTCTATTTTATGTCTTTTATTGATTAGTCAGTGTCTTGGCTATCGTACTTTTACGGAATAATGCATATTTTTTTTATTCTGTTTTTATTGTGGCACGGTAAAGTGACCATACTGCACCTGATGGTAAAAGCAGTGCCGTTCAGTTAGAGTATCAAGTAGCGAAATACAATCTATCCCTCGCCACTCAAAACAATCATGCCGGTCGGCGTAGCTTCTTTACACCACGCCTAAAAGACCCAGGATCATAGGAAGGAGGGAACACGGTAGCTGGCAAACTGTATAATGAATTACTCGTAAGAATATAATTATATAATATATAATTAATTCGTAAGAATATAATATATAATTCATTCGCGCTTCGTTCGTGGAACAGTGAGCACACATCCCTTTAACGAAATTATAAAATTGTAAAACGCAATCAGTAATACGGCAAGTCGTCAATTCTAACTGTGTTGTTGAAAAGCAGGAATAATTGCATTGTATTATAGTTATGTTAAATAATTCTAGTGATATCGTACGAATCTGAAAGACCAGTATTAAACTTACACGAACGTTATGAATTAACCAGAAAGAGTGAACAACTTGTGGCCTGCTCCAGTGTAGTAACTATTTAGTGAAACTGTTAGAACATCGTCATTAACTCAGTGCAACTCAATAAAGAGTAAAAAGTGAACAGTGGATGTAGAAATTATATTGTTGGCGGGTAGATAACTACTCAATTATTCTTCACTATAAAATTTTATATTATTGGAAGCCATTATTTGTTTCGCATGCATTCACTGCATTAAGACTGGCGTAGGCGTCACGTCGCATTTCAAACCGTAATAAGGAGCCTCCGGAGCTGCAGGTTCAAATCCTACTCGTCGCAATTTTTTTTTTTTTTTTATTTCTTTTTTTTTGTGAATCTTAATGATTTTATGAGCACAAAATTTGATAGCATCTTAAGACCACTTCCGCCGCAATTATGTTTACTTGTGGAGGTTGCAATGACGAAATTAAGCGGAACAGAGTTAAATGCCCACTATGCAAAAATAACTTCCATCAATCGTGTGTCAATTATCAATCCAGTAAAACATTACCGCCTTCAAGGATTGCTGATGGATGGTCTTGCCCTGACTGTACAGTGAAGACTAAGCAAGTCGGCGATAATTCCAATACGCCCATCAAACCAGCTCAATTCCCGGTAATCCAACATACTGGTGATGAAGACGATGATCATTCAATTGATTCAATTGATACTAGGAATATTACTGCTGACTTAAGCGACTTACGGTTTGAGAAACTTAAGAGTGGTATAGTAGAGGCATTAAAGCTGGAACTACCAGCTCTTGTGCGTAAACAACTGAGTTGTGAATTGTCCCCACTGATGAAGCAACTAAAGGAATTGCAAAGCTCTGTATCTTTTTTGAGCGAAAAATACGACGAGATTCACAATAAAATGGAAAAAATTGCTGCTGATACTAAATTTTACGATGAAATAATTGATACAACTCACAAGAATTTAGAAGAACTGGTTGAAAAAACTAATTTTATGGAACAGCAACTAAGAGAAAGTAACATAGAAATTCAGGGTTTGAATGAAACTAGATCCGAAAATTTGTGCACTCTGGTAAAACAAATTGCTAAAACTGTCTCGTTGAATTTGGATGACAATGACTTAATAAATGTAACCAGAGTGGCCAAGTTCAATAATGATAGTCAGAGACCGCGTGCCATTGTGGCAAAGTTAAGAAGTCCACGTTATCGAGATGAATTTCTATCAGCCGTTTCTAGGTATAACAAGTCTAACCCAAACAATAAATTAAATACTAGCTCCATTGGAGTAACTGGTAGTGCTTCGCCTATATACATTTCAGAACACCTCTCTCAGTCAAACAAGGCATTACACGCGGCTTCTCGCATAAAAGCAAAACAGTTAAAATATAAATTTATTTGGGTTCGCAATGGACGTATATATATCCGTAAAGATGAAAATTCTCGGTATATTTTGATAAAAAACGTTCAAACCCTGAATAGCATAGTTTAGGATTAATAACTTTATATATTGTCTTACTTAGTAAAGTAAACCCATTTTTATATGGCTCTTAAAGTATATTATCAGAACATTAGAGGTATGAAAGGTAAAATATATCAATTTTATAATGCTGTTTTATGTCATGATTATGACTTGATTTGTCTTTGTGAAACTTGGTTGGACGACTCAGTCATATCATCTGAATTGTTTGATGAACGATATCATGTGGTTAGACGCGATCGCGATGAAACATTTAAAAAAACATACAACAAAAGCCATGGCGGTGGTGTATTAATAGCTATTAGAAGAGATATTGATTTTGAAGTACGGGTTGATTTTCAGAGTACCTTGGAGGACTTATGGTTACGCATTCATTTAAAAAACCGTAGTTTAAATATTTGCATTGTTTACGTTCCCTCTTATATTTCCAAAGATATGTTTGGCCTTTATTTAAAGCAATGCAGTAATAATTTATCTATGGGTAATAATATTAACAATATAATATTAGGGGATTTCAATATACCAAATGTTAGATATGATAACTTTAGCACAGATATTAACTCAAATAATAGTCCTAGAATGGCATTGCTGAACACTTTTATGGAGGTGAATAACCTCAAGCAATATAACTTTATACCTAATGACCGCCAGAACATACTTGATTTAATTATCTCTGATATTCCTATATTGCAAGTGACACAATCTCTGTCTATCAGCCCTACAGACGATATATATCACCCACCTCTAGAATTTACAATTAGGGCTTCCATTAAATCACTTGGCGAAAATGTTTGTACTCCTAAACCAAACTTTCGTAAAACTGACTATGAAACGTGTATATTGGAATTAAATGAAATTTCCTGGTCATATTACGCATCTCAAATGGATTGTAACAGTTTTTTATATTTTTTCTATAATAAACTGTGGGGCGTTATTAACAAAAACACGCCATCTATATTTAAAAAACGGCATCGACATCCAAGTTGGTTCTCGAAAACACTTGTCAAGGTGTTAAAAGAACAAAATAAATATCATCGCATTTACAAAATTTATCATAATCCAAGAGATTACGACAGTTATTCTACTCTTAGAGCGCGGGCTAAAAAAATTATGGCTCAGTGTTTTGCAGACTTCATTGAAAGAACTGAGAGTAATATTTCCATTAACATAAAACAATTTTGGAGATACACAAAAAGTAAACGCATCACTAATGACGTACCGAAAACAATGGTCTATAGCAATCGGGCAGCAAACTCAGGACTCGACATATGCAATCTTTTTGCGGAGTACTTCTCTTCTGTATACTGTTCATCAAGTGGAGATACAAGTGTAGCCAAATATAATATATTTTCCAGTTCTAATTACAGCTTATACACCTTAAAGTTTTGTGATATTGAAGTCCTCGCGTCTCTTAAGAAAGTGAATATCAACAAAGGCGCTGGACCGGATGGCATACCCCCTATCTTTGTTCGCATGTGTGCTCCTGCTTTAGTTTTACCTTTGAGATTGCTTTTTAATAAATCTATACGTGAAGGAGTTTTTCCTGATTTATGGAAGATTGCGATGATCACACCAATACATAAGTCGGGTGCCAAAAGTGATGTAATAAATTACCGCCCTGTAAGTATTTTGAATTGTTTCGCGAAATTGTTTGAGGGTCTTATATACATGCCACTTATGAATCATTTCAAACATCTACTTAGCTCTTCTCAGCATGGGTTTGTCACTGGCAGATCGACTGATTCAAACTTACTATCGTATACAAATTATTTATGTCAGGCGTTTAATAACAAGAAACAAGTGGACTCGGTTTACACGGATTTTGCCAAGGCGTTTGACCGAGTCGATCACGAGATTCTTCTTATGAAATTGCATCGTCTAGGTATACACGGAGATTTGCATCGATGGTTTCAATCGTATTTAATAAATCGAACTCAACTTGTAGCACTATACGGCTATGAATCTACGCCATTTATTCCAATTTCTGGTGTACCACAAGGCTCTAACTTAGGGCCACTTCTTTTTTTAATGTTTATTAATGATCTTCTAGAAATAATGACCTGCCCATGTTTAGCTTATGCTGATGACATAAAGTTATATCTGGAAATTTCCACTATTGATGACTGTCTGATGCTGCAACACAATTTAAATTTACTTAATGATTGGTGCTCGAATAATTCAATGTCCTTAAATATTCAAAAATGTCAGCAAATAACTTTTACTAAGAAGAAAAATCTAATTGAATTCAGTTATAACCTTAATGGTACCTACCTTAATCGAACAAATACGATTCGTGACCTAGGGGTTATATTCGATTCCAAATTGTCATTTAAGTCACATTACGAAAATATAATAAGTAAAGCCAATAGGATGCTGGGATTTGTATTGCGTACAGCTAAACCTTTCAAGAAAATTGAGACATTGAATTTGTTATTTCAAGCTTTAGTTCGTAGTCAGCTAGAATATTGTTCATCCATATGGTCACCCATTTACAAAACTGATATTAATAGAATTGAGCATGTACAGAAACGTTTCTTAAGATATTTATGCCGAAAGGTCGGTGCTAGGAAAAAGCTTTTGGAATATAAGGATCGTCTTGATTTCTTCAAATTTGATAGTTTAGAAGAGAGGAGAAGGATAAGAGATCTTTGTTTACTGCATAAAGTTGCTAATGGATATTTCTGTGAAGATCTTCTTACGACATTAAACATCAGCACCCATAAGCATAGCTATCGGAATCCTCGTCTCTTCAGTGTACCCTGCTCCAATAACAACGTTTCTTACAATAACCCTCTCCATCGTATGTGCCTTCTCTACAACAATTCAATCAAATCTTCCAATGAACTCGATATCTTTCATCAAAATTTTCAAAAATACAAAAGCTGTTTATATTCATTATAGCGCTATAAATTGATAACTAAACTGTAAACCTGCCTAAGTTGTATGTAACTATTTTATACTTATATTTTATACTTAATTATTTTTGTTTATGGTATGTGTTCTCTCTGTAACATTTCTTTTCGCCTTATTAATGAATTTCTAAAATTATTGGTTTTTAAATATTTTTATAATGCTGTGTACAATTTTATGGTTAATAGTTTTAATCTTTTTTGTTTATATAATAGTACTTACTTATATTGCATGTTTCAAATTGTTAACTGCTTTTGTACCTAAATAAACAATAAAAAAAAAATAAAAAAAATATTTAACTAAACGATAACCCAGTGGAGCTACAAATGGACTGCCGAGACAAATGACGCGGCTCCAATCCCAGTTTCCTGGACACATCTCTAACATCGAAGGGCAGTAGGTTCATTGTTAAGTATAGCTTGCTTTAAAGATGAAGGATAAATTAGTGAGAAAATTTGCAATTCTGAGAATTATCTTACTAATATTATAAATGCGGATGTTTGGATGGATAGATGTTTGTTACTCAATCACGCTACAACGGCTGGACGGATCTGGTTGTAATTTGGTACAGAGATAGATTATAGTCTGGAATTGCACAAAGGCTACTTTTCATCCCGGAAAAATGTATCAAGTTCCCTTGGGATAGTTTGGTTTTACACAGAGATGTCTATCTCTTGACACGATTATCTGCATAGTGGCTTAAAAATCAGACAATGACATAGGCCACTTTTATCCCGGAAAAATGCACGCTTCCTATGGGATAGCAAAATACAGAACGGTGTTAGAGCCGCGGGCAACATCTAGTTATTAATAATTTTAAAAAACTCCTAAATCGTATCTTAAATATATATAACGTTCTCAAAGTGTTATGTAGGGGCATTACTGTTATAAGGATACGGTCCCGATAACACATACTGTTGAAGCGAACTAACAAAAACAAGAAGTGAAATAACCCATTATGATAATACAAGCGTCCATATAAATATTATAGTCATCTAAATCATTACGCAGGATTATTTCTGCGAACAGCACACCCTTCAAGGTCGTCTATAGTCGGCAGATAACCGGTAAGAAATAGGGATATATTTTAATAAAATTATTACCAATGAGTTTTATCGGGTATCCGATACAAGGATAAGTTATTACTTTATTTCCATAAACGGTATGGAGTAAATTATTATTCCGAGTGGCAAACCAGAGAGGTATGCATTATATTCGCTCGTTAAGAACAATATAGCTATTGAATATTTTATGTGGGAGGTTGAAATGGATTTTGCCACCCTTCTCCCTGTTTATTTCATATAATCGGTTAATACCACTAAATCTATGTAACGGGGAGATGGTGAATAAACTATAATGTATTAAAATACATATATTGTATTGGGAAGGTCATAATTTATTTAAGACTCATCATTAGATAAACAATAGTTTTTGTGTAACACTAATCTAAAACGTCAGCATTGTTTATACAGAAGAACAAAAATATATATTGCAAATGTTAACAAAAATATTTTATCCGATTCCCACACCGGGACAAATGTTTGTTTGACAGATAGATATTTGTGTCCGGGGTCTGAGTGTTGTGAGACCGAAAGTCTCTCGTAGTCCCTGATACCTACAACACAAGACTTGTGTCTTAGTGTGGGGTCGGGGCTATGTGTGTGACTGTTGGGTGTTATTTATTTATTCCGTACATACACATTACATAATATTATTATATGACTAATGTCACACTGTGCTTGCCTAATTAAATTAGCCCAAGTATTTTCACATATCTGAACTATTTAATAATATGAACGTTGTTAAACTAAATATGTAATAACAAAAATAATAGTAAAAATAAACAAATTTGTGTAATAAAACATTATAATAATAATAATACTAGCCCTGTATTAAACATTGTCCCACTGCTGGACACGGGCCTCCTCTACTAATGAGAGGGGTTAGGCCGTAGTCCACCACGTTGGTCTAATGCGGGTTGGCAGACTTCTCATACCTTCGAAAAATTCTCAGATATGCAGGTTTCCTCACGATGATTTCCTTCACCGTTAAAGCAAGCGATAATTAACATTTTAATACAGACATAACTTTAGAAAAGTCAGAGGTGTATGCCACTTGGGTTTCGAACCTACGACTTCGTCTTGGCAGTCCGTACCGCAACCAACAAATAAAACATTATCTTTATATAATTCTGTCTCTTGACATACAAGTATTGACATAGTTCAGGGGACAGATTCAACAAACAGGGTCACATACAACCACAACAATCACCGCAAATGTCTAATAATATAATAATTATAGCTCTATTTCTGTTTAGCTAAATACTCGCTGTAACAGATTTGAAGTGCTGAGAAATAATAAATAACACCCAACAGTCACACAAATAGCCCCGACCCCATACTAAGATACGAGTCTTGTGTTATGGGTATCAGGGACTACGAGAGACTTTAGATCTCACAACATCCAGACCCCGGACACAAATATCTGTCTACGACACAAACATTTGTCCCGGTGAGGCAATCGAACCCACGGCCTCTCGTTTCACAGCCGGCTACACGCCAGCTTCGCCACGGAGGCTTTCAAAACTAAAACTAATCAATTTTATTTATTTATAGTATTTTGGGATCCACTGTTATACAATTTTTGTTTGCTAAGTTAATCAAATTTGTTTAAGTGCAAAAATGGCCAGCAATTTTACAAGGACAGGTATTTGGGTCTAGTTTCCTATTGAATTTTCAAACGGAGTAACAAATTACGCGAACTTCCGATGAATTTCCGGCGGCCGGCTCCACATTTCCTGAAAATGACGAAGCTTTCACATGCGCCGGGACCATAAACGAAACTAATAAAGCTTTCGTGATCAACTCACATTAGATTACAGAGATAGAGTTTTCTTCAATTTAATAAACCTCGACACCCTTCAAATTCACGAAAGAAATGCTTGGACATGACTTGTTTTGAAATATTTTTAGTGCTACTGTAATTTTTAAATAACAGGCAATAAAAAAAAATACAAGATAGAAAACGAAAGACCGCGGGTTGGATTCCCGCACCAAGACAAATGTTTGTGTGTTTCACAAATTTGTTTCGTGTCTGGGTGTTGTGGGTCCGTAATTCCTCGTAGTTCTTGATACCCATATAAGTTTGACCTAGTGTGTATGTTAGTGTAGAGGAAAATAAAAGTAATATGTATATAAAATATTGTTTCTCTTTGTGTGCCCTGTGCGTTCTTATGCCATTTATCCGATAACGATAAGTTAGTTGTGTGCACGCCCCAGAAGGAACTTAACGTAAAAAAAATATAAATAGGTAAAATAAAAGTATGCAACTTAGTCAAATATCAACCTGTAATCATACAATAAGTGACCAAAATAGTATTATATCAATTAAGACAGAGTGTGTCATAAATTCAGAGTTCAAACGACATGAGATTAACCTTTATAAATTCAGGCAATGACTCGCATAAAAGCCGTCTAATCTAAGGTGAAATTTATTATATCACTTATTTAAAAATTGCATCTGGGGGAGGAAAAACGACGTATAAACGATTTTAGTAGTTTCGTAGAGAAACCATCGCTTTCCAAGAATGAAAAATGGATCGAAATTAATGTGTATGTCAGTGTATATTCAAATCTGTATATATAAAAGAAGAAACTGACTCACTGACTGACTGACTGATCGATCAACGCACAGCCAAAACGGCTGGGGTTAGACACTTGAAATTTTGACAGTAGGTACCTTTTATGACGTAGGCATCCACTAAGGAAGAGTTTTTGGAAATATCACCCCTAAGGGGGTAAAATAGGGGATGATAGTTTGTATGAAAATCCGTCATTTTTGAAGTTAAGTTTATGAAAATTAGTATTTGGCCTTTTAGTCAAAAATAAAAAATATATATTTCAGGATTTTTGGAAATTCCACCCCTAAGGGGGTTAAATAGGGTTAGAAAGTTTGTATGAAAATCCTTCATTTTTAAAGTTAAATGCATGAAAATTGGTATTTCGTAGTGTATACTTTTTGTCTCAAATATGACCTCCACGCGGGCGGAGCCGCGAGCAACAGCTAGTATTTTATAAAACAAGAAATTGATTTCAGGGAGCTTGGTACATCTGCCTAAAGTAAAACTCTAAATACTTCCGTGAAAAATATTAAGGTTAATAGGAATTATTTTAAAGAATATCGTGTTAATCCTAACAAACAAAATGACTTTTTAACAGATTATTTTTTGTTGTCTGAAAACTACTATGTATGCATGTAGCAAGGAAATAAATGAAAACTATTTGTATAACACGTGATATTAAATCTAATTTACTACCAACTAACTTATCAACGGGAAATATATCTAATAAAAATACATTCTTCCACTGCTGACATACAAATATACATACCTATAAATATTGACGGTGTTTTATGAACATGTCGGAAAATATTTGATGTAGAGGCAATATCTTATTTTCGTTTTAGAACTTCCGTGAGTGTTGTGTTATAAATATGTCGACACGCTGCCTTTTATTTGCACAACATAGCATATATCATGTTTTTTGTCAGTGATATTTATTAAAAAATAATTTCACATTATGTCGTTTCTATTAAAAATATGTTCTACTGACGTAAAACTGCCGACCCATTTTAAAAACACATGAAAAATCGAAAAAAGCTTCTCATTTATGCTAAAGTCGATAACCAAACGGAATATGTAAATTTCGACAAAAATTGTTTTGGAGATGCTTCAAAGATGTTTCAAAAATGTCCATAGATTCGCAAACCAATTTAATATAATACAGTCGTACGTAACGCTAGCCTGACTGTTCGGGACGACAATAATATGACGCCCGTTCCCTTACTTCGTCTTCAAGTAATTGTATTTATTTAGTGTATTTAGTATGTACATACGGGGGAAATGTTTGCGTTCATTCAATTTGCAGCGTGAAGCCCCTCGTGGCGGTAATCCAGAGCTTAGGCCTGTTGCGTCCCGCTTTTGATATTCCTTCGTGCAATGTACGCTTATCGAATGTTTTGTCCACTGGTCCTTATGCTGTCTTAATGAGGGCGCTATCCTGACTTGCACATTAGCCTACTTCACATGCTACTGGCTGTTTCTAGCTCTGAATTCTATTTTAGTTCAGACTGTTAAATTGTATCTGTTCGTGCGACTTGTTAAGATATATTTTGAAATCGTGCACATTTGTATTCGGAAGGAAATGCAATTTATTCAGTCTCAAAACAAAAATAGCCTAATGTCTTAGAGTATTTAACACCTAATGTATATGTCTAATAATAATGTAGTAGGTCAATTAACTCGTAAGTAACAGTCACCCCATATTATAATATTTTCTAATAAACATAGTTGGCAGTGTTACATCTTTATATATATAATTCTACTGTACGTGTGTATGTCACTGAACTCCTCCTAAACGGCTGGACCGATTTGAATGAATTTTTTAGTATGCGTTTGGGTGGCACCCTGGATGGTTTAGATTCACAAACCAGCCCAGCAGATGGCGCTGCAGTCGGTGTGGCGCTGCTTTTACGAGCAGGACGACGTGTGCCGGGCTTGCTAGTCTTTATATATATATAATTCGACTGTACGTGTGCATGTCACTGAACTTCTCCTAAACGGCTGGACCGATTTTTTTTTTGTATGCGTTTGGGTGGCTCCCTGGATGGTTTAGATTCACAAACGAGCACGGCAGATGGCGCTGCAGTCAGTGTGGCGCTGCTTTTACAGGACGACGTCTGCCGGGCCCGCTAGTTTTCATATATTTATAAAATATATTTCTTTATAATTTAATGTGTTAGTCTCAAGTTTCAGTGGCAGTTAACATCAGAAGAAATAAGACTAAATACTGCATAACTATAGCAAATGTATATAACGTTCGTTAGTAAGACCCTTACCTTATTATACATAATATTTTATATCGCTGTAATTATATCGCTGAAGAACAGAAGATTGTAACCCCGAGACCCCAACAGACTAATACCGTTTATCTAAATTAAACAGCAAATGATTATGGCGCTTGGGGCTTCAAGATATATCTATCTAAGTACAAGCAATTTCGGTGGATCTGTTCCCGCCTGAGTTAAGTATAACGCTACGTGTCTGCGCTTACTAACACCGCGTTCACCCTCTTTAAAGATTTATGTGATGTAAACATGTTCTTTGAGATATTCCGTAACATCTTAGCAACACCGCCTGAACGCTGCGTGTGCTGAATTTTTTGATGAATAAGTATTTACTATACAGCTTCTGACATCCTCTGTAGCGCAGTGGAACAGCCGGCTGTGAAACAAAAGTCAGCAGGTTCAATTCCCGTACATACACAGGTTTGTATGATCTACTAATATTTGTATCGGGGTTGTGTGATTGTAATTCTTGATATCTACGATTCAGTTTTGACCTAGTATGGGGACTATGTGTATAACTATTGGATGTATTACTATTATGGCTCAGTCAAGGTTGGTTAATACACTTATAAGCATTTCGAAAAATTACGAACTGTTTTTGAGAGTATTTAATAGTACGTATAAATACGTCTCTATGTCTCGTTATTTGACCAATTATATCATGAAATAATTACTATTAGCATAATATATATAGCAACAAGCTTGGTACAAGAGAGGACGAAATGTTATGGTTATGTAAGTGAAACAATGTGCATTTGGGGCTGAGTTTTTTTTTATCGTAGTCCGACAAACGAGCCAGTGGGTCACCTGATGTTAAGTGATCTCCACCGCCCATGAACATCCACAATACCGAAAGTATCACGTATGCGCTGTCGGCTTTAAAGGACAGGAATAGGGATTATGGAAGGTAAGGGGGAATCTGGGCCTCCGGATATCTCACTTACCATACGAAACGCGACAGTGAACTGTCACTTTACGTTGGTTTTCTGTGAGACAGTGGTACTACCCCGGTCGAGCCTGCCTATTCATGCTGTAGACAAATATGTCTACAGCATGGCTCTACCACTTTTAAACAAAAAGATTTAAAGATTAACAAACATTTAGTAAACATAGCGGTTGATAGCAAGTTTGACGGTAACATTAAACTAAACTACGCCTAAAAATAGCTTATTTATTTAAAGGTCAACCAATGGTATACAAAAAATATAAGTTACAGATTAGGTAATATTACTCCATCTAAAGGTTATCACGAATATACACTGTAATAACAAAATCAATACATTTCTTAAGAGCACTACACACTAACATCAGGAACGTAGCACCAGCTATTTCTATGTAGCATATACAATGACAGTAGGTACATACAATCTTATCTATCTAAAGTTAGTTTGAAAGAATTTACAAGCAAGTTGCTTCTTGGCTATCGACACGCTTACACAATAAGGGAATGTGAAACTAAGCACTGGGCTGTTTAGATCATTATACTAACACGGCGGAATTAACAACTTCAATCTACCCCACCGATTTCTCTTCGAAGCAATACTTTATCAATAAAACTAAGTCATATTACTAAGATTAAATTAAGAATAATTAGGAATCAAACGGAGAAAATACAGCGAAACCAAAACCTTATTGTTTTTAAACCTATTTTCTATTTACATGAACAAAGGATCCATTGAAGTTCGGAAACACATTCATTGTACCACAAATGTAGTTGGCATAAAACCACAAATAGATAAAAACCAAACAGAGCCAAATAGGGTAATAAATTTGTGAAAGAGTAATACTTTGCCGCTTGTAACAGTAACCTATTTTATTTTACATATTTTCAGTTTATTTTAAACTAAAAAGTGGTAGAGCCATGCTGGCGATAGTTATATCTACGATGAATGGGATCATAGAAAAAATTAAATTAGGTCGGCTATACCGGGTTAGTATTGTAACACTACATCACTGTCTCATGGAAAACCGTGAAGTAACAACTTGGATTCTGGAAATATTATCTCATTCTGGAAATACAGTATAATATACGACTGATATTATAATATTTAATGTTATTACATGTAATAAGATGTTAACAGCAGCGATAGCCTAGTTGGTAGTATGGACTGTCAAGCCAAAGTCGTATGTTTGAAACCAGCGCAAAGTTACGTGTATATGTTAATTATCGCTTGCTTTTTGGTGAATAAAACATCGTGAGGTAACCTGCATACCTGAGAATCCTCATAGGAATTTCGAATGTATGTGAAGTCTACCAACTGGACTAAGGCCTAACCCCTCTTATTAGTATAGGAGACCCGTGCCCAGCAGTGGGACAAAGTTTAATACAAGGCTAGTATTATTTATTTATTATTTACATGTCACTTATTATTTCAAAGAAATCTATTAGGGTGTAAAACCCGCATAGTGGCACACGCAAGTATGTTGCGTTCCGGGATCAGCCAGTGTACATTCGGTTTTTCCCAGGGCCTAGAGGGCACGATGTTTGGCCGTTTTACAGCCTTCTGAGTACTCTGAAACTGGACTCTTTCCCATGGCGTAGTGTGAAGAAGTAGGCCGGCATGAGTGTGTTGACTAGCGGGGATAGATTGTCTCTCGTTACTCCGATACTTAATTGAACGACACTGCGCTTACCATCAGGTGCAGTGTGGTCACTTTGCTATGCCAGGATAAAAAAAATTGTTACTTATTATTTCAAAGAAATCAATTAGGGTTTAAAACTTATACAACATCACCGTCATTAATTAAAGCGTTCTGGAGCGACGGATATCCATAATCAGTGTAATTTCATATTTTGTCATACAAAATGATAGTAACTAGCATTCAATCAAATTATTTTTTTTTCGCAGCAAGCCAATTGGTTTCATCTAAATCCTACAGTATTGGCTGAATAAAGACATAGATATAAATAGACACTGCAAGTACCTAAATATGTAAATAATATAATAATACTAGCCCTGTATTAAACATTGTCCCACTGCTGGGCACGGGCCTCCTCTACTAATGAGAGGGGTTAGGCCTTAGTCCACCACGCTGGCCTAATGCGGGTTGGCAGACTTCTCATACCTTCGAAAAACTCTCAGATATGCAGGTTTCCTCACGATGTTTTCCTTCACCGTTAAAGCAAGCGATAATTAACATTTTAATTTAAACATATTTAAATAAATTTTAAATATGTATCAAAACAAAATCGAGTAACTTTTTTGTACACGATGTAACGTCACAGACATTTATAGGTCATTGAAATTTGCACGGACTATAAAAAAACACGTTATATTTAACCCATAACCATTCTGTTTTATTTTGTTATATAAGAGACAATTCTTCAATGAGAAGAAAAATAGCATTTCTTAGATTTATGGAGAACCGTAAACCGCAATGCGTAATTTGGCTCATAATATATTAAAGCGATCTTTTTGTTATATATTCAACACATTTTGAATTACAGTCTAAATTTACATCAAAATAAGTTAAATGACAATTGAACAACCTTATAAACAGACAAAATGTAATATAGTAGTTTCCTGTGTTTAATTTTGTACATTGTAGTCGATATGCAACCGAAAATAATACGCAAAAGAATCCCTCTTTTAATTTTATTGTGAAAACAGAATCAAAATTGCTTAAAAAATTACTTCACAATATTTATTTAATTATTGGTAGGTACGAGTAACAATGGGTGCGTAGTGGGAATATCTCTTTATCTCCCTCGCACAACTGCACAGTAATGGCCATTCTGAGAGGTGACGTCACGGCTCATATCATGCATTCTTTTACTGTCATTAGACAATCACCCTTTCCAACAGATTTTAATGGTGTCTAATTAATTTATTTTTGTTCGGATCTATAAAATTCTTTAAATAATTGGTTTTAAGCAATGTAACTTGTTGATTAAAACAATGAAAAAATCTAGTCAACTACCCTATTACCTTTATAAAAAAGAAGATAAAGGGCAGCCGGGCGGCACAACGATATTTGGGCGTGATGCCTGCGCCCATAATCTACAGAGTGTGGGATCTAGGCCGCACTCAAGGAGCGCATTATCACGGTATTATGCTGATGCGTAGCCCGGTACTCTTCGTCTCCGTGACATCACATTTATGGCGGATTTATGCCAATAATAGAGGGTTTTGTCTTCCCTCAAGGGGATTTTCCCGACAGATTAAGTGATGCTTAGCAGGTCAGACGTACAATGTTAAAAGTTCACAAAAAGTGTAATTTTACATTTTCAAGTCTCTTGAAGGTAGATATTATTATTTGAACTTCATTTGTGAAAACTCCTTTGTGTTCAACGAAAAGTTCTTGAAATCTCTTTGTTCCATGTTCAATTTTCACTACGCCGCGCTGGCGGTATTGTAAGTTAACTATTAGTTCATGTTTGTTGGATATATAACAAGGTAGGTATGTACGCTCTACTCCATTGTTATACGCGAATGAAGTAGTGAACTTACGGAATGCAACCAATTAGATAATGTTTATTATTACACTGGAAGACTGAGCACATGAAATGAGTTTTAGTAATTACCCTTGAAGAAAACAAAGTAATCCATAAATAATAAATTTTAAAAAGAATTTGCTATAGTACGATGATTTAAAATTTATAAAAAAAATTAAGTGAACAAACCTTTGATCTTCTGTGATCTTAAAAATGTTCAATGAAAACATCGCAGTGCAAATGAAAGCCGTAAAATTTAATTGAAGTGGAAACTTATGGAATCTGTCTGCTCACTAACTATGTAGTTAGCTGAACTTTACGAGGCCTTTATATCTTTATTAGAATATTCAACGTCGCTTTAAATGGAGTCGCACGTAGAAATGTCATTGTTATCGAAAGGTCAATATCTAAACTGACTATACGTACCCAAAATGATATTTTATACAGAGAACGTTCTAATATGTTTTTATATTGGGTATTTTTTATGTTAATTATTTCTAGAAGTGACTGGCAAGTAAGTGATTATCTGATGAAATATAGTCTCCACCTCCCATGAATACCCTCAATACATCAGTAGGACATCAGTCCTATAGCAAAAAATGACCCTCTGTCCTCATTCCCTTTAAGGCTCATAATTTACCCACGATTCTTCTGGTATCGTAGGCTTTCATCCTTACCAGTGACAATGCAATAACTTTACGGGGGTCCGCGGGTAAAATCTATACTAATACGCGCATAACCTACAATGTTAGTAGCACGGACTAACACAGTCGCGCTCAACCATTCAGTATCCACCCAACTAGTTTTGTTTACGATCTAGCACCAATCGTTGTTATGCTACTGGTGCCTATAAAATAAAAATAATACTATACTAATATATTATTACACTCTCTAAGCAATAATAAGCAGTTATAGTCTAGTTGGTTGCGGTACGTACTGTCAAGACGAAGGTCGTATGTTCGAAACCGAAATGGCATACACCTTTAACTTTTCTAAAGTTACGTGTGTATTAAATGTTAATTACCGCTTGCTTTATGGGTGAAGGAAATCATCGTGAGGAATCCTGCATACCTGAAAATTCTAATAAGAATTTCGAAGGTGTGTAAAGTCATATATTCAGGTGTGTGTGTCTTTATTTTTGTAATTTTTTTTTCCGTTTCTTTGTGTGTTTCGATTGTTGCAATTGTTCCTAAATTTAAATTTAATAATATATAGGTGGGCACAATTATGTTTTGATTAATTTTTATGATTATTATTGATTTCTTTATGTATTTTTTTTTCAATAATATTGAGGTGTACGACCCGACCCGACGTCCGCACGTCACACGAGGCCCCTCATTGAAAATCAGCGCTGCAGTACTGCTCAGGTTGTACTGCAGCATATCGCTGAATGAGGGGACCTGTTGTCGGAGCAAACAGTTTTGTTTAAAGTTTTATTTTGTATTTTCCTTGTATTTGCTCTGGTAATAAAATCTTTTTCTTTCTTTCTTTCTAAGTCTACCAACCTACATTAGGCCAGCGTGGTGGACTAGTGCCTAAACCCTTTCATTAGTAGAGGAGGCCCGTGCCCAGCAGTGGGACAATGTTAAATACAGGGCTAGTATTATTATTGTTATATAAGCAATAAAAATGAATCCAACGACCAACATAATGTAATTTTTCTCTGTCTTTCAAACCTATATCTTGATTGTCACAGGTATTTCACGGAGTCGCAAAAATATAGAACTTTTCCCGAGCTATCTGTAACTCACGCGTCGTTGCCTTCGTCGCGTTTCGTTCAATTACTTTGTGCAGACTTGTTTGATACTTTCTGAAATGAAATAACGTTAGGGTTGGCTAAGGGTTTCCGATGAGTATTCTAATTTTCGTTTTGTATATACAAAACTATGTTCATGAAAACGAAAAAATGTTTGATAAAGCGTTATATATATATACGATAGCGTATAAAATTATCAAATTAAACAGAAAATATGCTTTGTATTTTTTATATTCAAACACATTGTGACTTCCATGTTGGTAGTAACAAGTAGCTAAAATTAATTGATATAGATCACAGATATAGATTTTTTTTTTTTTTTTTTATCCTGGCACGGCAAAGTGACCGCACTGTACCTGATGGTAAGCGCAGTGCGGTCCAAATAGAGTACTGAGTAGCGAGAGACGATCTATCCCCGCTACTCAACACACTCATGCCGGCCTGCTTCTTCACACTACGCCATGAGCAAGAAGGTGAAGAAGGGGTCGAGGGTCTAGTGTCAGAGTACTAAGAAGGCCGCAAAATGGCCATTGTACCCCAACTCCAGACCCCCGACAGATAGATATTTTAGTTCCTCTTTACATATCATACTAATGATACACAAGAGCTTGTAATTAATATTCTTCTACTTTTAATAAATTATGTAGTTTTAGTTTTCGTTACAACAGGTCTATATCGTTTTTATCTCTATATTTACAAACCATGCACAAATAGCGTGCAAACATGTACTGGAATATTTAGAAGCGTTAAACCAAAAAGATGACACCCAACAAAATTTTGAAAGTAATGTAAAAGTTTTCTGTGCCACGTCGGCTAGTCAAGTTGAAACCGATGTAAGCTTGCCAGTTACCCAATAAACCTTTCACAACTTATTTTCATCTGGGAATGTACAGTTCAACGTTACAACCCCTCCGCCACAATATAAGCGTAGTAAACGACGCAGCGGGAATCATATTTCATAAATAAAGGCTAACATGCTGTAAGTGACACGCGGCGAGCACCTACAGATATAAAATGTGGTGTGTACATGTACCTACGCATGCATGAAAGCATCAAGAGAGATGTCAATGGAGTTACCTTCGAATTTTAAAAGGCATACACAACAAAGAAGCTTCTGGTGGTAGGATATTCATATCCGCCCGGATAGCGACCACCGTACACAGGGTGTAAAACTCGCCATAGTGGTACACGCAAGTGTGTCGCGTTACGGGATCAGCCAGTGTACCGGTTTTTGTCGGGGGTCTAGAGTTGGGGTACGATGTTTGGCTGTTTAGCGGCCTTCTGAGTAATCTGACAATAGATTCTCGACCTCTTCTTCACCTCCTTGCCCATGGCGTAGTGTGAAGAAGCAGGCCGGCATGATTGTATTGAGTAGCGGGAGATAGATTGTCTCTCGCTACTCGATACTCTAATTGGACCGCACTGCACTTACCATCAGGTGCAGTGTGGTCACTTTGCCGTGTAAGTATAAAAAAACTTATATTATTTTTGATCCACAAATATCGGTTTCGTGTTCATAATACTCATTATAGAGATTTAACCCAGAGTGGCATAAGGACTATGAGTGATACTCTTGGGTGTATTATCATTCATTTGGTTTTAATAAGACGTCAAATATGTAATTTTATACTCAATCTTTTTATATTTATTAATTAAAGTCTTTCTATTGCGATTTTTCTAGTAATACAAGTGTATTTAAGTTATAATAGCCCTCAATAATATCGTTCCAAGCCTACTTTTTGTAACAAAAATGTATTAATCTAATAAAGTTAACGATTTCATCAATATTAAATGTTTGATGGGGTCGTATTCATGAAAACGGGTAAAATTTTGTGTAGCTGATTTTACGAGAGTCGTAACGTATATAATAAACCTTTAAAAAAGGTTAGACAGGTAAACTTTAGGTAATTTTTAAAGAATTGGCCAGCTTTTTATGAATACATAAAATATCCCTTATTTTGATTGAATGTTATCTTTTTTGCCAATCTTGTATTGTTCAAAAGCGGTAACAGGTCAGTAAGTGATATAATATATGACTGTGGTAGGTAAAACATGTAATATGTGGAAATTATTCAAATGATCCCAAGATTCACGGAACATAATTTACCATAAAGTCATGCATTTTCGCTTTGAGCGAATTAATATAAACGCGTAATATATTCTGATCATCCGCACCTCATTAAAGAGATTTGTAAGAGTAAAATGTACCTAAGTTTTTTAAATAACAGCTACAACCTAGATGGGTTTGGCACGAACTGCGAACGCGAAATAGCATATACATCTGACTTTTCTGAAGTTACGTTTGTACCTATTCATTGTTAATTATTGCTTACTTGAAAGGCGTAGGAAAACATTCTGAGGGAATCTGCATACCTGCGAGTTCTCATGAGGATTTCTATATATGTGAAGTCTACCAAACTGCATTAGGCGGGACCGAGGCCTAGCCCCTCTCATCTGTAGAGGGGTCGTATGGCCAGCAGTGGGAGAGTGCTTTATAAAGGGCTGGTATTATAAGTTTGATTACATTACAGTAGTATTTTTATGTACACTGGATAGTACGTAAAAACAAGGGTTCTCACAACACACGCTTATAATTACGCCAATGGAATCCATTTCAAGAAACTTACCACAAATTCCATTTCGTGCTTAGATTAAAACAGCTTTGTTTAAACTAGTATTTTAGTTAGTATAACTAACATAAAAGGCTTCAATGAGTTTCAAGTTTGAAATAATATTATTTCTAATTTTGACAAATATGTCACAATACGCTATTTTTAATTTGCATGTGTTTACCAATAAAGTAGTAAATAAGAAAGATCACTCCAAAATAATATCATTAAGCAGAGGTATACAGTCATACTTTGTTTTCCACATTGATTTAAAAGAAAGATTAAGCAAATCTGATTAAACATAATAATATAGTGTATATCCAGCTAATATTATAAATGCGAATGTTTGGATGGATCGATGGATGGATGTTTGTTACTCAATCACGCTACAACAGCTGGACGGGTCTGATTGAGACTTGGCACAGAGATAGATAGATTATACTCTGGAATAGCACATACGCTACTTTTTACCCCGGAAAAAATTACAGCTCCCGTGGGATGGATTAGGTTTTCACAGAGCAAGGGATCGACAAGATTTTCTTAATAGTGAAAGTTTAGACCAGAAAATGACACTGCCCACTTTTTATCCTGGAAAAATGCACTCTTCCTATGGGGTAGTAAAATATAGAAAAATGTAATAGCTTAAGATGCCTTCATGGATCATGCCTCCGCGGGCAACTTCTAGTTATATTAAATATATGGGTACTACAAAGTGTAAATCGCAGATAATTGTAAACTTTCTAATAAGGGTAATGGAAACGCGAAAAGATTTTTATAAATGCCTTGTAGACTGTATGTAAAAATTCGTCGAAGTTAATAAAATATTTCAATAGCACTTGCCGAAATAACTCACTATTTATAAATCACTGTAATTTATATACTTATGATTAGGATAATGATGGTAGTTCGAAAATAAAATATTTTTATTTCAGACTATTTTAATAACTCTGAGTACCTACAAAAATATTACGAATGAATTATTTCATTTATATCTTAACTGAATTCAGTGTCGTATAGATTTAAAATTAGAACACAATATTATTTTATCTCTATAAAATATAGGCTAACGCAGGTCCAGAAATATCTAAATAGGTAACTAAATTTTTTAAGGTTGTCTGGCAGAGATCGCTTTTAGCGATAAGACCGCCTATTGTAACTTACTCTAGTTTTAAGGTTTCTTGTTGTTATATTATCATGTTGGTGTGCAATAAAGAGTTATCTATCTATCTATCTAAATTTGTTGATATGGTATCAGGAATAAATAAAACTCACTAGCTTTGGAATATATCTACTTCGTAACCAGATATATGGATAAATAAATTTATCGCTGGAATCAGTCTTTATCCTTACTATGCATATTTCCTCAGACGAAGCGACGCATAAATTTCTTCACTGAACTTATGAAAAGTAGTTTCAAATATATGTTGAAGGTAGCCGGCACCGCTTGTTATTTATTAGATTTATTTCAATCCAGGATAATCTCGTTACTGACCCAGTGCGTATGCCTTCCACTGCGAACATATGAATTTCGACGTCCAAATGGAGGTTTGTAAAATATTGCAGTACCCTTTGTACTTTAGTTCCTACGCTTTTATGGATATTCCTTGTCTGTAGTGTGGAATTCTTTTGTTTATCGAAATTAATATAATACATCGAAAATGGTTTTCTTTGTGTGATTATTTATTATGTATTTGATAAGCACTATTGTCATTCTGTTTTGAAAATGTGAGAATATAAATGACTGTTTTGGTAGTGGTATATATGAAATAGTTTCCTTAGTTCACCAATTTGATATAGCCTAGTTTAACGTCGTCTACTGCATATAAAATATGCACAATGTAAATTTTAAATATTAGTTTGGATCTTAATAAATAAATAACACTCAACAGTCACACATATAGCCCCGACCCCACACTAAGATACGAGTCTTGTGATGTGGGTATCAGGGAGTACGAGAGACTTTTGGTCTCACAACACCCAGACCCCGGACACAAATATCTGTCTGTCACACAAAAATTTGTCGTGGTGTGGGAATCAAACCCACGGCCTCTCGTTTCATAGCTACTCGCCAACTGCGCCACGGAGGCTGTCTAAATGACTCAATAAGTCTATATCTCAATTAACCTGTATTGACTCTGCTTCTCGGTCAAGTGCTCTGTACAAAGACTAGGTAGTAGCATATTTGCCTACGAGCCGGGCTTTGGGTACTTGCCCGGGGCAGCTAGGCGCGGTTCGCAGTGAAATATATTTTCTCATTTTGACGTCGGATAATGGGAAGGGACATTATAAAGGTACATTATAAATGCTAAAGGTGTAGGTAAATCTTACAAAGGCTATAATAATCAGGTTAAAGGGAAAGTTGGATGTAATAACAGTTTGGTGTCATTTCATTATAGCATTTTCTTGCAAACGAAGTTTTAAAGGTGACCATTTAAAATTTTGTAGTACGCAATTTTTTTTTTTTTTTGTGATTATTAATGATTTTACTATAAAGCTGTTTGGACTTGCTCGTAATATTATAGGCGGTTCTGGATCATATCTTAAGAAGATAGTTTGATGGGTCTTTCTCGGTGGCGCGATACTTTTTTTCAAGCTATCTTTTTGCGCAAAAATACCATATGTGTAAACGCCGTAATGCTTTCACATTTGTTTTTGTACTAACATAATAGGTTTTTGTTACCAGATATGTTATTACTACGTACTTAGTACAAGGCATTGACTTTGAGAGTGCTGATGGTAGATTTAATTTTAGAAACATGATTCATAATATCGCATTTCGATGGCAAGCTCAGAACAGATGAAAACGGAGCGAATTTAATTTCAATGACGCGGTGATCGATGACTGCCGGCATGTCAATAATACGGAATCGAATAAGCAATTGATATTGTTCAGTAATGTTATAAATGTTTGAACAAAGGATGCCGATTGCATCTGTGTAGTGTCTGTATAAATTTAAATATGATAAGTTTTTTTTTTATCCTAGCACGGCAAAGTGACCGCACTGTACCTGATGGTAAGCGCAGTGCGGTCCAATTAGAGTATCGAGTAGCGAGAGACGATCTGTCCCCTGCTACTCAACACAATCATGCCGGCCTGCTTCTTCACACTACACCATGGGCAAGAAGGTGAAGAAGCGGTCGAGGGTCTATTGTCAGAGTACTCAGAAGGCCGCAAAATAGCCAAACATAGTACCCCAACTCTAGACCCCCGAGAAAAACCGGATGTACACTGGCTGATCCCGGAACGCGACACACTTGCATGTGCCACTATGGCGGGGTTTTCACCCTGTGTACGGTGGTCGCTATCCGGGCGGATATGAATATCCTACCACCAGCTGCAGTTGCTGAACATTCACAGGAAGGCACTAAAATTAACTCAGTTTTGACAAACCACAAATCCTTTCCAAAGAACACAGATTCCTACCTAGGATGATTCAGAGAGCTATTGTAATAAAAAATACAACAGAGAAGATGGTTGGAAGCTAGCACAAGCCTGTGGTCGAATAAAACATTTAATTTATTCTGCACCCAAAAGTCCAGATGCCAGACCTAAGGACACAGAGAGCTCTTTCTGCGAAGATCGGATTAAAAAATTACTTGTCTGAGCTATACAAAATAATAAATAATATAAGTTTCAAAATAACAACAACAATTAGAGAGTCGACAATAATTATAAACTAGACAAGGAAAGAGAATTCGATTGTAAACCATAGTAAAATATGTTATTTGTTTATTCTTTCGTTCGCGTTTTTAGGTAACGTCAAACGTAGGAGTAACTTTAATATATTTGGTGCAGGTGAATTTTATGTTGAGTTAAGTTAATCACTTAGTTCACGAATATCGTAGTCAAGCTTTGGCTTAGCTAACCTTAGTGCATGCAGGCATGAGTGACACGACGATAAATTTGACGGAGTACGTATGAAAAGTTAGTATACAAGAAAAGCCGAGCTAGAGTGCGACACAAAAAACCAGCTAATTTACTTCTATCACCATCTACATATTTGTTGGTAGGCACTTATTTTATAGTATCACCTATCATTGGGCCAAAAGCAATCCACCTAAAAGGATGTGATGACAAAGACATTTATGTGACTTCGGCCTCGTTCTTACACCAGTGTATTTATGACTCGTAAAGTGACCCCATAAAAACGGAATAAACGCGATTTATATCAAAGGTTGATCTTATCGAAAGTGTTCGGTGGGTAAGTATTCCAACTTTGACTTGTAGTTTTTTGGGTTTATTAATAAGTGAAATGGTAAATAAGGGAAATACGTTCGCATGTCAGATAAGAAAGTAAAATATTATTTATTAATTTATTTTTAACTATTTTAATTAATACTCGTTATACTTTGCTCACCGACGTATGTATGAGGTATTCAAAACTCAAGTTTCTTTTTAATGTGGTAGTCACGTGCAGAATATTTTGTCTATATCCTGAACTAGCTGTTGCTCGCGGCTCCGCCCGCGTGGAGGTCATGTTTGGGAGAAAAAGTATACAATACAAAATACCAATATTCATGCGTTTAACTTAAAAATGACGGATTTTCATACAAACTTTCATTCTCTATTTTACGCCCTTAGGGGCGGAATTTCCAAAAATCCTGAAACATATATTTTTTATTTTTAACTAAAATGCCAAATACTAATTTTCATGAATTTAACTTCAAAAATGACGGATTTTCATACAAACTTTCATCCCCTATTTTACCCCCTTAGGGGTGGTATTTTCAAAAACCCTTCCTTAGTGGATGCCTACGTGATAAAAGGTACCTACTGTCAAAATTTCAAGTCTCTAACCCCAGCCGTTTAGGCTGTGCGTTGATCGATCAGTCATTCAGTCAGTCCGTTTCTTCTTTTATATATACAGATGGGCTGATTCAACCAGTTTATTACCACTGTCTTACAGAAAACCGAAGTATCAGCTTGCTATTACTCCGGTTTTATAGAGTGAATGAGATTACAGAGACTTGGGTCTTTGGTTGGTATTTGGATACCAACTAACTTGTTTGCAGGCTGGATTTTTTCTAAAATAATAAAATATTGGAGTTCATTTTGTATTTACGCGTTTGAATGTGATGCGTTATTTAGTAAATAAATAAATTAATTAATAACACCCAACAGTCACACACATAGCCCTGAACCTACACTAAGATACGAGTCTTGTGTTGTGGATATCAGGGACTATGAGAGACTTACGGTCTTACAACACCCAGACCCCGGACACAAATGTCTGTCACACAAACATTTGTCTCGGTATGGGAATCGAACTCACGGCCTCTCGTTTCACAGCCGGCTACTCGCCTACTGCTCCACGGAGGCTGTCAAAGTATGATAATACAATAGCTGTTTTTTATAGACAACAAATCGTTTTGACATGTGTGACATGTGATCAACTATGCCGTCCCCATTACTGTCGTAAATTTTACCTTCCAAACGTTTAATGTTTCAATACAAATGATTTTATATAAATCAATGGTTATATTTTGAGTAAGCGCTATTCCAGCTCTGTCAAAATAAGCTTTGTTTAAACGTTAACAGAAAAATATTCTCGAAGCAGAAACTAGCAGCTCTAACTTTAGCATATAAATTAAATTGATTAGTGGTGTCGAGACCGCGGGCGGGGTTGGCTATTGTTTGCATCTTTTGTTTGTTGGCATGCTGGATCCGATAATAACGCTCAAGCATTAAAATTCGGGTCGGGCTATTGACACAAATATCTGAAGCATTTAAGGCAGGGATAGAATATATTTTAATGACGAAATTTTAAATAACTGATGTCACTGGACTCTAGCTTACCCCGAAACCCCAGAACGTGTAATTATGTTAAACTAGCTGTTGCTCGCGGATTCGCCCGCGTGGAGGTCATGTTCGGGAGAAAAAGTATACAATACGTAATACTAATTTACATACGTTTAACTTCAAAAATGACTGATTTTCATACAAACTTTCATCCCCTATTTTACCCCTTTAGGGATGGAATGTCCAAAAACTTTTCCTTAGTGGATGCATACGTCATAAAAGGTACCTACTGTCAAAATTTCAAGTCTTGGCCCCAGATCCCCAGTCTTGGTCATCGATCAACCCCAGCCGTTTTGGCTGTGCGTTGATCGATCAGTCAGGTCTTCTTTTATATATACAGATATTTCACTATTCGAATCGTTATTCTGTCACGTAAAAAATATTTATCGGGTGCCCTTCCACCCTTGATCTTTAATAGAGACCCCCCCTTACTAAGCCTAGGTAAATATATTCTTTCACAAATATATTTTGATTATAACAGATACGTCGATAAACATCGCTTAAACCTATATTGGTTTGGTTACATATTTATAGCACAAATGGAAGAGTTAACAAATGGGAGCAGCGACGCGCTACGCGCTTAATGTAGTTAAAATCTTTGTAATAGCCTCATTTACTACAATGGACGTATGGCGACAAAGCTAAATTGTGCCAGGGCTTACTAACCAGAAAAAAGTCTTAAATTCCAAGCTATTTTCTTTCATCGTTTTTCACGTAGAGAAAAATTCTCCACACTTAACTGGATTCTACGCTTCTTTTAGTTTTTCTTTTTGAATATTCAACTCTGATTGGTAATACGGGAATAGAGACATAAAATCAATATTATGAATATAGATTTGAATATCTGGGTTGGGAAAAGTCAGTATGGCCGTAACTACTAACCTTTTTATTCATATTTTGAAAAAAACGATATGTCCACTAAAATTTCTAAGGTATCTATCTATGACTATAGTAAAAAAAAGTAACAATATTTTGAGTGTTCTAAAAAAAATATTCATATTTACCAACCAGTTCCAAACCTTTATTCATTTATAAAATTCACGGGCTATAAATACTCATGCCTGTTTTCAATTCACTGAGTATCTGCCTTAAGTACACAATAGAGATATTGGAGGGGTTTATAGGTCACGCCAGCTTTGATTAAAAACCCACTGAATGGTTATGTATCAGGGTGGGTTTAATCCCACAGCTATCTATTGGTTTTTCTACTGGGTTTGGTTAAATTTTATGTATTAGGATATTGAATCACAAGAACATCGATATTTGTAGAACTAATATTTAGTTTGTTAGGAACATCAACATAACTATGCAAGATGGAGAGTTAAAAGGCACAAATACAAAGTTTATAATTTATTGATTGAGTTACACGACACTGTTACACATCTCAGTGCTTAATATTAACACACACGCATGTCAGGAATCACTTAAGGCTTCTCTTTATATGAATCTACCAGCATTACCCTCTAAGCTGAACTACGCGGCCATTGAACTGTTTACAATTACTTACTGCCCCGCGAACGAACCACGAATATCCTGGCTATCACCTAGTCTACTTCACAAAACAACTGAACTGAACACCGGAGCGCGGAAGACACTCCGTTTTTAACCGACTTCAAAAAAGGAGGAGGTTAACAATTCGTCGGAATCTTTTTTTTTATGTATGTTACCTGATAACTCGAAGACGCCTGGACCTATTTGAGAAATTCTTATTTTGTTTAAAAGGGTATACTTCCCAGGTGGTCCCATTGGCACCAAGTCAGGATCTGATGATGGGATCTCAGACAAATCAAGGGCAACCCTCAAATTTTATAGTGACGCATAATTTGTTTTTTATTGAAGTCGGTGTACTTTTTATGAATAAAAAAACTTTTATATTAAACATTTACTACTCCCACTTTGGTTGTCATTATTAATCTACCCCCAACTAGTCTCCTAAATACCTTCGTTATACCTTCGTTATACTCTCGGTATTTCTAATAATAGGAAATACCCCAATAAGTTGAAACTTATATGGTTCCACGATACCGGAAAGTACCCATTATATGTTGGTTTTCTTATATTTACATATAACTAAACTGGAAATGTTTATTTTATTAGTAAACAAAACTTGTGGAGTGTAAGAATACGACAATGATAATAATTTTGTTTTTAATTAATTGTTCATAAAACTATTTCAACATGGAGCCATGAACGCAAACCATCCCAAAAGTTGCTCACTTTATATGCAAATTTATGGTCGTTCTCTTTCCAGACAATAAAACCACTTGGAAGAACTATTAATACCGAAGTTTCATTAATGGTGAGGTGATGAAATTACTGATAATATTTCTATCACAAAGCTCACTTTTGTAATTGCCCTATATACGAGTGAATTGTCTACCCTTTTAGAAAGTGCGAAGAGCTTAATTTGAAATTTCTTAAGTGTTCATAAATATTTGGTCTACATTTATAAGAAACTAACGACCTGGCTCGGCTTAGCATGGGTTGCAGAGCATATATGCCAACATTTCTGTCGTAGTGTCGAATCAGCCTACTATTTTCAAACAAGTGGGCTAGATTAAAATGGAAATGATGTTCATACTACTCGTAGTATTTTTATTAAATTTTATTTTCAATCCTGTAAAATTATTACAAAAAAAGTATAGATACATACACAAACTAAAATATTTCTTTGTATACAACATCGATAACTTCTTAGCCGGTTTTTTCGGTAGCCTTCCCACACTTAGGCTGGTGGTAGGATATTCATATCCGCCCGGATAGCGACCACCGTACACAGGGCGAAAAACCCGCCATAGTGGCACACGCAAGTGTGTCGCGTTCCGGGATCAGCCAGTGTACATCCGGTTTTTGTCGGGGGTCTGGAGTTGGGGTACAATGGCCATTTTGCGGCCTTCCTAGTACTCTGACACTAGACCCTCGACCCCTTCTTCACCTTCTTGCTCATGGCGTAGTGTGAAGAAGCAGGCCGGCATGAGTGTGTTGAGTAGCGGGGATAGATCGTCTCTCGCTACTCAGTACTCTATTTGGACGGCACTGCGCTTACCATCAGGTACAGTGCGGTCACTTTGCAGTGCCAGGATAAAAAAAAAAAAAAAAAACTTAATAATTCTCAACTAATCAGTCTACCTGTATTAGTCTTTTTTCATTTACCTATCAGTGAAACTTGTAATTGGCCTTCGAGACATATTTCTTTATTTATTACTATAACCTAGCCGTAAGGTACCCGAACAAATTAAAATTAAGCTCCAAGTCGCCATGATTTTTCCGACATCTTCAACAATTTACTAAAAACTGTAATGAATGGTATACCGAAACCTTAATCATGAATCACTCGGTCTATTGGTCAAAACCATATTGAAATCCATTTAGTAGTTTTTGAGTATATCGCGTTTAGACAAACAGATGAGGATAGGGGACTTTGTTATATAATATGTATCGATATCGATTTAGAAATATTAGTCACAGATTTTTACCACTTCTTATTGTTGTTTAAAAATACATCCAACGAGTATGCTTATTTATGTTAAATGTTTTCAGCAATATAATATATCTTCCAGCGGCTATTTATTTCTCTTTTCAAACATGATTAAGTGGAATCTGTAATTAGACAAACAATAACTGTGAACGTATTGTAAACTAAAGTCCAAGAGACTTACCGGCGGCTCTCGCCTCCTTGCAGGCGAGTACCATACTGTGTCGGACGTCGGGGTTGTCGTCCGCGATGGTCTCTCCCACGGCTACGAACCGCTCGACGGCGCAACAAACCGCGGCGCCTACTCGCTGCACCGCCGCACCTCCCGCCGCCGCCTCGCCGCGTGTCGCAACCAGGCTGCTGATCTGTGAATAAGCATATAACGATGACTTATTGGTTGAGTGTCCTTATTGACATCTTCTCAAATTTTGCTCGAGAACAATATTCTGAATTTAGTTCCAGTTTAAGAAAACCATTATGATAGCCTCAAAAAGTACACCGACTTCCATAAAACACACATTATCATAGTTATAGTCATTATAAAAGTTTAGGGTTGCCCTCAATTTTTCTGAGATCCCATCATCAGATCCTGACTTGGTGCCAATGGGACCACCAGGGAAGTATATCCTTTTAAACAAAAAAAAAATTCTCGAATCGGTCCAGGCGTCTCCGAGTAATCGGGGAACATACGTCAAAAAAAAAATTACGACGAATTGAGAACCTCCTCCGTTTTTGAAGTCGGTTAAAAAAAAAAAAAAAAGCGTTGTGAAACTTTTTTTTATTTCTGCCTCGATAGACAGACGAGTAGACCTGATGGAAAGTAGTCACTGCCGCCCATAGACTTCTGCAATGCCAGGGCACAGCAAAGCCGCTACCTACCGTTTGACCTTACAAGTTACAACCTGATTGATCTAAGCATTTAACACGACAGACTTTTTGATACTTCGTTGCCGCCCTCTTTTCGGGATGTAAATAAGTCGACAGTAATTTTACAGCTTTCTTTCCGTATTCTCATTCCTAAAGCGCCCCATGGAAGTGGTCTTCCTCGTTAGTTGGTAATGGTATTATAGTGCTAGGGATGTATTGAACTACAATCTATAAATTATTTTTTAACACTACTGTCTTACGTAGGTACTATTACTATTATTACAAATGTAAGATAAATTGAAAAAAAATTACTATTTATGTGCAAATTTACTATTTATTTATTATATTAGGATTTTTATATATTTATTTTACAAATTAACCAATACAAGTATATTTTTTATTAAAAACAAATCATTCGTGTCCCATGTTATTTGATGACATGACATTGATTACCTATAGTATTTTAATTGGGGTTTGTGATATTATCAATGTCGTCTTGATATAAAGTTAATTATATCTTGTATTTCTGAAATTATATTTTGAGAAATGCTAAAAAAATAATATTTCAAAAGAATTTGCGACGTAACATTTGACGCAGGGACCTTTATTTAGAGTACCTATATTAATAAAAAATGAATGTAGACGCATGATTAAAGAAAGACCTGTAATCGCCGAAGGGGTAGCCAAAGGTGTATGGGTAGGCGGCTTTGCTGTGCCCTGGCATTGCAGAAGTCTATGGACGGCGGTGTCTACTTACCATCAGGTGGCCCGTCTGCTCGTCTGCCTATCGAAGCACTAAAAGAAAAAAATACTATGTGATAGGGGCCAGGCTATAACCATACCGGACCCAAATGCAGACTCCGGGCTGATACTGAGCATTTCGGGTTAGTGAAACCCAATATAACTTTAACCGACCTGGGGATCGAACCCGAGACCTCAGCACAGCAGTCGTACCGCCTACGCAATCACAACGGCGCCACCGCGGCAGTGTATTTTAAGTATAATAACTTTATATAAAAAAGGCTTGAATACTCAACGATTGAAAATAAAGTTGTTGAAATCAGGCACTAAACAATACGACATACGATTTTTTAATAGTTATTATAATAATAATAGGTCATTTATTTATTTTTTGTGGGAGGTATATTTCAAGTTAGTTCTCGGGCTATTCCGTATCAGTTAAACTTGATAGTTAGAAAACTAATTGCTGTTACTATGGCAAAAGTAAAGTCGGGAATTAGTTCTTTAATTAGTGCCTGCTCAAGTCTTGTATGTCTGAATAGCCATCACATCGTGATGAATGAATGTCGAAATTCTTTTGAAGCCCCAGTCTAATACAAAATTGCTCTGCTATTTTAAAAGGTTTTTTGCAGCCTCGGCAGCCAGTTCATCGCGTGAAAAGAGATTGCATGACATCCCAACACTTTTACGCCAACGTTAAATAGGTGCATGCTTATAAAAAAGAAAGGCTTATTTTTCTGTGCTATATTAAACACCAAGTATTCATTTATGAATATAGCAGTGGTACGGACTGTCTAGACAAAAGTCGTAGGTTCGAATCCCGCCCAAACCGCAGACTTTTCTAAAGTGTGTATTCATTGTTTGGGGAATTATTGCTTACTTTAACGTTGAAGGAAAACATCGTGAGGAAACGTGCGTACCTGAGAGTATTTACTAGAATTATTAAGCTATGTGAAGTCTGCCAACCCGCATTAGGCCAGCGTGGTGGACTAAGGCCTAACCCCTCTCATTAGTAGAGGAGGCCCGTGCCCAGCAGTGGGACAATGTTTAATACAGGGCTAGTATTATAATTTTATATTGGCTACAGTACCTTTTTTGAAACTTCCATATTTATTTTATGTAGACTAATATAAATAAACATTACTGTATCCATACCAATAATATTTCTAAGTTAATCATAATTAACATTTAACGATAATAGGTTTCTTAATATCAAACTACTACGAAATAATCATAATTGTTGTCTCCTCCAATCACCCGTCAAACCGCACAATAGCAGGCAGTTTGCGTGAAGTTAGACTTGTTGTACTTAAGGTAGAGACATCATAAATGAATTGTTTTCGAGTAATATTGCAGATGGTACTGACTACAGTTTAACTGAATTAAAAACTACTGCACGAGCAAAGAAAGCAAGCGACAGCTTAGTTGGTTGCGGTACGGACTGTCAAGACGAAAGTCTTATGTTCGAAACCCTAATGGCATACACCTCTGACTTTTCTAAAGTTACGTGTTTATTAAATGTTAATTATCGCTTGCTTTAACGGTGAAGGAAAACATCGTGAGGACATCTGCATAACTGAGAATTATCTAAGAATTTCTAGAAAAAAAATAAAGGTATGTGAAGTCTACCAATCCGCATTAGGCTAGCGTGGTGTACTAAGGCCTAACCCCTCTCATTAGTAGAGGAGTTCCGTGCCCAGCAGTGGGACAATGTTTAATACAGGGCTAATATTATTATTATTATAAGAAACTACTGTCCATTGTACGAACACAGAGTTATGTGTTATTATCGTCTCTGATTTAAGTATTTGTAAGAATTTTAAAGCCTCCGTGGCGCAGCGGGCGAGTAGCCGGTTATGAAACGAGAGACCGTGGGTTCGATTCCGACAAATATTTATGTGAAAGACAGATGGGACCGTTGTAGTCCCCCGTAGTTCTTGATACCCACGATACAGGTTTTACCTAGTGTGGGGTCAAAACTATGTGTGTGACTGGGGGGTGTATTTGTTTATTTATCAACAAGCAGTATCTATTATTGTTAGTACTTACTGTCTTGAAGAATTAATATGATATGATGCATAAATACACGTTTTCCTGATTTTGCTGATAGTTTTTGTCAGTTTCAGTCTAGTGGGCAATTGTAGCCGGTTGTAAAAAAGTGGCTATAGGTTCGAATTTCGCGATAAAAGTGTATGTGAACCAAAACTACTTGTTCAGGTATGGATGCTGTGAGACCAAAAGTCACAAATAGTGCCTAATGTTACATACGTGTTTTACTGCGGGGTTGAGTATGCGTGTGATTGTAATTTTTTATCTAGTGATAAAAATAACAAAATAAAGACATACAATAGCCTAGTACTCAACCCAGTAGATCAATCAAAATAATAATAAAAATAGGTGAAAATACCTTTAACCTAATCATATTCTTTATATATAAAACGTAAATCGTCGTTTAATTCGCATAAAGTTCATTTACTGTCCAGTTCCTAAGAAAACTCAGTTCTGCCCTTTACGTAATACTTACTAGTCTTTAGCTTCATATCGGAATGCACAGCTATAAATAAGAATTCTCATCACATAACTATTTTGAGAAAAATAATTGTACCAAAATAGAAATATTATTGAACAGAAATGTCATGGGGACGATAAGAATCACGAACAGTATAACGTGTTATTATCCTACTAATATTATAAACGCGAAAGTTTGTAAGTATGGATCGATGGATGGATGTTTGTTACTCAATCACGCTACAACGGCTGGACGGATCTGGTTGAAATTTGGCACAGAGATAGATTATAGTCTGGAATAGCACATAGGCTACTTTTTATCCCGGAAAAATGTATAGTTCCCGTGGGATAGTTTTGTTTTTCACAGAGCAAGGGAAGGGGTAGTTTATGGATCAGAAAATGACATGCCACTTTTTATCCCGGAAAAATGCACGCGTCCTATGGGATAGCAAAATATAGAAAGGTGTAATAGCTTAAGATGCATCCATGGATGGTATACCTTTTCTTCCAAAAATTACCGTAACGTAACCATTAAATAAAATACCTATATATTACAAGGCTATTGAACAAATATTCAGATACAGTTTTCCAATACCTAGAATGTTATTCAGAATCATTACACACAGGAGTAATATTGTAGGTAATTTTCAAATGAAAATGTATTCATACAAGTCATATCCAGTTAAAAATTGTTAGGCCCAACATTACAAAGTGTAAACCGAGAAAAAAGGCATTAGAGGCTGAGGTAGAAATATGTAGGTGCTTACATATAATGGCTTCTAGGTATCATACATAGACTTTGAGGTTGAAGCAGTGATCTATGACCTATGTATTATAATACCAACCCTGTACTAAATACTTTCCCACTGCTGGGCACGGGTCTCCTCTATTAATGAGATAGGTTAGGCCTTACGCGGGTTGGTAGACTTCACACACCTTAGAAATCTAATTTAAAATACTCGTGTGGTTTCATCACAATGTTTTCCTTGGCCGTCAAAGCAAGCGATAATTAACAATGATTGCACACGTAACTTAAAAAAGTCAGATAAATTTTTCACGGTATGCAGCGGCTTTACTGTGCTGTGGCATTGTAGAAGTCTATGGGCGGCGGTGTCTACTTACCATCAGGTGGCCCGTCTGCTCGACCGCCTATCCAAGCAGTAAAAAAAAAATTTAAAAGTAGATCTATGTATACTGATTAATATTAAAAATCTACGTTTAGTTCATAGTTACTGAATCACTACTAGTTTCAAAACATTTCCGAAGTCCTATCACACTCATTTGTAATAGGTAAAGACGAGACAAAACTCCACCGCGATTTTTTGCTACGTATGAAGTGACTTTGTCGCTCTTTGTGGCTTTCCCACAGGCTAAAGCCTGTTTATATCTGCACCGGCACATGTTTATATCTGCATTCTACGTAATGTCGTGATATTTAGGTAAGTATAATGTTTAAAGAGTTGTATAATCAAGTATTGCTATATCTAAGGTCAAGTCTTGGGTGGTATGTCCATAATATTTATGTGTATCTGAGCACAGCATCCCATAGAAGTTATGTAAGAACTCCACTCCATAATCGTGTGAATACTGTACGTACGAGTGTGAATGTGATTTTTCTCTTCTTTGTCTTAAACTTGAATATTTTGTAAATATATAATATACGGCACGTAATAAATACACACATATATATGTTGCGCTTATGTGCCTACTCATATCTCACTGTTTATCAAACTAAATGTTTTATATTATTGTTAATAATTTCATGAATATTAAGGTTAATCTTTAATTTTTATTTCTACCATCTAGCTCTGTATGAAATAGAATAATTGTTGCTTGTAATTATCTCGAAGATCACCTGTTCCATAGTTTGCCGGGAAGCGGAGACAGACCGCGCGGCGCGAGCTCTAATCAAGGTCGTCCTTGCACGCGAGCGTATTGATAACTCCTACTACTTGTTGCTCTCCATGCTATTTACATGATCATCAACGGTGGTGACGAGAGAAGTCACGCTAGGTCAGGTGGTGGAGTGTCGTCCTCGTGCCGAACGAACGTACCTGCGGCTCACGGCGCGTGAATTCATCGTCATCGGAGAGTGCGTCCATGTCGTAAGGAATTGCGCGTGGCGTGCGGGCGGTGAGCGCGCGCTGTCCGCGGGCGCGCGCACGTGCTCCGTGACGCTGCCGTGTCGTGCGGACCCGCCACTCCGCCACGTCCGCCACGTCCGCCCGCGATTGCCGCGGCACTGACGGCTCACCCCGCTGCCCGCCGCCACCACCGCCACCGCCGCCTCCGCCACCTCCGCCCGCCCGCCGCGCATCGATCCGGGCTTCCCGCCCGCCCCGTGCGTCACGATGGCACTATTGCCTGGGCCCACGTGCTTGCCCTTGCCCAAACACTCCAAACGTAACTTATTTCGTGAAAAATGAGGTTTGAAAACGTATCTAGTTACTTTTTTCCCCAAAAACGTGCCAACTTTAATCCCTTATTTATGCTTTATACGAAAACTTGAATAATCCGAAAGCTTGAAATCACGACTATTTCAAATTTGGCGCCATGTAGACGCCGCGCTAAGCGGCTGCGCGGCTAGATGCAACAGATTGTCGTCGCAGGCGGGAAATTCTAAAGTCGAACGTCAACCGACGACGCGCTCGAAATCACCGCAACTCCGAAAATAGAAGTACAATTTTAGACGACGCGCGTAAATTCGGAACATCGTCAAAACTCACGACGACGTCAGAGAAGCGCTTTCGACACGAATCAAGCACGATTCGAAGACGTCACGGAGCCTCGTCAAGGAGGTGCAGTGTACGATGAGGCCGCCAGGGCGCCGGGACAAGCCAGGTGGCGTATCATACCTGTTTGATGAGGGGCAGGAGGGTTCTCTCGATGGAGCGCGTCTTTATCTGTGAAAAATCGAGTTCGGGCAGGCCGGCGGCCGCCATGACTGGCGCGGACGCGACTGCGCGGGTGCGCGCGCACGCTGCCGCCCCGCCGCCATTGGGCGCGAGCGGTTCATCACGTGGCGCACCGCCGGCACCGCGCGCCCCCGCCGCCGCCCGCCCAACATTTACTATCCCGTGCGCTTTTTACTTTTAACACGTTCTCGTAGCCTTTCACAACTAAAGCATTACGTGTATTAGTTTGTTTTGGTGTCGAGCGCCGGCTACTGGCGTGTACTTACGTTCGCACGTCGAAGCGTACTTTTTGTTTCTTGTTGATAGTTAATTTTTCAAGGATCCTCGTTTTTATGGAGTTATTAAAAGTCATTAATCATTTGCATAAACTTTATTTAATTCTTTTTAAAACATCATCCGTGCAGACGAACGTTTACTTATTAATGTAATCATTGGCACATTATCACAAAGACCCTCAATGATATCATGATTTCACAAACAATTCTATTCTCTGTGATGGCAATAACATGTTATAGGTGTTATGTGTGGAGAGATCCATTATCGTGACATCTACAAATTATAATCAGGCCAATAATAGGCCCACAATTTTGTATTTCTACGCTTAATATTACATTACATTTTTGTAACGTCACGTACAAGTAACCTTTAAGAACTACTTTATATAATTTTGTAATAATACTGATGCCAATGGAAAATTGTGAAACATCATCAATACTTATGGTAAATTGATATGATCTTATGTTAATATTACGTGTAAGACTTTGGTAAATGTATGAATAGGTGGTTTATTTATGTATATGAAGTGTGCAGCGGGTGGTACTTACATACCTAGAATAGATAGTAAGCGATAACATTTCATATACGGAAAATGTTATTATGTCATGATCAAGAACATTTAAAAGCATAAAAGAATACTTATTTTCAGAAAGCACATGAGATGCCACTTATACAGTACATTAGGAATTGAAAATAATTAGTAATTAAGTTATATTTAGTACTAGTAAGTGCATAGATAGGTTGGTGCTCCTTGGAATAATAATTTGTATCTATACACACTTCAAACAAAATTAAATATTTAGAGCCGTATATGAACTAGATCTATTCTGAAGAGAGCTATCAATAGGTGTTTTTTTATTATTTTATAACAATTATAATATTATAAATACAACTTCAAGAAAGACAACAAGCTTTTGATTCTAATTTAACTAGTATAACAAATCAAGTAAGTAATATTTCTATTTTAAAATTAAAACATATGTTATCAATACATGTTTTTAACGAACGTTACACGTTCAAGAACGATTTAAATCCATTTTCTATTTAACGAAACATGAGGTGTGTTTATCTATCGTCTTGCGAGCACGGGTCATCTCTACTGATAAGATATATAAAAATATTGTATATAGTTTAGGAACATATGCAATATTCTTATAGTTACTATAAAACGTATGGAAGCTTAAAGAAGAACGAACACTCTATATGTTTAAGGGAATTGAAGATTCTTATTTTTATGATCACCACATCTAGAGTACGGCCATTTTAAAAGCCGACTGTTTCAACAAAAATGCATTGGATACAATTTATCTCTCTTATATCCCAAAAATTACGCTCAAATTGATTCGTTACTTATATTAATTGTAATATACTCCCATACTTATTTGTGGTCGCCTTTTATACATAGCTTGGTTGGAGTTGGTACTATCCTGTGAGCTATCTGACATCCATGGACTTTGGCCGGGAGAGTTTCGAACTTTCCTCTTTCTCAAACTTTCTGTTGGACCCAATGTTGGTCGCAACAGTTGTTTGAACCGGAACGGGCCTTCTGTGTAGTCGTCGTCTGAGCTGAAGATGGGCGTGGCAAGAATTTCCGGTGAGTTGCGAAGTATTTTCCGTAGAGTTGACTCTGGGTCGTGGGCTTGATTGTACGCTGGCCTGGGAGGTAGCTCTGACTTCTGAGATTTTTTCACCAGCTCGTTGATTTTGTTACTATGGGAGAGAATAGGATTAACATAACAGCAAATATATAACGCAACGTACGGATAACAGCAAAAAAAGGCTTGAGTGAATATTTAGCACTGACAGAATATGATATAATGATTTATGTTTCTGCGAATATTAACATTGAAAGAAAACGAATTTTACGGATTCTGTCGACTTTATATAAACCGGATACGGATTCTATATAAACCGCGATAGAATCCGTAAAATTTTCAATTTCAATACAATTTGTTTTTTTTATCCTGGCACGGCAAAGTGACCACACTGCACCTGATGGTAAGTGCAGTGCCGCGGCCGTCCAGTTAAAGTATCAATTAGTGTGAGACATCAGTCCCCCGCTACTCAACACAATCATGCCAACCTGCTGTGAAGTTTGTTCACACTACGCCTAAAGGAAAGGTAGCTAGCTAGCTAGCGTAGTACACGGTAGCTGTTAACTGTTCCACAGCTTGATGGTGCGGCAAAAATACGAATTAGCGAACCTCTTGGTTCGGGTCGGGGTAGTAGACACCACGAAGCTGTGGCTCCGAAGGCTAGTACGTGTGTTTCTGGTATGGAAGGGAGTTGATGATTACGAAAATCTTGTAAGAAAGCATATGACTATTATCTCAAAATAGCAGGACACTATTTTTACTATGTAACAACGTACTTGTTAACCCCGCTGATCCCGAGTAGTAAGACATGCGAGAGAATTGAATATAGTTAGTTGTATCAAGGCCAGAAATGTGTAATGTTATTATCCCTGTCATACCTGACGAGCCCCCCACACTGCCGACTGCATGGCAAATTTTGCCAGTTCTGATTGTGCTGTAGATGCCGCTCCTCTTGCTGGTCGTGACCATTGCTGGATTGTTGGTATCTACACACAAATATTTATATATACCAAAAAGTTTAATCAAATTAGATAAGGAAAGAAGGACATATTTTTAAGACATATACAAATTAAACATAACGAGTTTGTTTCAGATCAATAAAAAGAGAAAATAATACAAGTTTTTTAATTCATAAAAAGTGCACCGACTTCAATAAATTACAAATTATACGCCCATATAAAATGTGAGGATTGCCCTCGATTTTTCTAAGATCCCATGATCAGATCCTGACTTGGTGCCAATGGGACCACCTGCGAAGTATACCCTATTAAACAAAAAAAAGAATTTCACGAATCGGTCCAGACGTCTTCGAAGACGAACATACATAAAAAAAGATTCCGACGAATTGAGAACCTCTTCTTTTTTTGAAGTCGGTTGATAATAATCGTGGCATGCTATAGAAGTGGTCCGTGTCCAACAGAGTGATGATGTTACTAATCATAATTATATTGCAGGGCGTACCAATCACTCTGATTGTATAATAAAAGGTCAACAGAAATGTGTGAATAATAAGTGTGGGCTTAATTTGAAACTATGATAGACCCTCTCATGATCTGTGATTACTGAAGTGCATGGGGCAGGATTATCTGCGTTGGGCAGTTAAATAAACAAATCAAATACGTGGTTATTTATTATCTATGGAGTATTTAAATAACTGGATACTCAGAGTTATTATTGGGCTCTGACGTAAGGTGTTCTACATTATTTTATTGGCTATGAATTATTTATCATGTCTGTAAGTACTACTAATAGTACTGTACATCAATACATCCTGCAATTGTTTATAAATATATTACCACACATTTCTCATTTCAAACACTACCATCTACACGAACTAACCTGGAAAGTCTGATCTCAAAGTCTTTTTTACACAGCAACGGCTCGTCCCACGGTCTAGCGGGACTTTCGAGAAATTCTGGCGATGGACTGTTTCCATGTTACAGTTCAATATCCATTAGGAAAGCATGAATAGAATGCTTATTTTAGATAACATTTAGACATTTAATACGTTTTATTCCTATAACATATTTTCTTTAAAACAATTATATTATTTTATTTATTACCTGGACATTCTACTGGCATCCTGTTCCAGTTGCGAGGGTTGCCCTCGCACCAGTGCAGGCACCAGGGTGAATCCTGGCGGCTGTCGGTATTCATCAGGAGGCCGTTGCACTGAATTCAGTCTGATGCCCGGCTTATAGCGTCGTAAGTTTTTATGCACTTCTTGATTTTTGTTGTGTACCTGTGATATAGAGTTAATCCTGTTCAACATTTTATATAAATCATCAATCATCCTCTAAATATATATGTTTCTGTACAAAAACGGCAGCGGCTCTGCTGTGCTCTAGAATTGTAGAAGTCTATGGGCGTCGGTTACTACTTACCATCAGGTGGCCCGTCTGCTCATCTGCCTATCCAGGTACTAAAAAAACATTAAGTAAGATCCCTCTATTAACTAGTTTTTACACCTTTTCTATATCGCCTAAGCTTACTTGTTCAGCGAAGGTCTGGAGCTGAGCAGCTCTCTCTTGGACGGAGTGCTGCTGCATGACTTGTTGCGGATCGATACGCGGCGGGGGGTGTGCTGGCGCGGGGGGTGCGGGGTGCGCGGGCGGCGGCGGCGCTCGACCCTTTGCCCACTTGCGCCGGGCGGTGTACCCACGGAAATCTGATCACATAAAACCAACTTTATGTGATTTCAGATGTACGCCGGGAGATGGGCCGGCATAATTGTGTTGAGTAGCGGGGGACTGATGTCTCACGCTACTTGATACTTTAACTAGACGGCACTGGACTTACCATCAGGTGCAGTGTAGTCACTTTACTGTGGCAGGAGAAAAAAAAATCCTTTTTGGCTTGATTAAATATACACATATTGTAAGGGT
Source organism: Laothoe populi (assembly GCA_905220505.1). Classification (NCBI taxonomy): domain Eukaryota; kingdom Metazoa; phylum Arthropoda; class Insecta; order Lepidoptera; family Sphingidae; genus Laothoe; species Laothoe populi. The sequence continues at coordinate 13,548,420 of HG992148.1, forward strand.
ATGTAAGAATAGACATTCAATATATTGTTTTTTCCGAGAAAACCCAAAGGGAAAGAGGGTATACGTGCGGTACTTTTTTAAAATTAAAAATGTTAAGAGATTTTATAAACACGATTTCACAAAGAAAGTATTATATGGTGTACATACATATACACTGACGCCTGTAATGCTCGAAGGGGTAGGTAGAGGTGTAACCAGTACACCCACTTTTCGCCGAATTTATTTCGGCCCCTTTGTGATAGGGGGCAAGCCTATCGCCATACCGGGCACAATTCCAGACTCCGGACTGATACTGAGTATTTCTAAATAGAAAACCCAATATCACTTTACCCGACTCGGGTGTCGAACCCAAGACCTCAGCACAGCAGTCGTAACGCATGCACAATTACAACTACTCCACCGAGGCAGTCAGTAGTATAATATGTTGTCTTTAATAAACTTTTCTAAATTTTTTGTCGTATTACATAAAAAGGAAGTAACATCTAATTACCTTCATATTTCACTAGTGGGGATGAATACCAAATTTATATAATTATGTTGTAGGTACTCATTAATGATTAAGTGATAGCAATTTTGTATCACCAAACGTTATCTAATCGATAAAGTCGTAAACAATTAGCGGACTAATATATTATGTTTATGGTAATTAAAGATAATAGTTCTTACTGTTCGATGTTATAATTATTAAGTCATTCACTAATTATGTAAAGAATTTTATCAACATACGACTTTGTATAACAACAGCGGCCTTGTTCGTGTCTATATTTTCTTTGTTCCCTGAACCGGAATCGTTGCTGTCCTGTGACGTCATTCTTCTCAGTATTTTAGCCTTTATCATTGCTTTGTTCTTATTTGGAATACCTGAAATCAATGTTGTACCAGCGTATGTTAATTATTATGACATCAGAATGTGATTCTAACTAAGCTAAAAAATTGTGTTACTCAGTAAGTAGCCCCGGGTCTTCACATATTTTAAGCAGAATTTTATGCGGGATATTGTTTTTATTATATACATAACTTTTTATTTTACTTTTAAAATATAATTCAATCATCATAACCCTAAATACATACAAAATATTATACTGCACCATTTTGCAGGCCATGTGATCGAAAATGCGACAAAACAATTTGATTTTCTTTGTAAATTCTTTATTATAAATCTGTCCAGAGTATAAAAGTGTAAAATCTATAAGTGAACTTCTATTTAACGAAAATCTCCTTAAAACGTAGAAATTGCTAAAGTCTGGTTTACATTATTACCCATACATTGAAACCCTCTATAAAGCGTAACAAACACTCTCATAGCGAAGTAATACGGAATTATTTAGACCCCATAAACATTAATTTTAGCGAATTTCAAAGACTATTGATATAACGTCGTAAATATTTCATAAGCACAATCGAATTCTTAGAAATGTGATTAGATGTGTGAATTTGTTTGTTGTAATTACGTAGCACAGGTTTATTTACTGTTTTTCCTATTTACTGCTATGCGTTGTCTTTACGGTATCCTATTCTTAGTTGCTTTCAACTTTTCAACTGTATTATACATAGCGAGTAAAAGAAAGTGTATTATCGAAAAGGTGTTCATAATTTGCGCAATATAAAAGGGAGAAAAAAATGATGTTGTGAAATTATATTGTTTTCTTTTGCTCTCTCCGTTTTACGAAAACTCTATATTACGTTATAAAACATCCGGTCCCTTAAAATTCGCTATATAGAGTTTACACTGTACCTTAAATAATAATATTCCTAAAAAATGGACTGAGGTGTTTAAAATGTACAATTAATAATAATTCAGTTAAAAACAGTTTCGACATAGTTTAGCTTTTATATAGGTAATGCTAACCAATCATATACTGCAATGTAGTCGCAAATTAAAGTCAAAATGAATGAAAAATATGACTATAAAAGAATATGTCAAATCGAACTAGCCTATTATTAATGTAAAACTATAATCAATGTTCTAAAGGTAATACAGTTAAATAAATCATAATTTCCCGTCTGTTACGTTATGAAGACAAATAACCAAATTACGTGATAAATGTTACAATCGCTTTGTTATTCTAGTAGCAGCGGGCTTAAGCAGCGAAATCAGTAAGGTACTAGTGAGCTACAGTGAGGTAAAGATATTGGCGTTCGATTCCCACACCTAGACGAACATTTGGGTGATTAAATATTTGTTTCGGATTTCAGTGTTGGGTGACCGAAAACCTCTAGTATTTCCCACGACACAAGACTCGTATCTTCGTGGCGTCAGGACCATATATGATTGTTGGTGTTATTTATACTTATTATTATATTACCAGAAAGAGGTGGATGGATTGCGTGAATGAGGACATGCGCATGAAAGGAGTGAATCTAGCTTTGACGGATGATAGGGCTGCGTGGAGAGTTCAAACCATTTGTGCCGACCACACTTAGTGTGGGATAAGGGCAGGTAGATGATGATTTATATTTATTACCAGGTTTTTGATGTTTCCTCTGACTGTCATGCTCCATTTGCTCCCGCTGGAACTCCCTGGCGAGTTGTCGCTCCTGCAGGCGGCGGCGTGTGAGCCAGCCGCGCACGTGTCGCTGCAGCGTCAGCACCGAGATGGCCATCTGCGCCTTCAGCCGCTGAAAGTAGCGGCGAGCGAGCCACCGCCTCACGCATGCTTGCACCAGAATGATCTTCCTTATCTTGAATTAATAAACACTGTGCTATATCTTCGGTTTTGAAATAATAATCCTGTAAAAACTGCCTCGGTGGCGCAGTTATAATTGCGTTACGACTGCTGTGCTGAGGTCTCGGGTTCGATCCCCGGGTCGGGTAAAGTGATATTGCGTTTTTCTATTTAGAAATACTTAGTATCAGCCCGTAATTTGGAATTGTGCGCGGTATGACGATAGTTTATTTATTGAAAGTCGTTGTGACTCGTCCAGCGTTGATAGTTTTCAGAATTGATGTTTAAAAATGGTGTGTTGTGGCATAGTCACCTAAACCCAAGTAAGTTACAAAGAAGTCCAATGATTTATTGAGATATTTCTTAATAATTATTGTAAAATGAATATTGCGGAGTTTGATATAATAGTATTAACGAGTTTTTATATAGTTTTAAATATAATAGTAGAAAGGCAACAGCGTTAGCTTTTCCCAATTTGGGATTTAAAGGTAATTGTAATATTTAGTTCCAAAAAACCTCATAAGTACCTGCTCTTCGTATATTCTCGCAAGTCGCTCAACGTGGTAGTACTTCAAGAACACTTTAGACTTGCCGAGAGCCCATCCGTCCATTTTTAGCCTTAAAAGTAAGAGCCGACACGTATCACGGTTAGGCTTCACTTCTTCGTCGTAACTATACGCCAGAAAACCATATCTGGAAATTAATATATGTATATCCTTTGTATTATTATTTCTCGTACTAAACTTCTCCCAGAGAATCGAACTTCATTTAAGTTCATGATTAACTAGGATGAATTTAGCTATAAAAATGTGTTGCACTAACCATAATGGATGCAAGCCACTGACTATATGCTAAGGATATTATATTAATTATTAAGGATAATAAGAATATGATGTTTAGAATAGACTTTGATTAAGACTCAAAATAAACAAAACTGTATTACGTCATTTATCAGTAAGGCGAATCGTATATTTCTGTTGAATCTAAGTATTCGTTCATTGACTTTATAATAAGTAAAATGTTTTTTTATTCATAAAAAGTACACCGACTTCAATAAAAAACAAATTATGCGTCACTATAAAATTTGAGGGTTGCCCTTGATTTGTCTGAGATCCCATCATCAGATCCTGACTTGGTGCCAATGGGACCACCTGGGAAGTATACCCTTTTAAACAAAAAAATAATTTCTCGAATCGGTCCAGGCGTCTTCGAGTTATCAGGTAACATACATAAAAAAAAAGATTCCGACGAATTGATAACCTCCTTCTTTTTTGAAGTCGGTTAAAAACAAGTTTTAGTTAAAATATACCTACTCATATTAATATACGGTTTAATACAAATGGGTATAAAACATTTAATTCAAAGTTAGAGACTAACATTTCTTTAATTCTGTAATGATTCACCGTAACAAAAAAGTTAAACTGTTATAATATTCCGTAAAATAAATTATATCAATAACTGACTAACCTTTTCAAAAACTCTTCAAATGTAAGCCGATGTGAGAATCCATTTTGTCTGATCCTGATTGTTTCAAGAACTCCAGTATATCTGAGTTGTTTCAGTATCTTTGCTGAGTCAAAGTGTTTTGGAGACCTCGAGTCATTCGGCTTAAGGCATCTCACGAACTGAGGAGTTCCGCTGACCATCTTCTGTAGAAGTTCCATCAAAGAGTATCGGAAGTATGTTGATACTGTCTGCTGGGCCCGTGATTGAGACGCCAGTCCACGGCTGTTAAACCGGTCCTATAATAAACAACGGCTTAACTAAGCAGAAATATAAACAAATTAGTTAATTTGCATATTAAATACTCGGTTTTATGCTAAATCGGGGCAATAAAAGTATAGCGAGAGAAAACGGCATTTCAACTCCACGATGCGCAAAGAGGTTACTCTAGTTTAAGATCGGGCGCAAATACAGTCTAAACAAAAATAATTGATTCATAAAGTGTAACTTTATCCGGAACCCGTACCAAGGACCCTAAATCCTCTCATAGCCAACAGATTATTATAAAGTATTTTTTTATTGCCTCGCTAGGCAGACGAACAGACGGGCCACCTGATAGTCACCGCTGCCCATAGACTTCTGCAATGCCAGGGCACAGCAAATCTGCTGCCTACCGTTAGGTATAGGTATCAGACAGATGCAATTATTAATTAACGAATAGGCGTTTACCCTTGTATCTCCTGATGGACTCTCCAGACTTCTGTCCATATCTCCTTGTAAAGGTGAGTACAGATTCCCTGTCTTTGTGATTGGGCACTGGAATAAAAACCTGATAATATCATACTGGCTTTGTCTCATTAATTGCACCACTTCTGGGGGTAAAAAGTTCCGGTTCTTCTCTAGGAAACCGTCAGCTTGATAAACAACGCGACCAGCAAAGTGATGAATCGCGAAGCAAATAGCATCTGACTTTGGCCTCACATAGTATTTACTCTTGACGTTATTGTGAAACTTTTCTGGAAATAGAAACCAAAGTTTTAATAAAACTAACAAAGTAGTGATACAATATTTAGATTTAGATCAATTACCAATTAGAGTCCGATCTGTGGAACGAGGAAAACGACTCTCTTCGTCCAGCAAAGCCAACAACCCCATCGGTCTCGATAATAACATATCTAGAACCGGCCTATTATCAGAAAACTCGATGAGGTCTACCGGTACACCTTCCGCCATGTATTCCTGCTGCTCCCATGTAAATATGTGCTGGTTGAAATAGTATTGAATTTGCTCATTAGCAATATTTATACAAAGTTGTTCGAAAGAGTTCTTATTGAAGTTTTCGAATCCGAAAATGTCCAGTATTCCAATGGAGAGTTGCTCGTGACTGCAAAACAAGTTTAAATAATGTCATTGGCATATCATAAACTTTTTACAATGAACCTAGAATTTAAAACATTATAAATATTTATTTATTCAGCAATAATTGTTATTTTATGCAACAGCTCACCAATGTTATAGTGTTTGTTTATACAATAGACACCGATGTTGTCTACGAAAAACATAACCCTTGCTTGACAGTCGGGTAAAAATCATAATTTTATAAGGTGAAAAAATCATAATATCCAGTTTATAATATAAAAACGGTTTTTTTACCTCTTTAATATCCCCGTGTATATCGCGTTGCTAAAATATTTTACGAAGTCACTTAATGTGTTTCAAAAATACTCACGCATTTGGTCTATTTTGACAAAGCAGGGCGTTGATTCTCTCCACAATCCTATCAAATGCTCTAGCGTATAAACCACGGGCGGTAGCATCTCTTGCTACTGCTGCTTCTGTAGGGGAACTATGACGTGCGATTGTTTCACCTCTTGCTACAACGCTACTACTTGTCAAACACTCCCGGAGATCTCCTGTTTCCACTCCCAATAGACATGATGCTGTAAAAAGATAGTTACGTAGAAACACGGAAATAAAGTTGGCATTAAATGCGTTGCTTTCTTTAATAATGACATCTACAACAAAGGACTTAATGTGCATCATTATCGTGACATTAGTACACATCGAGCTCACCTCGGTGTAACGGCGCCGTGTCGATTATAGTTGCTTTATTGTCCGTGTTATCTTCTCCGGCAGTCTCACCGAATTCTATGTCGCCGAGGTGCAGTATTGCGGCCAACATTTTATATATGATTTGAACTTCCTCTTCTTGGAAGCCGACTACCTTTAATTTATCAATATGATTATTATTTTAATTACAATACGACGATTGATTAATTTAAAAATTACTTAAAAGGTAACGATGAATTGGATACTATCAGTAAATACGTACACGAACACATGGATATGCAACTTTAACTTTAACTAAAGAAGGAATATTTAGATTCTTGAGATAAATAAACTGTTGGAATAAATGCAGTTCCGAAGAGCAATATAATTGAATTTTATTACCTTACCTTGAAAGCTTGATTGAGTTGGCGCCAACGATGGACATTGTGCTCTCTGTGGGCTACAGAAAGAGGTTGCAAATATCGATGTCGCGATTTCAATTGTTCGTCGAGATAAAACTTCCGCCAGCGACCTTCACTTTCCAATCCATCATAAAGATAATAAAAAACGTGGAAATTACTTTCACCTCTGAAAATACCATTTTTTGTTCACATCAAATGTCATAAATGTAGTTAAATTGAATATAGAATGAAAGTATCATCAGTAATAGTTAATGAATATAAAAATGTGAACGTGTCGATACAAACCAATAATTGTGGCACTAAAAAGTATTTTTAAATTCCGCCTGATGCATTTCAACACAACACGAGGATAGACTTTAAATTATATACATATCTAAAATCAAATGGAGACCTTCTATAACATTTTTTATTATATATTATCTTTTTTTAACTACAGACTAAGTACTACCGTTATAACAAGCAAATAAAAACAGATTAAATATAGATTACTTACAAAGCCTGATGAACCACCCTGGATTGTTCTAGAAGATACACGGATATTCTAGCTCCTGATATCCTTCCTACTCTCATCATGGACAAATCAAGATATTTCCCGAAACGAGAACTGTTTGCATTAATTCCTGTCCTCGCGTTGCCAAATGATTCCATAATCGGGTTTACTTGCAGAATCTTTTCTTCAAGGTTGCGATTTTGTGTCTGTGATAAGTTTTATAAACATTTACTTAATATTCAATCTTGGTTTATTATTTGTTTAGAATACCGGCGAAGAGCCTTTTTATGGATTAAACAAATATTTGCGTAATCTTGGTGATATTTTATTGATATGTCATTGATAACATTATGATTACAATTCTTTGAGCACTATGATTTTATACTTAAATTGAGACGTCCTTTGTTTCTCGTTGAACTATTGCCAAGATCATTCTTCCATAAGTTAAATCAAATGTTGTTTTATTGTAGTGGTTTAAGTGTATTTTAATAACATTTGATCAAAAAATGAAAAAATATTTTTGAATTTCAAATAATTATAATAATACTAGAGGCCTTAGTCCGTTAGTTAAAACGTAAACTTTATCAAAATATCCCACGCATATTACTGTTAGGACTATATACATTTGTACTTGTATCTAAATGATTATTATCTTTATATATTAATTCTTACATTATCAAATCTAGAGATGCGCAAATTTAGTTTTTTGAACAAGGTCAGACCTTGCGGTCGCTTGAGGGTGAAAAGTGAAGGAGTCGGTAGGGTTATTGCACCCACAATGCGAACACCTGCTATTCGAATATTTTATAATTCTTGAATCAAGTATTGGTAATTTAGGAACTTGAATGTGCACCGCGTAAATTAAAGCAGAGAACCAGTAGTACCTACAGTTAAAATTCCTTTTAGTTTATTTAACGAATGGATGCTCTTTAAGAATGAGATGAGCTCTTAAAGGTTCTAATTTACATACTGATTATTATCGTTAAAAGTGGTAGCATAATCCTTAAATGTATCTCTTAAACACTTATCTATTTATATTTAGTAACAACTTTGACATTATAATAAATTATATCGTTTAATTGGTCATTACCTTTGATAAAAATACAAGTTGCCTCAGTAAAAAATTAGCCGACTCAGTTTTTCCAGCACCACTTTCCCCTGATATAACAATGGCTTGGTGTTGTTTCTGGTGCATAAGCGCCTGGTGGGCCGCGTCAGCCACCGCGTATATGTGTGGCGGATTGTCCGATCTACACCGACCATGATATATTTGTTGTGTCTAAAACAATTTCTATATATTATAACTCTAATAACCAAATCGTTTGTCAATATCCAATTAATTGAAAAAGGTGTAAAAGAAATTAATACGACGTACGTGTAAGTAATAGAAAATATACAGACAAGTCGTGCATTTAATACGGTAGTGAAAGACTTAGATTTCGAAATGAATAATTTATAACAGGAAATTAATAGTTTTATAGCGTTACCATATCAAGTATTCGAGTATTTATGTTTATACCTTTGTTGTGTAAATCCCTACATCAGTAAAAGGATTTACAGCGACCAGAATATCTCCGATGTATGTATAGATTTGGTTCTGATTGTATCTTTTCTGTAATTGTTCAACTATTGCGTCTTCAGTCAAAACTTCTAAAGTAGCTAAATCGTCTGTGTACATTTTTTCTGGTTTTGCCTTTCGATGTGACTTAAGTTTGCCCCTTTTCGTTGTTGCTTCAGGAGCCCGACAACTTCGACCTTCGGCTCTCTGTCGTTTTATCTCTGCTTGGAGTTCCTTGCGGATCTAAAATATTAAATTAATCACTGTATGTCTTATGGGCTGAGATATCTATAAAGCAATCAAATACCCATACATAAAAAATCATAGAAGCAGTAGAATAATTACCTTGTCCTCAAAACTACTGACAGCGAGTAGCAGAGGATGTTCCAAAAGTTCTCTTGCAAATGGTCTTTGGTTCATATCTTTTATTAAACAATCTGCGATGAAGTCTGTAAGTTGTGGTGAAAACATTTCTGGGTGCGTTAAACTAGGAGGAGGATTACGTGGAATTTGAAATAGAGCTCTCATTGGATGTAGTCCGGATAAAGGAGGTTCACCTTCAGCCAGCTCAATGGCCGTTATTCCCACGGACCACACATCACACCTACAATCATACGATTCATCCAGCTGTTGTTCACATGCGATAACCTGAAATTGTATAGTGTAACCTTAAACAATATTATCATAATCACGAAATGAGATCAAAGTTACTTTCAAAATTCTGTTGACATTGTATTACGGTCATTGCAATAATACGCTTAATGTAGGACAGCAAATGAATACTTTGCGTTCAAGATTGAAGCCAAATAGTAGTACAAATATATGTTTATTTTAGTTTACCTCTGGAGCCATCCAATATGGTGTGCCTACTGAAGTGTTCCTTCTTGCCGCTGTGGCTGCCAAATGTGATGAGACACCAAAATCTACTAGTTTGACCTCGGCATCTTCGGTCAAAAGAATGTTGTGTCCTTTAACGTCTCGGTGCATGCATCGGTGTGCGTGAAGATGTGTCAGAGCTCGTACAGTTCCTCGCAGTACGTACGCGAGTTGCGGTTCAGTAATATTATTGCCACGAGCGCGCATACCAGAACACAAATCTGTTACCGAACCGCCAGTACACAGCTGCAATAAAAAAAATACAAATGAGCATATTGTCACATTGACAAGGACATATTTGTGTGGAATGTTACTAACCTCCATAACAAACCAAATTTGATCATCGTCTGAACTCACACCGCGTTTTAAAAATAAACCAAAGAACTCAGGAATATTAGGATGACTAGATAAGTCACGAAACACCAGAAATTCCTCTTCAATTTCTTCTATATTCTCTGTGATGTTTTCCAATATCTGGAAGTTAAAATAGATTTAATATTATGTGTGGTAAGGGTTATACTAAATATTCCCCATTATATCTCGTTAATATTGTATATATAAAAAAAGAAACTGACTGACTGACTGACTGACTGACTGACTGACTGACTGACTGATCGATCAACACACAGCCAAAACGGCTGGGGTTAGAGACTTGAAATTTTGATAGTAGGTACCTTTTATGACGTAGGCATCCACTAAGGAAGGGTTTTTGGAAATACCACCCCTAAGAGGGTAAAATAGGGGATGATAGTTTGTATGAAAATCCGTCATTTTTGAAGTTAACTTTATGAAAATTAGTATTTGGCCTTTTAGTCAAAAATAAAAAACATATATTTCAGGATTTTTGGAAATTCCACCCCGAAGGGGGTAAAATAGGGGAAGAAAGTTTGTATGAAATTCTGTCATTTTTGCAGTTAAACGCATGAAAATTGGTATTTGGCCTTACAGTTAAAAATTAAAAACACATATTTCAGGGTTTTTGGAAATTCCACCCCTAAGGGGGTTAAATAGGGTAAGAAAGTTTGTATGAAAATCCTTCATTTTTGAAGTTAAATGCATGAAAATTGGTATTTTGTAGTGTATACTTTTTGTCTCAAACATGACCTCCACGCGGGCGGAGCCGCGAGCAACAGCTAGTATTGTATACATACAGTATGAGCCTTTGTGTGCACTTATACATTGTTACATAGCCTTGACACCAATGCTAGAGTAGGCAGGCTTGTGATAACATCCATACAATCAATTACAAACGACGTGTTAACAATACCACCATAAAAACTCAGTGACCTATGCTTTATTTACTTGTTCACTCGGATGTGTCAATAAACGTTAACGTTCAAGAAGTCTACTTTAATTATCATCGTAATTCAGCGCACAAAGAGGCAATTCTTAACAAGGACACAGTAGTGCGTAATATTAATATTTACTTAAATTTATATACCGTTAGGAACTTAAACAATGAAAAAACCATTTTATCGATTATTGCTTAGAGATTTATAATATCTTACAAACTTAAAGGGTCGTGACGAAGTTTAAATTTGCAGAAGAATTCCTTTATAGTCGAAGGATATATTTAACATTTCTCATAAACGCGCGTTGAACCTTTAATCCTATTCGCGGTGGGTCACGTTTGTTGCGAAACTATAATAGAATAATGCCAAGAAACGTCTTTGTTTTAAAATGTTGCACTATACAGCCGATATAAGGTTCGCTGACGTCACTGCATGTACCAGATAAGGTCAACAACTTTTCTTATGACTAATGCGGATCTGTGGAGGAGTTATAATACGCGATAAATTTTATTGGTCAGGTCTACTTTCCTATACATATAAATTCTGTGACGTAATTAAACATTTTGTAAATGCTAACCTGGGTTGCATTTTAAAATACGATTTATATTTAATTTATTTACGAAAGGACATTTTGTTGTTTAACCACAACGGCCTTTACGGCTTTACTGGGTAATTCATCTAATCGGGTTTATTCTATTTTTTTCAGCCAGTTTGGCAAGTATTAAATACAGTGGTGTATCGTGCATTAGATGGGCTCTGTATAAAAAAAATTTGGAATGCTCAAATGAAGGGTAATGATTTTGTTGCAAAGATCTTCGGGGCCGTTCGGGGCATCTGTAGCTTGGGGGCCCGTATCATCGATACGGCTGATGTGGCGGTAGCTACGCCTCTGATTAAATACACACATATTTTATGCAGTTTAGGACGGAGGGAATTTAAACCTCGTGGATTTAATTTATTGAGGAGCTGTGATTTTTTTTAAATATTGAGAAATTTTTTAATTTAATTTATCTACGAGTAATGCTTTATAACCGAGGCAGGCCAATGAACTCAGATTAGAAAGGACGAGTTCGCCGTGTGCCACCGTTGTGGCAACTGCCGAGAGGACACGGCCTCAGCCTGGGACGAAGAGCGTAGCACTCTCAGAGCAGACGTCGTTTTCTATGATCGCTAGCCGAAGATCCTAGCGTGCGGTAGCCCACTTCTGCAAGATGGATCGGGCACGATTTGATCCCTCTCGCCGCCAGAAGAGACGTAGGAAACGCCGGGTGGACGACCGACCGGTGTCTTCCGCCATGTGGAATGGGGGCGTTTGGAGAATTCCACCACAGTAACCCCTGCCTGTCGTACGAGGTGACTAATTGGGGCCATGTCGATGCACTCCCAATTTCCGTGCATAGTGAGACCTCGAGATGGACGGCTGCACGAGTGGTCAGGCCTCGTTCGCTGTCGTTAACGCCGAGGGCGTTTTTTTTTCTTGTCGCGGAGAAAGCTTTTTATTACTGCCGCCCGCTCCGGAGGGAAGCGGATTAAGAATAAAACGGGTATGCTGGACTAGCCGGTCATACGACCCAGCATCCCCCTCGCACGGATGATGGCTATCCGCGCTGCCGCTGGGCCGAGTCCCTAACCCCTATGTACACCCCACCCGACACTACCAGCTAAAACCCCGCGGTGGCCTTCTTCGGCGCTTGCGGAGCGATCCCGGGGTATTCAAAGGAGTTCCAGACATGCAGCCGGAATCGCCCCTGCGCGGTGCTGCGTAGCAACCCATCTCCATGGAGGGCTAAGGAGCCCCCGCGCACCGAACAACGACAGCGAACGAGGCCTTACCACCCGCGCTGCCGTCCATCTCGGGGTCGCACGATGCCCCTAATTTGGGAGTGCATCGATACGGGCTGACAGCCCTCCGCTGCTCGCCCGCGACCCCCGATGGCCCCAATTAGTCGCCTCGTACGACAGGCAGGGGTTACCGTGGTGAAATTCTCAAAACGCCCCCATTCCACAGGGCGGGAGACGCCGGTCAGTCGTCCACCCGACGCCTCCTACGTCTTCTCTGGCGGCGGGAGGGATCATTTCGTTCCTGATCCCTCTCGGGGCTCTCCTTCTGCGAGATGACGCTCTTGCAGAATTGGGCCACTGCACGCCAGGACCTCCGGCTGGTGACCATGGACACCACGGCCGGCAGCGAGAGGTCTCCTCCGACGACTGCTCTGAGAGCGCTGCGCTGTTCATCCCAGGCTGGGCACTCCTCCAACGTATGTTGGGCCGTGTCCTCGCGGCAGTTGCCACAGTGGTGGCACACGGCGGACACCTCCTTTCCGATCCGACACAGGAACGTCCCGAAACACCCATGGTCCGTTAATACCTGTGTCAGTCGGAATGTAGGCGCCCCGTGGCGCCTGTCTAGCCATCTCTTTAGGACAGGACGCACTGCTGCGACAGTCCTCAAGCCCGTAGTCGGGCTCTCCAGCCTGACGCCGAGGGCGTCCTTCGGTGCCCGGTTGCTTATAAGCCCTCCCTATGGAGATGGTTTGCTACGCGGCACCGCGCAGAAGCGGTTCCGGCAACAATTCTAGTCAACGTTAGGATACCCCAGGATCGCTCCATAAGCGCTGACGAAGGCCATCGCGGGGTTGTAGCTGGTACTGTTGGGTGGGTTGTATATAGGGGGTAGGGACTCGGCCCAGCGGCTGCCCGGATAGCCGTCATCCCGACGAGAGAGATACTAGGTCGTAAGACTGGCTAGACCAGCATAACGGTTTTATTCTTATTCCGCTTCCCTCTGAAGCGGGTGGCAGTAATAAAACGCTTTCCTCGCGATAACAAAAAAAAGCCTATGATCTAGTGGGTCAACTCATGGTAAGATTCTCCAGTGTTAATAAATATCTGCAACACAAATTCTTAATAGGTATATTCCGGGTGCGCTACCGATCTTAAATGAAAAGACCGCAGCTTGGGGAACTTCTGTATATCGCACTCTCCTTTTGAAACGCAACTGTAAGCTGCTCTTTACGTCGTGTTTCTAAGACATAGGTACTATATCTGTCGAGATCGTTCATTTATGCTATATAAGAAACTGTCTACGAAGTGACTTAAAACTAAAACGTAAGGGTACTTTTTAATACAATCATTTATTCAAAGACCGGCTTAATCTAATCTACCTTAGATTTTAAAGGAAATATCGGGGGTCACTTACAAAATATTTGCAGCTAGATTGATAAGTTATTATTATATATAAGTTATTATTTTCCCCGGCGTCGGGACGTGACGACCCCATCGCCCGCTGGTGGGATAATCTTGTGACAGAGATTATTCCACCAGTGCAATCAGTCAACCCAACTAGTGGTAGTGCCATGCTGCGCACTTTCGGGTAGCAGCCGAATGGGCCGGCACGCCCGGGGAAGAACCACTCTCTCACAGAAAACCGGCGTCAAGTGGCAGCTATGCTGTCGCGTTTCGTTTGGTCTGTGAGAGTCCCGGAGGCCCACTCCCCATCCCTCCCCCACACCACTAAATAACATGGCAGTGCGAGATTTGGTTGATCTACCCCAGGAGGGTACCACCAGCGTACATCGCGGTGGAGAATCCCTCTCTGGACGTCCACGCCCAGATCGTACACCACCTGTGTGTGGATGCCCAGGCTGCCCTCCGTATTCTGGGGGGGGGCAATTTTGCACGTGTACGAGGCAAACGGAGCAGGCAACATAAGGCCACCCCTTCCACGCTTGCTGTGGATTTTTGTAACATAAGGGGGCTGAATTCCAACTTGAACGCCGTCCACTTCCATCTTGAGACGGCGAAGCCGGCCTTGCTATTCCTTACCGAGACGCAGATATCTTCTCCGGCTGACACCTCTTTCCTCTCCTACCCGGGGTACAAACTGGAACATTCCTTTGTACCGCGGGCTGGGGTGTGCGTGTACATTAGAGAGGATATCTGCTCTCGTCGCCTCGGCAGCCTTGAAGGGCGGGACCTATCCAACCTCTGGCTACGCATAGACTGCGACGACCATCCGCGAATCTACGCATGCCTGTATAGGTCCCATAGCGGTAATGCCGAAACTGACCGACTTGTTGAGCACATGCAAATGGCTACAGACTCCGTGCTGCAGCAGATCCCATCCGCAGAGATCGTGATTCTCGGTGACTTTAACGCCCACCACGCCGAATGGCTTAGATCACGCACCACCGATCATGCGGGGAGATCTGTTCACGATTTCGCATTAGCATATGATTTGACACAACTGGTCACCTCGCCAACGCGAATCCCAGATGTGGAGGATCATACACCTTCCCTGTTGGACCTTCTGCTGACCTCTCATCCGGAAGGCTACCTGGTATCCGTCGATCCTCCTCTTGGTTCGTCGGACCACTGTCTTGTCCGGAGTACAGTGCCAGTCACGCACTCAACACGGCCTCGCTTTGCGGGCTGCCGCCGCGTGTGGCACTATAGGTCAGCGGATTGGGACGGAATGCGGTCATTCTTTGCGTCCTACCCATGGGGGCAGATTTGCTTCTCGCCGGATGATCCTGACGTCGTTGCTGACTCTATCACTGATGTGGTACTTCAGGGTATGGAACTCTTTATTCCGTTCTCTGCAGTGCCCATCGGAGGCAAATCCCAGCCTTGGTTTGGTCGCTCCTGCAAGACGGCATTACGCCGAAAGCGGGAATGCTACCAAGCCTGGGCTGACGCGTCGGCGTCTAGCGATGTAAATACCGGCGCATTTAAAAAGGAGTTTAACTTTGCCTCTAGGTCCTTCAAAAGCGCCATTGCTAAGGCGAAGTCGGAGCACATTGGCAGAATTGGCGAGAGACTGGCACGTCTCCCGTCGGGAACACGTGCGTTTTGGTCTCTCGCCAAGGCTGTCTTAGGAAATTTTTGTCAGCCATCTTTTCCACCCCTGCACACGGAGGATGACTCGCTGGCCCATGCCGCGAAGGTGAAAGCCGATCTTCTGGGCTCTCTCTTCGCGTCCAACTCGACTTTGGATAACCGAGGAAATTCACCGCCGACAATCCCGCGGTGCGATGCAACGATGCCGGAGGTTAAGTTCCGGCAAAGTGCAGTTCGCAAAGCACTCCTGTCCTTGGACATTCATAAGTCGAGTGGGCCCGATGGCATCCCTCCGATCGTGTTGCAGACATGTGCTCCGGAGTTGGCACCGGTTTTAACGCGTCTTTTCCGGCACTCCTATACATTAGGCGTAGTCCCGAAATCCTGGAAGGCCGCTTTAGTGCACCCGATCCCTAAAAAAGGCAACCGCTCGGACCCGTCCAATTACAGGCCTATAGCCATCACCTCCTTGTTCTCCAAGATAATGGAGTCCGTTATTAACTGCCAGCTCCTGCGGTACCTGGAGGAGCACCGGCTGATTAGCGACCGCCAGTACGGCTTTCGTCGGGGTCGCTCAGCCGGTGATCTTCTAGTCTACCTAACTCATAGATGGGCAAAAGCAGTTGAGACCAAGGGGGAGGCGCTTGCAGCCAGCCTGGACATAGCGAAGGCCTTTGATCGGGTATGGCACAAGGCGCTTCTTTCGAAGCTACCTTCCTATGGGCTTCCCGAGAAATTATGCAACTGGATCACCAGTTTTTTGGCAGATCGGAGCATCAAGGTCGTCGTCGACGGTGCATGCTCTGATCCTAAATTTGTCAATGCTGGTGTTCCACAAGGCTGTGTACTGTCTCCTACTCTGTTTCTTCTGCATATAAATGACATGCTGCAAATCAGCAACATTCATTGCTATGCAGACGATAGCACTGTAGATGTACTGTACACTGGCCGTGCTAATATTTCTCGGGAATACGTCGACGAGAGCCGGAACAAACTTGTGTCTGAAGTCGAGTCCTTGTTAACCAAAGTCTCGGACTGGGGTCGACTAAACTTAGTCCAATTCAACCCCAAAAAGACACAAGTCTGCGCGTTAACCGCTAAAAAGTCACCATTTGTCGTGACTCCTCATTTAGAGAACACTCCCCTGTCTGCCAAACCCAGTATCGGAATACTTGGCGTCGACATTTCGAGCAACGTCCAGTTCCGCGGTCAATTGGAAGGAAAGGCCAAATTGGCCTCAAAGAAGCTTGGTGTGCTCAATAAGGCGAGACGGTACTTCACGTCGGGTCAACGCCTAAATCTCTATAAGGCGCAAATTCGGCCCCACATGGAGTACTGTTCTCATCTCTGGGCGGGAGCCCCCCAGTACCAGCTACTTTCATTTGACCGCATTCAACGTAGGGCAGCTCGGGTTATCGACGATCAAGCTCTTTCCGATCGGCTTGATCCATTGGCTCTGCGTAGAGATGTTGGATCACTCTGCATCTTCTACCGCATTTATCATGGGGAATGTTCCGAGGAATTGTTTGGATTGATCCCGGCCGCTGAATTTCACCATCGGACATCGCGCCAAAACATAAAATTCCATCCGCACCATCTCGATGTCCAGCGTTCCACAACAGCGCGATTTTTACGGCATTTTCTGCCACGCACAACCACTCTGTGGAACCAGCTGTCGCCGGCGGTCTTTCCGAACCGTTACGACCTGGGAACCTTCAAGAAGAGAGCATATTCTTTCCTGAAAGGCCGGCAACGCATTTGCAAGCCCTTTGGTGTTGCAGATGTTCATGGGCGGCGGTGATCACTTTCCATCAGGTGAGCCTCTTGCCCGTTTGCCCCCTTTTTCCATAAAAAAAAAAAAAAAAAAGTTATAGCTTTGGTGGGGAAAGATTTATTATAAAAAGGAACGCCTCAACGCCCGCGGGGGCATTCTATAAGAAACTAGTGGGAGTCAAGCTCGGTTTTAATCAGTGTGCGTACAGTCGTTCTCAGTGAAGTTTGTATTTAATCGATGATTGCTAATAAAAAGTATTCAACAAGTTCTAGTTATTTTTCTGATCAATCGAAAAACCCTTTGCAATATTTATTCACCTTAACAGCAACCCGTTTGCCGCTCTTCTTATCTCTTGCGCAGTAGACCTCGCCGTAGGTGCCCTCGCCGATGAGCTCCTGTAGCGTAAACCGGTCCCGAGGGTCGGCAGCCCGGTCCAGCTCCACGTGCTGGGACAGCCCGCGGTATGCCATGTCGCTCCGCATGGCTCACGTTTTAGTGGTACACATCTGAAATAAAGTAAAAAAATAAGAAAGAAAGAGAATATTATGTGTAGGTTAACTTTTCACCTACTAAATTACTACATTTTGATAGCCTCCGTGGCGCAGTTGCCGAGTAGCCGGCTGTGAAACGAGAGGCCGTGGGTTCGATTCCCACACCGGGATAAATGTTTGTGTGACAGACAGATACTTGAATTCGGAGTCTGGGTGTTGTGAGACCGAAAGTCTCTCGTAGTTCCTGATACCCACAACACAAGACTCGTATCTTAGTGTGGGGTCGGGGCTATGTGTGTGACTGTTGGGTGTTATTTATTTATTATATTTATTTATTCATACTAATATTATAACAGTATATTATGCGAAGTATGAAGTTTATGTTTGTTAGTTTTTCAAAATATTTGAAATATATCAACACATACTATATATCTGGTGAAAGGCTGGTGGTAGGATATTCATATCCGCCCGGATAGCGACCACCGTACACAGGGTGAAAAACCCGCCACAGTGGCACACGCATGTGTGTCGCGTTCCAGGATCAGCCAGTGTACATCCGGTTTTTCTCGGGGGTCTAGAGTTGGGGTACAATGTTTGGCCATTTTGCGGCCTTCTGAGTATTCTGACAATAGACCCTCGACCGCTTCTTCACCTTCTTGACCATGGCGTAGTGTGAAGGAACGGGCCGGCATGATTGTGTTGAGTAGCGGGGGATAGATCGTCTCTCGCTACTCGATACTCTAATTGGACAATTGGACCGCACTGCGCTTACCATCAGGTGCAGTGCGGTCACTTTACCGTGCTAGGATAAAAAAAAAATATATTTTCATAAGAGAAAATGTTGGTATGCTTATTTGTCGTGTACGTCACAGTCTCCCACTGTACCAATAAATTAATCATGCATGCGAAACTAGCATACGTATAAGTCAATAATAAAGTCGTAAAAGCGTTTCAAATATCTACATTTTTTATACCTTTTGTTCTAATAATGACCAGCTAAACATATTGACCACTTAAACACACACACCACCAAACCAAAAACAGCAAAAGGGAATAAAATTGTAAGAACAGCATAAAAACCTCAGAATATAATCTTTTATTGAATATAAGAACGCGGCTTTGTTTGACAATCCTACTAATACTTGGAGTAATACCCTAAGTACTATATTATAAATGCGAATGTTTGGTGGATGTTTCTTACTCAATCACGCTCCAACGGCTGGATGGATCTGATTAAAATTTAGCACAGAGATAGATCATAGTCTGGAATAGCACTTTTTATCCCAGAATAATGCACGCTTCCTATGGAATAGCAAAATATAGAAAAAGCTTAAGATGCCTCCATGGATTGTATACCTTTTCTTTCAAAAATAACCTCCACGCGGACGGAGCCGCGGGCAACATCTAGTAGTTTCTAAATAATATTCTATCTACTTACAAATGTTTGCGATTTTATATTTCATCATTTCATTTTTCTCATGGCACAAGTCAAATTATATAAGATTATTTCTTTTTATAGTGAATTTCTATAACATTTTATTATACTAATAAAACTGTCACATATTTTGTATCAGTCACACTATGTTTACTTCATAGAAAATATTTCCTAATGAAATGCTAAATCAAATTTACGATTACATCAAAAAGAAATCATCAAAATTACGAAACAGTAAACACAGATCATTAATACTTAATAATGATTTACGTGATACGTGATTCATACGTATCACCTTGTAATTATTGTAATAATTTAATGTAATCCGAAGATCACTCCGGTTAGCAGTTTAGGTACCTGTTTTTACATTAAAAATAGAAAGTGAAATTCATATTATTTATTCACTTAATTTAATTAAGCTGTGACGAAATTGAAGCAGTAGATTAGATATTTAAATTTATGGTAATAAGTATGTGGTATGCAAATTACTGCTTAATGAAGTCGACTAACTGATTCAAGTAAATTGACAGGAAGGCAAGTACTTGCGGAATAAGATATTCTGATAATCACAAAGAATGGGCTCGGAATTTTCAGATGCATCCAAGTAACCGTTTTCGGTATGCGTGTTCGCATGCATGTATGTACGAATAAAATATTACCGATACATTGTTTAACTGCTATAATATACTATTTAACAACTATGCGTGTATTGTTTGCTAAAAAATCGAAAATGTGTGTAGTAGGGAAAGTTTATGACTCTTGAATAAATTGTTCCAGACTCTATGTCAATCATATTTCATTGTTTGAATGAAAGTGTTAATTATCAAAACAGAGAGTTTTGTATCTTATATTAATATTAATGGTTTCATAAACGTTCGTTTTGATCTTAATAACAATCTTAGAAATACACATTTGATGTTATGAACAAATTATTATAACATTTGCGCTAACAAAATAAATTTCTAAATATTTTCGTTCTGTTGAGATGTGCTCTGTGATTTGGTTATAGAAAACTCGTTTACATTTCTCGAAATTCTGATTAATATAATTTTTCACGTGTCATTAGATAACGCATTATATTTACATAACTGCGTTCTAAAGAAATTTCGAACGAAAATCCATGTAATTGATGATACTCTCATGCGTGTCAAATAAATTACCTACTTTTTTAACTCGTTAGCATTGGCAGTTAAATTTTTGGGGCTATGGAATTTGTTTCTCACATAAATATATTTTTACAGCTAAAAATATAGACCATGATATTTGGAACACATAAGTTTTTTTAAGTGTATTAACACGTCATACTGATAGCGTATGTAACGGTAATCCGTTTGCTCATTTCGTTGTTTTATTACATACATACATACATACATACATATACACTCACGCCTGTAATCCTAAAGGGGTAGGCAGAGGTGTAATCAGTACACCCACTTTTCGCCAAATTTCGGTCCCATAATGTTATAGGGGGCGAGCTTATCGCGATACCGGGTACAAATTTCAAACTCCGGGCTAATACTGAGAATTTCTAGATAGAAAAACCCAATATCACTTTACCTGACCTGGGGATCGAACCCGAGACCTCAGCATAGCAATCGTAACGCATGCGCAATTACAACTGCGCCACCGAGGCAGAGTTGTTTTATTATTATGAGTTCATAACGTCATTGGTGGGCATCTATTGTTTTGTGTTTTTACAGCCGACGCAAACAAAAAATAAGTCAACAATCAATCAAGTCAATAAGGTAAGAGATCACCACCGTCCCTGAACACATACAATACAAGTGAAATCCTTTGATTTGCCGATTTTAATAGAAGATGAAAGGAGTAAGAAATTGGGGTGAGCAGGAGAGAGATTTGAGACTCTTATACATCTTATCAAACGATACGCAACAGTATGTTGTTTTTGTAAGACATTGGAACAAGTCCGATGAACCGGCCCAGTCATTCAAAATTGACTGTTTGTGACTACGACTTAACGTTCATAATTTTTTTAAAGTGATTTTTTTATAACCTGAACCTTTTGGTCCTACAAACCTGTACTCCCATTAAACACTCTTTTTTACTTGAGCAAACTTTATTTTAATTAAATTATTTTTTTCAATTTACTCTTTACGCCATTTAATCGCCCACCATACATTACATAATGATCTTTTTTAAGTAAAGAGTCTTTGTTGGTCTGGTACTGACTATGTTTAGCGAGTAAAACGTTGAATTCCTATGTGCGTCAAAGATTACGTTGGTCTCTCGTAGTAACAAGACAGCAATGGTATCACGTTAACGACTCTGAGGGAGCATGATGAATCAATGGCTAGAATGACCACTAGTTAATCTAAGTAAATTCTGGATTTTTAGGTAAGTTTTTGATGATATGACCTTGCGGACATGAATCATGAACAACGCTTGTATATTCATTTGGATGAGGTGACCCAATCGTTTCTTTTTGCTGATTGTTATGAGAGTGGCATGATATCATATACTACGAGGACAAATACGGTGCTGTCCAATAACTTAGTGTGTGCTAACCGTCATGTTTCTTATCCAATATTTTGATCAAATTTATAGCTGCTATAAAATGTGTGAACAAATATCACGGAGTCTCCCAATGTTTTTATTTATTCGTTTGATCAAATGAATATTGGACAAAGAAATGACGAGTGACATACTCTCCTTTTAGACATATCTTGAGAATTCTGTACACGCGGAAGAAGTCGTGACTGATTTGTGAATTTTTAACATTGGTTACCAATGTTATCATTGCCATAACATGTGTTCCGTCTTACTACAAAATCTGTGTCAAACTTGTGAAGTAGCGGTGTCGTAACATAGGTAATTGTCTCATCGGTGACGAATAGCAAAAAACGTGTATCTCACAGTATGAGTTTTTGACAGTTGTTTATGTTTTTTTTTTTAATTTATTTAAAATAATATGAATCAGTACAAACATATAAATTGATGCAATCATAAACTCAATTGAATTTTACCGTGCATCATTATCATCGACAATACATTAGTCTAAGTAAAACATTTAGACCATACTGTATAGCTATAAACATTCACACCTGGCGAGCCACAGTGACCGAGCCGACTGCCAACATTAAAACAATGTGGCGGTAGGTTGTCTTGCATGAAACCTGTATGATTTCTCGTAGGAGACGGGAACACTTGAAGATCAACTGATAATAGTTAGAGTATAAATGTATTATCACTGGTTGTAGGTACCTATTTCTTATAGGACTACTTAAATCTTATAAAGGAAGACCTAGGTCAAGACAACAGAAAAGACAGTAAGATGTAATGCAGAAAAACATGAGTGAATGCAATTGTTATCAGTAAGCAACGTTGAAGGTAGAGTGCAGTAGAGATTAAACAGCAGAAAGGATATCACCTAAGAAGAAAATATACATACCTATTCTACGTAGCCTCACAGAGAAGTGGATCTGCGCTCGCTTACTCGTCGGCAGTGGGACATATGCCTTGGTGTCGTGACAATATTTGCACAGTAAGACTTTATGTGAATCTGCTATGTAACTTACTTTAAGGTGACTGCGCGGTTGTAAGTTATGAGTTTCAATAATATATGCACAAGCACGTAAATTTGCTACTGTCATAATGTTGTAATATTTTGATAAATTGTAATTCTTACATACATACACAATTAATTATTAACCTAGCTATTTTTTAATATTTAGTGATACTTCAAAATCCTTTTGGAAGAGATATGTATTTTATGGTTTTTGATACGTTTATTCGAAATTGGCGCAAAACAATTAAATTTTTTATAGCATCTGATGGTAGCTGATCTTGTATCATGAACTTTCACAAAACCTGAAGAATCATGGGTAGGATGCCGACCTAAAAGTGAAGGATAGAGCTTGGGAATCACTCACCAAATCTCAAAAACCATACGTAACACAACAGCAAGCTGTAACTTCACGTCATTCATGCTGTAGACAGAACTGCCAAGAAAGGCTCTACCAATTTTAAGATCATTAAATTTATTCACAAATTGTAACTACACAAATTGAATTATCAAGCCAACTAATGTTTGTATAATAGCTGCCTTGAAAGGACTTAAAATGTTAACGTTAGACATGACAGCATAAACCCGAATTCGGAATTTAGTAACGTGTTTCAACACATAATTCAAACACATAATTGAATTATTCATAAACCATTAACATAATTCGACCCCGAAATAGTATGTATGTACACAATACAAAACTGAAAAACTTTGCATCGATGTCAATCGCCACATCAAAGATCTCTCGTAACGTATGTGAGAGTTCACCAAAATGTTAAGTCGTCGACCTAGAGGGTTACTCTTGACACGCGATTCCGATTAAAAATTGGGATTGGGTTCGAAAACTGTACAATTGGCACTCTTGAACGTAACACCAGCACACGATTTATCTGAATACGACGGAATGTTTAGTAACTAAATGAAATGGATTATTTACGATCGGTAGTTCATAAATACTTTATTTCATTTAGTTGTGTGAGTTAGAGTTCCAATTTCTAGATTGGAATTGAAACTGTATCGAGTTCGAGATTGGAATTGATTTCAAGAGTAGGCCTACTGATTTCGCCTTGGTAGATACCACCAGTTTGTTTATTCTGCCGCCAAGGAGCAATATGCAAGCACTATTGTTTTTCAATTTGTATGTCATTGAAAATAATTCTATTACTGAACATAGGAAACTAAGCAAGTCAGGCCCAGTGGAGTCCGCCCTGTGGAACGGGGGCGTTTGAATTCCACCACGGTAACCCCTGCCTGTCGTACGAGGCGACTAATTGGGGCCATCGGGGGTCGCGGGCCCGCAGCGGGGGGCTGTCAGCCCGAATCGATGCACTCCCAGTTTCGGAGCATCGTGCGACCCCGAGATGGACGGCAGCGCGTGTGGTAAGGCCTCGTTCGCTGTCGTTGTTCGGTGCGCGGGGGCTCCTAAGCCCTCCCATGGAGATGGGCTGCTACGCAGCACCGCGCAGGGGCGGTTCCGGCAGCAATTCTAGCACTCCTTAGAATACCCCGGGATCGCTCCGTAAGCGCCGAAGAAGGCCACCGCGGGGTTTTAGCTGGTAGTGTCGGGTGGGGTGTACATAGGGGGTAGGGACTCGGCCCAGCGGCTGCCCGGATAGCCATCATCCGGGCGAGGGGGATGCTGGGTCGTAAGACCGGCTAGTCCAGCATAACCGTTTTATTCTTATTCCGCTTCCCCCCGGAGCGGGCGGTAGTAATAAAACGCTTTCCCCGCGACAACAAAAAAAAAAAAAAGGCCCAGTGGAGTACCACGCAGTACTCGGTGATTAAAATTGCTTAGTTGTGTTGTTGTTTATGAGCTAGTTTAAAATATAACTGTTTAAAAACGTTTAATTTATTATTATTGACTATGTCCCTAACTTATCAACTTATCAACAGAAAATAAAAAATGAAAAAATTACAATTATTGAATTCTTTTATTATCTGTAGGATTTGAACACCCAGTTTGATAAGCGCTTAGGAGAGTACTAATGTACCTTGCTACAACGCTATTATGTCCCTTGCTGCTATTATTGAAATTGAATATTGCTTTCTATTTATGAATGTTTAATGACGGTTATTAAAAAAAAATGTTTGTCGGTGACTGAACAAATATTAATGGTTTAACACAGTCTATTATTACTTTACGCCCTTTTGTTTTGCAATTAATTGTAATAATAGTCATTTTTGTTTGGAATCGAGTCCAAGCGCAAAAACGTATTGCCCGCGGTAGTTCAAAAAGTACCTAATTACTGAGAACGAAATATTATGAACATGAAATTATTGTTTCATTCTCTCTTTTATATATAAAAGAGAAGGCAAAGGTTCTACACCATGCAGCCTTGAATATTTTATCATATCATATCATATTTTATCATGCCATCTATTGGCGTATACCATCTATATAGCCATCTATCAGGGAGTAACACGGCTAGCTTTTTGAAGGTCGAATCGTCAAAGTCATTGGACTACGTAATTCCCTTAGCGAAAAAATTACTTATTTTGTTATTCACTTATAAAGAAACATGCTGAGAAAGCTATTAATGAAATCGTTTATTCTGTAAATAACATCATTCAATATCATTTTTACATGTCAAACTATAATCATTAAATATGAGCCGACTATAAATAACCTTGACAATGTCGCGATCATTTTTTTTAAGGCGGGATGGATGTATAATAGATGAGTTGGAGTAAATTAATTATCGAGAAAGACAAGTTAAATATCAAATCCTATCCCGCACACATACCCGCCACTGTAACTCTTATAAGCCAGGATCGACAATGGCACACATTTTTTCGACACAGAGCAGTGAAGTTTTACAAGTCTCTGGGATTGCTTTAATGTCTTTAACCCGCAAACAAAAAGAATTATAGGGAGCTGTTGAAGTATTGTTTAGTAGCTGTTTCATATAGAAACTACAGCAGGAGTAAGGTGATCTGTATATATAAAAGAAGAAACTGACTGACTGACTGACTGATCGATCAACGCACAGCCTAAACGGCTGGGGTTAGAGACTTGAAATTTTGACAGTAGGTACCTTTTATGACGTAGGCATCCACTAAGGAAGGGTTTTTGGAAATACCACCCCTAAGGGGGTAAAATAGGGGATGAAAGTTTGTATGAAAATCCGTCAATTTAAAAGTTAAATTCATGAAAATTAGTATTTGGCCTTTTAGTTAAAAATAAAAAATATATATTTCAGGATTTTTGGAAATTCCGTCTCTAAGAGGGTAAAATAGGGGGTGAAAGATTGTATGAAAATCCTTCATTTTTTAAGTTAAACGCATGAGTATTTTGTATTGTATACTTTTTCTCCCAAACATGACCTCCACGCGGGCGGAGCCGCGAGCAACAGCTAGTAACTGATAAACAACACTTTGTTATGGTTTGCATCACTGTACATGATCATGTCACGATTATGTTGAATGGTCGCCTTTTTTTTCCCGTGGGGAAAATCCATCTTACGGATACCTTCTGGTCCTCGGGGGAGGAGAGATGGTTATGCCGGACTCACCGACCTTCCGACCCAGTTCGCCCGAAGGACTACTAGATCGGGACCCTAACCAATTTTCCTACGCGGTAGCCTTCTGCAGCACATGTGGGACAATCCCGGGGGATCCTGAGTGTACTCTGGATTGATGCCGGAACCATCCCTGTGCCGTACCTTTACGGCCCGTCTCTTCTTGGGCTAGATGCCCCCCACAATTTACAGTAGCAGCGCGATGTTTCGCGCCGCCAACCGCCTCAGGGTCGCACCATGAAGATATATACATAAAGGCCGCACATCCCCCGCTGTGCAGCCGCGACCCCTGTGATCCCTTTTAGTCGCCTCTTACGACAGGCAGGGTATACCGTGGTAGAATTCTTCAGGGCCCCCATTCCACAGGGCGGGATGTTGAATGGTCGCCTGCCTGTCATAGCCATGCAATTGTTTGTTTTACAATGTCTCTTCATTAGTTTAATTTCATATGCTGCCGATGTATCACTTTGATTAATGAACTTTTGTATGCAGGATATGGTTGTCTGTGACAAAAAATACAAATTTTCTTCGTTTCTTTTTGTTCAGCAAAAATTGAGGTTTCAAGGTTGCACAGTACATATCGCTTATTAAATAATAATAAATAACTCCCAACAGTCACACACATAGCCCCGATCCCACACTAAGATACGAGTCTTGTGTCGTGGATATCAGGGACTTTCGGTGTCATAACACCCCGACCCCGGACACAAATATCTGTCTGTCACATAAACATTTGCCCCGTTGTGGGAATCCAACCCACGGCCTCTCGTTTCACAACCGGCTAGTCGCCTACTGCGCCACGGAGGCTGTCATTGTTATTGTGGAACCATTAGTAGTCTAGTCTTATGTACCCTATATTTTATCTATGTAATTATCGAATACATAATAAATAGTCGTTGTATTACGAACATTAACATAAGAAAAGGTAATATAATAAATACCCAGCAGTTGACTGCCATGAGTTATGAAGCATTGTTTTGAGATATGCCACGGTCCAATAGCACTTACGTTTTTGTTCCCGTGACCTATGTAGTTATTATTCGTTCATACTGTCAATCACGTCATAATCTTCGGGTCTATACAACAGACCTTCACGCTATAACAACATCCTTGAATGGCAGATGAAGCGATTGAAACGGACGCGTTGTATAGGTTATTTAATCACTGTACAATGTAAATGTAAAAAAGCATTGTAATAAGAACTGATACTTCCTACAAAATGTATTAACTCATATGTCAACAATTCATGAATAAGTATGCATCAACACAATCAAAGTATATATCCTTACGAAATTAAATGATGTAATTTTTCATGACTGATAAATATTTACAGTTCATTAAGTATACAAAAGAGATTTTTGATTGGTGACTTTAGAAGGAAGTATGATTACTTTGCATTTGATTTTCCTGTATTATGCACTGAGATAGCAGCGATAGCCTAGTTGGTTGTGGTACGGACTATCAAGACGAAAGTCGTATGTTCAAGACCCAGCCCAAATGGCATACACTTATCAACTTTTTTAAAGTTAAGTATTTATTCATTGTTAAATATCGCTTCCTTTAACGGCGAAGGAAAACATAAGAATTTCGAAGGTATGTGAAGTCTACCAACCCGCATTTGGCCAGCGTGGTGGACAAGGCCTAACCCCTCTCATTAGTAGAGAAGGCCCATGCTCAGCAGTAGGAAAATGTTTAATACAGGGCTAATATTATTATTTTATGCACTGAGATGTATTATGTTAGTGATATTATTATGCCATGGAAGTAACAAAACAGCATTTCATTTTGATTATCTTAGAAGCTTAGATCTGTCTTGCTTCTTTTTAACCGACTTCAAAAAAAGGAGGAGGTTAACAATTCGTCGGAATCTTTTTTTTTATGTGTGTTCCCCGATTACTCGAAGACGCCTGGACCGATTCGAGAAATTATTTTTTTGTTTAAAAGGGTATACTTCCCAGGTGGTCCCATTGGCACCAAGTCAGGATCTGATGATGGGATCTCAGAAAAGTCAAGGGCAACCCTCAAATTTTATAGTGACGCATATTTTTTTTTTATTGAAGTCGGTGTACTTTTTTATAAATAAAAAAAAATTACCATTGAATTTTGCGATTCTTGTGGCCAATGACTCCGTTATTCTGACCTGCTTCCGACGCGTATCGCTAATCGTTTTATTGTAGTTTCAGGCTTGTCAACTATCTCAGATTTTATGAGTTTATAGCCTTATGAATTTGAATGTTCTACTTACGTCAGAATAAAAATAGTAAAAAAGTTTTATATTAAGTATCTAATTATAATATATTATTTATTGAGCGAAACCGTCACGTCGTTGGTTATTAAGCCCAAATGTTACTTAAAACTCTTATTAAATACGCAATACATGTACGAAAATTACCAGACACACATTCATGCATGTACCATATATTTTAGAGCTAAAAATAACAGGCTATAGGCACAGCATTCTCTTTTTAGTTGGGTCTAAATAACTCTTTATTACACTTCTACTAATACTACTGTGATTACGATTAATAAATGTTATTTCAAGTAAGATCTGATGATACAATCGATATTTATTTTATTACACAGATTACGGAACTTCAATTTGTAATAGTCATAAATGTTAATGCGTTGCGGAGTTTCCCATTTTTTAACCGACTTCAAAAAAAGGAGGAGGTTCTCAATTCGACGTGTATTTTTTTTTGTTACCTCAGAACTCTGTCATTCATTTGTTTTTAAAAACAAAATAACTTGAAAAAAAATGTTGTCCGAATATACGAAACTGTGAATTTTGCTTTTCTGTGACTTTTCAGTGTTGTTTTCTTTTGGTACTCTATCCAACGTACCTATTTTATATTTGTACCACTAAAAAGCGAAAAATAAATTATTAGTTTTAAATAAAAATAAAACCGCCTTCAAAAAAACCCAGACACAACTAAAAAGCAAAAAATAATTGGTTACATTTACATCAATTAATAACATACAATTTAAATCAATTATTTGGAGTCGGTGCCAGCCAAAACATGGAAAAAACAGAATAATCAGGCATACAAAAAAATATAAAATAGATCCATACTTGGTTTTTATGAATCTAAAAGTAAAGAAAACAACACCGGCACCGACTAAATAATTGATTTAAATTGTATGTAATTAATTGATGTAAATGTAACCAATTATTTTTTGCTTTTTAGTTGTGTCTGGGTTTTTTTGAAGGCGGTTTTATTTTTATTTAAAAAGTAATAATTTTCTCTCTTAATCTCTCATCACATCTTAACTCAATATATATGGGACCATACCAGAAATCATAGGAATACAGTACGAACTATCAAAATCAAACCATGTTTGACGGAAATATTGTATAACAAGCGTAAAAATACAGTCGAATTGAGATCTTCAACAACAAATTTTAACACTATGTACAACAAACAGACACATAGTCCTGACCCCACACTAGGTAAAACCTGTATCGAGGTTTTTGAAGGGTCGGCAACGCGCATGTGATACTCCTGGTGTTGCAGGCGTCCATAGGCTACGGTAACCGCTTACCATCAGGCGGGCCGTAAGCTTGTTTGCCACCAACGTGGTATAAAAAAAAGGAAGAACTAAAAGGAATTAAAGTCCCACAATATCCAAACGCGTTATTTGTCGATTACACAAACATTTGCGATGAGGGAATCGAACGATCTCGTAACATTTTAAATATTATATGCTGGTATGTACTTAATGAGTTGTATCTATCGATCGACATCTACTCGTTGGAGCGTCGCACTCGCCGGTAATCCATCATAATTCATAACACACTCGACACCGGCAATTAGTCCAACACAATGCACCGTAAACACGGGCATTAAAATATTTTCATGCAAAAAGAGGTCTTGCTCAGTTTGACTGACGGACGGAGGCGAAGTTATTATTGAAACGACACTTTCACTGTTTGTTTCTGTCACGAATGGCGCGTTGATGACAAACTGGCCATTTCTTTTATTTACTATCGAAACTTTAGTGACACCAGCTTGCTGTGTGTATAATTATTTCAGCAGGTTATCGTAATTAGGGTCATAATGTTACAATTACATATGATATATGTCTAAAGGCTTAAGTTACTTTAATTATTGTAAAATGGCTTAAGACAATATAAGCATATCATTTTGTATGCATCTAAAGTATCTATGTATTTGGCTTTTTTAAAGTTTAGTAACTTTTTCAAATTATACAAAATCGAAATCACTAAATGTGAATACATACTAATATTAGTTGCCTACATATACAATAGACTAGTTTCTTGTGTTTCATTTGGTACACTATTTGATATGCAAACAAAATATAATGAAAAAGAAACCCTTGTGAGATAACAAAATCCAAATTGATTAAAAACGGACGACACAATTATTATTTTTAATATTTGTATAAGTAAAAATAGGTGCGTAATAGGAACATATCACTATCTGTCTCGGACAACTGCACAGTAATGGCCATTGTGGAAAATGACGTCACGACTCATATCATGCATCCTTTTACCGATATTTGACAACTACCCTTTACTAGATTTGAACGGCTTCTAAATTACTTATTTTAATTCGGATTTATAAAATTCTGTTGATAAATGGTTTTAGGTAACGTCACTTCTTGATAAAAATATTAAAAAATATCGTGTCGGTTTATCCTATTGTGTTATTTTCTGGCATCATGTCAACAGAACTTATATTGCATTTTTTTTACAGATTTCAGATTTTTTATCAATACAAGGATTATGGATATAAAATATAAATGTTTGGTCACTGATCTCTTGATATCCTGATAAATCATGTGATAAAGACCATTAGCCCATAGTTGCCACATTTGTGTTTATTATAAATCTCTTTACAGAGGTAGGTATAGGTATTGTAATCTATTATTCATAATATAACAATAAATGAAATTTAAATACATTGTTGTAATCTAAACCAAATTAAATTATATTTTATTTAGTACTTAGTGGTCCCGGGCAGATGTTGTCCTACTATAAGCCGCCTTCTTTAATCGAATTTTCGTTGAAAAATAAGAAATTCAGATCTCGACAACAGCGCCACTTAAAGGATCTAAAGCTATCCTATTTTTAAGTTGGACCCAACCATACCAATACACAAAATTTCATTGAAATCGGTAGAGTGGTGTCAAAGTCTATAACGGACATAGGTAGAAACAATTTTAGTGTTTTATACAGGCATATAGATAGTTCAAATATTGTAAACCAGTGTTTTAAAGTGTTCTTGCATTTGTTCTCTAGCGAAACTTCATTCCGTTCTGGCAGTAGAGTAAAAAAAATAACGGAATCTCAATAATAAATAATAAAACAAAGCATATCTATGCAAACAAATTGCATCGATTTGAATTAAACGTATGGTAAGGGAGATAGATGATTGTGAAATAAATGTTCTAACCTCATTATTCTTAGTATATGTTTATATTACGTAACATTCTCAAAAATGCATATTGTTATGATGATTATATCATGTTATTACGCCTAAACAATTTCATGAAATGGAATTCAGTGTATGTTTTGAAAAATCTCCGTCAAGTTATGAGAGGGCAATGTGTTTCACATGACTATTTTAAACACAATGTGCAACAATGTTCCCATGTTCCGACGGTCGTATTGTATTTTAATAATAGCAATTGAAATTTCCTGTTGAAGGTTGGTTGGTACTTTCCATATTATGTATTTTTAATTGAATAAAACAGCAGAGTTTGTTAAAAACAACAAGTTAAATAATATTTGTTTATGGCAGTCATAAACTCATAGAAATTTTCTCTAAATATGATAAAACTGGATTATGTATAGACTTATTAATTTTCAGAAATGAATAAGTCTATACATAATTACTAAAGTTTACATTATTTCGAGAAATTTGGAGACAGACTGCCTCGGTGGCGCAGTTGTAATTGCGCATGCGTTACGACTGTTGTGCTGAGGTCTCGGGTTCGATCCCCGGGTCGGGTAAAGTGATATTGGGTTTTTCTATTTAGAAATACGCAGTATCAACCCGGAGTTTGAATTTGTGCCCAGTATGGCGATAGGCTCGCCCCCTATCACATTATAGGACCGTACTAAATGCAAAAAAGTGGGTATACTGGTCTGACACCTCTGTCTACCACCCCTACGGGGATTACATTTTTAGCCAATTACATATTTCCTCGATTTAAAGTTTATGGTATCTATTATGCCACTGTTAGAGATGAAATATTAATTAATTGTTAAAAACAACATGGTGATAAATAAATCACCACACCATCATTAAAATGATCTAGATGATACCGTACGCGAACTATCAAAAGATACTCTAGTATAACGATGTGTGAAGCTAATAATGACATCTACTCTGTTGTGGAGACGAAGAACATTACCTCTCAGGCGGTTCGTGTTAGCTAATAGCCAATTTAAAATATCGACGTCAATAAGCGAGATAGTAAAGCCCATAGCCGTGTACGAACATTTCTTTTATAGTGTAAGTAATCAATTTGATACTTATAACGCGGTGAAAGCGTGAAAAAATACTAATATTTTGATAAATCGCGCAGCCGTACTAAATAGAAACACTTTCCATTGTAACTAATCAGATTGGGCGAGACGGACCTTCGAGCTCGCTTACTAAATGTAAGACAATGGATTTAGAAGCTTTGTTGATTCAATATTGTAGTACAACGAAGCCATTGCGGTGCATAATGCAATCCTTTCACAGTATTACAGTATCTCATAATGCTTGACCACGGTCGTAGGAATAGTCCGCCAAACAGATGGCTTTACGCACTCACACTCCCATTCAAGCCCCTAAAGTGCACGCAGCTCCGACCTGACACAAGACTCAACACACGAAAGGTGATATTATATTTTTCCAGAAAATGTATATTTTTTTAGTGTCTCGATAGGCAGACGTACCACCAGGTAAGTAATCACCGCCGCCCATAGACTTCTGCAATGCCAGGGCACAGCAAAGCCGCTGCCAACCGTGTATATGTTATGAGGTGAAATATTAAAATGCCAAAAGTTAAAGTCATAAGATTTAAATATTACGGTAGTTTGTTGACGTCATATCAGTTATGCGTAATGAAACAGTATCGCTGGTAATACACATTATAATCTGTATGCCTTACTAAGAAACGTTGTATACATCTTTGATGGCTTTTATACAGTGTTTTATCTTGGTTAGGTCGTATTGTTTAACCGTAGTAAATTTTAAAGTCTTTTTCATGGGCGAATATACGATGATAGCGTTATTTTCAACAGTCAGTCTTGATTGTTCTCATATGTTCTTTATAATAAACTAGCGACCCGCCCCGACTTCGCACGGGTAGCAGAGCCGACACACACATACACAAAAACTGTCGTAACCAGAGAATGTGGATTTGATTAATATTTAAATAATGTTCATATTACTCGTAGTATTATATAAAAATTATCGTAATTTATATATTAAAAATGGTAATAAATTAGGAGTTGCGCAATGTCCCACGATCACTGTGAGTTTAATGATATTTTTAAATGAAAGTATTTTATTGTTGCCTCCTCTATGCAGTGTTTCGTACTCTTATTCTAACTCTTAAGCACCCTGCTGGCATTTTTTCAACATCTTCAACAATCATCGTCATATTTCAGCCAACTTACACAACCTCCGTCTTTTGGTGAAAACCGTATTAAAACCCGTTCAGTAGTTGTTGAGTTTATGCGAGTGTCTCTCTGACGAGGCGAGGGGTTTTAATAATATATATAGGTTATATTACAATTGTCAGGCCTGACTATGGCTAGAATTATATGATGACATTATATTTAACTATAACCGAAACCGTGCTTCCTGGAGAGCCATGGTGCACAAAGTGACGACCTTAGATAGTCACGACCCTCAGTCGTGAGGAGGCGACGAAGAAGAAGAACTTAACTATGAAAAACAGTTTAACAGTCAAAACTTGACTACAGTTAAAAAACATAGTCTTCCTGTAATATTCATTCACAGAAACAGTAACATTAATTCTCAATAATGTTCGAACTGAATGGCAATTTGATTTATGGTATTTAATAATCAAGGGATTAAAAACTTGTATGTAAGCTATTAAAAAATAGTGAATTTAATTTAGAACTATTTCTAAAATTTCTTCTATGAACAATTAAATCTAATTAATACTCGTTTCCGTTTTAAATTGATAGGTATTGTGTAACTTGCAATAAACCGAGACCAAAAGCGGTCACTACGAGTCCGTACGCTTCCTTGTCTGTCAACACGTTACTGTAATGTGAACCCAAATATCGAATATCCACTCCATTCTAATTAATAGATAGGGGGATAGATTATATCTCGCTACTCGATACTCTAATTGGACGGCATTGCGCTTACCGTCAGGTGTATATCTTACCATTAGCTGTGCTAGGTTAAAAAATATATATATTACTACCACGCCAAAATGTTTAGAAGTAAGCAATGAACGAATAAAATTAAGCGAATGATTTTTTAATGGAAAATAAATTATAGCACATTTTGTACGGTAATTATAATTTGACGTGAAATTATGTAAGATATTATAATGAGCACGATTCAGATGTTATAGTTGAGCCTATTTAATTTGCATTTCCTAGTTATGAATGCGTAAATTAAGGCTCTGTTGTTTCAAACGTGATTCAAGAGTAGTATCGTTAAAATTTATGATCGCGTGTAAATACAACGTCAGTCCTTTGTTTTAGTAATAGTTAAATGTACCTATAATTAAATTAATATAGAATCTATAATATAGTTAAATAATATTTTAAAAATTCAACTACAATTCAAACCCATGAAACTCATTTATGCGTATCCGGAGTAAAGGTGACGTACGATACGTAAAATAAATTGAAACGGATATGTATGTAATTCTTCGCAAAATTTTATTTTACGTCCTGTAGTATAAAATAAATAACTTTAATTTTTTATATTGATATTCACCACGGTAATATTAAATCAAAACATGTCAGATAATTTCCGTTTAATCAATCGGTAGGTAAATATATTATACCCTAAACTGCCTCAAAGTACAGGTTTCCTGCATGAACACAAACTTAAAGGTCAAATAGCAAACGGCCTTGTTTTGGGCGACATCGTCAGGCCTTTATTCATTGATTTTATTTTCAGTTAAATTATTTTAAATATTTGACATAAATTTAAATTATTTACCGATAAAATAAAAAGATTACCTTGTAAATACCTTATGCCTAGACAACCGACAACATTAGAAGGCACTGATATATTGACACAAACTACGCGATAAAATACAGTACTTCAGAAATATACGGAGACTGTAATTTGAGTTCATACTGTGATTTTAATTATACGTGGAGTTAAAAAACCGGTCTTGTAGGACTACGCACAAGAAGGGTTCCTTGTGTTGGGTTCAAAGCTTCAAGGTCATTGACGCTGTGCACAAATTTAATAAAAAAATCTATAAACGTCAATATCACTGTTGAAGACCTATCCAAAAACCCCTTTACATGCTTCTGGGCATTGGTATTTATTTTTCCATCGCTCGATTACTAAATGCAGTTTTATTTCTTAACATTTTACAACACCATTGTATAGTTCTTAGAATATTCTTCTAACTTATATATATATAGTTAGCTACGGAACCCTATAAAAAACATTGAACGCTATAACTCGAGCTCGAATTTAATTATCACTGCTACATAATTCGCTATTAAAAATGTTTTAGAGACAACAACCCTGTATCAGGAACTGTTAGAGACTATTTCTAGTTGGTAGATTTCCCATAGACTTTGCTGATATAATACCTCAATAAATGAGTGTCAGTATCATATGTCAACACCATATGGAAGGCGCTGGACCGCCGTGCGTACGTAACACTGTTCTTGGTCTTTCGTAGATTTGCAATAAAAAACAAATTATGCGTCACTATAAAATTTCAGGATTGCCCTTGATTTTTCTGGAATCCCATCATCAGATCCTGACTTGGTGCCAATGGGACCACCTGGGAAGTATACCCTTTAAAAAAAGAATCGTATCGGCCCAGGCGTCTTCGAGTAATCGGGGAACATACATAAAAAAACCGACGAATTGTTAACCTCCTTCTTTTTTTGAAATCGGTGAATAAAATAAAAGTACAAGGCACTATTGCTTGGTGTAATAATCACAAGTTTGCTTTTAACTATTACAAACAGCATCAGGCTGTCTCTACAACCTAAAGACTGTCTTGGTCATATTATTTGAGACGCTTTTTATACACTAAGAGCCATAGTAAATAGTTTCCCATATAAAACACTAATACAATTAAGTAATATAAATTAAAATATTCATACATGGTTTTGCAAAGATGTTTGTACATGGCCGAACGCCTTTACAGAAAAAAATTGTTCGTAACTTATCCGGTTTATCTTATCGTGTGAACAAAACTACCCAGTTATGCATATTAATAGCAAAGCATGCCCGTTGTGAATCGATCATTAGTAACGGTGTGCAGTTTCACGGTCTCTGCTATGCTATGCGATTTACATGCTACGTAAAAACATGCTTAGGAAACTCAACTTATACTACCTTATTATCTAAGGACAAAATTAATTAATTAAGCCTTTTTTTGTTATACAATGTAGGTGTCATAGTATGTTTAAGTGAGCTTATCTCGTCATCATATCTATTCTATTAAATTTTGACTACATGAGTGATAGCTACCCTATTGCAGATTTTATCTTAATAGTATGGGTTTAGTACCGATTCTAAGTACCAAACTATCGTTGGATTTTCGGACAAGATTGGTATCATTGAATGCTATGAAACGTCTTCGTAATGAGCATAAGCTTATATTAGAATAGTTTACATGGAATAACATTTTCCATTTCACTAAACTTTCGATTTCCACAGAGTACGGAAATCTACCATGCGGATATGTCATGTGTTCAATTTTAACTAAGTACTGCTAAACTATAGAAATTCACTAAATATGTGGAAATAATTTCAAATTTATAATAAATAAATCCACTTTATAGTCACACACGTCGTTCTGGCACCACACAAGGTTTTTTTAGTGCCTGGATAGGCAGGCGAGCCGACGCGACGGGCCACCTGATGGTAAGTAGTCACCGCCGCCCATAGTCATCTGCAATGCCAGGGCACAGTAAAGCCGCTGCTTACCGTTTCAAACCTGTATGGTAGGTATCAAGAACTACGACGAACTATGGTCCCGCAACACCCAGACCCGAAATATCTAGCACACAAAAATTTGTCTTTGGAACCCATTTCATAGCTACTCGCACATTGCGCCACGGACGCTGTCAATACTCCGCAGAATGTATATTCACTTGAGTTAATCCGAGTTATTTAGACCGATCACACAACTCGAATTATCCTTTACGTTCACTTACTTTATGAGTCAGGCTGCGGGTATAATGTTTACGAGGGCAGTTCCAGTAATGTCGAAGAATATGAATTAATTTCCAAATATAGATTTCATGGGCAAATGGACAATTATAATGTAAATAGCCATTAATGAGTAATATATTAAATGTTCTTAGATTTCCGGCTTATAATTCAATTAAATAACATACAAGTTGTATATAAACAAAATAAAATGACGATATGATGTATAAAAGGGAAAGTCCTGACCGAAATGTCACCAGTCCAAACTGTTAAGAACAGAAGTTCAACATTTTTAGAAAGCGTTGATTTTCGTGGTTGTTTTTACACATTTTATTGACTTCCTTGGTGGCGCAGTTGTAATTGCGCATGCGTTACGACTGCTGTGCTGAGGTCTTGGGTTCGATCCCCGGGTAAAGTGATTTTGGTTTTCTATTAGAAATACTCACTATCAGCCCGGAATCTGGAATTGTGGCCGGTATGGCGATAGGCTCACCCTCTATCACATTATGGGACCGTAATAAATTCGGCTAAAGGTAGGTGGGGTGTACTAGTTACACCTCTGACTACCCCTTCGGGGATTACAGGCGTGAGTGTATATGTATGTATGTACTAAATGATATGAAATTGGTCCAATCGCTATATAAAAATACGATGTTTTCTGTCTCAATATAATTTATATATTTCTGGTTTCAAATAATGAACATAAAATTTATATGGAGCATTCAACATTTTAGACATGACAGACAACAAAGTAGACATGGTTTAGGCTAGTAAATCCGCGGACATA
Source organism: Laothoe populi (assembly GCA_905220505.1). NCBI lineage: Eukaryota > Metazoa > Arthropoda > Insecta > Lepidoptera > Sphingidae > Laothoe > Laothoe populi. The sequence goes on from HG992148.1 coordinate 13,586,946, forward strand.
AAGCAGTATATCCATTGGTTTAGGTTAAATTTACTAGGAAAGTACATGTACTTGTGAGATTTTGTATACTATAAGACTTTCAGCGAGCACACTGAGCAGGACCCATAAACAAAGGCAAATAAATATGCGTGTGTCAAAAATAAATTGACTGATCCTTTGTTTCCAGTTTTTATGACCTTAGGCTCTCAAGTTAATCTTAAGCGAGGCTGGGCATATTATTACAAATACCACGACTGTGTTTTATTTTACAAAACCAGAATTCGCTCACCACAATTTGTACATAGTGGGAGTGCCAAGCTCGCTTTCCAATGTTATTAATGTGATAGGTTATTTTAAACGCACAAAGCAAACATCTAGTTCATTCATGCACACTTCCTCTGGTGCAAGCGTGTTTTATTATGCAAAACTTCACCGTACTAATGGAGCGTGAGTTAGTAGGACTTAAATTGAGGCTGATGTACATTTATAAGTGGAAAATAAATATACGTTAAGTAAACAAATTGTAGTGTTGCTAATAAAAACCAGTTCAGAAATTTTTGATGATGCTGCAAATTCAATCACGTCGCAAAAACTTAATGCAGTCAATAATACTATTTGGTGTCAAGTTATGTGCTCGGATGCAATTATTAAATTGAAATTATATCATAAGCAAAATGATATATTATGTGTAAAGAATAGCATTCCTAATTAAAAAACCCAAAAAACTACAAGGAACGAGAAAATTCAAATAGCAGAATCTTCGACTTTTAAATCTTGTGATAACTATAAAATTTATGAACATTTAAGTAGACTTACTTAAAGAGCCATCATACAATTTCTTGAAATAAGCAAACAAGTAATATTGTTGCTCTTCTAACCTAAAATGACGCCATTAATCCACGTTCCACTTAATTTTGTGTGCAGTAAGGTTCGAAATTGCGTGGTGGCGTAGCTCACTTTTAACAATACAGCACACTACAAAATATATCCGTTCACCGAGCTGACTGAGGCAATACGTTCGACTGAGGCATTTGACAAAAAATATTGCGTTAGTAAAATTCTAAAACAAATGTTTATTTATGAGACCTAGTGCAACATACTGTGAGACAGTTTAATACTCGGATTCTGGATTATATGTATGTACCTATTATCTACCATCATCTGTTCGTCTTTTATAAACAAATCCCCATACCCCCACTCCATAATATTTAAAAATCAAAATGTCATTTTCTCACATTTATATGATTATTATGGGCATCATTAATTATTTAATTTTACCACTAATGGTGCATGTTGTGACTGCCTTAAACAGGTGTTACAAATGTTTTCGATGTTTTGTTCCTGTTTATGTTATAAGTTTATTTGTATCAACTACTGGCTGTCTTAAATACTAAAAAAAATTGAAGTAGTTGTTTATAGCAGCAGTGATAGCCTAGTTGGTTGCGGTACGGACTGTGAAGACGAAAGTCGTAAGTTCGAAACCCAAATGGCATACACCTCTGACTTTTCTAAAGTTATGTGTGTATTAAAATGTTAATTATCGCTTGCTTCAACGGTGAAGGAAAACATCGTGAGGAAACCTGGCATACCTGATAATTCTCATACGAGTTTCGAAGGTATGTGAAGTCTACCAACCCGCATTAGGCCAGCGTGGTGGACCAAGGCCTAACCCCTCTCATTAGTAGAGGAGGCCCGTGCCCAGCAGTGGGACAATGTTTAATACAGGGCTAGTATTATTATTATTAGTTGTTTATATATTTCGATAATTAAAAATTTTAGAGCCGTACTTTAGCTAATTTGGTTAGAATAGAAATGGTCGATTAATGTTCCACTAGTTTTCATAACCCGACCAGGATGACGTTATTCAGGCATATTCCTCGGAAATTCAACCATTATTGTATTATGAGAGGTCATGGACAACGACAATCACTTACAAACAAGTGCTAAATATTAAACTTCATACATAGAGTTAGTCGTGACTGTTTGATTTCCTAATAAAATTTGCAGCAAATAATTTGATAAATAATTGCTAAATACATTATGTCATAATTGATCGCGCATATTTTTATTCGTGTTTATTTAGCCTTCAAATCCTAATGCTTATCTATGCATACATTTAAATTAATACAAAATAATACGTAGTTATAAATTACTAGCTGTTGCTCGCGGCTCCGCCCGCGTGGAGGTCATGTTTGGGAAAAACATTTTTAACTGAGAACATTTTTTTTTATTTTGAACTGACAGGCACAATACCAATACTCATGCGTTTAACTTCAAAAATGACGGATTTTTCATACAAACTATCATCCCCTATTTTACCCACTTAGGGGTGGTATTTCCAAAAGCCCTTCCTTAGTGGATGCCTACGTGATAAAAGGTACCTACTGTGAAAATTTCAAGTCTCTAACCCCAGCCGTTTAGGCTGTGCGTTGATCGATCAGTCAGTCAGTCAGTTTCTTCTTTTATATATACAGAAGAAGATAGTGTTCGCGCCATTGTTTTAATAATATTTACACATATAGTGCTTACTAGATGCTTGCTTTTTTATGTATTAAAATTATTAAAGTTGGAAGCGGTAGAACCACACTATACTCAGTTTTTTATACTTGGGTCGTGCGGGGACGTGTAGAGTTGTATCATTATCTCACTGAAAAAACGTGGTAGCCTGCTATTATGTTTCATATGGGTACATGTTTTTTTAAGCACCCAACATTCACACATAATCTTCAGACCACGAATCAACTCAAAGCAGTTTCGTTGGTATAAGAAATACGAGAGACTTCCACAACACTTCTGACTTGAACCCAAATAACCTATTACCGCCTTCTAAGCCAAATGATCTACTATTACTTTCCTCCGATTCTTCTGGTATTATAGTGTCTATTGTCTTTTGGAGATCACATACTCCGATGAACTACAGGACAGATAAAAATACATATATAAATTGGCGGAGAAATATTTTTACCAAAATAATTTTTATTATTGTCATGTATTTATGTTTATAGGTATTTATAATTGAGTATTGTTTTATTTTCGTCTAAACGATTAAAACTTTATCCAACAACTGCTTAAATAGATAATAACCTACTTATTCAACACTGCTTCCATTTGCAACATTTGGTCACTAGGTTGCCTACTCTAAGGGTCACTAACATACTAAATGTTTGGGTCTCTTGTCAAGTAGGTCCTACTAAAATTTTCTTTATATTCGATAAGATTAAATGCCTCATCTTTACCGTTTTTCTGAGAAATATATTTAAAAGTGACAGCAGAAATGATTAAGTCGTATCATTATTTATCAACAAACTATTCAAAAGGATGGACGTTTAACAGCGACAATAATTTCACAGACAGTTAAATCGGTATTCACACCCACTTTCAATTCTATTTGATCGTCTGATCAAAGTGGTAAAGTACACAAGTCAATTACGATAGAAGCATTTAGGAAACATCGGCACCGTGCAAAACCGACTTATGCGAGGGAAATTGAAGATTTCTACCTTGAACAACTAGTTTCCCATAGGAATGAAATGTCATCGCAAATAAATTCTTCATTGAGGACTCATGCAGTATAAATGTTACATTCAATAGGAGGCGCGTCGTGTTATTTAAAATTGACGATAAAGCCTTGCGCCGCGAATATTATATAATATTTAGTTAATTACTTAATTGATGCTATAAAAACGAATCCAAATTTTAAGATATTTTAATTGACATATACTCTCTATCGCCAATAATAAATCGGACCATTCAATTAACTTTCACATAATAGGTATACGTAGCTTCGTAGATGAACCAAATATCAGATAATAATATAGATACCAGCCCAGTATTTTACACAGTTCTAGTATAGGGTACGGGCCTTCTCTTTTAATGAGAGTGGCTAGGCCCTAGTTCTTAGATATGTATTACTAGCTGTTGCTCGCGGCTCCGCCCGCGTGGGGGTCATGTTTGGGAGAAAAAGTATACAATACAAAATACCAATATTCATGCGTTTAACTTAAAAATGACGGATTTTCATACAAACTTTCATTCCCTATTTTACCCCCTTAGGGGCGGAATTTCCAAAAATCCTGAAACATATATTTTTTGTTTTTAACTAAAATGCCAATACTAATTTTCATGAATTTAACTTCAAAAATGCTGGATTTTCATACAAACTTTCATCCCCTATTTTACCCTCTTAGGGGTGATATTTCCAAAAACCCTTCCTTAGTGGATGCCTACGTGATAAAAGGTACCTACTGTCAAAATTTCAAGTCTCTAACCCCAGCCGTTTAGGCTGTGCGTTGATCGATCAGTCAGTCAGTCAGTCAGTCAGTCAGTCAGTCAGTCAGACAGTCAGTTTCTTCTTTTATATATACAGATGTACTATAATACTGTTCTATACCAGACTGCTGAAAATGCAACAACGACGCGGAGCGAAAGACTTGCCAGCAGCAATGCAAAGTATGTACATTTTAAAGGCTATAAATATTTTACTACTAAGAATTTCATAAATTTAAAACAAACACTTATCAACTGATTCAATAGCCGACTCATTTAAACAACTTTATTAAGCTGTATTTTGAAGGATAAAAATTTTGTTACATTAATTCAAATATACAATGTTACGTTCTATATGCGATTAGTACAAATACAATTAACAAAAAGCAAAAACTGAAATTCTCGATGCAGGTTTCAGCATAAACATTATATTAGAGTATGCATTGAATTGGCTTCCTAATTAAGTGTTCATTCATCTTCACGTGACGGCCTCGGGCAAGGCACAATGTCACGAGCGAGGCTAATCCTTCACTCACCTTAACACGTGATCACGGAAACCATAATAAGTTTGTCTATATCTGGATGAGTGGTCAGCTCATCGGGCAAGCAAGTAACGCGACAATGTGTTCAGCAACAGATAAAATATATGACACTTGATCTATGGTTCTGTTTAGATCATTTAGATTGCGTGGTCAGATATAATATCGACTCTCCATAAATTATCTGGCGATGGAATCATCAGAAATCTTGCTCCGCAAGATGCTGCAACTATGGACTTTGAGACCCATTGTTCCATACAATATGCTACCTACAGCTGTGGACTTTAAGACCTTTTATATTTCGGATTTTACTCGCAAAATTATGGCCAGTTTTAGATGTTGTATTACCAATATGATGAACTTTGATTTGATGATTGATTGATGATTAAACTCTGTTTGTTTACCAACTGCACCAAATCCGTCTACACCACACGTGTTCTTGACACATACAACGTTTTGTTTGTTATGATCAAGATGTATTAGTAATTTAATTAGTGAAATATCCAATACAAAGGTGTATAATTCGTTTCATATATTATTTTCTAAAAGGTTCATAATATTGAATAACATTGACGTTTTTGGTGACTAATGGTACAATATACTATTTTACCTATAAACAAGATGTTATTAATGAGAAGGTATAGAACATTTGATTAAGATTTAAGTTTAGCATATATTATTATATACTACGATTATCTAACTTAAAAACAACGCTTTCTAATTCAGTTTAAACTTACTGACACATTATTTAATCGCTATCGAACTGATCGCGTGTAACAATTCTAATCCAATTAATTTTAAAGACAGTTTATTGATCGATTACCTCAATAAATGATGATGATGTTAACCTAAAAAACAGTCAAAAGTAGGCGTCTGCAACAATATGACATTTCATTATGATTTGTATATCCGACATTATATAATCTGTTACATTATTAATGAAAAATGATGCCTTTTATATGTTATAACAGATTAATAAATTGTATTCTATCTTTATGTCTATTCTATTGTATATCCACTAGTTTTAATTTCCCGCTTTGCTCATACGGTGGTCTCCAAACGAGCAACAAGCGACGAACTGAAAAATAATTGGTTAATGAATTATATTATCTTGACATATGATATCGATGAATAGCAGCGATAGCCTAGTTGGTTGCGGTACGGACTGTCAAGACGAAAGTCGTAGGTTCGAAACCCAAGTGGCATACACCTCTGACTTTTCTAAAGTTATATGTGTATTAAAATGTTAATTATCGCTTGCTTTAACGGTGAAGGAAAACATCGTGAGGAAACCTGCATATCTGAGAGTTTTTCGAAGGTATGAGAACTCTGCCAACCCGCATTAGGCCAGCGTGGTGGACTAAGGCCTAACCCCTCTCATTAGTAGAGGAGGCCCGTGCCCAGCAGTGGGACAATGTTTAATACAGGGCTAGTATTATTATTATTATATGATATCATTATTATACTTTGTATTATTTAGGACTCTTATAACTTTACCGTGATTTAGGCTATATTTCATGAGTTAAAGTTCGTATTTTATTCCATTTTGTGTCGGGAGTTTTTAATTTATCAATTATATATACATATACATTCACGCTTGTACTCATGGAAGTGGTAGACAAATGTGTAACCAGTACACCCACTTTTCGTCGAAATTATGACGGCCCGATAATGTCATAGAGGGCGAGCCAACCGCCATATCAGGCAAAATTACAGACTCCGGGCTGATACTGAGTATTTCTAAATAGAAAAACCCAATATTATTTTTCCCATCCCGGGGATCGAACCGGAGATCTCGGCACAGCAGTCGTAACGCATGCGCAATTACAACTGCGCCACCGAGGCAATTATCAATTACTCGCCGCAATAGATACAACGAATACAAACGCGGTAGTTGTGTGCCTACCGACTTTAGTTGAGTTTCTGTGAGCATCTTTCTATGCCATTACTATATTAACTTTCAGGCAATAACATTTCCCCTTACCCTTCCTTTTCTTAATTGAGTTGCCTGCACCAGCCATCACAGACATACTCCCGAGCCCACAGTAAGAAATAATGTATCGTATACAATCAAAAACTACGAGTCACTTTCAACCTCAACACTCAGTACCGATACAATTTTTTTATCACACGAACATTTGCCTCGGTTCGGGAATCGAAGCCGCGGCCTCTCGTTTCACAGCCGGTTACCAGTGCTATGCGCAATGGAGCCGTGCCAGTTTAGGTACTATGCTACAGACATATACACATACATGCAATGAGGTCAAACTTATTACACTTCAATTTGGGAACTTAAAAAGCAAGTTAAATTTAGGCGTGTGCAACAATATAACAATATATGATGATATTTTGATATTTAATCGAACATTATTTGTAAAAAGGAAGCAGATGCTTTCTATAATGTAAAGTAAGATAACAAAGATCTTAAACAATATTTAGTAGAAATTAATACACAGGTATACAGGAACTAAGATTTTCTTAACATTGCATTCATACAAAACAAGAACATATTCAGCCTAGATTTAAAAGTTATAATAAGTAATGACTAATGAATTCTTTGTTTGGAAAAACATGAACTAACAGCTTGCGTCAACTGCAATTCGCACGTAGCACATCATACTATGCTATCACAATATTGTTTGGCCTTTGAAATATTTAGTTCACGAATAACAGTAAGTATAAATATTTCAGCTTATTTCTACATTATTTTTTAAATAAATAATGAAATAATATAGCAAACTATCACCCCAAAGAAAAGGTTAATTAGAAGGAGTAAACCAACATAACGTTAACCATAAGAAGTCTATGGGCAAGCCTGTTGCTATATCTAAGCATCAACTTCTTCACACCTAATATTATGTAAACACGTACTATTACGTTTCTATATTATTCGAAATTAATAAATCCATTTATGAGTCATGCACTGATAACCTTGCTGACAAAAACACACAAGTTGCGATACACTTTCTTTAAGACTGTACCCCACGCCAATAACCTTGGCGATTTGAACGCTGACCAATAAAAAAAACACTGGCTGAAGCTGAGATGTCATTATTTGTTAGGAAAATTGTAAATGTAGCTATAGTCTAGACCCGTTTTTATAGGGTATTACGCTTCTTTTTATATCTGACTAGATGTTGCTCGCGGCTCCGCCTGCGTGTAGGTTATTTTTGTAAGAAAAGGTGTACAATCCAGAAACCTGTACAATATTATGCATGTATCATACATATAAACCTTTCTCCTGAATCACTCTATCTATTAAAAAAAGCGCTTCAAAATCCGTTGCGTAGTTTTGAAGATTTAAGCATACACAGGGACGGACAGCGACAGCGACTTTGTTTTATACTATGTAGTGATGATACACGTGAATAGACTTCGTAGTTTGCCAGACAACTTGTACTTAAAATCGCTAACATAAGTAGTAGCCATATTTAACATATATTTTTATATAGTATAGCGATTGGTTCACTACTTCTCAGGAAAATCTTGGGACTTATGTAAATATTACGAATTTCATGACTAAACATTATATGCCATCAAAACCTTCAATGAAAGATAAATTAATTTTATAATTGATTGGCGATGATTGTGAGTTTGAATCTCTAACAGAAACTGATGATTTAGCTGACTTAAAGCATGCTAATATATCGAAAAGAAAAAAGTATCTAAATTCATATTCTAACATCGTCCATGGCGCAGCGGCCCAGTGAAACGAGAGGCTGTAAGTTCGATTCCCACACCGAGACAAATGTTTATGTGACAGAGACAGATATTTGTTTCGCGTCTGGGTGTTGTGGGAGCGTAGTCCCTCGTAGTTCTTGATTCCCACGACACAAGACTCGTATCTTAGTGTGGAGTTAGGACTATGTCTCTGACTGCTTGGTGCTATTTATTTATATTTTCCGGTAATAGCCGGTACCGGTTTTTCCGGTAATTGGTTTTTTAAGCCAATGAATAAACCATTCCCATCGTAACTGGTTTAAAATGTATACTTAATTTTTTTCGCTCTATATGACTTTTTTAAAAGAACATAGAACACCAAGTTCAAGTATTTTTTTCAAGAAAAGTACATGTACAATACTTTTACAATATTTGCCAGTGGCACCCAAACCAAGCATGCATGCATGTAAATGAAAGACTATATTTAAACCAAAGCGAATTAATAAAGATTGGCATCGTTTTATGTGTTTGCCATAATAATAAGTAGAGAGAGTAATTATCAAGCCACAAGCGTTGATGCGTATCGGTTATTTACGTATTCCGTATATTGAGTTGTATAAAGCCCTGGAAGAAATATTAAGTTTACATTCAATTGCCAAAGTGGTGCATCAATTTCTGTATATGATTATAAAATTTGTTTATTGATATGTCACTTACCTTACACCTTTCAAAAGTATAAGTTGGATTTAAACATAGGTTATTTCGTTAATATGTCGATTGTAAATTACTGGTTTTTTTATAACTAGTTTATACATAGCATACTTTATAAACATTTCTGCCTTTTAGTTATATTAAGTAGGGTAGTCTTGTCTATTTTTATGTATCTGTGTTAATTCTTATCATAAAATTTGTATAAGTATGAATTGTGGCCATTATGTTTTTAAAATATAAATAATATGTGTAGGCAATGATATAACTTTAGAAAGGAAATACGTAAAAAAATGTTAGTGTATCGTTTCCTTATAGAGATTAAACATAAAGTTTGTAGTTCGATGGTATATATTTGATTTTGCCTATACCTTGCCTGTCTCCTTAGTCAGAGCATGTTACGTTTTTTTTCTTTTCTAACACCCCAACAGCCACAAAAAAGAGGCGAGGGAATACTGTCCCACAACACCCAGACCCGAAACAAATATCTGTCAGTCCCATAAACATTTTTCTCGGTGTGGGAATCGAACCCTTGACCTCCCGTTTCACAACTGGTTACTCGCTCGCAACACCACGGGGGCTGTAAAATCAATTTCAATATTAGTACTATCATAAATACTAATTAAAATATCGTTTATTTTCGAGAAGTTTGTCTCGAGATCTAAGCAAAAGGAGTTTCAAGCTATGTCGAATATATATATTTAGATAACGCAACCGGTGTGCTCGAATGTAAAATATAAATAAATACAACATATAATAGCAATATTGGAAAGTTATATTTATATACCTCTGTAATATTTTAAATGTTGGCAGCTCAGCTATAATTCAAAACATTTGAAAACTCACATAATATCACATTATTAATCTGTTCCGTGACGGAAGTGTCAGTCGATTTGGTTTTTTGTTTAGTAACTAATGATAATATGTAACCTGATATGAGCTGCAAAAATAATGTCCTTGTGGTAGAATAAAACACCAGACTTGATTTTTTTTTCCTGGCACACCAGAGTGACCACAGCTCGATGGTGATGGATAGATACGTATTTGCGAACCTCTTGGTTCGAGCCAGGGTAGTAGATACCACAAAGCTGTGGCACCGTAGGCCAATACGAGTGGTTCTGAAAGTATATAGCCAAGTGATTGAAACTAGACTGCTATTCCTCGTCGATCACCTTGACGAATTGAGCGGTGTTTGCCCCCACACAAAAACTCACCGAAGTGGTTTTATGCGCCTGAAATACAGTGTGGCTGCAGATTTTTTTTATTGTTTATTTTATTATAAGGTTGCAAATGCAGCGTGACTCAACATTTTGGTTACTTTGAGACACACGTGAAGATACAGGAGTTTATTAGTTTAAGTAGTTCAAACGACAAATTGCATTAAAATTGTATAATCTGTTTTTTTATTTCTACGCTTTAACGACTGTAATGGTGGAGAAAAAATGTGTATTAAAGTGATTTTTATATGGCAATTATTTAAACGAGCTGTACAGAAAATGCTTACAACCCAACGCCACTACTATTTAACCTTACATTTCACACATAGATGATGTCAACAGCTCGAAAGATTTAGAAAACAAATGTAATACATATATGAAAAGTAAATAAGAAACATGTAACAGAAATAATGTATACTTTATTATCATTACTGTATACATCATGCAAATGATACATCATTACCCGATATTACTCGTAATTTATGTCATATTCTGTGGACCTTCCTAATAAACGTTACGTACATCTACAATAGCTACTATACATTATTTTGCCTTGTTTATTCAAAAATTATTCAACATTTGTTGTCTTAATAAACTGTATAATGCTATGTATACAACGTAAAACTGTATAAAGTACATGTATACAATGTCAGAAACCACCAGAGATTTTCGGTCTCACAACACCAAGAATTAAAACAAATATTTTTCTGTCACATAAACATTTTACTCCGTGCGGGAATCTAACCCACTACACAGTCTTCTGCTCGCCTACTATGCTACGGTGTCTTTCATAATTCTCTAAATCATCGTTAGATGCGTCTGTGGTCAAAGTTTTCAGTATTTTGATATATATACAAAGTGCATTCTAATTCAAAATTTTGCGACGCTTACAATCAACCGATCGACCCGCTTTGTCATTCAGGCAAATAAAAACAAAATACATTGGAGTATTACCAATCGAGTTCATTTTACCACAACACCGTGGCATCCCAGACGCTTGTTATTAGTTAATTGGTTCTGTGCTAATTCACCGACTCAAAAGTTTCCAATTTGTATTGTCATCTCTTCTACGAATAAAACACTGTTGTATTTTTAGGAACAAGGTATTTATGCTATCCATTTATTGCAGGATTTGTCGTATATATTCTAAGTGCTGCAGCTTTTGTTTACCATAATGTAACATATATTGGCTTATTTTAAATGGGCACATTTGTATTTTTTATTGCATTATACAATGTAAATTGCTAAAGATTTCTATCAGACGTCCGGTTGCAATGACAAATAACATTTGGCCTTTGCCACGGAGTTAACTTTGCAAATCACGATTACCTAAATATTTAAATATAAAATAAACCTCATTTCGTGCACGTAATTTTAAAATGCTGTATTATAAAACATATAATAATAATGAGTGTCATTACAATAAAACATGTATGTACATTTTTTTTAGTGCCTCGATAGGCAGACGAGCAGACGGGCCACCTGATAGTAAGTAGTCACCGCCGCCCATAGACTTCTGCAATGCCAGGCACAGTAAAGCTGCTGCCTATCGTAGCAAAACCGTATATGTTCAGAATTTTATGTTTTCCATCTTATAGTTGAAGTAGTCAAATTAAGTATATTCAGGATTGTTTGGAGTTGCGTGTACGCTGGTAAAAACAGGATTAAAGACTTGACTGGGCAAATTGTGTGTGAACGATACACGTGTAATTGTAATGTTTTGAAAGAACAATGTACTAACATCCGAATCGTAACGTAAGGCTGCGGCATGCAACGAATGTTTCGACACTGAACGAATTGAAGTGTTGCATTAATCTGTCGGGCCGTAGCCAGTAGAGAAATCTGTAAGAACGGGGCCAATATCGTGCAATTGTGAGCGCATCGGCCCATCCGCTGCGATTGACGCCGTGAAGTATTGATGGAACACTTTCCGGCCACAAGCGATACCCGAATCTGAACCGCAGTAAGCAATGATATTATAGTTATCTAAAGATATCTAAGCGGAAGCGGCACTCTGCCGGCTCGGACTAAAAATTTGTTTTTATTTGGGCTAAGAAATAGGCCAGGTTTGCGTGAGACTGTCTACGCACTTCATTAAATAAATCCGATTGAAAAGGCAAATTTATTGCAAATTAGTTTTCAGTTAATCTCCCGACGAAATTTTCAACGAAATTCTGTCTTAGTATGAAACTAGAAATAATGTTAAAAGAAATCCAACCGATTCACACAAATATTGACAAGAATCGAAATCCTATTGAGAGTGAACTCGCAGCTAAAGAACCAATGTCGCTGTTTTACAATTAGATCCGGAAGAATCTCACCTGAGTCGACCGCGGCGCGCGGACTGTTTCTAATTCGCGACGCGTTTTTCATCAAATCGACGGTTTTATGTAAATAAAAGAAAGTATTCGCTTTAATAATTTAAACTGCTCATAAAAACTATTCGCACAATGAATATTGAACGCTTTTGATTAGTATGTATCATACTCGCATCTATACGTACAATAACATTGCCGGATTAATGGGACTTCTTCATTAAGTTCTTACACAAGAAATTCTATACTAAATACCAATATATTAAAATTACCAAATTTATTAATAATTCATCTGCCGGAATTTCATTCATACGTTCTTCGTAACAATGTGGTTTAAAGTTACGTATAAGTTTATTTTTCCGCTATACATACTAAATCCATAAAAGGCTTACATGTAGGTGCTAAATTGATGTCGTCTAAATAAGTATACCTATATAAAATGAAATGTCCCCATTAAACTGTTCCGGCATAACGGTACGCGTATGTCGTTTGAGTAAAACCGTGGGTGCTCTATAGGAAATCATGTGAACATCCAGAACAATCCTATGACGACAATGCGAATGCTCTGATGGTAAAAACTATGAGGATTTAATTATATTGTCCGAATCAAGTGAATGATCTAAACTTCTTCGCGCGTTTCGCGAGAAAATAAACAGGGTTGGCAGTCAGTATTTTATGTACAATTTTTAGAAGTTTTTTAAATGCATACGAACTTAATCTTCGACACTTTTAGATTATATTGTATATTCTACCCCTACTTTACCCCCTTAGGGGTGGAATTTCCAAAAATCCTGAATTACATATTTTTTATTTTTAACTAAAAGGCTAAATACTAATTTTCATGAATTTAACTTAAAAAAATGACGGATTTTCATACAAACCATCATCCCCTATTTTACCCCCTTAGGGGTGGAATTTCTAAAAACCCTTCCTTAGTGGATGCCTACGTCATAAAAGGTACCTGCTGTCAAAATTTCAAGTCTCTAACCCCAGCCGTTTAGGCTGTGCGTTGATCGATCAGTCAGTCAGTCAGTCAGTTTCTTCTTTTATATATACAGGTAAATATTATATATACCATTGGATATGTTAGTCCACCCGTATACGTGTCATAGATCGATAACCTTATTAAACAACAGCATTTATGGCCACCCTATTTTACATTCAAACAAGCATGCTAATAACAATATGCTGCAATGAAATCAGGTTTGAATACTCATACTCGGAAGTTGGCTATAGTGCATTCTGTTGCCGAGAAAGGGATATATTGCAATTCAGAAGTTATAGAATTATAACACGTACAGCAGATATTTTTTAGATTCAAGTTTTGTAGCTCTTTAGAGACATAGAGTAAAAGTAAATAGGGAAAGGGGAAGGTCACATGCATTCTCGCGCTTCTGATTCCACTACCCATTACAGAGCAATGCGTTCTTTAGATTTTTGTTGGTATAAAAACAAATATGTGTGCGTATAGTAAATACTACACAATTTGAGTCTGCGGCTTATGGACGCTGCTTTAGCATGCTCCCTTTGTGCATTTGAGTCATGCAATAATTTTCACATACACAAATTCAACCTAACCTAATAAGCGGGGTATTGTTGTGGTCAAGAATTAGACGCCGTTAACATTAATCCTCCGATTTCTCAGTTTGTACAAAGTTGTGAACAAATTTATAATACCACTACGTTTATAGTTTGAATTCGAAAGTTGCGTCATTATTTTACAAATAAATGTGTAACACGAACAAACTGACATAATTGTTAGATGAATGTTTTAGTTTTGAGGATCTTAAAGGCATGACATATAAAAACATCATCACTTTTGGAATTTAGTAAAAATTATGTACTTGAAAAAAAACTATTAAGTCCAAACCCTGCAATTGATGGCTGATGCACTCCAATGCAGCTCATATAACGGCAATTACGTGTTTACGCAACGTATGCGCTGCTGAGAGGCGGTGAGTTTGAAGTGATGTCTTAATATTGTTACTTCATTCAAGGTCAATGTTATGATGCCTAGATCACTTCTAGATTCTAAAAGCAGCTTCGCTAATAAAGGAAATAATTGTACACTTTCGCCATGCAGACAGAAAGTTGTAATAAATCAAATATCTAAACATCAACGGAGTTATGTAAAAAACTTGTAAATTATATCTGTGTAAGAATTTTTGAACATTTCCTCCCATTAATTTTTATTGTATAATACAATTTTGATTGAATGATTCGATGTTAAATAAATGTTTAATTTTTCAATGCATTAAGCCAGAACGAGTTAAACTGAAATAAAATTATGTTTATGGTACTTTTGTTAAGAATCTGGAATATTGTTATGGGTAGACATTGGTTAGACTAGATATGTAAATTTTTATTCATTGCATTCGATCTTTGGAAATTTACGATGTTATGCAGCAATGTAAAAGTTTTATTTTATAAATAATATCTCACTAGAATATAATTACTTTAAGCATTTCTCGGTTAATATTTCCGGTAATAAACTTAACTGTATTCTTGACAAAAAAAACAAAACTACAAAACTGCATATTTAAAATAAAAATATGCTAAGCTTAAAAATTCTATAATCTATTCTTACCCGCAATTAAAACAGAAGTCTGGGCAAAGCAGCCTAGTATTCCTTATACTGTTGATATCTTGGCAGACACGGTACAATTAATCAGCACACACACATTTCATTGAGATTGTTTAGTAACAATGTCAACTAAGTTACCGGCATTTTCACAACAACAGAACACTAAGCGAGAACGCGGCGCTGCGGTCAGACGTCGGGCACATGTGAAATCAGCTGTGGCTTCGCGCCGTGCAGCGTGCTGCTAACGGAACACAAAACCCCCCACCCACCACCCCGGTTTGACGCATTCTGCAGATAAGCACCCAGATAACATTATCACCATGTTTATTTATGGATAAACAGATCAAAACTGCGAAGCGTATGGGAAATCTGCGAATTTTATCGTATCGCAATTTCCTACCGAACTATCTCTATTTTCGACATGTTTTATCGTACATGCGTGACTCGGTTGTGAAACTATGCCTATTAGGTAGGTACATTAAGCGAAAAGAAAAGTTTATTCACCTCGATAACGTATTTGGTGAGTATATTATTGTTAAACTAGATAACACGAATTCATTAACGAATAACTACGAGACTAAGCTTTATCCAATGTAATCGAGGTAAATTAGCGTAATGTAAACAATTGACGGCTGAGGTCCTTAAATTAGTAATTTATATAAAAAATGTAGAGAAAGTAGATAGAGATTTAATGGTTTAGGGTATAAATAAATTAACCAAACTATGTCCTGTGCCACGGAGGCTTTCTGTAACTAATAACTTACTATTTAATCACATTTCGATTTCCATAAGAATTAGATAAACACTGAATTTATTTATCTACTACGTCATCCGCAAATAAATAATTTGGAATCATAGATGCACTGAGGATATAAAGTTATTATCTTTTTTTATTTTTCTGAGTCAATATTGATATAAAACCTTGCGTAGGCAGTCCGACCTTCTGTATTTTTTTCTGCATGTCGAATCAACAATAAAGTGATTACTTACAGAAAATCAATCAAGTGGAAACGAAAGGAACTGCAATGTAAATATATATTTTTATAATAGATGAATTGATCAGTAGTTTTTGCCTGGAAGACAAGAACATCAATAATGTCTGTTTAATAATAAATATACTTTAAATCACATTTAGACATGAAAATCTGTAATGTAATTTTTCTTAATA
This sequence comes from Laothoe populi, assembly GCA_905220505.1. Classification (NCBI taxonomy): domain Eukaryota; kingdom Metazoa; phylum Arthropoda; class Insecta; order Lepidoptera; family Sphingidae; genus Laothoe; species Laothoe populi. The sequence continues at coordinate 13,603,382 of HG992148.1, forward strand.
TTAAATAAAATGCGTAAATCGCCTAGTCTAATGGCTGTAGCGATCAAATTCCAGTACAGATAATGATGGTATAGAGAAGAACACGATGCCTGCGGTGGACTCTTTCAATTTACTGAAAAGTAGTCCACGAACCTTCACTTTGAACGCGTAACAATACATATAATATAGTAAATAGTAATACTGTATAGGTTTAAGTAGTTCAAATATATTTAAAGGTGACCTGAAATCTGCATTATGAGGTACAGTAAGTTTTGCATATTTATTTTCAGTATAATAGTTTGAATAAATCACTCACACACACTTATAAATCCAATTTCTAATTCAAATAGGTTTAGATTTAAAAATGCTAAAACCCAAGTTTGGCTAAAACACATCACCAAATTGGTGACAAAGAGATTCCAATCTACTCGGCTTGATTATAAGTAATTGTGTGTATACTGAAATACAGTATTGGTTTTTTACACTGAATTATCACCAAGGTTAGCCATTAGTCAAGCCAGAAAAAATAGTTCTCTTACAGCTCTCGAATTAATGTGCACCAAAGATGGTAGCTGGAATAATCAAATGAAAAGTGAATTTGCCTTTCTCGTTAGTTCTTTTCTCCTGCATTCTATATTAAACCACTTTCTACACTGCCTGTAGAATATTGATTTTCAAAAGTTTTTACCGGTGATTGTGAATTCAGCTGACATAAAGACACGAGCAAGAGTCGCCAGATCGGTTATATCTTGACAGACGTAGCCGTGATTTGAATGTGAGTAACTTCAAGAGACAAAATGCACGCTCTAATAATGTATGACCCTCTTTAGAGTTTAGCAATTTCGTTTTATTTTACTCAAAATAATGTCTAAAGCGCCTAATTTCATCAATTCTTAACGTATATTATTAATTAATACTTTAGATAATATAATAAAACCTGTCCTTTATAACAATAGACAAAACTCAGTATTAACCAGATTGCACCAGAAATAAATAAATAAATAACACCCAACAGTCACACACATAGCCCCGATCCCACACTAAGATTCGAGTCGTGTGTCGTGGGTATCGGGGACTACGAGAGACTTTCGGTCTCACAACACCGAGACCCCGGACACAAATATCTGTCTGTCACACGAACATTTGCCCCATGGGGGAATCGAACCCACGGCCTCTCGTTTCACAGCCGGCTACGCGCCAACTGCGTCACGGAGGCAAGAAAGAGGTTAATGTTTGTTTTTTATGCTAATATCTATTTTACGGTAACCTAGTTTAATGTATTAGGTTTTATAAATGTTATACTAAGTAGCGCATTTAGTTCCATACATACATACATACGAACCTTTGGTGTACTTCCAATGAAAATCCAACAATCATAATGCAAAGCATGCTAACCAGAAGTGTGACCTTGTTTCTGGACATTTGCTGGTGGTAGGATATTCATATCCACCCGGATAGCGATCACCTACTTGCCCATGGCGTAGTGTGAAGAAGCAGGCCGGCATGATTGTATTGAGTAGCGGCGGATAGATCGTCTCTCGCTACTCGATATTGTAATTGGACCAAACTGCGCTTACCATCAGGTGCAGTGTGGTAAATTGCCGTGCCAGTATAAAAAACATACTAGCTAAACGTATGTGGTTCGTGGTCAACTTGCAGTCGCCGTACTTATGTCTCGGCATCGCCGCACTTATGTCTGGCTAAGATGTTGAGCAGACCGCCTAAGCTATTATAGCAGGCTGCCACCAAAATGGAAAATAATATTGAAGCAGCCTTTATGGCGTCACTCATTGCGCTGCCGAAGCCTCGAAAGTACTGAGCTGCACCGTTCCCGACCCTGACTACGATCGACACCTGGCTGACGGTGAGATGAAGCGAGGCAGTACCAATCCGTTACCGGGGTGATGTGTTTTTCGACTCTTAGCGGATACAAACAAACATGAAATTTTTAACCGACTTCAAAAAAAGGAGGAGGTTCTCAATTCGTGGGAACTCTTTTTTTTATGTATGTTCCCCGATTACTCGAGATGCCTAAATCGATTCGAGAAATACTTTTTTTCACTTTCCTGGTGGTCCCATTGGCACGAAGTCAGGATCTGATGAATGGCGTCTCAGAAAAATCAAGGGCAACCCTCAAATTTTACAGGGATGCAAATGTGTTATTTATTGAAGTCGGTGAACTTTTTGAGGATATCATAATGGTTTTAATTAAGAAGGAATTATTAATTTGCATTTCGTCTAAATATTACCATAAGTAGAATAGAAATATTTTGCGAACAGCGCTATAATATGCATAGAAAATGATGACCATACTTCTAGATACACCCAAGTAACGGTGGTACGCGACATGCATGGTAAAGGTGATGTCATTATCAACACAAGGCAATCTCTTCCAAACCACAAATGACTCATGTAGATGAAGTGGATCACAGTATTTTTCCTTAAAAGATGTTTGTATCATTCAAATGTGTTTATCTAATATACACATTTCCTGATCAAATGTTAATTGATATTGAAAGTTGCATTATGATTACTTCATATGATTTATCTTTAGGTTCGTTTATTACAGTAGGACTATACAACATTTTGAAACACATACAAATAACAATAAAGTTAATTTCATCACGTATGTGTCAAAATAAAGCCTGTCATGGCTGTTATTATCTGAGTAATGACCTTGATCTTTTGACGCAATCGTGGGTAGAACGAACTTTTTGACCTCTGCTGGCTAACGCGCGGCGCAGTTGCACTACTTATTTATAATTGTACCTTGAATAGATCGTTGTTTTATTGGAAGTTGAAATATTTATTTAGTTTTAGGATATTTCAGAGTTTACCTACATGTAAAGTCATGCCTGCAGCTTCCCATGCGTGATTTCGTATTTTTAAATTTTCCTTAAAACTTTTCCATTCTTTCTTACCCTAATAAACTTATTTGAACTTTAGCAATTCAAGAGACACTTACAAATGAACAACATTTAAATTTATTTATATAGATATAAGTACGTTAGGGAAATGGTTAATATTATGTTTCGAGTGATATAGTGTAAGATGGCATCGTTTATTCCTTCCAGTACCTCAGGTGCAAGGAACATAATACTCTCAATCGAGACACATGTGGCAGGTACTCAGAGGAATTTCTTTCCCACCGTTCGTACTACGTAGTTGTACGTCAAGTACATTATCTCCTGTGGATGCCACTCATGCTTGATTTTCTGTGCGACAATGACAATAACTCGGTCAAGCTAGGCCATTCACGATGTAAACGTAAGTGTCTATACTCTAAACCATTGAATGGCCCAGCAAGCAGCAAATAATATTTTAGAGAAAACGCTAGATATAGTAAACACTACTTACTTGTCGTCAAGTTCCGTTGGGGAAAACAAGTCAGTCCCTAGCATATAATTTTGTTGAAAGGTTGCTCTAGAAATCTGTTAATAATAGTAGCAAGTAAGATTTTCTCTCGTCTATTTTAGTTCTGTGAGCTATTCTACCGTTACATGAAAAAGGCGACACCGACAAAAATAGAGAAAAAAATGGTTGAAGTTGAGAAAGTTTAAATAAACACTGAGTGAATTCTAATCTCGCATCTAAAAGTTACTCTATGTATGTATATGTGTGTATTGTAGGCATACTTTTGCCAATTACGAAGCCTTACATAAGTACGTAAGTAAAATTTACAATTTATTTTTAGGCTTTATAACATCTTATTTATCTCGGGATAATGAGCGTAGTGCTCTATCATATGTTATGTAGTACTTGAGGTCTGTGTTACGTTGGTACTACATAATAATAAATAAATGGCGACACTTAATTTCCCCGCCCCTAGTTTTCGATGGGCTTAGTCAACCACTGCTGGGTAGGCATGTTTATTTCTGCCGCTAGCAGTGTGTAAGGACTGTTATGTTTCGGTCTGAGGGGCATTTAAGCCAGTGACATTACTGGACATTGTAAGATTTAACATCTTTTGCCTCAGCCTAACGAAAGCTATGCAGCACCAGGTAGTAGTAATAAATACTTACATATATACACGCCTATAATACCCGAAGGAGTAGGCAGAGGTGTACCCAGTACACCCACTTTTCGCCGAATTTATTACGGTCCCATATTGTGATGGGAGGCTATCGCTATCCCGGGCACAATTCCAGCCTCCGGGCTGATACTGAGTATTTCTAAATAGAAAAACCCAATATCAGTTTACCCGACCCGGGGATCGAACCCGCATCCGCAATTGCAACTTCGCTACCAAAGCAGTAGTAATATGAGTCCTAACTTCTTTTTTGCCACTATTTACAGTTGGACAGCCTACGTGGCGCAGTTGGCGAAAAGCCAGCTGTAAAACGAGAGGGCGTGGGTTCGATTACCACACCGGGACAAATATTTGTGTGACAGACAGATATTTGTGTCCGGGGTTTGAGTGTTGTGAGACCGAAAGTCTCTCGTAGTCTCTGATACCCACGACACAAGGCTCGTATCTTAGTGTGGGATCGGGGCTATGTGTGTGCCTGTTGGGTGTTATTTATTTACTGTGAGATATTTCCGGAGCCCCAAATTCCGTTTCATTTCCTATTCGTTATTCTTATCTATTAGGTCGGCATCGCATCCAAGTTTTCAAGTATTCTAGACTTTCCATCAGATGACCCACTTGCTTGTTTGCTTCTTCTATAAAAATATTTTATTTATATTATTATCTCAAACTTAATTTCGGTCCAAAATTTATAGAAATTATTTTAATTACTTTAGTTAATATCATTTTAAGTCAGTTTATTTGCGTAAAACTAATTAAACCAGTTTTGTTTTTATTCACGTTTTGCGGCTGCATTGTTCGGCTATAATTATAATATGCATTGACTTATATTCTATAGACATGAACCTGTCGAAGAAAAAAGATGTTCCAAAAACCTTGTCCGCCCACTAATGCCATCTTTTCATTTTACTAAGAACTATTTGATAACTCCGTCACCTTTTCTCGAACGGGACTTTCCGCGCGCCAAAACGGGACAAACTATATAATGAACTTTGTTGTGAAATATAGACTTCCCGTATTCAGAATTGAAATTAATTAATATTTATTCATATTACGTTCTAAACGTTATGAAATTATGTTATTTACCTTATATACCATTAATAGTTTCACTGTAAATCAATTTAAGGCAGATTTGTTCAAACGCTACAAAACAACACACGCTACAAATAACTAAAATTAACTCGACACTGAAATATGCAATGTGGTGTGCATTCTTAGGTGGCATGAAGCATACTAACGTCGGTGCAGTGTATACCGCGACTCGGTGGAACATAATGTTTGTTCTGGTCGCCGCATCTAGTACGTACTGTATATAGATCGCTGATAATATGATTTATCTACAGTTTACGAGACAAGGCTATCAGGATGATGGTGGTAAAGAAACAAAATATTTGTGGATCGAAATAATTTTATTTTAACATATTTTAATAACCATGTGCCGTAAAATACGAGATGAAGACTCAGGTGACTATGGAATAATTTGTGTTAAGATTATTATTAGTCTTTTACAGTTACCAAGGTTTCGATAGAAGAGTGGATAGATTTTTTACGGCTAATTTAATAGTAACTGCAGCTTATACGTATAGCGCCATCTAGTGATACACGAACAAACTTCAAACCATCACACTACAGTTACCTTGGTAGAAAATATCTGAATTGGGTCATAATATAACATCAGTATTCTCAACGACACAGGCGGTAATATTGTTTAGAACATATTACACAGAGAGCAATGAATTCAATTTCATGATTACAGCCCTTTTAATGATTTCAACTTTTTAATTCTAATAGGCACATATAAGATTTTATTTGGGAAAGGTTTATTGCATTGATATATATATCTAGTACATATAGATCGTTGGTTTATTGTTTGTTATTACTACCTATATAAATAAAAAATTATTTCTTGATGATGAAAGGATCAGACACTTTGTGGTTTATTATAAAACACATTGCGTCTGATTTTTATACTTATTTAAAGCAGATATTTTTTTAATAGTGTTTATGAATAAATCTTTATGGTTTTCGCCCGGTGTTTGAACTAGGGTTTCGAACTGCTCTTAAAATCAAATGCATGTCATAGTAAGTCATGTGTTGATATGAGAAATATTCTGCACATTGGTAACACCCACATTTGTCAGCACCACTTCCTAGTTTCTGAAACAAAAAACAAACCGTGCATAATAGTTAAAATTATTTTTACATAACACATCGTCAGACCGTTACGCGACAGGTTCATCTAGGTACATTTTGCTTATGTATTTTTACCCTTACTGTATTATCTACCATACGGCACGCCAACATATTTTGTGGAATTCAATTTCACCACCAACAATGTAAATACACAGTCAGGTCATAAGTATTGTCACACAGTAAAAACTTTTATTTTAGAATGCTGGCCACAAAAAAGTTTATTGAATTCGAATTTCAAATTGTTCATGAAAATAAAAATGAATACTTTTTAGAATTTTACTCATTTTTAAATATGGAGTGGACGCTTAAAGAAGACCGTGTTGCAGTAATTGCGTTGCATCGTTGCGGTTACGCGCCAATTCAAATTTTTTACATACTGAAAAATTTGAATATAACCAAAAGATTCGATTATCGTACCATCAAACGATACAATGAAGACTCTAGTGTAGATGACAGGTCAAGAAGTGGTCGCCCTCGGTCTGTTAGGACTCCAGCAGTGATAAAAGCTGTGAAGGCGCGAATTCAAAGAAATCCCAAACGTAAGCAGAAACTGTTGGCCCTTCAGATGGGGTTAAGCAGAACCACGGTGAAAAGGGTGTTAAATGAAGACTTAGGGCTTCGGGCATATTGAAGAAAAACAGGACATCGTTTGAATGCTCGTCTAATGGATCTGAGACTGAAGAGATGCCGCGCTTTGTTGAAGCGGTACGCGGGAAAAAAATATCGGGAAATTCTTTTTTCAGATGAAAAAAATTTTACCGTAGAAGAGAGCTACAACAAACAAAATGATAAGGTGTACGCACACAGTAGTGAAGAAGCGAGCAACCGTATTCCGCGTGTCCAACGAGGTCATTTTCCATCCTCGCTCATGGTATGGTTGGGAGTTTCTTATTGGGGCTTAACAGAGGTACATTTTTGTGAGAAAGGTGTAAAAACGAATGCAGTTGTGTATCAAAATACAGTCCTGACGAACCTTGTGGAACCTGTTTCTCATACCATGTTCAATAACAGGCACTGGGTATTCCAACAAGATTCGGTGCCAGCTCATAGAGCGAAGAGCACACAAGACTGGCTGGCGGCGCGTGAAATCGACTTCATCCGGCACGAAGACTGGCCCTCCTCCAGTCCAGATTTGAATCCGTTAGATTACAAGATATGGCAACACTTGGAGGAAAAGGCGTGCTCAAAGCCTCATCCCAATTTGGAGTCACTCAAGACATCCTTGATTAAGGCAGCCGCCGATATTGACATGGACCTCGTTCGTGCTGCGATAGACAACTGGCCGCGCAGATTGAAGGCCTGTATTCAAAATCACGGAGGTCATTTTGAATAAACTTTAGTGTCATAAGAATCTATGTTTTGTTAAGTTCATTTTGGTATATAAATGGTTACATAATGAATAAACTTGTTTCAATTATTTTATATTAAACATGTGACAGAATTTATGACCTGACTAGGTATTTAGTAATAAAGATATTCACTTTATCAAGCGAAATACATTCCTAAATAACTAACATTATTAATTATTACTCATGCTTAGGTACTGTAAAAGTTTGAAAGTATCTAATTGTCCAACGGCATAAAAGCCTATGAATTGATGTTGCCTGACTCTAAGACTCAGCTAGTAACTGGATAAACTTAACGTATTGATAACTAGAAGATAGAGATTTTAAAGTGGTAGAGCCACGCTGTAGACATATTTACCACTGTCTCACAGAAAACCAACGTAAAATGACAGTTTACTGTCGCGTTTCGTATTTCGGCCCAGATTCCCCCTTCCCTTCCCTAATCCCTATTCCTGTCCTTTAAGGCCGACAGCGCATACATGACACTTTTGGTATTGTGGATGTTCATGGGCCGTGGAGATCACTTAACATCAGGTGACCCACTGGCTCGGTTGTAGGACTATGCTATAAAAAAACTGCTGGTGGTTGGATATTCATATCGACCACCGTACGCAGGGTATAAATCCGGCCATAGTGGCACACAGCAGCGAGTCAGCGGTCAGCGAGTTTATGTACATCCGGTTTTTGTCGGGGATCTAGAGTTGGGGTACGATGTTTGGCCGTGTTGCGGCCTTCTGAGACTCTGACACTAGACCCTCGACCGCTTCCTCACCTCCATGCCCCATGGCGTAGTGTGAAGAAGCTACACAGCAGGCCGGAATGATTGTTTTGAGTAGCGAGGGATAGATTGTTTCTCGCTACTTGATACTCTAACTGGACGGCACTACGCTTACAATCAAGTATAGTGGTTACTTTGCCGTGCCAGGTTAAAAAAATACACACAAACCTCCCCAGCAGTACATCTGAAGACGCCAGTGGGCACGTTCGGTATTGGATCGAAAGGAGGCCTGACGTCGTTAGACGGTAGGCAGTGTCCATATTTTCTAGTCTAGAAAATAATACTTTCATTTAGCAAATTTAAGAAAACTTTTTTAAATACATAAATTATACAGATAATTTGCCGTTTTATTTTAATGTGTATGCAAAATAAAATGTACTAGATCAAATTATTTTACAAATTAACTTGGATTTGTAAGAAGTTGTAACCAAGCCCATCGTAAAATTATGCAGTCGTGGTACAATATTTTCATGGCCGCCTCAATAGCAACAATAGGGTAGTTGACTCGTTTTTTTTTATAAATCTAATCAACAAGTTACATTACCTAAAACCTATTATCGAAAGAATTTTATGAATGCGAACAAAAATAAGTAAATTATACGCCATTCAAATCTGCTGGAAGGGGTAATTGTCAAATGACAGTAAAATGATGCATGATACGGTACATACCGTGACGTCACGGTACTCAGAATCACCACTACTGTGCAGTTGTGCGAGGGAGGTAGCGATATGTTCCCAATACGCAACCATTTTCGCTCATGCCTGTGAGTATTTGCTCATACCAATATTTAAAATAAATATTGTGACCTCATTTTTCAAGCAATTTTGATTCTGTTTTCGCAAAAGAGTTTCTTTTGCGTATTATATTCGCTTGCATATCAAATAATGTACAAAATTAAACACAGGAAACTACCCTATTATAGTATCCAGTAATAAAGTCCTGTTTTCCTTGGTATCTAGTTAAAAACGTGTGTTTGATAAAGGGAAACATGCCATATTCTAATCTTACATTATAAGCTGTTGGAGTTGACGGGTTGCAATCACCAGGGCAGGCGCAGCATGGGAAAATAGCTCTAAGTTGATCATGGCCTTTCTTACCACCACCAGGCCCGTTTGCGGAACCGGTAGTATACGTCCGCCGCGTCATCCTGATTACTTGTCTGTACAGCGGAGTAATAACAGCGCGAATTGTTTTGCAGTTTGAAAACATTGCTATAAGGTTTGATGTAGGCGACGGTATATTTATGGGACTTGTGAATTTCACGGAATAATTTTATTACATTGTGAGTTTTATAGTGTTGGACAGTAGGCAAGCGGTACGGAATTTTGTAAATTACCAGTTTTATATGATATACAAATTTAATTTAATATTTATATAATTATTTATATTATTAATTTTATATTTTGATCAATTATTCATTTTGTCTGAAAACATGTCTTGTTTGACTGGTATTGACATTTTGATAATTTAAGTCAGTATCAAAGAGTATTATACTGGTCACTATGCATGAAATCATCAATTATAGACATAGTATGAGGACTTTATGAGGACCATTGATATATAGAAGACGAGGACTAGCATCTGGCATAATCTTAGAGTAGGCAACCCTCTAAGGGCATAATAATTTATTATTGTTTAAAAAGTATTTATACTAAAGCTATAGCTCGAGATCCCGTTAATGCCTAGCCTACGTTAAAGGTTAAGAGGTAACTACGTTCTAAAAATGTTTGGCTATTATGAATTTTGAATCTAGGTGGCTTAAGTAGGTAACAGGATGGTAACAAGTAATAAATATGAATGTATTATAATTGTACTTAATTCTTAGTCACAAATATTTTTCTCAATGCGGAGATTGGACCGCGACCTCATATTATTGTCGGCTACTTACCCTCTGAGCCATGTAGGTGTTCTGCAAATGTTGTGTGTGGTAATAGAGAAACCCGATAGCTTATCCTAGATTAGTTACAGTAATCGCCATTGCTAACAATGTACAGAGTATTAAGAGTAATCTGATTAAAATCAGACTTATTTAATTATTGTAAGATTTATATTTCTTTATAAATTTTATACACAAATGTAAAAGCGGCCTTATTTCGTTGCGTGATGCAATTTGCAAACTTGATATTTAATGAAAAAAGAGCAACTGTAACCAGATTAATTGTAGTAACTGATTGACTAATTCAATTATATAATTATTACATTCAGTATTCATGCATTTTTCAAGTGGGCCTCTATGGCCAAATCTGAAACTAAGAGACATAGCTAAAAGTACTTAACGAGTCTCAGGCCCGATTTTGATGAAAACTAAAACTGCATCATTGGATTTTTGAAAAATCAATATTTCTAGCCAGGAATCGAACTCGTTGATTTTGAAAAAAAAACACACTGTATTATTACACCATTCGATAGTGTCGCTAATAAGGAAAGAATTCTGGGAAGTAATGACATACGGCAAACTTTAGAAAAGATCACATTTTTAACTAAATACTTTTTTATAATGGTTTCTTATGCTTACGCGAATATTAGTGTCCGTATGAACTGAGGAGCCACTCCTGATTTTTAAAGGAGTCTCATACCATTATTTAGTAGCCAATCAGGTGATTTTTAGTAAAACGAATTTTACGGATTATATCGAAGTTTATTTTACTTGATCAACCCGACGTTTCGAAGGCTTTACAGTCTTCATGGTCATGGGGTGGACTGAGTTGTATATCCTCACTAAAATAATTTTATTTTTCTTACGTTACCTTCCTATTAAACCCTGATTAATTGATAACACCCAACAGTCACACACAATTGTTAAAAATGATACTTAAAAAAACTGTATAAATCTTATCTTACTTTAAACAATTAAATGAGAATAAAGTTATTAAAAAATATTTTGTTCAGAGACTCCTACCACTAGTGTGTGTGACTGTTGGGTGTTATTTAGTATGTTCAGTACCTAATGCCCAAACTTTTAGCGTATAGTAAAAAACATTAAATACACATCAACGATTTATTTTCAAGATAAGATGTTTTACATTTTTTCTTAGGTTTAAAATTAAAGTAGCCATCTTAGCAGAGCTTCATGACCAAAACGGGCATTCCGGTTGCAGGGTTATTTGCCGAGGCACCGCCTTCAGTCGGGGAACCGCAACCTGTACAACATTCAGGTGTCAAAAGTCTCATTTTCTCCAACGGCCTCTGTATAGCAGCAGCACCTACAGACGCTTTGGTTTCACCAGGAGATGCTTCTCGAACACATGAGCCGCCGGCGCTACCTAGTGGGTTACGGCCGGGCTGAATACCTGGATGAGCCTCAAAACAATCTGCCTTACATGGCGCATCCCACAAACATGGCGGCGGCGGCTTCCAATGTACGCAACCTGGTCTTGTGCAAGGTTCTTCCTTCACCACGGGCTTTGCTGTTTTATTACTATGATTATAAGGTTTCGAAATGCCTTTAGATTCTACTTCTTTTTCGTCATTTTTTTTAAGTATTGTCTTTGTAGTTTGTTCATCGAATACAAACAACGAATGCTCCGTATTTCCTGAAGGACTACTTGCACAAGTGCAATTTGTACTACGTGGCACTACGTTAGGTGTGGGAACAGACTTATTTAAATCGATGACGGTTCTATTTTGATGTGAGACTCCATGTGAAACAGGACACTTACAGCATTTTCCTGACTTGTCAACTGAAACATCTGGGACGACACCTTTCAATTCGCAGACAATGAACCTTTTTCCGCTGCTGGTGCCCGGCTCGAAAGTTTCTGCCGTGCCACCCCCGCCTTGTGCACGCATATGTGCAGCAAGCGGAGCAGAATCTGCGAGGCCACGGGCACGTGCGAGCTGGCTCGGAGCACACAGAGGATCTGGCATAGTCAAGCACGTCGGCTCGCCGCCACAACCAGTGCGTCGACAGTCATGCTGCAGGCCATTACGTTTGATGCAATGACAGCTGTAGTACATTATCCCGCCACGCAACTCTCGACTCTTGGTCCTCTTTAATTGATTTTCATTTTCATCTTTTTTTTCTACGCCAACCTCCTCCGTCCTGGCACCTCTTTCAGAAAGTTTGGCCTTCTGTAGACAATGTATTTAAATTTAACCCTTGTTGCTCGATAATTCGATCTGCCCGCCGTGTAAGATAGGAACAGTATTTACCCAAGTCAGAGGACAATATTACACTACCACTGTGACATTAAGTCAAAGTCGCTGAAGCGCGTGACGTAGGTCTTGCCGGGTGGGGGACGACGCACGCACGGCGGGCAGGGCGGCGGGCACGGCTTCGGGCAGGGACCAGCTCGGCACAGATACCGGATCGATCCTTGCTGAAAATACTGGCAGTCTTGCAAGCCGTTCCGCTTGAATGCCGATCGTGGCAGACACTGCAGCTAAACAAACAAAACCTTTTTAGCTTTTAGATACTGAAAAATATTTGGAACTTTTCTGATAACTTCTCCCCGCGTACTAACCGGAGGTCCACAATCTTCATACTTGTAGCATACCATAGGTCCACATGGTGAACACCTGTTCGCAAACATTAGAAATGTTAGTTTAATAATATTGCACAAGACGATGTAAAGTAATAGGATAACACAAAGGTACCAAAATAGGGTAAAGGCCTGTCTTCATAGCTCAAATTAGCCGGGAATCCATTACCATTTTGCTCCGAGTTCAATTTTCTTATAAATAAATAACATTCAAACGCATAGTCCTGACCCCACAAAAAAGGCAGACCGAGGTACTGGACCGAGCCAGGAGACCGTAAAGCGCGACGCGAGTCCGCTACGACACATCCATGTTTTGTGCAATTATAATAATAAAGAAACTGCAGAGCTTCTCGCGTTTCCCCTGTTTCAGTCATATACCTCAAAGGCTTTGGGTCGCGCACACACATATACTCACGCCTGTAATCCCAGAAGGGGTAGGCAGAGGTGTAACTAGTACACCCACTTTTCGCCGAATTTCGGTCCTATAATGTGATAGGGGGCGAGCCTATCGCCATACCGGGCACAGATTCCAGAATCCGGGCTAATACTGAGAAATTTCTAGATGGAAAAACCCAATATCGGGGATCGAACCTCAGCTGTCTAACGCATGCGCAATTACAATTGCGCTACCGAGGCAGTCATTTGGGTCGCACAATATACCCGAATTAGATAATATATAAGATTGATCACAAACTTTTTTTAGGTGTGAGAATTACTAGTACGATTGCCTGCTATTTTATCACCACAAGACTATAAGCGGTGTGATACAGAGTTCTATATAATATATACCAAATCTCTCTGTCTACCCTTCAAAGACATAAGTGTGAGTTCCGTGTATACTGCGTACTTATAATCAATAAGTTATTACTAGTATACCTATGGGCTATGCTATAGGATTAAAATATATTATTAAGTTAAGAAAGTTATACTTACATTCTGAGAATATTTTATGTAGAAAATTGATCGATTTAAACAAAAGGAGGTTGTTTTTTATAATATCACGGTATTTTATTGAGAAATTAAGTTTAAATCACACAATAATTTAGCAATTATACGGATAATTTTATAAAAAAATACGTCTTGTTGAAACGGGCCTAGGAAAATTCTGCGTCAACTCTCATTTCTTTTTTGATCTTTTGTATGGCTTGTTCTATTTTTGAAATTTCTAGAAGTGTAAGTTGCCAGTAACATTTTATGCGTATTTTAAAGGTGGGTCTACATTCACAGAAATATGCTTTGATTACTTGTAGACGGTATCCATTAATGTGCCATACTGTCTTTTGCCTACACTTTAATTTTGTTTTGACTTTCCAAATATTTCAGTCTTATATAAATTCCTTTCCACGAGCTACTAAACTGTTCAATAACTTTTCTTTATTTTGAAGAATATTCTATCATCCTGCATATAGCGCTCAAAGATTCAGCATGAGGATTATTGCTGTGGCTGTAGCAGGCGACGCGTGATGGTCCACACAAGGGAGCTGGTAAGACCTGACATAGAGGTGATGATTGACACCCACTCCTGCGGCAGTCGTATTGGAGTCCATTTCTACGAAGGCAGTAACAATCGGTGTACAGTATACCACCTCGGAGTTCACGGCTACGACAAGGACGAAGAGGAACGCTAGCCTTGCATTTCACCATTATGATTCTTGCGTCTAAAATAAAAATGTTATTGAAAAGTATTATTTATTTTCTAAAATGTTTCTCATGCAACCTTCATCATCATCATAGTCAGTAACGTTATTATTATTTAATATTATTTTGGTTGCATATGAAAACACAACACGTTCAATAAGTCATTCAGTAAGAGTTGGAACCATATTTGTTTTTTTATGCCTGTCGTAGCGCACCTACACATAATTTTACTAAACAATAAATAAGAAATAAATAACACCCAACAGTCACACACATAGCCCCAATCCCACACTAAGACGAGTCTTGTGTTGTGGGTATCAGGGACTACGAGAAACTTTCTGACTCACAACACCCAGACCCCGGACACAAATATCTGTCTGTCACACAAACATTTGTCCCAGTGTGGGAATCGAACCCACGGCCTCTCGTTTCACAACCAGCTACTCACCTACTGCGCCACGGAGGTTGTCAAATACAATATTATTAATAAAATATCAAGAGATCCTGTATAAACAAAAAATCTGGTAAATAATTAAATAGAAAGTTTATATAAAAATATTAAAGAGATGTACAAACAGGAATTTTAGTTATTTAATAATAAACAAGACCACTAGACGTGAGTGACGTCTTAGTTAGCTTCTTTATAATATTATCACTTAACAATTTAGTTCTTTTCCAATTTTTTTGATTTTTTATAAATTTTTGGTCATTTGTGCAGCTACTCAAATAATTTTGTTTCTGTAAAACATAATTTTTCTAAAATCATGTTGGTCACGATTAGGGCTGCCAATTGCATGTTGATCCAAAATGATTCAACCATATTATTTATGACCAACAAAAAGGGAGTTATTGGAAGTACATTTAGGAATGTGCTATAGTTTTCTATTCACATTATCACAAATAAATGTGTACGGATATGTATACGACTACATAATTATATTTAATTTCTATGTTACTCAAAGGCAATGGCAGGTTCCCATACATGAAATTAGTTGACATAAATATGTAGCGTTTAAAAGTGAAAAAAATATCAAAAAATTCAGCAGCAATTCCTAAACAATAATGTATTAGGGATTTCTGATGAAAAGTCTAATACTAAAGATATTTCAATTTAAAGATTTTGAGGTTATGATCTATTTGACATTTCTGAATAAAATATTTTTATCTATGAAGCTGATAAAAATGTTATTTGCCTATTTTCCAAAGAGCATTATAATACTACTGCTATTGTCACCTGAGGCAGGGTCGTGAATTAAACATGTACCTACTGAACTTGACTTATAACTATTGTGGGGAAGGATGATCCGCCACACCGTAGGTACTTACACAAAGTGTTTACATTCGTGTTTACGTTTACATGTTTAGATATGAACACATTATACTTAATTATAGGAATAATTTGTTTATTTTTTGGAAATCGATAAATCCTTTAAACTTATAAACTGCTGAACCGTTTTTAATAATTCACCATTAGATTTATACCAAAAGTAACATAAGCCACATATAATTTATTTCAATACAAGCTAAGTTGGAATGGAAGACACAGAGTTTGTCAATAGTTGTGCAGAAAATATCTTCAGACCCTAAATCCTGGACTTAGAAATTAAATTAGAAAATAAAAACGGGTTCTAAATAAAAATAAAACACTGTTTTTTTAATGTTTATTCATCTTCATAATTATCCTATCTTATATACCTATCTAAAAATGCTGCAGGGGCAGATATGTCTTGATGTCTAGCCCGTCCCAAATACCAGATTACTATCATGGTATGAGCGCAGCAGCCCACTGTACGACGCACAACCAAGCAACTACAATAGTATTCTTGTTACGGTCCGCCTGACGGCGGGGCACAAAAAAAAAACAAGTTACCGAAGAATAAAAAAAATACTTTTATTAAAAAAAACAATTACTGAGCTAGAGGAGAACCGCTCGGGGCGTGAGCTCTCGGCACAGAGAAAGTTCCGTTTGGTGATGGTCGACGGGCAATGTGCGCTGGGGACTTAACTACGCTCCAATGTCTGCCGGCGCGGTAGGGACCGGGGGCGCCGCGTGGCTCGCGATGCAGCGGCGTGCCGGGCGCAGAGGTCAGCAGAGGTCGGCGACTATGTTCTGCCGCGGTCGCACTCCTTCCCGGCTCGGAGCCGTAGTCGAGTCAGTGTTGGACGGTACGGGAGTTGGTACCTCCCAGCTGCAACCCGTACGGTGGTCCCCCAGATTCCTGGAACGCGTCGACAGGACGTTTGTAGCGTAAAAGACCCCGAGACCCAAGCACTAGTCGAGACCATGTGTGGGTGTCGGCATCTTTCGCGAACAATAATAAAAAACAACAAAATACAATACGCGCAGTGGAGTGGCGATATACCAATCCGGTAATAGTAGAAGAACAAAAAAATATAAAATTATTTGAAAACCCAAAACCGAACTTCATCTAACTATTTACCGGTCGGTCACCAATCCACTACGCCATGAGGTACAAAAATAAAAATAACTTCCTTCTCGTATGCAATAATTACAAATTAGTAGGTAGTTAAAGACAAGCATATCGGCGAAGCGATGACCTGCGATATTTGCTACGCCGGTACATAAAAAAAAAACTTCACTGATTTAACAATAGACTCCCAGCGATTTAGATGGGAGTAATATTATATAATTTCTTTTAAAACCTAACGAATTTAAGTTATTATCAAATTTACATTTCTAGATACATTACTACAAAATAAATATAGGATACATTCTTACGGTGGATATTATTTAAGTTAACAATTGAATGATTAATTTTGAGTCTACTAAAGTTACATTAAAGAAAGAAAACCACCGATATTGAGAACACACGCGTGAAATACAAGTGGTCATTTAATTTATGATCTAGACCATCTTCATTTGGCAATAGTATTTAAATGAAATTAACCCGAGTGAACATATGTAAGGTAAGGTTATGTTTTACTGCACCACGCGTCACATTTCTCTACGTAATTAAATCATTATTATACGGTGGAAGAATTTAAATCGGATAAAACCAGACACGAATTAGCTAACAGCAAAAAGCCTAAAGAATTATAATTAACTTACCAAGGGGGATTATGAGTAAGCACTGATTTTACTACTTTATTTTAAATGGTGGTATTTACTTATAAGCCGACCTGTTTCCCGTGCGTTTTGGAATCAACTGTCGTTTTGTGTCCCGCGCCTTGTATTTAAAGGAAGGGTTTTTTCCTTGTGTGCGTGATAATTGATATTTTTTAGTGGGGATTCGTGCTTCAGACAGAAGGATTAACCTGATTGGTTCTATACGCTATTGCTAGATCATTTCGCGTGGTTTCGCTCCGTAGTAACAACTTAATTATTTTGTCTTTATGTTTGTAATTATTTTAACATTTTTTATTTTTATGTATTATCTTGTTACAACGTAACATTCTATAATGCCTGCTCGACCAGCCTGGTCGGACCAGGTACATTATTTTCAATTAGTAATTAGACATGATACTGTTTATTTTAAACATGTTGTGTTTTATTTAACCTCCAATTAATAAGGTATCTGAACTGCCTCGTAAATTAAATTCAGATGAACTAATTGTTTCTTTGCACACTTCAATTATAGAACTACCGTGGAAACTGGAAACGCACATGTCCACCAACTCCACCATAATAGGAACGTGTTTGTCGAATTTGGTACGTTTTCACGGCAAATATAGCATATTATATGGGTCTGCAGCTATGCTTTGAAAATTAGCCGATCTCCAGAATACGTTTGTGGCCACTTTATGCTAGATTATTTTCTAAGTGAAATCTTTCAAGTATTCGTGTATTTACATTATGTCACAATATGTCAGTATGAAATGAGTAATAACGGAAGTAGCAGTCTTTTTTTCTAAAATAAGATAAGCTATGGCCGTAATTATACAGCCAAATAACAGACGATCAAGTCATTTACCAAGTTGCTAAAAAGTAAAGTTGATATATTTTTGTTATTTGTAATTGTAGGGACACACACACTTCCATTGATTATACAGTTAGCTATATATTTTTTTAACGGCTTATAGAATTCTAATTAAAAATATTTTTCTTTAGCCTAAAAGACCTTAAGCCAAGCATTAAAAAAATCTTACGGCCATAACACGTTATGAATCAATTGCCATAAAAATCAATTGAGTTTTTTAATAAATTATACAACTTATTTATACTTATACAGCTATTGTTAGTATGCTGAAAAATCATGCAAAATAATAATATTGAGATTACCATATATGAAATTCCTAAATTTTTTGTAACTACGATTTCGCCATTGTCCTTTGTGAATTCTTTAAAGCTATGTAAATTTTCAGGCGTGGACATTTTACTTAAATGACAATAATCATGGTATTTAAATATAACCGATTTTTGAGAAGTTGAATACAAGATAATGTATCAAAATAATCAATTATGAAAAGTATGGAACGAATTCACTATTCCTGTCTGTCTGTCCGCTTTTGTGTTCTATATTACGCAATGAAATTGAAATGAATGTGGTTTTCGCTATAATTTATAATAAAATATTTACAAAAAAAACTAATAAAATTTTATGAATTTAAATCAAATTGTGTATATATTTCTTAAACATAGGACATGGAAAATTAAAGTTATACCTGCATAAATGGGAGCTTATAATTTAATATCTGACAGTTGGCCTGCCGATCATCTTATTAAACAGTGAACCCTATACTTTAGGGTTGAATCATAATTACTCTGTATAACTGGCAGGCAAAATACGAAGAAATTCAATTAATTCTCGATATTTGAATTATTTTTCGATTTTCTACCAGAACCGAGGTGTTGTAAGTACTTGAATTGCAGCAAAAGGTCAGTACAATCAAATCATTCGAGTGATAAACATTAAAAATAGCTAAAAAAAACTATAAGAATTCTTATAAACCCTTAGAAAAACCCGGCTTTCTCAACGTTTTATCCTTTCGGACTTCTTTAGGCGTCATAGTACTCTTAAAGTCTTAAGCAAGATGTAAGCTATTTTGCGATAAACAACTTTGACGTCCGGTAAGATTAGTCCATGTTGGTTTTTGTGACATTGTATTTTTAATCTTACAGGTGCGGACCTTGTGGTGGTGGCGGTTGCTGCGGCGGATGCTGTGGCGGCCCTTGCTGTCCCTGCATCACCATCTACACTTGCTGCACCAAGATTTGTTAAGTCTGTATGGATACCGGCGCTCGTCAGTCGCTGCGGCGGACCATGGCGCTGCAGTGGAGTAAAGCGCAGCGGCCCATAGATTCCATGTTTGTTCAATGCGATAGTGCTGTTATGTGCAAATAAACTACACTATAAGCGTACTGATGTATTTTTATTGTGTCCCAGAGGGATAAATACTTATTCCCCTACCTATATACCTTGTAGCTAAGACGCATAGTCGACTTTAAGGGGGGTTTCATTGCATTACTTGATAGAGAAGGGTAGCTGTAACTTGACTATGAGTCAATGGGGCCTCAAGGCGTCTGATAGGGTCTGACATCGTGGCATACGGTCTGCCCCGACTACCTGTGTAGTAGATTTCCGGCTTTCTGGCATGCACGTGTCTTAGTTGATGGAACACGCTTCACAGCTCATTCCAGTACCAAAACGCTTCGTCACCTACGCGACAGGTCGTGTCCGTATGAACTGAGGAGCCACTCCTGATTTTAAAAGGAGTCTCATACCATTATTTAGTAGCAAATCAGGTGATTTTGTAGGCGAAATTCTGGAATTTGTAGTAAAATATGCGTGCATGTGGATTGAGTGAGCACCTTCCAAAAATCGTTTTTTATGTATTAGGTATTTAGTAAAAGTTCTAAAACAATTGTAAAACCAATCCTGGAATTTGTAAAAAGATAAAACCGAAGATAAATCAGTTAATATCTGCTCACTCAATCCTGATAAGGGGCAACCCAGATCTACAAATGTATCAAGTTTACATATAAAATTTTGCTTCTAGGATTTAGTAAAACCTTAGTGAAGTCACAGTATTTAATTTCAGATCACCTAGTGCCCTATTTAAAAATGTCCGTATGAACTGAGGAGCCACTCCTGATTTTTAAAGGAGTTTCATACCATTATTTAGTAGCAAATCAGGTGATTTTGTAGGCGAAATTCTGGAATTTGTAGTAAAATATATCAAAAGTTATAGCAATGTAAAAGTGGCTCCTCAAACTAAATGTTTAGACTGAGGAGCCACCTTGTATCTCGAAAAGTAGTAGACGTACATTTATGAAATTTTTGTACGATTTAGTAGTCATTGTGTATAGTATCTACTAAAAATATGGGTCCACTACAATTACTATAGGCATTGGTATGGCTCCGCAATTGCTAAATATATAAAAACACGAGTTTCTGTGAAAGTGATCGGTCAATCGGCATATTTGACTTAATGATAATTTAGTAGTAAGTGTGTACTAATTTGTAGCATAGGAATTAAATATAAACACTGAGCGAATTTGGAAAACCAACGTATTTTATTTGGCTCCTCAATCCAGACGTTTTGCAAATAAACAATTGACTGTACGTACCTCAGATCACAACGGATTCGTAAGCTTGATACACCAATATTTAGTAGAAATTTCTACTAAATAAGTACATACATTTCAGCGCTCTACATATTCGGAAACGGACACAGTAAATCCTTTCATAATTTTTTGTAAAATTCACCATTACGGGTGACCATGTTACCTATGAGTTAAACCAGGATAACTAGTAGTTGAATATTATTTTTGAAAAGAATAAGACCGACAACATGAAAATAGTATATAATGTGTATTTTTTATGTTTTAATTAAGTAGTTAATTTCGGCATAATTTAAAGAATGAATGAGTATTGGTTGGTCGGTGCTGGTATTGGTTGAAAACGGGGATTTGTTGCAGGAGAACTAGCACACCTGAGTTTTGTTGACTTTAAACCAAACGCAATTTCTGATACCCCATGTTAAAATGAGATCCAAGGTCATGTTGAGCTCAATGACAAGATCCTCGCATCTACTCTCAGTATCCATCCGGCAACCAGGAGACTTGCAGCAATAACGCTCATGAACCGCGAATGCACAGACCCTTGTGGTACTCCAGCATTTACTGACATGAGCTACGAAGCGTGTCCATCAACGAGGACACGTATACTTCGCTCATGGAGAAACCTGAAAATCCACTTGCGCATGTTGTCGGGCAGACCGTATTCGCTTAGCTTGGAGAGAAGGCCACGATGCCAGACCCTATCAAACGCCTTGGGTATGTCGAAACTCACAGCCAGAGCCTCGCCATGCCTGTCGCTTCACATGGATTTTAAAACTGCTTTTATTTTGTGTACTAAAAGAAGAAATTTATATAAGAGTTCCCGAAGGTGTGGTTCATAAAAATAATTATGTCTGTAAATTAAATAAAGCCTTATAAAACAGCTAGATATTGGTTCGAGATATTTGAGCAGTCTCTTATAGAAAGAAAAGGGGTTTCAAAACTTATTAGTGGATCGGTGTATATGTGTAGATAATATTGATATTGGTAAAAATATTTATGTGCTGCTATATGTAGATGATTTGGTTTTAGTATGTTTTATTTTAATATATTCATAAAATGAATTAATTTAAAAGTTATCTTATGAGTACAATGCATGATTTAAATGAAATAAATTTATTTATTAGTATTAAAATAACTAGATATTATGATAAAATCACATTAAATTATTTATAATTTTAATATATTAAAGTGTTTACATTAACACAATATTGGATAAGTTTAGTATGTCCAATTGCAACCCTATAAGTACTCCCTTAGAAAATAAACTTGATTATGAAGCTTCAAATATAAATAGTGAGTATAATGCTTCTTGTCACAATCTTATTGGGTGTTTAATGTACGTAATGTTATGTACTCGACCAGATTTGAGTACATGTATTAATATATTGACCAGATACACCAGGTCATCGTTTATTGTGGGCTAACACACATATGCGATGGACCAACAACCAGTGGGCTCATGTTCTGTTTTCAAATGAGTCTCGATTCGGATTTCATCTCGATTCCAGGAGAGTGCGTGTTTGGTGAGTTCCTAGTCACCAGAGTTGACTCCAGAATCCTCAGGTAGTTCATCCTTATCAAGGCGGAACAATAATGGTTTGGGCCGGAATTCGCCTAGGTGGAAGAACAGATCTCGTTTGGATACGAGGCAATTTAAATGCGGAGAAATACCGTGACGAGATTGTGCACTCTATGGTCATCCCTCATCGACAGCAACTCGGCCAAACTTTCATGTTCATGCATAATAATGCACGTGCACACACCGCAAGGCTGGTGATGAGTGTGTTTTTTTTTTGGTTCCAGCACTATGTTAGATGTAATAAATTTTTATTTTGTCACTAACAAGCCCTTTATTAAATTGCAAAATTAAAATGAATATTAAATTACGCTTCTATTGATGTATAACATCTAAGACAAAAAAATATTGAATTTAAAATAAACACTATTTTTCCCTTGTTCCCTAGACTTTGTTGAGCAGTGTAGATGCAAAAATTTATCTAGTGGTAATTGTACTGGTCACATAGTCTTGATGATTTATGTCAATAGAATATAGAAGAGTGTATTATTTAAAAATGTCTATATTCCTTTATTTGTTATACATATTTTGTCGTACTAGACTACAGACGTAGCCTTTCCTTGTTACATTCCCATACTTGAAATACAAGTGATAGTAATTCACATCTCTTATTTTATTTCTCTCCTATAACCTGATTTCCTATAAAACATTTAATAACAACAGGAGTAAAAATAAATCGAAAGTTCATGTCACGGCTGGTCGATGAATCATTCATAATCGGCCATACTACAGCATTATGCTCTACGTTCGCAACATTTAAAAAAGAAAGGTCGATCGCAGCTGTCACTTTAGTCTGCCTAATTAAAAATCAGAGTATAGTTGAGTTTATCAACCTCTTTCATTCAACGTCGTTGAATCAACGACAGACGCTAAAAAAATGGGAAATTAACGTATAGATCTGTGAACGTTTCTTCAAACCAGTTAAAAACGTCAACTGGTCTTTCAACTAGTTGACCGTTTATAGGAAACGGTTTCATTTCGTTAACGCAAAAAAAATATACTTAATAAATTCAATACTACAAATCCAACAAACAATACTACACAGTACTTCATTTATTTTGTTAAACTAATATTCAACTACTAGTTATCCTGGTTTAACTCATAGGTAACATGGTCACCCTTAATGGTGAATTTTACAAAAAATTACGAAAGTATTTACTGTCTCCGTTTCCGAATATGTAGAGCGCTGAAATGTATGTACTTATTTAGTAGAAATTTCTACTAAATATTGGTGTATCAAGCTTACGAATCCGTTGTGATCTGAGGTACGTACAGTCAATTATTTATTTGCAAAACGTCTGGACTGAGGAGCCAAATAAAATACGTTGGTTTTCCAAATTCGCTCAGTGTTTATATTTAATTCCTATGCTACAAATTAGAACACACTTACTACTAAATTATCATTAAGTCAAATATGCCGATTGACCGATCACTTTCACAGAAACTCGTGTTTTTATATATTTAGCAATTGCGGAGCCATACCAATGCCTATAGTAATTGTAGTGGACCCATATTTTTAGTAGATACTATACACAATGACTACTAAATCGTACAAAAATTTCATAAATGTACGTCTACTACTTTTCGAGATACAAGGTGGCTCCTCAGTCTAAACATTTAGTTTGAGGAGCCACTTTTACATTGCTATAACTTTTGATATATTTTACTACAAATTCCAGAATTTCGCCTACAAAATCACCTGATTTGCTACTAAATAATGGTATGAGACTCCTTTTAAAATCCGGAGTGGCTCCTCAGTTCATACGGACACATTTAAAAAGTTACAAATTGTTATTGGTGCTCACTCAATCCACATGCTTTGAAAAGTCAAGATTTCTTACGAATTACCTATAAAATCAAGTTTAATTATATTTCTAGATTTAGTAAAAGTGGAATAGAAATTTGTAAAACACAAAACGAATCACAATCATGCTTCGTTTTTGAAAAATTAATTTTTATAGGTGCTCACTCAATCCACACGTTTTTGAAAAGTTAAAATCTTTCATATCTTTAAATCTGTAAGCGCTACAAAAAATGTGAATACGTCAAGATTTAGTAAAAAATTTTACTAAATATTGGCTATTTCACATTTTCAATTTTTTGCTTACTTAAAGAGATATTACTTTTTTAATGTTTTCCATACAAACTTACAATGTAGGGTCGCCACACGTGTCAAAATACAGGATATTCTACTAAATTAATTCGTATTTGCCTATATGTAAATACCTAAAGGAAACACGCACGGGCCGGTAATAAGCTCAGCGAAACGTGGATACTAGCAGTAGACTCCTCTGCCTTTTGAGATTACAGAGCTGAGTGAGTATGTATGCTATTTGGACTAAAGTGATTAAATTAAACGATACTTTATAAATATATTTTTTATTTCAGTAAAAAAAATATTGAATCCTTGAAATGCTATACATTATTTAGATTTAGTTAATCTTTTTTACTCTACCGCCAGTTCGGAATGCAGTTTTACTAGAGAAGAACGGGCGAGAAACTGTAGCGTTGCTCTTTTCGAACACCGGTTAACAATATTTGGTCATACAATTGATTAGATTAGAACAGCTCAATGTATGTTAATAGCCGCGTACTGATTGAGCGAGCAGCCTCGCGAGGCAAATCCTCGGTCGGTCAAGACGTGCCTCGCCCGAGGCAAACGCACGCGCTGCCTAGCCCGAGCGTGCCGCGGCCCGAGCCGAGCGTTGTCGGTTTTTGTCGATGCTCAAAGGTGCCTCAGTACGTTTGCCGCGCTCACTCAAGACGGTAGTGTTTTGCCTCGCCAAAAATCTCAACGTCACTAATAATCTTTCCCTAGCGGATATTGCTTCTCGAAAATTTGTGTCCTTGCTTATTTTGGCGTTTATGAGATAATACACATTGTCAAATTCGATTTTACTCATTCGAATGAATTTTTTTTCTTCGTCATCGAGGCACAACTCTTCAAACTATCATTTCCCAGCCTGTAATCTATTTTTGTATAAGAGTTTAATCCAAAAACGTTTAGTTTTCTGTTTACTTTTTTTTGCAAGCCTTAAAATTATTAAAAAGGCAGTGGTAGCGACAGCTTTCCGAATGTGCGGCCTCATGGTGGTCTCGGGCAAACTATACGCACGCGCGGTAGAATTCGACTTCAAGTTAAACTGAGCGTCGATGCTCACGGTGGCTCGGCCTTGCCGCGCGAGGCAGCCTCGGATTAGAAAACTTACAGACCGAGGCCGCCTCGCGCAGCATGCGTACTGCGGCAAATGTCCGAGGCTGCCTCGCGAAGCCGCTCGCTTGGTCAGTACGCGGCTAATTAGGTTGCCTTATATTGTGAAATAAAACTTATTACAAGGCTTATTGTTGCACGTGACCGCCGTGAAATACATAAAAATCTCGATTTCTTGAGCAGTTGGTCCTTACTGAAACAGTCTGAGTAGACCAGTCCACAAGAGCAGCACCCGTTCACGATTAATGACGCATGTGCCATCCATCGACCTCCTCAACCATTTTACTGGGAAGTGACTGATTCCGCACATGATGCCGCAGCAAGCACAGACAGAATACAACAATGAAAATATTAGACACTAAAATCAAATTAAGTCATGAAAGGCATACTGTTCACATAAGTTCGCAATGTTAAGGAAATGAAATATATTATATATAAGGTTCCTAATTATAATTTAATGGCTACACTTCTAAGTAATAGCATAATATATTCCGAAGCCTTTCGGTCATCTAAATATTCAGAAATGTTGTAATAGGCTAAATAGTATATTTTATTTAGTTCTTTTATATGATTGGGAACCTTATTGTAAAAGCGTATACAAAGCCCCTTGAAAGAAGAATTTTCCTCCCCAAGAACTTCTAGAACTTAGCGATAGATCTTATAGCTCGCTTTTGGAGAGTAAAATGATATTCATGTCAGCAGCACCACCGCATAGTAGAGTCCCGTGACACATCAAACTATGGCAATATGCAAAATATATAAAACCTAGCCAAGTCAGCGTTGGTCAGTTGTCGTATTTTACTCTCAGCACAAGTTGCGGCACTTCGTTTTTTGGCTAATAATGATATTTGGTGTCCTCGCGAACCTCGCGATCGCCTTAAAAATATCTTTGTCCCGGCCCGTCTATCCCACGAGATAACATTTTCAGGAGTAAAAATTAGAATAAGAGTAGTCTATAGCACTCAGGGAACTCATTAAAATACTTTTCTAACAGTGAAAGATTTTTCACAATAGATTCCGTAGAACCGGAGATTACCCCGAACATCCAAACTTACAAATTTTACCTCTTTTATATATTAGTACAGACGCCTTTTATTTATACAATAACAACAAATGTCAATAGAATATTTTTAGTAACTACGCAGATTTATTTAAAGTAACAAAATTATTATAACTTTTATTTAGATGTACTTAATAGTCACATTTGTATTTAAGCTTCGTGCTTAAATACTTAAATAACACGTTAAAAAGAATAAATTCAGATATCAGTATGTTTCAACTATTTTATACAATAAGTAGTTCAGAATTCCCATACGAATTTAATTAGTAAATTGGTGCTAGGTGGTATTGATAATATTAATTTGGGTTCCTATAAATAGGTAAAAATAAATTAATTCAACCATGTGTCGCTGAGCTTATTACCCTCCCATCATATTTTTAACATTTATATCGTCGTGATTCATATAGGCATAAGAAATTTAGGTACATATAGGCATAACTAGAGGTAGCCAAATACGAATTAATTTAGTAGAATATCCTGTATTTTGACACGTGTGGCGACCCTACATTGTAAGTTTGTATGGAAAACATTAAAAAAGTAATATCTCTTTAAGTAAGCAAAAAATTGAAAATGTGAAATAGCCAATATTTAGTAAAATTTTTTACTAAATCTTGACGTATTCACATTTTTTGTAGCGCTTACAGATTTAAAGATATGAAAGATTTTAACTTTTCAAAAACGTGTGGATTGAGTGAGCACCTATAAAAATTAATTTTTCAAAAACGAAGCATGATTGTGATTCGTTTTGTGTTTTACAAATTTCTATTCCACTTTTACTAAATCTAGAAATATAATTAAACTTGATTTTATAGGTAATTCGTAAGAAATCTTGACTTTTCAAAGCATGTGGATTGAGTGAGCACCAATAACAATTTGTAACTTTTTAAATAGGGCACTAGGTGATCTGAAATTAAATACTGTGACTTCACTAAGGTTTTACTAAATCCTAGAAGCAAAATTTTATATGTAAACTTGATACATTTGTAGATCTGGGTTGCCCCTTATCAGGATTGAGTGAGCAGATATTAACTGATTTATCTTCGGTTTTATCTTTTTACAAATTCCAGGATTGGTTTTACAATTGTTTTAGAACTTTTACTAAATACCTAATACATAAAAAACGATTTTTGGAAGGTGCTCACTCAATCCACATGCACGCGTAAAATATATCAAAAGTTATAGCAATGTAAAAGTGGCTCCTCAAACTAAAAATAAACTAAATGTTTAGACTGAGGAGCCACCGTGTAACTCGAAAAGTAGTAGACGTACATTTATGAAATTTTTGTATGATTTAGTAGTCATTGTGTATAGTATTTACTAAAAATATGGGTCCAGTACAATTACCATAGGCATTGGTATGGCTCCGCAATTGCTAAATATATAAGAACACGAGTTTCTATGAAAGTGATCGGTCAATCGGCATATTTGACTTAATGATAATTTAGTAGTAAGTGTGTTCTAATTTGTAGCATAGGAATTAAATATAATATAAAGAGCTCATAAAACGGAATACATTTATTGCAAATATTTTCACATAAAATAACATTGACATTTCTAAATTCAAATATCTATCCACCGAGGCTCCATAAACAAATAATTGCCAGTACCGTTTAAGTATAAATACTGTTTGGATAAATTCAAGTCGGGCGACAACTAGGTTTATGCAACCTCAGCCCACACCTCTCCTCTCCTCTCCTCCCCTCTCCTCTCCTCCCCTCTCCACTCCTCCCCTCTCCACTCCTCCCCTCTCCACTCCTCTCCCCTCCCCTCCTCTCCCCTCCCCTCCTCTCCCCTCCTCTCCTCTCCGCCCCTCTCTCAACTCCCTCTCCTCTGCACTGCTTCCGCCTCAGCTCTCCTCTGGCTTCTCTCCATCTCTACTTTTCTATGTCCCACTTTCCAATTGCTTGTCCCAAATATTGCGCGTTACAGTCGGCCATCCTGAAACAATTGCACCGCAATTGGCGCAAAACACTATATTAGCATCAATCAAATTATCTCTTGTTACAATTTCTGCGTCATGCTTCTATCACTATAATTAGGATCACCGTAACAAAGCCTTAGTGAGATTCGTAAGAGTCGTAACAATTGTGGGGAATTGAGCCACATACACTCACATAGATACACTCACGCCCATAATCCCCGAAGGTAGACAGAGGAGTAATCCGTAAATCCACTTTTCGCCGATTTTAATACGGTCTCAATGTACGACCCTATACCATACCATGCCATATCGGGCACAATTCCAGACTCCAGACTGATACTAAATATTTCTAAATAGAAAAACCCAATACGACTTTACACGACCCGGGGATCGAACCTGAGACCTGCAGTCGGAACGAATCACGCATGCGCAATTACAACTGCGCCACTGCGCCACATACTTACGAAAATAGCTACGTAACTCTAAAAATTGTCTTAATTCGTGCACATTGGAGGGAATTTTGAAGTTGGCAACAGCTTCAACTTTATAGTTACCTGGCCCAATACCGTCACTACTTATCTCATGACCTAGAAACGATACCTCTGATTTTAGAACCGAACATTTTTTTACGTTAAGTTTCAGTTAACCTTTCGAACTAAGTTAAAACTTTGTGAAATAATCGCAACCCATAATTTACTTTAGAAGTAGACAATAGAATGACAATTGACAATAGAAATCCATGAAGGACAACAGCTAATCACCCTGTACCATTTTAACTAATTTCTGAATTACTCACATAAAAACTGACGGCGCATTGGCCAAACCAAATGGTAAGTAAATAATAAAGTACACCCAACAATTACACACATAATTCTGAGCACATACTAGGTAAAACCTGTATCGTGGGTATCAACAACTACGAGGGACTACGGTGCCACAACACCCAGACCCGATACAAATATCTGTCTGTCACACAAACATTTATCTCGTTTCATAGCCGGCTACTCGCCCGTTGCGCCACGGCGCAAAAGCTGGCAATGTACTGACAGGGCTGTTTTGTATTACTGTCAAGGATGTTATGTACTCGTAATGACCGTCTGGAGTGACAAAGGCATTCTTATTTACTGAGTCATCACTAACTTTTAAATTCGATACCCTGCAAATAGGTCTAAACACGTTAACACCTTTTCCCCCGCTAATTTAGACAACTAATCAATACAAGGTAAAGGAAACTTCTCCTTTTCTGTGACAGCATTAAGCGTCATATAATCGACATACATAATATAAACTCCACTTTAAGAACTAATATTATAGGCGATGCGCATCCAGACGTAGAATCTCTTATCATATTACTTTCTATCATTGTTTTATTTTATTAGCCAATATCCCTTTTTCTGAATGCGCCAGTCTATATGGTTTGCTATGAATTGGGTTATTGGCGGTAAGTTAATATGCATTTCACATAAATCCGTGGGGCCTATATTTTTGTGTGAACTAGCAAAACAATCTAAATACGACTTAGAAGTTCTATTAACCTGCGTTTTTGGCCTTGATCAACATCCCCTACATCAATTTCATTTAATGTTATACATCCTATACGATAACAACATTGCATAAATTCTCTCCTCTTTTAAAAATTAATAAGTTCGCACTCACCGCAGTTATAACTTCACACCACTCAGCTCTGGTGACAGTATCACCTCTCGTCCACTGCAGTTGTACCTCGCCGATGTTGCAGACTCTCAGGAAACCCAAGAGCCCTCGTAGAGGATTGAGCTCGCAACTGAGTAGTTTGTTGCCCCGATGCTGTGTTGGCGAGGTTTGGTACAGTGCCCTCCTGGCGGCGCTACTCTCGCCACCACTTTCACAAGGCTGTCCCCAACGCATACTTGATTCAGCCCCAGCTCTTGTCACGGCGAATCTAACGTTTTCATCATTGATAACGGGCTGGTCAATAATCAATATGACATCCCCCAAATCCATGGTTGTTGTGACTGCTGTAGTGTATTGTATATCTTTACATGGTCTACGTCAAAGTCGAATTCCACAATACCTTCTTTGTTTGACTTGCATTGGTCGCTCGTGATGATGTGCAGGAACTAGCTACGTGTCAAACTTTTCCACACCTAAAATATCTGCGCCTATCCGGTAGAGTACCAACAGGCGCCACATGACCGGGCTGATTACATTGGATAGCAAATTTGTGTTTTTCGCATATCATTATTCGTTTTGACAGCATCACTCATACTCTCGTATAACGTCGTTGTAGTAGCTCTCGCATAACTTGTTTTAGATAGCTGCGCTGTTGTCCGATAATTGTCAAATGCTGATAGGCAACCTTTGTATAATTCATCTGGATTGGCGCACTGGAAAGCCTGAGCATTTGCCTGCCGTTCGTCTGGCAAACCTCGTATGATACAAGAAACAGCCGCCTGGCCGCTAAGTTGACATCTGTAGCACATAACTAGCTTTTTCTGTTAATATTTGGTCATAGTTTCGATAGCCAATTTCTTACTAGACATTAATTCATCTTCATTTACTTCTCAATTCGAATTATTACGGGTGTTTGTGTCGCTATCACCCTTTTTCTGCAACTTTATAGATTTTACATAATGCCCTGGGACGTTTCGCTTCATTATCAGGTCCTTTAATCGCACTTCTGACTATAAAGAGCTCATAAAACGGAATACATTTATTGCAAATATTTTCACATAAAATAACATTGACATTTCTAAATTCAAATATCTATCCACCGAGGCTCCATAAACAAATAATTGCCAGTACCGTTTAAGTATAAATACTGTTTGGATAAATTCAAGTCGGGCGACAACTAGGTTTATGCAACCTCAGCCCACACCTCTCCTCTCCTCTCCTCCCCTCTCCTCTCCTCCCCTCTCCTCTCCTCCCCTCTCCACTCCTCTCCCCTCCCCTCCTCTCCCCTCCCCTCCTCTCCCCTCCTCTCCCCTCCTCTCCTCTCCGCCCCTCTCTCAACTCCCTCTCCTCTGCACTGCTTCCGCCTCAGCTCTCCTCTGGCTTCTCTCCATCTCTACTTTTCTATGTCCCACTTTCCAATTGCTTGTCCCAAATATTGCGCGTTACAATAAACACTGAGCGAATTTGGAAAATCAACGTATTTCATTTGGCTCCTCAATCCAGACGTTTTGCAAATAAATAATTGACTGTACGTACCTCAGATCACAACGGATTCGTAAGCTAGATACACCAATATTTAGTAGAAATTTCATGTCCGTATGAACTGAGGAGCCACTCCTGATTTTGAAAGGAGTCTCATACCATTATTTAGTAGCAAATCAGGTGATTTTGTAGGCGAAATTCTGGAATTTGTAGTAAAATATATCAAAAGTTATAGCAATGTAAAAGTGGCTCCTCAAACTAAATGTTTAGACTGAGGAGCCACCTTGTAACTCGAAAAGTAGTAGACGTACATTTATGAAATTTTTGTATGATTTAGTAGTCATTGTGTATAGTATCTACTAAAAATATGGGTCCACTACAATTACTATAGGCATTGGTATGGCTCCGCAATTGCTAAATATATAAAAACACGAGTTTCTGTGAAAGTGATCGGTCAATCGGCATATTTGACTTAATCATAATTTAGTAGTAAGTGTGTTCTAATTTGTAGCATAGGAATTAAATATAAACACTGAGCGAATTTGGAAAATCAACGTTTTTTATTTGGCTCCTCAATCCAGACGTTTTGCAAATAAATAATTGACTGTACGTACCTCAGATCACAACGGATTCGTAAGCTAGATACACCAATATTTAGTAGAAATTTCTACTAAATAAGTACATACATTTCAGCGCTCTACATATTCGGAAATGGAGACAGTAAATACTTTCGTAATTTTTTGTAAAATTCACCATTAAGGGTGACCATGTTACCTATGAGTTAAACCAGGATAACTAGTAGTTGAATATTATTTTTGAAAAGAATAAGACCGACAACATGCAAATAGTATATAATGTGTATTTTTTTTTTGTGCTATACGTAGATGATTTGGTTTTAGTATGTTTTATTTTAATATATTCATAAAATGAATACATTTAAAGTTATCTTATGAGTACAATGCATGATTTAAATGAAATAAATTTATTTATTAGTATTAAAATAACTAGATATTATGATAAAATCACATTAGACCAAAGTGTTTACATTAACACAATATTGGATAAGTTTAGTATGTCCAATTGCAACCCTATAAGTACTCCCTTAGAAAATAAACTTGATTATGAAGCTTCAAATATAAATAGTGAGTATAATGCTTCTTGTCGCAATCTTATTGGGTGTTTAATGTACGTAATGTTATGTACTCGATCAGATTTGAGTACATGTATTAATATATTGACCAGATACACCAGGTCATCGTTTATTGTGGGCTAACACACATTTGCGATGGACCAACAATCAGTGGGCTAATGTTCTGTTTTCGAATGAGTCTCGATTCGGATTTCATCTCGATTCAAGGAGAGTGCGTGTTTGGTGAGTTCCTAGTCGCCAGAGTTGACTCCAGAATCCTCAGGTAGTTCATCCTTATCAAGGCGGAACAATAATGGTTTGGGCCGGAATTCGCCTAGGTGGAAGAACAGATCTCGTTTGGATACGAGGCAATTTAAATGCGGAGAAATACCGTGACGAGATTGTGCATTCTATGGTCATCCCTCATCGACAGCAACTCGGCCAAACTTTCATGTTCATGCATAATAATGCACGTGCACACACCGCAAGGCTGGTGATGAGTGTGGTTTTTTTTTGGTTCCAGCCTTCGATCAACAATACAACTAGATATCGGGTCGGCGCACCAAAAACGTCTCGGCAAATAACAGCTCACTTTCAAAGTGAGCTCTTATTGTTGTTTAGTTCGTTCCAAACAGAGCCAATGTGAACACGTTTCACAACGCCACAGTGTATGTTCAAAAGTTGCGAAAATAATACCCGAAAAAGCAATTTATCGGCCGGAGTGTCTTACTTTCCGTAAGTACATCTAGAATAAGTTATATTTTAAGCTTCATACTAACAACTAATATCAAATTTTGAATAAAATTACCGATTTTAAAACATTGCCTAAGAATGTTTAGCCAACGTTGCCCAATACACGAGTAAACTTTGTTTAACAGAACAGCAGATGCATGGAGTAGATTTGTATTGTAATATTATTTATATGTTGTTAGCATTAACATTTAAAATTGATTAAGTTATATTTGTGTCGTTTGTCGGACTCTGGTTGGTGGTAGGATATTCATATCCGCCCGGATAGCGACCACCGTACGCAGGATGTAAAACCCGCCATAGTGGCATGTCGCGTTCGGGGATCAGCCATTGTACATCCAGTTTTTGTCGGGGGTCTAGAGTTGGGGTACGATGTTTGGCCGTATTGCGGTCTTCTAACTACTTTGACAGCTTCCTCACCTTCTTGCCCATGGCGTAGTGTGAAGGAGCAGGCCGGCATCATTGTGTTGAGTAGCGCGGGATAGATTATCTTTGGCTACTCGATACTCTAATTGGACGGCACTGCGCTTACCATCAGGTGCAGTACCTTGCCGTGCCAGGATAAAAAAAAGTAATTTGATATTTACTTTTTAGCTTTCCTAGCAATTCATTTATGTGTGTAGGTTGGATATCGATTGTCGCCAGAGAAAGAAGAGATCTAAGCCTTATATAAGCCAGCCAAGAATTCAGTTACATGTTTCGGATACTTTTGATAAATTGGATATATCCGAAAATACTAACCGACGTCGATTGGTTAAAACAGCAGGTCCCAAATTACAGGTTGGCACATTCATAATCTGTTTTTTTAATTTATAGTCTGATCTCGAAAGCAATAACGTCGGCACAATCACAGAAAGATCCTTTTTTATCAAAGCAGCGTCGCCACTAAGGAATGGATGCGAAATAATCCTACATATCATCCCAATTTACCGACGAGTAGTACCAGACCCTGCGCTTGACTTTCACGGGACGTGGAAGCAAAGCGCGAGGTTCCGACTTCCCAACCAAGCAGTGATCGGAGGTCCCCAGAGGAGCACCAACCGCTACTTTACACACGACCGGATGACTCGTCAACAAATGGTCCAGCAAAGAGGGCACATGACTCGCCACATCTGGGATCCTGGTGGGCTGGTTCATCAGTTGTGTCAAGCCATGAGTCAAAGCGAATGCATGAGCAGTTATACCAGCATGGTCAGTTCTGGAGGAGCCCAACAACAACTCATGGTGTGTGTTGAAGTCCCTCAGAACAACCAAGCCAAAAAATGTATATTAACAAACATATCTATGTTTGTTATCTATTTATGTTGTGTTATTAAGATTTTTTTGTTTATTGCAGATGCAATAAACAAAAAAATCTTAATAAATCTTTGACCTACTAAGTATGTACTTATATTATTTAGAGTTCAATGCGGCTCCATACCTCCTGTAAATTCGAAGAAGCAAACAGATACGAAACAAAACGACGTAACTAGCAAGACAATTACAGAAAATAGCACTTTATTTTTTGCCTTCTTAGGTTAATTTCACAATAAATGTTATTTAACCTATGTCTTTTCATTTCTATGTAATTTATTGTTTTGCGATGAATTATCGTAAGTATAAGATAATATTTTAAAGAATTGCAACTTTATTACTAGGTACTATGGTTGCGATTACTTTAAACTTAAAACGGTTTTAAAACTTATATCTGAGTTCGTTAGTAAAAAAATATAGATGTGTAATAGCGCGTGTGTAATAGTGTGTGTGTATTCACTCGGACAGATTTTAGCTTTGAGTTTATATGTGACCCGTTATCTAGTTGTATTGTTGATCGAAGGTTCCAGCACTATGTTAATTGTATTAAATTTTTATTTTGTCACTAACAAGCCCTTTATTAAATTGCAAAATTAAAATGAATATTAAATTACGCTTCTATTGATGTATAACATCTAAGACGAAAAATTTTTGAATTTAAAATAAACACTATTTTTCCCTTGTTCCCTAGACTTTGTTGAGCAGTGTAGATGCAAAAATTTATCTAGTGGTAATTGTGCTGGTCACATAGGCTTGATGATTTATGTCAATAGAATATAGAAGAGTGTATTATTTAAAAATGTCTATATCCCTTTATTTACTATACATATTTTGTCGTGCTAGACTACAGGCGTAGCCTTTCCTTGTTACATTCCCATACTTGAAATACAAGTGATAGTAATTCACATCTCTTATTTTATTTTTTTCCTATAACCTGATTTCCTATAAAACATTTAATAACAACAAGAGTAAAAATAAATCGAAAGTTCATGTCACGGCTGGTCGATGAATCATTCATAATCGGCCATACTACAGCATTATGCTCTACGTTCGCAACATTCAAAAAAGAAAAGGTCGATCGCAGCTGTCACTTTAGTCTGCCTAATTAAAAATCAGAGTATAGTTGAATTTATCAACCTCTTTCATTCAACGTCGTTGAATCAACAACAAACGCGAACAAAACGGGCGCACAGTTAAACTAGTTGAATTTATCAACCTGTTTCATTCAACGTCGTTGAATCAACGACAGACGCTAAAAAAAATGGGAAATTAACGTATAGATCTGTGAACGTTTCTGCAAACTAGTTAAAAACGTCAACTGGTCTTTCAACTAGTTGACCGTTTATAGGAAACGGTTTCATTTCGTTAACGCAAAAAATATACTTAATAAATTCAATACTACAAATCCAACAAACAATACTACAGTACTTCATTTATTTTTTTAAACTAATATTCAACTACTAGTTATCCTGGTTTAACTCATAGGTAACATGGTCACCCTTAATGGTGAATTTTACAAAAAATTACGAAAGTATTTACTGTCTCCATTTCCGAATATGTAGAGCGCTGAAATGTATGTACTTATTTAGTAGAAATTTCTACTAAATATTGGTGTATCTAGCTTACGAATCCGTTGTGATCTAAGGTACGTACAGTCAATTATTTATTTGCAAAACGTCTGGATTGAGGAGCCAAATAAAAAACGTTGATTTTCCAAATTCGCTCAGTGTTTATATTTAATTCCTATGCTACAAATTAGAACACACTTACTACTAAATTATGATTAAGTCAAATATGCCGATTGACCGATCACTTTCACAGAAACTCGTGTTTTTATATATTTAGCAATTGCGGAGCCATACCAATGCCTATAGTAATTGTAGTGGACCCATATTTTTAGTAGATACTATACACAATGACTACTAAATCATACAAAAATTTCATAAATGTACGTCTACTACTTTTCGAGTTACAAGGTGGCTCCTCAGTCTAAACATTTAGTTTGAGGAGCCACTTTTACATTGCTATAACTTTTGATATATTTTACTACAAATTCCAGAATTTGAAAGGAGTCTCATACCATTATTTAGTAGCAAATCAGGTGATTTTGTAGGCGAAATTCTGGAATTTGTAGTAAAATATATCAAAAGTTATAGCAATGTAAAAGTGGCTCCTCAAACTAAATGTTTAGACTGAGGAGCCACCTTGTATCTCGAAAAGTAGTAGACGTACATTTATGAAATTTTTGTATGATTTAGTAGTCATTGTGTATAGTATCTACTAAAAATATGGGTCCACTACAATTACTATAGGCATTGGTATGGCTCCGCAATTGCTAAATATATAAGAACACGAGTTTCTGTGAAAGTGATCGGTCAATCGGCATATTTGACTTAATGATAATTTAGTAGTAAGTGTGTTCTAATTTGTAGCATAGGAATTAAATATAAACACTGAACGAATTTGGAAAATCAACGTATTTTATTTGGCTCCTCAATCCAGACGTTTTGCAAATAAATAATTGACTGTACATACCTCAGATCACAACGGATTCGTAAGCTAGATACACCAATATTTAGTAGAAATTTCTACTAAATAAGTACATACATTTCAGCGCTCTACATATTCGGAAACGGAGACAGTAAATACTTTCGTAATTTTTTGTAAAATTCACCATTAAGGGTGACCATGTTACCTATGAGTTAAACCAGGATAACTAGTAGTTGAATATTATTTTTGAAAAGAATAAGACCGACAACATGAAAATAGTATATGTCGGAGAATAATGAATACGGAGACTGAATTGACCTTACAAATAATTTAATCTTTTGTAAATCTGTTGTGGGTACCGTCGAGTTGTTTATTAAATGATCTCACTCGTAGTGGGGCACAACGAAAATCACAATATAAAAGAGTGCCTCTGCATTTGGCGAGGCATTCAGGAATAATTATTAGACGAGTCAATATCTCGAATGGTTTAGTAATTTAGAGGTCGTAATGCCCAAGTGCTGTTTAACTGATCGTTGCCTACAATTAAAGTAATGTAATTGTAAACCATGGTTTTTCTTGCCAGTTCTTTTTGCCATGGATTATTGTATTCCGAACTGGCAGTAGCTTATTAAACTATAAAGTGATTAACGTGTGTTATTTCTACTGAACTATCGTACGAAGTGAATCCTGATTATCTGTAGAGCAAAGAGGGATGAATAACCCTCATAGTCATGACCTATGATGACGTCATGACCTCAGCCATCTGACACAACACATAGTTTCTCTCTGACATCAGAAGTGGCATCGAACTGGACATCCACTATCGTAGATCAGGTGATGTGATACTTACAGTTTCATTTTATAATATTTCTGTTTCGAGAGTTTGGAAAACATTAGTAATTAGTTTATGCGCTTTGTTGGGTTGTGCAAAAAGTTATAAATCATTGAAATTCTATCATCCGAAATAAAATTGTGATCTTAAGTGTAATATTCTACCGCTTTATAAGTGGTAAAAAGTGCTCGGCGGTACTGTAAATTTGCTAGTCTACAGTACATTTGAAGATTGCGAATTTTGAGAATCATTTGGATTGTGCTATGTTTGTAAATTATTGCAAGTCCCTTATGTTGGTAAATAAATTTTGAATTATTTTATGTTCCAAACGAAATAGTTTAAACGATAGGTATGAAGTGTCTATGTTTACTGTGTTAATGATTTTGGTGTTCAAATTCCATATGCTGTGGATGGTTTCCTGTGGCGCTGTGGAGTTGTTGAGGCGGTTCTCTGGCAGCGCAAGTAGTGCTACAGCGTGTTGTTTGCGTGCCTACCTACATATGTGATCCTACCCGTGGATTTATTTGAAATTTGGTGAGTCGCTCTCAATTTTTAAATGTACAGAACGATTTTTAATTTTGATCGTTCTGCTAAAATAAACTATTAATTTAGTTGGAAATATGAGGATGTGTTTCCTACCTCATTGATTTTTTGTTTTTGTATTTAAAACTGATGGTAATGAACGACTATTAAGTTTGATCTTTCTGCTAATCTAAACAGTTAAATGCAAAATAGTGTGGTTTGTTTCCAACTTAATTGCTTATTTCTTTATTTAAATTTGTACTGTTACAACCGATGGAAAATTCATCGAGATTTTGCTTAACTGCTAATAACGGAGTGATATTATGTTTGGACGTCCACGGTCCTCGGTGGCGTAGTTGTAATTCCGTAGGCTGTACGACTGCCGTGCGGGGTCTCAGGTTTGATCCCCGGGTCTAGTAAAGAGATATTGGGTTTATCCGCCGTGAGCCTGGAATTATGCCCGGTATGGTGATAGGCTCACCCCTATCACGCATGGGGTGATAATAGCTGCGCGAATTATGTGTACTAGTTACACCTCTGCCTACACCTTCGGGAATTACACTTGTGAGTGTGTATGTATGTGAAGATACATAACAGTTGACGCGTGTGATGTTTGATGATTTAATGAACCTTGAATTTGATGTGGTTCAATTCCATCATGTGTGTGGGTTGAAAAAAAAACATTTACTCTTTAACTGGTGTTAAAAAAAACTATTATATGTTTTAACGTGTTATGAAAAAACTGCATTGAATGAATAATTCAGTAATTTAATAGTTACT
Organism: Laothoe populi; assembly: GCA_905220505.1. Taxonomy (NCBI): domain Eukaryota; kingdom Metazoa; phylum Arthropoda; class Insecta; order Lepidoptera; family Sphingidae; genus Laothoe; species Laothoe populi. The sequence goes on from HG992148.1 coordinate 13,643,047, forward strand.
GCAATATTGTTGTGCGGGTCGAGTTTTTATTAAAGTTTCAGAATTAATAGTTGATAATCAAGTTAGTCAAGTATAACCATTTATTTTTTGTAACATTGACTACAATTCAATAAAAAAAAAGGACGTTCACGTATCATGCTTGTGTTTCCCGCTAAAGAGCGGAATTTTTATATTGGTATTGGTGGTAACTGTTAGTTCTGGTTTTAATTCGTTCTGCCCGGTAATACATTATTTTTATATTAATAGTTACGCTAAACTGTGCAATTAGTTGAGGTGAAAATAATTTGATTTGGTTTGATTCTTAGTGATCGTGGTGAGTTAATTATCCATAATTAAATTCATTATCTTCTGGTAGTGATATTAAAGAAAGTTTTACATCCAAGTTTTGTGGAAAACTTGAACATGACATAGTTACTTAAAGCATTGATACCCAAAGTGGTCTATATCGACACCCTGGGGCCGATGACTACTAAGGGGTCAAAGTGAGGGAAAAAAAAAATAGAAATAGGGATCTATGGAGTGTAAACGGGGTCCACAAATTTGAAGCCAAATATTGAATATTTATTATAAAAGCCCCAGGTTCACCACTCCCACTAGAGGCGTTTATTTTTACTTATTGCTTTTATGTAATACATATTGGTACTTTATTAATTTTGATATAATTAATTTCGGTTTCTTCTACATCTCACTACAGTTAGACATCAGTCAAGTGTTTAACACTTAGTTTTCTGGTTGTTAAATTTTATGGTGATTTAACAGAGACTATGTTTTGTTTAACCTCTATTTACGCTGATATTATAAAGCGCGAAATATTATTGCAGAGATCCATTGTTACCGCGACTGTGATACAGTTTAAAAATTCCTCGAGTTCTCAATATAATTAATGTTATTTTGCCACTTTTCTTTGTTAATTATCGTTTGCTTTAACGGTGAAGGAAAACACCGTGAGGAAACCTGCATACCTGAGAATTCTCAAAAGGAATTTCGAAGGTCTGTGAAGTCTACCAACCCGCAATAGGCCAGCGTGGTGAACTAAGGCCTAACCCCTCTCATTGGTAGAGGAGGCCCGTGCCCAGCGGTGGGACAATGTTTAATACAGGGCTAGTATTATTATATTTTGCAACTACCCTTAGTCGATATCCAAAATGTTGTAGCCCTCTGTGAATGACATTGCGCTTGTTAATACTGGTGTGTGTCCCTAGGACATACACCAAAAATTACTTGTATTAAATAGCTACTCCAGCTTTGTTTTTTATCTAGATAACCACAACTAGTGTGAAAACAGGTTGACGGTTTAAACGCATACTTATCATCTTAGCGAAAGTGTATACTACTAATTGCTTGCTAATGTTATTCGACCGATTAGATTGAGTTTCATTTAACTCCGACGTATCGGTGTACAGCGTTTGTTACACCTAAGGGTTTGTACGAGTATGCCGCAATTTCATTCGGGCTTATAAGTATTCAATGTCGGGTTTTCGAGTGAACATTCATGTAGAGCGTTTCACGAGTGTCCTTAAATCGATAATTAACTGCGATAGACTAGCGATCACAGATCGTGGTAGGACTCTATAAGAGAGGTCCACCTAGCAATGCTTAAAATAACAAAAGCTACGTCTCTGAAACTTTTGATCGGAAAAATTCCAAGACCATTGTCGTTGATGTGTAGCGATTTAGCGACTGATTCGCGAAATTCGCGAGCGGTTGTCGGTAAATTATAGGGTCAGGAGTGACCGAGTGAAACATATTTCTCCTGTGAACTATCTAGCGCTAGATAGAATCGATCTTGAAAAACAATCTTAAGTTCATTGGTTCATTCAAGTAATGTTTTTTTATTGTTTTATTATTGTGATGTGTGTACAATTAATTAACTAAATTTCGGTTTCTTAATAATTAGTGACTACAATGTTAGTAGAAGTTCAAATTTATTGAAGCTTATTAAGTATTACTGATTTTCTTTATCAGTAATATGGGCTTTTTCTATGCTAATTGGACACTGACATTTGCGTCTACTTATCATTCATTTGTCGGATCGGCCGAACGGGTGAACGATTTTACTGTGTGTGCCGTTCCTCTTTTCAGGTACCTCACACATGGACGTGTGAGCACCTTTCTTTGTTTTGCACAAAACTCACACTATACATACACACAAACACACATAACCAAACATGAAAAAAAAAAATATGAAAAAAAAAAATATGAAAAAAAAAATGTATGAAAAAAAATATATGAAAAGATGCTTTTGACGTGTGGAGCCGTTCAGAAGCCAAAAAAAAAAATATGAAAAAAAAAAATTTGAAAAAAAAAAAATATATGAAAAGATGCTCTTGGCGTGTGGAGCCGTTCAAGAGCCAAATGAAAAAAAAATTGTGACTGTTATCACGTGGAGTGAACAGTCCTTATATTTCAACAAATTATACTGTAGTCACGTCGAGTGAACAGTCCATATATTATAAAAAAAAAAAAAAAAAAAATGCTGTAGTCACGTGGAGTGAACAGTACTGCATATATTTCAATACACATATTTGACCTGTAGTCACGTGGAGTGAACAGTGTCTTACGCTATTCAACAAATTCATTATGTATGGCACTTTTGTCATAAGAGCTGTCAAATTACTCTTACATTTAACACTATACACAAAACCTAAAGAGATTGTAGTCACGTGGAGTGAACAGTCCATATATTAAGAAAAAAAAAAAATGCTGTAGTCACGTGGAGTGAACAGTGTCTTACGCTATATTCCACAATTAATTATGGCACTCTAATTGAGTATAGTTTTCTATATTTTTACCTGCGTATTTTATTTGACCTATACTCGCGTGTAGTGAGCAGTGTCTTTTACCACAACATTTCATCTGCCACACTTGTCGTAAGGAGTGAGCTTTTAAATATCTATCTGTGGTCACGTAGAGTGAGCAGATTAATAAAAAAAAAATATTCTTTCTAATAATTATGCTTAGGTACTGTGGAAGTACCCAGGCTTAACATTAACTATCTGTTTGAGTATCTGTTTCAGAAAAGGCTAACTAACCAAGCGATGCAGGGCACGCATCGCAATTCAGAATGGCCGTGTCGCCATAGCACCTTCTTTACACACTTTATTTACAAGATTTAAGACTATCAATTATTTTAAAAGAAAAAAAAATGTTTTGCTATTGTAAATTACTCCTACATTTTAACACACTACCTTAATGAATATGCTGTTGTCACATAGTGTGAACAGTAACATATTTTCTCACAAATTATGCTGTGTCACGCAGTTTCAGTAACATATTTTCTCACAAATTATGCTGTTGTCACGCAGAGTGAACAGTAACATTTTTTCTCACAAATTATGCTGTTGTCACGCAGAGTTAGTCTGTAAGTTTCAGATAGGATCTAGCAAACTATTCAAAGTGCCTAACGCACTATAGAATGGAGTCGAAACGCCATGTAATATTTTGACATCTTGCTGACATTGGTGGTAAGGACGATGCCCAACCAACACGCTGATTCAACGTGGCAGTAACTTTTGGTGAGTAACTTTCATATTGGTATCTCATTTGTGTACCACACACAGACCCACATACATACACACACACACAACGCTAAAAGCTAAAAAAAAGGCTGTAGGCTAAAAAGCAGCAAGTAAACAAAAAAAAAACTGACTGATGGCGTGTAGCCCCGTTCAACGTGTCATTCCTATCCTCCTTTAACACCGAACATTCAACTTTGAACTTGTTACTTATAGTGAGTAACACTGAACATTCGACTTTGAACTTGTGTCACTTATAGTGAGTAACACCGAACATCCAACTTTGAACTTTTGTCACTTATAGTGAGTAACACCGAACATTGAACTTTGAACTTATGTCACTTATAGTGAGCCCACTCATTGAACTGTTGTCACATGGAGTGGAGCAGTAACATATTTTCTAACAAATTTTACAGTTTGTACAAGGACTTGGTTGCGTCTTATTGAAATCTACAAATCAACTTTGATTACAGTGGTTACGAACTCACATCTTCATTACTTCTTAAGGACCATAACTATGGTAATTTTTCACAATGTTGGCAGGTGTACTGTGGAGTAACCTAGCCTGTGTATACTGATGATATTCTGAGTTTCAGCGGAGTTTTAGAGGATTTAGCAAGCGATGCAGAGCACGCATCGCATTTCAGAATGGCCGTGTCGGAGAATAATGAATACGGAGACTGAATTGACCTTACAAATAATTTAATCTTTTGTAAATCTGTTGTGGGTACCGTCGAGTTGTTTATTAAATGATCTCACTCGTAGTGGGGCACAACGAAAATCACAATATAAAAGAGTGCCTCTGCATTTGGCGAGGCATTCAGGAATAATTATTAGACGAGTCAATATCTCGAATGGTTTAGTAATTTAGAGGTCGTAATGCCCAAGTGCTGTTTAACTGATCGTTGCCTACAATTAAAGTAATGTAATTGTAAACCATGGTTTTTCTTGCCAGTTCTTTTTGCCATGGATTATTGTATTCCGAACTGGCAGTAGCTTATTAAACTATAAAGTGATTAACGTGTGTTATTTCTACTGAACTATCGTACGAAGTGAATCCTGATTATCTGTAGAGCAAAGAGGGATGAATAACCCTCATAGTCATGACCTATGATGACGTCATGACCTCAGCCATCTGACACAACACATAGTTTCTCTCTGACATATATAATGTGTATTTTTTATGTTTTAATTAAGTAGTTAATTTCGGCATAATTAAAATAATGAATGAGTATTGGTTGGTCGGTGCTGGTATTGGTTGAAAACGGGGATTTGTTGCAGGAGAACTAGCACACGTGAGTTTTGTTGACTTTAAACCAAACGCAATTTCTGATACCCCATGTTAAAATGAGATCCAAGGTCATGTTGAGCTCAATGACAAGATCCTCGCATATACTCTCAGTATCCATCCGGCAACCAGGAGACTTGCAGCAATAACGCTCATGAACCGCAAATGCACAGAGCCTTGTGGTACTCCAGCATTTACTGACATGAGCTACGAAGCGTGTCCATCAACGAGGACACGTATACTTCGCTCATGGAGAAACCTGGAAATCCACTTGCGCATGTTGTCGGGCAGACCGTATTCGCTTAGGTAGGAGAGAAGGCCACTATGCCAGACCCTATCAAACGCCTTGGGTATGTCGAGACTCACAGCCAGAGCCTCGCCATGCCTGTCAATCGCCTTGCCTCAGTGATGTAATACAAACGCTTCACATGGATTTTAAAACTGCTTTTATTTTGTGTACTAAAAGAAGAAATTTATATAAGAGTTCCCGAAGGTGTTGTTCATAAAAATAATTATGTCTAAATTAAATAAAGCCTTATATGGGTTAAAACAGCTAGATATTGGTTCGAGATATTTGAGCAATCTCTTATAGAAAGAAAAGGGGTTTCAAAACTTATAAGTGGATCGGTGTATATATGTTTTAGATAATATTGATATTGGTAAAAATATTTATGTGCTGCTATATGTAGATGATTTGGTTTTAGTATGTTTTATTTTAATATATTCATAAAATGAATTCATTTAAAAGTTATCTTATGAGTACAATGCATGATTTAAATGAAATAAATTTATTTATTAGTATTAAAATAACTAGATATTATGATAAAATCACATTAGACCAAAGTGTTTACATTAACACAATATTGGATAAGTTTAGTATGTCCAATTGCAACCCTATAAGTACTCCCTTAGAAAATAAACTTGATTATGAAGCTTCAAATATAAATAGTGAGTATAATGCTTCTTGTCGCAATCTTATTGGGTGTTTAATGTACGTAATGTTATGTACTCGACCAGATTTGAGCACATGTATTAATATATTGACCAGATACACCAGGTCAACGTTTATTGTGGGCTAACACACATTTGCGATGGACCAACAATCAGTGGGCTCATTTTCTGTTTTCGAATGAGTCTCGATTCGGATTTCATCTCGATTTAAGGAGAGTGCGTGTTTGGTGAGTTCCTAGTCGCCAGAGTTGACTCCAGAATCCTCCGGTAGTTCATCCTTATCAAGGCGGAACAATAATGGTTTGGGCAGGAATTCGCCTAGGTGGAAGAACCGATCTCGTTTGGATAAGAGGCAATTTAAATGCGGAGAAATACCGTGACGAGATTGTGCACTCTATGATCATCCCTCATCGACAGCAACTCGGCCAAACTTTCATGTTCATGCATAATAATGCACGTGCACACACCGCAAGGCTGGTGATGAGTGTGGTTTTTTTTTTTTGGTTCCAGCACTATGTTAGTTGTAATAAATTTTTATTTTGTCACTAACAAGCCCTTTATTAAATTGCAAAATTAAAATGAATATTAAATTACGCTTCTATTGATGAATAACATCTAAGACATAAAATATATAGAATTTAAAATAAACACTATTTTTCCCTTGTTCCCTAGACTTTGTTGAGCAGTGTAGATGCAAAAAATAATCTAGTGGTAATTGTACTGGTCACATAGTCTTGATGATTTATGTCAATAGAATATAGAAGAGTGTATTATTTAAAAATGTCTATATCCCTTTATTTACTATACATATTTTGTCGTGCTAGACTACAGACGCAGCCTTTCCTTGTTACATTCCCATACTTGAAATACAAGTGATAGTAATTCACATCTCTTATTTTATTTCTCTCCTATAACCTGATTTCCTATAAAACATTTAATAACAACAAGAGTAAAAATAAATCGAAAGTTCATGTCACGGCTGGTCGATGAATCATTCATAATCGGCCATACTACAGCATTATGCTCTACGTTCGCAACATTCAAAAAAGATAAGGTCGATCGCAGCTGTCACTTTAGTCTGCCTAATTAAAAATCAGAGTATAGTTGAATTTATCAACCTCTTTCATTCAACGTCGTTGAATCAACAACAAACGCGAACAAAAGGGGCGCATAGTTAAACTAGTTGAATTTATCAACCTGTTTTATTCAACGTCGTTGAATCAACGACAGACGCTAAAAAATGGGAAATTAACGTATAGATCTGTGAACGTTTCTGCAAACCAGTTAAAAACGTCAACTGGTCTTTCAACTAGTTGACCGTTTATAGGAAACGGTTTCATTTCGTTAACGCAAAAAAATATACTTAATAAATTCAATACTACAAATCCAACGAACAATACTACAGTACTTCATTTATTTTTTTGAACTAATATTCAACTACTAGTTATCCTGGTTTAACTCATAGGTGACATGGTCACCCTTAATGGTGAATTTTACAAAAAATTACTAAAGTATTTACTGTCTCCGTTTCCGAATATGTAGAGCGCTGAAATGTATGTACTTATTTAGTAGAAATTTCTACTAAATATTGGTGTAACTAGCTTACGAATCCGTTGTGATCTGAGGTACGTACAGTCAATTATTTATTTGCAAAACGTCTGGATTGAGGAGCCAAATAAAATACGTTGATTTTCCAAATTCGTTCAGTGTTTATATTTAATTCCTATGCTACAAATTAGAACACACTTACTACTAAATTATCATTAAGTCAAATATGCCGATTGACCGATCACTTTCACAGAAACTCGTGTTCTTATATATTTAGCAATTGCGGAGCCATACCAATGCCTATAGTAATTGTAGTGGACCCATATTTTTAGTAGATACTATACACAATGACTACTAAATCATACAAAAATTTCATAAATGTACGTCTACTACTTTTCGAGATACAAGGTGGCTCCTCAGTCTAAACATTTAGTTTGAGGAGCCACTTTTACATTGCTATAACTTTTGATATATTTTACTACAAATTCCAGAATTTCGCCTACAAAATCACCTGATTTGCTACTAAATAATGGTATGAGACTCCTTTAAAAATCAGGAGTGGCTCCTCAGTTCATACGGACACGAAATTTCGTGTGTGTGTGAAATACCATTATTTAGTAGCAAATCAGGTGATTTTGTAGGCGAAATTCTGGAATTTGTAGTAAAATATATCAAAAGTTATAGCAATGTAAAAGTGGCTCCTCAAACTAAATGTTTAGACTGAGGAGCCACCTTATAACTCGAAAAGTAGTAGACGTACATTTATGAAATTTTTGTATGATTTAGTAGTCATTGTGTATAGTATTTACTAAAAATTTGGGTCCAGTACAATTACCATAGGCATTGGTATGGCTCCGCAATTGCTAAATATATAAGAACACGTGTTTCTGTGAAAGTGATCGGTCAATCGGCATATTTGACTTAATGATAATTTAGTAGTAAGTGTGTTCTAATTTGTAGCATAGGAATTAAATATAAACACTGAACGAATTTGGAAAATCAACGTATTTTATTTGGCTCCTCAATCCAGACGTTTTGCAAATAAATAATTGACTGTACATACCTCAGATCACAACGGATTCGTAAGCTAGATACACAAATATTTAGTAGAAATTTCTACTAAATAAGTACATACATTTCAGCGCTCTACATATTCGGAAACGGCGACAGTAAATACTTTCGTAATTTTTCGTAAAATTCACCATTAATGGTGACCATGTTACCTATGAGTTAAACCAGGATAACTAGTAGTTGAATATTATTTTTGAAAAGACTTATTCTTTTCAAAAATAATATTCAACCGACAACATGAAAATAGTATATAATGTGTATTTTTTATGTTTTAATTAATTAGTTAATTTCGGCATAAGTTAAAGAATGAATGAGTATTGGTTGGTCGGTGCTGGTATTGGTTGAAAACGGGGATTTGTTGCAGGAGAACTAGCACACCTGAGTTTTGTTGACATTAAACTCAACGCAATTTCTGATACCCCATGTTGAAATGAGATCCAAGGTCATGTTGAGCTCAATGACAAGATCCTCCGTCTACTCTCAGTATCCATCCGGCAACCAGGAGACTTGTAGCAATAACGCTCATGAACCGCAAAAACACAGAGCCTTGTGGTACTCCAGCATTTACTGACATGAGCTACGAAGCGTGTCTATCAACGAGGACACGTATACTTCGCTCATGGAGAAACCTGGAAATCCACTTGCGCATGATGTCGGGCAGACCGTATTCGCTTAGCTTGGAGAGAAGGCCACGATGCCAGACCCTATCAAACGCCTTGGCTATTTCGAGACTCACAGCCAGAGCCTCGCCATGCCTGTCAATCGCCTCGCCTCAGTGATGTAATACAAATGCTTCACATGGATTTTAAAACTGCTTTTATTTTGTTTACTAAAATAATAAATTTATATGAGAGTTCCCGAAGGTGTTGTTCATAAAAATAATTATGTCTGTAAATTAAATAAAGCCTTATATGGGTTAAAACAGCTAGATATTGGTTCGAGATATTTGAGAAGTCTCTTATAGAAAGAAAAGGGGTTTCAAAACCAACCAACCCCTTTCTATCATCGGACGACAAGAGACTCGGCGAAACGTCATCGATACATGGTTGATATTCCACCAGCGCGCACGAAGCGTTTTGCTAGTACATTTATCATGCGCACCGCTAGAGAGTGGAACTCTTTGCCGGAGTCTATATTTCCCGAAAATTATATTCTGGGTATCTTTAAGTCAAGAGTAAATAGGTATCTTCTAGGCAAGCGTGCTCCACCGTAGACCACATCATCACTTACCATCAGGCGAGAAAGTGGTCAAACACGAGCCTATTAAGGTAAAAAAAAAGTGAGGTGATGCTTCTTGTCGCAATCTTATTGGGTGTTTAATGTACGTAATGTTATGTACTCGACCAGATTTGAGTACATATATTAATATATTGTAAACCCACAATTCTAGAGGAATTAAGCATGCGTTCAGCGTTGTCCATCTTTTTGTAGGGAATTGAGGTGAGCTGATATTTTGTTGAGCATCCTACAGATTCCTGCAATCTTACTGACCGTACAACACGTAATATCTAAGCGGTATTGTCGGTTTATTGTGGAGTAGTGCTATCAGTTACCACTCCGCTCGAACAGGCTCATTGATACTGTCTGTTGACAAACTGTTTACAACGTGACTCTACCCTTTATATATCACGCAATAACATGTGGAAAACCACTCGTCTTTTTTTGTGGAATACCGAGACTAAAAATAAAAAAAAAAAAAATTTTTTTTATAAATTTTTTTGGTAGTAAAATATATCAAAAGTTATAGCAATGTAAAAGTGGCTCCTCAATCCAGACGTTTTGCAAATAAACAATTGACTGTACGTACCTCATATCACAACGGATTCGTAAGCTAGATACACCCAATATTTAGAGAAATTTCTACTAAATAAGTACATAAGGTAGGTTCGGGTAATAAAGCCTGTCGGGTAATAAGGCCTAAGCAAAAAAAATACAATTTAAAATGCTTCGAATCACTCAAAAGTCACAATCGTAGGTACCTAGCATCTACAGATGGTGCCTCAAACTTGTTGCAACACGATAGCTCGTGCGCTGTTGCCAGGGCGGCATCGTTCATCGTGGGGAGCGGTTGCACAGCACAAATAACAAAAAATCATCCGATACGAACGTAAGTATTTTTTGTAATATTTCATTTAATTATGTAATTTTGCATTATAGGTTTCTATTATTTCATGTTTTTATGCCCTTAGAAGTTTGAATTATAATATGGTGGGTCGAATAATTTTATTTTTAATTTTTTTACAAACGTTGTCGTCGGTTATTAAGGCCTACAAAATTTGACCTTAGGCCTTATTATCCTCTTTTTTGTATCAATATTAGTCTGTCACATTTCAGTTTATATATTATAGTTTATTTTTTAAATGTTAAAAATAAAGTAATATTAACTGTTTTTTTTAGTGACAATAATCGCATTGCCCCCCAAACGAGCACTGTGGTCTGATAATGACTTGGTGTTGGCAGTCCAAGCGGTGGAAAGAGGAATACTAAGCACATATAAAGCTGCTGAAAGGTACAAATTTCCTAGAAGAATCATTAGGAATCACCTCCGGACCGGCAGTTTGAAAAAAAACAATAGGTCGAAAATCAATAAAAAAAAATAAAGACGTCAAAGGTAAAAGTGCTCTAAGCAGAAACAAGTGAGTTGGTACTGTCATGGACTGGTCATGTCATGTGAGGAGGATAAGATGGCAGACATGAGGCAATGTGCTAAATGCGGCAAGTGGTACCACGAGAAGTGCGTCGGTTTGTCAGCAGACGATACGGACACTTTGAGTGTCCTGATGGCTGCTAATCAGAGAAATTTGTTGCTTTTTTAAGATTTCATGCATGTTAATGCATATATTATGATTATTAATCTCAATTACCAAATATAAGATGCCTATTTTGTTTGTTTAATTAAGTTAAACTCTTAGGCCTTATTACCCGACCATAGTATAAAAAGGCCTATAGACCGAGTTTTTTAAGATGTTTAAATTTCTTTTCGTTTACGTCAGAAAGTGGCATTTTATTTTTAAATTTTATTGTAATCGTTCTATAGATTTAATTAATATTAAAATTGGTTGATTTGGATGTATAGTTTTTATTTTATTTTAGATCTCCCTTAACTAGGCCTTATTACCCGAACCTACCTTATTTGAGAAAAGGCTTGCAAACTAGAATCAATTATTTAATGCATGAATAACAATTTACGAGTATAAACATATAGCAAATGGAATTTATACCCACATTGTCAAAAGAGTTTAAATTTTTTGTTCAAAGATAAGTTAAATTATCTTGGGAATACACTCTTTTCAACATCTCGAAAGTAGACGACGTAAGCAATAAACTTAACTCTGTCTGAGTTAAGTTTATTGCTGTTAGTTTTAAGATTTCTAGAAGTGCTCAATAACTTACTAATGTCCTCGTAAACTCCATTCACACATCTATACTTATAATAAATCTGTAGAGAGGTCAATTCTGTACATGAAATATATTTCCAAAATAACTATCAGCGGGTGATTAGTGATCGATACTGACGCCAAAAATGCAATCAGTAAAATTTTTGTCTGTCTGTCTGTCTGTCTGTCTGTCTGTATGTTCGTTATAGAAACAAAAACCACTCGACGGATTTCAACAAAACTTGGTACAATTGTTCTTCATACTCCTGGGCAGGTTATAGTATACTTTTCATCACGCTACGATCAATAGGAGCAGAGCAGTGAAGGGAAAGGTTAGGAAAACAGGAGAACTTACTCCATTTTTTAAGCTTCCGTCGCGTGTGCAGCCTTAATAGTTAAAGCTACACAGAAATCATGTATGACGGAAATGTTCTCCTTAAAATTGTATAAAAAATATTCCACGACTGCAAATGTCTATATTTTATGGTTGACTCACAATAACACGTGTAACTCCCGATAGCTTAGCAGTTCGGAGATTTCTGATTATATTTGTCTACTCTTACGTTTATAACACTCTCAATCATCCCTAATTAATAAATGTTAACATTATTACCTATTTAATTTAATAAAAAAAGAATTATAGAAATAGGTACAGAAACACCAGGCTATTTTAATTGCAAGAAAAAATAACTTGGATTGTATACTTCTGCTCCCGAAAATAACCTCCACGCGGGTGGAGCCGCGAGAAGTGCGTCGGTTTGTCAGCAGACGATACGGACACTTTGAGTGTCCTGATGGCTGCTAATCAGAGAAATTTGTTGCTTTTTTAAGATTTCATGCATGTTAATGCATATATTATGATTATTAATCTCAATTACCAAATATAAGATGCCTATTTTGTTTGTTTAATTAAGTTAAACTCTTAGGCCTTATTACCCGACCATAGTATAAAAAGGCCTATAGACCGAGTTTTTTAAGATGTTTAAATTTCTTTTCGTTTACGTCAGAAAGTGGCATTTTATTTTTAAATTTTATTGTAATCGTTCTATAGATTTAATTAATATTAAAATTGGTTGATTTGGATGTATAGTTTTTATTTTATTTTAGATCTCCCTTAACTAGGCCTTATTACCCGAACCTACCTTACATTTCATAGCCCATAGCTCTTACTACAATTCTACAATTCTACAATTTTAAAATTATTGATTAATGGTGGTGGAAAAACAAAGCTACGATACGTACTGAGTATAGCAAAAACGAGAAACTACAATTTCATCTGCACCGAAAGGGCATCAAATCTTCTTCCTAATAATAATGACAACTCGTGTGTATCGATCTAGCGGGCCCCTCGAGCTAGACCGGCAAAACAAGTGGCAATGGTTTGATCAATGTACCCCACGAATTTATTACCAAGATCCAATGTACTTTAACTATTTTGATAGAAATCACAATAAATCGCCTCATCCATCCAGCGGAACAAGAACAAGAACAGCCAAACAAGAGTTTTTAACCAGTGCGTCCTACCCGTAATGACCTACGGGGCTGAAACGTGGACACTCACAAATGGACTGGTCCATAAATTTAAAGTCGCTCAGCGTGCTATGGAGCGGGCAATGCTTGGGGTTTCTCTGGTGGATAGAGTTCGAAATGAAGTCATCCGCCAGAGAACCAAAGTCATAGATATTGCTCGCAAAATTAGCACGCTAAAGTGGAAGTGGGCTGGTCATGTCTGCAGACGGACAGATGGCTGATGGAGCAGACATGTGTTGGAGTGGAGACCGCGTTTAGGCAAACGTAGTGTGGGACGCCCTGCTGCACGATGGACCGACGACTTGAAGAAGGTGGCGGGTAGCGGGTGGATGCGGGCTACCCAAGACCGGGATGGTTGGCGTTCACTTGGGGAGGCCTACGTCCAACAGTGGACGGCAACAGGCTGAGTATATATCCAGCGGGGCCCTCGGTTATGTGTATCGATCTAGCGGAGCCCCTTGAGCTAGACCGACAAAACAAGTGACAAATGCTTTACTTGTTCAATGTACCCCACGAATTTATCACTAAGATCCAATCTACCTCAACTATTTTGATAGAAATTACAATAAATCGCCTCATCCATCCAGCGGGGCCCTCGGTTATGTGTATCGATCTAGCGGAGCCCCTTGAGCTAGACCGACAAAACAAGTGACAAATGCTTTACTTGTTCAATGTACTCCACGAATTTATTAACTTATTAATTTATTTTGATAGAAATTACAATAAATCGCCTCATCCATCCAGCGGGGCCATCGGTTGTATTACGCTCGGAATACATAAAACTAATACTGATCGTATCTTGAGCCCATGTGCCTTCCAATTCATGTATTAACTCCAAGGTATATTTTACAGAACAGGAGAAATTCAGCAAGAAAAAATTCTCTGCCCAGCAGGGCCCTTTGTAATTTGAATTCATACATGCAAAAAAAGTACACCACTGTTATAGTGTATATTACCTAGATCGATACACACACTCAACTCTGTGTACAATGGTACATTGCATAATGGAATACATAAGTGCTATATATAGTACATTTGGATTCATACGGAAAATGTCCATCCTAATTTAGCGCTGTCGCCACGCAATATTGATCTAATGTTTATATTGGCCGCGGAGGCTTATAAATTCGATTTAATAATAACCATTTGTCTGACAAGTGACAATCAGTTGTGAATTGTCCTTGATTGTCCTACTACACACTAAAATATTCCTCTTTAATTTAGGCACGTATTCTTACGTTTGAACATATAGAATGAAAGAATATTGGAACTATTAACCTATTAACATAATGAACTTGTACTGCAATATGACAGGTTTGGGCTTTTAATAATGTTACTCCACTTAAACACTTTACTTTAAACTTTGAGGAGTGCAAAAAACAAAAAGCGGCACACGCAAGTGTGTTGCGTTCCGGGATCAGCCAGTGTACATCCGGTTTTTATCGGGGGTCTAGAGTTGAGGTAAAATGTGAGGTAAAAGGTCTGAGTACTTTGACAATAGATCCTCGACCGCTTCTTCACCTGGTTGCCCATGGCGTAGTGTGAAGAAGCAGAATGACTGTGTTGATTAGCTGGGGATAGATTGTCTCTCGCTACTCGATACACCAATTGGACGGCACTGCGCTTACCATCAGGTGCAGTGTGGCCACTTTGCCTTTCACTTTGCAGAATAAAAAAAACCACACGCTTTGCAATAGGTGCCTAGTATGAGATTCGTAACAACATGTAACAATGGAATTAACAATAAATCGGTGTTCATTAGACCTACTATTTGCATTGCTTACACCCAGGACTATAACAGCCTTAACACCTGCTCCAACGAACTCTTAAAAACCGTTTAAAAAACCAAAGATATAAATTATCAAAATATTATTAGGAGCCAATAGCCGGCGTTAATTTTCTTAATTTTTAGTACAATAACAATATGTATATTGAACGACATTTAGGAAGCTCCGTTGAACTAGATAATTAATCATCAGTTGACCCCTGGTAGCTACTCTCTGTCCCCTTTCATAAAATAACAATCAGAGGATTTGTATTGTCGTTGCGGAGTTCCATAGTGCATCTTTAAAACCCATAGCCAGTTAACCACTACAAATACAACAAATTCCTTCTTCAAAACTTTATCAGTACATGGATACTGTTTGTCATTGAGGAGTTACATGAGGATTCTTCGATGTTGGTTTCATAACATAATAATATAAGTTTATGTTGAATATACTGTGTATTATCAAACTTTCGGGAAATATTGTTCAACAATTAAACAGATATCATGTCCAGCCGTTTTTTTTATCCCTGGATAGACAGAAGAGCCGACGGGCCAGCTGATGGTAAGTAGACACCGCCGCCCATAGACTTCTGCAATGCCAGGGCACAGCAAAACCGCTGCCTGCCGATCACCTACTGGCATTCAGCGTATATATGGCCCACAAAAGAGTTAACTTTGTGTCATACCTGATATGAAAACCTTTTTTGAAAAAGAAAATGACATGAGTATTCAGTTTATCACACTTAATAAATTTTTAAAAACCATTTCAAACTAAAGTTGATATGAGTTGAAAGACTCAAATAAAAAAAATATTATAAATTTTTAGTGAATATAACATAAAAGTATCTTACAAATCTAAAATACATACAAACATCAACATGTGTAGTCCAGTTCTTAATTTGCCGAGCTACAAGGAACCGCCAGAATGTATTCCTTGTTACGCTGTACAGGTTTGTTATCTACATAATATTATATTATGGATTAAATCATGCCGGTATAAGTAAGATGGCCTATCTGATAGGCCATAGTGATTTAAATTCGATAAATTTCTGTAACACTTGGGTACGCAAAGAGTAATGGTCGCTCGAGGTGGCTGGCTGCTAAAACCTTAGAAGCCTTCATATAATGCTATTGAATAATATAATATACTGTGCGATATTGACATTATTTTAATATCTTTTTGTAATTTCTTACATACATAGACAAATAAAATACCACATTTAGCTATATGATATAACTATATTAAAGTAATAATAAATATATATTTTCAAACTCAGGATAGGAAACTAAAGGAACGGTAAGTAATTTTATATAAAGCACGTCTGAATTTTGATATGTTGTCAATTACATATAACCACAGGAACCTCTATCTTCTAAAAATGACATGTTAAGTAACGGCTCTACTTCTGCGTTTCATGTAGATAAGGTAGTATGATTACCTGGGGACCAATGCCATTAAAAAAAGACTCTCCTTATACATCGGCAACGCAAGTAAATTTAGGTGACATTTTACGTTCTTGAATTACACATGGCCCCGAATTTCCAACTTACTTGTAGTATCATTAAAATATTGATATTATATTGAGACCATAATGCTCTTCCGATCGTTGCCCTACCACAATGTGCAATGGAAATAAAAATGATAAGGGATTTGGCTTAGTTTTTTACCAACAGCTTTGCCTAAGAAAAATACTGCCGAATGTCTTATTCAAATCGTGTATCTAGTTGCTTAGAAATCTAATATGACTTTTAGATTGATAGCTATTCACATGCGAATTGATATGATTTTGTATCCCAATTAGGGCCCGAAATGTCTTCCATGCGGTATGGATCCAGTGACCTTGCGCCGGCCGCTGATAGTCCACGACAGCACCTTCGACTGCAGACCCACCAGCTGGCCGGGTATGGTGCTCAATAACCAAGACAAGAAAGTTCGATACCAACTCATCAACTATCAGCGCCCTGTGAGTATTTATTGATATTTGTTTTTTTTTATATATACTGGCACGGCAATGTGACCACACTGCACCTGATGGTAAGCACAGTGCGGTCCAATTAGACTATCGAGTAGCGAGAGGTGATCTAAATCCCCCGCTACTCAACACAATCATGCCGGCCTGCTTCTTCACACTACGCCATGGGCAAGAAGGTGAAGAAGTGGTCGAGGGTCTAGTGTCAGAGTACTCAGAAAGCCGCAAAATGGCCAAACATCGTACCCCAACTCTAGACCCCCGACAGAAACCGGATATACACTGGCTGATCCCGGAACGCGACACACTTGCGTGTGCCACTATGGCGAGTTTTACACCCTGTGTACGGTGGTCGCTATCCGGGCGGATATGAATATCCTACCACAAGCAAATATCGGTATATATTGTATCGGTATTTAGGAAGAACTCTCAACTAATTTACTGGAATTCTTTTTTGGCAGGTAAAATCTCACTATCCTTCGTGTGCACACTCCTACAATTATTGAAGTAAGTTCAGTATAAATATTATACATATTTTATGCGCTTTATTAAAACTATGTGGAGTTGAAAATAAAACTCTAGAAATGACTTGAACTTTTTGTAATTTCAAAAACTTTTCACAAGGAATATTCACGGCACTACAAATTAATATTTTTAATAGTTGTTTCCAGACAACTTGTGTTATAAATCGATACTATTTTTGTACATTATTTGATGAAGACATATTTAAAAAAAAAAATTTTACATTATTGGTTCAGCAGACATTTCAAGAATTTCTTGGAACTCGGCGCAATGTTTGTAATTTGTGCGACGAACGACCTTACAGGAGGATTACGGTCTTTAGCGACGCAATGCGACGTGGTGGAATTAACATTATTTATGTACGGATTTTATAGAATTCATAACAAAACATAATAACATTAGTATGATAGTTTACATTCATTCATTTAGATCCAATTTTGACAAACGATGGCCAAATGCTGATGTGTCGCTAAAGTCGTGTGAACCGGTACTATTCTATAACAGAAAATGAAACTAATAATTATACCTTTCCAAGAATACACATAATTCCAATGATATTGTTGGTTATGTGTATCTTTCTACCATAGATGTGACCATTTGATTTGTGGAAGAGGTTTGGAGCCCCAGATAATATTGTCTGCACGAAATACAAGTTCAGCTAGCTGATACTTCATTTCGTTTCAATGTGAGAAAATAGTGTTATATGATACGGTTAGTCGGTACCATACATGTGGAAAAAATAGAAATTATATGTTTTCATGCGTGAATTATTTATAAGTTATCGAATACTTTAGTTTCAACGTGTCTGGGCCATAAATTACAGGTCAGTGGTCACAACTCTTATACCGCCTCATTTAAAATAAGAATTATTTATAAAAAAAACAAATCCAATTGACATTTGACACTAGCTGCAATAAAAAATTGCAATCAGACAATCATCAAAATCTTAAGTGTATAACTTGAATCTAAACTTTTGCTTTTATTAGTAAATAAGAAAATGTGTAATCGAGCAAGTATAATGGACCAACTACAGGGAATTATGTCGGCCATTAAGTAAGTAGAAAAGTCATGCAACTTTTAATACTGCTGTACGGACAGTTTTATTCGAGACGAATGCTTTTTGTCTGTTAGTAAAGCCTACGTTTTTTTGAATAATACTTACATATATACATTCACGCCTGTTATCCCCGAAGGGATAGGCAGAGATGTAACCAGTACACCCACCATTCGTCGAATTTCGGTCCCATAATGTGTGAGAGGGCGAGCCTATCGCCATACCGTGCACAGATTCCAGACTCCGAGCTGATACTGAGAATTTCTAGATAGAAAAACCCAATATCACTTTACCCAACCCGGGGATCGAACCCGAGACCTCATCACAGCAGTCGTAACGCATGCGCAATTACAACTACGCCACCGAGGCAGTCAGTAGCAGTCGTAACGCATGCGCAATTACAACTACGCCACCGAGGCAGTCAGTTGTGACACAAATCAGAAAATGAGTTCCGGTAAGTGATTCATGGCCCCACGCGTGAAAGTCCACAATATCAGAGTAATAACGAATGTTTTTTTAATAATTAAAGAAACCAAAGGCGATAACTAATATTATTATTGAGACTGCGATTTTGTAGCAATGGGATTATATAATTTAACTAGAGGATACTTCGCGTTTTGATCTGTGATCTGTAGACCTACCATTGAAATTAATTCCAATCTAGAATATATTGGAACTCTAAATAACTCAACTAAATGAAATAGAATATATACGAACTAGCGATCGTAAATACTCGTATTTCATTTAGTTACTATAAATTCCACCGTATTCAGTTAAATCGTGCGCTGGTTTTGCGTTCAAGAGTGCCAATTGTACAGTTTTCGAACCCAATCCCAATTTTAAATTGGAATCGAGTTAACAACGTCATAACACAAAAATAGAGCATAGAAAAAGCGTCTGTATCGGAGGTTTAGGGCGGCCGACGTGCAGAGTGACCGCAGAGTTTTATTTGTTATTTTTTAGTAGGAACGATAAAAATGAAAATAATGTTTTTTTTAAGTCACAACACTTGGTTTCGTATGGGATACACGTGAATAGAACGAGTAGTTTTAAAAACCGGTGTTATAGACTCTTATAAGGTTTTTCTAAATAATTGAAGCGTTATCCTACTAATATTATACATGCGAATGTTTGGATGTATGGATGGATGTTTGTTACTCAATCACGCTACAACGGCTGGACGGATTTGGTTGAAATTTTGCACAGAGATCGATTATAGTCCGGAATAGCATATAGGCTTTTATCCCGGAAAAATGTACAGTTCCTATGGGATAGCCAATTATAGAAAGGTGTAATAGCTTAAGATGCCTCTATGGATTGTATTGATGTACCTTTTCTTCCAAAAATAACATCCACGCGGGCGGAGCCGCGGGCAATATCTAATATTCACATATGTAACATATATTTTAAAGCGATTGGATCAACAATTTTCTCAGGAAAATCAAAAACTCGATGTAATTTTTACGATAGCGTTCGCTTACATATCAGGTCATGTGGTTTGAAAGTTATGCTGTAGAATAAGTACTATTAAGACGCGGTTGAGAATAACTGCTTAAGGAACTATAATTTATTTAAGGATGAATCAACTGACCTATCTCTATTGGAAGCATGTCTCTTTAGGTGGCAAAATACTCTTAATTAGCTTTATATATAAGATAATAACCCGGAAACTACATTACGCGGCAGGCTTAAAATTTAGTAAATAACCAAAAAAAATATAACTTTCATTGGAATCCCATTACATTTACTTTGTTCATAGGCCACTCTAACCTAGGGTTACCAACCCCGGAATTCAAATACTAGGGTTTGAAGTTAGAAAAACCAGGACAACTCAGTTAAAAAACGGGACGCGTCTTTGTTTTAAAATAGCGTAAACACTTGGGAGCCAAGTGGCCGCCCCTGAAGTAAGGATAGCAAAAGTGGTGTGCCAATTTTAAAATACAGTACCTTATCACGGCGCTTCAAAAACCCAGGACGCTACTTAAAAACTATCCAGGACACTAAAAACCAGGACATGTCCAGGGAAAACAGGACGGTTGCCAACTCTACCCTAACCTTGTATTGGCTAATTGTGCAATTCATATTTTCATGTTTGTCATGTGTTATAACACTTTTGTAACATTAAACCATCGATTTGTTTTCAGTGGAGGTTGCGGAGGATGTCCGCCATGCTGCAGCCCGTGTCACCCACCATGCTGTAGCGGAGGCGGCTCCCTAGTCACAGTTTACAGTCAAGTAGCACATATCCAGTGACAGCAGGCCGGCATGGTTGTGTCAAGTAGCGAGGTATAGTTGTCTCTCGCTACTTGATACTCTAACTGGACGGTACTGCGCTTACTATTAGGTGGAGTGTGGTCACTTGCCATGCCAGAATAAAAATAAGCTCGTGCATCCACTTGACAAAGTTATTTAACGATTTGTTTGGCCTAAGGTTTGGCCAGTGTTCGTTTGTGCAACTATTTAAAGTCAAGTAGTTTTGGTTCAGTCCTGATTGATATAAATAACTGATCTAGATAGATAGACGCACGATGGTACTTTTTTATTTTTTGTTTCTACGGCACTAGTCTGTGTAAGGGAGCGACCATCTAATATTAGGTGTATAGAAGGTGTGTATCGATCTAGCGGGGCCCCTCGAGCTAGATGGACAAAACAAGTGGCAATGCTTTGCTTGTTCAATGTACCTCACGAATTTATTAACAAGATCCAATGTACCTCAACTATTTTGATAGAAATTACAATAAATCGCCTCATCCATCCAGCGGGGCCCTCGGTTGTATTACGCTCGGAATACATGAAAATAATACTGATCGTATCTTGAGCCAATGTACCTTTCAATTCATGTATTAACTCCAAGGTATCTTTAACAGAACAGGAGAAAATCAGCAAGAAAAATTTGTCTGCCCAGCAGGGCCCTTTGTAATTTGAATTCATACATGCAAAAAAAGCACACTACTGTTATGTATTACCAATGTACCTATGGATATACTTCTAGATCTAGATAGATATATACGATCAATACACACGTATGTATGTATAATAAAAAATAATCGATTTATCCATATAATAACATTTGCGTTGCTTCATATCATTCATAGAGTACTATTCATACTGTTTAAGGTTTCGTACTCATTATTAAATTTCCAAACAGATGCAGTGCTTGCTGTCGGTCAACCCCCTCGACCCGTGGCTGCCTTCGACAAGGCTGTCATTGCTCTTGGACACCATGCATAAACTTTACAAAATTTAATCTTATTAGAGGTGTAAATGAGAAATATTGTAGTGTATTTTGTATGATTATTGATTTCGTAAAAATGTATACCGTCGAAATGATTACCGTCTTTTTATGTAAAAATGTTAAATAAATATTTGATTTAAAAACGTATTTTAATATCTTTACGTTTAGGAAATTTTGCTGTAAACTATGCTGAATCAAAATCGTGTTATATTAACATTCGTGTTAGAAGAATATTCAAGTTAATTTTTGTAAGTAATAACCACACATACTATCTTTCATACGATAAATGACTTGACCTTAAACTTATAATCGAAAGTATGTTATAAATCCGATAAAAAATAAAAAAGGCCATTTAAATCTTTTTTGGGGGGTCTAGAGTTGGGGTACAATGTTGGCCATTTTGCGGCCTTCTAAGTACTCTGACAATAGACCCTCGACCGCTTCTTCACCTTCTTGCCCATGGCGTAGTGTGAAGGAGCAGGCCGGCATGATTGTGTTGAGTAGCGGGGGATAGATCGTCTCTCGCTACTCGATACTCTAATTGGACCGTACTGCGCTTACCATCAGGTGAAGTGCGGTCACTTTGCCGTGCTAAGATAAAAAAAACTGGAGGATAAAGATAGTGAAATGACAGAAAAAGGATAAACGATGTGATTCATTACGTCACCACTCTGAATGGCAATTACAATGCAGTGATCCCACTAGGCAACCACTTTTTCTCATAGATTTTTTAAAATTTTAGATTCAAAAAGGTTTATTTTTCAATTATTTTATGTTGAATTTTTCTGAAGATAAACACTGGGAACTACCCTATGAATCGTTAATTCTATACAAGGAATATATAAGTATCAATGACGAAAAATCCTGATAAAGGACCTGCCGGTCTACTCTTGAACACAATTCCGATCGATTGTTATTGGATTTGTGAGATTTCGTATTCTGAGTGCGACCCTAGAGCCATATTATTTGAATATTGTATAACTATTCATATGATAATCTTAATTCCAATGATTGCATATTAATTCAAGAGTAGACCGGCTGGTGTAACTAATGAAAAACGTGTGTACCTAATGACGGTTGAGACAGTTAAAGGGCGTCATGAAATAGTGATGTCTGTGTGCTATTCGACATATTTATAGATATTTAGTTATTAAAGTCGATACTAGCTCGGTCTAAGTACAATAAAGAATTTACAATTATCCAATTATTTGACTAATAAGAAGGTATGAAACAAACGTATGAAAATCATTGTTTTATTATTTGAAAATAACAAAAATATTGTTACTCACACCGAAATAAAATTATCTTATTTAAATAATTTGGGTAAGCCTCTTTTTGACTGCCTCGGTGGCATAGTTGTAATTGCGCATGCGTTACGATTGCTGTGCTGAGGTCTCGGGTTCGATCCCCGGGTCGGGTAAAGTGATATTGGGTTTTACTACCCAGAAATACTCAGTATTAACCCGGAGTCTGGAATGGTGCCCGGTGTGGCGATAGGCTCGCCCCCTATCACATTATGGGACCGAAATTCGGCGAAAAGTGGGTGTACTGGTTACACATCTGCCTACCCCTTCGGGGATTACAGGCGTGAGTGTATATGTATGTATGTATAATTTCGGTAAGATATTTTGTCACTAATATTTTTGCAGAAATATTTAAAACATGTTTCTTCCAAATGAAGAGAACAAATCTATATATTTTTGTGGAAACAGAAATGTTTTCACTTCCAATTGTATCCAACCATTTTTTCTTATTCAATGTATTCAATGCATTCTTAGGTAACCTTAAAAAAATTATTATTTTGTCAGTCATGTTTTGTTTCATTTTTTTGATTATTTTTCTGTACTTGCATATTGGTAGTTTAGGGGTCAGAAAATTACATAGGGATATATCTCGGAAAAATGTACGGATAAATTTCGTTAGAAAATATAAATGAAATAAAATGTAAAGATCTAATAGCTTAAGATGACTCCATGCATTTATACCTTTTTTTTTAAATAACTACTACGCTGCCGGAGCCGCAGGCAACAGCTAGTTTCATCATAAAGTAGATAGCTTGATCAGTGGCGGCGTAGCATGGGTTGGCACCCGGAGCAGTTTTCTATTGAGCACCCTCAAAATAAAACAATAAATACTACATATAATCCAGTCAGTAGGGATAAAGACCTTTTTACACCTTCTACAAAAGTTGGTGGTACTCTGATCAAGGGCGTGTAGCCGCGTGGGGGGTTGTCGGAGGTCTAAATCCCTAGCGAAGTATTCATTTGGTTCATGAGTTCATTAAAGAAACATTGAAAAGGTACGAAAAGATCGCGTCACACAGTGCATTGAAAATCGCCTTTCGAAGACATAGGAATCCGATGTTTAAATTGTAATGTATTATGGTTGGAACGGCTTCTATATATTACTACTATGCTCGAATAAGTCAATTAAAGTTATAATTTTCTTACAAAATAAATATATGGAGCAAGTATATAAAATTTTTTTTTTTTTTTTTAGTGCCTCGATAGGCAGACGAGCAGACGGGCCACCTGATGGTAAGTAGTCACCGCCGCCCATAGACTTCTGCAATACCAGGGCACAGCAAAGCCGCTGCCTACCGTTAAAATAGGAGATAAAATTAAGATATCTCGAGAACCGTTTCCCGTAATATCCTTGCAGGCGGTTTTAGTAATGATTATTTGGTATACTCAGAATTACGGGAATCACTGCGTAAGTTTCTTTAAAAAACATCGAAAATTATCTTAACAATAAGTGTTGCTCACGGTTTCACCCACAAGAAAAGCCGCCCCCGGTATAAAATAATAAATCACTGTATCGCTCTATTGCACCATCTGTACGATGCCATCGCCATTTATTTCAAAAATTAGATGAAACAATCAAACTATTTCCCACGGAAGAAAATACCCGGGATAAAAGTAGCCTATATGTAACTCCAGGATATGGTCTATACTTGTACCTAATTTTATCTAAATCTGTTCAGACGTTTCTGAGTTTACCCCTCGATATATGTGTTAGTTCTTGTTTACGTTCCAACAATAAAAAATCTTTTCTTTCTTTCTTTCTCACTATACATACATTTTTTTCGTTTGAATGTTTGGAGCGGATATAAAAAATTAAGATATCTCGGGAACCACACGGTTTTCCGTAATACCCTCGCATACCGTTATAGTACTTATTATTCATGATTTTTGTTATACTTAAAAAACGGAAAATGCTGCGGAAGTTTTTTTAAAAAATCATCACAGCTAAAACATCGGATTCCTAAGTCTACAAAGGCCGATTTTCGATCCACTGCGCATCGTCGACGTTCCATACCCGCAGGCCCATATCCTCTTTTCTGTCCCAACATATGATATATTTCTTTCACAGCAACCAAGTCCATCACATGTTGTATGCACTCTATTGTTTGTCACCGCCATTCATTACCACGTTCACGGTCAGCTTCCAAGTGGAGCCTCAGTCGTAAAACTTCCAAAATCATTTCCAGTGCAGAAAATTCATCATAGCTTTTGTCAGAATTGGAAATGTACCACGAAGTTCGCGTCAGCAGAACTTAAGGCTGAACAGCACCAAATTTTATGAGAATGTCATTCATTGCCTTATAACTATGATCTAGGTCTCCGTGAAATCTATTAAGACGTTCTAAAATAGCTCTCTGCAGCTCTTCTGGCAATCTTAGTCCAGCATGTTGGGTCATTTCTCCTGGCCGCCCGTGCCGTCCTCGTCAGGCATATGAGATGCGCAAACGGCTACTGAGCTGGTCGAGTGAGTTATCACCACGATGGCACCCCTTGGTGCTTGGTACCCGGGGCGGACCGCACCTACCGACCCCCCCCCCCTTACGCCGCCACTGAGCTTGATACATAACTATTCATGACTAACGTAGTATTATTATTGCACAATACCAACAAGTTTGCTATTACATCGTAATTTGTATTAAAATATTATTCATTTCATATTTTAATGGCAAATCATGCATCATTTACATTAGGGAACGTACATATACTACGTGACCCGTCCAGGGAGGGAGAGGTCTTCAAAACATCACGCTTGGTCACAGGCGTGGGGGGGGGGGCTTAGATTCTCGTCACGCAGTCAATATTCTTTACGCGCTTTTTCGAGCTATATACAAATATGACGCACAGGGTTTAGCGCCTATTAAACTCACAGGCGGCAACGCTGTCGCACATATGCCGGGACGTTTTTTTTTACATTCTGTTTTCATAATATGTTTTAAAACCATACTTATGAATTACATGAAAACTAGCGGGCGGGGAGTCTGAGCATATATTACGGGTGGTCATCGAAGGGGGAGACGGGGATAAAAAAAAATTAAAAAATGAGTCACGTAGTATGGGTACGTTCCCTTATGTAGTACTTCCGTCTCATATATCGTAAGGAAAATTCCATGGCTATCGTGATTTTAAATAATTACAAGCCATCACGATGACCCTACTAGATTTAATTTAAAAATCTATAAGGCACGCCAAGGCTTATAAATAGTGGTGAAATCAAAAGCGTATCTCACTTCTCCATTACCATAGGTACATACAAATTAGATCTTTAAAAATTCCAAGTGTAAATTTCAATATTCAAAATGGGTGTTTGTCCTGCACCTTGCTACCCTTCTCCATGTGGACCTCCTGCCTGCATGCCTTCATGTGGACCTTCATCTCTGATGTACCAGGGCAGTGTGCCGCCAGTGAACCGGTGCTATCCAGTGAACCCTTGTATCAACATTTACAGCTATAACACGCAAATCTTGTGAGAATGTATCTTCAAATTGTGTTCGAAACATTTTGCTTTCAGTGTAATTACATGATTTAAATCTTGACAGTTATTGTTTTATTTTGAGTTTATAACTTTAAAAATTAAATCGGTATGCTCATAAGGTAAATTATTAATAATTTC
This sequence comes from Laothoe populi, assembly GCA_905220505.1. Classification (NCBI taxonomy): domain Eukaryota; kingdom Metazoa; phylum Arthropoda; class Insecta; order Lepidoptera; family Sphingidae; genus Laothoe; species Laothoe populi. Next base: position 13,669,790 of record HG992148.1, read on the forward strand.
GTACTTGAATGATATTAGAGATGATTCTAGAGTTAGTTGCTGGTCAACTGAAGTTGCACCCCGACATTCATGGAACAATTTAATATTTTATTTCTTTGTGATTTACAGTGTTAATTTTTGAAGTCATTTACAATATTGTAAACACTAATGACTATATTCTTTAATAATCTACTCTATCAGTAATAATTATAGATCGTTTTAACGTCAATAAAAATAATATATAGGTAGTAACACTAGCGGGCCCGACAGACGTCGTCCTGCCCAGAAAAACAGCACCACACCGACTGCAGCGCCATCTGTCGGGCTGATTTGTGAATCTAAACCATCCAGGGCGCCACCCAAACGCATACGTAAAATTTTTTTCAAATCGGTCCGGCCGTTTAGGAGGAGTTCAGTGACATACACACGTACAGTAGAATTATATATATAAAGATATAATGTCAAATAATTAGGTTATTGACAGCCTCCGTGGCGCAGCGGGCGAGTAGCTGGCTGTGAAACGAGAGGCCGCGGGTTCGATTCCTGCACCGAGACAAATGTTTGTGTGACAGACAAATATTTGTTTTGGGTCTGGGTGTCGTGGGACCCGTAGTCCCTCGTAGTTCTTGATGCCCACGATACAGGTTTTACCTAGTGTGGGGGTCAGAACTATGTGTGTGACTGGTGTATTGTTTATATTTATTTAAAAGAATAATAGTTTATATTATTATTACTATAGATGTATGTTTTTAAACCCAGACGAACAGCTTGCTAGGTAAGTTGCCACGATTACTGAAAGGCAAAAACCAACCAGAACTTACGATATAAAGCACAGTATGGCAATACGTTAGTCGTCATAATATATATGACGTCACCGCATTTCGTCTTTTCAGGCAGAAGATCTTTTATTCTTTGTTATAGAGTTTAGTATACTATAAGACTATACCGCTCAATACATACACACTAGGTAAACTAATTATTATCCGCGGCTTAATGCTACTTCTACTAATTTGACCAGAAAAATGCAATAAAATCAAAGATTGTTAAATAAAACAATTTTTGTCGCCACTTTACTATATATTTCAAAAAAATTGGTACCAACAAATGTAAAAATAAATCCGTATGCTACCTCAAAGGAACTGGCACCGGGTAAAAGCAACCAGCATTAGGACCCTGTAAAAGAAAGCATACCATTATGTCAAGAAACTGCAATACATAAAGCTATATTATGTATCCACTGGTGCACTTTTAACTTGAACGTTACATCATGCGTGAAACGAAACGATACAAGCAATAGTACTCGTGTCAAAAGTATGAAATTAAACGATAAGTACGAGTAGCAAATAAATACATGATAATCTAAAACTCAGAGCAAAATATCTGAGAAATACATATATGTCAAAGAAACCGTTTCGCAAGATGAAAGCGCACACATGTGGAATAATCAAGATAAATAAACTTACTTGTCGCACGTAGTTGGAGACTGTATACCGCACATTAGGGTTCCGTCTGGTAAAACATTCTTCTGGATAACCCGAAGGTCTATTCTGAAAAACGCTGTCGTGGACAATTAGTGGCCGGCGCCGCGTCACTGGGTCCAGTTCACAGTCTAAACAGCAGCTGCGATTAATAGGCAGACATGGGTACGGAGCTGGAGGGGCTCTGGGACATATAGGACGCTGCTTTGGAAGGATAGGTGGAGGGCACTGTGGATTGCAACAAGGCAATACTGGCTGGTAACACGGCGTAGGCTCTGGACACGGTTGCAACTGAAACATAAATAATATAATAAGACTAAATTAGGTATAATTAGGGTTACACACATCCTAATGTATAAAGTTCAACTGAGTTCTTTATCAGATGGTTCAGTTCTAATCTTGTTTTGTTTTATAGTATCACTAGAACATGACACCAAGCTAATTGTCGGACTTCTCTGCGTATTACATATTAAAACGAAGTAAAAACCTGTTTATTCTATTGGCTGTGATGCATTTATGAATATATTAACATACACGAGCATCTATAAACCTGAAAACATTACCCTCGTTTTGTAAGTTGGATAAAGACATACTTTTCATATATTTGGTATACAGCAAAACTGATTAACTATGCAGTTTTGTGCTACAGAGATTATTTTTACCTTATTATATTATGACAAGCTAATTAAGCATAAGCTTACGGGTGGCGGGTCACATGGCTCCGGTGGTGGACAACAGGGCAATATTGGGGGGCAGCACACTGGACACGGGGGTGGATGCGGTGGGGGATCGTTGGGAGGCGGCCGACGAGGCTTGCAGGGTGGCAACATCGGCACAATCGGAGGAACTAAGTCCGGTATCACAGGAGCTGGACATTGTCTAAACACTGGTCTGCAGTTACACGGAGGACACGGAGTGCATGGAATTGGCGGTGGGCAACAAGGCTGACAACACTGTGGAGGAGCAGGACACGTGAACCGACATGGGCCCATACCACACGGCAGTATAGCTGGACATGTCGGACAAAAACCTGGACAAGAGCACATATCAATATAATACACTTAAAAATTTATAATTTCAATTTTATAATTTTTATGATTTTACATAATCATTCTGACAAAGTTTTGGTTTTGGCAGATGTGACAAAAGATTACATTCAGTCAATTACAAAATTTCGAATTCCGAACACAGAGAAAAACATCATATTTTTGACCTAATTATTTACGTCAAATAAAAGTCAGAATTTTGGCAAATTATTTGTAATTTTGTAATAAAATTATAACTTTAAAAAAATTTGCAAAAATTAAAATGAGTGCTCCTTTTTACAGTTTTGATCCCTGTGTTTGCAATGGATTTCCTTGCGGTGCTTGCTATCCATACTCAACAAAGCCGTGCGCCTCGTCACGTAACGATCTGGGGATTTGCTCCGTGTGTCCCGGAGGGGGCTGTTCGCCTTGTCCTGCTCCAGTGAGGCCATGCCCAGAACCGTGGCCTGCACCACCCGTACTGCCGTGCTTGCCACCATGTCCGCCTTGCGACAAGGTTATTTTAATATAAATATAATAATAAATAAATACACCCAACAGTCACACACATAGTTCTGATCCCACACTAGGTTAAACCTGTATCGTGGGTATTAAGAACTACGAGGGACTACGGTCCCACAATACCCAGACCCGAAATAAATATATGTCTGTCACACAAACATTTATCTCGGTGCATTGAGCTAATATTACTACGTATAATAACAGCTCAATGTCTCGGTGCGGGCATCGAACTCACGGCCTCTCGTTTCACAGCCGACTACTCGCCCGATGCGCCATGGAGATATGTTAAAATGTTGAGGATATACGTTCTTTTCTATTCATAAGCAGACATGGAAGGAATTTCATAAGTCACTGTTTAGACAACAAAACAGTATTTCTGTGTTACCGTGTAATAACCATAACCTTACCGAATATCGGAGTGGGTGTTAGAATTACAAACACTAAACTGTTGTCGAAGTAAAGTGCATTTCGCCACCTATTAACGAGCAGTTAGGTTTTGGCAAATTGTCAATTCTGAACATTCTGAATACTATCCTTGACACTGTATTTAAACATTTCTGGTTTTCCCCAGCCCGCCACGCGTGTGCCAGCTCCAGTTCCGCTTTGCGATTCTGCAGCTATTCCATTCTGTCGGCCAAACCGTTGCAAGCCATGCCCTTGTTATTGCTGCACCGAACCTGCTATATGTTCACCAAAACGCTGCAGTTACCCAGGAGTACCCGTATGTTCAGGCTGCGGTCCTTGCATGCCTGTGTGGTAAAGAAGTGTGGGAATTGTGTTGTTTTGTAATGTGTAACAATAAAATTACAGTATTTTATAGAATATTTTATTTACGAATTGTATTATGGCCTAACCCCTCTCATTAGTAGAGGAGGCCCGTGCCCAGCAGTGGGACAATGTTTAATACAGGGCTAGTATTATTATTATTTATTATGGCTTACACGTGCCGATTGTGTCTGCTGCGACTTTATATTCCCTAAGCCGTTATCCATTGCCGTATCTATGGTACGGTAGGTATTATCAAGCATAGATTTAGTATATAGTTACAATACCACCCTATGAACGACTTTAGTGCTGCATTGTGCGGACGTCATTACGTAGGCGAATCGGCTCTGGGTACTGTGAGACCGAGTCTCTTGTAGTTCCCCATACCCATGATACAATCCTACTGTGGGGTTGGGATTATGTGTGTGAGTTGTATGACTCTTCCTAGTGTTATTTATTTGGTCTACAGCTGTTTAAAAGTTAGAAGAGATAAGTCATAGTACTTATATTACCAAGCTGGACTACAATCGATTCCTGGTTGAGAAGGGCCATGTTCAGTGGTTAAAAACTTATTCATACGAAACTACATTAGGTTCCTTAAAAAAAATATAATTGTCATTGTCACAGTTTTTCTAGAAAGATAAACTAAAATAAAAATAGTAATGTAAAAATAATTTCTTAAAATATTTATTAGAACTTTCAGAACCATATAATAATACACTATAGTATAACTTTCATCATACAAAGCCTGGTTATTTAGTGAGGGTTTACAATCATGTCGGTGTTGCCACGAGGGTATGAGAGCTTCCAACCTTGTGCGAGGTTTGGCTACGTCAAAGGTGAATATAGTGTCTATTACAAGAGACCTCGGTATGGCCAACCCAGGCCACAACCGTTCCAGAGAGAGACTACACCTTCTTGTATGGGGCCATCTAATGCACCTGTAGAAAGGTATGTTTAACAATGAGATTATTTTCGCACTGAATTATGTTTTTATCTTTATTTAACTGGGTTTTATAGCAGAGGTTAGATAACAATCAAGTGGGTTACTTGATGATAAATGGTCTCTACGGCCGCGGCCCATGAACACCCGCCCATCAACACACGATACTAGAAGAATCATGATGATGGGTGCGAAGGAATGGAGATTGGAGAGTAGAGAAAAATTTGGGCCTCCAGAAATCTCGAATCATTATATTATACGAAACGCAAATAAACTATCACGTTGGTTTTTTATAATAGGTACAATGGTAATAAGCCGATCTAGTCCGCCTATTCATGCTGTAGATAAAACTGTTTACACTACCACTGTTACTGTAATTTTTATATTTTTTCAAAAAGGCATTTTATTAATAACTACAAACTTATAAATAAAATAAATAAATAATACTAGCCCTGTATTAAATATTGTCCCACTGTTGGGCACGGACCTGCTCTACTAATGAGAGGGGTTAGGCCTTAGTCAACCACACTGTCCTGATGCGGGTTGATAGACTTCACATACCTTCGAAATACTTATGAGAATTCTCAGGTATTCATTGTTAATTATTGCTTGCTTTAACGGTGAAGGAAAACATTGTGAGGAAACTTAGCTAATTAACACTGTTGATTAATTCGTGATACGAATCGAGAAAATTAAAATATATTTTCTAACATCTTTAAAAAGAAATCTCAATAATACAGAAATTAAATTTTGGTTTAATTGTTTCAGTCCCTGCTGTTACGATTACCCGTGTAGAGCTCATTGCTTCAACCATGGTGCTGCCACAAGACCCAGTGGGAGATACGCGCGCACTGTCTGGTACCCAGGAGAATGTTGCCCAGCGGTGTCGCCGTGTCAAGCGTTCACTTGCCCTAATCCACCCTACCATCCTTGTTGCTATCATACCTGCAACAAACTTGTATAAGCATTCCAAAAACATCTGTATTGTGATCGTCCATGGCTTAAATTGTATCGAGACATTTGTGTAACACCACTCGTGTTGTCCAATAAAACGTTTATTTTAGATATTGTTTTACATTCAACAATCTGTCAATTCAGAGTGAAAACACCTGATTGGGAGTACTCTATAACATGAATTATATTGTTATTCTGGCACTCTATGAACATTCCTCCCACATTACGTGCTACGATGAGCTTCAGATCGTAGTGGCTTTCGCGCTCTTTTCGCGATCAGTTGTCTTTGCTGCTTTTAGTTATAATTGCATATGGCAACAAACGTTCCGTCATATCATTGCGAATATTTGTTGAGTTCTATATTTTGTCATTATATTGGTCTGTAAATACAAATGATTTAATCAAAATGTCTATTGTGTGTGCATTTGTCATATTAATCCTTTGTGTTTTTGGTAAGCATTTTGAGTTTACAATTTTCTTACATTGCATGCTGAACATTACTTACTTATAGATTTTGCTGCGGAATATATTATTTTTTATATTATAACAAACACGAGTTCGTACAAATATTACTTACAAGGTTTAATAATGCACCAACAATTCAATTTCTTTTTCACTTTACAAGGAACTTGGGTAACAAAACAAATGCAAGCGAAACACTTCCTCAATAAACAATACTCAAATAATACCTACTCCACTATTTTTATTTACTACACTATGCCGATTTTATCATTAGTATTTATTACTACACTATGCCGATCTAATCAAGTAACCACAAATCTTGATATGCAATTTTATCTTACACTTTACGATTAAAAAATACCGTGAGATTGTCTAGAATAAGTAAAAACAATGTAGAATTATTATAATTAATATTATTTAAACACCAAGTATGCGCTGCACGTTTCAATTTATGATTCCGCATTCACAGCTCGTTTCTTACAATGAATAAATTAATTTATCTTTAACGCATCTCCAGCGACATGCATTCAACCAGTAGATAAGAATTTGATTGATAGCAGGGTTCTCTCTGTGTGTCCAAGCAGTAAAAGTGTCAGCCTTGTGCCTAATATTATTTATGGTTTTATGGTCTTTGTAACGTCAATCACTGTTCTACTTTAATTAGCAAGGTGGACTCGTCACTGCGCAAACTTCGACTTCGAACATATCTTCAAAAAGTTTTTTAATTCATAAAAAGTACACCGACTTCAACAAAAAACAAATAATTCGTTGCCCTTGATTTTTCTGAGATCCTATCATCAGATCCTAACTTGGTGGTAACAATGGGACCACCTGGGAAGTATACCCTTTTAAACACAAAAAGAATTTCTCGAATCGGTCCAGGCGTCTTCGAGTAATCGGAGAACATACATAAAAAAAAGATTCCGACGAATTGAGAACCTTCTCCTTTTTTTGAAGTCGGTTAAAAAGTAAATCATGGGACATATTGTGCCTATACTAGGTTAGAATTAATAATAAATTAACTACCAACAGTGATTTAATACATACCAAAATTATATTGTAGAATATTAAGGCTATATATTTCACAACACAATAGTCACACCCAGAAGTCTGAGTCAATAAGTAATATTTTGTAAAACAAAACGAGAGATAATTATTTAGTTATTTTTTGTATTACAAAAATCAACAGCCTAATACAAAACATATTGCGTATATATGCATAGTAATTAAATAAAGCCAATTACAGATTTTGTTTGTTAACATTTTACCTATATATATTTAAAGATTCTATCGATGTAGTCCAACACTAAAAGTTATAACTATTTTGTATCATATCACAGCAAAGTGACCATACTGCACCTGGTGGTAAGCCCAGTGCGGTCCAGTTAGAGTATCAAGTAGCGAGAAACGATCTATCCCTCGCTACTCAACACAATCATTCCAGCCCGCTTCCAGTTAGAGTATCAAGTAGCGAGAAACAATCTATCCCTTGCTACTCAACACAATCATGCTGGCCTGCTACCAGTTAGAGTATCAAGTAGAGAGTTACATTCATGATTGTAACAACAATAGGTACCAGTTTTTAAGCAATTACAGCAGTAAAGTTATAAAACGCCTAATTTCTTATTGTACGATTCGGTGGTGTTAAAAGTGTTCTGCTAAATGATTCGATAAAACAGTTATCATCCTTCACAAATACTTTTAATGCGGTTTGTCTCTTCACATTTAAATGGCCGTTTTGGTGTATTTTTTTTACTTTTGATGATCTAAAACATATGTTAGAAATATCAATTATTTTACGTTTTCATCCACTAGAATTCTAAATGAGCCCAGTTTGTCTTTTTTATTAATTGTTTTTTTCGTTTCCTGATCCAGATGAATATACAAAACATATGTAACAAATTGCAAGAGCAAAACAAGATATTGAAATACTTAGGACAAGAGTCATCACAGTTTTAAGTCATCGCACATTATTTAAACTATGACATCATTTTATACTGCGTTTCTAACATAATTTTAATATAATATGTGTTTGTCACAATAACGCACTTACCATTCCCGAGCAAATAAAACACAATCACATATAGCTAGCTAGATACTATTGGAATGAAACGATGTTGCGTTTTAAGTTCATATCATAATATTATGTTTGTTGATAGAGGAAAACGGATTATGATTTTAGATCATTACTAACACATTCCGTGGAAAAATTGCTTCATACGACAAAATTAACTCGAATGTCTGCTCTACTCAACTATTTTTGCTCAAAATTATTTTATATGTATTGTAGGTATATAGAGGCATATAAAATCATGGTTGTAACTTATTGAATACATTACATAAGTATTTGAATAAACTATACTATAGAGTAGCTAAACGAGTAGATTAGAGTACTTTTACACAAATATTATCAATTCACGTGTGGATTGGACCTCCACTGCTGGATATAGGTCAAAAATGAAAAGCAAAGAACTAAGCCCTATTTCTGCTCCACCGTTGACACATTAAGTATTTAACTGTTCTACTTTCAACTCGATTACATCCGAAAGAGAATTATTTCCCACTGTATTTTTTATACCTAGGTATGTATTTCGAATACCAAATGTCCTAAAAGACAATCCTAAACATTGGCACTGAAAACGACACTATATAATTTCCTTGTGAACGAACTATACTACGACGATGTGAATACACCTACACACATACGCACACACATACTTTCGTATATTTTTGAAATGTATTACCAAAAACTGAGTGACTGCCTCGGTGGCGCAATTGTAATTGCGCATGCGTTATGACTGCTGTGCTGTGTCTCGGGTTCGATCCTCGAGTCGGGTATAGTGATAATGGGTTCTTCTCTGTAGAAATTCTTAGTATCAGCTCGCATATATCCAGACTCCGAAGTCTGGAACCTGTGCCCGTTATGGCGATATGCTCGCCCCGATCACATTATGGGAACGAAATTCGGCGAAAAGTGAGTGTACTGGTTACACCTCTGCCTACCCCTTCGAGGATTACAGGCGTGAGTGCATATGTATGTGTGTATTACCAAAAATAAATATTTTTTCCCATTATACAGGAATTACATTTACAGGAACTCTCGATGCCCGCCAGCCGGACATAGATATCAACAGGTTAGTATATTGACGCACAATATTTGGCACGGCCGAGGCGTGTTCGTCGCATTTCTACCAAAATCATCATTTCTCAAAATAACATAATATTTTTATTATAACTCAGTTGTCTGCGCAAAAGTGATCAGAGTAAACGTGTGCTGCGCTCCAGTGTTTGACTTACCTAGTTATATTATAGGGAGTTTTTATTAGACTATACAGTGGGTATCAAAACATTCCATTAACTAACCAACAAAACAATCATGTGTGACAAGTACCAAAATAGCGAATTTACGACCGGTTATAAACTGTACACTTTCAGAAAATTTGTTTTCAAAATATTCAGCTGTCCTTACCAATGTTTACGTTTGTAATGATGTGGTGAAAGATTTCCACATGTGCTATATTATAACTTGCTTCAGTACTAATGGCTTGCACGTTTTTAGAAAATTGACGCGAATTGTATATCACGACTGTTTGGTTTCAGAGTTCGACTTTTACAAAGGGAGAGAGTCCGACACATCTCTCCCAACAACTTTCACAGCCGTCGCTCCATTGTAGACGTCAGGCGACACAGCAGAAACTATGATTATGACGATAATAGCCGCGGATTCTTCAGCATACGCGCGCCGCTGCAACATTTACACAATACCACGTCGTCTTCAGATACGAAAACGTCCGTCAAATTCCACCAACCAAGAGAAGACCCCAGGCTCTTCTATCAGTCTGCTTCGTATATTGAAGAAACTAATAGGAAAAATTTAAACCGTGAAGTAGCGTCAATATATCCAGGTAGAGAGGTAATTAAGGCTGGTGACGACCACTACGGAATTTTGTTACACCGCGTCAAAAAGCATGAGCTAAATGACGTCCAGCATGGTAATAATGTTGATATTTCATTAATTAATTGATTTTGCCTTTTTATTATTTCTATAATTAATCAATTTATTAATTTAGGTGTTACTACTTGTATAAGATGTCCTCACGACAGAACATTGATAGCGAAAGTGGGGACAAACCGAGTTATGTTACAATATCCCCGTTTAGTATCATGTTCTGGAAGAAAAGCTTCCAGAAACGTCCGTTTTGAGCACATGTACGGACCAAAATTTGGATCATTATTAGAACCAGGCTCCCATTTAATTATAGGAAGAGTCACGTTTAAAAATCAGGTGAGTAAATATACCTTTAAAATTTTACTTTTGTACTCCAGTAGATATACATATTATTCACTCAGATAAAAACAGAACACCTATCATGACGTCACAATCCAATCAGTTGTGTTAAGATTACCTACTCTAAAACTGATTTCTAGTATAAATAGGGACCACGACTGATACCTATCAATCTATACCATGTAATTTTAGATCGACATACCAAGCAGGACCAATGAAAGTCACCCACCCGCACGGCATTCCTTTATTTGGTCGTAGACTGGCATTAGTTTCTCTGCATGAGGAATGGTACTGAAGGTTTATGAAGTAATGTCATACACGCAGACCATGCATGAGTGACATTACTCACTTTAGCACCTAAAGTATCGAACTGACTGTAACCTCATACCAGAAAACAAATAATTATAATCTTGCAACATTTTACTCAAATAAGAAAAAACTTGAAAAAACTCATTGAGTATGCATTGTTGACAAATATCTGAGCATACAATTCTTGAATTTTGTCACTAGTATTTCGGCCAGGATAGTGCCTCATCCTAAGAAACATAATTGATTATAACTGTAAGAAAAATATTGAAATACTATTTATCCTTTCTTCAGGTTCTACAGACATGTAAAATGCAAATCAACGTTCTTGTACAGTTTTGTCCTATACCACACCATTTGATAGCCCATTGCGAAAAAGAAAAAAACAAAACGTGTAATTTTACATGTCGTGATCCAAAACTGGAAATACAAGGAAGTTCGTCACTAACATGTGGAGATGACATGAAATGGTTGGGCCGTCTACCTGCTTGCGGTGGTACGTATTAAATTAGCAAAGAAATAGCAAAGTTTATTGGTTACATATAGAATACTAGCTGTTGCTCGCGGCTCTGCCCGCGTGGAGGTCATGTTTGGGAGAAAAAGTATACAATACAAAATACCAATATTAATGCGTTTAACTTAATAATGACGGAATTTCATACAAACTTTCATTCCCTATTTTACCCCCTTAGGGGCGGAATTTCCAAAAATCCTGAAATATATATTTTTTATTTTTAATTAAAATGCCAAATACAAATTTTCATGAATTTAACTTCAAAAATGACGGATTTTCATACAAACTTTCATCCCCTATTTTACCCCCGTAGGGGTGGTATTTCCAAAAACCCTTCCTTAGTGGATGCCTACGTGATAAAAGGTACCTACTGTCAAAATTTCAAGTCTCTAACCCCAGCCGTTTAGGCTGTGCGTTGATCGATCAGTCAGTCAGTCAGTCAGTCAGTCAGTCAGTCAGTTTCTTCTTTTATATATACAGATAACAGTCTCATCAAACAGTGGCGTAGCTTGCCTTAGATGGGCCCCGTATCAAAATTTGTTGGGGGCCCAAATGAAGGGTAAAGAGTTTAAGTGAGATTGTATATAATATTTTTGCTTACACACGTGCGGGGACTCTGTAGCCCGGGGGCCCCACATTATTGATACGGCTAATAAGGCGGTAGCTACACCCCTGTTATCAAACTTGATTCTAAACATCAGAATAATACATGTGGAACTTTTACATCTGGAAAAAATTATGAAAATTCCTACGTTACTATGTCTGAACATAACATATTGTTTAGTTCGCACCTGGTGCCGTCCTCTGCCACCGCCGGAACATGGCCGAATTAGCTGCAAAGGATCAACTGCAGATAATGGTTGGGGTCTTCAAGAAGGTTCGAGCTGTCGGCTAAAATGTGCAAGAAATTGGCGATGGGCATCACGAAGAGCCGCTGTTTGCCATCGCGGCGCATGGACTAATGAACTACTATGTCAAGCGAAGAACTTAAATTGACTAAATTAGTTATAACTAATATATTTAAATAAAAGTACAAATTATATCGAGCATTAACATACCTATATTACAGAAACTTTAAATAGGCATTACATATAATGCTTATTTAAAGTTTATGTAAATTTAAACCAAGATCTTAGATTATGATATATTTAATATGATAACCAAATTCCGTTTGTTGTATTTCATTTCCAGATCATTTTTTTGCGAAACAGAACTAGGTATAAATAAAAAAAAAATTAAACGAGCAAAATACACGCTGTTTTTGCTGTATTCATATATCGGTACTTACAGAACAGACAGCGGGACATGTGCAAATACAACCACTTTTTGTCACTAAGTACCTACTTATGGCTTTGAGCCGCCTTGGTACCAGATCAAATTGAAAAATACTCAGTTATTGTTAAATACTTAGTAGGTAGTGGATATATAGCGCCCAAAGATATACTTAGTATGACTACTAACGTTCTATCTCCGGCACAAGTGTAACGTCCAAATACTCAAAGTGACCAGAGTGCAGTGGCACCTGATGGAAAGCGCAGTGACATCCAATTAAAGTATCGAGTAGCGAGAGACGATCTATTCTCCGCTACTCAACACAATCATGCCGGCCTCCTCCTTCACACTACACCATGGGCAATGAGGTGAAGAAGCGGTTGAGGGTTTAGGTGTCAGAGTAATCTCCTCCTCCTTGCGTCGTGTTCCTCAATAATGAGGGTCGTGACCTCCCTTCTGCATCACCATCTCACGTATCTTCTTCTGCCATACTTTTCTGTCTCTGGCGGCGTGGAGGGCGTTGTAAACTGTAAATTCAACCCCTGACAAAAACAGGATGTACACTGGCTGATCCTGGAACGCGACACACTTGCGAGTGCCACTATGGCGGGTTTTAGACCGTGTACGGTGGTCACTATCTGGGTGAATATGAATATCCTACCACCAGCAAAACTACTGAAAACCTACACCAATGACACATATAACCTATCTTTTTAACCGACTTCAAAAAGGAGGAGGTTAACAATTCGTCGGAATCTTTATTTTTATGTATGTTCCCCGATTACTCGAAGACGCCTAGACCGATTTGAGAAATTCTTTTTTTGATTAAAAGGGTATACTTCCCAGGTGGTCCCATTGGCACCAAGTCAGGATCTGATGATGGCATCTCACAAAAATCAAGGCCAACCCTCAAATATTATAGTGACGCATAATTTGTGTTTTATTGAAGTCGGTGTACTTTTTATGAATTAAAAAACTTTTATGTCATCGGTTTTTATTTAATCTCGTAAGTGTGTCGTGTGTGATCTCATGAGCATAGGAGTGGCATAGGGTATTTAAAAAAGTCCAGCAATAAACTATTTTACGTAATTTCGTAATTCTTGACTAATAATTTAGTTTTAAATTTTGGAATTCTGCATAACCCGTGAATGGACGTTTCCCATCTATTTTGAATATAAAAATATTAATGATAATGGATTATGAGTATTAAGAAAATATTATATGTAAACCAAAAACTAATGTTTAGTAGTTTTTTTTAAAGCAGTACTCATTTTATTTTGCGTAATTTTAGTTTTACGGCAGAAGCCAAGCCTTTCTTCCTTTTGTATTTATCACGGTATAGCAGGAAAATTCATATCCCATCAAAACATAAATGTGAAATGAGAGCCAAGTTCAATATTAATAATAATAATACTAGCCCTGTATTAAACATTGTCCCACTGCTGGGCACGGGCCTCCTCTACTAATGAGAGGGGTCAGGCCTTAGTCCACCACGCTGGCCTAATGCGGGTTGGCAGACTTCTCATACCTTCGAAAAATTCTCAGATATGCAGGTTTCCTCACGATGTTTGCCTTCACCGTTAAAGCAAGCGATAATTAACATTTTAATACACACATAACTTTAGAAAAGTCAGAGGTGTATGCCACTTGGGTTTCGAACCTACGACTTTCGTCTTGACAGTCCGTACCGTAACCAACTAGGCTATCGCTGCTATCGTCGTAGTAAAGCCTAAGGTCTGGCTTGGCTAGTTTGAATATACGAATTATTATTAAACGCCTACTAAAAAACCCAGAGAACAGCCGAGTTCGACGGCCTGTTTCTACCAGCAAGTCAAATTTTCGGATTCGGATATGAAAACTAGCCCAAGTCAGACCTTAGCCTTCAATATATTATCCTAAATTATAAAAAGAAATTATATTTTAAGTTGTTATAAAATATTATTATATACGTTATTATTTAAATAAATTTCAGGACTGACCATTGAACTTGGCACCCATTTAGATCTCAGTTCTTTTGTCTTTGAAGTCAACAACCAAGGCATTATTGTATCATAATATTGAACTTGGCTCTCATTTCACATTTATGTTTTGATGGGATATCATTACTTCTTGTACTTATATATTCACGTGAAGACCTTAAAATACACATAAAGACCGGCTGTCATCAATTTTGGTTGCTAATTATTACATTACAGGCACTATAAGTAAGTGTTCCTAATAGAATCAAATAATTGAATAATTATAATAAAATGATAATAATTTACTAGTTTCTGATTTATTCCTTTGTATTCACTCAACTACCTATCTGAATACCAAATTTGAACTTTCTAGGTCATCGGGAACTGGGTGAAAGTTTTGATCTATAGGTCAGTCAGTGTTAAAAATGACGATTTTTGGACGTTAATATCTAAATAACTATTCGATGTGTGTCTATGAAATTTAGAGCACATGTGTATCTCGCAAGTCTCAATATATGAGCCAAATTTGACATGTTTATGTGAAATAGTTTTTGAATTATGAGGGTGTCAAAAGTAGCTCGAAATGGTTCGTGTAACACACGGTACCACTCGCCATTCGGTTAGCTTGAACTTGGCTTGACACGCTACCGCGTGTCTAGATATTGACAATGTCTCTGTTCTTTTGAGAATTAGTTTTAGATTACTAAATCTTTGTATGATGCAATTTTTCAGTACAGTAAGGCTTAAGCCAAGTCTGAATTTTAACTTGTTCACATTTAGTTATCACCATTGTTGACGCACTTCATTGGTTTATAGAAATGCCGTAAAGCGCGGAACGTATTTTCTCTTCAAGCGTTCCCGCGCTTCCGGTTTCTCTACATTACTCGATACTCGATAGTTGGCATGCGAATCCAATATTATAGACACTAGATTCGTTCCAAAACTAGACTGGGTGAGTAATTATTTCTGCTGCCTCAAAGGATTTATACTATCGCATAAAATAAAAATTATATTTAATAAACATATTATGGAATGCTAAACTGTAAAGTAACCAAAAGTAACACATTTTTAAATTATAAATAAATTAATTAAGTATCTGTATAAACTTAGCCCTATCTAGAAGGTTGGTGCGTATTAGGGTTTCCGAACGTCCAGAATTCAAAAATAGAAACCAGTTTGGCATTAGCGGCCGTTAGTGTATTTTGAGTTTTTGTTTGCTAAAAGTCCGTCAAAAATACAACTTTAATTTTGTTTAAAGTGGCGACTTATAATGTGTAGTTTGCTATAATAAAGAAAAGCTATTGTTTTGTAGTATAGTACTTTTATAATTATGGGAAGTAACTCGAGTAAAGCAAGTAATGAGACAGCTGTTACCGAAAAAAACGAAAAGGACATTGGTAATTCTGATCCTCGGTCGCCAACTCCAGAAATAACACGGACGCCGTTACAGGTATTCCTGAATACATTTGTCTAATTATTATTTGATTAAGGAGCTGGCCAATTCCATGCCGATGTCTCGTATTCCATTACTGCTATAATTTAATCTTTATGCACACTTTTAAATTCCCTGCTAAAATTCGTATGGTAATACCTATTTTCTAAATAAATAGTAGGCAATGTTTGTAAGTATAATTCATATTTTTTTTTTCAGTGCAAAACTGGCGGCAAACACAATATAACTAAAAACGTTGACCTGAGAAAGACCTTCGAATGTGCCAATGGTGAGGAAAAACTCATACATAACAATCCAATTCTAACAGCAGTTATAAAAAATCATTTGCAATCTTATGACCCACGTTCACCAACACAAGATTTTGAGCGTACACCAATCGTTATTTCTACTAAAATAGGTGAAGTAGCAAATGACAAGAAAATAGAACTTGAAAGTGAAAACTGTGCAAGTCCAAAATTGCCAGAGGACCTTGACAATACTGATGACATTTGTGAGGAAAATAATATTGTGAGCTTAGATTTAATGGTTCCCAAAAATCTTTGTAATGGATTCTATGATATGACTTTAAATGACACACTTAAAGACCCTGAAGAACCTTTGGGCTCCTCAACTGCATCTAAAGAAGCCATAGAGGACAACATATCAAACACAAATGTAGAAAACAAACCAACATTACTGTTAGAAACAAATTTTGATTACATTGAGAGTGGTGATAATAAGCCTGATGAAAGCAGAGAGACCGAGCATTCTTCAAATGATTTTCAAACTATTGAAAATGATATAAGGTGTATTCCAATATTTAAAATTTTAGAGCAAGACCCTAGGTCACCATCCACTGGTATAGACAGAACACCTATTGTAGTTCCCAAAAGTGTAGAGAACAGTAGTGTTGAAAATGTTGAAGAAATGTCTGATGACACATTGATAAAAGTTTTACAAACCACCAATGCAGAACTTCGGCAAACTATCACTAAACCACAAAACACAAACACAGATAGCCTTCTGGTTTATGAAGATGAGTCTAACAATATGAGTGACACACCCAAGAAATCAAAGTCAATTACAAATAATAATGGCTCAAGAACTCCTTTGTCTTGTATGAAAAATAAGGGTGATGTAGGACATACAAGATCTAAATCAGCTAACACATTGCTTGGTGAAAAACTGGTGCAATCCAAAATTCCAAAGCGAATATCTCACATCCCGAGATTAAAGACATTGGCAAAGCAAACTCAACTAATTCCATCAGGCAGCAGCATTTCTTTGAAAACCTTGTCAAAATCAGTAATAGTAAGTGGTGACTGTGAGAACACACCACCACATTCACACCGGGACAGATGGGATAAAGATAACAGTATTGTTCTGTGATTATAGACATTTTTAACATGTATTTACTGTTATAATAGTAACTGACATACGGTATTCTTGGTAATTGTTTGACAATCATTAGACATCAGTTGTCTACATTAAGTGCTTTTGACCCTGAATAAATAAAACAATATTTTGTATTTTTTGTTTAATTTTGTCATTTTTCTTTAACTTTATAAGTCTGCATTATGGATATTTTAAATCATAGATTTGGCATTGATTAACATAACTAAATACATTCATAGGATTCTAATCGCGATCTGAACCAATAGCTACTACTATATTGAATTTGCTAGTCTTGATGCATGCATAATTTTTTTTATATCTTGTACAGAGTAAAAGGACGTCATATAATTTTTAATTTCTCACCACACAGTTATATTATCGTATTTTCGACAGCCTCCGTAGCACAACGGGCGAGTAGCCGGCTGTGAAACGCCAGGCTGTGAGTTCGATTCCCGCACCAAGACAAATGTTTACGTGACACAGATATTTGTTTCAGGTCTGGGTGTTATGGGACCATAGTCCCTCTTAGTTTTTGATACCTACAATACAGGTTTATAGGTATATAGGTGTGAATGTTGGGTGTATTTATTTATAACATTCTGTAAGAAAATCAGCTGAATACCTATTATGGTTCAAAAAACTAAACCCTTAAACTTTGTAGGATAAACAGAATAAGCTTAGTAAATTGGTTCTTCTGCAAAATTTTGGGTATAAATTTATAAAAAAGGAACTACAATCCTAGTTACTCTTGGAAAAAGTATATTTAATAATATCCTTTAAAATTAAACAGTAATGCAATTGTAATGTTTTATTTTACACTTCATACAACATTTAATACATATTCATATTAACATAACACTTCCATTTTTCACATAAACACAATAAAACTATATTTATATAAATATATAATATTATGCGAATCACAATATACAGTAGCTTGGCCAGCCTTTATGGAATGATTTGAAAACACCGAAATGGAGGTGATGTAATTATTTTTGTATAAAGCTCAACACCTATGACGTCATTTGTTAGTAGAATAAACTCTTCCATGCCCCACTGCTTCACAGCCCTCGAAGAACTAAAATTCAAATATGTGGTTAAACATACAGTAATATCTTTCAGTATGTAATGTTAAAGTAATATAATTGTAGTGCCTTATTAACATTTTCATTACCATTTTGATGACTAGTCACCTACTCTCTTTTTATTTAACATACTATATGTATTACAACATTACTAAGTTACATTACTACACTAAAGCAGACAAAATATGGCCACATCTTTATGGGGAATGTGGGCAAAGGTCTAGTGCACTTACTAATCGCCGAGTTTGTTTTGTGATCCATAATGTTTTAAGGGGCGAGGTTATACTCTTATATGGACACAATCTCTTGCAACTCAAGTGTTTTTCAAATACACAAACTGATAAATATTGATTGTCTAACCTCAGGATTGAACCTAAGTAACGAGTTTAAGATCCTAAATAAAGTGCCAAGGGACAATGCTGATTTTGAAATTATACTAACCAATTTTTGAATATGTATTAAGAGAGGGGACAATGGCACCAATTGTAATTTTAAAACCCATGCACTGACTAGGTGTAAATATAACAACAATAATGAAATCATTTTTTCTGGCTCACACAGCAAGACTAATATTATTTGGCACATTCCATAAAGTTACAAAGAAATTAATAAATTCAACTTCTTAAAATTTAATCATATACAAGGTACAGTTGCATTTTGGGGCAAAATTAAATCGTGGGGCGCGCGAAATTTTTATTTTTTTTCCAATAAAACCCTTTTACTTAAGCGAAATTTTTTACTTATTTTTTGTACCTACTGAAGTATCAACACACTTTCATGATATGGCTTTTTGTATGTTCTGATGCTCTACTGGGACAACATCAACATTATACTTAATCAAATATGTATGGTTTTGACACGAATATGGTATACGAGTACTTGTGTCATCTATTAAATACATGTCTGTATTTATTATATTCCAGAATGATTATTTCAACCAAGTTGAATGGTTTTATAAACATTATTATGCTGTATTTTAACATATTTTATAGAATTCACAATAGTATAATATAGTGTTAAGATTCCTTTGAATGTAGTGATTTTAACCTATTTTAATAAATAAAATAATAAATGATTCCTAAATATTATGCCTTGTGAGAAATCAATTGCAAATTTAGTTAAACAGTCGGCGACAAAGCTAATATAAATAATTTTGTACAATTCTATGAATAAAGTAGTACTGAAAACTTAAAATATTCCTTCAACAAAAATATTACATAATACAAATGAAGCAAATTTAATGTGTTACTAATACATTATATCGCATATTTTCTATGAATTATAAATGGAATGGTCAAGCGTTTAAAATTCCATCACAACAACAATCAAATTTTATTACAACATTAATAATGAGAAAAATTCTTAGAATAATAATAACACTCATTAAATGCGGACAAAAACATCTTATGGTTGGAATGGTTACAAGAGACTTTTAATTAGGAGGTAGTTTTCACACTTTTCTTATAAATTAATTCATTAAATTACATGCTAATTGTTTTGGGGCATTTTTTAGGTTAAGATTCCTTTAGTATGTGAATTTTCTGGTAGAACTTACTGATTAATATTCAATATGATTGAAAAGCCTAACAAATTCACATAATAAAAGATTTTGCTAATTTTAGTGCTATGCACACACCTAACACCAATTAATATAGACACAAAGATTTATGCAGTGATGTTCATTTTTCATTTTTGTCTTTCTCAGCAATTTCATCTGCAAGCAATGTTAGTTAAATGTTAAAGATGTTATCAAAAACAACTTACACATGCAAAAAATGTTAGATAACTCTTGTAAATAACATTGTTGTTATATTCAATAATTCACAGACAATGTTGTTAATTATATTAATAAAATTATTCTAAAAACATCATTCATGATATAAATAACTAAATATTCCACTCAATTTACCTTGTTCCTTGTCCTCAATGTTCTGTGAAATAAACTCACGCAGCTCAGAATAAGCTTTGTCCAAGTTGTCATTTAGGATTATTATGTGAAAGTTTCCTGGTTCCTCACCTGGAAATAAGAATTATATTCATCATAATCAGAATCAATATCAAGTAAAATGTTATATTATGTTACAAAAAAAGCATTAGTATGGCATTACAAAACAAATTACTTTTGTTTTATACTGTTCACTAGCGGGAGCAGTAGACGTTATTCAGCCTGGAAAAGCAGCACCAAGGTCCAATTGTGTTTTCAAACCATCCAGAAACCAATTGAAATATACAAAGAAAATTTCATCCAAATTTGGGAGTTGCCCTTGGGTGCCTTGTAGTGCATAGAGGGATAACCATTGGCTGATGCACATCACAATATTAGATTAAAATTGCCCACACATGCCTCCCAAGGTCCGGAACTCCATAGTCCCGAGATTAAGGTATTATAAACATTATAACAATAAGTTTAATCATAACAAATTTTATAAAACTCTAATCTGAAAGAATATTCTAATATACCCTATCTAAATATCCCTTTTAAATTATACTTGCAGCCAAATTATCTCTCAGAATAGTTGACATTAAAAAAAACCCTATTTGCAAAATGTTTTATTATGCCTGATAATTTGATTAAATTAACTTTTGCTGCAGCACCTAATAATGATCATTTTTATTACTCTTGCTCTTTTTGCTGGTGGTAGGATATTCATATCCGCCCGGATAGCGACCACCGTACACAAGGTGTAAAACCCGCCATAGTGGCACACGCAAGTGTGTCGCGTTCCGGGATCAGCCAGTGTACATCCGGTTTTTCTCAGGTTTGTCTAGAGTTGGGGTACAATGCTTGGCCATTTTGCGGCCTTCTGAGTACTCTGACAATAGACCCTCAACCGCTTCTTCACTTTCTTGCCCATGGCATAGTGTGAAAGAGCAGGTCAGCGTGATTGTGTTGAGTAGCGGGAGATCGATCGTCTCTTGCTACTCTATACTCTAATTGGACCGCAGTGCGCTTACCATCAGGTGCAGTGCGGTCACTTTGCCATGCTAGGATTTAAATTTTTAAAAAAAAAACTCTCTAGTATTAAAGCATCACTTTTGCATACCTATAATACTTGGCTTAGTTGTTTAATTATTGATATAAGAATTATGTAGGTTATGTTGCTGGATAGTGTAAAACAATTATAAATAAATATTACCAAAGGCAATTTCCCGTCGAGCAGTTTCCAACCTTTTCTTTAGCGCTTCCTCATGTTCGGTGTTTCTAGCACGCAACCGTCTCTCTAGTTCCTCAATTGATGGAGGCATCACAAAAACAAGCAACGGATTCAGGTCAGTGTGTTTAATTTGTTTCACACCCTCTATATCAATATCCAAGACACAGACTTTTCCTGTGCGTCTTACATCGTGGACCGCTTGCTTACTATAAATTGTGAAAAAAAAAATATTTTAATACATAGATTACAGATATGACTTTTTTAGAAAAGTAATAAACAAATATAATATGTCTTGTACAGTACTCTTTACTCAAAAGACTTTTTTTACATTTTTAAATATAAATTATTATATAAAAATACATTTAAAAATATAAAAATGTGCACCCTCCCACGGCAAGGCCTAGGACACAAGCCACAGGCGGTTAGGACCCCAGAGTGAGGAACCTCCTCACAATGCGTGCCGTGTCCAATAATACTGACTTTTGTATCTGGTTTTTGACCCAACAACCAATTGAGAGCCTCTGAAGATGTTGGTAGAGGCTCTTTGGTATCAGCCCATTGGCAGTAATGACTATCGGGACAATAATAGCCGAGTCAACATTCCACATGTCAACAACCTCGTGAGCCAGATCTAAATATTTGGACATTTTGTCTTTTTCAGCTTTAACCAGGTTATCGTTATGTGTTTATGAATGGTAACGTCAACAAGTATAGCCCGGCGCGCTAATCGATCTATTAACACAATGTCAGGCTTATTCGCTACACTAGTCCTGTCTGTGATAATAGATTGATCCGAATACAGTGTTGTATGGCCATTTTCGAGAACCGGTTGGGGCAAATAATAATTAAATAAATAAAAAAAAACAATATAAAAAAATAATAATAATTTAAAATATTAATATATAATTATTAATTAATAATAATAATCCTTTATTGAAGTAACATAGTTTTGTTTACAATTCATTTTGACACTGTTTAACAACAAAAAAAGACAATTACTTAAACAAACATAAAAAACAATTTCCAGGGGTACCCAAACTAGGCTTGGCCTGTATCTTGGGATAAAGTCAATTATAAATTAATATATCTTTATTATTATTCTTATTGAATGTATCAGTTTTCAAAAAATATAAATCATATCTATATTCTGATAAATACTTAGGAAGGTAATATTAGCTCTGTTTTATTATATTAAAAATGTTTGAGCTTGTTAAATTGAGTCATTTCCATAAAATGGAATTTTATATTTATAAGGATAAGCTGTGATCCACAATACTGCATTAAAATAGCTCTTTATAAGAACCACGTAAACAATGAGTCAATGACTGAATGAACCAGAACATAACATAATTATGGCATTTTGCCAATTTTGCTGCAATCAACGAGCACATGGTCAAATTAGTTGAATAAAAAACTCACAATTGACTTACCTCGTGCCATACAAATTGCCACTGAATGTAGCAGATTCTATAAATTCTCCTCGTTCTATAGCAGTAGTCATGTCCGTTTTATTTGTAAAATGATAATGCACACCGTCTTTTTCCCCTGGACGAGGGCCTCTCGTTGTATGCGAAACACTAAATCCAAATCTGTCGGGGAATTCTTTCAACAAACGCTTCAACAGTGTACTTTTTCCTGACCCCGAGGGTCCACATAGCACAAGAGGACGAGGTCCTTTTTGCACCATTGTTACAAAAACTGTGGACAGAAATTTAATTAATGCAAAACCGGTGAATAGGCTACGATAGACATCACATATAAATTATAATTTATTTTAAAAAATAATCAATGTTAGAATATAATACATTACATTTTTTCAAAAACGTGGTTGTGTATTAAGTAAATTATTTTATTTGAGACGGTGCCTTTATCGACACGAGCTTTATGTGAATCAAAAAGTAGACATGTGTAAAACTGTGCTGCGCCGTGCGCGGTGCGCCGCGATACGGGGCTGAGCCAGTTTATTGTGTCGATGTGTTAGGTAACTCACTCTGCGAAATGTGTTGGCGCCTAGCGCAGCAGTAACTCAAATGTCAAACTTTAACAGTAACTCACTATTCGTATTCTCGAAGTTTAAATTCTAAATTATATTTGAATCTATACATTAATATAAAGATATAAATTTGTTTGTTTGTAAGTAGGGGAAATCTCTGTACCTACTCCAAAAATTCACTTTCATTCACTAATAGAAAGCTGCACACACGTACACATACACTCACGCCTGTAATCCCCGAAGGGGTAGGCAGAGGTGTAACCAGTACACCCACTTTTCGCCGAATGTTGATCCCATAATGTGATGTGATGTGTGCGAGCCTATCTCCATACCGGGTAAGAAAGCTGCAATATCCCTGATTTTGTATTAAGCTATATTTTATATTAATACATTCAAGTTTTCAGTTTCAATTATCAATCAAGTGGAAAGAAAAAACGCTACTTGGCGGTTAAGGACGTACCCTGTCCAAACAGTATTGTTTATTCATATTTTATGAGCTACCATACTGTTTTTCCGGTTGGGATAAAATTTGACAACTTATTTCTTGCAGTTGCGCATTTAATTTAATTACAGTGATCCTTCTTGTTAAGTCGTATATCTTTATCAAAAGATTAATGGATTAATTGGAGTATCACAAGATGTACGATAAAACTATGGAATATTACAGTAGTAATAGACATATTACAATCATAATATTGAATATGTCAATCGTAAACGTCCACATTTATTCACACAATTCTAATAAATTCACACATATTATTATCAATAACATCCACTATCTACAATTTTGGGTAAAGCAGTACGGCGCGTCAAAACAAGATGTCAGTTAACGTTAGTAGTTTATATCAATACACCAGTGAGCTGATCTCTTTATATAGGTACTCATTTATTCTTTCACACATCAGCTGAGCTAAAACGTAGTACGTACACCACTAAAGTTTAAAAGCCTCAGCTTTCTTGGCGAGTTGCATTTTGCTGCGTCATGGCGCAACTTTGAGTTAACTCAAAGAACCAGTGCAGGATCTGTGACTGACTTATTGAGCTAACTCTAGAAAGTTGATTGATTTTTAGATAACTTTTTAATTAAACCGTCTATTTACAACCACATCTTTATATTTTTAACTGTCTATTCTCAATAACGTTTTCTTGCCATTGATGATGATGATGAGAATGTTAATATTTTTTTCGATAGTAATATAATAGTTTCATTATGTTCTTACAACTGTCGTGTGCAGTGTGTGAATGGCGCCAACTTGCGACAGTATTATACCTAGCTGCTCTATAACGTTGTTTCATAAAAATAGATGATTTTCATGCCAACATTTTCGTACAGTCTTAATGTGATTGTAGTTGATAAGGAATATAGTATTGGACGCCAATAAAACGAAGCCGAATGTTGTATTGTGATTAATAAGTGAAAAAATATTCCAGACATGGCTTAGGCCTTTAAATTGTGATTATTACAGACATGGTTTCGGCCTTTTGAATTGTATTTATTTCAGACATGGCTCTGGCCTTTAGAATGAGAAAAATATCGGAAATGGCTTCCCCCTTTTGAATGGATGAAGACTGCAGACATGGCTTCGGCCTTTTGTATAAGTTACAACCAGAGAAGAAGAAGACTTTGATTCTAGTCCAGATTTGGAAAAAATAACGACAGACATGGCTGCATGGTGGAGAACCTATGCCTTCTCTTTTATAGAGTAAATAAATAAATAAAAAAAAGGAATAATAAATATAGTACTCTTTTGGTAGTTGAGAATGCCATACCAGGTAATAAAGATACTTGGTCGTAGATAATAAATTAATTTATTATCTGTGAAAACTTTATAATATGATTGGCTGAAATAATCAGAATACAGAAAAAACCAAGTCAATTACATGCCTTACATACTTCCTAAAGCACATTTCTCCATAAAAGATAATAATATTACACCTAAAATATATTTTTAAATAATATAATTTTATAAATGATGTTTATAATAAATCTTATAATAGTTTAATAATGAAACTTAATAAACAGTTGATTATTTCCGGTTAATAGCCAACCAACCATAGACTGAGAGGATTGGCCAATCACGTTAATTTATTCGTGCAAACAAAATTTTTGGCCGTTATTTTAGAGTTCACATAGCTGATAGCAAGCAAAATCAAACGGGAATTCCGAATTAGCCAGCAAAGTAATACGGCAGTTAACGTGCTTGAATGTAAAATTGTTTACATTCAACGAACGGATCTGCCGTTAATAAACTTGTGGCGATAAAATATTGATATAAAGTTGTAAAAATGGAGATCCAGGTCAGGAGGCATAGAACGGTAAGAGAACGTTATAGTTACTCACTTTACTTGACACTGTTTAGATTCTATTATTATAAATATATTTGATTAATTATAGATTCAAGATACAGAAAACTTATACGTAATCAAGGGGAAAGGTAATGTAGCCCTGCCGACAAAGCGTCAAGGTTTGACTGTGCGTGGAGCTTTAGGTGATTTGACGAACGCCAATGCCTTAGCACAGCGCGAAGTTGTTGGAAAAGTAGCAGTCGCAGCTGCAGAATACGAGAAGAAAGCCAACCAGAACCGCGGTGTTCTTCGTAGGTAAGAAATTAGCTAAATACCTTCATAAAGAATGATCAGCTGATCGATCTACCCGCAACTTACGACATAATCGCTGCTAAATTACTTACCTTTAAATTTAGTCATATGTTTTTGGTAACAAAATGTATAATCCCACTCTCATATTCTAGAATATCTTTTAAATATTATTTTGATCAAGTAGATCAATTGATTAAAGATAAATGAATTTATAAATGTATACATCTATTGTTCTAATATAAATATTCAATTGCAGTGTAAATTAAATATATGGATTGAACCCCTGTTAGCAATTTATTCTTCTGTAGTCATATTTAAATATATATAATTTTAATATTTGACAGCCATTTCACGGCGCAGTAGGCGAGTAGCTGGCTGTGAAACAAGGGGCCGTGGGTTCGATTCCCACACCGGGACAAGTGTTTTTGTGACAGACAGACATTTGTGTCCAGGGCTGGGTGTTGTGATACCGTGCATCTCTTGTAGTCCCTGATACCCACAACACAAGATTTGTATCTTAGTGTGGGATTGGGGCTATGTGTGTTACTGTTGGGTGTTTTAATATATATTTATATTATTCAGTAATTTTATAAATTTATTAATGTGCTATTTTAATAATTGATGATGCAACTTTCAGACATTGTTGCAAATTACTTAACACTTCAAAATTATTTATTTATAGCAACTATAGCCATGTTCAGTCAAAAATCGACACTGGACTGGCCAGTAAGCCCATCGTTCAACCAACCTCGAGGCCTCCACTGAGACGTGAAGAAAGTACTGCTGGACTTGCTGCAAGGGCTGTTGCTAGAACCAGAGTAAGATTTCTTGAATATAATTGATATTTTGTATTAAATGGTTTGATTGTGTGATAAAATATAGAAATGTGTAGAAGTTACAGGAACATATACCACTCAAATAGATGAAGTCTTTCAGTTAGTTCCATCTCACTTTTGAAGTTTTTTTTATTACTCTGGCACAGCAGTGTGATCACACTGCTCCTGATGGTAAGCACAGTGCCGTCCAAATAGAGCATTGAGTAGCTGCTTCTTCACATTATGTCATGGGCACGAAGGTGTAGAAGTGGTTCAGGGTCTAGTGTCAGAGTACTCAAAGGCGACATAATAGCAAACATTGTACCCCAATTTTTGCTATTATTATTTGTACCCCAGACCCTACATCATGTTATGCATGTTCATGATTTTCCCATGGTTTAATCACATGGTGCACAGATGTAAATTTTTCTGGTCTACGACAAAAAACTCTGAATTCAATGTCACCAATAAGCACTATCTTGCTATTTGTCAGTTATAAATTATCCTACAGTAGCTATATTTTTTGTAAAAGAAACATTTTAATTCATATTTTGGTTCTAATTATCTACAATTTTTAGTTTGATGCTGAACCAATGGATTCTACAGCAAGTACAGATATGGTTAATATGTTATATTATATGATTCATTTATGTTCTATAAAATTTACATTTTATTTGTATATGATGTGTCTGACGAAAGAGACTGTGATACATGAATAATTAGGTCTATAAAGGATTCTACAGTGCCAATAATTAAATAAGATCTGTATCATATGACTTGTATAAAACCAAAGTCAGCAAAGTAGGGCAGACATATATTTTGGCCAAGTCGAAAGACACTTTAGCTAAACAT
The DNA here is from genome assembly GCA_905220505.1 of Laothoe populi. NCBI lineage: Eukaryota > Metazoa > Arthropoda > Insecta > Lepidoptera > Sphingidae > Laothoe > Laothoe populi. Next base: position 13,697,581 of record HG992148.1, read on the forward strand.
TTGATTTTAACCTGAGGAGATATTTTATTTAATTTATGACACAACAATCATAAAAAGTTAAGGTTAACAGCAGAATATTATACATTTTCTACATTGCAGTGTTTGAACCCAACTAATGTAAGATGGCATTTTTTATTGTCCCTGATTTCATGAGAAATAGAATTGGTCACTTGATAGACCCTTCTGATTGGTTGATAGTGAAAGATAGCCAACTTTGGTTCCATACGACTGATATATTGAATCATGGCCTTGCATGTGGGCCCTTATACTATTTATAATAAGATGGGTGAGGAGGGGAGAGTTCACCGCTTTGATCTAATGCAGTTTGATTAATTTCACATATATTCAAAATTCTTATGGAGAATTTTCAGATGTGCAGGTTTTCTGGTAGTTTTTTCCATTGTTTATGAGGGAGATTGTGCTAGCCCTAGGAGCTGTGTTCCAACAACTTCTCTTGGTAGTCCATTTCACTCTGCTAGGCAATTCCATTTTTGTCATGATGATACATAATTTTTCTTGTAACATTAAAATTATGGTACACTCACCTCAATACCTTTTCTATCTATAATATATATTCTTTATATATTTATTTTGATCTTAATAAAATAGGTATAATAAGCCCATCTTCTATTAGTACCGAAATGGTACCATTATCGAAATATAGATTTTATCAAATAGTGATCAACTAGTATCAATTGAAGTATGAATGTGTTATATTAAGTTTATTCAGAAAAAATATGTATATGTGTGTATGTATGCTTGTATATAGAATTACATTATATATTTTACTTTATTTTTTTTTACTGTATTGTATGTGTATTACTATATATTTATGTATGTAAGTCTTATATATGTATTCGTATATGATAAACACTTTCTATACTTCCTTCTCTTATTATATACACCTGCCTTGATTATTTTCTGCACCATCCAAAGGTTGACTGGTAGAGAATGCCTTAGGCATTAAGTCCGCCGGTACATATATTGTATAAAGTGTAATAAATAAAAAAAAAAGGTGTAAGATATAATATAAGGGAATGTAAATGATAAATTTTATTTTATAATTTATAGGCTTTTAGAATCATTCGTGAAAATGTGGGAATCGAACATACGACTTTTCGTTTTGGTCCGATTAGTGCATCGCGACGTCGTCTCTATGTAGGCCAAGTTACTGTGTTAAGTGCTTACTGCAGACATCTTATATAATATTTGTAGTGTAAATGTACTTTTGTTCCTTCCCAAAAGTTGTATTTGTATTTATGTGAATTAGGATATAATAGTCATTATTTAAGGAATACTCGACTTTTGGAGATTTAGATGGTGTCTACCTAAATAATAAGTATTTAAAAATATACTTGCACAGACTGAAACTTTATGAGTGATTATGTGATACAGTGATATAATATTGTGCTAATATAAATTAAGAATCTAAATGTAGAGATTCTTTAGTATTATGTGTTGTGTTCAGCATACTCTAAATTATGTATATTTTCAGGCTGCACTAAAAGATAGTCAAAACAAACCAAGTGAATTAAAGGAAACTGTCAATATCTGCATACAAACCAAAAAATGCCAAGATACAAAGAAGTCAAAACTGCCAACAGTCAAAGAGCACAAAGAGACCAAATCGCAAAAGCCTGTTGTCAAAGACCCTACAGAATCTTTAGGCAAATTGAAATTGGTTGAACAAAGTATAGCTATTAATGACCAAACTGAATCAGCTAATGAACATGCAGTGGCTCTCGAGGTACTTGCTAATGACTCTACACCTTATTTACCCGATGACATTGAAGATATTGATGCTGGAGACAACAAAAGTCCACTGCTCATGTCTATTTACATTAAGGATATTTATAAATATTTGACGGAGTTGGAGGAGAAATATCCTATTGAACAGGATCATTTGAGGAAACAGGTAATAAACGTAAAATATGCTAGTGGATAGGTGTTGATTTCTTTAAATTAACAGAGCTAATGTATTTTACTGATATTTATTAATGTGGCAAATAAGTTTGATGTAAACCTTTTGATTAATCTTTTTTTTTGCCACATTATTGGTAATTTGCCAATTTATAAAAACTTTTTAAGATATCTTGGAAACTATTTTTTTTATTAATATTGAGAATGAAACTATGCTAATGATTTGTAAATTTAAAATTATCATAATCTTATATATTTTCAGACTGTGATCACTGGTAAGATGAGAGCCACCCTTATTGACTGGCTTGTAGAGGTCCAGCGTCAATTCTCTTTAGTGCTTGAAACATTCCACCTCACTGTTGGAATTATTGACCGGTATTTGCAGGTAATTATATTGTCAGACAGTGGCATTATATACTTCATATATTTAATCATAAAACATTTGACATACAATATTAATCTGCATTAAATATTGTACAATGTTAAAATGTACAAGATGATATTCTATTAAGGTGGAATATTTATTTATTTAACTGCCTTGGTGGCGCTGTTGTAATTGTGCATGCGTTACGACTTCTGTGCCGAGGTTGCCGGGTTCAATCCCCAAGGTAATGTGATATTGGGTTTTTCTATTTAGCAATACTCAGTATCCGCCTGGAGTCTGGAATAGTGCCCTGTATGGCGATAGGCTCGCATTATCTCATTATGGGACCATAATAAATTCGGCGAAATGTGGGTGTAATGGTTACACTTCTGCCTACCCCTTCGGGGATTACATGCGTGTGAGTGTATTTATAATTCTTTTTACAATTATTATAAAAAGAAGGATACCAAGGATTGGTATGGTTTGTATTAGTATTAAATTAGATAAAATTTGGGACTTTGTGGTTATACAGTGGGAATATAGATGGCGTTAATTGTAAAACCCAGAACTTCATTAAAACTTCATCACTTTGCGGAAAAATTAACTTTGTAATCGGTCCACATTTGGGAGAGATATTGTGGACATACATTAAAAAAAATCATACAATTAAAATGAGATCCTCTTTCTTTATTAAAGCAGTTAGAAGTTGTGGGCGAAACTGATATGTTATACTAATAATAACTTTAAAAGGTTTAATGTATAATAAGACACTACCTTATTGAAATGCAGTTTGCAGTGTACAAAAAATATATTGTGAAAAGTGATCATTATCAAAATTATAGGTGGTGCCGAATATTCAACGCAATCAGCTGCAACTAGTGGGCGTGACTGCAATGTTCATAGCCAGCAAATATGAAGAGATCTACGCACCAGATGTCGGCGACTTTGTGTATGTGACAGATAATGCGTACACGAAGTCTGATGTGTTCCACTGCGAGCGCGACATCATGTCCAAGTTGGGCTTCTGCCTCGCGCGGCCTATTCCTCTCAGTTTTCTTAGAAGGTAAGGACAGGGACGCTTTTAACATACTACAACAGGGAAATAGCATTTACTAGTAATCATCTAGGCGCGAAACCCTAGAAATTACAAATATAAAGCTTCATAAAGAACTCCATAGTCATGGCTTATGAATACAGACAAAATGCAGGTATTTATTTGCTTACTCCAATTTCTAAGAATTAATAACTCCCAAAAACCTAGATAAATTAATTCTAGTATCATAACAAAGCAGTTTCTTATTTCAACACTTCAACACAAAGTACAACAATAAATACACCATAATAACTTCATAATTTCACTATCTTAACACTTGTTATTAAAAATTTTAATTGTTTTTAGGTTTGTCAAGGCTGCACACGGTACATCAAAGAATCACCACTTAGCCAAATATTTCGTAGATCTTTGCCTGGTGGAATACTCCATGGCGCATTACAGACCATCTGAACTTGCAGCAGCAGCTATCTGCCTCTCCCTTCATTTACTTTCTACCAAACGGTTGGAAGATGTATGGACGCCTACCCTGTTTTATTACTCGGGCTATTCTCTAGAACACATTGACCCCATTATCAGGAAATTAGCAAAAATTGTAATTAGCGTTGAGAGTTCAAAATATAAAGCAGTGTACAATAAATACCAGGATGTGACACTGGCAAAGGTCTCTAGCCTGCCTCAGCTGAAAGGGGAAAGTATATACGAACTAGCTAAAATATCGTCTAACTATTAAGGATTTGTGTCATAATGATGGATATTATTAGTGTGAGCTAAGTGACATGTGTTTGCAAAGGTTTGTAGTTTTACAATTAATGGACTGAGATTTGTATAAGCTTCGTTTTAGGTACCTGGCTTTGTTTCTTTAGTAATTATTTAGAAATAGTTTAATTTTAGACATAATTTTGAATGACTGTGAGATTTTCATTATATATTTGACATACATAACTTATATTTGTACTAATGCGTTTTAACATATCAATTTACTTATCTTGTTCATTTTGTTATGATCCAGTAATTTATCAATAACCAGTTTTGCGAATATTTTCACTGTCTTGTATAATGTGTATGTATTATTTATCTATATATTATTTATATGAGGTTTCGGAAACCCCGTTCATTTTCTTAGTCGTACTCAATGACAACAAATGACTAGAATAATGAATATTCTAACAATGTTTCGTGAAACATTTATATTTTGACGCACATCGGTATTTTTTATAATACTAAAGTTGGTTGGTAAGTTTTTATTCATAACTTTCTAGTAAATTAATATTAGTTTGCGGTAAATGCAGAACACGTTTTATTTTCTGCAAGTTTTGCTTATATTCAGGCCGGCATGATTGTGTTGAGTAGCGAGATATAGATTGTCTCTCGGTACTTGATAATCTAACTGGACGGCACTGCACTTACCATCAGGTGCAGGGTGGTCATTTTGCCGTGCCAGAAAAAAAATATGAAAATTTCGGGTATAGTTTAAACGTGAATAAATTGTTTATGCGATATTTTGTTCCACTGCATTGTCGCCATATGATAAGTAAACCCGGTGTGCTTCGTACCACGCTTTGAATATTATGACTCTTGACATAGCGTCCATTAGCGTTTTAGGGAACGTGCGTGAACCGTCGACTGTGTTTACTATAATATAGAACCAAATAAATGTAAACGTTTTTGTATTATGATATATTTAAGACAAATTGTACATTTTACGATAACTACTCTTAATAAACTGTTTTTATAGGATGTAATTTGATAAACCTGTGATTAGATTGTAACATCGCTTTTGTTGAATATATTTTAAACTATGTTTTATAATACTTTTTGGTTTTAATTACACAATTTTGGTTTTGTGAACAACCCTTTTTGCCATGTGTCGGTGACCCATCAAAAATGGAAAATTAGGCATGAGTATAGTAGTATAGGCCATCTTACCATTAGTTGGGTTCAAACACGTCAATTGTAAACTCAAAACCAAACTAGGCAATCTAAGAATTTTGCACCGTTAAGCTTAATTTTTTTATCAATGTTGTCATTTAAATATCTCTTCAGATGAAATTAAAATATTAATCAAAATTGTCTTTCGCCTTGAACAAAAGGTATCAGTTTATTTAAATTCCCAAAAAACTTTCATACCACTCAAACGCCTCCGTGTGACACATCAGTCTTGTTGCTGGAAACTGGCTTCTACTGGTAAGATGGTAAGACCTTTCCACCATGCTGACCTAATGCAGTTTTAAGCAAGCTTCACATACATTCGAAATTCTTATTTAGAACTCTCAGGTTTCCTCGCGATGGTTTTTCCTTTACTGCACAGCTTTGAAACGTCAGGGGTGTATCATTTGAGCTGGTTTTGGACCCCCGAATTTCATCTTAGCAGTCTTCAACAAGGCTATCATTACTTCTGCTTAAAAATCTGTGGATTCTACAATATTATTGACTTAAAAATTAATATAATATTTTAGATGAATCATATAAGAAATACTTAACGATATTAAAAGACAGTACTTAAGGCGCATACAGTCCTGCACTCTGCCGTAGTCTTCATACGCTCTGAAGAATCTACTCAAATTAATAGAATAGCAACATATCGGTCATCGTCCGCCGTTTTATATCTGTCCAATGATGTAAGTATACAGTATGTTCACTTATTATACGGTCAGACTGTCGCTATATCGGATACAAATAGCAGTACGGTCAATTCTGGTATGAAATTTGTAACACTTCACCAGATTTTGAGCATAAAAGCTGCACATGTGCTGCTAGTGCAGTTTATATGATTATGTACGGGATAGTTTGGTTTCTGCCGTGCACCACGCGCCGCCATAAGCTTGACGTGGCCATGAACGGGACCTAAAGCGTAATAATTTTATTAATTAGCCAATAGATGGCGTTGGTCATCGAATATTGTAAATGGGTAAATAATATAATAAATAATGGGTGCATAATAACCTAAAAACTAAACTTGTTTCCGTTATATTAAACACTGACCCATTGCTGGATACGGGCCACCTCTATTAATGCAGTAATTTATGGTAATGTGTTCATTCAACGGTTAATTAACTATGAATACTCACACAAAAATATCGGAAAAAATAAAAAGTTCGTTCCCAGAGCGATAAATAATAAACCAAAAAACCATTTATTTATCCAAACAAATTACTTTTTAAATAAAAATTAAACCGCCTTCAAAAAAACCCAGACACAACTAAAAAGCAAAAAATAATTGGTTACATTTAAATCAATTAGTTATATGCAATTTAAATCAATTATTTTTGGAGTCGGTGCCGGTGTTGTTTTCTTTACTTTTAGATTTATAAAAACCAAGTCTGGATCTATTTTATATTTTTTGTATGCCTGATTATTCTGTTTTTTCCATGTTTTGGCTGGCACCGACTCCAAATAATTGATTTAAATTGCATATAACTAATTGATTTAAATGTAACCAATTATTTTTTGCTTTTTAGTTGTGTCTGGGTTTTTTTGAAGGCGGTTTAATTTTTATTTAAAAAGTAATAATTTATTTTTTGCTTTTTAGTGGTAAATTATATAAAATCGGTTAAAAGCTGCTGAAGATATTAGAATTTACGTGTATTTTAATTTTATCACCCCCCTCCCTCACCCCCACCCCTTTTACCCTCTCTCACTGAAACTTAACTTTTATAATGAACGTAATGCAAAAAGAACCACTGGAATACTACTTAATTTTAAGGAGTTACCCTCTCCAGCTCCGAAGATATTCATCAGATCTTCACCATATTTTTATGGGACCAAATGACAAGCACCAGCGTTCAATCAAAGAAAGAATGGTCGAAATCGGTTCACACAGTACAGAGAAACGAGGTAACAAACATAAAAAAAAAAAAGCAACATACAGTCGAATTGAGAACCTCCTCCTTTTTTTGAAGTCGGTTAAAAATTCAGAAACAAAAATAAAAATACATATTCACGATTCGCTACAATATGTGCGGTGGAAGGGTTACCAGCTCAGTACACGCCGTTGAAAGTTGTTCAGTTGGACCCCACCACATGGGATCAAATCTGCGACATGCTGGTGGTAGGATATTCATATCCGGATAGCGACCACCGTACACACGGTGTAAAATCCGCCATAGTGGCACACACAAGTGTGTCGGGTTCCGGGATCAGCCAGTGTACATCCGGTTTTTGTCATGGGTCTAGTTGTGGTAAGATGTTTGGCCGTTTTGCGGCCTTCTGAGTAATCTGACACTAGACCCTCGACCGCTTCTTCACCTTCTTACCCATGGCGTGGTGTGAAGGAGCAGGCCGGCATTATTGTGTTGAGTAGCGGGGGATAGACGGTCTTTCGCTACTCGATACTCTAATTGGACTGCACTGCGTTTACCACCAGGTGCAGTGTGGTCACTTTGCCGTGCTAGAAAAAAAATGGTTTTTAGCTGTCTCCCTCCCTCCGAGATAAGCATCGCCACTCCAACAAATGACTTTAAAATTTATGAATAAAAAAATTCTCAGCTCCAAGAAAGTTGAAAAGTTTCATCAAATCCAATTTGCACATAGTCGTTCTTTCGCTTTCAGCGCTAAATATAGACATATATTTACCACAATATACTAGGTATGTGAAAACTAATACCTATCTAAACATTCTACGAATATCGAATTAATACCTATTCGATACTTATTATTAAATTATTAATATATTAACCATTACAAAACCGAATGATGTCTGTCATCTACCATCGTTTTATAGTATGAAGCAATCGACAAATATTTATTTATAAGATGTTCCTATTAACTAATATGCAAAAAATGCCACATGTTCAAAGTATGATTTATATTATTACGCTTCGAAAAGTTGGTTAGCGTATTGGCACCGCTGTAACTTCAGTAACTTGCCAACCATTCTACTCTCCGGTTCTGCATTTCCACACTGTTCCGTCCGCAAATACAAAGAATTTATTAACGTTCAGCGGTTAGCCGAATGGTTGTGCTATCTTTTTTGCTGGTAGCGCTAAACTAGCACCAGTGTGCGAAAGATTCCTTTGTTTTTTGAAACCCGTAACGGTTTTATGGAAACTATTCTGCTTTAGGCATATAATATACTAATCCATACTTATCATTATGTAACTGTTAAATTTGTGTTATAGTTATAAATGTCATCATTGTATTAAATTGTCCCACTGTTGGGACGAGCTTCTGCTCATGACAATGAAGGGATTGAGCCTTTGGTCCATAAATTCGCTGGATCGCTGTCACGAGTTTTAGCTGGTGGTAGGATATTCATATCCGCTCGGATAGCGACCACCGTACACAGGGTGTTAAACCCGCCATAGTGGTACACGCAAGTCTGCCGCGTTCCGGGATTAGCCAGTGTACACCCGGTTTTTGTCGGGGGTCTAGAGTTGGGGTACGATGTTTGGCTGTATTGCGGCCTTCTGAGTACTCTGACAACAGACCCTCGACCGCTTCTTCACCTTCTTGCCCATGGCGTAGTGTGCAGAAGCAGGCCGGCATGATTGTGTTGAGTAGCGGGGGATAATAATAATAATAAATAACACCCAACAGTCACACACATAACCCAGACCCCACACTAAGACATGAGTCTTGTGTTGTGGGTATCAGGGACTACGAGAGACTTTCGGTCTCACAACACCCAGAACCCGGACACAAATATCTGTCTGTCACACAAACATTTGTCCCCGTGTGGGAATCGAACTCACGACCTTTCGTTTCACAGCCGGCTACTCGCCAACTGCGCCACGGAGGTTGTCATACACTGCACCGATTTGCATCACTGATAGATCGTCTCTCGCTACTCGATACTCTAATTGGACTGCACTGCGCTTACCATCAGGTGCAGTGTGGTCAATATGCCGTGCCAGGATAAAAAAATAGGTACGTTATGAAAATATTACTGAGAACACAAACTCCCTATATTACATCACAACATATTGAAATCAACATGGACGGTAAACTCGGCAGTTATGCTGTTATCTAGTTGGCGAATGGCGGTGCGGCGCCGCGTATAGTTAATACACAAGCCGGTCGACGGTCCATGTTGCATTTTTCCAACAAGCTCGTGGCAATGTATGCACACAGTCGTTGTAATGCCGCGAGAGCCTGTCTCGTAAATATTTCGCGTACGCAATTTACAGCTTTGGGAATCCTCTTAACGGAATACAGGGCAGTTAGTGAGCCCCAGGATATTTATAATTTTAACGACTACCGCACTAAACCGCTATTGTTCTCTAGATTACTTCTGAATGAAAGGCGTTTTAATCTTTTTGTTATATTATATTTAACTTAATAAACTTTTGTAATATTTGAATTATAGCATTAAAAACCCGGGAGAGACGGATTTCTCGGGATATAATTCTACCGGTGGGACTAAGAGAAACAAAAAGTTTATTCGTTTCTTGAAATGATAAACTATAATATAACTTTATCAAAATTATCAACATTATGATTATTTTCCCGTATTAATAATTTTATATATGTAAATCTGATATATTTTACCCGGTTAAATTTTAATTACTAAAATACAAAACTGTAGAAAATTGCGAAACAGGTCACTAATGAAATGCACAATTTAGACTTTCAGGACATTTTATTCCTAAATAATTACAAATGTATTTGGTTTAGATTTTACGACCTGTGGACTGACCTCAAGACAAAGGAAATACTACCACATCTAAAAAAAACTCAGAACATCAAGATGATAAAGAAATACTCTAATAATGTTCATTGAAGTATGTATTTGTATAAATATTTCGGCGAATTTGTGCACGCCTTGTAATATGTGGTTAGGTACGACTGCTATGTGCTGAGGTCTCGGGTTTGTTCCCCGGGTCGGGTAAAGTGATATCGGGTTTTTCTATTTAGAAATACTCAGTATCAGCCCGGAGTCTGGAATTGCACCCGGCATGGCGATAGGCTCGCCCCCTATCACATTATGGGACCGTAATAATTTCGGTGATAATTGGGCGTACTGGTTACACCTCTGCCTACGCCTTCAAAATACAAATATAGTATCACATAAACCTTATTTAGATTTGTCTGGATACTGAAACACTTCAAGCTTGTCTACATAAACTAAAGTTGTAAAGAGTAAAATTAATTGATCACTTATACTTCGTATGCTATTTACTCCTAGCATAGGTAGCAATCTTAAAAATAATAAAGCCGTGTCGGTGTAACAGCTTAAACATCTACAGGAGTTAGTTTTCTCTGACAACAAAATGTTTCATATTATTGTCGTGTTATACTTTTCTACTTAACGTCGGCAGTAGCAAGTGTCTCTGAAGTAACGATTCTTCCGTTGTTTCACCAACTTTTAACGAGTTTGTTGGACACGAACGGCGCTACTGGCTGAAGTGGCAACGACCGCCGACACTTCTTACTGCACATATGTTACACCACTGTGTAACGTGATCTCGTTTTCCACAATATTTGTAAGTCTGGTCAGGGATTGCAGTTGTGTTTGAACCGGTTAATGTTGTGTTTTGATATATACCTACTTCATAATTACAGTTTGAAGCCATAGTTGACAGAACATTTACTTAAGACTGTACAATAAACTGTTCTCAAAATGTACGTTCAGTGTCAATAAAATCGTGACAAATCCGTTTACTGATTTTCTATTTTTCAAATACTGCTTCATTACGATTTTTTCTGTCGCATATCATAAACACTTATAGAAGTGTCTCCAATAACTTAAAAATCTTTTAATATAGATATACATCTATGGTATATACCATTGAATATATCTATATTTTAAGATATTTTTCCGTTAATAAAGACAATTTATTCACGTCTATCCTAAATAACATCTAGCTACATTTTCGACGCTCCTAGAAAAAAAAACCATAGACGCTGAGTTTCGAGGGCCTGAAATCTTTGTTGTCGCTACTTTTTGTATGAGGCGATCAGCGCTAATATGGAGAAACTGAGTATCCCCTAAGTAATTGAACAACTCTTCAAATAGATAAATAAATAAAATACCAATAGCCACACACATAGTTTTGACCCCACACTAGTTAACCTGTATGGTGGGTATCACAAACTACGAGTGACTACGTTCCCACAACACCCAGGACCCGAACAAATATCTGCTTGTCACACAAACATTTGTCTCGGTACAGGAATCGAACCCAGGCCTCTTATTCACAGCCGGCTACGCGATGAAGGCAGTCCGTAATAATAAAGATAAGTTTTGGATCGAATATCTACTCTTACAAGCCTGAAAGTGTCTATAATAAAGAATAACTGTACGATTTATTCCAAATTTATTTATTATGGGCATTATTCCAAAATATATTTGATTTTTTACTGGCAATAACACAAATTAATTAACTGTAATCAAATAATATAGATTAATTATTATTTGTTGTAAATGAAACCGGAATATTTTCCTGAATACATTCTGATACAGACTTCATAGCTATATGAGTATATAGTATTGTATAAACGCACCTATCCAAATTATACATTGCAGAGTAAAACATAAGCATACTCCGCTTTTACGAAGTCCACTCTGGTTACCATTTTTAAATTTTAAGCTAACTAAATTTTATTTTATTTATGAAGCTCTTTTGTTTGGTTTGATACTGCCTTGGATTGTATTGTAAACAATACATAGTAAATGTTTTAAAATTCGTAGGTAAGTACACATTTGACCATAAAAATACATAATAAAAACCGTAAATGATCTTTAATCGGTACCGTAAAACCGCATGACTTTGCCTAGATTACTTGCGTTTTCTAATTCAATTTGAAATACATAATTAAAATAATATTATTATTTTTAATTTATCCTGTTGCATTATTGTTAAATGCACTGTTCTTTGTATAGAATATATAAGAATGTCCGAAGGCTATATATTTATATGATAAAAACCTCAATTTAGACAGCGGGCCAAATGTGTGGCACTTTTTACAAGTTTGCCCATTTTGCAGAAACTTTCATAACTTCGGTATTTTCTACTCTAAGTTCATACTATTTAGAAAAATAATCAATGTATGATGTGACCTAAAATTAAACTTCTAAACATTCAGTTTACCTGTAAAAACTGAATGGGCAAAGTTACAAAAAAATATTGTAATTTTTCATACAAATAAAATAATAGTCTAGGGTTGTCACTTTTTATTGTTAATCAATAAGCACGAAGCAAGTACATTACAATAACGTATATCAGTCTTTAACTGTAATCTTAAAATATAATATCAAAAATCCTTCAATCCACATTTCACTGGGTTATTTGCCATAGAAATAATTAGATTTTTCTACGTAGTATAAATAAAAAAAATTAATAAACATCAATTTTCGTCATAGGACTGTCGAAATCTGTTGAGACTACCAACACGTTTGCCAGTTTTTCTTCCTCTTGAGTTTCTTTTGTCCCCCACCCAGCTACATGTGTATTTTTTTAATTTATTCAATATAGTCCGCCGAGGTATCCCAAACCTGTGTCTGCCTCCCGACTTGACATTCTGCTATTTTCTACCAAATAGATTGCTAAGCCCAACATATTGAATACTTTTCTATATGGTCACGATCTCAATACTCTTCTTTTTAATTTTTAGGCGTAGTATTGATTCTGAAATAAATATTAATAATTATCATGGAGGTGACAAGCATAGCGGTATTACTTTGGTGGGCAAAGTCGTAAAAACTGTTTCAGAAAAACTGATTTAACATTGCCCACCATCATATTTCCTAATCTATGAAAGGTTTAGCGTACGCAATTCGCTCTTTCTACCTAATTTCTTACAAACTAATAGCAGTTAAAAACGTACTTACCTGCTGTAATTGCAAATCGAGGTGTGGAGAAAGTTTTTGACATGTCTTTTGGCCCGCAAATTACACTACCAACTTTGAAAAAGCCTGACAGCCAACTGAACTGACATTGCCAAAAGGCACTTAGTTAGTGTCGCCAGAGACATATTCAAATTTCGTCCCCGGATTAAATCATGAACCTAAAGTTAAAAGTTTATCAGTTATTTAAATTTTTGTCACATGCACCTTGCTGGGCAAAGTCAGATTAGATGGGCAATCTTGTAAGGTTTTACGATAATTGTAATTTATCAAATAAATCATCCTATCCGGAAAGAGCAAGTCATGAGTAAATGTATGAATGTGGAAGAGGCGAGAGACGTGTGTTAGTATCCTCAGAGCCTACTCCTATGGGCGACAGGAGTGAGTGTGTATGTATGTATAAATTAAGAGTTATAAATCTTACCTATTGGCGGTATGCTGTCCGCTTATGCCTTGTGGATGCATGACGGCTATCAGAGACCCGGGCCGGACCGCTGTGGCGTGGGTAGCACTTAAAACTGTCGTTAAAAGGGGCACATTCAAAAGAGCCATATAAATAACGCAGCCAACAACATTTACCTTGGTGGTGATATTTTACGATTTCATTTACCAATAACAACGCATGCAAATGTAGCTATAAATATACTGCATATAGAGGTACTTGTATATTCGGTAATCCTTTATGCGTCCTTCACAAAGGCAAGTTTAACAATATCTTGAATTGTATCGTCTTTAATGTTTGTTCAAAATAATTAAGGTTTTATTTAAATAATAAATACACCCAACAGTCACGAAAATTGTTTTGACCCCAGACTAGATAAAACCTGTATGGTGGCTATCAAGAACTACGACGGACTACGGTCCCACAACACCCAGACCCGAAACAAATATCTATCGTTCACACAAAAATTTGTCTCGGCGCGGGAATCGAACCCACCGCCTCTCGTTTCACAGCTGGCTACTCGCCCGCTGCATCACGAAGGCTGTTAAAAATAGATATACACCTATAAATAGTGGGCTTCGCTCTGGTATTCTTCAGACAACATTCATTCAGCAGTCATTTTTAACCGACTTCAAAAAAAGGAGGAGGTTCTCAATTCGACTGTATGTTGCTTTTTTTTTTTTTTTTTTTTATGTTTGTTACCTCGTTTCTCTGTACTGTGTGAACCGATTTCGACCATTCTTTCTTTGATTGAAAGCTGGTGCTTGTCATTTGGTCCCATAAAAATATGGTGAAGATCTGATGAATATCTTCGGAGCTGGAGAGGGTAACTCCTTAAAATTAAGTAGTATTCCAGTGGTTCTTTTTGCATTACGTTCATTATAAAAGTTAAGTTTCAGTGAGAGAGGGTAAAAGGGGTGGGGGTGAGGGAGGGGGGTGATAAAATTAAAATACACGTAAATTCTAATATCTTCAGCAGCTTTTAACCGATTTTATATAATTTACCACTAAAAAGCAAATTATTACTTTTTAAATAAAAATTAAACCGCCTTCAAAAAAACCCAGACACAACTAAAAAGCAAAAAATAATTGGTTACATTTAAATCAATTAGTTATATGCAATTTAAATCAATTATTTTTGGAGTCGGTGCCGGTGTTGTTTTCTTTACTTTTAGATTTATAAAAACCAAGTCTGGATCTATTTTATATTTTTTTGTATGCCTGATTATTCTGTTTTTTCCATGTTTTGGCTGGCACCGACTCCAAATAATTGATTTAAATTGCATATAACTAATTGATTTAAATGTAACCAATTATTTTTTGCTTTTTAGTTGTGTCTGGGTTTTTTTGAAGGCGGTTTAATTTTTATTTAAAAAGTAATAATTTATTTTTTGCTTTTTAGTGGTAAATTATATAAAATCGGTTAAAAGCTGCTGAAGATATTAGAATTTACGTGTATTTTAATTTTATCACCCCCCTCCCTCACCCCCACCCCTTTTACCCTCTCTCACTGAAACTTAACTTTTATAATGAACGTAATGCAAAAAGAACCACTGGAATACTACTTAATTTTAAGGAGTTACCCTCTCCAGCTCCGAATATATTCATCAGATCTTCACCATATTTTTATGGGACCAAATGACAAGCACCAGCTTTCAATCAAAGAAAGAATGGTCGAAATCGGTTCACACAGTACAGAGAAACGAGGTAACAAACATAAAAAAAAAAAAAAAAAAAAGCAACATACAGTCGAATTGAGAACCTCCTCCTTTTTTTGAAGTCGGTTAAAAATAAATTATTACTTTTTAAAAAAAAATTAAACCGCCTTCAAAAAAACCCAGACACAACTAAAAAGCAAAAAATAATTGGTTACATTTAAATCAATTAGTTATATGCAATTTAAATCAATTATTTGGAGTCGGTGCCAGCCAAAACATGGAAAAAACAGAATAATCAGGCATACAAAAAAATATAAAATAGATCCAGACTTGGTTTTTATAAATCTAAAAGTAAAGAAAACAACACCGGCACCGACTCCAAAAATAATTGATTTAAATTGCATATAACTAATTGATTTAAATGTAACCAATTATTTTTTGCTTTTTAGTTGTGTCTGGGTTTTTTTGAAGGCGGTTTAATTTTTTTTTTAAAAGTAATAATTTATTTTTTGCTTTTTAGTGGTAAATTATAATTTATGCGTAGTGAAAAGTTCATTTGACGCAAATGGAAAAAGCCTTATAAAGAATTTTTAATAATAATTATATCAGCCCTTTATAAAACTTGTCTCACTGCTGGGCACGGGTCTCCTTTAGTAATTAGAGAGGCTGGTCTTAAGGTCTTAGGTCTTAAGTAAGTAGACTACACATACTGATACCGTGAAATTCGTATGAGAATTCACAGGTATGCAGATTTCAACGGTAGGCAGCGGCTTTGCTGTGCCCTGGCATTGCAGAAGTCTATGGGCGGCGGTGACTACTTACCATCAGGTGGCCCGTCTGCTCGTCTGCCTATCGAGGAACAAAAAAAAAAAATTCCTCACGATTTTCCTTCGCCGTTAAAGCAATAACTAACAACGAATACAAACGTTACATTAGAAAAGACAGACCTGTATACCATATCGGCTGGTGAACCTACGACTTCCGTCGCGGCAGTCCGTACCACTTCCAAATAGGCTATCGCTACTTTTTGTACAGCGTGAAAGTCTCAAAAAAACGACTATGAATTACTCAATAAAATATTTGTAGCTAATATTTAACGCTTGGATGAATCCAGCTAACTTTAGAATTTCGATCTCATTTTAAAGCAGTATGGCTAGTGGCCCGAGTTACAGTATGTTACTGTGCAATATGCAAAGATGCAGACACAAATGTGCGGGTGGAATTTGTGATTGTTGTCGTAGAAGGGTCGCACGTATGAGTGGATGCCGTAAAAACGCGCCTCAAATGGGGTGAAAACTGTCGACGTGCGCCTGATCCCGGCATTCCCGGACAGAAATCTAGTGATGCGGCGTACAAAGCCTTAACTTCCTTTCATATCGATGTACAGACATGAAGACTATTCCTTTGACGCTTTAACTACCACATATTTTAAATATAGTACATTTAGTAAACTATGGCATCAAAGTCGAAAATATGTCAAATTAGTTTAAATAATGTTTTTTTAAATTAACACCTACTGTTTTACTTTTTATCAATGATCTAATAGTTTGTACTGTAAAATTAACAAAAATAATATCTTTACCAAAGTTTCGGGGACGTAGTTCAAGTGTGTTTATTTTGATGACCATTAAGATCGGAGGGGCTGTCTCATGTATGTATCCATAAAAAAGTCCCTAATAAAAATTAGATAAAAAAAACGGAGGGAGTGTGTTAATCACTCCAATTTAATCAAGATTAATTTTAGCTTCAAATTTATTAGATGGCGTTACAATCGCAGTTGCGTTTCAAATACCACTTCACAATTTTTGAGAAAATACAGCTGATTCTTTCTGTAATTACCTATTTAATACGATGAAAGAAGTGTTAAGCTATCTACTAAATCACTTTAGAGCAGCGCTATTCGGAAAACGTATTAAGCAGCTTATTTTATTAGCTTCGGTTATTTGGCTTGTTGACACCCTCTCCACGTCCGTCGATAAATCACCTTTCATTTGATTTGTTCCAGCACAGACAGACAGATTAGTGTTTCAATACGTACTCAACTGGAATTCTATTTGGAGTTTAGAGGTTATCGTGTACTGAACCAAATTAATTACGACTAGCCGAAGCCTTTCCAACTATAAAATATAAGGGCAGATTTACAGGGTGTGATAAATAAATTCCGTTGTTGGGGCGAGACGTTGGTGTTAGCGTCAGCAGCGACCCTGGGTCGGAGTGATTGCGCCATCTATCAGTATGGGCCATTCGACAAAACAAAATAAGAGGCAAATTATCGCCATCTCTGCAAAAGGTGCGTTTTACATACGCGTGAAGTGTGGAACGTCTTTTTAGTCTGATCCTTTGCCGATTGCCTTGGTATTCATTTTTTGTTCAAATGAATGTAGTAATGTAATAAGTTGTATTTATTCAATCTGTTTATATTAATAATAATAATACTAGCCCTGTATTAAATTGTCATTGTCATTGTCCCACTGCTGGGCACGGGCCTCCTCTATTAATGAGAGGGGTTAGGCTTTAGTCCACCACACTGGCCTAATGCGGGTTGGTAGACTTCACTTTGAAATTCGTATAAGAATTCTCAGATATGCAGGTTTCCTCACGATGTTTTCCTTCACCGTTAAAGCAAGCGATAATCAACATATAATACACACATAATTTTAGAAAAGTCAGAGGTGTATGCCACTTGGGTTTCGAACATACGACTTTCGTCTTGGCAGTCCGTATATTATTCAGACTTCATCATAAGATACTACGCCTACACACCCGCCATTGTAACTCCTGTTTAGCCAGGATCGACAATGGCACGCATTTTTCGACACCGAGTAATGAAACTCAGCGAGTCTCTGGGAACACTGAACTGTCTTTTATCCCACAATGAAATTAATGAAATAGAAAATAAGAAAATAAATATAAGGAGGAGTTGGAAATTGACTTAATCATAAGACTACTTTTACTTGTTTTCTTTTTATCGCTCGGTCGTTTGAGCTGTTACGATTACTTGAATGAAAAAAATATCCAACACTGTATGATGATCATTACAGAGACAAATGCCTGTGTGATCTAAAATACTGGTTTGTGTCTGGATTGGCAAGGACCAAGTATCTAATGGTTCTTCTTCTTCTCTTTTTCTTCCATAAATAAATAAATACATCCGACAGTCACACATCTAGTTCTGACCCTACACTAGGTAAAACCTGTATCGTGGGCATCAAGAACTACGAGGGACTACGGTCCCAAGACACCCAGACCCGAAACAAGTATATGTCTGTCACATAAATATTAGTCTCAGTGCGGGAATCGAACCCATAGCCTCTCGTTTCACAGCCGGCTGCTCGCCCGCTGCGCCACGGAGGCTTTCATGATACAATAATATTGTTACTTACTGTGGGACCAGACCTATGTGAATGGTTATTATTATTCTTATTGTATATTATTGATTAAATCGCTATCAACATCTGTATATATAAAAGAAGAAACTGACTGATTGACTGACTGATCGATCAACGCACAGCCTAAACGGCTGGGGTTAGAGACTTGAAATTTTGACAGTAGGTACCTTTTATCACGTAGGCATCCACTAAGGAAGGGCTTTTGGAAATACGACCCCTAAGGGGGTAAAATAGGGGATGAAAGTTTGTATGAAAATCCGTCATTTTTGAAGTTATAATCATGAAAATTAGTATTTGGCATTTTAGTTAAAAATAAAAAATATATGTTTCAGGATTTTTGGAAATTACGCCCCTAAGGGGTTAAAATAGGGAATGAAAGTTTGTATGAAAATCCGCCATTTTTAAGTTAAACGCATGAATATTGGTATTTTGTATTGTATACTTTTTCTCCCAAACATGACCTCCACGCGGGCGGAGCCGCGTGCAACAGCTAGTCTATTTATAGGTTAGAAAGGAATTAAACCGGTTGTTCGCCAGTACCTGTCGAATTAGTCCTTATGGATCTCCGGAACTCTTCAAAAAGGAAGAGAAAAATGCTTACACACATTACTGCTTATGGAAAGGAAATGTATTTACTCTGTATACTTGAATATGAGATCCCTACCATATAAATAACTTAGTCTTTCAGCCTATCTCCAGATATTTTCGAAATAACTTTTTCAACCATTTTCCATTTCGAAACAATGGTTATGTACCTTCCGATTATTTGAACCGGAAAGCGTTTTAAAAATAAACCACAAGCTGCGGCTTTAAGAGCAGCTATAAAATTGCCTATTGTCGATGCAAGTAAAGCCGACATTAAACAGAAAACGATTCGAATGCGTTGCGACGTTAAGGAGGTACATCACGTCTCGATTTTAGCCCGTCATACAAAAATAAGATTTTCGCCGCCGAAGATAAATAAATAAATACCCAACAGTCACACATATAGTTCTGACCCCACACTAGGTAAAACCTGTATCGTGAGTATCAAGAACTACGAGGGACTACGGTCCCACAACACCCAGACCCGAAACAAATATCTATGTGTCACACAAATATTTGTCTCAGTGTGGGAATCGAACTAACGGCCTCTCGTTTCACAGCCGGCTACTCGCCTACTGCGCCACCGAGGCTGTCAATGTCAGATGTACGATGATTTGATAGTTTTGATTCTACATTTTCTTATGAAAATTCTTAGGTATGCAACGTTTTTCTTCACCGTAAAATTTTTGAGTAATATTAAAAATGCATCTTCACAATTTTTTAGGATCTTACAAGCAGCACTTATTATCATACATACGAGAATAACATTAGTAGTTTTAAAGGAAATTCGTATTAAAAGCCGGAATCATCTGCTTTTTTATGATTATTTCTACATCATTTGAGAAGACCTATAAAATCCTATGGAGACAAATAGTTCCGTAATGAAGTTATATTTAAAGTAAATTTTTTTATAGCTCTTAGGTGAGCAGACTTCTGAGAATTTTCTAGAAATTCGACGTAATACGATTTGTGCGACATACAGCCTTAAGCATTGCAGTCCTATGACTCGCTATTTTATTCCTCCTCTTTTTTTATTGTACCATCGTGAAATATTTTTGCAATAAAAAAGGATTGTCCACATGGAGTTTAAAATAAAAAAAATTATCAATTTTTCTATACATGGTTAGAGTTTCTCCCAATCCGATTTTTTTTTGTATTTTTTTCACACGACGCCAGTCTCCGTGACGCAGCGGGCAAGTAGCCGGCTGTGAAACGAGGCTGTGGGTTCTATTCCCGAACTGAGACTTTTCATGTGCCAGACACATATTTTGTAATAAAACGAAAACATAAGAAACCATTAGACAGATATTTGTACTATACTGAGTGGTAGAGCCACGCTGTAGATATATTTGTCTACAGCATGAATGGGCCGGCTCGACCGGGGTAATACCACTGTCTCACAGAAAACCAACGTAAAGTGACAGTTTACTGTCGCGTTTCGTATGGTAAGTGAGATATCCGGAGGCCTAGATTCCCCCTTCCCTTCCCTAATTTATTTATTTATTTATTTATACTTCATACATACATTTATATGTAAAGGTGGACTTAATGCCTGCCTAATCCCTATTCCTGTCCTTCAAGGCCACAGCGCATACATGACACTTTCAGTATTGTGGCTGTTCATGGGCGGTGGAGATCACTTAACATCAGGTGACCCACTGGCTCGTTTGTCGGACTATGCTATATAAAAAAAAAAATTGTTTCGGGTCTGGGTGTTGTGGAACCGTAGTCCCTCGTAGTTCTTGACAACCACGATACACGAGACTTTTGGGTGTATTGATTTATACGGAACTTTATGAGCGTACACACTAAAATAGCTTGAGATGTGTAGGGAGGGTATATTAAGATAAATTTATGAAATATATTAAAATAAAACGAGAAAATGTTAGTACACTTGTGAACGTAATATCATGGAAAATAAATGAATAACTTCAAAACTCATATAAAATATAATTTAAATGCGATGCGTATCTGTGATACCACAACCAGAATAAACTCGGGAAATTGCACTAGAAAAAAACTCCGTGAAAAACCTTTACAAGCGAGGTATTAAGCATGAATAAATTTAATTAGATCGCGTGCTCGTTGAGTTCTTAGTTTTATTGGTAAAGGGAGAATCTCATAAAAATACGAACGTAATCAGAAAGCAGTGCAGGCTCTCTGCGGGATGTCAGCGTCAATTGCTGAATCCCTTCCGGTTCCGGCACGCTTCAGCAGTCAACTACCGGTTTAGATTCATAACTTCCTCGCTTAGAACACAGTCACTTTGCTACTAAAAAGTACACTTGTCTCCTATCAATATTTATGTGTCGCTATAAATTTCCGTTAAGCTATGGCTGTTTATTATTGGTTTATATTTAAATGTGGAATGTTGTTTTTATACGCTGTAGGCATTACATATTGATAATCGTCGTCTGTCATAATGAGAAAAAATCTATTCTTTAGCAAGTCATTGGTCATAGTATTCCCTTGACATTAAATTTTGCTCACGTGTCTGTCATTTACTTTTTGTTATGTTTGTAAAGCAGCGATCTAGTTGGTTGCCGTAGGGACTGAGACGAGAGACGAGAGAACCCCAAATGCCATACACAAAGAGTATTACGCTATATACGGAAAGCCATAAACCTCTGAGTTTTCTAAAGTTACGTGTGTATTAAATATTAATTATAGCTTGCTTTAACGGTGAAGGAAAACATCGTGAGGAAACCTGCATACCTGATAATTCTCATAAGAATTTCGAGGATATGTGAAGTCTACCAACCCGTATTAGGCCAGAGTGGTGGACAAAGGCCTAACCCCTCTCATTAGTAGAGGAGGCCCGTGCCCAGCAGTGGGACAATGTTTAATACAGGGCTAGTATTATTATTATTATTTATGTTTGTTTAAAAAATGTTATCGATATTCGACTTTGAATTATTTTTTATAATATGTAATAATAATATACTTAGGGCTGATTTAAAAATCGTCAAATAAATCCAATCGGACGAAAAACTTTTAATTTATGATATATTTTCTATAGAGAACTCATCAAAGTGTCCGATAAAAGTTATCTGATGACTGAAAATCCAGCCCTTAATATAATTTTTAACTAATATTCATAGCATTCGAGTTTCGAGCAGGTGATAAATTTTTATTCCCAATTTCTCTACTAAAATAAAATTTACAAACTTTCTTACCGGTCGTACTTTCGTACCTACTAAACACGGATATTTTGTTTAGAGGAAATACGGAGTAGGGCGTTACTGAACTACTTCAAACTTTTGTTGCAAATGAAGCGTTACAAAATGAACGCTCCTTCGGGTCCTGTCTGAAGCAAGTCATAACCTTGTATTTTGAAAGCGAATACAAAGTTGACGTTTTTCAGTTCTTTAATATTTTTTCTTGGGATATTTCCGTTAAGTATTTTTATGTAATAGATTTTGTTGATCAATCCAATTCGGAAATGATCTTTTGTATCTTGTTGTATTAGGGTATTTCCTATTATTAGTAATACCGAAGGTATAACGGAGGTATTTCGGAGACTAGTTGGGGGTACATGAATAATGACAACCCAAGTGGTAGTGGTAAATGTTTAATATAAAACAGAGTGCCTTCCGCGCTCCGGGGTTCAGTTGTTTTGTGAAGTAGACGAGATGATAGCCATTAGTATATTCGTGGTTCGTTCACGGGGTAGTAAGTGTATCAATGTGTAAACAGTTCAATGGCCGCGTAGTTTAGTTTAGAGGGTAATGCTGGTAGATTAACTATAAAGAGAAGCCTTAAAGTGAATCCTGACATGCGTGTGTGTTAATATTAAGCACTGAGATGTCTAACAGTGTCGTGTAAATCAATTTATAAATTATAAACATTGTATTTGTGCCTTTTAAATATACATCTTGCATAGTTTTGTTGATGTTCCTAACACTTGATAACGTTACTTTTGCCGCTTAGTCACTCATATACTAAACTAATCACAAACACACTTGCAATGTAGGACAGGGATACGAGGAAAATTGTGCGGAATCCGTAAAAGTGATTACAAGTGTGGCAAGCTTGGCGTGGTGTAATCGGCACGCTGAAATGTCGTGAGTTGACTAAACCCGGAGCCCGTTAACTCCTCGACCGACCGATGAGGCGCTGATCCCCGTTCGATCCCAGAAGTCACTTTTAAGCCATTACTTACTTGCTTGTTTTCGATTTGTTTTTTCCGATGAAAAAAGACAGCGCGAACACAAGCGGGGCTAACTTTGGGGCAATCAGCAAGCTCAACTTCGGCAGGGGTTAAATCAAAGGGTTCCGGTTTTATGAAGACTTATTTCAGACTTACCTTCAAGTTGAAATTAGATTTAATCTGGCCCGAAGCTTTAGGATTGAATTTTGTAAACAATTTCGAATACCTCTACAACTTCCAGGCTTTGTTGGAATACCATTGGGAACTCTGGATACTGTTGTTTAGAAATTCCTTTGAAATGAATTCGTACTTACATGAGGTCGAGTTTTGTAAATACGCAACCCGTTTCGCGTTCAATGGCTATACACGGCATGTGTAATGCTTATTTAATTTAATTTATTCTCCATTTATTTTGTGTTTGGAGTATGATTTTGTATGTTTATCGTGAAAAATATTAACATGAACTCTCAACAATACAAACATGTAGTCTGGCTCAAAAAACAATGACGGTTATTATGTTCACGTCGCATTGTTATATGGTATTTATCAGGCACAATATGCTTTTAAAAGACTGGTTTTTATTTCTGCCAATTACCTGTTTGTTGTTACGATGTATATGTGATAGACGTAAGCGTTGAATATCATTCAAGCATTTACAAGATTGGATTTTCGACCCATTAAAATGCTTCCACGTAGTCGCTTCTACTACTTTTATGCTTGCTTGTTTCTCGCATGAAACCTTCACTTAATCTACAAGTCTCATCTAGTCTACACGCCCAATTTCGAAAAGCAAACAGTGTATATTCTTTTCCAAAACCATATGAATAAAGAAATATTTTGCATAGAGTATCAAGGTGTGAGTAGTGAGATCGAATCGGGCACTCAGCGTGTCGTAGAAGCGAGGTTTCTTTGGCAACAATAGCCACAAGACCGGATGTGTGTTTCCCTTTGTACTGAGGCTTTTAAGTTTCACCGCCTATATCTCGATCGGCACTGATAGAAAAAAAACTTTTGCATGTCCTGATGTAGATATGTTTTAAGTGAATAGTTGTATAATATTACTTATAGTAAAAGTTTTAAGCTTTTTGACTTTACCGATAGTTTTAATCTCAATTTTAGTGCTGATTTAGTTCTATGAAGGTTAAGCCTGGTTCAAAAAGTCAGGCGGCTGAAAAAAGTTCGTCTTGGTTGTCGCATTGTAGTTATTTGCCTTAGTATGATATATTTCCTTTAAAAAAGCTTTCTAATACTACCTATAAAGAGTAATGCCTTCAGAGTATTTAGAGTAAGTTTACTAAATTCCTTAAAAATGTACTTGTATTATGTCGCACGATATATTTATTCAAGTATAATTTTCGATGCCAGAAACTGAGGATATACGTTTATCTGTTTAGTTTTTTATTAATCCTTAGCTGCGGACAGTACGTCACGAAAAGGCCAGTGTGAGTTTCATAGCATCGCGATTTTTGAACTCAGGTATGCGGTCCCTTTGTGTGCCGCGCCACAGGCCCACACTTTTTCTTTCATTGTACAGATTGGCACTCGGGGGAAATCGATGACGTGTGCCAAACGTGGGTGTGTTTAGGTTTGTGTATGCTGGTATTGAATATCACATTTATCTGAGATTGTTTGAAAATTGTGTATATAATAAGATTTTTATTAATAAAATAATAATAATAAATACACCCAACAGTCACACACATAGTTTTGATCTCACACTAGGTAAAACCGGTATCGTGGGTATTAAGGACTACGAGCGACTACGGTCCCACAACACCCAGACCCGAAACAAATATCTGTCTGCCACACAAACTTTTGTCTCGTGCGGGAATCGAACCCACAGCCTCTCGTTTCATAGTCGGCTACTCACGCACTGCGCCACGGGGGCTGTCTAGTTAGTATTTTAATTAGAGCTAGCTTACGGGTTATACAGTGTCAGTCGTCTTCCGAAATAATACTCTGTGGTCGGACATCAAGTTACTCTTACAATAAATTTTACCGAAGTCTATGAAGAGTTCAGACAGACATTTATTATATTAGAATTGATTTTAGTCACTTTCACAAAAATATTTTCCTAAAATAAGTAAGTTACCTCGAAAATGTTTTTAGCGCCCAAGGATATATGTTCGGTGACATTTAAGGATTTTCTTTGTATTTGAATTTTAAATAAATTTCATAAGTACAATGATATTAATCTAGTAAAAATACCAAACAACATATTACGATATATTTAAAAAATAAATGCATCAATAACTTGACAAGCTGGCGCCATATCTCAACGGACGCAAAATTGCCGCGATACAAAAATATAAGATCGTTGAGGTAAAAGCTAATTATCCCATCGAAGTCCCCAGAGTTCCGCCATCAAATCGCATGGATCGCTCGATTATATTTATAGGGAGAGAGGAAAACGACGCGCTGAATTAAGCTAACGTTTTTTCTAAGTGGGCATAAACGGGCTGCTTTCACGCGTTTACCTTTACTGTTAAGTGTCGTATACTTATTTTACGATCCATTTCGTCTGAGGGTACTTTGAGCAGAAAGCATTTGACATGGGCATCCGTAGTGGACGTCATTATTCATGTTTCAAGCGTTATTCATTTATTTATAAACCACACGAAATAAAATGGCATCCAGAATTGACCACTCCCGTGGCGCAGCGGGTAAGTAGCCGGCTGTAAAACATGAGGCCACGGGTTCAATCTCCGCACCAAGATAAATGATTGCGGGTTCAATCTCCGCAATGATTGTGTACTTCACAAATATCTGTTTCGGATATGGGTGTTGTGGTACCGTAGTCCCTCGTATTGTGTAATTATTTTTTTAAATAAACCAGAAATTCGGTGCTCATTTGTGTTAAAAGAATAGTAAATTGGAATTCTATTTCTTAGTGTGGGTTCAGAAGTCTTTGCTCGCTTGTATTGTTTATAGACTGGAGAGGAAGGAGAATAAAAAAAAATCAAGTGCCTTATGGCCGTCCTCGGGTCTTGGGGTTATGGGTATACGCATACTAAATCTTATCAAAATCGGTTCATTGGTTTATCCGTGAAAATATAAGAAAGAAACTTTCGACCCCTAATTTACCCACTTGGGGGTTACATTATGAAAAACGCCGATACGTGTATATTTATTTCCAACCAGAAGCACGTACTTACACGAAATTTCGAGCTTATTCGTCTTTCCCTTAGTTTACGTAAAATTTTCGAAAATCCTTTCTTAATAAATAAAGCATCAACTGCCAAAATATCAAGTTTATAGTCCCAGTGGTTTAGAATCCGCTTATGAATCAGTCAGTCAGGATACGTAATTATATATGTATTGATTGAATTATAGACTTATAATTTCTATTTGCAATGTTGAAGAAATTATTTCTGATGTGTCTCTGAGATGATGATCTGATGATGAGTGAGTCTGGAGTCTGTGCCCGGTATGGCAATAGGCTCGCCCCCTATAACTTTATGGGTCCCGAAAATCGGCTAAAAGTGGGTGTACCGGTTACACCTCTGCCTACACCTTCGGGGTTACAGGCGTGAGTGTATGGATGTGTGTTCTGATGCGTATAGCGATGACCTCGACGGTTGTTTGGATGTTGTGAAATTTTCTCGCCCCTATGTGTGTGTGTGTGTTCTCACAGCTATGAGTGCATTATTTGTTCATCATCGCATGCTTAAGCTCAGAGTTCCCAAAAAAAAAACGAATGTATGTGAGTATACCAAACCGTATTATGATTGTGATAGACTTAGGTCATTAGTAGGCCCGTGCCCAGTAGATAATATATAAAAAGAGCTTATATAATTATGTGACAGACGAATCAATACTTTCTAACCAGTGCCCACCATTTTAGTCGGAAATCATGAAGCTGCCAAGTAGTGCTAAGTGGTTGTAATTTCCTTTCATATTTTATCGTCGACTAATGGACTGGCTAGCGGCTACTTTGTTCGATACTTCTTTTAGACATTTTTAAAGCTACTTCACAAAATATATTACTACCTAGGTTTTATGGAGTATCAGACACATTCAAGTAACTATCAAAATACATAATTCAACAGCCAAAATCGTTGATGTTATTGTAATTATGCTAGTAGATTAGTAGTACATTATATCATTTTTTTGCTTCAGTCTGCCACACGCATGGTACACTTCTGTGCCATATCACAAAACATACGCAGTTTTATGTATATTAATAGGGTAGTTGACAGTAAGTGAAAACCTGATAGAATTTTGTTTTTTATAATAGATTTTAGTCTAAAATACCTAAAATTAAACCAATTTATTAATTTATATGTGATTATTTAATATTTTCAAGAAACAAATATGTAAAAATAAAGTATTTTGTCACGTGACATGAAACACCCATCAGTCATGCATGACGTCACCTGTCGAAATAAGAAAACACTGAGCCAAACTTCTATTAGTTTTGCAGTTGCTGACGTCACACGAAGGGCCATGACAGTTGGTAGTGTTTTGGTGGGAAAAATAAAATTGCTTTATATTAATGCAAATTAGATCTTGAAAACTAATGATTTATGTTTATTAATGACAATATTTTAATAATATAGACCATGAAGAATAATATAATATTGTTTCCCAAAAACAGTCAAATAGCCTATTGTATAACGGTAGCTATATAAATATGCGTTAAGTTTTACTTAAAATTTCATTACAATATGTCCACACAACATCCTGTAATCCCCATAAGAGGCAGAGGTTTAACCAGCACAGCCACATTTCGCCGAGCTTACCTATTACTATTTCATGATGTGATAGGGTCTACCTCTATACCGGGCACAGTTCTATACTCCGGGCTGATACTGATTATTTCGTGATAGAAAAACCCAATATCAATTTCACCCGATCCGGTGATCGAACTCGAGACCTCACCAAAGCAGTCGTAATCTGTGCGCAACTATAACTACATCACCGATGCAGTCAAGATTGACAAGTGTAAGATTGGTCTGACAATCTTATATATAAAAAAGATGATTTTTAATTTTTTTTAGTGTCTGGATAGGAATACGAGAAGACGGGCCTCTTGATGGTAAGTAGTCACCGCCGCTCACAGATTTCTGCAATGCCAGGGCACAGCAAAGCCGCTGCCTACCGTTGAAAGACTACTCTTCAACTTCTTCTGTTACTTTGTCCTCTATGCTCCATCCATTAGATTGCAAACCTTATCTGGCATTAACTAATGTTAAATATAAGCAACGAATTTCATATTATTTAGATACAAAGATGTTATTTTCAAAAGTGGTTTTGTTTTATGTCAAATATGTGTATCCTCACCAACGCGCTCTCGCCACAGTCCGTTAATTTAAATAATACGAAGGGTATTCACGAGATGGGACGTTTCTTTAGCGGACATGCAAACAATTAATTACTAGGGTTATTAATGCCAGACATTAGTTACCAGCGGGTTGGTTCAGTGGTCTTTCGGACTCGGTACGTCCGCAGCTAATTTCCAAGTTGTAAACTATCTTTTAATATAAATTAAATCATGTATCATGCTGTGAAACAAAACCTCGACTTAGGAACTATTTTGAAATAAGTAATTATAATTTATCTCAGTTCATTTGTTACTCTGTGTGTTGATCATAAAAGTATTTTGTGAAATCATTGATAATTCCGATAACATAAAACAAAAAGAGTCGTGTTGTCGAAATGTTTATTGACTGAGAAGTGACTTACATTTTTAATTGCATTATAATGGCGATGAAATTTATTACCATCGATAAAGAAAGAGTTTCTCAATTCGACATGTGATTATAATTTTTTTTGTTCCTTTGCATAAATACGAGTACCTATCTTTTTGCAGAATAATCCGGTTTTGTTATCACTTAGATATAATATCAACCTTTTTATTGGGCTATCAAAACAACGCGTTCATGTATAAAACTAAACAGTTTTGAAACCAAACCACGTTAATACTAATCATTTTAAAATCTGAAATGTTATTCAAATTGTCTTTAAATTAGTAAATCTATTCACGTGTGCCCAATACTAAAAATAATGTGACTTCCTCAATAATTATAATCAATAAACGTGATGTGATGTTTGATTTGTGATTTCATTAAGTGAATTACCTAATTATTAAAGACATGGCTTGGGCCTTTTAAATTGTAATTTGTAACTATTTCAGACATGGCTTTGGATTTTTGAATAGTGATTATTTCCGACATGGCTTTGGCCTTTTGAATTGTGATTATTTCAGACATGGCTTCGGCTTTTAAATGGATAAAAACTACAGACATGGCTTTGGCCTTATAAAAACCAGAGAAGAAGAAGACTTTCAATATCAGCCCAGATTTGGAAAAAATAACGACAGACAAGGCTGCATGGTGGAGAACCTTTGCCTTCTTTATTATTTAAAAAAGAGAGAATGAAAAAAAACTATAAACCTAACGACAGACAGGCTGCATGGTGGAGAACCTTTGACTTCTTTTTTCATAAAAAAAGAGAATGGAACCAAAAAAATAATATTATATAAACCTTACTAAATTGGCGTAGCACAGCAACACAGTGCTTGTAGCCATAAAAAAAAACCTTACTAAACAGCAAACTATATTAAAAACAAAATATATATTTTCATTATTTTGTATATGTAAATGCACGTCTAGTATATTATTATGCATTAAAACCAATCATAGGCCTTATTTTTGGGGCTTTGAATTTTTTTTTTTTTTTACATAACAAAAAAAATAACCGACTTCAAAAAACTGAAAAAAAAATCCTACTAAAAATAAAAATCTAAAAAACGACAAAATAAACTGACTTAAAAAAAAAAATGCACTAAAAAGTAAAAAAATAATTGCGTATTCTAATGTCAATAATTTACAATCTATTCAATGTACATATAGATACGATCTATGTGTTTTCCACGCAAGATTGTATTTATATAATATTATGTATCTGGTTAAACTTAATATCTAACTAAACACATTCCTATGTGTAAGAAATAATTATAAAAACATTTATTTACATTTCACCTACGCTAAAATTTGAAATATATGTATGCACTACTTAAAAGACAATCAAATTATTAGAATAATGTACAATTATTGTTATTTTTGGAGTCGGTGTCAGCCAAGTTTTATGAGTTAGTTACTACATAAACGTCAGATATTATATTTTATTGAATTAAGGTTAATAAACAATAAATCAAAACTAACCGCGGCTCAACGCGGCGCGGGCGCGGCGCGCAAGGGAATTGGGCCCTCCCAACAGTACAGCCAGTACAGAATACAGTTGAATGAGCCAGCCAAACGCGTACGCCGGACATGCGCCAGTTACGAGAAGGAAGCGATACGAGTTACATGATATTACTCCTTAGTCTGTGTATGTACATGATTGTAATCAGATTCCGATTCGTTTCGTTATTTCTTGTGTTTATTTTCTTTTAGCTACAATGAATGTTGTCTCAGCATATTGTCGTATTTAAGTTCATTTGTATATATTTGATTAGGTATTTGTATTTTGTTGTTACAAATACCACATAATAGTTTAAGAGGATATTCGTATAAAATAGATTTCATAAAGTTGTTGTTATTTGATATTGTCAGATATAATGTCGTATTTCTTTGGCTGACACCGACTCCAAAAATAACAATAATTGTACATTATTCTAATAATTTGATTGTCTTTTAAGTAGTGCATACATATATTTCAAATTTTAGCGTAGGTGAAATGTAAATAAATGTTTTTATAATTATTTGTTACACATAGGAATGTGTTTAGTTAGATATTAAGTTTAACCAGATACATAATATTATATAAATACAATCTTGCGTGGAAAACACATAGATCGTATCTATATGTACATTGAATAGATTGTAAATTATTGACATTAGAATACGCAATTATTTTTTTACTTTTTAGCGCATTTTTTTTTTTTAAGTCAGTTTATTTTGTCGTTTTTTAGATTTTTATTTTTAGTAGGATTTTTTTTTCAGTTTTTTGAAGTCGGTTATTTTTTTTGTTAAAAATTTGGTTTATTTTTTTATTTTTAGTGACTTAAAAGTTCGATAGCTTGAATATGGGTAGACCTAGTAAACGCGCTGCTCGTATGAGAGAGCGCCGTTTAAATGAGACAAACGGAGAAAGGGAACAACGCCTGTCTCAAATAAGGCAATCTATCTCCAGAGTTATTTCAAAAGAGACTTGTAAAGAACGCAATGATAGGCTTTCAAAAATGCGGGCTTACATGAAAAAAGTTTTGAATAGGGAAACTATCGAAAAACGCGCTCTCCGTCTCGGCTTGGTCCACGATCGTATATCCAAAGAGACAGAGGAGCAGCGCTCCCACCGTCTTGAATTAATCCACGATCGTCTATCCAATGAGACAGAGGAGCAGCGCGCCCGCCGTCTCGGATTGATCCACGATCGTCTATCCAATGAAACAGAGGAGCAGCGCGCCCACCGTCTCGGATTGATCCACGATCGTCTATCCAATGAGACAGAGGAGCAGCGCGCCCACCGTCTCGGATTGATCCACGATCGTCTATCCAATGAGACAGAGGAGCAGCGCGCCCGCCGTCTCGGATTGATCCACGATCGTCTATCCAATGAGACAGAGGAGCAGCGCGTCCATCGTCTTGGATTGATCCACGATCGTCTATCCAATGAGACAGAGGAGCAGCGCGCCCACCGTCTTGGATTGATCCACGATCGTCGAACCAATGAGACAGAGGAGCAGCACGCTCAACGACTAAGGTTGACTCACGTTCGCATATCGAACGAAACACCTGAAGCTCGTTCAGTTCGACTAAGTGGAATGCGTCAAGCCAGACATATTTGTAGGGACATTGCAAATGAACAATCTTATGAAGCTGCTATTAATATTTTTTCTGATGTACCATGTGCCGTTTGTAAAAAAACTCTTTATCCACAACAGCGTTCTAATTTAAGAACAAATATGTATAGTACACTATTACCTGAAGAGCTGATTGCCTTGGGTACAATAACTACATGCACTCGCTGTAACAATAACATTAAAAAAAGAAAAATTCCAACAACAGCATATTGGAATAAAATGATGCCCGCAGAAGTACCACCTGAATTAGCCAATTTGACGTGCGTGGAAGAACGGTTTTTAAGTCGCATTGTACCGTTTTTAAAGATCGTTAAACTTAATAACCGTTTCAGTCAAAATTGGTGTAAAGGGCAGGTTATTTTATTTGCAAAGGATGTTGTGGAATTAGCTGAACAGTTACCACTGACACCACATCAAGCTGGTTTAGTTTTGGTAGTAGAAAGTCTCCAGAACCTTACACGTTCTAAAGAATTCGTCGTTGATGTACAAAGATTAAATCGAGCATTAAATTGGCTAATTTCTAATAACCATCTTTACAGAGATGTTCAGGTGCATTTTGAAAGTACTTTAAACATTACCCCTTTAGTCCAAATAGCTGAAAATTCTATTTCTGAACAGGATGGTTTGGCTGTAGAAACTTCCTCAAAACATTATATCACTTTAAATGACAATAAGGCAATATTACGCGGATCATTTAATCAAGGTGATTTACGATTTAATTCATCTCGGGGTAAACAATGCACTGCAATAGCGGCTGTTGCTTGTGCCGCATTTAGTATATCAGATCCAAAAAAGTGGACCAAAACTGATATCGATTACATTGTAATTATTGGCGATAAATACTACAATGACTGCATCGCTACTAGAGATAATCCTGCGTCCGGCGAAGTTAATCCTGAGTACCTTGCTGTAAGAGATCTTAGGTCAAATCTGATATATAATAGAAAAAAAATTGTGATTACAGCACATGAGGAATCCAACTATAATGGTCACATAGACAATGACAACACTTCCGATGGTTTCCCTAACTTAAAAAATGCACTATTAAGTTTTTTCAGAGAACACTCCAATGGAATACTGACAGCAAACGCCATCTCGGTAGCAGTGCATTGCAGAACTTTAGGTGACAATCAAACTTACTTTTTGTTTGATTCCCATGCGCGTGGTCCCAAGGGGTCTCTCGCTCCCAAAAACGGTACGGCTTGTTGCATGCACTTTACTGGCCAGGACGATTTGCATGCCGTTTTACGTCGCAATTTGTTCGTGTCGACAAATAAAGTGGCAGAAAAGAATTTTCGGGATAATCTTAATGTATTCTCATTAACATCATTACTTATAACTCAAGACGCCCATGCACAATCGTCTACGCCCATATTGGAACAACCAATATTGGTAAGAACAGAGAGTCCAACATACACACCAAACTATTCTCTCCAACCAATAATACAAAGTAGTGATCCCCCCCAAACAACAACACAAGTCACTCAGTCTCAACAAAGAACAATTCAAGTAACATCAACCCATTTTCAGTCACCATTACCAGTCCATAATCCCTTGAGTATGATTTATATCGAATCAACAAGTATGCTCCAAAACATAGATGATAGTGTACCTAATTTAGAAAATATTGTAAATATGAACAGCTCTTCCACAGATACAATGAGACTGGCCGCAATCACAAGGAAAACAGCACCGCCCTTGAATTTAGAACGTGAACGCCGTATGGAAGAATTGTGTATGTATTTTCTTTTTCCAAATGGCAAGAATGGCTTTGGCGAAGAAAGAGAAAATTCATGTACCCCCCTTGATTACTTCCAAAACCGGATAATGAGTGCTGACAAAAGGTTCAATAGAAATGACTATTTATTTTATGCTCTGTCCATTGTTGAATATTTTCGTGCGAAATCCAGTGTATCTGTGTCATGTAGGATGCGACAAGGCCATGGAGAGCAAACGCCACGAGGCCTTGTAGATAATATGCATCTTACCATGAGAAATATTCGAGGTTCGGCGTCATATTGGCAGAAATGTTCCTCTGAATTGATTGCAATGGTTAGAACTCTAGGACCTCCCACATGGTTTTTAACCTTCTCATGCAATGATTTAAATTGGTCAGATATGATAAAAGCCTTGCTGATCGCCGATGGACGTGCCATGGATGATGTCGAATGCCTGTCATTCCCGGAGCGTTTGAATCTTGTGCAAAAGCATCCGGTAGTGTTAGCACGACAGTTCACAGTACGTGTTAACGCTCTCATGCGTTTTTTAAAGAAAAATAAAGATTGCTTGGGAGGTCCTATTGAAGACTATTGGTACCGAGTAGAGTTTCAAAACCGCGGAAGCCCACATCTGCATATGTTGGTTTGGTGTAGTAATGTTCCTGAATTCTCTACTCCAGAAGGAATTGCGGTTATTGATAGAGTAGTTTCGTGTTCGTTGAATCCTATTGACCCTACGTTGCGCAAGTTAGTCGAGGATTTACAGATACATAAGCATACTGTGACATGCAAAAAAAATCGCCAAACTGATGGTTGTCGCTTCGATTTTCCAAAGCCAGCAAGTGAAAACACTCTTTGTCTGGGACCAGATGAAGCACTTGTTAACCATGGTCGGTTCTGTTTATTGAAACGAACCTCAAATGAAACCATGGTTAACAATTACAATGCAGTTCTTTTAGGCTTATGGAAGGGAAATATTGATGTGCAACCGTGTGGTAGTGTCACCGCTGTTGCCTACTACGTAGCAAAATATGCTAGTAAATGCGAACCACACGACACGGGTAATGTTATTCGAGACGCTATTTCAAATGCTAAGAGACAGGGTGGTGATATTTGGAAACAATTATTTTCAGTATCAATGGCAATTTTAAATCAACGCTTGGTAAGTGCGCCAGAATGCGCGTACAGATTATGTCATTTGCCTTTGAAAATGTCGTCACGAAAGACTGTGTTTGTAAATAGTTGCAGGCCAGAAGAACGTTTCAGACTTCTGAGATTTGACAGTGATGAAACCAGTGTCCACAATAACATATTTGATCGTTATATATTACGCCCAAACGAATTGGAGAATTTAAGCCTTGCGGAATTTGCCGTCCGTTTTGAAACCGTGTCTAGCACGATATGGTCAGAGGACAATGGGGATGTGGAACTGAGAGACGAAGATGTTACACCAGTGAGGTATATCAGATTGCAGGACAATACGAGAATGCGTGTAAGAAATAGACCGGCAGTATTACGCACCCGCTATTACACAATTAATAG
Source organism: Laothoe populi (assembly GCA_905220505.1). Classification (NCBI taxonomy): domain Eukaryota; kingdom Metazoa; phylum Arthropoda; class Insecta; order Lepidoptera; family Sphingidae; genus Laothoe; species Laothoe populi. Next base: position 13,732,993 of record HG992148.1, read on the forward strand.
CGACAAAGAATCATATTATTACAGTTTAATAGTATGCCATAATGAAATTCCGTAATGAAAGCGAGTTATTGCGTGAAAATGAAACCGCTGAAAACTGTTTTATAAGACGTCAAAGAGATCTTCGCCCGCTGCAGGGTAACGTGAGCGCAGAACAATCCAGTCATGCTGAATTAATTATTCAGCAGGCAGTTGCTCAGGCTACCGCGCTTAATGCTGCGCGTGAAACCGATATCGGCAATGCCCCCATGCTATGTGTTGGTGAACAAATTGTACTTGACGATGATAACTTTTGTGAAGACATGGAAGAACGAGCCGTCATGTCGGATGAATTATTCCTAAGAAGCATTCGAGGATTAAATATCCAACAAAAGAATTTATTTCAGAAAGTCTCAACAGCAATAGAAAACAATTTGCAAGGACGAGAAAGTCAGTTGTTACTTTTTATCACGGGTGGTGCAGGTAGTGGTAAATCATTTCTGCTAAAATTAATCGTGGAGCATATCAAACGTTGTTATGCACCAACAATAGATATACTACTGAAGCCTAAATTTGTGGAAGTCGGGTCGTTAACCGGGGTTGCTGCTCGTCAAATTTTTGGCAAAACGCTACACAGTATTTTCTTGCTGCCGATTGAGAAAAAAGTACTATGATGTACAAAAAAATTACAGGACAAAGACTAGAAAATGAAAGGCGTAAATGGCGTTATATTAATTGGCTCATCATAGACGAAATTTCTATGGTCTCTTATGAGAACCTAAGAATAATACATTTAAGACTTCAAGAATACAAAAATAATGACAAGTTATTCGGCGGAGTCAACATTTTGGTGTTTGGTGATATATTTCAGCTTCCACCGGTGAAAGGGCATTGGTGTTTTGTTCAACCGTCGTGGTTTTCAGCGGAAGTAAATTTGTGGCATCAATATTCGTTTTGTGAACTGACCATAAACATGCGACAGCGCAATGATAGCGAATTTATAAATTTATTGAACAGTTTACGAGTAGGTGAATTGACAACTGCTCAGCTGGAATTATTATGCGAGCGACGGCACGTGCCTTTAAATGGTGAATTTGCGGATGGAGTCGCCGTTCGCATTTTTCCAACAGTCCGCCAAGTCAATGATTACAATGACAAAATAAGCAAAGAAAATGCAAAGTTGCACCGAACTTATCAAATTAACGCAGTAGATGAGTCTCGTGAAATAGCGACGTATGGCAGAAAACCACCAGAGAACGTTATTCCCAAAGACGTCAATAATTGTGGTGGTCTTCTGTCAACGATAAAAATTGGCGTGGAATCCCGAGTGATGTTGAGACGCAACATAGCCGTCTCTGAAGGGCTCGTAAACGGAGCGATGGGTATAATAAAAAAAATTAAATGGCCGGCCTTAAGGAGAGATCAACTGGAAGATGGGGAGCTACCAGAAGCTGTATACGTAAAATTTGACGATGAATCTATTGGTCGTAGGCTAAAAGATAATAATGGATGCATACCCATACCACCATCAAGTGCTACATTTCAGGCACTAAGGGGTTACGGAGATGTGGAGCGCCGTATGCTGCCTCTAATATTAAGCTGGGCGGTTACAGTCCACAAACTCCAGGGTACCACCCTCGAAAGAGCTGTGATCGACCTTGGCAAAAAAAACTTCGCAAAAGGGCAAATATATGTTGCATTAAGTCGTGTCAAAAGTTTGGAAGGCATAGCTTTATCAGATATAGATGCCAACAAATTATTAAATAAACCACATGACGAGAGGTCGCTGTCGGAAATAACGAGGTTAAGAAATTTGTCTTTCGACAATGAAGGCCGAACATAAATACACCGTAAATAACGTACTTAATTTAGCAAACACCTTTAAGACTGTTCTACTCATAGTGCATCTCATATATAACTCCAACTACCTGTTGAATAATTCATTCAGCGTAACCAAATTATTTTGCGCCGATGACGTTACCCTGCAACGGGCGAAAATCACTTTTTTTTATTTATTTGTGTTATCTCACACTTTTTAGTACCGCTAGGGAACAAATTTAAATTTAACTTCAGTATTGGAGACTGTCCTGCCCTCACACCCACCACTGTAACTCTTGTAAGCCAGGATCAACAACACGCAATGTAATGACACCGAGCATTGAAGTTCTGCGAGTCTCTGGGAATATCTAACTTGTCTTTAACCCGCAACGAAATTAATCAGAAAGTAAAATTAAAAGGAGGATTTGGAAATAAACAAATATGCAACTAATAATATAATATATAACTTTAAAATAGTAGTGATAGGTATCATATCTTGACATTATTATTAGGTACTAACGGCCCGGCCCGACCCGCTTCCGCCGGGGTGCAGATAATTTTCGTGTCCAGTCAACATTATTTAATGGTAGAAGAGGCCCCATACCCTGCAGTGGGACATGTTTAGGCTGATACAGAAACAGATTTGCAGTCTTATATATTTTTAAATGTAATATTACTTACGCCATTTGCAATTAAACGTTAAGGCCACCATAATAGTATGAAGGTTTTATTTGTTTGTAATACAGATGCTTTTCATATCTATACTAATACATGAAATTGAAGTGTTTGATTGTTTGTTTGTTTGAACGCGCTAATTTCAGATATAACTGGTTCGAATTGTCTTTTATTGTTGAATAGCCCATTTATCGAGGAAGGCTATAGGTTAAATGTGTAATATCTAGCTATTTCTTAAAAATGTTACAAAACCGGTGAAAAATTATTTATTTTAAAAACATCGATCATAGATCTCTTTCGAGGGTGGTACTCAGTATACGGCTACCAGGGCAGTAATGTAGCACTTAATAGTGGTATGGGTATGCATTAATAATCATCTTTTAGCCTAAAACCAATAGTTTCATCGTCAAATTTTACAATATTTCATATTTTTTGAAGAGTTCTACACTCCAGGTCCGATTATGATCATCAGATCTTCATGTTGTGTTCCTGGGATCAACCTGTCAATACGTTCTTTCCAATGAAAAAGAAATCACTAAAATCGGTTAAAAGCTTCTGAAGATATTAGTATTTACGTGATTTTAATTTTTTCAACAACCCCGATCCCTCTACCCTGTTTCCCTCTCTCACTGTAACTTAACTTTTATAATGAACCTAATGCAAAAAGAACCACTGGAATACTACTTAATTTTAAGGAGTTCCCCTCTCCAGGTCCGAAGATATTTATCAGATCTTCATGTTGTATTCCTGGGATCAACCTATCAATACGTTTTTTCCAATGAAAAAGAAATCACTAAAATCAGTTAAAAGCTGCTCAAGATATTAGAATTTACGTGTATTTTAATTTTATCACCCCCCTCCCTCACCCCCACCCCTTTTACCCTCTCTCACTGAAACTTAACTTTTATAATGAACGTAATGCAAAAAGAACCACTGGAATACTACTTAATTTTAAGGAGTTACCCTCTCCAGCTCCGAAGATATTCATCAGATCTTCACCATATTTTTATGGGACCAAATGACAAGCACCAGCTTTCAATCAAAGAAAGAATGGTCGAAATCGGTTCACACAGTACAGAGAAACGAGGTAACAAACATAAAAAAAAAAAAAAAAAAAAAGCAACATACAGTCGAATTGAGAACCTCCTCCTTTTTTTGAAGTCGGTTAAAAATAGAAAAAGTACGCTATATAATATCGTAATAATTAACTTTACAATGCTGCGAAATCCCACACACTTACTAATTAATTTTGTGATTTGAGAAAATTGATTCAAAGAAATGTTTGACATGGTTGGAAATTATTTTCAGATTGTCGTGTACCAATCAAGGATCGCACAAAGTGTTCGCCGCAGGGTTGGTTTACCAAGGGAAGAACAAAGTTACCTTTCTAAAATTCAACATTTGACATTGAAAGTTCAGGACTGAATTCAATGAGTAGGTGTATATTAATTAGTTATGAATTTAGTGAGCATTTGGTGCTAGGATTATTGGAGATTAGAAATATCAGTATTTTATGTTACACAACACTTGAATTAATAAGGAACTAATTTAAAAAATAAGTTCTAGAAAAGAATCAAGAATCCCACTAATATGTGAAAAGGACAATGGGCGAATTTGTATGAGCCCTGTCCTCACCCACCAACAGACACCATACATATACATTATTATTAAGTGTACTATAAAAACTCTTACCACATCATTTAAATTTAATAAATCAATGGAGATTCCTTACAAAATAAAAAATATATAAATTAAAAATGTTCTTAGTAAACACTGCTATTTTATTGCATTTTTTTACTATTTTGATATACTTTTAATAAATATATAAAGAAATATGGTCGCGTAACATTTTGTTACATTTGATAGGCAATTTCACCAGGAACTGTTCGCCAAGTAACTAAACCTTAGGAACTACCAATAGCTAAAACAGCCTGTTTGGATATTTGAGCTTAGAACCTTTGGCATATTTATAGTACAAAATCTGATGCTGATCTGATGATGGTAGGGAAAGGAAAGATAAACTGGATCTTGGAAAATGTAATAGTTGGAGACGTCTTGTTTGCTCGTATATGTTTAGTACTCTGTGTAATTGCAGAAGTTAAAATCTTTCCACAACAGATGATAGCAATAGCAAAAATATTATCGGAGCTCGTGAACTACATTAGTTAAAATCGTCCCGTTTGGACATAAACTTTTAAAAACCTAAGCAATAACAGAAACACCCTACATACGTGGTGCAACACGACTGCCATTCATAACATGGATGGCATGAATACTTTTTAGTACTTTGTTTTTACAAATATCAAAAGAGATTTAAAATAAAGATTGTCTTATGAACAACTATTCATTTATGGTATTTTTTGCATATATTTTTAAAATAATGATATCAGACGAATTAAAAACATAATACTATTTTATTATAATATTTACTAACGACCCCCCGGGTTTGCACGATTGTTGTCAGTCAACCTTTGGAGACAGGGACATGTCAATGTGAACTCTTTCTAGATCATTTTAAAATCATAGTGCATTATTTTGATTAACCCTTATGGTTTAGCCGGAGTAAGTTTTTTTTTGGCGCGGCAATGTGACCACACTGCTCCTGATGGTAAGCGCAGTGCCGTCCAGATAGAGTATCAAGTAGCGAGAGACAGAAATGTAATCACCCGAAAATATAATTAGACGATACGATTATCAAACGTTGACTTTACTGTACATTCTACAAATATAATATGTAAGTATTAGGTATACATTTAAACCTTCGGGAAAAATATACAAATGATTATTATCATGTCGAGGCTGTCGAGAGGGCTTATACATCCCTCTCCGATCATCAGATATAGTATCACAATGCAATCGTGTGATAGTTCAGTAGAAATAACTCTGTTAAATAACTTGTAATAACTTCAGAGTTTATTAAACTACTGCCAGTTCCGAATGCAGTTATCCTATGGAGAAGAACTGTCCAGAAACTCCATGGTCGCGTTTTCGTGCAAGAAATCCCCGTTTTCTTCCATCCCCGTTCTTCAGGGTGTTCCACTCGCAATGCGGAATGACCTTAGTGTCCTAGATATGGATATCCGCTGCGATCTTAATCCAAGGAGTCACATCGAGGGCGTAATATCCGCCACCTCCCGCAGGGTCGGAATCCTGAACAGGGTGCGGCGGTTTTTCACGGCCGGTCAGCTCTACCGCTTATATGAAGGTCACCTCTGGGACGGTTCCGCAAAATACCTTCTTGATGCCTTGGGTGGGTTGCAGCGGCGGGCCATCCGCATTGTGAATGATCAGACGTGAGTAACAGTCTGGAGCCGCTCCAGCTGCGTAGGGATATTTCCTCGCTTAGCGTGTTCTACCGTCTGTATCATGGCGAATGCTCTAAAGAATTGTTTGATCTTATCCTATCCTCTCCCTTCCATACCAGAACCACGCGTACTGGATTGAAAGAAAGAAAAGATTTTTTATTGTCGGAAACTGCATGCTGCAGTACAGGCTAACCCATACTGCAGCGCTGGTTTTCTATAGAACTCAACCAGTGACGTACACATGTTATACAAAATAAAAACTCTTAAAAACTAGCCAGTATTAAATATAACCTAGTAACAAAAATAAACCTGAATTAAGCGTAATATTGCGCAGCCACAGCTTCGTGGTATCTACTACCCCGGCCCGAACCAAGGTTCGCAAACTCGTATTTTTGCCGCACCATCAAGCTGTGGAACAGTTTGCCAGCTACCGTGTTCCCTCCTTCCTATGATCCTGGGTCCTTTAGGCGTAGTGTGAAGAAGCTAAACAGCAGGCTGGCATGATTATGTTGAGTAGCGATGGATAGACTGTCTCTTGCTACTCTATCTGGAGGTGAAGTGTGGTCACTTTGCCGCGCCAGCATAAAAAAAAAGTTGACGAAGCATTCGTTAGGTCCCCCGTAGTCTCGTTGAGAACGCGAGTCGCTACCGCAAAACTGCAACCTTGACGGTTTTATGTAAGACAGCGGTAACATACCATTGAGGTAGGCCATTCAAGCTGTAGAAAAAAAAATCATTATAATGTAGCTCTACCACTATAATGCTATGTTACATAGCACGGCGTAATATAGTAAAATCAAAAAAAAATAATTTTCTATATAAAACAAAAACGTGAATAAAAAAATACTCAATACTTTTCGTTGTTGTCGTCATACCAAAAAATCATCACCTTGCTGAGATTAATCGATTGAGACCAATTTCAAACCTGTTGACGGGTGGGGACACTTGACCCATTGTCCTTTGTATGATTTGAATTAATTTGTATGATGTGAAATTTGTTTTATGAAAACTGCTGAACGGATTTGAATGAAATTTGGCACACATATAGTTTATTAACTGGATTAACACAGAGCACATGTTTTATGCCCCGAAAAATATTAGGTGCTTTATAAAATATTCTAAGGAAATATAGAAAGATGTAATATCTGAAGATAATCTCCATGGATTGTATACCATTTTTTTTTATTATTTCCACGCGGGCAGAGCCGTGGGTAACAGCTATTTTCCTTATAAATTTTAATTCCGTTTTCGCAAAAGCTTTTATATTAATTTTATTTGTATAGAAATAATATAAAACACAGAAAAGCGACTTATTCTTATTAATTATGTATTATTTAAAGTAGGTATACGAATTAAAAATATAAATATATTTTAATATGGCACAGATAATTTAATTTATTTTATCGTGGGCGCCACCAGGTTGTGCGATGGGAAATGAAAAAATGGCGGAAATGCGTTTAAACTTTTCCTAATAGGGCAGTTTCCTGTGTTTAATTTTGTACACTATTTTATAAGCAACCGAATATATTACGCAAAAGACATTCTTTTGCGAAAACAGAATCAAAATTGCTTGAAAAATTAGGTCACATATTTTTAAATATTGGAATGAGCAAATACTCACAGGCATGATCGAAAATGAAGAATTGGTTGCGTATTGGGAACATATTGCTATGTCCCTCGCACAACGGCACGGTAATGGGGATTCTGAGAACCGTGACGTCACGGTACATACCATGCATCCTTTCCAGCAGATTTGAATGACGTCGAATTTACTTATTTTTGTTCCGTTTCATACAATTCTTTCGATAATAGGTTTAAGGTAATGTAACTTGTTGTAATTTAATTAATAAAAAAAATCAAGTCATCTACCCTATTATAATATATGAAAATCAAATCCTTATTATAAATTTGATACATAAAATAGTAAAAACATTGTTAATAACTGATGTATTTTCTTCTGAGCTTTTAATTAGGAATATTAAAAAAATGAAGAAATTCGACTGTTGTAGTGTGTATAGATTGCCGTGAGGTAACCCTAATCGAGACGTATATCGAAATGTATCCATGGCGATGAATAAATTAAAAAAACGTATATCGAAACGTACCTATGACAGCCTTGACAGCCTCCTTGGCGCAGTTGGCGACTAGCTGGCTGTGAAACGAGAGGCCGTGGGTTCGATTCCCACACCGGGACAAATGTTTGTGTGACAGACAGATATTTGTGTCTGGGGTCTGGGTGTTGTGAGACCGAAAGTCTCTCGTAGTCCCTGATACCCACAACACAAGACTCGAATCTTAGTGTGGGGTCGGCGCTATGTGTGTGACTGTTGGGTGTTATTTATTTATTATTATTTACCTATTAAAAGTACCTATCAACGGCGAGAACATTTAAGTATTTTCCAGGTCGAGCCGAACTTACGAGCCGGAAGTAACTAATATAACTGTTATTATTGTTCTTCAGAAACATTTAGGTATAATGCTACCTGCCTTAACTAGCAATGGAAGTATCCTCCTTTCCTTCTATGTGTACGCGTGCCACGCTACACATAGAATTTCGAAAGAAAGAAAAAAACTTGCTGTTATAATATTTTTATCAAAATATATTTTTTATGAATAATTGTATAATTTTTTTTATGAATTGAGTCAATAATTTGTATATATAAATAGAAGTCTAAGAACGGATTTCGACACAGATTTCAAAATATACTAAGGGAATGTACCCATACTACGTGACCCATTTTTTTACAATTTGTACCCCATTATACCCCTTGCTGACCACCCGTAGTATATGCCAATACCCTCCCTCCCCCCTCTAGTTTTCACGTAGCTATTCACAAGTATGTTTTTTAAATATTTTTTTGGAAACAGAAAGAAAAACAAATAACGTTCCGGCATATGTGCGTCAGGGCTGCCTCCTGTGAGCGATAAGCAAGCGTGAAAAAGCGCTAAACGCTGTGCGCCATATTTGAATATAGCTTCTTTTTTTATAGAAAAAGCGCGGGATTTCATTAAAGGATAATTAAACCAATGACCCTCCCCCGCCCCTGTGACCAAGCGTGGTATTTTGAAGACCTCTTTCCCCCCTGAACGGGTCATGTAATATGGGTACGTTCCCTAAGCACAGTTGATGAATTGTGATGTTGATGTTTTTGTGTTGTAAATTAACTATTTATTTCACTATTGTGTAGTGTTGTAATAAGGTATAATCTTTAAAAAATATAATTATATTTTAAATTATTTTATGAGTCATGTATAAATCAAAGGACATGTCTAAGGTGCGTAATAAAGGTAAGGTAAGGTAGTAATTTAATATTTTTCGTTATTGTCTCGAGACGTGTCATACATAATATAATAAATAATGAAAATAAACAATAATAAATATACAAAAGTATTTACCTACCGCGACCTCAAAACAAGAATAAATAGTTTTTTTTTATATTTGTATACAGAAACCCGGGATATTTTATTAATCCCGGGATTAAGTAACCCAGGATATGTTTTCTTATAATAATCACCTACTTAATTTTCCAAACTCATTACCAACCTTTCCTGCTGCATATAAACGTAGAGGTAGCATACAGCTTGTAAGAGCCCTTATACAGGGTTAAACCGTTCTTGGGCGATCGGCGTGTTCAGAACATGCCCACCGGGAGGGTTGAACATCTAAATTGTTACGGTCGAACAGGCCCTACTACACAGTTATCATTACCCGCCCTTGTACAGGGTGTTAATTAACAATCGACAGGCCAAAAGCCTTGAACGAGTCGTGTGCACGGCCAGCGTTGATAACGTACGTGTAATCCGATAAAATATACCTATTGCCCGCCGCCTGGCTCGTTATTTGTAATTACTTCTGCACCTACACGTTTTTATGATGTGCGGAATTTTCCTTAGAGACTAGCTTATATAAATGTATGAGATGCTTTATTAATCTGACTGAAAATCATTTTTTATACCTTTGAATTATTCAGACAGATCTAATTCTTTATTTGTTTAATAATTACTTTGTATATCACAAATATACAGTTATATTTTAATAATTCTGTCTGCGCTTACCAACCTACTATTTTGATATTTATCGAAAATTATTAATTATTAGCCTTATTTTTGTTAAAATATTTTCTTTGTACCTTATATTTGTAACGCCGTTGGTTTCTTAATAAATAAATTAATCACTTTTTACGCAATTTGTTTATTTTTTATAATTTATTAGTATTAGTTTGTATTACTATGAATTTGATTAATTTTAATTACAAATTGTCAAATTATATTTTGTCACTGTAAAAAAATTTATTAAATAACAATGACTGTGGGCCACTTTGGTGAAGTCAATCATCGAAGAAATATCTGAAAACTTTTGAAAAAAATATATCGCTGTTTCCATCGTGCCTGATGCAAGATCGCTGACTTATTAACATGTTAATATTGTTTTGTATAATGCATCTTGTATAATTGTGGTATGAAAAATATTGCACATAGAAATATAAAACTAAAAATATTTTAGGATACTTCTTAATCTTATTATTGGGTGAATAATTTTGAAAGTATTTTCTTATAATATTTAATTGATTGACTTATTAGTTTATATTCGAGTAATAATAAAATGAAAAGATAACGAAGTATTTAAATAAGTAAACGCAGATTAATCATGTATATACTTCATCAGATAAAAGGGTTTATGTATTCTAGGATTTTATTGGGAAAAGTATTACAAAAATATAAACTCTATTATGAATGCTTTTTGTAACTACAATATCCAATAACGTGTTCTTCATAATGTCGGATTTATACTCACAAGATTTTTCTTATATGTTTTTGTAAGTGATATAATTTCTCATCTCCGTTTTATTCGGAACTTTTATATAGAAATGGAGTAAGTACCTTAGAGTTAATATCGAGGATACTAGATATAATAAATAAATTAAGTTTAGCAGCCATACACAGACCTGACCGTTATATTATATCTCTTATCAAATATCGTGGTAATAATTAACAGATACTTTGGGTCTGGGTACTTACTGATTGGAAGGGTCGAAAGAATGTGAAAGTAACTCTGTTAAGCTTGGATGTTAAGCGGCTGTACATTGGCTTCTCTCCAAGATTCAGGCACAACACCTGAGAGGTAGGACTATCGATAGAGGTGCAATGCAGGAGACCATTCCTTTGATTGTATAATTTTTTTCCCAAAAATAACCTCCACGCAGGCGGAGCCATGGGCAACAGCCAGTTGCATATAAATGCAAGCTTTTTAATATAAGAGTCACTTATTATGAAAGAAGAAAAGTCATATGTTCTTATTTTTTTTACAAGAACTTAATAGTCTTGGTTGGACGAAAAGCGGTAGTAAAAGCTCCATTCAACAAGATTTCCTCGAGCTTCCCACAGCTTTTTAAAAGTTCAAGTTACTGTACCTCATAATTATATGTATAATTATATTGATATTATGAGTGTAAATTAATAAGTTAGTTAAAATCCGTAACAAAAAAATCTGTATTTAAGTGGCATCAACTTTTCTTTTGATCTTTTTATTTTTCGCTGCTAATGGAAAGCCATTGATATTATTTTAAAATGGACTATATAGTGTAGGGGGTGTTGTGTATTGAAGTTAATAAAGTCAAACTCTATCACGGGAGAGCTACCTTTTCCTGGATGTAAGGTAACCAGTTTGCCACCTGTCCTTAAGTCTCAATTTAAATGAGTTGTTAAATTTTCGGTATGGTGCGAATACCACCTAATAGTATGAGCTTATTAAAATCTTTTTTAAAAGATTTTATTTTAGAAGTTAAAACTAGAACTATATTATAATAACATAATCGAACTGATATTGCAGTTTTAATTAGCAATATGTCGGTTCTATTTTAATGACAAAAAGTTTTATTTTATATTAGTCAAAATCTTTAATCCCGCCCTGTGGAATAGGGGCCCTGTAGAATTCTACCACGGTATACCCTGCCTGTCGTAAGAGGCGACTAAAAGGGATCACGGGGGTCGCGGCTGCATAGCGGGGGATGTGCAGCCTTTATATATATTTTATCTAGTATATATATTTTTATGGGTCGACCTTGAGACGGGTGGCGGCGCGAAACATCGTGCTGCTGCTGCAATATGTGGAGGGCATCTACCCCAAGAAGAGACGGGCCGTAAAGGCACGGCACAGGGATGGTTCCGGCAGCAATCCCGAGTACACTCAGGATCCCCCGGGACCGTCTCACATGTGCTGCAGAATGCTACCGAGGGTTTTTTTTTTAAATTTTCCTACGCCGGTGTACGGCGGTAGGAAAATTGGTTAAGTCCCGATCTAGTAGTCCTTCGGGCGAACTGGGTCAGAAGGTCGGTGTGTCCGGCATAACCATCTCTCGTCCCCCAAGGACCAGAAGGTATCCGTAAGATGGATTTTCCCTGACGGAAAAAAAATATAAAAAAAGTCTATGAAATGAATATGAAACTTATCCTGTATTTAACGATAATATTGTTTAATATTTTGGTTAATTACTTCTTGATTTCTTCTATTTACACATACATTTACGTCTGCAACCTGGAGTTATTGTTCACTGAGCTTATTTCCTTATGATGTAATAATTGGCGAACTTATAGCCATGTCGCGGCCAAATTCTAATCCAGGGCAACTCATGTGTGACATTTCAAATCGAAAACTCAAAAACAAATTATGATTACCCGCTCTGGGATTTGCCTCACTGGTTTCTTGGCCTTGACACGCTACTACGAAATAAACTAGGCAATTAGTTTATTTTCATAACAGTGGCTAATAAATAAACACCAATTGTTAGAGACCATACCCGTTCTTCTCTAATGAAACTGTATTCCGAACTGGCATGCCGGTAAAAAGAAAATTCTTTTTTTGTTTAAAAGCGTATACTTTCCAGGTGGTCCCATTGGCATCATGTCAGGATCATGGGATCTTAGAAAAATCGAGGGCAATCTTCAAATTTTATAGGGACGCTTAATTTGTTTTTTTATTGAAGTCGGTGTACTTTTTGTGAAGTAAAAAACTTTTTTGTAAGGAAATATTGGGTATCGCATGGTAACATTTCCGCTTGCTATTGAGCAAGCTGCCACTTCATGTTCGTCATGTGAGACAGTTACCCGGCCGATCCGGTAGATCCATGTTGTAAACAATACTATCAAATGCGTGGCATTGTAATTAAATTCAAATGATGTCATCATGGTTTTGTAAACTTTTCACCACGTCTGAGATATCAATATCTGGCAGCCTCCATGGTGCAGCGGGCGAGTAGTCGGTGTGACAGACAGATATTTGTTTCGGGTCTGGGTGGTGTGGGACCGTAGTCCCTCGTAGTTGTTGATACCCACGATACAGGTTTGAGCTAGTGTGGGGGCAGAACTAGGTGTACTATGTGACTGTTGGGTGGGTTTATTATTATTACCTAAGAGTATGAATTCGAAATGAACTTCGTATCTCTTATGTTTATTTTATGTCTATAATAAACAATAATATAATTATGAATTTCAACATAAGATAATCCTTAAAATATTTAATCACTATTATTAAAAAAAAAATACTACAATTTCATTACCTATGTTCATATATCCCGCTCATGTGCGTTTTTATTTCTTTCGCGCAATTTCTTTCCTTTTTCAAAAATTTACTATTAATATAAATAATGACATCAACCTGGTATTACATACTGTCACACTGCTGGGTAAACTCCTCCTCTACTAATGAGAAGTTATACTTAAGTCCTCCTCACTGATATAATGCAGATTCGTAGTTTCACATAATTTTGAAATTCTATTTACCAAATCTGCAGGTTTCTTCATAATATTTTTCTTCGACGTTAAAACATGTAGTATTTATTTATTTATTATACAGAAGGCTTACGGACTAACAACACAATTAAAAATAAATAAAGATAAATCTTAAATATTGCCAATTAAAAGCCTCCACATACAAAATACAAGATACGTGTATCACTATCTATCTGGGTATAAATCATCTCAGTATAACCTACTTAGTAATTAACAATGAATACACGCTCTGAAATGCTCTTTGGGCTGGTTTCGAACATACTACTTTCATCTTGGGTATCTCTAGGCTTATCATATTCTGTCATCAGTAGTGAATTTTTTTGTCACAGCTCTTGCTAATTTAAATGTAAAATATAAATGTAACTTCATATTTAAAAGAGCTTTTTTATTCAACATGTTGTTTCTTTTAGTTAGATATGGGAGTTTTCATTTAGTTCACTACTTCGTTTTGTATACACACATTTCATTTTTTTCAAACATTTTCGTTTAATGTCCTTCAGTTAAATAGCTGGCCTTTTATAATGAAAAAATATATATTAATACTGACCTAATACGGATTGGCAGACTTCACATACCTTCGTATTTTAGAATTCCAGGGCATGCAGGTTTTCTCAAGATGTTTTGTTTCACTGTTTAAGGAAGTGGTAATTAACAATGAAAACACGTAACTTCGAAACCCGAGGTATTTTCCATTCGGACTTTCGGTTTCGAACCCACGACTTTCGTGCCGACAGTTTGTATCACTTCCAACTTCGATATCCTAGCTTTTGTAACACGATTGGAAATAATTTATATAGCTCGTTTACGACAATGAGTCGGTGCCGCGGACACCATGTATGCATTGTTCATCTATTAACTGTTGAATTATGCTAATTGCTTATTATTGTTAATGCGCTTTCATTAACGCGATAGCATCTATAATATTTTGATCCGCTATCACAATCATCAGTGGAGTCCTATGAATGACTGATTTGTTGTCATTATCTGCTTATAAATACCTCTTGATCGGAATTCAATAAACGCACTGATTTTGGTATTTCTGTACAAACACTACTATTATTATTTAGGTACCTACTGATTAAGTTCTTGTATTTCGAAAGCGGCGTAGTAATTTTCAAATACATATTGAATCTTTTTTAAATTTGTTTGACTTCGTTTAGCAGCAGCGATAGCCTAGTTGGTTGTGGTACGGACTGTCATGACGAAAGTCGTATGTTCGAAACCCAAATGAAATACACCTCTAACTTTTCTAAAGTTACGTGTGTATTAAATGTTAATTATCGCTTGCTTTAACGGTGAAGGGAAACATTGTGAGGAAACCTGCATACCTGAGAATTCTCATAAGAATTTTGAAGATATGTGAAGTCTACAAACCCGCATTAGGCCAGCGTGGTGGATTAAGGCTTAACAATGAGAATATAATACACTACGTTAAGGCCTAACCCCTCTCATTCGTAGAGGAAGCACGGGCCCAGTAGTGGGAAAATGTTTAATACAGGGCTGGTATTATTATATAAATACCTATTATTATTGACTTCGTTTACACGTTGTTTTTTGCTCCATTGCAAAGTAGGAGTTTTTGTCTTTCACATTGTTAGAACTTCACTGACAATATCCGAAGTATTATAGTTATGTTCTATAATTAAAATATTAACATTTGTTATGTTTATAAATTATGTGATTTTGCAGGAGGTATGAAAGCCCCGAATACCAGCGCGGCGCCAGCTTTGACTCGCGGCTTCAATTTCATTCCGTTTGATGTGTTTAATTACTTTGTTCTTGTTGATGCCTGCTGCGGTCGTCCTAAGTTGAAAATGCTTCCAAAACTGTTAGTGTTCTCAAATTAAATGTAACCCACGTCAAACTAAGGAAATAGTTTTATACACACAACGTAATCATTAAGCGACGGACTGAACTACCGGCTCCGGTTTGAAATGCCACCCGCCAATATTGGAGTGATTTGGGCGATGGGCAGTTTGGTTTCCCTTTTAGTATTAATTAATACGCGTTTTATAATAGTTTCCCTGATTTAGGTTTTTAATTGGGTAATTTTTCCTGAATACTTTTTTTTGTATGTTTTCTGTGTAAGTAGAGAGATTGTCATCAACTACAGAAGTTAAAAAATTTATGTATATTACATAATTTTCGATAAATTACAGTCTTAAATTATTTTTTTTACAACCGACAGTATCTGTATCGAGGGTATCAAGAACTACGAGGGACTACAACACCGGTTACTCAAATATTTGTCACGGTGCGGGAATCGAACCCACGGCCTCTCGTTTCGTTTCGGTTTGATACCTTAATTTAAATATGTCAATGTCAAATTTCAACCAAAGTGCATGTCTGCTGGCCTCTGCAAATAATTACAAAACGGGTTAATTTTAAAGTAACGGATGGGCCGCGCGTTACAAGGACGAACCTTGGGTCCACAATATATCTTGTGGGCAGGCAACCGCGATTTGACTGACGGCGCACTTTGAAAGGACATTTATCAGTCTCACTAGTGGGTTAAACTAAACCAAACAACAATGAATTCTCATTGACAAATTATCTAGTGTTTCTAGTAATATTGCCGTTTCTTTTGACTAATAATTGAACCTTATGACTCTATTTTTTACCACAATCACATTCAAATTCTAATAATTTATCCAACAATTGAAATTAGAAAATTTATTAGCTTAGTTGAAATCTATTTAAGTATTGAAATAAAAATCTTTTCTAACGCGCATTTGCACGTTACCAACTCACAAACACGCAATTTAATTTTTATATGTTTGCCTATCTCGTTGTCTGTTTGTTTGTCCCTCGAAACACGTTAAACTGATCTTGGGCCCTTTTTTACAGACACGTTTTAAAGGGTTTATCTCTAACCATGTATCTCATACAAAAAGTCAGCGTTGTTATTTTCTTTTATGTGAAACAAATGCACAAATAGAATAAAATTCCGTAAAGACGCTAAGAAAACGATATGTTCTCAATCTTTATCCAGAGTGGAGTCTCACGAAGCGGTCCTAACCGCATCCGGTGAATGTAAGCCACTTATGAAAATGAATGTAAAACGCGGATAAACCAAAGCCTATTTTCCGCGCGAAGTACACCGAGCGGTTACAAATTGCTTTGGGCAAAGCGTAAATTTTAATTTTATCTCTAATACCCAAATGAGTACCGTGACTCGACATAATAAATGTACTTTTACCACGTTAGCGCTGCGGTCGTTGCTGTACACCAAGTTTGCTCTATTCCAATAAACAGTCGAGGTGCATTCTATAAACAACATAATATAAGCGAATTTAAAGTTCAATTCATTTCGTACGTATTAAACTCCTTCCTAACTCGATTTCAATTTAAACAAACGTCAAAAATGCGACGCTTATTTCTGATATCGCAGTCGATCTGTGTGCGAGTCACGATGGGACGGTTTATTTGAACTTCTCAACTTTTCTGGGAGCGTTCGAATGGGGCATAATTTTCATAAGGAACGCGCTGTTGCGCCCCGACGCAAAAATTAGATTCATCAGTCTCTCAGGCACATTTGCTCGAAACATTCTCCTAGCTGCCAATTCGATTGGACTTCGTAACGAATGCGTGAATAATGTGAACTTAACTTCTGCTGCTTTGTATTCGCCATTGTAACGTTATTATTGTTCAGTATACGCATTTTCATTTTATTTACATATATACTGTAGAAACTAAAGTGTAATAATAAAAATAATGTATTTCTTTGTTTGTTGTTCCATAGTGTTATTACATAGTCCATAGTATCCTGCCATTTCTAGCCTACAAATATTTATTTCTATAAGGAACAAAATTATATTATTTACCATGCTATTTTGTTAATAATTAATATAATGGAGTCTAAACTTATTTGCTATTTTAGAGATATTATTCAAAGTAAGGCGTGGTCAAATTTTCAAGTAAAAAATTATATGTCGAATAGTAGCATTTATTAAGAAGAAAAAGAAATAATCTACTTTTAAAATTATTGAAATTAAGAGTCTTGAATTTATTTATCGGGTAGTTTGTTATAAATTCTAATTCTAATTGCCATGCAGTATACATTACTAGATGGTTATTTTGTATTGTACAGTCGTTCAATCACTTACCACAATTTTGTATAAGTTTCAGTATATAAATTACGTAAAAGTGATGTATCTAACCGTCAATTAGGAGAACAAAAGAATAGAATAACCATATAACTTGGAAGGTTCATTGAATTTGAATAATCTACGTTTATTTTTGGCATATGCGTAATTTTATTCAAGCTATATATTTTCTTTGAATTATTAGAATACGGCAAATGGTTATTTCAGTGTAGCTTATCGGGTATGAGGAACATGCATGCAATTTTCGAGGCTGTTTAAATTAGAATTTTTTTTTTGTATTAAGATGGAAACACATTATTATGCCATGTATTAACGTAGCGTTTATGAAATATTCAAAAAATTTAAGGCTTTTTTGTACAATATATTTAATTCGCAATTTGTCGAATAAGCGTAAAATTTTAGGTTTCAATTTGGATAAAAGACAAGAAGATATTCCATGAGAATTTAGTATTTTATTAAAGCGATACTTTCTGGCAGGTGTTACAAGTGCTACACTACTGAAACTTTCTGTTAACTGCAACTCTCTTTATAATATACAAGATATAAAGTACACTTCATAATTGGAATGTTCAGTTCAGTATAAATTTATTCCAATGGAGAAGTTGTAATACTTTTTAATTACAAATAATGTGAAATTGAGAAGGTAATTTTAGCGGTAGTTTCAGAACACTGGGGAATGTTATTTATACTGTCGAACAGAATCGTGGCACGAGAAACATTGAATACAAGGTGGCATTCGGGACACAAACATAATTTACTTATCTCACGCGAGACCAGAAAGTTTCGCTCAAACAAATAATATAGGTTTCCATCGGTGCTGGGAGCACCTGGGCGGCACTACGATCGGTGTGTCCCAAGGGAAATAAAAACTTTGTCGCACGTCGCTTGTCCTAAAGCCTCCTCAGTCTCCGGGCTCCGCGACACGTTCACCGATTTGCTATCGACGTTCAGTTTATAGCTTTGATTCTCAACGACGCACTACGTTTACGATATTGTTTCACATTACTGCCGACTCTCATGTATGACATGATTGTAAAACATAGTATTAATATATAATGGTTTCTTATATTTTAGATGGTTGTATGCTAGCACCAGCCTGGGACCAACTGGCAGACTTCATGACACTGTGGGCTCTTTCTGCGTAAATCGGACTACAACAAAATAAAAATTTAATATCAACTATATGGAGAGTAGGAACATTGTACTATACTTTCGTGACGACTTACAACTCAGTCTGACCCGTGACCATGAAGGCTGTAAGGCCTCCGAAACGTCGGGTTAAAAAAAGTAAAATAAACCGCGTTATAATCCGTAAAATTCGTTTTATTTCAAAGTATTTATATAGGTACTCAAATTCTATGCACCTTGTAATTTTATTTTACTTATTTAACAAGTCGAGTTTGTCATTCGAATTAACGAATTGTCTAGGAACTCTACATGAGTATTTTAATTAAAATGAAGAAGTGTCAACGACGAAATTAAAATCTGCAGCTCACGGTACCAGCATAGGAATTTCACAAAATTACTTCTCTAATATTACTAGTGTTGAAAGTTTCCGACGCGACGTCCCGAGTTCGATAACTGCCCGGATCTCTGAAGGAATTTTTAAATTAATTCAAAGGAAAAATAAAATTAACGAAGTTGGTGAAGATTAAATTATACTCGTCGTAATTTGTGTCAAGAAAGTTCAGATGTAGATCGCAGCGTCATGTTTTTTTCGTAGCAGGAAAATAGGAAGTGGGGGACGAAAAATTAAATGAAAATATTTGTGCTAAAGAACACACAAAGTGTTGTGTATTTATGATATTATATTGGAATAGAAATATCGTCTGGACATGTTCTCAATTATGTATTTCTCGCGTTGTTGTAATTCTACACGCTTCCTCAAACTCTGTATGAGTAAACACAGACTGTGTATGGACTACCTTTTCGTCTCCCTTTCTCACTATACAATCTATAAAATCTTTGAATAAACATTCACCTTCTTTGCCCTTTTGCACTCGTAAAAGGGGTCTGTGAAACTCCCCTAAACTTATTTAAACTTTTACTTTAGGAAATCCTTTTCGCTAGCAGTTTAAATGTGAAATAGAATATGTATTAGAGAATAGGGTAAGGTAACTGGGAGTCGGTTTGGCAGGTAAACAATTGTTCGATAAGCATTCTTGGAGTAGGTAAATGCTTGCTTGTTATTTAGGGAAATGCTTTCTTATTTTATTCAATAAGTTTGGTTTATGCAACATACATGTATTAAGTTGAAGACTGAGGAGTTTGTGTAGAATAAATAAGTACTAATCTGTATATATAAAAGAAGAAACTGACTGACTGATCGATCAACGCACAGCCGAAACGGGTGAGGTTAGAGACTTGAAATTTTGACAGTAGGTACCTTTTGTGACGTAGGCATCCACTAAGGAAGGGTTTTTGGAAATACCACCCTTAAGGAGGTAAATAGGGGAAGAAAGTTTGTATGAATATCCCTCATGTTTGAAGTTAAACGCATGAAAATTTGTATTGTATACTTTTTCTCCCAAATATGACCTACACGCGGGTGGAGCCGCGAGCAACAGCTAGTAATGTATAAACGAGACAGCAATGTAAAAATATTTTGTTAGAAATCGCATTACTAAAAATTTGGTAGTTAATTTGAAGAAAAAAACTTGGGTAAGTTTGATAACCGGTAATCAAATTAATATTATTATAATCAAAAGTTTTGTTGAAATTCTTAATTTATATGGTTAACGTGTATATAATGAGTAATTAATTACAGAAAGTACATAGGAAATTAGCCCCTTTACATAATTAACAAAATTATTCCTGATAGTTGAACATTTCTGAAGCGCTTACATAACGTGTCATAGAAGACGTAACTACTTTGTGAAAATATATTGATAAGGGTAAGCATAAACACTTTTCAATAAAGCCTATCGTGTAGATCGGCTTTGAAAACTCCAGGGAGCAGAAGTTAAAGTTTGCCCCAAGGTATGTCTCGGATCATCAAGGAGGTTTTCTAATTTGAACTTCGCTTTAACCGAGTAGGTAGCGATTTTTGAATTATTTTGCTTTGGCGGGCTCATCAAAATTTGTTTATCTTTCAAAGGCTTCTTAGCAGTTCACTTTTGCTTCTAAGACTCAAGATTAAAAGTTGAGACGTCAGGAGTGTATAAATCATAGGTATAAATGCTATACTTGTCTATTAACCGTCAGTCGACTGACAGTTCGAGTTCATCGAAGTTTAGCTACAAGTTTTTATTATTTTAAGATTATTTTTGCATTTTGAATTGTGAACCGATGTAAGAAAATTCATAACACGTTCACATGCGATAAAGTTTCCTTAAAAATGCTATATCATTATAATATAAAACATAACTAAATAATCAAAACACATTAATTATTTCATTTTATAACTATTTATTTAAAATGATTTTAGAGGCAATTTATCTATAAACACCATAAAATAATTTAGATTAACACAATAAGATATTAATAAAAAGAAGTGTTGGCGGATAAAATAAATACTTCTAGTTTCATCTTTTATATATAAAATCAATGGTTGACTACCGGCGGGTTTCCCTTCCCAGTCTGTGCCAGACTCTCATAAAAAGAATTTTACACCACCAATTCACATCGAGGAATAGCATTTTCTAGATAAAATAGTAGCTATAGGTAATAAATGCTATAGTAATAATAATCTGATGAACGCATTCATGAACGATAACATTTTACAAACATCTTCAACCCACCTGTTTTATCTATAATTTTAATAAATGTTTTGTAGGTTATGTCGATAAATTATAAAAAAACCGGAGAACCCATTATTCGTTGGATCAAACATAAATTTATCATACGTGCTTCGTGTAGTGAAAAAGCGTCGCCAACAATATTACTCACAGGAGAATTTTTTAACCTTCATATTTTGCTGCGCGGCTTTGAACTATGCACTAATCTTAATAAAAGATAAAGTAATGTCATTAGCCATGAATCCGAATTAATAATTAATATTTGTTAAACACAAGTGCTCTTTATATGACAGTCAGACGTCGTCCTGCCCGGGAAAGCAGAGCCACACCGATATCAGCTCCACCGGTACCAATTATATTTTCAAACCATCCAGAAACCCATTCAAATATGCGTATAA
The DNA here is from genome assembly GCA_905220505.1 of Laothoe populi. Taxonomy (NCBI): domain Eukaryota; kingdom Metazoa; phylum Arthropoda; class Insecta; order Lepidoptera; family Sphingidae; genus Laothoe; species Laothoe populi. Next base: position 13,754,796 of record HG992148.1, read on the forward strand.
AATTTCATCCAAATCGGTCCAGCCGTTGAGGAGGAGTTAGGTGACAGACAAACGTACTGAAGAATTATATATATTAAGAAATATAATGTTACTTATAGATGGGTAGGTCTCTTACAGGTTTCCGTCTGGGTAAGAACCAACGCTAATAATAGTCTATTTGTGCCGCTAAGAAGTGCTAGAACTTTTGTCTTCAATTTAAAAGATACGGAGCACAAATTTCTAGGCAATATGAACTTAACACTTTATATCTCAGATGCGTAGTGCGCACTTTGTAATGCAATCTCATACGTTTCGATTGCTTTTGCTAATGTGTCAGACTTTTCATTACGCGAGTGATGAAGTTAGTCAATTGCATAAAAAATCTAGTTTGTCCTAAAATTCTATTGAAAGGTCTAAGAAGTTATTTTTTTTTATAAAATGAAACACTAGCCTACGTGTCACCTAGTTTTTTTGTTTTTTTTTTTATTGGTACGTTGCAGGCGTTTGATCTAAGCTCTTTTTTGAAAATTCCTTTACATCACCTTCTAAAAGTACGGCAAATGACAGCCGCTTCCATAAGAGTGCTATAAGGATTGAAACCGGGCAACGTTTGAGGAACGCCATTCATCCAGATGGTGCGATTGGAATCCTAGCACGTGGCGCGTTGTGCGTGGTGGAATTTCAGGGCTGGCATCAATTCCTCTAAACACTCCCTATGATATATGCAATAAAAGTGGGATTTGACGCCCAGCCCAGAGATTGAAGCTTTGATCATGTTTTCTACTATTTATAGATAATTTCTTTAATTTTTTGAGGACCTAAATGTGATAATTAATAACAAGTACCATGACTCATGAGAGTGGGTCTTAAGATGAATATGACAAAGACCAAAGTTATGTCTAACTTCCCGGGATCTCTACTTCGGAAATAAGGTTTGAAGGAGTGTAATTAGAGATGGTGAAGGAATATATCTTGGTCATGCTTTATCATTTGGCAAGGAGCACCAAGTCAGGGAGGTTTCCAGGCGTGTACAACTTGGATGGGCGGTTTTCGGACGATTGAAAGATATTTTACAGGCAAACCAGATTCCGCAAAGTCTGAGAACTCGCCTCTTTAACCAATGTGTTCTGCCCACCATGACATATGATCCTGTATAAAATTTGTGTAGCACAAAGAGCTATGGAGCGAGCCATGCTCGGTATTAAGTTGCAAGACCGCGTCCGCAATACTGAAATACGACGACGGACCAAGGTTAGAGATATCGGTTAATTAGTTATAGGCCTTAAATGAAGTTGAGCGGGACATATGTTTAGACGAGATAATGGTAGGTGGAGTAAGTCTCTAACCGAATAGTGGCAGAGACAAGGAAAGCGCAGCGTAGGCCGGTCTAGCAGCAAGATGGGCCGACGACCTCGTTATGATCGGAAGTCGAATCTGGATGAGATTGGCGCAGGACCGTGGCATGTGGCATAACATGAAAGAGGGCTATACCCAGCAGTGGGACCCTACAGGCTGTGGATGATGATGACTCACAATTACATTTTATCTAGTAATATATTGTAGGGGACAAAGCATCTGTAGAGCTACAGTTAAAAATCATGTAGACTGGGGCCGACAATTGCGGTTTATAATATTACCATCAAGATCTCTAGCGTGCGGTGCATTCTACATTCTCGAGATTATGTGTGTTCTAATTTTTAAAAAATTACACGATTTTTTGTAGGTTTTCAAGTAAATATGGATATTCATTGTATTTTATTCTGTTTTTTATTCATTGTTGCATTTTTTGTAGGCAGATTGCTCCCTATATTATAATTATAACTACTCGCTACTTCACATTGGTTTTATATGAGATAATGATACGTCGTCTGTAAAGCAAACCCTTTCATGACGTAGACTAAAATTTTCCACTTACAAAATTAAATAATATTGTTAACACAATAAAATATATAAATATTGGATTTTTTTATGCCTGGGTAAGCAGACAAGCAGACGGGCCATCTGATGGTAAGTAGTCACCGCCACCCATAGACTTCTGCATTGCCAGGGCATTATGAACCGATTTTAAAAAGGAGATTTTCAATTTATTTGTATTTTTATGCATGTGATGATGCTATGTTCCACAACACCCAGACCCTACATATTTGTGGATCAAACAAATATATTTATCAGTGCAGAGATTGAACCTGCGGCTTCTCGTTTCACAGCCGGCTACGGGCTCGCTGCGCCACGAACTGTCTATTACTTTTGTAGTCGATTGAGGATAGCCGCGATGCCTTATGAAAATTTGTCGTTTTATAAGTTTTTTGTTATTAGATTGCGAGATTGTAGACTTTTCAGATGAGCTATGATTAGTCCGTTGATATGATATCCTATGACTAATTAATTTTATGAATACTAGCTATGCTGTTTCCCTGTAATTGTTCTGAATAAAAAGTAGTACTTAGATAAGCAATATTTAGTAATGTAGCTTTCATATTAATGAAATAGTTTTTTTAATTCAATTCCAAATTCCCCATAAATACAAACAAATTCAACACAGACCAAACACATTTTTTCTTCTTTTCAATATCGTGCCCAATGTCGATGATAACACAAGTATGTTTTTGAAATCGATTAGCACGATAGGTGATAAGACATATATTTGCTAACCAATAAGAATGATTATGTTACAAATATTGTTTTCATATTGTGTACTTTTGCGCAGTGTGTCATTGTTTAGAGATCTCGGGAACGTTGCCGGAGTCAATATGCGGAACATTTCCTATTACACGCCCACTTCTTTCCTGACCTGTTGGATCCTATAAGAGTAAATACAACTTTCTTTTTATATATCTACTTACAAAGCCAGCCTCCGTGGCAGAGAGAGCGAGCAGCCGACTGTGAAACAAGAGGCGTAGGCTCGATTCCCGCACCAAGACAAATGTTTGTGTGACATACAGATATTTGTTTCGGGTCTGGGTGTTATTAGACCGTAGTCCCTCATAGTTCTTGATACCTGTGATCACAGGTTTTATCTAGTATGGGGTCAGAATTACGTGTGTGACTGTTGGGTGTATTTATCTGTTATTATTATTTACAAACTGTCGTATATACAATTCAAATACTGAATACAAATTATAATACCATGGCGACTTCATAAATTTACTAAGCCCACTCAACTCATCTTTAACGCAAAAATACTTCATTTCTATTATATAAATTAAGTTTTCTTTCATAATCATAAAAATGTATTTGATTTTGTAGTTATAGTTGCAGGCAAGTTTTGTTATTTTTCCGGCAATATATTAAAAAAAAACAAATATCTAATCTCAATTTTTATTTATAAGTAAGGCTATAATATCAACTATATAAATAAAATGCGGATTTGATTTATACGTACATTAAATATGCGTAGGTTTACGCAGCTCTGTATAATTCAGGCCATATTTTTATTCCAACACAATTTGTAATGGAAGCGACACGCGGAGACAAGAGAGCAAGCTAGGGCGGGCGAGGCGTCGGGTGAAGCAGCAGGGGCTGGCGGGCGGGGGTGAAATTACTTGCAAATTCCATTTACGAAGTCGGTGGCCACGCGTCAAAAGAAACTGCTTGCTGTCTGCCATTCGGTAGCTACATTCTGGTCTAGCTATTTTGTTTTTTTATTGCAGCATAATATATTGTTTACCTAGATGCAGGTGCTCGTGATCAAATTATGTTGTAATAAAACTCGGTGATTATTCAATAATAATTGTAACGTGAACTATTCTGATTGGTTTACTCGCGTTCTTATTTTGAATATCTGGTGAATATTGACTGAAAAAATGGATTATTATAAAATCGATTTTTCTCTTTTGAATAATAATCGATTTTTTATATAAAAAATAATCGACTTTTTGGAAAAATCGATTTTTAACTGACTTCAAAAAAGGAGAAGGTTAACAATTTGTCGGAATCTTTTTTTTATGTATGTTCCTTGATTACTCAAAGATGCCTGGACCGATTCGAGAAATTCTTTTTTTGTTTAAAAGGGTATACTTCCCAGGCGGTCCCATTGGCACTAAGTCAGGATCTAATGATGGGATCTCAGAAAAATCAAATTTTTTTAATTAAAAAACTTTTAGCTTATTCTATTAAAATTTTGCGTAGTAAGCTTTTCTCTGTAGTAATATGTCTAAGAGATTAATATTAACGATTTATAAGGAGTCTTTAATTTATTTTGTAAAATTTTTATTTTTTGGCTGGTGCCAAATCTTTTTCCTTCTGTATTTTTCACGGTATTGCAGTAGGTATTCGAGATAATAAGATTTTGCTTACGTCAACTTGAGAGGTTAATCGTTGCATGCTGACATTTTTCAGCGCAGTCTGTAAGTCCTAAGCATTCATTTTATTATGTTCAGATTGTCGATTAACACCATTGTTGACCCACTTCACGGGTTAATAAATGAGGGAAAGCATGGGAACATCTTTTCTCTTCCAAAGGTTTAATAAAATGTACTATCTACATTGTGTTACCCCAAACGCCACCTGTATTTTTAACTAAAAAATGTTAAATATAAAAAAAACGAATTTTAAAAATCGTTTTAATAAAAAACAATTTTTAATTAATCGTTTTTTTTTTATTTTAAATTATAATATAATTTTTTTTTCGATTTATAAAAATCGATTATTTTTTCACATGCAAGTGGGTTCTGAGTTGAAATTCCATGCCGGACAAGTACAATTTTTGTTTTACTTTATAATTGGATAATTACATATGAGACTCCTAAGGTTGTTTTGCCCAATTTAGTGTATTGTGTACTGATATCGCACGTCGTATAACATAATGAGAAAGAAATAAAAGTGATGAACCGTGGGTTTACAAGTTGCAAATTGCCTACCCCTTCGAGGATACAGGTGTGAGCTTATACTGCGTCCAACATTAACGAAAAAAGAATCCTGTACCTTTTGTTTTAACTTTGACAATTCTTATAATAACCTTTAAATCCAGTACGAAACATGATCAGAAGTTTTTGTTTTCCATGTTTGTGGCGTGATTACCAATGGGCCTGGAGAGCTGGACCACCGATTGGTATGTAAGTTACGAGGCGTTACGGCGAACTTAGCTCATTACCAGGATACGCTGCTAGAATGACAATGGCGGGAATTTTTACTTCATTCTCGTCTACGCTTATTAGGTGCTCAGGGACGTGTAGTGGCGGGAGACTCGACCGTTCCCCAACCGGCATATTGAATTCGCCGCTCCAGCTTGCTTTTCTTTAAAAATTTGTTAAAAAAAGTTAGCTTTTAATTCTTTAGTACCGAATTATTTTTAACTAGTTTATGAGATATATCTCTCACGTGTTACATCTACATATGGCTGGATTGAAACTTAATGTGATGAGTAAAATATTTTATATTAGCTTCGCACAATTTTGACATAATTTGAAAGCCTCCGTGGCGCAGTGGGCGAGTAGCCGGCTGTAAAACGAAATGCCGTGGGTTCGATTCCCGCACCGAGACATATGTTTTTGTGACAGACATATATATGTTTCAGGTCTGGGTGTTTTGGGACCGTAGTCCCTCGTAGTTCTTGATACCCACGATACAGGTTTCGCCTAGTGTGAGGTCAGAACTATGTGTGTGACTGTTGGGTGTTTTATTTATTTAGCGACCAGTCCCAGCTTTGCACAATTATGAATAAAAAATGGGAACTGCTTACTAAGCAATGGCTTAACCTACTAAATATTTTTTTTTGCGATTGGGTTCCGAATTATCTTTATTATTTACACATAAGAAATTTTAATTAGGATGTACTATACATATAAATCTTCCGGAATAAATTATCTACGTGATAATGTAAACCGATTCAGAATCCGTTGCGTGGTTTAGAAGGGGTTAGCAGATAAACAGACAGACGCGGAGGGTGACTTCATTTTATAATATGTATAGATTACTGAAAACACTCTCTTATTATTAAAACTATATTGTACGCTAAGTAAATTCTGAAGCATGCGACCGAGAGAGGTTTTATATGAAAAAAATAATCTCCTTATTTATTTAATAGAAGATAATCATTGTATAATCCACAGAGTGCAATATCGTTCGTGTTCATTTTTAGGGAAATTTTAATAGGATTAAATGTAATATTACCACTTAATCATCTAGCTTGATCTAAATTATGCGATGAATTTACACACGCATCTAAATTAAGATTTGAGACATAAATCATTTAACATCCACTGACTGGTTGCCGTTAGCTTCTGATTAATTTTAAAATAGTTAAAGGGCCAGATGCCATCGTGGTCTCCTAACTCACGTCGCACGTAGCGGTCTTCAATCTCGGTTGCAAACATTAAAATGTACCTTAATTGCAGACTTCTGATTATAACATGAAACAATAGATGCATTTGGGACTAACGGATTGATAAATCTTGCATTGTAAATCGTTTTACCGTAGATAAATCTTAATGATTTTCAATTGCAATGTCATACTCTATCGTATCGATTCGCATGGAACACTAACAATATCAAACTGATATGTATTATTGGCAGTATCTATTCTAAGACATATCGCAAACCCCTGCCTATGAATAATTTACGCGAGTGTCGCAACCGCAAAGTGTTTATTGTGATAGCGCCTGGCTTCACAGCCGCACTCTCATGTGAAATAAAACACCTAGATTTTTCCTCTCAATCTCCGGAGGTATATCTGTTTAAGTTATTAAACCCAAAAGATCATAAGCGGTGTGCATCACCTTTGCGAAATGTGTTATATTACGAGGCCACAAGTTCGAATGTGACTACTTTAACCAAACTGCTTCCGGAGTACCTTTGCACTGAATGTAGAGTCATGCTTGTGGATTAGAATGCAGCATTAAGTGTCTAATGTGATAGAAATAAGGTCGATAATTATTTGCGATGGCCGCCAACCTTTGGCGAGACTCGGAATCGACGGAAGTCGGCAGTAAATAACAAGCAAGATAGGATTATTTCGATAAGATCGTAAAATGAAACAAGGCGCGCCTCGGCGAGACGTTTTCTTTAGGAATATGTTACACGTTACCCGGCACATTGCCCACGGCCGGGTGTAAAATGTGAAAATTTGACTTGGCTCATTTTCTAGTGTCTGACCGTTGCATTTTTGGCACGTTTTAATATATTCAGTGGGGGTTTATGAATAGCGCATTCAAAACTTTGTTTTCAATTACTTATTTAATTTGTGGTAGAAGTTGTGGTTTATTATTGATTGATTGGTTGATTTTATGAAAATTCTCTTTATTTATGGGTCCTTTAGGCGTAGTGCGAAAAAGCTATACAGCAGGCCGGCATGATTGTGTTGAGTAGCGAGGGATAGGTTGTTTCTCACTACTTGATCTAATTGGACGGTACTGCACTTACCGTCAAGTCTAGTGTAGTTACTGTGCCGTGCCAGAATAAAAAAAAATATAAATAAATAACACACAACAGTCACACACATAGCCCCGATCACACACTAAGATACGAGTCTTGTGTTGTGGGTATCAGGGACTACGAGAGACTAGAGACAACTACCAGACCCCGGACACAAATATCTGTCTGTCATACAAACATTTGTCCCGGTGTGGGAATCGAACCCACGGCCTCTCGTTTCACAGTCGGCTACTCGCCTACTGTGCCACGGAGGCTGTCAAAATATATAAATCTTTCAATCAAAGTTTTTAGTTTGTGCTCTAAAATTCCAAGATTAGAATTTATAATTGCGGTAGTGTGGGCTTGCGGCGTGGAGTAACCTGCAAGTGAGAGACGAGCTCGAACATTGGGAAGCACGCGCGATGGGTCAGACGCGTCCGGTTGCAATCTTATTTTTCCGGACGGGTTGCTGGCTCACTGCTGGCGCGGCGGCTTATTGCCTACGTGCCAGCGAGCCGGTCGCGCGCCCGTCATATTATTCTATCGAGCGGCTATCGGTTGTGCCCACACGGACGATATTAGTATAGCCGCCGCTGCCTTCTTCAGATATTGGTCCGGATCGTAAATAAAACTGGCATAGCGGTAAAGTATCCGCTCGCACTCTTAAAGTACCTTACTTATAACCTTAAGAAGATTTAGAACGCCTATTGATGTTGTGGGTAAATTGGCGGGTATTTTGATATACGAGAAATTCATTTATATATGATTTTCATGTTTTTTATGTATTTCATCCAATGTTTTGTTGTTTTTTATGCGGTTTAACGAGTTTTTTTTATGTATGTTTAGAGCATTTAGTGAATATTTCGTTGTTTTACACAATCTATCAAATATCAGTGAAGATAAATAAATAAATAACACCCAACAGTCACACACATAGCCCCGATCCCACACTAAGATACGAGACATGTGTTGTGGGTATCAGGCACTATGACAGACTTTCGGTCTCACAACACCCAGACTCCGTTCACAAATATCTGTCTGTCACACAAACATTTGTCCCGATGTGGGAATCGAACCCACGGCCTCTCGTTTCACAGCCGGCTCCAACTGCGCCACGGAGGCAGTCAACGATATGGACTTCTAATCTATTTGATTGTTGAATTAAAAAGCTCAAGCCTCTAAAATTTTATCGTAAAAACAATAAGTGTTGTGTTGTGGCTTCAGTACATTATTGCGACAAACCCCGCGTTGTCGAGGAAAGTGAAACTTTTTATCTGGCCACAGTTCCTGACTGGCTCGAGTCTCGAGGCACCTCTCGATCCCAATCGTCTGTGGCAGGGTTGAGCTGTACACTAACCGCCGGATAATTGCTGATCTGCCGATATGCCTGTTGCCGATACAGGTGAATCGACATATCGACGATATGGATCGGGATACGAAGAAATCGCCGAGAGCGATAAGACCGCCAATTGTACTTTTAATTTTATTTTTGTGTGTTTAATATCGTGTATTCCAGTGTGCAATAAAGAGTATAAATAAATAGTGCGCACAGTTAAGTGTACTGGATGATATTAATTATTTTTATGTTATTTGTTTTGGGACTGTTGTAGTTAATTTACTGTTACAAGTAAAGTTAAGGTTTTCTGTCACAAGTATTTCCATACATAGTTTTAGACTTTCGCGATCTGTATACGTATTATCAAATTAGGGAAAGCAATATTAAATGGTATAAGTACTCATTTACTAGCATTTAAAGTACATAATTATTTCCGTACTTATATGTAGATTACAATTTTTACAATTACATTGTGAGTTAAGCAAAAATTAAAATGGCTATCTGTATATATAAAAGAAGAAACTGACTGACTGACTGATCGATCAACGCACAGCCTAAACGGCTGGGGTTAGAGACTTGAAATTTTGACAGTAGGTACCTTTTATGACGTAGGCATTTTTTTTTTCCCGCGGGGAAAATCCTTCTTACGGATACCTTCTGGTCCTCGGGGGAGGAGAGATGGTTATGCCGGACTCACCGACCTTCCGACCCAGATCGCCCTAAGGACTACTAGGTCGGGACCCTAACCAATTTTCCTACGCCGGTGTACCGACTAAAAACCCCGCGGTAGCCTGCTGCAGCACATGTGGGACGATCCCGGGGGATCCTGAGTATACTCTGGATTGCTGCCGGAATCATCCCTGCGCCATGCCTTTACGGCCCGTCTCTTCTTGGGCTAAATGCCCTTCCCAATTTACAGCAGCAGCACGATGTTCGCGCCGCCACCCGTCTCAGGGTCGCACCATGAGAATATATATATAAAAATATAAATATATAAAGGCCGCACATCCCCCGCTGTGCAGCCGCGACCCCCGTGATCCCTTTTAGTCGCCTCTTACGACAGGCAGGGTATACCGTGGTAGAATTCTTCAGGGCCCCCATTCCACAGGGCAGGAGGCGCCAGTCAATCGTCAAACTCGGCGCCTCCTTCTCGTTTGGTGACGAGCGGGATCGGTTCGTTCCCGATCCCGTTCGGCGCTCTCCTTCTGCGACATGACACGTTCGCAGAAGGAGGCCATCGCACGCCACGATCTTCGTCTGCCGACCATGGCAGCTACTACAGCTGGCAGAGAAAGGTCTCCATTGACAGCTGAGCTGAGAGCGCTGCGCTCCTCATCCCAGGCTGGACACTCCTCAAGGTGACGTAGTATCCACTAACGAAGGGCTTTTGGAAATACCACCCCAAGGGGGTAAAATAGGGGATGAAAGTTTGTATGAAAATCCGACATTTTTGAAGTTAAGTTTATGAAAATTAGTATTTGGCCTTTTAGTCAAAAATAAAAAATATATATTTCAGGATTTTTGGTAATTCCACCCCGAAGGAGGTAAAATAGGGGAAGAAAGTTTGTATGAAAATCCTTCATTTTTGAAGTTAAATGCATGAAAATTGGTTTTTGTAGTGTATACTTTTTGTCTCAAACATGACCTCGGGCGGGCGGAGCCGCGAGCAACAGCTAGTCGATGATAAAGAAGTACTGAAAAATATCATGGTAAAAGATTGTAGTTCAGCAAACATAACACACCGTATACCTTTGTATTGAATGTATTTTTTAAATTTATTGCGTAGCAATGCTTCCAACATTAATATTTGATAATAAAACTTGTGGAATTTAGTATATCATGCAAAAATATATTAACATAGGAGTCCATTACTGGATTTTCTTATTGTGTTTAGTATATAATAGCATCAAGTTAGCGGTTTCGGCGGGCGTCGGCACGGGCCCCTAATAAAATGAGCTGAGGTAACGTTGTGTTTGTGGTGACGCTCGGCCGAGATGATAGATACGGCACGCGGGGAGCCCGACATCGCTCTTCTAAACCAACAACCGACTGGGTGACTAGCCTCAAACAGAACTTTTCTAAAACAGTTTCAATGTAAATGGGGCTACATTATGGAAAACTACACAATGTTGTATTGTTAGAACTGTGCTATTTACTGTCTAGAGAATTTAACTATCTAGAGGTAGATATAGTCAATCGTACCGTACAAATATCATTTGTTTGTGTCTTGAATATTTCTCAAGAGTATGATTTAGTAATGATACACTCAACAGTCATACACATAGTCCTGAACAGAAAGATAGTCCTCATCTGAACAGACCTGTTTCGTGGGTATCAAGAACTACGAGAGACTACGGCCCCACAACACCCAGTCCCGAACCAAATATTTTTGAATCACAGAAACATTTGTCTTGGTACGGGGATCAACCAGATGCTGTCAAAAATTAATGTTTTGCCTCAATGTATTGTAGTAACTCTTAGTACCTTCCATTGTCTTTCTTAGGGGAGTGTACATCTCACCCTACACCGGAATACCAACCAAAACCCCGCGGTGGCCTTCTTCAGCGCATTATGGTCGGCCTCAGGTTCCCGAGGTAAAAGGCGCCCCGTCTTCTGCCGGAACCGACCCTGCACAGTGCCGCATAACGGCTCATCCAATCATCGGAGTGCAAGCAATTGTGGTTTAAACGAAAATTAAGCCAGTGAAATAACTAGGCATTGTGAGACTTAACAGCCATAGACTAGTTGAGAGAGTTTCTCCTCTATATCTTTATGCACCTACCTTGTTCATCTCTGTATCACCGTATGGTTGACTGGGAGAAAATGCCTTTGGGATTAAGTCCACCTATATACCTTGTATATAAAGTGTATAAATGAATCAGAGAGAACAGACTCCTCAGATGAAAGTCGCATATTCAAACCTGGGTGAAATAGTATACACCTCTGAATTTCGTAATGTGTGTATTCGCTGTGTTCGTGTTTCAGCGCTAAAAGAACCATGAGCTTGAGGAAACCTGATATTTTTCCATTTCAAAGATATGTGAAGTCAACCAAGACGCATTATGTTATTTTTATGAGAATTAACAGCTTAAGTCTCGGGGTAAGAGACCGAGGCCTTGCTGTGCTACTGTTTATGAAGAAGCGTGAAGCTTACCATCAGGCGAGTGCTATGTTTGCCATATCATGAATTTGTTTTATAAAAGAAGACCTTGACTTAAGATCAATTTTAACAACATCCAAAATGCTCAGACAGAGACCAGAACCTACAATATTTTAAGTCTTATCTATACCTAAAACAGTCCGCTATTAGCTTATTGTGTTACGGAGGATGTTATGGCATTGGATATTCTTTTTACTGCCTCGGTGGCACAGTTGGAATTGTGCATGCGTTACGACTGCTGTGCTGTCTTGGGTTTGATTCCCGGGTCGGGTAAATTGATATTGGATTATTCTATTTAGAAATGTTTAGTATCAGCCCGGAGTCTGGAAATGTGCCCGGTATGGCGATAGGCTCATCCCCTATCACATCGCGGGACCTTTATGAATTCGGCGAAAAGTGGGTGTACTAGTGACACCTCTGCCTACACTTTCAGGGCTTACAAGCGTGTATATATGTATATTCTTTTTTTATTTTCGCATCCTTCATCAGAATAGACTAAAGAGTCGTAAAGCTTCACAATCATCGTATTTACCAAAATGTGATTATGACTCGGAAAAAAAATATAATATCTGACTTAGCTATTAAGAATTTTGAGATTTTACTGGGGTATAGAGTGTCGCATAATACACAAAAATGTCTTACAAGTTACAGGCTCGCTGTGAATAAATCAACAATTTAATAACACAAAACGGCTGCGCCTAAAATACGCTTAAAAACTTCCCAGTTTTAATTCGCTTATGAGAGATTTTAATTTAGCGAGAAACTGTTTCCCGAACTTGTTTTAATGTATTCATGTATTAACTAAATACTGACCTTTGAGTACTGAGAAGGCATTAATGATTCATGTTTATAAATTATTTATGTTAATATTAACACAATATAGACACATTTCTATAAATATTGTGTTTCATTAGTATGTATAAAAAGTTATACATTTCAATTTATTTTAATAATTATCGAACGGTAATAATGAAACAATTATAATATTTTTAATTTTGTTTCTTTCTAGCTCGTATTGTCATAGCAGAACATTCCCTTCTGTCTTTTATAATATATTCGTTTATACTAATTAGGTCTTACGGGCATAGTTTTGTTTCCATAATTCTCGAACAAGTATACACAGCGAGAATAAATAATAAAGAATAAATATGTTCTCAGCTGATTTGATTTATATAATTTAATTCACTATTTTTCAGATCAAATCAATCAAAAAGTGTTGTGTTTTAAAACCAAGCAAGACCACGTGAAAGGGATGACTTATGAGCTACGCCTCGCCACCCGCGTCTTTAGGAGTCAGTCTCAATTCAATTTTATCATACCCTTTATATATATATATATATATATATATATATATATATATATATATATATATATATATATATATATATATATATATACTTTATCACTTTATCTCCTCACCTAAACGTCTTAAAAATACAGTTTCGCTCAGATCGAAATATATTATGTAAAAATAGCTCAAAAAACTAATACGAGCACAGCATAGATACCTACGCACGGCTTAATGTTTTTGATCACTTGTACCTTCTACTTCAAGCACTTAATTCTTCACTATTCGTAAATAGCAAAGAAAGTTTAGATAGAATATATAAAAGTAGGTACATTCTATAGTTTACTTTATTGTGATGAAAAAAATGTAGCTTTGCTTTGCAGTTACATTTTTCTTTATGATATCCCTCGCGCCTTTTTATTAATTCGCACGTCCGACCCTTAATAAAAAGTTAGTTTTTTATTTTTGTATAAACAAATATTTAAGTGAATAATTTTATTTGATCTTTCATGATGTAATTTAACTATAGTAAATGTTACTATAAGAGTTTTCAGCTTTCTGATTAAGCCTTAAATCACTATTTCAAACACCAAGCAATAGATTCCTTAATGGTAGGGGATGTGAGTTGATAATTACTTGATTAAACAGGAATATCTCACCCTAGGGGCGACGAGAAGGGAACGCTCCAGCGGTTGGCACGCAGTCCCCATACAGTGGCGGCGTAAGGGGGGGGCGGTGGGGGCGGTCCGCCCCGGGTACCAAGCACCAAGGGGTGCCAACGTGGTGATAACTCACTCGAGCAACTCAGTAGCTGTTTGCGCATCTCATATGCCCGACGAGGACGGCACGGGCGGCCAGGAGAAATGACCCAACATGCTGGACTAAGATTGCCAGAAGAGCTGCAGAGAGATATTTTAGAACGTCTTAATAGATTTCACGGAGACCTAGATCATAGTTACAAGGCAATTAATGTCATTCTCATAACATTTGGTGTTGTTCAGCCTTAAGTTCTGCTCACGCAAACTTCGTGGTACATTTCCAATTCTGACAAAATCTATGATGAATTTTCTGCACTGGAAATTATTTTGGAAGTTTTAAGACTGAGGCGCCACTTGGAAGCTGCCAGAATTTCTTTTCAAGAAGCGGTCGTGGACCGTGGACGTTGTAATGAATGGGGGTGACAAATAATAAAGCGCATCCAACATGTGATGGACTTGGTTGCTGTGAAATAAATATATCATATGTCGCGACAGAAAAGAGGATATGGGCCTTTTTTTTGTCGCGGGGTAAGCGTTTTATTACTGCCGCCCGCTCCGGGGGGAAGCGGAATAAGAATAAAACGGGTATGCTGGACTAGCCGGCCTTACGACCCAGCATCCCCCTCGCCCGGATGATGGCTATCCGTGCTGCCGCTGGGCCCAGTCACTACCCCCTATGTACACCCCACCCGACACTACCAGCTAAAACCCCGCGGTGGCCTTCTTCGGCGCTTACGGAGCGATCCCGGGGTATTCTAAGGAGTGTTAGAATTGCAGCCGGAATCGCCTCTGCGCGGTGCCGCGTAGCAGCTCATCTCCATGGAGGGATAAGGAGCCCCCGCGCACCGAACAACGACAGCGAACGACACGAGGGAACGCCTTACAACCCGCGCTGCCGTCCATCTCGGGGTCGCACGATGCTCCGAATTTGGGAGTGCATCGATACGGGCTGACAGCCCCCCGTTGCGCGCCCGCGACCCCCGATGGCCCCTATTAGTCGCCTCGTACGACAGGCAGGGGTTACCGTGGCGGAAGACGCCGATCAGTCGTCAACCCGGCGCCTCCTACGTCTTCTCTGGCGGCGGGAGAGATCATATCGTTCCCGATCCCTCTCAGCACTCTCCTTCTGCAAGATGACGTTCTCGCAGAAGTGGGCCACCGCACGTCAGGACCTCCGGCTGGCGACCATGGACAACATGGCACCACGGCCGGCAGTGAGAGGTCTCCTCCAACGACTGCTCTGAGAGCGCTGCGCTCTTCTTCCCAGGCTGGGCAGTCCTCCAACGTATGATATATAACGTATGGGCCGTGTTCTCGCGGCAGTTGCCACAGTGGTGGCACAGGGCGGACACCTCCTTTCCGATCCGACACAGGAACGAACCGAAATACCCATGGTCCGTTAATACCTGCGTCAGTCGGAAAGTCGGCGCCCCGTGGCGCCTGTCTAGCCATCTCTTTAGGACAGGGCGCACTGCTGCGACAGTCCTCAAGCCCGCAGTCGGGCTCTCCAGCCTGGAATGCCACTCCTCCACGGCGGTTCTGCGAAACCGGGCCGCAATCTCCCTCGGGGCCAGTCTATCCTGACGGCGGCTGGACGCCTCCTCCCGCCACAGGAACGCTGACGAGAGGACAATACGCAGGCCGCCTCGTGGGAGACCGTGCGATAGCCCCATACTATTCGCTGCGCCACCAGACGCTGCGGTTTGCGCAGCAAGGCGACGCAGCGGGCTTTCAGGGACTCGGCCCATACGGGACATCCCTACAGGGAGGATATGGGCCTGCTACGAACGTCGACGACGCGCAGTGGATCGAAAATCCGCCTTTGAAGACTTAGGAATCCGATGTTTTAATTGTGATGATTTTTTTAAAAAACTTTACAGCAGTGACAATACTAAACAACATATATTATGTGTGATATTTTATTTTCTTTAATTTTGTATTGAACGGTTTTAACCGTGGGTTCTTAACAGTTGAGGTTCAAAAACCCAGAACCCAGGGCGACCACTCGTCTCGCCGTCAGGTGAGACTGGCCCCGAGGGAGTTTGCGGCCCGATTTCGCAGAACCGCTGTGGAGGAGTGGCTGGAAAGCCCAAGTGCGGGCTTGAGGACCGTCGCGGCAGTGCGTCCTGTCCTAAAGAGATGGCTAGACAGGCGCCACGGTGCGCCAACTTTCCGGCTGACGCAGGTACTGATGGACCACTGGTGTTTCGGTTCGTTCCTGTGTCGGATCGGAAAGGAGGTGTCTGCCGTGTGCAACCATTGTGGCAACTGCCGCGAGGACACGGCCCAACACACGTTGGAGGAGTGCCCAGCCTGGGACGAAGAGCGCAGCGCTCTCAGAGCAGTCGTTGGAGGAGACCTCTCGCTGCCGGCCGTGGTGTCGTCCATGGTCGCCAGCCGGAGGTCCTGGCGTGCGGTGGCCCATTTCTGCGAGAGCGTCATCTCGCAGAAGGAGAGTGCCGAGAGGGACCGGGAACGAAATGATCCCTCCCGCCGCCAGAGAAGACGTAGGAGGCGCCGGGTGGACGACTGACCGGCGTCTCCCGCCCTGTGGAACGGGGGCGTTTGAATTCCACCACGATAACCCCTGCCTGTCGTACGAGGCGACTAATTGGGGCCATCGGGGGTCGCGGGCTCGCAGCGGGGGGCTGTCAGCCCGAATCGATGCACTCCCAGTTTCGGAGCATCGTGCGACCCCGAGATGGACGGCAGCGCGGGTGGTAGGGCCTCGTTCGCTGTCGTTGTTCGGTGCGCAGGGGCTCCTAAGCCCTCCCTTGGATCTCCATGGGAGGCCCATCTGGGCTGCTACGCAGCACCGCGTAGGGGCGGTTCCGGCAGCAATTCTAGCACTCCTTAGAATACCCCGGGATCGCTCCGTAAGCGCCGAAGAAGGCCACCGCGGGGTTTTAGCTGGTAGTGTCGGGTGGGGTGTACATAGGGGGTAGGGACTCGGCCCAGCGGCTGCCCGGATAGCCATCATCCGGGCAAGAGGGATGCTGGGTCGTAAGACCGGCTAGTCCAGCATACCCGTTTTATTCTTAATCCGCTTCCCTCCGGAGCGGGCGGCAGTAATAAAACGCTTTCCCCGCGACAACAAAAAAAAAAAAGGGATTTAGACCTCTGACAACCCCCCCCCCCCCCCTTCGATTTGTATTTATTGTTTTATTTTGAGGGTACCCAAATAGAAAACCGCCCCGGGTGCCAACCCATGCTACGCCGCCACTGTCCCCATACTTTGTCCCTGTATACGCGCGAACATTAATAAGTATTATCGTACGGAAATGTAAGAATAATTAATTTCCTTTGTGATGTGATTAAACCAACAGCGGTAAACTTGTTTATGATACACGCAATATTAATTATAACCTTGATTATAATAATAATAACAATAATAAGTCTTTTTATTTCCTTTAACAACATAACATAAAATTACACATATTTAAATTTATAAATCTAGGTTAATTTGTGTTAGTTAAGGCCCCTTCTGGGTATAGGCCTCCTCTAATTTTTTCCATGACAGACGGTTTTTCGCTATATCCAGCCAGTTGGGTCCAGCGACTTCCTTTATTTCGTCAGCCCAGCGTTCGCACGGGCGTCCTCTTGGTCTCTTTCCTGTTGGTCCTGGCCATGATGTGGCCCTTATTGTCCATCTCTTGTCTGAGAGACGTGCCACGTGGCCCGCCCATTTCCATTTAAGTCTTTTTGTGTGTTGAAGAGCGTCTACGATGTATCTTTTAGACAGATATTGAGGATGCTTCTCTAAATTGCTCTTTGGCATCCTTGATTACCACAACAAAATTCCTATGCTCTAAAAAGTCCTAAAGCTTAGTCCCTAAAAAGATCGTATAGCAATAAAATGGTAAATAATAATTATGACTTTTATTTTATGTGCTCTTTATTTCAATAGCAATATTTCGCAACATACGTTTCCAAGCATTAATGCTATTGGACGCCACTATTATTAGTTCGCCAAGTAAATATTTATGCTGCGTCCAAATGCTGCGCGGCTACTGAGTCGTAACTTTTACTTTTTTATGAATATGCGTGTTCTATTTTAATTAAAATTTCTACGGAGTGCTGAATATTAACGGCTTCATCAGCTTTGTATTTCTTCCTCTGAGTTTAATCTCTGAAGAAATTACTTTGCCTAAACATATCTGCAGTATTATGTTTGCAGTTTTCCCCGTTGAATTAATAAGTGGAGTTTCTTTGTTCTATAGAGTGTTGCAAAAATGTTGTAACGGAAGTAGAGCTGATTCGACAACTTAATGACTCATTCAAGAAGTCATAAAGTTGGCGGCGTCTCACTGCTTAATATAGGTGCGTTGCAAGAAACAATTAAACAAGCGGCACAATCATTCCAGAAGACTCCGTAGATATTCGAACGGCATTTGGATGTGGCACTGCATATTACTGAGCTGTAACTTTTCGACTCCATTGAAAGGTATTCACACCGATTATATTAAACATCAATGAGTTTGATTGGTAAATACAACCTACTATTTCCTACTAATATCATAAATGCAAATGTTTGGATGGATGTTTGTTACTCAATCACGCTACAACGGCTCGACAGATCTGGTTGACATTTGGTATAGAGATAGATTATAGTTAGGAATAGCACATAGGCTACTTTTTATCCCGAAAAATTTACAGTTCCCGTGGGATAGTTCCGTTTTTCACAGAGCAAAGGATAGACATGATTTTTTTATGGTGGCAGGGATTAGGGATCAGAAAATGACATAGGCCACTTTTAATCCCGGAAAAATGCACGCTTCCTATGGGATACCAAAATATAGAAAGGTGTAATAGCTTAAGATGCCTCCATGGATTGTGTACCTTTTCTTCCAAAAATAACTTCCACGCGGGCGGAGCCGCGGGCAATATCTAGTAATTTATATCTACCAATGACAAATCTTTGTTAGGTACCAGTTGATGGGGTCTGTAATCATGTGGTTTCCGACTCACTAAGGTTAAACGGTTAACTTCAACGTAGGGTACGTTGAAGTTAACCTTTCGTCGGATACGTATATCCGTATTGACAAATGAATTCACAGCTCATATTCGTAAGTCTGTGTGAAACGTGGCAAGTGTCGAATGGCGTGTAATACAAGGGTATAAATCGCGAAGACACGGCGACGGCGAAGGCGCACTTACACACGGAATGAGAGACATCTACGCCATGTGTGATGTACGCTCGGGGACTCGCTGAAATTTCCTTTTAATTGTCTCACTGAACATACGACGTTCGGCATATGAACCGTTTAGGTAGCATTTGCGCTGTTTCAATATTAATTAACGTTTTTGCGACGTTAACACAACTTTTATTGGTGCTTTGTATTTAAACCGTTTCTGTTACGAGTATATCGCCGGATAACAGTCCACTTGCACAATATTCAAATGAAATTGCATCTTTGCCAAAACTAGCGGGAGAACGGCGTCGCTTACATTAATATACAATAGCGTTTCTGACCCTCCTTGTGCCGCGGTCGCCTCTTTGTTTTTATAGGCTGTTGAATAAGCATTAACTAAATAATTTTTGAGCCAGATACGAATTTCGTTGTCTTTAAAACGCAATTTTGGAGTAAACGTTTGCATTTTTATGAAAAGTAAAGGATATCTTAGAAAAATCTATAGTTTTGTTTTATTTTATATTAGGTACTTAAGGGCCCTCCCCTTTCCAATCTTCAGTTAAAATCCTGAGTTCTAATCTAATCTAACCTTAAGTTGCGCAATCATAATTAGTATTTGAATTATACCTACTCGTATATTTGAAAATCACTTAATTTATCCAGAATTGAAAATTTGACATATACATATGCGATACTTTATTGTATTTAATAATATAATTACACATATAATAGACAAAATTCGCTCATACAACGTAACCACACAATATATAAAATTTTAATTACGCTTAAACTTGTTAACAAACCGTAATCATTAACAAACATTTAGCCACATCAATAACTGAATTATGATACACGTTCAAACCAGCGCGGCGTATCAATCTAATCGAATTTAATCAGCGTTTACCTGCATTTTGAATCCAATATAAATACGCTTGAGTGAAATTATACTGCTAATAGTTGATATGCGATGGCAGGGGTCGGAGTGGAGGATATCCACTGGCCCACTAGTAGGCTTGCATCAATAGCAAATGCAATTAGTTGAAGTGCATCGTTTTTGATGTAGTATAGAGTGCGGACAGGGGCTCGTGTGTGGTTCGAGAGCTGTCCGATATAAATAATCCAACGGTTAAACGTGTACGGGTCGAGTTGTGTATATAAAACTACAGCCCGTAGTTGCCCGCAGCTCCGCCCGCGTAGACGTTATTTTTGGGAGGAAAGGTATACAATCCATGGAGGAATCTTAAGCTTTTGCACATTTCTATATTTTGCTATCCCATAGGAAGCATGCATTTTCCTAGATAAAGAGTAGCCTATGTAATTTTCTGATCCCTAAACTGCCAATATGCAAAAAATCATGTCGATCCCTTGCTCTGTGAAAAACTAAACTATCCCACGGGAACTGCACATTTTTCCGGGATAAAGTCAGTGGGGGCTTGTAATTAGCTATTTGTTTATGTAATAGATTTTATTCGTTGTTGTTAATAGTCTGTAAGCCTTCCTAAATAAAAAAAATAAAAAAAAAAGTTGCCAATTTGTAATTCCAGACTATAATCTATCCCTGTGCCAAATTTCAACCAGATCCGTCCAGCCGTTGTAGCGTAATTGAGTAACAAACATCCATCCATACATTCGCATTTATATCAGTAGGATTATATGAAGATCGAATGTGGTGCGGTTATACGTCTTTATGCTATGTAATTACTCTCTGTAGCTCTGCGGTTAATAAACTTCTTGTTTGTTAGGTACTGGAAGTTTTGTATGTTTTGATATTAGTGATATCTTTGCATGAGTGAATATTTAATGCTTATTATATGTATTTGAATTTATCTACTTTTAATCATAGGTATGCAGGTAATATATAGCATTTTGGGATGCGGCCCTTCTGGGAAGAAACATAGTTTAGTGGCCCTATCTCTAAAATAACTTGAAACTAGGCCCTTGCCTTCTTTTACAATTTGTCTTATGAATACACGCTGTCACACTTAAACATATATATTAATCGGCATCATGGATGTACCTATTCTATTCCATGTGTTTAAAGATCTTGCTCAACATCTTGAGCAAGTGTAATATTTAGTCTGCACTCAATACTGTAGTAATACATGTACATAGAAAATGGCTTTTTGTGTCGTAATGTATTGTTGTTTCCGAGAGTGTCTCATCACTAAATAGCTCTTGTGACGTTAAATCAGGCACTAAAAATGTGATAGGTTTGGTTTCATACAAATTGAAGTACTTGAAATGTCTATTTTATATATTTGCTCTGTTGCCAATCCTTTCCAATTGCACGTATCCTAAAAGTAAAACGATATTTATAGAAACCTCCGGTGTCTGTGTCTATGTGCATCACATGTGTTATTTACAGAAACTTAGGCTCGATCCAGGACAATCCTAAATAAAGTAGTAAGTAAGTCGTAAGTTCGAAGCAGCCACAATTGCTCATACTGTTGACTATTCGAATCGATTGTTAATTAATCGTATGCTTTAACGGTGAAGGAAAACATCGTGAGAAAACTTGCATACCCATAAATTTACCATAACAATTTCAAATGTATGTGAAGTATACTCACACCTATAATTAGTAGAGGAGGCCCGTGACCTATAGTGGGATAGTATAATATAGCGCTGGTATAATTATTAGAATGTTTACCATCTGCCTGACTGACTGTCTCGGTGGCGCAGTTGTAATGCGTACCGATACGCCTGCTGTGCTGAGGTCTCGGGTTCAATTCCTGGGACGGTAAAAGGGATATTGGGTTTTTCTATCACGAAATACTCAGTATCAGCCCGGAGCTGGAATTGTGAATAGATAGGCTGGCCCCCTATCACCTTATGTGATGGTGATAAGATCGGCGAAATCGGTGGGTGTACTGGTTACACCTCTGTCTACTCCTTCGGGGATTACAGGCTTGAGTGCGATTGTATGTATGTAATATTTACCATCATCACTCAGTTAGTATTTTATACAGTAAGCATAATATTTACTAGTATATTAAATATTAAGCTTAGTTGGAGAAACTAAATTGAGATTAGATCTAATTCAGTGTTCATGGATACGTAATTTACCCACTCTCCATTAGTTGATTGAAATAGTTTGTTGATGTAAAAATAGTTACATCACTCTTGTTTGTATGCGGCGAACAGAAACAATTTTATCTTAGTTTTTAATATAGTATAAGTAAAAGTTTATTAATTCATAAAAAGTACACCGACTTCAACAAAAAACAAATTATGCGTCACTATAGAATTTGAGGGTTGCCCTTGATTTTTCTGAGATCCCATCATCAGATCCTGACTTGGTGCCAATGGGACCACCTGGGAAGTACACCCTTTTAAACAAAAAAGAATTTCTCGAATCGGTCCACGCGTCTTCAAGTAATCGGGGAACAGACATAAAAAAAAGATTCCGACGAATTGTTTAAAGTCGGTTAAAAAGTAACAGTAGCTTAGTTGGGAGTGGCAAGGACTGTCGAGACGAAAGTCTTACGTTCGAAACTATCCCCAATGTCGTACACCACTGACTTAAGTAAAGTTACCGTGTTTATTCATTGTTAATTATGGCCTGTTTAACGGTGAAGGAATATTTGAGAATTTTCAGTAGAATTTCAAAACATACTTTTTTTTTCGTTCCGGGGAATTAAATGATGACTCCAATATTTGTATGAGACGACTGTGTTAATCAAAGAGCATTATAATACTGCGTCAATTGACGCCTGTATTGTCTATGACTGTATCTACTTCTTTTCTATTGTGTAGACTTATAGACTGCATAGTATCATATTATCTGGGGATGAATTTAATTTTTAATTGAATATTAAGGTTATATAAGTAAGTGAGCAATGTGAGCATTCATAGAAATTGCATGATCAATAACAATAATTTGCAGTGTTCTCAGGTAATAAATAAGGTTATATTTTAAAAATAAGCCAGACGCAACTACAATTTACGAGCAAAGACTATTTATGTCACCTACAAGAATAACAGCCAATAATTGCTTAGCATCCGTACCGACGAGCAAAATAAAAATAACAATTAAAAATTTTCACTACACACATTTTCTTCCATAGATTCGAAACATTAGGAGACTAAGGCCCCTGTTACAGAACGATACATCATTATATTAATTATTATATTATTACAATGCTTTTTATAGTTCTTTTTTTTGGTTTCACTTCGTAATATTAGAGTAAAATTGTCTAACGTGTTGGCTTCGGCTCCACGCACGCCTTCCAAATGTCCGGGACTCTATAGTCCCGTGATTACGGTGTGACAATTCGTTTAATTTTTTTTTAAGTATAAAAGTATTACTTTTATTCTTTTTCTTAAATACATTCTTACATATACATCTAATTAGTCAATAATTTTTTCCAAGTAAAAAATAATTAAGGTAACCGCTACCTTCACTTAGACTCCTTTGTATTCATGATACTAAATGGCGTTCTCGCCGGCCTGCAAACTGTTAACAATTAAGAATAAATAAATTAAATTTGGTAACAAAATGAATTATTATTATATCATCCACATCTACTTTTGTAAAGATTTGTTTTTGAGAAAAAACGAGTTATTAGGAACTGATGAGAACAACGTTGTTGCCAAAGACAAATGATTAGATGTAAAATCTATACTTGAGCCTATTTCCAACTGAGTTTAATTAAAAACCGCTTTCTGTAATAAGATGCATACTCGAATTTTGATGTGAATTAAAAACAAGTGTTGGTTGATCACAATTCAAACGCTACTTGAGTATCATTACTAATACAGGCCTAAGAGCCGCCAATGATTCAACAGTGGCTGAAACGGATTGAAACATCGAGAAAAGGTCTCACGGATAATTGGCACACAGTTGAGTCGTTCATTAAGTCGGGTTGCAATTTAATAATTAAAAAGGCGCCTGTTGAGTTTAAAGTAATTTTTAAAACATAATATTTACATTCTGGAAATCTGTCGATGTATGTCCAACACTGTTGATTTACGATTTCATTAGTTGCGTACAGCGCGACGTGACAGAAACAACACGTATACATATCCGAGTACTGATTGCGCCGCCATTGTGTACCTTACGTAGCTCTGCAGCGGCGTGGACAGACATAAATCTTCATTAACATCAATTTTACATAGTTGCTTTATAATATTGTATATAGTGTTTTTTATACATAAATTATGCTGCTGGTTACGAGTGTGCCAAGTCTTGTTAGCATGTTTATCGTAAGTGTCCTCTCTATCGTCGACAAGTATTGTGCCAATTATTTTACTCAAGTAATTTTTATCAAACTTATTTTATTTAACTTCAACTACAACTATCTAAATGATGATGATGCAGTAATAATATTTTAGGGATATCGAGAAATTGGAGTTCACCTAACAACGCAAAGGACGTACCACCACTTAGTGAAAAGATTAATAAAAAAAAATTAAAGCTGGTTAAATAAAAAAAAATACAGCCAACAATCACACACACTAAAATATGAGTCTTGTGTCGCGGGTATCAAAAACTTGACACCCGGTTTCACAACACCTTATTTTAGTAGTTTAAATCTCCTGACAGTCCTTTCACCCTTTGAAGAGAACGGTAAGCTTTCCGTCATGATACTTGTCACACGAACGAATAAGCTTATAATTTCAGTACTAATCTTTTTTATGATGCAGGTGTTATCTGAAGTTTGGCTTCCGCTTTCAGTGTCCACACATTAAGAATAGGCTTTTATTTCTTTTGGATATTAAGATTAACTTAGAGCTTATTTTTATTCTACAATTTGTTGTACCCGGAACGGACATTGCACGTAAACGTCCACATAAAATTCGAATTACGCCGCTTTTGTAGTTATCTGTTGAAGTTTCTTTTCAATTAGAACTATGCCACATTTGGCAGAAATACCGAGGAAGATACAAAAGCTTCTTAAATGAGAACGACCTTCTTTTTAAAGTCCGTTAATATTCATTCCTTGTGATTTATTTATTTTTCATTTTATAATGATCTTTTTAAGCAGTAGGCTGGCAATGAAGGGCACACGATGGTAAGCGGTTCCCACCGTTCGTGAACATTAGTAGTATCATAATAATCTTGGGTGTGCTTCTTAAAGGAAAAGACTAGAGTGTGAGAAGTATGTGTAATTCGGATCTCTAGATATCCTACTGATCGTACTCAATACCACACGCTTGTAACACTAGTATTAACTCAGTCGAGCTGACTATACCACTACTGACCAGCTGAACCATTTAAACAAGTTTGTAAATGTGGACTTATAAATGTTGCAGTTTTGGGCAACACACTCGTAGTTTATGATAATAAAAAAAACTGTTTGAAAATGGAATGAATCGTCAATGTCTATGGCATGCAGCCATTGCATATAGAAATATGTCCAATTTCACACGGGACATTATTGTTAAAATATTAGATTGCAGCAAATTTGTAAGATGATTAAAAAACTTTATTTCCTAACACTTGTAACACAAATCTGTACTATTGATGCACCATAATAAAGAAAGAAAGAAAATCTTTTATTTGGCCATAATCACCAGACCAGGTGGCAATAAACGATGAAAAAAATGATAAATGATGTTTAGTTTGAAACTGTGTGGCAGTTATTAGGCCCTCCACGAATTAACAATTAGGGTTCTAGTGTTTATTAATACAATACATACATAATGCATATAATACTAGCTCTGTATTAAACATTGTCCCACAGCTGGGCACGGGCCTCCTCTACTAATGAGAGGGGTTAGGCCTTAGTCCACCACGCTGGCCTAATGCGGGTTGGTAGACTTCACTTACCTTCGAAATTCGTATAAGAATTCTCTGATATGCAGGTTTCCTCACGATGTTTTCCTTCACCGTTAAAGCAAGCGATAATTAACATTTAATACACACATAACTTGAGAAAAGTCAGAGGTGTATGCCACTTGGGATTCGAACATACGACTTTCGTCTTGACAGTCCGTACCGCAACCAACTAGGCTATCGCTGCTATTTAGGGTTCTAGTGCATATTAATACAATACATACCTAATGCATACAAAATAAAAAATAATATGAAATTCCACTTTGTTTGTTTAATATTAGTTATTGTTTTCTATTAGCCACAGTTATACCTACTACTGTAAAATACGATCTTTGAATTCAAATAATGATATTGTTCATCGTTGTTACCTCTTTTGGAGAGCATCCAAAGGAGTAATAACTTTGCTGTAATGTTGGCAGCGCGTAATTTTGCTCATACAAATGTGTTATTAAAATATGCGAAGTAGCACAATATTATTAGGTTTTCAGATTTACATAAAGTGATCATGGATGATTATTTTATTAGTTTATCTAAACTAACCATGTATTACTATAATTCAATACTACTTACTTACTTTTATTTAATACTTATCCTCTTCGCTCAGGCTTTATTTATCCAATGCACAACCGTTAACCACCAGTTTTGCTGTATCCTGCCCGCTTAGCGACCACCGTACACAGGTGTGTACGGTGTGTTGCTTGCATCTGTTATTTTTGTGTTTTTATAAATAAATAAATCAAATAAATAAATAAATATGGATGCCGCAGAAACGACAACGTGGTTGCTCATAGAGAAATGTAAATTTTTATTGTTCTCAATCTGCGTATAGGGGCGGTAGACATCCATGTAGATTGATTGCTTTTTCCGCAAGCGTCATTGCATAGAAAATATTGCAAATGGGTAATTGGATATATGCTATGCGTCGCTCGCACTCGACGCCGCCTGTCGCCGACGCCTGCCGCTGACGGCTCGCTGACAAATAATATGACGGACTATGAAAACTCACACCTATCGGTTTCAATGCAATTTCACATTAAGCGTTTATACGAAATTATTTATCAATTTTATTGATTATTTATTGAGTATCTAAAAGTTCAATCAAAACGTTTTGCACATAATAAAGTATTCAGAAAGCGGCTGAATAGGGTAGAATATGAATTAATAATAGATTTTAGTCTAAAAATATCGAAATTTAAATCAATTTGTTAATTTATATGTGATTATTTAATACTTTTAAGAAACAAATATGTAAAATATACATACATATATATACACTCACGCCTGTAATCCCCGAAGGGGTGGGCAGAGGTGTAACTAGTACACCCACTTTTTGCCACTTTTCGGTCCCATGATGTGATAGGGGGCGAGCCTATCGCCATACCGGGCACAGATTCCAGACTCCGGGCTAATACTGGGAATTTCTGGATAGAAAAACCCAACATCACTTTACCCAACCCGGGGATCGAACCCGAGACCTCAGCATAGCAGTCGTAAACGCGTTTATAAAAATACAAATTAAATCCTGAAAACTTATGTCTTACGTTTATTCATGATAATAGACCATGCAAAATACACAGTCAGGTCATAAGTATTGTCACACAGTAAACACTTTTATTTTAGAATGTTGGCCACAAAAAAGATAATTGAATTCGAATTTCAAATTGTTCATTTAAATAAAAATGTATACCTTTTAGAATTTTACTCATTTTTAAATATGGAGTGGACGCTTAAAGAAGACCGTGTTGCAGAAATTGCGTTGCATCGTTGCGGTTACGCGCCAATTCAAATTTTTGACATACTGAAAAGTTTGAATATAACTAAAAGATTCGTTTATCGTACCATCAAACGATACAATGAAGACTCTAGTGTAGATGACAGGTCAAGAAGTGGTCGCCCTCGGTCTGTTAGGACTCCAGCAGTGATAAAAGCTGTGAAGGCGCGAATTCAAAGAAATCCCAAACGTAAGCAGAAACTGTTGGCCCTTCAGATGGGGTTAAGCAGAACCACGGTGAAAAGGGTGTTAAATGAAGACTTAGGGCTTCGGGCATATCGAAGCAAAACAGGACATCGTTTGAATGCTCGTCTAATGGACCTGAGACTGAAGAGATGCCGCGCTTTGTTGAAGCGGTACGCGGGAAAAAAATATCGGGAAATTCTTTTTTCAGATGAAAAAAAATTTACCGTAGAAGAGAGCTACAACGAACAAAATGATAAGGTGTACGCACACAGTAGTGAAGAAGCTAGCAACCGTATTCCGCGTGTCCAACGAGGTCATTTTCCATCCTCGCTCATGGTATGATTGGGAGTTTCTTATTGGGGCTTAACAGAGGTACATTTAAAGGTGTAAAAACGAATGCAGTTGTGTATCAAAATACAGTCCTGACGAACCTTGTGGAACCTGTTTCTCATACCATGTTCAATAACAGGCACTGGGTATTCCAACAAGATTCGGCGCCAGCTCATAGAGCGAAGAGCACACAAGACTGGCTAGCGGCGCGTGAAATCGACTTCATCCGGCACGAAGACTGGCCCTCCTCCAGTCCAGATTTGAATCCGTTAGATTACAAGATATGGCAACACTTGGAGGAAAAGGCGTGCTCAAAGCCTCATCCCAATTTGGAGTCACTCAAGACATCTTTGATTAAGGCAGCCGCCGATATTGACATGGACCTCGTTCGTGCTGCGATAGACAACTGGCCGCGCAGATTGAAGGCCTGTATTCAAAATCACGGAGGTCATTTTGAATAAACTTTAGTGTCATAAGAATCTATGTTTTGTTAAGTTCATTTTGGTATATAAATGGTTACATAATGAATAAACTTGTTTCAATTATTTTATATTAAACATGTGACAGAATTTATGACCTATATACCTAGTCAAGGTATAATAAAATGGTTTCCCAAAATTAGTCAACTAGCCTATTTCCGCATAGAAAATGTTCGTGCATAGTGAGGAATAAAAACCAGAAAATAAACGCGGAAGATTTATTCTTGCATTTTCTTATTGCCTGTTCGCTGTAAGGCTTCGATCGTCTTATAAAACAAATATGGTTGCACGCGAGATAAAAATAGATCAAATGCAACTTGTTAACAGAATTCTACTCTAGTAGATAGCATAAGTTATTGTGTACACACAAAACTGGAAAGTTTATTATAGGAGTTACTCTTTGCTTTTCCCGACTCTGGCTGATGTGCAATTCTTGATTAAATTAGCTTCGTTTGAACGTTGTTTGCAATATCTTTAAACTTGTAACGGAATTACATAGATCGGGCTATGTTCTTCTGTCACATTTTTATAATATTATCCTAGGCTTATACTATAATTTATATTTGTGCAAACTACTTTTAAGATTTAACAAATTACATAAAAAATATGTTACCATTCAACTGTCACACATAATCATTTTTCTGACGCAATATTAAAAATAAGTTTTTTTTTATTCTGGCGCGGCAAAGTGACCACACTGCACCTGATGGTAAGTGCAGTGCCGTCCAGATAGAGTATCAAGTAGCAAGAGACAGTCTATCCCTCGCTACTCAACACAATCATGCCGGCCTGGCATGGCATGGCCTTTTTATAGTATGTGTTGTCAATAGCTTAGCTTAATAGCTAGATGATAAACTGGGCATTTGTATAGGTATGACATTCTCCATATACACTCAAAACCAAATAGTTTTCTACCAATTCCACTAACACACTTAATAAATTATATTTATTTAATAGTCTAATATTTTTGCAATCAATAAATTACTTATATTTTTTAAGTACTAACAGGAACTTTAATACTTACATTAATCATTTTGTATCTATAATTATTCTTATGATTATTAAACAGTTATTGACTTGATAATAATTATACAACACACGTTATACACAACAACAATCATACACATTGCTTCTACAAAGATAAGTAAAAAAACATTTTGTCAACACAATTTACTTCGTGGACACTAAAAGAGCTTCTATTTTATGTTAAGCCTTCCATAGAAAAAAGGAATGGTGATATTTCCTTATACACAAATCTATTCCCACACCGCTACGAAAATAGTTCTCTCACACTTAAGGTGAGGTGGGGACAATTGAATCGAGTATTCGCGAGTTACGGAAATGCGGCTCGATTCCTTGGTGAGACTTCCGATTCGATTTTGGGAATTCGCCGTTTCAATGGATATCAGAGGCTCTGCTTTAAGTTCGCCGGCGGAATGTATTTTTAACTTAAATTGCTATATGCGGAGACTGGAGACTTCTATTCTGTAGCAACGAAAAATTTATGTTCTATTGTTTCAAGACCGAGTGTTAATAAATGTATTATTTGTTTTCTTTTGGGATGTTTAGAAATTGTTTTGTAATTTAGTTAATCATAAAATATGAAATTTGGTGACCACACTTTTTTAAAAACATATATTTTGTTACAACCAAACTAATCAAATAAGTAAATGATATTTTTGAAAGCACAAAGAATATATCTAAACTTCTATACTAATATATAAAGAGGTAAATATTTGTCAGTTTGGATCTTCAGGGTATTCTCAGGAACTTCTGGTTCGAATTGAAAAAAAAAATTACTGTTGGATAGCCCAGATCTGAGCATCAATGAAAAATGTTGCAAAACCAGGAAAAATTTATTCCTTTTGAGAGCTTCCGTTTTCATCGTATTTTCGTCTGTCAGCTGGATTGATTCCCTTCTACGAGCTGGTACTGAAATTTGCTAGCCACGTTCTCCATTAAGCGATATTCCTGGACTATGCTTGTACTCGTTACGTAGTAATAGCATCCATGTATTGTACACTGTCCCACTGCTGGTTACCTGCCTCCTCTACCAATGAGAAGATTTTGACCTTAGTCCAGACTATACTCGTTACATCTTCTTTGTCTTTCCATCACTAATGAGGATCGTGACCATATATAAACATGGTTTTCTTGGAAAATCAGTGCAGTGGTTTTCTCTTGCTTTCTGCACCAGATCTTTTAGGGGCTATTTAGGCTCTAAGGTCACTAATGCCGCTTTCAGTCGGTTTCCCGGCTAGGTTTATGCTTATCCCGCCATAGCTCGGTCGCCAGAGCTCCTTCTGTTGTCTAGCAGGGAGGACCACTGGGGCTTTCGTCACCGCCGCAAGATATTCTGAACCACTAGCGCGTGCAAGGGGGTTTGGCTTGGGTCGGATAAATGTTTGGCTCCGTTCTCCCTTTCTCCTCAAACATCGTTACATATACTATTTTATTTTGTAGCATTGTACATCCATCGTAGTATCTTCATGCCACTTGGATCTCCTTAATATCACGCCGGAGTTTGGTCACATGTCATTGCAAAAGTAGAGCTTTTAGTCATTAACATTGCGGTCACAAATTATGTCTGCGACCTCCCGCCACTTAGCTCAATGATCTGTGTTCAAATAAAATTACTTGTCTTGAATAACTCATTAACCTCTTCACCAAACCGCTGGACCTAAAAAGCAAATTTGATAGAGTATTAAATGACCTTATGAATAAAAAGATTTATTTCCAAAATGGTTTTATATTTTAGTCAAATTTATGACTATTTTTGCATTTACTCTGTTATATGTGCATGACTAATAGTTGAACAAGTACAAAAATTGTAAACCAAGTTAAAAAAAATACGCAGAAATATTTTCATTTCTGAATACATAGATCAAATAAAAGTTAAACCGTGGTTTATTCAATAAGATAAAACTATGATCCAATAGATGCACTGGAATACCTTTGATAGCGTCACGAACTGACAACGTGAATAGAATTTGGCTCGCTTTACGCTAGCAATATTTTTTGTAAAGCCCTTTTTACATACACTTTACCTACGACCACACGGCGGGTAGTTGAATAGTGCTTCAAGGTTTTATTTTTCAAGCTCGCACAGTAAAATGTTTTGAAAGGACCGATTTCACTTTGCGCCGGTGTAGCCGCGCCCGCATGTCTCCTCTGCCGACTATTGTAAAAACAACTACAATCTCACATTATTGTTTCGACGACGACGTATCTAGTCTATTTTATTCCGGTTCTCATGCACGGTATCTTTACACGGCTGAGTTATGGTGATGTAATTAAAAACTCAGCTTTTAGTCGAACGTTTTGTTTTCATCGCGCCCGCAGTTCTACAATGATGGTTTTTGTCATATTTTCATTTGTGAAAAGTGTAATTTAAAGCCAAATGATATGTTCTTGAGTATGTTTTAAATTATATAAATAGTAACTCTTATTAGGTACTATGGCCTTGTTGTTTCAACCGTGGTAAATTTTAATTATTGTTAAAGTATTTTTATTCCAAAGTTAAATGTAGGAATAGATTAGCAGCGATATCCTAGTTGGTTGCGGTACGGACTGTCAAGACGAAAGTCGTAGGTTCGAAACCAAGTGGCATACACCTCTGACTTTTCTAAAGTTATGTGTGTATTAAAATGTTAATTATCGCTTGCTTTAACGGTGAAGGAAAACATCGCGAGGAAACCTGCATATCTGAGAGTTTTTCGAAGGTATGAGTAGTCTGCCAACCCGCATTAGGCCAGCGTGGTGGACTAAGGCCTAACCCCTCTCATTAGTAGAGGAGGCCCGTGCCCAGCAGTGGGACAATGTTTAATACAGGGCTAGTATTATATTATATTATAAATATAGGATCTAGATTGCCCATCCATTTTTAAACAAGTAGTCACAATAGTA
This sequence comes from Laothoe populi, assembly GCA_905220505.1. NCBI lineage: Eukaryota > Metazoa > Arthropoda > Insecta > Lepidoptera > Sphingidae > Laothoe > Laothoe populi. Next base: position 13,787,249 of record HG992148.1, read on the forward strand.
GTGGTAGAGCCACGCTGTAGACATATTTGTTTACAGCATGAATGGGTCGGCTCGACCGGGGTAGTACCACTGTCTCACAGAAAACCAACGTAAAGTGACAGTTTACTTTCGCGTTTCGTATGGTAAGTCAGATATCCGGAGGCCCAGATTCCTCCTTCCCTTCCCTAAATCCCTATTCCTGTCCTTTAAGGTCGACAGCGCATACATGATACTTTCGGTATTGTGGATGTTCACGGGCGGTGGCGATCACTTAACATCAGGTGACGCACTGGCTCGTTTTTCGGACTATGCTAAAAAAAAGTAAAGTATGTTTTGACTATAAAAAATCGGTTATTTATATTATGTAGTTCTCTGAAGTTCTAAAATAATCTCTTTTTGTTTATTAAAAGTGTCCCAAAATAGTAGTAGTACACCCAACAGTCACACACATAGCTCTGACCCCACACTAGGTTAACACTGTATCAAGAACTACGAAGGACCACGGTCCCACAACACCCAGACCCGAAACAAATATCTGCCACACAAAATTTGTCTTATTGCGGGAATCGAACCCACCACGCTTCTCGTTTCACAGCCGGCTACTGGCCCGCTGCAACACGGAGACTGTCGATATATATTTATTGTACTCTTTATAGCACTTATTTATGCAAACGGAACTCCCTCGGAACGGACTGCCTCGGTGGCGCAGTTGTAATTGCGCATGCGTTACGATTGCTGTGCTGAGGTCTCGGGTTCGAACCCTGGGTCGGGTAAAGTGATATTGTGTTTTTCTACCTAGAAATACTCAGTATTAACCCGGAGTCTGGAATGGTGTCCGGTGTGGCGATAGGCTCGCCCCCTATCACATTATGGGACCGAAATTCGGCGAAAAGTGGGTGTACTGGTTACACCTCTGCCTACCCCTTCGGGGATTACAGGCGTGAGTGTATATGTATGTATGTATGTACGGAAAATCAATCAGAGTTATAAAAGATAGTATTCATATAGGCACCTATATGATATATTAGGCTAGTTGACTGTTTATGGTGTATATTATTAAAATATTATCATTAATAAACATAGTACATAAGTTTTCAAGATGTAATTTGCATTTTTATAAACGCTATTAGCTGTCATGGCCTCTCTTGCGACGTGACCATCCGCAAAACTAAAAGACGTTTGGCTCAGAGCGTTTTAGATGTTTCGAACGGTGACGTCATGCATGACTGATGGGTGATTCTTATCACGTGATAAAATGCTTTATTATTACATATTTGTTTCTTGAAAATATTAAATAATCACGCACAAATTGGTTTACTCTTCGATATTTTTAGACTAATTTTTATTGTAAAACAAAATTGTACCAGGTTTCCACTTACTGTGAACTACCCTATTATAAGTAAGGCAAAAATATTTTTTCATTATAGTTTCCACAGTACATAAGTGTTTCAGATATAAGTTTAAGTTTGTATCAATTAAAGAACGTTCTCATGGCGTGCATATTAAGTAAAAGCGAGCCGAGTGCAATGGCTGCGTGGAGCGGGCTAGCTACAGCTTCGGCTACAGCTACACTGCAAATCATTAGCAGGATAGAGACGGCTGTGGCGGACCGCACTCGCTGTTTGCATTTGTAATTAATACACTGTTTGCACTTCTGATTTACGATAGCGTTGTGCAGTACTAATGTGTTAATAGCTTAGAAAATTAACGTAAATAAGTTGCATGCTGATGGTGAAAATTCGGGACTTGGTAGTAATTATTATTTATCGATCGATATGAAACGTAAATCGATAGTGTAGTTGATAGTGGTACGGACTGTTGAGACGAAAGTCGAAGGTCCTCAACCAGCCCAACTATTATTCACCTCTGACTTTTTTAAAGTTACGTTTGTGTTTTATAGTCATGTTCACAGTCAATTTCACCTTTAAATGATGTTATTATCAATAGTTGAAATCAATTGCTGAATGTAAGTTTACCCAAAACGCATGACTATCCTAAATATTTAATCTGATTTTTTTCCTTTTGATAAAATCCTGTTGATTATGGTATTGTTGCATAACGTTATTGTTATGCGTAAAACATAAATATACCTATATACTTTATACGAGTTATAAAAAAATTGCGATACATAATGTAGATGGATCTTGGAAGACGTCTTGCAACTTGCAAGAAAACTGAGAAGTATAAAGACAAGTCTTGTTACATAAATTAACTAACGATAAGTGAATACATGAATAAAAAGTATTGTTTATTTCGATCACTATATATAATGCAAGGATTTGATTGTATTAGGAGGGATACTATAAATGAATATAATGGCTATATTAAATGAATTAGTGCAAATTTATATTCATAGGCTCCTCTGCCCAGATATACACGGAAATATGTGAAACTTTCTTTGGCAAGATGTGTGTAATGGAATACTGACAAAGGAGCCACCAACGCACTAAACGAGTCCTAGGGGTGTGTCTGCTCATTTTGGTTTCGTGAAAAATTGTGGCTGTGTTACTTGCCACCCCTACTCCCCCTTCAGGTCCCTAAGTCAGCTCTCGGCACGACCCCGATGCTGAGGGCGTGGTGTCAGTTCGACGAAGAATTTGCATTTTTAGCGAAAGGACATAGACGCACGTCCCAAACAGACGGATTGTGCGAGAAGACGAATGATGTGACGTAGATATACACCGAAGTCATGTTGGGGATATTTATTTCAAAACCAGTGATACTGCACCGAGTGGACTTGTTCAGAAATAAAACACATTTTAAGAAGTGAAAGAAGAAAGTCGTCACTAATGACGAGAGTTTGTTGTTTAGATTACAGAATGTCTCACATGTGTGTCTCATCTCTGCCTCGGTGGCGCAGTTGTAATTGCGCGTGCGTTACGATTGCTGTGCTGAGGTCTCGGGTTCGATCCCCGGGTCGCGTGAAGTGATATTGGGTTTTTCTACCTAGAAATACCCGGAGTCTGGAATGGTGCCCGGTGTGGCGATAGGCTCGCCCCCTATAACATTATGGGACCGAAATTCGGCGAAAAGTGGGTGTACTGGTTACACCTCTGCCTACCCCTTCGGGGATTACAGGCGTGAGTGTATATGTATGTATGTATGTCTCACATGTCCTGGGTCCTTTAGGCGTTATGTGAAGAAGTTAAACAGCAGGCCGGCATGATTGTGCTGAGTAGTGAGGAATAGATTGTCCCTCGCTACTTGATAGTCTAATTGGACGGCACTGCGCTTACCATCATGTGCAGTTTGGTCACTATGCCAGGCCAAAAAAAAATACATTATCCAGAAACTAAGTCTAGGAATAGAGCCACACAGTCACATTTAATACTACTTTTAGCCTATTACTCCGCTTGCGTTAAAGTATAAGTTTGGTAGAAGCAGTGGCGTATACTTTTTTTTTTTATTCTGGCGCGGTAATGTGACCACACTGCACCTGATGGTAAGCGCAGTGCCGTCCAGATAGAGTATCAAGTAGCGAGAGACAGTCTATCCCCCGCTACTCAACACAATCATGCCGGCCTGCTGTTTAGCTTCTTCACGTTACGCCTAAAGGACCCAGGATCATAGGAGGGAGGGAACACGGTAGCTGGCAAACTGTTCCACAGCTTGATGGTGCGGCAAAAATACGAATTTGCGAACCTCTTGGTTTGGGCCGGGGTAGTAGACACCACGAAGCTGTGGCTCCGCAAGCCATTACGCGTGGTTCTGGTATGGAAGGGAGAGGATAGGATATCCTGATATGGATCAGAGCATTCGCCATGATACAGACGGTAGAACACGCTAAGCGAGGAAATATCCCTTAAGCGCACTATATACGGTAATGATTTCACCGACATGCATACATCGTAGTAGCGCTTCATAACACCCTATAGTGAGTGTAGTTTTTCAACTAACTGTGGGACAATATTCAAAAATATCACTCAAAAACATTTTAGAATAAGTCGAGTTTAATAACATTTTCTTTAAACAATGAACCTCAGTGTATTCTACTTAGATATTAATATTACTCCATCTCACGTTGTTTAAAAGCAATAAAAATCCGAAAACTTACTTTCACAAGATAAGTTTAGCTTTGAACTTGAGCGGCCGGAGGCAAGTAGAACGCACCCGAAGCCCTACAAGGAATAGGCGTGTGCGGAATGCATAATAAAGTAGGAGATTAAAAACTACAAAACCTTGTCAATAACAGTTGTGTATTGGATGCTAAATGTTATTAATATCGATCACTTTCCACCTCGTTTTTATATGGAACGCGTAACTTTTTGTTGACAGGTTTTGTTATATAAATATTAGTAGCTTACAGCACTATAAAAATGCGGCGGAAACATGGAGTAAAAAAATAATTAAAACTACAACTGACGGTTTTATCGCTCTCGGTGATTTTTTCAAGATAACCACGTTATTAACCAAAATTAATGACAGCATTTGATATTGTGTTTTTCAATTTAGAGATGCTCAGTATCAACCCGGAGTCTGGAATTGTGCCCGGTATAACGATAGGCTCGCCACCTATCACATTATGGGACCGTGGTGGATTCGGCAAAAGGTGGGTGTACTCGTTGCACCTCTGCCTACCCCTGCGGGGGTTACAGGCGTGAGTGTATATATGTATGTAACGACAGCATGACCACTAGCAAAGATAAAGCTATAAAGATATTGATTTGTATTTTTTACATTGAAATATCACTTAATCAAATAAAATGACAAAATCCGCGCAGGGTTACATTTATATTCCGTTTCGGGTCGGACGGACACTACAAAAACTTGTCTTAGACTTTTTGGCCGTATACATTTTTAATCAGCGAACTCAAAAAAACGGAGCACAAAAATAGTCGGTCCAGTTTGGAGACTATTACAGTAAGTGCATAGTTCTGGTATCGATCTGAGTCGTCGTCGATTTCAGACGATATATATAAAGCCTCTTCAACCTGTATCACTTTACTCAATATTTGTATTTGTCAAGTATTCAATAGTTTATGTTGCATATAGGCTTACTACAGAGTACAGGTTTCCTTGCTACAGTCTATTACAGATCTCTACAATGCGACAATTCTTCGTCAATTGGTAAACGGTCAGTTTTAACCGCAATAATTACTCAATGCATTTGTATTATAATACCTAAAGTTAAGAAAAGGATTGGTAAATGTCCAATTAATTATTTTATACGGGAAATAAATTATTTATTAAGTTCTGAAATTATTTTAATAAACAAAAAAAGCACCCGACAGTCACATACATAGTGATAGTACCGACAAACATGTATAGCAGGTATCAAGATCTACAAGAATCTGCGGTTTTACAACACCCAGCCGCGAAACAATTATTTGTGGATCACACAAACATTTGTCTGCGGGGATCGAACCCGAAGCCTCTCGTTTCACAGCCCAATACTCGCCATGTACGCCATGGAGCCTGTTAAAACGTCACAATTCCCTCTGCATTTTTAAAAGTGTAAAAGTAGCAATTTATTTTATCTAGTAACGAGTATAATATTTACTTTGTTATTGGGTCGTTTCGTCTTTTCTTTAAGGTGTACTTGCAATATGTACGTGCACTTATTTACTGGAGAGTAATATAATAAGCATTTTTCAAGCGAGCGCGATGTCTCAGGTGTTGGCCCGCATCTGAATATTGAAACGTGTGTGATCAGAATCGAGATGCAGTTTTATTGTCACTCCATACGAGTAAAGCAATGAAATTTTATTATTTTCTTTAAAAAATTCAAGGTAGTTTTCACATGTTCCGTATGTTCAGGCTCTAGTTCAGAAACTATTGAATTGGTTGGCAGTTTGCAAACTGCACGCGCTACGCGATGGATATTAAATATTTTTAACAATATCTATTGAATTTGGTAGTTTTGATTTGGTTTTTGTTTGAGCTCAAGGCAAATATAAATTATTTTTGCGTGATTGCATACTAAACACCTATTCGATACACAATTCATATTGGATGATGGACAATGCCGATAATAAATACCAACAAAGATATTATGAAAATTCGGGAGTTAAGTCTATAACAAAGTCTATTTAGAAATACTCAGTATCAGCCTTGAGTCAGGAAATTGAACTCAGTATGGCGATAGGCTCGCCCATATCACATTATGAGACCATAATAAATTCGACGAATGGTGAGTGTACTGGTTACACTTCTGCCTACCCTTTCGGAGATTACAGGCTTGGGTGTATATGTAGTTTATATATAATAAGTCTATAACCCTCTAATTGGTAGAAAACGCACACTACCACCTATGGGGCAATGTAACACATGGCTGGAACTATTATAGTGATAACTGGCACTATACAACCGGTTGCAAAAATGTTTAGAACCTTACCCTTAGCACAAGTTGGTCCCACATGTCTGGCGTTTTTACATGTAAGTTCAAATTACACATATTTTAAAATTAATTGCTCAACCTTGATCGAAATTAATATACATTGACATTAAGTATTAGTGTCGCGTTTCGTGTGTTTAACCCGTCGACGTAAGAGGAAATGAGCGTCTGTATCTAAGGATTCACACGCGAATGAGCTACCGTACAGATTGTTAGGAAATGTGGCGTCACTAATGTAGCTAATGTTGTATGAAAGGGGAGCTATTGCTTTATCTGACTCGCGACGTTTAGCGCCGTGGGCTCGCTTCGAAATGATTAGTGGTATTATTATTCATGAACCATTATTTAATGTGCGAGAAATATTTCCATAAAGGAAATTCAAAACAAATTAGATGTTAATACCTGGCAGTTGGCACCATGAAGGAACTAGCCCTGTATGAAACAATCCCACTGCCGGGCACGGGACTCCTCTACTAATGATTAGGCTTTAGTCCACCACGCTGGTTACCTAATGCAGGTTGATTGGTATCAAATCGCGGAACCTCGTCCTCCTCCGACATCCCTATTTTTGAATATTATAAAAACCCCTTTGTCAAACATTTGAAAAAAAAGCAGGTTGGTAGACTTCACATACCTTCGAAATTCTTATGAGAATTCTCAGGTATGCAGGTTTCCTCACGATGTTTTCCTTCACTGTTAAAGCAAGCTATAATTTTCATTTAATACATACATCACTTTAGAAAAGTCAGAGGTGTATGCATGCCATTTGGGTTTCGAACATACGACTTTCGTCTTGACAGTCCGTACCGCAATAAACTAGGCTATAGTTGCTTCAGTTGGCCCCATACTCGTCTGTAATCATAATTAATATGTTGAATTACTGTAATTATCAGTATATGAATACTTCGTTTCAAAGTTCTTTTGCTGAGTCATTGGATATGGCAAGCATCAGCGACGTTGTGTATCTCTAACACAACTTATGTTATTCATATTATCAGTGTTGCCAGAGCAGAATTGGTAATTACAGTGATTTGGTTGATAAAAAAGTAATCATTTCGCAACACGCTGCTAGATTACAGGTGTATTCTCCTCTGACATCCTCAGACGGCTTTTTCGGACGACCAGCGCTGGTTTTTAAATTAGCTAGTGCTGAGTTGAGGTAGTGTCTTTGATGATTATGTTTAACTTTAATGTATTTTTATCACTATCAAGATTATAAATATTATTAAAGTTACAGGTTTGTTGAGAAAATATTTTTCTGCACGGTATAATGATTACTCTGTGCACTTAATGGTAAATACAGTAAGTTCAGTATAAATAATGTTGACCGACGGGAGATATTGTGTAATTTTACCACTATTCTTAATTGAAACTCTTCAAAACTTAGTAACTTTAAGATAATGTTCAAAATGATCTGACATGTAACATAGATTACCTGTCTACAGGATAGAGACTTAAAACTTTTGTTGTAGATCAATTGTAAAATCTTATTAATATTGGACATTATAATAATAAATTGTTTATACATATGTTATATCTTAAAGTTGTACTGAAAAATATCCAGGAAATTTCCGAAGAAGTACCTGAAGTCTGCTGATTCAATAGCTGTTAAATATGTATTTGTTTTTGGAACGTTCTGTTCTGTCAATATTTTTAAGTGTTCTCAAATAATAATAAATAAATACACCCAACAGTCACATGGTTCTGACCCTACACTAGGTAAAATCGTAGGTATCAAGCACTACGAGGGACTACGGTCTCACTACACCCAGACCCGAAAGAAATATCTCGTCACACAAACATTTGTAGCGGTGCGGGTATCGAATCCATGGCCTTCCGTTTCACAACCAACTACTCGCCCGGTGCCTATCGGGCTGTCAAAAATAATGTAGAAAAAAACTTATAAAAGTAGACAATACCAGGTTTTGATGCAAATTGTGTTTAAAACAAATTATTTCTTTCCACGTGTGTTCTATACCAATAGAAGTAGAACATTACACTCAAAGATTATATCCTAAAAAACTAGTATAGACACATTTTCGACATTCTTAACAACAAAAACAATATATAATAACACATTAAATACCTAATGGTTACTTATCTTTAGGCGAATAATATTACACATTGAAATGAAACTCATTTTACAGTTTTTTTCGCAGCTTGTGCGGCATCTAGCGCTGTATAACTCGCCTGAGGCCGCTTTTTGTATGGGCTAGTTAACACTATAATCGAGATTTGAGTCCCTTTATTTTGGAAAACTGTAACAATACCTATTAGGGTATTTCCTATTATTAGAAATACCGAAGGTATAACGGAGATATGTGGGAGACTATTTGGGGGTACATTAATAATGACAACCTAAGTGGGAGTAGTAAATGTTTAGCATAAAACGGAGTGCCTTCCGCGCTCCGGTGTTCAGTTCAGTTGAATTGTGAAGAAGTGATAGCCAGGATATTCGTGGTTCGTTCGCGGGGCAGTAAGTAATTGTAAACAGTTCAATGGCCGCGTAGTTCAGCGTAGAGGGTAATGCTGGTAGATTAATTATAAAGAGAAGCCTTAGTAATCCGGACATGCGTTTGTGTTAATATTAAGCACTGAGATGTGTAACAATGTTGTGTAAATCAATCAATAAAATGTTAAACATTGTATTTGTGCCTTTCTAAATATCCATCTTGCATAGTTTTGATGATGTACCTAACATATCTAATAAATTTAACGAAAAAAGATCTGCATCATCTGGTTCATGCCTAATTTCTATGATAGGCTTGTGTGTAAAACTGACTATAAGTGCGTCATTTTACAAGGAGCGCGCATAAGCATTATATGAGTTGATATAAAATTAATTTTACAAATTTTATCGCGCATTATTTTTACTTTCTAGTCCCGACCGACGAACGTTTCGAAAACATCTGAAAAATGACTCTTATGCCCATGTGCATTATTAATAATAATATTAATAATACAAGCCCTGTATTAAACATTGTCCCACTGCTGGGCACGGGCCTCCTCTACTAATGAGAGGGGTTAGGCCTTAGTCCACCACGCTGGCCTAATGCGGGTTGGTAGACTTCACATACCTTTGAAATTCGTATAAGAACTCTCAGATATGCAGGTTTCCTCACGATGTTTTCCTTCACCGTTCAAGCAAGCGATAATCAACATTTAATACACACATAACTTTAGAAAAGTCAGAGGTGTATGCCACTTGGGTTTTGAACATACGACTTTCGTCTTGGCAGGCCGTACCGCAACCAACTAGGCTATCGCTGCTATGTATTATTACTTAAAATAAATATGATAAAAAATCCACGTTGTTTCTGTATATGTGTGCATCAATTACGTAATCTTTGACCGTGTAGCGGCTCGCGACGGCAATACATCAATCAGCCTGTTGTCGGCGTGACGTGAGCCTCGCAATCAAATAAAATTTAACACAAAAGCCTGCGTCCGACGCGACTTTCATACATTTATAACGTAATATTGTTATTTTTCATTTATACAGAGTTAAGTGTATGTAGTTATCTATCGTTAATTACGAACCTATGGTGAATCATTGAAACAAACGTATTTTACGGATTATGTCGCGGTTTATTTTACTTTTTTTTACTTTACAGCCTTCATGGTCTCGGAGCAGACTGGGTTGTATGTCGTCACGAAAGTATAGTGCAATGTTTCTACTTTTTGTGTTAGTCCGATCTACGCAAAAGTAAAATAAACCGCGATATAATCCGTGAAATTCGTTTTATTTCAATCTATAATATTCGCGTAAATATAAGAAACCACTGTGTTTAAGTGGTTTAAGTTAACATTAAGTGGTTCGTCGGACAAAAATTACGTCAACATTCAAGGTAAGTATGAGAAGTCTGCTGTTAGTAAGTAGACAACGCCGCCCATAGACTTCTGCAATGCCAGAGCACAGTAAAGACTCTGCTTGCCGTTACCATTGATGCAATCGCTATACAAAAATACGTGTAAAATACTTCATAAATTATTTCAATAGAATTTCTATTCTCAAATAATGTAGACAAGCCGTATAAAGCAAATGATGTTTTCAATGAAAATTTACTTTCTAAATACTTGTTACTGTACTAAAATAAATGTTATGACATCACATAAAAACTAGGCTGACCATATTTTCCTAATTAAAAATAGAAAATCTATGTAAATAAAAATTAAATGCTTTTCATTGATGAGCGCATGATTTGAGAACGGTAAGACCGATTTTTTTGTAAATCATACGTAACAAACCGGATAAGCTAAAAAAAAACAATGGATATTTCGCGGAAAATTCATGAAAGTGATTTTTTCTACGGCACTTGAGTCTTCTACACTGCCGATAAATGTAATCATGCAAAAGCTAGCTTCAAATAAAAAGAAAAACGTTGGGTCTCGAACGCCTAAAACAATAGATTTTTATGGAGTCACGACTTATATATGGTACACTGGATAAGCCTACTATCCGTACTTCTCTTCACGACTTATCCTACTATTATTATAAATGCGGATGTTTGGATGGATGGATGTTTATTACTCAATCACGCTACAACGGCTGGACAGATCTGGTTGAAATTGGCACCGAGATAGATTATAGTCTGGAATAGCACATAGGCTACATTTTATCCCTGAAAACTGTGTAGTTCCCGTGGCATAGTTTAGTTTTTCACAGAGCAATCGACATGATTTTTTGCATAGTGGTAGTTTAGCGATTAGAATATGACACAGGCTACTTTTTATCCCGGAGAAATGCACGCTTCCTATGGTTTAGCAAAATATAGAAAAGTGTAATAGCTTAAGATGTCTCTATGGATTCTATACCTTTTCTTCCAAAAATAACATCCACGCGGGTGGAGCCGCGGGAAACATCTAGTTATATATAAATTATGAATTATTAACGCTCCCAATATATATGTATTCTAATAGGGCACAAGATTTCGAGCCACTATTTGTTCAGCTTGGTATAACAAGCTTCTATCAATTTTTGTGATCGCGATATACAAGGTGAAAATGCCAACCATAAAACTTTATTCCCATGTGCCCCGTTTCAGGATCAACCATTGTCTATCGTGTTAAAATAACTATTTTCGATAACCTAGTGTTCTCGTATTTTTTATAGAGAGCTGGCAATCGCATCAGTGGGCTATCTGATAGTAAATGAAATTCCCTGCATATTAACAACTACAATAAATTTTTTTGACGGGGTTCTAGAGTTGGGATACGATATTTGGCCGTTTTGCGGACTTCTGAGTATTCTGACACTAGACCTTCGACCGCGTCTTCATGTCCTTGACCCATGGCGTCGTGTGAAGAATCTACACAGCAGGCCGGCATAACTGTGTTGATCAGCGAGGGATAGATTGTTTCTCGTTACTTGATACTCTAAATGGACGGCACTGCGCTGACCATCTGGTGCAGTGTTGTGGTCACTATGCTGCACCAGGATAGAAAAAAACAATATAAAAAGATTCAATGGTGAATCTCGTCAAGTTTCAAGAAATTCTTAAGAAGTCTGCCGGCCGAATGACTACAAAAACATATATGTTAAATATGGCTTCATTACACTACTTTCTGCGTCAATAGAATTTCTATAAGTATTTTTATTTTGTACATATACATACATACATAGACACTCACGCCTGTAATCCCCCAAGGGGTAGGCAGAGGTGTAACCAGTACACCCATTTTTCGCCGAACTTCGGTCCCATGATGTTATAAGGGGCGAGCCTATCGCCATACCGGGCACAGGTTCCAGACTCCGGGCTAATACTGAGAATTTCTAGATAGAAAAACCTAATATCACTTTAACCGACCCGGGGATCGAACCCGAGACCACAGCACAACAGTTGTAACTCATGCGCAATTACAACTGCGCCACCGAGGCAGTCAGTTATTTTGTACATATAATATAGAAAAATCTTAAAAAAGACAAAAATCTTACCGATCTCTCGAAGAAATATACTTAACCTATTTTAACCAAATGATTATTAAGGCTGTAGAGAATAATGGGGTAGTTGACATGTTTTTTTTATTAATTTAATCAAAAAGTTGCATTACTTAACCTGTTATCAAAAGAATTTTATAAATCCGAACAAAAATAAGTAAATTACAGGCCATTGAAATCTCCTGTAAGGGGTAACTGTCAAATGACAGTAAAAGGATGCATGATATGAGCCGTGACGTCACGGTTCACAGAATGGCCATTACTGTGCCGTTGTGCGAGGGAGGTAGTGATATGTTCCCAATACGCAACCATTTTTGCACATACAATTATTTAAAATAAATATTGTGACCTCAATTTTCAAACAATTTTCATTCTGTTTTCGCAAAAGGATTTCTTTTGCGTATTATATTCGATTGAAATGAAATCGTTTATTGATTAAGTAGGCAATTATACAGCTCTTATAACAAGTCAGGACATTAAAAAAAGTTAAGAAATTTAAAGAAAAGCAAATCAGCTTATGTATACATAACATACATAGCATCATCAATACACTAGCAATTACTTATTCATAAGGTATTTATAATTATTATTAATTGTTTATATATTATAAATTCATTTTTAATTTTATATTATTAATTAATATTATTCAAGGAAATACCAGTCAAATATATATTTTTAAATGGGTTTAATATGCACCATGAGTATTTCCGAGGCGTCGCATGTTTTAAAAGCTACCACCGGATCCAAACGCGACCCCGCCTGAGAAGACCCGGCGAAAAAAACTCGGCGGGCTTATATTACCGCTGGATACTACGCGGCGCGACCCAGTCCTGAGAGAATCGAGCAAATCAAACTCAGCGGGCTTGTTTTTGGTCCGATTCATTATTTCTAGTAGATGACCTGTCACAAATTATATTGCCAATTTACTATTTTATTTTATACGCGATCGGTCGTCATAGTTTATTATTTTTTATTTTTTAAGTGTATATTACATGTAATTTAATAATATTTTATAAATTTAGTTTGTATTTTGTTATATTATTTGTATACACTAACATGGTGTAAGCTACAGGGCGCCAGGTCGCAGTGTGCAGGAAGGAACCGATGTCGATTGCATATCGAATAATACATAGAATTAAACACAGCGAACTACCCTATTACCATATTAGGTAAAGTCTCTCTGTCAATCGCTTTGTAATATTATATATTTTTTTATTAATGAAATCTAATTATTGTATCTAAAATAAAAACGTAAAAACTTTTCACATTTACCTATGTGCTGGCTTAATTATAGTCTTACATACGTTAGTAGGTACTTAATAAATTTGAAACAATATCGGAAATTAGCCGCGGGCGAGGACGGTGCACATCCCTCTAATCATCGACCACCTTGCGTCAAACAACCTTAATTGTTACGGACTTGTATACAATTCCGTATATATGTAATTAACTAGATGAAGAAAGGGTATACAATCCATAGAGGCATCAGCTATTACACCTGTCTATATTTTGCTGTCCCATAGAAGCATGCATTTTTCCGGGATAAAAAGTGGAATATGTTATTTTCTGATCCCTAAACTGCCACTATGAAAAAATCATGTCAATCCCTTGCTCTGTGAAAAACGTACTATCCCACGGGATCTGTAAATTTTTCCGGGATAAAAAGTAGCCTATGTGCTGGTTCCGGACTATAATCTATCACTGTGTCAAATTTCAACCAGATCCATCCAGCCGTTGTAGCGTGATTGAGTAACAAACATCCATCCAAACATTCGCATTTATAATATTATATATAGTAGGAAGTAAGATGACGCATAAATGTAATTACAATATAATCCCATCGAGAATCTATTCTACCTCGCTTTCTATTGTGATCTCATTAACCTCAAATTTTAACAGTATACTGTTTAATAACACACGGAATATGCCTTATGAGTTATAACACCAGCTAAATATTATTATCTTAAACTGTTTAAAATTATTTATATTGAATAAAATACAAAACGTAAAACATCGCTCATCAACTTGTAGCACAATGAAATTCCAAAAAAAATTCTAAATCCTTTAACAACCTTATCGAAACATGCAATTCCGTTGAGCACACAAGAGAAACACAATCGAAATATTTCACGCCTATTAACTTCGTTCAATTTGAGCCTGTATTCGACAAAGTCGCAATACATTGATCCGTGCGCACCAGTGGTTTTAAATGTAATAGCCGTATTATCGTCATGTGTCACTTGCTTGTCGGCAACACGACTCCGAGCTCCATGACAGCTCATGTCAAGTGATGTTAACCGCTAATGTGGGCCTTTATATCAGGTATACACGGATTAATTAAAGCAAACTGTATTTTATCATCAGCTATTCTTGTGTTAATATGCTGCTTAAACTACATAAAGTCTCAGAGAAATCTTTTATTTTGTATTTATTATTATCTTAAATGGATGCAGTAATGATCCAGTGCAGTAATGTCTATACTATCTATACATATAAAAAATAGCGGTTTCTGATATATTATCTATTTGTTATTTATTCACACACTCCCTAGTTAGGACTGACCGGAATTTGATACAAAAAATTAAGAAATATCTAAAAGTAACAACTACTGCCAGTTTTTACGCAAATTGACAAAAATATTCAAACTATTCACCTGTGTCCTATAATAGAAACAGTGCTGTGGCCTGGAACATTCCAAAAAAGAAACTGTGGTACAATTTCAACGACTGTAATTAAAAAAAATTAAGCAGCAAACATTAACAACTCTGGCATTACGCTAAATCTCCGGATCATAAAAACTATACGAGTTGCAATGTCGTCAGGTTACTTTTTAGAACAACATTTATTAGCAGATTTATATTGGCAATGAATAGAATTCATAAATAAAAAATATACCTACATACAGATGATTAAAAATTGCTTCACTCTTGTCAGATATATCGTGTCACTTAAATATGAAATAAGGAGCCAAAATAAGAACCTCTTTCTTTAAAGTTGATACAAAAATATAATGTATTGGTAGTGCTAATAATAAATAAATAGCACCTAACAGTCACACAGATAGCCCCGACCCCACACTAAGATACGAGTCTTGTGTTGTGGGTATCAGGGACTACGAGAGACTTTCGGTCTCACAACACCCAGCCCCCGGACACAAATATCTGTCTGTCACACAAATATTTGTCCCGGTGTGGGAATCGAACCCACGGCCTCTCGTTTCAAAGCCGGCTACTCACCAACTGCGCCACGGAGGCTGTCACCATAATAACTGATAAAAGTTTTTAGATCAATGAATATAAGGAAAATATGCAGCAGATGTTTTCTTTATTAAGCGGTATAATATTATTTTGTAATTTTGGATATTTACAAATTAACACCTACTCTTTTAAATGTAATTATTTACTACTATTACTATCGTTTTTGGTTCCATAAATCTTTTATTTGTAATGTAAAAGATTTTATTTAATTTTAAATCCAATACAAGTTTTTTCTTGACTGCCTTGGTGGCGCAGTTGTAATTGCGCATGCGTTACAACCGCTGTGCTGAGGTCTCGGGTTCGATCCCCGGGTCGGGTAAAGAGATATTGGGTTTTTCTATCTAGAAATTCTCAGTATTAGCCCGGAGTCTGGAAACTGCGCCCGGTATGGCGATAGGCTCGCCCCTATCACATTATGGGACCGAAATTCGGCGAAAAGTGGGTGTACTGGTTACACCTCTGCCTACCCCTTCGGGGATTATAGGCGTGAGTGTATATGTATGTATATGTACAAGTTTTTTCTTTAATCTTTATTTTAAGGGTAAGTCGTCAATGTTTACGAAGGCGCCCGATAATATCAATAAAATAATAATAATACAAGCCCTGTACTAAACATTGTACCACTGCTGGGCACGGGCCTCCTCTACTAATGAGAGTGGTTAGGCCTTAGTCCACCACGCTGGCCTAATGCGGGTTGGTAGACTCCACATACCTTCGAAATTCTATTAGATTATTATTTTATTTTTAGATCATTATTATTTTATTACTATTTATTCTATAAGAATTCTCAGATATGCAGGTTTCCTCACGATGTTTTCCTTCACCGTTCAAGCAAGCGATAATCCGCATTTAATACACACATCACTTTAGAAAAGTCAGAGGTGTTTGCCACTTGGGTTTCGAACATACTACTTTCGTCTTGACAGTCCGTACCGGAACCCACTAGGCTGTCGCTGCTTAATATTGATACAAGTCAATAAACTAATTATAACAATATTGTCTTTCAATTAAATTGATACAATCGTGGGTGTTATCCTGAGAAAAGTACAAACTGGCCAATAAAAGTATATTTTACTATAATGTTATTATAATAGATCATATTAATTGACATATAACATTTGTTGAATTTATTATTCGAACTGTAAGATTAATGTATATTTTCATTTTTAGGGTTAAGTTTCTCGCAAAGAAACATGGCGGGTCGATTACACCAGGTGACTTGCAGGAATCCAGTCCTTGAAATAGCACCGCAACGTTTTGATTCCATTTCTAAGGGGTCTTCGTTTATGTGACTCCACGAAGAATAACCAGCATCTTCCAGTGACTGGCCTGTATTAAAATAAAAAATACGCTACTCATTTGCTGACGCGGAATGTTTTTATCAGGGTGGCATTTGTTGTACTTATTTTAAAATAGTCTCTCAATTCTTCGTTCTTAAATGTAAAATGTTAGAGCAAAGTAATCGCAGCAATTATACAAAGTGGAATTATATTCGTTTTTTATAAAATAATGATAATGAACATATAACTCTTCTTACCTTGTAAAGTTCTGTACTGGTATGGAAACATGAGGTCACTAAATCCGATGTACAAAATATTCGGATCCGGAACACTGACATGTAAATGTTCACTTAAAAGACTTATTACAAGTGAGGCTTCTTCTGGTGAGTTTATTATTGCCAAGCTTCCCTCTTCTGACTTGCACGTTAAATACGCATCATGCCACGATAATGGTTCGGCGTGAAACTTATAGCATTTACCATTACTTTCTGGGGAATACCCTGTTAAAATATGTTATAGAATGTATCGGTAAGTATATCAATATACACTTATCACTCACTTCACTATATGCAATTAAGATAGATGTGGGAATCATTTTAGGATTAGAATAAATGACAGAAAACGTGTTAATAATAACAAACAATGGTATATTTAGAAATATTGCTAATATTCCTTAAAACATGTTAAGCAACGGTAAAAATGGTGGTGAAAAATGGTATTCTACAACTATTTAGGTAAACCATAATGATAATATAACTAGTAAAGAAAATAGTAGTGAGTTTCATCATGTAACATATTTTAAACGCATGTCAATGTATTGTTAGAAAATAGCAAAGGAATACTGCAATCTAAATGAGGAATAAATGTATTATAATTAACAGTATGCTGTTAGTTACTTTTATATTTATAACCATAGTTAAAGAATACGTAAATACCTAAATCAAAGTTGCTGCAGTTCTCATTATATTTAGTATCATTACCAAATATTTTGCAAATGAATGGGTAAATGTCATCGCATGGTCGGTCATCGAATAGTCCTTCTCTTGTCATCACGACGCAGTGTTCCGATCCGTTAACATTGTCAGGAGTCCCCTGGCTCCAAAGCAGTTCTAACATCGTTCCAGCGATTGATTCTCCTGCGGCACAATTTCTTGTAACTACGCTCATCGAAATGAAGGTTATAAAATAAGCAGTTTTGAATAAACATCAACATTCTGGATCGTAGATTTGAGTATTGCTATTTGGAGTATGGGGCAAATAATAAATATATATATATATATACTGCCTTGGTGGCGCAGTTGTAATTGCGCATGCGTTACAACCGCTGTGCTGAGGTCTCGGGTTCGATCCCCGGGTCGGGTAAAGTGATATTGGGTTTTTCTATCTATTAATTCTCAGTATTAGCCCGGATCCTGGAACCTGTGCCCGGTATGGCGATAGGCTCGCCCCCTATCACATTATGGGACCGAAATTCGGCGAAAAGTGGGTGTACTGGTTACACCTCTGCCTACCCCTTCGGGGATTATAGGCGTGAGTGTATATGTATATGTATGTATGTATATATATATATACACATATATATATATGTATATTAATCTCTCAAAGAGAAAAAATATTACATAAGAAGAACATTATAGATTTGTTAATGTATGATTTAAGATTGTTAAAATACTATTTTAATAAATAAATAAAAAGGCCATTTTTCCTTGCAATAAAAAATAAATTTAAACAATATCTAGGTTAACTTATTTTTTAATATTATTAGTATCGGAATGCTTATAATATGAGATGTTACATTTAATATAGTACTACTTAGTAAATAATGTCCTGAAATTACCCTTGAGTGTAACGTAGTCTCCGTTAGAAAATTTATCATGTAGTCCAATGAATATGGCTGTGTAATGAGCTTTCATATTGCTCATAAGTAACTTGAGGTTTTCCATTTCGTCGAGTGAGTCAGGCACGAGTAGAGCAGTGCCTTCGGCTTCGCAGATTTGTCTGGCTTGATTCCAGTTCGTTGCTAAGTCGTGAAGGCGATAGTAAGTCTTGAACGCCTGAGCCCACATGTAATCCACGCGAAATTTCTGCGCTGACAAGACAACTTACTGTGTAATTAATTATGTGTTATGTAAATAAAAGTATCAAGACCGATTTTTCAATCATCACGTAGACGTAGTAATGGTTTTTATTCGATATTGAACTTTTCAATAATTATTGTACGCATTATTCCACAAATAACTGGACTATATGAAAAATATTTAAATTTGTTCTTTTAACATCTAAATAAGTACGTATCGAAAATCTAATTTATTTGTATCTAGTTACAGTATAGTAAATATATAGATACAAATTTAGGCTTGTTTAAAAATTCGGACTATATTTTTAAATCTTACCAGTTACAATATTGCTGAGTGATCGAAACATGATTGTAAATACTATAGCAATTATCACATTATATATTTTAAATACCATATTATGTTTACTTCAATCCGATATATTCGAAAATACTATAACACAATCGATTCTCCCGCATTTGATTATTACGTAAGAAACTTTAATCAAATATTGAATTGAAACAATACAACGTTTGTTATGTAAATTCAATGACTCAACAGTAATCACAAACACTTAAGGTAACATTCAAATTCAATTGGCCCGCATCGGTTTCGCTCGATCGCGCGCTCAGATATCCCCGTATCAGTTTTTCTCGTGATCGAAGCTGAGCCGACCGCCCTAGTCGGTCCTTCCTGTACGCTTATTTGAATCTCCTTTCTAAGCGACTTCCTTTTCTGTGAGTGTCAGGTAATTATCTGTGTGGCATTCCAATTTTACGATCGAACGGTTAATTCAGTTTAAATCTGTTCGTGTAATACGTAGGCCGAGTACCTAATCCTAGTCTCTCGGAACCAGCTCGCGAATAACCCCGTGCGGCAGACTCCGCAATGTATGGAGTGAGTTCCTATTTACTCCGTTAGCGTGCTATTCTTAACGTGCTTTTATGACCTGCATATTTTTAAAACAAGCTAATTTAAATTTTAAATCCAATTTGACTTGGGACGCACTCAAATTTAGATGCACAGTTTTTGGAAGAACGTCCTTTGTTTCTTAATTTCAACACACGTGAGAAATTCATGACGTGAATTTTAAATTACTACACTGATCTTGTTTGGCAAGATTATAAAAAATCCTTTTCCACTGAAACAGATCTTGGTATCAGTAAATAAAGTTCTGTGCCAACTCATCGGCCGCACTGGGCCCCGATCTGATAAAAGTTGTCAGGAACTTTCTTTTGCGATATCGCCACCTTCGTCATGTAAATTGGACAAGTTGCGTCGAGGGTAGATGATGCTTGTTTCATTGGCAAATATATGTAGATTAGCTTTTAATCTCACAAATTCGCTGAATATTTGCTTCGGAATAAACGCAACGATACCAGACGGTTTATTGTAACTGTGATCTATAAGGGCATGTGGAATTATTATAATATATGGAATTTAAATTAAAAATTGGGTAGACTTTAAGAAATCTTGATTATAAAAGATATGGTGTCTTACAAAGCGAGTAAAAGTTAATTCTAAATATAATACCTGTGATTAACTGTGTAACACTAAATTAATAATTTTATTTACTGATGAAATTTATGTTTCAGAAAAATTATATTTTTAGATTCGATGATAATGGAAAACGTAGGAATCGTCGCTCAATAAGCAAAAATCTAATACATACCAATACAAAAAGGAAATGTTCAAACTGCTCGATTGCTTTTTAAGGGTAGAAAGTTTTTATTGAACCGTAGTAGATCCAAAGTGTAAGCAACTGCCGATACTTTTATCTTTTTCAACCCGGTTAACCCGTAAACCATCTCAGTTTAAGGAGGCATTAAATCGCAACTCAAACAAGAACCGTTACACTGAAGTTAACTCACATATTGCTTTGTGTCACGAACGTTAAAGCGGACCGAGTATAGTTGAAGAGATGCTAAGTTGGAGTGAGATGGGGGATGCTAGATGAGAGAATGGGTGTGGAGGGCGTAAAAGGAGAAAAACTACATCGCTAAAAGTGAATGCGGTCGAAAGCCACGCTTATTTTCAGAGTTAAGTGCATGGATTTTTTCAAGTGAAACTACGAGTACCGTCAGCGAGTTAGGTAGGTAGCGAGACGTCTCGGCTCCGTGCAGTCGTCTCCAATCACACTTATACGCTAAAATGTATAATTTTAGTGTTCATTGCATGTGTGCGGGTGTTCGATCAGAACTAAAGAAGTGATTTAATGGACAATGTATTAATACAATCACTTAGGAGTTCAAGAACAAGGACTTGAAGCGTTTCAATGTCGTTGTGTTGTTACAATTTGTTCTAACAATCTTAATGATTCTTTTGAATCATTACTTGTGTCTTTTCTCATATAAGATATTATCTACAGCGCATTTAAAAATATTAAACCACATCCGCCTTCAACGATGTTAGTTATATATATATATATATATATATATATATATATATATATATATTATATATACTAGCCCTGTATTAAACATTGTCCCACTGCTGGGCACGGGCCTCCTCTACTAATGAGAGGGGTTAGGCCTTAGTCCACCACGCTGGCCTAATGCGGGTTGGCAGACTTCTCATACCTTCGAAAAAATTCTCAGATATGCAGGTTTCCTCACGATGTTTTCCTTCACCTTTAAAGCAAGCGATAATTAACATTTTAATACACACATAACTTTAGAAAAGTCAGAGGTGTATGCCACTTGGGTTCGAACCTACGACTTTCGTCTTGGCAGTCCGTACCGCAACCAACTAGGCTATCGCTGCTATATGTTAGTTAACGCATTAAAAAATAGAACAAACGCCTTTAATGTATCAATAAATTATATTTAAATTTACACAGCATCAGGTTAATTACCCAAATGCATGATGCGGTCCGTAGCCCGTGACGGTAGATAATTAGGCTTTTAAACTTGGATCAGACATATTGATCAGTCATTAAAGTGCGTGGCTTTTGCCAGAAATTATAGCATATTGTAGTAGCAATGCAGTATTGATTAGTTAATTGCCATCCTCACATAACGTTAAGTTTCAGTGGCTCGTGTATTCATATACTCAAAACTGTATCCGTTAGGGGTCAGCTAAGATGATTAAGAAATGTTATAGTTTAGAGGAAAAGTTATTACCATGCCATGCACAAACTTCAATTACAGGCAACTTAAATGTTAACGAATTCGAAAAACGAAGTACAAATTTGTTTGGCTTGACCTGGAAATCGGACCTCAGTGATTCACAGCTCATGCACGTTTCAATTGAGACGATCTCATGTAACAATTAACATACATTTGGTATATATACTATTTAATTTAAATACATACATATCACTAAACAGTAGAGTCTCTGTTCTATCTGTTAAATTGCTAGCTAATTACATTACAAAAAAATTAAGTATTAAAACAATACTGATTTCATTATCAAGCTAAATTGAGTTCAAGAAATATAGGCAGAGAACGGAGAAGCTAGTCGAACTTAATATACCTATATGATATATTCCAAATTTCACGAGGACACATATTTATAAAGAACGATATAGGACACGAGAGCCGTCGGTCTCACTGAATTCGGCGCACCGGTCCAGTCAAAGTGAACACCAATTAGCATAAAAGCATTTTGGGTTCGGGCTAGGATGTATCGTACAAAAGGAAAATAAACCGTACCATTCTTTACAATGGTAATAATGGAATCATTTATTCTCGTAGTTAACCTTAGATAGTACATATTTTTAAACATGCGGCACAAAAATTAGGATCATGATTTTTTCTTTTTTAGCCACCTGGATAAAAAAGATGATGAAAATGCATGATGTCAATAATTTTTTATTCTTTGAACAGATGTTGTTTATGGGTTGCTTGTTGCCATGGA
Source organism: Laothoe populi (assembly GCA_905220505.1). Lineage (NCBI taxonomy): Eukaryota > Metazoa > Arthropoda > Insecta > Lepidoptera > Sphingidae > Laothoe > Laothoe populi. Next base: position 13,809,949 of record HG992148.1, read on the forward strand.
CGATGGGAACTCCAAGATCTTTAGCACAGGTTCTCATGAAGATTTGGCTTGATCAATCTTTATTATTAATTTAACGATACCATCGTGTTCAATGGGTATTTGCCACGGTGGTTTGTCCAGAGGAGGTATAGTTACGTCGGATTTAATGGCCTTCCGAACCAGTTCGGAGACCGTGTGGGGTCCTTAAATAAGTTCCGAGGCGACGTATTAAGTTCAAACCGCGATAGCATTATTCGATGCATGTGGGATTGCACTAAATCGTCCTAGTTAAACCTGGAAAAATAGCAAATCAAAATATTTATTGAATTCATAAAATGTGAAACGTAATTCCGTCTTTTTCTTCACTACCGTCAATTCGAAATGCAGTTTCGTTAAAGCAGAACAGGCAAGAAAATCAAGCGCTTTTCAAAAACTGGTACACAATATTTGCACTATGAAAAATGATAAACTATTTAAACTTGATTTGATTTGATCAGCTCCATGTATACCAAACAGTCATACATAGTCATAGTTCTATCCCCACACTAAGTCAAAACTGTATCGTGGGTTTCAAGAACTACGAGGAACCGCGGTCCACGACTGTCATTTATCCATCCATCCTACAACATCCAGGCCCGAAACAATTATTTTAAGATCAACTAAACGTCTCAGTGCTGATATCGAACCCGCGGCCTTACGTTTCACAGCCTGCTATACCCCAACTGCGCCATGGATGCTGATAAGTTTGCCTTTTGGTAATATAATAAATGCTAGTAAAATCTTCTATTGTCGTACATGATTGTGTGGTTGATTCCACAACCGCTATACGCCCTGATTTTGGGACCCATTATCTTAAGGCTTAGATACAGATATAAACTCACGCCTGTAATCCACGCAGGGGTAGGCAGAGGTGATGGGGTGATCAGTACTCCCACTTTTCGACGAATTTATTACGGTTCCATAATGTGATAGGGGGTGAGCCTTTCGCCGTATCAGGCACTATTCTAAACTCCAGACTGATACTGAGTATTTCTAAATAGAAAAACCCAATATCACTTTACTCAACCCTGGGATCGAACCCGAAACCTCAGCTCAGCAGTCGTAACGCATGCACAACTGCGCCACTGAGGCAGTCAGGCAGCTTAGATGTTCCCTCATAATAAAGACATCTTTGATGTCTTTGTCTACTACGAAGGTTTTTGAATACTATTTTTTTTGTGACTGGAGAGGCAGACGAGCAGACGGGCCACCTGATGGTAAGTAGTCACCGCCACCCATATACTTCTGCAATGCCAGTGCACAGCAGAGCTGCTGCCTACCGTTTTTACCGTTTATTTCAAAGCAAGATATAGTTTTGCCGGCTAGGCTTAGCATAAGACTGTCTCAGCACTCATACCATAATAAGAACAAAGTAAATTAAGTACAACGGTGTTAAAATTTTAGCAAACAAATTACCTATTTAAAGTATCGCGCGAAAAAGATAATTAGACGAGGGAGAACGGATAACTTTAATTTGTTTTTAGAAATTGGGCATCGCCAAAAAAGTCGTTATCTTAACCCGAGACGTTATTCAGATTTCTCTTAATCTCACTTGTAGATGTATTTCTTATTTTATTTAATATTCATTGGTTTTATAACTTACACTTAATTGTAAAAAATACGTTGTAAGAAATCCTTGAAAAATTATCTGTTATCAGCATGCACTTTATAATGCGTAATATTTAAAAGCAACGATAGCTTAGTTGGGTACAGTATGGAGTATGAACTGCTGTGACGAAAATATGATATGATATTGGGTTTTTCTACCATTATATTCAATATCAGCCCGGAGTTTGGAATTGTACATAATATGGCGATAGGCTCGTCCCCTATCGCATCATGGGACAGTAAAAAGATCGGCAAAATGTCGGTGTACTGGTTACACCTCTGCCTACGCCTTCACGGAGATATACAGGCATAAGTGCATATGTATACGTATGTATTTTGCTCCATTTGTGATGGGGCCTGTCCTTTATGGCTTGTTATTTAGGCATAAATCAGGGTAAGTTATGTTTTACAAATTGTAGACCTCCGACAAATGTTTACCTAAAGCAGTTCTTCACATTACACTGCCAAATACATTTTGCGACATATTAATATCAACAATAAAATTAGACAAAATAAAACGATCACATGAAATGTGTTCTGTTTTCTATTGAACCACTTTATCGGTCGTCACAATACAATTCATCGTTTAAGGTAAATAAGAATAACGTGTTTTTGACATTCATAACGTTATTATAGAGAATGTATAAGGAGGGGCCGCACCTGGGACCCGGCCGCGGCGCACTCACAATGGGCCCACACAATACGCCCGCGAAGTAAACTGAATAACTTTATTTAAGAACACAATAAACCACTTTTTACTAGAAAGGTCTATATTGTGTAATGCTACCTCCGTTCGAATAGGCGGTGGAAAATAAAAGCAAATTTTATAGTGATTTGCTTAGATATGTTATTAAAGAGACTTATTTTTAAATGATGCAGGTAAATGATGCTCTCTATTCAATTGTTTACCAGAAAAATCTAACCGGAAATCCTTCATAATTACATTTTCCTTCATTATTAGGGTTCTGATTATCATAATGGAAAGATGAAACACAGTTTATTATCTGCCTAGGTATGTATCATAGGAAGGAAATGAAAAGAGGTTTCATATTAACACGTTAACGTTCCAAGTTAAAATTAATATGCAATGGGTTATTCTTACGCTTCTTATAGTACTGCTGCAAAAAATTCTAGTGTGATGAAAAACTAAAATAAGAACTATCTAAACGGAAAATATTTTTTCTCATGAACAAGGACACCTCCTGTTAACTTTAAATCAGCATCTAATCTTAAAACTTACCATAAAGAAACGTTTTGTACCATAAAGAGTACCTACAACAATTAAAATAAATACTTCTAAGAACTTATTAACGTAATACTAAGTATTCATATAAAATAAATATAGATATATGTAAAAATTTAATCGTACGGAACCTTCAAGCGCCGAGGCTCTACTCGCATTTAATCGGCTTTGTATTCATCGTTATTTATTTCAAAACTAAATATTTGGCAAATGTATTACAATACCTTTATTTACTTAATAAAAACAGTCAGGCCCAATCAAAGAAATTATCGTAAAAAGTTTAAAAATCGCAACCGGTCGTGACGTCACTGTGTTGTTACATTGTCTGTGAAACTGAAACTACATCAAAGTACTTAATTTAAATAAAATGGTTTTCAAGCAATCAGCTCGTTTTCAATGATATTTTGGGTCCGTTTAAATGTTTTTGAAAATGGTAACCTGTTTTAAAAACTTCAATAAAAGTCATATGCTTTTTTTGTTTGAATGTGGTGAGAAATGTAGTGAATATAATGTTTGAACCTTGAAAGACATTGCCCCCATGATTGCCAGAGTTATACCGGCCTGAAGTAAGTAAATATACCGGCAGACTTACAAATATGTAATTTGGGTTTACATTAAAGTTGTTGGTGCAACTGACCCTAATGTTAGGGTTAAATCGATTAATAGCGTGTTCGTAGCTGGTCTCAGACAAAGGATCGTGACATCTTATAACTAAGGCTTCGTCCACTTCATTAAGACATGAATTATGAATAGAGTGGCATTAGCATCCATCTGGAGAGCGGGTAACTATGGAGTACTATTGTTATGCAGATTGTGGCCGGACGTCCCTCGTACTCAAACTATTGCTTCGTATTTAATGTTTGTAAACAATGTAGTATCGATATTGTCTGCCTCGAGTTTTAATTGTCTCTCATCTATACTAATATATAAATCTGTAACGTCTGTCTGAATATTTGAGTAATTTACCCGATTTTGCGTGAAATATTCATTTTTTGACTCATGATCTCAATTCTGAAATATTAAATTTTTTAGACAGTCCGTATGTCCGGTTTTGACCAACCATATACGTATAATTCTAAATCAAATTGAATGTCTATTAAAATAAAGAAGACGATTCATGATTTAAATTATTATAAAACTATTGCTTGCATTTTCTATAAACTTCATCTCCCTTTATCGCAACAGGGTAAATATAATAAGGGATATTTTAATGTAATCTTAACAAATGGTATTCCCATATTGTTGGTATTGGCTTAATTGACATGCGTTTGCGCTTTTAAGACGGCGCTATACTAAGTTTACGATTTTAATGCTACAATTTAGTGGCAACACTAAATGTCTTTTATAAATATAATACAACTAATAGTCACACATAGTTCTGATCCCAGGCCAAATCTGTGTCGTGGGTATAAGAACTACGAGGGACTACGGTCCCACAACAGCCAGACCCGAAAATCTTGTGGATCACATACATATTTTCTCGATGCGGTGATCAAAGTTTGTGTGATACACTTGTGTTTGGGAGTTTAGAGACTGAAAGTCTCTCGTAGTTTCTGATACCCGTGACACAAGACTCGTATCGTAATATGTGGTCAAGAGTATTTGTGTAACTGTGGGGTTTTATATAAATGTCTACTAATAAAGATTTTTTTTATATTACAGCATATGCATGAGTAATTTCAAACATCACCTCGCATTGTTATGACGTTTACAATCACGTAATACACCGTATGTCTCACTGCCAAATGACGTTTGAAATACCACAAGTCAAGCGTTGTTCCAGATTTGGATTGCAATCATCGCTGTTTACACTTCGGTGGACACTTAAGATGCAAACAGTGACAAGCAAACTGCAATACTCATGGGGCTCTCATGCATGCCACATGCATACGCATATATTAGGAAGCGACTATTTCGAACAATGGCTAAATATCCTGATGTTTGGAACATCCTACCCCTTTGACAAAACATACAGAGACTTCAAAGAGATGTTTTATGTGATACACCATTAGTAAAATAACTAAACACTGAAGTTTTTGTGCATGTTTTAGAATTCTGAAAACATGATAATTTTTAATGTTGGTATTTTCCGGAGCTAATAATAGTTCCAGTACTAAAAAGGATCTTGAATTTTACAAAAAAATATTTTAAACCCATAAACGTTTTACGAAGTTTTATCATTACAGTATATTAATTTTAGTCAGACTTTTCAAGAATTTTAATTTTGCATTTCGGCATGATTGTGTCAAGTAGCGATGGATAGTGTACTCTTGTTACTTGATACTCTACCTGGATGGCACTGTGCTTTCCATCAGGTGTAGTCTCGTCACTTTGCCGTGCCAAAATAATAAAAATAAATTTCACTCTAAAAACCAAGCAATCCAGTATAAATTTTGTGAATACAATTCTGAAGAAAGTATTTATCTATTATATTTCAAATATATTAAATCAAACACCTACATTTAGCTTAAATTCTCCTGGCGCAGCCCTATTCATCCACAATAAATATAGTTTTCGTATAGAAAAACAGGCTGGTAACCAGACATAAGACTAGATTGGTAGAGTTGCACGTGAAACATATTTCACAGGGTTGTCGCAATGAAAATAACAAAGCCTGAGGCAATTTCGCTAATGCAAGTGGTTACACCCTATCTTCATCGCACTTACATACGCGTCGCTAAGGTACCTATTAAGAGGGTCCACACAGGATATTGTCAGACCTCCCTCGAAATTGTCTATGTTGCTTAAGTGTTAAATTAAGGTGAGGTCCTTATTGTAATAGTGGTACGTGTTATTAATGCTAAGGAATTTAATTATCATGTAAGAGAATTTGACTGTAAAATAAATATGATGGTTGTGTAACTCGCATATTGTCGCATAATAAAATATATAATGTATTGGATCATTTTTTAGATGCTATTAATAATGAACTTGACATGGAACAGCTAATTAAATTCAGAATGAATCTTGATGTATAATCTAATCTATATGTTGTCTTCAAGTATTGAATGAAGAAGGAGAAAATAATATATGTGTTTGAATCAAAATTTTTAGATGTTATTACCTAATAAAGAACTTGATATAGAATCCATACTAATACTATAAATGCGAAAGTAACTCTGTTTGTTTGTTTGTTACCTCTTCACGACTAAACGGCTGAACGGATTGTAATGAAATTTGGAAAGAGAATAGATTATATCCTGGAAAAGGACATAGGCTATATTTTTTCTCAAAAAACAACCTTGAAAGGGGTCAAATAGGAGGTCAAAATTTGTATGGGAAATCCATAATTCCTCGACTTAGGGGTCTGTAAATTCATATTTAGGCTTTTGGTAGAAAATAAAGAAATACGTGTTTCACATTGTTACACGAAGTTAAATAGTGAGAGAGTGGGAGAGTGAGAGTGAGAGTGAGAGTGAGAGTGAGAGTGAGAGTGAGAGTGAGAGTGAGAGTGAGAGTGAGAGTGAGAGTGAGAGTGAGAGTGAGAGTGAGAGTGAGAGTGAGAGTGAGAGTGAGAGTGAGAGTGAGAGTGAGAGTGAGAGTGAGAGTGAGAGTGAGAGTGAGAGTGAGAGTGAGAGTGAGAGTGAGAGTGAGAGTGAGAGTGAGAGTGAGAGTGAGAGTGAGAGTGAGAGTGAGAGTGAGAGTGAGAGTGAGAGTGAGAGTGAGAGTGAGAGTGAGAGTGAGAGTGAGAGTGAGAGTGAGAGTGAGAGTGAGAGTGAGAGTGAGAGTGAGAGTGAGAGTGAGAGTGAGAGTGAGAGTGAGAGTGAGAGTGAGAGTGAGAGTGAGAGTGAGAGTGAGAGTGAGAGTGAGAGTGAGAGTGAGAGTGAGAGTGAGAGTGAGAGTGAGAGTGAGAGTGAGAGTGAGAGTGAGAGTGAGAGTGAGAGTGAGAGTGAGAGTGAGAGTGAGAGTGAGAGTGAGAGTGAGAGTGAGAGTGAGAGTGAGAGTGAGAGTGAGAGTGAGAGTGAGAGTGAGAGTGAGAGTGAGAGTGAGAGTGAGAGTGAGAGTGAGAGTGAGAGTGAGAGTGAGAGTGAGAGTGAGAGTGAGAGTGAGAGTGAGAGTGAGAGTGAGAGTGAGAGTGAGAGTGAGAGTGAGAGTGAGAGTGAGAGTGAGAGTGAGAGTGAGAGTGAGAGTGAGAGTGAGAGTGAGAGTGAGAGTGAGAGTGAGAGTGAGAGTGAGAGTGAGAGTGAGAGTGAGAGTGAGAGTGAGAGTGAGAGTGAGAGTGAGAGTGAGAGTGAGAGTGAGAGTGAGAGTGAGAGTGAGAGTGAGAGTGAGAGTGAGAGTGAGAGTGAGAGTGAGAGTGAGAGTGAGAGTGAGAGTGAGAGTGAGAGTGAGAGTGAGAGTGAGAGTGAGAGTGAGAGTGAGAGTGAGAGTGAGAGTGAGAGTGAGAGTGAGAGTGAGAGTGAGAGTGAGAGTGAGAGTGAGAGTGAGAGTGAGAGTGAGAGTGAGAGTGAGAGTGAGAGTGAGAGTGAGAGTGAGAGTGAGAGTGAGAGTGAGAGTGAGAGTGAGAGTGAGAGTGAGAGTGAGAGTGAGAGTGAGAGTGAGAGTGAGAGTGAGAGTGAGAGTGTCATTCCTCAAGTTAGGGATCTGAAAATTCATATTAAGGCTTTTGGTAGGAAATAGAGAAATACGTGTTTTAACGCTTTTGAAAAATCATCCCTGAAAGGGGAAAAGTGAGGTTAAACTTATGAGGTATTCTTTAGATGCAATCTCAAGATTCAGGCACAACAACTGAGAGGCTGGACAATCGCAAAAAGAATATGCGTTTTGAATCTAATTTTCTTAGATGTTATTAATAATGAAATTTACATACATCAGCTAATTAAATACGGAATAAATCTTGATACTATATTGTCTCCAAGTATTGATTGAAGATTTTGATAATATAATATGCGTTTTGTTTTTTTTTAGATATTATTAATAATGAACATGTCATAGAAACGGCTAATAAAACACAATAAATTACTTCGTTTATTTATTTTGTTTCGCAGGCAATAATATATATATCGATAAGTAAAGGTTGTCGGTTACAATAAATACACAGGTATAACCATTTTCTAAATAAAACGGCGGGCTGCTCCACATAGTACTATCAAATGCACAACTAGCAGATCGTAGGAAATGAAATTGTTCTACTTTTTAGAACTACCTAACTCGACTAAATCTTTCCACGTCACTACCAACTTGTTTGACGCATATTCCTACCTTTATATCGATCCAAAACTAGTAAAAAGTCTCAGATGATATTTAGATTTTTTAATATCGGATGATTTTCAATTGTCATGTTTGAGTGTTAATATAGCAGTAGTATTTGGACTTTAATAGTAAGAATTTGGGTTGTTTTTTTTATACCACGATGGTGGCAAACAAGCTTACGGCCCGCCTGATGGTAACGGGTTACCGTAGCCTATGGACGCTTGTAACACCAGGAACACTATTTACTCCCTTCTTGAAGAACCTCACCGCACCGCTCTTGACTTCACAGTTTACAACGCCCTCCACGCCGCCAGAGACAGAAAAGTATGGAAGAAGAACATACGTAAGATGGTGATGCAGAAGGGAGGTCACGACCCTCATTACTTAGGAACACGACGCAAGGAGGAGGTAAAGAACCCCATACTGTAGTCCCTTTGGAAAACGTCGGCAGGAAGCTCATTCCACATTCGGAGCGTTTGCGGGAGGAAATTCCTCTGAAACCGCGCTGTGCGCGACCATTTTGGTTCCAATGTGTGAGGATGAACTCCCTGCCGATGGCGAGTGGTGCGATGGTAGAAAGTGCATCATCATACAAACGGTAAGTAAGTTGGTAGTAGTGAAGAATACGGCTGACTGCTGTAGAATGTCCCTTAAACTCTGCCAAATAGTACTACAAGTTCGTTTCCTGAGTAATTACTAGTTTTGCGAACATAGTACTGTGAGGAATAGCCAAAAATAGCGATGTAACAAAATTTGTTTCGCACTTTTTGTGTGTTAGTTAAAACTTAGTACACTTACATAAACATGCATTTCACAAAATAATTTCATTATAAAATCTAACAATTCAACAAAATTCAATAACAATTTACAAAATTCTCTATAAAATCAACCGTAATTTCAAATTTATATTCGACATAACATGACCAAACAACATAAACAAAATGAATTTGGATAAATTATGACTAAGAAATATTTTTTTGTTACTCATAAAACTGGCTATTTACATTGAGAACATAAATTGCAACCATTTTAATAAGCAGAGAAATTAAAAGTTCTATGTCATCATACAAAAATAATAAAATATAAAAAAGGTAAAAATAAATAATTAATTAAACGGAATTACAATATATTTATATTCAATATATTTTTATACATTTTATCAACTATGCAACACCAGGTGAATATTACTTAACCATCTATTCACAAAAAAACATTTATGTTTATTGTATTATATCAGCATTTACATTTATTTTATTAAGCTTCACAATTGATTAAACACTATATTTATTCACTTTAGTGTCCTTGTACCTCTTAATCCCTAGTTAAAGGGTTATAAAATTCTTCGAAAACACTTAACCTTCCGGTTCCAATACTGTTGTTAAGTAATTAACCCATGCACAACATTGAGTAAATAATAATTTCTAAAAGGTTTGCGACTTTACTTATAAATTCGTTTAAAAGTCTTTAGGAAGTCAGAAAATGAGAATCTTAACATAAATAAACTATTTATATTTCATAATAAAATTGGCAATACTTAATAAATAAACTTTTTTTATAAAATTGACTTCTTATTTCAAAACAGAAAATTAACTTTTAATTATCTAGGTCCCTTGCTTGTTATACTTTCACAAGATTTTTAACGTAAAGCGACATTTCAAAAAAATCTCATTCCTATAAGTTTTTGAAACACATCATACAAAATAAAATGCCGTAGTCACACTTTGCGCATGGCTGTTAGAATACTGTTTAGCATGCAACGAGAATCAAGATCACTAATAACACTGTGTATGAGATGACTTGGTTGGAAGAGTTACGGAATGGTCCTCCCCCATCTAAGAACCCAGGATCCTCAGCACGAGTGCCACCTTCTCGAAGTGGACCCTGCAGGCTGGAACGGACGTCATTGGTCTCTTCGGAATCTTCTCGATCATCTTCTTCTGATGACTTACGTTTAGGTATTTCCATTTCTATAAAATAAATATATTTTTGTCCATTTATAATAAGAATAGTGAAGATTAAATTGACACGACCGAAAGTCTTTACAAATTGTTATTAAAAAATTATTAATAAGGTAACAAAACGAAAATTGGAATTTGCCTTCTTTCTTGACTTTTGGTGTTAAATATACTTAGGCACTGCAAAAATAGTTCGTTAGCATTTAGCTTCAGGGATAATAAAACTTTCAAATTACAATTCCACAGATAAGATGAGGTTTATGGTTTATGCGATATGTTACTAAGTAATCACCAACTATACATGATACTTTCATTAGTGTCCCATTTTGCATCATCTTTTTTTTTTTGTTGTCGCGGGGAAAGCTTTTTATTACTGCCGCCCGCTCCGGAGGGAAGCGGATTAAGAATAAAACGGGTATGCTGGACTAGCCGGTCTTAAGACCCAGCATCCCCCTCGCACGGATGATGGCTATCCGTGCGTAAATGCATATACCGTTTGTTAATCAGTAGTATTTTAGAAAGTTATTAGTAATGTTATTTTTTTATAATAATAATATTTGCTTGTAAAATAACAATAACGGGTATAACATGTGTAACTTGATGATTTTTTCACTGCCCGGATAGGCAGACGAGCAGACAGGCTATCTGATGGTAAGTAGACACCGCCACCCATAGACTTCTGCAATGCCAGGGCACAGCAAAGCCGCTGCCTACCGTTGAAGGCAAAGAGTTCCCCACTCTCTAGCGGTGCGCATGATGAATGTACTAGCAAAACGCTTCGTGCGCACTGGTGGAATATCAACCATGTATCGATGACGCTTCGCCGAGTCTCTTGTCGTCCGATGATGGAAAGGGGTTGGGGGAATTAAATTATGTAATTCCAAGGCACACTCGCCGAAATGTATCCGGTAAAATACCGATAAACTGGCAACTTTACGTCTGTGTTCAAGACTTTTCAGCATTGCCTCGACTATGGAATCGTTGCCTATGAGCTCTTGGCGCGTCTCTCGATTGCCTTCAACGCCTCAAGCTGGTACTTGGCCGATCCATCCCAAAGATGAGAGCAGTACTCCATGCACGATCGGACTTGCGCTTGATACAGATCAAGGAGCTGTCCCGGCGTAAAGTACCGTCTCATCCTGCCAAGGATAGCCAGCTTTTTGGCAGCCAATTGAGCTTTATGCTCAATGTGGGAGCCAAAACTGAGAGTTGGAGACAAAGTTACGCCAAGAATCTCTAGGTGGTCAGTTATCGGTACGGACACATATCTGAAAGTAGGAGTCAGTTGGAAGGGACTCCGTTTAGCAGAGAATAGACAAGCCTGGGTCTTAGTGACATTCAACTTGACCAGGTTGGCATCGCCCCAATCGGAGACTGCCTTTAAGGACAAGTTCAAGCGTTCTACCATGGCCTCCCTGAGGGCCTGGACTTGCAGTCCACTGGTTCGTGCATTAGATATGTAACTTTCTACCACTGTGCTGTCATCAGCGTACCCAAAAGTACCGGGCTTAAGCAGATCATTGATGTGCAGCAGGAATAGAGTCGCAGAAAGTACCGACCCCTGAGGTACCCCGTCATTGATAGCCAATAGATCGGAGGAGCAGCCATCAATGACTCTCGAAAAATCGTTCCCTCAAGAAGTCCGATATCCATGCAGATAATCCAGTGGGCAAGCCATATGAAGGAAGCTTGCTTAAGAGGCTATCGTGCCACACTCTGTCGAAGGCCTTCGAGATGTCGAGTGAAACGGCAAGCGCTTCCCCATGCCTCTCGACAGCCTCGCTCCAGATGTGAGTCGCACACGCTAGAAGGTCTCCAGTTGACCGGTTTTGGCGAAATCCATATTGTCGGTCACTTAGGAGGTCATTCGCTTCTAGGTATGCCATGAGCCTGCCATTCAGTACACGTTCCATACTTTTGCAAAGTATGGACGTAACCGAGATGGGCCTATAGTTGGCAGGCTCAGCACGACTACCTTTTTTGGGCACGGGTTGCACGTTAGCTTGCTTCCAAGCTTTAGGCACTTGCCCAGTGACCAGAGAGAGACGAAACATGCATGCCCAATAATCTCGGGTAATGAGTAAGAGTGGCAAAGATGGCGACGTAACAGTTGTCAATCATTATCAAGCCTCGTTATAATTTAGAATAATGTAGCGTTTATAAAATTAAGTATACTAACCATACAACCTGCTGGTGCCCTCGGCATCGCCGATGGAGTTTTTGGAAATACATTTGTAGCCGCCGATATCGTTGTGCTGTATATTGCGTACGACGAGCCGCATTTGAACACTGTACGCGGAGCGCGCCAACTCGCTCATTTGATATTTTTCATTGGATATTATCATTTCACCTGCAAACAATATTTCCATTTTGATGATCTAAGCACTGGGTTTTTCTAACTTTTTTTGTTTTGATCTAATGATATCACTGTCGGAAGACATTACGTCTCTGGTCGGTTTTTATACTTATATCGGCCTGAAGTAACTGGATTTATATTGGCTGGATTTTCTTCCGCCTTTTGTACGCTGGTCCAGATTATAACTATGTATCAGATACCGTAGCGCTAGGCAATGAGGGTTTGAAAGTACTTTATTTAAAGGAAAAATGAGTTGTTAAGTAAACTATCAGGTGTGACTTGAATTTTTTCTCTGGGAAAGGCATCTTATAGTACTAATGACCTCCTCTCCTACCATTCCTTATCTTTAGAGAATCTCTAACGGTTAAAGTAATGTATCATTTAAAAATTGATAATAGCCAAACTGGTTTATTATAATTTATTGGTTTTAATTCTTTTACTATTACGTACTAGACTACTAGTAGTACTGAAGCCTGGAGTTGAATTAGGTGTCGAATTATACCTGCCCTACACCCCCACGTTTGGAGAATTCCACTCCAAATCCCCTGTTTGTCGTAAGAGACGACTAATTCAATTTTGGTGCATCGTACGACCCCGAGATGGATCACGGCTGGTCAGGCCTCGTTGAGGCTGAGGGCGGGTCGGTGCGCGGGGGCTCATAAGCCAGGGAAACGGCCCGTTAGACGGCACAGCGTGGGCACGCGCGGCACAGCGCAGGGGGCTCTGGCAGAAATTCTAGTCTACTTCTGGATACCCCAGGATCGCTCCGTAAGCTTCGAAGAAGGTCACCGCGGGGTTTTAGCTGATAGTGCAACAACAAAAAAATATGTAAAAAAAATGAAAATGATTAATGAAAAATGCAATAGTTACTAGATGCATTGCCATACATATTTTGTAATGGGTAGAAGCACTTTAAATCTTCTTTGTACTGTGGTACGTCCATTTGTTTCAGCACCCTTTATTCGATAGGCGCAAGGCTTTCCGTCCATTTATATTCACCCACTTCCTACCATTGTCCGGCCGATATCGAATTGAAATATTGTTTCGACATGTCGTGTGCGAACAATACAGACTATGCTCACATTATGTACTTTTTGATGTATACCCTATATAATGAAACACGAGTTTCACTAAAATAATATACCATTCCTCTCTGATGTTGCAATATCAACAGCGCCGTGTTGATTTTGAGGGCAAGTGTTAACATTATTTTGTTCCTGTTCAATTTGTCAGTTGGGAAGCTTAATGTGCTACACGAAACAATAGTAATTACTGGCGATAAACTGACGCCGCTTTGCGATTGTAAGTTTATATGAACGCACATATTGTTATGTGGAACATCACACTGTGTTTATATTGTTTAATCTCATTAACCTCAACGGATCATAAAATCACCGGTGTTCGGAAAAAGGTAATAAGTAATGAGTAAAATACAAGCCAAAATCAATTTTATTTTCATAATATTAACGTCACAAATACGTTTATTCAAGGTCAATAAGAGTAAATATTGCCAGTTTTCATTGGACTTCTGTGTCCGGATGATCCGTGAGTTGTTAAATGTCACGCAAAGCATAAATAAAAGGTAAAAAGTTATTTTCTAAAATTGAACACCTACGAACTAGAATTTCAAATAGAATTTCGACTATAGAATCGGTAACGTTTAAATAAAGAGCAAGAGTCAAATTCTATTGCCACGTAATTGAATCTTTAGAAGTGTCTGAAATATTGGCTTAAAATGTTATGCATTACGAATTTTTAATGAAAGAAATCCGTTTAGAATGTCTGGGAGTTAGGCTTCAGCGGTTCCGTTGAATTTTTGTCGTTAGCTACAATATTACCGCGGCTGGGGCGCGCAGCTTTCTGCTCATTCTACATTAAAAATTGCTTGCATTCTTCATGCTTCGCTTTATTTCGCGGTAGGGGATTTATAATTTTTATTTTACTAGTCACATCGGCTTACCAGGTTATTAAAATGAAACTTTGTGGGTTTCAAGTGTGTACTAGTCACAACTAGCTGGTGTATGCAGTTCCGCTCTGGTGAGTTTTTTCTGGATCTAATTTTATGGACTACATTTATACAATACCCAGACCCGTAACATTTTTTTGTGGATCACACAATCATTGGTCTTGACGAGGAAATCGAACCCTCGACCTGTTGTATCACAGCGTAGATATATAGATTATAGATATATAGATTATTAAAAGATTAAGTAGGTACAAATTCAGTTTCTAGAAAATTTTTGATGGGGCGAAGACGCAGAGTGACTTTCTAATGTTTTCGTACAAAATACAGTACAATAAATAAATACACCCAACAGTCACACATATAGTTTTAACCACACAATATGTCAAAAATGTTTCGAGGGTATCAAAAACTAAGAGGTAAAACATCCAGATCCCAAAAAAATATCTTTTTGTCGTACAAAAAATATGCAAAAATAAAATACCAGTTGTTGTATTCGTACTTCATCACATTTTTATATGTACACAGTTATATGTAGATCATATTATATGTGATCAGAAATCAGAACAACACCCAGACCCGAAACAAATATTTGACGGTTATACAAATATATTTTGTCTCGGTGCGGGAATCGAACGCACGGGCTCTCGTTTCATAGCAAGCCACGGAGGCTGTCAAAGCTGTAAGACACGTAATGTATTCCCGAGAGGAAAAAGATGGGTCTTGGACACATGTTCATCATAGCGCGCTGCGGTTTACGATTTCTTCCCCAGGGACATCTATTCTATATGGTTTCAGGCTTGTGTCCATATAAATCCATTCGGCACTATTTTTGACTTAACCATTTAAGTCGACTATTAATTTTGGTTGAGCGAAAGACATCAAACCTTTAAGCTGCTGTTAGGCCGGCGTTTGACCCGTGAATTGACCACAAATCTGTGGTCCGTTCGGTGCAACTGACACCTCGACAGCGCAGCGGTCACGAGCGACGGCTACGCCCTCTTTTGTTTACTAGTAGACAAGCTCTATAAATAATTAATTATAACCATTCAAATTCATAGAATCCTACCCGCCGACATTGAAGACCACAAATTAATTTCCTTTCTTCAAATTGAATCCTGGAGTTATAACCGTTAATAATTTAATCATTTGTACCACTCTACTGTCGGTTTAGATTGTTTATAATGGAAATGATCTATTTCGTTAGTTAGTTTGCACTTTCGTATAGAATACGCCAAAGGGTATCTCTAGAATCTGGCATTTGATGTGAATTACATGGGTGGCATATAAATAAATTTAGTAAAAATCAGTAGTGTCTAAAAAGTAAAAATAAAATTTATCTAGAACAGAATAGTCTTTAAGTCTATTTGCACTTTTAGACTTATTCTATACTAGCTCGCGGCTCCGCCCGCGTGGAGGTCATGTTTGGGAGAAAAAGTATACAATACAAAATACCAATTTTCATGCGTTTAATTTAAAACGTTTAGTTTAAAAAAAGTTTCATCCCCTATTTTACCCCCTTAGGGTTGTTGGAAATACCAGCCGTATTTCCAAAAACCCTTCCTTAGTGGATGCCTACGTCATAATTTCAAGTCTCTTACCCCAGCCGTATAGGCTGTGCCTTGATATGTCAGCCAGTTTCTTCTTTTATATATACAGATATCTCGTCGGTTTCATTGAAAGAGCGGTATTGAGCATATGTATTCAAGCGACTTAAAAACCACATGGCAGACGATGTAGTTTCCGAAGAAAAGATTAATAATTTAGTTATAGGGTTACAAAGAAATTAATTAGTTTAAAAATAATTAAAATAGGAAGCTGAAAATAGTCTGTGGTTGGGTGCAGGCCGTGACTGAGTGCGAGAGTTGGACACACCCATTCCATGTCCGCCGCGGCCGGCTTGCCGCTTGTCCCATCTCGTCACACCCGTGTATTACCTAATTTAATTTGTAGTCCGCGCAATTTATGGGCCACAGAAGAGCCGTCAGCCTCCCTATTTGTTAGTAATGTCTGTCCAGACTGATACATTTCAAGCTATACGTTTTTTATTGAGCGCCGAATTATGTAGTAAATTATGTAGCATGATTGTGTCAAAGAATACTATTACTTAATATATGCTAGTTGAGTAAACTTATAAATAAAAGTAAATATAATAATTGTATTGTATCAAATATAAATACAATATAAACTTACATTTCAAAATAAAAATAAACTTATTTGGGATATCTTTTAATTAATTTGCAATTATTGTAAGGTGTTATATATACACGACTTACTTTGACCCATAAGCTTGCTATGTATAGCATATGTTGGTAATGTGAAAAGAAACTTACTATGTTAAAAAGTAGAACATCTACGCATAGTTATAAATATTCATTTTAAATTGTTACCCCATCAAGGAACAAAAATAACCAATCAAAATAGTCGACCAACGAATCATCTAAATAGTATATGCGACGTGTCATATCACTTCACAGAAAATGCACCTACCATTTGAAATTGAATTTATATACAAATATTGTTGTAGGTATACGAGAGTAAATATTGTAACTGTAGCCTAAAGCAATTTGAAGCGGGTGGGCCAGCGGTCTTTGTTGCATATCGGGCGGTAATAGAATTTGGTCCGCTTTTTGCGTGGTCGGGCGGTCCGGCCGCGTAATAGCGAGCTCGGTTGCCTTTGTAACTGCATCTAAATCTGCCCGCGCTATGTATCCCCTGTTATGGTATAACCAATTATTGCATAACAACATCGTAGTGTTCGCAACATTAATAATTAGCAACTCTTAGTTTACCCTGATAGATTTTCTTAGTTTGAATTGCTTTTTAATATCAACGGGTTGAATGAATTTTAAAAATAGAGTCGGTGTACAACTCTCTACAACTTTCTTAAATATGCAGTTTTTAAATAATCATACGTATACACTCACGCCTATAAACCCCGAAAGGGTAGGCAGAGGTGTAACCAGTACACCTACTTTTCGCCGAATTTATTACAGTTCCATAATGTGACAGGGGGCGAGCCTATCGCCATACCGGGCACAATTCTAGACTCCAGGCTGATACTGAGCATTTCTAAATAGAAAAACTCAATATCACTTTACCCGATCCGGATATCGAACCCGTGACCTTAGCACAGCTGTCGTCACGCATGCGCAATTACAAAGCCACACATACGCCACCGAGGCAGTCAATAATGTTCTGTACGATATTATATTGAAAACTATTACTAATGGTGTGTAATTGTTTGACCAGATAATGTATATTAATTATTTACATATTATGACACAGATACTACTCAGTCACGTTTCATGAATCACTTCGTCTATTGGTGAAAACCGTATGGAAATCTGTTCAGTAGTTTTTGAGTATATCGCGTTCAGACAGACGTGGTGAGGGTACTTTGTTTTATAATATGTATAGACAGATAAATTATTCACCGTACAGTCTAAACAGAGGTTTTTAAGGTAAAGGTTACGTAATTCAATAAAAATGTTGATCTTACCGACCATGATAATATTGACTTAAGTGAAACTTCTCCGCTCGCTTTCAACCGCATAAAATGTTCGATTAGACCTACGAAAAATAAGTATTAAACTCCGCATTGCGAAAAAGTTTCCGTCGTTTTATTGGGGTTCCGTCGGCCGACCCGTTCACATGGGGTGCATCTTGCTAACAAGTTCAGTGCATGGTGGATAGCTAAAGACGGTTTCGCAACCGTAAATCCATTCGTAATTCCAATTTAGTGCCCGAAAGATGTCGCAAGCCACCGTGGTTGTCGTTTTTTACACCGTAATATTTGTTAATTTATTTATTTACACTTCATACATACATTCAAATGTAAAGGAGGATATAATGAGCCATTCTCTTACAGTCAAACCTTGGGTGATGCAGAGATGGAATGAAGTAGATGTGCCAATAACGCGAGATACTTTAAATTAAACTAAGTAATAAACATATGATCCTGCAAATTATTTTAACAGCAGTTTACGAACCTTCGACTTAAACGCGTAAAGACTCGGGCACATCCTGACTTCTAAAGGAGGCGCATTCCACAGAAGTATAGACTGTGTAGAGAAAGACGAATGAACAAAGTCAGAGTTGTGGGATTGGAAAACTAGGAGAAGATTATTCGACGAGCAAAGAATTCTCTCGTGGCTGGAATGAAGTATTTCTAAATCGAAAAACCCAATATCACTTTACCCGATCCGGGGATTGAACTCGAGACCTCAGCACAACAGTCGTAACGCATGCGCAATTACAACTGCGCCACCGAGGCAGTCAGATTTCAGATTTTATTTTAAACGTTGTATGGTATACGTTTAATTAAACAATAGTTAGTCTGAATTAGTATAAAATCATGTTATGCATATTTACGTTTGTTTTGAGGTTCGACTGCAACGCTTGTTGATTTCAAATTTTGTTTGGTTATGCAATATTGATGAGTGCGTGAAATTAAGGTTGTATTGTGTGTAGGACTAAAAATTAAAAATTCCATTTCTACAAAAAAAAGCAAATCTATAAAAAAACTTGTATTAAACTTGTTACTTTAAAGTAAAGTTCTCAAAATGAACTTAACATGAAATAAAACAGACAGAAAAGTCACTTGCACGTAATGTTTGAGCTATATCTACTCTTCGGTCTTAATCCTAAGTTTTACAGTCGCCAGATGAAAATTTGTTTCATAAGCATCTGACATAGTATCTTTTTCGTGTGCGTTTGTAAAATATCGCAAAGAAAATATTACGTTTATCATCTCATCGCCTTTCACAGAGATAGAAGTGCTTTTGTTCATCTGTCACCTGACACTAAATAAGCAACTTTTATCCTGAGGGTGCCATTTTAATGAGAAGTAATGAAGTTCCCGACCTTTCTGATGTTTTGTTAGGTAAGTACCTTATTTGTATTAGTTAGGGCGTGTTATTACACATTCAGTAGTATCATTTTTACCATATACTAGTTTACGTATTGTCGAAGTACAATGGTATTCTCCGTTAATTCAGAATAATGCAACTTTCATTTAAACCACAGGAAATAATCAGATTTTATGACTGCTCGGTAAATATGTTGTTGTTAATATATAAAAAATACTGGCTTGTATCTGTATATATAAAAGAAGAAACTGACTGACTGACTGACTGACTGACTGATCGATCAACGCACAGCCTAAACGGCTGGGGTTAGAGACTTGAAATTTTGACAGTAGGTACCTTTTATCACGTAGGCATCCACTAAGGAAGGGTTTTTGGAAATACCACCCCTAAGGGGGTAAAATAGGGGATGAAAGTTTGTATGAAAATCCGTCATTTTTGAAGTTAAATTCATGAAAATTTGTATTTGCCATTTTAGTTAAAAACAAAAATATATGTTTCAGGATTTTTGGAAATTCCGCCCCTAAGGGGGTAAAATAGGGAATGAAAGTTTGTATGAAAATCCGTCATTTTTAAGTTAAACGCATTAATATTGGTATTTTGTATTGTATACTTTTTCTCCCAAACATGACCTCCACGCGGGCGGAGCCGCGAGCAACAGCTAGTTACTTATAAGCTGCATAATACACATAATATTTTTGGAAATAAAAAAAGAGACAGACAATGACAAAGGTAGATTTTTGAATTAAATGAAATTGAAAAATTCTGGACGGTATTGTAGCGGTATATTAAATATAAATAACACCCAACAGTCACACACATAGCCCCGACCCTGAACTAAGATACGAGTATTGTGTCGTGGGTTACGAGAGAGTTCAGGTTCCACAACACCTAGCCCCGAAACAAAAGTCACATAAACAACCACCAAAGTCACAGCCGGCTACTCGCCCGCTGCGCGATGAAGGATGCCAATAATAACACCAGTCCTGTAATACACATTGTCCCACTGCTGGGCACGGGCTTCTTCTACTAATGAGCGGGGTTAGGACTTTGTCCACGCTGCTAGCTTAATGCGGGTTGGTAGACGTCACATATCTTTGAAATTCTTATGAGAATTTCCTTTACCTTTTATACAAGCGATAATTAAAAATGGAGGCATACGTAACTTAAAAAAGTTCAAAACTTCAAAAGGTTTATGCCATTTAATCTGGTTACGAATCTGCGACCTTCGTCTCGGCAGTCTGTACCGGTTCCAACTAAGCTATCGCCGCAATACGATATACGATATCATAAATACTAAATGGTGTAGACAAACGAAACAGGCTGTGTATAAATTACACATCCAGACATAATCGTATTCGAAATTAATTCGCAATAATTAAATTTGTATTAGAGAAACACAATCACGATTAGATAAAACAGTTCATTTATTAATATCTGGCGTGGCAATATTTTACGCTGTCATCGTCCTTATAATTATGAGGTCGTTAATACGCCGCGGCGTAGGCGCCATATAATCAAAGTGAAAATAAATCTTTTCGGAATGAAAAACGGACATGAAATAAGCGCATATTTTTCCTTTTAATACAACTATAAAAACGCTAAGCTATAAGCAGGCTCCCCACGGTCCGTCAAAGTGGATACTACTGACGTGAATAACGGTTCGTTTAATGAGTGCTTTAACGCTTTCAATGTGCTTTATGAATAATGAAATTAGTTGCTTATTCCGTTCTCGAGGTTCGTGCTTGGGACTTAATAAGGTTTATGAGTTACGAGTCGCTATAAACGTCTTCGGTACGAAATCAAACATTATAATAATTACTGTTTTGTATTACCTGATGTTGCGGTTTCTTTTAATAGTTTTTAACATATGATTTTTATAATGGTTTCTTATGTTTACGCGAATATCATACATTGAAATGAAACAAATTTTTACGTTATTCAGTACGCCCCGTGACCATGAAGGCTGTAAAGCTTTCGAAACGTCGGGATTAAATAAGTTAAATAAACCGCGATAGAATCCGTAAAAAATAGTTTTATTTAAATATATGATTTTTATTCACGTTTTTTAATTTACCAAAACAGGGTTTCTATTACTTTTAAAAGAAATTCTATATAAACCTAAACCTGGCACACTAAGCCCCTCTGATGTGACAACTGTTTTTATCCCTAATAGAAAAAATGAAAATATTTTATTTTATAATTTATTTATAATATAACTTCTATTTTACCGTTGATGTTATCTAATATACATAACATTTTATGTTTTTAAAAACAAACAGACGTACTGATAAATATAAAGATAAATTTACAATGTAAATAGATTGCCATTTTAGCATTCCATTTGCAAAAATTCAATTTGCTTATATTTAGATATAAGATACTTTATTTTTATTAAGAAGGTAATATCAGATATTTTATTCATATAGCCTTGCAAACATTGTAATGGCTCAGTATAAAAGCAATAAATTCAAGTAAGGTATCGTTTCATTCCCGATCTCGTTTGGCGCTCTCCTTCTGTAACATGACACGTTCGCAGTAGGAGGCTATCGCACGTCGCGGTTTCCCTCCGCCAACCACGGCCGGCAGAGGTTTCTGTCGACGACTGATCTGAGAGTGCTGCGCTCTTCGTCACTTCTCACGAGTATGTTGGGTCGTGTCCTCGTGGCTGTTATCACAATAGTCGACTTGATACTCCTTCTTTCCGATGCTACACAGGAACGAACCGAAACATCCGTCGCTCAACAGCCGTGGCCTACCCAAAAGTAAACTTTGCTTTCAGATGAATATCATGCCTTGGTGGGGGAGTGGTAATTGTGCTTGCGTTACGATTGCTGTGCTGAGGTCTCGGGTTCGATCCCCGGGGTGGGGTAAAGTGATATTGGGTTTTTATATCTAGAAATTTTCAGTATTAGTCCGGAGTCTGGAATTTGTGGCCGGTATGGCGATAGGCTCGCCCCTTATCACATCGCACCTCTTCTTACCTCTTCGGGGATTATATGCGTGAGTGTATATGTATATGAATATCATATTGAGCAAAATAACTAGAATATTTAGGCAGTGTATACTCAGTGTTTACTTCCGAAGCCGAAACTTCATTTCTCACAAGAGACAATATTAATAAAATTCTGGTGCTTTAGAAGATAATAGAAAAGAAATTAGTAAGAGTTACACTTACGCTGACGAAACAAATGTATGAGTCAGACATGAAAGTCGCAGATGCCATTAAGTGCCTGGTAAACCTTAAATGGTAGTGGGCGAACTACGTTACCCGAAAGCTCATCTCCTGGAGTAAAGCGGTTATGAAATGACGACACGGGGGTGGGAGGTTGTTTGAAGGCCTGAGGCACACCACAGCTGCTATAGAAGGATAGTAAGAAAACGAAGGCAGGATAGAACTCAATACTAATAGTAAAGTAATGGTACTTGTGGCTGCAGCTGAAGAAGGCTTACACAAAACCTAAAAATTCTAGGATATGGCTAAAAAACGCAAAAGAACATGTAGCTTAATAGGTAATGCCAACAAAATAGTTTCTTTAAATAAGTTTCTATAATAAGTTTTTTTTTGCAGAATGTGCATTGTTTTTTCGCAAAGCGTGAATAGTTCCATGACTCGATCACCTTCGATATCTCCGCTAGGTCGATTGAAAACTGAATTTTGAAATTAAAATAGATTTATTTTTAAAAAATAAAATAGGAATGATGGAAGCGATGTATAATATACACAGTCAGGTCATAAGTATTGTCACACAGTAAAAACTTTTATTTTAGAATGCTGGCCACAAAAAAGTTTATTGAATTCGAATTTCAAATTGTTCATGAAAATAAAAATGTATACTTTTTAGAATTTTACTCATTTTTAAATATGGAGTGGACGCTTAAAGAAGACCGTGTTGCAGTAATTGCGTTGCATCGTTGCGGTTACGCGCCAATTCAAATTTTTGACATACTGAAAAATTTGAATATTTTAACAAAAGATTCGTTTATCGTACCATCAAACGATACAATGAAGACTCTAGTGTAGATGTAGTGTAGAGGTCAAGAAGTAGTCGCCCTCGGTCTGTTAGGACTCCAGCAGTGATAAAAGCTGTGAAGGCGCGAATTCAAAGAAATCCCAAACGTAAGCAGAAACTGTTGGCCCTTCAGATGGGGTTAAGCAGAACCACGGTGAAAAGGGTGTTAAATGAAGACTTAGGGCTTCGGGCATATCGAAGAAAAACAGGACATCGTTTGAATGCTCGTCTAATGGACCTGAGACTGAAGAGATGCCGCGCTTTGTTGAAGCGGTACGCGGGAAAAAAATATCGGGAAATTCTTTTTTCAGATGAAAAATTTTTTACCGTAGAAGAGAGCTACAACAAACAAAATGATAAGGTGTACGCACACAGTAGTGAAGAAGCGAGCAACCGTATTCCGCGTGTCCAACGAGGTCATTTTCCATCCTCGCTCATGGTATGGTTGGGAGTTTCTTATTGGGGCTTAACTGAGGTACATTTAAAGGTGTAAAAACGAATGCAGTTGTGTATCAAAATACAGTCCTGACGAACCTTGTGGAACCTGTTTCTCATACCATGTTCAATAACAGGCACTGGGTATTCCAACAAGATTCGGCGCCAGCTGATAGAGCGAAGAGCCCACAAGACTGGCTGGCGGCGCGTGAAATCGACTTCATCCGGCACGAAGACTGGCCCTCCTCCAGTCCAGATTTGAATCCGTTAGATTACAAGATATGGCAACACTTGGAGGAAAAGGCGTGCTCAAAGCCTCATCCCAATTTGGAGTCACTCAAGACATCTTTGATTAAGGCAGCCGCCGATATTGACATGGACCTCGTTCGTGCTGCGATAGACAACTGGCCGCGCAGATTGAAGGCCTGTATTCAAAATCACGGAGGTCATTTTGAATAAACTTTAGTGTCATAAGAATCTATGTTTTGTTAAGTTCATTTTGGTATATAAATGGTTACATAATGAATAAACTTGTTTCAATTATTTTATATTAAACATGTGACAGAATTTATGACCTGACTAGGTATATTTACTCGTGTACACTATGATGAACGACTTGTAACAAAATCGAAATACCATTTTCTTTAAGGCGCACGTTGTAGAACTTTGGTTTGTACATAATCTTTATTTACATTTTGTACACAATAGGTAAGTTCCACAGTTTAATACTTTTTTTTATAAACAACAACAGTCACATACACTTTTACTTTTACTTTTTTTTATAAACAACAACAACAACAACAGTCACACACATAATTCTGACCCCACACTAGGTAAAACCTGTATCGTGGGTATCAAGAACTACGAGGGACTACGGTCCCACAACACCCAGACCCGAAACAACTATCTGTCTGTCACACTAACATTTGTCTCAGTGTGGGAATCGAACCCACGGCCTCTCATTTCATAGCCGGCTACTCACCCACTGCACCACGGAGGCTGTCAGACATTTAGCATCTATGAAATGAAAAATAAAAATACCATTCTCTCTGGTCCAGTAGTTGATCGCTTTAGGTGAAGCTTCAACGTGACACTGAAGAGTGACGTCGGTGCCCAGCGGTGCACCCACAAGCTGGTTCGGCACTTGCACTAATGGGTGGACTGCAACAAAAAATATATTTTTTTATCCTGGCACGGTTAAGTGACCACACTGCACCTGACGGTAAGCGCAGTGCTGTCCAAATAGAGTATAGAGTAGCGAGAGACAATCTATACCCCGCTACTCAACACAATCATGCCGGTCTGCTTCTTTACACTACGCCATGGGCAAGAAGTTGAAGAAGCGGTCGAGGGTCTATTGTCAGAGTACTCAGAAAGCCGCAAAACGGCCAAACATTGTACCCTAACTCTAGACCCCCGACAAAAACCGGATGTACGCTGGCTGATTCCGGAACGCGACACACTTGCACACGTGTGCCACTATGGCGGGTTTTTCCCCCTGTGTACGGTGGTTGCTATCCGGGCGGATATGAATATCTTACCACGAGCAATTTAAGGATCGGCAACGCGCATGTGATGCTCCTGGTGTTGCAGGCATCCATAGGCTACGGTAACCGCTTACGATCAGGCGGGCTGTTAGCTTGTTTGCCACCATCCTGGTATTTTAACCATTACTAAATTTACATCACATCAGTCTGAAATTGGCCCCTTCATTTGATTGAATTTCCAATTTTATTCTTGTACTTCGTCGTCAGATCATTACCAAATTTGTATAGAACCACCTTTGAGGTAATACTTCAACTAGGAAATGAATCATCCATATCGGCCTGCAGTTGGCGAATATATAAAAAATAGGTTTTATTGAAAATAGCTTATAGAACCCTAGATATTGTTCTATTGTTTTTTAACGTAATATTGTTTTAATATAAAAATAAAAGTATTTAGCAGAAATAAAAAACATCCCACAAATTACATATGATACGCGAAAATGTTAAAGAACATGTGGAATTTCATTCGATTTCCAAAAATGTGCACACCAACAATTTTACTAGTAGAAAATATAAAAAGAATTTATGTAATGCGTTAAGCAGGCCACCTAAAGTGGCCTAAGCGGTTGCAGCGTCGTTTTTGTTTGCATAACTTTCCATTTGCACCTTCTGTTTATGTAAGGCATGTAAGCTTTTTGCATTTGGCATTAAAAACACACATCCTCATATAAGTTCTTTGCAAGCTTTTACTGATTTTATTTATTTTACATTATTGCAGTAGTTTATCAAATTGGGAGTAGCTGATGCTCAGTTTCCTAGATTCAGTACGATCAGTTGACAAATAATAATTATATTTAATCAATAATATAGTCCCTCATTTTTAACTTATTAATACTGTTATTATTGAGTTTCAAATATAATCGACTTTTAAGTGGTAACACCATATCCATGATGTTATCCGTATACAAATATTGGTTAAGACTTGTTACGTGGGATTTTGAGTTGGCAAGCTTTCACATTAGCGCATAGAGCGGTCTGTTTGCATATGCACTTCGCTACTTTGGCGATAAAACTTCTTCGCGTCTGTCATATGTTTATGCGGAATATTATCCCGAGCTAAAACCACAGTTATTTGTACTAACTTTGTTTGCCAAGTCAGTTTTAAACTCATAATTAATTAATTTAATACACTAACACCTTAACCTGATGCAATATAAAATGATATTATATGAACTTAGTCGCGATAGGAGTTTTTAAGTGAGGAAGATGTGCTATATTAGGATAAAATGTAAATATATGAAATAATTCTATGTGCATTAATGTAAACAGTTGTACTGTCGGACTGTTTAATACACATAAGGATACAGAGTCGTATAGTTGTCGGAAAAATTGTAATTTTTTTTTTATAGCATAGGCCGACAATCGAGCCAGTGGGTCACCTGATGTTAAGTGATCTCCACCGCCCATGAACATTCACAATACCGAAAGTATCATGTATGCGCTGTCGGCCTTGAAGGACAGGAATGGGGATTAGGGAAGGGAAGGGGGAATCTGGGCCTCCGGATATCTCACTTACCATACGAAACGCGACAGTAAACTGTCACTTTACGTTGGTTTTCTGTGAGACAGTGGTACTACCCCGGTCGAGCCGGCCCATTCATGCTGTAGACAAATATGTCTACAGCGTGGCTCTACCACCATTGTTTCACTTGTTTCACTGAGATTTAAAGAATCAGTTAATTTTTATTTAGATATAACACCTATAGTCGTTTTTATTTTAGCATTTTCTTTTAATAAAAGTATGCAATTCAAATAGGTGTTTACAAAATCTCTAAATAATATCAGAGGGAGCGGTGGGGGGTGTTCCCCCAAAATAAAAAAAAAAAACACCTTAACCTGTAGTTTACTACCACAAGTATTTAAGTAGTACGAAATCAATCTGAATGAACTTTCAATACCTACCAGACTTGAAAACATCTCTTAAAAATCAAAACACAGTTAATAACAAAAAGTCATAACTAAAATAAAGTGTTAGTTATTAATGTAAACAATTGCACACCGAAACTCTATTCAGGGTGAATTAAGGAAAACGGAATTTTCTCCAGGACCTTAGATCGGAGCTTATTTGCGGTTATTCTCTTTGACCGTCGTTAAGTTCCTTTGGACGGCTTTTACGAGTTTGAGTGGCCAATTTAGCGAACAAAATCTGAACGATCAGAATTTTTGTTCTAATTAATAATTCTAAAGGGCAACGAGGGCGGCGTTTGCTCCTTATTAACAGGAATAATACGGCATCCGACATTAATCCTATTGCAGATGAAAGTTATGGAGAAAGTCATAAATATGTTTTAAATTTTATCACAGTTTCGTGAATCTGTTTGAATTACTTAAAGAACGCGATTAAGCAATCCCTAGATATATAAGCATAGTATATTCTCAACAGCAATCAAAAGTTACGGGAGTTTTCTCGGTGAGGATTCCACGCGGAATTCTTGAAGTGACAGTTTGATTAACCGAGCGGCGCACACGCTTTCCTCATTTTCGGATTTCTTGGCGTTTTATAGTTAGTACCAGCGATAAACGACTTTGGAATTTATTAAACAACTACTTACGCGTGGTAACTTTACCCTCATCACAGATATTTGGATTTATTTTTAATTTTTTTTTGTTATATCACTAATTCCGTTGGCTTTATTAAATAGATCGCGCTTTGGATTTGTTTACTTTGTTATGTTTCCTTTTCTTTAAACTCAATTTGCTGTTTCCCGGCTCCAGTGAATCAAGTAAAGAAACTCACCGCGTTACGAAGCACTTACAGCAACAAATGAATTGCTTCACTTCTGGTGGGCCTAAAAAACTCTTTTTATGTCCGCCCACCGCGGCCGCAAGACCCTGCCCGCTGTTATCATTCGTTTTCGGAGGAGGAAATTTAAATTAAATATTTGAGAGCGTTAATTTTGTCTCCTCATCGAGCGAACGCGACGCATTCTTTGTGAAGTAATTAAACTGAGTGGAAGGGTTTCAGACGACAGTAGTTTGTTTGTTCGCTTGAAATTGCGTTTTCTATGGAGTGAATTTACCGTTGTCGTCAAGTGCTACTTTGAATCTTATTTGTTTATTAAGATTTGAAGTTTTATCATTGTCGAAATAGTATACATAAAACATATACACTCACGCCTGTAAATACCCGAAGGAGTAGGCAGAGGTGCAACCAGTACACCCACTTTTCGCCGAATTTATTTCGGTGCCATAATGTGATAGGGGCGAGCCTCTCGCCGTACCGGGCACAAATTCCGGACTCCGGGCTAATACTGAGAATTTCTAGATTAAAAAAACTTAATATCACTTTACCCCACCCGGGGATCGAGCCCGAGACCTCAGCACAGCAGTCGTAACGCGTGCGCAATGATACATGCGCCTCCGGGCTCCGAGGCAAAATAAAATGTATAATTATATGTCAAAATAGTATGTTGGAATAAAACATCATTGTTAAATTTGGTGATTGAATTACGCGAACTAAATTTCTATAAATATGTACACACGCCTTTATAGTATCCAATCAGAGTATTTACATCGGAACTGCCAATAACAGAATGAAAATACTCAGTAGTCAAAGCGCTCGTTCAACAATGCAGCAATGAAAATCTTATACACAATATTGAACTAAAATACTGGAGCGACGAGAGTAGACATTGAATTTGAATGTAGTTTTATGACCTACTATTTGAATTTATACAAGAAGTTAAAATCAACAAATTATTTGTACTATTTATTTTTGTTGTTTTAAAATTAATTAGTTTTTTTTTAATTATTAAATTACCATCTATAGGACATCGGACGCAAACCTATTTTTTATTTATGAATTGCCAATTATTGGATAGCTATATCACTGGCAATATCTTGTATGTTGAACAAATTTTATAAGTAATTAAGCATTAAAATAAGTGGCTATTTAATTTTAAACGTAAATATTTATATTATTTGATGAATGACATTTTCATACTGAAGACTCAGAAGGCAAATATGTCATGCCATGATTGAAAGGGTTGTTAAAAAACACTTTTTTATCTAAAACCCTGGACTGATGTATTAGGTGTCAGAATTGCGTATATATTTTATTCAGAAATTGTATAAAATAATGCTACTGAAACATGTGGTTAACATTGTTACAATGTGATTAAGTTTTCGAATTCATGATATGATCACTGTCAATTCCCCACAGTCGATGCATCGGGCAGATGGTAATGTGTGAATAGTGCACATATACTATAATTTGTGCAGTGAATTCGCGATTGCT
Source organism: Laothoe populi (assembly GCA_905220505.1). NCBI lineage: Eukaryota > Metazoa > Arthropoda > Insecta > Lepidoptera > Sphingidae > Laothoe > Laothoe populi. The sequence continues at coordinate 13,839,385 of HG992148.1, forward strand.
GTGAATGCGACCGATCGATCACCGCACATAAGAGATTAATTTGTCTGAGTGGTTCGCTTATCTAAAAAAATCACTGCACGCGTTCTAATTTTGGTGATTAGCTATCTCTGTGTAGAATAACTAATTTGTCCAATAATATACATACATATACACTCACGCCTGTAATCCCCGAAGGGGTAGGCAGAGGTGTAACCAGTACACCCACTTTTCGCCGAATTTCGGTCCCATAATGTGATAGGGGGCGAGCCTATCGCCACACCGGGCACCATTCCAGACTCCGGGTTAATACTGAGTATTTCTAGGTAGAAAAACACAATATCACTTTACCCGACCCGGGGATCGAACCCGATACCTCAGCACAGCAATCGTAACGCATGCGCAATTACATCTGCGCCACCGAGGCAGTCAAATATTATCATGTGTAACATAACTTACATTATAATTTAACGTAATTTTTTTTTTATTTTTGTTTTTATCTAGACCATTCATAATGAGTAATTCGTGGCCGACGCAAAGAAGGAAGTATTAAATTTAACGCGTATTTTATATCTCTTTTTAATGTTCGCATTTTTTTAGAGTCATTGAACTTTGATAATTATCTTTTTTCGCTTAAGTTTCGATTAAAGCGTTGCATCTCTCATTTAAAAAGCGAACTAAGCTGAGATTTCAGGTGCTGATGATAAAGCAATTTTTATGGTTTTATTTATATTAAAATAGTTGAAAATGTTGTCAGACTAATTTTGAAACATTATTAACAGTATAGGATTCTTAATACAGAGTATGTATTGAACTTTACGGACTATTTCTTATTTATGTAAAGTGTTTTTTGTTTTCAAATTTTTGTACCTATGAAACATTAAGGTCAGTAAAGAATGCCGCAACCCTTAAATGATATTTATACGCATTGGTGACTTGGGTACGACAGAGTGTTAAAGGATAAGACCTAGTTTTAGAACTGAAATGTTAACGTAGATCCAATCTCAATCTAGGTACATGTGTTTTGGTATATTGCTTTAAAAACTTGTGTACCTTCACTTCTGTATGATAACAGCTTCGTTGCGAGTCTGCCAAGTATAACTATAATTATCGCTTTTCTATAGTCTTGAAGTCGCTAGTTCTAGTTAGTCTCTAGTTTTGAAGTTTGTTATTAATTTATATTTACTCGAGTTATAAATTTAACGAGTTTCTTTAAAATTGTATCAATATGATTTTCCTGGTTTATTTAAAATACACACACATACACTCACGCCTGTAATCCCCGGAGGGGTAGGCAGAGGCGTAACTTGTACACCCACTTTTCGCCGAATTTCGGTCCCATAATGTGATAGGAGGCGAGCCTATCGCCATACCGGGACAGATTCCAGACTCCGGGCTAATACTGAGAATTTCTAGATAGAAAAATTCAATACCACTTTACCCGACCCGGGGATCGAACCCGAGACCTCAGCACAGCAGTCTTAACGCATGTGCAATTACAACTGCGCCACCGATGCGGTCATATTTAAAATAAGCAAGATAAAGACTGTTTAAGTATTACGTTTTTAATTTTCGTCCTATCTTTGTATTATTTAAATATGTCATTATACGTTGTCACCTATCATATCACAAGATAGACTATGCTTTGCAAACCGTAAGGGTACAATTTGTCCTTCTGTGTACCCTTTCGGGGATACAGGCGTAAGCTTATGTTATCATTGTATCACACATATAACTAGTTGGTGCAAGCGGCTCCGCCCGCGTGGTAGTCATTTTCGAAAGAAAAGGTATAAAACCCATGGAGTCATCTTAAGCTATTATATGCTAAGCTATACACTTTCTATATTTTGATATCTCATAGGAACCGTGCATTTTTCGGGAAAAATTTGCCTATGCAAAAACCCCTACACTATGCAAAAAAATTATGTCAATCTCTTGCTCTGTGAAAAATAACAAAGCATCTATCCCACAGGCACCGTATATTTTCCGGGATAAAAAATAGCCTATGTGCTTCGAGACTCGACCAGATCCGTTCAGCGACGTTCTGGCGTGATTGAGTGACAACCATCGTTCCATACATCTATTTATCCAATCATTCGCATTTATAATATTAGTAAGATTATTATAAACATTTCTAACCTGAGAGCCATTTTGATAGTTTATAGTCCTTATAATATTCCCAGTAAAAGTCGAATCTTCAATCAGCATGTTGCTGTTTGATGTAACATCAAACGTTGCACCAGAAACGATGCTCGCCAATTTCTATCCACGCCATAACTTTCACTAAACACGCCCTGTCGACTCCAGGCGGCGCGTAATTCAGATGCAAGACACGCACCGAAGATGATACGTGATAACATGAAAATCTCCCAATTGCTTACGTGTTCCCGGTGGGGCGCGTCGGCTCCCTGACTAACCGAGCATTGAATAACTCCTGGTTATAAATTAGTCTTCGAGATCATCTGATAAGTGAGTTCGGCACGTAACGCTTTTTGCCCGTGCTTTACGCAGGTGAAATAGACTTTATGGGTGATTGAATTGATACATGACGTGAATATGTAAGCGACGCGGACGGTGTGGTTTGTTTGATTTTCGCTGGGGGTAAATTGTAGGCTCTTTTACAAGTCAGTGTGTTTGACTGTTCCCAATTGTGATAAATAATTCTCTTTATAATTTACTAGATGTTGCCCGCGGCGCCCCCGAATCAATTTTATTTTTGAAAGAAAAGGTAAACCATCTATGGAAGGATCAGCTTTTACATCTTTCTATATCTGTCTAGTAGTGAATAAAGAACCTTATATTTCTGGGTTAAAACATAGGTATACTATGTGTTAATCCAGCTAATTTATTTGCCAAATTTCATTGGAATCCGTTCAGCCGTTTTGCGTGATTAATTAACATACAAACTTTATTTTATAATATTAGTAGGATAATTACAGTTAGGTATAAAAAAATATTGTCTAATTATCGAAGGAAGGGCCGGAATTTCAGTTTAGCAATATTTAAGACCAACCAGGGTTTATTTGGGACTAAATGATTAGGCTTAAACGTCCAATTAATTAATTAATTATACTTACAGTGCACGTGAAGCATTATCCTTTTGCTGACCGACGGAGGTACTCCGTTTGCAGCTATGCAAAGGTAAGCGCCCATTTCTGAACGGGTTACTTTTGTCAAGTTCACCACGTCGCCTTCCAGAGATGTCACTGGTAAAATAATTGACATTTATTAATAAATGACAGTGTGTAATGTTGTCTTTGTCAATATTTTTTTATAACTAAGGGAATTGTTTACTACTCATACTTTGAAGCAACAAGGTGGAACGGTAAAATTTATATTGACTATACTTGTGATATAGTGTTGAGTGTTCGATACAAGGCTGAGAGTATAGACCAGTCTGGTATCGAATTCAATTTCTGAATTAGAACGTAAATTATTGCAGATCCCAAAAGATCGACATAGTTGCAGATGAACTTAAAAATATTTACAATCACCATATATCAAAATATTTATTTATTTATTTATTTTACACTTTATATACAGGGTATTATAGGCGGGCTTAAAGCCAAAGGCATTCTCTCCCTGTCTTTAAAAATAGGTAGTCTTTAATTTAAAGTTAGCAAAATATAGATAAAGCTTGATGAACTGTGTTACTTTCAGAACTAGTCACAATCACAATAATAACCAGGCAATCCAACTTGTACAATTTCAACCTCTCATGTATCACAAGGGCACCGGTGTTTGGAAAAGGTAATAAGTAGTGAGTAAAATACAAGCGAAAATCAACTTTATTTCCATAGTCTAAATGTTACAAATACGGCTAATACACACGTAAATAAGGGCGAGTATTGCCAGGTCTTACCCGGTAGCCGGCTACCGAATGATACATGGCTGGTTAAGGGTATTTTACGTTGGGAAAAAGGCGGCAGGTAAATTCGGTTTAGTTGTATGGCATTCGGTAAGCTACGCAACTTGTATGAGTCGTCGATCCCTTAATGGTTGTCTTACCTATTATCTACGGGACTGAACCGTGGCCACTCACCAGTGGACTGATCCACAAGTTTAAGTCACTCACTGTTGTATAAAGCGAGTAATACTAGGTAATTCTCTAGTGGATAGAGTTCGAAATGAAGTTACCCGCCAGAGAACCGAAGTTATCGATATAGCTGGCAGAATTAGCACGCTAAAGTGGAAGTGGTCATGTCTGCAGATGGATAGATGCTCGGCAGAGCAGACATATGCTGTAGTAGAGACCTCGTTAAGGCAAATGTCGTGTAGACTCCGCTGCACCATGAACCGACGACTTGAAAATGGGTAGCGGCTTTATATGATCCTTCCTATGATCCTGGGTCTTTTAGGCGTAGTGTGCAGAAGCTACACAGCAGGCCGGCATGATTGTATTGAGTAGCGAGTGATAGATTATCACTCGCTACTTGATACTATAACTGGACGGCACTGCACTTACCATCAGGTGCAGTGTGGTCACTTTGCCGACCCACGATAAAAAAATTATGGGATGCCCAAGGTCCGCCAATAGACAGTGATGATCAAGTTGACATCTTTTAAAAAGTATGTTAGAGATTATAATAATAGCCTTGTATTAAATATTGTCCCCCTGCTGGGCACGGGCCTCCTCTACTAATGAAAGGGGTTAGACCTTAGTCCCCCACGCTGGCCTAATGCAGGTTGTTAGACTTCACATACCTTAGAAATTCTTATAAGAATTCTAAGGTATGCAGGTTTCCTCACGATGTTTTCCTTCACCGTGAAAGCAAGCGATAATTAACATTAAATACACACATAACTTTACAAAAGTCAGACGTGCATGCCATTTGGATTTCGAACACATGACTTTCGACCTGACAAGACTGTCAGGTATAGACATATCGCAACCAACTAGGCTATCGCTTCTGTTAGAGATTATAGCATACATTATTTATTAATACCCTAAACATTTCTAAATAATAATAAAATAGTATCTATAAATTAATTTTTCATCATAGTACTAAATAAAAGAAGGTTGTTAAAATACGCAACTATATATTTCTATTAAACAAAAACCCTGTCACCTCCCGCTCATATTTTGCAGCATTAAACTATTAACGATCCGCCATGCTATACTGTTTTATAAAATGACTAGCTGTTGCTCGCGGCTCCGCCTGCGTAGATGTTATATTCGGAAGCAGAAGTATACAATCCAAGGAGTTGTCTTCTGCACTGAGGCACCTGTAGCGATTCAGCCAGCCTCTCAGGTGTTGTGCCTGAATCTTGAGATTACATCTAAAGAATACCCCATAAGTTTAACCTCACTTTGCCCCTTTTGGGGATGATTTTTCAAAAACGCTGAAACACGTATTTCTTTATTTCCCACCAAAAGCTTAAATATGAATTTACAGATCCCTAAGTCGAGGAATTATGGATTTCCCATACAAATTTTGAACTCCTATTTGACCCCTTTTAAGGTTGTTTTTTAAGAAAAAAGATAGCCTATGTCCTTCTCCGTGATATAATCTATTCCCTTACCAAATTCCACTACAATCCGTTCAGCTGTTTAGTCGTGAAGAGGTAACAAACAAACAAACAAACAGAGTTACTTTCGCATTTATAGTATTAGTATGGATACTGTATCTATAGTAGTAGCTAAATTGTGCGGCATGTTTAGTGCATGTAAATATATTTTTTAAACATTATTATTTGTGGGTAGTTGCACGCAAGGCCTAGCCTTCTCATTAGTTTATTTGTTAGTCATTAGTATTAGTTAAGGAGGACCTTTAGTAGTGGGGCAGTATATTATGATCCTTAAAGACGTAGCGTTTGATGCTCACACTATGTGTACACACGGTTTTAATTAATTCAAAACTTTCCTTTAAAATAATTTAGCCTTTACTAATATATTGATTAATGTAATAAAACCCAGCTATTATTATTGTTTTCAGACTGTTAATTTATTTGACGTTTTGTTCGAAAATATTGCCGAACTCGGTTACGCGGTATGATTTTTCTCGATAAGTTTATATTACCGACGTCAAGAGCCCACCGCTTAACTTTCCTCCATTCTAGTGCTTACTTTACATTTCGCCAATAACTGGAAAACACTTCGAACCTCCAAAAGTTGACGGACTGGGTAAACAAGTACCGTTAGTGGTTTGAACTCGAGCTGTTTTCCTGACACCTTGCTCAAATGGCACTCGAGTACGTTTACAGCCATTATTCAAACAAGAGGATAAAAAGCTGAGGCAATATTTTCCAAAGGAGCTGTAGGGCGTTGATGGTTTAAAAGTGTAGAGCTCTCGGTCTCGAACGAACGGTGGTTCGTTAGCAAACAATGCGAGAATAACGCGAACTATGGAGTGGACTCGAGATCGAAATTTTAATTAATTTATATTCTCTCGACTGCCTCGGTGGCGTAGTTGTAATTGCGCATGCGTTACGACTGCTGAGGTTTCGGGTTCGATCCCCGGATCGGGTAAAGTGATATTGGGTTTCTCAATCTAGAAATTCTCAGTATTAGCCCAGAGTCTGGAATCTGTGCCCGGTATGGCGATAGGCCTCCCCCCTATCACATTATGGGACCGAAATTTTGTGAAAAGTGGGTGTACTGGTTACATCTCTGCTTACCCTTTCGGGGATTACAGGTGTGAGTGTATATGTATTATATTTTCTCGTTTATGAACCAACCTAGAAATTCAATATTGATTAATAAAATTATTGTATTTCAAAAACTATTTATTTAATCGACAATAAAAAAGACGCTTTTCAATATGACCCGCATTTTTTTATTATATATGTTTTGGGCACTGTGAAATAAAAATACCAATGTCGTATTTGAGTGCTAAGTTTTATATGAATACAATCGATATCGGATTTCGAACGCAAAAGGACGGAAAATAGATATTTGGTTTGGCACTTGACAGAAAAAGAGACATATATCAAACTATCTTTACTTAAACAGTTTTTTAAAATAAGTTTAGTTTTATTAATGATTCTTAATTTAAAATAAAATTAATTTTACTGATTTTGTATGTGTTTGATTTAACTTAATATACTTTACTCTACTTTGAATTTAGTTCCAATAATTATTAAAAATAATTATTGACACGGACCACTCCAAAGTTTTTGAGGCCGTCTTCGACGCAGGCCGTTGAACAAACTTGGCCTGTCGATGTGTCATAAGTCAAGTGACGCTCGACTTCCACGGACGCTAGTGGATTTTCCATAGACTTAAGAACTTTAGTAAAGAGCAAAATTCTTCAACAAATCAGTCAGTGATAATATGTATAATAAATAAATATTACCCACGACACTCAAACCGAAACAAATATTTGTCTGGCACACAAACATTTGTCTCCGGGGTCGAACCCACGACCTCTCGTTTTACAGCCGGCTGATAGCCTAGTGCGCCACGGAGGCTGTCCATTATGTACTTGGCTATTTGATGATGATAGTAATGTTACGTGTAATATAGAAATTAAATTTCAGTACTAAATATAACACTATATCGACAGAAAAACTATAGAATAATAATATATTATATTTTTCGTAGAAAATGACGATGACAAATAGATTTTTCAATAATAAAACGATTCATCACCTGAGAGTAACTAAAAAAACATAGGCAGTCACGGAGCCTACCGACAGAAGTGAAAACTTAAAACTTTGGAATTACTGAGTTCTTTTTTGAAACAGCGTCCATGAAGTAACTTATTTTGTTTATGATTGATTGGCAATAATTATAGAACTTCACAGACGTGTTTATGTCGAAATTAAAATAATCTGAGCGCAACGGTCACGCGAGTTCATTGCTTTTTCCCCATCCCAAAAGTGCCTAACGTGCCTAAGGAAGTTTTCACTTCAATGATAAATAATTTCTCCTACAACAAGCAAAAACACCACAAAATATTTCTAAAACTGTAAAGTTACATATCTTGTCGCGTTTGCGGTCTGTAAAAGTCTGCAATGAGTACCCCTGTAGCGTCCTCAAATAAAATGGAAAACCAACATTTATTTTCATCACCCTTCTTTGTTCTCAAGTTATATTTTTAATTAAGAATTGGAAACGTGTCACGATGAGTAGGTAACTATTATTTCCCGTCACCGTGGGCTTCTTGCTGAGCTTTCATGAAAACTTTACAAGCCATTGAAATTGATAGGTCCTAATGGTCTTTCTTTAATTGGATCGGCCGTGAACAGCTTTTATTTTATTGTCTTAATCGTTCGAAGATCATATATTAAGTACTCAGAGTAAGTCATGTAAAAATCGATATTAATGTAGTATTGTAGGAAGTATATCTTGTTGGCCCCACGTTGGGCGCCAGTTGAAAGAAGGTTTCGTGTTGTTGATGAGTGGGGTGTGAAACTAAAGGAATCAAGCAACATGGTTATATATAACCAATATGTTACATCAAGAAGTTGTAATCCGTGCCACGGGGTGGAAGCGTCAAATCCTCTCAGTATTTACTTAAACGTCCCAGAATAGTTCCATGTATAATGAAAGCTAATCGTAATTTTCATAATGCCAAAGTTAGTGGAATAACAAATCGACAACTGATCGAAGTCGTGTTATGCGTGAGAATCTTGATATCGCGATGTATAATATTATTATTCTATCAGCGCTGTCTATTGGCGTATAATAGAACTTATGTCAACACAATACAATCGCGCTGGATTAGTTTTGGCTATCTGAGTACTCTGATACTAGACCCTCGACCGCTTCTTCACTTTCTTGTCCATGGCGTAGTGTAAAGAAGCAGGCCGGCATGATTGTGTTGAGTAGTGGGGGATACATCGTATCTCGCTACTCGATACTCTAATTGGACGGCACTGCGCTTACCATCAGGTGCAGTGTGGTCACTTTGCCGTGTCAGGATAAAAAAATGTATGACTGACTGCCACACCGATACAGATAAAAAGAGAGTAGTCCTCAGATTAACGTCACCTCAGTTGCATCACACATTGTACAATACAGATGTTGTTAAACTGCGTATAAATTATTTTGCTGAGAATTGAGCGTGAGACTACCTCGGTTGTAATTGCGCATGCGTTACGACTACTGTGCTGAGGTCTCGGGTTCGATCCTCGGGTCGGGTAAAGTGATATTGGGTATTTCTATCTAGAAATTCTCAGTATTAGCCAGAAGTCTGGAACCTGTGTCCGGTATGGCGATAGACTCGCCCCCTATCACAGTACCGAGTAGTAAAGTGGGTGCACTGGTTACACCTCTGCCTACCCCTTCTGGAATTACTGGCGTGGTGTATATTGAGCGTACTATTAAGTCAATAATGGGGATTAACGAGCCTAGCCGGCAACGCACTCATATCTGTTTCAAACTTCCTGGAGTAGATGAAAAGCATGGAAGTGAAGGATGGCGGAGTTAATTTGCATCAGTCTGCGACTAAGTTTCCTCCATTCATCCGCTTATCTGCATAATTTGGTGTAGAACATGTAACAAATAGGCACGCGACACTCCGTTGTCAACGGGAACATGTTTTGTGCGAAACAATAAAGGGCAAATTTTGAATAATACCCTTTTGTTGTTCCACTGTTTTCTGTCGCCTTTACAATTATTATCACTAATCATAATATCTATCCCTGGTGGCCCATTTAGCTACAAATATGAATGTATTGTTACAGCACATTTCTATGCTTTCAACAGTTGGGCCAATTTTATTTGTGTTTGTTAAGTGAAAATATTTAATCTAGTACAGTGAAAATTTTAAAGTATTACGCACCAAAAGTTTTTTTAAATGGACTATGTTATGTAATGACTAGTTAATATTACGATTGTTTTAACCTGGCACAACAAATTGCACTGCACCTGATGGTAATCGCAGTCCGTCTAGGTAGAGTATCAAGTAGCATGAGAGCACTATCCTTCGCTACTCGATACAATCATGCCGGCTTGCTGAATAGCTTCTTCGATTACGCTAAGATCGCAAAGTGCACCTAAAACGCAAATAAAATACAATTTCTGCGACTTTATTGATAAAGACCATAAACACCCAAATACATGATTAATAGACGAGATGGCTTTCATAACCTAAACTCATTTCAACATAATGCAAAATAATGAAATACTCAGTAAATCTATGATTATTGATTTATTCTCCATAAAAATAAAATAAATTTTTATAATGACGTATACTTTACATTATTAAATAGATGTTTAACGTAACGTGACAATCATATTAAATTAGGTAGTATCATTAAAAAACTATATTGACAGTCCTCAAACTTTCCTCATTGAAATATTCCTGAAGAAACATTTGCCTTCGTAATGAATAGCTTGTATTGTTTCCTACTCAGATTTATGGAGGTAACTTGTAACGGCTTCTTTAATTAGACTTCTTCACTCAAATTGATGATTGTTATTGATGTTAGTAATTTAAAATTGGTCGAGGTGGGGCTTCACGGGGCCGCTAAATTATAGATAATTTGGGTAGTAGCTATTTGTGGGTGTTAAGTTACTGTAATACAGCTGGGTTCAAATTTAAATTATTATTTCTGCTTTACTCAAAACGACTGCACGGTGAATTGACGCTTGAAATATATGGAAGTCAAAACGGCTTAGTGCGCTCTAATCTTGGCTGTAGTATTGAACTCAGCTCGCTGCGAAAGTCATTACCGGTAGTACTTTGTTAGCTTAATGAATTGACTGATGGCAAGAGAAGGCCTGAACAGTGGTAGGGTTAAGTGGAACCTGCTGATTAATCACCCTGTCAGTACAGTTTCCAATTGCCACTCGTCACGAATTCTCTTGTATAATTTTTATGCTGAATTGTAAATGTTGGAGTAGTTTGTTATTTTTTGACTATTAATTACCAAAGTCATCATATGATTTTACTATTTCACTGATCTTTACTATCATATATAGATGATAGGGTAGACTGCCTTTACGACTTTAAAGTCGTTAAATCGGAAATTATCTTTAAAGGAGCGATTGTATTATAAGGGTACATTGGTAACATCAATAATGTTTAGCTTCAGAAAATCAAAATGAAACTTAGGATTTACGGGTTAAAAAGTTTTTTTTCGTAAGTGATGCCTAATTCTAATGTATATCTGTATTGGTAAACACGGTCATTGACGACATGTGTTGCTATATTTCGAATTTATGTTGTAACTAGATGTTGCTCGCGGCTCCGCCCGCGTGGAGGTTATTTTTGGAAGGAAAAGTATAAAATCCATGGAGACATCTTAAACTATTACACCTTTCTATATTTTGCTATCCCATAGGGTGTGTGCATTTTTCCGGGATAAAAAGTGGAATATGTCATTTTCTGATCCCTAAACTACCATTATGCAAAAATCATGTCGATCCCTTGCTCTGTGAAAAACTAAGCTATCCCACGGGAACTATACATTTTTCCGGGATAAAATGTAGCCTATGTGCTGTTCCAGACTATAATCTATCTCTGTGCCAAATTTCAACCAGATCCGTCCAGCCGTTGTAGCGTGATTGAATAACAAACATCCATCCACCCAAACTTTTGCATTTACAATATTAGTAGGATTAGTGTTAAAAAATGATATTAAAGAAATTCTATCAAAAATTTTATTTTTCTTGGATATCTTATTTAACTACTATTTATCACTAATTTATTTTACATCCTTGGATATTTACGATTGAGTTTCCTGGTCCTTCTTGATTTGTGAAACATATGTAGAGTTTATAATTATTCATGAAATTATCGTGTAATGCTTATGGCATTTGCTTTTAAAATATTCTTCAAACGTACCGAAGGATAAAAATTGAGTCAAAATTACAATTGAGTCCAAACCTTAGTTATATTATTTGGTAACAATATATAATAGAAACACAATAAAATGTATATCTCAAAAATGAATTATAGTATAACTATAAAGTAAAGATAAAAATATTAATTTGAAACAGTTTATAGTAAAAATAAACCACAATCAAATCATATCGTAAACTAAATTTATATCAATGAGTAAAATTTGCGTAAACTAAGCTTTGCGTAACTAAAATAAGAAGCCATTATGAAATGAAGATGTCCGATTTTAAGGGTTTCTAAAATAGGTAGGTATTATGCGTGTGGTTGTCTTATCTGGGATTTGTACCTAGGACTTCAGTGTTCTTGATGTCTATGGGAATATAAAACATTAGGCAATTGACTTGCTCACTTGATCATTAAAGCTAAGAAAAATAAGGTAAAGTTTCTAATTCATCAGGTTAACACAATATACAAATCATATAAAAAGTATAAATAAATACCATTAACGACTGAAATCAACCAAATTTTAGAATAGTTGTTGATTGATACTTTCCATTAGACATAAAAGGGTATGGCCCTTCATATTAATTATTCAAAGAAAATATTTATTTTTACACCAGACCTTAGGTGACGGAGTTTATAAATAATTAATATAGCCCTGTATTAAACATTGTCCCACTGCTGGGCACGGGGCTTCTCTAGTAATGAGTGGGGTTAGGCCATAGTCCACCACGCTGGGCTAATGCGGGTCGGTAGACTTTAAACATCTTTGAAATTTGTATGAGAACTCTCAGGTATGCAGGTTTCCTCACAATGTTTCCCTTCACCGTTAAAGCAAGCGATAATTAAAAATGAATATACACGTAACTTAAGAAAAGTCAGATGCAATTTGGGCTGGTTTTGAACATAGGACTTTCGTCTTGACAGTCTGTACGGCAACCAACTAGGCTATCGCTGCTATATACCGGCCGAGTTCATATTGAAATTAAAAGTAAAGGTTAATAAGTAAAAGTATAGATGCTGCAATATGTCGCTACATTTATTAAGTTTGGGTATCATCCAAAAAAAATCTCATAACCCGTTTCATCGTTATTGTTAACTAGATATTCACACGAAAGCTAGAGAATGTTTTGTCTTTAAATACCTTTTGAATAACAAACATCATCTTGATCAAAAGTATCCAGTAAACGACGCAGCCTATAACGATCTGGTTGTAGAAATGTCTTTATCATAGTCCGACAAACGAGCCAATGGGTCACCTGATCTTAAGTGATCTCCACCGCCCATGAACATCCACAATACCGAAAGTATCACATATGCGCTGCCGGCCTTAAAGGACAGGAATAGGGATTAGGGAAGGGAAGGGGGAATCTGGGCCTCCGGAGGTCTGAATATTTTATAGAAAATTGTTATTGATAAAATAGAGAGAAAAGGGAAATAAAATTAAACCGTTTGAATAACAACCGTACTATGTTAAAAATAGTCAACGACGCAATCTATATCTGGTTGTAGTATTGTAGAAATGTTTCATATATAAATAAAAATAAATATCAAATTTGTATTGAAAGAAAAAAAAGTAATAAAATTATATCACTGCAGCATTCAAGAGCTAACAAAGTGTAGTTACGTATATTATATTTTTAAAATATCTGACATGAATACATCTAATTTTAGAGAACCCATATCGAACACTTTATTTGTTACAGTGTAAAGACAAGTAAGTAATTATTCCCGTAACGTCTCGAGATAGTAATCCTTGGGGATTAGAAAGGGCGGTGTGAATGGTAATAGGAGTTCCCAAGGTGCGATGTGATTTACTGCTAAGATTCAATAGTGAATATTTTAAGCTGTGATTTATTTGTTAGTACGTTTCTCGACGTTTTCAAAGTCATCGTTTTTTCATTTCGTTTGTTACTGTTTGTTTTTTACCAGTTTAGTTTAGAAAACGTGCTTATAGTATGTACAACAATGTTATATTCTATTACTACTGAAACTAGGTTAGACGTGTCTAGTTGCCAAACTCTGCAGTTGAGTTGCCGATATAATTTAGTTGAATCTTCATATTTCAAAAGGTATATTTAAACTAAACATAGTAAGTGGTCGTGCACGTATTACGGAAGCAGAATGTTAGTCATTTTTAACCCGCTCCTTCCCTTGTCAGTGAAAGTAAGCAAAGTTCTTACCCCTGACCACTATGCTCATGCATTTGTATAACTAAAACATTTGTATAATGTCTAAGATATAAACATCCTTTCCGCTTTTGAGCATAGACAAATGATTGCCATATATGTTTAAATTAGAATCTACAGAAAAAAATACACAAAATTTAATAAATAAATATTGTATATATATTAAAATATTGTATTGTTAATACTAGCCCTGTATTTAACATTGTCCCACTGCTGGGCACGGGCCTCCTCTACTAATGAGAGGGGTTAGGCCTTAGTCCATCACGCTGGCCTAATGCGGGTTGGCAGACTTCACATTCGTATAAGAATTCTCAGGTATGCAGGTTTCCTCACGATGTTTTCCTTCACCGTTAAAGCAAGCGATAATTAACATTTAATACACACATAACTTTAGAAAAGTCAGAGGTGTATGCCACTTGGGTTTCGATCATACGACTTTCGTCTTGGCAGTCCGTACCGCAACCAACTAGGCTATCGCTGCTTAATAATATTGTATACATATATAAATATTTAAAAGTCATAATATCTAAAAATGGAGTATATAAATGTCTAAAAATACCACAGACACGATCTTATAAGAAATGTACTAAAAAGCAAAAAATAATTAGATTTTTAATATAAAAGCGCCAGGCGCTTTTTCTCAGTAAATAATTTTGTTAAAGGGAGTTACTGTAATTTGTTTACTATTGATTTATTTTTACTCGAAACCTTACACACCAATATATTTTGGGATTCAAGTATAATTTTCAACCGCTTTTGGGTCGTTTTCAAATTGAGGGCCAAAAAAGCATACATTTCATGAAAAAAAAAAAATGTGATATTGGTGTTTTTTATTACACGGGTGCGTTTGTTTGTAAATAAAACACATTTTAATCAAACGCACCACTTATTTATTTGAATATTTATGCATAAATCAACATTTTGGGTGACACAAATGAGAAATAAAATTCTTCTAATGATAATTCTAAATTTACTCATGAGATCAAAGTTACACTAATGATAATTATTATAATTTCTATATAAAATAATTAACACAACATAGTTTTCTTTTAACCTAATCATCGTCAACATAAATAATATTAAAACTTCCCCTAGTATTTTATTTCTTTTTTTCTTCTTTTTTTTCTTCTTTCTTTCTTCTTTTACATATTTTCATTTCAGTCTTCACGATTCATAATCAGTCATCATCAATATACTTAACTTGTAAGGATTTAATAAAGTCATTAAATCAGACAAAGAATCATCACCATCTTTAGATTTTCCGATAAATTTAAGGAACTCTTTTTCATGCACTGATATGCCTTGGTGTCATCTTCTATAAAAGTTTTGTTTGTCCAAGAGCGTCTAACGCTGCGAAGACTCGTAGTCTGTGATATCTCGCCATCTGATGTTGAAGCTATGTTGCCATAGCTAATTGTGATGTCGCTTAGAACTTTGACCTTTTTAATTCCGGTATTACGTTTATATTAGCAACAATTGCTTCCGATTCAACGGGCGCATTATATATTTGGCCTACGTCCAACAGTGGACGGCAACAGGCTGAGTATATATATACATATATATATTATATATTTTAAAATACCTTATGTGTTTCTCATTTTGTTTTTCAGCGTCTAACGCTGCGAAGACTCGTAGTCTGTGATATCTCGCCATCTGATGTTGAAGCTATGTTGCCATAGCTAATTGTGATGTCGCTTAGAACTTTGACCTTTTTAATTCCGGTATTACGTTTATATTAGCAACAATTGCTTCCGATTCAACGGGCGCATTATATATTTGGCCTACGTCCAACAGTGGACGGCAACAGGCTGAGTATATATATATATATATATATATATTATATATTTTAAAATACCTTATGTGTTTCTCATGTATGCAAGCGGTGTTTAAGCATTCAAAACAACTTTTCTTCCTAAATTCCAAATAGGCAGAGATATCCCATACGACTTGAAAAAATATTATATTATTATGTAGAATCAAGATTTCAGTATACCTAGTCAATTAGTGATATTATATTGTTAGGGTTATTGATTTTACCTGATGGACTGTCACAGTCCCCTTAAAAGTAGCTATATCTTTCGGCAGCATTAACTCCTTCATCTTGACTTCGAGCTCCTGAATAATTCCAATTTCTATGTTTATAACGTTCTTTTGAATAACGTCTACAAATGCAGCCAAAGTTCCATCAAGTTTTCATCCTGTTGACACCTCAACCGTTCTTTTAATTACGGCACCAATGCCATCAGGGGAACATTTGCCGAGCCCAGCTTCTTGGTAATTCCAAGTAACAAGATTCAATTGTGGAAAATCATTCTTAAATTGCGTTAATATATAGAAAATATATTTATTTCTGTATTGGCTAGAGGGACCATCTGGCGAAATGTGGATGCGATCAATTTGTGGTGACTTATTATAAACAAATTTTATCAAGTAAAATAGATGAGCCCATACCGCCGCTACATCATGCCGGGTGCATTCACTAGCTGTACAAATGGAGTAGGGTTCAGTTGCACCCAGCTCATTTTTTAAGTAAATCACAGCTGCATGGAGGCATACTTGACCACGACTGCCACCAAAATGCATGCTCTGAACTTCCTCTGCATATTTGTATGTGTAATTTTCAGTAAAATCCATATGAATCAACGATTCGTTAGTTCGCAGTAATTCCTTCAATTGTTTTATAGTGGCATACTGGTTGACAATGTCACTAATTATTTTGTATTTTTCTCTTCTAGCTATTCTTCGTCTTTCTAATTCTTCTTCGGTTTAGCCATTTTTACTTACGTATGACATTTACGTATAAAATATATCATTCGTGAGACAATCAATACCATTCGTGTCTCTCGTGAATCGACACGAATGAGAGTAACACGACTTAGAATTTTGACACTATTTTGAATTTATCACCAAAATGTAACGTTCTAGAACATAACCTTGAATCAGAAAAAACATACTCCTATAATGCCTAATTAACGAAATAAATCATATACGAAATATGACATAGGTAAGTACAATTAGCAATGAAAACACTAATGACAAGATTTTGGCAACAAGTTTAAAATTTTACCTGATATTCAAATTTTTGCCCAAAAAGCGTCTTACACAGCAAACCAGCACACGCGTTCGTCGACAACTGATCACAGGGGACCGCGTGAAGTGGGAAGTGGGGTAGTAGAGAAGTTCCAATTGGGTTTTTTTTTTAGTTTGAAAACGGATACACAACTGATATTTTTAAAAGACACAGTTTTATTTAGCTGTAAAATCTTATTTTTTTTAATACTTAATATTGTTTTAACGGTAAATATTCTTCATAGAAAACTATATTAGACAATGTAAAAATAAAATGTGCCGTTTTCAGCACACATTGTTAATTTATGAAGCAATTAATAAAAAATAAACTTTGGCTTACGTCACACTTCTGAGATTTGAGTTAGTTTTATGGGTATATCTTCGTAATTAATAGAGGTATGGGATTTGTTATACTGGGCACATTAGCGCCTCAGATAACTTGTTTATTAATAGTAATGTTAATTTTGATAGCAATTACAACATGAGAATAAAATCAGATTATATGTTTTTGGCCCTCAATTTGAAAACGACCCTTTTACTAAAATCTAATTAGAGGTTTCTAAGTAAGTAAGTTGGAATTGATTGTTGGTAATATAATATTAAAAGCGGTTCAATATTGGTGATTTTTTAAGCACGAATAATTGTGTACCGAGACAAAATATATAATATTTGACAGTCTTTGTGGGCGAATAGCCAGCTGTAAAATGAAAGGTTGCAGGTTTTATGCCCGCGCCAAGACAAATGTTTGTGTTTTTTTTAACCTGGCACGGCAAAGAGACCACACTGCACCTGATGGTAAGCGCAGTGCCATCCAATCATTGTATCGAGTAGCGAGAGACAATCTATTCCCCGCTACTCAACACAATCATGCCGGACTGCTTCTTCACACTACGCCATGAGATATGCAATACTCAGAAGGCCGCAAAACGGCCAAACATTGTACCTCAACTCTAGACCCCCGACAAAAACCGGATGTACACTGGCTGATCCCGGATCGTGACACACTTGCGTGTGCCACTATGGCGGGTTTTACACCCTGTGTACGGTGGTTGCTATCCAGGCGGATATAAATATCCTGCCACCAGCAAACCATTGTGATCCATAAAAAGTTTTGGGTCCAAAAGTTTGGGTGTTGTGAGACCAAAAGTCTCTCATAGATCCTGATAATATCTACCACACAAGACTCGTATCTTAGAGTATGATCAGGATTATGTGTGTGAGTGTTGCGTATAATGATAATTTCTTTTGGAGTTTAGATATATAACATTAGTTTCACGTTAATTTACTTCCGAAAACAGATCCAGTGTCCAAACTTTTTTTTTTTTTTTTTTTAAACCTATTTACTCCCTTCTTGAAGAACCCTATACTGTAGTCCCCTTCGAAAACCTTGGCAGGGAGCTCATTCCACATTCGGACAACAATTTACTTATAGTCAAATAATACATTATTACAAAAAGTGAGCGGTCAACAAAACTTTCTGTCTAACAGATAACACTATTAAAAATATATCTTTAAATAAATCGGATACAGATTAAACTCAATTTTAATAAATAATATCTATATCTTACATGACAATATAACGTATACATATATATACAATATAAGGTATACATAGTATCTGATAATCTTGAGAAAAGCCAATAAATGAATAAGCGCATATTAACATCATCAAATAGTCACTGAAGCGAACGCATGATGAAAATAATTTAATTCCGTAACTAATGTGATGTTTATGAGATAAATTAAGTAGAAAAAATTATGGTGGTTAAAGCGCTGGTTTATGTTGCGCCCACATTCGAGTAAATAATTCGCTGCAAGCACGCAAACCTTAATAGAGGAAGAGCCCGTGAACCCCAGACCTACGTTATTTTATAAAAGCTGAAAGTTTGTCAGCGCATGCTCCCAACACAGGTAAGAACGATGGACCATTATGAAGTTTGGGTTACAGTGGCTTTGGCAGGTAAGAGTCACTAAAGGTGTGTAAAATACCGATCTAAATACATCAAATAATAAAGTGCGATTTTTTGGTATTACCTTTAGAATATTATTAAAAATCACGTTATTCATCGCCAGACACTTAACATCGTGGCAACCCCTTGCCAGACACCCTTAATGGTCATGTAATTATAATATTACTTACGTTATAGTATAAAAGCTGATTTTTATAAATAATACTTGGGTAATAAATAGATGATGTTTCCTCATTAGCCAGACACTTTTGATAGTTCCAACCCCTTGCCAGACAAGCATGTAGGGTAGCTGTAGGAGAGCGCGAGTATGGATTGTACAGTCTTACTATTTTGTAGTTTATGATGGTATCAACCAGTCAACAAAGACAGGCCAATAACTGATTTAAAATTCACAATTATTTTCAGTTTAATTATTAATTGTCAGTTTATGATCTAGGAACACATAAGTACTAACAATCACAATGTTATTGAAATAAACTATTATTTAAACTGCAATATAATTTACAAAGTGTTACAACATAATTAACTTTCTGTATTGACTAAGAGTAGTTATTAAGATTTGTTTTATATTGTAAATTTGAGAAAATTTTAAACTTTTTTGTGGTTACAGCAACACTTAATCTCTTACCATAATATCACTGACTAATTAGCAGTTAAACAAAAACTTCAAATATTAATTAAAGTACCATCAGTTTTTATAAAACTAAAAGATGAATAACCATCAGATTTTAACACCAGAAATTAAAACAAAAATGATTAAGGTAGGAAATAGAACATGGTATTTTTAACTTAATGAATTGTTTAGTTTATCAGAATGAACAAAATTAAAACTCATCCTGTAAATTTTAAAACCAGAAGCGACTCACCAAATTTTAAATATATCCATAGGAACATGACCTATGTAGGTAGGCAGGCAAACAACCAGCTATCTCAGTACTTGCACTACCAGAGAACCGCCTCAACAACTCAACAGCGCCAGGGGACACCATCCACAGCAAATTTTAACACCAAAATCATTAACACAGTAAACATTGACACTTAATTTTGATTATCGTTTAAACGATTTAGTTTGGAACATAAAATAAATCAAAATGATTTACAAAACTTAAGGGACTTACTATAATTTATAAACATAGCACATCCAAATGATTCTCTACATTCGCAACCTAGAAATTTACTGGAGACTAGCAAATTTACAGTACCATTGAGCACATTTTACCACGTGTAAAGCGGTAGCATATTACACTTTACCATCACTATTTTATTTCGGATGATAGAATTTCAATAATATATAAATTTTATAATACACAACCCAAAAAAGTGCATAAAACTAATGATTAATGTTTTCCGAACTCTCAAACAACAAAAATAACATGTTACGAGACTGTAGAATTCACATCACCTGATTTACGATAGTGGATGTCGAGTTCAATCCCACTTCTGATATCCGGGTTCTATGTGTTGTGGTCAGAATGGCTGAGGTCATGACGTCATCATAGGTCATGACTATGAGAGTTATTCATCCTTCTTTGATCTTCAGATAACCAGGATGCATAGCGTACGATAGTTCAGTAGAAATAACACACTTTCTGTTCATTGTTTATTAAGCTACACCGGTTCGGAATGCAGTTATCCACTAGGAAAGAAGCCGGCAATAAAACCTGTAGTTGCTCTTTTAAACATATCACTTTTACATCAGTTGACAATTACACTTTTTACTTATTCAGTCCAATAATTAACAAAAACGACAACCGGCCTTCAATAATAATATTTTTACATTGTATTTTAACCTGTTATTGAAATAATAAATTAATTTTTTTAACAATTTAAGGTAGTTGTAGCATCGAATGTATTTTCTTAAAATGTTTTTAAAATTTACATAGACTATCAGTAGAAATAACAACTGCGCAGTGAGGGACCGCGGTAGACTTAACTCGCTATCTCACCCATATGCATACTGCCTCGCGCTCTCCTACAGCTACCTTACATGCTTGTCTGGCAAGGGGTTGGAACTATCAAAAGTGTCTGGCTAATGAGGAAACATCATCTATTTATTACCCAAGTATTATTTATAAAAATCAGCTTTTATACTATAACGTAAGTAAAATTATAATTTCATGACCATTATGGGTGTCTGGCAAGGGGTTGCCACGATGTTAAGTGTCTGGCGATGAATAACGTGATTTTTAATAATATTCTAAAGGTAATACCAAAAAATCGCACTTTATTATTTGATGTATTTAGATCGGTATTTTACACACCTTTAGTGACGTTTACCTGCCAAAGCCACTATAACCCAAACTTCATAATGGTCCATCGTTCTTACCTGTGTTGGGAGCATGCGCTGACAAACTTTCAGCTTTTATAAAATAACGTAGGTCTGGGGTGCACGGGCTCTTAGACCATAATGACCTTAGTGTTACATAAAATTTGCATGATTTTACAGCCGTTTAACGTTTGTTTAAATATCATTATTTATTGCTCAAATCGGCCAGCGGAATAATTCGTGATAGCTTAATACCGATGGCTTTGTATGAATATGGAATTATACGGTATAGCTTTACAGAACTATTAAATTTCGAAAAATTTTATCGATTTTAATAGGCATGGTGTACTGAATTAGTTTAAGTTACATTGCATCTTATGATAAGTAATATTGTCACTCTTTGAGTAGCCTGCTGAGAAACGAACTACCACGGGTTCAATTGAAGAAGATAAATGTTTTTGTGAACTACAAATATTTGTTTTGAGACATAGTGTTTAGAACCGTAGTCCCTCTTAGTCTCGATTCCTACGATACAGGTTTGATCTACTGTGGAGTCAGGACTATGTGTGTGACTATGGTGAATATATCAGTAATTTAAAATTATAAATAATTCAAACTGAATGTTTTGCACCAATATAAAAATCATTACTATAGCTTAAAAATGTTTCTGGCTAAATTGGTTGCTATAATTTTTCGCAGTGATACATCTAAGACATCATATAAAAAGACAAAAGGATGTAAAACAGAGAATGTGTTAAAGCGTCCTGACTTTAATAGTGAGTTGCACATATTATACGGTACGAGCAGTGGTACAGTTTCGCTGCATTAAATATAAGTACAAAAAGCGTAGAATAAATGTTATCGTCGAGTACCGAGGACTTTATGCCTTAAGTAAAATCAACTACATGTGGTACAAAGCGAGACTCGACATATTAAGCCGCGTAAATGTTCAGTGGAACGCATTACGAAGAAAATTTTCAGAATATTGCAATTAAGCCAGACGTCAAATATTCGTGGTAGTCTGGGAGTCCGCGACATCGCTGACAAGCTCTACAAAAGCAGGCTGCGCTGGTTTGGGCCTCCAGAGTACATTGGAAATGTAGTGATCAATCTAAACACTACAGGGTCCAGACCCAGAGGGCGACCTAAAACCAAATGGATAGATGTGGTCAAAAAAGATCTTAGTTCCTGCATCGTGACCGAATACGATACGTTGAATAGAGCGAAGTGGAGGCAAAATACCAGGAATTCAGACCCCAGCATTAGATGGGAATAATAAGTGCACAGGAGAGAAAGAGAGAAGCCAGACGTCTAAAGTAGTATAAAACAAAAGTTAATATAAAAAAATGTATTTGAGTACTTAATAATTTATTAAAAATACAGAGAGTCCCAAAGAAGACTGCCTTTATCTTGGAGACCTAGATAATTAGTTTAACTTAATTATGGATACAGAGTAAAGTAAAATATTGAAAACGTGATTGAAATCTAGGTGTTTATATAACAACCATGTTCATTTTCGTTATTATTAATATAGGTGTCGAAAGGAAGTCATGGATCCCACTATTAATAGAAGTGATGTTTCCTATAAATCATCTATCTATATATAAAAATGACTCCCTATTTCCCTTGGTCAAGGCTTTACGCGTGAACGATTGTCCGATTTCGCTAATTCTTTTTTTCTTGCGTATGTTATTGTCAGAGGAAGGTTCTTAGGAAAAAAATTAAGATAGTTGCGCAGAGAATTAGAAAACTTAACGACTATACAAACGACTATACTTTTCAACCGACTTAAAAAAAAAGGAGGAGGTTCTCAATTCGACGTGTATTTTTTTTATGTTTGTTTCCTCAGAACTCCGTCATTTATTGACCGTTTTGGAAAATTCTTCTTTTATTACAGAGAATATACTTCCAGATTGGTCACATAGAATTTTTAAAAATCGGATGAGTAGTTTGGTTTTAAAACCAAAATAACTTGAAAAAATATATTGCCCGAATATACGAAACTGCGAATTTTGCTTTTCTATGACTTTTTCACTGGTGTTTTCTTATGGTACTCTATCCAACGTCCCTATTTTATATTTGTACCACTAAAAAGCAAAAAACAAATAATTACTTTTTAAATAAAAATAAAACCGTCTTCAAAAAGACACAACTAAAAACCAAATAATAATTGGTTACATTTACATCAATTAATTACATACTGAATGAAATCAATTATTTGGAGTCGGTGCCAACCAAAACATGGAAAAAACAGAATAATACAAAAAAAATATACTTGGTTTTTATGAATCTAAAAGTAAAGAAAACAACACCGGCACCGACTCCAAAAATAATTGATTTCATTTGTATGTAATTAATTGATGTATTAACCAAATAATGAATGTAACCAATTATTATTTGGTTTTTATCTAATGTAACTTTAACGCGTTCGACATAACTGTCAGTCGTTTGGCAGTTCGCAAAATATAGAAACATAGCTTATGTATATGGTAGCTCCATGGATTTTTTGCCGTTTCTTTCAAAAATAATTACGACACGGGCGGAGCCGCGGGTAAAAGCTAGTTATTAAATACAAAGACACTATATTAGAAACAATAAATAGTATTAGTAATGAGTTAACCGAATAGAATTTGTTTGACCAAAAAGGGAATGAAGCAAATTTTACTAAATCACCACATTTGAAGTTTACAAATTTTTAGGGTCGATAAATGTTTCTACGTTAATGAACTTGAATATTAGTTCTAAAACAGTTGTTTGCCTGTCAACTCTTGTTGGAAATAATTTTATGGTAAAATGATTGATTGTAACGGTTCGCAGCACCTACCCACGTTCTAAAAGTATGACTGAGAATAGTTATTTTATATATTTTTTTAAATCAAGACCAGCAAACGAGCTAGCGATAGCCACAGGACTATAGTGGATAGATGAAAGAAATATGAAAAACAAAAATTTTTAAATTAGAAATTCGGAAGCGATTCTAGATAAACTCATAGAAATCAACTTTAGTGATCATTGCGATAGGCTTCAGAATCGTAGTATGAATTCTCAAAACATTAAATATACAAATAATTTGACAGACTCCGTCACGTAAGGGGTGCGAGCTGGCTGTGAAACGAGAGTTCGATCCCTGTACTGGGACAAATGTTTGTGTGATCCACAAATAATTGTTTCAGTCCTCAGTGACGTGAGATCGAAAATCTTTCGTAGTTCCTTATATCTACGACACAAGACTCGACTCTTAGTGTGGCCAATACTATCCATGTGATGATTTCTTCTAAAGTCCTATATTCTTCTCTTATTATCTACATCTCATTATCTTGTGTCGTAGGTATCAAAAACGAGAGACATTTAGTCTCCAACACTCAGACCTTTCTGCTTTGCCATCAGCTGCTCGCTCAAAATTGACATTAAGTATCTTTTAAAACACAACCAGCCGGTTGATGGTATGATCAGTGTTTCCTTACCTTTAGTTTTGCCTTGAGGTCCACCTCTGGATATAATATCGCCACCGTCTTCACGCCGCCACACAATCTTAGGTGGGGGAAACCCCCTTGCTTTGCAAATTAGTTTAGCTGCCCCACCTTCGGGTACCATCATGTCTCCAGATGTCTCCTCGTAAATTATATCTGGAGGTATCACTACTTCTAAAAATGCAGTCTGCAAGAATAAAATCTCATTATAGCACACATAAAAAATGTAACCGCATATTACGGATCCTAAAATTCTCCATTTGTTTTTTTTGAATATCGCATATGCTAGAACACGTGGGTTGCCAAGACGAATCTACCTTAACTATAGAAATTCATATAGCTATTTGCGCATATTAATTGTTATAAATAAACACAGCTAGATTCCGGCGCAGAGGTGCAGTACATCCACGGTTCAGTAAGCCTATTTCTTTCCTATGTCGTGATAGGAGACGGGTCTATTTCCACATTGGGCAAACATAGCGTGATTTTTTAAACGAAATCTCAAATAGAAATTGTCATTGCCCAACCTGGGATCGAGACGAGGCTGAATATGGACATTTATTATAAACTCCTTTCAAATCACATCAATAAAAATAATATGTCTAATCTAAATATTATATCATAACATCTGACCTGCATTTTCATAGGATCAGTGTTAACTTGGCACATATACTGTCCTCTGTCTTCTCTCTTGACGCCTCTGATGTTGAGCGTCCACGTATTGTAGTCGTTGTGTGTGACGCTCAGTCTCGCATTATTTGTGATCACGTGCTCGTGAATCGCGAGGATTGCCTTCGTATCCGCTTTGATCCAAGCTACCTGTCGCCCCATTATGTATCAGAAAATGTAAAACAATTATAGGCTGTATAAAGATAACAACAATTTGAATATGATTCGTAATTTGTAAATAATTGGGACTTAGAACGAACAAGTCTAATTACAAGCGAATGCTTCCCAAGAGGCAGTCACGCCAACGATCCTCGAGCTCGCAACACTATCTTGTTGTGAGCGCCGCGCAAAATGCTCTCGGAATTTTTAATTACATTTTCGTTTGGTCGCCGCTATGAGGGAGTTGCGGGCGCGCTGAAAACGCCCTCGTTCCACCCGCTTTACCAAAAGCGTCGACATCGCAATAGAAGCTAATTTCCTGCATAGCGCGTAACAAAAAAACGTACAGGAATATACCGTTTGTACAACTGTATGGCGCGCCGGAGTTTAGTATTAAAATTTATTGTTTACAGAAATTGACAAATAAATGCCCACGTTACAGGAATGAACACCTTTGTCTATCATTGTTAAGAATCAGTTTCATTTAAAATAATATAGTTTCGAAGTAACAAGGTGCGAGAATAGAGTGCACTAATAGAAGAGAGATAGTAACATCTACACATAGTACAATAGTGCTTGTGCATCTAGTTTTATTGTGGTGCTAATCAGGTGCTTAAATAGTGACATCATTCTACTTGTTGAGCAACAACCATTACATTTCCACTGTTCTCTGCAATGGTTTGTTGCAAATATTTTACAATCATTTCTTATTGAAATAAGTTCAACAATATCCAAAACGGAATGTACTTGAAATGTATATAACTTTTTAATGGAAACAGTATCACCATCTGGATTATTACACCAAGCTCAAATGTAAATCATGGAAATCTGTAAACTAGTTATTAAATTCATGATATACAATAAAAATTCAAATACAAATATTGAAATAATGTATTCTTATGTTTGTTGTTAGTACGTTAAATTAAATAAATTGGAGACAGAAATTTTACAATGACCATGAAGGCTGTAAAGTTTTCAAAACATCATTACTATTGTTACTAAAAAGTAAACTAAACCTCTATAAAATCTAAGAATTAGATTAGAACAAATAATTAAAATAATGAAATGAGGAGTTCGCATTAATTTGACCTGCCTATATGCCATACATCTTACTAAAATAAACTAGCTGTTGCGGCCTACATGTTTGGAATATTAATGGATAAACCTGCCTTGCATCATGAAATTAATTACAATATAAGCTAGTTTTCAGATTTCTTATGATTTACAATACGTTAAGTACACTATGTTAAGTTAAGAAATGATTGCAATACTAATTAGTTTTGATGCAACTTCAATAAACTTATAGTATTATGTCGCACTCATTGAAACTGCATCTTGCATATAGTCAGTAAAATATATATACTAAAAAAGTAAAAACCAAAATATATTTACCAATTAAACTCATCCATACCAGCGGTGCATATCGAAGTTTTAGTAAATGCTTTAGTTAATTGTGTATGTTGTTAGGTTTTAAGTGTAATTTTGAAAATTCGAAGTGTTTTAGTAATATGTACTCAATAGTCAGTACTCTTGTAATGATGTTTGACCACAAGGGAATTTAATAGAGACACGTGATATGATATTAATCTTGAGTAATTACTCGTATCTATACAGATGGAAAATTATGTGACCGGTATACGCCAATAGTGTAGGCATCGTGAGGAAATCGAGTGACCTGTGCTAACGGCCCCGAGGAGACTATTATCGAAGCTTGTATCTTTTATCGAGTGTGTTCACGGATCGAATGATATTTACGTTTACAGTTTCACTGTAGTTCTTGATAGTACTCCCTCGAGTTTTCGAATAATTTTTGAATACTTTCATGTATTTAAATCTAAGTTATTGTAAAGTAAAAATATATTTTGATCGCGTACAATTTTTCAGATTGTTTAAATTTAAAAGATATTTACGTGTGTATTATTGTGCGCCAGAAATGTTTCGAAACTCGCATGCGATTATTTATCGAAAATCATAACAATAATGTCCTAGATTAACTCTCGGGACAGTTTGAGAGTACTGCCTCTCGAAATGATTGAACGGGGACCAAGGGGGTTTGCCCCGGCTTTATTTTAATTTCGCAAAGTGACTGTTTTGCAACGTAAATTTCTGGGTCGAATTAAATATCCTCATCCTGGTGGGCTTTGCGGTTTTTGTCTCGACAATGATTGACTTACTTAACTACAACCACGGGTAATGATGAAAACAAATAAAATTCGACAAACACAAAGTACTGTGAATACCATGCGTAGTTTCGTTTAGGTGAACGAAACAGTGCAATCAAGCAAAACCCAAGAACTAATACAAAACAAAGTTCTGTTATATTATCTCTGTATTCTTGGGTCTTAATTCTATGTGCAGTGTACGAGTGTAAATGCAAGTGGTGCGGGGTCGTCTACCTCTAATACTATTGTGGAGGAAGTTACAGTTTATTAGTGCATATAGTTGTGTACACTGTATACTAGATAGAGATAGATACTAGGTGCCGGTTATTCTGAATCAGTGCTGAAGAAGTGCATTGAAGGTTGTGTGCTATAGAAGTGTGGAAGTCAGTGCAGATATCTAGTCGTTGAGATCTATAACAATCGGTGGAATTTACATCTGAAATTGTGACAAATATTTATTGATAATATTCTAAATATTGAACCCTATAACTAGTATATAATTTCAACGCGTAATTTTTTGTAATAATTTTATGCTCGCTAATAATATGACAAAGAATAATTATTTTCAAAAGCTTTAAAAAAAGAATCAGAATGATTTATTTATACAATTTTTTTAATACCTCGATAGGCAGACGATCAGACGGACCACCTGATGCTAAGTAGTAACCGTTGCCCATAGATTTCTGCAATGCCAGGGCACAGCAAAGCCGCTGCCTACCGTTACCAAGCTCATTTTTAATTTTATTACTGACTAGCTGTTGCTCGCGGCTCCGCCTGCGTGGAGGTTATATTCGAGAGCAGAAGTATACAATCAAAGGAGTTGTCTTCTGCACTGAGGCACCAGTAGCGATTGTCCAGCCTCTCAGGTGTTGTGCCTATATCTTGAGATTGCATCTAAAGAATACCCCATAAGTTTAATCTCACTTTGCTCCTTATAGGGATGATTTTTCAAAAACGTTGAAACACGTATTTCTTTATTTCCTACCAAAAGCCTTAATATGAATTTACAGATCCCTAAGTCGAGGAATTATGGATTTCTCATACAAATTTTGAACTCCTAGTTGACCCCTTTCAAGGTTGTTTTTTGAGAAAAAAGATAGCCTATGTCCTTCTCCAGGATATAATCTATTCCCTTACCTAATTTCATTACAATCCGTTCAGCCGTTTAGTCGTGAAGAGGTAACAAACAAACAAACAAACAGAGTTACTTTCGCATTTATAGTATTAGTATGGAAGTATGGATGTATAAGGCATTTAAAATATACAAATCTAATTAAAAAATGTTATAGATCTCAACGTGAAAGTGCCGAGTGAGGGTGCTCCTCTATGTTCTACCTGTAATGAGTTAGTTTGATACACACCCTGGCCGTGGCGGAGTCGCCACTCACCCTGTAACCACCCAGGTTATTCACCACGCACGTGAACATCGCGTCACGACCTTGCGCAATCGTCACGTTCTCCAGTGGATATAAGAAGTCCGGCTCCAGACCTAGCGCTATAACAAAACGTTAATATTAGTGTGTTATTACTAACTAGAGCTCGCCCAGTGTTCGAAATTCAACTGTAGGTCATATTTTTTTAAGTTCGAATGTTATGGAGGTTATTTTTTCAAAGAGTATATATAGGCAGCATGAACGTAAAGAATTAAAGTTAACACATATTATTTATAAACCAGTAGCCCCGAGCAGACGTTCTCCTGCCACAGACTGAAAAAATAAGATTTTATTTTCCTGCACTCTTTCTCCACATAAATGTTAACTACGCCAAATCTCACACTCCTCTGTGCGCATAATATATTTAAAAAGGGAAACAAAGTTTTCATTTCACGTATTAGTATATTGAAATTTGGATTCACTCCTTGGTTGTCCTATAGATGATTTTCAATGTCCAGCGCCGTTGCTATATCATGTCCAGTCGAACATGTATACAAAAGCAGCAGTAATATATGTATAGTTGAAATCATTATTTAATTACACAAGTTTTATTTTCTTATATTTTTTATTGTAGTTTGGTTTGCAGTAGCACTTAGGCTGCAACTGTTCAAAATATTCTTCATGGATGTTGACTATTTTATATTTATTTATTGCAATCACTTTCTCGCATAATTTATTCGTCGTAACCTCATTAGTTAGCCGCAATATAGCTATGAGGTCCACCGCAATTGAATTAAATGTATTAAATAATTGTGCCCGCTGAGACCTGTCTAGGCACAAAGGAGAGTCGCTGTTCCCAAGGATACAACTAGGTATCTATATATGTTAGGTACTGTTATTATACTTATTTCTGTCTTTTCATTGGAGAGAGCGCTCCGATCTTGGACTCTACTTAAATATATTAGTTCTGTCTTCTAGAACTATAAGTTCAATTCAGTTAATAACGATGAAGGTTTCCTAGGCATCAGAACGTAGCGTAACAGTTATCTATAATGAATATTAGGGATATTATATTGTAATACTATCAGCCCAAAGGCTTTATGATATATAACGAAATTTAAAGGACTATGTTTTGACCGACATGCTTCTTGAAATATAACATTTGATTTTTCAAAATAAAATCTCCAACTGCTCATTTTAAAATATGTCTATCATTTCGTGACTAGATAAAAATTCTATTTTTCAAATGTTAAGAATGATATACGAAGTTCTGTATAAAAATGTCCCCCCTGCCAGCAAAATGTAGGCATTGTCCCCAGCGTATGGATGGCTGGAGGCGTCAATATTCTACGTGACCAACTACTTGTGTCGCGTCCACGGAAACATGTGTCGGAAGTGAGGACTATCTATTTGCCCATAGAATGGCGATCACGGTGCTGATTTATTCGTATATGTGATGCCAGAGGAGAGATGATTACGTTTATTTATTGTTACTCGGGACTTACTGCCACTTTAGTATTGATTCTCAAGATTAGTAAAAACGGATATTACTCCGTCAAGTTTCAGTTAAAATAGTCTTATGTTTATTTTAGTGTGTTTTCCATCGTCCTTAAAGACTAACTAAAAGAGTGCCTTGACTGCCTCGGTAGCACAGTTGTAATTGCGCATGCGTTGCTGCTGTGCTGAGGTCTTGGGTTCGATCCCGGGTCGGGTAAAGTGATATTGGGGTTTTCTATATAGAAATTCTCAGTATTAGTCTGGAAACTGGAATTGTGCCCGGTATGGCGATAGGCTCGCCTCCTATCACATTATGGGATGGAAATAAATTCGGCCAAAAGTGGGTTTACTGGTTACACCTCTGCCTACCCCTTCGCGGATTATAGGCGTGATTGTATGTGTGTGTCTTAACCAAAAAGTACAAACAAAAAAAAGGAGACAAAGAAACGATACGAAATGCTTTTTGATTAAAATTATTGGATTTTCGAATGGAAGCTAACACGAGACGGAGTTTGTCCATATTTGATGACGGCCATGTGTGGCGAGCTGAGTGGGTCAATTGAAACAGCAGTGCAAATGTCGCTGAACTAAATGTCACGGATGTATTTATACAGGCTTTACATTTTGTATTGGGAACATCCAAAATGTCGAATTTTGTTGGCGAAGTATGAGTATTTAATTGTGATTAACCAAACGATTTATAATTCGTTAAATGTTTAAATATGTTGTGCTGTCAGAAGGGGTTATGCAGGCTTGTTCTCTATGCAATTAACGTATTCAGAAAACAATGAATTTTCGTTATATTTTAGTAGTACTTTTGTCAAATTAGTCACGCGTCTTTGTATGCATCTATTATTCATAAACTAGGTGATATATTCCTTTAAATCGCGGTGTCCGTTTCCAAATATGTATTATAATAAAATACACTCTTTCGATATGTTTTTTTATTATAAACTAGCTTTTGCCCGTAACTTCGCATACATGATTGATGCGCTACAATGCCATCTAGTGACGAGCTTCAGTAAAATAGATACCGGTGGATACATATGAGATCGCGGACTTTTTTTAGAACTTTTTAAGAGGAATAATTCCGTTATACATGATTTTTGCGTAACTTTAATCGTTTACGCAACGGAAGCTCTCAAATGCAATAAATTTTCGCCGTTTTTGCAATATTTTCATTGTTGCTGCGCTCCTATTGGTCATAGCGCGATGTTATATGCCTATATCGTTCCTCGATAAATAGGCTATCCAACACTAAAAGAGTGTTTCAACTCGAACCAGTAGTTCCTGACATTAGCGCGTTTAAACAAACTCATCAGCTTTATAATATAAGTATAGTAGATGAAAAAAAATGTGTTCCGAATCTAAGAAGAATTTAATTTCAGAATCACGGTGAATACAAAGTATTCAAATCGAGTGGAGCACATGATAGTTGACGTACGTTTTATGTATACAATTGTATATGTCGAATGATCGGACCGACGATAACTACCAATATACTACACGATTTGCTGAAATTGTAAGCACTTGGGAACTGTTTTCGAGATCCAGATATTTGCTAACTAGATGCGGGAG
This sequence comes from Laothoe populi, assembly GCA_905220505.1. Taxonomy (NCBI): domain Eukaryota; kingdom Metazoa; phylum Arthropoda; class Insecta; order Lepidoptera; family Sphingidae; genus Laothoe; species Laothoe populi. The sequence goes on from HG992148.1 coordinate 13,871,495, forward strand.
TTTATGATTGGCTGGTTTCTATACTGGCACAATTTTCAATCAATAAGTGGCTACCTCGTATCTATCATGATACTTTATTTAATAATCATTTATCTCTACTGATTTTCAGTTATCAGTTAATAATGTTGTTATTTAATTTTATCAAGCTGATTTTTTATATTTCGTGCTTACAATTTAATAATAATAATAATAATATAACACTTTATTGTTACACCACAACATACAAAAACAGGTTGTATCAACTTATTTAGGTGTTACAAATTGGCGGTCTTATCGCTAAGAGCGATCTCTTCCAGACAACCATGCATGGAGAGGAATAAAATAAACTGAATTTACGGCGGTGCTGACAATAAACTTACATAACAAGATATACTTAAAATTAAAAAAAATTAAAAATAAATAAAATAAAAACAAAATACATACAAATAAATAGACATTATAATAAACTTATATGTATTACATACATATATATAAATATATAATACATATACCTACATGCACCAATAATACAAAAGAAATACAACAGAAGCGTAGCGTTACTGCGAAAGATAGAATGCTTTCACCCGGGATTTAAAAGTTTCCAGCGTAGACGAGCGCCTGATATGGATAGGATTTAACTAAGTTTATTAAGGCACTTGTAATTTATTTTTTGATATATTGAACGAAGGTACAGATGAAAATTGTCCTTGTATTATTTTATCCCTCATATTATTCAGGTAGTTATGATAATGACATGATTGATAGCCTCTGTGGCGAAGTAGGCCAGTAGCCGGTTGTGAAACGAGAGGCCGTGGGTTCCATTCCCACACCGGGACAAATGTTTGTGTGAAAGACATATATTTGTGTCCGGAGTCTGGGTGTTGTAAGACCGAAAGTCTCTCGCAGTCCCTGATACCTACAACACAAGACTCGTATCTTAGTGTGAGGTCGGGGCTATGTGTGTGACTGTTGGGTGTTACTTACTTATAATTGTTAGGATAAATTTCATCTATGGCCAGTGTAATACAACAAACAATTTGCTAACACGATGCAGTACTTTCAAGAGATAGATCGGAAGTTAGAACATCTCGCAGCTTCTAGTTAAAGTCCTGCAACATAATTTATTGTATATATAGTGTCTACAATGTGTAGGTATTATTATAATAACTGCAGATTGGTCGTTGTAATAATACCTTTAGGGTGTATTGTTGCTTGACTGCAAAATATTGCTTAGTGTACTGGAATTCATATTAGTGAAATTTTGGGCCATGGTTGTTGTATCAAAGCGGCGCGTACCATATTGACAAAGGATTATCATTTTTAATCACTCGTGTCTAGTAAGGATATTTAAAAAAAAACGTAGAGAGTAAAATACAAGCCAAAATCATTTTTATTTTCATAACATTAAAGTTAAAAATAGCATGTAAGAACGGCGAAACTGGCCAGTATTTGAACGCACCTCCGCACCGCCGCGCCGCGCCGGCAAGCCTATGTGTCATGACTGGTTAACTTTAGCCAGATACATGCAAATCCCTTCGCGGGTCTTTCTGGATTTCCATACTCTGTAAATGTACATTCAATGGCGCCCTGCAGTGGCAAAGGGAAAATTTGAAAAGGGGAAGCCAACGTTAGTGGATAGAATTAAAGACGATTACCCTGAACTTTGCCAATTCTTGTTACAAATTGCTATAGAATTATGATATTAATACGTATAACGTATATATTTGAAGTATTTAGTAAATTATAGTACAGTGTAAACTCCATGTAACGTCACTCTATTTAACGACAAACTCTCTTAAGCGTCGAAATCAATTGGCTTTGGTTGGTTTAGCTTGTTTTTCATACAATGTTTCACTCTATATAGCATTACACCCACTCTCAATAACGACAACAATTAAGTTGCTAAAATTAGTAAAAACTGCGCAGCTGTGTACGATCTATTGTCGCTTTATTATCCTAGCCCGCAATAAACTCGACTGTCGGCATCATGCATACCGAACTTTCTAAGAAATTCATTCTTTTGTTTACAAATTGGGATTGCTTGCACGTGTAGACTGTTATTGACCATGATTCATAACTAGGAGTCATGGATTATCTATACCTTATCATATTCTTAGTTGCTCACAAACTTGCAAACTGTAAACATGGCTACTAAAAGAAAATCACTGTGTATTGACGAAAAAGTTTTACTGATACGCGCAATAGAAACGGGAGAGAAGATAAGTGATGTTGGCAAACGCTTTGGATTTAGTCGCTCTACCGTGTCCACAATATGGAAAAATAAAGAAAAAATCCTCCACGCTGCGGGCGAGGGAAAATCTTCCAAAAAATTAAAGAAACCTATATACGAAGATTTGGATAAAGCTGTACTATCATGGTTTCATCGACAGCGCCAGAATAATATGCCTATCTCGGGGCCGCTCGTGAAAGCTAAGGCGGAGAATTTTGCTGCTGAACTTGGTTTAACTTCTTTCAAAGCATCAGAAGGATGGCTCGGAAAATTCAAGCAGCGTCATCATATCAACTATGGTAAAATAAGTGGGGAAGCACGAAGTGTTGATACAAATGTGACTCATGATTGGATTAACAGAGTGTGGTCAAAATTCATAGAAAAATACGCCCCAAGTGACATTTTCAATGCTGATGAAGCAGGAATTTTCTATAAGTTGACTCCAGATAAAACTCTGAAATTTAAAGGGGAAAAGTGTGTGGGAGGAAAGCTTTCCAAGGAACGTATTACGGTGCTTGTGGCTGCTAATATGGATGGCACAGAGAAAAAAAAGCTACTAATAATAGGCAAATCGAAAAATCCGCGCTGTTTTAAGAACATCAAAAAATTGCCAGTGACGTATAAAGCTAATAAATCAGCTTGGATGACCAGTCAACTTTTTGAAGAAGAAGTGCGAAAGTGGGATGCAGAATTAAAGGGACGAAAAATTTTACTTCTTGTTGACAACTGCCCTGCCCACCCTTTTATATCAAACCTTCAAAACATAGAGTTGGCATTTCTTCCTCCAAATACGACTAGTGTCTTACAGCCAATGGACCAGAGTGTGATTAAAAGCCTCAAGGGTCACTACAGAAGGAAATTATTGATGGAGCTAGTCGAATCTGAGGGTAAAACTTCTGTTAATATGCTGCATGCAGTAAATTTTTTATCTAAAGCCTGGGAAGAAGTGACACCCACAACTATACAGCACTCTTTTCGACATGCTGGACTTTGTACCAATTCTACGAGTGATGAGGTGGAAACAGAATCTGAGTTTGAAAGCGACGACGACCTTCCATTAACTGAGTGGATTCAACAATTCAACATGGCAGGAAATACGGTAAATCTTCAAACCTACATTGAAGTGGACGACCGCCTGCTTACAACGGCTTCACTCACAGACGAAGAAATTTTGGATTCAGTGAGAAAAACTGAGGATCAAGAACAAGGTGATGAAGAAGATGAGACGGATGAGCCTGAGCTTCCGCCGAGCATTAAAGAAACTCTGGAAGCAGCAAAATTATTGGAAAAATATTTCCTTTATAACCAAGATGCCTCAGTATTGCTATATATTAATAAAATAACTAAAAAAATACAACAAAATTACTGGTGCAGCAAAAGACGTCAGACAAAAATAACAGACTATACTCAATAGCGTTCAAATAACATTCTTTTTTATGCACATAACTACTAACAATAGTCAGAAATAAACTTTTTATTTTTCTAATTCTGATGTTTCTTCTCTCCATTTAACGACAACTCTCTATAACGCCATAAAATGCACAGTCCCTTCAGTGTCGCTATATAGAGTTTACACTGTATTTTAAATATATTTTTATAATGGTGCTAGAAGGAACAGTGTTGTAAACCTTTGCCACTAGTGACCTAACAAAATTGATAAGTTAAGTCTGTTTTGATTAAGTTCTGTCCAGTTAATATTTATCCTTCCGTCTATATTTGATTTCTATCAAGATTCAAGTTTTTTTGTGGTTTAATGCTGTCGTACTTACAACCTGCATCATATGAAATCAAGTTTTTTGTCTCGTCAAGGTGTGTTACTAGAGCAAATTGGAATGCATAAGTTTCTTTTCTCATGTCATTTTTTTTTAATTAATTTAAACCGTTTTTGTTTTCGATTTTGAGCAAACTCTTCGAAAATGAAAATCGTCGTACGTTAAAAGCCAAAGATCTGTTCGTATTACTCGAGTTGTGCAAGCGCTTCATTTGCAATTTGGTTCAGTGATTTCGTTCGACCTCTCCACTGAGCGAGAGAGCCCAGCGGCTCCGACTGAATTATACCTATTGTTGTTTTGAGGCCAACATGCATCACCGTGCATCGATAGCGCAGAAAATAACTTAAATTATAAAACCACTCGCTTTTGCCCGCGGCTTCACCCGCGTGGTAGTTATATTTGAAAGAAGTGGCATAAAATCCATGGAGACATCTTAAGTTATTATATATTTTATATCTATATCCCATAGGAACCGTGCATTTTCCGGGATAAATAATTCCGGGAGCAATGACTGAACTGTTTGTAATATAAATACATACAGTATATTTACTTAAAATCATCATTGTTTTTAATTGTCAAGTCTACCCACAACTTTACCAAGTTAATGTTCTTTTTATCTTCGTTCCCAAAAACACAATTTTTTTTTTTTGGATCTGAAGTTCCATTTTAAGACTCTAATATTCTTGCTACCATATCTTGCTTATTCCTCTACCATTGTGATCACAGATAGTGGTCACCACTTACCACCAGGTGACGTTTTGCTCTTGTCTGACCTTTTTTTTTTTTTTTGTTGTCGCGGGGAAAGCGTTTTATTACTGCCGCCCGCTCCGGGGGGAAGCGGATTAAGAATAAAACGGGTATGCTGGACTAGCCGGTCTTACGACCCAGCATCCCCCTCGCCCGGATGATGGCCATCCGTGCTGCCGCTGGGCCGAGTCCCTACCCCCTATGTACACCCCACCCGACACTACCAGCTAAAACCCCGCGGTGGCCTTCTTCAGCGCTTACGGAGCGATCCCGGGGTATTCTAAGGAGTGCTAGAATTGCAGCCGGAATCGCCCCTGCGCGGTGCCCTGTACGGGCCCATCTCCATGGGAGGCTAAGAAGCCCCTGCGCACCGAGCAACGACAGCGAACGAGGCCTTACCACCCGCGCTGCCGTCCATCTCGGGGTCGCACGATGCTCCGAATTTAGGAGTGCATCGATACGAGCTTACAGCCCCCCGCTGCTCGCCCGCGACCCCCGATGGCCCCTATTAGTCGCCTCGTACGACAGGCAGGGGTTACCGTGGTGGAATTCAAACGCCCCCATTCCACAGGGCGGGAGACGCCGGTCAGTCGTCCACCCGGCGGCTCCTACGTCTTCTCTGGCGGCGGGAGGGATCGTTTCGTTCCCGATCCCTCTCAGCACTCTCCTTCTGCGAGATGACGTTCTCGCAGAAGTGGGCCACCGCACGCCAGGACCTCCGGCTGGCGACCATGGACGACACCACGGCTGGCAGCGAGAGGTCTCCTCCGACGACTGCTCTGAGAGCGCTGCGCTCTTCGTCCCAGGCTGGGCACTACTCCAACGTATGTTGGGCCGTGTCCTCGCGGCAGTTGCCACAGTGGTGGCACACGGCGGACACCTCCTTTCCGATCCGACACAGGAACGAACCGAAACACCCGTGGTCCGTCAGTACCTGCGTCAGCAAGAAAGTTGGCGCACCGTGGCGCCTGTCTAGCCATCTCGCTCTTGTCTGACCTGCTGCTCTATAATATATTGTATCTTATACCAGAGAGAGAGAGAGAGCAAATATTGATTCAAGAGCGATAAATAAATAAATGTATGATATCGAAGTCGATCGTCGACAATTGTGTGACTCCGTCGAGGGTCTCGCCACTTACGGTCGCTCGTCGGGTCCCAATCAGAGGTTATCCGACAAGTTGTTTCGTACCGATAGCAAATACGCTTACTTCAGATATTCCGTATTTATTCATCCAATGTAAGTTATCACATTTATCAGCATCGGGTTTCTGGTAACAACATTCATCATAATAACGATTTATATTCAATTTAGAATGCAAGAACTACTATAACCCATATTTCATAACACAAATTTTAGTTCAAGATAAAAACATTTAACTTCTTCTTCTTCCTATGATCCTGGGTCCTTTAGGCGTAGTGTGAAGAAGCTAAACAGCAGGCCGGCATGATTGTGTTGAGTAGTGAGGGATAGACTGTATCTTGCTACTTGATACTCTATCTGGACGGCACTGCGCTTACCATCAGGTGCAGTGTGGTCACTTTGCCGCGCCAGAATAAAAAAAATGTAACTGTCAATTTTTTTTTTCCTGCCAAACCAAATTGACCACACGGCATCTGATGGTAAGCACAGTGCCGTCCAAAGTATCGAGTAGCGAGAGACAATCTGTCCCCCGCTACTCAACACAATCATGCCGGCCTACTTCTTCACACTACGCCATGGGCAAGAAGGTGAAGAAGACGTCGAGGGTGTAGTGTCAGAGTACTCAGAAGGCCGTAAAACGGCCAAATATCGTATCCCAACTCTAGACTCTTGACAAAAACTGGATGTACAGTGGCTGATTCCGGAACGCGACACACTTGCGTGTGCCACTATGCCGAGTTTTACACCCTGTGTACGGTGCTCGCTATCCGGGCAGATATGAACATCCTACAGCGAAATGATGTTCTAAGACACCACAAATATTATATTGAAATATGCCAATCATTGTAAACTTTCTTTGCATGAGCGTTATTTTCTAACTAGCATAAACACCGGAGAATTTATTATACAAATGTGTTTCGAAACGTATAAAAGTTTATATGACGTGTGGCTCACGTCTCGCAAAGTCGCATCGCGGTGTGCAAAACAAATATTTTCCTAGACGTTTTTGAAGTCGTTACGAACAAGTTAGATCGAGACGGTCCACGAGTCGGCTGCAGTTCGCGCCACTACACTCCCGCTCTGGATTTGTTTGCTTCAACTAGTTAAATGTTGGTACAAACTTTATTTGGGACGTCGAAGTCTTCGAGATGTTGCATCCCTCGTTATTGTTGTCTCGGTACATTTGGACTAAAACAAATTGTCTGCCTTAAAGTACTGAACAAGCAAATGCTAAAACATTACCTTAAATGTATACAAATTTATAACTGTATGTTATATTCGACAAAATTCAATATAAAAATCTTTAAGTTTTGTATTTCATCTAAAACTAATACTAGCCCTGTTTTAAACATTGTCCCACGGCTGGGCACGGACCTCCTCTACTAATGAGGGGTTAAGCCTTAGTCCATCACGCTAGCCTAGTGCGGGTTGGTAGACTTCACATACCTTCGAAATTCTTATTACAATACTCAGGTATGCAGGTTTCCTCACGATGTTTTCCCTCATCGTTAAAGCAAGCTATAATTAACATTTAATACACATATAACTTTAGAAAAGTAAGAGGTGTATGCCATTTGGGTTTCGAACATACGACGTTCGTCTTGACATTCCGTATCGCAACCAACTAGGCTATCTCTGCTACTGTACTTTCATCTAAACAAAGATAAATCATTTGCACTCTAAGTAAAGCAACGTATCTAACGAAATGGTGATATTCATGTTTTTAGTTATTCCAATCAAAATATGTTAACCGTAAGCTTAATATCGATTCCATTATAATATGATAAAAAAATTAGATAATTATATTAATAAAAATAAGATAATTTTCCTGTAAACGCATGTAATATTAATACAAGCCATAAACTATAATATTACCTATTATAGCCATTTACAGATGGTTCATGCGAGGCCGTGGGGTGCTTTGTATGTAGTATAAGTTGAATATCCTTGGCACGCGGTAAGTGTGCGCTACCAAGATAAATTATTAATTTAAAATACCGATTTTATTATTTACTATTTTGTGTAAATGGAATTATTATGTAAAGGGAATGTTTAACTGATTTATGGAAATACCCAATCGTTGTCTTATTATAATGTAGCAAATGATACATATGATATTTTTATTCCCTAAATATGATCAGATATGGACTAATAGATAAGAAGAGTAGGCCCGTGCCCAGCAGTGGTACAATACGTGGCTAGTATTATTATTATTATATAAATATGATCAGAAAATGCTGAATGTTATCTACTAATACTGTAAAAACAATACTAAAAGATCTAAAATCAATAAAAACGCGTTATATTTTTCTCCTACAAATTTGACGTTTTTTGACATACACCACTTTACTTATGAGCCTTCGAAATATATTTGGTGAGATGCAAAAAATGTAATATCGTGTACCGCAAAAAAGATCGACCAAGTAATAATAACTGTGAAACAATGTTGAACGAAACCAAGAATTCTTGCTTGGGGTCTGAGAGCTTAGTTGAAGTAAGGAAATTCTTTATCAACATTGTTTCTAAATTAAAACAATCTCATAATTGCACATTCTCTAACTTCTTTGATGCAGTATAGGTATCTTTTGTGGCGAGGAGTGTGGGCGAGCGAGGAGAAGGCTTGCGTAAGTTTTGAGGCGAAGTTAAGCCGATTAAGTGTCATTTCCGCCACGGAACTAGCACTGTTCATTAAATATTTCGAGTGACTTAATTGCTGGGGTCGGGCGTCTCTTAAGTTCTGATGTGAACAGATTCGTCTTGAGTCTTGCTTGTTTTTAACAGCATTAAATGAAAAGGTTTTATATTATTGTTGAATTTACACACATATTTTGGAACAGTGGCTTAATAGATGGGTTTGAGCGTCTCTTAAGTTCTGATGTGAACAGATTCATCTTGAGTCTTGCTTGTTTTTAACAGCATTAGATGGAAAGAATTTATATTATTGTTGAATTTACATACATATTTATTGGAACAGAGCGTTGTTGTACTGTGTTATTTTAATGCGTGTCTACAAGGAATATCTGTAGGTACTTCAGATGTATACAATAATAAAGCCGTTTATTTCAAAATCTCGTTTTTAGCAATGGCGAAACCAAGCAGGGTTTAATAGCTTCAAAACCTATGATACTGATATTGCAATAACTTTTAAATAATCTCTCCAATATTGTATTCAAAGTTTTACGCGCATTTCTGGATTTCCTATAAAATTTGTTTTTAGACATTTGATTTAATATACCTCTAAGATATATGCTCGTAGGATAGGCAAAGTATGAGACGGATAGTGTACTTATGTGTGTGTGTTCTTTACTTGTCTTTAGTTTTTACTTGCTTAATTAACATGATCTGAAAGCCATTGAGGCGCAGCGGGCAAGTAGCCCGCTGTGAAACCAGAAGGCGTGGGTTCGATTCCCGCAGCGAGACAAATGTTTATGTTCTTGATATCCACGATAAATGTTTGACCTAGTGTGGGTTGAGCACTATGTTCGGGAGTCTATAGTTGGGATACGATGTTTGGCCATTTTGCGACCTTCTGAGTACTCTGACTCTAGACCCTCGACCGCTTCTTCACCTTCATGCCCATGGCGTAGTGTGAAGAAGCAGGCCGGCCTGATAATGAGAATTTTAAATTTAACAGGATTGAGTTGGTTATATCTAGATTTTTTAACATAAATAACTGCTACTTCCAAGCTCTGCTGGGACTTTCCTGTTTATTATTACTCCCTGATGCAGAAGAAATTTCTAGGTATTCAAACAAATTTGCCCAAAGCAATATAATTCGTTTATATTGGAAAAATTATCCGCACTGTGTAAACACGGGGAAAATATGGGCCACAATCGTGCGGACACAAAGTCCATTACAGTCAATTCGTCTAGACGTTGGCACGTGTTGAAACTATTCTCACGGGTAAACGAATTACCTGCGTTGCGTAAATAAAAGAAACTACCGGCCAGGATAAACCGTATAACAATTAAGGCGAACCTTTTATGTATACTGGTGGATGTAGCTCAGTATCTTACGGCTGATATGGGATTGACTTGAAATGAAAAACTCTAGAATACTATTCTTCTTCGTGTATTCATGAATTATGTGGGATTGATAAGCTCTACGCGTATATTTGTGATATGCAAGGTTTACGGGATGATTATAATTTGACAGAATAGCTAATCTGAAAGAAGAAACTGACTGCCTGACTGACGATCAACACACAGGCTGGGGTTAGAAACTTGAAATTTTGACAGTAGGTACCTTTTAATACGTAGGTATTCACTAAGAAAGGGTATGGAAATCGGTAATTTTTTACATTAATCGCATGAAAATTGGTATTTTGTTCAAGATAAAAACATTTAACTGTAATTTTTTTTTATCCTGCCAAACCAAATTGACCACACGGCATCTGATGGTAAGCACAGTGCCGTCCAAAGTATCGAGTAGCGAGAGACAATCTATCCCCCGCTACTCAACACAATCATGCCGGCCTACTTCTTCACACTACGCCATGGGTAAGAAGGTGAAGAAGCGGTCGAGGGTGTAGTGTCAGAGAAGGCTGTAAAAGGGCCAAATATCGTATCCCAACTCTAGACTCTTGACAAAAACTGGATGTACAGTGGCTGATCCCGGAACGCGACACACTTGCGTGTGCCACTATGCCGAGTTTTACACCCTGTGTACGCAACGTGATATGCAAGGTTTACGGGATGATTATAATTTGACAGAATCTGAAATCTGAAAGAAGAAACTGACTGCCTGACTGACGATCAACACACAGGCTGGGGTTAGAAACTTGAAATTTTGACAGTAGGTACCTTTTAATACGTAGGTATTCACTAAGAAAGGGTATGGAAATCGGTAATTTTTTACATTAATCGCATGAAAATTGGTATTTTGTATTCTTTTTCTCACAAACATGACCTCCACGCAGGTGGAGTCGCGAGTAACAGCTAGTATGTTATAAATGTAATCTGTCTTCCAGAATAGAAACTACGAAGCGTCAGAGGAAGATACAAGTAGAAAATAAAATCTCAAATAAATAAGTTTATGAATCACTCTACAAAGCTTAGCTTAGCTAGACTAGATTTTATAAATGCCTGTTTTAAAATAAGTATAAACCTATAGATATGAATCGAGTCAATAACCGCAAATTAAATATTTTTTCATATTTAGGCTATTTCCCGGATAGTGATACAACTAGTACACCCATTATTGACCTGTTTTATTTTGTCTTTGAAGCTATTGACATTGCAACCAATCCCGGATTATAATTTGTCAAATACATACATACATATACACTCACGCCTGTAATCCCCGAAGGGGTAGGCAGAGGTGTAACCAGTACACCCACTTTTCGCCGAATTTCAGTCCCATAATGTGATAGGGGGCGAGCCTATCGCCACACCGGGCACCATTCCAGACTCCGGGTTAATACTGAGTATTTCTAGATAGAAAAACCCAATATCACTTTACCCGACCCGGGGATCGAACCCGAGACCTCAGCACAGCAATCGTAACGCATGCGCAATTACAACTGCGCCACCGAGGCAGTCTAAAATTTGTCAAATCTAAGAACTCAATCACAGTTTTTTATACAACCTTGGATTTAAACCCAGAACAAGCAAGAGTACGATGCCCCATGTCATTCCCTGACCCCATATATGCAAAAATCACGTTCACCCCTTACCCTATGAAAAAAAATAGTAAAATTATGAAAAGGCAAATATATGTCACGGAAACCGTACCTCTATCCGATATAAAAAAACAACCTATGTGTTAGACTATAATCATAGTCTAGAATAGCACATACCTATAGCAATATACCTCTCTGCCAAATTTCAACCAGATCTGTCCAGCCGTTCTGGTGTGTCCGATTAACAAACATCCATCCATCCAAACATTCGCATTTGTACTTGTAGGATGTTATTTAAATGTAATGAATTAATTAGATCAGTTTGATTTCTTTTCGCTGTATGGTCATAAATAATAAAATAAAAAAGGTTTACGAAATTAAAAACTAATTAATTCTTAACTGGAGTAGATAAAGGTTACGAGGTGACCAATAATAACATTTAAATCCTTTGATAAATCTGAAGAGTAATGTAACGTGATTTGAACGTCGGATTTCTATACGTGACCCGTGTCTGCAAACCACTTATCGAAAGTGCCTATGTATTGGTCGATAAAAAACTAATTTGCTAACTTTCATTGGATTAGTGGCAACTTATTCGTTCCTAACAGTTGGAATTACATCCGCGTTGATTTCAGTGGGACAGTAGCTAGTTTTAAGTTGGAAATGGTGAGATTTTAAAGTGCTTATATCGTGGGTGATATTTTTTTTATCAAAGTCGAATAATTGCTCTTTGATCTCTTGATTTGTGCAATAAGTGATCAATAAGTCAATGCGATTAAGTCAATACCTTAAACATCATGCATATAAAGTACGTAATATAATAATAATAATACTAGCCCTGTATTAAACATAACATACTCCCACTGCTGGGCACGGGCTTCCTCTACAAATGAGAGGTGTTAGGCCTTAGTCCATCACGCTGGCCTATTGCGGATTGGTAGACTACACATACCTTCGAAATTCTTTTTTAAGAATTCTCAGGTATGCAGGTTCTCTCACGATGTTTAAATTCACTGTTGAAGCAAGCGATAATCAAAGAATACTCACATAACTTTAGAAAAGTCAGAGGTGTATAGTAGAAGTACGTAATAGCCAAAAAAAAAGATGTATTAAAATCCATTTAGTATCAACGTAAATACTTATATAAAAAATGCATTTTACAGATCAATAATGTGCGTACATATTTGTACATTTGGCGATCGGCGTGGCTCACTTTTTCAATATCCCGGACCTAATGGCCGCCAGATGGCAAGTTGGGCAAAGTGATGCTATCAAAAAGCGATAGGCCGCGGTTTCGCCGGTTATCGGAGCAGTTTGCGCTTCCCCTGACGTGGGTTAACTTACACAACGTGTTGTACACGGGTTTACACAATTCTATTTCAATAGATACCGTTTGCAAAATTGATACGACAGCGGACCCGACGGTTTTTTAGCAAAGGAAATCAGTTCAGCCTCGAATTATTGGACATGTCATTAATAGTGAGGTAAACCTTTCCTAAAGTTTTATTAATCACCCGTCGCTATTCCGACATTATATCGTCAGTAAAATACACAGTCCTGACTCCACAGTAAGGTAAAGAGTAGACTTTTGGTCTCAGAACACCGAGATCAAAAACAAATACTTGTGGGTAATACAAACTTTTGTTTCATTGTGGGGATTGAACAAGCGGTACCTCGCTCCCGGCTATTCGCCAACTATTAGTAAACTATTTTATGGATAAGATTTTAATAAAGAATCAAAAATAAGGTATATAGCAATACCTATAGAAGGTACCAGAATAAATAACGACTTAATCATGATTTCAGATTATTGAATTGCAAAAAAAAGAATAAAACATATTGTGCAGTCCATTTGGTCTGTGTCGAGGTGGAAAATATTAATATGGATAGAGAGTTGACATAATTGGCTTGAGTGCCCCAACAAATTAGGGACCTTAGTGGGTCACCGTTATGGACTAAAAAGGAGAACGCGAAATGCATTCCAAAAAAAAAATACTTTAACACTATTATTAAACATATATCTACTACGCTAAGACATAATTATGTTATAAAACTAATGTAATGTAAACTCGTTAGTTCACACAGATTTCTATTAGTTACTAGTGGTCCCGGGCAGACATTGTCCTGTCATAAATCGCCTTCTCCTTGTATCGAATTTGGCCGTTTACGTTTCTACTTTTTGATCAAACTCATTTTTTTTAATAGATCATTGATTTGGTATTGTAGCTTACATATAATATTTATTTGATACATATAATACTTCTGCTGTTTTATTCTAAAAATTACCATTTTTAACCGACTTCAAAAAAGTAGGAGGTTAACAATTCGTCGGAATCTTTTTTTTTATGTATGTTACCCGATTACTCGAAGACGCCTGGACCGATTCGAGAAATTCTTTTTTGTTTATAAGGGTATACTTCCCAGGTGGTCCCATTGGCACCAAGTCAGGATCTGATGATGGGATCTCAGAAAAATCAAGGGAAACCGTCAAATTTTATAGTGACGCATAATTTGTTTTTTATTGAAGTCGGTGTACTTTTTATGAATTAAAAAACTTTTTTTATTTATTACGATAAAACTTTACAATCAATTGTACAGTATAGCATTAGATTGCTGTCTAAGTTTTAAACTTGGGTCGCGCAATACAATTCAAACCTTTATTATCGCGGTTATTGGATATTCTTTTCGAATTTCAGTAATGTAGCCATTTTATGAACTTAAAATTGATCGACTGCCTCGGTGGCGCAGTTGTAATTGCGCATGCGTTACGACTGCTGTGCTGAGGTCTCGGGTTCGATCCCCGGGTCGGGTAAAGTGATATTGGGTTTTTCTATCTAGAAATTCTCAGTATTAGCCCGGAGTCTGGAACCTGTGCCCGGTATGGCGATAGGCTCGCCCCCTGTCACATTAATACTAGCCCTGTATTAAACATTGTCCCACTGCTGGGCACGGGCCTCCGCTACTAATGAGAGGGGTTAGGCCTTAGTCCACCACGCTGGCCTAATGCGGGTTGGCAGATTTCTCATACCTTCGAAAAACTCTCAGATATGCAGGTTTCCTCACGATGTTTTCCTTCACCGTTAAAGCAAGCGATAATTATCATTTTAATACACACATAACTTTAGAAAAGTCAGAGGTGTATGCCACTTGGGTTTCGAACATACGACTTTCGTCTTGACAGTCCGTACCGCAACCAACTAGGCTATCGCTGCTTCCTATCACATTATGGGACCGAAATTCGGCGAAAAGTGGGTGTACTGGTTACACCTCTGCCTACCCCTTTGGGGATTACAGGCGTGAGTGTATATGTATGTATGTAAAATTGATCGAATCCAATATTACACAATTTCAAACTACTACGTTCATAAGCATTTAACCGGCTAACAAAACATTGACCTGCTCACATTTTTCCAATATGCAAAAGTGGCGTTTTAGACTTGGTGAGCATTGTTATTCAGTCAACGAAGTCGGCGCCGCGCACGCTCCGCAGCTTATCGGCCGCCCCCAGCCGTTGTAAATTAAATAAATATACACCTAATGAGCGGAAATACAATGCATGACTAAGCTAAATTATTGCTTCATCTTTATTCGACGATTATTTCCTTTGCCAAACAAACAAATGGCGAATGTAAATTTATTCCGATTCCAAAATTCTCCTCACAGTTTTCAACTTTTACATTTAAATATATGCGTGAACTATAATTTATTGGTGTCCGTTTGGATGATTTTTACAGTAAACTTGGTCGAAATCAAGATAAGAATGTCGGTAGTTTACGATAGAGGGTGGAGTTGTGCAATTTTATTCTGAGCTCTTTTGCATGAATTACTTAAGATTTATTATAAAGATAAACGGCTATGATGGTAGTTATTCTTTGCTTTTTACATATATTCAAGACATTAGAATATTTTATATTACTACGTCCCTAACTATTTCCTTATACATATTTTTGCCAACGTTACGACATACATTTTAAGCATAAACAGTTGATATAATATTTTATGCAAATAGCATTAGTACTAAAGATCTAAACAGACATCGCAAGGCCTTAAATTCATATGAAACCAAGATTATTACATTTTTTAATTAAACTTACTGTAATGTTATAAGAGTAATGTGGTACTCAGAAACACTTTAATATTGTTATAGCAGAAGCCGGCACACAAGCAAGTAGGTCACCTGATATGTGATCTTCATTGCTCATGAACATCAAATATCTGTCTGTCATACAAACATTTGTATCGGCGCGGGAATTGACCCACGGAATCTCGTTTCACAGCCGGCTACTCGCCCGCTGCGCTAGCGCTGCTAGCCCCGTATTAAACATAGTCCATTGTTGGGCACGGGCCTCCTCTTCTAATGAGAGATTGGTAGACTTTACACACCTTCGAAATCTTATTTAGAATTCTCAAGCATGCAGGTTTCCTCACGATGCTTTCGTTCACCGTTTTAGAAGTAACTATTATTAACTTCATGTTGCCTGCGGCTCCGCCGGCGTGTAGGCTATTTTTGGAAGAAAGGTTATACAATCTATAGAGGCATCTTAAGCTATTACACCTTTCTATATTTTGCTATCCCGTAGGAAACGTGCGTGCATTTTTTCGGGATAAAAAGTAGCCCATGCATTTTCTGATCCCTAAACTGCCACTATGCAAAAAATCATGTCGATCCCTTGCCCTGTGAAATACTAAACTATACCACGGGAACTTAAAATATTTTCGGGATAAAAAGTATGTAGCCTAAGTGCTATTCCAGACTATAGTCTATTTCTGTGCCAAGTTTCGACCAGAACCGTCAAACCATTGTAGCGTGATTGAGTAACAAACATCCATCCATCCATCCATACAAACTTTCGCATTTATAATATTAGTAAGATTACAAAAGAAATATCTCAGTAGTCAAAGGGCTACTATGATTTTATTTCATCCATTTCAAACTTGTGTGTATTTTATATTCGGAGATAGCTGTGCTGCTTCCTATTCATTCTAACAAAACGTCCGTTTGTACAGAGAGTTCTTGATAAAACGCCCTGTAGGATAAGAAAGGATGAGTTTTGCGCCAAGTGCCTATGGTATAGAAAAGAGGAGCTCTTATACCCTTGTACATTGATCTGAGTGGGAACGTACGGCTTGTTTCATTCGAACACATCCTTTGAGGCGGTCGGGTAGTCGTGTCTTTGAACGGTCTAGCGCCGGTGCATTTTGATAGCATATCGATTTCAACAGTGAATAGATTTTACTTTATTTCCTGTTCGTTTGCAATCTTTGAGTTACTAAATATACCTCTTACATGGCTGAACAGTGTACGGTTTCACAAAGGGAATGTTTGTATAGTTTATTTTTAACATGTTGGTAATGGAAAAATATTTGTGCCCGTTTTCTACATATTTATTCAGCTACAATCGTATATGATTAAATTGAAGCTGTTTCAAGAAAACGTTGTTGACCGATGACTTTAGCCTTTAATGATGAGAACCGTCGCCGAAATGTTGAACAAAGTGTGCGGGCAACGCGGTATTGTGAATCCGAGCTATACCGATTATCACCGACAATGACCGATCTTCTGTTGACGATTATAACATTTTTAGATGTTTTAATTTTTATTATTTTACTGTAGGTAATAATTACTTAATAATAATGTATTTTCTATACTTATTATTTTAATCAATACAAACGCGAACGATGCTATCGAAATTCAATAAAACAACATTTAACGGTAGGTATTATATATTGCTGGTGGTAGGATATTCATATCCGCCCGGATAGCGACCACCGTACACAGGGCGAAAAACCCGCCATAGTGGCACTCGCAAGTGTGTCGCGTTCCGGGATCAGCCAGTGTACATCCGGTTTTTTGGGGGTCTAGAGTTGGGGTACAATGTTGGCCATTTTGCGGCCATCTAAGTACTCTGACAACAGACCCTCGACCGCTTCTTCACCTTCTTGCCCATGGCGTAGTGTGAAGGAGCAGGCCGGCATGATTGTGTTGAGTAGCGGGGGATAGATCGTCTCTCGCTGCTCGATACTCTAATTGGACCGTACTGCGCTTACCATCAGGTGAAGTGCGGTCACTTTGCCGTGCTAGAATAAAAAAAAAAAAAAAGGTATCGGCTTTGCTGTGCCCTGGCATTGCGGAAGTCTATGGGCGGCGGTGACTGCTTACCATCAGGTGGCCCGTCTGCTGGACCACGGGTGTTTCGGTTCGTTCCTGTGTCGGATCGGAAAGGAGGTGTCTGCCGTGTGCCACCACTGTGGCAACTGCCGTGAGGACACGGCCCAACACACGTTGGAGGAGTGCCCAGCCTGGGACGAAGAGCGCAGCGCTCTCAGAGCAGTGCTCTCATCCGGGCGAGGGGGATGCTGGGTCGTAAGACCGGCTAGTCCAGCATACCCGTTTTATTCTTATTCCGCTTCCCCCCGGAGCGGGCGGCAGTAATAAAACGCTTTCCCCGCGACAAAAAAAAAGGTGGCCCGTCTGCTATTCTGTCTATAGAGGCACTAGAAAAAAAATTATGAAAGCGCCAACGATAACCACATCTTAAGGTATTTGGATGCTTAAAATCGTTACTGGAAACAACGATATTAACAACGGATAACGGTTAAATAAAAATAAACTCTTGTTTATTAAATTGTAATGAAATTCATACACCAAAAATATCGGGGGATATCCTGAATAATATTTCCTTTAAAGAAAAATGATATTTGATCACATTAATCGAACATTCAAAGTATTTGTCTTTTGGCTCTGACGCCGTCCCACTTGCGAAGGGAGACTGTTCGAGAATTTCAATTTAGGAGAAGAATGTGCCGACATAACGTGTGGCCCGAGATATTTTGATAGGACATGTTCGCCGTGAATAAATTTCTTTCCACATATTAAAACTTTTTAAGTGGTTTTATTTATTATCAATCTAGCTGAAGTATTCTCTGATAAAACATGGCCGTTATGTTAAATTTAATTTCTGTTCATGGGAGCATGAAGTTAATTTGGCTAGTAGGTGAAGTGCAAAATATTTTTCCTTATTTGAATACCTATTCTCCGGGCTAAAATATATACACGATTTGATATGCAATTGGTAAGAATTTTCAATTTGCTTACGGAATGCAACTGCATTGTGAATAGGATACACAAAGAAAAATTATTTAGATTTTCAATTGTTGTGTATAGTATTTAATATTATTTTTCGCTGTCATTACTATAGGTAAGGATTATAAACTCATTTGCAAAAAAAACGGGCGGTTTTGATTTTAATTCTTCTTTAAAAAAATACGGTACCAAAATGATTTCAATCATTTGTACATGTTACTGGCCGGTTTTAAAAATGCCGTGGTGTTTAAAACAGTACGTTCTAAATTAAAATTTTCGTTTGATGCTCGTTTTTACAGAAAACCACTTTTTATACTACATTTTTGGTGCGAAGTTCCAAAAGATAATATCGGTTTTCATAACTTTTAATCAATTTTTATGAATTTATTTCATATTCTTAATTGTCAAAGCTTCATTTATTGCTGTTTAGCTGTCTCAATAATGTTAGAGAAAGTGGTAAAAGCTACCAAAATTATTGCGCTGCTCGAAGAGGGTTGCAGCCAATGTTTCGTGGCTCAGAGGCTAAGTGTGAGTCGCTCGACGGTTCAAAGGACCTGGCAGCGGTATCAAGACACCGGTTCCGTCGACAGAAGGCCTGGTTCTGGAAGAAAACCATGTACCCAACCACGGGATGATCGTTTTCTTGTGAGTCGCGCATTGAGAAATCGCAAGTCTTCGTATGTGGACCTTAAGAACAACCTCGAAGAAGTAAGAAATGTGCATATTAGTCCATGGACGGTCAGGAGGAGGCTTCTCGCGGCCAATATACGCAGTCATCGCCCGGCCCGCGGCCCTAAGTTACTCCGTGAGCACAGAGTTGCCAGGCTTAGGTTTGCTCGAAATTGTGAGTCATGGACTCAAGAAGACTGGAATAGGGTATTGTTCTCCGATGAAGCCAGGATATCTCTGTTCGGTGAAGATCGACGTCGGCGAGTGCTACGAAGACGAGGAGAACGCTTTGCAGAGGCTTGTTTTGAAGAAATCACACCTTATGGTGGGGGGTCTGTTATGTTTTGGGCAGGAATAAATTCAATGGATCGTACAGAGTTAGTCTTCATTGAAAACGGCTCACTGACTGGACATCGATACATAACGGAAGTTCTAATTCCTCATGCACAACCCGCATTGGCTGCTTTAGGCGAAGACTCAATTTTTATGGACGACAACGCTCGCGCCCACCGGTCTGGCGATGTGGAAGCGTATGTGCAAGAGGTCGGCATTCGTCGTTTGGATTGGCCAGCTCGAAGTCCCGACCTCAATCCTATAGAGCATGTCTGGGACGTTCTGAAACGACGCGTGAGATCAGTACAACCGGCTCCGCAGACCATTAGAGAGCTGAAGAATGTGATTACCGCGGAGTGGGAACGTATTCCGCAAGCAAGTATCCGGGATATCCTCGCTAGCATACCCAGACGAATTCAAGCTGTGATTTCAGCTAGAGGGGGTCACACTCGATACTAAACATTTATCTGCTTTTACTTTATTAAAGAAAAAACAAACAAAAATCTTTGTTAACTTTTACTTCACGAGCATATGCACTACTAGCGAGCATACACTACTAGTGAACTTTAGCATTAAAACCCATAAATTTTATCAAAATTTTATGATAATACTACCGAAAACGATTATTTGCTTATTAATTTACAAAATTGTGAAAGTAAAACTACCTATAATTATCAAACAAACCAATAGTAACATTTGAAATGGTTCATTGCTTAGGTGCCCGTTTTTTTTGCAAATGAGTGTATTATACAAGGTACGCAATATAATTTATTTAATTACTACGCACAAATTTCTAGTGTAAACAACTTTGGTTGTAAGAAATAATAAATACACCCAACAATCACACACATAGTTCTGACCCCACACTAGGTCAAACCTGTATCGTGGGTATCAAGAACTACGAAGGACTACGGTCCCACAACACCCAGACCCGAACCAAATATCTGTCTGTCACACAAACATTTGTCTCGGTGCGGGAATCGAAACCACGGCCTCTCGTTTCACAGCCTGCTACACGCCCGCTCCGCCACGGAGGCTGTATCATAATAAGATAATTTGACAACCTCCGTGGCGCAGTGAGTTAATAAATATTCTGAAACAAGATTCCGATGGTTCGATCTTGGTATCGAGACAGATATTTATAAAAGTATGTTAATTAAAAACAACACTAATAAACAATATTATTGATATTGGGTTTGTCTGGTTTGCCCGGTATGGTGATAGCCTCGCCCCCTATCATATATTGGGACCGAAATTCGGCGAAAAGTGGGTGTACTGGTTACACCTCTGCCTACCCCTTCGTGGATTACAGGCGTGAGTGTATATGTATGTATGTACTAATAAACAAGATTATATTTTATTTTTATTTTTTATTTTTATTTATTGAGGAAAAACAAACAATTGTACATTACAAAATTACATCACAGTATAGTTACATAGTATGGGCTAATATACAATCCACAAAATTTTCCACGGATTACAAGTAATTAAAGTTATATTGCAAGTAAATAAAGAAAAGGCTATCATCAGGTTCTACGATGTGTGAAAATGCCTTGCTCAATTTTCTTTCAATGGTATCTAAAATCGTTTTACCAGGTCGTATCTATAGTTTTATATTTTTAAAACCTAATACCTGGTATGTTTTGTATAATACATTTTTTGTAACTTCATAAAGAAATATTATGTAGGATTCGTTGTATTTGTATTAACAACTAGCTGTTGCTCGCGGCTCCGCCCGCGTGGTGGTCATGTTTGGGAGAAAAAGTATACCATACAAAATACCAATATTCATGCGTTTAACTTAAAAATGACAGATTTTCATACAAACTTTCATTCCCTATTTTACCCCCTTAGGGGTGGTATTTCCAAAAACCCTTCCTTAGCGGATGCCTACGTGATAAAAGGTACCTACTGTCAAAATTTCAAGTCTCTAACCCTAGCCGTTTAGGCTGTGCGTTGATCGATCAGTCAGTCAGTCAGTCAGTCAGTCAGTCAGTCAGTTTCTTCTTTTATATATACAGATATCTCATTTAAAAATATAGTGTCAAAATGCGGATGGAGAAAGATAAGCCTATTTTCATAAGCCATATCAAATTCATTACGACAATAAACTCCCAAATGTATTTACAAGGGATCACGTCATGAATAAATTTCGTGAACAGAAAGTTTGATGCGTAAAATAGCTGTGGCAAGTTAGACAAAGCTTGGTTTACACCGGTGAAAAATCTTTGAATTAATTTTAGCGTAGGTTTTCTTTATACAATTTTCGTTGAATCATCGAGATTATGGCTCGTCTGCGCTAGAGCTGTATAAAGAAAAATCTATATAGCTTTAAGAGGCTAATAGTTAAAATTTACGAGGGCAGACAAGCAAACAGTTAATAAAATAGCAGGACGCCCTTCAGTGCGTGACTGGCGCCCTAACACATAACAATTTTACATCGCATAAATTTTCTTGTCATATTCTTGTACATTACAAATGTGATAGATATAATAAAATTGTATGCATAAACTCCGAAATGCGAAATGAAACGTTGAAGTTTTGTTTTAATAGATAAACAAAGCTTATGCGAGAGGGTGTTGGGTAGATAATACCCTTATGAGTGTTTAGTGGACCAGTGACGACGGTCACGTTTTTAATTACCCGAGACTCATCCGTAACGTGTCACTAGGGGAGTTCGGCTAGGAACGTGTATTAGCCTACCTTGAAGCTTCATTGGAAGTTTATTTTATTGTAAAAGTCACTTTGTTAGTTGCTCCCAACGTTCTTCGTTTCAACGTTATAGTGTTAGTTGTTTATTTAACTCCGCTACTTAAAGTTTAAACAGTGATTTTATTTGATTCAGTCTTATGAAATGTTGTATATTTTTTGTGTTACGTTTAATTTTTTTTTGGTAAAACTGAAATGATACTATATGCTAGATTTACTATGTTATTAAGAAGATTAATCGATCATGTATTTTATATTGTGACATTGCTAAGTTTGTAGTTCATTCTGGCCTAATTTACCTTAGACTTCACCTAACTTCGAAATTCTTATATGAGTTATTCTTATACAAAGCTACACCAATATCTAATTTTCTATACTGATATACATATTCGCAGATAATAAAGTACCATACACATTTCATGTTGTTAGTAACTATTAATATGAGGAATGGTCACATAACATGAGACAATTTACTTTATTTTCTCCCCAATGGGGTTGGAGTTAGGCAAGCGGCCAGCCCTAAAATCATAAGTCAACACTTTCATACATCGACTATATCATTCATCAGAATGCGATGAGACTTTTTGAGTGTTCGTGCGTAAGCTTGCAAATATTTTTGTCAAAAAAAAATAAGCAGGCATTGTCATACTTGCCAGATAAGTAAGCTAAGTAAATTGTACTTTTACTTGATATTTTTTGTCTGGTATTTTAATTGTTGTATTCAGTCTGGGTATGTCATGCTCGCTAAAGTGTATGTGCTTGCAGCGGCGCCATGTGCCAGGTCGGTCTCTTCCCGGTAACATGATTGAGGAGGCCGATGGCTGACACATGCGTTATTACTCGTGAACGGGTGCTGCTCACGTGGACTGGTCTGCTCAGATTGTTTCAGTAAGGACCAACTGCTTTAAGAAATCGAGATTTTCATCACTCTCACGATGGTCATGTGCCGCAATAAGGCAACTTAACATACATTGAGCTGCTCGAATCTAATGTAATTAAACTTAATTATATTTAATCGTATATTAATTGTATGACCAAATATTGTTACCCGGTGTGAAAAGAGCAACGCTAGAGTTTCTTGCCCGTTCTTCTGTAGCGTAACTGCATTCCGAACTGGCAGTAGAGTAAAAAAATTTACTGAATCTAAATGATGTATGTAATGTGTATAACATTTCATGGATTCAATAAATATTTGATTTTGATTTTGAAATTAAAATAAACACAACACTACGTTGATCCGGGATAGGAAAATATAAATTCTTTTTTTTTTATCTTAATATGGCACTTCAGAATTCTCTGGTATAGATGTGACAATTACAAGCCTTCACTCACTCGAGTTAGGAGCGACTGAGGGCATATTTCATTTCGACAGCATTGACAATCCTGACGCGCACCAAGTCAAGAGGGTAATAAATAAAACAGCTCGCCTTTCCCCCGGTTCAACATAAAAACGCGCCTCATCCGAAATCTGCATGTTTATGAGTAAATATTCTATAAACAAGTCAGAACCCGCTGTTGGTGGTGGAGACAGCAATACACCGAATTGCATGCAAATAAGATAACAGCAATAAATATAAGCCTTGTTCTTTTGATTTTTTGCTTCTTGCCATTTCTTTATTGTTTCAGCTTCCTGACTTACTAATATTTCGAGTGCGATGTTGATAAAAAAATATTTTGCATATATACACTCACGCCTGTAATCCTCGTAGGGGTATACAGAATCGCAACCGGTACGCCTACTTTTCGCCGAATTTATTACGGTCCCATAATGTGATAGGGGCGAGCTTATCGCCATACCGTGCACAATTCCAGATTCCGGGCTGATACTGAGTTTTTCTAAATAGAAAAACCCAATATCACTTTACCCGACCCGGGGATCGAATCCGAGACCTCAGCACAGCAGTTGTAATGTGTAATTACAACTGCGCCACCGAGGCAGTCAAATATTTTGTTTGCATAAAATATGCCTTCTTTCGCTAAATACGGTTTTTCGTGCCTGTCACTAAATCACTAGGGAAGGATTATTCATCGGCAGTGTCCAAACAAAACGGCTCATTGACTCGCTGATTAATTGCAAGGAGAGCCATGGTGACATTCCGATGCGGGAATATGCAAAAAATATTATAAACCTTAATGACTCAAATTAATGGTAGCGTATTTTTTACTTTGCCTTTTTGCTACAAATTGGGGCAAAATATCAAACTTTGTTGGAACAGTTAAATTCTCTGAATTCAGTAGTATGTAGATAGAGAATATAAATAAATAATACCAGCCCTGAATTAAACATTGTCCCACTGCTGAGCACGGACCTCCTCTACTAATCCACCACGCTGGTCTAATGCGGGTTGGTAGACTTCACATACCTTCGCAATTCTTATGAGAATTCTCAGGTATGCAGGTTTCCTCACGATGTTTTCCCACCGTTAAAGCAAGCGATAATTAACATTTAATACACACTAGACTAGATAGAGATTACTAATATAAAATAAATTATATCAACTTTTTATGTTAACACATAATTGTAATTCCGAGAAGTATTCGCGAGTGTGTCGTGTTTCACATAAGTAGGGATTTCGCAAAAAGGTTGTAATAAGGTATGCAAGCCCTCTTTCCTTTGTCGGCCACTCTTCGCAACGTGACGGGAATCACCGCGTGAGATTTGCTAACTCCCCACCAAGTAACCAGGAGGTGAAATGTAGACGACACAATTCGTGAAAGTGTTTACTCATTCAGACATTTCAAGCTTTTCGGATGCCGAGCGCTGAAGGCACGGCACTCTAGCCGAATTCAAATAGATTTACAATTGCATGTAGCTATACACCTATCCGTGAAAATGCGCAGTTACAGCATTGTCATTTATTATAGAAAACGAAATTTGTTTCATAGCGTAAAGGTAAAAGCTGGGCTACGGGCGGGGTCGAGCGGCCACATCATTGTGCGGGCGAACCGTGGCCGCGCGATTACAATGCCTTCACTGTGACATTTTCGCTAATGGTTTCAGGGTAGGCACAATAAAACGACAATACGACGGGAGATAAGGTGGCAAGTGAAAATTTTACGAGATTAATACTACTCCTTACTCTTGGATTCCAGACACAGGCCACTGACCTAAGCCCGGATCATGTGAATAATACATGTGTGTGTTTAGGGATTATACTGAGTTATTTCTTTTATCGATACTAGTTTGTAATTCTGAGAAGAGTTGACGAATTTGTGAAGGAGTGGAAATAACTCGACCCTCAGTAAAATGTATCAAGATGTTTTTATTGATTAAAAAGTATGTATTATTTATTTACAAAGTATGAAGTCTTCACTTGAATAAATAATAAGTACTTATTTCACCCGCTTACTGTTACTTCATTTTCCATATTTATATTACCATTTTACACGTAAAAATCTAAGTACATTCGAAATAGACTTAGAGTATTTAACACGAAATGGAGCCTTCGTCAGTTAAGTGCAAACCATCCGCCAGCTAACTAACTAGCCCTAAAATATCATACGAGTTAAAAAAAACATTCGATGTAAATTAAGAAAAACATTGCTTGTTGCATGTTTATGCCATATTTTGATCCTGTTCCGATTTTTCAATGAGGATGCCACGCTTTGAGCCAGCGTATCACGCTTTTATATTTTCATCGCATTGAATTCTCTTTGAAATGTAACTACGAAAAATTCATCTGTATAACATTACTATACCTATATATTTGCACGTTTTAAAGTGAAAACTTCTTTAGTTAGGTTGGGCACTTTTGGGGTGGGGAAAAACCACTGAACCGGGACCGTCACGTTCAGATGATTTTACTGTTGACTTAAGCATACTTATGAAGTTCTTTAATTATTGATAAGGAATCATAAACAAATAAAGTTACTACTTCATGGATGCTGTTTCAATAAGAACACAGTAATTCCAAGGTTTTCACTTCTTTCGGTAGTCCTTATGGCTGCCTATGTTTTTTGAAGTGAAAACTTCTTTAGGCAAGTTGGGCACTTTCGGGATGGGGGAAAAGCACTGAACTCGAGTGACAGTCACGCTCAGATTATTTTACTGTTGACTTAAGCACGCCTATGAAGTTCTATAATTATTGACAAGCAATCATAAACAAATTAAGTTACTACTTCATGGATGCTGTTTCAATAAGAACACACTAATTCCAAAGTTTTCACTTCTGTCGGTAGTCCTCGTGGCTGCCTATGTTTTTTGAAGTGAAAACTTCTTTAGGCAAGTTGGGCACTTTCGGGATGGGGGAAAAGCACTGAACTCGCGTGACAGTCACGCTCAGATGATTTTACTGTTGACTTAAGCACGCCTATGAAGTTCTATAATTATTGACAAGCAATCATAAACAAATTAAGTTACTACTTCATGGATGCTGTTTCAATAAGAACACAGTAATTCCAAAGTTTTCACTTCTGTCGGTAGTCCTAATGGCTGCCTATGTTTTTTTGTGTGTTGTTAGGTATCTATCCCTACCCAGTAACAGGAAATGTTGTACTAATTTGTGGTAGTTTTGTACAAATGTAAAGTAGTAGGTAATAGGTGGGTATCATGAAACGCGATTCACGCAAACGTTGTGAAAGCTTGCACTTTGTGAAATGAGAGCGAGTGTGAAACAAAGCCGTTGTGGACACAGACCGCGCACAACTGTCGTAAATGTGCGACACGATGTTAAGGCAACGTATGAGGGGTTTGTATCATTAAAATTGTACTGAACTATTATATCATTTTATAGGTGACTAGGTGCACTCGGCATGCGCTGCAATGCCACGTAAAGAAACGGTTACGGTAGGCAGCGGCTTTGCTGTGCCCTGGTATTGCAGAAGTCTATGGGCGGCGGTGACTACTTACCATCAGGTGGCCCGTCTGCTCCTCTGCCTATTGAGGCACTAAAAAAAAAAAAAATTTGATTAATTGCGATTTGTTGAACAGCATTGAAGTTGATGTTCTGCAGCGCCATCTAACAATTTCTTTTTATTTTTTTGGGCCAGGAACCATCGCGGGCGTGAGAAGAACAACTCACCAAAGTTTCATCATAATCGGATGAATAGTTTATGAGTCCATAAAGGACAAACGTATTTCTATCGATTTTTATTTATATAGATTAGTACAAATAACTTAGACACGGATAATTTTTACTGATAAAAAAGTTTTTATAGGAATATAAGTGTGATGAGTGCTGCACTCATAGGAGTGTAGTATAATTTGTAAAAAAAAACAACTAGAACTCAGACGCGTTTCCTGCAGTGTCGTTAGTATGTGGTCATCCTAATGCTGAGTTTAGCCTTTGATAGAGCCCCCGGCGTCCTAGACAAACAACCTCACCTCAATTTGCTTTATCCGATGACATAGATGTACTATTATAGCAGTGACGTAGCTATAGCTTTTACATGGGGGGGGTCCGCGGGTAAAAGCCAAAAATCTAACCGCTCAAATCATAGTTATTTAGAAATTACTTAAACATAGAATGGGAAAACGCTAGTTAATAAAAATTTGCTACTTGCTATTTGGATTTGGACTTTGGATGGATGAAAATCTGCCGTAGATTTTCATTCATTTTTGTTTTATTGTTTACATAACAACTGTCAAAACATCAAATCTCAAGTGAAATCAATTTATTTTTGGTAAATAACTATTTTAATGTTGCTTATTATCAAGATGAGATGTTAGAACTCAGGGAGAAAATTCTCACGCACTCGAATCAACTTCGTATACGAAAAATAATTCAAATTCGAACTTTTTTCGAGTGAATGTAAAGTTAAGCTATTATGAAAATGTCGAGCCCGGTGTTTCGCGAAGGTCTTGATTGTACGAATATAATGTCAAATGTATTGTTCATAAATAAATTATTTTAAAAATAGAATTCGAAATCAAAATATTCTATTTGAGCTATTCTAAAAATTACCATTCGAACATTTCTCGAAGGTTATCGCTCGAACTGCTTCGACTGGTACAAACCGGTCGAGACGTACATCTCGAATTCGAACCATTCAATATTGTGTCCTAACTTAATGATGATGATGATGTCCTCCAAGAAGTATCCTTCGACGGCGAACCTTGCACTTTTGGAACTAGTTTTTTTCGCCAATGTGAGCATATGTGACTAGCTAGCCCTAATTTTGTTTTAAAAGCCCTGTCACAGGACGTACAGAACAGTTGTCTAGAAGAGTAGCTGTAAGAGTCAACTCAAACTGGCGTTGCGTCACGTCCTATTTTTCAACTACAATGCATGGCGACGCGCGTCGTGTACACTTAGGGCCAACCCTATGTGTACACTGTTTTAGGTCTTATTTATTGCAATTTGCAGCTCACGCTGGGCGTCAAGGCATTGGATACATACATGTTTCCTCAAAATGTGCACATGATTTTCGTACTGAGCCACGCCATTCGGTCTAGTGACACGAAAGTTCTTCCCAGCAGTCGCAGGGTACGTCGCAAGATGCTAAGTAACGCTTGATGATATTGTAGTAGGTAGAAAATGACATCCAGGCTTACGCCATTCTTGAGCGAGTTTGCCTTAAACCACTGAAACCTAATGGTGTCTAAACCATATGGCGTCTTGACAAATTTCATATGAACTGCATCAGGTGAATTCTCCAGATAAAGTGGCAATATTGTTTCCTTAACATTAATATTTTACGACGTTTATAGCTAAGCGGCAAAGAGTCTATGCTCTTGGAGATGGTGCGGTAATGTTGTACGTATGAAGGCCTCTAGACACCCAAAGATATTGTTTTATTTTGGTCCTAACTTACTGCGTATATGATGCCATATGCTGATGTGTTTACCCATAAAAAGACTCAACCTCGTGTTTTTATTATGATTTAACTAAAAGTCTTAGAAAGATAAAATACTTGGAAGAGTCCAAAAACATGTCCAAGAACTGGATAGTGGATGCACATTTGATGAGGCCCGTGACACTATGGATATTAAAATACTTATAGATTTTTAGTTCGAAATTCAAATTTTTTAGTAGAATCTCATAGTAAAGACTCGAATTCAAATGGATATGGATGCAACATTCGAACAATATAACTTCATAGTTCGAAATTATGTAATAGAGAAATTATTCGAACTGTAGATTCGAGTACGAAATTATTTTGAATGAAAGGAGAATTGCCCTCCAGGTACTTATGGTACCTACATCATATACCATCACACTCATCACTACTAAGTAGTCACTACTGAAGACTCGGTCGTATTTTTTTAAATAGATGTGCCCTGAAAAAAAAGCAATCTTGTTTTACCAGTTGATTTAAGCGCTAAAAAGTACACGAAAAAAGTTAAACTAGGCTCAAAAGTCGTAGAAAAATCAGTTAATTCCAAATATGCATATAGCTGAATGCTGCAAACATTGACACTTAAATCAAATAGCCTGCTAACCGTCTATATTATCCGCTATCAATAATTCGCGGTTTTTTTATTATGTCGTAGGCTAAGGGGGGTGTCCGGACCCCCTGGACCCCCCCCTTATATACGCCCATGTATTATAGTAAGTAGTAGAGTCACGCTATACACTTCTATGTATATAGAATGAATTGGCCTGTTTGGCCGGGGTATTACTATTGTGTCACAGAAAACTGACGTTAACTGGCCGATTGCTGTTTCTGATGGTGAGTAAATATATTCTGAACATATTTAGAGGCTCAAATCTGTCCCCCATCCTTCTTGTATTTTTTTTAAGATCGGCAATGTACTCAAATTAAAACTCATATTTTTGATGTTTTGGGTGTCGCCTACTCTAAGGTGTCGGGGAGCGGTAGAGACTTATCGTCAGGTGACTAACTTGCTTGTTTACCAGCTTGTGACGTGCTTAGAACATCCAATAACACCAAGGTTTACTCAAGAGAAAAACTCAATAACACCCAATTATATTTGTATTAGTATTATTATTATATATTAGTATAGCTCGTAATTCTTTAACGAAACTGTATTCCGAACTGAGGTTAGAGTATAAAAGATAATTGGATCTAAATATTGTGTAATATTACATGGATTACAAATATTTTTATTTGATTCTGAATTTTTGCTCTATTGAATTACATCGGAATGCTGTTTTAAAAATTAAATCTTTATATATATACGAGAAGGGAAAACTTTGTACCCCTTTTCAAGCATATTGCGTGCGCCGCGGAGAAAGCTAAAATTTATATATAATATGGGTTACAAATACATTATATAATAAATAATAATAATACTAGCCCTGTATTAAACATTGTCCCACTGCTGGGCACGGGCCTCCTCTACTAATGAGAGGGGTTAGGCCTTAATCTACCACGCTGGCCTAATGCGGGTTAGTAGACTTCACATACCTTCGAAATTCTTATATAAGAATTCTCAGGTATGCAGATTTCCTCACAATGTTTTCCTTCACCGTTAAAGCAAGCGATAATTAACATTTTAATACACACATAACTTTAGAAAAGTCAGAGGTGTATGCCACTTGGGTTTCGAACATACGACTTTCGTCGACAAATACATTAATTAAATATAATAAAATAAAACTTTCATTGCTACATTACACACGCTAATGACATAATATGTGTACACGCTATTAGAAGACATAATAGAAAAAAAAGAAAATATGCAATGATTTAAACTTTACACTATGAGAGTAAACTTTTTGAAAAAATAATTACAATAATTCTATTTTTTAAGTTTTTGTTACTTATGGTCGAATTTCGACCACTGGGCGACCACTAGTCAACTAATACACTAGTTATGAAAATATGAATTTTATGTTAAGTTTATTTTTCATTTTCCGAAATAAATAAATCAGAGTAGAAATATTATTCAGTTGGAGTATGGTGTTTGGAGTTGGGCTATGATGTTTGGCTATTTGTGGCCTACTGAGTACTCACGTTACGCCAGGATAAAAAAAAACATTACTATGACATAAAGTACATTGTGATTTAATTAATTTACCTACTTGAAAAACTTCTTAAGAAATTCGCAATATAACAATTTGTACATTGCTACAACAATAATAGAAAATATATGTGGCAGTGTATCCAGTACCGAGACGTCCGTTTTTCTGCGACAGGCCATGTAATTGTGAATACCTATTCAGAACACAGCGAGGTATTTTATAATTAAACCTGAAAGTAAACAATTTGTCTGCAGTTTCCAAAGTGATTTTCGAGATACCTATGTTGATTGCCTCGATATATGGTGATTAGATTTAGATTCTTGTTGTGGAGAGAATTCTTTTTCAAGTATTTCAAAGATATTTTATTAAGGTTGCCTTGATATCTTAAGATTCCTATTGCGAACTCATTCAGTGTGCTTAGGAACGATGGCATTATATGCTTTATGTGATTGGGTTAAATTATATAGTGGTACACTGTTCAATAGTATCTACGATAAAATTTAGGAAAAATAGACATCTGGACTTGAAGTAGCAAGAAGACAAAAGCTAGAGGGATCTAAATTGGTAGATATTGTCTTGTTTGTTGTGTTTGAATTCGAACTATCATGAGCTTCACCTAGCATTGTGGCCGTCCAGCCAGAAAACGCAATATTTGTCAACGGCTAAGCTCAAAAACGCTTTCTAAAAGGCCTTTAATTAAGCCGTCGCGTCGCTTGAAATAGGTTTAGGGCCGTCTTTATATACTAGTGTATCAAACTCTGAGCCTCGGCCGGGCTCCTTGGACTCGCCGGCGAATCCTACGTCTACGTGCATTCAGAGTACAATTATGATTGCGATTGGTCAGGGACAGTGCTGCCTCGACAGCGACCGTGATGGGATCTCCCAATACCTACATGTTTAGGGCGACGACGGAGGGAGATTAATTACCATACTAAATATACTTACCAACGAAGTTGACATGTAATACGGCCAGAATAAGTAGGCGCGCGAGAGGTCCGCCGATTTTCGCGTGCGCGCTCGCCGCCATGTTTGTTCAGCGCGTCACTGCAAGGTGCTGCCGTCCACTGCCAGACCTCGACTGCCTCACATTGCCTGATCTCCTCATCGTTAGACGTTGTTCAACATCGAATCTCACCGATCTGCGGGGGAAAATATCTCATTAGTTTCAATAAATAAATACACCCAACCATCACAGACATAGTTCTGATCCCACACTAGGTCAAACCTGTATCGTGGGTATCACGAACTATGAGGGACTACGGTCCCACTACACCCAGACTCGAAACAAATATTTGTCTGTCACACAAGCATTTGTCTCGGTGTGGGAGTCGAACCCACGGCCTCTCGTTTCCCAGCCGGCTAACTCGCCCGCTGCGCCACGGAGGCTGTCAAATAACCGAATAATCGAAGAACGAAGAACCAGTCTATTATATCCTAAGTAACTTCAGTTTAAATTGTATGTTATTCTAATATGTTATAGATAGGTCTCCTCTAATGATTTCTTGACCCATCTGTCAGAAGCGGCCTGCAGCCAGCGAGATTCTAAGACCTTTACGAGGTCATCTGTTCACCTTGCACCTTGGCTATACTAAATAATAACCATATAAAAGTCTCAAAATAATAAATTTGAGTAGATTTGTATGACTTCCATAAATATGTAAAATATATATTTTTATTCAAGTTTCGCTTACTCCACCGCAGAAACAGTCGAACGGTATCTAAAATATGAGCAAATGTAGCGGCGGGTACGTGTGGTCTATTCTAAAAGAATTTGATATCAAAGATTTATTCGAGGCAGCATACATCGTGTGCCCTACGCGGTACAAATTAAAGTAAGCTTTATATTAAGCTTATCTACATAACATCAGCTCTGAGTGAAATGAAAAAATGTTTTTAACGATGCCGAATGAAAGAATTTCTGAAAGTATATATTACCATACATTTAGGAATATAGTCCGCGCACACGAAACGACATAGAGCTTTTGCTTTCTATTTTTTGCAATACATATTTTCACTTAACAGAAATATTTATTTTGCTCGTGGTAGGATATTCATATCCACCCGGATAGCAACCACCGTACACAGGGTGTAAAACCCGCCATAGTGGCACACGCAAGTGTGTCGCGTTCCGGGATCAGCCATTGTACATCCGGTTTTTGTCGGGGGTCTAGAGTTGGGGTACAATGTTTGAATGTTTTGCGACCTTCTGAGTATTCTGTCGCTAGACCCTCAACCGCTTCTTCACCTTCTTGCCGATGGCGTAGTGTGAAGAAGCAGGCCGGCATGATTGTGTTGAGTAGCGGGGGATAGATTGTTTCTCGCTACTCGATACAATAATTGGACGGCACTGCGCTTATCATCAGGTGCTGTGTAGTGCACTTTGCCGTGCCAGGATAAAAAAATGGGTATTAAGTTTAGTAAGGGCGCAGAGAACATGTCTCGGTAAAATAAATAACGTATATTCTAATAATAAAACGTAGTTCTAGTCCGTGAGTATATTTTAGTCTCTTCTGTTGTGAAATACGATGTGCATTCATTCGATGTGGTTCCATTTTGGCTAATGGAAAATTTTATGTACAGCGTTGCGATAAGGGTTCCTTCGCTATAATTTTTATAAACAATTTATATGTTGTTGCATCTTTTCTTATTATTCTAACGGATATGTTAATAAATACACCCCAAAAATCACATACATAGTTATAGGGTCAGAATTATTTGTGTGCCTGTTGGGTATAGTCTTAACTGACTTAAAAAAAATAAGGAGGTTTGCAATTCATCGGAATCTTTTTTAACCTTAACGAAAAGTCATTTGGTAAAAGTAGATGACAGCCTCCGTGGCACAGTTGGCGAGTAGCCGGCTGTGAAACGAGAGGTCGTGGGTTTGATTCCGACACCGGGACAAATATTTGTGTGACAGACAGACATTTGTGTCCGGGGTTTGAGTGTTGTGAGACCGAAAGTCTCTCGTAGTCCCTGATACCCACAACACAAGACTTGTATCTTAGTGTGGGGTCGGGGCTATGTGTGTGAGTGTTGGGTGTTATTTATTTATTTAGTTAGAAAATATACTACTGAAATTCAAACCACATTTTGTTTAAGAACTACATGGTCACTAATGTGCAGGTTGGCAATGACTAATAGTTCCCGAACGCAAACCGGCATTCGCATGAAGGTGCGATAACAACGTGATCGCCATCGGAAGTTGTAATTAATGCCGGCACCGCATTATGCGTTTCCTTTCCGGCTATATGCATGCGCAATTCTGACCAGTCGACCACAAATGTTAGTGTACGGACTTTACTACGTCTACGAATCTCGAGGATGATAATTACAGCTTATTAAGTGGGTTAAAATAATTTCTACCTTCCCGAAAGGTTATTCCGAAAAGTTTATAAATAAACTTTTTCCGACTATTTTATTAACTAAGATCACGTCAAGCATTTAATTCATTTGCCTCTTATTAAAATAAAGCTATTTTAAAATAACATAAATAGCATATACACTCTCGCCTGTAATCCTCGAAGGGGTAGGCAGGTGTGTAACCAGTACACCCACATTTCGTCGAGCTTATTACCATCCTATAATGTGATGGCGGTGAGCCTATCGCCATATCAGGCACAATTCCAGACTCCGGGTTGATACTGAGTATCTCGCGATAGAAAAACCCAATATCATTTTTAACCGGCACAGGCATCGAGCCAGAGAGTTCAGCACAGCGGTCTTACTGTCTGGTTAAAATGTGTGTATTTCGAAAAACACGAGATGAAAATAAACTAGGAGGGCTATCGTAGGAGGATTATTTACACCTCTGTAGGAACTAAGTTATCATTAAATACAATAGTATTGTGTAATCCAGTCACATATACACAGATTGTGTATATGTGACTGGATGAGTGGGTAGAGGGCGCCCAAGGAGAACGTTTACGAATCAGATAAACGATATTCTCCTAAAAGGGCAAATCAGAAGTATCTCCAACCGTCGTAAATGTATGAATGTGGAAGAAGCGAAAGAAGTGTGTTAGGATCGTAGCTTGTGGCACTCAATAGTCTCTGCCTACCCCCATGGGATAGGGGCGTGAGTGTATATGTATATGTATGTACAGACACTACCTGATTTTATTTAGTCTTAACAATATACGGCGTGTTGCAGAAAAGTGGTATCAATAATAAGCTACAATTATTGTTCAGTGTTTCGTAATTCATGGATAAAAATTAAAAGTGCCTTCTCATGGCTTCCGAATAATTATAACGTTTCATCGAATATGTCAAATTAATTGTTTTCACCCTGATAGGTATTAGTCATTCAAATGGGATGTCATATATAGTAAAAAACTATACAGTAACTATGTATGTTTGCATAGATAATTGATTTTATTCAAATAGTTGATTGATAATAATCTGCATATATAAAAGAAGAAACTGACTGACTGTCATATCAACGCACAGCCTAAATGGCTGGAGTTAGGGACTTGAAATGTTGACAGTAGGTAACTTTTATGACGTAGGCATCCACTAAGGAAGGCTTTTTGGAAATACCACCCCTAAGGGGGTAAAATAGGGGACGAAACTTTGTATGAAAATCCATCATTTTTGAAGTCAAACGCATGAAAATTGGTATTTTGTATTGTATACTTTTGCTTCGAAACACGACCTTCACTCGGGCGGAGCCGTGAGCAACAGCTAGTTAATCATATGATTCTTGCGTCACAAAACGATTATTAGATAGCAATGCACACATAACACATTATTACAATTGGTAACTATATTTTTTTTATTTACCATTCAAATGTAAATCATTCCTTTTGTATATGGATTTAATATTGATAAGATCTTTCTGCAACACCCTGTGTATACGTCATTGTGTGCATTCATAAGTAAAGCTTTAAAGTTATGCGCCGGGCCTGGGTGAATTATTTCAATTTGCGACTGCTGGTAATAGTTTTCGTGTCGTGAACTTTTTAAGATTGTTTTCCATTACTGGCTTTTGTATGCAGATTGAGGTAATATCTTAGAGTATTTGGTTGCCTACTCTAAGGGTAATATGAAACATTTTGCTTCTATTTAAAATGAGTTTACAGTTCAAAGAGGTATTTCAGTCAGCTGTAACCAAATAGTTATGTTATATTAGGTAAAGAAGAATAAACTCTAAGTTACCATTTTTGCGTGTATGTATGTTTATGTTGAATTTAAAGGGCCTTTAAATAAAGTATTAATTATAATCGAATTAAAGACATCACTGTAGAAAGTTATGTCTACACTTACAGCATACATGACTTGCCCTGACATTTCTACAACTGTCTCACAGAAGCTTAAAACGACAACTGTTGCGTTTTCGGTGAATGGGATTTTCGATAGCCCAATATTACTTTTTCTCAATTTCAACTTATATCCTTGAACAGCGACAACTTTTCCGTAATCCTTTTGACTCAGTGGGTGTTTATGTTTTAAAAAAATATATAAATATTTATGTACGACGTCTATCATTATCTACCATCTCTTTGCTTCTGACTTAAAACCGAAATGAATATAATGATAGGAGTGAAATGATTTTCAATCATCTAACATGAATAGAAAGGTCAAAGACTAATTTATTATAATTTCAGACAATTGCTTACATGTATCTCATTCTATGTGAAATGTAAATTACTTGAAATGAAATGAAATGAAATGAAATGAAATGAAATGAAATGAAATGAAATGAAATGAAATCGTTTATTGATCAAGTAGGCAATTACATAGCTCTTATGACAAGTCAGAACATTAAAAAAAGTAGAGAAATTTTAAGAAAAGCATATCAGCTTATGTATACATAACATACATAGCATCATCAATACACTAGCAATTAATTATTCATATGGTATTTAACATTATTATTATTTATTTATTATTAATTATTTTTTATTTTTATATTATGAATTAATATTATTCAAGGTAATACCGGTCAAATATATATATATATTTAAATGGGTTTGATATGGACCATGGGTATTTCCGAGACGTCGCTTGTTTTAAAAGCTACCACCGGATCCAAACGCGACCCCGCCTGAGAAGACCCGGCGAAACAAACTCAGCGGGCTTACATTACCGCTGGATACTACGCGGCGCGACCCAGTCCTGAGAGAATCCAGCAAATCAATCTCAGCGGGCTTGTTTTTGGTCCGGTTCATTATTTCTAGTAGATGACCTGTCACAAATTACATTGCCAATTTATTATTTTATACGCGATCGGTCGTCATAGTTTATTATTTTTTAAGTGTATATAACAACATGTCATTTATTAATATTTTATGAATATAGTTTTTATTTTATTTTGTTATACTATTTGTATACACTAACATGGTGTAAGCTACAGGGCGCCAGGTCGCAGTGTGCAGGAAGAAACCGAATGCCAGACATCCCTATCCTCTAGATATTGTTGAACATTATAATAGCCCCTGTCCATAAGATGACGTTTAATATGAGTCTTAAACATTTTATTGGGCAAATCAATTACGTTATTGGGGATTTTGTTATAAAATTTAACACAGTTACCCATAAAAGACTTTTTAGATCTTACTACTCTAAACGAGGGTACTGTAAGTTTGTTTCTGTTTCTTGTATTAATGTTGTGAATATCACTATTTTTATAGAAATTGCTTATATTTTTACGAACGTACATGATATTTTGATAGATGTACTTATCAGAATAAAGTTCTTTAAACCTAAACCTAAAGAGACTTTAAAGGACATACGTAATTTCTAGGTACATTGACTGTGTATACAAAATTCAGCATATTCCTTAGTTTTGATATTACGGTTTCATTTTATTTAAATGTAGACTTTTATCCGTAAACATTCACCGACAATCTAAAAGATTAAAACTGAATAAAAGGGTCACCGAGCCAGCCGTCCTTGTAAATCAGCCGAGTGCGACACTAAGTGACACTGAAAAAGATGTGTAGAATAATATAAGTTCAAAATGGGCAGACTTATGTTCTTAATGGTATTGGATTACAATTTGTAATACTTCGTAGTGTAGTTTAGTCAATACAAAAAAACTACAAAATTATTTTCTACTCTAAATCTTACTATCCTATTATACAACTATCCTACCATTCTACTATCCTACTATAATAATAATATAATATTATAAATGCGAATGTCTAGATGGATGTTTGTTAAAGGTACGATTCCCGCGGAATATTTTTTTGTTTTTCACAGAACAAGTAGTAGTAGTTTAGGGGTTAGAAAATGATAAGGGCTACTTTTTTTGGAAAAATGCACGGTTCCTATGGAATAGAATATAAATTGTAACCTTTTTTTTTTCCCACCGGGATAATCCTTCTTACGGATACCTTCTGGTCCTCGGGGGAGGAGAGATGGTTATGCCGGACTCACCGACCTTCCGACCCAGATCGCCCGAAGGACTACTAGGTCGGGACCCTAACCAATTTTCCTACGCCGGTGTACCGACTAAAAACGCCGCGGTAGCCTGCTGCAGCACATGTGGGACGATCCCGGGGGATCCTGAGTATACTCTGGATTGGTGCCGGAACCATCCATGCGCCATGCCTTTACGGCCCGTCTCTTCTTGGCCTAAATGCCCTCCCCAATTTACAGCAGCAGTACGATGTTTCGCGCCGCCACCCGTCTCCGGGTATGAGAATATATATATAAAATATAAATATATAAAGGCCGCACATGCCCCGCTGTGCAGCCGTGACTCCCGTGATCCTATACCCTACAGAAAACGTGTATTAAATAAGAGTTTCGTTAAAGTTCGTGAATTCTAGTTTTAGGGCATTTCCAAGAAGGCTTGACCAATTTACACAGTTAATAAAAGCATTCTCTGAAAAGTTTAAATAAAAACACAATTGGAAAAAATTTAAAATCCCTTGACGTTATTGATAAGGCTGTCAGTACTCATACATACATACTGATCAATTTTTCCACGCGAACAAAGTCGCGGGCAACGGCTAGTTTTATAATAAATAAAAGCCAATATTTAAACACAAACTTAACAATTATTAAAATATACTATTAAATTTTTGGCTTTGAATGTTAGTGAAGAAAAATGAATGGGTTAGATTCATAATCTATCGCCATTGTTTAAAATAATACAATTTTTATTACTACAACATTTTCATTTTTTGCATTTATTTACAATATATTAATATATCACTATAATTTTCTATTTACATAAAAAACGGTTTTAATGTCAAATTTTAAACAATTAACAAATTTTGATCAAATATTAGTATTAAAAAATATATTTTACAATAATAATACCAAGTATGTATGTACTTTCCCACTGCTGGGTTTCCTCTAATTAGAGGGGTTAGGCCTTAGTTTAGTTTGCTACTCTAGTTAGGGTAGCAATGATTGCCTATTTGCGAGTGATATGGGCCGTTGAGACGAAGGTCAAAGGTTCGAAAACAGGCCAAATACCTCCGAGTTTTTAAAGTTATGTGCGTATAAATGGTCAATCATCACTTGCTTTAACGGTAAAGAAAAACATCGTGAGGAAATCTCCTGATGCCTGAAAATTCACCACAAGAATTTCATAGGTATATAAAATTTCTCACTTGGGAATTTCCTTATTAAAACCATAATATATCGTTTTTATTATGAAATAAAAAAAATATTACATTTTTCAGGAAATCTTTCTTTCATTCTTGCTTTCATCAGGAAATTGTCGGGATTGACACAATATACTGAAATTAATGAATGATCGAGTGGAAACATTTCGTCGAATTGGCAGTTCAGGCTCATTTGTAAGAGCGGCAATTATAAACCAAGCGTAATCAGGCCGCGGGCAGTGCGGTCGTGATCCCTGAATCAGCACTAGATGTTAGTAATTAGTCACAGCAGAAATCATGACCTGGCTATTTATAAATTTTACTACAAACTTAGGATTAACATCTTTGTAGTTTTTAGTTGTTGAAAAACAGCTTAGCTGTTAGATTATAAACGGTGTCTAAGACTGTGATTATTGCACTTTAGAGGCTAATGCTTCGTAAATATTTAAGTATAAAGGTCACAAATAGTGAAACCTTTAGACCGGGCTAAAAGGCAATTGTTCAAGAAGAAATGAGCATAAACTAGAGACGCGACGATTCTATCTATATTGTTTATGCTTGAAAAATAAACCACGTTCGGCCTCAAGAAAGTCGTATATTCCACACGCCACCAACATGACAAAGATTTCAATTAAAACTAGAGCCATGAAACATTGTAAAATACAAAATAGGTTACTACAAACATTACATCACATAGAAACGTCTCTAGTTTATGCTCCTTTGTTTCTTCAAACAAAACCAAAGACCACGAAGATGAATCAAACAGGACTCTAACTCATTCAATAACACGACCCATAGACGAAACTATTGTAAACCTTTAAATATCGCTAAAGCTTAAGCTGAGTATTTGCATGTCATTCGTCAGAGGCATCCTGTAATTAATACGGACATGGACAACATCGGGGCCTAATGAATGGCGGGTGTAACGTGTCGCGCAAAAACTTGCTCGTCATACGACACGCAACATGGACTGCGGTCTTACTGCCAGCGTATTGTCCATTGGTGTAAAATATATATTTTTTTAATGTTTGTATTAGTTTTTCTAATGCCAGCATGAGCTTCATCACATTCATCATCATCATCATAACACTCATAAGTGATAGCCTACAGTAATTTAGGATAATATTAAAAAAATAGATATAATTTGAGGAAATTATGATTATTAGACCTTTAGAAAAAGTTACATACCCACTAAGATAAAAGGGACAGAAAAACGCGCTCCTAGTAATTCGTCAATTCTTTTTTATTAGAGCGCTACCTAGACATAGTAAAGTGGAAATATAGTGTACACCAAGTGGAAAGCTGTTTTCTTTCATATGGGTTTTTTATTTTCACAATATTACAAAAAGGAAACTTAATTAGCATACATCAATTTGCTCAAATCTAATGTAATTCAAATTTAATTCTATTTATTTGTACGTAGATCAAATATTGCTAACCATTTTTCGAAAAGAGCAACGCTTTCTTGCTCGTTCTTCTGTAGGGAAACTTTATTCTGAATTGATGGTAATGTAAGAAATTATTGACCGAATCTGCATAATGTATAACATTTTATGGATTCAATAAATATTTTCGAACAGAAAGGTGCAGGGTGATTTTGTATGAGCTTCCTGGTTTCATATGCTCATGACATGCATGGTATAACAATAAATTGATTTATGTCCAAAAGGTTAACTTTAAATGGTTGCCTGCAGAACAATAGTTACACTAGATGAAGTTATTACATCCCTAATATAGCATTAAAAACGAGAAATCTTTCACGTGAAATAGAATGTTGGCCATAAGCCATTTTCAATCCACTCCGAAAATTGGCAGTTTTCCTCTGCCAGATTTTTATTCTAGTTGCATTACTCTAACATCTGGGTAGCATAGATATTCT
Organism: Laothoe populi; assembly: GCA_905220505.1. Taxonomy (NCBI): domain Eukaryota; kingdom Metazoa; phylum Arthropoda; class Insecta; order Lepidoptera; family Sphingidae; genus Laothoe; species Laothoe populi. The sequence continues at coordinate 13,913,084 of HG992148.1, forward strand.
TCAAAATCACAATATTTAAACATTTCAGTCATTGTTTAACTCACGTATATTTTTACAATACTGATTTACAAAAAAAATTCACTGCCTCGGTGGCGCAGTTGTAATTGCGCATGCGTTACGACTGCTGTGCTGAGGTCTCGGGCTCGATCCCCGTGTCAGGTAAAGTGATATTAGGTTTTACGATCTAGCAATTCTCAGTATTAGCCCGGAGTTTGGAACCTGTGCCCGGTATGGCGATAGGCTCGCCCCCTATTACATTATGGGACCGAAATTCGACGAAAAGTAGGTCAACTGGTGTTCAATTCTGCCTACCCCTTCGGGAATTACAGGCGTGAGTGTATATGTATGTAAATAATTTTGCATTAGTTCAGTACAATCTATACTTATAATAAATCTGTAGAGAGGTCAATTCTGTACATGAAATATATTTCCAAAATAACTATCAGCGGGTGATTAGTGATCGATACTGACGCCAAAAATGCAATCAGTAAAATTTTTGTCTGTCTGTCTGTCTGTCTGTCTGTCTGTATGTTCGTTATAGAAACAAAAACCACTCGACGGATTTCAACAAAACTTGGTACAATTGTTCTTCATACTCCTGGGCAGGTTATAGTATACTTTTCATCACGCTACGATCAATAGGAGCAGAGCAGTGAAGGGAAAGGTTAGGAAAACAGGAGAACTTACTCCATTTTTTAAGCTTCCGTCGCGTGTGCAGCCTTAATAGTTAAAGCTACACAGAAATCATGTATGACGGAAATGTTCTCCTTAAAATTGTATAAAAAATATTCCACGACAGCAAATGTCTATATTTTATGGTTGACTCACAATAACACGTGTAACTCCCGATAGCTTAGCAGTTCGGAGATTTCTGATTATATTTGTCTACTCTTACGTTTATAACACTCTCAATCATCCCTAATTAATAAATGTTAACATTATTACCTATTTAATTTAATAAAAAAAGAATTATAGAAATAGGTACAGAAACACCAGGCTATTTTAATTGCAAGAAAAAATAACTCCTTGGATTGTATACTTCTGCTCCCGAAAATAACCTCCACGCGGGTGGAGCCGCGAGCAACAGCTAGTACAAAATACAATTCAAGTATGTCTAAGATAAGATCACTTTCCTAAGTGTTGCTAAGCCGGGTTCTGATGACGATTGCTGATTTAATTAACAGATCAGTAGGTGTATATTCAATCAAAATATGTTTAGATTCTGGCGTTGCTTTTGGGTGGGACATTTTTTCAATAACAACATCCTGTCTCCAAATTACGAATACTTAACATTAATTTATTTGAGTGCTATAAAATTCCATTTGTGTCTTTTCACAAATAGCGATTCGAGGAATATAATTATGGAAATTTTGGGACATTTTCCTTATTTATGATTTTTTTGCCTTCCTATGCTATTCATCTGGTAACGATGATGAAAATATATCACTTATTTATTGTGTAAGGCTTAGTACCTATCCTAAGATACAAATAGACTTTATCACGCAAACAGAGTGGGGGCAAAAGCTTGTTATAAATAAAGTCGCTAAACGCTCGACAATTGAACCAAATCTAGCCTATAGCTATAAGCCTCGTACGAAATTCTAGATGTCAAAGTGATAGGCACATATTGGGCGGTTATTGATTTTAACCGGACTGTGACGGGGGCGGAAAAAATATTTTTGGAATAATTAATTTTAAAACACGTCGTCGTTGTTTGCTTAAATTATTTTTAAACTTTGATAAATTTAAGCGGAATATAATACATAATAATACAACATATCTGTATCCTCGAAGGGGTAGGCTTCGATAATTCTAATTCATTTTTGTTGAAAATACTGGATCCCTTAACTTTATTTAGGCCCGTGTCTAGCACTGGGAACATGTTGAATTCAGGGTTTGTATTATTATAATTTCTTTCGTTCTGTGCATTTTATATATCTATTATCATATCGGTCATAAATTCGAAACTCGGCATGGCATTTGTTTAATTACGAAATCAGCCGTGTGTTTGTGTATCGTACTATCACAGATGTACCAACACTATCTCTGTCACCAGAAAAGATTAGGGCCACAGGGCCATAGCCAGAATTTTCCGAAACCCTATAAAGAAATAAAAAAAATCGCAAGAAATAAAGATTCACGCTAAAACATTATCGCGTGCCATAAAACAAGACCTGAAACTGATGCTTTTCGTCGATATCAAGGACATATTCCAAATAAAGTCAAAGAGAGTGGATCGATCAAAACGCTTGCTATTTTAAAACGCTGGTGAAAGGCACTGAAATATCCTTTATACCGATGAAAAATGAAATAAATCCAGCCAACGTGTGTCAAGAGAGCTCTCGGAGCCTATTGTAAAACCTCTCGGCGATGCACTTTTCAAAGATGTACCGAATAAGACTCTGTACCAAACTTCTAAGTACTCTGGCACTAGACCCTCGACCGCTTCTTCACCTTCTTGCTCATGGCGTAGTGTGAAGAAGCAGGCCGGCAAGATTGTGTTGAGTAGCGGGGGATAGATTGTCTCTCGCTACTCTATACTCTTAATTGGACGGCGCTGTGCTTACTACCAGGTGTAGTGAGGTTACTTTGCCGTGCCAGGCTAAAAAAACTGGTCATAAGCCACGAACTGCCCAAGCCTGGCTTGAAGCCAATGTTCTGGGCTTTCTAAGAACTGAAGATGGGCCCTTGTCTAGCCCCAATCTGAACCCCTAGGACAACAAAAATAAATTATAATTAGTATTAGAGGACATGGTATCCTATAAACGGCACTCCGACAATGAATCCCTTAAGAAATTTCCCATGGAAGCAATGCGTAAATCCATAGACACCCGATAAATCTATACACAACTTATGGCCAGACTAGATATATTATCCCTGCCCACTGGGCAAGGATTCTCCTGTTTTAATGAGATTAGTCTACCACGGGTCGCGGATCCTATCTCTATCGCATGCCTCAAAACGTACCTTAAATCAGACTTTGAAAACATCATAAGGAAACTAGCATACTTGTATTTCTACGTAAGAATTTTAATAGTATATTTTTTTCCCTTTTTTATGCAAATTAAAGCTAAACTTTAGAAGTGGTAGAGCCACGCTGTAGACATATTTGGCTACAGCATGAATGAGCCGGCTCGACCGGTGTAGTACCACTGTCTCACAGAAAACCAACGTAAAGTGACAGTTTACTGTCGCGTTTCGTATGGTAAGTGAGATATCCGGAGGCCCAGATTCCCCCTTCCCTTCCCTAATCCCTATTCCTGTCCTTTAAGGCCGACAGCGCATACATGATTCTTTCGGTACTGTGGATGTTCATGGGCGGTGGAGATCACTTAACATCAGGTGACCCACTGGCTCGTTTGTCGGACTATGCTATAAAAAAAAACTACATTTCCAGTACCTTTCAATCACACAAATATATAAGTATAGAACTATAGGTTTGGCCAACATTGTCGACGTGGTTGTATTAAATAAGATCAAATTTGGAACCGATGATCTTATAATAGCCGTTGCACAATACAGTTATTTTTCTAGTATAATACCATTTTCTAAATATACCGATAAACTCATTGCTTAAACTAAACTCCGGGAATAGCAATTTAAAAATAAAATATTCTATAAGAATGAACTGATTGTTTGGTTATAAATTTAAAACTCGTTTTTTCATCTCGTTGTGAAAAACGAGACCGGTAGTCGGCTAGGTGATAAATCTAGGTCTCTGGGGGGCTCGTAATTTTTATTATTCCAACATCGCCTATTAAACCGTTGACGTGCGTGAAAAATGCTCTACGTGCCGGAATACAACCGTGATATACCGGCGCTATATTATTATTCACCAATGTAGAGCTATTTTTAGTGCATTATTTATTTGAGATTGTAGCTTGTTGCTAGGTTTGCGATCGCTGCACGCGTTTATTATGCACAATTTACAGTTCAATATAAATCAGCGAATAAGTATTCACGCTTATAATTTATGGCACACTTCTACCCCGTTGTTGGAGGGTAATGGATGCGCCCACAGATATCAGCGGTGTAGCCGTCTTTAAATTACTCACTGTTCAGGAAGCTAGACCTCACTCGCGACTACAAATCCATTTAAATTGTGTTTCTCACACTATTTAGATAAGGGCTAGCTGATAAAAATTAGCTTTACCGCCGTTTAGGTTAATTAATTTTTATTACTTCCTAGAGCGTGTTCTTTGTGTTACTATTTTTTAAGTAGAGAAAATAATATATGGTAAGGTTTTAAGATTAAAGTCCATGTCTGCACCTTATTATCTTGTCGCATTAAGATCAGAAATGGGCAGTCAGGGAGCAAAATGCACGTCTTAGAAATTCGGGTAGTTAAGTAAAAAATATTTTTAAAAGTCTTTGTAAGCCACGTCACCTCCACGTTGGCGAAACTAGATGCGGTCTACATATTTAAATTTCGAATCACACACAAACTTTATCAACACAGACATGAATACATTTTTTGAAATATATTTTATGATTTATCAATATCTTGTATATCGTTTTTCAGAGACAAGTAAACTAAATCATTTTATAACGGGTAGGTTCCATCGCTGATATTAAAATACTATTATTTCAATATAAAGAAAAATCGTCTCTGTTTCATTCAAATTTAATCATGATCGAAATATAATTACATACATGGCTGAAAATTGTATTAGTTTGGTTAAGATGTTTAAATAGTCACGACTATTCTGATACTGGATACGCCACAAATGTGTTCTTGCAGTGTCTAGAATGATATATTGATTTTTAGTAATATTTTGTCATTTTTGCGTACCTAGTTTCTGCGAATCGAAGGTTTAAAAACCCTGTAATCCTACTTCCTACTATTATATCCTATTAATATTATAAATCCGAATGTTTGGATGGATGGATGGATGTTTGTTACTCAATCAGGCTACAACGGCTAGACGAATCTTGGTGAAATTTGGCAAAGAGATAGATTATAGCCTGGAATATAGAATAGCACATAGGCTACTTTTTATACCGGAAAAATGTACAGTTCCCGTGGATAACTATACTTTTTCACAGTCCAAGGGATCGACATGATCTTTTGCATAGTGGCAGTTAAGGAATCAAATAATGACATATGCTACTTTTATCCCGGAAAAATGCACGCTTTCTATGGGATAGCAAAATATAGAAAGGTATGATGGCTTAAGATGCCTCCATGGGTTGTATACCTTTTCTTCCAAATAATGTCCACGCGAGCGGATCCGCGAGCAACATATAGTAAGTAATATAATGAATATGAAGTACAGCCTTTTCTAAGACATATTCGACAGTGACTTATAAACGAATATACTATACTTATTAACGAATGCCTAAATATTATGAATTCAAATTAAATAATATAATGCAAACGGGATGATTATCTGCTCACATCAAAGCAATACAACCTGAAAATGATCTTAATTATGATACAAAATACACAGACTGAACATTAAACCACTTGTCTTTATTTTTTGATTAATTTGGGTTGATAATGGAGAAGTAATTTTTGCATCTCTCCAAATTGTTGAATTCCTCTGGATATGGAGCAATTCTGGTGAAATATGGTGAAAAGATTGCATCAAGGATTGGCAGGGGCATATTATGGGCATTCAACCGTATTAGATGAAATCAACATAGGATCACAAGAAACAAACTCCTTGTAAAGTATATAAGAACAGTCGCGAGTCTGACAGGATGTATACACTTTATATTACATTAGTATTTTTGTCGGTTCCATTAAATAAAATAAAGAAATATAGACAACATAGAAAACCATTGGACATGTTTAAGGCAAAAAAAATGTTTAAGGAAGTCAAATGCACGTGATTCGACGTATAATCTTGCAGACATTTTCCAGTTCCCAGTGTTTTGACATTTCCAAGCTTTGGCTGGTTATCTTAGTTTTTAAATAAGTTATAAATACATTGGATGCACATCATATAGTTCAGTCCATTAGTGATTGAATATTTTGATCTTATTATTAGTGCAATCAGCAATAGATAAGCAAACTCTAGTAAAATATTTTCCAATTTTTACAAGGATATCGCTCAAGACTCTCTCGCTACTTGATACTCTATCTGGATGGCATTGCGCTTACCATCAGGTGCAGTGTGGTCACTTTGCCAAGCCAGAATAATAAAAAAAGAAGTACTTTGAGTAAGGCTTATGGTCGATTTTGATGAAATAGAAACAGTAAATTATGATATATATGGCTTCAATGCCAAGAGGACACTGAACGTCATTAGCTTCCAGATTAAGGCGGATGCAAATAAAAGATCTAGAAGAGAAGATATACTAGTAGGAAATTGATGACTGAATGAATGAAGAAGATGTAGGATTGGAAAGTAATTTCAAGGAAAGAGTTGTTCTTATAGAGAAAGAGAACACATATACTAAATCCACTCACAATTATGCATCGGCTTAATGACAGGTCAAATTTTTTGAGAAGGACTACAACTGATGAAAATATGTAAATTTGGAGCGAAAGACAGTGTGCAAGATAGTCGTGAAAAATAGTTAAGGTATAGTTTTTTAAGGTACTTTAGGCATGTTTGTAAACGTGTACATACTTTATCATGGTCAATGAAATTAATAGCACTGATTTACATGCCTAAATGATATATAATAATAGAAGATAATTTTCCATTGAGGGCCCAAAATTTAAATCCACTTAAGTGAAAGTAGCCCAAAACGACGGTATCATACCTTGTGTGAGTTACTTCAACAAACTGAAATCTCATTCATCCTTACATTTTCTGTAAGGAAAATTTAAATACCTTTAGTTATTGAATGAAAAAAATGTAGCTCCAAGATATATAATATATACCAATAGCATATATTATGTCTAAAAATAATAATACGAGCCCTGTATTAAACATTGTCCCACTGCTCGGCACGGGCCTCCTCTACTAATGAGAGGGGTTAGGCCTTAGTCCACCACGCTGGTCTAATGCGGGTTGGTAGACTTCACATACCTTCGAAATTCGTATAAGAATTCTCAGATATGCAGGTTTCCTCACGATGTTTTCCTTCACCGTTAAAGCAAGCGATAATTAACATTTAATACACACATAACTTTAGAAAAGTCAGAGGTGTATGCCACTTGGGTTTCAAACATACGACTTTCGTCTTGGCAGTCCGTACCGCAATCAACTAGGCTATCGCTGCTTCCATTCTGTATTATGTCTACCATAAAAAAATGCTTATAGAGTCAAACTTTTCTGAAATATTCTAACATTGCAAAAAATGGATTGACTCAAATAAACGAGACTGCGCTTGTTTAATTCCATTCTATTTTTAATCTTTTAAATTATTCAAAGGTACTCGCAATAGCTTTCATTCCTTCATTAGAATAAATGCCATCATATACGTACATAATATGACTGTTGATGGAATATATTATGTATCTATCTGAAAGTAAAGTGGTATATTATCTCTATTTTTATTTCCAGCATCAGATTTTAAAATTGAAAATACTATTGTAGAATCCCTTTGTAGTCTTGTAGTTCATCACAACTGACAAATTTTTGAACAACTCCTAAATAAAAAACGACTTTGTAAAATTATGTAGAATGAAAAAACAATTTTTCATCCAAGTAAAACATACAGCGTTTTTATCAAAGCTCTTAAAAAATTCCGTACACAGAAATTCATACAGAAAATGAATAGAATATTAAATTATGTTGGTCCGCATTTTGTAAAACTGATGAAGCTTCTTGTTAAGCTTTCAAGAAGCTTTTAAGTTAATGAACATCTTATTAAAAAAAATGTATTGACTCTTTATTCCGGGTGTTTCAGTCAAATTAATGTTGTGATAAAGTTCATAGAAAAATATTTTTACACTCCGCCATAGTATTGATAAATAATTATAATTAAACTAGCTGTTGCTCGCGGCTCCGCCTGCGTGGAGGTTATATTCGGGAGCAGAAGTATACAATGCAAGGAGTTGTCTTCTGCACTGAGGCACCTGTAGCGATTATCCAGCCTCTCAGGTGTTGTGCCTGAATCTTGAGATTAGATCTAAAGAATACCCCATTAGTTTAACCTCACTTTGCCCCTTTTAGGGATGATTTTTCAAAAACGTTGAAACACGTATTTCTTTATTTCCTACCAAAAGCCTAAATATGAATTTACAGATCCCTAAGTCGAGGAATTATGGATTTCCCATACAAATTTTGAACTCCAATTTGACCCCTTTCAAGGTTGTTTTTTGAGAAAAAAGATAGCCTATGTCCTTCTCCTGGATATAATATATTCCCTTACCAAATTTCATTACAATCCGTTCAGCCGTTTAGTCGTGAAGAGGTAACAAACAAACAAACAGAGTTACTTTCGCATTTATAGTATTAGTATGGATAGTATGGATTCCTTTGACGAGTGACTGTTATAAATAAAGAATATTTATTCGTTCAGTAAAATACATACCTACATTAGCTTATATGTATTATATTATTATAATAACAGTTCACAGTAGTTAGTATGTATGGAATCGATATCGTCGGGACGATGTGGTATTATTGACTTTGCTGTATCATTTTTACCTGTTTCTAGTTTTAACTAGCAATTATATTTAGTAATATATTTTTTGCAATTTCAGTGAAGTTTTAAAACTCATAGTTCCATAAGAATTGAATAAGCTATGTACATATGACGCTCTTAATTTGTCTTCCATTAATTACTGTTGCTAGCACTAAATTATTAGTTTGCACAGAATTTTTGCAGTAGAATATTTTTTGTTTGCATTAAGAACAGTTTAAAACATGAAATCTTAATTAACATTCAATATTAAATTTATTTAACTTTTATTCTTAATTTAAAAAACTTCTTAACCCTGCTATTTTATCACTTGAAACTCAGAAAGAATTATATTGACAGCCTTTATGGCGCAGCGGGTGAGTAGCTGGCTGCAAAACGAGAGAACGTGGGTTCGATTCCCGCACCAAGACAATTATTTGTGTAACAGATATATATTGGTTTCAGGTCTGGGTATTGTTATTATGTATGAATTTCAATAACAATGAATTTTATAAAACCTGCACCATTTATATATATTAAAAGATGTTAAAATGTTGGATCAAAGTAACAAAACTGAGAAGTCAGTATTTCTTATGAAAAAATGGTAATTATAGGCAATGGAACAAACAGCGACTATGTAACGTGTTCTTTATTTGAAAGACTCATACATTTAATATTTTGAATTTGCATTAAAATATTAAACATAGACATATAAATGGAGACATGACCATATATTACCTTTCCTCATTTATGCTAATAAACCAAATTCATATAATTCTTCGTCCAACAGGCTCCATACAAATGTTTCCTTCACATACACTTAACTCGATCCCACAGTACAATATCCTTAATCAGTATAATACTGAGTTTACATTCATTACTCTCGTCAGATGTCAAGTTTATCCGGTGAAGTTATATTAAATTTGGGCGTCAAACACAAAAGTTTGTGGTGTATACGCGTTTGAAGCAGAACATCGACAACTAAGCTCGTAAAGAGCGCAAAGTTGCGGAGTGCTTCAACACGGGCCGGCACAGCCCTGACGCAGCTCGGTTCGCACTGACTTGTACCCGTGGACCGAGCGACACACGCCGCGACCGAGCGACTTGAGAGCGATATTAGTGCGATTCATGCGCGGATCACTGGGTAGGAGGAGTCTTCCGCCAAAACCACGCCTACCAAGGAGCTACACATTTCTTTTTCAATATGTGTAATTCAATTTCGCTTATGTCTTCGCTGGGAAAGTTGATGCCCCGTTGTCGTTGAACACGATGTTTTTATGTAAACTGTAATGTAGTTCGCGAACCGAGTTGGCCCGTGATGCTACGCTCCGTGTGATTTTCTCTTTTCTTTTTTGTTGCCAATTTCACGTGCTGTTGCTTGTTCATATCTACTGGAATAATAAAATACAAGGAAACTTTGAATGACAAATGAGCAAACACACATGTTGCTGATACGGGCTATATAAATAAATAAATGACACCCAACAGTCACACACATAGCCCCGACCCACACTAAGATACAAATCTTGTGCTGTGGGTATCAGGGACTACGAGAGACTTTCGGTCTCACAACACCCAGACCCCGCACACTAATATCTGTCTGTCACACAAACATTTGTCCCGGTGTGGGAATCGAACCCACGGCCTCTCGTTTCACAGCCGGCTACTCGCCAACTGCGCCACCGAGGCTGTCAATATCTTGTATATTAAAACATTTATACATATACACTCACGCCCGTAAACCTCAAAGGGGTAGGTAGAGGTGTAATCAGTACACTCACTCTTCACCGAATTTATAGTGGTCCCATAATGTGATGATGCGAGCCTATCGCCATACTGGGCATAATTCCAGACTCCGGGCTGATACTGAGTATTTCTAAATAGAAAAACCCAATATCACTTTACCAGACCCGAGGATCGAACCCGAGATCCCAGGACAGCAGTCGTAACGCATGCGCAATTACAACTGCGGCACCGAGGCAGTCATAAAAATTGGATCTTATTTTAATAAGCTTAAATTAAATAGTATAAATCATTAATCAGAAATTAATTTTGATTGGTTCCCGTCATTAATAGAATGATATTAAATCCATATCCAAACCACACGTACAACGCAGATGATTACGACGATGCTAAAACTATAGTTCTAAGCCCCTACACGTTTTAGAACGTAAAGGAATTCACTAAATTATAACAGTAAATTAAACGCTAGTTTCATTTGCGTTACAAAGTGAATTATGTGTTAATGTCTTAGTTCTGTCACCACCTAAGTTACTACGGTTCAAAATTAATACAGTGCCATAAGCCAGCGCTAATACTCTGCGTTCTCGCACTCCTATTTACAGTATCAAATTTTAACGTGATAGGTAAATCAAAAAAGACCTTATGGTTACAATAGTAAGAATCAATTTTCATTAGAGATATATTAGGTAGATTGGGTTCAAGGTACACACGTAATAATTATTAAATGTAACACCTATTTTGGTCTAAGAGCCCGTGAACCCCAGACCTACGTTATTTTATAAAAGCTGAAAGTTTGTCAGCGCATGCTCCCAACACAGGTAAGAACGATGGACCATTATGAAGTTTGGGTTACAGTGGCTTTGGCAGGTAAGAGTCACTAAAGGTGTGTAAAATACCGATCTAAATACATCAAATAATAAAGTGCGATTTTTTGGTATTACCTTTAGAATATTATTAAAAATCACGTTATTCATCGCCAGACACTTAGCATCGTGGCAACCCCTTGCCAGACACCCTTAATGGTCATGAAATTATAATTTTACTTACGTTATAGTATAAAAGCTGATTTTTATAAATAATACTTGGGTAATAAATAGATGATGTTTCCTCATTAGCCAGACACTTTTGATAGTTCCAACCCCTTGCCAGACAAGCATGTAGGGTAGCTGTAGGAGAGCGCGAGGCAGTATGCATATGGGTGAGATAGCGAGTTAAGTCTACCGCGGTCCCTCACTGCGCAGTTGTTATTTCTACTGATAGTCTATGTAAATTTTAAAAACATTTTAAGAAAATACATTCGATGCTACAACTACCTTAAATTGTTAAAAAAAAAATTATTATGTCAATAACAGGTTAAAATACAATGTAAATAATACAATGTAAAAATATTATTATTGAAGGCCGGTTGTCGTTTTTGTTAATTATTGGACTGAATAAGTAAAAAGTGTAATTGTCAACTGATGTAAAAGTGATATGTTTAAAAGAGCAACTACAGGTTTTATTGCCGGCTGCTTTCCTAGTGGATAACTGCATTCCGAACCGGTGTAGCTTAATAAACAATGAACAGAAAGTGTGTTATTTCTACTGAACTATCGTACGCTATGCATCCTGGTTATCTGAAGATCAAAGAAGGATGAATAACTCTCATAGTCATGACTTATGATGACGTCATGACCTCAGCCATTCTGACCACAACACATAGAACCCGGATATCAGAAGTGGGATTGAACTCGACATCCACTATCGTAAATCAGGTGATGTAAATCCTACAGTCTCGTAACATGTTATTTTTGTTGTTTGAGAGTTCGGAAAACATTAATCATTAGTTTTATGCACTTTTTTGGGTTGTGCAAAAAACTGCATAAAACAAAAGGTTGTGCAAAAATTTATATATTATTGAAATTCTATCATCCGAAATAAAATAGTGATGGTAAAGTGTAATATGCTACCGCTTTACAAGTGGTAAAATGTGCTCAATGGTACTGTAAATTTGCTAGTCTCCAGTAAATTTCTAGGTTGCGAATGTTGAGAATCATTTGGATGTGCTATGTTTATAAATTATAGTAAGTCCCTTAAGTTTTGTAAATCATTTTGATTTATTTTATGTTCCAAACTAAATCGTTTAAACGATAATCAAAATTAAGTGTCAATGTTTACTGTGTTAATGATTTTGGTGTTAAAATTCCATTTGCTGTCGATGGTGTCCCCTGGCGCTGTTGAGTTGTTGAGGCGGTTCTCTGGTAGTGCAAGTACTGAGATAGCTGGTTGTTTGCCTGCCTACCTACATAGGTCATGTTCTTATGGATATATTTAAAATTTGGTCAGTCGCTTCTGGTTTTAAAATTTACAGGATGAGTTTTAATTTTGTTCATTCTGATAAACTAAACAATTCGTTAAGTTAAAAATACCATGTTCTATTTCCTACCTTATTGATTTTTGTTTTAATTTCTGGTGTTAAAATCTGATGGTAATTCATCTTTTAGTTTTATTAAAACTGATGGTACTTTAATTAATATTTGAAGTTTTTGTTTAACTGCTAATTAGGCAGTGATATTATGGTAAGAGATTAAGTGTTGCTGTAAACAAAAAAGTTTAAAATTTTCTAAAATTTACAATTTAAAACAAATCTTAATATCTACTCTTAGTCAATACAGAAAGTTAATCATGTTGTAACACTTTGTAAATTATATTGCAGTTTAAATAATAGTTTATTTCAATAACATTGTGATTGTTAGTACTTATGTGTTCCTAGATCGTAAACTGACAATTAATAATTAAACTGAAAATAATTGTGAATTTTAAATCAGTTATTGGCCTGTCTTTGTTGACTGGTTGATACCATCATAAACTACAAAATAGTAAGACTGTACAATCCATACTCGCGCTCTCCTACAGCTACCCTACATGCTTGTCTGGCAAGGGGTTGGAACTATCAAAAGTGTCTGGCTAATGAGGAAACATCATCTATTTATTACCCAAGTATTATTTATAAAAATCAGCTTTTATACTATAACGTAAGTAAAATTATAATTTCATGACCATTAAGGGTGTCTGGCAAGGGGTTGCCACGATGTTAAGTGTCTGGCGATGAATAACGTGATTTTTAATAATATTCTAAAGGTAATACCAAAAAATCGCACTTTATTATTTGATGTATTTAGATCAGTATTTTACACACCTTTAGTGACTCTTACCTGCCAAAGCCACTGTAACCCAAACTTCATAATGGTCCATCGTTCTTACCTGTGTTGGGAGCATGCGCTGACAAACTTTCAGCTTTTATAAAATAACGTAGGTCTGGGGTTCACGGGCTCTTCCTCTATTTGTTTGGTGTCTTATGTAACTGGAATCTAATGAAGACTGACATCTATGAATTAGATTTCTCCAAGCTATTTCTAATCGTCGCTAATTATAAAATTAAATATAGTATAATTAGAAACACATCAAAGTGCTATTTAAGGTAAATAACTTAAATGGCACATAAATGATGATCACCACTATATTGATCAAATTAATGATCACGGTTACGCACCTCAGTGCCCATCCTCAGAAAGCATACACCTCTATGCTGAACTAGCACCAGACTATAGTGGTAAAGGATGATTTGAACTGATGCTCACCATACGGCCGTACCGTGGACAGTCCCTAAATGGACTGTGCTCCGGAGCGCCCGAGAGCTCTCTTTTATTGCAAATCTTCACCCCCACTCATTTGGTAATTATTAATCTACCCACAGATATTTATGACATACTCTCGATGTGTCTAATAAATGAGTCTGACCCTCACAATATACCCACAGATATTTACGAAATACCCTTACAACAAATAATTCGGATCACAACAATGTGCTGGTGGTAGGATATTCATATCCGCCCGGATAGCGACCACCGTACACAGGGTGTAAAACCCGCCATTATGACACACGCAAGTGTGTCGCGTTCCGAGATCAGCCAGTGTACATCCGGTTTTTGTCGGGGGTCCAGAGTTGGGGTACGATGTTTGGCCGTTTTGCGGCCTTCTGAGTATTCTGACAATAGACCCTCGATCACTTCTTCACCTTCTTGCCCATAGCGTAGTGTGAAGAAGCAGGCCGGCATGATTGTGTAGCGAGGGATAGATTGTCTTTCGCTACTTGACACTCTAATTGGACCCCACTGCGCTTACCATCAGGTGCAGTGTGGTCACTTTACCGTGCCCGTATAAAAAAAAAGAACGTAAGTGCTATGAACTGTGATCAACAAAGAAAGGCGACCGTAGTCAGAAGCCACACTCCTTGGCTATAAATTTATTCCTAACTGTATATTTATTAATGAAGAACATGCATATCAACAACATTTTTACTCTGTACACATTTTATTTCTTTACCAAATAATGTGTAGAGGAATTTCATATGTAATGTTTCTGTTTTTAACCGCTTTTGAGATGAAGGAGATAGATAGATAATTTTTTTGTATATCAAATAACTCTATACCGAATACCGACCACTCATATTGTAAATTGTAGATACTTAACATTAGTAAAATTAGGATAAGAGATAATTTTAATCTTGCGATTTATTTTTCAAGTAGTTTTTTTTACAATACTAATGCAGTTATTTTGGTGGAATTATATATGTATTTTTTTATTCCTGGATAGGCAGACGAGCAGATGGGCCACCTGATAGTAAGTAGTCACCGCCACTCATAGACTTCTGCAATGCCAGGGCACAGCAAAGCCGCTGCATACCGTTAGGTTAATATTATTATTCTTTGTAGATAAAGATTATTTATTTAAATTATTGTTTAATCACAAATATTGGCTAAGGTGCATCGAGCCCGGCCTCTCGTTCACAGCTGGCTATTCGCCCACAGCGCTACGGAAGCTGTCGTGCACACGCAGCTAGTAATTGAAGTTCTTCTTGTTCTTATAGCTATTATTTGATCTACACCGTTGCACCGATGATTTTGCCAAACTCAAGTAAATTTAAGCTGGTTCCAGTCCAACACTACATAAAAGTAGATATGTAGTGAATTAAGAAAATATATAAATGATTAATCACGATATTGATAATAAGGTAGTGTTGAAAGTTGGAAAATTTTGTTAAACAGTTTCTGAACAAACTAACTAAAATGATATTCACAATAAACATATACATACATCTACAATAAATTGAATATAAAATATTTAATTAGACATGGTAAGAATTTAAAGCAGCAACAAAGTAAAATGTCACAGAATCTTATAAAATATTTTCTATCATCTGTTTTTTGTATAAAAATAAAGTTATAGTTGAAAGCTAAATCGAATTATCAATTTATATAATAGAAGATTTTTTGTGTCTAACACTAAAAACCCAAGCATCACAAATACACGAATGATACCGATCTGTCCTATAAATATTTGAATAAAAAAAATAATATACTGTATGTACCTTTCGCATGAGTTTGCAATCGGAAAATAAGTTATGCATAATTTTTTTTAAGTATTTGCGCCCATAAAACTCCTATATGGAATATAAAATAGAACTACATAACTAAAAAGAACAACAAGTTCTCTTCAAAGTAGCTAGTTTTAAAATGACTAGCACTTGAAAGCTTACAAAAAATGCAACAACACTTTAACGGTTCAAGTTTTTTATACAGCCGTAAGAGGGTAAGGCCGCTGTAATCCTGGTAAGTTTGAAGCTAGATCGGCTAAGTTAAAGAAAGCAAAACGAGGCCGATAGTCTGAGTCCCCGAGGGCTCGTTTGGACGAGAGCGATTTTCGCGGCTCGTTCTTATGATTAAGTCAATTCTTGGGGGAATCCGAATCGGGTCTGCGACTACCGCTACCTTTAACAACTGTTTTGCTATTTTCAATTTAGTTTCGGAAATGCTCAGTCCTAAAATATGATTATTATTACTTATATTATGTGATTTCTTTGTAGCAAACACATGTAATATCGTCTACTTATACTGACTACAACTTCGGTTGAATATTTTTCTGTCATTCAGAAATTATTACTTCGTTGGTGACACAAAGTAAATCAAATGATCCATTGCAGTGTGATAGTAGCTATTTGCTTTTATCACCGAGTTTTTTTTATCCATATTGTTTTAAAATAGTAATAAAAATGGATACGCGTTATACTTTAATTGACAGGCTAAGCGACAAATATATTAATATTAATTCTTGAAATACATTATACAATATTATTTTTACTATACTACAAAGCCGAAAGTAGTTTGTTGAGAATTAGTATCACAATCTATTGCATTAATTTTTAACGTGTTATATTGGTGTCCCAAAAACATATAAAAAAAATTGTCAACCTGGTTACCTTGTTTATTACTTAATAAAATGCGGCGCGTGTCGGTTGTTCACCTATACCTACATAATACTTTGGCGGGAAAAAAATGCGCGCGTATGCCCATCGTTCAAGAAACGAGATAAATTATTTCTCCATGTCACCGCGTGAGTTTTCCTTATTATTATTATGTTATATATTTATCTGATCTTTTATACCAAAATCTAATTTGGGTGTTTCGGCTTTATGGTATACAAAAACTAATCTTGTATATACAAAAATAGCTCTATTGATATTGACCATGTTCCTTATAGGTACTTAAAACTACATGTATATTGCACAAATCGTAAAAATTATATCCAGTTTCAAATCTAAAAAGTTCTGACCCAATCTTTAATAATAAAAGTAAATAATATTTCACTACGAAATTTTCTGCCTCAACAGAATTGATATAATTATTTTCAAACAATGTAGAAAAATCTTTATATCAGAGATGATACTGGCTTCTAATATACATTTTGTAAAACTACTATTTCTTTTCACGTGTATCCTATATTAAAAGAAGTGTTGTGACATCCTAAAATAAATCTAGCTGCATTTTCACCGTTGTTAATAAAAAAACAAATAAAAACCAATATCTCGGGCACCGCAAATTCTCTTTCAGCCGCTTTTTGTATAAGGGAGTTAGTTAGTGCTCACATAGTAACAATCAGCAGTACGATGTTTAATTGAATTATAATTATTTTAATGTTTGATAAGTGATATTTGGTTTTTCTATTTAGAAATACTCAGTATCATCCGGAGTCTGGAATTGTGCCTGCTATGGCGATAGGCCCACCCCCTATCACATTATGGTCCCGTAATAAATATGGCGAAAAATGGGTGCACTGGTTATACAAGGGGTAGCCTTCGAGGATTACAGGCGTGTGTATATGCTATTTATGTGCTTTTAATATAGATTTGAAATAAATCTATAATAATAAATAATTGAATTGAAAATGAGAGACAAATTAATTAAAGGTTTGACGTGATCTTAGTTAATAAAATAGTCGGAAGAAAGTTTATTTATAAATTCATTTCATACAAATAAACTTTATTATTGAGAGAAACAAGGAAATACGATAAAGGGGGAGAGCGTTTCGACGCAACGGAAAGTTGTATTAGGCAAATTTTCTTTATTTACGTATAAAAAGAAAACTCCACCTGTTCGAGAATCTCAATATATTAAACGTTTTATATGTGTTTTTATTATTGTTGTGTTATAAGTTTATATCATAACATGGTGTCTAAGATCATATTTAAAAATAGATAAAAAATTTAATATTTCAAACTTTGATCTTAACTATTATGTTTGAAGTTAATTTAACGTTATCTCCACACAATTTTGTTTACGATACGATTCGATAGGATAATAACACTAGCCTTGTATTCTGCTGAGCACGGGTCTCCTCTACCAATGAGAGGGGTTAGGTCTTAGTCCACCACGCTGGCCTAATGCGGGTTGGTAGACTTCACATGTCTTCGAAATTCTTATGAGAATTCTTAGGTATTCCGCACGATGTTTTCCTTCCACACGTAACTTAAGAAAAAGTGTATGCGATTTGGGCTAAGAACATACGACTTTTGTCTTGGCAGTCCGTACCGCAACTAGGCTATCGCTGCTGTCGATACGATAGCACAATATATACTCGTTATTTACAGTTACTTTTAGAATCCATATCGAATCAGTAAGGCAAATAACATTTACCTATATCTATCACATTTTCTTATCTGTTCTATAGTACAGGTAATTGACTGGACTCTACGTTAATACTAATAAATTGACGAAATGTGAAATATTAAATCGAAACTTATTAAATACAAAGTCATTTCACATAAAGAGATGTTTCATTGATAAAGAGATGTATTATGTAAACTATGTTTACATATGATTTTGACAGCGTTCGTGATGTAGTTGGCAAGTAGCCGTCTGTGAAACGAGTGGCGCATGGCCTCTCATTCGATTCCCACACGGGACAAATGTTTGTGTGACAGACAGATTTTTGTGGCCGGGGTCTGGGTGTTGTGAGATGGAAAGTCTCTCGTAGTCCCCGATACCCATAACACATGTCTCGTATCTTAGTGTGGGATCAGGGCTATTTGTGTTACTGTTCGGTATTATTTATTTATATAACATAACCAGGGAAAAAGTAGAAAAAAAAAGTTACTTTACAATCAGAAATATAATAAAAGAGATGAAAGTGATAGTTAGATAAAATGAAATCGGTTTATCACAAAATATGTGCTACTTATTTCAAGCTATAAAAATAGTTAATATTGCTTAAACTCGTTCGTTGCAGCCCAGATTAGTTTTCTCATGCGAAGAAAAGGAAGCCAGGGAATAATTCCGTGTTTTTCCATGTCGAAGTCAAATGGTTGCCCCGAGGCAAACTTCTAACAAGGCCTTACGAGATGAATTGAAAATCTCCTTTACAGATAAAATAAACTCGTTTTCATTGTTTTTACTAGAACAAGATTGTTGAAACAGGACAGTTACGACTTATTATTATATAGATTAGTAATATTTCGGCACTTTGATTTTCTCATTGTATTGCTGACTGAAGAACACTATCGAAAGCTTTCTGCCAAACTTTTTATAGAGTACAAAAATATTTAGGGATATATTTGAGCTCTCTCGTTATTGTAGAGCTCCTGGAATGTTTTTCCAGTATTATGCAATAATGTATAAGAATATTAGGTCTACGGTTACCAGAGGAAAGAGATCACACAGAGTTCTGAAAATTACAATTCACAGAATAGATTCTGTACTTTTTTTTTTTGTTGTTGTCGCGGGGAAAGCGTTTTATTACTGCCGCCCGCTCCGGAGGGAAGCGGATTAAGAATAAAACGGGTATGCTGGACTAGCCGGTCTTACGACCCAGCATCCCCCTCGCACGGATGATGGCTATCCGTGCTGCCGCTGGGCCGAGTCCCTTTTTTTTTTTTTTTTTTTTTGTTGTCGCGGGGAAAGCGTTTTATTACTACCGCCCGCTTCGGGGGGAAGCGGAATAAGAATAAAACGGTTATGCTGGACTAGCCGGTCTTACGACCCAGCATCCCCCTCGCCCGGATGATGGCTATCCGGGCAGCCGCTGGGCCGAGTCCCTACCCCCTATGTACACCCCACCCGACACTACCAGCTAAAACCCCGCGGTGGCCTTCTTCGGCGCTTACGGAGCGATCCCGGGGTATTCTAAGGAGTGCTAGAATTGCTGCCGGAACCGCCCCTGCGCGGTGCTGCGTAGCAGCCCATCTCCATGGGAGGGCTTAGGAGCCCCCGCGCACCGAACAACGACAGCGAACGAGGCCTTACCACACGCGCTGCCGTCCATCTCGGGGTCGCACGATGCTCCGAAACTGGGAGTGCATCGATTCGGGCTGACAGCCCCCCGCTGCGAGCCCGCGACCCCCGATGGCCCCAATTAGTCGCCTCGTACGACAGGCAGGGGTTACCGTGGTGGAATTCAAACGCCCCCGTTCCACAGGGCGGGAGAAGCCGGTCAGTCGTCCACCCGGCGCCTCCTACGTCTTCTCTGGCGGCGGGAGGGATCATTTCGTTCCCGATCCCTCTCGGCACTCTCCTTCTGCGAGATGACGCTCTCGCAGAAGTGGGCCACCGCACGCCAGGACCTCCGGCTGGCGACCATGGACGACACCACGGCCGGCAGTGAGAGGTCTCCTCCGACGACTGCTCTGAGAGCGCTGCGCTCTTCGTCCCAGGCTGGGCACTCCTCCAACGTGTGTTGGGCCGTGTCCTCGCGGCAGTTGCCACAATGGTGGCACACGGCAGACACCTCCTTTCCGATCCGACACAGGAACGAACCGAAACACCCGTGGTCCGTCAGTACCTGCGTCAGCCGGAAAGTTGGCGCACCGTGGCGCCTGTCTAGCCATCTCTTTAGGACAGGACGCACTGCCGCGACTGTCCTCAAGCCCGCACTTGGGCTTTCCAGCCTGGTATGCCACTCCTCCACAGCGGTTCTGCGAAACCGGGCTGCAATCTCCCTCGGGGCCAGTCTCACCTGACGGCGACTGGACGCCTCCTCCCGCCAGAAGAACGCGGACGAGAGGAGTTTTGCGTCCAACTCCCAAGGGAGGGCGCCGGCCAATACGCAGGCCGCCTCGTGGGAGACCGTGCGGTAGCCCCTTACTATTCGCTGCGCCAACAAACGCTGCGGTTTGCGCAGCAAGGTGACGCAGCGGGCTTTCAGGGACTCGGCCCATACGGGACATCCGTACAGGGCCATTGACCGCACGACTCCAGCGTATAAACTTCGGCAAGGGCTATTAGGTCCCTCCAGGTTCGGCAGCAGGCGTCCGAGCGCGCCCGCCGCCCGCACCAATTTCGGCGACAACTCCTTGAAATGGGCACGGAAATCCCACCGGCTGTCCAGAATCAACCCCAAGTACTTCATTGTACAGCCGATGGGAATCCGCACCCCCTCCACATTGATGTGGGGCATTAAAGGTGGCCGAATCCGAGGCCCGTGAAAGTAAAGGGCCTCGGTTTTGTTCAGGGCCACCTTAAGGCCCAGTCGCCGAATCCTGCCCACCACCTGTTCGGTTGCGAACGAGGCGAGCAGGGTGGCCTCCTGAAAAGACCTGGCTGTCGCTGTTACTAGCGTGTCGTCTGCATAACAGACGACAGCGACGCCTCGGGGATTGGTACCACGGAGCACCCAATCGTAGCCGATGTTCCACAGGAGAGGGCCCAGGACTGAGCCCTGTGGAACACCGCAGGCCATAGCTCTTCGGTGCCACCTGTCGGCGCCTGGATACACTATGTACCTGTCTGTGAGATACGAGCGCACCAGACGCCGGAGATACGGTGGCACCACGTGGTACCGCAGTGCTTCCAGTATGCAGGCCCAGGGCAGGGTGTTAAACGCGTTGGCGATGTCTAGAGACACCGCCACCACCACTTCACCCCGAGCCACTGCATCCTCCGCTTGGGCCTTGACCCGCAAAATCGCGTGTACTGTCGATCGGCCTTGCCGGAACCCGTACTGGCACTGTGCCAGGTCCGGCCCGACCCCTTCAAGATGCTCGACGAGGCGAGCGTGAATGATACGCTCGAAGAGCTTACAGACCTCGTCGAGCAACACGATAGGCCGGTAGGCCGATGGCGACTCTGCGGGCCGCCCCTCCTTCTTGAGCAGGACCAACTTCCCAGTTTTCCACTGAGACGGAAAACGGCCCTGCTCCAGGCACGCGGAGAACAGGCCACGGAGCCTAGTCCCCAGATGCTCGACGGCTAAGACCCACGCACGTCCGGGGATACCGTCGAGACCCGGGGCTGTTTTCTTGCCCCGCAGCCGAAGCACCACCGCCCGAAATTCCTCGGGCGAAACCTCCGAAATAATCCTTGCCGAACTCAACGACGATGGCGTCGATGGATGTGACGCCATCGGTGGGGGAGTGACATCTTCAGTGGCAGGGAACAAAGCTGCGACGACCTCTTCGACTAGGTCGCCCCGGAGTCTCTGCGTCAGTGGGGGCGCCCACGGGCGATATTTCCTCATCGCCACGCGATATGGACGGCCCCAAGGGTCGTTATCGAGAGTTCCCCGGAACTCCTCCTGAGCTGCAGACTTTGCCCTTGTTATTGCCACGCGCAGCGCTCTCTTAGCCTCCCTGTGGAGGCCGTGAAGCAACCGCTCCTGGTCCTCGTCGCCGGGAAGACGGATTCGGCGACGACGGTGCCTGGCGAGACGACGGAGGGCGGCCACGCAGGAGATACGTAATCGCGTGAGTTCCGCCGACCACCAGAACACCTGGCGCTTCTCGGGAAGACGTCGGACTCGGGGCATGGCCGCGTCACAGACGCGCGACATCGCTGTCCCGAACCACGCCGCCTCCTGCTCGACCTGCATCGGTGCTTCCGGTGCAGGGAGCCACGCCTGGGCCAGAGCGGCCTCCTTCAGGGCCTCCACGTCGAGGCGTTTTGCTGACCAACGCGGGCCGTCCGACCGCGGGCCGGTCGGTCCTCCACTGGACTGGGGGTTAGGGGACAAGGTGACGTCGAACCGAATGTATCGGTGATCCGACAACGTCTCCTCGTCCACCAGAACTCTCCAGTCACGGACACGGCGGGCAATAGCTGGGGTGGCGAACGTGAGGTCCACCACCGATCCGCCATTATGCCGTACGCACGTGTTAACCGACCCGCGATTCACGACGGCCAGGTTGGCCGAGATCGCCCATTCCTCCAGGGCCTCGCCGCGCCTGCTGGTGACCGACGAACCCCAAGCCAGAGACTTGGCGTTGAAGTCGCCGGCAACGAGAACGGGGCGAGGCTGACTGCCTTGCACCACTAGGGCCCCTAGCCGAGCGAGAAAGTGCTCGAACTCGGCCAGGGATCTATTGGGGGAGAAATACACACCCACAATCCAGACCCCCCCCAACAGAACCGCCACACATCCCGACCCCTTCGCTACTTTTTCGAAGGGCGGGGAGCCGGCGGCGCCCCGAGTGATGACAGCCACCAAACCGTTAAGGTCCCCAGCCCAGTCTTCCCTGGGGGGAACAAAATAAGGCTCAGCGACTACAGCCACTTGTATCGACCACTGCGCCATGCTCTGGATTAGCAGGTCCTGAGCCCTGGCGCAGTGATTAATGTTCGCCTGGAGGAAACGTTGCGCCATATTAATGGGCGATCTCCATCGGCTCTCTACTGGTGCCCGCTGTCGGCTGGGTCACAACCTCCGACCCCCGACCACGATTTGAGTGGCGAGGGCGGGAGGAGGCGACGCATGCCTTGGCGCCCACCTGGTGTCCCGCGGGCTTACCGACACCTGCGCAAACTACGCAGTGCGGCTCCGCGGAGCACCCCTTGGCCTTGTGGCCCACAATGCCGCAGCGATAACAAAGTTCGCTGCGGTCACACTCATCGGTGCACCGAATCCGCACATGTCCTCTGTGCAGACAACGGTAGCACCGCATGGGCCTGGGCTCAAGGAGCTGGACACGCGCCGCCACCCAGCCGATCAGGACTCGGCTCGACTTTAAAATTTTGTCGGCGACCTTGGCGGGGCACCGCACCCACGCCGCACCAAGGCCCGACCGATCGGGGCGGATCTCCCCAACCTTAAAATTCTCAAGCAGAGAATCCCCAGCTCTGGCGAGAGCCGCTGCGACCATCTCCGGGTCAGCCGAAGCATCTAACCCGGACACTCGCAACTCCGCGGACTTGAAGGGGCGGGAAACGCGAACATCACCCGCCAGTTCCATTCCGCGGAACACCTCCCTCACTTTATCAGCGAGGGAATCGGCCCTCGCCTCGGACTCCGGGCCGGGTACCTCATATAGGTACCCACCAGTCGCCATTAGACGCGCCCGCGTCTCTGCAATGCCAAGACCGGCCAAGTCCACGCGTCGTTGGACCTCCCGCAGGACCTGAGCGTAAGTGACGCCCCGCGCCAACCCCTCTGGCGTCACTGTTAACGTGACGGCTGCCTTGCGGGGTAAGTGGATACGCGGCTTCGGCCGGCTCTGCTGCGGTGGTGCGGCCACCGCAGCAATTGTAACGGGCTGGGGATTCTTCTTGCCCTTTTTTGCCACTACATTCCACCCCTCGTCCATACTTGCAGGGGCGGGAGGTAATGGCCGCGGCTCACTGGGCATTGGGGCAGCAGGAGTGCTCCTCCTTTTACTCGCTTTTCCCCTCTTTCCCCCTCTTCGTGATTTATGTTGAGGGGGATTTGGGGACGCCACAGATGTTGAAGCTTCAACAGGGGCGGGCTGGGCATTACTCTTTCCCTTGCCCAACCCTTTTCCCTTTGGAGTAGCCGGCGAACCGGCGGCGACTGGAGGGGCTTTTGATGGCCCAGCAACGGCAGGCGTCGCCGGAGCTTTAGCCCTATCAGCGGCCAATGGTGGCCGCATGATGGGCTCTGGGGGCAGCCTCAAGGATAAAGCGTTCAAGCGCGCGTCCAAAATGTTTAGGAAACGGCGCTCAAAACGCTTGAAGCTGTCCTCCTCCCCAGAAACGCCTCCAATTTGCACTGCTGGCTGCGACTGTCCTTTTAACTCTTGGACAGTCGCCATCAACTCTTCCAGGGACCTCTGTTGGGCCGCAAGGGAGGCCTTGAGGGCGGCAATTTCCTGGCCCATTGCCACCTTTTCGGCCTCCAACCTGGCCACCTCTGTGGAGGCCGACTCCTCGGCCCTCTCCGACAGCTCCCTGGCCGCGAGGTCAAGCCTCCGCTGCTCTGTCCCATTAATATTCCGGGACTTGTGTGCTACGTCCCGGATGATGGCTGACATCTGCAAACGCCAGTCACGGTCACCAGATACGTCCATTGGCGTGGTGTCTTCGTCAGACACCACAGCCGAACTTGCTGAGACAGCAAGAACTTTATGCGCTGGTTCGACGTCACTGTCGCTTGCAGATGCGTCCAGCTGTCGAGCTCTTAGCGCCCTCTTTGAGCGCGTCATCATGCCGCTCGTCCCGGCCTTGGTCTCGGGAGTCGAGACCACTAAAGCAGCCCCGACAATCTTTTCCTTGGGCTTACACCCAGCGTCGTTCGTCTTCCCAGGGTCACCATCGTCCCCCGGGATAGACACCTTCCCCACTACATCATCTTGGTTTTTGTTTTTTTTTTAGTAAAGTTTTCATTTTTAGTCCCACGATTATGGGGGAAATATTCGGTCCACCCAGCCAGAGCCCCCTGTAGCTGGGTAAGCAAATTCTGCACGGGGTTCAGCACGTTCCCCGCCGGGGTTCGCACTAGAGACCGAACTACCCATCGGCCATGCATCCCCTCACGGTGCGCCGCCGCTTGGGATTCGGGGTGACTTTTTATAGAGGTTTTCTACCTCGCGGCCCGGGCGGTTAAGCCAAGACCCTCGGTCCAGTCGGAGCGCGAGACATGACCACAGACCTCCAGACCAGATTACGATTTACGACGGTGACAGCAGGAAAGAGCGTCCCCCCTACTGCCCACTCGGCGGCGGGGTGAGCGCACACCGAGCCCGCCGACACTCCCGAGACAGAACTCGGGAGTAGCTCATAAATGAGCACGGACTTCTGATTGAAGGCCGCCGCCACAAGCGACAACCGTCAACCACCTTTTGTCAGGATATCAGCCGTCGGTCAACGTGACCGCCGTTGCCCAGGGTGCACCACGTGGAGGTTTCCTGACTTCGCACCCCTGGGCCGAGTCCCTAACCCCTATATACAACCCACCCGACACTACCAGCTAAAACCCCGCGGTGGCCTTCTTCGGCGCTTACGGAGCGATCCCGGGGTATTCTAAGGAGTGCTAGAATTGCAGCCGGAATCGCCCCTGCGCGGTGCTGCGTAGCAGCCCATCTCCATGGAGGGCTAAGGAGCCCCCGCGCACCGAAAAACGACAGCTAACGAGGCCTTACCACCCGCGCTGCCGTCCATCTCGGGGTCGCACGATGCTCCGAATTTGGGAGTGCATCGATACGGGCTGACAGCCCTCCGCTGCGCGCCCGCGACCCCCGATGGCCCTTATTAGTCGCCTCGTACGACAGGCAGGGGTTACCGTGGTGGAATTCAAACGCCCCCATTCCACAGGGCGGGAGACGCCGGTCAGTCGTCAACCCGGCGCCTCCTACGTCTTCTCTGGCGGCGGGAGGGATCATATCGTTCCCGATCCCTCTCAGCACTCTCCTTCTGCGAGATGACGTTCTCGCAGAAGTGGGCCAACGCACGCCAGGACCTCCGGCTGGCGACCATGGACGACACCACGGCCGGCAGCGAGAGGTCTCCTCCAACGACTGCTCTGAGAGCGCTGCGCTCTTCGTCCCAGGCTGGGCACTCCTCCAACGTATGTTGGGCCGTGTCCTCGCGGCAGTTGCCACAGTGGTGGCACACGGCGGACACCTCCTTTCCGATCCGACACAGGAAGGAACCGAAACACCCATGGTCCGTTAATACCTGTGTCAGTCGGAACGTAGGCGCCCCGTGGCGCCTGTCTAGCCATCTCTTTAGGACAGGACGCACTGCCGCGACAGTCCTCAAGCCCCCAGTCGGGCTCTCCAGCCTGGAATGCCACTCCTCCACGGCGGTTCTGCGAAACCGGGCCGCAATCTCCCTCGGGGCCAGTCTCTCCTGACGGCGGCTGGACGCCTCCTCCCGCCAGAGGAACGCTGACGAGAGGAGTTTGGCGTCCAACTCCCAAGGGAGTGTGCCGGCCAATACGCAGGCCGCCTCGTGGGAGACCGTGCGGTAGCCCCTTACTATTCGCTGCGCCACCAAACGCTGCGGTTTGCGCAGCAAGGCGACGCAGCGGGGTTTTAGGGACTCGGCCCATACGGGACATCCGTACAGGGCCATTGACCGCACGACTCCGGCGTATAAATTTCGGCAAGGGTTACTAGGTCCCTCCAGGTTCGGCAGCAGGCGTCCGAGCGCGCCCGCCGCCCGCACCAATTTCGGCGACAACTCCTCAAAATGGGCACGGAAATCCCATCGGCTGTCCAGAATCAATCCCAAGTACTTCATTTTACAGCCGATGGGAATCCGCACCCCCTCCACAATTATGTGGAGCCCAAAAGGTGGCCGAATCCGAGGCCTGTGAAAACAAAGGGCCTCGGTTTTGTTGAGGGCCACCTTAAGGCCCAGTCGCCGAATCCTGGCCACCACCTGTTCGGTTGCGAACGAGGCGAGCAGGGTGGCCTCCTGGAAAGACCTGGCCGTCGCTGTCACCAGTGTGTCGTCCGTGTAACAGACGACAGCGACACCTTGGGGGTTGGTACCACGGAGCACCCATAGTAGCCGATGTTCCACAAGAGAGGGCCCAAGACTGAGCCCTGTGGAACACCGCATGCCATCGCTCTTCGGTGCCAACCGTTGGCGCCCGGATACACTATGTATCTATCTGAGAGATACGAGTGCACCAGGCGCCGAAGATACGGTGGCACCACGTGGTACCGCAGTGCTTCCATTATGCAGGCCCAGGGTAAAGTGTTAAACGCGTTGGCGATGTCTAGAGACACCGCCACCACCACTTCACCACGAGCCACTGCATCCTCCGCGTGTGCCTTGACCCGCAAAATCGCGTGTATTGTCGATCGGCCTTGCCGGAACCCGTACTGGCACTGTGCCAGGTCCGGCCCGACCCCTTCAAGATGCTCGACGAGGCGAGCGTGAACAATACGCTCGAAGAGCTTGCAAACCTCATCGAGCAACACGATGGGCCGGTAGGCCGATGGCGACTCTGCGGGCCGCCCCTCCTTCTTGAGCAGGACCAATTTCCCAGTTTTTCACTGAGACGGAAAACGGCCCTGCTCCAGACACGCGGGGAACAGGCCACGGAGCCTAGTACCCAGATGCTCGACGGCTAACACCCATGCACGCCCGGGGATACCGTCGAGACCCGGGGCCGTCTTCAGAATAGATTCTGTACTGCTGAAAACCACTTGGTGCATTCTTAATTATGGCTCTGTCAAGCAGATAAGCCAAAAGGCTGATATGTGTTAAATAAGAATATTGTTATGCTGCGTTATTTTTTTATTTTTAATAAAATAACTTATTTTATTTATATGTTTACACCAGGTATAAAAAACTGATAAGGGTTTTTGTGCCTGAAATAAAGAGTTATTAAATGTTTTTATACTTCATTATTTATATGCATATTATAAGATTAGAAAAGTGGTATCTATATATCTGAATCTCGCAGTATTTAATGGTATAAATACCAATTTATTTCCCGACGTTTCGACCCAGTTGCATCGCACGTGGTCATGGGCTGACTCACTCTTGACTCCGTTATCTTATCGTTCTATAATATAAAGAGTTATTTTTTTTAATGGCAGGCTAGTTAGTTGCATTCTAAAATGCGTTCTTTAATAATATTTGGTATTTGGACCATTCAGCGACTACAATAACAAGATATTTTTTTAAAATGAAGCATGATTTAATAAAAAATATTGTATGTGTTATTTTTTTATTGAACAAATTTCTATTAACTCAATACACCAGGTATAAACATTTTAATGAACATTAAATTTCGAAACTAAGTTTGTTTTATTATGTTAAAGAGTCTATCAGCTTTCTGTCTGTCAGTTAATTTCTTTACACGTCCCGTTTACACGACTGAACAAATTTGAACGTAGATTTCTCTTTATTGAAATTTGTACTGTAAACTATAGTACACCTACAGTTTTTGAAACGTTGAAGAAATATGATGATGAAAGGGTAATTTAAAATGCTTCTACAAGGGTGAAATTACAAGTTTAGTAGTTACTCACCTCTTCGCTTTCATAAAGTTGAGCTGACTTTAGGTGTAAGTTCAAGATAAACTGGAATGTATAATTATTAATATAGTGTATAACTTATTACAGTTTAGTCATTTATTTGAATAGATTGCAGTGACATTTTCCTTACATCGTATACAATAATAATACTAGCCCTGTATTAAATATTGTCCCACTGCTGGGCACGGGCCTCCTCTACTTATAAGAGGGTTTAGGCCTTAGTCCACAACGCTGGCCTAATGCGAGTTGGTAGACTTCATTTACCTTCGAAATTCGTATAAGAATTCTCAGATATGCAGGTTTCCTCACGATGTTTTCCTTCACCGTTAAAGCAAGCAATAATTAACATTTAATACACACATAACTTTAGAAAAGTCAGAGGTCTATGCCCTTGGGTTTCGAACATACGACTTTCGTCTTGGCAGTCCGTAATCGTACATCGTATATAATAATAAAAAATTATGTATGCATTAAATATTATTTTCCATACACTCAACAGTCACACATATAGTCCTGATCCCACACTAGGTCAAGCCTGTACCGTGGGTATCACAAAACTACGAGGGACCACAACACCCAGACCCGAAACAAATATCTGTCTGTCACATAAACATTTGTCTCCGTGCGGGAATCAATCCCACGGCCTCTCGTTTCACGGAGGTTGTCAAATAAAATATTTGACACTTCATTAAATAATAAAATTTGTTATTTATCAAACCAAACCTTCTCTCGCTCCCCGTCCTCATTCTTTTACTTTAACCGGTGTGAGGTGACCCACTTGTTCGGTTGCCAGCCTCTACTACAAACATGAATAATATGAAATGTCAAATTACTGTCAAATTATTCGACATTACGTTTAATTACCAAGGTGGTATTTTTTTATTAGATCGTCAGAATAACTTTTTCTAATGGTAAGATTTTATGAGGCAAAAAAGAAGCAAAGAGCGGAGAGTAAAAACGGCAAAATAAAACTCAAAGAGAGTGAGTACAAACAAATATTTAAATAAAGATAATAATGTAAAATAAGTTTTTATTCTTGATTCTGGAGTTTTGTCCGACTTTACTTTATGTGTTTCTAGAATAGTGTCAATTTGTTGTCCTTCGTTGAACTAAAATGAAATTAAGTATTTTTAATTTAATTCAGTGTTAAGTCACTTGACGTGATTGACATTATTTTATATTTTGGAGTCATGGACATGAATCGAATTACATTCAGAATCGATTATTCGTGGACTTCCTCGGTGGTGCAGTGCTGACTGAGGTCTCGGGTTCGATCCCCGGATCGGGTAAAGTGATATTGGGATTTTCTATTTAGAAATGCTTACTATCAGCCCGGAGTCTGGAGTTGTGTCAAGTATGGCGATAGGGTCGCCCCCTATTATCTACATTATGGGACCGTAATAAATTCGGCGAAGAGTGAGTGTACTGGTTACACCTCTGCCTACCCCTTCGGGGATTGCAGGCGTGAGTGTATATGTATGTATGTATTCCTGGAGATGACACGTCATGAACTCATGCCAGTCTTATTATGAAAGTTAAAAGTGTATGCTGCAAATCTATTCATTTATACAATTTCAGTCGGTAATGTGATTTAAAACTCAAATATTAATGAGTTTAATACTCAATAATATTTGACTGTAATAGTCAAACTGTTTATGTGTATGAAATTATTATAGGTATATTGTTTTTTTTTGTTTTCAGGTAAAAATCATATAGAACGTTGGGAAAATCAATTAAATTCTTGTCTATCCTAAGATATATGCATGTTTCGTATTTTTCATCGGCATTATCAACATGGAGTATTCAAAAAGTATTTGGAAGCCTATTTTAAAACGTCATATGCAATGGTTGCCTTTTTAGCTAATTATTAATGTATGTTAATTTTTATGTTATAAAACAACGTTATTCTATTTGATGTGAATTTTTTGTTTTATTTTTCATATTATACAAACTATTGAACAGTGCATGTATATTTTAAAACCCTTATCACCGGTTAAGCAACCAGTGAGTTATTGTAATATATTATGTCCCTAAACAAATGCGGCCACAAAAGTATCACGGTGTAGATGATAACCAGCGTATTTTGTAATAAAACGAAATTTACGGATTCTATCGCGGTTTATTTTACTTTTTTTAACCCGACGTTTCGAAGGCTTTACAGCCTTCATGGTCCCGGGGGAGACTGAGCTGTATGTCGTCACGAAAGTATAGTGCAATGTTTCTACCCTCCATATAGTTGATATTTAGATCCGTAAATTCCGTTTTATTACAATGTATAATATTCGCGTAAACATAAGAAACCATTAACCATAGTATTGTTGAACAATAAACGTTAAATTTCTTGTTTTACATTTTATAACGCTCATGTATTTAAAATGCATAAAGATTACCAAATCTTAGTACACAATACAATAATGTCCATATTACCACAAACACCCGAAGATAAGCAAAATATTTTTTAACTAAAACCTTTGCGTGTTCTTATGGCGCAGTAACTATAGCACTGAATAAGTAAATGCCTCAAATAAATCAAGTTAATTGCACCGGAACACCTCCTCGTATGAGCTGGCAGCCTTCGACTACAGTTTTCGATGGGGCCGTAGCATCGCTCGGTTCCGGACCCTTTTTATTTTTGTTGCTTTTCTATAAATTATATTTTGCGTTTTCATTTATGAATACTGTGTGCATTTATAATTAATTTGCATATTTTAATGCCAATGGATCAGAATATAGTTACTGAATAACAATATGACGTAACTGAAGTATTAAACGTAGACAAAGTTGCATTTATTTTCATATTTTTTTTCCATTTAACAATTGCAATTGGAAGATCAACGAACAACTGAAATGCGACAGTTCTATTGTAGTCTGGAGAGATTTTAAAATGTAATAGCGTGTAGTTGTCATAAATATATGGTTGATATCGAGGGGTCGTACATTATTGGGGGCAATTTTGGCTTTATATTGGAAAATGCTTCTTTTTAGCCTAATTAATATTATAGCTGATTCAAAAAAATCGAGTTTTCTTCATAGAAAACACTGTATTTTGTGGCAGTAAAACGGCGCTACCGTGTTAAAAATGTACATGACTGAAACCTCTCCTGTTTTTGCACTTTGGCCCTTCTATATAGTATCGCTTCCTACTTACTCAGTGCTTTGATCACAAACATAATGCCAAGGCTGAGGAATCCCTTTATTACCATAATATAGTTGACACCATCTTGTACCTAATTTGCTTTCACTTAATTTATTTTCAATTTTCATTACATTTCATTCATTCTTACTTTGAATGTACTCTCCATAGGGTTTTAAATTCCTTTAGTTTGGTTACTAATATCCGCGATTCTGATGAAAATGATTTTCCATTTTCTTCTCATTTCATATTGAGTTTCATTTTTTTTCTTTTTTCATGCTTATATCTAAGAGGGTCCAAGGATGTATTTACAAAAGTAGCACATATTTCCAATTAAATAATTAAAATTCAACATGCCCAGTGAACAAGAAAGGATTATTCAAGCAGGACCGTGATTAAAACTTTAGATTAGATAAACCTTCACTTCAAATAAAAAGCCTTAACATTAAAGTATGCGTTTAATTTCGGCGAGCGAAACCAAGCCGAAAATACGAAACTTACGGAGTTCAAAACTAATAATGCAACAACTAAACAGTTGAAAGAGCTGCCAACAAAAACCGGCTCGCCTCAACTGCTACGGGTTCAATCCTTTACACAAACATTATATACTTACATATATCGAGGGCATCATTCCCTAGGCGTGTAAGTACAAAATAGCAACTTTTTTTATCCTGGCACGGCAAAGTGACCACACTGTACCTGATGATAAGCGCAGTGTTTACCAGTTAGAGTATCAAGTAGCTTGTGTATCCCTCGCTACTCATCACAATCATGCTAGCATGCTGTGAAGCTTCTTCACACTACGCCATACGGAGCAAGGAGGTGTAAAAGCGGTCGAGGGTCTAGTGTCAGAGTACTCAGTAGGCCGCAACACGGCCAAACATCGTACTCCATCTCTAGACCCCGACAAAAACTGGATATACGGTTTACACGGTTGTGTACGGTGGTTGCTATCTGGGTGGATATAGATATCCTACCACCAGCTTTACAAGGAAAGCAAAAAATCAGTTCAATCAATATCGGATCAAATTGAAAATATCAGAAATGTTTTGTCTTAAATTAGATATTACAGACACAATCCAGAAGAACGGCTATTTAGTCAATCCAGAGATTCAGGTTTGAATAACACGGTCTTCTCGGAAGGTAATTACTGTCACTCGGATTTGTGCGCGACTTACCGAGATCAATCAATGTGCGATAAGACTATTGATTTATTGCATCTGACATTATTTTCAGATAAACCAGTTTAACTAATTCTTTTCTATTGGTTTATTTGATACTAGTGGTCCCGGGCAGACGCTATACTGCCATAAACCGCCTTCTCTGTGGACCGAAAATTCGTTGAAAAAATAAGAAATTCAGATCTCGACAACAACGCTATCTATAGGATCTAAAACTATTCTATCTTTTAAGTTGGACCCACACATACACAAAATTTCATTGAAATCAGTTGAGTGGTTTCAAAGTCTATAACGGACAAAGGCAGAAACAATTTTTGTGTTATATATGTATAGATAAATCCCGGTAAGTATACTAATTCCACTTATCTATATTTATCTATATTTACATTCCCGACCTTCAAAGAAAAGTATAAACATATACTGAAGTCATTTTCATATTTCTTTCTCTTCTCTTTTCTTCTTCATTTACACCATGTCACCAGAACAACTAGCTGACGTTTCAGCAATATTAAATAAACCCGTCTAAATAAAACAACAAATCAACATTACAAATATATAAATACTCCCACATCACACATACGGTAGTAGCATATAAAATTATAAGATGAATGAGAGTAAAATGAAAGTTGATTTTAATATACGTATTCGCAAGGATTGCAATTCTGCCGACAAAAAATGCTGGCATGCTTCCCCAAGCTTGAAATTACGTGAAAAAGGAAACCAGTACGTTTTCGTTACAAAATACATTAGTATTTTAATGGTGTAATATTTATTTAAAAAGCATAACTGTGATCGCGGCGCTTTGAATTAGTACTATTAGATTTAATGTACTGACAATAATTAATTTACAAGTCATTTTTATTTGGGCGCAATTTTTTTAAGTATTCATTGAAAAGTAATACGTATTAACTTTTACAAAAACTCTTTAATAATGTTGCTAGAGAATATTATTACTTTCACAATTTTTATTTCAAGCAAAGTAATAACAGCAGATATGAAATAAATCTTTGTAGCTGTAAATTATTTATATTTCGATCGTATTTCTGAATTATTACCAATATATTAATTCCGACTTCATACAGATATAATATGTATGGTATATACTTACTTCAATGAAAATGCTGCAAGTATTTATCTTCATTAATAATAAACATAAACTGAAATATAGTCATTAATATCTTTATTAACTTTAGTAAAATGTATTATTTTTCTTCATGAACTATTTTAGTTTACAAGACAACAAGATTTAAAACTGAATCTAAAGTACTAAGCCAGCGAAAATGGTACGTTTACTCCATCTTGATTATAACTGTACTTTAGATTCTAAACTTTAGACTATTCCAACTCGAATTATCAAATAAATAAACAATTGCCAATATAAATTTGTTTACTTTAAAATTCATTTCTTGTAGCTCAAATTTAAACACATTATAAATCACTATTGTTAGGAACATCAACAAAACTATGAAAGATGGATATTTAAAAGGCACAAATACAATATTTATAATTTATTAATTGATTTACACGAAACTGTTACACATCTCAGTGCTTAATATTAACACACACACGCATGTCAGGATTCACTTTAAGGCTTCTCTTTATAATTAATCTACCAGCATTACCCTTTAAGCTGAACTACGCGGTCATTGAACTGTTTACACATTGATACACTTACTACATCACGAACGCACCACGAATATCCTGGCTATCACCTAGTCTACTTCACAAAACAACTGAACTGAACACCGGAGCGCGGAAGGCACTCCGTTTTATATTAAACATTTACTACTCCCACTTTGGTTGTCATTATTAACTACCCCCAACTAGTCTCCTAAATACCTCCGTTATACCTTCGGTATTTCTAATAATAGGAAATATCCTTATACTATGAAAATTGGATTACATAAATTTTACCGTAATCAAATACGTTTGGACTGAATCGATAATTTTATGCTTGAAAGATAATTAGCGCAAATCAAACACACGAACATCAATTATTGCAAAATGGCAAACAATCGTTTAATTACTCACTGGTATGGAAACCGCCAAAATACGCGACAACCAACTACCGTGCGTAAAACATAATTAACTTTACAAGCACAATGTTGCAGTACTCGGCACACGGCAAATCGAAATAAATTCATTAAAAATACGCCAACGCACTCCTTCGTTCATGTTTCAGTGTTGATATTGTAAATATAACATTTTAATAGTAATTCTACTAATAATATAAATGCGAAGATTTGAATGGATGTTTATTACTCCGCTTATTATCGCGCTACAAAGGCTGAACGGATCTAGTTGAAATTTGGCACAGCGATAGATTGTAGTCTGGAATAGCACATAGGGTATTTTTATACCGGAAAAATGTACAGCTCCCGTGGGATAGTTTAGTTTTTCACAGAGCAAGGGATCGACATGTTTTTTTGCATAGTGCAGCTTAGGGATCAGTAAATTACATTGGCTACTTTTTATCCCGAGTAAATGCACGCTTCCTATGAGATGGCAAAATATAGAAAGGTGTATAACTTAAGATGGCTCCATGGATTATATACCCTTTCTCCCAAAAATTTATTCCACGCGGGCAGAGCCGCGGGCAACATCTAGTGTTTTCATAAACGCTTTTTGTGCGTTTGCATTATAATTCTGATCAAATTATAATAAAAGTAGTCCTCTATTAACTTGTCCTATTGCTGCACGGGCCTCCTCTATTAATGACACGGGTTAGGCTTTAGTACACCACGGTGGCCTAATGCGGGTTGGTAGACTTCACATACTTTTGAAATTCGTATGAGAATTGTATGCAAGTTTCCTAGCGATGCTTTTCTTCACCATTAAAGAAAGCGATAGTTAATTATGAATACACGCGTAACTTCAGGAAAGTCAGTGGTGTTTGCCATATGGGCTGGTTTCGAATGTACGACTTTCGTCTCGGCAGTCCGTACCACTCCCAACAAGGCTATTGGAGCTTTTTATCGAGTCGTAATAGTTCGGCATAATTCAGATTGAGACAATTGAGATCGCTTATGTATTGTCTTTAAGTGTCAGTTAATGTTCCTGAAACTTTCTGAGTAGCATTGTAAATAATGCAATGTTTGTTTGTATCAATTAAATTAAGCGTCACGTTCGGTTGGCAAAGACTCAAATCCACTGCATTTGTGAAAGTCAACAGTTCTTTGACCCCACCTTTATATATCACATTGATTACTATAACACTTATTCTCCTAGCATAGATCATTTTTATTGTGACAAGTGTTAATTTACAATTTGGAAGCTATAAATCTGTAACTTTATGTGTACACCAACTATGTTTTGTAGCATTCTGGGTGTTGTGGGACCATAGTCCCTCACAGTTTTTGATATCCACGATACATGTTTCCCATAGTGGGGAGTCCGGACTATGTGTGTGACTGTGCGGATTTATTTGTAAAAAAAATATTAAGTGGCTAATTTTAGATGTACTATTCATGTATAACATGTCACTGGCATTTGCAAAAATATGTCTTATGTAATTTATATTTGGATAAGTAAAAGTTTTTTTATTCATAAAAAGTACACCGACTTCAATAAAATACAAATTATGCCTACAAAATTTGAAGGTTGCCCTCGATTTTTCTGAGATCCCATCATCAGATCCTTACTTGGTCCTTATCCCAATGGGACCACCTGGGGAGTATACCCTTTTAAACAAAAAAAGAATTTCTTGAATCGGTCCAGGCGTCTTCGAGTAATCGGGTAACATACATAAAAAAAAGATTCCGACGAATTGTTAACCTCCTCCTTTTATGAAGTCGTTTAAAAATTAAACATTTACTTTAAAAGTAACAGGACAAGGGTTATTCACTGAAAATTCCATAGAACATAATAAACATATTTTATTGTACAATACAAAATTTAGATTGTGAGTAATGGGATAGCTTCAAAATTGCATGAGGGGTTGTTATGAATATGTTAATGTTGTAGGTGCTGTCTGCTATCAAGACTTGCGGATTGAGTAATTCCACTTCTAACTGCCGGCTGTGGTAATAAAGCGATAATGGTTTGATAATGGAATTGTTTTGTAACAACCAAAACGTTTCGCACACAATTGTTTTCACGGATTGGTATGAGATGAATTAAGTTTGATTTTATTTTTTAATTTAATATTTTTTATATTGTATCATTTGGAACTAACGTGAGTTTTTTATGCGTAATTGTATTACAAATAAATTGTAATGTATATAAATTAAAGTGTTTTAAAAATGTTCAATATGCCGTATATTACGTGTAACGGGATTAACGCACATCCTCAGACACCCCAATTTAAAATTATTATTACAATCATAATTCATGTATTGAAATTAGACTGCGATGAATATAAATATTGTTTTTATGAAATTTGTTGTACTAATTTTGCGCGCATATTATGGGCACTTGACGAAAAGGTGAATGACACAGCCGCGCGCGCACCCAGACAACTCCAGCCGCATAGATAGGTGAAGGTCACACGAGTACACAGCTGACTCGAACTTCGTAATTTAAATTATTTGATTTTTAAAGTGTTCGTTTATTATTGCATTGAGAAAAGACTTTATCGCATCGAGTTATGTTTCAGTTTCGTTTGTCTTGAACGTTGAATTAAAAGGGTATAGTCACCCTTTTATTTACCTGAGTGTTAATAATTTTTGGAAAAAATAATCGACTATTAAAAAAATGTTGATATCGATTCAGTCGCTTATTCTGAGCAAACTACTTTCACAGTGTGCGTTAATCATGTTACATGTTGTATAGTGCTGTAAAAAGAAAGTCTCAGAATATTAATAGTTGACATACTGACACGATACTTCAGGACGAAATTTGCTTAAATTCCGGCCTTATTAGCCGATTACCACTCAAAATATCATAACGAGTTACGAGTGTTCGAATTCCAACTCCAAAGAAGTTCTTTTTCGTATATAATGTTTATGCCCTAGCGTTCTTTAAAAATCATTTTGCACGTTAATAGATTCATTAAAGAAGCCATAATAGATAACTGACTAAAATCAAATTTTCAAAATCAGAAAAGATAATCTATTACTTAAGCGTAAAGGGAAAAAGAACTTAAATGTAATTCAGAAAATTGTAAGCAAAAAATAAAAGTGTACACGCGGAGTAAACATAGTTGGGGTAAGCGTCGCTTCTCGGAGGACCATTAAAAAGGTGTAAGCCTGTGCACACAACGCCTCCGACGAATTTGTCAGCCAACGTCGTGAAATTAACACTACGCGAACATAAGTTACGAACAGTGTTGTCCTTGCGTCTCATCGACGTGGTAATATAATTAAAACTAAGGAATAAACAATACCTAATATGTACTACTAGCTCTAGCTCGTAGGCTTATCGGAGCTACGCGGCGTAGCTCCCGTGACAGCCAATTTTTGTTGAAAGAAAAATTCAGGTCTCAAAACTTAATTTATTTTATACACACTTTGCACTTAATCGTGCTTTAGGAATAGGTACAATTTAATAGACGTATTATACTCAGCAAGCTAAAGTTAATTGACATTAATGCTCCGTCCTTTCCAGTCCAGAGTCTTGAAGACGTCTACCAATGCGGCAGTAAACAGTTTCGGGGATATGACATCCCCCTGTCTTACACCTCTACGCAATGGAAATGGTCTTTTCTGGTCTTCCTGTACTTTGACGTACAGACATCTCAGCGATTCTATATATCGCCAGTCAACTTGGCATCGCTGCAAGGATTCCAGAACAGCCCAGGTGTCGATAGGGTATATATAAAGTTTCATATTATATAAAATATGTAACCAAAAATGCAGGATTCACCGAATAAATATTTTTTATGATTTTTTGTTTTTTTTTTTCATTCAAAAAATTACAAGACCTATAATAACTAAGCTGGCGTCAAATAGAAGGCCGTTCATACCGAAAAGTTGAATTTATACTTAACAATAAAATACCAGATATTCAAATAAAAATGCTGCCTTATTTAATGTGAACGATGGACTCAAATTTATATCTCTATTTTCTGCAGTTATCTAAAATGTATTTGTAATAAGAAGGAAAAATTCTTAATAGTATTAATGGAAGTATCGCGAGAAGCGTCCAACTCTAAAGTCGTTTCGGATATAGCAATAATTGCAGAGACATCCCTTTCTGTAGCGACGGTGTTATTAAGTTGAACAGGCATTACAGTAGCTATGCAGCTCACTCCGATGCGGTATCCGGTACGCAGGCTCTCACTGAATTTCTTGTTAAGAAAATTGAATTTTATGAAATGCAACGAAATTAAGCTTCTTAACTCGTTTGAGGAGACAGCGTCGGTTTTATTGCGCTTGTAAAACTTTTTGAAGCTTCAAAAGCCATAATATGCAGTTCACTCAAAAACACAAGTAGAAGCAAACTAATCAGCGCAAAGTTTTGTAGGTCCAGCTCTTGTTTTATGCGGAGGTTTTCCATCCGATAACAACAAATCTATGGAATTGACAGTAGAGTAACAACATAGAGTCAAAAATATTTCATTTTATTTAAAAATATAGAGATGAATCTCTGAAAGGGTGGTTAATAATATATTATCAATATATTTTGACAATTAATTTTTTTATTATATTTTATTTGTTGAAATCATTTTTTATTTCGAATATAATTTAATTATGTATATCTTTCTATCCACTAGTTCCTGATATCCACGACATAAGACAATTGTGTTACTGAGGAAGCAGAACTATTTGTATGACTGTGGGTGTTATTTTCTATATATTAATAGGTGAAGGGAAAACTTAGTACCCATTTTTAAACATATTGCGCGTACCGAGGTGTGTGACATAGCTAAAGCTTATGTGCAGAAAGAGTGCAGAAAGCTAAAATTATACATCATATGTATTACAAATACATTAAATATAAAAAACATTCATTGTTACATTCAGACTGTCAATGTCAAACACATAACACACGCTAATTACATAATATATGTGTACACTGGTACACAATTTTTGGAGACGTAATCCTACTATAATCCTACTAATATTATAAATGCGAATGTTTGGATGGATGAATGTTTGTAACTCAATCACGCTACAAAGGCTGGACGGATCTGGTTGAAATTTGGCATAGAGATACATTATAGTCATCAATAGCACATAGGCCACTTTTTATCCCGGAAAATGCAATCTTCCAATAGGTTAGCAACACATAGAAAAGTTTAATGGCTTAAGATGCCTTTATGGATTATATTATATACTATTTGGAAAAACAACTTTAATAACTTTAAAATTATAATTTTTGTTAGTTATGGTCGAGTTTCAACTATTGGGCGATCTCTAGTTACTATTATTTTGCCGAGTATATCTGAGAATTTTTATAATAATTTATTAATTTTTAACTCAAATTTATTGGATTCTGGGATGTCGAACAAGTTATTTGAAGATTACGTTTCTCATAAGAGACAAGAACTGTTGTACTCTATACTGAAAACTATTTGGTTTAAAATAAATTTCAGAATGATTGACACCTTCAAAATATTTAAAAAAAAATTACGTTGTACTAAATTAGATAAGACATATTAGAAATCTATGAAAGACAAAATTATATTTCAGATTACCTAGCCTGTTTATTCAAATAGACTGGTATTGGAAATTAAAAAAAAAAATATACACTTATCCGTGGATTTTGATTTCAAACAACTGTAAAACTTGCTTCATTTGGTCGAATGCATCAGGAATTTTAATACTTTTTCCTTGTCTTGAACTTTACTTATTAGAGGTGTAGCTTACCCACCTTCTTTATTTCACTAGTGGTAGGTCTCTCCTTTTTTAAAGCGGTAAAGCATAGCTTTGACTATTTCTGTAATTTGAAGTTCTGGGTAGTATACCACTTTTTAAGTATAATGCGCGCACGGAGTTTTGTGTGATTTGACATAGTTACAGTTTATTCATTGTGGAATTAAATATAATTTTTCTTGAATACCACAAATACACATTTATAGATGTAGATATTTCAAATCATTCTTCCACATGTATATTAAGTTATTTGATTATTTATTTCTATTTGCGAACAACTTTAGATAAAATGTATAATAACATTGTAACATTACAATATTACACAAATTTTGGGACGAAATATAAACTACTAACTTTGCTAATCTGTTTTGTAGACATAGGTATATATTGAAATCATTCCAAAAGTTGTACTAATGCCATATAAAGTTCTTTCAATACTATTTCTGAAACAGAGACATCTGTCTAAAATTAAGCGTTGCTTTTAAAAACGTGGTTTGTGGAACACAAATTAAAGTCACCCCTACCTGTCATGTTCAATGTAATTTCGCTAGATGGCGTTGCTTGAGGAAACAAAACAAGCAAGAGGTTGACTTGTACAATCAAAGGTGTCACTGTCACACATCCCTGGCAGTTCTGTTTCAAAATATGATCCGAGTTTTTGTTCTGCGTTTTATATATAGATGGCAGGAATGCACTTTGATATTTATATGGCGGATTTTTATTAATGTTAATTTTAGTCACTTATATTAAGGTATTACTTAATAATCAGAGACTAAACTAAGCCTACCTAATAAGTCTTCACTCTCAGCGAATCTTCTCTTTCATATTAACTCCATACTCATCGAATATTTTGTAGGCACGCTATGGACATTTTAGGCAGAGGTGTACCAGTACATCCCCATTTCGCCGAGCTTATTATCGTCCCATAATGCATTTTTTATATCTATACTAATATTATAAAGAGGAAAGATTTGTATGTAATTATGTTTGTAACGAATTGGCTCAAAAAGTACAGGTCCGATTTTAAATATTCTTTCACCATTTGAATGCTACATTATCACTGATTAATATAGGCTATTTTAATTGCAAGAAAAAATAAGGATCCCTACTAAAACTACAATAATGTTACCCAAGGTGTAAAAAAAATTCCACGCGGGTGGAGCCGCGAGCAACAGCTAGTTAGAAATATAGGAACATTCATTATTGGACGGTAATAAAATCTACAAAACATGCCTACACTAGTTATACCTTGGTTTATCCTTTTGAAAATACAGGCGTGAGCTTATATTATGTGGGTTTTACTCGACTGCAGAAGGAGAGTAATGTTTTAACCACACAACACTTGTTACTGTGTTTGTACACGATAATCTCCGTAATCGTCTAACTGATTTAAATGAAATTAGGTGAATGTGTATGGTTGCTTCGAGCTTGAAAGATTGGTTAAAGTTTGGTGTAGGGTCAACACTATATGCGTGACTGTTGTGTGTATATTTTTTTATCTTGGCACGGAAAATTTACCGCACTGCACCAAATAAGGGCAGTGCCGTCCAATTAGAGTATCGAGTAGCGAGAGACAATTTATCCCCCGCTACTCAACACTATTGTGCCGGCCTGCTTCCTCACACTACGCCATGGGCACGAAAGTGAAGAAGGAGTCGAGGATCTAGTGTCAGAGTATTCAGTCCCCGACATAAACCGGATGTACACTGGCTGTTCCCGGAACGCGACACACTTGCGTGTGCCACTATGGCGGGTTTTGTGTACGGTGGTCGCTATCCGGAAGAATATGAGTATCCTACCACCAGCCAGTATTTATTTAGACTAATTGTTTAACTTTGTCCTATCCCCCCTCTTCCACTCCAGAACCACGCGTACTGGTTCACGGAGCCACAGCTTCGTGGTTTCTTCTAACCCGCATCGAACTAAGAGATTTGCAATATCGTATCTTTGACAACCATCAAACTTTTGAACAGTTTTCTTAACCACGTGTTCCTTCCTATCATTCTGGGTCGTTTAATCGTAGTGTGCAGAAGCTACTCAGCATGGCATAATTGTGTCGAGTAGCAACATAAAGGCTGTCCCGCGCTACTTGATACTCAACCTGAACGGCATTTAATAGGAACGGTAGGCAGCGGCTTTGCTGTGCCCTGGTATTGCAGAAGTCTATGGGCGGCGGTGACTACTTACCATCAGGTGGCCCGTCTGCTCGTCTAAATAAATAAATACATCCAACAGCCACACTTATACTTCTGACCCCATACTAAGTAAACTCTGTAGCGTGATTCGTGGGTAGCAAGAATTAAGAGGGACAAAGGTCCGACAACACCCAGACCTGAAACAAATATCTGTCTGTTACACAAACATTTCTCTCGGCGCGGGAATCGAACCCACGGCCTCGCGTTTTACAGCCGGTTACTCACCTGCTGTGCCACGGAGGCAAATCCAAGGAGTTATCCAATAGTTGCCTTGATTACCCAATACAAATACTTGATTTCGGTGGTTTCGTTGATTACTAATGGTTAATCAGCGAAAGTATTACATACACAGCACATATCACTCACTGGCTCCATCTGGAATTTCTTGTAATGACATATACATGTGTACACGGAGATGTGTGTCGGATACAGAGGTCCGTATCCGTAAAGCTACGTATTGATTCATTGCAGATGCAGGTGCGAAAGCAGATGCAAAATTAATTCGGAATTTCTACGATTGCGG
Source organism: Laothoe populi (assembly GCA_905220505.1). NCBI lineage: Eukaryota > Metazoa > Arthropoda > Insecta > Lepidoptera > Sphingidae > Laothoe > Laothoe populi. Next base: position 13,956,668 of record HG992148.1, read on the forward strand.
ATGCGAATTTTCGCAACATAGACAATAATAGAATTTTGTTTTGCCCTTGTTAATGTACCATGGCAGGGTATATCATAATATATCAGATACAGTGAATGGAAGGTAGTACTCCTACCAAGAGGTTACTACAGGTATACTTGTATGTAAAAGTCTAATGAAAACATAACTAATATGTAAATGATTCAGCTTCTAAAATAAGACAATGCATATTTCCAGAACGCGAGCTTTACGTGTCTGAAAACTTTGCGCATTGTGTTACACCACAATTCTGACAGATTGGATTCGTTTTATTTTTTGCTAAAATGTGCATAGGTATACATTCCCCGTATTAGCTAACAACAAAGTTCATACTGTTTTCATCGGAAGTAAAAATGTGTTTGACAATTAGCTAATGGCTACGTTATGGTAATCGATTCTGGCCTTCTTGCTACAGTCCGCATGGAAATGCTAGTCATCTTCTGCATCATGCCAGTACTAGCAGCGGGTAGTACTGGCAAGCGCCATTGTAAGCGGAGGCTTGCTATGGTGTACTTCTCGTCTTCATCCGCCGATACCGTCATAGGCGATAGCACCAGTTATAATTGGAGTTGTCGAAGTAGACGAGTAAATGAAAGATGGTTATTCATAGTATTAGTTGAAAATTGACGATTATTCATAGTAATAGCTAAATCATAACACAATCATTAGACGCGCGTACTAGAATAACTATAAACGCAGTTGTATATGCTAAAAACATTTTCTGGCGACGCGGAAATACCCTTTATAATGTATATCTCAGAAAAGTATAATCCTTAATTTAAGAATATACTGTTGTGTAATAATAGAACTAACCAATACTCGTATGATATGGCTGAATTAATCAGAAGAGATATCTCAGAATCTTTAATTTTAATAATGTCCGTGAAAATGGCCACTAAGTAGGTATATTCACAGTACATACCTTTGATTTTTTTATAGTGAATATTCGGAATATTATTACATTTAAAACTTACTGTTTAAATAAAAGTATATTCATTACAAACGACTCAATAACTGTCTCCTTTCGCAAGACGAGGACGTCTACAAACATCGTATTCAATACTTATAGAAATTCCGATCCTTAACGCCTAGAAGCGGACTGCGATATTGCTGAAATGTAAAGCGTACAGTACGCCAATATGCAAGCGACTGCGCGGGGTGTAAATTGCTAAAGTTGGTGTGCCGTTGCAATTTTGTCAGCCGTATAAAATATTGTCGAGCACAAGTAGATACGGTTACAGTGGATGCTCTTGGCTTTTCTCCACGTTTTTGCTAATCAGGCTGTGTGGTTTACCAAAAATTTCTGCATATAGACCACGCACTGTTCTACTTTTGGCGAACCGGTCAAGCAGTTTATAGTTATATACGTCGAATGTTTGCATGTTCTTAGACAGATCTTATCAGCTTTTATACGTTTTATTTGGACTGGAACAATAAATATCTACAATTAAATAGATCATGTGCAAGAATTATGTTTTTGAAAGACACAAAACGAGTAAGTTACATGATTGTAAAACACAAAAATGAATTTAGTTGCGTCTCCAACTGGAAGAAAAGGATCACTCCTTCAGGATTAGAAAGAAGTAAGGAGAGTTTTTGGATGGAAATCTCACTCATCATATGAAATGCAACAACAGGCTGTTGTTTGATCTCGATTCCTGTTATCCCCAAACGACCTATGCCATTTATGCTGTAGACACATTGTCATGAAGCTACTTACCAAAACTGCAGATATTGCTTACATTTTCTTACGTTTCATATTTTTATTAAATGCTTGAGTAAACAGAATCTCTACAATGAGCACCACACCCAATAAACTTTTATTACACTTAAATTAAACAAGAGAAAATATATAAAACGAATGGAGCAGATATTAAAACATACACTCCCCCTTTATTTCGTCGGCTGTAATCATGAACATTATGATTATTTGTAGACAATTAATTTTTGTCAATAAAAATCAATGATCCTTTATAAAAAAATGCCGTACGAGTATTATAAGAAATAACGTTAAATTTGTATTAGAATAATGAATTTTTAACTGCCTCGGTGGCGCAGTTGTAATTGCGCATGCGTTACGACTGCTGTGCTGAGGGAGTCGGGTAAAGTGGTATTGGGTTTTTCTATTTTTCTAAATACTCTGTATCAGCCCGGAGTCTGGAATTGTGTCCAGTATGGCGTTAGACTCGACCCCTATCACATTATAGGACCGTAATTTGTAATCCGAATTCGGCAAAATTGGGTGTAGTGGATACAGCTCTGCCAACCCCTTCGGGGATTACAGGCGTGAGTGTATATGTATTGCAATGGAATTTTAAGGACAAGTGTATTTCAATGATTTGAGACCCATTAGTACAAAGAGTGGCATAAAATATTGATTTTTAGGGTTCATAGATGCGGTTAACGTGATTAGGTTCCGTTGAGTTAGATTTTCATTGTACACTATAGAAATACTCCTAATGTATTGCTGTAAAATTTAAGTTGATAGATTTAAGTAAAGCGGCGATAGCCTAGTGAAAAGGAGAATGGGTTGCAGGGACACATATTGTGGTTTCGATCTCAACCCTTAAAGAAAGCACCTATGATTTTTCTAATCTATACGTTCGTTCGTTATTTATTATCGCTTGCTCTATGTAGTGAAGAAAAACATCATGGATCTCTTGTTTTTTCTTCGGCACTTACGGAGCGATCCCGGGCAGGAAACTAAAATTACTGCCCAAACGAATTCTTCTATCTGCCTCTTTCTGGAAGTTGTGCTTGCCCGGGTGAATTATTTGGCCCAAGTACACGTACTCTTGCACAACCTTGAGAATGGCATCACCCACGGCGACGGGTCTCGGGAGGACGTGACCGTTAAACATGACTTTCGTCTTGTCAAGGTTCATCCCGAGACCTATCCGTTTTGAAGAACAGTTAAGGCTGTTCAGCATGTCTTCCAAATCCTGCAGAGTTTCAGCCATGATGACTATATCATACGCAAATCGCAAGTGAGAGACGTACTGGCTGTTCATATTGTTGGCTTCATACAGACATCTCATCACCTGGACATATCGGTCGTCAGCATAGCCTCCAGTCAATGAGGCATCTCTGCATAGCCTCCAGAACAGCCCAGGTCTCGATGGTGTCGAAGGCTTTCGCGTAGTCCACAAACGCTAGGCATAGAGGCTCATTGTACTCTTCTGTCTTCTGAATTATTTGCCTTAGTGTGTGTATGTGGTCTACGAAACTCAGCCAGCTCCGGCGGTTGGAAGTCATCGAACCTTTGGGCAAGACGATTCAAAATAACCCTCGAAAACAGTTATAAACATGGCTCAAGAGTGATATAGGGTAGTTCTTAAATAGAGTGTTATCTTCCTTCTTAAAAAACAAAACCACCACACTCCTGCTCCATGCCGCTGGTGTTGTACCAGTGTAGATGATGGTGTTGAACTTGATAGTCAGTTATTGAAGTATAAATATTACATATTACAAGTACATACAATAATTTCAACAAACGTCATTTCAGTTTATTTTCAAACATTGCAAACACATTCATAACCTAGTATACAGTATTAGGAGAGTTACGTACAGTTGTCAGATTTAAGCAAACAGTCGTAGGGGCCTGTTAGAGGCGGAACTGAAATCCGCTCTGTTTCTCACATTAGTTCAATCCCGATGAATTGGGCCACTTGTCTAGAATGGTTGAATTTCGTTAAAGCCTGCGCTCACTGTTACGTGCGCCTAAGTATGCAGTACAATTTAATTAAATTACTCGGATTGTTGTGTGAATTCGTTACTGAATATGTGTGTTTAAATTTAACTAGTCCCGTTAGTTTTTTAACAAATAGTATTATGTGATTCCTGATTATTGTAATCAGTTCAAAGTGGCATTTTTAATGTCTAAAATCGAGGCACTGGTTCAATGGCAGATTGGTTTAGTAGTTAATGTCGTAATGGACAGTGGTCGTTACATATTTTGCTAAAAGTTATGATATACATACATATACACTCACGCCTGGAATCCCCGAAGGGGTAGGCAGAGGTGTAACCAGTACACCCACTTTTCGCCGAATTTCGGTCCCTTAATGTGATAGGGGGCGAGCCTATCGCCACACCGGGCACCATTCCAGACTCCGGGTTAATACTGAGTCTTTCTAGGTAGAAAAACCCAATATCACTTTACCCGACCCGGGGATTGAACCCGAGACCTCAGCACAGCAGTCGTACCGCATGCGCAATTACAACTGCGCCACCGAGACAGTCTTGATCAGTCAAGTTATGATATAATTGTATAAAATTAAGTACTGAACGTAACATTAATAAACTCATGGCCGTGTACTTGAAGAGATAGCTAGAGTTATCCAGGGTTCGCCAAGTGTATTATCTTCTTATAGTGTGGATAAATTGTTAGTTTATCGCCAAATCAGGTTCCAACTCTAGCTTGGGCAACTCATACGGGTTTTTTACTGAGAACTTAAACACAAATTGTGATTGGCCGATCTGGGATTTAAACCTAGGACTCCACCGTTTCCGCATCCAAAGTACATAATTATTAGAACAATGACACTGTGTATACGCAACTGCAATATAATAATAGATGTGTTTGTTAGCCTAAGATGGTAAGAAGTTTAAAAAAATTATGTGTGGCTTAATTTTTAAAATAAAAGATCTATTTCCAACCAGCTTGAAGCCAGGAAGATTGGACCTAAACTTCCAATGCCAAGCTAATTTAATTCGAGTACAACATTTTGTTTCACGCATAATTCCCAATTAAACCTTTTCAATTTATGAGCACAATAAGATAAGATATATTATAACAATTACAAAGTATTGTTTAGTCATACAATAATAGAAAAATTGTATATTAGCTCTATTAACGTGTGAACAGCCGCAAATGGTCCAAATAACGTCTCACAATGAACACTGCGTAGTGCTCATATGTGTAACCGGATGTACAATTGATATGCACACATTTACTAGAATTTCTCTCACAAAGGCTCTAATAAAAAAGGACGAGGAACAAATTGCGTAATTTCTCTTTATGTATACAAAATGAGTTCGAACATGCGCAAATTGGCCGTTAAACACACTAAAACAATTTGGTGAGAAGGCGGGAACCTTATTAAAATGTTTAATCTGAAAGGCGACTGAAAGCGAATACACTGAATTTCATTTTTGAATAAATATTAAATAAATTACACCCTTTCTTCGTTGTTACACGAGTAGACATAAATCGAAGTAATTTTACGGAATTTAAAAAAAAATAACATGTTTCGTGACTGTTTACACACAATATTACTAAATAGTCCATTGAAAAGTTACATTTGGGGTTGCGTTTCTTAGAGGACGCAATTTTATTTTTTTGTTGTGTAGGGGGGGGGGGGTAAGTGTAAAGCTAAAACCAAGTTTGTGGGGTCGCCACCCTTGTCCCACGGCCGCCGTCTTGAAAATAGGGGTTGAAACGGTTTTTACGATATATCAATTAAACTATGTATTTATCTGATAAAAAAAAATTGTTAAAATTTTTTGTTGAAAATTAAATTCTCTATAACTTTGGTCCAGTAACTTTTTGTCGTAGAACTATAAATAAAAAAGTTATAAGCGAAAATGTTCAGAAATTAGAGAAAAAAATATATATTTTTCGATAAAACATTTTTTTATCATTTTACGAAAAAATGATATCAGACCATTTTTGTAGATCGTTTTTTAAGGAACAACTATTATAGGCAACATTTTTTCATTAAGTTAATAGCTAAGGTTTTACAGCGCTCCGAAGTGAGTACTATTTTTCAGTACTCTTAACTATACATATATTATACGTGGGTACTAATAATGTGTCATCAGTTATTTTTTTATTTTTTTTATTTTGTTATTATAATTCTTTTAATTAGTAATATTATTATATTTATACGGTGATTTTCTAAATTTGAACTACTCCATCCTCAGTCTTTTTGATGTACCAGGCTGCGGCTCAGCATCTGATCGGCTTTCTGAATTAAATATCAGTGGGAGAACTGGAGAAGGAAGGGGTGTCAATGTCGGCGGTTCATCATCAAAGTCATTTTCATTTATTAATTCTGAGAGCTCCATTACGTTGCTGCAAGTCTCTCCAGAACAATGGAAGCACACTGCGGAACATTTTAGCCCTGCTTTTCGACATCCACACATCGCTCCACAGTTTCCTTTGCATTTGCTAAAGATCAATTTTAGAAGCTCAGGGGGTGCTGGAGGTTTAGAGCTCTGCACTGGCATCAATAATTTTCCATATTTTTTCCAGCCCCAGTCTTCAGGATCATTATTATTACCAAGCCACGACTGGACCTGATGGTAGACTCGGAAAGTATGAAAACGAGCTGTGTCTTGTGTTGGAGGAAGTGAAGATAAGTTGAATGTACTTTTAGTCACTGCCTTGGCGAATTATTTGTATCTTAGGCTGTCAAGAGAATTATCATCTTTATTACCACCGTATAAAGAGATAAAAAAACGTTCACCAATTACAGTGAACAAAGTAGGGTCAAAATTCTGTAATGGAGTGGAAAAGAGTCAATAATTAATTATTAATAATATTGCAAAATTACTAATTAAAATAATTATAATAACAAAATAAAAAAAATAACTGATGACACATTATTAGTACCCACGTATAATATATGAATAGTTAAGAGTACTGAAAAATAGTACTCACTTCGGAGCGCTGTAAAACCTTAGCTATTAACTTAATGAAAAAATGTTGCCTATAAAAGTTGTTCCTTAAAAAACGATCTACAAAAATGGTCTGATATCATTTTTTCGTAAAATGATAAAAAAAATTATAGCGAAAAATATATTTATTTTTCTCGAATTTCTGAACATTTTCGCTTATAACTTTTTTATTTATAGTTCTACGACATAAAGTTACTGGACCACAGTTATAGAGAATTTAATTTGCAACAAAAAATGTTAACAATTTTTTTTATCAGATAAATAGTTTAAGAGATATATCGTAAAAACCGTTTCAACCCCTATTTTCAAGATGGCGGCCGTAGGACAAGGGTGGCGACCCCACAAACTTGGTTTTAGTTTTACACTTACCCCCCTACACATTAAAAAATAAAATTGCGTCCTCTAAAAAACGCAAGGTAAGGCCTAAAAAATGTAACATTTCAATGGATTAAAAGGATGCCGGAGAATGCAAAAAATACTTATAGTCCGGGATCCACGGTCTACTTTTGCTATTGATTACGATTTTTGTTAAATCTCAAGATAATTATCTGAATTAATAATAATAATATTTGTCCTACAAAATGTGTGGTTTGATCAAAGAGTCCATCTAACATTTATCGATAACGAGGTCATCAAAAATGATAACTAACCAGCTGATTTTATCATAGAGGTAAAGAATATGTTATGTGCTCTTTACCATACTATGAGAAGGTGAAGATTTACCTATTCACAGCTCGCTGTATGGCTGACGGTGCTCAATATGTGTATTCCCGCTTTGAAAGTGACGCCTCGGGCACTAGACGAGGCTTTTAACACGTAATTGTATTAATATGTCGACACCTACAAAATGAGATGGGCCTGTACACTCCTTGCATACATTGTATATATTTTTATCCTTTATATAATGCGTGATGATTTTCTTCTGAATATTTTTGAAAATAGTTTGAAATTGAGACTTAGATTAAATCTATCCTGGTGTACTTAATAATAATAATACGAGTCCTGTATTAAACACTGTCCCACTGCTGGGCACGGGCCTCCCCTACTAATGAGAGGGGTTAGGCCGTAGTCCACCACGCTGTCCTTATGCGGGTTATTAGACTTCAAATACCGGTGATACAAATTGTATGAAAATTTTCAGGTATGCAGGTATCCTCACGATGTTTTACTTCACCATTAACGTAAGCGATAATTAACAATGAATATGCACGTAATTAGAAAAGTGAGAGGTGTATGCCATTTGTGCTGGTTTCGAACATACGACTTTCGTCTTGACAGTCCGTACTACTACCAACTAGGCTATCGCTGCATATATATAGATAATACATATAGCACATAAATTCTAATTACCAACGGCGAAATTCACAGGGCTAATTGTCGCATTTAATTGATACTGCGGCTGAAAGTTGATCGAACTGAAAACATCTGACTATTAGTATATGAAGTACTCAAAATGTATATTTATGTAAGTGTGTCATTGAAAATTGTATCTTATACTCATAATTTTTCGATCTATTTTTCATTAATAAATGTCATGATCGATGAATACAAATTGTGATATTCTGACTGCCGAGATCAGAGTGATAGTTTTAATTACGCAAATGAGTCTTGAAATCATCGTGTTACCCGACAATTGACTTGTGACTGACTTGTGCGTTGTCATTTGACGCGATTATCGAAACTCTATCTTAAAAGTCGACCAGTTTTATACACTGTGTCACTGTCTTCTCCGAGTAATTAAAGGGGTCACCCTGGGTCCGCCATACGGGTTGGTAGACTCATAAGCCTTCAAAATATTTATATTTTATAGATTATAATATTTATGATGTAATAAGTGTTTATTTTTTTTTTATTCCTGTAATATTTATTTGTTGACTAAAATATTGTTAACAAAAATCAATTTTGTGTATAAAAAAGTTTCATCTAAAATATTAATAATTAGTATAGTATTAGAAATGTAACGTTATTTCTATTATTATTGTCTAAATATAATTGGCCTATCTTAGTTGCACATGTGGTATTAGCCTGTAAGTAATTGTTGCACTGTAAGTTTGTGTTTTTTGGCTGATATACATAAAATATTGTATTGGCGTAATGAATTGTTGGCTAATCAAATAAATAAATATATATAGATTGTAACAAACCCTACTAGTAATCCAGCACGATTGTATAGTGTAATTGACGTATTATTCTATTATACGTCAATAGATGGCGCTGACCTGCTGCTGACTAATTTATACATGGCGATGTCAAGATTCACAAAGAAAACATGACCTCAAAACGGTTATCGTTTAGTGTCGAGAGAAATGAAAAAGTAATATAACAATACATACGCACGGTACATAACCACACGCTTGCAATTTAGCTTCCGCTCTGTGTCCTGTGGAACTTTACTGGAACGTTATCGGTGAATGCCGAGTGGATTGTTGTTATCTACCAGTCTAACATACGACGGCTAACTATTGTATATTGTACTATCTACAATGAATATCGTTTACTGCACCCTGCTGTTCTTAATTCTGACGACACTTCACACCCCGAATTTTCAACCGACAAGAAAACCTTCTTTACAAGATAAAATTTTAGACTACTCAGATGCATATTTCCTTACGATGTTTTCCTTGTTAAAGCGAGCGATAATTAACGATGGATTACACAAATAATTTCAAAGGTCAGGGGTGTGCGCCCTGGGGGTTGGGATCAAACTCGCGACTTACGCCTCGGTAGTGAGCTCCCTCTTTGCTGGATCTGCGGCAAAAATAAAAACTTTTTAACGATTAAGATTGAACATTAAAATTTACATATGCAGTTTTCACACAGTAACATTATAATCTTAATTGACTGCCCGACAATACATTCCTGATCACTTTAGTCATAGTTAAAATCAAAATATTGATTATTTACTAATTATTTACTGATTGTTTAGGAAATTAGAGTCGTTTATAATTCATAATATTTAGAAATAAATACACCCAACAGTCACATACATGTTCTAACCACACTAGGTAAAACCTGTATCGTGGGTATCAAGAACGAGGGCCTACGGGCCCACAACACCTGGACACAAATATCTATCTGTCACACAAATATTTGTCTTGGTAAAGGAATCGAACACATGGCCTCTCGTTACACAGCCGACTACTCGCCCGTTGCACCACGGAGGCTGTCTATATATTTAGCTTTAAACTATAAACAGAATTCATGATTGACAGAAATATTTGAAATTGAAGCTGCAATAAACATCGTGAGGAGACCTGCTTGCACCTAAGAATTTTATAAGAATTTCAAAGGTATGTGAAGTCTACCAACCAGCATTAGGCCAGTGTGGTGGACTAAGGCTCAACCCTTCTCATTACTAGAGGAGGCCCGTGCCCAGCAGTGGGACAAGGTTTAATACAGGGCTAGTATTATAATTATTATTATAATACACAAATAAATATTAAATATGCATTTCTAATGATTATTTAGAAAGTATGTATGTATGATTATAAAGATATGAGAAGTTAAATATACAATCATGTAGATTTTGGTTAGCAGAAGTGCTCGACGTGTGTTACTGATGTATCGATTTAAACTGACGATGTAACCCTCTTGTAGACATACACTATCGATTCTGCAGTGTGGGCCTGCAGTGTCGACTCTATTTTCATTTTCGATTTACTGAGAAGAGATATCACATCGGTTGGTAATTGAACCGCGGACGTCTTTGATATATCGTCCCTTTTATCGGATTGGACGGACGCAATAACAGACCGTTGATTGGTTCCAAGTGGACTTGTAAGATTGATTATTTTCTCGTTAGTATGTCGGAGGTCTGTTGTTTTCTCTCCATTATAGCTTATAACCGGTTAATGTCACCTTAGATCGTGATAGTGGAAAACATTCTTTGCGAGTTCTGTACAACCTTAATATATTTTTAGTGTGTACATTATTTAGACAGATATAAGAATAATATAGTTGATATTATTGTGAACAAATGGAACTTCTATTTTTCATATTTTTTTTGGAAATACCTATTTTTATAAAACATAGCTGACCCGGCAAACGTTGTTTTGCCATATAAATAATCGGGGATAACTAATTAAATGACGATTGATCAGTTTTCGACCGGAGAGGAAAAATGATTAAATTACTAAAATGGCTATTAAAAAATAAGGATTGATCGTAGAAGGGTGAAAATTGAGGATTGTATGTATTTTTGAATGTTGTATCATAAAAAAATAGAAATTAAAAATTTTGTCTAAAAAATAAAAAAATAAATTTAGGGGTGGACTACTCCTAACATTTAGGGGGATGAAAAATAGATGTTGGCCGATTCTCATAGATACCGGATAAGCACAAAAAATTTCATCAAAATCGGTCAAGCCGTTTCGGAGGAGTATGGCAACGAAAACTGTGACACGAGAATTTTATATATTAGAAGAAGATTTGTCTTATTTCATCCTTTGACATAGTGTTTGAATGGGGTAGTTGACTCGATTTTTTTATTAATTTAATCAAAAATTTACATTACCATATTCAAGTAATTTCTGTCAAGTCTGTTTTCTCAAAAGAGTTTCTTATGTGTATTATATTCGGTTGCATATAGAATAATATAAAAAATTAAACACAGGAAACTTGCTTATCATTAAATTTGATGAAGAAAGGAAATTATGGCGTACCAACAAAAAACACCATTGAGAAATAATATAAGTATAGTATAGTATAGTAGTATTGCCTAGAGCGATAAGACCGCCATTTGTACTTTAATATAAGTGTGATCATTCTTTATTAATAATTTTTAAGTGTACAATAAAGAGTAAATAAATAATTAAGTAAGATGCATATTCTTAGAGTAAGGGTATTTATTAGTCGTTTTAAATTGTATCACAGTATCATTTAAACTTTGTGGTAAGTTTGAATGCTTATCCTCTTTTTTTACTTTTTAACCGACTTCAAAAAAGGAGAAGGTTAACAATTCGTCGGAATCTTTTTTTTATGTATGTTACCCGATTCATCGAAGACACCTGGACCGATTCGAGAAATTCTTTTTTTGTTTAAAAGGGTATACTTTCCAGTTGGTCCAATTGGCACCAAGTCAGGATCTGATGATGGGATCTCATAAAAATCGAGAGCAACCCTCAAATTTTAAAGGGACGCATGATTTGTTTTTTTATTGAAGTCGGTGTACTTTTTATGAATAAATAACTTTTACTTATTATATGAAAGGTTCAACCCGTCGAACCCCAGAACTATATTTTAAGCGGCCATCTTCATTTGTTTGTGGGCAAAGTATTTTTTTGTGCTTCGTGGGCACTTGTTTCCACCTGAATAGTATTAGATGGCGTAGATGGCGGCCACTTGACATAATCGAAGAATAAACTTTTCAAAGTCACCTTTGAGTTAAACCTATTTTCAATTAAATTAACTTACCTTGACATTTTTTTTAGTTATATGAAACTTAAATAATTTAATAGTTCAATGTTAGGTACATTCAACATTATGACATATAATCATACTTTAAATTACTTACATATTCTTACTAAAAAAATATTTTTACAAGACAACGACACAGTGTAATATATTTTTAACACGAGTATAAACTGTCCTTTTTACCTCAGATAACAGAACCGTCGAAACATAAATATTCAAATACAACAGAACACTGTTTTTATAAGACATTTCGCAACATTTGATATACACGGCCAGTGTTTATACGTCCAAATCGGTATTGCAAAAGGCAGCTAACATTAATGTAAAAATATTGTCGGTCAAGCCAGCCGTCCGTCCGGCGTGGCCAAAGCTCATAAATAAACAAAACTGGATGCTCTGTCGAAAAGTTCCGTAAAAAAACTCGAAAACGAAAAATTTACAACCGGGAATTCAGTCGAGTTTTAATTAACCATGCGGCGAGCTCGAGCGGTACACACTGCCATATGCGACATAGATAACAGTAAATACAATAGCTTCATTACAAAATATACATTTTTTATGCTGATGAAGTGTGGAAACGTTTTCAACACAGTAGATTTAAGTTGTGAGTAATAATACCAGCCCCTGTATTAAACACTGTCATTGGTGATCACGGGCCTCTTTTACCAACGAGAAGGTCTTAAACCACAACGCTGGCCGAATGCGGGTTGGTAGGCTTAACACATCTTTAAATTCTTATGGTTGATTTTCAGACATACTCACGTTGTCAACAAAAATTACATTTTTTCTATTATCCTGGTACGGTAAAGTGACCACACTGCACCTGACGGTAAGCGCAGTGCCGTCCAATTAGAGTATCGAGTAGCGACAGACATTGTACCCCCCGCTACTCAACACAATCATGCCTACTTCTTCACATTACGCCATTGGCAAGAAGGTTAAGAAGTAGTGTCAGAGTACTCAGAAGGCCGTAAAACGGCCAAACATCGTACCCCAACTCAAGACCCCCGACAAAAACCGTTACATAGTTAAAATCGTTAACAGTCATGACTACAGTCCGTCTTTCCCAACTATTTCGCTGTTATGAATGTCTGAACTATTTACTTTCTATAATTTCATGGCGGAATGACTACTCATAGTAAATACGATGCAGTCATATTGTCAACCGTGGAGAAAAGTTGCATCTGTTTACCGTATTATTATTAAGATATACCGATCTGAAGTACTAGATATACAGTGGCTGATTGAGGAACGCGGCTCATCGGGTCGACTGACAATTATCGATTTGTGTAAGGTGGTCACCAGTCACTAGTCAGGCAAATTTTTTTTTTTGGCATTCATATTCTACTATCTAGACGTCGTCCTGCTCCGAGAAGCGTGTCATCTACCGGATTCAATTGTGTTTTCATACAATCCAGGAACCCATTATACACACACAATTTTATCCCAATCGGTCCAGCCGTTTAGGAAGAGTTAGGCGACAAACACACACACAGAAGCATTATATACATATATTAAGAGTATTTTGATTGGAATTTATAAGTTTATATTTGATTTAAAGAGAAGAACACATTTGTTATGTGTTCACGAGTTTCTAACGCCCGAATAGTAAAACGCAAACACAACAAATTTAAGATTGTTTCAATATTTGAGAACCTTTTATTCGTCACATTTCTGTTACAAAATAAGTAGCCGTTAGACAGTCGGCCAGTTGAGTAGCGTTTGAGTATTTGGGCGTAATAGTATTAAATAGCTGTTTGAACTTTTCTCCGTTACCCATATAATGAGAACAAGTAAAACATAGCCTTCAACGCATCTTCTCGTCCTGGTTGACTTACAAACGTCTCTGGAGTCAGCACTCAGTGTATTATCTTAGGATAGGACTAAAATATTGTAATGGAGTATTAACATTTCTGCGTAACCAAAAAGTTTATTTATATGTAGAACTTAGCACGACTCATTTGCATACATAGCAACAAAACAGACGTGTGGAAGCCGCCAGGCGTGTGAAAATGGTAAAGTTACTCTCGTATAGGTAATGAAGAAGAACCAAGACGTCGGGTAATCCTCCACGTCGCTGGAAACTTGGCATAACCACAACCAGAGACCGCTTTCGAAGTTAATTTGTTTGAGTTCATACTTATTTGTGGGTTCGGATTGCAAAAACACTTCAGTACTACAACAAAATATTTGAATCCCTTTTCTGTTCAATGAAATTTACAATCAAAGGATTTAATTATTATTTAAAATGAGAGAGCCGCAAAATCGTTCCGCGAATTGATTTCGCTTATTGAATTGAAGTATGTTATAATCGAACAAGAGTTAGATATCTAAAAATGAATGATTTGCAGTAGTGTTTTAGATTTTTGTAACGAATTCATTTAACATCTATAAAATATTTAAGGGTGAATTGACATGACTCTGAGGGTGATAAAAATCTGGCGAAGTTCGAACGACTAATAAAGACTCTTAGAATTGAAATGCCCCTAGAGAGGAATACAGATTATTAATTAAAACACAACACATATCTAACAACTTTATTAATCCTCAATGTTCATATGGCCGAACATTTTGGCAATACATTGTAAATGCAGATTTAGACATTTTATTCAAATAACATTTTAAAGTACGTAATGCAAGTAAATTAACATTTATTTATGAATATAATAACAAGCTACAGTTTAATTAAGCTGCACGAAAACAAAATTTTATCATTTAAATATTTTGTGATTTAATTAACTTTCTTATCATCGTGGTGTAATTGTACGTCTATATGATGTTTATACAAACATGGCTATTATATATTATAAAGTATGTAATGGAACCCTTATTTTAGGTATAACTTTATTGTCTTTTTTAATTTTAAGTATAAATTAAACGAAGAGTGTGTCGTTGCACAATTTTATTTTACATTTATAAATCAGCAGTAATCAGTTTAAAAATATGATTGATAGTTTATTCTTCATAATAAGGCTTAAACTGAGTCATATTTTTAACCGACTTCAAAAAAGGAGGAGGTTAACAATTCGTCGGAATCTTTTTTTTTATGTATGTTACCCGATTACTCGAAGACGCCTGGATAGATTCGAGAAATTCTTTTTTTGTTCAAAAGGGTATACTTCCCAGGTGGTCCCATTAGCACCAGGTCAGAATCTGATGTTGTGATCTCAGAAAAATCACGGGAAATCCTCAAATTTTATAGTGACGCATAATTCATTTAATTATTGTCGGTGTACTTTTTATGAATTAAAAAACTTTTACTTATTTATTGAATGCACGTGAAATGACATAAGTGTCATATATTCACACAGCTATTTAAACGTAAGTTAGATAGTATAATAGAGATTGTGTAGTCTAACTCACGCCGCAATAATGGAACTTATTCCACACAGTCTCTTTTTGCTTCATGGATTGGGGCATGGTATTTTAATCGATTTAAAAAAATGAGAGCCTTAATTCTATGACTATTTATTTATGGTTGTTTTTTCCCTATCAATTTCTCCTCCAAGTGGGGTACAAATATATTTGGATGCATTTAATATTAGTTAATAACTGGTGATGAGAATGGAGTACCAATAAAAACAGGAAATTCTTCAATAAATAACTACATGCATTTACCTGCAATGGTAAATGTATAAGTAATAGTAAAGTAATGGCTACTTAACACAAAAAATTAATTCAATTAAAATAAGTTTCACAGAAACTGATCTTAAAATCAACTTACAAATTAACACTGAGAAATCACAAATAACACTAATTGCCTATACAATACAATTGCATATAGTAGAGTAGCAAAGGGCTTTTTGATTTTTGAATCGATATTATTTTAATTAATTGACATCGGCATGACTCCAGAATAAGCGCTATATATTATGTAATAACTTAAAATCCAAGATAGCCTAGTTGGGAGTTGTACTCACTGCCAAGGCGAAAGTTTTAGGTTCGAAACCAAAGCTAAAATTACTCTTCTGTAATTTCTAAAGTTACGCGTGTATTCATTGCTAATTATCGCTTGCTTTGATGGTGAAGTAAAACATCGTGAGGCAACCTGCATAACTGAGAATGCTCATATGAATTTCAAAAGTATGGTCATATCTGCCAATCCGCATTGGGCCAGCGTGGTGGAGTAAGCCCTAACCCATTAGTAGAGGAGGCCCGTGCCCAGCAGTGGGACAGTGTTTAATACAGGGCTGGTATTATAAGAACTTAAAGGAATGGAATTATAAAAAAAGAAATTATTTATGACTTTCATCGGTATTTTTTGAGATCACTTTTTATTTTTAGGTTAAACGATCTATCATATATTATAGCGTATAAACTGATGTATTTTAGATATTCATAGAAGCGGCTTCACTGAACCACTAATCGATAATAAAAACACATTTACTTCGTAACAGGTTTTATGGTTTTTACTTTGATATAAATATAAATGCGTATGTGTGCATATGCTGTTCATGCGACCAGGGCACAAAATATTATGGTAATTGATTTGATAGAAATAATTTTAAATATTTTAGCAGTAAATTGCATAAATTATTTATAAAATCAGCCGATAAAGATACACTGAAAAGTCTTTTTCAAATGCTGGAGAGGGATTAGACCATATTTCACTATATATACTATTTGTTGTTAAATTTCTAAAGTCTGCGGCTGATTTTATTCCAAGATCAATCAAATTAAACTCATCTCACTCGCAATTTTATTATAATATTTAATATTTATTGTACGACGCGCTGAAAAGTTTTAGGGACTGAGCAGCGAGCGCCTCGAACAATTTTGAATAATCTATTCCAGTCCAAAACAGTATGCAGATACTTCTTAAGGCGCCACATGGGAATTATGTCCCAACTCCCACATCCAGTGCATTAAAATCTGAACAATATTGTGAAGTCATAAAACAGCTTCTCTATCCACCATTCTACATAAAGCTTTTATATTACGATACATTTTACGTGTATAAATCCAATATACGATAATACATTTTAATGCTTAAAAGATTACGCATATTAATTGTATATTATGTTTAGAGTTTGCAATGCTGATACCATCTTGATAGCACGCCAATAGGATATTAATTCGCATAGCCTCGGAACTCCCTCATCAATATAAATTTTCCAGCCACTTTGAAATATTCAATTAATTTGTGTTAAAAAGTGCTGTACTGTGCGTTAATACTTCACATTTTCTCTTAGTTATATAACATTTATGCGAAGTTATATGAAACGTATAAACATTCGGATTTATATTTCGATCGGAGTCGTAGTTTGGATTATATGAACAGCTGAAATGTATGTTTTGTAATCACTGAAGCATACGAACTGAAATTCGCAGTCACATCATTACGTATAATGATTGTTCAAACATTTCCATTAACTGAACTGTAATCATTTAATGATGAAACTAGATCATTCATCCCAAAGGAGAATATATCAAGTGAATTTTACTTACAATGCACATTTGAATACAATACGATAACTACAGCTGTTAAAACATGTACAGAAGAGGAATGTATTTCAGAACTACTATTCACACCAAACGCGCTGTCACCTATTTCAAATTTCATAATTTTACGAACTTTGTTGCTAATTTTATGTTCATGTACAGAATTAGTTTGTACGTGGTTGATTGCTCTGTCTCTGGTCGTATTCGCTTTGATCATATTCTCTATGGTGGCTGTGACGTCATCAACGGGGTCTTTTTCGTCTTCGTCATCGGACCTGTCAGCGGAACCAAATTGATTGTCCGGTCCTTCTATAGGAGTGGAATATTTGTACTCTTCTTTTTTGAATGATACACTAGTGTTCTTTATAGACGACCCAGGGATTTCTGTGAAAGAACAGTATTTCATTGAAAATGATTTTAACGTTCACTATTGTATTTTTAATTTGAAATACTTAAAATTTAATGTAATTTCATATGATTTCTAATACATATATATAAAATCTAATAATAATATATATAATAATATAATATAATAATCTAATCTAATATATATATAGACATATATTTTTTTATTTATTAATTACTGTAAACATCTGTATCATGTTTAAACCTAAACATATTTACAAAACAATAACATTTTGTGACATGGTAATATAAACGCAAAATAAATGAGATTAATCGAATAAAAAAGGCTTTTATATTGTATAAGAAATTAACGAACTGAAATTGACACTATGTATACATAGTCTAAGTAAGAAATAATTATTGATATAATAATAACGATAGAAAACAACAAATAAAACATAGATAAAATCTCACCATAAAGTCTTATTACGCTGTCAACTTCTCCTAAAGAGTTCTTGGCGACGCATCGGTACCCGCCAACATCTGCAGAAGTCAAGCCACGAACAGTAAGAGCCATGCGGCTTTCGAAAGAGCTGATCACCGTATTCACAACTTCGTACTTGTTCGAAGATATCACCATTTCATCTTAAAAAGAAACATATGTGAAAATAGAAAAATTATGAAACATACACAATACAAACCAAGAATGACGTCATGAACGACTGATATTTTTTCAAATACGGCCAGTTTCAATAAAAGATCTCAATCCGTATCTATAGATAAACCCGAAAATAAATCAATCAGTGGAATTTAAAAAAATTAATTGGACGTGAGAGGATAGGTCTGAGAATTAACCAAGAACATGAGACAGAAAAAACATGACAATTACATACATAATATGAATCCTCGGCATTGATATGACTGGTATTGAGAATTACGACGTTTATAGTCAATGTGAAGATAAAATCATCATCTAACTGCCCTTATCCCACATTAAGTAGGGTTGGCACAAATGGTTTGAACTCTCCACTCAGCCATATCGTTAAATCTGCATTCACTCCTTTCATGCGCATGTCCTCATTCACGCAATCCATCCACCTCTTTCGACCATGCACATTCATATTGACAACCATTCTTGTCACATGCCTTTCATCCCTTCTCATCACATGCCCATACCAAGGTAACCTAGCACTCCTCATCTTTTCTACAATTGGTGCTACTTTCAGGCTTCCCCTTACATACTCTATAATATGAAGATAAAATTAATATGTACTAAAAGCACAAAAGTTATATGTGTATTAAATGTTAATTATCGCTTGCTTTAACGGTGAAGGAAAACATCGTGAGGAAACCTGCATATCTGAGAATTCTTATACGAATTTCGAAAGTATGCGAAGTCTATCAACCGCATTAGGCCAGCGTGGTGGACTAAGGCCTAACCCCTCTCATTAGTAGAGGAGGCCCGTGCCCAGCAGTGGGACAATGTATAATACAGGGTTAGTATTATCAAAAGCACAAATACAAGTTTATAAAAATAAGTTCTGACATAATAAAAAAAACAAATATAACCAAAAAGACGATGAGATACGGATGATTATCCAAAAACTTTAAGTCGCGTCAAGTTTAAATTTGTGAGATAAAGTATACAATATAGGAACAATGGTTCGTAGCGGGAGAAGCGATATTTTTCACGGAACGCCAAATCGGCGACATTTCCTGGTAGACCCCTTTAGTCGTAGCCCAAACAATCTCTACGTAGCGACACGTAAGTATGTCGTTGGCCGCCTCCGAGCTATGGTAAGCCTCTGGCGCCTGTTGTTCGCAAATGATAAAGCGGCTGGCTTTCTTTCGAAAACACTACCGCACCGCCCGCTGTGTTAAACATGCTCTTTTCACCCGCCCCTTTTTATTAATAGTAATAAAATATCTTACACGATACCTCATTATTCTTACACACTACGTTTATAAAACATGATGTTTTTATTGGAACTGTTGAAAGCTGTTTAACTTACGACTCGGATTTAACCCTTTACGAACTTTATAAGAAAATGATAATACCAGGAACGCTTTTCCTAATCTTCGTTTCGATCGAAACTTGGTTTGTTTACTCTCCAGTGTACTTCGGCTTTACGACGTGCGGCGAAGATGGCCTTCGAACAAAATTACTCGACAAACCCGAGCCACCCCCGCCCGTTTCATTATAACAAGAAATTTCATCTCAATTAATGTCTAAAATAACACTGTAACACTCTTAATTACGCTCGAGTGAGGCCTGCTTAATTAACACTTACATGTCAGCCGCCCTAACATAGATTGATGACAAACGAAAATGACGATCCTGTACTGTTTGCCCTTTCAGGCTGGTTTCGCAATGAGCCGGAGTGAAAGCGCCAGTCATTCGGCGCAAGTTCGCGGTCGAACAAAGAGCTTTGTGGCCGCCGACAATACCCGCCGTAGATCGTAGCATAGACGCAAAACCAACTTGTGTCCTCAACGTGTTTCACTCATTATTGACTTCCTTTCAATTTTGCATGAGCCCAATGAACCGGAGAAAGTCGAAAAATAATAAGTCTTCGATATATAGTCGCTAGAAGTTTTATAAATATACTTTTAGAAAGGACTACAGTAATATTGGTTTAAAAAGACTGGTCGTGTTAAAATGAGCCGAACTAATAAAAAAACATAGGCAGTCATGGGGACTACCGACAGAAGTGAATACCTTAAACTTGGAGTTACTGTGTTTTTTTTTTAAAAGCGTCCATGAAATTCATAGGTGTCCTTATGTCATAATTCATAAAAAGTACACAGACTTCATTCAATAAAAAACAAATTATGTGTCCCTATAAAATTTGAGGGTTGGCCTCGATTTTTCTGAGATCCCATCATCAGATCCTGACTTGGTGCCAATGGGACCACCTGGGAAGTATACCCTTTTAAACAAAAAAGAATTTCTCGAATCGGTCCAGGCGTCTTCGAATAATCGGGGAACATACATAAAAAAAAAATCACCAATTGAGAACCTCCTCCTTTTTTGAAGTCGGTTAAAAATAATCTGAGCGTGACGGTCACGCAAGTTCATTGCTTTTTCCCCATCCCGAAAGTGCCTAAAGAAGTTTTCACTTCAAAAATTACGACTTCGACAAAGATGCACACCAACAGCAAATTGTAACGACATAGAAGCAGAACTAGTGGTGCAAGATTGCTCTTTGGATGTTAGTTACTAGTATTGTTAGCCGAACACCCCGGAGACATTGAACAGTGCTCTAAACTGCACCGCGTAATAGACCAGCGACATACAAAGCTCTTACTGTTGCAAGGCTTCTAATAAAATTACATCCTCAAAGAAAAGGTAGCTATGCACTCAGTGCTTAATTATATCTATATTTACGTTCCTGTAAAAAAGTTATTGTGTTTTGTTTCGCACTCTCAGCTTTAAGGTCGCATAATGTAAAACTTAAAATTCCCAGAAGCTCAAAACCCGTTCCCATTGAAAATTAACCCGTAAATTTCACGCGACAACTGCCGAATGGAGAAGTTTGTGAAACCGCCGTCGGCTGTGCAATACGCTGGGAATACGAAATAACGCCTAGCATGGCTCCATCTAACTCATTACACTTCGTTTCTAGCTAGGTCACTGATTTTCACAGTAACAAGGGATTGACGTGGGTCCATAACTCGATATGTATTGGGATTTATCAAATAGGGCTAATATATGCGGTGAGCATGTTTATTGTGACTCCAAGAGATGTATTCCGTATTTCAAACAAAGCTCGTTTGTAATATATTATTATTTCAATAGTAATTATTAGTTAAATTATTACTGTATGTATTAAAAGTAGAAATAATTATAAAATATCAAATTATGTATCATTAAATGTATACACTTTGTTCATGAATTAATCCTACTAATATTATAAATGCGAAAGTTTAGATGGATGGATGGATGGATGTTTGTTACTCAATCATGCTACAACGGCTGGACGGATCTGGTTGAAATTTGGCACAGAGATAGATTATAGTCTGGAATAGCACATAGGCTACTTTTATACCGGAAAAATGTACAGTTCCCGTGGGATAGCTTAGTTTTTCACAGAGCAAGGGATCGACATGATTTTTTGCATAGTGGCAGTTTAGGGATCAGAAAATGACATAGGCCACTTCTTATCCCGAAGAAATGCACGCTTCCTATGGGATAGTAAAATAAAGAAAGGTGTAATAGCTTAAGATGCCTCTGTGAATTGTATACCTTTTCTTCCTCCACGCGGGAGGAGCCGCAGGTAACATCTAGTATTATAAATTCTATTCCGAAACATCCACATGATTATACCTAGTGTTCTTATCCATACATTATACCTAGAAGGTATCTCATATCAATATTCAACGGCATGGCAAGTTTTAATAATATAAGTCAAAAATAAGCAAAATAAAGATCCAGTGATCCTACTGAAATCACCGAGTCGTTACATACTCCACCCGAGTATCTTGTGCCGTGTAATAAGAAAGCATCATGAAGAATATATTGTTTATGTCTAAGCTATGGTTTATTTTACGGCCGGGTAACTGTTAATGGATTTTTCACTGCAGGTATCTGCGCGATTTTATTATAACTCTTCAGGGGTAATGTTTCTACTTTTCAATGTTATTGGCACACATTTATATAGGATGGTTACGAGTTCATACTTGCGTGACGTGCCTGGTTATTGAAATGCAAGCTTCAATTTGGTTACTTCTTCGAGATATTGAAAGATTTAAGTGTTTCTTGGGACATAAAACTACCAGCACTGCTTTGAAATGCTGGAAGGCATGGAACTAAACATTACGGAATCTTTCAAATGTGTGGTTTACTACGGTGCCAGTGTAGGGTTTATGAATTAAAATTGGTAAAATAACCAATGCTATAAATAAGAAAATGAGCCACTCGTCGTTAAATCTATATTAAAAAAGCTCAATGGAATAGACATTTTAGAGGTATTTTAACTAATTCTTGTTTCGTTTTTAGCTTGATTTTACACATCATATACATTAACATTACTTTTAAGTTATTATTTGTTTACTAAAACCATGGATCTTTGTAGTCCGAAAATGAAGAATTATTATTATACACATGCTCTCACGTCTGTGATCCCCGAAGGGGTAGGCAGAGGTATACTGGTTATAACCAGTACATTTCACCAAGCTGATTATCGTCCCATGATGTGGTAGGGGCCCCTATGGCTATACCGGGCACAATTGCAGATTCCGGGATATACTGAGTATTTCGTGATAGAAAAACCCGATATCACTTTTACCCGACCCGGGACTGGAACTCGAAATCTCAGCATAGCAATCGTATCGCGTACGAAATTACAACTACACCACCGAAGATTAATTCTAATTTGCGAAATTTTCACTGCCACTCTTGGTGATAGCCAGGGAGTATAATTTACCGAGATAATTATCCAACGTCTACGGCATACAACGTTGCAGACAATTTGATGTTACGAGTGTAATATGTGATGGAAAATTGAAGAAATAAGAAGAAAGAATTATTCAGAACAATGTCGAACGCTAAGGTTTGCCAACGCGTATGTGAGTGTTGTGGACAGAGGCGTAACTCCTCTAAGTAGTATATGAGGCCCGTGTCCAGAAGTAGGATAGTACCTAGTCAGGTCATAAATTCTGTCACATGTTTAATATAAAATAATTGAAACAAGTTTATTCATTATGTAACCATTTATATACCAAAATGAACTTAACAAAACATAGATTCTTATGACACAAAAGTTTATTCAAAATGACCTCCGTGATTTTGAATACAGGCCTTCAATCTGCGCGGCCAGTTGTCTATCGCAGCACGAACGAGGTCCATGTCAATATCGGCGGCTGCCTTAATCAAGGATGTCTTGAGTGACTCCAAATTGGGATGAGGCTTTGAGCACGCCTTTTCCTCCAAGTGTTGCCATATCTTGTAATCTAACGGATTCAAATCTGGACTGGAGGAGGGCCAGTCTTCGTGCCGGATGAAGTTGATTTCACGCGCCGCCAGCCAGTCTTGTGTGCTCTTCGCTCTATGAGCTGGCGCCGAATCTTGTTGGAATACCCAGTGCCTGTTATTGAACATGGTATGAGAAACAGGTTCCACAAGGTTCGTTAGGAATGTATTTTGATACACAACTGCATTCGTTTTTACACCTTTCTCACAAAAATGTACCTCTGTTAAGCCCCAATAAGAAACTCCCAACCATACCATGAGCGATGATGGAAAATGACCCCGTTGGACACACGGAATACGGTTGCTCGCTTCTTCACTACTGTGTGCGTACACCTTATCATTTTGTTTGTTGTAGCTCTCTTCTACGGTAAAAAAAATTTCATCTGAAAAAAGAATTTCCCGATATTTTTTTCCCGCGTACCGCTTCAACAAAGCGCGGCATCTCTTCAGTCTCAGGTCCATTAGACGAGCATTCAAACGATGTCCTGTTTTTCTTCGATATGCCCGAAGCCCTAAGTCTTCATTTAACACCCTTTTCACCGTGGTTCTGCTTAACCCCATCTGAAGGGTCAACAGTTTCTGATTATGTTTGGGATTTCTTTGAATTCGCGCCTTCACAGCTTTTATCACTGCTGGAGTCCTAACAGACCGAGGGCGACCACTTCTTGACCTGTCATCTACACTAGAGTCTTCATTGTATCGTTTGATGGTACGATAAACGAATCTTTTGGTAATATTCAAATTTTTCAGTATGTCAAAAATGTCAAAAATGTCTCTCCTAAGAATTGGTCTGACGTTTTCTCGCTTGATAGTTCAGTATCACAAACAAACGTTCCCAGTATATAGCTTAAAGTATTTTATACAAGTATGGTGTATGTATCGATTAAGTTATTTGCGTTAGTAAATCGTGCTAGTCCAGCTGGTGAAGTGGAAACTTGCCGAATCAAAAGCCAGTGCGGAGTTCGTGGAATGTTTGCTCTACCAACGAAACTTGCTTAGCTGCCAGACTGTGTCACGTTTAGCCAGTCTGTATAATCACGGTACGTATGGTCTGTGGTGTATTAGTAAATATACAGATCAGAATAAAACTAATTCACTAATAAATCACGTTTTACTGACCATGTGGCTGTAAAGTTTTCCAAGAGTCAGGGCTATAAGTAAAAAATAACTGCTATAAAATCCGTAAAATTAGTTTTATTTCAATGTTTAATATTCACGTTAATATAAGAAACCATTGTATATAGATTTGAATAGAATAATATATTAAAGCCTTAGAATCAGACCATAAAAGTTTTTAAGTTCTACTTTTCGTGTGCTTGTCATTTGGCACAGGCCTTCGCCAGTGTCTTTCAGTTTATTTGTACTGAACTCGTCTTGTCTACTATTTTCCTGTCACCTGTACGATTTCGTCGTCCCAACACAGCTTGCTTTTTGTTTATATCTTTTCTATGTCGCTAACGTTTTGAATTCACTAATATACTAAAATAAAACAAATTTATTTAACTGCGTAAAGATAGCAAGCATTTATTTTTGTAATAAAATAAAGCTACAGCCATACCAAGGCATATTGTTTCAACCGTAGATTAGGTGTTCTTAAAGACTTTTGCCATAGTCAAATATATGGCTACCACGTTGTACTAGTCATTCTTGTTTGTTATATATTTTTTTATAAACAGTCAAAATAATTAAGTGAGACTAAAGATTGAATTATACAGTGACGTTGTTTTGAACTACAAAGAAATACTTTATCTGTAATTTAACTATGAAGAAAGTCTTTACCAGTAGTCATGACTTGACTACTGGTAAAGACCTTGTTGTTTCGTAGTTAAGTGATGACTACGAAACAACAAGGCCTGACCACATAAAGTTCGCATTTTAGCCAAAATTTAAAGAATATTGATTACGTTCGGTGTGAAAAAACTAGGCTAATGCGTTATTGTATGCAGTTCAGAAACATCATAAATAATGCTTTTTCCGTGAAGGCAGCGCGTTCGGGGTACATGATAAGATTTGGTGTAGTCATTTCTGCGAGCCCAAAGAAAATATATTTCAACCAGTTTCTGCGAATTTAGCAACGGACCGTCACATAATATAACATGTGACGAAATAGCAAGATAACGATAATGGCGGCGCGGCAATATCGCACATCCACAGGAGATAAATTATAAAAGCGTCGGCCGATAGAGTCGTAAACGCGCCGCGTCCACTCGCACGGAACTAACTGGCATTGTCTTATTTCCCACAATAGGGCAATATTCTTAAGACTTAAACCCAACGCAATCGTAAATTAAAACTTAATATCTCATTACTTGCAAGCGTTAGTACGCCTACGTTTCGTCCCTGTGCCAAAAAACTCAAATTAACATCGGCTTAAATCTTTTGATGTAGGTAATATATTTTATATTCATAGTTAATTTTACGTTAGCTAAGCGCGTATGAATTTTCATAAAGTGATAAATTCAAATGATTATATTAAACAATCATTAATATTAACGCTTCACAGATACGTAAAAATATCCGTGATTTTTTAAAAAATTTATAGCAATAGCTGGAAAACTGGAAATGGTAACTGATCTTTGTCGTTCATAAATATCAATTATACCAGACATATCGTGGGTGCATTGTCAACGGTTTCTGGTTATTTGAGTCTTCGGATATTTCACTCGTACAAACGTAACAGCAAGTTACAAATTAATAAGGATTCCTATGAGACAGTAGAACCACTGGGTTTTACCTTGGTCCAACTGATCCATACGAACTGCAGAAAGAAATAACAACTGTGTAGCCTTCTATTTTCAACTTTAATTTAAATTACCGATCGCCTTTTCCTATATTTCACATCACTAAACATCTACGTACCTTGCTCAGGTGATTGCCACCCCGATGCTTAAGTGAATTATTTTACTATTTAGTTCCTAAATCGACTTAATTAGATAATTCTGTTAAATAAAGTACACATTTTATTTACGACTACAATGTTAGAAATTGATCGCGTGTTTCTCTAAATTGTTATAGAAATCAGACGAAGTCCCAAAGGCGTGTTAAACTGATTAGTAGACACGAAATTACCCTCCTTGGCAGACATTTTTACGTCACCGGCTATTGGGGTGATTATCTATTTAGGACGTTATTTTTAACCGACTTCAAAAAGAAGATGGTTAACAATTCGTCGGAATCTTTTTTTTTATGTATGTTACCCGATTACTCGAAGACGCCTGGACCGATTCGAGAAATTCTTTTTTTGTTTAAAAGGGTATACTTCCCAGGTGGTCCCATTGGCACCAAGTCAGGATCTGATGATGGGATCTTAGAAAAATCAAGGAAAACACTCAAATTTCATAGTGACCTAAAATTTGTTTTTTATTGAGGTCTACTTTTTATGAATTAAAAAAACTTTTACTTATATAAGTAGCCAAATATAAAACAAAAATATCTACATTAATATTTTCGAAAATCTAGAGCACCAGTTAAAAATAGATGTTATTATGTCTGAGATATTCAAAATCCTGAACTGATTATATTTCAACCATCGCTACCATCCATAAAACCGTAAAAAATAACTGAATAGTTCGACATTAATGGAAAGAAATGAAGAATTTGAAGAGAAAGGTTGAAATTTTGGGCCACTTCGGTACATAATGTATCAGCAAGCTGCTACTTCTCAACGGTTTTCTTTAAGCAGTTAAGACTCCCGAGTAGAGCCTGTCTTTCATTCTGCATACAAAACCACCTATAGCATGACTTTAGCAAATACAGTGATTAAAAGGTAGAAGGTATAAAAACTATACCCTTTAATTTTATCTCTAATTTTATTATCTTCAAAAAGTAAGAAATATATTTTTTTTTAGTTCCTCGATAGGCAGACGAGCAGACGGGACACCTGATGGTAAGTAGTCACTGCCGCCCATAGACTTCTGCAATACCAGGGCACAGCAAAGCCGCTGCCTACCGATAAAATAATATATATTTTTACACAGGCAGAGGATGTGCCCTCTTGGGTATTCACCATAAGAGAAAGAGGGCTATTCCGGACTTTAAGTGGTCAAAACCCTACCAACCAAGCATCTAAGGCCAACTCTATGGTTGTCTACATCAGCACCATAGAGATAAGTCGGGATTTTTAAATATGAATAAGCCAAAAGAAACATACCGAAGTATATTAGATCTTAAATAACCAAAAGACTAAGAAGCTTCTATTTAAATTCATTACTTAATATTTTATTATACAGGATATAATTAAAAAGTGGATTATTCGCAAAATATTTTCTTAAGGATAAAATTACGTCTCATTAATCTGTTTTTGGGTTGGTTAAGCGAAAGCTATTGTGTTCATAATTTTTACTGAAATTAGAAATTATGGAATCATACCGAAATAATATTTAATGTTCTATTATTTGCGTTATTTATAACAAAACAAGACTGGGGTGAAACGACGGCGAAAGACAAACTATATAACAATTGCATGGCTTTAAATGGAATGAAATGACTACTAAGTTACAAGTTAAATGAGTCACTTTTTAACCGACTTCAAAAAAGGAGGGGGTTAACAATTCGTCAGAATCTTTTTTTTATGTATGTTCCCCGATTACTCTAAGTAGCCTGGACCGATTCTAGAAATTCTTTTTTTGTTTTCTTCCCAGGTGGTCCCATTGACACCACGTCAGGATCTGATCCATCATCAGAAACATCCAGGGCAACCCTCGAATTTTTTAGTGACCCATAATTTGTTTTTTATTGAAGTCAGTGTACTTTTTATGAATTAAAAAACTTTTATAACCACGATTCCATAAATAATACATATGTTTATGTAGAAGCATAGGTAAATGTTATATTATTTAATTATACATTAAGATAATGTAACTTACTGGAATCACGAACCCAATAGTTTATAGATTTCGGCGATGACTCGACGTAGCATTCGAGGGTGACATCCGTCCCCAAAGGCGCTCCCACCAGCTGATTCGGCACTTGAATCACTGGGTGAACTGCGTAAAAATTAATTATATTAATTCATGCTTACCCATTCGTGAAAGATAAAAAGAAATGCTTTCTATGAACAAGCAAATGCAAAATTCTTAATGATTATTTCAGAAAGTAGACTAATAATATTAAAGTTAAATCTTGCATAAAAGCAAAATGTCCGCTCGAGTTGACGCGAGGACACAAACAGTCTCTTACAGCCAGAAAATAATTAAAAGCTACTACTTGCTGACATTAAATAACACCATTAATAACACGAAACCTCTGAAAGTTGCCGAGATAAACAACAATTACCACGAATTTGCCGAGGACCAATTTATTCGGAGTAAAGTTGTCTTTAAAAATTTTAGGTGAATAAATATAGAAAAAAGGTTTTGTCAAAGACTCATTGTTACTCTATTATATTTATAATAACAACATTTTATAGTTATTAATTTTTCGTATTGGTAATGGTTTCTTATGTTTACTCGAATATTATACATTGTAATAAAACGAAATTTACGGATTCTATCGCGGTTTATTTTACTTTTTTAACCCGACGTTTCGAAGGCTTTACAGCCTTCATGGTCACGGGGGAGACTGAGCTGTATGTCGTCACGAAAGTATAGTGCAATGTTTCTACCCTCCATATAGTTGATATTTAATTTTTATTTTGTTGTAGTCCGATCTACGCAGAAAGAGCTCACAATGTCTTGAGGTCTGGCAGTTGGTCTTTTGGGTTCCGATTTAATTAAATGTATAATTGGATCCCAGGCTGGTGCTAGCTTCCAACCATCTTCTCTATTGAAATTTGGATGTTTTTTAATTTCAATAGCCTCGCGAATCATCCTAGGCAGGAATCGGTGTTCTTTGGCAAGGATTTGTGGTTTGTCAAATCGAAGATAATGCTTGGAGCCTTCCTCTGAATGTTCAGCAACTGCAGACTTCGTAGAGCGTCGGTGTTTTACGTTAGTTTAGTTTAGTCAGTTAGTGTTTTTAAAAAAGTAAAATAAACCGCGATAGAATCCGTAAATTTCGTTTTATTACAATTTTCGTATTGGTTTTCACAACGCGATATACTATACTACGTGTAACGAGAATAACGCACATTCTCAGATACCCCAATTTAAAAATATTATTACAATCATAATTCATGTATTGAAATTAGACTACGATGAATATAAATATTGTTTTTTATTAAATTAGTTGCACTAATTTTCGACATAAAGTTCGTAATTTTAATTATTTGATTTTTAAAGTGTTCGTTTATTATTGCATTTAGAAAAGACCTTATCGCATCGAGTTGTGTTTCAGTGTCGTTTGTCTTGAACGTTAAATTAAAGGGTGACTATTATTTATCTGAGTGTTAATTATTTTTGGAAACAAAATCGTCTATTAAAAAATTGTTGATATATCGATTCAGTCGCTTATTCTGAACAAACTACTTTAATGTGCGTTAATCATGTTACTTGTTGTATATTTTTAAATTTTTCAATTTTACACGATGAAAACCTTTGCAAAGAATCAATTCGCGAGAAACCTATCTTTATTAAACTAAAAAGCAAATGATATCCCGAATGGAATTAAGAAGAACATGGTTTCACTCACGCACATGATCACTAAAATTATAAGTAAATAAAGTCAATTTATACTTTTAACATAATCATATTTTGTAGAATGAATTGTGATTTTAGCATGTGTTTTATCATTTACTTTCCTGAATAACAAGTATCAAGCATAACACCAAGTTTGCAAAATTAACATAGATCTGGAAAGAAATTAATATTCATCACGGAAATATCAACTTATGATTGACAGCCTTCGTGGCGCAGTGGGTGAATATCCAGCTGTGAAATGAGTTCGATTCCCACACCGAGACAAATGTTTGTGTGACACATATTTGTATCGGGTCTAGTTGTTGTGGGACCGTAGTCTCTCGTAGTTCTGGATACCGACGATACAAGTCTGACCTAGTGTGGGGTCAGAACTGTTGGGTGTATTTATTTATTATTACATACCGAAATCAATAAAATAAGAAGAGGATAGGAATTTCGAAAAAGTAGGGTTACACTGTTGATTACTGATAGCCTCCCTGACGCAGCGGGCGAGTAACCGGTTGTGCATTCCGCGAGTAACGGGCTGTGCAATAAAAGCCCCAAGTAACCGGCTATGCAATGAGAGGCCGCGAGTAACCGGCTGTGTAATGAGAGTCCGCGACTAACCCGCTATGCTATGTGAGGCCGCGAGTTCGAGCCCCGCACCGAGACAAATGTCTGTGTCATCCATGAATATTTGTTTCCAGACTGGATGTTGTAAGGCCGAAAGGCTTGTTGTTCCGAATCCCACAACATAAAACTAGTAGACACTAAGACTAGTGTGGGGTAAGGTCTCTGTTTTTGACTGTTGGGTGTATTAGTATTCGTGTAATATCGTATCATCATGAATACGATACTACCAAACGACAGCTTGGTTGCGTTTAATGATGGTTTCTTATGTTTACGGGAATATAACATATTGGAATAATAGTATTATTTTACGAATCATTAACCCGGTTTATTTTATTATGATTTTATAATTTATGTTAATACATACATACATATACACTCACGCCTGTAATCCCCGAAGGGGTAGGCAGAGGTGTAACCAATACACCCACTTTTCACCGAATTTTGGTCCCATAATATGATGGGGGGCGAGCCTATCGCCACACCGGGCACAATTCCAGACTCCGGGCTAATACTGAGAATTTCTAGATGGAAAAACCCAATATCACTTTACCCGACCCGGGGATCGAACCCGAGACCTCAGCACAGCAGTCGTAACGCATGCGCAATTACAACTGCGCCACCGAGGCAATCAATGTTTATGGTAATAACCTTTTATATTCCATCCAATATTACCTCCTAGATTAATTAGCAATGTGCTGCAGACCTGAAAATCCTGGTTTCGATGCGTGGGCCAATCAACCTTTTGTCGATAAAATAATTAACTAACCCAGTTTTGATACGTGTCCTATCTGACTTTAGACGTATTAAATAGCAGGAGTTACGGCCTACATTATAAAAGCATGCGATAATGAAAACGCTGGGAAAATGTGCTATCTTCCAAATGACAATGTGACATCATGCTTTTTACAATACTGACAATATCTTCGAGAATGAATAGCACCCAACAGTTAGGCACCTAGTCCTGACCCCACACTAAGACCCCAAACTAGACTTGTGTTGTGGGTATCAGGAACTACAAGAAACTATCCGTGTCATAACACCCGGACCCGAAACAAATATTTAAGGGTCACATAAACATTTGTCTTACTTGGCATCAGTGTGCGACCGATGCTGTCAATAGTTGAGTAAAGGTTAATTAAAACTCATTCATAATTTTATACTCAACAGTCACACAGTTAATTCATTATAATTTGTTTTATGATTATGCAAACCATACTCATTAGACACGCAAGTGTGTCGCGTTCTGGGATCAACCAGTGTACATCCGGTTTTTGTCGGGGGTCTAGAGTTGGGGTACGATGTTAGGCCGTGTTGTGGCCTTCTGAGTACTTTGACACTAGACCCTCGACCGCTTCTTCACTTTCTTGCCCATGGCGTAGTGTGAATAAGCAAGCTGGCATGATTGTGTTGAGTAGCGGGGGATAGACTGTCTCTTGCTACTCGATAATTGGACAGCATTGCGCTTACCATCAGGTGCAGTGTGGTCACTTTGCCGTGCCAGAATAATAAAAAAAACTCTTTTCTTCAAAGCACTTTCTTTCAAGACACTTTGTAATGGATTTGATGCTTACAGTGAACTTTAACGATAATCCTCTTGCTTACTGTCGGTGGTACTCCATTGCTCGCGATGCACAGATAAGCCCCCATGTCCGACCGAGATATCTTCGTCAAGGTCAATATTTCGTTTTCATAAACATCCACTGTGAATTTTTAGGATATAAATATTTTCTCGTCATAAAATAAGTTTGAAATGTGAAACTATTTAAATCTGTATATATAAAAGAAGAAACTGACTGACTGACCGATCGATCAACGCACAGCCAAAACGGCTGGGGTTAGAGACTTGAAATTTTGACAGTAGGTACCTTTTATGACGTAGGCATCCACTAAGGAAGGGTTTTTGGAAATACCACCCCTAAAGGGGTAAAATAGGGGATGATAGTTTGTATGAAAATCTGTCATTTTTGAAGTTAAGTTTATGAAAATTAGTATTTGGCCTTTTAGTCAAAAATAAAAAATAAATATTTCAGGATTTTTGGAAATTCCACCCCGAAGGGGGTAAAATAGGGGAAGAAAGTTTGTATGAAAATCTGTCATTTTTGCAGTTAAACTCATGAAATTTGGTATTTGGCCTTACAGTTAAAAATTAAAAACACATATTTCAGGGTTTTTTGGAAATTCCACTCCTAAGGGGGTTAAATAGGGTAAGAAAGTTTGTATCAAAATCCTTCATTTTTGAAGTTAAATGCATGAAAATTGGTATTTTGTAGTGTATACTTTTTGTCTCAAACATGACCTCCACGCGGGCGGAGCCGCGAGCAACAGCTAGTGTGACATATTCCTCGATTCTTTAGTTTCTTAACAGTATACCGATATAATCACAAAGAGGAAAATAATTATTAAAACACCAACAGAAGCTAATTTCTGAAATTATATAATCATAGCCTCATATTTCTTATATTGTGCTTTGAAAGTGTGTTTATTTTAAGTAATGGAATTATTGTCAATCAAGCATATAGTTCATATTTTTCTTTAAAAATAACTAATTATTTTACCTTTATTTTTGCCCCCTTTTGGATCTCTTAGCACTATATCAGCCCCATCTTCCCTACGCCACATGACACGTGGTTCAGGCACACCTTTAGCTCGACAGGATATTCTGGCGGTTCCACCTTCAGGCACCATCACGTCACCTGATGTCTCCTCGGGGACGAAGTCAGGCGGAACGACCACTTCCAGATATCCCATCTAAGACATCACAAATATCTTAAATTATGTGAAATCCCAAGATCGTGTTAAGTACACGTTATAAATTTAAAATGATGATGATAGATAATACACATCATTTACCAACAACACGTTGTATTTAGTATATTTTTTAGTATCCAGTTCATAATAAATAAGATGATCACGCATTACTTTTATTAAGTTTAGGAATATAACATTATTTATTTATAACACCCGACTAATAAACTTTGATTACGTATTATAATAGCTAAACAAGTGTCTTGCTAAGTTGAATGACATGAGTTTAATGTCACAGAAGACAAGACAAAACATTGTATAATATTATAATAAAAAAAAAAAAAAAAATAAAGAGTAAATAAATAAAAAAAAAAAAAAAAAAAAAATATCACAATAAAGCACATATTATAAATGTTTATTACTAAGCCACAAAGCACAGATGAAAAGCAGAAGTAAACAATTAATGAACATTGTTAAGAGTATGTTGCTATACCAGAACTATTGGTTCATAAAACAATTATGGAGGTAAACGTCCCGTCAAGTGGCACCATACCGTGTCAGCATGAGACCTACAGTGACGCTGTCACCGCGGGCGATTTATGCTATTATCAGGCCTGCGTATAAATTACAAAGCGACGCAATAATTTAGGTGCACCATGCACGAATCATTACTCGCTGCGTAGCACGCTCGTTTTATCCCTCCGATGTTTTCCGTAATTTCAATTTATCGCCTGCTGATAGTTCAAGTGAAACAGCACTGGCAAGTAAATACTCATTATTGTTTAAAATATATGTTAACCACAGTGTATTGAATCTACTTTGAGTATGAATCTAGGTGGCTAAATACATTATGCATGAAGTTTCATAATTGTGAACATCAAAATGTCAAGCAAAGATGCCATTGCAGGAAATTTTTGTCCAAAAATCAACTGCAGATGGAAGGATTACGGTAGCTACAAACTTATCCTGTGGGTATGGATGATGAACGAAATCACGCTGGCTTTTTGTCCTACCGAAATATCGCACCGCGGCTTCTACATGAAGGGAATTTTACACACATTAGCAATAATCTTTGTTGGGTTACCGTTAGTGTACTCTGAAATATGCCTCGGACAATATACGAACTGCAACATAATAACCATGTGGGAGTTTTTCCCGCTGTTTCGCAATGTTGGATACGGGCTGTTTTTTCTCATACTTCTGAAAACTATTTATTTGATGATTATAGCAACTTGGTATTTGCAATACGTGTTTTACGCAGCTTTAGATCCTCCACCGTGGTTTAGTTGCGATGATTACAATAGTGCAAAATGTATGGTAAAAAGGACCAATATATCGGTATTTCAACATTGTTTAGAAGCTCAAATCTTATTCGATGATGACTGTGGCATGAAGACAGCAAGTAATTGTTTTTTTGAACGTGAAATCGGGAACAATACTACAATAGTGTCATTACACTGTGTTCACTCATTGAAAGCAATCATAACGAGTGCCACACTAGGTTTTATACTATTTATATTGTCATTCAAAAAAGAGAAGTTTATACTAATATTTAACAAACTGTTACTAGCCTATGTTTGTATAGTAATGTTGGTATTATTCTGTGTAGCAACATCCACTAGCGGTACGTGGCATGCGACAAAAATTACTCTGCACTGGCATAACAACGATTTCATCAGCTGTTTAAACTCATTCATTCATGGTTTTTTATCTGTAGGTACAGGTTATGGTATTATAATGTATTTGTCACGTGATATACCATTTCGAAGTCCAGCAACGATGACTTCTGTATCAGTTCCATTATTTTCGTCATTTGCAACTGTGATGTATTCCCTAATAGGTTTTGGAGGAATTAAAACAATGTCTTACTTTCACGGTCAAGAAGACTATGTTGTGGAAGTAGGTACAAATTCCTTTTTTTCCATGTTTGCTTCGATGTCAGAAATATTAATCTACTTTGATGCAATGCCTATTTGGGCATTTATGTGGTTCTCGTCTATATTTGTATGTTTGTTTGCAAATTTATGGATACTCTACCTTTATTTAAGAGAATTGATGCTTGAAATAGAAATACCCCGAAAATATGAAAATGTGTCCTGTTTAATGCTCAGTTTATTTATATGTATTTTTTCGTGTCCATTCTTTTGTTCCGATCTGACCAGTATGCTCACAGATGCAACTGAAGTAATCCAGATAATAAATAACCTTTTATTTTCCATTGCCTTATATTGGATTTACGGCTACAATAATCATAACGTTGATATAATATTTATGATCGGTATAAAAGCAAATTATTTTTGGAAAATAACGTGGATTTTGAATCCTATATTTTTGATTTTGATGCTTTATTTTAAATGGGAGTATTTAAATATTGAAGAACACGACGATTCTCATTACATAAAACCTATTTCACTACCGTTGGATTTATTTATGTTTTATTTAATAATCGGTATCTATATTTTTATTTTAGTCGCTGGTATAATGGTTCAATTGATAACGTACTATCGCCGAGACGAAATTCGAAATGTACTTTTACCGACCGAGATCTGGGGCCCGAGGGATAAGATTTTATTTAAGAGCAGAAAAATGTTCGTGCCCGAAATAATGACGAGAGAGTTTCTGTACAGACAAGTACGGATACATGGCTATTGTAAAAAGAAAACACCGAACAAAGTGAAAATAAAGAGACAGCGGGAAATATCAACTGAGGATGCTGAGTGGAGTGCCTTAACATCAAACTAACGGATCAGTCTATTGTGACGTCAATTTTCTCAATATACCTGGCTTTTCATCGGGTCCGTATTGATTTGACACATGTATTGACCCCGATCCTCCTCTTGAACATTTCGAATGTGTAAATTCCAAATAGTCTGTCCGTTATGGGAGACGGCCACTCTGTGATTATTTGTTATTACGTGAACATGTATTGCTTGAATCGCTTTGGTATCGGCCTTTACCCATCCTACCTGAAACGTGATTACATTCTTAATTAAAATTCATGAACTTTTATATAACCCTCGTTTTATTTTATCTTACCCTATATCCTCCCAGGTTGTGTACAAGACATCTAAAGGTGGCATCTCGACCCTTTGGTACAGTCAGGTTCATCAAAGGTTCTGCGAATTCTGGTTGAAATGCTTGGCCTGGAATTATCCTTACATTTAAATCAATAGTTGAAAATGTTTACTGTTTTATCTTTTTTGCTATAAAACTTTATTATTGTAGTAATATGCTAGGTATAATTAGAAAAAATACCTATGTTTAAAACTTGCTTAACTATGGCCTAACTACTCTCATTATCTGAGGCCCGTGCCTTGATAAAACAAAACTGCTGTATATCTATGTACTTACCGACAAGTTTTGAATCTAGTCCTAGCATAAAAATGCCCAGTAAGTATATCGACCACCAAGCAGGTTGCTGCATATTTCCAGTGTCACCGATGTTGCGCTAGCATTAGGTATTAAATCCCGGTACGTCCATGTGTCACTGTAAACAAAGAATGAAAATATTCACATAATAAATTCCGTGTCGTTTTAGAACGTCATTTATGGATGGATGGCTATGTGTATGTTTAAGTTATTCTATGCCTTTTCCTTGTTGAACATGATAAATCCAATGAATAAACATATACACTCATATGCAAAAAAAACGGGCGGTTTTGATTTTAATTCTTCTTTAAAAAAATATGGTACCAAAATGATTTCAATCATTTGTACATGTTACTGGCCGGTTTTAAAAATGCCGTGGTGTTTAAAACAGTACGTTCTAAATTCAAATTTTCGTTTGATGTTCGTTTTTACAGAAAACCACTTTTTATCCTACATTTTTGGTGCGAAGTTCCAAAAGATAATATCGGTTTTCATAACTTTAAGTCAATTTTTATGAATTTATTTCATATTCTTAATTGTCAAAGCTTCATTTATTGCTGTTTAGCTGTCTCAATAATGTTAGAGAAAGTGGTAAAAGCTACCAAAATTATTGCGCTGCTCGAAGAGGGTTGCAGCCAATGCTTCGTGGCTCAGAGGCTAAGTGTGAGTCGCTCGACGGTTCAAAGGACCTGGCAGCGGTATCAAGACACCAGTTCCGTCGAGAGAAGGCCTGGTTCTGGAAGAAAACCATGTACCCAACCACGGGATGATCGTTTTCTTGTGAGTCGCGCATTGAGAAATCGCAAGTCTTCGTATATGGACCTTAAGAACAACCTCGAAGAAGTAAGAAATGTGCATATTAGTCTATGGACGGTCAGGAGGAGGCTTCTCGCGGCCAATATACGCAGTCATCGCCCGGCCCGCGGCCCTAAGTTACTCCGTGAGCACAGAGTTGCCAGGCTTAGGTTTGCTCGAAATTGTGAGTCATGGACTCAAGAAGACTGGAACAGGGTATTGTTCTCCGATGAAGCCAGGATATCTCTGTTCGGTGAAGATCGACGTCGGCGAGTGCTACGAAGACGAGGAGAACGCTTTGCAGAGGCTTGTTTTGAAGAAATCACACCTTATGGAAGGGGCTCTGTTATGTTTTGGGCAGGAATAAATTCAATGGATCGTACAGAGTTAGTCTTCATTGAAAACGGCTCACTGACTGGACATCGATACATAACGGAAGTTCTAATTCCTCATGCACAACCCACATTGGCTGCTTTAGGCGAAGACTCAATTTTTATGGACGACAACGCTCGCGCCCACCGGTCTGGCGATGTGGAAGCGTATGTGCAAGAGGTCGGCATTCGTCGTTTGGATTGGCCAGCTCGAAGTCCCAACCTCAATCCTATAGGGCATGTCTGGGACGTTCTGAAACGACGTGTGAGATCAGTACAACCGGCTCCGCAGACCATCAGAGAGCTGAAGAATGTGATTACCGCGGAGTGGGAACGTATTCCGCAAGCAAGTATTCGGGATATCCTCGCTAGCATACCCAGACGAATTCAAGCTGTGATTTCAGCTAGAGGGGGTCACACTCGATACTAAACATTTTTACTTTATTAAAGAAAAAACAAACAAAAATCTTTGTTAACTTTTACTTCACGAGCATATGCACTACTAGCGAGCATACACTACTAGTGAACTTTAGCATTAAAACCCATAAATTTTATAAAAATTTTATGATAATACTAACGAAAACGATTATTTGCTTATTAATTTACAAAATTGTGTAAGTAAAACTACCTATAATTATCAAACAAACCAATAGTAACATTTGAAATGGTTCATTGCTTAGGTGCCCGTTTTTTTTGCAAATGAGTTTATTTTTATCGAAAACAAGGATAAATATCTTAGTTTTTTATAAGATTACCATCGCTTACCATCAGGTGCAGTGTGATCACTTTGCCGTGCCAGGAAAAAAAAGATTCTAAATGCTATAGTAGCAAGTCTTCTCCGAAATAGTTCGTGTTAGATATATTTTATTGCAAAGATAAATGTTTCTATTTTATTATATTTCTATCTGCTGCCTGCCTGATTACCTCGGTGGCGCAGTTGTAATTGCGCATGCCTTACGACTGCTGTGTTAATGTCTCGGGTTCGATCTTGGGTCGGGTAAAGTGATATTGGGTTTTTCTATCTAGAAATTCTCAGTATTAGCCCGGAGTCTAGAATCTGTACCCGTTATGGCGATAGGCTCGCCCCCTATCACATTATGGGGCTGAAATTCGGCGAAAAGTGGGTGCAGTGGTTACACCTCTGCCTACCTCTTTGGGATCACAGGCGCGAGTGTATGTGTGTATTTTTTTCTATCAACAGTGTATTCGTGTGTAATGTCCAAACTATATTTCAGATCTTAAGCCATTTGATATTTTAAAATGTATTTCAATAGCTTGTTAATCTCGGACCGCTTGCGTTATGAAGTTTATCGATTCTTTGCGCAACCGTGCATTTTTCAGGATGAAAGGGCTCTACTCATAAAATATCTAGATTATCTTTCCATTTAAGTCTGAAAGCGTCTAAGCCTAGTAGTTTAATAGTGGTAAGTTAAATATAAGAGATACTTATTTTTGAGACGCATGTTACATAAGTTAAGTATGATTTAAAAAAATTATATATAACTTTATGGATGTATTCCTGAAGCGAAAGGCAGAGGTAAAATTAGTGGTGCGCTAAGATGATTTCTGACCAATGATGTTAATAAAAAAAATATTATAATAAAATATCGAACACAAATTCCAATTCCAGGTAATTCAAGTACGATTTCTTCGAATAGTAAAACTCAAACATTGCGATCTAGGTTTTAAACTTAACCAACTGGATTTTCAAACAAGCTTCTACTAGGCCGATGAGAACTTCAAAACCTTATTATTCTCCATGGAAAGAATAAAATTTAAATAAACCGTTTACTCAAATATTACCTGAACAATCTTCACTAGGATACAATTTAACACCGACAGACAGCTTATCCACTGTACCAATTGAATCATATCAGCATATACATAATATCTAGATAGTCCCTTCCGAGGCACTTTCGATCACTCAATAATGATTCAAAGTTACGACTATTTTCATATAGAGGGCGTTTACGTCGCATTCACAACGTTGTAATGAGCTTCTGTGATGGCACACCGGTAACTTCGCATGTGATAACATGGAAAATAGGAAGAGAATACGACACATTCTGTACATTACACTTCACCGTCTAGATATGATATTGACATAACAGTCATTATTATAATAGTGTTTATTCCAGACACCAATATTTTTTAAGCTTAAGTTTTTAAAAAGTAATATACGTAGTCCTAATCACACACTAGGTCAAACTTGCATCGTGGTATCAAGAACAACGAGGGATTATGGTCCTAGGACACCCAGTCCCAGAACAAATATTAGTGGGTCACACAAGTGTTTTGTACGGGGATCGCCTCTAGGCCTCTCGTTTTTATTACTAGCTATTTACTAGCCCGCTGCATAACAGAATTGCGACAATTTTTGTCAATTGACGTGGGTAGATTCAGAACAAATATACATATAAATTAACCAAATTTGTTATCAACCAGGAACGGTAGATTTTTTTTCCGAAGGATTAGAATAATACGAGTTGACACGTGCGAATACTTAGCACCGATATTAATTAACAATACAACAGATTAGTTACTTATACTGTCAAAAGATGGCACTGATAAATTATCTTATTTTTTTTTGCCAAAAACTATATTTTAAAATATTTGTCTACTTTTAGTCAATAGCGGGTAAATATACAACAAGTTTTAAAATTATGTTTGTATAATTAAATTTGATGAAGAATTATGGAAGTTATGGTGTTCCGACAAGAAAACACCTTTGAGAAATCATATATAGAGATATGCCTTGTATAACATACTATCCCACTGCTGGGCACGGGCCTTTCATGGAGGCGTTAAGGTCTTAATTCATCATGCTAGCCAAATGTAGTTGGTAGGTTTCACTTAAAGATATTATTCTTTCTTCTAATCTTATTTAGAACTCAGCGGTATTCCAGTTTCGTAAATATGCTTTCTGACACCTTGAAAGTGAGAGAAAATTAATAATTAATACATACATGACTTTGAAAAGTCAGATGTGTATGCCCTAAGGACAACCAACTCACCTACACTCGGTATTCTACTACATACTTCTCTATTTATCTCTGTTTTTAAGAAAAAAATGTAACCTAAGGCGTGGGCATTATAATGTACATATTGGGCCAAGGTTGGCCCAATATGTACATGCTAATCAGTAGCCAATGGCCAGCAAAATAAGAAACATACTTATGTACAATGTATACATAGTCCTTTAAATTGTCTGTTGCTTTGTTTATATAAGCTGATATGGATTGTTAAAATCTAATAACTAATCTATTATTATTTATTATCATTATTCAGTCGGTACTGAGCTTATCTGTTACTCTCTGTCATTAACATACGAAACATTAACACAAATGGGTTTTATTGAATCTATAAATAATGAAAATTTATGCCGCAATTTAATTGTGTTAAATAAGTGAATTAAAATAACGAATTAAAATATTTAGCGTTTCGCGTCCAACGCTCATGAACTGGTAGATTTTAATTAATATTTGCACATGGTCGTATTGCTTCACACACATATATAATAATCGATATGAATATATCTATTATACCACTTCCTTCGATTCGTAGTAAAGTGTTATTTGTAAATCTTGTGACTATTACCGGCGCACTCATAGGAGTAATCTTACTACTATTAAAAATGCGAATGTTTGGATGATGGATGGATGGATGGATGTTTGCTACTCAACCACGCCACAACGGCTGGACGGATCTGGTTGAATTTGGCACAGAGATAGATCCTAGCCTGGAACAGTACAAAGGACATATTTTTAGCATAAAGGAGTTATTTTTATTCCGGAAAATGCACGGTTCCTATGGAATAGCATAATATAGAAAGATGTAATAGCTTAAGATGTCTCCGTGTATTTTATACATTTTCTTACAAAAATAACTACCACGCGGGCGAAGTCGCGAGCAAAAGATAGTTAAATATAAAGTAATCCCATCGTAAAGGTTTAAAATCACTACTCTTAGAGCGAGTTAATCCGTTTTGAGCGTCAGTATTTATTTTTTATTTTGCTGAAATTTCCCGACAATATTGTCGAATATCCCGGGTTCTTTGAGGTAACACATAACTAGTTACCTATACAACGACGAGTTCCATACACTGTCTATCCTTAAATGTGTAGTAGATGAAATGAGAGCGACGGATATTTAGATTTAATGTGGATCAAATTATTGTTACTTAAGGTTAATCTAAGACTACTCCTTGAGTGCGGCATTTAATCTTTATCATCTCAACGCCCAGTCATTTTATAAAATAATAAAGTAATGTTGTCTGTATTTAATTTACATAAATCTTTATTACAGTAAACATAAAGACAACTGATAAATACTTCGGGTGGCGAAAACCAACTTTGTTTAAACTATTGTTTGACGAACGTGAACATGGATGGCATGAAAATATTGCTATAGGCAGATTCTTAATATTCAAGCCAATACGCTATCAGACAAGTGTTTGACTGCCTCGGTGGCGCAGTTATAATTGGGCATGCGTTACGACTGCTGTGCTGAGGTGTCGGGTTCGATCCCCGGGTCGGGTAAAGTGATATTGGGTTTTTCTATCTATAAATTCTCAGTATTAGCCCAGAGTCTGCAATTGTGCCCGGTATGGCGACAGGCTCGCCCCCTATCACATTATAGGACCGAAATATATGCGGCGAAAAGTGGGAGTACTGAATACACCTCTGCCGACCTCTTCGGAGATTAC
Source organism: Laothoe populi (assembly GCA_905220505.1). Taxonomy (NCBI): domain Eukaryota; kingdom Metazoa; phylum Arthropoda; class Insecta; order Lepidoptera; family Sphingidae; genus Laothoe; species Laothoe populi. The sequence goes on from HG992148.1 coordinate 13,999,709, forward strand.
AGGCGTGTATGTACAAGTGTATATGTATGTACAAGTGTTTGATTTGTTAAAAATAACAGACACATTCGTTGTTATCTTAATCATATTTTAAGTGTTGATGCAGGATGCTATAAATACTTTTTTAGTAATCAAATATAAACAGGATGGATCATGGAATAGATGAGAACCATATGGCTCTACATAAATGCTTTTTATTGTATACACTAAATGATAATTCGCAAGGATTATCAGTACATATATTTCTCGTACATAGATGCTATCGTATGGGATATAATATATAATTCTATATTCACGCTTTTGCCGAAATCTTATTAGGCACGGAAGTCATAGTTGCGTGTAGTATTCAAATCATAACAATTTTTGAGTTTAAAATAATAAGTATTACCTAGTAGTCTTAAAAAATGCTGGTGGTAGGATATTCATATCCGCCCGGATAGTGACCACCGTACACAGGGTGTAAAACCCGGCATAGTGGCACATGCAAGTGTGTCGCGTTCCGGGATCAGCCAGTGTACATTCGCTTTTTGCCGGGGTCTAGAGTTGGGGTCCGATGTGTGGCCGTTTTGCGGCCTTCTGAGTACTCTGACAATAGACCCTCGACCGCTTCTTCACCTTCTTGCCCATGGCGTAGTGTGAAGAAGCAGGCCGGCATGATTGTGTTGAGTAGCGGGGTATAGATTGTCTCTTGCTACTCGACACTCTAATTGGACTACACTGCGCTTACAATCAGGTGCAGTGTGGGCACTTTGCCGTGCCAGTATAAAAAAATGACTTTTAATGCTTTGCCTCATTGGTCTAGTGGCAGTACTTAGATTGTAAAACCGTTGAAGTCTTGGCTTCAAATTCCAGCACAGGCAAACACTGTGTTTGAGTTTGATTTCGGGATTTAAATTAGTGATAAGCATGTAGCGATACGCACGCCACTTATCACGTTATTGCATGAGAATACTCGCCCAACTGAGGGTGTACTAATTGCACCTCGATCAACCCTTTGAGGGTACAGACGAGAGCTTACTTTCAACATTAGTACTATTGGGGTAAGTGCGCATAAACAATATTTATATTTGTCCTGATCTTTAGGAGTGATATGGGTAATTTTGCATCTGACCGTTGATTTTGGGTAAAGATATTTCGGAAAGAAGACGTATGACTGCGAATAAATCCGAATTTCGGGAATGGAAATTTACCTTAACAAAATCTATTAATCAACTTGTGGTCTACTATGCTCTTGGCAAAATATTTCATGCTTTTAAAATAAACGAAGAACTCTTTTACCTCAGCATAACCAAAATGTTGATCAAATCGGCCCTGCAAAACTTGAATTTACACTCAGTAATTAGCCCCTTATTAGTAAAAAACAATGCTGCCTACAAACAATGCATCATGGATCTGATTTTCGTGTCTATTAGCCGTACCTGTGTCATTTAAACACGAAATGGAAAAAAATATCGTTACTTGTAGAAAAAATATTTTTCATATTGGTAACAAGTAACATAACATGGTGTGACATTTAAAAAGGTTAAATTAATCGGAAAAATAAAGAAACAAACACATGACATTTACCTCGATTGGACATTCGCTTCAAGATATAATCCCCGGGTTCGATTGTTATTAACAACGTCCTCGGTATATTTCACAAATCGTTACATTTATCCAGCGCCGATTATTGATTTTGACTTATTAATGCTTGTTTTAATGACGATATTGTTATCATCTTTTTTTTATACCGAAATAGGCTTGCGTTTGACCACTTTCTCGCCTAATGGTAAGTGATGATGTGGTCTACGATGGTCCACGCTTGCCTAGAAGATACCTATTCAATCTTGATTTGAAGATATAAGAAGGGAAATATAGACTCCGGCAAAGAGTTCCACTCTCTAGAGTTGCGCATGATGAATGTTAAACATGAAAACGCATGATAAAACTTTAAATTTAAGGCACCAATGAAATTCCTATAAATAAAAAAAAAACTCAATTTCAGGACTAGCTAGTGATATCACGGCATTAGCTTAATGTAGAATTATGAGTTTATAATTATAATCGCTATTATGTACATGTTAATCAGGTAGCTTACTAAGCAATCTGTTAAGTGGACCGTATGATAATATCAAGATTTGAGATAAGTCAATTAGTGAGGAATACTGCATTTCGATATTATGTAGCATGTATACTCTATTTGTTAAAATATATGATAGTTAAGTAATGTCATTTTTCAAGGTGACCAAATGAGTGTTATATTTTATAGGTTCATTCATATCTTAATATAGGTTCAAAAACCACGTTTTGTTTATCATGGCACGGCAAAGTCACTACACTGCTCCTGATGGTAAGCGCAGTGCGGCTCAGTTAAAGTAACAAGTTGTGAGATACAATCTATCCCTCGCCACTCAACACAATCATGGCCTGTTATGTAGCTTTTTCACACTACGCCCTAGGACATGATGGTGAAAAAACGGTCCAGGGTCTAGTGTAATGTTGGACGCCTCAGCTGACCCGGAAATAGTAGCAACGGCCCTCGCAAGGGCTGGGGATAGCCTGAGTGCAAGTTTTAAGGTCGGGGAGATCCGCCCCGACCGGTCGGGCCTTGGTGCGGCGTGGGTGCGGTGCCCCGCCAAGGTTGCCGACAAAATTTTAAAGTCGGGCCGAGTGCTGATCGGCTGGGTAGCTGCACGCGTCCAGCTCCTTGAGCCGAGGCCCATGCGGTGCTACCGCTGCCTGTACAAGGGACATGTGCGGGTGCGGTGCACCGAAGAGTGTGACCGCAGTGGCGTATGCTACCGCTGCGGTAAACTGGGCCACAAGGCCAAGGAGTGCTCCGCGGAGCCGCATTGCGCAGTTTGCGCAGATGCTGGTAAACCCTCGGGGCACCAGGTGGGCGCCAAGGCATGTGTCGCCTCCTCCCGCCCTCGTCACGCAAATCGTGGTCGGGGGACGGGGGTTGTGACCCAGCCGACAGCACCCCCCGTAGAGGAGCAGATGGAGATCGCCCATTAATATGGCGCAACGTTTCCTCCAGGCGAACATTAATCACTGCGCCAGGGCCCAGGACCTGCTAGTCCAGAGCATGGCGCAGTGGTCGATACAAGTGGCTGTGGTCGCCGAGCCTTATTTTGTTCCCCCCAGGGAAGACTGGGCAGGGGACCTTAACGGTTTGGTGGCCGTTATCACTCGGGGCGCCGCCGGCTCCCCACCCTTCGAAAAAGTAGCGAAGGGGTCGGGATGTGTGGCGGTTCTGTTGGGGGGGGTCTGGATTGTGGGCGTGTATTTCTCCCCCAATAGATCCTTGGCCGAGTTCGAGCACTTTCTCACTCGGCTAGGAGCCCTGGTGGTACAAGGCAGTCAGCCTCGCCCCGTTCTCGTTGCCGGCGACTTCAACGCCAAGTCTCGGGCTTGGGGTTCGTCGGTCACCAGCAGGCGCGGCGAGGCCCTGGAGGAATGGGCGATCTCGGCCAACCTGGCCGTCGTGAATCGCGGGTCGGTCAACACGTGCGTGCGGCATAATGGCGGATCGGTGGTGGACCTCACGTTCGCCACCCCAGCTATTGCCCGCCGTGTCCGTGACTGGAGAGTTCTGGTGGACGAGGAGACGTTGTCGGATCACCGATACATTCGGTTCGACGTCGCCTTGTCCCCTAACCCCCAGTCCAGTGGAGAACCGACTGGCCCGCGGTCGGACGGCCCGCGTTGGTCAGTAAAACGCCTCGATGTTGAGGCCCTGAAGGAGGCTGCACTGGCCCAGGCGTGGCTCCCTGCACCGGAGGCACCGATGCAGGTCGAGCAGGAGGCGGCGTGGTTCGGGGCAGCGATGTCGCGCGTCTGTGACGCGGCCATGCCCCGAGTACGACGTCTTCTTCAAAAGCGCCAAGTGTTCTGGTGGTCGGCGGAACTCGCGCGGTTACGTGTCACCTGCGTGGCCGCCCTTCGTCGTCTCGCCAGGCACCGTCGTCGTCGGATCCGTCTTCCCGGCGAAGAGGACCAGGAGCGGCTACTTCATGGCCTCCACAGGGAGGCTAAGAGAGCGCTGCGCGTGGCTATATCTAGGGCAAAGTCTGCAGCTCAGGAGGAGTTCCGGGGTACTCTCGATAACGACCCGTGGGGGCGTCCATATCGCGTCGCGATGAGGAGATATCGCCCTTGGGCGCCCCCACTGACGCAGAGTCTCCGGGGCGACCTTGTCGGAGAGGTCGTCGCAGCTTTGTTCCCTGCCACAGAAGATGTCACTCCCCCACCGATGGCGTCACGTCCATTGACGCCATCGTCGTTGAGTTCGGCAAGGGTTATTTCGGAGGTTTCGCCCGAGGAATTTCGGGCGGTAGTGCTTCGGCTGCGGGGCAAGAAAACAGCCCCGGGTCTCGACGGTATCCCCGGACATGCGTGGGTGTTAGCCGTCGAGCATCTGGGGACTAGGCTCCGTGGCCTGTTCTCCGCGTGTCTCGAGCAGGGCCATTTTCCGTCGCAGTGGAAAACTGGGAAGTTGGTCCTGCTTAAGAAAGAAGGGCGGCCTGCAGAGTCGCCATCGGCCTACCGGCCCATCGTGTTGCTTGACGAGGTCTGCAAGCTCTTCGAGCGTATCATTCACGCTCGCCTCGTCGAGCATCTTGAAGGGGTCGGGCCGGACCTGGCACAATGCCAGTATGGGTTCCGGCAAGGCCGATCGACAGTACACGCGATTTTGCGGGTCAAGGCACAAGCGGAGGTTGCAGTGGCTCGGGGTGAAGTGGTGGTGGCGGTGTCTTTAGACATCGCCAACGCGTTCAACACAATGCCCTGGGCCTGCATACTGGAAGCACTGCGGTACCATGTGGTGCCACAGTATCTCCGGCGTCTGGTGCGCTCATATCTCTCAGATAGGTACATAGTGTATCCAGGCGCCGACAGGTGGCACCGTAGAGCGATGGCCTGCGGTGTTCCACAGGGCTCAGTCCTGGGCCCTCTCCTGTGGAACATCGGATACGATCGGGTTCTCCGTGGTACCAACCCCCGAGGCGTCGCTGACGTCTGTTACGCAGACGACACACTATTGACAGCGACGGCCAGGTCTTTCCAGGAGGCCACCCTGCTCGCTTCGTTCGCAACCGAACAGGTGGTGGGCAGGATTCGGCGACTGGGCCTTAAGGTGGCCCTCAACAAAACCGAGGCCCTTTGCTTTCACGGGCCTCGGGTTCGGCCACCTTATAGGCCCCACATCTTTATGGAGGGGGTGCAGATTCCCATCGGCTGCAAAATGAAGTACTTGGGATTAATTCTGAGCAGCCGATGGGATTTCCGTGCCCATTTCGAGGAGTTGTCGCCGAAATTGGTGCGGGTGGCGGGCGCGCTCGGACGCCTGCTACCAAACCTGGAGGGACCAAATAACCCTTGCCGAAGTTTATACGCCGGAGTCGTGCGGTCGATGGCCCTGTACGGATGTCCCGTCTGGGGCGCGTCTCTGAACGCCCGCTGCGTCGCCCTGCTGCGCAAACCGCAGCGTCTGGTGGCGCAGCGACTAGTAAGGGGCTACCGCACGGTCTCCCACGAGGCGGCCTGCGTATTGGCCGGTACACTCCCTTGGGAATTGGACGCCAAACTCCTCTCGTCAGCGTTCTTCTGGCGGGAGGAGGCGTCCAGCCACCGTCAGGAGAGACTGGCCCCGAGGGAGATTGCGGCCCGGTTTCGCAGAACCGCCGTGGAGGAGTGGCATTCCAGGCTGGAGAGCCCGACTGCGGGCTTGAGGACTGTCGCAGCAGTTCGTCCTGTCCTAAAGAGATGGCTAGACAGGCGCCACGGGGCGCCTACGTTCCGACTGACGCAGGTATTAACGGACCATGGGTGTTTCGGTTCGTTCCTGTGTCGGATCGGAAAGGAGGTGTCCACCGTGTGCCACCACTGTGGCAACTGCCGCGAGGACACGGCCCAACATACGTTGGAGGAGTGCCCAGCCTGGGACGAAGAGCGCAGCGCTCTCAGAGCAGTCGTCGGAGGAGACCTCTCGCTGCCAGCCGTGGTGTCGTCCATGGTCGCCAGCCGGAGGTCCTGGCGTGCGGTGGCCCACTTCTGCGAGAACGTCATCTCGCAGAAGGAGAGTGCTGAGAGGGATCGGGAACGAAACGATCCCTCCCGCCGCCAGAGAAGACGTAGGAGCCGCCGGGTGGACGACTGACCGGCGTCTCCCGCCCTGTGGAATGGGGGCGTTTGAATTCCGCCACGGTAACCCCTGCCTGTCGTAGGAGGCGACTAATAGGGGTCATCGGGGGTCGCGGGCGAGCAGCTGGGGGCTGTAAGCTCGTATCGATGCACTCCTAAATTCGGAGCATCGTGCGACCCCGAGATGGACGGCAGCGCGGGTGGTAAGGCCTCGTTCGCTGTCGTTGCTCGGTGTGCAGGGGCTTCTTAGCCTCCCATGGAGATGGGCCCGTACAGGGCACCGCGCAGGGGCGATTCCGGCTGCAATTCTAGCACTCCTTAGAATACCCCGGGATCGCTCCGTAAGCGCTGAAGAAGGCCACCGCGGGGTTTTAGCTGGTAGTGTCGGGTGGGGTGTACATAGGGGGGAGGGACTCGGCCCAGCGGCAGCACGGATGGCCATCATCCGGGCGAGGGGGATGCTGGGTCGTAAGACCGGCTAGTCCAGCATAACCGTTTTATTCTTATTCCGCTTCCCCCCGGAGCGGGCGGCAGTAATAAAACGCTTTCCCCGCGTCAACAAAAAAAAAAAAAAAAAAAGGGTCTAGTGTAATGTCGTACACGCTAATTTCCAAAATCACCCAACCGATTTAAATCAATTTTTGTAAATGTGTATTGTTGGTTCCAGCTTGAAAGATAGAATAGTTTTGGTCCTATAGGTAGCGATGAGGTGATCAAATTTTTTTAATTTTTTCAAGCTACAAATAATTATTACGGCTGACGCCGCGAGCAACACCTAGTATTATAGATAAAAAACGTTTGGAAGTCGAGATGGTTGTGTTGGATTTACTTGCGTTGTTACTAAACTATGCGTTTCTCGAAAACCCTGCCAATATTATAAATACGAATGTTTGGGTGGATTGATAGATCGATGTTTGTTACTCAATCACGCTACAACGGCTGGACGGATCTGGTTGAAATTTGGCACAAAGATAGATTATATTCTGGAAAAATGTACAGTTCCCGTGGAATTGTTTAGTTTTTCACAGAGCAAGTATCGACATGATTTTTTGCATAGTGGCAGTTTAGGGATCAGAAAATGACATAGGTCACTTTTTATCCCGGAAAAATGCATGCTACCTATGGGATAGCAAAATATAGAAAGGTGTAATAGTTTAGGATGCCTCCATGTATTGTATACCTTTTTTCCAAAAATAACTTCCACGTACCGGGTGGATCCGCGGTATAGAATACATCTGAACTAATTCTGAGCCAAGTTACTAGTAAAATCACATTCGGAAACACACGAAACCCGTGTTGGTCCTCTTCAGTGCATTGACAACGGCTTGAGGCGACAAGCGCCATGCTTTCAGCTAGAACCGCCCTTCAACGCTCTATCTTAATTTCATAATTAAAAATGAATACGACCTCGCGACTAATCACATGATAAATTTAAATAATTTATAATCCCACGTCATATTTTAAATTGAAATCGGTTATTCTAAAGTTTGATATGCATTGTCTTGAGAGTCGAGAGACCTGTCTCAGGCGAGAGCCGCTTTAACTTGGCTGCGGAAACAAACTTTACAAACGTCGGAAATTTCATACCGGACGGTAAACTCTCGGCACCTAAACATTGATACTTCATTTACAATAAACTTGGTATATGAAGTAACGTTGCTGTATTTTATTTGTTTATCTTAGGTTATAATGAGAGTAGAGACAGAATTACCAGCTTTCAACCGACTTAAAAAAAAGAGGAGGTTCTCAATTCGTCGGAATCTTTTTTTTTATGTGTGTTCCCCGATTATTCAAAAACGCCTGGACCGATTCGTGAAATTCTTTTTTTTTGTTTAAAAGGGTATACTTCATAGGTGGTCAATGAGATGGACATGAACCAATGATGGGATCTCAGAAAAATCAAATTTTATAGGGACGCATAATATGTTTTTTATTGAAGTCCGTGTACTTTTTATGAGTTAAAAAACTTTTTATAAGCAAGAAATAAGTACTGATTGCTTTATAACTAACGTAAATTAATCGTTAAAATTATCTTGAGTTCTAAGCAATACCTGACGAAACTATGGCCCTAATCATTATCAAAATAATTCGTAACTTTTCTATAAAACATATTTTATATTAAACCTTCATCATATTGTTGTAAATTCACTGCTATTGTTTTACTCCGTTTATGCCGTGATTGAACATTTTTTATAGATGTAAACAAAAAACGCTTTGTTAATAATGGATTCTGTTCACGGCTCTGCCCATGTGAAAGTATAATTCTCATTGAAAACTCACTTTTATCACAACAAAAAATAACTCATAGTACTCAGGGATAATCTGTCGATGAAAGAGTTTTTATAATCGGATCAGTAGTTTTTGATATTACGATCTACGGTTAATTTTATCATATTTATCTTCGTAATATTACTAAATAGATTCTGTTCGCAACTTTGCCGGCATGGATTTTTATATCTTAACATTAGCGTAACATTTTTCCTTGACTATAACATTATCAATATATTATTATTATTATTATGTTTGTCACACCGTAATCACAGGACTATAGAGTCCCGGACATTTGGAAGGCGTGCATGGGGCCGAAGCCAACACGTAGAGGCCCGTTAGACAGTTTTAATTTAATTTTGTGATGTGACACCAGCCGACGGTTATCCCTATATACACTATACAAGTGCACCCAAGGACAACCCCCGGTTGGTGTAGGACTATTGTGTGAATGGATAAAAAGTTATGCTGGTTTATTGAGGTGAGGTGTTAGTGGATTGGGTAATTGGGTCTATGGAAAGGACTATGGCACCTGCCTGACCTATGTTAATAACACGGATAAAATAGGCAGGTGGTGACTCGCCAACTCAGGTAAATGGGCTCCCCAAAATAGTCGTTAGAAAAAGCGACAATGGAGCAACATCATTTGAGCGGCTAAAGGGTGGAGAGGTGTCACTGGACTTTATACAACGATCATTTGCTCCCTTGGGGTCCCATCACGTTGCCCACTCGCCACTTACGTTTCACATCCACCCTCCGAGCGTAAAGCTCTCGCGACTCCACTCTGACCGGCCGGTTTATTATCAATTTGTCGAAATTTGCTGGTGGTAGGATATTTACATACACTCGAATATCGACCTCCGTAAACAATGAACTCCCTGCTGCGGTGTTCCCTGAGCGCTATGACATGTCCTTCTTTAAACGAGGCTTAAAAAGAGTAGTCTTTCAACAGTAGGCAGCGGCTTTGCTGTGCCCTGGCATTGCAGAAGTCTATGGGCGGCGGTGACTACTTACCATCAGGTGGCCCGTCTGCTCGTCTGCCTATCAAGGCACTAAAAAAAAAAAACAGGGAGTAAAACCTGCCATAGTGGCACACCCAAGTGCGTCGCGTTCTGGGACCAGCTAGTTTACATCCGGTTTTTGTCAAGGGTCTAGAGTTGGGGTACGATGTTTGGCCGTTTTGCAGCCTTCTGACACTCTAGTGTATCATCACTCTAGTGTGATGCGGCCGAGGATCTATCCTCGACCAGCATGATTGGAGGAGACCTCTCGCTGCCGGCCGTGGTGTCATCCATGGTCACCAGCCGGAGGTCCGTGCGGTGGCCCACTTCTGCGAGAACGTCATCTCGCAGAAGGAGAGTGCTGAGAGGGATCGGGAACGATATGATCCCTCCCGCCACCAGAGAAGACGTAGGAGGCTCCGGGTGGACGACTGACCGGTGTCTCCCGCCCTGCGGAATGGGGGCGTTTGAATCCCACCACGGTAACCCCTGCCTATCGTACGAGGCGACTAATAGGGGCCATCGGGGGTCGCGGGCGCGCAGCGGAGGGCTGTCAGCCCGTATCGTTGCACTCCCAAATTCGGGGCATCGTGCGACCCCGAGATGGACGGCAGCGCGGGTGGTAAGGCCTCGTTTGTTGTCGTTGTTCGGTGCGCGGTTAGCCCTCCATGGAGATGGGCTGCTACGCAGCACCGCGCAGGGGCGATTCCGGCTGCAATTCTAGCACTCCTTAGAATACCCCGGGATCGCTCCGCAAGCGCCGAAGAAGGCCACCGCAGGGTTTTAGCTGGTAGTGTCGGGTGGGGTGTACATAGGGGTTAGGGACTCGGCCCAGCGGCAGCACGGATAGCCATCATCCGTGCGAGGGGGATGCTGGGTCGTAAGACCGGCTAGTCCAGCATACCCGTTTTATTCTTGGATTCACTCGTATTGCACGGCATTGACGGCCTTGCACTTGCCATCAGGTGCAGTGTGGTCACATTGCCGTGCCAGGATAATAAAAAAAATCTACTAAATTGATAAATTCAAATGTAAACTAATGACTGAGTAGCTCAAATCTATTATATGCCATCTTGTAAAAAAAAATATTATTCCAGGCGAGTTACAGGGATAAAATGCAGGAAGCATTTAGTTAATTCAACACATGGTATCTTTGTGTGCCTAATTGAATATATTAAACAGTCCAAACATCTTCACAAACTTTAATTACTATTATACAAGTATTATTATATTAGATCAAAGGTGCGGATAAATTTCTGATAAATAATGTTTAAACATAATATGTAATAAATAGAAATGACCTATGTTACTCTTTGCAGACAATACAAGATGCATATTGTGGTGCTAGCGATAGAAAATTAAATTATGCCTCGAATACAAGACCACTAAAGCTGCATACTGATATTGTGTTGAGTCACAGTGCGTATTACTTTTATATGGAATATTAATTTTTTATCATGAAACTTGTGTTAGACCAACTTTAGTTCTCAGTATTAAGGTTGTCAGACAAAAGTTTGATTAATGAAGGAAATTAAAAAAAATATATATTTTAGAAAATAAAAATGGAATGTTTTGTGTCTGTGCGTTGCTTTATATGAATTAAATGTATAGAATAAGATTACTGATTAGTCTAGTTTTGATTGAATGCGTCGTGTAATTAAATTGTTACAATGTTATAAGAATAATTTATTGTACTTGTACAAATTTGCAATATAGTTACATTTATCTATGACGTCCACACTAGGCACAGACTGTATCGTAGCCATCGTTTCTATATGATGTATCCGATAGTACGTGCTTACATTGGCTTTTACACAAATTTTGGAAATATAATTAAAATTTTAACGAAAGATAAGGTGTGTGTGTTACAAATATGTGAGTAAAGACTGTTGAATTATGAATTAAATATAATAGTGTGGCTCTGTGAGTAATAGAAAATTAATTATCTATTATTATTATTATTTTTCATTCCTTTCTGTTAGCAAATTATCAAAATACTCATATATTTTCTCAAAGTTTTCTCAAAGATAATGTAGTACATTATCTTTTATATCATATCATTTTTATTTATTTCATTGCTCTAGAATTTATGACGACATCTCTGAAAATCCCGTTTTCATAATGTAGGAATGTTGATTTAAAGTGGCATCTAAGTAATCCAAATTTGCCGCAGACTGTAGATATAGTGAAAATGTAAGTTAAAATAACAATAAAAATCCAGATTGGGACATCTTAAGTCACCATGGGTTCAATGACATTTGAGAATAAACATGATTTAAGATAGAAATCAAAATATAGAAATTCAAGAGCACGATGAATGCAGAGTATAATGAATGCCAACTATTACTTTTCTAGACCTCGACGTATCTTGGAAAACATGACAGCATTAATATACCTATCTATCTACATGTACAAATAACATGTACACTATTTTATACACAGTATAAAACCTGGCATCATTAATTATGCATGGCATATGTAAAGATAATTAAAAAATCTATAAATAAAGGACAATGGGTCAAGTGTCCCCACCCGTCAATAGGTTTGAAATTGGTCTCAATCGATTAATCTTAGCAAGGTGATGATTTTTTGGTATGACGTAAAAAACGAAAAGTATTGAGTTTTTTTTTTAATTCACATTTTTGTTTTATATAGAAAATTAAATTTTTGCTGATTTTACTATATTACGCCGTGCTATAACATAGTATATAGGTGGTAGAGCTACATTATAATCATTTTTTTTCTACAACTTGAATGGCCTACCTCAATGGTATGTTACCGCTGTCTTACATAAAACCGACAAGGTTGCAGTTTTGCGGTAGTGACTCGCGTTCTCAACGAGAGTACGGGGGACCTAACGAATGCTTCGTCAACTTTTTTTTTATGCTGGCGAGGCAAAGTGACCACACTTCACCTCCAGATAGAGTAGCAAGAGACAGTATATCCATCGCTACTCAACATAATCATGCCAGCCTGCTGTTTAGCTTCTTCACACTACGCCTAAAGGACCCAGGATCATAGGAAGGAGGGAACACGGTAGCTGGTAAACTGTTCCACAACTTGATGGTGCGGCAAAAATACGAGTTTGCGAACCTCTTGGTTCGGGCTGGGGTAGTAGATACCACGAAGCAATATTACACTTAATTCAGGTTTATTTTTGTTACTAGCTTATATTTAATACTGGCTAGTTTTTAAGAGTTTTTATTTTGTATAACATGTGTACGTCACTGGTTGGTCTATCGAAAACCAGCGCTACAGTATGGGTTAGCCTGTACTGCAGCATGCAGCTGAATAGGGACCCCCATTGTCGGATCAATTATTATTATTGTAATTTTCGCATTATTTTTAATGTGTCTAACGTTCCGGCAATAAAAAATCTTTTCTTTCTTTCAATCCAGTACGCGTGGTTCTGGTATGGAAGGGAGAGGATAGGATAAGATCAAACAATTCTTCAGAGCATTCGCCATGATACAGACGGTAGAACACGCTAAGCGAGGAAATATCCCTACGCAGCTGTAGCGGCTCCAGACTGATACTCACGTCTGATCATTCATTCAGAATGCGGATGGCCCGCCGCTGCAACCCACCCAAGGCATCAAGAAGGTATTTTGCGGAACCGTCCCAGAGGTGCGAGCAATATTCCATTCCCGGCCGCACCTGCGCTTTATATAAGCGGTAGTGCTGACCGGGCGTGAAAAACCGCTGCAACCTGTTCAGGATTCCGACCCTGCAGGAGGTGGCGGATATTACGCCCTCGATGTGACTCCTTGGATTAAGATCGCAGCGGATATCCATACCTAGGACACTAAGGTCATTCCGCATTGCGAGTGGAATACGCTGAAGAACGGGGATTTCTTGCACGAAAACGCGACCATGGAGTTTCTGGCCAGTTCTTCTCCATAGGATAACTGCATTCGGAACTGGCAGTAGATTAATAAACTCTGAAGTTATTACAAGTTATTTAACTCTGTTAAATAACTTGTGTTATTTCTACTGAACTATCACACGATTGCATTGTGATACTATATCTGAAGATCGGAGAGGGATGTATAAGCCCTCTCGACAGCCTCGACATGATAATTATCATTTGTATATTTTCCCGATGGTGATGATGATGATGATGACATCATGGGACCGAAATTTGGCGAAAAGTGGGTGTACTAGTTACACCTCTGCCCACCCCTTCGGGGATTACAGGTGTGAGTGTATATGTATATGTATGTATGTATTTTCCCGAAGGTTTAAATGTATACCTAATACTTACATATTATATTTGTAGAATGTACAGTAAAGTCAACGTTTGATAATCGTATCGTCTAATTATATTTTCGGGTGATTACATTACTGTCTCTCGCTACTTGATACTCTATCTGGACGGCACTGCGCTTACCATCAGGTGCAGAGTGGTCACATTGCCGCGCCAAAAAAAAACTTACTCCGGCTAAACCATAAGGGGTTAATCAAAATAATGCACTATGATTTTAAAATGATCTAGAAAGAGTTCACATTGACATGTACCTGTCTCCAAAGGTTGACAACAATCGTGCAAACCCGGGGGGTTGTTAGTAAGTATTATAATAAAATAGTATTATGTTTTTAATTCGTCTATCATTATTTTAAAAATATATGCAAAAAATAAAAACAACCATAAATTAATTGTTTTTCATAAGACTATCTTTATTTTAAATCTCTTTTGATATTTGTAAAAACAAAGTACTAAAAAGTATTCATGCCATCCATGCTATGAATGGCGGTCGTGTTGCACCACGTATGTAGGGTGTTTCTGTAATTGCCTAGGTTTTTAAACGTTTATGTCCAAACGGAACGTTTTTAACTAATGTAGTTCACGAGCTCCGATAATATTTTTGCTATTGCTATCATCTGTTGTGGAAAGATTTTAACTTCTGCAATTACACAGAGTACTAAACATATACGAGCAAACAAGACGTCTCCAACTATTACATTTTCCAAGATCCAGTTTATCTTTCCTTTCCCTACCATCATCAGATCAGCATCAGATTTTGTACTATAAATATGCCAAAGGTTCTAAGCTCAAATATCCAAACAGGCTGTTTTAGCTATTGGTAGTTCCTAAGGTTTAGTTACTTGGCGAACAGTTCCTGGTGAAATTGCCTATCAAATGTAACAAAACGTTACGCGACCATATTTCTTTATATTTTTATTAAAAGTATGTCAAAATAGTAAAAAAATGCAATAAAATAGCAGTGTTTACTAGGAACATTTTTAATTTATGTTTTTCATTTTGTAAGGAATCTCCATTGATTTATTAAATTTAAATGATGTGGTAAGAGTTTTTATAGTACACTTAATAATAATGTATATGTATGGTGTCTGTTGGTGGGTGGGGACAGGGCTCATACAAATTCGCCCATTGTCCTTTGATAGAATAAGTTAAAGAGTATTTTACTATATACGGAAATAATAAGTTCAATGCCAGTTCAAAATGGCTACTGTTTAACTAACTAAATAAAATCAATTTAATGTGAACCGACACGCTTGCTTTTCATTACACAACTGATAAGACTAATAGAAGTTAACCAGTTTATTGAATGCACACGAAGGCAGGACGCACTCTAATTAACAACTGACGTGTTGAACTTCCATTATTGGCCGGAAACTGATACTTATCAAACTATTAGGAAAGATAGGTGGAATTTGTGAAAGTATTTTGATAAAAAAGCGTTATCGACTCAAAATACAATGACAGTGATAATGCGGACGCAATTTTATTATTTAAAATTAGCTTTGCTTTATTTAAAACAAGTAAAGTATTTTAATACTGGGGCTTAATGTAATTGAACCAAGTGAATATAAATACCACATAAACTGTGCAACACAACATAATTTACTTATCTTATACTTTAATAATTTTATTAAATTAAAATTTAAAGCAAATATCAATGTTGTATAACATGCAAAAAATATAAGAATGCATTAAACAATTTAGTAACAAAATAAAGTTCTAAAGTTAAATATAAAACATAAACACAATTAAATTCTAACTGAAAAACTGTCTAAAACTGCAAAATCCACTCACCTGAATGTTGCACCGCATCAAAAGTTTACAGCATGCGAATTGTTATTGTATTTTAGTTCTGGGACCGTAGTGTGTCATTATTTTTGTAGTGTTATTGTGGAAAGTTTCCGAGAGCGCCGCAACTTTGGGCTGGTGGGAGCTACGCGACGAGCGGACGGCGGTCTCGAGGGCGCGCCTCGCACTGAGCCGTCCGATTGTTCATTCAGATCTCTACTCTGTCGTTATTCTTACGCAGATGTCAGTATGATGGAGGCAGATATGAAGCCGAGACATCGAATATTTTTAATATTCGCCGTGGATCATTCGCAACGATTTACAATATGAGTAATGTTGATCCAATTCCAGTACAGTAAATAACATTAATAAAATAAATGCTTATATATTTATATAATTATTTGAAGTTTAATTGTTTATAATGAAAATAAAATTAATTTGTAACTGAATATAGCAGGCCGGCATGATTGTGCTGAGTGACGGGGGACTGATGTCTCACGCTACTTGATACTTTAACTGGACGGGCACTGCATTTACTATCAGGTGCAGTGTGGTCACTTTGCTGTGACATGACAAAAAATTTAATTTTTAAAAATTGTGGTATAATTTATATTAATACCTATGTATTAATATAAATTATACCTTAATAATACCTAACTAGAACCTATGTTCTATGTTATTTCCCAAAAAATAGATTGAACATATTTTTTACTTTTTGCATAATAAAATAGCTTATTAAATTTATCTTCGTCAAGGTTGGATTACTTATGAATCAAGTAATTTAATGAAACTGAGGGAATAATTAGCCAGTTGCCCGAATTTTCAAAGTTATTATTAAGCGAAGTGCTAGTGGGCCGTCATCTGGCGGACTAAGGGGTGCCACAGATCTTTACCCTACATATGTATAACGCGCCATTTAATGACTTCGTTCTTTTGTATCAAAAACAAAAGGTCATTAGCGAAAGAGACTCATTTAAGATAAGCCATTCGCGTTCTTCTAAAGTCCAACGTTTATATAGTTAATTATTATGAGTTGAAAAAATGTAATTAGAACATCATTATATTCTATAATAAGAATTGCTTTTTAAGGTTTAAAAGACTTTAATTGGGATTTTGAATCAATAATACATTATATTACGTTTTTATTTTTTTTCAGTTTTGTCTGGTACAGGAGCATTGTAGCCTTCGTGGAAGTTTCTGTAATAACTCCAAGACGACTCCAATTGATACGAACGCATCTCCTGAGAAAACTCCACTGGTTCGTACACAATTTTTTTTAATTCATCGTCATACCGAAGTTCTGTATATCCAACCAACGGGAAGTCCTTTCTCAGCGGATGTCCAGTGAACCCATAATCAGTGAGAATCCTCCTTAAATCCGGATGATGGGTGAACACGACTCCAAACATATCGTAGACCTCCCTTTCCCACCAATTGCAAACCTTCCACAAAGCATATGCTGAATGTAGGGGGGTCAGTTCGTCTGTATAGGTTTTCACCCTGGCTCTCTCTCCATAACGCAAGCTCAACAAGTTATAAACGACTTCAAAACGAAATTCTCTACTGGGCACGTCTATTGCGGTGACACAGGAACAGTGCCCGAAGCACGCATGTTGATGGTTTCGCATGAAACACAGCACTTGGAATATTCCGTCGGGTGCGACTAAAATTTCTAACTCGTCCGTATGCTGCATTTGCACCTTCTGTACATATTTTGGCAGACAAGCGGCTACGTACAAGCCAAATTCGTACAGCCGCTGTCGTTTGGAATTGTCGTGTCTCTTTAGCGTGTGGCTTTGATACTCTATTGGTTCTAAACAAAACGGATTACCGAGTTGCACGGTCTGTTTGTCGAATCTGAGACTGCTTAGATGTAACTTACGTTTGTAAATTGGAAAGGGTTTTTTCATTAGCGCAGATATAAAGCGATACATGTCGATGAATATTTCATTTATATTTGACAAGCGTCGACGGCATTTAATTAAAAGGATTTTATATTGATGAACAAAAAAGAGTTTATATTAAATTTTATAATGTAATCTCTTTTGAAACTTTGTAGATTTATTATTAAAGATGTAACGGTGGTAAGTTACTTGTTAAATATCTTTGTCCAATATTTAATCAAAATTATTTAGCAGGTTCTTAGTATTTAATTGGGGCCAACGGGGTCGCGGGTGCGCAGCGGGGGGCTGTCAGCCCATATCGATGCACTCCAATTTCGGTGCATCGTGCGACCCCGAGATGGACGGCAGCTCGGGTGGTAAGGCCTCGTTCGCTGTCGTTGTTCGGTGCGCGGGGGCTCCTAAGCCCCACATGGAAATGGACCCGTACAAGGCACCGCGCAGGGGCGGTTCCGGCAGCAATTCTAGCACTCCTTAGAATACCCCGGGATCGCTCCGTAAGCGCCGAAGAAGGCCACCTCGGGGTTTTAGCTGGTAGTGTCGGGTGGGGTGTACATAGGGGGTAGGGACTCAGCTCAGCGGCAGCACGGATAGCCATCATCCGGGCCAGGGGGGTGCTGGGTCGTAAGACCGGCTAGTCCAACATAACCGTTTTATTCTTATTCCGCTTCCCCCTGGAGCGGGCGGTAGTAGGTAATAAAACGCTTTCCCCGCGACAAAAAAAAAGGTTCTTAGTATTTTATGTACAAAACTTTTTATTAAACATACTAAATTATTCAATTTATTCTTAGAGTAGTGTTAAATACTCTAAGAATTTATTAAATCACTAGGCTCATTAGTCTAAGGCTCAGAACAGATGAGATCAGCCATTTACGACTTATATTTGAGTTTTTATTTCGGAAAACCACATGGTAGTTGTATGGGAATAGAAATTGTGCCTATTGTAGCGATAGGCTAATCTAATGTAATCATGATATGAAAATAATCTCGGAGAACCGAAGGTGTACTATTTACACCTCTATCGACCCCTTTGGGAATACAGAAATGAGCGTTGTTATGATATTTGATAAAAAGGCATTGGTCAAAAATTATAGTTATTTCTTGTTGAAGATTATTGTCTTTTGGTACCACTTTTATTCCTGTCCTCATATTATCCTAGAACTATTAAATGCAAGCTATTTATTGACTTCAATGTAGTAGTGAACTTATGAAAAAATAAGAGAGACCAGCTCAAATAAAAAGTATGGTTTTTCAGTATAGCGTAGAGAATAATAACATTTATTGACTGCATCGGTGGCGCAGTTGTTATTGCGCATACGTTACGACTGCTGTGCTAAGGTCTCGGGTTCGATCCCCGGGTCAGGTAAAGCGATATTGGGTTTTTTTTATCTAGAAATTCTCAGTATTAGCCCGGAAACATATCACATTATGGGACCGAAATTCGGCGAAAAGTGGGTGTAGGTACTGGTTACACCTCTGCCTAACCCTTCGGGGATTACAGGCGTGAGTGTATGTATTTTTTAAGAAAAAAATGACTTATTTTAAAATCAATCATGCGTCAAATATGAAATGTTCATGATAATTTAGACCAGTTATTTTATCCAATTTGTATTAATTAAACAAGTATTTTCATTGGAAAAAGTTTTTTACTAATCAGAAATTAACACAGTATAAATTCATTAAGGCTGTAATGTAAAAATTACATTGAGTTCCCAGAAATTCCTGAAGATTTTGTTGATATAATCGCCGACTACCTATATAAATAAAAATAGATGTTGCCCACGGTTTTTCCCACGTAGTTATCTATTATTTTTGCGAGAAAAGTACGCAGTCCATAGATGCGTCTTCGGCTATTACATCTGTCTGGTCGGTTGCTTGGTGGATACTGTACGGAGACGCGATGATCTTGTCATTGAGTTCAACCGGACCCTGAATTACAAAATGGGTTTTCAGAAATTGGGCTAAGTTCAATGTCGAAAAACACAGGTGTGCCCGTTCTCGTGCAAGAAATCAACTTTAAAATAGTGGGTTTTTTGTATGAGTGAATCATCAAGGCTATTTATATGGGCTATAATATTAATATATTGAATTATAAATATTAAAACATACCCTTATTACCTATTCATTTTATAATACTGAAACCCGAGACCCAATGAACATTGCATTTAATAAAACAACATAATCGTAATATAATAAATAGGGTAGGTTTTTTTATTAATTTATCAACAAGTTACATTACCTAAAATCTATTATCGAAAGAGTTTTATAAATCCGAACATAAGTAAATTAAACGTCATTAAATGCTGCTGGAAGGGGTAATTGTCAAATTACAGTAAAAGGATGATATGTCCCGTGACGTCACGGTTCTCAGAATGGCCATTACTGTGTCGTTGCGCGAGGGAGATAGCGATATGGTCAAAATACGCAATCATTTTTGCTCATACCAATATTTGAAATAAATATTGTGACCTAAATTTTCAAGCAATTTTGATTCTGTTTTCGCAAAAGGGTTTTCTTTTGCGTATTTTATTCTTCTGCATATCGAATAATATACAACATTAAACACAGCCTACCCTATTGAGCAAATGATCCATTATATTTAATAAAGATAAAGACAAGAGTAGGCCCGAGAGAGCGGTACACGAAGTACAAGGCTTTACTCTTCGTTCAGATGAAGTTTTCCAGTGGAAGTTGCGACATGTGTCCCGCAAGACTAGCGCTCCACCTACACACAAATACAATTTGAAACTCCCAACTTGAACCGTAACGGAATCAACCTTAGCTGAAGGATATCCAATAAACTGTTTCTCACCTGTTATCTTTAAATATATTTATGGTTTGCATAATGGTTTCTAATACCTATTTACGCGAATATTACACATTGAAATAAAACTATTTTTTAAGTCTGCATATAAGTATAAAGAATTATCTTAAGAATACAATAAACGATTTGAGATTTTCGCGATTTCTATACATATTATAAAATTAGAGAACCAATATATAATATAAATATCAATTTAATTACCGAGGTTTCAACCGAGTGGAATTGGCCGTGGTCACGGGCTGATTTAACTGACTGACTGACTTTCTTTATACAATTCGCTCCGGGGGGAAGCCGAATAAGAATAAAACGGTTATGCTGGACTAGCCGGCCTTACGAACCAGCATCCCCCTTGCACGGATGATGGCTATCCGTGCTGCTGCTGTGCCGAGTCCCTACCCCCTATGTACACCCCACCCGACACCACCAGCTAAAACCTTAGTGGCCTTCCACAGGGATCCCGGGGTATTCTAAGGAGTGCAAGAATTGCTGCTGGAACCGCCCCTGCGCGTGCCTTGTAGCGGCCCATCTCCATAGGGGTGTTAGGAGCCCCCGCGCACCGAACAACGACAGCGAACGAGGCCTTATCACCCGTATGTGTGAAGTCTGCCAGCCCACATGATGTAATCGTGGTGGTGTAAAGCTTAATCTTTAGTAGAAGAGGCTCGTTGTATATATCATTATCATATACAGCTGATAATCTTTATATTAATAATTCTACTGTACAAGTGTATGTCACTGAACTCCTCCTAAACGGCTGGACCGATTTGAATGTTCTTTTTGTATGCGTTTGGGTGGCACCCTGGATGGTTTAGATTCACAAATCAGCCCGGCAGATGGCGCTGCTGTCGGTGTGGCGCTCCCTTTCCGGGCAGGACGACATCTGCTGGGTCCGCTAGTATAATATAATATAGCAGTGTCGTAACGTACCTGTTTTAGATTTGTAAGATGTTCTTTCAACGCCGCGTCGTCGGAAAGTTCTTATAGTTCTGTTATTCAAATTTGAATTCATATATTCAGTAAATTTTATACAGTATATGGGTTACTAGGAGCGCTTTTATGCAATATTTTGATTATATTTAAAGTCTGCCCGTACTTCGGAAATACCCACTGTTCTGGGAAATAACACCAAGAAAATCTTTACTGTTTTTGTCCTTATGTTGACATTTTGTTTCAGAAATAAATACATTTTCCAGAAATAAATTATTCAGTAAATATAAATAACACCCAACAGGCACACGCATAGGCACTACGACGACTCCACACTAAGATACGAGTCTTGTGTTATGGGTATCAGGGACTACGTAAGACTTTCAGTCTCACAACACCCAGACCCCGAACACAAATATCTGTCTGTCACACAAACATTTGTCCCGGTGTGTGAATCGAACCCACGGCCTCTCATTTCACCAGCTACTCGCTAACTGCGCCACGGAGGCTGTTAATAATAATACAATTATTTCGTATAATTGATAATATAATAACAATTTGAGAGCAATGCCTTTAATCTCTTTAAAATCTTAGCAGTCCACATGTAGTATCCGTACGCGGACGTAACACATGTTCTACCAGCTATCCATATTACACACAGAAAAGCAAATTATAGCTAGGACTAATATGACTCAGGCAGCCTATGAAACCCATACCATACATCAGAAAACATACAGATAAAAAGGTAATGAGACAATATTTACATAAATATACACTTACGTTTGTAATGCCCTGGGGTAAGCAGAGGTGTAACCAGTATATCCACTTTTCGCCAATTTATTACGGTCCCATAATATGACACAAGGCGAGCCTATCGCTATACCGGGCATAATTCTAGACTCCGGGCTGATGCTGAGTGTTTCTAAATGGAAAAACCAAATATCACTTTACCCGACTCGGGGATCGAACCCGAGACCATCAGCACAGCAGTCGTATAGTATGCGCAATTACAACTGCGCCACCTCCGCAGTCTACTGAGGAGGTAGAAGACCACATGAAAAAAGTGAAAAATGTTTATTTCGCGAACCAAATACACTTGTAAACTGTGTTTTCTGTTAAGTATATAAATTACTTGTGTTAGGAGACCCTGCTCTTTGACAACTACGTAATACATAACCCTTCCTTAGCAGTTGGGTAAAAATGTGTAATAATAACTTCTACTCTGATACATTCTTATGTAAATATATTTAATACAGATAAATTTCAACATCTCTTTAGTGTGTGTGTCTCTTAATTTTTAGCCATATTATTGAAGAAATTTTGCCGTATCATAGGGTAGATATTAATATGTTTATTAAAATGTTGTATAAAATGGCGAATTACCTACAATTGCATTAAATAAACTATGATCGTCCTACTTATAACGTTGCATCTCGTAGTTCTATATAAACAGCATATCACATTAACGCACTCGCTCAGACATTCCTATTGATACATAAACTTACTATCGTAATACATACAGTAAAATTAAAATTTTACTATGATGAACATGCTTGGAATACCCTGGACAGCACACCGGACTAACGTGTCGATACTCAAGGAACTCAACATCACTACAAGACTTTCAACAACCTGTCTACGCAGAGTCCTTGAGTTCTTCTGCCACATTACCAGGAAGACTGATAACAATCTGGAAAAACTCATCGTCACTGGCAAAGTGGAGGGCAAAAGAGAGAGAGGTCGCAACCCAACACGTTGGTCCGACCACATCCGACACAACCTTTCCATGACAGTCCATGATGCTATTCAAGTTGCCAGAACTCGTGACAGATGGAAGAACATCATTATAGGAAAATATATTCATGGAGGAGGTCACGACCCTCAGCAATGAGGAAAGCGATGCAAGGAGGATGATGAACATAAGTATTGCTTATTTGAAATTATTATTTGTAAAAAAATATTTCGCTCGACATTAAATTAATTCATTTGACAAGGGATTTTATTTATTGTTGCGTTTAAAAATTGTCTTATTTCCTGGATATATGTTTAAATTTTATTTGTGTTGTTTTTTTTATAAATTTAAGGAAAAAAAAAAATCTTTTTAAAAAATCGATTCAGTCGCCCATTTTAAATCCTTTGTGGATATGCCTTTATATTACATGTTGTATAAATAGAACTTGAAAAGCTTACTGTCCAACAATATCCAGATCCGAAACAAATATTTGAGAATCAAAGAAACGTTTGGCTCGGCACGGTAATCAAACCCGCGGCTTCTCGTTTTACAGGCCCTTCTTCTTCGCCCGCTGCACCAATAAGGCAGCACGAAGTTTTCAACTGCTCAATATCAAGTCTCAAAGCGACCAAGTATTTTTGTCACATTATTTTCCGATTTAATTTAAAATTTATAATATTCTAAAAATATAAACTTACATTGTCAAAAATAAAAATATTTGACTCATTGTGATGTCAAAAATATTGTTTTGTCGCAGTAGCAGTATTAAATGGATACACAATCTACATAAATAATTTACGAGACCACAAAGGCCAACAATCAAGCAAGCCAACTAATATTACTTTAGGTACGGATGATATCAAACGAAAATGTTCCCATTTATCTTTTACAGTCTCATACATAAACCAGAAAGCTCAGGCTGCACTTGATTCAGTGTTTCCCGCCGTCCAACTCCAGATTGTGCGCCGCAACACCACAACTTCCGGCTTCCGGTGGTAACATTGCGCCTGCGCGGTGCGTAACACCAACCGGATGTGACGTCACGCCCATGTCACGTCCGTATGCTATTGCTACACTAGATTTTAAATTGCGAATAAAATGTTATCTGTATTTTTTATACGTACATACGTTTATCTATTTGAACCATGTCATTCTGCTGTGGTAGGGTTGTCACAAAATCGATATGGTGCAGTTAATATGTATAAAATAAACAAATCAGACCCACGAGAGTCTGCGTTTGATTCTGTCACAACTGTTGAGCATAAATGTATGATCAACAATTCTACAAAATCTAAATAATACATATTAAATTTTTTTTTTTTTTGTGCCTGGATAGTCAGACGAGCAGACGGGCCACCTGATGGTAAGTAGTCACCGCTGCCCATAGACTTCTGCAAAGCCAGAGCACAGCAGAGCCGCTGCCTACCGTTCAAGGACTACTACTATATGAACACAGATAATGATTAAAACATTCGTAACCTTAGAGACAAACGTTTTAACGAGATTATCGTGATTTTTAGATGTCCATTTTAACCATGACATATCTGAACCAAGTTATAAGTAGATGTTCTTAAACATCTTATTTATGAAATGTTCCAAATACTTAAAGTAAAACATTTTATGGTTTATGCAAGCAGCAAGCTTTAGCTTAGTCATGTTTTGTATTCGTATCGTAGGTATGCATTTGAATATTTAGAAATGGAACTGGTTTGGTAGTACAAAATTTGGGCGAATCTTCCTTTCCGGCCGCAGCAGCGACCGCAACCCTACTACTCTAATCTAAGCGGACGTGTACTTTAAACACATTAATATTGCACAGCCTTTTCTTTTTATAACTGGTTTAATATTACATTAATTGCTTGTTTTGTGAATTGTTATTCATGCATTCATAACGACTAATATCGATATTACTGAGAGCGGGGAGTCCAACTGAGAATTGAACTTTTAATTATTAATAATATCCTTAAATCTAAGATATATCGAACTAAATGAGAACATCAAGCAAAACACAATTAGATATTTTTTCATGAAAATGATAAGCCTGCACGTAGAACCGATGGCCGTTGGGGCGGAAAGGTTCTCGAATGGCGACCACGTACCGGAAGGCGCAGCGTGGGTAGACCCCCCAGAAGGTGGACTGATGACCTGGTAAAGGTCGCGGGAGTCCGCTGGATGCGGGTGACGCAGGACCGGTCATTGTGGCACTCTTTGGGGGAGGCCTATGTCCAGCAGTGGACGTCCTTCGGCTGACGATGATGATAAGTCTGAATGAGCAGGGTGTCTTAATCGCCCGAGAGTTCGACTCACAATGTCATTCACTTTAAATTATTTGTACATTAGTAAATTACTTTTTATTTTACTATTGAGACTTCGAATACCAATAACAAATATATAATATAATTATCCTATAATCGAGACTTGTCGCTTTAAATAAAATTAATCCGATATAATGAGCATTCTTAAATTTACTTTACAAAGTTGATTTTAGTGAGTTCATATCGAAGTTTTACTATGCTAAATTACTTTCTACAAGAATCAAATAGGGTTTATATTGTAGTATTAAATACTTGTTATCCACCCTTGTCATTATCTTTCTACTAAGATAACCTTAAATCTAGGAAACAATACTTATACGTTAGGTTTTTCATAACAAAAACAAAGGGGTGATAGATTCGTTTCACGTGAAAAGATATTCCATCTATACTGTAGTTCAATTCAGTCTGTTTTAAGTAATTGTGTGAAACTTTTCTAAATTTCTCTTAATTTTCTTTTCATACAAACATGAGATTTAGTAGGGAAATTAATACTTTTCTGGGAGGGAATAAAGTGAGCCGCTACACGAGATTGTAAATTGTTTGAAACCTTTCTTTTCTTTCTCAGTGGTTTGATTTATTGTAGAATAATTTGCCGTGGATTAAATTGTAAGATTCAAATAAGCATGCTTTTTTAAACGTAGTTTCGAAATAAGGTAGGTATTAATATAAACTTCTTTAGTTATTTTTTGGGAATATTATTTTTAAATGTCAGCAGACTGGGATGCGTATAAGGCAGCACAAGTGCTATATAAGAAGTGCACCCGAGAGCGGAAACGTACATGCTGGAGAACCTTCTGTACAAATATTGAATCAAAGAATCAGGCAGCCAGGGTACGAAAAGTTCTATCCAACGAACCGAACCGAGACTTAGGCTCCTTGAAAAAAACAGATAACAGCTACACGTCAACCGACGCGGAAATGTGCGAACTGTTACTGAACACACACTTCCCAGGGTGCTCTGTCACGGAAAGCACCAAATAGGAAGAGTCGGACAAGCGGTACTTCGTACAGCCAACTGCTGAAGCCGTCAAAAACGCCCGCAGAATAGTTACACTAGACTGGTTACATTTTTTCAGTGATATAGCCAATCCAATCAATGTGGATTTTGTGTTATAACTTTATTGGAAAATGGAATTAATTTTATTAAACTCATATAATATTAGTTATATTAGTTTGTTCGAGTTAAGCAACCCGAATCCTTTTTAACCCCAGCTACACGATATTATAATTAAAAATTGAATATGCAAAATAATACCCTGACATGATCGTAATTAATGACCAAGCGAAAAAAAGGCAAAGCTAGCATAATAGGCTAAAAAATGTGATACGCCAATACGGCGTATATAATAAACACTGTAAAGTGCCTTATTGATTCAGTAGATGCCGCTGAAATTTAGTTTGTAACATAACAATGATATACAGCCTCCGTGGCGCGAGAGGGCGAAACGAGAGGCCGTGGGTTCGATTCCCGCACTGAGACAAATGTTTGTGTGACAGACAGATGTTTGTATCGGCTCTGGGTGTTGTGGGACCCAGTCGTAGTTCTTGATACTCACGATACAGGTTTCACCTAGTCTGGGGTCAGAACTATATATAACTGTAAAAAAACTATTCACGATCAGCCTATAAATAACGCGATAATGTAGAGCCACATATTTATGCAGCGTCGCCACAGTTACTGCTAAAAATATCGTATATTATGGAATCATAATAAAAACACAACACCACAGACCATATATTCGGACAGCAGCAGGCAATAAAATCATTTGAAATTCATCCGGTCATTTGTAAAATTCTTTTTATGTTTTTAAAGTTCAAAATATATGAGACTAAACTAAATCTTACATATAACACAACTCTAGGTGGCTTATTTATTGCCGACTGTATTTACTGTATACAATGTCCGTCTTCATTTTTATACTACCGCTGCCCAGCACGCGACCACGTTCGCGAAAATAAAACTCCGTTCATTATCTCGTTTAAATAAAGAAGCCTACATAATATGACTATAAGGAACGCTTTAAAGGGGTAATTTGTTAATGGAGAGGCCGCAAATCTGGCGTTATCTGATGCCGCAACGACCTGCCTTTTCGAAACAAGTAAACTCCCACTGGTATCCGTTTTTTTTCCTAAATAATGTTCGCGACGCGACTTGTTTACTACCCCTTTCGCGATAAGAACTCTTAAAGAGATATTAAGGGCTGTTAAACAAATTGTGTGCGGTTTTGTTAACGACCGTAATGTGTTATAAGTAATATATATAAATAGTAATATAATATATATATATATAAATGCCTACATTTTCACACGTTTTTATCGTTTTAGTTTCGGAACGGTTTGTTTTTTTGTACCGGAGAACTTATGAGAGGGTTAAAACCAGTTTAATGCGACCTAAAGATATGTTACATGTTAAAAATAATAGTCACACGCGTATTTCATCAGCTGTCATCGGTTCATAATCAAAGTACAATGTTTTACAAGTTTTGTTTACATCGTCTCGGCTTCCAGTGATTAATCCAAACATACTTAGTCGGAGGGGTTGGTCTGTTTATTTTGAGCCACTTGTTGGATGGCAACGAACAGTTGAAGGAAAACAAACAACTTTACATATTTGATTGTTAGTTTAATATTTTGAATTTCCTAATTTAGGGTTTTGAATATACTTATTCGCGGGCTTACTAATAAAACGAATGTGTATTTCATAATATTCAAAAGGTTTATTTTCGACTTTGCTTTTTGAACTATTATATGTTTAAAAATATATAGTTCATAAGCAGCGATAGCCTAGTTGGTTGCGGTACGGACTGTCAAGACGAAAGTCGTATGTTCGAAACCCAAGTGGCATACACCTCTGAATTTTCTAAAGTTATGTGTGTATTAAATGTTAATAATTATCGCTTGCTGTAACGGTGAAGGAAAACATCGTGAGGAAACCTGCATACCTGAGAATTCTTATAAGAATTTCGAAGGTATGTGAAGTCTATCAACCTGCATTAGGCCAGCATGGTGGATTAAGGCCTAACCCCTCTCATTAGTAGAGGAGGCCCGTGCCCAGCAGTGGGACAATGTTTAATACAGGGCTAGTATTATTATGTTTAAAAAACTGTTATTTTATGCCGAACATATACTAAGTATCAGGATGAAAATAATTTTTATTCTTATGCCTTTTTAACCGACTTCAAAAAAGGAGAAGGTTAACAATCGTCGGAATCTTTTTTTTACGTATGTTACCCGATTACTTGAAGACGCCTGGACCGATTCGAGAAATTCTTTTTTTGTTTAAAAGGGTATACTTCCCAGTTGGTGCCATTGGCACCAAGTCAGGATCTGATAATGGGATCTCAGAAAATTCAAGGAAAATCAAATTTTATAGTGACGCTTAATTTGTTTTTTATTGTCTATGAACACAATCAATACATTTTATTCTTTCAATACATTTTATTTTTTCATTACTCTAGTAAGTATAGGAGGCCATAAAAATAAGCCTTCCGAGTACGTATAGCTTCTTGTACATTTGACAACAAAGGAATATTTTTTATGTCTCCATGTATAAAGCTTTTTGGATCTACATACCTATTCGTTAATAGCAACGAATTGACAAGAAATTTCAGATAAGTGGCTTTTCTTGAATCGGGGAAAACGCTTCCGTTGCTCTTTTCGTGATTTTTGAAGTGAAATAAGTATTCCTATAAATGAAGCTCTCACATAAAATTCTTTGGCATAAACAACTCATTCCTCTATTTATTACTTAGATGTATTTTTACGAACTAACATACATTTACATAATTACCTTTCAATCACCCACTGATTCCAATTACTATTTAAATAAACAGTAATAAATTACTTTTACATGTAGAATGTGCCACGAAACATAAATTCTGGTAACAGAGACGTCCTTGGAAACAAAAGAAAAACAAGAAATTGGTAAAGTTATTAGCGGCCAGCGGCAGTTTTTGCATTTAATTTCAACTCCATTATGAGGGTGAAAAGTGCATATTTCATAGCTGCCGGGGCGCTAGCAGGGCGTTAAGTGGGGTATTTTATTGGCGTATTATACAATATTCTAAGCTAAAAATCGTGGAAAGAGTACGTTTTTAATTGGGCAGTGAGCTCGCGTGGTGCTGACGCAAGGATTATTCATTGCCGCTTCAGAGCCAACGCTTCGTCGCCCCGATATTTCTGTTCCATTTTTTTTATGATCGCTGCCCGGGCCAGTCCGTTAGATTTTCTAATAATATAATAATATATACTTCTTTGTAATGCTGCGACTTTTTGTTGTGCTGTCGGTATAAACAGAAATGTAGCATAAAGTCGGGTGAAGCTTTCTTTCTATAATTAATTTATTTAAAAAGTGTTATTAACAACGTTCAGTTAATGTTGTACAAAATTCTGTTGATCCCAATTTATCGGTATTTTGATGTGGTTGTCACATCCGCGCAAAACGTTTCCATTCGATGAATTTATCATTACCTGAAATATTTACATTTGGAATGTTTCGCTTTGGATCAATTAGTAAATTATTCACACAGACAATAAATCGTCGGTTGCTGTATTTAAAAACAGATAGTGATTGGAAGTTGCATCATGCAGGCATACGCATTTATGATTTTTACAAATGAGACGTAATCAGCAGTGATCCGTGGCGCAGCGGGTAAGTGGGCGGTTGGGAAGTGGGCGGTTGGGAAGTGGAGGCTGTGGGTTCGATTCCCGCAGCGATACAAATGTTTGTGCTACAGACAGGTGTTTGTTTCATGTCTGAGTATTGTGGGACTGTAGTCCCTCGTAGTTATTGATACCCACGATTCAGGTTTGACCTAGTGAGGGGTCAGAACTATGTGTAAGACTGTTAGGTGAATAACATAGTAGCATTTTCCCGTGACTTCGTCCGCGTTGAATGAGTTTTTGTCTCTAGGCTTAGAAATGAAACAATAACTACTCCTTCCCAAGAAGTATATTAAACGATTATTAAATTTATTTTTACCATAAATAACGTTATTATGTTTTAATATTATTAATGATAGCTGTTGCTCGCGGCTCCGCCCGCGTGGAGGTCATGTTTGGGAGAAAAAGAATACAATACAAAATACCAATATTCATGCGTTTAACTTAAAAATGACGGATTTTCATACAAACTTTCATCCCCTATTTTATCCCCTTAGTGGTGGTATTTCCAAAAACCCTTCCTTAGTGGATGCCTACGTGATAAAAGGTAACTACTGTCAAAATTTCAAGTCTCTAACCCCAGCCGTTTAGGCTGTGCGTTGATCGATCAGTCAGTCAATCAGTCAGTCAGTTTCTTCTTTTATATATACAGATAAATATGTTGTCCCCTATTTCCCCCCTTTACGGAATGTTTAAAATAATAAAGTACCCTATATCCTTGCACGGGGTTATAAGTATCCTCATACACAATTTCATCAAAATCAGTTTAGTGGTTTAGTCGTCAAATGACTATTACGTTT
Source organism: Laothoe populi (assembly GCA_905220505.1). Classification (NCBI taxonomy): domain Eukaryota; kingdom Metazoa; phylum Arthropoda; class Insecta; order Lepidoptera; family Sphingidae; genus Laothoe; species Laothoe populi. Next base: position 14,030,314 of record HG992148.1, read on the forward strand.
TCAAACCTTTAATCCCTAATTCACTCTCTAACAGTCTTATTAATAAAAAATGCTTATTCCAACCTTAATCTGCAGTTACTCTTAGACTAGTTATTCCCAGAGTAACGTCGTATTAACTTCGTAATTGCATTGTTATTAATAAACTTGGAGTAACCTCGGAATAGCAATACATTCGCTACACCGGGATTAAGGTGTGCATTATGGCAACCCACATCAATTAAAAGTAAAAAGAGTGAGTCAATGAATGAACTCAATCCCCGATGATGACATTAATGACAGTGACACAATATTTTGGCCGGCGATTTATCAACAAAACTATGTTTATCAAATTGGATTTTCTGTGTTTCGATCTCTAGTTTGTGTAAATGCGTGTTGTTATCAGCAGAAAAATACGATAAATTTCGGCGGAAATCAACTCAAAAAAGTATTCGTTCATTTAACTGGGATGAAGACGAAAAGGTAAATAATGTATAAAAACATTTTATTGCATGGTTGTTACAAGTTCATTTAACAGAGAATGATATCCTTGGTATTTATTGACCTGTATACCTTATGTTTCAGCAATTATTTCGTCCAGTTCTTATTAAATATGCTTCAATAATCGAAAATAAATTCCTGGATTTACAACATTAATAAGAATAAAGTTGAACCAGTGACTACTAGCGAGACATATATGGTTGTTAAAGAACAGGTCAGTTGATTTAGCCAGATCGCATAATGATAAAGAAGGATAGTTATTTAGTGTCTATAATAATAATACTAGCCCTGTATTAAACATGTCCCACTGCTGGGCACGGGCCTCCTCTACTAATGAGAGGAGTTAGGCCTTAGTCCACCACGCGGGCCTAATGCGGGTAGGCTGACTTCTCATACCTTCGAAAAATTCTCAGATATGTAGGTTTCCTCACGATGTTTTCCTTCACCGTTAAAGCAAGCGATAATTAACATTTTAATTCACACATAACTTTAGAAAAGTCAGAGGTGTATGCCACTTGGGTTTCGAACCTACGACTTTCGTCTTGGCAGTCCGTACTGCACCCAACTAGGCTATTACTATTTAGTGTCTGCCATACATAATACTATCTTCTTTTTCAGGATTCCAAACCGTTGATAATCACTAGTCTTAATGTAGATAAACAGGATGTAGCTGTAAGTATCAATCAGTATTATTAAAGCAGAAAGCATCATAATTATCTCTGGAATAATTATTAAATATACATTTAATTTTTTTCTAGAATATATTCATTGAAACTATTGAAAATGTTGATGAACAATGAAAAATTGACTCCAGTAGTGGTGAGCAGATAGGAATATAATTATTGAGTATACATTCATTTATTATGCACATACATACTAAGTGGTTTACCTAAATTTTAATGTCTTACAGGTCTCTGAAGATGATCCATCATGGCCACACAAAAAAATATATATGGACACACAATATAAACTTTGTTATAGACTTAATTTATAACTTTTGTAGATACCCAGAAGAAAAATTAAGATAAAGAATATAGCAGAGAACTGTTTGAAGTCCAGAAAGGTAATATAACTACTACTTTTGCTAGATTAATGGGTAATATAGGAAAACCCATGTGTTTGTAATATATGCGGGCATGGTATGATTGACACCTATGTGTCTGATGTGACATCATAAGGAAGACCTGTTGGTATCAACCAAATCACTGCAGAGAGGTACTATTATAATGCTGTTATTTGAGATGGGGGCGATGAGTCCTGCACTGATGTCCTGCTTAGGGTGTATTTTGCATTCCCCTTACCAGCTCCCCCTAGCCAACCTAACTCCCTAATGATTTTATTGCACATGTTAACAAAGTAAGTTAAACTTTGTTAACATGTTTTATTAACCAACTGTGATGTAACTGGTTGTTATTTTTACAGGACCGTGGTGAATATGTCAATAATATGATAAGCCATGGTAAAATGTTGAAGGACGAAGAGCAATTACGGACAATTACGGATTATGGCTGAAGAAGAACATTTAATAAAAATTCACAAAGAAATATTTAAAAGCGCAATTATCGGAAGAGCAATTTTTGATTCAAAAAAAGGGTGTGAAGAGCGCACTTAGTTAGGTACCATGTAGAATTTATTTACCTTATGTAATATGAATTTCTAATAAAAAAAAATCATGTCTTAAATTTTTTATCTACACTCAAAACACTAGTAAGAAAGAAAAAGATTACTTTTTAAATAAAAATAAAACCACCTTACAAAAAACCCAGACACAACTAAAAAGCAATAAATAATTTGTTACATTTACAAAAATTAATTACATAAAATCTAAATCAATTATTTTTGGAGTTGGTTCTGGTGTTGTTTTCTTTACTTTTAGATTCATAAAACCAAGTATGGATCTATTTTATATTTTTTTGTATGCCTGATTATTCTGGTTTTTCCATGTTTTGACTGGCACTGACTCCAAATAATTGATTTAAATTGTATGTAATTAATTGATGTAAATGTAACCAATATTTATTGCTTTTTAGTTGTTTGAAGGCGGTTTTATTTTTATTTAAAAAGTAATTATTTATTTTTGCTTTTTAGTGGTACAAATATAAAATAGGTTCGTTGGAGAGAAATCCAAAAGAAAACATCACTAAGTCACAGAAAAGCAAAATTCTCAGTTTCGTATATTCGGACAACAAATTTTTGAAAGTTATTTTGGTTTTAAAACCAAAATACTCAACCTGTAGCATATTCTCTGTAATAAAAGAAGAATTTTCCAAATCGGCAAATAAATAACGGAGTTCTGAGGTAACAAACATAAAAATAAATACGCGTCGAATTGAGAACCTCCTCCTTTTTTTTGAAATCGGTTAATAAAAGCACAAAATACTTGTATTGCACGACGATATTTCTAAAATTGTGGCTATGTCGGATGTACATTGATATAAAAACGTTATGTCGATGTGATACAGATTACAGTATTGCTAAACCATCCTTAAACCTACATATTGGTGGGAGTAAATTTAATCCTTGGCGTAGTCTCGGCGTAAGCTAATTCTTGCTTACTTCGAGTTTATTAATACAAGTTTTGACTAATACTAGTTTAATCCTCGGCGTAAATTTAATCTCACGTTACTCCATGTTTATTAATAACACCGTAAGGGTTTAATCTTGAAAAACGCCGATATACGTGTGCTTTTGTAACCAGAAGCAGGTATATGAAATTTCGTGCGTCTTACTTTGAGAATGACGGAAATCCGTTCTTAGTGCTTTCTTACTACACTAAATTCAATGCAATCGTATAATTTCAGAGATCTCGTGATAATATGAGTCAGTGGTATTTCGCGTCTGTATGCTCAAATAGGATTAATATTATAAATTAAAATATTATTTAACTGCCTGTTGTAATTTCGTACCCGACACGACTGTTGTGTATAGGTCTCGGGTTCGATCCCCATGTCGAATAAAAGGGATATTGGGTTTTTCTATTACAAAATACTCAGAATTAGCCCGGAGTCTGGAATTGTGCTCGGTATGGCGATTGGCTCGCGATCCCCCTATCACATTATGGGACCGTAATAAAAGTGGGTGTCACGTTCACATCACATTATGGGGTGGTAATACCATGCATGAGTGTGTATCTATGTGTTTTATTTTTCGATGTTAGCTGACAAATATAAATAAATATTACAGGTCAGGATACATTAAAATATAACGATTCACAGCTAAGGTGGAATGTCATCACCCCTTACGAGATAGTGTAACAAAATACACAGGGTAACTGATGTTCATATTATTTCACATAATATTTCAAACAACGCGATCCGCTGCCTGGCAGGCTAATTTAGCGTTCCGAGCCAGCGAGCTGCGGCAGCCTGAATTTAAACATTTCTTATAGAAGCTGTGAGGGGCGCACCGAATCTATTTCACGCACATTACGCGGCTGACTTATGAATTATTGCTGCTGTAAAACTCAGCACATATCAGTCCATTTACTCCCATTTTTAATAATTTGAATACATTTTATGTATTTTCATGTCTGTCATGCGAACGATGTATCATAAACATAAGATTTGCGTGCTTTGTCTGCTCACGTACTGTATTTCCGCTATAATTTTTTTGTGTTCTGTTCAGTTCACTGCGTCGGTGGCGCAGTTTTAATTGCGCATGAGTTACGACTGCTGTGCTGAGGTCTCGGGTTCGATCCCCGGGTCAGGTAAAGTGATATTGTGTTTTTCTATCTAGAAATTCTCAGTATTAGCCCGGAGTCTGGAATTTGTGCCCGGCATGGCGATAGGCTCACCACCTATCACATTATGGGGCCGAAATTGGGCGAAAAGTGGGTGTACTGGTTACACCTCCGCCTACTCCTTCGGGGATTACACTAGTGAGTGTATATGTATATATATGTAAATTTTCTTGTGTGGTACTTCGTTAGTCTCAACCGTGCAAAAATATATTGTAAAATGTTTCTCGAGTCGTCTTTATAATTAAACATTCTTGATAGTAAATCCTAACATAAAATTAAACTATGGCGGGCAATTTTTATTAATATCAGGGATTAAACTTAACTTTTTTTGTAGCTTGGCAGATTAATTTGTTAACAAAATATTGTAGATATTTTAAAGATTTATTTAAAAAGATTTTATGTTTCATAAATTATCAAACAATTCATCCGGCATCAACTTGTGAAAACAACCTTAAATGCTGCTAAATATCTTTGTTACCAAAACGTAGTCTGAATCAAGCTAATGGAATGGTTATTGAATGGTCTACTTGGGATTTCAAAGACATTTATTTGAAATCATTGGCGCAAGAAAGCCGCTTGCCAACCGATCCTAATTTGTCTGAAACAAGCTATTTATCTACCTGATAAATGAGTCTGGTCATACCTACCATAATTTGGAATGCCATTTTGCGTTTACTAATATCTGTAATAATTACCAGTCTAGCTGGATGGCGCAGTTTCAATTGCGCATGCGTTATGGCTGCTGTGCTGAGGTGTCGGGTTCGATCCCCAGGTCAGGTAAAGTGATATTTACGAGGCGACTAATTGGGGCCATCGGGGGTCGCGGGCGCGCAGCGGAGGGCTGTCAGCCCGTATCGATGCACTCCCAATTCGGAGCATCGTGCGACCCCGAGATGGACGGCAGCGCGGGAGGTAAGGCCTCGTTCGCTGTCGTTGTTCGGTGCGCGGGGGCTCCTTAGCCCTCCATGGAGATGGGCTGCTACGCAGCACCGCACTGGGGTGATTCCGGCTGCAATTCTAGCACTCCTTAGAATACCCCGGGATCGCTCCGCAAGCGCCGAAGAAGGCCACCGCGGGGTTTTAGCTGGTAGTGTCGGGTGGGGTGTACATAGGGGTTAGGGACTCGGCCCAGCGGCAGCACGGATAGCCATCATCCGTGCGAGGGGGATGCTGGGTCGTAAGACCGGCTAGTCCAGCATACCCGTTTTATTCTTAATCCCCTTCCCTCCGGAGCGGGCGGCAGTAATAAAACGCTTTCCCCGCGATGACAAAAAAGGTAAAGTGATATTGGGTTTTTCTGTTTAGAAATACTAAGTATCAGCCCGGAGTCTGGAATTATGCCTGGTATGGCGATAAGCTCGCCCTATCACATTATGGGACCGTATAAATTCGGCGAAAATTGGGTGTACTGGTTACACCTCTACCGGGGATTACAGGCGTGAGTGTATACCTATGTATGTATGAATGTATGTAAGTAATAATTACCAGTATCATCGTAAAAGCAAAAAATGAACTCTTGCTAAATCTAAATCTTTATAATAATAGAAAACCATGTATTTTAAACAAATCAAACGAAACACAACAGTTCTAGTTTAACCTAAACAAATAATTAAACACTGAATTAAATTTGTACGCGTCGCTTATTTGGCTACATGTTTGTAATTATAATTTTAGTACTTTCATCTAGTATAAGTTTTAAACCCTTACGCTGCCAGCCGCCATCGACAGCTGTGTTTGGAGACTTTCCTTAATAATACCATCCCTGTTTTATACATTGTCCCACTGCTGGGAATGGGCCTTCTCTTTTAATGAGAGAGGTTAGGCCTTAGTCCATGCTAGCCTTATGTGGATTGGCAGACCGCACACACCTTCGAAATTCTTATTGTGAATTCTCAGGCAGGTTTCCTCCCTATATTTTCCTTCACTATTTAAGCAAACGATGGTTTACAATGAATAACACATAACTTCAAAAGGCAGAGGTGTATTCCATTGGTTTTGAACCCGTGACTTTGGTCTTGGCAGTTTGTACCACTTCCAAAAAGGCCAAATAGACTTTCGAGATTAATAAGGGACATTATTGAAAAGCTACAGGAGAGATTTAAAGATTTTCAAAAAAAAAACACAATTAACAAACTTTTGCGTGGATTTTAGTAGAATTAATATATTTGTTCTGTCGTGAAAAAAATGAGACCTGTTTTACTAGTTGATTAGAGCGCCAAAAAAGTGCATATAAAATTATTTTTCCGACTATATATATAACTCAATATGGCAAAAAAATGTCGCTTAAATAAAATAACCATCGATATCGTGTTTAATATTTATACAAACGCACTCACGCCTGTTATCTCCGAGGGAGTAGGCAATTGTGTAACCATAGTACGTGCATATTTTGCCGAGCTTATTCCCGTCCAAGGATGTCACATGGGGCGAGCATATCACTATACCGGGCATAAATTTTATGTAATACATGTATGTTTATTATAATGTCTATTTAATTGTAAGTATGTATTTTTTTGAGTAGGTACCTAAATATTTCTTGTTACGTAAGTTATTGACAGCACCGCCGTAAATTCAATTGATTTTATTCCTCTCCGTGCATGGTTGTCTGGAAGAGATCGCTCTTAGCGATAAGACCGCCAATTTGTAACACCTTAATAAGTTAACACAACCTGTTTTGTATGTTGTGGTGTAACAATAAAGTGTTACATTATTATTAATTTCATACCCCGAGCTGATATTGATTCTCGTGATAGAAAAACCCAATGTCACTTTTATCTGACCCGATCGGACCCGAGATCTCAACACAGTCATCGTACTGCGTACATTATTACAACCACGTCACCGAGGCATAATAATATTTATATTTTTTATACATAAGACGTCTAAAATCGCGGGCTGTCGACTTTAAGTTTGTTCATTCGAAATGGTTCGAATTAATCCACAGCTAATCTTCTCTGTAACTGTTATTAAGTAGAGCATAACTTTAAGGCCTTGTGAATGGAGCCATGTGGTCAACTACCTAACTTATATTAAAAGGAAACCCTACAATATATTAAAGATGTAATCTACCAATATCATATTGTAATCTTTATAGGCCGAAGGCGTTCAGACTCTTAGATTTATTATGTTCTGAAGTATCTAAGTGGCTAACATTAGTCGATTTGGGGAGTGCTTATCTAGACTACATGTTTAAATGAAATATAAGTTTAATGGCATTTTGGAAATATTATACATACATATACATTGCAATCCCCGAAGAGGTAGGCAGAGGTGTATCAGTATACCCACCATTCGTTGAATTTATTGCGGTCCCATAATGTGATAGGGAGCGAGACCATCGCCATGCCAGGCTCAATTCCAGACTCCGGGATACTGAGTATTTCTAAATAGAAAAATGCAATATCACTTTACTCGACCCGGGGATCGAATCCAAAACCTCAGCACAGCAGTCGTAACGCATGCGCAATTAAACTGCGCCACCGAGGCAGCCAAATATTATATTACCCGTTGGATGTTGTATTACGCTTCACGCTCATTATTTACCGATTCACGGTAGATATTATATTTTAAGTATAGAGTAGTTGTACAGTCTCTACGTCACGGTGGCTTGCACTTTGGCAAGCTTCGTCTTTGTGCTTTCAATTTGCGTTGAATTTCATAGTGCCATCGAGTTTTCGTAACCGAGCCACATAAACTGTAGTAATTGCATCGTGTACGTGCATGTGTGAGCGTTTGTGAAGAGTACTTTCTATATGTGAGTCCTGGCCACTATTTAAAATTACTAGGTGCTTTCCTGGTGTTCCTGTCAGGAACAATATACCTATGGCTTAATTTAGCAATCGGAGTGTCATCGTGCAACCATCCTATGCAACTAATTTTAAGACATGAAATGTATACCTACGGTACTTTTATGGAAAAAAAATCTTACGAGCAGATGCGATTACAATAGTCTTGCTTTTCGCTACATTTGCATTGACCAATAAGTTATATTACACGCTATTATTATGTAGCTAGATTTATTCTGAAATTGAATGTACCATTTTATTTATTCTTAATACATAATCACGTGTCTCCGAAACCTTGCACACAGTAGTTAGTCTACCTACAACGTTACCGCAACAAATCGTCCGAAGAACACAGGAAAAGGCATTTTAGTGCCATAATGTAAAAACTCTTCAAGTGTTTCAAGGATGCTTTTCATAAAAAAATTGCTTTTCACAGTGGTTAGCCTTTATACTGATTTATTGCTATAAAGAATAACAATACTAGCCTTGTATTAAACATTGTCCTACTGCTGGGCACGAGCCGCCTCTACTAATGATAGGGAATAGGTCTTGGTCCACGACGGTGGCCTAATGCGGGTCGGTAGACTTCACATACCTTCGAAATTCTTATAATGTTTTCTATGTTTCCTCATATGTTTTCTTTCACCGTTAAAATGAGCGATAATTAACAATAAATATGCACGTAACTTTAGAAAAGTCAGAGGTGTATGCCATTTAGACTGGTCTCGAACATACGATTTTCGTCTTGTCAGTCCGTACCACAACCAACTAGGCTATCACTGCTATGTATTTATTACTATACGAATGATTCAAATCTGAAATATCATAATGGTTTGTTACTATTTTCAACTGACAGAGAGACAAATATCTTTTAACTTAGAAGCCTTGGTAGTCGTAGTATTGGTCAATGCGGCTTAGTACCCAGATATTATTTAATAACTTTTATACGCAGCCGCCGGTGTTATTATGCGTACTTTACAATTCTACTACGAGCGAGAGGTATGTCATGTGATTTGCCTTTGTGATTGCACAGTGGGGTGTGATGGTACATCGTCAAGTCGAGACGGAACGGCGTCTTGTCGGAGGAACGACCACTTGATGGCAGTGGGTGTAACATCGCCATTCGCCTTTGGGTATACCGTCGCACCACACGGGTTGGTTTTTCCTGATATCGATATAATAACTATATTATATCTTCAACGTCATATTGTCGTATGTCTCCTCTAGTTTTGCATAATCTGTAAAGCTATAATAATTTTGAGTACTCTTCTATAAGACCGATAAACGTATTTAAAATATAAAGAACATTTTGTTTTATGCAATTTGAATGATAAAGTATCTTGACCGGTCCCTAAATGCTCGTCATAAAAGCTAGTCATTATAATTTTCTTTTTTGTGTCATAATTAAAACTACCAGAGAAATGTTAAGAAATTTTGAAACTTATTTATTTCGGAGACCTCGGAAATTTTATAACATAAATACCTATAGTAAATATTAACATCGGTCTTACGGTTTTAGTCTAAGAAAAATCAAGTAGTGAGAACAGACTCGATGTATTGAACCTTAGAAGAGAGTTCAAAGCGGAGGAAGTGCGCTCTAGTCAATGGGGAAAAATCGGCTGCTTCTAAAAATATCATATGACAGTGACTAATTGCTTACATATCGCTTCTGCATTTGTAGATTATTCCTTATTTTCTTAAACATATTTTGGATATACTAAGATCTTTCTATACATTTTCCGTCAAAGTTTAGATGCTTACCCCAAATACTTAATTCTTATTTAGAGAGCTTCCTTAAATTAATATTTAGTATCAATTAGTTGATCATTATAAAATCTTTTAAGTATCGGTCACTCTCTTAGGTAAATTTTGATCCAAATTTCACATATATCTATATACTAGATGTTGCTCGCAGCTTCGCCTGCGTGGTAGTTAGCTTTGAAAGAAAAGGTATAAAATCTATGAAGGCATTTTAAGCCATAACATCTTTCTATATCATGCTATCCCATAGGAACTGTACATTTTCCGGGATAAAAAATCTATGTCATTCTAAGACCCCTCAACTATGGAAAAAATCCTGTCAATCCCTTGCTCTGTCTAAAACAAAAACGAAACTATCCGGGATAAAAAGTAGCCAGTGCTATTCCAGACTATAATCTGTCGCTGTGCCAAATTTCTACCAGATCCGTCCAGCCGTTCTGACGTGATTGAGTAACAAACATCCATCCATCCAAAAATTCGCATTTATAACAGTAGTAAGAGTAAGATCAAGGATGTATAGTCGATCGAACTATATAACTTGGGCCGGCTCGACCGGGGTAGTACCACTGTCTCACAGAAAACCAACGTAAAGTGACAGTTCACTGTCGCGTTTCGTATGGTGAGTGAGATATCCGGAGGCCCAGTTTCCCCTTCCCTTCCCTAATCCCTATTCCTCTCATTTAAGGCCGACAGCGCATACGTGATACTTTCGGTATTGTGGATGTTTATGGGCGGTGGAGATCACTTAACATCAGGTGACCCACTGGCTCGTTTGTCGGACTATGAAATAAAAATAAATAAAAAAAGTAATAGTTATATGTTGCCTCTAAAACCCGGCAAATGCGATCATTACTGTAAAGTTAACACAATATATCTTAAAAATGTATAAACACTATCGGAGGAATTATTCACTCTGATTTAGCTTTTTTATATTTGTAATCTAAAATTAATGAGTTAATAGTATATTACTGACTATGAGTGCGTCTTTTAAAACTTTAAACAAATAAAATAAGCATCAAAAAGTCTTTCAACGCATAAAAAATCACTAAAAGATGTTGAAGTGAACTTTTCTATACCTATTGCATAGATCATTTTCAATGCTGTTTTGTTAAAGGCCATAGTAAATAAAATCAACAATAAAGGGACCCATTACTTGAATAAATCACGGATCTTTGTATAAGGATTCGTCGTCAAACTCTATAGAATAATGTCACTCCATTATAACTAGTGCCTCATATCTGCCTGAGTGTTCATACTCGATGTTCCAATAAAGTTTTGTCAGGGGATCTTTGCCGGCACATAATAAAGTATTACAAAAGCCAAAGACCGTCATTGTTGCTGGTACTTCAATCCCGGGTGCTCTGGAGCGTTCGAACCGACAATGCTACTTGAACATCGACTGATTTGAAATTCACAATTCTTATTGACAGTTATATTTTAAAATAAGGAAATGATACGTTTTATTTTAAGAATTCTATCAACGTTCGTTATGATTGGCAATGGCGACGTTCATATACGGAAATAAATACTAAGATCTTGCTATACACGAATAATACAAAAGTAGTGCAATAATGCTTTAAAATACTTAAAAGGTGAGAGGATAAAGTTTAAAATGTTCTTACGTCACAAAATATTGCTGATGGTAGGATATTCATATCCGCCCGGATAACGACCACTGTACACAGGGTGAAAAACCCGCCATAGTGGCACACACAAGTGTGTCGCGTCCCGGGATCAGCCAGTGTACATCCGGTTTTTCTCGGGGGTCTAGAGTTGGAGTACAATGTTTGGCCATTTTGCGGCCTTCTGAGACTCTGACAATAGACCCTCGACCGCTTCTTCACCTTCTTGCCCATGGCGTAGTGTGAAGAAGCAGGCCGGCATGATTGTGTTGAGTAGCGGGGGATAGATCGTCTCTCACTACTCGATACTCTAATTAGACCGCACTGCGCTTACCATCAGATGAAAAAAAACCCAACAGTCGACGGATAATACAAGGAAAATAGCAATACTATGAAAAATTATATCGAATAGCGAGAGACAGTCATATCGACACTGTACTAATCATCAGATATAATGTAATCACTTTGCCAAGCCGAAAGAAGCAAAATTACTCATATATTTCAATTTTTGACAAATTTTGATTATACAGTTGCTTCGAAGTTAATATAGAGGGTAGTTTGTGTCAGTGTTAGTGTTTAATTTCGTACATTATTCGATATGCAACCGAATACAATACGCAAAAGAAACCGAACCTTTTGCGAAGAAAGAATCAAAATTGCTTGAAAATTTAGGTCACAATATTTATTTTAAATATTGGTATGAGGCAAAATGGTTGCGTATTGGGAACATATCGCTATCTCCCTCGCACAACGGCACAGTAATGGCCATTCTGAGAACCGTGACGTCACTGGGCATATCATGCATCCTTTTACTGTCATTTGACACTCCCCTTCCAGCAGATTTGAATTGCGTCTAATTTACTTATTTTTGTTTGGATTTATAAAAAATATTTCGATAATAGGTTTAAAGTAATGTAACTAATTGATTATAAATTAATAAAAAAAAATCGTATGAACTACCCTATTCTCTAAATACAAATGGAACTGATTTAGAATTTTCCCAGATTACTCCAAGCATTCGAAAATTTACTATAGATGAATTTACCAATTCACTACATTTTTATTACTATTTATTTATCTCTTCAATATTTTAAAGGTACCCACAAGGAATACAACGGCAATTCGGGATATAATAATATTAATACATTCGCAATATTTTTACATCTACACTTAAATGCATAAAAGGCATATGTTTGTTAATAAATATTATTCTTATTGGTTTACTAAACCACGCTACTGGCCAGCTTCATTAAGTAAAAAGCAAGTAGTCGAATCAGTTCGAACACTCCCCGAAGGGAATAGATAAGGTTTTATGAGCTCGCCACGTCGTTTCTACGCGAATGTGCACTGCATAGGTTTGTACAGAAAACCAATTACGTCTCCTTTTGTTTAGTATTTTATTGTCCTCCGGCTACTCTATAAACATAACTGTTCACGCAACTATCATTTATAACGTTAAAACTTCTAGAATGATATTTGAAATTAGATTTTCTGAGGAGAAACTTCTGCTATTAAAGATGTCTTGACTGGTCTTTAATGAGACAGTGCGACTGTGTCTGCAGGATAAATAGTATGTCTTATTACACGCAACAGTCGCACGCGTAGTTTTGACCCCATACTAGGTCATACATGTATCACGGGTATAAACTTTGAGGGACTGAGGTCCTACAACACCCAGACCCTGAAGAAATATTTATGTATCACACTAAAATTCGTCTCGGTCCGGGGATCGAACCGATGAGCTTTCATTTCAGAGCCAGCCAGTCAACAGTGTCACGAGGTTGTCGAAAATATCAAACCGAATAAAAATAAAAATTGGTAGGATATTAATATTATACTAACCAACTTTATTAAAATATCGTTTATTTGCTAAAATACTCAATGAGGGCAAAATTATCTTAATAAAACATCAATACATTAGCTGAAATTTTTCAATTAGGACCCAATCATCATCATCATCATCATCAGCCGGTGTCAGTCCACTGCTGGATGTAGGCCTCTCCCAAGATGTGCCACTGAGCCCGATCTTCAGCTCTTCTTTTCCAGTCACTGCCTACCGCTTGACCAATGAATACCTAATAAAAGAGTGAGATAAATTTCACTGAACAGAAAATCATTCTTCTTTCAATGTAGCGTTGTACTTATTTTCTTTGTATATGTTCGAATCGACGATAGATCATAAGTATTACAATAATACAGTTGCGGAGAAAGGGAAATCTCATTCAAGGTCTCGATAATGCTAATAGAAATAAGAAATACAATTATGGAACATCCTTGTGTAGTAACCTAGTTCATTACTTCTATTAGTATTGCGGAAATTCTGTTTATAAGGGTCATTAGACATAATTTCATCTTACAACCTTTATCTTCTGATGTTATAAGTAATATAGGAGACTATATACACTTAGTATTCTAGACTAGTCTACCAGTCGGTAACATCTTCAGTTACAAAGCACATCAATATAAAACTTGTGCTGATACATCGACATTTCTAAGGCTTCTCACTCGGAATGCTATATATATCGGTAGTTGATATAAAAGTATTGAAACTGCACACAGCGTGCTAATTCAGTAGCATTCTCGCTCCTAAATACTTTTGATAGTAACTACACAATATTTATCGTTTATATACCCTCTTACACATACATTCAAGCTCCATCTAGTTAGCGGCCCAAATAGCGAAATTCGGCTGTGAACATTTGGTCCGAATTAGTCAGGTTTTTTTTTAGTTTTATTGCCTCGATAGGCATACGAGCAGACGGGCCACCTGATGGTAAGTAGTCACCGCCGCCCATAGACTTCTGCAATACCAGGGCACAGCAAAGCCGCTGCCTACCGTTGTTTGAATTGGTCATCAACTTTGAGTAATTGGTCAGTACTTCTACGGAAACTACAACAAATTTAAAATTCCAAGGTCATCGCTAATAGCTGTAGGTACCTACATTCACTAACATTATACACAAAAGAGGACACCTACACACATATTGCAAAGATAATAAAAAAATATTTAGTATCTAGTTCAGCTACAGATGCTCCCATATTATTTAGATCGCAGTTAAAATGTACCTTAATTTAAGTCTGCTATTGCTTACGTACTATTACTGTGTGTATTTTTGCTAATAAATAAATTTTATTTTGTTTATTTTATTATTCTGCATCCTATACCGTGGAGTTAAGTGCATGTAATGTGACAAAATGGAACATTTAAAGACCACATATTGGATAGGTTATCCGAGAGTTGCTAAGCACAAGTGTGGATGACTGTTTTGTACTCAAATTACGCGGTTTCGTAGGCATATTCGTCACCTTGTGTCACCAAAGATGAATGTGGGAGTAATTCGGCGATAGGTCTTGCCTAGTGTGTAATATTCTGGTTGAATGTTATTTAAATAAAGAACTCTGTAATAGAGCAGCCTCCGGTGGTTCGAATCCAGCACCAAGACAATTTTGAAGTTATACTTCTTTAGGCGCGTTATGGAAAAATGATGACAGTGAAATTTTAAGATGCACGCGCATGCCGTGACACAAAAGTAACACTCTGAAGTTGCCCTAAGTACCAGGCTGGCATGAAATGTAAGGAGATTTGATACCGAAATTTAAATTGAATATTATTTACTATTTGTAAATATTAGTGAAAAAAAAATGTGCTTATATACTTTTTCAAGTGCTCCAATATAATTAATTTAACTATCTGTATGTATTATTTATTAATATTAATTATTAAAATTATTAATATTTGCATGCAATTAAAAATTATTTTTTATTTAATGATGCCAAAGAAGTATAACTTCTCACGCGCGTACATAAGTACACGCACCCATTTTTTTTTGTATGACTGACATATTTGTTTCGGGTCTGGGTGTTGTGGGATCTTAGGCCGTAGTAGTTCTTAATACCTACGATACAGGGTTGACCTGGTGTGGGTCAGGCTTATGTGTGTGACTGTAAGGTGTATTTATTTATACTTGTGGTCGCCCGGTAGTCGACATTCGACAGGAAGACATTAAATTTACAACTCTGAACGTTGAACCTCTATAATCATTGCATACTTTTTTTATTTTTCTATTATGTCAACAGAGACCGTGTACATAAGTCATTAGCGTGTGTTATGTGTTTGACAATGAGAACAATGAATGTTTTATTTTATTATGTATAATGTATTTATACATAATTTATTTGTAACCCATATTATTTATAAATTTTAGCTTTCTGCACTCCTTCATATAAGCGTTAAATATGCCAAATTTCACATTCCTCGGTGCGCGCAATATGTTTAAAAAAGGGTACAAATGTTTTCCTTCACGTATTAAAATATAGATAACATACCTTTTCACGAACGTCTAAGCACAGTTGCAACTCTGTGATGTAATACTGTATCAGTTCAGAAAAACCAATTTGACATTCAAAAAATCTATTATATCCAACACGGTGAATACACTCAATACATGTGATGTGCAAGGATGTGCACAACATGTCTGCGAACTACGCTTTGTGACGTGCCAGTGTCGGGTAAACTCGCTTACCTGCGTTCATTGCAACACACGTCATATCCAACGCTGAATTCATTAACCAACCGAATTTCGTTCTTGTGTGTATGAAATTGACAATATTTGTTACATTTCGGTAAACTTCACATACCTTCGAAATTCATATAATAATTCTTAGGTATGTAGGTTTTCTTTCCGTTAAAGCGAGCGATAATATAATTAACAATTAATGCACACGTAACTTTAGAAAAGTCAGAGGTGTATGCTGTTTGGGCTAGTTTCGAACATACGACTTTCGTATTGACAGACCGTACCGTTTCCAACCAGGCTATCGCTGATTTAAGACGTAATAAAAATATTTTGTATATTTAGTAGTATATAAATAATAATATTTACTAACTCAGTGGTAGCGAAAAAGGCGAGAAAATAGGACACAAAAGTATTATTAAGTATTCGAAGAAAGATACAAATTCAAACGAATCTAAGATAGTGTTTAGAAAACTTGTCTTAACACTTGCGGCTCAGTTTGCGAATTAAATAAATCGGCTAGTTATTATTCATGGAGCACAACCCTGTAAGGTTGATTATGTTACTTGCTATAGCGATTAACGTGCAAGCAAAGCCGGGCTTTGGAATATTTTTGTTGTTTGTTACATTCGTAGACATAAATGCAACAAAAATATTAAAGCTTATTGTTGTTTGTTTACCCATACTCATAAGGTCACGTCTATATTCTCGAAAGGGCAGGCAGAGGAGCAAATAATGCTCCCACTGCTTACTGAGGTTAGTTTTGGCACTTGATAAGCAAGTATATCAGACACAAATTCTATTCCCGGTCAATTTATATGTGATTTTAAGTTTCAATATTAGCCTTAGTTTGTTATTCCTGAATTGGGGTTTCAACCTCACCTCAGCGGGTTATCAGCCTTAATATGCTGCTACTAGACAATGAAGCTACACAAATTGTACAATTAGTTTTGTAAATATAAAAGTACTAAGCAATCTCCTATTGTTTCTTAACAGTAAACATGGAATTGTAGCCTTTTACGGTTTCGTTTTATTCAAATTCACAGATATTGGAAGACAAAGATATTGTCTTGCAAAAACTATAACGTTTAATATAATAAATTTATATCTCAGCCTTTTTCCGTCCACTGTTGGACGTAAGCCTCCACAAGTGAACGCACATTCCCGGTCCTAGGTAGCTCGCATCCATTCGTTACACGCCACCTTCTTCGACGAATGTAATTGTTTTAAAAAAAAAAAAGAACTTTTATTGCCAGAACAAAAAACAAATAAAAAATTAAACTATTTGTTCCAAAAACAGGTCCCCTCACTCAGCGATATGCTGCAGTACAGCCTGAGCAGTACTGCAGCGCCGATTTTCAATAATCAAGTTTTAAATTTTAAACTCCATTCCTTATTCGACTGTGTGTTGATTTTATTTGCTAGCAACTAATAGCGATCGCAGTTGCGTGGTACGTAATAAGACAAGTTTGTCAGAGTGACAGCACGGGGTTACGCTCCGAACGTGTCACTTCAACAGCAGTAATGGAATTCTCATGCTCGCCCGTTCACGGTTTTGTGGCGCTAGTAATACATACTTTAAATTTGCACCGGTAACGCCGCCAGCGTTCCAACAAGAAACTTTTCACAAGTTTTTAAAGGGATCTAAATGGGCCTTATTTTAAACTTCATCTGTCCATCTATACAACAGAAACAAGCGGAAAGAGTTCAGTTTATATGCGAACTCTTGTTGGCATTGAAATTAAATGCATTTCCATCTTATATTACAGAATTGGGTCTGTGAGTATAAGCCTCCATAAGTTTCAGTATTTGTTTAAGAAACAGCATTTTCACTTAATATTGTGATTTGTATTAATTATGCATTAATTATATTTATATAATCTCTAAGTAGAGAATAGATATTGGTAATGAGAAATTTATTCATTCATTCAAGTAGATTATTTTATTTAATTACAATTTAATTATATTAATTTAAATATAAATTGCTATATTTGACAATATACCTTGGGGATGATAACAAAATAATATTAATCGAAGTGAACAGTGAGCTTTAATATACGTAATATAAACTTACAAACCTTAATTGTAATAAAAAGAACTAGAAATTTACAAAAAGTAACAACATTTCCGTTTGTGGAACTGGAATGTTTGCGGCTGATTGGATTTGTTTCGTTCTCCATTCAAAAGCTCCTGAGTTCCAATGGCGGATACTCGTTTTCAGTAAAACACTACGGTTAACCATTGACTGCGAACGTTCCACAATATGCAGCTCTTTTTATTTCTTCCTTTTTATTTGTTTCTCGGTTTAAGCACTCATTTATTGAGCGAACTGAAATTCAACCTTCTTTTTAGCGAAGTAATTAATTTTTATTACTCTTTTCGATCTTAGTGTATTTACTATTCATACGAAGCGCTGATGTAATGAGAGTATTCACACAATATAAAATTGCTATCTGTCTGTATTTCTGAGTAATCGGAGTTTGATCTCGATCCCAACCCTAAAGGCATGTATTTCAGTCTTTTTTTTATGAAATAGGGAGCAAACGAGCAAGTAGATCATTTGATGGAAAGTCACCACCACCAGCTCACCAGCACCCAAGAATACCTACGACACAAAGGATTGTAAAGACACATAAACGCATCAAAGATTTCATTTATATCTTTGGTCATCATTGCTTATCACTTGCATTAACGTTTAAGAAAAAAAATGGGAGAAAAACTGTATATGCGTTTTTTTTTTAATCTGAAGTTTACTCGTATTTGGCCAGCGTGGTGGTATAAGCCCTAACTCCTTTTTTTAATTGATCTGTGTTCATCTGAAGGATGTATATTAGAAGCACAATACCATTATTATTAGTATAGCTAGAAAATTGTTAGAATATAATTCAGGCAATCTCTCAATGTGAATCATATCTGACTTTTCGGTTTGTCTACAAGGGAACGGTCATTTATTTATATTAAGCCGCACAAAAGTATGGAGTTAAAACTTTTTTTTATATAGCTTATTGATTTCACTGGTCACATTTTAAAGTTGCGTCTCAAATTATTATATTTATATTACTCTGGTGTAATATTATAATCATTTTTACCAAATATAAATGAATTCTATATAAATTCTTTAAATTACTAGAAATGTATTTCAACCCACTAAATTAAAAAGCAGCGATAGCCTAGTTGGTTGCGGTACGGACTGTCAAGACGAACGTCGTTGGTTCGCAACCCAAATGGCAGACATCTCTGACTTTTTAAAGTTACGTGTGTATTAAATGTTAATTATCGCTTGAACGGTGAAGGAAAACATCGTGAGGTAACCTGCATACCTGAGAATTCTCATAAGAATTTCGAAGGTATGTGAAGTCTACCAATCCGCATAAGGCCAGCATGGCCAATGTTTAATACAGGGCCATTATTATTATTAAATTATAAATAAAAAAAAAAACAAAATATTAATTCATTTCCTTAGCTATACTTACTATTACTTAATATTATTGGTCTGTGTACGATACTCTGGACCGTATAAAAAGGTTGTCTTCTAAATTTAATATACTTTGTTAACTAACATTCAGGCATAGTAACAAATAGCTACTCAAACTGATGGCAGACCGCAAAAATTCTACCGTAACGTTTCAATTAAACTTGAAGGTTGGCAAGTGGAATGTTTCTCGATTAGACAAAGAAGTTGCAAAAGCTGCTTCAGGTAATTAATCCGCAAGGAATTCTTTTACAGTCGAGGAAAATAATCACGATTTAACTTGACAAAGAACAGAATATTTTTCATCGGTTTCAACAAGCATTTCAAGGCTACCCTGGATGCAATTAAAGGATTTAACTTTTATAAAATATTGTACTGGAGTATAACTCTCGCTACATATTTGTCATAATTTCGCAGTATATTTTGAATCTTCTTTGAAAGTGCCTTTGCCATTACTATGCTGGGTAATTATATTTAAATGGTTTGATGGTTGAAACAGTCAAATTGATGACAACGACAACCAAGGTAATAAATTGCCTCTTCACAAATCACTATCAAGTACCGAGTCCGTCTCGTGACCATGAAGGCTCTAAAGCTTTTGTCGGGTTAAAAAAAGTAAAATAAACCGCGATAAAATTAGTTTTATTTTATTTTAATGAGATCACCATCGAATCCCTATTCTGGGGCTCTGTTTACAGAGAACAATAGTTTAAAAATTATCCCAAGATCTCACTATATCAAATTTGACTGCCTTTAATTAAATCTTGATCTTTTGTTTGCTAAAACATTTATTGTTTGCTCTCTTCAGCGTTCATATAGATCTCAATACCTTAGATCATGTTGGGTAGAAAGAAATAAAAACGATTTATTAGCACAGCTCACAACAGGTACGCCACAAAACAGACAATTAACAATTTTATTGGAAATATATGATTGATGAATGATACCAATCGAAAATAAAAACGAAATATTTAAATAATAAATATTAATAGCTGTGGAACAGTTTGCCAGCTACCGTGTTCCCTCCTTCCTATGATCCTGGGTCCTTTAGGCGTAGTGTGAAGAAGCTACACAGCAGGCCGGCATGATTGTATTGAGTAGCGAGGGATAGATTATCACTCGCTACTTGATACTATAACTGGACGGCACTGCACTTACCATCAGGTGCAGTGAGGTCACTTTGCCGTGCCACGATAAAAAAAACATTAAAATTGCTATAAAATAATAAATTGATGAAAACATTGCTTAATAATTTTATAAGTTTAAATAGTATCTAATTAAGTGAATATCTTTTTTGTGTCTTTACAAAGACTGTAATGAAAATGTTGGAGAATAAAGAATTTTCAGAATTATTTAACGAGATTCTTGCATTTACCTTTGTTGATTTAACGTAGTTTTTACAGACTTTACAGCATTCTGTTCTGTATAAAAACAAAAAAGCCAAGTGAAGCGAAGACTAAAAACTGGATTCTATTGTCACAAAAACAGTGCATGCAAAGAACAAAGAGATTCGTAAAAATAAAAAATGTTGTTGTTTTATAAACAATTGAAAAGAAAGTATATATAAGCATACACAACACGTAAGCCAAACTCAGTTGGTATTTTACTTTTTTTTGAGGAACGGTAGATTTAGTAAATGAAGTGAAATGGGTTTATGTTGAATGTTGCTAACTTTGGAAACATCAATTCAAAGATATCGCAAAGGTTTGCGTGCAAGGAATATTATTGAAATAGTTGTAGTAGGCAAATTCCCAGTTGTGTACTCCCACTGGTATAAGACGATAGTGTTCTATGCAACTACAGTATAGTCGCCGCGGCACAATGGGCTAGCAGCCGGCAATAAAACGGAAGGCGATGGGGTTTGGTTGAACCGGGACAAATGTTTGTATGTATGCACTAATATTTGTCTCAGGTTTGATATGAATGAATGAATATGATTTGAATTTCCTATGATAGGTTTTTGATATTTTTTATAAAACGAAGTTGATTGTGTTCCTATGACTACTTTAATGCTTACAAGAAAAATATATTATGGTAAAATAAATAAATATCTTCATTTTACCAATCATCTAGTTTATTCAATATCTTAATTTTACCAATCATCTAATTAAATAAATATCTTTATTTTTACCAATCATGTAATTAAAAAATAAACATCTCATCTAAGGATTCGATATTCGAACGAATAGAATAATAGTAGCC
Organism: Laothoe populi; assembly: GCA_905220505.1. NCBI lineage: Eukaryota > Metazoa > Arthropoda > Insecta > Lepidoptera > Sphingidae > Laothoe > Laothoe populi. The sequence goes on from HG992148.1 coordinate 14,051,886, forward strand.
TAATATTCGATGCAAGTTTACTTTGTACCTTACTCCTCGAGTTTGTTTATTGCCAATTTTAAATAAACAAAATTGCACACGCTGAGTATACAGAAAGTTTGTATTTAATAGAGCCGTGCACAGCAGTTGCAAGTAAAGCTTCCGTGCAAATTTAAACAGATAGACAACGCACGCGAATAAAGATTTTAATTTATATGATCAAAAACATCTAACTCTTCGTATAATAGGGTTACCAACCAAAATTTCAAAATCTAGGATTTGAAGTTGGAATCCCGAGATAATTCAGTTTAAAAACAGGACGCGTCTTTGTTTTATAACAGCGCTAACACTCGTGAACGTGAAGCGCAAGGGTCCGTAATGTAAGTATTGCAAAAATAGCGTGCGTATTTTAAAATACAAGACCATATCAGGGCGCTTTAAAAATCCAGGACGCTGCTTAAAAACTATACAAGACACTCCAGGACACTCTAAAAACCAGGTCATGACCTGGGAAAACAGGACGGTTGGCAACTCTATCGTATAATTACATATAATCATACAATAACAATATAATATTATTGCTAGTACTGCTAAATCGATATACTTTTCTTAATGATTCGTATAAATTTGGTAGTTTGTCTACAAAAATATTTCTACGAATAAGGAATCTACAGAAATGATTCTTCCATCGATATTCCGCCTACATATTGCTTGTCTTATGGTAATATGAAATTCGAATGTTTTGACGAAATGTTTCTTTTCATTTGCAAATCGACTGCCAATAGAACTTTTACAAACGGAAATATTGTACTTAATTTTTATATAATACTATTTATGGGATGTTTTTTGAGCGTTTTATTGACAGCGACATTTGTTTATATTGTGATATGTTGAAAGCTAGTTATTGTCTAAAGTTATTACTAAAAGCTATAAAACACCGAAAAGGCACAGGCAAAGTCCTGACCCCGCACTAGGCGAAACCTGTATCGTGTAAAAAAAAGATAGACAATAGTTTTTAGTTTGAAAACAGTATACTCGTACGTGGTTCCGTTATCATATCAACCTACTTAACTTCAGTTATGGTCACAAAACTTGCTATTTACAAAATTACGAGACTCTAAAACAAACGTTGAGTGCTTTCACAGTCTGCCGATGTATGTGTGTATTTTGTAGCTGTTTTACGTACAGTCTCATAGTAACACCAAGTTATTTGCACGTCAGTACTGAGTTGATACCTTATAAACCACAAAACGGATGGCGCAGAGAAGTTATAAAAGAAATACGACATTCCACATCTCTGTTTATTACTGTACATTAGTTATACTGCTTCCGTAGTGTCGTCTCGGCATGAAATGGGAACTAATGAGATTTTGATGTTTTTTTGACTGTACTTTTATTTTCCTTGGTAACGTAAAAATGTTGTTCGAGACTCAAGTGTGCAATGTCACTAAGGACAATATCATTTTACACGTTGTAGATGGAAAAATATGGGGTTGGATATGCTTAATAGAATATCGTACCCTTATCAATTTAGTTTATAACGTTTGTAGCTTTATGTCATCGTAAACATTTCTATTAAAAACTAAATCTCTGCGTCGAGTCTAGAAATTTCATTTTATTATTTTCTTGTTGTTTTTTAATGGATAGGCAGACGAGCAGTCGTGCCACCTAATGGTAAGTAGTCAGCGCCGCCCATAGACCTCTGTTATGCCAGGGCACAGCAAAGTTGCTGCCTACCGTTGAAATTGAAAATTTCACTATTCATTAGTAATATAGGCTATAATATTTTGTTTTAAAAAACTACATTTCAACGAGGGCAGAGGCGCAAGAAAAACGTCGTTGATTGATTTATTTTGATTTTTCAATAATGAATCCGATGTCTCTATTTCTTCGCAAAAAACAACCTTATTGTAGATTTGTATCTTTAAAATCATTTTTTCTTTGTTGATTTCAACATATACACAAAAGAATTCAATTTTTTTTAGTGCCCGGATAGGCAGACGAGCAGACGGGCCACCTGATGGTAAGTAGTCACAGCCGCCTATAGACTTCTGCAATGCAAGAGCACAGCAAAGCCGCTGCCTACTATTACTATTTTATACTGAATAAAGATTCGCCAGTACCCCCGGAGCATTAACGACTCACAACATGTCTAAGGTACTCGGATTCGGGAATACAAAATTGTCAAGACAGTCTGACATCCCGTTTCGGGATAGTATCACTCTCTCAAATATCAAACGTATATCAAAAGAGAACGTGTCAGGCTAATTTTATTACCAAGGCCTCTTCGAAATGTGTAGTAGTGCCGTGTGTGTTTAAATTGATATCTTACGAGATGCTGCGGGTTCGATCCCCGCCCCGAGACAAATGATTGTGTAATTTATTAATATTTGTTTCGGGTCTGGGTGTTGTGGGACCGTAGTCCCTCGTAGTTCTTAATACCTACGACACAAGAAACTTATCTTAGTGTGGTAACAACTATGTGTGACTGTTGGCTTTATTTAATTTGAGGTCTGAAATAATTATAAATTTGAAATCACATGTCATTTTTAACTCATCACTCATGATTAAAAGTAAGTTGCAGATGCAGATACGTAATAAAGGTATTATATGTTTCGTTTTGGCACGAAGAATTTCATAATTTTCTAAATAGTTTCATACAATGCTACAATTCGCATACTATTACACAGAAACCAGATATGCTGGTTTGTTTTACGGACGTGTGTCCGCTCAACATCCTCTGTGCGGAACCTTTAAAATTAATTTAGAAACTCTCAATTAAATTATTAAAACGCTACTCTCAGTTCACAGCGAGAATGCGTTATTACTTTAGCTAAAACCTTGAGCTTTAGAGCTTATGCTATTTTTGTGAAATTAATTAAAAAGGTAAGTGTGGTCATTATTATATTTATATAAATAATAAGTCAATTACGTAGGTTGTTGCATGTCCAACTGAACTAAATTTTGACAATAAAATAAATAAATAACACCCACAGTCACACACATAGCCCCGACCCCACACTAAGATACGAGTCTTGTGTCGTGGTTATCAGAGACTACGAGAGACTTTCGGTCTCACAACACCCAGACCCCGAACACAAATGTCTGTCTGTCACACAAACATTTGTCCCGGTGTGGGAATCGAACCCACGGCCTCTCGTTTCACAGCCGGCTACTACCCAACGGCGCCACGGAGGCTATCAATGCTTTAGTTTGTAACTTTCTGGGATGCTATAGGGTAAATGATTCGACATATTTATTATTCAAGTTACAAAATTACGTGGCCGAAAACCTATAAGCGCATAAGTTGAAATCTACTCAATGGTGGTAGTTGTTATATGACAGAAAAAGGATGCTCGATATGATTAATGACGTCACCGGCCGGTATAGCCGTTACAATGCACGTGTGTGAACGAGATAGCGTGATACTTTCCTTTCCTTTTTTTTCCTTGTATTCTGTGAAGAACGTCGTAGGTTGTACATTTGTATTTTTTTGATATATAATTCTTTGAATATTATCACAATGTATAACTGTTTGTTTTACCTAAATAAATAAATAAATTAAGTACCTACTTTTTCTCGTTCATATCAATGTAAATAATAATTGTTTCCTAATTTTTCCATTAATATTGATGCTATCTTTGCAAAACGCTTTCTCTTTCATGTTATCATCGGTTTCATGTAAGATAATTAACAAACCAAACACAGAAAACTACTCCGTTACCCATAATAATATATTGCACTACATTATTATAGACTACATTACCTTAGGATATATGGATTATGTAATTTTGACTGCCTATGTGGTGCAGTTGTAATTGCGCATGCGTTACGACTGCTGTGCTGAGGTCTCGGGTTCGATCCCCGGGTCGGGTAAAGTGATATTGGGATTTTCTATCTAAAAATGCCTCAGTATTAGCCCGGAGTCCGGAATCTGTGCCCGGTATGGCGATAGGCTCGCCCCCTATCACATTATGGGTCCGAAATTCGGCGAAAAGTGGGTGTACTGGTTACACCTCTGCCTACCCCTTCGGGGATTACAGGCGTGAGTGTACGTGTGTGTGTGATTTTCACATTTAAGACAGACTTTTTACAAATACCGTAGGTAAGCTGTTTAGCAACTTAAGTTCAGGAGGACATTCGATGAGTATACTTTAAAATGAATAAAGAATAACCAATTCAGTCATATTTTGTTACAACAGACTTCTGAAATTTAATTTTTTTTTAGTCTTTAGGCAGACGAGCAGACGGGCCACCTGATGGTAAGTAGTCACCGCGGCCCATAGACTTCTGCAATGCCAGAGCACAGCAAAGCCGCTGCCTACCGTTTCATAATAAACTCGTGCTCTCAGAGGATATTATTATAATCAAGGCTCTTCACCCGTTGAAATAGTTAATAACTCATCAATGCAACTAGTTAAATTCGCACGTCCTACAATAAAGTCTATTGTATCGCCACAGGTTCATATATCGTTTGCACGACGCCCCGTTGTAGACGAAGAAACAATATTGTCCATGTTTACAAACGACTGGCTTATTTCATGTTATCCTCCCACTGTCTAACACAATACTCTTGCATTGAATAAACAATGTCTCAACTGTTTATTACTTCACTAAAGATATTTGGTTGAAAATTTATTTCTATCGAAATATTTATTCGGATATTTCCTTTTATTGGTAATACCGAAGGTATAACGGAGGTATTTAGGAGACTAGTTGGGGGTAGTTAATAATGACAACCAAAGTGGGAGTAGTAAATGTTTAATATAAAACAGAGTGCCTTCCGCGCTCCGGTGTTCAGTTAGTTCAGTTCAGAAGACTAGTAGTGTAGCAGTGAGTTGGTAGTGAGAACATTCGTGGTTCGTTCGCGGGGCAGTAAGTAATTGTAAATGGTTCAATGGCGCTGTTCAGTTTAAAAGGGTAATGCTGGTAGATTATTTATAAAGAGAAGCCTTAAGTGAATCATGACATGCGTGTGTGTTAATATTAAGCACTGAGATGTGTAACAGTGCCGTGTAAATCTATCAATAAATTATAAATATTGTATTTGTGCCTTTTAAATATCCATCTTGCATAGTTTTGATGATGTTCCTAACATATCTGTATATATAAAAGAAGAAACTGACTGACTGACTGACTAACTGACTGACTGATCGATCAACGCACAGCCTAAACGGCTGGGGTTAGAGACTTGAAATTTTGACAGTAGGTACCTTTTATCACGTAGACATCCACTAAGGAAGGGTTTTTGGAAATACCACCCCTAAGGGGGTAAAATAGGGGATGAAAGTTTGTATGAAAATCCGTCATTTTTGAAGTTAAATTCATAAAAATTAGTATTTGGCATTTTAGTTAAAAATAAAAAATATATGTTTCAGGATTTTGGAAATTCCGCCCCTAAGGGGGTAAAATAGGGAATGAAAGTTTGTATGAAAATCCGTCATTTTTAAGTTAAACGCATCAATATTGGTATTTTGTATTGTTTACTTTTTCTCCCAAACATGACCTCCACGCGGGCGGAGCCGCGAGCAACAGCTAGTTATTCATATTACAATAGATTTATTAAAATATGAAGAAACTAAAAAAAATATTTTCCTATTTATAAGTTTTATGATAACACCAATATTTGTGGGTACTCAGATTGTACTAATAGTGCCACACTATTGGTCATAGGTTTTTCTAAAATGAGAGAAGGGCCTATGCGTCCACGCTGGCTTAACGCCAGTTGGTAGATTTTACATACACCCAAAATTCTTATCGACCATTCTCATGTTTGCAGGATTCAACACAATCATTTCCTTCACTGTTAAAGCAGATACTAATCAAGAATGAATACACCCGTAACTTAAAAAAGTTACAGGTGCGTGCTGTCGGGACTATGTTCATAATCACGACATGCTTCTTGGCAATTTGTTTCACTCCTCTCTAGGCTATCACCGATTTAAAAGAAATACCTTTTTATCTTTTTGACTGCCTCAGTGGCGCAGTTGTAATTGCGCATGCGTTACGACTGCTGTGCTGAGGTCTCGGGTTCGATCCCCGGGTCGGGTAAAGTGATATTGGGATTTTCTATCTAGAAATTCCTCAGTATTAGCCCGGAGTCTGGAACCTGTGCCCGGTATGGCGATAGGCTCGCCCCCTATCACATTATGGGACCGAAATTCGGCGAAAAGTGGGTGTACTGGTTACACCTCTGCCTACCCCTTCGGGGATTACAGGCGTGAGTGTATATGTATATGTATGTACCTTTTTATCCTGTCACGGCAAAGTGACATTGCACCTGATGGTTAGTGCAGTGCCGTCCAGTTAGAGTATCAAGGAGCGTGAGAAATCTGTTTTCGCTACTCAACACAATCATGCCGGCCTAAATGATAAGAAGTGAATGGTTTACACATGCTTTGGAAACTGATCACCAGACGTAAGCAATGGTAATTACCGGCTACATTTCTTCGTATTCTCCACTTCTGTTTTATCTCTCCATTTTATAGAGTACCTAATTACTGTCTGTCGGCGTAAATTAGATTTTTTTTCTTATTTCATCTCTATTTAGTTATTGTATAAGTACTGCGTGTAAAAAACCCCTCTAAAGCTTGACCCCAGACAAAATATTGTTTCCCGAGAGGTCACTCTTTTAAACAAAACCTGTAACTCCAAAATAGTGACCTGTCTAAACCTTTCCTATTTAAATATCTGAAAGGATTTTATCAACGCATCTCCGATATTTGGGATAATCTCAAGTATTTCTCCCATTAACTTCAACCTATTAAACAGTATCGGCCCTCATGGTTCAATAGGACTGTGGCGGACCGCAGAGGTAATCTGTCGTATTTGTAAGATTTCATCATTTGAAATACACGTATACATACTCACGTCTATAAGACTAAAGGGGTAGGCAAAGGTGCCACAAGTAAGCATAAATTTCAATTCTGAGAATTTTTCAAATCGAAATTTGAAACACATATTGCCCGATATGGGATTTGAACCCAGGACCTAACTGGTTTTCAAACCTTATTTGGCTGCCACTACATCAATAAGGTCATATTTATTTAAAATATTATGTTTATGGTCGGAATTAAACTATATAACCTTGTTTCACTCTCAAGACGGCTTTCCAATGCTCATTGGTCCTGTCTAGTATCCAATGTGGCGTTAGTGACATTGTCGTCTTTCAACGCCATTGGAGACGCTAGCAACGCTGTATAGTATCGATGCTATAATGAAATAGTTTTTCGTGCCACTTACATAGTGCTCAGTTCAAAGTCAAAACGCGCAGACGTGGCGGGAGACTATAACACTCCTGCCTTACGCTCGACATGATCATCAGAGTTTGCCTTTAATAAAACAAAAGGAACTCATATTAACGTTAAGTGCTTATTACCCCAACAAATCCCGCTGTGAAACCAGTACTTAACTTTACAGTAAACGGGATTAAAGGTGTGAGGGTGCTTATGTAAAGGATTTGTGTTTCAGGAACGTCTTTAGGTTGAAATCAATTAAACGTCACTTATCGTTTGTCTTCTGGGTTTATAATGAATTTGGTGCAATTCTACGCTCTGAACTCTGCGCAGACAATTTTTCTAGTACATTTACGAATTTTCACTATTTCTTAAAGATATTGGTCGATTCGCATCACTGCACGGTCCGAAACAACCTAGCTTAGTTTATCTATATAGAGGTTTTTGTTAGTTTAACATTTTAAAATGTCCAGCTATACTCTATGATAAGTAAAGCTAATTCTCGTACAAAATAGCTCCAAATATGGTCAATTGTGATTACGAATGTCAACTAATTTCTTTTTAATTATAGTAATAAATTTACTATTTCTAGACGAAATAATTTGTAAAAAAATTAATTAAATTCAGTACCATGTGCATGTTTCAATTGTTCTTAATCAATTGAGTTTTTTGTTGAATTGGCCATCAAACTATATTACCTGATATTAAGTCATCTTCACCTACTAGAATAATTATATTAACTAGATAAAGGTAATGATGGGTGCATTAGTATAAAGTTAATCCTATATCTGGTTTTGGGATATCATGAACTACGTTTTAAGTTACAGGTCGGTCGAGCTTTTAAAATATATTTATTAATCAGTCTTAGTCCCCACACTAATTAAAGTTCTACATCTTGTATTCAAGGGTTAACCAAGAATACCCAAACTGCCGAGGCGAGTTCAGCATATCAGGCCAAAGGTACCTGAAGTCTTCAGAGCCAAATTCTAACCCATATACTACATTAGCCCTCTTTTTTTAAATTAGGTTAAGGCCATAGAGTTTGCCCATTAGAGTTATAAAGAAATAAGATTTCAATATCAAAAACCCTTGATTAAGTAACTTATCTATATAGCCTTATTTGACCTTTGAATTTAAAAATGATTTTAGAATAGCTAGCAAGATGAAATTTGGAAGGAGTGGGGATGATGAAGGTATTGGGTATGATTTGATCCTTCTGCTCACCATATGAAATGCACGAGCAATCAGTCAGCAATTTTATGATAGTTTCCTGTAAGATTGTACTGATTAAACTTCCAGCATAGAATCATAAGAATAGACAGTCCCAACTAAGGTAACGGTATTATAAAACTAGTCAATAAAATTTGTAGTAGAAATAATTCATTGTTAATCTTTTTATCAAGACGAAGAGAAGGTTTGTAAATTATTGAACTTTCATACATATATTGTAAAATGAAATATTAAAAGATACTGGTTGAATATTAAACATGATGTGAAGCCCTGCTCGTGTCGATTTCATTGCGCGGAAGATTTATCACAATATCTTTAAAATTTATCAACAAAGATCACATAATAAACAATGCTTTGACCAATAAGCTATAGCCCTGCAGAGCTTTGCCTTTTTTCAAATTTAGAACTAAACTTTGAAAATATTCACAGGTATATTTTTAGGGTTTAAAACTATAATACAATTAACTAACGACTAGAAAGCACATAGCGTTCTTGTTAAATAAGGTTATTATATATTCATGTCAAAAAAATTAATAAAATACATTGTATGGTGTTGTATCTTTATGTAAATAGACTAGAAACAACAAATGCGTCTTAAATAAATATAATTGCAGATATCACGTGTATATTAACTATCTATTAACTAACTTAACTTAATAATATTACTGAATATGGTTCGCCAATAAGTACTCGAGTAGATCACTGAAGATGATCATGAGCATAATTAATGATATTTACAATGCTGAGTTCTCGATCAGAAAAATCACACATAAGTTGTCCGGGATTGGATTTTTTTCCCGATGAAACAATGGGCTCACCACCCGTGGGTGCACCAGTTACATCTCTGCCCACCCCTTAAGGTATCGTGTACTGTATAGTGAGCTTTGTATAATTTATTTACAACGATCATTACAAAATTCTTTTAAATATTTCACTAATAATGTAAAAACACAGCCACATTTCTCATAAATATTTTGCTAACTAATCACGATCACAGCCTAATCCTGCGCTTTAATTATGATTTATCTACAATTTTTCATTTTTATTTATATCTTTTTTGTGCTCTTTTCTCTCCTTTATCCACAAATACAGCATGTCTGGAATCCATGTGACTAAGAGTATGACTAATAAGACATTTTGCGCTGTTATGCATACAATGTAACTGCCTGTAAAGTCTCTGATCCATCCTAAAAAGTACCCAGCTGGTGGGACAATGATGCCCATAGTTAACATTCCAAGACCCACTGCTGCTGGCACCTGTTCCATTCTGCAGTTCTCAGATATGGCGATGTTTCTTGCCACTATGATCATACTTCGCCCGAATCCGTAAAGACATGACATAACTATCAGTACTTCCAGATTGGTCTGATATGCCAAAACTGAAAAAAGAATGCAGTATGAAAATTTACGTGTTTAATGCATATTATTAACCGACTTCAAAAAAAGAAGGGGTTCACAATTCGTCGGAATCTTTTTTTATGTATGTTCCCCGATTACTCGAAGACGCCTGGACCGATTCGACAAATTATTTTTGTTGTTTAAAAGGATATACTTCCCAGGTGGTCCGAATAGCACCAAGTCAGGATCTGATGATGGGATCTCAGAAAAATCGAAGGCAACCCTCAACTTTTATAGGCACGCATAATGCGTTTTTTTATTGAAGTCGGTCTACTTTTTGAGGTATCATAATGGGTTTTCTAATCATTGATGATAAGGGTCAATACACAATTTCATAATAAATTAAAAATATTAGTTATAGATTCTAATCAATCATGATTGGATTAATATACTAATTATGAATGATTGTTATATCGCGTATACATAATATTGTGGTATCTATTTAGGTTAAATGGAACATTGCCGCGAATCTTGAATGCCTTAATCGTACAATTTTTTAGCAGTTCAGTATTCTGGGTTATCTATTCGCAATTTCTCCACGGATTTGTTTTATGTTTACTAACTGCGACTTGAGGTCCATACACATTTTGCGTACATGTTTTTATGTTGGATTCATTTTAATCTTATCGTACTATAGGAAGACAGGTATTGAAAATAATCTGAACTATGTATCGCCACGGGTCACTTGGCAAGTATTACTTTGTTTATGTCATCATAACTAGTTACTTACTTTGTCGAATGACAATTAGCCATACACTAGTCATAATAAGCATCCATCTGGCTTTTATCTTGTACTTGTCTTGGAATATTGGCAACACAAGACGGCCAAGGATGTCAGCTGCAGCAACAGCCGACATGCATATTGCAGTTTCTTTTTTGTCCATCGCAGCTACTTTCTGCAAACATAAAAATGTTTGTTTTTAGAAAAACAAATTTCGAAGATTTTTTTATGCTCTCCACATTTTCACAGCCAATATGGATCAATTTGACAACATTTTTTAGCCTACGTTAGTGCTTGTTCACGTAGAACACGCAGGCGCGGGCGCGGTCGCGGGCGCGGTGGTCTAGGCGAGCTCCTGTTCACATTGGCTGCCAGGCGTTTGCGCGAATGTACCGCGTTGTCAGTGGTTGTAAACATCAACCAAGATCCTTTTTAATCGAAAATTCTTGCTTAATGTGGGAGATGACCAAAATTAGAATTGGTGTGCATGAAATTAATAAAGACAAGTAATAATTAAAACAATGTGATACGTTTGAAATGGCCTCGCGCGCGCTGCACACGCCAGTCGCTAGCTCGCCCGCTACTTCCACCGCACTAGCGTTTTGTACATGAACACTAATATAATGCTTTGTGTTTGATATTTCGCGACCGCGCCCACCACCGCACCCGCGAGTTAACGTGAACGAGCGCTTACACTAAAACTTGCAACATAAAATTAACTTAAATTAAAACTAAAACTTTAATAACCGACAGCGAAATACCAACTTTGAATAATCGGGACCGGCACCGATTCCAGAAAGTCTTGCAATATTCATGTAAAAAATATCGTAATTTTTAACTTTTTGTAAAAATCTTCTTGAGTAATTTTAAGGTCGGTATTTGAGTTTTATTTAATTTGAAGCTAAAAACTCTCTTTCAAACATAATCTAAAGAATTGAGTCATAAAATATTTATACCAAACACATAAAACAATTTTTAACCCAAGTTTATCTCAATACAAGGAAAACCAAGATTCGGTTAAGCCATCATGGAGATGAGCGTGCAAAAACGAAATCTATTCTATATTCAATTATAATTAAGTATAATTAAAACACAGATAAATACCTGCAAGAAGAAGGGAAACAGCATACTAAAGTTTTGTATTGACGTGACCGATAATGCCGTTCCAATAACGATATTCAAAAACCTAGGGCTCGACAGCAAAGAGATATCAAACAAATCATATATTTTTCTCAGCATACTCTTATCTTGTGTTGGTGCAGTCTCTTCTGCAAACAATAAAATATATGATAAACTTCGCCAATAAAATGTTTCATTAACAGTAAATTAACACGTGGACAGAACGTTTTCCCCTATCTGTTCACAACTAAGTTCCAGCTAATTAAAATCAGTAAATAACAAACAAATTAAACATTGTTTGTAAGCTGTGATAACTATTGGATAACAGATTTAACGTTGTTTTATACTTCTGTGAAATCAGAACATGTTTCAAAATAGGGTAGTTGACTTTTTTATCATTTTAAACAATAAGTTACGTTACTTAAAACTAATCATCGAAAGGATTTTATGAATCCGAACAAAATTAAGTAAATTTGTCGCCGTTTAAATCTGCCGGGAGGGGTTGTTGTGAAATGACAGCAAAAGGACGCATAATATGAACCGTGACGTCACCTCTCAGAATGGCCATTACTGTGCTGTTGTGCGAGAGAGATAGTGAGTAGCTCCCATGACGCACCCATTTTTGCTGATACTAATATTTAAAATAAATATTGCAAATGCAATTTTAAGCAATTTTATTCTGTTTTCGCAAAAGAGTTTATTTTGCATAATATATTCGGTTACATATCGAATAATGTACAAAATAAACACGAAACTACCTATTGCGGCAGATGTAAAGGCTGGTTCCTAGGTCAATAACCTTGACGGTTTGAGCTCTGTGTGTTAATAAAACCAGACTACCTCAATGTCTGGTTTTACCACTAAGGTTCATCGTGATAGCAGTGTTTTTAAAGGTATTATTGGTTGGTATTTAGAATAGTATTTCCTAAACTGCCTTATAGTCAATAAACTTGATTACTCAGACACATAAGAAAATAAAAGTAAAATATTTACACAGATTCTGCGCTTTATTTTGCTTCGACAGAAAGTTCCGTTATGTTCCATAATTACGCAATACGCATATTACACTTTTTGTATACATATTGAGCCAGTGTAACAGATTTTATAAAGTTATGACGTGGTATAATGTATTTTGTAAGTAATAAATAAATGTATACATCATTTATCTTAAAAAGACAAGTGGAATAAGAAGCCTGGCTCTTTATAAAATGCGTCATTATAACTTTTTGCATATTATGTTTATCGATAACGTCCAGATAACTACCGATATTTCATCTCTATGACAAGATAAAAATACCATTATCGTTTACCTTTCAAACCATTTGTGTTTGCAATCGTTTTTGCTAATTCTTTTTCACTATAAGGTTCCTTTCCATTTGTATTTAATGAAATCGATTTTTCTTCCTTTTCTTTGTGCTTATCTTGTAATAAATACAATTTTTCATCGACTGGAACTTCTTCTTCGATTTTTTTCATGTGCCATTCCACTGGTTGTATTAACAAAGTGCCACAAATCTGGAAAATTAATATCGATTTAGGCATAATGGTTTCTTATGTTTACGCGAATATTATACATTGTAAAAAGTAAAATAAACCGCGATAGAATCCGTAAATTTCGTTTTATTACAATCGATTTAGGCGATAATATGTAAAATTATTATAATGCACAATGTATAAAAAAGAACTATCCCTGTATTAAACATTGTCCCACTGCTGGGCACAGGCCTCCTCTACTAATAAGAGGGGCTAGGCCTTAGTTCCACCCCGCTAATCTAATGCGGGTTGGTAGACTTCTCATACCTTCAAAATTCTTATGAGAATTTTCAAGTATGCAGGTTTCCTCACGATGTTTTCTTTCACCGTTAAAGCAAGCGATAATTAACAATTACTATGCACGTAACTTTAGAAAAGTCAGAGGTGGGTGCCATTTGGGTTTCGAACATACGACTTTCGTCTTGACAGTCCATAGCGCAACCAACTAGGCTATCGCTGCTATGAATTTTTATTTCTAGTTTGAATATAGATAGTGCGTTGAAATGAATACTTACACCGTGTAAGCTCAATGAGGATAGGATCAAGCACGCCCCTTGAAAACCGTAATTTTCCAAGAGATATCTCACTAAGTGAGGCATTAAGGTCTGTCCCACACCTGTGCCCACGTTAGCGAGACCCACAGCGCGGCTCTTCTTTAGTTTGAAGTAACTATTTATAGCTACAAATGACGAATTCTGTATGAACCCTAATCCTAACCCTGAAAACATACAAAATTAAATTAAATCTAATCGAACTTTCGAACCGCTCATTATTAATCAACTTCATACTATACATGTGTCTAAGTGACTATCCAATTTATTTATTTCTGCCGCTTAGCAGTAGTGTATAAGCAAAACCACTGTGAAGCTCAAAAACTTACTGGGCATTACGAGATTACAATATATTCTAAATTGGCTAGCGTAGTACAGTGCCATGCAGTTATTACAATTCAAAGTTCTTGAGTGGTATTACCTACTACTGTTAGCAGACATTTACCATAAAAATGTAATAGTAAATAACAATTCCGGCCCTGTATTAAACACAGTCCCACTGCTGGCCATGGGACTCCTTTACTAATGAGAGGGGTCAAGCCTTAGTCTAGTAGTAAAATACATACATATACATATACCCTCACGCCTTAAATCCCTGAAGAGGTAGGCTGAGGTAGGAACACCCACTTTTCGCCGAATTTATTAAAGTCCCATAATGTGTTAGGGGGCGAGCCTATCGCCATACCGGGCACAATTCTAGACTCCGGGCTGATACTGAGTATTTCTAAATAGAAAAATCCAATATAATTTTACCCGACCCGGGTATCAAACCCGAGACCTTAGCACAGCAACGCATGCGCAATTACAACTGCGCCACCGATGCAGTCAGGCAGGCAGCGATGAGTAAAATCTTACCTAATAAAATTCCGTAGGTTAGGACCAAGTGTACGATATTTGTTGAGAATCCGCTCAAGAATATTCCTAAAGTACAAAAACATGCTCCCATTACTGCAACGAACCTCGTCGATGTCAATTTTACAATGGCGCCGGCTATAGGACCACCAAAATTGGTGACAAACAACATTGTGCTCAAGACTACAGCGGCGCCCTGGGTTCTGTGCCCCATTGCCTCTAATGCATCTCCATAGAGTAAACTGAACAGTGACAGCATTGATTGATTGAAAATCTATAAAGAAATTGAATTTGATTTAACTTGAAAATATTTGTAGTCGACCATGGTTAATGCATTATGTATTTAAGAAACAATAAAAATAAAATAATAATAATACTAGCCCTGTATTTAACATTGTCCCACTGCTGGGCACGGGCCTCCTCTACTAATGAGAGGGGTTAGGCCTTAGTCTACCACGCTAGCCTAATGCAGGTTAGTAGACTTCACATACTTTCGAAATTCTTATTAGAATTCTTAGGTATGCAGGTTTCCTCACGATGTTTTCCTTCACCGTTAAAGCAAGCGATAATTAACATTTAATACACACATAATTCTAGACATGTCAGAGGTGTATGCCATTTGGGTTTCGAACATACGACTTTCGTCTTGATAGTCCGTACCGCAACCAACTAGGCTATCGCAGCTTATATAAGCAACAATAAACCTTATAATAATAAATTAATTGATAAAACAAACAGCCACCCATACAGTCTTGACCCCACACTATGATAAGATTGCCGTGTCGTGGATATCAGGAAATACGAGAGAAAGACCGGAGTCTTACAACATCCAGACCCGAAACAAATACTTGTGAGTCACACAAAAATATGTCTCGGTGCGAGATTGAACCCGCGGCCTCTCGTTTCAAGGCCGTTCCACCCACTACGCCACGAAGGCAGTAGATTATTAAAAAAACTGTTTATTGTTTTTTATATTCATTGATAAGTGTGTAGATCGAATGCTACAAACGACAATTATCAGCTTGAAGTTTTATCAAACCAAATAAGATAAAGCAAAAATTATTTCCATAATCTAAGAAAAATACACAAGAAGTTTTCCTTTTTAAAAAACCTTCATTTTAAAATTTTTATAAAATCTTTTTTTTAGTTCCTGGATAGGCATACTAGCAAACGGGCCACCTGATGGTAAGTAGTCACCGCCGCCCATAAACTTCTGCAATACTACAGCAAAGCAAATTGAATAGTACTTAATATTATTTTTATGTAGTTTCTTGTATGTTTGTACTCACATTAGAAAGAGCTGTCCCTATTAAAACCATCCATCCCCACCCTCCATCTGGTGGTACCAATTTAATTACTTTCTGCGTTTTTATGCCCGATACCAAAGAAATTCTTTCTGTCGTCATTTTTATCTGGTTCGATATTTCTTGCTATAATTATTTCACATAATAAGGTTTCCTGTAACAAAAGACACGTTGCTGTGTTAAAAATATTATGAAATATAATTTAGGTTTGATTGAGAAAATGAAATGGAAATGGCAAATGAATAAACCTATTTATAAAACAGCTGAGAATTGATCCATTTATTTAAAACTTATTTGTATTTATAAAGGCGAACTTAATTCTAGACTTAATTCTTAATATCTGGCAGTGACTATTATTATAATTTTATGTGTGATGCAGAGACGAGACAATTTGGGTATATGATATAAACATTGGAATAGAAAATATTAATATTGGACTATGTCTATGTATTTAAATCTACGATTTAAAATAAAATATAATAACAAACTAACAGAAATATAATAGCATAGGAGGAAAAATATGATTGTCCAAACAAAATATGAGGCAATCGTGTTTAAAATTTAAACAAAAGGCAGAGAATGTGTCGCAAACAATGTAATTATTTTTCAAACAAAACTAATAATAATATACAATACACGCAGCTGAATAACAATGATATCTGGTGCGTATGAGAAAAAAAAAACAAACAATTGATCATAGTATAAAATCAGAGCATTCATTGCGATACGATGCAAGTTACGTAGTTTTACGACCGGGGTGTGTCTGCATATGTTGGGTGTTATAAATAAGTAGAGTTCATCACAACTGACCCGGCTATCTCGGGCCTGGTCAATGGAATCCTCCAGATTTATTTTGCTTTATTGGTACGTAAACAGAAAAGTTTCGTATAAGAAATCTCGTACGTAAACTTTATCTGTTAGACTTTGTCCCGATCTTATTCATTTAGCAACACATGATGTTCATGAGAGTGAAAATAATGTTTAGGACAGAATATGTCAGAGGATTCTCACTATTTTTAACTGCCTTCAAAAAAAGGAGGAGGTTCTCAATTCGTCGGAACCTTTTTTTATGTATGTTCCCCGATTACCCGAAGACGCCTGGACCGATCCGAGAAATTATTTTTTTGTTTGAAAGGATATACTTCCTAGGTGGTCCCATTGGTACCATGTCAGGATCTGATGACGGGATCACAGAATTAATAGCAATTTTATAGGGACGCATAATGTGCTTTTTATTGAAGTCGGTGTAATTTTTGCTATTGCATAATGTCTAAAATGAAAAGTTTCTTTAAAGAAAAATCGAAATAAAACACAAAATCGCGTGCGTATTCACACATTTAAGTAAAAGAAGTGAGCAAACTAATCCCAGTAAATAATATTTAATCGGGAACACGGAGGACAAAAATAACAATTTCTAATAAAACTTTTCTTAGGTTTTTGTCATTAACATATTACATTCGATTTACTACTTATACTTATTTAACCTTCGACATTTGATTGTTTGTAATACAATACGTTTACATCATAATTACATAGTAAAAATAAATGCTCCAGTAATCAAGGTCACGTATTATTGAAAAATAATCTTAATTTAACAACATTTGATAATAGATATCGGTTATCGTTATCTTCGGCCAAAGACCATTGGCACATGTTTGCTAGAGCTGCTGACGTAAGATCACTATCTACTGAAATATTATTTTGTAATACCTTTTATTGAACTACGATAATATTGTTGTTTAGTGAAAATACCAGTATATTATTATTGAGTAACGATGTAACTTGTATCCTGTATTTTTCAATATTTGTTACTAATCTTTACATGTATAATAATAATGGTGTTGCAGAAAAGTGGTATATAACAGTACAACCGGAAGGGAGGATAAATAGATAAATTGTCAGAAAAAATTTAAATCTTTAAACTACATCTTATCTGAGTAATTGTTATTTGAAATCAATATGAAATTGTTCGTTTTATGATCACTGAAGCTAATGAAAAATGCTAACGAACTATTTTTGTAGTGTATATATGATTATATTCTCACACTCACACACAGACGCTCACGGCTATTTGCTTTTTAGGTTTCTTTGTGTTTTATTTTATTTCGTTATTGTTTGTTTAGCTTTCAATTCCACCATCTCGGTGCAAATGTTTTTGATATGGAGCGGAGTCTTCTTAACTCATTACTTACTCCAACCTCCTATTACTAATATAACGAAGGTATTTGCGGAATAAAATAAGCATATATGTGTATATATGATTCTTAGATAATAGGATAATATCTTTATCCGGGGGTTTTAAAGTAACAATATAATATCAACACCGGACCACAAAAATGTCAAAAATAAATCCAGTCCAATTTTCATATTTTAACTTTAGTAATCACTAACTCTGTATGTGGAACTTTTGTTTGTACAACTTTTCTGCAACATACTGTATATACCCTTTGTTTGAGGGTCTTGACGCGAATGCTTTGCGAAATAACAAGACAGACACGAGTTTAAATTAAAAAATGTATGTTGGGACATATGAAGCAGCTATAATAATCCAATTGGGACTGGTACATACTGCTAAGACGACCAGCCTGAATTGCGTACACCTTTGACTTTTGAAAGGTCCGTTTGTACTCATTGTTAACTATCACTTGCTTTAACGGCGACGGAACACATCGTGAGAAAACCTCCGTAAGAAATGACTAGAAGCATTTGAAAGGCATGTGAAGTCTACCAACCCACATGAGGTGGTGGACTTAAGCTTAACTTAAGAGAGACAAACTATCCCTCGCTACTCAACACAATTATGCCGGGATATTATTATTATTATTACGAAATGAATAACTAACATTATACACGAAAGTGATATTAAAAACAAATAAACTTACAGTTGGATGAAGCTCATCCATGATTTCTACTGGATAAACAATACTTAAAAAAATATTTGTAGTTATTTTTTTCTTTGATTAATATGAAATACATTATCTACTTTATCGTAAGTAATGGACGTAATAATTAATCCAAATAATCCTTGTTTTTTTGTAACACTAACACAAAAATTCCCTAGCGACGTCTGTCCGTAGTATGCTATCAGAATTTTGGTATTTTCCGCCGTCGAGACCCCAATTGATAAGATACTTAAGTACGTGTACAGTGTTATTTAGTTTTCGGGCCGTGATATATAAACAGATGATGAAATGTAAAGTGTTTTAGCAGATTTAGCAAAATAACTACACCTTTACTTTTACCTGATGGTCGAGGAAAAATTCTTGGTCACAACTGCCTGCGACCTAAGTGAGATCTGAACACATGTTGGCTCCAAAATTAAAGCATAGCTCTCCAGATTTATATTCATGATACAGAGAGCGAGCATATTGGGCACAAAACTAAAAAAACTAATCTCGAGAATAAAGCGAGCGTTTTCAAATGTTTTAGAATAAGTAAAATCTCAGTCGGTTCTTGTATTTAATCGATCCTGCGACTGAACATTGACAGCTTCTGGGCCGCAGCGGGCGAGAAGCCGGCTGTGAAACGAGAGCCCGTGAGTTCAATTCTCGCACCGAGACAAATGTTTGTGTGACAGACAGATATTTGTTCCCGGACTGGGTGTTGTAGGACCGTAGTACTTCTTAGTTCTTGATACCCACGATACAGGTTTTACCTAGTGTGGGGTCAGAACTATGTGTGTTGGGTGTATTTATTTTATTAATTTCAGAAAGATTATGTGTGTTATCTATACATATAATATATTTGTAACTGATCGATGTCTGTACATGGAAGGTATATGAGAAAAACTATGGTTGAGGGTCTTTATTAACGCAATAGAACTCAAATCAATGATTTTTAGAATTTTTGTCTGTTTGTTGGTGCCTTTGTTCACGCTAATCTCAGAAACGGCTGAACCGATTTGGTTGTGGTTTTCACTATTGTATTGTGGTAAGCTTCACTTAGGACTTAGGGTATTTTTTATTCGAATCGGTTCATAAATAAAAAAGTTAGGTATATCAATTTAAAGAATCACGGCCGAACATTTTTTCGAAAAAAATGCTATAATTAGTGTAAGATAAGATTGTACATATACGCTCACGCCTGTAATCCCCGAAGGGGTAGAGGTGTAACCAGTGCACTCACTTTTCGAAAGCTAGTTTTAAATATGTTTTTCTTGTATTTTTAATCTAATTTCAATAAAATGTTACGATTGTTGTTGTACTTGTGACACTACATCGAAATATATTTTCAAATTTATAAATAACTTAATTTAACCGTCTGTTCTGTAATCTACATGTTAAAATATTCCCAAAATAATTACTGATTTTTTATCTACTTAATTACTTATTTATATTCATACTATTTTACAACATACAACTTCTCTCTCTTTAAATAATTTATTTAATAATAAAATCACAAACATAAAGCAAAGTAGACGTTACAAGTACTTCCATTTTATGAATCTAGTATGGAACTTTTTTGTAGCTGTTGTGACGTATATAAACTAAAAAAAAATATGATTAGAAACAGCCTTGAACTACTTATGCTGAGTTTTTACAAACATTACGTAATTCAAGTACATACTAAATCGGATTTTTTTTCGGTTTCTGCATGCGAATTACGAACATTTGCGGCATCCATGAGATCTATGTCTGTGAATAACAGTTAGTGTTAGTTTTATTTTATACCAAAAAAGTCCAAATTGGAACATCTTTGTGTAAGTCGTAGGGAGACAATAGTTTTTTCCATACAATATTTTAATTTACTTGACTGCCTCGGTGGCGCAATTGTAATTGCACATACGTTACGACTGCTGTGCTAAGGTCTCGGGTTCGATCCCTGGGTCGGGTAAAGTGATTTGGGATTTTCTATTTAGAAGTACTCAGTGTCAGCCCGGAGTCTGGAATTGTGCCCGGTATGGCGATAGGCTCGCCCCCTATCATATTATGGGACCGTAATAAATGCAGCGAAAAGTGGGTGTACTAGTTACGCCTCTGCCAACCCCTTCGGGGATTTCATGTGAGTGTATGTGTAATATACACTCACATGTGCATGTCACACCATACCAGAACCACGCGTACTGGATTGCGGAGCCACAGCTTTGTGGTGTCTACTACCCCGGCCCGAACTAAGAGGTTCGTAAACTCGTACTTTTGCCGCACCATCAAGCTGTGGAACAGTTTACCAGCTAGTGTTCCCTCCTTCCTATGATCCTGGGTCCTTTAGACGTAGTGTGAAGAAGCTACACAGCAGGCCGGCATGATTGTATTGAGTAGCGAGGGATAGATTATCACTCGCTACTTGATACTATAACTGGACGGCACTGCACTTACCATCAGGTGCAGTGTGGTCACTTTGCCGTGCCACGATAAAAAAAATGTAATTTAATACATAAACTGCTATGCGAATATATTTCGTGAAAACAATTTAAAACTGCTCGCGAAATGTCTTTATTTGATAAATTGGAAAAGTGCAGGTGGTAAATGATAGCAACTTGTCACCTTATCATGATCTATGTTAAGATATATTTTTTGCTAGATACGGTCAATAAAGGTCGAAAAATAAACAATATTATTTTTATCGTTATGATTGAGACCAGCTAAATCATCATTTAAGTTCAAATATAGTTCACCAAAAACTGCTGAATCCATACTTATATTAAAAATAGGAGTCTGTCCGCAACGTTTATGTGGGTAATACACTAAATAAATTTAGAAAAAAAGTTAAATGTTGTAGCTTGAGATTCAAGGACGGGCGTAGAAAATTTTTATTTGCGAAAAATAAAAGAATGTCACGCGGACGAAGCTGCGAACTAAGTATGCAAAAGAAAAGTCCGAACTGACTATTCATCGTCCAGCTCAAATCAATCAGTGTTGGTTTTATATTATTTTATTTGTGGCAAAATATAGTCCTCTGAATTTTTCTCGGGAATCACAAAACTATATCTAAAAAGCATAGGCCTTATATATACAATACAAAATTCCAAGCCATCCTAGAGCTAGAGTCAATTGCAGAGTTTATTTGGAGATGGATATTGCCTAGAATAAATATTGAATTCACTAATATTCTTACAAGAAAATAATATATTTACCGTTACTTATTTCGGTTCAAACTGTGTATAAATTATTGAAAATTGACAGTTCTTCTCTTCCGAAAACTGCTTACGAACTGCTAGTACTTTTAAAAGAAGGAATAAACTATATAACTATTAACTCTATTATTCACGCTGTTTCTGAAATAATTTACTAAAGTCATTTTACCAAGTAAATCTCACTAAATGTACCAAGCAAGACTTTTCCTACTTGCAGATATTAACTCTGAAAAGCCCATAATAATTAATCTTTCTCGTGAATCATGTTTAGGGAAACAGCCAACATAATAAATAAACATACCCAACAATCACAGTTAGTCATAGCCTAGTGTCGTAGGACCAAGACCTTGGGGCTTACCCTCTCCACAGAATCCAGGACAAATATTTGAAAATCAAACATTTATGTTGTCCTGGCGGGGAAATACCGTCATTAATAAATGACGCAGCCTCTCGGTTTACACTTAGTGATTCGCTCAAAGCTCACGAAGCCAATCAAAGTAGTCCGACATAATAATGACATAGTAACGAGCCAAATCCAGAATAAGTTTATCAACAATAAAACATGAACAATATGTACATCGTTATTCTTGACCTTGTCTGGTGAAGAATACGCCTCGATTGTTATGACCTAATTCTTGTTAATATCTATTAGTCTCAGGCACAGGTAAATTGTTAATGTAGATATCGAATTACGAGTGCTGGTTTGCTATTTTCTTTGTTCAAATATCCGTATCGTGGTATCAGTCTTATTCAGTGTAGTCAGAATAAAGATTGATAAGTTTAGATAGTAATAATGTAAAGTCATACTCATAGATTATGTTGTCACTTTCCAATCGCGAATTGAAATGCAAAAACGTTTTATATGATTACTAGATGTTGCCCGCGGCATCGCCCGCGTGGAGGCATCTTAAGCTATTACACCTTTCTATATTATGCTATCTCATACGAAGCGTCCATTTTTCCGGGATAAAAAGTAGGCTATGTCATTTTCTGATCCCAAAACTGCCACTATGCAAAAAATCATGTCATCCCTTGCTCTGTGAAAAACTAAACTATCCCGCAGGAACTGTACATTTTCCGAGATAAAGAGATAAAATAGCCTATGTGCTATTCCAGACTATAATCTATCTTTGTGCAAAATTTCAGCCAGATCCGTCCCACCGTTGTAGTGTGATTGAGTAACAAACATTCATCCATCCATCCATCCAAAAATTCGCATTTATAATATTAGTAGGATTATAAGGCCTAGTACAGTAAATAGGAACAAATATGTATATCGACGGTTCGCGGGCTATTTGAGTTAAGCGATATTTTTAGCGATATTGACTTAAGGGAATTACGTAGTCCAATGACTTTGACGATTCGACCTTCAAAAAGCTAGCCGTGCTACTCTCTGATAGATGGCTATAGATAGTATACGCCAATAGATGGCATGATAAAAAATTTTAAACATCACCGTAAACACGAACGACTATAGAGTAAAAAGAAAATCGATTTATTTGGCACAATTTTAAGTGTAGTTACTTTTTAATTTCGTACATGATTCGGATACTAACGAAATAAAAATAAAGTATAATCACATTGCACGATGGCTGTAGATGTTTATTGTTTTGACATATTCAAGGCTGCATGGTGTAGAACCGTTGCCTTCTCTTTTATATAGAAAAGAGAGAATGAAACAAAAATTTTATGTTCATAATATTTCGTTCTCAGTAATTAGGTACTTTTTGAACTACCGCTGGCTCTACGTTTTTGCTCTTGGACTCGATTCCAAACAAAAATGACTATTATTACAATTAATTGCAAAACAAAAGTGCGTAAAGTAATAATAGACTGTTAAACCTTTAATATTTGTTGTTCCTCGTTGTTCAGAGTCAACGACGAATATATATTTTTTTTAATAACCATCGTTAAACATTCATAAATAGAAAGCAATATACAATTTCAATATTAGCAGCATGGGACGTAATAGCTTTGCAGCAAGGTACATTAGAACTCTCCTAAGCGCTTACCAATCTGGGTGTTCAAATCCTACAGATAATAAATAAATTCAATAATTGTAATTTTTTATTTTTTATTTTCTGTATCAAGTTAGGTACATAGTCAAATAATAAATTAAATGTTTTTAAACGGTTATATTTAGCTTGCTCTGGTTGTTTGTTGTATTTATTTGGGTCAAATTTACTAATTGAAATTTTAACCCCTATCGCTGCTTATAATAATTATTTGTTATTATGGTTTTATAATTAGTAAAAACAAATCGTGGTATGTATTTAAATTCTTACAACTTGCACTAATAAGTAGGTACATATCTGTCATTGGCAATTGGAAGATTCAAAACAACCAGCCACGAAATGAAGGAAAATGTGCTTTAAATTTAGAGTGTTAGAGTCTATTATACTCATGGACAAAGTGCACTTGAGAAATTTTATTGTATTTTTATATAAACACTGATAAGGTTCAATGTGGTTATTGCTGAACAAGTAATTTATAAAATTATGACATCGGGAGCAACAGGAAGAAAATAAGATTTTAAAAAAATATATATTGAAAATATTACGTGCGCAGGATTTGAAATCAGGACGACGTTTACCCCGAGACCAATGTCTGTTTTATAAAACCTGTTGAAATTTTATATTAGTTTTAATAAGTAGGAGGAACATACAAGCCAAAACCAATTTTATTTCCATAATATTAACGTTAAAAATCGCTTAACACGTTGACTGCGGCGCCAAATATTGCGACGATACGCGGCTGGCACACGCTAGGTGCGTTTCCCGTTCAATGCGGCTCCATACCTCCTGTCGTAAAATTCGAAGAAGCAAACAGATACGAAACAAAACGACGTAACTCGCAAGACAATTACAGAAAAAGGCACTTTATTTTTTGCCGTCTTAGGTTGATTTCACAATAAATGTTATTTAACCTATGTCTTTTCATTTCTCAGTAATTTATTGTTTTGCGATGAGTTATCGTAAGTATAAGATAATATTTTAAAGTTGTGATTACTTTGAACTTAAAATGGTTTTAAAACTTTTATATCAGTTCGTTAGTAAAAATATATAGCTGTGTAATATATATTCACGCGGACAGATTTTAGCTTTGAGTTTATATGTGACCCGTTATCTAGTTGTATTGTTGATCGAAGGTCCATTTGATGTGCCGCGCGGTGCCCGAGTCTCGAATTATCTACCTATTGGCTATTATATAGTGTTTGCTAATTTCTTCACTCACGCGCGGCATGGCAACGCCGTTGGCGATTTTGATTTTTTTATTTTATTATTATTGTATTTATTTGCTATAATAGCCTATTGTAATGTGATTTATAATAATGTTTGGGATTTTCCATGGTTGTTTTAATAATATCATTGATATGCATAATTTTAATCTTAATGCATATAGTATGAATATAGTCTATTTGTAAACGGATGCCCACGACTAGGTAGTCGGTAATTATATTATTTGATTAGGTTCCAGGCTCCGAGATAATACTGAGAATTTCTAGTTAGAAAAACCCAATATCACTTTACCCGACCCGGGGATCGAACCCGAGACCTCAGCACAGCATACATAATTACGACTGCGCCACCGAGGCAAACTATTTAAACAATGCAAAACCAAAATTCAAAATCGGCGTACAAAACGTAAAGAAACCGTTTCCAAAACAAAATAATATGTTTGTTCATGCAAATCTACGGCTTATGTATGTGAATCTAAAGATCATTTCAAATCCGACGAATCTCACAACTACGCTGGCGGGGGTATCAAACCAATTCAATGTAATAATAATACTTGTCAGTAAAAAATCTTTGACGTATTAAGCGATTTTTAACGCATTATGGAAATAAAATTGGTTTTGGCTTGTATTTTCCTCCTATTTATTATGATGGTTAAACATTTAGTATAAATAGAAACTAATATAAAATTTCAACAAGTATTATAAGAAAGTATTATTGGTCTTGGGGTAAACGTCGTCCTTATACTAACATTATGACAGATGTTCAAATCCTCTACATGATTTATTTTCAATATGTATTTTTTTAAATCTTATTTTCTTCCTGTTTACACTGATACTGAGAATTTCTAGATAAAAAAACTCAATATCACTTTACCCGACCCGGGGATCGAACCCGAGACCTCAGCACAGCAGTCGTAACGCATGCGCAATTACAACTGCGCCACCGAGGCAGTCAATTTATAGGGTAGTTATCGGGATTATTATTTTTATAAGTTTATCTCATTATGTTAGTAGTTATACCGAGTGAAATTGAACTCATAAGAACCCATAAAACATGTTATTTTACTACATAAGAATTACGTAGGAAGCAATATATATCAATAAACGCTAGAAATAAAAAATACAAAATATACCAAGTCTCAAATAGTTGTGCATCGGTGTGTCTAGCAAAGGTACATACACGCGTCAACTCCCTTGAACCCTATGACCCCGATCGGTCGCGAACATGTGACATGATTTTTTTGTGATTTTATTCAAACTTTCCCTTCATACTTCAGGCTTAGTACGGTCAAAATACGTAAATGAACACTAATTACAACTTAGATGTTTAGGTACGCAATTTATTAAAATAATGAAATAATTTACTGTACCTAGTTTCGGCGTATTTCAAAAGTTGAAATCTCGATAGGTATTTACAATAATTGTTCAGGAATCACATATTGTATTTACAATAATAAGTAAGTTGATTTGTGTACCGAGGTTGCACATGACGCGGTCCAGACATTGCATAATATCGGTCCACTAAAACACTAAATGCACTGCAGTCCAAAGGTTAGCGACGAAAAGCGCGCGCGCAATTAATTTTGAATCAAAAACATGCGTCAACGTACCCTTGTAGTCGTTACGTCACGGGCATGCCATGAAGTATTATTATTTTTAATGTGATAGGGGGCCTATCTATAGCCTATCGCCATACCGGGCACAGGTTCCAGGCTCCGGGATACTACTGAGATTTCTAGTTAGAAAAACCCAATATCACTTTACCCGACCCGGGGATCGAACCCGAGACCTCAGCACAGCATACATAATTACGACTGCGCCACCGAGGCAAACTATTTAAACAATGCAAAACCAAAATTCAAAATCGGCGTACAAAACGTAAAGAAACCGTTTCCAAAACAAAGCCAGCCTTCAATGTTTTTATTTTTTAAATACTGTGCCATCTATTGCATTGTAGTGAGATTAATCTTCGATTTCAGTTGTGCTATTAAACAACAAAGCGCTAGTTGTCGCATACCTCGGTTGCGGCAAAATTAAGGTTTTTATTTGTTTTTTACACATTTTGTTAGAAATGTTCTAAAAGTAATTAATCCATTTTTGTTAATTGATAACAAAGTAATTATTTTGATAAGAATTAATGTGAATCGATAAGCCCTATTGCAGACAATGTAAGTTTTATTTTTCATGTTTAGGATTTTATTAAAATAATTTTATGGCATTTAAACAAATTCTGCTTAATCGAAGAGTTGCGCAATGAATCTATATTTAACATATATTTTTAATATAGCGCTTGGTCCAGCAGATGTCTCAGGGATTTCTTCGAACTCAACGTAATTCTAGCCATTTTGCGTCCCTTCACCCCTTAAGTACATATTCGGAATACGCAAATGATTCTGCCTCTTTTGAGCCTAGTTTAAATTTGTTGTGCTCTTTTTGGCGCTTAAATCAACTGGTCAAACAGGGATCATTTTTCCAGGGCACATTTATTTTTAACCGACTTCAAAATAGGACGAGGTTAACAATTCGTCGGAATCTTTTTTTTATGTATGTGGGGAACATACATTACTCGAAGACGCCTGGACCGATTCGAGAAATTCTTTTTTTTTTTAAAGGGTATACTTCCTAGGTGGTCCCATTGGCACCAAGTCAGGATCTGATGATAGGATCTCAGAAAAATCAATTTTATAGTGAGGCATAATTTGTGTTTTATTAAAGTCGGTGTACTTTTAATGACTAAAAAACTTTTAGACAGCTCATAAATGTATGAAAATAAGTCATAATGATGCAGTACGTGTTTAAAAGTGATATATTAATACAATAAACGATCTTCTCCTAAAAGGGCAAATCAGAATCCAACCGTCGAAAATGTATGAGAAGATGTATGACTGTGGAAGAGGTGAAAGAAGTGTGTCGGGATTGTAGCTTGTGGCAGTCAATAGTCTGGGATACGGGCGTGAGTGTATATGTATGTATATACATACATATACATACATATACACTCACGCCCGTAATCCCCGAAGGGGTAGGCAGAGGTGTAACCAGTACACCCACTTTTCGCCAAATTTCGGTCCCATAATGTGATAGGGGGCGAGCCTATCGCCATACCGGGCACAGGTTCCAGACTCCGGGCTAATACTGAGAATTTCTAGATAGAAAAACCCATTATCACTTTACCGGACACGGGGATCGAACCCGAGACCTCAGCAAAGCAGCAGTCGTAACGCATGCGCAATTACAACTGCGCCACCGAGGCAGTCTGTATATGTATGTATGTATATTAATACAACTCGAATCCATGGAATAGTTTTTTTATAGTGTTTTTTTTCTGAAAAGCAAAAGATCTTTACCTGTCTCCTGTAAATTTTAAAATTTCGCTTCGATCAATTAGCCCGCCATACATTTATATACTCTATTATGTCTATGTCCGTTTATTGTCTAATTTGTGGTTCATTGGTAATATAAGTGTTCCCTCCTTCCTATGTTCCTGGGTCCTTTAGGCGTAGTGTGAAGAAGCTACACAGCAGGCCGGCATGATTGTATTGAGTAGCGAGGGATAGATTATCACTCGCTACTTGATACTATAACTGGACGGCACTGCACTTACCATCAGGTGCAATGTGGTCTCTTTGCCGAGGCACGAAAAAAAAAAATAGTTTGAGTTCATAGTGTATCTCTTCTTTCGCTTTATTTATTTTGTAAAGATTTCAAGTTTTCATCACAATTGTTAAAATAATCTTCCCATGAGATGGCAGATAATTTGAAATGTACGTATAATAACGATAAATACTATATAGTTTTTTTCAATATAGGGTGGCAATTTCATATTTTGACCTTAAGATTATAAACGTACTGAGTAAATCTTGTAAAAACCCAAATACTACTACGAAAAGAATTAAATTGTACAAGTATTACTAATCTTGTAATAAATAATACAGTAATGTTACGTGTGTATTGCGCGTACAATTGATGGAAATTATCGTACTTATAATTGGGTAAGCACGGTCAATTTAGCATATCATGCGCAAGCGTCGGGATTCCCTGGTAAAAATATAGTCGAAAGATGAAATAACTGGAGTTTAATGTGTTGCAATAAAGTGATTAATATTAGCATTTCATATATGTGTAATGAGTCATCATTTTTTTTCATAGGTACGATAATAAATAGTCCTGTATTATATATACATAATTGCTGGTGCGCCAAAAATACGAATTTGCTGACCTCTTGGTTTGGGCCGGTGTAGACACCACGAAGCTGTGTCTGCGCAAGGCCTGGTTCTGATGTGGAAGGGAGAGGATGGGATAACATTAAATAATTCTACGTAGCATTTGCCATGATACACACTGTAGAACACGCTTAACGAGAAAATATTCCTTCGCAGCTTTAGTGGCTCTAGGCTATATGATTGAGTAATAACTCAAGTCTGCTTCATTCAAAATGCGGATGACCCGCCGCTGCAACTCATTCAAGGCATCGAGTAGGTATCTAGCGGAACCTTCACAGAGGTGTGATCAGTATTCCATTCCCGGGTGCTACCTGTGCTTTATATAAGTGGTAGAGACCGGAATTCCGACCCTGCGTGAAGTGGCAGACATTACGCCCTCAATGTAATGTCTCATCTAATCTCTTTAGATTAAGATCACAGCGGATATCCATACCTACCTAGCTAGCTCACTTGCTGGTCTATTGTAGGAAGGGAGACTTTACATATATCCAAAATTCTTATTATGAACTCTCAGGAAGGCAGGTTTGCTTACGATTTTCTGTCACCGTTAAGTTTTGGGTTGATGGTCTCTCAGCGGGACTGTTGTTTCTTTTTCAGATGCTTTTAATAATGTAAAAATTAGGCCTTAGTCTTTGGGTACGAATATGGTCATGATCAATTCAGGCAGCACCAGACACCGTACTATAAACATTTACATAGCATTTAGAAAAAAATGTTTAAAGATATTTCCGGATTGTTTCCTCTTCCACTTATAAGGAAATAATGCATTTATCTGCATGGACTCTTTAGTACAATATTGTTGATTTAGCGCGACTTAAATACAATTCAAAATAAAACTTCCTGTTATAGATCAGGATTTCCTATTTGAACTTAATGAGCACTATCTTAGGCTAATTATTATTAGAATTGTAAACTTGACTTGAAAATTCTCAGGCATGCCGGTTTCCTTACATTTCATTCGCAGCTTAAGCAAGGGATAGTTAACAATGAAAACACACGTCATTTTGAAAACCAGCTGTACGCCATTATGTGCTGTTTTCGAACCCACGACTTTCGTCTTGGCAGTATCTACCACTTCCAACTAGAGTACCACTGCTTTTATTCTTGAATAATAATAATTTTATTTACCTAATTAATGTGACTAATATTTCGGTGGAAGTTTTTTAATCCTTATCTACTGGTATCATTATCGTATAATGCCATTTACGAATTCAAGGTAGCAACCGCTGTTTTTATCTAGAATCCGATATGAGCTACACGTTTTATATTATGGAAAGGAGTACGTCCGATAGTGTAAGGGCATATAACCTAGTGAGATGTTATGATATTGCCCACTATACATATAAGTACTAATAGCTGAGTAATGCTTAATCAGCAAAAACTTTATGAAAATTAAAATGTTTTATTAAAATATACTCTTAACATTATCACATAATATAAGATAATTCTACTAATATTATAAATGCGAATATTTATATGGATGGAACGACGGATCTGGTTGAAATATGGCACAGAGATAGATTATAGTCTGGAATAGCATATAAGCTACTTCTTATTTTGGAAAAATGTACAGTTCTCGTGGGATAGTGTCGATCGACATAATTTTTTGCATAGTGGCAGTTCAGGGATCAGAAAATGACATAGGCCACTTTTTATCCCGAAAAATGCACGCTTCCTATGGGATTGCATCCACGCGGGCGGAGCCAGTGGCAACAACTGGTACAGTATAAAATAAGTTGTACATTAGCCCAATGCTTACGTAAGATGTTTCAACGTGGTCCCCCACTAGGCATGTATCGGAAGTCCCAGGGATACGGTAATACAGTCCCTGCTTAAACCACACGCACGATATCTCAAAGATAAGAGTATTTTTCAACCTATTTTGTGTGTAACGAATTCGCACCTATTTTTTATTTATGTTATTATAAATAAGTAAAAACTTTCCATCTTTATAAGTGTTTTTACTTGATGGAAATAATTGGAACCTGTAAAGCTTTCTAATTCTATTAAGGCGGACTGACGATGATTGTTTTAAGAGTTAAAGGCAAGCGTCAACTATGCCTCCATACTGTTGGTTTGCGTAGTTTGTATTGTGTACTTGTATTATATTCAATAGAAAAATAAACATTCCGACAATATATTGACAGCCGACAATAGACAGTTGTATGTTTCTTTTTACAGCTTACGTAGAGCTTTCTCCAGAGAGAATGAAGTCATTCTTATTACTTAATATCATAGACATATAGAATGGACTAAGCAATATCCTCATAAAATTGACCACCTCATAAAATACCTATTTATTTTTGCTCCTGCAAGTCTGTGACGTATACCAATCAAAATTCTAGAAAAAGACATCTGCTGGCTGCGCGTTCTCTTTATCTCTCTCACATTTTTCTGCCCGTATTCCCCTAATAGCTGGATAAAGAGCGCTAAGTCTATTTTCTATGTTTATGCTTAATATACTACAGTACAACATAGGTCTATGGAAAACAATTCTACTGTAGCGTCGTTAAAGCACCTAACTTCCGACCAACCACAAATAGCTATAAATTATGTCAAAATAAAAATACCTACGGAAATAAATTGCGAATTTGGATATGAGAAAATTTGCTGAACGTTTATATATATGCCAATTTCGATACCATAAAAAATAAATAATGCGCGGCGAATTGTCAACAAATTCAATATATAAAAATAATGATACAATTCATATATCTGTATCTCTATCAGGTGCGTACAGGTATATGAATTAAAATTTAATTATTTTGATAGTAAATAATCGTGATCAATTGTTTATCTTTTCTTTCAGAAACAGTACACTAATTTTGAAAAATAATATAAGATTACATTATTTCAACGCACCGTAAATGTAAAACCAAACCTTACCGATTAATTGGGTGGTATGTATGCATCAATGATCTTGACTTTACCCACTATTCAACACTATTTCACTGACTCATCATTTAGTTCCTGTACACGACCGTCCTGCTTGAGTACACAAACATCAATGAGTTTTGAAATGTATCACACCGTTCGCGATAAAGTATTAGCTATTAAGGATTTTTTTTAGTGCCTGGATAGGCAGACGAGCAGACGGGCCGCCTGATTGTAAGTAGTCACCGCCACTCATAGACTTCTGCAATGCCAGGGTACAGCAGAGCCGCTGCCTACCGTAAATTAAACCGGATTTGCCTATTGTACTTTGGGCACGAGATTGGTCTTCAATTACCTCAACTGCTAACTGTACCTGGATAATTGCGCTCGTCTCGCGGTGGCCGAACCGGTTCTCGCTGTCAGAAACGTCTGAGATGCAGTTACTCCAAATGTAAAAACACGGTTAAAAATAAAAGTGAGTGCCCAAAATTACTACCTCCGTGGGGCAGTTGTAATTGCGCATGCGTGCGTGACTGCTGTGCTGATGTCTCGGGTTTGAGTCCGGGTCGGGTAAAAGTGATATTATTGTTTCTATTAAGAAATACTCAGTATTAACCCGGAGTCTAGATTTGACCCAGGTTTCGCGATAGGCTCGCCCCCTATCACAAAATAGGGCCGTAATAAAATCGGCGAAAATTGGGTATACTGTTTACACATCTACCAACCCTTTCAGGATTGCATGCGTAACTTTAATGTGTGTATAAGTGTCCATTAAAACAATGTTTATTTTGATGAAATATGTAGTAATTTTTTAAAGTATTGTGATTGGCAGAGGTGTTTAACCTCGTTTTTGTGAGGTCTTAGTGTAAGCCTGGAATGTGGTTTAATATTTATAGTTAAATATTTATAAATGTTGATTAATTTTTTACAAATAAAATGACAACATATTATCAGGCGTTGTAAAGGAGTTTTTGTGTACATTGCTCGGGCAACTATCAAAAGTGGTAGAAAAAGATTATTAAGTAAGTGCAATAAGGCTTTGTCTAATATAAATTTGCAATGTCCGCCGTATGGACCAACTCTTATCCCGAACAAATCATGTTTTTGTACATATTCTAATCTGAGTATTGGCAGTATACCGTGGTTTACAATCGACTCCTATTATTTATTTGACCAACGCGGCAATTCGTTCGTTGACGGTTAAAAGATAATGGAAATAAAAATAGATAAATATAACAACAGGTGAGCGATAATTTTGATCACTATATTAGATATCTATAATTCTTACGGAATATACCAAGTGCCTAGCCAGGGCTAGTATTATTATTATACTCGTAGCTCGTTAATACAGGTATTGAACACTATCCCACTGCTGGGCACGGGCCTCCTCTACTAATGAGAGGGGTTAGGCCTTAGTCCACCACGCTGGCCTATTGCGGGTTGGTAGACTTCACATACCTTCGAAATTCTTATTAGAATTCCCAGGTCTGCAGGTTTCCTCACGAGGTTTTCCTTCACTATCAAAGCAAGCGATAATTAGCAATGAATATCACACGTAACTTTAGAAAAGTGAGAGATGTATGCCATTTGGGTTTCGAACATACGACTTTCGTCTTGACAGTCCGTACCGCAAACATCTTGGCTATCGCTACTGCTGCCTACGAGTATTACACATATATTATTGTTCCTGTCTTCTCGCCTTACAATAGTAGCATGCGTCAGTCGTGACTAGTGTAGTTAGTACAAATTAGCTAGCATTACTCATACCGTGACATGGATTTTCTTACAGCTATAATTTCTAATGTGATTATAAATCAATTCTTCTTTTTAAGTAATATCCACATTAAAAAGTTTTTTTAATTCATAAAAAGTACACCGACTTCAATAAAAAACGAATTATGCATCACTATAAAATTTGAGGGTTGCCCTTGATTTTTCTGAGATCCCATCCTCGGTTCCTGACTTGGTGCCAATGGGGCCACCTGGGAACTACACCCCTTTAAAAATAAACTATCCTATGGGAACTGTACATTTCCGGGATAAAAGTAGCCTATGTGCTATCCAGACTATCTAATCTATCTCTGTGCCAAATTTAAACCAGATCCGTCCAGCCGTTGTAGCATGATTGAGTAACAAACATTCATCCATCCATCAAAACATTTGCATTTATTACATTAGTGTAGGATGAATATCGTGGAGTGTAACGAAATTGAATAAGTCCAATGTGCTATCTCAAGTATGTAAAGTGGTAACTTAGTAACAGTTTTGTCCTTAGTCCACACCTTTTTTTGTTTTTTTTCCCGCGGTGAAAATCCATCTTACGGATACCTTCTGGTCCTCGGGGGAGGAGAAATGGTTATGCCGGACTCACTAACCTTTCGACCCAGTTCGCCCGAAGGACTACTAGATCGGGACCCTAACCAATTTTCCTACGCCGGTGTACCGACTAAAAATCCCGCGGTAGCCTTCTGCAGCACATGTGGGACGATCCCGGGGGATCCTGAGTGTACTCTGGATTGCTGCCGGAACTATCCCTGTGCCGTGCCTTTACGGCACATCTCTTCTTGGGCTAGATGCCTCCCACAATTTACAGTAGCAGCGCGATGTTCCGCGCCGCCAACCGCCTCAGAGTCGCAGCATGAAAATATATATAAAGGCCGCACATCCCCCGCTGTACAGCCACGACCCCCGTGATCCCTTTTAGTCGCCTCCTACGACAGGCAGGGTATACCGTGGTAGAATTCTTCAGGGCCCCCATTCCATAGGGCGGGTCCTTAGACACACCTGGGAATCGAACACTGTACGTCATAGTTTATAGCCAGCCAGTCCAAATATTCTTCACTAAAAAATATACGAATGTCATTATTCGATATTAGCCAACATTAGCTGTTTTGGCTGTGACAGATTACCAAAAATACATGTTTTGATTCGTACCCTTTCATTTGCAGTGACAGCCAAAACATAATTTGAATGTAATTTTAGACGTAAACTACAGGTGAACGCCTCAATCATGCAATTTTGTTGGTGTTGATTTAACTTCAAAAGAAATACTTATCTGTTATATCTTTGCTAACATTAAACCTACGAAACTGTGTGGGAGTAGCTTTGAAAAATGTTTCGATTACTGTATGAAAATGTATTATTATTATTATGAAAAATTTGCGATAATAGAGTATAAATATATGTATTGAATTCTCTGGAACTATTTACCATAACGTAGATAAACTATATCGAACAAAAAAAATTCAACAAATCAGTCCATGAGACAGTTCGAAAAACAGTACATTCTTTGGAAGAAGCAAATGCGCGTCAAATTGAGGAATTCCTCCTTTTAGCAATCGGTTCAGAATAAAAATTAGCCCTGAACTATCTATGCCGTATGACATATACAAGATACGAATACTTTTTTATATACCTTACATAATATACTTATCAAACAGAATTTACGGCGATTGTAAATCATTTTATCACGAATGTACGAAATACGCCAGGCAACCCATTTAGCGGCGACGAATCACATGAATATGAATATGGATTATTTAAACAACTACGTTATTAACTAAACTTCATTATAGTACACATGATTTTTAATACAATAATATAGTGTGTATTTAATGTTAATTATCGCTTGCTTTAACGGTGAAGGAAAACATAGTGAGGAAACCTGCATACTTGAGAAACCTTATAAGAGTTTTCGAAGGTATGTGAAGTCTACCAACCCGCAATAGGCCAGCGTGGTGGACTAAGGCCTTTTTTTATTGTTGTCGCGGGGAAAGCGTTTTATTACTGCCGCCCGCTCCGGGGGGAAGCTGAATAAGAATAAAACGGTTATGCTGGACTAGCAGGTCTTACGACCCAGCATCCCCCTCGCACGGATGATGGCTATCCGTGCTGCCGCTGGGCCGAGTCCCTACCCTCTATGTACACCCCATCAACACTACCAGCTAAAACCCCGCGGTGGCCTTCTACGACGCTTACGGAGCGATCCGTGGTATTCTAAGGAGTGCTAGAATTGCTGCCGGAACCGCTCCTGCGCGGTGCCCTGAACGGGCCCATCTCCATGTGAGGCTTAGGAGCCCCCGCGCACCGAACAACGACAGCAAACGAGGCCTTACCACCCGAGCTGCCGTCCATCTCGGGGTTGCACGATGCATCGAAATTGGAGTGCACCGATATGGGCTGACAGCCCCCCGTTGCGCACCCGCGACCCCCGAGGGCCCCAATTAGTCGCCTCCTACGACAGGCAGGGGTTACCGTGGTAGAATTCTCCAAACGCCCCCATTCCCCATTTCCCGCGACAAAAAAAAGGGCAAGGGCAAGGGCGATGTCTAGAGACACCGCCACCACCACTTCACCCCGAGCCACTGCATCCTCCGCTTGTGCCTTGACCCACAAAATCGCTGGAACTGTCGATCGGCCTTGCCGGAACCCATACTGGCACTGTGCCAAGTCCGGCCCGATCCCTTCAAGATGCTCAACGAGGCGAGCGTGAATGTTACGCTCGAAGAGCTTGCAGACCTCGTCTAGCAACACGATGGACCGGTAGGCCGATGGCGACTCTGCGGGCCGCCCCTCCTTCTTGAGCAGGACCAGCTTCCCAGTTTTCCACTGAGACGGAAAACGGCCCTGTCAGGCACGCGGAGAACAGGCCACGGAGCCTAGCACCCAGATGCTCGACGGCTAACACCCACGCACGTCCGGGGATACCGTCGAGAACCGGGGCTATTTTCTTGCCCCGTGGACTAAGGCCTAACCCCTCTCATTAGTAGAGGAGGCCCGTGCCCAGCAGTGGGCTAGTATTATTATTTATTTTTATTATTATAATATAGGAGCGTGAATTGACTTTAGGTCTAGACCTAAAGTCAATTCACGCTATTCTATTGGGCTATTCTATTGGGTAAAACCTCTACATGGTAATGTGAATTTAATTGAAATTTCTGAATAAACTTACAGCCTTTATGAGACAATGAGTGAATAGCTGGCTATGAATCGATAGGCCGCGGGTTAAATTCCCGCGCCGAGACAAATACTTGATACAGGTCTCGTTGTAAGAACGGAAGTCTCTCGTAGTTCCTGGTACCCACGACACAAGACTTGTATCTTATAATAATAATAATAATAATATAACACTTTATTCTTACACCACAACATACAAAACAAGTTACAGGATCAACTTATTTAGGTGTTACAAATTGGCGGTCTTATCGCTAAGAGCGATCTCTTCCAGACAACCATGCATGGAGAGGAATAAAATCAATTGAAATTACGGCGGTCCTGTCAATAAACTTATATAACAAGAAATACTTAGGTACTTACAAAATACATACAAATACATAGACTTACAAATAAATATACATTATAATAAACTTACATGTATTACATACATTTAAATAGATATATAATACATACATACATATTCATGCACCAATAATACAAAAGAAATACAACAAAGGCGTAGCGTTACTGCGAGAGATAGAATGTCTTCACCCGGGATTTAAAAGTTTCTTAATGTAAGATCAGGACTATGTGTGTAACTGTTGGATGTTGTAAATGTTACTGAACGACCAATAAAAAATAATTTTTATGCCATATCATTGCCGTAACACAGGCATACATTCCCAATAAATGATATACTATTACGCAAATATTTCGCAATTATGTTATCATGAACATTACCACGCAAAATATGTTTTTTTTATAAATTGATTAGTTTAATAACTAACCATGGTTGTACCTCTTCAAATAATCAAATTTGAATAACAAATTCAACACAGCAGTTCAGATGTGATTCGGCAAACTGAGAAAACAAAACCGCGTAACCATTTGAACGCTAGAAACATAGAGGTAGCTTACTAAGAAAGGGATGTGCCCCACGACAAGACTCAAATTAACGAGGCCCGCTCGGCTTGAAATTTACATGGGTATGCATGTTGCGCCAGCAGTAGCACTATCTAAGGATAGTACTGTACTGGCAACTGGATTTAGTGCCACGAATAGTTTTGGAACTCCGGATCTAAGCGAGCTACTTGCATAAGGCGCTGTAATTAAAGAAAACTCGAATGAAGTGTGACCAAGACTTAATTGTATTTTAAGGCTATTGTTTTATTTCAAATGACGTTGATTCTGGTTTCTGTTACAATTTATACATAAAATTAATAAATAAAACCCGACAGTCACACACATAGCCCCGACCCCACACTAAGATACGAGTCTTGTGTTGTGAGTATCAGGGACTACGAGAGACTTTCGTTCTCACAACACCCAGACCCCGGACACAAATGTATGTCTGTCACAAAAACAAGGGTCCCGGTGTAGGAATCGAACACAGGCCTCTCGTTTCACAGCCGGCTACTCGCCAACTGCGCCACGTAGGCTATCGAATTAATACATATATAAATACTTGATGATTGACTGACTCAGCAACGCAGAACCTAAACCTCTACAAACTTGAAATGTTGTCAATTAATGCTCTTTATGTTATAAGCATCCAAGAAAGGATTATCGAAATTTTCACCCCTACGGGGGATAAAACGGTTGTATGAAAGTTCGTCATAAAATATAAATTTGTGTTTTAGTGACAGCTTCCATGGCTCATGTGAGTAGCTGAGTGTGAAAGGAGCCACTGCGGGTACGATCCCTGCAAGGCAAATGTGTCAGCCACAATTATTTGTGTCGCGTCTGGATGTTGTGGGATCGTAGTTCCTCGTAGTTCTTGATTACCACGACACAAAACTCATATCTAAGTCTGGGTTCAGGACTATATGTGTGATTGTTGGATGTATGTATATTTATAGTCGCTTAACACAAATGCTAAATTAGAAATCAATATTTTATTATTATTTAAAACTTTATTTGTATTATAAATACAATTTAGTATTTAAAATGGTGCATCAAGAATTATTTTTCCAAATAAAATTGCCAAACAGAAAATGATAATTTTCTGTAAGACAGTGAGTGCTATTATTCCGGTGGAGCAGGCCCATTCTGACAGCGTCCGTGGCGCAGTGGGCGAGGCACCGGCTGTGAATCGAGTTCGATTCCCGCACCGAGAAAAATGGGTGTTGTGGGACCGTAGTCTCTAGTAGTTCCTGATTTCTACGACACAAGACTACTATGTTAATGTGGGGTCAGAACTATGTGTGTGACTGTTGGGTGTTATTTATTTACTAATATATGCTGCAGAGGAAACTGTCTACCGCTCTTAGTACATAGGTTGCCACTTATATTATTTGTTGGTCTTCAGCTACTTTATTTCAATTGTACAGTAATATTCATATTTTAATATAATGCCACTACCATAAATTTTACACTCCTATTTATATTTAAAAATATAATTCCAACCTTCAAGATGTTAATTTAGATGTTATAAGCTTAATTTTATTCCTGGAAACCCGTTTGCCCTGTCTTTTCTTACGCTACTGTAATCTGAGATGTTTAATAGCAATTGCGCAGACAAATCCGACACAAAGAAGTCTAACATAAAAGGAATAAATGGTTACACGAACGCTAGCGCTGTTACATTCTGAGCTTTATAGTTCTATGTTACAACCATTGTCGATCTTAAATTGCCTTGATTGAAAACGGATTTTACGAGAACCTGCCATTTTTAGACGAAGACGTGAATCACATTTAACGAATAATTGGTAACCTTAAAGTCACCTTACTCGTTAACTTGAAAATGGAATGCAATAAAATTTATCGGAATAAATTTATGATGGATAATATTAATATATCCATTAGATATCACAGATTAAAATCACTTTTAAAGTACCAATTAGCATTCGATATTTTCTTATAAAATTAATATTTGTTTGTTTAGTATTTTATGCGCTGTCATACCGTTCATCCGATTGCGATAAAACTGTGTCAACTTATTGCTTGCACTTCCGCGAAGGTTAAGGAAAACTGCAATTAACCTATAGTTGGTGGTTACGAGTTCGACTCTCATGCTGGGCAAATATTTTCATAGTGTTGGGTGCACTTATTTAATCTGTAATGTACAGTCCCCTGCGGTGCCGATAACACACATCATACGTAATTCCGTACGCGAAGCTGCGGGCAAAAGCTAGTTTAAAGTAAAAGCATGCAGCAAACCCACGCTTACGTTATGTTGGTGTCGAAGCGAGTGAAAATAAGTGTCTATTTGTAGCAACGTAGCCACGAACGATTTACGAATTCAGCGGGAAACGAAAATTGGCTAACTTTAATTAAAATCAATCTCATCTCAATTCTGGTTGTGTTCGTGATAAGTCAATAATTTATACTTACTTTGGGGATAGTGTAGAACATTCAAGAGTTGTTACTGCGTCCAGCAGGGTACGGTGTAACGCATAGCCCTGCAAAGCGTTTAGTACGAAATTCGATTCAACTAATGCCACCTAATCCTAACCGGAGGCGCACAAACGGCACTGCCGCATTCCGCAAGGCCACGCGCAATTTACACTTGGTGATAGATGGTAATCCAGACCCATCCATATCAATGAATACATGAAGGAATCTACTGAGAACACAGCTTTACAGTATGCTTCGTAGGTAATCCAATTCGCACATTAGTTGTGCTTGGTTTGGAACAATTTTAATTAAAATTTTGAAAATATAATTTACTTATATTGCCTACTAGCTTTTGCCCGCAGCATCGCATGCGTTGTTACACTTATCCGTAGATGACTGAAATTACATAAAAATACACGTTCAGTTTCCCGAATGTATCTCGTGATGAGACAGAAAGTGGTATTTCGCAAACCCTATACAAAATGTGATTTTCATCAATGATCACAGGCACTACCCCAATATAAAGAAGAGAGGGAGCAAGTGAGATAAGAGAGAAAGATAAAGAGAGAGAGACCCAGCGGGAGGATGAAAATTACATTTTGGATAGGATTTCCGCGAAATCCGTTCTAAATGAGCGTCTACATCGCGAAATGATAACTATATAACAAATTTTTAGGTCAATAGGGTGTGTAGTTTAAAATATCTGGTGATTAGTCAGTGGAAGAAGTATTAAAAAAAATCATTATTGGGATTGCTGAATCTATTATCATAACCCCGACATTCCCTATAACTGATTTAATTACCTACTTCCACTACCGAGGCACTGCCACCGCACATCTGTTTTGTGTGGACATACAGTGTAAACTCTATATAGTGACACTGAAGGGACTGTGCATTTTATGGCGTTATAGAGAGTTGTCGTTAAATGGAGAGAAGAAACATCAGAATTAGAAAAATAAAAAGTTTATTTCTGACTATTGTTAGTAGTTATGTGCATAAAAAGAATGTTATTTGAACGCTATTGAGTATAGTCTGTTATTTTTGTCTGACGTCTTTTGCTGCACCAGTAATTTTGTTGTATTTTTTTAGTTATTTTATTAATATCTAGCAATACTGAGGCATCTTGGTTATAAAGGAAATATTTTTCCAATAATTTTGCTGCTTCCAGAGCTTCTTTAATGCTCGGCGGAAGCTCAGGCTCATCCGTCTCATCTTCTTCATCACCTTGTTCTTGATCCTCAGTTTTTCTCACTGAATCCAAAATTTCTTCGTCTGTGAGTGAAGCCGTTGTAAGCAGGCGGTCGTCCACTTCAATGTAGGTTTGAAGATTTACCGTATTTCCTGCCATGTTGAATTGTTGAATCCACTCAGTTAATGGAAGGTCGTCGTCGCTTTCAAAGTCAGATTCTGTTTCCACCTCATCACTCGTAGAATTGGTACAAAGTCCAGCATGTCGAAAAGAGTGCTGTATAGTTGTGGGTGTCACTTCTTCCCAGGCTTTAGATAAAAAATTTACTGCATGCAGCATATTAACAGAAGTTTTACCCTCAGATTCGACTAGCTCCATCAATAATTTCCTTCTGTAGTGACCCTTGAGGCTTTTAATCACACTCTGGTCCATTGGCTGTAAGACACTAGTCGTATTTGGAGGAAGAAATGCCAACTCTATGTTTTGAAGGTTTGATATAAAAGGGTGGGCAGGGCAGTTGTCAACAAGAAGTAAAATTTTTCGTCCCTTTAATTCTGCATCCCACTTTCGCACTTCTTCTTCAAAAAGTTGACTGGTCATCCAAGCTGATTTATTAGCTTTATACGTCACTGGCAATTTTTTGATGTTCTTAAAACAGCGCGGATTTTTCGATTTGCCTATTATTAGTAGCTTTTTTTTCTCTGTGCCATCCATATTAGCAGCCACAAGCACCGTAATACGTTCCTTGGAAAGCTTTCCTCCCACACACTTTTCCCCTTTAAATTTCAGAGTTTTATCTGGAGTCAACTTATAGAAAATTCCTGCTTCATCAGCATTGAAAATGTCACTTGGGGCGTATTTTTCTATGAATTTTGACCACACTCTGTTAATCCAATCATGAGTCACATTTGTATCAACACTTCGTGCTTCCCCACTTATTTTACCATAGTTGATATGATGACGCTGCTTGAATTTTCCGAGCCATCCTTCTGATGCTTTGAAAGAAGTTAAACCAAGTTCAGCAGCAAAATTCTCCGCCTTAGCTTTCACGAGCGGCCCCGAGATAGGCATATTATTCTGGCGCTGTCGATGAAACCATGATAGTACAGCTTTATCCAAATCTTCGTATATAGGTTTCTTTAATTTTTTGGAAGATTTTCCCTCGCCCGCAGCGTGGAGGATTTTTTCTTTATTTTTCCATATTGTGGACACGGTAGAGCGACTAAATCCAAAGCGTTTGCCAACATCACTTATCTTCTCTCCCGTTTCTATTGCGCGTATCAGTAAAACTTTTTCGTCAATACACAGTGATTTTCTTTTAGTAGCCATGTTTACAGTTTGCAAGTTTGTGAGCAACTAAGAATATGATAAGGTATAGATAATCCATGACTCCTAGTTATGAATCATGGTCAATAACAGTCTACACGTGCAAGCAATCCCAATTTGTAAACAAAAGAATGAATTTCTTAGAAAGTTCGGTATGCATGATGCCGACAGTCGAGTTTATTGCGGGCTAGGATAATAAAGCGACAATAGATCGTACACAGCTGCGCAGTTTTTACTAATTTTAGCAACTTAATTGTTGTCGTTATTGAGAGTGGGTGTAATGCTATATAGAGTGAAACATTGTATGAAAAACAAGCTAAACCAACCAAAGCCAATTGATTTCGACGCTTAAGAGAGTTTGTCGTTAAATAGAGTGACGTTACATGG
The DNA here is from genome assembly GCA_905220505.1 of Laothoe populi. Classification (NCBI taxonomy): domain Eukaryota; kingdom Metazoa; phylum Arthropoda; class Insecta; order Lepidoptera; family Sphingidae; genus Laothoe; species Laothoe populi. The sequence continues at coordinate 14,095,389 of HG992148.1, forward strand.
AGTTTACACTGTAATTATTTTAGGATTGAGCTAAGCTAATCAAATGAGATAAGGACAATACTACACGTGGCCGTAAGCAACACACGCTTCTCTTTCTATTATTTATTGTATTTTCAGGCCGGCATGATTGTGTCGAGTAGCTAGATCTTTCGATACTTGATTCTCTAACTGGACGATACTGGACTATCTAAAATAATTTAAAGTATTAATTATATTTATATGATAATAGTCATGGGAACATATTTTTAATTATATTATATCTCATAAGTCGTGAGTAGATCAAGTATATTGATACAAAATAGACGAAACACGTTGTGACATTGTGAATCACACACCACAGTAAGCGATAACAGGTGAATGACGTCTTTCAGGGTTGTGCGTTGCTTTCTTACGTAATAATAGGTAAGTACAGGTAAGTTAGTTACTTCCTATTATAATAATAATATAAATTATATAAATACATAAATAACACCCAACAGTTACACATATAGCCTCGGCCATACACTAAGATACCAGTCTTGTGTTGTGTATCAACTATTTATTATGTATTGTTGTGGGTATCAGTGACTACGAGAGACTTTCGGTATCACAACAACCAGACCCCGGACACAAATGTCTGTTTGTCACACAACCATTTGTCCCGGTGTGGGTATCTAACCCACGGCCTGTCGTTTCACAGCAGGCTACTCGCCAACTGCGCCACGGAGGCTGTCAAATTGCTAAGAAATGTATCAGGCTATTGCGAAGAAATGTGAAATTTCTAATTACAAAGATAGTAGATAGTATAGTAGGATAGTAGTCCTTAAACGGTAGGCACCGGCTCTGCTGTGCCCTGGCATTGCAGAAGTCTATAGGCGGCGGTGACTACTTACTATCAGGTGGCCCGTGTGTTCGTCTGCCTATTCAAGCATTTAAAAAAAAAATTATATCTCAACATTTTCTGTTCCAAACGCATGTAAAGTCCAATATAAAGTAAAAGAAATAAATGAAGTAGGAATGATAAACACCAAGTATTTTAATGCGCCATAAAAATGTACTGTGTTTTATTCTAAATAAATCCCCGTCAGTTCCGGTGTATAGTGCGGCGGGGCGGAATGGGGAGCGGAAGGTACGCTTCGGAAGCAGGATGGTATAAGATAAAGAGAACATTTCCTATAGCACGTCTTGGGAGATTTAACAACATTCCGAGGCGGCCTCGTTCTTTTAATGTTCCGTTCCAGCTAAATGTAATTCGGGTTTTGCTTGTTAATATATTATGCTAAATTATATGATAGGTATAATTTTAAATTAGCCATAGCATGTTTAAATTATGCAGTTTTTAACCAGAAAATCAATTTAGTTTTCAGGTAACATTTCCAATTTCCTTTCCCAAACCTTATTTGGACTATTATGTGCACTCAAACCGAGACGCAATGTATCCCCTCAAATTAGAATTAAATATAAGTTTTTATGATGATGGATTGACTTATTTAAATTACTGTTAAAACTTGACATCTAATTTAATTTTCCCCCACATTGTAATTTTGAAAAATCTTGACCGTATTGACGTCGCCTGACCGCAAAATATGATTTCCAATTCGTCATCGCAAAATACCTTGTTTCCCACTTTTGTATTTGTTTTGTCATATAGGTAATACAGATTTTAGGCAAACCCCGTCTTTTACTTACTAGTTCTATCCAGTCAGAACTAATATAAAGTAGATGAATTTGTTACAAATATATTATTAGGTATAAATTTAGCCTTAGTTAAAATAAAGGTAATTGCGGTTTGAGGTGACTCAAAGGTCCAAATCTGGGACTACAAAGCTAACTAGACTTTCTGTGACTAGACGTCAGTCTAGTCAAAGGAATTTCTGACAAGTAAATTTTTGTCGTAAAAATTAGTATAAACTACAATAGTTATAATTTTTTTTATTCATATTAATTTAGGGTACAATGGTTATCACAAGAGAATACACATTCCAACTACGGATTGCGTTTTTACTGTCACAAAGTTATTTGTTTCGGGCCTGGGTGTTGTAAGACCATAGTCCCTCGTAGTTCTTTATACCCACGATATAGGTTTTACCTAGTGTGGTGTCAGAACTATGTATGTGTGACTGTTGGATTTATTTATTTAATAAACATTATTTTTATGTGACTTTCAAAAAAAGGACTTATCAATTTATCCCTTTATTTTTTTGCCCCGACTTCAAAGCGTATTCACTTTATGTAGTTATTTGTAAAGTAGCAAATACGAAATTTCGTTTTTGTATTAAATGTAAGAAAATATTTTTATAAAATATTTCCAATTTTTCTGAAGTGGTTTCAACTTTTTTTAACAAGTTTATTTACACTAACTGACTTTGTCATTTCAAATATTGAGGATATTGACATTCAAATATATAGTAGTTTTACTGGAAACTTCAATAACCGTACAGAGTGCAGGTCGAATTGCTGTACACATATTTGATTACTGCAGAGTAATACCAGATACGAATCTAGTTTGTATTCCCTTGAGACAGTAAAGCGTAGGAGGTTTATTAACAACCCTGCACCTCAATATCCGTATACCATTGAACCAAGATCATAAACGGACTGTGAATATTGCTTTACATACATACATACATATACACTCACGCCTGTAATCCCCGAAGGGGTAGGCAGAGGTGTAACCACAGTTCACCCACTTTTCGCCGAATTTCGGTCCTATAATGTGATAGGGGGCGAGCCTATCGCCATAAGGCTAATACTGAAAATTTCTAGAAAAACCCAATATACCCCAAACTTTACCCGACCTGGGAATCGAACCCGAGAGCATCAGCACAGCATCAGTCGTAACGCATGCGCAATTACAACTGCGCCACCGAGAATATTGCTTTAACGGTAACATCTTACACAATCCATGCAAGGCTATTCCTCGCACAAATTGTGAAAACTACGTCGAGTTCCAAGAAATGCATGACAAGTCTGCTGTGTTCATCGATATATATATCTATTTTATTAGTATCGCAAAACTGGCTATTACAATCAGAATAATGCTTTATCATACATAAAGCTAATGTGTATATAATAAAATATGTGAACACAGTATGCACAAAAAAAGAAACTAATCATACGCTCTTACAAAAATACTGAAAATATTGATATAAAATATATATGTTACAGAGAACCTGATCAAACTCTACGTTTATAGCCTACGTTATGTTATATTATAAATTTTGAAAAATGCATACAACAAATATAATAGTTTTATAGAATACGCGTTAATACGTATGTATATTAATACATACATACATACATATACACTCACGCCTGTAATCCCCGAAGGTGTAGGCAGAGGTGTAACCAGTACACCCACTTTTCGCCGAATTTCAGTTCCATAATGTGATAGGGGGCGAGCCTATCGCCATACCGGGCACAGATTCCAGACTCCGGGCTAATACTGAGAATTTCTAGATAGAAAAACCCAATATCACTTTACCCGACCCGGGGATCGAACCCGAGACCTCAGCACAGCAGCAGTCGTAACGCATGCGCAATTACAACTGCGCCACCGAGGCAGTCTGTTAATACGAAAAAATAAACACAGTTATAAATTTCGGAAACGAAATTAGCCAATTTACAAAACTCTAAATAAGTCGTCAAGAATAGAGACAACTCCGTTACAAACTTTCAACAATTGCAGATTGGAATGAAATCTCCGTCGGTTTCCAAATGCTTCAGTGGCTAAAGATCCGCGGCGCTTTTGAGCTGCGCCTCCTATTGATGTGCAGACAGGTACATTGTGGCCAACTTTTTCAAAGACAAACTTTACAGACGGCTAAGTGTGCAGTATTCGCGCTTTTCATTTATATATTGCCTGCTCATTTATGCCCTTTAGTGATTACTTTTTAACCGACTTCAAAAAAGGAGGAGGTTAACCATTCGTCGGAATCTTTTTTTTTTATGTATGTTACCCGATTACTCGAAGACGCCTGGACCCATTCGAGAAATTCTTTTTTTGTTTAAAAGGGTATTCTTCCCAGGTGGTCCCATTAGCACCAAGTCAGGATCTTATGGTGGGATCTCATAAAAATCGAGAGCAACCCTCAAATTTTAAAGGGACGCATGATTTGTTTTTATTGAAGTCGATGTACTTTTTATGAATAATTATATCGTAGCAATGAGAAATTTCGTCTAATGACATACTTTATTTTTATTAATGCTTCAATTCGATACAATTGAAATAGTAATGAATATATGAATTATTTTTCTGAATATAATCTAATTATTAAAGGTTATTAGACTTATTAAAGATTAGACCAAAGCCTCGTAGGTGTAAGACTTAGAGACAAGGGGTTAGTCTATCGCTTAGACGATCCCTTATTAACCAACACACATGATATAGACACGTGCACACAACTAGCTTGGCGGTACTCTTAGATGCCAACAAACGAGCAGAACCAGAAAAGGCAAACGTTGCTTTAGCTAAGATAGTTTTCTGTTGTTCCTGTGTATAACAGAAAACTGTGTGGGTGTATATTATTTCATATGCAACCGCGAATATTACGAAAAGGAACTTTTTTTCGAAGATAGAATCAAAAAAGATAAAAAGTTTTTTTATTCATAAAAAGTACACCGACTTCAATAAAATACAAATTATGCCTACAAAATTTGAAGGTTGCCCTCGATTTTTCTGAGATCCCATCATCAGATCCTTACTTGGTGCCAATGGGACTACCTGGGAAGTATACCCTTTTAAACAAAAAAAGAATTTCTCGAATCGGTCCAGGCGTTTTCGAGTTATCAGGTAACATACATAAAAAAAAAGATTCCGACCAATTGTTAACCTCCTCCTTTTTTTTAAGTCGGTTAAAAAATAGATTTTAAATTGTGGTATGAACAATAGATGCGTAGTGGGAATAAAACTACCTCCTTCGCACGACTGTCCAGTAATGGCCACTATGGGAGATGATGTCATGACTCATATCGAGCATGGTTTTTCTGTCATTTAACCCCCCGATTTACAATCTCATATATTTGAGCAGATTGATAAAATTCTTTCGATAATAGATTTTATGTACTGTAACTTTATAATTAAAATAAAACTTCTCAACTTCCTCGTTGTTAAATTTGAATGAATTGTGACGAAGGGTAATTATCTATACTATATATAATAAAGCTGAAGATGCACTTAGTCTGTATATTAATTTGCAAAATGTTGATTGTAACGTGTTATATTATTGATATAGAACCCAAAACAAATGTTTTTGGAATCATTGTCTGTCTGTCTGTGAAGACATCACCTCCAAAGTATTGTATAACAACAAAAGAATCGACAGTAAATCATAGAGTGTATCTGAAGGGAACATTTAGTCTTTATTTCATTTAAATTGGTGCATTCAATCAAAAGTTATACCTGTTTGAATGAATATCTGTATTATGAAAAGATTGTGCAAAGAGTGGTGACAGGTGAAAAGATTTTATAATTAGTATAAGATAATGTCCACGCAGGCGGCGCCGCAGGAAACAGCTATATATATAATTATACTAAAATAAGCATACAATAACAAAACTGATCGAAACTTCTTGATACTTCAACATACATTATATTTTACACTTATCTCTACTAGATTCGTGACATTATTCTCATTTCCTGCCTCAATCGGGGCTCTACTTTCTTAGTGGGAGACATCCTTAGAATCACTGAACATTAACCGTTGCGTGTTGACTGAGTGGACAATTGTCGTCGCACGCAATGCTTCGACGGATAGTTTAGGACACGCAAACTACGCTTGGGGTAAACAACCCTATGTAACTGCAACCATAGCTGTAGTGAGGAACGCGAATATGCAATATTTGTGTTTATTATTAGCGCAATATTTCGCTATCGATACTATTATTTCACTGCGGCCTTCCGAGTACTCTGACAATAGACCCTCGACCGCTTCTTCACCTTCTTGCCCATGGCGTAGTGTGAAGAAGCAGGCCGGCATGATTGTATTGAATAGCGGGGGATAGATCGTCTCTCGCTACTCGATACTCTAATTGGACCGCACTGCGCTTACCATCAGATGCAGTGCGGTCACTTTGCTGTGCCAGGATAAAAAAAAAACTTTGATGTGCCGAACACAAATCCAATCCCCTACAAATAAATATTAAAATTGTAGTACCATACGTACAATAGTCGTGACAAGTATTTTGTTAATTTTGAAGACAGCTAATTTTGCTTCAGTTTTTTTATACTCTGCTACATCTTTTTTATGTAACTCAAGTTCCTTTTCACATAAAATAAATGTATAGGCCTTTCTTATTTATTTTGGAACCCAACATATATCACAATTAACCCCTGTAGTTATTTGGTACTCAAATATTTTTTATCGTTCGTGGTTTGAATTTGCATCTGTTATCTGCATGAGGAGTTGGTAATATCTGGGCAATACTGATAACACTGCTGAGTCTCCGTGGCGCAGTTGGCGAGTAGCCGGCTGTGAAATGAGAGGCCGTGGGTTCAATTCCCACACCAGGACAAATGTCTGTGTGACAGACAGATATTTGTGTCCGGGGTCTGGGTGCTCTGAGACCGAAAGTCAACACAAGACTCGTATGTGAGTGTGGGGTTGGGGCTATGTGTGACTTAGGTGTTATTTATTCATATTTTTTTTCTTAAAGTCGACGTGGTTTTATTCCTGCATTCCAGAGCATATACAATAAACCCTGTAATATCGGGCCTCCTATACTAATGAGACATATCTTCGAGCCACATTGTCCAGCCGAGTGACTAGATTTCCCTTATCTTCGATATTCTTTTGAAAATATGCGCGGGTATTCTCATCATGTTATTTAAATAAAAAACACGCAACTTCCAAAAGTGAGAGTTATGGGGGCTGGAATCGAAATGGAATCTATCGACTTGTCTATAATGTTCCGAGAACCAAAAGTGCAAAGCAAAATCTGATGAAGAGATTTCAAAATCTATGTGTTCACTAAAACATGGTATGTAGGTGTATTTAAGACGTTAAACTACTAGAACCATTACTCTATTGTAGCCTAGACAGTGATTGAGCAAAACGCTCGCCTCTTTGAATTCAATTTCTGCAGCCCGTTTTCTCGGATTGTTCTAGCATTTAACCGAGACTTAACACGTTTCTCGCCCAAGTTCCGACTGAAATCTTATTTATTTATTATTATCTTTAGAAATATATCATTGAAATATTATCATATTTCAAAACCATATGTATTTTATCTGATATCAACTATTTATATTTTAGGAAAAGTAAATTATATTATTTATGTCAGAACGTAAACACGCATGTGAAGTTGCGGGCAAAGCTAATTAATAAGAAAAGACAGTTCATTTTTATACATTAGAAAAATTGGACCAAAAACATCGCTTCAACTGTTTTGGAGTCCATAGGGAACATACGTACACACATACACACATCGATTTTATACGATCGATTGGACTTTGATTATTTTATTAAAAATATCTTAATATTACATATATAGTAAAAATATATTGGTATAACGTAACGTATTGGTGTACTAGTCATGCTATGTGTGTAAAAGTGAATTTTCTGTATATACATATACATATATATACACTTTTTGCCGAATTTATTGCGGTCCCATAATATGATAGGGGGCGAAACTATCGCCATACCAGGCACAAATTCCAGATATCGGGCTGAAACTGAGTATTTCTAAATAGAAAAACCCAATATTACTTAACCGGACCTGGGAATCGAACCCGAGACCTCAGCACAGCAGCCGTAACGCATGCGCAATTACAACAGAGCTACCGAGGCAGTCTTTTTTCTGTTTAGTTTCTTCTTTTTCGTATGATTTGCATTTTCATTTAATTAAATCTGACCTTTTCCTTTCAATAGGTTCAATACATTTTTTTATTTCCATTATTTTAAAGGGACTTTTACGCATAGCGTATGCCAGTCCCGTTCAGTACATTCAAAAAATGGACTCCGCTCAAGAAAGGGATCTTCATTAATCGCAGTGTCTTTCCATCCTACCGAGTAACGAGACGACAATTTCTTTCCATTGCACTCATTAGCAAGTAAACACAGTATGTTACTACAGTCCGAAGCAATATAGCAACATGAACGTATGAAGGTGTTTTATAGAAAGCGGACCCTTATCCCGAAGCTCCTTCGGGTTTCAGCACTGTCAGCTGCATAGCTCCACTTAAGTGATTAGTGCGAGTGTACACTGCAGTTAACTGCTTCCACCACGCTCCGAAATAGACGAGCTTGCGTTTGTAACTCGATACTGTTACAATATGTTTACGTGTTTAGTAGTTATTTTGAATTATGGGTTCTAGTTCGGCGTATAATATATATAATGATTCATAATATTAATTACAGCAATACACAATTGACTCATGATTTGTTGAGAAAGTGTGAATTGCCTTTCTAATCACTTTCTTTGGTGACTGTAAAATCTGAGATACAAGCTCGTATATATCTTATGCCATTTTTTTTTAGTGCCTCGATAGGCAGACGAGCAGACGGGCCACCTGATGGTAAGTAGTCACCGCCGCCCATAGACTTCTGCAATGCCAGGGCTCAGCAAAACCGCTGCCTACCGTTAAATTGTGTATTGCAATGCTTAGTATTCAATTCCATTCGTTAGAAGCAATCACTAACATCTATAAAATATTATATTAACGTATTCTTTTTAGTTTATGCATGTTATCTTCGAACCATTCCTCTTTGCAGGCCGACTTGTACTATTAATTGTAAATCAAACATTTGGTCTTGAGATTTCGCTGACACTACGTGGCCGCATACGACTCTGTGCATTTTTGTTAAACATCACTACTCGGTGTATTTCAAATTAAAGTACATAATAGGCAGATGCCTAAGAAAGGGGTATAGCAATAATAATATTTAGAGGCCTCTACACAACGACTGCCTCGGTGGCGCAGTTGTAATTGCGCATGCGCTACGACTGCTGTGCTGAGGTCTCGGGTTCGATCCCCGGGTCGGGTGAAGTGATATTGGGTGTTTCTATCTAGAAATTCCTCAGTATTAGCCCGGAGTCTGGAATTTGTGCCCGGTATGGCGATAGGCTCGCCCCTATCACATTATGGGACCGAAATTCGGCGAAAAGTGGGTGTAATGGTTACACCTCTGCCTACCCCTTCGGGGATTACAGGCGTGAGTGTATATGTATGTATGTATATGCCTCTTCACAAGCCAACAGAAGACTTGTTCACAGATAATTTATCTATATTTATTTATAATGATAATTAGTCTTGTGTTGAGAGGAGTGGGGCCCTAGCTCACCATACCGACCTATGCGATCTGGTTAGATTTCAAAAACTTTGAAATTTTTATGTTGACTCCTTGGATATGCATGTTTCTTCACAATGCTTACCTTTGCTGTTAAACTAAAGGTAACAATTAATACGTACATAGCAACTAAACGTTAGAGGAGTGTGTCCTGATCATCTCCCAGAGATGGTTTCGGCTTTTTTACTTGCGTCTCGACCGATTGAACGATTTCCAGCTAGGCCATATTTGCTATAAGTAAATTGTTATTATATTTTTTTAATACAATCTTAAAAATTTTAATATTTAAAAATTACATGCTTGCTGTTCGTTGGTTTCGGATCATTTGAGAATGGTTGGATCGATTTGGCTTATTCATTATTTTCAAAATAGTCCGAATAAAGTTTTGAGGTAAACCTAAATTGGAAACTGGAAAATTCTGGGAAGTGATATTTCTATTTAATTCCATCCTCCTAATAATCGAATTACAATATACATCAAATGCAAAGTAAGGCCTCACCACGAATCAATGCGGTACGCACAAAATTCCCAAAAACAACTGACCATCTAAAATCCGGGTTTAAATTAGCCATTTGCATATACATTTCTATGAACTTGAAGTATATCTGCAAACTATTATTCAAATCCGCTTTATGAGAGGAACCTGTATGTGTGGACGCATCGGATAGTTCTGCAGTAGGATTAAAAGCAACTCAGTAACAATAATCATACACAACCGCTCCGATATTAATCCAACGTCGTTAACATGGCGGCTCTTGAAATCAATACGCAACAGACCCATCGTGATACTGCAATATCTTCTCTCCAAGTGAATGCAACGTCATCAATGCATTATCCATTTTCACTAACAAAAATTGGGAAAAACCTAATTAAAGGAAACGCTTATGTAATAATTTTGGTCTCTTACCAGTTGTATCGGATATACTCATAACATTTGTCTTTATTTGTTTAAATTTTTGTTAATACCTCAAGACGTTTCCGAGAAAAATGGTCTTTGCACTCGGACAGACAGATAAGCAGACAACAAAGTGATCATAAAGGGATCCTCTTTTTTCGATATAAGGTTTAGAACCATAAATATAAGCGTACTGTCAAATTTTAAATTGTACAGTTTTTAAACACAAAATTCACTATAGGATTGGGATTTTGAATTGCGAGTATGATATTTGTTATAATTTAGCGGCTAGTGAAACCAATTATTACGCTTAGAATATAAAGAAAAACAAATTGTTCTACTGAAACATATGAAATTAACAAAGTTGCGTCAATGCAGTCCATTTTAATACAGCTATATGTTTTATTCAGAAATGTATTGTAAAACTTGTGCTTGTGCTTCGCTGAACAAAAGAGGTGGTAATATCTCCCTCCCAAACGCCACTCCACGTACAACTAAGACAACAACTACGGACTCCTTAGGAATGAGCTAGTCCATTGACGTCTGGGAGGGTGAGAAGTTTTGGGAGTCATTTTTTAAAACTTTGTCTTAGATTTTCACGGATGCAGACTGGGGACAATTGAGATTCATAGTTTATTTTAACACTAGCTGTTGTCTCGCGTGGAATCTCCAAAATTAAATATTTATTTATTATCAAAAGCCTAAATATGAATTTTCTGATCCCTATATTGAGGAATTACGGATTGCCCATACAAACTTTCAACCCCGTCAAGATTATTTTTTGGGCAAAAGATAGCCTATGTGCTTCCCAACTATATAATTTACATCCTGAACAAATTACATTATGATCAGTTGTGCTTTTTAGTCGTAGAAAGGAAGGAAACGAACGAAAGTAACTCCTACTTTCGCATTTATAATATTAGTATGGATTAATGGGTCGTCGCATTAATCCATTCTAACAACTAATTATAAAGTTTAGTCCTTGCTAAACTTAATAATTTATATTAAAGATTTAATTATACCTGTACGTGTGACATTTTCCTTTGTAAAAATATTTTCGGCGCGAGATTCGAACCAGCAACCGGGATATAAATTATCCTATTTTATAATCAAGGTTATGGTATATCCGTGTGGCTGGTTTCATTTAAATCGGTTCAGAAGTTTTTACATGATTTGAGAGAAGATAATAAAAAATATAACATAACATATGCTAACGCCTGTAGCCCTGAATGGGTATTCAGACGTGCAACTAGTGCTTCCTATACCGTTATGTGATAGATGAGCTTATTGCCATGTCAGACACAAATTTAAATAGCAATCAAGTTATGTACGATTTTCAAAGAACCCACCCAAACACAAATTGTGCTTGCCCGACCCAGGGTTTGAATCTAGGACATTTCCAATTTTCAGCTTAAATAAACTTCCAGTAAACATAATAAAAATCAATTTTAAAAAGAGCGTTAATATTTAATCCATTTATCTTGTCATACTTACAAAGATAAATTCGATAATACCGTCCTTTCCAAATAATACGTGGAATTTTTTCAGAAGGCCAATTAAAATTCTCGTAATTAAAGGTGTTCGACGTCCAATCTCAATGCCAAGAATATAACAATTGACATACAAAGTCAATCGAGTGTTGAAATGAGATAAAAATAGATCGAAAGTAGATAGAAGATAAAACGCATTTTTAAACACACATAAGTACTAGTTTTTAGTTAATTCCTATCTCAGTTCGATGAACATTCAGTTGCAATATCGATTGTATACGAGAATTGATTTTTATCCTGGCACGGCAAAGTGACCACACTGCACCTGATGGTAAGCGCAGTGCCGTTCAATAAGAGTAGCGAGAGACAATCTATCCCCCGCGGCCTGCTTCTTGACACTACGCCATGGGCAAGAAGGTGAAGAAACGGTCGAGGTTCTAGTGTCAGAGTACTCGGAAAGCCGCAAAACGGGCAAACATCTTACCCTAAGTCTAGACCCTCCACAAAAACCGGATGTACACTGGCTGATTCCGGAACGCAACACACTTGCGTGTGCCACTATGGCGGATTTTACACCCTGTGTACGGTGATCGCTATCCGGATATGATTATATCCTATCACCAGCAAACAACTGCTCAAACACATCCATTGATATATTTGTTAAACGCGTTTTATTAACCTTCAGTAGATCATAAAATACCAATTTAAGTTTTTGAAGCACCGGTAATATTGCAGTGTGTTGAAAGACGTAGCGTTATTGCGTTATAAAACTATAAGAATTCCCGGAACGGAGTGCACTCAAAATAGTTGAGTTTAACTTGTGAACGATCCGCAAATATGAACCGCGTTGTCAAGAGACGTCCACCATTCAAGGTGATACTTGAAAATTGTTACATAAGATTTCATAGTTCGGAAACCGCTTTAAAGTCACTGCAAACTCGGCAAATTACATGTAACTTTAATTTTGAATTTACTTAAATATGCATTCACGCCTGTAGTCACCGAAAGGGTAGGCAGAGGTGTGACCAGAATACCCACATTTCATAATTCATCATGGTGTGATAAGGGGCGAACCTATTGCCATAACGGGCACAATTCCAGACTCCGGGCTGATACTCAGTATTTCATGATAGGAAAACCCAATAGCACTTTTATCCAACCCGGGGATTGAACCCAAGACCTCAGCACATCAGTCGTACCGCGTACGCAATAACAACTACGCAACCGAGGCAGTCATACTTAATATCTTTTAGTCAGGTCAGGTAAAGTGATATTGAGTTTTTCTATCTTGAAATTCTCTGTATTAGCCCAGAGTCTGGAAACGGTGCCCAGTATGACGATAGGCTCGCCCCTATCACATTATGGGGCCGAAATTCGACGAAAAGTGGGTGTACTGGCTACACCTCTGCCTACCTCTTCGTCGATTACAGGCGTGAGTGTATGTGTGTGTGTCGTAAAGTTCACAAGGTTATTTGTTACTCGCATTGTATTGTTTAATAGATGTAGATTGAGCCATAGTGAGTGGGAGTGATTTAGTCTGCGTTCAACGAAACATGTCACGCTTTGCGGGGGAAAACAAGGTAAAATCTCTGACAACATCGGAATAATGACTTCTAATGTGCATAATCCTACTACACAGAAACGAGGAAGTACGTCGACGTACTGGGAAACCTTACAATGAATTCGCAGCATCACTATTGAAATTAATTTCATAGAAATAATTATCACAACATTGTTATGAATATACATAGGTAAATACGCACTCAAGCCTGTAATCAAGGTATAGGCAGAGGTGTAACCAGTACACTTAAGTTTTGCCGAACTTATTGCCGTCCCATGATGTGATAGAGGGCGAGCTTATCGCTATACTGGGTCTAACGCAAAACTCCAGGCTGATGCTGAGTATGAATCGATAGAAAAACCCTGTATCACTTTTACCTGACCTCCAGTTCAGGATCGATTCGACCCCGGATCGAACCTGAGACCTCAGCATCCACTGCTGTGCTACCGCGTACGCAATTATAACTGCACCTCCGAGGCAGTGTTATGAATATATTATTATCATAAAAGTTTTCATATTTTAGAATTAAAACAATACTAATGGATAAGTGCTTATTATAAAGTAGTAAATAGAAAATTAATATTAAAAATGAAAATTATTACGTTTGAGAAGCACGAGCATTGCATATATACAAAATAACATTAAATGTTTTTTTAAATTAAATGGTATACAGCAGCGATAGCCTAGTTGGTTGCGGTACGGACTGTCAAGACGAAAGTCGTAGGTTCGAAACCCAAGTGGCATACACCTCTGACTTTTCTAAAGTTATGTGTGTATTAAAATGTTAATTATCGCTTGCTTTAACGGTGAAAGAAAACATCGTGAGGAAACCTGCATATCTGAGAGTTTTTCGAAGGTATGAGAAGTCTGCCAACCCGCATTAGGCCAGCGTGGTGGACTAAGGCCTAACCCCTCTCATTAGTAGAGGAGGCCCGTGCCCAGCAGTGGGACAATGTTTAATACAGGGCTAGTATTATTATATTATTATAAATGGTATACATAAATATAAATTTTTGTACCCGATTGGTTACCGGTCATCGTTCTGGATACACCTAATGAAACACGCGACACTTTCGATGCAAATAGTTTATTCTAGAGTCAATTGTGGAATATTACTGGAAACCATTGAAAGACCTAATATCTCTCAACAGTCGACATTTAATTTCGATTGCAATGTAGGTCATTTATATGTGCAGTATAATCACACTACACTGGTTAAAAAATTTATTGTATTTAGTAAGTACATTAATGTATTCAAACATGCTTTCCTGGCTCCTTCTAACAAGCCAATTTAGGATTAAAACAATAAGTTTTTTAAAGAAGGTTGAAAAATAATTCCTGTTCTGGAATTGTTTTCCCATCTACGCAAATTCATTTTGTTTTTAAAGTCAAATCTTCCTCAATCGGATATTTGAGACTTTGTTATGCTTTACATGATATTTTAGCAGTTACTCAGTTTACAATAGATGAAGCAAATTACTTAAAATTATATACCACATTTACACTCACGCATTTAATCCACGAATGGGTAGGTTGAGGTGTAACCAATGCACCCACTTTTTGGGTGGGTGGGGTGTTTTGTGGGTCCCATAAAGTAATAGGGGGCGAGCGTATCGCCATACAGGGCCCAATTCCAGACTCCGGGCTGATGCTGAATATTTCTAAATTACAACTGCCCCACCGAGGCAGTCACTTTAAATGTAATTAGATATACCGTTTGTACATAATATATGTAATATCCAGAATCATAATCATTCAGTAGATATTGTAACGTAATGGTCTCAAATTATCACGAGCAAAACTTGCGTAATGAGTTCTTAATTAACTTATTACTGATGTGTGAATTGCATCGACATCCTAAAGGGATTCTAACACAACATAACATCGGTGTTTACGCTCAGAACCTGATCCGTGAGATTAACATAGTCTATTAATTTAGGCACACAGAGCGGGTCTCAGATGGCTTGTAGTGGTCGTCCATTACCCGACAAAGCTGAGGATAATTCTATCATAATGCGACACGTTGGGCGATAATGTACTGCAAATTACGTATCATAATACAAGCCAGGTAGGTGGGCAATTAGTCTGGCTCTAATGGCTAGTAATGACTGTGTCAACTAATTGTTCATTTATGTCACTGCGGACTGCCATTGCATAAATCAAAGAACTAAATGGACTGTTAAATATTGTGATGTACAATATGAAAATTGATTTAATTATATGGGTTGCTTATTATAAAGCAATATGAAATTAGTACTACATTTTGTGGGATCATATAAAGCGCAGGTGCGGTCAGAAATCGAATATTGCTCGCACCTTGGATGGTTCCGATAAATACCTACTCGATGCCTTGGATGACGTGACCAACAGCCTGGAGCCGCTACAGCTGCGAAGGGATATTTCCGCGCTTAGCTTGTTCTACCGTCTGTATCATGGCAAATGCAGTGAAGAATTGTTTGATCTTATCCGTGTTCCCTCCTTCCTATGATCCTAGGTCCTTTAGGCGTAGTGTGAAGAAGCTATACAGCAGGCCGGCATGATTGTGTTGACTAGCGAGGGATAGGTTGTCTCTTGCTACTCGATACTCTATTGGAGAGCACTGCGCTTACCATCAGGTACAGTGTTACAAATTACAATGTCATGCCAGACTAAAAAAAATATCAATTTTATATACCTTATGATATAAAGAATATGCCATTAAAAGTCAAGCCAAGTCAAAAGTGTACCTATTTCTGTCAGCTGGTTAGCTCTCTTATACTCCTTCATCATTCGATGAAAGCATATTGTGCACTAAAAATCGAGTTATTTACTCGATTTTTGTGCACAAAACTTTGTAATACATGCAGTCTTATATTAAGGAAAATGAGTACATAAAGATATGAGTAGTAATGCAATTCTTCGTACCAAGTGTTCGGCCACTAAATAACGGTCATTTCCCGTTTTCGTCGGAGTTCAATGGTTCGTTTCATTGTCTTGTTCCGATATATCATTGGATCTCTTCTATAAAATCTAAGTATCTTGAGATAAATGAAAGTATTCGAACGCAAAATTTCATTTTATCTCCATACAAATACAGAACTTATTTTAAGAAATATTTTAAACGTGCTTACACATAGAGATGAAAGTTCTAAACCACGTACTTTCTAAGTGTTACCGTTTTTCGACTTACTTTTTACCAAGTTTTTGCTACGTTTGAATGACCTCACTACTAAAGTAATGAATAAACGCTCGTCATTTCAAATACAATTAATATGGGTTTTTATGTTAACTGTTAATGGATTTATAAAGTACCTATACGTACAAATAAGTTTTTTTCTTATATCAGGTACCATTGATTGATAATGTATCACGGAAAAAGTCGGCCGTATGATTGACTTGATTTGGCCATATGGCATTCTTACTTACCATATGAAATGCGCCACTTCATGACCCTTTTTTGTGAGACAGTTCTGTTACCCATTCCAATCCCTTAAATTGTATTTTATATGCACGTATGATGCTATAACAAAGCAACCAAATAAAAAGAAATACCATAAAGTCCTGTTATATTAAATATTATGATAAGCGTCGTCAAACCATATTAATATAATAACAATAATACACCCAACAGTCACAAGCGTAGTCCTAATCCAATATGTCAAACCTGTATTGTGGATATCAAAGACTGCGAGGGACTACGGTCCTACAGCACCCAGACAAAAAACAAATACTTGTGGATTTCACAAACATTTGTCTTGGTGCGGAGATTGGATGAGTGCCCGCAGCACGATAAAGGCTGTTGACCAACGGATATTAAACTAGGTACATTCAGTTGCACTGACCAGCAAAAATAAACTATCATTCACAGTAAACCTTTGACCAATAAGAAGTGATCATGTTACCTCAGTTGACCATTACCCCATGTTCCCCAATTTTACTACTAGATTTTTTTATTTTTTTTTTAATAGCTTAGTCCGACAAACGAGCCAGTGGGTCACCTGATGTTAGGTGATCTTCACCGCCCATGGACATCCACAATACCGAAAGTATCATGTATGCGCTGTCGGCCTTAAAGGACAGGAATAGGGATTAGGGAAGGGAAGGGGGAATCTGGGCCTCCGGATATCTCACTTACCATACGAAACGGAACAGTAAACTCTGTCTGTCTGTGTCACTTTACGTTGGTTTTCTGTGAGACAGTGGTACTGCCCCGGTCGAGTCGGCCCATTCATGCTGTAGACAAATATGTCTTCAGCGTGGCTCTACCACTATGTAAAATACAGATAAAATGAACAATATGTCACGTTACTATAAAAATAAAACATACAACTAAACATTTTGCAAAACTTTTCTCGTAACATTAGTGAATATCCAGACAAAGCAAGCAATAAATAAATTAAAACCGTATTTTCGTAAAGCGCTGCATTTAAATGTCAAGTGCAGTAAGGAGATACATATTTTATATTCCTAAAATAAAAAGTACAAGGAGTAGTTTCACAGTAAGTCTCTCAGTCCACATCAGTATTCTGCACACCATTCGACGGGAGGAAACAAATTCCCAAAATTGAATTTTAGGAAACGAGCTGAATACGACACGGGTACACAAACTCGAGAAAGAAACGAGATTTTTATCATTTTAAAAACAACTTTGTTTCGGCAAACGTGTTAACTTATTAGTGACTTCCAGGTCATTCTCTTAGTCATCGTAATATTATAATCTATATCTATACTAATATTTAAATCTGGAGCGTCTGTCTGTACATTTGAGTAATTTAGCATATTTTGCGTGACATATTTATTTTATGATTTAATGATACCTATTCTGCATTTTTTTATGTGTGTTGCTCGATATAGAGTGGCCCTACTTTATATTTGCTATCTACGTAATTTAACTTTTGTGTGATATTAATAGGTTCCGTCATGAGATGCTTAATAGAAATCGTCTAAAGTGCATCTATTTACCTATAATCAAAATGGCGCTTCCTAATTACCTTAACTCCAATTCAACATCGCTATTAACACATCGTAATTCTGACGAGATTCGCTGACAGCATGGCGACGGCTGCTGACGTTTACTACGGAATGAGACATAGACAGTTCATCTCACATTTGCACACGCTATATATGCGTTTGTATAGATACAATGAGTAAGGATTGTGTGCGTGGCAATGGGTAGGACGATCGACTGACATGTCACTATTACACAGATCAAAACTATATGATGAACTACAAAATGTTTTTATGAGCAATAGCTCATGTAGTTTGTACTGTACCTATTTTTATATTTTGATAGTATGTTAGAGAGTCACAAGACGCCACTTGGCCTACTATTTCATTGCCGCATAAGTTTCTAGGTACTAGCAGAATTACCAGCGCTATGCTTTTAGAAGCAAAGCATCATGAGCTGGGGTCTAATTTCGGCCGCAATGTTTTCCATTAGACTCTAACTAGTTAATAGTTATTTTGTCTTCTTTTAGGCTATGTTTAATTGTGTATGCATTGTTGCCTAAATAAACTTTTATCTATCTATTTTATATATTTGACAGCCTTCGTGGCGCAGTTGGCGAATAGCCGGCTGTAAAACGCGAGGCCGTGGGTTCGATTCCCACACCGAGACAAATGTTTGTGTAACAGACAGATTTTGTGTCCGGGGGCTGGGTGTTGAGAGACCGAAAGTTTCTCGTAGTCCCTGATACCTACAACACAAGACTCGTATCTTAGTGTGGGGTCGGGGCTATGTGTGTGACTGTTGGGTGTTATTTATTTATCTATCTACATTTTTATAAGTTTGTGTCATAGACTGAGCGTTCTCCATGTAGCTATTAAGTGAATACGGGCAAAAGAAAATGACAGACATAAAGCGAACGTGCGGCCACCAGTTTCTAGAAGTTTGATTGACGTCACAGACTTGCAGGAGCGAAAAGAAATAGGTATTGACCGCACAGTCGCTTTGTTTCTTTCTAGGAAGTGGTCAATTTTGTGAGGATATTGCTCAGTCCAATTCTTTATGTCTATGGTTTATGTACACATATAACCACGTGCACAAATGTATTAAACTATCGATCATGACATATTATCGATTACCTAAGACGTGAATGAATATTGCATGTCATCCTTCATTTTTTTTTGTTCAATTCAATCAAAAAAAGCTTCCGTGGCGCAGTAGGCGAGTAGCCGGCTGTGAAACGAGAGGCCGTGATACCCACAACACAAGACTCGTATCTTAGTGTGGGGTCGGGGCTATGTGTGTTGGGTGTTATTCATTATTCAATTTGAATGATTTTATAATATTTAGACACCACATATAGTAACCAAATGTCAAAGATTTGATTAAACATACGACAAATATATTTGATGAGTGGCATATTGATAATAGTGAATGATTTGGAAGATTTATTTCAGGAATATGTGAGTGAGATAAAGTAATAGGCACAATAACAAGATAATAAAAAATATGTCAAAGTTTTAGCGTTTAGCAAATTTTGTTTAAATACCATTTGATCAAAAACAAGGACATAGGAAAAATTTGTATTAATGATAGATTGTGTTAACAAAATGGGCATTATAATACTAAAAATGTCGACATATCATGAAATTACCTACCAATCATGCCACAATGAAATATCTCGCTATAACTACTAAATAACGAAACCCTCAAACAACAAATAACAGATTACAATCTTATACGAGGTCGTTCTCATATTGTTCCCGATACACAATATATTATCCAGACTCCCTGTAGATCTCTGATAATATCAGGTATATTCTAAAACAGAAGTCATATGGTAAGTTATGAGTTATTTATATTTCATGACAGGCGCAATACAATATTGTCGAGTTATAGAAACTTTTATTTGATAAATATTTATGTGTTGTTGAACAATACATGTGTACTTAAATAGTAGATATTATTTGTATTTTCATGAATGACATATGAAAAAATATTTTTTGTATTTATAGTTTGTAAAAGGCGAAATAATGCAATAAGTTTCAATATTGGAGTTTTTCTCTAAATGAATGCCGTGTAGTCTTCTAGGCAAATATGACTACTTTAATCATATTTATCAAGCGCATCAGGTTATGACTAGTTTGAGATGCTTACTCACCCAACATGTGATGTGGTGCTGAAGAAAGATGCTCCGTATTCCATGGACAGCATTTCGGACTAACGTCTCCATATTGCGAGAACTTAAAATCCACTCGCGGCTGTCAACAAAGTGCCTTCGCAGAGTTCTAGGATACTTCGGTCACATTGCAAGGAAAGACGGGGCAACCTCGAAAAGCTCATTGTGACCGGCAAAGTAGATGGAAGAAGGCCTCGTGGACGTAACCCAATACGTTGGTCTGACCAAATCCGCACCGCTCTTGACTTCACAGTTTACAACGCCCTCCACGTGCCAGAGACAGAAAAGTATGGAAGAAGAACATACATGAGATGGTGATGCAGAAGGGAGGTCACGACCCTCATTATTGAGGAACACGACGCAAGGAGGAGGACTCACCCAACAATAGGCATATAAGTAAGATACATTGTGTCACGATTCTAATCGTTGAAATGTGGATAAAACTGTGTTTTAAAGCATATAACAACGCTATTAAAACTCGTTTTAGTATAGTACACTCGTGAATAGAATAAAATTTGTGGATAGACAGTTTGCATTAAAAGTTACCTCCATTATTAAGATTTGGGATTTACTCTACCACGCTGGCTTAAGTCTATTTCATAGATATCACAAACGCGTGAAATTCTTAAAACAGCGTCTATGAGAATGCGGCCCGTTGCTGGTTGTGAAACGAGAAGCAGCAGGTTCGGTCCCCGCAGCGAGACAAATATTTGTGTGATCCACAAGTATATCTTTAAGGTCTCGGTATTGCAGGATAATAGGTTATTATGATAAAGTAAAGAATTCAATAAGATGAACTAAGATACATATATTCATTAATCAGTACATTAAACAGAACACGGTGACCATTGCCACATAGAGAATAAAATGACACATAAGCTGTCACGTAACATAGACAAAACTATAGTATTGCATTTAAAGGTTACACAACATAGGACCGTAGTCCCTTGTAGTTCTTGATACTCTACAGGTATGACTTAATCTGGGGCTAGAACAATATATGGAGTTCCCTTAAAGATGATATAGCAAGTGATAATTAACAATGAATATTGTGACTAAAAAGTAATAGATGCGAGTCCAGAGAGCTGCCGGCCTAAGATGCGTGCCACGACATATCTCGAGAACGACTAAACAACGACATTCATATCTCGATTTCCTTAACATGCGCGTTATCGACAAGTTTCTCGTTGAAGACATAAGTCTAATCTAATAAATGAAATTACTTTATTCTATGTTTACTTCTCTACATATAAAATATCAACGTCAAATGTCTCGGTTACATGTGTCGAAGATCGATAAATTGTTTGGTCATGTGAAGGTTTGTAGACAAAAATACATATAAATAACTAAAAATTACTATTATCTATACTTTCGACATAACAAGTCGAGAACCCGCATGTTACCGTCGGTAGACTATAGATATAGATGACTTTTTGTCGTGTTTTAGACACGACAAAATTTTACCGACGCGCTCATCTTATCCGGGCTGTAATCGAACTCATGACCTCTATGTCGAGAGTCTGTCTCACTCTCTAATAGGCTTTACCGTTGACAATTGTTAATAATTACAGATTAGATTAGTCAGCAAGTTTTTAAACGAGAGTAATATTTTAATCGTATACCGTCTTCATTTAAGTCTCAAATAAGTTGCTCCAAACATTAAATTCTAGTCTTTATGCAATTTAACAACTGGAACTACAGAGATAATTCGCTTAAAGTAATTTCGCAGTTAGCTGTGTGGAGCGACTGTGCTATCATTTTTAATCAGAATTCTATTTGCCAATTAACGCGAGCCGAATTATTTTCAAAGACTCGTATTATATCATTAACTACATACATACCTTTAAGTACGGTTGTTGAGGTTAAAGTCTGTAAAGTTTTAATTAGGGTTGTCAGATATAATTGTGACCTAAAATTCATTTCACGTATTATAGTTAGCAATTATAAGTTTATCTTCCTTATATGTGGTTCATGTTAGCTGTTGGAGTCCCTGGTAGGTGGAATTGATGTAAAACGTCATTTCATCCAGGCTGGTGTAGCTGGTTTAGAATTTTAACAATAGTTTATGCTTCTCGCATTATTCAGGGTAACATAACAAAAAAATTGAATAAGTAAAGATTTATGGCAATAGGAGTGAGAAGACTGACATAGAGTGTAGAATTTTTCGTTTTTTTAAATGCCCGTAATTTTAAAACCATGCAACTTAGATTTTTTTTATATATTTCTGATAACCGGTAAGGCTTGCCTTTTCACCCGATTCCGGTTGGACGTCATCACTTTGACTGCCTCGGTGGCGAAATTGTAATTGCACATGCGTTACGACTGCTATGTTAATGCTATGTCTGCTATGTCTCGGGTTCGATCCCCAGGTCGGGTAAAGTAATATTGGGTTTTTCTATTTAGTAATGCTCAGACTCATTTCAGACTCCGGGCTGATAGCCCGGAGTCTGAAATGTGCCCGACATGACGATAGGCTCACCCACTATCATATTATCAGACCGTAATAAATTCGGCGAAAAGTGGGTGTACTGGTTGCACTTATGCCTACCCCTTACGGGATTACAGGCGTGAGTGTACACACACATGTATATTTATATCATTTTTCAGAACCATTTTGTACATACTATCAAGTGATAATATTCCCTATTGGGAAGTTTACTGTTTTTCTATCCAATAGGTAATACAAAAAAGCAGTAGATACGTTTTATAGAAAATAATAGTGCCATTAGCCGTAACTCCGATATCTCCGCGTCACAAATTCTTATTTATTATTGTACTGAGCACCTGCATAATTTCCGTTTCCACTTACACACTAAGCAGTTTATTTTTTCAGATTAATAATAACACATGGGTCATAAATTATCCGTGTGTTTATTATTTCAGCCTCCCTCATACACTAAATTAAATTTTAAAAAAACTTTGTTCAACTTTACAGTAATACAACGAATTGTACTCCATGTGTTTTTATCAATTACCGGTTTCATATAGGTACACTATCTAATAAGTAAGTTTTAATTATTTTTAAGGTAGACTGATGACCTGGTAAAGGTCGCGGGAGTCCGCTGGATGCGGGTGGCGCAGAACCGGTCATTGTGGCACTCTTTGGGGGAGGCCTATGTCCAGCAGTGGACGTCCTTCGGCTGACATGATGATGATCATAATGATGAATTATTTTTTATAAATTCAAAAGTTTTTTTTTATTTTGTATCTTTTTAAACACATTCAATGGTAAAAATCAATACTTTATTTTATAGAAATTACCCAATATGGCATTTAAAACCTTTACTTTAAGTAAAAACTAGGTCCACCCACTCCTATTTATGTATGATTGCTGACACAACGAATGTAGTTGTGCATGACCGCAAGTGCCGTCACTATAATAATATCAATATAGATCCACAAATTGATATTCAACCGGCAATGTACGATGAGCGTGCGTAGAAAACGTAAGCACACCAAACGGGCTCCTATTCCAAATTGAGCTTTGGTTTTCGATTCATAATATTACCTAATTTTGTTGTAGAGTACATCTGTATATAAATAATAATAATAATACTAGCCCTGTATTAAACATTGTCCCACTGCTGGGCACGGGCCTCCTCTAGTAATGAGAGGGGTTAGGCCTTAGTCCACCACGCTGGCCTAATGCGGGTTGGCAGACTTCTCATACCTTCGAAAAACTCTCAGATATGCAGGTTTCCTCACGATGTTTTCCTTCACCGTTAAAGCAAGCGATAATTAACATTTTAATACACACACAACTTTAGAAAAGTCAGAGGTGTATGCCACTTGGGTTTCGAACCTACGACTTTCGTCTTGACAGTCCGTACCGCAACCAACTAGGCTGTATCGCTGCTATACATCATCATGTTGCTGCTATGCAACATGATGATATACAGATATATAACATAAAAAACTGCCTGAATAAAAGCCTCACTAGTATTCACTAGAGCATAGCTTGCTCAATACTATGCGAGCAGGCTTGTGAAATCCGCCACGCTGGTTCTAATAGGCTTAATAATGATTATATTAATGGTCAATGTATAATCGGTATTAAGCATAGGATTTAGATGAGGCTTAATGACTGCTTTTCTTAGTGTTTGCCCAAATGTATTATATTTGCTTGCGTAGTTATTATATCATAACGCTTTATTTTTATATAATGAATAATTATTTCATATTATTGTTTTATTATATGTATTGATATATTATTTATTCTATATATGCTATATATTGCTATGGGCGTGTATGCATATATGTATGTATGTGTGTGTATATTGATGTGTATATATATATCATTGTGTTTCACACCCCTCATTTTTACGGACCCTTTTCATTTGTCTCGATAATATTAAGGTTGTGTGGCAGAGATTTTAGCGATAAGACATTAAGACCGCCTATTGTAACTTTAAGTTTTAAGGTTTCTTGTTGGTGTGCAATAAAGAGTTGTCTATCTATCAATGACAGCCTCCGTGGTGCAATAGGCGAGTAGCTGACTGTAAAACAAGAGGCCGTGGGTTCGTTCTCACACCGACACAAATGCTTGTGTGACAGACAGATATTTATGTCCGGGGTCTGAGTGTTGTAAGACAAAAAACTCTCGTAATCCCTGATAACCACGACACAAGACTCGTATCTTAGTGTCGGATCGGGGCTATGTGAGTCTGTTGGGTGTTATTAAAAAAACGGAATACATCTATATCACGCATACATATTTTGTTTTAAACTTAATGTAGGAATGTTCTACCGTTACGACGTAGTTAAGCAACTAGAAACACCTAAACTTACGGACTTATAATATTAGTTGTGTGTCGTAATAAAGTTTAAAACGACAAAATCACCACGAAGTCCGCGCCATATGAACATAAAATTTACAATGGCCACGTAGAGTTTTCACTATAAAGTACAGGGCGTATGGATTTTAGCGCTAACCGTCGTCGCTTAAAGAAAAAGCGACAGAGGCCGACGTTTCAGACTCTGGAGACGCAGCATTTGATAGTTTTTGCAAAATGCCAGAACATTAAATCAGCAAGTAATACTATAATATAGCACTTAATAAGCATTGATAGCCTAGATGGTTGCGGTACGGACTGTCAAGACGAAAGTATGTTCGAAACCCATATATACACCTCTGACTTTTCTAAAGTTACGTGTGTATTAAATGTTAATTATCGCATGCTTTAACGGTGAAGTAAAACATCTTGAGAAAACCTGCATACCTGAAAATTCTCATAACAATTTCGAAAGTATTTGAAGTCTACCAACCCCCATTAGGCCAGCGTGGTAGACTAAGGCCTAACCCGTCTCATTAGTAGAGGAGGCCCTGGCCCAGCAGTAGGACAGTGTTTAATACAGGGCTAATATTATTATTATTAAAATACAAGCCAAAAATAATTTTATTTCCATAATATTAACATTACAAATACTCTTAATACGCACGACAATAAACCATTTTTTTGGACACCGGTGTCCGAATGATTTATGAGTGGCTAATTAGTACACACTTATAAACCTTTTTAATATTTGATCACTCATACTTATTCTAGTTAGCATAAACGTATAGCAATCTGCAAAATTCAAATAAATCCTGAGCATTTCTGAACACACGGCAACGAACCCCTTTACTGCGCAAAGCGCTTTCGTCTATATTTTGTGTATAAACTACATCAATAATTATTTAATTAAAAAATGAATGCGAAAATCTCGGCAATCCGTGGCTACGAACAAGCTCGTTTAAAAGAAAAACATTTAATCCTCCGGTGGAAAATAAATTAATTTCACTCGCAGGCGCGGCTGCTTCACGCTCTATTTATATTGATGAAACTAGCTTTGTTCGCGACTTCGTCTGTGTAACAATTTTGGTGTTTTGGTATCAGAAAAACTATTATGTATGCATATTATGGAGAAGATCAACTGTATTATCCAACCATTTTTTATGAAATAGATTAAACATGTCTATAATTTAAGTAAGATTTGTAGCACATTAAGCAACACCCAACCAATAAGACATAATTATATTGTGTCGTGGGTATCGGGAACTAAAAAACTTTCGGTCTCACAACACCCAGACCCGAAACAAATATTTGTATGTTACACAAATGTTTGTCTTGGTGCGGGAATCGAACCACCGGTTTCTCGTTTACCGAGAGAAGATGAGAGGTTCGATTCGAGAGAGTATATTTCTCGGCTACTCAGTAGCACTGGAGGCTGAATTATTTCCGCTTTATAAGCAAAGACACTAGAATAAGTAATAAAAAATAGGTAGTCATCGGGACTACCAACAGAGGGAAAACTTAAAACTTTGGAATTACTGTATTCTATTTGAAAACAGTGTCCATGAAGGCTAACTTTTTTGTTTGTGATTGCTTGTCAATAATTATAAAACTTCATAGGCGTGCTTATGTCAAAAGTAAAATTATCTGGTCACGCAAGTTCACCGAGAGTTTCCACATCCCAAAGTGCACATGGTGCCTCAAGAAGTTTTCAGTTAAAAAAAACATTATGATGACACCGACTTCAATAAAAAACACACGATGCGTCCCTATAAAGTTTGAGGTTTTCCCTCGATTTTTCTGAGATCCCATCATCAGGTCCTGACTTGATGCCAATGGGACCACCTGGGAAGTACATCCTTTTAAACAAAGAATAATTTCTCGAATCGGTCCAGGCGTCTTCGAGTAATCGGGAAACATACATAAAAAAATATTCCGACGATTTGAGAACCTCCTCCTTTTTGAAGTCCGTTAAAAATTAAACTCTAACTTTTACTATAATTGAAAAACGATCAGTTTAACAAATGCCTGTATTCTTTGTTATACGTATAACTTGTAACAAGTTAATACGCAGTTGTGGATGACTTGTCGAAAATATCCAAGACTCTCAAACCATAACATTATAGTCTAAGCATACCAAATTTTAATTACTTCACACTAAACGACGAAAGTAATTAGCGAAATTACAGCACGTAGGTGAGGTTATGGACTTAAAAGTTATAATAGAAAGAGCACTTCGTCATGTCAGGCTTTTAACAGGGCCTTTAATTTCTCTTTGTGCAGCAAATTAAGACATTAAAACATTTACGTCAAAGCGTAATGAGGGGGAAGTAAGTGAATCAACTTTCTGTATGGGCACGCTCGATACAAATTTAATAAATTGTTATTCTATATTAGTCGGCTTGTTAGCTCAGTAGGTTTTTTTTTTTTTTTGTTGGGGGGAACACCCCCCTCTGCTCCCTCTGATATTATTTCAGAGATATTGTAAACACCTTATGGAATTCATATGCTTTTATTAAAAGACAATGCTACAAGAAATAAAACGACTAGAGGTGTTACTTCAAAAATTTTAAAAACAAAATTTACAAATCTAAAAATCTCTGTTAATATTACAACATTTCTATCCGACAACTACAAGACACTGTAAAATCGCCTATGTGTATAAAGCAGTCCACAGTCATACGACGCTTTACATGTATACACATAGGTAGCTCAGTAGGTTAGAAATTAGGCAATGAGGCATGCTCAATCATAATACCATCCTTCTAGTTGATAACTTCAGACTATTCAATTTCGGTTGCAGGCAGGCAAATGGCAGGTTGTATTCTTTGTTAATTCTCGCTTGCTTTAACGGCGAAGGAAAACATCGTGAGGAAACCTGCATACCTGAGAATTCTAAAAAATAATTTCGAAGGTATGTGAAGTCTACCAACCCGCATTAGGCCAGCGTGGTGGACTAAGGCCTAAACCCTCTCATTAGTAGAGGAGTTTAATACAGGGCTAGTATTATTATTATTATATAATGGCAGTTTATTTAATATTCTTTGGAAACTTTATAGTTTCATGGAATGAATATCTTGTAGACTCTACGAAAACAAACTAACACTATCCTTCACAGGTCCAAATCAATATAATGCGTAATATTCAACATGCATTATAAATATGATTCATTGATTTATCTCTTTGAACGAATTAACTGATACATCATAAGTGAGAAGCTTTATCGAAAATAACTCAAATCTCGTGTTTTCAGAGTGTAAATGTTAAAAGTTGAATGCTTGGATTTTTTAACACAAAGTGATTAATAACTGTAAATAAATTATAGTTTTAAGAGCTTTAATGGCTAGCTGAACTACAAAACTAGCAAATTTTCAAGGACGTCTTGAAGGTGGGGAAAATTACGCTGAAAGATTCCATTATAACCTTACATACATAGGTACATATAAGGTAGGTTATTTTTTTTATCCTGACACGGCAAAGTGACTGCACTGCACCTGATGGTAAGCGCGGTGCGGTCCAATTAGAGTATCGAGTAGCAAGAGACGATCTATCCCCCTGCTACTCAACACAATCATGCCGGCCTTTTTTGTTTTTTTTTGTCGCGGGGAAAGCATTTTATTACTGCCGCCCGATCCGGAGAGAAGCGGATTAAGAATAAAACGGGTATGCTGGACAAGCCGGTCTTACGACCCAGCATCCCCCTCGCACGGATGATGGCTATCCGTGCTGCCGCTGGGCCGTGTCCCTAACCCCTATATACACCCCACCCGACACTACGAGCTAAAACCCCGCGGTGGCCTTCTTCGGCGCTTGCGGAGCGAAACCGGGGTATTCTAAGGAGTGCTAGAATTGCAGCCGGAATCGCCCCTGCGCGGTGCTGCGTAGCAGCCCATCTCCATGGAGGGCTAAGGAGCCCCCGCGCACCAAACAACGACAGCGAACGAGGCCTTACCACCCGCGCTGCTGTCCATCTCGGGGTCGCACGATGCCCCGAATTTGAGACAATCATGCCGGCCTGCTTCTTCACACTACGCCGTGGGCAAGAAGATGAAGAAGCGGTCGAGGGTCTATTGTCAGAGTACTCAGAAGGCCGCAAAATGGCCAAACATTGTAACCCAACTCTAGACCCCCGAGAAAAACCGGATGTACACTGGCTGATCCCGGAACACTATGGCGGGTTTTACACCCTGTGTACGGTAGTCGCTATCCGGGCGGATATGAATATCTTACCATCAGCAGGTATACAGGTGAAGCTAATATAAAACGTGTAAAAGTGAACAGGCACTTTCATAAATATTACTCACGTAAAAGGGGAATCTGGCTATTATTGTATACTGTCGTATCATTCCATATATTCACCATTTACAAACAATAATAATCCCTGATCTGGAGGTTCTTTGTGTTCAACATCCTATCTATATTCTTACTACATTCATTTATGGACATGCGTATTTGTGTGTTATCTTGTAATAAGGGACTGACGCGTTTTTTGTCTTGGTAAAGTCTATTATACCCATTCTTGTGTAAATGTCACGGGACACAACATTAATCAAATTCATTTATTTGCTTAATTTAGTTAAACATGTTGGAAGTTTTTTGTATACCTTGTATTGGTAGAAGACTACAGTATAAGAAGTCTCAAATGGTAAGAATATGGTAGTTTAAGAAATATTTTTCATTGACCAATAAGTTACATCACTTAAAACGTATTACCTATAGAAAAAAAATTATAAATCCAATCAAAAATAAGTAAACCAGAACCCATTGACGCTCTTCGTGACGGCCTCTCGTTTCACACCAGAACCACGCGTACTGGCTTGTGGAGCTACAGCTTCGTGGTGTCTACTACCACGGCCCGAACCAAGAGGTTCGCAAATTCGTATTTTTGCCGCACCATCAAGCTGTGGAACAGTTTGCCAGATACCGTGTTCCCTCCGTCCTATGATCCTGGGTCCTTTAGATGTAATGTGAAGAAGTTAAACAGCAGGAGGGCATGATTGTTTTGAGTAGCGAGGGATAGAATGTCTCTAGCTACTTGATACTGTATCTGGTCAGTACTGCGCTTACCATCAGGTGCAGTGTGCAAAAAAAATATGCAAAACTTTACCTACTCTTAATATTTTCCAAGTAATCCTCCTTCCAAATTTTCCGTGAATGAATAATAAACTCAGCACCTTTTCAAATTTCATAACCTTGAGAAATGTATATATTAGAAAAGAAAGACAATGTGAAACTCTGAAGCCTATGAAATGCATGAACATTTAAAATAAACAATGAAACAGTATACAAGAAAATTAAAAAAAGATTCCTACACTTTGCAAAGTGTAGGAACCTTTTCATACGTTCACGTTTATTATAATTGAAGGTTTACTCAAAACCACGCCCGACTCTCTCGACTAAAGTACCAAAATACAAAAGTATTGTGTTCCGATTTCTTGTATTACAGTCTGGCGCGTTCCTTAGATTCAATTTTAAAAATTTGTTCCACTTGCAACTCGCATGCTGAATATCAATGAGATGGAGTTATGACTGGTGTTGTCTTAGTATTCACCAATGTTTTATTTTAATTCTCTCTTACAAACAACGAATTTTGGATACTCTCTCGGTATATTGATTTTCAGCCTACAAAAATGAATATACATATATTATTACTATTCTAATTTACCATAACATACCCATACATCGTTTTAAATGTGTAAAGAAACTTACCCTAGCTCTATCTTTTGCTTTTTGGACTTAGTTAATACGGCTGACGATAGATTTTATTCTAGAAACTACCAGCATTTGAATAACTACACTCAGAATCAATGTTTTAAAAACTAAATGATAACCATGTCTAGTATGCAAGAAAAGAATAGAAAACATAATCCAACGCCTTGAGAGTTGCTTCCTCGAATGTTTTTAGAATACGTAATTTTTTATGTGTCTTCCAAAATGCAGTCTTAGTAAAACTTTTTTCAGTATTGCTCTAGTAATTGGGCTAATTGAAAGAGTAGTTGTATAATAATTTGAGACAAACTTATTGTAGACTAGCTGTTACTCGCGGCTCCGCCCGCGTGGAAATTGTGTTTGGGAGAAAAAGTATACAGTACAAAATACCAATTTTCATACGTTTAACTTTAAAAATGACGGATTTTCATACAAACTTTCATCTTCTATTTTACCCCATTAGAGGTGGAATTTCCGAAAATCCTGGAATATATACTTTTTATTTTTAACTAAAAGGCCAAGTAAAAATTTTCATGAATTTAACTTCAAAAATGACGGATTTTCATACAAGCTTTCATCCTCTATTTTACCCCTTTAGGGGTGGTATTTCCAAAAACCCTTCCTTTGTGGATGCCTACGTCATAAAATGTATTTACTGTCAAAATTTCAAGTCTCTAACCCTAGCCGTTTGGGCTGTGCGTTGATCGATCAGTCAGTAAGTTTCTTCTTTTATATATACAGACGTACGGTTTATACATTACATAAGTACTCTGATACTTAATACTTCGCACATTAGTTAAATGCAAAACACTAGTACTTTATTATATATGAGCAAAGGTTTTGAGAATTATATTTTAACGCCCTTTAGTTCTCTAGGGAATGAGCAAAGGTGAACGTTGTTACCAGACTTTGAACTTCTAAATCATATATGCATCACTCTTATTGCATATAAATAATTCTTTAGAATTTTAATCCTAATCTTAAATGAAATAAAACTAATTTTACGCATTTTATCACAATTTATTTTATTATTTATAACAACGAGATTCATTCATTCATCGAGATTTCATCATTTCATGAAAGGCGTGGGTACCAAAAACCAGTCCGAAATGGAATTCACCTCTGACTTTTCTAAAGTTACGTGTGTATTCTTTGTTAATTATCGCTTGCTTTAACATTGAAAGAAAACGTTGTGAGAAAACCCGCATATCTAAAATCTTCTTAAGAACTTCAAGTTTAAGTGGAGTCTACCAGCCTGAATTAGGGCTGCGTGGTGGACCAAGGCTTAACCCCTCTCATCAGTAGAGGAGACCAGTGCCCAGCAGTGACACAATGTTTAAAACAGGGCTGGTTTTATTATATTAATATTATTATTATCGGTTTCTTATATTTACGCGAATATTATACATTGAAATAAAACGAATTTTACGGATTATATCGCGGTTTATCTTACTTTTTTAACCCGTTTTTTAAACATTGCACTATACTTTCGTGACGACTTACAACTCAGTCTGCCCCATAACGGCTGTAACGCCTTCGAAACGTCGGGTTAAAAAAGTAAAATTAACCGCGATGTAATCTGTAAAATACGTTTTATTTCAATTATTATTTATTATCTTTACTTTATAAAAAAACTGTAATAAAATCCGTACAATTTGTGTTATTTCAATGGTAATATTAAAATCAATCAAAATCAGAATTCATTTAAACACAAGGAACCATTATACTTATTTATATACTTAAATATTAAAATGACAACATTCAACAAATATGAATGTAACTAAAGAAGAAATCTATGTTATAAATTACTTTTGAGTATAATTTTAACAGATAGTCAATAATATATATATACGACTCCAGTCATAGACGGGACGAATCGACCATCAGTACCTTAGAAGAAAACAATCGTAAGCCCAAAACCTTAATCGCTAAAGACTTATTAAACTAGTAGATAAATTCCAAATAACTGTGAAAGTAATACAATTTTCCTTAACTTTTAAAAAGTATACAATATAGAAGATATCACGAGACACTGAACAAGGAAATTACAAACAAGTGCTAAAAAACTACATTTAACTGTGTACGTTTCAACGTTTCATTTAATAAGCGGTCGATGTTCCAACACAGCTTCAACGGAAATTGAATGCGAACTATTATCGGGTATGGACAGTGCTCTGACTGACGGGATGGACGTATGTTCGTCTGACATATCTGTCCATCAACTACGGACACAAAGACAGTCATCCAGTGTCCGTAACATCAAAGACTAGTTGACATGTTTCAATTAGCTTCTGGGGCTTCGGAGCCGATTACATCGCCATTTTTACAACTGCGATTGGACAAGCGTTTGATTTTTATTGATTGGTTTTTGTTGTAAAGATAGTACAACATTCTACAAATAAAGTTATGCTAAAAATAAATAAATGTTTTTTTTTTATTGCATAGTCCGACAAACGAGCATGTGGGTCACCTGATGTTAAGTGATCTTCACCGCCCATAAACATCCACAATACCGAAAGTATCATGTATGCGCTGTCGGCCTTAAAGGACAGGAATAGCGATTAGGGAAGGGAAGAGGGAATCTGGGCCTCCGGTAACTTTACGTTGGTTTTCTGTGAGACAGTGGTACTACGCCGGTCGAGTCGGCCCATTCATGCTGCAGACAAATATGTCTACAGCGTGGCTCTACCATTATAATGTTATGTGTTTTTAGTCTTTCGCGATTTGTATACATACTCTCAAATTAGAGAACGGGTAAACTACCTATGCTTATAAATAAAGAATTAGATTGCTTGGTCTTAATAGCGTAATATTTAAAGGTATGAGTATCAACTGCCTCGGTGGCGCAGTTGTAATTGCGCATTTACGACTGCTGTGCTGAGGTCTCGGGTTCGATCCCGGGTCGGGTAAAGTAATATTGGATTTTCTATCTAGAAATTCGCAGTATTAGCCCGGAGTCTGGAATTTGTGCTTGGTATGACGATAGACTCACCCCCTATCATTATGGGACCGGAATAAATTACAGGCGTGAGTGTATATGTGTATGTGTATAAGTGTCCATAAAAACAATGTTTATTTTGTTGAAATATGTAGTTATTTATTGATAGTCACATTATCTGACCGAAATAAATTCGGCGAAAAGTGGGAGTACTGGTTACACCTCTGCCTACTCCTTCGGGCATTACATGCGTGAGTGTATATGTATGTATGAGTATCTACATATATATTTGGCGGTGTTTCAACCAAGTTGCATCGGCCGTGGTCACATATAAATAGGTATTCAAACATTACGCGATTAAGACCTGTTCTTTAATTTTACATTAATAAATAATTCATAAAATTTAATTTAATCTACCATGTTACGAGTATACCCATTAATATATCAATTGTCCAAAAAATAATTGAAATATTTCATTTAAGAGTTGCATAAGTAACTGTTTTATGTTTTTGTAGAGATCGACTACTGTTCACTTAAATAGACTAGTAAGTGAAGGCAAATAACACAAAGACATTCGGGGTTTGGAACTAGAAGATCGGAATTTTGTTAGTAGATTTAAAGCCAGGCTGTAAAGTGGCATCGATACACCGGTATTTACTTGCAGTATAATTGGAAATTATTTTAAGCACTATATTTTACAATTTGACAGTCTTCGTGGCTCAGCGGGTGAGTAGCTGGATGTGAAACGCAAGGCCGCGGGTTCGATCGCCCCACCGAGCTAAATGTTTGTGATATCCACAAATATAAAAATAAATTACAGAAATACACACATTTAGTCTTGACCCCACACTAGTTCAAACCTGTATCATGGGTATCAAGAACTAAGAGGGACTACGATTCCACAACACCCAGACACGAAACAAATATCTGTCTTTACACAAACATTTATCTCAGTGCGGGATTTGAAACCACGGCCTCTCGTTTCCTAGCCGGCTACACGCCCATTACGCTACGGAGACCGCCTATATATATGTTTCGGGTCTTGATGTTGTGAAATCAAGTCTCTCGTAGTTCCTTATACCCGCGACACAATATACGTATCTTAGTGTGGGTTTAGGACTATATATGACTGTGGGTGTATTTATATAAATATGGTTTTCTTTATAATAACATTCACTAATAAAATGATCAACCTCAGCTATGAATGAATTTTGGACGATGTAGCTAGTCGCAGGTTTTAACTTTATAATATCTATAACTAGATGTTGCTCGCGGCTCCGCCCGCATGGAGGTTATTTTTGTAAGAAAAGGTATACAATCCATGAAGGCATCTTAAACTATTACACATTTCACAAATGTTTCTCTACAATATTATGCATGTATCATACATATAAACCTTCCTCTTGAATCACTCTATTTATTAAAAAAACGCTTCCAAATCCGTTGCGTAGTTTTGAAGATTTAAGCATACATAGGGACGGACAGACAGCGACAGCGACTTTGTTTTATACTATGTAGTGCATATTTTTTACATTTTTTTTTAAATTTATCAGATTGTTATAGGTCATAAATATTTTTTTATATAATTTTTCTAAATGAAGATGTATTAGTGAAAAATGTCCAGATTGCTAATTTTACTTGAAAGTCGATTATACAGAGCAGACAGTCGAGGGATGGGAGAATGTTATGTTATGTCTACGTTGGTTCGATATAATATTGAAGATAAATATGTCTAACCATGATTTCCAATAATATATTTAATAAAATTAAATAAAAGCCACCTTAAATATAATATGAATGAAATTTTGCACTCAATTCATCATCAATATCATCATGTCAGCCGAAGGACGTCCACTGCTGGACATAGCCCTCCCCCAAAGAGTGCCACAATTACCGTTCCTGCGCCACCCGCATCTAGCGGACTCCCGCGACCGCGACGTTTACCAAGTCATCAGTCCACCTTTACCTTTTGCACTCAATTATTTGAGTGTAATATTATTATTTATAACCAAGAATAAAAACAAATCTAGTTCTTACATAAATAAACGTAACTACATTTAAACTTTAATAAAATGTATACAGTCTCTAACAGACAATACGGGTTAGTTTTCTTGCGCAGAAAACAAATCGAAAGCCACGTATCGAAGTAACAAAAGACTTTCGAACTATCAGAAACTTTCAATAATCCAAGCTAAGTCCATTGTAACTAAAGTTATTCGTCTGATATCCGACAGTAATCGTTTATTCCAAATATTCCCAGAGAGATGAGAGAGAGATGCCGTTTACTTTATTTTGTTCTTACGTGAATTTGTAACAAACTAGTAATATTATTATCGAGACAAATATCCGAGAATTCATCCTAAGGGTTTATCAATGTATATTTAAACATAACTCTAGCAAAATAATCACTCTACTTAAATGATACTCGCAAGGCTAAGATCTATAAATCCGACTTAAGTCTTCTAGAAAGTGACTTTTTGTTACTGTGAAATTAACACAAAAGTCAATTCTGCAAATTCGACTTAACAATGTTCCATTCATACAATAATTTTTATGAAAGCAAACAAAATTTGTTTCAAAAATGTTAATACTGCTTATTAGGTAAAAATTATAATACCAGCCCTGCATTAAACTTGTCCCACCGCTGGGCACGTGGGCACTCCTCTCTTAATAAAAAGAGTTAGGATTTATAAGAAATGCTTAAAAGAATTCTTAGGTATGCAGGTTTCCTCACAATTTATTCCATCACCGTAATTAATTTTACAATGTAATTATTAAATAAAATTTATTATTAAATAAGCGTAGTGTAATAGTATAGAATATCTTCGAATTTAATATATTTAATAGCCCAGCAGCTGTTGTTTATCCTAAATCGGTGCAAAGCGGTGTATTTCATGTTTATAAACGCTCAACTTACTATAAATAATTATAAAACCACTTATTACTGATGTTTCTACTCTGTGCGTAAAATTATATTACTTTAAATGTACTTCATTTACTAAATAAGAAGTTTTAACATGTTAGAGTAAAGTAATATTAATCTGCGAGCAAAATATTTAATAAAAACATTTCGCTTGTGTGAAAGTGCGCGAGACAATGTGATGCTGACTGCAAGTTTTAATTTTAATTACACGTACATTAGTCTACTTATCTAGGAGGTGAATAAATTAACTTATAATGTGAGATGTGACTTAAATGTGATATATGCTTAGAGTAGGCAACCAAAGATATATGTGATAAGTATAAAATTTTATTTCGCATTCATTTTTATTCGAAGATCTAAACAGGTAAGTCTTATTCTGGAATCAAAAAGAGTTTGTGCACATATTCAACTACGTTCATACATTTTTTTTTACATTGGCTCGGTATTTAAAACACTATCCGAAGCTCAGCAATTAGTAATTCGAAATCAAAAGCCTGTAATAAGTGACTTAATTACCATGCAAAGTCGAAATCTATAGTACACTAACGGGCCCGGCAGACGTCGTCCTGCCCGTAAAAGCAGCCCCATGCGCGTCTGATTTATGAATCTAGACCATCCAGGGCGCCACCCAAACGCATACAAAAATTCATTCAAATCGGTCCAGCCGTTTAGGAGGAGTTCAGTGACATACACACGTACAGTAGAATTATATATATATTTTTTTTATCCTGGCACGGCAAAGTGACCGCACTGCACCTGATGGTAAGCGCAGTGCGGTCCAATTAGAGTATCGAGTAGTGCGAGACGATCTATTCCCTGCTACTCAACACAATCATGCCGGCCTGCTTCTTCACACTACGCCATGGGCAAGGAAGTGAAGAAGCGGTCGAGGGTCTATTGTCAGAGTACTCAGAAGGCCGCAAAATGGCCAAACATTGTACTCCAACTCTAGACCCCCGAGAAAAACCGGATGTACACTGGCTGATCCCGGAACGCGACACACTTGCGTGTGCCACTATGGCGGGTTTTACACCCTGTGTACGGTGGTCGCTTTCCGGGCGGATATGAATATCCTACCACCAGCAATATATATAAAGATTGGGGTAAAATGGTGATAAATTGTGTACTTACATATTTAAACTATAATATTTTTCATAGAAGAGGGTTTTTACATAGAAATACTTAATATCTAAGCAAGAAAGTATTTTAAGAGGCAACCTTCATAAAGTATAAATAAATAGTTAGAACTCATTCAACTCCATAGCGCCAGATGGAGGACAAAACGGTGTAACAAAACCACTGCGATAGGATTTTCAATTTCCTTTCTGATCACAAACAAATACTCGAGGATGAGAGGTTTCCAAGTTAGCACCTTATACACAAGTGACATGAAAAATGAATATCTTGTGAGAATAGCGTTATATGTATTTTGAAGAAAAGCGCGAACTTATGAGTCACGTTTTCTGGATTTTATCTTTGTGATTGAATTCTTTAGATATAGAAAGCTAGTAGGTTTTTATTGTAAGTGAAAATATGAATTATTGATTCCTTCAACAGAGAGATTAGATAAACAAAAATGAGTAGGCAAAATGACTAACTTTTTTACATTTTAGTTCATAATTTCGAAGCCGTCCTTAAAATCCAAAAACAATTACCTTATCAGTATGACAATTAAAATCTTCATTTATGATAACATAATCATAATGTAGGTAAGTATTTTTTTTTTCCTAAATAGGCTTGCGTTTGACCACTATCTCGCCCGATGGTAAGTGATGATGTGGTCTACGATGGAGCACGCTTGCCTAGAAGATACCTATTCACTCTTGACTTAAAGACACCCAGAGTATAATGATTTTTTATTATTTTTTCGACATACACTAAAACCTATTCAAATTAGAGTACTTCGATATAGAATTTGTAATTTCTATATTATGCAATATATTGGTTGCGGTACGGACTGCCAAGACGAAAGTCGTATGTTCGAAACCCAAGTGGCATACACCTCTGACTTTTTTAAAGTTACGTGTGTATTAAATGTTAATCATCGCTTGCTTTAACGGTGAAGGAAAACATCGTGAGGAAACCTGCATATCTGAGAATTCTTATACGAATTTCGAGGGTACGTGAAGTCTACCAATCCGCATTAGGCCAGCGTGGTGGACTAAGGCCTAACCCTTGTCATTAGTAGAGGACGCCCGTGCCCAGCAGTGGGACAATGTTTAATACAGGGCTAGTATTATTATTATATATAATGTATCTCAAGAATCTAACAAGCCAACACACTAAACAAAAGAAATTAAACACAAACTAATCAACACAACGATTTTTAAATTTCCGCCGCACAATGCTCGTTTAGCTGAAATTAGTGAAAGAGTAAAATAGTGTTACGCGAAATTAAGCAAGTTCATAATGAATATTTATCACTTTAATACAATCCAGCTGGGTAACTCTGGCGGAGCAAACGGTGAATAACAATCGGTTTTGCATAGGGAAATTGCAACGGTAAGTGGTTTTTTTACTGCCACAATTCGCTCTCTACACTGAAAAAAGTCGTTGCGTGAACATTAGTGCAAATTATCACGTGTAAGTTATTTTCAAATTGGTTTCATTTGTTCGAATCACTGATGTAATTCCTGTGTAGCTTGAATATCAATTGTTTGCTCCAAAAAATAGTGAAGTTCACACGATTTTTATTAAATAATTTTTATTTTTACTGCCTCGATAGGCAGACGAGCAGACGGGCCACCTGATGGTAAATAGTCACTGCCGCCCATAGATTTCTGCAATGCCAGGGCACAGCAAAGCCGCTGCCTACCGTTGTATTATATTCGGTTCCATATCGAATAATGTACAAAATTTAACACAGAAACTACCCTATTACTAAAGAACTATCTAGATAGATATATAGATAGATATATATAGAATATACAAAAGCCTTAGTTCTGTTGAACTGA
This sequence comes from Laothoe populi, assembly GCA_905220505.1. NCBI lineage: Eukaryota > Metazoa > Arthropoda > Insecta > Lepidoptera > Sphingidae > Laothoe > Laothoe populi. The sequence continues at coordinate 14,135,003 of HG992148.1, forward strand.
AGATTCCTGTGGACCATAGAAAAGTGATAAAACCCTGCTCTGTTTTCTTTCCATTTTATTACTACCTTCTCTTTTACAAACGAACGACAGATCGAGCCGATGCATCGTCGCAGTGACTGTTCTATTTGAACGACTAAGTAAACTGGGTTCTGCTATTAAACCTTAGAAGATTGCCAACAATGCGCTTCGCGACGTGCCTTTTCTTCAAACAAAGTCTCACCTGATTGCGGCGAATTCAAAATAACAATTGCGTAACGCTAGTTTGTATCTCTGCGCGGTACGATACATATACCTATCCTCAAGTAAGTTTGTCGCGAAAATCATAACAATTATGTCGAGATTTCTGAAATTTTCAGAGAACTTTTGAGAAATTTCTGAGAAGTTTACTGGCCTAATGGTTATCTAAAAATATATGTTAAATATAGTTTAATTACGAAACTTTCTTACTTAAATGTTATAAGTGTTCTTAAATACTGTATAAAAAAAAATTAAAAGTAAAAGGTACCGATTTTTAATATAAATTGAATGGAAAACTATTAAGCGCATTCACGTGTATCCTAAACTAAAAAAAAATTATGATATCCTGATAAAAGTGGTCAAGCCATATTTTCAACTTTCCGCAATTTCAGGGTGCCCCATCCCCTGGGATGTAATTTCAATGGAGCTAGCATGCCTTATTTAAATATATTCAAGATATAGTAACCATACTTACGACTAATATAAATGAGAAACCATTGTATTATGTCGGACCAGTTGCAGGCACATATTCGCCTGGTGGGGGTCCAATTTCAGGTTTGTTCTCAGTTTTGGTACTTGGAAAAACACATCAATACGTGTAAATATAGGGGACGCCCCGCAGCTCACATTTTATAAATGGTTTATTGCATTTGTTTTTTGTTATATGATATTATATCGATTCTATAACAACAAAAACACGTATCAACCTCCCGCAGTGAGATTAAGAATAGAAAGATGAAAGCGTAAACATTTATATTTTATTTTTTTGAAAGCAGCATTATTACAGTTGTAATAATCCTACGAATGTTTGGATGGATGGATGTTTGTTACTCAATTACGCTACAACGGCTGGACGGATCTGGTTGAAATTTGGCACAGAGATAGATTATAGTCTGGAATAGCACATAGGCTACTTTTTATCCCGGAAAAATGCACGCTTTCTATGGGTTGGAAAGGTGTAATTGCTTAAGATGCCTCCATGAATTGTATACCTTTTCTTCCAAAAAAAGCACCACGTGGGCGGAGCCGCGGGCAACATCTAGTATTAAATAAATAATACTTAACAGTCACACGCATAGGCCTTTTAGCAGTAAGAGACAATTATTTTTTATCATGGGTATCAGGAACAAGGGACTTTCGGTCTCAACACTCAGAGCTGAAAAGACATTTGAAGATCAAAGAAACATTTGTGTCGGTCCGGTGGTCGGACCCACATCCTATAGTTTCACAGCCGACTAAGTTACCCAATACTACACAGACTTTATTGTACGTAATTACTATAAAGAGACGAGTCATATTCTGTAATTATTTCAATTGTTCAGATCAAGACAATCAATCGACATGTGCAGTAAACGTCTCATCAGATGCCATGTTAAAGCATAAACCTTGGTCGTAAAACACATTCAAGAGTACCTGAATATATAAATTGAAAATGTCAACGCCACAGCACAAAAATAAATACACCAGTCCTGTATTAAACACTGTGCCACTGCTGGTACCGGGGATCTTGGAATGCGAAGACAAAAACATAACGGGATAAAATCTCCGACACACCAAGGTTGCTCCGAGAAGCCTGTAGAGACACCAGCAGGATCCTGCACTTTTGGTCGGAGCTAGGCTGGCTAGACTACTAGCTGGCATATGCAAAATGGCCCGATGTTCAACGTACTAAGTGTGGAGATGGGAGTCCACAACCAATGTCAATACAATACTGGTCCCGGGCTTCTCCTAGTAAAGGGAGGAGTTAGGTCTTAGCATTCCATGTCAAATATTAAACCGCATTAGCGGGTTGGTAGACTTCACATACCTTAGAAACTGTCAGTTATGCAGGTTTCCTTCACTCTTAAAGCAAACAATATATATATATATATATTTTATTGCATAGGCCGACAAACGAGCCAGTGGGTCACCTGATATTCAGTGATCTCCACATGAACATCCACAATACCGAAAGTGTAATGTATGCGCTGTCGGCCTTAAAGGACAGGAATAGGGATTAGGGAAGGGAAGGGGGAATCTGGGCCTCCGGATATCTCACTTACCATACGAAACGCGACAGTAAACTGTAACTTTACGTTGGTTTTCTGTGAGACAGTGTTACACCGGTCGCGCCGGCCCATTCATGCTGTAGACAAATATGTCTACAGCGTGGCTTTACCACTTCTGAAACTAATAATTGACAATACCGCACATACTACGAGTAAAACAAAAAATCTAAGGATTTCTCTGCAACTATACCAGTGTAAATGAGCCATTATTTTCGACAAATCCAACGAGAACAATGAATGCTACGCGGGGTTCATGACCCGTAGATCTAGGAAAAAGTAGTAACAATATATTACCGAGTTGTATGAGGGTATATCCACTAAGTCTCAACATCTAAAGTACCTATACCTAAGCCGTATTTCCTTGCAAACACATAGCAATACATTTGCTTGTTCCGGACCGTATCTTCCTTTTTATTCTTACAAAACGTATGTCTTTAGGCCCCAAGTTACGGGTCGGTACACCTTGCAAAGTTTCCAATTGTTCAAAACTTCACATTGGCTTTTAAAACAACTTTTCATAAAAAGTTTAAGTATTGGAGTTTTAACTACATTTTGCCGCTGATTAGCGTCGAGTTAAAGGATTATATTTATTCTAGTTAACGAGTTATGAACTGTGTATAAAATTTTCATAAAATGAACTTAATGGGCGTTTTAAATCTAAGCTGTTACTGATCAATAAAAATAGAATTTAAGGTGCGCTATCAAGACAGGAACCTGAGACGTACAAGGGCAGCGATATTACCCGGTTTTTTTCGGGGGTCAAGAGCTGGGGTACGATGTTTGGCCGTGTTCCGGCGTTCTCAGTACACTAACATTCTAACACTAGACCATGGGCGTATATAAGGGGGGGGTCCAGGGGGTCCGGACACCCCCCTTAGCCTACAACATAATAAAAAACCGCGAATTATGGTAGCGGATAATATAGACGGTTAGCAGGCTATTTGATTTAAGTGTAAATTTTTGCAGCATTCAGCTATATGCATATTTGGAATTAACAGATTTTTCTACGACTTTTGAGCCTAGTTTAATTTTTTTCGTGTACTTTTTAGCGCTTAAATCAACTGGTAAAACAAGACTGCTTTTTTTTCAGGGCATATCTATTTAAAAAAAATACGACCGAGTCTTAAGTAGTGACTACTTAGTAGTGATGAGTGTGATGGTATATGATCTACTATAAGTACCTGGAGGGCAATTCTCCTTTCATTCAAAATAATTTCGTACTCGAATCTACAGTTCGAATAATTTCTCTATTACATAATTTCGAACTATGAAGTTATATTGTTTAAATGTTGCATCGATATCCATTTGAATTCGAGTCTTTACTATGAGATTCTACTAAAAAATTTGAATTTCGAACTAAAAATCTATAAGTATTTTAATATCCATAGTGTCACGGGCCTCATCAAATGTGCATCCACTATCCAGTTCTTGGACATGTTTTTGGACTCTTCCAAGTATTTTATCTTTCTAAGACTTTTAGTTAAATCATAATAAAAACACGATATTGAGTCTTTTTATGGGTAAACACATCAGCATATGGCATCATATACGCAGTAAGTTAGGACCAAAATAAAACAATATCTTTGGGTGTCTAGAGGCCTTCATACGTACAACATTACCGCACCACCTCCAAGAGCATAGACTCTTTGCCGCTTAGCTATAAACGTCGTAAAATATTAATGTTAAGGAAACAATATTGCCACTTTATCTGGAGAATTCACCTGATGCAGTTCATATGAAATTTGTCAAGACGCCATATGGTTTAGACACCATTAGGTTTCAGTGGTTTAAGGCAAACTCGCTCAAGAATGGCGTAAGCCTGGATGTCATTTTCTACCTACTACAATATCATCAAGCGTTACTTAGCATCTTGCGACGTACCCTGCGACTGCTGGGAAGAACTTTCGTGTCACTAGACCGAATGGCGTAGCTCAGTACGAAAATCATGTGCACATTTTGAGGAAACATGTATGTATCCAATGCCTTGACGCACAGCGTGAGCTACAACAAATAAGACCTAAAACTGTGTACACATAGGGTTGGCCCTAAGTGTACACGACGCGCGTCGCCATGCATTGTAGTTGAAAAATAGGACGTGACGCAACGTTTAGACTCTGCGCCAGTTTGAGTTGACTCTTACAGCTTCTCTTCTAGACAACTGTTCTGTACGTCCTGTGACAGGGCTTTTAAAACAAAATTAGGGCTAGCTAGTCACATATGCTCACATTGGCGAAAAAAACTTGTTCCAAAAATGCAAGGTTCGCCGTCGAAGGATACTTCTTGGAGGACATCATCATCATCATTAAGTTAGGACACAATATTGAATGGTTCGAATTCGAGATGTACGTCTCGACCGGTCTGTACCAGTCGAAGCAGTTCGAGCGATAACCTTCGAGAAATGTTCGAATGGTAATTTTTAGAATAGCTCAAATAGAATATTTTTATTTCGAATTCTATTTTTAAAATAATTTATTTATGAACAATACATTTGACATTATATTCGTACCATCAAGACCTTCGAGAAACACCGGACTCGACATTTCCATAATAGCTTAACTTTACATTCACTCGAAAAAAGTTCGAATTTGAATTATTTTTCGTATACGAAGTTGATTCGAGTGCGTGAGAATTTTCTCCCTGAGTTCTAACATCTCATCTTGATAATAAGCAACATTAAAATAGTTATTTATCAAAAATAAATTGATTTCACTTGACACTTGATGTTTTGACAGTTGCTATGTAAACAATAAAACAAAAATGAATGAAAATCTACGGCAGATTTTCATCCATCCAAAGTCCAAATCCAAATAGCAAGTAGCAATTTTTTATTAATTTTTATTATTATTTTTTTTTATTTTAATTATTTTTTTTTAACTAGCGTTTTCCCATTCTATGTTTAAGTAATTTCTAAATAACTATGATTTGAGCGGTTAGATTTTTGGCTTTTACCCGCGGACCCCCCCCATGTAAAAGCTATAGCTACGTCACTGCACTAGACCCTCGGCCCTTCTTCGCCTTCTTGCCCATGGGGTAGTGTGAAGAAGCAGGTTGGCATGATTGTGTTGAGTAGCGTGGGATAGATTGTTACTTTCTACTAAATACTCTAATTGGACGGCACTGCCCTTAAGTTCAGGTGCAATGTAACTTTGCCGTGCCAGGATAAAAAAAATACCAGAATGTATGGAATTATATTATAATTTTTTGAGTTATGCAACATTACATGCAGTGCAGATCTGTCAATGTCGCTTGATTCTGTCTTGCACCCCAAAACGTATGTTAATAACACTTATAATTCTAATACGACATAACATAAAGCAAAAGTTTCAAACTATGAAAGTGTGTGTCAGCAAAAAATATTTCAAGTATCAACATAATCACGGACACATAGAGTCGCAATCGAAATAATAAACTAGCATCGACCATTTACGACAATCAATAACATTTTTAATGCAATATCTCGTGCCAAGCAGCCACTACACAGTTATCTTTATCAATATTGAAAACAAGGTGATGAATAATTTTAGCCATGATGAATCAACAGAACATGATCAAATACATTCCAATAGCCGTGCCCAGTATGGGACCGTAATAAATTCGGCGTAAATTGGGAGTACTGGTTACACCTCTGCCTACTCCTTCGGGTATTACAGGCGTAAGTGTATATGTATGTATGGCATTCCAATATTGTTTACAATGTATTCGACGTCACACGTCTCTATGCGCTTCCATTCTGATATTTTGATAATATCACTAAGAATAAGCAAATTCAAGACCTTTGATCAAATTCCTAGGATCTATTTAAAAGTTGATAAACTTCATAATATGGGTATCTTCACAATTCCGAAATAGTATTAATTCTAGGCAACTGAAAACAAATTCTACTCTTTATATTAAACAAAATTATATTAGCAATCTTACCCGGATCTTAAACTAAATCCTGATATCTTATCCAATACATTGAGATCTCTCTATAATCCTACGGTATATGCACAAGTATTATACATACAACATATAAATATTTGAATAGCAATGATTGCCCTTAGCCAATTACATCGGTAATCAATCTCGCATACTAAGCGTCGAACTATTATTGCCAGTAATGGATCCATTAAGGAACTAATTTTGGGATCGTTTGTCGCTTTCAAGATGACACCGGCCATGATGAGCTGGTGGTCTCAATGTCACGATAAATAGCAGGTAATACACTTAGGCATGGGACGAGGCGGCCATAATAGCCTGGGGCGTAACGTGATTTGCTGGTTCGCTATTACCTTAATGCTCCGCAAGTATTCCGCCAACAAAAGAGGGATCTCAATATAATATCGACGGTGAGCGTCACGTCCGTATGTGTAACCGTGGGTTGAATTTGAATTTGAGCGGAATATGGCGATTTGTTAGTGTATCGCCAACATTAAAGCACCCTTACAGAAGTTTCTATTATCCTTGCGGTCTCTAAAACAGCAGATTTCCCTCGAGAATAGTTTAGTTTCTGACTACCAATGTAAGGGCATCCCTCTTCACTCGATGTCTGGTTTGCGAAGATTATTGTGTGTATTTATAAGTTACTAGCTTTTGTTAGAGAGGAAATATTAAAAGTTATGTGTAGGGATAATGTGTATAATAGATAGAGCGCCTCGGTGACGCAGTTTTACAACTAACAGTACAGCAGTCATAACGCTTGCTCAATTACTTGCGCAAGCGTTACGTTTGCTGTGCTGAGGTTTCGGGTTCGAACCCCGGGTCGCGTAAAGTGATATTGAGTTTTTCTATATAGAAATACTCAGTATCAGCCCGGAGTCTGGAATTGAGCCCGGTATGGCGATAGGCTCACCCCCTATCACATTATGGGACCAAAATTCGGAGAAAAATGGGTGTACTGGTTACACCTCCTCCTACCCATTCAGGGATTACAGGCGTGAGTGTATATGCACGTATATATGTAATAAGCTAGTAGGTTTTGTTGGAAAGGAAATATTAAACGTCAGTTATGTGTAGGGATAATGTGGATCATAGATAAATGAAGTTAACCACGAGCCCTGGCTTAATATCATGACTTTAGCTATCAGACGGCCATCGTCGCTGTCTTAAGTGCACTTCACAGGGCCGTCACTCAAAGCATGTTACTAACACGCCTGATATTGACACCTATTGATGTAGAGTCGCATTTTATCGTTACTGTTAAAATGCTGCATCGCAAATTTTAATAAATGTATAGCTAACCTTTCTCGTATAAATATATGCCTATTTTTATCTAAAAATATTTAAAAGTAATACAATTTTTGTGTTCGTTAAAAATTCCATAATATTAACAATTATCTTGGCATAGTTAACTCATAACTTGCTAACCAAATTGAAAATTTAAATAATGTATATTATTATGGAATAAACTAGAGAAGATGTTAACGGAAGAGAACAGCTTTTAACTAATGAGCAATCATACAAATCTAGAGCAATAGTAATCTATCATTGGTCAACTGGCAAACAAGAATCGTGAAGCTAGCACCTGCCAACGGGCGGTAACCAGCGCGCCGCGACGGGCCGCGCTGTTGTAACATGATTTCCCAAATCGGACGGCTCTCGCTTTGAGTGCTCTTCAAACGTTCACTCACTAAAAGGTATATATCTGATGCGCACTCAGCTGAATCGCTCCTTGAAAGCGTGATAGTCACATTTTACATCGTTTGGGTTGTGTGTGTTAATTAAGGAATGATTAAATGTATGCAGGAGTTTGGGTTTACATTTTGGAAATTACGAGTATGAATAGAAAAAAGTGCGACTAAGCTGTCAATTACAGAATGATTTTTTTTTTTATATTTGGATAATACTGTTGTACCTATTCTTTTTCTTTTTAATATCACTTGAGTATTCTAGATATTGCAATCTTATTAATAAATTTCATTATTTATCATGGAAATAAATCATATGATATTTAGCTGTAAAAGTAAATCTACAATCCAACCTTGACTGCTATAGTCACTTCTTGCGTTTTTTCTGGGATTTTAAGTAACCGTCCAAATGATAGGCAAGACACGTCAACCCGCGTTATGTTAAATTGGATACATTTCGTCACCACTAAAGCACCCGTTGCATTTGAACCCTTTTGTGGTTCAAAAAAGGCGTGTAGATGTCAATGCACGATGTGAAAATATTATTTAAATGTGTATACTTATGTCTTAACAACTCCTATTTTGTCTTTGACTCGGGTACTCCTTTGAATCAAATCAAACTATTTATTCTGAAAATATGATCATTAATATTCCTATTTCATGTTGATTTTTTTTTTAAACTAGATGGAGTCGACCTGTCCTATCTAACTAACCTTAGCATAAATGTTAAGTAATGTAACTAATAGCTTATTATCTTTTTTAAAGCCACTTATAGACATCATTATGCAAGTGTGTAACCGAAGTGCAATGTATTTTCTTATGCCCATGGATTTATGTGTAAACATGTGCTGATAGCCATAAATTAATTCTATATATTTGTCAACACATTTACAAAGAAACGAGTTAAAAGCGTACAAGTGTGAATATCATTTATATTATTGTCTGTCGTCTATTTAATACTGACAACACACACACACATACACTCACGCCTGTAATCCCCGAAGGGGTAGGCAGAGGTGTAACTAGTACACCCACTTTTCGCCAAATTTCGGTCCCATGATGTGATAGGGGGCGAGCCTATCGCCATACCGGGCACAATTCCAGACTCCGGGCTAATACTGGGAATTTCTAGATAGAAAGACCCAACATCACTTTACCCGACCCGGGGATCGAACCTGAGACCACAGCATAGTATTCGCAAACGCATGCGCAATTACAACTGCGCAACCGAGGCAGTCAATACTGAAAAATATTGATGAATTCATCATAAAATTCTACACTATACCGTCAGTGTGAATTTTTTTTTCTGCCAATTCTAACTCAAATCGAAAATAACCAGCGCTAGATTAATCAGCAGACTTACACATTCATTTCTAACTAGCTAGATGTTTTTGCTCCTCTCTATTAAATCGTATATTTTTGCTACACAAGGTTAGAACTAGTTTTAAAGCCCGACTTAATGTTATTTTGACTGCTGCAAGTCAAGTAAATGGGTTAATGAAGAGAAAAATTACGTCATTCATCTTTGTTGGATTCTTATTATCTCGGTGCAACGTTCCCGGCTTGATTTACTACGTTTATGTTATTTGACTTCGCTGTGTTAAAAATGTATAATACACGACCACTTCTGATAACAAGAACGCGTTATGATGACAAACATATTGATCAACTAAGAAAATAATTCTGTGTTTAATTTACTTATCCATTGTAAAGCTTATTCTCATATCCAAACTATATTTCAAGAGAGACGATCATTGAAGAATTTTAAACATAAATTGTTTTATTTTTAAAATTAACGGATAAATTAGCCTTTGGTTCAATTTTTTTTTATTGCATAGTCCGTCAAACGAGCATGTGGGTCACCTGATGTTAAGTGATCTCTACCGCCCATGAACATCCACAATACCGAAAGTATCATGTATGCGCTGTCGGCCTTAAAGGACAGGAATAGGGATTAGGGAAGGGAAGGGGGAATCTGGGCCTCCGGATATCTCACTTACCATACGAAACGCGACAGTAAACTGTCACTTTACGTTGGTTTTCTGTGAGACAGTGGTACTACGCCGGTCGAGCCGGCCCATTCATGCTGCAGACAAATATGTCTACAGCGTGGCTCTACCACTATAACATTTTTTTTATTCTAGCACAGTAGAGTGACCACACTGCACAAAGTTTTCCCTTCATGTATTAATATATTGATAGGGAGGTATCTATAGCAATAGTATTTTAATTTATCCTGGCACGGCAAACTGACCACATTGCAACTGGTGCTAAGCACAGTGCCGTCCAATTCGTATCGAGTAGCAAGCGACAATCGTATACTCGATTCTGACTATTTTTAGGTTTTGTGTCATATAATGAGATATACATCAAAGTTCAGTGCCACTTAAATGATGCTAATACGAAGGGTTGTAAGCTTACATTGTATCTATCTCTTATCGATCGCTGTTATTACGCTAACAAGAAACTGTTGATCGTTAATACGAGATTTATAAATACACATTTGCTATTTATAGCAAGACGTAACGTCCTCGTGTTTTGTTATTTATATCTTAGGTATATTATTAAAGGAAATACTTTGAGACGAAATAATAGCTAACAATTTTCATATACTTTTAGCTCAAATAAAATTTCTAGTTTGAGCTGACTGATTAAATTCTACTTTGGCAATATAGATTACAAATTAAACAAAATGACTGAAATACTTATAAGTTATGTACTTAAAATTACTTAATGTTTTTTCTCGGTGTCATTTTAAAAATGATGTTTTAATTAGAAGACGATCATTTACTAATTAATACATTTATATGTTTCTATTTAAAGTTCCGTGCCATCACTACCATCTTATATATTAACAAATTAGGAAACGTCTCTTAATCGCGCAATATATTTCGTGCTAAAAAGACCAAGCCACATTTATAATTAACTTATTTTAAAAATTCCATGCAGAATAGCACTAAAAATAAATTGCTTATGCCTGGTTTTGTAGGATAGGTCACATAAAACATATCTTTCGTGACACTATCACAATATATTGCATTTTCATCCCAATGCATGCTGGTTTTACAGAGAGTAGGAAATGGAAGTATAATCAAGTGCTCACTAGATAGTTGTCAAATGCACAAACGTACTACAGATTAGTTGCGAAGGGTCATATAACACGACTTCTACAGGCTTCCTTTGTGTTTGAAATGTTATATTTATTATTGTTGTGTAACAACTTTACTATCGATTTCTGGGAGTGATTTCGTGAAAAGGGACGGAAGTGTGTAACAGGAAGCGCGCGCAATTTGAATTGAACAATGAACGCAGGGTGCTAGAGTTGGCAGTCAGATGGTTTGATTTTGGTTTTCCAATGGAATCGAATAAAATTAAATATAATCTAATGAAATAAAACGATATCTTATTGAATCGATTATGGAATCGGAATGGTCAGGAATAAATTAAATCGAATTAAATCGTATTAAACCGTTTTAAATCGAATTAAATCGACTTAAATCAAAATTACATTTTGTGTAGGCTATAATGTTAATGTTGCTTAATACCAATGTGAGGTGTCAGATATTGCACATCTTATGCGAGTACTGTAAGGCTCGTTCTTTTTTTTTATTCTGGCTACACAAAGTGACCACACTACACCTGATGGTGGTAACCACAGTGCCGTCCAGTTAGAGTATCAAGAAGCGAGAGACAATCTATCCCTCGCTACTCAACATAATCATGCCTGGCTGTTTAGCTTCTTCACACTACGCCTAAAGGACCCAGGATCATAGGAAGGATCATTATTTATATAAATCTGTTACTAAAAACCACACTTGAACTTAGTACTAGAATGTATTATTTAAAAAATATACAGGTTTTTATTTAATAACAAAGTACAACAGTTTCTATTCAAAATAGCTGGATGTTATATTTTTAAATTCGTCTAAATAAATGAGCAGTTAATTTTAGGTAAAATTGAGTTCCTAAATCATAGTAATTAAATGATAACGTCAACCGGTATTATGGAATAATAATAACAGGCTGTTGGTATGGCTGCACCAAACATCTCGGGATAGCCAGTTATCCCGAACATTCTGTTGGCTGCTCCCGTTATCTCACGGCACAAGCGGATGCTAAGCGTCCTTTATTCCATATTGTCTCGCCACTAGCCTATTTAACCGACTTCAAAAAAAGGAGGAGGTTAACAATTCGTCGGAATCTTTTTTTTATGTATGTTACCCGATTACTCGAAGACGTCTGGACCGATTCGAGAAATTATTTTTTTGTTTAAAAGGGTATACTTCCCAGGTAGTCCCATTGGCACCAAGTCAGGATCTGATGATGGGATCTCAGAAAAATCAACGGCATCCCTCAAATTTTATAGTGACGAATTATTTGTTTTTTATTCAAGTCGGTGTACTTTTTATGAATTATTTGTATCAAGAGTTATAAAATATCACCTTGGTTGTTTTATTTGTCAGCTAGAACAATCAATAGCTAATAATATTTTATAGTAATAATGCTAAATACGATGAAAAAATTTACCTAAAAATTTTAACTACTTATTTAAATGCATTATCCATTTATTATTTGAACAATAATACTATTAGTATTATGGGGTATTATTTTCAAGCCCTGCTCAGGCCAAAAGACATATCACGTATATCAAAAAACGCGTCGAAAGCGTTGCTTCATAGCAGATGCCAGAACTCTGCAGGACTTGGACATATGTCTCTTACTACATTATTAACTTAGCTTTAGCCCCTTTTAACCGATTTAAAGCTATCAATAATATCAGAAAATAAGGTTCATTTAAAGTCTAGAATCTGTATATATAAAAGAAGAAACTGACTGACTGACTGACTGATCGATCAACGCACAGCCTAAACGGCTGGGGTTAGAGACTTGAAATTTTGACAGTAGGTACCTTTCATCACGTAGCCATCCACTAAGGAAGGGTTTTTGGAAATACCACCCCTAAGGGGGTAAAATAGGGGATGAAAGTTTGTATGAAAATCCGTCGTTTTTGAAGTTAAATTCATGAAAATTTGTATTTGGCATTTAAGTTAAAAATAAAAATATATGTTTCAGGATTTTTGAAAATTCCGCCCCTAAGGGGGTAAAATAGGGAATGAAAGTTTGTATGAAAATCCGTCATTTTTAAGTTAAACGCATGAATATTGGTATTTTGTATTGTATACTTTTTCTCCCAAACATGACCACCACGCGGGCGGAGCCGCGAGCAACAGCTAGTTATTTTATAATAGAAAAATATATTTTACGAAAATTGATTTCATGAGAAAATATTATTAAATTGAAACGCATGGTTAATCAAGTCTACAAAATCAAAACATCAAGCAGAATATTGATACAATATTGTTTCAATAAATTGATGAATAACTTATATATTTTCACAAATTTTCATGGTTTATGTGAGTAATTTGAGTCTTAATTGGCAATTTTATCGAGATAAAATCTGTTTTAACCTGCTTTTATCTATATATTTTATATACATATATATATATGAATGTAGGAATATTTTAATTCACTTTTTATCCGTTTACAGACGTTCACATTAATTCATTTTATTTATATTCATTAGAGTAATTAGAACTTTAAATTAAAAGTTCATAAAACTAAATATATGCTTTTATAAGCAGTGCACAAAGCAAAAATAAATACTATACTGGTTCTCTCTGTGATTTTGCTTCTCAAATTAATGTCATTTTATTTATTGAGATATGCCCGAAGCTTTTACACTAAAATACACTTAATTACAAACATAGTTCACGCTAAGGGCTTTACAAAGTAAAGAGAGAATAGATACGACAATTATGTTTTGCTTTGCAGTGCACTATTGCTGAACCTGTGGCCTTTTTGGTCATGCTTCGGACATGGATGGCTAGGGTATATAGGTATGCCTGGCGACCCCTCTTGTGTATTGTCTTTAAGTTTTTCTTTTATGTATATATACGTATATTTATCTTGTTTATTGAATGTGTTCTCTGTGCTGCCATAAGTATTACCTACTACTTACTGCCATCTGGTCCAAAGGCAATGGTGAAGTAAATATATTCTTTCTTTCTTTCTTTCTATTTATAATGGTTTTCTGGAAGACAACGCTCTTAGCGATAAGACTGCCAATTTGTAACACCTAAATAAGCTGATACAACCTGTTTTTGTATATTGTGGTGTAACAGTTAACTATAGGGAGCGGCTTTGCTGTGCCCTGGCATTGCAGAAGTCTATGGGCGGCAGTGACTACTAACCATCAGTTGGCCCGTCTGCTCGTCTGCCTATCGAGGCACTAAATAAAACAATGTTATATTATTATAAAAGCGTGTTTTTGTTATATGTTTTTATTACATGTATTCAATGGCCTAAAGCAAGTCTGCAGGGAGATAATGCTTGCGCTATTCTATCACAGTCTATGCCCGATATCGTTAATCCGATTTCAAGTAGAACCGTCCGTCCAGTCGGAACATTCGTACAAAGAACTTCCATTAACTGACAAAAAACCTTGAAACGTTTTACTTTAACCCCTTTTAACGTGTTTCACCCTGTCCTGAAACAATATGGGATACTAATGTTAGGCAATAAACCATATTACATGGAAATATAAATGTATCAAACATAATAAACCCTGAAAGTAGTTTGTTAAAAATAGGTTTTTTTAATCTATTTCAGAAACTTTTAATATAGGTATTTTACTAAAAATAATTAGAACTAAGTTAATAACGGTCATGCTCTGCAAAACAAACGAAATTGAAACATAAATCTAGGTTATAAGGGCTCTTATAAAGGCAGTGAACGATATCCCTTATCAAATAAAATGAATTTATGTCAAGGAAAATAGAAGTTTTTTTACAAATAATGGATTCAAATACGTAAGCAATACTTAAGTTCTTAACAGTATACGTGTAACGTGAATAACGCACATCCTCAGACACCCCAATTTAAAAATATTATTACAATCATAATTAATGTATTGAAATTAGACTGCGATGAATATAAATATTGTTTTTTATGAAATTAGTTGTACTAATTTTCGACATAAAGATCGTAATTTTAATTATTAGATTCTTTAAAGTGTTCGTTTATTATTGCATTTAGAAAAGACTTTATCGCATCGAGTTATGTTTCAGTTTCGTTTGTCTTGAACGTTAAATTAAAGGTTACTATTATTTTTGGTAAAAATCGTCTATTCAAAAATTGATGATATCGATTCAGTCGCTTATTCTGAACAAACTACTTTGAGAGTGTGCATTAATCATGTTACATGTTGTATATGTTAGGATTATATATTTGTATTTCAATTGGGTTGTCTAAAGATGTACGTTATTCCTATGATATCCATACTAATATTATGAATGCGAAAGTATCTCTGTTTGTTTGTTGTCTTTTCACGACTAAACGGCTGAATGGATCGTAATGAAATTCAGCAGGGAGATAGATTATATCCTGGGGAAAGACATAGGCTATATTTAATCTCAACATCTTTAAGGAGTGAAATAGGGGTTGAGAGTTTTTATGGGCAATCCGTAATGCCTCAATTGGTTCTGAAAATTCATATTCAGGCTTTTTGGTTAAAAATAAAAAGGGTTTCGACGTTTTTGCAAAATCATCCCTAAAAGGGGAAAAGTGAGGGATTATTTTATGAGGTATTCTTTAGATGTAATTTCAAGATTCCGGCACAACACCTGAGAGGTGGGCGATCGCTACAGGTGCGTCAGTGAAAAAGACAACTCCTTAGGTTGTATACTTCTTCTTCCAAAAATAACCTCTAAGTGGGCGGAGCCGCAAGCAACAGCTAGTGATATTTATACACCCATGTAGTACTGACGTCATGATAGATTAGGTATGTAACAAAACAGCACACCTTTTCGGAATAAAATTGTTTTTATAAAATAACTAGCTGTTGCCCGCGGCTCCGCCCGCGTGGAGGGTATTTTTGAAAGAAAAGGTATACAATCCACGGACGCACGTTAAGTTATTACACCTTTCTATATTTTATAGGAAGCGTGCATTTATCCGGGATAAAAGTAGCCTATGTCATTCTCTAACCCCTAAAATACCACTATGCAAGAAATCATGTCAATCCCTTGCTCTGTGAAAAACAAATGTCTATCCCGCGGGAACATTACATTTTTCCGGGATAAAAAGTAGCCTATGTGCTATTCCCGACTATAATCTATCTCCGTGCCAAATTTCAGCCAGATCCGTCCAGCCGTTGTAGCGTGATTGAGTAACAAACATCTATCCATCAAAACATTCGCATTTATAATATTAGTAGGATTACTTATATTATAGCTTCAACATTGGCGCGTTGGCGGTACTTGTGGTCTATTAAATTACTCTATCCAACGGTCTATTTTTATTAAAAATAGTGTTCAAAATATAAACGAAGATAAATTCTTGATGGCTGTAAATTAAAAACAATGTTACTTAATAAATTGCAATTAATAATTAATTAAAAATATTTAATTTTACTTAAATTTTATATACAGAATTTATATTTACATTGAATTTAATTTATATTTAAGAGATTAAACTATAGTTGAAAAGTAACAAAGCAAATCTATGTAAATGACTCGCAGTGACAGTAATTCCAGCGCGCCCGTTTGATAATACGCCTTAAATGAAACTAAAAGTTGCAAATTAATAATCTCGGAGCAAGAAATCGTCTATTGGGAACGAATTTTAATAAAGCTCCGCAATAATAAAGAATATTCCGCGAGTAATTATTCCACATTAAAGTTAGGATTAAAAAAACGATTTAAAATTGAAGTCATTTTATATGAGCTGCGATCATTGTACTGTGCAAGCAGCTGCCGTTTCGAGATTTTGGGATTATATGGATAATCCATGCCGCTCAAAATGAAGCTACCGACAGATCCTTACCGTTCAGCCAACTCGAAAATTATTTATTCATTGCCCCGATCATGACTATGATTATATTGTTACGGCAATAACAATTATGTTTACATCTTGACTACATAACACTGATATAAACAAGCTTTCCGGCCTGATAAGATCACTTAATAATTTATATATATAATGGTTTCTTATGTCTACGCGAATGTTATACATTGAAATTTATTGTATATATTATATGTATAATGTGTATCCATACTAATACTATAAATGCGAAAGTAACTCTGTTTGTTTGTTTGTTACCTCTTCACGACTAAACGGCTGTACAGATTGTAATGAAATTTGGTAAGGGAATAGATTATATCCTGGAGAAGGACATAGGCTATCTTTTTTCTCAAAAAACAACCTTGAAAGTGGTCAAATAGGAGTAAAAAATTTGTATGGGAAATCCATAATTCCTCGACTTAGAGATCTGTAAATTCATATTTAGGCTTTTGATAGGAAATAAAGAAATACGTGTTTCAACGATACTGAAAAATCATCCCTAAAAGTGAGGTTAAACTTATGGGGTATTCTTTAGATGCAATAACACTTCACTGTAGTCCCCCTTTTTATTGTCCCAAATAGGCTATGAAAAGTAAGGTAAGGGTCGATTAAATCGGTAAAAACTAATTCTGACAAAATTAATAAACCGACTGCCTCGGTGGCGTAGTTTTAATGGCGCATGCGTTATGGCTGCTGTGCTGAGGTCTCGGGTAAAGTGATTTTGGGGTTTTCTATTTAGAAATACTCAGTATCAGCCTGAAGTCTGGAATTGTGCCCGGTATTGCGAAGGGCTCGTCCCCTTTCACATTTTGAGGCCGTAATAAATACAGAGAAAAGTGGGTGTACTGGTGACACCTCTGCTTACTCCTTCGGGATTACAGGCATGAACGTATATGTATGTATGTAAAGATCGCATAAATAAATGACAAAAAGTATTTATTTTTACCGAAGTTAAACGTAAAAATTCAGTATTTAAAGATTGGATGGATGGACAGCCTCTCTGGTTGTGGATCGAGATGCGACCCAATACATCCCAGCATCATCCACAGACGGGGTCTAGGTGCTACGAGATTGTACACCCCTCGTAACTCCTGATACAGACGATAATGGTTAACCTGTGGTGTAGGGTCAGATGACAAACTATTCGGAGCTAGAACGTACGTATATAAATACGGGACGTGTAATATTGTAGGTAGTATAAAAATAGCCGAATGTGAAAAGACAGGCATCGTTTTTTCTTCGATTCTCGTACAGAGACAAATGTTTGTGTGACAGATAGATCTTTGTTTCGGGTCTGGGTGTTGTAGGGCTACAGCCCCTCGTAGTTCTTGAAACCCAAGAACAGGTTTTACCTAGTGTGAGATCAAGACTGGGTCTGGGTCATGTGTGACTGTTGGGTGTATTTCATTTATATATATAAATATATGCATGTATGTATGTATGTATGTATGTGTTCCTTATGAACTCCAAAACGGCTGGTGCAATTTTGATAAAATTTGAAGGCAATCTCCATATTAGCTCAGCGGGTAATCCTGTAAAGATTGGTAGCGATCGGATTAACAGAATTCTTGGTCATTTTGTGTCATATTTCCCTTTGGGCGGGTAGTTGTTTATTCATAAATATTTATACTAACTTAACACAGACGATGTCGCCGGCAAAAGTAGGTATATGTTTATGTATTATATAACGCACGCATGTAGTCCTTAAAACTGATATAACTCAAAATACTGAACTTAAAACGATAAACGCAAAGCAAACTTATCCGATCAGCATCGTTCCATCACGAACAAACCAATAATATTGAACTCTCACAAGTACCAATTCACAATATCTACTTATTATATTCCTTTTTGTTCTTGTCTTTAGATCTGAACATTTATTACTGTCTTATTGCTTGTGGAGTGCTTGGGGCCGCGGGGGCAGCACAGTCAACAAGAGGTTATTATGTAGACTGGCGAAAAATGAGCAAGAAAAGATTTTGCATTCGGCTGTGGTGCTGAATACTGGAAACTTTCATGTCTCAAACGTTTCAAATAAAAGTTCCAGTTTAATAGATGGTTTTGAACTTAGGTCTATTCTTTCTGCAGAATTTTGCAAAAATATTCTACTAACAAGTAGCACCTAATACGCTTTATTATTTATATATATATATATATATATATATACTCACGCCTGTAATACCCGAAGGGGTAGGCAGAGGTGTACACCAACCAGTACACCCACTTTTCGCCGAATTTCGATCCCATAATGTGATAGGGAGCGAGCCTATCGCCATACCGGGCACATGTTCCAGACTCCGGGCTAATACTGAGAATTTCTAGATAGTAAAACCCAATATAACTTTACCCGACCCGGAGATCGAACCCGAGACCTCAGCACAGCAATCGTAACGCATGCGCAATTACAACTGCGCCACCGAGGCAGTCAGTTATTATTTATATTGCCTGAATAAATACTTTGGGGGGCTGGGGTGAGGGGAAGAAGGCTTATGCCCTGCAGTGGGACTATTCAGAGTATAAATAAAATGAAACACCTAAATTCTCTGGCACATAACAATATGAAAAAAGATTTCAACGAATAAGAAATAATATTTACAAATTAAACTTCTTTTTATTCGGAGTCACCTTTAAGTAAACATAACAATTAATTTATCCACCAGATAAAGATTATCGGAAACTTAATATTTCATGGTTCCATCGCACAGCATACACAATGAACTTGAGTGCTTAAAATATGTTTTATCACATGCTATAACCAAAAAATGCTTTAATAAAAATTAATGACAATGTTGCACTACATTGTCACTACAGAACCATATTACGCGCCAAAAGACATGCATTTTAGTGCAACGCGAGAAACGTGACTCAAGTCAGAAGCGAGTGTGAACGCGTAGTTATTCTTGTGAAAACCAATAAGCAGAAACAGACACCAGTTATTTGCCGGGTTTAAATGTATTGTGCGGCGAAAAAGTAAGCTCGCTGTTATGGCATTATGTGTATAAAGGTACATTTGGTAGGGATTTATGAAGGAGGCCTCGGTTGGTTTATGATGACAATGCCACGCCGAGCGCCGGGAGCACCACCTCATTTCCTCACTGAAAGTTATAAAAACATATTGAAAATGAGATTCCCGCAGTAGAAGACCTAGCGAATGTTATCTTGTTTTGTGATTTGCCTGTTTTTATGTACGCCTGCGAGGAGAATAAACATATTTTAGACGGGGACCTTTTGGAATTCAACTCGTTGTGATCTTTATGTACCTCTTACATTTGCTAAAAATGTTACTCGCATATCTTTGAAAGTTGTAAGTGAGTTTCGTGTTTTATTATAATTAATTTGGATTACTTAAGTAGCTACGTGAGAATGTCATATAATTTTGTTAACAAGTTTGTTACTCGCGTTACTTGCCATTTAGCAAATGCTCGCTTACGGTGCTGGGATCTAATTATACCTAAAATGTACGTGTAGCGAACTTGAATCATTTTAGCTTTTTATTATTATATTACGGTTTAAGAAGACTTTATTTCTCATAAAGAATTTACAATAATTCACTTACTGAGAAATCATAACATTAACAATAAATCGTAATGAGCGTACTTGTAGACATTTTAATATTAATCTGAAGTGAGGGTATACACAACACAAAATAGATATTACACCTCAATCCGAGAAACACGGATGTAAAGTTGATAGTGTAACTAAAAGTGACATAAATGATAATCATAAAGTTTTTGTTTTTTTTAATATAGTATACGAAGACCAGACGAACACAATATATATTTTTAATATAATCCATATTATTCCATAATATACTCTTTTAGTAATTTTTTGAATTTAGACATTTTTTTAGTATCTTTTATATTGATAGGCAACTTATTATATATTTTAACGCCTTCAAATTCAATATTTTTTTTCCCATAATTTGTTCTGGGAGACCGTGTAACCAGACAATCTGAATTTCTTAGCTTAATTTTTTGGACCTGATGTTTTTTTATAAATGATAAGCTTGTATGGATCTCTTTGTTTAGTATTTTATGTATTAAAATACATGTATAGTATTTATATGTTTGCATAATATTCATTATTTTAGTGTTTTCGTAGATTTTATGGGTAGGTGTTAGGTATTTGAAGTTGAATAAAACTTTTATTAATTTATTCTGTGTGGTTTGTATACTTTCTAAGTTAGATTTACATGCACTTCCCCAAATCTCAATTAAGTAGTCGATGTGGGGTTTTACCAATGTATTATAAATTAAGTAACGAATTTTACGGGGAAGACAATTGGTGATACTATGAAGAAATCCTGTTAAAGATACTAATTTAGTTTTTATTTTCTCTATTTGTGGTTTCCAATTTAAGTAATTATCTAAAATAAGACCGAGATATTTTTCTTTTGTTTTCCTTAATATTGGTTGATTATTTATTTTTAATTCTATATTGTTACAGATTCTTTTATTTTTAGCAGCAAATATTACATAATTAGTCTTTGTTACATTGATCGTTAATAAATTTGATTGAAACCAATCATTTAGTAAATTTAAATCTTTTTGGATACGAGGTAACATGGCTTCAATTGAATGACCGAAGTAGAAAAGCGTTGTATCATCTGCATATAGGGATATGTCTCCTTTCAGGCCGATTTGACTTATATTGTTTATATAAATTAGGAACAATAGTGGTCCCAAAATTGAACCCTGCGGTACACCATGTGTAATAACATTAGAACCGCTTTGATGTTGGCCCAATTTAACTACTTGCGTACGGTTCCGTAGATATGATTTAAAGATCTCTAGTGCTTTTCCAGTAATACCGATGTGAGATAATTTTTGTAGCAATATTTCATGGCTGACGGTGTCAAACGCCTTTTTAAGATCGATAAATATCCCTAAGACCAATTGGTTTTGATCAATTTTATTTTTAACTTTTGTTATTAAGTCTATTGTCGCCGAAAGAGTGTTAGATTGTGGTCGAAATCCATATTGTTTGTGATATAAGAACTTTTTTGATTTTAGAAATTTCTCCAAGCGAATATAGAGAATTTTCTCAAAGATTTTTGAGATCACCGGAAGCACAGAAATAGGACGATAGTTACCAGGATCAGCTTTGTTTCCAGATTTATAAATAGGAATTACTTTGGCGATCTTCAGACTATCCGGAAAAATACCCTGTTCCAAAGACTTATTAATCCAAGCTGTGAGTTCATAAGCTATTATATTTTTTACACATTTTATAGATTTTGTATTAATGCCATCAATGCCGGAACCAGTGTTCGGATCAAGGGTATCAATTATTTTTATGATTTCATTTGTGTCAGCCGGTGTGATGTACTTAAGCGATACCTTATCATTTATGTCAACTTCGTCCTGTGATATGTTTACATTGAATTTTTTAGGAATCATATTTGCTAATGATGAACCAATAGTCGAGAAGTATGAGTTAAAATATTCGCAAATTTCTTTTTCATCAATTATGGTACCTGAATCAGTTTCGAGTTTGTCGAGTCTAACATTTTCCCTTGTTTTATTTTTCGAGAGGTCGTTGATTAACTTCCACATTTTTCGAGGTTTAGTCGTATGTTTTACAAAAGATTTGAAGTAATAAAAATTTTTAGATTGTTGTATAGTTTTAGAGACGGTGACCTTAGCTTCTTCGTATTCTTTTTTTAAGACCTGATCTGACATATTTGTTTTATATTGTCGCCATAACATATTGCGTTTATTTATACCACGTATGCATTCTTGGTTTACCCAATCTTGGCACGGAGGATTTAAAATTTTTACCTTTTTTATTTTGCTAATAGATAAGCAGGATTGTAATTTTTCTTCCAACATCTCATATAAAGGTTCTTTGTTATTATTTATAATGCTTTCCAGACATTGGTATAGGTTAGTATAGTTAATGGCCCAGTAAACCATTTTCTTTATAGGCGGAGGTTTATATTCCTTGATTTCCAGAAAGATCTGCTTATGATCAGACATAGCGGATTCGATCAAAACAAAGTTAAAATTATTATCTGGGAGGTTAGAGCATACATGGTCTAGTATTGCTTTAGTTGAGTCTGTTTCTCGAGTACTGTATGATCGATTAATTTTATTCAGAATTTTAAAGTTATATCCTTTTAGCGTGTTCTTATAGCTGTGAATTGTGCTGTCTGAATCAAGCAAATCAAGGTTGAAATCACCAAATACGACGGCTCTCTTCTTTTTCTGTAATTGTTGTGAATATATCTCAAGGAAGTTATTTATATTTTTTTTATCAGGCTTGTAAATAACACCAATATCTAGAGAAAATTTCTTTACGTGTATCCAGAGATAGTGAATGTTGTCTATGCAATGCTCTTCTACGAGGCTATGATTTAGGTTGTTGTGGACGAAAATTGAGACTCCTCCACCCCTTTTATTTTGTCTAAAGTTATAATAATGAGTGTAACATGGGATTTGGAGTCTTTTAGCCTCATCTTCATTCTTTATCCATGTCTCAGTGAGAAGGATGATGTGTATAGTAGAATGAAAAGAGGAGATTACACACCTCAACTCTTCAATTTTCCCCGACTTAACAATACTACGAGCGTTGGCATAAAAACATTTTAGTGATTTTTTTGTAGAATATATATCATCGTAGTTGTCGGTGACTTGATATGTTATTTTCTTGGGAAATGTTAGTTTTTTGATGTTGTTGCTAGTGGTGCTGATTTTTCTTCGGAAGATGTGATAATTTTTGGAGTACCCTTAATAAATTTTATACTCAGGTTTGTCTCTCCACCAGCAATGCGTTTTTGAAGTTCTTCTTTTAAATTTTGCATATGTTTTCGTTGATATGGAGTTTGATCAGAGAATATTTTGATATTTTCGTTGTCTTGTTTGCTTTTGTTGCGTAATATAGTTTTAACTACTTCTTCTGATGTGAAACATACTTTGAGCGCCCTTGTACGGTTTGGTTTAAATTTTCCAAGACGGATGATTTTTTCAGGTGGCGGACATTCGTTATAAATGAATTTGGTTATCTTTATAATTTCGTTCTTTTCACAGTCTTGCCGTTCTGTTATGGACTTGGTTTTAGGTTCAGGAATTCCAACAACTATTATGTTTTTAGCCCGCATGTTTCGTTCTTGAGTTTCAGTAAAAAAATCTTCATATGTTGTGGGCGCTTCAATTGTGGAAGTGAGTTGTGATGTGTATTTAAGTTTGTTAACTTCTGATTCGAGCAGCACAATTTTTTGCTCTGTATTGTCGGTGATTGTTGTTAGACTTGTTAATTTACTTTTCAAATTGTTATTTTCTAGTATAATATTTTTGATGGTGCTGGTAATAGAACTCATTTCATTTTTAATTTCTATTGCATCTTGGCGAAGCTTATTTATATTTTCTGTTTGTTCCTGTCCAGACGATTTTAAAACTGTCATCATTTCAGACATCTGTTTTCGTAATTCAGATAGTTCATTTCTAATTAAGTCACTGTCATTAGTTAGCTTTCGCTTATTACGGAGGGCAGCTGGCAATATACTATCATTATCTGTGTATGGGTCTAACAGATTCGGCTGCGAGCTACCAAGTCTTGTGCCGTTGCCACTTCTACATATTACGGCCTCTATGGATCTGCTGAAGTTTCGAATGTATTCACTTAGCATCGCGAACTGTATAAAAGATTTTCTGCATTATATTTTAGGGAACAATGTTCATAAACGACTCTTAAGTGAGTTTTGTGCAATGCCTAGAGTTTTTTATACTAGCACGGCAAGTGGCCACATTATACACCCAACAGTCACACACGTAGATCTGACCCCACACTAGGTCAAACCTGGATCGGAGGTATCAAGAACTACGACCACCACACCTAGACCCGAAAGAAATATCTATCTGTGATTAAAATGTTTGTCTTGGTGCGGGAATCAAACCCACGGCATCCCGTTTCACAGCCGGCTACTCGCCCACTGCTCAACGCAGGCTATCAATTAGTGATGAAGCAACGTAATACCAGCTCATAGTTCACGGGTACATTAAGTCTTTATTAGCGCTGATCGCCCTATACAAAAAATGACCAAGGCAGAGGTTTCGAGCGCCCGAGATACAGCATTTTGATGGTTTTTATTAGGAACCTTCAAAATGTAGCTAAACTCGTTTTCGGACACTTGTTTTCGTATAAAACTTGAATAGAACTAGTATTTTAAAAGAACAATACCATTAGAAGCCAGTATTGTCTACTTTTCAAATAATGTTTGTACGTTAATTCAGAATAATTATAGAAGTTCTATTGAGACAGAGAGATTCATAATGAAGCCATATTTAACATGTATTTTTATATAGTGATTGGCTGCTGACCTAATAGATTTTTTTCTCAGAAATAATTTCGACCTCGTCGTTCCAAGAACTCTAGGATTTTTATTATTTGCGCGACATACATCAATAAACCAGAATTCTTCGCCTCTAATAAGTACAATAGAAATCGAATATATGTCGGACTATAATGAATACGAACTGAATGTCAATTCAGTCTCAAATAACTTGATATTTTGTAAATTGTGGGTACCGTCAGTTGTTTTGCTATTTTGAAGGTAGTTTCGAGTTGTTTATTTGATGATCTCCCTCGTAGAGTGGGGCACAATGAAAATCACAACATAAAGGAGCGCCTCATCATTTGGCGGAGCATTCAGGAATAATTATTGAACTATTACTAACTTAACATATCGTAATGGCGAAATAATATGTGACTGACGTTACCTTCAATCTAAAGTGATAAGTTGATGTAATGCGTCTCAGTGCAAAGTGTGATGTGTTTAAAAGAGTAACCATGAGGTTTCTTACCAGTTCTTATATACATGGGGTAGTATCTTAATAAACTGTAAAGTGTTAAACTTGTGTTATTTCTACCGAGCCATCATACAATCTGCATCTTGATTATATCTGCTGATCAAAGAGGCATGTATAAACCCTCTCACAGGCTCGACGTTATGTATCTGTCTTCGACTTATACATCTAGTTTCTCACTGATGATAGAACAAATTCTCCTTATACATTAAACATTTTAAACATTAAATTCGATTGAAATTGCCGTTATCGTACTGGAGATGTGAATGTCTACTGATTTTGTCGCGATTTAATTTCTAGACATAGAACGAAACCTAAAGCTTCGTCGCACGAAACTACTGATTTGATTGCAGTGTTCTTTCAAATAGAACCGTAATATGATGTCTATTTTATCGTTAATTGTGCGACTGATTTTCATTCATTTATCCATAGAGCCAAATGATTCCCACAAAGGTATTTATTTTACAGAAGGCTTACGGATTATAACCAAAAATATATGAATAAAATTTAAACATACGCATTGCTATTTAAAACTCTCCACATATCTACATTATAAGTATCGGGAATAATTTCATCTCAATACTTCAGCATAAAATATAAACAAAGCGTTGTGCTACTTTAGTGATTTACATTAGTTTTGTCTCTATTTAGAGATGAATGTGAATTAGGATAAAGAGAATTCAAATACAGTTAAACAGCTTAAAAACAAATTGCAATTAATCGAACGCTCAGATAGAACACAAGCGGTGCCAATTAACAATAACAAGAGTAAGTTAAAAAGAGCGGACGGAAGACAAAGCCGTTACGCCCGTTATCCGTGTGAAAGCTCACGAGTTGTTCTGTCGAGAGCGACTATGTACAGGCAAAGATTGCCTTGTCAAGAGCCGGCGAGCTCAGTACTACGTGCCCCGTGGATCAGGGCGGACGTTTCGCCGCGTAGTGCCCCACGTAGCTCGCGTAGCGACTACGAAACTTTAAATTGTAGCATGTAACAGTTGACACGTCAAGTGAGATTTATCTGACAATGAACTGATTCTGTTGTGTGGAAACTATTTCAACATTTGTAAGTAGTCCAAGTAGATGGATATTTTAATATTACTTATGTTTAATAAAACAATCGATTGAAGTATTTTGTTTAATATTTTGTTATAATGACAATAATTTACAACATTTTAAAGCTCAAGTCAATGCATGGTGATATCACTGACTCAATATTAATTACATTGGAATAAGAGATTTTATTCTACGCTCTCGATTTTTGTCGGCATTTTTACAAAAAGTTTTCATTTTACATCTATTGATCTCATGCCAGATTTTACAACTTACTCTATTTTTGCGGTCGGTAATAATAATGTATAAGAGATTCAGAGATATATATTCTTCATTTTCCAGTTCTTTCGTTTTCCACGAAAAACCTTTTGTGAAAATCTTTTTGCGTTACCAGTCATGCATGAAATAAAAGATAATTATGATAATGAACTCTTTGGGACACTGAGCACCCTAACATTTTATAGTAAATATGGTAATATAACTTGATATTTTGTAATTTATCTCTTCTAACTTTTTACCAATTTTTTACTAATCATAGGTTGTTCGTACTAACCTGAAACATTAACGTATTGAATCTAAAAAGATAATATTTTGAATTATCGAAGGCACAATCCGGTTAAAACAGAAACAGCGCTAAATAAATTGAACAATAAATTTATTTAATTATATAAACCAGTTTTATTACTCTTCTCGTCAATAGTCCCAAAACAATATTAAAACAGAACAACATTATCGTACTTAGAAACACATTAAATAAAATAAAATGCAATAAATAATAATACTAAAACATTTGCAAGTGAAATTAGCGGCGCCATATTATAGAAATTCATCTGTTACTGCCGCACTCAGTCCGCTTTATTAAATTAACCTTAATGGACAATTAGTGGATCTTCATTAAATCTTTTAAGTAACGTTTATTTTTAGACACTAAAGATTTATACTTCACCTATTACATCTAAGGATGCATAGCCGTCGAGATCGTCAAGTTCACATCAAGCGTTACCTCAAAGAACACACAAATATGATTATTACTGTAAAATTTACATATACATTGACAAATATTACACTAATGGAGGATAAACGTTCTCTGATGTTACAATTTTTAATCTTTACTAAGGAATGAGTTGCTGGTCAATGTGGTAGTTAATAATAATCAAAAAGTTAAATTACACATTGGCACACGCAAGTGTGTCGCGTTCCGGGATCAGCCAGTGTACATCCGGTTTTTGTCGGGGGTCTAGAGTTGGGGTACGTACGATGTTTGGCCGTTTTGCGGCTTTCTGAGTACTCTGACACTAGACCCATGACCGCTTCTTCACCTTCTTGCCCATGTTGTACTGTGAAAAGCAGGCCAGCATAATTGTGTTGAGTAACAGGAGATAGATTCTCGCTACTCGATACTCTAATTGGACGGCACTGCGCTTACCATCTGGTGCAGTGTTGTCACTTTGCCGAGCCAGGATTAAAAAATTACTTAAAACCTACTATCGTAAAGAACTTATGAATCCGAAATAAAAATGAAACGTCATTCAAATCTGCTGGAAGGGGTCATTGTCAATTACAGTATAAGTATGCACGATATGAGCCGTGACGTCACCTCTCAGAATGGCCATTACTGTGCCGTTGTGCGAGGGAGATAGTGAGATGTTCCCAATACGCACTCATTTTTGCACCAATATTTAAAATAAATATTGTGATGTCAGTTTTCAAGCAATTTTGATTATGTTTTCGTAATAAAGTTTCTATTACGTACTACTTTCGGTTGCATATAATGTACAGAATTAAACAAGGGAAACTACCCTATTACTGTATGTGTTACTGAGTACGATGTTTACTAACTATGATACTTCATAGGGTATTTCAGGGAGATTTTGTGATTTTTTTGCTATTGGCATCACATTCTGAAGTCGAAGCTCAAAGCTTTATTAAAAAAGAACTTGCTGTCGTATACGACAATATTCAATGTCTTATAAACTTCTCCACTATGTCTGATTAATCTTTCCCTATTTTCTTCACGATGCAAGCTTACAGCCGCCCGCAGTATCGTTTGCGGCTTCGTTTTGTATCAGTTATGTACACAGTGCATTGCTGCAATGTTTCAATTTGCTAGATTTATGTGTCGGACAGTAAATTTTACTAATAATCATTTTCACATTAAAATTTTAAATATATTAATTTTGGCAGCATACGATAACCCATAAATAATTTTCATGGCAGCCTAGAGGCTTATTAAATTGTATACCCGAACGCGTTTATAAATGTTTATACTTAAAATATTTGTAATATTTCTTGTACAAACCAAATATTATACACAAACAAGTGTTCCGATTTTGAATGTAAGCATATTTCTGGTTAAACTCAATAAATATCCCCTACTTAATTCATAATAAGGTACATTTAGCAGCGATAGCCTAGTTGGTTGTGGTACGGACTGTCAATACAAAAGTCGTACGTTCGAAACCCAAATGGCATACACCTCTGACTTTTCTAAAGTTTTGTGAGTATCAAATGTTAATTATCGCTTGCTTTAACGGTGAAGGAAAACATCGTTAGAAACATGCGTACCTGAGAATTCTAATAAGAATTTCGAAGGTATGTGAAGTCTACCATCCCGCATTAGGCTAGCGTGGTGGACTAAGCCTAACCCCTCTCATTAGTAGAGGAGGCTCGTGCCCAGCAGTGGGACAATATTTAATACATGGCTAGTATTAAGGTACGTTTAAAATCTTGATATATCAAAATCACGTGTCACGGTGCTCATACTAGCTATTCTCCGAAACCGCCCAATTGCAATGAAATTTTGTTAATGTATAGGGTTGGTTCTAGCTTTAAAGATACGAAAGTTCTGAATCCGATAGGTGGCGTGGTTGTAGAGATCTAATATTTTTTATTTTTTCAATAATTCGGTCTAAATAAAAGTCTGTGGCAAGACAACGTCTGCCCTATTAGTATGTTATAAAAACAATTATTAGTACAAACGAGCTTCTATGAAATAACACAGTATTCTCTGATGATTTCCATGAAAAATATATTCATACATTATTCATTATATGAATAATACGGTTTATTAAAATAAACGTTTGTTAACTTTGTCTATTACAACAGAAACAACCATCTAGCGTAAAAAGGTAACACAAAAATAATTAACCCTAATATTCACAATTCATTTTAGAAATAGGCCGGATGATTATAAAAAAATATATATACCTAAATAAATAGATAAAAATATTACATTAGATTCCAAAAACATTATTCACTTTAAATATACTTTATATATTTTATAATTTTTTTTAAATTAAACATGGATAGTAATATTTGAATATGATTCCTAATAAGAAACATCACGAAATATAAATCCTCCGATGGAAGAGGACGTAACTGCTAGTGGTAGTATATTCATATCCGCCCGGATAGCGATCACCGTACACAGGGTGTAAAATCCGCCATAGTGGCACACGCAAGTGTGTCGCGTTCCGGGATCAGCCAGTGTACATCAGGTTTTATCGGGGGTAGAGTTGTGGTACAATGTTTGGCCGTTTCGCGGCCTTCTGAGTACTCTGACAATAGACCCTCGACCACTTCTTCACCTTCTTTCTCATGGCATAGTATGAAGAAGCAGGCAGGATTGTGTTGAGTAACGCGGGATAAATTATCTCTCGCTACTCGATACTCTAATTGGACGGCACTGCGCATACCATCAGGTGTATTGTGGTCACTTTGCCGTGCCAGGATAAAAAAAATCTAATAAACTAGCCATGCAATTTCTGTGCATTTAAAGTCAGGTAAACGACAATGAATGGAAAGTAATGAAGGCATACAAATCTGACTTTTCCAACTTGGTTGTGTATATTGTCAATTATCATTTGGTTAAACGGTAAAGTAAAATATCGTGAGGTGATCTGCATACCATTCTCCATAATAATTTCAAGGGTATGTGAAACCTATCCAACCGCTCTAGGCTAGCTGTGGTGGACTTAGGCTTTACCCGTTTAATTAGAGGTAGTGCTCAGTAGAGGGACAATATTTAACCCATACTGCTTGAAAATCGTTTTAACCTTACAAGTCCTGCAGTTGGAAATCATCCTCTGTATCGACTGGACTTCATACCAAACATTTTTCCCATCATTTGGACAATTTGCTGCAATTGAAAAAAAATTCTTACAAAATGTTTTTTAGGAAACAAAAATATTTTCAATATAAATAAATAAATAAAAACAGTCACACACCGGTACACAGGTAAAACCTGTATGGTCGATATCAAGAACTACGAGAGACCCACAATGCCCAAATCCGAAACAAATATGTGTCTCTCACACAAAGATTGGTGTGGAAGTTGAACCCATTGCATCTCGTTTCACACCCGGCTATTTACTGTGCCACGGAGGATGTCAGATATATAATAACAAAAACACGTTATATGAATACAAATTACACTTTTGACTACTTTCAAATTTTAAACATTTTTTGTATTGAATACGAAGCCCTGAGGCTCCTTTGTCTGTTTTGTTTTTGCCTTAGTGTTCTTACGAACTAATAATAATGTTTGGATAAACAATTGTTTATCCAAACATTATCTTCGATTTGATAAACCACAAATCCTTGCCAAAGAACACCGATTCCTACCTAGGATGATCCGCGAGGCTATTGAAATTAAAAACCATCCTAATTTCAATAGAGAAGATGGTTGGAAGCTAGCACCAGCCTGGGATCCAATTATGCATTTAATTAAATCGGAACCCAAAAGACCAACTGCCAGACCTCATGGCACTGTGAGCTCTTTCTGCGTAGATCGGACTACATCAAAATAAAAATGTAATATCAACTACATTGAGGGTAGAAACATTGCACTACACTTTCGAGATGACATACAACTCAGTCTCCCCCGTGACCATGAAGGCTGTAAAGTCTTCGAAACGTCGGGTTAAAAAAGTAAAATAAACCGCGATATAATCCGTAAACTTCGTTTTATTTCAATAGTTATATAGATATTAAAAATTTATCTAGTTATAGAGTGTTCTCACTGCTTAAATTGAATATCAACAAAAAGCCTTTGATCTCATCCTCGTCGCTAATATAATGTCACACGTCAATTAAACACCGATTACCAACTGTTTTATTTGAATAGCACCATAACATACATATACCATACATACACACACATACACACATACACACACATGCATACATATACAAAATAGTTTCGTATACATAACAGAATTAATTTATACATAAGTAATATATTTTATTATATATTTAATTTATATATCTCTCTCTATATATAATTATATGTAAATATATCGTAGTTCAACAGAAAGTAAATTTATGTATAAGTATCTTGTCTAGTACACTCTTGTTAATATTTTCTTTTCCGTGATTAATATACACCCACATTGTCTCGTCTCTGCATCATCCACAGGTAGACTGGTAGAGAATGCCTACGGCATTAAGTCCGCCTTTACACATGTTTTTGTGTGTATGCAGTTTTAAATAAATAAAATAAATTTTTCAAACATTTGATGATTAAATTAAAAATTTGATTTAATTAAAGAATATTTTATATCAATAATAACATCTGGGCTTTGCTTTAAATAGTACACTCATATCAATGCTTTTCACGCTTAGAGTATTTTTTGGTTGCCTACTCTAAGTTTTCACGCAATAAATTAAGCAAAAACAAACGACCTGTATTTATAGATGCGATTCGTTATTGATTAAAGCTTGTATAGGTAACGCTTTGTTTGAAGTTTGTTGGGGTGTCCCGAAACTTCACCCCATGTTCCGGGTTTCTTCGTCTAATTACTCGCCGATCAATCGCTACATGTTTATTTAATGGAGTTGGTAACCTCAGAATTCGTAACCGCTTCTTAAGTAAGGAAACTTGTTTTTTCTCTTTGTGTTTGCATAAACCTTTTGATGGATTTTTTGTTTTATCCCTGAGCGCAAACTGATCAAACTCGATTTGCATAATCTGCGTCATTTTTCACATCTTGCCTTTATTGAGATGATAAAATACAGACTAAGTATATAATGTGTAAGCAATCCTATGTGTGATATAACTATCGAAATTTGTCCTTAGTACTGTTGCGGGGCGTTAAGTTACCAATCTTAATAATTATTCTTGAAGGAATAATTTAGCTCTCGGCACGATAATATTTTAGCCGAATAGCGAATTTCTGAGACAAGAAACAATAGAAACAGAAAATCAAGTCCGTTGAATAATAAAACTATTATTACAAGTTACGTGTTTGTTTATTATTGCATTTAGAAAATACTTTATCGCATCGAGTTATGTTTCAGTTTTGTTTGTCTTGAACGCTGAATTAAAAGGGTGACTATTATTTATCTGAGTCTTAATTATTTTAGGAAATCCAAAACGTCTATTAAAAAATGTTGATATCGATTCAGTCGCTTATTCTGAACAAACTACTTTCAGAGTGTGCATAAATCAAGTTACATGTTGTATAATAGCTTTTGCCCGCGACTTCGTCTGCGTTGAATAAGTTTGACGATATCCCGTGGAATCGAAACAATCATTATTCCTGTCCAACGATTATTAAATTTATTTTCAACATATTATTGTGTTTTCCATATAAATGCCAAGTATGTTGTGCAATTAACTTTATCTGTATGCTGATGTCTAATACACTACTCTAATATACTACTTTATTTCTCGTATCATCAACAATTTGGACAATGCACGCCGATAAACCAAGCCATGTAGCGTTTTGTGGTCGACTTGATATACAAATATAAAAATTTTCAACTGAAAATGTTAACGCATCAGTATAAAATATAGCGTATATTAATTCAGGTAAGATTGTTAGAATCGGTTCAGTGCTTACAAAGATAAACAAACAAAGTTTACTTCTTTCTATCACAGTATAGAGTATAGAAAAATTTACAAGTACATTTTTAGAAAAGAGCAGTTATAAAGGAGACTTATCACAACGTGTAACTTCAAAAATATTAAGCGTTTAAATATAGACAGATAACCACACCAGTAGAAATAATTCTAAAATAATTATCAAATAACGACTTAGTTTTATGTAACTGTATACCTACTTACGAAGCATACAGCAAACAGTTTCTGACTAGATAGACGTTCAATACCAAAATGATTCGCTACTAGACTAAATTACTGGCGTAGTTCGAAACGGAGAGTAATGCGAGGCCGATGATTCCCACCGATCACTCGGACTTCTTGGCGACAAGTTACACGTGAACACATAGTCGCTCCATTTTGCAATTCAATCCGTTATTAGGCAATTTGGAAGGTATTTTGTAGACCAGTGAAGTGATTGCTGTCGTAGTGTAGGTATCTTACGTGATATATACTATGCCAATGTAGGTATGGTAACTTTATGTAGTACTAGTTTTTGCTAGCGGCTTCACCAACCTGGTAGTTGTTTATGAAAGAAAAGGTATAAAATCTTTGGAGATAACTTAAGCTATTACATCTTTCTATAATATGCTATCCCATAAGAACCGTGCATTTCCCAGGATAAACTATGACACTTTGAGACGCCTCAACTTTTTTTTCTCGTGTTTTGTCGTGGTAGTGTTGTTTTGTTATGAGACCCCTCGACTAACACTATGCATTTCTGGGATAAAAGTGGCCTGTGTACTATTCCAGACTATAATATATAATTATATTTGCAACTTAATTAACATAAAATATTATTGATATTAAAACGTGATTGGTCAGTTTTTCTTTCATACTAAATATTAACCACCGATGCACAGTAAAGTGCTCGCTCTTGAGTATGGTTCTTTATTTCTAACAAATATCTTTTAACATTAAAAATACCTGCATACCTGAGAATTCTTAAGAATTTTGAAGGTTTGTGAAGTCTACCCACCCGCATTAGGCCAGCGTGGTGGACTACGGCCTAACCCCTCTCATTAGTAGAGGAGGCCCGTGCCCAGCAGTGAGACAATGTTTAATACAGGGCTAGTATTATTAAACATATACACGCCCGCCTGTAATCCCCGAAAGGATAGGCAGAGGTGTAAACAGTACACCCACTTTTCGCCGAATTACGGTCCCATAATGTGATAGGGGACGAGCCTATCGCCATACCGGGCACAGTTTACAGACTCTGGGCTAATACTGAGAATTTCTACATAGAAAAACCCATATCACTTTACACGACCGGGGATCGAACTCGAGACCTCAGCACAACAGTCATAGCGTATGCGCAATTACAATTTCGCCACCGCGTCGAGGCAGTCCGAGAGTATAACATTAAAGCACTAATTGAAATGAAGAAAACAGAAGCGCATTACTACACATAACAGTAAATTGCAAAACCCATTCGGCCCACTCAGCCCGTCCTTACACGTACTAAAACACATCAAGTGCTTCTATTATAACATAGGCGTCCATAACACTCGTCGTCAAGGGACGCGGCATAAAGTAAGAGATTGAACACGAAGACCCGCGTCGTCGACTCCTATCTACCCACTCGCAGTCATTAACGGCAGTGTTGTTGTCCGAACTTATTATCGTTTAATTTATGGCCACACATTACCGCTTAAGGCACCATTAAGCCGTGCCGGGAAAGACCCGGGGAATAAATAAACCAGCAAAGTTCGCATGATGAACAACCTAACTCATTTTGCTCACAGTGCGCTCAGCACGTGCACTCGTTAATTTCTTCCCGTCACAGATCATAAACATTTTACTGTTTTCAATAAGCACCCGTTTTCTATGGAAGTTTGGTAATAATTACATTATACACGACGCGTGACTTAACTTGCAAACAATAGGTACGTGTTATTTTGTATTGAATATTAATGTTGTTATTGTTTCCCAACCTCTATTTTAGTTTGTATTATTGTTGGTTAACATTAAAAACTATTTACGCATTTGTTTATTAAATTAAAGATATTTTCTCAATACTATTGGCTCACAAAGGTCCTCAAATATAATAATACTGGCCTTGTATTAAACATTGTCCCGCTGCTGGGCACGGGCCTCCTCTGCTAATGAGAGTGGTGAGGCATTAGTCAACCACGCTGGTCTAATGCGGGTTGGTAGACTTCACATACCTTCAAAAACTCTTATGAGAATTCTCAGGTATGCAGGTTTCCTCACGATGTTTTATGTAATGTTTTAATAAATGTTTTTGGACTCTCGCGATTTGAATACATATTATAAAATTAGGAACGGGTCTTAATCGCGCAATATTTTAATGGTATAAATACCACAATTATTTCCAATAATTGAAATATTAAATTGGGAAATAATTGTGGTATTTATACCATTAAAATATTGCGCGATTGAGACCCGTTCCTAATTTTATAATTTGCTCATAATGTTTTCGTTCACCGTTAAACTATCCCCGAATAAGATTGTATTTAGAAAAACGACTAAAGAAAAATATAAACAGGAACCCGTCTTGGATAAATCTACTGCTTTATATTCTCTGTTAATAGACACACTTGCAAAACAAAGTCTGTCACCGGCGCAACGATCAAGTGCAAAAGCTAGTTACAAACAACAAAGTGTGTTTGCTATTCATCAAGAACTACCTAGATACTAACACAACTGCAAACATTGCACAAAAAGTTAATTGTTTACGGAACAAATTACTTCACAGTGTGTAAAGAAATTTACGTTGCCTTCTTAAACTTATGTATCAATCAGGATTCAATATAATTCATTATTGACAGCCTCCGGGGCGCAGTTGGCGAGTAGCTGGCTGTGAAACGAGAGGCCGTGGGTTCGATTCCCACACCGGGACAAATGTTTCTGTGACAGAAAGATATTAGTGTCCGGGGTCTGGGTGTTGTGAGACCGAAAGTCTCTCGTAGTCCCTGATACCCACAACACAAGACTCCTATCTTAGTGTGGGGTCGGGGCTATGTGTGTGACTGTTAGGTGTTATTTATTTATTTATTATACAGTTTATAACCAGTCGCGTGTGGTTATTATTTTTTATTGGCCTTATTATATTGATAGGCTGGTTGAGAATGAGACGAGATGCAATTACAGTTTCAAACCAACTAAAATGGCTTTCACCTCTGCCTTGTCGATAATTATTTTAAGGATGAAGAAAATCATCCTGAGGAAACTAGCATACCCGATAATTCTCCATAAGGATTTCAAAGGTAGAAAGTACCCGCATTAACCAACTGGTGGTGGACTAAGACCTAATCTTTCATTAATACAGGGAGGTATCTCGTGGGACAGTGTATATAATACACTGGTATTAAAGGTAGAAAGTACCCGCATTAACCAACTGGTGGTGGACTAACACCTAATCTTTCATTAATACAGGGAGGTATCTCGTGGGACAGTGTATATAATACACTGGTATTAAAGGTAGAAAGTACCCGCATTAACCAACTGGTGGTGGACTAACACCTAATCTTTCATTAATACAGGGAGGTATCTCGTGGGACAGTGTATATAATACACTGGTATTAAAGGTAGAAAGTACCCGCATTAACCAACTGATGGTGGACTAACACCTAATCTTTCATTAATACAGGGAGGTATCTCGTGGGACAGTGTATATAATACACTGGTATTAAAGGTAGAAAGTACCCGCATTAACCAACTGGTGGTGGACTAACACCTAATCTTTCATTAATACAGGGAGGTATCTCGTGGGACAGTGTATATAATACACTGGTATTAAAGGTAGAAAGTACCCGCATTAACCAACTGGTGGTGGACTAACACCTAATCTTTCATTAATACAGGGAGGTATCTCGTGGGACAGTGTATATAATACACTGGTATTAAAGGTAGAAAGTACCCGCATTAACCAACTGATGGTGGACTAACACCTAATCTTTCATTAATACAGGGAGGTATCTCGTGGGACAGTGTATATAATACACTGGTATTAAAGGTAGAAAGTACCCGCATTAACCAACTGGTGGTGGACTAACACCTAATCTTTCATTAATACAGGGAGGTATCTCGTGGGACAGTGTATATAATACACTGGTATTAAAGGTAGAAAGTACCCGCATTAACCAACTGGTGGTGGACTAACACCTAATCTTTCATTAATACAGGGAGGTATCTCGTGGGACAGTGTATATGATACACTGGTATTATTATTAAATAAATAACAGAACACGCCGTTCGCTTATTATAAGCGCCAAATCTGCACTTAAAGGAACAAGACAACCTAGAAATTCGAACTACTTAGAAATGCATGGCACTGTACAGTACACTGCGTTTGATTGTTTGTCACCACTGCGCTTGCGTAAGATACTAAGTCGCATAATGCCTAATCATTTTAAGCTCTAAAGTGCGTTTATAATCAAATAAAAAAATAAAAATTTAATTTCTCATAAATCTAAAAGTTACTATTAACTAGCAACTCTTAAATCTAGCACATAAAACCCTTAAACCGTTGTTTTGTGCTCTTTGCAGATTTGAGTTGCTAGATGAAGATATCAGTTGACCCTTAAGTCCAAATTGGTTTTATTATAATTGAGTTGTAGAATCTAAAGGCATTATTAAGATGTTATATACGCTTGTTACAGACATAGACATAAATAGTGTTTTGAGATGGTATGTTGAGTAACAATTAGAAACAGAGGTGGCAAAACAAACACTGTATAACTATGACAAATGTGTACAACATTTAATTAGCAAGGCCCTAATATCGTTGCTTAGGGACTTACTCTCGCACTCAAGGTTCGTTGAATTAGCCAAAAGTAACCTTAAACTAGGTAATCATCATTGAACCTTTTAAGTAACGGTCACTGTCAGAGACAGAGTTTGATGCTTAGATCAATTATAACAGAATTAAGAAAGCATAGTGCGTCGAACTCGTATCAGCAACTGGTAATGGTATGCTTCAAAGTAAACTTTTGCTTACACTGGAAGTATTAAATCACTCTCAGTGATTCAATTAAATCTTGTATTAATGGCCGCTATTTACTCTGATTGCAGTAGTTAGACTTATCTTCTGAGGGGCACTAAATTATTGATCCACTTTTTTGCTTTCTGTTTACTACTAACGTGTCTTATGTCTCTCCACTTTACCGATGATCCCCGTAGAACCTTAGATTTGACACATAGATGTACAGGATCCTAGGCATGAGTGATTATAAGACACAATTTATGCTCAAGTGTTATTTGCTTGAAGATTAGATATTTTCATTTCCTATTTGTTTTTCCAAAAACATATTAAGTATGCACAAAATCTAGCAGCATAAACTGTTCACTATTTGTGCCACGATGTCATACCGGGTCGCTAGTTCCTTTAAGTAACACAGATTCGCATTATAGTCTAGCATTGTAATCTAGCTACTGATGGTAGGACATTCATATCCGCCCGGATAAGGACCACCGTACAGGGTGTAAAACCCGCCATAGTGGCATACGCAAGTGTGTCGCGTTCCTGGGTCAGTCAGTGTACATTCGGTTTTTGCCGGGGGAGAGAGTTGGGGACAATGTTTGGCCGTGTTGCGGCCTTCTGAGTACTCTGAGACTAGACCCACGACTGCTTCTTCACCTCCTTGCCCCATGGGGTAGTGTGAAGAAAATACACAGCATTTAACATGGACGGAACTGCGATTACCATCAAGTGCAGGGTGGTCACTTGGTAATGCCAAGATAAAAATTGGTGATAACTTTCAATCAGGTGATACATTTGCTTGATTATCGATATCAGATATAAAAATGGAGCATGCAAGAATATAATGTGTATGATAAAGCGTTAGTTGCATCAGTGGTACGCCGCGTTACTGACGCTTTGGGGGGATTTTGACATATGGCGACGGGTTATTATGCGTCACTGCAGAGTTCCGCCAAAGTTCTTCTCGTTTTGGGGCTGGGTTTCCATCAACAATGCGCCAGAGAGCCCCACTTAATTATTTTGTGAAAAAAATAATAACGCATTCTTACTGCAAATTATAGTTAAATAAATAACACCCAACATTCACACACATAGCCCCGACCCCACACTAAGAGTCTTGTGTTGTAGATATCAGGGGCTACGAGAGACGCACGGTCTCACAACACCCAGACCCCGAACACAAATATCTGACTGTTACACAAACATTTGTCCCGGTGTGGGAATAGAACCCACGGCCTCTCGTTTCACAGCCGGCTACTGACCTACTGCGCCATGGAGGCTGTTAGTTTGATCAGGCTATGCTTAGATTGCATTAGAAGGTGTGAGTAGATATCTGCATCCTCGTGATGTATTTTTGTAATCTTTCGACTTGAGAAAATCACACACAATTAAGCGTTTTGAAATATAATTAGGTAAATATTTCTTACTTCAAAGTCCTTGACAAAACGTCGGCTATTTGTACAGATTTTCATGCAGCATTAAATAAAATTTGCTAAAGGTAGGCTCAAGGATTACCTAGACCTACAGACGATAAGGTCTCGTCATTATAGAGGTCGGCGGAGACCCTTAAATATAAACATCGGGCAGATGTCGCAGATAAGTAAGGGAGCCCCCTCCCTAGTTTTTGGCCTAATGGCAGATTACTTCAGAATATGTTGCGTGCTGCTTCCATGCCACCACTTATTAAATGGATTTTTCAACAATCTGATAAAATGGATGAAGTCGTACGCTTTGAAAAGTTTGTCTGATTAATGCTTTTAACTCAGTTCTGATGTGAATAGACTTGATTTTAACCGGATCGAAATTGTAGCTGTTAAAAATGATCTTTACATTTCCTTTGAATAAAAATGTTACCAAATCAAAAGTGTTCGGTACCTACACTGTAGATTTGAAATCACTACGAACTGATTTATAATTTATAAATGCACCGGCATTCTCCGTTTTTAAACGTGAATAAACTTAATTTTAAAAAACGTGAAAGTTATGTCCTTAGCATAGTATGTAGTTAGCCGTGAGTATACCTAATCTTTAGATCCTAAACCTTAATATAGATAGAAATACAGTGTAAACTCCATGTAACGTCACTCTATTTAACGACAAACTCTCTTAAGCGTCGAAATCAATTGGCTTTGGTTGGTTTAGCTTGTTTTTCATACAATGTTTCACTCTATATAGCATTACACCCACTCTCAATAACGACAACAATTAAGTTGCTAAAATTAGTAAAAACTGCGCAGCTGTGTACGATCTATTGTCGCTTTATTATCCTAGCCCGCAATAAACTCGACTGTCGGCATCATGCATACCGAACTTTCTAAGAAATTCATTCTTTTGTTTACAAATTGGGATTGCTTGCACGTGTAGACTGTTATTGACCATGATTCATAACTAGGAGTCATGGATTATCTATACCTTATCATATTCTTAGTTGCTCACAAACTTGCAAAC
The DNA here is from genome assembly GCA_905220505.1 of Laothoe populi. NCBI lineage: Eukaryota > Metazoa > Arthropoda > Insecta > Lepidoptera > Sphingidae > Laothoe > Laothoe populi. Next base: position 14,175,925 of record HG992148.1, read on the forward strand.
TGTAAACATGGCTACTAAAAGAAAATCACTGTGTATTGACGAAAAAGTTTTACTGATACGCGCAATAGAAACGGGAGAGAAGATAAGTGATGTTGGCAAACGCTTTGGATTTAGTCGCTCTACCGTGTCCACAATATGGAAAAATAAAGAAAAAATCCTCCACGCTGCGGGCGAGGGAAAATCTTCCAAAAAATTAAAGAAACCTATATACGAAGATTTGGATAAAGCTGTACTATCATGGTTTCATCGACAGCGCCAGAATAATATGCCTATCTCGGGGCCGCTCGTGAAAGCTAAGGCGGAGAATTTTGCTGCTGAACTTGGTTTAACTTCTTTCAAAGCATCAGAAGGATGGCTCGGAAAATTCAAGCAGCGTCATCATATCAACTATGGTAAAATAAGTGGGGAAGCACGAAGTGTTGATACAAATGTGACTCATGATTGGATTAACAGAGTGTGGTCAAAATTCATAGAAAAATACGCCCCAAGTGACATTTTCAATGCTGATGAAGCAGGAATTTTCTATAAGTTGACTCCAGATAAAACTCTGAAATTTAAAGGGGAAAAGTGTGTGGGAGGAAAGCTTTCCAAGGAACGTATTACGGTGCTTGTGGCTGCTAATATGGATGGCACAGAGAAAAAAAAGCTACTAATAATAGGCAAATCGAAAAATCCGCGCTGTTTTAAGAACATCAAAAAATTTCCAGTGACGTATAAAGCTAATAAATCAGCTTGGATGACCAGTCAACTTTTTGAAGAAGAAGTGCGAAAGTGGGATGCAGAATTAAAGGGACGAAAAATTTTACTTCTTGTTGACAACTGCCCTGCCCACCCTTTTATATCAAACCTTCAAAACATAGAGTTGGCATTTCTTCCTCCAAATACGACTAGTGTATTACAGCCAATGGACCAGAGTGTGATTAAAAGCCTCAAGGGTCACTACAGAAGGAAATTATTGATGGAGCTAGTCGAATCTGAGGGTAAAACTTCTGTTTATCTTTATCTAAAGCCTGGGAAGAAGTGACACCCACAACTATACAGCACTCTTTTCGACATGCTGGACTTTGTACCAATTCTACGAGTGATGAGGTGGAAACAGAATCTGAGTTTGAAAGCGACGACGACCTTCCATTAACTGAGTGGATTCAACAATTCAACATGGCAGGAAATACGGTAAATCTTCAAACCTACATTGAAGTGGACGACCGCCTGCTTACAACGGCTTCACTCACAGACGAAGAAATTTTGGATTCAGTGAGAAAAACTGAGGATCAAGAACAAGGTGATGAAGAAGATGAGACGGATGAGCCTGAGCTTCCGCCGAGCATTAAAGAAGCTCTGGAAGCAGCAAAATTATTGGAAAAATATTTCCTTTATAACCAAGATGCCTCAGTATTGCTAGATATTAATAAAATAACTAAAAAAATACAACAAAATTACTGGTGCAGCAAAAGACGTCAGACAAAAATAACAGACTATACTCAATAGCGTTCAAATAACATTCTTTTTTATGCACATAACTACTAACAATAGTCAGAAATAAACTTTTTATTTTTCTAATTCTGATGTTTCTTCTCTCCATTTAACGACAACTCTCTATAACGCCATAAAATGCACAGTCCCTTCAGTGTCGCTATATAGAGTTTACACTGTATGTGACCTAGACTGATCGATAAGGGAAAAATTGCTTTATCACCATGTATATATAACTCAAATTTCCCAAAATGACAAATAACGGCATTATTCCAATTTTTATTTCTCACGGAAGTGCCCACACTGCCCCTGATGGTAAGTGCAGTGCCGTCAAATTAGAGTACCAAGTAGCTAGAGACAATCTATCCCTCGCTGCTCAACATAATCATGCCGGCCTGTAGCTTTTTCATACTATGCCATGGGGCAAGAAGGTGAAGAAGCGGTCGAGGGTCTAGTGTCAGAGTACTCAGAAGGCCGGAAAACGGCCAAACATCGTACCCCAACTCTAGACCCCCGACAAAAACCGGATGTACACTGACTGATCCCGGAATGCGACACACTTGCTTGTGCCACTATGGCGGGTTTTACACCCTGTGTATACCCATGTGTACCCTATCCGGGCGGATACGAATATCCTACCACCAGCAAATTCATCTGGCCATTGTACTCTGGCATAGTGACAAACGCGAAGAAGGCATTAAGTACCTTCAATAACAAACAATAAACGCTGAACTCAATTTAATTTTAGTAAAAGCAACAAGACTATTCCGCGTTCAATATTCCTTAACAATAAGTTTGTACGTCCCCGCAAGTTCCACGGTTTTGTCTGTCCTAATTAGGTTGGCCTAATGAATACGGGGTGGGGGTTCATCCGTAGTTGTCTGGGTAATTAACAACTGAGATAGGAAATATTAATATTTATAAGGCTCGATGCCGAGAGCTAAATTTTCGTTATACGTTTAAACTGACGAGAGGTCCCACGATGAATTTTACATACGATTTCCTGCTTGCCTAATCAGGACGGATCTCGTTGATATTTTATGAAGTATAATTAATTTAATGTTAAAATTAATAAGCTGTTTTTTAATTTGATCTTATATAAATTTATTTAGTTGAAAACGTATTTTTTATTATTTTCGATGGAAACATTTGAAGTAACATGTACCTGCTTATATCCGTAAAGTGAAATTACACACATGATAAAGATTATTATTACCATCTTTGCCGTTTCAAGATCAATCAGTTTATTTTCCATAAATCCTCTACTATCGTACCTTCTTATGGCGTTAGTAATCGCTTTTTACATATACTAATAAAGAAACGGTCCTGAGGTCTTCAAGGGTTTTCTTATCCTGGCACAGAAAAGGGTCACACTGCACCTTGTACCATCATGGTACCATAGTTACCAAGTAGCTAGAGACAATCTATCCCTCGCTACTCAACACAATCATGCTGGCCTATCGTGTAGCTTCTTCACACTACACCATGGGGCAAGGAGGTGAAGAAGCGGTCGAAGGTCTAGTGTCAGAAGACGGCAACACGGCCAAACATCGTACCCCAACTGGATGACCGGACCGGATGACTGGAATCGGACCCCCGACAAACCCGGATGTACACCTTTTTTTTTTTTTTTTTGTTGTCGCGGGGAAAGCGTTTTATTACTGCCGCCCGCTCCGGAGGGAAGCGGATTAAGAATAAAACGGGTATGCTGGACTAGCCGGTCTTACGACCCAGCATCCCTCTCGCGCAGATGATGGCTATCCGTGCTGCCGCTGGGCCGAGTCCCTAACCCCTATATACAACCCACCCGACACTACCAGCTAAAACCCCGCGGTGGCCTTCTTCGGCGCTTACGGAGCGATCCCGGGGTATTCTAAGGAGTGCTAGAATTGCAGCCGGAATCGCCCCTGCGCGGTGCGTAGCAGCCCATCTCCATGGAGGGCTAAGGAGCCCCCGCGCACCGAACAACGACAGCGAACGAGGCCTGACCCGCGCTGCCGTCCATCTCGGGGTCGCACGATGCTCCGAATTTGGGAGTGCATCGATACGGGCTGACAGCCCTCCGCTGCGCGCCCGCGACCCCCGATGGCCCCTATTAGTCGCCTCGTACGACAGGCAGGGGTTACCGTGGTGGAATTCAAACGCCCCCATTCCACAGGGCGGGAGACGCCGGTCAGTCGTCCACCCGGCGCCTCCTACGTCTTCTCTGGCGGCGGGAGGGATCATATCGTTCCCGATCCCTCTCAGCACTCTCCTTCTGCGAAATGACGTTCTCGCAGAAGTGGGCCACCGCACGCCAGGACTTCCGGCTGGCGACCATGGACGACACCACGGCCGGCAGCGAGAGGTCTCCTCCAACGACTGCTCTGAGAGCGCTGCGCTCTTCGTCCCAGGCTGGGCACTCCTCCAACGTATGTTGGGCGGTGTCCTCGCGGCAGTTGCCACAGTGGTGGCACACGGCGGACACCTCTTTTCCGATCCGACACAGGAACGAACCGAAACACCCATGGTCCGTCAATACCTGTGTCAGTCGGAACGTAGGCGCCCCGTGGCGCCTGTCTAGCCATCTCTTTAGGACAGGACGCACTGCTGCGACAGTCCTCAAGCCCGCAGTCGGGCTCTCCAGCCTGGTATGCCACTCCTCCACGGCGGTTCTGCGAAACCGGGCCGCAATCTCCCTCGGGGCCAGTCTCTCCTGACGGCGGCTGGACGCCTCCTCCCGCCAGAGGAACGCTGACGAGAGGAGTTTGGCGTCCAACTCCCAAGGGAGTGTACCGGCCAATACGCAGGCCGCCTCGTGGGAGACTGTGCGGTAGCCCCTTACTATTCGCTGCGCCACCAAACGCTGCGGTTTGCGCAGCAAGGCGACGCAGCGGGCTTTCAGGGACTCGGCCCATACGGGACATCCGTACAGGGCCATTGACCGCACGACTCCAGCGTATAAACTTCGGCAAGGGTTACTTGGTCCCTCCAGGTTCGGCAGCAGGCGTCCGAGCGCGCCCGCCGCCCGCACCAATTTCGGCGACAACTCCTCAAAATGGGCACGGAAATCCCATCGGCTGTCCAGAATCAATCCCAAGTACTTCATTTTACAGCCGATGGGAATCCGCACCCCCTCCACAATTATGTGGAGACCAAAAGGTGGCCGAATCCGAGGCCTGTGAAAACAAAGGGCCTCGGTTTTGTTGAGGGCCACCTTAAGGCCCAGTCGCCGAATCCTGGCCACCACCTGTTCGGTTGCGAACGAGGCGAGCAGGGTGGCCTCCTGGAAAGACCTGGCCGTCGCTGTCACAAGTGTGTCGTCCGCGTAACAGACGACAGCGACACCTTGGGGGTTGGTACCACGGAGCACCCAATCGTAGCCGATGTTCCACAAGAGGGGGCCCAAGACTGAGCCCTGTGGAACACCGCATACCATCGCTCTTCGGTGCCAACCGTTGGCGCCCGGATACACTATGTATCTATCTGAGAGATACGAGTGCACCAGGCGCCGAAGATACGGTGGCACCACGTGGTACCGCAGTGCTTCCATTATGCAGGCCCAGGGTAAAGTGTTAAACGCGTTGGCGATGTCTAGAGACACCGCCACCACCACTTCACCACGAGCCACTGCATCCTCCGCTTGTGCCTTGACCCGCAAAATCGCGTGTATTGTCGATCGGCCTTGCCGGAACCCGTACTGGCACTGTGCCAGGTCAGGCCCGACCCCTTCAAGATGCTCGACGAGGCGAGCGTGAACAATACGCTCGAAGAGCTTGCAAACCTCATCGAGCAACACGATGGGACGGTAGGCCGATGGCGACTCTGCGGGCCGCCCCTCCTTCTTGAGCAGGACCAATTTCCCAGTTTTCCACTGAGACGGAAAACGGCCCTGCTCCAGACACGCAGAGAACAGGCCACGGAGCCTAGTACCCAGATGCTCGACGGCTAACACCCATGCACGTCCGGGGATACCGTCGAGACCTGGGGCCGTATTCTTGCCCCGTAGCCGAAGCACCACCGCCCGAAATTCCTCGGGCGAAACCTCCGAAATAACCCTTGCCGAACTCAACGACGATGGCGTCGATGGTTGTGACGCCATCGGTGGGGGAGTGACATCTTCAGTGGCAGGGAACAAAGCTGCTACGACCTCCTCGACTAGGTCGCCCCGGAGACTCTGCGTCAGTGGGGGCGCCCACGGGCGATATCTCCTCATCGCCACGCGATATGGACGCCCCCAAGGGTCGTTATCAAGAGTTCCCCGGAACTCCTCCTGAGCTGCAGACTTTGCCCTAGCTATTTCCACGCGCAGCGCTCTCTTAGCCTCCCTGTGGAAGCCCCGAAGCAACCGCTCCTGGTCCTCGTCGCCGGGAAGACGGATCCGACGACGACGGTGTCTGGCGAGACGACGAAGCGCGGCCACGCAGGAGACACGTAACCGCGTGAGTTCCGCTGACCACCAGAACACCTGGCGCTTCACAGGAAGACGTCGGACTCGGGGCATGGCTGCGTCGCAGACGCGCGACATCGCGGCCCCGAACCACGCCGCCTCCTGCTCGACCTGCATCGGTGCTTCCGGTGCAGGGAGCCACGCCTGGGCCAGAGCGGCCTCCTTCAGGGCCTCAACGTCGAGGCGTTTTGCTGACCAACGCGGGCCGTCCGACCCCGGGCCAGTCGGTCTTCCCCTGGACTGGGTGTTAGGGGACAAGGCGACGTCGAACCGAATGTATCGGTGATCCGACAACGTCTCCTCGTCCACCAGAACTCGCCAGTCACGGACACGGCGGGCAATAGCTGGGGTGGCGAACGTGAGGTCCACCACCGATCCGCCATTATGCCGCACGCACGTGTTAACCGACCCGCGATTCACGACGGCCAGGTTGGCCAAGATCACCCATTCCTCCAGGGCCCCGCCGCGCCTGTTGGTCACCGACGAACCCCAAGCCCGAGACTTGCCGTTGAAGTCGCCGGCAACGACAACGGGGCGAGGCTGACTGCCTTGCACCACCAGAGCCCCCAGCCGAGTGAGAAAGTGCTCGAACTCGGCCAGGGATCTATTGGGGGAGAAATACACACCCACAATCCAGACCCCCCCCAACAGAACCGCCACACATCCCGACCCCTTCGCTACTTTTTCGAAGGGCGGGGAGCCGGCGGCGCCCCGAGTGATGATGGCCACCAAACCGTTAAGGTCCCCTGCCCAGTCTTCCTTGGGGGGAACAAAATAAGGCTCGGCGACCACAGCCACTTGTATCGACCACTGCGCCATGCTCTGGACTAGCAGGTCCTGGGCCCTGGCGCAGTGATTAATGTTCGCCTGGAGGAAACGTTGCGCCATATTAATGGGCGATCTCCATCTGCTCCTCTACGGGGAGCGCTGTCGGCTGGGTCACAACCCCCGTCCCTCGACCACGATTTGCGTGGCGAGGGCGGGAGGAGGCGACGCATGCCTTGGCGCCCACCTGGTGCCCCGCGGGTTTACCTGCATCTGCGCAGACTGCGCAATGCGGCTCCGCGGAGCACTCCTTGGCCTTGTGGCCCAGTTTACCGCAGCGGTAGCAGATGCCGCTGCGGTCACACTCTTCGGTGCATCGCACCCGCACATGTCCCCTGTGCAGGCAGCGGTAGCACCTCATGGGCCTCGGCTCAAGGAGCTGGACGCGTGCAGCTACCCAGCCGATCAGCACTCGGCCTGAACTTAAAATTTTGTCGGCGACCTTGGCGGGGCAGCGCACCCACGCCGCACCAAGGCCCGACCGGTCGGGGCGGATCTCCCCGACCTTAAATTCTTCCGCCGCGTTACTCCCCGCTTTTGCAAGGGCCGCAGCGACCATCTCCGGGTCGGCAGATGCGTCTAATCCGGATACTCGCAGTTCCGCGGTCTTGAACGGACGGGAAACACGGACATCGTTTTCCAGTTCCGTCCCGCGGAACACCTCCCTCACTTTGCTGGCGAGGGAGTCGGCCCTCGCTTCGGACTCCGGGCCGGGCACCTCGTACAGGTATCCGCCCGTCGCCATTAGACGAGCTCGCATCTCGGCGATGCCGAGACCAGCCAAATCCACGGATCGTTGGACCTCACGCAGCACATGGGCATACGTGATGCCCCGCGCCAACCCCTCTGGTGTCACTGTCAATGTGACGGCTGCCTTGCGGGGCAGGTGAATCCGTGGCCTAGGTTGACCCGGCTGTGGCTTCGGTGCGGAAGCAGCAGCATTTGGCAAGGGCCGGGGATTCTTTTTCCCCTTTTTAGCCACAACATTCCACCCCTCCTCCATTGATGCGGGGGCGGGGGGTAGTGGCCGGGGCTCACAGGGTGTTTGAGCCCGTGGAGCGACACGCCCTCTTTTGTTCCTCTTTCCCCCCCTGCGGGACTTACTCAGGAGAGAAAGTTGGGACGTGGCGGACGTTGATGGTACAGGCCCAGCCACAACAGCAGGCATGTTTTGAGGACCATCATTAGGGGCGGGCTGGGCGTTGCTTTTGCCTTTTCCCTGCCCCTTGCCCTTCGGAGTGGTCAGTGGACCAGCAACAACAGGCTGGGCCTTCAAGGGTCCAGCGACAGCATTCGGCGGCTGCACGGTCGCCCCAACTTTGGCCCGGTCAGCAGCCAACGGAGGGCGCATGATGGGTTCTGGAGGCAGCCTCAAGCTTATCGCCCCCAAGCGCGCGTCTATAATACTTATTAGACGGCACTCGAGTTGCTTGTGTTCACCTTCGCATGAAGAAGCACTCGATTGGGTCGCCGGCTGCGACTGTCCAAGTGACTGGACAGTCGCTAGCATTTCTGCCATTAACCTCTCTTGGGCTGCCAGGGAGGCCTTCAGAAGTACTATCTGCTGCGCCATTACCGCCTTCTCGGCCTCTAACCTACCTACTTCTATAGAGGCTGACTCCTCAGCCCTATCGAGGAGCTCATTCGCAGCAATGTCCAGTCTCCGCTGCTCGGTTTCGTTGAGGTTCTGGGACTTATGAGCGACGTCCCGAATTATGCCCGATAGTCGCAGTCGCCAGTCCATATCATCAGCCGAGACTGCTGACGTCTCCATTTGGGCAGTGTCTACGTCAGACACCGTAGGGGGGCTCCCCGACACGGCCAACACTTTGGGTGCAGGTTCGATGTCGCTATCGCTGGTAAGCCCGTCCTGTTCCCGATCTCTTAACGCCCTCTTCGAGCGGGTTAGTACTCCACTAGTTGCGATCTTGGCCGTCTTTTTGGGCTTCGGCCCTGCGTCATTCGTCTTCCCGGGGTCGCCAGCCTCCCCAGAGACAGAATTCTTCACCACAGCGTCCTTAATTTTATTTTTTTGTGAAATGATCATAATTGTTCCCACGATTATGGGGGAAATAAATAGTCCGCCCAGGCAGAGCCCCCTGTACCTGGGTAAGCCAACGCGGTATCTCGCGATAACCCGCTCGGAGCTTCAGCTGGACTCCAGTGGGAGTCGCACTAGCGACCGAACTACCCATCGGCCATGCATCCCCTCGCGGTGCGCCGCCGCTTGGGATTCGGGGTGACTTTTTATAGAGGTTTTCTCCCTCGCGGCCCGGGCGGTTAAGCCAAGACCCTCGGTCCAGTCGGAGCGCGAGACGTGACCACAGACCTCCTGACCGGATTACGATGCACGACGGTGACAGCAGGAGAGAGCGTCCCCCCCACTGCCTGCTCGGCGGCGGGGTGAGCGCACACCGAGCCCGCCGACACCCCCGAGTTAAAACTCGGGAGTAGCCCGAACTTCGAGCATAGGCTGTCACAAAAAGCGACAGCCGTCAACCACCTTTTGTCAAGAAATTGGCCGTCGGTCATCATGACCGCCGTTGCCCAGGGTGCACCACGTGGAGGTTTCCTGACTTCGCACCCCAAACCCGGATGTACACCTGCTGGACCCCGGAACGCGACACACGTGCGTGTGCCACTATGGCGGGTTTTACACCCTGTGTACGGTGGTCGCTATCCGGACAGATATGAATATCCTACTACTAGCAAACTTAGGGTTACTATTAAGTGATACAACCACACATTTGCCCCATCTCTTATTAAAAACGGTTTTTTTTATTAATAAATAAACACAATATGTCGTGGGTATCAGGAACTACGAGATACTTTCGGTCTCACAAATTTGTGGATTACATAAACAAACGAAAGGCCTAGTGTCGATTCCTGCATGGAGGTAGCTCCATACAGGAATCGACACTAGGCCTTTCGTTTCACAGCCAACTAGTGGCCGAACCACTGTGCCACGGAGGCTGTAATAACGGTTGCACCTATTGACTTTCCCGTGGTTTTAACACTGAACATTACATAGGGTTTTTATATGAGGCGCGACGAAAAATGTCACATGGAAACACACATTAGGAAATAAATATTTATGTCCAGCAGTGGAATTACAGTATTATATTGAACTTACTTTTTTACATTTTATTACGCGTCATATTTATAAAAATTTAACGGTCACACATAAAAATTTCGCATTGTTAAATCTGATTTTATTTTTATTACGTCAACAAAAACAAATCGTTTTATGTTCAGATTTAAATTTCAGTGTTTCGCCGAGGGCCAGAATCCCAACAAATAAGGCGATGTTTTTATTACAATGGGCCCCTCTAATAAGCGGACACTCTGTTTGTTCACAAACAATCTCATCGCATTTCGTATTTTTACACCTATATTCGCCAGCAAAATTACACTCGCTAAATAACTAAACAAACAAAACATAGGCTTTGTTATTGGACCTCCAATATTTAATTGCATTAAATTTAAATAGTATTCAATTAGCGTTGAATACTGCAGAAAGATGCTTTACTTATTCATAGCCTCTCCCGTAACACTAACTGCTGTCGCGATTATAGTCTCTAATGTATTCCTTATTGTAATTCGGTTGAGCGCGTTGATTAAAAAATATATGCAAAGAACAAAATCGGCTGCGTAATAATTCAATAATTTACTTATTACTCTTTTTCTGTTTTCACATAACCTTTATCACACAGTAAGCTACCTTTATACCGTGAACTTTGAAAAACATTCGATCTGACAATTATTAGACCCGATATAAATAGCTGTAGAACACACAAACATTCGTCTCGGTGCAGGAATCGAACCCATGGCCTCTTGTTCATCAGCTGGCTGACATTGCGTGACGGACGCTTTGCATTAAACTGGGTTAATCTTTCGTAATTAAATTAAATTATTAGTTTTTACTATAATAAAAAATAATACCAGCCATTCTACTAATAAGAGGGGTTAGGCCATAGTAAAACCACGCAGGCCCATTGCGGGTTGGTTTTCACATACCTTTGTAATTCTTATGAGAATTCTCAGATAGGTTTCCTCACGATGTTTTCCTTCACCGTTAAAGCAAGAGATAAATAACAATGAATACACAAGTAACTTTAGAAAAGTCAGAGGTATCGCATTCCCAACTAAGTTATCGCACTATTCATTCGTTCATAATATTAAAAATGTAAATTGCGCTAATTGTATTTGCCTCGAATGAAGGGTATAAATAACAAAACTTCAAGTTTCAACGAAAGCGGAAACAATTTTAATTAAAAGTAATTAACTAATTTTAATATCGCATATCGTCAGTTTGGTTTGGAGGTTAGTTGAAAAACTTAAGGTTTTGTTGGCTAGTAAATAATAGTCGACTAGAATATAATAGGGTTCTATTATTTCTATCATATATAACTGAGACTTACCGACATAAAAATGTATATTACATGTATAATAAGTTCAATCTCAAATATAAAGATGTTATATACATCACTATGAATAATGGTATAGCAAAGTTAACAACATTAGATTTCATTTCCACTTACTTATATTGCAGTTGATCAAAGGCTTTGTCACTAAGCAATATTTGATTCAAATGAATAAAGCACAATAGACATTTCTTTCTTTCGTAAAATACATGCAATTTCTATGCTTATTTAAGATGGGATATCGCGAGCCTTTGCCATCGATAACATTTGCCCACTATGCAATAAAATCAGTTGGATAAAGTTAAAAAGAAATATCTTATGTCTCTGGTTATCTTCTGATATTCATACTAATTCTCACGCAACAAACTTGTGAAGCCTAAAACGTATAATTAATAAAATAATACTTATAATAATAATATGTATAATTAATAAATTAATACTTTCGGTATTGTGGATGTTCATGGGCGGTGGAGATCACTTAACATCAGGTGACCCACTGGCTCGTTTGTCAGACTATGATATAAAAAACCATTGGTAGTACCGGGAGAATATGTAACCTACCATTAACTGATAAAAATAATAAACAGCAATTACACACATAATCCAGACCACACACTAAGGTATGTGTCTTGTCTTCAGGGACTGCGAAACAAATGTTTGAGAGTTACATAAACATCTGTCTAAGTGAGGAATCGAACCGGTGGCCTTCCGTTTCAGCCGGCTTCTCACCCACCGACCCATGGAGGCCATATCGCTTTAAAACAAAATACACTCGAGATGTCTGATAATTAAATTTTAAGCGCCATTGCATAAAGATATTAAAATGCAACCAACCGCATTAAATTTATAATCTTCCGAGCAGTGGGTTTTGTTTTTACTGCTTGAAAGTGGACTGCTTTTCTGCCATTCATTCCAGAAGTATTAAAAACAAGCGAAAATTAAAAGTTCTCTTTTACCGTAGATCGTGACTTGTAACGTATAACTAGCATATAATAAATTATAATATAATTTGTAGAGGAATAATTAAAAAACCATGGTGTATCGTATAACCCTCATCAAATCTTAACATAATCTATATGGAATCACTTGAAACCAATATAAATCCTGTAGAACGTAATAGATAATTAAAATCGGTCCACCCTAAGCAGTGTTCAAATACATAAATGGAGCGTGCCATGTTGGGTATATCGCTCATTGATAAGGTACCTAAGTCGAAATTCGCCGAAGAATGAAAGTTCTTGACGTAGGCAAACGCGTTATCCAAAGTGGCAAAGGGAAGACACTTCACGAGAATGTGCGATAGTCGGTAGGCGGCTTTGCTGTGCCCTGGCATTGCATAAGTATATGGGCGGCGGTGTCTACTTACCATCAGGTGGCCGGTCTGCTCGTCTGTCTATCCAGGCAGTAAAAAAAAGTCTGCGGACAAAAGCTGCAACCGTGTGATGGCCACGTGAACCTACCTGCGAGGACACAGGGCAGACCACCAGCCCCATGGTCAGATGACGTAGCTGATAAAATCCTGTATTCAGTAATGGGTAAATAAATAAATACACCCAACAGTCACACACGTAGTTATGACCCCCCACTAAGTATTTGTATCGTGGGTGTCAAGAACCCACCCACTCCCACAATACCCAGACCCGAAAAATTTGACACATAACATTTTCTCAGTGCGGGAAACGAACCCAAGGCCTTTCTCGTTTCAAATTAAAAAGGCATGGCGGGTTCGGGTATCACCAAACTGGCATAATGTCCAACGGTTAATATAGTATTTTAAGCAACCTGAATAATAAATAACCCAAACACATAAACCTGACTCCAAATATAGGATAATATAGGATACAATTATGTTGTGTCTTGTATATCAGGAAGTACGAGAGACTTCTCACAACAACCAGACAAACCAAATATTAATGGATCAAACTATTTGTCTCAGTACGGGAATGGAACCCACGGCCTTTCATTTCACAGCCAGCTACTCGCCCGCTGCGCTGTAAACCACTGTCGCTGGCTTTTGTCTGTAGATATAAATTTATGTAAATCTATACTATATAATATTATCAAGAGGAAAGATTTGTATGTAAGTATGTTTGTAACGAATTGGCTCAAAAAGTACTGGACCGATTTTAAAAATTATTTCACCATTTGAATGCTACATTATCACTGATTAATATAGGCTACATAATATTAAGATTATGCTTAAGATGTCTCCATGGATTTTATATCTTTTCTTTAAAAAATAACTAACACGCGGGCGAAGCCGCGAGCAAAAGTACTGCAAGATTTTGTGAATATTTAATGCTATTTATAACCATACGTTTCACAGAATATTGTTTCTAAAGGTCTCATTATTCGTACGAAGCCTTAGAACATAAATAGACTCCTAGATTAAGATTCTTCATACTAAATATACTTTTACAAAAGTCTTTAATTTAATTAGAATTTATGAAAAATAAATGAGTGACCCGTTTTTAATGAGATTAACATTTTTTTTGCACTTGACGGTAAGGGCAGTGCTGTCTAATTAGAGTATCGAGTAGCGAGAGACGATCTAACCCCCACTACTCGAGACAATCATGCCGGCCTGCTTCTTCACACTACGCCATGGGCAAGAAGGTGAAGAAGCGGTCGAGGGTCTAGTGTCAGAGTACTCAGAAGGCCGCAAAACGGCCAACCATCGTACCCCAACTCTAGAACCTGACAAAAACCGGATGTACACTGGCTGATCCCGGAACGCGACACACTTGCGTGTGCCACTATGTGTATGATGGGTTTTACCCTGTTTACGGTGGTCTTTATCTGGGCGGATATGAATATCTTGCCACCATTATTAAATAAATCAAATCATCTAAGCCGAAATATCGGTAATTTAGCAATTCTGAAAAAATACGCTCTATAATAATAAAAGCCTTTATTCAGATAAATTCACAGTTTACATACATTAACTACTACGCTTAAGGATTGACGACATCTATATCTGTTTGCCCAATGGTGGCAAAGGCCTCTCCCAACTTCCATTCGTCTCTATCTCGGGTTGTTCTTGACCATGTTGTTCCTGCTATTTTTTTTATTTCGTCTTCCCATCTTTTATATTGTCTCCCCCGTTTCCTCTTCTTGTCTCTAGGATACCAGTTCATTATAGTTTTGCTCCACTTTTCTTGCCCGCGTTGTGTGTGACCTGTCCATCTCCATTTTTGTGTTCTTATAGTGTATGTGACACTCTTCATTTTTGTTGTTTCTCTTAGCGTTATGTTTTTTATTCTTTCCGATTTCTTGAAACCCAACATGCTTCTTTCCATAGATCTCTGACAAGTTTCGAGCTTCCGATAGTGAGCATTAGTAAGGGCCCATGTTGGACAGCCATAAGTTAGCACTGGAAGAACGCATGTGTTAAACAACTTGGTTTTTAACTTAATACTTATATCTACGTCTTTCATGATTTCCTTTAAAGACCAATATCGTTTCCATGCATTTCCTATTCTTATCTCGATTTATTTTGAAGTTTGACCTGCTGTTGAAATAACTTGTCCAAGATAAGTGTACTCCTGGACATACTGGATTGAAGCATTGTTTATTATAATCGGTTCCTCGACGCTGTTGGTCATAGTTTTTGTTTTGGAAGTGTTCATTTTTAGCCCTACTTTGCGACTTTCCTTGTCTAAGTTGATAAGCATTTCTTCTAGTTCGTTTTTATTTGAAGCCAGTATTATTAAGTCGTCAGCAAATCTCAGATGAGTTAGTTTTTCTCCATTTATATTCAATCCACATTTTTCCCAGTCTAATGAGCGAAATACTTCTTCTAGCACTGCGGAAAACAGTTTTGGAGACAAAGGGTCACCTTATCGAACTCCCCTTTTTATTTTTATTTCTTTTCCTACGCGTTCTAGTTTTACTTTTGCAGAACTATGTTTATAAATGTTTTGGATGATTCTGATATACTTGTGCTCGATTCCTTGCAGTTTAAGTGGTTGCCAGATTTTTTCATGTTCAAGTGAATCGAAAGCCTTGAAGTAGTCTATGAAACAAACGTAGAATTGAATGTCATATTCTTTGGCTTTTTCTATAATTTGCCTGATGACATATATATGATCCAGAGTTGAGTAGCCACTTCTAAATCCTGCCTGTTCCCTTGGTTGGTTCTCGTCCAATTTCTTTGTGATTCGGTGTAGTATTATTTTTGCAAATATTTTATATATATTGCTCATTAGACTGATTGGCCGATAATTGTTGATATCACTTTTATCGCCTTTTTTGTGGATCAATGTTATTGTTGAAGTCGACCATTGCTTTGGAACGTATTCTTTTTCTACAACCTCGTTGAATATTTGTGTCAATATCGGAGTAATAAGTTCTTTACAAATTATGAGAGTCTCATTACTTATGTTGTCCGGCCCAGGAGATTTGTCTCTCTTTAGTTCCTCAATTGCTCTTTCCACTTCTCTTGGTAGTATTTTAGGGACAGGTTCTTCTGTTTCTTTTCTCGTTATGTCTGTCTCTTCGGTAGCTGTCTTTTGCGAATATAAATCGCGATAAAACTCAGTGGCCGACGCTAGGATGTCTGACCTCCTCGTTGTCCATCTTCCGGTTTTGTTTCGGAGATTTGGAATCCATTCTTTTTTATTACTCAGTTCCCATTAAGCCCTTTTTATACCCCCGGTCTTAACAATATGGTATTCGAATTTTTGCCGCCTGTGTTTCTTCCGATCTTTCCTCATGTTTTCTTTGATTTGTTTTCTGAGCTTGGCTATTTCTGTTCGTGTTTCTTTAGTTTTGTTTTTAGTTTCTAGAAGCTCTACCCTTCTCTCAAGAAGCTCCTTTGTTTTGTCTGATACCTCATCTCTCGCCTTCCTATTAAAATTTTTGATCAGTGTTGAATTGAGAATCTCTTCAAGTTTGTCGTACTTTGCTTGTATATCACTGCACTCGTCAGCTGAATGTGCAGGATTTGCTAGGTGGTTCTTTATTTTATCAGTATCGATTAATTGTTTGTTTGTTGGAAGCTTTACTTTGAATGGTCTGATATGATTTTCTGGATTACTTATTTTTAAATTCCCTCTGACCATTCTGTGGTTACTGTTAAAATTGATATTCTTGATTACTCTGCAATCTTCGAATGCTTTGTTCCTGTTGGATCAAATGTAATCGATTTCATTTTTATACAATCCTCCAGGGGATATCCATGTCCATCTTTTTTGTTTGTGACTTTGATATAAGGTATTTAATATTTTTAAGTTGTTTTCATACGCTAGTTCTATTAGTTTCTCACCGTTTCTTGTTCTTTTCCCGTAGCAGTAGGGTCCCATAATTAACTCTTCTCCTGGTTTTCTTTCACCAATTTGAGCATTAAAATCTCCCATTACTATAAGATTTTTGTGCGCGTGTTCTTTGATTGTAGTGTTGAGTTCTAAGTAAAATGCATCAATAACTGTTGTACTCGATTGCTCGGTGGGCGAATAAATTTGCACTATTGACCATTGTTCTTCTCCGAAAGTTAGATTAAGAACTGCTATTCGTTCTGAGACACCAATTATTTCCTCTACACTATCGCGTATTTCCTTTTTATACGCTCTATAGTTAGTATTTAAATAAAAAACAATCATGATTATTTCAAATAAGATCCTCAAATAATAATTTACGGGCTAGTACTTTAAGATCTCGACTGATGATAGTCTAGACCATTTCTACTGGCTGTTGATAACATAAGAACACCTACAAAACATTCAGAACTTGGAAATAACTTTGCTTAATTTATCAAATAGATTACAAGCAACTTAAGATATATTCATGTAATTTACAGCAAAAACTTTTTACTACAGATGACAGATAATATCTGTCTAGTCCAGTGGTCGGCAACCTTATCACCCAAAAGAGCCAAATATAGAAAATACATAACTGAAATTTATTCAAAGGGCCATTTTCTTAACTTCAGCTTTGCGTTAGTAGGAGACATTATTACGAAAATGATTAGGATTAAAAGTACACTTTTGAGCTTGCCTTTGTCAAATAAGTCTTAGTTTAACTTGTTAGTTAAACTTTTACTGTTGTAAATTAAATAAAATTTGGTAATTCCACGCCTGCACTAAACATTTCGTGAAAGAGCCGCAGCCGAGGAGTCAAAGAGCCGTATGCGGCTCGCGAGCCGCGTGTTGCCGACCACTGGTCTAGTCAAAGCATATGTTAATAAATTCACGCTAGTGAAGTAAGATACTTCTGCTTCTGCTTCCTCAATTATAAAAGTTCCACACACTTTCTCCCTTTTTGCTTCCACCTTTTTATCGGAAGTTTAACGTAACTATCTATAAATGGCAAGTAAGGTTGACGTGTGACAATTTCCAGAGAACGATTCTTGGCCGGCTACACCGATGCAAGGTGCGAGCAGGTAATTAATGATATTAAAAAAAAAATAGGGAAGTGAAAAATGAAAAACATGCTATTTTTTAACAGTGTCCATGAAGCAGTAACTTTTTTGTTTATGATTCATCATCATCATCAGCCTGTGTCAGTCCACTGTTGGACATAGGCCTCTCCCAATGATTTATGATTGATCTGTTTATGATTGCATGTCAATAATTATAAAACTTCATAGGGGTGCATAAGTCAAAAGTAAAGTATTCAGAGCGTGGCGGTCACGCGAGTTCAGTGCTTTTACTCCATACCAAAATTGCCCAACGCGTCTAAAAAAAATTAAGTTCCAAAGTCTCAACTTCAATAATTGTTGACGCATTAGACGCATTAACTTCTGTTACCGCTTCCGCGAAAAGCTGACACCGGTTTCTTTTATTGCATCTGTTATTACTACTTCCGTTGCACCACTGCTCCACACTAGGAAAACCTGTTGTTTAGAGTACCGTAAATATAAGGTTCAGTACAAGGATCGAACCCTGCTGTTCGTTTAAGATATAACTCGCTCGTGTATCGTATCAATATCACACTACGTAGCAAAATATATTTATAATAAATGTCCGGATATCACAGTCGCCGAAGCCGAAATTGGTCTGGACGACATCATCATCATCCTCACATACCAAAATTAGCGTTGATATTTTACAGGGATAATTGTGATCAACCTTTCATCGGATTGATACGTAACTGCTCTTAATTTAGCCGTATAATAATATATTAAAAAAACCACCGTGAGTATTATAAAAACATTCCTTTCATCTCATATGACATGCAGCATGACATAATCAAATTTGTGATGTTCATTCTCATTCACTGGTATAATGTGAGCTTATAACACAGACAGCAAGGATCCAAGAAATTAGCAAGCGTAAAACGAAACGCCGCGCACGTTGAACGTTATAACTGCATTATCCGTTTAATATTCATGAGTGACAAACTTCTTCACAGTGAAACTGGTAACAAATTCAGGATCCGATGCATCAAGTTTGTCCTGTGAATATACCACACGCTTGTCACTACGCTTTGGTTATTAATCAGATTCTGATCATTGGCCATAAATTCTGAGTTTCAAGGATATTATTTCATTAATTTCTAGAAAAATTAACACGTCTTGAGTAGAACGATGTAATGCTATGAACAGCGTTACATTGTACGCGTTATTAGAATAATAAGACATTACAAATGAAAAGTGACGGTTTTCTAATCAGGGAAAACTTGAAGCGTTTCCTTGTTCCATAGAATTATTAGCTTTAGGTCATAGATCCAATCATCCAAATCTAAACATGTTATAATAATAATACTAGCCCTGTATTAAACATTGTCCCACTGCTGGGCACGGGCCTCAACTACTAATGAGAGGGGTTAGGCCTTAGTCTATAGTTATAGTTTATAGTTATGTTATAATACCTAATAGAAAAAACAGTCTACTACGTATTGACATTGTTTTATAATACTGTAAATTTATTGGCTCTAGATCGAAAAGAGAAATCTTTTTAATTCATTATAACAGACCGATACCCATCTAAATACAACTCTGCTCAATAAAAATATGACATGTGTACAAATCTGAGAATTACTGCGATACCTCGGCACAGATTAAACTTTCTATAAGTCCCCGAGTGCTATCAACTAAATAAAAATCGATATCAAAATCGGTTGCGAGTTTCTTCTTCGCAGTCCATTTGCTCTAAGAACGTAGTGCTTTTTCAAAGGGATTTCTTCGACCCTTATTTCGAGATCCTTTAGGACCACACTTGAAGAACGGCGCGGCGCCTTTAGGTCCCCGCTTCCGCCCTTCGGAGAAATGCCCGAGATAAGAGAGACGTTTTGGCGCCATTCATGTTTATAGCAGGGCAAATGGTTCTAGAATACACAGCCTACTTATTATAAACAAGCACTCATCTACAATGTGCTTGAGAGGACTTCGGATAGGATCGGTAAATGGCATTTGATATGCATACGTATACCTTCATATAAATATGACACTTTCGTATATTAAGCCTCATTAGGCTATACAGGTGTAAGGAAAAAGATGGTATCTATTATAAATCCACCATATGGTGGGATATAAGTAACTTATTTTTAAAGTTAAAAATGAGTAAATCTCATCGTTACTGTAGTTGTTGAGTATTTGATTTTAGATTATATATTAATAATACATTTAGCTGATAATTATAAACTAATTTAAATTTAACTTTTGACTGCCTCGGTGGCGCAGTTGTAATTGCGCATGCGTTACGACTGCTGTGCTGAGGTCTCGGGTTCGATCCCCGGGTCGGGTAAAGTGATATTGGGTTTTTCTATCTAGAAATTCCTCAGTATTAGCCCGGAGTCTGGAATTTGTGCCCGGTATGGCGATAGGCTCGCCCCCTATCACATTATGGGACCGAAATTCGGCGAAAAGTGGGTGTACTGGTTACACCTCTGCCTACCCCTTCAGGGATTACAGGCGTGAGTGTATATGTATGTATGTTTAAATTTAAATAATTATATAAATTTATGTAACCTTTCTGCAATATTCATATTATTAGAATTTATAATTTCATAATCAGTCTTTATTCAAGGTTTTAAGTTTGAAAATCATATCAAGTACTCAGATGAAGTTTTTATCCTTTATGGCAATAGGCTACATTCCGACCACGTCATGGGATAGATAACTCATAGACAATATAACAAGTTGTAACTCTGACTGCCCTTTTTGTAGATGAGGATATATGCATATATTTAACGACAATGTGTATCACATCTTATTGTAAAGAATAAAATAATAAATTGTAAAAGCACCGAAATGGTTCAAAAGTAAAGGAATAAAAATATATTTAAAGCAAACTGTTTCAAAGCGATACCAGTCACTATTCTCTTGTAATTGAATCCAAAATATTTTTAAATTTTTGTTCTTCGTACATCACAAAATACCGCTCAATAGAAGTTTTGAAGTAATTTTCTGAACTCAAAGCTATAGTCAAATAATAAATATAGTTATTTAATACACCTTTTTAGAAAATTGCTAAAAAGGTTTATTAAATACCTACTGAAATTTTAGATTTTGCGCCAACACAAGTAATGTAAACTAACAAACACCCCTCGTCGTTCTCTGAAATAGAGAAGGGTAGGGGACAATATTACTTTATTTTACAAAATGTATTTCTGCGTAAAATTTTATGGCGTTTCGGAGTGGGGACCGGGAGACAACGATCATTAACGGCCACCTATAAGGAAGGAGCGAGTGCGTCGGGCCTGTACCCTCTCATTTATTTCAATTACTTCGTCTTTTAATAATGAACGAACTTCATTACATATCCAGTTCGATATTATAAATAAAAACAGTTTTTAATTATTAATTGGCTCACACTACGTTGGGTTTTATTAATTGGTATTCAGTGCCCAAAGTCGACCGAAAATCTTAATTGGATAGTTTTCATTCAGTCTAGAGATCAATGATATATTTCATTTCTATATTATATTTAAAATAAATGAACATCGTCCTTCTATAAATAAATACAGATTTTTATTATTTCAGTGGTCAAAAAAAGTGGTCTCTACATTGTTTATTTACCCTCTAAGAAAGTATTTTTTCTATTATCTATAGATGTCTCGGAGAAAATTATGGATCTCCTTTGTAAGGACACGACCACTCTATTGTTCTACTTTACTCACGTTATAGCTGTAATGAATAAGGCTATATCTTCCATGTTTTTGAACCCTTAATAAAATTAGCAACCTTATCTTCACTGAATATAAAGTACTCGAGGCAGGGCTCATATAAAATGGAGACACGTTATTAAAAATGTCTAGTCCTTTTGCAACAAAAATATTATTATTTGCAATTTTCATTACATGCTATATAAGTTTTTAAAAGAGCTGGAAAAGGTCTGGAAAGACGTGAAGCCAAATAAAACCCCAAGCTCAAGACCGAACGGGATGGCGAAGCACTGTGGACGTCCTCGGCCCCATCTAGGGATCTATAAGAATGGAATGGGAATGAATTATATAAGTTTTTAAGTCAATTTAGATCTTACTTACTTAGTTAGGCCGGTTTGCTTCAACTATAGTCAAGTTATGACGTTTGTTAAAGTATTTTTTCATAATTTAAAATAACCTCATTACACAATTTCAACTATGAAGCTTAATGATTATGACTGTTTGTTATAGAAATATAGATCAAATAAGTAAAAAAATTACGTGAGATCTTATATTTGACAGTGGAAAATGATTTTAACTATAGTTAAAATTAAACGGCGTAAGTATTAACATTCGTAAAACACTTTAGTTCACTCCTGTATCCATGGAGGGGTAATCCATAGTGGATCCATCTCCTGTGTGCATAGTGGTAGCTTAGGGATTAGAGAATATCATAGGCTATTTTTATTTCGGAAAAATGCACGGGTCTTGTGGTACAGCAAAATATGTAATAGCTTAAGATGACTGCATGAATTTTGTACCTTTTCTTTCAAAAATAACTACCATGAGGGCGGAGTCGCGGGGAAAGGTAGTATATTATTTACGTACTGTATATATACCTGTGTTGTATAGGTATAAATTATTATATTTAGAAATATTTTATCGTAAAACGTTATTTACCTTCATGTTTGTCATCACCATAAGGTTGAAATAAAATGAATTTAACGGATTATATCGCGGTTTATTTTACTTCTTTAACCTGATGTGGTTTGCTGGTAAAGTATGTCTTAACCATTAAATCCGCCTAGATACCATATTATGAAGTGTAAAATAAAATCTATAAGTACAAACTTAAATTCACTAACCCACAGTAGGCGTAAATATTCAGTTAAAAATCAAATATGATACTTTGTAGTTCAGCTAGGTAACTTCGGCAACCGGAGCACGTGGTTACATTGCGGACTATATCGATATTTAACATCATTTAATTCTCACTGCCTCGTTGGCGCAGTTGTAATTGCGCATGCGTCACGACTGCTGTGCTGAGGTCTCGGGTTCGAACCCCGGGTCGGGTAAAGTGATATTGGATTTTTCTATTTAGAAATACTCAGTATCAGCCCGGAGTTTGGAATTGAGTCCAGTATAACGATAGGCTCGCCCCCTATCACATTATGGGACCAAAAGTCGTCAAAAAATGGGTGTACTGGTTACACCTCTGCATACCCCTTCGGGGATTACAGGCGTGAGTGTATATGTTAATTCTCATATAAGCGAACTTTTATTAGAAAAGTGATACCACCACCTTTTTTAAATACTGTCCGTATCAATATGGATTTAAACTTTAATTCAAAACGGTTCCCATGGGAGCAAGTCTTTCAGTTCTTTGTCAAAGTATGTGAAGTGTAAAAGTACTCATAATACGAGCGTACAACTCTCACAAACTAAAGTAAACAAGACACCCACATTGAATATGTCTGAAACTGACAAAAAAGTGGAAATTGGAATATAGAGGTAAAGCCCCGTAGGTCGGAACGGGCCGAGTTAGGCGCGTCCGCTGGGGCACTTGCCAAACAAAGTTTTTGTTTTATCAAACTGGTAATTCTCATTTTTTGTTTTATTACCCTTAAAGCTCTGGAGATTTATGGGTAGCCACTTTGCATTAATTTCTCATTCATTACAGATCTCCTGAATTTTAGGGTGATTTTTTGCTGCAGCAGTGAGTGTAAATTACGGAGAAATTAAACGTATTGTGAATTTAAACAGGACACAAAATACTGAAATAAATTACTTAGCAGAGAGAAGACGTTTTATTGTGGACAAGAGGAAGTTAATTTCTAATTTGACTTTATGAAATTACGCGCTTCTTGGCGTGACGATTGTTTTGACTTTTGTTTTAGGACGCTGTTACTTAACTATTGTTACGTAAATGAACAAGCAATGCGGAAAATACTTCTTAAATTTAAACAAAATTTAAGCGTCACGCGTATTCTTTAAAAGGGTGAATAGAGAACAATGTAAAAAAATTGGCAGCGGTATTTTCGTCCCATAATGACATGGGGCTAACATAACGGTCTAATGTAGAGTTGCCTACCGTTCTATTTTCCCAGAACATGACCTGGGTTTTAGAGTATTCTGGAGTGTCCTGGATAGCCTGAAAATACCACTTTTGCAATCTTTACGTTACGGACGTCCTCATGGCTCGCGAGTGTTCAAAACAAAGACGCGTCCTATTTTTAAACTGAATTATTCAGGTTTTAAAAATTTGGGGTTGGCAACTCTAGTGTAATGGTTACTAAAAGAAAAAAATTACACAATAATTTGCCTTGCTGATTTACTAATAGCGGGACTTTATTGAATTAATACTTTAAAATTTAATTCCAAAATTACTTCATTTGATTTCTCATCAACGTTTGCATGAAATCAAATGTAATTTTTTTTTCAAGAGCCAGCAAACGAGCATGTGGGTCAAATTACGGTGAATGATCTCCGTCGCCCATGAACAGCTACAACAAAAGAATCAGGGGGCGCGTTCCAAACATTCCGTTCCGATTTCGATCCCCTGAAATCCCACTTAGCATATAAAACATAATAGCACGCTTTTGTAAATCAGTATACTGTAAGACAGACGGTCGAGCTGGCTCCTTCATTCTGTAGACAGCTCCTGTCTGCAGCCTGGTTCTACCACTTTAACATGCCATCTGTATGCTACAGTGTTCGAACCGCATAGTTTAACTTAGACTGCAGTTAACGTTCATGCATTTTAATGCTAATTATATCGTAATATTTATTTGAAAATAATAGTATAGTATATCAAGATTGATAATCCCTAAAATAACCCTTATTTTGTACTAGATCTTGCTCGCGGCTCTGGCCGCGTGGAGGTTATTTTTGAAAGAAAAGGTTTACAATCCATGGAGGCATCTAAAGATATTACACCTTTATATATTTTGCTATCCCGTCCCAAATTTCAACCAGATCCATCCAGCCGTTGTAGCGTGATTGAGTAACAAACATCCATCCATCCATCTATCTATCCATCCAAACATTCGCATTTATTAACAGCATGTTGCTTATAATGCATAGGCCCTATAGCAAAAATAGATCATAAAATATAAAAACATGCAGTAAATAGAAACTGATAGACAAATGGCAATAACTTTAGAATAATATAATGAACATAAATATATTAAAACTACAGAGAATATGCCGTAATTGGATATTTAAAGTAATATTTTTAATGAGTCCAATAATGTTACTCTAAATATGAATTCCGCGTTTAATTATTAGGATAAGGGTGTCAGTTATTACAAGAAGCTGGGATGCTTATGGACCAAAAGCCATTTCTCGAAAAAAAAGAACATACGCCCAACAGTCACTCATATAGTTCTGCCCCACACTTGGTAAAACCTGAATCGTGGATATCAACAACTAATTGAACTACAGTCCCACATCATCCAGACCCGAAACAAATATCTGTCTGTCACACAAATATTTGTCTCAGTCCAGGAATCAAACCCACGGCCTCTCGTTTCACAGCCGGCTGCTCGCCCTCTGCGCCACGTACGCTGTCAAATGTCGCAGCCATAAATATATGTATGAATTCAGAATCTAAGTATGACATAAAATATATAACAGACCTCATCCTTCTTGAAATATCAAAGCCAAAATCAACTTTCGCAAACCTCCATTATAATTACAGTAACGATGAATTTCACCATTAATTACTCCGAAAACTCAAATGAACTCCGAGTTACATCTACAAATATTAATATCTAAAGCCTAAACACGGACAATTTATGCGCACCGCATAAACATTAAAATAGTTGAAAACACAAGAGGGTAAGGCCCACAACAAGCATTTCGTATTCTCTTGACTTGGCGGAAACCGCACATAGCTTAAGTGAACCATTAATGAAGATTAATTGTTGACGACTATGTGCACATACCTAGTTCCATTGTGTACCTATCGTATTTGTACGAATAGATGACATTAATATGAGAATATCTTAAAACATTTATCTATATATACTGTACGATTTCGTACATTGAATAATGAATAACACCCAACAGTCACACGCAAAGCCCCGATCCCACACTAAGATACGAGTCTTGTGTTGTGGGTATCAGGGACTACGAGAGACTTTCGGACTCACAACACCCAGACCCCGGACACAAATATCTGTTTGTCACACAAACATTTGTCCCGGTGTGGGAATCGAACCCACAGCCTCTCATTTCACAGCCAGCTACTCGCCTACTGCGCCACGGAGGCTGTCAAGTGTTGAACTTTGTTACCAACAGTTAGTGTTGATACGACTTTTCTGCACAACAAACATTTCTAATAATTCACATGAGTGCGACGCCCTGTTATGACCTGCGTTAATAAGCATCTTTAGCCAACTCGGCAATTTACTTCTATCGAACGTTTCTGATACATCGTGTGTGCCAAACGCCGACCCGAACACTCGTCTCGCACCAGAGTAATAATCGCTAAACTATAACGGTTGTGATTTAACAATAAATTGGGGATTGTTACAACTACAAGTTTACATTTATTGAACCCCGGGAATCAGAACACCTACTCACAACACTCCATCCTACTATACTACTACTCCATCGAGCTATCTGCTGGTGGTAGGATATCCATATCCGCCCGGACAGCCACCACCGTACAACAGAGTGCAAAACCCGCCAGCCAGTGTGCATCCGGTTTTTGTCGGGGATCTAGAGTTGGGGTACGATGTTTGGCTGTTTTGCGGCCTTCTAAGTACTCTGACAATAGACCCTCGACCGCTTCTTCACCTTCTTCCCATGGCGTAGTGTGAAGAAGCAGGCCGGCATTATTGTGTTGAGTAGCGGGGGATGGATTGCCTCTCGCTACTCGATACTCTAATTGGACCGCACTGCGCTTACCATCAGGTGCAGTGCGGTCAATTTGCCGTGCCAGTATAAAAAAATATATATCTAATGTGACTGTACATACATACAGTTAAGGTCCCAGTAACCGAGAATATGAATAATGTGGGAGAAAGTTGAAGTCTTATCAAAATAGTTTTTTATGAAAAATTATCATTACTAAGCGACCTAAATAAGACTGCCTCGGTGGTGCAGTTGTAATGGCGCATGCGTTACGACTGCTGTAAAGTCTCGGGTTCGATTCCTGGATCGGGTAAGTGATGTTGAGTTTTTGTACTGAGAAATACTCAGTATCAGCCCGGAGTCGACCTAGTTTTTGTTACGACCTGGGAACCTTCAAGAAAAGAGCATATTCTTTCTTGAAAGGTCGGCAACGCATTTGCAAGCCCTCTGGTGTTGCAGATGTTCATGGGCGTCGGTGATCACTTTCCATCAGGTGAGCCTCCTGCCCGTTTGCCCCCTTTTTTCATAAAAAAAAATCTGGAATTGTGCCCTGTATGGCGATAGACTCACCCCTATCATATTTTGGGACCGTAATGAATTCGGCGAAAAATGGGTGTACTGGTTACACCTCTGTCTACCCCTTCGGGGATTACAGGCGTCAGTGTATATGTGTATATGTATCATTTTTTCTAAGGACAAAAACATAGTCTTACATTATAAGTTTTTTGAGCTTACAGTCAACGACATAATTAGGCTTATCTGTATATATAAAAGAAGAAACTGACTGACTGACTGATCGATCAACGCACAGCCTAAACGGCTGGGGTTAGAGACTTGAAATTTTGACAGTAGGTACTTTTTATCACGTAGGCATTCACTCAGGAAGGGTTTTTGGAAATACCACCCCTAAGGGGGTAAAATAGGGAATGAAAGATTGTATGAAAATCCGTCATTTTTAAGTTAAACGCATGAATATTGGTATTTTGTATTGTATACTTTTTCTCCCAAACATGACCTCCACGCAGGCGGAGCCGCGAGCTACAGCTAGTTTATTATATGATAATTAAATAATGAGTAGGTCCATATTCAAACTCGGCTTAGGTTGAACTCGGATGCTTATAGACAAACTTCTGTACCCCTTGTATCACTTTTGGTAACAATACATTATTGAAATATGATGAATTACCTGGGGCTTAATACAAATGCTTAAAATAACGTTCTGAGAAGTAGCTGTGCTATATTTCTTTGTGTCAATCCAAATAAACAACTCAGTGGAAAAACCAATATGGATATAACTTATACTATTATTAAGTTTAAGTACAATGGACGAGCTAGAGGCACCCGATGTTACGAACAATGACAGCAGTCAGTTGAACATAAGTTCAATCGGTAAATGTAGTAGAAACTAATTCGAAATTCAAATTGACTGCATTCGAGTTTCGTAGTCCACCTGCTTTCTAACTGACCTCCTTTATATCCACTATAAATCACAAACGTTTTATGACAAAGTGTAAGTAATTAGGACACTAATAACCAGTGTTTTTATACGTAATAAATTAGAAGGTTACATCAAAAATGTTTTATGCAAATGAAGAATAATAAAAACTGGCAGGTACTTCGCTTTTGTTATAAAAAAATTAACTTATCCCTACTCTATTTTAGATAATAAATATCCACGGTATTTACATAGTGTAACTCCCATGTTAGATCTTCATTTACAACAGGATTTGCCTTAGTCACTAAATCGAACCGAACTAAAGTCTTCAATACTGCAGTAATAATAAATATTTAACTTTTATTAGATATCGCATCTACATCTTAAAAAACAGGTAAGTCTATTGTCAACATTTTTTTTCAGCTCCATAAAACACCTTAAAAGGGAAAGTGGAAATCGTCGTGAAACCCACGTCCTTTGAACGTAACACGCGAAGTGTGCGTGATTTGCGTCTAGGGATTCGTCGTTTATAGAGGAAAAGCTTTGTGGAATAGTTGTCCGTAAATAACATGTAATCTTGTCAACTAGTTTATTATTTTGTATGATATTGTATACGAGAAGATTATGAATATGTTTTATTGCTATTTATGCTGGTTTTAAGATTGGATCTTTTATTTCATCATTATATACAACTACGCAGTTCAGTTTGTTGCAGTTGCAGTTCTAAAACGCTACTTCAATAATTGTCTATTTGTCTACAAATACTTCCTACTCTACATATATATTTGAGTAATTAAAAAGCGTTAAGATATAACCGACTAACTATATTTTGTATAAATGCAATCTGAATTTACGAAAAAAAAAACATGAAAAAACGTCAAATTACTAAAACCTATAATTAAAATTTTCATAGTTTTATATTTAACACCAGTAATACTAAGTAGTAATACCTAGGCTGATAAAATATTTTTCCAATTTTCCCGGTATTGAAATTGTGTAACCCAAAATTGTTTCTCCAAAAAAAAAATATATATATATATTACATACATACATACATACATACATATACACTCACGCCCGTATCCCATGGGGGTAGGCAGAGACTATTGAGTGCCACAAGCTACGATCCTGACACACTTCTTTCGCCTCTTCCACATTCATACATCTTCTCATACATTTACGACGGTTGGAGGCACTTCTGATTTGCCCTTTTAGGAGAAGATCGTTTATCTGATTCGTAAACGTTCTCCTTGGGCGCCCTCTACCCACTCTTCCAGTCACATTCGCACGATAAATAGCTTTCGTAAATCGCCTTTCATCCATCCTCTCCATGTGGCCAAACCATCTCAGCATACCTCTTTCTATCTTAGTCACCACATCATTCTTCAACTCACAACGATCTCTTATCACACTATTCCTCATGCGATCAGCAAGGGTGACTCCACACATACTCCGTAAGGAACGCATCTCCACCGCATTAACTCCACTTTCATGCTTCTTCTGCCACACCCAACTTTCACTTCCATACATAAGTGTCGGTACCAGCACACCATTGTGAACAGCCATTCGCGCCTTTTGTGACACCGCCTGGCTGCTCATTATCGCGTGCAAGGCACCATTCACTTTATTACCTGCCATCACTCTCCTTTCAATATCCCTCTCATATTTCCCATTTCTGGTTAACACGCTTCCCAAATAAACAAACTGTTTCACTTGTTCCACTCTCTCACCATCTATATTTATGTTACATTCCGTAACATCTTCCTCTCTTTCTATCACCATAACTTTCGTCTTAAATATATATATTGTCCCACAAATTGCTCTAAAAAAATTCAATCTTAAAACACTGTATACACCAATACCGCAGACACCTCAACAAATTGTCCCCAATAGTTAAAGTATTTTTTGTGAACCCAGTAACTAAAGGAATTTTACAAAATGTTAGATTTTTTGAGGTTGAAATAAGTCTCTAACGTCGACAAAATTTCCCTAGATCTTACGACGAAGTCGCCAACACGGCAACACTGAAACGATCTCATCGAAACATCGCTGAATTTGTTGTGTATCCCACAATATATAACCATATCCACTAAATCAAACTATTGACGTCAATTCTTTATTTTATTATTTAAATCAAACGTAATCAGCAAAAATTAAAGAACGACAGGTGGTGAACAGACTAAGTTTTCTTTTAAAGAATTAAATTGTATTTAAAAAGTTCAGTCTACATTTATTGTTTTACATTATTACATAATGATTTAATAAAGATTTTATTACTTACTTATATAATTAAGTTTATATATAATTTCCGACAGCCTCCATGGCGCAGCGGGCGAGTAGCCGGCTGGGAAACGAGAGGATGTGGGTTCGATTCCCGTACCGAGACAAATATTTGTGTGTCAGATAGATATTAGTTTCGGGTCTGGGTGTTGTGGGACTGTAGTCCCTCTTAGTTCTAGTCTCTATATGTGTGTGTGAATAACAGTTAATCAAAGTGCCGTCTTTATTTTAATATCCCATTATACATTTGTCCATGTATATTCTTCAAGCTTATTAAGCCTCAAAAAGCCTGTTGGTCAAGCTCATGTATGTTTATTATTATGAAATCATACGTGCGTAATTCCGTAAAGCACAAGAAATACAAAAGAAACGTTATGTATAATAAAATTAGCCTCCGTGGCGCAGTTGGCGAGTAGCCGGCTGTGAAACGAGAGGCTCTGGGTTCGATTCCCACACCGGGACAAATGTTTGTGTGACAGACAGATATTTGTGTCCGGGGTCTGGGTGTTGCCAGACCGAAAGTCTCTCGTAGTCCCTGATACCCACAACACAAGACTCGTATCTTAGTGTGGGGTTGGGGCTATGTGTGTGACTGTTATTTTCATTAAATATATATACCTAGTCAGGTCATAAATTCTGTCACATGTTTAATATAAAATAATTGAAACAAGTTTATTCATTATGTAACCATTTATATACCAAAATGAACTTAACAAAACATAGATTCTTATGACACTAAAGTTTATTCAAAATGACCTCCGTGATTTTGAATACAGGCCTTCAATCTGCGCGGCCAGTTGTCTATCGCAGCACGAACGAGGTCCATGTCAATATCGGCGGCTGCCTTAATCAAGGATGTCTTGAGTGACTCCAAATTGGGATGAGGCTTTGAGCACGCTTTTTCCTCCAAGCGTTGCCATATCTTGTAATCTAACGGATTCAAATCTGGACTGGAGGAGGGCCAGTCTTCGTGCCGGATGAAGTCGATTTCACGCGCCGCCAGCCAGTCTTGTGTGCTCTTCGCTCTATGAGCTGGCGCCGAATCTTGTTGGACAACCCAGTGCCTGTTATTGAACATGGTATGAGAAACAGGTTCCACAAGGTTCGTCAGGACTGTATTTTGATACACAACTGCATTCGTTTTTACACCTTTCTCACAAAAATGTACCTCTGTTAAGCCCCAATAAGAAACTCCTAACCATACCATGAGCGAGGATGGAAAATGACCTCGTTGGACACGCGGAATACGGTTGCTCGCTTCTTCACTACTGTGTGCGTACACCTTATCATTTTGTTTGTTGTAGCTCTCTTCTACGGTAAATTTTTTTTCATCTGAAAAAAGAATTTCCCGATATTTTTTTCCCGCGTACCGCTTGAACAAAGCGCGGCATCTCTTCAGTCTCAGGTCCATTAGACGGGCATTCAAACGATGTCCTGTTTTTCTTCGCTATGCCCGAAGCCCTAAGTCTTCATTTTGTAAAGTCCCAGGTCACGTAGGTACACACTAATTGCAGGGTGAAATGATACACACGTCCGATCGATACTACAATTTATTGCGGAAGGACGCGAGGGAGACACTGCCAGTGTTGCCACACGCAACAGTGTGGCTACATACATTACACCTTCACCCTTATTTACTAATATCTAATCACAATCTAAACGACTTACTTAATAACTAATATTAAAATCTACTTAACAATCTAGACATTTATATTTAATCAATTTCTTCAAAGCCGTATCTACGTACGGGCTTCTTAACTCTTTTGGGGCGGTTCACTGGTGGTGCGACCAAGTTGTCATGCTGTTGTAATTCTGGCTGCAGCTCGGCCATCTGGTTCCCAATCGGGTTCTCTAACGCCTCGGGTTCCTGCACGCTCGGTTCCACCGCGCCATGTGCCACACTTCCTCCATTATTATTTAAGTCATTGCTAGTGGAGGGCATAGAATCCTCGACTACTAACTCTGAAACCTTTGGTGAATCGGCGGCTTCCATAGAGGGTGCACCGTAACTACTACGCCTTTTTTTAATTTGATCGACATGTCTTTTGAAGAATGGACCACCTTCCCTACCAATGATATAATTACGCGAACCTACTTTGTCTGTAATCATGCCACTTCGCCATTTCTCCCCTGTAAAATCACGTGCCCAAACTGATTCTCCAACATTGAAATTCCTTTCAGCGCCTCCTGCATTGCAAACTTGTTTGCGTTGCGCTTCTTGTACTCTAGCCTCTACTTGTCTATCCTCTCTTAACAAGTCTAACCGAGTCCGTAATTTCTTACGCATTAATAACATGGCTGGCGATATTCCAGTTGCGCTATGCTCTACATTCCTATACATCATTAAGTATGTTTGTAATGCTGTGTCTACGTCAACACCGTCCCTTAAAGACTTCTTAATCGCACGTTTACAAAGTTTCACGGCGTTTTCTGCCGCACCGTTTGACGAAGGATGATAAGGCGCCGTGAAAGTAATTTTTATACCATTATTTTCCATAAATTCCCGATATTCCCTACTCGTAAAAGGAGGCCCGTTATCGGATACTATCTCTTTGGGTAGTCCAAAACGTGCAAAAGTGGTACGAAGTACTCTTACTACTGCTTGAGCAGTTGTCTTTGACATTAAGAAAACCTCCAGCCATTTGCTTGTACAATCAATAAGTACTAAAAATGATTTCCCTTGGAAGGGTCCCAGAAAGTCTACATGTAATCGTGACCATGGTTCTGTTATATAAGGCCATGGTTGTGGTACAGATTTGGGTGGTGCTGACCCCTCTACGCAACACGTCGTGCATTGTCTGCACGCATTTTCGATATCACGATCAATTCCCGGCCACCAAATAATACTTCTAGCCAAGCTTTTCATCTTGACTATACCTAAATGTCCTACATGCAACTCTTTTAAAAGTGATTCTCTTAATTTAGTTGGTATAACTAAACGATAACCCCAAATTATGCACCCCCTATCTATGTATAATTCGTTCCGCTTAAGAAAATATGCATTCAAATCGTCCTCTTTGCACCTTGTCGGC
Source organism: Laothoe populi (assembly GCA_905220505.1). Lineage (NCBI taxonomy): Eukaryota > Metazoa > Arthropoda > Insecta > Lepidoptera > Sphingidae > Laothoe > Laothoe populi. The sequence continues at coordinate 14,208,985 of HG992148.1, forward strand.
CACCCCGCTTGAATAAAATTTACAACTTTTTTTAACACGTCATCCCTATCTATACCTTCTTGAATCATTTGTCTAGTAATAGGTAAAAAATTCTGAACGAAATTCAAATATGTAAGTTCTTCATTTGGCTGTTTCCCTTCTCCCACCGGTAAACGAGACAAAGCATCTGCGGCATTTTTATCACTACGCACGTACTCAATGCTGTAATCGTAACCGGCTAAAATTACCGCCCAGCGCTGCATTCTACTAGCGGCCATTACCGGTATTCCCGTTTTATCTCCGAAAATGGTCACTAAGGGTTTATGATCTGTTTTTAATATGAATTTACGTCCATAAAGGTATTGGTGAAATTTACGAACTCCGTAAATGATAGCTAACGCTTCGCGTTCAATTTGCGAATAGGATTTTTCGGCAGCATTGAGTACTCGCGAGGCATACGCTATGGGTCGTTCCTCACATCCTGGGTAAAGGTGTGAGATAACAGCGCCCACGCCGACGCTACTCGCGTCTGTCGTCAGTACTAGTGGTAATTCGGGTGTATAATGCGCTAATATTTCACTCGATACCAACATACGCCTTACTTTATTGAATGCTTCCCCACATGCTTTATTCCATGAATACTTAATATCTTTCCTTAATAATCTATAAAGTGGTTCCAAAATTGTACTTAAATTTGGTACAAACTTCGCATAATACATCACTAGGCCAAGAAACGATCGAAGTTCCGTGATATTCGTGGGTACCGGTGCATTTTCGATTGCGGTAATTTTATCTGGACATGTATGTACTCCCCGTTTACTAATTACGAATCCCAAATATGTAACAGAGTCTGCAAAAAACGTACACTTTTCTTTTTTTATTCTCAACCCATATTTTTGCAATCTTTCAAAAACCTCATATAATGTCAACAAGTGTGAACGGTCATCAATACCAGTAATTATTAAATCATCTAAAAACACTCCCACTGGCATGTCAGCAAAAAGCTGCTCCAGTTTCCTTTGGAAAATACCCGGGCTAGATGCTAATCCATAAATGAGCCTGTTAAACCGAAATAGTCCCTTGTGCGTATTTATTACCGTATATTTTTTTGATTCATTAAGTTCAAATTGAGCATAAGCCTGTGATAAATCTAATTTAGTGAATTTTTGCCCTCCATGTAACTTAGCTAATAAATCCTCAACTTTCGGTACAGGATAGTGGTCCACTTCTAAACATTTATTCAAAGTCATTTTAAAATCTGCACATACTCTTACGGTGCCATCTTTTTTCATCACCGGTACAATTGGCGTGGCCCAGTCCGAGGTGGTGACTGGCGTGAGGATTCCATCCCGCACCATCTGGTCGAGGGCGCGCTCGACGGGCTCGCGCAGCGCATAGGCGAGGGGCCGTGCGCGCAGGAACACCGGCCGTGCACCATCCCGCAACTGGAATCCCACCTGTCCGCCGGTGAACCGCCCCAAACCTTCTTTGAACACTTCAGAGAACCTGGAACTGAATTCCTTCCAATTAAAAATACTATTCGAATTGCTTAACCTATGACAATTTGATGTTAGAATGGGAATTTCTAACTCCTTAAGCCAGTACCTCCCTTTTTTTTTTTTTTTTTTTTTTTTTTCGCGGGGAAAAGCGATTTATCACTACCGCTCCGCCGGGGGGGTGGCGGGACGGTTATGTTGGGCTCGCCGGCCTTACGACCCAGCGTTAAGCCGTCCGGGAGAGATGTTGACATCCGGACGACCGCTGGGCCGAGTCCCTAACAAATTCCCTACACCGGCAATACCAACTAAAAACCCCGCGGTGGCCCTCCTCGGCGCATAAGAGACGGTCCCGGGCTCACGGGGCGAGAAGCGCCCCATTTTCGACCGGAACCGTCCCTGCGCGGTGCCGCCTTGCGGCCCGTCTCCAAGTGGGGGGGGCTCAGAAGCCCCCGCGCACCAAAGGACGCCCTCGGCGTCTACGGCAGCAACGAGGCCAACCACCCGTGCTGCCGTTCATCCCGGGGTCGCCCGGTGTGCCGACGAAGTATATACAAAATAAAACTATGTACTAACAAATTTTGACACACCGGAAAGGGCACTACGACAGCCCCCCGCTGCGTGCCCGCGACCCCCGATGACCCCTATTAGTCGCCTCTTACGACAGGCAGGGGATACCGTGGTGGGATTCTCCAAACGCCCACAAACCACAGGGCGGGAGACGCCGGTCAGTCGTCAACCCGGCGCCTCCTCCGTCTCGACTGGCGGCGGGAGGGATCGGATCGTTCCCGATCCCTCCCGGCCCTCTCCTTCTGTGAAATAACGTTCTCACAGAAGAGGGCCACCGCACGCCAGGACCTCCGGCTGTCGACCATGGCTGACACCAAAGCCGGCAGCGAGAGGTCTCCTCCGACGACTGCTATGAGAGCGCTGCGCTCCTCATCCCAAGCTGGGCACTCCTCTACTGTGTGTTGGGCCGTATCACGCGGACAGTTGTCACAGTGATGACACACGGCCGACTCTTCTGCGCCAGCTATGCGACACAGGTACTCGCCAAAACAACCATGGCCTGTGAGCACCTGTGTCAGCCGAAACGTCGCCGCGCCGTGGCGCCTGTCCAACCACTGATGGAAGACAGGACGCACTGCCGCTACGACCCGCTGACCCCAAATTGGGTTCTCCAGCCTGAGACGCCACTCTTCCACGGCGGCTCTGCGGAGGGAGCCACGGATGGCCTCCACCTCTCTCAGGGCCGGTCTCTCCCCGCACCTGAACGCCTCCTCCCGCCAGTGAAATGCGGCGGAGAGGGCCTTAGCGTCCAGGTCCCACGGTATAAAACCGGCCAAAACACAAGCCGCCTCGAATGAGACCGTGCGGTAGCCCCTGATCGCACGCTGCGCCACTGATCGCTGTGGCCTGCGCAGCAGAGCGACGCACCGGTTGCTCAGGGACTCGGCCCAGACGGGACTGCCGTACAGGGCCATGGACCGCACGACTCCGGCATAAAGCCTTCGGCAAGGGATGCCAGGACCTTCCAGATTGGGCAGCAGGGTTCCCAATGCACCTGCTACCCGACACAATTTAGAATTTAATATCTCAAAGTGGGCGCGAAACTCCCACCGGCTATCCAACACTAACCCCAAATACTTCATTGTTTTGCCGATAGGAATCCGCACCCCATTCACAACTATGTGGGCACCGGCCGGTGGCCCCTTCCGAGGCCCGTGGAAACAAAGGGCCTCAGTCTTCTCAAGGGCCACCTTTAAACCCAGTCGCTGAATGCGACTAACGACGTGGCCGGTACCCACCGCCGCCAGAATTGCGGCATCCTGAAAAGTCCTGGCTGACGCAGTAACGAGCGTGTCGTCGGCGTAACAGGTGACGCCGACGCCCCAGAGGTTGGCCCCACGGAGCACCCAATCATATCCGATGTTCCACAGGAGCGGGCCCAGGACTGAGCCCTGTGGAACACCGCACACCATCGCTCTCCGGTGCCACCCATTGGCGCCCGGATACACCACGTACCTCTCTGACAGGTACGCGTGCACCAGACGCCGAAGATAGGGTGGCACCACGTGGTACCGCAGTGCCTCATGAATGCAGGCCCAGGGCAGGGAATTAAACGCGTTCGAGATGTCGAGTGATACAGCTACAACGACTTTGCCCCGGGCCACTGCTTCTTCCGCCTGCTCCTTCACCCGCAGAATCGCGTGGATGGTGGATCGCCCCTTCCGGAACCCGAACTGGCAATCCGCCAAGTCCGGACCGACCCTGTCGAGGTGTTCGACGAGGCGAGCATGAATAATTCGCTCGAAGAGTTTGGCGACCTCGTCGAGCAGCACAATGGGCCGGTACGCCGACGGCGACTCTGCGGGCCTTCCTTCTTTCTTTAGCAGGACGAGCTTCCCGGTTTTCCAGCGCGACGGGAAGACGCCCTGCTCCAAACAGGCGGAGAAAAGGTTGCGAAGCCAGTACCTCCCTAATAAATTTGTTTTACTATTTTTAACAACATACAAATCTAATATTTTTGTTATATTTTTAAACTTTACTTCTAACTTCAGTTTACCCAGGGGCGTTATTAATTCCCCAGTATAATAACGTAAAATTAAGTTACTCGGTTCAAACTTGCAATTCTCAAAATATTTTTTATAACAGTCATAACTTATGCAGGTTATTGTACTGCCGGTGTCTATTTCCATATTTAACAATATTCCCTCAACACAAATATCAATGGTATATGGACCATAATATTTATATTTTGGACTAACTAAAGAATAAATATCAACGGAACAATTTACCTCGTCACTATCACTGTCTATAATCGTCGTTGACACAACTTTATCACAAACGTTGTGAATTGATGTTTTGTCCCGTAATTTGGGACACATTTTCTTCAAATGGCCTTCACGGTTGCATACACGACATACGTATGCTTTAAATTTGCAGCGGTTTGCTTCATGCCCACTAACGCCGCACACATTACACTCTTTGATTGTATCACGACTGCCGTAAACACCGCCACCCGATTTGTTTTTCTCGCGCCGCGCTCCGCTCGCGCCGCTTGGACCGCCACGAGCCGGTGACGGCGGTGACTCACGCGCATACCGCACGCCCGCGCCGCCGCGACTTCTTTGAACGCCACTTCGCCTGTCCATGGCTCGCCCATGATACACCGGGGCCGTTGTAATTGGTATATTGTCACCATTGCCACTTTTGCCTCTGGTACAATCTTCCATCAACGCTGCATTGGCCTCGGCCGCCTCCATGGACACTGCAATTGTGTACGCTCGGTCGAAGGAAATGGTTTCTTCTTCAGCGAATAGTTTTTGCCGTATGTCATCATTACTCAAACCGCATACGAATTGGTCTCTTAAGTTTTCCGCCAAGCCGTCTGCTTTAAACCCACAATTCTTAGTCAGCTTTTTCAGTTCCGCCACATAATTAGCCATATTTTCATTTTGTTTTTGTATTCGCTGCCTAAATTTGAAGCGTTCCGCTAACTGGCTTGGTTTGGGATTTAAATGACCTTTCATGACCTTCACTAACTCGTCATACTTTCTAGACGCGGGCTTATCTGGTGTACACAAAGTGACCATAAGGTCATACGCATCATTCCCGATAACTGTTATTAACGTAGCCACCCGTAATTCATCTTTCACTGCATTTGCCACAAAATACTGTTCCAAACGGTCGATGTACGTTTCCCAATTGTCCTTGTGAAGGTCTAGCGGTCCTATTTTGCCGATAGTCATTTTTTTCAAAAGTTATTTTATCCGACTTAATAGACCACGCATGTGGGAACGTAATATCCTCGTCGCCACTGTAAAGTCCCAGGTCACGTAGGTACACACTAATTGCAGGGTGAAATGATACACACGTCCGATCGATACTACAATTTATTGCGGAAGGACGCGAGGGAGACACTGCCAGTGTTGCCACACGCAACAGTGTGGCTACATACATTACACATTTAACACCCTTTTCACTGTGGTTCTGCTTAACCCCATCTGAAGGGCCAACAGTTTCTGCTTACGTTTGGGATTTCTTTGAATTCGCGCCTTCACAGCTTTTATCACTGCTGGAGTCCTAACAGACCGAGGGCGACCACTTCTTGACCTGTCATCTACACTAGAGTCTTCATTGTATCGTTTGATGGTACGATAAACGAATCTTTTGGTTATATTCAAATTTTTCAGTATGTCAAAAATTTTAATTGGCGCGTAACCGCAACGATGCAACGCAATTACTGCAACACGGTCTTCTTTAAGCGTCCACTCCATATTTAAAAATGAGTAAAATTCTAAAAAGTATTTATTTTTATTTTCATGAACAATTTGAAATTCGAATTCAATAAACTTTTTTGTGGCCAGCATTCTAAAATAAAAGTTTTTACTGTGTGACAATACTTATGACCTGACTGTGTATAAAACCTATTTTATACCCTAATCAATTCCCACAAGGAACAATATCAAACTATATTTTAACATAACAATATTGCTTAATTTAATTAAATTGTTTAAAAACGGCATTCGCCAGCAGGGGCCATCTTACAGAGGCCATTATCCTCGGCTCCCTTATCGCAAGGAAATGTCGTGTAGTTCCATTGTATCCCGTAATAATCGTAATCGACTGGCACCCGCAGCTAACGACTGTTTGATTAGATCAAAGCATTAACACATCTAGCTCGGAGAAGTGTTTTCTGTCACATGTATGTTTTTTGCTTGACTAAATCTTATTTATCTTTGTCTGTTGACTTGTGTCACTACTTACGCGTATTTATTGTAACACTAATATTTCCTTTTTTTTATTCTAACACGGCAAAGTGACCTCACTGCACCTGATGGTAAGCGCAGTGCCGTCCAAATAGAGTATCGAGTAGCGAGAGACAATCTATCCCCCGCTACTCAACACAATCGTGTATCATGCCAGCCTGATTATTCAAACTACGCCAATGTATACTTATTATATAAAGCTGAAGAGTTTGTTTGTTTGTTTGTTTGTTTATTTGAACGGGCTAATCTCAGGAACTACTGGTTCGAATTGAAAAAATCTTTTAGTGTTAGATAGCCCATTTATCGAGGAGCGCTATAGGCTATATAACATCACGCTATGACCAATAGGAGCGGAGCAGCAATGAAAAATGTTGCAAAAACGGGGAAAAATTATTCCTTTTGAGAGCTTCCGTTGCGTACGCTGCGTTAACGGTTAAAGTTACATAACAATCATGTACGACGAAATTGTTCCTCTTAAAAAGTTCTAAAAAAAGTCAGTGATAGCATATGTCTATCTATTTCGGTTGGCTCACTATAACCTTTTTAATGGTTATCGAATTTGTTCTGAAACAATACATTATTTGGAAAGGGGTTTTTATGAACATGGTATTAATCCTTATCCAAATAAATACTTTATTCATCACAAGTATTTAATTTTGAACAAAGTTGCCCTATACGTCTTTTGATTTCAATGAATATCTTAGGAGATATAACAGTTTTAAAATATCTCCGCAGCAAAATTAATATTGTTGTTTGTATGTCTGTTTCTTACCTTTTCATGACTAAACGGGTGAACGAATCCTAATGCAATTCAGTAGAGGGATAGAATATATCCTAGGGAAGGACATAGGGTATCTTTTGTCTCAAAAAAATATCTTGAAAGGGGTGAAATAGAGGTTAAAAGTTTGTATGGGCAATCCGTAATACTTCAACTTAGGCATCTGAAAATTCATATTTAGGCTTTTGGTAAAAAATAAAGAAATCCGTGTTTCAACGTTTTTACCAAATTATCCCTTAAAGGGCGAAGTGAGGAGTTAACTTATAAGGTATTCTTTAAATGTAATCTCAAGCTTCAGGCACAACACTTTTTTTTGTCGCGGGGAAAGCATTTTATTACTGCCGTCCGCTTCGGGGGGAAGCGGAATGAGAATAAAACGGTTATGCTGGACTAGCCGGTCTTACGACCCAGCACCCCTTCGCCTGGATGATGGCTATCCGGGCTGCCGCTGGGCCGAGTCCCTAGTACTTATGTACACCCAACCGGACACTACCAGCTAAAACCCCGCGGTGGCCTTCTTCGACACTTACGGAGTGATCCCGGGGTATTATAAGGAGTGCTAGAAATTTAAGTTAGGAGTTGTGCCTGTCTAGCCATCTAGACAGTCACAACACCTGAGATTCAGGACGATCGCTATAGGTGTCTCAGTGCAGAAGACAACTCCTTGCATTGATACTTCTGCTCCCGAAAATAACCCCCACGGGGACGGAGCCGCGAGCAACAGCTAGTAATAAAATAAATAAGAGGCGAATAAAATATTAAATATTTCAAACTATATGAAATTTGTTATTATTTATAAATTTATGTAAGTAGCTTTGTTATTAGGTAACATAAATACATATTAGACTAGACTAGGTACTTAGTTATTAATTTTGAAATTACACTACATTTTGTCTTAATTAAAGTTTTTAAGCGTAGTTATTAGGAATTTATTTATTAAAAATAACCTCATTAGAATCTCTATAAAATATACGCATAGAATTTAGATTAAATAACGAAAATTAATTAACTATACGAACTGATTACTGACTTTGTAAGGCAAGTAAAAGTAATTTTAAATCATACCGTACCCGAAAACAATAATGTTATAATCCCGAAGCAATTTGTCATTCATCTCATAAACCACTTGTTTCCAGCTGAGAAACTTGATTGTTCCCAAAAACAAGTTAATATTGGCTTGGCTTTATTTATTCAATAAATTTATAATCAGCACATCTGTATTTTATTTTATATATATATACACACACACATTACATACATATACATACTATAAATACATACATGCATAAAATAAAAAATATGTTCTATCAAGGTAACCGCATACTAATGGGATGATTCAGCTTCACTATTCAAAAGTAATTGACGATTTACTGTTTTATTAATGTTTACTATAAATTATAGCTTAAAAAATAAGAAAATCAATACCTAATGTATGTATCTAGACATTGGATTCTTTGCTAAGCCACCTGAATATTTTATCTACAGCGTAATGTGAAGAAGTACTCAGCCGGCTGACATGATTGTGTCGAATAGCAAGGGATGGTTGTTTCTCGCTACTTGATACTCTATCTGGACGGCCCTGCGCTTACCATCAGTGGCCGTGTGCCGTGCAAGAAAAAAACCTATATTACTCACATAAGAATGCACAATTTATTAATTGAAAAATGAAAATAAATATTTTAAAATTTACTCGAATAGATATATGTTGGCTTTAATCAATTTGTACAACATAAAATATTGAGGAAATTATTACTTCGAATAACATTGATTCAAAAATAATTTAATAATTCATATTCATCAATAGCGATAGGCGATAGGCGATAGGCGATGGGCGATATGCTCGCCCTCTATCACATTATGAGACCGAAATTCAGCGAGAAGTGGGTGTACTGGTTACACCTCTGCCTACCCCTTCGTGGATTACAGGCGAGAGTGTATATGTATGTATATATTATTGTTATCGACTTAAAATCGAATATATATTTTATTTTTCATCAATACCATAAAATGCTTTAGGTATACATATTTGTTGTTCTATGTATCATCATTAATCTCAAGATAACTATTAATTCTATTTGCTATACCCATCAATACTAATTTAATCCACTTAAACACCCTCTCGCTCGTAAAAACCATTTCATTACTTCCCTTATAAACGCAGCATCGAATCTAACCTCTACCAAGAATATAAACCAAACATTGTTGCAGACGCACATCTTCAAATCACTTGTATGCGTCGTACAGGGGCTGGCGAGAATCATTTATCTAAAAGCCGCTCCCTTCTGCCATCAAAACTAAATCATGTAGGGCGAGGAACATAAACTCGACCGCTCTTGCAGTTAGATAAAATGTAAGGGAAGTTTGATTCACTCGTGTGACACGTAGGAACACGGCCAACTACCGCGACCCGGCCCTCAGTAACGACGTCTTTATACTCAGCTATCTCTATTTGACTACGACTCATAACTCAGCCTAGAGGGCACTTGGTAAAACATTATTGGAAAACTCAAACCCACTCATGAATTCTAATGAAATTCGATATTAGATACTGTGTTCAGTTGATCCGCATTGAGGCTGACGTGTGCATTTTAACATTTTATTCTTTATTTATACAGAGCTCTGATTCCCAAGATACGAAAATTTCAATAATGCATAAGATTTATATTTGAAATCATTTACAACACAATGTTACTTCTTGCAAAGTTATAATCATTTGTGACGATCCTTAATTCCCTAATCTTCAATTAACTTCTTAATTACCACCGGCGGCGGCATGAGAATTGTGCTTGAAAAAAGTCATTTGAGCACATCTTAGCGGGCAAATATCGTGGACGGCCTCAGAGGTTCATCTGGAGATAAGCGGCGAGAGGCGGGGCGGGGGAGTAGAGACGAAGGCGGCCAGCATCTGGGCCGGTAATTAAGCGCATCTGCCTACGTTCAATTTTGAAACGCGCTGGATGAGAGTTGCCCCGCGCTTTCGGGTCCATTCTGGAGGTTACGAGCAAATTGCTAAACTTTCAATTAAAGAGTTGTTATTCAAAACCGCTCCCAGCTCTCTGACGGAGTTATATTTTATTTCACAACGAAAACTCTTATTGGTACTTGTTTTCCGCTCTACTTAGCCACAGTTTAACGATTTCTCGCAAGGAAATTGTTGGAATTTATTAACAACTGTCTATTTTAAATAAATTCTCATGCCAGTTTTAAGTAGACGCTTAAAGATTATACGAGATGATCCGTTGAGAGTTTTAGAGGAGAATTTATATATAGTAAAGCGCTTGAGCTGTTCATTATAGATCGTACCTATACTTGTTAATTAAAACGGATATCGGAACTTTCAATATATGTAATTAATATGATTAAGTAAGCTGTAGGTTTTAGGTTAATACACCGCTTCAACCGGGTTATTCGCAATATATGACCAGAATACTTAAAGCGGATGGTTCCTGTCACATTGGATACGATGACTGAAATTTCCGATGACTCGAATCTCCATCCCTGTATCCTCCATTTCTTAGAGGTTTAAACCCACGTCCATTCATGGCTTTGACGATTTGAGCGCTGTTCGCCCACGCACAAAACATTACTAATATTGTAATGTTGGGTCTCGCGCGGTTACGGCGACAGAGACTTCAATTCCTAACCCTTACACTGCTATGGCAAAACGGTGTCAGTTTATAGTCGTAAGCTATTAACTTACATGTAAAAAAAATGTTGCTAATGAGTACAAACAATGATACTTAAGACATATAATGTACACAACTAAAGAAGTATGAAGAAATTTTGAAGTGTATACAGTACTTAACTTTTCTATCATCTACTTCTTTTTTATTATAGAGCAGTATGTTTCCTAACCGACTGTGGGTCGCAACACCCGAAATACGTAATTTCGTACGGCCACTGAAGTATAATCTAATAGAATTATAAATTAGGCACACAATTCTTGTTTGTTATTTGATTTTAATTGCAGTAGAATCCCTAGAGAAGTACCTAAATAATTTTAACAAAACGAATGTTATGTGCAAGTTTTACCTCTAAAAAACATTCATACATCTTTATATTAATACATGAAGAGAAAACTTTGTACATCTTTTTAAGCATATTGCGCGCACCCCCATATATGTGACCCCTGGTTTTTGTCGGGGGTCTAGAGTTGGGGTACGATGCTTGGCCGTTTTGCAGCCCCCGGAGTACTCTGACTCTAGACCCTCGACCGCTTCTTCACCTTCTTGCCCATTGCTATAACATGAGATACATTTTTCCGGAATAAAAAGTAGCTCATGTGACTCCTGAATATTCTAGCATAGGTGAAAGATTTTTTTTAATCGGTTATATTGTTTTTAAGTTTATCCATTACAAACAATAAAAATCTCTTTATAATATAGACATGCCAATAACCTGGGCAAAATCATGAGCACGCTAAAATTTCGTCCATGACGTTGCAGACGCAACACGTAGGACGAAGACACGAAAAAGGCATTACCGCGCCGTAAAGTATTGTAAACTTTTCAAAAGAGCTACTAGACTATCTCATTACATTGCTGTTGTGACATCGCTAGAGATCAATGACAAGGGCTCTATTCATCACGTTCCTTTCGACTTCCCTTTTGTTATTGTGTGAAGGTAAATAATAATTATTTTAATATAATTAAGCCAGCAACCTGGTTTTTTTTCTAGTTCTACAAACAAAAGAAAGTGACTTATTTGGTTTTCATTCAGAGGGTACTTAGACTTTTGTATATCAGAGTATAAACGAGCAAACAGGTCACCTGATGGTACGTGATCACCACTCATGTCTATTCACAATACTATAGGGAACGTGCACAATGAAGGTGCTGCCTACTGGTGCCGCCAATATGAATTGTACTTATCAATACTAGTTATTGTTTAGCTATAGCCCGGTCAAATTAAACCAAAAAATAGGAGGTTACAAAAATTCACACTCAGCTGAAAATGGTAGGATTGTTCAAAACACTATTATAAATGAAATGTGAAAAATCCTCATCGATCAGACATCTGGAATAAAATGTCGTGCTCACTTTATTGGCAACAAAACAATCAGAAAATCCATTGCATCAGCGACACGTTCCTTCAATTTTACCTGGTGAAGAAAAAAATCCGCAAAAATTGGAGGACATAAATATTAATAACTTTAGACTTTGAAAACATTATACTTAAATGAAAACGTGATTTAGAAAATATTTTACTGTTATTTTCACGTCGTAAACATTGGAAAATTTCATCTGTGCGACAATTTTGGAAGGTATCACAGCCTCATTTTCTACATTTATATTCCCTTCCGCTTGTAATACATGGCCGGCCTCGAGAAGCTTTTGGCCTTATAACATATTTTGGACACGCTGTCGATCATTAATAATTGACCGGAGCCCATATTTTATAATTTTATCATATTAAATAATAATTTTGATAAAAAGAAAATCTTGTTTATGTATTGACAGCACGATGTTAGATCTGGAAAGTTTCTTTTACTGTCCGCATAGTGTCTCTTTTGTCCGTTTAGTGCTGCCACCTATAGTTACTGCACGTTCCCTATATTAAATCTACGAAACACAACATCAAGTTGTCACTTCATCTCGGCTTTCTGTGAGACCCTGGTATTACCCCAGTGAGCTAGCTCATTAATTCTATGGAAAAAAGTCTCCACACCGTGGCTCTACCATTTTTGCCTCAAATGTGTGGTTTGCTTAGGTCAGTGGTCCCGGCCTAGTAGTCCTTCGGGCGATCTGGGTCGGAAGGTCGGTGAGTCCGGCATAACCATCTCTCCTACCCCAAGGACCAGAAGGTATCCGTAAGAAGGATTTTCCCCGCGGGAAAAAAAAAAGTCAGTAGTATGTCGGTACAAACGGTTAAACAAACTTGGTAAAATAGAATTAAAAACAAAATTTACCTACCTAATTTACCTTTATGCACCAACTAGTAACCCAGCCCAGCTTCGCATGGGTGCAATTTATATAAAAAAAATAACTAGAACTCTAAATGTGTATGTAATATGTAGATGGTATGGAACCGCTAGTTTTACAATAGGATAGACCATCTCTCGGTCCGAGACGCTAGTTTTACAATAGGTTTTTTTTCGCACCGCTAGAGAGTGGAACTCTTTGCCGGAGTCTATATTTCTCGAAAATTATAACCTGGGTATCTTTAAGTCTGGAGTGAATTGGTATAGGGAAGCGTGCTCCACCGTAGGCCACATCATCACTTACCATCAGGCAAGATAGTGGTTAGACGTAAGCCTATTTAGGTAAAAAAAATACAAAAGAGACTGTTAGGATACGTTGCCATAGAAACAACGTTCGGCATGAAAGTAAATCTTTTGGCGACTTGGTTCCGATATATGTATCTTTATTATTTATACATACGAAATTAGAATTAGGATGTACTATACATATAAACCATCCGGAATAAATTATCTGCATTATAGTTAAAACCGTTTTAAAATCCGTTGCGTGGTTTAGAAGGAGTTAGCGGATATACAGACAGACAGACGTGGAGGGCGAATTCATTTTATGTATAGATATAGAAGAGGTCAATTCAAAACGCTTTTCATAACCAGAACAACTGAAATCGCATGCAAACCTAATTTAAAAAGTAATATTTAGCACAACATTGTGTAGCTCATTCACGTAGCATTGAATAGTTTGTATTGTTTCAGATAGCCGAGTGCGGTGCTCTTTCGGCTCCATGTGCGTCAGCGGCGCGGGGGGGGAGTATGCTGGTGCATCTCTTGATACTTAGCACCGCGTTCGCGGCAGCTAACACGGGGAAACACGGTTAGTGCAACATATTTGACAGAGAATATTTTAGAGATTTGACAGCCTCCGGGGCGCAGCGGACGAGTAGCCAACTGTGAAACGAGAGGCCGTGAGTTCGATTCCTGCACCGAAACAAATATTTGTGTGACAGATAGATATGTGTTTCTGTCTGGGTGTTGTGGACCCGTAGTCCCTCGTAGTTCTTGATACCCACGTTACAGGTTTGGCCTAGTATAGTGTAGGTCTATGTGTATGACTGTTGGGTGTATTCATTATTTGTTTAATAACCTGATCGTCGCTGTATTAATTAAGTACAGAGTACATATCTCTTTGCTGACAATATTAAAGTTATTATATGCGACATTTTAAATGAACAAGACGAAAAATAAACAAAATTCCAAAGGCGTTATATTTCTGCCTTCGTTACCTGACTTTGCTAACTTGATTATACAATTCAAAAACAGCTTTTAAGGCCAAAAAAGAATTATGTTAAGACTCGGTCGCTGTTTGCAAATAATAAAAATACAGACTTGCAAAGTTGAAAAATTCCCGTAAAAATTTGCATAAACCTTGCTGAGTCCTGTACACTTTTCCGACTTTTTATCTAATTTTTGTATGCTTCCTTTTTTAGTGCAAAAAAATATTTTTGATAATAATTTATCAATCATAATACGATAAATTTATGTTAACAAATAAATTATAATCAAAAATAGTTCCTTTAACATTGTGCTGCTGCGTTGGTCCTGTTTATGTTTCACGTAGGGTATTTTATATCAGAGGAAGAACACATGTTATTCCGACGCTGAGCCCGCTAGATCAAACATGACGGTGATGTATAGTCGGGGAGGAGGGTCCACTAAAACCTAACAACCCACCTGCTTATTCCACCCGACTTGACTTTCTTCATTCGGACACGTGCTCGTAAAAGCTATTTACTTTTTCACAGTCCAGATACAAACCGAAGTTGAACAATATATTTTATGGGATTACGTTTTGGTCTGATATTTTAAAATAATATTTGGATTGTAATGTAGAAGTTTTGTAAATTGTAGGGATTTTGTTAACTAGGTGTATTTTGTCTGACTTTATAATAATACAAAAGGTATTATTTCCACTTTTAATGATAAGTTTGTATCTGTAAATTTCAACCTCAGAGGTTGATTTTTTGCCAAATTTGTTGAATAAATACAAATTGGTATTCACATTTCTATACAGAGATAGACTTAACTCACAGCTAAAAGTGGCATAAAGACGTCAAAAAACGATTAAGTGCGATTCGTGCGAAAAAAAATAAACAATCGAAAATAGACCCGATATAAAAAAGGAAATACCTGACGCGGCATTGCCTTTGTGAACTCAGAACCGAATCCCTGGAGGTTTATGTCTTTTCGGATCAGGAGGCTTACCGGATGACCCGGGAGGGAAACTCCTTCCCTCATAAATATTTACTTTATGAAATAACGCGCCCCAAGCTCAGCTTAGTCTTACCTTACACGCTGCCTGTCGACAGGTGATAACTGCCAAATATAAATGTGTACATCCATTAGTAATAACGTACGATCAAAGACTTAGAAAATGTTCGTTGTGACAGAAGTACTATACATATGTCACCATACCACACATACTGTAAGGATTTTTTTTATGAAATGACTATTGAATTCTTGGTGTCTAATACATTATGAGAAACGTGGACAAAGTTTATGTACCTTAAATCTATGTATTAAATTAACTGACAACTATTGTTAAGTAAACTAAAAACCAAAGATAAAAAAAGTGTAAGCATACATGTTATTTTATATGCATTATTAATGTTAAAAGTAATCGCTGGCTACTTGTACATTCGTATATTTATTTTGCAATATTAAGAATAAAATTGACTTTATAAAAGCTGAACAACTGAGTCAGAACATAAATAAAAACTTTGCTTCAGAAAATCTGTCGGTTAAACGTAAAGTTAATTGTGTTTTGATAGGACCTAGGCATAAAGGCCTAACATTACGATCATTTAAATCCCAGGCCTATCCCCGTTACCACGAATTAAATAAACCTCAAATCGACATTAAGCATAATTACAACATTCGGTTTCATAATTACAGGTAATTTTCTTGTGGAATCTAATATAATAATAGCACTGAAAGAACTAGTGACGGAACAAAAACAGAAAGTAGATGAATTTTAGTGATATTTAATCTTTTATTCAGTGACTATTTATTATTCGAAGACGAACGATTTTTATTTGTTTTTTTTTTTTGTATTAGAAATAATAAAGGCTCGAGTGTGAACCGCACATTCAATAATATTACAAGTCATCATAAACATTACAGACAGGATTGTACTTTAATTTGTGGTAGATATAGATTTCACAACATTTATCTGAAAATAGAATCAAAGTTGTAACTGAAATCACACTTAAGTTTAATTTTTTGTCGACCTTAATTTATAAGGCTGTCACCGACTGTTGCGTTTATCGTTACTTAGTCTTACTCCTTTATTGTTATCATAGATTGAGACTATGATACGGTCTCAATAATATACTTCTACTACTATAGATAATGAACTTCATTCGATTTTACACATAAATTCGATTAATTATAATTTTTTTTAACACCCAACAGCCCCTTATCCCACAATAAGATACAAGTATTGTGTCATGGGTATCAGGGACTAAGAGTAAGAGAGACTTTCGGTCTGACAACACCCAGACTGTCTCTCTCTCACACAAACATTTGACCCGATGTGGGAATCAAACCCACGGCCTATCGTTTCACAGCCGGCTACTCGCCTACTGCACAACGGAGGCAGTCATTTTTCTCTATAAAAATCTAATACTGTGCAAGGATCTTTTCAAATATCGTTTTACCCTTTCATCTTTTAGTTGGTCTTATACTCTGCATTCCAATTTGTGGTCGTTCTAGACGACATTTCATCTTTGAGTTTAGCGTTTAAGTTTTATATGGATAGCATATATATTTTTGAATTCAAATCTTTTTCAAGCGCGGTGAACGCTTTTTGATTGAGTAAAAACTTTGAGACCGTCTCACTAACATGCTATAATATCAGTATAAATGTACCTATATGTATTTATATGTATAGTTCTCGCTAGTTGTAGCAGCGATAATTGGTAGTGGTACGGACTGTCGAGATGAAAATAGTAGGTTTGAAACCTGCCCAAATAGCATCATATACCTTTGAGTTACCTTGCTTTAACGGTGATGGAAACTGGGAAACTTTACTGGGAATTGTCGTAAGAATTTCAAAGGTATGTGAAGTTCACCAACCGATATTAGGCCACCGTGGTGGACTAAGGCCTTCATTCATCACTTCACATTAAATATATAAAGCCGATATACTATGTACAACTACATTAATATCAATGATTGTAATTTGCAATTTATTTTAATTTTTAAATAATAATAAGAGTAAAAATCTAAGTTTGAAGCTATTATATCTATCGGAAATAAGTAACAATTTTTTAACAAGAGACATTCATTTATTTATGCTTTATTGTACACCAGAATAAAAACATTAACAGTACAGTGCAATAAACTTAAAATAGAATGTACAAACAGCGCTCTTACCGCTAACTGCGATCTCTTCCAGACAACCTTTATATGGGTTGGATTTGAAGAGAAACAAAAGTAATGGGTGGTCATAGTAGGGAAATAGACATATAATGATCCATACAATCTTTTTCTCCAAATATATCTCCATAGTGCCTATGGTATAACCAAAATTCAACTTTATCGATTAACTCAAATACAGATGAAGCGTGAAATGAACTGCACGATTACCCCGTATAGTTATGAATTAATACAATATTCATTGAACGAAACACAAATGACGCGGCACTGTGATGCATGAAGGCTCACGTTGGTAGATGTACGTGCGAATACCCGGCTATTTCCATGCTACGCATCAATATACTGAAAAGTTACATCCAATTAGCAGAGAACGATGACACACGAACTTCGTCCAACCGGGTAAACGCGACAGCCAGTGTTCCCAATTCGAAATACCGCGCCAGCTATTATTTTAATTGTTGAAATGTAATTTTGTACTGTTTAGACATGGGAAACCGGATTGGAAGATTGAAGAAGCGTCTTAAAAACAATTATAATTTATTTTACCCGAAACTTGTGGACTACATAAATATATCTGGTTACGGGAATCGACCCTGCGGAAACATACCCATTGCCTGGGAAATTCTTGTATAATGGTTAGACATTATTACTGTCAACTATTAATAATTATTTATTTACCGAAACAAACACAAGCGGAGGATAAAAACCTGTAGTAATCCCCAAATAAAGAAATAATGTGGTAAGTTATCAGCTATTCAGATTTATTTGTATGTAAATTGAGAAGGTTCAATTTAATACCCTTATTATAGAGTAGCACCAGAATTACACGTGTATAAATATACGTTTCTACGTGTGTAGAAATATAAATATTCTTGATAGGTATAGTTTGCGACAGGTCGACATGGCAATCGGGGTATGAGGTGAGGCGCGGGGGAGGGGTCACCCGCATACCCGCACATCGCCCGCGCCGTCTTAGTCGTAGCGCTGCACGACGCACGAGTTCGCATCGACCGCGTTTATCGATATCGATCTCGGTCACATTATTCTTTGTCTTTGTGTATTAAAATGACTTCGGTCGTTTCCTCGTCACGTGTTAAAACAAAAAACCAATAATTAGTTCTTAAACACGAGAACTAATCTGAAAAGTATTAGAAAATTGTGACATTAAACGGAAAGACAATTATTATAATTACCCTGTCAATCAGACATTGGATATGGCTGCGTTTTACACCGAATTTTTAGAACTTTGCACAGAATATACGAATCGAAATTAGCAGGACCCAATAAACAATTAAATAATTGATTATGATGAATTAAATATTATTATAAAATGTTTTACTTATAATAAACATTATTTAATAAATTTAGTCTTATTTTCTTGCATTGCAATAAAATAAATATCGATATAAACTACCTGCTACATTTTGCCACACCACTAGAAAATTGCCATGTCGAGCTGTCGCATACTATACTTTGTGTTTAATATAGATTTTTCATATAACGCTGCAAGATATTGAATATTATTTTTTAATTATCCCATGATACTGCCTATATATGGGCAGGGAGTAATTGGTTTCGTATTGAGGAAATATGTATATAATGTATTTTTCCTCCGTATAGATAAAATAAAATGTATACATAAAACGCCCATGCCAGCAGAAAAGAGGGGAACTAATAAAGCTACGCTAATTATTGCGAACATGTGGCAACATAAACAATATTGCAAGAACTATTTATTTCGCATTATTTTTTGGTAATGTTGATTCTTTGTTCTTTTATTAGACATTACATAAGTTTCATAATAAGTCTTAATAATCTGGACTTATGACTATTATACAGAAATATGATTACTAAATTTCAATGAATTTACAAGCAAAGATCGTAACTTTTAACACTTGTTTTTATTCAGTGGTTACGTGTAAATTTTTATATCAGATCTAGTTTATCTATCCTCGGTTCGGTATGCCACGATACATGTGATATTTAATTATATCTTTTAGCATGTATAAATAGGTCTTCGTGTGTATCATTGAAGAGGTAAGCAGAGATGCGACTCCTGCATTCATAATTCACCAAGCTTATTTTTCCGATAATATGAGACTGCCTCTGCGACGCAGTTGTAATTGCACATGCGTTACGACTCCTGTGTTGAGGTGTCGGGTTCGATCCCCGGGTCGGGAAAGTGATATCAGGTTTGTATTTAGAAATACTCAGTATCAGCCCGGAGTCTGGAATTGAGCCCGGTATGACGATAGGCTCGACCCCTATCACATTATGGGACCGTAATAAATTCGGCGAAAAGTGGGTGTACTGGTTGCACCTCTGCCTACCCCGTCTTGGATTACAGGCGTGAGTTTTTTTGCATGTATGATTTGAGATGTGTCAGTAAATCATAACGGAAACACATTTTTTTATTGAAAACTCATATCTATGGTCGATTGCCTGACCTGTATCCTAAAACTTCATAAATTTAATAAACGCTACCAATCGGTCTTAATAAAGAAATAAAAGGTTAAAATATCTGAAAATATAATGAATATAATGTTATATATATTTCAATGATTTAAATTCAAAATTAAACTCCATCAAACCACTACCGGCCGCGATCCCATAAACGAAGACAAAAGACAAACACTTGTAGATTCTCGATGAAAACGCAACGGGCTATCAAATCTTCATTACCAATTTCTATACAGACTTATTATTATTTCGAAAGATAAACAGTTCTTTACTCATCATCCCCTGGCCCTTATGCCATTCTTTTTTCATAGGAAAAAAAATTATCGATACCGTCGCACCTCGGAAAAACTAGGCGGATATGTCAGACTCACCCATCTTATGATACAGCGTTAAGTCTCCTGAAAGATAAAAAATCCCCTGGACTGGATGGCAAGCGCAGTGCCGTCCAGTTAGACTATCAAATAGCGAAAGACAATCTATTCCTCGCAGTAGCGAGGCCGGCATGATTGTGTTAAGTATAACACAATAATGCCGGCCTGCTGTGTAGCTTTTTCACACTACGCCTTGGTGCAAGGAGATGAAGAAGCGGTCGCGGGTCTAGTGTCAGAGTACTGAAAAGGACACTGCCCGACGTTGGAACGCGACACACTTGCGTGTGCCAATAGCGGATTTTTCACCCTGTGTACGGTGGTGGCTATCCGGGTGGATGTGAATATATCCTACCACCAGTAAATATTAATATACCGGGTGTCCAAGAAAATGGCGCAGCTGCTTATATACATTATAGTATAACGGGAATGCATCTTGAAGGATAAAGTATACAGCTGAAAGTTCATGACCTGACATAATTTAAAGGGAAGTCTATTAAAATTTCGTTGCTGGTGAAAAAAGTTTTCATGGATTTTTTCATTAACGATTTAATCTATGACGAAATTAAAAAATATGTGAACCTTAAAATGACTTACTTTAACCATTCTAACTGGTTTTATGCGGAATAGTTGAGATAATAATTGAAACTTTAAACTGTTATAACACCGAAACAGATATGGTTTTTTCAAAAATTATTTTTTTATTAGCATATTAATAGTATGCCCTTGCATCCAGGGAAGCAGGTGCGCCATTTTCTTGGACACCCGGTATATGTAAATTATACTCTACGCTAATAATGACTACTTAAATCTCGAAGTGGTTCTATATTGAATAGGGCATAAGAGTTTTGTCGATACCGACCATTTGCGGTGCGTTTTATCTCCTTGCGTAAGTCGCGCACCAAAGGACTGCCTCGGCTTTAGCGGCAGCAATGAGGCCAACACATGTTGTTCACCATCCCGGAAGGTTTAGATTAAATAATACCTTTTTTTTTTAGTGCCTGGATAGGCAGACGAGCAGACGGGCCACCTGATGGTAAGTAGTCACCGCCGCCCATAGACTTCTGCAAAGCCAGAGCCGCTGCCTACCGTTATTATGATATTACCTATTATTATGATTAAATAAATTGGATGTCAATCACCTCGGGGAAGCCAATTCGCCAAGCTGGTCTAATTTGACATCTAAGGTGTAAACCTATCAAGATGAGTCCGTAAATAATTGCAAGAATAAATACACCCAATAGTCATACACATAGTTCTGACCCCACACTAGATAAAACCTGTATATACACAAACGTTTGTCTCGGTGCGGGAATCGAACTCACGGCCTCTCATTTCACAGCCAGCTATTCGCCCGCGGCGCCACATACGCTGTCAAAGCACCTTTAATCCCATGTTTAACCTGGCGGCGGTGGAACTTACTTTTTTAGTTTTAACCACTTTCTATCTGCCTAATATCAGTATCTTCTGAGAAATCCAGATTAGAATATCTATACAAAGAATAGGGCATTAGAGATATTTCCCGAATTTAATTGTACTTTGGTCCGTCCCGGATTAATGATCAAGAAGGGAAAATTACATTAAAAAAATCTAAACACTAATAATTGGTGTCATTTATGAACGCAAAGGTTTCTACGAAAGGTGACAAATATCTGTAATTTCACACTAGCCTAGCCCATTAAATGTATGAATTTATTATACATATACCAACCACTGCAAGTACGCGTTAGAAAAGGTATAATGGAACCGGCTATTGTCTACAAGTAATCATTTTCTATAATTTCCTGCTGAAGTATAAATAATATTATTTAACATAAGTCCTTAAAGCTTAGCGGTATGACGACAGTTAACACACTTATGTACATGGTACACGTCTCATTACACTAGAGATAGCGTACTTAGGCCGAGAAACCATCGAGGTCGTCGGCTCAAATCCATGATGGGACAATTACTTATATTTTTCAAATTAAAACAAATCACACTGCGTTTGTAATTTTAAGATCTTTTATGACAACCATTCATAGAACGCAACAATACAATTGTTTAATTTGGAAAGGCACCCATATAATCTCAAAGTAAGTTTGTGACACACACACACATACACTCACGCCTGTAATCACCGAGGGGTAGGCAAAGGTGTAACTAGTACACCCACTTTTCGCCGAATTTCGGTCCCATAATGTGATAGGGGGCGAGCCTATCGCCATACCGGGCACATTTTCCGGACTCCGGGCTAATACTTAGGAATTTCTAGATAGAAAAACACAATATCACTTTACCCGACCCGGGGATCGAACCCGAGACCTCAGCACAGCAGTCGTAACGCATGCGCAATTACAACTGCGCCACCGAGGCAAGTTTGTGAATAATGTTAAAAAGATTTATCACACAGATAAGCTCGAAGGTGACTTTTACATTTTCTTTAATAAGGAATACTTAGAACTAGATAACTTCTGGTGGTAGGATATTCATATCCGCCCGGATAGCGACCACCGTACACAGGCTGTAAAACCCGCCATAGTGGCACACGCCAGTATGTCGCGTTCCGGGATCAGCCAGTGTACATCCGGTTTTTCTCGGGGGTCTAGAGTTGGGGTACAATGTTTGGCCATTTTGCGGCCTTCTGAGTACTCTGACAATAGACCCTCGACCGCTTCTTCACCTTCTTGCCCACGGCGTAGTGTGAAGAAGCAGGCCGGCATGAGTGTGTTGAGTAGCGGGGGATAGATCGTCTCTCGCTACTCGATACTCTAATTGGTCCGTACTGCGCTTACCATCAGGTGAAGTGCGGTCACTTGCCGTGCAAGGATAAAAAAAACATATAACTCAACAATACAATTGTTTAATTTGTAAAAGGACCCAATCTCAAAGGTTAAAAATGTTAGTCACACAGACAAGCCTTAAGGTGACTTTTTTTTATATAAGGTATACTTATTATTATTGCGTTTCTTAATACACAGACCTCCCAAGCATGTAGTTCATTAAAACGTCTTTAAACTCAGAGCTTTAATAAATAGTCGCTGAGTAAACTTCAAATAATTATACAAGTTAAATAATAAACAAAACTAAGTGTCAAAATAATGGGCATTGCGATCTCTTTAATCGCAAACAACGGGGACAAAGATAAAGATAAAATATCAGTGGCGTGATGATCTCCGTCACTAATTAAAACTTTGAACAGTGAAAGAGCAAAGATGTGGCCTCCTGCGAATTGTGCCGTTTCTGTCTCACTTTAATTGCGCCTTCTAGGGATCGTTTACATTTATTGCCGCTGAAAAACTCTCATTCAACGTCAATGAATGAACATTTCATGCTCAAGGAAGTGCCGTATAGATATATCACAAAATGTCATATGTTTGGTCAGTGACATTTAATTTAAGAAAAAATAGTTCCTATCTTTGATATTTTTATAATACTTTA
Organism: Laothoe populi; assembly: GCA_905220505.1. NCBI lineage: Eukaryota > Metazoa > Arthropoda > Insecta > Lepidoptera > Sphingidae > Laothoe > Laothoe populi. The sequence goes on from HG992148.1 coordinate 14,232,612, forward strand.
TAACTTTAGCAAAAATAATAAATATTAAACCTTTTTGTATAAATAATTTATAAAACACTTGTAAAATAAAACGGAAATATAATAATAATACTAGCCCTGTATTAAACATTGTCCCACTGCTGGGCACGGGCCTCCTCTACTAATGAGAGGGGTTAGGCCTTAGTCCACCACGCTGGCCTAATGCGGGTTGGCAGACTTCTCATACCTTCGAAAACTCTCAGATATGCAGGTTTCCTCATGATGTTTTCCTTCACCGTTAAAGCAAGCGATAATTAACATTTTAATACACACATAACTTTAGAAAAGTCAGAGGTGTATGCCACTTGGGTTTGAACCTACGGCTTTCGTATTGACAGTCCGTACCGCAACCAACTAGGCTATCGCTGCTATTAAAACGGAAAACACCATTTAAAATATAGGTATGAGGACTACTCTTCCCTTTTCCTCATACTTATATTTTAAAGCGTATAGTTCGAAGTAGCTCTGTCTCTCTAGCACGCCCGTAACATAAGTGCGGTGACGTCCCGATTCAGATCGTGCATCATATCTGTCAATTCATAGTTGCTCATTCCACCGTACTCTAAAAGGTTCTTACTTATTTATTTTTTGCAACGGATTTATATAAATTTATAAATGTTTTTAGATATGCAAGGTATTTTTTAGAAATTTAATTAATAAATAACACCCAACAGTCACACACATAACCCCGACCCCGCAGTAAGACACGTCTTGTGTCGTGGGTATCAGGGACTACGAGAGACTTTCGGTCTCTAAACACCCAGACCCCAAACACACATATCTGTCTGTCACACAAACATTTGTCCCGGTGCAGTGTATGATATATTCGCTGGTGGTAGGATATTCATATCCGCCCGCATAGCGACCAGCGTACACAGGGCGAAAAACCCGCCATAGTGGCACACGCAAGTGTGTCGCGTTCCGGGATCAGCCAGTGTACATCCGGTTTTTGTCGGGGGTCTGGAGTTGGGGTACAATGGCCATTTTGCGGCCTTCTTAGTACTCTGACACTAGACCCTCGACCCCTTCTTCAGCTTCTTGCTCATGGCGTAGTGTGAAGGTGCAGGCCGGCATGAGTGTGTTGAGTAGCGGGGATAGATCGTCTCTCGCTACTCAGTACTCTATTTGGACCGCACTGCGCTTACCATCAGGTACAGTGCGGTCACTTTGCCGTGCCAGGATAAAAAAAAATTAATTAATCGAACCCACGGCCTCTCGTTTCACAAGCGGATAGTCGAATACTGCGCCACAGAGGCTGTCAAAAATATTGAACACTTTAAAATCACTTGAAACTATGATACAAGAATCATATTACAATTTAAATCACCAATATGTCATGATAAATTAGCAGCATTTAAATATTTGCAATATTAAGCAAGATTAATTGTTAAATATTTTTTTATTAATTACTAGATGTTGCTCGCGGCTCCACCCGCGTTTAGGTTATATTTGTAAGAAAAGGTATACAATCTAGAAACCTGTAAATTCATCAGTGTTTCTCTACAATATTATGCATGTATCATACATATAAAGCTTCCTCTTGAATCACTCTATCTATTAAAAAAACGCTTTAATATCCGTTGCGTAGTTTTGAAGATTTAAGCATACATAGGGACGGACAGCGACAGCGACTTTGTTTAGAAGACTATGTTAAGAAGAAATCGACGACTTTTTTAACCAACATCTGTATATATAAAAGAAGAAACTGACTGACTGACTGATCGATCAACGCACAGCCTAAACGGCTGGGGTTATAGACTTGAAATTTTGACAGTAGGTACCTTTTATCACGTAGGCATCCACTAAGGAAGGGTTTTTGGAAATACCACCCCTAAGGGGGTAAAATAGGGGTTGAAAGTTTGTATGAAAATCCGTCATTTTTGAAGTTAAACGCATCAATATTGGTATTTTGTATTGTATACTTTTTCTCCCAAACATGACCTCCACGCGGGCGGAGCCGCGAGTAACAGCTAGTAAAATATAAAAATCGATCATTAAGCAGCAAATACTTAAAACCAGCTTGAAGTAGGGTTTTCAAAGAAAGGCAATTCTTACTAAGGGGCCGAGATATTCAACAAACAAAACGGGAGCAGAAGGTTTAATCTCTATGAGGTACAAATCGCTCGTTATGTAAATTGAATCTCTTGCAAATTTGAATCGCTTTCATAAGCCAATTCCCTGTGAATAAAAACAATGGGATACTCTTTCAACATTTTAGATATTTCTTGAGCGGAGAATTTATCTCGGCTCATTAATTATTCAGCTGCGTAGGTCGAAGCTAGTTGTTTTACCAAAGGAACATCTATTTTTTGGATTTTTCGGAAATCGTGTCTAAAATTCACAAAAGTTTTTATCCGAAATTTAATATTTCGAGGATAGATTTCTTTGGCTGATATCGATCTAATTACAACTTGCTTAATATATTTTTTATAAAACTACATTTTCACAAGCTGTAGGTACCATTGAAAATAAATGAACTGTCAGTAAATTGGGGACATTCATTTGTTGAAAAAGATCAAATGCAGTTACGACGGGAATTCCCAACCGTTTTCATCGCAATTACTCAAAATAAAACAATGTTGGAACTATAATATTTGGTTTCCTTCTTTATACCGTGCCATATTGTCTGGGGACGCCGCAAAAACACTCTATAGGTTTAAAGTTCGCCAATCCTTTTTATATTGTTCCTTTAAAGTACACTAGACTCGAACAATAACAGTGATTAAATACTCTCATAACTTTCGTTTCAATTTTACGTATTATTTCCACGCGACACAACTTTTCGGACACATACTGTGTGTTTTATGAATCTAAACGTATAACTTAGAATTAAATGTCTCTAAATTCTTACCCGCGGATCCGAAATTCATACGTATATCATAAATATTCGAAAAACTTAGGTAGAAGAAGATATTATGTAAAACTATGAATGTGCCTCATAAATACTTAATATCTCGCTGTGCAAGAAACGCTGGCTCAGAAGCGTATAAGACCGCATAGTTGAATTGTAAACAGTGTATTACGTATGTTAAAAATTGTTGATACAGCTTTCTCACAAGTGACGGCAATAAAAACGAACAAAACGGCGAATAGCTGACTCTCACAATGACACAGCTAGACGCAGTGTCAAGTACAGAAAATTATGTCCATTCATCTAGCGCGGGCGAGGATTAAGCGAAACTGGGTCGCATCTTCAATGTCCTGACTTGTGACTCTGGCTGGCGACAAGTTTAAGCGTTTTCAACATCACATAAGCCCGCTAATTAAAATGTTTGTTGCCATTCAATGCGACCTGGCCGAATGTGTTTTATGAGCTCGCTTATTTTGTACTGCGGATATGCAACGTAATTATGAAAACGTACGTGATTAGAGAATGCTTCATGATAATATAAATGTGCTGTTCTATTATACATTACTGGGATTTTAAAAATATATAATACCAATTCAGAGATAACTAAAAAAAATCAAAAGAAGCAAATAAGACAGTTTTTTTATCCTGGCACGGCAAAGTGATCACACTCAACCTGATGGTAAGCGCATGGTCGTCCAGTTAGAGCATCAAGCAGCGAGAGAGAATCTATCCCTCGCTACTCGACACAATCATGCCGGCCTGAGTTCCACTTAAGTACAGATCAAATATTAAATTAAACTAGTCGTGAAACCCTGTTCAAGTCAAGAAAATGTAAGACAAATTAAACTCGTTCACAATAAATTGTTAACGCAACGTTGATGTGATGAATTTTATTATTATTTCCCAAGGCAAACTACTACCAGGATAAAAAATTAACCTATCTGTTATTCCATCATGTACAATATGGGCAAACAAAATTTGGTAAAGATTGATAGCAGCGACCGCGAAGCCGAACGGTTACAAACAACTCCTTTCTCGGATGAAGAAAAAATAGAAAATTTTGCTCACGACTTTCTTTGGTGGGTCGTTCATTGTAAGAATTTATTATGATGCCAAGTATTGTAAATTAAGCTACTGATTAAGCTATTAGCTTCCATTTTTCAACTATTTTTAATTACACTTTTCGAAGTGACGATTATCAATCTATTGTTTCAAAAAACATTGTGTGTATACACAATAGCAATATATAATAAACTACAACTTTTGTTCATGTTTAATTTAATAATAAACAAAAAATATTATCTGAGAAATGTGGTCAAAATCACAGGAGATAGCACAGATTGCATATATAAATGTGTTTATAATCCTTACGTTATCATAAGAGTTCTACTTTGAAGTACGGATCCCTAAAATCACTCCAAGAACAATTAATAGATCAGAATAAATGTGATACTTTACCGCAATTTGTCGCGTATTATAAAGATCAGATATTTAGGAAAATATAACCTAACAATCGAGACAGTAAGGAGAGCCTGGATAATGTCTTTTGGCACCAATTAAAACTTTGGAAACGACGGGGAAAAGGTTGAGAAATAGCGATTGGCGGATAGTAATGACGCTGTAGTCTTGTTTTAATTCCCTCACTTTTTCTTACCGTTTTCTTAAATTATTATATTAAAAACCCTATTAAGACGAACAATCTCCTTGTGGTAGGCAAATACTTAAACTTTTTACTTGAGTTTCAAATTAAAGGGTTGCGTAAACATACCCCGGCTTACCAAAACCACCCAGAAATTGATTAAAATATTTATGTTTTATAAAAATTGTTAAGGAAATTACCCCAGCACATTCTTGACAAGGAAAAATTCTAAAAGGAATTAGCGAGCATAATCACCTACCACGAATTTCTCGTAAGTTTGAAGAATAATTCTTTTGATTAAATACATGTTTTTAAATGCCGAATGTTATAAGTTAAGAAAATTGATATTTCTTGTTAACATTTTTACTATCTATTTTAAGCTGGCGTCTGTAACCTCGAAGGGGTAAGCAGAGGTGCAACTAGTGCATTCAAGTTCTGCCGAGCTTATTTCAGTCAATAAATGTGAGTTAGTGATCAAAATAACATCTCAAGAAACTCGTGTATGATTTATCAATGAAATATAATATTATCAAATATGCCACAGTCATGTGTTCCTTTAACATCGATCAAAAATAATAAAAGTAATATTTATTTTCCATGAATCAAGGCCTAATTATCAGATTAGTATTTATGTCTGGCTCTCATTTTGTTTTTTTCTTGCTCAGAAAGGAAGTGGCGTATTAATTAATTCCCTCATAAATCATTGCCGCCGTCTCGCTGAACTGTGACGTCATTCACATTGTAACAGTCAAGATCGTACCAAAATGAAAACGGCAAACACCTACCTTACCTATTATTATATTTCATCACTCATTGTTTTTTTTTTTCAAAAAAATCTCGTAAAATTTTCATTTATATATTTTTTTGTTGAAAGAAGTGTCAGGATCGTAGCTTGTGGCACTCAATAGTCTCAGCCTACCCTCATGGGATACGGGCGTGAGTGTATATGTATATGTATGTAACAATATAATTTATAGATCTTTTCACAAGGAACTAACATAAATTGTTTGAGTAAATATTATTTTTAAAACATTATGGTCCTATCGATTTCGTAAGTTCGGTCGGCTAATTAAACGCTAAATGGTTTTAGGAGACTACATTTCAATCCTGATTTGAAACTATGGGTGGGCATGGGTAAAATATGTTTTTCATATTATCCAGCATATTATTTGGTCTTGAAATAAAACGAATTATACGGATTATATCGCGGTGCCCCGTGACCATAAAGGCTATAAAGCCTTCGAAACGTCGGGTTAAGAAAGTAAAATAAACCGCGATATAATCCGTATAATTCGTTTTATTTCAATGTATAATATTGAAACCATTATTTGTTCTTCTTCTTGAAACACTTTATTCAAACTATTAAGTATATTACAGTAAAAAAAAACACTAAAACTGTAAGGGTTTATGACAGGTGAGAAGCTCTCCGTAGCTATGCCTACTGCGTGACTGGATAAACCAGCTGAACCCGAATTGCGACTCGCATACTTGAGTTACATGCCGGCATTCACATCCGGGTGTCAGCGCGTATGAAATCTGCATGACACGAAAACATTACAGCCGCTTTTTCTATCGCCGGGCGTAATATTCTTGAAAATTTTATTCTTGTTTATGTACATTATATATCTTGATACATAAAAACGACATCACTGTGTTCATACACGCCAATCTTTAAATCCGTCCAACAGATTTCAATGAAATTTTGTAAATGTGGATTAGGATAGTTTTGGAGCTCCATCTACATAGTGGCCGAAATAGAGATATCCGGCCTTTGAACATATGGTCCATGGTCATAATTGGTCAGTAACTTTGAGTAATTGGTCAACACACCTACTAAAACAATGAGTTAAAAATAAACTGAAAATAAAAATTAACTGAAGAAATCGGAATAATAATCACACAAACTTTACTATTTCATTATATGTATAGAATATAAGTTATACTTATCTTGAAATATTTATGTGGTAATTTTAAGTACATTCAATAGTATAAGTATAAGTATAATAGTATAATAAGTTCATATAGTTCAACACGTCAGTAGTTATACCATCTGGTTAAGACTAATATAACCTTATCTAATCGAAGAACGAATCAATATACATACATACATACATATACCCCCACGCCTATAATCCCCGAAGGGGTAGGCAGAGGTGTCACCAGTACACCCACTTTTCGCCGAATTTCGGTCCCATAATGTGATAGGGGGATAGCCTATCGCCATACCGGGCACAGGTTCCAGACTCCGGGCTAATACTGAGAATTTCTAGATAGAAAAACCCAATATCACTTTACCCGACCCGGGGATCGAACCCGAGACCTCAGCACAGCGGTTGTAACGCATGCGAAATTACAACTGCGCCACCACGGCAGTCATATAAACCAAATATGAAAATCTCCGTCGACTCCAATTAAACCGCACAGTCGCTGACAAATTACGATCTTCCGTTACAGTAAATGAATGGATCGCCAAATCCGATACTGTTCGTCTAACACAACTAGTCAGGGACGAAAACGTTTGCTATTTGAACGCAATCTTTCGACTTCCTGCAGAGTCGCCAGCGGCGCAATTAGGCACAGGATGCCAGCTAATGACGTATACAGAGCCAATCTTTTCGTTTACACTTCTTCGGTCCGTAACAATAAGATTTTCTCCCTCGTTTCCAAATATCTACAACATTCTCCCAGTAATTAGCAGTGTGTAGTTTGAAAAGCCATAAAATAGCTGATAACGTTTTTATTCTTACATATGCTTTATTTAGGTATATTATTTTTGTTTCAATTTTTTAATACAAGTTACTAGCCAGCTAGCTTTTTATAGAACACTAGCTGTTGCTTGCGGCTCCACCCGCGTTGAGGTTATTTTCACACAGTTTTTTACACCTTTGGTAACATTATTGTAGTTTTAGTAGGATCATAATTTTTTCTTGCATTTAAAATAGCCTATATTAATCAGTGACAATGTAGCATTCAAATGGTGAATTTTTTTTTAATCGGTCCTGTCCTTTCTGAGCCAATTGGTTACAAACATACATACAAATCTTTCCTCTTTATAATATTAAAGTATATATTGATATTAAAAAAGCACTCGTCCTACAATGATAGTCTAGTAAGCAATGAAATAGAGTACCAAAATAGGCCTTATCTCAGTCATCTGTTTTTTTTCACGGAGGATCAATTTATGGATCTTCCAAGGAAGTAAGTCGGATTCATCAGCCTAGACCAACTAAACCTTCCGATGTTCCAGTATCTCCTTTATGTCGAAACCACACACACATATTGTCATTTCGAAGTTGCATGTATATTTAGTCTACGGTAGGCAGCGGTTTTGCTGTGCCCTGGTATTGCAGAAGTCTATGGGCGGCGGTGACTACTTACCATCAGGTGGCCCGTCTGCTCGTCTGCCTATCGAGGCACTAAAAAAAGTCTTAATTATCGCTGTGTTACAAAAACATAAAGAGGTATTGCATATTAAAGAATTCTGGATGAGAATTTGGAACCTAGTCTACCAATTCTCATATAAAGCCGTTGAGGGCCATTCAAGTAGAGACACAAAGGCAATACAACTCCGTCAAGCTGTAAATCAGATACTAATGCATTAGGACGCTTGATTGTTCGGGACGAGTCTTCAACAGTGGCTGTACTGTTTTTACCACATGTGATTTGAGATGAAATTGTCACCATGTCCAAATATCTGAAAAAAAAAGCTCCGATATTGGTCGTATAATTAGAACGCTGAATAAAAGTAAGCATGAACATTCATAACAAAAATAGTTATATTTGAATTACATAGATATTGGCGTAAAATATCCGTAATTTGACTACGTCTGTCTGTTCTTATATCACAATTCATAACACCACAGCTCCTTCAGTTTAAGTCGCCTTCATTCAATTTCTTAAATAGGCGTTCTTAATTATAATTATGTTTCATAAATAATTAAAGTAATTTTTATAATCTTTCCACTATATTGCCATGGAGATAGAAAATCTATTGATATACTATTTTCATTTGAATTATGTTTTCTTTATATAAATATGTTCGTAGAAGTCGTGCGAGGCAGAATCCTAATCCTTTGTCTAAATATTAAAGTATATATTTCAGATTCATAACTCTGCTCTGCTTGTATGTTAATAATTTGAATAGTAATAATTATTCTTAATAATTATAATGATCATTTATCATGGACTATAGTTCTAAATATCCCTTTCTAACTTATTACTAGTATATAGTACTACTATGTAATAAAAACATGCAAATATGACTATGTACGTACGCATTGTAATCGGCGCAGCACAGAGTGCGTACGTCTCATAATATATTTTGGTTGACTTCAGTCCATAAACTTAAAATACAAGCGACCAAGCTATGACTATATTGGCTCTATATAAACTTGGTAGTAAACCTCATACAAGTTTGTTTATAACAACATTATGACGAAACACTAGTAACATGACTCCGGTCCGTTACTATCCGATTTAAACTTGTGTGAAGTCGACCGTAAAGTGATGTATTTAAAGATGTGTTTAAAATAATAAATGACTTTAGTTTTATTAGTTGTTAGATATAATAAATAATATAGTTGGAGTGTGATTAAATAAGACTAGACCTATTTAAAAATGTATTTTAATCGATCTCTACATGTTTAATTCGTCCTTCATCGTGTAAAATAAGACCCAGTCCTTAGAACACGCAGAAGTACGTTTATGAGCGTATATATTATGACATTAACGGTCTAGAATATAATAGTCATCCATAAATCCAAAAAGCTACATCTATATGAAACGAGATTCCTCAGTCTTGTATTTAACATTTTAGATTTCAAATATAAACGGCTATAGTATTCAAACCTAAGGTTCACGTACTCTTAATAATAAAAAAGATAGCCCTTTACTTCCCAAGCCCAACATTTCAGTTACCGAACAAGATAATTCGCCAGTGTGCATCACGTTTACCCGTAATAAACCCACAAAAACGTACCCCCATCCATCTTTTTATTTCAATATACCTCAAGTTGTTCAGAAAGTTTAAGGATTATTACGCTTTTGAAAATAAAAGAAGTTGCCCATTTTTTGCGAGTCTTGAAATAAGCTGGGGTTATCGTAAGGTTCATCCGTTGTAATAATGTGGATTTACATATCCAAGATTATAATATTTTATACGCAATGATATGAGGCAATCAAATAATATAAAAAAATAAAGATACTGACATAAATAAGTAGATAAAAGAATAGTGTTTGCTACAATCATCGAAATAAATTACATTACGGCGAGAAAGTGCGATTCTTCGTCACGTGAACTCTAATGGTATAATAAAGTTAGGAGAAAGAAAACTTTTCAGCGAGTGCGGCAGCAGCGGGCCGCTCTTTTGCGTATTTATTAACCTAGCTAACATAAAAAGAGCTTTGATTCAACTTATTTTGTAAGGTGAGGCGAGAAGCTATGGCCTGCTTCCAGACCCAACATTAATGGTCGTGTTGTGAAATCTGTTTGTACTAAAGTCGTCACGTGCCCCCGCTGATGAGCCGTAGACGTGATATCACTCACTCGAACGTGACTCTCGTTTTATTTGAGATCTCGCGCCTCAACCTCACCGAGTCTAGTGAAATATAAATAAATGCCTACATACCAGCCTTCTAAAAGTGCTTTACTTTGTATCTCACTGGAAGAAATAGAGTTATCTTTATATACTTTGCTGATTATTTTATTAAGTTTCAAAATATTTTTGTTGTTTGAAATAAATTGATGAGAAGTTTTTCTTGAGGTTTTTTTACAAATATATTTTATTGAGCTTTGAGTGGCAATTTAGATTTATTTTACATTTTGGTTTAATAAATTGTCAATGCGACTTAAATTAAGAGTAGGTAATCTCGGAAATGAAAAATGGAAAAAGTTCATTCTGGCTGCGATCGAGTTGTGGCCAAATTTTTTAATGAAGTCTGAAATGGCTGCCTCTTTTTGTTATGAAAAATTAATTTCGCTCTTACTTCTGAACATAAAAAGCGGGTTTTAATAAACGTCATGCATAATTATACAATTTAAGAGATTATGAAGTAGAAATTGTAAGTAATTATACTGAGGCCGAGAATAAATACACCAAATACATGATATATATACACTCACACCTGTAATCCCCGAAGGGGTGGGCAGAGGTGTAACTAGTACACCCACTTTTCGCCAAATTTCGGTCCCATGATGTGATAGGGGGCGAGCCTATTGCCATACCGGGCACAGATTCCAGACTCCGGGCTAATACTGGGAATTTCCAGATAGAAAAACCCAACATCACTTTACCCGACCCGGGGATCGAACCCGAGACCTCAGCATAGCAGTCGTAAACGCATGCGCAATTACAACTGCACCATCGGTGGTGCAGTTGTAATTCAGTCAGTCAGTTGGCAGTCCACCAAATTCATGATATATTTAATAATAACAAGAATTATTTTAATAAAAAAGAATAATATGTAGGTTTTAGTATAGGTTGTGGAATGTCATTCCGTTATTTTGGTTTGCCCAAGATTGAAAGTCTGATTTCATGATTACGAGGTGTTTGAGAAAAATTTATATCATTTGGCCGAAATATATATCAGAATGAAGATGAGTTGTGTATCTCATCGAGGCTGGGAGAGGGCTGATGCATCCCTCTCCGATCACCACATATAGTCAGGATGCACATCGTATGATAGTTCGGTAGAAATAACATAAGTTCTTCACTTCAGTTATTTAGCTACACCCAGTTCGGAATGCAGTTATCCTACGGGGAACATCGTCACTCATTTTAACATAACACACTTTTACATTGAAATATTTTTTTACATTGAAAATTTCATCAAAATCGCTCCAGCCGTTTTGGAGTCCATTTTACATATTGTTGGGAACACATATACACACACATCGATTTTTATATATACGTATGTAGGTAATATTTAAAATTTAGTTATGCTGATTGCATTTGCTTTAAATAAAAACCCATTTAATGTTATAAAAGATCAAGAATGTTACCTTTACCAATACAATAATAACACCAAACAGACATACACATTGTCACCATGTAGTGACACAACCGTAAAATTATCACTTTCATGGGTATCGGGAACTACAAGAGACTTTCAGTCTCCCAATACCCAGACCCTGAAATTTCTGGATAACACAAACTTATGTCTCGGTGCAGGGATCGAACCAGCAGCCTCTCATTTCACATCGTTTACACCCATTGTGCAACGGAGGCTGTCAAGAAAATGAACCATGAAAAGATGTTTTGAATTTTTACATAAAACCTTAGCATAAAAAGATTTAGAAGGTAGATCGGCATCCATCTTGAAAATTTCGTTCAAAGCATTTTAGAAATGCACTTCTTTGATAAATGGCTGTCTTTTTATAAGATAGACATTTAAATGGTCCGTGTAGCGATTCATTCGTCGAATGGTTTGAATTATGTTATTTCGTTCCTTTCATAATTTTCTCTGCTTATCAGTCTATCAGTCCAATACTAAAAAGGGAAGCAAATAAAATTGTTATCGTTTAAAAGATTTAAATTTGTAGTTACACAATGTCCTATTTAACTATATGTCCGTACTCTGTAAACAGAAATGCAAATTATAGTAAAAACTTTCGCTTGACAATAACTATTGAATACGGGAAAAATTATCAAAATGGCCCTTATTTGGCGGAGACATTACGTAATATTCATTTAAAACTAAGTCCTGCGTTCGCGTTGAAAAATTTTACTGAATTTTAAAATAAGTTAAATATATTAGGGTTTAATTAAATCTAAAAAACACGCTAAAATAACTAGCTGAACTAAAAAGTTGAAAATAATTCGATTGATTTGATTGTAAAAAAGCGTCGGAAGCTTTTTACTATATCCTGATAATAACCAAGCGAAAATCAGCTAGCTTCTAAGCCTGTTTTTTATAGTTTTTTTGGAACTATATTTTTAATTATTTATTTATTTGTTTTTAATCTCAAAAAAACATCAAAAGTACTTATAACTAAAAGATTTGTTTTCAAAATAAGACGATGTGATAAAATAATTGTTTAAAAAACTAAAAAAACACGGTTATATTATCAGGATATAGTAAAATGCACCCTTTAGCCAAAACCTTTTAATTCATCCATTCTAAAATGTATAAAGAACCTTGACTGAAAATTCCTATTTAACGCAATGGGCAAGAACAAGCGGTCGAGGGTCTAGTGTCAGAATACTCAGAAGGCCGCAAAACGGCCAAACATTGTACCTCAACTCTAGACCCCCGACAAAAATCGAATGTACACTGGCTGATCCCGAAACGCGACACACGTGTGTTACTATGGCGGCTATCATTAGCTACATACATACATACGTATGTATGAATGTATGTAACTATGGGGTGGAATCTCAATTTTGAAGCAGATATCTTCAACCGATTCAGCTGAAATTTTGTATACACGTTTAGTTTGGAAGAGAATGCATGGTTAGCTTTATGACGTCATTCTAAATGCAACATGGCGGAACACCCAATATGGCATACTAGTTATTTTTAATGCACTCCTACAATATGGGCATCAAATGAAAGGGCTTGCTGAGAATAATTCGATAAATAAAGTGACGTCACTATAAATCAAATATGGCGGACTTCTAAAGATGGCGGACTAAGCTTTTTATGCTTTCCTACATAAGCGTTAGCAAATGAAAGAACTTGAGATTTAAGTACTCGTATTTACTTAGTTTGAATCAGATCAAGTTTTTTGATTCATTTGTTTATCGACACAGGTAAATCGCGGGACAAATCTATATTGTGATAAACAGGAACTATAATTGATTTTTTAAAAAGAATTGGTTGGCCGGCTGGCCAATACTAATTATAATTTATTAATGATTTAATATAACCGACAAACTTAATATAAATTAATACAAATTCGGGCAGAGCTTCCACACGCTACGATGGCTGACGAAAAAGTGTACAGACACGGCGAGCGCTGCTCCTTTTATAGGCCGTCGCAGTGTTGCTACTCGCTGTTTTGATTTATTTCCAACAATATTATATAAATTGTGTAATGACATTATAAGTTGATAGTAAAAGTTTCAGAGGAAAAGATTATTGTAGTAAATAAAAGCTTGTTTTAAAGAAGTTTTTTTACTTTTTAAATTTTCTTCCAATGTTTCGTAAATTTAGCACTTTACGTCTGCTTATCGTAGACTTATAAACAATTAAAATGATTCCAGGCATCTCCAGCCTTTGGGAAGCCAATAAGCAATAGATATTTCCCAAATTATCAATCCCTATAAGATTTCAAGTTTAGCTCAGCTACAACTACCTTTAATGGTAATTTTAATAAAAAATATATAAAAATCACTTTTCAATTGGAGTCAATCATCGCCGTTTTTGAAATTGACACGAAAAAAAATGAATGTCATGTGGAGCCGTAGATATCTGACGTTTTTATCGACTCAGGAAAATTTGCATGACCAAGCAAAAATTAATTTCACTGTGAATTTAAAGCGAATTTTACAAGATAAGCATAATTATGCCAATAGAAATTAATATTTATATTATATTTGAGATGCATTTATTTCATTCATATATTAGCAGTCGGAAAATGGATAGGTAATATTTATTAATTACAGTTCTGGGAAGATAAACATACGCACGTACCTAATTCCAAGTCACCAATCACTACTTATAATATAAATATGGTCTCCTCGAAGAATGTTGAGGATCCGTAATACATGACTTATAAAGAAGTTATACTCAGATTTTGTGTAGATATACTTATGTATTACGCCTAATTGTAGTTATGCTTATAAAGAGACGAAGCATATTTAAATGTAACACTCTGATATACAACTTAATAAAAAAAATCGTAGAAGTCTCACGATGTGACACTTACAACTTTGTAGAGAAGTAATACCACAGCAGCGCAGTTGCATAAGTCTTTCGTAATATAAATGAATAATGTCCAACTCTAGTTGTTGCATTTTACATAACGCAATCAACCCTGACACAAACTCAGTTTTAAAAATATTATAGAAAACCACAAACCATTTAAGCGTATGCTTTTGCACTACATGCAATCGTATATTCGAAACCGGTCGAAATGACATACACCTCTGAATTTTTTAAAGTGACGTGTATATTCATTAATTAATTTTCGCTTGCTTTAATGGTGAAAGAAAACATTGTGAGGCAACTTGCATACCTGAAAATTCTCATACGAATTTCAAATTTATGTGAAGTCTACCAACCCGCATTAGGCCAGCATAGTACTAAGGCGTACTTCATATTTGTAGAGGAGGTCCGTGCCCAACAATGGGAAATTGTTTATTAAAGGGGTTTGCTCTCCATAGTTACAAAACATCAACAAACGTGTTTTTTACAGCCTGTATAGGCAGACGAGCAGACGGGCCACCTGATGGTAAGTAGTCACCGCCGCCCATAGACTTCTGCAATGCCAGGGCACAGCAGAGGCAGCATGCAGGCGCTGCCTACATTTTGCCTACAAAATGTAGGCAGCGCCTACTGATTGTAATTCTTATTAAATAAATATTATGAAAATTGTAAATTTTAGAAGTTCGTCGTATCTTATTAGAGACTCCTAATGATATTTTGGGTTCGCGCACATTGCTATTCATGAATCTACTATTAAGCAATGAAAATAACAAAAGGAAACCACTTGATAATAACCCTGTATTATTTCCTTCGCAAAGTTCTAAAGTCTGTTCAAATAGAATTCCACAATAGTCCCCTGACTGTTTACTGGAATGAGTATTTTTACAAAGACCATTTTATTCAATAACAAATGAAATTCAATCACCGTGGAGGTTTTCGTTGTGTTTTAATTGTATTTGTTTTTCCGGGGACATATGTAAAAAGACACCGAATGGCATGTATACAGAAAAAATGGGTCACAAAACACAAGCTGCGCTGCGACCACATTAATAATTTATCAGCCACATGACGGCCGTTTGCTAATAAAGCGTGGATTCGCGCTGGAAATATTAATAAAAGCAGCTTGCAGCCGGAACTCGCTTCGTCGGAACTGGCGCCGCTTGCCCACCCAATGACAAATGACCAGTGCGAACTTTCATTTAGTTTCCATTTGAATTTGCAAACAAATCAGAAATCAGATACAATTCTTGCCTGAGATGCGATAACTGGAGTATCGCTGTATTTCTTTTTAACGAGTGTGATACTTCTTCGTCAGTAGTTTATAGTTTTTTTAACTGGTAATGTAGTGTAAGTCGCACAAAATATATTTTTTCATTGAATTTACTTATAACTTTGCTTATAATACTAACTAGACTGTACTAAACAATATTTAAATAAAAAAATGTACTTAACGGTACTATATAATAAATAAACACTGTTTTAACATGTTTTATAAATTTCATATATTGACTTATTTTTATAAAAACACATTTTTTTAACCTGGCACGGCAAATTGACCACACTGCACCTGATGGTAAGCGCACTGCCGTCCAATTAGAGTATCGAGTAGCGATACATAATTTATCCCCCGCTACTCAACACAATCATAATCATGGCCTGCTTCTTTACACTACGCCATGGGCAAGAAGGTGAAGAGGCAAAGGGTCTAGTATCAGAGTAATCAAAAGGCTGCAAAACGGCCAAACATCGTACCCTAACTCCTGACTCCCGACAAAAACCGGTTGTACACTGGCTGATCCCAGAACGCGACAGATGCGTGTGTCACTATCGCGGATTTAACACCCTGTGCACAGTGGTCGCTATCCGGGCGGATATGAATATCCTACAACCAGCAAAGTGTCATCGTCTGTGCAAGGCGCTGCCTCTACCAAAATTATGGCCTCTTTGAACCGGCGAAGGATAGGTCATTTCATTGAATTTATGAAAGTATCATAAAGTTGCGGAAGTAAAAATGAGATAAATAATGCATTATTTTTTTTACAAAATTGATATAATATATTTAATCATACTTATGTGGGTACCATTGTGACAATACGTCTGATTCTATAGATGGATAGATAAACAGGCATGCTGACGTGACGTTGCGATTGACGCAGCTATTTTGGCTTTTAGCTGTAAGGATCGGAAAAGAGGATCCCGTTCTGTATAATAATTGTGGCCACTGGACAGGCTGAGCACACATTCAACGTATATCCACTTTAAATAGAATGAACATAGCTCTTTTCGCACAATCCTCGAGAGTGAACTCTCGCTACCAACTTTGATTGACCAAATCTTAGTCTTAAGAGATCTTGTGTAATGTTTTCTTATGTTTACGCGAATAAAAAAGAAGAAGAAAATTCAACTAATCCTTATTGCAAAATAATGCAATGTAAGTCAAAGATCAAGGTTTCTTGAATCTATAGCCAACAATATATGCTCAATTATATAACAGTCACTAATATGAACTGAAGCAAGGATTATAGAGCCCGCTGCTGTTGCTAACGCTTGAAAATCGTTGTAGATGCTAATAGAAAAACTGCATTGCTTGAATTCGTTATCTCGTTAGGTTGAGCTTTGGACAATTATTTAGTTTTTAATAACAAATTTAGAGTTACCACATATGTATAATGTTTTGGTAAATAATCACCAAAGAAGCAAAAATAGCCAGAAATTTGCTCTCGAATTCCACATAAGTAAGTTCCTAGATACATTTCAGAATTAGTGAATTCTCAACGAGTACTTGAATATGAGTATTTGAACCATTATTCATTCAAGTGAACGTTAGTTTCTACTTTTTTAACTAATTAACACAATTTCTGTTTCTAATATATAACAACTAGCTGTTGCTCGCGGCTCCGCCCGCGTGGAGGTCATGTTTGGGAGAAAAAGTATACAATACAAAATACCAATATTCATGCGTTTAACTTAAAAATGACGGATTTTCATACAAACTTTCATTCCCTATTTTACCCCCTTAGGGGCGGAATTTCCAAAAATCATGAAACATATATTTTTTATTTTTAACTAAAATGCCAAATACAAATTTTCATGAATTTAACTTCAAAAATGACGGATTTTCATACAAACTTTAATCCCCTATTTTACCCCCTTAGGGGTAGTATTTCCAAAAACCCTTCCTTAGTGGATGCCTACGTGATAAAAGGTACCTACTCTCAAAATTTCAAGTCTCTAACCCCAGCCGTTTAGGCTGTGCGTTGATAGATTAGTCAGTCAGTCAGTTTCTTCTTTTATATATACAGATAAAGTTGTAAACAGATTGCGGCTTTGAATATAAAAATCAGTAACTGCCTGACCATGTGTTAATGTAGATGCTACTTCAGAAGCAATTATAGAAACTTACTGCCTCAAGATACCTCGATGCCATCGTGCGCCGAGGAGACACCGTGAGGTTATGTAGCTTAGTCGGTGAGCCGGAACTGAAAATTCTTAAAGACGAAAAGAAAATACAAAGGCACTGCGAAGCGGTTACTTAGGAAGCTCCGTGATCATTCCATATACGTCGCAGAATACTACTGCGAGGTTTTTGGTCGCCAGTAACCTTGATAGACTAACCTCGACTTCCTGGGTCAGAGCGTGAACTTAACGTGATTTTTCAGCTATCACAGATTACATTTGATTGTTTATCTGTTAGCCTTTTTATTAACGATTCAGTCAGAGTCAAAGTTGACGTGCATAATCGCAATCTGTTTACAACCTCACTATTATATATTAGGAACAGACATTTTTTTTATGTTAAAAGGAGGCAAACGGGCAGGAGGCTCACCTGATGGAAAGTGATCACCGCCGCCCATGAACATCTGCAACACCAGAGGGCTTGCAAATGCGTTGCCGGCCTTTCAGGAAAGAATATGCTCTCTTCTTGAAGGTTCCCAAGTCGTAACGGTTCGGAAAGACCCCCGGCGATAACTGGTTCCACAGAGTGATTGTGCGAGGCAGAAAATGCCTTAAAAATCGCGCTGTTGTGGAACGTTGGACATCGAGGTGGTGTGGATGGAATTTCAATTCAAATTTCAAAATTTCAATTTCATTATGTTAATTGGTTAACAAAGTAGAAACTAACGTTCACTTGAATGATTAATGATTCAAATACTCGTATTCAAGTACTCGTCGAGAATTTACTAATTCTGAAATGTATCTAGGAACTTACTTACGTGGAATTTCGAGAGCTAATTGCTGGCTATTTTTGCTTCATTGGTGATCATTTACTTGAGCATAATACATAAGTCGTATCTCTACAATTTTTAATAAAACCAAATCTTTATCCAAAGCTTAAACAAATGAGATAACGTATTCAAGCAATGCTGTTTTTTTATATATTTATATGTTATATTTTAAACACTGGAATCCAAGTTTAATAGAAAAAAGTGAAAAACTGTTTTACAGAATCGTGATACAAAACAATATCTAAACATTTTAGCGTTCGCAACAAAGGCGGAATATTTTGTAAACATTTTACTACGTCTCAGTCTGTGACAATATTGTGGACGCTGTCGTTGCAAAATGGTAGTTTTTACTGCCTCCCACAAAACCGTTTGGAGACATTACATTCGCGATATGGTCCCGGCTACTTAGGGAATATTCTAAAAATAATACCGAAATCATAACCATACAAAATTACATTTTATAGAACCAATTACATCGCTTTTCTTTGATCATAAAGATTAGTGTATAATAAGACATTTACGGGGTAGAACCAAACAACTTCTTTGAATCTGAAGCCGTGGAAATGCAAATTATATTTCCAGAAGGAAATAATAGATACGGTCCGAATTACGCACAGCTTTACCAGCAGCGGCTGGTATAATGTTTTGAATGTTTTAGACGGGTTTCATTTCGTCCCCACTAGATGCTCGTTCGGGCTACAAAACATGGTTTTTAGTTTCCTCCAGGACACTATACCTATATCTGTTTCAAATGCAGTTTTCCTGTTACGTCACCCATGTGTGTGTAGCTTTGGCCTCTGCCAAGTGTGTGAAACTTGGATATTCAAGTTTTAACCGGGTTTAAAGTTTGTATAATGGGGCAAACTGGCCTTGACAGGCAAATAATGACATTAATGACCAACTTTATTATACTGTTAGTATACGACGCAGCGTAATCGCAGTGTGTACTTGAAACTTGACTAATTATAGAAATGAGACGTTGATACACGATATGACTCTTTAAAATCGATGATGCAAATTAATTATTTTAGATATGGAAGCATACACATTAAATATGCACCGGAATCACTATCCGACCAAACCCTTAATTAACCTTTATTATGAATTAATAATACTAAAGAGGTACAATCACTATCGCAAGAACTGCGAATGTCCTAGTTAGTGATTCTTGTTAAATTATTCATGTTACTTAACATTGCAGAAAGTTGGTACCGCGAATAACGGAACTAGCTGAAATGGTTAGTTGGCACTTTGTTGCAAGGTCTTTAGAACAAGTACAACTGCCGAGGACAGTATCTCCGTGACGAGGAAGCTGCAACTTTGTGGTTACATAAACCTGCAGACACACCTCGCGAACTAGCGTCATCGGATCTCGTTTTGCAGATCGCATTTCACATATTCCAAGTACGAGAGTTTTGCTGTAAAACTGCATATGTAAATTTATTTTGCATATCATATAAAACAGTTGTACTGGAATATACCGTTTGATGCGATTAAAAGATAGCTCAGAAATGATCTCATGGTATATTAAGACCCTGTATCTATGTTCATACTCATAACTGATACATGTCATAAATCGATAAATGAATTTAAATATTGAGCTATACATGTTACTGTCTGAAATTTATTCGAGTCTTCACTCTTACCCTCTCTAATATCTACTCTTTTTGTGTGCAGGTGGCGTTGAGGTGCCGGAGTTCGGTGAGCCTATCACGAATCTGACTGTTCCTACGGGACGTGACGCGACTTTTGAATGCATTGTTGTCAACCTTGGCAATTATCGGGTAAGATCTTTTGCACTTTTTCAGCCCCCGTGACGCAGTTGGCGAGTGGCTGTGAAACAAGAGGCCGTGGGTTCCATTCCCACACCGGGACAAATGTTTGTGTGACAGACAGATATTTGTGTCCGGGGTCTGGGTGTTGTGAGACCGAAAGTCGCTCGTAGTCCCCGATACCCACACCACAAGGCCCGTATCTTAATGTGGGGTCGGGGCTATGTGTGTGACTGTTGGGTGTTATTTTTTATTTATTACTATAAATAAATATATAGCGGATCCACCCGCGTGGAGTTTATTTTCGGGAGCTGAAGTATACAATCCAAGGAGTTGTCTAGCCTATATTAATCAGTGATAATGTAGCATTCAAACGGTGAAAGAATTTTTAAAATCGGTCTAGTACTTTTTGAGCCAATTCGTTACAAACATACATACAAATCTTTCCTCTTTATAATATTATAGTATAGATTAACTAAGATTGTTAAATCTTTAAAAAATATTTATTTGAAACCACATTTTTAGGACTACATTCAGCCTCTTTGCTGACTATAAATTCCTGAATGGAATTTTTACCTTTACGGTCTAATCACGGGACAATCATCATTTTATAAGAAGAATAAGTCTGGTACTTATTTGGTAAAACATTTTAATTTTTTAGGACTGTAAAACAGATTAAATATTAATGAGTCTAATCTAAACGAAATCAATACTTAAATAATCGCAGTAGGCTCGTGCCTTGAAGTTGTATAATATAACACAGGATTGGTTTATTCATATAGGTGGGTTGGGTGAAAGCGGACACGAAGGCGATCCAAGCAATCCACGAGCTCGTAATCACGCACAACCCACGAGTATCGGTGTCCCACAGTGACCACTCCACTTGGTACCTGCACATCAAGAACGTGCAAGAAGAAGATCGTGGCCAGTACATGTGTCAAATAAACACAGATCCTATGAAGAGTCAAGTAAGTTACACGAACTTTTATATCATGATATTGGTCGAGGAGAAAGTCAACCGAAAGATGGAGAAGAGATGAAATATGATAGATCACTCTGTTAAATCTCCTATTTCTACTTCAATACAAATTTTATCCCGAAAATAATCTAAAAACTAGCGAATATATCAGTTTTTGCAATGCTTAATGCAATCAATGCTGAAGTTATTTTTGTAACGTGCCTGTATAAAAATCATTAAATACTGCTGGTGCAGCGATATTATATCTTAATCACCGTGATTTTAAGTAAAAGTTTGTGTGAATCATGAGCAATCTATTTTCACCTGACTCCGTTCCATATAGCAATGGTGGCAAGGTTCCGGATGCTTACACTCCAATTTATAATTCCAGCTACTATTATCACTAATAGATATATCATATATATAAGTTAAACGTAATTCAGCTCGTGAACTCTTACCTGAAACCGCCACTGTGAATAACGTATATATAAGTTTAACTAGAAACCATCAGCATTGGAAATCCAAGATAGTTTAGAATTTTCTGATAATACGTGAACTTATTGCGACAGTTCGAAACTGGGCGTTTGCGCAGTTGACACTTATGTAAATAAGTTTGTACGGACGTGCTACTCTTCTGGTGTGTGCATTGTAATTGATATTCTCGTAATGTTTCGGTCCGGGTGGATTTGTATTATTCATTATAAATATAATTTCAAATGGATACATATCACCTTTGTGGAATTGTATAAAATTAACATTAAAATCCAAAGCTAAAAATAACTTATTGTTTAGTCTTCTATAAATGTTCAGCGGAATTTGATTTGATTCTCGGAATTGATAATGTATAGCTTCAAATATTAAATGATTATGCCCTGCCTATTGAGTTTATTATTATTCTATTTGAGTGTGATAGTGATTTAATTATTATTCAACAGATGGGCTTCTTAGACGTAGTAATACCTCCAGACTTTATCCCTGAAGAGACTTCAGGCGACACCATGGTTCCCGAAGGTGGTACGGCGAGGGTTTCATGTAAAGCACGTGGTGTCCCGCCTCCTAGAGTTATGTGGAAGAGAGAAGATGGGCACGAGATTGTCGTAAGGGACCAAACTGGGGCGAAGAGTAAAGGTAATTGGAAATGTTTCTATATTAAGATATATTCTATAAGATCTTAATTGAAAAAAGATACGACTAAAGTGAATAATAATAAATAACACCCAACAGTCACACACATAGCCCCGACCCCACACTAAGATACGAGTCTTGTGCTGTGGGTATCAGGGACTACGAGAGACTTTCGCTCTCACAACACCCAGACCCAGGACATAAATATCTGTATGTCACATAAACATCTATCCCGGTGTGGCAATCGAACCCACGGCTTCTCGTTACACAGCCGGATACTCGCCAACTGTGCAACGGAGGCTGTCAGAATAAAACAAAATTATATTTAAAATAAAAAATAAGTCGCTATCAATACTTGTGATACTCTTCCGACAACGTACTACTACATTTCTTAAGATTTTATATTTTAATTAAATCATACAACTACGACGTTCAACAAAACACTTTATGAATTAGTTGACCAGTATTAGTACCTACAGTTATACCTTTGGGAAACGGAACAATCAAATGTAATATGTCATATCAAGTATTATATGGCTTAGTTGTTTCTCCGATACATACGAGGGCAGCTAACATGGGTTAACCTGTCAAAATTCCAACATACGTGACACTTGGCCGTTTGAGATGACTTATTTTTGAAGTGTTCTAATCAAATCTCTCTATCTCTTTCTATCTCATGGCGGTCATTTGCAGCGATGGATGGTGGCATTTCATGGATTCAATAAATATTTGATTTTGATGATGAAAGTGTTTTTAAAGTTAAGTGTGGAATAAATAATTAATAAAGAATCAGCTTCAAGGTTGTTTAAACTATGTAGTGAGGGATAAAATCATGCGAAGGTTTATTCTGTTCATTGTTATGTTTGTAGCTAGGGTAGCGGGATTTTGTTTCAGAATTAGCCGAGTAGAAAGGTAACATTATCTCTTTTAATAGTCAATTAACATTCAGTAATGTTACCACATTACCCAGGTTTTGTAATCCTTAATCAGTACCTACGATTATACTTTATTTTAACATCATTGAAGTCCAAAAACAATGATTATCAAAAACGCGACTGATGGTCGCTATGCCGATTTATTAAGTACCTACCTACCTGGACAGACTATCAGATCCTATACACTTAAATAAGTACTGTGTAGGTAAGAACAATTAGTAGCGCTATTAACACCCATTATTGTTTCACTATTAATTATGGAACGTCCAAAAATAATTGAGACTTTGAAAGCTGCTGGAAAAATATTCATTTGTCTTAGTTTATTTCAATGGCGCAAGGACGGGCATTGTTTTTCTGAATATGTATACCACGGCAGTCCGTGTGACCGCATTTGTGGCGTCACAATGAGCCGCGCGGAGACTATTCCCGGGATGAGTTTCGCGTCCAGTATTGTTTAAAGTTTGTCGTAATTAGTAGAGTTCAACTTTGAATAGACTCTTAAGTAGGTTTTATTGTACAGAACGGAATAATGATCGTAACTCCTGATGAAGAGTTATGTAGTGATACATGGTGACGAGTCGGTTGCCAAGACTCCAGCCTAGCAGGCTCAAATCCGATCTAAAACCAACAGCCACTAACGATTTAGATATTATAAACCATTTCGTCACATTGGTAAGAGTAATTTTTTTTCAGGGTGTGTAGTGAAAAATCATACACGGAACCCTTGTAATTTTGTCCTGTTTATCTGTCTGCCTGTTATTATGCCTCCTATATTTTGACCACTGCACTCGGCAGTCTATTGGCTATTTATAGATGTATTCCATGGACCATAAATATAATGTAGCGAAATAAGGAAAAATAGAAATGAACTACTATTACTAGTGGTACTTCATACATAAATAATTGGGAGATAAAAAGTTCTGACATCCATAAGTGTGTCTCTTTAGATAGATTAATAAGAATTATATACAGGGTGTGGCGTAATGAATGGATAATACGGTACCTGCGGGTATAGGCCATTGTGCCGGTTCAGATAAACAAATGTTAACCACGCTCTGCTACCGGTATTAGTTTTGTATAACAAAATAATAGAGATAAAACATTAACGCCATCTATCGGTACTTTTTATATCATTATATTATACCTTTGTACATATTTGTAATATTGTCTATTAACTGTTGTAAAGAACGAAGAGAAAGAGTGTTCAGTAAAAGTGTCACGGTTTCCGAGATATTCGACATTTTCGAAATTTTAGAAATATTTCACTCTTCGTTATTCATTTTGACCCCAAGATTGTAAATGACGACATTTTTCCTATCTGTGTTTTGGATAGTATTCCTGAATAGATGTGCTATCGAATGTAAACTATTTTTAGAACACAAGCATAGTTTTTTTTAAACTAAGGGTAAACTCAAATTATACGATTTATAATTATTTTTCGTCACTTTCCCCCTACCGTAGTGTAAAAAAAATGTATGGTCGCTTGAATGCCAAGTTAATAAAAAACATGCCTGTTTCATGGAGATTCC
The DNA here is from genome assembly GCA_905220505.1 of Laothoe populi. Classification (NCBI taxonomy): domain Eukaryota; kingdom Metazoa; phylum Arthropoda; class Insecta; order Lepidoptera; family Sphingidae; genus Laothoe; species Laothoe populi. Next base: position 14,257,532 of record HG992148.1, read on the forward strand.
GAAATGGTATGATTCTCCACTCGATTCAAAATTAATTCGTTTGAAACTGAACTAGAGCGAATTTTTATGAAACTACAAATAGTATTAATATTTATTTTATAAAATCGAATCTAAAATGAAAGTTTGAAAATTGTTGATGAAATAAAACGAAAAAATGACAATTTTAATTGCATAATTTATTACATTTAAGGTGTTCAAAATGACCACCACGCGCTCTGATACATGCTCTGCACCTTCTAATAAAAGATCTTTTTATTCTTTTTTTATATCATAGTCCGACAAACGAGCCAGTGGGTCACCTGATGTTAAGTGATCTCCAACGCAAATGAACATCCACCATACCGAAAGTATCACGTATGCGCTGTCGGCCTTAAAGGACAGGAATAGGGATTAGGGAAGGGAAGGGGGAATCTGGGCCTCCGGATATCTCACTTACCATACTTGTTCTCTGATTTTCCGTGCAGCTAATCGCACTCTTACCCATAGCTGGTCCACTGTGACATCCATAAGTGTGTCTCTTTAGATAAATTAATAAGAATCATATATATCTACATTATATGCTCCTAAACTCAAAAATGTCACACTCCTTTGAGTTTTAAGCGATGGAGTGGAAATTTCCAAAATAAATCAAATTATAATCTTAAAAATACACAAAAAAGGACGCAGAGATAGATTGTGTTTAGTTTTTGAAACATAAGTTAATTATCAAATGTATTATTAACTTTGACTTTTAACCGCAAACGTTTATTCCTACGAAAATCTTATGTGTGATCAGACATACATTTTTCCAAACTTTTTCGACCATACATAAATCGTCACAGTATGACGAATAAAATTTTTATAATAATACGTACTACGTACTTGGATATAAAGTATTGATCACTAATTTCTAGAAGATTTTATTAAACCGTTTATTAGGAACATCAACAAAACTATGCAAGATGGATATTTAAATTAATACAAATACAATATTTATAATTTATTAATTGATTTACACGACACTGTTACACATCTAAGTGCTTAATATTAACACACACGCATGTCAGGATTCACTTTAAGGCTTCTCTTTATAATTAATCTACCAGCATTACCCTTTTAAACTGAACAACGCCATTGAGCCATTTACAATTACTTCCTGCCCCTCGAACGAACCACGAATGTTCTCACTACCAACTCACTGCTACACCACTAGTCTTCTGAACTGAACTAACTGAACACCGGAGCGCGGAAGGCACTCTGTTTTATATTAAACATTTACTACTCCCACTTTGGTTGTCATTATTAACTACCCCCAACTAGTCTCCTAAATACTTCCGTTATACCTTCGGTATTTCTAATAATAGTAAATACCCTAATACGTTCGACACCATCGCCACGAGCGTCGACTCGTCATAAAGGGCAATTAACGTTTGTCTGAAAGAGAATATGAAATAAATTCTAATGGAGGTCATGAATCAAAAATAATATAACATCAAATTTCAATTCTAATATTTGTGAGTTATTCAAAGGAATAGTTAATAATTGGCTTGATTATTGATTAATTATTTATATAATTTATTGCAAGAACGAATACATTTAACAAGAGTTTAGGATTTTTATTTCATAACAGATAAGCAGCTAACTAACTTGCAGAACAATAATAATCTATAAAAATATATATGAATGAAAATTAAACGTTGTTCATTAGTAGCGTATCGTTTAAGTGTATCTGTTCGTAATAATTTAAATAGGATTTCAAAGGGAAAAAACTGGTAATTATGCCGGGAAAATTGCGGGCAAACAAATAGTTTTTTCTATGAGATTTTAATAAGTTTCTGTTCTAATCATCAACGCACACAAAAGTTGTAATTTTTTTATCCTGGCACGGCAAAGTGCAGCAGCAGCAGCTGATGGTAAGCGCAATGCCGCCCAATTAGACTATCGAGTAGCGAGAGACAATCTATCCCCCGCTACTCAACACAATCATGCCGGCCTGCTCCTTCACACTACACCATGGGCATGAAGGTGACGAAGCGGTCGAGGGTCTACCTCGACCGCTTCGTCACCTTCTCCTACTCAGAAGGCCGCAAAACGGCCAAACATCGGCCAATAAATTCCTTTTATTTAATACATATGTTATGTTAAGATTGAGTACAATGATAGTCATACATCTGATATATAATATTCTTAGAGTATTTAACACATAATATTTGATTGATTATTTCAGGCTGCCAAAACTGTGGGGGCCGTTTAGGAACGGGCCGTATCTCCGATTGTCAATATACAATTTTTTTTCTAGTATAGTCCGACAAACTAGCCAGTGGGTCACCTGATGTTAAGTGATCTCCACCGCCCATGAACATCCACAATACCGAAAGTATCACGTATGCGCTGTCGGCCTTAAAGGACCAGGAATAGGGATTAGGGAAGGGAAGGGGGAATCTGGGCCTCCGGATATCTCACTTACCATACGAAACGCGACAGTAAACTGTCACTTTACGTTGGTTTTCTGTGAGACAGTGGTAATACCCCGGTCGAGCCGGCCCATTCATGCTGTAGACAAATATGTTTACAGCGTGGCTCTACCACTTCCAAATATATAATATACATATTTTGACTTATACTTATACTTAAAAATCAGGATAGTAAAAATAAAAATCTGATTCGAAAGACGCGCAGCGAGCAAGTACCTGTGAATTACAAGACGTTCGTGTTCGTGTGGGTTCGAACCTGGGACCAAGAAAATGTTCATGGCACCCACAACTATTTATTTCCAGTCTGGTTGTTGTGGGACTGTAGTCACTGTTCTTGATACCCACGCTATAGACCTAGGATGGGGTGGGGGGAACGTGTGACTATTAGGTATTTAAAAAATTATATGGATGCCACATACGAAATACGATATCACAATATGTATTAATTTTCGCAGTACATACTTACCAAGGCGAAGTGTTGAAGCTGACGAAGATATCTCGTTCAGAGATGGGCACATACTTATGTATCGCCGGTAATGGCGTCCCGCCCACCGTCAGCAAAAGGATTCACATCAGTGTACATTGTAAGTCGATCTCTCATATGAGAACAATAATCATAATTAATTATAAAATGTATTATGAACTATATTATATTATTTAAATAAAATAAAATTTACTTTGAGCGATTTTCGACCGAGCTCATAATCAAATAATAGTAAGTAGTCACCGCCGCCCATAGACCTATATGGACTGTTTGAAAATCTATGGTTTATTATTTTTGCAAAAACATTATCTATGTACCACTTACATCATGTTATTTAAAAATTTAGTCATACTTACAAAAAGCAAAAACGATGTCTTCATTGGTTTAACCCATCATAGCATTGAAATTAATTATAAGTATTTAAATTAAAGTATATTGTAGTTACTCTAGATCAGAAATTCTTGGATCGACAGATAAAAGTATTTTTAACGAATAATTGTAATTGAATATTAAGTGTTGAAGACCATAATAGTGTAGATATTGTTAGATGTACAATTATAATATGAAATATTGGGTACGAAAGTATAGTTTTCCTTAACCAAACGTACATTATTATTCCAAATGGATCCGACGGAGTAGCACCTGTTTGATCCCTAATCCCTCGTTGGGAGGAGCACCTCCCTAATTGAGGGATACGGGAGAAATCCTTCACTTCTTCAAGTAACAATACTGAATAAATAATAAACTTGTCAATATTTACGCACTACCAAATAATCTAAATTTTACAAGCTCAGTCATTTATAGAGTTCTACGTTTTGAATACATTACTGTGTTGTTCAACCCTTCTAAATATTTGTATTTTATAGTCTGAATTTGCTACTTCGATGTTTAAACAGTTGTCTAAGATACTCCTTTTCAAACAATATGATTTGATGATTTTAGAGACAAACTATAAATACACTACTTGGTTCGACATTTTAGAAGAGCTGTTCAAGCATAAGAAAAACATGAGAATTCAATACAAGTCGACTCTAAGATACATTTTAAAAGGTTACCTATATTTTTAAGCTGCGATAGCTTAGTTGGTTGCGGTATGGACTGTCAAGGCAAAAGTTGTATGTTCGAAACCCAAATGGCATACACCTCTGACTTTTCTAAAGTTATGTGTTATGTGTTTAATGTTAATTATCGCATGCTTTAACGATGAAGGAAAACATCGTGAGGACACCTGCATACCTGAGAATTCTCATAAGAGTTTTCGAAGGTATGTGAAGTTTACCAACCCGCATTAGGCCAGCGTGGTGGACGGCCTAACCCCTCTCATTAGTAGAGGAGGCCCGTGTCCAGCAGTGGGATAATGTTTAATACAGGGCTAGTAGTATTATTATTATATTACCTAAATTTTTAACTTTAATTCCTAATTATATCACACACTAGGGCCAACTTCAAGTATCCCTGGCAATACACAAGGGCAGAATCCTGGATAAATCCTTGTTAATAAACAATTTCCTAACAGTATAGCATTAGTTCAATTTGTTAGCAAACTCTCATCTCGCTAATGTATTGTTATCAGTTCACCCAGTGATTCAGGTGCCCAATCAGCTAGTGGGCGCGCCGCTCGGCACCGACGTCACGCTTGAGTGCTACGTGGAGTCTTCGCCCAAATCCATCAACTATTGGGTCAAAGACCCTGGTGAGTGAAATTCAATTAAACATAGTAAGGTAATGTATACAATATGCTCACAAAGGACTTTAATCACAAAATTGACAAAGAAGTTTTTTATGAATAGATGATATATACATATACACTCACGCCTGTATCTCTTGACGCTAGGCAGAGACTATTGAGTGCCACAAGCTTCGTAGCTTGTGTCACTCAATCTTTTTTCTTATTCTTTCGCCTCTTCCACATTCATACATTTTCTAGAGTTGGAGCTACTCCTGATTTGCCCTTTTAGGTGAAGATCATTTACTTGATCGGTCATTCGCACGATAAATACCTTTAGTAAATCGCCTGAAAAATATGTTTCCATCTTAGATAACGAAATGGTATTAATATCTTGTAAACTACTCTACCAGTACGATCAAGAGACTAATTATAAACTAAGTACCATCTATCACTAATTTAGCCATGGAGCGATAAATACCAGGAAAACCTTTGTTACGTCTTTGCAATACATCATAATTTTACCCAACGTTAATTTATTTTGGCGAACATTTCAGCTTCAATTAACTGGATATCTTCTAATTACAAAATTTGATTCACAACAACATTTGATTAAGTCGGCCAGTGTAGCATCCGCGATAAAAGCGAAACAAATTATAAGGCAGCCATATAACTCCTAGGTGTCTGCGCGAAGTTTTTACATTTTTCATAAAACTTCACCGTGGAAGATGAAATTCTAATATTGAATTTGAAACCAAGTGTTCTAAGTAATAAATTGTTACGCAGGTGAACTGATTATACCTTCGGAACATCACGAGATGACGGTCCGGCAGAAATCCATGTTCGAGGCCGAAATGACAATGACCATCAAGAATATACGGCGAGAAGACTTGGGTAGCTACATTTGTGTGGCGAAGAACTCCCTCGGGGACGTTGAGAGCAAGATAAGATTATATGGTATGGTATTGAACTGCTTGGTGTTTAGATGACATTGTCCGGATCGATTTATAATTTCATTTCTTGTATTAACCTTACAAAGATCAATTTCAGAGACAACCCGCCGCGCCGTTCCAATTTTATTTCCTTTTTTCGCCAGACGTAAAATGTATAATTAAACTGATTATTTTTTGATGTTCACTAAAAGTTTTTCAAATACTAAATCACTTTATAAAATTGTTCCTACATCTGTGAATAAAATCCAACGAACGTTTTTCGAAAGAATTAATAGTGGTTAATCTATAATTATGTTATTGTTAGTTAAAATCTATTGGAACTAAGGTCATAATTCTTATCACATAGAGCATTGACTAAGCTAATTGTCTTTAATAAATAATATTTAATTCTACTTATTCCTATACACATATCTATACATAAATATATTTTTTATAATTTTTGTTTTTCCTAAATATTATAGGGAAATGTGTACACAAATTGACCTCCCCTTTTTCTTTTCCCATTTCAAATTTTTCCATCCCATGTTTGTCTTTAAATTAATTTTTGGAGGGTTCCTATTTTTATGTATTTTAGTGTACAATAAGGAGTATAAATAAATAATTATAAAAAATACCCAATAGTCACACATATAGTCCTGGCCCCACACTAAGATTCGAGCCTTGTGTCGTAGGTATCAGGAACTACTAGAGACTTTCGGTCTCACAACACCCAGACCCGAACCAATATTTGTCGATCAGACATTTTTCTCGGTACGGAGCTTCTCACCATGAAGGCTGTGAAACTAATTTATTAATGTTTTTGTTTATCAGAAATACCGGGGAACGACCGACACGCATACCAATACCCCGAGGTGAGGGTGCCAACGGATGATTATGAGACTGATGGTTACGATGATGAAGAAACGAGCGACAGTGACAGCACCAAAACCAACAGAGTTCCAGACCGTGCCAACAAATGGTATTCTAATGACGGTAAAGTATCGAATAAAAATGGCGTGTCAACCACAAGTGCTACGGCTCAATCAGTTTTATCAATGTATCTGCTCTATACAATTCTAATGTAATCGTTGTTTATTACTTTCAAAACATTTCAAAACAATATAGCGTTTTAATTTAGGTAAATTGAGTACAATTATATATTTTTTTCCGAGCGATGTAATTACGTTTGATTGGCTTGATTTGTTTTGTATGTTTCGGCTACGACATGCATAATTAAGCTGAAACAATTTTATTAACCTACCTGCATGTAACGTGATAATAACTAGTCTTAATAATGTATATAGTTTATATAGGCCATGTGCAAACCATTGTATGGATAAAGGATAAGACATGATGTTTTCAATTTCCGACACTGTTAATACATTGAACATGAAGAATATGTGAATTTTTTAACAATTGTTTATATTTAATGTGCCATGTATATTGCTATTATATTGAATAGATACTTATAACAATGTTTTTATTGAGCATTATAAAACAATTTAAATGTAAATAAATGTAAGAAGTTAAGCTGCAAGTTAAATAGAAAACTTATCTGAACGATTTGTTTACACAATATAACAGTTAAATAGTTACCGAGCGTTCACTACTCATGAAATTTTAAAGTGCTTCACTCCAATTGCAACTTTAAGATTCGCCGAAAACGTTCTACAAATTAAACGAAACGATACATACGATCCAGAAGTTTTCACAAACATTTAAATCTCATAAACACCGACATAACCCATTTCGTGTAGAAACATTAAACTTAATTAATATTTAATTTTCCATGATAGTTAACGAACAGATCGCTTGGAAAGTTGCAAATGGAGTCTTTTTCAATGTATCTAATGTAGTAAATTATGTAATATCTTCCGAACAATGTACGTTAATATCCTGGTCGTTACGAAAAATAATAAAATCAACAACATGTCAAGCCGCCTCTTCATTTCACCCAGCACCATTGTTTCTCAAAGACTTTAATGCCTAATTGAATATTTCACGGGTCGTGCTATGCTAATGTTACGAGGGGTGATAAATGGTAATGCTCTTCGTTATATTCAATTCATAATGTTTTATATATGGCCAATTACGGGTGCCAGTGTGCAGATGTGGGAGATTGTTCTGATTCAAACATTATAAAGCTACGTAGGTACTTAGTAAAGGCGAATTTTGACTAAACGAGATTCGAAGTCGATATTAAAATAGAACAAATTTTAAATATTGAAAATTTGTATAGTGATTTTGTGTAATTGGTACATACATATACACTCACGCCTGTAATCCCCGAAGGAGTAGGTAGAGGTGTAGCCAGTGCACCCACTTTTCGAATTTTTTACTGTCCTACAATGTGATAGTAGGCGAGCCTATCGCCATACCGGGCACAATCCCAGACTCCAGGTCAATACTGAGTATTTCTAAATAGAAAAACCCAATATCACTTTACCCGGACCCGGGGATCGAACCCGAGACCTCATCATATCAGTCGTAACGCATGCGCAGTTACAACCAAGGCTGTGTGTTATTGGTGATGAGGTCATAAGGGTAAGGTATTACCAGACTGAGGGTATACTTGGCAACAGCACTATTCGCAGTGGCTATCAGATAGGTGTATTATTGCAAATATATAACCCTGTTCTTCCAAAGCTAAGTTGACTGGCTAAAATGCTTCAACGTGAGATAAGCACGCCTAAATACAGCAACTAAGACATCTGCATATATAAAAGCAGAAACTGACTTACTGACTGACTGACTGATCGATCAACGCACAGCCAAAAAGGCTGGGGTTAGAGACTTGAAATTTTGACAGTAGGTACCTTTTATGACGTAGGCATCCACTAAGGAAGGGTTTTTGGAAATACCACCCCTTAGGGGGTAAAATAGGGGATGGTAGTTTGTATGAAAATACGTCATTTTTGAAGTTAAGTTTATGAAAATTAGTATTCGGCCTTTTCGTCAAAAATAAAAAATATGTATTTCAGGATTTTTGGAAATTCCACCCCGAAGGTGGTAAAATAGGGGAAGAAAGTTTGTATGAAAATTTCTCATTTTTGCAGTTAAACGCATGAAATTTGGTATTTGGCCTTACAGTTAAAAATTAAAAACACATATTTCAGGGTTTTTTGGAAATTCCAACCCTAAGAGGGTTAAATAGGGTAAGAAAGTTTGTACGAAAATCCTTCATTTTTGAAGTTAAATGCATGAAAATTGGTATTTTGTACTGTATACTTTTTTTCTCAAACATGACCTCCACGCGGGCGGAGCCGCGAGCAACAGCTAGTATTATATAATTGTATTATCACTCACTTTCACAAGGTCAATAGATATTTCTCGAAATAAAACAAAAATCCTGACCATCTGCTTTCAAATCAACAGACTTACCCAATCGATAAAACACATGTGAAGCTAAACTATAGGCTGTAGACGTTGTTCAACTAACGTAAGCCCCAACTAGTTGGGATGTTGTCTAAAATGTTCCCAATACCCTACATTCATCGGGGACAGCGTAAATCGGTCACCTCAAATTTCATTATGTCGGTCTCTAAAATATATTGAATACCGGTCACTGTAAGATTCCTACCGAATTAGTGAAAATTCGAGGATGACAACGGACGGAAGCCGGTCTTCAGCGTCCGATGTTAACTATGCGAATACTTTATGATATGCAATGTTGTGTGCAACGCGGCCAAATTGTCCGATATATAGTTGTTGTCTTTTATCATCTTTTTGGGTATATTAAATGTGTTTTTAAATCAATTGGATATCTATATAAATAAAAAGCAATGTAAGTATGTTTGTTATCTATGGACTGGCTGCATAGTGAAGAACCTTTGCCTTCTCTTTTATATAAAAAAAGAGAGAATGAAGCAAAAAAAATATCTATGGACTCCTAGACTATTCATACGATTATGATGAAACTTTGGTGAGTTGTTCTTCATACGCCCGCGTTAGGTCCTGGCCCAAAATAAAAAGAACTAGCTAGATACCGTTCAACTGATGGCAATTAATCAAATTTACCTTACGTGGCAATGCAACGCATGCCGGGTGCAGCTAGTATGTAATATTTTTAGCTACAATTTTTCGCTACACAAAGTTGTTTCGATGCAAAAAATAACAGTTTTTTTTTATAGCACATTAAATATTTTATTATATATCAAGGATTATCAACTATTTTAAATGTCAATGTTATTGTTTTGTAAGAAAGGCCATACTTATTAGCAAACTGGCTGTGGCCTGCGGCTCCGCCCGCGTGGAAGTTATCTTATACTATTTATAAAATCATTTCATCTTTCACTACTCTTTGCATAATAAAAAATATCATTATTATGCAAAGAGTTCAAACATGTCTAACTTTTGATTGAATGCACCGATTTAAATGAAACAAAGACTGAATATTACCTCGAGATACATTCTATGATTTTATTTTGTCGTAATATAGTTCTTTGGACGTGATGCCTTGACAGACAAACAATAGTTCCAAATAACAATTGCTTTGGGTTCTTTATCGATAATACACGTTACATCAAGATTATGGAAAAAAAAGTGCTTCTTCGACTTTATTATAATATTGATTACAATCAAATTTTTGCTAATTTTTTTTGTGGCTTCGCACTTCTTGTGCATTTAGCCAAAGACGAGTTGGTATAATGTTGGTAAAATACGAAAAAGGTAGCGAAACTGTTAAATATTCATTCAGGAGTTACGGAATAAAGGCGCTATCAGGAGAGTTTGGATAAAGGAAAGGAAAAGTATGATAACAAGATATATAAATTTTATACATAACATATATTCGCAAATATACAGATAATGATGGTCGAAAATGAATTATTTACAGCTTTATATTGTTTTTAATGAAAAATGATGCTATACATTTATACACTAAGATGTTATTAGTACAGAGAAGGGAGAGGATAGAGGATGGAAAAGGTATTTGAAGGTCCAGGAGGGATCTAATCAGGGGTATGCGGTCAAATTGAGAGCAAGAAAACAAAATATGACTTAAGTCGCCGACATGTGATCCGCACGAGCACATAGGGCTAACTATTTTGAGTTTGGCAAGGTGAGCCGGAGCACAGCTAAATTATTTAATGTACAGACAAAGCGCCTCTTTGGATTTATTAAAGTATAATTAATACAATTAAATTTTGAATCGCCAGTTTTAACTTACCACTGTCATGACCTACCCGATTTGTTAAACCTATCGTGTACAAACGGGTTTTTAAATGTATTTGACTTATTAAATATGTAGAACGTGCATCGCACCCGTGAAACCTATCTGATTGGATACAATAACCGACATCGTTTTTACGGTAAATGGAACCGCCGACATAATTGCTTTGTCGTGCCCTACAGAACACATTTCGAGCGTACTGATTAATTCAATTAACGCGACTACTGGCAAATGCATCAATTTTCGTCATCGAATTAAGTCATAATTTAATTTCACCAGCATCAATAAACAATGGAGCGCTGTAGTCGACATTCATATTTACGTAAGAGCATAATGTACCGTTCTAGATGAAACATATACAACATGTAACATGATTAATGCACACTCTGAAAGTAGTTTGTTCAGAATAAGCGACAGAATCGATATCAACATTTTTTTAATAGACGATTTCTTTTCCAAAAATAATTAACACTCAGGTAAATAATAGTCACCCTTTAATTTAACGTTCAAGACAAACGAAACTTAGACATAACTCGATGCGATAAAGTGTTTTCTAAATGCAATAATGAACGAACACCTTAAAAAATCAAATAATTAAAATTACTAACTTTATGTCGAAAATTAGTACAACTAATTTCATTAAAAACAATATTTATATTCATCGCAGTCTAATGTCAATACATGAATTATTTTATAATACCTATATATATAACTAGTTGTTGCTCGCGGCTCCGCCCGCGTGGAGTTCATGTTTGGGAGAAAAAGATTACAATACAAAATACCAATATTCATGCGTTTAACTTAAAAATGGCGGATTTTCATACAAACTTTCATTCCCTATTTTACCCCCTTAGGGTCGGAATTTCCAAAAATCCTGTAACATATATTTTTTATTTTTAACTAAAATGGCAAATACTAATTTTCAGGAATTTAACTTCAAAAATGACGGATTTTCATACAAACTTTCATCCCCTATTTTACCCCTTTAGGGGTGGTATTTCCAAAAACCCTTCCTTAGTGGATGCCTACGTGATAAAAGGTACTTACTGTCAAAATTTCAAGTCTCTAACCCCAGCCGTTTAGGCTATGCGTTGATCGATCAGTCAGTCAGTCAGTCAGTCAGTCAGTTTCTTCTTTTATATATACAGATTATGAATGATTGTAATAATATTTTTAAATTGTAGTGTCTGAGGATGTGCGTTATTCCCGTTACACGTAGTATAATATGTTACAGGAAATATAATTTCAATATTGGTTTTTATTTTGATAATATGATATGGAAACCACTGTCGAGTCGATAAATACGGTCTGTTATGTGATTAACAGAGGGAAAGAGGTTCAACGGAAATGATCCGGTCTTTACAAATATAATATTAAAATATATAATATACCAATTATAGCAATATGATATAATCACTTGAATATATCTATACTAATATATAAAGGGGTTTGTGAGTTTGTATGTTCGGGGTAATCTACGGTAGGTATACTTCTGATCCGATTTTGAAAATTCGTTCACTGTTAAAAAGGTTTACTATTCCTGAGTGCTATAGCACTACTAGACTACTTTTATCTATACTAATATTTAAATATAGGTATATAAGTAATACAAAAATAACTTCCACGTGGGCGGAGCCACGGGCAATAGCTCGCTATTTATATATTGCTTTGTGGAAAAACTCATAATTTATTTGGTGTAACTATTGGCTACACCAATACTATGAATATAAGCTGACTCATTGATTACAATAGAAATCCCGGGTGACAGAGTAATACAGAGTAACGAACCATGAGATGGACGTTTAGCAGGCTTTTTAGCATATCCACGGCGGGGACTATCTACATCTCCAATTACTCTGTATCCGAGGCTATTTCGAGTTAAAATGGTAATTCAGAATTCCAGAGACGTCTCAAAGGACTGTACGAGGTGTGTTCTGACTATCTGCCATACCTACCTACTATACCCCTAAACTGAGGAACGACAAGATCGACGACGAGCGAAATCCGCTCTTTCCCGATCCCGTTCCGCAGCCTCCTTCCGAATCATAACTGCTTGACAGAAAAATGGTAGTATGCAGTGAGAACTGTATAATTGATCGGTGGGATTATTTGCAGGCCAGTATGACTGTGTTGAGTAGCGAGGGATAGATTGTAGCTCGCTACTTGATATTCTAAATGGACGGCACTGCGCTTACAATCAGGTACAGTGTGGTCACTTTGCCGTGCCAGGATAAAAAAAATACTTTATAAGAATGGAATTGGAATGACCTGAAAAGAAGATTGCGCCTTGCCTTGTTCGATCGCCAAGCTCACAGCTCATAGTACTGACTTATCTAAAAGTGTATTCATAATTAATTACCGCTTGGTTTAATGGTGAGGAAAAAATGAGAAATTTACCAACCCACATTATGCCCGCGTGGTGGACTGAGTACCTCTCGCTAATAAAGAAGGTCAAGTCACTTTGCCGTGACAGAATAAAAAAAATAATAAATAAACTACTGGCATCATGGTTAGTTCACATCAGCAGTAATAATTATAATAATATCGTTTTTACGCACTCAGAGAGCTTAAACTTGCCTTAATTGTTACTTAATAGATTCGTGGTCGTCATTAAATCTTTTAAGTAAGGTCACTCAAAGAGAAACTTTGATCTTCGCCTACAATATATTTAAGGTTGTTCGAACTCGTCAAGTTTTATTGGTAAATAGTTATGTATTGCCTCAAAGAAACCAGTAAAAAAACAGATAAATAAATAAATAACACCCAACAGTCACACACATAGCACCGACCCCACACTAAGATACGAGTCTTGTGTTGTGAGTATCGGGGACTACGAGAGACTTTCGGTCTCACAACACCCAGACCCCGGACACAAATATCTGTTTGTCACACAAATATTTGTCCCGGTGTGGGAATCGAACCCACGGTCTCTCGTTTCACAGCCGGCTACTCACCAACTGCGCCACGGAGGCTGTCAAATACTGACACTAATGGACTATGTCACTACAAGTGTTGCAATTTTTAAATCTTTATTAAGGTTTTAGTCCAAAATGGTGGTGGTCTAGTGGTCCATTACTGACACTGAGTGCTACAGTTACCTTATTCTTTATAATGAGACCATTTATTTAAGTTATACGGATTATTCAAGTACATTTCCAGAATTTATAATAAAAATGTTGTTTTTTTGTCTCATTTATTTCTATATCAAAACGTATTTGATATCAAAATAAATCACATTACATAAAAACAAGAAGTTAAAAAACGATTTCGCCGCAAAAATGACATATATAGAGACAAATATTTGTTCAATTTCCACAACAAATAATTGCGAAACAGACACACTCAATTGATTGTACAAGAGCAGAAGAGTTGAATAATCACCATTATTTTTCGCAGAGACAAGCTTACTCAAATGGCCTTAATTTGAGCAATCTAAACATGGCACAGCAAGTGATTGATGCTGCCGTTTGTTCTTGCTGCGTAACAAGTGTTTTACGTGACTGTAATGAAGGCGCGATTTCCCGACCAATTACAGGAAATTGGCACACAAATCGCGTCGTCGCCGTCAGAAATGTAACACCCTGTATTTGTAACTCATTCATTAGTCTTTACATAATACATAGCGTTGTAAACCAACTGATGTTTCTTAGGATAGGACATTTTTAACGATTGGCTACCACATCACAAGTTTTTCAAATCTTTTAAAGGTGAATAGAAACGTCGTGGGGTTGCCTTCGCAGGAACACGAGAATCTATACTATAATAAAGCTAAAGAAACACTTTTTGTTTAATATTTTTGCAAAATTTTGATTGTAACGTGTTATATTATATCGATATAGCACCCAAAAAAAATGTTTTTGGAATAATTGTCTGTCTGTCAACGCATCACGTCCAAAGTACTGTATTACGACAAAATCTAATAGAAGAATGAAATCATAGTGTTCAGATTGAAGTATCTCGAGGTAACATTTAAATCGGTGCATGCAATTAAAAGTTATACCTATTAGTTTGAAAGAATATCTGTATTATGCATAGAGTAGTTGTGAGAGATGAAATAATTTTATACATTGACATCCGTGCGGGTGGAGCCGCACGCAGCAGCTAGTTTCTAAATAAGAATCTTCGAAGGTATGTTTATACCAACCTGCATTAGACGTAATGGACTAGACACTTTCATTATGAAAAGCGGCCTGTATCGATGAGTGAGACAGGCCAAATATAATATTATTTCGCAGAAATTGTGGTGTGCGTATAATATTTTGGACACATATGAATATTCCTTAGATACTCCGCTAAATCTATTTCATATGCACTCACAAAGCGCCTCGTAGGGGATTGGCTTATATTAGAGGGCACGATTTTTTTGTCTCTGTTTTATAAATCGCACCTACGTGTATAACTTCACTCGATATTGCCAAGTTTCGCCTATGTTAATCAGCATCTTCATCGGAATCATATAACAAGAACTGATGAATAAGGACGTCTTCATAAATTCTCACAATTAACTTCTGATTATATTGTTTCTTTATAATACTTCATAATGTTTCAAAGTTAAGTGTTTATTATGTTTAAAATTAAATCTTGTTATAAATGAAACTACAGTAGAAATTCAACCAAAGATTTATTTAAATCCCTATTTCTTATCTAGCATTCTAATGAGCAACCAGATTTATTTTAAAGAGGGAACATGATTTCACAAAAGCAGAACTCACTGAGGTCGAAAGAAATGAATGTTCGCTGAGCCAAGCATTCATAAAATAACAGAAAATTTAAAGAACTTTTGCATAATAGTATATTACTTAGCAAAATTTGTATTGTAGCTCAAAAGTTATTGTTCCATAATAAAATTCAGTATTTAAAGGAATAAAAGATAATGAAATTGAATAAATAAATCGAGATAGACATTAAAATGACTATTTTTGGATTTTATCGAGTTTTATTTTTACTCTCGAAGCTATAACTCTATAGCCTTCATGGTCACAGAGTGGACCATGTAAATATGTAGACAATCATAATTCACAATCCGATGGTGAAATGGGTCTTCTCTAAAAACCAGTACTAATCGTCATAAATACTTATGCCAGTTTTTATTTATTAACATTTCATTATGTTTAACATTGTAGGGAACACTAGAAATTACAAACAAATTGCCGGCAGCGGACGATACAAAACAATGAAAATGTTACCTTAAACTCTATCAAACAGTCATTAAGTCTACATAAGTAGTTTCAACAAACACTGAAGCAGATTTATGTTTTTTGTACGAAACAAAAGGAGATTTAACTATATTACACAATCAAAACATTACATTTGGCAGAAAATATGCAAAAAAAATTATTTCGCAAGCAAAGGGCCTATAGTTCTGTCCAAGCCTTTTGATGAGTTCCTGTTTCTATTAGGCCTAACAAAGGGTCTTCTTTAAACAAATCTAGTAAATTTCAACAACTGACAGCGTCTACGAAGCGAAAATTAAAGTTATTTGGGCGGCGTACTTCTCACGCGTAAATAATTAGTTTAAATTATTTAAATCTGAACATAGATCGTTTTACTTTAGGGACGTGGCAATTTTCAACACAGAATGAGCGTTGAAAGGCGGAGTAACATTTTCTACCCGTTTAGATATAAAATTGTTTGTTGAAAATTTTTCCCTCTCAATTGACTATGTCGTATATTCGAAACAAAATGGCATACACCTCTCTTTTCTAAAGTTATGTGTGTATTAAATGTAATAATTATAATAATAATAATTAATTATCGTTGGCTATAACGGTGAAGGAAAACATCGTATCAA
This sequence comes from Laothoe populi, assembly GCA_905220505.1. Classification (NCBI taxonomy): domain Eukaryota; kingdom Metazoa; phylum Arthropoda; class Insecta; order Lepidoptera; family Sphingidae; genus Laothoe; species Laothoe populi. Next base: position 14,274,028 of record HG992148.1, read on the forward strand.
ACCTGCATACTGAGAATTCTCTTAAGAATTTCGAAGGTATGTGAAGTCTGCCAACCCGCCTGGCCAGCGTGATGGACTAAGGCCTAACCCCTCTCTTTAGTAGAGGAGGCCCGTGCCCAGCATTGGGACAATGTTTAACTACTGAAATATTTGACGCAGGACGATGAACTTGCCGTATATATCTGTTACAAGCTCACGCTTATATTCTAGTAGAGGTAGGCAGAAGTGCAACTGGTAATATCCACTAACGTTTTTTACGGTACGGTTTTACGATACGTACGGTTTTTACGGTAACGGGTATATGCACATTGAAATAAAACTAATTTCACGGATTTTATCGCGGTTTATTTTACTTTTTTAACCCGGATTCGGCTTTACAGTCTTCATTGTCACGGGGCGGTCTGAGTTGTATATCGTCACGGAAGTACATTGCAATGTTTCTACTCTCTATATAGTTGATTTTTAAGTTTATTTGTTGTAGTTGATGTCTAAAAAACCACTTTAAAGACCAACTGCCAGACACTGAACTCTTTCTGCGTAGGTAGGACTAATAAACTACGTAAAAGAAACCGCGGTAAAATTAGTTTTATTTCAATTGTAATATTCACTGCTCAGCGGGCTTATTCCTGTTATATTTTTTGATATGTGGTCAGCCAATCGCCATATCGGCCACAAAATCCAATCCCAGGCAAATCATGTGTGTTTTTTTAATTAAAACTTAAATTGTGATAAATTCCAGGACCTCAGTTGTTTCTCAAATAAGTAGTAAGTATGTTGCAACTAGACCATTGATGCCTACATAATAATAATAATGAAGTTGCCTACAATAGATTATTGTTTTATCAGCTGAGTACCAATAACTAATAATAACGACCCTACGTGAGATCTTACCTAAGTATCCAATTAAGCTACGGAATATCCTCTAGTAATTACGAATTTAAACTACAAACAGATATCTGAGAAGTTATTTACAGTACTAACTTTATAACTATTAAAAATGAATATTTTAAATTCTCGATTCCTTAAACAAAAAATAACAAACATACACAAAATTTCATCAAAACATCGATTACATAAAAATAAAGTGTCTAATAAAATATTTAATTAAAACTATGCAAAGTTTGAACAATTTAACTACTTCACATGTGATACAAGCGAAGCTTCGGCCCTTAACTTCGTGTTACACAGATTGAATTTAGTCATTGTAATTCTAAAAGGATGGGATGTTCAGGTAGCGAAGCACTTATCTGCGATTTTATCGGATCAACGATTAATAACAGTTTAAAGTACACTGCGGAATATGTTACAGGTAATTAAGCGAACTTTTAGTTCACGTTGAAAGCTATTAATTACGTATAGTATAGAAGTTTATAATGTAATAATATTACCAGCACCGTATTAAACACCGTCGTACAGCTGGGCACGGGCCTCCTCTATTAGTTAGAGGGTTAGGTTAGACCTTAGTCTAGCTAGTCTAATGCGGGTTGCCAGACTTCACATGCCTTTTTCTTATGAGAATTCTCACTATGCAGATTTCCTTATAAAGTTTTCCAAGAGATGAACAAGTAACTTTAGAAAAGTAAGTCAGGTGAACGTCATTTTGGACTGGTTTGGAACCTATGACTTTCATCTCAGCAATTCGTACCACACCCTTATAGATTATCGCTGCTATAAAGAGGTCAATAATTAACTATTTTGGGCGTCTTAACCTATTTCTTTATAATTTTCTATTTTAGTCGTCGCAGAACATCTCTCATACATTTTTATAAAGACACGCACACTGTGCTATCGCTAGTCTATGTTTTATTATTAAATCACATCAATGCGCATTTTTGGAATTCAAGGATACACAGGCTTAACCATGAGTTTATGTCTAAAAGTTACTATAGGTAAACGAAGTTTTGCAGCGTTGTTTTTATGTATGGAATGTTTCGTTCTTATAGTAACAAATTTAGTTTCTTACGTAACCGCTAGCGGTGCTGTATATTTTGTCATATAAATATTTTACGTTGTCGCTAGCGAATATACGTGAGAAAACTCATGGTTAAGCTACAGTGTAAAAAACTATATTACTATTACATTATGGTTAAGTTTTCTTCTACAATGACAAATATACCTTACTCGTTCTATGAGAAAGGCAACAACTGTATTCAAAAACAACATTTATATAATTTCTTTGCTATAGGTTGATTTCTTTATACATCATTGGTGAACTTTTAGCGTCAAACAAACATTACTTTTACATAAATGAACGCATAGCAAAGTTACTTTTTTTATTGTGGCGCGGCAAAGTGACCACACTGCACCTGATGGTAAGCGCAGTGCCGTCCCGATAGAGTATCAAGTAGCGAGAGACAGTCTATCCCCGCTATTCAACACAATCATGCAGGCCTGCTGTTTAGCTTCAGGTGGACGGCATTTATAAGTAAGTAACCGAGAATCACGTTGATTTAAATTAAGATAGTTACTTTTGTTTGGGGACTTTTTTTGACTGAAAAGGCAGACAGACGAGTAAATAAGTTGTCTGATGGTATATTTATTGATATTCAACAATTTCAAGATTCAAAAATAATATATATAAAAGATAGTTTAGGTAATTATATAAATAAATAGTTTATATATACTAAATATATAATTAAAAAGATAGAAAATAACTAGATGAACATAATAATATAAAGGACAATGAGCGAAGTGTCCCCACCCCTCAACAGGTTTGAATTTGGTCTCAATCGATTCATATAAGCAAGGCGATCATTTTTTGGTATGGGGTCAACCACGAAATGTATTTGGTTTTTTTTTTAATTTACATTTTAGTGTTATATAAAATATATTTATTGACTTCCTTGGTGGCACAGTTTTAATTGCCTACGCGCTACGAATGCTGTTCCGAAGCCAGGGGTTCGATCCCCAGGTTGGGTTTATTTCTTTTTTATCCTGGCACGGCAAAGTGACCACACTGCACCTGATGGTAAGCGCAGTACGATCTATCCTCCGCCACTCAGATGATGGTCATTTGTCACATGGTCACACAATCATGCAGGCCTGCTTCTTCACACTATGCCATGGGCAAGAAGGTGAAGAAGCGGTCGAGGGTCCATCGTCAGAGTACTCAGAAGGCCATGAAACGGCCAAACATCGTACGCCAATTCTAGACCCCCGACAAAAACCGGATGTTCATGATGGATGAAAAGGTATTAGGTTTTTCTGTCACGAAATGTTCAACATCATAGGACGGTAATAAGGTTGGCGAAATATGGGTATACTAGTTACACCTCCCCACACCTACCCCTTCGGAGATTACAAGCGTGAGTGTATATGTATATATAAAACATATTAATTTTTGTGGTTTCACTATACTTTACTATGCGATAACATATTTTGTAGGTGGTAGAGCTACATTGCACGTATTTTTTTTGTAAATCTTAAATGGACCAGCTCGACTGGGGTAGTATCATTGTCCTACAGAAAATCTGTCTTTGTAATCAATCCTATGTCCTATCAATATAATTCTTACAAACTACAGAACTAAAAGATAACTTTCCGAAAAACAAAGTAATAGAATGATGTATACCTATGTACGTGTGTCGTGTGCCCTCGGTCTGTCTTACGACAGAGTGAACACCTCTACACAGCCTGGATGATAGAGTGTATAAGACCTTCAAGCTGTTCAGCTTGAAGCTAAGTATATTATGCCTTCGATACATGCTTATATTATCATACATCATTCTTGCAAGCGAGACATCATTTTTGTGCAAATGGACGCGTACAAACATTCATACACGCGCACATACAATTATCTTGACGTTGAAATCAATATTTTGTTGTACCTCATTCTCGTATATGGTTCAAAGCTTCAAGAAATTCATTGACTAAACTCTGGCAAAGCATTTCTGTTTCCTCTCCGGCTATGAAATAGCTACCAGCTTTGCGAAGTACACAACAACAAGACTGCTCTAATGTCATACATTATACACCCTTAAACGGACATTCAACATGTATACCCACAATCAGGTAGTGTGAATGTACTACATGACAGTCTTCAAACTGTAATTGGCTGCAATGAGAGTAGCTCTCTCCTGAAGTCTAGACCTAAATAATTCATTTTATGTCTCGGCAAGGACAACGGCGAACGGCAGATTTCAAAAAACTGTTTTAGCTAGACTCTAATAAGTATAACAGATGGTCTTCTAAAACACGACTAATCGTGATGTCATGCAGAACATTTATTTTACAGTAAGTCTTCAGCTTGTAAGTCTACAGCAGTATCTAAATAATAAATTAAAATAAATTGAGTTGGGGTATGATATTTGGCCGTTCTGCGGCCTTCTGAGTACTCTGACACTTGATCGTCGACCGCTTCTTCACCTTCTTGCCCATGGCGTAGTATGAAGAAGCAGGCCGGCATGATTCTGTTGAGTAGTCAGGGATAGATTATCTCTTGCTACTCGATATTCTAATTGGACGGCACTGCGCTTACCATCAGGTGCAGTGTCGGCACTTTGCCGTGCCAGGATAAAAAAATAAATAAACATCGTGGTCTTCTATCGCAATGTTGACGTTAGTCTGACGGCCATGTTACCCCATGTATGTAGATTTATTTTATGGTAATTGCCTAGGTTTCTAAGCCTCTGTGTTTAAAAGGGACTTTTCTAACTAATATAGTTCACGAGGTCCAGTTATTCTTTCCTATTGCTATCATCGCGTCGGTGACAGATTTTAACTTTTGCAGTTGTACATAGTACTCAATATATACGATATATCCAAGGACGTCTCCAGCTATTATATTTTCCGAGATCCTGCTAATTTCCTGACACCCTCATTAAGTCAGCATCATATTTCATACAATAAAAGGTTTATGCTCATAGGCCGAAGGTTTTATGCTCAAATATCCAAACAGGACGTTCTTAACTGTTGTAGTTTCCAAGATCTAGTTACTTAGTAATCAGATCCTGGAAGAACTACGTATAAAATGTAACCAAAACGTTACTCGATTATATTGTGTAATAGCGCGCGAAAACTAATAAAAGAAAGTGAAAAACACGGAAACGTAACAGTATTTCGTAGGAATATTTTTTCTATGGATTCTTCATGAATATATACAATTTTAACGACGGAGTAAGAGTTTTTATATGTCACTTAACAATTATGTATATGTATGGTGTCTGTTGGTGGGTGGGGACGGAGCTCATACAAATTCGCCCATTGTCCAAATTTGGGTAAGATAAATTTAAAAATATGTAACTAGTCTATACTAAAACTACCATAGAAATTAAGGAAAACTAAAATTTACATATAAGAAAACTGTATTTTTCTTGCAAGAAATATTTTTTATCTATTCTATGTGGCAGCGTGCGTTAGCTCTGAACCTTGATGTCGTTACTCAGGTAAGTTTTTCGACAATAAAAAATAATACTAAATCGCATCTATTCAGCAGCTATGTCAAGTGATAACAATATTATTTCTTAAATCAATCGATTTATATGGATTAATTTTTCAAAATAGCATGCAAAAATTCTTATTTCTTTAACAGAAATCGACTAACCAACCATGTGACTTGATGGTGTTATCCGTCTGCCCATGAACACTTATAATAACGATAAGGGATGAGGATTGAGAAGGGGAAAACTTGAGCCTCCGGAAGTCTGACTCGGCGTACTAAACGCATCAACAAGCTTATACTTATTTTTTCTGATTCTGTGAGGCAGGATTCGAATCCGGTCGAACCAGCCCATGCTGCAAACAAAACTGCGTTCAACGTGAATTTGCCACTTCCAAAATTATATCATCAATAAAATAAAGTTTCGATTGGTCATGATGATTTCCTTCGCCGTTAAAACGAGCGACAAATAACAAAGAGGACGCATTGCGGCTGGTTTCAAATCGAAATTCGTCCTATTCACCGCTATGCGATGATCGTATTTTCATCACATTTTTCTTACTAATAATACTTATTGTTGGACAAGAGATTATCCCGCCCACACATTCGCTACTGTACAAGCGAATAGACAATGCAAGCATTTTTGCGACACTGAGCAGTGTTGCTCACCGAGTCTCTGGGAATGCTTAGTTGTCTTTATCCCGCAACGAAGTCAATAAAATAGAGTGCAGATATTAAGAGATTTACATATATATTTTATATTTACATAATATTGTTGAATAAAATAAAAATATACAAGATTTATAGGTAGAAATGGTGACGTGAACAAAAAACTCTCAGAGAATGTTCAATGGCATTATCAATTCAATGCACCGACGTGAGAGTTTCCTGTATCAACATTTACATTACCTTCTCTTCAACTTTTGCTCTTAGCGAGTATATATTGTAAGTCTTCGCAGAAAAACTTTGCCTTTCATTTGATTTATTTGAATGAATTCAGTTTATTATCAAGCCAGTTTTCTTTAGGTGTCAATTTATTGAATTAGGTTAAATTGGAATTTAACGCTAATAGAGTAAACCGAATAATAATAGTGTCAGTAAAGTTCAGTCAAAGAAAATACAACAATAAAGTTGGACGTTTGCAAACTTGGCAAAATGACTCCTTAAACACAACAATGAATTTAGAAATAATAAATATTCTTTGGCTAATAAATCCTTATTTGTAGTGAAATCTAGGATAAGAATTACCGTAAGGTAGATAAATAAATAAATAACACCCAACAGTCACACACATAGCCCCGACCCCACACTAAGATACAAGTCTTGTGTTGTGGGTATCAGGGACTACGACAGACTTTCGGTCTTTTTTATTTTTTTATCCTAGCACGGCAAAGTGACCGCACTGCACCTGATGGTAAGCGCAGTGCGGTCCAATTAGTGTATCGACTAGCGAGAGACGATCTATCCCCCGCTACTCAACACAATCATGCCGGCCTGCTTCTTCACACTACGCCATGGGCAAGAATGTGAAGAAGCGGTCGAGGGTCTATTGTCAGAGTACTCAGAAGGCCGCAAAATGGCCAAACATTGTACCCCAACTCTAGACCCCCGAGAAAAACCGGATGTACACTGGCTGATCCCGGAACGCGACACACTTGCGTGTGCCACTATGGCGGGTTTTTCACCCTGTGTACGGTGGTCGCTATCCGGGCGGATATGAATATATCCTACCACCAGCAAACCGGTCTCACAACACCCAGACCCCGGACACAAATATCTGTCTGTCACACAAACATTTGTCCCGGTGTGGGAATCGAACCCACGGCCTCTCGTTACACAGCCAGCTACTCACCAACTGCACCACGGAGACTGTCTAATAAAAGTAGGATAGGTTAGTGACATTTGAATTCCGATTGTTATTCAAATGGGGCGTTTTCAAAGAGTGTACCACTTTGATAACGCGTTTTGGATATTCAGTGGTAGTATGGCTATCTTACAGAAAACCAACATGACCAATCAACATGTGCTTGCTGTTGGAAATTGAGATTTCCAGAATTTAATAAATATAAAATTAGCGCGCGTATAAATGCAATATCGATGAAGAGAGTTATAGAAACACACAATAAAAAAAACTATTTTAAATAAATTTTGCCAGAATCCTCGTAGGTTATAATTCCTATAGCTTATAGAATTTTCTTACGTTGCCCCGCCTCTGTACAAATGCTGGGTACGCCCATGTCTTCATTCCCTTTCTTTACGGTCGCTGCACACCCAGGCTTGTTCCGTTTTTGTGAATGTTCGAGGGCGGTGCAGATCATCTATCATGAGGTGACTAAGCCGCTGATATGTCGGTCCTATGTTCATATGCGCCCGGATAGCGACCACCGTTTATAACCAGACCAGGTTTTAAACCCGCCATAGTGGCACACGCAAGTGTGTCGCGTTCCGGGATCAGCCAGTGTAAATCTGGTTTTTGACGGAGGTCTAGAGTTGAGGTACGGTGTTTAGCTGTTTTGCGGCCTTCTGAGTACTCTGACACTAGACCATTGACCGCTTCTTCACCTTCTTGCCCATGGCGTAGTGTGAAGACGCAGTCCGGCACGATTATGTTGAGTAGCGGGGGATAGATTGACTCTCGCTACTCGATACTCTAATTGGACGACACTGTGCTTACCATCAGGTGCAATGTAGTCAGATTGCCGTGCCAGGATAAAAAAAAGCATAAAGAAACATATCACATAGCATCGTTGAGCCACGTGTTCGATCTGATTATTCTGAATACCATAATCATACTAAAAATTCCAGTATTAAACCTTTCGTTTACGTCTATAAAATCGTTCAATATAATAAAATGAGTTTACTTTATATTTGATTGCACTATGGAATCCAGACGCGTAATTAAGACGATCTCAATAGCATCCTCTTTCAAACGACAATGAATCCAAATGTGCGGCGTGACGCAAACACACACAAAGGCGTGAACTGAGCTAATGGACTGTTCATAATCCGAACAAGTCTCTCCATTCACGAGTAACTGGCAAATTTTTGAACGATGATTTAAGGAACATTCCATCTATAACGTATGAACCAAAATATTGCCTCTTCCCGTTGGAGGTCTTTCTAATTTTGTGTCATACTTATGAAACGAGATCTGTTCATTACGGTTGTTTCTCGATCACTTAGATGTGTAAATTGTTGAATAATGCAAAAGTTGTATTGATGATATAACTATATAATATTATTTAATTATTCATTAATTTATTTGATGATTTAGGTTATTGATAAAATATAAAAAAAAAATACTAGCCCTGTATTAGACATTGTCCCACTGCTGGGCACGGGCCTCGTCTACTAATGAGAGGGGTTAGGCCTTAGTCCACCGCGCTGGCCTAATGTGGGATGGTAGACTTTACATACCTTCGAAATTCTTATGAGAATTCTCAGGAATGCAGGTAATCGTATAGTCAACATTCAAAATTATTTTTTCTATACGGAAATTACACGGCATAAAAAAACCAACGAAACGTCATACGAAAAACTGGAAATGTTTAAGTCAAAAGACGCATAGAAAAGCTATACCGGTACAAAAGTTATAATTGTTGTATTAAGCTATCACCGAGGCGTCTTCAGATATTGAGTTATAAAAACAGTTGTTAACATAAATTGGAAAAAAATATTGTTGCGTTATGTTTTTTATCACCTGTCATAAGCGTTTTATTATTATTTGGTCGCTCAAATGCATAATAAAATTTTAAAGCCTATTTGCTGCTGAGTAATATAACAAAATTATTCGATGTAAAATGAATGGATCTACGCTGAAATAAATTACGCCTTTAGAAATGAAATTCTTTATGAAATTAAATATTAGAGATCTTTTGTGTCTATTGTTGTATTGCAATAAAAATAAAAACTGGAAAACTCGTTTGAAGATTTTCAAAATAAAAAAAATTAGAACAGTCCAATATAGAACTTTTACTCAAGCGCAATCAAGTAAGTGGTAATAAGATTAATAAAATAATTCATGACTTTTTTTTGGCGCGGCAAAGTGACCACACTGCATCTGATGGTAAGCGCAGTGCCGTCCAGATAGAGTATCAAGTAGCGAGAGACAGTCTATCCCTCGCTACTCAAGACAATCATGCCGGCCTGCTGTTTAGCTTCTTCACACTACGCCTAAAGGACCCAGGATCATAGGAAGGAGGGAACACGGTAGCTGGCAAACTGTTCCACAGCTTGATGGTGTGGCAAAAATACGAATTTGCGAACTTCTTGGTTCGGGCCGTAGTAGCAGACACCACGAAGCTGTTGCTCCGCAAGCCAGTACGCGTGCTTCTGGTGTGGAGGATGGGATAAGATCAAACGATTCCTCAGAGCATTCGCCATGATACATATGGTAGAACACGCTAAGTGCGGAACTATCACTTCGCAGCAGCTCCAGGCTGTTGGTCACGTCTGCATCATTCACAATGAGGATGGCCCGGCGCTGCAACCTATCCAAGGCATCGAGTAAGTACTTAGCGGAACCGTCCCAGAGGTGAGAGCAGTATTCCATTCCCTTCCGCACCTGCGCTTTATATAAGCGGTAGAGCTGACCGGGCGTGAAAAACCGCCGCACCCTATTCAGGATTCCGACCCTGCGTGAAGTAGCTAATATTACGCCCTCGATGTGAGTCCTTGGATTAAGATCACAGCTGATATCCATACCTAGGATGATAAGGTCATTCCGCATTGCGAGTGGAATACCCTGAAGAATTAGAATGGAAGAAAACGGGGACTTAATGCACGAGAACCCGCACAACTGTATTTTTTTGGCATTAAACTCAACCCCATGATGAGATGAGATCAAAGGTCCAGTTGAGCTCAATTTCAAGATCCTCGCGTCTCCTCTCAGTATCTGCCCGGCAACCATTAGGCTTGCTGCTATAACGCCCATGAACCGTGCTGTCACCTGCATAACATAAGCCCATGTTATTCTTATGTTATGTTCTGTGTATCTAAACCGCAATTAACGTATGCATGACCTTTGTAAACCTTACCGCACTAATTAGAGGGTAGGGTTAAAATGCGCGACCTTAACGGATAAACACCGAGGAGTTGATTTAGCGCCGGATCCTGAAATACTGACCACACTATATTTACCTTGACAAATAGTTTAATTCCTAGAATATCGTAGATGAAACGAATTTTTTAATTTAAATTCACAAACAGAATACCCACACGCGTGGAAATATTTGCACAACAATCTATCTACATATTTTCTCTGGCCCCGGTATCATGTTTAAATCATAAACCAACTGCACCAAATTAATATATAAATTAAAAGAAAATACACCCAACAGTCACACACATGTTCTGACCGCACACTAGGTAAAACCTCTATTGTGGGTAGCAAGAACTACGAGGGATTACAGTCCCACAACACCCAGGCCCGTAACAACTATCTGTCCGTCACACAATAATTTGTCTCGGTATGGGAATCAAACGCAAGGCCTCTCGTTTCACAGCCGGCTACTCGCGTACTGCGTCACGGAGGCTGTCAAATAGATTAAAGTTACTTATTTTAATATATATTGTACTAGCTGTTGCTCGCGGCTCCGCCTGCGTGGAGGTTATATTCGGGAGCAGAAGTATACAATCCAAGGAGTTGTCTTCTGCACTGAGGCACCTGTAGCGATTGTCCAGCCTCTCAGGTGTTGTGCCTGAATCTTGAGATTGCATCTAAAGAATACCCCATAAGTTTAATCTCATTTTGCCCCTTTTAGGGATCAAAAACGTTGAAACACGGATTTCTTTATTTCCTACTAAAAGCGTAAATATGAATTTACAGATCCTAAGTTGAGGAATTATGGATTTCCCATACAAATTTTGAAGTCCTATTTGACCCCTTTCAAGGTTGTTTTTTGAGAAAAAAGATAGCCTATGTCCTTCTCCAGGATATAATCTATTTCTTTACCAAATTTAATTACAATCCGTTCAGCCGTTTAGTCGTGAAGAGGTAACAAACAGAGTTACTTTCGCATTTATAGTATTAGTATGGATTACTGACGTTTGTGTAAGGTACATACATTATTCAGTAATATAAAAATACTTAACTTATTTTTAAGCACAAATATAAGAACAATATAATTTATAAGACTAGAATCGAAATGGCATGAGAAGAAGATTGCGTCTTGCCTTGCTCGATCGCCACTCTCACAGCACACACCACTGACTTATCTAAGTGTGTATTCATAGTTAATTGCCGCTTGGTTTAATGGTGAGGAAAGAATGTGAAATCAACCAACCCACATAGGGACCGCGTGGTGGACTGAGGCCTAATACCTCTTGCCTCTTGCTCTTGAAGGCCCGCGCTCAGCAATGGGGATACAGGACTGACTATTATCAAGATAATATTCAAAACAAATTCCATCATTCTTTTTTAGCTGTGTATTATCTATTTCAAAAGTTTTGGGAACACGTGAGACGAAACTATACCAATGAGGTAGGCGTTGGCAAATTACAATTATCAAGATCTATCGTTGGCATATAAATTACATACTTTTATCCAATAATAATAATAAATAACATCCAATAGTCACACACATAGCCCCGACCCCACACTAAGATACGAGTCTTGTGTTGTAGCCATTAGGGACTACGAGAGACTTTCAGTCTGAACACCCAGACCCCCGACACAAATATCTGTCTGTTACACCAACATTTGTCCCGGTCTGGGAATCGAACCCACGGTCTCTCGTTTCACAGCCGGCTACTCGCCAACTGGGCCACGGAGGCTGTCAGATATTTAATACATTAGTTTAAAGGTTATAAGGGTTAATATAATGTAATATTTTAAGGGTTTCTTTATTATATATATAATAATAAAGAAATACACCCAACAGTCATACACATAGTTCTGACCCCACAGTAAGATTAATAAGACTTGTCTTGTGTTGTGGGTATCAGGGACTAGGACGGACTACGGTCCGACAACCCCAGACCCGAAACAAATATATATCTGTTACACAAACATTTGTCTCCGTGCGGGAATCGAACCCACAGTTTCTCGTTTCACAATCAGCTACTCGGTAACTACGCCACGGTGGCTGAGGCATGATTATTTTCATATACGAAATCCTTGCTTTTTAAAATGATATTACGAAAATAACTCCACACTAGGCGTTGAAAATTGCATATAACGTTGAGGCTTAGAGTAGGCAACCAAAAGGAGACGGCATTACGCTCGAATCTTGAACAAAAAATTCAGCAATGTCGGTGGGGGGCTTCGTACAACTACAAATAAACATGTGCACACAAATGCAAAATCTAATCACGTCGCTACGCACGCACACTACACCATTTCATACAACACTGGCAAATTTATGCACACAGTTACAAATTTATCTTGGTGTCTAATGTATTTACAGTGTCATATATTGACAACTGTGTAAAAACAGTAGAGCGTAGCAATGTCGACACGAGGTATAGATAGCTTTGTCCTTATCTATCGATGGATAAAATAAAAAAATTATCATTTGTGAAATATTTTAAGATTATTTTTTATGTGTATCATCTTGTCTATCGCTTTCTTGCAATCTCTGGGTGTGATTTCTTGAAAGGGGACGGAAGTAGAGAGGTATAGTTAAAAATAGTGTAAATTAATATTTCTAATTTAATTGAAATACTGTAAAGATAATAAAGGTAATGAGTAGTGAGAAAAATACAAGCCAAATAAGAAAAAATAAAAAAAATATTTTTTAGGAAATGAATTTTAAATAATACGCCTTTAATTTATTTAAAATGGATATCCAGCTGTTGTTACATTTCTTAGGACTAAGTTATAATGAGGTAACAATAATCTTACTATTAATGAACAATATTTTAAGGATACCACGACATGCGTTGAGTAAAAAAAGGAACACCAGTATTCAATAAAAGTACCTAAAAGGTTAATAAAATTTTCAAAAATAACAATGAGCATGACCAAATGAGAATTTAATTAATAAATTAATAATAAAATATATTTAAGTATAACAATATTATAGAATTGTAGCTATAAGAAAAAAATGGTTAGCTGTATGTACAGCTAACCATTTTGCCACAACAGCTTTTTTGAATTTTGGCAATTTATCATCAAATACATCATACATACATCGTTTCACAAATAGAGTTATATGATTTGGACAAACGGGATATGGCAGAGAATTGTTTTAGGTCGGTTCTGGTCTCTTGGTTTCTTATATAAGTAAACTCGTCTTCTTCTGTTTTCCTAATGAAAACACGACCTTGCTTAATCTACATGAATTAGTACTCTTTATCTTTGGCGATCTGGCGAGCCACTGCGTGTAATTTGTTTTTAGGTGATAGGTGCTCAACAATGTAAAGCGGCGATTTATTACCTCCAATGCCTATGTGAGCAGTACTGAGCTTATCGTTTGGATTTGCCTTATTAAAATTTATTGTTTTCTCTAAAAATGTATCCCGAAGCCTAGGGGTAGCTTTTACCACACGAGTGCAATGATGAATGTCGGATTCTTTCAAGTCGCAGGATACCTTAGACAGCTGAGTAATCATAGATAGCAAGTTTTACTGTTTTTGCTCGGGGACACACTGTATCTCAAGATTGTTAGAACGGTTATGCTGCTCAGCAACCTGAAGCCTGATTTGCAGATCCTGTAACTTATTTGTTAACTGAACGTTCTCTTTCTTTAGCTCTCCCAGTGCGTCTTGGTATTTGGTGATGGCGGATTTGGTGGTTTCATAATTTTCATTCAGAAACAAAACTTTATTCTCCAAAGCAGTTATTTCCTGTTTTATAGATTGAAATTCGATTCTCACCATCTTCTTAAGGGTTTGGTTAAGCTCCTGTGCTAAAGCCAATTTCATGACATTAAATTCTTCTCTTATTATTTCCCTAACGTCTTTCTTTGTAATAACTGACGCGGACGAGTTTAAGCCGGAACTTCCCGTAATTTCGCTAGTATCAACAGTGGTTTTTTTCGATGCGTAATATTGTCATTAAAAGGGAGCGAGTCATTATTATTCCTTGACTTGCCGGGTGAGTCAATGGGACGTAAAGGTGTATCAGTTTTTGGTTGCTTTGCACAACATCCGTGACACTTCCATTTATTTATTTTTTGTCAACACTAATTGTAGAGAAGCGTTTTTCAGGTATGTCAGCACATGGAACACAACAATGACGGCCGTTGCAAATTATTTTAAAATGTATTTGATGATTACTCACTCGTTTTGAGGTATTCCGATTCAGCAAATATACTACCGGAAAGTACACAACACGACCTTTCCAATGGTATATAGTTTGTAGTTGTTTGAGAAAATGTTCTGTTATTCCTCAAAATTTCAAATTAAATAAGCGGAGCCAAGAAATACAGTGTTATTGACAGCGAATGCGAATAGCAAATGCTGCGAATAGAATTATTGCATGTCTTTGAGAGCGATTATCGCCTGTTTTGGTGTGGTAGCCGGCTAACGCTATCTATTATGAAGAGCATATAAAAAGGGCTTGAGATCTTGAATTTAATACAGGTTGTCCCAAAAGTCGACGTCAAGCCGGAACCGGGTGAAAAGGCAAGTCATACCGGTTATCAAAAAAATATAAAAAATCTAAGTTGCATGTTTTAAAAATTACAGACATGGCCCGCGATTTTTCAAAGTATAATCCTAACTTTGCGCATTTGTGTGATCTTACGTAAGAACTATTAAGAGTCCCTCCCACCCCTTGTAAGAAAAAATAAGACATGATCGACTACCCCCATACATCATCTTACGTAATAAATGAATGGCGCAAAAATTCATACCTAAATATTTTTGAAATATACCGGGTACATTTTTAGGATTACATTTTTTGACAAATATTTGATTCCGGTTTTGGTATATTTTGTGACATTCCTAGTGTGTTAGAACTATTTACATTAAAAGTATGTGTTTAGAATACAGACCAGATGGATTAGTAATTATATCGATAACCTTGATAAGTTTATCTACAACACTATTTGAGTCTTGCATACACGACAGTGTTACCACATAAACCACCCAAAATGCCAGTGTAATAAAGTTTATCAAATTGTAAACTTAGTCGATATGTCAACTCTCCTACAATTTTTAAATTATAAATTAAGTTAAGGAAGCATAAATAAAGTAATCTTACTAATATTATAAATGCGTATTTTTGGATGGATGCATGGTTGTTTGATATCCAATCACGCTACAACGGCTGGACGGATCTACTTTAAATTTGGCACAGAGATAGATTGTAGTCTGGAAAAGCACATAGGCTGCTTTTTATCCCGGAGAAATGTACAGTTCCCATGGGATAGTTTAGTTTTTCACAGAGCAAGGGATCGACATGATTTTTTGCATAGTGGCAGTTTAGGGATCAGAAAATGACAAACACCACTTTTATCTCGAAAAAATGCACGCTTCCTATGGGATAGCAAAATATAGAAGGTTAAAATGCTCCAAGATCTACACGCGGGCGGAGCCGCGGGCAACACCTAGTTAAAAATGAATATTAAAAAACAACTTGCGTTTAAGATATTGAATGCAAATAAATTTTGCACTACTGTGGCTAAAAGTTTAACCTGGCAACATTTATTACCCGATGATAATTTTTAGAAATTATATGTTTTGTTGCTTTTAAGGATAATATTACTTTAAAAAAATATGTCCAGGTGAAAAATAATGTTGTATTTTTGTAAGTTTGATGTGTCAGATCTATTTTTACATGTTAATAACGCTACAGGCTCTCATTTTTGCGGAGCTCCATTCGCTCGTGATGTCACTTTTTTAGTGGCGGATCACGAAGCGCAACTATTTTTATAGAACGTGTATGAGCACCGTGCTCTTACATTTGTCAAACGGGGTAAGCGCTCAATGGCGTCTCCAGTGTTAAATACTCTAAGCGTTGAGGGCATTGATATAACAGAGATGATGTGGCATGCCGGCGCGTCCCCACAGGTAACTTTTAATAGAGTTCAAGCGTGAAAATCTAATTCAAAACGTATCGGATTTTTATGCTTTTGGTAAATTAACTATTTTTAGGAACGTGGTTCTTTAATGTCGACATAAAAAGCAATTTTTTATACTGGTCGGACCAAAATCTTGCATATTTGATTATTATAGTCTTCATTTTAATACATACACGGAGATACATTCACTAGCTAATTATCATAATCAAAAATTTCTGGCTGTATATGACATTTAGCAATTATATAAGTATGAAAAATACTAAACATGTGGTGTCTATTCGTAATACCATGTCGTAAAATGTTTGTGAGAGTAGTTCCATTTTATTAGAAATATCGAAGGTATTTTGTAAATTAACTACATTAATAATTACAGGCTAAGTGGGGAGTAAATATTTGACATAAAAACCGCTTCGGTGTTCCGGTGACTAGTTGATTAGCAGACAAGTTTATAGCCAGTTTATTACCAGTTTGTTCGAGAGTTAATAGACAGTATATTCGTAGTTAGCGGTGCAGTAAGTGAAATCAGTTGATTGGACACTTAGTTCAGCTCAGAGTATGGAAATATAATATCGTAAGGAAACCGGCATACCTGAGAATTTTCATAAGAATACAATGGTTTGTGAAGTCTAGCAAACCGCATGAGGCCAGCATGGTGGAATAAGACAAGCTCTCGCATTTATAGAGACGCCCAACAGTGGGACAATGTTGACTACTAATGTTTAATACCATTGTCCCAGGAAGACGAAATTCAATTTCACATGTAATATGTAATAATATCCATATTACATGTGACATTTTAATTCGTCGTTTCGTAGTTTTGGATATTCTTCGTTTGATACTAGTATATATAAGGAACTAGCTGTTGCTCATTTTTTGTTGTTTGAGGTAAATTTTCATGCGTTTAACTTAAAAAATGAAGGATTTCATACAAACTTCCATCCCCTATTTTACCCCCTCAGGGATGGTTTTGATTTTATTTCCTACCAAGCCTAAATATGAATTTCCAGATCCCTAAGTCGAGGAATTATGGATTTCCCATACAAATGTTGAACTCCTATTTGACCCCTTTCAAGGTTGTTTTTTTAAAGAAAAAATATAGCCTATGTCCTTCTCCAGGATATAATCTATCTTCTTGCCAAATTTCATCACAATCTGGTCAGCAGTTTAGTCGTGATAAGGTATCAAACAGAGTTACTTTCGCATTTATAGTATTAGTATGGATAAGTTAAAATTAAATTTAAAGAATCATATTCATATTTGTGTCAGTATTTTGTTGCATAAAATGAAACAAACATGTATGTGAATTGGGCATATTCATCACTGGATGCAGATCTTGATTTGCATATCACTACACTGCAAAATACACATTGTAAATACGATTGGATGATAGTATTCTACACTATACATTCTTTCAATACAGAGTGAAATATATATTATTGTAATAAAAGTGAAAAAAAAATAGCAGCGATAGCCTAGTTGGTTGCGGTACGGACTGCCAAGACGAAAGTCGTAGGTTCGAAACCCAAGTGGCATACACCTCTGACTTTTCTAAAGTTATGTGTGTATTAAAATGTTAATTATCGCTTGCTTCAATGGTGAAGGAAAACATCGTGAGGAAACCTGCATACATGAGAATTTTTCAAAGTCTGCCAACCCGCATTAGGCCAGCGTGGTGGACTAAGGCCTAACCCCTCTCATTAGTAGAGGAGGTCCGTGCCCAGCAGTAGGACAATGTTTAATACAGGACTAGTATTATTATGTAATAAAAGTAGCGATAGAACCAGAACAAATAATGTATTCCTCCATCTTTTCAAATTTATGTATTCGTTAGTTATCGTTTGTCTTAAAGGTGATGGAAACATCGTGAGAGAATAAGGATTCTAAATAAGAATTTCAAAAGTGTGTGAAGTCTACCAACCTGTTTGGGCCAGTGCGTTGGACTTCTTACCGCAGTCATTAGTAGAAGAGGCTGGTGTGCCCAGAAATGATATAATTATTTTAAAGGGTGTTAATTATCATACTGACTTCTGCGATTGGCAGAAAACCTCCAGTTAAAGAGACAGTAGTATTCTTCTTTCTTAATACCCAAAGGAACTGTATTAACAGTCCCGACGCTAAATATATTCACTTGAATATATACATCCTTAATACTCGTCGGCTTGCTTTTTTTTAATAATATTCTCCAAAAAAGATAACAAACAGATCTTATATTAATAACTAGTTAATATAAATATAGGTTCCTTGTGCATCCTTAATCTAAGGTGGCACAGCCTGCGTAAATAACAATTTAACATAATATCAAACACTTAAACAATATACTTAAAATAATTAATTACTTATCTTTAAATATATTTTATTACTATTTTATTACAATAGTAATTTACTAAGGAATTAAAAACACACACAGAACATCTACACATTAAAAACTTCTTTAATAAGATGTTTAAACTTTGCAAAAGAATTGTTCAAGACATGAGATTTTCTGTCAGGACGACTGTATTTTCAATTTGTACTCATGCGTTATAGTAGCAATCGGCGAATTCTATTCAAATTGTCTTGCCTCATACTAATATACGAGTCTTTCCATATAAGTATCAGGAACTACTAGGGTCGCTCTCATATTCTAAACCCAAAATAAATATTTCTAGGTCACAAACACGATTCGCGAAGCGGATTCGAACATGCAGCTTTTAGTATCTCATCAGTCCTGCTATATCTGAGATATTCGGTTTTATAATTACGAAGTCAACTTTGTCTACATCCAATCACTTCATAAGAAAATTCTTGATAATTTTCTCATTTCAGGCTCTTCAATTAAGTTACCGTCGTTATCCTCATTATTTCTCATTTAACATCATATTTTTAAGAAGTGTCCATAATACACAGCTATAAAGCCTCCTGTACTTTTCATTACTTACATAATTCTTAATTAATTGTAAATAAGGCGCTATGTTTCGCCGCTTATAAATCTCTTAAAATATGTTTAAGCGTCGCTGCAAGTAACGCTGTCCTATTTGCTTTATTAAATTTTACCCGTACAGTCTTCACGGGGTAAATTTATTCTGCTGTCTGTGAGTGTGGCTGTTCATTACTTTTCAGTTAAACTATATTGGCTTGTACTTTATTCCGCCGTTCATTTACTAAAAGGCCATTAAGTGACACTTTGGCAAATCTTCTAATCTATACATATGGGGTTCTTCAAGAAGGGAGTAAATAGGTTTTTGAATGGTCGACAACGCGCATGTGATACTCCTGGTGTTGCAGGCGTCCATAGGCTGCGGTAACCGCTTACCATCAGGCGGGCCGTAAGCTTGTTTGCCACCAACGAGGGATAAAAAAAAACATATACTAGATGGCCCGGCACACGTCGTCCTGCCCGTAAAAGCAGCACCACACCGACTGCAGCGCCATCTGCCGGGCTGATTTGTGAATCTAAACCATCCAGGGCGCCACCCAAACGCATACAAAAAAAATCCATTCAAATCGGTCCAGCCGTTTAGGAGGAGTTCAGTGACATACACACGTACAGTAGAATTATATATATAAAGATTATTATTACTTGCCCTGATTGACTGACTGATTCATCAACGCAGATCCTAAAACGCTATATTATTCATAATCAGTTATTATAATTATACTATAATTCAAAATTGAACCCTAGTGATGGAACTAGAAAAAACAAAACACAATCCAAATACATATGGTTAAGCGGTTGGCAATCTCTAAATGGTTTTACAACATTACTTTTTAAATAAAAATTAAACCGCCTTCAAAAAAACCCAGACACAACTAAAAAGCAAAAAATAATTGGTTACATTTAAATCAATTAGTTATATGCAATTTAAATCAATTATTTTTGGAGTTGGTGCCGGTGTTGTTTTCTTTACTTTTAGATTTATAAAAACCAAGTCTGGATCTATTTTATATTTTTTTGTATGCCTGATTATTCTGTTTTTTCCATGTTTTGGCTGGCACCGACTCCAAATAATTGATTTAAATTGCATATAACTAATTGATTTAAATGTAACCAATTATTTTTTGCTTTTTAGTTGTGTCTGGGTTTTTTTGAAGGCGGTTTAATTTTTATTTAAAAAGTAATAATTTATTTTTTGCTTTTTAGTGGTAAATTATATAAAATCGGTTAAAAGCTGCTGAAGATATTAGAATTTACGTGTATTTTAATTTTATCACCCCCCTCCCTCACCCCCACCCCTTTTACCCTCTCTCACTGAAACTTAACTTTTATAATGAACGTAATGCAAAAAGAACCACTGGAATACTACTTAATTTTAAGGAGTTACCCTCTCCAGCTCCGAAGATATTCATCAGATCTTCACCATATTTTTATGGGACCAAATGACAAGCACCAGCTTTCAATCAAAGAAAGAATGGTCGAAATCGGTTCACACAGTACAGAGAAACGAAGTAACAAACAAAAAAAAAAAAAAAAAAAGCAACATACAGTCGAATTGAGAACCTCCTCCTTTTTTTGAAGTCGGTTAAAAAATACACAAACGTTTTTAAGTGAACATTTTTACAAACGGCAATAAACATGTCTCTAAAAGTACAGCCAAAAGCACTTTCGTTTACAAGTTCCAATCCTACTATCTTACTATCTTTGGCAAATATTGTTAATGGTTACTTTAACAAAATACGTTATGTAGATAAATATAAATGTTATTTCGTCATTTTACTTTATATTTTAGTAAATAATGTCTATACATTTTAAAAGAATTTACTTGGACAAAGAAAACATACGAATACTCAATGACGCAAAATGGAATACGATAGAATTTGAGGGGAGCAGTCACCCTTCTTGAGAAATAAATAATATTCTATTTCAATTATGTTTGCGGATTTGCGGGAGGAAACCCTCTCATAATAGAAGGTTGCTGTGGAGTTTGAAACAAATAACAGGTTCAATAAAGGAGAATCCGTACCGTGTATATTCGGTCAACCTCAATCAATATTGCGTGTGCCTTTTTACGCCATACATGACTGGTAATATATTGAAAATGTCAGTGGTTTAGTCATACCCATGATATGCAAATTTTAGTAAAAAAATATTTTCAATTTCAATTAATCAGTAATATTGTATCGTTAAAATCATCAATATAATATATTTTAAAAAATCAGCCTTCGTGGCGAAGTGGGTTTGCAGCCAGCTATGAAACAAGAGCTATGAGACAAATATTTGGTGATTCACAAATATATATGTTATCAAATCGAGAGTCTCTCTTAGTTCCTGATACCCACGACAACGAGTTAATAAACATATAACTAGACTCCAAAATCCGTGTTTAAATTCTAAATTTAAATATTTTACACATCTACAATAGCTTTTTTTAAATAAGACATATATACATTAATTGGTCTTAATTAAATGAGTCTCAACCTAAAGAGTTTAATTATTAAAAGTAAAATAATCCGAAGACTTTCGTAGCTAAGGATTACCTTGCCAGACTTAAAACCTAAACCAAAAAGAAATACCAGTACTCATTGTTTGATAAAACCTGGTCTATTTATGAATGTTATTGTTTTGTAAGCAGTGGAATGAAAAGAAAATCTGTGCTTTCTACTTGTTTAGTAAGCTTTTTACTAAAGTGCTTAAACGTCTGCATTTACTTACTTATTTTTTGTTTCAAACACTCCACTAATAAATCTGTCAACTCAAATGCGTGCCGAATCACCTTTGATGCATATTAACACAAATTCACTCAAAGTGAAACTGTATTAATTATGCCAGCTATGTGAGAAATGCTCGAAAGAGGTAAGAGCGAGCCGGTTGGCAGATGACAACTGCACGTTGTCACGACAGAACTGCTCTAAAATTATTCGCAGCTACCATCTGTCACCGCTGCGAGACAATGACTATACCGAATAGACATTTATAAATCGTAACTTTTGTATGTTGTAATAAAGATTTTGGATCAGTTTTTTTCAGGCTTTCTGAGTATTATATTTTCTTACTAGCTTGTAATCTGGTAAGTATTAGGGTATTTCCTATTATTAGAAATACCGAAGGTTTAACTGAGGTATTTAGGAGACTAGTTGGGGGAGATTAATAATGACAACCAAAGTGGGAGTAGTAAATGTTTAATAAAAAACGGAGTGCCTTCCGCGCTCCGGTGTTCAGTTGGTTCGGTTGTTTTGTAAAGTAGACGAGACGATAGCCAGTATATTCGTGGTTCAGTGTTGTAAGAGTTAATCGAAATCAGTTCAATGGCCGCGTAGTTCAGCTTAGAGGGTAATGCTGGTAGATTAATTATAAAGAGAAGCCTTAAGTGAATACTGACATGCGTGTGTGTTAAGATTAAGCACTGAGATGTGTAACAGTGCCGTGTAAATGAATCAATAAATTATAAACATTGTATTTGTGCCAGCATAGTTTGTTGATGTTCCTTAATATAAGTTAAGTCAATTGTATTATTTATGTGTTTCATTAAAGCGAAGAAACAACAAAGATGACTGTCACTTTATTCCTGCATTTGTCACTTGTTCATAAATTCTTCGATCTGTATTATACTGTATTATAACTATTTACTATTAAAATAAATAAATACACCAAAAATCAAACACGTAGTCGTGGCTTTACACTCTGTCAAACCTGTATCGTTGGTATCAGCGACTACGAGATTTTCGGTCTCGCGACACCCAGACCCGAAACAAATATCTGTCTGTCACACAAACATTTGTCTCGGTGCGGGAATCAAACTCACGCTCTCTCGTTTCACAGCCGGCTACTGGGCTTTCACGCACTTTTCGATTAAATATATATAATACTTTTCGATATACACAAACGTTATTCTTTTTGATTATACCAACCTATTTTTTATTTATAATGTTGTGTTATTATTTTATAATAGTACAGACTCAGCAAGAAATATACTGATTTACACATTACTGTAAAAATCAAAGCTTTAAAATGACTATATGCGGCAAAAAATATTATATTATTCTTTGTAAAGGCATACTATGAATTATGTATAGCTAAAGAATCTTTTGAAAATAATAATATAGACATTATACACACAAGAAAGGTCGGAATTTAACAAATATACATAAAATCGTACTTCAACATTCACATTGGTTGTTTTTTGAGACAACGCACTGAAATTATGTATATTTATTCAATAAAGTCTCGAATAATATTCGCTAAGGTTGTGTATGAGTAACTGATGCGATTTTCCCCTTTGTTCTTATTTTCCGTCCCATATTTTTGTTTTCAACTTCACTGAATATTTTTATTACATTTTCTTGTCTCTCAACACATG
The DNA here is from genome assembly GCA_905220505.1 of Laothoe populi. Classification (NCBI taxonomy): domain Eukaryota; kingdom Metazoa; phylum Arthropoda; class Insecta; order Lepidoptera; family Sphingidae; genus Laothoe; species Laothoe populi. Next base: position 14,297,646 of record HG992148.1, read on the forward strand.
AGTTATTTCGTAAGCTTTTCGCGGTTTTTTCCACTGCTTCCGGACGCGTCAGGGCGCAAAAAGTTATAGATATTATATCGAAGACGAACACGTGTAAATATGTACTCGACTTTATCCCTTCACTTTCGTGACATGATAGTTAAAAAAATATCAGCTTCGCGGCTCTACTTCGTAAGACTTGTTTCTCATATACGAGTACATATAACTAAAATATTCGTAAATTTTATATCAGAGACTGCCTATCTTTATATATATAATTCTACTGTACATGTGTATGACACTGAACTCATCCTAAACGGCTGTACCGATTTGAATGTTTTTTTGTATGCGTTTGCGTGGCGTTTTTCTCCGTATGTCTGCGTTTTTCACTTTGTCTTGTATTTTAAAGCCTAAATAGCTTCTCTCCATTCTTCTCTGGGTAGTCTGGATTTTGGTTTTAGTTTTTAGGTCGAATGTCCAGGTTTGGCTACCGTAGGTGAGGCATGGTAGAATTTTCGAGTCCATAACTATCCTCTTGGTAGACAAAGGAAGCTGCGATTTAAATATTTCCTTATAAACTATATTTGTCATTATTTGGGTTTTACGTATTTAAAATATTGCGTTTTTATTTTGTAATATAAAGTTTTCCAAGTAAATTAAATGATTAAATAAAGCCTTATTGAGGCCAGTAAAACATTCATGGCAGCGGATATTTCACGGCACCTGCGTAATATGCCATCTTCTTTACTTCGAAGAATCTTCGCTAGTAGTTGACCCCAATGAGGAACTGTAGTTACCTTCCTGTCCCATACTACTATGTAACATCAGCAAATATGGCTTTCGCATACAAGAGTCACAGAAAAGATTAGACTTTTTTGTTTTATGAAGGATTGTTCAAGATATGTACAGCTAATCCAAAAATAGTAAATAAATAAATAACAACAGTACACACTTAGTTCTGACCCCATACTAGGTAAAACCTATATCGTGGGTATCAATAACTACGAGGAACCACGGTTCCACAACACCCAGACCCGAAACAAATATCTATCTGTCAAACAAATATTTGTCTCGGTGTCTAGCCGGCTACTAGCCCGCTGTGCCACAGAGGCTGACAAAATATTTATAATTTTAGCCCTTGCATTCCTCCTGCGGTGTGTCTACGTATGTGTCGCTTGACACAACCATCGGAAGTCTGCCTTTAGTTAGAAATCTTGGATATAGACAATTTTGTCGCGGGCCTAGAGCTGGGGTAGGATGTTTGGCCGTGTTGCGGCCTTGTGAGTACTCTAACACTAGTAGACTACTAGACCCTCGACCGTTTCTTCACCTCCTTTCCCCATGGCGTAGTGTGAAGAATGTGAACAGCAGGCCGGCATGATTTTGTTGAGTAGCGAGGGATAGATTGTCTGTCGCTACTTGACCTGGATGGCACTGCGCTTACCATCACATGCAGTGTGGTTAAAAGATAAAAATAAATATAGAACACAATGTTTTTAAGTAGTCTGGCAAATGAGTAACTTGTTCCACCTATAATGCCATGAGAATCATTGAAACAAAATTGGAATAAAAAGAGGGAATCGTGTTATAAAACTAAAAAAGCGTGGACATTGGGTATTCATAATTTTAAATTGAAAAGCACATAATAGGTGAGATCAACTTTTACAATCAATTTAAATAGACTCGGAAAATTAATACCGTGCCGCACAAACGAATCAAGTAACTTGACTCATGGAGGGTTAACAAATTTTACGACTTATTGTGAAGAAATAGCAGCGATAGCCTAGTTGGTTGCGGTACGGACTGTCAAGACGACAGTCGTAGGTTCGAAACCCAAATGGCATACACCTCTGACTTTTGTAAAGTTATGTATGTATTAAAATGTTAATTATCGCTAGCTTTAACGGTGAAGGAAAACATCGTGAGGAAACCTGCATATCTGAGAGTTTTTCGAAGGTATGAGAAGTCTGCCAACCCGCATTAGGCCAGCGTGGTGGACTAAGGCCTAACCCCTCTCATAGTAGAGGAGGCCCGTGCCCAGCAGTGGGACAATGTTTAATACAGGGCTAATATTATTATTATTATTGTGAAGACATATTATGCTGCCGATCCTTGTTAATTACATAAAGTCTGAAGTATAAATGATGACATAATTTATTCGATTTCGGATCTAAATAAATTTTCTCGTAAATTGAATAAGACAATCGAGTATACTACTAATACATCTTTTTAATACAATCAAGCCGGCAGTAATATTGCCAACCCTATTTTCAAGATTAGGAACCGAGAAATCTCTCACTGCGGGTTCAAATTCTTTCAATTATAGAAGACATTTAACGGTAGGCAGCGGCTTTGCTGTGCCCTGGCATTGCAGAAGTCTATGGGCGGCGGTGACTACTTACCATCAGGTGGCTCGTCTGCTCGTCTGCCTATCAAGGCACTAAAAAAAAAAAGACATATGCTACCGATGCTTGTTAGTGGTATAAAGTCTGAAGTATAAATGACCACGGAATTGGTTTTACTTCAGGCCAAAATTAAATAGGTCAATCGAGTCTACAATGAATAATCTTTTTAATACAATCATTCTCGCAGTAATACTGCCAACCCTATTTTCAAGTTTAGGAACCGCGAAATCTCTCACTGCGGTTTCCGAGGAAATGTATCTACGCTATGAATGGAACAGCTGCGTCTCCACACACTCACTACTCGTAGTTCGAAACCACACCGTATTCATAAAGATTTGGCCCATAAAGTAAGGGCTTGAATGTTGAGGGGTAAGCGTAGGGTTTACGCTTGTATTTTATCTTGAGCAGGACCGAATATTTTGTGCCTTGATCATTTTATTTTAGACAGTATACATATTGATGTGTTTACCTTATGATGGCGAAATATAGAATTATTTATCTATCGAGCAGAATAATGTATTTCGGCTATTATTCTTATGACGCTATTTATATCAACTTTTATTAAGCTATTTTATGTAATAAAGTAAAAATAATAAACTATTTCGCTTTGATTTTTAACATGTAAGATTACAAGCGTATGAATGTATAATTGTCTAGTTCGAAAAATATTACGTTATATTTTTAAAGAATATAATTTACCTAGAAATTTGAGCGATGATTTACAAGCGTTTGGGATTTGAAATAATACTAACCTAAGAAAATAATTTCTGACTTACGACGTAAGAAAATTTTAAAATATGTAAAGTAAATATAATATAGCTATAAACTTAATTTTGTTTAACAACCATATTAGCTATGCGCTATTTACTATCGGGGTTACTATTTCTACATATTTAAATATACACTCTGTAGTAGAAATATATACATATATAGACTTGATGATTAGCATCATGAAGGTGAAGAAAAAGTACTACCAAAAAAATGTTGCAACCCCAACCAATCATCAAGGTCATAGGCACAAGGTACATCCATAAGGCAAGTCACTTTCCGGGTTATTACAATGCGTACACCCAAATCAAATATTTCATAACAAACCAAAGCACAACTGAAAATAACATAATGGAAAATAATTTGTAACTTTGTATTTTTAAATATTAAATCAGGTAATAACAATGATGGGTGGCACAACACCTTAGCGGAAACCCTTATCAAACGCCATCCGATTAGTCCCGGATTATCTGGACAAATGGAATGTGTAATTATCACCAACTAACTAATCGTGTTTAACTCGACGCACACGTATTGTGTTCGTGACTCAATAGTGTACTATCAGAATGTTAACTGACCGTTTTATTAACACTCAATAGCTAAAACTATTAGAAGCTGTAGTTTTGTATCTAACATTTAAAAAAGATAAATTAAGCTAACAGGTATTCAAGTTCTAAAATTACGAATACACCATTGAATATACAGAGTGTTTTAGAAAGGCGGTGTTACAATGCTACATTGAATATACAGAGTGCTTTAGAAAGGCGGTGTTACAATGCTACATTGAATATACAGAGTGCTTTAGAAAGGCGGTGTTACAATGCTACATTGAATATACAGAGTGCTTTAGAAAGGCGGTGTTACAATGCTACATTGAATATACAGAGTGCTTTAGAAAGGCGGTGTTACAATGCTACGTAAAGGGAAAGTGATCAGTATCTTATCAGTAAAATTATAAACTCCATAAATTTCGACTAAACTCCAGACGTGACCAACCCACTTTCACTTTAGCCTGCTAATTTTGCGAGCAATATCTATGACTTTGGTTCTCTGGCGGATGACTTCATTTCGAACTCTATCCACCGGAGAAACCCCAAGCATTGCTCGCTCCATAGCACGCTGAGCAACTTTAAATTTATGGACCAGTCCATTGGTGTGTGTCCACGTTTCAGCCCCGTAGGTCATTACGAGTAGGACGCACTGGTTAAAAACTCTTGTTTTTAAGCATTGAGGGATCGACGACTCAAACAGATTACGTAGTTTACCGCATGCCACTCAGCCCAAACAAATTCTTCTATCTGCTCTTACTCGAAGTTGTGCTTGCCTAGTTGGATTATTTGGCCCATGTATACGTAATCATGCACAACCTCGAGAATGGCATCACCCACGACGACGGGTCTCGGGAGGACGTGACCGTTAGACATGACTTTCGTCTTGTCAGGGTTCATCCCGAGACCTATCCGTTTTGAAGAACAGTTAAGGCTGTTCAGCATGTCTTCCAAATCCTGCAGAGTTTCAGTCATGGTGACTATATCATCCGCGAATCGCTAGTGAGTTGAATACCTAAAACTCAATAATTGTCGTTGACTATTTTTAATCTATTACCAAATAAGCAAACTTGCTTTTTAACTAAACTAAACTTCTGACTGCCTCGGTGGCGCAGTTGTAATTGCGCATGCGTTACGACTGCTGTGCTGAGGTCTCGGATTCGATCCCCGAGTCGGGTAAAGTGATATTGAGTTTTCTATCTAGAAATTCCTCAGTATTAGACCGGAGTCTGGAATTTCTGCCCGGTATGGCGATAGGCTCGCCCCCTATCACATTATGGGACCGAAATTCGGCGAAAAGTGGGTGTACTCGTTACACCTCTGCCTACCCCTTCGGGGATTACAGGTGTGAGTGTATGTGTGCTTTTTAACTAAAAATACAGTTCAATTTAAAACCGACGACAGAATGCGGTGTCGAAATGCTTCAGCTTTTACCGTTATTGCGATGTGTACGTCAGTCATATTGTATGTAAAATTGGTTACGGGCCACAACGCGGCCGGCTACCGTTAAGAGCTCTCATTCAAGGGCCGCCCATACTGTGGAAACAAACAACACTGTTGAAACCCAATTCATTTACATCCGCACTTTATCCATTAATGATCAATTTAATCGTTGCATTTAACGTTCATCATGAAAGGTTTTACAACTCCGGTGTTGACCGGCGTTTTTCTTTTGGTGTTTCTGTTTTTAAGATTACTTAGAGATCAATTTATACGAATGTATTAGTTTATAAATTGCCAAACTTGATCTAGCATTTCTTTGTAATATTTTTGCTATACATTTTGTGTATACATACATACGCTCTATTATATTGGGATTTCTCTGGTGGATAGAGTACGAAATGAGGTCATCCGCCAGAGAACCAAAGTCATAGTCACCATATTGCTCGCAAAATTAGCACGCTAAAGTGGAAGTGGGCTGGTCACGTCTGCAGACGGACAGATGGACGATGGAGCAGACATGTGTTGGAGCGGAGACCGCGTTTAGGCAAACGTAGTGTGGGACGCCCTGCTGCACGATGGACCGACGACTTGAAGAAGGTGGCGGGTAGCGGGTGGATGCGGGCTACCCAAGACCGGGATGGTTGGCGTTCACTTGGGGAGGCCTACGTCCAACAGTGGACGGCAACAGGCTGAGTATATTATATTGATATTCAGGTTAAAAAAATCAGGATAAATGTTACATACAACAAAACCGTCAAATGACAATTATAAATCATAATTGAACACTGGACACTTATCGGACCCACTAGTTTGGAAACATTATTGCTTGCATTTTGTATAAGAGTTTTATTATACATCTTCAAAAGTACATTGATAATTATTCTAAGTGTTTTTAAAATGCTCTAGACGAAACCGGCAAGGCAGTTTATAAAAAATAAGGAGCCAATTTGAATCGTGAATGTCTCTATTTTCAGTAGTAATTTGGACTTTGTTCTAAAAAAAATATCTACGCATAAAATTACAAACTTTATTATTTCTACTTCATAACTTTTACTGTAAAGAAAAAACATAATACTATTTACATAGAATTTTTCCCGCTCTTTCTTATACATTTGTGTTGATTCTTAGAATACATTATAATAGTCATGATAATTATAACCTATTCTAAGAATAAACACAAAGCAACAAATAATTGAATAAATATTCGCTGATTGCTTAACAACCTCAAAGTGTTGCGTTTTTTTTTTATCCTAGCACGGCAAAGTGACCGCACTTCACCTGATGGTAAGCGCAGTACGGTCCAATTAGAGTATCGAGTAGCGAGAGACGATCTATCCCCCGCTACTCATGTACAATCATGCCGGCCTGCTCCTTCACACTACGCCATGGGCAAGAAGGTGAAGAAGCGGTCGAGGGTCTATTGCCAGAGTACTTAGAAGGCCACAAAATGGCCAACATTGTACAACAACTGTGGCGGGTTTTTCACCCTGTGTACGGTGGTCGCTATCCGGGCGGATATGAATATCCTACCACCAGCATTATTAAAAATTTATTTAAAATATTTATAATAAATATTTTCTCCAAGTCCAAATTCCAAAGAGTTTGTCTACAACAAGACAAAGTTTACACTAGAGTGCATGATGAGAATTCTAAATTGGCAGCGAGTCGACTGCGAAGGGTCCCGTTCACAATTAACTGCCGACATGTTTCAATTTTCCCTCTCCTCTTAATACTAAATCCTGTTAATATTCAGTCAAAGATCTCTGTTTCCGACACTTTAAATACTACCATTCAAAATCAAAATCATATATTTATTGAATCCATGAAATGTTATATGTTACATCATTTAGATTCAGTAAATTTTTTTACTCTACCGTCAGTTCGGAATGCAGTTTCGCTAGGGAAGAACGGGCAAGAAACTCTAGCGTTGATCTTTTCACACCGTTTAATAATATTTGATCATACAATTAATATATTGATAAGACTTACGTGCATGTACTTGTATCAATGGCGTTAGAAATTTGAAATATAAAATTGATTAATTACAAACTATAGAAGAATACTAATAAGCTCTGATTTATCTTCCATCATAACCTGCATATTTTATTGACTGCGGATAATTAATAAAAATAAATCGACGAATTATATCCCCATTAAATAATTCTCATAATTGAGAAATAATATGAAATAATCGTTCGTATAGGATAAATAAAAATGCTCATGAATGAAGATACAAAAAATAAAATAAAATATTGTCTTATGTTTCGTTAATTACACTAGAAATATCATTGAGCTTATAGATGAAATAAGTTATTCATCACATTTAATCGTAAAATTTATAAACGCTTACACTTTTTTTTAGTTGACTTATTATTATGAATGACTTAAATTTATTTATCTTTCTAAGTCCTAACAATACATTAAATTAGCATTGAATATACAAGTTTTCCATTCTTCTGTAACAACGATGTTGTGTCTAAAAAATTCCCCTGAGTGATACTCATTTTGTTACTTTTAAGTTTTATAATCTGTATGCCTCGTGTACCATAAAATACAATAAATAAACTTTGATCGAAATAATATAAAAATAACTATCGAAGCTTATTAGAAGAAGCTATTATTTATATTGTCTAAACAACATTAATAATCTGCATGTTTGTTTCAGATGAGGAAAAAATGACAATCATATCCAAAGATAAAACGTAGGCGTAACTAACAATAGTGTTATAATTGTTATCAGAATTGCTAATGCCCACAGATACCAAAGGTCGCGAGGCGTGGCGGGAGGGTCGGGATTATCCACCGGGGTCGCTCGCCCCTCGGACCTGGACGCAATTAACTCTCGACATGTTTCAATTTACAGTCGCAAATAGTCGCCCGACAACCGCATTGTATGACAGCCTCCGTGGGCGAGTAGCTGGCTGTAAAACGAGAGGCCGTGGGTTCCATTCCCACACCGGGAAAAATGTTTGTGTGACGGACGGGTATTTGTGTCCGGACACTAATACCAGTCCTATCTGGACACAACACTCATACCCCGGGGTCTAAGTGTTGTTGAGACCGAGAAAGTATCTCGTAGTCCCTGAAACCCACAACACAAGACTCGTATCTTAGTGTAGGATCGAGGCTATGTGTGTTATTATTTATTTATTTATACACCCATGTCAATGTACAATATCAATGTACCACTATAATTCACCAGCAATTTTTGAGGTATTTTTCAATAACGTCAGCCCTGTATTAAGGTAACAGTTCATTAGAGCCACCCGGCACCCGACTCGTACCGCCTCGTCGCTCGGCATCAACTCGTCGGCAGGTGGTCTACGGGTGGACGCCGCGTTATCACCAGTAAACGTCGCGACTCATGTGACTTATGCGTTGGCAATGCGCAGCAACGCAAGGCAAGCATGCGAGCAGCGGGTTGTCACCGAGTGGCCAACTCGTGGTCCGAGCGTGGATGGCTTGCGACCGCAGCGATCCGGTGACGCTACGGAGTTGTTGTAGTGAGCGCATATCCATAAAGGTTAGTATAAAGAATACTAACCGCACGAGGCGAGGGTGCGGGTCGGATGCCGGGTGGCTCTAATGAGCTGTGACCTTTATACTGTCCCACTGCTAAGCACGGGCCTCCTCTACTACTGAGAAGTGGTATCTACCACGCTTGCCTAATACGGATTGATAGACTGCTTATTACCTCTGAAATTATTATGGTAAATTCTCAGTGTATGTAGGCTACCTCACGATTTTTTCCTTCACCGTTAAATAACTTATAATTAACAATGATTACACACGTAACTTCCAAAAGTCAGAGGTGTCTGCTATTTGGCCTAGTTTCGAACCTACGACTTTTGTCTTAGCATCATCATTGACATGGCCATCGCTGCTGGTATTTTTAAATAATGAGAAATAAGTACTGAGTAGGAAATTCACGTCTTAAGAAGCAAATGTACATCTTCTACGCATAAGTTACTTCAAATAAAATTCGCACCTTAACCACAGAAACTGTAAACCAATAAAAAACTAATTATGCGTCACTATAATCTTTTAGGGTTTCCCTTGATTTTTCTGAGATCCCATTATCAGATCCTGAATTGGTGCCAATGGGACCACCTGGGAAGTATGCCCTTTTAAACAAAAAAGAATTTCTCGAATCGGTCCAGGCGTCTTCGAGTAATCGGGTAACATACATAAAAAAAAGATTCCGACGAATTGTTAACCTCCTCCTTTTTTAAAGTCGGTTAAATAAAATATAAATCATGTTCCATTATCCGGATACAATGCACTTGACACGAGTAATTTGTAGAAAATCCCGCAACTGAGTGAACAAATAATAGAATAATTATGAGAATATACTGTTTGTAATACAGTCCTAGCATTCGTGTTCGCGGGAAAAGAATGTCTTCCGAGATAACACGAAATAATCTCCACAAGAAAAATGGTGTTTTCGTTTTATACTTATAATACCTGGTACCCGCGTCTGCGTGCGTACTGTGGTGTCTTTTTTACAAAACGAATAGCTTATGCTGATCGTAAAATGGTCATGTTGGGTCTTATTATAAAACATAGTCTCACAAGTATATGGATACTTCTAAGACATCCCATAGTAATTTATTGACTTACCACCTAATTTAAAGTGTATTTTAAAAAAAGGTAGGTACTTCTTTTGATGTAAAGTACGTTTAAAGAAGTACCTAAATATAATTAAATTAATATAACATTGTTGTATTGTAACTTACTTTTATACATATAAAATGTTTACACGAAAAGTATAACATTTTCACTTATTCAAGATAGCTGATTATTTTTATAGATACATGTAAAATTCATTTAATACAATTATTCTGTCTTCACATCTTGGTCAGGAATTGTCTTAATAAATGCGATATCTACGCAAAGTAATAATATCAAATAGTACCAACTATATATTACGCTCTATTGTTTTCTACCCGTAGGCTCGTGTGTTTGTTTGTTGCAGTATAATAATAATAAATTATATAACTATTCTATTGAAATAACACCGACGCTTAAAAAAAGATAACTATACATCGACATTTGAGTATGTAAATTGACTTTTTTCTATTTTATCTAATGTCATAAAAACCATAAACCTTTACGGAGCCAAAAAAGTTGCTCCAAATCACAGTATGTATTTAAACTAGCCAACACTAAATAAGTAATATCACCCAAGAGTCACACACATAGCCCCAACCCCACACTAAAATACGAGTCTTGTGTTGTAGATATCGGGGACCACGAGAGACTTTCGGTCTCACAATACCCAGACCCCGGACACAAATATCTGTCTGTCACACAAACATATGTTCCGGTGTGAGTATCGAACCCACGGCCTCTCATTTCACAGCCGGCTACTCGCCAACTGCGCCACGGAGGCTGTCGACACTATATTTATAAGCTGTATATAATTTTTGTATTAAAAAATACCGCTACAGAGCTATAAAATCTTCCTGATACAAGAACCACCCTTGAATTTTCCTTGATCTTAGATTTCCTCGTTCTTTATGGTCCCAAGATGTCAACGTTGACCCTCATATCTCCCTTTCTTGAGCTCATATCACTATAAATTGTGGTGAAATGCATGTTGGGCAGAACACTGGTTCTATATAAATTTTTTAACTTCGTTTTTATAACAGATAAAATATGATTTATTTCATAAATCCTGGACACAGTTATAACTTCCTATAACAGGTAATTAAACCGTATGTTATGCTTTTGTAGTGTAATATAAATACAAAATTACCTTTAATCTTACTACTATTATAATGCAAATGGATGGATGTTTGTTACTCAATCACGCCAGATCGGCTGGAAGGATCTGGTTGAAATTGGGCACAGTGATAGATTATTGTCTAGAATAGCACACAGGCTCCTTTTCATCCTGGAAAAATGTACGGTTCCTGTGGGATAGTTAGGTTTTTGTTTTACACAGAGCAAAATGATCGACATGGTTTTTCGCAGTGTTAGTTGAAGGGTCTGAAAATTACATAGACTTCTATCCCGGAAAATGCACATGGGAAAACATAATATAGAAATATGTAATAATAATAGCTTAAGATGCCTTCATGGATTTTATACCTTTTCCTTCAAAATAACTACCACGCGGGCGAAGCCGCGAGCAAAGCAAGTGTATCTCATTACACATCAGTTCGGCAATACCATATCATAACCCTAGCGCATTTATTACAACAAGCTTTACTAAATGTTTGTTAACAAAATTATAAAGTGAAAATAGTTTGAATAAAATTTTAATGCACTTAATTAGCGGCCACTACGGACGCGACAAGTGTCGTAATCATTTTTAAATTAAAATTTATGAAACGGGCAAAGTCCATAGTTTGTTATCCGGATAGGCAGAGCCACCGGCTGTAATAACACGACGCAAGGTAATCCACACGAGAATAACAATGTTTTCACTTTATTTTCACTTGTTTTTGCTCATTCCCACGAATGCTCCGAGGGGACAAATGGATACGACTGGGACCTTTGCCTTATTTACCGGTTGGTTTTCATAAAAAGCCTTCGCACGCCAACATTTTCATTTGTGGAATATTTCTGGGAGCTTCATTTATAATTTCGTATAATGAACCACTATGAAATGTACGTACGACCAAAATGCGAATACGTGCATTACGTAGTGCATACATACCGAGGAAAACATATGTAGGTACGGGACTTACTTATTTGTGTTAATAACATCACAACGCTGTATACATATATTAAGAGTATACTTTCACCGCACATTTATTCAATGTCCATCTGATTTTTTATCCCGGTACGACAAAGTGACCACACTGCATCTGATGGTAAGCGCAGTGCCGTCGGATTATAGTATAGAGTAGCAAGAGACAATCTATCCCCCGCTACTTCATACAATCATGCCGACCTACTCCTTCACACTACGCTACGGGCAAGAAGGCGAAGAAGCGGTCGAGGGTCTAGTGTCAGAGTACTCAGAAGGCCGCAAAACGGCCAAAAACCGGATGTACACTGGCTGATCCCAGAACGTGCCATACTTTCGTGTGTCACTATGGCGGGTTTTACACCCTGTGTACGGTGGTCGCTATCCGGGCGGATACGAATATCCTACCACCAGCAGAATGCATTATAAGTACTAGCTGTTTTCCGGTTTGAAGGACAATCCTCTAAAATTACTAGACAATGTTAAACTGCCATGCCATGGAGTACTTTGTAATTCAACTCTAGGTTGTTACTTTGTTAGGAAAGCGTGGCTCTTATTATCAGATGAGCAAACTACCCGATTCATATAGGAAAAAAGCCCTAAAATGATGTTTTCAGAATCTTAAATGCACCCAAAATTCGACAGTTCCCAGCCTAAATATCCGTATCGTGTACGGACACTGCCTGATTATTTTACTGTTATTTTAGCAAAATTATTTACATATAATGATTGCAAGCAAAATTCATTCTTATTTAAAAACCAAAGAGCTTCAATACATTAATATTATGATTTATTGTGGTGACTTTTACAGATATAAGGTAACGAGTACCCTATGCCATTATATCGAAAAGTAAGCAAACCGTCCCATACATTGTCGCGATGCCCTTTAGAGACTCACAATGAAGACGGGTGGGTCTAAAATTGCTTTCGCGAAAACCGCGTTCCCGCTTGGCTCCTGCCATCATTGATTATATGCGTGATACATCGCATGCATTGTGATCTCGGCACATACTGGCCCGTAAAGTATCCAGTTCACTATAAAATATTATCACGGGAAACATTACTTATTCATGAATTATCTACGTAAATGTGCCGCAGCTTTGTACATACCATTATTGCTCCCGTGGTCCACATTTAAGTAAATTAATTTATCCTACGTAATTAACGTAATCTCTTTTTAATGCATCGAGCGATAATGGAAACTCAATAGATACGTAAATGTCTTTAACATTAAAACGAGTTGACGATCAAGATTAAAACATTAATGTATATTGAAAGGGGCATCTCAACTTGAATTATTTGCTATTATTAAGTAGTCCAAACAGAATCAAAGTTATTGTTCCGACCCGCTGGTGAGAGTTCACTCAATGAAAATTTGAATTATGCGAAGTTCCACCTACGACTATTTTGTTATTTGTGAACTGTGGCTGCCCGGTCCTCGTCATTTGTATTTGCCCCTAGTTTAACAATGCGAATTTAGTGGCGTCGGCTCTATAGAATTAATAATGTTTGTCAGACTTACATAACTGCTTGCAAACTATAATTGAGTTTACAAGTTGTGTTTATCATACAAACAATTCATTGTGATTTTTATACATCGAACATTTGCGGTCTTATTCATAATGAGTTATCGGAGCTTTATATGACCGTTAATAGGAGCTTGTTAAAAAATGATATTCATAATGGCTCAATAGAGATAAAACGCTCAACATTTTTAACAAGCTCCTGTTAACGGCCTTACAAAACTCCAATAACTCATTATGAATAAGACCGTCAGATTTTACAAAACGTTAAATCGCAAAATAAAAATTAAACTTACATACCAAAATAGATAATCTTGTTCGCTATAATAAACAGAAGCAAACTAAACTTTGTACTAAATTTGCCAATTTAATCATTTAAATACAAACATAATAAATACGGGCGCAGGTATAAGAAATTCGGTTGGCACCCGCTTTGTGTAATACTAGTAAAATGGGTCATAAAATGTAGAGATTTGGGCGGACTTTGACGCTAGCAGGGATAATGTCAGGTAAAACCGGCATGTTGTTCAAAAGAAAATATAAATAATAGTACGAGTAAAAGCGAAAGGTTGAATCCAAAACCACGTACCTAATATCTTAACAAAAGCAATGGTTTAATGAATAGTACGTATACACTCACGCCTGTAATCCCCGAAGGGTTAGGCATAGGTGTAAACAGTACACACACTTCGCACAATTTATGACGGTCCCATATGTGATAGGGGGCGAGCCTATCGCCATACCGAGCTCAATTCGAGATTCCGAGCTGATACTGAGTATTTCTAAATAGAAAAACCCAATATTACCTTACCCGACCCGGGGATCGAACCCGAGACCTCAGCACAGCAGTCGTAACGCATACGCAATTACTACTGCGCCACCGAGACAGTCGAATGAATAGCTTAAATAGATTTGTAAGGATTGTTTAAGTGTTCACTCGTAAAACGATAAACTATATATATGGACCATTTATTTTGAAAGTTGTGTAAGTCCATTTTCTTTTGTTTCGAGAAAATTAATGGTTACTATATTTGTTGATTTAAAAATACAGGCAATTCATATGAGGTCTGGCATTGTTTCTATTGTTTTATCAACATTTAATTTGTTTATATAAATTTGTTTTTGGCTAATTAGACTACGATAACACATATTTATGTGCTGTAAATGGACTTACACCACTTTCAAAATTAGACAATTGTAAAAATCATTTAATTTCAATTTTGAAAAATCAAATATCGCTTAAAATATACTTCATTTTAATATCATTTTGTTTACAAATACGCATAACAACACATAAAATTTTATTTTAGACGGCAATTACATTGTCATTACAAGATACTGATTACAAGAATTTACTTATTCTCTGCATGTGGTAGTGTTTCAAAATATGCATGATGCACCGCAGGCATATAGGGTAGTAGCTGCTTCATGTCTTTATATTTTTCGTACGTAATAGGTCTGGCATTTTGGTACAAAGGATCCAGGGCGATTTTTTCAAATTTTAACGGTCTTCCAGGTAATTAATTGATAATTTTAAATTCTGCGTCCGTCATCTTTGTTTTATAAAATGGTATAAAAATGGTATATGGTGCAATTTTGAGGAACCTCAACCAACATATTTGCAACTAATTGACCTGTTCCCCATTAGTATTTTTTTATCTGTTTTTTAATTGCATTTTGGAGATTTTTTGTTGAAATGAAATTCTCCCGTTTCATTTCATATAAAATGAATTTTTCCTGTTTACTACATTGCGCTATTACATTATAGTAATCTTGTGGTGTGTATACAAAATTCATTTTTCTCAATGCCATTTCTATGATGCCAAAATCTGCATCGTTCGGAAGCCGTAGTAGATGGTAACTGCTCCGAAAGCATGGACATAAACGCTGGCGTCCCACAAGGCTCCGTTCTATCTCCAACGCTGTTTCTGCTGCATATTAATGATATGCTGTCTATTGACAGCATTCATTGCTATGCGGACGACAGCACCGGAGACGCACTTTACACGGGCCGTGCAAACATCCCTCGTACCGTTGTGGAAGAAAGTCGCGAACAACTTGTGTCGGAAATCGAGAGCACTTTATCCAAAGCTTCCGATTGGGGTCGGGTCTCGAAGAGTATTGGGATCCTTGGCGTCAACATCTCTAGCGACGTTCAGTTCCGAAGTCACTTAGAAGACAAGGTCAAGCTGGCGTCTAAAAAACTCGGTGTGCTAAACAGAGCGAAGAGGTACTTCACTCCGGGGCAAAGACTGCTATTATACAAATCGCAAGTCCGGCCCCATATGGAGTACTGCTGTCATCTCTGGGCGGGAGCACCTCAATACCAGCTTGGTCCTTTTGACTCGGTTCAAAGAAGAGCTGTGAGAATCGTTAACGATCCCAAACTCACAAACGGTATCGAGCCTCTAAGTCTAAGGAGAGACATAGCCTCCTTGTGTGTGTTCTACCGTTTGTATAATGGGTTGTGTTCCGAGGAATTGTTTGACATGATGCCCACGGCCACTTTCTACCATCGCACCGCTCGCCATCGACAGGGAGTTCATCCTCACACTTTGGAACCTAAATGGTCGCGCACAGCGTGGTTTCAGAGGAATTTCCTCCCGCGAACGCTCCGAATGTGGAATGAGCTCCCTGCCAAGGTTTTCGAAGGGGACTACAGTATGGGGTTCTTCAAGAAGGGAGTAAATAGGTTTTTGAAGGGTCAGCAACGCGCATGTGATACTCCTGGTGTTGCAGGCGTACATAGGCTACGGTAACCGCTTACCATCAGGCGGGCCGTAAGCTTGTTTGCCACCTCCGTGGTATAAAAAAAAAAAGGTATGAATGCCCCAAGAGTAAAAATTTGTGGTCAATTATCTCAATGCTGTTTTCCGACTGGACAACCTTCAACCACATCAATGCCAGTCTATCTTTTAACTTACGAGTAGTGGAAACACGGAGGGGAAACAATGCAAATCGTCCGCGGGTGAAACCGCGGGACACATCTAGTATAAAATAAATGAAAAATAACAAAACACTGATCGGCATCCATCTGCTATGCCACCTACCTCTGTCAATTGGACTTACACCACTTTCATAATCGATGATTATGCAATTTCATTTACCGACCGATTTTAAGTTGTACAAAACATGGGATTTTTTTGAGAAATTAAACACGGACTAGTTATATATAAAAAAAATACATTAAATTAAGCATGAATTACGTGATAGCTAATTTTTCTCAAAAATGGACTTGCACCACTTTCAAAATAAACGGTCCATATATGACCTTCATGGCGCAGCGTGCGAGTAGCCAGCGAAACGAGAGGCCGTGGGTTCGATTCCCGCACCGAGACAAATGTTTATGTGACTTTTGTATCTGGTCTGGGTGTTGTGGGATCGTAGTCCCTGGTAGTTCTTGATACCCACGATACAGATTTTACCTAGTGTGGGGTCAGAACTATGTGTGTGACTATTGGGTGTATTTTTATATCTCATTAGGTAAATATAGACAAAATTATAAATAAAAAAATAACTGGGGTCTCGTAGATATTTTCCACAGTTTTTAAAATAAGTTTGGTTAGAATAAATATTTTTTTAGAGGCTACCAATACTTCATTCAGTATTTATAATTTGTTTAAGTATTATATATTAAATTGTTGCATTTCGAAATCATATTGTTCTTCGAGAAACCAATTTAAGCTGTTAATGAAAACTCAAACGCAATTAAAATATTACTTTGTAGTTTAAAAACAAAGAGAAAATTAATATTACATCTTGGAAGATCCACAGAACAATAAGTTGACTACTGATTTTAATTACCGGACAATTTCTTAGTAATAATGAAGTCTTCTTTAGTTTACCACCAGATCAATTCTCGTTGAGAGCCTATATTAAAATTATTATAATGCCTTGTAAATTGTTTTGATCCTGACATCTGACAGCCTCTGTGGCGCAGCGGGTGAATAGCCGACTGTGAAACGAGAGGCCGTGGGTTCGATTCCCACACCGTGACAAAAACATTGTGGTGTCACGGTGTGGCGACAGACAATTGTTTCGCGCCTGGATGTTCTGGAACCGTAGTCCCTCGGTAGTTCTTGATACCCACCATACACTTTTTACCTATAGTGGGGTCAGAACTATGTGTGTGACTATTGAGTGTATTTTATTTATTTATAGTTGAAATGTGATTTATGATCATTACGGAGATGCATTTTTGATGACCTAATAAAACATACTTTCATATGTTAAGTGTATTGATCTGCAATGTATCTGTATATATAAAAGAAGAAACTGACTGACTGACTGACTGACTGACTGACTGACTGACTGACTGACTGATCGATCAACGCACAGCCTAAACGGCTGGGGTTAGAGACTTGAAATTTTGACAGTAGGTACCTTTTATCACGTAGGCATCCACTAAGGAAGGGTTTTTGGAAATACCACCCCTAAGGGGGTAAAATAGGGGATGAAAGTTTGTATGAAAATCCGTCATTTTTGAAGTTAAATTCATGAAAATTAGTATTTGGCAACTTAGTTCAAAATAAAAAATATATGTTTCAGGATTTTTGGAAATTCCGCCCCTAAGGGGGTAAAATAGGGAATGAAAGTTTGTATGAAAATCCGTCATTTTTAAGTTAAACGCATGAATATTGGTATTTTGTATTGTATACTTTTTCTCCCACTTCACTTTCTGACCTCCACGCGGGCGGAGCCGCGAGCAACAGCTAGTATTTTATAACGATTGATGTAATGGAACACCCAATTGCAGTAAAAGCCCTATCAACATTTTCCGGGAAAACAAAGAGATAAGCTATGAATACAAAATTCGCATACTTTTGGTTCGATGCAATTTATATACTCCTGTTTTGTGTGTACCAATTTATGTACTCAAACTTTTAAACTGATGTGGAGCATGAATACCAAGAACCGTATCGGAACTTAGAAAATGATGTATTACTTCCAAAACATTCAATATAGACCTACATCAAACAGAAAGAATCGAATTTTTATTTTTTTTATCCTATCACGGCAAAGTGACCGCACTGTACCTGATGGTAAGCACAGTGCGGTGCAAATAGAGTACTGAGTAGCGAGAGACGATCTATCCCCGCTACTCAACACACTCATGCCGGCCTGGTTCTTCACACTACGCCATGGGCAAGAAGGTGAAGAAGGGGTCGAGGGTCTAGTGTCAGAGTACTAAGAAGGCCGTAAAATGGCCATTGTACCCCAACTCCAGACCCCCGACAAAAACCGGATGTACACTGGCTGATCCCGGAACGCGACACACTTGCATGTGCCACTATGGCAGGTTTTTCGCCATGTGTACGGTGGTCGCTATCCGGGCGGATATGAATATCCTACCACCAGCGAACTTTTATCAAGAGCAAATCAAATTAAGTTTACTTTGCCTCTTCCAAGACCGAAGTCACAGAATTAACTCTCTAATTAATCCAACAAAATTGAAAGCGTAAACGAATCAATAACAATTAATATGCAGAAAGGAATACTGAGGGATTATACCGGCTAACGTGTAACCATTATCGAAACTCAACAGCGGCCGGGTAATTATAACAATTATGGGAGCCGGCGCAAATCCGCGCCCCGTACACAACTCACGTCTGAGTGCCGGTGTACTGGGCCTCGTTCAGTCAGTTAATAATTCAATCACTCGGTCCCGCTGGAGGACCCAAGCTTAAACGTACAAATATGTAAATTCACAACCCACCCAAACGATACTTACAAACTTTAAAATTAAATTGTGAGCACGCTGATAGCTGTTGAACGTTCCGTCTTTGTTCACGTGAAACAGGTATTATATAGCTTTAGAACTGGCAATATTATTCGAAATGAAGGAAAACAAAACAATTATAAAATTGATTTAATTACATTAGAGACAAAAGTTACCTTGTGCGTTTATTATCTCTTCTTATTCTTATTATTATCTTATTCTTATCTTATCTGAGTAGTTTCACACTAGACCCTCGACTGGTTCTTCACCTTCTTGCCCATGGCGTACTGTGAAGAAGCAGGCCGGCATGATTGTGTTAAGTAGCGGGGGATAGAGCGTCTCACACTACTTGAAACTCTATCTAGATGGCACTGCGCTTACCATCAGGTGCAGTGTGGTCACTTTGCCGTGCCAGGATAAAAAATATATATTCCAGATTCCAGTGGCTCAAAATTTCCGCTCGATTTACTATGCTATGACATAATGATCTTAATATCAAGTTACTAAGTTCATACTTATACTGAAGTGACTCAAGGTTGTTTTTGCGTTGTATTGTCTAATTAAATCTTCGGTGGTTTGGAAACATTGATAGGATGTATAGGAGATTCACGAAACATATACAACATGTAACATGATTAATGCACACTCTGAAATTAGTTTGTTCAGAATAAGCGACTGAATCGATATCAACAATTTTATAATAGACGATTTTTTTTCCAAAAATAATTAACACTCAGGTAAATAATAGTCAGCCTTTAATTCTACGTTCAAGACAAACGAAACTGAAACATAACTCGATGGGATAAAGTCTTTACTAAATGCAATAATAAACGAACACTTTAAAAAATTAAAATTACGAACTTTATGTCGAAAATTAGTACAACTAATTTCATAAAAAACAATATTTATATTCATCGCAGTCTAATTTCAATACATGAATTATGATTGTAATAATAATTTTAAATTGGGGTGTCTGAGGATGTGCGTTATTCCCGTTACACGTAGTATACAAGTGAGTAAGTAAACTAAATTATGTGGGCAAAATTGGCGATATTCTTAGCAAAGGATTGGTTATAAGTACTCTAAACTGGCGTTAATACATAAAGAGATTGATGAAGTAGATGAGAAGTAGAATTAGTTGAAGCTGAAGTGGTGTGTAAGGATCGTGCAAAGTGTAAATCTATAATCTCAGCCTACCCCTATGGAACAAAGGCATAATATGTATGAATGTCTAATAAAATCTATTGTACAACATGTAATTTGTATATAATATATCAAGATTTAATTGGCTCATTAACCTACCCTAGTGGCATCGTAATTAAGAAGGTGCCCTACGCTAATAACCTTGGCGATTTGAACAGTGACCGCCTATACTAACAATGGCTAAAGCGGAGGTTCCGGAAGCTCGAGACGCATCGTTTGTATGGGTTTTATTAGTTATTTTAATTTATTGGTTAGGAAAGTTGAAAATGTAGGCACCCGTGTTTTTAGAATGCAATAACACTTTCTTTGAGTATAGAATACAAATGAATAGACTTCGTAATTTTCCAAATTTGCATTAGTCACTGTGTTTTTAGATTTTTTGCATATAATAATAATATAATACTAGCCCTGTATTAAACATTGTCCCACTGCTGGGCACGGGCCTCCTCTACTAATGAGAGGGGTTAGGCCTTAGTCCACCACGCTGGCCTAATGCGGGTTGGCAGACTTCTCATACCTTCGAAAAACTCTCAGATATGCAGGTTTCCTCACGATGTTTTCCTTCACCGTTAAAGCAAGCGATAATTAACATTTTAATACACACATAACTTTAGAAAAGTCAGAGATGTATGCCACTTGGGTTTCGAACCTACGACTTTCGTCTTGACAGTCCGTACCGCAACCAACTAGGCTATCGCTGCTGTTTTGCATATTTATTTTTTATTATTATGAAACTTTAATAAGTTAACTTTACCTTATAGCAGCGATAGCCTAGTTGGTTGCGGTACGGACTGCCAAGACGAAAGTCGTATGTTCGAAACCGAAGTCGCATACACCTCGTTCACGCGTTAAAGTAAAAGTGCTAAATCCAAAAGAGCTTAATTAAACCTCGGTAACATATTTACGCGATTTCATTAATTAAATGAAATTTAAAGCTTAATTTTATTACATTCATGTATAAAGCGAAACAAATATTTTACAGTTTTACTTTTTGTTAGGCCGTGTTATATTCTCCTTAGAATACCCCGGGATCGCGCCGTAAGCGCCGAAGAAGGCCACCGCGGAGTTTTAGCTGGTAGTGTCGGGTGGGGTGTACATAGGGGGTAGGGACTCGGCTCAGCGGCAGCAGTACCCTGTCCCAGTGGAATACTACCTAAGTGTATATATAAGAGTAAGTTGGTAAATATCAACTGTACTAACTTCTACTTAACGGCTTAGTAACCTACTACCTACTAAACTTTGTTTTATTATTATAATCAAGCAACTTGTCCAAGTCTTACTTTACTCGTTTTTGTCTATATATGTTTCAACGTATGGTGCAATATGAATGGATACAATATGATACACAATATCCCTTTGGCTACTATAGGAGATATAAGCTTAATAGTATATCAGAACATTCATACATACCTACGTAACATATTATATCTACTAGCATTATAGCCTGTAGAAGTACTAGAGAGGAGCGCTGTCTATCTTCAACCCGCCGATCTTAGTTCCGTTTCAAGTTTCATTATACATACTTTCACAATATCGGCCCAAATCTAATCCCTCTAAATGTGTTTTTATAAACAGTTTTTTTATAAATTTTGATTGTTCGCTCTGGGAATCGAACCCAATAACTATAATAAACCTATGTTAACGGTAGGCTCTGCTGTGCCCTGGCATTGCAGAAGTCTATAGGCGGCGGTGACTACTTACCATCAGGTGGCCCGTGTGCTCGTCTGTCTATTCAGGTATTAAAAAAAAATGTTATACATACTTATTGAGCAGCGATAGCCTAGTAGGTTGCGGTACGGACTGTCAAGACGAAAGTCGTAGGTTCGAAACCCAAGTGGCATACACCTCTGACTTTTCTAAAGTTATGTGTGTATTAAAATGTTAATTATCGCTTGCTTTAACGGTGAAGGAAAACATCGTGAGGAAACCTGCATATCTGAGAGTTTTTCGAAGGTATGAGAAGTCTGCCAACCCGCATTAGGCCAGCGTGGTGGACTAAGGCCTAACCCCTCTCATTAGTAGAGGAGGCCCGTGCCCAGCAGTGGGACAATGTTTAATACAGGGCTAGTATTATTATTATAGTTATTGGGCCAAGCTGCCACTGTACCAGTGAGGGAATATGGGAATCACAATTTTTATTTCAACACAGAATCAATTATTACCTCATAATAAACTCATTTGCAAAAAAACGGGCACCTAAGCAATGGACCATTTCAAATGTTACTATTGGTTTGTTTGATAATTATAGGTAGTTTTACTTTCACAATTTTGTAAATTAATAAGCAAATAATCGTTTTCGTCAGTATTATCATAAAATATTGATAAAATTTATGGGTTTTAATGCTAAAGTTCAATAGTAGTGTATGCTCGCTAGTAGTGCATATGCTCGTGAAGTAAAAGTTAACAACGATTTTTGTTTGTTTTTTCTTTAATAAAGTAAAAGCAGATAAATGTTTAGTATCGAGTGTGACCCCCTCTAGCTGAAATCACAGCTTGAATTCGTCTGGGTATGCTAGCGAGGATATCCCGGATACTTGCTTGCGGAATACGTTCCCACTCCGCGGTAATCACATTCTTCAGCTCTCTGATGGTCTGCGGAGCCGGTTGTACTGATCTCACGCGTCGTTTCAGAACGTCCCAGACATGCTCTATAGGATTGAGGTCGGGACTTCGAGCTGGCCAATCCAAACGACGAATGCCGACCTCTTGCACATACGCTTCCACATCGCCAGACCGATGGGCGCGAGCGTTGTCGTCCATAAAATTGAGTCTTCGCCTAAAGCAGCCAATGCGGGTTGTGCATGAGGAATTAGAACTTCCGTTATGTATCGATGTCCAGTCAGTGAGCCGTTTTCAATGAAGACTAACTCTGTACGATCCATTGAATTTATTCATGCACAAAACATAACAGAGCCCCGACCATAGGGTGTGATTTCTTCAAAACAAGCCTCTGCAAAGCGTTCTCCTCGTCTTCGTAGCACTCGCCGACGTCGATCTTCACCGAACAGAGATATCCTGGCTTCATCTTCTTGAGTCCATGACTCACAATTTCGAGCAAACCTAAGCCTGGCAACTCTGTGCTCACGGAGTAACTTAGGGCCGCGGGCCGGGCGATGACTGCGTATATTGGCCGCGAGAAGCCTCCTCCTGACCGTCCATAGACTAATATGCACATTTCTTACTTCTTCGAGGTTGTTCTTAAGGTCCATATACGAAGACTTGCGATTTCTCAATGCGCGACTCACAAGAAAACGATCATCCCGTGGTTGGGTACATGGTTTTCTTCCAGAACCAGGCCTTCTCTCGACGGAACCGGTGTCTTGATACCGCTGCCAGGTCCTTTGAACCGTCGAGCGACTCACACTTAGCCTCTGAGCCACGAAGCATTGGCTGCAACCCTCTTCGAGCAGCGCAATAATTTTGGTAGCTTTTACCACTTTCTCTAATATTATTGAGACAGCTAAACAGCAATAAATGAAGCTTTGACAATTAAGAATATGAAATAAATTCACAAAAATTGACTAAAAGTTATGAAAACCGATATTATCTTTTGGAACTTCGCACCAAAAAGGTAGGATAAAAAGTGGTTTTCTGTAAAAACGAGCATCAAACGAAAATTTGAATTTAGAACGTACTGTTGTAAATACCACGGCATTTTTAAAACCGGCCAATAACATGTACAAATGATTGAAATCATTTTGGTACCGTATTTTTTTAAAGAAGAATTAAAATCAAAACCGCCCGTTTTTTTTGCAAATGAGTGTATATACGCCGACGACTGCGTCACTGGATTATCATGTTCATCGTCGTAGGCGGTAGCAATTTAGCTACGACTCGGCGTAGACACGTCATTGTGAAAGCTAAAATGTTGGTCACACAGGTGTAGCAAAACCAACTTTAGCTAGTGGTAACACTTTTAACAACATTTCAGTTTTTTATTAAAATTATAACGTTTTATAATACAATTTTTATTAACGAGCATTCGTGCAGATTCACTTGCATGATTACATTTGTCGGTAACAGTAGAGACTAAAATCCCATAGAAAACATTTAGTTTTTCTCGAATTTCTTTATTTCTTTCATATCCCTAAATCATTATTAGGACTATTAAAAACGGAAACACCCACAATCTCCGAAATATTTTATTCCGATTTTCAAAAGTCCGAATTTCATAATACCTAAGAATTATAATGTCTGTTATTAAAAATCAATCCGGTTTGTTTGGTTTCAGTTGATATCGTTTTTCGGACCGAGAACCCATCGGGCATTTGATTCTTCGGACTTATGAAAATCGGTATTTTGAAATTAGTATTTGTGACTTTCGGAATAAAGTTTTTCGTATTTATGTAGTGTACCCATTAAAAACATTTAAAAATTTCGAAATCGTACCGACTAACATATATAGACTAGGTTTTGCCCGCAGCTCAACTTTCGTTAAATTGACAGTTGTCTAGGGAGGATAGACGTGTATTGTGTGAACTATGAAGAGATAATGACCAAACCCCATGAGAATACCTTTTCTCAGATTGTCGTAATGAGTAATCAGCGCATCGGACTCGAGCAAAATACGCGCCAAACCCCTCACATCAAATTCAAAAGTTAATACAAGAAATAAAATGTGTCTTAATGCTGGCAAACGAACATTTATAATTATTTTAAATGGAGAAAGTAAATTTAGACAGAATTTAATCTTAAAATACATATATAATAATAATATAATACTAGCCCTGTATTAAAAATTGTCCCACTGCTGGGCACGGGCCTTAGTCTTAACCTTTGAAATTCTTATGAGAATTCTCAGGTATGCAGATTTCACGATGTTTTCCTTCACCGTTAAAGCAAACGATAATTAAGATTTATAGACACATAACTTTAGAAAAAATCAGAGGTGTATGCCATTTGGGTTTCGAACATACGACTTTCGTTTTGACAGTCTGTACCGCAACCAACTAGGCTATCGCTTGCAAGAGACATTTTTTACAATTTTTTATTTATTGAAGTAGTACTGTCTATGTCGTATAGTGTCATTTTTGGTTGATACAATGATTTCTGCATGCCTCACAACACCTTCTTTCTCAATCCCTATTTGATACACCTTATTATTTTCTGGTATTGTGTGACCATGGCCGATGGAATGAATTCCTCCACAAAGTTTTGCATCTATTTCGGAAGTTGAGTTACATGCCCAACAAAATCTCTACAGTGTTGATATTTCCATTTAATTTATTACAATGTATCATTTCTACTAATTAATTTTTTCTCTTAGAAATGTTTATTAATAAATTAAATAATAATACTAATAATAAATAATATTATTAGGCAACAGTCTAAAGATGGTCTAATTTCGTTGCGGGATAAGACAGTTATAAAGCATTCCCAGAGACTCGCCGAGTTTCATTACTCGGTGTCGAAAAAATGCGTGCCATTGTTGATCCTGGCTAAACAGGAGTTACAATGGTGTGTGGGCGAGATAGTCTCTAAATAAAAAAAAACAGTCTAAAGATTTAATTAAATAATACGCAATAACTAATAAAATATAATCATGAGTATATTGTAATCAATAAAGCCAACATTACAGGAACCAATCAAACTAGTTTTATATTAAACCGATACTGCTCTACGATACGACGTGAAGCTAAGTGGGTAAACGTGTTAGCATTAACTTATATATGGATGGTAAAACTATACAGTTCCCGGTAAAAGTGTCTTTGACGCACAGACTCGCTATAAAAAAGTAAAAACCTAGTAAAATTCAGTAATGAGCAATGGGGTGTATCTAAAGCAGAATGTTATTGACAGCCACCGTGGCACAGTAGGCGAGTAGCCGGCTGTGAAACGAGAGGCCGTGGGTTCGATACCCACACCGGGACAAATGTTTGTGTGACAGAGACATTTGTGTCCGAGGTCTGGGAGTTGTGAGACCGAAAGTCTCTCGTAGTCCCTGAGATCCACAACACAAGACTCGTATCTTAGTCTGGGATCGGGGCTATGTGTGTTACTGTTGGCTGTTATTTATAATATTATTATTAAATGTTAGTGTCAAAGACATACTAAACTTATCTAAACTGAAGATTGTGCACTCATCCAAAAAAATGTGATAAAACTCATTGCTTAATATTTTATTGTACACAAGAATATATGGAAAATAAATTTAATTACCAATTATTTGAAAATACTAGTCGGAGTGATAAAACCAATTTGTTCTTTAAATAAATGAATTAACCCATCACACGTAGTTCTAACCCCACACAACACCACAACAGGCAGAACCGAAAGGAATATTAATAATTACACACACATTTGTCTGTGTGCCTGGATCGAACCTGCTACCTCTCGTCAGCTGACTACACCTGCTGCACCGTGAAGGCTGACTATGTCCATCTGTGTGTAATACTACATCTAATTATATTTGTTACTAAAACTATTATTCTCTCGCTCGCGAGGAGTTGGCAGTTAATCAATAAATTGAGCTGAGCTATTATTTCTACATATTTTAATCACAGCACAAACTTTATTATTGCACAAAATATTGATTAGGTATGCATGCAGACTCAACCTTCGCATAAAAGGGGAATTAAGTGATATCAGCAAAACCCTTTCAATAGAATTTTGATTGACGTTTGAATTAATTTTATAATTATCAGCAAGTGGAAAGAGTAAAAGCAGTACCTTTATAAAATATGAGCTGATACAGTCGATTTGTTTTTAGATTTAGAAGAATCGAAGACATGATTTTATGTAGTAAAGTAGATCTTAGCTATTTTTCGATGGGCCTAATTTCAGAGGATATGTTTGATGTCAACAATCTTTGATTTATTATAATCTTTATAAACTCAAATCTCGTCTACATCTACATTACTAATCGTACAACTTATGACGTTCCAACAATATATATTTTGCTTTTTAAAACTTTATGCCATAAACATTGTTTGATTATTTTGCATTTTATCGCGCTACAACTATGGCGGTTGAAATTTAAACCAGCTTTAATAGGATGCATCTATGGCGTTCAAAGTGACGTGTGTATTTGTTCTGATGAAAGAAAAATATCTTAAGAAAACTCCATACACGAGAATCGTCCATAAGAATGTATATATGTGAAATCCACGAACCTGCATTAGGCAAGGGTGGTGAACTAGGACTTAATCCTCTTATTAGCAGAAAAAATCCATGCGTTCAGTGGTATAGTACATAGTAGAGAGATTATAACAGTCAGAACTAACATATTACCAACCAAAGCTATTGCAAAACAATATAATTTTATTAAACAATATGCGTTCGCCCGTAATTCGCTGAGGATAAGTCCAAAACCAATTTTATTTCTCTCATCTTAGCATTGAATAACATAATAAGCCCAGATTTCGCCTTACTTATTGGTAAGGTAAATAAAATAAGGTGTAAAAACTTCAAATTACAAGCAATAAACCCATTATTAGATATGGAAAGATATCAAAAAGCCATAATAACGTAACGTCTAAAGTTGTTGTAAAATTTTATGTTACGACCCTGTTCTGCTAAACCAAACTTTTGTGACGGCGATACCGCCAAGTTTATGCCTCTTCAGGTATACATATAACAACATACCTATTTTAAAGGAAACATATCTCGTGTTTCCATCGCGCCACTGTGTTGTTGCTTTAGCTTGTTCAACTAATACTTAAAATTGACTGCACATTGAGGTTAACAAAGAAAACTTTTAAAACCTTAACCATTTTTCTTGCTGGTAATAAAAATAATCATACCAGCCCTGTTTTATGTACTGTCCCAATTCTGGGTATGGGTCTGTTCCACTAATGAGAGGTGTTAGGCCTTAGCCCACCACGCTTGCCTAATGCGGGTTGGAAGATTTCATATATTTGAAATTATTTTTGTGTTTTTTTTATCTTGTGTTGGCAAAGTGACCACACTACACATGATGGTAAGCGCAGTGCCGTCCAACTAGAGTATCGAGTAGCGCGAGACAATCAATCCGCCGTTACTCAACACAATCATGCTGGCCTGCTCCTTCACACTACGCCATGGGCAAGAAGGTGAAGAGCGGTCGAGGGTCTAGTGTCAGAGTACTTAGAAGGCCGCAAAACGGCCAAACATCGTACACCAACTCTAGACCCTCGACAAAACCCGGATGTACACTGGCTGATCCCGGAACGCGACACACTTGCGTGTGCCATTATGGCGGGTTTTACACCATGTATACGGTGGTCGCTATCCGGGCGGATATGAATATCCTACCACCAGCAATTCTGAAGAACGTTGGTTTTCTCACTATGTTTTACTTTACTGTTAAAGCAAACAACGATTAACCTATAGTCATTATATAAAGATATAAACTAAGTTTCTTTGTATCTATTAAACTACTCAACCGATTCTAGCATTTCTTTCACTAATAGAACTTCCCTACTCAGGACTAATATAGGCTATATACATATTTTATTTAATGCATTAAATGTACAGTTCCAATTTTCAATATTTATTTATTTTATTTAAAACTTTATATACACAAAATGTATAAAGGCGGACTTAATGCCAGAGGCATTCTCTACCAGTCTACCTACGGGTGATGCAGAGACTAGACAATATTTATAAATGAAGTCGAAGAAAAAACAATGTCCAAATAGAAGATACGTTAAAATAAAGTAATACACACTTGTTACTATTGACTTAAATTCATAAAAGATTGCTAGCATGTAATTATTTATTTTGGTACACTACAGCACACAAACTAAATAAATATTTATATAACCTAATTCACTGTAAGATGTATAATAATGTTTCATCATTAAAGTTATAAATTGTCAATAAAATAATAATTGACTGGAGTAAAATAATGATTAAAAGAACAAGCTTGTGTGTTTATTAAACTCTGATATAACCATGAGAGAGTAGATTATAACCTTGTCATCGTTGTTTCCCTCCACTTTTTGTTCATTAATTGACATGTTTGAGTTTAATTAGATGTTCCAAAGTCCCTTTCACGCAAAAGAAAATTAAATTGAAATATGAACTATGAAACACCACCTTAATTAAATTGGAAATTAGAAGATGAAAGCTTTTAGAAGCTTTTTGTTTTGACACTTCATAATTATTTGATAATTCTATTGCGATGTAGAATTGTATTAAAGCTTTGGCTTCGCCTTTAAACTCGGCTATGGATATATCCAATGCGATATTTGAAATTTTTATAACTTTTATTGAAAATATCGTAATTATTTTATTACATCACGTGTTATCTTCTACGCACCAAATTTAATTATTACTTCAGTACTGTACCATACATTTTCATACTCTAAATACCCCACGGTTTAGATGATCGCACTATGTAGTCAAATAAAAATTAAAGCAAAAGTTTCGACTACATTGAGATAGAGCACCTATAGACGTTATAATTATAAAATCAAATGAACTCACCTTGAGCGAAGTTCTATTTTGATTAATTAAATGAATAAATAAATAACAGTGAGACATTTAGCCTTGATCAGACAGTAAGTTACAATGTTTTATGTCTTAGATATCGGGAACTACGAAAGACATTCGAACCCATAAACCCAGACCCGATACAAACATTTGTAGATATCAGAAGCTCTCTTCTCGTTGCGGGATCGTACCCACTGCCTTACCTCAATCTCTCTTTTCTCAACTCTGCTTCAATAATTATAAAATACTCCTTGTTTGTGACAGTAATGAATATAAGTAATAAAGTGTTTGAAACCTTGAGTGCTTTGCAGAATGGCATACCTCATACAGGGAACGCAATCCTGGTCGGAATGTTGTTGGAGGGACAGAAGCCATTATAAGCGCCCTGGGGGCTTAAAAAGCCCGTGGCATCCCCACTAATCACTACGAATTCGTAACAAATTTTCAATCCGCCATTTTACATCTTGAATGTTCCGCTGCAGATCATAATTCAGCTATTCTATTAATTGTATTTGATGTAAAACGTTTAAAAAGTGCATAATCAGCCCTTGCCAGGAGGCATCGTGCCAGGATCCTGTAGTGATAAATCTCGCAGGCTTCCATTCAATGGAGACTTGTGCGAATTATTAACGCGCCATTAGTCTCCGCCGAACGTCTTTATTTGTACAGTGAATCTTATTGAAATGCCTATCTTTGACTTGGAAAATTATAAATGGCTTATCGGTGCAAATCGTGGTTTCACCAGGCTCGAATGAACCTAATTTCTTGCTTCGTCCGTTTGTTGACTTTTCTTGGTTATGCACGATCTGATTACACAGCACATTTATTTACAAGTCATAATTTGCATACATATATATATACACTCACGCCCGTACCCCATGGGGGTACGCAGAGACTATTGAGTGCCACAAGCTACAATCCTGACATACTTCTTTCGCCTCTTCCACATTCATACTTAATCTGCTAATTCTTCTTTTATACACAAAAAACATACTCTAACCTATAAAAATCTATAAGTTGAGATTTTTTTTATGTGTCTAGATAGGCTGACGAGCAGACGGGCCATCTGATGGTAAGTAATCACCGCCGCCCACAAACTTCTGCAATGCCAGGGCACAGCAAAGCCGCTGCCTACCGTTGAAATATTTTACATAGAGATTAATATTGGAATCTTGTAACAATATTCGTTTATGTGGGAATTAAACTCGAAAAACCATATTTGTTTTAAAAAATATTTAATCTAAATCGGCATCGAGTAAAATCTACTCTAAGAGTAAAATCAAGTTCGCAGAATCAGAGTTTTTTTTTTTTTGTGCCTCGATAGGCAGACGAGCAGACGGGCCACCTGATGGTAAGTAGTCACCGCCGCCCATAGACTTCTGCAATACCAGGGCACAGCAAAGCCGCTGCCTACCGTTGAAGGACTACTCTCTTTAAGCCTCGTTTAAAGAAGGACATGTCATAGCGCTCAGGGAACACCGCAGCAGGGAGTTCATTCCAGAGCTTGCACGTACGAGATACTGTTTCACCAGTCCCTACAGACTTTTACTCAAACTGAATGAAGAACAATAATAATTAATGAAATTTACAAGTATTAAGTTTCCCAACCGCCCACCCGTGCAATCAAATGGTCCGCTTGAGGCCTGCATGATGCCTGTAAATTATTTATATCCCTGAAGCGTTTTCCTAAAAGGCGTAATGAATTGTTTTGTCTTTATAAATATTCATTGTTGAGCGTTGGAAGAACTGCCTCAAAGGACGCATCATGAAATGAAGTTATAAATGAATTCTCAAAACAACTTGTTTCCATTTTAATATCTCCATGAATAGCTTTGAAGGTTTACTCAATTCATTTACTCTGTGGCTGATTAGGAATGATATAATGTATATGTAGATGACGATACAGTCTCGGTGGCGCAGTTGTAATTGCGCATGCGTTACGATTGCTGTGCCGAGGTCTCAGGTTTAAACCCCGGGTAGGGTAAGGTGATATTGGGTTTTTCTATTTAGAAATACGCAGTATCAGCCCGGCGTCTGGAAGTCCGGTATGGCGATAGGCTGGCCCCCTATCACATGATGGGACCGTAATAAATTCGACGAAATGTGGTTGTACTGGTTACACCTCTGCCTACCCCTTCGGGGATTACAGGCGTGAGTGTATATGTATTTGACGATAACACGTGCTATAATTGATTTATAAACTCGTCATCGAACTAAAAGTCTTTTTCTGAGATAAAAAGTATTTTTTATAGTATCCATATTTACTGGAGTACCTAAAACCCATTTAGAAAATTAGCTATTCCTACATAAAGCGTGATATATAATAGACAAACATCCCAAATTATATTATATCAAATCTATGATATTAAATCTGGTAAAAATTTAAACATAGAAAACACATTTGTAAAACGAATAGGATATATTGATCTACAAAGACAAATAAACGTACTGTTTTATAAAACTAATAAATAGAGCCGGTTTACTGGTCATTCAATATAGATAGTTGCAATGTAGAGACATTACATTATCTCGTTCATTAACCATCTAAACACTGGATCTTTTGGCTATCCTTTTCCTTTATTTCTATTTGATTTCGTGTTTAATATTAGATAAACTTAAATATATTGCAACATATTTGAATCAAATCACTCTTGATGTATAGCAAAACTAATGGAACTATCAACACAAAGGATTACGCGATATATTATGCGATAATTACCCAGAAAGTTCGAACTATCGATATTTCGTTTTATAAATAATTCCATTTGATGTGACTATAAAAAATCGTTTATAAATCACGTAGGCAATTAGCTCTTATGGTAGTTCAGTACACAACGTCGTACGGTGTCGCTGTCCAAATCATAAAGGCGTATTTACCTAAGGTTCTTTACGCATAAATCATAATCATGTGCGTAAATGAGTACAATTATCTATAATAATAATAATGGGGTAGTTGATAGTAAGTGAAAACCTAATAGAATTTTGTTTTTTATAATAGATTTTAGTCTAAAAATATCGAAAATTAAACCAATTTGTTAATTAATATGTGATTATATAATATTTAAAAAAAACAAATATGCAAAAAAAGCATTTTGTCACGTGACTTGAAACATCTGTCAGTCATTTATGACGTCACCGTCACCGAAACATCTAAAACGTTGAGCCAAACGTCTATTAGTCTTGCAGACGGTCACGTCACATGAGAGGCCATGACAGTTAGTAGCGTTTTGGTGGGAAAAATTAAGTTGGTTCATAAAAATGCTAATTAAATCATGAAAACTTATGTTTTATGTTTATTATTACTAATATAGAAGAATAAAATAAAACGGTTTACCAAAAACAGTCAACTAGCCTATTGAAATTTGTGTTTTGAAAAGAAGATAGTGCATACAAATATATCTATATATTACTTTTGACAGTAAAATAGATGCAGTCCATAAAATGCGCCAAATGTTTACCCCCTGGGCTCGTATACTATCTGTAACAGGTTGTAAGGATATAAAATATTTATTAGCACACACTACTTATAAGAAACAAAGTGAAACACACACTTTTGGAAACTAAAAGCCAAGCACGTATACCACTTCCCTGTACTTTTAGCTTGAGAGTTTGGCGTATAATCACCCTAATAAATAAAGTTTCATGGATTATGGTTTGCTTTTTACTACAATAGTTAATTAGGATCTGAATAGCTCGACTTCGTTTTTATAATGAAATATATATTACTCGCGGCTCCGCCCGCGTGGAAGTTATTTTTGTAAGAAAAGGTGTACAATCCAGAAACCTGTACAATATTATGCATGTATCATACATATAAACCTTCTTGTTGAATCACTCTATCTATTTAAAAAAAAAAAGATTTAAGCATACATAGGGACGGACAGCGACAGCGACTTTGTTTTATACTATGTTATGATGATGATGATACAGTAATGATAATTAAATATTCATTTAATAATAATGCCAATAATAGCCATTATTTGTTTAACTGCGATATTATAAAAAAATAGTAATTACTAACTACGTTACATCAACTACTTGGCTTCTTCAATTCAAGACTTTAGATAACCCGCAACTTGTTGGCTTTATACAATTTTGTTTTAGTTTAATCGAAAAACAACATTTTCGTCTTTTATCAAATGAACAAAAACATTATCGTAACGTGCCCAATGTAATTTGGAATAATGTTTTTTGTAATGGTTTTGCTGAGCAGAGTAGAGAGCGCAGTGGGCTTTTTGCCGAAATTCCCACGCCCCGGCCGCTATTACAAGCAAAGCAATCCACAAAAAGATAAATTGAGAGTAAATTTATTACAGAAGAGTGCTCTCAGCAGGACAGATTTTCTTAAAGAACACTCAGGTACTTGTACTTTGTCGTGTTTTCTTAATACTTTTTAATAAAAACTTTGCGCCGAGTTCTACCGCCGGTAAATGTAATTGTTGAAAATATGATTAGTATCAAATATTCTTTTGATACTTTCTTCAACAGGATAAAAAGTGTCCAGAACAAATTTGATCTTCTCAACCACAACAATATCTTGCCACTTTGTCTACGAATAAGTTTCAAAACCATGTTGTTACAGAGGTTTTACTAGATTAGTGCGAAAGAAATATGTAAGGCTGAGGGTTCAGTTTTCTTTTTTTATAGTATAGTTCGACAAACGAGCCAGTGGGTCACCTGATGTTAAGTGATCTCCACCGCCCATTAACATCCACAATACCGAAAGTATCATGTGTGCGCTGTCAGCCTTGAAGGACAGGAATAGGGATTAGGGAAGGTAAGGGGGAATCTGGGCCTCCGGATATCTCACTTACCATACGAAACGCGACAGTAAACTGTCACTTTACGTTGGTTTTCTGTGAGACAGTGGTACTACCCCGGTCGAGCCGGCCCATTCATGCTGTAGACAAATATGTCTACAGCGTGGCTCTACCACTTACAAAACGAAAATACAGTTATACGAAAATAGCATTAATAGGAGGTCTTTACATTGAATACAGTACACAATAATTTAAAATAGAATGACAAATCTGTAACGTCCTTTCCATTTTTATTACAAAACATAAATACGTATTTCAAGAAAAAACGTGCACGCTTCACGCGTGGTATCTAGTGGATATCAATCGCTGCTGTCCTAATAACCGTTTAAATAGCGCAAAGATTTATGTTAAAGCCCAACAAAGGGGCCCTCGATCCGCTGGCGTCGATAAATCTACGCACAAAATAATACGATCCCCAAGCGATTTGTTCGCTGGGACAAAGACTGTGTTTTGTCCAATAAAATTAAGGAACGTTTCATAGCGAATCTTTCGGCACATCCACTTATTTAATAGTTAAAGGATTTAAGACGCTTTTTTTATTATTTATTATTTCCTTTTATCATATCTTAAGGAAGGTTTTTAGGTTTCATGTGTTTGGCTGGTAATAATATAAGCTTCCAGGATAGCTTTCTTTACCGAAATTTGGACAGCAATCAGAACATATATTACCTGTCCTCCGGGTAAAACAATAGGTTAAAAGTATTCTTCTTGAAAATAAATATTCAGGCCGTATTATCCTACTAATATTATAAATGCGAATGTTTGGATGGATGGATGTTTGTTACTCAATCACGCTACAACGTCTGGACGGATTGGGTTAAAATGTGGCACAGATATAGATTATAGTCTGGAATAATAGCACATAGGATACTTGTTATCCCAGAAAAATATACAGTTCTCGTGGGATAGTTTAGTTTTTCACAAAGCAACGGATCGACATGATTTTTTGCATAGTGGCAGTTTAGGGATCAGCAAATGACATAGGCCACTTTTTATCCCAGAAAAATGCACACTTCCCATGGGATAGCAAAATATAGAAAGGTGTAATAGCTGGAGATGCCTCCATGGATTGTATACCTTTTCTTCCAAAAATAACCTCCAGCCGAGCAGAGCCGTGGGCAACATCTAGTAATATAAAAATAACACCCAATAGTCAAAGACACTGTACTGTATCCTACAGTAAGATATTGTGGCATGGTATCAGAGACTTTCGGCCTCACAGAACTCACATCCAAAATAAATATTTATGGATCACACAAGCATTTCCCTCGGTGCCACTATCGATTCCACAATCTCCCATTTCCCAGCCTGAACTATGCACCTACTACGCTACAGAGTCTGTTATTGCACATCGTACTGATTTTCCGTCTATTGTTTTTTAAAACCTGTTTATATAATTCCACATAGACGTAGCCTCAGACATTGATCAATGCCAATTAACTTAGACGATTTTTTGCGCTGTTCTTTCACACAAAAACATCTCGTCGTAATCTTGTTGTGGCAGCAGAGTGTTTAATAAATGTTGTATATTATTTTCTTTAAAATATTGTAAAAGTAGTACGTTGAATTTTTTATTTGATCCCAAATAATTGTTTCTCTAACATTAGTAAACTATAATACATTTAATTCATTAGAATTGTCTAATGAATTAAATGAATTGAAAATGAATTAAAAAACTGCCTCGGTGGCGCAGTTGTAAATGAGCATGAGTTACGACTACTGTGCTGAGATCTCGGGTTCGATCCCCGGGTCGGGTAAAGTGATATTGGGTTTTTCTATCTAGAGATTCTCAGTATTAGCCCGGAGTCTGGAATTGTGCCCGGTGTGGCGATAGGCTCGCCCCCTATCACATTATGGGACCGAAATTCGGCGAAAAGTGGGTGTATTAGTTACACCTCTGCCTACCCCTTCGGGGATTACAGACGTGAGTGTACGATACGTATGTATGAATTAAAAAAATTAAATTAAAATTGTTTAATTCAATACTTAAAATAAGCGCTATTTAAATTTTATTTGTCGTTATACGAGTGCTTTTTTAGAGATCCTACTTCATTGGAGTTCTTAATGAAACTATGTAACACATATGATATTTTTGTATAGCGATTGGGTGCAAGATATCTATGTAACCCCTTTGAAGTTAACCATAAGTATATGATAGATATATAGAGATATAACCAAAAGTCTAGAGAAGTCTAGTAGAGAAGCACGAGACATGGTTTAACTAAAGATAAATTACACAGGTCACACACACACACACTTTCTAAAGCTATGAAATAACATGTATGTTCAACATATATCCATCATAATAAGGATATTATTAAATTCCATTTAAATTTAATAATATTTTTTAATAAATTTAATAACAAAGAACAAATGGATACCTCAACATACGAGATTTAACTTTTTCTACGGGTCACAATATCCTGTTATTAATATTTACTAACCAAATCACGATACAGACCCAACAAATGAATTGACCGTTGTAAACGAAGCCGATATTACTTAATTCTTATTTCGAAACTCTATCGGCGCCTTATTAGGTATTTTGTAACAAAATGCCGAGATGGATACTCCATCATAGACCAACCGGCGCTCCATTAAGTTCATTACAAAAGAGATTCTAATCTCAATACAAATAAGAAACATCGTGTGTGGTGTGGATGTATTGATTAATTATTAAAGTTTTAGGGAAAAAAGAGTAATAGTAAATGTAAACTGCTTATTAAATTTTCATGCGAGATTCAAATCTGATTAAATCTTCTGGAACTCATTTTAAATTTATGAGGTTTAATAGTGAACTCGATTTTTCTTAATACGATTTTTCTTTTTCTTTTCGATTCTTTCGATCTTTTCGATTTTTCTTTTTCTTTTCTTAATTTTTCTTAGATATAATAATAAATGTTAAATCGTTCATAGGCCAATTTGTTTGGTTATTTATTTGGTTGGTGTGTATTAATTGTTAATTATCGCTGGCTTTAACGGTGAAGGAAAACATCGTGAGGAAACCTGCATACCTGAGAATTCTCATACGAATTTCAAAGGTACATGAAGTCTACCAACCCGCATTAGGCCAGCGCGGTGGACTAAGGCCTTACCCCTCTCATTAGTAGAGGAGGCTCGTGCCCAGCAGTGGGACAATGTTTAATACAGGGCTAGTATTATTATTATTTATTTGGTTGAACAGTTTGGTTTATAATACCTATGTAACCAACGCTGGCGTTGCACCATATTAAATAATACGTATAAAGATAACACAAAAAACATAGACAGCCATGGGGAGATTGCCGACAGAAGTAAAAACTTTAAAATTTGGAATTAGTTTGTACTTTTTTTTTAATTTTTAAATACATAGTAAGTCATTTCAACATTAGCAGTCGTAATGAGTAATGGGAAGTGGATGGAAAAAAATCACAATGGTATTCAATTGAGCTAACGTGCTTATATGCATGTCTCATGGATTGGTCAGTATACACCAGCCGTGGGATAATAGGTTCGATTTCTTAATTCGAGACTGCAATATAATAGATTTGCTTCTTATTGGTTTAGTTATTGACGGAGTTATTGCATGAGGTCCTAAGTTTGATTTCTAAGTTAGATTATATATGCGAGGTGTTTTATTTTTAAACTTAACTGTAATCGGCTCATTTCCTTGAATTTCTAGTCCCACATCATCAGATGCAAACACCACGATACTATATAAGTGTAATTCGTTTCTAAGAAATACGGGTCTTTATTTATTTGCTTAGGTTCTAAAGGTTAGGTTTAAATAATGTTTAATTTAGGAAAACTCATAATTTACTTACTACTCTTACAATATATTTGTGTTACTAGCTGCGCGCGCAATATGTCGGTGACGCTCCTTTTCGCCTAACATGCCTAAAAGTTTTCACTTCAATAAAATGGAATGGTTGGAAACTTTTTTTGTATTATATGCTTTTTTAAGCAAAGCATCTGGCAGTGTAGTCATTTTAAAAATGACTACACTGCCAGATGGTAAGTGCAGTGCAGACTAAATTTAATATGGACGTTGTTTTTGCATTCCTTGACAGTCTACATGCCGGCTTGAAATACTTGAATAACTATCAGCTGACCCCTGGATGCGCCTCGCTATAAGTCCTGATAAATCAAAATTATGTCGATCACTTAGAAAAATTGATTCCTCAAACTCGTGTTTCAGAAAATATAGTACAAAAAAACGAAGAAGGGCAGTTATTGCTTTCGTTATCCACTCTACGAGCAGTTTTTATAATTCTTATTGTAAAATAATCAAATCACTTATTATTTAATCAGGCCATACAACATTATAAACTCTGACCTCAATATTCTATTTTTCGTTACACAGCAATCGCACTAAATCCTTTCGATTGATGCACATTTAAGCAAACTGAAACTAAAAAGAGTTGGCAAAGAAACGTTTTTGATAACAACATATATACTTGCCTTTACTTGCAAATGACAGAAGAGCTGAAACTATCTTTTTTATCTTTCTGTTTTCGCTTGGCCGAGCCTCGTGAGTGAAGAAAATTATTGCAACGTAGAAAAACCTGTGGAGCTCCGAGGAAGGTCAGAAAAGAGCGCACAAAGACAAAAACTGCTAAATTGAAGACTCCCGCCATAATCAGACGGTCTTTACGAAAGAATACTCGATTTTTTTTAATTCATCCTATTTAATGTGTTATAGACATCTGTTTAAGCGTAGTTTGTCTTACTATTATGTAAAAATATATACATACATATTACGGTCCCATAATGTCCGAGCACGGCACCGGGCACAATTCCAGACTCCGGGCTAATACTGATTATTACTACATAGAAAAACCCAATATCACTTTACCCGACCCGGGGATCGAACCCGAGACCTCAACACAGCAGACGTAACGCATGCGCAATTACAACTGCGCCACCGAGGCAGTCGGCAATATTATAGTAATAGTAGAAATACTATTACTATATTATTGCGATATAGAGACGCCGTAAATTAAATATAATCCTTTAACTATCGTCTAATTATATAGGTAATAATTAATCGTATTATGAATCGATGTATAAGATGTATATTATCTTATCTAAAAGTCCTAACTATACTACGTGTAACGGGAATAACGCACATCCTCAGACACCCCAATTTAAAATTATTAATTCATGTATTGAAATTAGAATGCGATGAATATAAATATTGATTTTATTAAATTAGTTGTACTAATTTTCGACATAAAGTTCGTAATTTTAAATATTTGATTTTTTAAAGTGTTTGTTTATTATTGCATTTAGAAAAGACTTTATCGCATCGAGTTATGTTTCAGTCTCGTTTGTCTTGAACGTTAACTGAAAGGATGACTATTATTTACCTGAGTGTTAATTATTTTTGGAAAAAAAATCGTCTTTTAAAAAATTGTTGATATCGATTCAGTCGCTTATTCTGAACAAACTACTTTCAGAGTGAGCATTAATCATGTTACATGTTGTATATGGTATATAATATTTTTAATACCTACTCATAATGCCGTAATTGAAGAGTATTTTATTGTAGCTATACAAACAAACGATATCAGTCGTATTGTGGACACAGTACCACTTAATTTGTGTACACATTACCACATAATAATTAACGTTGGACGCGATGTAAACAGGAAGCAGCTACCTAATCACGCCTGCATGACCACACAACCATTTCACCATCCACGTCTCATTAAGACCCCGTATTACCGCACGGCGTAAGTATACTATTCTCAGCAGTTTAGCAGAAAGCCCCAAGTCGTAATTCGTGGCGGGTGAGGCTGCTAACAGAGCGACTGGCTGGCATTATTAACGGCCCATTAGCCGCCATTCGACGCCCGCCCGGGATCTGCAAGACGCCAAATACTCCGGCCTATAGACAACGAAGTATTCCAAATCGCACGCTTGAGAAAATTGTAAATCCGTTGATTGTCAACGCTCAGAATAGTGACACAGACTTTTTTTATCTTTATTTAAATGATTAACTATAAGGCTTTCATCTATTACAGGGGTGAGTGGTGTTTAAAGTGTATTGGTGTCGGAGGGGAGTGAGGTTCCGCTATTTGATACGTAACTCACCAGTGACACAGATTTAATTGAAATTACTTAGGTATAGGTACGCGTACGACA
Organism: Laothoe populi; assembly: GCA_905220505.1. Lineage (NCBI taxonomy): Eukaryota > Metazoa > Arthropoda > Insecta > Lepidoptera > Sphingidae > Laothoe > Laothoe populi. Next base: position 14,338,291 of record HG992148.1, read on the forward strand.
TTTCTAACTACATTTGTGCTTTCTACGATTCAGACTATTTATTCTTATATTTTTTTATTATTCCTGTCATGCCAAATAATTGATTTTTTACATTGTAGAGAAATGTATGAATTTCAAAAGCCTTTAGTCACCTTAATGCCAAAGGATTTGCAAAGCTTTAATTCTCAGATAGCACAATGATTTATGTATATAATTTCTATTCAAGTTCAAAAGAGAAGATTATCAATTCAGATGTCACCATCACTATTTGCTGGTGGTAGGATATTCATATCCGCCCGGATAGCGACCACCGTACACAGGGTGTAAAACCCGCCATAGTGGCACACGAAAGTGTGTTGCGTTCCGGGATCAGCCAGTGTAAATCCGGTTTTTCTCGGGGGTCTAGAGTTGGAGTACAATGTTTGGCCATTTTGCGGCCTTCTGAGTACTCTGACAATAGACCCTCGACCGCTTCTTCACCTTCTTGCCCATGGCGTAGTGTGAAGAAGCAGGCCGGCATGATTGTGTTGAGTAGCAGGGGATAGATCGTCTCGCACTACTCGATACTCTCGATACTCGGACCGCACTGCGCTTACCATCAGGTGCAGTGCGGTCACTTTGCCATGCCAGCATAAAAAAAAAGATGTAGACCAGACCTTTGATGCCTTTTCTATTCAGTGTTCCTGCGATAGAAGTCCCATGATATATTTTATCAATATTTAATAAAGGGGTACATTGAACTTCTTAATAGATAACGCATACGCGATACAACTTTTGAAGATTTTTTTAATTATCCCGGCACGGCAAAGTGACCACACTGCACCTGATGGTAAGCGCAGTGCCGTCCATTGTAGCAAGTAGCAAAAAACAATGTAATGTATCTATGGGTAATGTAATGATTAAGTTATAATTAATCCAATTGGTTATCATACTAATTGAGTTAAGACATGATTATTTATTATACAACGAAGTATTTTCTGTCAATTTTGCAATCTCTCCTCTGTATAAACTGAAATCAAGGGTAAATCTCCAGACATACAATTCGAGGCAACGAATTTATTCGGCGTAACACACATTTAGCAGCCAAACAAAATGCGGGCAGTCGTTCTCAGCGCACCGGTGGCGGCTATATTCTGTAACTGCACTAACTTTTATGCAAATACAAGGTGTAACGTAGAGGCACATCCCACCTGGGATCTCGCACAGTTGCCAACACGGCGCCCTCGACTCACTAATTAACGGCCAAAGTTTGAACAACATTTCCTAAGGCCATGCCTCATTAGAAATTGTTGCGCGTATTAAAATGTACCAGCGGCTAAACAATTTGACGTGCATAAAATAGTGAACATTGTGTAAAAAGCCTTCTGTTGTACCGCGAAGTCGGTAATTATGAATTGATAATAATTCTACCGCGTCATAACATCCTAGCGTTTTTACACGAAAACGCTGTCTTTCTAATAAGCGTTTTCCCGCTTACAGAAGATACATACAAGCGAACCGTTATTTTTATAAATTTAAAAAAAATAATGTTCCAAAATATATATTATAACAATATAATCACTGAAATACAGTAAAAGTAAATAATTACATTTATTATTATTATATTTTTATAGAATTTATATTAGTATCAATTATTGTATATGAGCTAATATTTCATATATTTTTGTTTTAAATCTCGCACTCTTCGATAGTTTAGCGTGGCCAATTTTTTTGATTATATATAAGCAAATACACTCACACTGTATATGGAATTTAAAAGATATACATTTTTGAACAATGTTTGGACTCTGGTCCCGGAAAGATATTACGCAGCACCATAAAACAATAATAGGTCACTAGAGTAAATATTAAATCTATAAAAAAGCAATAACTGAATAAATAACTTATCGTCACCCAGCAGCAACCCTTTAGGATAAATAAAAGAAATGAATGTTATTTGTATTTTGTAGGCATTATTAATTAAAACGTGATTTCTCGAAATTCAATGTTAAAAGGAAAAAGGAGTCTGCGAACTTTGTATGGGAAAATTGTATTTTTCCAGTAACTTTCCTTGAAACTTGGTATCAATGCGATTCAACACAATTAATGAAACACTTCGGCGTTCACAACAATGAGGAAAAAGGTGCCTGCAAAAAAATAACAAATTACAATATCAACAAAATAAGACTTGTGCGAGCAAAAACTTCTATGCAATCTGATCATCTGACACATGTGTGTGATTTTTCTGGTAATTACTTCTTCAGCTGAGCAAGCAGATTATGGGTATCAAAAACAACCAATCTCAATTAATCTCCAAGCTAAGTATTTTTGGCGCGGCAAAGTGACCACACTGCACCTGATGGTAAGTGCAATGCCATCCAGTTATAGTATCAAGTAGCAAGAGACAAACTATCCCTCGCTACTCAACACAATTATGTCGGCCTGCTGTGTAGCTTCTTCACACTAAATAAAACAAAACCTGTCAAAGGTGAACAGCGAATATATTTCATTCAACTGTACATAACCATCGTGACATCACAGGCAGACTTAACCATGTCTAAACTAAGCCATTTTGTGTGGCAATATCAACAGCTCTAAATCTAGGCAAGTTAAGAAGCTTAACTGTCTTACTGACCTTATTTTGTTAACCGACTTCAAAAAAGGAGAAGGTTAACAATTCGTCGGAATCTTTTTTTTATGTATGTTACCCGATTACTCGAAGACGCCTGGACCGATTCGAGAAATTATTTTTTTGTTTAAAAGGGTATACTTCCCAGGTGATCCCATTGGCACCAAGTCAGGATCTGATGATGGGATCTCAGAAAAATCAAGGTTGAGCCTCAAATTTTATACTGACACATCATTTGTTTTTTTATTGAAGTCGGTGTACTTTTTATGTATTAAAAAACTTTTTCAACAAGTGTGTAAATGTTCTATAACGTAACTATCACCTAAACCTAAAAGGCAAGCTGATTTAGATGAGCCATTCTCGACTGGTGAATAACATTATTGTCTAGACTGAATTATATCCTCAACTTATAGAAGGAGTAAGAATATACACCCAATAACCACACACATAGTTCTGATCCCACACTGAGTCAAACTTGTATCTTGTAACTTCTATCAAAGTTATGTTAGATAAATGCGTATCAATGACAGGAGATGGCTCTGAAGAACTTTAACCAATGATCGATTCAAGAAAACAATCACGAATCGTTTCATATTTTTGATATATTTATATAATATGTTATATAATAAATTTAATATATATTAATGAAAAATATATAATACTTTTCATGAAATCCGAAAACCCTATACTGCTAGTCTACTTTGATATACCAAGGCTAGTTCTAGTTCTAACTAACTACTTTAGTTGAAAATCACCCAACTGTGAAGAAGCTAAACAGCAGGCCGGCATGATTGTGTTGAGTAGCGAGGGATAGACTGTCTCTCGCTACTTGATACACTATCTGGATGGCACTGCGCTTACCACCAATTGCAGTGTGGTCACTTTGCTGCACCAGAATAAATGAAAAAAAAAATGGATTTATTCTCGCAAATATTAAATGTTAAGGCCAGCAACCCAAATATATTTTGTCTTTGTCTGGTTACGTGGATGTTTTGGGACGTTGAAGATCAATAACCAACATGCTCCTATACCGGTCTGTGTAATAAAAAAATCTTAATATTGCTTTACGTATCACTGATATTTCGCAATAAGTATTCCATAATTGAAATCATTTATTTAAACGATTTTACAACAGTACATATAAGCAATCTCGATCACATAACGAGGCGCCCCTTACGGGAACAACCCAATTTAGTAGTGTACAAGTTTATTTGGGTATCAGTCCGTAGGGCATTATAATAAATGGAAGGACAAATTCGCGACCTCTCCTCTATATATTGAAATTTCACTAAGCTATTCAAACGGAAACTTTAATTAATGGAAAGGTAATAGTTATGAAATGTCTTATATTAAGTGCCAAGTTGCGTTTAGACTTCGTAACAGATTCAAATAATTGAGAATAGTGATTATAATGTTAATAAAATTATTTATGATAGTAAAAGTAATAACAGTAGTAATGTAGTAATCAATACTGGTGTGCCATTATTTAGATGCAAATAAACTTAATGAGATCTAAGTCACATTGCAATCAATCGCTATTTTGGATCAGGATATGCGGATTTCCAAATGTGATCTTAGTATTATTTACATTTAATAAATTGATACATTTAGAAGATCCTGCTAAGATGTTTGTAACTCAATCACGCTACAACGGCTGGACGAATCTGGTTGAAATTTGGCACAGAGATAGATTATAGTCTGGAATAGCTTATATGCTACTTTTTATCTCGAAAAAATGTACAGTTCCCGTGGGATAGTTTAGTTTTTCACAGAGTAACGGATCGTCATGATTTTTTGCATAGTGGCAGTTTCGGGATCAGAAAATGACATATGCCACTTTTTATCCCGGCAATATGCACGCTTCCTATAAGATAGCAAAATATAGAAAGGTGTAATAGCTTAATATGCCTCCGTGGATTGTATACCTTTTCGTCCAAAAATAACCTCTACGCGGGCAGAGCCGCGAGCAACATCTACTACGAGTATAAATTAAAGTACTTTTACATTACAATACAATTGGAATGAATCTTAACTTTTTGCAAGCCTATAACAAACAGATCTATTTCCTCGAACGATGCAATATGAACGAGGCTGAAATGAGCATTTCCTTTAATCCGGCTTACGGCTCTATTACTGTCGAAAGAAAACAAGGGATCAGAATTAAAGAAAAGATTTGTAATTCTCCGTCTGGCGGAGTGAAGTGGCGCAAACAATAAATCTTGGCCGTTTTCTTCCGCCTGGCCACTGCAAAAACAGCCACGCGTAATTAATTACCTCACTTGGTCGGGGTCAGCTTTGGAATCCAATCCCTGTTTTCGACTTTTTTGGCTTACACTAAACTGGGGATGGATAATTGATTCGCTAAACTAAATAAACGTTTAGTCGATTCTTCTGTATTACGCACCAGCCGGTGATTAGTCATATGGACTTCATTTCCATTGTATCCTATTTTTGCGTGTATTAAAATAATATTAAAAATAAAAACATTGTTTTATTGTTAATCTGTTTATGCTTCGCCCCTATAAAAATCAATATTTTGATATAAAAACAAAGAGTTTTTAAATCGATTGAGTAATTACTGGAATAGACAAATACAAATTTTACCAATTTATAATGTTAGAATAGGTAAAATATATGTTTAATCTTATCTAGTGTGTATGAAGCAATCAATACTTTTCTTGCATGAACATTATACACGTAACTATCTACTCACTGAAAATACGTCAATAGCATAGCATGCAATAGTCAAAACAGCTTTAAACTGACGTCAAATATTTAAAAGTACATACAAATAAAAGTTTTTGAAGTGAATTCCTACTTAAATATGACCACAAAATATTTCACATTAAACATCAAGCAGTTATTAATTTTGATAGAAACATGAATTAGAAACTCATTTCTACAAATTACTCCCCGAGGCAGATAGACACAAAAAAATTAAAGCACCACTGAAGTTGAAGATCGTAGTAATGATCTGCAGCGAGGAAGGATCGCTTTGAAATTGTTTTCGTTTTCCTTTCAACGCGGATTCCGAAGGCGACTTAGTGCCTGAAGAAATACGAAGCTTATCTCCTGCACCGGATGCGTAACCAACATCAAAGTTGAACGCAAATACAGATTACGAAGAACTCATTTCCTAATCAATGTTAATATGCAATGAAAGGCCACTGAGGTTGATAGGACCAAATGAAAATAAAGTTACACTCCCGTTTCATTTTGTATTTGCCATTCATCGGCTACCTTATTATACCCGTTTTGTGAACACTGGTTTGATCAACCCGTGAGGAATATGCGTGTAAACCAAAAATATTATTGTGTGGTACGTTGATAATTTAAAGAACTGTCACTTCACTGGTGGTATTCACATCCGCCCGTATAACGTCCACCGTACACACGGTGTAAAACCCGCCATAGTGGCACACACAAGTGTGTCGCCAGTCTTCCGGGGTCAGCCAGTGTACATCCGATATTTGTCGGGAGCTACAGTTGGGGTATGATGTTTGTCCGTGTTGCGGCCTTAAGAGTACTCTGACACTAAACCCTCAACCGCTTCTTCACCTCCTTGCCCCATGGCTTAGTGTGAAGAAGCCACACAGTAGTATATTTGTGTTGAGTAGCGATAGATAGATTGTTTCTCGCTACTTAATACTCTATCTGGACGGCACTGCGCTTAACATCAGGAGTAGTGTGCTCACTTTGCCGTGCCATGATAAAAAAAACAATGTAATTAATATTGTTTCGAAATTATCAGATGAATTCATTAAAATGAAAAAATATCCTATATACTGTTTTGTAAATGTTATGCTCAGAATAAGCTAGATTATTTTTTTATTCTGACACACAAGTCGCTCGGGTTGATTGTCGACTAATTCTTCGCGCTCCGCTGAAGTCTGTACAACGCAATAAATTCTTGGCATTCAGACGAAGCAACCATGCGAAAGAGCCCTGATAAAAATGAGATGACTTGCCTCCTGACACATTTTTTCACTTTGAAAACAATGCTCCTGACCGTCGAAGGAGTGAGACGTCAAGACGTTGATTGGTGTCTATTCTTTGTCCAATTTTGTACTATTAGATGTGGAAACTATGTCCGCGGTTTTACGTAGCATATTTATGAAACATTTTTTGCAGAGGCCGGCTAACATTTCTTTTATACCACGATGGTGGCAAACAAACTTAACATCCGCCTGATGGTAAGCGGTTACCGTAACCTATGGACGCTTGCAACACTAGGAGCATCACACGCACGTTGCCATAATTGTTTAAACATACAAGAGGGTCACCTGAAGGTTAAACTGTGGATTAACATCTTCGCCACAGTTTAAGAACATCCAACATACTAGAATGTTCTTTAGTACGTTGATGACTTTAAAATAAATAAATGGGGAATGAAAAGGAATTTAGTCCTACGGAAACCTTACACACTGTATATAATGCAACAGCAAACTGTCAGTGCACGGCCCTTTTGGTGAGATCGTGGTATTACCCCAGTCAAGACGACTCATTTATTCTGTTGCACAGAGTGCTTCTATAACAAATTGTACACAATTTAATTTATAAATAAATAATTGATAAAAATGTATAAGAAAGACGAATACTTTATAAGACGTGTCATTTTACTTGTAGAGACGATACAAGGCTGACTTAGATAAAAATATCATGCTTATCATTTTCCACACACTTGGTCGCACATGTAGCGGAAAAACATTGTAAACGTCTTCGACGTATGATCATTATTGACTCCTTTATTATATCCCTAATATTAATTCGAAAAGGTTTGCTCTTTTCTTCCTAACGGGTAACTTGCAATATTTTCTACAAGTCTAGTTATAAATTTATTTATGGACAAACGATTTTTACTTTATAATGCTTAGTTAGGACAATCTTGAAATGTCTAGCGGAGATAACAGCTAGTTTACGATCGGTATCAAAATGTTTACTTGCAAATCACCATTAATCGTGGTGTTAGTTTTGCATATAACAATAATTAGGTTCGGTGCTAATGTTATGCAAACATATGTTCCTATCACTATAGTTAACTATCTTGATATCAATGATTCGAGCCATTCATCATGACAAACGTTCACATGTTGATGTTTTGTACGAAATGTGCAACGTTGATCAAAAATCATCACAGCAAAAAAAACGACATTGTCTATCAAGATTATCTACTCCAACGAGTTTTATACACTCATACAATCTTAATGAATTCACGCGGCGTGGCGACAAAAATTTTAATGTTTTCATTTAATATTATAAAGGTAAGACGCCGCTATTTTATGTGATCATATAGATTTATTTTTCTACGAATTAATTACAAAATAATAAGTCAATTTATTGGGTATTTTTAAGACTAAATTACTACCGTAATTAAAACTTTTTTGCCACTAATTGAGGGCTCCTTTGCAAATTACTTCACGGAAAAGTTTCGTTATGAAGCTGTGTTACAAATACTTTTATATAGTGATTAGATCAGCAGATTTCACCGGAATTTCTTAGAGCTCAACGTTATTTTTATGAATTACCTAGTGTTAAGGGATTATAAAATAGTATTGTTCTATACAAAGGCGTTAATTTAGACTTGTATGATTTTTAAAACAATTCACCTTGTACATCCAACAAATAATATATGGTATTTTAGAAAACAACGTAAATAATGATGTTTTATCTTTTAAATATCTAGCAATGGTTTATATGAAATAAAAATAAATAGAAAAAAGTTAACATAATTTAGAAAAGTTTGACAACCCCCGTGGTTCATCGGGCGAGTAGCCAGTGTGAAACGGTAGGCCGTTAATTCAATCCTCGCACCCAGACAAATGTTTGTGTAATCCACACACATTTGTTCCAAGTCTAGGTGTTGTGGGGCCGTCTTCTCTCATAATTCATTATACCTATGATACAGTTCTGTTAGTGTGGGTTCAAGATTATGTTTGACTGTTATGTGTATTATTACTATTAATTCGCTAATCATTAACATCGAAAAGTAAAACGTGAATAGAGTAAGCACTATTCTAATATATATAAAAGAAGAAACTTACTGACTGACAGACTGATCGATCAACGCACAGCCTAAACGGCTGGGGTTAGAGACTTGAAATTTTGACAGTAGGTACCTTTTATGACGTAGGCATCCACTAAGGAAGGGTTTTTGGATATACCACCCCTAAGGAGGTAAAATAGGGGATGAAAGTTTGTATGAAAATCCGTCATTTTTAAAGTTAAATTCATGAAAATTAGTATTTGGCCTTTTAGTTAAAAATAAAAAAATATTTTTCAGGATTTTTGGAAATTCCGCCTCTAAAGGAGTAAAATAGGAGATGAAAGATTGTATGAAAATCCGTCATTTTTTAAGTTAAACGCATGAGTATTTTGTATTGTATACTTTTTCTCCCAAACATGACCTCCACGCGGGCGGAGCCGCGAGCAACAGCTAGTTCTAATATATAGGCGTATTTTACAGCACACATTTAAAAAGGTATCGGTGAGTCACAATATATTTAATAAGAATCTCGAAGGTGAAGTCTATCAACCAGCATTAGACCAGCGTGGTGGACTAAGATCTAACCCTTCTCATTATTAGAGGAGGCCCGTGCCTAGCAGTGGGACAATGTTTAATACAGGGCTCGTATTATTATCATATATACATACATATACACTCACGCCTTTAATCCCAGGCATCCCAGGTAGGCAGAGGTGTAACCAGTACACCCACTTTTCGCCGAATTTCGGTCCCATAATGTGATAGGGGGCGAGCCTATCGCCATACCAGGCACAGGTTCCAGACTCCGGGCTAATACTGAGAATTTCTAGATATAAAAACCCAATATCACTTTACCCGACCCGGGGATCGAACCCGAGACCTCATCACAGCGGTTGTAACGCATGCGCAATTACAACTGCGCCACCAAGGCAGTCTATATGTCTCAAAGCTATCATATATAATATGAATATATAGTACTAGAATAGCTAAACAAATACTTTATGAATATTATAAGGTGGGTCTGGCCTCACACCAGCCCACGTCCTGTACTATACTCCACAATTCTCACACATCGTACCGATAGCCGGCATTTTTGAAAGCTGAAAGCTCGCTCCAATTTTATTTTCACGCCTGCAGCTTGTAGATACGATGAAACTTTCATCGGAGGCTTTTACTAGACGCAAGAGTGAAACATAAATTCTGGACGGACGCACCGCCGCAGCCACCGCTCAGTATTTATTTTAAAAATTAATTCGTACATGTATTTAGCACAGATTTTTGCTAACTTACTATCGAAACTAAGACGTGTGTTGATACTACGGTGTATAATTTAAGGATTCAAGTGAAAGTAAGGAATAGAATGAATGTAATGCCAAGATTCATATACGTTAAGTTTAATATATTATTATAAGTATAAAGTGACATAGAACAAGGAAAATTGCGCAGATTAATATATATATTTTTTTATCCTGGCACGGCAAAGTGCACCACTACCACACTGCACCTGATGGTAAGCGCAATACCGTCTAATTAGAGTATAGAGTAGCGAGAGACAATCTATCCCGCGCTACTCAACACAATCATGCCGGCTTACTTCTTCACACTACACCATGGGCAAGAAGATGAAGAAGCGGTCGAAGGTCTAGTGTCAGAGTCCTCAGAAGGCCGCAAAACGGCCAAACGTTGCACTCCAACTCTAGACCCCGACAAAAACCGGATAAACACTAGCTGATCCCGGAACGCGACACACTTGCGTTTGGCACTATGGCGGGTTTTACACCCTGTGTACGGTGGTCGCTATCCGGGCGGATATGAACCATATCCTACCACCAGCTGCAAATATGTAGAAATATATACTTTAAGTTGCTAGATAGAACTATGTAAATTGAAACATTAATACAAAAATAAATAAAACACACAATAAATAAGGACTAACACCTCTCATAAGGTAGCCAGTACCAGCGTGATAGTATTTAATTTTAATACCTAGCTGTATGTTTTTTTATTTCTACTTAAGCTGATTAACGTGTTACATTAAGAACTTTCGTTCAATGATCGATATACCCAATATGGCACACTCCATTGAGCATTGAGCAACCTTAAGATAAGATAAGATAAACTCTATTGCACACAAAAGAAAAACGTACAGTAACACATAACATAAATTAACCTAGAAATAAAATATCTAATAAATAGAGTAATGCTAAGAGTACAGCGATGTGTTTGATTGAACTCTGGTGTCCAAATAAAGATCTAACTTGTGTTATGAACACCTTGATTCTGCATATGTGTTCTTTGTAAGTACACATATGCACTTTCTTTTCTTTGTTCTTTCTTTCTTTCTTTTTCTTTGTTCTTTCTTCTTTCATATGTCTCTGAAGCATAGGTGAGAATGTTTATAACAAGATAAATGGGGAATAATAATTGTAATCCTAGCAAAGTCTGGAAACTTCTACTCAGAGAGGAACGGTGGTATTTATAGACACTATAAAAATCAACCAAAGTTACCAGAGCATTACACCGCTATTATAGATACTACAAATTGAATTCTGGCATTTTCTTAGTAGAATCTTTGCACATCCAACCACTCTGTGTTACAAAGGGTAAAAATATTCACCTACAATTATCTTGAATGTCAAACTGCGAATCTTTATTGCTTACAAGAAGACGGAGGGATATTATTTCGAATAAATGTAAATAAACCCCTCTGCGGATAACATTCATATTTCGTTGTGATGTATTTTCGCCTCAGGCACGATAAGTGGAAAACTTAGTGTTGCGAGCACAAGTCATATGCAAATTACAAAGTTATGTCGTATGATAATTATACTTTTAGTTTTGCCAGCACCGTTAAGTGCAAGAATGTTTTGTGATTTGTAGAAATATATAGTTTTGAGATTTAATTAATACTTTGTTGATTTTGGATATTACTTACCAGGTATACCACGATGTTATTAAAGTAAACTAAATCCAATGTATTGCTAAAATGCATGAATTGCTTGTGCATTAAATTTTTATTATTATACTGTTCATTGTAGTAAGCAGCTCGGGACGACAACGGATTACTACAATGAACTCATCTAGGGTAGTCAGTTTTGAATATATAATATAGTCCAACATTTTTTTAATTATTTAAGGAATATTATATTTTATTGATAAACGTTGGAGTAAAAGTTTATAAACCTTATTTGTTTTGTGTGGTGTTTATCTATAGGCCTTTTTTATTCTGACTCGACAAAGTTACTACTCTACATCTTTTGGTAAGATCCAGATAGAGTATCGAATAGCCAGAGACTCTCGCCATTCTACACAATTATACCAGCCTGTTTAATTATTTCTCCACGCTTCGTGTAACGGACGCGGTGTTATAGAAACGAGGGACCACGTGAGCCGGCGAACTGTTTGACCGAAAGTTAAAATCTGCGCACCATGTTCAAGATTGTTGAATATGTATGTAATACATACATATATACATATACACTCACGCCCGCAATCCCCGAAGGGGTAGACAGAGGTGCAACCAGTACACCCACTCTTCGCCAAATTTTGGTCCCATAATGTGATAGGGGGCGAGCCCATCGCCATATCGGGCAGAAATTCCCGACTCCGGACTAATACTCAGGAATTTCTAAAAACCCAATATTACTTTACCTGACCCGGGGATCGAACCCGAGACCTCAGCACAGCAGTCGCAACGCACGCGCAATTAAAACCGCGTCACCGAGGCAGTGTATGTAATATATGTTTCATTTTGATTTATATCACAGCAAATACATAGCAATACCCATACATACGCCATTCCCCCTGAAAATATAGAGATTTGTTATTACTATATTGGCAGCAGTATCCGTTGTTTATTAATTACTGCCTCAGGAAATGGTTTAGGAAATAAAATTGCGAGAATTAACTGCTAAGCTGTGAACAAAGGTTGCATCCGAGTGCTGGACACATGAAGGTGCGAGACCAACCCGATAGTCAGACGACGTCGCCAAAGTAGTCAGAAAATCCTGGATGCTAGTTGCCCAGGATCGCGAGAAATGGAATGCATTGGACGATGAGTAAACTCAGAAGTGTGTAAATGTAGGCTGAAAATGTTGATGAAAGATACTAGACATATGAACTATATGTATTTATTTTTGCATACAGCCTTAACACCGACATACGACGCGCATAATTGAAGATTCTGTTAGTTACAAGGACAGAGAACTACACGGTAATCAAAACTAATAGCAATACCCATTAATTACATATATAATAATAATACTAGCCCTGTATTAGACATTATCCCACTGCTGGGCACTGGCCTCCTCTACCAATGAGAGGGGTTAGGCCTTAGTTTAAGAATAAAATAATCTACTATATCTACTTGTTCAGACAAAACTATTTAGCAGCAAAGAATTTTTTTTTTCTTGTTTCTTTTTGCACATGCTCGTCATCTATGCCGGTGCCGGCGACGGTCAAATGGACTGCAATGACGTCAAAAAGACCACATCTCTACAATCTTTATTATACAAAAACGAACGTTATTTGATATTTTCGACATTTAAATGTACATATACATATACATACACTCACGCCTGTAATCGAAGGGGTAGGCAGAGGTGTAACCAGTACACCCACTTTTCGCCGAATTTCAGTCCCATAATGTGATAGGGGGCGAGCCTATCGCCATACCGGGCACAGATTCCAGACTCCGGGCTAATACTGAGAATTTCTAGATAGAAAAACCCAATATCACTTTACCCGACCCGGGGATCGAACCCGAGACCTCAGCACAGCAGCGGTCGTAACGCATGCGCAATTACAACTGCGCCACCGAGGCAGTATTACATTTAAATGTAATATTGTAATTTTTGAGTTTTAAATAATTTAGAGTATTATACCGAAGTGCACTTATCGTTCATGTTGAAGATAGGCGTAATAAACATCAAAATACAATCTAGAAACGTCTGCCTTTATTAATTTAATAAAATAACTTAATAGATAAATCAATATAATAATAGATAGCACGATAATTCTTGCTTACAGCTTAATTTTTTTAATATTCTATCTCCAAAAGGCAGCGATGGCCTAATTGGTTGCGGTATGGACTGTCTCTTGACGAAAGTCGTATGTTCGAAACCCAAATGGCATACACCTCTGACTTTTCTTAAGTTACGTGTGTATTAATTGCAGTTAATTATCGCTTGCTTTAACGGTGAAGTAAAACATCATGAGAAAACCTGCATACCTGAGAATTCTCATAAGAGCTTTGAAGGTATGTCAAGCCTACCAACACGCATTAGGCTAGCGTGGTGAACTAAGCCCTCTCATTAGTAAAGGAGGCCTGTGCCCAGCATTGGTACAATGTTTAATACAGGGCTAGTATTATTTTTATTATCATTTTACTCTATCTTCACCTTTGATTGAGCTAAATAGGTATTTACTGTAATTTTTAAATCTTTTATTTGTGTTATAAGTTCACATTGGGCTTTTCTAATTACTAAAATTGTTTAGTTTCCAGACTAAGGGTAAAATCACGACCCATGTTCCGGGAATCGACGTGTAAGGGTCGATTTGTGGTAACTTTACATGTGAATGAATGGTGTTTATTTACATAGTGTTTGATAGTTTTCATGTCAATATTTATGGTGAGTACATACAAAATACACCCAACAGTCACCCACATAATAATGACCCCACACTAGGTCAAACCTGTATTGTGGGTATCAAGAACTACGAAGGTCTATGGTCTCACAACACCAGACCCGAACCAAATATCTGTCTGTCACAAAAACATTTGTCTCAGTGCGGGAATTGAACCCACGGTCTTTCGTTTCACAACTGGATGCTCGCCCGCTGTGTCACGGAGGCTGTCAACAAGAGTAAGTGTATATTAATACTGTATAATATTACAATAAATAAATAAATACACCCAACGGTCACCCACATAATCCTGACCCCACAACTAGGTCAAACCTGTATTGTGGGTATAACGAACAACGGAGGTCTATGGTGCCACAACACCAGACTCGAAACAAACATTGGTCTTGGTGCGGCAATCGAACCCACGGTATTTTGTTTCACAACTAGATGCTGACCCGCTGCGTCACTAGGCTTTAAGTTTAAGTATCAATACTGTACGAGTACAACATGACAATCCTACTAATATTATTCCCGGAAAAATGTATAGTTCCCGCGTGATAGTTTAGTTTTTCACAGAGCAAGGGATCGATTTGGTTTTTTGCATATGTAGTTTAGGGATCAGAACATAACATAGGCCACTTTTAATCCCGGAAAAAATGTACTAGGACACTTATCTTTATTTTCTACGATCCCTATATGGATTGTATACCTTTTCTTCCAAAAATAACCTCCATGCGGGCGGAGTCGCGGGCAAAATCTAGTACAATATACATATATAATGACTTAGTACACAATATATCGAATGTACATTGTACAGTGTACACATATGCAGATGAAATTAACTATACACGCACTTGAAATTTTACAATAATCTTAGCTAATATATGTAAGTCCACGCCTTACCCAAATCCTATTCAACGCGAAGACATGCAAGTTAATTCTGAGTATGTCTCCTCTAATTGAAACGTGTCGCTGGGAATAAATACGTGATGTACCCCGTATTTACATCGCTCGAGGGTTGCCCCGGGTTTCTCGTGTGCCGAGATTGACGCCCCGAAGTTGCAAGATCGAGGGTAGCGATCTCTAAGATATCTTTATTTAGGAAGATATATTTTTCTTGTACGTACATAAATTTTGAAATGCCTTCGATGTGGATTACTATCTAGTGCTGTATGACATGATTTTTTAATTACAAATACGTAGCATTCCGTCTTACCATACGAAGTGCAAATCAAAGCTTCCAGTAAATTTCTAGCTTTTAGAACCGCGGCTAAACCTGGGTATTGATGCTGTAGACCACGGTATTAATTTATCCCATTGTAAAACAAGCAATAACGTTTAAAGAAAAGTAATTTGACGGATTTTAGCGCAGATTATGTTACTTTTTATTCCGACTATTCGAAAATCATTACAATCAAATAAACAATTAATTAAAATGAAATACATTGAAAGTACATACACGTACGTACAACAATTAAAGTAATTATAACAAATAGTAGGATTTACAATCAAATAAAAAAATATGGTAGATTTCATGTTTGATCATCAAATGATCTTCGAAAGTTGAGCCAGCCTAACTGAAATAATAGTAGGTACTTAAATTTCCTTGGTATAGATTCTGCGAACAATATCGAATCTAACGGTCAATAAAATACAGATATGATCGTTTCCGAATTTATCAGTGGCTATCAAATATCCCACTAGATTTCACGGGTAACTGGCTCTGGTCATGTTTGTTTAACAATTTATATAAAGTTCTGTTATTTTTTTATTAAAGAATTTTCGTTTTTTTTCATTGATGAATGATGTGGTGACTAAGATAGAAAGAGGTATGCTGAGATGGTTTTGCCATATGGAAAGGATGGATGAAAGACGATTTACAAAAGGTTTTTATAGTGCGAATATCACTGGAAGAGTGGGTAGAGGGCGTCCGAGGAGAACTGATACCGTTAAAAAAATTATCTTCTCCTAAAAGGGCTAAGAGGGTACCTCCATCCGTCGAAAATATATGAGAAGATGTATGAATGTGGAAGAGGCGAAAGAAGTGTGTCAGGTGTGTGCCTACCCCCATAGGATACGGGCGTGGGTATATGTATGTATGTATATATGTTTTTTTTTAAACTTTGGTCACGTCTTTTCAATTATAAATCGTATCTATCATTGTGATATCATTCGGATACCGACATTAAAATCAATTCGCCTGAAACCAAAGAAAAACAATAATAACGTTGTGAATATTCCTACATTTTTCGTATCACAGGGATTAAGGGTTAATAAAAAAGTATCCTAAGAGATCGAAACTTCCCTCATACCAGATTTCATTCAAAGCGGTTGATTAAACCCTGAGAAACTCTTACGTAAAAACAAACTTTATCCCTTCATATAATATTATAAACAGCGATGGTCTGTACGTACTGTTGGCGTGGTGGAAGTCGCGGGTTTGAAACCAGCCCCACGACACAGCCCTTTGAATTTTACAAAATTCCGTGTGTATTCATTGTAACTGATCAGTTGATCTACCGGTGACGGAAAACATCGTGGTTAATCCTAAATTCCTGAGAATTCTCTATAAAAAATTCAGAGGTATGTGAAGTCTATCGATCCACATAAGACCTGCACGATAGGCCAGGCGTAACCCCTCGCTCTTTGTAATAAATCTTTCCCCTAAAAATGACCAATCACTGAACCAAAACAGCATCCTTTGCTCAAAATTACTAATTGTGATTGTATATCAAGATATCACCAGAAATCAATATTTCACTAATTTTATAGAATCTTTGTAATCTTTACTAATGATGAAGAAACTAGAAAAATCTATCTTCTATTTATAAAATGTATACTTAGCAAACTATTAGACTACTATTCAAATTAATTATCAACCAGAAATTATTTTAGATATCTTGACTAAAATGCTGTGCAATCACTCTCGTGATGCTGTTGTTAATCCTCAGCCTAAAGATTAATATTTTCCAACTTAAATCCGCCTACATCACAAATTAACTTATCTAGCAAATTACTGGTCGCATGTAGACTTTAAACGTAAGAAATTACCAGACTACATTTTGAATTTTCCTTGAATTTTCAAATTGAAAACATTTAGTACTCAACCTTTTATGACCTACCATTTAATTGGAATTAATAACTCTGCGGTCTCATGCACATATGCCTGTGACACAATTATGTCTTAATATTTTTTTAATTTATAATATAACACCAATTCCACTGAATTACCGAACTCTTTTCTGCATTACAAGCAAGAACAAACGAGTAGGTGATAAAATCTTCCCATTTAGTTTTAAATACATTTCGAGCCCGACGCAGCTGTTGAAAGCTATAAAGTTATAGCTTTATCAAGTTATAATAGGTACGTCTGTTATGTGGGCATGTTATAGGAACCTACTTAGCGAACTGCAAGCTACATGTACTTGTACAGCAGCCATTACCAGCCGCCACGTAGCAAGTCAGACGTGAAATTACATTATTATAATATAATATACAAAGGCTATACCTACCGATCACAGAAGGCGGTAGGGGTTTATTGAATATAGAATACACATATAAAACACATATAATAAAATACAAGCAATATTTAAAAGCAGATAACGGGTACCTTATTAAAGCTATAGTTCAACACGACATAAATAGAGATAAATACTCCATAATCAAAGAAGCACAAGACTTAGAAAGAGAAATACACTTAGGACAAGGAAATACACATACAGATAAAGAAATTAAAGGAGCAATAGTTAAAAATAGTAATGAAGTATGGCGGAATAAGAATCTGCACGGACAATTCCCAAAGAAGGTACTAGATCAGGCGAATGTAGATAAAGAACTTTCATTTAAATGTATTAAAAATCAACAGATATCACCAAGCATAGAATCTTCAATATTTGCCATACAGGACCAAGCCATTATGACACGACAACACCAACGTGACATACTAAAAGAGCCAGTAGATGGGAAATGCCGCTTATGTGCTTGTAGAGACGAGACAGCACAACACATCATATCCGGTTGCGAAAAACTAGCAGGGACATATTATGTAAAACGACATAACAACCTAGTTCAATACGTCTACTGGTGCTTGGCTAAAAAACACAAAATGGACGTTTCCAACCTATGGTGGAAGGAAACGCTCATTCAACCACAAATTAAAGAAAATGATACCGCGAAGATTCTCTGGGAAATGCCCGTCCAAACTGATATTACCGTCACACACAATAGACCCGACCTCATTTACATAGATAAAAATAACAATAAAACATATTTGATAGATGTAAGTGTCCCATCAGATTATAACATAGGACCCAAAGAAATAGAGAAACTAAGTAAATACCACCTTCTAAAAACTGAAGTCAGCCGGTTATGGAAAACACAAACTACAGTAATACCAATAGTGATAGGGGCAACGGGAGTAGTAGCTAAATCTCTTAAAAAATACATAGATAAACTAGACACGAACATCAATATCAGCATCTTGCAAAAACAGGCAGCAATACAATCATCAGTCATACTCAGCAAAGTCCTAGGAGATACCGTATTTGTAAACAACACACATAATCAGCACACACAAAACTCACAACATCCATCTGACACACAACAGTCATCCAACACACCAAATTCCACAAGCACAACTAATAATACAAATTCACCAATAACCCAAACAAATACAGGACGAAGAAGGAGAAATGTAAGAACCTACTCACAGCAAATTACAGATATAGATTAGATACTTTTATAAATACATATATATATAATGTTAAGTTTATTTTTATGTTTATATATATATATAATTATTTACACGCTCAATATACATTTAATATATATTTAACTGGACGCTATTTTAACTATATATAGGGGGTAATTATTGATTGATTGATTCTGATTCTGCGTATGTGTTCTTTGTGAGTGGGCATGTCTCTGAAGCATAGGTGAGAATGTTTATAACAAGATAAATGGGGAATAATAATTGTAATCCTAGCAAAGTCTGGAAACTTCTACTCAGAGAGGAATAGTGTTATTTATAGACACTATAAAAATCAACCAAAAGTTACCACAGCATTACACCGCTATTATAGATACTATAAATTGTATTCTGGGATTTTCTTAGTAGAATCTTTGCACATCCAACCACTCTGTGTTACAAAGGGTAAAAATATTCACCTACAATTATCTTGAATGTCAAACTGCGAATCTTTATTGCTTACAAGAAGACGGAGGGATATTATTTCGAATAAATGTAAATAAACCCCTCTGCGGATAACATTCATATTTCGTTGTGATGTATTTTCGCCTCAGGCACGATAAGTGGAAAACTTAGTGTTGCGAGCACAAGTCATATGCAAATTACAAAGTTATGTCGTATGATAATTATACTTTTAGTTTTGCCAGCACCGTTAAGTGCAAGAATGTTTTGTGATTTGTAGAAATATATAGTTACATACATACATATACACTCACGCCCGTAATCCCCGAAGAGGTAGACAGAGGTGCAACCAGTACACCCACTCTTCGCCAAATTTGGTCCCATAATGTCATAGGGGGCGAGCCCATCGCCATATCGGGCAGAAATTCCAGACTCCGGGCTAATACTCAGGAATTTCTAGATAGAAAAACCCAATATTACTTTACCCGACCCGGGGATCGAACCCGAGACCTCAGCACAGCAGTCGGAACGCACACGCAATTAAAACCGCGTCACCGAGGCAGTGTATGTAACATATGTTTCATTTTGATTTATATCACTGCAAATACATAGCAAAACCCATACATACGCCATTCCTCCTGAAAATATAGAGATTTGTTTTTACTATATTGGCAGCAGTGTCCGTTGTTTATTAATTACTGCCTCAGGAAATGGTTTAGGAAATAAAATTACGAGAATTAACTGCTAAGCTGTGAACAAAGGTTGCATCCGAGTGCTGGACACGTGAAGGTGCGAGACCAACCCGATAGTCAGATGACGTCGCCAAACTAGTCAGAAAATCCTGGATGCTAGTCGCCCAGGATCGCGAGAAATGGAGTGCATTGGACGATGAGTAAACTCAGAAGTGTGTAAATGTGGGCTAAAAATGAACTATAATGAGAACTATATGTATTTATTTTTGCAGACTGCCATAACACCGACATACTATACGACTAATTGAGAGATTCTGTTTGTTGCAAGGACAGAGAACTACACGGTAATCAAAGCTAATAGCAATACCCATTAATTACATAAAATAATTATTTACATGAGTCCGTTTTAACAATAAAATAATCTACTATATCTACTTATTCAAACAAAATCTATTTAGCAGCAAAGAAACTTCTTCTTTCTTTTTATCTATGCCGGTGCCGGTGCCGGTGCCGGTCAAATGAACTGCACTGACGTCAAAAAGACCATATCTCTACAATCTTTATTATACAAAAAGGAACGTTATATAATATTTTCGACATTCAACTGTTATATTGTAATTTTTGAGTTTTAAATAAGTTTGTGTAATATACCGAAGTGCACTTATTGTCCATGATGAAGATAGGCGTAATAAACATTAAAAATACAATCTAGAAACGTCTGCCTTTATTAATTTAATAAAATAACTTAATAGATAAATCAATATAATAATAGATAGCACGATAATTCTTGCTTACAGCTTTTTTTTTTTTTAATATTCTATCTTCAAAAGGCAGCGATGGCCTAGTTGGTTGCGGTATGGACTGTCTCTTGACGAAAGACGTATGTTCGAAACCTAAATGGCATACACCTATGACTTTTCTTAAGTTACGTGTGTATTAATTGCAGTTAATTATCGCTTGTTTTAACGGTGAAGTAAAACATCGTGAGGAAACCTGCATACCTGAGAATTCTCATAAGAATTTCGAAGGTATGTGAAGTCTACCAACACGCATTAGGCCAACGTGGTGAACTAAGCCCTCTCATTAGTAGAGGAGGCCCGTGCCCAGCAGTGGGACAATGTTAATACAGGGCTAGTATTATTTTTATTATCATTTTACTTTATCTTCACCTTTATTTGAGCTAAATAGGTATTTATTGTAATTTTAAATCTTTATATATTTCACATGGGGCTTTACGCTTTTCTAATTACTAAAATTATTTAGTTTCCAGACTAAGGGTAAAATCACGACCCATGTTCCGGGAATCGACGTGTAAGGGTCGATTTGTGGTAACTTTACATGTGAATGAATGGTGTTTATCTACATAGTGTTCGATAGTTTTCATGTTCCAACCATCAGATACCAACGACCAGAAGCATAATATTAATGGTAAGTAAATACAAACTACACCCAACAGTCACTCACATAATCCTGACCCCACGCTAGGTCAAACCTGTATTGTAGGCATCAAGAACTACGAAGGTCTATGGTCCCACAACACCAGACTCAAAACAAACATTTGTCTTGGTGCGGGAATCGAACCCACGGTCTTTCGTTTCACAACTGGATGCTCGCCCGCTGTGTCACGGAGGCTGACTTCAAGTGTAAGTATTAATACTGTACGAGTATAACATGACAATCCTTCTAAAATTATAAATGCGAATGTTTGGGTGTATGGATGGATGTTTGTTACTCAATCACGCTACATCGGCTGGACGAATCTGGTTGAAATTTGGCACAAAGATAGATTATAGTCTGGAATAGCAAATAGGCTTTATATCCCGGAAAAATGTATAGTTCCCGTGTGATAGTTTAGTTTTTCACAGAGCAAGGGATCGACATGGTTTTTTGCATAGGTAGTTTAGGGATCAGAAAATAACATAGGCCACTTTTCATCCCGGAAAAAATGTACTATTAAATTTTTCTATATTTTATAAGATCCCTCCATGGATTTTATACCATTGTACCTTTTCTTCCAAAAATAACCTCCATGTGGGTGGAGCCGCGGGCAAAATCTAGTTCAATATATATGATGACTTAGTACACAATATATCGAATGTACATTGTACAGTGTACACATATGCAGATGAAATTAACTATACACGCACTTGAAATTTTACAATAAACTTAGCTAATATATGTAAGTCCACGCCTTACCCAAATCCTATTCAGCGCGAAGACATGCAAGTTAATTCTGAGTATGTCTCCTCTAATTGAAACGTGTCGCTGGGAATAAATACGTGATGTACCCCGTATTTACATCGCTCGAGGGTTGCCCCGGGTTTCTCGTGTGCCGAGATTGACGCCCCGAAGTTGCAAGATCGAGGGTAGCGATCTCTAAGATATCTTTATTTAGGAAGATATATTTTTCTTGTACATAAATTTTGAAATGCCTTCGATGTGGATTACTATCTAGTGCTGTGTGACATGATTTGTAAATTACAAATACGTAGCATTCCGTCTGACCATACGAAGTGCAAATCAAAGCTTCCAGTAAATTTCTAGCTTTTAGAACCGCGGCTAAACCTGGGTATTGATGCTGTAGACCACGGTATTAATTTATCCCATTGTAAAACAAGCAATAACGTTTAAAGAAAAGTAATTTGACGGATTTTATCGCAGATTATGTTACTTTTTATTCCGACTATTCGAAAATCATTACAATCAAATAAACAATTAATTAAAATGAAATACATTGAAGGTACATACACGTACAACACGTACGTACAACAAATAAAGTAATTATAACAAATAGTAGGATTTACAACCAAATAAAAAAATATGGTAGATTTCATGTTTGATCATCAAATGATCTTCGAAAGTTGAGCCAGCCTAACTGAAATAATAGTAGGTACTTAAATTTCCTTGGTATCGATTCTGCGAACAATATCGAATCTAACGGTCAATAAAATACAGATATGATCGTTTCCGAATTTATCAGTGGCTATCAAATATCCCACTAGATTTCACGGGTAACTGGCTCTGGTCATGTTTGTTTAACAATTTATATAAAGTTCTGTTATTTTTTTATTAAAGAATTTTCTTTTTTTTTCATTGAAGAATGATGTGGTGACTAAGATAGAAAGAGGTATGCTGAGATGGTTTTGCCATATGGAAAGGATGGATGAAAGGCGATCTACAAAAGGTTTTTATCGTGCGAATGTCACTGGAAGAGTGGGTAGAGGGCGTCCGAGGAGAACTTATACTAATCAAATAAATGATCTTCTTTTAGAAGGGCAAATTAGGAGTACCTCCAACCGTCGTAAATATATGAGAAGATGTATGAATGTGGAAGAGGGGTAAGAAGTGTGTCAGGATCGTGGCTTGTGGCACTCAATAGTCTCTGCCTACCCCCATGTATGAGTATGTTATTTTCTCAAACTTTGGTCACGTATATTCAATTATAACATCGTATCTATCATTGTGATATCATTCGGATATCGACATTAAAATCAATTCGTCTGAAACCAAAGAAAAACAATAATAAAGTTGTGAATATTCCTACATTTTTTGTATCACAGGGATTAAGGGTTAATAAAAAAAGTATCCTAAAAGATCGAAACTTCCCTCATACCAGATTTCATTCAAATTGGTTGATTAATCCCTGAGAAACTCTTACGTAAAAACAGACTTTATCCCTTCATATAATATTATAAACAGCGATGGTCTGTACGTACTGTTGGCGTGGTGGAAGTCGCGGGTTTGAAACCAGCCCCACGACACAGCCCTTTGAATTTTACAAAATTCCGTGTGTATTCATTGTAACTGATCAGTTGATCTACCGGTGACGGAAAACATCGTGGTTAATCCTAAATTCCTGAGAATTCTCTATAAAAAATTCAGAGGTATGTGAAGTTACCAATCCACATAAGACCTGCACGATAGGCCAGGCGTAACCCCTCGCTCTTTGTAATAAATCTTTCCCCTAAAAATGACCAATCACTGAACCAAAACAGCATCCTTTGCTCAAAATTACTAATTGTGATTGTATATCAAGATATCACCAGAAATCAATATTTCACTAATTTTATAGAATCTTTGTAATCTTTACTAATGATGAAGAAACTAGAAAAATCTATCTTCTATTTATAAAATGTATACTTAGCAAACTATTAGACTACTATTCAAATTAATTATCAACCAGAAATTATTTTAGATATCTTGACTAAAATGCTGTGCAATCACTCTCGTGATGCTGTTGTTAATCCTCAGCCTAAAGATTAATATTTTCCAACTTAAATCCGCCTACATCACAAATTAACTTATCTAGCAAATTACTGGTCGCATGTAGACTTTAAACGTAAGAAATTACCAGACTACATTTTGAATTTTCCTTGAATTTTCAAATTGAAAACATTTAGTACTCAACCTTTTATGACCTACCATTTAATTGGAATTAATAACTCTGCGGTCTCATGCACATATGCCTGTGACACAATTATGTCTTAATATTTTTTAAATTTATAATATAACACCAATTCCACTGAATTACCGAACTCTTTTCTGCATTACAAGCAAGAACAAACGAGTAGGTGATAAAATCTTCCCATTTAGTTTTAAATACATTTCGAGCCCGACGCAGCTGTTGAAAGCTATAAAGTTATAGCTTTATAAAGTTATAATAGGTACGTCTGTTATGTGGGCATGTTATAGGAACCTACTTAGCGAACTGCAAGCTACATGTACTTGTACAGCAGCCATTACCAGCCGCCACGTAGCAAGTCAGACGTGAAATTCGGTACTTTGGATTTACGACGCATACGTATAACCTTATCTGGTGCGTGATCCCTCTTATGAATTAAAATGTTTGTGTAAGAACAAAAATGGTACGTGGGTTAGATGTCAAGTATAATTTGTAACATCTTTGCAGTCATCTTTCTACTCAACGCAATCATACCGGTCTGCCGTGTGGCTTCTTCACACTACGCCATGGGGCAAGGAGGTTAAGAAGCGGCCTAGGGTCTAGTGTCAGTGTACTCAGCAGGCCGCAACACGGCCTAACATCGTACCCCAATCCTAGGCCCCCGACAAAACCCGGATGTACACTGGCTGACCCCGGAATGCGACACACTTGCGTGTGCCACTATGGCGGGATTTACACCCTGTGTACGGTGGTCGCTATCTGGGCGGACATGAATATCCTACCACCAGCAAAAGATAGAACAAAATTTTAGGTAGAATATTTTTTTGGTGTAATATAAATTTACTCTGAACACGCTATGCTGGGGCGTGGTCGCGACAGCTTATTATTAGACCATATGTTACGTGGCAAACTCGAGAGCCCTATATCAGGTTCACTGCCAGGGAATGCCTCCGGCATTAAGTCTGCCTATACTTAAATGTATAAAGTGTTAAATAAATATATGTCCAGACTACTACTGATGGTTTGTAAAAAATATAAAATAAAAAAAATTAAGTGTCTATTCGTAGTTATCATAGAATTATTTTATAAAAATTAAATGTGTTAATTTGAGATTTAACTTAGAGAAAACTGAAGTTAATTACATAAATTTGGTGTATGTTTCAATTGGGCAAATATTTAAACACGTTATACAAACGTATATCATTTTAACACCTAAAGGTTCGCAAATTCGTATTTTTTTTTATTCGCATCTTTGTGTAAATTGATAACTTTATTTATTAGTTGATGACCAACGAGATTTAAAAATAGCATTAAATAAAACTGTTTTACTTGCTTAGCCCTCTATACAAATTCTGTTTCGACAGAAATATCCGTAATGAAGCAATATTACAAATGGGTATATTTTTGTACAGCGATTTGATCAGCAGATTACTTAGAATTTGGGATTTAGCCTTCGTTACGCCCTAAGTGTTTTTAAAAATATTGCTAATAATATTTTTATTAAATGGTAGAAAATTCTCGTGTAGAATTTAGCACTTTTCATTTGTCTTTTTATATATTCATAAAATGTTATTTTTTATATATCAAGAATATAATTATTATATTGATATAATAATAATAATAATAATAAGCCCCCCAAAATCCTACCTTACGTCCGAGTCGAACACCAGACCACGTGGGGGGCGGACATGCGTAATACTGAAACCTACGCAGCCAACAAGGTAAAGGTAACCCTTATGGAGATAATGAATAATAAGAGATATAATTTGCGGTCGCTGTCCGGGGGTCGCCGGGGCGCATCTGGGGCCGATGCTGGATGCTTCAGCATGCGAACCATCGGCGGTGAGGAGCTGAACAGGCGGGCTCCCACCGATAAAAATACTACAGCCGAAATCACCACATGTAACTCATCCCCAACAAATTCATCATCCCATCTATTCACATCACCACACTCATCCCCAAACCTTTCAGAAAAAATAAATCTATCACAATCATCATCATCATCATCATCATCTGCAGATGTTGTCCAGCAGGCAAATGCCGTTGATACTAGACCCACTGCAGGTTCTAAACGTGCGAGACTAAAATGGACAAACGATATGAACAAGTTCATATGGCGCACATATCTCATTATCACCAAGTTAGGAACCAATACCCGAGGATATCTTGATCCACTACACCGAGCATTCACAGATAAATACCCTGAAATGAGCGTATCGAGGCAAAGAGTAGGTGACCAACGTCGAGCTATAATAAATAATAATCTGCTACCTGCACCTGTACTCACTGAAATAAAAAACGAAGTGTCTATTTATCTACAAGACAATTTACAACCACTTCCCACAATTACACAAACATCAAGCAGAATGAGCTGGTCAAACGAGGTAAATGAAGCAATAATGCGCATTTACTTCGAAGTCACAGAACTCGAAACTAATCACACAGCGTATCGTAAAAAGATGCACGAGAAATTCATTGACATATATCCTGATCTATCCTATATATCTGAACAAAGAATCTCTGACCAAAAACGAGTTATAGTAAATAATAAGATGATATCTGAACAACGAATACAGCAAATAAGATGTGAAGTAGAATCCCAAATAACACTGACTAACTGCTCGCAGTATAATAGTTCTGCAAATACTCAAACAAACACACAATTATATAATATGACAGGTAGTACGGATATCATACCAAACAACACGTCTGAAGAACTACTTACACCACGAATCCAACAAATTTCAGCCAGCACTGAATACCAAGAAGTAATTTTAAATAATTCACCAACTAACGTCTATCTAAACCAAGAAGAGATCGATCAAGTATTCACTATAGCACTAGAAATGTTTAAAACAACTGAACCTACGGCAAGACCATTCATACCAAAGCAAAGGGCATCAAAAAAACTCGCCACAGTTATTGAATACATAAATAACACCATACTACCTAAATTCTTAAATTCAGACCAAGATTTTATTACCTTCCAAACTATAATATACTCGGCAGCATATACAGCAGCTAAGTATAATGGAGCAAAAATAGCCGAATATGGAACCCATCGACGAGTCAGTACTAAACCACCGTGGCAAAGAAGACTCGAGAATAAAATAAGTATACTAAGAGCAGAAATAGCGCGCTTAACACAATACATACATGGTAACAGAAGTAGGAAAGTTATAGCGGCAGTAGACACAATAAAAAGTAAATATCAGATACACGCACAATACGAACACATTAACACAGAGCTTCACCACTTTCTAGATACAGTCAAACAAAAATTAAATGCAGCCGCGAGTAGACTAAAAAGATATGTTACATGCTCTGCTCGTAAAAAACAAAATAAACAGTTTATAAACAATGAACGAATTTTCTATAGGGGACTTAATGCAACAGAAAATAGGAGTAACAGACATCAACAATCAATGCCTACACCTGAACGACTTCGTCAATTCTGGGCTAATATATGGGAAAACCCCATTCATCACAAAGTAAATGCTGACTGGTTAGAGAGCGTTAGTGAGGCTGGCAGAGATATCACCGAAATGGATTTTGAGCATATACCGATAGACACCGTCATACATGTTATTAAACATACACACAATTGGAAATCCCCGGGGACCGACAATATTCAAAACTATTGGTATAAGAAGTTCACCTTCGCACATACTTTCATACACAAGCACCTCAACACATTTATTCAGTCACCTCACATAATGCCAGAATACATTACACATGGTGTAACGTATATGTTACCTAAAGACAAAGACACTGAAAACCCTGCTAAATACCGACCTATTACGTGTCTCCAAACCATCTACAAAATTTTAACAGGATGTATAAGCGAAATTATGTACAACCACATAAGTAAACATAAAATATTAACAGAAGAACAAAAAGGTTGTCGAAAGAATAGTCAGGGATGCAAAGAGCAGCTGATAATAGATTCTATTACGATCAATAATGCCTATAAAACAAAACAAAATATTCACACAATGTTTATAGATTACCGTAAGGCATTTGATTCCGTCCCACATAGCTGGCTACTAGAAGTTCTCCAGATATATAAAATTAATCCTACAATCATAACATTTTTACAAGCATCTATGCAAACTTGGAAAACCGTTTTGAAAATTACAGTAGGCACCAATTCAGTTACGACTGACCCGATCCGCATTATGAGGGGAATTTTCCAAGGAGATGCCCTGAGCCCCTTGTGGTTTTGCCTAGCGCTTAACCCTCTTTCTGTTCTACTCAACAATACTGACACTGGATATTGTTTGACTACTACTGATACCCAATTTAAGATCTCTCATCTTTTCTATATGGATGATATTAAACTTTTCGCCGACAACGAACAAAACCTTTTTTATTTAGCAGATACCACTCAGCAATTCTCAAACGATATCCACATGCAGTTTGGAGTGGACAAATGTAAAATATTATCGGTACACAAAGGTAATATACAACAAAATAGTTATAGATTAGAAACTTGTGAGGAAATTGAACCTATGGATGAATCCAGTACTTATAAATATTTAGGCTTTAAACAATCTCGGAAAATAGACCAAAAACAAACAAAACTTGAACTTACAACGAAATTTAAACACCGTCTCAACCTTATTTTAAAAACTAATCTTAATTCAAAAAATACAATCAAAGCAGTGAATACATATGCCATACCGGTTTTAACGTACTCTTTTGGAATTATAAATTGGTCACAGACAGACCTGAAAAAATTACAAAGAATAATAAATACACTTATGACGAAATATAGGAAACATCACCCAAAATCTGCCGTAGAACGACTTGTACTGCCGCGTCTGGAAGGAGGAAGAGGCTTGATTGACATTCAAAACTTGCACAATAAACAAGTCACAACTTTAAGAACTTACTTTCATACTAAATCAGAATATTCCCCTCTTCATAAGCATGCATCAAACATGGACAAAAAACTCACCCCGCTTAACCTTCATGATACACATACACAACCTAACGAAAATATTATAGACACACAGCAAAAAATTACAAGATGGGCAGAAAAGTCCTTGCACGGACGACACCGAACCGACTTAAACCAGAATTACGTCGACAAGTTAAAGTCGAACGAGTGGCTTAAGAAAGGTGAACTGTTTCCGGAGACCGAGGGCTTCATGCTCGCAATTCAGGATCAAATTATTCTCACAAGAAACTATAGAAAATTTATTATTAAAGATCCAAACCTAACGACAGATTTATGTAGGCACTGCAATTCAGCTTCTGAAACAATTCAGCATATTACAGGCGCGTGCAAGTCTCTAGCACAAACCGACTATAAACACCGGCATGATCAGGTAGCTGCAATTATACACCAACACATCGCTCATCAACACAACTTTATTCAAAAGAAGGTCCCATACTACAAATATAAACCAGAAGCTGTACACGAGAATAAGCAGTGTAAAATATATTGGGACCGAACAATTATTACCGACAAAACCATACATTACAATAGGCCAGACATTACTGTGCACGACAAAAATAGCAACACCATTTATTTAATTGATATAGCTATACCCAACACACACAACATACTAACAACGATTTCAGATAAACTTACAAAATACCAAGATCTCGCAATAGAATTAAAAACACAATGGGCAGCACAAACAGTACACATAATACCAATAGTCCTTTCTTCCACTGGTATAGTTCCAAAAACCCTGACTCAAAGCCTTGAAATATTAAACATGCCAACATATATACTATACCTCATCCAAAAGGCTATAATCTTAAACACATGCCGAATCACTCGGAAGTTCCTATCGTCATCGTCACTTTCATCGACATTTACAATATAACCTGTTGCGCTTGGCCAAGGCCCGCACTGCAGGCAACTTACCCCTTAGCAGGGAGATATAAAAAAATGATAAATTAATAATAATAATAATAAATCGTATATTCTATATTGAAATTGTAAATTGAAATAGTAAATTGAAATTGCAAATTGAAATTGTAAATTGAAATTGTAAATTGAAATTGTAATAATCCTTATGTTTAGCTTTTTTTTTTATATGATATCTGTGTTTCTTTTTTAGTCATGCTGAGACCATCTATTATTAAAGATGCAATAAGTAAAATGCACTACACATGTTTAGTTATAAGGTTAATATTGTAATCTACGTTGATGGTCCATAATAAATAAATAAATAAATAAATAAAATCAGTTTATTGCCTTATTATTACATTAACAATAATAATAACAGAAATAATTATGCTTAGCCTATAATAATAAGACAAAGGAGGCGGCTCAGCTTGTGTTGACCGGGACATTAGTTCCGGGCAGCGCTGGTTTTCAGCCTCTCCCATTTCCTATGATGTTGTGCGGAATTTTTTTTGGCGTTGATATACTATATATATATACTATATATATATACTATATATATATACTATATACTGTGACCGAATTATAATATACAGTTATTGTAAAACCTTATTTAATAAAATAGGTACCTATATACCTAGTCAGGTCATAAATTCTGTCACATGTTTAATATAAAATAATTGAAACAAGTTTATTCATTATGTAACCATTTATATACCAAAATGAACTTAACAAAACATAGATTCTTATGACACTAAAGTTTATTGAAAATGACCTCCGTGATTTTGAATACAGGCCTTCAATCTGCGCGGCCAGTTGTCCATCGCAGCACGAACGAGGTCCATGTCAATATCGGCGGCTGCCTTAATCAAGGATGTCTTGAGTGACTCCAAATTGGGATGAGGCTTTGAGCACGCCTTTTCCTCCAAGTGTTGCCATATCTTGTAATCTAACGGATTCAAATCTGGACTGGAGGAGGGCCAGTCTTCGTGCCGGATGAAGTCGATTTCACGCGCTGCCAGCCAGTCTTGTGTGCTCTTCGCTCTATGAGCTCGCGCCGAATCTTGTTGGAATACCCAGTGCCGGTTATTGAACATGGTATGAGAAACAGGTTCCACAAGGTTCGTCAGGACTGTATTTTGATACACAACTGCATTCGTTTTTACACCTTTCTCACAAAAATGTACCTCTGTTAAGCCCCAATAAGAAACTCCCAACCATACCATGAGCGAGGATGGAAAATGACCTCGTTGGTCACGCGGAATACGGTTGCTCGCTTCTTCACTACTGTATGCGTACACCTTATCATTTTGTTTGTTGTAGCTCTCTTCTAAGGTAAAAAAATTTTCATCTGAAAAAAGAATTTCCCGATATTTTTTTCCCGCGTACCGCTTCAACAAAGCGCGGCATCTCTTCAGTCTCAGGTCCATTAGACGAGCATTCAAACGATGTCCTGTTTTTCTTCGATATGCTCGAAGCCCTAAGTCTTCATTTAACACCCTTTTCACCGTGGTTCTGCTTAACCCCATCTGAAGGGCCAACAGTTTCTGCTTACGTTTGGGATTTCTTTGAATTCGCGCCTTCACAGCTTTTATCACTGCTGGAGTCCTAACAGACCGATGGCGACCACTTCTTGACCTGTCACCTACACTAGAGTCTTCATTGTATCGTTTGATGGTACGATAAACGAATCTTTTGGTTATATTCAAATTTTTCAGTATGTCAAAAATTTGAATTGGCGCGTAACCGCAACGATGCAACGCAATTACTGCAACACGGTCTTCTTTAAGCGTCCACTCCATATTTAAAAATGAGCAAAATTCTAAAAAGTATACATTTTTATTTTCATGAACAATTTGAAATTCGAATTCAATAAACTTTTTTGTGGCCAGCATTCTAAAATAAAAGTTTTTACTGTGTGACAATACTTATGACCTGACTGTGTATATCTTTTTTTTAAATAATTAACACCTAACAGTCATAGACATAGCCCCGACCACACACTAAGATTCGAGTCTTGTGTTGCGGGTATCAGGCACTGCGAGAGACTTTCGGTCTCACAACACCCAGACCCGGACACAAATATCTATCTGTCACACAAACATTTGTCCCGGTATGGGAATCGAACCCACGGCCTCTCGTGTCACAGGCTACTCGCCAACTGCACCACGGAGGCTGTCAATATCTTTTTTATATTATACCTTTTGCTGTGTAATTCTGGACACAAGCGGACAGGTAGCAACGGTGACATTTCGTTTTGATCCTATTACGCTTGTCTTTCCTTGTTAGAAATAGGCTTTTCCTATGGACATATTAGTAAAAAAACATTTCCAATACTTGTATATACCTACTCCGTGTATTCACAAAACTCAGTTGGTTGTCAATAAGTATTGTATTAAATCTACTTGCTTTATGAACGTAATGGTTACTGCAATTATTTTATGTTTTCTGATTACGTTTTGAAGGGTATTTTAAAAGTAATGAACCCTTTGTAACATTACATTGTCATTCCTTTTAAAATTACTAGTTAGGTACTATATTTGTGGGTGTACCTACTAGTTGTATATCTACCTACCTTTCGGGACACAGGTACGAGCTTATGTTAAAATTAGCTAAAAAAAATAGCTAATTAGATCATGTGACCCTTACGTCCATAAACAAAAAAAAATACCAGGAAGAAATCAGAATAAAATTAATAAATTTAGGAATAACAAGAATTAAAACAAGATTTTTGTTATTATATTTCATGATATTTGTATTCTATTAATATTCACATAACATTTATTTATTTATTTGTGTTATAACTTATAATATACAACAATAGTTGATATTTGCATTAAAACCACTGAGGTTTAGAGTGATGCTATATAAGATAGAAAAATCACATCAGGTTAACAAAATGAAACAAATAGATTAGTTAGTTGGTAAGTTACATCATTAGAGTCGAAACTAGGCAATCGCGTTATGAGTTTTAAAGTAAAAACTATGTGTGTATGGTATGTCCACAAATTATCAATTCCAAGCACACATTCCGCCAAAAATGTTACATCATCGCAACCAGTAAAAATCGCATTAACCGGACAAATAGCGATAAAGCACGTAATTTAGATAAGGGAATGGATATAAATATAAATAAATCTCGCCCTTGTAATAAATAACATCGTCCAAGGCAGCCCTAACTGACGCTGTTTAGGACCCGTCGCTTTTTACAAATAAAGCACGGATGTACCTTACTTATGGTGATACGAAGAAGTTGTAGAGCCACGCTGTAGACATATTTGTCTACAGAATGAATGGGCCGGCTCGACCGGGGTAGTACCACTGTCTCACAGAAAACCAACGTAAAGTGACAGTTTACTGTCGCGTTTCGTATGGTAAGTGAGAAATCTGGAGGCCCAGATTCCTCTTGCCCTTCCCTAATCCCTATTCCTGTCCTTTCAAGGCCGACAGCGCATACATGACACTTTTGGTGTTGTGGATGTTCATGGGCGGTGGAGATCACTTTACATCAGGTGACTCATTGGCTCGTTAGTCGGACTATTCTATAAAAAAAACGAAGAGATGTGATTGAAACCACAAACAATTTATTGATTTAAAAATCGCGTATGCCTTCTAGCTGCAAGCTTATTTACTCCAACTGTTAACTTCAAGCCTCTAGTTTCAATTCCCAGGTTAGACTACTGAGTGTGGGAATTTTGTTTCCACAATTACAGTGAAATTTATAGATGTGGTCTGCCAACAAAGT
Source organism: Laothoe populi (assembly GCA_905220505.1). NCBI lineage: Eukaryota > Metazoa > Arthropoda > Insecta > Lepidoptera > Sphingidae > Laothoe > Laothoe populi. Next base: position 14,372,337 of record HG992148.1, read on the forward strand.
TTGAATTATATTTGTTTCTGAATCTTTTGTGAAAAAAATAACTTTGACTAAAATTTATATTTCGACCTCCTAACTCGTATAGTGGTGCATATGCTGACAACCTTGAAGAGATCCCTATTTTTCCTTCATACCTCGTCAGATCAGATCAGAACATTTTTTATGACAAAGAACCCTCGAGATTAAAGCCTGCCAAAAATATTATCAACTATTAACGCGTGGAGATGTCATGTAACATACATAAAAATACAGAACCTCTTTTTTGAAGTCGGTCAAAAATTACCTGCTAACGTAAATCATAGTTGTTAACTGTTTTTGTCCCAATAAATTAAAATAATACACGAATAAATCTATACTTATTCTTTGAAGAGATAAAGTCTCTAAGTTTATTTATAGGAGATAATCCCTGAACAAAAAATCCGATCCTGGAAATTCATTCAACACTCGTATAGGCTAGTTTTCATTGTTAAATAAGTTTCCAGTAATAAAGCGACTTTCACACGGACGAAAGCTTAAGCAATAGCTAATTCATTTATATATAAGTTTTAAAATCCAAGAACTGCTGTAAACGTTACCTTCTTCCGTGCAATTTAAAAGTAATCATTTCATTTTAAATTGAGAATTTCCTTTAGCTAATTGGTTTCTTTGAAGCAAATTTTTGTAGTCGAATCGAATAGCATATTAACGAGAAAATATTAATTAAAATCTTAAGAACCTGTATATATAATTCTTCTTCGTGTGTTTGTCACCTAACTCCTCCTAAACGGCTGGACAAATTTGGATGAAATTTTGTGTATATTTTAATGGGTTCCAAGATGGTTTGAAAACACAATGGACTCGGTAGATGGTGCTGTTGTCGGTATGTACCAAATGTCTAACTGTCACCAATGCAATGCGATCACCACCACGCCGCGGCGCGCCCACCGCTGTCGCCCACTGTTTCTATATAAGTCAAGCAGAACACCTGAGAGGTAGGGCGATCGGTACAGGTGCGTCAGTACAGGAGTGCAATGCAGAGCCCTTTGGATTGAATACTTTCTCTCCCAAAAATAATCTCCACGCGAGCCCGCGGGCAACAGTTAGTATTATCTATTTCACACGCCAAGTCGAAAAAATATATTACATTAAAGTAAGTGATTTCGAAATTGTGTTGCCGAAAGTATATCAAAGAAAAAAAACATTGCAATAAAATAGTGGTTTCAAACTAATGACGCATTCCTTAATGAAATAAAAGCAAAACGATGTAACTGAATATCAATCAGTTTTGAAATAACTTCATCCACTGTAGTGAATAGTAAGTAGCGATAGCTGTCGTTGTAGCAACCACGCGACGAGTGTCAATGGCCTAATGATGCACACTAATGTAAATATGTGTGGCACAAAGGAACCTACGGAGATGTCTTATTTGGCTAATTTTTGTTACAGTTTTAAAAATGTATATATATATCAAAATCAATCGCCGATCGTTAGTCTCGCTAAAACTCAAAAATGGTCTGACCGATTTGGATGAATTTGTATTTAATAATTTAATATTTAAATGGGTTTATGGATGGTTTGAAAACGCAATTGGACCCGGTAGGTGGCGCTATATCACCAAATTTTATTTGCTGGGATTTGTGGGAGAAATGCCAAATATTTGTGATATTTAATGTGGCGCTGCTCTTCCGGGCAGGAAGATGTGTGCCGGGTCCGCTAGTGCTTTATAAAATAATAGACAATCACCTGCTAACCCTTATCTCATTCTCACATGAGGTCAGCCCAAAATACTTTTTATGTATTTATGTTGCAAAATGATTTGGTTTAGTGTCTATGATAAGCCATTGTTCCATGACTCTTTTGTAAAGTTTAATGCTCGGCAAATCATATGCAAAATATCTTACACGAAGTGTAAGATATTTTGCATTACTTAGGAATAGAATCGAAAATTCAGTCTCTAAATGCTGCTGAGAGGCGATCACGTAGAACCTTAGGATCTATGCAGCTGAAATTATTCCAAAGAAAAATAATTTTAAAATCTATAAGGAACAAAAGAACCTACTGGGGGTAGGTACATATTTTTATTTACAGACATTTTTAAAAACATAAAATACATATATTTTCTATTAATTTTTGAACTTATACTTATTCTGGAGTAATATTATTCACCCACATTTGTCTTCACCAAGCCAAGTTATTTATACACTGTGACTTAGATTATACACTAATCTAAGGACTGTGACCTAAATCTGGAAGATAATGTTTTATATAACACAATTATAGAAGTAGGTGGGTTATAGAATCAATTACGACTCGATGACATCAGAGTGCCACAAGGGGCGGCGAAGCGAGCGGCGGTGGCGCGTCATTCCGAATAGAATCTAGTATGGGGTGGACTCGGCGCATCCAATTTTGCGTTTACATTATCTCTGTTGTTGCAGCCCATTCAGTCGCCTTCTATTTCCCAAGGCGGTTTCAGCGCAAAATGCTTTCAAAATATCTGTGTCGTTTGATGAACTAAGTTTAATTACGGCATGTCACAGCCTTGTGGCAATTATTATTGCTTTTTCGTTGAAGTTTTATTTGTAAACTAGATTCAGTCCGCAGCTTTGCACGTTTACAGTAGGAGAATAAAATCCCATAGAACAAATCACTTGAAGTGTTTCCAGTATTCTGGTTAACTTTAAAAAAAATTCTATCCTTGATTTAATATAATAAAAAATAGCCAAATCAGCCCACCCGTTCTCAAGTGATGCGCTTGTACGCATAGCAGATATTAAATTTATCTATAACTTTGGTAAGACAGAATAATGATGTCCCTAAAAACAATAGTTTTAGTAAATACTAACTATTGCTCGCAAGGTTGCCCCTGCTTATTTTCAAATTACTTTATGGTTGCCCCCTGATAGCCACTGCTACCCTAGCTGATAAAATTATATTACATAGCACTATCGCAACATAATCGGTCAAATCGTTTTAAAGTTACACAATCACCAGAACCCACGCAAGATTTTTATATAATGTATTAAAATTTATATACAAATTATCTCTTTTTATTTCTAATCTTCATAAATTTTAACCGTCCATTTTACCTTTCAGGCACCTTCAAGTCATCCCAAGCGACGGCAGTTTCACTTATAATTTAGTACATGTTCCAAGGCTCTATATTAGTGTCAAGTAGACTCAAGCGGCAGAAACCGATCTTCACTCCTGTACATTCAATAAACTACCGTGTCGCATCTAGAGATTAGCTATATGTATACAGTAGGTCCCTACACGTATTTGCCTTACAAATTAGAATCTATACGGCAACCGATCTGAGCAAATAGTAGGTTTCGATAGATTCACTAAAGGTGCGTCTTACTAAGCTATTTATAGTGTAAATGTATGTCAGAAAAACACAGAATTGACGTGAAGAACGTGTTTCCATTTTATACCAATTCTTTCCTAAATTTTATTAATTTATTTAAGCATAAGCATAATTATTCACAGTACAATCATAGATCAAAATATTAGTAGCACGCTACTATATATCTAGCATTATGATTCACGGCATAAAGTAAACGAAAGTCTATCATAATTGAGGCTGTCAGTGCAAAAGTGGCCTAACCCTCAATTTTTCATAATCAGACCTATGTACTACAAATGATTTAAAATGTGCGAAAATTTTATGCAAAACCGCCCTATCTCTAGTTTCACCAATTGCCAATATGATGACAACAAGATGGCATTGCATTTATGTACATTGATTTAAAATTCATGAATATACAAACCCCATTATTTTCATACTCATTGTCTCAAGCTTAGGCCACTTTTGCGCTGACGGCCTCAATTATAAATGATATTCATTGCCCCATATTACTTCATCCGCAAATATTTGTTTCGGGTCTGGACACTGGGTGTTATAACTTATAAGATCATGGAATTGATACAGACCAAAGTCTCTCATAGTTCCTGATACCCGTGGCACAAGACTCGTGTATCTTAGTGTGGGTCACCACTATATGTGTGGACTGTTGGAAGTTTTTATTTAGTATTATTAACTTCAAAAAGATTAGGTACATTTATTCCAATAAATATTGTTAGATTATGTATAACAAGTATATAATACATGATAAAAATATAATATGTACATTAATACACTTTTAGTTTTTTTTTATAGCATAGTCCGACAAACGAGCCAGTGGGTCTCTTGATGTGAAGTGATCTCCACCGCCCATGAACATCCACAATACCGAAAGTATCATGTATGCGCTGTCGGCCTTAAAGGACAGGAATAGGGATTAGGGAAGGGAAGGGAGAATCGGGGCCTCCAGATATCTCACTTACCATACGAAACGCGACAGTAAACTGTCACTTTACGTTGGTTTTCTGTGAGACAGTGGTACTACCCCGGTCGAGCCGGCCCATTCATGCTATAGACAAATATGTCTACAGCGTGGCTCTACCACTTCAAAAAGTTAAAACAACAAATGAAAAAAGCAGTTACACACAACACGATAATGTATCATTAAAAATGTATTTTCGTAACGTAAATAAAAGTTACATTTTCGGAAAAAGACACAAATTCCTCGTTAATGCTTTGTCTCTACGCTATTAACCTTCTAACGGCGGTAATCTTACCCTAATGCGGCGAGCAAACTTATCAACAGGGCTGTTATCCGTACGGGGTTTGTCGTACAAATACTTCGTTTCTGGCTGAAAAGGAATCATCTCTATTCCGGAAATTCTCTGAAATCTATGAAATATCTATGAAAACCTAATGTATCTGATTAGTAGAGAAGGCTCATGCATTCCCAATAGTGGGACATTGCAAAACTTCACTACACTTTTGCTTAAGTTATATAACGTAAAACGTGAGTTAAAGCTATTGTTCACTTTTGTCCACGATTGGACAAAGCGGTCCAACAAACTCGACAATTATTTTTCTTTTATTATTTTATTTGTCTTTACAAACTTAACCAGAACTCGTGATTTACTTAGGAACGTGTAATTGATTTATGTTTATCAATGAATTACATTTATTGTTTAAATATCTTTGTTTTTTTATTTGTTAGGGAAGCTTACGGCTATATTTACAAATTAGGTTAAATATATAAGTAGATATGTATATGCCAATTACAATGAATTATTAATTAATATTTACATACATATACATACATACATATACTCTCACGCCCTATAAGGGTAAGCAGAGACTATTGAGTGCCACAAGCTACGATCATATGATCACTTCTTTCGCCTCTTCCACATTCATACATCTTCTCATACATTTACGACGGTTGGAGTTACTCCTGATTTGCCCTTTTAGGAGCAATTGATTAATATTTGTACTGTAAATAGGTACTTCAAAATATATCAAACTATTAGAATCTTATATAAAGCTTTATTTATTGTATAATATAGCTTACAACACGATCGGGATATGTTGCGGCAGCTGTAGGAGGCCTACATCAATATACTAACAGCTTAGTAACATTTTAATGGCCACAAATTAAATGGACGTTTACGAAAACTAGCGATACGACTCCGAATCTGAGAACAGCGCCCTGCACTACGGTAGTGTCAGGCACGAATACAAGAGGCAATATTGTCGATTTGACGAAATGAAACCATGAGAATTCACACCAGTGAAACTGTCTAGTAGAAATTAGCGTTATGAATACGCAGTCAAACAAATCTTGCTTAGGTATACGTAGTGAGCGCTAAAAGGCGTATGCTGACCACATAACGGTAGGCAGCGGCTTTGTTGTGCCCTGGCATTGTAAAGTCTATGGGCGACGGTGACTACTTACCATCAGGTGGCCCGTCTGCTCGTCTTTTTTTTTTTTTTTTTATATTCTGGCGCGACAAAGTGACCACACTGCACCTGATGGTAAGCGCAGTGCCGTCCAGATAGAGTATCAAGTAGCGAGAGACAGTCTATCCCCCGCTACTCAACACAATCATGCCGGCCTGCTGTTTAGCTTCTTCACATTACGCCTAAAGGACCCAGGATCATAGGAGGGAGGGAACACGGTAGCTGGCAAACTGTTCCACAGCTTGATGGTGCGGCAAAAGTACGAATTTGCGAACCTCTTGGTTCGGGCCGGGGTAGTAGACACCACGAAGCTGTGGCTCCGCAAGCCAGTACGCGTGGTTCTGGTATGGAAGGGAGAGGATGGGATAAGATCAAACAATTCTTCAGAGCATTCGCCATGATACAGACGGTAGAACACGCTAAGCAAGGAAATATCCCTACGCAGCTGTAGCGGCTCTCACGTCTGCATCATTCACAATGCGGATGGCCCGCCGCTGCAACCCGTCCAAGGCATCGAGGAGGTATTTTGCGGAACCGTCCCAGAGGTGCGAGCAGTATTCCATTCCTGGTCGCACCTGTGCTTTATATAAGCGGTAGAGCTGACCGGGCGTGAAAAACCGCCGCACCCTGTTCAGGATTCCGACCCTGCGGGAAGTGGCGGATATTACGCCCTCGATGTGACTCCTTGGATTAAGATCGCAGCGGATATCCATACCTAGGACACTAAGGTCATTCCGCATTGCGAGTGGAACACCCTGAAGAACGGGGATTGGAGAAAACGGAGACTTCTTGCACGAGAACGCGCACACCTGGGTTTTCTTGGCATTAAACTCAACCCGATTCCTGGTACCCCATGATGATATGAGATCCAAGGCCTGGTTGAGCTCCATGACAAGATCCTCGCGTCTCCTCTCATTATCCGCCCGGCAACCAGGAGGCTTGCTGCAATAACGCCCATGAACCGTGCTGTCGTCTGCATAGCAATGAATGTTGCCAAGCGACAACATATCATTAATATGCAGAAGAAACAAGGTGGGCGAAATCACAGAACCTTGTGGTACTCCGGCATTTACTGACATGAGCTGCGAAGCGTGTCCATCAACGAGGACACGCATTCTACGCTCATGCAGAAAGCCGGAAATCCACTTGCACAGGTTGTCGGGCAGACCGTATGCCGGGAGCTTGGAGAGAAGGCCACGGTGCCAGACCCTATCAAACGCCTTGGCTATGTCGAGACTCACAGCCAGAGCCTCGCCATGCCTGTCAATCACCTCGCCCCAGTGATGCAATACAAACGCTAGAAGATCACCCGTTGATCGGTTATGGCGGAAACCATATTGTCTGTCACTGATCAACGAGTGATCCTCCAGGTAACGAAGTAATTGGCCGTTAATTAGTCGCTCCATGACTTTACAGATCACTGAGGTGATGGCGATTGGGCGGTAATTGTTAGGGTCTGACCGATCACCCTTTTTGGGGATCGGCTGCACATTGGCCTCCCTCCACGATTCCGGCACAACACCTGAGAGGTAGGACGATCGGTATAGGCGCTTCAGTGCAGGAGACAACTCCGCTGCACACTTTTTGAGAACAAGCGCTGGGATACCATCCGGTCTGCCTATACAGGCAGAAAAAAAACATATATGATGCGCATTATAAACCACAAGATCACGTGTAAGTTAACCACACTCGTTGTATTTATTCCTATTGCAAAAGTACAAAGTTCCAACTTATTGGAATAAATATTGAGCCCAATGGCGCACAGAGGTCAATTTTATCCAAAAGTTGGCCAATATTGATAAATTGAATTTACTCTGATTAAAAAGTAGTAAGCTAAATTAGCAACTAGACATATTGCACCATCTATTAGTGAGCTGTAAAACGTTTGACACTTTTTATTTAACTACCCACGCATTTGATTTATACAGTGATTATTCATGGAGTTATTCATTACAATTTTTTATAATTGTTTAAATCACGTTTGGTATTTTATTTAGTGAATATTTTTACTAAAACAATGTGTATTCCATACCTTCAGGTCAACACGTTATTACTAACTTAACTAAAACGTTTATATTACTTACTATTATAAAGACAGATAGGTTTAAACACAACACAATATTTTATCATTTAGTTTTTTTTCTTATAGTGAAAAAGTTCATACTAAATCGCACTTAACCCGATTGTTACACATATTTAAAAAGTATAGTAAGGTAGCTTTCATATAATACTATATTTGGCTGCGTCCGCTTGCGTCACCTTAAGAAAATGGAACAAAACTCAACAATATATACAAATTATAAAATCTTTCATAACCATTTTTCAGGCAGTTCTCAGCATAGCATTACAATTAGTCAAAGAGAGCTAATGAGTTTTTACTTGATAGATGAATCTAATAACCACGAGGCTCTATATCAATGCTTAGTTACAAAAGTCGGGAAATAATACACTGTGAAGACGAATTACCAAATTATATCAAACAAGAGTTGTTTACCTTTATTCATCAATATAAACAGACGTGGGAAGGTGTTTCAAGAAATAAAAAACGTTTAGAAAGTAAATATAGTCACTGGTTATATTACGGTACGATTACGATACTGGTTACGTTACGTGAAGATAATCAGTCATTTTACCCTCACAAGAAAGCTAAAAAATCTTTGGTGGTTCTGTGGGAAAGCCGCAAAGACTTTGTAAAAAGGTCAAAACGACGAAAAACTCAAGAATTACAAAGTAGTACAGACACAATTGAGTTCACGTATGCAGCTGAAATGAAGCTCAGGTCTGAAGGTAACGTTCAAGCTGCAAAAGTGTTAGCTAATTTTGTTATAAACGTTGACTCTGCATAAGATTACATTAAGAAAAATTACATAAAGAGACGAGGTTGAAATTCTTAAACTAATAGATAAAGCACTTTCTTTACTTACTAATTCTAAAGTTACTAAATATCGGTATAACATTATTAGACGTAATGACCTCCAAGAAAATTATCCGCTGTATCAAAATAACGAAAGTATTATCAACAACACCATAACTGAATGTTCTCTGGAAGAGATCACTTGTCCATCTATTGTACATTTATAAGTGTCTCTTGTATTTAGAGATATATAAGTATGTTCATCAGTTGTCTTGATACCATAGTACAGACTCGGTCTAATTTGGGGTGGCCTTCTGTGAGTTGTCCCAGGGTATTCCTATTTTTTGTTTGGAAGGTGTAAAATAAAGAATAAAATAAGAATATTATTATTATTATTTCTTCTTTCGTATATTATTGTCGTTATAAATAAAGATTTATTTATTATAATACACATTTAAATTAATATTCGACAAACTAAACCAATATATAAGCGTAAACACACTTCACGCAATATTGGCCAGCTTTTGTGTAAATTTCACCTGTGTGTGGCGGGTTGTTTTTTGGGTGTGTGGTTATTTTTTTTATATCACTCAAATCAGTGACTAAATTCCGTATACCATACACACCAATAGCAGGTACTTCAATAAAACACATGATAAAAATCCAATAAGGATTATAATTTATTTAGAAAATGATATATTACACTTTACAATTGACCGTACATTGGTTAGCGTGGCCGGACTACAACAACACAATGCGCCAATCGTCAATGTCTTTTACAAAATCTTACTTTACAACTAATCTTTACATTTAAATTCATAACAACTTCATCCGGCCACACTAACACCACATGATGCAAAACATCCTCCTACATACATTTCATTGGTAATTATAATAATTCTAACAATATATTTACATTAATATTTACATATGTACGAAATTACACACAATTTCGCTATTATTTTGCACAAATAAGACACCTCGTAAAATTGTTTAATATTGCTTTATTAATGTAACTAATAAGCCTAGAAAATGTCAGAAAAACCGATTTCCACAATGGTGATGCGTGCTACCTTAGTATAACTTGAAAGCTGTGAAATGAACACAATATTCGTAAAGATTTCAGTGTAAAGAGTACTATCATTAGTGGTTGTTTATATGAAAATGTAAAATGAGCAGTTACTCTTAGATTAATATATAGCTTTTTTCGAACCTAATATTGTTTATACGTATTCAGTAATAGCTTAAAAACATAGCTAATTTCGAGCTGTTGTTAGGATATTCATATCCGCCCGGATAGCGACCACCGTACACAGGGTGTAAACCCGCCATAGTAGCACATGGTGTCGCGTTCCGAGATCAGCCAGTGTAAATCCGGTTTTTGTCGGGGGTCTAGAGTTGGGGTGCGATGTTTGGCCGTTTTGCGGCCTTCTGAGTACTCCGACACTAGACCCTCGACCGCTTCTTCACCTTCTTGCCCCATGGCGTAGTGTGAAGAAGCAGGCCGGCATGATTGTGTTGAGTAACGAGGGAAAGTTTCTCGCTACTTAATACTCTAATTGGACGGCACTGTGCTTAACATCAGATGCAGTGTGCTCACTTTGCCGTGCCAGGTTAAAAACCAAATATTTCCATATAGAAATAAGTAATTCTCAACAAAAGATGAGCTGTTACTAATTAGTATAAAATTCATCAGAGGACCTTTTCAATATAACGCACGTAATTTCAAGTTAGTCATTGTATTTAAACTTAAATATGTATAAATTAATAATACACCTATATATTGTCGATCACTGTGCAAACATGAAGTGCGATAAATAACATTTTATTATCTAAAATCCACATATAAATTTAACTATGACTTTTCTAAGGACTTTTAAATAGATTTACATTTATATTTACCACAACAGCTATCAAATTATACCTTGAGAGGGCCTTATTTCCTACATAAATATTTTCACTGTATATAAAAAGTTGTAAAGTTAACAAACTAGTACGAAAATAAGGCCCCAAAGTTAGAAGTTTCGCAAGACACAATTTGGGAAATATTAGGTTGACGGGATGTGAAAATAAATGCTTCAATTTGGTGTGAAATCGAGCGAACATCTGTGTGCTATTAGCACTACATTACAATGAGACAGTTACATGAATTTTCTTATGATATAAAAGTTCAAAACGGAAGATGTCACTGTAATACGTCTTTAGATTGAATCTATTCACAGTACTGTGTCCCTTGGTCTATACTCTATAAAGTTTTTGAGCTCGACAAGTTGAACTGTTAATCACTGTGGCACAGACCACGCGATTTTTATTCGTCACTAGCTGTGTGCAGAGTTACTGTAGTGCACAACATTGTTGTACCGCTTCATTGTGACCGAGGCACTGCTCCCGTTCTTCTCTAAGCCAGCTAAGAAGTCCTCCAGTAACTTGGCGAGTGCTTTCCTCTTAAACCTTAGCGATTCATTAATCACATCACGTAGCACTTCCTTTTTAATATCCACACTGCCTTTTAACTGTTTTAAGTGTTCGAAGAGTTTTGTGAAATCTGTAAGTAAACATAGACCTTAGAACTTGACATAGAACACATGACACACACACATGACATAGTAACATAGAACTTAGACTATAGAATATAATAGACTAGACCTTAACATTGTTGACATGTAAAAAGTGCCCATAGTGGCCTAATTTACGAAATAAATGATTTGATTTGATTTAAAATGAATGGTTTAATTATACATATGCAGTTTTATTTTATAGTCACTTATATTAATTTAAATATACATGTAGTATCCATAGAAATAGGTTTAAACAGACAATGCTTCACAACTTCGTCCTTGGACCAAGTAGCAGATCTTGTATAAGCATAATTAAGGACCCAAACGAAATCATTTATAATGCACAGGGCTGTCATTCAAAATGCATGGGTAGGACTTTCAAAAATATATTTATGGGAAACGTTTTATTTCACAAGCATATGCAATGCTTTTGATGATTTTGTTCAATATAAGAGATTTCCATGCAACACTAGCAAAATGGAACAAACACAAATGTGGTCCGCATGACATATACAGATCTGCCTACCCATGTGCGCTGAAAGTATATTTAATAGGTTTGAAGTGGGCACATACAGTTTAAGTGGTATTGTATTCAAGTGCGAATTAGTGCCGATTTATTTTGATCGGGAAACTGTTTTATATATGTTCATATTGAATCAACCTAAAGAGTATTCTCCATTTTTGAACTTTTACTACTTAAAACAGTTTCTTGAACAAGACATCTGAGTCGACTTAAATTCGATCAAAAACAGCTGAACTCGAACCTCGCCTTAAGAAGCTCACCAAAAAAACCTGGGAAACATTCAAAGCCATGCTGGAGGATTTTTTTATACTGACACAGCAATGTGACCACACTGCGCCTGATGGTTAGCTCAGTGCCGTCCAGTTAAACTATCAAGTAGCGAGAGTATATACCTCGCTACTCAACTCAATCATGCCGGCCTGCCGTGTAGCATCTTAGAGTGGAGTACTATCGACCTTGAAGTCTGGGGTAATATGCGTCCGTAGCATTAGTGATACGAGCGATGTAAGGCCTAGGCAGAATACCAGCGCCATGCAGTACTTTACTACCTGGCAAATGCGGAGCCTATGGCCTCTTTGGTCATACTTAAGATATAGGTGTTCCAAATTGAGGAGTAGCGGGTGTACTTAGGGTCTATAATTGTTTTTTACAGACTTCAAAAAAAAGGAGATTCTCAATTCGTCGGAATCTTTTTCTTATGTATGTTCCCCGATTACTCGAAGACGCCTTATTAGAAATTCTTTTTTTGTTTAAAAAGGTATCCTTCCCTGGTGTTCCCATTGGCACCAAGTCAAGATCTGATGATGGGATCTCAGAAAAATCGACGACAACCCTCAAATTTTATAGGTACGCATAGTTTAATTTTTATTGAGGTCGGTGTACTTTTTATGAGTTAAATAACTTTTTTTAATTTTTTTGTTGTATTATTCCTTGTGTTTTTAATTTGTAGGCCATCTAGTGTTGATTGACCAATTTTTTTTCTTTTGTTGTTTGTCTGTACCTCTGCCTGGTCTCCTGACGGCGCGGTAGACGTCAGCGCGCACCGCTCGGTTGTGCCGCTGGATGTCTGCGAGCTCCTTGCGGGACGGCTGCGTCGTAGGCGCCGGCGGGGGTGGGGGCGGCGGCGGGGGAGGCGGGGAAGGTGTGGGAGGCAGCGGCCCACGGACACTCTGCTGTATACAAACACATATTTCAATTACACTACTAAACTAATCTCACTTTTCTCTTTAAAGAATAAATACACCCAACAGTCACACTAATAGTTGTTGGGACAATAGGTAAAACCTGTATTGTGGGTATTAAGAACGAGGGACTACGGACTCACAACACTCACCAGAACCAAATATATGTCTGTCACACAAACATTTGTCTCGGTCCGGGAATCGAACCCACGGCCTTTCATTTCCTAGCCGGCTACCCACCCACAGCGCCACGGAAGCTTAGTCCTACTCCTCTGCTAATGAGATGGGTTAGCCTTTTCTCACGCTTTATAAAAGTTGTTAAAAATTGATGGGGATAATAATTTAGTCACATGCTTGAAGGTCGGCGTAAAAATAAAAAAAATCACCTTTCGTTTCCGCTTTTTCGCTCTTGCATGAGAGTTTTCCGCGGCGATGCCCTGCAAGATGGCGTTGATCTGCAGCTCCTGGGAGTCATGCGCCGGGGGCGCCGGCGGTGCGAGGGGCGCGGCGGGCGCGGGGGTGGGGGCGGCGGTATATGCCGGTATTGGCGCGGGGGAGGCGGGCGCGGGGGGTGTTGCGACGGCGGGAGGTGCGGGGGCGGCGGCCGCGGGGGGAGAGCTAGGCGGCGAGGGCGACCGCGGCATCTTGCTACCCATTGTTGTGTATGCATCTATAACATTAAAAACAAATATAGTATCATCTAAATATGCTATCCACAGTGAGTTTTGTGATGTTATGTTCCATAACAGTCGCCAACATTTTGCCAGTTTGGAGTAACATAAATATATTGACTGACCTTTAAACGCGATTCATTCGCTAAACAGCAGGACGGCATAATTGTCTCTTGCTATTTAATACTCTAATTAGATAGCACTGCTTTTACCAACAGATGCAATGTGGCCACTTTGCAGTGCGAAGATATAAAAATAATTGTAACACTAACCGCCATTGAGAAAGGGCTTTACAACAGGCGGAAGGTTGGCGGGGGCGATGGCAGGCGGAGATGCCGGCGGTACATCCAGCCCTAGTGCCGACCCGCCCGTGTCCACGTGTGGAGGTTCCTAGAAAAGTAAAAATAAATATTACATACATACATACATATACGCTCACGCCTGTAATCCCCGAAGGGGTAGGCAGAGGTGTAACCAGTACACCCACTTTTCGCCGAATTTCGGTCCCATAATGTGATAGGGGGCGAGCCTAAAAATAAATATTAACATCTTATAATTCATCAACATACATTCGGCCGATTAATATTTGAATAATAATTAATTAATATTAATATTGAAGAGATTGTATTTATAATAGGCGAATGTGTTCTCGTGTTCCCTCCTTCCTATGATCCTGGGTTCTTTAAGCGTAATGTGAAGAAGCTAAACAGCATTGTGTTGAGTAGCGAGGGATAGACTGTCTCTCGCTACTTGATACTCTATCTGGACGGCACTGCGCTTACCATCAGGTGCAGTGTGGTCACTTTGCCGCGCCAGAATAAAAAACAAAAAATGTAAGTCGAAAATCTTACCTCCGGAGGTCGTCCTGAGGGCAGGTCCGAGGGCACCGGCGCGAGAGGTGACGCGGGCCGCCGCAACGACACCGGAGACAACGGGGAGAGCGGTGACAACGGCGACAGCGGCGGGGGGGACGTGGGAGACGGCGGGGGGGAGTGAGCACGCCGCGGCGCCAGCGGGGACGGCACGGCCAGTGACAATGGCGACAGGGGGGAGTGTGGGGAGTGCGGGGTGTGTGGCGAGGGCGACGCGGGCAGGGCGGCGGGGGACGCGGGGACAGGTGTGGCGGGGGAGGCGGGACAGGCGGGTGGTGAGGCGGGACAGGCGGGGGAGGAGGGGCGGCGCGCCACCACGTGCAGCGGCAGCGGGCCGGGCTTGCGCTTGGGTGGCGGCGCGCGCGGTCCGTCGGCGCCTCGCTTGGTGCCCACGCCGCCGCCCGCGCCGCCTCGCACCGCGCCGCCCACCGGGTCGATGTCCGCCTCGTCCACCATCATGCGCTGATAAACAAACAACACCAAACACTTCAGTATCAACACTGCGTTACAATATTAATAATAGAACTAGTGTTCACTATCAGTACTAAATCATCGTTTGTACTATATTTCTATTGACAACATCAATGTGTATAGGAACCTTGTCGATCTTGAAGGGGTTCCCGAACATGTGCTGTCGCACTGGCTGCGACTCGATCTCGCGCAGTTGCGGCGTCATGCGCTTCAAGTACTCCTGGTAGTTGCCCATCTGCGCCACCGGCATCGAGTGCACGCTGTCCTCGTCCACCAGCCGAGTGTGAGCCAGCGATGGCTGCAGGAAGTTCGCACGCATGCGCACCACCTTTAACAATACAGTACAAATTAAGCAATACTTCACTAAATATATTATGAAATGAAATCATTGATCATGTAGACAATAACATAGCTCTTATTACAAGTCAGTACATTAAAGAAAGAAAAATAACATAAAGCATACCAGCTTATGTAAAATAACGTTATGAACAAATTGTGTATGATATTGTCAGACATATAGTATAGACAGTGATAGTGAATGGCCAATATTTTTACTAATAGTAATCCGCTTATCATTATAAATTTATGTCAACTGACGACTCGAACACATACACAAGGCAAGTTATGCAAAGATGAACCGATATTCATCTATAATGAGATGCCATTTGCCATTCCAACTAGCACTTTTAGGACACCTTAACAACTTAATTTTGTTTTCAAGTATAGTTTTACTTATTCCCGATTTAAGAAAATTAATAAAATAATTGTCTAGAGCAGAAAAAAATTTAAGCAGAATCTATACATTTTTTTTTTCTGCCTGGATAGACAAACGAGCAGACGGGCCACCTGATGGTAAGTAGTCACCGCCGCCCATAGACTTCTGCAATGCCAGGACATATTAAAGCCTTGCCTACCGTTAAGCTTTCGTTATGTTAGAAATACATGCTGAAGAAGCTCACCTGATCTAACAGATCTCGCCTCTGTATATCGAAAGGGTTCCTGTATGTGTGCGCCTGCGCCTTGTGCCTGCCTCGTGACAGTCCTACCACGAACCCGCCAAACTCGTTCAGCTGGTCGCGCAGTGCTGAGAACTTGTCCTGAAGGCACGGGTGGGTGGTCAGATCCTTCTTTAACGGCGAACGGGGCATCACCCGGACGCTTTCGGCCACCTGAAATCATAATAGACATAGTATGAAGGTGGAATTTAGTTGTCATTTATTTTATTTTTTTATTAATAATAAAATAGGTTATAATCATGTATGCGGCAACTTTATCAGAACACATATCTTAGACAATTATTATGTATAATCCAAAACATGTGTTCCAGAAAGTTATATCTAAGTATGAGTAATAATTATACTTAATTACAAAATGCAAAACAAACGATAAGCAAGGGAAATAAATTGATATTTTGAATTAGTATTTTGTATAAACAGAAATTTTCATTAAATAGGTAAATAGGATTATCTTTGTTTAAAACGCTATATTGTCTTCACATACGTAAAATAGTATTATAAAGAGGTATTATTACGATAAACGTTAAGGGCGAAAACATTAGGTTTGCGGCATCTAATGTTGTTTTTTTGTTATTCTGTTTTTTTTTAAATGAATAGCCAATATTTGTTTGAAAAACGTACCGCATGACCTCAAAAGTAAAGCATTGCTAAACATGTTGACTGCATTGCACTCGACTGGTGTGTTTTAATTGCGCATCGTATATTGTATGGAAACACACTGGAGTTGCATAGATATATAATTATTTACGCCACAGATTGTTGTGGTGTTCCCAAATATCATGACTATTCTTGATGAACTATGCTATCCAAGTGCATTATAAATACTATGTGTCAGAAATGATATGCATATCAGAACAAACATTCCTCAATAATTTAATCAAAAATACTTGTAAGTTATAATATCTTATTTTTTCTTGTTCATATCTAAAAACGCACCTTGCGTAATCTAAGGAGTGCAGTAAAAATCAATGAATCATATTAAAATCCGGCATTCATCGTGACTCATCAGCTATTGATAATTTTTTCTTGTGTTCGTAAATGGACGTTTTTTTTTTCTTTGTATGCTTTATAATTTATTAGGCCATATGACAATATTAAATGTATAGCGAATTTATCAAAAGAGAAGGATCAATACTATGGAAAAACATTAATTTACACTGCTATTTTTTTTTATTCACGATAATAAATAACACCCAACAGTCACACACATAGCCCCGACCCCACATTAAGATAAGAGTCTTGTGTTCTGGGTATCAGGGACTACGAGAGACTTTCAGTCTCACAACACCCAGACCCCGGGCACAAATATCTGTCTGTCACACAAACATTTGTCCCGGTGTGGGAATCGAACCCACAGTTTCTCTCGTTTCACAACCGGCTACTCGTCAACTGCGCCACGTAGGCTGTCAATAAGTTATAGTTTCAAGTGAAGTGAGTTTCGGGTGTTTTGATTTTTTTTTTTATTCGTACCTAATCATAGACATAGAGAATGGACTGAGCGTCTTTATCTAGCTATTAAGTGACGAAATACAGAAAAATGTAAGAGAGATAAAGCGAACATGCCGACAGCAGTTGTCTTTTTCTATAATATTGGTTAGTCTACCTTACAGGCTTGCAAGCGCAAAAAGAAATAAAAGGTACTGGCCGCACATTCGCTTTGTCACTTTCTACAAAGTGGTCTATTTTGTGAGGATATTGCTATGTCTATGAACTAAGTAGATTCTGCATTTTCCTATGCTTTCGAAAAGGTAAACTTATTACTCAGCCTAATAAACAGTTTTTATAGTACCCATATCCATATACCCAATAGCCCATCAGTCTATAGTCTTTATCAAATTTGGAATGAGCAGAACGATCGAAAACAAAATGATTATCATTTACCTTTTGATTGTTGTTACTGGAGGCCTTGTTGATGACGTCAGCACACAACTTCTCAAACTCAACCTTGGCTTGGTTTTTCAGTCTTTTCAAGTAATTCAACACGGAGAAACTGAGCGAATTGTCTTGTGTGTCAGGAATTATACTTTGTAACAGCGGTGCTGATGCGCCCATTTTTGTTAAGGCTCTGCGTAAAGGCTGAAATTGAAAATTCAATTATGTTTATTTAAAATTAATGACTATAATTTCGTATATGTAGTAAATCACAGTAATCAAAAAGAAAAACTGAATCTGTTGTTTTATATATAGACGAGTATCTATGAAGCATTATATTGAGGGAACTGTCTGAATAAGAGTTTGATATGGTATTTATTAAAGACGGTATGGTTACATTTCTACTGAAAATAATATTGACTGTAGTAACTTATTAGAATATAACAAAATTGACAAGACTTTTTTTTCCTGGCACGGCATAGTGACCACACTGCACCTGATGGTAAGCGCAGTGCCGTCCAATTAGATTATCGAGTAGCGAGACAATCTATACCCCGCTACTCGACACAATTATGCCGGCTTGCTTCTTGACACTACGCCATAGGCAAGAAGGTGTAGAAGCGGTCGAGGGGATAGTGTCAGAGTACTCAGAAGGCCGCAACACACTTGCGTGTGCCACTATAGCGGGTTTTACACCCTGTGTAATCGCTATCCGGGCGGATATGAATATCCTACCACCACCAAAATACCATTTACCCCTGAAAAATTTACAGTTCCCGTGGCATAATTTAGTTCTTTACAGAGCAAGGGATCAACATGATTTTTTGCATAGTGGCAGTTTAGGGATCAGAAAATGACATGACAATGATACTTTTTATCCCGGAAAAATGCACGCTTCTTATGGGATAGCAAAATATAGAATAATAGAACAAAATGGACAACACACAATATAAAATCCACTCACCGCAACATAATAAGCCGGCATTCTGTCCAGGTAATGTTGAAACGCCATTTTCCATTCAGGCGTGGGCTTGCATCTGTGCACTTTGAACAGGTCGTCGAGTAAAGGCAGTAGCATCGGGTAGTTGTACGGCAACACGAACAAATTGACACACGTCAGATTCGTCGATGCCTTCAGATATCCAAACGGTTGGTTCATTTCAGAGGTCTTACAACCGCTGTTGGCTATGAACACCTGAAAACATATCAGGAGATTTAAGCGTTATTATTATGGAAGTATACTTTTATATGACTGAGATAAATGTTTGTGTGACAGATAGACTTGTTTTGGGAGTTGTGGGACCCCAGCCCCTAGTAGTTCTTGATACCCACGATAGAGAATTAACCTTATAGGGTCAGGACTATATGCGTGACTGTTGGGTGTATTTATAATAAAAATAATACTAGCCCTGTATTAAACATTGTCCTACTGCTGGACACGGGCATACTACACTAATGAGAGGGGCTAGGCCTTAGTCCACCACCCTGGCCTAATGCGGGTTGGTAGCTTCACATACCTTCGAAATTCTTATTAGAATTCTCAGGTATGCTAGTTTCCTCACGGTGTTTTCCTTCACCATTGGGTGTATTTATTTATTATATAATTTATATATGGAGATCGGCCTTGGTGTCTAACACATGTAAATTAGCTAACCTAAAAATCTCTAGATGGATATTTTAACAGCCTTTATGGCACGGTGGACGAGTATCCAGCTGTGAACCGAGAGGGCGTGGGTTCGATTCCCGTATGTATAATCCACATATATTTCGGGTCTGGGTGTTGTGAGATCAAAAGTCTGTCGTAGTTTCTAATCACCCACAACACAAAATAATTGTTTTTCCATGGGGCAGGTCTATGATGTGTTTATTATATGGTGAACTAAATGCTTCGTACATTGCCTGTAGTGATATATATACATGCCAGATTATCAAAAGGACATAACTGATATCAAATTAATTTACACAGAACAAAAGTTCAAGTAGGTCACATTTTTTCCAAATGACAACAATCGTTAACAAGATTTGAACTCATCTTAATAGTTAAGATCTATTTATCACTGCACTAATGGGCCCAAGTGTCATTGTACTGTCGGTAAGTTATATAATATTCCGTTCTATCGGGGCGCATGACATTGACATCAATTTATCTATATTTGCATATCAAGTATCTTCCATCATTGACCATAATAAATAAACAACACGAATGACACTGACGAAACTCATGACTGTTTTACACCAGTTATCTATATCTAAATTACTAGAAAATCTTATCTAATTGTGAACCAAATGTCAATAAATAATAAGCAATGACAATATCAATATGAATGTAGAGTTCAAACATACAAGGCTGCCATGAGGTGAAATAATTTGTTCAAGATTTATATTTTTATTGACTGTTTAAGTTGTGATAGTAATATTGGGTTTTTCTATCTAGAAAATCTCAGTATTAGCCAGAGTCTGGAATTTGTGCCCGGTGTGGCGATAGGCTCCCCCCCTATCACACATATTTGGGACCGAAATAAATTCGGCGAAAAGTGTATATACTGGTTATACCTCTGACTCTGCCACTTCTGCCTACCACTTCGGAGATTACAGGTGTGAGTGTGTATGTATGTATGTTATTAATGAGATATTTAATAATATTTAGACTATTTCTGATAACTCTACATGGCAACCATGTTTGTTTCTAAAGTAAAAATACCAGTATATCTCGTCTCACATCCAACCTATAGAATATCACATATTGTCGTTTTTATCAGAACTTCAGTGACGTAGAGGGCATGTAACGAGCGGTAGCAGGTTCGGAACATGTACTGAGGTTAATATTTCTGTGAGCCACGAATATTTGCCAGCCTCCGTGGCGCAGCTGGCGAAAGCCGGCTGTGAAATGAGTGGCCGTGGGTTCGATTCCTGCACCGAGAAACATTTTTGTGTGACACACATATTTGTTTCGGGTCTGGGTGTTGTGGGACCGTAGTCCCTCGTAATTGTTGATTAGCCACGATACAGGTGTTACCTAGTATGGGGTCAGAACTATGTGTATGACTGTTGGGTGTATTTATTTGTTCTGTGTGTTGTGGTGCCATAGACCCTGATAGTTCTTCATACAGTATCTGCGTTACTGTTGGTTGTACTAATAGCTCACCTGCCAGCATACAGTGGGTTGTTTCCGTGCGAGTATGAACTGTGTGAGCGGACTGGGTTCTAGCTCGTACTTGTCGAAGGGCAGGTTGTCGATCACCATCGGCTCTTGGCTCGAACAAGTAAACTTCACCACGGGATGCGCTGACCGTGGAGGCTGGAAGTACAAGATATTTTATTAATTTTACAGCATTAACGCAATTAATTAGACCTATAAAATAACCACAACTGTTTTTACTAGGCTGCTAG
Organism: Laothoe populi; assembly: GCA_905220505.1. Lineage (NCBI taxonomy): Eukaryota > Metazoa > Arthropoda > Insecta > Lepidoptera > Sphingidae > Laothoe > Laothoe populi. The sequence goes on from HG992148.1 coordinate 14,393,518, forward strand.
GAAAGGAAACCTCGAGAAACTCATTGTGACCGGCAAAGTAGATGGAAAAACGCCTCGTGGCCGCAACCCAATACATTAGTCTGATCCGCACTGCTCTTGACTTTATAGTTTACAACGCCCTTCAGACGGCCAGAGACATAAAAAGAGCATACGTGAGATAGTGATGCAGAATGGAGATCACGACCCTCATTACTGAGGAACGCGACGCAAGGAGGTGGAGGAAAGTGGTTAATACAGTTGAATACGATGCATTATATGGTCTTATGTTATACAAATGTATGATATTTTAAGACGTAGTCGACGCATGAAATACAGTTGCGGATATATTCATATCCGCCCGGATAGCTACCGCCGTACACAGGGTGTAAAACCCGCCATAGTGGCACACGCAAGTATGTCGCATTCCGGGATCAGCCAGTGTACATCAGGTTTTTCTCGGGGGTCTAGAGTTGGGGTACAATGTTTGGCCATTTTGCGGCCTTCTGAGACTAGACTACTCTGACATTAGACCCTCGACCGCTTCTTCACCTTCTTGCTCATGGCGTAGTGTGAAGAAGCAGGCCGGCATGATTGTGTTGAGTAGCGGGGTATAGATCGTCTCTCGCTACTCGATACTCTAATTGGACCGCACTGCGCTTACCATCAGGTGCAGTGCGGTCCCATTGCCGTGCAAGGATAAAAAAACTGCTGATACATACCAATGTGGGTGCATTGGGGTCGGAGCGGAATGACTCCGGTATTGGCCAGAAGCCAACAGCGAAGCCTTTCTGTGCGACTGTCCGCGGCACGTAGATAAGTCGTCGACAGGAATGCCAGGCCTGAGGCGCGCCACTGGGCTGAGTTTGGTTCGCGTTCGTTTGGTAAGAGCCGCCGTTCCAGCGCTGGAAAATTACGATTAATAATTATTATACACACATATACACTCACGTCTGTAATCCCCGAAGGGGTAGGCAAAGGTGTAAACAGTACGACCACTTTTCGCCGAATTTCGGTCCCATAATGAGTTAGGGGGCGAGCCTATAGCCATACCGAGCACAGATTCCAGACTCTACTCAGAATTTCTAGATAGAAAAACCCAATATCACTTTACCCGACCCGGGGATCGAACCCGAGACTTTAGCACAGCAGTCGTAATAATTGCGCAATTCCAACTGCGCCACCGAGGCAGTCATATAATTATTATACATGTAATAAATAAATAATAATAAATACACCGAACAGTTACACACATAGTCCTACCCCCCACTAAAACTAAACTGTATCAAAAACTACGAGGGACTACGGTCCCACAACACCCAGAACCGAAACAAGTATCTGTCTGCCACACAAGATTTGTCTCAGTGCAGGAATCGAACTAACGACCTCTCTTGTCACAGCCGGCTTCTCGCCCGCTTTGTTCGGATACAAATGGAGTTGTTAAGTGAAGTGATAAGATTCAAAACCAGCTTCAGAACTAGTTATTATATTATAAATGTTTTAACATTAATTTTGACAATTAAATTATAAAGGCCTAACCCCTCCCATTAGTAGTCATAATTGTTATTTCAATGTATATAAAAAAAACGATTCATGCTGTAAACAAATATAATAAATAGTTCATAATAATTGGCAATATATTATTAAATAATAAATTGTCATTTATTATGTACGAAGATTTACATATGTGATGTTCATAAAAATGTAATTTATCTTGTACAGGAAATAAACGATGCAATTTTAACATTGAAAGGAGTCGTCCTTCATCAGACGAAAACATTTGTAAGTGTAACTAGACCACGCTTATGAAACGCTAAATGAATATATAAACAAGACCCAGAGGACCATAGACATAGACCTACACAGACATCGCAAGTATATCAATCTGTACGAAACCAACCGTGTCGCATTTTTGGTACCCGCTGTAACGTCACAAGAGATAATATAAGCGATGAGAATACTTCACAGGACATACAGATGTTAAAAAGTTAATTGGAAAAAAAATTAAAGAATTTAATCCGGCTTGTATATTTATTAAGTGTAAATAAATAAATCGTTTCGGCATGAAAACGAAATATGTCGTGTATTCCTTTGACATCTTTCAGTAGTCAATAAATCAGATTGCGATTGCGTTAGAAGTTCTTTTTATTCGCACGCAACTTAGCTACTTGCGACGTCTATTTGAACCTAAGTCTATAGAGAGGACTAACAAACTGTTACGACTTGAGTTGAGTTGTCCTATATTTTTATTGGAGTGCATTGGAAAATTAGTAAGTAATGCTATACGATATAATTTTATTAAAACTTCTAACAGTATTACTTTCCTGACCCAAAAACAACGAGATGTGACCAGAGAGTAAGTTTTCTGAAGAATATAAAAATTTATGAATGTCCAAAAAGTCGACGTCAAGCCGGAACCGGGTAAAAAGGCAAGTCATATCGAGTATCAGAAAAATAAAAAAAATCTAAGCTGCATGTTTTTAAAAATATAGTCATTTTATAAAAGCTGGAGCAGCTGGTTTTGAAATTTTGAAAACAGTTTAGAGCATTATTCAGGGCATTATTAAATAACGAAAAATGGAAAAAATTAAGATTTGTGGCAACAGGAGGAGTGAAAAGATACATATATTTTTAATTGATCTGATGTATTGTAATGTTCCCATTAGTATCCGATATAGAAACACGAACCCCAGAATTACGGATAATGCTATTTAAATATTTTAAAACTCTTTTTTCTGGTAAAATGTATGAAACAAAATAAATACCATTTAGAATCAGCTAGTTGAATAGTGTTTAAAAATTCAAGCGAAAGACACCTAAATAATATATTAAAATATAAACGCAATGCACACTAAATTCTAATTTGACTATCATTTTGGTGTCAACTCTATTTTTGTACTGTATGTATAATTAACGCCAGGTGCGGAGAGATGGCTATAGTTGTATAATTTGTTTCTACTAGAAGCAAAGATAAAATACTAGTTTAAGTCAGTTATTTATATGCTAAACCTCTCAAGCACACCGGTGTTCGGAAAAACGCAATAAGTAGTGAGTAAAAATACAAGCCAAAATCAACTTTATTTCCATAACATTAATGTTACAAATACGCTTAATACGCACGTCAATAAGGGCGAGTATTGCCAGTACTTGTCCGGTAGCCGAATAATCCATATAGCCCCACCCCACACTATGATACGAGTCTTGTGTTGTGGGTGTCAGGGACTACGAGAGACATTCGGTTTCACAACACCCAGACCCCGGTCACACAAACATTTGTCCCGGTGTGGGAATCGAACCCACACACAAGACTCGTATCTTAGTGTGGGATCGGGGCTATGTATGTGACTTGTTATTTATTTATATGACTATAAATATAATTAACAACAACTTACTCCATTCCTGTCGCTGTCATTTTCTATATCCTTTTCGGCTTCATGACTAATTTCGTCTCCTTCGCCTTCCCTGTTCGTTCCTCCGTCGATAGGGGGCGGGTCTGGACCGATCTTCTCGAAGTTAATCACCACACCACTCTGAACTTTTTGAACTAGACTGTCGATGCATTGCATAAGCATGCGGTGTGACGTGATGCAGTAGGATCGACCTGAAGATTAACAAGACATCATTAAATATTATTATCATAGAGAGAATTACGATCATCCTTCAAGATATTTTTGTGGGTTATCAGGAAATCTGCCTACAATGCTAGGAATATTAATACGTGAAGAGAAATATTTGTCTGTCTATCTAATCTACCGCTTTTTAAACGTATTGCGCGCACGGAGGAGTACCTATGAGATTCGGCATATTCTAAGTTTATATGGGGAAGGAGTGCAAAAAGTTAACATTTATATACACATAGCTGTTGCCCGCGGCTCCACCCGCGTGGTAGGTATTTTAGAGAGAAATGGTATAAAATCCCTAGTCATCTTAAGCTATTACATCTTTATATCGTAATTTTTTCCGGGAATAAAAATAACCTAAACTACCACTATGCGAAAAATCATGTCGATCCCCTGCTCTGTGAAAAACAATAATACTATCCCGCGGGAACCCGGACATTTCCGGGATAAAAAGTAGCCTATCATTTGCGCGATGGAATGATCTAACTGTATTCTAAATTTCAGTATTATAGTCCAGCCGTTTTTGAATACCCCGACATACAGACAGAAAAAAAAAGCAGAATCGGGTTCAGTAAATTACTCAAATGTACAGACAGACGCTAAAGATTTATATATTAGTATAGATAGTATGTGTTATAAATACATTAAATTATATCAAACGTTTATTGTTTATGTTCATACTGTCAATATCATACACATAACATACGCTAATGACATGCCGCATGTGTACACGCTCTCAGCTGACGTAATAGATAAAATTAGGGTCGCCAACGCGCATGTGATGCTCCTGGTGTTGCAAGCGTCCATAGGCTACGGTAACCTCTTACCATCAGGCGGACAGTAAGCTTGTTTGCCACCATCGTGATATAAAAAAGAATTTAAAAAAATTATGCAATGTTTAAAAAGTATAATTTTTGAAAAAAGAACCCGAAACTAGTACTAATAATTCAATGTACGGGTGTTCTTTGTTTGGCAGAGGTGACGTTTACAATCATGCAAGCTTTCCTTCTCGCACAAAGCCCTATAAAAATAAACGAAAAGTACGACTAAATAGTGGGTAGTGTTTATTCGTATTGAAAACTTATTCTCTAGAACAGTTTATACACCTTTTAAGTCTAGTGCTCTGCAGTTATGTGACATAATACATTATAGAACAAATTATTTAAAAAAATAACACCTACGTTAAAAATAACTATTATTATTAATTCACACGCCTATTTCAGTAAGCACGAGATAACGTTTAACCAGTGGTGACATTATTCAATCTTCCCGTTTATACAGAAAATGTACTATTATTGTAATTTAGGTGATGTTTTTATGCTCTTCCATAATCGAACTTCAAAATATGAAGTACTAATTCATTCTCCGCTTTCGGCAACTGAGCATGGCAATTAGTTGCAAAAGAGTAATTTATTTTCTAACTGTCTCCGATTAAGACGAAGGTAGAGGCGATATAGTATAAAGGTTTTTATTAATTACCAAGCACTGGGAAGCTTACGTCTGCGTTACCTGAAGAAAGTGATGTCCATAAACACACACTACGGATTTAAATGTATTAAGAAGGGAAGTCATAAGTTCCCTTTTTTATCCGTTACAGCAAAGTGACCACACTGCATCGGATGGTAAACACAGTGTCATACTCTAACTGAGTATCAAGTAGCGAGACACCTATGTCTCCCTACTCGTCACAATCATGCCTGAATCCCCCATCTTTACTTTCTCATTCAGTAAACGCTATTTTTTTACGCCGGTTTTCTGGGAGATAGGGGTACTACGTGGTACATTCACGCTTTATACAACTGTTTACTTTAAAAATTTACATCTATTCTAAATATGACAAGCCGACAGGTTTCTCAAGTTGACTTGAGGTAGTGGGTGACAGAGGTAAGCCATTTACAGAGTATCTGCATATCAAGTAGTCATCATTTATAATTATATCATAACATTTCAGAGCGTCCACAGGCGTCCGTGTCTTTGTTATTACACAATTTTAAACAGTCGCGCTATTAAAAGCCGGTGATTCTTCTCGCGACCGGCGCGCTGCGGCGTAAAAGTATTCTATGCCCTATGAAACATTATTGACATGTGATTAGGTGCCGAAGCAATCGCACGCCACGCCCGATCTTTACGCGCGCTTACTGCAGAGATCCCATTAATTAATGATTTATGCCATTAGGGCATGTCGGGAATACAATACAATACAAATATTTAGCGAATTAAAAAAATACTAGGTCCACCAAAATAGAATAGACCTAGTTTCATTTATATTTTATTCTTTGTTTATTCACAATGGCAATGTACTTTCGTTTTATATATATCGAGGAAATTTAAATAATACTGCGAATTACATAATAATATATCTTCAAAGGACGAGGTCCCTATGGTTTTGTGTTCAAGTCATAGCACTCGATTGTCTCTCGCTACTCGATACTCTAATTGGACGGCACTGCGCTTACCATCAGGTACAGTGTGGTCACTTTGCCGTGCCAGGTTAAAAAAGATCAGATCAGAGGATCTAGTGTCGGAGTACTCAGAAGGCCGCAAAACGGCCAAACATCGTACCCCAACCAACCAAACCGGCTGTACATTGGCTAAACTCGGAACTTGCGTGTACCACTATAGCGGTACTAAATACACACATTTTAATTAAGTATACGAAAATATTCCAAAACGTAACTTCAAAATGTTATCATTTTGATCTTGTTAAAACAAAGTGTTGGAGTAGCAAGTAAGATATCAGACAGCATCTTCTCCAAGGCAATATGTAATAAAAATCTGTATTGAATTATTCACCCGCAGTCATGTAAAATGTAAAACAAGTTTCGCGTGAAATATTCTAATCCCAAAGGTGCAATGTTATCATTATAAGAATCAAATTACATTCTTATTATAAGACGTGGCATGTAGTAAATGTACCATTGAATCATGTTTATTATGTTACATGTTTATTGTCTTGTCTTGTCTGACAGGTTCCTAAAGGGTTTTGTACTATCTCTAGGTCGAATGATTTCCTATAAACATTTAGCAATTATTGTAAATCGGGTGAAAATGAATACTACTATATAATATTATAAATGCGAATTTTGAGATGGATGGATGGATAGATGTTTGTTACTCAATCACCTATAACGGCTGGACGGATCTGGTTAAAACTTGGCAAGTAGATAGATTATAGTCTGGAATAACACATAGGCTACTTTTTAAGCCGGAAAATTGTACGGTTCCCGTGGGATAGTTTTGTATTTGTTTTACACATAATAAGAGATCGACATGATTTTTGCATAACTGTGTTAGTTGAGGGATCTGAGAATGACATATGCTACTTTTTATCCCGGAAAATGCATGGTTCCTATGGGAAAGCATAATACAGAAAGATATCTTAATGAAATAATTGCTTAAGATGTCTCCATGAATTTTAAACATTTTCTTTTAAAAATAACTACCACGCGGGCGAAGCCGCGGACAAAAGCTAGTACAAAATAAAATCTTAATACGAGACTATTTCAAGCTATAAAAATAAAGTGCAATATTATCATTCTTCGAAAACCAAATTCAACGAACGCAAATGCAACTTAACATAGTTTTTATATCTATTTGATTGAGGCAATTCAGAGATGACTTAAGAACATTTAAATTGTTGCAGTAAGCATTAAACAAACACTGGATAAGTGCCACTTTTACTAGAAAACAAAGGGTTCCGATTTTCAAATAACTGAAAAAATAATAGTTACATATATTTAAATAACAAATGAAATCCACTTTGTTGGGCAGCGCATGACTTAAGAACGTCAGAGCCGATTTGGCTATTTTTAAAGTGTTCATAATAATCCAATTAAGGACGTTTTATTAGGGACAAAGAATTAGATAATTAGGAGAATTCAGGATAACAAGCATATTTTACAATAGGTTTGCAATCTCCAACCGGACCGATAAACGTAATCACACATGCAAAGCTGTAAACAAAATACTTAATGCTTTCTAAATTTAAAGAACATTACACAATTGAAATGAAACAACTTTTACGGATTTTTATTAAACTTTTTTATCCCGACGTTTCGAAAGCTTTACAGCCTTCATGGTCACGGGGGAGACTGAGTTGTATGTCGTCACGCAAGTATAGTGCAATGTTTCTACCCTCCATATAGTCGTTTTTTAATTTCTATATTGTAGTCCGATCTACGCAGAAGGAGCTCACAGTGTCTTGAAGTCTGGCAGCTGGTCTAATATACTTGCGTGACGACATACAGCTCAGTCCGCCCCGTGACCATGAAGGCTGTAAAGCTTTCGAAACGTCGGGATAAAAAAGTTTGTTAAACCGCGATAGAATCCATAAAATTTGTTTCATTTCAATGTACAATATTCGCGTTAACATAAGAAACCATTAAACATTACACAAGTTCTTTACCTCCAGTTACTTCACACATGGCGTCAATGGGCGACGAGTCTGACGGTACGAGTCCAGTGTCCCTCTCAACCGCGGGAGTGCCAGCCAGCCGAAGCACTAAGGAAAATAATCTTTGGTCCCATCGAAATGGCTCTCGGGTCAACTCCGACCCCGGTATAGGACAGTTCATCGGCAGATTAAACTGAAAATAAAAATATTGACTTTAGCTCTGGATTCACACTCCGAATCGGCATAATTGGGTATATTTTGGAGCGATTTTGAGACATAGCAGCAGACAGTTTCGATTCTAGTACGTCTAATCTAAAAACCATATCCATTTGCATCTTATTGCATACAAAATTTAGTACATTGATTCATATTGTATATTATGACAAACTACCGACTATTGCCTTAGGACATATGCTCCCGAATCGACGAGTTTAAACGAGCTAAGGACACCGTAAAAACGGATGTACGTGCTCTAGCCTAACTGAGTTTTTCAACGTATATTCGCTAGCGACAACGTAAAATATTTATATGCCAAATAAACACCACCACTAGCGGTTACGTGAGAAAATCAATTTACTATAAGAACGAAACAAACAGCTCTGCAACGCTAGCGACTTCGTTTACCTATTTTATTATACCTACCTACCTATTATTCTACCGTTTTTATAATAAAATTACTATTAACTTTATAATAAAAACTTATTGTTGAGCTACTAAAGTTGCGCGGAGGGCGCGTGTATCCAAGCTGCGAGTCATCCGCTCGTATAAAAAAGACCCGACACACAGACGTTGCGCACAGACCCTTACGTAAAACAGAGGTGAAGTAAAAGTCTTGTTATGCGTCTGCGCGGTGTAGACGGTGATATTGCCGAAACCATATACACTGATCCCCAACCTCTTTACTTTCTTCAAAAATCGATAACGTACTAGACTTCTTTAGCAAGTGTTTATTGACAGTGGTGATCATACCCACCAGGTGACCCGCTAGCTCGTTTAACCATCTTTCCCATCAAATCCGTTTTGGACAAACAAATACAACATCATGTTAATTTTAATTAAAATACTTTCCCAATATACAAAATAAATTCCTCCCCAATTAGCTACCTAAACAATATTTGGCAGTTAAAATTTAATTTAACAGGTCTCGATAAAGTACTTCATGTACACTAATTTAATAAACATGTTAGTCGTTTCCAATATTAATTGTGATTAATAATAAAATCTAATACTAACTAGGTAGTAAGATGCCATCTGGTATGTAAATGGCAATAAAAAAAACTAAAGCCGATATCGCCTTAAATGTAGCAGTGCAACTAAAACTGCCTTATGGCCTTATGGAGATGGTTGTTTGCCTAGAGCATAAATATTCGTTAAGCAGTGCTTAGCTATACTTTGCTCTCGTTGCTCATCATGTTAAAGGAACATCTAAACATTAATGTACATAATATATTTTCTAGGAATGTTATAAATACTGATAGTAATTATAAATTAATTTCTTATTTATAATTTTGTAGTGCTGGGCTTACGGTGAGAAAGGGAGATTTTATATGGTTAATATGGTTGGGTAATAGGAACTCGGGAGACGGAAGGAGTCCAACAGCACCAAGACCCAAAACAATTATTTGTGAATCAGACATTTCAGTGGGTGGATTGAACTCACGGCCTCTAGTTTCAGAGCCGGTTAATCTCTAGCTACGCCACGGGGGCTGTCGAAAGTCTGTGTTCTTGTTTTTCGATTCGATAAAACGATATGCAACGGAAATAAGTTGGGCCAATTGTAATCTGCCTACAGTTGTAAACTTGACCCATGTATATTTTTATATTGAGTGGATCTTACTATAGAATAGAAAGTTAGTGATGTTTTCCTTGTGTCATTACATAAGGAAAACTTTGTGAGGAAACCCGCATACCTGAGAATTCTCATAAGAATTTCGAAGGTATCTGAAGTCTACCAATCCCCATTAGGCGAGCGTGGTGGACTAAGGCCTAACCCCTATCATTAGTAGAGAAGGCCTGTGCCCAGCAGTGGGATAATGTTTAATACAGGGCTAGTATTATTACTATCATTACCATCACGATACGACAGAGTACATTATATTTATTAATAATTAATTCGTTTACATTACTTATCGTCTTAGTTGACCGTATTACATATTATCCAGCTTATGTTATGAAAACAATTTATAATTTAAATGGTATAGCATTTAAATATAATCATGTCATTAAGATTTCCAGTGTAGTGTGTATACAAGGACCAGCGCTGCGAGACTTCCCGATATTCGTGGAACCTCCAGTAGGCCTACTGAAATCAATTCCAATCTCGAACTCGTTACAGTTTCAATTCCAATCTAGAAGATATTGGAACTCTAACTGACTCAACTAAATAAAATAGAATATTTACGAACTAGCGGTCGTAAAACTCTATTTCATTTAGTTACTAAAAATTCCGCTGTATTTAGTTAAATCTCGCGCTGGTGTTGCGTTGAAGAGTGCAAATTGTACAGTTTTCGAACGCAATCCCAATTTTAAATTGGAATCGAGTGTCAAGAGTAACCTCCCAGACTTTACAACCTAAAATAGGTCGTATCGCGCCAGAATTTAAAAGAGCATGCTTAGCACACGTTCTTTCATATTGGATGTATTTTGGTATTTTTTAATGTTTAGATAAATAGAAATTATATAATAATTTTGTTTTACACCTTTTTAAGACATTTTTATATAATCAACACCCGTTAAAAAATATAACTGTTGTACATGATAAAAATATTACAGATTTTTTGATTATAATGTTCCACTTTTATCTAACATAACCAGGAGGGTTACTCTTGACACTCGATACCAATTTAAAATTGGGATCGGGTTCGAGAACTGTACAATTGACACTCTTGAACGCAACACCAGCGCACGATTTAACTGAATACGGCGGAATTTTTAGTATCTAAATGAAATAGAGTATTTATGATCGCTAGTTGGTAAATATTCTATTTCATTTAGTTGACTGAGTTAGAGTTCCAATATCTTCTAGATTGGAATTGAAACTGTATCGAGTTCGAGATTAAAATTGATTTCAAGAGTAGGCCTACTGGTCTTATTTAAAAAAACTGGCAATACTGATCAAAGCGCTAACTACCAAATATATTAACTGGGCGTGTTGTTTCAGCGGTACTCAGATTATGACTCTCTGGTTAATCTTTTTTATAGTTAAATATTACGTCATTACATAATTCCAGGTTTAGTCACTCTACATGGTTCTTTATTTTAAATAAGAATAGTAAGTCTAGTCCGTATGTTTCAACCGTAGTCGATTTTAAGTGATGTTAGTCTTTGTCATCGACATATAATAATAGGATCATCCCGTTGTTACATCAATAGTCCGTCTTGAATGTTCCACAATGTGATTACGTTTACAACATAAATCTTAATGTACTGGGTTAATTGGCTTTGCTTAAAAATGAACACTTCGATTGTACATACTTGAAAATGGCGTATCTTATTGAAGACAGCTCAAAATAGGTACAATAATTGTATGATACAAACTTCAAGGAGTTTTTTTACTATGAAGTGTAAGCTATGGTAAAATATTATATTTGTGGAAACTTTTAAATGGCCTTTTTGTGTATAATATTCTGTATTTATATTGTAAATGCTAGCTGTAAGTTTTCCGAATAAATAATAAATAAAAAAAATTACGGAATGAAGTTTAATATTTTTATTTAGTCGATTTTTGCCCTCGCTACTACAGAAGAATGAACGGCGTAAATAAGGAAAACTGTAAATGTACGGATATTTTTACTTTTATATCACATAATATACTAAATATAGATTTGGGCGAAGCCATAGTGTCCCATCCACGTTGTAATTGAGAGTAGGTAACCGAACATTTTTTTTCTCAAATTGCCTTGCGCAATACGAAATGCTTCGGCGAAGCAAGAGTTTTAAACTTTGTTTATGCTTAATGTTTGAATGATTCTTTTATTTACTTTCCCTGGCTTCTCCTCCGCCTATGTGTTGCGTTGGAATCGAAACACTCAAGGTCCCGTTGTGATTGCCCAACCCGGGAACAGACTACCTGTTTTTAGGAAAATATGCTACCTCTAGGTCAATTAGGCGAGGTCTTATTAATCCCGTAACAAAATGGAACAAAAATCCAATCGAAGCCCGCATTGTAAAGTAGTATTCATGTTTTTTATAAATATCCTAATTGCCTAAGGCTTTATGCCACAATTGCAATGGTCCGGTCTTTAATTATAACTGTGTAAAATGTATATATCGACCAGATATTTTGCTATGACCCGGCACAATCCTTTACACTAACTCTCATAACGTAACTTACTTTAATAGCCAGCTGGCGATATCATTGCATGATATCTCAGCAAAATGTTGGATTCACTCCTTATTTTACTTTCATTTAGGTACAATTTTTGGCCCCTTCATTAATATAAATAAAATAATAATTGTTTATTTTTTGTTAAGCAAATATTACACATTAAAATTTGTGTTATTTATATAGTAATATAAGTATATTTAAAGGTTAGTGTTATTAAATTAAAAAGTTGTTTTTTTACACAACGAAATTGTAAGATAATTATATAATATTTAACTTTACGAACTTATAATTCTTATAAAAAGTGACTACTCATCAAGCAAATCAAAAACTTTTCAACTCGAACAATAAGAAATAATTAGAAAATTTATAAACAATCGTTTTACATACTGCAAGGCCAGTAAATAAAGTCGATTCAAATAGCCCAAAACTAGATTATTAGCATAGAAACCGCATAGTTTAATTGAGAATTTTAAGTTTGCTTATATTTCAATGTACGTAACCTACAAGAGTTTAAAAATTCATTTCACCACAAACCCGGGCCGAGATAAGATATGGTACGCGTGGTTTACTGATACTGCTATAGGGTATTTTTCCGATTTAACTACATTCTTGAAAATACATAAATGTATGTACACAACATGTAACACGATTAACGCACACTGTGAAAGTAGTTTGTTCTGAATAAGCGACTGAATCGATATCAACAATTTTTTAATAGACGATTTTGTTTTCCAAAAAAAATTAAGACTCAGGTAAATAATAGTCACCCTTTAATTCAACGTTCAAGACCAACGAAACTGAAACATATACTCGATGCGATAAAGTATTTACTAAATGCAATAATAAAGAACACTTTAAAAAATCAAATAATTAAATTTACGAACTTTATGTCGAAAATTAGTACAACTAATTTCATAAAAAACAATATTTATATTCCTCGCAGTCTAATTTCAATACATGAATTATGATTGTAATAATATTTTTAAATTGGAGTGTCTGAGGTTGTGCGTTATTCCCGTTACACGTAGTATATTTTGACCCATCGTCGTAATATGTTAAACAAAATTGAAAAATTGTTTTTTATACGAGACTACAAAATGATTTATTGGGTCATCTGATAACAATTGATCTCCACCAATGAATACCCAGAAGACCAGGAATATGGGTGAAAGTTAAGAAAAGGATATGGATTTAAAGAGGGAGGATTATTTGGGCCTACAAAAATCTCACCCACCATACGAAACATGTCAATTATCTTACTCCACATCAGTACTACTGAACTACTGCTGGGACTTATTAATCCATATTAAATCATCAAGTTAATTAGTGAACCGACATTTAGTGAACATACGAATAACAGGAAATAAACCACTTTTTAGTTTTTATTATTAAAGTGGATTTTTGAATGTTTAGATAAAGTTATAATTATTTTTAATTTCAGACATGATTATCTTAGAATCGAATATTTTTGAACAAAAGAGTAAGTCAGCCTCAGATCGCACCTAAGCTAGTGCGATTTATTATTACTTAGAGCATATAGAAATGTGAACAACACAAAAGTCTAGAAAAAATAATATAAAAAAAATGGCGCGATCACGTTTCCGTTAAAGTGTACGATTACCATAAAAATAAAACATTTTCATCGTTTCATACTCTTGTTCACCAATTAAACTAATGGGGACACCCTTAGGGCCAACAAGTGGTTCAGACAACGTAAGAGTAATGTGATGCTAGTCAAAAACACTTTATCACACACTTAGTTGCAATTGTGAAAGAATCTAAAAGTAGTAACACATAACATAAGTCTTCATAAAATTAATAAAAAAATAGTATGCCGTCCAGTAAGCTGCATTTAGGCACGAGCTAGTTTCCGAATGGCTTTGTATACACTTTGATAGTTATAATTGGTCATGGTTTATATTCATCACCAAGACAATTAACATATTACACGTCCGTGTCTTTTAAAGCTGTTTGGAAACAACATGTTTTCGGGAGTAGTTTTTTTTTAAACGCTTCTTTTATGTTTAGCAAACTACATAAAAGAAAATGCATATACACTCACGCCTGTAATCCCCAAAGGAGTACGCAGAGGTGTAACCAGTGCACCCACTTTTCGCCGAATTTATTACGGTCCCATAATGTGATAGGGGTCGAGCCTATCGCCATACCAGGCACAATTCCAGACTCCGGGCTAATACTGAGCATGCATAGAAAAACCCATTATCACTTTACCCGACCCGGGGATCGAACCCGAGCCCTCAGAACAGCAGTCGTTACGCATGCGCAATTACAACTGCGCCACAGAGGCAGTCTATATATCCTTGTTATAATAATCATGTACAGCATCTCTCAATCTCAGTTCAGTTTTTTATTAATTTAGTTAAGTAAGGTAGCTATTAAGTGAGATCTGTAGGCCTACTCTTGAAATCAATTCCAATCTCGAACTTGATACAGTTTCAATTCAAATCTAGAAGATATTGGAACTCTAACTCACTCAACTAAATGAAATAGAATATTTACGAACTAGCGATCGTAAATACTCTATTTCATTTAGTTACTAAAATTCCGCCGTATTCAGTTAAATCGTGCGCTGGTGCTGCGTTCAAGAGTGCCAATTGTACAGTTTTCGAACCTGATCCCAATTTTAAATTGGAACCGAGTGTCAAGAGTAACCCTCCTGTTTGTCTGCAATTCAACTCTAAGGAGATATAAATAAGGGATCAAACTGAATGGAAATTTAAAGAACGCCGACCGATGGTGACGAATTTTTGAATAATACTTAGCCTTGTCTGTCGTGCCTGTCCTTGGAGTTATACTTTTTTTCTTAAATCAAACTTCAATGTATCAATTCGAGGATCAAAGTTTTGTATGGAAATATGTAAACTGAAGATATTAATTAAATTGGGTATGACCATAGTTTTATTTTCTTTGTTGCTTTTTACTATATCCCTATACTAACCCCACGCTTTTTCAATTTAATTATTTTCTATTTTTTATTTCAGCTAGCTAAAGTTTGTTTTTTTGGTGTTTTGAATCATTTTTTTTATACTGGCACGGCAAAGTGACCACACTGCACCTGATGGTAAGCGCAGTGCGGTCCAATTAGAGTATCGAGTAGCGAGAGACAATCTATCCCCCGCTACTCAACACAATTATGCCGGCCTGCTTCTTCACACTACGCCATGGGCAAGAAGGTGAAGAAGAGGTCGAGGGTCTATTGTCAGAGTACTCAGAAGGCCGCAAAACGGCCAAACAACGTACCACCCAACTCTAGACCCCCGACAAAAAAAACATTTTGACCAAACAATCATATAAGAATATTACTTTATCGGTTGTGCTTAATGCTCCCAGTGTGATGATAAGGAACACTGATATTTTGTTGTATATTTCTATTTGGACTAAAATGCTTATAATTCTGTATAGTATTTCGTTAATTATTGTTTTTCTTACAAGATTCCATTTAAGATTCTATATAATATGATTCTATATAAGAATGAGCCATATATTATACCCAATTGAACATTATAGGCATGGGCATTACAAATGTGAAATTACTTAAATTATTTTTATACTTTAGGAAATACAAAATATAAGCATATATTATGTTTTTGTTAAATAATAATGTGATTTTTATTTATTAAAGTTACCAAGAGATACTGGAGTAACCCATAAATATAAAAACACAAAGTTCAATGTTCCCCTAAACATGTATTAGTTATATAGACATTTTTTTATTGGAAGTTAGATGAAAAATGTTAATGAGTTTATTATTTAAAACTGGTTTATGCATATTATCATTCATAAATAGAACAGTAAAGAAACTAATTGAAATAAACTTATAAGTATGGTGTCACTGGACACTGCTAAGCAGACTTAATTCTGGCTACACTAAGGACATAAAACTATATGTATACTGTAGAGAAAATTTAATTTCAATTCTAAATGTATTTAGCTTTACATAACTTTATAAATCATACTGTTTAGAAAATTTTATTTCAATTCTATAATGTATTTAGCTCTTAGAGTAGGCAACCAAATAAATACTCTAAGATTTAGCTTTATATAACTTTATAATTCATACTGTTTAGAAAATTGTATTTTAGTCTTTAGTTTTTGTTTTGTAACAATTTATGTATACGTCTGATGGACTAGTATCCATGGACATGAATAAATTAAAAAAAAACTATATGTAATACAAAAAAATATTACCTCTTCCTGAATACCGGCATTACTTGACAGTTTCCCCCCATCAGTGATCACAACAATAACAGAAGGTTCCAGGTAAAATGGGCACCTCCCTTGACCATAGGTATCAATGCCAGTTTGCATACGGTTAATGTTCAAAACATCAAATGCATGTTTCAAAGCAGCACCCATAGTAGTCAATCCCAAACATTGCAGATTCTTCAACTCATTAATAAATGTAGCCAGATTTTCCTTCCAACCAGCCTAAAATATAAAAAAATGGTTTATTCAAAATGTGCTGAAATGTCTTGTATCTGTGTCAGGTAGATCTAAACGTAAGCCATTATGTATTCAGAATTATTTTATAGAGCTTGTATAAATACTGTAATAAACTAGTCATAACCACATTTATAAGTAATGTTGTTAACAAGCTTACTGGGAAGTGTTTTAAATTATTATTAACAATGGGAATATTACATTTACAATCGTGCCCATAACATAAGTCTCCCACTTAGTCAATTTAAATTTCCCTCCCAGAACGCCATTTCGTTGTGTACGGCCTCGGCCAATGAGATGTTGCGACGAGAGCGCAGTAGCGAACGAGCGCTATCGCGGAGGCAGCAACGGCGGCGGTTCGTCCTGTTTACGTCGTACTGTCTATTTCAGTAAATTCGCACTTTCAAAGTATGTAAATGTTCTGGCTTACAGATCACAGTGCTTCAGATACAGACTACACAGGACCGGCGTAATAAGTTATATATGCACAAAATACAAGGAATTCCTCGTTAACGTGTTCACTTTGATATACTAACCTTGATGTTCGCGGGTGGCTCTTCGAAAGTTAGGAGCATATACCTGTCGCCTCTGCTTTCGGGGGAACGTTGACGTACCTAGGAAATAAATTTGGTCAGTCCAACACACTAGCACGCGATAAACAAATCGATCACAAAAACGAGGCGGTTGACGAGTCGATGACACTGCACGTACCTTTACGAACGTTTCCACAGCGCCCTTGGCTACATCGAGCAACGTCGGGCGTCCGCCCAAATAAGCTCTTTGGTTCATAGAAGCTGAGGTATCTATTAAAAAGACTATGATAGTCATCGTGAAAATTGCCTATATGTCCTTCGATATACATTAAAATGTATGCACGCTATTATGAACTAAGAACAAAAATGGCCGCTACATCGTATGCAGATCCGCTGAGAAGCGACCGTCCGACAGCCGCTTCGACGAGCAGCTGAACAAGCTACGCCACGAAGACTCTAAAAGTACCACGTGACCTAATCATACGTTCGGGTGTTCTCGGCATCCAATAGAAAAACGTTCGGCAACTTTCGTCTCCTAGCAACGATGTTGCCATGTCTTGAAAAAAACTAACCTGTATTTTAAATTCCCAAGCATCGTGCAGACGCGTTGTGACGAAAATAAATTAAATATGAAATATTTTGATTATAACTAATAAGGTATCAGTTTTGATTGACTATTGGACATTACATGAATAAAATGTACAATAGAAATCGATAACAATGTGTTTTGATACTTTATTTTTAGCTAATAATCTAGGTCCTGGGTATTAATATAAATTCTTTTACCAAACTAGTACACTAAATATAAATTTTATTGCAATTAAATTTATTGATAATTATTCGCAATGATTACTTAGCATTATCTGCAGAATACTTAATCGTGTACAATTTTATTTATTGGAAATTTATCAGTAATTGTGTTAATGAATACCTAGTAACAACTATTTTATCTGAACTTTATTTGTTAACATAAGCGGAATTGATTTCCATAAAAACCGGCACTGCAATTATATATAGCAACACTGTTCCGTACACATTGTACATTACAAAGTAATATAACTGATTTTTTTTCTTTCATTAAGTGCATTATAGGTAATAATATGAAAACTAAAACAGATAAAAATTGTATTAATAAATTTATGTAGATAAGTCTTCAATAAATTAAAATAATCACAAGTATGAATAATAAAGTACTTCCATTGTTATTAGCGGCACATTTAAATGTAGGAATAGTGATCACCGTTTTGAAAAATTAACATTCCTGCTTGCTTAATATATAATTATCGTTTAACATTAATTATATAAAACAAGATGCCATCTGATGGTCAATATTTTTGTCTAAAAGTAACTGTTTCATGGTAAGTTTTCCGCGTTTCACCTTCCTTGTCTGAGCATACGTTGATGCAGCATGTATCATCTGTATACAAGGCGATTCAAGACACTGATGACTCAGCATGCTATGTAATAGGCAATAGAAAACATTGATGACAACAGACTGCCTTGATGGCGCAGTTGTAATTGCGCATGCGTTATGACTGCTGTGCTGCAGTCTCGGGTTCGATTCCCGGGTCGGATAAAGTGATATTGTTTTTTGTGAAATTATGCTCGGTATGGCGATAGGCTCGCACCATATCACATAGTGGGACCGTAATGAATTCGGCGAAAAGTGGGTGTACTGGTTACACTTCTGCCTACCCTTTCGGGGATTACAGGCGTGGGGGCATATGTATGTATGATGACAACATATTGTGTTGTACACGGTGCTACATGCATGAGCAGTTTGTACCAATGAAAATATAACCACTACGCTCAATAAGTACGAGTTTATGCGTCAGAAATATGGAATCGTGGACAGAATAAACCGTCGGTTATGTGATGCATATTAAATTCCAAGTTCCTGGTGGTAGGATATTCGTATCCGCCCGGATAGCGATCACCGTACACAGGGTGTAAAACCCGCCATAGTGGCACACGCAAGTGAGTCGCGTTCGGGGATCAGCCAGTGTACATCCAGTTTGTGTCGGGGGCCTAGAGTTGCAGTACGATGTTTGGCCGGTTTGCGACCTTCTGAGTACTCTGATACTAGTATTAGAGTACTTAGAAGGTCTAGACCCACGGTGGGACGGTGGGTCTAGACCCACGACCGCTTCTTCACCTTCTTACCCATGGCGTAGTGTGAAGGAGTAGGCCGGCATGATTGTGTTGAGTAGCGGGGGATGGATTGTCTCTCGCTACTCCATACTCTAATTGGACGGCACTGCGCTTCCCACCACGTGCAATGTGGTCACTTTGCCAAGAATAAAAAAAGTTGTGTCAGTCCACACTTGGACAGTCGTTGCGTGGGTTTTAGGAACTAAAAAGGAGTAAAATTCAATCTCCACTGACGCAGACATGAAGCGAAGTGATAGTGTATTCTGTATACAGCAGATGGCCTCTATTTTCACATTTTAATGCATAAATTTATTTCCTTTCTTTAACGCATAGAGTAACTTGACTATACACATAGCAAAGTATAAAGCTGGCCCAACACCTTGGCCCAATGTGTACAGTGGGCATTAGATGCAATTCATATGTTTCCGGATTTGGTTCATCCAGTACTTCTAATGCGGCATACCCACTGACGTCTATTATACTGGACAGGATATCTAATACAAAATGACAGCTATTTTCTTGACTTATTTGAAGCGCCCCTCTCGAGTGTATTTGAAACTAAATTTGACATATAATAGGGATGTTGATATTTTTTAAAATATCGAATTTCCGATATATCGATATTTGTAACTATATAAATATCGGAGTTTGATATATCGAAAAAAAATATCGATATTTCGATATATCGATATTTATTATCACAAATTTTGACTCGTCTAGGGGTCTGGTCCTGACGCCCTACATCCTTTCTTCGTGAATCGGTGCGCCAATGAATTCATTAGATTCAAAGATCTTGGAATCATATTTGACGACACCTTAAAACGTGATATTTTTTTAACTTATAATTTTTTGCCATGAACTTAATATTATTTTCTACTTTTTAGTTCGGCTAGCTATTAAAGCGTACTATTTTTTAAATATAATTTATAGTCCCAAAACAGCATCAAACCTAGTTATAATAAAATATTCGATTGCAAAGTAAGACCCCATAAAAAAAATATGATCTAAAATGATACCTTATGTTTTTTATTATCTTGGTGAACCTATAGATCATAGGTCCTTCATACGTGTGTAAATATTCAAGTAAATCGGATGTCTTGAAGGTGGTGAACATTACGTTGAAAGATTCCGTTACATATATACTTAGTCAACTTAGATACAATTGTAGCTAATATAAAGTGTGTAAAGACAATCATAATGGTACTGAGCTACAAAATTATTTAGCTACACAGTTTATAATCCACTATATTTATTATACAAATTTAAGTGAATACTATACTAAGCAACTAAATTAAATAGGGATAGAGGAAACACATATTATAGTGTAAGAAAGTACCGTAGAAGTTGACGATGATGTAGTAGTTTCAATAATTTACGAGTATAAATATCGATCTCCGATATCTATATTTCAATATCGAAATATTGAAATATCGATCGTCCAAAAAAATATTAGCAATAAATATCGATATTTCTAAATTATATTTTTTTTTTCTATATTTTATCAACATTCCTATCATGTATATATATATATATATATATATATATATATATATATATACCTGAATTTGAAACTAGTAATTTTAAAGATGAAATTATAATTTGTAAGCAAAAAATAACTCTAATAAGACATATTTTTATGTTAATTTGTTTTGTAATAGCAAATTTATATATAAATTATATCTAGGTAGTGTTGCCCAAGTTTCATATCGACAATACATATCGATATATTTTTTTTTGTTTCGATCTACTATTATTTATGCTTTCATGCTGTGCCGTGAAAAACATAAAATCATGAATTAGGATTGATCATATATTTTGAAACTAGCTTTTGCCCGCGACTTCGTCCGCGTGGAATAATGACTTCCGGAAAAAAACAATTTATCCCCCTTTTCTCCCCGTTGGGAGGGAATTTCCAATAATCCTCTCTCAGTGGTAGCCTAATCCTCCCAACAAACACACAGGCCAAATTTCAGCTTTCTACTGCCAGTAGTTTCGGCTGTGCGTTGTCTGTCAGTCTAATAAAAAAACCTACTTCACTTAAAACTAAATACCTATAACTACTATAATTAATAATACCTGATCGTAGCGTGATGAAAAGTATACTATAACCTGCCCAGGAGTATGAAGAACAATTGTACCAAGTTTTGTTGAAATCCGTCGAGTGGTTTTTGTTTCTATAACGAACATACAGACAGACAGACAGATAAAAATTTTACTGATTGCATTTTTGGCGTCAGTATCGATCACTAATCACCCGCTGATAGTTATTTTGGAAATATATTTCATGTACAGAATTGACCTCTCTACAGATTTATTATAAGTATAGATAAAATAAAATTTGTATAAGTACAACATAAAGAAACTACGAGGAGCTCTAGATCGGTAAACCTACATGTTTTTATACTCCAGGTTTCCAACTGACTCGGTGATACAAAAACTATGGCTGAGAAACATGAATGTTCAGACACAGATTCTCCACAGATACACCCTTAAGTATTAATTGAATCTATTGGTAATCTATAGTTTTTTTTTCTACATATATTTATTTATCTATGAAATTGTCTATATATATATATATATATATATATATATATATATATATATATATATATATATTATGTGTAATTATTTATTGATCATACATTTGTATATGTGTATGTATGTGTGTATATATTTGTATAAATATACATTTATTTAAAGTATTTTTGTTTATTTATATTTATTGGTGTTTTTAATCCTTTATTCTTTAGACTGCCCTCTCTTTCTCCTTTTCTTATATCCATCCCATGGTTGTCTGTAAGAAATTTCCTAGAGCGATAAGACCGCCATTTGTACTTTTAATATATAAATGTAATCTTTCTTTATTTTTTTATCTTAAGTGTACAATAAAGGGTAAATAAATAAATAAATAAATGTTGAAAATTTGTTTCCAAACATAAATAGCTATTTATGTTCTAAACATTTTATGGAAGATTGTTTTATTAGACATGTTTCACGGACCCAGTTAAAAATAGGGCAGTGTGCCCACAATATTTTCCGGTGGGTTTAATATTATATTAAGCGTTTTAATTATAATATAGTATATTAAAATATGTTTTGCTAAGGCGATGTTTTTATTATTTTTAAGATTTGTAAACCATCGACTGTTGTGTATCATTGTCGATATCATCATCATCCTTCGTGTCTCAACTCTATCGTTAGTTCCACGGACGCTCACTACTGCTATCAGCGCCAATATGGCGAAAATCAAATATGCACACTTTCGCGGATCAAATATCCTGTCCAGTATAATAGACGTCAGTGGGCATACCCAACAGCAATACAAAAACACTTAGAGTAGGCAACCAAATACTCTCTAAGCAAAAACATAATAAACAAAAAACTAAAATACAAATATAGATACAGACTTTTGTAAAATGCCTTCCACACGATACGATTTGATTGTCAATCAGATTTGTCAAATGCCCAAAAGAACACCAATTTTAGTATTATTTTGTTGCCTCTGCTCAGTGTTACCAACTCCGAAAAATATTTAACCCTGAGGCTAAAGTGAAAAACCCGAAAAATTGTCACAACTACATGGAAATGTCCGTAAAAAATCACCAAAAAAACAATTTTAACTTTTTATTTATTTATAAGCTATTTAATATTTCGTTTATACAAATAAATTTAATCATACTATTGCTAGATAATCCTCTACTACAGCAAGACCTATCCACTTTTGTGCTTCTTAAAAATATAAACAGCAGTTTTTAAAACAATCTGTTTTGGAATTTAGTTTGCATAAGAAAATCTAAATATTTTATATAAAATAGATAGGTTTATCAACATATTAAGTTAACGATTCTGCCTATATTTAAATACAGATTATAAATGGAACTGCCTTGGTGGCGTAATTGTAACTGCTTATGCCCTACGACTACAGTGCTGAGGTCTCGGGTTCGATCCGCGGGTGGGTAAAGTGATATTGGTTTTTTTATCCCGAAATGCTCAGTATTGGCCTGGACTCTGGTATTGTGCCCGGTATGGCGATAGACTCGCTCCTTATTACATCATGGGACGGCAATAAGCTCAGCGAAATGTGGATGTACTAGCTACACCTCTGCCTACCCCTTATGGGATCACAGACGGTAGTGTATTTGTATTTATATATGTAATATATAATAAGTCGCTTGGTCACTAATAAATAGGATTGAATAGATTGGATTATTCCAGAGTATATATTTGTGAATAAAAAGTCCCTAAAAATACCCTTCAACATAAAAAATCCTTAATAAATCCCAAGCCGGGATTAAAACTTATTGACCATCTAAATTTGGGGGGAAACCCCTGATTTGGGAACCCTGAGGGCAAAAAATTTACCAATTAGCATCTACACCACCTGATTTGATTGGACACTTTAGTAGTATTTACAGTAATTTGATTTGTTTTCCTAATTTGCAATACAATTACAATTAATTAATTTAATTTATGCTCTTTATTGTACACTGGAATACATGATATTAAACACACAAAAATAAAATTAAAAGTACAATTGGCGGTCTTATCGCTCTCGGCGATTTTTTCAAGACAACCATGGGATGGAAAATTTGTAAAGGGAGAAGAAAGAGGGGAGGGCAGACTGTGTACATAATAGTTTTAAGGATAAACAACAATAATAAAAATACGAACACAATATATATATATATATATATTTATATATATATATATATATATATATATATATATATATATATATATATATATATATATATATATATATATATACATATTATATGAACATATTACTTATTAGATACATAGATACATACATACATACATACATACATACATACATACATACATAAATACATTCATACATATTTACAAACAAACATACACACATATAAATATGCTAACAATGAAATACAATATATCCGCTGAAGGACATGTATCTATGACTACGAATAAATATATAATAATAATAATACTAGCCCTGTATTAAACATTGTCCCACTGCTGGGCACGGGCCTCCTCTACTAATGAGAGGGGTTAGGCCTTATTCCACCACGCTGGCCTAATGCGGGTCGGCAGACTTCTCATACCTTCGAAAAACTCTCAGATATACAGGTTTCCTCACGATGTTTTCCTTCACCGTTAAAGCAAGCGATAATTAAAATTTTAATACACACATAACTTTAGAAAAGTCAGAGGTGTATGCCACTTGGGTTTCGAACCTACGACTTTCGTCTTGACAGTCCGTACCGCAACCAACTAGGCTATCGCTGCTTCGCATAAATAATAATAATAAAAAAAAAAAATGGACACAATCGAGGTGAGCGTAGGGATGTGACATTGAATGAAAAAATCGATTATTTAAAAATCGTTTTTTCATTTCAATAATAATCGATTTTTGAAAAATCGACGATTTTTGGAAAAATCGTTTTTTTTTCTTAAAATTTTGCGTAATATGTTTTTCTATGTAGTAATATGACTAAAAAATTAATATTAACAATCTATTTTAGGAGTCTTCAATTTGGCATTGAAGTCACCCATTACATCGCTGTAGGAAGCCTTGCTAGGAGACATAGCTTTCTCTATGTCTTCGTACATGGCCTCTACTTCGTCATCAGGATAAGCTGACGTTGGGGCGTACACTTGTAAAATCTTCAGAGCATATCTCTCAGTTATTTTTAAGACGAGGCACGCCACTCATTCTGATAGGCTGCCAACTTCCACAACGTTGTGACTTTTTAGTGACTTGTGGATAATAAATCCGACGCCACCTTGGGATAGTTGGTGACCTTCTCGGAAGTAGAGTAAGTGACTAGAATCTAGGGCCATCTTCTCCTCCCCCGTCTCCGGATCTCGGATAGCCCTAGGATATGCTAGTTAATGAGACTTAGCTCTTCCTGCAACTCAGCGATGTGCTCGTCCAACCGCAGAGAGCGTCCGTTGTACGTCGCCAAAAATAGCTTTTTGTGGTACCCTACCGTAGCCCGGGACTTGTAATGGATGACTTCAATGCCAAAGTGGGAGTACAAGGACACGGCGAATCGAGGGTAGGATCATTCGGCTATGGGTGCAGGAATCACTGGGGGCAAATGCTAGTCAACTTTCTCGAGACCCGGGGGTTCTTTTTGATGAATTCATTTTTCCAGAAGAAGCCCCAGAGGAAGTGGACTTGGCGAAGCCCCAATAATGTCACTAGGAATGAGATTGACTTGAATATGACTGACAAGCGCCAAATATTCAGAGATGTCTCTGTGATCAGTAGGTTTAACACTGGTAGTGATCACCGACTGGTAAGAGGCACTCTAAAAATTAAAATTGACCGGGCGTGCTTAATGAAGTCGACTCTCCGGCCAACTTTGCCCCAAGTAGAGGTCATCTGTGAAGCTTTCCAGCTAGAGCTACAGAACTGATTTGCCGTATTGGAAACTACGGCGGATATTGATGACGCCACTGACAGCCTGGTGCGGGCTCTGTGTGAGGTGGGCTATAAATACTTTCAACCTCACAAAAATAGACGTAAGTCGAAGCTTACACTTACCTCTAGTTGTCACCTGACAAAGCTCAGAACATCAGAAAACACCACCGTCACCTAGAGGTGTATCTCTGGCATAGATGCCAGAGATACTCGCAGAGGTCGAAAGGTATTATGGGGACTTGTATACTCAAAAATCAAGTCCACCTGAGTCCCAGAACGCGGATGATTCGCGTGCCAGACTAACTCACCACCATACAGATGAGTTTCCCGACATCGTCGTGGTTGATGCCATTCTCGAGGTTGTGCAAGAGTACGTATACTTGGGCCAAATAATCCAACTGGGCAAGCACAATTTCAAGAAAGAGGCAGATAGAAGAATTAATTTGGGCTGGACGACATTCGGTAAACTACATTTACATTTTACATTTACATACACTCACGCCTGTAATCCCCGAAGGGGTAGTCAGAGGTGTAACAAGTACACCCACTATTCGCCGAATTTGGGTCCCATAATTTGATAGGGGGTGAGCCTATCGCCATACCAGGCATAGATTCCAGACTCCGGGCTAATACTGAGAAATTTTTAGATAGAAAAACCCAATATCACTTTACCCGACCCGGGGATCGAATCCAAGACCTCAGCACAGCAGTCGTAACGCATGCGCAATTACAACTGCGCCACCGAGGCAGTTGGTAAACTACGCAACCTGTTTGAGTCGTCGATCCCTCAATGCTTAAAAACAAGAGTTTTTAACCAGTGCGACCTACCCGTAATGACCTACGGGGCTGAAACGTGGACACTCACCAATGGACTGGGCAATGCTTGGGGTTTCTATGGTGGATAGAGTTCGCAATGAAGAAGAACCAAAGTCATAGATATTGCTCGCAAAATTAGCATGCTAAAGTGGAAGTAGGCTGGACGTCTGCAGACGGACAGATGGCCGATGGAGCAGACATGTGTTGGAGTGGAGACCGCGTTTAGGCAAACGTAGTGTGGGACGCCCAGCGCCCTGCCGCACGATGGACCGACAACTTGAAGAAGGTGGCGGGTAGTGGTTGGCGTTCACTTGGGGAGGCCTATGTCCAACAGTGGACGGCAGCAGGCTGAGTATACTGCAATATGTTTTGTTATATTTTTAATTTTTGGTTGGTGCCAAATCTTTTTCCTTGTGTATTTTTCACGGTATTGCAGACGGTATTCAAGATAATAAGACTTGACATGTTAATCGTAGTAAGAATGAGTAATGAAATTTTTCAGCGTAGTCTGTTAGTCCTACGTATTCATTTTGTTCAGATTGATGATTAACACTATTGTCACACTTCATGGGTTAATAAATGAGGGAAAGCATAGGAACATCTTTTCTCTTTAGACGCTTTCACAGGTTAATTAAAATGTGTTATTTACTACATCGTGTTACCCCATAAGCCTCCTGTATTTTTAATAAAAACATATGTAATATACAAAAAAATCGAATTTTAAAAACCGTTTTTCAAAAAATCGATTTTAAAAATTGATTTTTATGAAAAAATAATCGATTTTTATAAAAATCGATTATTTTTTCACATCCCTAGTTGAGCGGTCCCGACCAACCAATGACCTTGGATTTCATAATTATTTTTATTCACACTAAATTAATTCGATTGTTAGTTTAATCTAGTCAAACTGCCCGTAAAATTGAATCGTGTGAAAGCCGTTTATTTTTTGGCTCTGTCACTCATAAAGCCTGTCACTCATTCCCATTGATTTATATATTGCTCATTCCGCATTCGTAGAGTCGATGTTCAGTCTATTGCAGGGTTGCCAACCGTACGACATCAGAATTAGAGTACAAATACAAGATTTCGGATCTTCCGTTTAGGGCACGAGGACACTGTCACTATCGAATTGTACAGTATTGTTTGAGATTTAGAAATATGAAATAAGGTCCACTAATTTATTGAAAGGACAATGGCAGGTTCCCATACATGAAATTAGTTGACATAAATATGTAGCGTTTAGAAGTGAAAAAAATATCAAAAAATTCAGCAGCAATTCCTAAACAATAATGTATTAGTGATTTCTGATGAAAAAGTCTAATACTAAAGATATTTCAATTTAAAGATTTTGAGGTTATGATCTATTTGACATTTCTGAATAAAATATTTATATCTATGAAGCTGATAAAAATATTATTTGCCTATTTTCCAAAGAGTATTATAATACTACTGCTATTGTCACCTGAGGCAGGGTCGTGAATTAAACATGTAGGTACCTACTGAACTTGACTTATAACTATTGTGGGGAAGGATGATCCGCCACACCGTAGGTACTTACACAAACTGTTTACATTCGAGTTTACGTTTACATGTTCAGATATGAACAAATTATACTTAATTATAGGAATAATTTGCTTATTTTTTGGAAATCGATAAATCCTTTAAACTTATAAACTGCTGAACCGTTTTTAATAATTCACCATTAGATTTATACCAAAAGTAACATAAGCCACATATAAATTATATCAATACAAGCTAAGTTGGAATGGAAGACACAGAGTTTGTCAATAGTTGTGCAGAAAATATCTTCAGACCCTAAATCCTGGACTTAGAAATTAAATTAGAAAATAAAAACGGGTTCTAAATAAAAATAAAACACTGTTTTTTTTATGTTTATTCATCTTCATAATTATCCTATCTTATATATCTAAAAATGCTGCAGGGGCAGATATGTCTTGATGTCTGGCCCGTCCCAAATACCAGATTACTATCATGGTATGAGCGCAGCAGCCCACTGTACGACGCACAACCAAGCAACTACAATAGTATTCTATAATGCCTGCTCGACCAGCCTGGTCGGACCAGGTACATTATTTTCAATTAGAAATTAAACATAATACTGTTTATTTGAAACATGGTGTGATTTTATTTTACCTCTTATCAATAGGGTATCTGAACCGCCTCTTAAATTAAATTAAGATAAACGAATTCTTTCTTTGCACACTTCAATTATAGAACTACTGTGGAAACGTACATGTTCACCATAATAGGAACGTGTTTGTCGAATTTGGTACGTTCTCACGGCAAATATAGCATATTATATCGGTCTGCTATGCTTTGGAAATTAGCCGATCTCTAGATCACATTTGTGGCCACTGGCCACAGTCATGTTCGCTAGATTATTTTTTAAGTGAAGTATTCGTGTATTTAAACCTACTATATATCAATGATTTAAACTATGTCACAATATGTCAGTATGAAATGACGGAAGTAGTGATTTTTTTTCCTAAATAAGATAAGCTATGGTCGTAACTATACAGCCAAATAACAGGCGATCCAGTCATTCACTAAGTTGGTAAAAAGTAAAGCTGATTTATTTTTGTAATTTGTAATTGTAGGAACACACCTTCTATATATCAATGGGACACACACACTTGCATTGATTTTATAGTTTTTTATTTTATAGTTTATAGGCTTATAGAATTCTTATGAAAAAGATTTTTCTTTGGCCTAAAAGACCTGAAGCCATTCATTAAAAAAATCTTACGGCCATAACACGTTACAAAAAATCAATTGAGATTTTTAATAAATTAAACAGCTTATCTATACTTACACAGCTATTGTTAGTATTCTGAAAAATCATGCAAAATAATAATATTTAGATTACAAAGTATGAAATTCCTAAACGCAATATTTTTTTGTAACTACGATTTCGCCATTGTCCTTTGCCACAATTACAAAAGTCAGCGCCAAAACGAGGTAGGACAAAATGTTTACAGCTGTAAGCTGGCAACCTTGGTCTGTTGTCATTTTGATCGTCACCGATTGTCACCGATCGGCGTTACGGCGATCACTAATGAACGACTTTTAAATAGTTTAAATTCATATATTATGTCTTGGCCGAAGTGATAATTATACGGTGGTCGATTCATATTCCAAGTGCTTTAATTTTATATGAAGAATATGGATGAGGTTTTAGCAAAATTTGGGTCTACTGTGGTCACAGAACCCAAGGAAGATGGCAAATCAATGTTTGAAGATTTGTACAAAAACTGGGGAAAATTTAGCAATCAAGAAGACAGACGTAAACAATGTCTCGAAAAACAAAAATGGTATGTACACAATATGAGAGTAACGTATAAGTGTGAATTTTAGACATTACCTATTTCTTACTAGTCGAATTGCGGAACACTCACTTATATCATAATGAAAAACAGTTTACAGCAGTCTCTAAGGACAATGTAGCTTCCTATTGGTGAACCAATTATTAGAAATTGATTAGTTCTAGAGTTTTCCCGATCTAAACAAACACCTAAACATACAAAGTTACTACTTTGTAATTTTAATTAGGAGGTATGCACGTAAAAATGTGGGCTTGATTAGGTTAGCTGATCTGGCAATAAGTAGGTAGTACTATTAATAGACAATTCTTATTCCCTTAAAACTCAGTCGGTTTATGTGGTATCTCTTTATTACATCTTCTTGAGCAAGCTTACTTCATAGTTAACAATGACAGACCATTCTCCATATTTTTCCCAATGTCATCAATATTATATGAGTACTCCATTCTCTAATTTTAAATGGACACTGTCAGATGTCGTTGATCTACTAAATAGTTCTAAACACATTACAATAATCTTTGAAATGAAAACATTTCTTTTACTTATTATAGCTAGAGTATTACAGTTTAACCGAATTATCATTTAATATTTTGTTTTAAAGGACTACCACCTTGATTCAACAATATCTTTAAAATCTGTTACTTATAATAATAATAATACTAGCCCTGTATTAAACATTGTCCCACTGCTGGGCACGGGCCTCCTCTACTAATGAGAGGGGTTAGGCCTTAGTCCACCACGCTGGCCTAATGCGGGTTGGCAGACTTCTCATACCTTCGAAAAATTCTCAGATATGCAGGTTTCCTCACGATGTTTTCCTTCACCGTTAAAGCAAGCGATAATTAACATTTTAATACACATATCACTTTAGAAAAGTCAGAGGTGTATGCCACTTGGGTTTCGAACCTACGACTTTCGTCTTGGCAGTCCGTACCGCAACCAACTAGGCTATCGCTGCTGATTCTGTCACTTATTCATCTGTTACTTATTTTGTACAAATAATCATAAAAATGATCAATAAAACGTACAAACTTACCGAAATGATCTAATCAAACTAACCCTATTATATTCAAAAATAATTTATGTTTACTAATACTCATTGTAAGTGGACTTTTTGTCTTTTATGAGTTAATAAATTCTTTAAACCCAAAGTACAATAATATATAAAACCAAGACATAATTTTTTTTGTAAGCTAACACTATAATCAGATTTTTAATTAAATAGACTAAAATGTCATTTGGTGTGTTTCCACATTATCGTAAAGTAAAAATAGTGTTATAGCCGTTATTGAAATCCGTTTTACTGTCTTTACTTGATACATGTACAAATATCAGATAATCAGACACAGATACTCTATAATTTTGTAATATTTCTTTGCAGTGACCGAAAAAATAACCTTGACAACATAAGAGGCATTTTGGAATTAGTAAATACAGTGGATGAAACAGACATTTTCCATTCAAAAAAGGTATATAGGGGAATTTTACATTTGTTTACATTTAATTTAATTGGAACTTGTAAATGTTCAATAATATTTTACCATATAAAAAAATGTGGAGTAATAATTTCAATTGTGGGTAATAGTAGATTTATTAAAAAATAAATAAAATATAATGTATAATTCGTATTCTCTTTTTATTTTTATTTTTATGTGACTCTATAGAAAACTTTGAAATATTTCAGTGATTCAAACTTATACCTTGATTTACAGGTTTATTACAAGCCCAACATATATGTGGCAGGGTTCAACAGAATACCTTCATACAAAAATGTTTTAATGCTGTCCGAATGGATGGTTGAAAAGCCTGAGGATTTCAATGACAACTGGTATGTTGTGCCATGTCCCAAAGGAGTGCGCATGCTAGTTGTGGCCGCCCGGGTTAGTTATAGTTTTAAATTTTTTTGGGAGGAGTAAATCAATAAGTTGGCCACATCTGATACTTTTGTCTTTATCACTCAATGTTGTATAGACTGCATTACTTTTGACTTATTTTCTTCTGTGATAGCTCGGTCCTTTTCAATCAGCTTGTTTCATTACCACTGGAAAGAGATGTTGCACTCTCTCTGTATCTTTTATCATATTTGTCCTATGGAATGTTCAGAACTATTGTTTTAATTCCAGCATCGCACATCGCGCCACAATTCCCTGCCCGCCATTTATACGGCTGGCTTTCGTCAACAGTGTGATTAACATAGTTTTTTTTCTGTACAACACCCTTGTATTCTTACTTGTATACTTGAGGTATTTCCCGATTTCTTCCCTTAAAAGTTGGCAATCGTCAAACTGACTTGCAATCTGATTGTGACTTGGGGTGTTGAAGGGCGGTGATGAATATTTGTCATCATGTATCAGGAAGTATTTTAACGGTAAATATTTATGTTCCAGGGGATAACAAAATTTTATACAAAATTCGGCCAATTTCGTTTTGAGCTTCGGACTGCTCTTCCGGGCGGCAATCCATGTGACCCTCGAAATAAGACTCGCTGTTGTGTATTAGACTGTTTCTATCACGAAAAGGGTAATACTATGTTTGTTCTGGACATCCTGGCTTGGAACAGTCAGCCAATGACCGATGGTGAGGTGAGTTAAAATATATTCATAGATTTAATGTCCTGAACTTGCTATACTGCTTAAAAAAATTTTTTTTGAATGAAATCTAAAATGTGAATGGAAAAAAAGTATAGTGAAAACTATATTCACTGTATCAGATTCAGGTATCAATTTTAAATTGTCGATAAATAAAGAATTTCGGCGAAGAAGTTTGGCGCGAACGGCAGATATTTTTAGCCCGTGTGAAATCATTACGAAACAAACGTTTGTACGCGTTTGTATTACATCACTGGGGGGAGGCGATTGACAAGCATGGCGAGGCTCTGGCTGTGAGTCTCGACATAGCCAAGGCATTTGATAGGGTCTGGCATCGTGGCCCTCTCCAAGCTCCCGGCCTACGGTCTGCCCGACAACCTGTGCAAGTGGATTTCCGGCTTTCTGCATGAGCGTAGAATGCGTGTCCTCGTTGATGGACACGCTTCGCAGCTCATGTCAGTAAATGCCGGAGTACCACAAGGTTCTGTGATTTCGCCCACCTTGTTTCTTGTGCATATCAATGATATGTTGTCGCTTGGCAACATTCATTGCTATATAGACGACAGCACGGTTCATGGGCGTTATAGCAGCAAGCCTCCTGATTGCCGGGCAGATACTGAGAGGAGACGCGAGGATCTTGTCATTGAGCCCAACCAGACCTTGGATCTCATCTCATCATGGGGTACCAGGAATCGGGTTGAGTTCTCGTGCAAGAAGTCTCCGTTTTCTCCCATCCCCGTTCTTCAGGGTGTTCCACTCGCAATGCGGAATGACCTTAGGGTCCTAGGTATGGATATCCGCTGTGATCTTAATCCAAGGAGTCACATCGAGGGCGTAATATCCGCCACTTCACGCAGGGTCGGAATCCTGAACAGGGGCGGCAGTTTTTCACACCCGGTCAGCTCTACCGCTTATATAAAGCGTGGAATACTGCTCGCACCTCTGGGACGGTTCCGCAAGGTACCTTCTCGATGCCTTGGATGGGTTGCAGCGGCGGACCATCCGCATTGTGAATGCAGACGTGAGTAACAGCCTGGAGCCGCTACAGCCGCGTAGGGATATTTCCTCGCTTAGCGTGTTCTACCGTCTGTATCATGGCGAATGCTCTGAAGAATTGTTTGATCTTATCCCATCCTCTCACTTCCATACCAGAACCACGCGTACTGGCTTGCGGAGCCATAGCTTCGTGGTGTCCACTACCCGGCCCGAACCAAGAGGTTCGCAAATTCGTATTTTTGCCGCACCATCAAGCTGTGCCGGCCTGTTGTGTAGCTTCTTCACACTACGCCTAATGGACCCAGGATCATAAGAAGTAGGAAACAAGGTATCTGGCAAACTGTTCTACAGCTATGTATGGATTCTTCCTAGTTGTCATCCAGATATTTCTATCTCTCCCGGACGGCTTAACATTGCTAAGAAGCGCTATCCAACACCACCGCCCACACAGGACGAAGCCGTGATAATAAATAGTTTTCCCCCTGAAAACAAGAAAATAACATTATATCATTTTTTAATTAATTTTCAGACTGACTTCCGATATTTTTGGTTGCAATCACAGCTGGCTGAATTAAACGATTTAAAAGTGATAAGCAAAACAAATATGATAATTTTCTCATTACTACCTAAGATTTCGTGCACACGAGACTCCTTCAACAAGTAAGTTTATCTTTTTGACTAGGATTTAAACAGGCTGGTTCCGGCGTGTTTTTTTGGAGGTCCCGAAATCATTCCTATCCTTGATAAAGATAAGCATGGGGTTTTAGCCGGTAAAAATCCGGCATACCCCGTCGTAACGACGGGCATCCAAGAGGATTTTCCCCCTGAAAAAAAGGCATTAATGAGGCTAATTAGCTCTATTAAATATTCTCAACAAAACACGGACTTATTTGAAACTTAGACAAGTATGCAAAGTAAGGTGATAAAATAAATCTGGAAATCTGCACGGTAGGCACAAAAATATGTCTAACGATTGGCTAGTCTGAACTAGTCCCAGAAACGGCATTACTTATCCAAGGTCAACGTGTGTATTAAAGAATAACACTAAAGTTAGTTATTTTTATTTTGTTTACCATGTGTTGATTTCTGTATACGTGATAGTTCAGTTTTTATTCGCGGCAAAATGGAGAAATGTTTTGTACTTAAATCGACTTAAAGCAAACAGCTCAGTGGTGATTTGGCTGGAATATGTAAAAACATATCGGCCGCTTTATATTATTTTACAAAACTTGTGTATCTTGGAATGTATTGCTCTTGAATATGGATATATGTACAAGTAATACGAAATTACCAAAAATTTAAAATATGTACCTATTTTACAAATCTGAAATTTATCATGACAGGAGCATGCTAATGCAATATAATTGCTTGCATTTTAAATAATTAAATGTAATCACGTAATCACGTGGAACGCAGTATGCTAGGCATTAAACTCATTGATCGCATTAGAAACACCGACCTGCGTTCCATCACAGGATTTATTTATGCGGGAAAAAAGTGTGCAGACAGGTGGACGAAAGTCGCTACTGACTGGATACCACACGACGGTCAGCGAAGACGTGGAAGGCCAAGAATGCGATGTAGGGACGACCTGGATGCCTTTTCTAAGCAATGGCGCAATAAGGCTGATGACAGAGAGAAGTGAAAGAGGAAGAGGGAGGCCTTTGCCCAGCAGTGGGACATAAAATTGGCTATAAAAAAAAACAGAATTACCCCAATTCTATCGATGGATCTAATTATTTAGAATTCCATTAGTAAGACTACAAAATAGTTTACGTAGAAAAATATAACTTTGATATCTGGAACATATTTATTATATCATAAAATACCTTTTACCAATACCATTGTATGATATAATAAATAAGTTACAAGGTGGTCGTGTTGAAATAATTCATTATTTTTTCAAATCCCCTATCGGTTGCATTTTTTAATTATTATAAAACTTTCATAGTTTTTTTTTCATTTAAGACTATTTTTATTAGTGTCTTTTCTCAAACATGCTCTTGAATTTGATTCTAAATATTGTGTAATTGTTAAATTTAAGGTCATGCTATTTTTAATTTACGATGACTACAAATGATCTATTTTGACCACATTATATCTTTTAATTTTAGATTTATGATGAAGTACCCTGCATTTCCGGACGACAATCCTAAATTGGATGGATTGCTATTTTATCATAAAAAGTCACATTATGTGTCAGGAGAAACACCACTGGTTGGATGGTTGTTTCCATTTATGGTACCGGAAATTATTGGTGAAGGTGTGTAAACTGATATTATGATAAAATAAGTTTGCTTTTAAATCAAATAAATAAAAAATGTTTTATAATATAATTTGGCTTGTGCATCAGTGTTTTAATAGACAAGGTCGTAGCAACTTTCAAACAAACCATATCTTATTATGTTTTTTTTGTGCCTCGATAGGCAGACGAGCAGACGGGCCACTTAAGTAGTCACCGCCGCCCATAGACTTCTGCAATACCAGGGCACAGCAAAGCCGCTGCCTGCCGTTAAAATGTAATTGGATTCTCAATTTTTTAGAATGAGCAATAGATGACATTAATAATATCAGCCCTGTATATTATACTGTCTTTATAAGTAACTTCTGAGTTAGTATCAGAATCTTCTCATGTGAATAGTTTAACCTTACTGGATTAAAGTTGAATGTATTAACTGGTGGTAGGATATTCGTATCCGCCTGGATAGCGACCACCGTACACAGGGTGTAAAACCCGCCACAGTGGCACACGCAAGTGTGTCGCGTTCCGGGATCAGCCAGTGTACATCTGGTTTTTGCGCGGGGCTTGAGTTGGGTTGCGATGTTTGGCCGTTTTGCGACCTTCTGAGTACTCTGTCACTAGACCCTCGGCCGCTTTTTCACCTTTTTGCCCATGGCGTAGTGTGAAGGAGTAGGTCGGCATGATTGTGTTAAGTAGCGGGGGATGGATTGTCTCTCGCTACTCCATACTCTAATTGGACGGCACTGCGCTTACCATCAGGTGCATTTTGGTCACTTTGCCGTGCCAGGATAAAAAAAAATATATTGACGTGGAACTCTGTGATTAAATAATGGGCTTTGTTTTAGATGTAACAGTACGTAAAGAGTTTATAATAGAAAAACCTTTAGATTATACAAATCAAACCGAATTCATTCAGAAATTCGAACAGAAATATTTAAAGAAGCAAAGAAAACGTAATGACACAATGGATACTTCAGAAGTAGGTAAAGATGAGGTAATGATTTTTTTTATTTTTTTCGAGATTAATTTCAGATAAAGACATATCATCAATAGAAATGAACTTTCGCTCAAAATATGTATCAATAAGTATGCCAGTGCAGTTAAACGATGCACGATAGTTTGAAATCCTCCCATTTGTCCATTTTTATTTAGTAATTCTAGCAACGATAGCCTAGTTGGTTGTGGTACGGACTGTCAAGACGAAAGTCGTAAGTTCGAAACCCAAGTGGCACACACCTCTGACTTTTCTAAAGTGATGTGTGTATTAAAATGTTAATTGTCGCTTGCTTTAACGGTGAAGGAAAACATCGTGAGGAAACCTGCATACCTGAGAGTTTTTCGAAGGTATGAGAAGTCTGCCAACCCGCATTAGGCCAGCGTGGTGGACTAAGGCCTAACCCCTCTCATTAGTAGAGGAGGCCCGTGCCCAGCAGTGGGACAATGTTTAATACAGGGCTAGTATTATTTATTATAATTCTCAATGATGTTGTTTGTATTGGTCGCAGAATGGTGTATCTTTATATGTTAAAAGGAGGCCAACGGGCAGTAGGCTCACCTGATGGAAAGTGATCACCGCCGCCCATGAACATCTGCAACACCAAGGCTTGCAAATGCGTTGCCGGCCTTTATCTCCAATACTTGTACGTCATTCTTTTTGAATAGTTGAATATAATGTGTATTTATTTCATTTTTCTGTTTTAGAATAGCCACAATTCATCGAAAACCAAAGGAAGGAATAAAAAATCAGTGAAAAATAATGAAAGTGCGGAAATGGAAGCCGAAGCTATTGATTTGGATAAACACCAAATTATACAAAGTCTAATGTCACAAACTTAACCCATGTACGGCGCTGTCAGAAGAAACTTTTCTTTTCCCATCACTGATCGATCCGAGACAAATCTTTGCAGATAATAGGTAGGCTTTACGGTAGGCAGCGGGTTTGCTGTCCTGGCATTGTAGAAGTCTATGGGCGGCGGTGACTACTTACCATCAGGTGGCCCGTCTGCTCGCCTGCCTATCTAGGCTCTTAAAAAATACAAACATTTGGTTTTGTCACGATGCCCGCTCTATAATTTTATTAATCTACTACCAAGAATACGAATTAAAAATAAATACTATCTGCCCATTTTATGACCATGCTTATTTATGATAAGTCAATATGCAGTATAAGTGCGTTTGTAATTTATTCAGATTATAATAGTATATGTCCGTTATTTAATACTTAGTATCAATGATTTCGTAGTTCTACGGGATAATTGTGACCACATAGTGGAAAAACTGTATTTACATTATGTAAGTTACATTTTTTATGTAGTAAATAAACATTTGAAATGGCGGTATTGGTACTTTGTATGTATTCGTATTGTCTCTGTGTTGCCAGTTCAAAGGCGTTAAGAAATTGCCAACTTATTGTCCACGATCAAACTGGTAGAAAAATCTTAAAATCCTGATGTGATACCAACAATTAGCTTGAATTCTACTTAGAATTAATGTACTTTTAATAGTTAATGGAGAAGTTGATTTGCTATACCATCCACCATAATTATTTAATTGATTTTGCATGCACTTATTGTATGGTAAAAGATAAAATTTAATATGTGGTTAAGTACATTTTTGGCTATACATTTATTTCATATTTTAAAGTACACTATGAGCTATATTTGTAGTACAGCTACTTGTAGTACTTGTGAGTAACATAAATGGAATGATTATTTGAAATAAATAAACGTTGTTATTATTACAATTTTTTTTCTTTATAAAACTACCTTTCACCACAAAGATTTTAAATCTATACTTATATATAAAGCTGAAGAGTTTGTTTGTTTGTTTGTTTATTTGAACGCGCTAATCTCAGGAACTACTGGTTCGAATTGAAAAATTCTTTTAGTGTTGGATAGCCCATTTATCGAGGAGCGCTATAGGCTATATAACATCACGCTATGACCAATAGGAGCTGAGCAGCAATGAAAAATGTTGCAAAAACGGGGAAAATTTATTCCTTTTGAGAGCTTCCGTTGCGTGCGCTGCGTAAATAGTTAAAGTTACATAACAATCATGTATCACGGAATTGTTCCTCTTAAAAAGTTCTAAAAAAAAAGATAGCATATGTCATCTTTTTCGGTTGCCTCACTATAACATTTTTAACGGTTATAGAATTTGTTCTGAAACAATTGCATTATTTGGGAAGGGGTTTTTTTATATTATTTATCGAAATAAATACTTTATTTATCACAAGTATTTAATTTTGAATAAAGTTGCAATTACGTCATTTGATTTCAATGAATATCTTAGGAGGTTAAACAGTTTTAAAATATCTTCGCAGAAAAATTAATATTGTTGTTTGTATGATTGTTTGTTACTTTTTCTCGACTAAACGGGTGGACAAATCCTTATGGAAATTTAGCAGAGGGATAGATTATATCCTGGGGAAGGACATAGGTTATCTTTTAACCGACTTAAATGGAGGGGGTTCTCAATTCGTCGGTTTTTTTATGTATGTTCCCCGATTATTCAAAGACGCCCGATATAGTGATAGGCTCGCCCCCTATCTCATTATGGGATATTCAGCGAAAAGTGGATGTACTGGTTACACCTCTGCCTACCCCATTCGGGGATTACAGGCGTGAGTGTATATGTATATATGTATGTTTAAAAGGGTATACTTCCCAGGTGGTTTCATTGGCACCAAGTCAGGGTCTGATGATGGGATCTCAGAAAAATCGAGGGCAACCCTTAAATTTTATAGGGACGTATAATTTATTTTGGAGTTGGGCACGGGCCTCCTCTACTAATGAGAGGGGTTACGCCCTAATCCACCACGCTGGCCTAATGCTAGTTGGTAGACTTTATATATCTTCGAAATTCTTATAAGAATTCTCAGGTATGCAGGTTTCCTCACGATGTTTTCCTTCACCGTTAAAGCAAGCGATAATTAACATTCAATACACACGTAACTTTAGAAAAGTCAGAGGTGTATGCCACTTGGGTTTCGAACATACGACTTTCGTCTTGGCAGCCCGTACCGCAACCAACTAGGCTATCGCTGCTATGTTTAAAAAATATCTTTAAGGGGGTGAAATAGGGGTTGAAAGATTGTATGGGCAAACCGTAATACCCTGAATTTACGGATCTCGAAAATCATATTTAGGCTTTTGGCAAGAAATAAAGAAATACGTGTTTCAACGTTTTTGCCAAATCATCCCTAAAAGGGGCCAAGTGAGGGGTTAACTTATGAGGTGAAATGCAATCTCAAGCTTCGGGCACAAAACCTGAGATTCAGGACGATCGCTATAGGTGCCTCAGTGCAGAAGACAACTCCTTGGATTGTATACTTCTTCTCCCGAAAATAGCCTCAAAACGGGCGGAGCCGCGAGCAACAGCTAGTATGATACATAGGTAAAGAATCGATGGTGTCCTTACTAGAACCGCATGCCTATAACCGTACGCTCGTGATTTTGATGAGGGCAAATGAGCAAGGATATTTATTAATATACCCAACAGTCACACACTGACCCCACACTAGGTCAAATCTGTATCGTGGGTATCACGCACTACGAGGAACTACGTTTCCACAGCACCCAGATTCGAAGTATTTATCTTGCTACGGAAATTACGGAAAAAGTATGGCAGGTTTAGTTTGCATACAGTGCTTGCGTCATCTACTTAGGTAATAGATGTTATATTACTTTGAGCAAACTTTTCTGCTCTAATCGGGCAGATTTACACTAGGGTTACCAACTAATTAAAATACTAGGATTTGAAGTTAGAAAAACAGGACAATTCAGTTTAAAAACAGGACGCATCTGTGTTTTAAAATAGCGTGAATACTTTCGAGCCGAGAGGACGCCTCTAAACTATTGGTTGCAAAAGTGGTAATTTTAAAATACAGGACCTTATCAGGGCGCCTTAAAAACCCAGGACGCTGTTTAAAAACTATCCAGTACACCCCAGGACCCTCTAAAAACCAGGTCATGTCCTGGAAAAACAGGACGATTGGCAACTCTAATTTACACTGCAGATGTTCATAATCGACCCATATCAAATACGAAAGTAATTTGAGTTAGATAGTGCAATTGTCTTCTATAGGTTAGTTAGTTCGTATAGTATAGTACATGTTTATTACAGGAGCGCCAGCAAGAAAGAGTAATAAAATCTTAATGACTATTTACAAACCGTTAAGGGGAGGCCAAGTCTATTCATTCACGTAAAAGATATACAAACAGTTGTAGCCATACCTACCTACTGAATATTAATAAAGTGATACTCATAAAGTGACATTGTAACTAATGGATTGCAAATATACGGGTTCTAAACGTGATTGAGATATTTATTGAGGTCTTAAAATTTATATTGGCTTGTATGATGAAATGAGAAATTATAGGATTTATTGACTGCCTCAGTGGCGTAGTGGGTGAGCAGCCGACTGAGAAACGAGATGACGGGGGTTCGATACACACAGGAAAAATGTTCATGTGATATAAAAATATTTGTTTTGGGTCTTAGTGTTGTGAGACCGAACGTCTCTCGCAGTTTCTGATACCCACCCACACTATACTGCGTGTAACAGGAATAACGCACATCCTCATACACCCCAATTTAAAAAATATTATTACAATCCTAATTCATGTATTTAAATTAGACTGCGATGAATATAAATATTGTTTTTTATGAAGTTAGTTGTACTAATTTTCGACATAAAGTTCGTAATTTTAATTATTTGATTTTTTAAAGTGTTCGTTTATTATTGCATTTAGAAAAGACTTTATCGCATCGAGTTATGTTACAGTTTCGTTTGTCTTGAACGTTAAATTAAAGGTGACTATTATTTACCCGAGTGTTACTTATTTTTGGAAAATCTATTCTAATATAGGTATAGTCTATTAAAAAATTGTTGATATCGATTCTGTCGCTTATTCTGAACAAACTACTTTCACAGTGTGCATTAATCATGTTACATGTTGTATAATAGGCTATTTGACAACATTGAAAATACACTGAAAATTGTGGTCACCCTGTTAGACAATAGCTTAAAAAACCATATTTCACTTAATCTTAAACAAAATAATGTATATTTTTTGCAAATGAAACGAAATAAAGTACATTTTTTTTTTTTTTTATATGTGATGTGAACACTCTGTGATTGATTACAACTCTGGTGACGTCACACGCAAGTAAACATAGTTTCTTCGAGTGATTTTATTTCGCGTTTTATGTTTTATGGGTGATTAATTCTATTGTTGATCTATTTTTGAAGCAGTTCTATGATAATTGTTGATAAACTATTATCATAAAACTTAGCTTTGCTTATCATTATTAGCTTGTTTACTTGCATGTGACGTCACACGTGTCATATGATCAGCGCCATTACAGAAATAGCGTTTTTGCCGCGGTTTTGGAGATTTAAACTTTAACATTGATTTTTAATAAAAATACAGTAGATTTCCCGGAAATATCAATATAGTGTGCTTATTATGTAATAAATAATAGTTTTGAATCATTTTCGAAAATTAGTCAAATAGCCTATTGCATCTTTCTGTCGGATGTGGGATCGGGACTATGTATGTGACTCTTGGTTGTTATTATTATTATAAAAAACGTATTATGCATTAGATACCTACTTTATTAACTATGATAATAACTTGTATTGTGCAAATCTTGGTCGTGTTAGAGGTAACAAACTCAATACTTATTTTATTTGCTTATTTATATATAATATATCGAAATAT
Source organism: Laothoe populi (assembly GCA_905220505.1). Lineage (NCBI taxonomy): Eukaryota > Metazoa > Arthropoda > Insecta > Lepidoptera > Sphingidae > Laothoe > Laothoe populi. The sequence continues at coordinate 14,436,096 of HG992148.1, forward strand.
CCAAGCAATACAACAAAGGGGTATTTTGAGAAAGTCGAAATAAACAAATAAATATACGCAACAGTCATACACATAGATAGTATAGTGAGTAACAAGAAATACGAGGAACTAAGGTCGCAGACCCAAAGAAAGAAAAGGTTTTTTTTTGTCGGATGTTAAAAACACATAAAAAATAGAAAAAAGCACAATAATAATAAATGATCCGACAATGGGAGTCCCTATTCAGCTGCATGCTGCAGTACAGGCTAACCCATACTGCAGCGCTGGTTTTCAATAGGGAACCCAAGCAGTGACGTACACATGTTATACAAAAAAAAAACAAAAAAGTCTTAAAAACTAGCCAGTATTAAATATTATTAAACCCAGTAACAAAAAATAACCTGAATTAATAGTAATATTGCGGTACACGCACGAACTTCAGGTCCATGAGCAACACAGATGCGGCGGGATCAAGTCATCCCACACGTGCACACACCAGACACGTAGCAGCAATCCGACCAAGCACATGTCGCACTACGCAGAATCAGTAAAATACCAAAAAAAAACTTGCTTCTGAAGCTGTAATAAATAATTTTTGTAATGATATTTAAAAAGTAAATATGTCTTTAATATTTGTGAAACAAACATTTGTCTGGGTGCGAGAATCAAACCTGCAAACTCTCGTTTCACAGCCGCCTACTCACCCGTTGCGGCGCGGAGGCTGTCAATAGGTAAAGAGTATATAAAAAAATAAATATCGTAATTACGTACCTGCAATACAAATGACTATTCCTGTCTATTTAAAATGAGTACGAGACGTGGAGATGTAGGTCTAGAAAATTATGAATGGATCATAAAACACTTTTTATGTCGGCGTAAGATGGCAAAAGTAAAACCCCGTTCACATTAGTTCGGAGGGACAGTTTTGCGGCTTTTCGGTTGACTAATCTGCTGGTCTTTAGGTCGGGTAACTTTTATCATTGGCAGGCTTGTCACAAAGAGTAGTCAGCAAATCGTGACAAAGGTTCAGGTAAATGTGTCTTGACCGATTGGTTTATCGGATCCCATTAACAGAACCATTGAAACACTTTATTTATATTTCAAATATACATGCCAATTTACATCCCACTTATTTATTTGTCAGGACTATAAACGTGTCGCTCCCACGTATGTAAACGGGATCTAAGACATTCTATTCATCCCCCATCTGAAATCTTTTTGATTTAGTGCAGTTTTGATGCTTACGAGAACTGAACCGTAAAGATGTGATAATGATAGATCACATGAATGCACTATTATTATTCTCCATTTCCATTACATTTTGACGATATCGTACAATTCGTACAAAGAAAATGAAGCGTGAAATCTTATGCTGAATCAAGTTTTCACAGACTTTTAGAGGCACGTGTATTAGGGTACCTATTTCCTATTATTAGAAATACCGAAGGTATTTAGGAGAGTCGTTGCGGGTACATTAATAATGACAAAGTAGATTAATTATAAAGAGAAGCCTTAAGTAAATCCTGACATGCGTTTGTGTTAATATTAAGCACTGAGATGTGTAATAGTGTTATGTAAATTAATCAATAAAATGGTAAACATTGTATTTGTGCCTTTTTAAATATCCATCTTGCATAGTTTTGTTGATGTTGGTAACACGTGATTGCACAGATTGTTGCGGTTCTGAATTTCAACGTAAACTAGATAAAATAAGGTGCCGGCTGCGGCGCTGGTAATTGTACAGAAAGTAAATAAAGCGCACAGTAACGGCATGACCGTCAACCGGCGCGCACGTGTTCATGTTATTGTGTTGCATGTTAGAAACTTTGTATCGATATATTGTTTTAGTGTGCGTGTATCTGTGTTTGGTTATTAGTTTTAAGTTCGCAGGCCCGTTCTGGGCCTGCTTTCTTGTGTCAGAATGGCTAGACGTAATAGTTTGAACAATGTGGAACAATTGACATCTGTCGGAGACACGACGGAAAACCGAGATATGAATCACAGAGAGGACAGATCTCAATCAGAGAGAGTAGAAAATATGGAGATGGAGACTTCTAATGAAATTAGGAAAAGAGCTAGGGAGGATAATTCTTCAGAAGAAGGATGGACGGAAGTTTCACGGGTAAAAAAAGTGGGAAGAAGGGAAGAAGAATATGTAGAATACGAGAAGACCCAAGTATGTGTAACAAGCCAAGAAGTATTACCCAAACAGTTTGCACTAGCACGTTTACTTAAAGAACAAAATATAAGTGATATTTCGAGAGTGAAATTTGTAAATACTAATAAAATATTCATCACTTTTGAGAAATTGTCGAGTGCAGAGAGTTTCATTGCTTCTAAGGCTTTCGCTGATCTGGGATGGAGATGTCAAAAAACATCAGAAGTTGGCTTGTCTTACGGGGTGATCAAAAATATTGAAATGGATTTATCGGAAAAAGAGATGCTACAATATATTTCTTGTGAAATAGACGTTATATCTGCAAGGCGTTTAAAAAAACGTAATGATGGCGATGGCGAGCCTTGGATTCCAAGTGAGGCAGTTCGTCTTGAGTTTAAGGGATCACAACTTCCACCTTATGTATTTATTCACAAAATGAGAATAAAAGTGGAGCCTTTTGTTTTTCCAGTGACTCAGTGTTCCAAATGCTGGAAATATGGGCATACTGTAAAATTCTGTTCCAGTAAGAAAGTTATTTGTCCGAAGTGCAGTGGTACTCATGAAAACTGTGAGACAAATAACTTTCAATGTATTAACTGCTCGGGTGCTCATATGGCTTTGAATAAAATATGTCCAGTGTATAAGAAAGAACGGAGAATTCGTGAACTGATGGCTGAATTTAATGTGACATACCGAAAGGCCCTTACAATGTATGTCCCTTGCTCTCCAGTGGCAGAACGACTAGTTAATCGCTCCAATTTTCCAGCAGATATTAATAACGATTTGCGGTCTACTGTTGAAGACTTTCCTCAGGTAGTAGACTTGGATAAAGATGATCCAAGACACAGACAGACAGATGGAGGAATGACTTATAGTGACATCGTTAAATCTCAACCACAGTGTCCTCTCAGCAACTCCAGACACACGAATAGAAGAGCAAAGCCACAAAACGCAATAGAAGAAGAAATAGGACATGTTTATTTAAATTCAAGAACTCAAGGTCGCAAGAAACAGAAAAGGAGAGGGGAAAATGATCCAACTCATTCTATCACTCTTGATGACGATAAAGACGTCTCTGACGGTTCAAGTGATGATACACAAAAAGATACCGGCCCCAAAGTGACGCAACATGAAAAGAACGATTTTACATTTAATCTGTTATTAAGAAAACTTAGGAATATTATTTTTAGTAGTCAAACTACTGACAAAAAAATTGAAATATGTATTAAGACTTGCTTCGACTGGCTTATAACTATACTAGTTAACAATATATCTATAAATTCTCTGTTTAATTCTCAGGATAAGTATGGATAAAAGTCATCAAAATGCTAATGTAAATGTACTACAGTGGAATTGTCAGAGTTTAAAACCTAAATTATTGTCATTTGAATTATTACTTTCACAGGAAAAAATTCATATTGCTGTGTTAAGTGAGACCTGGCTTGAGTCTGAGAGCAATTTAGTTATTAAAAACTATAATGTTTACCGACGTGACAGACATGATTCCTATGGAGGTGTAGCTATTGTGATACACAATTCATTAAAAACTCTTCTCTGTTCTACACAAACTATAAATTCAGGAATAGAGTTAATTCACATTCAGATACTTAACTGTAAAAAAATAGAAAATGTTATTTCAGTTTACTGTGCCCCGTCAATTCATACCACTCAAAGCGACTGGGATCATATTTTTTCATTGACTAATAGAAGAACCCTTATTTTAGGCGATTTTAATGGTCATCACATCAATTGGTCATCTAAAACTAACAACAGAGGTAATCAAATATTTGATGCTATGTTAAATTACAACTTTACTTATTTAAACAATGGTGAGTTTACTAGAGTTAAGTTGGTCGACGGCATAATACAACAGTCTTCACCTGACATATCTTTTGTTTCCTGTGATTTGGCTTTGGACTTAAAATGGAAGGTAACAAATGAGTCCCTTGGCAGCGATCATCTTTAATAAAATTATCATATTGTTTCCAAATAAAACGGGAGCTCAATACACGACGAAATTTTAAAAAATGTAACTGGGACTCATATGTTTCATATATAGAAAATACATTTGTAGATTTTGTAATTCCGGAAGATCCTCAACTTTTTTATGATCATTTTTATAACACTATACAAGAAGCCGCCGATAGGTACATACCACTTGTGAAAATACCCCAAAATATATGTTCCACATTTACGCCCAAACCTTACTGGAACGCTCAATTATCACGAGCAGTAGCTGAACGCCGTTTAGCATTAGCAAAATTTAGACGCTGTCCTACACCAAATAATTTCGATGTACTTAAAATAAAAATAGCTGACGCTCAGAGAAAAATACGAAAAGCAAAGTGTATTTCTTTTCAAACATTTTGTTCATCTGTAGATGAAAATTCATCCGCTTCCGAAATGTGGCGCAAGATGAACTGGGTGAAAGGTCGTGGTGGCTGTCGTCCATATATTGACAAAGAAAAAATAGAGGGTTTACTTAATGATTTAACTCCAGATTTTGTATGTGGAGCACGGCCTCAATTTGGCATAACGAGTTCTGTTTTAGACTCGGAGATATCTATACAAGAATTACAAAATAGCATAAAGAAAAAAGATACCGCACCAGGCAGTGACGACATATCCTTTTCTATGATTGGACACCTTCCTCTGAACGCTAAAATAATTTTACTTAAATTTTATAATTATTGTTACAAATTTGGCTTCGTGCCGTCGCAGTGGCGAGAGGTTAAAATAATTCCTATTCCGAAAAATAGCTCAGGTTCTAGTTCATTATTATCTTGTATCTGCAAAATTTTTCATTCCATTCTCAACAAAAGGCTTGAATGGTATTTTGAGAAACTATCTTTATTTCCAGTGAGTATGGTCGGATTTCGTAAGACTCAATCCTGCTTGGACAACCTTACACGATTAATCACACAGATACAGATAGGGTTTTGCAATGATTTAAGCACAATAGGCTGTTTTATCGATGTTACAAATGCATATAATAATGTGGATGTATCTTGTTTATTAAATATCTTAGACCAATTTCAGGTTGGGTCGAAAATGTGTGAATATCTTTGATCATTTCTAAGTTTAAGAAAATTAAAAATTTCGTACAACAATGATACTGTTATGAGATACACTGGGCGTGGCCTGGCCCAAGGCGATCCGTTATCCCCGCTTCTGTTCAATATCGCAACCATAAATGTGTGCAAAAGTATATCCAATGTGTACATATCTCAATATGCTGACGATTTCGTTGTCTATTCAACAAAAAAACATGTTACAGAGGCAGTCATCCAATTAAAGTCGGCTGTAAACACTATTAGTCAAATATTAAATACATTAGGTTTAGAAATTTCCCCATCCAAAAGTAAATTATGTGTTTTTAGAAAAGGTGGATTTAAACATAACATTGAATTTCAGGTAGATAATCATTCTATTGAAACATGTAGTAATGTTAAATATTTAGGATTATGGTTAGACAGTTCATTAAGATGGGGCAAACATATACAAGAGACAGTAAATAAAACGTCGAAGTTAATTAATATTTTAAAAATCTTGTCCGGGACTAGTTGGGGTTTGCATCAAAAACATTTACGACGGCTATATATTGCTATTATCCGTAGTAGAATTGATTACGCTAGCTTTTTATATGACAATAGTTGTCCAACTAACTTATTAAAATTAGAAAGGGTTCAGAATCAAGCATTACGGGTCATTGGGGGTTTTATACGCTCCACGCCCATACACGTCATGGAAAACGAGCTATGTTTGCCGCCACTATTAGTTCGTAGAAGATATTTGGCGGGAAAATTTTATTTGAAGTGCAAGTCGATCAGTAATAATATGTCCCTTCATTTAATTAATCAATTGGATAGCCTAAAGGGTTGTCGGTACTGGACTTACCGACGGTTACCAATTCTTACCTACCTACATTCGTCGTTAAGTTTATTACCTATTCATTCTGCTAACGTACTTGAAATGTTTTCTTTGAACACTTGGGTAAGTAACATTAACTTGGGTGATGTAATAAAAGAAACTATAATAATACTAGCCCTGTATTAAACATTGTCCCACTGCTGGGCACGGGCCTCCTCTACTAATGAGAGGGGTTAGGCCTTAGTCCACCACGCTGGCCTAATGCGGGTTGGCAGACTTCTCATACCTTCGAAAAACTCTCAGATATGCAGGTTTCCTCACGATGTTTTCCTTCACCGTTAAAGCAAGCGATAATTAACATTTTAATACACACATAACTTTTAGAAAAGTCAGAGGTGTATGCCACTTGGGTTTCGAACCTACGACTTTCGTCTTGACAGTCCGTACCGCAACCAACTAGGCTATCGCTGCTAAAAGAAACTATACCTACAATAAATCAAGCAAAGAGTCTTTATGCCTGTAACGCCCTTAATAGTATTTGTAATCATTTTATTGAAGAAAAGTATGTGAATTATTATAAAATCTATACTGACGGTTCGAAACACGATAAAATAGGCGGAGCAGCCTTTTATGATCCCTTAACCGAAAGTTACATAAAACTCAAAATCGATTCCAATATATCAATTATGCACATTGAACTGGTTGCCATTGCTGAGGCTTTATCCTATACAAAGACAATCAACCATAACAAATTCGCTATCTTGAGTGACTCCAAGAGCGCCCTGCAACATTTGGCTCGGTGTACTTCGCCCGTGCGAGGTTGCCCGATAGCCTACAATATATTGGAATCAATTTTGGAATTACAAACAAATAAAAAACAGATAATATTACAGTGGATTCCATCCCACATCAATATAAAAGAAAATGACAAAGTTGACATTTTAGCGAAACAGGCTATTGATGACGGTGTTCCTTTACCAATTACCCCATTATACTCAAATTATTTAGGTTTCATTAAAAATCAATGCATAGATATTTGGCAAGAATACTTTGACAGAAGATCAAAAGAGAAGGGTATCTGGTATAACACTATACAACCACGAATAACGACATATCCATGGATTGACCAGAATATCTTAAAACGCAATATATTAGTAATTGCTCTCAGACTACGTTCTGGACATATTCCATCGAATAAGTTTGCATTTCTAATGAAAAAGTCATTGTCTCCCAACTGCGACTTATGCGGAGTCGTAGAAGATGTTCAACATGTTTTGATGGAATGTGTCCGGAACGAACCTGACAGGAGGAATATTGTTGGTTTGAAAAGGAATTTTAATGTTGGCATTAGCAACAGTATTCTTTCTGACCCATTATCGGATGCTGCTGTAAAATTGTACCATTTAGCTAGTAAGTGCTTTATTAGATAATAATTATTGTATTATTTTATACCTTTCCTGATTGGGCGATATGGTCGCTTAGCGACAAAGCCCTTTTTGTCAATAAATTAAAAAAAAAAAAAAAGTAAAGCGCGTAAAGAAAAGAATATATACTCAGCCTGTTGCCGTCCACTGTTGGACGTAGGCCTCCCCAAGTGAACGCCAACCATCCCGGTCTTGGGTAGCCCGCATCCACCCGCTACCCGCCACCTTCTCCAAGTCGTCGGTCCATCGTGCAGCAGGGCGTCCCACACTACGTTTGCCTAAACGCGGTCTCCACTCCAACACATGTCTGCTCCATCGGCCATCTGTCCGTCTGCAGACGTGACCAGCCCACTTCCACTTTAGCGTGCTAATTTTGCGAGCAATATCTATGACTTTGGTTCTCTGGCGGATGACTTCATTTCGAACTCTATCCACCAGAGAAACCCCAAGCATTGCCCGCTCCATAGCACGCTGAGCGACTTTAAATTTATGGACCAGTCCATTTGTGAGTGTCCACGTTTCAGCCCCGTAGGTCATTACGGGTAGGATGCACTGGTTAAAAACTCTTGTTTTTAAGCATTGAGGGATCGACGACTCAAACAGGTTACGTAGTTTACCGAATGCCGCCCAGCCCAAACGAATTCTTCTATCTGCCTCTTTCTCGAAGTTGTGCTTGCCTAGTTGGATTATCTGCCCCAAGTATACGTACTCTTGCACAACCTCGAGAATGGCATCACTCACGGCGACGGGTCTCGAGAGGACGTGACCGTTAAACATGACTTTCGTCTTGTCAAGGTTCATCCCGAGACCTATCCGTTTTGAAGAACAGTTAAGGCTGTTCAGCATGTCTTCCAAATCCTGCAGAGTTTCAGCCACGATGACTATATCATCCGCAAATCGCAAGTGAGAGATGTACTGGCCGTTGATATTGATGCCCCGTCCTTTCCAATCAAGCGTCTTAAATGCATCTTCCAACGCGTTGGTAAACAGTTTCGGAGAGATTACGTCTCCCTGTCTTACCTCACGTCGCAGTTGGATTGGCTTTGTGCTTTGTTTTTGTACTTGGACGGTCATCGATTCGGCTTCATACAGGCATCTCATCACTTGGACATATCGGTCGTCAATGAGGCATCTCTGCATAGCCTCCAGAACAGCCCAGGTCTCGATGGTGTCGAAGGCTTTCTCGTAGTCCACAAACGCTAGGCAAAGAGGCTCATTGTACTCCTCGGTCTTCTGAATTATTTGCCTTAGTGTGTGTATGTGGTCTACGGTACTAAAGCCCCTCCGAAACCCAGCCTGCTCCGGGGGTTGGAAGTCATCGAACCTTTGGGCAAGACGATTCGAAATAACCCTCGAAAACAGCTTATAAACATGGCTCAAGAGTGATATAGGGCGGTAGTTCTTCAATAGAGTGTTATCTCCCTTCTTGAAGAACAAAACCACTACACTCCTGCTCCATGCCGCCGGTGTTGTACCAGTGTAGATGACGGAGTTGAAGAGCTTTACAAGCTCAATCAATACTGGCATACCGCCTGCCTTGAGTAGCTCTGTAGTTACTCCGTCATCACCCGCAGCTTTGTTATTGTGAAGCTGTTCAAGGGCTCTTCTAATCTCGCCCAAGTCGATGTCGGGAAACTCGTCTGTATGGTGGCGGGTTAGTCTGGCACGCGGATCATCTGCGCTCGGGGCCTCAGGTGGACTTGTTTTTTGAGTATACAAGTCCCCATAATACCTTTCGACCTCTGCGAGTATCTCTGGCATGGAAGTGACGGTGTTGGTCTGTGATGTTCTGAGCTTTGTCAGGTGACAACTAGAGGTAAGTGGCTTGGCGAAAACTCTGGTACCCTTGTTCTGCGTAATAGCATTTTCAATGTCCAGAGTATTCGAGCGTCTTATATCGCGCCGTATTAGCTTCTTTACCTCTTTGTTAAGTACCTGACGCTCAGATGGTGTGACCGTTACGAGTTCTCGTCGTTTCCTTAAAAGTTCCAGAGTCTCGCTTGAGAGCTTCGACTTACGTCTATTGTTCTGAGGTCGAAAGTATTTATTACCCACCTCACGCAAAGTCCGCACCAGGCTGTCAGTGGCGTCATCAATATCCGCCGTAGTTTCCAATACGGCAAATCGGTTCTGTAGCTCTAGCTGGAAAGCTTCACAGCCGATCTCGACTTGGGGCAAAGTTGGTCGGAGAGTCGACCTCATTAAGCGCGCTCGGTCAATTTTAACTTTTATATTCAGAGTGCCTCTTACAAGTCGGTGATCACTACCGGTGTTAAACCTACTGATCACAGAGACATCTCTGAATATTTGGCGCTTATCAGTCATAATGAAGTCGATCTCATTCCTGGTGACATTATTGGGGCTTCGCCAAGTCCACTTCCTTTGGGGCTTCTTCTGGAAAAATGAATTCATCAAAAAGAGCCCCCGGGTCTCGAGAAAGTTGACTAGCATTTGCCCCCTGTGATTCCTGCACCCATAGCCGAATGATCCTACCCTCGATTCGCCGTGTCCTTGTACTCCCACTTTGGCATTGAAGTCACCCATTACAACGCTGTAGGAAGCCTTGGTACGAGACATAGCTTTCCCTATGTCTTCGTACATGGCCTCTACTTCGTCATCAGGATGAGCTGACGTTGGGGCGTACACTTGTATAACCTTCAGAGTATATCTCACAGTTATTTTTAAGACAAGGTACGCCACTCGCGCTGATACGCTGCCAACTTCCACAACGTTGCTTTTTAGTGACTTGTGGATAATAAATCCGACGCCACCTTGGGATGGTTGGTGTCCTTCTCGGAAGTAGAGTAAGTGACCAGAATCTAGGGCTATCTTCTCCTCCCCCTGTCTTCGGATCTCAGATAGCCCTACGATATGCCAGTTAATGTGACTTAGCTCTACTTCCAACTCAGCGATGTGTTCGTCCAACCGCAGAGAGCGTCCGTTGTACGTCGCCAAAAATAGCTGTTTGTGGTACCCTACCGTAGCCCGGGGATTCTTAGCACCCCCCACCCCACCGTTACCATGACCGGTACCGTGGTCAGGAATAGCGGGGCTACCGGGAACTGGGGGCCGTGAATTTGGGATGTCTTTCATCTTGGGGGGGTTTTGCCATAGTCACCACGCTTGGCAGGCGGGTTGGTGACCGCAGTTGCTGGTATGTTTTACCGCCGACGCTGCTGCCCGTCGAAGGCATGGGTATTTGGCATTCCAGCATTTTGTGTGGTTATGTCGCCACAAGTCGGCCGCCAGAACCTCATTCGTTAGCTAGCAGGGTGTACCACGAGCAGGTAGGGTTGGCAGTTGGGAGCATGAGATGTAATTTGTCCCCCTTACACCCCAAGAAAAGGATATATCAACAAATTTTAAGAAATACCTATTAGTACAGACGTGAGTGTATATGTATGTACTTAGGTATTCGCTATTAATTCTAGTTATATATATTAGTTTCAAATCAAATATTTATTGAATCCATGAAATGCTATACATTTTTTACATTGTAATTTTTTTTAATCTACCGCCAGTTCAGAACGCAGTTTCGCTAGAGAAGAACGGGCAAGAAACTCTAGCGTTGCTCTTTTCGAACACTGGTTAACAATAATTGGGCATATAATTAATACACGATTCAAGTTTGATTACATTAGGTTAGAGCAGCTGAATGTATGTTACATACTACTACTGTTTATTGAAATAGGTACTTACTTAATACAGACTATTATGTCCAAATTTTGAGTATCTGACCACTGGCGAAATTCTATTGAAAATCCATGACAAACGATGTTATATCACAAAAGAGAAAGAGGATATGCCTAGTCACGGGCTCGCACTGCCCTTTTGAGTTGTTGATTGTAAACTTTTCGCTGACTCATACAAGACCCGCCTTCACTTGGCAGTTTTATGAGCTCTTTCGCAAATAGTACCAAATTTTACTTTATAATTTGTGCCTGATCATTTACACCACATTGATCAAGGTCTAATTAAGTTAAAGCGTTATCTAAAAAGGGCAATCAAATATCAATGATTTGAATATTGGACCTGTAAGTAAAAACAGTCATGTGTGGGCAGGTAATTCTTATAATATAAAAATGCTATTTATATAATGATATTGGGTTTTTCTATCTAGAAATTCCTCAGTATTAGCCCGGAGTCTGGAAAATGTGCCCGGTATGGCGATAGGGTCGTCCCCTATCATATTATGGGACCGAAATTCGGCGAAAAGTGGGTGTACTAGTTACACCTCTGCCTACCCCTTCGGGGATTACAGGCGTGAGTGTATGTGTGTGTGTGTGTGTTTTTTTTTTTTTTTTTTTTTTTTTTTTTTTTTTTTTTTTTTTTTTTTTTTTTTTTTTAGTGCCTTGATAGGTAGACGAGCAGACGGGCCACCTGATGGTAAGTAGTCACCGCCGCCCATAGACTTCTGCAATGCCAGGGCACAGCAAAGCCGCTGCCTACCGTTAAAAATGCATATAAAAATGCAAATTTTTGGAATAATTTTTGTAATGGAAATAAACGATTCTCACTTTATTGTGTGGAAGGACGACAATTTCCTCATCCCAGCTAACGACCGTCCTCTTTTCAAGATTTGAATCAGACGTAATGTGTCTTGTAAGCTACATATTATTATAAGAAAAACAATAAGGATGCTAAATGTTTTCTATTATTCTTATAAAATTAAATGTGTTTACTTTTAATTTAAGCGTATTTTTCAATAGAACTGTAAGGGAGGTTAAATTTATGATTTACTCAATATTTAATCAAGTGATCCCCTACCCTTAATTTTACATATGTATAAAACTACACAAAATTTTAACGTCATACTTTTATTGAAAAAAACTAAATACATGGTAGATAAGAAGTACCATACAGTTAACAAGTATAATATAACCATAAACCAATAGTAATCTATAGAGATCTTGGCCATTCTTCCCCAAGTGAAATGCTTTCTGAAGGGTCGTACTAATCATTTAATATAATTTGAAATCCATAAACGTTAAAGTGATAATCGTGTCTCAATATTACTCTGGCGTAATTATAGAAATTACCCTCAACATTGGAAATCGTCTCTGATTGTTAACTAAGCTTCTCTATATCTTTTAATATTTTAATTAATTTGAGTAAATATTCAGTTGATGCTGTCAGTTAGCCATGTCCCTTTTCCAACATTGTGAGCTTCTTTTGGATTACTTGATAACTCACTATTATCTCAGGTGAGACAAGTATAAGTCCATACCACATTTAGTGCTATTATCTTGCATATGATTCCAGGCATAAAAATTACTTTTTCTTTGTAAAATGGTCATTAAGGGGTGCTACAGTCGCACTTAGATGGTGGGTTGGTAGTCACATTTGCTGAAAGGTTTCATCTACCGCGCTGCTTTTCACCGACATGAAGTCATGCCATGGTGCATTGCGAACAGATAAGAGTTGGCGCCTTGCAGTTCAAGACTTATATTATGCGCTTCCTTGAGAGCCAGATAGATACTTTTTATAATTATTAAATAAATAAAAATAAAAAAAAGCCTTTTATTTCTTGCGCATTTAAGTATACATTTTTACAGAGTTTAACAGATCTCAAGTAAGTATAAGTTTAATTTATTCATATTTATTTTGAGTTTTACTTTTAATTTTTTTTTCGAATATTTTTTGTAATACTTAATCTTAATTACTCTATATATTAAGACACGTGTTCAAAAATGTTGTTGCAACGAATTTTCGTATTTGTCACTTTCCTGATTCCTGGTGATATAGAATGAGATTTTATTTTAAAATATGTAATTTTGTATCTAATACAAGAACTTTCAGAATCTCATTAAAACTCTTTTTCTTTGAAGAAAATAAGGAATACTTTACGAACTAACTGAAAACGCGTTGTAAATGAAGTTGGAACATTATTCATGGACCTTTCAAGTTATAACCTTCATAAAATCGGTAGAAATAAAAAAGTGTAATTTGACACGAGCGTCTTGTGGCATATTCAACACTTTGCCACGCTATATAGCCGTGATAAAAACGTTCTTGCTCCTATTTCATAAACTTACTTTTGTTGATGATTCGCATGTAAAATATTTCAGTTATATTTCGTGTTTTTATCGATCATATAGAGTCTATATTATAGACTAATAAATGTTTATTTATATTATTTTTTATATAATAAATCGACTACGATATACTATACGATTGTTAGTTGTTAGATACTAATGTTAAAACATAAACTTTTCAACTGTAAGGGAGCTGTTAATATTTCACGTAGGAAAAGCGTATCTATGGAAAATAATAAACATCATAAACGACCATTTACGATAATGAACGGAAACGCTGAAATAAAGGTTCCCAGATCCTTGAACATTATAAACTAGCTATCTTCGCATGCGTGATTACGTTTATCATAAGTATGATTACTGCTAGAAATCCCATCTCCCCGTCGAAACTATGGCACAAATTACAAAAAAGCCAAAACAAACATTTTTGGTTTGATCGCTACCAAACTTCCCAAGATCACGCGCTGGGCTAATCTGAAGATTGTTTGAAAATTTCATCAAATTTGCTCCAGCCGTTATGGAGTCCATAGGGAATATACATACACCCATCGATTTTTATATGTATAGGTAGATTAAATTTTACTGAATAATAGTACCTAAGTCATTTGTATTTATAAATGTTATATATAGAATATGATATACTCGAAAAACTTCCTAAGGTTTTGCAATAAAAATATTGAATAGAGAGAAAGCAAAATAATTTCCAACACTCACGAACGGCCATTCGCGCGCTGACAACTTTTAATCTTACATCTACACTCCAATTTCTTTCATTTTTTCTAACTGTCGTTATTCTTGGCGCTACAACAGAAAATTCTTTTGCCTGGCTATTGTTTATTTTTTTTGTTTCGTAAACAATAAATTTATAAAGTACTTCGTAACTTCTATACATATTATATTTGTGACTGATCGATGTCTGTACATGGAACATATATTATGAGAAAAACTATGATTGGGGGTCTTTATTAACGCAATAGAACTCAAATCAATGATTTTTAGAATTTTTGTCTGTTTGTCGGTGCCTTTGTTCACGCTAATCTCAGAAACGGCTGAACCGATTTGGTTGTGGTTTTCACTATTGTATTGAGGTAAGTTCCACTTAGCAATTAGGGTATTTATTCGAATCGGTACATAAATAAAAAAGTTGTATCAATTTAAAGAATCACGCCCGCACATTTATTCGAAAAAAATGCTACAATTAGTGTAAAATAAGATCGTCTCGGTGGCTCAGTTGTATCTGCATACACGGTATGACTTCTGTGTGTGAGTTCACGGGTTCGATACCACGGTCGGGTAAAATGATATTAGATTTTTGCCTTAATTCTCCGTATCAACCCGGCGTCTGGAATAGTACCCGGTGTGGCGATAGATTCACCCCCATCACTTTATGGGACGGTAATAAATTTGGCGAAATGTGTACTGATTACACCTCTACCCGCCGCTTTGTAGGTTTCAGGTGTGAGGGCTTACGTATGAATGCATCTATCTTAATATAATCATCCTACTAATATTATAAATGCGAAAGTTTGGATGGATGGATGTATGTTTGTTACTCAATCACGCTTCAACGGCTGGACTGCGGGATCTGGTTGAAATTTACCACAGAGATAGATTATAGTCTGGAATAGCACATAGGCTACTTTTTATCCCGGAAAAATGTACAGATCCCGTGGGATAGTTTAGTTTTTCACAGAAAGAGGGATCGACATGATTTTTTGCATAGTGGTAGATTGGTGGGATCAGAAAATTACATAGGCCACTTTTTATCTCTGAAAAATGCACGCATCCCATGGGATAGCAAAATATAGAAAGGTGTAATAGTTTAAGATGTCTCCACGGATTGTATACCTTTCCTTCCAAAAATAACCTCCACGCGGGCGGAGCCGCGAGCAACATCTAGTTGTACATATTTATCTTTCTAGGTGTATTCGCTCGTTAATTGAATCTGTAATTGGCTGCAAACTTTTATTTTTCAACAAGCAATATTGTTACGTAATAGGCAATTGAGATTTTTTTGCATGAATTCGAGGTGAGGTTGGTTTGTATCCAGGGGCGGAGAACGACAGTTATAATGTTTTCAATTTTATTCTTTTCATGGATCACTTTTTAATCATTGTAATAGCTGGTTTTAAAACTTAGGGAAACACATGGGAGACAATTGTAAAATTCAATGCAATTCGCATTCAATAATAATACCAGATTGCAACCCAAGTCAAGTATATTAGTTATAGCTAACCAAGTATAATACAATTGTAAAACAAATGAAATACGGACTATACTTTTTGTATCTATAGTAGTAAACTTTACTACTATATTAATTCATAAAAAGTACACCGACTTCAATAAAAAACAAATTATGTGTCCCTATATAATTTGAGGGTTGCCCTCAATTTTTCTAAGATTCCACCATCAGATCCTAACTTGGTGCTAATGGGACCACCTGGAAAGTATACCTTTTTAAACAAAAAAATAATTTCTCGAATCGGTCCAGGCGTCTTCGAGTAATCAAATCAGAACCTCCTCCTTTTTTGAAGTCGGTTAAAAATAGTAAGCGGTCAAGTTCCCACGCGCTGACAGATATTGCTTTTATAAAAAAAATATCCCACATAATTGCGAACACCGTCGGCACTGTAGATTGGCGTATCTAGGCTAATGAAATAGGGACAACGCGACGCAATTTATCCTGTCCTGTGGGAGTTCGACTATAATTCTATACAGTTGTTCGGTTTCGTTCCTTATCGATACACGACCTCCGTCGATATACTATTATAAAAATGTATCAGAGTCTTAATAGATACTCTCATAAAGTATAATTTCGTACACTTAATTTCGAATGGGATTGTGATATCACGCCTATATTATACACTGTCCCACTGCTGACCACCTAACTTAATGCGGAATGGTAGACTTCATATAACATCGTAATTCTCAGGAGAATTATGTTGAATTGGTACACACAATGTTTTCTTACATCATATAAAGGGTGATATCAAACAAACAATACACTCGATGCTTCGAAAAGTCAGAGGTATCATAATAGGCACTGAGGCCAGTTTCACTTTAATCTCATAGTTCCATTAGCCTATCGCCGTTTTAAGAATGAATGTGGCTACAATTAAGCTTTTATTTATGTTTTACAGTACACCTGTTTATAGTATTATAATAATTGTCCATTTGACGTACATTAAACGATTTAGTATATTGACTTTTGTTTAAAAAATACCAACGTCATTCAATTTGGGTGTGTTCCGCTTCCCCGCAAATCAGGAAGCGTATATACCCATAGCCGACTAGCGGCTTCTGTTAACATTTACAGTTCGATTACATTCGTGTAGCGGCTTGAATACTAATTGTAGGAGACACTGTGATGTAAAAGTGGCATCTGCCTGCCTGTAACAAATGGTGTAATTTTCTTATGGACCCGGCATAAGAAAATTACTCCACAATTTTGCCAATGTCACGTTATAAAAAGTTAAATAAGTAAATAAAATTTATGTGATGATGATGATGATGAAGGATGACATCCGTAATTTTTCTAAACAAAAGTCAATATACTAAATCGTTTAATGTACGTCAAATGGACAATTATCATATCATAAAGTGGCATCTGCCTGCCTGTAACATATGGTGTAATTTTCTTATGGACCCGGACTTCTCTCGACAGAGCTCATTTCTCAGGATTCAACTTATCGTTCTTTCACAAACTTGCCGAGAGCTACTCCATTTGCATTCTGTTATATTATTCACGACGAAATGCGATGTGACACGAATACACGAGTATTGAAAAGGAAGGATAAGTGAATTATTTAAAACTAAAATTATGACATTTTGAAAATTGATGTTTGTAATGTAGGTTACTCCTAGAATTTTTGTAACAACCTTTTGAATAGTTAGGCCAAAATGGACGATTGCTGTTGATCTATTTTTTTATTTGAAATCTAGTACTTGACATTGGAAAAATTATCGAACTACGATGGAGGCGTAATATAAAATTAGAATTAGAAAATATACATAAAAGCCACACATAGCTAAGTTTAGAAATACTATAATTAACGATAGCATTACCTAATGATTGAGATAATTTAATATTATGTACTACATCGATATTCAGGTTAATTTTAATTGCTAATAAATTATATGGAAAGCGCTATTTAGTTAAATGAAGAAACTTCGCTCGACTCAATTAAATAAAATTTAATCCGACGAAAGGGCATTAAAATAACGTATAATTCACGCTGAGTATTAGAATTCCTTAAATGATTGGGTGTTTTAAGTGTATAGCCAATTAAAAGTCAATCAACACAGGCAAAACCTAATATAGATCGATCTAATCCCACACACGTCACCTACATGTCGTTCGGGATAGAGTACGAAGAATTATCCAATGATGAATGACCTAGTAAAACTATTGTGGTGTGAATCATTAATCCCATGATAACATATAAAGAAAAAATAGATAATATAAAAGAATATGCATCTTTAGCTACAGCTTCTTTTCGGTACAGCTCAGAAAGCTTTTACTTTGAATACTTTCCACAGTTTTCAATTTCGTGATAAAGGGATTTCGAAAACAGAAAAGTAATAAAAACAAAGAGCTCAACTGAAATCAAGCGAGGTCGAGTGTAGCCTAGGGAGAAACGCTCACTAATCCAGCAATACAAGAGTAAATCCAACCTTCCATTTTGTGCAAACTTTGAATAAAATGCATAGAGTCCGTTGTCACGTACAAGAACTCTCCTTGACCGAATAGCAATTTGTCTGGAAGCCTTTTACAAACGTTTTACCTTAGTAAAAGTAAACTTTAGCGCATACTATTGTATGTATTGAAATATTCAATCATTCATTCTTATCTGCCAGAAGTGTTAATGTAGGCTTTAGTGTGTATGTTTTTTTTTAGTGCCTCGATAGGCAGACGAGCAGACGGGCCACCTGATGGTAAGTAGTCACCGCCGCCCATAGACTTCTGCAATGCCAGGGCACAGCAAAGCCGCTGCCTACCGTTAAATACCTACCGTGTATGTATTGAACTCATTATTTAGTCCCCGATAAATAAGAGATGATGTGATCATTATGATACACTTTTACAAAACGAAACTACACCTACTACCTTGTATAACTCAGGTCATCTTGAAAAGCAGTTAAACATCGTTTAACATATCTCTTTACAATTTGCTTAGCTAACTAACTAACTATTGCAGCACTAGGCGACGATGACTTTTTGACTATTTCTTTTCCAACCCAAGCATGTTGAACAGAACTTTGGTGCTCTTTTACAGATATGTATATTTAGAGGGATTTCTCTCCCTCTGTTACTTAAGTATAAATATGAAATTGTTCCTCATTTCAAAGAAGATATTGTATAGTTATCCAAATTCTATCTAGATATTGTAAAATGGTGTTATGTTAATAATTAAAAGTTCATAGCAAATTATGTTCATCACGTAAATCTCTAATTATACTTTTGGCTCAAAAGAAAATTTAACTGCATTTTAAAATAGAAATTTGATTATACAGCTGTAATATAAAATGGTTATCTTTAGGCTATTTTCATCATATAATAGCAGCATAGCCTAGTTGGTTGCGGTACGGACTGCCAAGACGAAAGTCGTATGTTCGAAACCCAAGTGGCCTCTGACATTTCTAAAGTTATGTGTGTATTAAATGTTAATTATCGCTTGCTTTAACGGTGAAGGAAAACATCGTGAGGAAACCTGCGTACCTGAGAATTCTTATAAGAATTTCGATCGTACATATATATGTGAAGTCTACCAACCCGCATTAGGCCAGCGTGGTGGACTAAGGCCTAACACCTCTCATTAGTAGAGGAGGCCCGTGCCCAGCAGTGGGATAATGTTTAATACCGGGCTAGTATTATTATTATGTATTTTCATCTTCGTCATTACATATAGCATTTTTATAATAGAATTATAAAGAAAACAAAATTAATTATTTCACCAATTTTTTTTGGTCAACAGGAAATATACTTTAGCTGTGAATCGGTGAGATCCTGGTTCGATCTATACAGTCGAGAGAGACCATAATTTATATTATATTTCAATTTACCAAGAATTAGATTTCTGTCCAATAACAACCGCATATCCGATATTGGATAAAAAACAGTCTGCAAAATGTGGTTCCTCACATTGTTTCACTGATTACCCTTCGAGATAGGCACTAAATATTTGATGTCATACCTAATGGCTTTATACATTTGAAGTACTTGTGATATCTATTTAGAACTATGTCTATGATTTTATTTATCGAGGTGAAATAAGTGCACTCTGTGGCTGAAAATCTTTTCACTATTACAGGAGAGTGTATTGGAGGAGCGTTTTATTTTCAAGATTTAAGATAGCTCAAGAAGTCGACGAAATTTTCACTAAAATTTATATTTGTTAAAGGGAAACCTATTTCTCTTTTATACATTTAGGGTATTTCCTATTATTAGAAATACCGAAGGTATAACTGAGGTATTTAGGAGACTAGTTGGGGGTACATTAATAATGACATCCTAAGTGGAAGTAGTAAATGTTTAATATAAAACAGAGTGCCTTCCGCGCTGACTGGACTGACAAAGGCCACTTTTTATCCCGGAAAAATGCACGCTTTCTATGTGATAGCAAAATATAGAAAGGTATAATAGTTTAAGATGCCTCCATGGATTGTATACCTTTTCTTCCAAAAATAACCTCCACGCGTGCGGAGCCGCGGACAACATTTAGTATTTATTATAGAATGCAAAGATAATATTGCAAGTGCTAATACGATCGTCCCAAAATATAGAAATTGTCTCTAATGTAAGATTAAATTACTGTCTAATCTGTTTACATACAGTTTACGGTGATCTCAAGGCAGATCCATTACTCGAGACAGTCATCCATAACTTAAATATTGGTGTTATTGAATCTAATTTTTACTTTAACATAGTAACAGTTCATAGTTGTCTATGTGACAGATATTTGTTTCGGGTCTGGGTGTTGTGGGACCACAGTCCCTCGTAGTTCTTGAGAGCCACGATACAGGTTTTACCTAGTGTGGGGTCA
This sequence comes from Laothoe populi, assembly GCA_905220505.1. Taxonomy (NCBI): domain Eukaryota; kingdom Metazoa; phylum Arthropoda; class Insecta; order Lepidoptera; family Sphingidae; genus Laothoe; species Laothoe populi. The sequence continues at coordinate 14,456,605 of HG992148.1, forward strand.
AAACTATGTGCGTGATTGTTAGGTAAAATTCATTATTGTAAAAATGATAGTAAACAGGCCAAATAAATTCATTGTGATAAAAATAATTATGTTTTATTTTCACTATAAAATGTTGTATTATGGAGCGTAAGCATAATGTGGTTAAAAATTATTTAACTCATATGAATTTAATTATTAAAAACATATACTAAAAGGTAACCTGTCCTTTCAAAAATACTTACACGTTCACATAATAATGAGGATATCAAAAATAGGCCCTGTTTATTTTAGCAAACTCTATACTTCTACTTAAGGATACTCTATACTTAAGGATTGTGAGCCTATAAGTATATTCCACGACATAAGACCGTTGTGAAACTATTGCTTATTTCATATATTATTATGTTACTATATTTTATCGATTTCATAGAGATGAACTTTGGGCGTAAACATGCGGTTCAATAAAATAAAATTACCTATCTAACTCTAAATCTAAATCTTTATTTCCTAGCACTAGGCAAGACGACGCGACGTGATGACGAATGAACGACTTTTCGTCATATATTTAAATAGCAACCTAAGCGTTTTCATAACAGAATCGTAATTTCTATTTTAAGGTCTTGCTCGCATCGGAACGTTTGTTTCAGCAAATGAACGGTTTTCAAGCGATAAAGCACAAAGAGACGTTTTACGCTGGTTTTATTGAAGTTTTTTCTACGGCACATTTAAGCGACGCGACATTGATGCCTCGTCCCGTGGGCACGATGGATTAAACTGTCACTCTGTACCAGCATTTTTCCATCTAGATTGTCTCACTTCGGATAGTCTCGGTGGAATGTATTCTAAATCTTAATCCATCCGCTCAGAAATAATTGTTACGCGTTATGGATGGCATTATGCATGACTCCCAAGCGACGATCATTAAAGCTGTCGGATGGTGAAAGCGTTCAGTAATGAACCTCACGATAGTGCCCTGTTGTCTCTCTGCGCTAATTGCTGCACACTTATTAAGGTCGAGACGTAGCACAGTTAAAATGCACTTTACGAAAAAGAATCCGAACACTAAACAGAAAGTCTCTAACGTCAGTCTGGCAGAGTTCTTAGATTGTTGATTTATGTGTTCGTTTCCTGAGGCATCTTTTTCGATGATACACAAGAGAAAATAATACCGTGTTAGACACTTAAATTGAGTGGAATCGAGGCCGAGTGAGCCTACCATTACGTGGCCTGAATTTCTTAAATATTAGGGGCTATTTGTAAGCGTGACCATTCGCTTGCCAACAGTCGTTTATTATCAAAAGGTGTACCCAGTTACGGAAACTTTTTGTATGCATTGAGGAGATTATTCATTGAATCTTAAAGAATTACCCCATTCATCATTTACCTACGTCTTAAATTTTTATACTTAGCATCTGAAGATAACAGCAATGTTTTGAATGCTAAGGCAGGCTAAGTATATTTTCATTCAGTATATAAAAGAACTATAGTAAAATCATTGATTTCTTTAATATAGTGAAAATAACCAGAGATTATTTGAATTTTCTGAGTCGAACCCGCCACTGTATTCCTGTAAGACAATAGCACGCATTTTGTGACACCGAACAGTGAAGTCTAATCTCTTGAAATGCGGCAACGAAATTAATCATATTATTATAGACTTGTAAAGAATTTAATAAAAAAATATAAAACTCAAACAAATAATATAATTCTAAGTATTTTTAACAAACAGAAAATGAATATTCTAAACACAACGTAATCTCTTAAGAATGTCCGCGCGCTCCGATCGCCCGAGCCAAAGTGATTCGTCCACCGCCACCACTTCTCGCTCGAAGCCTCGAAAGATTTGGTGGCGTGATCTTTGGCCACGCCCTCTGCTTCTTAGTCATCACGTTACACGGCCTCTCCTGACGGGCGGTCGTCCTCGTCCGCAACTCTGGTGCGTTCTCTGCTCGAGTGGGCTTGAGCTTCTACCGATGTATCGTGTGTCAGGTCATCAGACTCCGCTGAAAAAGCACAAATCAATTGGACTGATTAGAATTAATCCGAATAATTCGTAACAAACATATGCCTTCCATACACAAGTATTCATACATCATAATAGTACACTCACTCCTCACATAAAGCAGTCAAACTGTTAATTACGTTCACACTGATCGATCTCTCGAGGGCCCCCTTACATACATCGTGTAACCAATTCTGGTGCAGTGACTAGTATGCTATGACAGCGCCCCTTTTGAGCTAACTGCCCTGCCGTGGTAGAGAATCGCACTCGATACCAACGTGAACATGGCAGTGTTTCCTGTGAAACACTCCATCTGCCGTGACAGAGAAGGCATCTCTATGTCAACGTGATTATGGCAGCGTTTCCTGTGAAACACTCCATCTGCCGTGGTAGAGAATCACACTCGATACCAACGTGAATATGGCAGTGTTTCGTGTGAAACACTCCATCTGCCGTGACAGAGAAGGCATCTCTATGTCAACGTGATTATGGCAGCGTTTCCTGTGAAACACTCCATCTGCCGTGGTAGAGAATCGCACTCGATACCAACGTGAATATGGCAGTGTTTCGTGTGAAACACTCCATCTGCCGTGACAGAGAAGGCATCTCCATGTCAACGTGAATATCGTACACCTGAGCACATATACATTTAGATAACAATATTAAGATATAAATGTCTCAACTTACAATCGAAAAACACTGCACAGGTCTCAGGTGTCCACTCTCCAGCCCACGTTATCATGTTTTCGGCTGCGGCTTCTGTACGCTTTCCGTACGAATCGACTAACAACTCCAATTTGTACCTGATGATGCGGAAGTTGCTCCACCACCTTGAAGGGTCCACGCATGCAGGAGTCTAGTTTTCCTACAGCTTGTGATGCCTTGATTACAAAGACCTTGTCATTAACATTATAAACATGAGGTGAAATGCGGCCTTTGTTAACATAATTGTCTTATTTTTGCTAGTTAGTTGACAATAATGTCGACACACGTTGTCTGCACATTGTAATTACTGCTTCTCGGTTTGGTGTAGCAATATCTACGGCAACATCTCGCACAAGTGCGCGTATGATAGGTGTGGAAGAGTCACTTCCGATGAGTAATTGCAGAGGGAACATTGTGGTCGTACTATGTTTTGTACTGTTTAGAATAAGTTGAGTTTTCCACAGCACATTTGACAAACTTTGCTCTTTATAGTTAACTTCAATACGTAGGAGGTTTAATAAAGATCGACAGTAACGTTCAGCCTGACCATTTTCATGGTGCATACCAGGCGTAATACAGTGAACATCATTACCAAATGACTTAACCATGTCTTGAAAAGCAGCACTTTCAAACATACGTCCCCGGTCAGTGACGAGGAGCTTCGGAGATCCAAACAAAGAGACTGCTTTCGTATAGGCTCGCTTCAACTCAACAGTATCTTGACGATAGAGAGAGTATGAAAGGCAGTACTTAGTAAATGCATCGACGATGATTAACACGTACTTATAGCCTTGGGTTTCCGGCAAGGCACCTAGTACGTCCATATGCATGATTGAAAATGGACCATTTGGCTTAGACCAGGACTCAATGGGTTGATGAGGAGCACGTGGCACTCGTTTGTGGCGGAGACACACGATAGTCTTTAAGGTACTTTTTAATAAATGAGCGTAACCCCGGGAACCAGAAATGACGTAAAACGAGCTCTACTATCTTATCGTATCCAATGTGATCCTGATCACATGCAGCAAGCTTAATCTGTAGCCTTTGGGGATAAAGCACAATAGACATGATTGTTCACCAATGGGTGAACATTTGACATATAAAAGCCCATTTCGTACGACGTAACGAGAACTGTATAATTTGTTTTACATTACGAGGTTTCAGAGAATCAACCAAAGCTTGGACTTTTCTGAGGCTCGGCCTAACCTGACAATTACTAATAATCCTTCCGAGATACTCTATTTCACTACTAAGAAATGTGCAATGTCTTTAAGTTTATAGAGAACCCTGACGAAGTAAGAGTTTCTAGTACTTATCGTAATAAAATCAAACCTTCAGGTACTGATCTAGACAACAAGAGCACGTCATCTATGTAGACAATAACATTACATGAATCTATAAATGATTTAAGAGTTTTTGAGATTATCTTTTGATAAACTACCGGTGCATTACAGAGGCCATATGGCATCTTTACGTAATAAAAATGACCTTCCGGAGTCACGAAAGCGGTTTTCGCAATCGAATCAGTCTCCATACGAACTTGGTGAAAGCCAGTCGCCATGTCTAAACTCGTGAAAAACGTGCTTGACCCTAACCTATCAATGTGATCCTCTATGAGAGGCAATGTAAATTTATTTTTGACACCCTATAATCCACACATATGCGGTCTGTACAGTCTTTCTTTTTGACAAAAATTACGGGGCTCGCGTATGAAGATTCTGATTCGCGTATTATTCCTTTAGCCATTAAATCATTAACGATATTTCAAACGCGAAGCCTCTCATACGATAATTTATACAGCCTGTAACATACCGGCTCGTTATTCAAAAGTTCTATCTTCATACTACCCGTCGTAACGGTAGACGAAGCGGTACATATCGGCACCTATAATGACTGGAGCGCTAATACAATTCGGGGGTACCACATAAAAATCTGCTTCGATGGATATATAACATAGTTCAATAATTAATGTTACAAATGAATTACTTTCGACTAACTGACTACCTATACCGAATAAAGCACGATAGGTTGGTATTTGACTAGCTCTAAAATATTTTAACAACGTGCTCGATATGAGTCATATGCAAGAACGGCTGTCTATCAACTATCAAGTATCCTACAGAAATTTACACTATGCGGGTTACGTTACTCGATTCGGACCGTTGTTTAGCGAAACATTCAACGAGTATATGTCCATTTTTCTTACAAAATGAACATGTTTTCATACTGTGTGACTGTGAATGCGATTCGGATGGTTTTGAATCCGAACTGTTACTAAACCGGGCTTTTTTGGCATTAGTGGCAGCAGCCTTTATATGAGGATCTGCAATGCCCCTAAGTATAATCGCAACAATTAGTTCATCTGACAAGCCACTAACGAGGCCTAGTCTTAACAACGAGCGCCTGGCATATTCGGCATAAGTAACATAACTTTTGGAATCTTTAGTCATCACTTCGTAAAGAATTGTCGCAATATCGACGGTGCGTGGGCACAAGGTTTTAAAGTTTTGTTTAAAATTTGTCCATGATCGATCCGTACTAGACCATTCATTAAGCCAAGTACGCGCTTCACCTTTAAACAATTACCTATTCGTTATAAACACTCATTATCGTCCCATCCGTTGGTTTCTTTAGCCCTATCTACCTCCTCACACCAAACGTCGATATTGTGAACATATGGATCAAAATTAGAAATAAAATAATTATTTGACCTTACTTTAACTAGCGAAGTGATGGCCTCCACGATTCTGCCAGTTGTGTCCGTGCCTGTGGAGATACTTCCTGAAGAAATTGATGTTGGGTGACCCGCAATCGAGTCGTTACCATGCGTATTGGGTGCTTCGTTTTCTAACGCGGGTAGTTCTAGTTGCGGCGCACGCGCTGACAAAGTCGACGCAACCTGCAAAGAATGCTCGGACGGCGGCGCGGCGGTAAAATGTTGCTCTAGCGTATTTAATCTGGCAAGGACAGCATCTAGCACATCTTTGCTCGAATCACGCTTGCGTTTACGAGTACGAGATTGCGGTTCGGACATTATTCACTTTATATACAAAGTAAATAATAATAACTTTTTAACACGACACAACACTTTGTAAACAAGTAATTACACTTATTATGATACTTTAGTCAGGTGTACCAAAAGCGGGTAGGCAATGGACCAGATCCCACTTCTGATATTATAGACTTGTAAAGAATTTAATAAAAAAATATAAAACTCAAACAAATAATATAATTCTAAGTATTTTTAACAAACAGAAAATGAATATTCTAAACACAACGTAATCTCTTAAGAATGTCCGCGCGCTCCGATCGCCCGAGCCAAAGTGATTCGTCCACCGCCACCACTTCTCGCTCGAAGCCTCGAAAGATTTGGTGGCGTGATCTTTGGCCACGCCCTCTGCTTCTTAGTCATCACGTTACAATATAGTAATTTAGAGATAAATAAGAAACATAAATTGTCTACTCTTTACCATAGTAAAGCGGAAGACAAATTAATGGACGAATGAGGTATTAACCTCAAGCACAAGGACATTATCATCTTGAAGTGCCAGAAAGCACCGTGAGAGCTCTTAAAATTGATTCCACTATTAGGTATATTAAACACGCCGAAAAGCATGGAAATCCCTTCTATTTTCCGTAAAATTGTGTAATTAGTGATAATGAGTAATTAATAATTAATTATTTGTCGGTACCAGTACAAAGTAAATAGAGTGCAAATAATTATATTAATAAAGTAGTACCTATGAAAGACTATTATTATTATTTTTTATTTATTATGACATTTATTTTTGGGGCATTATTTCGCTAGTTGTGAATAAGTAAACATCTCTTATGACAAAATGTGTTTTTTTATTGTGGCATTATGTACTTGTATGTTAAAAACGGCAATCCTAGTCAATCAATCAATAGTGGATATATACAATATAATAATAATTCCTGCTGTCTCGGTGGCAGTTGTAATCGCGCATGCGTTACTACTGCTGTGGCGAGGTCTCGGGTTCGATCCCCGGGTGGGGTAAAGTGATATTGGGATTTTACAGGCGTGAGTATATTATATGTATGTAATAATAATACCATACTTTATTTTGACAACGATTATACTCCCAAAGAACATGGTGCGTGATCTAGTCATTCTCTCTTATATTCTATCTCTCTTTATCTAATTTTTTTTTAATAATTGGTGAATTAACGAGCATCTGGGTCACCTAAACGTAAACGATCTCTATTAACGAACACGCAGAAAAATAGTTTACCTGTATCTATTGTTTGAATTGATAATAAGCTCGTAAAATACATAAGAAAAATGTTATAAACACTTATTGGTCTATTTCAGCAAAGCATAGTTATTTTTACTTATATATATCTCGTTAAAATAAATAGCTACTGCAAAGGATTTTGCAATAGGAGCCAAAATATTTACCACTTTGCTCTGGGTCAGCGTGACAACGATAAAGCGCTCATATCACTCAAAATCAGAGCGTTTGGTGTGGTACAGTGTAAAAACGTTCATAAAACGACGCCCAGATGTAATTTCACCAGCATCGTTGTGAGCGAACGAATGTACATGACATTTTTTTCATATTTCTGAAACGAGCATTCAGAATAGCCTAGAGGCGATTATCCAGTGAATAAGCAACTCCTGTGAGCCAGACTCGACACAGTTCATTATTAAAAACATGTTTAGTGCCTCGATAGGCATGCGAGCAGACGGGCCACTTGATAGTAAGTAGTCACCGCCGAACCACCCCTAGACTTCTGCAATGCAAGGGCACAGCAAAGCCGCTGCCTACCGTGATCAGCACTCATCCATTATTCTGAAATAAACTTCGTTTTAAAGTATTATCATCTGAACATGATATCGACGTGCCAACCGTCGATTTAAGGCTATTTCATTTAAGTGAGATTTTTTATGATATTAAGTTATAAACAACGGTAACGGTAGGCAGCGGCTTTGCTGTGCCCTGGCATTGCAGAAGTCTATGGACGGCGGTGACTACTTACCATCAGATGGCCCGTCTGCTCGTCTGCCTATCGAGGCAATAAAAAAAATACATATTTTCTGCATCTTTTGAACTCTTGTTTTAATTTTTTGTGCACTTTTTTCAGCTCAAATCGACTGGTAAAAAAGGCTAATTTTTTTCAGGCCATATTAATTTTCGAAAAAAATGCTCATAAATGTATGAAAATCTTTATATATATAATTCCACTGTACGTGTGTATATCACTGAACTCCTCGTACACGACTAAACCGATTTGAATGTTTTTTTTTGTATGCGTTTGGGTGGCGCCCTGGATGGTTTAGATTCACAAATCAGCCCGGCAGATGGCGCTGCAGTCGGTTTGGCGCTGCTTTTCCGGGCAGGACGAAATCTGCCGGGCCCGCTAGTAAGGTATAAAGAATATTGAAATTTCGGAATTATAAAAATTGGATCAATGATAGTTAGTTGTGATATTAGGAATTTTTAACCATTTTTAATTATGAAAATTGGTATTTTAAAATACGATTGTGACTTTCGGAATAAAGTTTTTCGTATTTATATAGTGTACACATATTTAATAATTGTAATTTAGTGAATACTATAAATGTTATTAGCTAACTTTCGTGCTGCTGAATGTATATCTTTCTGAATGAATTCCGTACTTTATGATTGTTAGTTTAACCACACAGGCAGATAATAATGTTTCTAGCAATATAAATATTGTGACTGAGTTACTTGGAGTACAGTTTTCCCCTGAGTGGTAGTTTCCAGTGGTATTTGTACACTCAGTGCGATGCCAGAAGCTAATACGATTATGCCGTCTCGTTTTGCTTTTGGTCTTCTTTCTATTATTTTTCCTTTATTGTTTATTTTATTTGTCTTTTATTAGATAAAGTATTCCCAACATCACATATAAGAAGATCTTATAACTTGTAAATGTTAGATAATCTCGTTGATTGATCCTTATTTTTTATTTAAGAAAAGAAAGAACATCACAAGTTCATTAAGAAAGCTTTTGATAATACCAGACTACATTTCAAATGATGTAAAAAAAGATTTACTCAACCAAAAATAATATCTATGCATATTTTCAACGGAAAAATCTACACTTGCATAAACACAATAACATCACAACTAGTGTTAGGAACATCAACAAAACTATGCAAGATGGATATTTAAAAGGCACAAATACAATATTTATAATTTATTAATTGATTTACACGACACTGTTACACATCTCAGTGCTTAATATTAACACACACGCATGACAGGATTCACTTTAAGGCTTCTCTTTATAATGAATCTACCAGCATTACCCTCTAAGCTGAACAACGCGGCCATTGAACTGGTGACACTTAGGTATTTACTGCACCGCGAACGAACCACGAATGTACTCACTACCAACTCGCTGCTACACCACTAGTCTTCTTCACAACTCAACTGAACTGAACACCGGAGCGCGGAAGGCACTCTGTTTTATATTAAACATTTACTACTCCCACTTAGGATGTCATTATTAATGTACCCCCAACTAGTCTCCTAAATACCTCAGTTATACCATCGGTATTTCTAATAATAGTAAATACCCTAATACTAGTATGGGTATAACCGGATGTGATACGATACTAATATCATCTATTGTGTCCGCCCAAATTTGACAGTGGCGTGTGACGTCGCTCGCCAAAGCGCTTCAAGGGGCAGCTGTTTTGCAAGTCAATTTCATCCGACAGTGCATTTCTGTTGTATTATGCGTTTTTGTTTGGATTTCGAGCTTGAATTGAACAGATTTGTTGAATAATAATATTATTTAAGTTATATGTATATCTCTTTACAGATACATTGATATACGACATAATAGATACGTATGAGAAACTTTATAGTTTTTATAGAATTGACTGAGGTAGATATTATAATGATTCATATGTATTTTAGACAAGTCTGAACTACTCTGAATGGTATCATTTGATAAAATGTAGCACTAATTACTTAGCATTATTTTCAATGTATACGAACATAGGTATACTTTTTTGTACGAACATCAGTTTTCCGTTGTTTTTGTGGGTTCTAGTTAGATATTTGTTGCATAGGATTGCCTGTCATTTAGTTCCATATACATTTTGTCTTAGATCTGTTGACGATGTACAAAGTAAAAAAATAAACTCTTAAAAAGTAGCAGCACGTTGAGATTTAGTTGTTTTAGAATTTACATTGAATAGATATAATATACAAAATAACTTGGCCTTCCTGGAGTTAGTCACAAACGGATATCTGGCTATTGTTTTGGGACTATATAAAGTGTCAGGGTTTATTTAGGTTTTAGACCCTTTTTATTCATTCTTGTAAAGGAAGTTTTACTTTTGCATTGTAGTGTGTAAGTACATATGTAAGTTATAAGTGTTTGTATTTGATGTTAATAGAGAGTCTTAATCTAACCACAGTCGTATACACTCGTCTCCACCTAGCTACGCCTTTACATGGCGACCCTGCCAGTCGGCGCAGCCCTGCGCCAGCGCGCTACGCGCATAGTAATTAATTAAAATAATGTAGTTACATACTAAGTAAGGAAAACTTATAAGAAACAGAAATAATGAAGACAACCAATAAAATTAAACGAAGTAAGAAGACTAATTATAAGAATATGATGAAGAATATTATTAATAAATGAAGATTTACAAGAAGAAAATATAATTATGTATTAAATAAATAAGAATAATGAAACAAGAAGATTTAAGAATGTCAAGAAATGAAGATGAAGACCATGAATAAAGAATAAAATGAAATAAAGAAAATGCTATACAAATGAAGAATTCTAAGAAATGGTTTGTGAAGAATTAAGTTAAGAATAAAGAAGAAAGAATATAAGAAGATGTTCGAGTGGAGTCCAGGGAAATCCCGGCCCAAGGAGTCCAGGGTATAGCCCGGCCCACCCAGCAGGCAGCAGCTACGCCAGCAGCACAGCATCATCTAGCCTCATGAAAGTCTCATCGGATCTCTTCAGGAGGAATACACGTATATTTTTATTATAATAATTTAATTAAGATTTTTTCATAACATTATTATACTATTTTAAAATTGAAAAGTAAATTAGACAAATTTATATAATCAGAATATTAATATTACAAACTAGAGAATTTTATTAAATTTTGCTATATATTATTTTTATTTCATATTTTTATATTTCGATTTTGACGTGAGCAGATTTTTTTTTATATTTGTACAATTAATTATTAAAAATGACAGAAAACTTTGATTTAGAGACAGCTATAGAATTATTACCGGTTATGACAGGAGAAGAAAATATAACAAGACAGATAATTGATAGTATAGATTTCTATAACAGTATGTTAAATGCAAGCTCGAAACAATCATTGGTGAACTTTGTTTTAAAAACTAGATTGACCAAAAATGCTAAATTTATGTTGAAAGAAAATTATGACGACGTAAGTACATTATTAGAAGACATGAAAAGTAATTTATTACCAAAAAAGTCGTTTGTTACATTACAGAAACAACTATTTAATTGCAGTCAAGGAAACAGATCAATTAAAACCTTTGGCTCACACATTGAATATTTATTTACTGAATTGACTTTAGCACAATCTGATGGTGATTCAGTAAAATGTAACATATTTCGGCCTATTAATGAAAAATTTGCAATTGACTGTTTTAGAAAAGGTCTTAATAGTTCACATATATCAATTATTATTGCAGCTAGACAGTTTAACTCATTATCTCAAGCTATTCAAACTGCTATAGATGAGGAAGTTATGGTCAAAAGTAGTGGAATTTCTTATGATCGTAGACATTATAAATATATTGATAGATCTCAAAGTTTATATTCCAAACATACTTATAGTTTAAATAATGTGTCACCACGCAAATATTTTCATGTTGATCAGTCGAATACCATATTTGCGCAACAGATTCAGGTATCCAGTAGCGAGTGCATTCCGCAAGCTCAGCGATTAGCGCCGAGTGAGTCGTCCGAGTGCATTAATATGAACAACTTGAACAATAAAGTAATGAAATTAGATTCCAATGTTAGCCTTGTGTGTTGTAATAGTTTGAATAATGATATTACCGATACAAACGTAACTTGTAAAGAACAAGAATTAAGCATACATAGTATACCAATAGAGATACCTCAATCAAATAATAATAATAAATTAAAGAAAAAGAGACAAATAAATAAAGCTATAGAGCTTATTATAGGAAATAATATTGATAATCATATTAAAAGTAAAAAGATAGTTATGTCAAATGAAGGGTTTTGTTTTTATATGATTTTGAAAAAAAAATTATATTTAGACTTTAAGTTTTTAGCGTTAGGAGAAAAATTAGTGAAAGATGTAGAAGATTTGTGTAGAAATAAAAATATTAAGGAGTTGAAGATTAATAAAAGTAAGAATAGTAGGAAATATATTAAGAAGTTTATACGATTAATGAGAAAATATAATATTGATTGTCCAAAAGTAAGAATAAATAGTGAAGTTATAGATATGAGAGTTAAGATGAATAAAGTAAAATGTAGAGAAAATAATGGGAATAAATGTAATTTGCCGACAAACGAGCAAAAAATAAATAATGAAAATAAGGAGTTAAAGATAGATGATAAACGGTCAAATATGAACCTTAGTGATAATAAGAAATATGAAACTTCATTAAACTGTAAGGTAGACAGAACAAGTAGTAATGGAAAAGAAAACAAAGAGTTCAGTAAGACGAAGAACTTTGTTGATATGTGTACAATGTATAAAAACTATGACGAGCGTTCCGTAGGTATAACTTAGATTAATATTATGTAATAAGACAATTTCTATATTTTATTTTTGTACACAGTTAAAATTTTATATGATTTTTTTGTGTTTCCCATAATTGTGTATTAAGTTTTATAATTTTTATTTTTGTATACTTTATTCTAAAAAAAAATAAGAATGTAATAACATTTTATTTTTTTTCTCAAAGGGGGAAGGTGTAGTGTGTAAGTACATATGTAAGTTATAAGTGTTTGTATTTGATGTTAATAGAGAGTCTTAATCTAACCACAGTCGTATACACTCGTCTACACCTATCTCCCGCCTTTACAGCATTGTTGGAATCGTATTGTGTTAGGAACATCAACAAAACTATGCAAGATGGATATTTAAAAGGCACAAATACAATATTTATAATTTATTAATTGATTTACACGACACTGTTACACATCTCAGTGCTTAATATTAACACACACACGATGACAGGATTCACTTTAAGGCTTCTCTTTATAATTAATCTACCAGCATTACCCTTTAAGCTGAACTACGCGGCCATTGAACTGTTTACAGATTGATACATTTACTACCCCGCGAACGAACCACGAATATCCTGGCTATCACCAAGTCTACTTCACAAAACAACTGAACTGAACTCCGGAGCGCGGAAGGCACTCTGTTTTATATTAAACATTTACTACTCCCACTTTGGTTGTCATTATTAACTACCCCCAACTAGTCTCCTAAATACCTCAGTTATACCTTCGGTATTTCTAATAATAGTAAATATCCTAATAATTGACAGTCTATTAAGTTCGTTTATTTACGATTACATTTGGCTGCTGCATAAATAAGTATTTATTTCGTACGTTTTAAATTTGTGTTTTTTTTTAATATTTTATTCTAAAAATAAGGCCAACACTAAGGATTAATAAATAAACGGATACAGATACAGCCTACAGTCTACTACAATAAAAATTTCAGTCTCTAAGTTTCAATGGTTAAAAAAGTCGTTAAAAGTAATAAACATTTTATTCAGAATTGTGTTCAACAGTGCTTTTTACCTATTATACTTTTAGGTTCTACGTGGGTCGTATTTACAGTTGTTTACTTGTGTATCCCCCGGAGAAATCATTGTTAACGAATCTTTTCACACTTCGAATGAATAGAATATAAGGCTCGGGGTTTCATAATAGATTTATAAAGACCTCCAGATTAAACGAGTGGGTAAAATATTACATGTTACAAATGTGAAAACAAAATATCTAAAAATATATATCAAATGATTAAGCTTAAGCATATTATATTTATAGACGAAAGTCGTAGGTTCGAAACCCAAGTGGCATACACCTCTGACTTTTCTAAAGTTATGTGTGTATTAAAATGTTAATTATCGCTTGCTTTAACGGTGAAGAAAAACATCGTGAGTAAACCTACATATCTGAGAGTTTTTCGAAGGTATGAGAAGTCTGTCAACCCGCATTAGGCCAGCGTGGTGGACTAAGGCCTAACCCCTCTCATTAGTAGAGGAGGCCCGTGCCCAGCAGTGGGACAATGTTTAATACAGGGCTAGTATTATTATTATTGTTATATATTATATTTTGTTGGCGATGCTTTGGAAATACATAAAATAACATTAGCTCAAGTATACTGTGTAGTGTGTACGGCAGACAGATATGTAGGTAGGCGGCGGCGGCATGCACGCCGAGTTTGAGTCTGTCCTGTGATTTGACAGACGGTGGGCCTTACGCGATATTGAACACAAATTACAGTACGCCAGCTTATGTGTGTATGCCTGAACTATAATTTAAACCCTGAACCTTTATTTAAAATTATACTAGTACACAATCACTAGACCAATGAGACAATACTAAGGTAAAACAAATGTTATTAGACATCAAGAATATTTTACTATACATAGTTATGTGACTACCTCGATGGCGCAGTTGTAATTGCGCATGCGTGACGACTGTTGTGCTGAGGTATCGGGTTCAATCCCCGGGTCGGGTAAAGTGATATTGCGTTTTTCTATTTAAAAATGCTCAGTATCAGCCCGGAGTCTGGAATTGTGCCCAGTATGGCGATAGGCTCGCCCCTATCACATTATGGGCTCGCAATAAATTCGGCGAAAAGTGGGTGTACTAGTTACACCCCTGCCTACCCCTTCAGGGATTACAGGCGTGACTGTATATGTATGTATGTACATAGTTATGCCATAATGAGACAGTATTTTTTTGATAAGTTAAATAAAAGCACCCAATTCAATGTGAAAACAAAGCAAAGTTCGAAATAAGATGAAAACATATTTTGATGGAATTGTTGTTTTCGCTATGCAAAGTTAGATGAGATCTGTTTTGCAATTCAATGGAATTGAAATGTAATCCCAAACCATTCGTGTTGCGTTTGTAAATTAGTTGTATAGTGTATACATAAAAAGAGGGCTAGGGCTAGTACGTGCCTAAAAACAATCTCGGACTACGGACTTTATGAACAAAAATATTTTAAACTACCTTTTTCACTGTTCGTAACGGCCCAACCAGTAAATCTGAAGTTTTTTTTGTTAAAAAACATCACAAAAGTTTTAAAAAGGATTGGCCATCGTACAGAATTGGCTCATTTGTTACTTGGACAATCTGTTCAACCAGTACTTACTCAACCGCGCTTCAAAGCTCGGAATATTCTTTTTATAAAACATTCTTACGTTCAAAAATCAAGAAAATGCCGTTCAAAACACTCTTAGATTTTCATAGAATTTACTTACAAGAAGCGTTTGAAGATCTTGAGCTAATGAAAGTAAGTTATTCCTTCTATTCACTTTATAATAATCTTAGTGCTTTCTCACTCGTTTATTTTTTTATAACAAGGCAAACTGATTGTAAATGACAATCGACCATAAATGCCCACAATACTAGGTGATCCATGGGTGCATTGCCGATATTTAAGAAATTTATTTAAAACACAGCAACACAGTAAAATCAGATTTTGTGAGATATTAGACGTTCGTTGAGCCGGCCCATTTAGTACACAAAACTGCTTACAGCTTAACTACCACTAGATGTTTTTTTTTAATAAACACAGAACTAATATAGTATTCATTGCAAAGGTTTTTTTTTATTGATTAGTGCCTCGATAGACTGACGAGCAGACGGGCCACCTGATGGTAAGTAGTCACTGCCGCCCATAGACTTCTGCAATACCAGGGCACAGCAAAGCCGCTGCCTACCGCTACCGTTTGGCCTATAGTGTCTGGAAAGTAATAATCAAACTAATGTTAGTTTGTTTTGTTACCGCAGAATAAATATAGCTATTCTTACGTACATAACACAATAATGTAATAATATTAGGAGGCTTCTTTCAACTTCTTGCCCATGGCGTAGTGTGAAGAAGCACGCCGGCATGATTGTATTGAGTAGCGGGAGATAGATTTTCTCTCGACACTCGATACTCTAACCAGAAAAAAAAAGTTTTCCGAATAAAATAAACATTTACTAAACATTTTTTTATCTTGGCACGGCAAAGTGACCATACTTCTTCACACTACGCCATGAGCAACAAGGTGATGAAGCGGTCGAGGGTCTAGTGTCAGATTACTCAGAAAGCTGCGAAACGGCCAAACATCGTAACACAACTCTAGACCCCCGACAAAAACCGGATGTACACTGGCTGATCCCGGAACGCGACACACTTGCGTGTGCCACTATGGCGGGTTTTACACCCTGTGTATGGTGGTCGCTATCCGGGCGGATATAAATATCCTACCACCAGCAATTTGTATGCTAATTTACAACAAGCATTCAAAAACATTAAAGAAATATCAATCCAAGTGTTAAATACTCTAAGATCCAAGCAGACCATTTAAAGTTTTCACAGATAGAAAAACCAGTATAGCATCTACCGACGATAGCACACATAAGAACACATATCAACTAATTTAATTACGCACTGTAAAAATTATTCACAAGTAAATTTTTAGCTGAGAAACACTGGTGTTGAACAAGTCCAAATCAATTTCACGTGACAGATCGTTGAAAAGTCTGCTCAATTTTAAATGTGTAAAAAGACGTTCTCCACATCGATTCATTTTCAACTTGCGTGTTCCTTTGACGTATATATTTGGTGTTCACCGTGCTCTATGCACTTGATCTGTTACTCAATTCTAGACTATATATATAGTATGTATCATTAATTATCACTGCATGATGTTATACGCATGCTTTAGAAGAAATCTCAACTTCAAGGATTGAGGACAGGACTTGGGCACAAGATTGTGGGGCACACTTATAAACTGTCGTAATACATTATTTTTGGCATCGTAACAGACACAGGAACCAGCGGTTGCCTGATACAGACTGCCGATACGTAAGTCGCAGGTTCGAAAACAACCCAAATGGCATACACCTCTGACTTTTCGAAGTAACATGTGTATTCTTTGTTAATTATCGCCTGTTTTTATCATTAATGAAAACATCGTGAGGAAACGTACACACCTGAGAATTCTCAAATAATTAAGAATTCCAAGGGATGTAAAATGTATCAAGAAAGACTAATCTCTTTAGTGGAGGAGGCTCATAACCGGCTGTAAAATAGCCTATAATACAGGACCACTATAACAATTTTCTGGCACAGATACACGTCATAAAAAATAAAATCAAAACGACGGTTTACATAAAATACCAGCGGACCGTGCAGACGTCGTCCTGCCCGTAAAAGCAGCGCCACGCCGACTGCAGCGCCATCTGCCGGTCTGATTTATGAATCTAAACCATCCAGGGTGCCACCCAAACGCTTACAAAAAAATCATTCAAATCAGTCCAGCCGTTTAGGAGGAGTTCAGTGACATACACACGTACAGTAGAATTATATATGTATATAAAGATATCGTAGCAGAAGTAACAAAATCTTGGTGTGAAAGTGTTTTTTCATTGTATATATTATATTTAAATAACACCCAACAGTCACACACATTGCCCCGATCCCACAATAAGATACGAGTCTTGTGTCGGAGATATCAGGGACTACGAGATTTTCGGTCTTACAACAGCCAGATCCCGGACACAAATATCTGTATGTCACACAAACACTTGTCCCGGTGTAGGAATCGAACCCACGGCCTGTCTTTTCACAGCCGGCTACTAGCCTACTGCGCCACGGAGGCTGTCCTTATTGTATTTGTTAAGTGACTGTTAATTTTGTTGTTTTCTGTAGCAAAACAAACAACATACAAGTTTGATGAAGCATGATGGATTCTTACTTGGATTACAAAGCTACTTGGTATAGTTCAGCAAGTTAGTAAATAATATTCTCTGTTTTATAAGAAAACTAGATGTTGCTCGCGGTTCCTCCCGCGTGGGGGTTATTTTTGGAAGGAAAGGTATACAATCCATGGAGGCATCTTAAGCTATTACACCTTTCTATATTTTGCTATCCCATAGGATGCGTGTATTTTTCCGGGATAAAAAGTGGCATATGTTATTTTCTTATCCCTAAACTACCACTATGCAAAAATCCATGACGATCCCTTGCTCTGTTCTGCTCTGAAAAACTAAACTATCCCACGGGAACTATACATTTTTCCTGGATAAAAAGTAGTCTATGTGCTATTACAGACTATAATCTATCTCTGTGCCAAATTTCAACCAGATCCGTCCAGGCGTTGTAGCGTGATTGAGTTACAAACATCCATCCATCCATCCAAACTTTCGCATTTATAATATTAGTAGGAAAGTAGGAATAGGATAGGATAAGTAGTAAATACACCCAACCGTCACACACAGTTCTGACCCCACACTAGGTAAAACCTGTATCGTGGGCATCAAGAACTACGAGGGACTACGGACTGTCTGTCTGTCACACTAACATTTGTCTCGGCGCGGGAATCAAACATACGACCTTCCGTTTCACCAGCGGCTATTCACCCGCTGCGCCACGGAGGCTGTCAATCAAAATGAATTATGACATATTTGGCATGAATATTTTTTGTGTGTGTATCATCAGATTTTCTCTTTAACCAACCCAGTAATTTGATACCTCATGTATTTCAGAGAAGTATGTATTCCACACACATTCTAACGTTGTTCTACAAATTTTCATAATCGATCAAGCTACGATTGTCTACTTTATTTATAATTGTTTACCCAATAACTTCAGTATTTCATTCTATTCGGATCACGAACTGTAGGTACAGTGAAGAGTAATAATAATCGGTAGCTCCAAGCTTCACTTTCTTCGTTTTCTTTCGCCTTCACAATTTGTACCATCAATGTACAATTTGCTCGCAGTGCCGTTTCGCTTTGCAGTCTGTTCAGACTGCAAAGCGAAACGGCACTGCGAAGCAAATCTGTTCAGATTTGCTTCTTTGCCTGATCTTTATATTTCAATATAGAAAATTCTATATTAACATTTTTGTACTTTTGATAAATGTACGTGCAATTGTATCTATATCATTGAACAAGATTATTCAAATCCATCTGCATGAATAGCGCGTCATACTTAGATTTTTTTTATAGCATAGTCCGACAAACGAGCCAGTGGGTCATCTGATGTTAAGTGATCTCCACCGCCTATGAACATCCACAATACCGAAAGTATCAGACAGGAATAGGGATTAGGGAAGGGAAGGGGGAATCTGGGCCTGCGGATATCTTACTTATACTTACCATACGAAACGCGACAGTAAACTGTCACTTTACGTTGGTTTTCTGTGAGACAGTGGTACTACCCCGGTCGAGCCGGCCCATTCATGCTGTAGACAAATATGTATACAGCGTGGCTCTACCACTTCTTAAAGATTATTTTATAATCCCATATTATTTGTTTTATATTCATATCCCAATTTTAAACATAATGTAATATAAATAATTTTACGAAAATTATCTAAAAGATTACTTCATTCTCAAACATATTACATTTGTAAAGGATATTTTCACTTATCATAGCATTAAAATTGTTATAGTTAGCTAAAAGTGCTATGCATCGGTGTGTCACGCGTTGCTCAAAGCCACTGGGCTCCATAGAGTTATTGCAGTCGTGGCCGTTCGGGAGCACTAGGGATCAAATTGGACAGACGTGGGCCCAACGTTAGCGTAATAAAAATGGACATCCACTGGGAAATCTCCATGATGTTTTCACTGCAAGATTTGATTTTACATATTTGCGGCACTGCCTACGGAATTTCAAAGGAACTGAGGTTTTCGCACGTATAAATAAATAATGTTTATATCGGTAAAGCTCCGTTTGCACGAAGTCATTTTCCTGTTTCTTATTTACAATCAAATTGGATCAATAAATAACTAACTCCGCTTAGCACCGTTTGAATGATGCAAGTCAATTTAATGCTTCAATTTGTATATATAAGGCTTTAGTTATGATAATGATATTTTTTGTTTTGGAGAGGATTCTTTAGACCCTGGGGTATAGTAGTGATTTCTATATATATACTATACTTAACAGAGACTCATTATGTATAAGTAAATAATATAATTTATATTCTTAATAATTAAAAGAATTTACTTGTATTCGAAATACATATATACTTTATTCCATATCTGCCGAACCTACCATAGAAGCAAGCAAAGATATGGATATGCTGCCGTCCGCAAATTACTTGGTTTAACAGTTTACTTATTAAATAAAACGTATTGTCAACATTTACCCCGAATACATCTACCCTACCTCAAAATATGAAACACTTAGCAAAGTTGTTTCAATGCAAACAGGTACATACATCCAAGCGCGTGCTCTGTTTGATAAAATTCTCAATTATTGAATATTGTTCTCACGTGCATAGGTTAACCTCTGAATGGACACGTTTATTACTCTGTAGTGTCATCACGGCTTGTGCCATCCATTATTTCATTAAGTCACTTTTATTCACCGGTGGCTGGGGAAGAAAAATCTGCAAAGAAAAAGTTCGACGATAATTGGGTTGAAAAAGGTTGATTAGAAACGTCAGTCCGTTAGGCACCTATTCGTTCCTTATAATTATGGGCTTTAAATGTTTTCACCTGAATATTGGAGTTTGATTGGACTGATTGGTATTGGCTTGATAATATCTTTTTAAATTGGTACGGCCGAGTAATACTTCATCTGATGATATGTATAGCTGTACAAATAAGATCTAAACCGTTGAGATTGCGGCCGTTGAAGGTCGTCAGAAATAAGATTGTCTAAGGTTTTTTTTTATATAAATAATATAAATCAAATTCCTACCTTCTGATATCATAGCATGCATTGAAAACATTATGTAATGGAAAATTATGTTTCTTTTTAATTTGTAATTAGTAATAAATAGAATTATGTTTATTATTAGTCGGGAGAGTTTAGATGAAATACATTATAATATATTAGAGGAAAAGTATCACTCATTTTTACAAGATATAATTTAACTTGCAATGTATGTAACTATGTTTGTTCGGATGGAATCTTGCAACTCAATTTTCAAGCATATATCTTCAACAGATTGAGCTGAAATTTTGTTTACACGTTTAGTTTTACCAATTGCCATTACAACCTAATTTTTAAAAGTTATCATTGAGTCACTAAACATGTTTATTTAAGGTTACTGTTTATGCACTCGCTGACCCCGGAAGGCGACTCTCCTAAAGGGGACTATGGCGGGTTTCATCGTATGCGATAGTCGTTGTCCAGTAGATTATAATTTACAAGTATGTATTCAGTTATCAACCCACCAAAAGGAGTGCAAAATTGGTTTCTTTGTATCAAAACTATATTGTATAGGAAATACATATTTCTTCCGAGAATTGATAAATAAATACACCCAACAGTAACACACAAAGCTCTGATCCCTCACTAGGTAAACCTGTATTATGGGTATCAAGTACTACGAGAAGCCACGGTCCCACAGACACGAAAAAAATATTAGTCTGTCACACAAACATTTGTCTCGGTGCGGGAGTCGAACCAACAGCCTCTCGTTTCACAGCCGGCTACTCACCCGCTCCGCCACGAAGGCTGATAAGTTTAAACTATATTTCAATATAATTCATTGAGTAGAACTACAATGCGTGTTTATCTTGGATAAAATAAAGCCTATAATATAAAGAAAACCATACGAAGTAATAAATACGCTTCGTTCAGCTCCTACAAGAAATATAATATAGGAAATAACAGCGGAACCGTTGGAAACAATCGTAGCGAGCTGTCAGTAGGTGATACCAACGTGTGCTGCGACCCGGCACTAATGCAATATATTGAACACGTCAAACTAGGAATACCTTATGAAATATCACGATAGAATATTTATACCTACAGCCTTTGTGGATTACCCTTTATTAAATAGAGGCCTCGGGTTCAACCCATGCACCAAATATTTTTTGTGTGATTCACATTTTATAAGTGTGTTGTGCTTATTTTCTTGTTACTAATTACTCCAAATGACGCAGCGATAGCCTAGTTGGTTGTGGTACGGACTGTCAAGACGAAAGTCGTATGTTCGAAACCTAAATGGCATACATCACTGATTTTTCTAAAGCTACGTGTGTATTAAATGTTAAGTATCGCTTGCTTAAACGGTGAAGGAAACCATCGAGAGGAAAGCTGCATACATATATAATTTCGAAGGTATGTGAAGTCTACCAGCCCGCATTAGGCCAGCATGGTGGACTAAGGCATAACCCCTGTCATTAGTAGCGGAGGCCCGTGCCCCGCAGTGGGACAATGTTTAATACAGGGCTAGTATTATTATTATTTTTTAGTTGTAATTACTCATGCTCTAATTGGACGGTACTGCGCTTACCATCAGGTGCAGTGTGGACACATTGCCGTGCAAGGGTAAAGAAAAAAAAAACTCCAGTTATATTGTATTGGTATCGGGCGCTGTGCGCCGCCACAAGAGCAAACATCAAATCTATTATCAAAGTCACCGTAATTAAACAAAAATATGATTTTGTTAAGGCAAGTGTGACTTTTATTTTTAAATTCTTACCGATATTTTGCAAGAAGCTTTACATCTTACTTAAAAAACGTCCATGACAATGTGCTTCAAACCTAAGTGCAAGCGATAAATGTATAACAACAAAATCTATTTTCCGTGGTGCTGCCACTTTCCTGGATAAAAAAACCGTACAATGTACCTATGTTTTAGTGTTATGTTTCGGACTATTTTTGACACAGTTTAACAAGGCTAGTCTTTTATATTTTTAGTTTCTTTAAAGTTTAAATAGCGATTAAAATTCTATTTAAAAAATTAGGTGCAAAAAACCTGCATTGTGTTGCGTGTGCTGTTAGGTATGTGTAAAGGATCTTAAAAATTTTCCATCAGATGTTTATCAAATTCGCTTGGCACCGCCTTCCAGGTAAACCCTATAAAGTTCAGAAATAATCATCACAATCGGTCCCAATTTGGCGGAGATACAAATTAAATAACAGATGAATTGACAAACTTATTTCTTTTTTTGAAATCTGTTAATAAATATCACGTTCATTTGTTTTATACTCACTCATGCATAACTCAAATGCGATCGAATTGGCAAAGTACTTGTCTACATCCGTCAGATCATTGGAATGGAAAACTGCGAGCAAGCACATTGTTATCGTACGGCTGGACCAAAACGCCACGCGGCACTGTAAATACAAATATGTAGATACTTATAATACTGTATTAAACATTGTCCCACTGCTGGGCACGAGCTTCCACGAGCTCCTTAGTTGACGTAAATAATGTCAAACATGCATATTCCGAATAAAATAACCATAATCGATGGCCCCATTATATTGCATAAGATTTAAACCACCTTAGAGAAACATAGCATTATATTCATACTTCTCTTCTTTTTCGGTTATAAAGGGGTTAAGGAGATGTCAATAAAGCAAAATGCTGCTTTACTACTTTAGGATGTTTATGTTGACAGGTGTATTTTATTTGTAAATGTAGGCAGTATACATGTTTTTCTTTCACATGTAGGTAATTTGCCAAATGCCAATATCAAATCGCTCGTGGTAAGCTATTCATATCTGCCCGGATAGCGACCACCGTACAAAGGGTGTAAAACCCGCCATAGTGGCACACGCAAGCGTGTCGCGTTCCGGGATGAGCCAGTGTACAACCGGTTTTTGTCAGGGGTCTAGAGTTGGGGTACGATGTTTGGCCGTTTTGCGGCCTTCTGAGTACTCTGACAATAGACCCTCGACCACTTCCTTACCTTCTTGCCCATGGCGTAGTGTGAAGAGGCAGGCAGGCACAATTGTGTTAAGTGGCTAGGGATAGATTGTCTCTCGCTGCTCGATACTCTAATTGGACCGCACTGTGCTTACTATCAGGTGCAGTGTGGTCACTTTGCCGTGCCAGTATAAAAAAAACCTAAAGGAACTCACACGATATGTTTTGAATGGACAGCTTTATTATACTAGGAATATAATGAAGGAATAGAACTAGCTATCAGTGAATGCTCTTGAAGCTAAACATTTACGTTACCGGTTATATAAATCTATTTCCTTTTTCAATTACGATACTTGTGGTATCGCAAAAATTTAAATCATTTTTTTAAATATATCGAAATGTTGTACTTTCATTTTCAAACTTAAAGCAACGTGCCTACAAATAAATTTCAATGCTTAAGCAAAAAAAGCAATCGGCTTTTTTACATACGGTCATTAATATCGGAGGATTAAGAGCGAGTTAAGCAGAGTAAACTGTTATTTATGCGAGAATACTCAAACTCTAAACGCCTAAGCACAAATCCTAAATAAATGTGATTAAGGTCCAATTCAATATACGCTTTCCATTCGAAGCTACAAATCATTCCCACAGATAAACCAACACGAATTATATTTGAAACACTATGCTTACAAATGGCATAGTTCGATTGTCTTATTTTCTCGTTTAATCTGTAAATACATAATAATAATTTCTGAACATTAATTTTGATGTTTCTAACGTAATCATGTAGGTTTATAGATTTAAAGGGGTCATCATTGATGAACGCCTCTCCTTTAAACAACATGCCACTCAAGTAGGAATACGCGTCAGAAAACTCACACATATAATGAAGATCTTACGTAATGCAGCCAATATCAGAGTCTTATACCTTGTTTATGGAGCCCTATGCGAATCTATACTCACATACTGTTTAACTATTTGGGGTGGCATCGCGAATACCACTATGTTAACCATTGAGAGATCTCAACGAGCAGTTCTTAAGGTAATGCTAAGGAAGCCGTATAGATATCCCACTGACCGACTGTATGCTGATGCAGGCATTCTAAACGTCCGACAGCTTTACATATTAAAAATAGTACTTAAACAGCACAGTAACGTCATACAATCCACCGTTTATCCCAAATTACTACAACGTCGTGTATTCCAATGTCAGCATGCCATAGTTAAAACTACTTTCGCGCAACACATGAAACCATTTATGCTATGTTTTATATATAACAAAGCAGTAAAAGTATGCGACCTTAAAAAATGTTCTTTATATCAGGCCAGAAAAAAAGTACGACAGTGGTTACTTACTCTAACCTACTCAGAATCCGAAAAAATCATCAAAGTTCACTAATAGCACAAGCAGACTCATACGCATACACACACACAACAAAACACGCTCTCTCTCTCACACACACACACACACCAACACGCACACACAACACATACACATTATTACCTATTAAATTGTATATTACTTTAATTTTTTTTTTTTTTTTTTTATTCTGGCGCGGCAAAGTGACCACACTGCGCCTGATGGTAAGCGCAGTGCCGTCCAGATAGAGTATCAAGTAGCGAGAGACAGTCTATCCCCCGCTACTCAACACAATCATGCCGGCCTGCTGTTTAGCTTCTTCACATTACGCCTAAAGGACCCAGGATCATAGGAAGGAGGGAACACGGTAGCTGGCAAACTGTTCCACAGCTTGATGGTGCGGCAAAAATACGAGTTTGCGAACCTCTTGGTTCGGGCCGGGGTAGTAGATACCACGAAGCTGTGGCTCCGCAATCCAGTACGCGTGGTTCTGGTATGGAAGGGAGAGGAAGGGATAAGATCAAACAATTCTTCAGAGCATTCGCCATGATACAGACGGTAGAACACGCTAAGCGAGGAAATATCCCTACGCAGCTGTAGCGGCTCCAGGCTGTTACTCACGTCTGCATCATTCACAATGCGGATGGCCCGCCGCTGCAACCCATCCAAGGCATCGAGAAGGTACCTTGCAGAACCGTCCCAGAGGTGCGAGCAGTATTCCATTCCCGGCCGCACCTGCGCTTTATATAAGCGGTAGAGCTGACCAGGCGTGAAAAACCGCCGCACCCTGTTCAGGATTCCGACCCTGCGTGAAGTGGCGGATATTACGCCCTCGATGTAACTCCTTGGATTAAGATCGCAGCGGATATCCATACCTAGGACACTAAGGTCATTCCGCATTGCGAGTGGAACACCCTGAAGAACGGGGATGGGAGAAAACGGAGACTTCTTGCACGAGAACGCGCACACCTGGGTTTTCTTGGCATTAAACTCAACCCGATTCCTGGTACCCCATGATGAGATGAGATCCAAGGTCTGGTTGAGCTCAACGACAAGATCCTCGCGTCTCCTCTCAGTATCCGCCCGGCAACCAGGCGGCTTGCTGCTATAACGCCCATGAACCGTGCTGTCGTCTGCATAGCAATGAATGTTGCCAAGCGACAACATATCATTGATATGCAGAAGAAACAAGGTGGGCGAAATCACAGAACCTTGTGGTACTCCGGCATTTACTGACATGAGCTGCGAAGCGTGTCCATCAACGAGGACACGTATTCTACGCTCATGCAGAAAGCCGGAAATCCACTTGCACAGGTTGTCGGGCAGACCGTATGCCGGGAGCTTGGAGAGAAGGCCACGATGCCAGACCCTATCAAACGCCTTTGCTATGTCGAGACTCACAGCCAGAGCCTCGCCATGCTTGTCAATCGCCTCTCCCCAGTGATGTAATACGAACGCTAGAAGATCACCCGTTGATCGGTTATGACGGAACCCGTATTGGCGGTCATTGATCAACGAGTGATCCTCTAGGTAGCGAACTAATTGGCTGTTTATCAGTCGCTCTATGACTTTACACATCACTGAGGTTATGGCGATTGGGCGATAATTGTTAGGGTCTGACCGATCACCCTTTTTGGGGATCGGCTGCACATTAGCCTCCCTCCAAGATTCAGGCACAATACCTGAGAGGTAGGACGATCGGTATAGGCGCGTCAGTACAGGAGACAACTCCGCTGCACACTTTTTAAGTACAAGCGCTGGGATACCATCAGGACCACTAGCCTTCCGGACGTCGAGAGACTGCAGCTCACGCCGCACATCACAATGCCTGATACGGATATCAGGCATTGTGTGACCGCAACCGGGCAGCGTAGATGGTAAATGAGTATTGCAGTCCTCGAGTCTCGAATTAGCCGCGAAGAGGTCTGCCAATAAATCGGCCTTCTCCTGCGAGCTATGGGCTAGTGTTCCATTTCGATATCTCAGCGGTGGCAGCGAAGGGCGACAGAAATTAGATTGGACGGCCTTAGCCAAGCTCCAATAAGCACGACTGCTTGTTGGGTTATCGGCCAAAGCACATCCAATCTTGGAGACGCGCTGGGCATCCGCTTTAACATACGCCCTCTTGCAGACCTTGGCAGCACGGTTGTAGGCTGCTTTGAGTGACTTGAGGTTGGGATCCTTCGTAGCGCGACCCCTGATCCAAGCACGATACGCCGCCTGTTTAATGAAAATATAATTAATTATATTTTCACTACTTAATCTAAATGTTAAGTTTGATCTCATGTATAGTTATAGTTTTAAGTTAGTAAGTTTGTTAAACGGCACCAAGCCATCCACGAGACAGGCTCGACCTAGTGTGGATGGCATCGACTCACACTAATTACCTCATGTATAGGTATATAAGCCTAAGAACACCTATTATGTATCACCTCTTGTAAAAATATTTTGGTAAATAAATGATTAAATACAACTAATGGCGCGTTTACATTAGTTCGATGACGCATTCGCGTTTTGATTTCACAGGATTCGATAGATTCGAATAGGCCTGTTTATATATATTAGATGGGTTACCAATTCAGCTCTATCGCTAATACAAAGCGCAAGTGCGGCCAGAAATGGAATACTACGCGCACCTCTAGGAAGGTTCCGCTAAATACCTACTTAATGCCTTGGATGGGTTGCAGCAGCGGGCCATCCGTATTGTGAATGATGCACACGTGACTAACAGCCTGGAGCCGCTACAGATGCGAAGGGATATTTCCTCGCTTCATCGAGCAGCATCGAGCTGTGGAATAGTTTGCCATCTACAGTGTTCCCTCCTTCCTATGATCCTGGGTCCTTTAGTTAAGTGAGAAGAAGATACTCAGCTGGTCGGCATAATTGTGTCAAGTAGCGATGTAGAGTTCTTTCTCGCTACTTGATACTCTAACTGGACTGCACTGCGCTTAGCATCATGCAGTGTGGTCACTTTGCCGTGTCGGGATAAAAAAACATTAGATTTTACTCTGATCCTGATTGACCGAATACAGCCAGTCAAATATTTTTTTATAATAGATCAGTAACCGCAAACTGGCTGCGTTCGAGTACGAACCCAATAATATTTTACATTCGTCGGTGACTAAAAATGGCTGCAATCCAATCCAAATCAACCAAAGCGCCATTATGTATGTTCTTGTATTGTTAGTTATTTATCGTGTAAATTACTCCGAGGATTCTACTGTTAACTCCGTATATTATTTCAAAGAAGCTTAACGGACCAACAAACAAACCGGCAAGCATTACTCGTGTCGTAAACTGCAGCGCTTTCAACAAGTCATATAATTATTTTGCCACACATCCAGTCTCCGCAGTTAAAAGTCTGTGGAGAAAATTCCTTTGCAATAATCGACTTTATTGCTTCCAAGGAAAACGTGCTTCAATTCTTAACATACTGCCCCTTAACACTTATCGCCCATAGATTTTCTTTATCACTACGTTACCTCTGGACCCTTTCTGATGCGGAGCTCTACTTTGTTTACTTCTTTCTAAATGTATTTTGACCTTTTCCGAACGAATGTAGTTAATGGTTTGTAAATATATTGTAGCATTCCAAATAACATAAAATATTTTAATAGTGTATGATTTCGACCTAAGTACAAATAATATCAGCTCTGTTTATATTGTCCATCTGCTGGGCAGGGGCTTCTTCTAAATTTAGCTTTTCATACAATCCTAAAAACTCTTATTTATCAACATCATCGTTAATCAATGAGTGATCCAGGTGGTAAATCAATTGGCTATTTATTAATATCTTCGTGATTTTACACATCACTGAGGTTATAGCGATTGGGCGATAATTGTATATTGTTAGACAGGTCACCCTTTTTAACCGACTTCAAGAGAAGGAGAAAGTTCTCAATTCGTCGGAATCTTTTTTTTTATGTATGTTCCCTGATTACTCGAAGACGCCTAGACCGATTCGAGAAATGCTTCTTTTGTTTTAAAGGATATACTTCCCAGGTGGTCCCATTGGCACCAAGTCAGGATCTGATGATGGTATCTCAGAAAAATCAAGGGCAACCCTCAAATTTTATAGGGACGCATACTTTGTTTTTCATTGAAGTCAGTGTACTTTTATGAATTAAAATCTTTTTAATAGGCTATTTGACTAATTTTCGAAAATGATTTAAAACTATTATTTATTACATAATAAGCACACTATATTGATATTTCCGGGAAATCTTCTGTATTTTTAATAAAAATCAATGTTAAAGTTTAAATCTCCAAAACCGCGGCAAAAACGCTATTTCTGTAATGGCGCTGATCATATGGCACGTGTGACGTCACATGCAAGTAAACATAGTTTCTTCGAGTGATTTTATTTCGCGTTTTATGTTTTATGGGTGATAAATTCTATTGTTGATCTATTTTTGAAGCAGTTTTATGTTAATTGTTGATAAAACAATTAACATAAAACTTAGCTTTGTTTATCATTATTAGCTTATAACAACAATTAACATAAAACTGCTTCAAAAATAGATCAACAATAGAATTTATCACCCATAAAACATAAAACGCGAAATAAAATCACTCGAAGAAACTATGTTTACTTGCGTGTGACGTCACCATAGTTGCAACCAATCACAGAGTGTTCACATCTCATATAAAATTTAAAAAAAACTTTGTACTTTATTTCGTTTAATTTGCAAAAAATATACATTATTTTGTTTAAAATTAAGTGAAATATGGTTTTTTAAGCTATTATCTAACAGGATGACCACAATTTGCAGTGTATTTTCAATGTTGTCAAATAGCCTATTATTGAGATTCGGCTGCACATTAGCCTCTCTCCAAGATTCAGTCTCAACACCTGAGAGGTAGGACGATCAGTACCGGTGAGACAGAGACAACTCCTTGGATTGTATACTTCTCCCAAAAATAACCTCCACTTGGGCGGAGCTGCGGGCAACAGCAGTTATAATTAATACTATGTGACTCCGAAAGTCGGTGTATGCCGTTTGGGATGATTTCGAACCTGCGACTTTAGTCTCGCCATTCCGTATCACTCTCAGCTAGGCTATCGATGTTTTATCCAAACACCGATGGTATAGCAAAATATATTACGAAATGCACACAATAACTACAGCTCAAGCGACATAAATCACTGCATAAGTATACTTACATATACATAGATCATTATATTGAGAGTCTACACACTCCGTGTAGCTGTCAGTGACAATGGCACAGCCGTTAATAGAAAAAGAAAATCATATGTTTTTCGTTTAATAAAAATAATAACTCTGATTTTAATATCTCTACGTATTGATGATGAATGCCTTCGCGTCATCTGAACATTTTATATAAAATTTGTCGTAATAGCGTCTTCAATTTAGAATTGAATATATTTTTCTAACTTTACTGACAGCGAGTGAGAATCGAATTCAATTTTACTTAATAGAAGGAATCACCTGCAACTCTATTTAAATATTGAAATACAGATGTTTCAAAATTTTACGCAAAATCAAGTTTTGTTTGTAAAAATTACTTTTTAAATAAAAATTAAACCGCCTTCAAAAAAACCCAGACACAACTAAAAAGCAAAAAATAATTGGTTACATTTAAATCAATTAGTTATATGCAATTTAAATCAATTATTTTTGGAGTCGGTGCCGGTGTTGTTTTCTTTACTTTTAGATTTATAAAAACCAAGTCTGGATCTATTTTATATTTTTTTGTATGCCTGACTATTCTGTTTTTTCCATGTTTTGGCTGGCACCGACTCCAAATAATTGATTTAAATTGCATATAACTAATTGATTTAAATGTAACCAATTATTTTTTGCTTTTTAGTTGTGTCTGGGTTTTTTTGAAGGCGGTTTAATTTTTATTTAAAAAGTAATAATTTATTTTTTGCTTTTTAGTGGTAAATTATATAAAATCGGTTAAAAGCTGCTGAAGATATTAGAATTTACGTGTATTTTAATTTTATCACCCCCCTCCCTCACCCCCACCCCTTTTACCCTCTCTCACTGAAACTTAACTTTTATAATGAACGTAATGCAAAAAGAACCACTGGAATACTACTTAATTTTAAGGAGTTATCCTCTCCAGCTCCGAAGATATTCATCAGATCTTCACCATATTTTTATGGGACCAAATGACAAGCACCAGCTTTCAATCAAAGAAAGAATGGTCGAAATCGGTTCACACAGTACAGAGAAACGAGGTAACAAACATAAAAAAAAAAAAAAAAAGCAACATACAGTCGAATTGAGAACCTCCTCCTTTTTTTGAAGTCGGTTAATAAAGGAGACTGCCCTGGTGACGCACTTGTGATTGCGCGTGCATTACGACTGTTGTGCTGAGTTCTTCGGTTCGATCCCCGGGTCGGGTGAAGTGATATTGGGTTTTTCTATTTAGAAATACCTAGGAATTGTGCTTAGTTTGGCGATATCACGTTATGGGACCATAATAAATTCGGCGAAAAGTGGGTGTACTGGTTACACCTCTGCCTACCCCTTCGGAGATCACAGGTGTGTTTGTATATGTATGTGTGTAAATAAAGAACTTAATTTGTTTAGAAATACTATTATTAAATGATCTTAGATGCTACACAGTCTTACTGATTTTTATTTTACACAGAATAGTTATAAAACATATATAACGGCGCGGCATTATTGAACAATGAAAATCAGTCAATTTTGAGAATTATCCGTTAACTTTATTATTCTAAGGAATTATGGTTTTGTATTCGATTAAATACTACTTGTCATTAAGAGCGGGTAACCCCGAATGGAGTTGCGTTTGTCATTGCGTGCGAATGGCTGGTCAATTAGCTCTCTGGTTGACAGCGGTTGTGCGTTGTGGTGATACGCAAACCCATTGGCTCTAAATCGCTAATTATTATTGTAATCCCCAATTGTCTAAGTTATTTAAAAAAATTGTAAAGTCAATGCCATAGTCCACTTATTTAAACGATTCCTGAAGTTTAACGCCTACAATAGAATTTCGTGATACAAGTTCACGAATAAGCAAAATGGAGCAGATCGGCTATCCCGATGTCCCGATATATTTTTATGATGTAGTTGAATCTAGACATTTCCTTCAAAATAACTTTATCAATATAATTTTATGAACGCTGTTCATCAGCATCATAAAATAATGCGTACTTTCGGTCTCATAAATGCATTTTATTTTATTAAGATTTTAACGACGTCAATGATATTGAGAATCTAAAGTTTGTTTGCTTATAGAAAAACAAATTGAGGTATCATACAGCTAAGATCTTACGTGGTGATACAGATTTTGTAACTTTGTGTATTTTATTACCAGCGCAGCGTTGAAAATAGAATATCATGTATTTTTCTACATTAGTTAAGAACGAATTTCGAAACGATCGATCTATCTGTTTGAAAATACCACCCCAATAAAGGCGCATTGCAATAATTAATTAAAAGGACTGATTTTTATGC
The DNA here is from genome assembly GCA_905220505.1 of Laothoe populi. Classification (NCBI taxonomy): domain Eukaryota; kingdom Metazoa; phylum Arthropoda; class Insecta; order Lepidoptera; family Sphingidae; genus Laothoe; species Laothoe populi. Next base: position 14,488,951 of record HG992148.1, read on the forward strand.
AACTCAACAAACTTTTACTATTAAGCCTTAAAGTATTCTAATTAATTTCTTTGAATTAATTAAAACTTCTAATATAAGTCATGACTGTGCATGGCCGATGTCGAAAGTTATCTCAGCCGATGGTCTACACATGTAGTGTATAGCTCGATGGAGCATTGATGGATACATGTATTAAACTTCAGCAAAACTAGGCCAAACAAGGAATTAACGCGTGTATTCTGTGCCGACATCCGTACATAGTTAAACACAATAAACACTCCAGTGTCATTAAAGCCATAAGCAATTTCAGTAATTAATTTACCTAACATTAGACATGCATTTGAGGTAGGTATAAAAATAAAATATCAAATAAAATAATACTAGCCCTGTATTAAACATTGTCCCACTGCTGGGAATGGGCCTCCTCTACTAATGACAGGGGTTAGGTCTTATAGTCGACCACGCTGGCCTATTGCGGGTTGGTAGACTTCACATACCTTCGAAATTCTATGAGAATTCTCAGGTATGCAGGTTTCCTCACGATGTTTTCGTTCACCGTTAAATCAAGCTATAATTAAGATTTAATACACGCGTAACTTTTAGAAATGTTAGAGGTGGATGCCATTGTGGTTTCGAACATACGACTTTCGTCTTGACAGTCCGTATCACAACCAACTAGGCTATCACTGCTTTAGGTAGGTATACTAGGTATTTTTTTATAAAGATTCTCTTTTGCTTTGGTTAATTAAAATGGATACTTAATGATTTAAGAATTTATCTAATATTTCTACTTGAAGCAGGTTACTTTTAAGTTTAAATACTGTCAAACTCAAGGGCTTTCTAAAATTGAGTATATACATACATGTTTGTACTAACAGTGGAGGAAAATACACGATGATTTATGCCTTCCATGGCGATAGGTTCGCCACATGTCACATCTGAGCTCAAAATAGATCAATCATACGAAATGCACGTAATCTTCATACTGTTTTGTATCAACATATTTGGCAAATATGTGTTGTTAGTTGTTGGCATAAAACGAGCTGAAACTACCAATTCCATTCCACAAACTACTTTAAATTCATATCAGTGGGGAGGAAGTGTAATGATACTCAGAATAATTAACTTAAGAACTTAACTCAACTGCATTTTTGTGAGTTTGAACTGAGAAATTTGTACCACTGAGTGGAGTTTTTAAAGTTACATTAAAAGTTGTACGTGCTGTGGCTGCTTGGTCTTAATCGTCCTTAGTGGTCCGTCACGTCCATTAGTTTAGTACAAAGATAAGCGAGGTTATCTTTCTGGGTAATTTGTAAAATATCATTAAGGGATGTTAACGCTGACTTTCATTACGCATTATATTTTTGCAAGATAGCTTGATTTGGAATTCATTGTTAAAAGGCCATAACTATTGTTGGCTTGAATTATCGTAATCTCCATACAGATAATAAGCCGTTATATCTATCCCTAGATGGATATAACTAAATCAGAATCGAAGAACTCTCTAGGTGCTCATTATATGTATACATATATGAATATATTTTTATGTGTCGATATTGTCAAATAAATTTGCTAGGCTTTCTGTGTGACTGTCGTAAAAAAAACGTAACATTATAAATAAACAAATAAATAACGCCCAACACACACACACACACACACATAGCCCCGACCCCACACTAAGATACGAGTCTTGTGTTGTGGGTATCAGCGACTACGAGAGACTTGCGGTCTCACAACACCCAGACCCCTGACACAAATATCAGTCTGTCACACAAACATCTGTCCCGTTGTGGGAATCGAACCTACGGCCTCTGGTTTCACAGCCGGCTACTTGCCAACTGCGCCACGGAGGCTGTCGACATTTCGAGTTATATTGTATAGGCGACCTTACTGCTTAGTATTCATTACTAATTTGAACATCAGAACATTTAATACTAATATTTCCATAAGAAGTTCAAAACTCCACGCGTTCAGAACAAACAAGAACTGCCTTTTCCCCAATGTTTTCATACATGCAAAAGAAAACATTCCAAACAAACTCTTCAGAGTATTAAGAAAACTTGGCGCGGCGTTTAAAATATAACAAAAAGTCTCACTCAGCACATACGCTTACATGAATGTAAACGTTAAAATTCGAAGTTCGCACATGAGCGAACCAGCCATCGTCGGTGACTCCTTAGCTTCCATTAATAACAGCTGAATCGTTCAAGTTCGGAAAATCTGTGAAAAGATAAACGTATTTTAAACCGTTGGTCGATGTGATTATGATTCATTTACTTCATTCATTCATTTACTTGAGTTATATATTTAAAAAAAGTATTTTAATAATATGACTATATATGTAAGTACACACACACATACACATACACTCACGCCTGTAATCCCCGAAGGGGTAGGCAGAGGTGTAACGAGTACACCCACTTTTCGCCGAATTTCGGTCCCATAATGTGATAGGGGGCGAGCCTATCGCCACACCGGGCACTATTCCAGACTCCGGGTTAATACTTAGTATTTTTAGGTGGAAAAACCCAATATCACTTTACCCGACCCGGGAATCGAACCCGAGACCTCAGCACAGCAATCGTAACGCATGCGCAATTACAACTGCGCCACCGAGGCAGGCAATATGACTATATATGTAAGTACATAACTTTTTTTTAGTCACACGATTGAGCCGCGTGTTGAATACTACGACAGACTTTCAGTCTCACAATACTATCACAAACAAACCTAATACCAGAAACATTTGTCTGGGTGCGGGCGTCGAAACCACGGCTCGTTTCACAACTGCGCCACGGAGGCATTAATTATTTCATAATATAAAAATTTTACCTTCCAATAAAATTTGTATTATGTTTCCTCAGACGTCCAAAGTCCTTTATGAGAGAGTACATCGTTTTTATTCCTTACACATCCGCTAGATTTGACTAATTTCCGCCCGGTATACGCCTTGATGGCCCTCTAGGTACCTTAACTGAAACTATTAATGATGACAGAAGCCGCCATCTTTTGCTCATTGTTTGGTTCATAATGATATTAATTAAGCCCAGGAAGAGCTTACCCTGGACTTTGGACGTCTGAGGAAACATAATACAAATTTTATTGGAAGGTAAAATTTTTATATTATGTTGTCCGTTTGACGTCCAAAGTCCTTTATGAGAGACGTGTTTGTTATCTCCTGGCGGCTTATGACATATAATTGCAACAATGTGAGAATAGAAAGAGTAATAATATATGTGCCACAATTGAATTCACATAATTATTTTCATAAGTAATTACATATTACAACGATAAATATTTATTCACATAGATAAAAGTTATTGAGAAAGAATTTTCTGAAATTAGTTTCAGATAGAATTTTCTAAAGACAGGCATGTAGCCTACTTCCAATTGGCGTTGGTAAGGATTTCAGTATTAGGATAATTTGTACCCAGTTAAAGGTTGAAACTGCTGCTCTATTTTTACCAGGTAATGCATATATTCCAGCCACAACTAATAGTCCTAATAAGTACGTAATCGCCATTAATAGTTGGCATGGCTATCCGAACTGGAACTTTAGACAAACTTTGATAGAACCTCATATATCTTTAGTTGTATTTACTATCGTCCTAAGCCAAAGTAGCTACTTCGGCCTAGTGTTCTCATATGGAAATCTGTAAACCTACATCCTTAACTCATAATCCACCCATAAATTAATTTTAATATATATTATTTGAAATAATTTTCAACCCAGAATGTTGGTATTCAAATGATTGCCTTTGATCCAAAAACAGGATTAATAAAATGTAATGTAATGATAGTGATAAAATTATTTGTGAAAAATATTTTTTATATAATTTTTAACCAACTTTACCTTCATATTGGTTATGACTTAGCCAACGTTAATTAGCTAATTGTTAGTAATACGTTTTATAATAAAATTACTTGAAACTTTTACATCTGTAAGTAGTTTTACACCCAGACGCTATTGTTGAAAAATGCTAAGATTTTTACAGCAAATTATTTAATGAAAACGAATTTGCTAAGCACTTATCTCACTGTCCGAGTTCTGGTAATAAGATTATTCTATATCTGGTAATAATAAGTTAGATTATTTTGACAGCCCTAATGTGAATGTTTAATCACAATTGAGAAATAAGACTTATGGTCTCCAGCATGATAGCAGATTCCTCCCTTCAGAAGAAGGGAGGAATCTGCTGCCAAATAGTGGCTAACTAGTCTCAACTGAAATGTACTTTGTTGATGGGAATCATGGAGCTGACCCGTGATAATAGGCGTTCGATAAGTGTTATGCGATATTGGTACGAAGAACAGGTCGCTACTTGGTGTTCCCATCGTTTCAAAAACTTTGACGTAGCCTTGTTTATAAGATGCCACTCGGAGCCCGTGCGATTGCGTGAGAGTTTGCCGGCTTCCGTATTGTACAATCCCGGAAAGTAGTGAGAGATGAGTACAATACTGAGCTTGTCCATCAGAGACGGTTGGCCTTCAACAGCAACTTCAGTAGGAGATGGCTATGATCTGATATACTGTTCTGTTTTCGCTCATTAAGAATCACTGGTGTGTGTGCGACAGCTGCTGCTTCTTGATGTTGCAGCAATCACCGTGCTAAATTTGATGTTGCTCTTTTTGTACATTTCTTTAAATAAATAAATCTGACTGGTTTTGTAATTTACTAAATGGCCCCATTGTCTATGTGAAGCATCTGTCATGATAGATGTCATAGGAAGCATCTATATATGTATCAGACTCTAGAGCAATGTTTTCTAGCCACCACTTGAGATCTATCAAGGACTATTTCGAAATATACAGAATGCTCGCGTGGTATTTTTCAAATTGCTGACGCTGCAGAGAATGGCAATGCATCCTTCCCCGGAGGGTGATGAAGGTCGCATAATTTAGGTACCCTTAGAGGCGTTGAGCCTGCTAGAGGGCCTAATTGCCGGCAGCGGGGCGTGTTGGCAGGCTCTGGTGTATCTTGTGTCTTGTGGTAAAGACTTTGACGCTGCAGAGAATGGCAAAGCAACCTTCCCCGGAGGGTGATGAAGGTCGCATAATTTAGGTACCCTTAGAGGCGTTGAGCCTGCTAGAGGGCCTAATTGCCGGCAGCGGGGCGTGTAGGCAGGCTCTGGTGTGTCTTGTGGTAGAGGTTCTGACGCTGCAAAGAATGGAAAAGCAACCTTCCCCAGAGGGTGATGAAGATTGCATAATTTAGGTACCCTAAGAGGCGTTGAACCTGCTTAATTGCCAGCAGCGGGATGTGTTAACAGGCTCTGGTGTATCTTGTGTCTTGCGGCAAGGATTCTGTTGTTTCCTGTGCCCCAATTGATACTCAGATATTCTATCGATCTCGTCGGGGCAGTGATCGATTTACTCAATGAAGTGAACCACTTCGGTGGCTCTTATATGACTCAGAATTTTGTTACGCGATTTTGATAGAAAAGACGCAATTTGGCGGCGCCATAAATAGATATAAAGCATTTAAGCTAAACATTACGCGATCATTTCAGTTACACGAGAGATGCAAATAGCACACCCACACTTCCCCGAACCCATAACCGTCGTACGTTGTGACAGGGGTGAGCCTCTTGCCATACTGAACTGATACTGATATTTCGTAATAGAAAACCCCAATATTCAACAGCCTCCGTGGCACAGTTGGCGAGCAGCCGGCTGTGAAACGTGAGGCCGTGGGTTCGATCCCCACACCGGGACAAATGTTTGTGTGACAGACATCTGTGTCCGGGGTCTGGGTGGTGTGAGATCGAAAGTCTCTCGCAGTCCCAGACACCCACAACACAAGACTCGCATCTTAGTGTGACGGGGTCGAGGCCGTGTGTGTGTGTGTGACTACTGGGTGTTACTTATTATTATTAATATCACTCTACCCGACCCGGGGAACGAATCCAAAACCCCAGCACAGCAGCAGCAACGCGCACGTTTACATTACAACTGCGTCACCGAGTGCCACAAATTGTGTGTGCGCCTTGTGTAACATCACGCGATGTTCTCGGCGGTCACCCATCCAAGTACTGACCGCGCCTAACGTAGCTTGACTTTGGTGATCGGACGAGAACCGGTGTATTCAAAGTGGTATGGACGTTGGCTGTGGTCGATGCGAAAACAAATCGCCCCCGATGAATGATTACAATATTATTTGAGCATAATCCCGGAGGGTTTTGCTTCCAGGTGTCTTTGGTTATTAAAGCAACGCGCATATAAAAAGAAGGAGTCAGACAATCGGGCTATAAAATTATTAGATTATTATTTACCCCCCTTTCATTTCTGATGAATTAATTTTAAAAGAAAGTCATGACAACTAATGGTGGTAAAATTAAAAGAAGTGTACGGTTGAATGAGACCCAGATATAATTTTCAAAACAGCTTTGTTTGGATTGAAACGTAACTAAGGGTCTGTTGCGCATTTTGCCTGTTTACGGGCGCCTTTCTTATCGCCCCCTCCTCCTTTTTGTCCTCAAAACTGTTGTTGCAAATATTTTTGCAAGTTTTGTGGATGAAATTATTTAAAAGATGGTGGTATGTCTACATGTATACCCACTTAAAAAAATAATAATAAAAGAAAATAAAAAATAATAATAACTAAATAGTTATAAGCAGCCATAGCCCAGCTAAAAACAGTACCGAACGTCCAGACGAAAGTCGCGGGCTCGATTCAGCCCAAATGTAGTATACACCTCTGACTCCTCCAATTTACACGCGCATTCACCATATATTCACTTGTTTCAACGATGCAGGTAAACATCGCGAGGAGAGTCACATGCTCGAAATTTCTACACTAAATTTATTGTTTAATATTTTAATATTGCGCCACAGGGGCGTTAGACAGCGCCGCAAAAATGCGTATTCTCCATCATATATCTGCATAAAGAGCACCTTTTCCAACCAGAAGAATTGAATCTTTGCATACTTTAGCTGGTGGTAGGATATTCATATCCGCCCGGATAGCGACCACCGTACACAGGGCGAAAAACCCGCCATAGTGGCACACGCAAGTGTGTCGCGTTCCGGGATCAGCCAGTGTACATCCGGTTTTTGTCGGGGGTCTGGAGTTGGGGTACAATGGCCATTTTGCGGCCTTCTTAGTACTCTGACACTAGACCCTCGACCCCTTCTTCACCTTCTTGCTCATGGCGTAGTGTGAAGAAGCAGGCCGGCATGAGTGTATTGAGTAGCGGGGATAGATCGTCTCTCGCTACTCAGTACTCTATTTGGACCGCACTGCGCTTACCATCAGGTACAGTGCGGTCACTTTGCCGTGCCAGGATAAAAAAAAAAAAAAAAAAAAAAAAAAAAAAAAAAAAAAAAAAAAAAAAAATACTGTGACATGTCAAGACCAGCTAAAGTGACTTTCTTTAAACACTCATGTTGGCAATTATATCAATTCCTCCTGAAGGTGGATGCTTGATGAAAATCTTATATAGTATGTAAGAAAAATAGTCGCGTGATCAAATTAGATTTGGTAGTGACGGTAACAGAATAATTATTATTATAATGTTGTTAAGCAGACTTACCAGGTGCTGAGACAATTCAAACCTTTATTCCATGTTATCTTACTGCAAGTTGTACGGTGCCGCGGTCTGGCACGCTGTTGCTACGGCCCGTATTTGGCGAAAACAGTTTTCTTTGCATAACTCCAATAACAAAACGGACGGAAACTAATCACTTTTAAATATTACTAAGTAAATTTTCTACTTTAATCTCGAAAATTTTAAGAAAAATTATCGCACTATAATAATTTTATCTAACGGTGTGCACAGTTTGAAAAACTTTGCAACAATGAGCAAAAGATGGCGGCTTCTGTCATCATTAATAGTTTCAGTTAAGGTACCTAGAGGGCCATCAAGGCGTATACCGGGCGGAAATTAGTCAAATCTAGCGGATGTGTAAGGAATAAAAACGATGTACTCTCTCATAAAGGACTTTGGACGTCAAACGGACAACATAATATGCAGTAATGTGCTTGTCCTTCAAATAACAACTACTGTGCTTACATAATTCTGACTGTCCCAAAAATAGATAAAGTGTGTGTACCCGATCAGTCTCTGGCATAGGAAATCTCTGAAACTAAGTCTAAGTTTTGATTTTTTATTTATAATTTATTAAAGAAATACATCATAATTATTGTTATATTTACCTTTTCCGTTATTAATAATGCTTGCCCAATTTGTTAAGTCAGGACCACCTGATCAAAAATAAAATAACCACTTCCAGATATTATTTTTCAAAATGTATACTTTACGGCTACTGTTTTAAAGTTGTTTCTATATCAAAGTCTAATCTTCAAACCGTCCGTCTTATAAAATTTCCAAATATCTGTAAAATTACAAAACTATGTATAGCTATATTTAGAATGTTAAGTATAGACTTATAATAAAAGAATAATAGTCTCAGTACTGTTATATCTGTTAAATCGGCTGAACGAATTTCTAAGTAAGTTTCAATACTACGTTGAGTGGGCCTTCAGTAGACATAAACTATAAAAATAGAGATTATCCCGCCCACACACCCGCCATTGTAACTCCTGTTTAGCCAGGATCGACAATGGCACGCATTTTCTCGATACCGGGTAATGAAACTCGGCGAGTCTCTGGAAATGCTTAACTATAAACTATAAAAAGTGTTTCTTATCCCTAAATATCCTGAATAATTGCGGTACGGATTGTCAAGACGAAAGTCGTATGTTCGATACCCAAAATGGCATACACCTCTCACTTTTCTAAAGTTACGTGTGTATTCATTATTAATTATCGCTTGCTTTAACGGTGAAGGAAAACATCGTAAGGAAACCTGCATACATGAGAATTACGAAGATATGTGAAGTCTACCAACCTGCATTAGGCCCGCGTGGTGGAATAAGGCCTAACCCCTCTCATTAGTAGAGGAGGCCCGTGCCCAGCAGTGGGACAATGTTAATACAGGGCTAGTATCCTGAGTAATCCGTACTGGCATTCTAACTCTACCACTGCCTTTTTTTTTTTATTTTTCCCGCGGGGAAAATCCTTCTTACGGATACCTTCTGGTCCTCGGGGGAGGAGAGATGGTTATGCCGGACTCACCGACCTTCCGACCCAGATCGCCCTAAGGACTACTAGGTCGGGACCCTAACCAATTTTCCTACGCCGGTGTACCGACTAAAAACCCCGCGGTAGCCTGCTGCAGCACATGTGGGACGATCCCGGGGGATCCTGAGTATACTCTGGATTGCTGCCGGAATCATCCCTGCGCCATGCCTTTACGGCCCGTCTCTTCTTGGGCTAAATGCCCTCCCCAATTTACAGCAGCAGCACGATGTTCGCGCCGCCACCCGTCTCAGGGTCGCACCATGAGAATATATATATAAAAATATAAATATATAAAGGCCGCACATACCCCGCTGTGCAGCCGCGACCCCCGTGATCCCTTTTAGTCGCCTCTTACGACAGGCAGGGTATACCGTGGTAGAATTCTTCAGGGCCCCCATTCCACAGGGCAGGAGACGCCAGTCAATCGTCAAACTCGGCGCCTCCTTCTCGTTTGGTGACGAGCGGGATCGGTTCGTTCCCGATCCCGTTCGGCGCTCTCCTTCTGCGACATGACACGTTCGCAGAAGGAGGCCATCGCACGCCACGATCTTCGTCTGCCGACCATGGCAGCTACTACAGCCGGCAGAGAAAGGTCTCCATTGACAGCTGAGCTGAGAGCGCTGCGCTCCTCATCCCAGGCTGGACACTCCTCAAGGGTATGTTGGGCCGTGTCATTTCGACAGCTACCACAATGGTGGCACGCGGCAGACTCCTCTTTTCCGATCCGACACAGGAACGAACCGAAACATCCGTGACCCGACAGTACCTGTGTCAGACGGAATGTCGGTGCACCGTGGCGCCTGTCAAGCCATTGGCTAAAAACAGGACGCACTGCCTCGACAGTCCTCAAGCCTGCATTAGGAGTCTCCAGCCTGGCTAACCACTCATCCAAGACGGCTCTGCGTACGGAGGCCAGTCGGGCCTTGACCTCCCTGGGAGCCAATCTAACCCCGCGACGGGACGCCTCCTCCCGCCAGAAGAAAACTGACGAGAGCAACTTGGCGTCTAAGTCCCAAGGTAGAATACCGGCTAATATGCAGGCCGCCTCATGGGAGATCGTGCGGTAGCCCCTGACGATACGCTGCGCCACCAAACGCTGTGGTTTATGCAGTAATGCGACACAACGAGCGCTTAGGGACCCGGCCCAAACGGGGCAGCCGTAGAGGGCCATGGACCGCACGACTCCACCGTACAAACTTCGGCAAGGGTTGCCAGGACCTTCCAGGTTCGGCAGCAGGCGTCCAAGCGCGCCCGCCGTCCGTACCAATTTCGGCGACAATGTCTGAAAATGCGCGTGGAAATCCCACCGGCTATCCAGAGTCAGACCAAGGTACTTCATGTTTGAGCCGATGGGAATCCGCACGCCATCCACCATTATGTGCGCTTCCCTAGGCGGCCCCATTCGAGGCCCATGGAAGCAAAGGGCCTCGGTTTTATTCAGGGCCACCGTAAGGCCTAGTCGCCGAATCCTACTCACCACCATTTCTGTACCGAATGAGGCGAGCAGAGCGGACTCCCGAAAGGTTCCTGCCGTCGCTGTCACAAGTGTGTCATCTGCGTAACTCTACCACTGCCTAGTGTTAGTAGGTCGATATATAATTACTTTTTGGGTACATTACAGGCTAATAGAATGAAAACAGGAGATTTGTACGAATATACGATTTCACAAGGTTTTATACGGATTGCGAATCAAATATATTCGATATCACTACATAGTATAAAACAAAGTCGCTGTCGCTGTCTGTCCGTCCCTATGTATGCTTAAATCTTCAAAACTACGCAACTGATTTTGTAGCGCTTTTTTAATAGATAGAGAGATTCAAGAGGAAGGTTTATATGTATGATAAATGCATAATATTGATTGATTGTATACCTTTTCTTACAAAAATAACCTTCACGCGGGCGGAGCCGCGAGCAACGTCTAGTTAAAAAATAAAATTAAATCTTTTATTGATTATGTAGGCAATTATATAGCTCTTATGACGAGTCAGTACATTAAAAAAGTAACAATAAGCATATCAGCTTATGTATACATAACATACATAGCATCATCAATACACTAGCAATTACTTTATTCATTTATAATGTATTTATAATAATTATTTTTTATATTATTCTAAGAAGATCGATGCTATTCTTGAAGTCGATGATACTATAAACTGAAATATAGCTACTATAGATTCCATATATGCCTTAATGTCCCTCATATCACTTCTAATTATAAGTATCAGCATATATAACTAAAGGGGCTTAAGCGGATGGCCTGCATCATTATACCTAGTCAAGTCATAAATTCTGTCACATGTTTAATATAAAATAAATGAAATAAGTTTATTCATTATGTAACCATTTATATACCAAAATGAACTTAACAAAACATAGATTCTTATGACACTAAAGTTTATTCAAAATGACCTCCGTGATTTTGAATACAGGCCTGCAATCTGCGCGGCCAGTTGTCTATCGCAGCACGAACGAGGTCCATGTCAATATCGGCGGCTGCCTTAATGAAGGATGTCTTGAGTTACTCCAAATTGGGATGAGGCTTTGAGCACGCCTTTTCCTCCAAGTGTTGCCATATCTTGTAATCTAACGGATTCAAATCTGGACTGGAGGAGGGCCAGTCTTCGTGCCGGATGAAGTCGATTTCACGCGTCGCCAGCCAGTCTTGTGTGCTCTTCGCTCTATGAGCTGGCGCCGAATCTTGTTGGAATACCCAGTGCCTGTTATTGAACATGGTATGAGAAACAGGTCCCACAAGGTTCGTCAGGACTGTATTTTGATACACAACTGCAATCGTTTAAGCCCCAATAAGAAACTCCCAACCATACCATGAGCGAGGATGGAAAATGAACCCGTTGGACACGCGGAATACAGTTGCTCGCTTCTTCACTACTGTGTGCGTACACCTTATCATTTTGTTTGTTGTAGCTCTCTTCTACGGTAAAAATTTTTCATCTGAAAAAAGAATTTCCCGATATTTTTTTCCCGCGTACCGCTTCAACAAAGCGCGGCATCTCTTCAGTCTCAGGTCCATTAGACGAGCATTCAAACGATGTCCTGTTTTTCTTCGATATGCCCGAAGCCCTAAGTCTTCATTTAACACCCTTTTCACCGTGGTTCTGCTTAACCCCATCTGAAGGGCCAACAGTTTCTGCTTACGTTTGGGATTTCTTTGAATTCGCGCCTTCACAGCTTTTATCACTGCTGGAGTCCTAACAGACCGAGGGCGACCACTTCTTGACCTGTCATCTACACTAGAGTCTTCATTGTATCGTTTGATGGTACGATAAACGAATCTTTTGGTTATATTAAAATTTTTCAGTATGTCAAAAATTTGAATTGGCGCGTAACCGCAACGATGCAACGCAATTACTGCAACACGGTCTTCTTTAAGCGTCCACTCCATATTTAAAAATGAGTAAAATTCTAAAAAGTATACATTTTTATTTTCATGAACAATTTGAAATTCGAATTTAATAAACTTTTTTGTGGCCAGCATTCTAAAATAAAAGTTTTTACTGTCTGACAATACTTATGACCTGACTGTATATATAGAAAGAAAGAATATATTAATTTGGCCATTGTCTTTGGACCAGATGTCAGTAAGTAGTAGATACATATAGTAGCACAGAGAACGCATTAAGTAAAGATAATACAAATATACGGATACCTGCTATCAATTACTTAAAATAAAACTTAAAGTCTATACACGGAAAGGGTTCTCTGCTTATATATCCCAGCCATCCGTGCCCGAAGCATGGCCAAAAAGTATAGTTCCTATACTATTGTATAATTATGATATAAAACATATTGCAGACAGGATGTAATGTTTGAAGACGTTGGACAGATCATTTGAGTTCATCTTTTTATTGCCACAAGGTTGATAAGAGGTTTACTATCAAGTTTTACTTAATAGTTGGCTTTTGTCCATAGCTCCATCTGTGTTAAAGTGTCTATTGGCTATGGTGTACGCGTACTATGGAGACCACACCACCTTTAAACGAATACAGCTTTTATTCTATTTCAGCATCTTTTATTTATAAAGTGATTAAAACCAAACAATAATCAAGTTTATAATACCTATCATAATAGATAAATTAATATAAAAGCCAAATTGTTCCAGCCATTGCAAAGATACTAACAAAATGATATGTAGTATGAATATGATTTTGAAAGCTCAAGTTGTTCTGAAGTTCTACGTTAACTATTACATACTGCTGTGTTTTTTATATACAATAAAGATAATCAATTTAAATGTTAATGCAGGCTTGAGAAATTGAACAGATATTTTGAAGTTTTTTCACGCCATCTATTCTAACTAAATTTTTGTTTAATTCCATATCGAATTTAATCAGTGTGTTAACTGTATTAATTGATAAAAAATATGAAGCGAATAACTTCGGTTGTTATAACATCGTAAAGATATTAAGTTTCCAGTAATCGGCGATTATTTGTTGCTTGATCAGCATATAATATTAGCGAAATAGACTTGTAAAATCGTAGGTTACATAATACTGGCAATTATCACTTATCAGCGACTATTCCAATTTTAAAAATATCAATGTGTTAAATAAATGTAGGGCTCGTAAGATTGTTGATAAGTTGGTAAAATGTACCTACCTCTCGCGTTCACTAATTGTAGAAGTATACTTTTGGACACTCTCAGCTACATACGAGATTGCTTACCCTTTCTGACACATACGTGATGGAATATTACGCATTTGTTTATCATTCTTATTTAATTTCTAATTAATTTAGTTGATTATGCTTATGACCGCAAAAACTGAAAAATTAATTAAAACTTGTATGTGACACATTAAGTTGAATATTGGTGTCAAGGGAACAACACGTTTTGAACTTTAAATTGAACCATTTTTAATTTGTAATGTTGATCGTTGCCTACGGTCCCTGCTGTGAATTTCATTAGAAAAGTTATAGTCTGTAAAATAAATACATTTGTATTGTGTGTTGACTCACTTTCGCAATTCTAACAACAGCATGGATGATTATCTTTACTGTCTTGTATTGTCTTTATGCGCCAGTAGAGTTTACTGTTTTCAATTTTCTGTACAGTAAGGTACAAAGTTGAGTAATCATCAGGGGAAATAATATTTAATTGGTTTAACTGCATAGTGGCACTGAGATGAAAAAACTCCTTAGAAGCGTGCTTGAATGGTGGTCCGAACGAACGTGAAAACTATCAAAAGAGATTAATTCATTTCAAAATCAGAAATTATCGTATATAACCAAAATGCGTATGAAATACTAACTTTTTTCTGTTAATATCTACATGTGTATGCGCATATATGCGTAAATAGCGGCGTCTGTTAATGTACGTGATGTTATAATCTGTGGAAACTGCTGTGGAATGTGTATTATTGTTTTTTATTTTTTATGTATTATTCTTTATTTGTTTCCCAAATAAAAATAAATAAATAAAATGAATAACCTAATTGTCTAATATATTTCGATTCTCAGCTGCATTTCTTCTTATTCCCACTTTCTTACTGTTAGTTGAACAATCAACTTTGCCGGAGCCACTGTGAAGGGAAGTTCGTCTTATAAAACTAAACCGTTCCTTTCACCAGCACCGCATAAATAGAAATAACTCAATTCTATGTTTCTATCTCCCGTTGCTCGCAAACTTTTCCATTCATTTCAGAATTGATCTCTTTAGATACAAAACTGATTCCACTACAAAACTAATGAAAATATTTTGAAGTCCAATAAATATGTCAAGCGTTAAATTTAATACAGATTAGGTAATATAAGGTTATTTTGAACGTTAAGCTAGAAATTGTAGCGAATGATAAATGTTTTTCGGGATTAACGTAGGGGAGTATACTGTTCCATTTCTCATATTCTGAATGGAGCGGCGTCAGTAGAATTTAACACTAATGTTGATAGTAGCATGTAGCCGTTTATGTGAACGTAGCGCGTAGCTCGTAGCCGCTCTCGTAGCCGCAGTCAGCGAGCGCGGTTCGTAAGAGTCGGCCGCCGACGCCGCCGTCGCCGGCATTCGCGCCCCCCATGTCTTCCTCTTAACTTCTCACTGTTAATAACTGATTAATGATTCTTTTAACGTGATCATTGTTATAATAATTCTCATTAACACGAGGACTGTCTGCTGAAGGCAAGTATACTTTTTAATCCACATATTTACACTTTTTGTTATGATAATTTTTTAGTGGGCAATATTAATTATAGTTATTGCAGTCACGTAGATGTAGAGATAAGTGCAAGCTCTCGTGGAAAATAGGCACGAGGTCAACACGCCAACGCCGCGTGAGTCCCTTTTGAACGGAAGGAAATACTAAATTAACTACTATACAATAAATATCTATACGCACCTGTTTCCTGTCAAAATACTAATTGGACACCGCATACCGCCATAAAAAATAGCGATAAAAATAATTTATTTACATGTCAAACATTATGACTTTTAATGGGAGTAATTAAATAACACTACATTCCATAGCATAAGAAACCTGTTTACATAATTTAGCGTTTATGTATATTTTCATAACATATTCCAGGCGGTCTAAAGGCAGTCAGCAGTTGCTCTCGATTAGAAAAATATTAAAAACGCCTTAGCCGATTTACATTTTTTCCATTTACATGTTGTTTCCATTCAAGTGCTGACTTCTTTAAACATGCAAATAAATCTTAAGAATTGAGCTTTTGTACTCAGCCTATTGGATATCGGTTTAAATCTAGATCTACTTATATTTATAGCTCTTGCTCTTTATAATGTTATAAATAAATGTTCATAACAATGCAATTCTGTTTAAATTTTTCTTGACATTTTAAAATTAAAAATTGAGTACTATTTTTGATATATGTTTTAACAATTAAATGCAAAAATTACTCAAATCAAATCAAATCAAATCATTTATTTTGTAAATTAGGCCACTATGGGCACTTTTTACATGTCATAATAATGTTAAGGTCTACTGGTGCTTCGGAAATGCCCACTGGTCTGAGAAGAAGCACCAAGAAACTCAGCCGTAGGTCTTTTGTAATTTGTCATTACAATTTACATTATAAAATAATTTACATATAAAATACATACATCCTTAAACAAGTCACATTCACATGAAACAAAAAAAAAAAAACGGTACGGTACATGTTAATACAAGGCAGAGTCGTAAATGAGGCTATACAAGCTGTTATTTATTTTCTCTAACTAACAATCAATGGGCAATCCAGGTAGACCAGTCCACACAAGCAGCACCCGTTCACGAGTATGACGCATGTGCCAGCCATCGGCCTCCTCAACCATGACACAGGGAAGTGACCGACCCGGCACATAACGCCGCCGCAAGCACAGACCCTTAAGCGAGCATGACATACCTTAATCGCGTCAAAGAATGATAGAGATACAAATTCACAAGAAAATAGCTTTAAAAAAACAAGAAGCCAAGACTATTACGACTCCGGCGTCCTGTGAAAACAATATACATCAAACCGAAATACATTATATAAAATGAGTAATATGTATATTATAAAATAAGTACCTATCAGTGTGTTGTTGTGTTTAGCTGAGCGGCCATGGTTGTTTATCATTTAAATATTCCGTTATATTGTAATAAGCCCTTTTAACTAAAAAGTTTTTTAGTTCGACTTTGAATTGGTCGATAGGCAATTTTTGCACGGGCTCAGGAATATTATTATAGAAACGAATACTAAGCCCCACAAAAGAAGCATGTACTTTTTGCAAGCGAAAATACGGCATACACAGTTTATGCTTGTATCTAGTATTTAGAGTATGTATATCACTTTTCTTTTTAAACAAACTGATATTTTTCTTGATGTATATTACATTTGCATAAATATATTGGGACGCAACAGTTAAAATACCTATATCTTTAAAGATATCTCTTAAGGAGACTCTTGTACTCAACTGATAAATTGAACGAACTGCTCGTTTTTGTAATATAAAAACGCTCTCAATATCAGCAGCCTTACCCCACAACAAAATACCATAAGACATAAGACTGTGAAAGTAACTAAAGTAAACAAGACGAGCAGTTTCTACATCAGTCAATTGTCTAACTTTCCTAATGGCATACACTGCAGAGCTAAGTTTCCCAGCTAAGCACGAAATATGCGTGCCCCACTGGAGTTTCTTATCCAATGTGATGCCTAGGAACACGGTAGAATCAACAGTTTCTAAAACCTCATTGTTCATAACTATATTAGGTCCTAAATTTGTGACATTTGGCATTACAAATTTTACACATTTAGTTTTCTTGGCATTAAGTACAAGATTGTTTGCCGTAAACCACTGAGTTACTTGTGAAAGTGTACTATTAATTTCGTCAAAATTATCTCTATTCCTATCCACTCTGAAAACGAGTGAAGTGTCATCAGCGAATAGCACGGTATTGCACATGTTTTTTAAATAAAAAGGTAAATCATTAATATACACTAGAAACAAGAATGGACCCAGTATAGAACCTTGTGGCACTCCCAGTCGTACAGGAAGATCAAGATACTCTACTGACATCGGAAAGTTTTTAATTACGAAACCACAGCATACATGAACAATACAATTTATATTCAATTGGTTATTATTAGTTACCTAGGTGGTGGTAGGATATTCATATCCGCCCGGATAGCGACCACCGTACACAGGGTGTAAAACCCGCCATAGTGGCTCACGCAAGTGTGTCGCGTTCCGGGATCAGCCAGTGTACATCCGGTTTTTCTCGGGGGTGTAGAGTTGGGGTACGATGTTTGGCCATTTTGCGGCCTTCTGAGTACTCTGACAATAGACCCTCGACCGCTTCTTTACCTTCTAGCCCATGGCGTAGTGTGAAGAAGCAGGCCGGCATGATTGTATTGAGTAGCGGGGGATAGATCATCTCTTGCTACTCGATACTCTTAATTGGACCGCACTGCGCTTACCATCAGGTGCAGTGCGGTCACTTTGCCGTGCCAGGATAAAAAAAAACCTTTAGGGCGCCACTCTGTGCCTGCATTAAATAGTTCGCTCTGAACTTTATCTGGTCAACTCTTAAAGATGGTGCTAAGTTGATTACAGACAACTCTATATCCGAGTATAGTATACTAGCTGTTGCTCGCGGCTTCGCCCGCGTGGAGGTCATGTTTGGGAGAAAAAGTATACAATACAAAGTAACAACTTCAAAAATGACAGATTTTCATACAAACTTTCGTCCCCTATTTTACCCCCTTAGGGGTGGTATTTCGAAAAACCCTTCCATAGTGGATGCCTACGTCATAAAAGGTACCTACTGTCAAAATTTCAAGTATCTAACCCCAGCCGTTTTGGCTGTGCGTTGATCGTCAGTCAGTTTCTTGTTTTATATATACAGATTACCCAAGCGGTAACTTTGCATATAGGTAAATGTACAATATTCTTAATTTAATTTATGTATTTTAGTGATAAATATAATTAGGTGATAAAAGTATAGGCTCGTTTATCAAAAAGGCAGACAATTTGTATAAATATTATCAAAATATATAGTTTTGTTAATATTTATACAAATTGTTGTTGTTAATACAAATTAAAAACATCATGTGTTTCCATTATGGAAATACGTCCAATACAACCAAAATTTTCAACCTCTTTTAATGTGTTATATCTACTGATTATAATACAATAATATTATTATAGCGAAGTCTAAAACCATCTTTATGTTAGCGTAAACAAACGACTACGAGTGTTTGCATAGGGTTAAGCAGAGATAACATTTCATGCTTATATTCCGCGTAAACGGATAACTTTATAATATATTCACGTCTTACCACATGTCCCACTGTTAGGTTAAACTGGTACAGAAGACGCTTTAGTCTGTAGTTAATAAGGTAAATTTGACTGCGGATGATTTTTAGACTTTAATCCATTAGTTAGTTTATTGTTGTATTTGATATAGAAAATTGCAGAGTTTTATGTTAATCTATAAAAATCTATGTAACTAAGTTCCTCCTCTATGGACTCCTTAACTATTCATCCGATTATGATGAAACTTTTGTGAGTTTTTCTTTATACGCCTCCGATGGTCCCTGGTACAAATAAGCAATAAGCTTAGAGTAGGCATACTCTAAGGCAACAAGTAAAAGATTTTTAATTCATAAAAAGTACACCGACTTCAATCAAAAACAAGTCTCTATAAAATTTGAGGGTTGCCCTTGATTTTTCTGAGATCCCATCATCAGATCCTGACTTGGTGCCAATGGAACCACCTGGGAAGTATACCCTTTTAAACAAAAAAAGAATTTCTCGAATTGGTTCGGGCGTCTTCGACGGGTAACATTACATTAATATAACATAAAATAACATAACATTCATCGGGTAACATACATAAAAAAAAAGATTCCGACGAATTGTTAACCCTCCTCTTTTTTTGACGTCGGTAAAAAATAAAAAGAACTTGCTAGATGGCGCTGCAGAATATCAACTTCAATAAAATTAATCAAATTTATTTTACGTACATTGCAACACATACGTGGTGCAGCTAGTTTTTAATATAAATATGAACCTGCTCGGTATTGTATTAAAAAAGTGTAAATAGAACTCGCTCAAGTGTAGCCACCCGGATAGCGACAATAGTTGTACATGATGAAAAACTCCACACAACGAAGTTTATCCATGACTTGCTTTTTGTTTCCAAGATATTATACTTATGTCGACGACATACATCTTCCGTTCGTCACCATCATTTTAATATTTAAGTACATTGAAGTAACCATAAAGTTTATATTTGTAAATTTAATCCCGCATTTTAGCAAAGCTAAACTCTATTTAATTAATAATGGTGTAGTATATTTTAAGGTTATTCTGTACCTAGTTTTTCTGTATTAAAACAGAAGTCACTCCCATTCAACACTGTTATGTGCAAGCTCTTGAACTTGAACTTCCTGCAGCGGTGTTTCCTGAGCGCTATGACATGTCCTTCTTTAAACGAGGCTTAAGAAGAGTAGTCCTTCAACGGTAGGCAGCGGCTTTGCTGTGCCCTGGCATTGCAGAAGTCTATGGGCGGCGGTGACTACTTACCATCAGGTGACCCGTCTGCTCGTCTGCTTATCAAGGCACTCAAAAAAACTTTGCAACAAAACCATAAATATTTAAAACTAATTATGACCAATTATATCGCGTGCTAATATATTTCTGCTGATGTGTATGGAGTAATTATATATTAACATAATTTTACTGACCGTATCGTAGGTCAAAATCTGCGTCATAAACTTTTATAGCGGTCACTTAACGGTCACGGTCGATTAACAATTAGAGAAATAAAGGAAACCACAAGCAGCTGATTGGAGTTTTCTATTGACAGTAATCTCTAATTTAGAGTTATAATTACATTGTGATATGAACATTCGTCAATCAAGTTCAATTGTTTTAGATGATTCCATGGTTTTTAAATTTAACTATGGATAATTCAACTAATCTGAAGTCACCGGATTTTTGCGCCATGCAATTTGGACTAGCCTACACACGACACATATGGTTGCATATCACGTGCATAGTATCACTCATTCTTAAATCTGTAGGCCTACTCTTGAAATCAATTCCAATCTCGAACTCGATACAGTTTCAATTCCAATCTAGAAGATATTTTAACTCTAACTCACTCAACTAAATGAAATAGAATATTTACGAACTAGCGATCGTAAATACTCGTTTTCATTTAGTTACTAAAAATTCCGCCGTATTCACTTAAATCGTGCGCTGGTGTTGCGTTCAAGAGTGCCAATTGTACAGTTTTCGAACTCAATTCCAATTTTAAATTGGAATCGAGTGTCAAGAGTGACCCTCCTGAACACAGAACTCTTGACACTCGATTCCAATTTAAAATTGGGATTGGGTTCGAAAACTGTACAATTGGCACTCTTGGACGCAACACCAGCGCACGATTTAACTGAATACGGCGGAATTTTTAGTAACTAAATGATATAGAATATTTACGATCGCTAGTTGGTAAATATTCTATTTCATTTAGTTGAGTGAGTTAAGAGTTCCAATATCTTCTTGAACTGAAACTGTATCGAGTTCGAGATTGGAATTGTTTTCAAGAGTTGGTCTACAGGTCTAAATTTACGCTAAATCAGTTCATTGGCATCCAAAGTTAAACTATTTCAATACAATGCAATAACATCGACTGCATTCCGAATATCGGTACTCATCAAAATATGGTCTGATGACTATGGTATGACTGCCTCGATGGCGCAGTTGTAATTGCGCATGCGTTACGACTGCTGCTGTGCTGAGGTCTCGGGTTCGATCCCCGGGTCGGGTAAAGTGATATTGGGTTTTTCTATCTAGAAATTCTCAGTATTAGCCCGGAGTCTGGAATCTGTGCCCGGTATGGCGATAGGCTCGCCCCCTGTCACATTATGTTAATATTTTAAGTGTTGTGTGACTTTATTATTACCAAAATTGGTTTAGATGTTTTAATGACCTTCCGTAGATATAGGGGTACCTATTTTACTTATATTTATAATGTAGCAGCTATGTACACTCACGCCGGTAATCCCCAAAAGGGTAGGCAGAGGCGTTCTAATACTGAGAATTTATAGAAAAACCCAATATCACTTTACCCGACCCGGGGATCGAACCCGAGACCTCAGCACAGCAGTCGTAACGCATGAGCAATTACAACTGCGCCACTGAGGCAGTCAATGTAGCAGCTATGTATATGTAGTTAAATCAAACAAGTCATATAATGCGCATAATAAAGTCAATTCACAATATCACTCTCAATTCCATAGCCAGACTATGAATAGAGATATAGTAAGATTTATAAGTGTTCATTTATAAAAGTTGGACTTATCCTACTAATATAAATGCGAATGTTTGGATGGATGGATGTTTGTTACTCAATCACGCTACATCGGCTGGACGGATCTGGTTGAAAATTGGTACAGAGATTAGTCTGGAAAAGCATATAAGCTACTTTTTATCCCGTAAAATGTACAGATCCCGTGGGATAGTTTAGTTTTTCACTGAGCAAGAGATCGACAAGATTTTTTGCATAATGGCAGTTTAGGGATCAGAAAATGATATAGGCCACTTTTTACCCCGGAAATATGCACACCTATGGCAATGCAAAATATAGAAAGGTGTAATAGCTAAAAATGCATCCATGGATTGTATACTTTTTCTTCCAAAAATAGCCTCCACATGGGCGGAGCCGCGGGTATCATACTAAAGTAAGTAAGTACTTTATAAAATAAAGATTCTATTCTATATCTGGATATAGCCACTGTAATGTAATATATCTCAAGTTACTTATATGTTGCTGTGATAGCTGGAGCGATAATGCGTGAACAGAATTGAATGTCGGCGATATCAAAATATTATCGAAGCATCTGCCTGATCTCAGTAGGGTACTAAATTCATGATTGAATCTTTATGTGGTGTCAAAATTGAATAGAATTTTCGACGACATTAGAACGACGTTATGCCGTAAAAAGTTTTATGAAAGGAATGAAGGACGTAGTTTATTAAATAGAATTTGTTTTAGTACGGGCTGAGAAAGTCCTATTTTTTTTGTAATTAATTCAATCTCATTTTCTCTCGTATCGGGGTTTTTAGTAAATCTTTCCCAAGAAATCAGCTAAGTGGAGCCTAAAAATGCTGATGTACAGCGAACACAAGGACAAATTACTTTGTTTTATAATGTGTTCTTATTCATAGCAAAACCTTATTTGAATACTGTATAACAGAATGAACCGAGAGTTCGTTCGAAAAACTAAGTTTTGCTAGCTCTGTTTATCGTAGAATTGTGTAGTACCATACCATATATTAATCTTGATGGTAACTAGGATGGTGAATACTAAAATCAAAGTTAATAATACTTCTATAATAAGCAAGCTCATAAGAATTCGTTTAAAGTTACTTTGCTGGCATATAAGAGTCCACTCCTCGAGCTTAGATGTCCTGATTTTTGTAATAAATGGTATATATCCAGTCTGTGTTAATAACTTAATTGTATTAATATTATAATATGAAAGTTTTAATATTAGTATGTTTTATAATTAACTCGAAAATATACTTTCGCCAATTTTTTTTAATTTTTGTTGTGTAATAATAAAGGAATAAATAACGCTTGCCTCTTGCAGTTGGACATGTGGGCGATTTTATTGCCCACTACAGAAACCCAAGTCGTATAAGCAGTGAGCTGTTAATGACATTTTATAAATTCCTTTTAAATTTCAACACTTAAGTACTGGGAGTCCGGCAAGTTATAAACTTATCTTATGCCGGATTGACATAAATCTCTAACGACCTCTCGCCGCCGCTTTCCGCGACCCTTCACAAAGTATTGGAAAACTGGAAAACAAATTGAGATATAGTTGTTTATGTTGCCAAACTTTTAAAAGCCTTAATTTAACGTTATTTTTTATATTTGACTTTATACTATAATATTTCTATAAGTAAGAATACATTTGTAAGTTTTAATTGTAAATCTATATTAAGATCGATTGATTATGTTAGAATATTATGTCAAACATCAGATATTGTCGCCATACAAGAAACATGGTTACTACCACATGATATTCCTTTACTGGGCACTATTGATTCAGATTTTGACTACGTGGGTACCTCAGCAGTGGATACATCATTAGGAATCCTGCGAGGCCGACCTTACGGTGGAGTCGCAATATTATGGCGTAAAAATGCTTATCGGTCCGTTTCGGTTGTGCAATGTAAGAGTACGCGTCTCGTTGCCATAAAAATAACCGCAGGCGCTAGGTCTTTCATTGTGTTTTCCGTTTATATGCCGACGGAATCAATTGACAATCTTACTGAATTTGTAAACTGTTTAAGTGAAATAAATGCTATTATCGAAAACTGTGGGGTAGATGCTGCATATGTGCTGGGAGATTTTAACGCACAACCATATAACTTATTTGGTAGGGAACTTGTAAACTTTTCGATTGAAGTGCAATGGAGATGTGCGGACATTATGTTACTTGGCATGGGGTCCGACACATATACGTATATAAGTGATGCTCATGGCACGACCAGTTGGTTAGATCACTGTGTGGTCACTGACGCGGCATGGAATACTATCACTGACATTAAGGTGCTGTATGATGTTTCTTGGTCGGATCACCTACCTTTAGTTATAGAATGCAATTTAGACATCTTAAGACCTAAGTCCACTTTTGAGGTAGCCGAATACAATGCAGTAAAATGGGGGGAAAGGGACACCTCACAAATTAAAATGTACACAGACTATTGTTATTCAAAACTAAGGGTCATTAATTTCCCTTTAGAACTGGCAGAATGCAGCGATACTAAATGCAATAATGTAGAACATCATATAGTAATAGATAATATGTATGAGACAGTTGTAAATATTCTTTCTGAGGCCGCGTATCTAAGTTATAATAAGGTGCTGCCTCGAAAAAAATATCATAAAGTAGGTTGGAATAAATATGTTAAAATTGCACACAGACGGGCTCGATTCGACTTTCTGAACTGGATGTCGGCAGGTAAACCGAGAACTGGGCAACTACATGTAAAGATGGCTGAAAGTAAAAAGTATTTTAAGAACAAGTTAAGGTGGTGCCAAAATAATAAGGATAAAGTACGGATGAACATCATAGCAAATCATCACAATGCTAAAAATTTCAGTAGCTTTTGGAAAGCGACGAACAGACTGAATCCGAAATCGAGCTTGCCTGTGAGTGTGAATGGTATTAGCGAACCCAAGGAAATTGCCAACCTATTTAAAACATCATTTATGGTTGAGTCTCCATTGGGTCCGTCCACAAAAAGGTCATTGTCTCTTGGGAGGTCTGGGGAAGCGCCTACAAGATATACAGCTAAGGAAGTAAATGCGGCAATAAAAGCTTTTAAAAGAGGAAAGTCACCCGGACACGACAATCTGAGCATAGAACATCTGCGGTATGCTGGTATACATTTACCAATAGTTTTGGCAATGTTTTTTGGCCTCTGTATGAGTCACTCGTACCTTCCAGATGAGTTGATGAAAACAGTAGTTGTACCCATTGTTAAAAATAAAACTGGAGACACGAGTGATATAAATAACTATAGACCAATTTCCTTGGCAACTGTTATAGCTAAAGTGTTGGACAGTCTGATCGAGAGACAGTTGGATACTCATATATCATTGCATGATGCTCAATTTGGTTTCAAACCACAATTATCAACAGAGACAGCTATCCTTTGCCTTAAACAGACTGTCCAATACTACACAAAAAGAAAAACACCGGTGTATGCGTGTTTTTTGGACCTCTCAAAGGCATTTGACCTGGTTGCTTATGACTGTCTATGGAAAAAGCTCGCTCATGACACTACCATTTCAGGGGATCAAATAGATCTATTAAAATATTGGTATAGCAAGCAAAACAACTATGTGAAATGGGCGGGTGTTGCGTCTGATGCATACAGGTTGGAGTGCGGAGTGAGGCAGGGGGGACTTAGCTCACCTAAGCTTTTCAACCTGTATATAAACCGACTGATATGTGAGCTCAGCGACACCAAGATCGGATGCTCCATAGATGGGCATTGTATTAATAATATCAGTTACGCGGATGATATGGTGTTGCTGAGCCCATCTGTCAGTGCCCTAAGGAGGCTGCTACAGACTTGTGAGAGGTATGCGGTGGCCCATGGTCTTAAGTACAACTCAGTCAAAAGCGAGCTTTTAGTGTTTAGAGCAGGTAATAAAACCTACGACATAGTACCTCCAGTCACCTTGGGAGGCACCTCGCTTACCCAAGTAACTCGCTTTAAGTACTTGGGGCACTGGGTGACTGACAGACTATCCGATGACATGGACCTAGAGAGGGAGAGCAGGGCGTTGGCGGTTAGGTGCAACATGTTGGCCCGCAGATTTGCGCGGTGTACTAGGGATGTCAAGATAACACTTTTCAGGGCTTATTGTGAGTCCCTGTACACGTGCGCCCTGTGGGTCAATTACACACAGAGCTCGTTCAATGCCCTGCGTATCCAATATAACAACGCGTTCCGGGTAATGGTGGGGCTGCCTCGTTTTTGCAGTGCGTCAGGAATGTTTGCAGAGGCATGTGTGCCTGATTTCTACGCAATACTGCGGCAGCGAATAGCATCTCTAATGCGGCGAGTGCGCGGCAGCCCCAACAGTCTTGTGTCTATTGTGGGACATAGGCTCGATAGCACTTTAGTGTGGCACTGGATGACGACTCACCGGGCGTCATTCAGATATATACAATAAATTGGTGCCTGCCTTAAAGTGTCCTGCATAGACCAAAAAAAAATTGTGATCAGTTATTTCTTGTAATGTATTTTATTGTATGGATGTTTTATCTGAAATAAATAAATATTATTATTATTATTATTATATTATACGCAGTGAAATTTGATAGGTATATCCAGTATTATCGAATAGACTGCTTTTAATTTGTTGTGTATAAAGTAATATTATAAATCCTTTTACCCCAGTCCAAAACAAGAAGTTCGCTAATCGTATATGTGGAAAATCACATATTCTCTCAAGTGAGCAGACTTTTCAACGATCTGTCACGCGATATTGATTTGGATTTGTTCAATACCAGTGTTTCTCGGCTAAAATATTTACTTGTGAATGTTTTTTTTTCAATACATAATTAATATAATTGCTATGTGTTGTTATGTGTGCTATCGACCGTAGATGCTATACTTTTTTTTTACTATCTGTGAAAACTTTTAATTGGCCTTCTTGTATTTATATATCTTTAATGTTTTTGTATGCTAGCTGTAAGTTTACCAAATAAAATAAAATAGAAATAAATAAATAAGACTAATTAAAAAAAAATAAAAAAAGTAAAATTCGTTTCGATTTGTTTGTAAAAACCAATGACAAAAGAAACCAATTTTTTCGTCATTGGTAAAATCACAGTGATGCCTTGACAGACAGACAGTCAATAATTTCAAAAACAATTGTTATGGGTTCTTTATGGATAATAAAACACGTTACAATCAAAAATTTGCAAAAATATTTAAAGTAGGTACAGACAGAGTGCCGCTTCAGCTTTATTATAGTGTAAATATACGGATAAGTGCAAAAATGTATATTTAGAACTATATAAGATCTCAAGACGTGACATATAAGCATAAAACTCGTAGTATTACTTCATAATATAACACAGAAAAAGGTTAAAGCTAATGTTTACCCAACCGTTTGTTGATCGTAGCTCCATTAGTTTAATGGACATTTATTGCACGTCTGATAGTTCCGAAAATGATATAATAGGGTATTTGACAATTTTTGAAAATTGATGGACATCGATAGAGGACTCTTCACTTATAGCCCCCGTAATATTTTTATTATTGAAATATACTCAATTTATATAAAATCTGTGATTTTATTTTTGCACATATAATTTCGCGCTAAAACGCGTTGTCACGTGACATTATCTCTATATGACGTCATCGCACATACACAAACATTCGTGACACCTAACAACATAACAAATTATTTGCATTTATCTGTTAGTTTTTCCGCAAAAATGAAAGAGCCAGCATGTAAATATTGTTCAATGCCTTTGTGTAAAAACTCGACACTAAATGCCGATAAATTGTTCATCCATGTGCCAAAATCAAAAGTTTTAAGAAAGAAGTGGCAGATTTCGACTATCAGCCCTTGTAATGCCTTCTTCCATTCTTATAGAAGACTTGAAGACGAAATTAACATGTTTCCACACGTTTACACATCGAAAAATATGTTCTTCCTTACAATTTTACTTGTCGTAGGATGCAATGTTTATGTGCGATGTCGTCACGAATAATGGCGGCCGGTATTGCTACGTTTTAGGCCCCGAGTGATACAGATTAAAAATTCTAAATTTTAATGACGAAAATAAAATGTTTACAATACATTTAAAATAAAAAAATGTATTTAATAAATATGTTTGCCCACTATCCTTTCTCTTAGTGCAGTTTTATATATTTTGGTTACACCAGTGAAACACCCTATTGTCTGGTAATTTTCGTATTATAAACCGTATTCTATATTGCAAATAATATATAATACTACGTATATCCAATAGGCCATATCATCTTGGTAAGATATAAAATAAAATGTAGTAAAGTACAAAAAATCTCTCTCTCAAATAAAACTCAATATTTTTGCATAAATGCATTCCGATCCCTGAAAATAGAGGTTACTTATTATAACTTGCATTCACATGTTAATCAGGGCTAGATGGCTCATACTGTCTGTACTCCCGTCTGGGTTTGAAATGTAGTCTACCAAACAGCACGTTAGAGAGATCAACGTTGCAGATACGAAGATGTGGCGGATGTGTATGTTATATGATTATATCATACTAGCTGTCCCTTTTTTTTTGTTGTCGCGGGGAAATCGTTTTATTACTGCCGCCCGCTCCAGGGGGAAGCGGAATAAGAATAAAACGGTTATGCTGGACTAGCCGGTCTTACGACCCAGCAGTCCCCTCGCCCGGATGATGGCTATCCGTGCTGTCGCTGGGCTAAGTCCCTACCCCCTATGTACACCCCACCCGAAACTACCAGCTAAACACCCGCGGTGGCCTTTTTCGGCGCTTACGGAGCGATCCCGGGGTATTCTAAGGAGTGCTAGAATTGCTGCCGGAACCACCCCTGCGCGGTGCCTTGTATAGGCCCATCTCCATGTGGGGCTTAGGTAGCTTCGCGCACCGAACAACGACAGCGAACGAGGCCTTACCACCCGCGCTGCCGTCCATCTCGGGGTCGCACGATGCACCGAAACTGGAGTGTATTATATGGGCTGACAGCCCCCCGCTGCGCGTCCGCGACCTCCGATGGCCCCACTTAGTCGCCTCGTACGACAGGCAGGGGTTACCGTGGTGAAATTCTCAAAACGCCCCCATTCCACGGGGCGGATACTAGCTGTCCCTGCGAGCTCAGTTTTGCCTTAAAAACATAAAGATGTTTAAAGGCGACAAAGGTCCCGGCCCGTCTATCCTTTCCATCATACTCGTATTTTCGCGGACTAATTACAAAAAGGGGTAATTGTTGCTTAACTGTAATATATAGACATAGCCTCGCAGACTTTTTTGTAGGTAATAATTAGTATTGCAAACATATACTACAATATTTTATATATAAAACATAGTTTTTGCAGCGTACGCCAAATAGTAAAATTTTCAAGCAAAATATTGACACCTTGTGATGCATTATTTCTATTTTCGTAGGGATTTCATTTATTTAATAATAAAATATATATAGCCCATGTTACTCCGGAATAATGTAGCTTTCCATAGGTAAAAAAAGTAATCAGTTAAGTTTTTTTTCAGTTTATACATTACAAACAATCAAATCTTTCCTCTTTACAATATTAGTGTAGTATAAGAAACAATTCCTTGTCAAGATGTACCAAATACCAATTAATAATAATAAATAAATAACACCCAACAATCACACACATAGCCCCGACCCCACACTAAGATACGAGTCTTGTGTTGTGGGTATCAGGGACTACGAGAGACTTTCGGTCTCACAACACCCAGACCCCGGACACAAATATCTGTCTCGCACACAAACATTTGTCCCGGTGTGGGAATCGAACCCACGGCCTCTCGTTTCACAGCCGGCTACTCGCCAACTGCGCCACGGAGGCTGTCAATTAGTCACCAAATACCAAGTGCGCACGGACAGCATGACGCTGTAGACAGTCCCAGAACGGATTGTAGTGTGGAGCGCTCGAGAGCCGTCTTTTAAAGCAACTTTTCGCCCCACTCAGTTGGTAATTATCGCAAATCTACCCACGGATATTTATGGAATACCCTCGACATGACTAAAAAATAAGTCGTACCCTCACAATCTACCCACACATATTTACAAAATGCTTAACAACTAATTTATCTCTAACTGTAGACAATGTATCTGCAGCGGTCTTGGAGTTTGCGATTTGGGAATAAACTCCAAGAATGTATTCTGAGATAATGTTTAAAGCAAACCATAGGTATAAGCCGGACACAAATGCCTGGAAGGTTACTCTTGACACTCGATTCCAATTTTTAAATGGGCAGTGGGTTCGAAAACTGTACAATTGGCACTATTTATCTGAATACGTCGGATTTTTTAGTAACTAAATGAAATAGAGTATTTACGATCGCTAGTTCGTAAATATTCTATTTCATTTAGTTGAGTGAGTTAGACTTCCAATATCTTCTAGATTGGAATTGAAACTGTATGGAGTTCGAGACTGGAATTGATTTAGTAGTATTTGATTATAGTATTATATAGATTGCACCAGTGGACGATCCTGTGGTCGGTCCAGAAAGCATTACTACCTCTACTTCATAGACGATGATACGACAGCTAATTATGTTACTCATTGAAATGAAAGAGATTGGGCAGATAGGCCCTTGGTCCCAAGTGGAATAACTCTAGGAGGAAAAGAGATAAACATTAATTTAATCATTATCTACAAGCGAGGTCAACTTAAAATGACTATTTTTAATTCTCATCGATATATTATGAAGTCGCGGTCTAAGCTAGTCGGATACAGAACTCAATGACCTTTAGACATTTTTATTTATTTTGTATTACCTCTCGGTTCAGTGATGAGTGAACACTTTAAAGATGTTGACTTTTTCTAAAAATATTGTCAGATCGCTTGCATATGAACTAAATAAATATTGTCAAAACTGCACTGTGTAATAAAGCCAAACGTACCAGGAGTGGCAATATTTGTGATCCAATTCCACGTTTACTATCCAATATTTTATATCGCTAGGTTTACGTTCTGCAAACACCAAGCACCTACAATGTGTGAAGTAGTTAACAACACTGCACTTAAAAAAATGTTTTATTTTCAACATTTTTACTATCAGCGATGCCCAAAAGCACGTTTAAATTACTGTAATGTTTTGTCTTATTGTTTGTCTGAAGTCAGGTTTTTTTTTATACTGGCACGGTAAAGTGACCCCACTGCACCTGATGGTAAGCGCAGTGCAGTCCGATTAGAGTATCAAGTATCGAGAGACGATCTATCCGCCGCTACTCAACACAATCATGCCGGCCTGCTTCTGCACTCTGCGCCATGGGCAAGAAGGTGAAGAAGGAGTCGAGGTTCTAGTGTCAGAGTATTCAGAACGCCGCAGAACGGCCAAACATCGTACCCCAACTCAATACCCCCGACAAAAACCGGATGTACACGGGCTGATCCCGGAATGCGACACACTTATGTGTGCCACTATGGCGGGTTTTACACCCTGTGTACGGTGGTCGCTATCCGGGCGGATATGAATTTCCTACCTCCAGCAAAAACGAAAACAACCCTTGTTAGAATTGCTTATGCCCATCACTGGGCTGTTAATTGAGTTGTTTTCCTTATGTTCGTATAATGAATAACACCCCACTGATTATATTCAGTAGGATGCTGCCAATTGCTATCCATCTTAGTGTCTCATTATGAATCAACATTTTTTCTGATATATTTAGATAATTTGCAAGAATACAGTATTCACTATAAAAGGTTATAAGTACTGTTCTTGTTTTAGGCCTTTAAATAAATGCATATGATACTTTCTCAAGGGAATGCCGATTTTTGGACTGACTCTAGGCGTATGTATGTATTGAATTCATAAACTTATCATATCCTACTAATATTATAAATGCGAATGTTTGGATGGATGTTTGTTACTCAATCTCGCTACAACGGCTGTACGGATCTGGTTCAAATTTGGCACAGAGATATTTCCGGGATATAAAGTATGATATCCCGGAAAAATGTACAGTTCCCGTGGGATAGTTTAGTTTTCCACAGGGTGAGGGATCGACATGCTTTTTGCATAGTGGCAGTTTAAGGATCAGAAAATAACATAGGCTACTTTTTATCTTATAAACCGTGCATTTTCCGCACGGTTTCTATGAAATGAGGAAGATGTAATAGCTTAAGATGACTCCATGGATATTATACCTTTTCTTTAAAAAATAACAACCACGCGGGCGAAGCCGCGAGCAAAAGCTAGTATTTTATATTTCTCAGGAATTAACATAAACATGTTAATTTTCCTTCAAAGTGTTTAAATAAAGTAGCATTTTAATAATAATAGCTCATATAAAATCATAAACTGGGTACTGATAGTCTAACCTATTATCTCTGCTGTTTGCATTAGCTTTGTGTACACAATCTAATGTGGTATTGATTTGCCTAGCGTCGATAAGCCGTTGGAATTCATTATTAGCAGGACGACGCTTATTTCCAATTGATAACAGATTCCGAATACACCTAACCTGACATTTGGACAGGCATTATCCCGCGCACGGTATTAGCCATTTGTAAAGCGATAAGGCTCGTTATAGGACGCGATTTCGTAGGAAGCGTAACGGTTCCTACGACATAGTATCACACGTCATGCGGATAAGGAAAATGTCACTGGTGAGTCTTACACACATCTTTAGGCCTACTATTGAAATCAATTCCAATCTCGAACTCGATACAGTTTCAATTCCGATCTAGAAGATATTGGAACTGTCTATTGGAACTCACTCAACTAAATGAAATAGAATGTTTACGAACTAGCGATCGTAAATACTCTATTCCATTTAGGTACTAAAAATTCCACCGTATTCAGTTAAATCGTGCTGGTGTTGCGTTCAAGAGTGCCAATTGTACAGTCTTCGAACCCAATCCCAATTTTAAATTGGAATCGAGTGTCAAGAGTAACCCTCCTGAGTAGTTATCGCCTCATAAACCTAAATAGCTAAACTATTGTTATAATTTATATAAATAACATCTTTTGCATACACATGTATATCCATACCGAAATGTTTCTTATTGTAATTTGAACTATATCTAAATATAATTTATTTTGATTTTATACTAAAATATCATAACATAGAAATGAATGACCTACGGCAAATTTTGTTTCTGAATTGTTGCTTCTCTTCTTACTAGTAGGCATATCCAAAGCATTAGTAGATTTATAAAAGCACCCCTAGTGACCTAATAAAATGTTTGAATAACATTTACTCCGGTTTACAAATACCCATTTGTTGGATAAATGTTGGATTAATGACTAGGGAAAGAAGTTACAAAGAGGGAATTTAAATCGAGATTCGGACCATCATTGAGAAAATAAATTCTCGACGAATGATCACTTTAGTACGAGAAAGTGACGGGCGGTGATCCTCGCCGAAGACCATTTAGAAACATGGATATTTAGTAGTTCTCTCAGAAAATGACACGATAACATGATACATGATAACGGTAGGCAGAGGCTTTGCTGTGCCCTGGCATTGCAGAAGTCTATGGGCGGCGGTGACTACTTACCATCAGGTGGCCCGTCTGCTCGTCTGCCTATCGAGGCACAAAAAAAAATCAAAAACAGAAAATATTGAAAGTATTTCGTAGCTTATATGTCAAAAGCATATTTTAAGGACGTGTTGGTTGGCTCAATTGCCTGACATTCATCGACTGAAAGCTATTAACTTTTGTGTTTTTTCATGCGAGTCTTTGAGTTCAATTAGTATTATTTGTTATGCTTAAATTTTTTACGAGGATGAAAGAAGATGAGTGATAAACATACAATGATTTCTAAGTTCCCGATCTGCCAGTTATACAATATAAACATTTTTATTATTTGTTATATGCTCACATGATAAATAAAGTTATCTTTATAAACTTATCTGTTTTAAAATCCGAAAACTTATATCATTTATTTAATGAAAATATCATTTATTTCATGACATTTTCAGGTCAGAATTATATTAAAAATGACTTTTAATATGGTTACCGCAATTCAAAACTGATCACAAATGTTACCTTACTGAGTAGATGTATAAATTGGAGCACTTTCAGTTATGGTAACATGGAAATTTAATTATATGGCACTTAAAATTACGGGCGAACTCACTACTGTGCTACTTGGGCGAGGCTTACAATAAAAGTATAAGATTATCTTTGTCGATTTTACTTAAAATTTATATCCAAAGCATTAGTAGATTTATAAAAGCACCCCTAGTGACCTAATAAAATGTTTGAATAACACTTACTCCGGTTTACAAATACCCATTTGTTGGATAAATTACTAGGGAAAGAAGTTACAAAGAGGGAATTTAAATCGAGATTCGGACCATCATTGGGAAAATAAAATGAATAAAAAAAAAAAATAAAAAAAATATATATATTATTTATGTAAATAAATAAATATTAGTAAGGTTAGTCGTGTGTTCTTCGCACGGGTGTAATTTAGATTTTAAAAATTGCGAACTGTTTAATATTATCAGGAATGTCCCTGTTTATTCTGATTCTATGTTCTTAATAGCCTCCGTGGTGCAGTTGGCGAGTAGCCGGCTGTGAAACGAGAGGCCGTGGGATCGATTCCCACACGGGACAAATGTGTGTGTGACAGACAGATATTTGTGTGCTGAGGTATGGGTGTTGTGAGACCGAAAGTCTCTCGTAGTCCCAGATACCCACAACACAAGACTCGTATATTAGTGTGGGGTCGGTGCTATGTGTGTGACTGTTGGGTGTTATTTATTGTTAAAAATATCGAGAGTGTGAAGTTATAAACTCAGTGAGGTGACTACAAAATGTTTCAAAATCCGTTGCGTGGCTTAGGAGTTAAATAATCAGACAGACAGACGTGGAGGATGTCTTCATTTAATGTCATTCATTAACTATGTCTAGATAGATTATTATTTAGGCGCGAATTACAGGTGAAATTGACATAGCATACATATTTAAAAAGAGTAAAATTTTTGCTAATAATCAATTTCTGCATGCTTTGAACTTATAATATTATGCTTGTAATATTAATAATATCGAATGAATGAATGAAGCTATAATATCGGAAGCTTTATCAGACTTTGACTGCGGCGTAAAGATTAACGGAAGAAATATTAACAATCTCAGATATGCCGATGATACGGTTCTGATAGCATCGACAGAATCGGATCTCCAACGTATGATAGGCCGGTTGAGTGAGTGTAGTGAGAGGGCTGGACTCCGAATGAATGCGCTGAAGACGAAGGTCATGGTCGTCTCAAAGAAGACAGGTCCACTTCCGAGTGTTGTTGTAGCTGGTGAACGACTGGAAAATGTGCGTAAATACAAATACTTGGGCACTTGGTTAAATGAGGAATGGGATAGTGATTTAGAAATAAAAGCACGGATGCGAGACTTGGACCATTAAAGAAGATCTTAGAAAACGTATAGAGGCATTTGAAATGTGGGTATACCGGCGCATGCTATCCATTAGCTGGACCCAAAAGGTCACTAATATCGAGGTTTTGAGGCGAGTTGGCCAAGACCGCAAGCTCATGCAGACCGTCATGCACAGGAAGGTTGGCTACCTTGGACATGTTTTTCGACATGAGAGGTACGACCTACTGCAAATTATCATGATGGGCAAAGTAGCTGGGAAACGAGGTGTGGGCCGAAGAAAAAAGTCGTGGCTCAGGAATATTCGGGAGTGGACTGGAGTCAAGAGTGCTGCAGAGTTGTTCCGCCTTGCAAGGGACAGAGATAAATATTCGGAGTTGATGGCCAACCTTCAGTAATTGGAGAGGCATCTGAAGAAGAAGAAGAATATAAAAATTTTACCTTCCAATAAAATTTGTATTATGTTTCCTCAGACGTCCAAAGTCCTTTATGAGAGAGTACATAGTTTTCATTCCTTACACATCCGCTAGATTTGACTAATTTCCGCCCGGTATACGCCTTGATCGCCCTCTAGGTACCTTAACTGAAACTATTAATGATGACAGAAGCCGCCATCTTTTGCTCATTGTTTGGTTCATAATGATATTAATTAAGCCCAGGAAGAGCTTACCTGGACTTTGGACGTCTGAGGAAACATAATACAAATTTTATTGGAAGGTAAAATTTTTATATTATGTTGTCCGTTTGACGTCCAAAGTCCTTTATGAGAGACGTGTTTGTTATCTCCTGGCGGCTTATGACATATAAATGCAACAATGTGAGAATAGAAAGAGTAATAATATATGTGCCACAATTGAATTCACATAATTATTTTCATAAGTAATTACATATTACAACGATAAATATTTATTCAGATAGATAAAAGTTATTGAGAAAGAATTTTCTGAAATTAGTTTCAGATAGAATTTTCTAAAGATACATGCCTACTTCCAATTGGCGTTGGTAAGGATTTCAGTATTAGGATAATTTGGACCCAGTTAACGGTTGAAACTGCTGCTCTATTTTTACCAGGTAATGCATATATTCAAGCCACAACTAATAGTCCTAATAAGTACGTAATCGCCATTAATAGTTGGCATGGCTATCCGAACTGGAACTTTAGACAACCTTTGATAGAACCTCATATATCTTTAGTTGTATTTACTATCGTCCTAAGCCAAAGAAGCTACTTCGGCCTAGTGTTCTCATATGGAAATCTGTAAACCTACATCCTTAACTCATAATCCACCCATATTAATATTTATGTTACGGACAGCTGAAGCCACCTATTCGAAATTAATATTGCTATGTATAGTTTTAGTTTCATTGTATTGTAATGTCGTGTGCGGGCATAACTCGCTGACTGAGCGCGGCGAAAATATGCAGCGCACTTTTATTTATAGTGTGCGAGCAGGACCGAGCATGCAGCCATCTCACTCCCACACTATAAATATTAGGAATACGGTGTGTTTAAAAGGAGCGCACCTGGCGACGACGAGGCACTCGCTTCCCGATCGTCTCCAAGTACACTTCGCGATAAGAATATTGTTATAAGCGTGTAATGTTTATATTGTAAATACTTTGGGAAAATAAATACAGTCCACATTTTATTGAAGAAATCATCTTTTATTGAATTTAACCCGTAGGGCCTTAACAAGTTGGTCCTTCGGTCGCCGGATAACGAAACAGCGACGCGACGTGTGAAGATCTTCATCAACAGAACATTAGTCGTCGGGCACCGAGTCATCGTTGTGGCGATAGCCGAAGATCACCCAACGGTGCGACCACGACGTGTTTCGGCGCGGGAAAAAAGAAGATCACCCAACGGTGCGACCACGACGTGCAAGACCGCCGTGGAGGACCATCGTGGGAAGACGAGATCTTCGCGCAGTACACGCTCGGGTCACCTAACGGTGTCAACGACAGAGCATTGTTGGTTAGGATAGTAAAGCCGATAGGGAATTAGGGGCGTCAAATGCCGAAGATGCCGGTCGAGAGAAGTCCAGTCCGAACAAGATCACAAGCTGAACACATAAGAATGATGGAGGACACACCCGCATCTCCCACGGATCCGCTAGCGTCCGCACCCGCGGATTCGCTACCCACTACGCACAACCCACCTACGGCGCAGGAAACGGTAGTACGCACCGCATCGATACGTTCTTCAAGAAGCATAGAAGCGCGCATAAGGCAACGTCAACTCGAAGCTGAAGAGAGCCTTGCGAGCATCCGACGAGAGCAGCTTGAGCTACAAGCATTAATGATAAAGAAGAGATTGGCCGCCGATGTAGCTACACTTCAAGAAGAAACTGACAGAGAGAGTGTCATAGCAGCCGAGGGTCTGGAGACGAGTCAACGAGTCAACGAGTGGCTTCAGCAGAACGCGCCACGGGGGGAGATTCTGGAAGAACCAAGGGGAGAACCTCTGGTTCAAGAATACGAGAAAGAGAGTCATCGCTCCCCGGCACGAAGAAGGGAACCAGCTGAACGTGAAAAATGCCAAGCGCAAGTAACGTTTGAAGAAACAAGAAGACAAAGGTCGCCGACGCCGATACGATCAAGGGATAAGGGTATCGACCGATTAGCGGAAGTGCTAGAACGAATGGTACGACACAGGG
This sequence comes from Laothoe populi, assembly GCA_905220505.1. Taxonomy (NCBI): domain Eukaryota; kingdom Metazoa; phylum Arthropoda; class Insecta; order Lepidoptera; family Sphingidae; genus Laothoe; species Laothoe populi. Next base: position 14,526,754 of record HG992148.1, read on the forward strand.
CACCGCCGAGACAGACACAGGATTTACCCGTCTTTACCGGCGCCGTCAACGAATGGCTACCATTCAAGGCCGCGATGAGGGAGTCGACAAAACTCCACGGGTTCTCACCGGTCGAGAATTTAGCGCGAATGCGGACGTGCCTAAAGGGCGAAGCGCGACAAACGGTCTCAGCTCTATTATACACTGCCACGGATCCGGCACAGATCATGAACACGTTGGAGCAGTGTTACGGGAGACCGGAAATGATCATCGATCAAGCATTGGAGGACATTAAGAAGTTGCAGAGATTAAGTGCCAACACAACTGCCAGTGAACTGAATTCGTTCGCGATCAAGCTGCAGAACATCGTCATCACAATCAATAGCATCGACGAACGGGGATACCTACAGAACCCGATGCTAACGCGAAACATCATAGAGAAGCTCGCACCACACATCAGATCAAGGTGGTGTGACTACGTGGAAGAAAGAGGCAGTCGCGCGGAAGCGGAAATTCTGACATTATCAAAGTTCCTGATGCGTGAAGCCGAACGGCTAATGAGACACACGTATACAACTACCACCGCGACCACTGCCACCACTCAAGCCACCAGAGGCGGCGTGACGAATACAAGGAACACGAATTCAAACCAACGCAAAGGAGCAAATGTGTACGCAACATCCGAGTCCCAACCTACGAAAAAGGAGTGTTTGGCATGCGGAAACGAACACGACACACCGAAGTGCAGCAAGTTAGCCGCTATGACTGTACAGCAGCGCTGGGAATGGGCAAAAGAGTCACGTGTTTGTTTCCAGTGTTTAAACAGTAAACACAGGCGCTTCAAGTGCAAAGGCAAGAAGTGCGGAGTCGAGGAATGCAGACAGCCTCACCACGCCCTCCTGCATGCGTCTAAAGAAAACACTCAGAAACCCGAACCGCAAGAAGAAACGGTGATTACGGCATCGGCACACCTCAGCGGGAATCGAACTCAGGTGCTGCTCAAAGTATGCCCGATCACTATCAAGGGAGCCAACGGAAAGGAGGTCGATACCTACGCGCTGCTCGACGAAGGATCGACGATAACGCTGATCGACGACGAGATCACCAGATCGATCGATGCTAAGGGTCCCGTGCGGCCGCTATGCATCCATGGGGTCAACTCCAGTCAGCAGGAACCTGAAAGCCGAGTTGTGGAACTAAAAATACGAGGCCGAACTCAGGACAGTTATCATCAGATCAAGGCGCGAACAGTGAATAAGCTCGTACTGGGAAGCCAAACAGTCGACGAGGACCTCTTACAGCACGCTCACCTACAGGAATTGAAGCCAGGACATGTCTGCTACGCACATGGAAGACCACGCGTGCTGATAGGCGCCGACAACTGGCATCTCATTGTGACAAGAAGATTGCTGACGGGGAAAAGGAACCAACCTGCAGCGTCACTCACACATTTAGGGTGGATAATACACGGATCTACACCCAGAAACGTTGTGACACAGGAAGAAAGCGTGTTACACATCCGAGCAGCACAGGACCTGACGCGAGGCTACACGGCGAAGGACAACAAAGAGGACGATCTGAAAGAACTGGTGAAATTACACTTCGACCTCGACGCACTGGGGATAGCACCAAAGCGAAAACCGATACCACACGAAGAGCGCGCCACCGACATCTTCAACCAGACCGTGCGAAGAGTAGGCGGCCGCTTCGAGGTAGGACTGCCGTGGAAAACCGACGACGCCACGCTACCACCTAGCTACGACATGGCCGTGAGTCGCCTACGCGGAATTGAGAAGAAACTAGAAAAAGACCCGCAGCTCAGAGAGGCATACGACAAGCAAATAAGCCAGTTGCTAGAAAAAGGGTACGCGATTCATTGCGAATCACCGACGACGAATAACCCGCGTACGTGGTTCCTGCCGCATTTCGCCGTCACGAATCCAAACAAGCCCGGAAAAGTCAGAATAGTATTCGACGCGGCCGCCCGAGTCAACGGCACAAGCCTAAATGACGTGCTGCTTGACGGACCGGATCTGTTAAAAGCTTTGCACGGAATTCTACTTAGATTCCGAATGCGACCTATGGCCGTGGTCGCGGACATAAGGGAGATGTTCCTACGCATCAGAATACGGGATGAAGATTGCGTGGCGCAGCATTTCCTATGGCGCGGAGGCGATCGAACCAGGCCTCCGCAAAAATACAAAATGACATCAATGATATTCGGAGCCAGAAGCTCTCCGTTTATGGCGCACAGTGTGAGGAACAGGAACGCGGCAGACTACAAGGACTCACACCCACTAGCGTACCGCGCCATCACCGAAAACCACTATATGGACGACTGGGTAGACAGCTTCAACACAAAAGAAGAAGCTACTCGCGCGATAAAGGAAGTCCGGGAGGTACATGACAAGGCCGGCTTCCAGATGGCAGGGTGGATGGCAAACGTCCCCGAGACACTGAGGTCAATACCAACCGAAGACAAAGCGATCACCCCTCGAGAATTGGGACGCAACGCGCAAGGAAAAACGCTGGGACTGGTATGGCTATCAGAAAAGGACGAACTGGCTTTCAACACCAACATGCACCGGGTACCCAAGGAAGTCAAAGACGGGAAACGAACCCCTACGAAGAGGGAAGTCCTGGGAGCGGTAATGTCACTGTATGACCCTCTCGGACTTCTCAGCCCGTACACCGTGTCAGCTAAAATCCTCCTGCAAGGATTGTGGAAACAACGGCTGGGATGGGACGACGAGTTGCCCATCGAAGAAGCTATGGAGTTCGCACACTGGATGAAAGACCTGGAATACATCGAGAGATTACGACTACCAAGATGTTATGAAAAAGAGGACCTCAAAGAAAAGGAATTACACGTCTTCTGCGACGCAAGCGATCAGGCGTACGCATGTGCCGTGTACTGGCGAACGGTAACAGAAGAGGCATCGGTGAAGGTCACTCTGGTCGCTGGAAAGGCGAAGGTGGCACCGCTCAGACCACAGAGCATACCTAGGATGGAGCTACAGGCCGCTCTAGTGGGAGCTAGACTCGCGACGGAGGTAATAAAGGAACTCGAGATCACCGACAGTACCCGGGTGACGTTCTGGAGCGACTCGAAGACGGTTATTCAGTGGATACGGAACGACTCTGTGAGATATACGCCGTTCGTGGCCCACCGACTAAGCGAGATCGCCGAGCTGACAGCCGCCGAACAGTGGCGATGGATACCCACAGCGCAGAATGTCGCCGACGACGCCACCAGACCAGGAAAGACACAACTAAAGGCAGGGGACAGATGGTTCGTCGGGCCTAAATTCCTCTACAAACCAAGAGAAACTTGGCCTGAAGAAGTCACGACATGCCCAGACTACGAAGAAGTTGCGATAAACCATGTCAACAGCGAACCGCCGTGGATTGCGATAACGCGATTCTCGAGATATGAAAGACTCGCGCGAACGATAGGCTACGTCTTACTGTTCGTAGACAAGTGCCGGCGTCGTGAAAAGGAACTAACGACCCGACACCTTAAGGAAGCGGAGCGACTGATTATGAAGCAAGCGCAGCAAGAAAGCTTCAGCAACGAGATAGAACGCATCATGACGGGCAAGCCACCAGAAAAGGGAAATCGGCTACGGAAGCTGGATCCTTTATTAGGCTCGGACGGAATTTTACGCCTAAACAGCAGGATAAGCGCAGCCGCCATACCCGAGGAAAGAAAGTACCCACCTATTTTGGACGGGACACATCATTTAGCGAAGCTACTTATCCGTCAGGAACACGAACAAAATAGTCATATGGGAAGAGAGACTATTGTCAATAACATAAGGCAAAAGTACTGGGTACTACGGCTCAGACCCGCGGTTAGAAACGTGATATACAACTGTACAGAATGCCGATTAAGAAAAGCAAAACCTTCAGTACCGGCCAAGGGAAATTTACCGGAAGCTCGTCTCAGCGCGTATACCCGACCATTTTCGCGCTGTGGGATCGACTGCTTCGGGCCAATGAACGTGGCCATCGGAAGACGGAGGGAGAAACGATGGGGCATGATATTTACCTGCCTAGTGACCCGAGGAATTCATATAGAAACTCTGGCAAGTCTGAGCACAGACAGCGCAATCATGGCGATGCGAAGGATGGCCGCAAGGCGAGGTTGGCCTCAGCTATATCTGTCCGACAACGGCACCAATTTCCATGGAGCAGACGTCGAACTGAACAAGGCGTATAACGAATGGTCACCGGCGCTAAAGGATTACGCTCTACTGAAACGCGCAGAGTGGCGTTATATAGACCCAGGGGCACCGAACCAAGGCGGGGCGTGGGAACGCATGATACGAACAGTAAAGACTGCGTTGACCACCGTGCTGAGGGAGCGAACGCCTAAGGAGGAGGTGTTCAATACGCTGATGAACGAGGTGGAATACACGGTAAATTCACGACCTCTGCTGCATGTGCCTGTGGAACCCGAGGACGCTGAAGCACTGACACCGAACCATTTTCTGCTCGGGACGGCAGACGGGGTACCATACGTCGGGGAGTGTGATTTGGCAGACAAACGAACATGGAGGAAAGCACAAGCGCTCGCGAACATGTTCTGGTCAAGATGGGTGCGAGAATACCTACCAACGTTGGCACCGCGAGGAGAAACTGGAGGAACATCAACCACTACAAACATCAAGGTCGGAGATTTAGTCATCATCGCGGACGGCTTATTACCCAGAAACCTATGGCCGCGCGGACAGGTGGAGATAGTACACCCCGGCAAGGATGGAGTTGTGCGTAGTGCGGAGATAAGGACACGAGGAGGGATCTTCAGGAGACCCGTCAGAAGGCTCATCGTCCTGCCCAAGTGAATAGGCTTCGTGAGTTCTGCGCCGGGGGGAGAATGTTACGGACAGCTGAAGCCACCTATTCGAAATTAATATTGCTATGTATAGTTTTAGTTTCATTGTATTGTAATGTCGTGTGCGGGCATAACTCGCTGACTGAGCGCGGCGAAAATATGCAGCGCACTTTTATTTATAGTGTGCGAGCAGGACCGAGCATGCAGCCATCTCACTCCCACACTATAAATATTAGGAATACGGTGTGTTTAAAAGGAGCGCACCTGGCGACGACGAGGCACTCGCTTCCCGATCGTCTCCAAGTACACTTCGCGATAAGAATATTGTTATAAGCGTGTAATGTTTATATTGTAAATACTTTGGGAAAATAAATACAGTCCACATTTTATTGAAGAAATCATCTTTTATTGAATTTAACCCGTAGGGCCTTAACAATTTATTTATTAATATATATTATTTGAAATAATTTTCAACCCAGAATGTTGGTATTCAAATGATTGCCTTTGATCCAAAAACAGGATTAATAAAATGTAATGTAATGATAGTGATAAAATTATTTATGAAAAATAATTTTTATGTAATTTTTAACCAACTTTACCTTCATATTGGTTATGACTTAGCCAACGTTAATTAGCTAATTGTTAGTAATACGTTTTATAATAAAATTACTTGAAACTTTTACATCTGTAAGTAGTTTTACACCCAAACGCTATTGTTGAAAAATGCATAAGATTTTTACAGCAAATTATTTAATGAAAACGAATTTGCTAAGCACTTATCTCACTGTCCGAGTTCTGGTAATAAGATTATTCTATATCTGGTAATAATAATAAGTTAGATTATTTTGACAGCCCTAATGTGAATGTTTAATCACAATTGAGAAATAAGACTTATGGTCTCCAGCATGATAGCAGATTCCTCCCTTCAGAAGAAGAGAGGAATCTGCTGCCAAATAGTGGCTAACCAGTCTCAACTGAAATGTACTTTGTTGATGGGAATCAGGGAGCTGACCCGTGATAATAGGCGTTCGATAAGTGTTATGCGATATTGGTACGAAGAGCAGGTCGCTACTTGGTGTTCCCATCGTTTCAAAAACTTTGACGTAGCCTTGTTTATAAGATGCCACTCGGAGCCCGTGCGATTGCGTGAGAGTTTGCCGGCTTCCGTATTGTACAATCCCGGAAAGTAGTGAGAGATGAGTACAATCCTTGCTTGTCCATCAGAGACGGTTGGCCTTCAACAGTAACTTCAGTAGGAGATGGTTATGATCTGATATACTGTTCTGTTTTCGCTCATTAAGAATCACTGGTGTGTGTGCGACAGCTGCTGCTTCTTGATGTTGCAGCAATCACCGTGCTAAATTTGATGTTGCTCTTTTTGTACATTTCTTTAAATAAATAAATCTGACTGGTTTTGTAATTTACTAAATGGCCCCATTGTCTATGCGAAGCATCTGTCATGATAGATGTCATAGGAAGCATCTATATATGTATCGGACTCTAGAGCAATGTTTTCTAGCCACCACTTGAGATCTATCAAGGACTATTTCGAAATATACAGAAGGCTCGCGTGGTATTTTTCAAATTGCTGACGCTGCAGAGAATGGCAATGCATCCTTCCCCGGAGGGTGATGAAGGTCGCATAATTTAGGTACCCTAAGAGGCGTTGAGCCTGCTTAAGGGCCTAATTGCCGGCAGCGGGGCGTGTTGGCAGGCTCTGGTGTATCTTGTGTCTTGTGGTAAAGACTTTGACGCTGCAGAGAATGGCAAAGCAACCTTCCCCGGAGGGTGATGAAGGTCGCATAATTTAGGTACCCTTAGAGGCGTTGAGCCTGCTAGAGGGCCTAATTGCCGGCAGCGGGGCGTGTAGGCAGGCTCTGGTGTGTCTTGTGGTAGAGGTTCTGACGCTGCAAAGAATGGAAAAGCAACCTTCCCCAGAGGGTGATGAAGATTGCATAATTTAGGTACCCTAAGAGGCGTTGAACCTGCTTAATTGCCAGCAGCGGGATGTGTTAACAGGCTCTGGTGTATCTTGTGTCTTGCGGCAAGGATTATGTTCTTTCCTGTGCCCCAATTGATACTCAGATATTCTATTGGTCTCGTCGGGGCAGTGATCGATTTACTCAATGAAGTGAACCACTTCGGTGCCGCTGCCTGGCCAAATGGCAGGTCGTAGTAGGTAACATATCTAGCTCTTATATGACTCAGAATTTTGTTACGCGATTTTGATGGAAAAGACGCAATTTGGCGGCGCCATAAATAGATATAAAGCATTTAAGCTGAACATTACGCGATCATTTCAGTTACACGAGAGATGCAAATAGCACACCCACACTTCCCCGAACCCATAACCGTCGTACGTTGTGACAGGGGTGAGCCTCTTGCCATACTGAACTGATACTGATATTTCGTAATAGAAAAACCCAATATTCAACAGCCTCCGTGGCACAGTTGGCGAGCAGCCGGCTGTGAAACGGGAGGCCGTGGGTTCGATCCCCACACCGGGACAAATGTTTGTGTGACAGACATCTGTGTCCGGGGTCTGGGTGGTGTGAGATCGAAAGTCTCTCGCAGTCCCAGACACCCACAACACAAGACTCGCATCTTAGTGTGACGGGGTCGAGGCCGTGTGTGTGTGTGTGACTACTGGGTGTTACTTATTATTATTAATATCACTCTACCCGACCCGGGGAACGAATCCAAAACCCCAGCATAGCAGCAGCAACGCGCACGTTTACATTACAACTGCGTCACCGAGTGCCACAAATTGTGTGTGCGCCTTGTGTAACATCACGCGATGTTCTCGGCGGTCACCCATCCAAGTACTGACCGCGCCTAACGTAGCTTGACTTTGGTGATCGGACGAGAACCGGTGTATTCAAAGTGGTATGGACGTTGGCTGTGGTCGATGCGAAAACAAATCGCCCCCGATGAATGGTTACAATATTATTTGAGCATAATCCCGGAGGGTTTTGCTTCCAGGTGTCTTTGGTTATTAAAGCAACGCGCATATAAAAAGAAGGAGTCAGACAATCGGGCTATAAAATTATTAGATTATTATTTACCTCCCTTTCATTTCTGATGAATTAATTTTAAAAGAAAGTCATGACAACTAATGGTGGTAAAATTAAAAGAAGTGTACGGTTGAATGAGACCCAGATATAATTTTCAAAACAGCTTTGTTTGGATTGAAACGTAACTAAGGGTCTGTTTCGCATTTTGCCTGTTTACGGGCGCCTTTCTTATCGCCCCCTCCTCCTTTTTGTCCTCAAAACTGTTGTTGCAAATATTTTTGCAAGTTTTGTGGATGAAATTATTTAAAAGATGGTGGTATGTCTACATGTATACCCACTTAAAAAATAATAATAACTAAATAGTTATAAGCAGCCATAGACCAGCTAAAAACAGTACCGATCGTCCAGACGAAAGTCGCGGGCTCGATTCAGCCCAAATGTAGTATACACCTCTGACTCCTCCAATTTACACGTGTATTCACCATATATTCACTTGCTTCAACGATGCAGGCAAACATCGCGAGGAGAGTCACACGCTCGAAATTTCTACACTAAATTTATTGTTTAATATTTTAATATTGCGCCACAGGGGCGTTAGACAGCGCCGCAAAAATGCGTATTCTCCATGATATATCTGCATAAAGAGCACCTTTTCCAACCAGAAGAATTGAATCTTTGCATACTGTCACATGTCAAGAACAGCTAAAGTGACTTTCTTTAAACACTCATGTTGGCAATTATATCAATTCCTCCTGAAGGTGGATGCTTGATTAAAATCTTATATAGTATGTAAGAAAAATAGTCGCGTGATCAAATTAGATTTGGTAGTGACGGTAACAGAATAATTATTATTATAATGTTGTTAAGCAGACTTACCAGGTGCTGAGACAATTCAAACCTTTATTCCATGTTATCTTACTGCAAGTTGTACGGTGCCGCGGTCTGGCACGCTGTTGCTACGGCCCGCATTTGGCGAAAACATATTTCGACCGTTTTCTTGCTGATATTTCTTGCATAACTCCAATAACAAAACGGACGGAAACTAATCACTTTTAAATATTACTAAGTAAATTTTCTACTTTAATCTCGAAAATTTTAAGAAAAATTATCGCACTATAATAATTTTATCTAACGGTGTGCACAGTTTGAAAAACTTTGCAACAATGAGCAAAAGATGGCGGCTTCTGTCATCATTAATAGTTTCAGTTAAGGTACCTAGAGGGCGATCAAGGCGTATACCGGGCGGAAATTAGTCAAATCTAGCGGATGTGTAAGGAATGAAAACTATGTACTCTCTCATAAAGGACTTTGGACGTCAAACGGACAACATAATATTAATAAACAATAGAACCCAAGAATATATTATCATTATATAACTTATAACTCTGCCTATTTTCTTTCTTTGCTACTGTTGCTCCAAATGGAAATAGAACCCTACTAATATTTAAATGAACAACATAGTGTCGTAGATATAGAAGTAATTAATAAGTGTAAGCAATAATTTTGTCTCACGCAGCGAATGAATTTGGCTGTTCGTGATTCACATCGCAATGTCGCGTGGTTTTAATCAAAGCTACAGTTTGCGAGACGCGTTAATCTACTAATGTTGGGATAAGAAAGGTCTTCGCCAAGTTGTTGCATATAGTATTTAATTGATCAACTGTGAATAACAAACACTTGAAACAATAACATATTTTAAGTGTATATACAATAAAATTATGAATACTGTTTTTTTATACTTTAATTTTCCAACAAGTAACCATTTACTATTCTGAGTTCTTATTAAATACCAATTAATATTTTAATATGCTTAATGTTAAGCATAAATAAATAAATAAATGTTGTTACAGATGTATAGTTTTGTGTAATAATAATAATAATAATAATATAACACTTTATTCTTACACCACAACATACAAAACAGGTTACAGTATCAACTTATTTAGGTGTTACAAATTGGCGGTCTTATCGCTAAGAGCGATCTCTTCCAGACAACCATGCATGGAGAGGAATAAAATGAATTGAAATTACGGCGGTGCTGTCAATAAACTTATATAACAAGAAATACTTAGGTACTTACAAAATACATACAAATACATAGACTTACAAACAAATATATAAATATTATATGTGTAAGTTAGTATTGAAATATGTTATATAAAAAACTAGACAGAATCGAAGTTAAAACCATCAGATTTTAAATGTAAGGCAATAACGGCGAAATGTTCTTTTATATCCCTTAAAAATCAAACGGATGTATAACGTATAAACGCTATTTTATAGACGTCTATAAACCATTCGCCATTTAGCTGAAATTTCTCTATAAAAGCAGTTTTATATGAAAAGCCGGTATATGAGCGATGGTGCTTCGTCTCGTTAACTGAGAACAGGCGGAAAATTAAAGCCCGAATCGAGTTGGTCGCGCGCGCGAGGGCGGCGCCGTCATTACCCATTAACCTCATAATAGGTTAAATATGCTAAGGAGCTCACATTCAAGAATAATAGTGGCAATAAGAGGGCTTCTCAAACTTCGTTGTTATTACGAGATTCCCTGCTAACTAGTTCTTGCCGTATTATAATCTGAATCTGGATGAGTCGACATCTGATTATGACATTCGCTACGTAATTTGCATGATTTATGTTGTGTTCCAAAACACTGAACAGCGAATAAATATAAAAAAATTGTAACTGTTTTATTTTAATTTCCAGTGACAATATGTTTCGTGTGGCGACAGAGTCTCCACCTATCACATCATGTGATGGTAATAAGTTGGGTTTACTACTTTCACCTCTGCCAACGAGGTACAACAAGTAAACCATTACGACATTCACTTCTATGTCATGATTTTAGTATAAAATCGAAATAAATTATATTAAAATATCATTCAAATTACATTCATAAGAAACATTTCGGTATCTAGGTGTCTCTCTCTCTTTCTCTCTCTGTTACTTGGAGGATACGTGAGGTCAAATTATGTTAATATGGTAATAAGATTTGCCTTGTATTATATAACGTCTCATTAATGTAAGCTTCCTCTATTAACCATATGCAAGGCCTGTCACACTCCCCAAATACGATTTGTTTAAGACTGTACCCCATGTACAGACCTTGAGGTCCAGAACCTTGGCCACTTGAACGCTGACCGCCTCTATAAACAGGGACTGAAGCGAAGGTTTCTGGTATTTGAGATGCGGCTTTTTAATGATTTTTGTCTGTTAATAATGATAATAATAAATACACCCCATAGCCACACACATTCTCCTGACCCCACACTACGGTCCCAGAACACCCAGACCCGAAACAAATATCTGTGGATCACACAAACATTTGTCTCAATCCGGGGATCAAACCCGCAGCCTCTCGTTTCACAGCCTACTACTCGCCTATTACATAAATTTTGTTATGATAGTTGAAAATTTATGTCATTTTTGTATACAATAAATCTGTATAGATATCGTAGTTTACCAGACCAGAAATGGGTATACTGCCTTTTAATATTTTTTCTACTTAACTGAGAACGCTTATAGAAATTATTGTGGCAGAAAGCTTCGTAATGAATATAGGGATTGGTTCAACAGACTCAGGAATTTCTTGGTACTCTGAATTATTATGATTTGCGCGACGAATGGCCTTAAACGGAGTTAAAATAACAATTGTATTTTTTCCTCCTCTTATAAAATAAAGATATTAGCATCGCGTCTGTCTTCATTTGTCAGGCTCCCGCGCGCATATCATGTACTTGACAACCAATCATGAACGGCCGTTTCGTTTGCTCTAAATTAAGACTCGGAAAAAATAGAGATTATAATTTGTAATTTGCAACTTATTTTTACAATTCTATAAAAAAGCCGCGTTAGCCTAGTTGGTAGTGGTACGGACTGTCGACGAAAGTCGTATGTCCGAAACCATCCCAAATAGCACATATCTCTGACTATTCTAAAGTTACGTATATATTCATTGTTATTATCGCTTGCTTTAATGGTGAAGGAAAACATCGTGCGGAAATCTGCATACCTGAGAATTTTTATACGAATTTGAAAGGTATTTGAAATCTGTCAACTCAAAATCGGCCAGAGTGGTGGACTAAGGCCTAACTACTCTCATTAGTACAAGAGGCCCGAGCCCAGTAGTGGGATAATGTTTATACAGGGCTAGTATTATTGTTTATAAAAGAACCAATCAATTGTTGATACGTCAGTGTAGTACCAATTATTCTATCGATAATTTAAGCAATAAAAGATTTAACGGCTTTACATTAATCACTTTAATTGCTAAAACATTTAAACTGGCCTCTCGAAGTTTCCATGGAATGTGTTTTACCTCGTTAATAACAATTTAACCACTATCTTTAGTTATTAAAACCGGATATTTACCATGTTTTTTATTTGATGTGAGTTCCCTATATTTCGGCACTATTGCAAGCGCCATGATCACGGGTAAACTGAAGCTTTTGCGGATGGATATTTATGAGCAGACTAAACGATCTACCCTCTTTCTTGCTCTTTTTGTGCGCTGGGTACCACTACCATTGTCACATAAGTCACCCACATTACGATTTTGTTCACGGCACACGAAACTCACTGTATCTACTCGCGAACTTTTTTCGGAAATTTTTCGGTGTTTACATAGTTGAACCACTGGATTCCAGGCCCTCGACAGTTGAAACCCTTCCTCCCGGTTGAAATTTCTGTATTTCGTAATTTCTATAGCTTCTCTAACCAGTCTAGGAATATAGTGGCGTTCTGTAGAAATGGTTATTTAACTCGATCCAGTGGTTCGATCCCGCTTCCAAAAGGTGTTCAGCTATGGCCGATTTTTGGGTTTCATGGTTTTTCACCGCTCTAATGTGTTCTGAGATTCTACACGAGACAGTACGCTTCGTCTGACCGATATACGACTTACCACAACTGCAGTCTACTTTGTAAACAATTTAACCACTGCTAATGTAAGTAATATATATTTACAACCGTTAAAGTTCCTATAGAAATAAAGCTCATTTTTGTTTGGTCTTAAGTCAACTAGTCTTATCATGGTCTAATTTTTCATATGTTGAAGAGATGACCTGAACATTTGCGTTTATTAAACTCTACATAATAAGATACCTAACTTAAAATATTTTTATTATTCCTAGAAGCATAGTAGATCAAGAGAGCTGAAGTCATAGCAAGGAAGGTGCGTTAGTAAAAATAAATAATAATTAATACATCAAACAGTCACACAAATAGTACCGACCTCACACTAAGTCAAACCTGCACCGTGGGTATCAAAAACTACTAGGAAAGACGGTTTCGCCACACCCAGACTCGAAAAAAATAAAATCATTTTTAAATGTCAATGTTTAAACAGTCATCTCAATTTTTTTCCGGGAAAATATAAATATTTAAAAACAAAAATCACATAATTACATACTTACTGTCTATGCGTTATATTACCTAACTGACAACAGTAATAAAAATACATACATTATTAAATATAATAATTTTTAGATGCGTTTGAGGCTTTGTCTCCAATAAACAAAGTATTTTGACATATCGCTTTGTACGTAGGGATCATCGATATTCTACGCAAACATTCGTCTCGATGTGGGGATTGAAGGTGTGGATTTTCGTTTCACAGCCAGCAACACGTCCTCTACTCAACCTGTCAATAAGTCAAGTAATATCTCAAGTATGAGTTTAAATATAGTGATCTTGAAAATAGTATAGCCACATACTGCATATAAATATTAAGCCAAGCTTACGTATCAAGATATGAAATCATTTTGTCGCTTTTATTATGCAACAAAAGGACGTCAGCCAGATTATTTTTAAATATCAGTCTACGGCTGTGTTGTTTAACCATAGTCAACCTATGATTATTTTTAAAACCTTTTTACTTAGTAAAATTATATTAAGCCTAACTTTTACTGAGGCTTTTATAATAGTTAAAAAATTACTACGGTGAAACAATACATACATACATATACACTCACGCCTGTAATCCCCGAAGGGGTAGGGAGAGGTGAAACCAGTACTCCCACTTTTCGTCGAATTTATTACGAACCCATAATGTGATGGGGCGAGACTATTGCCGAGCTCAATTCTAGACTCCGGGCTGATACTCGTATTTCTAAATAGAAAAACCCAATATCACTAAACTTGAAACGACAAAGCCTTAGTTATTAGTGTAAATAACCTCCTTGTATCAAGGACTTAACTTGACACAGATTTTTTTATTTACTATTCTGTATTGCCCTAAAAGTCTTGCCTTAAACTTAGCTACACTTTTTCATAGATACAGCACAAACTACGTCCATATAGAGCTGAGGACAGGTGCAGCATGCAGTAGTAGTGTAAACAGTCATCATGTATTTGCACATGTTTAATTCACGACTGTTCAGAACGGGTGGGGTTAACGAGCCGAGGGCGCGCACTGCCGGTGGCATTCGAACTTTTGAGTGTTTTTTGCGGAGAAAGGCCATGGTAGGCGTTAAATACATTCAACAGTTTTACTATTAACTGTAGGCTGTCAAGTATCATCTTCTGTATAAAAATCAAGAGTCACAGTGTTTGTGGTCGTACTCCTCCGAAACGGGACGACTGATTTTTATGAAATATTTTTATGTATATTTGTTAGGTATCAGAATAGGTCATAAAGTATATTTCATACCGCTAGGTAATTAGGGTGTCCAGTTTTTTTCTAACTTTTTGTTTTGTATTTATTTTTTTATTTGACTTCATAAAATACATGTAGCCCCAAATTTTCACCCTCCGACCCCCACACTCTCATTAAAAATTCACAATTATTTATATGGCAGAACAACGTTTGCCGGGTCAGAGAAAGACTTTCTATATAAAAGTAGCCAGAACCAAATTATGTAAATGTTTTTTTTATAATTAAACTGGATTTAAAAATTAGAAAAAAAACCGGATAAAATTGTAATCAGGTTGGCCGAAGCTATGATAAGGAGGACTTTCCTCTGTCTTAATAATTGATATCTGTATATATAAAATAAGAAACTGACTGATTGACTGACTGACTGACTGATCGATCAACGCACAGCCTAAACGGCTGGGGTTAGAGAGTTGAAATTTTGACAGTAGGTACCTGTTATGACGTAGGCATCCACTAAGGAAGGATTTTTGGAAATACCACCCCTAAGGGGGTAAAATAGGGGAAGAAAGTTTGTATGAAAATCTGACATTTTTGCAGTTAAACGCATGAAATTTGGTATTTGGCCTTACAGTTAAAAATTAAAAACACATATTTCAGGGTTTTTGGAAATTCCACCCCTAAGGGGGTTAAATAGGGTAAGAAAGTTTGTATGAAAATCCTTCATTTTTGGTGTTAAATGCATGAAAATTGGTATTTTGTAGTGTATACTTTTTGTCTCAAACATGACCTCCACGCGGGCGGAGCCGCGAGCAACAGCTAGCCTGTATATATAAAAGAAGAAACTGACTGACTGATCGATCAACGCACAGCCTATACGGCTGGGGTTAGAGACTTGAAATTTTGAAAGTAGGTACCTTTTATCACGTAAGCATCCACTAAGGAAGGGTTTTTGGAAATACCACCCCTAAGGGGGTAAAATAGGGGATGAAAGTTTGTATGAAAATCCGTCATTTTTGAAGTTAAATTCCTGAAAATTAGTATTTGGCATTTTAGTTAAAAATAAAAAATATATGTTTTAGGATTTTTGGAAATTCCGCCCCTAAGGGGGTAAAATAGGGAATGAAAGTTTGTATGAAAATCCGTCATTTTTAAGTTAAACGCATGAATATTGGTATTTTGTATTGTATACTTTTTCTCCCAAACATGACCTACACGCGGGCGGAGCCGCGAGCAACAGCTAGTTAAAATATATAGACATTTTTTTTTATCATGGCACAGTAAAGTGACCACACTGCACCTGATGGTAAGCGCAGTGCCGTCCAATTAGAGTATCGAGTAGTGATATACAATCTATCCCCCGCTACTTAACACAATCATGCCGGCCTACTTCTTTACACTACGCTATGGGCAAGTCGGTGAAGAAGCGGTCGAGGGTCTGGTGTCAGAGTATCTACTCAGAAGGCCACAAAGCGCCCAAACATCGAACCCCAACTCATATTATAAACATCAATTATAAAGAATATTGTTTTAAACTAAGAAACGAGAAACATAATTTATAAATCGCGTACAGAAAATATTAAGACGAAGATGCAGTTGAACAATGTAATAAGAACTTTTGTTACGATCTTTGTTTTTACATTATTTCATTATACATCAAACGGTACATAAATAATGCATAAAGAAACGATCTGAACGGTTACTGGTGGGATATATTTTGCCATTCATCAAATTCGGGTGTGATACGAGCATGATTTATGTAGATATATGAATACGTGCAATTTACATACGTATATAACGTTTCTACTAACATTTCTGTGTGAGAAGTTGGAGCGTAACATTCAGTAATTCAAATCTAATTCTGAATTAAACAGTATTAAGCTTCGGACACCGGCAGTTTCTCCTTAATTTGAGGTTATGGCAAATTAGTACATATTTGCAGCATCGTAGACTAGTTATTAAATTAGCAGCTTAATTTCAAACTTAATTTAAAGTGTACACCGCCTCTCGAATAAAGTTCTGAGCGACGGCCGAAATGCAGTATCACAGCAGTTTATATGGTTTTTATTTAGAACATACACAGCGGGATTCTTTCTTTTTAACCGACTTCAAAAAAGGAGAAGGTTAACAATTCGTCGGAATCTTTTTTTATGTATGTTACCCGATTACTCGATGACGCCTGGACCGATTCGAGAAATTCTTTTTTTGTTTAAAAGGGTATACTTCTCAGTTGGTCCCATTGGCACCAAGTCAGGATCTAATGATGGGATCTCAGAAAAATCAAGGAAAATCAAATTTTTATAGTGACGCTTAATTTGTTTTTTATTGAAGTCGGTGTACTTTTTATGAATAAAAAAGCTTTTACTTATTCGTATGATTTTTTTGTCTTGTTTTAGAAAATTAAAGAAATTCTCTAGCGGCCAAAGTTCCGTAATGAAGACTTATGTCATAAATATTTTTATTATAATACTCGAAAAGTTATACAAATGCTTGCTATCAAAATTCATTTACACGATTCAATCTTAGGTGCTGCCACTAAAATATAAAACTTATTGATTTTATGATACCAAAAGAATCTAAGAATAAATACAGAATTTGCGGTAATATTAAAATTATACAAATATACACACATTTATTTTATGTTTTTTTTAATATCAAATCGAACTAATTCTATAACGATAATTGAAAATAATCAAGTGATTTATGTAAACAGTAATTCTGTCACCAGTAGGTACAGATAGCGAATTAAAGTTAACTCAACGGGACCAATATTAATATTTGCAACGAATATTTCGCTTACAGTAGCCGCAAAATCCCCGGATTTTTATACAAGTTATATCTTTGTTGCTACGGAGCCGGGAGAATAGCGAATACCGAATATTACGGTATTATATAGTATGTCAAATAATCCGTAGCGTGGGAACCTCCTAATGGCGTGCGTAGGGGTCGAAACCTATTCGCTCGTGTCCCGGAAACTGTACCAAATGAGTTGTTCTGAAGCTTTTAAGCGCATTTACGATAGAATTCGAGTCCGGTGGGATGAGGGTGAGAGAGAAAAATTGACCATACGCGACAGACAGCGCAGACAAGTATACCACATCGCATAGAGTGATCTTTATTCTTAACTAGCATTTAATCTACTCTACCCCGTGTACATACATTTTTAAATAAAAAGGATTATTTCAATATTCAAAAAGTAATTTTAAAATATATATTACCTGGGTCAATAGATTAACTTTTTTTTACTACAAAAAGCATTTTAGAAACCCAAAAAAACCTTTTTATGTTAGTATCTGTATATATAAAAGAAGAAACTGACTGACTGATCGATCAACGCACAGCCTAAACGGCTGGGGTTAGAGACTTGAAATTTTGACAGTAGGTACCTTTTATGACGTAGGCATCCACTAAGGAAGGGTTTTTGGATATACCACCCCTAAGGAGGTAAAATAGGGGATGAAAGTTTGTATGAAAATCCGTCATTTTTGAAGTTAAACGCATGAGTATTTTGTATTGTATACTTTTTCTCCCAAACATGACCTCCACGCGGGCGGAGCCGCGAGCAACAGCTAGTAGATAATAAAACTAAGTATTTTTGAGTCTTCAGTTGGTATAAAAAATTTGATTCCGTCAAAGATTTACTACAAATATTTGTTATAAGCAACTATCGTTGTATTTATAGTCAAAATATTATGCTAGTTTGTTTAGCTCGCAGTTTCGCGTGGGTGTTTTCAGTTTGACCCGAATTTCTTATACGTATTTTCCAAATATTATTTGCCTAAAACCTTGTAACTTGTATAGACAAGTTATTAAGAATATTAAAAAGATAGCCAGTTTCGTCCATTCTCGAGTGATGCGTTCTAACGAACAATGTCTACTTTTAATTTATAGATTTTTCATCATGTTCAGAATTTTTAATTCGTTCATATTTTTTTATTTTTATAAATATCTACTTACGTGCTTATGTGTACCTAGTTTCAAAGTAAAAAGTTTTAACATTTTCTGAACAAAAGGTCTCAGACATTATGTTATTGTAAATATTAGTGGCATAGTAAAACTTTCAGATTATAAGTGGGTGTACTGGTTACACCTCTGCCTACCCCTTTGGAAATTATAGGCGGGAGTGTATATGTATGTATGTCCTAAAAATACCTTACCTTACCTACGTATGGGTGTATTTGTATTCTAAGAAAAACGGATGCATTCGGTGTATAAAGTTGTATGCTTCGATCAACAATACAACTAGATAACGGGTCGCATATAAAATCAAAGCTAAAATCTGTCCGCGTGAATACACACACACTATTACACACGCGCTATTACACATCTATATTTTTTTACTAACGAACTGAGATAAAAGTTTTAAAACCGTTTTAAGTTTAAAGTAATCGCAACCATAGTACCTAGTAATAAAGTTACAAATCTTTAAAATACTTACGATAATTCATCGCAAAACAATAAACTACATAGAAATGAAAATACATAGGTTAAATAACATTTATTGTGAAATCAACCTAAGATGGCAAAAAATAAAGTGCTTTTTTCTGTAATTGTCTTGCGAGTTACGTCGTTTTGTTTCGATTCTATTTGCTTCTTTGAATTTTACTACAGGAGGTATGGAGCCGCATTGAACTCTAAAATAACATTTTAAGTACTTGTGTACGTCAAATATTTACTAAGTTTATTTTGTTTGTTGCATCTATGTTTGTTAATATACATTTATTTTTGCTAGAAGTGAAACGTAAAGAGAATGTAAGTACGCTTGTTGTTTTTTAAAGCTATGTAATTTCAGTGGCTGGCCAGAGTGTCTATCGCTGGATGTCACAATTAAAAATATCACAAAATTTCACATCTTTATAATCATTTTTACAATCTTATCATCTCTTAATCATAATAAAAGTACAGTTCAGTGCAATTAACAAACCAAAAATCTAAATGTTTAGTAACAATTCAACAATGAAGATTTTTACATTCTGCGTACCTTAATTAATTTCCTTTAAATAGGTTGAGTTTGTTGTATAATTGCCGTTTTGATTTGTGTTTTATATCTCCCGTTTCTTTTACATATATAATGTAACCTTACGTTAGTAAATGTTTCGACTACTGATTTGAGTAAAGTAATTTCGTGATTGTGTTCTCCCCCAGGAAACACATTTTTGTCAATATATAATTTTAAAACTATTGTACACATAAAGTTGCTATCATACTTTTTGTGTAAAGATTTACCTCCACTCACGCGAATAAAATTTCTAATCACGCTTTCAGTTTTCATGCCGATATTAAATACATCGGTAGAGGCATAGAATAATCCTCCCATGTCTCTTTAGTCTATTAATTTGTTAACGAATTATTTTTCTGTTGCACACAAGTTATTTATACACTGGTCACACTTCAGTTTTTTTACCAATTTACTGACAACAAATCCCGAAATATATCCTACTATTTGCGGCATAACACTAGAAGATGGACTTTCATCTAATGTAGAAGAAAGTTTATTGCAATTTGTTTGATATTTTTGAAAGTAAATAACTAATGAGAGTCCGACAAACAGACACAAAAGTAAGATAATAAATTTTGAAGTTCTGCTAACAAGATATAAAAAAAATTACAATACAAATCTACTCCAAGCATCTACTGTTCTGTTGAACAAAACTAGCACGTGTATTGGCTGACCTTGGCCATCCATTCTTAGCGATGTAATTGCAATGGTTTAAAATCGGTAATTTTGTTCAAAATTTCATAATAATTGTTAGTATAAAGCTTAAAATATAACTTATTCTAGATGTACTTACCGAAAGTAAGACACTCCGGCTGATAAATTGTTTTTTCGGGCATTATTTTTGCAATTTTTGAACACACACTGCGGCATTGTGAAACGTGTTCACGTTGGCTCTGTTTGGAACGAACTAAACAACAATAAGAGCTCACTTCGAAAGTGAGCTGTTATTTGCCGAGACGTTTTTGGTGCGCCGACCCGATATCTAGTTGTATTGTTGATCGAAGGTTGTATGGGTATTATCGAAACAGTATCTATGGTGTTAATAGTTAAAGTTTTAATAACGGCTGTTGATTAACCTTGTAATTAATTTTTGAATTAACTTACCTTACTAACCACTTATTTAAATTGTAAACTATCTAAAAACTACACGCTATTTTTACAATATACTTAACAAAAACTTAAACATTTTGCATACCGCTGACCTCGACAATGTCACACCTTAACAACGTACATATTTATGTTCGTACACAGATTAAAACGAATAAATAATGCTTAAACAAACTAGCATCAAAAAGTGCCAAAGTATTATCACAAAGCACACGATTATTAGCTTAGAATGCTATCCATGAAATATATTCAAGATGGCTGCGCTGCGCTCGCTAGTTTATATAGGACGAGTTAATAGGAGTTGTTTAATTCAAGTCATTCACCTGCACGCCGTGCATGCTGTTGAATAAGACAGGGGTTTTAACAATTAAAGCGCAGAGTAAGCGGAACTCAACTTTACTGAGGCACCGACTTAACGTGGCTCGGCTACCCTCGGCTTGAAAGTAGAAGTTTTGAACATCCTAAATAGTAAGTCTTCGTAAAACGGTTATATATACTTGCCCTGTATAAAACAACGTCCAACTGCTGGGCACGGGCCTTCTCTACTAATGAGAGCACCATGCTGGCCTAATGCGGGTTGGTAGACTTCACATACCTTTGAAATTCGTATGAGAATTCTCAGGTATGCAGGTTTCCTTCACCGTTAAAGCAAGCGATGATTAACAATGAATATACACGTAACTAGAGAGAGTGATGTATGCCAGTTGGGCTGGTTTTGAACATACGACTTTCGTCACGCAGACCGTGCCACTACCAACTAGGATATCGCTGCTCTATTGTCTATTATTATGATCTATATCTGATCGGTGTCGGCTATGTTGCCAATTTACAAACTATTATTTTATAATGTATAGATATCATTAGTTTGTTGAAGCTGATGTTAGAGAGCTATTTTAGCATTTTAATTATTATGTAATTATTTCATTAAAACCAAATCTGTTTCTTTTCTTTAATTCTTTTTTTTGTTTTTTTTCTCTTTATTTAATTTAGGGACTTTTATCCAACATGGATATGTCAGTCCCATCATATCTTTAATTATACATGTATACAACTAAATTAATACAAAGTATAAATTCTTCAATACTGTTATACATAATTAAAGAAATAGTGAAATAAACGCGTATCTAATGTAATTGAAAATATTTGCAATAAGTTGGTTTATATTTCTGAAGCTAACAAATGACAATGAGCCGATAGACCTTCAGCCAACGAAACGCGGGATACAAAACATTATGCAGCCCAAACAATATATCTCAATGTTTCTATAGGCATTACTTTCAAAAGGACCCATATCATTTTCTCGTGTGAGTGGCGGGTGAGAAAAAGGCGTCCGCGTATTACGACCCTCGTCATCATATAAAACTATAGATATTGGACTAACACCAACAAAACACAAACGATATTTATTTTTTATTTGTTTCAGATTGGAACACCAAGCCTGTATATAAGTTATTTAAAACAATATTTAACATAGTAACACCAATAATATAGTGCCTATAAATTCATAATAAACTAGTAATAATAAATAACAGTTAAATGATAAGTGATAATGTGCAATGTTGTTCAATTGTTTGACAAGTGAATTAAAATAATGATAAAATATTGCTAATAGCGTTATAGATATAATATTGTAAAAATGTTGCCTGTGCCACAAGATCGTTTGTCCGGCCGCCGCAGCAGCTCCATCGTAAGCCGGACCCTACTTGGACGACGAGCTTCGGTGTACGTGACTGGTAACCAACAGGACCCTGCAAAGGTCAGTGGGTCAAGCTCATCGCCCTTATCAATTTCTCCCAATATAAAAACATGATTTTGCGTTAAATACTTTATTTAACGCGAATATTGACAGTGAATATTAACTTTATTGACAGCCTCCGTGGGGCAGTAGGCGAGTAGCCGGCTGTGAAACAGGAGGCCGTGGGTTCGATTCCCACACCGAGACAAATGTTTGCGTGACAGACAGATTTTTTTATCGGGTCTGGGTGTTGTGAGACTGAAAGTCTCTCGTAGTCTCTGATACCATAACACAAGACTCGTATCTTAGTGTGGAATCAGGGCTATGTGTGTGACTGTTGGGTGTTATTTATTTATACTAACAAGAAATCATATAGTAAATCTAGAACATTTGAATATACTTTGACTTCATGCTTATATTACTTAAACGTTATTGTACGGTTTACGTACACTTAGTATAACATTTTTTAGCTGATTACGCAAATCGGTCGATCATATTCTGTCGCGATAATTAAATTGAGACAGTGTACATTTTAACTTACAATCGAACGTACCTATGTGAGAGTCACTTTATATTATACTGTACTTAAGCAATAAACTTTTCAACCATACGAGAAGAGTTTTCTTTCACGAGCACACTCACATTTACTTAACTTACAACTGAATAGTAGTGTACAGTTCACAACACTGTACGTTTATAATTAATAATAATAATACTAGCCCTGTATTAAACATTGTCCCACTGCTGGGCACGGGCCTCCTCTACTAATGAGAGGGGTTAGGCCTTAGTCCACCACGCTGGCCTAATGCGGGTTGGCAGACTTCTCATACCTTCGAAAAACTCTCAGATATGCAGGTTTCCTCACGATGTTTTCACCGTTAAAGCAAGCGATAATTAACATTTTAATACACACATTACTTTAGAAAAGTCAGAGGTGTATGCCACTTGGGTTTCGAACCTACGACTTTCGTCTTGACAGTCCGTACCGCAACCAACTAGGCTATCGCTGCTATTTTACATTACATTTATAATTAATATTTATAAATTCAAAGGATTCTAAATTCCTGTTCAAATGATAATTTCACCTCGTAGAATTAATTCGAAGCAATTCCTAATCGAATGTTCGGACCGCAGGGTATTTTCGTCGCTGATTACTGGGCATTGTCCGTTATAGAGCTACGATCATTTGTATGAAACAATAGTGGCCGGCATAATTCAACAAACGGGAGCTACCCGACCCGTTAAAACATTATTTATTAGATCAATGGCTTAGAGTTTTCGCAACGATCGGCCCGTGACGTGAATCTGAGGTAACAGCTGAGCGAAATTTGCAATATAAATCGTCGGTAACTCCCGTGTAATAGCTTGATATGTGAAAGCGAGTCAATTAGCGTGAGACGCTTATCAATCTGGATTAGAAATGCCGACATGTAGACTCGGATGTGATAAGCCATTGTGTTTAATAAACGTCTCATTGTCGAGATTAATCGCTAAGATTATGGAGATAATAGTATTAAGAAATTATTAAACATAGTTTTTACTTCTTCTTTGAATAATTTAACTTTGTCGTTTAACAAAAAAAGTATCTTTTAAAAAACATAGGCAGTCATGGGGACTACCGACAGAAGTGAAAACTTTGGAATTACTGTTTATTTTTTGAAACCGCGTTCATGAACTGTAATTTTTTTGTTTATGATTGCTTGTCAATAACTATAGAACTTCATGTCGACTTACTGAATGTATGTATCGGAGCGTGAAGGTCATGCGAGTTCAGTGCTTTTACCCCATCCAAAAAGTGCCCGACGTGTCTAAAGAAGTTTTCACTTCAAAAATCTGCAAAAGTCAAGACCCAACACTAGGTATGTGTACTTACACTGGACGTGTGTTCTTTGCTTCCTATGACAGGACTTTTAAAACGTAGTTAGGGCTAAATAGTCATATTGGCTGACATCGGCGAAATACGTAAGCTAAAAGTGCAAGGTTCGCCGTGGACGGATACATCATGAAAAACAGACGTAAAGCTAAGACTGCTTTAGAGACGAAATTACATAAAGTTTTTGAAGTTATACTTCTTTAGGCGCGTTATAAAAAAAGATGAGAGTGAAATTTTAAGATGCGCGTGACACAAAAGTAACACTCTGATGTTGCCCTAAGTACCAGGCTGGCATGAAATGTAAGGAGATTTGATACCGAAGTTTAAATTGAGTATTATTTACTATTCGTAAATATTAGTGAAAAAAATTGTGCTTATATACTTTTTCAAGTGCTCCAATATAATTGAGGTTAACTATCCGTATGTATTATTTATTGATATAAATTAAAATATTATTTATTAAAATTATTAATATTTGCATGCAATTGAAAACAATTTTTTAACGATGCCAAAGAAGTATAACTTCTCAGCAACTATACTTAGTAAGTACACGCACCCATTTTTTTTTTACATTTTGGGTGGTACACCCAAAAATACTAGTGTGTCGGGTGACGACGCGACACGCCGCCTTTTACCGGAGGCTCGCTCATATGTTTTTTCATCACCAACAATTATATTAATTTATCAATTGCAACAATCTTACTTATATATTAATATGTAATATATTAGTAATAGATTAACATAAATAAATAACGTTTTAATATCTAGTAAAACACTAACTTTCATGAATTAATTTATGCATCGTTGAATATTTAACAAAATCATTTAGCCTGAAGGTCTACTGGCTTCAGGCTAAATAGGCGAATAATAATATACTGAATTTTACGTGAATATAAGCGTGTATTGATGTAATGTGTAAAAAAAGCTACGAATGAACACGCTGACAGGACGAGCCATCATACCCTTGCTATATAGTATTGTTTTATATAGTAATAAAAGCAGCGGCAGCCACGCTTCATGGCGCGCTTCCATGATTCATTCTTCCATTCATCCGGTGAACAATGTCTTATTTCGTGTTGCGTAAATTAAAAGTTATACAGTGAACCTAATGTCTATATTGTTTCTCAGATATTTCCTAAGACGTTTCAATAGATCCAAATATTTATTATTATTATAAAGAAAATAGTCAAACACGGAATTTATTTTATTTTAAAAAATCTCACTCGGGATCGCAGACTTCACACACTTTAAAAATTCTTATTTAGAACTCTCAGGCATGCTTCAGGCAGGTTTATCCTGGAGGGTTTTCTCGTTTAAACAAGCGATAATTTACTTTCAGTACACACGTAATATCGAACAGTCAGAGTCACCTACATTTCAGCTGGTTTCGAACCCGTGACTTTCGTCTTGGCAATCTGTACTATTTCCAACAAGTTTATCGCCTCTTTTAAGGCCACATTTTAAAGAATATACACACATATACACTCACACCTGTAATCTCTGAAGGGGTAGGCGGAGGTGCAACCAGTACACCCACTTTTTGCCGAATTTATTACGGTCCCATAATATAATAGGGGCGAGTATATCGCCATACCGGGCACAATTCCAGACTCCGGGCTGATACTGAGTATTTATAAATAGAAAAACTCAATATCACTTTACCCGACTCGGGGATCGAACCCGAGACCTCAGCACAGCAGTCGTAACGCATTCGCAATTACAACTGCGCCACCGAGGCAGTTATTTTAACGTAAATAAAGACACGGATTGGGGATAGTATTCCAATTACCTGATGCCGCATTCAAAACCGAAGGAATGACAGCCGAGACGAAGCCGCTCTGAAAAGGGTACGAAAGGAGGCGAATTAAAACCGATCCAACTCTGAATTTAAACTCTATAAACGACCCTTTACTTTACTTGCGCTTACTCAGTATTTTTCATATATCTTGCTAAATTGTTTTGCTATCAAATGTAGGTGTAAGAGAAAATAACGACAAATAAAGTTAATTTTATTATCTATATCAAGGTATTTTAGTGTAGTGGAAACTATTTTTATATTAATTTACCTTAATATCAGTAAAACTATTTAATTTGAAAATCCGCAAAAGTAAATGTAAAACTATACATGACTATGATGTTCTTAACTTCAGATATTTTGAGAAAAACAATAGTACATACATAATAAAATATACAGCTAATAGACCAACGTCAAGACTTTATCAGAATAGGCAAATAGTTTTGTATAATGTGGAAGCGTTTATTGACTTTCGCGATAACATCTCAATGTAGATAACAAATTCGATAGGCCCTAGAGTTAGACTAATATTTGGAAGAGTTCTGAGTGCTTTTGTGCTGGGTTATTTAAGCTAATATTTTTATATACTAATATAAAAAATGCCCAGGCGTAGTAAGCCATTATATAAGTCGGGTAAATTGATATAGGGTTTCTCTATTTAGGAATACTCAGTCCGGAGTCTAGAATTGAGCCTGGTATGGCGAATTAATTATGGGACCGTAATTAATTCGGCGAAAAGGGGGTGTACTGGTTACACCTCTGCCTACCCCTTTGGGGATTACAGACGTAAGTGTATATGTATGTAAAGCATCTGAAATAAAATACATATACTAATTTTTATTGTTGTTGTTGATATGATTTTTCCTGATTTTTCGTATGCCAATTGTGATTAAGTCAATGTTGCTAACATTCATCCCAAGGTTCATTTTTATTTTTTAATATTAAATAACAAATGGTTCTGACACATGCTAAAATACAAATGCTAAGTTTCGAATATTAGAAACTGTGAAACAGAACAAAAACAAATGTCTCTATAATAATAATAAGTATCATAATCTGTATTAAGTATTGTCCCACTGTTGGGCACGGGCCTTGTCTACTAATGAGAGGGCTTAGGACTTAGTCCACCGTGCTGGCCTAATGCAAGTGGTAGACTTCACACACCTTTAAAATTCGTATAAGAATTCTCAGGTATGGTTTATTACGATATTTTCCTTCACCGTTAAAGCAAGCGATAATTAACAATGCATAAACACTAGGGTATCCCTTAAATTTCAAGTTCAATATATTTTTACGCATACCTCCTTAAAACTTTCGTAATAACCCAATATAGCATAGAAAAAATATTAGCCCGTTTTCTAAACGATAACCCGTGCCGACTTGCGATTTAAACTTCTCCATACAAGTTGCGCTGGTACTGGCGCAGCGACCTGTAACTACGGGTTCCATTTATCGTTTTATACTTGATTTTTAATATTATTTATCAGGTATATGCACAATTTAAAACTGATTATGATGATAAGAACCTATAGTGTGTAATTTACATTTAGGCCGAACATATTATATTATATTACGGATAGTTAACATAGAACATGCTTAAGCCACCAACTGCTTTATTCATCACTAGCTGTTGCTCGCGGCTCCGCACGCGTGAAGGTTATTTTCGGGAGCAGAAGTATACAATCCAAGGAGTTGCCCTTTGCACTGAGGCACCTGTAGCGATTGTCCAGCCTCTTAGTTGTTGTGCCTGAATCTTGAGATTGCATCTAAAGAATACCTCACGGACGGACTGACGGACTGACGGACTGACGGACTGACGGACTGACGGACTGACGGACTGACGGACTGACGGACTGACGGACTGACGGACTGACGGACTGACGGACTGACGGACTGACGGACTGACGGACTGACGGACTGACGGACTGACGGACTGACGGACTGACGGACTGACGGACTGACGGACTGACGGACTGACGGACTGACGGACTGACGGACTGACGGACTGACGGACTGACGGACTGACGGACTGACGGACTGACGGACTGACGGACTGACGGACTGACGGACTGACGGACTGACGGACTGACGGACTGACGGACTGACGGACTGACGGACTGACGGACTGACGGACTGACGGACTGACGGACTGACGGACTGACGGACTGACGGACTGACGGACTGACGGACTGACGGACTGACGGACTGACGGACTGACGGACTGACGGACTGACGGACTGACGGACTGACGGACTGACGGACTGACGGACTGACGGACTGACGGACTGACGGACTGACGGACTGACGGACTGACGGACTGACGGACTGACGGACTGACGGACTGACGGACTGACGGACTGACGGACTGACGGACTGACGGACTGACGGACTGACGGACTGACGGACTGACGGACTGACGGACTGACGGACTGACGGACTGACGGACTGACGGACTGACGGACTGACGGACTGACGGACTGACGGACTGACGGACTGACGGACTGACGGACTGACGGACTGACGGACTGACGGACTGACGGACTGACGGACTGACGGACTGACGGACTGACGGACTGACGGACTGACGGACTGACGGACTGACGGACTGACGGACTGACTGATTCACTCTCTCACTCTCTCACTCTCTCACTCTCTCACTCTCTCACTCTCTCACTCTCTCACTTTCTCACTCTCTCACTCTCTCACTCTCTCACTCTCTCACTCTCTCACTCTCTCACTCTCTCACTCTCTCACTCTCTCACTCTCTCACTCTCTCACTCTCTCACTCTCTCACTCTCTCACTCTCTCACTCTCTCACTCTCTCACTCTCTCACTCTCTCACTCTCTCACTCTCTCACTCTCTCACTCTCTCACTCTCTCACTCTCTCACTCTCTCACTCTCTCACTCTCTCACTCTCTCACTCTCTCACTCTCTCACTCTCTCACTCTCTCACTCTCTCACTCTCTCACTCTCTCACTCTCTCACTCTCTCACTCTCTCACTCTCTCACTCTCTCACTCTCTCACTCTCTCACTCTCTCACTCTCTCACTCTCTCACTCTCTCACTCTCTCACTCTCTCACTCTCTCACTCTCTCACTCTCTCACTCTCTCACTCTCTCACTCTCTCACTCTCTCACTCTCTCACTCTCTCACTCTCTCACTCTCTCACTCTCTCACTCTCTCACTCTCTCACTCTCTCACTCTCTCACTCTCTCACTCTCTCACTCTCTCACTCTCTCACTCTCTCACTCTCTCACTCTCTCACTCTCTCACTCTCTCACTCTCTCACTCTCTCACTCTCTCACTCTCTCACTCTCTCACTCTCTCACTCTCTCACTCTCTCACTCTCTCACTCTCTCACTCTCTCACTCTCTCACTCTCTCACTCTCTCACTCTCTCACTCTCTCACTCTCTCACTCTCTCACTCTCTCACTCTCTCACTCTCTCACTCTCTCACTCTCTCACTCTCTCACTCTCTCACTCTCTCACTCTCTCACTCTCTCACTCTCTCACTCTCTCACTCTCTCACTCTCTCACTCTCTCACTCTCTCACTCTCTCACTCTCTCACTCTCTCACTCTCTCACTCTCTCACTCTCTCACTCTCTCACTCTCTCACTCTCTCACTCTCTCACTCTCTCACTCTCTCACTCTCTCACTCTCTCACTCTCTCACTCTCTCACTCTCTCACTCTCTCACTCTCACACTCTCACACTCTCACACTCTCACACTCTCACACTCTCACACTCTCACACTCTCACACTCTCACACTCTCACACTCTCACACTCTCACACTCTCACACTCTCACACTCTCACACTCTCACACTCTCACACTCTCACACTCTCACACTCTCACACTCTCACACTCTCACACTCTCTCACTATTTAACTTCGTGTAAAAATGTGAAACACGTATTTCTTTATTTCTTACCAAAAGCCTAAATATGAATTTACAGACCCCTAAGTCGAGGATTTATGGATTTCCCATACAAATTTTGAACTCCTATTTGACCCCTTTCAAGTTTGTTCTTTGAGAAAAAATATAGCGTATGTCCTTCTCCAGGATATAATCTATTCCCTTACCAAATTTCAATACAATCCATTCAGCCGTTTAGTCGTGAAGAGGTAACAAACAAACAAACAAACAGAGTTACTTTCGCATTTATAGTATTAGTATGGATTGTTATGTGTTGTATTATCTTAAGGTTTTTTCTTGTCAATTTCCTTTCACGGTTGAAAATATAACAGTTAAGTATTCTGTGAAACCGTAGTAGGTTGTACATTTATATTTTTAGATATATTTAATTAATTTAATATCATCACAATGTATAACTGTTTGTTTTGCTAAATAAATAAAAAAACATCAGTGCTTAACAGACATATCGATAAAGCACATTTATGAGTTCTGATTTTGATTAGAATATAACCTATGATTAGTAAAATAATAATACTGAATAACATCCACCAGTCACACACAATGTCCTGACCCCACACTAACACACGAGTCTTGAGTGTCGTGGGGTATCAAGAACTACGAGAGACTTTCGGTCTGAGATCAGACTCAATACAAATATTTGTAGATCATAAAAATATTTGTCCTGCTGTGGGATTCGAACCTGCGACCTCTCCTTTCACAGCTAACTACTCACCGACTATGCCACGGAGTCTGTCCAAATAATAAAAATTAAATGCTTTGGTGTATACAAAATAATGATTTCTAGAATATAATTAGATTCGAAAGCTCTACGACACACTTTGAGGAAGTTATATTGTACCAATATTTTTAAGCGAATATTCATGTCTGTACATATTATATTTAATAGACTTGCCTTTTTATATACGTTTTAACGGGAAATAAATATTTTGCTTATTACGTAATGTATTTTTTTTTATCCTGGCTCGGCAAACCACACTGCACCTGATGGTAAGTGCAGTGCCGTCCAGTTACAGTATCAAGTAGCGAGTGATAATCTATCCCTCGCTACTCAATACAATCATGCCGGCCTGCTGTGTAGCTTCTTCACTCTACGCCTAAAGGACCCAGGATCATAGGAAGGAGGGAACACGGTAGCTGTATGCATAGCATGCATTACGAAATATTAACATGTAGAATGTTTACTCTTTACTGTTTGTTAAAAGTCTTTTTGTGAGTAGAAATAAATAAATATATTTTTTAATTACGTTCTCTGGAAGCGTATATAAAAGAACTTTCACGAATATAACTAAAAATTGTAATTTAAAAATCTATTTCACAGTGCAAAATGCAAATGAGATTCTGCCGAGGCGTTTAAATCATGAACAAAACTAGTGGAACGAGCTCATTAAATATTTTAGTGTGTCCCAGGGAGTCACTTGACACAGCTTCGTGCATTATTTAACACTCAGATTGACTCACATCCGTTAATAATTGAAATATGTATATTATGTCTATATATAGTAATTACTATAATTATATTGTATTAGAACATTAAATATTTTTAAATCAAACAGTTCCCTTGTCCATAATTAAATTAATCGCGCCTTCTTAAAGACAAAGATAGTAATATACATACTCGGTCATATATTCTTTATGGTGTTAAGAACTCATAAACATAATTTATAAATCTCTTGATAGAGCCTTTAAAATAACAAAAATACGAAGTTCTCTCACATCTTATCTAGCGAATTTTTCTTTATACTCAAGAAAGATGTATGCAGTACCTATTACATACTTATATCCTATACATACCTGTAACACAATGAGCACGCGCTCAGAAAGTAGTTTGAAGAATGGGCTATCGATTACAATCATTTTATAAATGGATATTTTTTTCTTAAAAACAATTCGAACTAATGAAATAACAGTCACCATCGTAAACCAAATCGTACCATACATCCAGGTGATAAAACATATTAAATGCAACAGTAAACTTTGTTAAAAAATATTTCAATGTAAATAAAGGTTTTTACAAATACAGTTTAAAATACGTAAGCAATACTTAAGTTCATAATGGTATCATTTCCGTGTATTTATTATGATTGTATTTTAATGTTTCAAGGGATATATATATAGGGATGAAGGGATATTTCTTTATAGATTAGATAATTCTGAAAGTGGATAATCCTTCTCAAGAGCGGTCCAGTAAAAATTTCTTTAAAATCTAAAGGCAAATTGGACAAATTGAAAACTTCTCAACGAATAACAGGAACTGTATTTTTAGGTCGTGCAATTCAATTTTTACGCAGCGATAGATAGCCTTGTTAGAAATGTGTACAGAGTGCCGAGATGAAAGTTTCAGGTTCAAAAGCTTCTCAAATGGCAGTACACGTCTAACTTTTCGAAGTTACGTATGTATTAATAATTATAGCTTGTTGTAATGGTGTAGCATAACATCACGGGGAAACCTAGATGAAGATGACCCCCCCCCCCCATAAGTGAGAATCGACAATAAGAATTTCGAAGGCTTGTAAAGGTGGTGGCCTAAATCCTAACCACCTTCATTCAGTATAGGAGACCCGGGCCCAGCAGTGGAATAGTGTATAATACAGGGCCGGTATTATTATTAATTCACTTTTTTAATTTTTTTTTATTTTTTTTTATTTTATTTTATTTGTTAAATTCGAAAAAGCCACATAAGTTGCCCTGGATTCTAGTTTATATCCGCGATAGAACCAGTACCTATCATATCATGGGGTAGAAATAAACTCAGTGAACGGTGGGTGACACTAGTTCTATATCTACTAGTCCTTTGGGAATTTAAAAATAATAAATACAACATACTGATCCCCACACTAGGTCATACCTTTATCGTGGGTATCCAGAACTGTGAGGGACTACGGTCCCACGACACCCAGACCCGAAACAAGTATCTGTCTGTCACACAAAAATTTGTTTCGGTGCGGGTATCGAGCCTCGGACACTCGTTTCACAGCCGGCTACTTGCCCGCTGCATCACAGAGGCTGTCGATGTAGGTATGAACTTATGTTACGTTTTGTTATAATTACTCAATATACTAATGTAATGGACTGCCTCGGTGGCGCAGTTGTAATTGCGCGTGCGTTACGACTGCAGTGCTGAGGCCTCGGGTTCGATCCCCGGGTCGGGTAAAGTGATATTGGGTTTTTCTATCTAGAAATTCTCAGTATTAGCCCTGATTCTGGAATGGCTATCACATTATGGGACCGAAATTCGGCGAAAAGTTGGTGTACTGGTTACACCTCTGCCTACCCCTTCGGAGATTACAGGCGTGAGTGTAAATGTATGTATGTTGTTATAATTAATCCACCAGCTGTACACAGCGTAGATAGGTCTAGGTCAGCAATAGACAAACGAATTATGCTTTCATAAATTACCCCACGAGCGAATTACGTACGAAATTGGAAATCTTCAACCCACGGTTTTCCTCGAAAAAACTAATTGTAGCTCCTTTTCTACGAATGAAACTATCCGAGTTGGGTAAACGAATTCCTTGATTGGCTGCTCACGTGTTTGTCCTAGTTTAATGTCAATAAATATGAGCCGGAATTAGCTCTAAAACGTTATGCCATTCTGTAGAGATACTTAAACATGCAAAGGAATGCAAACTAAAGGTTGTAGCTACTTTAATATATACGAACCGGTGACCTAAAGCAAATTTGTTATATATTTGACTTCTTTATATGTAAAATTTTGTTATATTTTTTTATTTATATTTTACAATATAATTCTTTAACACAATATTTACACGTATTATGTAGTCTTACAATAAATAAAAATGATCACTTAAAGACACACAGTAAACCCTGTACATTTTATTTATGATTTTCCATTTTATTTGTTTTTAACCTTAGATTAAGATACGTTGAGACATATCCATCTCAAAAAGTCTCTGAACTAAATAAAGAAAAACATAGTAACCCTATATATAATCTAGTCGCAACGGTGCTATAATGCGGAGAATATTATATTGCCGATTGCGAGGAAAATATTTTCGATTCATTTTTATTTAGACATTGCTCCCCAGAGAGCTCACACCTCACTATCACGTAGTCCAATCTCGAACCGGTAAGAGATCCAGAAATGAGAGTTCGCGGTCCCGACACATCCGAGCTAAATGCAAATATATCAACTGATATAAATTGAATTTTCGATATAAAGTACGTTTTGCTTATTATTATTGAAAAGCCACCAACGTTCTTGTTAAGAGCTGTGGATTACACTTTTATATTTTATTTTTTACAGACCCAACAGTCTTACGCATAGTTATGATCCCACACTAGGTCAAACATGGAATGTGGGATCAAGAACTACCAGGGACTACAATTCCACAACACCCGAAGAAGACAAGATCCGAAAGAAATACCTGTTTCTCAAACATTTGTATCGGGAATCGAACCCACGGCCTCTCATTTTACAGCAAGCCGGCTGTGAAAGCGAGTAGCCACTAACCCATTGCGTCCCGGAGGATGTCGTAAAATTGTCTGTTTAAAAAAAATATTTAGCAAATATCCAATTACCTTCGTGATGATTCTGGTTTATGGTATGTGGATCATTTGTAGATTAAAGTTTTTAAATTACAAGTGTGATGTTTGTAAACGTGCATAATTAATATATAAGTGCAAACATAAGCACTAACGCCTGTAATACCCGATTGGGTAGGCAAAGGTGTAACCAGTACACCTACATGTCGCTGAGCTTAATACTGTCCCATGATGTGATATAGTGAGCCTATCGCCATACCGGATACAACTCTAGACTCCGAGATGATATTGTGTATTACGTAGTAGAAAAACCCAGTATAACTTTTACTCGACACATCGAACCCGAGACCTCAGCACAACGGTACCGCATACCGCATATGCAATTACACCTGCGTCGTTGAGGCTA
Organism: Laothoe populi; assembly: GCA_905220505.1. NCBI lineage: Eukaryota > Metazoa > Arthropoda > Insecta > Lepidoptera > Sphingidae > Laothoe > Laothoe populi. Next base: position 14,561,531 of record HG992148.1, read on the forward strand.
TTAATATATGGATACAATATACTATCATTAGTACCAGTTTCTGCTCGGGGCTCTGCCTCGGAAAGTTCCTTTTCTTTGACAAACAATATTTTTAAATAAATATAGCCAATTTTACTGTGTGTAGCTAAGAGCTACAGCTCAGTGTAGCTAAGAGTAAAAGAAGATTTCATATAATATAGTAAACGGCAAACTAACGTGCCCACATGGTGCACGGGAGTTTGCCGCGAAGATTGGCAACATTATTTTTAGTATACTTCAAAGCCGAAAGTAGTTTGTTGAGAATCAGTAGCACAATCCATTGCACTAATTTTTAACGTGTTATATTCGTGTCCCAAAAAAATATAAAAATTTTCGTCAAACTGGTTACCTTGTTTATTCCTTAATAAAAATGCGTCGCAATATGCGTAAACGGGCCTGCTTGTGTATTAGGGAAAGGGGTGGACATTTTGAACAAACAGCAGCGCGCGGCGCGCGTATGCCCATGCATCGTTCAAGAAACGGGATACATTATTTTTGCATGTCACCGCGTGAGTTTTCCTTATTATTATTATGTCATATATTTATCTGATCTTTTATACCAAAATCTAATTTGGGTGTTTCGGCTTTATTGTAAATAATAAATAATACTACCCTTGTATTAAACATTGTCCCACTGCTGGGCACGGGCCTCCTCTACTAATGAGAGGGGTTAGGCCTTAATCCACCACGCTTGCCTAATGCGGTTTGGTAGACTTCACATACCTTCGAAATTCTTATAAGAATTCTCAGGTATGCAGGTTTCCTCACTATGTTTTCCTTCACCGTTAAAGCAAGCGATTAACATTTAATACACACATAACTTTAGAAAAGTCAGAGGTGTATGCCACTTGAGTTTCGAACATACGACTTTCATCTTGACAGTCCGTACCGCAACCAACTAGGCTATCGCTGCTTTATGGTATACAAAAACTAATCTTGTATAAGCTATCTCCGTGCGTATCAGCGAAGATCCCATTCTTAGGAGTTGAAGAGGTCGCCATGGCCGAAATCGGTCGAAAGAAATTAATGTGACAAAAATAAATTTAGTGAAGCGTGGATATGTTTGTTACACTCCAGCTTACATCTTCGATGAAATAGGTTTGAGCTTATAGTACTGCCCCGATCAAGCTAGCCAATTCATCCTTTACACAAAGTTCTCTGCAACTTGCTCTACCACTTTTAAGTGAGTTGAGATTGAAAAAAGTTATATGAATCTTAGCAAAAGTATTTTATCATTGAATGCAGACCATAAAAAACAATAAGTTTTATGGGACGTCACATAGAACTGAAATAGCGATGCGTTTGCAAAGAAACTGGATGTTAGTTTGATTTAAAATTTGAGTTTAATAGTGTTTATCGTAGATCAACTTAATCAACCACGTTTTAGTTAAGTACAAAACATCAGAGAAAATCATGGTTTTATATTTAAAGTACTGCCTCGGTGGCGCAGTTGTAATTGCGCATGCATTACGACTGCTGTGCTGAGGTCTCAGGTTCGATCCCCGGGTTGGGTAAAATGACATTGAATTTTTCTATCTAGAAATTCTCAGTGTTAGCCCGGAGTCTGGAACTTGTGCCCGGTATGGCGATAGGCTCGCCCCCTATCACATTATGGGACCGAAATTCGGCGTAAGTGGGTGTACTGGTTACACCTCTGCCTACCCCTTCGGGGATTACAGGCGTGAGTGTATAAGTATATTTAAAGTAACAATGTAGGTAGTGATTAATATAGCCTAGACAGTTCTATCACAGTCCGATGAGACTAGGGGTCCGAAAAATACTGGTTCATAAATAAAAACCGGTGTTCATATGTTTGTGAACTGAAGTACACAATTCTACGCTCTCACGGTGCTTATCGATGTGGAGCAGACAGCACATTGTCTGAACATGACAAGTCAGTTATAGATATTGCGCCTTGTGTAGCGCTTTGCATATAGCACCACTTAAGAAAATTGAATTGGTGATTGTAATTGTGTATCGGATGAGAAGACACAATTCATTTTGTCACAGAGTATTTATGGACGTCATTTACCTACAATAGAGAAGACAGAAATAAAATTTCTTAATTAATAAAACGGTTTTATGACATCCTTTTTATTAATATTGTAAGACGTTTATTTAAATAATGTACCTAATATAATATTTCAAATGAATGAATTCGTGAATTAATACAGATGACATATGCGAAGCATCAATAAAGTATTTCCATGCCATTAGTTATACAATAGACGTGTAAAATTTTGATTTCATTATTTCCACGTCTAATCCTACTATCCTACTTCCTACTAATATTATAAATGCGAAAGTTTAGATGGATGGATTGATGGATGGATGTTTGTTACTCAATCATGCTACAACGCCCGGACGGATCTGGTTGAAATTTGGCACAGAGATAGATTATAGTCTGGAATAGCACATAGGCTACTTTTTATCCCGGAAAAATGTACAGTTCCCGTGGGATAGTTTAGTTTTTCACGGAGCAAGGGATCGACATGATTTTGTGTATAGTGGTAGTTTAGGGATCAGAAAATGACATATGCCACCTTTTATCCCGGAAAACTGCACGCATACTATGGGCTAGCAAAATATAGAAAAGTCTAATAGCTTAAGATTCCTTCATGGATTGTATACCTTTCCTTCCAAAAATAACCCCCACGCGGGCGGAGCCGCGAACAGCATCTAGTTCGTTTATAAAATAGTATAATTTACTACTTTTTTTCGACGAGCCATATGATTTATCTCATTTATTCAGTACTATCTATCTAATCACAATCTAACATCCAGTAAAAGCCTTTAGGTTTATTAGCATCTACGTACTCGTCGTCTAAATTCCCTGCGACACATCCACTTTCAGCTCCTAGTACGTTAGTACGTGATGACATAATCGGTTTACATGTCAGATGCGAATAATAGCGAGAGCTGTATATCTCGATCCAGATAGGATTATGTAGATATTTATTACTTTACTCATCATTATCTATGATTTTATCTTTCTTTTTACAAGTCACATGTATATTTCTGACTCCAAACTGGGTCAAACCTGTATGTTTTTTTTAGTGCAGTAGGCAGACAAGCAGATAGGCCACCTGATGGTGACTAGTCACCGCCGCCCATAGACTTCTGCAATGCCAGAGCACAGCAGAGCCGCTGCCTACTGTTTAAGGACTTCTCTTCTGTGTGTGGGTATCAAGCAATACAAGGGCCTATAACCCCACAGTACCTAAGCCCGAAAGAATTATTTGTGGATTACACCTGCGGCCTCTCGATTTACAGCCGCGTTTTCTGATTTTTTCGGGTTTTTGTTATCCAGTATGTCAATCATTTGTTATGTAATTAATGTGCTGTGAAAGCAGACGGTTTTATCACAGTGCAACGGGGCATGTATATATAAAATCATACGTATTGTACTTTCACCTTATTCTCTAAAGCCATAAAACTGTTGTAAGAACACGAGGTAGTGTTTATAATAACATATATTATTATAAACACTGCCTCGGTGGCGCAGTTGTAATTGCGCATGCGTTACGACTGTTGTGCTGAGGTCTCGGGTTCGAACCCCGGGTCGGGTAAAGAGATATTGGGTTTTTCTATCTAGAAATTCTCAGTATTAGCCCAGAGTCTGGAACCTGTGCCCGGTATGGCGATAGGCTCGCCCCCTATCACATTATGGGACCGAAATTCGGCGACAAGTTGGTGTACTGGTTACACCTCTGTCTACCCCTCCGAGGATTACAGACGTGAGTGTATATGTATAAACACTTTTAAACCGTTCCACCTTGATTGATCTTGTAAGTACAGTGTGGGTATTAGTGTTAGATAAAGCAAGTCAGTACGGTTATACGATGATTATCAATACGCTACTATATTACTGGCAAGTTGACTGGTAAATCGAATTAATTTGTACAGCTAGGAGATGTTCATATACCTGCTCATGTTTCAAACTGATTTCCTCGAGCGTAATGATCGTATTATATCTCTACTAGCTGTTGCTCGCGGCTCCGCCTGCGTGGAGGCTATATTCGGGAGCAGAAGTATACAATCCAAGGAGTTGTCTTCTGCACTGAGGCACCTGTAGCGATTGTCCAGCCTCTCAGGTGTTGTGCCTGAATCTTGAGATTGCATCTAAAGAATACCTCATAAGTTTAACCTCTCTTTGCCCCTTTTAGGAATGATTTTTCAAAAACGTTGAAACACGTATTTCTTTATTTCCTACCAAAAGCCTAAATATGAATTTACAGATCCCTAAGTCGAGGAATTATGGATATCTGATACAAATTTTGAACTCCTATTTGACCCCTTTCAAGGTTGTTTTTTGAGAAAAAAGATAGCCTATGTCCTTATCCCGGATTTAATGTATTCCTTTACCAAATTTCATTACAATCCGTTCAGCCGTTTAGTCGTGAAGAGGTAACAAACAAACAAACAAACAAACAGAGTTACTTTCGCATTTATAGTATTAGTATGGATGGCATAAACTAAACACATCAGGAACTACTTAGATAGATACTAGTGCAAGACTAGATTTGTTCTAACTAGTATTTCAATATCTTGCTATTTCGATACTATAAGGATCCAATCAGATTCTTCAGTCAGATCAAATATTTAAACAATTTATACTTAATGTTTATCTGAAATTTGAGTCTTTTGTTTATTAGTTTAACTTCTATGTCTTTAGTTTAAAACTGGTTATGTCTGTTTTCCGTTTCTATGGTTTCCACATCTTTTACCTTGTCTGGTGTATAGGATTGAATTTTTTCTTTAATTCGATTAAATAAATTACTTTACACAAAAATGCTATGGGATGCTAAAGTAAAAAAAAACAATAAATATTTGTGATTGTTTAAATGCCTTTTTGTTATAAGAATTAAATAATCCAGAACACCATTCGCTAACACATTGCGATGGTGCAATCATTGAGTTTGTAATAGATGATACAAAATACTTTTAAAAGTTAATCCAGGTCACGCGCTAGATAGAAGCCATTTCGTACTACATTTTATTAAAATTCATTAGTACGTAGTTTCTTTCTGAGCTCGTTCTTCGTTAATAAGTACAAATTATTTCTCACAGCTTGAGCAACAGGAGCAACATCAAGGATCATGTAGGAGCGATCTATAGACCTATTGTGTTTTGGAGAGCACTATCATCTAAATATCGAGTAAGAGCCAATTGGGTTTGTGCTCGATATAGCCTGTCTAACTAATAGTATAAAACGCTACTTGCGCAAATATGCTGTTATAAAGGACTTACGTCATAAATACTAAAAATGTATCTTTTATACCTTTTTCTTTTTACATATTGTTTTTGTTAAATTTTGAAATGATGGGAATATTAACACCTTTCATAGTCTTCACTAAACTTACATCTCTTGATCTGACAATAAATCCGCAGTAACAAGGGTCTACTAAAAGCATTGCCTACATCTTAACGACTTAAGAAAATAAATTTGGAACAATCAAATCTTTATTTTATGCTAAATCTTTATTTATTCATTGATATTTTTTTTATAAAAATGACCAAAAACTTTGTTTTGTATTTATTTAGTTAACATAAACTTAAACAATTTGTACTTTAAATAAGAAAATATGTTGAACAAAATTCTAGCCACATTGCTTTCCATTGGGACCAAAATATAAACAATTACTATATTTGTAATGGTGAAAAACAGGAACATTTTTCAGCAATAGTTTGTAGTTTATGTAATAAAATTTTCCTATCATTTTCACTGTTATATTTCATTTCTTTTACTAACCCATACTACATCAGCGAACACGTAGCGTATATTTTCTGTAAAAATGTAGAGAAGAATGCGACACGGTCTTGTTAGTTTAGTCTTGAAATTCGAGTATAAAACCAGCTATGAAGCTTTTCTTCATAATAAAAAGACAGATATTGGACTAAAATATATTTATATAAAAATAAACTTTCTAATTGTATTTTATTTTAAGAGGTACTTAAAATGGATCTCTAGTATGCTATATATATACACTCACGCCTGTAATACCCGAAAGGGTAGGAAGAGGTGTAACTAGTACACCCACATTTTGCCGAGCTTTAATAAGCTTATCGAAATTACTGTCCCATGATGTGACAGGGGGCGAGCCTATCACTATACCGATACAATAGAATACAATTTCAAACTCCGGGCTAATACTGAGCATTTTGTGATAGAAAAACCCAATATTATTATTATATTATTTCTTTACCCGACCCGGGGATTGAACCCGAGATCTCAGCATAGCAGTCGTACCACGTACGCAATTACAACTACGCCACCGAGGCAGTCAGTCAGTAAAATGCTATAGATATTTGATAATATAAAGGTTGCAACCCATGTTATATCTCGCCAAGATGTTTAACGGTGTGTAACCATATAACTTTATATACCTTCGTAAGATTTACCTATTTAAGTAGCAAAAATACTGTTAATTTATTAAAGAAAAATACAATTTAAATCATCACAGCAACATCTGGAACGACGTGACTCTGGAATAATATAAATCAAAAAAAGTTAATCGTGGAAGAGAAATAGACTTTTTTGTGTTTTGTAACCGTGAATAAGGCTGGAACAGAGGGACGGCGCGGAGTTAAATCGACAAAGTTATCCAGTCAAACTGTGCCATCCGCCATTCATTGCGCGGCCGAACAGAACCACAAGTTTGAATGAAAGCATTCAAAACTTGTGCGGTCACATCGCGACGGTCTGCGCCATTCCTAGATACAATACATTATCTGGCTTAAAAAATAACCTGTCAAACTACCAAGTAAAACATACGGCTTGAATTTACTAATTCATCAAAACACACAAGTACTCATCGCACATAAGACATTGGCAGAATTGTCGACATCGGCAGAATTTGCCATTCATCAAAAATTGAATTGACTTGAACTCTCTGAAGTATGTTGTCTTTATTCCGAGAACAATCTACACTGTTTCTAATATTTTACAATTAGCTTTGGCCCGATGTTCCGCATGCGTTTTTACGTTTAGTTGCTACTGTGCCATACACAATGACTATGTTTTAATCCAGAATATATGCTAGCCCTAATTAGAATTTCAGTCAATTCTGATTAGCCGACTAAGCATGAAGAGGTAACATACATACACACTCACAAATTTTCGCATCCATTATAATATTAGTGTCATAAATCAGGTTTTTCAGTTTAGAAATAGAATAATATGCTTTATCGAAACGCTGTTACCAATTTATTTCTGGTGTTCTCAATTCAAACTTTTCACTTCGTAACACGTGAATTAACACAAAGAAAGAATAAAAGCTTTCACAACCCTCGCGAGACCTCAACCTCTTTTACGGGATTATTAGTAAAAGATAAAATAAATGAATCATAAAATAAGCTGGCAAAAAGATTATATTACTTTATTAAAATACCGATGCAAAATATACCTATAGACTTAACCTTGTAATATAGATCATTGCAATAATGCCCATAATACCTCGAAGTGATCCCAATAAATGACCTGCGCTTCATCACTTTTTGTTCAGATCCCTTATCTGTCTTTCTTCTATGTGCCGTAAATGATGAGGCGACCTTTTGCCACACCCGCTTTGTCTTTTATGACCTACACATTCTTATGAGGCACAGTAGGTATATATTTGATATTAACTGTACGGTCGACAGTTACACCAAAGGTTTATGTCGTATCTAAATCCAAACATTAAACAAAAATCAAGTTTTTATTGTAAACCGTTCACAACATTTTATATGCACCGTAGTATGGGCATGTATTCTGAAACCCTTTTAGACTTTATTTGAAGTAGATTGTCCTACAAATCTTCTCTCGAAATAGGTATTAGGGAGGAGTAAATTTACCAGGGTCAATATTGACTCACAGTGCCGGATTTTGTTGATACTCGCACTTTTATTTAGTCTAGTTAGGACCCTCTGTTTATATTCTACAAGTATTTGTAGATTGAAAAGTACGAGTGTTCTATATAAGGAATAAATTAACATGATACCAACATCAACAAAACTATGCAGGATGAATATTTTAAAAGGCACAAAACACTTTATTGATTGGTTTAATTATCACTGTTACACATCTCAGTGCTTAATATTAATACAACCGCATGTCAGGATTTACTAATGGCTTCTTTTATAATTAATCTCTTAAGCGTACGGACAGTATTACCCTCTAAGCTGAACTACGCGCCCAATTGAACTGATTACACTTACTGCACCGCGAACGAACCCTGAATGTACTCACTACCAACTCTTCTACTACAAAGACATTTATTATTATACCAAACTAATAAAAAATCTTAAATGAAATGATAATTGTTCCTACCGCGAATGCAAAAATCTATGTGATATATAATATCCGTGTTTTACCAATACATCGAACTAAGTACAAGTAACACTAGAAAAATAAATCAAATATATATTTTTTTGTGCTTTTATAATTATATGTTACCTACTTACAATTTTCTTCTTTACGAATAGACGCGTATAAAAGAAGAAAATTGTAAGTAGAAACGTAAACGCGATTATGACTTATAATTTTAATTTCCGTTGCGTTTCCACTGGCTGCACATAACATTTTTTAAGACGAACATTTCTGACTAAGTTACTGGTTGAAAACCAAGGCGGTTTCAGTTTGTGACGTCTTTCTCGATTTGTTTGATTTTGGCAACTTAAATTTCTGCGAGCAAGTAAGTGAAACTGCATTAACAGACTGTCAAAAACAGGCTTGTTCAACATTTTACAAACTTCTTCGCGTTGTCTTGTCTCAAGCAAATACTTTGATTTTATATCTATGGTATAAATTTAAACATGTTGGAACATCCCTTCAATCATCATCAGCCGGTGTCAGTCCACTGTTGGACGTAGGCCTCTCCCAAGTAAAGCTTGAGTAAATGTTGCTATTCAATTGGGAATTTTAAAAATCCTTATTAGTAACTTAGTGTAAATGAAATAAATCACTTGTTAAATTGGTATATTTATACTCTTAAAAAAATGTATTACTGTATAATAGTTGTTTCTTCTAACGCGATGAGATAGACGGGATAGACACACTTCTACTTTAAGAAGATTTTGTACTTGTTAAACACCAATAACAAATATTATATTAATCTCTTTAGAACGCTGCAATTCTGGTGTCGAATGCTTTGTTTGCATAATTCTTTCTTATTGGAAAAATATTTTAGCCTTATGTGACAATTTTTGCGATAAAATGTTGTGCAGATTTAGGTATGGGTGATTCGCCTAATCCTACTAACATTATAAATGCGAATGTTTGGATGGATGAAAGTTTGTTACTCAATCACGGTACAACGGCTGGACGGATCTAGTTGAAATTTGGCACAGAGATAGATTATAGTCTGGAATAGCACATATGCATAGGCTTTTTATCACGGAAAAATGTACAGTTCCCGTGGGATAGTTAGTTTTCACAGAGCAAGGGATCGACATGGTTTTTTTGCATAGGATCAAAGAATTACATAGGCCACTTTTTATCCCGGAAAAATAAACGCTTCCCATGGGATAGGAAAATATAGAAAAGTGTAATAGCTTAAGATGCGTCCATGGATTTTTTAGGTTTTCTTTCAAACATAACTACCACGCGGGCGAAGCCGCGAGCAAAAGCTAGTTATTATATAAATAGGAATGTTTTCAGTGAATTTTAATCATTTCGTCCGTCGTATTATGTTTAATTATAATATTCACTAAACCTGTAACCTAATCCTAATACTGACCCGTATGAGGCTTAATTAAATCATCGTTTAATCAAGATCATCACTGATGTTCAAAAGATTGCTTTTACTTTTTTACTAGCAATAAAAAACTTTGCATTGCCCGGGTCGAAATACATCTTCCACTCAATGTAATAAATAAAAAAAAACTTAAATAAGATAGAAAACAGTTTTTCTATCTTATTTAAGTATATCTTATTTAAACAGATCCTTGTACGCCTTAATTTTAAATATTTGAATATAAGAATTTTCAGAATATTTAAATAACACATTCCAGAACATTATGGATCGAATCGGTACAATCATGTTCTGCTGATTTAAAACATTTAAATTCATTCTAGAATTTTTCAGAATAATAAAAAAAATCAGACCAATCCAGAATCTCCCTGACAGATTTAAATCATATTTAAATATTTCAATGTACTTTAGAACATTCTAGATTATTTTTGTCGATACGAATTATTTTATATAGTTTTGCATATTTTAATATATTTCAGGACTTCAGATATTTTTTAAGTTTTTTTAGAAACTTATTATAGAACTTATAGAACATATATTGACAGCCTCCGTGGCGCAGTTGCCGTGTAACCGGCTGTGAAACGAGAGACCGTGGGTTCGATTCCCACACCGGGACAAATGTTTGTGTGACAGACAGATATTTGTGTTAGGAGTCTGGGTGTTGTGAGACCGAAAGTCTCTCGTAGTCCCGATACCCACAACACAAGACTTGTATCGTAGTGTGGGGTTGAGGCTATGTGTGTCACTGTTGGGTGTTATTTATTTATATTTCTTGAATATTCTAGAACAATCTGGAAAATTCTCGAGTTTACATAAGTCATACAATGTATTGGGAAAAGATAGAAATTTTCCAACAGACATTTCACACCAACCCACCGACACCAAACTCTCTTACACATCCAGACCAAGGACTATCTACCACTACAACTATGAGTGGGTGGCAGTAGGTGGTTATAGAGAAAAGACTGGACTAACCCACAGACACTCTCCTTTTATATTGTATTATCTATTTGAAAAAGGAACATACTATATGTGCCAAAAAAACTAAATTCTTGCTTTTTACGACTTCAGTAGAAGGTAGTCCTTAATTCAATGCTTGTTTTTATAAATATTAATAAAGAATTCTCCTTAACTACTGAAACAAAAAAAAAATAAGCAAAACGCTCGCGCCACAAAATTTTCCACACAAACGACAAACTACCACGTTATGTTCCTAATTAGGTCTATATATGCCTATTTGTATAAAATTTATTATTATAGAGATTGTCCTTTATGTGGGACTGGGCTAAAGAAATTAGTATATACTGCCCCAGCAATAGTCATTGCTGCCAGGAAATTAATGTAAATTTTATTGTGTTTTGTATTATGTTTTGTGTGTGTAGAAAAATAAATAGTTTTAAAAGCGTGGTTTGTAATGCAATCAATGTATTTCTAAAAAACTTACAAAATATCTATGCACTACACAAAAAAACGCTATTCCTATCATGACGTCATCACAAAAATAGTGTTTTTGAAAAAATTAAACACATTATATACATACAATGTTTAGCATGAAGATAATAAGTATTATACAAAACATTGTATTTGCTTTCTCTTCAGCCTGTTACGTAGAAAGAATTTTTACGAGGACTTTAATTCGCTGACGTAATCTTAGTGGAATATATAGCTGCAATAAATTATGGAATAATTAAAATGCCCCTTGGACACTGACTGATATACCGCCTTCTTACGTTGGGGGACAGATTGTGCTCATACCAGCCGAAGCGGCAAAAATGTGGCAACACCCGTCAACATGTCGTGCAGCTCATGAATAAATTAAAAAAAAAAAATGTCATGCAGCTTGATACTTTTTACGTGCACAGGAAATGAAATGAAATCGTTTATTGATCATGTAGGCAATTACATAGCTCTTATGACAAGTCAGTACATTAAAAAAAAGTAAAGAAATTTAAGAAAAGGATATCAGCTTATGTATACATAGCATACATAGCATCATCAATACACTAGCAATCAATTTATTCATTTATAAGGTGTTTATAATTTTTATTTTTAATGTTATTCAAACAAATACCAGTCAAATATAACAGGATTTATTAAAGCTTTGCAAAATTTTTGGACTGATCCAAAGTAGGTACAATTCACTTAATGTCAATGTAAATCGCTTTATTGGCCTAGTGTACAAAGACTATCAATAGACAGCCCAATCTCCATTCAGGTTGTTGACTAAAAATATGACATAGAAGGATAAAAGAAAACACGCGTGCTACAGATATAGCCCTGTTAGTGTTTAAAAATTGCTCAGACATTTATAGATTTATTTACTACAGAAGAGGTATAAAATGGCTAACTTGTAAACAATCGCTGTAAATAACAACCCAGAATCCTCTTCAATTTTACATTGAACGAAGGATATATTAATTTGAAACCGTCAATCTAACTGTCGCATATTTGTTACAAGATTAAATTCCTTGGATATTAAGAAAGACCATATTGAATGGCGCGTTTGTTACTTGTTTTAAATAATTTTAATATTGTTGCGGCTTATATTTTAATTTTGATGAGGTTTGGAGGTATTTAATTGAATAAGAAGAATTATTGATTATGATGTTGTTGTAATGTAGGTATATAATCAATTAAGAAATAAGAAATTTGATGGAATTATCTATGGTGAATTTGTGTATATTTCCATCGGACACAAATTAAGGATAACTCAATGAATTGTCGAATTGAAAACTGATGATATAAATTGTAATTGATTGCCCTAGAATTTGAACCCCGTTTTGTTGGTTTCTCACATATGGAACATTGTGCAGCCAAATAATGTAGAGATGATGATTTGATAATTGTATTTAGACCTGGGTAGAGTAATCAAGATCTCTATCTATATCTACCTAATTCTTCTATTCTAATTCTTCTATATCTACCTAATTTAACATATTTTGGGATTAGTCAAAGTAGTAGTTATTTACTAAAATCCATATGTTACGAGCGATTAAAATTTTTGGGCTAATGTTAAATTGATTATAGATATTTTTAGGCAGAAATTGAATAATAAAATACCGGCCGAATGAGTCGGAATCGCACTATGCCGTTTTTATTATTTGTTAAATCTTGAATAGGGTCACCTTAGGGTAAATTAACTCCTCCTGTTGTAATGTAATAAATAACTTTCCACATTCAATGCATTGACATTTTTTGTTACAAAAACTATAATAATAATATTTTTAACTCACTCTTATTATGATGTGGCAACACCTAATCAAAACATTCGGACCGATTATACTATAGAAATGAATACTATATATTACGTCACTGGGTTTTACGCTCTACTATAAAAAGCTCTATAGGAGAGCCGCAATACGTTCATTTGGCATTCGCAGACATACAAATTAAAAAATTGTTTAAAGAAACGTAATCGTATGGAGCCATGTAGTCCAGGGTTCGATTTCCAAAATTTGCCTAGTGACAAATGGGGATGCCGTAATGGCATGTACTTTAATTTGGCGCTGAAATATTTTAAAAATAATTTAATACAGCCACGACAACATCCTGAAGATTTATAACGTATTTATTTATTTATTTATACTCTTTATTGTACACTAAAATACATAAAAAATTAAAACAAAAATAATTTAAAGTACAATTGGCGGTCTTATCGCTCTCGGCGATTTTTTCAAGACAACCATGGGATGGAAAAAAAATTTAAAAGGGAAAAGAAAAAGTGGAGGGCAGTTTATGTACATAATAGTTTTTAGGAAAAACAGAACTTATAAAAAAAAATTACTTATAAATAAAGGAATAAGTAGAATAATGTTGTTACTTATACAAAATAATTATAAATACACACAGACGCATATACATACATATATATAAATACATACATATACATACATATACATACATACACATACATACATACATACCTATTTATATATATAAAATAACTAAATACATGCATACTTAAACATAAACATACACACATATAAATATGCTAGATATGTTATTGCATAATAATTAGAGTGGATCGGATCAAAAGAAAAGATAATGGTCTTCAAGTTTTTTAAAGCGTACGTAATATAAATATTTATTCTACTTGTCTGTGTATTAAACAGACAGACAGAACTAAAATTGAACTTTTGTAATGATACACTAAATCTTTTTTTTTTTTTAACACCCAACAGTCACACACATAGCCCCGACCCCACACTAAGATACAAGTCTTGTGTTGTGGGTATCAGGGACTACGAGAGACTTTCGGTCTCACAACACCCAGACCCCGGACACAAATATCTGTCTCTCACACAAACATTAGTCCCGGTGTGGGAATCGAACCCACGGCCTCTCGTTTCACAGCCAGCTACTCGCCAACTGCGCCACGGAGGCTGTCAAATTTATCATTAAACACTCCAGAATAAACTTACGTGTACCGCCACCTATTGGTTTCAGAATAAAACACGTAGAAGGGTGCGAAATGATGCCATTGAAAGCGCTTTCGAAACAGTTCGTTAGCTATGTGTGCACGAATTAACTTCTGACTGAAATACCGTAAGGTGTCGCTTTTTGATAAATATCAGAGATAGATATCTTGTGACGTAAAAAACTCAGAATTTGAAATATCAAATCAAAGTATTTTTTCTTGTAGTAGGGTTTTATTTTTAACGTGATTAAGGTTTTAGCAGTGGCGTGGTAGTAATCACAACGAAGTAAATAACAGTCACCCTTCGTAAAGCAGTTAAACGAAATTGAAACACAAATCCAGGCTATAAGGCCTTTTTAAATGCAACAATAAATGAAATCCGTTATCAAATAAAATGAACTTTATGTTCATAGAAATAAAGTTTTTTACAAATACAGTAGGTACACACATATACACTCACGCCTGTAATCCCCGAAGGGGTAGGCAGAGGTGTAACCAGTGCACCCACTTTTCGCCGAATTTATTACGGTCCCAAAATCTAATAGGGGGCGAGCCTATCGCCATACCGGCCACAGGTTCCAGACTACGAGCTAATACTGAGATTGGGTTTTCATATCTAGTTTTCTAGATATGAAAACCCAAAATCACTTTACCCGACCCGGGAATTGAACCCGAAACCTTAGCACAGCAACCGTAACGCATACGCAATTATAACTGCCCCACCAAGGCAGTCACGCCACAAATACAGTTCAAATACGTAAGCAATAATTAAGTTGATCACAGTATAATGCCAGTGTATGAACTACGATTATACGCTATGTTTCAATAGGGTACCATGCCGTCTTTTTTCTATTCTGGCTCAGCAAAGTGACCACACTGCACCTGATGGTAAGCGCAGTGCCGTCCAGATAGAGTATCAAGTAGCGAGAGACAGTCTATCCCCCGCTACTCAACACATGCCGGCCTGCTGTTTAGCTTCTTCACATTACGCCTAAAGGATCCAGGATCATAGGAGGGAGGGAACACGGTAGCGGGCAAACTGTTCCACAGATTGATGGTGCGGCAAAAATACAAATTTGCGAACCTCTTGGTTCGGGCCAGGGTAGTAGACACCACGAAGCTGTGGCTCCGCCAGCCAGTACGCGTGGTTCTGGTATGGAAGGGAGAGGATGGGATAAGATCAAAAAATTCTTCAGAGCATTAGCATACAGACGGTAGAACACGCTAAGCGAGGAAATATCCCTACGCAGCTGTAGCAGCTCCAGGCTGTTACTCACGTCTGCATCATTCACAATGCGGATGGCCCGCCGCTGCAACCCATCCCAGGCATCGAGAAGGTACCTTGCGGAACCGTCCTAGAGGTGCGATTCCATTCCCGGCGCACCTGCGCTTTATATAAGCGGTAGAGCTGACCAGGCGTGAAAAACCGCCGCACCCTGTTCAGGATTCCTGCGTGAAGTGGCGGATATTACGCCCTCGATGTGACTCCTTGGATTATATATTATATTGTGATATATGCTAATTGAAAGCATGCTAAGCTTATGCAAAGCAGAGATGAAGAGACGAACTGGATGCATTCGATAGAGAATGGCAGAACATGACGGTAGACAGAATGAAGGGGAAGAATAGAGAGGAGGCCTTTGCCCAGCAGTGGGACACAAAATAAGCTAGCTAAAAAAATATATATGCTAATATATGTATCATATGAGATAAAACCACTTCAAGATGCCATCGGTGATCGATACACGTGGCCAAAACACAAGGAATATTACAATTAGTGAGGAAACAGTCCAATGAAGCATTTAATAACCTCCTCTTATGTAATGTGTTATGATAATGTGAATATAATGAGAACAAATGAAGACAATAACACTTCTTAGGATGTGACTAATGATGACAGTAAAAGTGGAGAGCCATCGTGGACTAGCGACGAGTGAAGATAAATGTACTTCATTTATATCCTTATAACATACACAACAATTATAACAGTGGGCGAAATCTATATATACACATATATAAAAGAAGAAACTGACTGACTGACATATCAACGCACAGCCTAAACGGCTGGAGTTAGAGACTTGAAATTTTGACAGTAGGTACCTTTTATGAAGTAGGCATCCACTAAGGAAGGGTTTTGGAAATTTAAGGGGGTAAAATAGGGGATAAAAGTTTGTATGAAAATCCGTCATTTTTGAAGTTAAAATCATGAAAATTGGTATTTGGTTTTTCAGTTAAAAATATATATTTCAAATTTTTGGAAATTCCAACCGTAAGGGGATAAAATAGGGGATGAAAGTTTGTGTGAAAATTCGTCATTATTGAAGTTTTTCTCCCAAGCATGACCTCCATGCGGGCCGAGCCGCAAGCATATAATATATGCGGGTAAGCCACTATAGATTCCTTTTTGAGCAAACGGAGTTTTCTAAAGTTACGTTGATACTGACTCGATTAAACTTCAGTTTGGAGTGCACAAAATGCCACCAACAAAATCTTAAGATGTACTTTAAAATGCTTTACGAGACACATGTCCAAATTTTTCTTTGTCGAGAATTCTTCGCCTGCACGGAATAGTGGAAAGATAGTTTGAATTTAGAATAATTCTTATAGTCTCATAGTTAAATCGTGATTGTGTTAAATAGCCGTGTAAAAAATTACAAACATATTTTAACAAAATAAAATATTACGTAACTTCAAAGCCAATGTATATTTCACTTTGAATAAATATCTTAGTGACTTTCTGGAACATCTCAGTGACTGTAAAGTAAATCATATAAGGATCCTTTTCTGCTCTGTCGAGCATAAGAGGTAACGATATGACAGCAAGGTGATAGCAGGTATCAGTGTGACAGCGACGGCGACGCTAACGTTAAATTTTATCATGGAGCTAATTAACATGAAACCTTTGGTTCTGTGTTCATAACAAGTGAGTCGTGTGCTGCTAACCTTGACGCGTCTACTTGCCAACTTCGTATAATAATTAATTATGTAACTTATTGTTAGAAAAAGCCGGCTCATTTTATAGTTTTATTTTTCATATCTTTGCGGTATTTTTCTTTACTAAAACATCTGTACATTTACATAAATGTATGCGAGCCAGTACCCATTATACACGGTCAATATTCTGACAGAACATGCATGCATTTAACTATTAAAAGCCCTGGTAAAAAATTACTTTTTAAAACGTTTTTTTTACCAAACAATACTGGAGTGCCTTGATATTTGTTTAAGAAATTCAAAATAATGTGTTGCTTTTTACCGCATTCGTGTCAAATAATACAAAAAGTTTCTAGGTCGTGCTTTTTATACCTTTACCACTGAGTTCTTTGTATTTGTTACAGTAGGTAATTGCAAATGTTGTCTTAGTCACAAAGCATTGCATAAATTATTATGTTACATATTGTATTATTTTACTACCACGTATTTGATAAACAAATAAGAATACACAAGTATTTCGCTCTTGAGTATCCAGAATTGAGAATCATGAACCCTTGTACACAAATATGTAATTTTGAATTACATTTAATGGATCCTGTGTGGGGCTTTTAAGGGTGCTTGAAGCATTCGGTTCATAGTTAATTTAATATATATGACGTACAAAGGGTTGTAAAAACAAAGTCAGCCTACGAAAGTCGGACCCCATCCGCTTCGTAAAATAAACTGTAAATATAAGAATGAAGATTTCAGATCCTAGTAAGGGCTTGAGTCTGGATTACTTACTTTATCTTGGCGAAGGCTACGAGAGATCAACAATGTAGTCTTAAAATTGAATAACTTAATAACATTTTGAGAAGATTTTGTGAGTAAAATGTGCAGCTCTTATAAAAATTATTAATTATTTCGCATGCAGATTAAATAACCTAATTGGATTTGATATTTTTTGGTTTTTACATTAAAGGAATATAGCCAGAATTAAATACATGAATTGCATTATGGTGCCATTTTATGACTTTAAAAAAGACTTGACACTATGTAAGTTTAAGTCAAGAGTGAATAGGTATCTTCTAGGCAAGCGTGCTCCACCATAGACCACATTATCACTTACCATCAGGCGATATAGTGGTCAAAGGCAAGCCAATTGGTAGTAAAAAAAGATTATAAACAATTATATAAAATATATTAAAAGATTATAAACTATTATATATTAACAAAAATATAAAATAAAAAGGTTTACTACTAAGGTAACTTTATAAAATACCTGAATCGGCAGAAAGTATTAAATTATATTGATAAAGACATCTCTTGTTACAGCGGCCGTTGCGAAGACTTGTTTTTTGATTAAAATAAGAACGATATCAGGTTCTCCCTCGTGGCCATCTTTCCTATAAACAAAAGATATATTTTTAAATCTATCTTGATACTTTTCAATATAAAAGACTTTATACGGTTGGCAAAGTGTAATAAAAAATAAATAAACCTAACAGCCACACACTAATAGCAGCGATAGCCTAGTTGGTTGCGATACGGACTGCCAAGACGAAACTCGTATGTTCGAAACCCAAGTGGCATACACCTCTGACTTTTCTAAAGTTATGTGTGTATTAAATGTTAATTATCGCTTGCTTTAACGGTGAAGGAAAACATCGTGAGGAAACCTGCATACCTGAGAATTCTTATAAGAATTTCGAAGGTGTGTGAAGTCTACCAACCCGCATTAGGCCAGCGTGGTGGACTAAGGCATAACCCCCCTCATTAGTAGAGGAGGCCCGTGCCCAGCAGTGGGACAATGTTTAATACAGGGCTAGTATTATTTATTATTAAGTCACACACATAGTCCTCAACTCACACGGCGGCAAGATACGAGTCTTGAGTCATAAGTATTAGGAACTAGGAGAGACTTTCGATCTCACAACACCGAGACCTGAAACAAATATTTGGCGCTCACTAAAACCATTGTTTTGGTGTGGAATCGAACACGCAACCTCTCGTTATAGAGACGGCTATTCTCCCAATGAGCCACGGAAGCTGTCAATATAATGTGAGTATTGAGTATAACATGTGATGATTTGATTCAAATAAGCAACTGGAATTGGTAACATTAATTTTGTCATTCTTAATTTAATAATGTGCAATCGTCATCCCCTCATCTTTGTTTCTTTTTGTATAACATAAGACAAGGTCGGTAAAACATGCATTTAATATTCCTCTCTACATCGTGAAAAAAATTGTTTATGTTTTACGACTGGCTGCCCGACTGACATCTCTCCTGGGACATTGTGCATGCATTATTTTATGCTTGTAATATCATATTTCACTTTAATAACAAATAAGGTAACATAGTTAACACTGTATCTGTATATATAAAAGAAGAAACTGACTGACTGACTGACTGACTGATCGATCAACGCACAGCCTAAACGGCTGGGGTTAGAGACTTGAAATTTTGAGAGTAGGTACCTTTTAGCACGTAGGCATCCATTAAGGAAGGGTTTTTGGAAATACCACCCCTAAGGGGGTAAAATAGGGGATGAAAGTTTGTATGAAAATCCGTCATTTTTGAAGTTAAATACATGAAAATTAGTATTTGGCATTTTAGTTAAAAATAAAAAATATATGTTTCAGGATTTTTGGAAATTCCGCCCCTAAGGGGGTAAAATAGGGAATGAAAGTTTGTATGAAAATCCGTCATTTTTAAGTTAAACGCATGAATATTGGTATTTTGTATTGTATACTTTTTCTCCCAAACATGACCTCCACGCGGGCGGAGCCGCGAGCAACAGCTAGTTATTAATAAGTGTTTTCAAAATATAAGATGACTGCCTCGGTGACGCAGTTGTAATTGCGCATGCATTACGACTGCTGTGCTGAGGTCTCGGGTTCGATCCCGGGTCGGGTAAAGTGATATTGGGTTTTAGTGTCAGCCTGGAGTCTAGAATTGTACCCGGTATGGCGATAGGCTCGCCCCCTATCACATTATGGAACCGTAATAAATGCGGCGATAAGTGGGTGTACTGGTTACGGCTCTGCCTACCCTTTCGGAGATTACAGGCGTGAGTGTGTATGTATATGTATGTAAAAATATATGATTGATTACAGAGAAAATAATACATTTAAAAAAAACGCTTCTTATTCTCTTTATGCAATTAATTTTCTGAATCTTTATAAGAATATATTTCTATCATAATAAGAGAATCAGTTCACTGTTTTCGTAAATAATTGATGTTGCGTTCATCTGACGAAATAATTTTCATGACTACTAGACGAGTCGGTCGTATTCTCTACATACCTAGTGAACGACGTACGAGACCATAAAAATATAGTACGAAGATATAACCGGAGACCCAATAAATTTGAACTTAAGACAAATATCACGAATCTCAGTGAGCTATAAAGTTGTAAAGTTTGCTTTTATGTAGTTTTGTATGAAAGAATGAATATGGCCAGAGAAAGAAATTATAGCCCGGCCCTTGCCCGCTGCACTGTCTGCTCTGATGACTTTTGTTCGCTCTGTGTGAGGTTTTGTGCATTTCTCGAAACGTGAAATTAAATTCTACCATATTGTTGTGCGTTTTGTTACACATTACTCCAGACGTTTCCGTATTTATGAAACCACATTCAAATGCGCTCTCTAGTTCTTTATAATGAGAGGAAGTATTCATGAAAGAGGTAATTTTAAAAGAGCATTGCAATTGCAATAGAAAAAATTTAAGTATAATTATTCATATCTTTATGTCATATGGACTAATCCTTGATCCCTCTCATTAGTAGATGTCCATGCCCAACAGTGGGACAATTTATAATATATGGCTAGTACTATTATTATTTCATATATTGACTTTCTTTATCATGCATGCATTTCATACGAAGATTTTATAATCTTTTTATGAAATGCATGATAAATTATAAAATTGTAAATAGTCAAATAACTAGATGTTGCCCGCGGCTCTGCCCGCGTGGAGGTAATTTTTGGATGAAAAGGAATACAATCCATGGAGGCACTCAAGCTATTCCACCTTTCTATATTTTGCTTTCCCATAGGAAGCGTGCATTTTTCCGGGATAAAAAGTGGCTTTTGTCATTTTCTGATCCCTAAAATGCCACTATGCAAAAAATCATGTCTATACCTTGCTCTGTGAAAAACTAAACTGTCCCACGGGAACTGTACATTTATCCGGGAAAAAAGTACCCTATGTGCTATTCCAGACTATAATCTATCTCTGTCCCAAATTTCAACCAGATCCGTCCAGCAGTTGTAGTGTGATTGAGTAACAAACATCCATCCATCCAAACATTCGCATTTATAATATTAGTAGGATTAGTCCGTAAAATCCAAAGTACACATCCTATTTAATTCGGTACTTCAATCTCTTACTATGTATGATAGCATTGACATGAGTAAAGCAACATTATTAAAAAGCGATGCCTGAGCGAGCGCTAGCAGTTTACACAGAGCGCGCGCTAATTTATTCCAGCGGCAGTCGGCAATCGACACTCGCTACCTGTAGTTATTAGTCCGAGTTATATTTTCGGATCAGTAGTTATGAAGCGGTAGGAGCGAGGGTGCGAGGGCGAGAGGGCGCGATCGGTGGCACATGTAGAATGATTGGCCCTTGTTGTTTGATTTACTCGACCTGGTTGCTAGCAACTCATTCCGCATCGCCGGCCTGCTGTTCACTTCTCTCCTTATTTGTATTGCTTTATAATGTTAGTTTGAGCTCTTTCATTGTGTTTCAAAGGCAAATGTACTCCGGCAAGTTTGTTTTCTCGTCCCTGTAAAACGTTACATAGCGAGTTGAAATTATGTGGGTAAATGAACACATTTGCTCACAAAATTTGAACTCGCTTACATATTCAGAACACGAATGAAGGTCTAAATATACGAGAAAACTAATAACATTTTATTTTGAATTATTTCCCCCTATTCGAGGGAACAATTCAAATTCCCGATTGAACAATAGAATGAAATTAAATTCACACACATTTGATTTTATTGTAGAGTCGGTAATAAAATTCTCATAGCGTTTTTTTATATCTGACAATTGAGGAAGTGGGTCACTCGGTGGTTTCATATGTTGTATACAGGTAAATATGTGTTTATGGACGTGCATGCAATCTACAATGCCTAAGAATCGTAGGTGGTTTGCCAGCTTTTTGTGACAGGAATGGGATTTGGAAAGTAGATTTTTTTAGTACCATGCGGGGCCTTTCCACTTCATATAAAATATATATATACGTTTTGAAATGAATATTTTAGTACTAGGAAAAAATCGAGAAAAAAATATGGTATTAAACCTAAAAATTACGTTAGTAGCAACTAATACGCACCTCACTGTTTTATGTTGTTTTTAAACCATTTTTTCAAACGTTTATCCATCCAACACAATAGAACACATCACTCTTTCGACGCACAGAGTCTGGTGGTATTTTCAATTTTTATTGTTCTATTCTGATGTTTTCTAGGTTCGAGATGTATCAGTTTGGTTTAATTCAGATTTTTGTTTTATTTACTTTAATTTTAATTTAAAATACAAAATTGTATACTAATTATTTTCTCTTGATCCTCTTTTTCACATTTTTCAGATACCCTTCCGATCCCCGCGATGCAAATTCCGCCTGTCATCGTTTGTAGTTTTTTTTTTATATCATAGTCCGACAAACGAGCCAGTGGGTCACCTGATGTTAAGTGATCTCCACCGCCCATGAACATCCACAATACCGAAAGTATCATGTATGCGTTGTCGGCCTTAAAGGACAGGAATAGGGATTAGGGAAGTGAAGGGGGAATCTGGGCCTCCGGTTATCTCACTTACCATACGAAACGCGACAGTGAACTGTCACTTTACGTTGGTTTTCTGTGAGACAGTGGTACTACCCCGGTCAGGCCGGCCCATTCATGCTGTAGACAAATATGTCTACAGCGTGGCTCTACCACTTTTTAACGTACGCATGCATTTGTCAAATGATGCCTCCGTGGACAATACAACAACTCTTTATTGTATAACCATAAAAAGATAATAACTATGCATACATAAGACTTAATTACTAACAGTAATTACTAACTACAGGACAGTAGGCTTTAAGTGACAAATACGCACGTCATATCATGTACGTCTGTAAACTCCTAAAAGTATCACACGCAAGTCACGTGACACATCACAAGATCACTTTTATCATGTCCCTATCTTCACTAAAGTTATTGATATAATAGAGAAAGGCGTTTAAGGCGCGTCTGACTCTTGACACGGTCGATAGTCCGCCATTACAGATCACGACATTCGAAATGCAGATATCACTAAATATTTTTCATGTTTCAAGTTAGTGATGTCAATAAAACAGTATACAGATGTAAGGTCACCGGCGAACTGTAGGCAGCGGCTTTGCTATGCCCTGGCATTGCAGAAGTCTATCGACGGCGGTGACTACTTACCATCAGGTGGCCCGTCCGCTCGTCTGCCCATCAAGACACTAATAAAAAAACTGTTGCAATCGTAATTCTGGCGCACTATTGCTAATACGAACAGACGACTAACCGATTGTACACGTTTGTATACTCCCTCTAAAGCATTCTGACTGTGCCAATGAACGTATGTTGAATGTTGTGTTTTCTTTTATCATTACCACGTTTCCTACGACAAATATCGAATGGATCGTTCGTTGTTTGTTTAAGTACGCCGAGTTTTATGAAACCGTCTTTTATTGTAAACAGCACATGTACAACATATTTGTAATCGCGGGTGTCAGTCTTTCCTATTTCGTTCTTTGATTAAAGCATTAAATCAGAGCATATCGTCGTCGTAGCGTGGTTAGGGACAAATATATCCATTATTATTTTTTATATTATAAATGTAATTTATAATCATCATCTACCTGCCCTTATCCCACACTAAGTGAGGTAGGCACAAATGGTTTTAACTCTCCACGCGGCCCTATCATGCGTCAAATCTGCATTCACTCCTTGCATGCGCATGTCCTCAATCATGCAATCCATCTCTTTTTTGGTCTCCCACGACTCTTTCGTCCATCCACACTCATATTGATAACCAGTCTTCTCACATGCCTTTTATCCCTCCTCGTCCCATGCCTATACCAAGCTAATCTAGAAATGGTTATAAATAGCATATAAATGTAATTTATTATTTTTATATTATTATTTATATTATTTGTATTATTACTATTTTGTCAACAACATAAATGGGCCCAGCTGATAACTACTGACTTAAAGGACCAAAATATTTGCATATATGCAAATATGTGGCTGCATCACAACAGAATACTCAATAATACTATTTTACACTATTAATGCGATTTCAAAATTGCCATTCCCTTAAAATGTACAAGGGAGATGTTTTTCTAGCATTTAGTAGATTACCGGAGACTAAAAACTCTTTTTTAACACCCACTCCTTCATTAAGGTACACAGTGATTTTTCTAGTGTTGAGAGTTTTCATTGGTGTTCACTTAACATAAGTAACTTTAAAATACATGATAAAAATATTATGTAGCACGGATTAATGAAGTAGGGCTTGTCGCGTCCGTCCCGTCCGTAGCCAGTACATTTCCGTAGCGACCGCGCCTCCAGACGTAAACGACACAACAGGCTTTGATCTTATCATAAAATACAGTTATGCGATCTTGTATTCAGGTATGATTATAGACTTACGAGAGACAAACACGCAAACTACTAGGCTTTACTACTCGTTTGTATTCGACTATGGATGTTTGTAACATAGGACATTGAGAGTGCATTACGCTTAAATCAGATTTTCAATTCTATCGATACAAATGCCGTGCTAGCAAAATATAAAACTTTTTTGCAAATCAAACCCCTACGAATCAATGTATGACACAATACGACGTGCAAGACGTTGAAAATAATAATATGAAAACGTTAACTTAGGGGAATAAAAATATGTTGACAATGATTTTAAACCTTGTAGTGTTTGGCATAAGTCAAGGTACAGTTTCAGCAAATAAGAATCTCACGGATAAAGTACTTAAACCTATATGTTTCTTGCATTAAAGTAGAAACTTAATTGCTATTAAGAAATATAAGGTTTTCCATTACGAATGTTACACAATATCTCCGCCAGGTAAAGATAGATCGATATTGATTTAATTTTTTAATTCGATGAGAATTATTTATATAATTTGTAATATACGTTTATAAAGATGTACTCAATGCCAAAAGAATTTTCTACCAGTCAATGAGGTGAGGCTGAGAGAAGATAATGTAGATGTACCCATATATTATGTTTGAGGGAAAATAAATTCATTAATTTTTGGGTATATGACTGTCCTGGTCGATATCTTTCAAAGTATCGATGAAACAATTTCAGATTGCTCATTGGAAAGTGAACTAAAATCACACATGAGTTGCGCGCCAGTTGAAATTTGTGCCTCATATAACCATAATCTCGCCACGTCAATCACGGAAGTCACGGAAATAAGCTTGGCGAGTCATAGGTGTAGGTACTAGTCCTTTGAACATCTGTCTACTTCTTCAGGATTTCAGGCATGCGCTCATATATATGTAACATTAATTTTCGAACCAAAAAGTAAAATTAAACGTTTTTATTTTTTACTGCCTGGATAGGCAGACGAGCAGACGGACCACCTGATGGTAAGTAGACACCGCCGCCCATAGACTTCTACAATGCCAGGGCACAGTAAAGCCGCTGCCTGCCGGTAAGACGTTATGATTTAGTACTTATACGTTGTGCATATGTTTTTTTCAGTGAGAATAATTAATTATATAGCTCATTTCATAGTTGATTTAGATAATTAACTGTAGGTACAGTTATACTATAGTCACTAAAACATGTAAAACTTGTTTGTTCTAGGCAATTTTAGGAGCTACAAATTTAAAAACTACATTCACAAACAAAAAGGCTATACTATCCCAAAGTATATGCCGAAAACAAAATATAGTAAAATTTCATAAAAACTAGTTCTTGTACCCAAAAAGACTTTAACGTGTAATAACTATATATAAAAAAAGATATTATTAAAAGTGACTACTTCAAAGGGTTTATAAATAATAAATAAACGGTAGGATAACTTTTTGAGTCATCATTTCAGACGTGCCAGCGGTTCAAATTGGAAAGTAGTGTTGATTGGGTGTGCATAAACAAATTGGCTTTACAGAGTCCGTGAAGAAATCGATTCAACTAACTTGTCTCTGAGATTTCGTAATTTCCGAAGAGCGTTTTAAAATTCTGCTACGTAATGTTTTAAATTGTGTGTTAAATCTTTATGTCTATAAAACAAGTAATATCTTTCAAAGTGTTAACATCTTCAAGGAGTGTAATATGAATTAAAAGGGCCAGACCTCATTTAAATTAACACCCTACATAAATCTGAGAAGTTTATGTTTCCTTTGAAGTTCCTCAACCAGAGGACAGAACCTTGAAGTGACATTTATCAAAAGTCTTCCTTAACGCTTAAACTTCAATCAACATTTTATTTTCCACGTTCTAAATACGTTAACGTAATATTAAGTGTCTTGTAATGAATTAATACGCATAGCTTTTAATTGCTTCCATTTAATTAAAAAAAACAGAGATGTGTTATCAGTTATTAATACTTATAACATGTAAATGGTTCAAAGCTGTAGAAACTAATGAAAACATTTACTAAACACTATAGTTTTTAATCAAAGAAATATTGAGTCTTTAAGTGTGAACTGAATTAGAGATTAACACTGGTAGAAGAGTTTCTGGTATTAGTAGCACACCCGTGTTCGGAAAAAGGTGATAAGTAGTGAGTACAATACAAGCCAAAATCAACTTTATTTCCACAATATTATTGTTACAAATACGTTTAATACGCACGTCAATAAGGGCAAAAACATCAATAACTTGGTAATTATTAGCAACAAAGTGCATAGTTCATTTATCAAGGCCGCTTCCGTTAGTCTTTATTTTCGATATTAAAAATTTGATCGTGTAAAAATGTACGTACAATTTTTCAACTATGTAGGAATAATAGCCTATCTGCCCTGGCCACTCTCTTACGATGAAAAAATTCTGATGTATTATGCAAACAAACAAAGTCATTAAAAACTCTCTTACCAACGTATGTAATGTAATGTAAAATAAATAAATAAAATAAATGCCCACTAGTTTGATAAGAAGCACCAAGAAACTCAGCCGTAGGTCTTTTGTAATTTACGAACGTAAGAATAGTATATAATAGTATATCCAGTTGTGATGCATGAAACCAGGTGATCTTTAATACTTACCCATACAAGTATTTCAGACAACCGTATTGGAACATATCAGTATCCGATCGCAGAAGCGAGAAAGTATTACGAGGACACTCGCCGACCGGCGCCGCGCCAGTTGTAAATGCACGGGGAAAATATCATAACAAGCAATTTTAAATCATCTTGCATTGAAATAAAATATAAAGACTACAGAAACTGTGCCAAAGAGTTATTCAAACGTTTGTTTATCTCACAATACAATGAACACAGTTAAGTCCGGTTCTACATCGTCCACTTTTCACCTTATTATTTTATATGAAAACTTTCTTTTTGAGATAACAAATTTTCTTATTAAATGTATTTCCAAAATTAAAACAAAAATATAAAACTTCTTAAAATGCTATGGTTGGCGACTTGCAATGCCATCTATTCCATAGAAATAAAAGTCTAATAAATACACTTTAGAATACTGTTGTTTCAAAATTCTTTTGTTATTCCATAAGTTCAGAAAGATGATATGCAGTTTTTTTTTATGGCTTATTTACACGAATAATACACATTGGAATAGTGCAATGTTTCTTACCTCCATATAGTTCATTATTAATTTTTATTTCTACTCAGATCAGTAGGCCTACTCTTGACATCAATTTCAATCACGAACTCGATATAGTTTCAATTCCAATCTTGAAGATATTGGAAATCTAACTCACTAAACTAAATGAAATGGGATATTACGAACTAGCGATCGTAAATACTCTATTTCATTTAGGTACTAAAAATTCCGCCGTATTCAGTTAATACGTGCGCTGGTGTTGCGTTCAATTGTACAGTTTTCGAACCCAATCCCAATTTTAAATTGAAATCTAATGTCAAGACTCAAGAGTAACCCTACAGGCTACAACAAATAAAATTAAAAATCAACTATACCGATAGTAGAAACATTGTACTATACTTTCGTAACGACATACAGCTCAGTCCACCCCGTGACCATGAAGACTGCAAAGCCTTCGAAACGTCGGATTAAAAAAGTAAAATAAACCACAAACGAAATCCATAAAAATAAGTTTTATTTCAATACAATAAAGTTAACATATTCTTTTAATAGCATTTATTTCATTATGTTGTATTGTATTCTCACATTGTTTTAATACCAAAATCAACTGCCACACTGTATTCATTTTCATATCAACATCAATACATTTTTTTATTACAGTTTACAATGAGTTAACATCGAAGGTGGGTGCGTACGTTGCATTTTATTTAGCACATTTCACTTCCGTACGCGTGACAAGACAACTTTAGATTTCCCTGGAGGCTCCATGAGCGTCAATGTTATCTTTAAATATTTGATCACTTTAGTTGAACCTAAAAGAATTGGAATGCAGGTTACAATTGGAAGCAGGAGTTTAACATCGTGCCTTCCTTCAATTTAAGTTATCATTATCATTTAAGTTATTTAAATGAGATTGACATGATCAAATAACGTAGTTCTAACAGCGCGAGAGTCAAAAATTCCAACTTTACAGGGGAGAAAATAACGTGCCGTCAAGCCAAACCAAAAATTACTTTAATGTCAAGTTTTTGTATTTTCAAAACTGCATACTGATTTCCAAACACATATGTCACACATATTGAATATTATTTTGGTATTAGTTCGTTTACACTTTGTTTTTTTATCCTGTGCCTGGTATGGCGATAGGGGATCACATTATGGGACCGAAATTCGGCGAAAAGTGGGTGTACTGGTTACACCTCTGCCTACCCCTTGGGGGATTACAGGCGTGAGTGTATATGTATGTATGTTTTTTATCTCATGTAAAGTAGGAGTTTTGATTTCCGCACTGTTGGAACTTCAGTGGCCTTACGCATTTACTATGAGTTTGATCAAGGTGATAAAAGGAAGACTACGGACTCATTATACTTTAATTGATATGTATTCTAGATTTTACTGAGAAGTCTGAAACTGATAAATAAAGAAATTAACAATAACATACGAAAGATAAAGTAAGAACTACTGTTACTTTGTTTGCGCAAGAGTTTTTTTAATTACTCATTAAAGCATCCGTCAAATCCGCTCTCAAACTGTTATGAGCTTCATTCTCGAGATAGAAACTCCGCATAGATAAGATAAGATAAACTTTATTGCATACAAAAGAATAGACTTTAATCATTAGTTTATATGCAATTTGGATGACTCATAGCAAGTACATTTTATTTTAAATATGTTTTGATAATGATTGTTGCACTACTTTACGTTTTATTTCAACTGCAAATAAATTACCGTTGTTTATTGTATACTGCATAAAATAGATATAATCGATCTATGATATACAAAATCTATGATACCTAGCTAATTAATACTTGAATAATTATTATTTCTCGTCTAATAAAAATAGCAGCAGACAGTAAAAACAGTAATATTATCAACTTTTTGATGCCAAAATTGACAAATATTGCAAAACAATTTAAATTGGCGCCAACCAGCTATTTTTAACAAATATTATTCAGCTCTCTTTTGTTAATTATATAACAAAAATTAAATATCCTTTGTGAAATAGTGTCAATTTTCAAAATATACATATTATATTAGTTAATCGATACCATTTTTAATCTAAACTAATAATAAAGTTTTGTAAGATTAAATGTATTCATCGGATTCTATAAATTATATAAAGCTACATTGTATTCGAGTGAATTACGTTAGTCGCCTTCGGAAGGAGGTTTTTAAAAACGCAATTGAATTTGACAAATGTATATTTAGTATAACTTAACTAGGTACAATGAATCGGCACTTATAAATCTGATTGTCGCGTCTTCCCTCGACGACGATCGAAGAGTGAAAGCGTTGCTGCCAAGCAGTGGCGGTCCCACGTTGCGGGTGGTCATCAAGGTGATTCATAATTCAGGATTCTGCTGATGGTGCAGATCCGTGGGAACTTTAAGGTTTTTCACCAGTGGCTACTCGTAACAAGTGTGTTAAGCGTGTTTCATTGAATTCACAATAAAAAACAATTCGACGGAGCTCTGAATAAAATCTAGAACGCGAGATCATCGTTCTTCGGCCTTTGATAAACTAACGAGCGTTTGTATACAGATGACGTCTATTTATAAAAACAAATCATACATATCCGCATCAATGTACGAAACCTTCAGAACTTAAGACTGCGCTATGACATGTCCTTCTTTAAACGAGGCTTAAAGAGAGTAGTCCTTCAACGGTAGGCAGCAGCTTTGCTGTGCCCTGGTATTGCAGAAGTCTATGGGCGGCGGTGACTACTTACCATCAGGTGGCCCGTCTGCCTATCGAGGCACTAAAAAAAAAAGTTAAGACGGCATTTTATCGATTTCATTTAAATTGAATATACACTACTAGTTAAGATCGATTTAATATTAAGATTACACGTTCGCGGACCATCCGGTCAAGTCATCATATCTATGTAGGATTTTAAAATAACTTAGTATAAATAAATGTGACTTTTAGTGACGATGGCATCATGATCCATGGATCTAAATTTTACTAATTTACTAGATAGTAATAATTTTTTGCAGTGTGAACGTAACACAATAACTGTCTTTGTATCTGTAAGTAGGTACTAACCCTAATACCTGAGCTGACGTCACAGCTCACAAGTAACAGTACTCATAGAAGATTCTCGGATCAAAGCCAATCTTACCTGCACATTGCACACGGCAATGTGCTAACTCAGCCGGTGCTCTGCCAAACAGTAGTTTCCGTTGAGTTACGTATCTTCGACGGTAACTTTATGCCAACGTCTACAATTTCTATGACATCGATGTTCGCGCAAGTACCGATCACTTGAACATGTTAATAATTGTTTACTTGGCTTTGCAAATACTAGGTGTGTGTTGACACGTAACGGCACAAAGAAGCTTTGCATTACGTAGAATTTCTAATGAATAGAAACGGAAAATAGTGTATAATAACCCTGTATACTAAGATGCAGTAGCGGTTTACAATAATTCCGTTAGTATATACAATAATCTAACAGATTAATATTTTTATTGTCTTATACGAAAAGTTTTAATGGATTAATATTATTTTTAATTTTATTATTATTTTATAAATATATAATTTAGTTTTAGCTTTACAAATTAATAATTTCTATCTTATAGATTTTCTTAAATTTTCTTATTTCCGTTTCCTGTATGATGTACCTTTGTGTGATGTGATTTTCTATAATTGAGGAAGCACAAGTCATAAAATGCAATAATACAGTGAGTAAACATGTAAAGTGTATTCTTCGTTGGAGATCCTAATAAAATAAAATAAAAGCTGGTCATTCATATTTATTGCACATACTTCTTTAATCTCAGTACAACCCAAATGATGACAGGTAGAAAATGTATATACACCTTTATACAAATTAGTATAAAACATGTAAATTAATAAATAACTAAAATATATTCAGAGTGGAAAATTTTATTTACTTAGTTAATATTTTTATTACGTGACATTGGCAAAATTGTGGAGTTGTTCCTCCGCAGAGGCCATTAAAGCAAGAAGAAGAAGAAGAAGAAGAAAATATATTCAAACTATACTTCAAATTGTGACACATAAATCGATTTTCTTCCTATTCTGTAGTCGTTCTTGTCTATGTGATATTGAATGATGAAATGAAATGTATCACGCCATCTACTGGCGTGTACCATCTGTATACATATGGCGTTGTAGCCGTCTATCGGAGAGTCGCACGGCTAGCTTTTTGAAGGTCGAATCGCCAAAGTCATTGGACTACGTAATTCCCTTAAGGTAGACATTTATTTATTTTAATGCAATGCCAGATATTTTTCTATGTAAGTACGCCATTCCATAATGACAATCGCATTGCGGCAAAATGATAGAGCATAACTTCAAAATGGATTCAAAAATTATAATTGGGACTAACAATAATTTATAAATATACACGTAGGCCTCTTATTTAATAAACCAAACGTGTATCGGTCAATTTCTTGTAGTACAAAATACATTTGATGTCCATGTGTTTAAATTGCGTCACCTAAATTTGTGTAAAGCTTAGTGTAAACGCCAAAATCTCATCAATGGCAATCGCTGTTTTGGATAAAAATATTGTTTGTATAGGCACGCTATAGACAGTTTTATTTAGAGGATGAATGGACCACTGGGCCGGGGTTGTGTCATTGTTTTACACAAAACTGATGTGAAGTAGCAGCTTTGTTGTTGCGTTTCCTTTCCTTAAAGATTGGGAGTGCGTGTGCGTATTCAAGGGCGATGTTGATCACTTACCTTTAGATTAAGCAATTTTCGCTGCTTTGTTACTGTACTAGTCATTAACTAATAAAAACAGATATTTTGTTAAGGAATTTCAATTTTTCTCTCGTAGTCCGTTATCAAGTTTTATTTACGTAAACAATATCGACTACAAAAAAATCATCAAATCCTGTACTATTTGGCGGAGATAAATAGTAACCAACAAGAATATATGCATCAATTTAGTAACTTTTCCTTTTAAAAACTTAAAAAAAGAGTTTGTTCAACTTGGTACACGTGACAGAAGTGAAAGAAACACTTAAATATTAAGGTATTCATTTTTCAAATGGCTTTTAGTTGATGATGGCCGTTGAAGTTGCGTTATAGAAGTTTTTCTTTCCTTTTTAAAATTAAAGAAAATTTTATTTTTTTATTTTATGATATACTAAGGTTATTAGAGTAAAGGACTAAGACATCCTCCTCTTTTATTAGTAAGGGAGGCCCATGCCCAGCAGTGGGACAATGTATAATACAGGGCTAGAATTATTACTAACGTGCTGAGCACATGATTTAAGTTTAAATATAAAAAAAATAGCAGGGCAAAGGTCCTTTTCTCTGTTTGTTTTTATGCCAGAAACATAGCATACAAAACATGACAAACGACCTTGAAATTTTGCTCTCATCGCCCCTGTAGAATTTTTACATCAAGAACCTGTATAAAATGCTTAGTGCCTAAGGCAGAGAAGTCAATAAGATATTAAACAAACGACGGTATACAGTGTTATTAGACACTAAGATAAACTAATATCAAACTGAAACTCTATATTTTGTTTAAAGACAAATATAATATGGCCAGATGTATTTATAGCCACACTAGAAATTATTTTCATTTACTTTACTGGTGTTTGGATATTCATATCCACCCGGATAGCGACCACAGGGTGTAAATCCGGCCATAGTGGCACACGCAAGAGTGTCGCGTTCCGGGATCAGCCAGTGTACATCCAGTTTTTACTCTGAAACCCTCGATCGTTTCTTAACCTTTTTGCCCATGGCATAGTGTGAAGAAGTTAAACAGCAGGCCGGATTGTGTTGAGAAGCGAGGGATATATTGTCTCTCGCTGTTCGATATTCTAATTGGACGGCACTGCACTTACCATCAGGTGCAGTGTGGTCACTTTACCGTGCCAGGATAAAAATAAAGACTAACTACATAATTATTGTAATGCACTGTCTCATGTTTAAGTATAATGTTAACAGCTAAATCGAGTTTATGGTACGGTTATAGGCGCATTGGCGATTGCTCTCTCTCGCACAGCAGATAGAATATTTGATTCGCATCTAGAGTGTCATCAGTGCAATGAAATGTCAGAGGGAACTCGAAAACTGCATGCATGTAAATGGATCATTAACTTAGTATGTTTGTTACTATAAAAAAAAAAATTGCATGTTGAATAGATTTGAAGACATCCTTTTAAAATCAACCAGATATTAAAAAATAATGTTGTCTGTTTTTAAACGAAATAGAACATTAGCTGTATCAAACATTAAAGATTTCTCTCTCCCTCAATTCCATGCGTATTTTTTGGTGTCCATTTTTGTATAAACACTAACACGCCAAATTTTTCAACGAGTTTTTAGTGACCTCATTATATTTTCGTAAGAACAGTGTGTTGTTTTCTTGTATCGGTAAAGGTTTGTTTGATGTATCATGTAAGAAAATAATATCATTATAAAATATCTACTTATTGTATAATACTTTCGTTTAAAATATAGTAATTGATTTTTTTTTATATTTGGAGGTCCTATGTAATAAGAGGAATTATGGAAGAGAAGGAGTTTTGTGATAATTATTTTTGTAGTACGTGGCTATAATAACTATGTTGGCAACATTAAATTAAACCAAGGCAACAGTCTTTCCTCAATACAGAATTCAATTTCCTTGATGTATATTTGGGAATAATTCCATGTAGTTAATTACAACTATTTGAAACGAGGCCTACACGAGAACAAAGTCAAGACATTCAACAGATAAATTACAAATCATGGTCATCTCTCACTCCGTTCTAGAAAAGCCCCTGTCTTCAATGTTTAGATTTACAGCTGGCCTGTTCATACTTGTGCACTGGACTATAACAATTCGCAGTGGCATTTTAGCTTGTCCCAGTTACGTCTTACTAAAATCATCTGAAATGCACCTTTTTATGTTTGCAAAGAAAGTTCTCTTGGTATTGGCATATACCAGCACAATCATTTGTATAGCAAAAACCTCAGTTAATTGATTGAATATGATTAATATTGGTTACTATCTTATAATCATACATCATTTATCAGACTGTAAATACTAATTGATAAATTTTATTTTAAATGACGATTCATATGTAATTTATTATTAAATTTTTGTTTGTCTTCCCTCTCATTTACGTCTTTTATATGTCTTAATGCGATTGAAACTCAATTTACCAATAGCTACGACTTAACGTTCTTTCTTATATGAAAAGTGTGGTTCAATCAGATACGAAATCGTTTACCTATTACTTTTGCGTAATATGATATCAATAGATGGTTTCGTTAATTTGAAAATTGATACCAATTTATATGTAGAGGTTTCTTTCCAAGAAATCTGGTAAACGTGACTATATCAATGTCACATTTTATGAAATTGATTTTAATTTAATTGATACAATTTTTTCAATGTTTTATGTTACACAAGACTTTTAATCCATCGTAAGATCCTGAATTGAATTGTTTTTTGAAGAGACAATACCTTTGACTACTTAAAAACGTCCTAAAAATCCCTTTACCTTAATTTTTCAAACAAAAAATAAGTTTGTTGATGTGGATATATATTATTTGGCGGCATTCCAAAACATTTGTCGTCGGATGTGCAATTAGAAACACCATCTGCGGACTGTGAACATCATAAATATTGTTGTCATTCCTTTGAAATGCGGGAAGCCACGAGTAGCTTTTTGCCCTGAAATCGTGCTGGCAAACTAAAACGAATAATTTGCTGTAATGCAAATTATTACATTTAATCATAAAAATATGAATACTTATATAGCATAATACATCAAAATCTATCAAGCTGTCAACACGCTCTGACATAGTCAATGGCTCTAAAATATGTAATTTGATTAATGAGTCCACTTGTAAAACTTTAATAGATATTTGCTGCCTGCAAACTTTCCAATTGTATGTAATGACTTGCAACTGACTAAAACTATAACTAAATAATTAAATAAAAGTTTAAGTAATTGTACAACAGTAATTACTTATTTTTTTACACGAGCTTTTAGCTCCCCAAGAAAACACAGGTGAAGTATTTTGTCAATCATTACGGTGCGGGAGTGCGCCGTTCGGGCATGGGTAGAGCGCGGCGGGAGCGAGCGGCCGCACTCTGCGGCAGTCGTACGCTGGCGGCCGCTACGCGGGCTCGCTACAACACGCTACGCTACGTACCGCGCGGTTGCTACGAGCGTAGCGTGAGCGCGAGCGCAACTTTAACGTCAGTGAATTTTTTTTCGTGACTTGATTTGCGTACTTTTGTCAATTTTTGCTTATAATATTTAAGGTAATCTCTAAAATAATTAAGTTATTCATGAATAAAGAAAGCTTATTATGTTTTTTGAAAGGGATTGATAATTTTGTTTTTGTTAAAACCGAATAACATTTCTGTTAATATTGTATACACTAAACCGCTCACACATCATAGCTATTAACATTGACCTTCCAATATTTAACTTGAATAATGATTGCAACAATAATATTTAATGATTCAATGTGCTGTAATTAAGATATAATAAAGGGTCAAAACAGGACTAATTAGCTAGATAAAGTCGTGAACAAAATTATAATTTCATTGACCGTAGTCCGGCCTCCAAATTTTAAAACAAATTATAGAATTAAGCTTTGAGGGATTAACGCAGAAATTAGGGATTAAATGTAATGTAAATTTCTCTTTTTAACCTTTTTTAAAGAAAACGCGTTAGTGATCATAATGCGTCAAATGTATTTTATCTGGGTCAGTATGCTGTTATTTGTTTCTTTAATACTACGTAGCGTTATTTACTTTACAATTACTACACAAATTACACTGTTAACGTCTCCAGTTTAAATAAATAAGTATAACTCTAACAATAACTTAATTATTGATTAACAAACATCTTAAAAACATTTGTCAATTTATTTATACTCTTTATTGTGCACTAAAATACAGAATAAATAAATACTAGCCCTGTATTAAACATTGCCCCACTGCTGGGCACGGGCCTTCTCTACTTATGATGGGTTAAGCCTTAGTCCACCAGGCTAGTCTATTGTGGGTTGGTGGACTTACATACCATCAAAATTTTTATGAGAATGCTGATTTCCTCACGATATTTTCCTTCCCCGTTAAAGCAAGAGATAATCAATAATGAACACACGTAACTTTAGAAAAGTCGGAGGTGTATGCCATTTGGACTGGTCTCGAACATACAGCCCGTACCGCAACCAACTAGGCTGTTGCTGCTATTATACAGAAGCACTCCTAAAATATATATGTATGTACCTATGTGAAGAATAAAAGCATATTTTTAACGTATTATTTCACTGTTCACATTTTTTTTACACCTATGTTATTATTTAAGAATTAATTAAATACATTCGTGTTTTAATAGATAATCCTACTAATATCATAAATGCGAATGTTTGGATGGATAGATGTTTGTTCCTCAATTACGCTACAACGGCTAGATGGATCTGGTTGAAATTTGGCACAGAGATAGATTATAGTCTGGAATAGCACATAGGCTAACCTTTTTAACCCGGAAAAATGTACAGCTCCCGTGGGACAGATTTTCACAGAGCAAGGTATCGACATCATTTTTGCATAGTGGTTGTTTATCAGAAGTTTGTTGATCAGAAAATGACATAGGCTACTTTTTATCTCGGATAAATGCACGCATCCTTTGGGATAGCAAAATATGGTAAGGTGTAATAGCTTAAGATGCCTCCATGGATTGTATACCTTTTCTTCCAAACATAACCTCCACGCGAGCGGAGCCACGAGCAAAATCTAGTAATATTTAATAATAATAACAATACTAGCCCTGTATTAAACATTGTCCCACTGCTGGGCACGGGCCTCCTCTACTAATGAGAGGGGTTAGGCCTTAGTCCACCACGCTGGCCTAATGCGGGTTGGCAGACTTCTCATACCTTCGAAAAACTCTCAGATATGCAGGTTTCCTCACTATGTTTTCCTTCACCGTTAAAGCAAGCGATAATTAACATTTAAATACACACATAACTTTAGAAAAGTCAGAGGTGTATGCCACTTCGGTTTCGAACCTACGACTTTCGTCTTGACAGTCCGTACCGCAACCAACTAGGCTATCGCTGCTATGCTGCTAGTAATATATAATTTCAACAAAATTGTATATACAGTCCGTAAAAACAATCCTTCAGACTCCTGATAGCTGAACGACAATAGACTCGGCAATCCTCAAGAAGACATAAAACCCTAACAAAGTCAGTTGTTTATTAATGTATTCAGTGTGTTGCAGAAAGGTAGTGTGTTGCTAGTAGGTATACTAATGAAAGTTCCAGGTATAGGGCTGATGATTAGTAACTTATCCGATAAAGTGTTTAGCAACTATAAATGTTTATTAACATTTTAAATACTAAGAAAAATAGTTGGAATTTATCGGCGATTTCAAAGTTCACGGAGTTATCAACTTTAGCAATAAATTACCAATCACCCTCTTTTTACGGAATATTGTTGTATGCCACCTTTCTGGAACACCTTTATATTAACAAAACACATAAATTTAAAATATATCTAAAGTAAAAACATAGGCATTCATGGGGACTACTGACAGAAGTGAAAACTTAAAACTTTGGAATTACAGTATTCTTTTTTGAAACAGCGTCCATGTTTATTATTGCTTGTTAATGATTATAGAACTTCATAGACGTTTTTATGTCAATAAAATAATCTGAGCGTCGCGGTCACGCGAGTTTAGTGCTTTTTCCCAATCGCAAAAGTGCCTAACGAAATTTTCACTTCAAAACACACTTTGTTTAAATGTTATCTCCTCATAAAGGGGAAGTTATTTAACTTTGACTTCAGCATGAAGTATATTTTTAACAGAAGTTTTAACTATTATTAACTATCGGCTCTGAGATCGCTCTGTGAAGAAGTTATTCTAAGCAACAAAATTGCGTTAACAATTAAAAATAAATGAACATTAGTTTGGTTATCTTCGAAATCCCTAAGAATTTGAAGATTTTTTCGTGTTTTTTTTTTTTACTTTATTCTTAATTATATCTACAATAAGTTTCACCCATGTTCTCAAGAATATTAAATTACTTGTACTCCAATATTATTTCCTATTAAGGCTGTACGCAGCCCCGTCGTAAAAATTACGTCGGGTTCCAAGAAATTCCTGAGAAGCTGCTTACCCAACCGTTATACAAAAAAGATAAGTTAATATAACTTCATTACAAAACTTTATGTCTCCATATCATGTTTTCAAGTATTCTGAAATAAAATGGAACGAAGCATGTGTCAGTTTTAATGCAAAATGTTTTTAAACTTGATGATTATATTTATGTGTGCTTTATACTAAAAGTGGGTTCTAGCTATATTTTTAAAATGCCTACAAAAACTGCATGCTGCGCCTCGGGAACCCCCGAACCTTTACCCGCTCTCATATAGGGTGGTTCAAATTGAATCAAACCATTCATTAAGTAAAGTAGGCCACTAGGAGTACAATTACATGTCAGAATTATATTAATGTTTACCGGTGCTTCGGAAATGTCCGCTGGTGTAAGAAAAAGAATTCGAAAATACTTTAAGAGTAAAAAAACATAGATTTCAACAAAAAAAATCCTTTTTAAATATATATTCTAAAAAACGACTCAAAAAATATAATATTTAAGTATTTTAAAAGATTACTTGATTGTACCATACTACATACACACTAAACACATACTTAAGAATACAACAAAGACGGGACGACCGCGTAAGTGGTGCTAATCCCGGCACAATACGTTTCATAAGCTTCTTTCCTTGGATTATTATCTGCAATGTTCTTATATTTTATCCATGGTGAATGTGAACCTTATACTTTGATACTTCAAACTTAATTCGCATCATAAGTATCAGTTAAATTTAAATCGGCCAGAATATTAAGGACTCAGTTTAAACGTTCAGTATAATGTGAGACCGCCGAAGATGACTTGCGATGAGGATGTATGAAGCGTATTGACTGGTGCTGACGTCATGGCGGGTCCGATACGTCATCTCTCGACATACAACCACGAGCCGGAGCCGTCTGCTAATTCGGTAAGTTATAGTGGACTGTAATGATTTTCATTTGGAATACATTAATATTACGGTTGACTATGATACCACTTATTAACCGACTTCAAAAAAGGAGAAGGTTCTCAATTCGTCGGTATATTTTTTTTATGTATGTACCCCGATTACTCGAAGATGTCTGAACCGATTCGAGAATTTTTTTTTGTTTAAAGGGTATTCTTTGCCAATTGATCCCATTGGCACCAAGTCAGGATCTGATGATGGGATTTCAGAAAAATCTAGGGCAATCCTCAAATTTCATAGGGAAGAATAATTTGTTTTATTGAAGTCGGTGTACTTTTTATTTAGTGACAATATAGCAAGCTTAAATAAAAGATATCTCTACTGAATAATATTATTTAGAGAATAATTGATGTCAGTGGAATCATCACAATTGGGCGATCTCGTAAAGGCCTGCCTTGTTGTGAATGGATATATATAACCACATGGGTGGATAAACCACATTGTAGTAAATATTAAAATACAGCTATACCAGTCGTGAATGAACGACATGACCATGGGGTTGTCGGACGCTAAGTTATATAATCGAATGGTCTGAAAAATCAATTTAGAGAAATATATAACGCTATAAATAATAAATATATACGCTAACTTTACGCTACTGTTTCAAGCGCTATGCATTTACTGACTGAACAAATTTATAGTATTCTCTGAGGAATGTCATTAACATTACGAATAGACTAAACAAAATACATGATGCCAACGAATAGCTCGAATACCGCTGCTCTTTGAACAAGTATTCCTAAATGGTTTAAAGAAAGAAAGCCGCTGACAGCTTTGTTTAGTGAGTTGGTCAACAAATTAGTCAACATAAATTACTGATTGCAATGAGTTTCAATATAATTTTGTAGTATGCTAATGCTCCTCACAACAACTAAGTTAACTTAAACAAATCATACGCACAATACTTCTGATTTCATAAGTGTTAATTACATTATTTTAACAGTTAATTTTAAAACTTTAGCCATCTTATACCTACAAAAGATTTGCTTAATTTAAAATACTAGAGGAGTAAACCATCCATTCTCCATTTCACACACACCTGTTTTCATGAGTTGATTGAGCTTTTAATTATAGATAAAATACAAGAAATTTATCCTTGAATGACCTGTACAAAAACAGGAAGGGAATCAAGCTCAGCCAAAAAGCTTTTTTTTCTGCCATTTCAAGAAACCGCCTTGTATCAACCTCTTAGATTTCATTTTAAAAGAATATTTAGAATGATCTTGCACCACGAAATGAGTTCTGCTTAAGTCTTCTTTTTATTACTTAATCACATTTTATGACTACCCACAAAAATCTTCGCGGTCTTACATTTCGCGATTTGCCGTATTTTTATTGGGGCCAAGGCGTCTTTTAAATGACAGTCTATGCTAATACATTATTTCTACACGTAGCGGGAGAGGGATGTTTGAGCGTATATCAAATAAAAGAACAAATTACACATTTCCAGACAGTTAAAATATTAAACAGCATGGAGCTTTGTATGTACCTTTAAATGTTCATTGAAATCTAAACCGTGGCTACTAAGCAATAAAGCATGTTTCGAATAATAGAAATATATAATTCCCGTATGCAAATACTAGCCTACCGACTAAGCGGTCTACCTCCACGATGTTTCACACCACCTCCAAGTTTTGACGTGAATACCAGCATGGCCGATCACCACTCTTATTCCAGGTTGAAATAACTTTTAAAAATTAATACTTATTTGTTACATATTTGTTAATCTACTATATTTAAACTTAGTAAATATATTTTATTTATTTATTTATACACTTTATATACATACATTGTATATAGGCGGACTTAATGCCAGAAGGCATTCTCTACCAGTCAACCTTAAGGTGGTGCAGAGATGAACAAGGTAGGTGCATAAAGATATAGGAGAAGGGGACACAAAAAAAACTATAATATAAATATAGATGTACATATATAAACATATAGGCGTACATACTGACTACATATTAGTATTATATTAATAAAGTATAAATACATAAGATACGTATAAAATATAAATATAGTAAATACATATTATATACAAATTCATATTAATATAATAATAAACAAATATATAATATAATAAACTATTATTGTAGCTTTTACCTAATCTCAATACGTACATGTCCATCGGCTGATGGTGAGTAGTGCTACATCAGATCATAATCAATGAGAATATTATCCATAACCTAGACTTACAAAGTACTACTATGTACTACAATCGTCTAAGACATAAGATGTTATCCCATAACGCCCAATATGTCACGGCACAAAACACAACAATTGGACAAATCAGTGTACTAGGTAACAAATACAATTATTTATATCTACTCCTACTATTGCTTTTTATTAGATTATAGATGCAATAGCGTAGTTGAAACGATATTTTTAATTATTTTAGTCAATAGGTTACGTTACCAAAAACCTATTATCGAATGAATTTTATAAATCCACTCATGATAAGTTACAATGAATTCAAATCTGGTGGAAAGGGTATTTGTCAAATGACAGAAAAAGAATGTCCGATATGAATCATGACATCACCTCCTATAATGACGATTACTGTGCAGCTGTGCGAGAGAGATAATAAAATGTTCCCACTACGCACCCGTTTTTATTCATACCATAAAAAAGTTGAATCAATAACAATCTGTTTTTGAAAAAAGTTTCTTATTCGTAATATTTTCGGTTAAATATAAAATTATTTACAAAGTAAAAGACGGGAAACTAGCGATTCACATTTATCATCATAGGAAGACTGTCCGTATAATTACACGTAGGTTAATAGAAGCGTGATTTCTCCCTATAAATTTATAGCATGCTTAAACCCATTTTATTATTGAACGAGTAAGATACCTGCTAAACTTTGGATTGAGACCGTATCCAGCGGTTCCGAAAGTTCAAAGGTTAAAGCTAAAATATTAGAAACAACTTTGTAAAATGAAACTAAAGTACAAATTAACGCGAAACAATAGTTTGTACAGCAGAGGTTTAAATTTTCTATTTGTGTAACATGAATATTCCAGTGTCTACTGAAGTGTTAATAGTTCAAGTTGGTAAAGTACTTAAAGCCTAGTTGCCATCATGCAGTTGAGGCGTCGAGTGCGCTGGAAGTGGGATCGAATTTCGCATGAACAAAAATATATTTAAGTATAAAGATCTTTATTACTCCAAAAAGAAATACAATTCACTTAATAGTGCAACACATCGTGTACTTATGTATATTTTCACCCCATCGTCTAGACCATTTCTTTTATCATGTCCAGATCTGGGTGCGTATAGTTGTTTTATATTTTGTATATCTTAGACTTTAAGTGGATGTTCTCTTAATCAATTTAATTTTAGTATGAATATGCTAGTATTTTGTCTAAATTATTTTAGCATACCTAGATACAATAAAACTTCGTGTTCTGCAGCATGTTAAGCTATTATTATATCTTTAATCAGAAACTTCGACTCAAACGTCGAACAAAAACGACTCCGAATCAACAATACGGTGACTCTACATCGACTCTGTGACTCCACTCGCAGTGACATGAGTTTCAAATGCTTGTTCATTTTTGTTCAGGTCACTTTCCTGGCATGTATGATCAAACGTTATCGCCTTTCGAATAATAAACTGCGTAACACGAGCAATATTAAGCTAACTCGAATGAGTTTAGTTCTACGTTTACTACCAAAAGACTGATTTCGAGCTTATAGAAAATCTTATAGTTGGCGAATGATAATTATAACATATAAAGTTGACAACCTCCGAGGCGCAGTTGGCCAGTAGCCGGCTGCAAAACGAGAGGCCGTGTGTTCGATTCCCACACCGGAAAAATGTTTTCGTGACAGACAGATATTTGTGTCCAGGGGTGAGTCTTCGGAGTGACCTAGTCGGAGAGGTCGTCGCGGCTTTGTTCCCTGCCACTGAAGATGTCACTCCCCC
The DNA here is from genome assembly GCA_905220505.1 of Laothoe populi. Taxonomy (NCBI): domain Eukaryota; kingdom Metazoa; phylum Arthropoda; class Insecta; order Lepidoptera; family Sphingidae; genus Laothoe; species Laothoe populi. The sequence goes on from HG992148.1 coordinate 14,605,368, forward strand.
ACCGATGGCGTCATTGCCATCGACATCATCGTCGTTGAGTTCGGCAAGGGTTATTTCGGAGGTTTCGCCCGAGGAATTTCGGGTGGTGCTGCTTCGGTTGCGGGGCAAGAAAACAGCCCAGCAGATGGTTAGACAGGCGCCACGGTGCGCCAACGTTCCAGCTGACGCAGATACTGACGGACCATTTTTTTTTTTTTTTTTTTTTTTTTTTTTTTTTTTTTTTTTTTTTTTTTTTTTTTTTTTTTTTTTTTTTTTTGTTGTCGCGGGGAAAGCGTTTTATTACTGCCGCCCGCTCCGGAGGGAAGCGGATTAAGAATAAAACGGGTATGCTGGACTAGTCGGTCTTACGACCCAGCATCCCCCTCGCACGGATGATGGCTATCCGCGCTGCCACTGGGCCGAGTCCCTAACCCCTATGTACACCCCACCCGACACTACCAGCTAAAACCCCGCGGTGGCCTTCTTCGGCGCTTGCGGAGCGATTCCGGGGTATTCTAAGGAGTGCTAGAATTGCAGCCGGAATCGCCCCTGCGCGGTGCTGCGTAGCAGCCCATCTCCATGGAGGGCTAAGGAGCCCCCGCGCACCGAACAACGACAGCGAACGAGGCCTTACCACATGCGCTGCCGTCCATCTCGGGGTCGCACGATGCCCCTCATTTGGGAGTGCATCGATACAGGCTGACAGCCCTCCGCTGCGCGCCCGCGACCCCCGATGGCCCCAATTAGTCGCCTCGTACGACAGGCAGGGGTTACCGTGGTGAAATTCTCAAAACGCCCCCATTCCACAGGGCGGGAGACGCCAGTCAGTCGTCCACCCGGCGCCTCCTACGTCTTCTCTGGCGGCGGGAGGGATCATTTCGTTCCCGATCCCTCTCGGCACTCTCCTTCTGCGAGATGACGCTCTCGCAGAAGTTGGCCACCGCACGCCAGGACCTCCGGCTGGTGACCATGGACGACACCACGGCCGGCAGCGAGAGGTCTCCTCCGACGACTGCTCTGAGAGCGCTGCGCTGTTCGTCCCAGGCTGGGCACTCCTCCAACGTATGTTGGGCCGTGTCCTCGCGGCAGTTGCCACAGTGGTGGCACACGGCGGACACCTCTCTTCCGATCCGACACAGGAACGACCCGAAACACCCATGGTCCGTTAATACCTGTGTCAGTCGGAACGTAGGCGCCCCGTGGCGCCTGTCTAACCATCTCTTTAGGACAGGACGCACTGCTGCGACAGTCTTCAAGCCCGCAGTCGGGCTCTCCAGCCTGGTTTGCCACTCCTCCACGGCGGTTCTGCGAAACCGGGCCGCAATCTCCCTCGGGGCCAGTCTCTCCTGACGGCGGCTGGACGCCTCCTCCCGCCAGAGGAACGCTGACGAGAGGAGTTTGGCGTCCAACTCCCAAGGGAGTGTGCCGGCCAATACGCAGGCCGCCTCGTGGGAGACCGTGCGGTAGCCCCTAACTATTCGCTGCGCCACCAAACGCTGCGGTTTGCGCAGCAGGGCGACGCAGCGGGCGTTCAGGGACTCGGCCCATACGGGACATCCGTACAGGGCCATTGACCGCACGACTCCAGCGTATAGACTTCGGCAAGGGCTATTAGGTCCCTCCAGGTTCGGCAGCAGGCGTCCGAGTGCGCCTGCCGCCCGCACCAATTTCGGCGACAACTCCTTGAAATGGGCACGGAAATCCCACCGGCTGTCCAGAATCAATCCCAAATACTTCATTTTACAGCCGATGGGAATCCGCACCCCCTCCACACTTATGTGGGACCCAAAAGGTGGCCGTATCCGAGGCCTGTGAAAACAAAGGGCCTCGGTTTTGTTGAGGGCCACCTTAAGGCCCAGTCGCCGAATCCTGCCCACCACCTGTTCGGTTGCGAACGAGGCGAGCAGGGTGGCCTCCTGGAAAGACCTGGCCGACGCTGTCACTAGTGTGTCGTCCGCGTAACAGACGACAGCGACACCTCGGGGGTTGGTACCACGGAGCACCCAATCGTAGCCGATGTTCCACAAGAGAGGGCCCAAGACTGAGCCCTGTGGAACACCGCAGGCCATTGCTCTTCGGTGCCAACCGTTGGCGCCCGGATACACTATGTATCTATCTGAGAGATACGAGTGCACCAGGCGCCGAAGATACGGTGGCACCACATGGTACCGCAGTGCTTCCATTATGCAGGCCCAGGGTAAGGTATTAAACGCATTGGCGATGTCTAAAGACACCGCCACCACCACTTCACCCCGAGCCACTGCATTCTCCGCTTGTGCCTTGACCCGCAAAATCGCGTGTATTGTCGATCGGCCTTGCCGGAACCCGTACTGGCACTGTGCCAGGTCCGGCCCGACCCCTTCAAGATGCTCGACGAGGCGAGCGTGAACAATACGCTCGAAGAGCTTGCAGACCTCATCGAGCAACACGATGGGCCGGTAGGCCGATGGCGACTCTGCGGGCCGCCCCTCCTTCTTGAGCAGGACCAATTTCCCAGTTTTCCACTGAGACGGAAAACGGCCCTGCTCCAGACACGCGGAGAATAGGCTACGGAGCCTAGTACCCAGATGCTCGACGGCTAACACCCATGCACGTCCGGGGATACCGTCGAGACCCGGGGCCGTCTTCTTGCCCCGTAGCCGAAGCACCACCGCCCGAAATTCTTCGGGCGAAACCTCCGAAACAACCCTTGCCGAACTTAACGACGATGGCGTCGACGTATGTGACGCCATCGCTGGGGGAGTGACATTCACAGTGACAGGGAACAAAGCTGCGACGACCTCTTCAACTAGATCGCCCCGGAGACTCTGAGTCAGTGGGGGCGCCCAGGGGCGATACCGTCTCATCGCCACGCGATATGGACGCCCCCAAGGGTCGTTATCGAGAGTTCCCCGGAACTCCTCCTGAGCTGCAGACTTTGCCCTTGTTATTGCCACGCGCAGCGCTCTCTTAGCCTCCCTGTGGAGGCCGTGAAGCAGCCGCTCCTGGTCCTCGTCGCCGGGAAGACGGATCCGACGACGACGGTGTCTGGCGAGACGACGAAGGGCGGCAACGGCGGAGACACGTAACCGCGTAAGTTCCGCCGACCACCAGTACACCTGGCGCTTTTCGGGAAGACGTCGGACTCGGGGCATGGCCGCGTCACAGACGCGCGACATCGTTGCCCCAAACCACGACGCCTCCTGCTCGACCTGCATCGGTGCCTCCGGTGCAGGGAGCCACGCCTGGGCCAGTGCGGCCTCCTTCAGGGCCTCAACATCGAGGCGTTTTACCGACCAACGCGGGCCGTCCGACCGCGGGCCAGTCGGTCCTCCACTGGACTGGGGGTTAGGGGACAAGGCGACGTCGAACCGAATATATCGGTGATCCGACAACGTCTCCTCATCCACCAGAACTCTCCAGTCACGGACACGGCGGGCAATAGCCGGGGTGGCGAACGTGACGTCCACCACCGATCCGCCATTATGCCGCACGCACTTGTTAACCGACCCGCGATTCACGACGGCCAGGTTGGCCGAGATCGCCCATTCCTCCAGGGCCTCGCCACGCCTGCTGGTGACCGACGAACCCCAAGCCAGAGACTTGGCGTTGAAGTCGCCGGCAACGAGAACGGGGCGAGGCTGACTGCCTTGCACCACCAGGGCCCCCAGCCGAGTGAGAAAGTGCTCGAACTCGGCCAGGGATCTATTGGGGGAGAAATACACACCCACAATCCAGACCCCCCCCAACAGAACCGCCACACATCCCGACCCCTTCGCTACTTTTTCGAAGGGCGGGGAGCCGGCGGCGCCCCGAGTGATGACGGCCACCAAACCGTTAAGGTCCCCTGCCCAGTCTTCCCTGGGGGGAACAAAATAAGGCTCGGCGACCACAGCCACTTGTATCGACCACTGCGCCATGCTCTGGATTAGCAGGTCCTGGGCCCTGGCGCAGTGATTAATGTTCGCCTGGAGGAAACGTTGCGCCATATTAATGGGCGATCTCCATCTGCTCTCTACTGGTGCCCGCTGTCGGCTGGGTCACAACCTCCGACCCCCGACCACGATTAGCGCGGCGAGGGCGAGAGGAGGCGACGCATGCCTTGGCGCCCACCTGGTGCCCAGCGGGTTTACCGACACCTGCGCAAACTACGCAGTGCGGCTCCGCGGAGCACCCCTTGGCCTTGTGGCCCACAATGCCGCAGCGATAGCATAGTTCGCTACGGTCACACTCATCGGTGCACCGCATCCGCACATGTCCTCTGTGCAGACAACGGTAGCACCGCATGGGCCTGGGCTCAAGGAGCTGTACACGCGCCGCCACCCAGCCGATCAGAACTCGGCCCAACTTCAATATTTTGTCGGCGACCCTGGCAGGACACCGCACCCATGCCGTACCAAGGCCCGACCGGTCGGGGCGGATCTCCCCAACCTTAAAATCTGCGACATCGGAGTCCCCAGCCTTTGCGAGGGCCGTTGCAACCATCTCTGGGTCAGCCGATGCGTCCAATCCAGAGACGCGCAGTTCCGCAGTCTTGACGGGGCGAGAGATCTTGACGTCTTCCTCGAGCTCCGTCCCGCGAAACACATCCCTCATTTTAACTGCAAGGGAGTTAGCCCTCGCCTCCGATTCCGGGCCGGGTACCTCGTATAGGTACCCGCCCGTCGCCATAAGGCGCGCTCTTGTCTCGGCAATGCCGAGGCCGCCCAGGTCCACCTTGCTCTGGACCGTCCGCAAGACTTGCGCATAGGTTACGCCTCTTGCTAACCCCGCAGGCGACACCGTCAATGTGACGGCCGCCTTTCGGGGCACGCGTATACGCGGCTCTGGCCGGCGCTGCTGCGGCTGGGGCCGCTGCGTCGGAGCAGCAGCCGCACCACTCAGCAAGGGCTGGGGATCCCGCCTACCCTTCTTCGCCACCACATTCCACCCTTCTGCCATGGTCGCAGGGGCGGGTGGCAGTGGGCGGGGCTCTGTGGACGGCTGGGCTACAGAAGCGCCGCGTCCTCTTTTGTTCTTCTTGCCCCCTCTGCGGGAATTATGCTGGAGGGGAAGTTGAGACGCGGTGGATGTTGACGCTACTGTCGACCCGTCCATAAAAACAGGCATGGGTCGGGGAGCGTCACTAGGGGCGGGCTGGGTGTTGCTTTTACCCTTGCCCTTCCCCTTGCCCTTCAGAGTGGCTGGTGGACCGACGACAACAGGCTGGGCATTTGAAGGCCCAGCGACAGCTACCAGCGCCTGCGCAACTTTGGTCTTGTCAGCAGCCAGGGAGGGCCGCAAGATGGGCTCCGGGGGTAGCCTCAAGTAGATTGCCTCCAAGCGCGTGTCAAAAATGTTTAATAGGCGGCGCTCGAATTGTTTGAAGCGGTCGCCTTCACATGAGGTGGCCCCCGATTGGGTCGCCGGCTGTGACTGTCCAAGTGATTGGACAGTCGCTAGCATCTCTCCCATCACCTTCTCTTGGGTAGCCAGGGAGGCCTTGAGAAGTGCGATCTCCTGCGCCATTGTCGCCTTCTCGGCTTCTAACCTAGCTACCTCTACGGAGGCAGACTCCTCGGCCCTCACGTGCAACTCCTTGGCAGCGAGGTTTAGCCTTCGTTGCTCGGTACTATTGAGGCCCCGGGACCTATGAGTGACGTCCCGAATTATCGCCGATATCCGCAGACGCCAGTCCAGATCGTCAGCCGATAGTGCTGACGTCTCCATCGGTGTAGTGTCTGCATGCCATGCCATGGCCAATACTTTGGATGCGGGTTCGACATCACTATCGCTTGTAAGCTCGTCCTGTTGACGAGCTATTAGCGCCCTCTTTGAGCGTGTCACTACTCCACTGGTCCCGGCCTCGGGAGCCGAAGTGGCCCCAGCAGTAGCTTTTTTGGGCTTAGGTCCAGCTTTATTCGTCTTCCCGGGATCGCCAGCGTCCCCAGAGATCGAATCGTTCTCCACAACGTCATTTTTCTCCACAACGCACTCTCGCACTCTCTCTCTCTCACTCTCTCACTCTCTCACTCTCTCACTCTCTCACTCTCTCACTCTCTCACTCTCTCACTCTCGTACTCTCTCGTACTCTCTCACTCTCTCACTCTCGTACTCTCTCACTCTCGCACTCTCTCACTCTCGCACTCTCTCACTCTCGCACTCTCTCACTCTCTCACTCTCTCACTCTCGTACTCTCTCGTACTCTCTCACTCTCTCACTCTCGTACTCTCTCACTCTCGCACTCTCGCACTCTCTCACTATTTAACTTCGTGTAAAAATGTGAAACACGTATTTCTTTATTTCCTACCAAAAGCCCAAATATAAATTTACAGACCCCTAAGTCGAGGAATTATGGATTTCCCATACAAATTTTGACCTCCTATTTGACCCCTTTCAACCGAAATTTGGTAATTACAATCCGTTCAGTCGTTTAGTCGTGAAGAGGTAACAAACAAACAAACAGTTACTTTCGCACTTATAGTATTAGTATGGATTATACCATTGCAGTCGAAATAAATAATGTTTTCAACATAAAATCCAGTATGTCGTATGTTATACGCTAACATAATATTAGTGAATTGAACTGTAGGTGACATCGATCCAACGTGTTTTCATACCAAATTTCGTTCAATCTGATTAAAAAGGGCACACGAGCATACCATGAATTCCATCACATTTCATTGTTTAAATTCTTCGAGGTAAGTATATTACTTGGTATTTATTTATTTTATATTTATTAATATTTTTGATATGAGGGCAAAGTTCGATGGAATTGGAACACAGTTAAAATTGTGATACAGAAACATTAGATATTAAAATATGAGTTGAAAGATATATTGTGAAATATAATTTAATTAGTTTTCAAACAAACTTGTACTAACAAAATACTTTAAAAAAACTAGTCATAGAAAATCAACGTATCTGTTAATCACCAATTGCTGAATTCTACTAAAGTAATCATAACTTGCGAAGAAGACTTGCGTAGTTCATGTACAAAGTACTAATAGGAATTCATTCCGTATGCTGTCCGAGATTGAACGATTCCATGCTCAGGTAGTAAATAGTTCTTTTAGTTTATTTATTCAAGAGTACTAAAATAACAAATTAGTTCATTTCAGATCTAAGCGCTTTTTTCAATAACCGAGCAAAAACAAGTAAACATAGAAGATTACAAGACACTGGGGAGGTTAAAAATATGTGTATTACCAGCAAAATGTTAACATACTTTTTTACTTTATTGTACTTGATGAACGTTAGCTTCCCCGGGACTATTCGCCCGGGGAAAAGATAAATGTAACGCAATCGTCATTCTTATGTTTTGTTAAAGAACGTCATATATTCAAGTCACGGACAAGAGCCTCGTATAAAGCCTACTTGCGATGCGAACAATTTATTACCCTCTTCCTTTGTTTCAACTAGAAAGAAACAATTAATGCGAAAGGTTATACACCTAAGCAGTTTTTTCAAAATCACTGAGACGTAATTTATTAGATACTTCACAATTTGTTTCACAGTCAATACCGAGTAATTATTATCAGTCAATACCAACTCGCGTTAACATTTAAAAAGTATTTTCACGTTAAATGCATTTAACAATCAGTCTTTATCGCTTAAATTCTTGTCGTGTTTAAATTTATAAGCTGTCAAAGCCTAATGGGTACGGTAATTGCATTACGTGTGCGAGAGAGTGTGTTCAAGTTCTGCCGTGTAACAATGAGGTTTCTGAACTCAAACACTACACAAATCAACGGAAAAAATACACAACAAATAAAGTAATACGATTAACATCAAAATGAACCTCTTACTTCTAATATAGATGTTTATCCAACAAGGCGCCGAGAACGCCACCTGTCACGGGATAATTAAAATAAATCGCGGTGAGGATATTTCTACCCATACAAAATAGCCGATACTATTTTACCCTCTTAGAGTTGTAAATATACACTATACAGATTAACAACTATAAGCTGACACGGATTTGTGGCGCTTATTTTTAACGCTCGATGGTTGATTATTTTGACGATAATAATTCTTTTACATTTTTAAATGTTTTCGGAATTACATGGCGCTTTTTTTGTGGATGGTAGGTCAAACGATGAGGAGCAACCTGGTGGTAAGTGGTCACCGCTCACAAAAACTTCTAATACCAGGAGTGGTCGATGCCCTGCCAGCCTTTAAACCTTAGTTCTTATACTTAGTTCTATAGCAATCATTAACAGTGGTCAGTGGTGCTAACGGTTTTTATAACATCGGAAATTCTTGCCCTTGATTGCCTACAAATCTAAAACTATGTGAATTGTAGAACATGCTTGTCATCACATAGGTTTACATGACATAGCCATGCTCTCAAGGAGTCGTAAGTTAATAAACTAAGCAAATAATGGGATGAATTTAAACGGCTTGAACAGATAAAGACTGGCATTTTATAAATAAAATGCCAGTCTTTATCTGTTCATTAATTTATCCGTATAAAATTCTTAATAATAATACCAGTCTCATAAAATTGATTGTGTTAAGTAGCGGGGGATCGTAGATCGTCTCTCGCTACTCGATACTCTAATTGGACCGTACTGCGCTTACCATCAGGTGAAGTGCGGTCACTTTGCCGTGTTAGGATAAAAAAAAATTGACCATTAGCTGGGAACCGGCCTCCTCTACTAATGAAAGGGGTTACGGCATGTAGTACTCATGGAGATGGGCTGCTACGCGGCACCGCGCAGGGGCGGTTCCGACAACAATTTTAGCACTCCGTAGAATACCCCGCGACTGCTCCGTGAGCGCCACCGCGGGGTAGATGGTAGTGTCGTGTAGGGTGTACATAGGAACTCGACCCAGCGGCTGCCCGAATAGCCATCATCCGGGTGAGGGGGATGCTGGATTGGAAGACCGGCTAGTCCAGCATAACCGTTTTATTCTTATTCCGCTTCCCCCCGGAGTGGGCGGCAGTATTAAAACGATTTCTGCGCGACAACAAAAAAAAGGGCGTGTGGTACAATAGAGAGAGTGTAGAAAATATTAATTTGTCCTTAATATAATATGAATGAATAAAACAACATAATTTACTTTTCACAATGAATAGCGTTTGTGACGTTAAAGTAAATTATAGTGCAAAATTAAATAGTAACCGAAGTGCCAAAGAATTTAGTTGTGTTTATTTACTTTGTTTTGCCAAGCCTGCTATTGTACGATAACACGCAGAAATGACACGAACGAGCATCACGCAATCATTACTAAACGACATCGTTGACAAAACCTACTGACTGCTCAAGTTATTATATTTTTCAATATAATAAAACGGAACCGAGTATGGCAGATGTTATTAAAGAAGACGCTATGCTTTCTAAACTACGAGCGCCATCTTAAGGAGCGATAATAATGTAATATTTCACTCTACGACAAGCCGGATATTACTAGCTTTCGTCCTCGGCGTCGCTTCGTGTAAATCTATTTAACGCGCAACTGCACACTAATATGTCATCTCATTTCATATATGCATCATGTCTTAAAACATTTTATGAAAATACTTAATGAAGTTTATATATAGTTAAAGGTACATTTTAAAACAAAAAGTATTGAGATAAGATATCGTAAATTGAAAAGAAAATCGATATTACACGGTATCCAACTGCTGGGCACAGGTGTTCTCTACTACTAGCAGGGGTTAGACCTTAGTCCACCACGCTGCCCTGAGTGTGGGTTTGATAGACTTAACATACCTTTGAAATTCTTCTGGGAATACTCAGGGATGCAAGTATATTAAAATTAACATTTCATGATTTTTTTATCTTAAGGGGACCTTGAAGGCACAGCATCAAAGCGATGACAAAGCCGATGGGAATTACTTTGACATTTATTGTTTTTATCTATTATTCATTAATTTCATTAAAAAAATACTTAATGGACAATTTTTTTCTGATATACCGAGGAACGCATATGTATGTGAGATTTTAGGTAAAATACCTAGTCATTCACAATATCTCTATTAATTTTAATTTCTTATAATCTAAATCTTGAAAATTTACACAGTATAATAATCAAAGAGCATTACAATACTACTGAAAATTATAATGCTCTTTGGTTTACACATTATATCTTATTCTTTTCAAATTTGTCAACTGCTGATAACTCAATACAATTTAACAAGGAGTATTATCTGTGTATATAAAAAAGAAGAAACTGACTGACTGATCGATCAACGCACAGCCAAAACGGCTGGGGTTAGAGACTTGAAATTTTGACAGTTGGTACCTTTTATGACGTAGGCATCCACTAAGGAAGGGTTTTTGGAAATACCACCCCTAAGGGGGTAAAATAGGGGATGAAAGTTTGTATGAAAATCCGTCATTTTTAAGTTAAACGCATGAAAATTGGTATTTTGTATTGTATTGGTACTTTTTCTTCCAAACATGACCTCCACGCGGGCGGAGCCGCGAGCAACAGCTAGTAGCGTATATTAGCAATAAAACATTAAATAACCACTCGTGTATCCACAAGGATATTAGAAAGTAATAAAGTAGGAAGTAAATACAAGCCACAATCAATTTTATTTCCATAATGTTAAAGTTAAAAATAGCATGTACGAACGGCCAGTATTTGTGAGTACCATTGAAACATGACTGGATAAATTAAATCACCCGACATATATATATTAAGGGGCACAACTAAAAACCATGTATAGTTTTGTTTAAGAGACACAACACACAATGATGATAAATTAGATTTTTGATTGCTTTCGTGCTTAGAGTGTGCGTACTGTGTGAGTCTTTGTTTAGTTACGTCGCGTCATACACAAAAGACATGTGTTTCTGTCAGCTTTCAATTCAGACGCTACTAAACCTTGGCTTCAAAGGCCTTGTGGAGAAATTAAATCCATATATATTTTTATACTAATTTCGAATCTGTCTAAAACATTCAGAAATAGCCGACTATGTTGTTTTAATAAACTTACAAAAATTGTTATAAATTTCATTTTCAATTATTGAATTCAAGGGAAAAATTGCCTTGAGTGGGTATGCATCTGTTCCTTTTTGGCCTTATCAGGAGTGCCCGAAGGATCGAATCTAGGTCCATTATTGTTTTTGATATTTGTTAATGACTTGTTGGGAAGGATTGATAGTGAATGTTTGGCATATGCCGATGATATAAAGATTTTCAGACGTATGTCTGATCATCTTTGTTGCGAACATCTTCAATCTGATATAGACACCATTAATAACTGGTGCGAAGAGAATTTCATGTCTCTTAATATCAAAAAGTGTCAGGTAATTACATTCACAAGAAATAGGAATATGATTAACTATAATTAAAAACCAGGTTTTGGTATCCTAACCACTTATTTTGTTGCTTCTTACTTTTTTATTTTATTCTATTTTTATGATCAAATTTTTTTAGTAAACAAATTAACTAAGTTTCACTGTTGGTTAAGTAAACATTAAACTTAAACTGTTTAATGCAACAATTGGTTTTGTTTTATTACGAAGTTGCGTTATTAAAATGCTGTGTACAGTAGTAAATGGATGCCAGATTTATATCATGTCTGTTATGAATGTAACTATATGTAAAATTTAATCTGTTGTCTGTATCTGTACCAATAAATAAATATTTTTCGTACAACTTTACAAGTGTACTTTAACTGTGAAGTAGTGGAGCCACCCCTTGTCTGCAGTACGAATTGAGTTATGTACCACTATGTCACAAAAAACTGACGAAAAATATCAACTTGCTATTGCGTTTTGGAGGACCAAACTACCATCTTCTTCTCAATCCACTATTTTTTCATAAAAGGCGGGCGCACCTACAATAGAGTAGTTTCCTGTGTTTAATTCTGTACATTATTCGATTTGCAACCGAATAGAATACGCAAAAGAAACCCTTTTGGGAAAACCGAATCAAAATTGCTATATTTATTTTAAATATTGGCATGAGCAAAAATGATTGCGTAGTGGGAACATATCACTATCTCCCTCGCACAATTCTGAGAACCGTGACGTCATTGGACATATCATTCATCCTTTTACTGTTATTTGACAATTACTCCTTCCAGCAGATTTGAATGGCGTCTAATTTACTTACTTTTGTTCGGTTTCATAAAATTCTTTCGATAATAGGTTTTAGGTAGTGTAACTTGTTTGATTAAAACAATAAAAACGTGTCAACTACCCTATTCTTCTGATATTATAAATGTTCATAGGCGATACGGACGGCGGATTGCCTCGGTGGCGCAGTTGTAATTGCGCATGCGGTAAGACTGCTGTGCTGAGGTCTCGGGTTCGATCCCAGGGTCGTATAAAGTGATATTGGGTTTTTCTATCTAGAAATTCTCAGTATTAGCCCGGAGTCTGGAATCTGTCCCGGTATGGCGATAGGCTCGCCCCCTATCACATAATGGGACCGAAATTCGGCGAAAAGTGGGTGTACAGGTTACGCCTCTGCCTACCCCTCCGGGGATTACAGGCGTGAGTGTATGTGTGTGTGTGTCATAGGCGATCACTTACCATCACGTGACCCATTTGCTCGTCTACCGAACTCTGCTTTGAAAAAACTCGCCCACCCATTAACCACAAACATGTCAGGCTTAGTGTGCGACATTTTTCTCGTTCGTTTGGAAGCCCAACACATATAATTGATTACGATGCCAGTATCTAGTGGAGTGTGAATAGACTGATTAAGTCTTTGTATTTACTTTTTGTCATTAGCAGACATCGGGCTCAGATATCCGTTTATTGAAGGGACTCGTGAAAATAAACAAGGAAAAGCTTCTACATTAAATGAAAACAGTAAACAATGAAATAAATGTGAAAGTAAACCTTGGCTCTAGTTAAAGTTCACATTTTGAGACATCGTATAAATAGGCGTAGTGTTGAGCACTCCTATGATATGGTCTTCTGACATCTGTTTGTATAGAGGCCCAGCGTCCACTACTGGTGTCAGTGCACAATGACTAGTTCCGTAGTTTGTTAACTCCTAACTCCTTGCTCCGTACCAAATGCATTATTGAGAGGTTAATAGGTATCGCCCTATCAGACAGGAATTTGAATATGAATAATGCGTTATTTATTCAATCGAAAATCGCAAGCAAATCTTGATTGCACGATCTACGATTCGAACCCAAGCCTTCACTAGTCTCTCAAGTACGCTCTTGCCTAAGTACGCTGTGACTAGACTAATTAATATTCAAGTTTTTTATAAAACTTAACACAATAATGCACTTTATAAATGTACCTAAAATAATAATAATATCAGCCCTGTATTAAACATTGTCCCACTGCTGGGCACAGGCCTCCTCTACTATAGAGGGGTAAGCCTTAGTATTATATGTAATTCTCTAAAAAATCTGAGATATACAGGTTTTCCCGTGACGTTTTCCTTCATGGTTATACCAACTGATAATTAACAATGAATACACACGTAACTTTAGAAAAGTCAGATGTGAATGTCATTTGGGCTGGTTTCAAACCTACGACTTTCGCCCGCAGTCCGTACTACACCCAACTAGGCTATTGCTGCTTTTTGTTGGTTTTAGCTTATCTCGACAATTTAAGCTGAGTTAATGTTTTTTGCATATAGTTAATAACCGAGATCAACGTCCAACTGGCGCTGTTTCGAGACCAGCTGATCCACTTCGGCCAGCCACACGATTGCCCCGAGCTTCGCGAGCGAGTGCGAAGGCTACGACGAGCTTGTGTAGAAGCCACCAAGCAAACCAGCCAGCTGGTCCTACCCAGCTGTAAAAAGTAAGGAAAAATTATTGACAAATCTTTCGTTTGTTTTTGTAATCTATGTACATTTAATAATAATAAATACACCCAACAGTCACACAGATAGTTCTGACCCTACGCTAGGTAAAACCTGTATCGTGGGTATTAAGAACTACGAGGGACTGCGGTCCAACCACACCCTGACCCGAAACAAATATCTGTCTGTCACACAAACATTTGTCTCGGTGCGGGAATTGAACCCACGGTCTCTTGGCAGGCTATTGGCCCGCTGCGCCACGAAGGCTGTCATTATCGTCGTAGTCTCTCATAGTTCTTGATACAGATTTAAGCTAGTGTGACGTGGCTGTTAGGCTATGTTTTATTAATTTTGATGTAATAAATGACCACCTTCTACCAACTCGAATTAGACCAGCTTATCCCATCTCAATAGTAAAGAAGGCTTGAGCTCATCCATCATATCAAAAAATATATCGATATATTAAAAACATGAAAATTGTTTCGACCTATGTCCGTTATAGACTTTGAAACCACTCAACCGATTTCAATGAAATTTTCTGTATGTGTGTGGTTGGGTCAAACTTAAAAGATAGAATAGTTTTAGATCCGATAGGTGGAGCGGTTCGAGATCTGAACTTCTTATTTTTGCAACGAAAATTCGGTCCACAGAGAAGGCGGTTTATGGCAGGGCAACGTCTGCCAGGGACCACTAGTATAATATATTTGCCAGGCACTTATGTTATAAATATAATATTTATACTTCCTCGTCGCAGGATCTGCTCGGTATAACTTTTGGTCTTTATTATTTGTACACTAGATGTTGCTCGCGGCTCCGCCCGCGTGTAACTACAATAGTAAGACACATGCTATCGACATTTTTTGTAGATATTGATATGTTCTTCAATATTGTGGAACATTTTTTTGTTCTATCAATAGTTTTCGCTGCGCATGCGATGAAAGATATTTTATAGGCATTTTTTTTCCTGTAGTTTTGGTAAGGATCCTTATTTTTTCTTGCAATTAAAATAGCCTATATTCATCAGTGATAATGTAGCATTCAAATGGTGAAAGAATTTTTAAAATCGGTTCAGTACATTTTGAGCCAATTCGTTACAAACATACTTACATACAAATCTTTCCTCTTTATAATATTAGTATAGATATAACTAAAGACGATGCTTGAATAATGCAACGATGAGAATCTTTGGTAATATTTTATAAACTATAGGGGTAGAAACAGGCACGCTCTAAATTCTTTATCTCTTTGAGGGTCACACATCTAGGATAAGATAGATGCCTACCCGCAGGTAAATAAACGACTGACCTGTGAATACGAAATGATTCATATATAAATGAATGAAATTTTATTAAGACTCTCACACAAGGGCATAGCCTTAATAATAAATAAACAGAATTGGATACAGGGCCTTTGCCTTGACTTTAGATGGTGCTGTGTGGTAAAATAATATCTACTATAAATTGTAGAGTCTTATGTAAAAAATGTAAACTTTAAGAACATTGCATCCTGTACTTTACACACTTGATTTTATGAATATTTTGAGTCCAATCACAACTACTATTATCTGAAACAACCATTTGCTTTCACATTAATATTTTACTGTTAGCTATTATGAATACAATAATAATACTAGCCCTGTATTAAACAGTGTCCCACGGCTGGGCACGGGCCTCCTCTACTAATGAGAGGGGTTAGGCCTTAATTTACCACGCTGGCCTAATGCGGGTTGGTAGACTTCACATACCTTCGAAATTCTTATAGGAATTCTCAGGTATGCAGGTTTCCTCACGATGTTTTCCTTCACCGTTAAAGCAAGCGATAATTAACATTTAATACACACATAACTTTAGAAAAGTCAGAGGTGTATGCCATTAGGGTTTCGAACATACGACTTTCATCTTGACAGTCCGTACTGCAACCAACTAGGCTATCGATGCTACAATATTGTTATGATTTTTATTTTATTCAATTTAGATTATTTAGCTTGGTTTTAATTTATTTACTACGTTGTATGTAGAATTTATTGTTATAACAATTTATTCTGCTACCCAACGCTTTAGTTTCACTGCATTGCGCACGGTGAACATAAAATAAATCTTTGTTTCCACATTGAGATTAACAAGTTAAATCAAATTGTGTAACATTTTGTCGAAACAGTTGATGTAAATGTGAGTAGGCATCATCTGCATAATTATTTGCATATCAAAAGGAGTCAGTTTGCGTACTAGACGTTTTTGCGAAATCAAAATCGAAAGTGAACTAATTACTTTAGGAATTGATGTTGGCTTTTACAGTTATCAGTCGATATCATGGGAGCAAAATGTTCTCTGCTATGACTAAACTGATTACTGACTTTGCTTACTTTTTATTTTAACGCTTTTATTACCTAGATGATAGACGTGCAAATCGCATACCTGATGGTAACGCCATGCCTTTTCATTAACACACAAAACCACCCAGAACCTACCAAGTACTACAGATCAGAAAATACATATACACACATTCATATACATTCACGCCTGTAATCCCCGAAGTGGTAGGCAGAGGTGTAAACAGTACACACATTTTTCGCGCAATTTATTACGGTCCCTTAATGTGATGGGGGCGAGCCTATCGCCTTAACGGGCTCAATTTCACACTCCAGAGTATTTCTAAATATAAAAATGCAATATCACTTTACCCGACCTGGGGATCGAACTCACAGCACAGCAGTCGTAACGCATGCGAATTACAACTCCATCACCGAAGCAGTCAGAAAACACAAATTTGTGTTGTTCAAGTATAATATAATAATAAGTTTAGAATCTGAATTAAATCACATGTGAGTTGCACAGTATGATATGGTCGCTAAGTTTGCATTCCTTTACAGAAAGTAAACTTTCCTACACTCTATCTAGTGTCGTAGCCAACAGCAATAACTTTCGGCCTCACCAGAATCAAATATCAACAGATCAAAACAATTAAAATTAGGTACGAATATTACAACCACGGCTTCTCGTTGCTGAGCCCGTTCCTCACTCACTGCGCCACTGGCACTGTCAACTAATTTATCGACGTACCCTTAAATAGTCGCAGGATTTTTTTTTATTTTTATTTCCTTCTATATTTACATATTTCTGTAACATATTTTGATTTGTATTAATCCAGGTCCACAAGCGAGGGTTGCACAGAACAGCCGCAGCTGGTCCTGCTGTACTTCATGTCTCAGCTGCTGCTACGAGAGCTCGCTAAGTGTCACCGGCTTGTTCAGCTGGTGCCTATGGACATGACCTCATATTACGGTAACAGTCACAACACTTTCTTACTAGTTTAACAAGTTTTTTGTATAGAAAGTCTATAGATATAATTAATGACCTTAATATTTGGTGTTATTCGTTAATGGATAGGATTTGACTCCGTGACGCAGCGGGTGAGTATTCTGAAACGAGAGGTCTTGGGTTCGATTCCTATATTGAGATAAATATTTGTGTGACGAAAAATACAAGTACAAGTTTACTAAGTGGTATATAGTGATATTAATATCAAGTAACATGTAATTTTTAGCCAAGGAACCCTAAACTAAGCATTGCACGACATGCTCTTGGCTACTTTACATAAACTTATATTTAAATTAACAGAAAATCGCGCCGGTCCGTCCAATTTCGGCAACGTCATCAGTCAAATACTGTTGTGTAAACAAATCACACCGGATTTCAACCAAGAGGAACTCTGCAGCATCGCCAAAGACACACAGGAAATTACAAGAATAGTCAGCGACATACAGGAATACTTACCGCAACACGAAACTCTTAATCATTTAGGTATGAAACCGTCGTATTTTGCCGCATGCCTCAATACGTTTTATTTTTACGAGTAAATAATGTCTCGTTTACATAAGACAATTGTGAGTTACGTGCCATTTTTACGTCTTTCATTGACATTAAGAACACTCCACGACCGAATGCGGGGAAATTCTCTTTTATTCAGTATTCTACTGCTTTGTGACGTATTTACGAAATATGTCGACCTAAATAAGTAGGTATGTCGACAAAATAAAACTTAATATCCAACCCACCCATTACTACTTAATCCATACAATTTCTTTAACCAGTTAGAAAGAAAGTAAGATTTTTTTTTTATTATCGGAACGTTAAATGGAAGTAACATATATAAGAAAAAATACAATAATAATAATTGAACCGACAAAGAGAGTCCCTATTCAGCAACATGCTGCAGTACAGGCTAACCCATATTACAGCGCTGGTTTTTGGAATTACTAAGAAATAAGTAAAAGTTTTTAATTCATAAAAAGTACACCGACTTCAATAAAAAACTTGAAGGTTGCCCTTGATTTTTCTGAGATCCCATCATCAGATCCTGACTTGGTGCCAATGGGACCACCTGGGAAGCATACACTTTTAAACAAAAAAAAGAATTTCTCGAATCGGTCCAGGCGTCTTCGAGTAATCGGGGAACATACATAAAACAAAAGATTCCGACGAATTGTTAACCTCCTCCTTTTTTGAACTCGGTTAAAAACTTCACAAATACTATGCAATGTTTACGAGACAAAAAAATCTTTGCGTAAAATGACACGTGACATATGTCGGCTTATCTATCTTGTTTCAGAGAGTAGTGTCGCACTGAAAGGTGACGACGTTAACGGACTATGGCGAGACAAACGAAGAGGATCTCTGTACAAAGGCATGGGCGTACTGTGTTGTGTGTCACGGCCTAACTACCTCTGAGGGTGACGGGTCTCGCCCACGAGGCGGCTTAGCTTGGAACAAACGCCAATGACACCTACAATAAGCTAAGCGTGAACGTGTCCACTAAGGCGCAAAAAACTTTGAAGTGTTCAACGCTGAAAATAAACAATTAATTCGTATAGTGAATGATGTGTTACGTAACTGTACAGAACAAATGAATGGGTCCATTAAAATGTTAAATGTAAATAGAGAATTGAAAAATGGAGACGGTCGGCTAGCTACTGTGCTTGAAACAAATACTTAGTAGATCAATTATGTACTTATAAATATCATTAGTGTAGAATATAAGTTATAGGTAATGCTATAGGAATGAGTAAATCTGGGATGACCGGAGTTAATTCTAAGCATTTTGGTTAATTCCGAAAAGTAATGAAAATAAATATTTTATTTTCTTCGTCGTAAGCACTGACAGAATCACATATTTTCTATCGTAATTTAAGTTAAGAAGTTTTGAATTAGGATATGTTGGTTCTGTTGAGAGAAATATCTAAGCACAACGATGTCGACGATTGTCAATACACCAGCTATTATTAGTCAGTTATCGACGTGCATACAAGTTTCAATTTCTACGAATACCATTGAAATCGGATTAAATCATTTAATGCTCAAATTTTACCAACAAGCATGCATATAATTAACTCGGATATCTATATAACTTTGATTTAGTGATTCTTCTAGCATTACTGATGACACACATATAAATGCATCAAATCATGCATTTTTATGATTATAAATTGCCTGGAATGGGATCAATTGCGTTTAAGTAGAATATACTATTGTAGTAATTATGTGTAATTATATTTTTTGCACATTCTGTTAATAGGAAAACTTATGAACGTTTAAAGCCCTAGTAACTTTATACTTTCTCCTTAAGTCCAAAATTCAATTTAATGAATTTATTCAATCATTCTCTTCTATATATTTTACAACAGCAAGGAATATATACATAATAATAAATTCCACAAAATTGCGCCAAACTTTGTACACTATGACACATCGTACCTAAAACTAAAAAAATACACACATTTAAATGTAAAGCAAATTTCTAATACGAGATATATTTAAATTTTACTTAATTACTGTCTTCCATTAATGTTATGTATATACGAGTCTGCATATTTTTAAACACACAGTATTTTAGTATTTTTAATTTAAAATATGCTGATTTTTAATGTCTATAATTAAGTTCATAGCTAGTTATACAATCTTCAGCCTGTAAATAGTTTAACGGCGGTAAAATTAAACTCCCAAGACAACCTGAGACATCAGTACAATCTTCTTGCAAAACGACACGGAAAGGCCGTTTAGACTAACAGCTCACTTTGAATCTAGTTGCTGAAGACAAATAATGTAGAGCTACAAGGCAACATCATTTATCTGATACATGTAGAGTGTAACGGGAATAAAAATATGTAGCGATTTAGGTGAACATGCAGGTGCAGTTAAAGATACGTGTGATTTATTTTTAGTTAAATTATCCTTTTCATCGTATTATAAAATGTGCTATGGCTAATATAGCGCGCTCTTTGTCGAAGCCTAAAACATACTTACTTTACTTCCCATCTTATGACCTAGTAGTATTTAGGATGTGATTTGTTTTTATTGAATAATCTAGTCAATTATCGTAACACCCTAAAATAACGTTTAGGAAATTACACACTTTAAAGCCATTAAGTATTTAATAGATTCATATATAAATAAGTTACAATAATCGTAATATTGATATTGTAGTAAACTATACGGGTTTATATTTATGTACATATATAACATAATTAATTTTCAATGATAAAAATAAACTTTATTAATTACAATTACAAATAAAGATCGTAATCCGACTCTGTTAAGTTACTGAATTAGGTACCTTTATATTATAAATTCGTAAGTTCTCGCTTATTTACGTACTCAAGTGTGTCTGTAATTATCGAGTAATTGTGAAGTAGATTAACGCATTATGTACCTAATTTAAACACGGTTCGTGTATAAAATATTTAATTTATATATACAATTAAGAAGTAATTACATTTTCTGGAACACAATCTTTTATAGTTACTACGTGTTTTAAACTCAACAGTATTGTTTAAACTTTTATAGATATCGCACAGTTTCACATAAAACTTGTTAATTTTGTTATTTTATTACATATTTAATGTACTAGTCAATTTTGTTTGTAATTATATGGCATTCGTTTGTCATACACTATTTTAATCCACTTACTAAAGTGATGACTGTGATATACTCGTTATAAATATAATAGAAAATAATTTATGCATTAGTGAAACATATTTAAAATAAATAGCAATTTCAATAACGTGTTGTTTTTCATTTCGTTTTCTAGCAACATAATCCTGAAAAATTCACAATACACTACAAGAGTTCGTTTTATTTCCCAAATGGTAAGTATTCTCAAATGAAACATGACTCAGATATTATACGGAGGTATAGTTTATTATATAATACTTAAATTTCTAACTGGTTGCTAAAATTTTCTTTTTAAACATAACCTATAAAATTATACAAAATAGTAAAAATAAAGTAAGAAACAGTAAAATTGTAAAAAACGTTATATTTAAAATGTTCTTTTTAAATAATACCTAGATAGTATTATTTTTTAAAAGAAGTTAAACAGAAGCTGAAATAAATTAAACATTCACCAAGGGTTACGGCATCGCTGTCTCAAGCCCCATTTTGGACTGAATGGACTTCCTTGGTGAAACCTTACCCCTCACTAGGTCAAACCTGTATATGCATCGTTGGTACCAAGAACTACAAGGAACTAAGGTCTCATAACACCATGATCCGAAACAAATATATGGAGACTGTCCTTTTTTTTATTTTGGCGCGGCAAAGTGACCACACTGCACCTGATGGTAAGCGCAGTGCCTTCCAGATAGAGTATCAAGTAGCAAGAGGCAGTCTATCCCTCGCTACTCAACACAATCATGCCGGCCTGCTGTTTAGCTTCTTCACACTACGCCTAAAGGACCAAGGATCATAGGAGGGAGGCAACACGGTAGCTGGCAAACTGTTCCACAGCTTGATGGCGCGGCAAAAATACGAGTTTGCGAACCTCTTGGTTCGGGCCGGGGTAGCAGACACCACGAAGCCGTGGCTCCGCAAGCCAGTACGCGTGGTTCTGGTATGGAAGGGAGAGGATGGGATAAGATCAAACAATTCTTCAGAGCATTCGCCATGATACAGACGGTAGAACACGCTAAGCGAGGAAATATCCCTACGCAGTTGTAGCGGCTCCAGGCTGTTACTCACGTCTGCATCATTCACAATGCGGATGGACCGCCGCTGCAACCCATCCAAGGCATCGAGAAGGTATTTTGTGGAACCGTCCCAGAGGTGCGAGCAGTATTCTATTCCCGGCCGCACTTGCGCTTAATATAAGCGGTAGAGCTGACCGGGCGTGAAAAACCGCCGCACCCTGTTCAGGATTTCGATCCTGCGGGTGGTGGCGGATATTGCGCCCTCGATGTGACTCCTTGGATTAAGATCGCAGCGGATATCCATACCTAGGACACTTCGTCATTCCGCATTGCGAGTGGAACACCCTGAAGAACGGGGATGGGAGAAAACGGAGATTTCTTGCACGAAAACGCGCACACCTGGGTTTTCTTGGCAGTAAACTCAACCCGATTCCTGGTACCCCATGATGATATGAGATCCAAGGCCTGGTTGAGCTCAATGACAAGATCCTCGCGTCTCCTCTCAGTATCCGCCAGGCAACCAGGAGGCTTGCTGCAATAACGCCCATGAACTGTGCTGTTATCTGCATAGCAATGAATGTTGGCAAGCGACAACATATCAGTAATATGCAGAATAAACAAAGTGGGCGAAAGCACAGAGCCTTGTGGTACTCCGGCATTTACTGACATGAGCTGTGAAGAGTGTCCATCAGCGAGGACACGTATTCTACGCTCATGTGGAAAGCCGGAGATCCACTTGCACAGGTTGTCGGGCAGACCGTATGCTGGGAGCTTGGAGAGAAGGCCGCGATGCCCGACCCTATCAAAAGCCTTGGCTATGTCGAGACTCACAGCCAGAGCCTCGCCATGCCTGTCAATCGCTTCGCCCCAGTGATGTAATACAAACGCTAGAAGATCACCCGTTGATCGGTTATGACGGAACCCGTATTGTCTGTCACTGATCAACGAGTGATCCTCCAGGTAGCGAACCAATTGGCTGTTAATTAGTCGCTTCATGACTTTACACATCACTGAGGTGATGGCGATTAGGCGATAATTGTTAGGGTCTGACCGATCACCCTTTTTGGGGATCGGCTGCACATTGGCTTCCCTCCAAGATTCAGGCACAACACCTGAGAGGTAGGACGATCGGTATGGGCGCGTCAGTGCAGGAGACAACTCCGCTGCACACTTTTTGAGAACAAGCGTTCCTCTATAGAACCCGTAAGTATTCGCATTTCCTTACCGTTAAAGCTAGCAATTAAAATTATATGTAGATAGTATTATTTTTTAAAATAAGTTAAACAGAAGCTGATATAAATTAAACCTTCACCAAGGGTATACTGCATCGCTGTAATAATAATAATAATTTACCGCTTTATAATTTTAATTAATTCTTTTAATTTATACATGACATTGCAACAATATAAAATTAAACTGGATTTTGGGATCGAACTTACGATCCGGCCGATTCTCAGTTAAACTGTTGCGTTATTGCTAGGTTTAATTAGGTTTGTGGAGGGGTTGCGGATTCCCATCGGCTGTACAATGAAGTACTTGGGGTTGATTCTGGACAGCCGGTGGGATTTCCGTGCCCATTTCAAGGAGTTGTCGCCGAAATTGGTGCGGGCGGCGGGCGCGCTCGGACGCCTGCTGCCGAACCTGGAGGGACCTAATAGCCCTTGCCGAAGTTTATACGCTGGAGTCGTGCGGTCAATGGCCCTGTACGGATGTCCCGTATGGGCCGAGTCCCTGAAAGCCCGCTGCGTCGCCTTGCTGCGCAAACCGCAGCGTTTGTTGGCGCAGCGAATAGTAAGGGGCTACCGCACAGTCTCCCACGAGGCGGCCTGCGTATTGGCCGGCACCCTCCCTTGGGAGTTGGACGCAAAACTCCTCTCGTCCGCGTTCTTCTGGCGGGAGGAGGCGTCCAGTCGCCGTCAGGTGAGACTGGCCCCGAGGGAGATTGCAGCCCGGTTTCGCAGAACCGCTGTGGAAGAGTGGCATACCAGGCTGGAAAGCCCAAGTGCGGGCGTGAGGACAGTCGCGGCAGTGCGTCCTGTCCTAAAGAGATGGCTAGACAGGCGCCACGGTGCGCCAACTTTCCGGCTGACGCAGGTACTGACGGACCACGGGTGTTTCGGTTCGTTCCTGTGTCGGATCGGAAAGGAGGTGTCTGCCGTGTGCCACCATTGTGGCAACTGCCGCGAGGACACGGCCCAACACACGTTGGAGGAGTGCCCAGCCTGGGACGAAGAGCGCAGAGGAAACCTGCATACCTGAGAATTCTCATGAGACTTTCGAAGGTATGTGAAGTCTACCAACCCGCATTAGGCCAGCGTGGTGGACTAAGGCCTAATCCCTCTCATTAGTAGAGGAGGCCCGGGCCCAGCAGTGGGACAGTGTTTAATACAGGCCTAGTATTATTTATTATTTACACTACTATATAAAAAGTTTTAGGTATATATTCATACACCAGACACTGAATTATGTACATTATACACCGCCGTCTTATTTAATAATTTCTTATTCATAACAAAAATGAACGTACATTATACGATAATTTATAAAATATATCCATTTACTCCAACCATCGTGGGCACTGCGGCAATACGGCTGAAAATAGGCACTTCTCTTTTCATGAATGAATGAGCCGGTCTTATATGGGATGAAAGGAAATAATCAACTGGAGATATTGAGAAAATACAATATTACAAGGCAACACGTGAGAGCTCTGCCAAACTGGCGAGCGTGTCAGTCGTATTGAAAACTAACTTTTACCCGCTATTTGATTCGTGTATAGTGCCATTGTATAAAAGGTTTTATTCTTTATCTAGAGAACCGCTATATTGCGAAATTGTGTTTTGCCGAAATTTTTATTTAACTTTTATAAGACCTAGTTTTATGTTTCGTTTCATTTTTTTAGTTCTAGTTTAACAGGTTGAAAATTTGTAATGTCGTAACCTCTATATAAGAGGAGGCCCTGCTGTTTCAACTGAAGTAAATTTATGACTGTTGTTAAAGGCTGTTTTTGAAGTAAAATTACCATTAACGCATAGTTTTAGCTCTAGTCACGCTTTATGATTATGATTAATTGTAAAAACAAAGAATAATCAAGTCTCATTATTCCTGAAAAATTGCATGATCTTAAATTGGGCTATGAAAAAGACTTTCACAATAGTTACTATTATTTATCCGCAATAAAAAAAAACTATTCTATGAATTCTGTAGGCGTCGCTATCTCGCCGTTATCTTCATTCAGCAATACGTACGCAGACTTTTTTATTCTTCTGTCACAATATAACTATGGCGTTATATATAATTATCCATATATATTACCACAGAAATTAAAAAATAAGTTAATTAGACTATGGTAGAAACGAGAGAAATTAAAAATAAGTCAATTAGACTATGGTAGAAACATTGTATAATTTTTAAATAAAAGGTGGAAAGTTTATATGTCGAACCTACTCAATAAAACAAAATCGCAGTGCATGTTTGACGTATTTTGTTGCTCTTGTGCAATATACGTATAGCAAAACTGATGCAGATATAGTACTTCCAATTTATACCGTGCCATGAAATGATTCAACTACGGTGTATTAAATTTCAAGTTTTAGTAAAACATATTCAACTAACTTAGGTTTCATTATGATTTAATTGCAAACAGCATACAAACCGCAACTCTTAATAGGGGTGGAAACACGTCGTAGTGACTCAATCCCAATTTCATGTCGAGACCAGTCAGTGTACACATTACATTCAATTATTCTGTAGACCGATATGAGGAATAACGTCATATAACTCTCTCATGATCGGTGTGGTTCGACAATCTGTGGTTCATCTTCCAAAGGCATGCACTAAACCTACCAGCTGCTTTTTATTAACCCCAAAAATTAAAAACAAGTAGTTTTACAGATAAAATATATTCACGCCATTCAATACTTCAATTGTCTCTTTCGTATATATCACCTCGATGTCGTACGTAAGGAATAGCTGTGCGACCGCTGCCGTGGTCGTTTCGCGCTCGCTTCGGTTTGTAGTCCTCCACGGAATCTTTTAAGTCGTATTCTAAAAATAACAATTAAATATAAGGCCATTCGTCGAGCAAATCATAAAAAATACTTCTAGTTCCAAGAAATTCCTAAGAAGCATGGTAAACAATTACTATAAAAAATATATGTTAAATATATCCAAATTGCGAATATTTTTGTGTCGTTTGAATTTATGTTTTCAACCACCACTACAACACATCTGTCGACAGCGTAGCTCTACCAATTTAACACAAAACTGTCGACAGCGTAGCTCTACCAATTTAACTCAAAACTGTCGACAGCTTAGCTGTACCAATTTAACACACAACTGTCAACAGCGTAGCTCTACCAATTTAAGACAAAACTGACAACAGCATAGCTCTCTACCATTTTAAGACAAAACTGTCAACAATGTGGCGTACCAATTGAAGACAAGACTGTCGACAGCGTAGCTCTACCAATTTAACACAAACTGTCTACAGCGTAGCTCTACCAATTTAACATAAAACTGTGACAGCGTAGCTCTACCAATTTAACACAAAACTGTCGACAGCGTAGCTCTAACATTTTTAAATGTTATTCCACTTTAAACACTAAGCACAACACAATTAGACATTAGTCAGCTGGATATTTTAGGTACGTAAGTGGATGCAATTTGTTTGGGTCAACGCCAAGTGGTCTGCTCGGTGCACTCGGTACAAGCAGGCGATGCTGGCCGGACTCCAGTTGGTATTGCGTCGCACTCATCAAACCACAACTTAGAATGCAGAGCTGTATTTTAATTAGTACTTTTTGTAGCATTTGTAGAGTACTCTTTAAGTCAAATTAATGATGTTGTTATACAACGTGTTATTACTACATTTTTACTTATTTGTTTTATTAATATAATTTAAAGAACAAACATGACACAAGCATGGAGGAGAAGCTACGGAATAAGTATTTGAAAATACAATGCCAAGAATAGGATACAAAAATTGTAATTATGATGCGTAAAGCATTATTGTTCCGAATGCTTACATGTACAACTTGTAAATATACAAATCAGTATAAGTCACAATATAAGTCAGCATTAATGTCTGTTAAATACAGTATCATCGCAAAGTAAAATACTATCACGTTCCCAATTTACGTTTTCCCAACTTTATTGCAAATTTATTGCAAAAGGTGAGCCGTTTAAATTGTGTATTTAATCCTTTAACCGCGATCTACATTGTTGTTTAACTTACTTTCTTTTGAATCTCGCCTGGCTCGTCGCGAGAAAACGTCTTCCTTTACGAAGAATCCTTTGTATCGCTGATCCTTGTTTACCTCGGCACTTTCTTTTGTAGACGATGCAGAGGATAGGGATGATATTTTCGATATTCTAAAATACATGCATGCATTATGATAATAACCTAATATATTACGGCCATAATATACGCCTCAACATATATCTTTAAAGAGTAGGCAGAGGAGCAACTAGTGCATACATACATACATATACACTCACGCCTATAATCCCCGAAGGGGTAGGCAGAGGTGTAACCAGTACACCCACTTTTCGCCCTATTTCGGTCCCATAATGCGATAGGGGGCGAGCCTATCGCCATACCGGGCACAGGTTCCAGACTCCGGGCTAATACTGAGAATTTCTAGATAGAAAAACCCAATATCACTTTATCCGACCCGGGGATCGAACCCGCGACCTCAGCACAGCGGTTGTAACGCATGCGCAATTACAACTGCGCCACCAAGGCAGTATATCTATTGAATATAGATGAACTAGTGCATCTATATTCAATATTTTGTGTGATAGGAAGCGATATCATCTCGCTATATGGTTTTTCTAATAAAAACACTCTTACTTATTTTTATCACATATTTGATGACAACATAGACATAAATGTAGACAATCTTTAGTTTTCTCACTGCCGTTCTGAAGTAAAGAATGAATACCCACGCGACGCCTGAATCGAGCTACAATAAAACCTATTCAAATACGATATTTCTGTGCTGCTTACTCAATTCACTGATCAGACCTACATAGATTATGCTATAGCTAAAATAAAAAAGGGGTATTTCGCCACCATTCCGTCCGCACATTTCAAAGAATTGTCTAGAAGTCTGTTGTTTTATAACGCTGTAAAAAATCAAGTTTGTAGTATGATGTAATAAAGATATATTATAATCTTTCAAAATGCTGACTCGCTATTAATATTTTAATTATACTTCGACACGAAGAGAGGTCTTGTGGTATAGCTGAAGGAAAAAATACTAATTCAAGTATCATATAAAATTATTGGAAGAGAGATTCAAAACAATATTTTTATTCTAAAACACATACAAATTTAAAATATTAAATCATACGGAACCTTTCCATCCCACAACTCTTCCTTGAAATTGACGAATTTTATTTATTCTGGCACGAAAGAGAGCCTACACTTATTTTCATCTGCCCCGGGTCAAATGACAAAGTCAGTTTCGTCCGTCCCGGAAGCATAAGTGCTACAGTTTAACGGGCTTGAAGGGTCAGATTAGCAAGATTAAAAGTTTCATTCACCCAGTGTCGCAGTTACAAAACAAAGTTTCTACAGCAAATTATAAAACTTCCCTATAATAACATTCACTTCTAAAACAACAATACATTACGCCCGATTGTTTGTACCGTTAGTCCAAAAACAATTTAGACCGATTATAAATATATAGTATGGTAATGATGCCGACCTGCTTTGGAACTAGTAGCAAAACTTCATACAAATACTAGGCCGAAGACCGCTTAGTACTTATTTTTCGTTTCCCATAATGACAGCGAATATTACATATATCTGAACAGGGATCCTGTCTCGATGCAAGGAAGAAACATATGCATGAATGATCACTTTTTTAATCATCTCCAAAATGTTATATACAAAAAAAAACTACTAAATAAAAAAAAATTAATACTCACATCTCACTGAGATTATCTTTGTTGCTACTTTTCTGAATTTTAAGAGGATTTAATATAACATAAATTTTCGAGTAATTATCGATAACGTCGGCTCTATTGTGTTTTTCATGACCTTGTGTTAGTATAGAATGGATTATATTCGAAAGTAGTTTCTGAATTTTTACAGCTTCTTTTCTCGGTTTCCTTTTAGGTTTTCTTTTACTTTGGAAGTACAATAATATCTGTTTTATCACACTTTCATCTACGGGAACTTTACTTTGCGGTTCCAAATTGTGAATTCGGTCATTCATGTCTTTATCACTATTAATCTTATGAGTGACGCGATTTTTCTTATTTATTTTTTCTTTATAATCACTTGATATGTCATTAACATTCTTATGAGTTGCTTGTTCAATAAGTTCTACGATCTTACGGCTCTTCAACGATCCGTAGTGGCTATTATCTTCTCTATCTGCTGCATCATTACTTGACTTGTCTTCTAAGCTATGTTCGTTCTTATGATCATAGTCGTGCTCATTCTGATGTTGCTGTTCTTTTAAAAGGTTTAACACATTGGTGACGTCGACATTTCGTATCAGACGGCTTTCAACTTGACATATTGATATTGTTGTTGATATAATACCTGTACATTGAAATAATTTTAATATTAGACATGAAAATATTATTACTGAATATTGGTGTAAATTACAAACAACAAGAAATCAAAGATTTGTTTATTATAGACTATGTATAATTGATTGATTGAAACTAAATATTACATATGTAATAATCGCAAATCAATATAACATATTTGTCGAGACAATAAATAAAAAATAAAAAAAAATAACACCCAACAGTCACACACATAGCCCCGAGCCCACACTAAGATACGAGTCTTGTGTAGTGGGTATCAGGGACTACGAGAGACTTTCGGTCTCACAACACCCATACCTCGGACACAAATATCTGTCTGTCACACAAAC
The DNA here is from genome assembly GCA_905220505.1 of Laothoe populi. Taxonomy (NCBI): domain Eukaryota; kingdom Metazoa; phylum Arthropoda; class Insecta; order Lepidoptera; family Sphingidae; genus Laothoe; species Laothoe populi. The sequence continues at coordinate 14,634,900 of HG992148.1, forward strand.
ATTTGTCCCGATGTGGGCATCAAACCCACGGCCTTTCGTTTCACAGCCGGCTACTCGCCAACTGCGTCATGGAGGCTGTCAAAAGTGTGTTACAATAAATGTAATACGTGGGCACGCAACGTACCTATACATAAAACCACCAGGTACCACATTATAGGCAACGTTCAGATGAAACACTTCGTACAAAATATAAGTAAAATTTTATCGATGTTAGTGAACCAAATTTTACACGGTTATTTTCAATTTTCATTTCCTCTTATCGAATTTATTGCCGTATTTGAAGACCGTTGTCGTATTTCTTACACGCTTCAATTCAACATTAGAAATGTACTGTATCAAGACTCAAACGAACGAAAATAAACTTAATATTGTTTAAAAAAGGTTATTTTATTAAATTTTGAAACTGAATTGAACACAATAACAATTTTCCATTTAGCAATTAGTCTTCTTGCAGATACTTTATTTTAAATAAAATAAACGAAATAATGTGCATAAAATACAAAATACTTCACAGTTTATTCCATTAGATCTCTTTTGATTTAATCAATGATACAAAAATAAGTTCAAAGAAACATCAAACAAATCACAATACCACGAGAGCTGTAAAACGAATATTTTTATGGCATAAACATCAATAGGATCTGGCATAACCTACTTACAGAAAACGTGGATGGACAACCAATATTAAACACTAGCTATGCTCGCGGCTCCACCCGCGTGGAGGTTATTTTCACACAGTTTTTTTTACACCTTGGGTAACATTATTGTAGTTTTAGTAGGGATCCTCATTTTTTCTTGCAATTAAAATAGCCTATATTAAACACTAGCTGTTGCTCGCGGCTCCACCCGCGTGGAGGTTATTTTCACACAGTTTTTTTACACCTTGGGTAACATTATTGTAGTTTTAGTAGGGATTTTTTTGCAATTAAAATAGCCTATATTAATCAGCGATAATGTAGCATTTAAATGGTCAAATAATTTTTAAAATCGGTCTAGTACTTTTTGAGCCAATTCGGTACAAACATACATACAAATCTTTCCTCTTTATAATATATAGATAAATTACTATTTCCCTACTGTATTTAAATATTAACCTCATATTTACGGACTGCGAATAATAATGACATAATATTATGGCAGTCTATGATTCCCATTTAAAGCAAGGGGAAGAAATAATAAGGTTGTTATAATAAAATGTAAATATTATTCTTACTATGCAAAATATAGCAAAAGGGCGAGACATGGCACCTTGCGTGTGTGCTTAATGGGTTTAGATAATTTGACCCAACGTAACAGGCTTTTATCACGGAAAACTTAGTTGCAATTAATTATATATTCATATTTTTACCGCGCCACGAAGATTTAATTTTAGAATATTCGAATGTAGTATGTTATAGTAATACTATTATACAAACGTCTTCGCGGTTCATATACTCATATATATATGAACAATGTGAACATACGAATCATGTATGTACTTTTTTACGTACTTATCAAAAACAGTCGTCTAATTTAATGAACAGGCTATGCTGAAGGATTTTTTTTTTATATCATAGTCCGAAAAACGAGCCAGTGGGTCACCTGATGTTAAGTGATCTCCACCGCCCTAGAACATCCACAATACCGAAAGTATCACGTATGCTCTGTCGGCCTTAAAGGAAGGGGAAATCTAGGCCTCCGGATATCTCACTTACCATACGAAACGCGACAATGAACTGTCACTTTACGTTGGTTTTCTGTGAGACAGTGGTACTACCCCGGTCGAGCCGGCCCATTCATAGACATACGAGACAAATATATCTACAGTGTGGCTCTACCACTTTTTAAATGTATTATGGATGTATTGTGTTCGAGAAGCAGAGATTTTTAATGGTTCTATTTGACATTTAACTTTTTGTTAAGGACAATAAAACGCAGGTAGACGTTATTTAGAATATCAACCCTTCTTTTAGGATAGAATACGCGTGAAAATAATTAATAGTATCAAAGAACATTAAAATTTAAGATTATTTGTACATTACTGGAGAACAGTTATAGAAATCCTACTGAGACAAAAAGTTTGATAATGAAGCCATATTTATAATACCGATTGCGTCACGAGGTTTTCAGGGATTTCATAGAATTTGACATCATTTTTATAATATACACCAACTTATTACCACAATAAAATAAGCAAACTTGGTAAATTATTTGAATTCTAAGCAAGGTCAGCATACAAATATGTTTTTGAGTCGTGAACGCTTGAAATTTGTATACACATTATTAACGTTTTGATACTTTTTCATAAGTTGTTAGTTACAGGGGCAGTTTGTATTTAATAACCATTCTAAATAATAATATTTGCTGACATTTTGCTTTTTGTTGTCTTAAGTTTCACAACGCCAAGGAAACAGCTAACCAATCACTCCTGAAAGCAAAGCCTTGTCAAGACTAAAAGCGGCTTTATTTGACATATCTACTACACTTAAACATTAATATCCAATTACATCGATAACAGATACTGGATTAAATTCATGTGAATGAGCAAAGTGATGTATGTATTATGAAGGCGGTATCACAAAAGGCATGAGCTGTTCACAATGGTGTGCTGGTACCGACACTTTTGTATGTATACAAGATGTTGGGAGTGGCAGAAGAAGTATGAAAGTCGAATAATTGCGATGCAGATTGCTCTCTACGGAGTACAAGTCGATTCACATCTGCTGTTCGGATGAGCAATACTAGGATAAGAGATAAAGACTATCCTGCCCACACACCCGCCATTGTAACTCCTGTTTAGCCAGGATCAACAATTTTTTGCATTTGCACGCATTTTTGCGACACCGAGTAATGAAACTCGGCGAGTCTCTGGGAATGCTTAACTGTCTTTTATCCCGCAACGAAATTAATCAAATAGAAATATAGGAGGTTGGAAATATAAACTGTCTACTTCCCTTCATAGCAAAAAGGAGACAAATACTGAAGTAAAGAGGTATTAACCTCCAATAAAGGACATTTACGTCTGGAGAAGCCAGACGTAACGCACCACGGAAGTTACTTAACGGGTCCAATCATGCGAGCTGTTACGCTTGATGCCAATAATAGGTATGGCAAAAACGCCGGAAAGCACGGAAATTCCTCCTAGTCTTCGCAAGATGCATATAGTATACAACTCCAGATGTTATCTTTTTTTTGGATCTAAATGAGAGACGCTTGTATCATAGTAACCCGTTATAGTGGATAAGTAAAGTTTATTAAACACTGGTTATTAACAATATTATAGTAAAAAAAATAATAATAAAATGAAATGGTGTTGCATTATAAAAATATTTTTTCACAATTTGTGGAAGTAAAATAATTACAACACAAAAACCAAAATGTTTTTTTTTCTCTTAATTATGCATTATTTAGTTTTTATAGTTCAAAATGTCCTACAAATCGTAGAACGTGTAATGTGACTAAAATAGGTGGATTTACCCAAAGTATAACAGACATATCTATAATTAATTATTAGCAGTCGCTATTCAGCAGCAATGAAAAAATTATATCTCTTATTTAAAGCAGTCACGAAATGCCATTTCATTAGCTCGCTATCGCAGGTTCTTGTTGCCCCTCTTTGGAATAGAGATATAAGTTTGATACTGTCGATATCTAGTGCCTGCTATTAATATTTATATTTAAACATTTATAAAATACTTTGTTTTTAAATTTTTCAAATAATTCTGACTGGTTTAACTCTCCCAAAAATAAATTAAGTATACAGTAATATGTAAAGTGCCTCATATTAATCTAAATCACAACCATATATCGATTTTCACTTTCAATTTGCAACTGCAGTATGCTCACATACATAAATCTGTTGGTTCCAAAACAAGAGGTAGGTGATTTAACAGGTGGCGTTGATATGAAAAAATGTTGTTCTCTCTTCTACTAAATACATACATACATAGATATACACTCACGCCAGTAATCCCCGAAGGGGTAGGCAGAGGTGTAACCAGTACACCCACTTTTCACCGACTTTTTTCCGTCCCATAATGTGATAAGGGGCGAGCCCATCGCCATACCGGGCACAAATTCCAAACTCCGCGCTAATTATGAAAATAGATATAAAAACCCAATATCACTTTACCCGGCCCGGGGATCGAACCCGACACCTTAGCACAGCAGTCGTAACGCATGTGCAATTACAACTGCGCCACCGAAGCAGTGTACTAAGTATATCAATACATGATTATAAATTGTCATAACTTATATATAATTCATGACATTAGCCCAGTTTTGTGGAGCGTTAACATATTGAGGACTTAATTTGTTCGGAAATAGTTTAATCAAGCGTTGCGTTGGGTTTCCAGTGATTAAAGAAGGAGCATCGGGCCTCGACCGTACATTGCTTCCTCAGATTAACGCCGAGCTCCCAGTTAATTTCCTTCCATTCCAGGACTGCCGCCATCGACGAAACTACATATCGAATAACTTTGAATGACTTATCTGTTTTTCGTTTAATGTATATATTACACACTTTCTTTGGTTTTCGTAAATATTGTAATATTTACGAAATTACGAAGTTTAGATATAGATTGAGATTAGATTATAGTTAGATTATAGTTTTATTCATCGAGCTAATTTTTTTGAGGCTTACAGGCCTTGTAATAATTATTGAATTTGAGTTTTATTGCATTTTTTAAGTACAAATCTGCCTACTTTTTTGTATCTTTCTTCCTCCTTCTACTCGCAAATGTAAAAAAATACACCCAACAGTCACACACCTAGTTCTGACCAGATAAAACCTGTATCGTGGGTATCAACACTAGCACTACGAGGGACTACGGTCCAACAACACCCAGACCTGAAACAAATATGTGTGTCACACAAATATTTGTTTCAGTTTGGGAATCGAACCCACGGCCTCTCATTTCACTGCCGACTATTCGCCCGCTGCGCCACAAAGGCTCAAATAAAGTTAAAAAACTAGTTATAAAATATAAATTAAAGAACTGATTATAAAATGTATATATTTTTTTTATATATACATTTTCCCGTGGCAAAAACGGATAGAAACATTTGAAAATATCATAAGTATAATTAAATTATAGCAACACATTACATGGTTTTGAAATCCAGAGTTTTCTATAAAATTTTGTAACCTAAAATGTTTTTGTGACAATATCTCTACAATTTGGCGATGCCAGCAAAAAGCTTCTGGCATTTCACATTGATCTGCGAGGCTTAAAAATAGAAATTACCTATGGACGCACGGGATTTACTTAAATAACCGTAAGAAAGAAAGAAAAACGATTTATTAGTACAGCTAACAACACGCACATACCAAAAAACAATTAACAACTTTATTATGATTAAAACTTATACTAATGGCACTTGCTTGTCGCAGCTGTGACAGGTAGGTGACCACTCAGCGTACTGCTGTGCTGTGGCACGTACATAGTACATACCACAACACAGCGCTGGTTTTCAGTGGTCACCTTACGTTACAAATTGATCATAATAATAAGAATACAGCCCAGTCACACATAGGGCCTAACCCCACTCTAGGTCAGACCAGTTTCGTGAGCATCAAGAACTACGGTCCTACAGCACCACGAAAAAATATTGATACTATAAAAGAAGATAGTATATTATAAAATTAGGAACGGGTCTTAATCGCGCAATATTATAATGGTATAAATACCACAATTATTTCCCGACGTTTCGACCGAGTTGCATCGGCCGTGGTCACGGGCTGACTCTGAGTCATAATTGTGGTATTTATACCATTATAATATTGCGCGATTAAGACCCGTTCCTAATTTTATAATATGTATTCAAATCGCGAGAGTCTAAAAACATTTAAAGAAGATAGTATTTAAGATATTCATAATTAATTTTGTCACAAAGTTTAGTCAATATTATGAAAATTAAACATTTTCGAATTCTTCATTTAAATAAGAACTTAGACGGTACCGTGTAGGTACATGTTTTTTTCGCCCTGAAACAAAATATATAGAGTATTGTCGTTTAAGAGAATATTATATACTTAGGTACTTAAATATACATTTCCAACAATCCATTAGGTCGCCATTTAAATAAAAGAATAATTATATGTACTTACTTTAAAATCCTTGAAATCGGGTAAAAAGTACTAAGTTATGAAATAAACACCCTCAAACAAGAGCTCGCTGTCTGTAAGCATGAGTTATTTGTTCTTCTTGTTAATGGTTACTTAATTGTTTGCACACTTCTGAGAAATTAGAGTATTCGTTTAGTGCAAAAGACATTTAAATTGAGTCAAATTATAAGGACACTAGCCGATGCCACCCGCAGTAAGCCTGCAACAGAAGTTGTTATTACAATCTTAATGACGTCAGTCGTTTATACCTCACTGAATTTTGTATCTTTAGATATTTCTGGATGATTTTTTAACATGTTTTACTATCTTATTGAGGCAATCGTGTCAAATTGGTCATAAAAGTAGTTTTCCCATGGTCATGTTAAGCACGACAGACATGTCCTGGTTTTTAGAGTGTCCGGGGGTATCCTGGATAGTTTTTAAGCATCGTCCTGGGTTTTTAAAGCGCCTACTTTTGCAATCATTACTTTAGGGGCGGTGTCTCGGCTCGCAAGTGTTTACGCTATTTTAAAACAAAGATGTTTCCTGTTTTTTAACTGAATTGTCCTGGTTTTTCTAACTTCAAATCCTAGTATTTGAATTCCGGGGTTGGTAACCATATGTTAAGCACCAACTGCGCGCGCCATTATCATCCCTGTCAATGGAAAGCATCACTAGCTATCGTCGTCCGTCGAAGGGTTTGCAATAGCATGTATTGCACATTATGGAGATGAAGTCTATCTATACTATAATAAAGCTGAGGAGGCACTTTGTCTGTACATTAAATGTTTTTGCAAAATTTTGATTGTGTCGTGTTATATTTTCGATATAGAACCCAGAATAATTGTTTTTCGAATTATTAACGACTGTCTGTCTGTCAAGGCATCACCTCCAAATTACTATTTTACGACAAACGAATAGACAATAAAATAGTGTATTTAGTCTTTATTTCATTTAAATCGGTGCATTTAATCAAAAGTTATACCTGTTTGCACAAATATCTGTATTATGCAAAAAGTAGTTTGTGAGAGATCAAATGATTTTATAAATAGTGTAAGATAACATCCACGCGGGCGGTGCCGCAGGTAACAGCTAGTGTTTAATAATAGTGATGAGACATGCTGTAATTGTCTTTTCATAGTTCCAGAATAAAAATTTCGTCTATTATTTATACTGTTGATACGGGTAAAACAGTAATATCTTTATTACTTTAAGTGAATAAAATAATCGTAATCGTATAGTGTATTTTTTTATAGTACAGTCCGACAAACGAGCCAGTGGGTCACCTTATGTTAAGTGATCTCCACCGCCCATGAACATCCACAATACCAAAAGTGTCATGTATGCGCTTTCGGCCTTAAAAGGACAGGAATAGGGACTAGGGAAGGGAAGGGGGAATCTGGGCCTCCGGATATCTCACTTACCATACGAAACGCGATAGTAAACTGTCACTTTACGTTGGTTTTCTGTGAGACAGTAGTACTACCCGGGTCGAGCCGGCCCATTCATGCTGTAGACAAATATGTCTACAGCGTGGCTCTACCACATTACACATTCATTAGACTTTATTCAATAATATTCAATCCAAGTCGTTTATTGAAGATAATCATTTTACTAAATGCTTTATTTCCACCGTTCATCTAGTTCTATAGTTTCATGCCTTTGTTCATGAGACAATAGTGCAATTCTATCTACCAGACTAAACCAAGATCAATTAAAATAAATTAAACATTTTTCATTTGTAGTTTAAATGCCCTCTATGTATGTATACAGTTCACATTGTATGTTTGTGCTGTCGTACTAAAATTATCTTAATCTTTACTAGATTAAGAATGGACAATAATACTAAAGCATATCTCGAGATGACATTAAGGCCCGTTTTACAGAACGATACTCAAGTATCGTTTGATCTCCGATCAGGCAAAACTAGATATAAGTACAGATCAAAACTCAAGCATAGATCTTATTACAGAACGTGATTTAAATCAAACTCAGCTGAATATAGATTCAAGTATAGATTTGACCTTGAACCCATGTCTTTAGCTACAAGTATGTTCTTGTTTACAATATTTTATGAATTACAAATTTTATTGCGTTTTGCGCCGAATAAAGTTACAAAGTGATGAAATTTTCTTGTCGAAATATGCAAATTATGGCAAAGTAAAAAGGAATTAATTAGACTATTCTCAAAAATAAAACTATACAAAAGTTTAATTCATTATAATGATTCATTTTGTCACAAAACTTAATTTATTTAGTTTCAATTACTAATTAGTGTAGACCAGTGAAAACGCCATCTAGTGTGAATGATATATGAATACAAAGCGAAAGAATCAAGTTACAAAGTGATGAAATTTTCTTGTTGAAATATGCAAATAATGGGAAAGTTACAAGGAATTAATTACGCTATTCTCAAAAATAAAACTTTACAGAAGTTTAATTCATTATAATGATTCCTTTTGTCACAAAACTTAATTTATTGTAGACTGGTGAAACGCCATCTAGTGTCATGAATACAAAGCAGCCTTAACTGTTGTGTTAATACTTCCGATCAACAACAGATTAATTTCCTTATTTATTTTTTAATTTGGAGAATTTGTAGCTGATGTAATAAAACTATAAAATCAATAATTTTATTACTAAGTAAAAAGAGTCATAATGAATAAAGAATAGTAACAATAGTATAATAATCCTCAATATGGAAAATATTAATTATTATTACTAAAGATTTCGACTTCAGAATTATTGTCCTCGACGAAAATAGTTACATTAATCTATGCTCAAGACTGCTATTGGCCATATTTACGTAAACTAAGATCAAATCGATACTTGGTTAAAGATCTCGTATGAAATATTGTTCAAAAATAAGAAACTACTCAGCTGAGTACTGATTTATGAATCTAGATTTAAGTATCGTTCTATAATAAAAAAAATTACGCAAGTACAGATTTGAAACTAGATTCACGACTGAGTATCGTTCTGTAATACGGATCATAGTCTTTATTTCATTAAAATCGGTGCATTAAATCAAATGTTTTGTATATTTAATTTCACGTGTAGAAAAAAAAAAAGTGGTAGAGCCACGCTGTAGACATATTTGTCTACAGCATGAATAGGCCGGCTCGACCGAGGTAGTACCACTGTCTCACAGAAAACCAACGTAAAGTTGGTTGAACATCCCATTTTTTATCTGTTTAGGGATTTTTGTCAAATTATGATTAAATGTTTAGAAGTTATGAGGGAACAAATGAACATAAATGCATACATACATACATAATTACATACGTACATACCGATGACCAAACACTTTGCGTAGCCGTAGTCGGAGTATATTCGTTTTTATGACTTTGACGGGATATATCTCGCAAACGCTACGTTTGTCAAAAATATTATGTACCAAACCCAACCTTCATTTTAAAATCCATGTTCAATGATACCTCACATGACGGGGTGAGGCGAAAAAAATTTTTTGTTCAATACTTCTTGCCCCCTAGAGGGCGCCATTTTCAATTTAATGTGACGTGACATAGCCTATAACCAGCGGACTAACAAGACGCTTTCAACGACATCTCATTTGTCAAATTATGAGAAGTAGTTTAGAAGTTATGAGGGAACAAATACATACTCACATACTGGTCAAAAACATAACCCTCCTTTTTGCTTCGCCGTAGTCGGGTAAAAATAATGGCAATATCAAACAAATATATAACTATTTAATTTTTTCACATAATTAAATTAATGTTTTTTATTTAACTTAACACGTGTTCACTGTCTGTATAATGTATAAGTGTATAAAATAAGCCAAACTTCACAAAACAATAGATTTTAACATGTCTGAAAAGTTTCGGTTTCGGCAGAAACTGTAACAGGTACCGAAGATTCATTTTCGGTTTCGGAAGAAATTCCTGTTTCGGTCGGACACTACAATAGGCATCTATTAAGGGAGGGATTTTGGAAATACCACCCCTAAGGGGGTAAATAGGGGATGAAAGTTTGTATGAAAATCCGTAATTTTTTAAGTTAAATACATGAAAAATTGTATTTTGTATGGTATACTTTTTCTCCTAAACATGACCTCCACGCGGGCGGTGCCGCGAGCAACAGCTATTAAGTATATATAAGCAAAGTCAGCCTTGGTGGCACAGTTGTATTTGCGTACGCGGTAAGACTGCTGCGTAGTGGTCTCGGGTTCGATCTCTCTGGTAAGGTATCACTCAGGTGAGGTAAAAAAATATATTTGCTTCAACGATATACTCAACTCAACCCGGAGGCTGGAATTGTGTCCGATGTGGCGACAGCTTCACCCCGTATCATATAAACGTCAAAAGTCGCTAAATCTTTGTTATGAATATTCTTTACGAATGCTCACACACCATTTAGATGTTTAAATATCTCTACATTATAGTGAGTAGCTATACTTAATTTGTTAAATAATACTTTTATATTATGAAGTATGGATGAAATGTTTTAAAAACGTTTCTTAACTTTTCCATGAAAACATCATAATAATTAATGAGTAACGATGAGCTATATGCATACGGTATGAGTTAGCTCATCCTTCTTTTGTGATTATCTAGTTTTAAAAAGATTATTAGTCTTAGGTTACAAGAATGTATAGCTAATACCTACACAATATGATACCGTATATCAACTTAACGCCTCGTCATCTGTATATATAAAAGAAGAAACTGACTGACTGACTAACTGATCGATCAACGCACAGCCAAAACGGCTGAGGTTAGAGACTTGAGATTTTGGCAGTAGGTAACTTTTATGACGTAGGCATCCACTAAGAAAGGGTTTTTGGAAATACCACTCCTAAAGGGTAAAATAGAGGATGAAAGTTTGTATGAAAATCCGTTATTTTTGAAGTTAAACCGATGAAAATTGGTATTTTATATTGTATACTTTTTCTCCCAAACATGAAGGATCAGGATCTTCAACTCAGAAAAACAGCAGAATTACCACAATAAATCTGGATTTTATTTGGCAAGGTACACAAATTACAATAGTTCACTTCACAATAATCACAGTTCACAATAATCACAGTCAATAATTATTTCACAGTACCTTGTTCCTGGTTGATCTTTCTTGAGACTCGCACCCGACTGATGCCGTCCGCTCTGCGGTCGGCGAATTTATAGAAGTCATAGTGTGATAAATGTTGCCAATTAATGATATCTAGTCTCAATGTGGCTACTACAAGTGATCATATGATACAAGTTGCCAATACAAATAAATTATTATTGTATCGATATTTACAAAATAATATTGCTACAACTAAGTTACTAACTATATCTAACTAACATGGAAATATATCTTAATACTATACATAATGTTTACAGCTCGGCCTTCCTTATTCTAGTGAGTCCTCTCACTTTAAGAGGAAATAACAATAGTTTAACAATACACGAATGATTAATAATTTTAAAGTAAACATTGTATTAAATCATAAATATAACAAAACTTCTTTTTGTGTTTTTTTTTTATTGTTTTACAATTTGATCTACTATGGTCGCCTAGCATAGACGCTAGATCAATTATAGCCTAATTATAACTTAATTTGCATAGTCTACTATGATCTGCAATCACACACCTCAGCATCAGCCGCTCCTATTTCATGCTATAGTATTATAAACGTAATCAATGATCTACGGCTAATGATGCCTTGGTATTGACTGCTCATAGCCCATGCTACAATTCGCACATGAACTTGGTCTGCTATAATCTACAATCAAGTATGGCTCAGCACTGATTGCTCAAAGCCCATGTCACAAGTCAATTCCCAACATAGTCTGCTTTGATCTACAACCATCTGTGCTCAGACATCGATTGCTCATAGCCCATGTTACGCGAACTTGGTCTGCTATGATCTACAATCTGTGCCTTAGCACTAATTGCTCAAAGCCCATGCCACTAATTCACCCCGACATAGTCTACTTTGACCTACAATCATCTATGCTCTGCATCTATGTATTGATTGCTTATAGTCCAAGCATATAAATATTTTACAATCATACATAGTCTGCTTTGACCTTCGGTCATTTATTTATTCTTCGGTACCAGTTTAGAGTGACCGATAAAGATACAATGATATAACTAATAAGCAATACGTTAAAAAAGTGATATAATATGATTATCTGCACCGAAGTACTGAAAGCTCAAAGCCTATGTTCTCATCTAAAAATTACAATATCATCAAATATTTATTAATGTGGAGAATATATTACGTTTGTTATCCAAATCTTAATAACTATATAAATAATACAAGATTATAAATAAGCTCATCATTATCATAATTAGCGGGTCGTCAATTAGTAATTAACTATTGTTTTCTTCTGTGCCCTCTGAATCACTGTCATTGTCACTCTCACTGGCCTCAGTCGAAATGTTTTTATACACTAACCAAGGGTGTATCTTATCCAAGGCAACAATGTTTTCATATTTCTTATTACCTACCCTAGTTAGAGGTGTATCTTCGATTAGAAATCTGTCATTGTTCAAAATCTTGACAATGCGGTATGGACCGTGGAATTTGGGTAAAAGTTTTTTTGATTTGCCTAGATGTTCCTTGTCGTGTACCATTCTTTGTACACGAACAAGGTCACCGACGTTATACGTATTACCCGGTTTTCTATGCCGATCAAATTTCTCTTTTAATTTACGCTGCTGATTTTCTATACGGTCTTTAGTTTCATTTCGTAGCTTAATTAAAGCATCGCCAGTTATGCGATTGCTAACTTCGCTCATAACATTGTTTAATATGTTTTCGGAATTACTAACTAATCTACATCCAAATAACAGCTCAGACGGACTCTTACCGGTAGTTTTATTAAAAGTAGTATTTAAGCCTAACTGTACGTCACCTACATAATCATCCCATAGAGTGTCCTTTTTACCATGACATTTTGTGCTTAAGGCATCCAAAATGGTTCTGTTAAAACGTTCCACCTGCCCGTTTGCTCTAGGAGTTGCTACCGCATTGAGTATATGTTTAATACTTAAGTTATTTACGAAAGATTTGAATTTACCACTAGTGAAACAACTTCCACGATCAGTTATAAGTCGTGATGGTGTGCCAAAGAAACTAAAGTATTCCTTAAAAGATCTAATTGCTGTAGAAGTTTTAGTATCTCTCACTGGCCGGATATTAATAAACTTCGTAAATGAATCAATTATTACTAGTATATAATTATTACCTCTCCTAGATCGTACAAAAGGACCTAGGTGGTCAGCATGTATCGTATGAAAAGGAATGTCTAGTTTAGGAATAGGATGCAACATACCCTCTTTGCGACCACCGGGCGCCTTGTGAAGAGCGCATTGTAAACAAGCGGAAACGTATTTTTTTGTGAAACGCCGCATTTTAGGAAACCATAACACCCCCTGTAAACGACTTAAAGTTTTTTCAAAACCAAAATGTCCTACATCATCATGATGCATTTTTAAAGCCTGCCATCTCACTGCGCGTGGAACTAACCATCTTATCCCGTTCTCAACTATTTTATATACATACCCCCCTTTTATCTGATAGTTATTATGAATGTCAACTACTTGTTTAGTTTCTGGATCTTGTAAAACCTCTTTGATTCGCTTAACTTCATCATCATTTTCCTGTACAGTGGAAACCCAGTCTTTTAACTCTATTTTTAAGACATCTAGTATTTGACAATCTTCATCACCGGGTTTAGGTTCTGATACAGGGGCACGACTGAGCGCGTCTACATGTCCCATTCGTCCCCCGGTTCTGTACTCGATTTCACAATCATACTCTTGAAACTGTATCCACCACCGCGAAATTCTCGGAATAAGATCTCTTTTGGTTAAAGTGGTCCGCAGAGCATTACAATCAGTTATAATTTTAAATTTCAAACCTAAAACATATACCCTAAATCGTTTGAGTGAAGCAATAACTGCTAAAGTTTCTAGTTCAAATGAGTGTAGTTTTTTTTCATCATCTGTAGTCTTCCTACTGTAATAAGCAACTGGCTTAAGAATACCATCTACTTGTTTTTGCATCAATATGCCTGCAACACCTAATTTGCAGGCATCTGTGTGGAGTTCAGTTTCTAACGCAACATTGTATAACGCCAAGATAGGTCGTTCAACAAGCTTTTGTTTAAGTAATTCAAATGCGGTTTTATGACAATTTTCCCATTTCCAGTGAACATTCGATCTCAATAAGTCAGTTAAAGGATGTGCGATAAGAGCGAAATCTTTCACGAATCGTCTAAAGAAGCTAGCTAATCCTATAAAACGCCTTATATCGTGAACATTCTTAGGTACAGGAAATTTGGATATAGCAACGGTTTTAAGCGATCCTGGTCTAATACCGCGGCCACTTACTTCAAAACCGAGAAAATCTATCTCTTTATAAAAAAAATTACATTTACTTATTTTTAATGTCAACCCTGACTCTGACAATAGTTTCAATACAAGTTCTAATCTAACTAGTCCCTCTTGGAATGATTTAGCTGGAATTAAAATGTCATCCATAAAGATTAGAGCAAAATCTACTTTGGATTTGGGTAATACCTTGTGCATTACTCGTTGGAAAACTGACGGGGCATTTGCAAGACCAAACGGCATACGCTTGAACTCGTATTGCCCGTCGGGTGTAACAAAGGCGGTTTTGTGCTGAGAATTTTCTGCTATAGGAATTTGGTAATACCCTGATGCACAATCTAGCGTAATAAATAATGAATGCCCGGTCAACATGTCTAACTGGTCATCGATCAACGGTAAAGGGTAATGTTCCTTTTTAGTTTTATTGTTAAGGGCTCTATAGTCTACACATAATCTTTTCTCACCAGTCTTTTTCCTAACCAGTAAGATCGGACTAGCATATGATGATGTTGACTCACAAATTATATCCGCTTCAACCATATCCTGTACCATTGATCGTACTAATTCTCGTTCGGAGTAGGAAAGCCTATAGGGGCGATATACTACCGGTTGGTCATCTTCTAAGTCAATTGTCATCTCTGTTACATTTATATAGCCCAAATCTTTCAAATTGTTTGAAAAGCAGTTTTGATATTGCTTGAGTAGGGCCTTCAAGTGTTCTACTTCCCTTTTAGATAAGGATTTATCGTAATGAAGTATATCAACGCTATGGGAACTATCTAAATCTAGCATATTTATGTCCATGACCCGATCTAGGGTGACAATTCGAGTCAATAGATTATTTTTCGCTAAAAATATAGACTTGTCAGAGACATTTTGGACTAACAGAGATCCATGCCCATTTGAAATGTGATATTCACCAGGAAATAAATAAAATTCCTGGCCTGGTGGGCCCCGTAATGAACCATTGACATAAACAGAACCAGAGTAACTATCGTGACACTTTACTTTGACTATAGTTAATTTTAATGAAAGTAATGTAACGTCTTCACTAAGTATTAAACTGAGTTTCCTTGATTCAACTTTTTTAGAGAAATTAAGACTTTCACTGGTTTTCATAATAATTATATCAGGTTTTTCAGTGAAACTATGACCAACCAACACTGAATATTTGATGACATCATCCTGTACTACAAAAGCTTCGACTTGTTCTAGAATATTTTGAATCTCAAGATTAATGGTGGTTACGCCCAGGGGCACCACAAGATTATTACCAATTCCTCTCAGAACAGGCAAGGGATCTTTAGTATTCCATGAAATTCCTAGACGTTGAGCGTCACTACGGCGTATTAAAGTGCACTGACTACCTAAATCTACGTATCCTATCATAGGATGTCCATTAAGTGTCAATTGTATCACGTATTTAAAATCATTACCACATCCCGTGTCAACACGCAAAATGTGTTTTTCATTGGATTTATTTACTTTATGGTTACTATCAGAGGGTAGTTTTGCACAATTTATTGCTACGTGACCTAATTTATTGCAAATAGTACATTTTAATATTTTCTTACTACATTTGAAACTAAAATGACCTTGTTCGTTGCAATTGTAGCAAATCACAGAATTATTTGCTGATGATCTTATTTTTGAACCTACATTAGAAGCAATCGTTCGTCTGTCGGTATGTATAGATTTAGATTTTTCTAACTCTTTCGACTGTTGTTTAATGGATTGAAAATACTCCAGTACATGTTCAGGTTCTTGACATTTTGAAGCTTTAGCACCTAATCGCAATGATCTATCCTCGATACCATATAACAAGCAATCGACTGCTCGTTTACCCGATATTTGACACCTATTGATTAAATTTATTTTTTCGTAATAATATAATTCTAATGAGTCGTTAAACTTAACGCGCTTAGACAACATTTCTGTCAACAATTCCGCATAGTCATCACTACTAGGAAAAGACTCTACTAGTTTAGTTTTCCATTCAGGCCAGGAGAAAGACATAGTGGGCAAAGCCTGGTACCAGGTCATTGCCACACCGGACAGCTTAGGCAAGGCATAATGTATTATTTGGTCATCGCCCCACTTATACAACTTTGCACATTCGTCAACTTTGCTAAGCCATGTGTGAATAGTCTGACCTTTGATCATTGGATCAAACTCTGGTATAACATTACCAAGCATTGGAAATTTGTTGCTTTCAGGACGACTATTCACCAATGACTTCAATAATTCAGATAAAAATAAAGCGTCATTATTATTATTTTTGGAACGACATACCCGTTTCCGTCGTGAAGATAAGGTTGGAGCATCTTGTTCGCTTAAGCTGTCGTCCTTGCTATGCCGTCGTTCTTTGCGCCGACTGCTTTGCCGACTCCGGCTTCTGCTCCGACTCCGGCTCCGGCTCTCAGGAGAACGCCGGTGACGGCGGCGGTTACGATGTTCTCGGCGGTGGCTACGACGTTTTCGACGGTGGCTATGATGTTGTCTGTGACTGCTTTTTTGACACTCAGAGTGACTGCTGTCGTGTTCACTGGAATTGTCTCTTCGGTGCTCGTTTGAACGGCCGATTTGGCGTCTACTCTTCGAACGTGATCTGTTATCCACGGTCTTATTCCGAGCAGAGGCGGCCGCATTGTTCATTTTCTCAAAAATATTTTTTTTTCTCAATGACGGTGACAAGAGAAAAAAAAATGTAAATAGCGGCTAATTTTCACAAAATATTTAGTGGGCCTTGTTTCCATCCCACTTCTGAGTTGAAGGATCAGGATCTTCAACTCAGAAAAACAGCAGAATTACCACAATAAATCTGGATTTTATTTGGCAAGGTACACAAATTACAATAGTTCACTTCACAATAATCACAGTTCACAATAATCACAGTCAATAATTATTTCACAGTACCTTGTTCCTGGTTGATCTTTCTTGAGACTCGCACCCGACTGATGCCGTCCGCTCTGCGGTCGGCGAATTTATAGAAGTCATAGTGTGATAAATGTTGCCAATTAATGATATCTAGTCTCAATGTGGCTACTACAAGTGATCATATGATACAAGTTGCCAATACAAATAAATTATTATTGTATCGATATTTACAAAATAATATTGCTACAACTAAGTTACTAACTATATCTAACTAACATGGAAATATATCTTAATACTATACATAATGTTTACAAACATGACCTCCACGCAGGCGGAGCCGCGAGCAACAGCTAGCACTCCTATATTTTTGGTAGGTTAAAATTATCGTTCCGTAGCCCAAAAGGTAAATCAACATAACATTTCGACAAAATAAACCTACGCATCGAATCGTACGTATTTTGTATTCACTGCCTCATAATTTATTACCTTGATCGTATTCAAGCTCCCAACGCCATGAGCAAAGTTTACTCTGCACACTGGGTCACATTGCCTCTTCAGTACACATGCTCAAATGAAACCGAAGCGCGCTACACACTGTATTTTAATATCCGACAGCGCTTTGCTGAAATACGTTATTTCTCGCTTGAGGTTTTTTCCGCAAACAGCAAATAGATTGTTGTCCTGCAATTATCTTATATCTGTTGTGTAGTATGTTGTACTTCTGACGACTAATATAAATGTGAATGTTTGGATGGATGGATGTTTGTTACTTAATCACGTCAGATCGGCTGAACAGTTCTGGTTGTTTGGCACTGATATAGATTACAGTCTGACATAGCACATATGCTATTTTATATCCCAGAAAAATGTTCGGTGGGATAGTTTCGTTTTTGTTTTACACAGAACAAGGCATCGACAAGATTTTTTGCATAGTGTTAGTTGAGGAGTCTGAGAATGACATAGATTTTTTATTCCGGAAAATGCACGGTTCCTATGAGATAGCATGATATAGATCGATGTAATAGCTTAAGATGTCTCTATAGATTTTATACCCTTTTTTTCAAAGATTTCATGGGCGAATCCGCGACCAACATCTAATATCTATATAATACAGCCAATTTCATGAATGTAAGTTACAAACAAAATGGGTATCATATTGTAAGGGTACTTTAAATTTTTATGGAAATATTGGGGGTCACTTACAAAATATTTGTGGGTAGATTGGATAAGTTATAGACTCGGTGGGGAAATATTTGTTATAAAAAGGAAAGCCTCAACGCTCGCGGGACAGTCTCTACGAAACTAGCGGGAGTCTAGCTCTGTTTTTATCAGTGTGCGTACAGTCTTTCTCAGTGTAATGTGTGTTTAATCGATGATTGCTAATAATATTATTCAATTACTGACTTCAAAAAATAGAGAGGTTGTAATAGGTCGTGTATTTTTTATATATATACGTCACACGACAACTCTAAATGTAGCCCGATTTCGCAGATTCATTTTGTATTTCAAATGTTTATCTCTAGGATAATGCTATATAATTATCAGGAACATATAACGGAATACAAGGGAATAATTGAAAACTTTTCATCTAAGCGTTAAGATCCGATTCTGTTTTGGTAAAGATTCGACTTGAAAAAGCTAGCAGATGGATAAACATAATTCAGCAACAACATTAAGTACTGAATTTATAAAAAAGCAAATAACTAATGAAAATAATATAATTGTCATAAATCAACTATTTAGCATAGAATTATCCAAGAATTGTTTTATAGTATTTCTTTGGCCATCCCAGACTTGTAGAGGAATCAATTTTAGAATTATACAGTCCTATATATTTTGAAATTACCTTTGTATTACGATGGGATTAATGAAAAATAAGTAGAATCGAAAATACGCATGTACACTAGGGAGGATGCCTTGAATAGTCCATTTCATAGAACGTTTGGAACTTCATTATTAAATTACTTTGTCTGTCTAGACTCTAAAGTGTTATAATAGAAAGCGATTATCCATGATGGCGACTCACGCTCGTTTAAATAGTATTAAAAATAATAATAAATTTTATTTAAAAAAACGATATTTTTAAATAATTAGAATTCTAACGAACCTATCTAATGAAAAGACTTTGTCAGAAATGAATCTTCCGAAAAAATATCTTGGATGGAACTATCCAGGGCGCAAGCTGCAATGTTATGTGGCGTGTTATATTAAAGTTCCAATCTCATTTGCTTTAAAAATTATCATATATTTGATGCACAAAACACACAAACGGGAAATCGTAAGAAAACAAATAGTAGCATAAAATAGAGATGTCATTTCTAAGAATGGTGATTAAAACCTAAAATACCACTAATACACGGGCACAATAATTTATTTTGTTAATAAAAAAAAATAAGGCCTAATTAAATCAATTTATTAATATATGATAGTTTTTTGAATTTACTAATACGTCACCAAAAAGGAAGCCCAACTAATGGGACCTTAGAGTAGGCAACCAAAAGGAGACGGCATTACGCTCGAATCTTGAACAAAAAATTCAGCAATGTCGGTGGGGGGCTTCGTACAACTACAAATAAACATGTGCGCACAAATGCAAAATGTAATCACGTCGTTACACACGCACACTACACCATTTCATACAACACTGGCAAATTTATGCACACAGTTACAAATTTATCTTGTTGTGAAATATATTTACAGTGTCATATATTGACAACTGTGTAAAAACAGTAGAGCGTAGCAATGTCGACACGAGGTATAGATAGCGTTGTCCTTATCTATCGATAGATAAAATAAAACAATTATAATTTATTAAATGTTTTAAGATAATTCTTTATGTGTATCATCTTTTCTATCGCTTTCTTGCAATCTCTGGGTGTGATTTCGTGAAAAGGGACGGAAGTAGAGAGGTATAGTTAAAAATAGTGTAAATTAATATTTCTAATTTAATCGAAATACTGTAAAGATAATAAAGGTAATGAGTACTGAGAAAAATACAAGCCAAATAAGCAAAAATAAAAACTTTATTTTTTAGATTTTTTTTAAATAATACGCCTTTAATTTATTTAATCTATACTATTATATAAAGCTGAAGAGTTTGTTTGTTTATTTGAACGGGCTTATCTCAGGAACTACTGGTTCGAATTGAAAAAATCTTTTAGTTTTGGATAGCCCATTTATCGAGGAGCGCTATAGGGTATTTAACATCACGCTATCACCAATAGGAGCGGAGCAGCAATGAAAAATGTTGCAAAAACGGGGAAAATTGATTCCTTTTGAGAGCTTCCGTTGCGTACGCTGCGTTAACGGTTAAAGTTACATAACAATCATGTACGACGAAATTGTTCCTCATAAAAAGTTCTAAAAAAAGTCCGCGATAGCATATGTCTATCTATTTCGGTTGGCTCACTATAACCTTTTTAATGGTTATCGAATTTGTTCTAAAACAATGTATTATTTGGAAAGGGGTTTTTATAAACATGGTATTAATCCTTATCCAAATAAATAAACTTTATTCATCACAAGTATTTAATTTTGAACAAAGTTGCCCTTTACGTCATTTGATTTCAATGAATATCTTAGGAGATATTACAGTTTTAAAATATCTCCGCAACAAAATTAATATTGTTGTTTGTATGTCTGTTTCTTACCTTTTCATGACTAAACGGGTGAACAAATACTAATGAAATTCAGTAGAGGGATAAATTATATCCTAGGGAAGGACATAGGGTATCTTTTGTCTCAAAAAAATATCTTGAAAGGGGTGAAATAGAGGTTAAAAGTTTGTATGGGCAATCCGTAATACTTCAACTTAGGGATCTGAAAATTCATATTTAGGCTTTAGGTAAAAAATAAAGAAATTCGTATTTCAACGTTTTTACCAAATCATCCCTTAAAGGGCGAAGTGAGGAGTTAACTTATGAGGTATTCTTTAAATGTAATCTCAAGCTTCAGGCACAACACTTTTTTTTTGTCGCGGGGAAAGCATTTTATTACTGCCGTCCGCTTCGGGGGGAAGCGGAATGAGAATAAAACGGTTATGCTGGACTAGCCGGTCTTACGACCCAGCACCCCCTCGCCCGGATGATGGCTATCCGGGCTGCGGCTGGGCCGAGTCCCTACTACTTATGTACACCCAACCGGACACTACCAGCTAAAACCCCGCGGTGGCCTTCTTCGACACTTACGGAGTGATCCCGGGGTATTATAAGGAGTGCTAGAAGTTTAAGTTAGGAGTTGTGCCTGTCTAGCCATCTAGACAGTCACAACACCTGAGATTCAGGACGATCGCTATAGGTGTCTCAGTGCAGAAGACAACTCCTTGCATTGATACTTCTGCTCCCGAAAATAAACTCCACGGGGGCGGAGCCGCGAGCCACAGCTAGTATGGATATGGCAGAGAATTGTTTTAGGTCGGTTCTGGTCTCTTGGTTTCTTATATAAGTAAACTCGTCTTCTTCTGTTTTCCTAATGAAAACACGACCTTGCTTAATCTACACGAATTTGTACTCTTTTTCTTTGACGATCTGGCGAGCCGCTGCGTGTAATTTGTTTTTAGGTGAAAGGTGCTCAACAATGTAAAGCGGCGATTTATTACCTCCAATGCCTATGTGAGCAGTACTGAGCTTGTCGTTTGGATTTGCCTTATTAAAATTTATTGTTTTCGCTAAAATGTATCCCGAAGCCTAGAGGTAGCCAATTTAACAATGATTGAGCGATGTCTCTTGTCATCTCTGTTACTTTTTACCACACGAGTGCAATGATGAATGTCGGATTCTTTCAAGTTGCAGGATACCTTAGACAGCTGAGTAATTATAGATAGCAAGTTTTACTGTTTGTGCTCGGGGACACACTCTATCTCAAGATTGTTAGAACGGTTATGCTGCTCAGCAACCTGAAGCCTGATTTGCAGATCCTGTAATGTATATGTTAACTGAACGTTCTATTTCTTTAGCTCTCCCAGTGTGTCTTGGTATTTGGCGATGGCGGATTTGGTGGTTTCATAATTTTCATTCAGAAACAAACATTATTATCCAAAGCAGTTATTTCCTGTTTTATGAATTGATTTTCGAGATTGAAATTCGGTTCTCACCATCTGCTTAAGTGTTTGGTTAAGCTCCTGTGCTAAAGCCAATTTCATGACATTGAATTCTTCTCTTATTATTTCCCTAGCGTCTTTCTTTGTAATAACTGACGCGGAAGAGTTTAAGCCGGAACTTCCACTAATTGCGCTAGTATCAATAGTGGCTTTTTTCGATGCGTAATATTGTCATTAAAAGGTAGCGAGTCATTATTGTTCCTCGACTTCCCGGGTGAGTCAATGGGACGTAAAGGCGTATTACTGTTATCAGTTTTTGGTTGCTTTGCACATCATCCGTGACACTTCCATTTTTTTTTGGTCAACACTAATTGTAGAGTAGCGTTTTTCAGGTATGTCAGCACATGCAACACAACAATGACGGCCGTTGCAAATTATTTTAAAATGTTGATTACTCACTCGTTTTGAGGTATTCCGATTATACCTCAGCAAATATACCACCGGAAAGTACACAACACGACCTTTCCAATGGTATATAGTTTGTAAGAAAATGGAGTGTTCTGTTATTCCATAAAATTTCAAATTAAATAAGCGGAGCCAAGAAATACAGTGTTACTGGTAACGAATGCGATTAGCAAATGCTGTGAATGAAATTATTGTATGTCATTGAGAGCGATTATCGCCTGTTTTGGTGTGGTAGCCGGCTAACGGCTATCTATTATGAAGAGCATTTAAAAAGGGCTTGAGATCTCGACATGAATACAGGGTGTCCCAAAAGTCGACGTCAAGCCGGAACCGGGTGAAAAGGCAAGACATACCGGTTAACAAAAAAAAATTAAAAAATCTAAGTTTCTTGTTTTTAAAATTATAGGCATGGCCCGCGTTTTTTCAAAGTATAATCCTAACTTTGCGCATTTGTGTGATCTTACGTAAGAACTATTAAGACTATGAACTATTGAGACATGATCGACTCCCCCCCTACATCATCTTACGTAATAAATGAATGGCGCCAAAATTCATACCTAAATATTTTTTAAATATACCGGATACAATTTTAGGATCACATTTTTTTGACAAAAACTTTATTCTGGTTTTGTCATATTTTGTGACATTCCTAGTGTGTTAGAACTATTTACATTAAAAGTATGTGTTTAGAAGACAGTCCAGATGGATTAGTAATTTTATCGATAACCTTTGTAAGTTTATCTGCAACACTATTTGAGTCTTGCATAAACGACAGTGTTACCACATAAACCACCCAAAATGCTACACTGGCATAAAGTTTATGAAATTGTAAACTTAGTCGATATGTCAACTCTCCTAATATTTTTAAATTATAAATTAAGAAGCATAAATAAAGTAATCCTACTAATATTATAAATGCGTATGTTTGGATGGATGCATGGTTGTTTGATATCCAATCACGCTACAACGGCTGGACGGATCTACTGAAAATTTGGCACAGAGATAGATTATAGTCTGGAAAAGCACATAGGCTACTTTTTATCCCGGAGAAATGTACAGTTCCCATGGGATAGTTTAGTTTTTCATAGAGCAAAGGATCGACATGATTTTTTGCATAGTGGCAGTTTAGGGATCAGAAAATGACAAAGACCACTTTTAACTCGAAAAAATGCACGCTTCTTATGGGATAGCAAAAAATAGAATGTTAAAATGCTCCAAGACCTACACGCGGGCGGAGCCGCGGGCAACATTGGGTTAAAAATGAATATTAAAAAAACAACTTGCGTTTAAGATATTGAATGCAAATAAATTTTGCACTACTGTGGCTAAAAGTTTAACATGGCAACATTTATTACCCGATGATAATTTTTAGAGATTATATGTTTTGTTGCTTTTAATGATAATATTACTTTAAAAAAATATGTCCAGGTGAAAAATAATTTTGTATTTTTGTAAGTTTGATGTGTCAGATCTATTTTTACATGTTAATACCGCTACAGGCTCGCGTTTTCAGGGAGCTCCATTCGCACGTGATGTCACTTTTTTAGTGGCGGATCACGAAGCGCAACTCGTTTTATAGAACGTGTATGAGCACCGTGCTCTTACATTTGTCATACGGGGTAAGCGCTCAATGGCGTCTCCAGTGTTAAATACTCTAAGAATGGGACTAATATAAATTAAAAAGAATCAACAATCAATGTTTTATACAAATTTAATTTGTATTTCAATGTAATCTCAAATTATTATTGACACACAAATAAACAATTAAGACAGTTGCAAAATTATAAAACAATATTACTTATAAATAAATTACATTGCTTAAAAGTATAAACATGATTAATTATAACACATGCATTATTTATTTCCAGTAATAACCGCACGAGGTTGTTAATCATCTTTCCGGCGCTAAAATTTCATCGTTAACATGTGTTCCCTTGCATTTTTCACATAAAATTATGAAATTCTGCAAAATAAAAGAGCAGCGTTGATTAACTGGATAAAATAAATAAACAATTTCTATACAAAAATAAATATACTTACAAGATTGTACTGTAATCGAAGCAAATCCATAGCTTTGTGGAAGTTATGTTCGGATTTAGGTGAATATTTCTCCATAAGTTTAACAGTTCTTAATGCCAGTTTCTCTAGTTCGTGCAGACTTGTGGGTTCAGTGCGGGGTAGTAAGGAGTCTCTACGTCTTCCATGTCTTGATCGCCAAGTACTTCGATGAGATCTGTCACTTTGTTCCCTTGCTTGCTCCGCAGTCTCCTTTGGTAGATTCACCATGTTAATACACTTCAGTACTGACGTCGTCATAAGTTTGGGCCTGGTATTTATGGTAAAGCATAATAAGCACCGGTAATTAGTTTATTAACTATACCAATTCTTCAATAGTAACATGAATCTGTTATGGATAATCACAGATAATGCTCAACATAATCCGTCGCGTCGGCTTTCTTGCGAAAAGATCTCATTAACTAATTGTGTGTACAAAATAAATACAATAATACTCTGACAATGGAGTGCTTATAAACAATTGATGTTTTGTTTACTTAATCCTTTTAGAAACTATTTTGTTTTGGAACTATTTTCTGTTAACAGCGCTACCAAGAAATTTGTAATTCCAAATAATTATTAAAAATAATGTTGGTGTTTTAAACCTAATATTTGACCGTCCTGTTTCTAATTTCGGCCACATACACGCATTGTGGTGAACATCGGATTGCGGCATGAACCCCATTAATGGGGTATTGAAAGGGTAGTATTATTGTTACGTAACTAAGTAAGCAATTACGAATTTAAATGTGTTGCAACTAAAAACCTTTTATTTAAATAAGCACACAGCAGTTAATAAACCAAGCCCCCAAATCGATCTGTCGCTAATTGTCCATAATTTCAGTCATAATTGCAATGAAATAAGGTCCTAGTTTTTATAGCATTCGTAATTTGCGATTCTTAATACAAATTTATTGCATGAATTGCGCTAGCCGACACTTGAGGCGATTCCTTTAAATACTTCTCAAACAACTCTCTTTACAAAATGCGGCAAAGGTTTAAAATCCAAACCTGTCTCTACAAAACTCTTATTGAAAATGAGGATTAATTCTGTCAAAAGACCATTGCACAATAATAGTAAGTTAAACATATTTCGATATTATGCTTGCTGCTAGTTGTAGTGTATATAATATTCAGTTGGCAGCCTCCGTGGCGCAGTGGGCAAGTAGGTAGATAGGTGGCTGTGAAACGAGAGGCCGTGGGCACGATTTCTACAGCGATCCAAATGTTCGTGGGTTCCAATGTTTCCTTCCATAAGTATTCGCTTTGGGTATAGGTATTTTAGGACAGTAGTCACTCGTAGCTCTTCGCACTTCGATATTGGTTTAACCAAAGTGTAAGACTATGGCAGATTAAAAAATAATACTTTATTACACGGGAGTAGCCCATAGTATAAATGTAATATTTTCAATATTTCGGGAGAGGTTTGGACGCCCAAAACCCTACCTACCCCCGTGCTTTATTATCCTGAAAATCTGATACCTAAAATGTATAAAAACCCGCTATGAAATATCTAATGTTATAAATAAATGATCTCTCTCATTTAGTTCACAATTATTTATTTGTATTTTGGGTGTTTTTTATGAAATAATATACTATAGTGAAATATTAAATAGTGATTAAAAATAAAATTGTTAATGTTAAATTTGTAGAGGACGAATCACAAAGACAGATTGGAACCACAAAGCGGCGGCATTACGCCAGCTCCGTCGGTAATCCGAATAAAGCCGGCAATTAAAATACTTATCCTGTTCGGTATTTCATCTCACTATACCAAGGTCTATACCAAAATTATCCCTTGTTTTTCTCATCTCTGTAAAGCTAGCGCTTAATTCTTTTGTCATTTGTCAATATGAAAGTAATGTTTACTACAAAGCGGCACGCACGCTTCTGGCTAGGTTTTTGCTTATACGTTCGTGTCTAGCTGATAATAAGAAAAACTTTTTTAATTCATAAAAAGTACACCGAAGTTTTTCATCAGATCCTGACTTGGTACCAATGGGACCACCTGGGAAGTATGCCCTTTTAAACAAAATAAGAATTACTCGAATCGGTCCAGGCGGCTTCGAGTAATCGGGGAACATACATAAAAAAAGATTGTTACCCTCCTCCTCCTTTTTTTGAAGTCGGCTAAAAAAATATTAATTCTTCCAGTCTTAACTTAATGACTAACAATGTATCAAAACATATCACACGTTGCATTTATGTATGTAATTGTATGATATAAAATGCATAATGCAATTTATATGCATATTACTATTCAACGATAAGTTACTTAAGACTTGAGTGTATGAGTTGAATCGATTATGTTAGAAAAAAAACATATTTTATTGGTTCTAACCATAATTTCAAGACAATACGTGGAAAAATGCTTTTACAACAACTTATATTTATTATAGTAGGCAAGTGCTGACTTATAAATGTATAATTGATTACTATGCTTTAAAAATTAAAGTAAGACATTATTGCATAACTGAACAACCAATCAAGAAGGTCCAAAATAGTTTGTTTTAGAAGTTTGCCACGGCCGAGCCAGACGCGACGCCTTGGCAAAATATTGGCACTAACCTCAAGTTGGCCGCAACACTGATACAGCGATAAGCTAATGAATTTTCTCTCAAACATGCCAACCAGAACTAGATAGATTGCATACTACATAACCGAGAGACATGCCTAAAGATGAACTCATTTTCGTATAACGTAAGGCATTGTTCATACATATACACTCACGCTTGTAATCCCTGAAGGGGTAGGCAGAGGTGTAACCCGTACACCCAATTTTCGCCGAGTTTTGATCCTATCGCGAGCCTATCGCCATACCGGACACAGACTCCGGGCTAATACTGAGAATTTCTATAGAAAAACCCAATATCACTTTACCCGACCCGGGGATCGAACCCGAGACCTTAGCACAGTAGGTAGTCGTAACGCGTGCGCAATTACAACTACGCCACCGAGGCAGTCTATAAAGCATTGTATATATGTATAACTACAGACATAGCATTTAATCCATTATGAGAAACCCTCCGTGGCGCAGTAGGCGTGTAGCCGGCTGTGAAACGAGAACGAGTTCAATTCCCGCACCAAGACAAAATATTTGTGTGACAGACAGATATTTGTTTCGGGTCTGGGTGTTGTGGAACCGTAGTCCCTTGTAGTTGATACCCATGATACAGGTTTGACCAAGTGTAGGGTCAGGAGTATGTGTGTGACTGTTAGATGTTTTTATTATTTATTTATCTGATTTTTTTTTTATCCCACAACGCGTATAATGTGTAAACACAATAAACCGATAAAATTACAGTTATCGTCGAAACTAATTAAAGTTTTAATAATGGTTATGTGAGATTACTTACTTCACCAGTACTAACCTCTAATCGCAGACCACGCACGGTCCATATTTAATATCTGGCTAATATAATTATACTCTATTTTCGGAGTAGGTAATAGTGAGGGATGAAAATTATATTGACCATTATCATTATCAGTTAATGTCATAGATTGTCCTAAGATTGATTTCCAAACGGGGAGCAGAAAGCAAGTGTAATTATTATTCACAGAAGCTGTAAACTCATCAATCAAAGTATTTCGCCGCGCCGCCTCTGACGTCTCCTACAATCCAAGCCTGTAAATGAACGATATAACCTATACTTCAATCCACGTTATCAGAGATGTGGCCACCTTTAGTTTAGATATAATAATTTAATCAGCGTTATTACAAGTACATCTAAAATACATTGAAAGAAATTATCGTAATTCTGTTTAATATAATGTCAACCTTATATTATTATACAGGTGGATTTTTGAGTTTTTTTGTTTTGAGGAAGGAGGGAACACGGTATCTGGCAAAACTGTTCCACAGCTTGATGGTCCGGCAAAAATACGAATTTGCAAACCTCTTGGTTGGGGCCGGTGTCCTGATAGAATATATAAACAATAAATAAAATCTACCTACAATCTATACACATAAAACCAATTGGGTGAAATATTGCGAATGTCTTTAGGACCACAGTACAATCCAACCCACTCGACTTAGGGGTGTCGAAAAGCCTTAGCACCGCCTGACCACATACTGAGTAACGCTTATCTCAATACTCTCGCATCACGGAATGGTCGGTAGAACGGTTCAACATCAAGTTCGCAGCAAAGTGGCCAAGAAAACGTCCATCTATTTCACGTTGTTAGGAAGATTGCCATTTTGTGCAATAACAGATTATACCGGCAAAAGTTTCTGTCAGCAAGCGACAAATATACCTGCCTCCAACAAAGGTAATACTGCATTCGCTCATCAATTCTGCGAATATGCTTCGGTGTTCGTCTTCGACCTGTTTCCGTTTGTTTTTCCGTTTTATTTTGAATCCATACAATGCTTAAGGGTATATGGCGTTTGAGTACTACTAGCGCCATCTCGTGAAATACAAGTGTAATAGTCCTCTAGTTTTAGACTTAGATATAGGTACAGACCGACTGCTAGAGTCATCTTCTTCATATGTTTAAAATGAAATGGTATAAATAAAATATATAAGTAAAAAAAGCTAAAATATGACTATGAAAAAACTAACTTAAAAACATGAAACAAGAAAATAAAATAAGTCTAAAATAACGGGCTGAAGTTTACGAAATTAAAAAAGACTAATTATAAGTACATGCTATTGTTGTAAGCAAGCTATAGTGATGATATCCTCTTTATGTCTTATGTTAGTTAGGGCACGGACAAACAATGCAATGGGACAAGGACTACAACCTGTAATCATCGCAATGTAGTAAACATACATACAAATTTTCGGATAATTTATAGCATTAACAGCCTAGAAGGAAGGTTTTACAAAAACACTGAAACATGCAATATTTCATTTCTAACAAAATGCTTGAATTTGCACATACCTAACTGGTGAAATTATGCATTCTTCATTAAGCTAATTAAGCTTTCATAAAAAAATCATAAAAATCTATTTAGTAGTCTAATATGAAAATACAAAGTTACTATCACATTTTATAAAAGTATTTGACTCAAGATTTGACGAATTTTTACTGTAAAACTGAAAAATGATTGATTCCAATGATCAATCATCAATGTCAATTCTCAGCTCGTAAAATAAAATTTAAGCACGACCTTTGAATTGTTTATAAAACACTCATCCGACCCTGGCCTAATAAACTTTCGCTGTTTAATTAAGGTTTTACATTTGGTAAAATATTAAATGCTGAAGTTAAATTAAACTCTGCAACATCAATGTTTCACCCTTTGCCGGGAAGTAGTATAATTAAGGGAGCAGTTTAATTCAAAGTATTATCAATATTATATCTATTGAATTTACATAAGGATAGAAAAAAACAACAAGGCGTTTATTTGAAATAACTTTCCACCTTGTATTAAGTTATTATTATGCTGCTATAGTGCTTAATAGAACTTTCTATAATACATTATAATATGTGAATGGAATCAGAAATGCACCAAGAAATTAGATAAAAGTTACAAAATAAATGAATTCAGTTTATTTTGGGATTTCAAGGAGATTTTGAAGTGCTAATTACAGTGTTTTGACGCTAAAACGAAGAATTATGTGAGGCACCGCTTTTGGCTCTACCTATTATATAGAATATGAAAAAGTCCAAGTAATCGGCTTACCATTCATTAGAAGTGATTTTCAAAGGGGCACACATTTTCAGCTCTGTTTTATATATACCTATATATCTGTTTTATAAATTATATATGTTTTATATATATGTTATTATTATTACTCTTTCTTGATGATGTAGATTACAGATAGTGTAAATCTCAGATGTACCTAGTTAATGCAGACCCACCGAGTTTGAACTCATTAGATTGATCTTGAATCTCAAGTTCAATCTAATGAGTTCTGACAATCGATGATCAGGAAGGATAAGGATATAACTAGCAAGTAGTAGTTGAAGCTCATATTTTTTTTTGTCAACTCATTGTTTTTAGAATCAATGATATTGCAAATCCTGGTTGTCCATAGTCTGAAGCATTAAATCCTACGATACGAATGATTAGTTCATTGTAACACCTTTAAAACAACTTATCCAATATCGTATTCAAAGCTATAGGAGTATTTTAGCCTTTCCTGTAAAATGATCGATTTGGAGTTTATAACATTAAAACATTTGTTTTGCTAGCAATTCATTTGATGACGAATGATTAAGGTGTGATATGAGTGCTTTTTTATATCCTGGCACGCCAAAGTGATCACACTGCATCTGATGGTAAGCGCAGTGCCGACCAGTTAGAGACTCAGTGTTTCCCAAACTATGGGTCGCCAGCGAATATATTTCTTTATCCATGAAAATAGGATTATACTTCGACCAAACGGAGTATAATAATTAAAACCTGGAGTTGGAGTTGTTTTTTTTATTGATTTTTCTTATTTGAACAGTCCATTCATATAGTTATGTTTTTTTATCATGAGAACCAACCATGTCAACTGAGGTGAGTGACGAATTTGGAACTTTTTGTTAGGGTCGCTGTTCAGTCAACTTTGGGAACCACTGAGAGTATCAAATAGCGAGAAACAATCTATCCCTCGTTACTAAACATAATCATGCCGGCCCATTTTTCAGCTTCTTCACACTACGCCATGGGGCAAGGAGGTGAAGAAGCGGTTGAGGGTCTAGTATCAGAGAACTCAGAAGGTCGCAACACGGCCGTATATCGTACCCCAACACTAGAACCCCGACAAAAACCCTACTACACGCTTGTTTTTTAATTCTATCTATTTTTCTTGTCTATTTTTATATATTTTTATTGTTCTTGTCTTTCTATTATTAAAGATAACGAATAACTAAAATACCTTAGCATTTATCTATGTGTACTTACCATAAGGTAAGGAAATGTTACTACATAGTATATTAGGCATACAGTCAAGTGGAACAAACGGAAAGCTCGGATTTACTGATAACTACTGTGTACCCGGTTCGAGTTAACCCCAACGATCGAGATAATCTCGCTTCTACATGAAACAGTTACTAACAGCAATAAATCTGTTACATCGCTGTTTCTTGCGATGTCCGACATAGACGTTAAATATTTTACAACCGCCGTAAAAGAAATGTCATATTATGTTATGATCACCGTACAACTTTTATACGACGCATTTGTACATTTCATTATTAATTTTATGGTGTTTGTTTATTGATTACTTTACAGACATATCGATCATGTACCATTTGGTTGTATCCATATAAAAAAGTAATATATTTGCTAAATGTCAAAAGCCAGAATATAATCATATTCTAAGGAAACATGAAGAGCAAGACATGATGTCTCCCTCTATCGAATAGTTTCTTCTGATTATGATTTATGAGCCACTTGACGCATTTATGTTTATATTGATATTGTTTATTAAATATCTGTAGAGAAGTCGTAAGAAGGTACTTTCATTTGTAGAAAAATTAATATAAAAACGTGCTAGTTTTTACGTACACTACGGTGCGCATTCGGCCGTGTTAATAACCTATTCTAGTAACGCGTTTGCACGTAGGACCTACGGCGTCTATTTAGATCAATGGCCCGTAGCTTCTCCTAAATAGTTAGTTCCCTTTATATAAATAGTCTTTGATCTAAGAACATAATTGTAAAGTTCTGTATACTTTTATATCATGCCCGTAATTGCAATATGTATAGCGAAGGTATATTTAATCTCTAAGCAAGGAAATTATATTGCGATCACCACCTCAGACTTAAGATTCAGTTAAGACTCATATTTTCCCAGTATTTCCACTGGCTTCAATTTCCTTCAAACAAAATCATAATAGTGCCTTAATACTGGTGCTTGTCGGCAGAAAAAAATATATTTGATAAACATAATTTTGTTACTGTGTTGTTTCTTTGTTTTTCTTCCAATCCCCCTTAACGATGTTGATTCAAAAGTCAAAAGCGATAACCAACTGGCAATTTCCTTTACTGGGTTATTTCATGAATAAAAGTACTAATTTATTATTTCGCACCCAACCACTGGCAGAATGAAAATCTATTATATTCCTTGAATGTGATAAAAGTAACGCGTGGCAGGAATATATTAATTTTATGTAGTTGTTAAATGAAAACGATCATTCAACCAGAATCGTGCAATGTAGGCGAATTGAATTATTCGCAATCTCATCATATGTCTTTTTTAGTGCCTCCATAGGCAGACGAGCAGACGGGCCACCTGATGGTAAGTAGTCACCGCCGCCCATAGACTTCTGCAATGCCAGGGCACAGCAAAGCCGCTGCCTAGCGTTATAATCTTCCCATATTTATTACTTTACTGCATATTAGATAGAGTTGAAGTTGAATTTCACTTTTTTTTTTTCCTAGCACGGCAAAGTGACCGCACTTCACCTGATTACTTCAATTGTAATGTAATTATCACATAGTTTTAGAACAAATCATACCATTGACTGACAGGTAGGGAGGAGTTGTATTTAGATTTATTATTTATTTATTTATTTATTTATTTATTTATTTATTTATTATGTATTTTACTAAAGTGAAAGCTCTGTTGGGGAATGGCGTATTCAGGAAAATAATTTAAAAACAGCTTCCGAATTCAAGTACGTGTAATGCAGTTCACAAAGAATAGTGACCAACCAAATACAAATTAAAAATTACAATTATGTCGGTAGAAATTAATACTAAGCGCCTATACTTGTTGACGTGATCGTGATGCGGCCTTTTGCCGTTTGCTTGTCATTTGTTGCCGTTGAACGTGAGTCAGGCGTAGGCGTGAACATGCCCCCGGGCGTTGAAAGGTTCCCTTTCAACCAGAAGCGTCCACCTCAGGAAGCGGGCAAATTTTGCTGCAGGATCGACGAACAACTCCACTTGAAGTTTTAATGTCAGCCACCCGCGTGATCCCATCAGTGCCAGGATAAACTTCTACAACGCGGCCCAGTTTCCATTGCAGTGGTGGAAGATGTTCTTCTTTCAGGACGACGAGACTGTCTACCTTAAGAGACGAATGGTTTGAGCGCCACTTTACTCTTTCCTGTAGTTCACTAATATACTCCTTGCTCCATCGTGTCCAAAAGTGCTGACGTATTTGTTCGATTCGCTGGAATCGATTTAAATGACTGGTAGAGGAGTTTTCAAGGTTCGGAACAGGAAGCGCGGTCAACGGCCGTCCAATGAGAAAATGTCCTGGTGATAACGGCTGCAGATCGTTGGGATCAGACGAAATAGCGGTGAGCGGGCGTGAATTTAATACTGCTTCTATTTGTACCAGAACAGTGTTCAATTCTTCATACGTAAGGTTACAATTTCCCAATACTCTACGCAAATGATATTTAACGGATTTAACACATGCTTCCCAAAGTCCTCCAAAATGTGGAGAGTAAGGAGGAATAAAATGAAAATTGATCCCTTCATTGGCCATATTCGCAGGCAATGAAGAGCGGTTACTCTTTAAAAACTTGCCAATGTCGTTGTATGCACCGCCAAACGAAGTACCATTATCTGAATAAATGTCTCTGGGTTTACCCCTTCGAGATATAAACCTGCGTAGAGCTGACAGAAAATTATCACTAGTTAGGTCACCTACTAACTCTATATGAATAGCCTTTGTTGTGAAGCAAACGAAAATGGCAATGTATACCTTTACTAATTTGCAGCCTCGTCCACGACGATTTGCTGCCGTGACGGGACCAGCATAATCCACGCCCACACACTCAAATGGGAAACCTGGCCGCAAGCGCGGTCCTGGTAGATTCCCCATTAAAGGCGTGATAACTTTACATTTCATACGATTACAACGGACACATTGATGGTAACATAATTTTGCTAAATTACGACCACCAATAGGCCAGTAGTTCTCTCTAATGGAAGCTAACATTAATTGTGGCCCTGCGTGCATTAATCGTTTGTGCTCATGATAAAATATTAGCTTGGTTAATCGATGTTTGGACTGTATTAATATAGGGTGTTTTTTATCATAGCTGAATGAAGAATTTAACAATCGACCGCCAACACGCATTATATTATTTTGATCTAAGAAGACATTAAATTTACTCAATGAATTTTTAGGGGTTAAACACTTCTTTTGAATTAAAAGTTCATATTCCGGAAATGACTCGGATTGAGATATTTTGATTAATGCATTTAATGCCTCGTGTAACTCAGTGGTGTTTAAATGATCGGTCGTCACAGGCTGCCGTTTACAAGCCTTAATAAATCTTAAAACATATGCTACTGTGCGCTTAATTCTAATAAATGTAGAAAAACGATTAAAATCAATTAAACTGTTGTCATCGCGTTCATGACTTCCAACGGATGAGTGCAGTGCAATTTCAGCACGAACCTCGGGAAGGGGTTCTGGCTTTAATGGATTTGAAGGCCAAAGCGACATATCTTGACGTTTTAGAAATTGTGGACCTAACCACCATAAATCAAGAGACGGAATTGACCTTATTTCTACACCGCGTGACAAATGATCTGCCGGGTTTTGATCTGTAGGAACGTGCCTCCAGGAGCAATCAACCGTCCTTTCCAAGATATCAGCGACGCGGTTGCGAACAAATGGTTGAAGCTTACTTGGTAACATTCTCAACCAACCTAATACGATAGTGGAGTCAGTCCAAAAGGTCGTATGTCTGATTTTGACCCTAAGAGAAGCAATTACCTTCTCATAGAGACGGACTCCTACTAAAGCTCCACAGAGCTCTAGTCTTGGGATGGTAGTTGGCTTTATGGGAGCAACTCTACTTTTAGCGACGAGTAAACGCACTGTGCACGTGTCCCCATTATTATTTGCACTACGTACATATAAACACGCACCATACGCATATTGAGATGCGTCTGAAAAAACATGAATGTCTATGACGTCGTGAGAGTCGCATAGAACAAAGCGAGGAATGCTTATATCATTTAAAGCTTGTAAGCTATGAAGTACTTCTGACCAAGTTTTGGCAATGTCCGATGGCAACGATTCGTCCCATGACAATTTGTGCAACCACATTTTTTGGAGCAGGATTTTCATACGAATTACGCCGGGGGCTAACAAGCCCAAAGGGTCAAAAATTTGAGCGATAACTGAAAGCATACCTCGTTTAGTTAAACTTTGTGAATTTGTAATATTAACCGATATACAAAGATTGTCAGATTTTGTCTGCCAACAGATACCCAATGTTTTGCTAGATTCAATTGCGCTGATATTTAAATCAAGCGATTGATTATCTGTTTGAGTGGGAAGCACCCGTGGCTCATTAGATTTCCATTTACGCAATAGCATGCCAGCAGAAGCTAATGCAGCAGTTACTTTCAACCGAATGTTTT
This sequence comes from Laothoe populi, assembly GCA_905220505.1. NCBI lineage: Eukaryota > Metazoa > Arthropoda > Insecta > Lepidoptera > Sphingidae > Laothoe > Laothoe populi. The sequence goes on from HG992148.1 coordinate 14,671,038, forward strand.
TGACTGCATCTACTGAATCAGCGCCGGTCAGAAGGTCATCGACGTAGAAATCATGAAGTATAACATTAGAAATGTTGTCATCATCATCACACTCAAGACCTATTTGTCTGAGACATCTAGTTGCCAGGTACGGCGCGCTAGCTGTTCCATAAGTCACGGTTTTCAATTCGAACACCTTAAGTGGATCTGATGAGTTACTACGCCAATATATTTTTTGCAGAAATCTATCGTCAGGATGTACGACAATCTGGCGATACATCTTTTCGACATCGGCTGCCAATATATATTTGTGTTGCCTAAATCTGAGAAGAATAGATAGTAGGTCATCTTGTACAGTGGGACCTACCATCTGAATATTATTACATGACACTCCTGACGTTGTCGGACTACTGGCATTAAAAACTACTCTGAGTTGCGTGGAACAACGATTTTCCCGCAAAATTCCATGATGTGGAATGAAGTAATCATTAGAATGTAGATTTAACTGGCATTCTGACATGTGCCCTAGGCTTAAATATTCTGACATAAAATCAATATAACGTTTTTTAAATGCAGGTTGACTTAGGAACCTACGTTCTAAAGAAAAAAGACAACGCTTAGCTCGTTCAGAGGAGTTGCCTAATTTTTCTGGTGATTGTTTTAAAGGAATCTTAACACAGAAACGACCGTCAGCTAATCGTGTCGTATTTCTCACAAAGTGTTCCTCACACAACCTTTCTTCTTCAGAATAATATGATGACTTAGGGCTAACTTCTTCGAGCTGCCAAAAACGCATTAAAAGGTTTTGGATGTCATCATTAAGAAGATGGTTGGAGTCGGAATCAACTTTTATAAAGTTACATGAAATTGCATGCGACCGACCGCGACGCGTTGAATAAATACTGTGTAAAGTTCCACAAACTAACCAACCAAGTCTTGATTCCCAAAGCTTCAGGTTGCCGTGTCCTAACTCAAACTTTTGTAACCCTAGTAAGTCCCAAAAAACATTGGCACCTATCACTATGTCCACCTCAGACGGTAGATAAAAGTGTGGGTCAGCTAAAGCAATATCATTCGGAATCTTTAAATCCGAGATATCTAATTGACGACTAGGAACGGAATCGGTAATAATCGGCAAAATAAAGCAAAGAAGATTGGTTGAAAAGTTTTCAGTTAATGACGTCATTGAAACACGACACATTTTTGTCGTGTGTGACCTTGAATTGTTGACGCCAAAGATTGGCTTATTTATGTAATTAACAGATAAATTTAATAATTGACACATTTTTTCAGTCATGAGGCAAGACGTACTACCTGGGTCAAGCAGCACACGCGCAATATGTTCAGAATCATTTTTACCATATACCTTGACTAAGACAGTCGACAATAAAGTGTCTGATTCATTTTCTGGTGACATATCAACACAAGCTGACAGTGTCAGTTGTGTTGAGAGTCCGTCTTGTGATGATGGGTTTGAGGGTTTGCTAGCACTCTCGATACCCGTAGAAAATGATTTAGCTATAAGCCTTTTCGGTTCTGAAACATGTATCAATGTATTATGTTTGCGTTTGCATATTTTGCAACCATTCTTTTTACAATGGTTGGCATAATGACCACCACGAAGACAATTATAGCATAATTTATACTGTGGTAGTAACTCTAGTCTTTGCTCATTACTGAGACTGAGAAATTGAGAGCAGTTATAAAGTGGATGGTCACCATTACACTTTGGACACTGCTTTGATGCCATCGAGCTTTTGCCACCGATTGCTAACTGTGGTTGTGTATTTGAAATTGACACCATAGTTTTAATTTTATTATTATTTTTAATGGTTTGATTAGATTGTACAAGACGAGATCTTTCCACATTTTCAAGTAATTCAGCTCGGTTTCGCATAAACTCAAGAAATAATTTTAATGTTAGCGGCTTTTCTTTGTCTAACCTACCTTTGAACTCCTCCCAACGATGAGACGTTTTGCTGTCTAGCTTTTGAATCATCATATGAATGAGGAGAGTATCCCAATGGGTAGTGGGTTCACCTAATGATTCTAATGAACGCAAATTTTTATTGTAATGGTCTATAATACTGTTTAAGCCATCTGCAGATTCTTTATTAAGTGATTCGAAACCAAACAAAGATGTAACATGGTTTTGGATTAATGCGCGCTTACTATCGAAGCGTTCACACAGTAACTTCCATGCCACAGGGTAATTTATTGCAGAAAATTCAACAGATCGTATGACAGTAGCTGCTGGTCCCGAAACAGACGCTCTGAGGTAGTGAAACTTATTAATATCGTCCATATCATCGTTCGTAAGAATAAGGCTTGCAAAGGTGTCCCTAAATTCGATCCAATTTTCGAAAGCTCCATTAAAAGTCGGAAGATTGATTGTGGGCAACTCAACATGCTTACGACTGCTCGAATGAGACGAAACCTCACTACCTGAGGCTTCATTTTTGATGTTACGTGAAATAAGTTCTTGTGCATATGAAAGATGCTTATAGTACAACGTTTCAAAATCATTTCTTTCTGGTATCTGTAGGTTTACATCATCGACTAAACATTCCAGACGTAATTGCACCTCGTCATATTGGTCATACAATTTTTAATCTTACCTGTACGTAACTGTAACTCATGTACCTGCGACCGGCTCAATGACTGGTCCAAATCTTTTAGATAATTTCCGAACGCAGTTAGGCGCCCTTTGAAACTAGCTCGTTTTTTAATTAACTCCTTTTCCTCTCTTTCGGACATTCTGGAAACTTGTGAAGCGTGTGATAAACCTGGAACGTATACAGTTAACAATATAAAATAATTATATAATTACTAAATGACTTGTTTAGTCTAGAACTGAAAATTACACAAAAGTACCTACTATATACGCTATCTGCAGCGTACAATATAGCACAACAAATAGAACAAGCGTATAACTTTTAATATACACGTACAATATACAATAAATATACAAATTGAAAGCCTAATAACCCTTTGGCGATAATTATAAAATTATAATGATCAGCAAGCTAAGGAATGTATTTCCAATATATGATTGTTAAGTAGGCACTGAATTTAACGACAATAAGTTTTGACAATAATAATTCAATGGCCTAGATTCTGCTTAGCTGCTAAATACATGCATGGGTAAAATTACTGAGTCTTCTAGTATATAATATACGTTACACTTTTGTTCAAATAATAAATAGGCACAAAATAATTAGGTACTAACCTTGATTCGGTTTTTTTTAGGCTGGATACTACCTGATTAAGAGTATTGGGTAAATATAAGTCTTAATTAACGTTGAACACTGTTTGGAGTCCAAAATTCACATGCCACGACGATGACCCTTTACGTCACGTTAACTGACCGTGCCACGTTGTTCTCCAATTTTTCACCAAATATTCTTTTCTTGATTTAATTTGCGCTGATGACTTTTCTAATTATCCGGCTCGAAGGACCATGTTGGGGAATGGCGTATTCAGGAAAATAATTTAAAAACAGCTTCCGAATTCAAGTACGTGTAATGCAGTTCACAAAGAATAGTGACCAACCAAATACAAATTAAAAATTACAATTATGTCGGTAGAAATTAATACTAAGCGCCTATACTTGTTGACGTGATCGTGATGCGGCCTTTTGCCGTTTGCTTGTCATTTGTTGCCGTTGAACGTGAGTCAGGCGTAGGCGTGAACAGCTCTTATTGGCAGATGCCAAGACAAATGTTAAATACTGACTTGACTAAAATATTTTCAAATAAGTTAGGCTGCGACAAAGCAAAATTCTTAAACCTTCTCACTGAAAACTGACGGAGAATGCAGATTCTGTGTCAATTCAATGTTGTGTTTCTTGCGGTCAGCATGATTTTCTCAAAAATATCCTACCATCTGTCCATTTCCAAAGAAAAGATAATTAAAGAGTGGTAATGAACCCGCAATGTATCTGGTACCTATCATATATGATGTTAGCGATGGTACAAATTAAGTACTTAACATCAGGTGACCCAGATCCTTTTTTTGTATTTTAACAAAAACCGGCGGAAACCAAAAAAATGATTAATTAATAATATTCCATTTGTCAACAATGACACAACGTATAAGTATTTTTATTAAATCCAATAAGCAATGGCTTAATTTAATCCCAATATACGACATTTGCAATTTTACGTTATAACATAAAAGTAAGTACTTGCACCGAAAAGGAATTCCGTTTTTATGTCCTTTGAAAGCTATGATCCGTGGAAAGGCACAATGAATTATTTTGTTAAAAAATATTAAACAATTGAATAATTCTTGCTACCGGAATTACCTAGTTCCGCTGTTTATTGATACGAAAAAAGTGGATTGGAACAATCCAGTAGAGGAAACTAGGAACATTAGATCCCCGCCCCTTATTTATGTCGTCTAAATAAAAACTGTACCTGAATTCAAACTAACAACTGCAAACAAACGCCTATTACTTACCTAATTAAAATGTATCAATCTTCTGTATATATAAAAGAAGAAACTGACTGACTGACTGACTGACTGATCGATCAACGCACAGCCTAAACGGCTGGGGTTAGAGACTTGAAATTTTGACAGTAGGTACCTTTTACCACGTAGGCATCCACTAAGGAAGGGTTTTTGGAAATAACACCTAAGGGGGTAAAATAGGGGATGATAGTTTGTATGAAAATCCGTCATTTCTGAAGTTAAAGGTATGAAAATTGGTATTTGGTCTTTCAATTAAAAATAAAAAATATATGTTTCAGGATTTTTGGAAATTCCACCCCTAACGGGGTAAAATAGGGGAAGAAAGTTTGTATGAAAATCCATCATTTTTGAAGTTAAACGCATGAAAATTGGTATTTTGTAAGGTATACTTTTTTTCCCAAACATGACCTCCACGCGGGCGGAGCCGCGAGCAACAGCTAGTATAGGAATACAGGAGGTGTCAAGAATAATTCATGACACTTAGGCTTTGACCGTATACAGTACCTTCTATCTATCTTTTACGAAACTAAATTGCTAACATTTTTGTCCTCGAGAAGACAGGCCGCGGACAATAGATATGGTTTTGAATTTGGTGCGAGGACAAGGACTACTCATCTCTTCTTCTTGCCAGACCAAGAGCTGATGAGTTATGGCGTGGATTCGTGATGCGACACGAGAGCGTATTATTCACACTCGCTCTAGGTTTACCTCAAGCTGTCTTGGCTATGTCTTTGTCTTGTCTATGTACAGTGTACCCACACTTTTGTATTGTTCTCAGAGTGCGAGGTCAGACGTCAACCCGTTACACGATTGACATTCCAATTTCATTGATCTCGATAACAATCCAATTGCTTTAGCGTAGATTTTGAAACTAATATTTTATGTACGTACCAGTCTAAGAATTCCAACCAAACCTGCGTATGACCATGATCTTAGAACTATAAGTATTTTAAAAGACGAATGAGTTCGCTAAAGCTAACTTTCTCTATTTTATATACAGTGTTGAATATATATAGTCTGCACAGCGTCTACTTAATATAAAGTCTCTTTTTGGTTGCATTTGTCATTGATGATATCTGTATCTAAGTTTTATTGGTAGCTACTTCTACTGTAGTATCACTACATATTATAAAACAAAGTTCTCCGCCGCGTCTATCTCTCTGTTCGCGATAAACTCCAAAACAACTAAACGGATTTTCATGCGGTTTTTGCCAATAGAGTGATTCATGAGGAAGGTTTAGGTATATTATTTATCAAGGTTTTGTGTAAATTTTGTGTATATACATATCAATATGTATCAAATCATTTATTTTGTAAATTAGGCGACTTTGGGCACTTTTTACATGTCATAATAATGTTAAGGTTAAGGTCTACCGGTGCTTCGGAAATGCCCACTGGTCTGAGAAGAAGCACCAAGAAACTCAGCCGTAGGTCTTTTGTAATTTGTCATTACAATTTACATTATAAAATAATTTACATATAAAATACATACATCCTTAAACAAGTCACATTCACATGAAACAAAAAAAAATACGGTACCTATACATGTTAATACAAGGCAGAGTCGTAAACGAGGCTATACAACCTGTTATTTATTTTCTCTAACTAACAATCAATGACCAATCCAGGTAGACCAGTCCACACAAGCAGCACCCGTTCACGAGTATGACGCATGTGCCAGCCATCGGCCTCCTCAACCATGACACAGGGAAGTGACCGACCCGGCACATAACGCCGCCGCAAGCACAGACCCTTAAGCGAGCATGACATACCTTAATCGCGTCAAAGAATGATAGAGACACAAATTCACATGACAATAGCTTTAAAAAAAACAAGAAGCCAAGACTATTACGACTCCGGCATCCTGTGAAAACAAAATACATCAAACCGAAATACATTGTATAAAATGCGTAATATGTATAATATAAAATAAGTACCTATCAGTGTGTTGCTGTGTTTAGCTGAGCGGCCATGGTTTTTTATCATTTAAATATTCCGTTATATTGTATGTAACTAAGCCCTTTTCACTAAAAAGTTTTTTAGTTTGACTTTGAATTGCTCGATGGGCAATATTTGGACGGGCGCAGGAATCTTATTATAGAAACGAATACTAAGCCCCACAAAAGAAGCATGTACTTTTTGCAAGCGAAAATACGGCATACACAGTTTATGCTTGTATCTAGTATTTATACATGCTCTGTATATCACTTTTCTTTTTAAACAAACTGATATTTTTCTTGATGTATATTACATTTGCATAAATATATTGGGAATCAACAGTTAAAATACCTATATCTTTAAAGAAATCTCTTAAGGAGACTCTTGTACTCAACTGATAAATTGAACGAACTGCTCGTTTTTGTAATATAAAAATGCTCTCAATATCAGCAGCCTTACCTCACAACAAAATACCGTAAGACATAAGACTGTGAAAGTAACTAAAGTAAACAAGACGAGCAGTTTCTACATCAGTCAATTGTCTAACTTTCCTAATGGCATATGGCAATGGCAATGGCACTGCAGAGCTAAGTTTCCCAGCTAAGCACGAAATATGCGTGCCCTACTGGAGTTTCTTATCCAGTGTGATGCCTAGGAACACGGTTGAATCAACAGTTTCTAAAACCTCATTGTTCATAACTATATTAGGTCCTAGATTTGTGACATTTGGCATTACAAATTTTACACATTTAGTTTTCTTGGCATTAAGTACAAGATTGTTTGCCGTAAACCACTGAGTTACTTGTGAAAGTGTACTATAAATTTCGTCATAATTATCTTTATTCCTATCCACTCTGAAAACGAGTGACGATAATTGTTGTAAGTGTCGGAATAAGTCAAGCCGCCTGGGGACTTTCATCGAAAACGTTGCATAATCCCTTTGAGATATAATAAAACAATGCATGCATGGACATTCCTCTTTTATGGATCTACAAAGGGAGTCCGGGATGGCATCTATCTATTAAGAATAGGTTACTCTAGCTCTACAAATTTCTTAAAAAAAATATGAAAACCCATTGACTTATATTCTATAGACACGAACTGTTGAAGAAAAATGATGTTCCGAAAACCTTCTCCGCCCACTAATGCCATCTATCATTTTACTAAGAACTATTTGGAAGTTACAACTCCCGTCACTGTCTCTCGAACGGGACTTTCCGCGCGCCAAAACGGGACAAACTATATAATTAATTTGTTGTGAAACTGTCATCTATTAATTTTACTAAGAACTATTTGATAACTCCGTCGCCTTTTCTCGAACGGGATTTTCCGCGCGCTAAAACGGGACAAACTATATAATTCATTTTGTTTTGAAATATAGACTTCCCGTATTCAAAATTGAAATTAATTAATATTTATCGATATTACGTTCGTTATGAAATTATGTTATTTACCTTATATACTATTAACAGTTTCACTGTAAATCAATTTAAGGCAGATTTGTTCGGGAATGTCGCTACAAATAACAAAAATTAACTCGACACTGAAAGATGCAATGTGGTGCGCACGCTTAGGTCGCATCAAGCAAACTAACGTCGGTGTGGAGTATACACCTCAACTCGGTGGAACATAACGTTTGTTCTGGTCGCCGCATCTAGTACGTAGTACACATAGATCGCTTCGAAAACCGAAAATCTATTCAGACAGATACGTAAATAATCCTTATCAGATACATAAATACGTTGGTTATCTTAGGCATTTCATGCAAATTATTATAATCTTTTATACCATATAATGTAATTGAATGTCTCAGGAGTTATCGCAAAAAATTTACGCGCGCGAAAATAAATTCAGGCGCTTTCTCACTGTTTCTATATAAGCCGAGCAGAACACCTGAGATGTAGGGCGATCGGTACAGGTGCGTCCGTGAAGGAAACTCATTGGATTGAATACCTACTTTTTCTCCCAAAAATAACATCCACGCGGGCGGAACCGCGGGCAACAGTTAGTCAAACAAATTGTTTTTACATAAAAATTAAACAATAGGTAACATAAATTAATGTTATACCCATCTAAGTTGAAGTGAGTGATGATGAGTGGTTGACTTATTTTATGCACATGTCAAATTGTCTCATGGTCTAAATGAGGTCAAATAATGCGCGGAGATATAAACTTATTACTATCACTAATTCCTCAGATCTCCCATTATGGAGATGCTGGCAAGAGCTAGAATCATTTTTTTATATATTAAAGAGCTTGAAAACAATAAATATGAAGAATAATAGAGGTGATGATGATGATGATCACCATGATAAAATGGTTTCACATACTACCTACATCAAACCATTAGGATCAAATCATTTAAACATAAAGTTTCTACTAAAATTTGTCTTACGCGAGCTCTAAACTAAAGATATGTGTAGAAACACAGTTAGTAAGCAAACGTCACAAAATGGCGGCAAATTATTCTATCAGTCATATCAGGATGGCGATGTACCTAGAGAAAAACAAGCAAAAATAAGCTTAAATAGAGCTAGATTTATATTCCACCTATACTTCTCCACAAAGTAATAAAGTTATTCTAAGGACAGCGCTGAGCGCCAGCTATGCAATACACAAACCATAAACAAGTAAGCACTGAGCACTGAGCAGCCCATATAATCTAACTCTAAGAAAATGGAATGCGATCTAGCAAAAAATATAGTGTTGGCATCTTCACCTTAAAATTCTATCGATATATCTTTACTTCGCTTTCAATACAAATGCATTGAGTTAAATATAGGTCTTCTTGCTCGGTTATTAGAAAGAATCAAACAACGCTCTAATCTTGCACATTAATTGATATGTACTAATTCGCAGTTCTGGTGCTATAGTGTAGTAGTACATGCTAATAAGTATATCAAGACTTAACGATTTTCGATCAGAGTCTGAACGAGAAGTATTTCTGTACTAATTAAGGATCTTTCAATTTGGAACAACACACGGAATTAGTCTTTATTAGTACATATTATTACATGTACTGCACAAGTCTAGAGAGGATACTAAAGTGACTGATAAAATTTTAAGTCACCAGTCCATATGTGGTGTAATTGATAAATTACACCACATAGTCTTTAAATTAATTTAGTCTTTAAATTCAACAGTTTGTGATTGTGTATGTATCTTGATTTTTCACGCTGTAGCGGCACAATGGATTTTAGAGAAAATTGGAATAGAGATAGTTTACATTCTGATCGTGATCGCGTTCGATTCTAACGATTGATAATTTATTATAAAATTAGACTTTTTAGAATAAGAATCAATTGTTGAAAACACACGTACACACCCGACGGAACGGATAATCAAAACTGCAGGTAAAAGTCAATATTACAGAAAAAAAATATTACTAAAGAAACCACGCCATGTTTTTTATGATTTATTATTATAAAAGAATTCTGTTTTACTGGACTTGTGTACATGACAGCTTAACTCTTCTTTTACCCCGACCACAACACCTCCTTTTTACCCGATTTGAGACCCTAAACAACTAAGCATTAATTTGTTTTTTTTTTTATAAAGAATAATTTTCAGTAAAGCCTTATTAATTTCTGCTAACGTGAAGACAAATATGTACAGCAAGCACAGCCGTAAAAGAATAGCAAATATCATTATCCTAGCATAGATAACTACCAAAGTGATAAAATATTGTTTCACGTGTCTGCGTCGCATCGATCTATCTATCTACTACTACTATCGATACTTTTAGTATCGATATCAATTCACTAACTAAATGTTCTATGTATGAACTGTGAATGTCGTTGGCGGTGGACATCCCTATACAACTGTAAGTTGAATGACGGATATCGTCAGGGCGTACCGACATTTTACGTTGTTTTCGATGAAAATAAATGATTTTTTTTAAATTATAAAAGTGTCAGTGGTTTGTTTACTATCCTCAAAATGTGGGATCCTACACACGTACAGGTTACAGTTCAAAGAGCTCGTGGACTTCTTATTAAAGGTAAAAATGGTACAAATAACTGTTTTGTTACCATCGCTCTTGGCAAAGAAAAATTCCAAACTTCCGTCAAACACAAAGCAACTCAAAATGTAGAATGGCTCGAAGAATGTGAACTACGTATACCTACACAAGGAAATACGGCAGAGATCGTGCTGAAAGTGTACGACGAGGATTTCGTAAAAGATCATTTATTAGGTCAAATATCGATTCCATTAAAAGACCTAGATGTGTATGAACGGCCGAGGAACAGATTGTACAAACTGCAAGGAAAGGCCGGCAAAGAAAATGACAAAGATAGGGGTGAACTAGAAGTTAAAATCGGTTTTACCGTGAAGGAAGGAAGCTTAAGTGACCTAAGTAAGAAAGATAAACACAGGGCATCTCTATCCAGTCTAGCCCAAAATGTCGGAGGAAGTCTCATGAGTATTGGTAGCATTGAAAAACGCAAAAGCATAAAAAAATTCGCTAAAAACTTGGGATCGAAAATCAATTTGAATAATAAAAAAGATAAAAAGAGTGATTCATCATCTCTGAGCAGTAGTGTTGGCAACCTCAAAGGTTCTGCGCTGTCTACACCTGATCATTCAACTCCAAAGAGATTACCAGGTGAGGCAGATCCTGGTGTAATCAGTGAAGATGATGATGAGTTTGCTTTTGATGATTTGTCTCACAAAAGTTCAGGAAGCTCACTTAATGTTCAAGCTAGTTATGCACCCCGAAGTTTTAAATACACTCCATCCCCTGTGAATGCATCGCTTGAAAATCTGGGAGGTGGAGAATTCTTAAGAAGGTCTACCAGCAGCACTTTAGTAGTCCCAGAAAAAACCGCTCCCCAGAAACCTGTGCGACTGAGTCTCGATACTTTTTCACCTCCACAACTGCCTGCTCAAACATTGGATTCAAATGACGAATGGTCCCAAAAATTGCTGCCGAGAAAATCAACCAGCCAATTAGCTATTGATAGAGAAAAATCATCAAGTCTTGAAAGAAACAAAAAGCTTGATAGCCCAAGCTCTCTTAAAGAGAAACCAAGTCCAAAGTTCTTTAAGAAATTTGGCAACAGTAACAAACCTAAAAAATTACTAGAGGAGCGTATAATTGTGGGTGAAGAAAATATTGTTGAGGAAGATACTGTGAACCCTGCATACAACAACATCCCAAAGACAATTTTGCAACAATTTGATGGAAAATCACGGGAAGATCTTATCCTCCTGATTTACAGCTTACAAAAAGATGTTGAATCAGAGAAAAAGAAAAACAAAGATTTAGAAAACTATTTAGATGACTTATTGTTGAGAGTGATGGAAACTACTCCACGAATCTTGCAAAACCCTTATGTCAGAAATAACAGCATGCACATAAGAAACAAGTAACAGAAGTTGAGTAAAAATTTATGATCCAGTACTTTATCTATTATATATTACATTATTGCATGTGATTGATGTGGCAAGCCTGATTCTTTGCAATATTGGTGTAATACTGATAATGATTGTTAGAAGCCTGGGTTAATTAAACTAACATTATTATTTTTCATTATTTGTATTTATAATTACTAACATACTATTGGATAGAATTATTTAATGATGCAAATCTATTTGAATGGAACTAGTTCCAGTGAAGTGCAATCATACTGTTAACAATTATCTTCATATACCTGTATTTCTACAGTCACCAGCTTGTATTAGAAAGTTCCAAGTCACATTTGCAAAATAGTATCATGTAAATGTAAACTTTCACCTCATTTAACTGTTTGTTGGTCTACTTGTATTGATTGATGTGTGAAAATTGTGCCTTATGTATTAGAATGTATCTGTGATATGATGAATCAATTGAGTTTTCAGTATTGGCTCTATTAAAGATTGATTTATTATGTGTGTAAAATCATATCATATCAGATCCTATATCAATCTTATTTCAGGTATACACAACAATGATAAACATTATGCTCACAAGTAAATGCCTTTGATTATCATTTTGATAGTGATGAAAAATTACAATAAATCAACTGTGTGTTTCACATATTAAAGTGGCAATATCATTTAGTTTTAGAATTCCTGTAATGTTATTGTAGATAAACTGTAAGCACCTTTGTCAACTAATAACACTATACACTATTCTAATTGATTTTAACTAAAATAAATTTTAGACTTATTGATCTTTTAAAAGTATTATTATACTAGTTGTTTGTGCAAACTTCTGCTGCCTCAGATTTATATTGAGATTTACACTTTTGTAAAGTTTACCTATTTATTCATACTCAGTTTATACTCAAATTGGATACTTTTGCTCTGACCTGTAAGTGCCAAAGTTTATAACTTTATATTATACACACACATACACTCACGCCTGTAATTCCCGGAGGGGTAGGCTGAGGTGTAACCAGTACACCCACTTTTCGCCGAATTTCGGCCCCATAATGTGATAGGGGGCGAGCCTATCGCCATACCGGGCACAGATTCCAGACTCCGGGCTAATACTGAGGAATTTCTAGATAGAAAAACCCAATATCACTTTACCCGACCCGGGGATCGAACCCTAGACCTCAGCACAGCAGTCGTAACGCATGCGCAATTACAACTGCGCCACCGAGGCAGTCATATATTATAAACTTTATTTATAAACATTTGTAATCCATAGTGATGTAAAATAGTAATATTTTTGTTTTACACTTTATTTGATTTAATACATATCTTAAAATGTGTAAGTAATTTCTAAACTTGTAATACAAAATTGTATATGTGGCATATAATATGTATTGTATACATATGCAAATACTTGATCTTTGTAATTTGTAAGTAGATGTTTCAAATTGACTGCAGGATGTAATGAACATAAGGTACCCTATGACACAACACATATTTTGTTGATTTGTCAATGATGATGTCATTTGTCTGATTCATATGTACAGTTGTTGACATGCAGATTATTATATAATATGGTCTATTAAAGATCAGTTATTAAGTGCTCCAAGTGACTTGAAAGTATTTTTTCCAAAGGAGAGAGTAATGTTAATAAAATATTTACAAATTCGGTAATGATATGTAGATTTAGGTGATTAGAAAGTTAACATAGTAATTAACTTTCGGCTTACCAGTACTTTTATAACATTGTAATTTCTTTTCATTTCGAAAACTTTATCAAATATTTAAACACAATTTATGAACATATTTGCCATCATATCAACTATTTTATTTTTATTAAACAATTAAGAGGCAAAACTTCAGTAGTGAAATTAAAATGTCATCGCTAAAGAATATGTATATTTCTTCCCATTATTGTTATACATTGGTGGTTACTGCTACTCTTTAATATAAATGTTTATGATATATCCCTGGGTAGATAACTATATTAAGAAAGTAGTTCATTCCATTGCTCACCCCACAAGTAAAGTTAGTATTGATTATTAGTTAATTATTTTAAAAGGAAAACAGGGCAAGTCTAATTTTGTTTATGTCTATTTAAAAGTGTCATAAAAACATAAAACAGGATAAGAAAAATATCAAAATTTTATATTGAATTATATACAATGTGATATTTGTTCAAAAGACAGAATGGAACAAATTAATTTTATTATAGGTTGTATTTTTAAATATAGATAATGTTTACAAATATTAATGGGAAAATATAATTAAAGATGATACTTAGTTAATTTTTATTATTATGTAACTATATAGGTAGTTGTGAAAATAATTGTTTTTCCTTTTTAAAGAACGAGATGTTTATAATTTATTTAATTGTTTCAAATTATTGTAAATCATATATTAAATATAAACTACTCACTCTTAAAGTAATTTTAAATAAATATTAAGAGAAAAGTATGTTTATAAGAGTAAACTTTATTGTCATAAAGTGTAACATGTCAATAAACGATTTTGATTTTTTATACATTTTTGTTTTTTTTTTATTCTGGCACGGCATAGTGACCACATTGCACCTGATGGTAAGCGCAGTGCCGTCCAATTAGAGTATCCAGTAGCAAGAGAAAATCTATCCCTGCTACTCAACACAATCATCCCGGCCTACTTCACACTACGTCATGGGCAAGAAGGTGAAGAAGCTGTATATCTACACTATAACAAAAAAAGGAATAAAACAATAGTTACGAGTGATAGAGACTGCCGAATATCGAAACCAGCGATCTATATGTACTACGTACTAGATGCGGCGACCAGTACAAACATTATGTTCCACCGAGTTGCGGTGTATACTCCGCACCGACGTTAGTTCGCTTCATGCCACCTAAGCATGCACACCACATTGTATCTTTCAGTGTCGAGTTAATTTTAGTTATTCGTAGCGACATTCCTGAACAAATCTGCCTTAAATTGATTTACAGTGAAACTGTTAATAGTATATAAGGTAAATAACATAATTTCATAACGTTTAGAACGTAATATCAATAAATATTAATTAATTTCAATTCTGAATGCGGGAAGTCTATATTTCACAACAAAATTCATTGTATACTTTGTTCCGTTTTGGCGCGCGGAAAGTCCCGTTCGAGAAAAAGTGACGGAGTTATCACGCTTCTACCAAATAGTTCTTAGTAAAATGAATAGATGGCATTTTCACAACAAAATTCATTAGGTATATAGTTTGTTCCGTTTTGGCGCGCGGAAAGTCCCGTTCGAGAGAAAGTGACGGGAGTTATAA
Organism: Laothoe populi; assembly: GCA_905220505.1. NCBI lineage: Eukaryota > Metazoa > Arthropoda > Insecta > Lepidoptera > Sphingidae > Laothoe > Laothoe populi. Next base: position 14,686,081 of record HG992148.1, read on the forward strand.
CTTCCAAATAGTTCTTAGTACAATGAATAGATGCATTAGTGGGCGCACAAGGTTATTGGAACATATTGCTTCTTCGACAGTTCGTGTCTATAGAATATAAGTCAGTGACCGAAACGGAAGTTTCCGCTTTGAAAATAATCCAAATGAAGGCGTTTCCAAATTTCGTCAACGTGTGTATTTTTTTTAATTAGCGGTTGTTCTACCTGATTAGTCAATCCAGTATGGTTTTAGCGGGAAATTCTGTATTACGTAGGCGATCTGGTCTTTTCACTCCAATAATGCTTCATAATAAGAATAACACACGCAAGAGTACACATACCTAGTGCTGATAGGTTAAACCTGTTATGGGAGTAACAAGAATTACTTACGAGGGACTACGGTCACACAGCTAGATCCAAAAGAAATATTTGTGGATCACATAACCAATTGTCTTAATGCGGGGGTTGAATCCGCGGCCTCGGGTTCCGCATTCGGCTACAAACTCACTGCGCCCGCGCCATGGAGACTTTCAGAGCTATAGAGCTAAAATTACTTATGGGTCTTCAATTGTAAAGCGTTTGTAAATGTTGGTTATAAGGTAGACTTGCCAGCTGTCCTGTTTTCCCAAGAAATGTCCTGGTTTTTAAAGTGTCCTGGATAGTTTTTAAGCAGCGTCCTGGGTTTTTAAAGCGCCCTGATATGGTCCTGTATTTTAAAATTCGCACACGACTTTGGCAATCCTTAGGGGCGGCCTCTCGGTTCGCAAGTGTTCACGCTACTTTAAAACAAAGATGCATCCTGTTTTTAAACTGAATTGTCCTGGTTTTTCTAACTTCAAATCCTAGTATTTGAATTCCGTGGTTGGTAACCCTATTATAAGGTGACCGGTGTGGTAGCACAAAGATAAAGTTAGAGGCGGACTCAACACTACTTATTTTTGCTTTATTATGCATCCAAGATTATGTTAAGTCCTACAAATACACCAATCACATCTGTTAAAATAATCTTTTAGAATCTATTTTTTTACAAGTAACGTGATGTGACAATAATAGGAAAACGAAATAATAATATAGCGTTATATTCTATCTAAATGTATTGCTAAACTATCTATCCTCTTCCTAATCTATTTACTACTATAAAGGAAATATCTTGAAGAAACTGCATGTCTAACATACTTCAAAAGAATTTCGAAGGTATGTTAAGTCAACCCGACATATACGCACAATGGCTCGACGTTTAACGGGCTAAGTGCGGAGAAAGGAGCCCAGAACCAATACCAAAAAGTCGGTTGACTTTCGTCTTAGGTCAGCGTAGTAGACTAAAGCCAAACCCCCTCATGTATGTAGAGCTAGTCCTTGCCCAGCTGTGGGATATATTACCTATTCATTACTTACGTAGGTACTTAAAAATAAAGCATACAATCATCGATACCCTGTTCATGGCAATATCACCTCTACGCCCCACTGTTGACGATGCAATTTCCTTCTGGAGACCCTCCGAACACGTTTTAGGATATCCTAACAATGAGGAAGTCCTACGTCGAATCGGCCAGAATCGTCAACTCATCAGAAAGGCCAAAAAAGTTTCATATCTGGGACATGTGAGGCACAAAAGATACGAACTCTTGCAGCTTATAATGATGGGCAAGATCGCCGGGAAAAGACGAGTTGGGCGTAGGAAGAAATCTTGGTTGCGTAACATTAGAGAGTGGAGTGCTGCAGAACTTTTCCGCCTCACAAAGAAAATTGAATATTCTAAGCTAAGACCGCCAACCTTCAGTAATTGGAGAGGCACATTATGAAGAAGAGCGATCCTACGATACGGTACGGTATTCAAGGAAATATAAAGTCTAACAGTTTATTAATTTTAAAAGCAGGTCGTTGGTATATCGAAAAGTCACATGTTTTAAAACTAACACGGGATCAAAAGTTGCCTGCCGCGACCCGAACAAACTTCGCGGGCATACATGGTAGCGCCAATCGTCCCACAAATAGTGAAAATTATGTCGCATTCCAACAAATTCCTAAGAAGTCTGTTGACCCAACCGCTTTGTAAAATACATGTTAAATATGGCTTCATTACGAAACTTTCTGACTCAATACAATGTTCATGTTTTCAAATGTACCTACAATAAATCTTAAAAACTAGGTATATGATACCTATTTACATATATACATTTACACTCACGACTGTAGTCCCCGAAGGGGTAGGCGGAGGTGTTAACAGTACATCCACATTTCGCCAAATTTATAACGGTCCCATGATGTGATAAGGGGCGAGATAATCGCCATGCCAGAAAAACCTAATATCACTTTAGCCGACCCGGGGACCGAACCAGAGACCTCAGCCACGGCATGCCAACGCATGCGCAATTACAACTAGTACTGATTTTAATTTTTGAAATCTATGAAGATTATTTGTGTATTGATCCTTCGCTAAAAAATATTACATCTTAAAACGGGTCTAGGTACATTAACTTTTCGATCAAATTATTTAAATAAATACCAACACAAAAAACCGCATTTCGGGCATCCGAAACGTCCGTCAAGTGGGGTTTATACGAGCCTGGTCAGCGTTCAAATCGTCAAGGTCATATGAGGCATAGTCTTAACAACTGGATTCTACGCGGTGCACTGACGTATATTATATGGACAAGATATCTAATACAAAATGACAGCTATTTTCTTGACCTATTTGAAGCGCCCCTCTCGAGTGTATTTGAAACTAAATTTGACATATAATAGGGATGTTGATATTTTTTTAAATATCGGATTTCCGATATATCGATATTTTTAAATATATCAATATCGGAGTTTGATATATCCGAAAAAATATCGATATTTTTATTAAAAATTTTGACTCGTCTAAGGGTCTGGTCTAGAGTTGCCTATCGATAGTCGACTATCGCTAAACTATCGATAGTCTATCGATATTTGACGTCATATCAATAGTATCGATAGCATATCGATAGTATCGATATTATCAATAGTATCGATACTATTGATAGTATGATACAGGGCAATAGTATTGATATACAAAAATAGTATCGATAGTATCGATAGTATTAGCTCCGATAGTATCAATACTATCGATAGTATCGATACTATCGAAGACCGGTATATGTTTTGAAGTAATACTATCGATAGTATTGATAGTATCGATAGCACACACTATTCCAATAATCTATTACATAGCCAGTAAATATCTATTACGATAGTATTGATAGTTTTTTGATTTTAATACAACGATACTATCGATAGTATCAATAGTATCGATAGTATTACATAAAAAAATCGATACTATCGATACTATTGATAGTATTATCATGTAATAGTATCGATTCTATCGATACTGTTGCTTCCAATCAATAGTATTAGTTAGTTCGTGATATCGATAGTATCGATGGTATCGATAGTATCGATACTATCGATAGCACTATCGATATTGTTACTAGTTTTCGAGGTCAACTATCGATAGCCAAACTATCGATAGTTAGGCAACTCTAGTCTGGTCCTGACGCCATACATCCTTTCCTCGTGAATCGGGGCGCCAATGAATTTATTAGATTCAAAGATCTTGGAATCATATTTGACGACACCTTAAACGTGATATTTTTTAGTTTTTTTAAATTATAATTTTTTGCCATGAACTTAATATTATTTTCTACTTTTTAGTTCGGCTAGCTATTAAAGCGTGCTATTTTTTAAATATAATTTATAATCCCAAAACAGCATCAAACCTAGTTATAATAATATATTCGATTGTAAATTAAGACCCCATTAAAAAATATGATCTAAAATGAAAATATGTTTTGCTAAGGCGATGTTTTTATTATTTTTAAGATTTATAAACCATCGACTGTTGTGTATCATTGTCGATATATCATCCTTCGTGTCTCAACTCTATCGTTAGTTCCGCGGACGCTCACTGCTCGACTGCACTGCTATCAGCGCCAATATGGCGAAAATCAAATAGGGACACTTTCGCGGATCAAATATCCTGTCCATATAATATACGTCAATGACGCGGTGCGACCCAATCTTCGAGCACGCAAGAACCGAAGTCCGAATGCTAGTAGCCGCTGGTCATAGCGCTAGTTTAATATAGGTACATCATATATATTTATTACATAATTAAATCAAAAATTATCACAACATTCGGGGTTTTTATACGCTGATAACAATAAATAGATTTTTAAATTTTTATTCGAAGGTACTGTGCCCATCCTTTCAATGTTATTCTAATATAATATTGAAATTTAAATTAAACACCGTCTTTACACATTGCATATTTTTGTGTAGAATATGATTGAGAGCTGGAAATTTGGCCAGAGTTAATTTTGCATATTGATAGTTTTTAATATTGTATGCAGATTTTTTACCTTAATAACACTCAACTTCCGATCAAGTATACAAAAAATGTATTACAACAAAAAATAATTATCTAAATACAACAAATTGTTTCTTCTGAGAAGTAACTCACAAAATACACTTCCTTAAAGGCTGTTGCGAAATAATGAAAGAAGAAACGAGAAAAATAACTAGTTTATTTGGAAGTAAAAAACTTAAACTTTGTGTACAAACTCATTCATTTGTGACGGCGAGTCTTTACGGGTGCCGGTGGTGGCGCTAATGCCGCGTATGTCTTCTGCGACAGTCTGTTCATGTAGTAAATCGTAATAATTGAGAATATTAAACTGAAACAAAAACCAAATACTATATTAGTAATATATACAAATAGAAACATGTTTTTTAACAGTTAGTTGCAGGTTTTTGTTGTAACAGGGACGTAGCTACCACCTTATCAGCCGTACCAATGATACGGGGCCCCCAGGCGACATGGGTCCTAAATGTGTGTAAGCAAAAATTCGTAATTTGGGCCCCCAACAAATTTTGATACAGGTCCCGAATAAGGCAAGCTACACCACTGGGTTGTAACTACAAATGGATATCTCTGGTCTAGCAAGCACATAGGTCATGTGATGATGACATCAACACCCTTACCACATTGACATCCTCTGTGGCTCAGTGGGTTAGTAGCCAGCTGTGACACCAAAGGCTGCTGGGGGGGTTAAAAATAGCCAAAGTCATCTTTACATAATCAATGAATGGCTCCTAATGTTGTGGCTGAATATCAGTATAGGACAGCCAGTAAATAATGTACTAAACCATTGTTATTACCATGTAGTGAAACAAATCCTGTGCACCATGCCCGCAGCAATCAAGGACACTGCCATGGACAGCACAATTTCTGGCAACTTCAGTTGGAAGTTTTTACCAAACAATGTTGCTTCAAGATTACCAACAGCCTGTTATTATACTGTTCAGGAAAATTGTGTATAAAATAAAATTTAAACAATCTTCATTTTTAAGCACTCCACTAAAATTGTTTATAATAGCCACAAAGTGCCTGGGGGCAACACAATAGTTTGCCAAGCAAATTGTACAAAAACTACATTCACTTTGATAGGCACTTTCTATTGGAAGCAATAGCACTTGCTACTGCTCTGGAGCAGTAATTGCTCATCGAGTATTGTAGCAGTGATTTAGCAGCCACCAGCTGGGTGCTTATAACAGTTTTGATACACACTTCCAGCCAATTTCAATACAAAATCTCAAACCACATGTACAGATTGATCCCAAGAATAAACCAATCGAATAATAGTGTTTTTTTATACTCCGACAAACGAGCCAGTGGGTCACCTGATGGTTAAGTAATCTCCACCGCCCATGAACATCCACAATACCAAAAGTGTCATATATGCGCTGTTGGCCTCAAAGGACAGGAATAGGGACTAGGGAAGGGAAGGGGGAATCTGGGGCTCCGGTTATCTCACTTACCATACGAAACGCAACAGCAAACTGTCACTTTACGTTGGTTTTCTGTGAGACAGTGGTACTACCCCGGTCAATCCAGCACTTTCATCCTATAGACAAATATATCTACAGCGTGGCTGTACCACTAATAAAACTGTGTAGCTATCTGTAGTAGGAAACTATCTGTAGACCAAGATTAAGATCATGTATTGAAACTGGCCTTTAGACATAACATATTATGACTTTACTTATGATCTCCGGTGGTGATTGTTGTGTAATGCAGTGAGAGAAGAACAAGTTTTAATACAAGATTGTATGTCTCGTCGTTTAAACAGTTCTACACATTATTCGATTTAGGTCTTTAGACTTTACCATTTGACGCTTAGGTGTACGAAGTGCTTATTTTAAAAGGATACGGTAACAAAAAACATGAACATAACAGATCCAAGGTATCCTCCGAATATAATGGTTATCGGCGATCTGACCAACAAGGGTTTATACATTTGCATGCCAGAAAAGATCAGGAGGGTTAAAATCGACGATAACACGAAGGACGTGGCACTATTCACCGCTGAAAACAAAATTCATATTACATTAATAAAACACGACAATGCATATCTCACTAAAATTTACATAAAAATACTTTACCCATAGTTATAGAATCAAATCTTGGAGAGATAGAATAATCTTAAGTTGGTACTTCCACCAAGTTTCTACCGGTAAAATCATAAAACTTACGACAAATGTCAATTCTTTTTTTATTCACTCTATAAGGAACCGGCTAAGGTTCGAGACCATGCTGCCAAGTCATAGGTAAGAAAAATTACAAATAATATTGTTAAATGTCAATATTCTGAATTTTATTTACTGTATGGCTTTAGATACTAGTCTTTTTAGTGCAATTTATATTTATTCGGGGCATTAAACCCTAGAAGGCCTAGTAGCATTAATCTTAGTTACTACATGATTTTGGTCTTTGACTCTTATATAAGAAAACGAACAACAGACAAGGCTGCATAATGAAGAACTTTTGCCTTTTCTGTTTTGTAATAAAGTGAAAATTATTGTACAAAAAAAATGTGTTTTTGTTTACTTATGACTTGGCAGCATCGTCTTTGACCTTAGCTGGTTCCCTGAGGAAAAAAAAAGGATTTTGTTTAACTTTTACATAGGTATTAATACTTTTTTCATAGTTACTAAAAGTCTAAAATTACATGCTCAGTGGTTTAAACATCTTGAGATGGCGAAGATGGCCGATAGCTTTTCTAATTTTTACTTGGCAAAATCATCGAACAGCGATGGAGCCATAATATAAAATAAGAATTAATATTAAGTAAAGCAGTATTTGCCCGAAAGTTCAGCAGAATTTTCAAAAATGGTATCCCTGATTTGACATCTCTTATCATTATCAGCTGGAACTTGTGAAGGATGTCCACAAACACAAAATTTGGTCGAGTTCAGAGTTGCATACCTACACAAACCTGATAAGAAAATGTTGATATAATCTTTACTTATTGTTAGTGTACTAATTACTGTGTTATGTAATAACGCTTAATAATGAATTTTCTCAAGAAAAGTCTAGTTTATTATAAAGGAGGGTTTTGTAAATATCGATATGCTGTAAGTTTAATCATAGAACTACTTTTTATTTGTTTCTATTAGTGTTTAATAAATTATAAAAATTATGAACCCATATATCACATACCTACGCATATAAACCGTGTTGTGAGAAGTGTCTCATAGATCCTGGTGGCCTACCACCTCTTAGAGCAGTATTGTTGCAATATTATTATGCGAATACAAAATCGCATTATACCTAATATTACAACAACACTGCTCTAGTCTCTGCAAAAAAACAACACTGTTGTAAGAGGGGTGGTAGGCCAGCCGGTACCCACTGGACTTGTATCTTACTGTGGAGTCAGTGCTATCTGACTAATGGTTATAATTATTTTCATATTTGTGAAAATTAAAATAAAAATAATACCATAGTATTTATTTTTTGTAGAAAATTAAATATGCCTTTTTTAATAATGATTTTATAAAATGTTTCAGAGCACAAGTGTTTCAGAAATTCGAATTTATGAAGTAGGACCTAGGGATGGCCTTCAAAATGAGGCCAAATTTGTACCAACCAATGTTAAAATTGAACTTATAAATAAACTTGTTGCAGCTGGATTAAAACATATTGAATCCGCAAGGTAGGCTAAATGACCAGGATATGTATGTCTTATATATACCTATCACAAATAGACATATAGCGGCTACAAACACTGCTATAACAGTTCAATTAAATTGTAATATATACAGTAGAAAAACAGAGCTGTTTGATTGAACTTGTAACAAAATATAATTATCAGTAGGTATAAACAGAATGTCTGTGTCAGAAAACTGTGCAGTTGTCAGTTCTACCATTTTCTTACAGCAAAGTTTTTTTTTCTACCAAGTACCAAACTCACAACATTTCAACAAAGTATCATAATTGAATGAATTGTGTAGGGTATATATAGAAGACACAGAAATATACATTGATGAAGATTATACCTATACATAATATATATTTTCTTGTACATAGGTTTAATTATAATTTTTTAAATTGATATAATTTATGAGCTGCCTTTAAAATATAGAGTAATTACAAAATGAGTTAAAAGTTATGCACACTTCCTTATTAATATATTTTTTCCTATTGCCAGCTTTGTTAGTCCAAAATGGGTGAAACAGATGAGTGATGGAGTTGATGTCATGAAAAATATTCCCAGAGCACCTGGTGTTAACTACCCTGTGTTGGTTCCAAATTTAAAAGGATATGACACAGCAGTAAGAAATGTTGTTTATTGAATTCATATACTTCATGAAATACATGATGTCTGCATAATATATTTTCCTGAGATAAAAAGAGATAAAATGGATGTGTGCATGCAATTGTAAACAGGAAAAATCATATTTTTTATGCGTTGTGTTGCAGAAGAAAGATAGCTTGGTAGCTTATTGGTTAAGATAAAATCATTTAAACCTCATAGTTTCTCCTAAGTGAACTTGGAAAATTAAATCAAATCTATCCTTGTGTGATCTTAGATCAGTTGAAAAATGTCAATTAACCACATTTATAAAGATTTAATTTAACTCTGATGAGACTGAATATTTTATCTTCTCATAAAAGTTAATCGACTAAAATCTACAAATCTACAAACGCCACTATTATGTACATGTATTTAAAATCAATCTTCACACTATGTCAAATTAATTTAATTTATTTAATTTAGGAACGAAAAATGTGCATTTATGTAAATAATGACTGCCTCGGTGGCGCAGTTGTAATTGCGCACGCGTCGCGACTGCTGTGCTGAGGTCTGGGTTCCATCCCCGAGTCGGGTAAAGTGATATTGAGTTTTTCTGGCCATAAATTCTCAATCTTAGCCCGGAGTCTGGAATTTGTACCCGGTATGGCTATAGGCTCGTCCCCTATCACATGGGACCGAAATAAATTCGGCGGAAATTAGTTGTACTAGTTACACCTCTGCCTATCCCTTCGTGGCGTGTGTGTATATGTACATAATTTAATGACATGCAAAATAAAATATTAAACTGACATTACTGTAACTAGTGTCTTATTTCCTTAGCATTATAATTAAAATGTACTACCTAATCAGTATATTTTATGAAGCCCACTTGGGCTGTCTAACTTGGGCTGGACGTATAAGGCCAATATATGGGCTGTCTGAAGAACTTAATCGAAAGTTGTTACATTTTCGTCAATGAAAAAGTAGCTGACATGCTGTAGGTGAAGGTGTCTTCGTAGCTATCGCGCTATTGATGGGCGATTGTTTGATAGAATCGCAATCGAGTGATTGATGGTAAATAATACCAGATGTAGGTTGAGATCGGGAGGTGTATATAAGCTTTGTTTGTTTGTTGTGTTTGTGCACTAAAAAAACGATCTCTTTTTATAAATCGCTATTTAAATGTAGGGAAAAGCGTCTTGTTGCTGATTATAATGAACTCCGGAGGTAAGTTATGAACTAATTATGTAGGTATTTACGTAAATATTAACGTGTTTTAAATTTAAAATAAATATTAAAAAGAAAGGGAGACGCCTAATGGATGTTTACTCACACGTATTAGGGTATTTTTTTTTATTACAATTCAAGAAGCCAATGATAAGACTGTGGAGCCCATCCTACTTCTGATGTTAGGAACATCAACAAAACAATGCAAGATGGATATTTAAAAGGCACAAATACAATATTTATAATTTAAAATAATGTAGATTCGGCCCTGACGAAGATAGTGCTCTCAAAGAAAGCTGTTGCGTTTACACTGTCAAGCTGGCAATGGCGTCAAAGAGGGTAGGTACTGCTGTACAGCTCGACGCGGTGCGGGTTCTTCGTCTAGAAAGAAAGCTATACATAAACAGTTAGACACAATTAGCTGATTTTATTTATTTATTTATACAGTTGCTTTAACGGGGAAGGAAAACATCGTAAGGAAACTTACATACTTGAGAATTTATATAAGAATTTCGAAGATATGTAAAGTCTACCAACCCGCATTAGGCAAGCATGGTGGACTAAGGCCTATCCCCTCTCATTAGTAGAGGAGGCCCGTGCCCAACAGTGGGACAATGTCTAATACAGGGCTAGTATTATTACTTATACACTTCATATACAAGGTATATAGGCGGACTTAGAGCCAAAGGCATTCTCTCCCAGTCAACCTTAGGGCGATGCAGAGATGAACGAGGCAGGTGCTTAAGATATAGAGGAAAATGGTAAAAAAAAACTAATAAACACAATAATATGTACATAAATAAATCCAAATACATACCTACATTTTAAGGTTGAGTTATTATGTATCTTCACCAATGAGCTACGTATCACCTTCCCTATAATTGAATTTTGATGTCATCCTTCTGTAACGCAATGTATTTTATGGCTCTTATAGCAAGTAATATTTTAGTTACAAATCCCTAATAACATAGAAATCATTGTTATATTGGTTGAAATAATTTACTTGATAGTCATCTAAATGTCTACAAAGAAAAAAGAGTGTATAGTGTCAGTTTTGCAAAATAAATTATTTTTTGGAAATTATGATATTTGATATTAAAATGTGTAATTTTGGTTCATATTTAAATATTATTTTTTGAATATTTGCAAAATGTTTTACATTAATTACAGAAACAGTGCAATGTGGAAGAAGTAGCAGTATTTACTGCTGGTTCTGAAGGGTTTTCTAAAAAGAATTTGAATTGTTCTGTTGAGGAAGGTATGATGAGATTTAAAACGGTTGTTGACAAAGCTGTAAAAGATGGACTAAGAGTTAGAGGATATGTATCGTGTGTTGTGGGGTGTCCTTACGATGGGCCTATAAACCCGAAAAATATAGCAAAGGTAAATGTTTAAAAAATTAAAAAATATTTCATCCAAATATTAACTATCTTCAGGTTGCTTTGTAATATACAAAAAATAAAGAAACCAATTTTGTTTTAGATTGTCTTGATAGAGGGAGGTGAGGAATATTTAATTATTGTATTTTTATTTTCTGTCAGATACTCTAACATATTCTAACTATTATCTAAACTGTTAACATGATGGCTCTAGTACTAAAACTACTACATATTTAATCATGCGTCTAGTTTATTTAATAACTATGACAGCAATATGTAATAATAATTATTAATAAAGTTTAGGTAACACTAACTAGGTATCTAATCGTATTGTAAACTAGTAAGTATATGTTACCTGTGATTATTCGTCATTGCACTGAAATCTCCATGTCTCGAGCTGCGCAATAGTGTAGAGTTGTGAGTGAATCCATGAGCCACAAGTTGGTTCAAACCTCGGACAGCGGCTGTGCGCTAAATGTATAAAACGTGTGTGTAGGTTGCCCATGCCATTGAATTTGTAGTTAAAGCTACTTCATCATAGCCTTGGTGGCGCAGTTGTAATTGCGCATGCGTTACAACCGCTGTGCTGAGGTCTCGGGTTCGATCCCCGGGTCGGCGGTAAAGTGATATTGGGTTTTTCTATCTAGAAATTCTCAGTATTAGCCCGGAGTCTGGAACCTGTGCCCGGTATCGCGATAGGCTCGCCCCCTATCACATTATGGGACCGAAATTCGGCGAAAAGTGGGTGTACTGGTTACACCTCTGCCTACCCCTTCGGGGATTATAGGCGTGAGTGTATATGTATATGTATGTATGTATCATCGAAGATTTGGCACATATTCCGAAATCTTCGGCGTTGAAGTATTATTACGGTTTATGTGGTTGCAATCAGCATGGCAGTAGCAATGTTCTGTTTTGTTTAAATAACTTCTGCATATGGGCACGCCTCGATTCCGTAATCAAATCATACACACTGGCTGTCCAGGAAATTATGCAAATGATTTATTTTTTTACAGTTTAGCGTAATTAGGGTAGACTCCGACCCCCTTGCCATAAGCGACAGTTCTGGAATTGATGAAAATAAAATTTAATCGTGTGTCAGTAAGATGGATCTACTTAACACGACGCTTAAGGGCGGTTCATGAGACCTTTATCTATTCTATTCCGATAGAGACATTTAAGTCTCATCGACAGTCGCATTCGCAAATTACTATATGACTATAACTATGACCTCACGCCACTTAGCCCAAGCGCCGTCAATACCTGACCCTGACATCGATGTCATGAGACTTGGCAGTACAGACCCAAGGTACTTAAACTTTCCATTTTGACGGCTAGTTCGTTCCCTATACGGATATTATACGATTCTGCACCTACTCTCTCAGGGCACGTGCTTTGTCTTCACATCATTTAGTTTCAGATCGGAGGTTTCAAACGTCCTCTTCCATGTTTATTCTTTATTTATTTTGTTCGGAATTATGTGTCATAATATCAACATAGGCTTTGAGCAAATCTTTATTTAATGCGCTCACAAAATGCCTTTTTTCCCGCGGTGGAAATTCATCCTACGGATTCCTTCTCAACCTCGGAGAGATAGTTATAGCCGGGCTCACCTACCTTCCGACCCAGTTTACCCAAGCGACTACTAGATCGGGGCCCTAACCAATTTTCCTACGCTGGCGTACCGACTAAAAACCCCGCGGTGGCCTTCTGTGGCGCATGCGGGACCGTTCCGGGGGATCCTGAGAATCTTTGGATTGCTGCCGGAACCATCCCTGTGCGGTACCTCTACGTCCCGTCCCTTCTAGGGCTGAATGCTCTCCACGTTTCAAGGCAGCACGAGACTTCACGCCGCCACCCGTCTCGGGATCGCACCATGAAAATATATTAAAATATCTATGAAGCCCGCACAACCCCTGCTGCGCAGCCGCGACCCCCGTGGCCCCTTTTAGTTGCCTCTTATGACAGGCAGGGTACCACTTGAAATTGTTAGTTTATTAGTTAATTAATTTATCAAATAACGACCATTTTTAATAATCTCTATAAATACACGTGTAGAAATAAATCCTGACGTCAAAAAACAAACGAATAAAAATTTATTTGTAGGCGTGGCATTGATACAATTTTTATTGAATCATTTGCTAGATCGATATGTAGATCTGGATTATGATCGTTTACTGAAACTGGTTGGTAACCAATCAAAACCAATAGTTTTGCTATGTTGTTTTGCGTGTTATTAAAAACCCCTTTATTAATATTTTTTATAAATCAGATAACAGAACAACTATTGGAAATGGGTTGTTATGAAGTGTCGCTTGGTGACACGATAGGTGTGGGCACTGCGGGCTCGGTTCGCCGTCTTTTGACCGAAGTTCTCGCTGTGGCCAACCCCGATCAACTTGCCCTACATTTCCATGACACATATGGTCAAGGATTATCTAATCTACTAGCTGGCTTAGAGGTATGTAAATAAATAGATAAACAAATATATTATCTCTATGTTCCTATACAAGTGCAATACCATTTACTTCAGTTACTACAAAGCCCAAAATATCTAATTTAGCAAGTAAGTTCTATAAAGGATATCCATTTGCTAGGTAAGAAAAATTGATTGGTGGATATCTGATGTTCAGATAAAAGCAACTTTCAGAGCAAACACAAGTCAGTGTAAAGAAACTCTTCTGATATTTTAATGAATTGCTAAATATAGTGTCAATTCAAATAGTACAGTGTACGATAAAGAAATTAGAATCTACATGGATTATGAATTGGTTTTCTATAGTTGATTTACTTCGCAAGCTGTAAGTAGTGGTAAAATATTGTTTTATTGTATACAAAATACTCTAGGTAAATAAAACTTCTGAAGAATCTGTTTGCTGGAAACTAGTATATTTTATAACCTGCTGTAAAAACCTGTGAAAAATCAGTAATCCTTTTAAAATAATGAGGGCTATATATCGTATAAAGAAAATACATTTGTTTTGTTAATACGTTTTCTTTCAAGCACCAATTAATTGAAAAAATTGGATTGCCTCATAATTCGTACCTACATATTTATACTTTTGTTCTAGAACGCATTGTATTGAATCATCAACAAATCGTTAAACTACGATTTAAAGTAGGCTTAAGCACATACGACAAATTATTCATATAGCAACAATAAATATTATCTGGTGATGTCTTATCTGAAACAGCTCCGTAAATAAATAAGTATTTGGGCAACAATGATTCCAAATGTTGTAAATGTTGTCAGCTGGATCATAAACACATGCACGGATAATAATAGCAAGCTACGTCACATGGATATATTTAACTCAATTTGTTTTTGCAGTTTGGTATAAAAACAGTGGACTCATCTATCTCTGGACTGGGCGGGTGTCCATACGCACGTGGGGCGAGCGGCAACCTTGCCACCGAGGATCTTGTCTACTTTCTATATGGACTGGGCGTCAACACCAACATAGATCTAGTCAAGCTTACAGAAGCGGGCCGATACATCTCAAATTTCTTAGGAAAACCGACTGAATCAAAAGTCAATAGAGCTATAAGCGATAGATTTAAGAATTCTAAAGATATCGCGACAATAGCTGCATGTATTGTTGAGTAGTGATAAGTTTGATAATAAACAGCATATTTTGTAAACAAAGTCTTTATGGAGTTATTTATTTTGTACCAAGAATTGGCCTTTGTTATTATACATGCAATAAACATGGTTAATATCTCTTTGTTTGTTGATTATGGCATAGCAATGGTACCCGAGTGTGGTCGTAGCTACAGGCACTGTAGTCTGTTACTACCGGTTTTTATCAATTATCATTCGGAGTGGGTACGAAGTACGAACTACGGCCGCGGTCCGCTCGGCCACGAAACCGAGTACCGACTCGCTTCTCGCACTCGCACTTGTACGGCGGACGCGCAACGAGCTGCTCGTTTTATGTTCAATTGACCTTATTTATCCGATTTGATCTTGGACGGGAGGTTGATAAACTTTTATTACATAGTGCCAGTGTATTTCCAACACATCCAGTCCCGACATAAAGCCGGTTTGTTTATTTTTATGGATCGTTCATAGCGAAAATAAAGATGGTTGAAGTTAAGATATCTGAAGATATTAAAGTTGGCGGCAACAACCCATGTTTTATAATAGCGGAAGCTGGACAAAATCACCAAGGTGACATCGAAATTGCCAAGAAGTTAATAAAAGCTGCTAAGGTGAGTAGAATTTCAAAATTATATTTCTGATATAACATTATTTCCAAGTTGAACACAAAGAAAATATAGTTTGTTATCATTTGATGTGACCTTGTATTTACTGTTTTGTTATGTTGCAATCTCTTCAGATGATAGGAACACGGTGTATACGGTAAATGTTTAACGAATATCGATGCAACATGTTAATGACACTAACTACTAAAGTCGGATCATTAGGTCCTATTTGTAAGCTATAAGGTACCTATTTATTGTTATTGAAAAGTGGATATAATAAAGTGGTCTGATTTAAAGTAATAAATAGCTTCATTTCGAAAACCATAATGTCGCTTCTATCAATAGTTCTATGATGTAACAAATATGTACCTTTATTTTTCCAATATCCAATATTTAATATCGATCGACGACGGCAATGTTTCAGGAAGCAGGTGCTAGTTGCGTTAAATTCCAAAAAACCTGCCTCAAAGAGAAATTCACAGATAAATACTTAGAGAAACCATACAATAATCCTAATTCTTGGGGAGACACTTACGGACAGCATAAAAAGCATTTGGAATTTTCGGAGACTCAATACCGGGAATTGTTTAGATATGCTCACGAAGTTGGTATACTGTTTACAGCCTCTGCTATGGACATGGTAAGTTGTGAAAGTACACTGGTCTTACAAATTAATTTAAATGACATGTAATTGAACATTCAATAGACGAATGTTAATGTATTTCGACGAAGTATCATTTAACTTTTTCATTAATTAATTCGATGTCATGTCTCGTGATGCCTGATACTAATAATGATTGCTTTATCTGATTATAAATAACGATACTTTAAGTTAATATACGGTGTTACCAGTTTGTTTATATTTTTTGATATCGCAAACAGTTCTTTGTTCGCGCACTTTGGCAGCAAAGTTTCAATTGAGTGTACCAAATTAACGTTAATATAAGCAATTCAGAATTTGGCGGCGTGAATGACCTTGTGATATTTAATTTCAGGTGTCATTCGATTTTCTAGTCAACCTAAAAGTGCCGTTTATAAAAATTGGCTCTGGAGATTCGAACAATTTGCTGTTCCTCAAGTATGCAGCTTCCAAAAAAATACCACTTATCATATCCACGGGAATGGTAGACAAGAGTGCTGTTAAAACTATTTATGATATAATATCCGCGCAACACAAACAGTTTTGTTTGCTGCATTGTATATCGGCTTATCCCGTGCCCTTTGAAGACTGCAACCTGACAGTACTACAGGATTATAAGAACACGTTTGATGTCCCTGTTGGATACTCTGGACAAGAGCTCGGTACTGCAGTTGCTTTGGCTGCGGTCGCTTTAGGAGCGAAGGTAATATTTTTTGTAATAGTAATATTTGACTAGGTAATTTTTTACTACCGGACATTATTCCTTGTACATACATACATACATATACACTCACGCCTGTAATCCCCGAAGGGGTAGGCAGTTGTGTAACCAGTACACCCACTTTTCGCCGAATTTATTTCGGCCCCATAATGTGATAGGGGGCGAGCCTATCGCCATACCGGGCACAAATTCCCGAGTCCATGCTAATACTGAGAATTTCTAGATAGAAAACCCAATATCACTTTACCCGACCCGGGGATCGAACCTGAGACCTTAGCACAGCAGTCGTAACGCATGCACAATTACAACTGCGCCACCGAGGCAGTCCTTATTCCTATTATTCCTTGTGTTGTGTATTTCTTAAGAATAGAGGGTATTGTTATGGATACTACACAACCTAGTATTTGTTAACAGAATGATAAAGATTTAGATAGTCGCACCCCACAAATGATACGGTTTGTTTCTCGATCATAATATAAATATGTGTTTAAATGAGTACGTAAACAATACAATATGAAGTGTCGTCGAAAAATTTCGTAATGTTTTTGATAAGGTATACTTGCTCAATACGACGATACACTAAAGTATGTTATCTGAGAATTTATGTGAATAGTAACATTTCAATAAATGTTTTTAAACTCTCGCGATTTGAATAGATGTTATAAAATTAGGAACGGGTCTTAATCGCGCAATATTTTAATGGTATAAATACCAAAGTTATTTCCCTATAAATATTTGTGAATATTTGGGAAATAATTGTGGTATTTATACCATTAAAATATTGCGCAATTAAGACCCGTTCCTAATTTTATAATATGTAGCAACATTTCAGTTCTAAATAACCAATATGGAAAACTGGTGAGGGTATATTCTCATGAATTGTATTTGGATATTTGTACCCAATAGGCTATTTGACTAATTTTCGAAAATGATTTAAAACTATTATTTATTACATAATAAGCACACTATATTGATATTTCCGGGAAAACTACTGTATTTTTAATAAAAATCAATGTTAAAGTTTAAATCTCTAAAACCGCGGCAAAAACGCTATTTCTGTAATGGCGCTGATCATATGACACGTGTGACGTCACATGCAAGTAAACAAGCTAATAATGATAATCAAAGCTAAGTTTTATGATAATTGTTTTATCAACAATTATCATAAAATTTTTGAAGCAGTTTTATGATAATTGTTGATAAAACAATTATCATAAAACTGCTTCAAAAATAGATCAACGATAGAATTTATCACCCAGAAAACATAAAACGCGAACTAAAATCACTCGAAGAAACTATGTTTACTTGCGTGTGACGTCACCAGAGTTGCAACCAATAACAGACTGTTCACATCACAGATAACATTTTGAATAAATGTTGTATTTTATTTCGTTTAATTTGCAAAAAATATACATTATTTTGTTTAAAATTAAGATAAATATAGTTTTTAAGCTATTGTCTAACAGGATGACCACAATTTGCAGTGTATTTTCAATGTTGTCAAATAGCCTATTGGATCACTATCTACCGGATAGAACACAATTAAAAAAAGCCATATGTCAGTTAACTAGACTGAGGTATACTTCTCTATTAATCAATGACTACTATGATTGCATAAAGATGTTTATTGGTAAATAATCGCTAATACAAGCGTGGATCGCCTGCGCTCTTCCTTTTATCCCGCTCCTCATCGGTCAGGAAGTTTTATATATCGACTCGGTTGTCCAATGTTACCATGTTACCAACACATAAGAGAGTTGAAGTCTGTATATCCTGCTGTTGGCAACCGCTGCCCGAGGGACGCAACAACGTTCGATGTCCAACATTTAATTACGACACACTGTGCTTACTGTGTGATTTAATCACTGAGAACGTATTAGAAAAAAAAGAAACAAGGTTTCAACCATGACTTTTAAATAATTTTTATATCACCCTACAAGATATATTCAATACGAAATAATAATAATAATATAAGCCCTGTATTAAAAATTGCCCACTGCTGGGCACGGGCCTCCCCTACTAATGAGAGGGGTTAGGCCTTAGTCCACCACGCTGGCCTAATGCGGGTTGGTAGACTTCACATAACTTCGAATTTCTCAGATATGCAGGTTTCCTCACGATGTTTACCTTCACCGGTAAATCAAGCGATAATTAACATTTAATACACACGTAACTTTAGTAAAGTCAGAGGTATGTGCCACTTGGGTTTGAACATACGACTTTCGTCTTCACAGTCCATACCCTAACCAACTAGGCTATCACTGCTTCCGAAATTGTTTTGCTTTATTTACGAAATAATAGAAGGATAAAAACTAATCTTTCGGAAATATGTAAATATTGATTTCCCGATCAATCTCACCCAATGTAAATTGACGGAACAAAAACAAACATAAGTAATATAGGTGCATAATTTAACAAACTTAGTTGAAATATTAATAATTAAGAGACAATAGTTTCAATTCTGTTGGTAGAAATTACATACTAATATAACATTACGCCTTTGTCCCATTGGGATAGATGGAGACTATATATTTCCACTTAACATACTTCTAACATATCTACCACTAAATTTAAATAAAACATATTTTACTCCGGTCATACGGTAACGGTAGGTTAACGGTAGGCAGCGGCTTTGCTGTGCTCTGGCATTGCCCATAGACTTCTGGGCGGCGCGCGGTGACTACTTACCATCAGGTGGCCCGTCGGCTCGTCTGCTTATCGAGGCACTCAAACAAAAATACAATTGGTAGCGACTGAAAATGACATGAGTGGAACTAATTATTCTGACACGGCTGACATGTAGGAATACGGGAAATTGGCAGATCTGTAACACTTTGCTCTAAGACAGTACTAAATTCATATTTTGTGTTTCGTTTTAGTTAATTCATATTTAAATATCAAAGAATACTAACTATTATTCTAAAAATTATAAATAACACCCAACAGTCACACACATAGCCCCGATCCCACACTAAGATACCAGTCTTGTGTCGTGGGTATCAGGAACTACGGTCCTACAACACCCAGAGCCGACACAAATATCTTTCTGTCACACAAACATTTGTCTCGGTGCGGAAATCGAACCCACGGCCTCTAGTTTCACAGCAGGCTATTCGCCCACTGCGCTGACGGCGGCTGTCGAATGAAAATGTCAAAAAGAAGCGCGCACACACACTTTGCCGCCAGTATTTTGTGGCCCCCAATGAATCTAATTTACATTTTTGAAGATAGTTTTTGATTTCATTTATGTATATTTATTTATGTGTTGTAGGCCATAAATGAGAAGCCTTTCTAAATACACGATATAGTGCAAAAACGTAGTTAATATAAATCCAATACAGAATCCCGGTTTAAGAACTGATGCAAAAGGAAAAGTTTCGCGGGACACTTATCTTCATAGTTCAGGGTCATATGTATTTTCGTAAAATACACAAATTCTTCTAAAACACCAGTCAGCCAAGTGAAAGACTTTGAACATCATATTTTTAGTTGTGACCCCTACAAGCAAATGATAATTTCTGTGGCGCAGCGGGCGAGTAGCCGGCTGTGAAACTAGAGGCTGTGGGTTCTATTCCCGCACCGAGGAAGCGTTTGTCACAGACTGATATTTGTTTCGGGGCTGCGTGTTGTGGGACCGCAGTCCCTCGTAGTTAGGGATGCCAACTTTTTTTCACAAAAAAAAAATATATTTAGGTCTGAGAAGGAAAATAAACAGTATTTTAGAAAAATGAACAGTATTAATTTTATTTTACATACATTTTTTGTGCTTCTCGAACAACTTGTCAATTTACAATCGTTTTTAAAAGCTTCATAGGCCTCACCACAATCATAACTAACATTTAGTTACATAGGCTTTTGATGCTGAAAACAGTATTTTGCATTCTTTATTTTTGTTCAACAGTAATAGTATAATGTGGTGAAAAACAAATCATATTGTTTTTAACTGTATAGTTGGGAACCCTACTAGTAGTTTTTGATACTCACGATACATGTTTTACCTAGTGTGGGGTCAGAATTATGTGTGACTGTTGGGTGTATTTATATTTTTAATACTTTTAGAATTTAGTGCAAGATCAATAGTCATCATAACTCAAAATAATTATTTATTTAAACGTATACAATTATTTTCAGGTGTTGGAGAAACACATAACTCTAGACAAGGCAATGAAAGGCACTGATCACGTATGTTCTCTCACACCCACCGAGTTCCAGCAACTAGTCCGTGACGTGCGTGTCATAGAGGCTTCAATGGGCACCCCGATAAAGAAAGTCGTCACATCAGGTAATAATAATACTAGCCCTGTATTAAACATTGTCCCACTGCTAGACACGGGCCTCCTCTACTAATGAGAGGGGTTAGGCCTTAATCCACCACGCTGGCATATTGCGGGTTGGTAGACTTCACATAGCTTCGAAATTGTTCACATCAGGTAAACAATCATAAATCCTGTAATAGAAGATATTGAGATGGGGCACTTTAATATTTATTTACATCTCAACTACGCACGATTGTAATTATAATATAAAGCTATATTTTTATAACATAGTCCGACAAACGAGCCAGTGGGTCACCTGATGTTAAGTGATCTCCACCGCCCATGAACATCCACAATACCGAAAGTATCATGTATGCGCTGTCGGCCTTAAAGGACAGGAATAGGGATTAGGGAAGGGAAGGGGGAATTTGGGCCTCCGGATATCCTCACTTACCATACGAAACGCGACAGTAAACTGTCACTTTACGTTGGTTTTCTGTGAGACAGTGGTACCACCCCGGTCGAGCCGGCCCATTCATGCTGTAGACAAATATGTCTACAGCGTGGCTCTGCCACTTCAAAATTTTTCTCTAGTATGCATCTTAAACAATATAAACCAAGTAGTTAGTAGTACAACACAACATTATAATAATGATACAGAATAATAGGGTAATTGACACGATTTATTTATTATTTAGACAACTAGTTACATTACCTAAAACCTATTATCGAAATGTTTTTATGAATCCAAACAAAAATAAGTAAATTAGACGCCATTCAAATCTGCTGGAAGGGGTAATTGTCAAATGACAGTAAAAGGTTGCGTGATATGAGCCGTGACATCACCTCTTAGAAAGGCTATTTTTGTGCCGTTGTGTGAAGAAGATAGTGAGATGTTTCCACTACACACCCATTTTTGCTCATACCAATACTTAAAATAAATATTGTGACCTCATTTTTCAAGCAATTTTGATTCGGTTTTCACAAAAGTGTTTATTTTGCGTATTATATTCGGTTGTATATCGAATAATGTACAGCATTTAACACGGGAAACTACCCTTTTTTTTCTTTTTTTTATCGTGGCTCGCCAAAGTGACCACACTGCACCTGACGGTAAGTGCAGTGCCGTCCAGTTATAGTATCAAGTAGCGAGTGATAATCTATCCCTCGCTACTCAATACAATCATGCCGGCCTTCTGTGTAGCTTCTTCACACTACGCCTAAAGGACCCAGGATCATAGGAAGGAGGGAACACGGTAGCTGGCAAACTGTTCCACAGCTTGATGGTATGGATGGCCTATTCAGTACATACTCACTTTGATCAAAACAATATATGTAATAATTAGCATATCAATAAAAATACATTTATATATTTTTTTATTTGTTAACACACATTGTACACTGTATAGTCAACACTCATTACATTTATTTTACGTATAATATGATAATTAGACGTGAAATTAGAACATTACAAATATTTTATCCAAATGCAATTACGGTAATAAAATATCAACCACTTAGAATATAGGGTTTTGTGAGTCATCGTCTGTTTATTATCGGCTCTTTTGTTACTCGGTTGGCAGCCCTAATCACTATGCGGAAATACACCTGCAGATGTTGTACGCTAATGTTCTTACCACACAAGCTGATTATATTTATTTGCGTACAATTTAAAATTAATGTACAAAATATATACAAACTCCGAGGTGAATATTTGAAACTCATGTAAATAGATCTAATCTGAGAATCTGTTTTTGTGACGTAAATAATAATAGCATTAGGTCTAGTGAAGTATAGACACAGTGTTATATAAATCGTTTGTGATTCAGAATTTACTTAAATATTTTTTTGTATACCACTACTAGCTATTGCCCGCAGCTTCGCATGTACGATTACATACTATAGAAAAAATACAGTTTTTGCCGATTTTGCCAATTTTCCAGACAACATTTGCAATTATTCTGTCTCTCAGTCATATCCATTTTATATAGATATTTAGATGGTTAACCCACGTTGATGTAAAAAGAAACAAAATGACTAAGTCCTGGCAAAGTGCCAGATTGTATGTTTACTCTGGGAATTATTATTTTGCCCAATATTGAGAAAAAAATTGCTAATTCAATTATTAGATATTTAATTATAATAATACTAGCCCTGTATTAAACATTGCCCCACTGCTAGGCACGGGCCTCCTCCACTAATGTGAGGGGTTAGGCCTTAGTCCACCACGCTGGCCTAATGCGGGTTGGCAGACTTCTCATACCTTCGAAAAACTCTCAGATATGCAGGTTTCCTCACGATGTTTTCCTTCAGCGTTAAAGCAAGCGATAATTAACATTTTAATACACACATAACTTTAGAAAAGTCAGAGGTGTATGCCACTTGGGTTTCGAACCTACGACTTTCGTCTTGACAGTCCGTACCGCAACCAACTAGGCTATCGCTGCTATCATTTAATTAATATTAAACAAAATTGAGTCAATTTCAAATGATTATTGATTCCTGCTTCTGAGAAGTTTGTGATACAATAGAAAATACTGATTGTTTGGCTCTTTGTATCATTTTGGAAAATTGAGAATCGGCATGTATTTTTGCATAGCGGTTCAGAGAATGACATATCCTACTTTTATCCCGGAAAAATGCAGGGTTACTATGGGATATTAAAATATAGAAAGATGTAATAGCTTAAGATGTTTTCATGAATTTTATAGCCGCGGGCAAAAGCTAATGGAGTTATAAATTTTATATTTTTTGTTCCAGAAATTCCATGTATCGATAAACTCCAAAAATCCCTCGTCATGGGCAGTACTAAAAATAAAGGCGAAATACTATATCCTGGAGATGTAAAGATTAAAGTGGCTGAGCCCAAAGGTCTGAACGCACTACACTTTGAAGAGGTTATTTATAAAACCCTGGTTTATGACAAGAAAGAAGATGAGCCACTAAATAAAGGAGATTTCTGTTGAATTGCGAGCTCAAATTATATTATTTAGGTATTGGCATAACAATGAATGTATTCTGTATCTATTAAGTGATAAAAGTTTTTTAAATCATAAAAAGTATACCGACTTCAATAAAAAACAAATTATGCGTCACTATAAAGTTTTAGGGATTCCCTTGATTTTTCTGAGATACCATCATCAGATCCTGACTTGGTGTCAATGGGACCACCTGGGAAGTATACCCTTTTAAACAAAAATAGAATTTCTCGAATCGGTCCAGGCGTCTACGAGTAATCGGGTAACATAAAAAAAAGATTCCGATGAATTGGTAACCTCCTCCTTTTTTGAAGTCGGTTAAAAATATATCTAGTTTATTATTAACAAGGACAAGAAAATTATAAACCATAAATACAAGTGATCATCATGACAAGAAAAATATATAACCATATGTATAGATAACTAAGATATAAATAAAAGCATAATAAATCGAATTTATTTTATATACTTTATAATATTATGTAACTAAAGTCATAGGATTAGTGCGAACGAATAAGGATTTTTTTGTACCATATTCATGTATCCAAGGCAAATATGTTTTATAACCCATTTAATTATAAGGAATTAAAATTTACAAGCAGTTGTGTTAATTTTTTTTTAGTGCCTCAATAGACAGACGAGCAGACAGGCCACCTGATGGTAAGTAGTCACCGCCGCCCACAGACTTCTGCAATGCCAGAGCACAGCAGAGCCGCTGCCTACCGTTAACTTATCGCAAACAAAATATTATTGGTGTATACAACCATTGACGTCAACGCTCATTCACACATAGGTGATAACTTTTAACATTGTACTAGAGGATCCGATTAATAACGGCCTTCACCCATCTGTTTCATGGATGAAAAGTATATTATATAAAATGTTATATGTTAAAAACTAAATCGCGAGTGGTTTGTCTACAGAAATCCTGGCCAAACTATGCTTAATTAAGAGTTCAAAAATGAATGGCCGAATATGGCCGTAAAGTCGCCTTTATTAAAATGCATTAAAGGTAATGGCCGCCGAGGCTTTGTTTACATTACGTATTTTATTTCATGTTTTAATGCTTGTACACTTAACATTACTCAGTATTTACGCAGCTTCGCGTGTATGGTATAAGTAGTAAATACTAAGTAATGTTTTGGAGCACCAAAACAGGTGATAATAATCACCATTATTGACAAGCATTAAAACATGAAATAAAATACTTCTCTTACTCGGCGGTCATTACCTTAAAAATACGCCTTTAATACATTTTAATAAGAACGGCTTTCGGCCATTTATTTTTGAATTATTAATTAAGCATAGTTTGGCCAGGATTTCTTTAGCCAACGCACACGCTATTTATTTTTAACATATAAAATTTTATATAATATACTTTTCGTCCATTACCAGATGGGTGAAAGGCGTTCTTAATCATATCTTAGACAATGGTCTAAGATCTGATCTAAGAGTTGATCATGGATTAATTAATCATGATCAATGAATGGAAATATGTATAACATTTTTAATAAGATTTATTGATTATCATTCTAATATCCTATACTAAATAAGCATATATTTTAGAGACGAGAGATCGCCAACTGAACAGATACCGGAACTCAAAGTTCGTATTGCACGATTATAGCTTAACTGTGATGATATATTCCCTGACGCAATTTATCAGCGAGTCGGTTTTAATTTTATTGATGGTCAGACGCGATCAGCAAACAGCGCTTCAGCGGCGTGTGGTGATGTGGTCGTGGTGTAATAGGGCATGAGTGGCGCATCGAGTGTTGACTTTTGGCTCACTGCCCGCCGCCGCGCCTCGAGCTGCCAGTCTCCGGAGCACCGCGATACCGGCTCCACCGCCGCCTGCGCCATCTGCGCCGCGTCCCTATCCCATCTCCATCCATTCCTACTATACTGACTACTAGTTATATCGCGGGCATTGCTTGCTACCTCTACTTCCGACGGTGACCCGCGAGTGGTTTCGTAGCGCACGCGGACCACGGTTGCACCGCCGTAGTGCATCGAGAGATGCAGTCCGACCAGTATTACCGCACCTAGAAAGTCTGAGCATTAGCCACTTAAGAGCTGCCGATTTAGGTCGCCCGGTTCAGTGCTAGCAGCGGGATATTTTTATTGCCACTGTAGAGTGCAGACGTACGAGCGCCGGAGCACGTTGCCGGCTAAATAATTTATTATTTATAGAGTAGAATCGTAAAGTTCATTCCATAAACATTTACGTATGAGTAGTTGTTTTTCTAGTTTTTCTTGCCGTCGTGTGGAAACGTTGCCAAACGCCGCTATGCTATCGAGTAAAAGGAGAGAAATGTGATCGTAATTCTAGATTGAAATTGTGGCATTTAGGTGAAGTTTTGACATTTTGAAAGTGCATTTGTGTGAAGTGTTTTGAGTATGCATCATTTGTATCCGCTGGCGAAGGGCGACCCGCTATGTCCCTTGGGCTTCCACCCGCAGGTACGATGGCCGACGCGGTGCAAGCGATGTTTCCGCGACTATAAGGAGCATGGCGGCGCCAGGAAAAAAGAAGACGATTTTACTGCTTCCACTCCCAGTCTTGCCACATGGAACTCACCGTCGTCACGGTCAGTTTCTAGCACGTTATACAACTATTCCGGCATGTCATGATAAATACCTAAATCTTAAAGACGAGACAACTGGAAGATAAGATTTTCCATACTGAAGAACACTAACTTACCTAGTATACACCGGAAGAATCTATGCATATATTCTTTGATAATAGACGATAGGTACTGTTATGTTCTTAGTATGTAGGTAGGAACTTAATTATAATACATAATGCTTTTGTTATACATATCAAATTCTTCATTTGTGCACTTATATACTTTCGACATCCTCTATAGATTAGCCTTTTTTCACCAGGTTGGCCTAATGCGTGTCGTTACACTACTACTACCTACACAAACCTTGAAACTCTTATGGAAATCTCCGGATTTGCAGATTTCCTCAAGATGTTTCCTTCATCTTCGTTAATATTGAATTCAAAGATTTAAGTGCAGGCTTCGAACTTTTAAACTTCTGTCTCTTAAGTAGGTACATTCCACTCACTATTAATCTTAATCGCCCCTAATCCCTTTAAAAAACATTGGATGTCTGAGTGTTCTGTGATAATTATTTTTACAACGCAAATTTAATTAGACTTTAAAAATAAAATGATACTATAATGCAGACTATAGATAATTTAAATTAGGAAGATTCGATGAAAAATATTATTATTTTCTTCGATAAATATTTTATACCTTTTCTCCCATCCCCGTTCTTCAGGGTGTTCCACTCGCAATGCGGAATGACCTTAGTGTCCTGGGTATGGATATCCCCTGCGATCTTAATCCAAGGAGTCGTCACATCGAGGGCGAAATATCCGCCACCTCCCGCAGAGTCGGAATCCTGAACAGGGTGCGGCGGTTTTTCACGCCCGGTCAGCTCTACCGCTTATATAAAGCGCAAGTGCGGCCGGGAATGGAATACTGCTCGCACCTCTGGGACGGTTTCGCAAAGTACCTTCTCGATGCCTTGGATGGGTTGCAGCGGCGGGCCATCCGCATTGTGAATGATGCAGACTGGAGACGCTACAGCTGCGTAGGGATATTTCCTCGCTTAGCATGTTCGACCATCTGTATCATGGCGAATGCTCTGAAGAATTGTTTGATCTTATCCCATCCTCTCCCTTCCATACCAGAACCACGCGTACTGGATTGCGGAGCCACAGCTTCGTGGTATCAACTACCCCGGCCCGAACCAAGAGGTTCGCAAACTCGTATTTTTGCCGGACCATCAAGCTGTGGAACAGTTTGCCAGCTATCGTGTTCCCATCCTTCCTATGATCCTGGGTCCTTTAGGCGTAGTGTGAAGAAGCTAAACAGCAGGCCGGCATGATTGTGTTGAGTAGCGAGGGATAGACTGTCTCTTGCTACTTGATACTCTATCTGGACGGCACTGCGCTTACCATCAGGTGCAGTGTGGTCATTTTGCTGCGCCAGAATAAAAAAAAACCTATAACTAAACCTCAACAGCCCATGCGTTTTATAAAATATTCGCGAAATATTACCCATAAATAAATAATGTTATTGATTTAACAATGCAAGATAGTACCTACTAAACAAAGAACATACATATTTGTATATATATAAACGACCTCAGGTGATCCTACATTTAGAATCTTATCTTCGTAATTTCTTAATCTATGAACAAAAGGAAAGCCATGGCACAATTCCAAATTCTTGTACGTTTTTGCGAACTGTTTGTATTGCGCCCGGTAGAACTGACGTTTGACGTAATACCCACAATGTGTACAATGTGGCTTTAGATACCTGTGTACACGATCGGTAAAATAGAAATATATTGGAATCATAACGAGTTTTCAATGTATTTTAATTCCTCCCAAATATCCGCCAAATATATAGAGTACACTATCCAACCTCAACAATGTCTGTAATAGAAGGCCTACTATACAGGAACTATAACATACGGAAAATATTCTCTTGACATAATAATATAAAATTAAATATATGTGATACATAATAATACCGTTCAAAATATTACGCTCGAAGATAATCAACATTCATTTTTATTTTATTTTTAACCGACTTCAAAAAAGGAGTAGGTTCTCAATTCGACGTGTATTTTTTTTTATGTTTGTTACCTCATAACACTGTCATTTATTGACCGATTTGGAAAATTGATTTTATTACAGAGAATATGCTTCTAGATCGGTCCCATAGAATTTTTATCAAAATCGGTTGAGTAGTTTGGTTTTAACACCAAAATAACTTGAAAAAATATGTTGTCCGAATATACGAAACTGCGAATTTTACTTTTCTGTGACTTTTTCAGTGGTGTTTTCTTTTGGTACTCTATCCAACGTACCTATTTTATATTTGTACCTCTAAAAAGCAAAAAATAAATTATTACTTTTTAAATAAAAATAAAACCGCCTTAAAAAAACCCATACACAACTAAAAAGCAAAAAATAATTGGTTAAGTACATATACATCAATTATCTAATTACATACAATTTAAATCAATTATTTGGAGCCTATCTAAGGTTTTTTGGTAAAGAACATTTGGAAAAGTTGTCTAGAAAATACAGGAAAAACTGAAAGTGCTCTTTCCATGGAATTTCGATGTCCTATCAGTAGATAAGCGTAATCACGCATGCGAAGCTGCAGGCAAAAACTTATGCGAAAAACAATTTTACACATGACATGATTTTTGCATAGTAGCAGTTTAGGAATCAGAAAATGACATAGGCTACTTTTATCCCGGATAAATGCACGGTTCCTATGGGATAGCAAAATATAGAAAGGTGAAATAGCTTAAAAGCCTTCCTGGATTGTATACCTTTTCTTCCAAAAATAACCTACACGCGGGTGGAGCCGCGGGCCACATCTAGTATTAGGTATATTTGTAATATTATTTACATCCTGGATATTACAATTGAGGTTTTGGTTCCATAGCAATACAAGGAACAATTATAGTAATGTGGCGTCCGTTAGATTCGAGTTTATATGAAATGTTTTTCTTAGATCACTAGCCATATTTTTCGGTTGTGTTGTGGAATATATCCTCTGCTTATCTTTATCAACTTAAAATAAGTTTTTAACAATAAATTGGCACAGTGCTTAGCTACTTATTTTGAATAAAATTCTAACTGTAGTAAAAAAAACACACGTTAAGTATTAATTGAATTCAAATAATAAAGAATCCAAATTAAAAAGTTTGTATCTATTACAAGAAATAAAGTCAAAATTATGGCCACGACCTACTTGAATAATATATGTAATAGAATAATATCTTTTATTAAATTTGATCTCAATATGAAATGTGGAGTTGAAATGTTTAGGTAGATACTTGCCCCATCGACTGATGTAGCATGGACAAAAGAAATTATAATTATTATAATACTATTATTTAAGACCAATTAAACAAGCTTGAGCGACTCCAAAATTTCTGTATTAGATTCATATTTGGTCTGCGCAAATATGATCATGTTTCAATGTATCGTGCTAAGCTCAAGTGGTTACCTATAAGACTTCGCCGGAATAGTCATGTCTTTTCACTTCTTTACAATATCTTGTTCAATCCCCTTACTCCTTCTTATCTTAAAAATCGCTTTGATTTCCGTCATGAATCACATACGAGATCCTTGAGGTCGTCGGAGAATTTAAAATTGAGAATGCCAGTGCATTCCACTACTTTTATGGATAAATCATTTACTGTAAAAGCTGTTCGGTTGTGGAATGCACTGCCTGTTGAGATAAGGCGAGCACAGACCCTATCACGCTTTAAAAAACTTGTTAAAGATCATTATCTTTTCCATTGATCCGAGCCACTCTAATTATTATGCATTAATATGTATTTGTTAGCATATTTATATGTGTGTATGTTTATGTGTAAGTATGTATATATTCAGTTATCTTTCTATATATAAATCTTTATGTATGTGTAAATGTGTGTATGTATGTATGTGTATATATGTATATATATGTATGTATTTATACATTTATGTATATGTGTGTGTGTGAATTTGTAATTAATTTGTATAAGTATCAACATTATTTATTCTACTTATTACTATATCCATACATAAATATATTTTTACAATTTATGTTTTTCCTAAATATTTATTATGTACACAAACTGCCCTCCCCTTTTTTCTTTTCTTTTTTTTCATACTTTTCCATCCTATGGTTGTCTTGAAAAGATCGCCGAGAGCGATAAGACCGCCAATTGTACTTTAAATCATTTTTGTTCTCCTATTTCATGTATATTAGTGTACAATAAAGAGTAAAAATAAAATAATAAATAAATAAATAATATTACAAAAAAAAATAGTTCATGATGCCGATGAGTTTTGAATATTCTACTCCAGAGTATCTATTTTCGACTAGGTTTGTGTCGGCCATGAACACTATGTAGGAAAATCTGAAAATATTGACTAGCACATTGACTGACTGAAATGAATTTTAAAAACAATACTACACTGGAGTTGAATAGTTAGAATTAGATAGTCGATAGATAGACGCCCACAGTTTAGGAGCTAAATTGTTTTATACACACACACACACATACACTCACGCCTGTAATCCCCGAAGGGATAGGTAGAGGTGTAACGAGTACACCCACTTTTCGCCGAATTTCGGTCCCAAAATGTGATAGGGGGCGAGCCTATCGCCATAGCGGGTACAAATTCCAGACTCCGGGCTAATACTGAGGAATTTCTAGATAGAAAAACCCAATATCACTTTACCCGACCGGGAATCGAACCCGAGACCTCAGCACAGCAGTCGTAACGCATGCGCAATTACAACTGCGCCACCGAGGCAGTCTTGTACTTTGTTTTATACTGTTGTGAAAAAATCGTACTAGATTTTTTCTGTTGTTACATTTCTTGAAAATTAGTGTTGTTGGTGGTAAGCAGGTATATGTTATAAATCTTACAATTCACAAAAATATTGTTTGTATATCATCACTAAAGGTGCCTGAAATTTTGCAGAGTTTTTTTCGGATTTGCTAGTCAAAATTCTCGATTCTCACATACCTATTCAGGATACCTAAGTGAGCTCTTTGCTATGCATCATTGACTTATATTCTATAGACACGAACTGTCGAACAAAAAAGATGTTCCGAAAACCTTGTCCGCCCACTAATGCCATCTATCATTTTACTAAGAACTATTTGGAAGTTATAACTCCCGTCACTGTCTCTCGAACGGGACTTTCCGCGCACTAAAACGGGACAAACTATATAATGCATTTGTTGTGAAATATAGACTTCCCGTATTCAGAATTGAAATTAATTAATATTTATGTATATTACTTTCTAAACGTTATGAAATTATGTTATTTACCCTATATACTATTAATAGTTTCACTGTAAATCAATTTAAGGCAGATTTGTTCGGGAATGTCGCTACAAATAACTCAAATTAACTGGTGTGCATTCGTAGGTGGCATGAAGCATACTAAAGTCGGTGTGGAGTATATACCTCAGCTCAGTGGAACATAATGTTTGTTCTGGTCACCGCATCTAGTACTTAGTACATATAGATCGCTGCTATGCATAGTTTTGTGTATACTTACGTGGTCGGTTCATTTTTAACGCAAAACAAAAACTCACTAATCTCGTAAAGATATTAATTCTATCAATCG
Source organism: Laothoe populi (assembly GCA_905220505.1). Classification (NCBI taxonomy): domain Eukaryota; kingdom Metazoa; phylum Arthropoda; class Insecta; order Lepidoptera; family Sphingidae; genus Laothoe; species Laothoe populi. The sequence goes on from HG992148.1 coordinate 14,718,243, forward strand.
ATCTTTCTTTCTTTCTATCAAACACGAAAATATATTTGTAAATTAGATGCATGAAGCCCAGATAAAGAGAAAGATCGTTTAACTCCAAATATATATTAAAATACAAAACTAATTTGACATTCTGCCTTTTTTATTGGCCATCGCTGAAAATTTTGTAAGAGCGAAGATCACTCAAAAAACGGGAGGAAGACCATAGTAGAGAGACCCCAAAGTAGTTTAAAACGCTTTCACAGACATCCAACTTTCTAGTAATAAGAAATTTGTTAACATAAAAGTAACAGGTAAGTATTTCAATAGAAATAAATATTATAATGTCGCTCTAGAGTCTAGACCAATGATACCCAAATTGGTCTATATCGACCCCCAGGGTCGACGACGACTTATGAGGGCTCCTTGTGTGCGAAAAAAAGGGGTATGGGATGTAAACGGAGGTATCACATCTACCTTAACCTCACTAATTTGTTGCCAAATATTGAACATTTATTATCAGGTTCATCCCTCCCACTTTAAAGCGTTAATTTTTACTTATTCATTTTAAATTAAATACGGTACTTCATTTTATTTTGGGATATTTTAATTTCGGTTTCTTCTAAAACTCACTACATTTAGATATCAGTCAAAACGCATTTGAAATTGATGAATTTTCAAAAATGCAATATTAGCTTAATAGGGGGGTCTATCCAACACCGAAAACCATGGCAAGGGGTCTATGAGACAAAAAGTTTTAGGGACCTCTTCTCTTGACAGTTTATATTTATATTATATTTTAATTGTTTATCGCTTGCTTTATCGGTGAAGGAAAACATCGTGAGGAAACCTGCATACCTGAGAATTCTCATAAGAATTTCGAAAGTATGTGAAGAACCAACCCGCCTTAGGCCAGCGTGGTGAACTAAGGTCTAACCCCACTCATTAGTAGAAGAGGCCCGTGCCCAGCTGTGGGAAACTTTCTAATACAGGGCTAGTATTATTGTATGCCTAATGTTTGTAAAATAAAGGCTCTTAATGATTATACGTACAGAAGTCGTGATGAAGATAACGGTGCAGACGGTGGAAAGAGTGGCCGCGGGTGGGCATCAAGCACAAATCTTACTTCCTTTGACCCTCCAAAGAAGGACAGCTTCTCCACGGGTGAGTGCCATAACTGTAAATGTGTTCATTATTAATAAAACTACATTAATAATTATTAATTAATTGAACTTGCAGATAGATTGTACCTAAATAAAAAGCTTAAATATTTTTTAAAGTCACCAAGGTACGTTTATGTAAATATTAAGGCAAATTTGCAGTTCAAAGTAAAATAAAATTGAATGTAAGCCCTACAGTTAATAAAAAGGCTGAATAGAAATTAGAAACGACGTTTCGTTGATGGGCAAGACTCCGGAAAAATAGAACCGTAATTTGTGATCATAACACAAATGAACAAAGCACACTATTAAAATTGTGTGGAAGAATATTTTTACTTTATTTTTGGAAGTGGTAGAGCCACGCCGTAGACACATTTGTCTACAGCATGAATGGGTCGGCTCGACCGGGGTAGTACCACTGTCTCACAGAAAACCAACGTAAAGTGACAGTTTACTGTCGCGTTTCGTATGGTAAGTGAGATATCCGGAGGCCCAGATTCCCCCTTCCCTTCCCGAATCCCTATTCCTGTCCTTTAAGGCCGACTGCGCATACATGATACTTTCGGTATTGTGGATGTTCATGGGCGGTGGAGATCACTTAACATCAGGTGACCCACTGGCTCGTTTGTCGGATTATATAATAAAAAAAAAAACAGAACTTTAGTTTTACAAAGCTTGAATAAGTTTATTATGTTTATCATGATTAAGCGATAATAATCTGGCGGACCGACTGTCAAAAGAGCGTCGCAGGTTCGATCCCAGCGCCTAGAGCACCAGTTGTGTGCGAGTGTATCCATTGTTAACTACTTGCTTTAGCTAACCATATGAAGAAACCTTCATGTCTAAGCATTTTAAAGTGGTATTGGCGTTGATATGTGAAATCTACCAACCCGCATTAGGCCAGCGTGGTAGACTTAGTCTTCTCCTATATTACTCGAGGAGGCCTGTTCTTAGCAGTTAATACAAGATTTTTAACAATATTGTCAGCTCATCTGTGCAAAAAACTTCGTATCTGTTCACCTTTAGATATCTATTCATCCCACATGACGGTGATGACCTACTATGAAAGTTTATAAGTACCTAGTTAAGTATTTTTTACACTGTCCACAAGTTCTATTAAATATTAATTATGTACGTTGAAATTTCAAATCAATAATTAAGATATCCTTTGAATACTCTACTGGTAATTTGATATTGCAATTTGCTGTTGCGTTTCTTACGGTGAATAATATTTCCGATAACACAATGCACCTCTCACTTCTCCTTTCCCATCGCCATTCTTTTGTTTGAGTTTGTTAACGTATCCATGATTCCTGACATTGTTGTAAATGGGCGGTGTCATTTACCATTTAAACCAATTGTTAGATTTCCCAATTCCGTTGTTCGAACGTATTTTTGTAAGAGACCTTTGGCCATGTCATAACAATAATAAGTTATATCCTTGAATGTGTTTTTTCGATTGTTGCTTGCAGGGTTCAACAGAACCAGTGCATCGTGGACGTCGACGCCTGACTTGGGGGCGGACGAAACCGAAGCCACGAACGCTGTTACCGTAAACCTCAAGTTGCCGAAGAGACGGCTCACAGGACCACTACCGTCCATAGACACTGGACAAGGTATAAGAATACTGCATAATACACGCTTTATGACTATTGATTATTTGATGTTGTATAAATACGAGCGGATTCGTATTGTCTAACTAGCATTTATAGTCTTACGACCAATTTCAATAAACGATCTTAATCCGAAACTACAGATCGTTCCGAAAAATGAAACAGTAAGAATTATGTTTGAATGCCACGCCTACAAATTACATAGTTTGATTGGTTTATTTTCTGGTTCGATCTGACAATGCAGATTGAGATTGCATATTGAAATTGGCCGTTAACTGTATTATGAATAGGTAATATTTACGGATGAAACAAATATTGGACACTAGCTGTTGTCCGCGACTCCGCTCGCGTGGAAGTTATTTTTGGAAAAGATATACAATCCATTGCGACTTCATTCATATTTCATCTTTGTATATTATGCTACCCCATAGCAACCGTGCATTTTCCGGGATAAAAAAATAGCCTAAGTGATTCTCTGATCCCTAAACAACCACTATGCAAGAAATCATGTCGATCCCTGGCTCTGTAAAAAATAAAAATATATCCCTCGAGAACTTTACATTTTTCCGGAATAAAGCCTATGTGCTATTCCAGACTATAATCTATCTCTTTGCCAAATTTCAACCAGATCCGTCCAGCCGTTGTAGCGTGATTGAATAACAAACATCCATCCACCCAAACATTCGCATTTATAATATTAGTAGTATATAGTAGGATATTAATCTATACTAATATTATAATATTTAGTAGGATTGATGGTGCAGGCATCGAATCGGCGGCCTCTCTTTTACCATCTGCCTGTTCAATCACAGCCTCACAAAGGATGTAAAATGTATTTAATATCCACTATTCCTTTGTTTAGATTCGGTGACATTACGTCGACCGTCGCCCTCTCCACCGCCATCTACAGCAAGTCAGACGCAAGTCACTATAACTAAAAATGACTCGCTTGCAGAACGAGTGCGGAAGGTAAACACGTTTTTATACCCATTTTTATATATAGATCATAGTATTCCCTACATTTTAGATCATTATTAATATTTATTTGACAGCCTCCTTGGCGCAGTAGGCGAGTAGCCGACTGTGAAACAAGATGCCGTGGGTTCGATTCCCACACCGGGACAAATGTGACGGACGAATATTCTTGACGGGTCTGGGTGTTCTGGGGCCGAAAGTCTCTCGTAGTCCCTGATACCCACAACACAAGACTCGTATCTTAGTGTGGGATCGGGGCTATGTGTGTGACTGTGTGTTGGGGGTTATTTGGGTGTTATTTATTTATCTAAGTATGTACATAAAAACGCCTGAATGAATTTTATTACAGTTTTACTATTATGTTATGCGAAACTTGGGGAAACATATAGTCTATAAAAAGTACTATTTATCTCCGAAAAAACTCACGAAGGAGGACTCCTATAGCGTAAAAAATGTAAAGTACTGTGTCTATGCATAGTGAATACAAAAAAAATATTCAAAAAAATATATGAATCCGACATCACTACATTAAAGTTCTCACCAGAACATACATTTTTTAAATACAAAGATAGAAAACTAAAGAGTAAAGTGGGTCAAGCCTATAGAGATGTCTGGTAGGTTTGTTTGTATTCCGTTGCTCAAAATAAATATGAAAGGTCATTCCGACGTATTTAATGATTGGCAGAGCTCCGGAACACTGTTTCATTGAAAAAAATTGTTGTCCGTGTTCGTTTTAGAAATACTAAAGATTCAAGATGATCATGCATAAAGGGGTTAGGTACACTATTCTTTTATCACAAAGTACCTACACAAGTTAAAAAAATATATTATCGTCTTGGCGCAGTTGTAATTGCGCATGCATTACGACTGCTGTGCTGAGGTCTCGGGTTCGATCTCCGGGTCGGGTAAAGTGAAATTGGGTTTTTCTCTTTAGAAATGCTCAGCCTGGAGTCTGGAGTTGGGCTCAGTATGGCGATAGACTGCCCCTAACACATTATGAGACCGTCATAAATTCGACGAAAAGTGGGTGTACCTACTGGTTACACCACTGTCTACCCCTTCGGGGATTACAGGCGTGAGTGTATATGTATGTCTTTTTACATAGGTACGAATAGTTTATTAGAAATATTTTAAGATTTAAATTATTGTGTAATTTGTGCCTAATTTCATTTGAATCGGTCCAGTAATTTTACGTGGTGCGCGAACAAAGGCTAACCTCGGAACATCCAACTTATAGCTATTATAGATATTACCGGAATTGGATACTAGTTATTATATATTCATAATAATATTTCACACTTATTATTATTGTACGAAGCATTTCGAACCAATTCGCTTTAACTCAAAAACTATCAAAATCAATTGAAGAACACTGTACATTCCTATAGACGTAATTAAGAAAATGGATGTTTGTATCCGTTTAGATCTCAATTTTTTACAGGTGCCGATAACCCTAGAAATGCATTTTTTTATATAACTACATGTTTTTGGCAGCATACATGCATAGCAAAATTGTTTTACCTATGAGAATTCACAGTAAAAATTGTATTTTAAAAAATTTATCTACACCCACAAATCTGTAACGATTGACACACAACTGATGGTTTTTTATTTTAACTAGGTACATGATTTTTGTATTCCAGATATGTACCACTTTTGCTTGACCTCTTCTTTAACTTTATTCTGTTTTGTCATATAACCATACGTATAGATACTACATACGTAGTTGGCTCGATATAATTAAATAACCAGCGAACTGTACACACGCCGCTTTAAAATAATATACCTACGCAGCACACCGCTTCCGAGGATAACATTATATATTACATTATTAGGCATTAGCTTTATATTTAGACGCATGGGTTGGGTTCTAAATCAATCTAAATAAAGACGCGTTTGCGCGCGCCATTATTTACAGATGCAATAGGGTATTTGACAATTTTTGAAGATTGATGGACATCGATAGAGGACTCTTCACTTATAGCCCCCGTAATATTTTTATTATTGAAATATACTCAATTTATATAAAATCCGTGATTTAATTTTTTCATATATAATTTCGCGCTAAAACGCGTTATCACGTGACATTATCTCTATGTGACGTCATCGCACATCTACAAACATTCGTGACACCTAACAACATAACAAATTATTTGCATTTATCTCTAGTTTTTCCACAAAAATGAATGAGCTAGCATATAAATATTGTTCAATGCCTTTGTGTAAAAACTCAACACTAAATCACGATAAATTGTTCATCCATGTGCCAAAATCCAAAGTTTTAAGAAAGAAGTGGCAGATTTCGACTATCAGCCCTTGTAATGCCTTCTTCCATTCTTATAGAAGACTTGAAGACGAAATTAACACGTTTCCACACGTTTACACATCGAAAAATATGTTCTTCCTTACAATTTTATTTGTCGTAGGATGCAATGTTTATGTGCGACGTCGTCACGAGTAATGGCGGCCGGTATTGCTACGTTTTTGGCACCGAGTGATACAGATTAAAAATTCTAAATTTTAATGACGAAAATAAAATGTTTATAATACATTTAAAATAAAAAAATGTATTTAATAAATATGTTTGCCCACTATCCTTTCTCCTAGTGCAGTTTTATATTTTTTGGTTACACCAGTCAAACACCCTATTACTAAAGACTCAAAACAGCTTTGAAAAGGAAGCAAGTTTAGAGAAAGAAAGAGATAGAAGAAGTTTATCTAGGAGCAAAGAGGAAGAAAAGACTACAAAACCTAAAGAAGATCGTACTTCTACAAAAGATGATGTTAATTTTATGATACAGGTAATAAAATCAAACGTTTATCGCTAGAATTGCTACATCATCATAAAATCAAAAAAAAAAATCTAAATCAAATATTTATTGAATCCATAAAATGTTATACATCATTTAGATTCAGTCAATTTTTTCACTCTACCGCCAGTTCGGAATGCAGTCTCGCTAGAGAAGAACGGGCAAGAAACTATAGCGTTGCTCTTTTCACATCGGTTAACAATATTTGGTCATATAATTATAATCATAGGTCATATAATATATACGATTTAAGTTTAATTACCTTAGATTAGAGCAGCTCAATGTATGTTAAGTTGCCTTATTGAAATATTGTGAAATAGAACTTATTACAAGACCTAGTGCCACACATGACCGTCGTGATAGTGATAAAAATCTCGAATTCTTAAAGCAGTCGGTCCTTACTGAAACAGTCTGAGCAGACCAGTCCACACGAGCCGCACCCGATCACGAGTAGTGACGCATGTGTCAGCCATCGGCCTCCTCAACCATGTTACAGGGAAGAGACCGACCTGGCACATGGCGCCGCAGCAAGCACAGACACTTTAGCGAGCATGACATACCCAGACTGAATACAACAATTGAAATACTAGACACAAAATATCAAGTAAAGTCATGTAAGGCATATAAGTTCGCAATGTTAAAGAAATAAAAAAACGGAATCTATGAGTGCATATGATGAAAATAGAAATAACGCATACGGCTAAATACAACACATGTAATTAACGATAGCGCCGTGTAAAATGTACAAAATTGAGTTTATGTGATTGTCAATAGCCTCGCTAGCTCGTCGGGCGAGTACCCGGTTGTGAAGGGCCACCGCTTCGATCTCCAGAGCACGATACATTTTTGTATAATCAGGAAATATTTGTTTTTGGACAACATACAGTGTTGTTTCTATGAACCGTAGTTTCTAGTAGTTCTTGATACCCACGCTATAGGGGATTTATAAAAAAATGAAACAAAGTTATGAAGCTCAGAATCATAGGGTTGTGTACCATTTTGAACATAAATCAATAATATTGTTACACATACTTATATATTTCCGAACTTTGTTGTTCCATTTAGATTTACAAAATTGTCTGGACTGTGACTGTTAGGTGTATTAATTGAATTGGCTGCCTCGCTGGCGCAATTGTAATTGCGCATGCGTTACGAATGCTGTGCTGAGGTCTCGGGTTCGATCCCCGGGTCGAGTAAAGTGATATTGGGATTTTCTATCTAGAAATTCTCAGTATTAGCCCGAAGTCTGGAATCACATTGTGGGACCGTAATTAATTCCGCGAAACGTGGGTGTACTGGGTACACCTCTGCCTACCCCTTCGATGATTACAGGCATGTGTCTATATATGTATGTATGTATTTATTAATTGAATTATTGTAGTGCAATAATTGAAAACTGATAATTTCCAGGTAAAGAGTTCTCGCAGCTCAAATACGAATACGAAGCCTCCTGTTAGAGGAGGACCTTCGCGTGATAAAGACGAATCAGATGACGATACCAGCACCGTCGGCACTATCACCACTGACAACACATTAGTAGACGAAAATGTCAGGGAATACCAGGTAACTATAATATTAGGAAGTTTACCAAATGTATAAATGTTGCGCTGCATTATTCTTTGGAATATTATTCCAATAAATGCCATAATAAAAAAATGCTTTTAATTTTCTTCTTAATTACAGGAACAAATAGAAAGCTTAAAACAAGAAGTAGACACCCTAAAGAAACGATGTGAACGTGTTGAGAAAGAGAAGAGCGATATTCTTCTCAGGAGATTAGCAAATATTGACACAGCAAACAAATACACAACTGGACGATCCTCAGAAGTTCTAAAATTACAACAGAAAGTCAACGAACTTTCAGCACAGAATGAAGATCTTAGGGATGAAAAAAAACATCTAACACTAAGAGTTAAAGAGATTGAATGTGAACTTGAGGTAATTTCTATATTTTGAAACAGAATTCGCCCTCAACAGGTTTTGTGACATCTCAATGATCAAATCACGGTATCGAGACACAGTATCCTTGCCCAATCCTAACCACAATAATAACTCTTCTGCGACCACACATCCTTAACCTAGGACTCATCGGCAAGTTTAGAAAACTCAACTAGAGGTCAGATTCACGACACACTGATATATCGAGACTGCCCACTTGTACTATTTAAAGGTCTGAATCTTTTTAAAGACGTTTTTAAGCTTAAATGCTGCCAAGTATTTATTTTTCTGGCTAGAGCACCTTGGGCGCCAGCCACGCTGTTAAGTGAAGCTGTAACAGCAATGTTAAGCCCATAGCATAGATCTATTAGGAAAGACACATTACTCAGTCCTGAATTTAAGTCTATAATGAATAATTAAAGGCTTAATTTATTTTATGTGTGTTCAAGGCACGACCATCTGCAGAGGCACAATTACGACAAATAGAACAGCTTCGAGCAAAACTTCTAGCTGCAGAAACTCTATGTGAGGAGTTGATGGACGAAAACGAAGACATGAAGAAAGAGTTAAGGGATCTTGAAGAAGAAATTGAAGAAATGCAAGATAACTTTAGGTTAATTATCTTTAGTAATATAATTTTTTCATATAAAAGCCTACAATTCATAAAATAATTGATCATTTTTTTAGAGAAGACCAAGCGGACGAGTACTCTTCAATAAGAAAGGAATTAGAACAAACTATTAAAAACTGCAGAGTATTATCATTTAAGCTTAAAAAGACTGAACGTAGAAATGATCAATTGGAGCAAGAGAAGGCCGAACACGAAAAGAAACTTTTGGAGGTATATGATACTATATTGTCTGAAAATTCGATTTCACAGCGACGCTATAGAATGTTAATTCCATAGATAGTCGGCGGTCCAGATGGCTTACAACGGGAGAAGCGCATTAAAGAACTGGAACAAGAAGTGGCGCGTTCTACCGAAGTCGCACTGAGGTTACAGAGAGAATTGACTGAAGCGAACACCAAACTAGCCGCCGCATCTGGAGCTCCACCAGCTAATTTAAAAAAGCTTCCCAATTCAGATGGGGTACGTATCGGCACATTATCATTCCTTATATCAATACTAATGTTTTATGTTAACAAGATCATAAACGACGTTGCTCAACATATGGTGCTTTTCAATATTTGTTAATGATTGGACTGTGACCGACGTTATGAAGTGCTCAGTTATTCCTAATGAATAGTACAGTTACCTCTATGCTGTTTATTATCAATTTCAGACACACGCACTTGTAATGATTACTAACCGATGAGGCTAGTCTAGTCAGACAATGGTTGCATATTCGTAATAATTCGTAAAAAACGGATCTTGCTGAAACTTTATCGTATAAGTACCACATAGTTGACAGTCACCACGACGTAGTGGGCGAGTAGCCAACTATAAAACGAGAGGGTGTAGGTTCAATGCCCGCAATGATAACTGGTTGGCTAATCAATAAAAAAAAATCGTTTTGGTCTGGATGTTGGGAAACTGAAAGATACAACTATCCTGTTTAGTAGTTCCTGATATCCACGACACAGGATAATTGTATCTTATCTATGGAATCAGGTCTTTGCGTGTGGCTGTTTTGAATTGTTTGTGTTCGTTTTATCTTACTATTTATTTCTTTTTTAACTATACATGCGTCATATATTATAATATAGTACACAAAATTCAATCGTGCAATATTGTCAGTTTAAAAAAATATATAAATAATTATCATATATACCAATTATTTGTAAGATAAGAATGTAACAATATGGTATTTCTTATTTAAAGGCAAAAGTGTCTCGAGCTTCACTGACGCGTGGTGGTAGTCAAGAAGATGCTGCTCAGCTACTGCGCGATCTGCAAGACTCTCTTGAACGAGAAGCCGATTTGCGCGAACAACTACGCAATTCAGAAGAAGAGGTACAGTAACTAAAAACTTCAGAACATTACAATTTAAGGCCAATTAAGATGTTGACTATTGACTGGCAGAGAATGCCTCCGGCATTAAGTCCGCCTATACATTCTTAAATGTATAAAGTGTGTTAAATTAAATAAATGTTATACTTTGTAGTACGATAGTCTGAACCGGCCCTCGACAAGTGTTCACGCGATAGGATTTGAACATTGTATACAATTTGTTTGATCATCAGAACAAACATTTTACTATCGAATCAAACCGTACGTCGCGGTCGGATAAGGGAGCAGTGTCAAGTCTTACGATTATTCTTGTTCCTTTCAATTAGGTCCATCTTTCTATCAGATACTTAGTGTCTGATTAAATGGTATCACTAAATACCAACTATTACGATGAGGTTCAGCGAAATTATCCAGTAAATGCGACCAGTAGTCTAATTGGACCATTGGAAATAAAATGTTTCTGATCTGAAAGATATTGTTTTAAGGTAGTTCCATATATAATACATTGACAAGTTAAGTAGTAATATGTAGGGAAAAGTACTATTATAATTTTTCTGCTTTTAACACTTTAATAAATTGCTACCATTTGCCGCCATTTATTCTAATCAGTTAATTTGCAAGAAACAATACAATTGGTATTGTTTCTTGCAACAAACAAGAAACAATACCAATTTAATGGTTTACCTCTAATTTAATGGTCGAAAACTGGCGTATTGCCAGCATGAAAATGAGTCAGTTGTGACGCATATATTATCCGATAACATAATGTGTCTGCTTGTTGGGAAATTGCAAGACCATTGCTCAAAACCTTTTATGAATGGAAAACAGATGCCTACAATTAAAACGTATTATATTTAAACAGGCTTGTCAAAATGGACAACGCTCAGAAGATAGAAGAAATCCACTATTTCCAAAATACCCTCAATTAACACAGTATGAATTAGAATCAATAAATACTGAGAAAATGTTAGAAATCCAACAGGCTTTAGAGAAAAGTTTATGTACAACTGATATGGGTCAAATGTCTGTTGGAATAAATGAATTTACTCAGTCGCCTCAAGATTTGATATATAGTTATTCTGAAGGATCTCAAACTGATATTATAATGACTTCTGAAGTTACCACAGAAACGAGGAAAATATCTCTGGATTCAGGCATACAATGTATAAACGAACTTTTGGATATGTATACACAAACTGAAGTAGCGTTCATGAAAAACAAAAATAATCAAACAGAAAACTTATATAGAAATAATTTCTCACAGACCGAGAGACAGAAACTCAAAAATGCTTTAGTGCAGACTGCTATCAAACTATATAAGGATGTGTGTCTTCAAACTTTAAAGAAAGATACTATTAATGATAGTACAGAAACTGGAGTAGATAAAGCTGCTAAGAATGAAATTGGCGCAAATCAATTAGCTATATCGAATAACAATAATATGAACATACCGGATATAATGAAAATCACTAAAGCAAAATCTGATAGTCCCCCACTCTCAATCGATAAGAACGAAGACCTTTCTGAGTTTTCTCTGTCTTTTGTTTCTTTATTAAATCCTTTAGCAGTTAGGATGCCAACTATAGGTACATAAGTAATATATCTTAACCTCATAACGTTTGGTTGTTTTAATAGGTTGGAATAAATGTCGCTAATAATGTGTCCAATGATGATAACTAACTAATATTTTCAGGCAAATAACTTGCGTAAAACAGCGTCACGAGTTGAGGAGGACAATGAGTCTTTGCTTCTACAGCTGAAGAAAATGGCTACCAAAGCCAGAAGTACGTCGAGCTAATTTTGTTATGCAAAATCTATTGTGTTCATAACAATGACTATCGCAAATTCCATGCCAATATCTTGCATTATTTATAACACTACATTATAAACATACTAACCAAATCCTTACCATATACTTATTTTACTTAAACGACCCTTGGATTTTACTAACAAACTTAAATCAGTGTATGTTGTAAATTTTTTAGACGTATTAATGGTAGCCATTTTCGCCAGTTGCCTTAGAAATCTCATTATAATGGGGAATTTTATAATATTAAAATAATGTTAAGGTGTACATAGCCGTTGTTCTTCGTCGACTTCAAGATGTTTCAATTTCTTTACGCCCAAATGTACTAATATTAATCACAATCATTATACCCTACTTACCTTACTACTTCACAAATGCTTTGTGTTTCGTAACTTTATAAATTAAAATAGAGGTACATTACATTCTCACTGATTCTTCTTTGTAGGTCGGAAGCTATCTCCAACACCACCAACAAATAGGCTCGCTATCGAGTCAACTAATGATAGAGAAGAAAAGACACCAGAAGTGGAGGATCCCGCGGAATTACGACTTCTTCTCGAGCTTAATGAACAAGTATGAATAAAATTTTATTGTAGATTAATGTAAACTGTAATGTTTTTTATACATAAAACTCCTAGTCAAAATATTGATAATAATATGCGAAACCAAATGCAAGCATAATTTTATGTGTCTACAAGATTTACATAGATCAATTGTTAAATATAATTTGATATGAGGATAGTTTGAACCCAAAGAATGAGCTCAGGGTAGTTAGTAAATACACCTTTAAAGCAATGATTTTGTTACAATTTGGTATCAATATATTTGAAATCATATTAAAACTTATTTACCTTTTTCTGTTGTTTCGTACATATTATTCTAACTAGTCTGATGAAAGTGAGCACGTTGTAGAAAGTTTTGTCTTAGCATGCATGGACTGGCTCGATCTTAGTGAGTTAGATTTCCAGAGGCCCAAATAACCCTCACTTTTCTTACACAAATCCCACCTAGTGTTCATGGGTGGTGGAGATCAATCAACTTCAGGAGACACACTTACTAGTTTTGAGCTCTGCTATAAAAAATCAACTCGGATTTTCATGATATAATAGGTCTTGCCTATGCATTGCCATTCTGTAGTCACCATCATCACCATCGTCGTTCTTGGGAGGAAAACAATTCAATACCCGAGAAGTAGTACAAAATGCCTTTAAAGCATTTGTTGCCTCCCGTCCAGCTGATTTCTTTGCTTCTGCTGATTACCATCGCAATGGCAGTTTACTGATGCCCATCAATAAACTTCCATTGTGTTTGTAAAGATGCGTCGATTGCATGGGTGATTATTTTGATTAATAGAAATAAAAAACATAGAAAAATTATCGATTGATTTTTTTCATATAAAACGGAAATTTCATAGGTAAAGACCTAATAGTCCTATTTGGATTGATCCGCCTAGAATCCTTAAGGGTCAACCAAAAATAAATGATTTAAAATATAATCAAGACTATTAGGATGCCGCGAGCAAGAGCTAGATTCGATTAGATATATCTAGTAAGTAGCCTCTTTTATTCTGTAAGCTTAAGTAATAAAACTAAATTACCAGGAAGCAGGGGTGCTGCGACGAAAAGTTGAAGAATTGGAGCAAGATAAGGACTCTTTGAAAAAACAAGTCAAAGAACTTACTGACAAGGTAACAAATGCAGCCAGTAAGCCAACAAATAATACTGCAAGTCTGCGACGAAACACCACAACTAGCAACAACAAGTTAGCTGAAGAAAGAGTCAAAGTTTGTAAATTATTAAGTTATAATTCAACTTCTGACGTGTTTTAAAACATCGGTCACATAATTCACTTTCATAATGACTTTGTTACACAGGTTCTGGAGGACGAAATAGATGAATTAAGAAAGAAGCTAATTGAAAAAGAAAGAGACTGCGAAAGATTACATGCGGAATTAAGTCTTGCACACAAGAAACCCAAAGCGTCTCTAATAAAGAGCAAGTAAGTAGCAATACTAAAAATAATAATTCATAAGGATTGCTATTTAACCGTTAGAATGTTTCAGATCACTTGACGCCAGTGACCAACAAAATGTTGATTTGAAACGTCAACTTCAAGTCATAGAACAAGAAGCAAACGTGTTGAGAGCCAAAACACAAAGTTTGGAAGCTGATAACGAAAAATTACAAGCCGAGAATAAAAAGTTACAAGTACGTCATTTTAATATAGTAATATTTGGTTAAACAAATATATACTTACATTCTGAATTTACTATTTCAGTTGCTGAAAAATGCAAAATTATTAAAATCTGATAAAACGTTAGAACAAAGCACCATTAAAGTAACTCAATTAGAAAAAGAACTTAAGGAAGCGTTGGGTAAAATTAAGGAATTTGAAAATAATGAAAAAGATGATAAAATGGAGAAGAAAGTCAGATTTGGCGATGAAATTAATAAAAAAGATGCTGATTTACTCAAGTCAAAGCAAGGTGAAGTCGACAAACTCAAAATAAATTTAACCAAAGTGAGTTTTACACAAATTACTTCATAATATATAATATACAGTAATTTGCATACAGTCATATTCTGATGTTATATTATATGTGGTATGTTTTTGTTAAACAGTTAGAAAAGGAAAATACAAAACTGCAAACTTCATTAAAAGCATTGAAAGATGATGCAATTAAATCATTCAAACCAAGAGTATCCAAAAAGGTCACAGATTTAACAACTAAGCTTCAGTTAAAAAAGATGGTGGACGAATTAGAGAATGAAATTGGTGAATATAATACTTGAATGAGTTTTGTAACTTCATTTATTTAACTGGTATGCCATTTAAGAATTATTATTTTTACAGGGGAAATGTATGTGGTTATGAAGAATGCTGGACTTTCTAGTAATGAAATTAATACTAAAGTGCAGATGGAAAAAGACATAGAAGATATTCGATCTAAACTCTCTAGAAACGATTCAGAGTTTACAAATGAGAAAAATAGACTACAGACAGAAATTGCAAGACTTAAAGATCTCAATAGCTCTTTGGAGAAAGATAAAAATCTATACGCAGACAAATGCAAAACTCTAGAAACAGATAATAATACTGTAAAAACCAAATATAATACTTTGTTAGACGAAAAGAAAACGTTACAAACGCAAATTGGAAACCTTAATACGGATTTAAGTAAGTTTCGTTTATTTGCCAACAATATATAGTTAAAATAAATATTTTGACAAATTTATTATGTTGTAGAAAATGCAACCTCACTTCAAACCACTATGTCAGACTGTATGAAAAAAATAGAAGAACTTAAAAAAGAAATGGATATAAAGGATAAAGAAATAGACAAACTTAAAAAGCAGTTGGAGACCATGAGTAAAATTGAACAAGATAAAAATAAATTACTCAAAGAGGTAATATAATTAATAGATTTCCGTTAAACACCTCTTTATCTTTTCAACCACAAAATCAGTTTGATTGTGGTTTTCAGTCAAGTATAGGGATAAGCCTTTTGGTAGCCTTGCTGGAGGGGCTGGAATGGCTGGGACTGCCGAAATGCATAGGATCGACACCAATTCCCAGCGCAAGCACCTCTAAACTTTTAGGTGCATCTTTGTTAGTATCATTGCCATTTCAAAAATCTAAACAAAATCACACCAACTTTTAAATTTTCCTATTATATTGCTGCAGCAAGTATGGCGATTAGATTACCAATAGAACTTTTTATTTTAAGGTAGGTGACAAAACTAAAAAAATAACAGAAATGGAAAAGAAAATAAAAGAAGCCGAGGAAAAACAAAAACGAACAGAAAAACAACTATCTACCAGAAAAGAACGTGTTGCAAAATTAGAAAAGGAGGTATTGGATTTCTCGTGTTATTTGTTATTACGGAAAGCTTTTTATTGGCGAATGCAGATAAAAACTATACAGTACCTTAACAAGCTAGAGTCCAACAGGATAAATCAAATGACGACCGGGTCCGGACGACCTTTAACTTGCTCTGTTTGTACCTAACTTAATTTATCTTCTACAATCCAATAAACATTACAATTCATACATTTCTACTAATTTCTGCCTAAGGCTCTGCTCACGAGACATTCTGTTCTGGCATGAATAAATCAACGCAACGAAATAATCAATCGCGAAGAAATCATCAAACAGCAGAGACTGCTGTTGATTATAACATAATATATGTACATAGATTTCTTAGCTACATAAGTTAAATCATTGCAGATTCATTACTACTGCGCTTTATTACAACGCAGTACACAGAAAAGAATTATCATAATACATTCGATCAATAACTTTTCCATCAGTTTTCTATGTGCATAATTATCATATACTTACTAATAATTATATAAAAATAACCACCATCATTAATGATATTAATCACTCACCGTCTGTTAACATTAGCTATATGAAGAAAAAGGCCAAGCCGAAGCTATAGCCAGTTCTCACAGACGCTTATCTATTGAATTTACAAGCGAAAAAGATGAAATGCAAGCCAGGTTAATTAAGACAGAAAGTAATCTTATTACACTGGAGACCGATATGAGAGATATGAAATCAGAATATGAAAGTAAAATTTCTGATTTGGAAACAACTATAGCTCATAAAAACACAGTTATAAAACAGCTGGTATATTACATCATAAATATTTTAGAGTTTCCCCCACAGCATGCAACCTTGGGTAGTTTATAGAATTATAGCGAGTATTCTTGCCTTTGGAAAGATATTCAGCCACAATAAAAACGCCAGGCATGTGATTTTACATACTTTTAGAATAGAAAAATTGCTTAACTGCCTTGCCCTTCAACGATAGGTAACAGCAGAATATAATTTAATATTCTACATTGTAGGAGGATTCCTTGCGTGATAAACCTGGCAGGAAATCCGGCGAAACAGTGTCGTCTACGGAAATAGCCGAATTGGAAGAAAAATTAGAAAACTCATACAAAGATATTGAAGAAAAGGAAATTGAATTAGCAAAAACTATGCAAGAACTTAGTAAGACTGAAAGTGAACTTTCTGCTCTAAAAACAGAAACTTTACAATTGAAATCCGATATAGCTAAATTAGAAAATATGAAAAAAGAACATGAAAACAAACTGCAAGCCGAGAAAAACGAATCTGGTTATTGGGAAAAGAAAGCAGCTGACTTTGAAACAGATTTGCAGGTATTTATGTAGTTATGCATTAAAAACCTTCCAAATTATATTATATCGGATTAATCAGCTCTGTGTTGTATGCTTCATTATTAATACAGCATAATTAAGGAATAATAATAAACTAATGGTCCTAGTTTATATTTTTTTTATAGTTATATATAAGATACCAATATCTAAAGCACGATAAATTGTATAATAAAAATATGTTAGAATACTAAATCCCACTATTATTATAAATGCGAATGTTTGGATGGGTGAATGGACGTTTGTTACTTAATCACACTACGGATGGACGGATCTGGTTGAAATTTGGCATAGAGATAGATTATAGTCTGGAATAGCACATAGGCTATTTTTTATCCCGTAAAAATATACGATTCCCGTGGGATAGTACCTATAGTTTTTCAGAGAGCAAGGGATCAACATTATTTTTTTGCATTTTGGCAGTTTAGGGAAAATGACATAGGCCACTTTTTATCCCGAAAACAGCACGCTTTCTACGGGATAGCAAAATATAGAAAGGTGTAATAGCTTCAGATGCCTCTATAGATTGTATACCTTTTCTTCCAAAAATAACCTCCACGCGGGCGGAGCCGCGGGCAAAATCTAGTAGTAAATATACTTATAATGCGTCATATTACCCATTTAAGGCTGAAAGAAAAAAAGTAGAGCGTATGCGGACATGTCATGATAAAGATATTAAAAACAAAGAAGCAGAGTTGGCTACACTCAAGGGTAAGCTTAAAGTTCTGGAACAGAGCTCGGGAGTAGGTGCGAAGAAGTTAGCAGATCTGAAGCAAGAATATGAAGAGTCTATTAAAAGTTAGTATCATTTTCATTTAATAATTAAGAATTATATAGGATAAATTTCTAATATTGTGTTATTTCTATTTCATTTATTACAGAAATAGAACACTCACTTGCCGTGGAAAAATCTGAGTACGAAGAATTAACTAGCAAATACGAACTGCTAGAGGAAGAACACGTAGTGACTAAAGCGCGGCTAACTGTAGAAAAAGAACAAGCCCAAGGGTAAACGCTTAATTGTTTTAGACAACATTTTGTAACTACTAAACACGTATGTGAATATGATAATGTACTTTCATTTCCAGAGAACTATTACACGTACAAAAAGAATTAAATACTGCTTTAGCAGAAGTCAAAACACTTCAAGAAAACTTTGATTCACAGTCCACAGCGTGGAATAAAGAAAAATCTGAAATGCAGGTAATTTTATTGTTTCAGAGTTTCTAACCTCTATTTTTTCTAATATTGTCTCATACTTTATCTGGCTTATTTAAAATTATGTCTTGATAAAATTAAAAATGTCTAGCAAAATCATACTCTTACCGTATAATATTTATGGATGTATGAACTATTTTAAGGGTTGAAAGAAATTATCTTATGAATTATCTGTATAAAATGTCGGTAGACATCATATTTGTAGTTGGTAACGTGTCAACAGGGTACAATAACGTCTTTGCAAGAGCGACTGTGCGGTGGTGGATGGGAAGTCGAACGCGCTCGGTTAAACGCACGTTTGGAGCAACGAGAGCGCGAATTACGTGCGGCGAATGACCAGCGTGATGTGTTAGAACATCACCATGACCTCGCTAAAAAAGAAGTATGCCCAATATTATACACAATGAATTATATACAATAGATTTTTGTCAACTGACTATATTGTCATCACTCTTTAATATTACAATCGTCAAGTCTTCTGTCAATGTTCATCTTCTAGATATCTTGGAAAGTCTGCCTCCAGTTTTATATTTATACTAACTGTTGCGCGCGTCTCCGCCCGCATGGTAGTTATTTTTGAAAGAAAATGTATAAAATGCATCATAATCTTGCAATTAAAAGCCTATATTAATCAGTGACAATGTAGCATTCAAATGGTGAAAGAATTTTTTAAATCTGTCCAGTACTTTTTGAGCCATTTCGTTACAAACATACAAATCTTTCCTCTTTATAACATTAGTATTTATATATGTAAGTATTATTATTATTAAACCTTTATTTACTGAAAAAGTTACAGTTACTAAAATTATAATATATCTACCACGTCGGTCACTTTCTTGATTTACCGTGCGACGGCAGACGCGAAGGCCTCCTCCAGGCTTTTCCATTCTACGCTGGTTTGAGCTATTCTTGTCCAAATGGGTCAAACAAAAGCTCTTATTTCGTTGACCCATCTTCTCGCTTGTGCGCCTCTTTTCCTCTTGCGAGCAATTCTCGGGATCCACTTGTTCGTTCTCTCTCTCATCATGTGCCCAGTGAAAAAAAGAAATACATTGTATTTTTACCATCTTGTGTAGTTGGAAGAGATACGAAAGAAGCTGGAAGACTACGAAAAGGTATCGAAAATACAGAGTAACCTAAGAACAGAAAATGCAGAACTGGAAAACGAATTAGCTGCATTAAATACAAGACTTGACCAAGCTGAGAAAGCGAGGAAAGCAGAACTGACAGAGACGAAAATGAGATATGAAGGCCAAATGAACACCATGCGAGATGAATTGAAATCGTTGCACAACCAGGTAATAAACTATTAATTATTATCAATGACAGTAATTATAAAGTTGCATTTATGTTATGTTGATTACTTAAACCACATTTATAGGTATCAAGATTTAGGAGAGAAAGGGACAACTATAAACAAATGTTAGATGCAGCTCAAAAGTCAATATCGGATATGAAAAGCGGCGATAAGAAAACAAGAGCCCAAAGAAACTCAATATCAAGTACAGACGAGGTAGGTGGAAAAACATTAACAATGAATTTTGTAGGTATATAAAATTTATAGTAGCTATATGTATAAGAAAAAGATTAAATTACTAGTATGATTACTGATATGCTTAATGAGAAATGAGACACTAAAGTTTTATCAATAACTGACAAATAAAGTGGAATATTTTTAAAATAAGTAGTACTTCAATCAGAAAACTTCCTTAGCTGCGTTGAGCGTATTTTGAAGGGGGAAAACTTATGGGCTCGCGTCACCTATACTTCGTCCAACCGTTTATTTTACTTTTGACATAAGCACGCCTATTAAAGTTTTCACTTCTGTCGGAAGTCCCCATTACTGCCTATTTTTATCTAAAGACTTAAAGAATAACCTGGGATATTAATGGAGTAATAATATAGATGATTTTGATAACACATAAAATTTTTAGGAGGAGTATCGTAACAAAGTGGCGATGTTGGAGCAGCAAGTAGCGTGCCTTGAAGACGAACTTTGTGAATCTAGATTACTGGCATCCAAACTCAACACAGAACTCGTTAGTGAAAAGTCTGCTGCTGAAGTTCGTTTGGCTGAAATGCAATCAAGACTTAATGAGGTAGAATTTGGGCATTTATCTATGAACAAAAATTATGTTCAATAACTACACCGTATGTGACTAGCTTCAGACAGATCAAGTTAAAATGCGCGTGTTCGATATTTAACATCGGGATATATATTTTTTGGTCAAAAAACTAAGTAACTATGGGTACAGATTTAAACAGCATAATAGAAGCTTCATTTTGGGTTATTTAATCTTCGTAACATTACTTTAATTAGGAATATCAAAATATAGATTAAGGCTCAGATCAATCCACATCAACGTCAAGTAGAGAAGTGATATCAAAGTGTGCCTAAGCCAAATAGATTCAAAACATAAGTGTATTGATTATGTTCACCTCATATAACTAATTTGAAATTCAGTACGAAGAAGACCGGCTGGTGTCGTCAGGACGCGCGCGCGTGGCCGGCACGGCGTCGCGGCTGGAGCTGGCCTGGCACAAGGAACGCGACGAACACCAGCGACTGCTGCAGGAGACTTCCACGCTGGCCAGGGACCTCCGCCAGACATTATTCGAGGTTATATATGACTCGATCTCGAATATAACATAAACCAACCATTAAGTAGGCAGCGGCTTTATTGTGCCCTAGCATTGCAGAAGACTATGGGCGGCGGTGACTACTTTCCATCAGGTGGTCTGCTCGTCTGCCTATCGAGGCACAAAAAAATTATACTGCAAGCGAGTATGTGATGCATTAAATAATTTAATTTATTTTCGTAATATCTTTTGCAGTTGGAACGCGAACGAGAAAAAGAAAGGTTAGACATGAAGAGGAGGATAGATCAACTTAAGAGAACAACCGAAGAGGAAACGGAGGAAGCGAAGAAAAAGGTAACTGGCAAAACGCAATGAAAAATTTAAATCTCGAAACTCACATGATATATTATTCATTTTAAGAAGCTTTGCGAATAAGACCATGAATTTTTATTACGTATAGGTGACAGAGTTACAATGTGACTTGCTAGAACTACGCGACGCTCATGCCAAACTACGTACCGCCAATGAAAAACTGCGGCGCGACAAGGAGCGGCACGACAGAGATCGCGACCAGAACAAATTGTTAGTCGCATCACTCAAGCGAGCACAACAGGTATCTAATGAAATTAATAACAAAGATGGAGAATCCCCTTAGGGCATTCATTAAATAATAAGAAATATGTATTTTATTTAGTCCAGGTTGCCAAAATCATCTACAGCATCTAGGTATACCATAATAAAGCTGTAGATGCACTTTGTCTGTACATTCAATATTTTTGCAAAACTTTGATTGTTGCGTGTTATATTATCGATATAGGACCCAAAACAATTGTATTTTGAATTGTTGTCTGTCTGTCTGCCAAGGCATCAAGTCCAAAGTTCTGTATTACGACAAAAGAATCGACAGTACAATCATAGAGTATCTCGAGGTAACATTTAGTCCTTCGGTGCATAAAATCAAAAGTTATATCTGTTTGAACGAATATCTGTATTAGTTCGAGTAGTTGTCAGAGATGAAATTATTTTATAAATAGTATAACTGGCACGCGGGCGGAACCGCAGGCAACCGCTAGTGAATTAATATACCTCAATAAATATGAAATATCTGTGTAATAGAAATAATCCTTTCTGTCCTCGCTACGGTGTCTTGAGTCCTATGTGTGTCAATCTAGTTACTATACCGATCTTATAAAGGTGGTTAAATTATGTTTTGTGCCTTTGTTTGACTGAAGAAACTTATCAATTTATATAATAAGTTCGTGTCAACCATTAACTGTGGACACTACATAATTTAACAATCAAAGCAATTTAGTTTAAATGAATTCGTTTGTTTTAACATAATAGGAAGATGATAGAACAATAGCCCAACTGCTGGAAACTATCGAAGATCTCATGAAGCAGAGTCCAGATTTGTTCCACGTTGAGGCACAGATCAAGCCTGAGAAGTCATTATTAACTCCAACGCCTCCCAGAAGGAATAGAGTAAGTTATAATCGGTTGCTAATTCATGATTAAATTATGTTTTTTAAATGCATAAATAATTGATAACTTATTAAAAATAGAAACTGGACTAGTCGAAAGCTGTCACCGGTGTTCGTTGGCAGAATTTTAGCAATAAACAATATTACTTTCATTACGTTGCGATATCGGGTTTTAAATGATTTAATAATAGTTGTTTTATAATTCTTGTTAATTTAAAAAATACATTCCTCTTCCACACTAAATATTATTATTATTTCATTTTTTTTTATCAAGGTCAGTGCCGTCCAATTATTTTATCGAGGAGCGATAGGCAATCTATTCCCCGCTACTCAACATAATCATGCCGGCCTGCTTCTTCACACTACGCCAAGGGCAAGAAGGTCAAGAAGCGGTTGAGGGTCTAGTGTCAGAATACTCAGAAGGCCGCAAAACGGCCAAACATCGTACCTACATCAACTCTAGACCCCCGACAAAATGTCCCTATAAGTTACCAGATTGAAAAGTGCTTCCTTATTTTCAAGTCGTCGAAATCTCGATCCCGATCTGCAACGCCGGAGAACGGTGAAGCAGCTGCGGTCAACGACGCCAAGGCCACGGCGGCGCGTCTGCGGAGACTCACAGACGAACTGCGGGCCTCGCGCATTGCAGAGAGACAACGAAGACAACAGCCTGGTATCAGGAGGTATAGACAATTCTACTGATTTTTGCAATTCATTTCACTACTCTTTCCCTCATAACATGCATCATTACCACATAGATTCAAATTACGGGTATTAATTGGGTGTGATCAATGCGGTGTCGAACCGGGTTGATCTGTTCTCGTGCTCATTGACCGAGTTCACAATGGCTGCTTATGACTTAGTTAGTTTTGATCGATTTAATGTACGTATTATGTCCTACACTACTGTATTGGGTGCAACCTGTAAATAATAGTATGTGGAAATAAATAAATACATAAAACTTAAATAAATACATATATACAAGTGCAAGTGTAGCAACATGTAGCAAGACGTGCAGAAACAAGCCAAGCAACAGTTTTAAGTCGAAATCACCTTATTATGTAGGTACCTATTCTTTGAAATATGTATACTTCATACAAATATGTATACATACATACATATACAGGCACGCCTTTAATCCCAGTAGGTAGGTAGGCAGAGATGTAACCAGTACACCCACTTTTCGCTGTATATACGCATTTAACAAATATATAATAAGTAAAGTGAGAAGTATAGAAAAACACCAGCAACTGATACTGACTTTGGCCATGTAATTTTTCAGTGTTAGTGACATTCAAATTTACAAATATTTTGACAAAATTCTACAAATTACTTCACAACTGTATGACCCCATATTTCACTCACACATAATATACAGCGGTACGGGGATAACACAGTGCCAAACTGAACCAATTTTTAATAAGGAGTTCCCATGACACGATATCTGTAACCAAAAACATGTCACCTAG
Source organism: Laothoe populi (assembly GCA_905220505.1). NCBI lineage: Eukaryota > Metazoa > Arthropoda > Insecta > Lepidoptera > Sphingidae > Laothoe > Laothoe populi. The sequence continues at coordinate 14,742,399 of HG992148.1, forward strand.
TGTACTGTATCTTCAAATAAAAGAACTATAGAGTTTTTTAATTAAACAATACTCAGTAGCCATACACAAAAAATATATATTAACACATTTAGCAGTTGCAATAATTTACTGTGCCCAGGGCAATGTCGACGGAGCCACGCGAGACGCTGTCCGTCACGCCTACAACACGGACAACGACGCGCACTGTGCGCTCTATCTCTCTCGAACAAACCAACAAGGAACAGGTATGTCTAGTGATTTTGATATATTAACAGTGATATAAAAACTATCTAAAAATTATATTATTCTGGCATAAGTCACTAAACCTAAGATAAGGGATGGGAAGATAAGGTTAGGGAACATACCCATACTACGTGACCCATTTTTTACAATTGTTTACCCCCCTCCCACTCCTCGGTGACCAGCGTAGTATATGCCATGAAGTTTTACGTAGTTATTCAAAAATATGGTTTCAAATTATTTAAGCAAACAGGAATTAAATAACACATGTGAGCATAAAAAGCGCTAAACGCTGCGCGCCATATAGCTCTAAAAAGCGCGAGATTTCCTTAAAGGATATTGACTACATGACGAGCACCTAAACCCTTCTCCGCCCCTGTGTCCAAGCGTGGTATTTTAAGACCCCGCCCCCTCTGAACGGGTCACGTAGAATGGGTACGTTACCTTAAAACAACCTGGGGCATTGTTATCTATGTCCTTAAAAACGCGTAACGAGGCGTGTTACGTTAACTGCATGTTATTCGCATGAAATGGCATTACAGACTACAATAACATGCAGTTAACGTAACACGGCTAGTTACGCGTTTGTTCATTTATACCACAGTGATTTAACTTGTGATATCTTGGATAGATTTGATATCATGGTTCAAATTCACAAATATAATGTGACATTATGACTTTCTCCCTGATACAGAGCTCGATATGGAAGTCTGTGGACGAAGGTAGCGTCTCCTCTATGCAGTCCTTGGATGGAGACGATGGGCGCACGTTTACTACGCAGCGGGATAACAGTCTTGACAGGTAATATTTGGAATTTCCTCATCTAACAAACACGAGGATCCTTTTTTGGGCAGCTTAGTTATCTAATATCAGTAGACTTTCTCGAAGTTTTCTAGGCAAGCGTGCTCCACCGTAGACCACATCATCACTTACCATCAGGCGAGATAGTGGTCTAACGCAAGCCTATTTATAGTAAAAAAAGTATTATTTCATATTATTTTTATCACCACTAAAATGTCAATAAACAATTATATCATTTTGCAGCCGTTTATCCGGTGGCTCGACGCAAAGCGATGTGGTGCACACAGATAAAAAGAAATCTAAAAGCATTTTTGGAAAGTTAAAAAAATTAACCAAATCACGCTCTATCGACGACCAGACTAATCCAGAAATAGTTGAATTTAGACCTATAGGCACCGTGTCACAGGTAAAAAGAGATGTTACTCTATATTAAAATTATTAAATCAAATGTGTATAATAATATGCAAAAAAATATTCATTTTTATAGGGATCCGATTCCGACATGAGTGCTGCAGGCAGCAAAAAAGATTTAAGAGGTCGTATTTCGGGGATGTTTAGCAGAAAAGGGCCACTCTCTCGTGGAAACAGGCAAGTTTGTTCAGCTATAACTAATTTCAGTATTTTTTTAACTTTTGTGAACGAAACTTTTTGAATGATACGTTATCGATAAATAAATTTATTACAGGTGCTAGAGATCGGTGTAATGATATTTTTTATTTGTCCACTGTATCGGATATCGGTACTAATCTAAATGCGGGCTAAAGTAGCATTACACAATTCGGTTGGTAATTAAATTTACCCAATTAATCCGTATGTTTTTTTTATATTTAATAACAGCAAGGAGTTAAGTCCTGAACGGCCGGCGAGTTCCATGGCCAGTATCTCGAGCAGTTCATCTCGGCCCATACTTCGCAACTCCACTACGAATACGCTGTCACGCGCCTCCCCTGCTAAACCGGTAATAGCACAATTATGAATATATTACTTTGTGCGATCTTGTGACGTATTTTGTTAATTTATATACAGAGTGTTCCACAAAGATAGTATATATATAATAAAACGACGTAAAGGGAGGATTGGTAACTGGCAATTGATTGGTAATTGGTATCAGTAAAGTTGAAAACCCCAAACTTATTGGAGTAATTGGAATTTAAAATTTATATGAAATGATTCGTTTTATGATTGAAGACTGTTCGATGGTAACGAACTTCTTTTGCAGTATCTAAATTGTTTGAATGCTTTGATAATCGATTGACACATTACTGGGCTTTTAAAAGTCACTATACACTTTTAAGTTTACTGTACACAAATGTCAAGAAAATTACAAATTCCTATTTCAATGTTTTATCTTTATTAATAAGTTACTACTTAGAACCCTATACGTGGAATTTCATTAGTACCACCTTCTGTAACACACTGTATATAGTCTTAACATAATAATATTATTTTTCAGAAATTTGTACTTTATTTTCTGCAACACACTATATAGTCTTAATATAATGAATGAATATATAGTGATAATATAATGTCAAAAGACCTACGGCTGAGTTTCTTGGTGCTTCTTCTCAGACCAGTGGGCATTTCCGAAGCACCAGTAGACCTTAACATTATTATGACATGTAAAAAGTGCCCATAGTGGCCTAATTTACAAAATAAATGATTTGATTTGATTTGATTAATAAAAAACTAATTTTTAAAAAAATTATACTTTATTTCAATACCTAATATGATTTTTCAGAGTCAAGTCGCGAGTTCAAGAGCGTCGAGCGCTACTCCGGCGACAAAAAGGAAAGGCAAATAAGTTATACAACTGGTTTTCGCTTCATTATAGTATATTTATCCAATTTCCTATGATTTTCCACATAGCATGTAATATCACAATACATATCAATATGGTGTAACTGTTGATTTAACGAATGCCGATGGTTCGCTGTGGACTTTGCATTTTTTCTTCAGTTACACAATTTTACAGCCTCCAAATCGCCACAATATTACGTCACGTGGCGTTTCAAATATTCCTTAAGTCGTTAGTTCCCCGAGTGATTGAGCGTTGCGAGAATTTGTGTTACTATTTAATGATTTGTAGTTATGTTCTTGTAATTTTATAATAAATCTGTTGATTGTAAAGTACATTTTATTTACCCATGCCATATGGAATTTATAAATACATCTATTTCGAATTACACAGCGAAAATAATATCATTTTTTTTTATAAAATTGAGACAAAAATAGACAAGACAAACCAAACAAGGTGCCACTGCAGTAGCTGTCTCAGAGAGTAAATGCGAATTAAGTGTTGTGTGTAACGGAGGGAAGAAGAGTGAAATGGCTAGCTCTGGTCCATGAGGTTGGAGTCGACGCTGGCGGCCCCGCTAGAGTCCTTCAGGATCGACTCGAAGATCGGCTGCAGCTCTGGGAACGACTTGATCTGGCTCACGAAGTCCATTAGATGAGGATTTTTATCTGAAAGTTTTATCCATTAGTGAACATTTTTGTCACAATTAAAAATAGCCTAAAGGACTCAGGGATGATGGTGTTTTTAATCAATAAAATATTTTTCAAAATCAACTAACTTCTATAAACATATACATATACACTCACGCCTGTAATCCCCGAGTGGGTAGGCAGAGTTGTACCAGTACACCCACGTTTCGCCGAACTTATTACGGTCCCATAATGTGATAGGGGGCGAGCCTACCGCCATACCGGGCACAATTCCAGACTCCGGGCTGATACTGCGTATTTCTAAATAGAAAAACCCAATATCATTTTACCCGACCCGGGGATCGAACCCGAGACCAGCACAGCAGCACAGCAGTGGTAACATGTGGAATTTCAATTGCGCCACGGCGGCAGGCATATACTCCAGGTGTGTACATATGTGGCTAAACAGTAGGCAGCGGCTTTAATGTGCCCTGGCATTGCAGAAGTCTATGGGTGGCGGCGACTACTTACCATCAGGTGGCACGTCTGCTCGTTTGGCTATTCAGGCATAAATAAAAGGTAATAAAATTGTAGTGCAGCCAGGACACCGGTCTTACCTGCTTCTGGTATTTGTAATAACGCAGCAGCGGCGCGTAGTGCCGACCTCTTCAGTTCGTCTTGCTTCTCGTATTCTTGCTTCACTGAGTTAGCCTTCACTTTCATGGTGCAAGTTGCCCTGAGGGGTTCTACTAAACTCTCTATCCCTGAAACCAAAATATATAAATGTTAGTACATTACATAATTCGTAGATATCATCAGAAGTTTAGGGATATGTGAGCTTATTCAACAAGAAGTAAACAATGTTAGCTTTGATTTTTTTATTCGCCTGAATGACGAGATAATAGATCGCAACGCCTGCCCGTAGACAGTAGTATACACTACTTACAACTTTGCACTACTAAGTACCTCACGAAACTGCGCTATATTCGTCATTCCAATACCAGAATCATATAATGCCTAGTAAATTCATTGGTTGAAATGTCGTTAGAACTGGATGAAATTGGTTTTACATTGTGTACCTTGACGGCTGAAATACAGTTATTTTATAACTTTGTATGAGTCAAATCTAAGTTTATAAAATCAAGTTGGTCGTGGAGGGTACTTGTAAATATTTATATCCAAATGGATGATACGAACCCATATGTACAAATAGTAAAAACTAGCTATAGTGGCTTTGTCTGATCTGTTATATATATTTATAAAATTAATAAGAAAAAACAGACTACTACCAAAGAATCTAGTGAAGGTCCAGGTAGGTGCTATTTACAGCAAAAAAACGTTGTTAAGAAATCTGTACACCTGTATATTCGTCAAGTGTTTGCAAAGTGTGTGAAGTTTTCTAATCGACATTAGGTCAGCGTGGCAGATTAACATTTGCCACCTCTTAGTAATAGAAAATTCATGTCCAGTAGTGAGGAAGTGAATTTTTCTTTTTTTTATTACAAGGCTGATCATGATATTAATAATAATAAATAAAATATAATACCACCATAACAGTCACACAGTGTCCTAGACCCCACACTAAATTAGCGATGCTTGTGTCATCAGAACCAATCATAACAAACAAATATTTGTGCCTCCCCTTACATTTGTCTCTGTGTGTAGCTCACCCAGTGCAGCACGGCGGTAATTGAACATGAAATGTACTAACTCTGTAAGACGACCGCGGGACAGAGCTGCGCGAGTCGTGCGCACATCAGGTAAGTGAGCATCTTGATGTCGTAGTGGTCGCGCAGGCCGTCCTCCACGTGCCGCAGGAACTCGAACACGTCGAGCCGGTCCAGGCACGTGCCCAGCAGCGTGTACATGCACTCGAACGCGGCCTTGCGCAGGTCCAGACCGTCGTCCACAGAGTGCTTGAACGGACCCATCTCCACCTCGCGGATCAGCTCTTTCTGTCATACATACATACATGTCATATATACATGTAGGATCGGAATTTAATTACTATTAAGACAGATGAGTGGAATGAAACTTAACAATTAATGATAGATATGGAATATGACTGAGTGAAAAAGAGGCATTATGAAAGTAGGTAGGTAAGAAAGAGACAGAGAATTGAATAAAAAAGAGAATTAACGTTTAAGATGTATGAATGCGGAAGTAAGGTACGTAGAGTTTGACTGGTTGGCAAGAGGACGAAAGACGCTAAGAAATTAAAATAAATAAACATCAAGAGAACCCTTTGTTTTTTTGGCTCAGTATTGAACTAATCCCACATACATAACCTCAGACCTGTATCCTCCCATGGAAATGGGCTGCTACGCGCATCCGCGCAGGGTCGTTTCGGGCAGCAATTCTAGCACTCCTCAAAATACCCCATCATCGTAAGCGCCGAAAAAAGGCCACCGCGGGTTTTAGCTGGTAGTGTCGGGTGGGGTGTACATAGGGGGTAAGGACTCGGCCCAGCGGCTGCCCGGATATCCATCATCCGGGCGAGGGGGTGCTGGGTCGTAAGACCGTCTAATGCAGCATAACCGTTTTATTCTCATTCTGTTTCCCCCCGGAGCGGGCGGCAGTAGTAAAATGCTTTGGCCGCGACAAAAAAAAGAGCTGTATCCTCTAACTACGCAGAGGTGCAACGAGCACACCCTTGGTTTGTCGAGCTTATATTCGAACCAAATTTGATAGATGGCGAGCCTACCATTATATAAAGCACAAATCAAATTCCAGACGTAATATTTCGAATTGAATTTTCATTTAGTAATAGACCTGAATTTGAACCCAAGCTTTATTGATATGCCAGCTTAATTATGTTGCTCTTAGGCCAACGAGGCATATATGTTGCATGTGATTGTGTCATCATAGAGTTTATTATTCTGATTATCGTCTTATTCAATGTATTTGATTTTACAGTTGTAATATAATTTAATAAACGAACTCAAAATAGACATTAATAAACAAACAGCAGGGTGTTAAATCGTTTAATTCAATCACTCGAGTCACCAGTAGTATCCATACTATTAATACGCAAGTAACTCTGTTTGTTTGTTACCTTTTCACGACGAAACAGCTGACCAGATTGTAATGAAATTTGGCAAGGAGATTGATTATATCCTGTAGAAGGACATAGGCTATCTTTTTTGTCAAAAAACAACCTTGAAAGTGGTCAAATAGGAGTTCAAAATTTGTATGGGAAATTCATAATTCCTCGACTTAGGGATCTACAAATTCATATTTAGGCTTTTGGTAGGAAATAAAGAAATACGTGTTTCACATATTTTTCAAAATCATCCCTAAGGGGGTAAAATAGGGGATGAAAGTTTGTATGAAAATCCTTCAATTTTTAAGTTAAACGCGTGAAAATTCGTATTTTGTGTTATATACTTTTTCCCAAATATGACCTCCACTCGGGCGGAGCCGCGAGCAACAGCTAGTAGCATTATATATTTTTTATTTTTTGTATTCTGACACGGCAAACTGACCACACTGCACCTGATAGAAAGCGCAGTGCCGTCCAGGTAAAACATCAAGTAGTGAGAGACATTCCTCGTTAATCTACAGAATAATGTCGGCCTGAACTACACACTACGCGATTTTGCGGTAAAAAGATTTGAAGATTTGCGATAAAAAAAATTATGTTTTTAACAGACTTAGAGAAGTCAATAGTTATAGGTGAGTACTGGGCGCTCCACTGGAGTAGCGATAGCCTAGTTGGTTGCGGTCCGGACTGCCAAGACGAAAGTCGTATGGTCGAAACCCAAGTGGCATACACCTCTGACTTTTCTAAAGTTATGTGTGTATTAAATGTTAATTATCGCTTGCTTTAACGGTGAAGGAAAACATCGTGAGGAAACCTGCATATCTGAGAATTCTTATACGAATTTCGAAGGTATGTGAAGTCTACCAGCCCGCATTAGGCCAGCGTGGTGGACTAAGCCTAACCCCTCTCACTAGTAGAGGAGGCTTGTGCCCAGCAGTGGGACAATGTTTAATACAGGGCTAGTATTATTATTATTTTTTTACTGGGCGCTCTGCTTCATGGACTCTCGTGGTGCGTAGCGCAGAGGCGACATTTCATACAGTCTTTCCGCCCTTCCCGGCGCCCACGCCTACACTGATGTCATGTATACATCTACCACGTATCGGCATCCCATTGTTTATTAACAAAATCTTTAAACATGCAAAGCAATGGGTCCATTCAGCTAAGAAGGTAAAGTTTATATTAAATTCATAAGTACCATACGTAGATATAAGCTGTTATTTGAATGCGACGTTTATAATGATATAGGCTAGTTGACTGTTTTTGGAAACCGTTTTATTTTATTCTTCATGGTCTATATTGATAAAATATTATCATTAATAAACATAAAACATGAGTTTTATAGCGCGCGATATCATTGCGCGGCCACATAAAGTACAGCCAGCCCTATTACCACGGTCGCGAACCTACGAACTGCGCCCGCGTCCGCGTCCGTCCACCCGCACATCTAGTTAGTTGCCTTTGTAACCGTCTTCCGGGGTGGACGTGCGCCTAGATTTGGTTCCCTAAGGCTTCCGCGTTTCTATTGTAACTTTATATATTGTTAAATCGTGTATTGTGTGATCATTATATATTTAGTTTAAACGCGAGTGTATTATTTATTACACTTCACCTACCCCGACGAGGCACTCACTAATCATTATTTTTTTATAATATCAAAATAGGTAGTCCGATAAATGGCTGCCCAACGTTCGGCGTACGAACATTAAGAACTTACATAGTTTCGTGGTTTACTTAGTGCATGAGTTAGAGGACCTAATAAACACATGTGGTAGTGTTCCGTGTACTATGAACTGTGTTTGAACAATAGTTAAATTGTGCTAACTACCTATTTTGACTGTTACTACGAGTAACTTAACTAAATGCGTCAGTGTGGTATTCGGAACTAGTTGTTTATATAAACCGAACGCGCGAGCGTCGAATATCGGCCGTGGCGACAGATCAAAACGCGCCGCCGCTTCGCACCTCATGCTGATCGCTAGCTTGTCGCTAAGGGACGATAAGTATACCTTTTGTTTATTGAATGTTTTATTACGCGTGTATTTTGTTGTTGCTATGGACGATGGACATTGGACTTTCCGCCTAGCCCGTGTTAGGTGTTAATGTTAGACTGTGTATAGTATATACGAACTCTAGAACTTCATAAACATTCTGTGTTATGCCTCGAACGAGAAGTCAAACGGACGCAGAATCCAGTGTCGACATGGCGACTTCTGATGAATCGCCGACGGCTGGATGCACGCCGCTTGTAGATGGTAGCGCGGCACCATCACATTCTTCTGTGGTCATGACAGACCAACAACTGCTACGACTCGCGCAGTTACTCCAGGTGCAATCGCCTGCGGCTTCGTGTGTCTCGCCCTTGCCTGCACTTTCTCAAGGCAACTTCGCCAAGTGCACGGCGCGGTTTGACGGCGCTAAGGATAGTGACGTCGTAGCGTTTATTGACGCTATCGAGATTTATAAGGAGTGCGTCGGCATCGAGGATGGCATCGCTCTGCGTAGACTACCTATGCTTCTCACCGGGTTAGCAGCAACCTGGTGGCAGGGAGTTAAATCTTCAGTCGAGAGTTGGTCTGAGGCTATTAGCCTTTTGAAACAGACTTATGGACCGCGTCTTCCGCCGCACAGAATCTACAGAGAACTGTTTAATAAAGAACAAACCGATGAATCAACGGATTTGTTTGTATGCAGGGCAAGAGCCCTGATATCCCAATTGCCATCTGGTAGCCTTAAAGAAGAGGTACAGCTAGATATGGTGTATGGTTTGTTGAGCACCAAGATTAGAGAAAAGATCCCTCGAAGTGGTTTTAAATCTTTTTTGGAGCTATCATGCGAAGCACGACGTGTGGAAGATTTATTCGAGGAGAGTCGCCCGAAACAGCGTAAGTCAGACACCACAGATAAGGTATCACCAACAGCTGTTCAGAAGCCTGCTCCTATAACACCAGCTGGTACTATATCGAGGTCTACAAAATCGCGCCCGCTGTGTGTTTACTGTAAAAAGTATGGACATGAAAAATCCGACTGTTCCAGGCTTCGTGAACGAAATCAGTCTAGACATGCTGGAGACAAACCATCGTCATCATCGTCGCCGTACTCACCTGTTGTCTGTTTCGGCTGCGGTGCGCCAGACGTAATACGTGCCAACTGCAATACCTGCAAGGAAAAGGACTCGACGGCCTTCCAATCTGTGGCCGCCGTATCAGCAACACATCCGCCTCGTAGCAGACCTATAATGCTTGTCGAGATCTACGGGAAGACCGGGAAGCTATTAATTGACACAGGAGCGAAACAATCTATCGCGAGTGATAGCTTATACAAGCATTTGTGTTTAAATAATCACCTATTTGAAAAGGTGCGATATACTTTAAAGTTTGCGGGCGGTAAAACAAAATGTACTATCGTTAAGACCGCGCTAGTCAATGTAATGGTGCGAGGGGCGGTTGTACCTACGCAATTCGTTGTTTTACCAGGAGCAACGGAGTCGTTGCTTGGAATTAATTTCATACGGGATGCGGGTATGGTTATAGATTTTTCTAGGGATCAGTGGTCATTTAGTAATAAGTCTGGTACTTTTGTATTGGAGTATGAAACTGAGGAGACTCGTCTCGTCTGCTCCGCTATGGACTTATTACGCGAGAATGAAGCTTCGCTCGTATCACCACAGGAGCGTGTAGAGCATTCAAATCTTCTGGGTGATAATAAAGATATCTTCAAGCCAGGGGGAGCTGCTACAACTTTTGCAGTCCACCGGATCGATACCGGTGAACACCCTCCAATATCTGTCCCACCGTACCGCGTTCCGAGGCAAAAAGAAGCTAAAGAGAATTATGGACCACGGATAACACCTCATTTGCGTGATTTCGGGCATATTTTGTCACGCGTTCGTTATCGAGTGGAGGAGCAGCAAGATATTCGAAAAGCGACCGCAGACAAGTATCGACGTCCTACTCCCGCAATTAATGTGGGAGATTTGGTGCTATTGGATACTCATGCGTTAAGTAAAACGGCGAAAGGATTCACTTCTAAGTTTGCACCCCGTCGTAACGGTCCTTTTGTGGTGGCTGAGGCAGTAGGCCCTACCAGTTTTATACTCCAAGATAGTCAAGGGGTAACTATGGGGAAATATCACACCAGCGCTCTTACACCATATCACGGTAAAGGTGAAATTATCCAGAAGCCGAAACGGGGTAGACCGGCCAGGTCACAACCGAGTCGGGTTTGTGACCTGGAGGGAGAGGATATAGCGCGCGATATCATTGCGCGGCCACATAAAGTACAGCCAGCCCTATTACCACGGTCGCGAACCTACGAACTGCGCCCGCGTCCGCGTCCGTCCACCCCCACATCTAGTTAGTTGCCTTTGTAACCGTCTTCCGGGGTGGACGTGCGCCTAGATTTGGTTCCCTAAGGCTTCCGCGTTTCTATTGTAACTTTATATATTGTTAAATCGTGTATTGTGTGATCATTATATATTTAGTTTAAACGCGAGTGTATTATTTATTACACTTCACCTACCCCGACGAGGCACTCACTAATCATTATTTTTTATAATATCAAAATAGGTAGTCCGATAGTTTTCAATATTTAATTTGCATTTTTATAAACCAATTTTATTTTTTCCACCAAAACGCTACCAACTGTAATGGCCTCTCGTGTGTAGTGACCATCCGCAAAGCTAGTAGACGTATGGCTCAGCGTTCAATAGATGTATCGTACGGTGACGTCATGCATGACTGATTTGTGTTTCATGTCACGTGACAACATGCTTTATTTTTACATATAAATTAAGAAATTGGTTTAATTTACGATACTTTACGAGACTGCCTCGGTGACGCAGTTGTAATTGCGCATGCGTTACGACTGCTGTGCTGAGGTCTCGGGTTCGATCCCCGGGTCGGGTAAAGTGATATTGGGTTTTTCTATCTAGAAATTCCTCAGTATTAGCCCGGAGTCTGGTAAATGTGCCCGGTATGGCGATAGGCTCGCCCCCTATCACATTATGGGACCGAAATTCGGCGAAAAGTGGGTGTACTAGTTACACCTCTGCCTACCCCTTCGGGGATTACAGGCGTGAGTGTATGTGTGTATGTGTGTTACGATACTTTAAGACTATAAAAGTTTTTTAATTCATAAAAAGAACACCGACTTCAATTAAAACAAATTATGCGTCACTATAAAATTTGAGGGTTGCCCTTGATTTTTGAGACCCCATCATCAGATCCTGACTTGGTACCAATGGAACCACCTGGAAAGTATACCCTTTTAAACAAAAAAAAGAATTTCTCGAATCGGACCAGGCGTCCTCGAGTTATCGGGTAAAATACATAAAAAAAAAGATTCCGACGAATTGTTAACCTCCTCCTTTTTTGAAGTCTGTTAAAAATCTATTATAAAAAACAAAATTCTATCAGGTTTTCACTCACTGTCAACTACCCTATTGCGTCGCTTACAACGCTTATGATGCAGACTACTGTGAATAGTGGATGGTGGTTTGGGCTGAGTACGGTCGGTACTGACCTTGACTTTGGTCTCTGCGTAGATGGTGGGCAGCACGACTGGCAGCAGGTCGCGCACGAGCGAGGGCTTGTTGTGTGCGGCGGAGTTGAACGCGACCAGAGCCACGCGCCGCACGCCCAGCGCCGGGTCTCGCAGCGGCACCAGCAGCTCCGCCATGCAGCCGCGCAGCAGCGGGTCGATGGCTTGCGGCTACAACACAACACAACAACATACAACATACCAGCCATTGAGGCCGGCATGATTGTGTTGAGTAGCGAGGGATAGATTGTCTCTCGCTACTTGATACTCGAACTGGACGGCACTGCAAATACTATCAGGTGCATTGTGGTAACTTTGCCGTGCTAGGATAAAAAAAAGTCCATCACATCATCCAAATCTACCAGCGTGCAGACCGACTCAATTTAGTTTTAGATGCTTGGACTTTTGCTCCATCTCTAAGCAAATGGTGGGTATACCATTTGCTTAGAGATGGGCTAAAAACAAACTACAAAGTTTCCTAATTGGTAGTGATTTAAAACTGACCTTCCCTTCCAATAATAATCTTTTTTTTTTTTTTTTATCCTAGCACGGCAAAGTGACCGCACTTCACCTGATGGTAAGCGCAGTACGGTCCAATATTCCGTATTCTGAAAGGATTCTGGCAAAAGCTAGTAAAATAGAGTTTTTTTTTGTGCATCCCTTCACTAATACTGCAATGTTTTGATTGGTAATTTTGAATTTAATTAATTAAAAATTACTTTGGTTACTTATACATACATTTTAGCTTCACAGAGTGGGGGTTGAGTCAAAGTGGGAGCAATTGGTACGCCCATGAACAACTGGCAACACTCACCTGATCTGAAATAGTGAACTTGACAGCAGTCACTGCAGTTGTTCTTGTGAGTGGTTCGGGAGATTTCAAAAAGTCCTTCAAATGTGGCAATAACTCTTGTGGTTCTAGGAGACACAATTTTCCTAAGCATTCTGCAACCTGTAAACGAGACGTTTTTCTTCAAATATACTCAACACAAAAGAAACAAATCATAAATCAACCTTTACTAAAGCTATACTTACTACATTACGAGATCCTTCCTCCGCACATTGACAGTGCTTCGACAATTGCACCCATATTTCGGGTATAAAAGGTCTTAACGCCTCCACACCTTCCGGGGTGCATGACTCACATGCAATAATCTGTAAAAAATATATTTATTAGAGGTGTGCGAATATCGTTCGAATATTGGATTCGGAACGAATAATTCGTAATTTCGAATTATTCGCACAGATATTCATATACTATATTTATATAATTCTACTGTACATGTGTATGTCGCTGAACTCCTAAACGGCTGGACCGATTTGAATGTTTTTTTTTGTATGCGTTTGGGTGGCGCCCTGGATGGTTTAGATTCACAAATCAGCCCGACAGATGGCGCTACAGTCGGTGTGGCGCTGCTTGCCCGGGCAAGACGACGTCTGCCGAGCTCGCTAGTACATATTTATATTTTTATACACATATTTATCAGCCAGATACTAAGTACTGCATATCATCATCATCAGCCAGTGTCAGTCCACTGCTGGACGTAGGCCTCTCCCAAGATGCGCCACTGAGCCCGATTGGATATAAGTACTTTAAATATAATTGTGTCGTATAATCCCAAAGTTGGCTAAGTAGGGCACGACTTATATTTATACAATTTAAAAAAATACTGATAACTTTTGTCCATGTCAAAAGACAATTTTGCTGAATATTTTATTTTACTCTGAGGAGATAATAAATTTAATCAAACACAACAAAAATGATAAGAATTAAGCTTAATGGTGCAAAACATTGCAATAGTCGATGCAGATTTGAATTTCCTATATTGCCATATATTTTATTTATTTTTGCCCCACTACCTTCTTTGCCAACTTTGATTCTATTCGACTCAATATAGTATATGCTGACGACATTACCTCTCTAAGCGAATGTAACAGTAGATATTGCCGCTTGGGTTGCGCTTCTATCTCGCCCAGTATGAATGGCAGAAATTCAGGCAGGTTGCCCACAGCAACCGAACCCAGTGCGTAACTAGCGGCTGACTTCACCTCTTCTGACGACGGAGTGAACGAGTTCAATAGCACCTCTTTCAAATTTGGGATAGAACTTAAATCTCTGTGAACAGTTAAGTTTTATATGTACATTAATTTATTGCATATAGACAAGACGTAAGACGGGGCTAGAACACAGCACTCAAGGTATATTCAAACAAAAAAGTAGCAAGGTCGCAAATCGCAGGTTCCTTCGTTATGGCTTGCGTTTAATTTTAAACACCCTGTATTAACAAATATTAATGCTGGAAAAATATAAAAAAATGACATTCAGGTAGACATATTATTATCATTATAAGGTGTGATGGTGTATGAAGCCTACAAAAGCAGATGCACAACTATTTATGACTTCACTTGTCTGAGGGTGTTCAGCGCGTAACACGAAGAGACGATGTTGTGAAGTTGCTAGTAAGTTACTAGCTGTTGCTCGCGGCTCCGGCCTCGTGAAGGTCATGTTTGGGAGAAGTATACAATACAAAATGCCAATTTTCATGAGTTTAACTTCATAAATGACGGATTTTCATACAAACTTTCAACCCCTATTTTACTCCCTTAAGGAAAAACCCTTCCTTAGTGGATGCCTACGTCATAAAAGGTATCTACTGTTAAAATTTCAAGTCTCCTAAACAGCTGGGGTTAGAGACTTGCATTGATATGTCACGTCAGTTTCTTCTTTTATATATACAAATACTTAAGTTATTTTGTTGCATTTGTGATCAAAGAGACGTTTATGAAGTCCTTTTTTATAGATTGTATGATTAAATGAGTAAAATGTGACTGACAGATGTCGTCCGATCTCGGCGAGCGCGAGCAGTGCGAACATGTGGTGCGCGTCGGAGGGGGGGTGCGCGGCGTCTCGCAGGAACCCGCGCACAGCCGCCGCCGCCTCCGCCCCCTCTCCCTCGTCCGCGCCCTCCGCCACCACCACTGCTGCCACGCACTTCGCCAGCGAGTGGAACGCCTGCCATACAACACACAATACGTAATCTTATTATTTGATCGTTACACCAATTTGCTGGTGGAAGGAAATTCATATTCGCTCGTATAGCAACCACCGTACACAAGGTGTAAAACCCGCCATTGTGGCACATGCAAGTGTGTCGCGTTCCGGGATCAACCGGTGTACATCCGATTTTTGTCGGGGGTATAGAGTTGGGGTACGATATTTGGCCGTTTTGCAGCCTTCTGAATACTTGACACTGGACCCTCAACTGCTTCTTCACCTTCTTGCCCATGGCGTAGTGTGAAGAAGCTGGCCGGCAATATAGTATTGAGTAGCGGGGCATAAATTGTCTCTCGCTACTCAATACTCTAATTTGACGGCACTGCGCTTACCATCAGGTGGAGTGTGGTCACTTTGACGTACCAGGGTAAAAAAAAATCGCTTTAATACCAGGCTTTTGGAACGCGTCGTTAGTCACCAGAAAAATATTATCGTGCGGATATTAATGTCGGCCTACACTACAGTTGCCTTATTGTTTCAACAGTACCTAAGGTGTGATGATTATTGTTGGTCGTTATTCTGTCTGCATCATATTCGTAGTTGATCAAGAGGTGCAGTAGCAGTGGAGTTAGTTAGGTGTGTTACGATGCTATGAGAAGTAAACGGTAGGCAGCGGGTTTGCTGTGCCCTGGCATTGTAGAAGCCTATGGGCGGCGGTGACTACTTACCATCAGGTGGCCTGTCTGCTCGTCTGCTTATTGAAGCACTAAAAAAAGTGTGTGTGTGCAATTCACACACGGCAGAAGTGAAACTTACATTACGTTGAATTATGTCGCCCGCCTGCATTCTATGGAAGCCGAACCGTGAGTAATGATATCTGTTTTATGCAATTGAGTATTCGAATAATCAATTAAACGTCGTTAAAGCATTGACACAATCAAGATCAATCCCACTCGATCCCACTCGAATCCCCTCGAATATATGTTCTGCCTCATTCTCTCGTAGGCTTAGTCCTACAGATTTATGTGTTTGTCTCTTTTTACTGTCGCTTCTTCCGTTTCATCGAGTTTCAAATCACAACGATGCCAAAGAAGTTTCAGTTAAAAAAGTGTGGTGTACGGCACCTGTTTGATGTGATGCGCGGTGGCGGTGGCGTTGTGGTCGTGCGCGGCGTGCACGGGCGCCACCAGCAGCGCGAGCAGCTCGTGCCGCGAGCACCCCGCCACGTCGGCGCACACCAGCGCGCGCAGCACGCCCAGCATCGCCTTCAGCGCGCCGCCTGCACACACACACAAACACATTTTATTACACTTACAAAAGGATAAGATTATCTTAATATATATATAATTCTACTGTACGTGTGTATGTCACTGAACTCCTCTTGAACGGCTGGCCGATTTGAATGTTTTTTTTGTATGCGTTTGGGTGGCGCCCTGGATAGTTTAGATTCACAAATCAGCCCGGCAGATGGCCCTGCTGTCGGTGTGGCGCTGCTTTTACGGGCAGGACGTTGTCTGCCGGGCCCGCGAGTACTAATATATAAATCTGTAGCTTCTGTCTGTACATTTGAGTAATTTACCCGATATTGCGTGAAATATTCATTTTATGACTCATTGATCACGATACCGCAATATTTAAATAATTTTTCTGTTTGTCTGTGCTGTATGTCCGGTTTCAACTCAAAAACGACCAATCATCGCTAAATAACTTGATCGCGTAATTGATAGACTATTATTTATCCCTGAAAAATGTACGGTTCCCGCGAAATACTGTTTTGTTTTTCACAGAGCAAGTGATCGACATGATTTTTTGCATATTCTTCCTCTTCACATAAGTTTTAGGTCTAGGTTTTAGGTACATTGCGCGTAAAGATACATTGGCGCAGAGTGGGAGAGTCATCCGCCCTGGTGAATGGGGGTGTTTGGAGAATTTCACCACAGTAACCCCTGCCTATTGCTGGTTGTACGAGGCGAATAATTGGGGCCATCGGGGGTCGCGGACGCGTAGCGGAGGGCTGTCAGCCCGTATCGATGCACTCCAATTTCGGTGCATCGTGCGACCACGAGATAGAGGAGGGCACGGGTGGTAAGGCCTCGTTTGCCGTCGTTGACGCTGAGGGCGTCTTTCAGTACGCGGTGGCTAATATGACGCTACGCGGCACCGCGCAGGGGCGGTTCCGGCAGCAATTCTAGTTTACCTTAGGATACCCCAGGATCGCTCCTTAAGCGCCGAAGGCCACCGCGGGGTTTTTGCTGGTAGTCTCGGGTGGGGTATATTTGGGGGTAGTGACTCGACTGAGTGACTGCCCGGATAGCCATCATCTGGGCGTGGAGGTGATGGGTCCGGCTAGTCCAGCATAATCGTTTTATTCTATTACACTTCCCTCCGGAGTAAAGCGCTTTCCCCGCGATAAAAAAAAGAGTGGGAGAATCATTCGTACGCGGGTGATGAGTGTTCGTTGTGTAGTTACCCTGCAGCAGCGGCGACTTGGCGAGCGCGAGCACGTTGGGCGTGAGCGCGGCGCGTGCGTCGGCGGTGAGCGCGGCGGGACAGCGCAGGCACGCGCGCCGCACCACCGCCAGCGCCGTCTGCGCGCAGTGCAGGTCCTGCTCGCTCACCAGCGCCGGCACCTCCGTCACCACCTGAACACCACACATACACTACTTGCTCTGCACTGCGAGATAATAACACGCTACAATACCAACAATTAGAAACACATTAAAGTGTCTATTTAAGGCGGATACCTTAAATGGCACATAAACGATGATCACCACTGTACTGATCAATTTAATGATCACAGTTACACACCTCAATGCCCACTGTTAACAACTCCATGCCAGGATGTACTAAATACCAATTAGTCACAAGTGCGCACGGACAGCATAACCCTCTATGCTGAACTGCTACCAGACCAATAGTGGTAAAAGATGTGAACTGATGCTCACCATGCGTCCGTGCTGTGGACAGTCCCGGAATGAAATTTATCCCTAACTCTATTTTAAATCTGGCAGCCCTTGTGGTGCATCGAGTGAGTAGTCTGTTGTGAAACACGCGGCCGTAGATTCAATGTTCAATGGTCAAATATTTGTATCACAGACAGATGTTTGTTTCGGTTCTGGGTGTTGAGGTGTTGAGGGACCCTCCTCCTCCTTGCATCGCTTTCCTCATTGCTGAGGGTCGTGACCTCCTCCATGAATATCTTTTCCCATAATGATGTTCTTCCATCTGTCACGAGTTCTGGCAACTTGAATAGCATCATGGACTGTCATGGAAAGGTTGTGGCGGATTTGGTCGGACCAACGTGTTGGGTTGCGACCTCTCTCTCTTTTGCCCTCCACTTTGCCAGTGACGATTAGTTTTTCCAGATTGTTATCAGTCTTCCTGGCAATGTGGCCGAAGAACTCAAGGACTCTGCGTAGACAGGTTGTTGAAAGTCTTGTAGTGATGTTGAGTTCCTTGAGTATCGACACGTTAGTCCGGTGTGCTGTCCAGGGTATTCCAAGCATTTTCCGCCAGCACCACATTTCAAAAGCGTCAATTCTTTTGCGGTCCGCCGCCTTCAAGGTCCACGTTTCAGAGGCATACAAGAATATGGAGAACACGAGTGTACGAACGAGGCGTGTTTTTGTACTTCTGGAGATACTCCTGTTCTTCCAAATTTTTTGTAGCTGGGACATAGCATTTTTCGACATACCTATGCGTCGACGAACTTCTAGTTCCGACGAACCGTTATTACTTATGCTGGATCCTAGATAGATAAAGTCGTCAACTGTTTCGAGACTAAGTGCTCCAGTGATATGCAGCTTTTGGGCTCGGTCTACTACCATGATCTTCGTCTTCGCTCTGTTTATGGAGAGTCCCATGGTTTGACTGATTTGTTCCATTTTATCCAGAAGAGCAACCATTTCAGCCTCGCTCGAAGTAAGGAGAGTTGTGTCGTCGGCGTACCGCAAGTTGGTGAGTTTTACTCCGCCAACACTTACACCGCCCTCCCAATCTTCGCACGTTCGCCGTATGATGTATTCGCCATAAGCATTAAATAAGATTGGTGACAGAATACAACCCTGGCGCACTCCCTTGCCAAAATGAAAGGGTTTTGATGTCTCATTATCCACTCTGACTATACCTTGGCTGTTAATGTATAGGTTTTGGAGTAAAGAAACAAGGTGCAATGGTACTCCCATCTCCAATAGAACTCTCCACAAGCATTCCCAGTTCACACAGTCAAACGCTTTGGTGTAGTCAACAAAGCACATGATGACAGATGTATTGTACTCTGTTTATATGTTTTTATGTTTTATTGTTTGTGCTTCGAAGCAGTAAAGAATTCAGACAGATATCAACTACAATGTTACTTTACAATTGTTACGTTAGAAGTAAGCTTGAGTACTGTTCTGATATCTGGTCACCTAGTTATGCGATACATGATAAAAGAATTGAAAGTGTCCAAAAAAAGCTAATTAAACATTTAGCATATCATAGACGCATGCCCAAACATGTACTAACTTATCAAGATAGGCTAAAGTACCTCAAAATTCAACCTCTTAGTGCTAGAAGAGATATGTTAGACATGGTAAATTTACACAAAATATTAAATAATAAATACGACTGTTCCAATTTAGTGTTTAAATTTGCTTTGAGTGTTCCTTCACGCCCTCCTCGGAAATCACGTCCTATACTTCATGTCCGGCGTTGTCGAACCAACGTAGGTAAACATTCTCCCATCCCTCGTCTGTCTGCTCTGTATAACCGACTTTCAAATAAAATTAGCGATCTGGACATTTTTCATGATACTACATCTTCATTTAGAAGAATTATATCAAAAAATATTTATGAATTATAACAATCTGATAAATTTGAAAAAAACATTGAAGAAAATATGTACTTTTTGTTTAATTTAGTTTATTCACAATAATTATATGTTATTATTATTATTTCTAAGGAGCATGTTGTGATTACCTATAATTAAAATTACAATTAGTTTAGTATTGTTTGGCTTATGTGTTATGTACTGATGTGAAATTGTAAATTTTGTTGGTGATCCCTAATAAATAAAATAAAATAAAAAATAAAGTAAGCCTTCTCTACGAGTTGTCTTACGTTTAGAATTTGTTCACGAGTACCCTTGCCTTTTACAAAACCTGCCTGCTCTTGCGGAATTTGCCAATCAAGAAAGTGTCGAATTCGATTGTTTAGTATGTAGAGCAGGATTTTGCTGGCATGGGATATTAAGGCAAGAGTTCTGTAGTTGTCGCATATCTTCGCTGATCCTTTTTTGTGAAGCGGTAGAATAATTGACTTTGTCCAATCCTCAGGCCATTCACCAGTAATCCAAATTGAATTAATTATTTTGTGTAGTATGTTTATACCTGTGTCACTCAAGGCTTTCAAAATTTCAGCCGTAACCTGATCTGGACCTGGTGCTTTCCTATCTTTCAGAGAGTGCATGGCTGCCACCACCTCAGATTTTAGTATAGATGGCTCATGAGTGAAAGTTGCATCATAAAGCTGCGATGACCTTGGAGTAGACGTTGTGTCTGAATATAATTGTGTACAATATTCGCTCCATCTATCAGCTATCTCTTTCAGGTCATGAATAGGCTGTCCTGACGCATTTTCAATCACCCATGATTTTGCTTTGAATCTGCTGGAAAGTAATCGGACTTTTTTAAACAAATCTGAGGTCTGAAATTTCAATGCATGTTGTTCAATATCTGAGCATATGGAATTTATAAAGTTGTTTCTATCTTGACGACATTCCCTCTGTATGTCTTTGCCGATCTTCGCGTATTAGGGACCCTAGTCCCACATAATTCTTGATACCGACGATACAAGTTTGAATTAGTGTTACTTAGTATACGCCATCAACCGATCATTCAGATAGATTGAGTACATTTTTTTTTTATTTATGATAAAAAGTTCCGCGATATGATACCTTTAAATAAAAAAATATTGTGTTCCTTATCGTCGATTATTATCTGTATATATAAACGAAGAAACTGACTGACTGACTGACTGACTGACTGACTGACTGACTGACTGACTGACTGATCGATCAACGCACAGCCTAAACGGCTGGGGTTAGAGACTTGAAATTTTGACAGTATGTACCTTTTATCACGTAGGCATCCACTAAGGAAGGGTTTTTGGAAATACCACCCCTAAGGGGGTAAAATAGGGGATGAAAGTTTGTATGAAAATCCGTCATTTTTGAAGTTAAATTCATGAAAATTTGTATTTGGCATTTTAGTTAAAAATAAAAATTATATGTTTCAGGATTTTTGGAAATTCCGCCCCTAAGGGGGTAAAATAGGGAATGAAAGTTTGTATGAAACTCCGTCATTTTTAAGTTCAACGCATAAATATTGGTATTGATTGTATACTTTTTCTCCCAAACATGACCTCCACGCGGGCGGAGCCGCGAGCAACAGCTATCATTCTATATTTTCGAGTCCATATAGCAAAATAACCAATTACGAAATAATAGAATACGTGAATTTAAATAAGATTTATCAAATTTAAAATACACGAGTAAATATAATTTCAAAAAATACCTTGCTCAGTAGTTCTATGCTAATTGAGTTACTGTAGTTTTCGATGAGAGTATCCAACAGAACTAGTGTGGACAGTTTCAGTGCCCTCTGATTTTTCCTCAAGAATGATCCAAGTATGGGCACAGCATCAGCCTATAACAAAACATATTGTATATTTTAAACTAATATCATAAATGAAAAAATATATATTTTAATTGAACCAAACATAAATATATAAAAAACTTACCAAGATTGGTCTCAAATCAATCCTTAACGGAGATGATGCTATTTTAGTGAGAGCCTTGACTGTTGTCAGTCTGGTGATTTCGTTACGTAACCGCTCTAGGAGTATTGGTAGACACACTGGAAGCTCATTCTGTAATACAAAAACATCAAAATAACCGACATTTCTTTTGGATAGCTTTGTTAATTGATAATAATAAAGTTATGATTATTTGGAATGCAAATCTGAATATGCAGTTTTTCATGCACTTTTGCGATATTTGCTTGGGTCATTCCGTCACTTCGTGCAAATTACACTTCCAGATAAATTACCTCATGAAATTATGGCTTTGTTATAATGAATTATATTCGAATTAATACCAAATCACGTATTGAAAAAGTAGTGTACTTGTCATTTTAGATTTATTCATTTGTTTTTGAACATTTACAGTATAACAATCAAAAATTTCATTACACTCTGTTTCCAACCAGTACTCAATTTATGTTTCTAATATTTATTTACGTACTGTTAACTTTCTTACTTTCAATTATACTAGAAACTATTAGTTTAAATCATCACACGTTTATCTATATTTTTTGAAAAATTATAAACATAATAGGAACAATTAAAGAAACTAGTTTTATTTTTGTCATGTAAAAAATATCACTACCATCCACAGTCCAAGTATTGTCATTCTAATACGCAATTATAAATGACTGTCGCTGAGTAAGACCACAACGTGTTCATAGTAGCCAGTTAGCATCGATGGCAAAACCATAGTACCTGTATGTCTGTCGTTAACGAAATTATTTTTGATTCTTGTGCCTTTGATAGTATTTTGTCCAATTATAGTGTCATCACATTCCATCGAATTTAAAAAGGTATGTTCCACCTACGATCATATTTTTTTTCTGAAGTTAAGCCTTTGGACTCATTATCAACACCATTTAATTCGGAATTAGTTACTATATTTAAATAAAAAGTTATTTAACATATTCTTTATAATTCTCATTAATCTCTTCTTCATTTCCATCCGTACCATCCAAATTTTCTATGGATGGTTATATGGATTTTGGACGTATAAATTATAAACAAGATAAAAAAAGTGCCTTCTGTTGATGATCATTAGCTTCAATATTTTTTTCTGGCGCGGCAAAGTGACCACACTGCACCTAATGGTAAGCGCAGTGCCGTCCAGATAGAGTATCAAGTAGCGAGAGACAGTCTGTCCCCCGCTACTCAACACAATCATGCCGGCCTGCTGTTTAGCTTCTTCAAATTATGATTATTTGAATATTTTTTTTTTACTCCGCGAAACACCGAATTTTTTTCCTGTAAACAAATCTTGTCGACAACTTATTTAGTTTATCGAAAACACAAGTACACATCTGGCTAGTGTGTGTGTGAGTAAAGCTGCGTAGAAATTACGCGCGGCAGCCAATTTATTTTATTTGTTATAAATTGCCTATATCAGCTTATGGCCGACATAAGATAAGCCTTCGTAGATTGTGGTATAGGGAGGATTTGGTGTTCCAAAATATAATCCATAGATATTCTCGTAATTGTTCATAACTTGCATTAATAACAGTAACTTCTAATTTATAAAGGATAATGCTTATATTTTTCTCATTTCACTGTGTACTGATTAGAAACATGAACATTTTTTTTGTACTATATCCCGATACCTAAAGCGTATCCATACTTTTGACAACCATGTGATATAACAACTAGAAAATTAAATCTACCTACTAATCATAGTAGCTTAAAATAACTAATTACCATATATCGATATGGTAATTAGTTATTTTGGTGAATATCAAATTACGCTATTTAAATGTAGACTAAGGCCTAAACCCTCTCATTAGTAGAGGAGACCCGTGTGCAGCAGTGGAACAATGTTTAATACGGGGCTAATATTGTTATTATCTTTATATATACTGGGAGATTTTTTTACCGTCATGAAAAAAATAGGGCGTGATAGGTAAATGGAGTAGAAGCCTCAGGCATAGTTACTTTATTTTTTTTACTGACATAGGCTGAAATTAATCTACTAATATACACTCCTAATTTATAATCTATTTTACATATTAAAACATTTAAAAGAAGCAATAAAAAAAATTAAAATAATTCACTTTTGTAAACATTGTCAGCCTAAACTCGCGACAAATTAGTAGGAATGAATACGTAACGAATAACATAAAATCTATTTTCAAGGACAATGACCCCCGCTTACCCGGTCGCCCGCCGCCGCCGCCGCACATTTCGTTTAGTTGCATGCCATTAGGCACGTTGTGACGACGCGTGATTACGTTACCGCGCTAGTCGCCGTTGTCGGTCTCTCAGTGTGATATACCATAAGCATGTACGAATACAATAACAGTGTTAGTGGATTAAAACAGCGCATAATAAACGCTTTTGAGATTTTTAAACGTGATAGAGACACTCTTCATAGTTTAAAAAACAATTTATAAAGTCGTGCTACTTCGTGTTTAGAGAGAAACAGTGGACACTTCGAACGATTATTGGGATATCGCTAAAAGGTACATTTTAATTATTTTGTAATTATGTAATCAGTTTCATTTGTAAATAAGTTGATTTCAATCTTTCAAATATGCCCGGTATGTTGTTATACTCGTCCTGCATACCTACTGTTTTTTTCATACTGATAAATCATAACTAATGATTAGTTTAACATGTAACAATAACTACAGCATGTAAGAAGGTCCTAAGCCCTTAAAAGTATGAAGGTAAGATAGAAATAATCTCTCGAAATATTACTATGCACACGCCGTGTAGGGTGTATTTCTTTTATGGATTTTATTAGACTTTCGGAACTTTCGTAATAGAAATGCTAGTACACAAATACTGTTGTCTATAGATTCTATTCCACTTACACAACACGCCATATTATTATCAAGACGGTAAAAACAAATCACTATAATTCTACTGTACGTGTGTATGTCACTGAACTCCTCCTAAACGGCTGGACCGATTTGAATGTGTTTTTGGTATGCGTTTGGGTGGCGCCCTGGATGGTTTAGATTCACAAATCAGCCCGGCAGATGGCGCTGCAGTCGGTGTGGCGCTGCTTTTACGGGCAGGACGACGTCTGCACGGTTCGCAAGTTTTTGAAGTTATACTTCTTTAGGCGCGCTATGAAAAATGGTGAGAGTGAAATTTTAAGATTCGCGCGCATACCGTGACACACAAGTAACACCGTTATGAAAAAATGATGAGAGTGAAATTTTAAGATGCGCGCGTACGAACTATCCGTATGTATTATTTATTGATATAAATTAAAATATTATTTATATTTATTATTAATATTTGCATGCAATTATCAACTATTTTTTAATGATGCCAAAGAAGTATAACTTCTCACGCGCGTACATAAGTAGGTACACGCACCCATTTTTTTATAAATGTCGGTAAAGTCAAATGTAGTTACTTGTAAATAGTCTCCAAAGTGGCATAGTAGTTGTCCGCAGGCGGCGATGGCGCGCTCCTTGACCTCCTGGTCCATGTCGGTGGCGCGCAGCCGCACCAGCGTGCACTCGTACATCGCCGGGATGAACTGCCGCAGCTCCTCGGCCGGCGGCTCCACCTGCACTGCCCCACCCTCTAGCCCTTCCACGTTGTCTGTGTAACATCACCATAACATAAAACATCAACTAACTTTAGTAGAGGAGAAGGGGTTTAGATTCGGGTATAATTTAAGGGGTGTATGGGTGTGGACGGACGCGTGGGGCGAGGGGCGGTGTGTAGTTTGTACGTACCGAGCGGGCGCATGACCTTGACGAGCGCCTGCAGCACGCGCAGCGCCTCCGCCGTCACCTTGTAGAAGGGGTCGTGCACGCACGCGAGCACCGCGGGCAGCAGCGTCGCCACGTGCGGGCGCATGGCGGCGGCGCCGTGGCCGCGCACCAGGCACCACACGAACACCAGCGTCTCGATCTTCATAGACGACGCCGTGCCCTTATCGCTGCAACCACCAACCACAACAATATCAAAAACTATTGCATGTTAAATTACATGTAAAAAAGCAACGTAAAAAATAAATAAATTGAACAAAAATTATTTGAGATACCTTGTTCAAAGGTATATATTCTTTTATCAATAAACAGGTGTGGTGACAGTTAATCCGCTATATTTTATTTTTTTGTATTAAATTTAATAGTTTATTTATGTTCTATATATTACTTTATATGTATGTTTGCAATATTTTATTGTTGTATTACTTGATACATATAATTTCATATTGTTGTTTTGTCGACAACCCGCACCCTTTCCTAGTCAATGCAGTCCATTATAAAAGTTGTCTGTAAAAAATCATAGATAGCGGATAAGCTCGCTATTTGTACTTTATACAAACTTTTTTAGACTGCCTCGGTGGCGCAGTTGTAATTACGCATGCGTTTACGACTGCTATGCTGAGGTCTCGGGTTCGATCCCCGGGTCGGGTAAAGTGATGTTGGGTTTTTCTATCCAGAAATACCCAGTATTATCCCGGAGTCTGGAATCTGTGCCCAGTATGGCGATAGGCTCGCCCCCTATCACATCATGGGACCGAAATTTGGCGAAAAGTGGGTGTACCCCTCTGCCCACCCCTTCGGGGATTACAGGTATGAATAAAGTGTTGAATAATAAATGAGCTGAGTAAGCAGTGTTGTGACTGACGTGAGCGGCGGCGTCAGTGCGCGCAGCACGCGGGCCGCGTGGTCAGCGAGACAGCCGGGCGCGGCGGCGAGCAGCTCCCGCAGCAGTGCGAGCGCCGCACCACGCGCCCGCACGCTCCGCCCGCCGATCACACGCAGTGCGCCGCGCACCACGCACCCCACCTACACACACACACACACGCACACACATTGTACAATACTTTAAATACGACTAACGGACGACAGCTATTTATTTATTAACCGACTTCACAAAAAGGAGGAGGTTCTCAATTCGTCGGAATCTTTGTTTTTTTATATATGTTCCCGATTACTCGAAGACGCCTGAACCGATTCTAGAAATTCTTTTTTTTGTTTAAGAGGGTATACTTCCCAGGTGGTCCCACTGGAACCAAGTCAGGATCTGCTGATGGTTGGGATCTCACAAAAATCGAGGGGATCCTTCATATTTTATAGGGACGGATAATGTTTTTTATTGAAGTCGGTGTACTTTTGGTGCCCACAATTTTATATAGGTATTTATTTTAGCGAAAAACATTACTTTCTAGAGAATTTGTATTTGTTGCAAGTTAATTACTTATTCAACAGGTAATTTAATCTCTCTTATTTTACACAAGGTTTGCCATACTAATCTTTTCACAAAACTCTTAGCTTTCAGTTCATTTGATGCCAATTGTAATTATAATTTTACACCCTCCCTCAGTATCACCCAAACAACAAATAACCGATAGCCTATAGCATAGAAACAACGCAAACCAAAGATTTACCGCGTAATTTACATACAATAATTAAAAATGTAAAATCTCAGTCATATTGTTACATACGTTGTAAGATACGTTGCAATGTCGCTAAGCCTGTACACTGTACATTGTACAGGTTAACTTTATGGTTTTAAAAGTTTTTAACATTACCCTCTGCAGTAATAAAGCTTGCGGCGAGTTGTCTGCCGGAGTCCCGGACATCTGCAGGGAGGGCGGCGGCCGGGTGGCGCGCAACAACGCGGTGTACGCGCTCAGTATGTCGCACTTCACATTCTCCTCGCGTTCTGATTAAGCAATGCCATGTTTATTGTATATTAAAAAAATATATAATACGCAAAATGTACAATACACAAAATGTACAATACGCAAAATGTACAATACGAAAAATATACAATACACAAAATGTACAATACACAAAATGTACAATACGCAAAATGTACAATACGAAAAATATACAATACACAAAATGTACAATACACAATTTGTATTTTGCTGTACATCATAATAGTATGTCTATTTCCCTATGATGACCACCCATTACTTTTGTGTCTCTTCAGATCGAATCCATGTAAAGGTTGTCTGGAAGAGATCGCAGTTAGCGATAAGACCGCCGTTTGTACATTCTATTTTAAGTTTATTGCAATGTACTGTTAATATTTGTATTCTGGTGTACAATAAAGCATAAATAAATAAATAAATAAAATACACAAAATGTACAATACGCAAAATATACAATACGCAAAATGTACAACACGTAAAGCGACTAAAATACGCGAAACCACGCAATATTTTAATGGTATTGTTTTCATAATCACTCCGTCGAAGTACTTACAGCGCACCAGTAGGGAACGCAAAATACATCGATAGATCGATAGGGTCACAGAAAAATAATCTCCACAGACTATCTTTTGACATTGATTGTCAAAATTTCCGCAGTGGTTAAAAAATTACCTCGTATGTGTTTTCACGCTAGTTAGTTGTTTTATGTGTGTTTATTTTGAGTTTTGTATATTTTGTGTGTTCTTTTAATTTGTGTTTTGTTCATTTTGCTCTGAAAGGAAATTCATGACACCACGAGGATTTATGTAAATATTACTTGTCAACTATTTTTGCCTGCACCCAAATTGTTACTGCTGTAGTTGATAATCACCAACATGTCGTAGTCACATAACCTATCTCAAAAATAAAACAATACACCACCTTTGAATCTTGCAATGAGAGCAGGTGACACTGTATGATACATCTCCGCCAGCAGTTCGTGGCGTGTGGATATAACTGATTCCAAGCATTTCGCTGCGGCGCGTCTCACCTAAAATTAATTTACAAATCATATTATTTAAATATTTAAAAAAAGCAGCGATAGCGCAGTTGGTAGCGGTACGGGCTATGAAAACAAAAGTCGTATGTTCGAAATCCAAATGGCATACACCTCTGACTTTTCTAAAGTTACGTGTAATACACGCCTGTGAATGTTAATTATCGCTAGCTTTAACGGTAAAGAAAAACATCTTGATGAAACCTACATATCTGATAATTCTCATAAGAATTTCGAAGGTATGTAAAGTTTACCAACCCGAATTAGGCCAGCGTGATGGACTAAGGCCTAACCCCTCTCATTAGTAGACGAGGCCCGTGCCCAGCAGTGAGACATACAGGGCTAGTATTATTATTAAATCGCCATTCATACAGAGCAAATGGTATATACAACAGTAGGTATACCACCTAAAAGAATTAAACCTCGATAACTAAATTAACCACTCAATCCGGACATAGTTGGCCACGCCATACTAGCAATACTCGTCCTTATTGACGTGCGTATTAAGCGTATTTGTAACGTTCACATAATGGTAATAAAGTTGATTTTGGCTTGTATTTTTACTCTCTACTTATTACCTTATTCCGAACACCAGTGTCCTTGTCTTAAAAATATGTCTGTATGTCTGATTTATTATATTGTCATATGTGTCTGCGGGCTTGTTGATAACTCGTTGATAACTAATATTCATAAACTTTGGGGTGTCATAATGCTCGCGAACATATAGGGACCCCAATTATACCAGAGCAATTAGCAATAAAAATGGACCAATTATGTGTCGGAAATCGACGCAATGCAATCGTATACCAAAGTAATACGCAAGTGTCGGCTGCAAAAGTGAAAAATGCAGTGAGAAATTATTTAACAGTGTTGCTGTCATACTTAAGTAACAACGTTCATGAATACGGGAGTTAGTGTACATTGGGGTTGCCATCCTCGGAATTCAAATATTAGGATTCTTAGTTTTTGAACTTAGAAAAACCAGGACATGTCAATTTAAAAACAGGACACATTGCGAGCCGAGACGCAAAAGATGCGACGCCCCCCATTGCAAAAGTGGTGTGCTAATATTAAAATACAGGACCTTATCAGAAAAACCAGGACATGTCCTGGGAAAACAGGGCGGTTGGGAACTCTAGTGTACATACAAACACAAAGACGTGTTCGAGTTACCTTCCAGGACATGTCGTCATCATCCGAGTACTCTTCAGAATCCGAGTCTGGTTCCGCGTCCGGCGTGAACGACTCGTCTTCCATCTCCTCGTCGTCGCCGTCACCCTCCGCTTCTTCATCTTCATAGTTGTAGTTTGGATCGTACGTTATCATTTTCAAACAGAGATCGATTATCTGCCAACGAATTCACTTATTTAACCAGTCATGACATAACATAAGCTTGCCGGCGGTGCGGCGGTGCGTTCAAATACTGGCTAGTTTCGCTGTTCTTACATGCTATTTTTAACTATAATGTTTTGGAAATAAAAATGATTATGGCTTGTATTTTACTGACTACTTTTTTTTAAATATCCTTATAGACACGAGTTATTAATAAGAGTACGTATTACCAAAGAGCATTATATGCGTATTACACACCATCGCCTATAAAATATACATCAATTTTATATTGAGAATAAATACAATTATGGAATACTAGCGACCCATCCCGGCTTCGCACGGGTAATGTGGTATGTGTGGTAATGGGGTAATGTGGTACCAGCTTATTACGTTCGAGCGTGGGTGTTAGATTAGGTTATTTTCGTCTATGCGTTGTTTCGTAGCTTGTTGAGCTCCCGACAAGGTTTTCCAAGAGGATTACAGTATGGGGTTCTTCAAGAAGGGAATAAATAGGTTTACGAAGGGTCGACAACGCGCATATGATACTCCTGGTGTTGCAAGCGTCCATAGACTACGGCAACCGCTTACCATCAGGCGGGTCGTAAGCTTGTTTGCTACCATCCTGATAAAAAAAAAGCTTCCCACCCGACATAATCTATTCCGACATTTTCAACAATCATCGTCATATTTCAGCCAATTTACACAAAACTTTTATGAATTATATAATTAAACTTTCTCCATAAATGGCTCCGCATATTGATGAGATCCGAATAAAATATGTTCAGTAGTTTATGAATTTATCGCGTTCATACAGACGCGGTGAAATGACTTATAATATATCATATAGATTTATTTCAATCAATAATTCCCACCCATATTTTTCAACTACTATATCTTACTTATCAGATAAATTTAACAGGATTGTTGAACAATTTTTATGAATTACTAAGGTTTTATATAAACTTTACGACATGCTATTCGGGATATTAGGGAAACTATCACGAAAACGAAGACAGACGATAGTACTAATGATACTTTTGATGATGGGTGAGAAAAAAAATATTCTAGTAATCTACCACTTCCGTCCCTTTTCACGAAATCGCTCCCAGAGATTGCAGGAAAGCGATAAGAAAGATTTTACACAAAAAGAAACACTTACCGTTGGTATGTGAGGTTGGACTTCTTTAGGACATTTAAGAACAAATGCTTCGAGTGCCTGCAAGCAGTGCTCGCGCAACTCTTCATCAGCGTCGGTGGAGTATTCTAACACTTGCGGCGCGACACGCCACAACTGTTCGCCGAATCTGTGTCCTGCTTGACGACTAAAACCGTTTTCAGCGATTGTTATTCAGAAAAACCAATAATAATAATACTAGCCCTGTATTAAACATTGTCCCAATACTAGGCACTGGCCTGCTCTACTAATGAGAGGGTTTAGGCCTTAGTCCACCACGCTGGCCTAATGCGGGTTGGTAGAGTTCACATAAAATAAAATAAATATAAAAAAACATACTTTCGAATTTCTTATGAGAATTCTCAGGTATGCAGGTTTCCTCACGATGTTTTCCTTCACCATTAAAGCAAGCGATAATTAACTATGAATACACACGTAACTTTAGAAAAGTCAGAGGTGTATGCCATTTGGGTTTCGAACATACGACTTTCGTCTTGGCAGTCCGTACCGGAACCAACTACGCTATCGCTGCTATTCTATACCCAAAATATGAGCAATGGTGGTCCACTTCATAAAATTTTTCGTTTACTGTTCTGACTGTGTGAAATCTAGCAATATTTTTTTATTTCATAGTTTTAGCACAGTTAACTCAATGTCCTTGCCTATGAGCTAAAAACGTGAATACGAAATAGTCGTTGTGTAAATGAGTTACTTTATTGTGTTATTTTGCACGAAAATTTTAAGTATTTTATTTAGCCTTGTCACATTTGATATGGCCATCAACCATACGCGACCAGTTGGCCACCCCTGATATACAACACAGACTTTACTTCATCAAGCACATCTAATCATTGCATGCAAATATGCACATTACGATTATAAATCGGTTTACTAGTGGTACTTAATACATATTTGTACCAGACCGCACAGACCACCATACAGGGGTGAAAAACAAGCCTTAATGGCTGGTTCCAGCAAGTCGTAGCCTGAAGTCAGCTGGTATATATCCAGTAATTATTGTGATTGCTCTGTATTTGACATAAGGTGCAGTGGAATCAGTTTGCCGTGCCAGGTTAAAGATATTTACTTCATAAGACACACTTTTCAACTGATTTGAAAATTTTATAGGTTTCACAATTAAACTAAATAAATACATGTCTTACCAGATTGAAGCAATACATTGTATGTGAGTGCGGCTAACATTAGACGATGTGGATGAATTCAGGCCCTCGAGGAGATGGTCTATGAGTTTGTTGTAAAGAGATGAATTGCATGACATCACCAGATGTGACAGAGCGACGATGGTGCGCTTCCGGACAGCCTAAACAAATAGTACAACCTACTTGTATTCCTTAATACCCAAAGAACTTTATTCAAAAACACTGTATCAGTGTAAGGTAAACATTAATATTTATACCTCAAAATAAAACTGAACATTCTATTTACCCTTCCGCGACCTAATTAGTTATGGTTCGAACTGTTTTTATAATAATTATATTTATTTACCAAAACATAATTGTAAAAATTCAAAATATACGTCGACTGTTTTGCTATATCTAGAGTTATTGTTTTCGTGTTCACCAACACTACCTCCGTTTTTCGCTACAACCCTGTACAATTATTGTACATATTATTTGTTATACATAAATACAATTGTATTACTTTTATTGTTTTACATTATTTTGAGCTGGCCAAAACCGACTAAGTATTCAAGTGATAAGCAAAATCTATGAATAAGGCCCACATAATAAAAATATTTATTTTTCTCGTAATATACTTAGAAACTTATTAATAGCAACAAATATTCAATTGAGAAAACTTTTATCACACATCTACTACATTTTCATCTACATCTAGTTAAGTTACAAATAAATAAATAAATAACACCCAACAGTCACACACATAGCCCCGACCCCACACTAAGATACGAGTCTTGTGTTGTGGGTATCAGGACTACAAGAGACTTTCGGTCTCACAACACCCAGACCCCGGACACAAATATCTATCTTTCAAACAAACATTTGTCCCGGTGTGGGAATCGAACCCACGGCCTCTCGTTTCACAGCCAGCTACTTGCCAACTGCGCCACGGAGGCTGTCGAAATAAAAAAGGCACTAACCTGACGTGGAGATGCAAGCTGAGGCAGCAATGAATTTAGTAACATGGGGTGAAAAGATATCAAGAGACCACCAAATCTGCTGAGTAAATCTGCCAAGATATCCAAAGCTTCTAATTGGACTGAAACATCTTCTTGCTGAAATATATATAGCAAAATCTATAACCTGCAAAGTACACATCCAAAAAAGTTTGATTTATAATAATTATATTCAGCTTTCTTATTTTTTATTTATAGTGACAGTCCATTGAAGATATATTTCAGAAATTGTGAGGTGCAGTAATGATTGTCTTTTAACTAATAATCAATTGAATGTAACTTGAATACCTTGATTATTATAAGGTTTTGCAGGCAGAAAGGAACAAAAATGGGTAAAATATATTCGCTATAACAATTTTGGATTGTCAACTAAAGACCTAATTCGGTCTATTGGTTTGACCAATGTAGATTAAAATCTTAGGTCTTTGGTTTGTCTGCCTACATACCTTATAACTTTCAACGCTGCACCTGATAAATTAGAGGATTGCATTGGTGAATATTCAGTTTATCTTAATTATAGTGTCTCATAACAAATATCTCATATTTGAATCACAAAACATACCTTCTCAATAGCACTGCTCAATTTTCCTGTAATTTTCTTACAGACATTGGCAGCTAATGTGTTAGACCCTAAAGGTAATTCAGATATGACAGTCTTTAATCCAATGCTACTGATATCTCTGAGTTGTTCTGTGTCTGAGAGCATATTCGCACATAATGTGTCCACAATGCCTTCTACCTGATATTCCTTAACTTTGTTTACCAATGGGCCCAAACTGTAATTAAAATACATTTATTTAATTAATATGTATTTTATTGTACATAGTAAACAGAATAAATATAATAATAATAACAGTTTTGATTATTTGATTTGAACAAAATTTTGCTATATAGAGTAATATACATATTCAGAATTAGCAAATTTTTTCTTCATCTTTTGTGTCTAGATTCAATATTTTTGCACTTTTTTGTCAACTGGTAATACAGGTTTCTTCAGGGCACATTTATCTTAGAAAATAATGCTCATAAATGCATGAAAATAAGTCATAAATATGCAGTACATTATAGCTTATCATCATTATGTACAGCTTAAACAAGGCTTAAGAAGAGTAGTCCTTAAACGGTAGGCAGCGGCTCTGCTGTGCCCTGGCATTGCAGAAGTCTATGGGCGGTGGTGACTCCTTACCATCAGGTGGCTCGTGTGCTTGTCTGCCTATTCAGGCATAAAAAAATACAGGTAATATTTTAAGTCTATTTTCGCTGGTGGTAGGATATTCGTATCCGCCCGGATAGCGACCACCGTACACAGGGCGAAAAACCCGCCATAGTGGCACACGCAAGTGTGTCGCGTTCCGGGATCAGCCAGTGTATTTCCGGTTATCGTCGGGGGGCTAGAGTTGGGGTACGATGTTTGGCCGTGCCGGTATTAGCCGGTTCACAGTCGGTTGGAGGCGTGTTGATCCGTCGGCCAGGGAGACCTGTAGAAACGGTTGTACCGCTGGCCGCCCGCGGTACAGTACAGGGGCCCAATCGTGGCTAACCACCACGAGAGGCTGCCCCACCATGCCGCGCATAATCTTGGGTGGGTCCGTCGTGCCGGTTGGTGACCGGATGTGGGGTCCCGGCGGCCTATCCCGGGAGGGTACGGGGGCCCTTCCGTCCGGCGGATCAGCTCACCTCCTCTTGGCTCTATTAGTGGACCGGCGCTTGTTGCGGCCTTCTGATTACTCTGACACTAGACCCTCGACCGCTTCTTCACATCCTCCCCCCATAACTCCATGACAGTGCCTATAAAGAGAACAGGACCTACAGCGGTGCGTAACCCCACCACCGCTTTCACAATGGAGTTCGCTAACATCCGCGGACTCCATTCGAACCTTAATGCCGTCCACCACCATCTTGAGACGGCCCGGCCTGCTCTTCTCTTCCTGACGGAGACGCAGATTTGTAGTCCGACCGATACCACATACTTGCTTTACCCCGGCTACTCACTTGAAGAAAACTTCAGGCCGAGGGCCGGGGTATGCCTGTATGTTCGGTCGGACGTCTGCTGTCGCCGTCTGCGCTGCATGGAGGACCCCTCCTTCTCCACCCTGTGGGTACACGTTGACCTCGGCTCTCAGAGTCGGGTTTACGTGTGCCTTTACAGGTCACACGACGGGGACGTTGAGACAACTCGGCTATTTGATTACATTAGCCAGGCGACAGACGACGCGCAGGAGCAGTTCCCAACAGCGGAATTGGTAGTTCTGGGGGACTTCAACGCACACCATGAGTTGTGGTTGGGCTCCTCCAGAACTGACCATGCTGGCAGAACTGCTCATGCATTCGCCTTGACTCATGGCTTGACACAGCTGGTGAACCAGCCTACCAGGATCCCAGATGTGGCGAGTCATGCGCCCTCTCTGCTGGACCTTCTGTTGACGAGTCACCCGACCGGGTATACGGTGTCGGTTGGTGCTCCTCTGGGGACCTCCGATCACTGTCTGGTTGGGACGTCAGTACCTCGCGCTTTGCCTCCACGTCCCGTGAAGGTCAAGCGCAGGGTCTGGCACTACTCGTCGGCAGATTGGGATGGTATGCGCGATTATTACGCATCCATCCCTTGGCAGCAGCGCTGCTTTGAGGGAAAGGATCCTTCTGCGAGTGCCGACGCCGTTGCCTGCGAGATCAGACTAGGAATGGAATATTACATTCCTTCCTCTGAGATCGCGGGCAACGGCCGAGGACGCTCCTGGTTCAATCGTGCATGCGCCGATGCTGTTGGTAAAAAACAGACGGCGTATCGCGCTTGGATCAGGGGTCGCGCTAAGAAGGATCCCAATCTCAAGTCCCTCAAAGCAGCCTACAACCGTGCTGCCAAGGCTTGCAAGAGGGAGTATGTTAGAGCGGATGCCCAGCGCGTCTCCAAGATTGGATGTGCTTTGGCCGATCACCCGACAAGCAGTCGTGCTTATTGGAGCTTGGCTAAGGCGGTCCAATCTAATTTCTGTCGCCCTTCGCTGCCACCGCTGAGATATCGTAATGGAACACTGGCCCATAGCTCGCAAGAGAAGGCCGATTTACTGGCAAACCTCTTCGCGGCTAATTCGAGAATCGAGGACTGCAATGCTCCTTTACCACCTACGCTGCCCGGTTGCGGTCACACAATGCCTGATATCCGTATCAGGCATTGTGATGTGCGGCGTGAGCTGCAGTCTCTCGACGTCCGGAAGGCCAGTGGTCCGGATGGTATCCCAGCGCTTGTTCTCAAAAAGTGTGCAGCGGAGTTGTCTCCTGCACTGACGCGCCTATACCGATCGTCCTACCTCTCAGGTGTTGTGCCTGAATCGTGGAGGGAGGCCAATGTGCAGCCGATCCCCAAAAAGGGTGATCGGTCAGACCCTAACAATTACCGCCCAATCGCCATCACCTCAGTGATCTGTAAAGTCATGGAGCGACTAATTAACAGCCAATTAGTTCGTTACCTGGAGGATCACTCGTTGATCAGTGACAGACAATATGGT
Source organism: Laothoe populi (assembly GCA_905220505.1). NCBI lineage: Eukaryota > Metazoa > Arthropoda > Insecta > Lepidoptera > Sphingidae > Laothoe > Laothoe populi. The sequence continues at coordinate 14,779,094 of HG992148.1, forward strand.
TTCCGCCATAACCGATCAACGGGTGATCTTCTAGCGTTTGTATTGCATCACTGGGGCGAGGCGATTGACAGGCATGGCGAGGCTCTGGCTGTGAGTCTCGACATAGCCAAGGCGTTTGATAGGGTCTGGCACCGTGGCCTACTCTCCAAGCTCCCGGCATACGGTCTGCCCGACAACCTGTGCAAGTGGATTTCCGGCTTTCTGCATGAGCGTAGAATGCGTGTCCTCGTTGATGGACACGCTTCGCAGTTCATGTCAGTAAATGCCGGAGTACCACAAGGTTCTGTGATTTCGCCCACCTTGTTTCTTCTGCATATCAATGATATGTTGTCGCTTGGCAACATTCATTGCTATGCAGACGACAGCACGGTTCATGGGCGTTATTGCAGCAAGCCTCCTGGTTGCCGGGTGGATACTGAGAGGAGACGCGAGGATCTTGTCATGGAGCTCAACCAGGCCTTGGATCTCATATCATCATGGGGTACCAGGAATCGGGTTGAGTTTAATGCCAAGAAAACCCAGGTGTGCGCGTTCTCGTGCAAGAAGTCTCCGTTTTCTCCAATCCCCGTTCTTCAGGGTGTTCCACTCGCAATGCGGAATGACCTTATTGTCCTAGGTATGGATATCCGCTGCGATCTTAATCCAAGGAGTCACATCGAGGGCGTAATATCCGCCACTTCCCGCAGGGTCGGAATCCTGAACAGGGTGCGGCGGTTTTTCACGCCCGGTCAGCTCTACCGCTTATATAAAGCACAGGTGCGACCGGGAATGGAATACTGCTCGCACCTCTGGGACGGTTCCGCAAAATACCTCCTCGATGCCTTGGACGGGTTGCAGCGGCGGGCCATCCGCATTGTGAATGATGCAGACGTGAGTAACAGCCTGGAGCCGCTACAGCTGCGTAGGGATATTTCCTCGCTTAGCGTGTTCTACCGTCTGTATCATGGTGAATGCTCTGAAGAATTGTTTGATCTTATCCCATCCTCTCCCTTCCATACCAGAACCACGCGTACTGGATTGCGGAGCCACAGCTTTGTGGTGTCTACTACCCCGGCCCGAACTAAGAGGTTCGCAAACTCGTACTTTTGCCGCACCATTAAGCTGTGGAACAGTTTGCACAGCTACCGTGTTCCCTCCTTCCTATGATCCTGGGTCCTTTAGGTGTAGTGTGAAGAAGCTACACAGCAGGCCGGCATGATTGTATTGAGTAGCGAGTGATAATCTATCCCTCGCTACTTGATACTATAACTGGACGGCACTGCACTTACCATCAGGTGCAGTGTGGTCACTTTGCCGAGCCACGATAAAAAAAAAAAAAAAAAAAAAAAAAGTCTACTGAAATACACACAATAGCTTTTTTATGGTAATTTTGTTTCCGAAAAACAAACAAAAAACTTTTAAACCTATAACTTTTCAAAAATTTCACTTAAATCAAATAGCCTGCCAACTCTCAATTTTTTTTAGAACCATTAAACTTATTATTCCGTCTAATTACACACATCCATAAAGTATCATAATTTTGCAAATATGAGAAAACCTATATAAAATTTAAATGTTTGTTAATCAGTGCTAAACCTTAATCTAGCTGATTGCATGAATCTTTCTTTGAACTATTAACCTGGGAATGTGTGTTGGCACTTCTGCACCTAGTAAAGTTAGAACAAAATATATTATTGTAGCAACTGACTAGCTATTAAACATGTGTGTCACCTGGGGGTAAGTAATCTCCACCACCCAAGAATACAATCATGGGGGTATTAATTAAAGTAATAGTAAGTAGTATAATAAGAGAGGAAATTTTAACAAACATTGTAACAAAATGTAAAAACAATATTACATTGCACAGCTTCACACATGGTACAGTTAGCACTTAATATAAAAAATTACATAAAGATTTCGAATACAAACACTAAATGCACAATAATAGATAAACTTTAGTGGCAAGTTTTAATTTAATTTGATTCAAATCATTATAAAAATCCTAATTTGGAAAAATGTAAAATATGATTTTCTCTATTCCAGATCTCATTTCATTTATAATATTAAATGTTCTTCCAATACACTAAACATTATCCATAAAATCTTGTATAAATCTTCAGTATTAATATTGCCCATTTCATTGTTCATTAATTTTCTTTTTAATCTAATGCTATATCACTTAATAACTTTATATTAAATAAGCGAATATGTTAGCTGGTGAGATCACACCAAAAAAACAGCTTTTAATACTTATAGAGGAAATAACCTCCAATAGGGACTAGACACTATGAGAAAAGCAAAACTGTCACTTACCATTTCACAGCTAAGTTTTGGACCTCACCATTCTTATCCTCAAGCAGTCGGAGAAGCATCTTCACCACCTTTCTCTCAGAGTCATCATCAAGCTTGATACTGTCTTTTTGCAACTCAGTCATCAAATCATTAGTTGCCATAAATCTGAAGTCTTTGTCGTTAGAGGTCATCTAATAAAGACAATTTCAGCAATGTTATACACACTTAGATCGCCACAGTTAATGTTAACAAAGTGTACCGGCTTACCTTCTCCAAAAGGTGAGCAATATGATAAGATACATTAGCCATTTTGCAATAGTTTCAATTATAAATCACCACAGTTAAACTTTGATAACCAAAAAAGGAGAATAAAACAAGTAATCACGAACAACTAAAAAACAAAAAAGAAACCATTTAAATAGTTTAAATTCAGGAAATAAAATCACCAAACCCAAAGCTGACTTCTTCATCAAAATGTTTGATCAAAATGCCTATTATTGCCATTCATTTGCCACGAGTGTGACAAGATTAAGAATCAAAATTTCCCCATAACACAAAAAAAACACAAAACGATACTATTTCGGCAACTTTTCCCTAATTACATTTTAAATTCCATATTAGATTGTTTTAAAATATGCTTAGGAATTCTTTGTGGTACTTGCTTATTCACCCTAATAAAATAATAACTTATAACAGTGACGACAGAAGATTCGTAGATGAAAAATAATATTTTTTATAGATTACATTTTTAGTAAGGACAAAAGTGTATAGTGTCAGGGGAATGTCGTCAAAGAGCATTATAATCAAAGAGCATTAAAATACTACTGAAACATGTCATTGTTATTGTTGTGATTTCTTCTTCTTCTTGTTTCAATGGACTATGCGGAGGAACGATTCCACAATTTTGCCAATGTCACGTAATAAAATAAACAAATGTTCGGATCGTACCTCGATCGAATTACACAAACTATGGACACTAGTAAAGATAGTAAAATTGTGTTGAGCTAATCATTTGAAACCAAGATGATTTGAAGGATAGAGATGTTAACAATAGTATAACACAGGATAAGAAAAATAAATAGAAAAATATATATGGAAAAAAAATATATATATATAATATATATAAAATAAAAATAATACGGAAAAGTTATAATTTAATTTTGTTCTTATCTATAAATTTACCTATAAAGTAAACAAATGTCGAAAATGTAAGTGTCAGAAGAGTTTTCATGCATGTGGGACGAGGAATATCTATAGGAAGGATGTCATATAAAGACTGTTGCACAATGGGACAGCTAAAAAAGATGTGGTCAAGATAACCATCATCTAAACCACACTCGCAAAGTGAATGATCACGAACTTTAATTTTGGACAAGTGAACCGGAGTACAAGAATGATTTAATCGAATTCGACATATTATGGAAGAAACAGATTTATTTAATTTTTGAAAAATTACAAACCATTGTTTTGGAGGAACAGGAAACTTTGATGATAATATGAATTTAAATACCTCAGCTGCTACTACAGAGTCTTAATCAACACCAAAATTTAAAATAACTTTTGGCTGAAATATTAGTGCTTCATATGGCAGTGAAAAAGTAATTTTAAAGGGAAATTGAAGAATAGGGTCAGGCAATCGGGAAAATTTAATAAAACTGCGAAGAAGGCAAGGTAAATCAAAAAGAGAATTGTATCCAATTATTTCAACAATGCTCGCTAGGCATCTAAGTTTTTCGAGTAAAGGATGATTGGAGTTTTGGGCAACTTTAAAAAAAATTATCTGACAGAAGTTGTCTACGTAAATAAAGAGGGGCATCACCACATTCCACTTGCATGGCATTAATAGGAGAGGATTTCATGGCACCTATAATTATACGAAGGCATTTCGATTGAATTTTTGATAATTTTTCAATTGCTCTTTTATTGCAAGGGTCTAATAGAAAAGATCCATAGTCCAAGTGGCTGCGAATAATGGAATTATATAGTAATTTCTGAGAGAAGGGATGAGATCCCCACCACACACCAGACAGAGAACGAAGAATGTTTATGTTTTTGTCACATTTACTGGATATATATTCACAATGAGGGGCTCCTGACATTCTAGAATCCAACCACACACCCAAGAATTTCACAGAATTAACCTGAGGAATCATTATATTATCTACGGAAACAACAACAGAAGGAATAATTTTCCTTTTTGTGAATACTACAAATTTGCACTTTGATGCAGATAAAGATAAACCATGATTAGCTAGCCAAGTGGAAAGGTTTTTCAGAGCTAAGTTTAAGCGATTACACGCTTCATGAGGGTTGTTGTCAGAAACATATAATGCCAGATCATCCGCATACTGAAGAATAGAGCAGTATGATTTTAGGGGGTTTGTTTTAGCTTTAAGGAAAAATATTTTTGGGAGTTGGTAGCACTGAATACTGTAGTTTTTTTTTATTCATGTCCATGGATACTAGTCCTTCAGACGTATACATAAATTGTTAATCATGGAGCAGGACTGCCAGATCGAATAATTGGATATAAAATGTGTACCTCACTTTGCTCCTTATAGGGATGATTTTTCAAAAACGTTGAAACACGTATTGCTTTATTTTCTACCAAAAGGATATTAAGGATATGAATTTACAGATCCCTGAGTCGAATTATGGATTTCCCATACAAATTTTGAAATCCTATTTGACTCCTTTCAAGGTTGTTTTTTGAAAAAAAAGATAGCCTATGTCCTTCTCCAGGATATAATCTATTCCCTTACCAAATTTCATTACAATCCGCTCAGCCGTTTAGTCGTGAAGAGGTAACAAACAAACAAACAGAGTTACTTTCGCATTTATAGTATTAGTATGGATTCTTTATGGACAAGTTCTTAGACAAAGTTTAATGCTATAATGTGAAATCCACACTGTAATCCACACCACACATCAAATTAAAACCAAGTTGTAATTTATTTAAAACAGGAAACTCACAATATTTTATTATACACTACATGGTTCAGGGTTATCTTCTTCTTCTTCTTGCTTTAATGGCCTCTGCGGAGGAACAACTCCACAATTTTGCCAATGTCACGTAATAAAAAAATTTATAAGTAAATAAAATTTATGTGATGATGATGATGATGAAGGATGACATATTCGTTTCAGAAAATTAAAGTTATCTAAAAGCGATTGACAAGTGCAAGTGAACAGGGTTATCTTTGGGACTTTTTCGGGAATCTTGCATTTAGGGTTATTTTATCTTGACTTTAGGGCAATTTTTTTTAGGAGTTGGTAGTCCTGCCTAGGGATGTGACATGGAGTGAAAAAATCGATTATTTAAAATCGATTTTCTGTTTTGAATAAAAATTGATTTATGATATTTTTTATTAAAAAAATAATCGATTTATTTGAAAAATCGATTTTTCTATTAAAATTTTGCGTAATATGCTTTTCTCTGTAGTAATATGACGAAATGATTAATATTAACAATTTATTAGGAGTCTTTAATTTATTTTGTTATATTTTTATTTTTTGGCTAGTGCCAAATCTTTTCCTTATGTACTTTTCACGGTATCGCAGACGGTATTCAAGATAATAAGATTTTGCTTACTTCGACCTGAGAGGTTAATCGTTGTATGATAAAAGGACAGTGAGCGAAATGACCCCACCCACCAAGAGGTTTGAAATGGGTCTCAATCGGTTCATCTTAGCAAGGTGATAATTTTTTATTATGGGGTCAACCACGAAATGTATAGGGTATTTTTTATTAAAATTTTAGTGTTATATCAACTATATATTACCATTTATTGACTTGCTCGGGGGTGCAGTTGTAATTGTCTACGCGCTACGACTGCTGTGCTGAAGTCTCGGGTTCGATCCCCATGTCGGGTAAAGTGGTATTAGGTCATTCTATCACGAAATACTGAATATCAGCCCGGAGTGTTGAATTACGTCCGGTATGGCGGTAGGCTCGCCCCGTATCACATCATGGGACGGTAATAAGCTCGGCGAGATATGGGTCTGCCTAAATTTTTGGAGATTACAGGCGTGAGTGTATATGTATGTATAAAATTATAAATTTTGGTGGTTTAACTATACTTTACTATGCGATATCATATTTTGTAGGTAGAGCTACATTGTTGAATTCTTTTGTAAAGCTTGAATGGACCAGCTTGACCGGGATGGTATCATTGTAAAAAAGATTCCGACGAATTGAGAACCTCCTCCTTTTTTTGAAGTCGGTTAAAAAGTAACCAGAACTTTACTCGGTTATATTGTGTAATAGCGTAGGAAAAGCCAATAAAATATTCAACGAGCTTATACAAGGCACTTGGCATTCCATTCTTCCGGAATAAGTCATCGCACCTGCTATAAATCACGCTTAGCTTTTTTCAAATTATACACATTAACTGATCGCCGTAAAATTAATGACATAGTATTCCTATATAAATTATTAAATCATATGAGCAACAACAGTGACATCCTTAGTAAAATCAGCCTAAATGTTCCACGTAAATTACCGAGACAAGCTATTACAAAAACATTTTATATACCACACGTCCGTACTAATACTGGATTTAATTCCCCCATTGTAAGAATATGCAGCGAGTATAATGCTCTTAACATCAAATCTCCCGATCTGGACATATTCAGTACACCACTCTCCAAGCTCAGAAGGGAAGCGCTGAAACCCTTGCTTGACAAAGAAGACTAGAGTTTATTATTATTATTATTTAAAGTTTTTTTTTTCTTAATATTTTTTAATTTTATGATAATTTTGATTATAATTGTAAGTTACTATTATTTAAATTTTATGATTACTATTTTTTAATTTTTATTGTTTTTTTATAGCTACTTATATTAAATTTCGATGCGAGGCTCTGTCATGTTTGTTATCCTCTGTTTTTACTGTTATTTTGTAATTTGATGTCAATGTTATTCGTATGAGAATGCTGTGCATACCTTCAATAGGCATATGTATCAGACTTTATACTATCTTTTTTATTTGTGATTTTTGGATGCATGTGTCACTGGTGTGTTATTTAATAAATAAATAAAAGAAAGTGAAAACAACAAAAAAGTAATAGTTTTTAGTAGAAATATTTTCAATTATTTATTCTATTTTCTATGAATTCCCCATGGACATATATAATTCTAACTGAGTAGTAAGGGTTTTTATATGTCACTAAACAATTATGTAGTATGTATGGTGTCTGTTAATGGGTGGGGGCGGAGCTCATACAAATTCGCCCATTTTCCTTTTACAGTGCAGTCTGTAAGTCCTAAGCGTTAATTTTATTTTTTTCAGATTGACGATTAACACTATTGTTGACACAATTCACGGTTCAATAAATGAGATATAATAATGCTGAATAAGGAATGCTTTTCGCATGGGAACATCTTTTCTCTTCAGACGCTTCCAAAGGTTAATTAAATATGTAATTTACTGCATTGTGTTACCCCAAACGCCAACTGCATTTTTAAATAAAAAATATGTAATATAAAAAGAAAAATTGAAAATCGTTTCAATAAAAAAATCGTTTTTTTTTTAATTTTTTTTAGTGCCTCGATAGGCAGACGAGCAGACGGGCCACCTGATGGTAAGTAGTCACCGCCGCCCATAGACTTCTGCAATACCAGAATAATATTACGTTTTTCGATTTTTATGCCAAAAATTATCGATTAATATAAAAATTGATTATTTTTTGACATCCCTAACCCTGCCTCAAACATAATATTATTATGTCAAAGACAACGTGGTAGGTTAATTTCCGTATGTAGTATAATACTCATTGGTTTATTAAAACACATTTTAAAAATCATGGATTTATTTCTAATTAATAGGTATGTTTACGAATTATTTTATTTAATGTTATACATTGCAAATGTGTTCATTTTAATAATGTAACAATTTAGTACGTAAATAAGATCTAATATTTCCACTTATATTACTCAGATATAGAGACCCTAGCGAGGATGTTAACTTAATTCATGAAGAAACAAAACGTTTAGAAAAACTAAAACAGAAAATAGAAGAAAGGAAGAAAGCCTTCACCACAAAAAGTATCCCTGAAGTTATTCATATAAAAGAAGATCCAGTTGAGACTACTAAAGACAACTTTATTTTAACTGAAAACAATGTGAATGAAAATGAGTCTGAATTAAAAAATGACGCAACTAAAAATATTAAACTAAAGGAAAAGGCTCCTGCTGAATTTAAAATCCTGGGAAATAGTGATTTTGAGAAAAAAACAAAGGTAATTAATGATAAAACTCTAGAATACAACAGATATAGAACTCGTAATTACATTGTACATAAGTCTTATACAAACTGTTTTAAATTAATTTTGTTGAACATACTTCAAGTTTAACAATTGTTTGATACTATATTTATAATAATAATAAAAATTATATATCTACTCCACAGTTTTTATAAACTGGTGCACTGCAATTTTATTATGCAATGGACTTTCTCGTCCTAGATGTAATATCACACATTGATCAGCTTTCCTTACCATAATCTTTGCTTCTCCATCTTACTTAAATACTCTGCACTCCTCTGCACTCGATGAGGTCTTAGCTCATCATGTTGCTCCACTTGGTCTACCTCTGGGTCATCTCATTGCACAATGCTTAAATGCTTACATAGTTAGCTTCTGCTTTATACGGCCTAACCATCTAAGCTTGCTCTCCTGAATATTCTCTGCAAAATCACACATGCCCATGTTACCACATAGAAACTTATTGTGTATTTTGTATCACCTAATGAGGCAGATGCCTTGGATCTCCAACTCAGTATTTTCATTTGATGATGGTGGTTTGTAAAGTTTTGTTGTGGGTTAAAGTAGCAAGGTTATCTCACTGTAGAACATGAAGACTGGTCTTATAGTGCATATTTAGACGAGTCTCATAATTCCGACCTGCAACCTCCAACCATATGTCACACTTTTTTTATACAATGATGTTGGCAAATAAGCTTACAGCCCGCCTGATGGACATGACAGACACAAGTTACTTTCTCATTTGTATATAATATTAGTATAATTTAAAAAATATATTATTGGAAATTATAGTGCACTCTCATCTGAAAAAATCACTTCATAAATTTTGCAATAATGCGCATTTTTAGATTTATAATTTTCATATTCCGAACAAGGCTATTGACAGTGACATTTTGCAAGTCAAGGTTATTATGCACTATGTTGCGTGTGCAAGTCCTTAAATATTTGTGTTGATTGCAATTAGAGATTTGTAACCTGTTTATGATAATATGATTGTTATTGGGGTCTGTTCCATTGTTTGTAGTTTATTAAATGTAACAAGCTCTTACTTCATGCAGTTTTCTGGGATACAGTGATAATCAAACTAATAGAATTGACACATTCATACTGGAGATAACATTACCTACAGTATTGCTTTAACACGTTGACTGCGGGCCAAATATTGTGATGATATGCCTATGCAGCTCGCACACGCAAGGTGTGTTCCCCGCACTCGCATAACAATCCCTAATGCGAGTGCCGGGCGTGTTGAAATTAGCACTATGCTAAAAACCATGTCTGGCCGTGCAGATTTATAAGCTATTTTTCCCTCGTATTTATGGTACTGTTGAAATACTTGCAAGACAGTAATTGTGCATCGTTTTATTTGAAACTTAAAATAAAACATTAGATATTATTACTATTCTTTATTTGGACCAATAGCTACCAAAGATGTTATTGTATTTTGTTAAAATTTGTGTCCCTCTTTTACTTGTTTTCGAAATAAATGTTATGTATGAAATTTGAGTATATACTTATATTCGTAAGATTTCTCGAAATAACTTTGCTCAAGTTAGCTTTAACATTAAGAATAATCATTCCTATAAATATAAATCAAACCATGACTATTTAAGACAAGTCATAAAATAAAAATACGTAGGTGAAACCACCATGGTATATATTTATTTAAAACGCACCTAGCGTGTGCCGGCCGCACAGGCGTCGCGCAATAAGAACACACCTAGCGAGTGCGCCACAGTCAACGTGTTAACACTTTTGTTTTCTTTATAGATAATAAATAAAAAATAATATAAATAATTTACTAAAACCCTTTGCCACACATTATAATATGTATATTTTCAGGTTGCTAGAATATTACCATTCTGGCTATCACATTCATTTAGTGTTTCAACGGATTTGCAAAATATATCATGCCTTGTAGAAGAACAAAGCTGGTTGCACGGCATACTCAAATCCAATTTATTAAATGAAGGAATAAAAAACTTGTTTCCAGTACAAAAACAAGTTATTCCTTTTGTTTTAGATGAACACAGAATGCCAAATTTTTTTCGACCACATGACATATGTGTTTCAGCACCCACAGGTAGTGGCAAGACCCTAGCATTTGTATTGCCGATAATTCAGGTAATTATTATTATATATTGTAATGTATATTTTTAAAATATGTATATTAAATATATCATAATTATATTTATACAGGCACATATCTTACAAATCTAAAACTTCCCTCAAAATCAACTAAACTTTTTATTGGCAAGTTAGTGCTAAAGCTTATCTATTAATCTACATAATGGTCCAGGCTACAGAGCCAGTCAAAACATTAGACCACTTAAAAAAAACATAATGACTAAATAAGCATCCAAAAATTATTGTTAGGTAAAAAATCCTTATCTGCATATTCTATTAGCCCTGTGAAATATTTAAATAGCCATTTATTTTCTTTATTTCTCAAATAACACTAAAATAACTTTTAAAAAAATCAATAAGTGCCAGGAAGATACATTATTACAAATTATTTATTTTTTATTAAATATTTACTAAAAAGCTTGAGTTTTTACAAATTGTTGAAATTCAAGTACTAGGATTTTTAGTTTTTTAAGTTAGAAAAAACCAGGACATTTTAATTTAAAAACAGGACGCAGGAAAGAAAGGATTGCAAAAGTGGTGTGCTAATTTGAAAATACAGGACCTTATCAGGATGCTTTAAAAACCCAGGACGCTGCTTAAAAAACCAGTACATGTCTTGGGAAAACAGGACGGTTGGCAACTCTATAATAAAAGGCCTTTTCAACCAGGGTAGTACCACTGTCTCGTAGAAAATCCGATAAGTTTAGTTTCACTATTGCGTATCGCGCGGTCAGTGAAATTGCAAGAGCAAGTATTAAAAAGAGTACACCGTAGGAGTATCCTCGAACTATAATTTTGACATTACAACCCTTTAATAAAGCTACAGAACCTGACAAACTGCAATGGCAATAGAGTATATTATTTGAGAATTTGAAATTTCGAGTGTACTTATAATGAGAAAATACGTTTAAACTGGCTGCCATTAGAGAAATTATATAAGCATGAAAATTTATCAAAACATGCTGCCATTACAGAAACATTGTCATTGATACTGTTGTTTTATAATCTAAATCCGCTTAGACTTACAGGACTGAACTTATATTAGTTTGATACAATCTAAGTTACTCAAATAATTACTTATTTTATGAACGTTTGTTAATTAATTCTAACAATTATACTTTATTTTAAATGATTCTACTAAGTGTCTCAATTCAATTTAATATTAACAGTATCAAAAGTGCTGTTTTAATGATTTAAATATTTAGTCTGATGAACAATAATAATACACAGACAACAGCAGCTCTCCCTGCAGGTACCTTCTTATCCATTCATAACGCCTCACTCTGTATATAGACCTGACCTCATACTAACATTGTTATTGTGGTCATCAACAACTATGGGCCTGTGGTACCACAATGCCCAGACTCAAAATAAATACTTGTGGATCTCAAACATTAATCTTAGTGTGGGAATGGAACCCACAGCCTCTCGTTTCGCAGCTGGCTGCTCACCCGTTTCGCCTCATAGGCTATCAATAGAATAGCTTACATGAAATATCTAGAGAATTTTAGAGATATTTTAATTCAGTATGGCACCAATTAAAACTTCGAAAATATAATGTATCTAAAAGAAATAGAGCAGGTATTTATGTTATTGATGCTTTTAAACACTTTATATATTGTAATTTATTTTCAGCTTTTAATGAATGAGATGAGCTGTCATATTAGAGCTCTCATAGTCCTTCCAGTCCAAGAATTAGCGACACAAGTTGCAGGTGTATTCAAGAAGTATACAACTAAGACCCGTTTAAGGGTTGCCTTATTAAGTGGTTCTATCCCATTGCACCAGGAGCAACAAAAAATAGTCAAATTTAGTAAGTAAGAAAAATAAGTCTCACAAAAAGTTCAAAATACCTCATAGATAAGTTCTTTTCATAAAGATACAAGTGAAAATAGAAACGATTTAAAAAACCTAAAACACAAAAAAAAATTATAACTCTATAATCAAAATATATCACTTGATATATATCACTTACCACATGATTTCGGTTAGCTTTGTGATTCATGAGTTTCGGTCGGTGACCTTAAATGAAAACGCAGTTGATCTTTGGGTTATGTGAACCTATTTTTTGAAGAAAATGTTTAAACTGTAATATCGCCGAAACTATTGGGGTTTTTGAAAATATTGAAAGTATAAAAGTTGCTTAGAACTGCGGATACTTTTATATCCCTTCGGCTGAATACACTCTTTCTGACTAACCTTGTTATATAAAAGTTATATAATTTTTTCATTGGTTCCAAACAAATACATGATAACTTTTTAGGTAGTGCACCTAGTAGTAGTTGATAGAGCTTAACAATATGACCTAATAATTATGGATTTAATACAGTAATTTCGTAAAATATTACGTAGCCGTGTCGACAATAATTATTACTAGCACCTGTTATCTTCAACCAAAAAACGCTTAAGAAGTTGCAGAGCGATAAGTAACTTTAGCCCCGTAGCTTATGTCGGATCGGTGACATGTTTACCGTCCAATGTACCGTTCTTGTACCTAATTCGCGTGCAAATTCGGGAGCACTTACAGCGCACAAGTAGATAAAACTAGTTGGCAGGCAAAGTAGGTTTTTGGAAAAGTAATAAAAATATATGGCAATATAGGAACTCAAATCTGAACTGACTATTGTTCATAGTCAATGACGGCCATAAACTCTTCTAACCGGAACAAAAGATGCTTTAGAATCAAAGATGGCAATTGTCCAAACCTCAAGATCATTTTCGGTAATCTTTTGCTATCAACCAATCAGAAGTGTCTGTCAAGTCATCCTCATCAACCCTATTCGACATAGTCAGTGACAATAAAAAATTGCAAACTAGGCCGGAGTATAGCAACAAAGACTGCCATCTTACCCTTAGGTGGGTTCAAAGACTGAAATTGTAAAACTCAAAACCAATGTCGGCAATCTAGTAAACTAAACTAGATTTTGCAACGAAAAGTAAGGTTAATTTTTTCAATGTTGTAAAATATTCTTCATAATATTGGCTTTCGAATTAAGGCGTACGCACCGCGGGACGGAATGGCAGAGGATTTAAATTTTTACCAAAGGATATTCAAACATGTCTAGTAGGAATACGACATAAATTCCAATATTTTAAATTGATTCCGTGGCATCGAAAGGGATTTTTGGACACGGCGTTGGAGAACGCGCTAAGGGATCCCGCGGCGGAAGTCGCAGCGCACTGCGACCTGCGTTATGCAACACCCCTTAGGACGCATGACATGCCGCGGGGTGAGGCAGTGCAAGGGGGGGTTACACGCACACCACATTTGCGCCCACAAACGCAAATGCTGCCGAGGCATACTTCGATGTGACGCGGCATGCCGAGTATTACTACTATTACTACACTTATATTCGTCTCGGGATGTCTTGGTAGGCCGCCGGAATGCTACAGTATCTAAGCGGCTAGTGTGCGCTGACCAGTGGCAAAATCTTCTACCATTCCGTCCCGGTGTGCGTAGGCCTTTGAACAAAAGTTATTGTGTTTTTTTAAATTGCCAAAATATAACATATGACAAACATCTATTATAACACTTTCAGCTGAATCATCTGGTTGGGTCAGCGAAGTAGACATTATTGTTTGCACAGCCGGAAGACTTGTTGAACATTTACAAAATACGGAGGGGTTTTCATTGAAATATTTGAAATTTTTGGTAATAGATGAAGCCGATAGAATCATGGACCATATACAGAATGACTGGCTTTATCATGTAGAAAGACACATAAAATTAGAAAACGAGTTAATGGCGGGAAAGGTGCCCGCTTTAACATGGAGTAGTCTCAATGAGCATGTGACCCCTCCTCATAAATTACTTTTCTCTGCCACATTGTCTCAAGACCCTGAAAAACTAGAACAATGGGGACTATTTCAACCAAAGTTGTTCTCAGCAGCGTCAATTGGTGATTATGAAGATGAAGACCAAATAAGACAATATGCGACACCAGCAGAACTAAAGGAAAACTTTGTTGTGTGCAATGCAGAAAACAAACCCTTAGTTCTTTACCATTTGTTAGTGGAACAGAAATGGGATAAAGTGCTTTGTTTTACAAATGCCGGTGATGCGGCACACAGATTAACAGTGCTTCTTAACATATGGGGAAAAGATAATCTTAAAGTAGCAGAACTATCAGCCAGCTTGGGCAGGTCAACCAGAGAAACAGTTCTAAAAAACTTCACACAGTCTAAAATTAATGTGTAAGAAATTATTAATGATAAATATTAAATATAGAAAATATTAACATAGTACAAATAATAAACTCATTAGTATTTTTTAGTTTAATAGGTACAGATGCACTAGCAAGAGGAATTGATATACCAGATTGCAACTATGTAGTGTCATACGACCCACCAAGAAATATTAAAACGTACATCCATAGAGTTGGACGAACTGGAAGAGCAGGAAGAATTGGACAAGCTGTAACTATACTGTTGCCTAACCAGACTAGTTTGTTTAAGGTAAAATATAAAATACTTAAATTATCATAAACGGATATTTCAACAGTCATGGATGTTATATTAATTCATTATTCATCATGATTATATCATCAACAACATTGCACTGATTCGACTATTTTTGACAGTTTAATCTACAGCAATAATAAGGCAGTTCGATCTCGAGGCTATTACGTACGAAATAACGGTTTTCTGTTACGTTTCGTACAAATCAATCTATTAACTTAGAAACCACAAAACATTTACCTTCCTAGTACCTTTGTGGTACCTCATAAATATATAACATATCCAATCTGGAGTTGCAAGAAAAAAGCTCAACATACAGATTAAACATTTATTTAAACAAGCTAGTGACTGTAAACGTATTTTTGATTTGTGAGGTTTGATACTAATAATATTTACATAAGAACATTTATAGTTAGTGACCATATAAAAAATGTAAAAACCATGGAAACCACTGGCAGTTAGGTTCATCAATATTGGGGGAGACCTCTCGCTGCCGGCCGTGGTGTCGTCCATTGTAGCCAGCCGGAGGTCCTGGCGAGTGGTGGCGGCCCACTTCTGCGAGAGCGTCATCTCGCAGGAGAGTGCAAAAAGGGATCGGGAACGATTTGATCCCTCCAGCCGCCAGAAGAGATGTAGGAAGCCGGGTGGACGATTTACCGGCGTCTTCCGCCCTGTGGAATGAGGGCGTTTGGAGAATTTGTACCATAGTATCCCCTGCCTGTCGTACGAGGCGACTAATTGGGACCATCGGTGGGCCGGACGTGGTCGTCTTTCTCTGCTAAAAGCTCTACTAGTTCGCTTTCTTCGGAGCTACCAGGGAATCAAAGATATCCCAATAATACTTTCAGTTTGATGATGCCTTGCTTAGAAGCAGTAACTACTCTTTGTACTCTTGTATAAAGACTGATAGCCGTTATAATTGTCTGTGAATGCTTGAGTATCCATGTACCGTGCATGTCTTTCGTCAGGCCAGAGATACCATTGTAGCATCGTCAACTATCCCGGTAGAAGTTCTCTTAGTATAAGATTTCACACTTACAGGAGTTAGACCATATTTCTCCACGAATAGTAACTATTGCACAATTGTATCAATAACGCCAGGCGGAGTGAGGTCTTTTCCGATAATTAATTCTTTTGAGAGCTCTGCACTTTAGCGCACTCCTTCCATTCCCACTTTGCTTTTATTTCGCCTGAAGTAATTTTTTTAAATAAATATAATAAATAAAGGGAGTGGTCAAAATTGATCGTCAAGGTGTTATAATTTGTTAAAAGTAAAGGTTTATTTAAATATTGACGCGCTTTTTTTCCTATTGAAGTCCCTACCTACTAATGGCGCCTATTTATATCTAGACCGTGCAAAAAATATTACTCGTTTTAACTCACTTTCATTTACTTTTATCCTTTAATCTAAAGTGAATTAACGACGAAATGTGTTTATTAAAAAGATATTTTATTTTTTTAGGATCTGTTGATAAAGGGAAGAAAGTCTCTAATACCAGAGATACAAATACCAGAAGTTGTTTTCGATAATTTATCAATAAGCTATCAAAACGCAATACAGGAAACTAAAGAACACATTCACACAGAAATCAACTCAAAGGTTCAAAAGTCTATACAGATCAAAAGAAGGCATAAATCAAACCCACAGAAGAGGACACACGAGATGACTTAGACTTAGGCTAAATAAAATACTTATCTAAATAAATATTTATTTATTTAATTAGGTCTACCAGCGGTTTTCATATTAGTACATATATTATATCATAATATTGTTGATTACTTCGGATTTTTAGTGTTTTACGAATCAAGAACATGTCGGATCGTGCTTACTGAAGGAATCTACTGCAGCTACTATAGATAATGACAAAATTAAATAGTGTTCAGTCTCAGTGTCCACAGCACTGAGTGATCCCACAGATAGAGTCCGATCACACCATGATCACAGAACAATAATTTAATTTGTCTCGGCATTGTGTCATTATCGTGTTTGAGTGCGACAGGTAATAGAGAGGTATATCATATCGTTATAAGCCCAACATACTAGTGGCGTGAAAGCCGTGTCGGTGTCGGACTTTTGTCTCGCGACGAAGGAACGTGGTACGCGCCGCCTGTATACAGGAACGCATACCTGGCACCTGGTGGTACGCGCAGTCTAGTATGACGCCATCTAGGGTAGAGAATTAAGTAGCGAAAACAATGCCTTGCTAGTCGACACAATAGGGTACTTGACAATTTTTGAAAATTGATGGACATCGATAGAGGACTCTTCACTTATAGCCCCCGTAATATTTTTATTATTGAAATATACTCAATTTCTATAAAATCCGTGATTTTATTTTTTCATATATAATTTCGGGCTAAAACGCGTTGTCACGTGACATGATCTCTATGTGACGTCATCGCACATATACAAACATTCGGGACCGATGTGACATCTAACAACATAACAAATTATTTGCATTTATCTGTGAGTTTTTCCGCAAAAATGAATGAGCCAGCATATAAATATTGATCAATAACTTTGTGTAAAAACTCGACACTAAATTCCGATATATTGTTCATCCATGTGCCAAAATCAAAAGTTTTAAGAAAAAAGTGGCAGATTTCGACTATCAGCCTTTGTAATGCCTTCTTCCATTCTTATAGAAGACTTGAAGACGAAATTAACACGTTTACACATCGAAAAATATGTTCTTCCATACAATTTTATTTGTCGTAGGATGCAATGTTTATGTGCGATGTCGTCACGAGTAATGGCGGCCGGTATTGCTACGTTTTTGGCACCGAGTGATACAGATTAAAAATTCTAAATTTTAATGACTAAAATAAAATGTTTATAATACATTTAAAATAAAAAAATGTATTTAATAAATATGTTTGCCCACTATCCTTTCTCCTAGTGCAGTTTTATATTTTTTGGTTACACCAGTCAAACACCCTATTATGCCGGTTCTAAGTTTTAAAAAAAAGTGCGCGAAAAAGTTATATCTCCGCAGCAAAATTAATATTGGTGTTTGTTTGTTACCTTTTCATGACTAAATGGATTAACTAATCCTAATGAAATTTAGCAGAGGGATAGATTATATCATGGGTAAGACATAGGGTATATCTTGTCTCAAAAAAAAATCTTGAAAAGTGAAATATGGGTTGAAAGTTTGTATGGGCAATCCGTAATACTTACCTCAATTTAGGGATCTGAAAATTCATATTTAGGCTTTTGGTAATAAATAAAGAAATACGTATTTCAACGTTTTTGCCAAATCATCCCTAAAAGGGGCGACGTGAGAGGTTAAATTATGAGGTACTCTTTAAATGAAATCTCAAGCTTCAGGCACAACACCTGAGAGTCAGGACGATCGCTATTGGTGACTCAGTGCAGAAGACAAATCCTTGCATTGTATACTTCTGCTCCCGAAAATAACCTCAACGCGGGCGGAGCCGCGAGCAACAGCTAGTAAAAGAAAAAAACTAACGAGCCTTACAGTAGTCGCAGACGTGTAACCATAGATATAGTATATACAACCATAGATGAGGCATAGGCGTGCACCCGAAAGGGACAGATGAACTCTATGGGGTTACTAACTAACATTAGTTTACCCAGTTCTTGAAATCTTAGGCGTGCGTCTTTCAAATTAAGATAAAATTAAAAATTATGAGGTATAGACATAATATATAAAATAATACTTGCCCTGTATTAATCATTGTCCTACTGCTGGGCACGGGCCTCCTCTAGTAATGAGAGGGGTTAGGCCTTTGTCCACCACGCTGGCCTAATACGGGTTGGTACGGGTATAGACATAATATAATAATAGTAATAACTTCTTGAAACAAAAACTCACAGTTACATAATAGGCATAATAACTTTATTAACAATGAACTGTAAATAAAGTTAATTTTGTATATAGGTTTCTTCTAATATTGTCTTTTTTATCTACGTAAGATTTTCCAGCATAGTGGGGCCTGACATTTACATAGCTTTGACAAATACTTTTGATGACCATTACGTAGTGGTTAACAAAAGAGAATGAAGAATCGCAAGGAACTGCTGCAAATAATAGACGACTAACACATTCCTGCATTCTTGTAGGAGAAGATTAGCGAGCCGTAGAGTTTATAGACTACCCACCCCATCTGCCAACACCAGATTTGCACAAAGGTTTGGAAAATTTATAAGAGTGCATGTTTATAATAGTCTTGCCAAATAATCACAAGATATAAAAAATAATCCCAATACTGTTATATTTATTTATTCAGTTGAATGTTTTTCTCGATAGTTATCCATAAATTTTAAATATAATAACCACATCGCGAGGAATAAAACGACAAAGAAAGCGAAAAGATTCACTAACTTATGACAATACTGAAGATGTATTAAATATTCCATATCAAGTGTACTACTAGGCATAATAAACACATATACATATATACTCACGCCTGTAATCTCCTAAGGGGCAGGGAGAGGTGTAACTAGTACATCCACATTTCGCCGAGCATATTACCGTACCATGATGTGATAGGGGGTAGCCTATCGCCATACTGTGCACAATTCCAGACTCCGGGCTAATACTGAGCATTTCGTGATAGAAAAATCTAATATCACTTGACTGGACCCGGGGATCGAACCCGAGACCTCAGACTAGCAATCGTTTCACGTACGCAATTACAACTGCTGTACCGAGGCATAAGAAAATACATATTGATAATTATATAAAATTCATTCAATACATACACATATTTAAATAACATAATGTGTACCTGTACCTGATTTTATTTTCAATAGAAAAGTACCAATACAATAACAATTTCAATATTTTATAATATAACTAGCTGTTGCTCGCGGCTCCACCCGCGTGGAGGTTATTTTCGGGAGCAGAAGTATACAATCCAAGTTATTTTTTCTTGCAATTAAAATAGCCTGGTGTTTCTGTACCTATTTCTATAATTCTTTTTTTATTAAATTAAATAGGTAATAATGTTAACATTTATTAATTAGGGATGATTGAGAGTGTTATAAACGTAAGAGTAGACAAATATAATCAGAAATCTCCGAACTGCTAAGCTATCGGGAGTTACACGTGTTATTGTGAGTCAACCATAAAATATAGACATTTGCTGTCGTGGAATATTTTTTATACAATTTTAAGGAGAACATTTCCGTCATACATGATTTCTGTGTAGCTTTAACTATTAAGGCTGCACACGCGACGGAAGCTTAAAAAATGGAGTAAGTTCTCCTGTTTTCCTAACCTTTCCCTTCACTGCTCTGCTCCTATTGATCGTAGCGTGATGAAAAGTATACTATAACCTGCCCAGGAGTATGAAGAACAATTGTACCAAGTTTTGTTGAAATCCGTCGAGTAGTTTTTGTTTCTATAACGAACATACAGACAGACAGACAAAAATTTTACTGATTGCATTTTTGGCGTCACTATCGATCACTAATCACCCGCTGATAGTTATTTTGGAAATATATTTCATGTACAGAATTGACCTCTCTACAGATTTATTATAAGTATAGATTTTCTGATATTAATTAGTTCAACAGTTCACATCACTGTTCGCTTTTATTTTGTTAGTTAAACTGTATTTTTTTTTTATTAAACTCTTGGGAAACGCAGAGGCATTATCCATAAATAAGAGGTAATAAAATGTCGTTAACGCTGGTATCCCCATAATATGTATTATGCAGCCATGTTAAATTTACCTAAAATTTTCATGCACAGCTAAAGATGTAAAAAGCGGCAAATGACATTTAAACAATTTCCGAATTTGACTAGGTAATACATGAAATTTTAAATTGGTTTTACATGAATTTATTTAACTTCTGCAGCAAGGAATGCCTAGAAGATGGTATACTATCAATATTTTACAATTAATTTTCAGAAACTTGATAAATAGTAAAGTAAAATTGCTACTTACGATTAAAACATTATATTTTCATATTTTCGCTTACTTAGGCTTTTTCAGCCAAGAACACTGCAATGTACCATATTCAACACGTTCTTAACACTTAAATACGACGCGAAATGTATTCAAACACAATTTATAATTATATATTTCCACAATCACGGATATATTTCGGATATATATTATTTCGTTGACATTCAGACTATCTGGCCAACAAAAAAGGCCAAATCAAAAAGTTGTGAAACTCAGATAGTGACAGCAAATAGTATGTCTATTCCTATTGCTCTTAGCTTTTTCGTAATAAGTGCATCCTGCTCTTTCTGGGAATTATAAAAGGAATGTCAGCCCTGTGTGTGTAACATCTTACATCTCACCTTGGTAATAAGCAACATTACCGTCAGTCAAGCAGGGCAAGGAATTATATACGTATAAATTATACTTGTCATTTAAACTATTTAAAACCCTTTAAACCAATAATGATTACTTTTATTGAACAGTAATCGATTACGTCTGATTCCACCGATTCTGTCCGATTCCGATCGATTCCATTCGAAAACCAAAATCAAACTTCTCGGAAAATAGGTACCATCTGACGGCCAACTCTAGCACCCCTACTCAGTGGTCAAATCAATAGCGCGCGCTTCCCCGACTTCCTGTCACACACTTCCGTCCCTTTCCACGAAATCACTCCGAGAAAGCGATAGTAAAGATTTTACACATCAAAAATTGTTTGTTGCAAAACAGTGCCCGAAGCTTACCATCCTCCACTAATATTCCAATCTTCTAGATACCACTTAATGTACAGTAAATTATATTATTTAATATATGACAACTTTCACTAAGACTTTTAAAATATGAATTAATGAAATAGTTCGCTGTACTATATCGAATGAATGAATGAATTATATCTTTTACACAACGCTATCTTGATTGAACAATAAACTGGCAACATTCCGAACATCATTTTACGGTTCGCTAAAAACATAGATTTAGTATCTATATAGATGAGGCATAGGCGTGCACCGAAAGGGACAGACGAACAGTTCTTGAAATCTCAGGTGAATATTTGAAAAAATTAAGAGATATAGACATAATATAATAATAGTAATAATTTCTTGAAACAAACACTCAGTCACATAATATGCACAATAACTTTAGTAACAATGACTGTCCTATAAATCCTGTCTGTCTGTCTGTCTGTCTGTCTGTCTGTCTGTCTGTCTGTCTGTCTGTCTGTCTGTCTGTCTGTCTGTCTGTCTGTCTGTCTGTCTGTCTGTCTGTCTGTCTGTCTGTCTGTCTGTCTGTCTGTCTGTCTGTCTGTCTGTCTGTCTGTCTGTCTGTCTGTCTGTCTGTCTGTCTGTCTGTCTGTCTGTCTGTCTGTCTGTCTGTCTGTCTGTCTGTCTGTCTGTCTGTCTGTCTGTCTGTCTGTCTGTCTGTCTGTCTGTCTGTCTGTCTGTCTGTCTGTCTGTCTGTCTGTCTGTCTGTCTGTCTGTCTGTCTGTCTGTCTGTCTGTCTGTCTGTCTGTCTGTCTGTCTGTCTGTCTGTCTGTCTGTCTGTCTGTCTGTCTGTCTGTCTGTCTGTCTGTCTGTCTGTCTGTCTGTCTGTCTGTCTGTCTGTCTGTCTGTCTGTCTGTCTGTCTGTCTGTCTGTCTGTCTGTCTGTCTGTCTGTCTGTCTGTCTGTCTGTCTGTCTGTCTGTCTGTCTGTCTGTCTGTCTGTCTGTCTGTCTGTCTGTCTGTCTGTCTGTCTGTCTGTCTGTCTGTCTGTCTGTCTGTCTGTCTGTCTGTCTGTCTGTCTGTCTGTCTGTCTGTCTGTCTGTCTGTCTGTCTGTCTGTCTGTCTGTCTGTCTGTCTGTCTGTCTGTCTGTCTGTCTGTCTGTCTGTCTGTCTGTCTGTCTGTCTGTCTGTCTGTCTGTCTGTCTGTCTGTCTGTCTGTCTGTCTGTCTGTCTGTCTGTCTGTCTGTCTGTCTGTCTGTCTGTCTGTCTGTCTGTCTGTCTGTCTGTCTGTCTGTCTGTCTGTCTGTCTGTCTGTCTGTCTGTCTGTCTGTCTGTCTGTCTGTCTGTCTGTCTGTCTGTCTGTCTGTCTGTCTGTCTGTCTGTCTGTCTGTCTGTCTGTCTGTCTGTCTGTCTGTCTGTCTGTCTGTCTGTCTGTCTGTCTGTCTGTCTGTCTGTCTGTCTGTCTGTCTGTCTGTCTGTCTGTCTGTCTGTCTGTCTGTCTGTCTGTCTGTCTGTCTGTCTGTCTGTCTGTCTGTCTGTCTGTCTGTCTGTCTGTCTGTCTGTCTGTCTGTCTGTCTGTCTGTCTGTCTGTCTGTCTGTCTGTCTGTCTGTCTGTCTGTCTGTCTGTCTGTCTGTCTGTCTGTCTGTCTGTCTGTCTGTCTGTCTGTCTGTCTGTCTGTCTGTCTGTCTGTCTGTCTGTCTGTCTGTCTGTCTGTCTGTCTGTCTGTCTGTCTGTCTGTCTGTCTGTCTGTCTGTCTGTCTGTCTGTCTGTCTGTCTGTCTGTCTGTCTGTCTGTCTGTCTGTCTGTCTGTCTGTCTGTCTGTATTATTAGAAACTTAAAAAATACATAGATACTATTATAAAAACAGGCAATGATACGATTCCATTATGATACGACCCTGGTGGACCGGGAAACTCGCAGAGATGAAGCAGGAGGTCATCACCCGGAGGAGGAGAATCCGATGCGCAGCGCCGATCCGGGGAGACAAGGTCGTCGATGAGTACCTGCAAACAAAAGAAAGATATGAGAATGAAGCCAAGAGGGTACAAGTAGAAAGCTGGAAGGAGTTTCGTAGGAAACAGGACAAGGAAAACATATAGTGATCACAAAGGTGTCTAAGAGACAAGAAGACCTGCCATTAACTAGAAATGGAGAGCCCCTAAGGAGTCGGCAAAATTCTATGCAGAAACATTTTATCCAGATGACAAAGAGGAAGAAGACAATGCAGAATACCAGCAGATGAGGAAAACATCCGAACGAGTAAATGACGAAGTCAATGCTGAGTACCATGACCCACCATTTTCACTAGACGAACTAAGTGTGGATGTTATAGCTTCAACCCAAAGAAAGCCCCGGGAGCAGACGGTCTAACGGCAGATATCTGTAAGTTAGCAATAAATAAGTACCCAGAATTGTACATATCACTGGCAAACAACTAGGCCACTTCACGTCCACCTGGAAGGAGGCAACAATCATCGTCCTCCGAAAACCTGCTTGAAAGATGTCCAGTTAACATCAAAAGGGTTATAGATAGCTACCTCGATGGCAGAAAAGTCATACTAAGATGAACTTACCATCAAATTTGTTAAAGGCACACCGAAAATAATAAAACTGACTTCAAAAAACTCCAAACAATAAATGATAATACAACTATCACCACAGATTGTAATAACTATTAAATACTTCGGTACCCCGAATACCCCGGTATTCTAAGGAGTGCTAGAATTGCAGCCGGAATCGCCCCTGCTCTCTCTCTCTCCTAGACCAAGTTGAGTTTTTTACCTGACATATCAGCAACGATCATGAACGACCCAATTTTTGTAATAAGTTTGGCGATATCCAAGAGCGCCGGCCTCTGGAACGGCTTCCACGCCAGAACCAACAACTGAGGGTTATATGTCTTGCTGTATTCCATCCGTTGTGTTAGTTGCATGATGAAGGCAATCGTTTGTTGATAACGTTGCCCTTCCGTACTACTGCCCCAATTAGCGTCTAAAACAATATGAAAACGTAGCAGTGACTAGTCTAGACTACACTATAACACTTTAAAGATGTTTTTTTGTAAAAATGCATGATTCTACTTTCTATCCACTTTTTATATATTTGCCATGTTAGAAATAATAATACATATACACTCATATATATACACACACACGCACGGCTGTAATCCCCGAAAGGTAGGCAGAGATCAGTCCCATAATGTGATAGGGGGCGAGCCTATCGCCATACCGGGTACAATTCCATACTCCAGGTTAATACTGATAATTTCTAGATACAAAAACCGAAACCGAACCCGAACCGGAGACCTCAGCACAGCAGTCGTAACGCCTTTTTTTTTGTTGTCGCGGGGAAAGCGTTTTATTACTGCCGCCCGCTCCGGGGTGAAGCGGAATAAGAATAAAACGGTTATGCTGGACTAGCCGGTCTTACGACCCAGCATCCCCCTCGCACGGATGATGGCTATTCGTGCTGCCGCTGGGCCGAGTCCCTACCCCCTATGTACACCCCACCCGACACTACCAGCTAAAACCCCGCGGTGGCCTTCTTCGGCGCTTGCGGAGCGATCCCGGGGTATTCTAAGGAGTGCTAGAATTGCAGCCGGAATCGCCCCTGCGCGGTGCTGCGTAGCAGCCCATCTCCATGGAGGGCTAAGGAGCCGCCGCGCACCTAACAACGACAGCGAACGAGGCCTTACCACCCATGGTCCGTTAATACCTGTGTCAGTCGGAACGTAGGCGCCCCGTGGCGCCTGTCCCGCCATCTCAAGAAAAGGGCTGACTAAAGTATATAAATACCTCGCAAAGGAAGCAAGACACATTAATAAATAAAAAACATTACGCGAGAATCGACTACAAGAAAATCTATTCTGGATCATTTAAGTACAAATTTGAGAAATGATAAGTTTCATATGGTAATAACTGATTCTTCCAAGTCCGATCATAAACAAATATACATATATCGAACTAAAGAAGAAAAAACCTCCACCAAAGATTCGGACACACTATGAAGCAATAAACTACACGATGATATAAAACTTCTTTGAAACAACAAATCTCGAGGAACTACAAGACTACTCGAAACTCGAAAATACAATAAAACTCTTAACAAGTAAAAGTAACATTAATAAATAAAAAACATTATGCGAGAATCGACTACAAGAAAATCTATTCTGGATCATGTAAGTACAAATTTGAGAAATGATAAGTTTCATATGGTAATAACTGATTCTTCCAAGTCCGATCATAAACAAATATATATCGAACTAAAGAAGAAAAAACCTCCACCAAAGATTCGGACACACTATGAAGCAATAAACTACACGATGATATAAAACTTCTTTGAAACAACAAATCTCGAGGAACTACAAGACTACTCGAAACTCGAAAATACAATAAAACTCTTAACAAGTAAAAGTAACACATCAAAAACAAAGGTCCTAAATTCACCACAAAAAAATTGGATAAATATGGACATCATAAATGAAATCAATCAAAGAAATGTGTGGGCAGAACTTAAGAAGAACGATCACAGTAAGACCTTAGAAGAAATTTATAACCAAAAGAAAATATGTAGCTAAAAGTATAAAAGATGCAAAAAATGTTTACCACGGTAAGAATTCACAATTTGTATTAATAAACCTAAAAAAGTATGGGGTCTAATTAACTCTTTAGCAAATTATAATATTAAACAAAGGTGTGCTCCTCCAAAACTACTTGTCGACTCAGTGTATGTTACTGATCCAAGAAGTGTATGTGAACTATTTAATAAATATTTTCAACAATAGGACCAATTTTAGCGAAAGCAATACCTAATAAGTTTCATGACAATCACACGCGAGCATTACCAAAAGTTCTGGCTCAAAACTCTTCGTTGTCCACCCTCAAACCTTGTTGACCTGAAGAAATAATAAAAATAATCTCAAATCTTTATTCAAATTGTAGCACTGGATTAGATGAAATTAACACAAAAGTAATAAAATGCATAAAACATTTGGTGGCAAACACGACGAGTAAATGCTTCAATAAATTGTTATTAGATGGTCATTTCCCCGATACTCTAAAGTTGGCAAAAGTTACACCCATATATAAATCCGGACCAACAACAGACCCAGGCAATTACGGACCTATATCGATTTTACCTGTATTATCGAAAATAATAAATAACAATATCATAAAAATATGTTGAAAAATATCTGGGTTTGAGAATGGATAGGGCTTTAACTTGGAATAATCATATCGAACACATAAAAAATAAGTTATCATCACTGCTCGTTTCCCTTCGTAATATTGTCGCATCCCAAAGACTTCTAGTCAAGCCACATATGTATCTTATTGAAATCTAGGGTAGTGCCTCTAAAACTAAAGTAGCAGATGTTCAAATTGCCCAAATAAAATTATCAAACAGCTTTTTAATTACTTATAACTGACCTCAACCAATTAAATCTATAATTAAACTAAGATAATGAATATCATGTTAGGAACATCAACAAAACTATGCAAGATGGATATTTAAAAGGCACAAATACAAGGTTTATAATTAATTGATTGATTTACACGACACTGTTACACGTCTCAGTGCTTAATATTAACACAAACGCATGTCAGGATTCACTTAAGGCTTCTCTTTATAATTAATCTACCAGCATTACCCTCTAAGCTGAACTACGCGGCCATTGAACTGATTTCGAAACACCGAACCACGAATATACTGGCTATCGTCTCGTATACTTTACAAAACAACTGAACCCCGGAGCGCGGACGGCACTCCGTTTTATATTTAACATTTACTACTCCCACTTTGGTTGTCATTATTAATCTACCCCCAACTGTCTCCTAAATACCTCCGTTATACCTTCGGTATTTCTAATAATAGTAAATACCCTAATAATAAATCAATTATATATTTATAACACATGTATTTTTATTCGAAAGTACTTAGCAAAGATATCCACACCAGCCTTACATTCACTAAACTAAAACAAATCACCCAAAGTAGCACTCTACGTGCTAGTTTTTTGGTTCTGCCAAAAATCAGAACAAACTATGGGAAAAAGACGCTTACATTTGCGGGAGCACAGCTTTATAATAAAATACCTTTAAAAAAACGTACACCCATTTAATACATTTAAGACACAGCTAGCTAAATATCTTATAGATAGATAGATAAAAAGTTTATTAATTTATATGCAACAATGCATATACAAATTAATTTTCTTTAATATTACTAACAGAATATAATTAGTTTAATTACGGATAATTAACTTAATACGATCACTAAGACTATCGGATACCTTAAGCGCGGACCGCTCACCCGTAGTCACCCAAGAGATCTTGAGAAGACCATAACCAGGCTACGAACGTAAGCCATCAACAATGTTATGAACCATTGACAAAGACACAAACACTCATTTTTACCTCAATTAATTGCACAGATTAGCGAAACTATTAATATAAAATTAATTTATTACCGGGTAGAAATTAAAACCAGAACTAACAGTCACCACCAATACCAACATTAAAATTAAAAATTTAAATGGTTATACTTGACTAACTTGATTATCGATTATTAGTTCTGAAACTTTTATAAAAACTAGACCCGTAAAACAATTCATAAATCAATATTGTAGTAACCATTAAATTACTGAATTATTCATTCAATGCAGTTTTTTCATAACAATTAAAAACCTAGGTTTGAGGGGTACCTTTGATTATAGTTTTTTATTTAACACTAGTTATAAGAGTAAATGTTTTTCAACCCTCATACAAGCTAGAATTGAACCACATAAAATTCAAGGTTCATTAAATCATCACACGCGTCAACTGTTACGTATTTTCACATACATACACACTCACAACTGTAATCCCTGAAGGTGTAGGCAGAGGTGTAACAGGGGTGAGCCTATACCATACCGGGCCCAATTCCATGCTCACGGCGGATAATCCCAATATCTCTTTACCAAACCCGGGGATCGAACCAGAGACCCCGCACGGCAGTGGTACCGCGTACATTACAACTACGCCACAGAGGACCGTGGACGTCCAATTATAATATCACTGCGTAATTAGCAGTTAAGCAAAATCTGAGTGCAAGACGTGAGTAACAGCCTCTAGGCTGTTACTCACGTCTCTACGCTATATACACGGCTAGAGCCGTTACAACTGCGTAGGGGTATTTCGTCGCTTAGAGTGTTATACCGTCTGTATTATGGCGAATGCTCCGAAGAATTGTTTGATCTTATCCCATCCTCTCCCTTTCATACCAGAACCACGCGTACTGGATTGCGGAGCCACAGCTTTGTGGTGTCTACTACCCCGGCCCGAACCAAGAGGTTCGCAAACTCGTATTTTTGCCGCACCATCAAGCTGTGGAACAGTTTGCCAGCTACAGTGTTCCCTCCTTCCTATGATCCTGGGTCCTTTAGGCGTAGTGTGAAGAAGCTACACAGCAGGCCGGCATTATTGTGTTGAGTAGCGAGGGATAAATTGTCTCACTACTTGATACTATAACTGGACGGCACTGCACTTACCATCAGGTGCAGTGTGGTCACTTTGCCGAGCCAAAAAACTCAATGAAATTTCCACCGGTTGTAACAGTACAAATTAAAATAAAGAAATAATCAATGAGGTTGGAAACAAACCATACTATAACTTAATAGTCGTTAATTACAATCAGTTTTAAATCCAAAAACAAAAACTAATGAGGTAGGAAACAAATCCTCATATTTCCAACTTAATAAATCGTAAGTTTAGCAGAACGATCAAAATTAAAAATCGGCCTTTAAATTTAAAAACTGAAAGCGACTCACCAAATTTCGAAATACAATAACCACGGAAAAAAGAACTGGCAAGAAAAACCATGGTTTACAATTACACTTTGCACTGAGACGCACATGGCGTTGAATCATCACTTTAATTGTAGGCAACGATCAGTTAAACAGCACTTGGGCATTACGACCTCTAAATTACTAAACTATTCGAGATAGGATATTGACTCGTCTAATAATTATTCCTGAATGCTCCGCGAAATGACGAGGCACTCTTTTATATTGTGATTTTCGTTGTGCCCCACTACGAATGAGATCATCCAATAAACAACTCGAACCTACCTTCAAAATAGTAAAACAACTGACGGTAAGTACCCACAATTTACAAAAGATAAAATTATTTGTAAGGTCAATTCAGTCTCCGTATTCATTATACTCCGACATATACCTTTTCTCCCAAAAATAACTTCCACGCGGGCGGAGCCGCGGGCAAAAGCTAGTGAGAAATAAAGATCTTTACCACAATAATTTTAATTACTATCTAAGGGTTAAGTCTTATTTATGTTATCTAGAGCACTATTTGTAACATAAGGCCAATAAAAGAGATTAAGAAGGAGAACAAAGAAGAAGATTATTTTTTAAGAAGTTTAATAAAATAGGAATGTCATTTTTTTAGTATTTTCTTATAGCAAGAAGGCGTATGCGATCCGTGTATACACACAATTTCAGAATTTCGAGAGCTCCCAGTCTTATGCCTATTTATTGCAGCGCATAATGTCCCGTCCCTATGTGAGAATTTATTGAATTTATCACTCGCGGAATTCAATCTTTCTGCGAAATAAATATTACTTAACTCATATTCGTATCTCTTAAAAACAATAAAATTAGCCGGCTGGTATTTATAAGCCTCGTGAAAACAATCTCTGCACATTCTGCTCCAGACTGTCTACACTATGGCGCGAGAAGCTGCCTTACCTCACTTATATAAAAATGGGTTTCAAGTTATACTTCGTATTGTTTTGGATGTGTCTGTTTCTGACGAGCGCACTAACGAACCCAGTTCCAAACAAATCAGTGTTCCGCAGTAAAATATGTCCAGATGACTATCAGATATTTTATCATGGCAAGTGCGTAAAGAAAGTACATTTTATGGCACAGAAGTGGTAGAGCTACGCTGTAGACATATTTGTCTACAGCATGAATGGGCCGGCTCACCCGGGGTAGTACCACTGTCTCACAGAAAACCAATGTAAAGTGACACGGCACTTTTATTCTGGCACGGCAAAGGAGGGACTAGTTATGCGTGTACTTGTATAGTTGAGGCCTATAAAATCAAAGGCAGCTAAACGCCTTAATGTCGTAAAATGAGTTAACTATGGCGCCATCTACTTTATTTAATTAGACATGCTATAGTGTATTAATTTTACTAATAATTGCAGCTAAGTCCCTTGCAAATTCAGTTTAAAAACCGATATTGGCATCAAAGACAGCTAAATGCCTATCTGTAAGAATCAAATACAGCTAAGAGTTACACCGGCCAATCAGAGAGTAAGATTTCGAAAAATCAGCATGGCCGCCGCCATACAATTCATGCGAATATGTAGTCCAGTTTTTGGCATTATTCTTTTGTTTTTATAGAATTACGTGACAATACTTTTGTTAAAAATCGAATTTGGATAGCCATGGAGATTCCTGTAACAAGAGCAAGTGCGGGCAAGGCTCGTAAAAGAAAAAGAAACCTAAAGAATTGGAAAGCTAATATTAAGAATATAATGAGGATATAACCATAAAAGCAATTTCATTTAATTGAAAATTTATTAAATTTTGTAATTAAATAATATAATTATTTTTACTTTATCGAACGTATAAGAACATCTTTATTCGTAAGAACTCAAAATAGCGGCTGTCATTATCAAACTCGGCTGTATCCAGTTACTCAGAATCAAATACAGCAATGTCCGATAGTTGGAATCAAAGACAGCTACATGTGATTTTATTTTCAATCTGTACTCAAATATAGAGGGATTTTTATTGTTTTAAATTCAAATGATTATTAATATTATCATTCTGTATAAATCTGGTTTAAACTTAGAGTAGGCAACCAAAAGGAGACGCCATTACGCTCGAATCTTGAACAAAAAATTCAGCAATGTCGGTGGGGGGCTTCGTACACCTACAAATAAACATGTGCACAGAAATGCAAAATGTAATCACGTCTCTACGCACGCACACTACACCATTTCATACAACTCTGGCAAATTTATGCACACAGTTACAAATTTATCTTGGTGTCTAATGTATTTACAGTGTCATATATTGACAACTGTGTAAAAACAGTAGAGCGTAGCAATGTCGATATGAGGTATAGATAGCGTTGTCCTTATCTATCGATAGATAAAATAAAACAATTATAATTTATGAAATGTTTTAAGATTATTTTTTATGTGTATCATCTTTTCTATCGCTTTCTTGCAATCTCTGGGTGTGATTTCGTGAAAGGGAAGTAGGGTGGTATAGTTAAAAAAGTGTAAATTAATATTTCTAATTTAATCGAAATGCTGTAAAGATAATAAAGGTAATAATAGTGAGAAAAATACAAGCCAAATAAGCACAAATAAAAAAAAATAGAAAATGAATTTTAAATAATACGCCTTTAATTTATTTAAAATGGATATCCAGCTGTTGTTACATTACTTAGGACTAAGTTATAATGAGGTAACAATAATTTTACTATTAATGAACAACATTTTCAGAATCCGACTCCGCCTCCGCCCGCGTGGAAGTTGTTTTTGAGAGAAAAGGCATACAATCCATGGAGGCATATTATGCTATTACATCCCTCTAGCATCTGCCTAGTAGCCGGAAGCCGGGCGGTCACTATGCGGAGACGCGAGGATCTTGTATTTGAGCTCAACCAGACCCTAGATCTCATATTTTCGCAGGATATCAGGGATAGGATTCTATTCAATGCCAGGCAAACATATGTGTGCGCGTTTTCATGCCACAAATCCCCCTTTTCTCCAGTCTCCACTTTCAGGGTGTTCCAATGACACTGCAGAAGGATGTTAGGATCTTAAGGTATAGATATCGGATTTCATTTTGCGGCGGCGATTTCTAACGCCCGGTTAGCGTATATTAGCGTGATGCTAATATAAAGCGCAGGTACAGCCGGGAATGGAATACTGCTTCCACCTCTGTTATGGTTCCGATAATTGCTTGCTCGATGGTTGATCTGGATTGCAGCGACGGGCCATCCGCATTATGAATGATGCAGACGTGACCAACAGCTTCGGCGCCTGGTGCACTCGTATCTCTCAGATAGATACATAGTGTATCCGGGCGCCAACGGTTGGCACCGAAGAGCGATGGCCTGCGGTGTTCCACAAGGCTCAGTCTTGGGCCCTCTCTTGTGGAACATCGGCTACGATTGGGTGCTCCGTGGTACCTACCCCCGAGGTGTCGCTGTCGTCTGTTACGCGGACGACACACTAGTGACAGCGTCGGCCAGATCTTTCCAGGAGGCCACCCTGCTCGCCTCGTTCGCAACCGAACAGGTGGTGGGCAGGATTCGGCGACTGGGCCTTTAGGTGGCCCTCAACAAAACCGAGGAAGGCCCTTTGTTTTCACAGGCCTCGGATTCGGCCACCTTTTGAGCCCCACATAAGTGTGGAGGGGGCGCGGATTCCCATCGGCTGTAAAATGAAGTACTTGGGATTGATTTTGGACAGCCGGTGGGATTTCCGTGCCCATTTCAAGGAGTTGTCGCCGAAATTGGTGCGGGCAGCGGGCGCGCTCGGACGCCTGCTGCCGAACCTGGAGGGACCTAATAGCCCTTGCCGAAGTTTATACGCTGGAGTCGTGCGGTCAATGGCCCTGTACGGATGTCCCGTATGGGCCGAGTCCCTGAACGCCCGCTGCGTCGCCCTGCTGCGCAAACCGCAGCGTTTGGTGGCGCAGTGAATAGTAAGGGGCTACCGCACGGTCTCCCTCGAGGCGGCCTGCGTATTGGCCAGCACACTCCCTTGGGAGTTGGACGCCAAACTCCTCTCGTCAGCGTTCCTCTGGCGGGAGGAGGCGTCCAGCCGCCGTCAGGAGAGACTGGCCCCGAGGGAGATTGCGGCCCGGTTTCGCAGAACCGCCGTGGAGGAGTGGCATACCAGGCCGGAGAGCCCGACTGCGGGCTTGAGGACTGTCGCGGCAGTGCGTCCTGTCCTAAAGAGATGGCTAGACAGGCGCCACGGGGCGCCTACGTTCCGACTGACACAGGTATTAACGGACCATGGGTGTTTCGGTTCGTTCCTGTGTCGGATCGGAAAGGAGGTGTCCGCCGTGTGCCACCACTGTGGCAACTGCCGCGAAGACACGGCCCAACATACGTTGGAGGAGTGCCCAGCCTGGGACGAAGAGCGCAGCGCTCTCAGAGCAGTCGTCGGAGGAGACCTCTCGCTGCCGGCCGTGGTGTCGTCCATGGTCGCCAGCCGGAGGTCCTGGCGTGCGGTGGCCCACTTCTGCGAGAACGTCATCTCGCAGAAGGAGAGTGCTGAGAGGGATCGGGAACGATATGATCCCTCCCGCCGCCGGAGAAGACGTAGGAGGCGCCAGGTGGACGACTGACCGGCGTCTCCCGCCCTGTGGAATGGGGGCGTTTGAATTCCACCACGGTAACCCCTGCCTGTCGTACGAGGCGACTAATAGGGGCCATCGGGGGTCGCGGGCGCGCAGCGGAGGGCTGTCAGCCCGTATCGATGCACTCCCAAATTCGGAGCATCGTGCGACCCCGAGATGGACGGCAGCGCGTGTGGTAAGGCCTCGTTCGCTGTCGTTGTTCGGTGCGCGGGGGCTCCTTAGCCCTCCATGGAGATGGGCTGCTACGCAGCACCGCGCAGGGGCGATTCCGGCTGCAATTCTAGCACTCCTTAGAATACCCCGGGATCGCTCCGTAAGCGCCGAAGAAGGCCACCGCGGGGTTTTAGCTGGTAGTGTCGGGTGGGTTGTATTGTAGGGGTTAGGGACTCGGCCCAGCGGCAGCACGGATAGCCATCATCCGTGCGAGGGGGATGCTGGGTCGTAAGACCGGCTAGTCCAGCATACCCGTTTTATTCTTAATCCGCTTCCCTCCGGAGCGGGCGGCAGTAATAAAACGCTTTCCCCGCGACAACAAAAAAAAAAAAGACGTGACCAACAGCTTAGAGCTGCTACAGCTGCCCTGGGACATTTCTTCGCTTAGCATGTTCTACCGTCTGTAACGCGTACCGGCTTGCGGAGCTACAACACCGTGGTGTCTATTATCCTGGCCTGAACCAAGAGGTTCGCGAATTTGTATCTTAGCCGCACCATCAAGTCGTGGAAAAGTTTGCCAGCGCACGTGTTCCCTGTATTCACGGGTTTATTAAGCGTACTGGGAAGAAGCTTCTGACTGACTGAAATGATTGTGTCACTTTGCGAGGGATGTTTGTCCTCGCTACTTGATAGTCTACTTGGACAGTACTGCGCTTACTATCGGATACAATGTGGTCACTTTAACGTGCCAGGATAAAAAAAATCGTTTTAGTTGTACTCGTATACAGCGAAATTATATTAAAAACATCGAATATTACGCAAGCACCTTAATGATAATAAAAATAATGTTGTCATGTATACGTACACTATGTACATATTCATCGACCCACTGCTGGGCACGCGTGGCGTCCTCTATTGAAAACAATAATTCACATCAAGCGAGTGCTAATTTTACCGCTAAATCCTAAAATCTAATTTTGGCCTGCAACTGAGATCTAAATGTACATACATATACACTCACGACTGTATTCCGCGAAGGGGTAAGCAAAGGTGTATCCATTACACTCACTTTTCGCCGAAGTTATTACGGTCCCATATACGGTCCCATGATAGGGGGCGAGCCTATCGCCATACCGAGCACAATTCCAGACTCCGGTCTGATACTGAGAATTTCTAAATAGAAAAACCCAATATCACTTTACCCGACCCGGGGTTCGGACCCGAGACCTCAGCACAGCAGTCGTAACGCATGCCCAATTACAACTGCCCCACCGAGGCAGTCTAATATTAGTCAGGCAGATCTAAATGTATTAGATGATTTTATTAACTCGTGAAGAATCATGACATGTCGATTTAGATTTTTTGTTATCCTGGCACCTTTAAGTGACCACACTGCACCCGATGGTATTATAATATTAAGATTATATTAAGATAGTATGCATACATAAGTAAGCACTCACACCTGTAACCTCCGAATCGGCGGGTAGAGGTGTAAGAGGTGTGTACATTTCGGAGAGTTTATTACTGTCCCATAAAGTGATGGGGGTGAATCTATCGCCACACCGGATACTATTCCAGACCGCGCCGGGCTGATACTGAGTATAAAGATGAAAAATCTATTATCATTTTACCCGACCGTGGTATCGAACCCGCGACCTCACGCACAGAGGTCATACTGCGTATGCAGATACAACTGAGCTACCGAGACAATCTTATCTTACACTTATTATAGATCTTGAATGTCCCAAAAGTCGACGTCAAGCCGGAACCGGGTGAAAAGGCAAGTCATACCGGTTATCAAAAAATAAAAAAAATCTAAGTTGCATGTTTTTAAAATTATAGGCATGGCCCGCGATTTTTCAAAGTATAATCCTAACTTTGCGCATTTGTGTGATCTTACGTAAGAACTATTGAGACTCCCTCCCACCCCTTGTAAGAAAAAGTTAGTCATGATCGACTCCCCCCTACATCATCTTACGTAATAAATGAATGGCGCCAAAATTCATACCTAAATATTTTTTAAATATACCGGATACATTTTTAGGATCAAATTTTTTTGACAATTACTTTATTCTGGTTTTGGTATATTTTGTGACATTCCTAGAGTGTTAGAACTATTTACGTTAAAAGTATGTGTTTAGAAGACAGTCCAGATGGATTAGTAATTTTATCGATAACCTTTATAAGTTTATCTACAACACTATTTGAGTCTTGCATAAACGACAGTGTTACCACATAAACCACCCAAAATGCCAGTGTAATAAAGTTTATGAAATTGTAAACTTAGTCAATATGTCAACTCTCCTAATATTTTTAAATAAAAAATTAAGTTAAGGAAGCATAAATAAAGCAATCCCACTAATATTATAATTGCGTATGTTTGGATGGATGCATGGTTGTTTGATATCCAATCACGCTACAACGGCTGGACGGATCTACTTAAAATTTTGCACAGAGATAGATATAGTCTGGAAAAGCACATAGGCTACTTTTTATCCCGGAGAAATGTACAGTTCCCATTGGATAGTTTAGTTTTTCACAGAGCAAGGGATCGACATGATTTTTTGCATAGTGGCAGTTTAGGGATCAGAAAATGACAAAGACCACTTTTATCTCGAAAAATAGCAAAAGTGGGATAGCAAAATATAGAAGGTTAATATGTTAAAATGCGCGGGCGGAGCCGCGGGCAACATCTAGTTAAAATAGAATATTAAAAAAACAACTTGCTTTTAAGATATTGAATGCAAATAAATTTTGCACTACTGTGGCTAAAAGTTTAACCTGGCAACATTTATTACCCGATGATAATTTTTAGAAATTATATGTTTTGTTGCTTTTAAGGATAATATTACTTTAAAAAAATACGTCCAGGTGAAAAATAATGTTGTATTTTTGTAAGTTTGATGTGTCAGATCTATTTTTACATGTTAATACCGCTATAGGCAGGCATTTTGAGGGAGCTCAATTCGCTTGTGATGTCACTTTTTTAGTGGCGGATCACGAAGCGCAACTAGTTTTATAGAACGTGTATGAGCACCGTGCTCTTACATTTGTCAAACGGGGTAAGCGCTCAATGGCGTCTCCAGTGTTAAATACTCTAAGGGTTTAAACTATATAATATCGTAGCTACCTTGCAAAAGTTATCGATGTTTGTAGCTTCCTGAATATTTGACAGACTTGGATTTAGCTGCCTTTGATTTTATAGGCCTCAGTTATAAGTTATTACAGCTACAGTCATTACAGATCAAAACTTTTTTTTATCCTGGCACGGCAAAGTGACAGCACTGCACCTGATGGTGCCGTCCAAATAGAGTATAGAGTAGCGAGAGACAATCTATCCCCTGCTACTCCACACAATCATGTTGGCCTGCTTCTTCACACTACGCCATGGGCAAGAAGGTGTAGAAGCGGTCGAGGGTCTAGTATCAGAGTACTCAGAAAGCCGCAAAATAGCCAAAGATCGTACCCTAACTCTAGACCCCCGACAAAAACCGGATGTACACTGGCTGATCCCGGAACGCGACACACTTGCGTGTGCCACTATGGCGGGTTTAACACCCTGTGTACGGTGGTCGCTATCCGGGCGAATATGAATATCCTACCACCAGCAAAATTATTGTACAGAACCTTAAAAATTTACATCGCTACTAGCGAACCGTGCAGACGTCGTCCTACCCGTAAAAGCAGCGCCACACCAACTGAAGCGCCATCTGCCGGGTTGATTTTGGAATCTAAACCATCCAGGGCGCCACCCAAACGCATACAAAAAATTCATTCAAATCGGTCCAGCCGTTTAGGAGGGGTTCAGTGACATACACACGTACAGTAGAATTATATATATAAAGAAGATAAGCCACTTGTAATGATCAGGGAACCGGATCAATGTCTTCACAATAATAGATTTAATTTATTCTATTCTCTCGCAACTCCATAAGTGCCCTGGTTTAAGTGAATGTGATGTTTATGCATCGATATTGACTCAAGGCGACTTTAAAATCATTTTTAACCGACTTCAAAAAAAAAGGAGGAGGTTCACAATTCGTCGGAATCTTTTTTTTTATGTATGTTCCCCGATTACTCGAAGACGCCTGGACCGATTCGCGAAATTATTTTTTTGTTAAAAGGGTATAGTTCCCAGGTGGTCCCACTAAGTCAGGATCTGATGATGGGATGTCAGAAAAATCCAGGGCAACCCTCAAATTTTATAGGGATGCATAATTTGTATTTTAATTGAAGTCTGTGTACTTTTTATGAATTAAAAAACTTTTATTATATCACAATATTTGGCTACCCTCTTATAAACATGCGCTCTTGTGCAAATCTGGTGTTGGCGAGAGCGTGAGGGGGTAAGTAGTCTATAAACTCTACAACTCTCTAATCGTCTCCTACAAGAATGCATGAATATGTTGGTCGTCAATTATTTGCAGGAGTTCCTCGCGATTTTTCATTCTCTTTTGATAACACCTACTTAATGCTCATCAAAAGTATTTGTAAAAACTATTTAAATGTCAGGGCATACTGTGCTGGAAAATCTTACGTAAATAAAAAAGACAGTAGGTACCTATTAGAATATATTACATTACCTATATACAAAATTAATTTTTCACTGTTAGTAAAGTTATTGTGCCTATTATGTAACTGTGAGTTTCCTTTTCAAGAAATTATAATATTATGTCTATGTCTCATAAATTTTTTAATTTTATCTTAACATGAAACACGCACACCTGAGATTTCATGAACTGGGTAAAATAATGTTAGTTGGTAGCCCCATAGAGTTCACCTGTCCCTTTCGGGTGTACGCCTATGCCTCATCTATATATATACTAAATCTATAATCTGAAGCGTAGCTTCTCTAAGTAATCTGTGGTCTACTGTCTATAGTATTCATAGCTGTGGCTAAAAACCACAGGGCTGACATTCCTTTTACATTTCCCAGAAAGAGCAGGATGCACTTATTACGAAAAAGCTAAGAGCAATAGGAATAGACATATTATTTGCTGTCACTTTTTGAGTTTCACAACTTTTTGGTTGGGCTTTTAGTTCTGGCCAGATAGTTTGAATGTCAACGAAATATAATTATCCGTGATTGTGGAAATATATCATTATAAATTGTGTTTGAATACATTTCGCGTCGTATTTAAGTGTTTAAAACGTGTTGAATATGGTACATTGCAGTGTTCTTGGCTGTAAAAGCCTAAATAAGCGAAAATATTAAAATATAATGTTTTATTCGTAAGTAGCAATAATACGTTACTATTTATCAAGTTTCTTAAAAATAATTGTTAAATATTGATAGTCTACCATTTTCAAGGCATTCCTTGCTGCAGAAGTAAAATAAATATATTTATAACCAATTTTAAATTTCTTGTATTACCTAGTCAAATTCGGAAGTTGTTTAAACGTCATTTGCCGCTGTTTAGATATTTAGCAGTGCATGACAATTTTAGGTAAATTTAAAATGGCTGCATAATACACATTATGGTGATACCAACGTTCACGACATTTAATTACCTCTTATTTATGGATAATGTGTCAGCGTTTCCCTAGAGTTTAATTTAAAAATAATATAGTTTAAATAAACAAAATAAAATTGAAATTGTTATTGTTGGCAATTTTCTATTGCAACTAAAATCGGGTGCAGGTAAACATTATGTTATTTAATTATGTATAGGTTATGAATGAATTTTATATAAATTTCCATTTATATATATTTCACTGATTGTTATTAGGTAATAATTTATTATACTTTGGTAGCGCAGTTGTAATTGCGTACGTGGAACGACTGCTGGGTTGAGGTCTCGGGTTCAATCCGCGGGTCGAGTAGTGATATTGGGTTTATCTAGGTCGAGTAAAGTGATATGGGGATCATAAAATGTTCAGTATTAGCCCGGAGTCTCGATTGTGCCAAGTATAGCGATTGGCTTGTTCCCTATCACATCATGGGACTGTAATATGCTCGGCGAAATGTGGATGTACTAGTTACACCTCTGCCTACCCCTTAGGAGTTTACAGGTGTGAGTGTATATAAATATATATAAACTCACGCCTGTAATCCCCGAAGGGGTAGGCAGAGGTGTAACCACTACACCCACATTTCGCCGAATTTCGGTGCTATAATGTGATAGGGGGCAAGCCTATTGCCATACTGGGCACAGGATATATATGTATATGTGAGTTTATTATGCGTAGTAGTACACTTAACTTGGAATATTTCACATCTTCAGATTTGTCATAAGTTAGTGAAAAGAGTCATTTCAACATTACTCTTTTCGCTCTCATTGTCGTTTTATACCTCGCGATGTTGTATGGATAACTGTCGAGGAAAAAAACATTCAACTGAATCAGTCGAGTGACAGTCACCAAAAATTCAACTGAATAAATCGATATAACATTATTGGGTTATTTCTTAACCGCCTTCAAAAAAAGGAGGAGGTTCTCAATTCGTCGGAATCTTTTTTTAGGTATGTTCCCCGATTACTCAAAGATGCTTAGACCGATTCGAGAATAAATTTATTGTTCATTGTTACTTAATTATTGTGCCTATTATGTAACTGTGAGTTTCCGTTTCAAGAAATTATTACTATTATAATATTATGTTTATACATCATAAAATTTTAAAATTTATCTTAACATGAAACACGCACACCTGAGATTTCAAGAACTGGGTAAAATAATGTTAGTTGGTAACCCCATAGAGTTCACCTGTCCCTTTCGGGTGCACGCCTATGCCTCATCTAGTTGTATATACTATATCTATGCTAAAAACTTCTAAAACATAGATATAGTATATTTCTAAAAACATAGATTTAGTTTAAAAACCAAAGACGAAAACACATGCTGCCCTATCTGAGAACCATGGAGACTAGATTATAAGGAGTACTATCTTATATGGAGGACAAATTGAAAAATGTTCCAGGTGTAAGCAGCCAATTATAACTCAAAATACAACCACATTGGTGTGACCCTTAATTGGCCATATTTTGATAAGAAAGTAGCAGTTGTAAACAGAGTGAAGTGTGCTGAGTTACTATCCCACTCTAATATTTTTGGTGCTATCTTTAAAATTACACCACTCACTATGTGTGGCGCTACCCTAAGCTCTCCGAAGGACACTGCTACAGTCACAGAGATTACACTCTTTATACCAGCGATCTATATGTACTACGTACTAGATGCGGCGAACAGAACAAACATTATGTTCCACCGAGTTGCGGTGTAACCACCGCACCAACGTTAGTTTGCTTCATGCCACCTAACCTAAGTATGCACACCACATTGCATCTTTCAGTGTCGTGTTAATATAAGTTATTTGTAGCGACATTCCCGAACAAATCTGCCTTAAATTGATTTACAGTGAAACTGTTAATAGTATATAAGGTAAATAACATAATTTCATAACGTTTAGAACGTAATATCAATAAGTATTAATTAATTTCAATTCTGAATACGGGAAGTCTATATTTCACAACAAAATTCATTATACCTAGTCAGGTCATAAGTATTGTCACACAGTAAAAACTTTTATTTTAGAATGCTGGCCACAAAAAAGTTTATTGAATTCGAATTTCAAATTGTTCATGAAAATAAAAATGTATACTTTTTAGAATTTTACTCATTTTTAAATATGGAGTGGACGCTTAAAGAAGACCGTGTTGCAGTAATTGCGTTGCATCGTTGCGGTTACGCGCCAATTCAAATTTTTGACATACTGAAAAATTTGAATATAACCAAAAGATTCGTTTATCGTACCATCAAACGATACAATGAAGACTCTAGTGTAGATGACAGGTCAAGAAGTGGTCGCCCTCGGTCTGTTAGGACTCCAGCAGTGATAAAAGCTGTGAAGGCGCGAATTCAAAGAAATCCCAAACGTAAGCAGAAACTGTTGGCCCTTCAGATGGGGTTAAGCAGAACCACGGTGAAAAGGGTGTTAAATGAAGACTTAGGGCTTCGGGCATATCGAAGAAAAACAGGACATCGTTTGAATGCTCGTCTAATGGACCTGAGACTGAAGAGATGCCGCGCTTTGTTGAAGCGGTACGCGGGAAAAAAATATCGGGAAATTCTTTTTTCAGATGAAAATTTTTTTACCGTAGAAGAGAGCTACAACAAACAAAATGATAAGGTGTACGCACACAGTAGTGAAGAAGCGAGCAACCGTATTCCGCGCGTCCAACGAGGTCATTTTCCATCCTCGCTCATGGTATGGTTGGGAGTTTCTTATTGGGCCTTAACAGAGGTACATTTTTGTGAGAAAGGTGTAAAAACTAATGCAGTTGTGTATCAAAATACAGTCCTGACGAACCTTGTGGAACTTGTTTCTCATACCATGTTCAATAACAGGCACTGGGTATTCCAACAAGATTCGGCGCCAGCTCATAGAGCGAAGAGCACACAAGACTGGCTGGCGGCGCGTGAAATCGACTTCATCCGGCACGAAGACTGGCCCTCCTCCAGTCCAGATTTGAATCCGTTAGATTACAAGATATGGCAACACTTGGAGGAAAAGGCGTTCTCAAAGCCTCATCCCAATTTGGAGTCACTCAAGACATCCTTGATTAAGGCAGCCGCCGATATTGACATCGACCTCGTTCGTGCTGCGATAGACAACTGGCCGCGCAGATTGAAGGCCTGTATTCAAAATCACGGAGGTCATTTTAAATAAACTTTAGTGTCATAAGAATCTATGTTTTGTTAAGTTCATTTTGGTATATAAATGGTTACATAATGAATAAACTTGTTTCAATTATTTTATATTAAACATGTGACAGAATTTATGACCTGACTAGGTATAGTTTGTCCCGTTTTGGCGCGCGGAAAGTCCCGTTCGAGAAAAAGTGAAGGAGTTATCACGCTTCTAACTACCAAATAGTTCTGAGTAAAATGAATAGATGGCATTAGTGGGCGGACAAGGTATTTGGAACATATTGTTTCTTCGACCGTTCGTGCTAATCGGTAGAATATATGTCAATGCTTTATACTCTACTCTAGTCTCCATGCTGAGAACAAAATGCGGTATGTGACTTTTTTGGACTTTTCATGTTGATTCTAAAATTTTTTTTCGTTCAAATTTCATGTTGTTTCCGTCGTCACCACCACCTTATTTATAGACGCGTGACTGACAATGACTAACTGTTCTTCCGTTATTCAAAATGTAAGATTGACCAAAAGGTCAGTATCCAAGCCAAAAAAATATATATTCAAAATATCGACAAGTAACGAATTTCACAAAGTTTTCAACTTTAAAGTCCAATGTATGATATGTGGGTCCAATATTAAACCAGTATTAACTATTAAGTAGATTCGCCAATAAACTCTTTTAGTAGTGAAGTAAATTGAGTAAAAATGACCATCGTGCAGTCAGAATTACTAACTTTAAGTATAACTATTAGTGATACAAACACAATACAAGCAGAACTTTCATACCCAAAAATTGTGATTTTTGAAAATTTGCAAACATATCGCATCGTGGATTTAAAAGATTTTACTGAGAGTATACACAAAGAAGAAAACGATGTTATAGATAAAAAAATTAAAGAGAATTTGCTTTGGCTTCTTTTAAAATCAGGAGAATTAGTGGTGATGGATCTATCGAATGGTTTAAAAATAAAGATACATAATAACCAATTTAAAATATGTCGTATAAAAGAAAGTAAAACTGAAGTATATTTTATGAGTGAAAGT
Source organism: Laothoe populi (assembly GCA_905220505.1). Classification (NCBI taxonomy): domain Eukaryota; kingdom Metazoa; phylum Arthropoda; class Insecta; order Lepidoptera; family Sphingidae; genus Laothoe; species Laothoe populi. The sequence continues at coordinate 14,823,060 of HG992148.1, forward strand.
GGTGAGTGTTTAAAACAGCCATACAATAAGGATGAATTAAAAAATAAATTCAATGAAGGTGTATCAGAACTTTATGCAACATTGAATAAAACATATCTTGATCAATCTGATTCTCATTTGTATATTGATGGATTATGCATTTTTACTGACGAAGGAACACTTAAAACGCAATGTCCTCTAACTGGATTGGTAGATACAATTTCTACAAATGTGATATGTAATAATCTATTAACGTGGGAAGATTTTATTGTGTTTGCGAATGGAGCAAATATGTGGCTAATTGATATTAAAACATCGGAAATAGTTTATAAATTTGCTAAAAGCAGTGCAAGTTACATACCCATCATGGTTCATGACAATGTTCTATTTTACCTATTGACAAACACTTTAAAGGTAATCAATACTTATTATTAGTCAATATATTAACTTTCTATTATTTATTCCAAGAAGATTAAGTCCTGGGTCTTAATGAGGTATTTCTCATTTAGGTGTTGGTTTAGGGATTGTACCACAGATGGTAGGTTAGGGAGGGGCACCTGATTCACCGTCCACCCTGAAGTGATGCTGAAAATGAATTTATAATTATCTCATCAGAACATGAACTACTTCTCTATCAAAATTTTGGATAACATAAATATTATAGTGACAATATTTTTATCTTTTATTGTAAATAAAATAAAATTTATTTTAAAGTAAACTTCTTCAAAATTGCCAGCTTATTCAATGTGGTGTTAGCAGATGGTAGGGCAGCCTTAATAATTGGATGAGTAACATTTACTGAAAGGTAGAACATGATCATCAGATCTTAAATACAGGGACATTGGAAATTTTAATGTGGTTGAATTTTGTTTATAAAATCTGGTCTATGATAACTTAAAACGAAATAAAACAAAGCACAATAATACTACCAAATATGTCTAACACCAAAATAAGTAAGTGTGTGATCTAACAAAAGAGCTCTGCGGTGACTTAAAGATGTAGTTAGACGTCACTGCATACAACATGTGGAACGTTATTCCCATTAGCAGATTTTGCATTGTTAATAAAATTATTATTTACATAATTCTTTTAATAAGTGTTTGCAGTATATTTATCTATCTACATAAAATATTGCCTCAAAATAAAAAGGCAAGTAGATTTATTTGCGTTTACGGTGCAGTACTTCCACAACACAAATAGATAAATGCAAAATACTATGATAGGTTGACAGACAAAAATCTCCACATTAGATATCTCTTTGGTTAGTAGACTTCACATACCCAGCATACCGTAGTAACTAAGCTATATTATGCCAGCATAGTGAATCCCAACCTTTCTCATTAATAAAGGTGTCCTATAACCAGCTGTGGGACAATCCTACTAACATTATAAATGCAAATGTTCAGATAGATGGATGTTTGTTACTTAATCACGCTACAATGGCTGGACGGATCTGATTGAAATTTGACACAGAGATAGATTATAGCCTGGAATAGCACATGGGCTTTTTCCCAGAAAAATGTACAGTTCCCGTGGGATAGTTAAGTTTTTCACAGATCCACATGAGTTTTTGCATAGTGGCAGTTTAGGAATCAGAAAAAAACACGGAAAATGCATGCTTCCTATGGGATTGCAAAATATAGAAAGGTGTAATTAAGATGCCTCCATGGATTGTATACCTTTTCTTCCAAAAATAACCTCCATGCAGGTGGAGCCGTGGGCAACATCTTGTGTATAATATAGGATTGATATTATTAACTACCTACTAAATTGGTATTGCTTCTCCTATGATTAAGACCTGGCAGTACAGTCCCTTGTTCACGGGTCTTTGAAAGTAACGTCGAGATAAAATGACAGAGAAATATTCTCCACATTGGATATCTTTTAAGTGCGCATCGTATATGCGGCCGGCACACAGATGTAGTTTACAAAAATGTATACAAGTATGAGGCCGCCACGCCGCGCGTTAAAAAATCTATGCTGTAATTCTGCCCCCGCATACTTGTTGTTTTTTTCGTCTTCGTTTGAAACACACAATGTCTGTTGGACCGCATGCTCGTAGCGCAATTTTTAGCGCCCTCCATATGCTGCTAGACCTGGGCTGTGCCCTCCATAAGTTCCCATGTAAGCTACGCGAGTGCGGTTGACACAAACGTCTTTTAGCTAATTGACTACCATTAGCCAAATATGTACTTCCTAAAATAAGAGAACTAGACTTTCATGACAAATAAAAGATTAACAAGCTAGATAAGTGTCCACCACTCGTTAGTGTTGTCTCTTTTAACATTTTAGGTAATATAAGCTAAGCAGTACCATTAGCTTAGCAATTATATTGCATGAGGTTTCTCCTAATATATGTTGATTTATTAAGATACTTAATTATTTTTTTCAGATTCAAGTATGTAGTGCATCAGTGTCTAACACATCATGTACCAACAAAGATATTTCAGGTGCTATAACTCCAACCACTACACCTCAAGAAACTTTAATGGAGCAGCTGGAATCATTTGTTGAAACAGTACTAACTAATCCGAAAATAACTGAGGTACCTTCAAATATACAAACGTTATTTGAAGAAATAAGTAATTATGCATTTCTTATAGAGATGAGTTTAAAATTATGCCAACATAACATTTTATTTAAAACTCTTTTGTATCCACTACAAAAGAAAATTATTGCCACAGAAGATACAATTTTAACAAATTTAATATCTGACTTGATAATCAAAGTGGACTTATTAGAGTATATTTTCTTTAAAGGAATTGATTATTACAATGACACATACTTATTTACACAAAATATTAAAGAATTATGTGTTACTTTTATATCCAAGTCAGATTTAGATTTGGCATCTATTTGTTGGCTAAAATATGCAGGAATAAAATCAACTATTACGTCAGATGATATTTTCGATATTCTAAACTCTATACCACATAACACTAAAATTAGTGCTATCATGATCTGGTTAAAAAACTTTATTCCATCCCTTTTGGACGAGAACCCCTTCTTCATAGATATAATTGTTAAATGGGCTACTGAAAGAATTTTTAAACTAGAACAATCTTCATATTGGCCAAAAATTGGTATAAAATTTATAGATGAAATAAAAACAGCATTGCAAACATCTCTGAAAATAATTCCGATCCGACCTATATCAATGGATGATCTTGATGTACTTAAGGACAGAATTCTTGATATATTGGAATTAAAAGAAAAATACAAAATTCATATGTTGCTAAGTGAATTTAGTAGCCAAAGTCCTTGTGAACTGACTTTAATAATGCTCCGTCGGTGCTACACGGAAGATTTAGAAATATTTTTACAAGCTTATTTGTCATTCTATGCTGCTCGACACCAATTTGATTTAGATGACGCACTGAGATCTTTTATAGAAAGTGAAGCAGCTTCTGGTGGTGGCGAAATCGATGGCGAACGCCTAAGGATATTACTTGATATGTTTCGATCGTTGAATGGAAAATTAGATTGTTTACTTCAAGTTTTGAAAGTATTGGATGTACCATGGAACCCAACTGTCATGCAATTGGCAGTTTCTGCTACTATTAGTAGTACAGATGATTTTACTCTCTCTGATTCCGATTGTGCAGTTATAAAAGAAATTTTTAAGGAATTAAACTATTCGAAAGTCCGGGTAATTTTAAAAAAGTATAACATTTCATTAGTATCAACAGATTATATGTTGCTTATTCATAAAATTATTAATGCTCCTAAAGTAGATCTAAATGATTTAAAAGTTATTACACATGTAATCAGTAATTACTCCAATTATGGCAATTTATTATATCTCAACAAATGTGTCCAAGATTGCGAAATAAGAGAGGCTTTAGATTATTTTACAAATTTAAATAAAAGAGAGAAAATTATGCTCTTAAAGGCAATTAATGTTAAATTTGAACAGCTAATAACCAAAAACACCAAGAATGTGGGAATTGAAAGAAATTATTTAGATTTCTTAAAAGGCACGAACATGTTGAATCAAATTGAAATGAAAAACATTGAAAGTTTGTTCTATTTGAAGAACTCGTACAACATGGAATTTAATGTGAACGACATCCATATAGAAAAATCTTTCAACAATATTGTTTTAACAGAAACACCTGACAATGCATCAAAAGCTATGTCCAGATTTGGAGAAAGAGTGACTCGTTTGACAGGAATGTGTGCATCTCTACATTATGTGATGCTGACTTTGTTACGTCGTACACCTGCCAACCACAAAATTCATGCATATGTTGAAAAATTCATGATTCAGTCACATATAACTGACGCCTCGGAACTTAATATATTATCCAATTTTGAAGATGGTAAAAATATATCCCTTTTATTAGAGTCATGTGAAGTAATTATTGAATTACTTTTAAACTGCAATGAAGAATATTTACATTATTTAATGAAACATTTAACCATTCTCAACGCAATGATCAAAACGAACATAGTTGTGAAGAATCTTTCAATAATTTGGAAATTTAATTACATTTATTTACCTATATCTTCAAGTACAGAAACTAGTAGCTTAATTAATTTTTATACCAACATACAGCTACAGAATAGAAACAAAAATCATATAGAAAATGTAATTCAAGATTTTAAGTCATACGATTTTAATTTTTTCCGAATGATATCATATACACTTGTAAATTCTAATCTCACCCATCACACTATGCAAGACTATTTGAATGATATAACCGAAAATCCAGTTAGAAGATTATTGAATAAAATTACTGCCAATATAGATATTGACGAGGCGATAATAATGGGCCTACTCCTTATTTTGAGAACTTTAGAACCGATAAATGAGTCTATATGGATACTAGACGCATTGAAAGGACCAAACGAATCTTTGTCGCCACCTTTGGTAGGTTTCCTTTCATCGTTGCCCATGCGTAATACTTTTTGTTTAGACGGCAATTCAAATGGGAATGCAGCCACTTATCCACCGCAGCTCATTCTGAAGTCAAAATTCGATATAAATTTGTCAGAAATATCTCTGCCCGAGCATTCTGAAGAGACGTGGGATGTAAAAGTTATACTTTTTTATGTTTTAAGACAGTATCCAGAAACTGGATTTAATCGGCTGTCAGAGATTTGTCGCGCGCTTAATGTATCTTTAGATGATGGATTGTCTTTGCAGCTGATATCATTATTAACGAATTGGAAAATAAATTACAAAATTAGCCAAAACGAACTTGGTAGCCGGCATATTATTTTAGAAAATTCCGAGGAATCATTTACAAAATGCTTTGTAATCTGGGAAAGCATTAAAGATAAAGTATTTTTGATTGATGTATTAAAAGACTTTTGGAAAAATGGTGAAGTCACTTTACATGGACGTGTGGTTTCTATAAATCCTTATTATTACGAAATCTTTTTATGTATTTATAGATTAATATTTGGAACAAGTGTAGAGTTACGAAATATGAGGGAATATTTTCTATTAAATTTTTTAACAAAGTACACCCGAAAGAGTATGCCGAAGCAATACGAATTTGAACTTTTTTCAGTTAAGGGAATATTTCCTGAGATTGGTTATTTTCGTCTTCCTTTCCATCTATTTATGCGAGATGATATGTGGTCTAACTTAAAAACAGAAATTACTTTAGAAACATATGAGCGTTGGCTCCCAGTTGTAGTATTACTATCACTTGACTCTGATCTCCAAACTGCCAGAGATATGATCTGCAGTAATGCTTTAAAACAAACGATGACTTCAAGAAAACGCAACGATGGAATTGATGCAGATAATAAGAAGTCAGAACCATGGAGTCTGATCACACGAGAAGAACCTTTACTCCGAGCTGCACATAAATGTGTAAGACACATTTCTAATATGGAATGGGCTGGAGCTTGCCTTTTTTATGTTCTTCAAGGCTGCTCACGTGGAGCAGACCAGGTTGCCGCAGCACATTTGTGTTATCAATTTGCACAACGATGGGCGGCCGTGCAGCCTGGAAATAGAGCTGTGCTACAAATGGAACGTTTGAATTCCACACTCTCAACACGACATGTGTTGTATAAAATTGAATGGGCACGTGATGAACTCGTTCGTCTTTCAACAGAACCTGCTCAATTGATACGTGCTTTATACTTCCACCCTGAGTTTAAGGAAAAAATTAGTCGCTATGATGTTAATCGTGCAGCAAATGAAATCGCTGATAAAAATGACATCAATGTTAGTTCCATTAGAATGCAAATCTTAGAAAATATTCTCGAAAAAGCAACAAAAGAAAATAATAATGATTTATCACTAAAAAATATTGAACTAATTACTGCAAAATACATACTGAAAGCAACATGCCCTAAAATGGGAGCAATTTATTTATCTCGCATAGCATTTGATGATGAAAGCAGCTACAAAAAATCTAAAAAATTAAGAGCTCTCCAGTGTCTTATGAGTGTGGTGGACTCGGATACTGCGTTAAAAGTAACAAACCGAGAAAGGGACGCTCTATGGGTATCTTTGTTCGATTTATTATCTATTGTAAAATTAGAAGCTATTGATATGCCTTGGATAGTAGTAACATTCTTACAAGAAAAGATGAGTTCGTTAAATCAACTACTTCATTCGATTGATGGAAACGTGGAGGCTTTAAAAATAGCCATAATGCTTGCTTGTAGATACGGTTCACCAAAAATATTTCACCAACTTATAATTCTTCTGTTACGTACTAGTGTATACGAAGAGATAACACCATTATTATTGAAGATTTCAACATTACCACCTGATAGTGTAATATACGCTGCATGGCGTACTGTTATTTTGTCTCCATTTAAAAATGCAGATCATCCAATCACAGAGAGACAAAGAGCAAAATGTATAAATGCTATTAACTTATTGCCATTATGTCCCATAATTAAAGATGATGATTTAAAGGAAATATGGAAAAATTGCGTAAGATGTAAATGTCTTGGATTAGGCTGCTTAATATTACCTTACATGACACCACAGACAAGACAAACATTACCTGAACTACTTAAAATAGATAGAAGGAATTTAATAGCCAGTTTAAAGAATTTACATAATGAATCTTACCTTGTGTCGGGTGCCATGCATGTTATTGAAGGTATGGCATCAAAAATTTATCGATAGAAAAATAATAATAATTCATTCATATTTTATTGCGATTTCGTCTTACTTATTGGTTTAGGTTTTATTTATTCTATGCTATTGCAAATTTAACAAAATATACATTTTAAAAACTGGTATAGGTAATCTTAACAAAAAATCATCACACTAATATTATTTTCCTTATTATTATTACAAAAATCGTGATTCTTCTAAATCTTCGAAAATTTAATTTAATTAACTATAGATATATAAGTTTTGTGTATTTTAATAATTATGTGGATGATAATAAATATATTACTCAATTGTTTACTTTTGTTTTGTGTTCTTCCACTTACCTAAAAACATATACATTCTGGAAGGTCAGACAACGTGCCGACGATTCTTCCGATAGATACCTCTCAAAGGCGTTCATAAACGGCGCTAAGGTATGTGGTAAACATAGAATTAGGTGTCCTGCAGTTTGACTGTTGATCATACAATAATGGATTCTAATACGTCGAGGGCGGCGCAACCTACTTGCTGTGTTTGGATCGCATCGTATACATACACCCGTGACCCGGCATACAAGGTGTTTATTAAAAATATATAGGGTAGACCGGGGACAATTGTACCACGGGGCAATAGTAACATTGCAAATATTTCGGCTACTAAGCAACGCAGGGATGTGTTAGTGCGATAGATCAATGGCCGATGTGTGTCCGCACTTGTTGGCTATAAGGCGCGGTGCGAACGTGAGTTATGGACCAGTGAAGTTTTGCAACCCTCGCTACAAGTAATTACGTATACTTAAATACTTTGTTACTTCTATAATAATGCATGTATTTCAATGATTGATTTCAAATGATACTATTACCATTCGATAACACACATAATTGAAAATAACGCTAATTTGAGTTAGTGTGTTTATGTTGTTTAAATCATTGTTTTTTTTTTGTATTCTATCTAAAATGATTCTAAGGAATTATTGTACCATAACACTCATAATTTGTATGTAAATTTCTTATTGATGATTGTGACACGTAAACCGCAAGTTTAAAGTTAATTTATGTGTTTATCTTATCAGTAAAACATTTATTTTTCCACACACACAATACACAAACAAAAAAAAATTATATACTATCTAGTTACATAATTTGGCTATTTTGCTGCAACATGTGCGGTAGAAGGGGCACCAGCTCAGTATACGCTGCTGAAAAACGGCACTGATTTTCAGCTGGACCCCACCGTCGCTTCATCATAGCACAACAATTTCGACAGACGTGCAAACATCAACAACCGAAGTTACATGAACAAAACGCAAATTCTAACAGACAAATAATTACACAATTTAGCAATTACAACTACAACATAGAAAAAATGGAACAACACAATGTAATTTATAAGATTTTTCCCAGACATAATATTACACATGAAAAACTCACTGCTTGTAGCGGACGTAGTTGCTTCTTCTGTTACAATAGCTTTTGAGCATATAAAAGTTCTCTATTGATATGCTTTTTGAGAGTTAGCTGAGATATGTTTTTGCGCAGCGGTGGAGGAAGGTTATTCCAAATCTTAGAAGCAGAGTACTTGAAACTACCTTTATAGCCTGCCGTTTTATGTCGCGGAATGGCTAAATCGTTTGCCTCTCTTCTACGTGTTCCTCTCGTGAGTATCTCTTAACCACTAGAGTTTATCGAAAAGGTATTTGGGTTTCTTTTTCAGAGCGATTTTGTGCACCAAACACGTCAAATGTAATTTACGACGAGCATCCATTTTCAAAGTATTATTTTTATTGAGATATGATGTGACGTGACCACGTTTTGGAATATTGTAACAAAAACGTGCACATGCATTTTGGACTCGCTGAATTGCTTTTTTAGTCTTATTGTGAAGTCGAAGCCCATACACCGCATCACAATAGTTAAATTGAGAAAGTACAACAGACTCAATCAGTGTCTTTCTAATATGTTCTGAGAGGTACCTACTGATGCTGTAAAGTGTTTTTAAGCGATAGAAAGCATTACGAATCCTGTTGTTTACATGTTCAATGTAGCGAAGCTCACTGTCCATCAATAAACCTAGATTAGTGGCACTTTGCACTCTGCGCAAATTTTGGCCATAAATTTTTATACAAGAAAATGTTGATGCAAAACTGAAAGGCTTTCAATGATGTAAGAACTGCGTTAACTTTTTAGTTTCTTACTACAAGACGTTATGTTATGTTCCGTTGTTAATATTATGAAAGTGTTTTTAATATTTTAATTACTTACCAAAAAAACTTGTAATAAAGGGTTCAATTACTCGATAGTAAATAAATTAGACAAATCAAGTGATTATTTTGGTCATTAGATTCAAAAATGCGTTACAAATGACAACAGTTACAATTAACCAGGTAGGTATGTGTTAATTGTAACTGTTGACATAAATAACGAATATCGCCGTTTTCAATAATATTCATTAATACTTTTTGTTTTAATTCTTGAACGTTATTAGATTCTTTTTCTAAATATACAAAAAAACGTTCCTTAATTATGAGTAATTTCTTTACAGTGTAAGAACAAGTAAAAAAATTTACTATTGTCCCCGGTCTACCCTACATTAGAGTTGCCAGCCGTCCTGTTTTCCCAGGACATGTCCTGGTTTTTAGAGTGTCCTCAGGTCTCCTGGATATTTTTTATGCTATTTTAAAACATAGATGCGTCCTGTTTTTAATTTGAATTGTCCTGTTTTTTCTTACTTCAAATCCTAGTATTTGAATTTGAAAACCCTACCCTACATGCATTCGGAGCAACATGCTAGGTTTCCTGCCACTCGTGCAGCGAACACGAACGGAGCTCCGCGGCGCCGGCCTTAGCCCTTAATCTAGGTGGAGCGAGATAGTCTTTCGGCGCTTTAACACCATAAATTGTACTTATTCAGTTATTTCTAATTTATTCAGTAGGTATTAAGTTTATTTATAATAGGTATATTAAGTTTGTTTATTTATACTTACCCATAGTGTAAATACTAGAAATAAAAATCCACAAAATCGGCAACTCTTTCAAGGGGCTTTGTATACGCTTTTACAATAAGATTCCCAATCATATTAAAGAACTTTATGAAAGATCCTTCAAAGCTATTATTAAGCGAAAACTAAGTAATAAATCCTATTATAAAACTTCTGAATATTTAGATTACCGAAAGGCTTAGGAATAAGTTATCCTATTACTTAGAAGTGTAGCCATTAAACTATTGTAGAAGTTTAATAATCTCACACTTACGGAGGTAGTTATAAGGTACATAGTCCATAAAAATAGTTATATTGTATCGATCTTTATTATCTAAACGGCACAAGAAAGAAGAATGTAAAATTACCAGAAAACAATAAATTTAATTATTACTATTACGGTATAATTGTCGTATTACTTTTATCACACGTCACTCTCACGTGAACTTCTGTTTCGAAATGTCAAGAGTAGGGCTTGCAGGTACAAAAAAATACCGTCATTTTTTTACCGGTAATCCGGTAATAGGTGCATTTTTAAATTTTCCTGAAAAAAACCTGTGCTTCTTCCTAAAACCATAACTCATAAATTAAAAAAAATCATACATTTGTTTCACTAAGACAGTAAAGGCCAATAAACAATCATGTTTGCTGGTGTTAGGATATTCAAATCCGCCAGGATAGCGACCACCGTACACAGGGTGTAAAACCCGCCATAGTGGCACACGTAAGTGTGCCGCGTTCCGGGATCAGCCAGTGTACATCTGGTTTTCGTCGGGGGTTCTAGAGTTGGTGTACGATGTTAGGCCGTTTTGCGGCCTTCTAAGTACTCTGTCACTAGTGTAGACCATTTCTTCAACTTCTTGCCCATGGCATAGTGTGAAGAAGCAGGCCGGCATGATTGTGTTGAGTAGCGGGGGATAGATCGTCTCTAGCTAGTCGACGCCTTGATTGGAGGGCACTGCACTTACCATCAGGTGTGGTGCTCACTTTGCCGTGCCAAAATTTTAAAAATAACTTTTATTTGATTGGTAATAATCAATAAAATCATATACATTTTATATAATTGGTTGCGTATATAGTTAATACTGTTGCTCGCGGCTCCGCCCGCATGGAGGTCATATTTGGGAGAAAAAGTATACAATACAAAATACCAATTTTCATGCATTTAACTTCAAACATGGCGGATTTTCATACAAACTTTCTTCCCCTATTTTACCCCCTTAGGGGTGGTATTTCCAAAAACCCTTCCTTAGTAGCTTACGTCATAAAAGGTACGTACTGTCAAAATTTCAAGTCTCTAACCTCAGCCGTTTTGGGTGTGCGTTGATCATTTAGTTTCTTCTTTTATATATACAGATTTATAATAGGGTGTTTGACTGGTGTAACCAAAAAATATAAAACTGCACTAGGAGAAAGGATAGTGGGCAAATATATTTATTAAATACATTTTTTTATTTTAAATGTATTATAAACATTTTATTTTCGTCATTAAAATTTAGAATTTTTAATCTGTATCACTCGGTGCCAAAAACGTTGCAATACCGGCCGCCATTACTCGTGACGACATCGCACATAAACATTGGATCCTACGACAAATAAAATTGTAAGGAAGAACATATTTTTCGATGTGTAAACGTGTGGAAACGTGTTAATTTCGTCTTCAAGTCTTCTATAAGAATGGAAGAAAGCATTACAAGGGCTGATAGTCGAAATCTGCCACTTCTTTCTTAAAACTTTTGATTTTGGCACATGGATGAACATTTATCGGGATTTAGTGTCGAGTTTTTACACAAAGGCATTGAACAATATTTATATGCTGGCTCATTCATTTTTGTGGAAAAACTAACGGATAAATGCAAATAAATTGTTATGTTGTTAGGTGTCACGAATGTTTGTATATGTGCGATGACGTCACATAGAGATAATGTCACGTGACAACGAGTTTTAGCGCGAAATTATATATGAAAAAATTAAATCAAGGATTTTATATAAATTGAGTATATTTCAATAATAAAAATATTACGGGGACTATAAGTGAAGAGTCCTCTATCGATGTCCATCAATTTTCAAAAATTGTCAAATACCCTATTAATAACTGGGAACACGAATGACATTGCGCAACTTACATTTAGGCATGATAAGCAAGGTAAATTATTTTCAAATAATGAAATTGGAATGAAATATATTTATGCAATTTTTTCCACTTAAAACAAGCATAACTTTAGGTACTAATTTAATTTTACTACCATACATATTGAAATTGTAGGTCAATGAAGAAAATTATGCCTTTTTGAATGTAATAGCGGCCCTGCTGTGCCATATTAGTATACACACATACATATATACATTCACGCCTGTGATCCCCGAAGGGGTAGGCAGCGGTCCTATAATGTGCTAGGGGGCGAGCCTATCGCCATACCGGACACAATCAGAGACTCCGGGCTGATACTGAGTATTTCTAAATAGAGAACCCAATATCACTTTACCCGACCCGGGGACGAACCCGAGACCTCAGCACAGCAGTCGTACGGCATGTGCAATAACAACTGTGCTATCGAGGCAGTCATATTAGTACGTAATAATAACGCATTATATAAGTATAATCAAATAAACAAAGATTTATAAAGAATACGAACTGATAACTAGTACATAACTATTAACTGTAAATATTTGTATTATAAAGCTGTCAAGTGTCAACCATTTAGGTAAATAAACATTGGCAAAATGTTGCTAATGCCAAAAATATTTTATCACGAAAACAATATTTTCATACCGGTAAATTACCGGTTGGGCTTTTTTTTACCGGTAAATTATTAGTCCCCAAAATTGGCGGTTTACCGGTAAAAATGAAAACCGGTATTGCATGCCCTAGTCACGAGTCCTCATATTATTTTATAACTCAAAATAAATTATAAAATACAAAAACCAAGAAAACATTTAAAAACAGAAATAATTTAATGTAGGTTTGAACTCAGGTGTCACGACTTCTAATCACACCGCATTACCACTAAGCCAATAACTTATACCATGCATTTGGCTATTTGATTCATTTTCGATAATGATTTAAAACTATTCTTTATTACATAATAAGCACACTACATTGATATTTCAGGAAAATATACAGTATTTTTGATAAAAATCAATGTTAAAGTTTAAATATCCAAAACCGCGGCAAAAACGCTATTTCTGTAATGGCGCTGGTGTGACGTCACATGCAAGTAAACAAGCTAATAACTAGGGATGTTGATATTTTAAAAAATGACGGATTTTCGATATATCGATATTTTTAAATATATCAATATCGGAGTTTGATTAATCGAAACAAAATATCAATATTTCGATATTTTATCAACATACCTACTAATAACCCTCCGAAAACGTGAAGTGAATTTCAGATTTTCTACTAAATTAATTAGATAGCAAATCAAATAAAATCTCTCGAAACAGCTATGTTTTAGCGATGTGAAAAATAATCGATTTCTATTTAATTATTGTTATATCTGTGTAATATTTTGTTTCTATTGTAAATGAATATAAGTGGTGAAATAAGTCACCCACACATACTCTTGCACAACCTCGAGAATGGCATCACCCACGACGATGTCGGGAAACTCGTCTGTATGGTGGCGAGTTAGTCTGGCACGCGGATCTTCCCCGTTCTGGGCCACAGGTGGACTTGATTTTTGAGTATACAAGTCCCCATAATACCTTTCGACCTCGGCGAGTATCTCTGGCATAGAAGTGACGGTGGTGGTTTGTGATGTTCTGAGCTTTGTCAGGTGACAACTAGAGGTAAGTGGCTTGGCGAAAACTCTGATACCCTTGTTCTGCGTAATAGCATTTTCAATGTACAGAGTATTTGGGCGTCTTATATCGCACCGTATTAGCTTCTTTATCTCTTTGTTAAAGTTAAAGTTGGTCGGAGAGTCGACTTCATTAAGCGCGCTCGGTCAATTTTAACTTTTATATTCAGAGTGCCTCTTACCAGTCGGTGATCACTACCGGTGTTAAACCTACTGATCACAGAGACATCTCTGAATATTTGGCGCTTATCAGTCATAATGAAGTCGATCTCATTCCTGGTGACATTATTGGGGCTTCGCCAAGTCCACTTCCTCTGGAAAAATGAATTCATCAAAAAAAGGCCCCGGGTCTCGAAAAAGTTGACTAGCATTTGCCCCCTGTGAATCCTGCACCCATAGCCGAATGATCCTACCCTCGATTCGCCGTGTCCTTGTACTATTGTACAATGGCATTGAAGGCACCCATTACAATCCCCGGGCTACGGTAGGGTACCACAAAAAGCTATTTTTGGCGACGTACAACGGACGCTCTCTGCGGTTGGACGAGCACATTGCTGAGTTGGAAGAAGAGGTAAGTCACATTAACTATTAACTGGCATAGCGTAGGGCTATCCGATATCCGAAGACAGGGGGAGGAGAAGATGGCCCTAGATTCTGGTCACTTACTCTACTTCCGAGAAGGACATCAACCATCCCAAGGTGGCGTCGGATTTATTATCCACAAGTCACTAAAAAGCAACGCTGTGGAAGTTGGCAGCGTATCAGCTCGAGTGGCGTACCTTATCTTAAAAATATACTCTGAAGGTTATATAAGTGTACGCCCCAACGTACGAAGACATAGGGAAAGCTATGTCTCGTACCAAGGCTTCCTACAACGGTGAAATGGGTGACTTTAATGCCAAACTGAAGACTCCTAATAAATTGTTAATATTAATTTCTTACTACAGAGAAAAACATATTACGCACAATTTTAAGAAAAAAAAACGATTATTTTTCTTATCAAAAATTGATTTTAGAAAATCGATTATTATTCAAGTGAGAAAAATCGATTTTTTTCACTCAATGTCACATCCCTACTATGTTTACTTGCGTGTGACGTCACCAGAGTTGCAACCAATCACAGAGCGTTCACATCACAGATAAAATTTTAAATAAATGTTGTATTTTATTTCGTTTAAGTTGCAAAAAATATACATTATTTTGTTTAAAATTAAGTGAAATATGGTTTTTTAAGCTATTGTCTAACAGGATGACCACAATTTGCAGTGTATTTTCAATGTTGTCAAATAGCCAATTCATTACCTTGTTGATTAGTAGTGTAGAATTATTATTTGTATGAAATTGCCTGTCTTATGGATTGTAAATTGGATATTGTTTATACTATAACAGTAGTGAAAGAATGATCAGCATACTAAGTAAGTATTTAGTTACCTTGTAGTTTACTGGAAAATAAAGCTGTTTAAATTACGAAAAAGATATTTTCACTTTTTGTTGTGTTACAAGTAGGAAAACAGTAAAATGACAATTCTTGTCGGACTAGTGATACATACCTATTTTCTTGTAGGACATTGTTGTATTTGGACGTAGAACACACTAACCTATTATGTAATATTTTTGTCCTAAAGTTAGTAATCAGAAAAAAGAGTCATGTGGTATTAACAACTTTTGCGCGTAGGACCGGGATAGCGTACCATGCAATTTGTAGGACAATATTGGCTATTAAATAATACAAATATTAACTAAGCAACAGAAAAAAAATCTGCTGGTTAGTATCATTTTTGATGACCTCATTATCGATACATGTTGGACGGGGGGGGACTCTGATCAAACCATACATTTTGTAGGACAAATATTTTTTCAAATAATTTAGAGAGATTTTTTGAGAATCATCAAATCGACATATTTTATTCCTGCTGCCCCTATTAGCTACCACAATCGAAAAATATTGTAAGAGAAAAGTTGGGCGTCTCATCAAAATGAAGCTACTCACGGAAAATCTACTTGATAGTAATCAATAGCAAACCTTCTAAAAATACACGCCAAATTAAACATTATTTTACGAAAATTTATTCCTTTAATGCATGTAATTAAGAGTGATTATCACCGATTTTGGTGCGGTAGCCGGCTAACGGATCGGTCTGAAAAGGATAAGACTAATCACACTACGTAACATTGACGAAACGTATTATTTGTGTTGTCGTGCTGTACAATTTATTTTTATTAAGTTATTGATTCTTAAAATGTATTAGTTTTTATAAATATACCAGATTTTTTTTTTTGGATCACATTTATTTTACAAATACGTTATTCTAGTAATAATAATAATAACGTTTATTTATCTTTACAAAAATTTAAAAGAAGGCCCTTTTAAGAATTAGTGCCTGTGTTAGGAGACTTCGCTCTTCCATAACTAAAACTAGATATAAACTTTTTTTTATTCTATATGAACTAAATTAAAAGTTTTAACAATTTTAATAGCTAACTAACTAAGTAACTTAAAAATTACAGTAAAAAAACCAACATTATAATATTTAATATTATGCTGTGATTATCATGTGTATATATTGCATGTGTTTGTGGATATGTATGAGTGTGTGTGTGCGCGTGTGTATGAGTGAATGTGTGTGTTATGTTGTGTGTTTGTTTAATCATCGCAATAGTGCTTCTGTCTCCTCATAATTGAGTGAGATTAGATCTAGTGTTGGTATATTTTTCCATAACGGCTTTTGCCAATTCTATGTTATGTGTTGCATAGTCATTATCAAAATAATGATATGCAATACTAGCAAATAACTGTTTTCCAACTAAATGTGTAAGAGTTTAGTTATTATAACATTTGTAGTGCATTTTATTTTATTGTGGTTATCTAAATGTTTTTTTATTTCTAGTTCACAAAGACGACATAATTGAATCACTTCTTTTGAAGCATATATTAAGCCTTCTTAATTTGCTTTTTCGGTGTACAAGGCTTCGTTCATTGGTGTCATCCAAAAGGGCTTGTACACATGTACTGCATTTAAATTTTTTTATAATGGAAACCACATACCCTGCAATGTACAGTGTACTCAACTACTTTCTCTCCAAATGGTGATAAATATGTAAATGCCTCAATTTCTGCCTCCATGGAGTCTTTAGTAATTGAATTATCTGTTGCAAATTCCATGGATGCTCCATTTGTCGAGTACTCTGATTTATATTTTCAATGTCTGATATGCAATTTAAAATACATTTTTTTTTCCTGTGGAATACAATTTGTACCTTTCACATTTCGGATTAATTCTGTATATACTAGGAGGTTTTTGTAAATAGCCTCAAATTGGCGTGCACTTGGGTTATCAGAATAACTTCAATGACTTCGGACGATAGAAAAAAAGATCTCTATGTGGTCTTGACTTACCTTGTGCATGCGAAGTGGTGCATTTGAACTAAGCACCAAACTCACGAAAAGGCATTTTGCATTCTCAATACATACACAGAACCCAAGAAATCCTGTGTAACGAGGAGATTTTAAAATGTTTACGCGCTTAGGCATGACTCCGAGAAAATACATCGGTCTCTAAATTCGTAAGGATCATTTTTGCCTCATCTAACCTTGTAAATGCATGTTCGGAATTTTTTAGGTTCAAAGCCTGTTTGTACCCATTAGAATACGTTTTCGAATCCAGAACACATCGTTAATGAGTTTCAAAAAATTTGCCGTTGGAGTAACATCTTGGAATGAAGTTATCCCCATAACACCGTTACAAAATAACAAAGCGTCGGCAACGCTCGTGCTCAACAATGCTGCTAGGCAGACATTCATTATTTTAGTTTTAAAATATATTTGATTTGCTTATAATTTATTAGCCATATAAAATAATTCGTCTTCCTGTGATTTGTTTAGGTTCTCCAAGTGCTTCCATTGAATTTCATTTTTAGACTCCGAATGGATAAATTTCTCATAATGTTCAAACGAATTGCGGATTAATTTCAGCATATGTCAAGGATCTAGAAATAAATAAATATGCTGTCCAGAACATGGGTCTAATATTGTAGTCTGTAGATTTTGTGGGTCCAAACAAGAAACCTAACTCTTCAGCCATTGCTAAGTTCGTTTTGGTACCATCACAAGTTAATGCTTTTACCTCAACACCAGTTTCGTAAATAAGCTTAAAAGCTTTTATAACGCGCATTGCTTTTAGCTCAGCACTCTTACCCTTAGCCAAAAAGTAGCCTGTAGGAACTTTCCAGGTAGTGATTATGTCTAACAACAACTAACACGTCAGTGGCTTCATCAGAATTATCAGATTTAAAATCAAATCCATGATCAACGTAACCAAAATATCTTTGAGTACTTGCGTTGTGCTCTGTCATTTGCTTAATTTTCATTTCATCTATGACCAAAGTACAGTAAATTTTCTTATCGGAACTACTTTCTACTCTCAGTTTTACGGCAGTAAGGGCTTCTTTCGTAAATCCCGGTCTACCATCTATAGTAGCATACTACTTCGTCAATGTCCGCGGCTCAGGTTAACAAGATCCAAAGGTTTTTCGTACGTAGCGATAGGCTTTTGGTGAATAATAATGTTAGGGCGAAACATCTTAGTTCGGCAGAATATTTTGACCTTTGGAAGTCTTCCAGTTTTGCTTTTCAGTAATTGCGGATTCAAAAGTTCTCTCTGCTCGACGCCAATTTTCTCTAGTATTTGCCTATTCTATGTATTTATCAAAGATTTTCTGTTAGAGAATCAAGTATTTCTCTTGAACTTTAATTGTATCACTTTTTTCTTCAAATATCGTTTTTGTGATTGAACACATTAAATGTGTCTATATTTTACTTGAACAAGTTTGTTTAATGTACGATTTCGCGGTGATTCTTCTAGCTGTAGTGTCTTATTCGCAGTGGACGAAGTTTCACCAGCATTATACTTATATTCCGTAGTTTGAATGAAATGACATCTGATTTAAGTTTTCTGATGTTTCAACTTTTCTCTTTATGGAATTATGTTATTTCATTTTGAAGTCAGAAAAATGACAGGGTAAATTCTAAAATAAAGTAAAATAATAAATAGATTTAAGTGATTATAAACTAAGTACACATACAATACAGCGGTTAAAGTAAGGCGTTTCAGAATTCTGTGTTTTTACAAATTAGTACGAATATTTAACCGTAGTCTGATCATCCAAGCCTGGTTTATTAAAAATTTAATCTTAGTTTGTAACAGGTCTCTAATCTTAGATAGCCATAAAGCATCCGTGACTTTCTAAATAGCCTAAGCGCATTAGCGCGTATCACAATACCCAGACCCGAAACAAATATTTGTCGCAGTGTGGGTATCGAATTTGCAGTCTCTCGTTTCACAGACGGCTACTCGTCCATCGTACTTGCACCACGGAGACTGTAAATTAATTCCTTCATGTGTTTCCTACTTTCTACTAATATTTTTTGTTAAACATTCACAGAGGTTCATGCGTTAAGCTGTTAAACTAAACGGATTTGGATGAAATTAGGAGTTGAAGTTATTACTAAATATTTACAAAAATAATAAACTCATTTGCAAAAAAACGGGCACCTAAGCAATGAACCATTTCAAATGTTACTATTGGTTTGTTTGATAATTATAGGTAGTTTTACTTTCACAGTTTTGTAAATTAATAAGCAAATAATCGTTTTCGTCAGTATTATCATAAAATTTTGATAAAATTTATGGGTTTTAATGCTAAAGTTCAGTAGTAGTGTATGCTCGCTAGTAGTGCATATGCTCGTGAAGTAAAAGTTAACAAAGATTTTTGTTTGTTTTTTATTTAATAAAGTAAAAGCAGATAAATGTTTAGTATCGAGTGTGACCCCCTCTATCTGAAATCACAGCTTGAATTCGTCTAGGTATGCTAGCGAGGATATCCCGGATACTTGCTTGCGGAATACGTTCCCACTCCGCGGTAATCACATTCTTCAGCTCTCTGATGGTCTGCGGAGCCGGTTGTACTGATCTCACGCTTCGTTTCAGAACGTCCCAGACATGCTCTATAGGATTGAGGTCGGGACTTCGAGCTGGCCAATCCAAACGACGAATGCCGACCTCTTGCACATACGCTTCCACATCGCCAGACCGGTGGGCGCGAGCGTTGTCGTCCATAAAAATTGAGTCTTCGCCTAAAGCAGCCAATGCGGGTTGTGCATGAGGAATTAGAACTTCCGTTATGTATCGATGTCCAGTCAGTGAGCCGTTTTCAATGAAGACTAACTCTGTACGATCTATTGAATTTATTCCTGCCCAAAACATAACAGAGCCCCCACCATAAGGTGTGATTTCTTCAAAACAAGCCTCTGCAAAGCGTTCTCCTCGTCTTCGTAGCACTCGCCGACGTCGATCTTCACCGAACAGAGGTATCCTGGCTTCATCGGAGAACATTACCCTATTCCAGTCTTCTTGAGTCCATGACTCACAATTTCGAGCAAACCTAAGCCTGGCAACTCTGTGCTCACGGAGTAACATAGGGCCGCGGGCCGGGCGATGACTGCGTATATTGGCCGCGAGAAGTCTCCTCCTGACCGTTCATAGACTAATATGCACATTTATTACTTCTTCGAGGTTATTCTTAAGGTCCATATACGAAGACTTGCGATTTCACAATGCGCGACTCACAAGAAAACGATCATCCCGTGGTTGGGTACATGGTTTTCTTCCAGAACCAGGCCTTCTCTCGACGGAACCGGTGTCTTGATACCGCTGCCAGGTCCTTTGAACCGTCGAGCGACTCACACTTAGCCTCTGAGCCACGAAGCATTGGCTGCAACCCTCTTCGAGCAGCGCAATAATTTTGGTAGCTTTTACCACTTTCTCTAACATTATTGAGACAGCTAAACAGCAATAAATGAAGCTTTGACAATTAAGAATATGAAATAAATTCATAAAAATTGACTAAAAGTTATGAAAACCGATATTATCTTTTGGAACTTCGCACCAAAAATGTAGGATAAAAAGTGGTTTTCTGTAAAAACGAGCATCAAACGAAAATTTGAATTTAGAACGTACTGTTTTAAACACCACGGCATTTTTAAAACCGGCCAGTAACATGTACAAATGATTGAAATCATTTTGGTACCGTATTTTTTTAAAGAAGAATTAAAATCAAAACCGCCCGTTTTTTTAGCAAATGAGTGTATATCTATAAACTATAGATAACTGTTAGTATAATATTAAGTGCATTTTACAATATAGTATAAAGTGGTTCCGGGCAGACGTTGTCCTGCCATAAACCGCCTTCTCTGTGGACCGAGAGATGAACCGACCGACGAACCGAAGGACCGAAATGCTCCTTTGAGTGGTGTCAAAGTCTATAACGGACATACGTTGAAACAATTTTTGTGTTTTCTATATATATAGATCGAAGGAAGGTTATCTCTGATAATTTTAAAGTGGGTACAGCAATGTTATTTATTTTTTTTTGTTTCAGAAGGCTTTTATAATTTTTGTCAGACTGAACAAAATTTTATAAAAGATAAGACCAAAATAAATGATAAGTACGAAAAGACCAAAGTTTTATAAAATATATTATGATTTTATAAAAGCGGCCGAGTCGCTTGCACGCGCGCTGCCCATGAGAATAGGGTGTTTGACTGGTGTAACCAAAAAATATAAAACTGCACTAGGAGAAAGGATAGTGGGCAAACATATTTATTAAATACATTTTTTTATTTTAAATGTATTATAAACCTTTTATTTTCGTCATTAAAATTTAGAATTTTTAATCTGTATCACTCGGTGCCGAAAACCTAGCAATACCGGCCGCCATTAGTCGTGACGACATCGCACATAAACATTGCATCCTACGACAAATTAAATTGTAAGGAAGAACATATTTTTCGATGTGTAAACGTGTGGTAACGTGTTAATTTCGTCTTCAAGTCTTCTATAAGAATAGAAGAAGGCATTACAAGGGCTGATAGCGGAAATCTGCTACTTCTTTCTTAAAACTTTTGAGTTTGGCACATGGATGAACAATTTATCGGGATTTAGTGTCGAGTTTTTACACAAAGGCATTGAACAATATTTATATGCTGGCTCATTCATTTTTGCGGAAAAACTAACAGATAAATGCAAATAATTTGTTATGTTGTTAGGTGTCACGAATGTTTGTATATGTGCGATGACGTCACATAGAGATAATGTCACGTGACAACGCGTTTTAGCGCGAAATAATATATGAAAAAATAAAATCACGGATTTTATATAAATTGAGTATATTTCAATAATAAAAATATTACGGGGGCTATAAGTGAAGAGTCCTCTATCGATGTCCATCAATTTTCAAAAATTGTCAAATACCCTATTAGGCGTATGTTATACTCGAATGTTTAGTGAATTAACTCCTTAAAAAAAATTGTTTTCATCGGCTTGGTTTCCTCAGTTTTATAATGTGCAAAATAGTTGTAATAAAAGTAGATTATCTTATAAAAACGTCGAAATAACAAAAAAATATTATACAATTATTGTTTATTATTGAGGTTTATACTTGTTTTTTTACGAACAAATGGATTACACGTAAAAGCAAATGAATGTATGTACGATAATGCTGGACATACCATTTCAAACAATGGTGCATATATACTGTGACCTCTTGCAAGTTCTTCTGGACTTTCTCCTCTGTTGTTTGGCTTTCTAGATATTTCAACCATATCTCGTCTTAGGAATAGAATTAACAATGTAGATTTACAATGACTAACGGCTGCTGCCAAATGTAGTGGTGTTTGTTCTGAAATCAAAGTTTCATTTCATTTCAGTTCATAAATATACAGCATTTTACTGGTATTATTGTTGAATAATAAAATTGGTTCTTGAGATAACAAATAAATTATAGCAAAAACTAATGCTTTGTACAGATTTCCGTTATTATTGGTTTTTGTACACTCTATTTTTATGAGCGTATAGTCACATTGTGTGTGGCTGGTAGCATATGCGGCACAATGTGTGTTTAAAAAAATCTATATAGCGAAATCGGTAAAATGGGCCGGCTGTGTAAAAATCATTAACTAACTCTCGAATACCCTGAGCTACCACAAATACCAGCACTATTTCTAACTTATTTGTTCAAAGATTTGATTGGCTTCAAAGATTGTTTTTATCTATTTTTAACCTCCGACGCAAAGGGATATATATAGGGAGGGGGTAGAAGTCGGGATGAACAATCGAATATTTTCATATATCCAAGTCACAAGTGGAGTATCGAATAAAAGGGCATGACGTCCACATTACAAAACTCAAAGTTACATGAAAATCAGTTCAGCCGTTTAAAAGTTGTGTACCCTTTTATCGGGTGTTTATCAATCTTACTGATATTATAAACAGTGTTGCCAACTTGACGGATTTCCTGCCAGTTCTGACGGGATGGACGAATGGAAAACGGGAAACAATATGGTCTGACGGCTAACGGATTCATATTTTGATATAAATAAATAATAGTGTTGTGTTTAGCTACTGAACACTTTATAATGTTGCAATTAACCACTCGCATATCAAAAGGATTAAAAAAGTAATTACAAAGACATAAACATACTTGATTTAGGCTGTTTTGTAGCTATAAATGAAGGAGTCATTTTATAAATTATGAACATACTGATACAAGAAATTCGGTACTCGATTGTCATACTAAACATGTACAAATTAAAGGTAATGTTAATATCGCGTATTAATAATTTACAAACGAGCCGAACAGTACGAGGTAACCTCATTATTTTGGATTTTCAGTGAATAATCAGGAAAAAAAAGTTGGTCCCACATATTTTTTTGTGGCTTCGAGAGAAAGAAAATATCTCGAAATTGGATCGCCAATGCTGTCGAGACCCTCAAATCACAAATTTAAATATTATTTTTATATGCCAAAATGCATAACTCAAAATCTGTAGTGAAAAGAGTGTGAATATGTCTATTATACATATTTATATTTAGATTAGATACATTTTCTCAAAACATATCTGGTATTTTTCCTAGGAACTTGAGCACAGGGAGTGATAATCAGGATGAGAATTTTCACCAAGAAGTAAAATTTTTGAAGACTGACAGGTTTTTAGGGACAAACATATGTTAGGGGACTATTGCTGGTTTATTTTAAGAGCAACAGATTAAGAAAGTTATAAAAGAAGAGTAAACTGAATTATTTATAATTGTTTCTTTTTAAATTTTATGTTTGTTTTAACTTTAGAAGTTGACAGATTTTTTTAAATATTTTTCCCACAGTGCACTAGAATCTGTAAAAAAATATAGATATTGGTGAAAGTATGTAAACAAGTGAATAAATTCTTATCAGTCTTTATTTAATTCCAGTAGAGCAAAGGAAATCAATTCTCAAATATGTATAGGTTCCAAAAAATCACAAGTTATTTTACAATGTGTGATCATTTACACCAAGACATTGCTATCTCAAAAAAAAATCTAAACACTCATTATTCTGGAGTTTAGATTGGGTATGCATATTACTAAATGTTATATATTCATATAGACATATTTGCATTTCCTAATAAAATTACAACCTTGCTTAATTTTATGTTTACTGTAGTTTCATAGGGCATCAATAAAATAAAATTATATCAAAAAAATGATTTATAAATAGGGTACAATGCACTACACTACTCTTTATTAATGTCTGAGTGATCGTTTACCAAAAGTTATATACTTTATCATATTGGGTGCAGTACACACAATAGAGATTGGATGTGTGTTAAGATGTTACAAGCTAGAAGTAGACATGTTGTGTTATCTGCATATTAAAGTACTGCAACATTGAACAAAAGCTTATTAACAAAATTACCTCCTTCTGAAAGAGCTGTTGGGTCTGCACCAGCTGCAAGCAGCCTTGCAACAATCTTATAATTATTCCAATTGCAAGCTGAATGTAATGGTGTCCATCCAAGTTCTGTCTTGGCATTGATATTGGCTCCAATACTGAGTAAGTACTGTACAGCTGCTATATGGTTACTATATGATGCTCGGTGAAGTGGAGTATATCCATCAGAATCACGAGCATGGACAAGCTCAGATTGTGATGTTGTTAATTCTTCAAGTTTATCAATATCACCATTTTCCGCAGCCCACAAGACATGATCAACTGGATTTTCTAAGAAAAAAACATGTATATTTTTAAGAAAATTTTAAGTAGGTACTGGCACTTAAATCTTTTTACTATTTTTTTTTTGGGTTAAGAGCTTGTCGACATAGAATTATGTACGCTCCTAAGAAAATATATTACGTTAATAACGTTAGGCATTTAATGTAAATACACCTTTTGGATTTATCACAATGTCCACATCCTGGTCTGCATCATCCCATCCAGATACAAACATTCCCGATGTTTCCGGATTTCTCTTACGTTTCTCTATTTCTTCTTGAATTTCTTTAAAGCTGTTAAGTTCTAAGGTATCTGAGTCTTGAAAGGCAGACATAGTTTTTTCTTTATGGTATTATCTTCAGAGTAATATATTATTAGAATTATCCTTAAGTATAGTTTTCGGTTTGATTTAATGATGAGTTTCTCGCTCTAGATGTTGCTTCGTTTTAAGCATAGAATAAGTTTGAGGCCAGAGAGTCTCTTCGCGGCAAAGGACAAATTGAAAAAGTTACTGGAACTTCAACATTGAATCACTTCGCCACAGCACCACATTAACATTTTCAAATAATAAAATATAAAAATCACGTTTCACTCATTCCGTAAATGTGTATGGCCATGTCAGTGAGCGAAAGCATACGAAATAATGCCCTTACAATTTTCAAGATGACAAATTATTAAGCAAGTGGGATTAGGGATGGTAAAAAATATAGTTTTTTTAGAAAATAATCGATATCGAAAATCTTAAAACATCGATTTTCGAGTATCAAATTAAATATTTATATAAGAGCTCAATACATACCTTCGTATATTTGTTATGCCGAGCTTCCTCTGTATTGCCTGAAACTTGAAAGGCTTGCTTCGGCTGTTAATTTAACTGTGCCGGATAATAGTGGCAGGTTGTCAGGGGAGCACATCAGAGAGAGTGCTGCTAATGTCTATATCTAACGAATACTGCTTTGTTTGATTAAAGAATAGGTCACCATTGTTGTAATTTTTTACATCCAGTATTTCCGTGAACAAACTTTACTTAATTAATGCCTATTCTATTAAAATAAAATTCTTAAATTGCCAGATGTGTTTATTTTTTTCGCTCTTGAATATTTTGACATTACTTTTAGGTAACCACGCCTTGTAGTAAAAGTATCAAAATATCCAAATAATATTTTTAAATTGCCAATGGTCGATATTCAAAATATATTGCAATATATAATATTTTATGTATCTTATCGATTTATAAAAATATCGATATATTTTTCATTTGCCCATATCTGAGTGGGATCAATAAAAATATCTTTAGATAAAGTGACCACACAATGCACCAATTAGAGTATCGAGTAACGACCTTAGAGTAGTGTTAAATACTCTAAGGTAACGACGGACAATCTATCCCCCGCTACTCAACACGATCAAAAAAAAATTTACTCCGTGGGCTATAAAATTGTTTTAATATGGGTGAAGGAACTTCACAATTATGAGCTCATTAATAAAAATAATATAATCTGAGCAACATAAACTGTGTTTGTGTTGATTGGCGCTGACTGGTAACTGAAGAAATTTCTTCCATATACTTTATCTAAATTTTAGCTGGGTCCGAGTATTTTACCTAATCTTTCCTCCACAAAGACCATACCTCTAACAGAAATAAGAAGTAGTTCTATCTAACATGGAACTAAGTGGAAATTCCCCATTAGCAGTAATGACTTACAAAAAAAAATCTTTTTATAATATTTATTATAAATGTTCACAATATTTTTGAATTTCTAATATTTCGATAATATTTTAATGTGACAACTCCAACAGTCCGCCATGATTGGAATTTAGAAATAATTTCAACATGGCGCCCGGTTGTTCAGAGTGTGTGTGTGTGTGAAAGTGCAGTGAAATTATGTTAAAGTTTAGTGTATTTAGTGATTAATATAGTGTTTAAGTGTAAATTGTGTGCTTTAATGCATCGGTTTTGCTATCATGGCTCTAGATTTACGCCTGCACTCTCCTGCAGGCGCGGAACCTGTTGTTTATACATGGCCCCTCACTACAGGTCATGGCTCGGTAAGGAAATGTATACCTATTCTTCTATTTGAGTTTGTTACACGCTCTTTTAGTCTAGTAATTACTTAATCTTCAATTTATACTTTTATGGAATAAAAAAAACATACAGTATTATTTCCAAACAATCCATCGTGGACCAAGTGCCAGTTTGAATAAATGATTAGCAGAATAAGCGTGATCGAATCATTTGTTTTGTTCGTTCGGTAATCTCTTTACAGGAGTACATAGGTTAATTGTTTTTGTGTTGGTGTTTTAGTCGTATATGCTACAAGTTTAGGAGACCTAGCTATATTCTAACGTCACATGGGTATTGCAGCAGAGTGTATTGACCTCGTGTTTTGTCAAGGTGTCGGCTTTTTTTAGATATGTACACACTGTTGCGTAGTTTTCATTCGTCATAGTGTAATATACTCTGTGTGTAACAGCAGTGTAGATAAAAGAACTCTAGATATAATTCATCACAAATAATGTTTTGAAGTAAATATCTGATGAAAACTTGTAAATTAACTTAGGTATTTACTCCACAATTTTGTTGCTAGAGTATAGATAACTGTTTTAGTCCTAATATGCTGGTATTGTTGTATTTTAATATTTTTTTAAAAATATTAGTGATTATTTTTGATGGTCTAGCATTTATTTTTGTAATAATATATTTTGGTTAAAGTTTTGTGATGTTCATGACAACACATTTAAATCTATAAAGTATTTAATTTAATTTTCATAAGTGTTAAAAAAATATTATTTTTCTGAAGAGCTAATCAGTATACTTTATATGTATACAATTTTTCTAAAACACTATTGCAATATTTATAACAAATAAACCTGATTAGAGGCATAAGGCACAGTGTACCTAATCTAGATAACAGACAAGCATTTACCTGTGAGTGATGATATATAACATCAATGATTTGAATATCTGGAGAGCACTAAAAGTTTAATTTTACTCAGCCTGTTATTATTGTCACTCACTGGAAAAGATGGGCATTCCAAACAAGTGCCACCTTAGTGCTTGCATAATTTACTAATCATATGGTTTTGGCCAACTCCCATAAATATATGTTGTTTTTTTGGAACACACAATAAAGAATTTCACCAATTAAATAATATTTTTATTAAAATTAACTGTCGTTATATTTTGAACGATTTGACACATTCTTTTTATTTTTGGATATATTTTTAAGAGTAACATTTACATAGAGAATCTTGATGCTGCGTAAAACCTTATTTCTACACTCCCCCTTACGAAGCATTTTCTAATAAATGTTTAAGCTCTTCTTGATGCTGTTCATTTTTATTGCTGTCGTAGCTTTAGTTAACATATCAGCTTCCATTTCTTCAGTACCTTTGAACTTCAGTTCTATCAGGTTTTCTTTTATAGTATTTCTGATAAAATGTTCCTTTATGTTGATATGTTTCGATTTAGAACTGATTATAGGATTATTTGCTAATTTTTGTGCTGCCTGATTATCATTCCAAACAGTCACTGTTGCTATCTCAACGTGGAGCTCGTTAAGTAGATTTTTCAGATATATAGCTTCTTTCGCGGATTCTGTAAGTGCCATATATTCAGCTTCAGCCGTCGATAGTGCAACGGTCCGTTGCTTCTTTGACTCCCACGATATTGGTGTCGATCCATAGGTAAATATGTATCCCGTATATGATCGTCTATCAATCTGGCATGCTGCCCAATCAGCGTCACAAAATCCTTGTAAAGTTCCTTCATTACATTTCTTGTAAATGAGTCCTGTGTTTATAGTACCTTTTAAGTATCTTAGGACCCTTTTTGCTGATTTAAAATGTTCGCCAGTATAACAATTGTTGAATTGACTTAAATAGCTCACGGCAAACATTATATCTGGTCGAGTAGCTACTGCTAAATACATTAGCGATCCTATTAGGCTTTGATAAGGTATATCCTTTTCTTTTGTTGGGTTTAAGCCTTTTTCCAATTTTAAGCCTGTTTCCATTGGAGTAGAACTTGGTTTGCAGTCTTGACAACCGAACTTCTCAAGTATAGTTTCGATGTATTTTTCTTGACTGAGTTTAATAAAATCATTTCCTTTTTCGTATTTTATTCCCAAACAATAGTTGAGGTTACCCAGATCTCTCATTTCAAACTTCTTCATTATGTTTTGTTTAACTTCATTTATTCTGTGCTGCGATTTACTAGCTATTATGATGTCGTCTACATATATGCTAACAATGGTCTTCTCTCCCCCTTTCGCATATATGTACATGCATGGATCAACATTGGTAGGAATGAATCCAATTGATTTCAATTCCGTATCAAGTTTCATATACCACTGTCGACCAGACTGTTTGAGTCCATAAACGGCTTTATTTAATTTACAAATTGTATTATCTTTATCTTTCATTAAATCTTTAAGCATTTTTCTTGCTATGTCTTTAATTTTAAAATCTTTTGTAGACTCAATAATCTTTTCAAGATATAATTCCAGCTTTTCTGGTTTTTTCATATAGATTTCTTCTTTTATATCACCGTTTAAGAATGCAGTACAGATATCTATTTGATGTATTTGCATATTTTCTTGTACAGCTAACGCAACTAGTAATCTTATTGAACTGAGTCGAGTAACTGGTGCAAAAACTTCTTGGTAGTCTATTCCTGGCATTTGTGAAAAACCTCTAGCTACTAGACGAGCCTTTTTTCGCTCTACCTGTCCATCTGGTCCAAGTTTTTCTTTCAATATCATTTTACTATCAATTGGCTTTCTACCAGGTGGTTTCTTAACAATCGACCAAGTTTCATTTTTCAAATGTGCAGTAATCTCTGCCACGATTGCATCAGTCCATTCATCAATTTCGTCTTCTTTCTTTATACACATTGTATAATCTTTTAACCTAATAGGTGCCTGCTTATTTCTTTGAGGTCTTTGATTAATTGTTGATGAAGATGTTCCATTTATTCGTTCATCATTTTCATTTACCACATTATTGTTATTAATCGTGTTACCAATAATTGTTGCTTGTTTTTCATTTTCTTGTATAACATTTTCAATGTTTACTTCATTTTCACGAACTAACTCTTCATCATTATCAATTTCATAAAATGTTTCATTTTGATCAATAAGTTGAAATTGTTTTGAAACATCGTCATCATTTCTCTCCTTTTTGTTATGCATAAATATTTCTATTTCATCATTTTCTTCTTGTTTCTTATTTATTTCTTCATTTTCATTATACATTTTGTTCATTATCTTCACATCTCTACTAACTATCACATATTTTTGTTCTGGTATCCAGATTCTATATGCTTTACTTATTTCTGAATATCCAATAAATATTCCTTCAGTTGTTTTTGAAATAAACTTTCTCTTTCTTTTGTTGTTCTTGTTCAAAACAAACGCTTTTGAGCCAAAGATTTTAAAATGATTTACAGATGGTTTTCTCCCAACCCATTTTTCGAATGGAGTTTTATTATCAATCGCTCTTGATGGAGTTCTATTTGCAATATAGTTTGCAGTGCATATGGCTTCTGCCCAAAATTTTTCTGGCATTTTAGCATCTAGTAGTAAGCATCTCGCTTTTTCTAGTAGACTTCTATTTTTTCTCTCAGCTATGCCATTTTTCTGTGGTGTATATGTACAGCTTAACCTTCTTTGTATACCGCAAGATTGAAGATAGTTATTAAATTCGCTATTTATATATTCAGTACCATTATCGGTTTGTAGATATTTTATTTTATGTCCCGTAGACTTTTCCATTTCTTGTTTAAATTCTTTGAATTTCCTTATTACTTCATATTTTTTATGAATGATATATACTCTGGTATATCTTGTAAAATCATCAATGAATGTGACAAAATATTTTGATCCACCAATGGATTCTACGTTGATGGGTCCACATACATCAGAGTGTACAATTTCCAGACGTTCTGTTGTTCTTTGTACATCGCTGTTTTTCGGAAATGGTAATCTACTCATTTTTCCTTTGATGCATATTTCACAATCATCTATTTTATCATTAATATTGAATTTTAATCCATTCATTGTTTCATTTCTTAAAGCCTCTTTTAGACTAGTTTCATTAATATGTCCAAGCTTCCTGTGCCATTCTTCTATTTCTGTTTTGAATGTAGCTTCTTCTAGGTATTGGTTGTCATATTTCTGGTCTTTATTCTTTTTGTCTAATATGTAGTATAGACCGTCTATTTTCTTAGCTTTTAATTCAATTTTATTTGTTCTTATGTCTTTTACTGTAGCGCAATTTCTATTAAATAGTACTGTTTTTCCTTTTTCAGTTATTTTTCCAACTGATAATAGATTTGTAGATAAATTTGGTACATATAATGTCTCTTGTAGTTTGACTTTTCTATTTTCTACTTTAATACTAACATCTCCTTTTCCTTGAATAAAAATTTCATGGTCTTTTCCTGCTAATTTCAATTTTCCTTCAGTTTTGTTCAAAGATATGAATTCTTCTAAATCATGACACATATGAGATGTGCAACCACTGTCTAAGCACCATTGCCTTTTATTTTCGCTTGTTTCACTAGCTAAGCATATTTCTACATTGTTAGACTTTTCCGGTCTATTTTTATTGTAGCGACAGTTTTCAATTTTATGTCCTGGTTTTTTACATATTTGGCAAAATATGTTATATCTTTTCCATTTTGGTTTTTCATTGTTTTTCTTCGTATACATTGCATTATTATCAATATTTTCATTATTGTATTTTCTGGCTTCTGCTTCTTCCAATATTTTAATTTTTAGTTCCTCTGGTGAGGGTAAAATGTCTCGTGATTCTATTGCAATTCTAAAACTATCGAATTTTGATGTCAGAGAGTATAGCATTATTATAGAGAAAAGATCTTTATTAATTTCAATATCCATATTTGCGAGTTTGTCAACTGTATCTGTTAAATTGTCTAAATGCTCTCTCAAATCATCATTTTCGTTAAATCTACAGATTATTAATTTTCTTAGAAGATACGCCTTTTTTGTTGGTCTTTGACTTTCGTAAATATCTTTTAGCTTTTTCCAAATTTCTTGAGCTGTTAAGCAGTTTTTTATGTTTTTAAGCTCTTGTGGAGATATAATGAGTAACAGTTCTGACCTTGCTATAAGTTCGCATTCTTCGTATTTGTCAATTGCAATTTGATCGTTTTCATTGGGTTTCTTTGGATTTTCAATGTATTTCCAAAGTCCTGCTTTAATTAGTATAGCTTGAGCCTGAATTTTCCAAGTGTCATAGTTGGTTTTATTTAAGGGTTCTATCCTATATGATGTTCCAGCCATATTTTTTGTAATGGCTATTTTCCCATAACCTATTGTATTTGTGGCACACAATAAAGAATTTTCACCAACTAAATAATATTTTTATTAAAATTAACTGTCGTTATATTTTGAACGACTTGACACATTCTTTTTATTTAGATATATTTTTAAGAGTAAAACATTTACATAGAGAATCTTGATGCTGCGTAAAACCTTATTTCTACAATATATTACAGACCTACTTTTTTAAAATAGTCAGTCCAGCATTCAGTATGGCAAATATGTCTTCACTGTATATCATCTTATTAATAATGGCTCCACTTTCTTATTTAGTGATTTTGTCAAAGTGTCAAGTGTACTTATTATTTATAAGTAACTTCTTGCCTGAAGTTTCCTAAGTAGATATAAAATGTGTATACAAAAATAGTTATATTGGATGCTTTAAAAAGACATACAAGTCACTATATTTAAAACATTGTATAAAGCCACTGCACTAAATCCTAAATACAGTATACTATTGTGTGATTTAATATCATAATAAATAGACACAAAAGAACAATCATGGTGATTTTTGTTAGCTTCTGTTACATCAAATATTTATTTTTATTTAATACACTTCATATACAAGGTATATAGGCGGACTTAATGCCAGAGACATGCTAATTAAACTTCCTTCTGTGTTGGATGTCGGTCAACTTCATTTCAAATTTTATTGACTATAGCATGTAGCATTTCCCCTTTCACACACCATTTCACTGCTAAGTATCTAAATTTCATTACCGGTAGATCACACTGGTTAAAAACTATTTGAGCACTAATAAACTGTAGACTTGATTTAATTTCAAATTCCACCCATCCCAAGGGAATCCTTACCTCTACATATTTCATTATATAGTGTCTGCCCTCTTGAACTGTTTGGCCAAGGTGTTTGGTTTGCACAGCCTTAGGTATATTGCCTATGACTTTATAGGTTTCATAATGACATGGCCATTCAACATGACTTTCATCTTTTCAATGTTCACAAACAATTTTGAGGATTGGTTAAGGCTGTACACTATTTCTTCCAAATCCAGCAGAGATTCTATGCCATCTGCAAATTGCAGATGAGAAATGTTCTGGCTGTTTATATAAATGTCTTAAAAGTGTCCTAAATCATGTTTTCAGTGTGGTTACATCTTCTTTGTATTTATTCTTAATGCAATTGGAATGGCTTTCTACTTCATCAACTGGATATATTTATTAATAATCAGTGAGGAATCCCTATATTAAAAAGCATTAAATCCCAGTATGCAATACTTAAAATATTCAAGTTATATTTTAGAGCTATTGGACCTTGTTTCTCTTTTCAATGTCAATTTAACTAGCTGTTGCCTATGTCTCCACCCATGTGGAGGTTACTTTTAGGAGAAAAAGTATTTAATCCAAGGAGTTGTCTCCTGCACTGACACACCTGTACCGATCACCCTACCTGTCAGGTGATGGGCTTATATAGAAACAGTGAGAAAGCACTTGAATTTATTTTCATGTGTGTTAATTATATTATGTAAAAGATTATAGTAATGTGCATGGAGTGCTCATGGGAACCAACGTATTTAAGTTGATAAGGATTAATACTGTATCTGTCCAAATAGCTTTCCAATTACAGCATTGTACATGACCATTTTTTTAGAAGATACAATGGGTATAGTAAGCTATCCTTAATTGATATATGACATTGCGCTTTTTTGTATAACAATAAAAGATCCCACCATGCAATGCATGCATTTTATAATATCTAAAAGGGATTAGACAGCGTTTACAATAAAATCTACCAGGCGGTTTGGCTTTTTCCAACACTTCCAACAATTATTGTTTAGTAGTTTTGAATTTATTGCAAAAAGACAGACAGGGCGGAGGACTTTGACTTATAATACGTAGGGATATGCAGTCAGGTTTTTGTTTTATATATATTTTTTATCTAGAAAACTTGATAAAAAATAGTGCTGCTTTTCATTAAAAGTATCTTTTCGCAGTTTGTAACAAAATGGTACCATAATAGTATATTAAAACTATTGACTATATTTGGAAATGGTTAATTACATGTTGTTATAAAATTGATTTTTTTCCCCCATCACTTTTAATTTGCACCATATTTAAAACAATACCATAATGGCACTTTCACATTATAGACAAACCGAATGACTCCTCATATGTTAAAATCTATCAGACGGTGCGGGTTGCACTATACCAATGAAATATACATACCGAGTATGGCCATAAGTTCTATTACAAAGGAAAAAAGGCATGAAGAAATGTAATGTTAATAAAAATGTACATATGTACACATTTTAATGGAATTGTGAGTTGTTTCTAAAATCCATTCTATGCGAAATTATCATCTTGGCTGTATTATAGGCTTTAAATTCCCTGGTCATGCATGCATCTATTTAACAGACTTACACATAGGGTCAATGGGAAATTTAGGTACTGCTTGCTCTAGCTTTCTTAAGTTTCTAGTTGTCATTAAAAGCAGGCCATTACAAGCAAACTGACCGTAATATTTAGTCCAAGGGGTTCAGATTAGGGGTAGAAAAAGACCCATCTTTAGCTGTTTATGAATTTCGAAACACCATTTAAACTAGGCTTGGTTAGTTTGTACCGTGTAAAATGTGTACCGTCTTATTGGAAAGTCCATCTCTGTAAAAGTGTATCACTTAGAAGTTTCACAATATGATCCACAACTGTCTTTTAATAATCTTAGGCTGAAGTTTTCACTCCCATTTCACAAAAACGAAGACTTGATAAGAGTCTCTGCCATACCATGACTATCAGATCAGGGCAGTCATGGTATCTGGCCTGCAAGTGGATTTTCTCTTTGACTTAAGGCCTAATTTAGGGCATATCCATGAGCAAGGCATAGACATGATTTTTTGCATAGTGGTAGTTTCGAGATTAGAGAATGATATAGGCTATATTTTTTATACCATACAAATTTACAGTTCCTATGGGATAGCTCAAGATGACTCCATGGATTTTATACCTTTTCTTTCAAAAATAACTTCCACGCATATGGAGCCGCGTGCAAAAGCAAGTCTGTTATAAAGATATTCGATTTTCGGAACTACCCTTAACCACTAATTGGTTCCGATAGTCAGGTTGCTACTGTAGTGAACTTTTGGCGTCTGTTTTCAGTAGGCTGTAGTAGATTTGCCTCTACCCTTTTCGATGAGTGTGCAATAATGTGTTAACAATATTCAAAATAAGTTAACCATAAAGACTATGCAGTAAAAACAATACAACAATAAATTAAAACATTAGCAATAAGTTGTAGAAGTGATATGATATGTGATATATTATGAAATTCTCTACGAAAATGTTTTAGCATTTTAACTTTTGAATTCAGCATTTAATTCCCATTAATAAAAACTGAGCCTATCTACGCCAGCCAACACATTGACAGTAAATCTGCACAGGTTCCTGGCCCGACTGCCTTACGAAGGAGGACAATACAGTGTAAACTCTATATAGATAAATTGAAGGGACTGGATATTTTATTACGTTATAAAGAGCATGCGTTACGACTGCTGTGCTGAGGTCTCGGGTTCGATCCCCGGGTTTGGTAAGGTGATCGATTTTTCTATTTAAATTTACTCAGTTTCATTCCGGAGTCTGTAATAGACCCCGGTATGGCGATAGGCGCGCCCCTTATCATATTATGAGACCCTAATAAATTCTGCGAAAAGTGGGTGTCTTGGTTCCACCTCTGCCTACCCCTTCGCGGATTACAGGCGTGACTGACTGACTGTATGTGTGTGTATCACGTTTTTCTCTCTCTTTTCTATCATAAATAATTACGTATTATTTCGATATTGAGAGTTTGTTACGCTATACAAGTGCTTCGAGTGTTTCAATATATGGGTACACAACAATACTAACAATGTAAACCAAAAACACCTTAGCAATTTCTACGTTTTAAGGACGTTTACGTCGTTATTCTTAAGTAGAAGTTCGCTATATGGATTTTACATTGTATTTAAAAAAAACGTGATTAAGATGGTGTATAGTCCTCCTATCCGGACCAGACGTTGCATTGGCGCAAAATCGTGCGTATCCGAAATTGAAAAACACATGCATACTGGATCGCGGTGACACTGACCTACATACGAGGGAAGCCCCAGTTTCCACAATAAAGTGAAAAAGAAACGAACATACCTAGATTAGTCATTAAGAATTTGCGAAAATTCACACATTCAATAGTTTGAATGATCTGCATTCGAACTTGGATATTGACTTATACTAGAATAGAAAAGGTCAAATGTTTACTGACAACACAATAAGAAGTATTTTGTATGATTGTCAAAGACAGGTAGGGATCCTTGTTGGTGGTATGAATATGTCTGAACATTTCTATTCTTGGTAATTATACAGGGTCTTTTCGACATTGCCTTACTAAATGAAACGACCTGTTCGCTGTGACCTCTGCTAACACCGTGCAAAATATTAGTCATAAATAATGAGTAGTTTCGCCAAAAATACCGATTTTAGATTTATGGTTTTTTTTACCACGCTGTGTTTTTGAGCGCTAAACTTTATTGAATGAGCTACGTCACAGCTGAGGATATTATCACAGAACTTATAGGGTTAAGAAGGTCAGATCACAAATGAACTCTCAACACGTTCACTGACATTGTTGCAGCAGTTCATTGAGACTTGGAATTTGAAATAAGATACGCAAATTACTACAAGAACGGCCCCTATACCCAACCAATACGTGATAATAAATAATATCAAATAAAATAAAAAAACGTCATGTACAAATGTATGAAAAGGAATTATACGTTAAGGAGTTGTACGTTTGTTACCTTTAAAGAAAATTATTTATTTCGTTTCGTCATTTGGAAGTGGTAGAGCCACGCTGTAGACATATTTGTCTACAGCATGAATAGGCCGGCTCGACCGGGGTAGTACCACTGTCTCACAGAAAACCAACGTAAAGTGACAGTTTACTGTCGCGTTTCGTATGGTAAGTGAGATAACCGGAGGCCCAGATTCCCCCTTCCCTTCCCTAATCCCTATTCCTGTCCTTTAAGGCCGACAACGCATACATGATACTTTCGGTATTGTGGATGTTCATGGGCGGTGGAGATCACTTAACATCAGGTGACCCACTGGCTCGTTTGTCGGACTATAATAAAAAAAAAAAAAAAAAAATGTTTTCGTTAATCAATTAGTTTTCATGCCGAAATAGGTATCCATTTAATTTGTAAAATTACAAGATTAAAATGTATTTACATTGATTTTTTTACACGATATTTCGACAATTATTTTGATTTCAACAGCAGTACTTCGGATCGTCATAATATTATCTAAAATAAGACTACGTAGATATTACCGAACGCCATATGCTTTCGGTACCATCTATTCACTAGTATAGTAATAGTGGCAGAAGGGTGTAAAATGACACTGGATAATATCCATTTAGGTTATAAATCATTATATACTTCTTATAAATCAAAAATAATTCGTTAATAACCAGTGTCAATATGGCTATAAATCAGTGGCTTCTAATTAGCTATCAGCATTATCATAGCCTTGATTTGTTGATATTATTAGTCTGTGAGTCTTCCCATAATAAATAAATACATTTCCGAAATGGTCTTTAGAGATTGAAATAAAACTTGTTTTTACGGATTCTATCGCGGTTTATTTAACTTTTTTATCCCGACGTTTCGAAAGCTTTACAGTCTTCATGGCCAGAGTTGTATAAAAAAGTTAAATAAACCTCGATATAATCCGTAATATTAGTTTTATTTCAATCTTGTATATATAAAAGAAGAAACTGACAGAATGACTGACTGATCGATCAACGCACAGCCAAAACGGCTGAGGTTAGAGACTTGAATTTTGACAGTAGGTACCTTTTATGACGTAGGCATTCTCTAAGGAAGGGTTTTTGGAAATTCCATCCCCAAGGGGATACAATAGGGGATGAAAGTATATATGAATTCTTTTATCGGGGGTTTATCAATCCTACTAATATTATAAATACGAATGTTTGGATGGATGGATGTTTGATACTCAATCTCGCTACAACGGCTGGACGGATCTGGTTAAAATTTGGCACAGAGAATTAGTCTGGAATTACACATAGGCTACGTTAATCCCGGAAAATTGTACGGTTCCCGTGGGATAGTTTTGTGTTTGCTTTACACAGAGCAAGGGATCCTCATGATTTTTTGCATAGTGTTAGTTGAGGGGCTACTTTTTATACCAGAAAATGCACGGTTCCTACGGGATAGCATAATACAGGAAGATATAATAGCTTGAGAGGTCTCCAGGGATTTTATACTTTTTTTCCAAAAATAACCACCACGCGGGCGTAGACGCGGGCAAAAGCTAGTGTATTATAATAATATAATATAATATAATACTAGCCCTGTATTAAACATTGTCCCACTGCTGGGCACGGGCCTCATCTACTAATGAGAGGGATTAGGCCTTAGTCCACCACGCTGGCCTAATGCGGGTTGGCAGACTTCTCATACCTTCGAAAAACTCTCAGATATGCAGGTTTCCTCACGATGTTTTCCTTCACCGTTAAAGCAAGCGATAATTAACATTTTTAATACACACATAACTTTAGAAAAGTCAGAGGTGTATGCCACTTGGGTTTCGAACCTACGACTTTCGTCTTGACAGTCCGTACCGCAACCAACTAGGCTATCGCTGCTAGTGTATTATATTCGCGTAAATATAAGAAACGATTATGGTCTTTAGAGGAAAGAGTAGTAGTAGTGCCTTCAGTAGTCCGAGTCCATCAGCATAATATATATTTTATTATCAAAAAGCTATGAGATATTGCTGGTGGTAGGATATTCGTATCCGCCCGGATAGCGACCACCGTACACAGGGCGAAAAACCCGCCATAGTGGCACACGCAAGTGTGTCGCGTTCCGGGATCAGCCAGTGTATGTCCGGTTATCGTCGGGGGGCTAGAGTTGGGGTACGATGTTTGGCCGTGCGGGTATAAGCCGGTTCACAGTCGGTTGGAGGCGTGTTGATCCGTCGGCCAGGGAGACCTGTAGAAACGGTGGTACCGCTGGCCGCCCGCGGTACAGTACAGGGGCCCAATCGTGGCTAACCACCACGAGAGGCTGCCCCACCATGCCGCGCATAATCTTGGGTGGGTCCGTCGTGCCGGTTGGTGACCGGATGTGGGGTCCCGGCGGCCTATCCCGGGAGGGTACGGGGGCCCTTCCGTCCGGCGGATCAGCTCACCTCCTCTCGGCTCTTTTAGTGGACCGGCGCTTGTTACGGCCTTCTGACTACTCTGACACTAGACCCTTGACCGCTTCTTCACCTCCTCCTCCCATAACTCCATGTCAGTGCATACAAAGAGAGCAGGTTTTACAGCGGTGCGTAACCCCACCACCGCCTTCACAATGGAGTTCGCTAACATCCGCGGACTCCATTCTAATCTTAATGCCGTCCACCACCATCTTGAGACGGCCCGGCCTGCTCTGCTCTTCTTGACGGAGACGCAGATTTGTAGTCCGACCGATACTTCATACTTGCTTTACCCCGGATACTCGCTTGAAGAAAGCTTCAGGCCGAGGGCCGGGGTATGCCTGTATGTTCGGTCGGACGTCTGCTGTCGCCGTCTGCGCTGCATGGAGGACCCCTCCTTCTCCACCCTGTGGGTACACGTCGACCTCGGCTCCCAGAGTCGGGTTTACGTGTGCCTTTACAGGTCACACGACGGGGACGTAGAGACAACTCGGCTATTTAATTATATTAGCCAGGCGACAGACGACGCGCAGGAGCAGTTTCCAACAGCGGAATTGGTAGTTCTGGGGGACTTTAACGCACACCACGAGTTGTGGTTGGGCTCCTCCAGAACTGACCATGCCGGCAGGACTGCTCATGCATTCGCTTTGACGAATGGCTTGACACAGCTGGTGGACCAGCCTACCAGGATCCCAGATGTGGCAAGTCATGCGCCCTCTCTGCTGGACCTACTGCTGACGAGTCATCCAACCGGGTATAAAGTGACGGTTGGTGCTCCCCT
Organism: Laothoe populi; assembly: GCA_905220505.1. NCBI lineage: Eukaryota > Metazoa > Arthropoda > Insecta > Lepidoptera > Sphingidae > Laothoe > Laothoe populi. The sequence continues at coordinate 14,863,312 of HG992148.1, forward strand.
GGGTACCTCCGATCACTGCCTGGTTGGGACGTCGGTTCCTTGCGCTTTGCCTCCACGTCCCGTGAAGGTCAAGCGCAGGGTCTGGCACTACTCGTCGGCAGATTGGGATGGTATGCGGGATTACTTCGCATCCATCCCTTGGCAGCAGCGCTGCTTTGATGGAAAGGATCCTTCAGCGAGTGCTGACGCCATTGCTTGCGAGATCAGAATAGGAATGGAATATTACATTCCTTCCTCTGAGATCGCAGGCAAGGGCCGAGGACGCTCCTGGTTCAATCGTGCATGCGCCGATGCTGTTGGCAAGAAACAGGCGGCGTATCGTGCTTGGATCGGGGGTCGCGCTACGAAGGATCCCAACCTCAAGTCACTCAAAGCAGCCTATAACCGTGCTGCCAAGGTCTGCAAGAGGGCGTATGTTAAAGCGGATGCCCAGCGCGTCTCCAAGATTGGATGTGCTTTGGCCGATAACCCAACAAGCAGTCGTGCTTATTGGAGCTTGGCTAAGGCCGTCCAATCTAATTTCTGTCGCCCTTCGCTGCCACCGCTGAGATATCGAAATGGAACACTAGCCCATAGCTCGCAGGAGAAGGCCGATTTACTGGCAAACCTCTTCGCGGCTAATTCGAGACTCGAGGACTGCAATGCTCATTTACCAACTACGCTGCCCGGTTGCGGTCACACAATGCCTGATATCCGTATCAGGCATTGTGATGTGCGGCGTGAGCTGCAGTCTCTCGACGTCCGGAAGGCTAGTGGTCCTGATGGTATCCCAGCGCTTGTACTTAAAAAGTGTGCAGCGGAGTTGTCTCCTGTACTGACGCGCCTATACCGATCGTCCTACCTCTCAGGTATTGTGCCTGAATCTTGGAGGGAGGCTAATGTGCAGCCGATCCCCAAAAAGGGTGATAGGTCAGACCCTAACAATTATCGCCCAATCGCCATAACCTCAGTGATATGTAAAGTCATGGAGCGACTGATAAACAGCCAATTAGTTCGCTACCTAGAGGATCACTCGTTGATCAATGACCGCCAATACGGTTTCCGTCATAACCGATCAACGGGTGATCTTCTAGCGTTCGTATTACATCACTGGGGGGAGGCGATTGACAAGCATGGCGAGGCTCTGGCTGTGAGTCTCGACATAGCCAAGGCGTTTGATAGGGTCTGGCATCGTGGCCTTCTCTCCAAGCTCCCGGCATACGGTCTGCCCGACAACCTGTGCAAGTGGATTTCCGGCTTTCTGCATGAGCGTAGAATGCGTGTCCTCGTTGATGGACACGCTTCGCAGCTCATGTCAGTAAATGCCGGAGTACCACAAGGTTCTGTGATTTCGCCCACCTTGTTTCTTCTGCATATCAATGATATGTTGTCGCTTGGCAACATTCATTGCTATGCAGACGACAGCACGGTTCATGGGCGTTATAGCAGCAAGCCTCCTGGTTGCCGGGCGGATACTGAGAGGAGACGAGAGGATCTTGTCGTTGAGCTCAACCAGACCTTGGATCTCATCTCATCATGGGGGTACCAGGAATCGGGTTGAGTTTAATGCCAAGAAAACCCAGGTGTGCGCGTTCTCGTGCAAGAAGTCTCCGTTTTCTCCAATCCCCGTTCTTCAGGGTGTTCCACTCGCAATGCGGAATGACCTTAGTGTCCTAGGTATGGATATCCGCTGCGATCTTAATCCAAGGAGTCACATCGAGGGCGTAATATCCGCCACTTCACGCAGGGTCGGAATCCTGAACAGGGTGCGGCGGTTTTTCACGCCTGGTCAGCTCTACCGCTTATATAAAGCGCAGGTGCGGCCGGGAATGGAATACTGCTCGCACCTCTGGGACGGTTCCGCAAGGTACCTTCTCGATGCCTTGGATGGGTTGCAGCGGCGGGCCATCCGCATTGTGAATGATACAGACGTGAGTAACAGCCTGGAGCCGCTACAGCTGCGTAGGGATATTTCCTCGCTTAGCGTGTTCTACCGTCTGTATCATGGCGAATGCTCTGAAGAATTGTTTGATCTTATGCCATCCTCTCCCTTCCATACCAGAACCACGCGTACTGGCTTGCGGAGCCACAGCTTCGTGGTGTCTACTACCCCGGCCCGAACCAAGAGGTTCGCAAACTCGTATTTTTGCCGCACCATCAAGCTGTGGAACAGTTTGCCAGCTACCGTGTTCCCTCCTTCCTATGATCCTGGGTCCTTTAGGCGTAATGTGAAGAAGCTAAACAGCAGGCCGGCATGATTGTGTTGAGTAGCGAGGGATAGACTGTCTCTCGCTACTTGATACTCTATCTGGACGGCACTGCGCTTACCATCAGGTGCAGTGTGGTCACTTTGCCGCGCCAGAATAAAAAAAAAAAAAAAAAAGACAATATATTATCAACTAGATTTTGCTCGCGGCTTCGCCCGCGTAGTAATTATTTTTGAAAGAAAAGGTATAAAATTCATGGGGACTTCTTAAGCTATTACATCTTTCTATCTTCTGCTATCCCATGGGAAACGTGGATTTTTCCGGGATAAAATTGGCATATGTCTTCTCTAATCCTTAAACTTCCACTATGCATAAATAATGTCGATCCGTTAATAAAAAACAAAAGACTATTCTGCAGGAACCGTACATTTTTCCGGGATAAAAAGTAGCCTATCATTTGCGCTATCGAATGATCTAACCGTATTCTAAATTTCAGGATGATTGATCAAGCCGTTTTTGAGTTAAAACCGGACATACAGACAGACAAAAAAATTAAAAATTGAATCGGGATCAATGAGTCATAAAATGAATATTTCATTAAAATAACATAAATATTAAAATACTCAAAGGCAAATTACTCAAATGTACAGACAGAGATGTATAGTATAGATGTAGATGCAAATGCATCTACATTTAAATTCGAAAATTCGAATGATTCCGTCTCGAATATTTATAAGCTTCAAATTCAATTTAGTTTTTTAACTCCGTGTTACGTAGTACTTATAGTTGAACTGTTTTTACGTCTGCTGGGCTGACCACTCTAATAAGCCAAGATAAAAAAATGGCATATTTAGCTCAATTACTCATGTGAATTAATCAATATAGTCATGCAAGTCTGGGTTTAGAAATACGTAAAAAGTTATCAAGTAGAAAACTACCAAAAGCCCGTATAACCTACATGAACGTGATCCAGGTGCATACACAACAGCTGGTCTATACATGTTTCTAGTGTTTATACGTTTCCGAACTTCGTTGGACGTTTACTTAGGGCAATTCTGATTGTCAAGGCCGATAATATTTATTTTTATTTCTTTGTTGCAGGACAAACATGATGGGGCCCTGGAGATAGTAGAAACTATAAGGTAAGCCTAATGTCATATTTTGACATTACTTGTATGAGTAATACGCTTAGAGTAGGCAACCAAAAGGAGACGGCATTACGCTCGAATCTTGAACAAAAAATTCAGCAATGTCGGTGGGGGGCTTCGTACAACTACAAATAAACATGTGCACACAAATGCAAAATGTAATCACGTCGCTACGCACGCACACTACACCATTTCATACAACACTGGCAAATTTATGCACACAGTTACAAATTTATCTTGATGTGTAATGTATTTACAGTGTCATATATTGACAACTGTGTAAAAACAGTAGAGCGTAGCAATGTCGACACGAGGTACCTTAGACAGCTGAGTAATCATAGATAGCAAGTTTTACTGTTTGTGCTCGGGGACACACTCTATCTCAAGATTGTTAGAACGGTTATGCTGCTCAGCAACCTGAAGCCTGATTTGCAGATCCTGTAACGTATTTGTTAACTGAACGTTCTCTTTCTTTAGCTCTCCCAGTGTGTCTTGGTATTTGGCGATGGTGGATTTGGTGGTTTTATAATTTTCATTCAGAAACAAACATTATTCTCCAAAGCAGTTATTTGCTGTTTTATAGATTGAAATTCGGTTCTCAGCATCTGCTTAAGGGTTTGGTTAAGCTCCTGTGCTAAAGCCAATTTCATGACATTGAATTCTTCTCTTATTATTTCCCTAACGTCTTTCTTTGTAATAACTGACGCGGACGAGTTTAAGCCGGAACTTCCACTAATTGCGCTAGTATCAACAGTGGCTTTGTTTCGATACGTAATATTGTCATTAATAAAAGGTAGCGAGTCATTATTGTACCTTGACTTGCCGGGTGAGTCAATGGGACGTAAAGGTGTATTACTGTTATCAGTTTTTGGTTGCTTTGCACATCATCAGTGACACTTCCATTTTTTTTGGTCAACACTAATTGTAGAGAAGCGTTTTTCAGGTATGTCAGCACATGGAACACAACAATGACGGCCGTTGCAAATTATTTTAAAATGTATTTGATGATTACTCACTCGTTTTGAGGTATTCCGATTCAGCAAATATAGCACCGGAAAGTACACAAAACGACCTTTCCAGTGGTATATAGTTTGTGAGAAAATGTTCTGTTATTCCATAAAATTTCTATTCAATAAGCGGAGCCAAGAAATACAGTGTTACTGGTAACGAATGCGATTAGCGAATGCTGCGAATGAAATTATTGTATGTCATTGAGAGCGATTATCGCCTGTTTTGGTGTGGTAGCCGGCTAACGGCTATCTATTATGAAGAGCATATGAAAAGGGCTTGAGATCTCGACATGAATACAATGTCCCAAAAGTCGACGTCAAGCCGGAACCGGGTGAAAAGGCAAGTCATACCGGTTAACAAAAAAATATAAAAAAATCTAATGTTTTTAAAATTATAGGCATGGCCCGCGCTTTTTCAAAGTATAATCCTAACTTTGCGCATTTGTGTGATCTTACGTAAGAACTATTAAGACTCCCTCCCACCCCTTGTAAAAAAAATAAGACATGATCGACTCCCCCCTACATCATCTTACGTAATAAATGAATGGCGCCAAAATTCATACCTAAATATTTTTTGAATATACCGGATACATTTTTAGGATCACATTTTTTTGACAAATACTTTATTCTGGTTTTGGTATATTTTGTGACATTCCTAGTGTGTTAGAACTATTTACATTAAAAGTATGTGTTTAGAAGACAGTCCAGATGGATTAGTAATTTTATCGATAACCTTTATAAGTTTATCTACAGCACTATTTGAGTCTTGCATAAACGACAGTGTTACCACATAAACCACCCAAAATGCCAGTGTAATAAAGTTTATGAAATTGTAAACTTAGTCGTAATGTTTTTAAATTATAAATTAAGTTAAGGAAGCATAAATAAAGTAATCCTACTTATATTATAAATGCGTATGTTTGGATGGATGCATGGTTGTTTGATATCCAATCACGCTACAACGGCTGGACGGATCTACTTAAAATTTGGCACAGAGAAATTATAGTCTGGAAAAGCACATAGGCTACTTTTTATCCCGGAGAAATGTACAGTTCCCATGGGATAGTTTAGTTTTTCACAGAGCAAGGGATCGACATGATTTTTTGCATAGTGGCAGTTTAGGGATCAGAAAATGACAAAGACCACTTTTAACTCGAAAAAATGGGATATCCTATGGGATAACAAAATATAGAAGGTTAAAATGCTCCAAGACCTAAACGCGGGTGGAGCCGCGGGCAACATTAGTTAAAATGAATATTAAAAAAACAACTTGCGTTTAAGATATTGAATGCAAATAAATTTTACACTACTGTGGCTAAAAGTTTAACCTGGCAACATTTATTACCCGATGATAATTTTTAGAAATTATATGTTTTGTTGCTTTTAAGGATAATATTACTTTAAAAAAATACTTCATGTGTCAGATCTATTTTTACATGTTAATACCGCTACAGGCGGGCTTTTTCACGGAGCTCCATTCGCACGTGATGTCACTTTTTTAGTGGCGGATCACGAAGCAGAACTAGTTTTATAGAACGTGTATGAGCACCGTGCTCTTACATTTGTCAAACGGGGTAAGCGCTCAATGGCGTCTCCAGTGTTAAATACTCTAAGGTAATACGCCTTAGTAAACTGTTGAATAAATGATCAGGTGCAGACACTGCCGTGCCAGGATAAAAAATATGTAATAGCTTATGATGTCTTCATAGATATATTTTTTTAAATAACCACTACGCGGGCGGATTTATTTATTTATTAAGCACATCCACATCATGTATATTGACAATTTCTCTTAAATTAACTTACATCTGATAAGTAGTTCTGATATACACGACACTTATGGTGCGCATAATACTTGCTGAATAAGTAGCATGTATATTATATACTAGCTGTTGCTCGCGGCTCCGCCCCCGTGGAGGTTATTTTCGGGAGCAGAAGTATCAATGCAAGGAGTTGTTTTCTGCACTGAGACACCTATAGCGATCGTCCTGAATCTCAGGTGTTGTGACTGTCTAGATGGCTAGACAGGCACAACTCCTAACTTAAACTTCTAGCACTCCTTATAATACCCCGGGATCACTCCGTAAGTGTCGAAGAAGGCTACCGCGTGGTTTTAGCTCGTAGTGTCCGGTTGGGTGTACATAAGTAGTAGGAACTCGGCCCGGCCGCAGCCCGGATAGCCATCATCCGGGCGAGGGGGTGCTGGGTCGTAAGACCGGCTAGTCCAGCATAACCGTTTTATTCTCATTCCGCTTCCCCCCGAAGCGGACGGCAGTAATAAAACGCTTTCCCCGCGACAAAAAAAAGTGTTGTGCCTGAAGCTTGAGATTACATTTAAAGAATACCTCATAAGTTAACTTCGCCCTTTAAGGGATGATTTGGTAAAAACGTTGAAACACGTATTTCTTTTTTTTTTACCAAAAGCCTAAATATGAATTTTCAGATCCCTAAGTTGAAGTATTACGTATTGCCCATACAAACTTTTAACGTCTATTTCACCCCTTTCAAGATATTTTTTTGAGACAAAAGATACCCTATGTCCTTCCCTAGGATATAATTTATCCCTCTACTGAATTTCATTAAGATTCGTAAGAAACAGACATACAAACAACAATATTAATTTTGCTGCGGAGATATTTTAAAACTGTTATATCTCTTAAGATATTCATTGAAATCAAATGACGTAAAGGGCAACTTTGTTCAAAATCAAATACTTGTGATGAATAAAGTATTTATTTGGATAAGGATTAATACCATGTTTATAAAAACCGCTTTCCAAATAATGCATTGTTTCAGAACAAATTCGATAACCATTAAAAAGGATATAGTGAGCCAACCGAAATATATAGACATATGCTATAGCGGACTTTTTTTTAGAACTTTTTAAGAGGAACAATTTCGTCCTACATGATTATTATGTAACTTTAACCGTTTACGCAGCGTACGCAACAGAAGCTCTCAAAAGGAATAAATTTTCCCCGTTTTTGCAACATTTTTCATTGCTACTCCGCTCCTATTGGTCATAGCGTGATGTTATATAGCCTATAGCGCTCTTCGATAAATGGGCTATCCAACACTAAAAGATTTTTTTAATTCGAACCAGTAGTTCCTGAGATTAACCCGTTCAAATAAACAAACAAAAAAACTCTTCAGCTTTATATAATAGTATAGATATGTATTACAGACTTATACTAATAGTATTTACTAAAACAAAAGGGTAATTGAATTTAAAAATACATCTAAAATTAAAATTTAAATTAAAACAATTGAAAAATACCTGGGGTAAGAGTGAGGTACAGATATACACTTTTTCTAAAAGATGATTGTTTCGTATTTTACTATTTATTAGTTCGCGGGCAACAGCTCGTGTTATTTTATATTTATGAACCGTTGCAAATTCATTTCAATATATTGGATGAAACATATATTTGAGTTAAATAATCATGTTATAATAATTTTTACAAGCACGCAAGCGAAAGTGTTTCCTTAAATGTTTCGTAAGGTAGATCTCGATCTACCTTAAGTTCGATATTTGTTTCGTTTCGACTTTGTTGACTCTTAACGATTCGACTTATAAAAAGTACCAATTTTTATAATTATACCTGTAGCAGACGTTAGTTACCGTATGGATAGTAAATAAAAGTAATATATTATTTTCTCATCGCGGGATAAAAAGTTCGTTTTTCGTCCCCTGTATGCAGGACAAAAGTGCCTTGTTCTCTGCCGCTATTACACTGGCGCCATTGCGTCTAGCTCACTTTTCCTCCCGGTAACCTAGCAACGACTTGATTATGGAAGTGTCCATGACAAGTTGAAACACGAGACGAAATTTAAATCATTGATTGAAAAACGGTAAGTTAAATTAAATATTAAGGGTTAAGAATATTCCAGTGACAGTGAATTTGAAGGAGAAAACTAAAATTATTGTTAAATTAATCCTCTATCAGTGCTAATATTGTTGCCAAATATTACCTTATATTTATTGAAAAAATATTTTTGTATTACGTTGTTTTATCTATTTTAACAGAGTTTAAAATGTTCTTAATATAATATCATAAAATAATTAAGTAATTATTGCTTTTAAAATAAAAATAAACATTGATTTTAATAAAAGAAAAAATATTCATGATACATGATAGGGAGGCCTTCCATACGTGCATCTCGTATGAGAAAGCGTCGCGCACAGAAGTCTAGAAATGTTAATTTTTATGAATATTTTTAGAAATGGTCATTAATATTCAGTAGCATAAAACTAAGACTCCCGACGCAGTCACCGCAATAATTTGAAAGAATAAAAACAAGCGGTATAGACATACGGTACTTTAAGAATTATCCCCTGACTCCTAACTCACAAGGAGTTGTACCTTCGATCATTAGCGCACCTGAATAACTGAAAGGAACATAAGTAGCACGAGTCTATAAATTATAATATTAAAATTGAATAATTAGATAAGATATTTAGACAGTGTTGTGAGACCGAAAGTCTCGTAGTCCCCGATACCCACAATACAAGACTCGTATCTTAGTGTGGGGTCCGGGCTATGTGTGTGACTGTTAGGTATTATTTATTTATTAAATAACTTTCCACTTATTTCTAATACAGTGTAAACTCCATGTAACGTCACTCTATTTAACGACAAACTCTCTTAAGCGTCGAAATCAATTGGCTTTGGTTGGTTTAGCTTGTTTTTCATACAATGTTTCACTCTATATAGCATTACACCCACTCTCAATAACGACAACAATTAAGTTGCTAAAATTAGTAAAAACTGCGCAGCTGTGTACGATCTATTGTCGCTTTATTATCCTAGCCCGCAATAAACTCGACTGTCGGCATCATGCATACCGAACTTTCTAAGAAATTCATTCTTTTGTTTACAAATTGGGATTGCTTGCACGTGTAGACTGTTATTGACCATGATTCATAACTAGGAGTCATGGATTATCTATACCTTATCATATTCTTAGTTGCTCACAAACTTGCAAACTGTAAACATGGCTACTAAAAGAAAATCACTGTGTATTGACGAAAAAGTTTTACTGATACGCGCAATAGAAACGGGAGAGAAGATAAGTGATGTTGGCAAACGCTTTGGATTTAGTCGCTCTACCGTGTCCACAATATGGAAAAATAAAGAAAAAATCCTCCACGCTGCGGGCGAGGGAAAATCTTCCAAAAAATTAAAGAAACCTATATACGAAGATTTGGATAAAGCTGTACTATCATGGTTTCATCGACAGCGCCAGAATAATATGTATGCCTATCTCGGGGCCGCTCGTGAAAGCTAAGGCGGAGAATTTTGCTGCTGAACTTGGTTTAACTTCTTTCAAAGCATCAGAAGGATGGCTCGGAAAATTCAAGCAGCGTCATCATATCAACTATGGTAAAATAAGTGGGGAAGCACGAAGTGTTGATACAAATGTGACTCATGATTGGATTAACAGAGTGTGGTCAAAATTCATAGAAAAATACGCCCCAAGTGACATTTTCAATGCTGATGAAGCAGGAATTTTCTATAAGTTGACTCCAGATAAAACTCTGAAATTTAAAGGGGAAAAGTGTGTGGGAGGAAAGCTTTCCAAGGAACGTATTACGGTGCTTGTGGCTGCTAATATGGATGGCACAGAGAAAAAAAAGCTACTAATAATAGGCAAATCGAAAAATCCGCGCTGTTTTAAGAACATCAAAAAATTGCCAGTGACGTATAAAGCTAATAAATCAGCTTGGATGACCAGTCAACTTTTTGAAGAAGAAGTGCGAAAGTGGGATGCAGAATTAAAGGGACGAAAAATTTTACTTCTTGTTGACAACTGCCCTGCCCACCCTTTTATATCAAACCTTCAAAACATAGAGTTGGCATTTCTTCCTCCAAATACGACTAGTGTCTTACAGCCAATGGACCAGAGTGTGATTAAAAGCCTCAAGGGTCACTACAGAAGGAAATTATTGATGGAGCTAGTCGAATCTGAGGGTAAAACTTCTGTTAATATGCTGCATGCAGTAAATTTTTTATCTAAAGCCTGGGAAGAAGTGACACCCACAACTATACAGCACTCTTTTCGACATGCTGGACTTTGTACCAAATCTACGAGTGATGAGGTGGAAACAGAATCTGAGTTTGAAAGCGACGACGACCTTCCATTAACTGAGTGGATTCAACAATTCAACATGGCAGGAAATACGGTAAATCTTCAAACCTACATTGAAGTGGACGACCGCCTGCTTACAACGGCTTCACTCACAGACGAAGAAATTTTGGATTCAGTGAGAAAAACTGAGGATCAAGAACAAGGTGATGAAGAAGATGAGACGGATGAGCCTGAGCTTCCGCCGAGCATTAAAGAAGCTCTGGAAGCAGCAAAATTATTGGAAAAATATTTCCTTTATAACCAAGATGCCTCAGTATTGCTAGATATTAATAAAATAACTAAAAAAATACAACAAAATTACTGGTGCAGCAAAAGACGTCAGACAAAAATAACAGACTATACTCAATAGCGTTCAAATAACATTCTTTTTTATGCACATAACTACTAACAATAGTCAGAAATAAACTTTTTATTTTTCTAATTCTGATGTTTCTTCTCTCCATTTAACGACAACTCTCTATAACGCCATAAAATGCACAGTCCCTTCAGTGTCGCTATATAGAGTTTACACTGTATTTAAGGATTTATATTTTCCATCGTCAGCTCAGCCACATGAGATGATGAGTACCAGACGCAGATACTGGAATAATTTTATAAAATATATAAATATAAAACACATTCTGCGTCCCTATAAAATTTGAGGGTTGCCCTCGATTTTTCTGGGATCCCATCAGCAGATCGTGACTTAGTGCCAATTGGACCACCTAGGAAGTATACCCTTTTAAACAAAATAAATTATTACTTATTAAATATAAATAAAACCGCCTTCAAAAAACCCAGACACATGTAAAAAGCAAAAAATTATTGGTTATATTTACATCAATTAATTACATACAATTTAAATAAATTATTTTGGAGTCACCCAAATGCATACAAAAAAAATATTCAAATCGGTCCAGCCGTTTAGGAGTTCAGTGACATACACACGTACAGTAGAATAATATATATAAAGATTAACCTAAATAACTTTATAATAAATTAAATAACTTTCTACTAAAAATAGCGTTTTTTTAAGTGAGTGGCTTCGCCCTTGGACCCCACTGGGGCTTCTCCCTGGACCCCCATGTTCTATTGAAAGAGTGAAGGATCGAGGTTTTCATCCCAGTGCAGTGTAAGAAAAAATCTTATACGCACCATAATAAAATTATAATATACTATTTTCATTTATGCTAAAGGCACGATAACACATACGAGCTTATACAATATCTGTCAATGACCATATTGTATAATTTTATTTACTTTTAGTATATTCAAGAAAAATAAAGTTAAAGGAGGAGTAGCCAGTTTCGCTCACCTGACTCGTATGTTGTAAATAAAGGAAAAACGAGTCTCGCAAGTTGTCGCATTTCGTGCCGATCGCTCGGGATTATACGAGCCTTCACTTTGACCTCATTTCGCCCGGACAGATTCATTCAATCGTTGACCTTGAAACGCAGCTATTAATCGACTTCTTTATGCTGTCACTAATTCAGTCACACCCGATACCTATAATTCTTTTTTACTTATATAACTTAAACTTTTCATTTCTTTTGCTTCTTACTACATCGATACTGGTTTATTATGGTAATGGTTCTGAATCATTAAAGAAAAGTCGGAACCATTACAGATCCACGTCTTTCCGTCTGTCTGATCGCGATAAACTCAAAAACTACTGAACGGATTTTCACGCGGCTTTCACCAATAGATAGAGTGATTCATGAGGAAGGTTTAGGTATATAATTTGTCAAGATTTTGTGTGAATTGGTTGAAAAAGTCAAGCCGCCTGGGATTTTTCATCGAAAATGCTGCCTAGTCTCTAGAGATATAATAAAATAATGCATGGTACGATATTCCTCTTTTATATATCTACAAAAGTCTACGATGGCATATATCTATATTTTAAGGATAGCTTACTATACCCATTCTAACTTCTAAAAAAATGGTCACGTACAATGCGGTAATTGGAAAGCTATTAATACGGATACAGTATTAATCTTTATCAACTTAAATACATAAGTTACCTTAAGCGTATAATAATGTGATGAAATCATCACATTATTATACTCTTTACACCATAATAATTATTAAGAGATATAACAAAAAACTAAGGCGCATGCGAAAATAAATTCAAGCGCTTTTTCACTGTTTCTATATAAACTGAGCAGAACACCTGTGAGGTACAGGTGCGTGTAGGACACCTCCTTGGATCGAATACTTTTTCTTGCAAAAATAACCTCCACGCAGGTGGAGCCGCGGACAACAGCTTGTTATGAATATGAATGTCGTCAGGCCGTCGGTTCTCCCACATACACGTTGCAAGGAGATCCGCAGGTTTCCTATGTAAACTGGGCTAGGTGGTGAACACAAATGGGGTATGGTTTTTAACAATAAGGATATGACACACTTTAACTACGATAAAGTATTTTTGAGCCAGGTTATAGGGTTTCAAAGTTTTATCAACTTAAAGATATACATAATCTACTATTTTCTACCATCTTCAATGACTATGATTTTCATCAGATATGATCTCGTTAATGATTATAATTATAAATAACGATGTACCATACCTTACCGTACCACTAATCACCTTTCAAGATGGGAATACATTGTATGAAGTATATCCGCCAATAGAAATAATTAATCCGTTATAATAGCCAAGGGTCGTCGTAAAATATAAACACAAAATAACCGGCACCACAAATCGAAAACACATTGCTCTCGCGGTCGCGACAAATCACATACCACAGATTAAGTATTAGTAGCAAGCTAGAGATTGAAAATGGACAGCTGTTAAAAACTTGAAGTGTCAATTATCATTCGATCAATATTGCAATAATAAAATCGATGAAACACCCGAGTAATTTTATTTTAGTGTATTTTCTTTTGATTAATAAATGTTTGAACAAATGCCTTTCTAATGTACTTGCAATGTTTATGCTTCTATAGTTTTTGCCAACATTCAATGTTGTTTAACAAAAATTGAAAGAATATAGATTATCGATATTAGTTTAATTTTCAAATCGATACAATATTTACAAAAGCTATATTAGCAACCCCACGATCATTTACAATAAAACATGGTAGAAATATTTTTGTGTTATCGTTATATTTCTTCTAAATCTGATTGCATCGGTGTAGGATGAAATAAAAATGAGAAATAAAGTCTAAAAAATACAAGTGATTTTTTGGTTACTAAGAATATCTTGTTCATGCTGTTCCAAATCTGCCGATCTCCTTTCCACGCTAAATACGTATATAATAATAATAATAAAGCATTGGTCAGGCAGTTGCCGTAGTACCTACTTCCCATAGACCCAATCCACTAACACCTCACCTCAATAAACCTTTTAACCTATTGTGGGTGTAAAACTATGTCTCTCACTGTTGGCTGTATTTATTTTAAGAGCGTGTTATAATAATTTAGAAACAAAAAAAACGTTAAGCTTAACATTGAATTGAATGAGTAAATCTTTCAAATACTTTATTTCAGATCATACAAAATTTTACGGTAGGCAGCGGCTTTGGTGTGCCCTGGCATTGCAGAAGTCTATGGGCGGCGGTGTCTACTTACCATTAGGTGGCCCGTCTGCTCTTCTCCCTATCCAGGCAGTAAAAAAATAGAAATTATTCATAAATTTTCTCTATCATTTTTATGCCTAGAATTTTATTTAAATTTGATTTAAATAGTAGTAATTTCATATGCACTAATGGAGAAATCATTCTATAAAAATATCGTTCTCAACGATTTCCAAAAAAAATCTTATCCATCTGCGTTTATATAAAAATAGCTGTGTAGTTTAGAGGTCATTGTCCATTCACAAAAAGCATGCTCACCTATAGAGAATCGAGCAGTCTTTTCAATATTATATATATGGGTGAAAATACTAAAGTTGGACAACTTTTTGACCTATTTTACAAATATAATTTTTAACCATAGTTTATATATATTTTGTTTTGCACACTTAGTTTATCCCATGAATATACTATGTTATGTCAGGCCAGTCACTTTATTAAATATATTTAGTTTTTTTTGTATTTTTGTGTTGCGAACCTAAGTTCCATTGGTAAATAACCAGTTACTTTGGACTGCTTGGAGCTTAAACCACTTGTACAAACAAATACACTCACACCTGTACTCCCCGAAGGGGTACGCAGAGGTGTAACCAGTACATCCTCTTTCCGCCGAATTTATTTCGATTCCATAATGTGATATGGGGTGAGCCTATTTTTCCCGCGGTGAAAATCCATCTTACGTATACCTTCTGGTCCTCGGGGGAGGAGAGATGGTTATGCCGGACTCACCGACCTTCCGACCCAGTTCGCCCGAAGGACTACTAGATCGGGACCCTAACCAATTTTCCTACGCCGGTGTACCGACTAAAAAACCCGTAGTAGCCTTCTGCAGCACATGTGGGACAATCCCGGGGGATCCTGAGTGCACTCTGGATTGCTGCCGGAACCATCCCTGTGCCGTACCTTTACAGCCCGTATCTTCTTGGGCTAGATGCCCCCCACAATTTACAGTAGCAGCGCGATGTTTCGCGCCGCCAACCGCCTCAGGGTCGCACCATGAATATATATACATAAAAGCCGCACATCCCCCGCTGTGCAGCCGCGACCCCCGTGATCCCTTTTAGTCGCCTCTTACGACAGGCAGGGTATACCGTGGTAGAATTCTTCAGGGCCCCCATTCCACAGGGCGGGAGGCGCCAGTCAATCGTCAAACTCGGCGCCTCCTTCTCGTTTGGTGTCGAGCGTGATCGGTTCGTTGCCGATCCCGTTCGGCGCTCTCCTTCTGCAACATAACACGTTGGCAGAAGGAGGCCATCGCACGCCACGACCTTCGTCTGCCGACCATGGCAGATACCACAGCCGGCAGAGAAAGGTCTCCATTGACAGCTGACCTGAGAGCGCTGCGCTCTTCATCCCAGGCTGGACACTCCGTAAGGGTATGTTGGGTCGTGTCATTTCGACAGCTACCATAATGGTGGCACACGGCAGACTCCTCTTTTCCGATCCGACACAGGAACGAACCGAAACATCCGTGACCCGACAGTACCTGTGTCAGACGGAATGTCGGTGCATCGTGGCGCCTGTCAAGCCATTGGCTAAAAACAGGACGCACTGCCTCGACAGTCCTCAAGCCTGCATTCGGAGTCTCCAGCCTGGCTAACCACTCATCCAAGACGGCTCTGCGGACGGAGGCCAGTCGGGCCTTGACCTCCCTGGGAGCCAATCTAACCCCGCGACGGGACGCCTCCTCCCGCCAGAAGAAAACTGACGAGAGCAAGTTGGCGTCTAAGTCCCAAGGTAGAGTATAGGCTAATATGCAGGCCGCCTCATACCGGGCACAAATTCCAGACTCCGGGCTAATACTGAGAATGTCTCGATAGAAAAACCCAATATCACTTTACCCGACCCGGGGATCGAACCCGAAACCTTAGCACGGCAGTCGTAACGCATGCGCAATTATAACTGCGCCACCGAGGCAACAAAAAACATCAAAAAACCATTTGTCCAACTGTATATCATTCCTAAAAACTTCAAGTGCTTGTATAGGTTTTTTCGCTTAGATTAAGTAATCAAAAGGCTAGGACAACACGCTCGATTCATGAACAAAAATTAATAACCGTCATTCAGTCATTCGGTAGCCGGCTCCCGGACAAAGTAAAATACTGGGCATAATCGCTCTTCTTTGGCTGCGTATTAAGCGATTTTTAACGTTAATGTTATTAAAATAAAATTGATTTTGGCTAATATTTAACTCACTACCTTTTTCCGAACACCGGTAATACACGAGAGGTTAAACATTCGTAAATAGAAGTAATATAACATTTCTACAGCATTGATAAGTACTCCGTTGGCCTCGCAATATTATCGAACCTGACACGATTAACATGTGTGTTAAATTATAATTTAAAATATTTATAAAATTTTCATGTTACATAGTCCCAGAATAGCAAAGACTTAAAAAAATGAAAGCATTTGCTCCCGATGCCATAATATTATAAATCTATATATATATAAAAATGTTGGTTAGTGTATTCTTCAAAAACTCAAAAGTTTTGCATCAATTGAGCTCAAATTATGACATAACGGGTGTTTATCAATCCTACTAATATTCTAAATGTGAATGTTTGGATGGGTGGATGTTTGTTACTCAATTACGCTAGAACGGCTGAACGGATCTGGTTTTAATTTAGCACAGAGGTACATTAGTCTGGAATAGCACATAGGCCACTTTTATCCCGGAAAAACTGTTCCTATGGGATAGTAAAATATAGAAAGATGTGATAGCTTAAAATGACTTCATGGATTTTGATTCCTTTTCTTTCAAAAATAACTACCACGCAGGCGGAGCCGCGGGCAAAGGGTTTTTTTTATCATGGCTCGGCAAAGTGACCACACTGCACTGGATGGTAAGCGCAGTGCCGTCCATTTAGAGTATCGAGTAGCAAGAGAATCTATCGCCCGCTACTCAACACAATCATGCCACCCTGTTTCTTCACACTACGCAAGAAGATGAAGAAGCAGTCGAAGGTCTAGTGCCAGAGTAATCAGAAGGCCGCAAAACGGCCAAACATCGTACCTCAACTCTAGACCCTCGACCAAAACCGGATGTACACTGGCTGACCCCACTATCCTACAACCAGCAATCAATCAATCAGCAGTAATATACGGTATTGCATATACCGAGCAAGTATAGCAGTGACGCGTCGACCATAACTTTCTCGCTCCCTTTGTCGACGAGCGTGACGGTTCAGTCTCATTCGATACCCACAAAATAAAGCGCACAGTGCGCCTAAAGAAGTTTTCTCTTCAAAAATAGCGCGCGCGTCGTTACTTCCTGTTACACACTTCCGTCCCTTTTAACGAAATGACTCCCAGAAATCGATAGTAAAAATGTAGCACATCAAAAACTATGAACTTACAAACCTTCTTAGGCACTGGTAAGAACTAATATTGTTATCATATCTTCTCAAAGTCTTATACATGGTTAATTAATGTATATCCAAGTAGACGACAGAGCCAAAGGGTTATTCGGTTGCGGTCAATGTTTCTGTTTATTTTTGCTTAACTTTTTTGGATATTTAAGTGTTAGCGACGACTTCTGGCAGCTCTTTATTGTCATGCTAGATTCTCCCTGCGGCTTCGCTCGTATGGATTCGGCTATTTTGTTTCTCCGAGTTTGAACTATAATTTTATCAGAAACTAGCTGTTGCTCGCAGCTCCGCCCGTTTGGAGGTTATTTTCGTAACCAATCCAAGGAGTTGTTTTCTGCACTGCGGCACCTATAGCGATCGTCCTGACTCTCAGGTGTTGTGCCTGAAGCTTGAGATTGCATCTAAAGAATACCTCATAAGTTGACCCGTCACTTCGCCTTTTAGGGATGATTTGGCAAAAACGTTGAAACACACGTATTTCTTTATTTTTTACCAAAATCCTAAGTATGAATTTTCAGATTCCTAAGTTGAGGTATTACGGATTGCCCATACAAACTTTCAACCCTTATTCCACCCCTTCAAGATATTTTTTTGGGACAAAAGATGATCAATGTCCTTCCCCAGGATATAATCTATCTACTAAATTTCATGAGGATTCGTTCACCCGTTTAGTCATGAAAAGGTAACATACAAACATCAATATTAATTTAACTACTATTATATATACTAGATATTTTAAAACTGATAAATCTCCTAAGATATTCATTGAAATCAAATGAAGTAAGAGCAACTTTGTTCAATATAAAATACTTGTGATGAATAAAATAATTATTTGGATAAGGATTAATATCATATTTATAAAAACCCATTCCCAAATAATGCATCGTTTCAGAACAAATTCGATAACCATTAAAAAGGTTATAGTGAGCCAACCGAAAAAGATAAGACATATACTATCGCGGACTTTTTTTAGAACTTTTTAAGGGGAATAATTCCGTCATACATGATTGTTACGTAACTTTAAACGTTTACGCAGCGTACGCAACGGAAACTCAAAAGGAATAAAGTTTCCCCGTCTTTACAACATTTTTCATTGCTGCTCCGCTCCTATTGGTCATAGCGTGATGTAATATAGCCTATAGCGCTTCTCAATAAATGGGCTATCCAACACTAAAAGATTTTTTCAATTCGAACCAGTAGTTCCTGAGATTAGCGCGTTCAAATTCTTCAAACAACACTACTACAAACTCTTCAGCTTTATATATAAGTATGGATAGGTAATAAGTCAATAAAGTAGAAATTAAGTCTATGGATAAGTAGCATAATCTTCAGAGTGTCCCACGCTAAATGGGGAATAATGACCTTAGAGTCCCAGGTATGGATATCCGCTGTGATCTTAATCCAAGGAGTCACATCGAGGGCGTAATATCTGCCACTTCACGGAGGGTCGGAATCCTGGACAGGGTGCGACGTTTTTTCACACCCGTTCAGATCTACCACTTATATAAAGCGCAGGTTTTTTTTAATGAAAAACGGGGGCTAACGGTTCCCAGGTCTTCCCAGGTCGTAACGGGGTGAAGGTTCCCAGATCGTAACGGTTCCGAAAGACCGCCGGTGACAGCTGGTTCCACAAAGTGGTTGTGCGAAAATGCCCTGAAAATCGCCCTGTTGTGGAACGCTGGACATCGAGGTGGTGTGGATGGAATTTTAGGTTTTGGCTCTATTTCCTATGGTGAAATTCAGCGGTCGGGATCAATCCAAACAATTCCTCGGAACATTCTCCGTGACAAATGCGATAGTAGATGCAGAGTGATCCAACATCTCTACGCAGGTGCGGCCGGGAATGGAATACTGCGCGCACATCTGGGCAGAGGTTCCACTATATACCTACTCGATGTCTTTGATGGGTTGCGGCGGCGGGCCATCCGCATTGTGAATTATGCAGATGTAAGAAAAACAGCCTGGAGCCGCTGCAGCTGCGAAGGGATATTTCCGCACTTAGCGTGTTCTATCGTCTGTCTCATGGCGAATGCTCTGAAGAATTGTTTCCATATAAAGCCCAAGTGTCTCTGTGGCTTACTTACGTCGCGGATTCCTGTATCAGTCACATATCTCAAAACGTGCCCTTAATAGCTAATATGTTGATAATTAATTTATTAAGAATTTTTGTTTTTACTTCCAATTAATAAAATAAGGGTTGGTGATAATATATTTACTTAAAATCAATAATTCATTAATGATCTCGCGGCCTACTACCACCTCTTAAGGCAGTATTGTTTTAATATTACAATGCGAATTCATGGTGCAAAATTGCATTGTAATATTACAACAATACTGCTCTAAGAGGTAGTGGTAAGCCGGCAGATCACGATAATTATCATAATTTATTTACCTTAATTATTTTGATCGTTGAAAATTTTATTTTTAGGTGGGTGTGCGACGACTTGCCGGAGATGAAGGCGGCTTTAGAGAACAACATCTTGTGCGACTACGACACACACTCCTACGACAGCATGCGAGCTCTCTGCGATCGTTTCAACCGAGTCATCGATTCTGTCGTAGCCTTGGTAAGTTAAGTTTTTGCACCTTATAATTTATTATAGAGGATCAAAAGTTAATCATGTTGCAATTACAATTTTGTAGAAATAGTATATGATATTAGAGCTCGCTCGGCGAGTTACATTTTACTGCGAAGCTAGCAAGCAGCAGTAAGAAAAAACAACATCTACGTTACATTATACGGTTAAAGACAAATATGGATAATCGCAAACGACACACAATAACTAAAAAATCCTTAATAATTGTCGCAAATAGTTAAATTTATGAACTAAACTGAAGTAATAAACGAGATATATAACTCAAATAACTACTCTCTAACTCATATAACTCAAACCGAAAAGCTAATGTAACATATTTCATTATTAATCATGAAACTTACTTTAGATTAGTTAATATGATGATTAATTATGTTTTTTGGTTAACATCCTTTCAAACCTTTGCTCTATTAAACAATCAAAATTAAGGTAGTACTCGAAATAACTTTATATTATAGTACATAATATATTGGGTTGTTAGGAAAGTCATTTCTTTTTTCTTTATAAAAATAATTTCTTTTAGTGAATAAATTTAAATCGGCCCACAACGGTTTGGTCTGGGCGGTACATGAATCAGTTAGGATTTCGCCATTATACATACTATAAATCAAAGTCTTCTGCCGCGTTTGTCTGTCTGTCCTGTCTGTCTGTTCGCGATAAACTCAAAAACTACTGAACAGATTGTCATGTGGTTTTCATCAATAGATAGAGTGATTTATGATGAAGGTTTAGGTATATAATTTGTCATGGTTTTGTGTAAATTGGTTAATATATTTAAAATTAATTATAAAATATTTCGATAATTGGGTGAAGTGACAAAAAAGTCAAGCCGCCTGGGAGCTTTCATCGCAAACGCTGCCTAATCCCTTAGAAATATAATAAAACAATGCATGGTGGGATATTCCTCTTTTTTTATAGATCTACAAAAAAGTCCGCCTTGGCACATATTTACCTTTTAAGGATAGCTTGCTATTCTACATACATATACACTCACGTCTGTAATCCCCGAAGGGGTAGGCAGAGGTGTAACCAGTACACCCACTTTTGCCGAATTTCGGTCCCATAATGTGATATGGGGCGAGTCTATCGCCATACCGGGCACAGGTTCCAGACTCCGGGCTAATACTAAGAACTTCTAGATAGAAAAACCCGATATCCCTTTACTCGACCCGGACCCGGATTGAACCCGAGAACTCAGTACCGGACCTCAGCAGCGAGGCAGTCTATACCCATTCTATCTTCTAAAAAAATGGTCACGTAGTATGCGGTAATTGGTAAGCTATTTAGACGGATACAGTATGAATCCTTATCAACCTAAATACGTTAGTTACCTTAAGCATTTAATGGACATTATTATAATATTTAACACCATATAATTTAAATGAATATCTAATAAGTTATCGCAAAAAATACGCGATATTAGGGTATTTGACAATTTTCGAAAATTGATGGATATCGATAGAGGACTCTTCACTTATAGCCCCCGTAATATCTTTATTATTGAAATATACTCAATTTATATATTTTATTTAATTTTTATTATTATTTATTATTATTATTTTTTCATATATAATTTTGCGCTTAAACGCGTTGTCACGTGACATTATCTCTATGTGACGTCATCGCACATATACAAACATTCGTGACCGATGTGACACTTAACAACATAACAAATTATTTGCATTTATCTGTTATTTTTTCCGCAAAAATGAATGAGCCAGCATATAAATATTGTCCAATGCCTTTGTGTAAAAACTCGACATTAAATCCCGATAAATTGTTCATCCATGTGCCAAAATCAAAAGTTTTAAGAAAGAAGTGGCAGATTTCGACTATCAGCCGTTGTAATGCCTTCCTCCATTCTTATAGAACACTTGAGGACGAAATTAACACATTTCCACACGTTTACACATCGAAAAATATGTTCTTCCTTACAATTTTATTTGTCGTAGGATGCAATGTTTATGTGCGATGTCGTCACGAGTAATGGCGGCCGGTATTGCTACGTTTTTGGCACCGAGAGATACAGATTAAAAATTCTAAATTTTAATGACGAAAATAAAATGTTTTTAATACATTTAAAATAAAAAAATGTATTTAATAAATATGTTTGCCCACTATCATTTCTCCTAGTGCAGTTTTAAATTTTTTGGTTACACCAGTCAAACAGCCAGTCGCTTAATGCGATCACCCCCGCGCCGCGCCCACCGCTGTCGAATTCAGTTTCTATACCATTTTCTTGATTTTACCTGAAAACATGAGATCTAGGGGTCGGTTTAGCTCTATGATAAGATCCTCGCGTCTCCTCAGTGTATTAGCCCGTCAACCGGTTACTAGGCGGATATAGAAAGATGTAATAGCTTAAGCTGTCTCCATGGATTGTATAACTATTCTCCCAAAATTAACTTCCACGTGGGCCGAATCGCGGGCAACAGCTAGTATAGATTGAAATAAACAATACAAATACATTTTTTTTACTACTTACTCCTACTCGTGCTGGTGGAAGGGATATTAATAGCAACCACCGTACACAAGGTGTAAAACCCGCCATAGTGGCACGCGCAAGTGTGTCGCGTTCCGGGATCAACCAGTGTAAATCCGGTTTTTGTCGGGGGTCTAGAGTTGGGTTGGGGTACGATGTTTTCGGAGGGGACCTCTCGCTGCCGACTTTGGTGTCAGCCATGGTCGACAGCCGGAGGTCCTGGCGTGCGGTGGCCCTCTTCTGTGAGGCAGTTATCTCACAGAAGGAGAGTGCCGAGAGGGATCGGGAACAGTGCTCCGATCCCTCTCGCCGCCAGTCGAGACGGAGGAGGCGCTGGGTTGACGACTGACCGGCTTCTGAGCCCCCACTAGACCCTCGACCGCTTCTTCACCTTCTTGCCCATGGCGTAGTGTGAAGAAGCAGGCCGGCATGATTTGTTGAGTAGCGGGGGATAGATAGTCTCTCGCTACTCGATACTCTAATTGGACGGCACTGTGCTTACCATCAGATGCAGTGTGGTCACTTTGCCGCGCCTGGATAAAACAAACCCGTACCTTGAACGATAAAAAATTGCTATTCATATTTACTAGCTGTTGCTCACTGTTGTTGGCCCTGGCACCGGTGACATTTATTTTTTTCTAATCTGGTAAATACAGAGATTAGCATATTCAAACAAACAAATAATCTCTTTAGATTTATTTAAATAATTAAAAATCATATGCTGTTCATGCAGCGCATCACTAAGAAAGCCTGCACTTATTTGGATAGTATAAAAGTTCGTAATATAAAAAAAATTACTGGACAGTTGCCATGAAAATTTGAAAACTCAGGACTAACTGAAAGTACTTTTTTCTGGGGTACGGTACGTTGTGTAGTGTGGGGTACGGTATGTTGCCTGTAGTCTACCATACGTTATAAATAAATCTGCTATGGTATCGATAAACATAATCATACATGAGGAACTGTAGGCAAAATCCAGTGTTAGTGTAGATTTCATAAATATTACAACCCGACCTTGGCATAGTTGCAGACCGAAAGATCTTCAATGTCAAGTCATTCTATTTGCAGATTTCCTGAAACCACTTATTTCTATCGTTACATTTCATTACTTTTAGTTTATGTATACATACATACACATTGAAATATAGGTACATAATGTGATTGGATAAAAATTATAATAAAAATATTTAACAAGAACTTCTAAAATCGAATGGCGCGTTTCGGTGCGTTTTGTGGAGTTTCTATATTCAAATCTACAGATTATATAAGTAATCAATTATATGCGACTATCTTCCGCGTTTAAGCTATCGAATAAAATATGTATTATTGGAGTTATTTATGTTATTGTTTATTACCGTATTATACATGTATATATTGATAATCTCTTCTTAACAGTGTTTAAATAGTTGCTTTGTACATAATTTTTTGTAACACATTTGTAATTTAAAAGTAATTATTTATTTAAATAGTTAAATTACGTGCGTTCATAGTTTAAATAGATGGTAGGTCGTTCGTATGCGAGATTCCGTCTGGATAGGTACCACCGCTTTGTCTATTTCTGTGCCTAACAGCAGTGTGCAAGCATTCTTGTGTTCCGGTTTGAATAACATTGAAGCCAGTGGTAATGTTGGGCATTATAAGACTTAACATATTATCTATCGAGAGACGAACACAGTGCAGTAGCAAGCAGTAATTTGTAATTCGCACTTCTAGGTGGTGTTTGGGATACCAATATTTATGGGCAGGCCTGGCGATTACCAGCAGGCGAGGAACCTACTCGTTTTATCAATTATTAAGCAAAAGTAATAATATAATTTATTAATATCACATCGCGGGTGATGCCAGTGGATGCTGCATATTACGTAGTTATGCCTACAGTATAGTTGTTATTGCTTTCAGACGAAAGCTACCTGCCAAGACATTTATTATATATGAACTATATATATGAAAGGCCAACAACATCTGCTGAATCAGCTGTACTATATTTACAAAATAATAAAACACGGAAATAATATGAACGTTGAAAATAAATTTAGTATGTTCCCTTGAAGACTTTTTATTGATTTCTGATAGACAATATAAAATCTGAGTCAACTTAGCAATCAACACATACAACGCATATACTAAGTTGCATACATGTGCAAAACGCCGCTGTGAATGTGGGGCAGTGAGGGGCGATTGCGGAGAGTGAGGCGCGGTGCAAGAGGGAGACGCGAGGGCCAAGATGGCCGCGAGGACGCAACGATCGATGTCTGCAGACGCCGCTCGAGGCTCACTCTATTTATACACGTTGCATACTATTTTCTGTAACATGAAATAGACAAAATCGTCAACTGCTTGCCCGAACTATGCTATCTGCATATTTTCTATCTTTAATAGATAACGGACATGTTTCACGGGCTAATAATAGGATTTATTTGGCTAGTCATTTTGTTGTCGCGTATTGGGTAAAGAAACATCTCATATCCGTGGCTTTGGAACATTAAAATCGTATTTGGTTTTTTATCATGCCCCGCCCCATGTTACTATATGTCAAAAAGACTATTACTGCTATTAGCATGGTTTTTTTATACCACGATGGTGGCAAACCAGCTTACGGACCGCCTTATGATGGTAAGCGGTTACCGTAGCCTATGGAAGCTTGCAACACCAAGAGCATCACATGTGCGTTGCTAACACTTCATAAACCTATTTACTCCCTTCTTGAAATACCCATACTGTTGTCCCTTGGAAAACCTGGACGGTAATATATGTTTACAATTACATATATCAAACTGAGATTTCTTCTAGTATTCTAGATTTATTGAAACGAGTAACGTAGTTGTTAGTCATAGTTAATGGGGCGCCTGAATTTACTCTATTTTTAATTCAATACCGGCAGTCGTTTTCGTTCAAAATGACCTCAACAGCTTCGAAATTTGCTTTATTTATACATATCTACCGGCCTTCATTCCTGAGAAGAGGAAATTTCACTTTCACTGGAACAGCATGCGAGAAAAACCTTATCTATATTTGTGAATACTTACCATTCTACTTTTCCCTTCTTACGATAAACCAATTAAAACATACCTACTTACTGGTCGTCATCGAGAAGTCTAAGGCATCTCCAAAGTTCATGATCATATGACCACAGATATTAAGTCCGCTATTTTCGTTAAATTTTAATAAAATGAACAGAACACGAAACATGCACTGTTCATCATTGAGGAATTCATTTGTCTGTCTCCGAAAGTGCCCATCAGATCTGCATCAAACTTTAATAGGGATTAACGAAAGAAACTCTTTCGAATATACAAGGTTAGACAAAACGGTGTACTAAGCCGAAAAGATACAAAAAAACCCGCAAAGTTCTAAGCAACTATTGTACTCATAGTTTAAAATAACCTTCAGTTTCCGAAATATTGCAGTTCACGGATTTTATAAAAAAAACACAGCTATATGTTACCCTACGATCAGCTGTATTTTCTATTAGAGTCATTAATGTCGAGAACAAGGTAAGTCCTAAAAAAAATATGTATTTACTATACACATGGATTTATATGTATCACGTTCGTCATAGGCATGACACACGCCGTCACACAGGCATCGCGCAGAAAGAGGATGCAGAACCGATCCTTATATAAGAACCGGGTATTTCGGCTCCGGTTCCCAAAAGAACCGGATACCCGGTTCGTGTGGTGAGATGGTACGGGTCATTAAAGTTGATTTTGACTTTAGACTTGCTTATACTAGACTTGCCAACCGTCCTGTTTTCCCAGGACATGTCCTGGTTTTTAGGTGTCCTGGATAGTTTTTAAGCAGCGTCTGGCAGGGTCCTGTTCCTTTTAAAGCGCACTGATATGGTTCTGTATTTTAAAATTCGCACACCACTTTTGCAATCCTTACTTTAGGGGCGGTATCTCGGCTCGCAAGTGTTTATGTTATATTAAAACAAAGATGCGTCCTGTGTTTAAACTGAATTGTCCTGTTTTTTTTACTTCAAAGCCTAGTATTCGAATTCCGGGGTTGGTAACCCTAACTTATACCAATAATTATAAAAATAATGGTGATCTCATTTTTAACCGACTTAAAAAAAAGGAGGAGCTTCTCAATTCGACGTGTATTTTTTTTATGTTTGTTACCTCAGAACTCCGTCATTTATTGACCGATTTGGAAAATTCTTCTTTTATTACAGAGAACATGCTTCCAGATTAGTCCCATATAATTTTTATCAAAATCGGTTGAGTAGTTTGGTTTTAAAACCAAAATAACTTGAAAAAATATGCTATACGAAACTGAGAATTTTGCTTTTCTGTGACTTTTTCAGTTGTGTTTTCTTTTGGTACTCTATCCAACGTACCTATTTTATATTTGTACCACTAAAAAGCAAAAAATAAATTATGAATTTTTAAATAAAAATAAAACCGCCTTCAAAAAACCCAGACACAACTAAAATGCAAAAAATAATTGGTTATAAGATTTAAATATTTTTTTTTGTCGTATTCTTTCTTGGTTGCTGATTATTTGTACATTGTCTCATATAATGTTGCTGGTGGCAGGATATTATATTATTACTCTGACAAAAGACCCTCAACCGCTTCTTCACCTTCTTGCCCATGGCGTAGTGTGAAGAAGCAAGCCGGCATGATTGTGTTGAGTAGCGGAGGATAGATCGTCTCTCGATACTCTAATTGGACTGCACTGCGCTTACCATCAGGCGCAGTGTGGTCAATTAACCGTGCCAGGATAAAAAAATTACAAAATTAAACACAGGAAACTATCGGTACTTTGTTTATTCGATCACCGTTTACGTTTAGAGTTTCCTGTGACGTTTAATTATACATTAAAGGATTAAATACACAAGAAAAACCCATGAATACCACATAATGTGTTAAAATTGGTTCCTTAGTTTAAGAATGTACGAGGCAGCAAATTAGCTTACAAATAAAATTAGTGCGATCATAATATCTTTCTTCTTTTTTCTTACCCTCACTGCTGAAGTCTGGTAGAGTGACGTCGGTGTTTAAACGCCTGAACAGGCTTTTATAAAATATAGCTTAAACTATCTTAGTTAACAAACTTACCAAATAATAAAATACAATATAGCACGAACCATTCTTTTTTGATGATGCTTCTGGTCAATTTGAGTGCAGATGTCATTATAGTTAAGGTGAGAGTTTTAATTCGGATCACTTGTGGGGGCGACGACCGCAATATTGAGAGAACGCGAATGTCTCACGTAGTGTTAATGACCTTTTTTTGGCTGCGCTAGCGCGCGTCGCGTTCGACGATTACAACTATACTTAATACTTTTCATAGGATGACCATTTATTCCATGCCAATATCCAGACTACATTCATAGAAATAATTTTATATGAGTATCAAATGATCAAGTTTCATGTCTCATTTATATTTATATTATAATTTTATCAAACAAATTTATATGATAACTAGCTTGTCATGTCTTTTTGGTTCGTGTGCGATTTTCGGACTTTTGGAACCCGAAATAAACTTATTTTCTTTAGTTTCATAACAATAAATAAAAAATAAAAATATTGCATGCAAACTGGCAAAAAATGTTTAATGGAACTTTATTCATTTTTATTTTACAACAGCAAAACTACAACTTTGTCGGTTTTCTGTGAGACAATGCCACCATACCAGCTGGCCCAAGCTGCAGAAAAATATTTGGGCAATTTAGCGACCACCTATAAAATACGTTGTCGCATAGTAAAATATACTAAAACCACCAAAACTCACATATAAAAAAAACTTGAATTTAAAAAATAACATATACATAAAATTATCACCGGTTCACCTGACTAAAATACTTAATTCAACTTTGAATATTAAGTATATACTTATGAATTTCGGTAGCAATATTCCCAAGTAACAAATTAAGTATGTATCTTGCAAAAATATTCTTCAGGGATACTTTCTAATTATCATCAGTTAGAGATGCCGTTGGGCGAACGCGCGTACCCTCTATGAGAGTTGATTGTGTAACAGCTCAAGTGCAACTCTTCTGTCCAGAGGACTGTGGGTAAATAGTGTTAGTATTAATAAGAAACCCAATTAAAGGATTTTGGTGCGAATATCAAAATGAGAATGTATTACGATTAAACTTACTTGTGTATAGCCAATTAATATAATTATCATAATGCAATGAAAATATTGAGACATACAAGTGTAATTTATTCGTAAATATACATACATACATATACACTCACGCCTATAATCCCCGAAGGGGTAGGCAGAGGTGTAACCAGTACACCCACTTTTCGCCAAATTTGGGTCCCATAATGTGATAGGGGGCGAGACCTCAGCACAGCGGTTGTAACGCATGCGCAATTACAACTGCGCCACCAAGGCAGTCCGTAAATATAGTTAACGGTTACCCACTATTATTAGGGTATTTCCTATTATTAGGAATACCGAAGGTATTTAGGAGACTAGGTAGGGGTACATTAATAATGACAACCTAAGTGGGGAGTAGTAAATGTTTAGCATAAAGCGGAGTGCCTTCCGCGCTCCGGTGTCAGTTGAGTTGTGAAGAAGTGATAGCCAGGATATTCGTGATTCGTTCGCGGGCAGTAATTGCAAACAGTTTGCCGCGTTTTTCAGCTTAGAGGGTAATGCTGGTAGATTAATTATAAAGAGAAGCCTTAAGTGAATCCTGACATTTGTTTGTGTTAATGATAAGCATTGAGATGTGTAACAGTGTTGTGTAAATCAATCAATAAAATTATGAACATTATATTTGTGCCTTTTAAATATCCATTTTGCATAGATGTTGCTAACACTATACTTAAATGATTTAAGATATTATATAGGATAATTAAAACAAACGTATATCGATAATGATTGACGTTTATACTTTGCGTGTACGAGGCAGCCAATGATCGTTAATAATGATACGAATCATTCTGTAATATTTTTTAAAATTATGTTACAACGAGCCCCTTAAGAATGGGTTAAGAACAGTTATGAGAAAAGTGTCATTAGAGTCGTCTTGGTTGTTGAGTGTTTATTAATTTTATAATACAACGTCTGCGAATCATAAGAAAGGGAAGACATGTGTTGATTTTATAACAATACAGTTATAAAATAAATACTATTCGGAATACATAAACATTACTAGGATCTGAGCACACGTTGTCCTGCCACAGATCGCCTTCTATGGAGACTGAATTTTCATTAAAAAAATAAAAAAGGAATTTTAAATAACCTTTTGTTATATTTAAATTTTACATCTGCGTCTAAGGCCCAATACTATCCTTATTATCAAAGTAGAAGCACTCATATAAATTCACAAAAAAATATTCTGATCGGTTAGGCAGTTATGTAAATTGACGTCTATAAATACAATATTTATAGACGCTAATGTACACTTTATACTGTAATAAACACTAATTATTACTTACAATAAGAAGTGAAACACCAGGAAGTAAAAAAAAAACAAAACGCTTGGAATTGTTTGGCACACTTCAAGGTTTGTGATAAACATTTTTTGGCTACGACGCGCACGCCGTAAGAGTAGACAGGCATCTTTGTATGACAGTGAGTACATATATCACTACCCCATATTTCACGTCTGTCATTTTATAATGATCTTATTTAGAGTATTGATATTTTAAGTTTTACAAATTTTACAATTAATATATTTTCATGAGTCGACTGAGTGGCCGAGTTTCGTACAGGTAGTTCCGTAGTCTTCGTTTACCAAATAAACATGTCGTGAATATCCGTAGTTATTATATTTTATTAGACCTACTATTATAATGTAAATACTCTGTACTATTACTATTCAATATTTTTGGTATCGTTATGTCACCAGCCAAAAATGAAGTGCAACCTCTGTGACTCTCAATATGTTAGGGAACATTGTTAAACACTAGGCATGTGCGAGTATAGTTCGAATCGATAATTCGAATTTTCGAGTTATTCCAAATTTTATGAATCATTCCAAAAAGGAGAATGCCCAAATTAGTCCCAGCTTTTAAATAAAGTGCCATGGCCATGACCATGGTCATCCTATTCATAATTCATAAAATATTTTTGACGGTCTTTTCATTTATTTTAACAGAAAAATATTTTCCACTGCTCGTGATATTATATTTGAGAAACGAACATTATTATCGTATTACATTCAGTATCGTATTTGTTATTTTTAAACAAAAGTTTGTAGCAAGTTTTTAAATATTGTATTTTTGATAATACTTTATTTGCTACATATTTCTGTTGTTACATTCTTATTTAAAAAAAAGTATACTAATGTAATGTTTTGTATAATTTAACAATTCGCTAACAATCGTTTTTTTTTCGAATTATTTCGAAAGTTCCCGACTTTCGAATAATTCGTAAATTCGAATTATTCTCACATCCCTATAAAACACTCATTGTTGCCCAGTAAAATACAAGTCTGTAAATATTTGCTGTTGTTTTATTTTACATGATGATATAATACCTACTTAACGTCAACATGTGTGGGACTTGACAAACGAATTGCACTATGTTTAAGATATGACCTTGCGGTATTGATGCCAACGAACAAATTGGCATCTATAACTTGGTAAAAAATTACCACTAGCATGTGTAATATATCAAAATTATGTCATAAATCAAAACATAAATACAAAATTCCTTAATTCATCCAATTAAATATTGCCATAAAAATATCTATAATATTAAATTTATCGCTTTACGGAGTCAGTGCCAAGCCTTATAAAACAACAGTTCTGAATTAATTACTGATTTTAACGATACCTCATCTAAAATAGCTGTTGTTCGCAGCGTTGTTCTCATAACTAATTTTAAATCTGATTGGCAGATCCAGACGTTGACGCGTTTAAACCAAGAAACGATCTATTTACGATTATAATATTAGTAAATATAGCAAAACCAAAATTGTAATACTAGGCCCAAAGTAGGTTTATTTACTCGTAAGGCCCACTTGCGCGATCATGGGTTAACGTATTTAACTCGGTGTTAACAGCTAACAGGTTAAATAAATAATTTGTCTTGCGCCATCAACATTTTCGAGCAAACCTAGGGTTTAACTTCTAAATATTTAACCCACCGATTTGGGAAGGTTAAGTCGCTAACCCTGCGGCTAGTCTTTTGTTGGTAGGTATTGTGTAATCTATTTTGTGGTTTTTAGTTAAAATATTACTACAATGATCATGAATTGTTATTCTCTGACGATGAAGATGAAGTCATTGAATATATAAGCTCAAATTTTTATGACAAAAGGGTTACAAAACGGTCAGAATATTATAATACACATAAAGGGGCAATGTTTTACATAAAAACATATTATCATTTATCGTGAAATAGGGAGCACATAATCGAGGTTTCTTCTTCATTACACTGACTTTCTGAATTCGACAAATAAATAAAACACCACAAAAAAACAAATAACATGAATTTGACAATCTTAAAACAAACAAATTAAAAAGTTATCAACCGTCATAGAATGAAGGACACACAAATACGCATCTCTATATAGTGTGCTGTAGTGTAAAAGAGACAGAAATATTGTTTCGTTTTTATGTATATTCATTCATCCTTGGACGGACTACAACAGATGTGCATCGACATTTCAGTGTTCCCAGCTAAAATAAAAGAAATGTCGGGTTAGCTAACCCAGCGTCAGTTTTTAGTGGTGCAAGGTGAAATGAGAGTTAACATTTTAACATTCTAACCTGGGTTAATAAACTCTAAATTTATTTATTTATCCCTAATTTGCGTGCAAGTGGGCCTTAGTCGATCAAATTTAGTTATCATTATCTTATTTTTGTATTTTTATAGTTAAGTTTTAATTTTTGGTATGTTACCTGCACTAACTGGTGTATGTGGTGCCTTCCTTTAAGTGATTGCTACAGTTTACTACTTACTTTATTGCTACATACTGATTTATGTCTGTTATGATTATATGTTCTAGTGTAAGCAATTATAAATAAATAATAATAATACTAGCCCTGTATTAAACATTGTCCCACTGCTGGGCATGGGCCTCCTCTACTAGTAAGAGGGTTAGGCCTTAGTCCACCACGCTGGCCTAATGCGGGTTGGTAGACTTCACATACCTTCGAAATTCGTATAAGAATTCTCAGATATGCAGGATTCCTCACGATGTTTTCCTTCACCGTTTAAAACAAGCGATAATTAACATTTAATACACACATAACTTTTAGAAAAGTTAGAGGTGTGTGCCACTTGGGTTTCGAACATACGACTTTCGTCTTGGCAGTCCGTACCGCAACCAACTAGGCTATCGCTGCTTGGTTGTTTGCAAGCAATTGTAGGTGGCCAAATCTATACTTATATATACCTAAAGCTGAAGAGTTTGTTTGTTTATTTGAACGCGCTAATCTCAAAAACTACTGGTTCGAATTGTAAAATTCTTTTAGTGTTCGATAGCCCATTTATCGGAAGCGCTATAGGCTATATAACATCACGCCAAAGTCAATAACGAGCCACCGCAGATAGTAAAGTAAGTAGTAAGTTTAGGGATTATAGAATGTCATAGGCTATTTTTAACCTAGAAATATTCACGGTTCCTATTGGACAGCAAAATATAGAAAATTATTAATGATGTAATAGCTTAAAATGACTCCATGGATTTTATACCTTTTCTTTCAAAAATAACTAACACGGGGGCGGAGCCGCGGTCTACATCTAGTAGTTGATAATATTAAATTTAACTTTATTTCAAGCTTTACAAATTTGTCAACTTCTCGCTAAGTCTGAATACATTCGTAAGCTAAACAACTTATCGAAATCCACCCAATGCACCCAAACGCGAAATAGCTATTATTAAATATGAAAGAGTTGCAATCTGCAACTGGATCAATAATTGTAATAACATCAGGTCAAATTTACCTATCTACGAACACTTGTGTAAATTAGCTTTGAAATTAAAAACGCATCTAAATCAGCCCATTGGTTTAGGTGTGACGATACTTTTATAATTTATGTCAAATGTTAAAAAAAAAATTAAAACCATACTGAATGTAGTATAGATTAAAATATTCTTTATCGTGTAGCAACTACAGACGTCATTCTGAGCGTGGCAGAAAACGTGATCTAATTAATCTCTCTATGTTCATCTATGTATAGCAAAGCTAATGACCGCTAACATTTGCGTTAGATTGATAGGTATTCTGTATATTCATAACATGCTACATTTACAAAACCTTGAACTGTGTTCGGACTCAAGGCCATCGACATTGCTCTTAAATGACGCAGCTTGTATCGATCGGTCACTTCACCATGTTCTACAATGTCAAGGCTACCAGCAGTGCATTAACTTCTTTAATTAAATATTTCAAATACCTATTTATGATCTCATTTATGATTTTTATAATAGCTCGCGCTTTTGGATTAAAATTGTTTTGAGCGATCACTTAACGCGACATACGAGTACAAAAATTTATATGCTTAGATTATTATTGCATAGCTTTAGCAAATAGGCATAACAGTGGCACACACCCTGACAGACGCCCACGTACAAGAGACCTTTATACATTGTATAGACTATACTATAAAGTACAGGGTCTAGAGTAGAATTGCCAACCGTCCTGTATTCCCAGGACGTGATCCAGACAGACTCCCATGTTCAAGATACCTTTACACATATTATAGACTATAGGGTCCAGAGTAGAGTTGCCAACCGTCCTGTTTTCCCAGAACCTGACCCAGACAGACTCCCCCACGTTCAAGAAACCTTTACACATTTTATAGAGTATTGCTCGCGGCTCCGCCCGCGAGCAATACTCTATAGCGCATGGAGGTCATGTTTGGGAGAAAAAGTATACAATAGTAAATACCAATATTCATGCGTTTAACTTAAAAATTACGGATTTTCATACAAACTTTCATTCCCTATTTTACCCCCTTAGGGGCGGAATTTCCAAAAATCCTGAAACATATATTTTTTATTTTTAACTAAAATGCCAAATACTATTTATTTTTCATGAATTTAACTTCAAAAATGACGGATTTTCATGCCCTATTTTACTCCCTTAGGGGTGGTATTTCCAAAAACCCTTCCTTAGTGGATGCCTACGTCATAATAGGTACCTACTGTCAAAATTTCAAGTCTCTAACCCCAGCCGTTTAGGCTGTGCGTTGATCGATCAGTCAGTCAGTCAGTCAGTCAGTCAGTCAGTCAGTCAGCTTCTTCTTTTATATATACAGATAGGGTTGAGACTAGAGTTGCCAACCGTCCTATTTTCCCAGGACATGACCTGGTTTTTTAGAGTGTTCTGGAGTGCCCTGGGTAGTTTTTAAGAGTCCTGGGTTTATATAACGCCCTGATAATTTTCTGTATTTTAAAACTCGCGTGCCACTTTTGAAATCCTTACGTTAGGGGTCGTTCTTTTAAACTGAATTGTCCTGGTTTGTCCAACTTGAAACCCTAGTTTTTGAAATTCGGGGTTGGCATCCCTAGTATAGAGAAGCAGTTCGGTGCAACGATTGTGACAAATTGCAGAATGTTACTCCCACTTCCATATTATTACATTATAGGCACTAACTGGGTTGTTGGTGTGATGTCAATAAAACTGTTTCAAGATTTTCCGATTCGTATATTTTTTGCTTAGTATAAGAACCACAACAGAATACTACCATAATCAATTTTATTTATATTTCTGTCCGTTTATATAGGCTTCTCAACAATGAGAACTCTTTAGGAGAGCGCGACTATTTTCACTAGCCTGTCGGCCATTGAAGCATTACCAATGAGTAGACTCAACCAAAAGGGCGCCGAATTTTACCATCGGCCAATAAACTCGAATATCGTGATAGCACTCAATTAGACAATCTTCAGTACTTAGAGGCACGCATCGTATCGTACAAAACCGTGAGTTAGGTACTTACAACGCAAAATACGACGATAGGACCTAAAAATAATCTCTCCACGCAGTATATATATCTTTTGCCAATTAATAACAATGTTTTTTAACAAATCAAAGAACAAATTAACGAATTTTGAATTTATTTTACGATTTACTTTAAATATTGTTTTTAATGTTGTTAAGTTTATTTGAAATCAGTTTTTCAATTATTGATCAAGAGGTTATATGAAACAATTTTTTTTGGATTACAGGAAAAAGGTACTTCGCTGCCAGCTCAACGTCTGAACAAGTATCCGTCAAGAGGTTTGCTGAAACACATATTACAACAGACTTATAACCAAGCTGTATCAGATCCGGATAAGCTTAATCAATATGAACCATTCTCGCCCGAGGTTAGTGGTATCTAATAAGTATTTTGAAAACAAAAGGCAATATTTTCTTTAGAGGTAAATCTTATCCCAGAACATGCGTATTACTTATGCTAGTACAAAATATTATACAATTCAGTTCCTTTTCTTGACACGTGTTGACCTTATGATAGGTATTCGACAAGGAATTTACTTCTTGTACGAGTTATGCCCGTTTCCAGCAATTACTTACAAATTCCAAATTTAGAATATACACAATACGACTTAATTTTGTGCCCGCTGTGGTTTTTGTCAGCGTGATAACACACATATTATTTTATTGAAAACTGATTGTATTGACAGCTTACCGTATTTTAAATGTTTGATGTGTAACATCTTTGCTATCTCTTTCTGGGAGTGATTTCGTGAAAAGGGACGGAAGTAACGGGAAGTCGCAGAAGCGCCCGCTATGAATCAAATGAATGGAGTTGAATGTTATTGAATGAATTGAATCGAATGAATCGAATGAATGGAATCGGATGAATAGAATAATATTTTTATTAAAAAGTTATTATTCTTCGTTACGAACAATAATTTCACGTTTTGTTTTTATTTTTTGTTGCTTATTACCAAGGTGAGATGTCAGATGTTACACATCATATACCTACGACTACTGTAAGGCTCGTTCCTTTTTTTTCAATCGAATTGACATACGTAGCTATTTAAGTCGCTACAATTTCATTTGACCGGCATGGGCATTGGTACCGGTATCGGCACTGACTCCTAAGAAATAAAATTTATAAAATATTGTTATACTGCGCCGAAAAATATTAAACTATTCAGATAGAACGTGCAAGTAGGATGGATGGTGATGAATTTCTGTATCCCGAAATGTCACTCATAGTAAATAAATGCAATAGCAATGCGATTTCACACCTTTTTTCTGTGATGTAGTGGTACTACCTCAATCAAGCAAATCTATTCATGCTGTAAATTGTTAACACAGTACCTCATATCATTTCATTGTTTTTACACCGTCTTGATGGAGCCGTTTGGTTCCGATGTCAGCTGAGGAATAGCCTAACCGAAAGCGACCGCACTGAGGAGCGTATAACCAAAATCGAAAGAACTGCACAGGATACTCTGAGGAGATAAAAAGGGGAATCGGTTCAGAGCACTTTTCGGTACGCTTGGTTGTAGATACGCATTTTAGTCCCACGAATTACATAGGTTTAAACATCGAGTTGAGGTTTACCAAAGATTAGTGCAAACGGGCATAAATATTTTGAATAGTAATGTGCTTGAATTATATTTTATATTATATATGTAACTTATTATATAAGGGTTTATTCATATTTAACCAGTCGGATTCAGCCTTAGGTTTGGAATACTCGTTGGATGCTTTGTAACGGTGAATAAGGGTTCATCGTTATACGTTGTTATCCTTAGTCCGCAGTGTGTCTATAAAGCATATTCAATATTCTTTGATTTATTTTATTCGGGGCTAGCATTACTTATTATAATCGCATTGTGTTTTTGTATTTGTCACGTTGTTTGATATTATTAGCTTTTACCCGCAGCTTCGCATGCGTGATGAAATGAGCTTCCACAAATTCCACAAAGCGCCAAGCGCCAACATTTCCAATTTTCATTTCTCCGTTTTCCGACTATTACGACCAAAATAAAAAAAAATATCGATACAGCCGTTCTCAAGTGATATAGGTAATTGCCAAAGAGCAATATTAAATTTTCATTTATATAGTTTCTGTTATGTTGTGGAAGCTTTATGTGGATAGTATTGTCGTAGACAAGTTTTTATTTCAATATTTTTTGTTGATCAAATTTTTTCTATAGAATTTTCGACTGTATTTTTAATTGCGACTTCTCGTTTTGTTATTTATAAGAGTACCTGAAAGTGGTCCCATAGAAGATTTGTTAAGATTTCAATCAGAGAATGAGGAGTAAAAAACAAAAACCTATTAACAGTAACAACTTGGCTAGAAGTTGATTATTGTGCCTCACAATTTCTTACCAACCATGGCACCTTCAGTGCAAACTGTCTTCGCTTGACCCGATTAATTCGTCTGTGAGCCCATGTTCTACACGTAAATGGTACTCACGGACAGCCAGAAGATCATGTTCGGATGTGTAATCTCTGGCAATATGTGTGCAACATTATGCTAGATAGTATGCAAGGCCGCCGTTAATGGTGGGCCCGCTTGAGCGACCATGGCGCCAGTATACTATATGGAACTTGTGTGGAAACTAGGAAAAACTCATAAGCAAGCATGCGTCGTATTATATAACTAAAAAAATATTCAAGATATGCGATGTCTACCAACTGATGTTAAACTGACGTAGACCAAGTCGCTCCTAGTGATTCCGCTCATCAGTAACAGTAGTGCACTTTAAATAATTACATAAAAGCATGTGTGGGCTTGTTTTCCGCATCTTATAATTTTATTTTCAACAATACACATAATTCATTAAACATTCATTATTATTATTAGTAAGTAGTTAGTAAATCCGTTTAAATTATAAAACAAAGAACTGTTATAAAATATAATATATAAATTAGTAGACGTGTACATGACCAATTAATACAAAACTGATTCATATAATATGTTTATATGTTATTAAATGTTTTCAATTATTTGTTATACTCTCACGAATGAGGATACAAAAGAACGTTCGTTTAATTATAAGCGGCATGTAAACCCATTGATAGTCGCAGCTCTGCTCGGAACTTATAAACAGCACTGTACTTTACACACAGGCATAAAAATTAAGAATTGATAAAAAAATCACGAAAACGAAATCTTAGCAATTTTGATGTGTTTAAACTTGATATGTATTAGTAGGTTAATTATATAGGATTTAGACAACAGGTATTCGTTAAAAAAGCATTTAATTTAATAAAGAAAAGTTAAATGTTACGAAGAAGATTAGTTTCTTAAACTAAATATTATAGGAAGATATTTTTGGAGTCGGTGCCAGTATGAGTTCTAGTCAAATAAAATTAGTCGGATACATAAACCGAAGTTCTTGACGTGGTTTGCCAGTTGTATTTCACATTTTGTATATTCTTTTTCTTTATAGATGGGTGGAACATTTTCTTTAAACTACTTAAACCGCAGTAATACACCAAAATATTTTGGATTAGTCTACAACTTATTGTTTTTATTGGCATGTAAACGTATGAAGAGTTTTCATTGTTTTAATCATAATTTTTGTTATCATTACCCAGGTGTATGGCGAAACATCCTACGAGTTGGTGTGTCAGATGATAGACCAAATCGATATAACAGCGGATGATGTGTTCGTGGACTTGGGCTCCGGGGTGGGGCAGGTTGTGCTGCAGATGGCGGCTGCGACACCCTGTCGAGTATGCCTCGGCGTTGAGAAAGCCGAAGTACCTAGTAAATATGCTGAAGTGAGTCTTATTGTTTATATTCTCTAGATTATGATGCCAATAAACAATATAATAACAATCTTATAAAATTTCCAGTGTATGGATGTTTATTTTCGAACATGGATGAAATGGTATGGAAAGAAGTTTGGAGAATACAAATTAATAAAAGGCGATTTCTTAATGGACGAACACAGAGAAAAAATAAACGCAGCGACCATTGTGTTCGTGAATAACTTTGCGTTTGGACCCAATGTCGACCACCAATTGAAGGAAAGATTTGCAGATTTGAAGGATGGAGCGAAGATTGTATCATCAAAGAGCTTCTGCCCGTTGAACTTTAGAATAACAGACAGAAATCTGAGTGATATCGGGACCATCATGCACGTCAGCGAGATGTCTCCACTGAAAGGCTCCGTGTCGTGGACGGGGAAGCCAGTCTCTTATTATTTACACATTATAGATAGGACCAAATTGGAGAGATACTTTCAAAGACTGAAAAATCCGAAACTCAAGGTCAGCAAAAGGGTCTGTTCCAGTCACTTTACATATACAAAGTATTAAATATTAACGCAGCTATAGATTTTAAAGTACTTTTTCTTTTTAGAAATTATTATGTTTACGGGTTTTGGCCTGTCTGTACCTTTGCAATTGTCCGCCAAACTATTACAAAAAATAAGTATTCCAACTCGGTTGTGTAACCACACTCAATAACCGAGTTTGAATACTACAACTTAGGTATTATTTCTTCCATATTCAGGTAAACATTTTTTAATAAAAATATTTTATTCTTAATTTTTACGCACAACATGTTATTTATGCCACGATTTAAACAAAATTAATGATAAAGCAATTTATAATAATCTGTTCACAAAAATAACTGACTTAGCTTTTAACAGGCAAGCTAATATATCGGTTGAGTTGTTAACAAGAAAATCTAGGCGTTCGGATTCACATGGAAGAGATCTGAGTATAGTCAAGGTTTCTGCTGCTCATTACTTAGAGCGTTCCTATATCGACAGTAATTGCCTTTATATTTTGGGGCATTGGGTTTATATTTTTTGGTGTCTGTCTTCTAATGTCTTATTATTTTTATCTCATTCCAGTTTTTTTTAATCTGATAGACCTAATTATATACTACAATATAATGTAATATAGAATAAACATAGGCATGTTCCCCATTTCTAAACACTCAACGCTGAAAATTCCTGAGTTATATTTTATTTTTATTTAATCTTCCCTTTTCCTTTGAAGAGAATTGATTAATTAGTTTTTTGCTGTGCTCACAAGAGATTTACGCATTACGCCATGAAAAGAACACATTTGTTTATAGCCAAGTGGCTGATCTCACATTAAAGTTCTCAGTCTTTAGTAAATCCTTTCTAGAAGTCTACATTTATAATCCTGTCGATCAGTGGTTAGTGCTCATAATTTGGTCTATACAGTACTTTAGGTTCAAGTGCAGTGTAATCGCAAGGATTCGCGTGCAAGAACATATCTTAAAGAAGAAAATATATATTTTTAAATATGTATTGAATTATAAGTTACAGTGCAGTTATAATTCCACCCAAGACAGTAGAAGAGGTTGGTATGGCGGAGTGATTGTCATCTAATTGTTTAAGAATTTATTCATCCGGTTCAGAAGTGGTTGCCTGCCGCGTATACTGTGTGGAGTTGGTAAATCACCGAGTATTACACCCTTGGTAATAGTGAACCAGGTAGATTTTAAATGTTTTGAAGAACTTATTAGAAAAGTATTTCTTTACATAGTACCCAATATTTTCTTTTATATTATGTTCTACAATACTGGCATTGCTATATGTGGAAATCATAAGTTATTCTAATTGGCTATTAAAATATTTGTTGTGCGTAATAGGAATTTTAATGTTATTAAACAATGTTACAACGTAGTCATTAATATATATTTAGTATGAAACAAGCAATTTGCATTGATACTTATTAGAATATTTGAATCCTTGACAGGGAATTAAGCACATTTATTGGTAAAAATATTGTGTTTCTCCGTGCGTCTAAAAATGTTAAGCTATCGAATTTAATTGGCTAATGAATTGGCTGATTATTAGATTCTATGTAGTAGCTAAATATCAATGATCTGCCTGTAATATAGCAATTTGTAATGGTCAGTCGAAAAAGAGAGCAGACAAATCACATGCCTTTCAATGGCTATATCAACTATCTACTAAATTATAATGGCTACATCAACTATCTTCTAAATTATAATGGCTATGTCAACTATCTACTAAATTATAATGGCTACATCAACTATCTTCTAAATTATAATGGCTATGTCAACTATCTACTAAATTATAATGGCTACATCAACTATCTTCTAAATTATAATGGATATGTCAACTATCTACTAAATTATAATGGCTACATCAACTATCCACTAAATTATGATGGCTACATCAACTAACTTCTAAATTATAATGGCTACATCAACTATCTACTAAATTATCATGGCTACATCAACTATCTTCTAAATTATAATGGCTATGTCAACTATCTACTAAATTATAATGGCTACATCAACTATCTTCTAAATTATAATGGATATGTCAACTATCTACTAAATTATAATGGCTACATCAACTATCCACTAAATTATGATGGCTACATCAACTAACTTCTAAATTATAATGGCTACATCAACTATCTACTAAATTATCATGGCTACATCAACTATCTACTAAATTATATTTTTTCTCCAAATTGACCCAGTGTGGTAGAATATGACCATAAGTCCCAAGCTTAATGAGAGCATAGGACTGCGTCAAAAAGTAGGATGCCATGGCTTTCTTATTAGTCTTTTGTTTATACATAATTCTTTTACTTAGATAGTATGTTTTTATTTAGAACTTACTTAACGGTAACTCTTAAAATTCACAAGTATTTGAAGTATCATAATTAATCATTGAAGCATGCTATTGTAGTTCCAAACCATACGGCGACCGCTCTCCGCTAACATTCCTATGAGCTTGTGCAGCTTGTTTGTATTGGGTTGGGTTAGGTTGGGTTGGGTTATAGTAACAGACAGTTGTGGTGTTGTGTTGTAGGGTTCCCATAACGGGTGCGAGGAGGGCGAGGGCAGCGGCAAGCGGCACCTGAGTGCGCCGCCCACGCGCCAGCCCACGCCGGACCTGCTCAACGGCAACAGCAACCACAGCACCGGCTCGCTGCCGGAGCGCAGGCGCAAGGTGGCGCGACCCAGGGCTGTCAGGTCAACATGCTTATATATTATCTATCTACTGCGATTCATCATAATTGACAGCCTCCGTGGCGCAGTTGGCGAGTAGCCGGCTGTGAAACGAGATGCCGTAGGTTCGATTCCCACACCGGGACAAATGTTTGTGTGACAGACAGATATTTGTGTCCGGGGTCTGGGTGTTGTGAGACCGAAAGTCTCTCGTAGTCCGTGATACCCACAACACAAGACTCGGTATCTTACTGAATACTAATTGACGAAAATATTCAACACTTTTACCTTGAACGGCATTTGAAAAAAAAATTATTCTTTGTACTTCTGTGCAAATCATATTTGCATATACATATTAAACCATAAGAAACTATTATCTCAGGTTATACTATCGGCGGCACATTTCAAAAATGTTTCAAAATTTTATAGTAATTAAGATAATGAGATATTTTGTTCGTATAATCGTATATATGTCATATGGCATATAACACCACAATTGATTTGTATTCTAAACATTCAGACAGATTTGAGGTCATGCTTCTTTTACGAGTACCTTCCGTGTATCTTCAGATATAGTAAGTAAACTGGCCCTGTTTGACAACTCGTTTTATCTGCACTTCTAACTTTGCAATTTATAATATTAATGAGTACAAAGTGCAGACTAAAAATTTGTATTGTAAATGATAATGTTTCTCGTACTTTCTGATCCATGAAACATAAACTCTTTAAAGCGTGATCTGCTGTCTGTAAGATCTGCTGCTGTTTAATAATATACAACTGTGTGTATCAAATAAAACCTAAAACTAAATCAATAATCTACAATGGCTAAAACTAGATTAGATATTAAAAGGCGGATGCCTTATTGATTTGATTGTGATTATTTAATTTTTCAAGAAACTAATATGTAAAAATAAAGCATTTTATCACGTGACATGAAACACTCATCTGTCATTTACGACGTCACTGTCACTGAAACATCTAAACGCTGAGCCTAAAGTCTATTGGTTTTGCGGACGGTCACGTCACACGAGAGGCCATGACAGTTGGTAGCGTTTTGGTGGGAAAAATAAAGTTGGTTTATAAAAATGCAAATTAAATCTTGAAAACGTTTGTTCTATGTTTATTAATGATAATATTTTAATAATGTAGACCATGACGAATAAAAAAAAGGTTTCCCAAAAACTGTCAACTAGTCTATTGCTAATGTTTTGTTCGTAATTGATTGTTTGTTGTTCGTCCAGGGGAGAGAACGGTCGGACGAGAGCGCGCGCGGCGGCGGCCAAGCGTCGTGTGGTGCGCCGCTCCAGCGACGAGAGCGACGAGGAGACGAGCGGCACCGACGGCGACGACGTGCCGCCGGGGCCGGAGCCCGCGCCGCGCGAGTGGGGCGCGCCCTGGGCCTCCTCCTCAGACTCCAGTCAGTAAACTCTCACTCACTCTCACACTCTCACTCCGAACATCGCGTCACTCGCTTATATGCTTCCATTCACGCTAATTTAACGGCAGGCAGCGGCTTTGCTGTGCCCTGGCATTGCAGAAGTCTATGGGCGGCGGTGACTACTTACCATCAGGTGGCCCGTCTGCTCGTGTGCCTATGGAGGCACTAAAAAAAAATATTTTCCGAGTAACATAGTCCTTATAAAAACAGCTCTAACATCATGGCAACAATGTCCGCTATTTCCGAACCGTTCAAAACTAAATTAACGTCAACAGGCCAACTACGGCCTAACCCATTTTTTTTATTCACTCTATAAAAGAGAAAGTAAAGGTTCTCCATGCTGCAGCCATGTCTGTCTTTATTTTT
Organism: Laothoe populi; assembly: GCA_905220505.1. Taxonomy (NCBI): domain Eukaryota; kingdom Metazoa; phylum Arthropoda; class Insecta; order Lepidoptera; family Sphingidae; genus Laothoe; species Laothoe populi. The sequence goes on from HG992148.1 coordinate 14,907,421, forward strand.
TCCAAATCTGGGCTAGAATTAAAGTCTTTTTCTTCTCTGGTTTTAACTTATACAAAAGGCCGAAGCCATGTCTGTAGTCTTCATCCATTCAAAAGGGGTAAGCCATGTCCGATATTTTTCCCATTCTAAAGGCCGAAGCCATGTCTGAAATAAACACAATTCAAAAGGCCAAAGCCATGTCTGAAATAGTCACAGTTCAAATGCCGAAGCCATGTCTGTAATAGTCACAATTTAAAGGCCGAAGCCATGTCTGAAATAAACACAATTCAAAAGGCCAAAGCCATGTCTGAAATAGTCACAGTTCAAATGCCGAAGCCATGTCTGTAATAGTCACAATTTAAAGGCCTAAGCCATGTCTGAAATAATTGTTTCACTTACACAGTAAAACATCACATCACATTCCCGCCATTTTTTTTCCGGCCTAACCTCTCGTCATCACGAGGCCCGTGCCCAGCAGTAGGATAATATTTCATACAAAGTTGGTATTACGACTAAAAATACTTAAAACTTTAATTATGAAATTCATCTTAATAAAATGATTGGGATAATACTAAAAGGTTATATATATATAAGGCGAGACAGACAGTAGGCAGCTCATCGTCATACTACTGTAGAGTAGTAAATGTAGTATGCTGTAGATTACTTATTATTATATAAAAGTAAGCACCTAAACCTTTTGTATATGATTAAACTTAAATGAAAACAAAATAAACACTCAATATAATAATAATTTATAGAAAATTTCTTGTGGCATTTTTATCACAAAAGTGTCTCATATTTCAAATTTTCATACTGGTATTTCCTCGGGAGGCAGTATCATTTCTGAGGACTTTCTGAGAACACCCCAGCCGATCCTAGTATAGAAGTAGTTTTGACCGGCTCAGATTTAAAAAAACAAAAACGTAGTGCTCCTCCATTAGCATTTCACTGACAAAAACTATGGTTACATTTTTCTATCTCATGAATATTATTTTGGGAAATAAATACGCGCTGTGTCATAACATTTTAGGAAAACATATATTTTCAAGGAGGATCAGCAAAATGTTGAAATAATGAAAGTATGCCGTTTATTTCTCGGTCACAGATACGGTCACTCCTTCTCATCTCAGGATGTCGTGGAAGGCGACTATAGGACAGGATAAAATAACCTCTAAGACTCGATGCCTCACCATGTAAAACTGAGTTCACCTGCACGGCAGCGGCTCAGTCGTCGAAAATGACATTTCAAGGAAAACTGTCAGTCCGGTGGTCAGTTTTAATATAGTCTAAGTATACGAGCAGAGTGGTCGTGGCATGTACATGCGGGTGAACATAGTACTCGGCGTTAACGCAAGTAGCATTATCAATTTGTGGACACAAAATATTTCTTTGTCGGATATTTTTTTCCTAAATAGCCATTTCTTTTAAAAATAGATAAAGTAATGAGAAAGTTAACTCAATATCCATATACAAAGAACATGTGTCCGTGTATACGCCAATCTTTGAAACCGCTCAACCGATTACAACATTTGATGAATTTGTATGGTTGGTTCCAGTTTCAAACATAGGATAGTATTTTGGTGGCACTGAACTAAAAAAAAAACAATTTTATTTACAAAAAATGACTATATATTGTAATTTTCAAAGTACACACGAAAATAAATAAGTACTTTCGACTTCATATTGAAAAATATACGAAGAAAATTATGGACAACTTCAACTAATTTGGCTTCAGTGACTATTTCTCAACACAAAAGTTCTGCTGACCTTACGATGTCTTTGATGAATGATTTGTATTATTAAAAGTTCACAATAGCGGCACGCTGACTAGGCATTTGTTAAGTGGCTTTTGGAGAAGTCATGATCGCACGCCACAGTAGTGCCCGCCGGCGCCGCCCGCACGTCCCACGGCGGACGCAGCGCACTCGCTCCTCTGTCACTATGTTCAACGCAAACGGAACTATGTGTGTACGACACTCTCTTGCGGATTCCGCCGCCCGTGCTACTCCCACTTTGTTTGTATACTAATACGCGAGTTACATAGATAAGCAGAAGAACGGGGCGAAGACACGGTGCAACTTCAAAGTATTTACATACAAAATACAATCCAAATCTTTGGATCTCTTGTCTTTGCATTCCGCAATAGCGCTATACACTATATTGTATTTTGCATGAAAATACTTTGAAGGGGCGCTGTATCCCCGCCCTGTATCTTACATCTTGTCTGTGTGGCCTGCGCCTAAACGTCGTTCGGCTTCTGTACGACTTCACATTTGGCCCAAAAACTGTAATTCTGACTAATTGAAACATGAAGTTTGGATATTGCATAGTACTAGTTACTTGTTACCTGTTACCTGTAGTGTTTTGGTGCATTGTGCAGACCGCAGCCGACGCACATCGAACAAGCGCGCGGCGAGTGCGGGTGGCGCGCGGCGGCGGGCGGCGCGAGCCAAGCGACGACGAGCCGCGCCCGCCGCCATCGCCGGACTAGACCTGCTGCACTCCACCACGCTCGCCTCCACCGTGCACAACGGCGCCGTGAGTACACACACCAACACCGACACCACCAACACCACCATCAACAACACCACCACCATCAACACCACCAACAACAACACCATCAAAACCACTACCACCACCAACATCATCAACACCACTACCACCAACATCAACACCACTACCAACACAAACAACACTTTCAGCACCACTACCACCACCAACAATATTGACATGATTGACTGTCAGACCCTATGAAATGCAGCAGCAAATGTTACTTTCGGTGTTTTTTTTTTGAGAAATAGTTATGATATTGTTCGATATGGCCCACTCACAGTCGCAGCTACAGCACAGTTACAGCATGGTGTATTGCTTTGAATATATTTGATTGTCAGTGACGAAGTAGCAGTAGTAGTAAGAAGCTGAGCTGAGCTAAGTTATGTTGTCAAGAAACTTTAAACATAACAGTCATATAAGTAAAAGTTTTTAATTCATAAAAAGTACACCGACTTCAATAAAAAACAAATTATGCGTCACTATAAAATTTGAGGGTTGCCCTTGATTTTTCTGAGATCCCATCGTCAGATCCTGACTTGGTGCCAATGGGACTACCTGGGAACTATACCCTTTTAAACAAAAAAGAATTTCTCTAATCGGTCCAAGCGTCTTCGAGTAATCGGGGAACATACATAAAAAAAAAGATTTCGACGAATTGTTAACCTTCTCCTTTTTTGAAGACTGTTAAGAACGTTTTTTAATGAAACTCGGTCGGTGTTGTATTCACTATGTGAGTATGTGTGTGTGTGTGTGTCAGGTGACAGCGCCGCCGCCCGGGTGCGTGGGTCAGCGGCTGTCGGCGCTGGGCGTGCAGCTGCAGCCGGCCGAGCGGCTCCACTCGGAGCTGGACATCCCGCGCTCGCCGCACACGCCCTACAGCCTGCAGCTGCTGCTCGACATGTTCCGCGACCAGTACCTCGCCTTCATACAGCGCATGAACACGCCAGAGTACGCCGCCGAGATACGACTACAGATCGACAAGGAAAAGGTCATCCACCATCCATACACTTACATCTCTATATGTTACTGGGCTTATTGTTTGAGCTGCTTACAATAATTTTCTTTCTCTTCTAAGATCGATTCGCCTTTTCAGTTTTCCCAATACTGGTGTTTTTGCATTGGATATCACGAACTTAAATTTGAATTTTTATATATAATATTTAAAATGTAATATTTCAATAAAATTTTTCTAACGTAAGTGTATAGATTAAATTGCCAGCATTTTCTCTCCTGGCAGTCCCCTTATAGATAAAAGTGCAATAAAAAGTAAATTAAATTCTTTTGTAGCGGCGACCCAGGCACAGTTTTCAATTTTGAAGTTTTATAGCTCTCGAGATTCCGTAATAAATGACTTAGTGCCTGGTATTTCATTTTATAATTTCATATTTAAGTTGTGGGTTTTCCATTAAAACTAAAATATATTATTTATTGTACACAGGAGAGAAATCAAAAATTGAAATCTCGTGCGTCACAATTGGATAAACAAATCAACGTGTTGATCAGCGACAGCGTGGCGCTGCTGAAGGCGCGCATGAGCGAGCTCGGCATCCACGCCAACAACACTGTGGACCTGCTGGCCAAGGCCAAGGAGATCGTCGGCAGGCACAAGGAACTGCAGAGCAAAGCGAGTAAACTGCAAGCTCAGGTAATACTTCTAGCAAACTTACTTGGAGACAGCGACAGGCGACTGGCGTACTCATCAAACCATCTTCAAAATCATCTCATCCCTCAATCTAATTTCTTTTTTAATATTTCACTATTGATACTGATATCCAATTTTTATGTAGCCTTTGTATCTAATACACATTTAATAGCAACACCGTGCTCTTCGTCAAAGTAACAATCCTATATGGTTTATTAGGTTAGCAACATAGAAGCAGAACAAGCTGTGCTCGTAAAACAAAGGACGTTTGAAATTACGGAAAAATATCGCCAAATGGGTCATTTACCTCCGGACGTGGAAATCACGCAGAATATAGCTCATGACTGTATTTTAAAAGAAATATCGGCCACATTAGCATATAGAAAAAGATTACACGCACAGGTCGGACATCTTCAAAATGAAATTATACAAATGGAAAGGGCGAGCGAGCAAAAAACATCAACGCCGACTGTGCCTGTCGCCACAGTGAAACCCCATACAGTCAACTCGAAACCAAGAAAATCAAGAGAGCACAGATCGAGATCACAAGAATGGCCCGACGTTCCGGACGTAGGGAAGATTGAGGAACAAAACCCCGAAATTCTCGCGCAAAAAATTCTTGAAACCGGACGCCAGATAGAAGCGGGAAAGATAATAAAACCGAACGTCATAGTGAACGGGTACGCGAGAGAACACGATCGGCACGGCAAAGCGGCCGCACCCATCATGCGCGCGCAGCCGCAGCCGCAGCGCATCGGACACCACCAGCCCGCGCTTGTGCACCGACACTCGCCCGTCAAGCCACAGAAGCCGCTGAACGTGGTCGCCAAGGTACAGGAGTCACCTAAAGTGATCAATTTCGAGGACCGGCTAAAGAGTATCATCACATCGGTGCTGAACGAGGACCAAGAGCAGCGGAAGGCATCGCGGCAGCCGACGCCCACGCATGGGTACGGCAACGGCTACGTGCGGCAGCCAGGCGTCGCAGTCGGTGCGTACCCGCCGCGCGTCGCTCCTCCCCCCGCCGTCTGTCCGGCCCCCTCTACACCCCCCGCGCCCTCTCCTTACCCGCGCAGTGCGTCGCGTGACTTCCGACGAGACCGCGACCGTGACCGAGACCGCGACCGCGACCGCTACCAGTACGAGCGGCGCGAACCACCGCGCCTGCCCGCCGTGCACCTGGACCCGCGCCATCATCATGTCTCGCAACCTGATTATACGCAGGTATTTTTCCCCTCATGTCACTATTTCGCTAATTATACGTGGTTGTGTTATCCTTAACTGGTTATAAATTCGGATTTTGAAATCAGGTGTCACCTGCAAAATTAGCACTGCGACGCCATCTCTCGCAGGAGCGTCTGGCGGCGCCGGGAGCGCGCACCATAGGTGACCTCGTCAACGGCGAGATCGAACGCACGCTCGAGATCTCCAACCAGAGCATCATAAACGCGGCGGTAAACATGAGCGCGGCGCGTTACCACGAGCCGGCCGCAGCGCATCAACCGCTCGAAGGTAACAATCTGTGTTTGTACAGTAAGTAATCTAGATGAAAAGAATATTCAAATATTAAAAAAATATTAATATCAGCCCTATATAACACTCTAAACCGCTGCTGGGCCTTAGTCAACCACGCGACCTAATGCCGGTTGGCAGACTCTACACATCTTCGAAATCACGATGTTTTCCTTCGCCGCACAGCAAGAAAGCTGTAAACTAAATACACACAAAGTAAATTCAAAAATTAATTTAAAAATTGGTGTTATTTAGGACTTGCTGCGTGTCTACAAGCTCGAGTGCTTGCCTCTGAATACTGGCGCGGACGCAACGGCACGCCTGGTTCGGGAAACGGTAGCGGCGTCCCGGGGAGTGGCGGCAGTGGCAGCGGCAGCACTGGCGGCGGCGACCAGGACGATGCAGCGCGTCGACGAACGCCGCCACCAGACCCGCACTCCAACACCTCCACTCCTCTAGTCGACGAGCTGCCCGACGGCACACGCCTGCAGGGTACGTGTCGGACTATGTCATCACCATCACCATTCCAAAACACACACCATTGTACGGGTGTACATCGACGTCATCACGTGACTGATACTCAATCCAGAAATCACGTCATTGTTTCAGAAGGCGAGGGCGGTGAAGAGGTCGACGAGAGTAAATGGCAGGACAGAATCGCGTTTCGTTTCGACCAAATAATTTCGTTCGCTTCAACAGCAATGGAAGACAAACGTCGGAGATCAGACGAGGCGTGTAACACTTCGCCGGACTCGGGCATCGGGCACGGCGAGGTGGCGCAGGGCGTGCAGGCGGGTCGGCCAGCGATGGGTGGTGCGGTCGGTGCGGGGGGTGTGGGCGGCGCGGGCGGCACCGGTGTGGGCGCCGGTGCGAGTGTGGGGGCGGGTCCGGTGTCGGCGGCGAGTAACACGTCTGAAGCGCGGTCCCCGTCGCCGTCGCCATCACCGTCGCCGTCGCCGCTGCCGGCGCACCACTTCAAGAAGCGGTTCTTCCGCCGCGAGCGGTGGGGCGCGTGGAGCGGGGCGCCGCCACCGGCCGCGCTGGAGTGGGAGCGGCCGGCGATGTGACGGGCGCGCATCACGTGATGTAAGTCGCCGCCGTCGCCACCGTCGCCACTATCGCCGCGAGTGAACTGTGGACGCTTTGTGCGCGTCGCCCTCGATCGGTCTCTTCCCGGTATTGACTGCCGACTTTTGTTATATTTTTTCGAATATATTATAATGTAATTATGTATATTATTGAGTTTATTTTACTTTTAGGAAGTGTAATTATTTAAAAGTAGGATTATATCGCCGTTCCGTTTGAGCGCTACGAAATTGAACGCGTCGTGACGGATTGTATTTCATGTGTTCATTTAGGTAATAGAATCTGAATAACATGAGTTGATGACGCAGCGTCTCGTCACTGCAGCGGCTCGACACTGCGCCGGTCGTTCGATGAATGTTTGTTGTTTTATGTGTTTTGTTTTTCAATGTTACAAAGGCTCAGTCTGAATAATGTGAATCATTTCTTTGGGAAGTCATAAGTTTTGATGTGACGTATATATTGATAAGTAATTTATGTGAATGATAATCGCGACTTTATAATATTATGGAGTCCCATACTACCACCTACATGACGTATATCGTAAATGTTATATAATATATTATATTTTGATAATACGGTCTGTCGCTGTGTAAGGTGGAAATAATGTAAACTAAATTATGAAAATTGAACAGTTTTTTAGGTTATTATTTCCGTGACCATCAAGAATCCTGATTAAAAATATAATTTATTAGTAACATACTAGACTGCACTTCCGGGCGTTACTTACTATCTCTATACTGAGACATTTGTTTGAATACAAATATGTTTCAAACTAGTTTACGCTGAGGGTTTTCTACTTGCTCTTCTCCCATAAATACACATTGTCATAATTTGCAGCCAAGTTTGTATGTGAGGATCTGTACCTTCAAATCATATTATTTATATTTTTATCATCAAGATAACTAAAATAGTTAAACAGTTTGAATATTAGCAAACAAATTTGCAGGCGTAATTATTTTTACTTTTGAAGATTCGGCATGGTTTCTACCATTTCTCGACGACTTTCTTATTGTCCGAATGATAATGAGACAAGGCTGACATCTGTAAAGCGAATTTCTAATGTAGTTTTAATAGATTTAAATAAAAAAACAGCTGAATAACTAAATTGGTATAAATCTACAATTTAGCATCACGACCAACTCGTGAGTCCGGCTTAATAACACTGGTTTTAAAATATTGCTTTTAAATGGTTCCTTTACATATTTCAGACTCCATTACTTCTATCTAATGACTAGTAATGTCGTTGTAAAAAACCACGTATTGCGAAAAAACGATGTTTCATAAGGTGATTTTGAATAATTGACTAAGTTAATTTTCAAGTTTAAAATATAGTCACTTTTAGGAAGATTTATGTCGGGACTCGGGATTATTGATCTCAGTCTAAGTGACAGGTAATTCTTCTGAACACAATGTTATGTTAGAAGCACGAATCGGTATTAAGACGGACGCCTGAAATGTTTTCACTAGAAAGAATTCGGTTATTGTAAGGGCGAGCCCACGTTAGTGATCGCCCATGGGCAGTCCACGGTAATATATTTTTAGTAAGTAGGCAGACGAGCAGACGTGCCACCTGATGGTAAGTAGTCACCGCCGCCCATAGACTTCTGCAATGCCAGGACACAGCAAAGCCGCTGCCTACCGTTAAATACGCACTGACATTATACATTACATGATGCGTTCTGTTGGTGCGTGTCATGCTTATGGGTCATTGAAGTATTACGTAGGCGGAATTTTAGTTATTTTCCTCCTCTTTCTTGTCAGCAAATGTAAGCAAAATTCTTACCCCCTCCCTCCCTACGCTTACGTATGCATTGGTATAATTTTGACAAAGTCTGTGACATAAACATGTTTCAGCTTTTAAGCATAGACTAGTTACATATGTCAGTGTACATCCAGTTTTTGTTGGAGGTCTAGAGTTGGGGTAAGATGTTTGACCGTTTTACGGCCTTCTGAGTAATCTGACACTAAACCTTCGACCACTTCTTCACCTTCTTTATCATGGCGTAGAGTGAAGGAGTGTGGTCACTTTGCCGTGCCTGGAAAAAAAAATACTTTCAAATCAGAATCTTCTAAAGTTTTCAATAAAAATCTAAAAGTTAATAAATAAATATTGCAGATATTCCCGCCATTCAGAATCCCCGAACCCATGTCATCAAAAATAAGCAAATCAAAGATGTCCCCGCCTCTCCTTAGTGCATACGTAATACTCCAACAGCCCCTTGCTCCTAGTGGAATGTTAAACGACAGACGAGTATTACGCGCCGTTCTATATTTTTCGTGTGACGCGCGCATGTGTTGCGTCTTCCAAGCTAGTGTCTGGTGTCCAGCCTCCGATGAAAGTCGCGTATGTGTGTTAAAGTATTGTTTGTTGTATCAGATGTGTCTCATGATCATTTACTTAATCACTGCCTTTAGAAGCTGATATGATGAGGCTTAGTTTAATAACAACGCCACTACCTTACCATGTTGTGTTCAATTGGAATTCATCAATAGTTTTCAAGTCACTTACTATTAGGCCAAAAATAGACAAGTTTTGAGTTTTGAGCGTTGCTTCAGCTTTGTAGGATGTTAAAATATAACAACTTGTCCCTATTAGGCATTAAGTTTTAGTAACGAAATGGAATTAGTTAGAACGTCATATAAAACGTATATTAGACAGCCGAATTTTATATTAAGCCAGAACGATTATGTAGAACTATGTATCAAAATAACTATAATATATATTTTGTAGAATTATTTTGATATGACCCCGTTGGCCTCACAGTTTGCAGATTACACGACACACATGACTTATACGATTGTTAACAACCAACCATGCTTATAAATTTGATAAAGTTCATAGTTTCCGAAGCCATTGTTGCCTTACATTAGACTGGATTATCCACCATTTATCTTTATGGAAAGTCCCAACTGCTAGTAAATCGGTACAAGCTGCTTTGAAATTAGATTAGGTTAAAATAATCTATTTTTTTAAATTAAAATATAACTAAAAAGTACGGCACTTTGCTCATCAATATAATATATGCAATCGACACGCTCAAGATTTTAAATTAGCTGTGGTTTTTGTTTTTTTTTACACGAACTTAAGCAAAAATTCACTCATCATTGGCGACTGTTATGCATTTCTAAAATATATTGCGTTTTTTAGGGTCTTTCACAATATATTGGGATTAAGAAAGCAGATGTGATTACATCATGTGTTTAGTATGCGCACAGTGGTTTCTTTTTCCATATTTTAATGACTCATTGGATCCAAGTTATAGTGTAGGAGTAGAATATTTTCTTCATTCAAGATTCTTGGTTTTTATCAGATCGAGTTTGTAATCTTGTAAATAATATAGTGAATTATATTACATTGGTTTGTGACATTATAAATAAATGAGCAAGCTGATAGTGGTAACTTAATTAGAAATAAACTTAATTTTCGCTCATGACGATTATCCGCCTCTTAGGAATAAGGTTTACCAAAAATATAAGTAATTATGGAGGATGTTTCTTTTACGCGAGAATTTTTCATTAATCATGTATTACGTATTTGACTGTCAAATTTATTTTTACAGATCTAGCACTGCATTGAATGGTCTTGTAAGGACTTCTATGTAAATACATACATGTAAACATGACAGGTTATTATTGACATGGCGTATGATGTATGAATGAATACGTAAAACTATACGCGATATTGTTTATCTGTCGTTTATGTAAACCTGGGTAATAATATACATAAAGATCAAAACACTCCAAATTTTCGTGCCTTTTTTCGATAAGCTTATTTTTACACAGAGATAATAATGTCTCTAAAAAGCAATAGCAAACTGTTAGGGAACTAAACTAATTAAAGTGGTCCATGTATACAAGCTATAGCTCATTTGTGCTCCCAAGCCGTAAATACAAAAGCAAATTGGTAATATAATAGTGAAGTTAGTTTGTTTCAACTACATTAGACTTCATTAGATACAGTACTTCGTTAGTTACAGACAGTAGATAATCACGTTTTCCAAATAGAAACAGGTTCTGTTGTAGTCATAAATGGCCCCAAAAAGTTGTGATTTAAAATTGCATAATTAAGAGGTGATACTCATTTGCGTTACGTTCGAAAATGTTTACTTATAACGAGTAAGTCTCTGATGATTACAAGTTATTTTGTAGGAATTTTTTACTGTGCACTGTATATGTCCTTATAAGTAATAATTCGTCGTAAATTTAAATTATTATGTAATAATGTAATGTTAAACAATGAGCAATGTTAATAATTTGTGATCGGTAAATAAAATTGCATACTGTATATGAAAATTTATGACATGTTCATAATACATAAACGAACTAGACTTTACACATAAAGAACAAATTTAAATATATTGCATATCGAATTGTGTACATTTTGCGTATTAGTAAGAACGAAATGTGTGTCGTTTCATGTATTTTGAACATTGGAACGCGCTGGTTTGATTGTGCCTGAAACTCATCAATGCCGCTCCAAACCTCAAAATTATGTATTTTGTAAAATAAATAAGGTAAGCAAATCGTCGATTCTGAACTAGATACCGATAGTGAAGTAGACCTACTATAGTACGGCATTAAAACAAATATTTTTGAACAGATTGACTCGAGGAGTGATTACATTATTCAGTTGTGACTAATTTTATTTTTGATGGGGAATATGAGCTAATTTTTGTGACGTTATAGTGTCTAAAATAGTACAAATGAGAAGACTTATCGTCGTAAGCCTCGAACTATTCAACATTGCAAATGCTAGGTTTGAGATGTATCCCTGTGTACTAGTTTTATTTTGTACTAAAAGTTAAAATAAATGAATAATTAAAGTATACTATATTTTATTTACTTATATCTATCATTATCAATAGCTAGCAGCGAGAGCCTAGTTGGTTGCTGTACGGACTGTCAAGACGAAAGTTGTATGTTAGTTGAATTTATCAACATTCTCAAAAAAGCTGACATTCTGAAAGCCATAAAAAACTTAAATGTTTTATTTTGTCTCCTTCGTTTGTTGATATTTGTCAATATAACAGATATAAAGAAAATTTGAAATCCACCCAGATAGCGACCACCGTACACAGGGTGTAAAACCCGCCATAGTGGCACATGCAAGTGTGTCGCATTCCGGGATCAGCCAGTGTACATCCGGTTTTTGTCGGGGGTCTAGAGTTAGGGTACGATGTTTGGCTGTTGTGGTCTTCTGAGTACTCTGACACTAGACCCTCGACCGCTTCTTCACCTTCTTGCCCAAGGCGTAGTGTGAAGAAGCAGGCCGGCATGATTGTGTTGAGTAGCGGGGGATAGATCGTCTCTTGCTACTCGATACTCTAATTGGACGGCACTACGCTTACCATCAGGTGCAATATACCGTGCCAGGATAAAAAAAGGCCTACATTTGAATATCATGTTACTCCTGGGCAATGATCGGCTGTTCCTTTTTTGTCATGTTGGAACTAGGGCCGTGTTCCGCTATGTACTGCGAGCACTGTAAGTTGTGACGTCAATTTAGTATAGTGCGAAGCCGTTCCTTTATAGTTTGCTATACTGATTACTGTTTAAAACGGAACGCAGTGCAGACGTGCAGTAAGTATACTCTCATCCATGTTTTGGAGCTGTTTTCACGTGAAAATAATTATACATATACAAGTTCACTTTCAACAAGAAAAAATAATGTTTGAAGGTAGTTTTAAAAATGTAATATTCAAGTTAATTGTCAATTGAATTAATCGCATTATAAAAGTTGTGGCGGCACAGAAGCGCCTCACACCGACGAGATAGCAATGACGCCAGGCTGAATCGCTGTAGTTAAAATTGCGCAGCACTTTGTATAAATACAATTTCCAAGTAACAACGGTTGGAGGGGCCGCGGCCAGTCGGGCATAACACCCGCCTGACTGGAGATCTTCCCACTTCGCTAGAGGAACACTTTCACCCGTTCCTCTACAAAGTAAATATAATTTTTAATAAAAGAAAATATTGTGTTTCAAGTAACTGAGAGCACCTTACCTCGAAAACGCCAGTGCTCACAGTACAAAAATGGCGAAGATTTATGACGTCATAAATTTCCCTATGATAGTATACTGTCAGTCCATAACGCAACGAACTTCTCCTCAGTAACAGCACATGAAAAAAATGTTATCTACAATTTTGGCATATGAGATAGTGAGGCATAATGTTCTAAATTGCTTATATCGATAGATAATTACGTGACTGGGACAAAATGAATATTTTTTTAAGGTTACCTAAGAATCTTTCCACAATAAATAATTTTGTTCGTTCTTCTCTTCTTTTTGTTATAAATATTTCGGCAAAAATATTAGTGAAAAAATATCTTACCGAAATTATTTAAATAACATAATTTTATTTAGGAATGAGTATATTTTGCTATTTACAGATAGTAAAGTAATGATTTTCAGACGTCTGTTTCTTTTACGTTCTTATCAGTCAAGTAATTGGATCAATGTAAATTCTTTATTATACTTAGACTAAGCTAGTATCGACATTCAATAACCAAATATCGATAAATATGTCGAATAGACAGTACACAGACAGCACTATTTCAAGCCGCCATTAACATTTTTTTCCTTAGTTACACTAGGTCCTTTTATTAGGTTTTTTCGTCATTGGTATAATGGGATTCGATTTTGTATAATTTCAGAGAGATGGCGGTATAGAATGAGTAGTTGCTTCTGGCAGCACTGGATTACTCAGACATTGACTTCGGCTGAAGTACATGTATCCATGGCTATGAATAAATTAATAAAAAACGGACATTGACATTGAAATGACAGTTGTTGTGAAAAAGACCATGAAAATTTTATGTTGTATTTTTTAGGCGTAAATTAAAAAGATAATTAATACTAAAGTATTTATATCCAGGATATAAATACTTCTAAAAAGGGACCTGAAGTTTATCAAAGACTGTATGTAATGAGTTTGGTGATTTTTTAAATTGTACAAATGAAATGCAATATTCGTGAACTTGCTCACTTGAGCGATCAGCCCTGTATAATTGAAGGAAGACTTAATTATAAAAAAATATCCAATGGCAGTTACCGCAATCAAACAGGTCAGTAGCAAGGATTTGTTTCATATTATTGACAATACAATCCTTATACCTTGATTTAGTATTTAACACACATCTATAATGCCCATACTCAACTATATTTAAGGTATTCATAAATAATATTATGTATTTGACTTCATACTTTATACTTTAGCTGTTTTTAATATTGGTTGAGCCTTGGTGTTTTGTTATAATAAAATATCTTAATTGTGGCAAAACATATCTCGGATTTTCAATATTTTTAATAGCAACCACACTAAACCTAAATAATTGTGATTTCTTATCCCCAGTGTTCAAGGAGAGATGGTTTCGCCTGATAAAAAACTATTTATTTTATTTTAAAATAAGTGAAATGGGAAAATTTGATACAAAAACCCCTGCCGGTATGTTTGTTATGGAGAATTCATCAATTCAAATGGAACATGGTCTGAGCATACCATTTTCATTTTCTATATCATTTATGTAAGTTTTTTAATTCCAATTTTTATTTATATATTCATTTCATTATAGAACTTCAAATATTTTTTTTGTCTTGGCAAGGCATAGTGACCACACTGCACTGATGGTAAGTGCAGTGCCGTCCAATTAGAGTATGGACTTCATGAGAAATAGAATTGTTGACTTGACAGACACTTCTAATTGGTTGATAGTGAAAGATTCCTGAGTTTGGTTCTAAAGCAACTTATATTTTGTGTTTTAGAAGAGTTTACATCTATCTGAAATTATTAAACATTGCAATAGTCAATGCAGATTTAAATTTCCTATATTTGCCATAGGCCAATGCTGCCATAAATAGCAGCAATGGCCTTGTTGGTTGCAGTACGGACTGTCAAGACGAAAGTTGTATGTTCAAAACCCAAATGGCATTCACCCCTGACTTTTTTAAATTTATGTGTATATTAATGTTGATTATCGCTTGCTTTAATGGTGAAGGAAAACGTTGTGGGGAAACCTGCATACCTGAGAATTCTCTTAAGAATTTCGAAGGTATGTGAAGTCTACCAACCCACTCATCAGCATGATGGACTAAAGCCTAACCCCTCTCATTAGTAGAGGAGGCCTGTGCCCAGCAGTGGGACAATGTTTAATACATGGCTAATATTATTATTTATATATTTGCCATATTTTTTTTAATTTTTGCCCAACTACCTACTTTAACCTTCATTTGCCAACTTAGGTTCTATACAACTCAAATGTCTGTGACAAATTATGGACAATTATTTGTTTGGGATCTGGGTGTTATGGGATACATATTTGAAATAGTGTGAAGTCAGGACTGGTAGTAATATGTTATAAAGTTATGTGTGTATGAATATACACATAACTTTAGAAAAGTCAGAGGTTTATGCCAATTGGGTTTCAAACATACGACTTTTGTCTTGACAGTCTGTACCGCAACCACGTCTGTCTGTAGCTTATCACCGCTTAAATATTTTTATTATTATACATTATAATGCTTACTTATAGTTAGGACTCTCCTTGCCTATTTTTTATTATTTAGGGTTATAAATTGTTGAATAGTTATATTTAATTGCTTAGGATTTGAGTAAGGAAATTTGATAAGTTTCCATGTCTGTCAACCTTGTAATTCTGTAAACCTTTAACTAATTTAAGACTATTATAGTCAAAATGTATGAAAATGTTCTGTTGTGTAGCTTTTCCACCAAAATATAGATATTTAACACCAAGCAATTTAACATATTTACTTGTTAGTTCATGTTTTACCCTGTTCATTATTTGCATCATTATTTTATGTACAGACTATAGTCATACTGTTAATCATAGGCCTTCTAATGAGTGGGGTTATATCCTTGTTGATCATGCTTGTAAATTCTTATAAATAAGACGTAGGCATTAGGCATTTCTCATAATGTTTCTTTCATTACTATGGCAAGCATTAGGTAACTATGAAAACTTATATTACTTCAAAAAAACAGAATTACATTCTCTCTGCAGTTCATATCGCTCCTTGCTAGTATGTCACTTGTAATTCTTTGTACAGTCTAAACTCTATATAGCGAAATTGAAGGAGAAGAGATTTTATTATGTTATAAAGAGTTTTTGTGAAACCGAGAGAGCAAAGCAAACTGTATAATTTCACTTTACTTTTTTTCACTTTTCTATCGCGCGAATTAAGGTTTTTTTTTGTTAATACAGTCTTTATTTTACTTGCCATGTATACAGTTCAAAGATTGAAAGCATCTAAGAACAGGATAAAGTAAATACAGTGTCTTCCGTCAGTGGTTGGACAGGCGCCACGGCGCGGCAACGTTCCGGCTGACACAGGTGCTCACGGGCCATGGTTGTTTTGGCGAGTACCTGTGTCCCATAGCCGGCGCAGAAGTGTCGGCCGTGTGTCACCATTGTGACAACTGTCCGCGTGACACGGCCCAACACGCAGTAGAGGAGTGCCCAGCCTGGGACGAAGAACGCAGCGCTCTCGTAGCAGTCGTCGGAAGAGACCTCTCGTTGCCGGCTTTGGTGTCAGCCATGGTCGACAGCCGGAGGTCCTGGCGTGCGGTGGCCCTCTTCTGTGAGGATGTAATCTCACAGAAGGAGAGTGCCGGAAGGGATCGGGAACAATCCGATCCCTCCCGCCGCCAGTCGAGACGGAGGAGGCGCCGGGTTGACGACTGACCGGCGTCTCCCGCCCTGTGGACTGTGGTTTGGTTTTGGTTTTGCCCTGTGGGGCGTTTGGAGAATCCCACCACGGTATCCCCTGCCTGTTCTAAGAGGCGACTAATAGGGGTCATCGAGGGCAGCGGGGGGCTGTTGTAGCGCTCATATCGGTGTGTCGAATTTTGTCTGTGGATGCCGAGGGCGCGGGGGCTTCTGAGCCTCCCCCCCATGGAGACGGGCCGCAAGGCGGCGCACATTGCTCCAGATTTTTTAAAAAGTGGACACTCCAAATTTTAAAAAATACTATTAGATAGAACTAATGAAACAGAACAATAATTGTTATGTACAGTTTTTCATAAAAATGTGTCCTTAGTACATATAAAAAAATTTGAAAGAAAAAATTTATGGAAGGTTTTTATTTTTATTATTTTGCTCAAGACTGTTAGGAGGTGTCAAGGTCTAACCGAAAGGGTAATTTAGACCTATTTTTTCTTAACACAATACAGTTTTAATCTTTTGCGGATATCTGCGGCTTTGCCATTGGGAGCCTTTCAAAATTTTAATATTATAATTATTTTTTTACCGCCCTTTTTAGTTAATTACACGGGAGATGTATTGTGTATCAGTAATTTAAAATGACAAAGTGTA
Source organism: Laothoe populi (assembly GCA_905220505.1). Classification (NCBI taxonomy): domain Eukaryota; kingdom Metazoa; phylum Arthropoda; class Insecta; order Lepidoptera; family Sphingidae; genus Laothoe; species Laothoe populi. The sequence goes on from HG992148.1 coordinate 14,924,523, forward strand.
GTTAACTTCGTTAAATAGAAGTTCGCTATATAAAGTTTACACTGTAGGTACTCTCATTAGCTAAGAATCTTCTCTATGCATATACATTATTTGTGAAAGTATCTACTTAGAACATTATAAACTTTCTCGTTAATAGTGTTCATGCCATCACACTGTCATTAAAATTTCTCAATAGTAATGACTAATGGTTACATCATGCTTTGGTTTCCTGTAAAAAATGTGTACTGTCCATTTAATTTGAGTTCTAAATGCTGATCTTTTTTCAAAATAAACTCAATACCATTAGATTTTTCGATATACAGTGTAAACTCTATATAGCGACACTGAAGGGACTGTGCATTTTATGGCGTTATAGAGAGTTGTCGTTAAATGGAGAGAAGAAACATCAGAATTAGAAAAATAAAAAGTTTATTTCTGACTATTGTTAGTAGTTATGTGCATAAAAAAGAATGTTATTTGAACGCTATTGAGTATAGTCTGTTATTTTTGTCTGACGTCTTTTGCTGCACCAGTAATTTTGTTGTATTTTTTTAGTTATTTTATTAATATCTAGCAATACTGAGGCATCTTGGTTATAAAGGAAATATTTTTCCAATAATTTTGCTGCTTCCAGAGCTTCTTTAATGCTTGGCGGAAGCTCAGGCTCATCCGTCTCATCTTCTTCATCACCTTGTTCTTGATCCTCAGTTTTTCTCACTGAATCCAAAATTTCTTCGTCTGTGAGTGAAGCCGTTGTAAGCAGGCGGTCGTCCACTTCAATGTAGGTTTGAAGATTTACCGTATTTCCTGCCATGTTGAATTGTTGAATCCACTCAGTTAATGGAAGGTCGTCGTCGCTTTCAAACTCAGATTCTGTTTCCACCTCATCACTCGTAGAATTGGTACAAAGTCCAGCATGTCGAAAAGAGTGCTGTATAGTTGTGGGTGTCACTTCTTCCCAGGCTTTAGATAAAAAATTTACTGCATGCAGCATATTAACAGAAGTTTTACCCTCAGATTCGACTAGCTCCATCAATAATTTCCTTCTGTAGTGACCCTTGAGGCTTTTAATCACACTCTGGTCCATTGGCTGTAAGACACTAGTCGTATTTGGAGGAAGAAATGCCAACTCTATGTTTTGAAGGTTTGATATAAAAGGGTGGGCAGGGCAGTTGTCAACAAGAAGTAAAATTTTTCGTCCCTTTAATTCTGCATCCCACTTTCGCACTTCTTCTTCAAAAAGTTGACTGGTCATCCAAGCTGATTTATTAGCTTTATACGTCACTGGCAATTTTTTGATGTTCTTAAAACAGCGCGGATTTTTCGATTTGCCTATTATTAGTAGCTTTTTTTTCTCTGTGCCATCCATATTAGCAGCCACAAGCACCGTAATACGTTCCTTGGAAAGCTTTCCTCCCACACACTTTTCCCCTTTAAATTTCAGAGTTTTATCTGGAGTCAACTTATAGAAAATTCCTGCTTCATCAGCATTGAAAATGTCACTTGGGGCGTATTTTTCTATGAATTTTGACCACACTCTGTTAATCCAATCATGAGTCACATTTGTATCAACACTTCGTGCTTCCCCACTTATTTTACCATAGTTGATATGATGACGCTGCTTGAATTTTCCGAGCCATCCTTCTGATGCTTTGAAAGAAGTTAAACCAAGTTCAGCAGCAAAATTCTCCGCCTTAGCTTTCACGAGCGGCCCCGAGATAGGCATATTATTCTGGCGCTGTCGATGAAACCATGATAGTACAGCTTTATCCAAATCTTCGTATATAGGTTTCTTTAATTTTTTGGAAGATTTTCCCTCGCCCGCAGCGTGGAGGATTTTTTCTTTATTTTTCCATATTGTGGACACGGTAGAGCGACTAAATCCAAAGCGTTTGCCGACATCACTTATCTTCTCTCCCGTTTCTATTGCGCGTATCAGTAAAACTTTTTCGTCAATACACAGTGATTTTCTTTTAGTAGCCATGTTTACAGTTTGCAAGTTTGTGAGCAACTAAGAATATGATAAGGTATAGATAATCCATGACTCCTAGTTATGAATCATGGTCAATAACAGTCTACACGTGCAAGCAATCCCAATTTGTAAACAAAAGAATGAATTTCTTAGAAAGTTCGGTATGCATGATGCCGACAGTCGAGTTTATTGCGGGCTAGGATAATAAAGCGACAATAGATCGTACACAGCTGCGCAGTTTTTACTAATTTTAGCAACTTAATTGTTGTCGTTATTGAGAGTGGGTGTAATGCTATATAGAGTGAAACATTGTATGAAAAACAAGCTAAACCAACCAAAGCCAATTGATTTCGACGCTTAAGAGAGTTTGTCGTTAAATAGAGTGACGTTACATGGAGTTTACACTGTATTTTATTTTCCAGATGCCTTAAAAAGAGACGATCAGTATAATAGTTGTTTTAAGACATTTCATAATATTTTATTTTTGATGCTGATTTTTGAAAAGTAGGATACAGGGAAGAATCCAACAAACACATGTCCGTGCGCTGATCGTGAGATTTCGCGTCGTGGACGCGTAGGCATAGATATAATTCTAAATAGATATCGCATGTATATCAATCTGTATAAACCCCAGCTCGAAACAACTGTAGTAACTGCCGTATCGTTACAAGGGCAATCCAGTGATAAGAAATAACCTTGAGACACATAGACCAGTTTCACAATTCGTTCCACCACGAAAATATTTTCGGCATTTTTCGTGTGTCGTCAGGCTTCTTACTGCGGTAAAGTCAAATGAAAATTATACTAGATTACACTTACGCAATAACTTACACATTCGTATTAACAGACGAAGTAGATACACTTGAAATGTCTATTTAGATCTATCTGTATGCGAGAAACTTTAGGAGATGTGATAAACATCATAGTCATCATGGACAACGCCCTATTTTTTATGTCTCGCGTTGCTGCGGCGCTGGTATGACGCGGCTTTAGGTTCCCGACTCACATTAGCTGTCCTTGATTAAAATATATATTAACGTTAATTTAAATATGTGATTTAATAATGACATATGAACTTACCTTTACAGAGATGAACCTGAAAAACGCCATATATTCGCAGCTCGAGCTGAGGATAATGTTGTTCAGTGGGTGATGAAGTTACGAGAATGTTCCTACGAATACTTACGCAGTCGCCTTCATACTCTCCAGTCGAAAATATATTCCATTACTGGCAAGGTACCGCATCTACCATTTTTATTTTATGAATCGTTTAAGTATTTCTGGTATTAAGCAAAATATATTCTATATTAAAAGGATCCGCTTCTACTGGTGCCGAGAAATGAAGGTGCCTGTTTATGGGCGCCGTCAGTCCCGTACTCTACGACCCCTGCGTGTACAGTCAACACGAGTTCGTTTAGTTGTCACCTCCATACTAATGGCGCGTTCACCCTTGAAAGGAGTAAATCGGATGTACAAACTCATAAACATTTCCAAGTAGAGTGTAAGAAGAAGACGAAATTTTATACTGAAACCAATCAGACGGAAAATGAAGAAAAACAAAGTTGTTCACAAATGTTTTATTTAGAAAGAAGTAAAACGTCAGCTCTTCCTGGAAGTACAAACGTCGTAAATACCTCAATATTTGATAATCGACCGTTGTATTCACGCGCGGCTCCTAGCCCGCCAGTTCGAACAAAGCTTTCACCGAGCAGTCGGCGCTTCGAAATGAATCACGACGTCAAAACATTAACCGAACAAGGGAAAAACTTGGGGACAACGGGCATACTCGACGATACTCCTGTGCCACCTAGAAGAAAGTTATCACCCAAGTATGCAGATGTCGATCTTGATGGCAATAGACGCCAACATACGAGTAAATCTACTGAAGATCTAATAACGTTTTGATTTAATACCTGTCTGACAAATATCCCACCTAGTATAATAGTAAACTTACCAAGGATCGAACTTGTATTAAATTATATAGATCTTTAGTGTAAACGTCTCTCTAGCATACGAAAATGTGATATTATTACATAACAAATAGCAACGAACTAGATTTAGATTTATTGCAATAAACCAAAATTCAAAGACGTGTCCAGTACTTGTAAAAGGTATTAGGTAGATTATTTACGACACAAATTTCAACGGTCCCCACGTAAACTATCGAAATGGAAAAAATTTAAAACAACTTTGAAGTTGCCACTTATAAATAATACTAGCCCTGTATTAAACATTGTCCCACTGCTGGGCACGGGCCTCCTCTACTAATGAGAGGGGTTGGGCCTTAGTCCACCACGCTGGCCTAATGCGGGTTGGCAGACTTCTCATACCTTCGAAAAACTCTCAGATATGCAGGTTTCCTCACGATGTTTTCCTTCACCGTTAAAGCAAGCGATAATTAACATTTTAATACACACATAACTTTAGAAAAGTCAGAGGTGTGTGCCATTTGGGTTTCGAACCTACGACTTTCGTCTTGACAGTCCGTACTGCAACCAACTAGGCTATCGCTGCTATACGTTGCCACTTTCGATGTTTTAATACGTTTACTTTATACACTATAAATTCTGTTCAATTGAAAAACATGTGAGGTATAAAAATTGGTACAATATTTTTATATAGAATAATAAATCTTTATCTCTACTTGCCATTAGTGCAATAAAACGAAAATGTATTTTTTTCAATTTTGATAGTTTACGTGGGGACCATCGATTTGTATAATATTATCTTTATTTACATATACATACATACATTACACTCACATTACATATACACTCACGCCTGTAATCCCCGAAGTGGTAGGCAGAGGTGTAACCAGTACACCCACTTTTCGCCGAATCTCGGTCCCATAATGTGACAGGGGGCGAGCCTATCGCCATACCGGGCACAGGTTCCAGACTCCGGGTTAATACTGAGAATTTCTAGATAGAAAAACCCAATATCATTCTATATTATCTTTATTTAATAATACATTAAGTTGCAACCACACTAACAAGTTGTATCTGTGACCAAGTGTGTACGGGCCTCGCTAGTGGGAATGCGGCTTTACATATAATCATCACAATGTATTTGTTAATTATAAAATACACAGTTTGTAAATAAAGCACTTTCAAATACAATGAAATACAAGAGAGGTACGTTTACTTATTTGTAAAATGATTATTGTGCTTGCCCTAATAGTAAACTTTAATTGTATTGTTTTTAAGTTTTGTTTTATACTCATTGTTTGATAAATATTAGGCTATAATATTATTTAGTGAATTGAACATGAATACCATCTTTCACTGGTCATTCATCATGATAAGCTTCCACGCCACTAAAAATACGCTTTGTCCGTCTTTTTGTAGCACACAGTGGGTGTTGTAATTAACATTCATTATGTTTTAAATTTTAAACAAGGTTGTATAAATATTTTCATATCCATATACCAACCTCCTGTTGCATCTGAATAGGAAACTCATGATCTTGGGTCCATGACGCTCGGCCCACGGAACACTTTTCAATACAGTTCTACGATCCTACTAATATTATAAATGCGAATGTTTGGATGGATGGACGGAAGGATGGATGGATAGATGAATGGATGGATGTTTGTTACTCAATCACGCTACAACGGCTGCAGGGATCTGGTTGAAATTTGGCACAGAGATAGATTATAGTCTGGAAGGCTACTTTTTATCCCGGAAAAATGAACAGTTTCCGTGGGATAGTTTAGTTATTCACAGAGCAAGGGATCGACATGATTTTTTGCATATTGGTAGTTAAGGATCAAAAAATGACAGGCCTTTTTTTCCGAGAAAATCTACGCTGCCTATGGGATAGCAAATTTATAGAAAGGTGTAATGATGAAGTTTCCATGGATTGTATACATTTTCTTCCAAAAATAACCTCCACAGAGCCGGAGAAACAACATCTAGTATTGTGTAAAGTGAATGGTCTGGGAAATGCCATTTGACATATCTGTAAACTGAGCTGAGTTGCTTGCTATACTTAGGCCAGGACATCCAGCCATAGTGTTAATTGTTGTTAATGTTTATTATGTTTAATTTTGATTTCCGAATGCAATTTTTTAATAGACGGATTTTATTTTGTACTTGATGTGTTTATATAATTTTTCTCGGCGAGTAATTATTTAGCCATTATTTTAGTCAGATTATCTTTTTCATATTTTATTTTAAGAGTATGAGTTATATTTTTTTTTGTAGCTCTACTTACATTTATCGATGAATATTTATTCTAGCTCTTATAATATCTTTATGTATTTACACATACACAACATCCTGCAAATACAAAAATAACCAAGGAAACTATTTAGGCTATACTTAGCATATTTTTATTGACGTGGAAACTAATGTGTTGTATAGTATAATATAAAAACATTATCTGTGTTTTTGATGATTTTAAAAATTGGATAGTGTGACACATGTAAACAAGTCATCGATGTAAGTAGGTACTTAGTATAAGTAATGTGTATCAAAATATAGAGTATTTTTACATTACTACTATGATATTTTTGTGTACCTATATATTATTTTTCAAAGTCGTAAATTTGTAATAAAAACATTATGTACGTATTTTGTTGTAGTACATCTATTATGTCCACATTAAGTGCACTTTTTATCTTTACAATTTTTTCATTGTTTCGACACTTGTTTAAGATAAATATATGAACTAAAATCTAAAACTTAAGACCAATTATAGTAATTACAGCTACAGACATGTTCAATGACAGTGTACAATGTACTACAGACAAACAAAATAATTTTAATGGCTTTGCCTTTTGTATTTCGTTCCTTTTTCGATGTGCAGACGAGCCGCTTATATATTATAAACAATTACCTCTAAGGCTTCTCACACGTTCTAGGCGTATCTTCGTATTGTTTGTACCGCCACACATCTATACGTTTACAGTTTACAGCTTTTTGTCAACTTTTGTTGAATGAGTTAAAATGGTTTTTATCGATTCATAGCTGCACTCATACAATCACTGTTGGACCGTCAAAAATTCAAATTCCAGTATCACAATCAAGTTAACATCGCTGCTAAAATTCGCCTGGTATAAGACTAAAAAAACGTATTACATGAATTACATCTGCTTTGTTCAGCGGCACGGCGCGGCGCGGCGTTCGGCTGCTTGACGAGTTACAATGACATTGGTATTCTTAAGTACTGTATTTTTGTTCACGATGGTATATGTTATGTGAGAAAGATCGCAATAAGTCATTATGTAAAAAGAAATTGAAAAAATAAATAAAACTGTTACAATATTTGGAAAAAATATTTTTATTTAATATTAACAGGTGTTGGTGACACTAACATTATACGTATAGATAGCTTCACAATATGAGGATTCTTAGAGTTATATAAATACCTTATGGCGTTACAGTTAACATAACTGTAGCGTTTACATTCGAGGCACGTGTTTATATCTATAATATAGCAGGTCAAATATTATTACTCGCGTCTCGCCTCTCGCCTCTCGCGTAGGTTACATTGTAAATCATTTAAACAATGTTCAAAATAAGAGTTGCCATCAAATACTCACTCAAATACTAAGCAAACATGAATAGTACACAAGTAAAAAGTCGGTATATTATTCTGTGTATGACATAGTAATATAATGTTTAAAATTATTCCTAACCTTCACAATAATACGTAGGAACCCATATAAAGATATTTAATTGAATACATATTTCATATAAAACGCGGTTGTAATATCTGCTAAATAAATTAATTTTATTACGATAATTATACATGTTTGTTATGTTAATTATAACAAATTTATAATCGTTTAATTGCTAGAGATTGATAAAATACGCAATAAAATTCAATCGTATTACATTGACATGTAATAACATAATATAATACGAACAGTGTTGGGTAAAAACATTTTTGATACTGGTTAAGCCAATGGTGTGTTTGCTGTAAACATCAAATCTGCGTTGTATTTATAATTTCATAATATCCGTTTCATATATTCCGTAACCAAAACAAAGGCGCAGGGGCGAATTAAGGGGTTCAGTGGAATTTTACAGTTTATAACAAAAGAATCGAGCAAAATAAATAACCCTGTTGAAATCTCGCTATACCCTGGCCAGTGGCCCATTCAAATTAGAGATCTGAGAGCCCATAGCTGCTGGAGTAGATAAACTCCCTAGTGGAGACCACGACTTATAAAGTAGGAGTAAGGACGCCGCTCAATCAGGTGACCAGACCACTATGTGTATGTGTTCATGGAATGATTATAATACTATATACATTTCCTTTAACTCAGACATACTATGACTGATCCTTAATTGATGATTTGTAAAATCGTAGGTACAGTTAAATATACGAGTATCTATATTATCCAGCATCAAATATGCGATAATGATCTACTCCTTAATCTTTTATTATAATTTAATAGAACACTTTTACACGTGTTAAGGCACTTTAGTACTTTTTTAAAATCAAATATTAAATATAGGTATTACCAATTTGTACAATATACAACATTATTGTTACAATGAATATAGATATCAGAAATATTTTGTAGTTTATAAGTAGGCCCTGTCTAGAGCGTATGGGGATAGAATCTTGCTTTCATGGAGTACAGAGATCATCTCTTCATATAATAAAATAGTACAACACAAATGGCTAAACTGCGATGGCTTTGTAGTTTTTGATATGGTTGATATGGTGTTAGTTGCCACCGAAGTCGCGTAGTTCGCGATTGCCGAGCGGTAGCGTTGGCCTGTAGTTGTGCAGCAGCTCCATGGCCTCAACGCCGCGTGACGCCTCGCCACATTTCAGTTTCCGCATCAATGCCAACTGAAATCAATTAATTACGGTCACTTCATTTGTTTTTTGACAATACAAAAAATAGACGACGAGACGACTATTGTAGACGTAATTCGCTCGATTTATACAGATTTTGGCAATGTGAGTCCGAATGTATTTACTAAACGTAATAGTGGGTACACACGTACGTACATGCTCGATAAACTTGCTCAATCTCGAGCAAGTATGAACGTGTGTACCATGCAAGTCTCAAGACAAATGCTCGAAGCCAACCAAAATGTTCCTGCAGTTTGCAAATGTTTTGCAGGAGCATGTAGCTGCGTGTAGACCCACCATAAGGGTTTAAGAAAAGTATACAGAACAATAAACGAATATAGAAAAAAAACGTGTATGGAAACAAAATATAGTCTATACAAGCCCATATTATATTATGTTCATGAAAAAACTGTTTTCTATTAAGTACCTACACTTTAAATGTATTAATCCCTAAACTATTTATTGTTTTATTTTATTCCTTATGTTATATTTGACTCATGAGTAGGCAGATGAACACTGAAATTGTTAATCGGTTGTTTACCTGGCGAATCGTATGCTTGTATAATCCCACTAAATTGTTACAAAGTATCTAGTGACATGAAAAATGATGTGTGACTGGTTTATCAAGCGAATACAAACAACAGGCATTAATACTACATTCCACGACCAGAAGATGCATCCACTGGTCTGGGTATTTTGACTGACCTGTTCGGCAGAAACTTGAACAGGCTCTTTGAATAGAATCCATGTGACAGATTCAGTGCACGGTGGTGTAGTGAGCGATCCGGGGTACGTCCAGTATCCGTAAGTGGTGGGTAACAGCTTGGCGGGGTCCAGTGGTACCGACATAGTAACCTTGTCACCCTTGTGTTGGATGAAAGGCAGCAAGCGCACAACTTTGTCCAACTCGGTATGCTGCGTACCAACCTGGAAAAACAAATTTTCTATTGAATGTCTTGTGTGTGCATGTTGTTTGTTCATGTGTTCATATGCGTTAATTAAGTGGCAATAAATAGATTTTAATGATAGCGCACTATTATTATCTGCGAAACTCCAGTAAACATAGAATACCCACTTTTAGGGTATCTACAAATTTGTTATTTATTTATTGTCTATTATTTATATTAATTATTGTCTAAATAAAGTTCCAGACAGACAGAGTCGTGGGCACAGATAGTTAAATATCTATATGTAAATAATAGGATTGCTAATTACTTTTAACTAGCAAGGTCTATTGTTTGCATATTTTGTATTTACAAAACATATTTATGAAGAAGTATTCAAATGTGCCTTATTGTATTCAGATTCCGACCTCTCTTCGGCGTGTGTTATAGCTACGTATGAGTACACAGTTGGACTTCAATCCATAATAAACGAATGCATAATGAACATATTGGCAAAATATAAGTAATGTTTAACGTCAAAAAACGCGGCTTTAGCTAAGCAGGCATTTTCATGCGACTAGGTACAGATATTATAATTATATTAATTATTATCTTCCTTAGATCCTGAGATATGTAATATAGGTACTACACCTTTGTAATGGGGTCTGGCGTCTGGGCTTGTAAAATTTGCAGCCTGAATATAATATACCTATTCAGGCTGCAAATTTATATTAGATTTATAGCACATACCATAAACTGCTAACAATTTATACAAAAAATAATGGAACAATTTGTTTCACGTTTCATTTGAAAGCCAGTTTACGGAATGGAAACGATTCTTGATTAACTAATTAAACTTACTGAACACATAGGGATAGTAGGTAAATAGGTTATAATAATGCCTAAGTGAATATAGTCACATATCGCATAAACAAATAAAAAAAAAACGTTACAGTAATACAGTAGTTCCCTGGGTCTATTATTTATTATAATGGTGGATCTACACGTAGCTACATGCACGATTAGCATCTTTTATTCGAGCATGGCTATCTACAAACATGCTCGACCCTGCGTCTACACGTCAAATGCTTGCTCGACGAACATGTTGAGTGTGCGTTGAAAATCTTCGAGCAATGGACGCGAAAACCTACTAGTGGGTACACACGTACGTACATGCTCGATCTTGAGCAAGTATGAACGTGTGTACCATGCAAGTCTCAAGACAAATGCTCGAAGCCAACCAAAATGTTCGATTCGAACAAGATTCAAACATCCATAATTCTTTCTCGATGTTCGAAGCAAACATGTTTGTACCCACGTGTAGCTGTGACGTCGAGCATGGTAGTCGTGATGATATTTTTGTGAAAAAGATGTGAGTCCGCAGCTAAAATGTCGGACTATCGTTCATTTTCTCGAGATTTTGTGTAACAATTTATAAATATGTATCGGGAAGAATCGTCGTCCTCCAAATTATACACGGTCGTGAGAGACGCTCTAGACAGAACCCGGTGGAGGCAATTCATCCGCTCCAGATAAAACCCTGATGCTGACCACGATCCTCATGAAGGACCGACTTGAGAGAGAGAGATCGGGAGAAAGAGTGCTTCTGGAAAACTACGTTAAAAGAATACTTTTATCAAATTCTAGAACTCTTTTATCAAATTTACATGCCTGTGACGTTCTCTTCTTTGCAACATTGGCCTACACAACGACGACGACACCTTCTTCCCGTAGGTTTTCGCGTCCATTGCTCGAAGAGTTTCAACCCACTCTAAACATGTTTGTCGAGCAAGCTTTTTACGTGTAGACGCAGGGTCGAGCATGTTTGTAGTTAGCCATGCTCGGATGAAACATGCTCATAGAGTATATAGCTTCGTGTAGACCCACCATACCCAACAAATTTAATTCAGCTATTCTTTATGAATCTCTGAATATGTCTTTTCTGACCTCATGTATTTCAAACTATAGGTGACCAATACGCAAAATTCGTGAATATTTTGAAATCTATACTATTATATAAAGCTGAAGAGTTTGTTTGCTTTGTTTGTTTGTTTGTTTGTTTGTTTATTTGAACGGGCTAATCTCAGGAACTACTGGTTCGAATTGAAAAAATCTTTTAGTGTTGGATAGCCCATTTATCGAGGAGCGCTATAGGCTATATAACATCACGCTATGACCAATAGGAGCGGAGCAGCAATGAAAAATGTTGCAAAAGCGGGGAAAATTGATTCCTTTTGAGAGCTTCCGTTGCGTATGCTGCGTTAACGGTTAAAGTTACATAACAATCATGTACGACGAAATTGTTCCTCTTAAAAAGTTCTAAAAAAAAGTCCGCGATAGCATATGTCTATATATTTCGGTTGGCTCACTATAACCTTTTTATGGTTATCGAATTTGTTCTGAAACAATGCATTATTTGGAAAGGGGTTTTTATAAACATGGTATTAATCCTTATCCAAATAAATACTTTATTCATCACAAGTATTTAATTTTGAATAAAGTTGCCCTTTACGTCATTTGATTTCAATGAATATCTTAGGAGATATAACAGTTTTAAAATATCTCCGCAACAAAATTAATATCGTTGTTTGTATGTCTGTTTCTTACCTTTTCATGACTAAACGGGTGAACGAATCCTAATGAAATTCAGTAGAGGGATAGATTATATCCTACGGAAGGACAAAGGGTATCTTTTGTCTCAAAAAATTATCTTGAAAGGGGTGAAATAGAGGTTAATAGTTTGTATGGGCAATCCGTAATACTTCAACTTAGGGATCTGAAAATCCATATTTAGGCTTTTGGTAAAAAATTAAGAAATACATGTTTCAACGTTTTTATCAAATCATCCCTTAAAGGGCGAAGTGAGGAGTTAACTTATGAGGTATTCTTTAAATGTAATCTCAAGCTTCAGGCACAACACTTTTTTTTTGTCGCGGGGAAAGCATTTTATTATTGCCGTCCGCTTCGGGGGGAAGCGGAATGAGAGTAAAACGGTTATGCTGTACTAGCCGGTCTTATGACCCAGCATCCCCTCGCCCGGATGATGGCTATCCGGGCTGCGGCTGGGCCGAGTTCCTACTACTTATGTACACCCAACCGGACACTACCAGCTAAAACCCCGCGGTGGCCTTCTTCGACACTTACGGAGTGATCCCGGGGTATTATAAGGAGTGCTAGAAGTTTAAGTTAGGAGTTGTGCCTGTCTAGCCATCTAGACAGTCACAACACCTGAGATTTAGGACGATCGCTATAGGTGTCAGTCTCAGTGCAGAAGACAACTCCTTGCATTGATACTTCTGCTCTCGAAAATAACCTCCACGGGGGCGGAGCCGCGAGCAACAGCTAGTAACAGTATAAAAGTATTTGAAAACGTATTCGAGTTATTTTCTGCAGATGCGTAGGTGAAAGACACGCCTGCGAAATTGTATTAAGTGCACGTAAAAGGATTGACTTGCAACAGAAGTAAGGCTTCGGTCACGTAAACTAACAACTGATATAGGTAGATAGTTAGTCAACATTGTTTAGCTTTTTCATTAAAAAGTTATATAGATTTTAGAATCTCGAAATTAAAGATTATCTAATCCGAACAATAAAAAAAATAAGTAAGGTGAACGAAAAATAGTGAAAAAGTAGATAATTGTGTATATTGTTATAACCAATTTCTGAAGTGGTAAAAAGAGCTTCGTTTTTACAATTTTGTCTGCATAAATAGACTCGGATAGGATTATTACCACTATCTCACTGAAAATCGACGCTACTCGAAATAACGTTTATTAGCGTTTCGTACCTACGGTGATATTTCTTTCCCTTTAAGGCTGGCAGAGTACTAATAAGAGATCGCAGTTAGGGATAAGAATGCCGTGTACATTATATTTTAAGTTTATTGCAATGTACTGTTTATATTGTTATTCTGGTGTACAATATAGCATAAATAAATAATACTTCGATTGATATTGTGGCTGTTCATGGGCGTTGAACTTACCATCATATTTGTTTGTTATGAAGAAAAAATATATACCTATATATTTAAAAAGTATGATGTGGAAAAAATTATATGTAAGAATATAATATAATGCAAAAAATATTTTATTTTATATTTACACTTGTGGACGCAAGCGACCGGTTAGAGAAAGTGCCGTTCGTAAATATCCATTATTAGTAAGTTAAAAGCAGTGTAATCCGCCGCTAGGAATATTTAACTATAAGCCTAGAAATAGTTAGGTACGTGTTAATAAGGTAATGGGTATACATTTCCGTGTGTGTAGTAAAATGTAAATATATAATATTGCAAACAATTTCAGTGATTTGCATGCGAAATCGAGTTTAGTGTGAATTACTGTTGAGGATGTTGGCTATTTATTTTGATATTAAGCACCAAACTCACACATTCATTGTAATCGAATATGATTTCTATTAACAAATGAAGATAATCAAAAAAATAATCAAACAGTCACACACATAGTTGTGACCCCACACTAGGTAAAACCTGTATCTACGGTAACTACGAGAGACTACGGTTCCATAAAACTCAGAGCCGAAACAAATATCTGTGTGTCTGTCACACACACATTTGTCTCGGTGCGGGAATCGAACCCACAGCCTCTCGTTCACAGCCGGCTACGGCTACACAGCGGCACGGAGGATATATTGATATCAAATTGATTCGATAAATAATTAATTAATATTATAAAATTAGGAACGGGTCTTAATCGCGCAATATTTTACTGGTATAAATACCACAATTATTTCCCGACGTTTCGACCGAGTTGCATCGGCCGTGGTCACGGGCTGACTGAGTGAGAATTTAGTGCCGTCTTCGTAAGGTGGGCTTTCGTGTAGTGGGAGTATCGATAACCAGTTTTGATAACTACCTTCCCTTGGTTTTTATTTTTATCACAAATACTGTCGGTACTACGACACACCACACTGACAGTATCCTCGCGCTGAAGAGTTGACTCATTCTGACGACGCGGTTTACATATTCCGATTCAGGATTCCATGTTGTTGACAAACGGTATCCATCCTCTCGGTTGAAATTCTGATGTTTTTTGATTTCTACCGCTTCACGTACTATATACTAATTCTCACTCAGTCAGCCCGTGACCACGGCCGATGCAACTCGGTGGAAACTTCGGGAAATAATTGTGGTATTTATACCATTAAAATATTGCGCGATTAAGACCCGTTCCTAATTTTATAATATGTATTCAAATCGCGAGAGTCTAAAAACATTAATTAATTAATATTTATTTACCATCAAAAGCACTCCCAAAACGGCGAGGCCGTCTGCTTGTCCAGCGGCTTCAGTGAAACTGTGGTATTTAGTGGTGTTCCAATGGACGAGATGTAGTTCGCCGGAAAAAGAACGTCCATCGACTGTGTGTTCAGATCCTTCACCGTTAAGAGCTCCCCAGTGGCAATGCCATTGTTGAAGTTTGTATACGTCGCGTCCCAACGGACCTCCTCTTAGTTCTACGACAAAAATCATAACCATTATAAATTACATGAAGTTAAATTTAATAATTCTTTTTGATTATTACTTTTGAATTGTAACGTAAAAGTACACCGACTTCAATTAAAAACAAATTATGCGTCACTGTAAAATGAGGGTTGCACTTGATTTTTCTGAGATCCCATAATCAGATCCTGACTTGGTGCCAATGGAAAGTATACCCTTTTAAACAAAAAAATAATTTCTCGAATCGGTTCAGGCGTCTTCGAGTAATCCTCCTCCTTTTTTGAAGTCGGTTAAAAAGTGAAGGTTAATGAGGAGTTTACTATATAGTCATGAAACCTGAAGGATTAAAGATCAAATGTACATAGTAATGAAAATGATGTGCATAGTAATACACGTTATAATAGATCACACTATGTCAGTTAGCTATATGAAAAATTGTATACCTACTATATGAATGCATTATTGACTTTAACGATATAACCAGTTGGAGTGAAAGTTTTAATAAATAAATGTATGTAGTCGATAGCGTCACAAACTAATAAGGCAATAAACATTGGTGTTGCCGGAAATGCACTCACTTAAGCCCCTCAGACAATTACCCAACTCAGTGTGATAGTGGGAACTTGTCGACACCGACACGAGTATGAGTCATTGAAGGGGAACTGCGTTGGGTCGATGGAAATGCAAATTGTCTTGTTAGTTATAGGGATTTATTGTATCTACACCTATCTATCTGTATGATATTTTAGCCCACTTATGTTATATTCGAAAAACAGGATAAAGTGATATTATATCACCTTAAATATTCATCATTCATGCATGTAATGCCTTTTTCGTATGCATATTTATTTGTTAATGATAATGTGAGACATATAAGCTTCTTAATGTTTCATACTAAAAGTATATAGGTACCTGATTCGTATCCATTTTCATCAACTCGCCAGCAGTATCCTGGGTTGACGACAGAACGTGGATGATTGACGGAGTAGTTCCACTTTAGAGGTGGCAAGCAAATCCCGGTGCTGACGCGTGATGTTATGATGTCTACAGGACTTTGGCGGGTACCTCGCGCTTCAGGAAACCTCTCCACCCATGTTGCAGGTCCTAATGAAATAATTTAAGTGATGGTTAATAATTTGAAATGAGTTCTGAATAACTGGTCGCATTCACAAATACGGTAGCAAGGGAATGAGATGAGAGAGAGAAGATTTTAGGCATCAAAGATGAGGGAAAAGAGGTCAAATACTCTTTTCCCTCATCTTTGATGCCTAAAATCTTATCTAACGTTGTATTTCAGAGTGGAGACCACTTATTGTGGAGAAAGATAAAAGGTCTAGGAAAAAGTTTCTGCGTATTTTATGCAAAATTTGAAAGACAATTTCGTTTTTGTAATTTAATAATCTATACTTAGTTGCAGTAGTCAGTGACACGATTCTAATGCAGTAGAAAAACGCATGCCTTCTCATCTTGGGTATCAGGTGTTATAGTAGCGGGTGTGTCGTGATAGTCTCGTGAAGTCAGTGAGGATTGGGCGAACTTTGTCCATAATCTTCCCCACGTTTTTATCGTACCTGATCAACATTTCGTCATGAGTGAAAAATCATTTGAAAATGGTTCGGGACAATACGCTTTCATAAAGCATTGCAACGAGTACCTATACGGTTCATTAGGTATTTTTCAGTGTGCTCGTGTGATGGAGATACAAATATCGAGTTTTTTGTATCTAGGTATACACATTTTCAGCTATTTCGTTCGTCAACTTTATTGTAACTATCAATATGTCATCTTCTTATCAGCTTCACCTGGTTGTATATACTATATCTATGGCTTCACCCATAGCAAGGCGATTAGAGCCAACTTCATCTTTGACATCTTTCATAACATCTTCTCACTTCACTATCCGTAAGTCATTTGAAAATCTATTGATGTAGAGTTTAGTATATTGTGATTATAAAGTATATCTTTCACTTTGTTATATTAATGTAATAACATGTCAGAGCGGTGAATAAAAAAATATAAGATTTTTTAAAGTAATAGACACTAATAATATTATGTTAATTTATAACTTTTCATGGAACTTTACTTACAAATTGCCGTAAGTCCGAAATACTCTAGATATTGAAAATAAAATTGTGTTTACTTATACATATTCGGTCTAATTTGTTTTCTTGTATAGGTACTGTCACCTTAAGATGAGCTAGTACGTAGGTAATGAATGTGTGAAAGATGATTAAGTGAGAGTGGCACTTTTGACACAACGCTAGCATAGGATTTATCTTATCGCACGTATCACTCTGCTGTGATTTGTTGAGGGTTTAATGAAATAACGTTTTTATAGTGATAAATTAACTTTTTTTCCGGTGAATCTTTGCCAAAACAATCACAATGTATGCTAGCGTAGGTAGGCAGAAACTAGTGAAAATATAATGCCTTTTTGCAGATTAAGAAAATTACTACTTACAGAAAGAGAGGAAGACCAGACAATACATTGTACAGTACCTACAATACAGAAATATTGTTAAAAATATAATACCCACCCGTGTTTACAATTAAATTTACTTTTGATTGTATTATTTTTTTTCCTGTCTATATAGAACTTAGGTAAATTCGATTTAGAATTGCATAATAACTAAATAAATCATGATAGACCAATACCCGTGTCATGTTATCTATACCCAAATACTAATATTTGACAATATTATGATTAAAGAAAGTTCATAAGAAGAAAGGGTCATATTAGGTATTAGTATCTATATCTGTTGACACTAAACTAAGAACCCATTACATATTTCCATTTAAGTTTGGGACAACCCTGATTAAGTAGGCGGTTGTGTGTGATTAGCTGTACTATAGTAGTACCTACTGTGAAACGGAACGTTAGCATATCCGGCTGATATTTACAACATCAAACATTGGAGTAAATAATTATAGTCCTATAAAATGTAATTATTAATACATCCAATACATACACACTCAGACGTATATTGTGTGTATCAAGAACTAAGTGAGACTAGTCCTACAAAACCCACAACCGAAAATAACTTGATCTCCCAAACATTTGTCGCGATGCGAGTATCAAATCCGCGGCCTCTCGTTTAACAGGAGGCTTTTGCCTTGAATTACTTCAATAAATATTCTTGCTTACTTGTCAAATTTGGCTAATGATGAAAAAGTACGTAAAAAAAATTGCAATTCTATCTCTTTTAATTCTTGCGTCTTTGTTCTATTTGAAATTTAATACTTATTCTCGACTAATGTCGTATGTATGTGAACTTACGGACGTATATTATAGAGTAAATTATAGTTTAGGATTTTATATATTAAAACTACGAAGGTAGGGTGCAGTATACGAAAATTGAACATTTCCCGTCCACATTACCTTTGGAACTAAATAAGGAATTGAGAAATCATAGCTCACAGATAAATCTAAATAAGAATCTAAAGGCCGAATAGTGCGGAATCCTTCCCACGCGAGTCCGACTCACACTTTTTTAAGTGTCGACACTTTTTATTAAACTAGGCAAAACATTATTATAATAGTCAATAGAGTAATTTTTCTCTCTTTGGAGTCTTTTATGTTATTCCTTTCCATGATTTTCTTTATATAATTTGATTATGAATCATTAAAGTTTACAGCCAGGTTAAGTAGTTACATACATGTCTTTAAATGGCTTGGCAGTTTTTGAATCTCGTTGTGAGTAATCTTTGCATGATCTTTGCCATATAAAAATGTATTGCAAAACTCAAGAACACTTTTACTTTCGAGTGGCTTTCGTCTAGTCTGCATTTTGAAACCGGCGCGAAAGGTGTTGCAAATTAAGTACCTACTTACATTATGAACGTTGTTATGTCGCAAAGTAATATCGAGTAAGCCTGTAACTGGCCGTGATTCTAAATTTGACATCAATTAAATTGCTATATTAATACATATAAACAAAAGTTAATTGCGGTTCGTTGGTAAGCTCAAGGCCTCTTTTTTAAATGTTCGTAATAGGCCTAATAGATAAGATTTTAAAGCTATGTCTGCCTTTAAAATTGTAAAATTCAGAAAGTTGATAATGCTTTTATATATTGGAATTTTAGTCTCTTATGATGCCGATAAGCGTAGTTTAAAGCCAAGGTAGGCAAAGGTACCTATATATATTTTTTTGTCACACCAAAGAGATTACAATGCATCAATATCTGAACTGCACTGGTAGCTTAGATTAGGCAACCAAAAGGAGACGGCATTACGCTCGAATCTTGAACAAAAAATTCAGCAATGTCGGTGGGGGGCTTCGTACAACTACAAATAAACATGTGCACACAAATGCAAAATGTAATCACGTCGCTACGCACGCACACTACACCATTTCATACAACACTGGCAAATTTATGCACACAGTTACAAATTTATCTTGTTGTGAAATATATTTACAGTGTCATATATTGACAACTGTGTAAAAACAGTAGAGCGTAGCAATGTCGACATGAGGTATAGATAGCGTTGTCCTTATCTATCGATAGATAAAAAAAAACAATTATAATTTATTAAATGTTTTAAGATAATTTTTTATGTGTATCATCTTTTCTATCGCTTTCTTGCAATCTCTGGGTGTGATTTCGTGAAAAGGGACGGAAATAGAGAGGTATAGTTAAAAATAGTGTAAATTAATATTTCTAATCTAATCGAAATACTGTAAAGATAATAAAGGTAATGAGTACTGAGAAAAATACAAGCCAAATAAGCAAAAATAAAAACTTTATTTTTTAGATTTTTTTTTAAATAATACGCCTTTAATTTATTTAATCTATACTATTATATAAAGCTGAAGAGTTTGTTTGTTTATTTGAACGGGCTAATCTCAGGAACTACTGGTTCGAATTGAAAAAATCTTTTAGTGTTGGATAGCCCATTTATCGAGGAGCGCTATAGGCTATATAACATCACGCTATCACCAATAGGAGCGGAGCAGCAATGAAAAATGTTGCAAAAACGGGGAAAATTGATTCCTTTTGAGAGCTTCCGTTGCGTACGCTGCGTTAACGGTTAAAGTTACATAACAATCATGTACGACGAAATTGTTCCTCTTATAAAGTTCTAAAAAAAGTCCGCGATAGCATATGTCTATCTATTTCGGTTGGCTCACTATAACCTTTTTAATGGTTATCATCGAATTTGTTCTGAAACAATGCATTATTTGGAAAGGGGTTTTTATAAACATGGTATTAATCCTTATCCAAATAAATACTTTATTCATCACAAGTATTTAATTTTGAACAAAGTTGCCCTTTACGTCATTTGATTTCAATGAATATCTTAGGAGATATTACAGTTTTAAAATATCTCCGCAGCAAAATTAATATTGTTGTTTGTATGTCTGTTTCTTACCTTTTCATGACTAAACGGGTGAACGAATCCTAATGAAATTCAGTAGAGGGATAGATTATATCCTAGGGAAGGACATAGGGTATCTTTTGTCTCAAAAAAATATCTTGAAAGGGGTGAAATAGAGGTTAAAAGTTTGTATGGGCAATCCGTAATACTTCAACTTAGGGATCTGAAAATTCATATTTAGGCTTTAGGTAAAAAATAAAGAAATACGTGTTTCAACGTTTTTACCAAATCATCCCTTAAAGGGCGAAGTGAGGAGTTAACTTATGAGGTATTCTTTAAATGTAATCTCAAGCTTCAGGCACAACACTTTTTTTTTGTCGCGGGGAAAGCATTTTATTACTGCCGTCCGCTTCGGGGGGAAGCGGAATGAGAATAAAACGGTTATGCTGGACTAGCCGGTCTTACGACCCAGCACCCCCTCGCCCGGATGATGGCTATCCGGGCTGCGGCTGGGCCGAGTCCCTACTACTTATGTACACCCAACCGGACACTACCAGCTAAAACCCCGCGGTGGCCTTCTTCGACACTTACGGAGTGATCCCGGGGTATTATAAGGAGTGCTAGAAGTTTAAGTTAGGAGTTGTGCCTGTCTAGCCATCTAGACAGTCACAACACCTGAGATTCAGGACGATCGCTATAGGTGTCTCAGTGCAGAAGACAACTCCTTGCATTGATACTTCTGCTCCCGAAAATAAACTCCACGGGGGCGGAGCCGCGAGAAACAGCTAGTATGGATATCCAGCTGCTGTTACATTACTTAGGACTAAGTTATAATGAGGTAACAATAATCTTACTATTAATGAACAACATTTTAAGGATACTACGACATGCGTTAAGAAAAAAAAGTAACACCAGTATTCAATAAAAGTAAAAGGTTAATTAAATTTTCAAAAATAACAATGAGCATGACCAAATGAGAATTTAATTAATAAATTAATAATAAAATATATATAATAGTGTAAGTTCTTTATTCTTTAAAGAATGAAGATATTGAAATAAAGACGTAAGTGCGTTTCACTGTAAAAATAAAGGTTTTATTTACAATAAGATCTTAAAATACTTAGCCTATTACATTTTATTATATACAAAATAAGTCACTCACCTGTAAAAATAAAGGAAACTACATTTAATGCCCTTATTTCAGGTTTAGTACCTTATTAAATATTTCAATAATTATAACTTACAATCATTCATTACATATTCAAATATAGTTGACAAACTCTCAGCCGTCACATCTGTACTTTGGCTATGACAATAACGCGGCCAGTTCTAAATAAAGAAAAGAGATTGTATCATTTTCTTTACATCTCCCCCCCAGAGAGAAACAATTACATCTGATAAAAGACTGTATGTAATTGTTCATTTACCAACTAACACCGGAGAGAGTTTTGCAATATGGTAGAAATTTGATTCCGCTTTTCTATGTCCGGCATCAACTTCATAGATTGAATTGGAAATTTTCTTCAAAATCCTGTAGGGTCCAATCCTTACTTCATCCATTTTCTTTCTATTTAGTCGATTTCCATTCTCCACGTACACCATGTCTTCCTCTTCGAATTTATATTCTTTTCTATGGGAGTCGTAAATCTTCTTGTTGTAATTGTGTGATTTCATTGTGTATTTAAATGCTATTTTTCTATCTCTTTTCAGATCTTCTTCTGTATATCTTGATTTCAATTCTGGTGGTAGAACATTCACATTTTCTCCTTCCAAAAGGTATTTTGGAGCAAACTTCGTTATTGTGTGTTCAGTTTCATTATATTTAGCAACACATTTTTGTGCAATTGTTGTCCATGCGATCTTTTTGTCAGTCTCATTTATTTTACATCTTATTTTATTGACTAAAGTCTGGTTTAGCCTTTCGTTTAGTCCATTTGAAAATGGTGCATCCACAGCAGTGAAAACCATTCTTATGTTATTATTGTTCAGAAATTCCTTAAATTCCCTGGAATTTATACCAGGGTATTGGTCCGTTAATATCATATCAATATTATAACTTTGTGTCACATTTTTTACAAGTCTAATAAAATCACTGGAACTTTGATTTTTTGATGTGAGTATATAAGCATATCTAGTAAAATGATCAACTAGAAGATGAAGATATTTTTTTGTAGATCGTAATCCTCCAAAGCCGCCAATGGTATCAATAGATACAATTTCAAATGGGCGTTTTGCTGGACCTAAATGTGACATTAAGCCATATTTTGACCTTTTCC
Organism: Laothoe populi; assembly: GCA_905220505.1. NCBI lineage: Eukaryota > Metazoa > Arthropoda > Insecta > Lepidoptera > Sphingidae > Laothoe > Laothoe populi. The sequence continues at coordinate 14,947,225 of HG992148.1, forward strand.
TTGATTTATTTTTTATACAAACTTCACATTCGTCACAGATTTGTTTAATGTTTGCAATGATATTCTTTGCTGTGTAAAATGGTGTAATTTTATTTGTCATTTGTGTTCTCCCAAGATGGCAGTAAGTATTGTGGACATCTTTTATTAAAATTTTGCTAAGTTCTTCGGATAGTACAATTTTTTTTCTTCTCTTATTGTTTTTGTAGTAAATTTCATGCTCCAATATAAGTTTGATTTTCTTGTTTTGCAGGTTGAGATTTATGTTTTGGTCATCTTTAATATTTTGTAGGTTGATTAAATTTACTACTTTCAAGAAGTCAAGCTAGAACAGGATTTCTGCTAAGACAGTCTGCTTCTTGATTAAATTTTCCCGGGTTATATTTTATTTTGAAATTATATTGGGACAAATAATATGTTAAGTCACCTAGCTCCTCATCTGTTCTTGCCTTGATGTTCATATTTTCTAAAGGTTTATGATCTGAATACACTATAAATTCTCTTCCTATAAGCCAGTGTTGCCAATATTTCACAGCTTCTTTAATTGCCAGACATTCTAGATAAATAGCCTTCTTCTTTTTTTGAGATTCAGTTAATTTTTTTGATAGATAAGCAACTGGTTTAATGACACCATTCTCATCCTCTTGTTTCAATACGGCTCCCACTCCTTTGATACTGGCATCCGTGTAAATGTGTATCGGTAGTTCCGGATCAAATATTTTCAGAATGGGTTCTGAGCATATCAGTTTCTTTATTTTATCAAATGATTCCTGGCATTCTGTTGACCATATGAATTTCGAATTTTTTCGCAATAAATCGTGTAACGGGTCCAGTATGATTGCACTGTGAGGTATGAATTTATGATGAAAATTTATTTTACCTAGAAATTGGCGTATATGTTTCCTCGTTTCTGGTATTGGAAAATCCTTTATTGCGATCAAATAATCTTTCAGAGGTCTGACTGAATTGTTCTCTATTATATGACCTAAATATTTAGCATTATTTTTTGCAAAAACGCATTTAGAAAATTTCAGTCGAAAGCCTTCTGCAAGTATTGCCTCCAATAATCTAGATATATGTTCTATATGTTCTTCAAAAGTTTTAGAAAATATTAAAATATCATCTATAAAGTTTACTGCAAAGTTAGACAGTTTGTATTTTCTTATGATGTTACTCAATATCCTTTGGAATATTGCTGGAGCAGTCTTTAGTCCAAATGGGAGGCATGTCCATTGGAAATGTCCCTCCTGAGTAACAAATGCAGTTTTGTATCTATCTTGAATTTTCAATGGAATTGACCAAAATGCAGAATTTATATCCAAAGTAGAAAAGTATTTACAGTTTACTGTTTTTACCATTAAATCTTCAATTAATGGAAATGGTTGTGATTGAGGGACAACAATTTGATTCAATTCTCGAAAATCTACACATAACCTTGTTTTCTTATTATCTTCTTTTTTATATGCCAGCGTCACTGGAGCAGCAAATGGGCTATAAGATTCCTCAATCAAATTTTTCTCTAGTAGTCTTGATATTTGATTTTCTATTTCTTTTCTATCTTCAAACGTGCATCGATATGGACGTTTGCAACAGTATTTATCCACCATCACATCAATGTGAGCTTCATAATTCTCTACAGTGCCAACGTCATATTTATCTTTAGCAAAGACAGATTTGTATTTTTCTACTAACTTACTTATTTCCGATTGTTGATATAAATCTAAATGGTTTATTGTAATTTCAAAGTTTTCTGAGTTTACGTGCTCGTTGAAATTAATTTCACATTTTTCTGAGGATTCAGTTTCTCGTTCTATTTTGTCCGGATATAAAAGTTCTCAATTTTTGTCACCTAGTACATCAGGAATGTTGACATTTGTTGTATTCGAGGTATCATTTTCGTTTTCCTTTGGATTTTTAGATTGTGTAATCTTTAATTCTTCATTTTGTATTAATTTGAATTTTTTTATACAATCCAAACCAATCAGAAAATCATAATTGAAATTTTCATTATCTATTATAAAAATATCCATAACTTCTTCCATATTATAGATTTTTATTTTCAATGTCACCATACCTTTGATTTTATTCGCACCATTAATAGTTTTTAAGTTTACTATTCGTATGTCACTTTCATTATACTTGTGTTTTATTTTTAATAATTTTGCATTTATCAGTGACACATTTGAACCTGAGTCGTAAACTCCAGAAACATCTAAAGTATCATTTATTAGTAACTTTACTTTTATTAATGGTGGAACTTCTAGTTTTTTGGATTCTTCTCATTCAATTCAACTTCCAATTCTGAGTTATTTACAGCTTTCACCACTTCTTTTTGTTTATTTCCATTAAACCAACAATTTTCTTCAGGATGGTAGTCGAGTCCTTTTTTTTTCAATGAAACAAATCTGGCATGGTTTCTTTTCTTCATTTTTTTTTATTTTGGTGTTAGAATTTGTATATTTGTTTTCATATTTATTCTTCCCAACAAGATATTCCAACTTTCCTATTTCATTATAGAGATCTTCCGTTTCTTGTAAAGTTCCTCTATCAATTTTGTCAGCTACATAATTAGGTAAGCCAAAAGATATAAGGTCAATAAGCGTCCCAGTATCAACTGATTTTCTTACTTCCAGCAGCAGTTTTTCTTTTTTTAAAGCATAATCAAGTAACGAACCTGTTTGATATTTAAAGGCAAGAGCGTATCTAGTGGGGGACCATCCTTTGTTCGCAAATGTCTCACAAAAATGTTTCTCCCATTTGTCCCATTCGGATTCTACTGTATTTTTGAGTAACATGCAGCTATACCAATCTGAACCAGAGTATTCCAAAAAATTTTTTAATATTTCAATTTTCTTTCTGTTCTCTACTATTTTGAAACGTTCACATTCTTTGTTAAAATCTTTTATCCACTGGTAAGCATTTGAGTTTCTGCCTGTGAATTTTTCAATCATAAAATCTTTTGCAATTTTTCCTAAATGTTGAGTTTCAGATTCTTCTTTGTCTTCAAGTAATTTCTGCAACAGCTTATTCAATGTTTGACCTGAGCCACTAGGTGTAGATTCAACATCTTTTGTTTCTTCAAGAATTTCTTCTAGGTAAATATCATTAAATTGCAAATTCTGTTCTTCATCAAGATATGTTTTTGAAATATTATCTGTCAAGGTTATCCATATTCTCCTTATTTGGTATCTTTTATTTAGTGATTTTTTTACCTTGGCATAATTAACAGTATTCGTAATTGTTTGATGTAAATTCGCCGGTTGATATTCGGCTGGTATTTTAGAAATCTGTCCATTGGTTGTAGCTATTGAAGTTACGCATATAATGTTTGATTTTCCATCTGCTGTTGGTTTCACTTCGAAATCAAATCTCAGCTTTTCCATGTTCCTTGATATTTTGCAAAAATGTAGTTTTATAATAGTGTAAGTTCTTTATTCTTTATGAAGATATTGAAATAAAGACGTAAGTGCGTTTCACTGTAAAAATAAAGGTTTTATTTACAATAAGATCTTAAAATACTTAGCCTATTACATTTTATTATATACAAAATAAGTCACTCACCTGTAAAAATAAAGGAAACTACATTTAATGCCCTTATTTCAGGTTTAGTACCTTATTAAATATTTCAATAATTATAACTTACAATCATTCATTACATATTCAAATATAGTTGACAAACTCTCAGCCGTCACATCTGTACTTTGGCTATGACAATAACGCGGCCAGTTCTAAATAAAGAAAAGAGATTGTATCATTTTCTTTACATATATATATTTTATATCTAAGTATAACAATATTATAAAATTGTAGCTATAAGAAAAAATGGTTAGCTGTATGTACAGCTAACATACAGCTAACGATTTTGCCTCAACAGCTTTTTTGAATTTTGGCAATTTATCAACAAATACATCATACACACATACATCGTTTCACAAATAGAGTTATATGATTTGGACAAACGAGATATGGCAGAGAATTGTTTTAGGTCGGTTCTGGTCTCTTGGTTTCTTATATAAGTAAACTCGTCTTCTTCTGTTTTCCTAATGAAAACACGACCTTGCTTAATCTACACGAATTTGTCTTTTTCTTTGACGATCTGGCGAGCCGCTGCGTGTAATTTGTTTTTAGGTGAAAGGTGCTCAACAATGTAAAGCGGCGATTTATTACCTCCAATGCCTATGTGAGCAGTACTGAGCTTGTCGTTTGGATTTGCCTTATTAAAATTTATTGTTTTCGCTAACATGTACCCCGAAGCCAATTTAACAATGATTGAGCGAGGTCTCTTGTCGTCTCTGTTACTTTTTACCACTCGAGTGCAATGATGAATGTCGGATTCTTTCAAGTTGCAGGATACCTTAGACAGCTGAGTAATTATAGATAGCAAGTTTTACTGTTTGTGCTCGGGGACACACTCTATCTCAAGATTGTTAGAACGGTTATGCTGCTCAGCAACCTGAAGCCTGATTTGCAGATCCTGTAACGTATATGTTAACTGAACCATCTCTTTCTTTAGCTCTCCCAGTGTGTCTTGGTATTTGGCGATGGCGGATTTGGTGGTTTCATAATTTTCATTCAGAAACAAACATTATTATCCAAAGCAGTTATTTCCTGTTTTATGAGTTGATTTTCGAGATTAAAATTCGGTTCTCACCATCTGCTTAAGGGTTTGGTTAAGCTCCTGTGCTAAAGCCAATTTCATGACATTGAATTCTTCTCTTATTATTTCCCTAGCGTCTTTCTTTGTAATAACTGACGCGGAAGAGTTTCAGCCGGAACTTCCACTAATTGCGCTAGTATCAACAGTGGCTTTTTTCGATGCGTAATATTGTTACTAAAAGGTAGCGAGTCATTATTGTTCCTTGACTTCCCGGGTGAGTCAATGGGACGTAAAGGTGTATTACTGTTATCAGTTTTTGGTTGCTTTGCACATCATCCGTGACACTTCCATTTTCTTTTGGTCAACACTAATTGAAGAGTAGCGTTTTTCAGGTATGTCAGCACATGCAACACAACAATGACGGCCGTTGCAAATTATTTTAAAATGTTGATTACTCACTCGTTTTGAGGTATTCCGATTATACCTCAGCAAATATACCATCGGAAAGCACACAACACGACCTTTCCAATGGTATATAGTTTGTAAGAAAATGGAGTGTTCTGTTATTCCATAAAATTTCAAATTAAATAAGCGGAGCCAAGAAATACAGTGTTACTGGTAACGAATGCGATTAGCAAATGCTGTGAATGAAATTATTATTATTATTATTAGGTCATTGAGAGCGATTATCGCCTGTTTTGGTGTGGTAGCCGGCTAACGGCTATCTATTATGAAAAGCATATAAAAAGGGCTTGATATCTCGACATGAATACAGGCTGTCCCAAAAGTCGACGTCAAGCCGGAACCGGGTGAAAAGGCAAGTCATACCAGTTAACAAAAAAATTTAAAAAAATCTAAGTTGCTTGTTTTTAAAATTATAGGCATGGCCCGCGTTTTTTCAAACTATAATCCTAACTTTGCGCATTTGTGTGATCTTACGTAAGAACTATTAAGACTCCCTCCCACCCCTTGTAAGAAAAAATAAGACATGATCGACTCCCCCCCTACATCATCTTACGTAATAAACGAATGGCGCCAAAATTAATACCTAAATATTTTTTAAATATACCGGATACATTTGTAGGATCACATTTTTTTGACAAATACTTTATTCTGGTTTTGTCATATTTTGTGACATTCCTAGTGTGTTAGAACTATTTACATTAAAAGTATGTGTTTAGAAGACAGTCCAGATGGATTAGTAATTTTATCGATAACCTTTATAAGTTTATCTACAACACTATTAGAGTCTTGCATAAACGACAGTGTTACCACATAAACCACCCAAAATGCTACACTGGCATAAAGTTTATGAAATTGTAAACTTAGTCGATATGTCAACTCTCCTAATATTTTTAAATTATAAATCAAGAAGCATAAATAAAGTAATCCTACTAATATTATAAATGCGTATGTTTGGATGGATGCATGGTTGTTTGATATCCAATCACGCTACACCGGCTAGACGGATCTACTTAAAATTTGGCACAGAGATAGATTATAGTCTGGAAAAGCACATAGGCTTCTTTTTATCCCGGAGAAATGTACAGTTCCCATGGGATAGTTTAGTTTTTCACAGAGCAAAGGATCGACATAATTTTTTGCACTCGAAAAAATGCACGCTTCTTATGGGATAGCAAAATATAGAAGGTTAAAATGCTCCAAGACCTACACGCGGGCGGAGCCGCGGGCAACATTAGTTAAAAATGAATATTAAAAAAACAACTTGCGTTTAAGATATTGAATGCAAATAAATTTTACACTACTGTGGCTAAAAGGTTAACCTGGCAACATTTATTACCCGATGATAATTTTTAGAAATTATATGTTTTGTTGCTTTTAAGGATAATATTACTTTAAAAAAATACGTCCAGGTGAAAAATAATGTTGTATTTTTGTAAGTTTGATGTATCAGATCTATTTTTACATGTTAATACCGCTACAGGCTCGCATTTTCAGGGAGCTCCATTCGCACGTGATGTCACTTTTTTAGTGGCGGATCACGAAGCGCAACTCGTTTTATAGAACGTGTATGAGCACCGTGCTCTTACATTTGTCAAACGGGGTAAGCGCACAATGGCGTCTCCAGTGTTAAATGCTCTAAGACTGGTAGTGACTTCCAAATAAACAATGTCATGATTCAGCGTGTTTCGGCGGTCATCAGATTAAACAGAAGTATCTCGATATCGAGCTAACCCAGGAACCAGCCATTGTGCCAGATTATCCAATATGTATAGTCGGCACGATCCAGTCCGGTTCAAAGATTTATCCGCTATACCTCTCAGCAGCCTCACCTTTATTGTGGTATCATTTATAGCAAACACGCTGATAATCAATTTAAATAATTTGAGTTGATTTTAATACTCAGTATGCTTAAATGGATAAATTCTATAATATGTTCATAAGCATTTCGGATCGATTTTGAAAAAACCAAACTGCATTAATAAATGTAAAACGATAACCAAAGCCACAAATCGAATTAATTGGTCTAGAACAAAGTCATGTAAAAGTTGAACGGAGATGCGATTTTCTAATAATCTCATTGCTACCAACATTAAAGTACTCGTGTACGCTACACCTTGTTTTGATTAATTAAAACACACCCAAACATAATAGATGATTCAATAATGTTTTATTTTAGTTAATGTTTTGTTTTATTAAATGTGCTTCAAGACTGTTGTCTTGACAAAATACCACGTAATCTTTATGTGGATGGCGTATATGACGTAATTTATCAAAAACAGTGTAATTTGAACTATAGTAATTCTTCCAATTGTGTTCGGTGACCGATTGTATTTAGTCATTAGTGTAATTTCTACCGCCAAATAAGTACATACTTTTTCTACAGAGGTGCATTGTGCCTTATCGTCGAACAAAAGGGTTTTATTCATTGTTTCTTATAAGGCAAAAGAGATATTGTTATGATTTTATTCATAAAGATAAAACAATATCTAAGTAAGTATAATAAAAAAGATATTTTATTATCATTCCCTTATATCGTTAAACTATTTGTTTGGTATGTGTTCTCTGATCTACATACAACACGCAAACTCTCCAGTAATAAAAAAAACAGGTATCGAGTGATAATAAGTCAATCGGGCAACAGCTCTTAACCAGGAGGCGTTAAGTTGCTTGCATCGGCTGACGGCTGAGGATGACCTCGGCCTCGCTTATCTCATCAGATTTATACGTCCAGTTTAAAATGAGCGCCCTCGTATTGTCGCCTTCATTACGCCGTTGGCTTTTGTGCTTCTCAGAAAACGGCAATATGTGCATGTATCTACTTTATTGTCGCAGGCCGGCATGATTGTGTTGAGTAGCGGGGGATAGACTGTATCTTGCTACTTGATACTCTATCTGGCTGGCACTGCGCTTACCATCAGGTGCAGTGTGGTCACTGCCAGAATAAAAAAATAAATATGTATTGAAGTATACTTTGTGGGAGCAAATCCCATGAATACTTTTTTATAACTGGCATGATGATTTCTTATATTTTTGAGTTGACTATTATTATGTAATATTGTTAGCTAATTAACGGGGTAAAATAATAAATAAATGACTGTCTCTGTGGCGCAGTGGTAATTGCGAATGCGTTACAACGGCTGTGCTGAGGTTTCGGGTTCGATCTTGGGTCGGGCAAAGTGATATTCGGGTTTTCTATTTAGAAATACTCAGGATCAGCTCGGAGTCTGGAATTGTGCCTCTTATCACATTATAGGACCGTAATAAATACGGCGGAAACAGGGTGTACTGGTTACACCTCAGCCTACCCCTTTGGGGATTACAGGCGTGAGTGTATATGCGTGTAATAAATAAATACACCAACAGTCACACACATAGTCCTAACCCCATACTATCAGGTCAAACCTGTATTGTGGGTATCAAGAATTACGAGAGACTACGGTCCCACAACACCCAGACCCGAAACAAATATCTGCCACAACACAAACACTTGTCTCAGTGCGGGAATCAAACTCACGACCTCTCGTTTCACAGCCTGCTCGCCACGGAGGCTGTCAAAAGGTCGTCTGGGACGGAGAAATAGCCCGATTCATAGTCATTTAGAGACAAAGGGACCACCCTCCTATCAGTCTGTGGTCTTTTTATGAAGATAGACTCTTTAGATCACTGAGATAATATAATCCAACTCATTGATTTTGCTGCTACAATTTTATGTTTTTATTCTGGCACGGCAAAGTGACCACACTGCCCCTAATGGTAAGCGCAGTGCCATCCAATTAGACTATCAAATAGCTAGAGACAATATATCCCTCGCTACTCAACACAATCATGCCAGCCTGTTGCTTTTTCACACTAGGCCATGGGGCAAGAAGGTGAAGAAGCGGTCGAGGGTCTAGTGTCAGAGTACTCAGAAGGCCGCAACACGGCCAAACACCGTACCCCAACTCTAGACCCCCGGCAGAAATGATATTATGTTGTATTAATGTTAAAGAAATATGGATACTGTTTTGTCGTTCGTCACCTATGCAAAAAATTACGTTACTTACGTAATCCCCCTAAATCATATTTAAATTAGATGGTACGCCGGACATTTGACAAAGTTAATAAAAAAAAATCTAATATATTTATTATAAATATAGGCATAAAAACGTGTCGACACCTTTTCTCTGATGGAAATTATAACCAAGTGCGAAAGAATATGAGTTTTCGAGGCAGCCCCTCCATTTGAAGCAGTCAATTTCCTTTTAAAAACTATACTTGTCAAAAGTTATATAATAAGATTATGAATAAATAACGACTTACAGTCACATACACAGTCCTTACATCCTAATCCTGTGTTATTTATCATAAGAAAATAAAATCGCAGAATTTCTGCCTAGAACACGCTTAGATTAAAATCTTTTAGCACGTTTATGGCCAAAAATATTAATAATATTATAGTTTATATCAATATTTCTTTTGTCATCACTCAATGTAAAGTTGTTCGTGTATAAAATTATTATTTCCTTATTGGATTTAATAGTTTACAGAAAATATCATTCTTTTTTTATCAGTATTTAACCTTTATTTCCGTAGTGGCACAACATGATCGAGGTCGCAGCGTTCGGAGCCGCTCAAGTGCACTCACACACCGCGCCCGCGCCAGCAACGCGCCGCGCCGCTTTTACAATCAAACTGTAACTCACTTCATTGTTTACAAATATCCAATTATCATTCATGTTTTTTTCGTCATGATAGATATTTTGTAAAAAAAACGGTGTTATTACACTTAAAATATAAAAAGATATAATATAAAAAATGGTGTCGTGTTTAGTTCAGAAAAACACACATTATTTTTAATGCAGATTAGTAGGTAGTATATAGGTAACTACTACGCAATACTAAAATTTTAATTTTATCATCGTCATACAAATACGTTTTTGTAAATGGTACGAATACATTATTAAATTTTATTTGCAAATTAGTTGATAATGGACGATTGCAGTTAATAAACTTAGTTAATACTACTGGTATTAACTAAAATAAAATATTAATGACCGTTGACACAACACTACAATGATTTTTTACAAAGGAGACAAAGGCGAGTTGTAGATTATAGTGTAATAAACGCAGCACGTAGTAGGTAGGTAACAAATCGATTACAATAATTGGGTGCGGACTGATGAGAAACGCCTCCACTTCATTATTATTTCATCGTTGTCCAATAGTCTCCACCATTAGATACACGCCATAACAATGTACATTTTTTTTTTTCTATGTTAAAAGGAGGCAAACGGGCAGGAGGCTCACCTGATGGAAAGTGATCACCGCCGCCCATGAACATCTGCAACACCAGAGGGCTTGCAAATGCGTTGCCGGCCTTTCAGGAAAGAATATGCTCTCTTCTTGAAGGTTCCCAAGTCGTAACGGTTCGGAAAGACCCCCGGCGATAACTGGTTCCACAGAGTGGTTGTGCGAGGCAGAAAATGCCTTAAAAATCGCGCTGTTGTGGAACGTTGGACATCGAGGTGGTGTGGATGGAATTTCTGGTTTGTGCGCGATGTCCGATGGTGAAATCTAGCCGCGGGGATCAATCCAAACAACTCCTCGGAACACTCCCCGTGATAAATGCGGTAGAAGATGCAGAGTGATCCAACATCTCTACGCAGAGCCAATGGATCAAGCCGATCGGAAAGAGTTTGATCGTCGATAACCCGAGCCGCCCTACGTTGAATGCGGTCAAATGGAAGTAGCTGGTATTGGGGTGCTCCCGCCCAGAGATGAGAACAGTACTCCATGTGGGGCCGAATTTGCGCCTTATAGAGATTTAGGCGTTGACCCGACGTTAAGTACCGTCTCGCCTTGCTGAGCACACCAAGCTTCTTTGAGGCCAATTTGGCCTTACCTTCCAATTGACCGCGGAACTGGACGTTGCTCGAAATGTCGACACCAAGTATTCCGATACTGGCTGTGGCAGACAAGGGAGTGTTCTCAAAATGAGGTGTTACGACAAATGGTGACTTTTTAGCGGTTAACGCGCAGACTTGTGTCTTTTTGGGGTTGAATTGGACTAAGTTTAGTCGACCCCAGTCCGAGATTTTGGCTAGCAAAAACTCGACTTCAGACACAAGTTTGTTCCGGCTCTCGTCGACGTATTCCCGAGAAATATTAGCACGGCCAGTGTACATTACATCTACAGTGCTATCATCCGCATAGCAATGAATGTTGCTGATTTGCAACATGTCATTGATATGCAGAAGAAACAGAGTAGGAGACAGTACACAGCCTTGTGGAACACCAGCATTGACAAATTTAGGATCAGAGCATGCACCGTCGACGACGACCTTGATGCTCCGATCTGCCAAAAAGCTGGTGATCCAATTGCATAATTTCTCGGGAAGCCCATAAGAAGGTAGCTTCGAAAGAAGCGCTTTGTGCCATACCCGATCAAAGGCCTTCGCTATGTCCAGACTGGCTGCAAGCGCCTCCCCCTTGGTCTCAACTGCTGCTGCCCATCTATGTGTCAGGTAAACTAGAAGATCACCGGCTGAGCGACCCCGACGAAAGCCGTACTGGCGGTCGCTAATCAGCCGATGCTCCTCTAGGTACCGCAGGAGCTGGCAGTTGATAATGGACTCCATTATCTTGGAGAACAAGGAGGTGATGGCTATAGGCCTGTAATTGGACGGATCCGAGCGGTTCCCTTTTTTAGGGATCGGGTAAACTAAAGCAGCCTTCCAGGATTTCGGGACTACGCCTAATGCATAGGAGTGCCGGAAAAGACGCGTTAGAACCGGTGCCAACTCGGGAGCACATGCCTGCAACACGATCGGAGGGATGCCATCGGGCCCATTCGACTTATGAATGTCCAAGGAAAGAAGTGCTTTGCGAACTGCACTTTGCCTGAATTTAACTTCAAGCATCGTACTGTCGCACCGCGGGATTGTCGGTGGTGAATTTCCTTGGTCATCCAGAGTCGAATTGGACGCGAAGAGAGAGCCCAGAAGATCGGCTTTCACCTTCGCGGTATAGGCCAACGAGTCATCCTCCGTGTGCAGAGGTGGAAAAGACGGCTTACAGAAATTCCCTAAGGCAGCCTTGGCGAGTGACCAAAATGCACGTGTTCCTGACGGGAGACGCGCCAGTCTCTCGCCAATTCTGCCAATGTGCTCCGACTTCGCTTTAGCAATAACACTTTTGAAGGACCTAGAGGCAGAGTTATACTCCTTTTTAAATGCGCTGGTATTTACATCACTAGACGCCGATGCGACAGCCCAGGCTTGGTAGCATTCCCGCTTTCGGCGTGAAGCCGTCTTGCAGGAACGACCAAACCAAGGCTGGGACTTGCCCCCGATGGGCACTGCAGAGAACGGAATAAAAAGTTCCATACCCTGAAGCACCACATCGGTGACAGAGTCAGCAACGACGTCAGGATCATCCGCCGAGAAGCAAATCTGCCCCCATGGGTAGGACGCAAAGAATGACCGCATCCCGTCCCAATCCGCTGACCTATAGTGCCATACGCGGCGGCAGCCCGCAAAGCGAGGCCGTGTCGAACGCGTAACTGGCACTGTGCTCCGGATAAGACAGTGGTCCGATGAACCAAGAGGAGGTTCGACGGAAACCAGGTAGCCATCCGGATGAGAGGTCAGCAGAAGGTCCAACAGGGAAGGTGTATGATCCTCCACATCTGGGATTCGCGTTGGCGAGGTGACCAGTTGTGTCAGATCATATGCTAATGCGAAATCATGGACAGATCTCCCCGCATGATCGGTGGTGCGTGATCTTAGCCATTCGGCGTGGTGGGCGTTAAAGTCGCCGAGAATCACGATCTCTGCGGATGGGATCTGCTGCAGCACAGAATCTGTAGCCATTTGCATGTGCTCAACGAGTCGGTCAGTTTCAGCATTACCGCTATGGGACCTATACAGGCACGCGTAGATTCGCGGATGGTCGTCGCAGTCTATGCGTAGCCAGAGGTTGGATAGGTCCCGCCCTTCAAGGCTGCCGAGGCGACGAGAGCAGATATCCTCTCTAATGTACACGCACACCCCAGCCCGCGGTACAAAGGAATGTTCCAGTTTGTACCCCGGGTAGGAGAGGAAAGACGTGTCAGCCGGAGAAGAAATCTGCGTCTCGGTCAGGAAGAGCAAGGCCGGTTTGGCCGTCTCAAGATGGAAGTGGACGGCGTTCAAGTTGGAATTCAGCCCCCTTATGTTGCAAAAGTCCACAGCAAGAGTGGAAGGGGTCGCCTTATGTTGCCTGCTCCGTTTGCCCCGAACAGGTGTGTAGAGCGCAAAATTGCCCCCCCCAGAATACGGAGGGCAGCCTGGACATCCACGCACAGGTGATGTACGACCTGAGCGTGGACGCCCAGAGAGGGATTCTCCACCGCGATGTACGCCGGTGGTACCCTCCTGGGGTAGTCGAACCAGATTTCGCACTGTCATAGTGGTGTGGGGGAAGGATAGGGAGAGTGGGCCTCCGGGACTCTCACAGACCAAACGAAACGCGACAGCATAGGTGCCACTTGACGCCGGTTTTCTGTGAGAGAGTGGTTCTTCCCCGGGCGTGCCGGCCCATTCGGCTGCTACTCGAAGGTGCGCAGCATGGCACTACCACAAGTTGGGTTGACATAAAATAGTAAGTCTTTGGCATAAATGGCACAATGATTGTATTATGAGCCCAGAGCCGTGGATGAGGAACAAGATTGAGGCATGCCCAAGCGTAGCCTATGCAGTATTTAAAATTTCTACCCGATTGCCACAAAAGGTAGGATTCAAAATTCAAAACTTTTCAAAATTCTCTATGTATCTAAGTATTTCTTTGGCATGCTAAGGCATCGTTTAGGCAGCTTAAAGGCTGACTTGATAGTTTAAGGATATGAGGTGTAGATAGATTCGTTGCGATTCCGGGACTGACAAACGTTATAAAATATGGCGCCTGTGATTAGAAAAGGAGAATAAAAAAATATTATAATTTACAGTTCTCAAATGAAAGATATTGAATAGCCAATTCCGAATATAATTTAAATAGAAAGAAAGAAAGAAAGAAAGAAAGAAAGAAATCATTTATTTGACCATAATCACCAGACCAGGTGGCAATAAACGATGAGTAAATAAATCAAATTTAAAAAAAAAAAACTTTAAGGGCTACAGGTATACAATTAAAAAAATAAAATAAAATAAAAAAGTCTCCCGGCATACTTATGCGCCCCAGCCACCCGTGTCCGAAGCATGACCAAAAAGGCCACAGGCTCAGCGTCCGCCAGGTGGGAGGGCCCACCTGACACTGATTTTCAGCAAAGGCCAAGGAGTGTCACACGGATGCCAGCATAAATAATACAAAATATTAATATATATTAAAAAATAAAATAACAATAATGAAAATAATACATAGTTATAGTTATAGTTAGTACGTAAGTAAATGTGAAGTATGTGACAAACAGCAGTAAAGCCGCGCTGCATCGGCGGGGCAAGCACGGGGTGCGCGGCGCGGACGCAACCGAGTCCACCGCCATCGATACTAAATATACTTTTGTGTTACCGTTTTGATACAAACTGAAAAAATATAGGTACCTACTTTTAACGGAAAGGTTTCATTCATTACAGTTATTTTATTGTGCTGCCTGAACAGCTCATTCATAAATTAAGCTAAAAAGCTAAAAGATTGCGTTTAAAATAATATTATAAACGTAATCGGGTTTTTGTTTTTTAATCATTTACTTTTTATACAATTGGTATAGCAAAAAACAGCGATAGCCTAGAAGTGGTACGAACTGCCGCGTGCCGCGACGAAACGCGTAAGTTCTTATTATTACTCGTAAGTCGTAACTAACACTTCTTATTAGTAGAGGAGGCCCTAGAGTGCCCAGCAGTGTATAATACCGGCTATACCGGGCTAGTATTAATATAGCTCTGAATGAAGAGATACCGCCTCCCACCTAGTGCCTTATTGGCCTATTTTACTCCAAAATAAATTAGTTTAGATATTTAAGTATTTCACGGTACGAATATGTACGAGTACGGTGTTATGTGAATGATTCATTCATAAAATTTGTAAGTAGTTAGTATAGTTCTTATTATCCTTCAATGAAAAAAGTGTTAATTAGATAATTGTTTCGAATACTTGCTGTGGTCTACCGTTGGATGCTATTAGTTAACATTAATGATAAAAAAACTAATGGACATACCAACCAGATAAGCCAAAGTACCAACTAACTGTTGTTCATTAAACGATCCCATTTTTTTGTTCACCGGTCAATTACATTTTTATGAAGTCAAATAATGGAAATAAATAGATTTACATACTTACATCCGAAAAGCATTACCCTCCTTTCTTTATGCAATGGGATAATTAAATAGTCATTAATGAGAAAACCATAGACGTAGGCTTAAATAGACGTCGCAAGTGCTTCAGTACTTGTAGTTCTGTATGAAATGAGCGTGCCACTTTTGAATGCATGCGTGATGAGAAGCATACTCAATAACTTTAGAGGACTTTTCGTAATAATACTTTACGCCACGAAACCTATTCTTCGAGTGGTCTTTCTGCGATTAAGTCGAATGCAGACTAAATCAGTTTACGCTTGGCAAAATATGACTAAACAATAAACATAATACCTTTAGTCAACATTTACATTTAAATGTTATTTGAATGCTTGTAATAATTACTAAATTCTTTGATGATGCAGCTACTATAATAAATCAAAATATTCAATTTGTTACTCATTGTTTATTTCGGTTTGAGAAATTATTCATCTGAAAATATTTATTTTTATTCGTGGCGCAGTGCCTGTTTAAGCCTAACCAGTAACCACGATATGTTTATAATTTACAGTAGTTAGGTTTAATTCAGAAATATACAATTGGTGTTGAGTCGGAACTATGAGCAAAAGCTAATAGTAATTAATATAGGATAGTTTCCATGTTTAATTTGTTGAACGGTGACAACATTTTTGTTTCAAGAGTTTTAGTGACGTGAAAACAAAATTAATTTACGTTTATTAGGGAAATATAATGCATAAGTTTTTTTCTGTCTTTTGCGTATTTTTTTTCTATTATGTTAATAAACTTTAAGTCTCCCAAAAGATTGGTCAGATGCATTTTAACCGATTTTAAAAAAAGAAATAAGTTCTCAATTCGTCGGAATCTTTAGACAAAAAGATGATCTACAAAAATTGTTAAAAGCATGTGTTTTAGGCAGCGATCTATATGTACTACGTACTAGATGCGGCGACCAGAACAAACATTATGTTCCACCGAGTTGAGGTGTATACTCCACACCGACGTTAGTATGCTTCATGCCACCTACGAATGCACATCAGTTAATTTGAGTTATTTGTAGCGACATTCCCGAACAAATCTGCCTTAAATTGATTTACAGTGAAACTGTTAATAGTATATAAGGTAAATAACATAATTTCATAATGTTTAGAACGTAATATCAATAAATATTAATTAATTTCAATTCTGAATACGGGAACTCTATATTTCACAACAAATTCATTATATAAGGTATTAACATTGCTTTAATAGAGCATCCAAATAGCAAGCTTACCTTAAAAAAAAATATCTATACTTATTAAAAAAAGCGCTGTCAGAAAAACATAAAACTCTATCTACTTAAAATGCACGGATAACTAGATTTCATTTACCTATCTATTTACTGCACGTACCTATGTGGTTTCTGCTAATAATAAAAGTAAGAGGTCGGTAATGTTAACACTGTGTAGTCGACTTTTGCGTAGACATAACGCGCCAGATTTTCCTCATTTCAGCTTATGATTTTGTATTAATTCCGAGAAGGTTATCCCGCCCATAATAATAAATTTTACCTTTCTTACTATTAAATATAATTATACTGTATTCACGTAAAACCACTTCTAATCTGATAAATTGGGGGATTTGTAATAAAAACATCAAAATATCATAGTTTAGATAAACTGACGAAATACACGAGTGAGAATAAAAGGGACGGATGATGATTACCTAAGTTAATTTCTTATTGTGCCAGTGGCCATTCTTGTGCCAGTGGCCATTCTCTGTGCCAGTGGCCATTCTTGTGTCAGTCTGTCCGTCTGTCACGTAGAATGGTTCGGGATTGCGACCCCGGCCACTCGAGCCGTCAGCGCTGCGTTCCATCACTCCCCCCGTGGCTCTGATGTCCTCCTCCACCCTTTCCCGTCCCGTTACTGGTGGTAGGGCTCAACTGTAAGTGAATTTTATTTACTTATGGTTGGGCCCGAACGGATTGGTACCACCGTCTAGCCTATTTCTGCCGCGAAGTAGTAATGCGTTCCGGTGGAAAGGCTAGAAAACCGTTCCCTCTGTCCTCTCCTTTCCCTGGTGGTACAGTTTGGACGGTACCCGTGATATGTGGAGCTGTGGTGTTGGTCGTCGCGTGGATCTCATCTGTGGGGGGCTGGCGTGGGGTACAGGGAGACCCGATGGGAACGGCCACCGCCGGCCGCCTGCCGGTCAGTAGGGGACCTGAACCCGGGGATACACTTTTTAAAAATTCCCTCCCCGGGAAGCTGTCCCACCAATCGGCGAAAATCCCGTAGTCCAGTCGTCGTGCCAGTGTGGGAGACAGGAGTGGATCCCGGCGACTGTACACGGGGGGGCATCGGGGGCCCTTCCGTGCCTCGCGCCAGCTCCCCGCATTACCCACGTGACCACCCTGCACCTGGCTCTGCGACTATATGTCGCGAGTGCCGTCTAAATTTCACTGCCCCCTCACATCTCCTTTCCCCCACTACCAAATCTAATATGAAGGCATATGAAAAAAATTAAAAAGAGTAAACGTACTTCGGCGGATACCATATCCACTTTAACAGTAGACTTCTGCAATGTCAGGGGTCTGCACAGTAACCTAGACGCCGTACATTACCACCTAGAGTCGGCGCGGCCTGCCCTGCTCTTTTTAACTGAGACGCAGATATCTACCCCTGACGATATCTCGTACCTCAACTACCCCGGTTACGTGCTGGAACATTTGTTCCTGCGTAAGGCCGGGGTGTGCGTTTTCGTCAGGGATGATATATGTTGTCACCGCCTTCGGGGCCTCGAGCATCGGGACCTGTCAATCTTGTGGCTATGCGTACAGTACGGGGGTCGTACCCGAGTCTACGCTTGCCTTTACAGGTCCCATGCCGGTGAAGCGGGGTCTTCTCATTTGTTCGAGAACGTCCAAGTGGGGACTGACCGATCTCTAGAGCAGTACCCATCCGCGGAGGTGGTGGTCCTTGGAGACTTCAACGCTCACCATGCTGAGTGGTTGGGTTCTCGGACCACCAACGCTGCGGGTCGGTCTGCTTATGAGATGGCTTTGGCTTACGGTCTCACACAACTGGTAACTCAGCCCACCCGAGTTCCGGATGTTGAGACCCATGAGCCCTCTCTGTTGGATCTTCTGCTGACCACCAATCCTGAGGGATATAGGGTAGTGGGCGACCCCCCTTTGGGGTCATCAGACCACTGCCTTATTCGAACCTCAGCCCCTGCGGTTTATCCCGATCGCTCTTCAGCGACTGGGTTCCGCAGGGTTTGGCGGTATGGGTCAGCTGATTGGGAAGGGATGCGTGAATTCTTCGCTTCCTTCCCATGGAAGCGTTTCTGCTTCTCCTCCGAAGATCCTGATGTTTGTGCGGACCGCGTTAAGGACCTGGTGGTCTTGGGGATGGATCTGTTCATCCCCAATTCCAGGGTACCTGTCAGGCGGCGCAGCCGGCCCTGGTACAATAGTACCTGTGCCGAAGCTGCACGCCTTAAGCGGTCCGCATACGGGGCGTGGAACGAAGCCCAAAAGCATCAGGGTCCAAACGCAAAGGAGGAGAGGCGGAAATTTAATGCCGCTTCTAGGTCCAACAAAAGGGCTATAGCCAAGGCCAAGGCAGGACATATTGGCAGAATTGGCGAGCGGCTAGAGAGTTATCCGTCTGGCAGTCGGGCTTTCTGGTCGCTTGCCAAGGCTGTCCAGGGTAACTTCTGCCTGTCCAGTCTCCCACCACTGCGTAAGGCCGATATCTTGGCCCAATCCTTTGCCTCGAACTCGACTTTGGATGACGGGGGAGCTACTCCACCAAAACTTCCCCGGTGCGAGTACTCCCTGCCTGAAATCCGCATCAATCAGCGTGCGGTCAGGCGGGAGCTTAGGCTCCTTAACATCCGAAAGTCGAGTGGGCCGGACTGCATCCCCGCAGTGGTTCTTAAGACGTGCGCCCCTGAGTTGACCCCCATTCTCACGCGCCTTTATCGTCTTTCGTACAACTCCAAAAGGGTTCCTGCTTCGTGGAAGGTTGCCCATGTCCATCCGATCCCTAAAAAAGGTGACCGGTTGGACCCCTCGTGTTATAGACCGATAGCCATCACATCCTTGCTCTCTAAAGTCATGGAAAGAATAATTAACGCCCAGCTTATGGGGTATCTGGAGGAGCACCAGCTGATTAGCGATCGTCAGTACGGTTTCCGTCACGGTCGCTCAGCTGGTGATCTTCTTGTTTACCTCACACATCGCTGGGCGGAGGCTATAGAGAGCAAGGGTGAGGCTATGGCCGTCGGTCTAGACATCGCGAAGGCGTTCGATCGGGTATGGCATGGGGGCCTTCTATCGAAGCTACCATCATATGGAATCCCCGAGGGACTCTGCAACTGGATCGCTAGCTTTTTGGATGGTCGGAGCATTAAAGTCGTCGTAGACGGCTACTGCTCCGACGCTTTGTCCATTAATGCTGGCATTCCACAAGGCTCGGTGTTGTCGCCGACACTATTCATTCTGCATATCAATGACATGCTGTCTATCGATAGCATGCATTGTTATGCAGATGATAGTACTATCGACGTGCGATACACCGGCCAGCAGGGTATCCCTCGGAGCACTTTGGAAGAAAGACGGTTAGAACTTGTGTCGGAAATCGAGAGCTCTCTAGGGCGGGCCTCTGAATGGGGTGAAAGGAACCTAGTTCACTTCAACCCCACGAAGACACAAGTTTGCGCGTTCACCGCAAAGAAGGACCCATTTGTCATGGCGCCACAGTTCCAAGGAGTCACTCTCCGGATTTCCGAGGGTATTGGGATCCTCGGCGTCAATATATCGAGCTTGGTCCAGTTTAGGAGTCAAGTGGAGGACAAAGCCAAATTGGCTAGCAAAAAATTGGGGATTCTGAACAGAGCGAGGCGGTATTTCACGTCGGGCCATAGATTGGCGCTTTATAAAGCGCAAGTCCGGCCCCACGTGGAATACTGTTCTCATCTCTGGGCAGGAGCCCCGAAATACTTGCTAGACCCACTTGACTCCTTACAGAGGCGGGCCGTTCGAATTGTCGGGGATCCTGATATCACGGATAGCCTGGAACCGTTGGGGCTGCGGAGAGACTTCGGGTCTCTCTGCTTGTTCTATCGTTTGTTCCACGGGGAGTGCTCCGAGGAACTGTTTAAAATGGTGCCTACATCACCATTTTATCATCGCACCACCCGACACCGCAACAGAGTTCATCCATACCACCTGGAAACGATTCCGTCTAGCACGGTTCGTTTCCAGCGTTCATTTTTACCACGTACGTGCAAGCTCTGGAATGAACTCCCTGCTGCGGTGTTCCCTGAGCGCTATGACATGTCCTTCTTTAAACGAGGCTTAAAGAGAGTAGTCCTTCAACGGTAGGCAGCGGCTTTGCTGTGCCCTGGCATTGCAGAAGTCTATGGGCGGCGGTGACTACTTACCATCAGGTGGCCCGTCTGCTCGTCTGGCTATCAAGGCACTAAAAAAAAAAAAAAAAAAAATTCAGTATTAATAAAAATAATATCATTGATTAAAATATTGACCAATAGTGTGTCGAGCCATGCAAGGTTCCGTAGTTGTAATTATAACCAGATATGAAAATCGTTTTTAATTTTACAATTTTTTTAATTTTTGTAATGTCCTATACATTTCAACGTGTTCTAAGGTCCTTTTATAATTGCAATCAAGTATTATACCTAGTAATAAACTGTGTTGCTACTGTGCATGAGTTTCTTAGCACCATCGTAGTCCACCACGCTGGCATAGTGCGGGTTGGTAGATTTGAAATGGCTTATAATTTTTGAAGTGAAAACTTCTTTAGGCACATTGGGCACTTTTGGGATGGGGAAAAGCATTGAACTCGCGTGACCATCACGCTCAAATTGTTTTACTATTGACATAAGCACGCCTATGAAGTTCTATAATTATTGAAAAGCAATCATAAACAAAAAAAGTTACTACTTCATGGACGCTGTTTCAAAAAGAACACAGTAATTTCAAAGTTTTAAATTTTCACTCGTGTCGGTAGTCGCCATTACTGTCTGTGTTGTTTCTAGGTAATTCTTAGATATGTAGGTTTATTGATTGTTGTTTATCGCGATGTTTCAAGCGGGCGAGGATGGAACCCATAACCTCGATCTCGGTAGGTCTTTCCACCTCCCGCTAGGAGGACATAGGCACTATTGGTATTAAATGATTTTTGGTTTTGCTAAATCACTTCGTATTGGCGATTACTTACAAACACGTTATTTGATTAAACTTATCCGATAAGGAAATAAAAAGTATGAAATTGTGCTCCTTTAGATATCAATAAAATCATCCTCCTGTCTTTATCCATCGTGCTCGTAGATTCTATCAGCGGTACATGTTTGTGTATATTGGTTTTGTGTTTCAACACGTACTCTCAACTAGCAATTTATTTGCCTGTTATATCTGGTGTTAAGTCCAAACTCAACAAGGTGGTAGAGCAACTCTTGAATGCATGCATAAAAATGCCATACTTAAATTGACAGTGTTAAAATGATTGACGCATACTTTAAAATAATAGTGAACATCATTAGAGCAATAGATAATTAGCATTAGCGCATATACTAAAATTATAGAATTTATGATGGATCAGTAAAAAAAAATGACAGAAAAGCGAGAGATTCAGTGGATGGTACATTGCTAGTACCTACTGTTACAAGAGACTCGCATATGCATCGGTAAACAATAGCCCTATTGTTTAGATTTAGAAAGTGTTAAATATGTCTGCCCCAATCATGGACAGAGAGATACGTCTCTACCGACATTTGTGATTATTTCATTATTGACATATATATAATATAGCTTTGCTGTCCATGCCTGTCTGTGTTGTCATACTAGTATGTGGGACTACGGGAAAAATAAAAAAAGTCATGGTATTTTATAACATTACGTGCGATATCAAAATGAATTTAATATGGAATACACGGGTTATAATGATATTTAAGGTTAATAATATACTACTGTGAAAAAAAGTCTCATTTCGTTTATTAAATTAATTATATTATTTGTTGATTTTAAAGTTTCAATTATTAGTCGGTGTATATAATACTAGCCCTGTATTAAACATTGTCCCACTGCTGGGCACGGGCCTCCTCTACTAATGATAGGGGGAGTTAGGCCTTAGTCCACCACGCTGGCCTAATGCGGGTTGGCAGACTTCTCATACCTTCGATAAAATTCTCAGATATGCAGGTTTCCTCACGATGTTTTTCCTTCACTGTTAAAGCAAGCGATAATTAACATTTTAATACACACATAACTTTAGAAAAGTCAGAGGTGTATGCCACTTGGGTTTCGAACCTACGACTTTCGTCTTGGCAGTCCGTACCGCAACCAACTAGGCTATCGCTGCTTGTCGGTGTATATAAATAAGTTGAATTACAAACTATTTCTTTCAAATGACTGATCTTCAAAAACTAGATTAATCTCTACGTTATCATGCGCAAAATTATGTTTACAAGTACAATTAAACAAATGCAGTATTTGCGAATTAATTGTAACGTTTGTAAACACTATGGAAACATGATACATGTTTTACACATGAATAGGTGTTCGTTCAGAGCAATTTTAGCACGCTTCATAGTTTTGGAATGAACTTCATGAACTTAATTTATATCGCTATAGCAAAATGTATTGTGATGTATTGATAGTTGTACTAACCCATACCATTCAAATTATGTTTTTTTAAATACACTTTTTAATAGACTTTTTAATAATCCCTGAAACTTCCAAAATTGACTTTACTATAAAATGGTTGGTGTGGTATTGGAATGGTTATGCTTTTACCTAGACTTTGAGTTATGTTATGTGTTTTGTTCCTTTTTTTTCTTGCTTTAATGGCTTAAATGGGTGTATTACTACGGAGGAGCGCAGATGTCTGAAATACAGATTCAGAATATAATTCAGACACAGATGCACATATTGTAAATTTTTAAGCATTTTTAAACTGTACATGAAAAAAAAAGTTGAAAACTGAGTATTTACTGAAGGCAATATTTTATCGAAGCCTACATGCGATTATAGCGACGACGCGGGCGTGGTAAATCATCTCGTGCCGAATGACAGCGCGGCACGACGGGTGTCTTTAATATGTCACATTTATTTACTTTATATCACCTGTAAAGTGGAATTTGGTGTTATATTGACAGATGTTTGTAAACAATAAAAATAATGTAAAAATCCATACTGAGAATGATATAATCTCACTGGTCTAGTGGTAGTATGTATATACGCTGTCAAACCGATAAAGTCCTAGAGTCGCAGCTTGGTCAATGAAAAATGTTTGCGAGCCTTGATTCGAACACATGTGAATGTTTCGAATGTGCCCGAAACGGAAATATGTGTTCAGTGTGATAGGCATACCCCACGTCAATTTATCACAACATGGAATGAAATAAACTGTATGAATCATGAGAACACTAATTGCACCTCTATCTGCACTTTAGGGAATAGAGTAAAACTAAACTTATACTTTCTTATCGGCTGAGTTTCTTGGTACTGCTTCTCAGACCAGTGGGCATTTCCGAAGCACCGGTAGATAAACTTAATGACCTGTAAAAAGTGCCCCTAGTGGCCTAATTTACTAAATAAACGATTTGATTTGATTTTGATATCATATTTATATATCACAATCCTTCTCACGCGTATTTATCATTCTTTGATTCTTGTTGAATTTTTATTTCGCAAGTAGCTAAATAATTCTCTTTTGTGTGTTGCTTTATTTATTATTGGCTATAGCTACATGATTAATTCACAATAAACGAAAATAATAACCTACATGAGGTAATATAGGAAGGATTTGGGCTGTTTCACCCATGGACTCCCATTGGACACAAATTTTTGATCACTCAGCATTTCCCAATCTACACTCATGACTCAGTCCCGTATTGTAGGAGTTAAAAACTACGCGAAACTAATGTCCGTGGTTAGACCGCGAAAAATAATGAAAAGCTACGAAAATATACCAATTACCGTTAGAAAACTCTATCATGCATAACGAAGTTAAGCTAAAAATGTGTTTGAGTATTTCCTCATTTTCCTAAATTGAGGTAATATTAAAAAGAATTAAGTTTATTTGATTAGTAAATTA
The DNA here is from genome assembly GCA_905220505.1 of Laothoe populi. NCBI lineage: Eukaryota > Metazoa > Arthropoda > Insecta > Lepidoptera > Sphingidae > Laothoe > Laothoe populi. The sequence goes on from HG992148.1 coordinate 14,971,653, forward strand.
CCAGCGTAATGTAGATAGTACAGACACGAAGGTGTTTAGAATATAACCCGCATTCATAAAACTTATCTACAGTACGATAATAACTGATGGACAATGTCTCCTAATAGTCTTCAGCCATTCTTGCTAATTAAAATTCTTTTTACTATTGTTGCGTTCAACCGTCAATATCACGAGAGTATTTTTTGTTCTAAGATAAATAAATATTAATAATATGTATTTGCTTTATTTTAATTTTATTTTCTTTATGAATTTTCAAGGTTTTATTTAGAATGTGTTGTTGCTTTTCACTCGTAGAGAAATAACAAAAGCTAAAAATAGACATATAGGTAAATTAAAATATATTTTGCATAAAATTCGCGTATTTTGAGATTTTCATTTATTTAAAATGTCTATGATTTTTTATTCTGGCACGGCAAAGTGACCACACTGCACCTGATGGTAAGCGCAGTGCCGTCTAGTTAGAGTATCGAGTAGCGATAGACAATCTATACCCGCTACTCAACACAATCATACCGGCCTACTTCTTCACACTACGCCAAGGGCAAGAAGATGAAGAATCGTTCGAGGGTCTAGCGTCAGAGTACTCAGAAGGCCGTAAAAACCGGGTATACACTGGCTCATCACGGAATTTAACTAAGGCCAGACGAATATTAATCGCAATTGGGCCTGCAAGGGTCTGCAACGCGTTAAGCGGATACGCACACGGATTGCCCCATGAGTCTGTTTCGGTAGATACCACATTAGCCCTTCTGCTTACCACAATAAATAATTTCAAACCTAGTGCACATAGTTTTTCTAAATACAAAATGAAGCGCTTAGCTATGTCTCTATTTTGTTTGGAGTGGGATACAAAATTAGGTGAAAATTAATAAATAATTTTTTTAACAGCGCACGGTTAAAATTTTAAACTGAAACATTATTAGCACTGCGTTTTGTGGGCTTCTGCGCCTTTTATGCTGGATGTTCGCAGAGATCCGCTAAGCTTAGCCCGACGTCATTTACCACCGCCATTTTTTTATTTATTTGCAGAACATTTATGTGTAAATCAGTGTTCTAAGCGAGATTAGACAAACTATGTCTACAATGGAATACGTTCTATCATATAGTCTGTCCAATCTACACAAATCTTTTTTTTTAATTATTGTCTGTCTGTCAACATCACGTCTAATGTAATGTATTTTAACAAGAAGAAGAGAATCGCAATCCATACTAATACTATAAATGCGAAAGTAACTCTGTTTGTTTGTTTGTTTGTTACCTCTTCACGACTAAACGGCTGAATGAATTGTAATGAAATTTGGTAAGGGAATAGATTATATCCTGGAGAAGGACATAGGCTTTCTTTTTTCTCAAAAAAACAACCTTGAAAGGGGTCAAATAGGAGTTCAAAATTTGTATGGGAAATCCATAATTCCTCGACTTAGGGATCTGTAAATTCATATTTAGGCTTTTGGTAAGAAATAAAGAAATACGTGTTTCAGCGTTTTTGAAAAATCATCCCTAAAAGGGGCAAAGTGAGGTTAAACTTATGGGGTATTCTTTAGATGCAATCTCAAGATTCAGGCAAAACACCTGAGAGGCTGGACAATCGCTACAGGTGCCTCAGTGCAGAAGACAACTCCTTGGATTGTATACTTCTGCTCCCGAATATAACCTTCACGCAGGCGGAGCCGCGAGCAACAACTAGTATAATATATATGGAAAAGGGAGAAAGTTGTTACGAAATTAAGTTGTTTCCTCTTGCTCTCTCAGTTTAAAGAAAACTCTTTATAACGTAATAAAATATTCGGTCCCTTCAGTTTCGCTACATAGAGTTTACACATATATAAACGAAATATTAAACGACTCCAAAACGGCTTAAGTGATTTTGCTGAAATTTTCAGGCAATATTCAGATTAGCCCAGCGGGTCATCCTGTAAAGTTTGGTGGCGTAAACAGAAATGTTATTTTGGCTTTTTGGTAGTTTTGTCTCATATTTTCTTAGATAGGAGTAGTTATTGTGTCGGTTCCACGGGATAGCGACAAACTCATTCAACGTGGACAAAGTCGCTGGTAAAAGCGAATAATATCATAAATACAGACTTTTAAAAAAATATATTAGAATATATCAATCCAAAAACGATTCAAAGTCCGCTAAATATATTCAGTGATTGCATTTTAATTTGTATTTGAATGTCATAACGTCACATTAAATTATTAATCAACAGTAACATTGCGGTCTTAACAGAGTAGTTACTGTGCCTGTACTGTAGTTTTGTGAACTCTAGTAGTACTGACTGTATGGGCTGTGTTGACGGGGCAGAACACATTTTGCATCGCGCTGTCATCGTGTTGTCCAGACTCCAGATGCAAAGAAGTATGAAAGTGATTGTATCGTACGAAAGATTTAGATAAAGATTCAGAGGTACAGGTGGTAGTATTCCTCTAACGAAGATTTTGCTGGTGGTAGGATATTTATATCCGCCCGGTTAGCGACCACCGTACACAGGGTGTAAAACCCGCCATAGTGGCCCACTCATATGTGTCGCGTGCCGAGGGTCTAGAGTTCGGGTACGATGTTTGGCCGTTTTCTTTTCTTCTTCACCTTCTTGCCCATGTCGTAGCTTGAAGAAGCAGGCCGGCATGATTGTGTTGAGTAGCGGGGATAGATCGTCTATCGAGTATCGCTACTCAATACTCTAATTGGATGGCACTGCGCTTACCATCAGGTGCAGTGTGGTCTCTTTGCCGTGCCAGGATACGAAAAGACGAAGTGTCGTGTAATTCTTCCGGTACCGGTACCTAATCGCGGTAGATTGAGAATGGATTGACGTCGCTTTTGATATTTGTGTAGTGTGCAATATGTGCCGGCAATATGTGAAAACGCAAAACACAAAGTTATGCCCGTCTGTGATAGCCTAAGTAGACTGCTCTTTAAAAATGTTTGAATCATATTACACATTAAATACTTGTAAATAAACAGCTACAACTAGAAGAAGAAAGCTATTCTTCGGACGTTTTTTTGGGTTATTTGCATAAAAAATAAAGTTAAATAAGAAGGTGATTGTGAAAGTTAGCATCGCCGCGAAAGTTAAAATAGATACTTATGTTCTGTAGTCGCAATAAGTACCACATACAATAAATTACTAATTTATTTATGTACCCACTCAGGTAAAGATAACATCATCATATATCATATGCTATTTGTACATCATAATATTATTATTATGTATGATCAATGTATGTGTGGATACATTTATAACGTTGAATGATAATATGTAACTGGATATAAGTATTTTGGTTTTTTTGTGGTAGTGTCACCGATAAAAAATCAGTAGGCGGATGGTAAAAAAATCTTTAGTGGGTGAAGTTTCATTTGTAAACCGGCTTACTGAACGAATTAAAGTAGGCCAACGATCGCCGCACGCGATTTGCTACTAGTTGGCACTATTCTTGGGACTCAACAAAAAACTGCTTATAATATTATGTTCACTGGCAGACAAACATCATAGTAGACATTTTTTACTAAGTTAACATTTGGGTCCGTACAACGGATGTAAATGATTCTTCATAGGTGTAGTTTAATTTGTATTAACAGTACCTATATATGATTATGCAATGTTTTTAAAGGACGATTTAGGTTTTTTACAAATAACTTAAAATCTTGAATTTACATACCTTTTTTATACTTGGTATTTCAATAATTGCTCTCATCATCTAATGACTCATTTTCATAAATAAAAGGACTCAGGTACCTGCCTCTTTTACACTTGTTTACATTTACACAATATGGTAACATCAGAAGTCACAGCCCATGCGAGATGAAAATTTTGCCTCCAAGAAGAAAAATAACCCTATATATTATATTAATCAAGATTTATAAGTACCTACACATATTTATAAAAATGTGTTCTTATCTATCGCAATAACATATCTACGTCAGTACGGAGAAAATAAATTGTGAAAAATAATTAAAGTAATTCTTATATCTGTCACCGCGCTTTATTAAGCGTTAAGTGCGATTGTCGCTAATGAAATTATAAATACAAATATAATCTTATATAATTAATTAATAGCAATCTCCTCAAAATTCACATGCAAACCGTATCTGATGACAAAAACCACTTGTTCTTAAAGTAAGTAAAAAAAATAATTACTATAACCATTTTCTAAAACCTGTTACTGCTGTAGTAGGACAACAAACCAGTTTTTTCAAGAGTTGAATAACTTTTTTATAATGCTTTATTTACATGTATTGTCACGTGCCACTATATAAACAAACCGGTCTCTGTCATTCAACAGCAGAACGCGCTCGGATGAACTCACCGTTGTCGCAGGTGTATCCCCAGTCGCAGTCTGCCATTTTCACTGAACTATTGTCCGCGTCAAGTTATTCCTTTTGGTGTTGAAATAGTTAGGGGGGTGTGAGGGGTAGTGTGAGACGCGTGTCAACCGAGTGCACGGGTGAGCGTGGTCGGGTCGTGACTGCGTGCGAGTGCGCGCGGCGCAACCGCTTTATAGAAGGGGCATCGAGCGACTCGCTCTAGGCGGAGGCGACGGCGGGCGCTGGTGCTGAAGATGGCGCGGGGTCGGAGGTGCGGACTGCGGGCGGTGGCAGCGCACTCGCGTCGCGGCTAGCACACGCTGCGCTGCTCGCCGCACTCCGACACACTGCGCTCGCGGCGCGGCGGCTCGCAGCGCGCGACACCCGAGCTCCGCCCCACCGTGTGGCTTTCAACAGTTTCCACTCACAATTTTATTTGTAATTACACTATTTACTCATCAAATAAATTGTCCCATTGTAATGGCAACGATATAGGTAGCATGCCTTTTATGATGACGTCAAAAACAGACAAGACGAATAACTATTTCTCATAGTTTTGCGGTTTGCATACGTATTAGGGATAGGTGTAGTAACTTATTGTAAATATTAATAACTTCACAGCTATCAGACTAGAAAGAATATCCAATCATAAGAAAAATTATCAAAATTGGGAACAATATTTAAATTAATGTAATACTTTATGTACAAAATTACTCTACGTCTTTTCGCACTGATCCTTTTACAGCTAACGTAGAAACAACAATGTTTCCCAAACAAATAGGTACTTCGATCTAAAAAGTAGTAGCTAATGGATACCTAATTATTATTCGCAGAATTCCAGGAACGGAAGTATAAAGAGTTCAACACGCAGAGCGTATATAGTACGAGTAGTTCGTTTATTTACTTTTAGCAAACTATTTCGTAGAGTTCACTACAGCAAATTAAACAAGCAATGTGTTCATGGTTGTAGATTCAGATCGTATAAAAGAATTCAACGCAATATTTCAATCGTGTTCGAGTTTGCAGTGTTGTAGAGATGTTTCAAAGAAGGTTGTTTACTACATTACTTATTGTCAATTGGATTGAATTTTAAGGACTCGGTAACAATGTGTGGCCTATTTTGTTCCAATTTAGGGCCTAGTTGTGAATTGTATGTAAGTAATGCTATTGGGTACTGTAATACTGACGTACCCTATGCGTACAAGTTCCTTAAATATACTGGAAAAAGTATGGCCTGTGGTGCACACCGTATTTCTATTTCATATCTTTACACGTACACAAATTTCAAGTAAAAACTCGTATTTATTTTTATATTTTGTAAACCGATAATATCTTATGTTTATTAGATAAAAACGTGTGTAACTTCAATTTACCGTTGTACTCACCTTAACTAATACAAACAAAAATGAACTTATGAATGCGCAAAAAGATCCCATAATTATTAGAAAAATCGAGACACTTGATCCTATCGAATAAAAAAAATAATACAAGCCCTGTATTAAACATTGTTTCACTGCCAGCACGGCACGGGCCTCCTCTACTAATGAGAGGGGTTAAACCTTAGACTACCACGCTGGCCTAATGCTGATTGGTAGACTTCACGTACCTTCGAAATTCGTATAAGAATTCTCAGATATGCAGATTTCCTCACGATGTTTTCCTTCAGCGTAAGCAATACACACATAACTTTAGAAAAGTCAGAGGTGTGTGCCACTTGGGTTTCGAACATACGACTTTCGTCTTGACAGTCCGCACCGCAACCAACTAGGCTATCGCTGCTATAAAAAATATTGCTTCAAAATTGGTCCACTAGGAAATCTTGTATACACAACTAAAAAATAATGTGGGTAAAAAAAGTATTACTTGCTAGAATATAGTTCTGTATTTTATACTTCAGGCTATAAAACCGGTCAAGTCACAGTCAAAACTCGTGTGGAAAGGGTTCCGTACTATTTCCGCCATGGAAATTTACACAAATAGCTTTATCGTTTAGAGTTTCTTGTAAACTATGAGAGAAAGCCCTACATTATCAATTTATTCAAAGTTTTAGGCTCTGTAGTTTATGTAGACAAGGGAGGAGAATGTTACCTGGCTTGAAAAAGTTATTATTTCATATATTTTCTTTTGTAACCTTTGCTCTTTATTATTTTACTTACAATACACTGTACGTATTAAGGAAGAATGATAAATATTCGTTCGTGTTTGTGGTTATTGGACTAACCCGTTGACACACAAGCAACAAATTAGTTCACAATCGTGATCGTATTAATATTTAGGTTTGTCTTAAGTCTATATTTACATACCTTTATTATCTGTCTATGCGTGGATAAACGGTGGAATGGTTATATGTATCCATTTCATCTACTATATCAGTAAATAAATAAATATATGTATTTCTAAGTACTTTGAAAATAAGGTGCAAAATATATTTTTATTTTAGTTCATGTGCATTTTTATGTACTTACTGTTTAAAATAATTTATTCGTAAGTATTGTAACATCTAACTGGAGATTTGAACTACAGTACCAACATATATTCACAGTTTTTTTATGGCGGACGCCTTGGTAAATTTATATGGTCTAATGTGCACATATACCAAGATGTTCTTTTTCCAAAAACATTTTTTGACAACCTGTTTATTATTTCCTCAAAACCAAATCATGGTTCAAAACAAGTTTCGGTGATCTGAATGATGCAGTCGCTGTTTATTTTTCCGCGATGCCGTCTTTTTTTTTATTCTTGCACGGCAAAGTGACCACACTGTATCCGATGGTAAGTGCAGTGTCCTCCAGTTAGAGTTTCAAGTAGTGAGAGTCAATCTATACCCCGCTACTTAACACAATCGTGCCGGCCTGCTGTGTCGCTTCTTCACACCAAGCAAGGAGATAAAAAAGCGGTCGAGGGTTTAGTGTCAGAGTACTCAGAAGGCTGCAACACGGCCATTTCTATGGCGGGTTTTACACCCTGTGTACGGTGGATACGGTGTGTCCGGGCGGATATGAATATCGTACTACCAGCAATATGTATTGGGTCAGTTTCAATAAATACTTTCAATCTTCAGATCCTTTCTAGAAATGAGTATATAAGAACAATATTTCAATGTCACGCCTACAAATAATATTATAGATTTATTTTCGGGATCGATCTGTACAAGCAGATTAAGATTGTTTATGGAAACTGGTCATCACTTGCCAGCGACTGCGAAGAACTCTCTTTTAGTATTCGCTTTGTCATTGCGATAACATAGACTAGGCCACTGTCGGTATTATACTACAAAATATTCCAATTTGTTCCGAGTCATATAATATAATTTTTAGTTAATCGTTAACAAAAATAAAGAAAATCTCGATAGACTACTCAAACGTACCAGCTGGCGTTGTTGATTGATTTTAAAATTACAAGAAATCATACCAATCATCGTGTTATTCTATTTCTATATAAACACAATACTATCGATTCTTGACTGCCTCGGTGGCGCAGTTGTAATTCCGCATGCGTTACGACTGCTATGCTGAGGTCTCGGGTTCGATCCCGGGTCGGGTAAAGTGATATTGGGTTTTTCTGTCTAGATATTCTCAGTATTAGCCCGGAGTCTGGAACCTGTGCCCGGCATGGCGATGGGCTCGCCCCCTGTCACATTATGGGACCGAAATTCGGCGAAAAGTGGGTGTACTGGTTACACCTCTGCCTATCCCTTCGGGGATTGCAGGCGTGAGTGTATATGTATGTATGTACTATCGATTCTTGAAAAATCATCAAAACTTCTAAAAATATAGAAGATATTTTATGCATATGTATAGGAACAGGGACATAATAATATGTAACAAAGCTGGAAGTATTAACTGTTTTCAATTTATACGTACCTATAAATATAAAATCATTTAACCTTTCCGATAGCCTCCGTACTATTTGAAGTGTAAGTACGAATGAAATAACGTTATGACGATAAGTATAGTGATTGACCGAAGAGTCTAAATAAATAGCAACATACAAAGTCAAGTTTATGGCCATCTTCAGGTTTGGTAATATACAAAAATGTAAATTTTTTAAACATCCCCATAGTGTATACGAGTATATAAAAAACTTTCTTTTCTATCTATGTCCGTTACAGACTTTGAAACCACTCAACCGATTTTAATGAAATTTTGTGTATGTGTGTGTGTGTTGTGTTGGGTCCAACTTAAAAGATAGGATAGTTTTAGATCCGTTAGGGGGTGGTGTCGTCGAGATCTGAATTACTTATTTTTTCAACGAAATTAGGTCCACAGAGAAGGCGGTGTAAGGCAGGACAATGTCTGTGGACCACTAGTAGTGCATTAAATACTCTCAACTGCTTAGTAAGAGCTGCCTATGAAGCTGGCCTAATGAGGGTCCGTATACCTTATTAATTAATATTATTAACGGTTAACATTATTAAAAAATCAATACATAGGTAACTAAAACACACAGTTAGAAAAGTGGTGCATGCTTTCAGTGGTAGTGGTTTCAAACTCGCGACTTTGTCTTAGCAGTTCATATCACTCCCTACCAAACTATTATTGACTAGCTGTTGCCCGCGGATCCGCCCGCGTGGAGTTCATTTTCGGAAGAAAAGGTATAGAATCCACGGATGCACGTTAAGCTATTACACCTTTCTACATGTTGCTATACCATAGGAAGCGTGCATTTTTCCGGGATGAAAGTCGCCTATGTGATTCTCTGATCCGTAAACAACCACTGTGCAAGAAATCATGTCGATCGATCCCTGGCTCTGCGTAAAACAAAATTCTATCCCTTGGAACCTTACATTTTTCCGGGATAAAAAGTAGCCCATGTGCTATTCCAGACTATAATCTATGTCTGTGCCAAATTTCAGCCAGATCCGTCCAGCCGTTGTAGCGTGATTGAGTAACAAACATCCATCCATCCATCTAAACATTTGCATTTATAATATTAGTAGGATTATATTGAAAAATGGCTATAAGTAATTGTACTTGAATTTCCTCAAATAGTGATTTAATAATTAACTAATTATTATTTGGTTAAATAGCAAGCAATAAAATTTGTCATATATTACAATTTTTTTACCACCATTACCAATTTTTGAAAAGTAATGGATCCGTTTAGTCAATTGAATTAAGTGCTTATTACTTAGATAATGTGTAATACACGGGAGTAGTGGCTATTTAAAACTGTTTTTACTATCAGTGTTTCGATAGGGTGCAGTCTATCGTTTTCTCGAATTATTTTGCTTATAAAACTCTGTAAATGAAACTATTTGAAGGATTACTATAGGTAATTAGTTAATCGAAACCCCTGATAAAATATACATGCCTATATGTTTAGCGACTACAGAAAATAGTTACTTTTTATCACAAAAAATATTTAAACAGTGGCGAAGCTCCGTGTAAAACTATATATATGGTAGACGCTGTGAAACGAGAGGCCGTGTGGGTTCGATTCTGTACCGAGACAAAATGTTATAAAACACTGCCCTGCATTAAATATTGTCCTACTGCTGGGCACGGACCTCCGCTACTATTGAGAGGGGTTAGGCCTTAGTCCACCCCGCTGGCCTAATGCGGGTTAGTAGACTTCACATACCTTTGGAATTCTTATAAGAACTCTCAGGTATGCAGGTTTCCTCTGGATGTTTTCCTTCACTGTTAAAGCAAGCGATAATTATTTAATATTAGATTAGATTAACATTTAGTACACATGTAACTTTAGAAAAGTCAGGAGCCATTTGGGTTTCGAACATACGCTTTTCGTCTTGACAGTCCGAACCGCAACCAACTAGGCTGTCGCTGCTTTTTTATTATTATTTGATGAATTCATTTATTTATACATATATTAATAACTAGCTTTTGCCCGTGACTCCGCCCGACTTTTGAGAGAAAAGGTATACAATCCATGGAGGCATATTACGCTAAATTACATCCCACTAGCATCTGCCTAGTAGCCGGATGCCGGGCGGACACTATGCGGAGACGCGAGGATCTTGTATTTGAGCTCAACCAGACCCTAGATCTCATATTTTCGCAGAATATCAGGAATAGGATTGAATTCAATGCCAGGAAAACATAGGTGTGCACGTTTTCATGCCACAAATCCCCCTTTTCTCCAGTCTCCACATTCAGGTGTTCGAATGACAATGCAGAATGATGTTAGGATCTTAGGTGTAGATATCGGATTTCCTTTTGCGGCGGCGATTTCTAACGCCAGGTCAGCGTATATTAGCGTGATACTAATATAAAGCGCAGGTACAGCCGGGAATGTGGAGGGGGTGCGGATTCACATCGGCTGTAAAATGAAGTACTTGGGATTGATTCTGGACAGCCGGTGGGATTTCCGTGCCCATTTCAAGGAATTGTCGCCGAAATTGGTGCGGGCGGCAGGCGCACTCGGACGCCTGCTGCCGAACCTGGAGGGACCTAATAGCCCTTGCCGAAGTTTATACGCTGGAGTCGTGCGGTCAATGGCCCTGTACGGATGTCCCGTATGGGCCGAGTCCCTGAACGCCCGCTGCGTCACCCTGCTGCGCAAACCGCAGCGTTTGGTGGCGCAGCGAATAGTCAGGGGCTACCGCACGGTTTCCCACGAGGCGGCCTGCGTATTGGCCGGCACACTCCCTTGGGAGTTGGACGCCAAACTCCTCTCGTCAGCGTTCCTCTGGCGGGAGGAGGCGTCCAGCCGCCGTCAGGAGAGACTGGCCCCGAGGGAGATTGCGGCCCGGTTCCGCACAACCGCCGTGGAGGAGTGGCATACCAGGCTGGAGAGCCCGACTGCGGGCTTGAGGACTGTCGCAGCAGTGCGTCCTGTCCTAAAGAGATGGCTAGACAGGCGCCACGGGGCGCCTACGTTCCGACTGACACAGGTATTAACGGACCATGGGTGTTTCGGTTCGTTCCTGTGTCGGATCGGAAAGGAGGTGTCCGCCGTGTGCCACCACTGTGGCAACTGCCGCGAGGACACGGCCCAACATACGTTGGAGGAGTGCCCAGCCTGGGACGAAGAGCGCAGCGCTCTCAGAGCAGTCGTTGGAAGAGACCTCTCGCTGGCGGCCGTGGTGTCGTCCATGGTCGCCAGCCGGAGGTCCTGGCGCGCGGTGGCCCACTTCTGCGAGAACGTCATCTCGCAGAAGGAGAGTGCTGAGAGGGATCGGGAACGATATGATCCCTCCCGCCGCCAGAGAAGACGTAGGAGGCGCCGGGTGGACGACTGACCGGCGTCTCCCGCCCTGTGGAATGGGGGCGTCTTGAGAATTTCACCACGGTAACCCCTGCCTGTCGTACGAGGCGACTAATTGGGGCCATCGGGGGTCGCGGGCGCGCAGCGGAGGGCTGTCAGCCCGTATCGATGCACTCCCAAATTCGGGGCATCGTGCGACCCCGAGATGGACGGCAGCGCGTGTGGTAAGGCCTCGTTCGCTGTCGTTGTTCGGTGCGCGGGGGCTCCTTAGCCCTCCATGGAGATGGGCTGCTACGCAGCACCGCGCTGGGGCGATTCCGGCTGCAATTCTAGCTCTCCTTAGAATACCCCGGAATCGCTCCGCAAGCGCCGAAGAAGGCCACCGCGGGGTTTTAGCTGGTAGTGTCGGGTGGGGTGTACATAGGGGTTAGGGACTCGGCCCAGCGGCAGCACGGATAGCCATCATCCGTGCGAGGGGGATGCTGGGTCGTAAGGCCGGCTAGTCCAGCATACCCGTTTTATTCTTAATCCGCTTCCCTCCGGAGCGGGCGGCAGTAATAAAACGATTTCCCCGCGACAACAAAAAAAAAAAAAAGGTACAGCCGGGAATGGAATACTGTTTCCACCTCTGTTATGGTTCCGATAATTGCTTGCTAGATGGCTGATATGGATTGCAGCGACGGGCCATCCGCATTATGAATGATGCAGACGTGACCAACAGCCTAGATCTGCTACAGCTGACCAGGGACATTTCTTCGCTTAGCATGTTCTACCGTTTGTATCATGGCGAATGCTTCGAAGAATTGTTTGGTCTTATCCCATCCTGCTCTATACACGCCAGAACTACACGTACCGGCTTGCGGAGATACAACAACGTGGTGTCTATTACTCTGGCCTGAACCAAGAGGTTCGCGAATTTGTATCTTAGCCGCACCCTCAAGTCGTGGAAAAGTTTGCCAGCGCACGTGTTCCCTACTTCCTGTATTCCCGGGTTTATTAAGCGTACTGTGAAGAAGCTTCTGACTGACTGAAATTATTGTGTCACTTTGTGAGGGATGTTTGTCCCCGCTACTTGATAGTCTACTTGGACTGTACTGCGCTTACTATCGGATGCAATGTGATCACTTTAACGTGCCAGGATAAAAAAATCGTTTTAGTTGTACTCGTATACAGCGAAATTATATTAACAAAACGTCGAATATAACGCAAGCACCTTAATGATAATAAAAATAATGTAGTCATGTATACGTACACTATGTACATATTCATCGACCCACTGCTGGGCACGCGTGGCGTCCTCTATTGAAAACAATAATTCACATCAAGCGAGTGCTAATTTTACAGCTAAAGCCTAAAGTCTAATTTTGGCCTGCAACCGAGATCTAAATGTACATAAATATACATATACACTCACGCCTGTAATCCGCGAAGGGGTAGGCAAAAGTGTATCCAGTACACCCACTTTTCGCCGAAGTTATTACGGTCCCATAATGTGATAGGGGGCGAGCCTATCGCCATTCCAGACTCCGGTCTGATACTGAGTATTTCTAAATAGAAAAACCCAATATCACTTTACCCGACCCGGGGTTCGAACCCGAGACCTCAGCACAGCAGTCGCAACGCATGCCCAATTACAACTGCCCCACCGAGGCATAGACATATATTAGTCAGGCAAATCTAAATGTATTAGTTGATTTTATTAACTCGTGGAGAATCTTGACATGTCGGTTAAGATTTTTTTTTAGCCTGGCACCTCTACGTGACCACACTGCACTCGATGGTATTATGATATTATGATTATATTAAGATAGTATGCATACATAAGTAAGCACTCACCTGTAATATCTGAAGCGGCGGGTAGAGGTGTAATCAGTACACATTTCTGCGAGTTTATTACCGTCACATAAAGTGATGGGGCGAATCTATCGCCACACCGGGTACAATTCCAGACGCTGGGCTGATACTGAGTATAAAGATGAAAAATCTACTATCATTTTACCCGACCGTGGTATCGAATCCGCGACCTCACGCACAGAGGTCATACCGCGTATGCAGATACAACTGAGCTACCGAGACAATTTTATCTTACACTAATTATAGCATTTTTTTCGAACAAATGTTCGGGCATGATTATTTAAACTGATATAACTTTTTTATGTATGAACCGATTCGAATAAAAAATACCCTAAATCTTAAGTGAAGCTTACCACAATACAATATTGAAAACTTCAACCAAATCGGTTAAGCCGTTTCTGAGATTAGCGTGAACAAAGGCACCGACAAACAGACAAACATACATAGATAAACAGACAAAAATTCTAAAAATCATTGATTTGAGTTCTATTGCGTTAATAAAGACCCCCAACCATAGTTTTTCTCATATATCTTCCATGGACAGATAGCGATCAGTTACAAATATATTATATGTATAGATATAGATATACATATACTCATTTGCAGGTACTGCCATACATTCCCTTACTCAATAATATTATATTTGGATTACATCCAAAAAATAGCCAATAAAAATATAAGATCACATCAAAATGGGATCCATCAATTTAAAAGTGGAATATTGATATTATTTTTCTATTTATGACCTATTCATGTGTTTCTTACGTCAAAATATGGCATCCGAAAGCTCTCATATGTGGAGTGTTATTATTATTTCAAGTACCGGAATGGTCTCTGTACTGTAGACTATGTTTCAATGAACCCCGAGAACGATTTAGAATTTTCCAGTCCTGCTGACATATATTATAGTTATACAGTATTTTGTTTTTTTTATCCTGGCACGGCAAAGTGACCACACTGTATCTGATGGTAAGCGCAGTGCCGTCCAATTACACGTACACTGGCTGATCAATACGTCGGGTTTAACACCCTGTGTACGGTGGTCGCTATCCGGGCGGATATAAAAACCCTACTACCAGCCCTGATAAAGTGTCACTTCAAATAACATTATTAAAAGCTGTATAAATATTACAAACGTTTACAACTTTGATTAGTGGATACCTGACGCTAACTAAGAGAGTGTTAATCCTTATATTATCTATCTATCGATATCTATTCGTATGTTAATATGAAGCAAATAACAAAGGGCTTTCAATAAACTCAAAGGCTATAACATATACATATAACTGACCAATGAAATATGCACATTTATAAACAGACACAGATTTAATAGATTTTACAAATATTCCATATCGTGTGCCTCTTGGGCTCGACTATTCTGATATAGTCTGCAACGTTTCTACAGTTAAACTTTATCCGAACACAATAAAAATAACTTTTCGCGCCATATTTTTAAAAACTCTTCAAGTGTTTCCCATCACTTATACACACTACAAAGTTAGGTAGTTACAAACATGTGACATGTCATTATACGGGTATATTCGGCTTCTATTTAGATGCATGTCTGCACACAGAAGCAAAAAATAACTCACTATCGTCTTTTTGTCACATGAGATATATAATTATGCGCTATGCGGCGTGCAACAGTTTATAAAATATTTATATGTTGCCTCATAAAATGTTAGAGGCATTCTGCTTCCTTCTCCATTCTTTCCAACCGGAGATGATTATACACATTTAAATATTAAATATCAAAAACAAATTAACGAGACTGGCAGGACTTGCGCAACGATATTGGTACTAACAGGACTTTTTATAACTAAATAATTACAACGTTTGACGTTTCCTTTACAAAATGCATTAACGGATATAAATATACTTCTACAATCTACTTAACACTATTAGAAACATAAATAGGTATTACCAGCTTCTATCTGTATGAGTATTAACTCAGTAACATAATTTTATTTTTGATCAATTTTGTGTTTTTTTTGCGTAAGTACTTAGGTCCAGAAATCAGGTCTATTACTATCACTTTTTTTTATAACACGATTGTGGCAAACAACCTTACGGCCTTCCTGGTGGTGTCTACTACTACTACTACATTAGCACTACCACACTTTAATGCCACTATCGTTTCTGACACAAGTGAAATCAAATTACATCGACTCCTTAAAGTACTACTATCTTCATCTAAGAAATAACAAGTAGGTGCACTACAGTGAAACACAGGCTTGAGCCGTCCGCGAACAAACCTGTAACATGGCTATCCAGAAGTACGAAGGACTAGGGTCCCGCAACATCCAGATCCGAAATAATTATTTGTGGATCGTGTAGTCATGTCATAGCTTAGAGTGGCACGGAGTCTTTTTTTTTTTTTTATCCTGGCACGGCAAAGTGACTGCACTTCACCTGATGGTAAGCGCAGTACGGTCCAATTAGAGTATCGAGTAGCGAGAGACGATCTATCCCCCGCTACTCAACACAATCATGCCGGCCTGCTCCTTCACACTACGCCATGGGCAAGAAGGTGAAGAAGCGGTCGAGGGTCTATTGTCAGAGTACTTAGAAGGAAGTCTACGGACTCTTAAGACGTAAGTCGCCGAATCAAAACCAGTCCAAATGGCAAACACCTTCGACTTTTTCTTTCCTTCTCCAACTTTCATGTATGCACACATTCGATATGAATATGTGCAGACATATGATAAAAGATGATGCTGAAGATTCGCGACATCCTGAGTCAATGTAAAATATAAACAGATTAAAAAACCCCTTTGAAATACCCTTTGAAGAAACGACAATGCGCACAATGCTCGTGGAAATTTTAAGCATGCGTACTAAGGTAGTTACTAACACTTAGATACAGCGGTTAAGATGGCGGCACGGCTGCAGGTCCTCGGATGCGCTCGTTGGCACTAGAGCGGAACGACTTTGTTATGATGTCGTAAATTATATCTTGAACTTCACCTTTCGTTCATAATTTTGCAATATATTTATATTGAGCTATTTATTCTTTACAGAAATATCTTCAGTTGGGTCTTGGAATATACGTTGGAGATCGCGTATGCACCATGTGCATAATGCAGGTACTCCTAGAATAGAAGGATTTTTATGGAAAAATTGGGTGGGTATAGGCCTATAGGGTATTTCACTGTGTCGGAAATATGGATATTCAATTGCGATCCCGGTTGATTATACAGTTATATTTGTGCAATAATAATTCATTAGATTTGTGTTTTAGAATATCATGTTTTTGGCCATCAGTCACGTAACCAAAAAGCTTGTTAATTTGCCGTGACATCACAATTAAGTAGTGGCAAAATAGGGTATTTATCCGCCGCAGATTATTATTGTAAAACCGGCAATCGCGCTTCAATAATTTAAACCTCCAATATATATACTTAAAATTTTGATAAATATAAAAATTATATTTTATGACATGTTACTGTCGGCCCGAGTAAAATTTTAAAATGGAGCGAGATTTAACATGTACCCCTTGTCTCATACAAATTAGGTGCGGAAAGTTTTTTTTTTATTACTGGCATAGGCAGACGACCTGATGGAAAGTAGTCACGCCGCTCATAGACTTCTGCAATGCCAGGGCACAGCAAAGCCGCTACCTACCGTTATAACCGTAGTATGGAAAAACTGAACTCAGATAACGTAGATGCGCGTCCCCGCAGTTAGTTCGGCGCCTGGAGTTGCCGGCAGTTCCGTTCGCCTTATGGTAGAGTCGGCCATCTGCGTTTACATATCTTGCTTACACTAAGATAAGGCATAAAACATTTCTATTAAGTATGGTCATTTATTGAATTAGTAGTAGCTCAGGGGGGCAATTCTCACGCACTCGAATCAACTTTGTATACGAAAAATAATTCAAATTCGATCTTTTTTCGAGTGAATGTAAAGTTAAGCTATTCTGGAAATGTCGAGTCCGGTGTTTCTCGAAGGTTTGGTTGTCAGTGTACAATGTCAAATGTATTGTTCATAAATAAATTATTTTAAAAATAGAATTCGAAATCAAAATATTCTATTTGAGCTATTCTGAAAATTAAGATTCGAACATTTCTCGAAGGTTATCACTCGAACTGCTTCGACTGGTACAGACCAGTAGATGCGTACATTTCGAATTCAAACCATTCAATATTGTGTCCTAACTTGATGATGATGATGTCCTCCAAGAAGTATCCTTCGACGGCGAACCTTGCACTTTTGGATTAAGTTCTTTTCGCCAATGTGAGCATATGTGACTAGCTAGCCCTAATTTTGTTTTCAAAGCCCTGTCACAGGACGTACAGAACAGTTGTCCGAAAGAGTAGGTGTAAGAGTCAACTCAAACTGGCGCAGAGTCGAAACGTCGCGTCGCGTCCTATTTTTCAACTACAATGCATGACGACGCGCGTCGTGTACAGTTAGGGCCAACCCTAAGTGTACACAGTTTTAGGTCTTAATTATTGCAGCTCACGCTGGGCCTCAAGGCATTGGATACATACATGTTTCCTCAAAATGTGCACATGATATTCGTACTGTGCTACGCCATTCGGTTTAATGACACGAAAGTTCTTCCCAGCAGTCGCAAGATGCTAAGTAACGCTTGATGATATTGTAGTAGGGCAGAAAATGACATCCAGGCTTACGCCATTCTTGAGGGAGTTTGCTTTACACCACTGAAACCTAATGGCGTCTAAACCATATGGCGTCTTGACAAATTTCACATGAACTGCATCAGGTGAATTCTCCAGATAAAGTGGCAAGATTGTTTCCTTAACATTGATATTTTACGACGTTTATAGCTAAGCGGCATAGAGTCTATGATCTTGAAGGTGTGGCGGTCATGTTGTACGTATGAAGACCTCTAGACTCCCGAAGATATTGTTTTATTCGGTCCTATCTTACTGCGTATATGATGCCATATGCTTATGAGTTTACCCATAAAAAGACTCAATCTCGTGTTTTTATTATGATTTTACTAATAGCCTTAGAAAGATATAATACATGGAAGAGTCCAAAAACATGCCCAAGAACTGGATAGTGGTTGCACATTTGATGAGGCCCGAGACACTTTGCATATTAAAATACCCAAACCTTACACAAATATTTGTAGATCACACAAATACTTATCTTGATTTGAGGATCGAAATACCAACCCTTCATTTCACAACCGGCTGCGCCACGGAGACCGTCAAATAATTAGTGTAACAGAACCATTGAATTTTGGACTCTCTTATAATATTGTTTATTGGATTAAAAATGTTATTATAATATTTAGTTGGAATAAAAACTTTTTCGAAGAGATACATTTATTTCTAAAAAAATATGTCAAGAAATTAAAATATTACGAAATGACATTCATAGTTATTAATTGATAGGTAATCTATATGAATAATCTACAATAATTAATCTGTTTGTCTATTGGCTGTTTAGTTAGAATTGTTCCGATGATGAGATTAGTAAAAAGGAATAGTGTAATTTTTATACGAAAATAAGTATATCATAGGATACAAATTGACTTCACAAATTATAATAGTGGCCAATTGCCGTAAACAAGCGAGAATATTTATAGAAAATATTTCACATGGACAGAGCCTCGATCAAAGTTTTTAACTTCAGTTGACGTTGTATTTTCCGAAAAACTAAACTCTGCAAGTCCGTCATTTTCAAAGTAAGAAGCACAAATTTCATACACGTGTTTTTGGTTAGAAATAAATATATATGTGTGTCGGGGTTTCTAAAATGAATCTCTTAAAAGACTGAGTTAGGGGATGAAAGTTTTCTGTATGTTACATTTTCATGAAAATATATTATATTGTTAAGGTTAGTCTCTGTTTATTAGAAATATCGGGGGTATCTTATAAAATAAGCCCGTTCGATTGATAGGTTATAAACAGAGCAGGGTAAATGTTTACAATAAAAGACAGCGCCTCGGCATACCAGAACTCAGTTTATCTCGATTTGTGCCCAGTTCAAGTAATCCGATTGCAGTTCAGTTAGTGTGCGTGCAGTTATCATCATATATTGTGTGTTCAGTCGTTTTTCCTAACAATATATAAATAGTATATTTTGACAGCCTCCGTGGCGCAGCGGGCGAGTAGCCGGCTGTAAACGAAGGCCCGTCGTGGGTTTATTTCCCGCAGCAAGACAAATGTTACAGACAGATATTTTTCGTGGGACCATAGGCCCTCATAGTTCTTGATACCCACGATAGGTTTGACTGTTGGGTGTATTTATTTAAGAACTTTGAAGTGTTTAATGAATAGACAACGAATAAAGAATGTTTGGCTTGATATCGGCAACGCTTTTTGCCGTTTAGTAATTTGAATTGATTAGGTCAATTACTTATTTAATTGAGAAAACAAATGTAATCAAAACTAGTATGACCTCAAATCAGAATGTTATTTAGATCGATTTTTAGTAAATATTACACAACTACAAAAACGTATTGTAATTTATATGAAAATTAACATCTGTATTATGTATGTATGTTACATCAACTCTGGCTACAGATAGTAATTAGTTCGACATAGGCTCATGCTGTAACATTATAAATTCCGCAATGCTAAAATATATATAATCTAAACTCTATACTTACATACAGTGGGTATTAGTACTAAGTTCAAAGTTGATGTTTTCCTGTAAGAAATTCTTTAAGTTAAACCCGTTTTATAAAGTGCATGATATCCTCGTAGGAAAAAAGTGCAATTTATTCTTGTTCAAAACCTACAAAAAAGAAAAACGTCGGTTGACACACCCAGGCGGTTCAACTTTATTGTGTCCTTTTGTGTTATTTAAAAAATGGAAAGTAAAATATATTCAAGGCCACACTGACAAGTTGACCCGCTTGACTTCCGATTTCATACATCTGTAGAGTAATTACTTTATACAACGTTTATTTAGATTCACGCATTCATCAAGCATAAAAGACAAGAAAATCGAACCTTTGAGTACGCCAGAAAAATCAACGTTGGATTGAATAAATATATAATATTCTAACAAATAAAAGAATTTATTTTTGTATTTTATACATCCTTGAGATGGATGGCAGCGTAGGTGATTGTCCTCATTGCTTCCGTAGACGCCAAGGGCATACTTCGGCGCACGGGGGTTTTTGAGCATACACTTATGAGGCGACCTCTACTGAATAACTTTTTAGAGCCAACCGATTAAAGTTAATCGATTCCCGCCAATAAGATTATAAATTATTATTACAAGGTGGGGTTCTTTAAGAAGGGAGTAAATAGGTTTAAGAAGGGTCGGCAACGCGCATATGATGCTCCTGGTGTTGCAAGCGTCCATAGGCTACGGTAACCGCTTACCATCAGGCGGGCCGTAAGCTTGTTTGCCACCATCGGAAAATTAAGAACTCTATTACGCGAAAATGTTTTTTTTTTATATAAAGCAGAGTCGCGTCACTACGTGACTCATTAGTGTCTTAAATAGCTATTTAATCCTTTATCAAAACCTGATAGTAAGTGATCTTTTTATCCGCCCATAAACACTCACAATAGCAGAAAAATATAAATAGTTACGTTACTGGTTTTAACGGAAATTGAGTAGAGGACGATAATTTAGGCCTCCGAAAATTACATTCAACAGCACGCTGTTGAGTACCTACTTCAAGTCAGTTTTCTGTCAATAATGGTTATAACCATAGATAGTTATAACCCGGTCGAGACGATGAATTCATACTGAAGAAAACTCAGTTTGGCTCTACCACGTTGAAAACACACACTTTTACTTTGAATTGATGCATTAGAATTTTCATTGTTTTTATTTTCAAACTAGCTGTTGTCTGCGTGCGCCCGCGTGGAAGTTCTACGCGTCATTTAGTATTTATAAAATCGTTTCATCTCTCACAACTACTCTTTGCATAATACAGATAATCGATCAAACAGGTATAACTTTTTATTGAATGGACCGATTTAAATGAAATAAATACCTACTAAATGCTACCTCGAGATACACTCTATGATTTTACTGTCGAGTCTTTTGTCGTAATACAGTACTTTGGACGTGATGCCTGGACAGACAGACAATAATATTCTTTAATAAATATTCTTCCTCTTTGAAAATAAACTATTATAAGCCCTAAGCTCACCTTATACTGTTTCATTTTTAATAACACAGAGCCGCAAGGTAAATTCAAAATATATTTCCTTTATACTATATCCTACTAATATTATAAATGTAAAAGTTTTTATGTATATGTTTATTATTGAATTACGCAAAAAGGGGTGAACGGATTTCAATGAAATTTGGCACAAAGATAGTTTATTAGCTTAGTTTTACCCTAGAAAAATACAGATTCAGAAAGATGTAATAGCCTAAAATGCCTCCATGTATTGTATACCTTTTCTTCAAAAAATAACTACCACACGGGTGGAGCCACGGGCAACAGCTAGTTTAACATAAAGTAAACAGTTGAACTGTATCTATGCACAACTTAGCACTAGGCAGTGTTGCTTTATTAAAAGTTTTTAGTGCGGAAGCAGCGTGAAAAGTAATCACAGTTTGTTCCAACAATCAAGTTGTTTTGCTGTTAATCGACTTACTTACCTAGTTTTCAGTGTTCTTTCCAGAATGTACAATCTGCCAATTAAAAGTTACTCTTTAGGAACTGCTTATGTATATGTAGAGAGCATAGGCAATTTTATAAATTATACACAGATGTGTTATGACTACTTTACTTACTCATATATTTTGTTCTAGTGGTCCCGGGCAGACGTTTTCCTGCCATAAGCCGCATTCACTGTGGACCGAATTTTCATTGAAAAATAAGAAATTCAGATCTCGACAACAGCGCCACCTATTGGATCTGAAACTATATATCTTTTAAGTTTGACCCAACCACATAATACACAAAATGTCATTGAAATCGATTGAATGGTTTCAACGTCTATAACGGACATAGGTCGAAACAATTTATGTGTTTTATATGTATATAGATAAGTAAGGAATAATTTTATAAAATTAGACACAGTCGCAATAAAATCATATTACTGCAATTATATAGTTACATTGAAATACGATGGGCTGTAGCGCCAATGGTCATGTTCGTTGCTGGGCTGTATAACCTGTATTCGAATATATAATAATATGTCCCCTAATTAGGATATTGAGTACGAACAATTTCCGAAAGCATTCGAGTCGAAAACGTCAGCATCATTGTGAAATTTTATACAATTTACATCTCGATACGAATCATTTTGTTCAAGATATTCCATGGAAAATAATCTAATGGTTCCGATACATATTAGGACGAAGACGGAAAAAGTTAATTAAAAGTCTCTTCTTCCTTATAAAGATACGGGATGTTGCCTGCGGCTTCGCCCGCGTGGAGGTTATTTTTAGAAAGAAATACAATCCATGGAAGCATCTTAAGCTATTACACCTTTCTATATTTTGCTGTCCCATAGGAACTGTACATTTTTCCGGGATAAAAAGGGTAGCCTATGTGATATTCCAGACTATAATCTATCTCTGTGCCAAATTTCAACCAGATCCGTCAAGCCGTTGTAGCGTGATTGAGTAACAAACATCCATCCAAACATTCGCATTTATAATATTAGTAGGATTGTATAACTCGTGGATTTTCCTCTTAAATAATTAAGTAGTTATTCCATCCCCTGCCTCTTATTGGTCGGTACTCGGTATAATAAAGATAATGGGCTTGTTCTTTTCCATTTCCTTAGTAGTGTTAAACTTACCTACTAACGCAAGCAAACAATATAAAAAAATTCAAATCTTGAAACACAAAATATAATATGTCACTTTAGAATTTGGACACCTATGTGAACATCGTATAAATTATCAACCAAAATTTATTATATCTGCGGCTTGAATATCAAATTGGATTTGAAACAACGAGATTTACGCCTTATCGAAACATCACGGATTAGAATAAATCAACTATGGAATAATATATTATAAAGTACAGTTAAGCACATGAGAATGCTTCTCGAATTATAAATAATAAATAAATAAACCCAACAGTCACACACATAATTCTGACACCACACTAGATAAAACCTGTATCGTGGGTATCAAGAACTACGAGGGGCTACGGTCCCACAACACCCAGACCCGAAACAAATATCACAAATATTTGTCTCGATGCGGGAATCGAACCCACGGCCTCTCGTTCCACAGCCAGCTGTGTGCTGAGGCTGTCATTATACTTGGTTAAGAAACTCATTTGGATCACGTCCAAAACGGATAAACTCCAGTAGTTTAATTTTATTGAACTGGCAATAGGTATGATGATTTGGTATTAAAGACCGGTTTGATTCATTTATTGAAGCTGAAAATAATGATCCATTTTTAAACGATTTCAAAGAAGAAGGTTATCAATACGACATCTATAGCTATTTTTTTATATTACTGTTTTCATTCAAATCACATACCTAGATCAATTTCTCCATCA
Source organism: Laothoe populi (assembly GCA_905220505.1). NCBI lineage: Eukaryota > Metazoa > Arthropoda > Insecta > Lepidoptera > Sphingidae > Laothoe > Laothoe populi. The sequence continues at coordinate 14,995,400 of HG992148.1, forward strand.
TGTGGTTTATCTGAGAGTTTGTCCCATATAAATGTTGTTAAGATCTGATTATAGAATATCAGATTAAAAATTGAAACTCTTATTATAGTGTTGGAGTATGCTAGCAATATAGATGTACCCAAAAATCAATAAATCAATCCATACGTAGTGCATCAAAAAAGAATACAAATTAATGATGATAAGAAAACTTTACCTTCTTCTTAAACCTCTATAATGGATATATTAGGTAAAAAACATGACAAACATGTTAAGGTAGTGAAATATTAATGAAATATAATTATTAAATTACAATAGATATTTATTGTGCTGATAAATTATTTTAAATCTAATCAGTCGTGGATTGGCAATAATATTTTTCAAATGAGATACATGCTTAACTTTCCAATAAACTTCCTTATATGCATTTCATGTATTAGATATGTTGTAAATCAAATTATTGAATTTGACAATGTGTGCTAAACACAAAATACATAGCCAAAATGACGTACATCACGAAATTTTAAAAAAGTTTCGACCTTACTTATCTTCTGAATGGACCACGAGGTATAATATACTGATGTAGTTTTTTGTTTCAGAATCATTTATTTCAGAATTGACACTGAATAAAATTATAAACTGTATTACGAATTACCTTTATTAGAAATTGTGATTATGATATCCTTGATAGAAATAAATTATATCACATTATTGTAAATAAAACTGCTTATAAAATATTAAGTACTAGGAAGATTGAACACTTTAATCCACATTTTTAGAATCAACGCAAGTCCAGAGTACGCTGGTTTTAATATTAATGGCTGTGCACCGGCATACGTCCATATTCTAACACAATGTGTATTCGTACATTGTGTGTTAATTAGCTACACCGTCTTTCTTTTAACCAATTGTGTGTCCATATTGAACTTATTCCTTACATGTAAGATAATGTCGACTGCCGATTTAATATTATATAGAATAGAATTTGCTTGCGGCTCTATACGGTTGATACGTCACCAGTTGCCCACTTAGAATATCTATAACTTTAAAAACGTAAGAATATCATAATACATTAGATTAGATCACTTACGTATCTGTGGCAAAGCGCTCGATATTTTCAAAGACTACTTAAACGACCGTACACAGAAGATAAAGATCGGTGAACATACTAGCCCTGAGGCTCGAGTTGCTTATGGTGTCCCACAGGGGAGTGTGCTTGCCCCAAGTCTCTTCTTGATTTATATAAATGATCTGTGTCAGCACTCTCTTACAAATGGTAAAATATTGTCTAATATTTCATGGAGATACTTGGGATGAAGTACAACGCTGCACTGAAATTGGGCTACATAAAGTCACCCTCTGGATAGATGCGAATCTTCTCACTCTAAACTTAGGGAAGACTACATACCTAAAATTTTCCTTTGCCAAAACTAAGCAACCTGAGGTTACCATAAAAGCACATGCATGCAACCTTTCGACCAATAACCCACACTGCTCATGTCTAGCCATTAATCACTCTACCACAATTAAGTATCTGGGAGTTCTCTTGGACGAAAAACTCAGCTGGCAACCTCACATAATTCTTCTCACAACGCGCGGCAGAAAGTTAATTTGGGCATTTAAAAGCTAAGACATGTAACGGATTATGATCTCCTAATGAATCCTAATTATTGTATTGTGGTCTGGGGAAGAGCTTGTAAATCTGTAATGATTCTAGTGGAAAGGGCCCAAAGGTCATTGCTTAAAGTCATGACCTTTGCACCTTACCGGTTTCCTACGATAAGCCTTTATGAGAAGTGTCAAGTCTTGACAGTAAGACAACTATATTTCTTCCATCTTACAAGTAAGCAGCATTTTATTACTCCTTATAAAAAGAAATTACTAGGAAACGCAGCATAACAATGTCTGCCTAACTATTAAATTTTAATCAGCATCTGCAAGACGACAACAAATATAATAAATATTTTTAGCTCCGTACATTTATAATAAAATAAATAAAATCCTGAACATTAATCCTCTCACGAGCAACGATAAGGCAAGGAGTCTAAAACAAAAATAAAAACATGGTTACAATCATTGGACTACGCTCAAACTGAAAGATTATTGCAAAGCCTATGTTAAATACACAGACACAAACACACATACACATAACATACACTCACACACAACACACTCACACACTCACACAACACACATAGACACACACCCACATAGACTAACGCACATATCCACTTCTATTCTGAAATTTATATTATTTTCTAAGTTTTATAGCATAAACTAACAAAAATGGCAGAAGACACTGACTCCTGTAACAGGTTTTTACCTAGCTCAGAAGTCAGGGCTTCAATTAATCTTTGTAAAAAAAAAATTATGCCAATAAATATATTATATAATTTATATATATTATTATTATTATATACATTTTGAATCCTGAGGCATAGGTTTTGTGATTTTATTATTAACATATGCATATAGTAGAACTCTATAATATACTAAATTTCAATTGAGTAAGGTTCATAGTTTGTGATGTCATTGGAATACGTATAAAAGATCTAACGAAGGATCGTTAATATCGTGTTTTATTCATCAATTAGATTAAATAAGAATGTGATAAATGTCATTTATTCCGAAAATAGACCGCCATATTCAAATTGAGCTTAGAAGCAGAGTAGGGTAATAAAACTGCATTGTCCTTATTTACTTTATCATTTGTCGTAGCAGTGTTTACTGACTAACAGAGAGTCGATTAGAAACTCAGGTTTCATCTTTTTTTGGTACATTTACCAATAGTTTAGCACGAGTGAAGTTATACGTTAATGTGTAAAGCAGAGCTGTCCATTATCATGAAGACGTTAATCGTCACATCATGTATGCTCACCACGATACCGCTCAATCACTGTTAATGTGATGTTAGTGCCGCGGTCGGGTAGCTCGCAATCCTTTATGGTTACATAATAGATCCCCATAAATTACAATAAGTTATGAAGAAGCGACGCTATACTTAATGTCCAACAAGTAGAAATAGAAGATATATTGCGGAAATCATTTATTCAACATATAAGTACTTAGGTATTACAATCGTAAGATATAAAATCCATCTAAATTCTAAAGTAACATCTGCAATAAACGTTTACAGAAACCTATTTAAATAAACGACTAGTAGTTGAATATATTACACAAAAGTAAAAAAAAACAATACCTCGAACAAAAGTATTGTTTTAATTTTATAAATTTGTTCAAATGTAAATCTCACGTTTAGTCCAACAAAATTTGTTTAACAATAGTATTGACATGTTTTTGTCGTAAAATAATCAGGAAAACATCGAATTTACAGAGTTTAAATATTATTATGGAATTAATACTATATATTCTCTTATAACTAATAAATGCACAGAAACAAGCTTATTTATTAATACCTACATATAACTGGGAACTAATAAATATAGGAATATCAAACCCCAGTGATATTGTATCTCCAATAATGTTAATTTATAATACGTCATTTGGCAAGATATTTTGTACACATTATACAGTAATTATGCTTGGTGAAATTATTAATATTTAACATTGTCACTTATTTTTGGCACATCGACGTAATCGATCACTTCCCAGTTGTTTTCCGGTTCTTCAGGCATGTGAGGTGGGCCAGCTGACCTCACTATGGGCACTCCGTTGTCATTTAGTGACAGGTAGGCTCTGATGGCAGCAGCAGCGAGGTCATCTTCGGCTGTTTTAAATGCTCTTGCGTTGAATGGACCCCCGACATCTTCGCTCGGAAGATCCCAAACGTGCCACTGAGCAGTCATCTTAAAATTCTGCAAAAATAAGTTTTAATATTGTTAAGTTTTTTTAACGGTAAAGGACAACATCGTGAGGAAATGCATACCTGAGAATTCACATGAATTTCGAAGGTATGTTAAGTCTACCAACGCACATTAGGCCAGCGTGGTGGACTAAGGCCTAACCCCTCTCATTAGTAGAGGAAGTCCATGCCCAGCAGTGGGACAATGTTTAATACAGGGCTAGTATTATTATATTAGAAGATTTTTTTATTTAACACACTTTATACATTTAAGTATAGGTGAACTTAATGCCATGGACATTCTCTACCAGTCCAGCCAAAAATTTTACGCTAACAGCATTATACTTTACTAGCTGTTGCTCGCGGCTCCGCCCGCGTGGATGTCATGTTGGGGAGAAAAAGTATACAATACAAAATACGAATTTTCATGCGATTAACTTCAAAAATGACGGATTTACGTACAAACTTTCATCACCTATTTTACCCCCTTAGCGGTGGTATTTCCAAAAACCCTTCCTTAGTGGATGCCTATGTCGTAAAAGGTACCTACTGGCAAAATTTCAAATCTCTAATCCTAGCCGTTTAGGCTGTGTGTTGATATGTCAGTCAGTCAGTTTCATCTTTTATATATACAGATGTATCAAGTTGATATAAAAAATATGTTGCTGTAAATGAAATATCACGCATTGTTCAGTTCACAAACGTTCAAATCATATACTTCAACCAGGTACTCGGTACATAACTTAGAATTACATGACTTGTGAAGATGGCTCCATAAAACAGATTTACAAGTCATGTAATTTTATAGCACTGATTAAATTACTAACTACTACTAGAATCACAAAATTTGTCATGGCCAGAGAGAACAATATGTGAACATAAAACAGTAAAATATACCTACTGTCTAAAATGTTCCTGCATTTAGAAATTCATTTTTTTGTCTAATGATATTTAATTATCATTAGACAAAACATAATGACGGGTAATTTCGTTATTGACATAATAATATTATTTGCAAGAATGTTTCATCTTGAAATTATTGTAGCTATGTTAATTAGTTAGAAGTTTAAAATATATAAAGACCTCTCCTATCACGGATCATCATCTTCAGCGTCAAATGAAGAAAAATGCAAGTTCATGGCTATTCTGTTAGTATTGCAAGTTATTTATGAGTTTCTGATATAATTTACGCTAGATTATTCATCCGTCAGCGGGAGGGTATCAGTAACTACGTTACAGTATCAAAGAAAACATCTCGATGGCGTCAACAGTTTCGTAGCAAATGAAAAAGATAGTTTTACTTATCTCAACAGATCATCTTATTGCTTATTGCTATAATTATTTGTAATAAAAATATTTAATTCAACTTCATAAAAACTGTTTTATTTATACTGTATATGACATGCAAGATAGATATTCGATTAACCATACAAGGTCCGATCCCAATTAGTTCGTAAAATGAAGGTTCTGTTGACTGTTACTTTTGTTATTTTTAATAGACAATATGTTACACCTGTTCGTATACGTGGTATGCAATACAATAAATAAACTAAATGCAACGAATATCAGCACCTCTAAACCACAGTTCGTCGGTACAGACGAGACAAGCTGATCAGACCTGAATGATACGAATAAAGTACAATAGTCAAGCGTCGCGTCGTGCCCTTGCCTACTTCCGTTGTAAAGGCTCGCGTTAACTTGGGAACAATATGTAATTTAACAGTAATAAAGATATAATAACGTTAATGTAGAATTCAAATTACCAATAAGAATATCATGAAAAATGTAAATGACAGTTGAAAAGGAGTAGGATTGGGAAAAGACCTTTTGGGCTTCGAAAACTCTCAACATTTGAAATAAATTAGTAGCATATATTATGGTGATTTTCTGTGGGAAAGAGGTACTATTCAGTAAATTTGATCACAGCAGCCAATTTATCCTATGTAGACAAAATCTACATACAACATAGCTCTATGTTTCACAGTTCTTCTGTTTCAAATCAAAATAGATTTTATGATATAATCTAAACCACTGTAGTTATTAGTAGTAAATGATAATGACACATGTAAGATATGTCAGACATTAAACATCCGGCAACAACCGCCACACTTCCCTCATACTTCATACCAGCGATTAGACGCACTTGAGCTCGTAACCAACACCAAGGGGAAAACTATTAACTGACATCTTTCAGACTTATTGACAACCCTAAATCTGGACGTTTGGAAATTGAATGTTTTTTATTTAAAAATAAATAGAAGAACTTTTTAACCGACTTCAAAAAAGGAGGAGGTTAACAATTCGCCGGAATCTTTTTTTTATGTATGCTCCCCGATTACTCGAAGACGTCTGGACCGATTCGAGAAATTCTTTTTTTGTTTGAAAGAGTATACTTCCCAGGTGGTCCCATTGGCACTAAGTCAGGATCTGAAAATGGGATCTCAGAAAAATCAAGGGCAACCCTCAAATTTTATAGTGACGCATAATTTGTTTTTTATTGAAGTCGGTGTACTTTTTATCCTTTCTGCAACAATAGCTAAAAAGGTAAACTTTATCATCATATTTTAATCTTGTTTATTAGTCTTATGCCAAAGTAAACTGTACACATGCGTCACCATGCCGTATAATTTATCATGGCCCAGTTTAAACGTCTAGATAAATCTTGACAAATTGGTGAATAATTTATGACAAATCTGTAAAGTACCGTGACGTATGTCATAATGAGCTAAATTGGCAAACATATTACATATAAACATCATTATGCAAAATATGTGGCAATCATTGTTCATGACATCCGACAAACGTTAGATAAAAAAATAAACAACTGAAACCTCTATCATTTTCTGTTAATATTAAATGAGAAAATATATCCTGTATTATACATATTATTCACCGATTAACTTTTATACCGTTAATGTATAGAACAACAAAGAAGACACAAAAACAACAAATTTAGGCAAGAAGAAATATTATATATATTGAAATAGTTTCATTTATTTACATACTTTATATACATTGTATATAGGCGGATTACAAACTAAAAACCTAACTAAAAGCATTCCCGCGATGGACGGTCTCGTTGCTGTAGACGCCGGGGGCGTTATGGAGTACGTGGGGCTTATGACCCCTTATGATATATATTTAATGAAAATTTACATGTATACAGTAAAATTCATCTCATACATTAAAAAGTATTTATTGTGATATATCTACATTTATATATTGAGCCGAAAACACGAATACGATGTTTTTAGTGCCTCGATAGGCAGACGAGTAGACGGGCCACCTGATGGTAGTTGACGGTAGTTATAGAGTTCTGCAATGCCAGGGCACAGCAAAGCCGCTGTCTACCGTTCAAATAATGTATGTTTTGAGTGTATAATTAAAAACCTTGTTATCTATAAAATACGTAAGAGCATATTCGCGTGCGATAACATTTGAGCTAGCACGTGAGGTGACGCGCGTTGTGTTGACAAACAATAGGATTTGCTGATTCTATTCGCAGCTATCAGCAGTACATGTCGAACAATATGCCATTACACTAGTTTTAGTATCCATATACTTCAATTGTTAGCAACATCAATAAAAAAATACAAGAAAGATATTTAAAAAGGAACAAATACAATGTTTACCATTTTATTGATTGGTTTACATAACACTGTTACACATCTCAGTGCTTAACCGCATGTCAGGATTTACATAGGGCTTCTTTTTATAATTAATCTATTAAGCGTACGGACAGCATTACTCTCTAAGCTTAACTACGCGCCCAATTGAACTGATTACACTTAGGTACTGCACAGCGAATGAACCACGAATGTACTCACTATCGACCTGACTGTTACACCACTGAACCCAAGAGCGCGGAAGGCACTCCGTTTTATGCTAATCATTTACTACTCCCCACTTAGGTTGTCATTATTAATGTACCCGCTACTACTCTCCTAAATACCTCCGGTATTTCTAATAATAGGAAATACCCTAATACAATAGTTAAAATCAAATTCAACCACTCTCTGCTTGAGTTTAATGAATTTTATACTGACATTGTTATACAATGTTATTTTATACCCGGCTGCCCTTGGATAGATAATATTATGAGTATTTGTATGTATGAATGTCTATTTCTTTAACACGTATGGCAGTTACCAGTCTCGATGGTTTTTACCATAATATCAGCTGTCGTTAGATCCGTCTTGGTTTTGAGAGTAACGGGGCAAAATATTTAAATATGGCGCATATAAAAAAGATAGGATAAGAACTCGTACACCAGTAAAAAAATTGAAAAACTAAATTATTAATAAACAAAAATATCCGCTGCATAATAAATAGTTATCTGAAAATAGAAAAACGAAGTCTAGAAGCTTTTGTTTTTAATAATATAGATTTTATCATCATTACATACGAAATATAAATCATGATTGTGGCTTGTTTTATTACACGGTATTTAACCGGTAGGCAGCGGCTTTGCTGTGCCCTGGCATTGCAGAAGTCTATGGGCAGCGGTGTCTACTTACCATGAGGTGGCCCTTCTGCTCGTCTGTCTATCCAGGCAGTAAAAAAATAGGTTTTTTGTTAAATTATATACCTACATATACCATCGAATTACCGTAAAATGTAATATAGTTATTTTTAAATACATAATTACTATAAAGTCACACAGATGTGGCACAAGGGCATACATAACAAGACCCGTTAAATGATTGATTGCTTTAGATCACCTAGAAGGGGAGGAATGAAATAAACACAATATGATTGCCATTGTAGCGGAAAGTGGAAGCAATATATTTGCATTTCAGCCGGCGCGAGACGCTGTGTCGTGAATTAGTTACCTACAACTGCCTAAATAGCATTCTCTGTTATGCACATGTTCGTCCATGTGAAAGGAGACATGCCCAATGATGTCACATGGCATCGATGTGGTATGAACCCGGTAATATCATTATCTAGGTTAAAAAGGGAATATTCGACAAATTGAAATCAAACGTTCATCTAAAAGGACTACAACAAAATTACTGAAGTAGACTAAATTATATAGTATCATGAAACTTTTATATACCGTTTTGATACACACTACAAAAAAGTAGTTTTTTATGGGCTATCCAAGCAACTCGTTCTTTAATAAAGTTAAAGAGTTTGTTAAAGAAAACTACATTATTATGAAACAAAAAACTAGTAAAACCAAAACAAAAAAAAACCCTTTATATAAAAACTTGAATCTTCATCCATCAATCGATTCCTGATACTCATAAATGTCAAGTGACACAGGACTTCGCACGACCCCAAGTACTCGTTTGCTTAACTTCTACAATAAGATGAGTCATGGTAGTAGGATATTCATATCCGCCCGGATAGCGACCACCGTACATAAGGTGTAAAACCCGCCATAGTGGCACACGCAAGTGTGTCGCGTTCCGGGATCAGCCAGTGTACGGCTGTTTTTGTCGGGGGTCTGGAGTTGGGATACGATGTTTGGCTGTTTCGCGGCCTTCTGAGTACTCTGACATTAGGCCCTCGACCACTTCTTTACGACCTTGCCCATGGCGTAGTGTGAAGAAGCAGGCCGGGATGATTGTGTTTAGTAGCGGGGGATAGATTGTCTCTCGTTATTCGATACTCTAATTGGACAGCACTGCGCTTACCATCAGCTGCAGTGTGGTCAGTTTGCCAGGATAAAAAAAGAAGAATAACATTGATACCTACCTCGGGCAAGCAATGATGTTGCATGCAGAAGTAGTCCTGTGTTCCGTCGTGGTGACACCACGTGCCGTCGGGGAAGTACGGGTCTAGCCCGGCGTCGTTGAGCTCCACCCGGGGCGCGTAGAACCCGCCGCCGGACGACCTCCTGCAGAAAATGGCGCATCCCATCCACATGCGAGCTGCCAAATATGTACTTCATTTAGTGCCATCAAACAACAACGTCCATTATTTTGACTATAGAATAATACATATACACTTACGCCTGTAATCGCCGAAGGGGTAGGCAGAGGTACACCCACTTTTCGCCGAATTTCGGTCCCATAATGTGACAGGGGGCAAGCATATCGCCATACCAAACACAAATTCCACACTCCGGGCTTATACTGAGAATTTCTAGATAAAACCCAATAACACTTTATCAGACCCGGGATCGAACCCGAGACCTCAGCACAGCAATTGTAACGCATGCGCAATTACAACTGCGCCACTGCGACTGCCTCGGTGACTATATATTAGAATATTATTATTAAGCAATTAAAGAGACATACAGTTAAGTTTTAAATCTATATGGAGCGGCATAGTCGATTTTCCACCAAGCTCATTAATGTAAGATTAATAAATCCATATTTAGTATTATAATTAGTTCTTACTGTTAAACTCAGTTGCCCGTGTTTGTGAATTTGTTGTATGATAATAAATAAATAAATAACACCCAACAGTCACACACATAGCCCCGATCCCACACTAAGATACGAGTCTTGTGTTGTGGGTATCAGGGACTACGAGACACTTTCGGTCTCACAACACCCAGACCAGACAGACTGTTACACAAACATTTGTCCCGGTGTGGGAATCGAACCCACGGCCTCTCGCTTCACAGCCGGCTACTCGCCAACTGCGCCACGGAGGCTGTCCTATAATATACTAATGAAATGAAGTCTTTCATAGTATTAGCCATGCACTTTGGCTGATTTAGGGAACTCAGCTATCCCGTATGCAGGATATACGATACGGGAATGGAACTATAGTCGTAACCACCCACGTTATGTCAAGAATAGGTCTGCGTGCTACATAAAATGGCATCCAAAAACCTTATGGCATCTCATTCTTTTTTCATCTAAGATATCCCATAATTCATCCTATGTTCAAAAACTGTTAAAACAAAACGTGTGACTCACTGGGGTCATGTGGCGCCTGCAGACCCCCGCCGCGAGGATCCAACGCAGGCAACATTGACGCGTACTCAGAACACTTGCGCGTGGCTAAATCGTTCGCGTTAACTCGTGTTTTCTTTCCACAGACCTAGCAAAAGCAAAATGAACTAGGTTAATGCACTTTTTTATAGTTTTATACAAGGTTTATCATTTAAGGTCGTTGGCGATCGATTTGCGTTCAAAAAGTCAATAATTACCAACATGGAAACAATATAATAATAAATCTTTATTTAACAATCTTACATGATATTTTATTATTCCTTACATTGTATATAATTACTTATTAAAAATACATTTTGACTTCTAGAAAAAATATATTATTATTCAAAGTTTGTCTTGCTTCATAGTATGTATAGGTCTCCTTTATTTCGATACTGTTCTTTCATCTTCCCTCTTCGAAGTAATTAGGTACTGCTATTCTTTTTATCATCATCCCATGTTGGGCGTTGTTTTCATTTTTATTATGGTATACCACTCAATCGCGTTTATAGCCCATTTCTTAATAATATTATCCGAACAGAATATGTTTTAGGTTTTGCCAACTACCCGATGATTTTTAAATTTTATGCGTTACTAAATTACGCAAAAGTGAACTCGGTAGTTGTTAATTACTTCATATAATACCTTCATATAGTCCCGTGACCAAATAATGAAATGCTACTTCGGTAATCAAAAATCAACATTCCAATGGCTACTAACTTTGTAACGCTCCCTAGAATTAAGTTGATTTAACACAAATTTAAATGTTTGAATTGTGTTTAAATATTTGGATAGCGTAGTACCTAATGCAATAAATAAATGCTATCAAGGGCATTAAATCCGAACCAGTGTTTTCAAGAGTTGCAATAATAAAAATTAGTTATATTATTTAATATTAAGCTATGGGAATTTCGATCACGAAAGAATACTGTTGCGTGACGTTAACTCGATTTAATAGTAAAATAATCCGACGTACAGTCTCGCTTTAACATCAGTTATCATATTATACTACAAAAAAGCTAAACAAAAAAACCATTTAAAAAAAATTTACGGTAATTTAGAAAAAAAATAAGCTAGCTCGAACAGATGAACAGTAAATAGACATATCCTGTTCAACTTAAACCAGAAGTCCTTGTATCAAATTGCCCAAAACAGAGAATTCGAATGGTATATAGACGATTTCTACACAACCGGTTCTAAAAATATTTCAATTAGAGAAAAACAAAACCAAAACACTTCGACACGATGCCTTTAGTCAATATTGGTGTTTTCGTGGTATGTGTTTGCACAACCATCCAAAAATCTATGACCATATCATTAGGAGCTAGACCGTGGCAGATGTCACCAATACAGTTATACATAAATCCTGTAGTGCTCACTTCACATTACGGAAAGCCTAAATAACCGTGTTTTCTGATTTGTGTCAGATACGATAGCCATCAAGAATAAGCAAAAGTCTGCGAGCAGACCAGCTGTCTGTAGGCCAGACGATATTGTAATGCTATTGGTTTGCGTGTGTGTGTATAAGAACACTGGACCTTTTTTTATCCTGGCACGGCAAAGTGACCACACTGCACCTGATCGCCAATCGCCGTGCGGTCTAATTAGAGTATTGATTAGCGAGAGACGATCTATCCCTCGCTACTCAACACAATAATGCCGGCCTACTTCTTCACACTACGCCATGGGAAAGAAGGTGAAGAAGCGGTCGAGGGTCTATTGTCAGAGTACTTAGAAGGCCGCGAAACGGCCAAACATCGTACCCCAACTCTAGACTCCGACAAAAACCGGATGTATACTGGCCGATTCCGGAACGCGACACACTTGGGTGTGCCACTATGTGGGTTTTACACCCTGTGTACGGTGGTCGCTATCCGGGCGGATATGAATATCCTACCACCTTATGACGTGGCCATGGCATACTAAAGGGTTTCTTTGGCCAACAGGTGAGTTTACTAACCTTGGTATCATCACATAGTAGAACATCATATGCCGCCCCTTCACATCCTTTAGACAAGCTGCATACTCGTCTCCTTTCCCTAAAGCCCTTTCCCTTGGACGTGCAGCCAGACTGACAGGTGCCTTCGTGCCACTGACTCCAGCCTCCAGGGGTTATGTCTCCAATAGTTCCCGAAGGTTTGGAGGTAGAGGTCGATATCTCTGTAGCTGGGACGCACTCTCCGCCTTGACACCACTAAAGGAAAAAAATAAAAATGTGTACTGCATTAACAATTATTATTTCATAAACGTTTACGATATGATGCTAGAATTCTGATACCGAAACCTAAGCCGTAAAAATACGTTCTGTTTTAATCAAATATATAAGTAAATAAAATATCTTTGGAAAAATCATCCCAGTGAACACATGACCTTGATATGATATAACAGATAAGTCATAGTTAGATAATGTCACGTTTATGTAATTTTCACGTATAAGTAACATCCTTTATTGGTATTATTTATGATATAATTCTGACATCATAACGATATAATTCTGACATCATAATGATATAATTCTGACATCATAATGATATATTTCTTACATCATAATGATATAAAATAAAAGTATAAAAGTGGTAGAGCCACGCTGTAGACATATTTGTCTACAGCATGAATGGGCCGGCTCGACCGGGGTAGTACCACTGTCTCACAGAAAACCAACGTAAAGTGACAGTTTACTGTCGCGTTTCGTATGGTAAGTGAGATAACCGGAGGCCCAGATTCCCCCTTCCCTTCCCTAATCCCTATTCCTGTCCTTTAATACCGACAACGCATACATGATACTTTCAGTATTGTGGATGTTCATGGGCGGTGGAGATCACTTAACATCAGGTGAGCCACTGGCTCGTTTGTCGGACTAAGATATAAAAAAAAAAAAAAAAAAATATTAATATCCTTTTTCTACGTACATGTGAAGTAGCAATGATGTTAATTTTCTCACGCAAAACTAATGTTTTAAGACATAATTATTCTAAACTTAATATGTTTTTAGGTAACGTCAGTCAAACATTATTTTGGAATTACGACCTAAGTTACTAACTGCCCGATAATAATTATACCTAAATGTTTCAATTATTATTCCACATTTATTCGTGCATTATTAAACTTTATCTCTGATCATCTGCTGAATCCTCCGCTTAGACAAATTATTTAGCATAAGGTTGGGCATGCTGATATTTTTAATTAACCCCGAAAAAAAAATTAAAACCTTAATTTAAAAAATATATATTGTTTTTAACAGTTTGTTTGTTGCAGAACTTTTTTAAAGAAGCTACTAGCCGTTCGATAAACGTGATCTTTATTTATAAATATAACTAATAATTGTCGGCTCGAAAATAACTTATTAAAATTACAAGAATTAAATCTTAAAGTGAAGTCATATTTTCAGTAATAATGAAAATATTATGATATAATGACTTGGATTTATTAATAAAAGTAATAATATGCACGGGAAAATATTGACATAAGACGTTATAAATGAATTTATAGCATTAAAGAAATAGTTTCATACTTACTTTAATAAAGTAATGTTAATTTTACAACAATTTTAAATAAAACGAAGACTGGGCTTAGGCTTTACTGCAAATAATTCTATGTTAAATATACTACGATTGATGAGGCTGTATGATTTGAACCCTTTGCCTTCAAATTTGGCGCGCACGCCGCTTAATGATGGCGCCGTTTTCACTGAACATAGACGAGCGAGTGTCTTGGTTAATAATTACATACAAATGATTTTTTACATCGCTTAATAAGTTTTTAACATAACGACAAATTTTACTTTATTATTGGCTTTTTGTAATATCACCTGGGAATAAGTATATCCTTATTATTTTTAATTTAAAATTGTGACTGTTAATAATAATATATTTAGACGTGTCTGTTTTAGATAATGTGAAATTAATAGTATAATTCATTTTCAGATCAAACTTATATTGCAAATCGGTGAGTCTAACGGAAAAGAGTATATGGACAGAATATTTAAGAAAATATTTTCACCGTTTGCCAAATGGCAGAACGGGATGGGAGAATCTCAAAATATCCTGTTAAAGATTTGACTCTGATAAATATAAATCAAGGTACAGACACTATTCCATTTTTTTTTAATTTATTATTAAAATTAAAATGAAGCTAACAATTTTTCTATTCCAGAAACTATATTGACGAAATTTCCTTTTTGGGGTTCTGCCGAATTTGGAAAAAATCGCTGGTAACCAACTTGGCTTTCAACTTACGACTTGGTAACCGACGCGCAGTGGAACAACTCGGTCAACAAAAAAAGCTAAACTGTAGCAAACAACAGCCAAAGTGAAGAGTCAATAATTTTATTCTAATATATTATTTGGTTGGTTATTATCCAGAAATTGTAACAGATTTCTTATGTTATGTATAAATACTTGTGAAATAAAAAATAAGAAATAATTTGTTGTTTTAATTAGTTAAAAATCAATATTTTAATAAAAATAAAAAGCGACATCAATGTAATTTCTAAATAAATGAAGCGTCATTATTCCGTCAGTAGTACGTAAATCTGAGTATATCAGGATGTCAGGTTGTCATCATCATTATGTCACGTGACTTACGTCACTATCTGACGTCACTAAGTGCGAAATAATGAGTCATTTATGAGTCAGTCCTTAGTCTTATGTTATGTAAAGCATGATATTGAACGACATCATACTGATGTCATATTTACATAAACGTGTTCACTGGGATGTTATGAATAAATTTATCGATTAACATGGCACACGAGTCGTATAAAACCAAAGTCGGTAAGTAGGTAGTTGAGCAAAAATGAAATAAATACACTACGGCAATATAGGAAGTTAAAATCTTAATCGTCTATTGCAAAGTTTTATAGTTAAAGGCGGCTTAGCTATAGGCTTTTGTTCTGTGTTTTAGAAGTAAAACACAGAACAAAAGTTGGTTTACAACCAAAGATGGCAATCGTCCAAACCTCATATCCATAGTCGGCATAGTCTTTCACTATCAACCAATTATTCTCAAGAAGTGAATCATAATCAAAATGGCAAACTAAGCAGAAGTATAGTAGCAAAGGCGGCCATCTTACCTTTAGTTAGCTACAAATATAGCAATTTTGTGCAAAACCAAACTCGGCAATCTGGTTAATTAAGTAAGATTTTGCACCGTTTGTTGTTGTCATTGATTAATTTAAATATCAAAGACTTACTTTAAGTAAAGCAATTCAGCATAATTGTCTTTAGACTTAAACAAAAATTATCAGTTTCCTAAATAGCGAAGCGCGCAATGCTTTGCCGCTTTTGATTTAATAATAATAATAATAGCCCTGGTAATTAACATTTAATACACACCTAGCTTTAGAAAAGTCAGAGGTGTATGCATTTGGGTTTTGATCATACAACTTTGGTTTTGACAGTCCATACCGCAACCAACTAGGCTGTCGCTACTCCTGCTTTTGATTTAATTTATTGATATATTTATTAGAATAGTGTATTACCATCCGATGTCCGCAATAAGTTCCAGGCAGTGCTGGACCCGCGTAGTAGAAGCCGGCTCTGTGCGGCGAGCGACACGTCAGCTGCGCGCACAGCTCCGGCGACGAGCCCGCGTCCGCGTCCGCGCCCGCGCCCGAGCCCGAGCCGCCAGCCGACGGCGCCGCGTCCACGTCGCGCAGTAGTATCTGCACGTCAACAACATAACAACATACTTACTGACGCAACACAACACATTAGATGACAGACAACACAATACAAGACATTACAAGACAACAAAACACAATATAGGACAGGTACGGAGTTAGCATTTCACTGATGGAGGGGGATCAATTTATGTCCGATTTACAAGAGATTTATTTATGAATAAATCATTTGATAGCATCATCCTGACCTAATTTTTCAAGCAATTTTGATTCTGTTTTCGCAAAATAGTTTCTATTATATTATATTCGTTTAGGAAACTACCCTATTGTCTTGTTTCTAGTCTTGTTCTCATTTTGTGAGAGTATTCCTCAGTCCGCTGTATATAATATGTGTATGGGTTTTACCCGCAATAAATTTACCTCACACTGTTTTTTTGCAGTCCAAACCGTACCAGGCGCTCCGCCAAATCTTTCATGTCGGAGCTCGTCCGGATTTTCTAAATCATCTTCAGCACCATCGAATAAACATGTCGCCCATCTAGAAAAAAGTAAATAACTGTGTAGAATTCCTTCATAAATTAAAATAATGGCCGCTAAAAAACCTGTAATGGTATTATATATATTATTAGGTTTTGAAACCCGCATTGGGCCAGCGTGGTGGACTAATGCCTAATGAGAGGGGTCATTAGTAAAGGAGGCCCGTGCCCAGCAGTGGGACAGTTTTTAATACTGGGCTAGTATTATTTATAGTTATTTCTTTTTAAAAGACATGTACGGCTGCGTTTCTTATTGCTTCTTCTCGGCTAATGGACATTTCAAGGCATCAGTTTAGAATATTAGATATCTATTAATAAATTAAAGAATAATATTTTTATTGTATAAAAACTGTATGATGTGTCAATTTTATAAACTTTTTGATAAATGATCATTTCTCAATCTCAGTGTGCAAATGTGGTTCCGCTACTAATTAATTCGTAGTATTGAGATAAAAGAGATAAACTATAATCTAACACTATAAAACGTAGATTGTATCTATAAGGAAGGATAAGGTGTAACAATAGATGAATTATCCAACGAGGAAGGTGAAGCTGATAAGCATTGACTTATATTCTATAGACACGAACTGTCGAAGAAACAATATGTTCCAAAAACCTTGTCCGCTCACTAATGCCATCTATTAATTTTACTAAGAACTATTTGGTAGTTAGATTCGTGATAACTCCCGTCACTTTTTCTCGAACGGGACTTTTCGCGCGCCATAACGGGACAAACTAATTTTGTTATTTATCTTATATACTATTACAGTTTCATTGTAAATCAATTTAAATTAAACTAAAATTAACTCGACACTGAAAGATGCAATGTGGTGTGCATACTTAGGTGGCATGTAGCAAACTAACGTCGGTGCGGTGGTTCCACCGCAACTCGGTGGAACATAATGTTTGTTCTGGTTGCCGCATCTAGTACGTAGTACATATAGATCGCTGCTGATAAGCATGTACTTACTGCAGCTCTGCAATAACTCTTGCACTGCAGGACGACCACGACGCTTCCCCGTGGGTTCCTCGCGACGGAGACATTATGAAGCCGTCGCGGGCACAAGAGTTGCCGGTGCCATCGTGATGCATGCCCAAACTGAAACAAAAATATACACATAGCTGAATGGTTTCTTATGTTTAGGCGAATATTATACACGGAGGGTAGAAACATCGCACTATACTTGCATGACAACATACAACCATTTATATATTATTAGGGTATTTACTATTATTAGAAATAGCGAAGGTATAACTGAGGTATTTAGGAGACTAGTTGGGGGTAGTTAATAATGATAACCAAAGTGGGAGTAGTAAATGTTTAATATAAAACAGAGTGCCTTCCGCGCTCCGGTGTTCAGTTAGTTCAGTTCAGAAGACTAGTGGTGTAGCAGTGATAATAAATTATAAACATTGTATTTGTGCCTTTTAAATATCCATCTTGCATAGTTTTTTTGATGTTTCTAACAATATATAGAAGCATACAACTCAGTCCGCCCTTGACCATGAAGGCTGTAAAGCTTTCGAAACGTCGGGATTAAAAATGTTAAATAAACCGCGATAGAATCCACATAGCCGAAATTACATTGTTGTGTAAAATACTTTCATATGTTACAGAACAATAATCGAAAGTTATTGAAATAATTCAGAACAATCTAGGTTCTAATCCTACACGTAATTAAATAAAAACACATATGTATTCGGCACTCTAACTAAAACAACCGAATAAAATAAAGCCAATCGACATAATTAAAACTAGGCAATGTTCCAAATAACACTGGCCCCTTGAACCTAGGCATGTGTTAAATTACTTGCCGGAATTAAATAAATTAAAATCGTGAAGACCAAAAGTACACAGACTTCAATAAAAAACACACTATGTGTCCCTATAAAATTTGAGTGTTGCCCTCGATATTTCTGAGATCCCATCATAAGATCCTGACTTAGTGCCAATGGTACCACCTGGGAAGTATACCCTTTTAAACAAAAAAAGAATTCTAGAATCGGTCTAGGCGTCTTCGAGTAATCGGGGAACATACATAAAAAAGATTCCGACGAATTGAGAATCCTCCGTTTTTTGAAGTCGGTTAAAAATGGTCAATTTGGAATCTTCGTCTGTTTCAGAAATACACACGCATGAGTACAGACCTAAGTTGTTATAGCACTTTATTATGTAGGTACTTATTTGTCTCCTGAGTGACTTATCTGTTTTTTACGTGTGTTATTCTATGTATCGACCCCGCTCCGACACTTGGCAGCCTATTGTTGCGATGCGACGCCATGACGTAGCACCGGTTTGATGTGTGTAGACCAGTGTAGACCGTTCAAATTGTCTAGATACCCGCATGGTTTGTTTGATCAAAGACAACAAAAGTACGATAAAGACATAGTTATGTTAAGTGTCATACTTATGTGTTAGCTAACACGTTCTGTTTAAAATAAAAGTTAGTTGAAGCACTTAAGGTAACTGATTACATTTATTTGTTAATTTTTATTTATTGATTCATCCTATACTAGGACTTTAGTGCTTCAAAACGCGAACATAAACTCAGACCAGCCAACCCCCAACCAAAGTTATAGTTACACATGTTGTTAGCTACAAAGATAATTCTTAAAATTCTATTGTACTATGCATCATAAAGCTTAAATAAGGAACTTTCGGCCGAAGCAAAGTTAAAAAAGATATTTAAAATCTTTAAAATGCTGCTATTTTGGTATTTGAATAAATTTTAATAATCAGTCTAATGGTTTTACGGACACGACATTCCATATATTCATTGTGTTCATGAAAAATAATCTTCTTCGTCTTTATTTACCGCCGGTGGGAAAGACGAATCGATCGATCTCATTTAATAATATCGATCTATAGGGGCGTCGCGTCGCTAGGGGAGAACCCCTATAAACACGTACCAAAATACCCACATTTAAATACTGATTACATAACCATCATAGTTTCGCCGTGGTCAAGTAATAAATAAATAAATACACCCAACAGTCACTCACACACATAGTTCTGATCCCACACTAGGTAAAACCCGTATCGTGAGTATCAAGAACTTTGAGGAACTACGGTCCCACAACACCCAGACCCTTAGAGAAAATGTATGTAGTTAGTGGACTGTACTACCTATTAGAATCTACTGTCGCATAAAATCTAGATTTCTTAAACAGAGGACAAACAGACCGATCAACCCATCGCTCACATATAACACAGGAAAAACAAAGGAACTAATAATTAGGGATGTTATGGATTTGAAATTTCGGATCTGGATGTGGATACGGATATGTGAATAATATTATATCGGTTTCGGATACGGTTACGGATATGAAATTATTTCGGATTATCCGTCAGTTTCGGATAGTTTCGGTTATGGATATTAATTAGGTTTTGAAGAAATTGTAAAAGTAAAAAACAAATAGCTTTATTTTTAGTTTTTCATTTGGTACTATTTTATGTAAGTAAATGTAATCCCACAAGAGTATATGACTGACAGGCTATGTCTAAGCAATAGAACTAAATATAATAAATGCATTGAAATACGCGCGCGGTTCGTGTGTCGGTTCGGCCAGGCAAATACAAAAACCAGTCCTAACGTGTCTCAATTAGAAAATCCGAAATTATTTGAAACTTTTATATCAGATTCGGTTACGGTTACGCATAGAATTTTATTTCAGATATCCGATAGTTTCGGTTACGGTTACGGAGCTCCATAACATCCCTGCTAATAATGATGCATTGATGAGGCGCAATCGTGTGACATTACTGTGGTCTGTGTGCTCTCTCTCGCTACTCACCAACATTTCAGCTTTACAGAAACGAATCGGCAATAGGTGGTTGTACTATTCAAAAATCTTTGTTCAGTTATTCTGTTCAATACCTATTTGGTAAATTTTTTGGACATGTCTATTATGGATTTTAATTGCAAGAACTTAGATCGAATATTTTATCACCCGATTTCTTTAATCAAACGGATAATAGACAAAGATAGTTGGCAAGTATAGGATCCCTAAGGCAGACCGACGGTAGTGTCAAGCGACAAACGCGAGTGCCAGTTCTACTGCGGCTGCACGCCTGCACTGTCAACTATGTAAAGCTATGAGAAACTATTCCACGATAGCATCGGACAGACAGGCAATAGGTGCTTTCAATATAGAATTGACAGAAAACTATAATTCAATCCTGCTTGATGCTTGACCCGACCACGTATCGACCGATCGAGTATGTCTGTAGGGTAGGGTTACCAATTTCCACCCGGAATTGAAATACTAGGATTTGGAGTCAGAAAAACCAGGACAATCCAGTTTAAAAACAGGACGCATCTATGTTTTAAAAAAGCGTAACACTTGCGAGTCGAGATGCCGCTCCTAAAGTAAAGATTGCAAAAGTGGTGTGCGAATTTTAAAATACAGGACCTTATCAGGGCGCTTTAAAAACCCAGGAAGCTGCTTAAAAACTATCCAGGACACCCCAGGACACTCTAAAAACCAGGACAGGAAATCAGGACGGTTGGCAACTCTACTGCAGGGGAAGATATTATTGTGTATTATATAGGTAGATATAGTATTATGACCGACTTGTGTCCGATCTCGTGCGCGAGGATGTAGACGGAGGTGAAGCCGGCGGAGGGGTAGGGCCGGCCGAGCAGGTCCGAGGTGCCGAACTCGGAGACGACGCACGCGTGCGCCGCGAGACACACGCCGCCCACCGGCGCCAGACCCATCGTCACGCCGCTGCGGCGCCCGCCCTCCTCCGAGTAGAAGTCTAGTCTACAACGCACATTTCATTGGTATCAAAATATAGAAAATAATGCTGTCGGGGGTCTAGAGTTGGGTACGATGTTTGACCGAGTTGCGGCCTTCTGAGTACTCTGACACTAGACCCTCGACCGATGCTTCACCTTCTAGCCCCATGGGGTAGTGTGCACAAGCTACATAGCAGGTGGTGGATAGATTGTCTCTCGCTACTCGAAATTGGATAGCGCTACGCTTACCATCACGTGCAGTGTGGTCACTTTGCCGTACCAGGATAAAAAATCTTACAATATCAGAATTCATAACGTTTCAACTCTTTACATAATGCGCGACCAAATTACAAGATAGACTCTACTGTTCTCTCTGTGACCCTACTGTGGATTCTGCTGTTTTATTTTATGTATATAAAAATAAAATAATAATACAAGCCCTGTTTTAAATTTTTCATTGTCCCGCTGCTGTGCACGGGCTTCTTCTACTATTTAGAGGGGTTAGGCCTTATTCCACCACGATGGCCTAATGCGGATTGGTAAACTTCACACACCTTTGTTGTATAAAAATTTTCAGGCATGTAGGTTTTCCCACGATGTTTTCCTTCACCGTTAAAGCTAGCGATAATTAACCCCTCCAGTCAGGAAGGATATTAAAAAAAAAAGTCGGGAGTAAAGCAACAAGCTTTTATTTCCATAGCATTAAAGTTAAAAATTGCATGCAAGAACGGCGAGTGTTGCTAGTGCTACGCGCCGCCGGCGTGTCTATCCGTCACGACAGTTTAATAATGAATAGGTACACACAATAATTATATTTATATGAGTATACATTATAATTAAAGTATAGAATATGTGTTCGTCAAGAACTATCAACAATCTTCAGAACATGAACATATGAATCATGTTTTTATAGTATTTCTCAATTTTATTATACTCGTATTTAAGGGACGATTGAACTAGACATACCCTGACAACAACAAAGCCATGTCCCAATGGTCAGGGTCGTCGTCATCTTCCACGTTCAGGGATCGTTGGTAGGCGCAGAACGAATCTAGCAGGCGACCACGTTCTGCATGAGCTGGCAGCGAGGAAGGTTGTGCGCGGAGTAGGGTCAGCCGTACTAGTGACAACTGCACGTGAGCACCCAGCGATGAGTGCTGGTAGAGCGCTTGCACCTGGAATACGGTAGTTTCCTGTGATTAATTTTATACATTATTCGATATGCAACTGAATATAATACTCAAACGAAACTCTTTTGCGAAAACAGAATCAAAATTTCTTGAAAAATGAGCTCACAATACATATTTATTTTCAATATTGGTATAAGCAAATACTCAAAGGCATGAGCCAAAATGGTTGCGTATTGGGAACATATCGCTATCTCCCTCGCACAACGGCACAGTAAATATTCTAAGAATCTTGACGTCACGGTACATATCATGCATTATTTTACTGTCATTTGACAATTACCCCTTCCAGCAGATTTGAGTGGCGTCTAATTTAGTTATTTCTGTTCGGATTCATAAAATTCTTTCGATAATAAGTTTTAGGTAATGTAACTTGTTGATTAAATTAATAAAAAAAAAACGACTCCACTACCCTATTTTTAACAACGTCAATAGTAGAATTCACATTACTTATTTATTCCTGCTAAGTGTACATGAATAATTTAAAAATGCTATACGTTATTTACATCTAGTCAATCATTTTTACTATATTATACCTCCAGTACGGGATGCAGTTTCGCTAGAGACGAACGGGCAAGAAACTTTAGCGTTGCTCTTTTCGAACACCGGTTAATAATATTTGGACATACAATTAGAATAGGGTTCAAAGATTACATTAGATTAGAGCAGCTTAATAACTATTGCCGTACATGTACCCTCGTGAGAGTGATGAAAATCTCTATTGCTTGAAGCAGTTGGTCCCTACTAAATCAGTTAATGACGGAGGTGTCAGCCATCGGCCTCCTCAACCAAGTTACAGGGAAGGGACCGACTGGGCACTTGACGCCGCCGCACACATAGACACTTTAGCAAGCATTATATAACCAGAATAAGTCGAGCAGTGCAAGAATTTCAAGACATTATTACAGCAGATATGATATAGAAAAATACCAAAAGAACCATGCATGTATTGTCGACCTTAATGGCTAAATTAAAGATTGGGAAGCTAAATCAGGATTTGGATCTCCAGAAATTCAAAATACAAGCTCAATTTCCAATTCAATTCAAATTTTAAAAGTAAGCATTTCTAAAATAGTTTACGCCGAAATCTGTCGTACTCTGAAAATAGATCTGCATTCGTAAGAAAATCTAAATATTGTTATCTCGACAGGAAGTTAGAAATGAGTTATAAACCGTTATCGAGAGACGAAAACGTCTCACATCCGTAGTAGAGTACAAAAACTGACTGATAATAGTGACTGGAAGACGGCTGCATAGACGTGATAAAAATAACAAGTTGACTATGAATAAAGATAACAACATGATCAATGATATTTAAACCATATTTATTTAATTTAACGCTACATATTATTCACAACAAATATTATGGTAAATATGTAAGTAAAAGATAAGAAGGATAGACTCGTTCCTATTTTTATGTTTGAAGCATATGTCCCTTACAGAACTTTTCATTGTATATCAGCGATCTATATGTACTAAGTACTAGATGCGGCGACCAGAACAAACATTATGTTCCACCGAGTTGCGGTGGAAACACCGCACCGACGTTAGTTTGCTTCATGCCAACTAAGTATGCACACCACATTGCATCTTTCAGTGTCGCGTTAATTTTAGTTATTTGTAGCGACATTCCCGAACAAATCTGCCCTAAATTGATTTACAGTGAAACTGTTAATAGTATATAAGGTAAATAACATAATTTCATAACGTTTAAAACGTAATATCAATAAATATTAATTATTTTCGACCCTGAATACGGGAATTCTATATTTCACCACAAAATTCATTATATAGTTTGTCCCGTTTTGGCGCGTGGAAAGTCCCGTTCGAGAAAAATTGACGGAGTTATCACGCTTCTAACTACCAAATAGTTCTTAGTAAAATGAATAGATGGCATTAGTGGGCGGACAAGGTATTTGGAACATATTGTTTCTTCGACAGTTCGTGTCTATATAGAATATAAGTCAATGTTGTATATTAAACTATTCTACCAAATTAATGCTAATAAGTCTCATAACTTATACATTATACTTACGCCATTTATGTAAGCCAAAAGCATATCCCGCAAATCAGCTTCGTTGTAATTGAGGAACGGATAAAATAATTTATATGCTGCTTCGTCGAGAAAGAGCGCGATCTCGATGGTGTAGCTGGCAGGAGGGGCTTTAGTTTTGGAACGCGGCCTGCGACGAGGTCGGGGACGGAGGGGGCGAGCATCATCAGCGGGCGGGGTGGGGGGAGGCGCTCGTCTGATGACATGTGCCGTTCGTCCACTACCATTTTCAGCACGACCTGCCCCCACAGGCAAAGGTCGCACTTCGTACGTAGAGTTGTCAACCACAATCAAACCATGCTGTAAATTACAAACAATAACTAGAATACTATTCACAGATTATAAGTGAGCTATGTTTTGTGTTCAAATTCAAAGAAATATTAAATTCGAAACCAAGCCAATTTAAAATCAAAACGTTTATAAATCGGAACACTGTCGGATTTGTCAAATTGATTTAAATTTATGTCTAACTTTAAGGAATGATAAATTAAATATGTTGCGCAATTTGATAGAGTTCTAGGTAGACGTGGACAAAAACTACAACAGCACATGAATGACTTGTAACTTAGTTATTTAGACACAACTAAATTTGTACCATTAAACTAATTTATAATAGTTGCAAGACAGCATTTTTAACTAATGAGTTATGTGATGTGTTTGTTTATCAATAAATCTTGATTATTTATTTATTAAGAAAATGACAGCATATTCCACAAAAAAATCTCAACAAAATTGTTCTTGTAAAGATCTTTGCTGATTGCTCTTTTACCTAAAAAATTTGTCATTATAACCCCGATATGCGTCAGTGACTTTCGCTAAACGAATTTCGCATTATTTCGTTAATTGAAATATACTATCATATGATTAAATATATATCCACCTATTCAATTACAGAACAATAGTTGCACACGATAAAAATTGATGTTTGAATGAACTTTTAATCGAGATACGTCCATCAACTGTTTAAAAGTAAAAAAACTTTCAAAAGGAATCTTTTGTTGAGTTCATACTCACGAGGGCGTGATCTTTGCATGCAGAGAAAGCGGCGACGGCTCCGGGACCCGAATGTAAAAAGTGACAAGAGGAGTCCACACTTGATAGTGGCTCCTCTTCACCTCGCTCTGACCACACGCGGAATTCAGGTGCCACCAGGCGTCGGTTTGGCACCAGTTGAAGATCGAAATTTCTGAAACAAAGTAACCGGTAGTAAGTGATAAGACGCAATTTTTATTTGCCTATACTCGACAGGTGGTATTTATATTAGTATTACAAACAAAAAATAGTGAGTCAGTTATACATGGAAAAAAATGTATGCATTATGTATATATACTGGCTTTAACATTATTCCAGCACTTTTTTTATATAGTCTCAGTTGGTTTGATAAATTGAATACTAAAAATAATTTTGGAATAGAGACAAACATTGAATTTAAAAACGCTTGATAAAGAATACGACGGGTTATCTTACCGTCCGAAGGCATCGAAACTGTATGGCAGAGGTATGTCATCGTGGGGATCGTCTGAGGACGACTGTGCTTCCCGCGGCAGCAGAGCCGGCAAGTACACGACCTGCACGTCTGAGCTCTCTGGCCGCACTTCATCAGGTCTGTGTTCCCCGCGTCCCGCATCTCTCCACCACCCATTCATCGGCAACAACTCCTGAACACATTGTGATCAACTCAAAAAACAGTATTTAAGTTAAATAATGAAGTGTTGCATAATTGCCAAAATAATGTGTATTGTATATACAATGTGTCGTATGTAATGAATATAGATTGCTGTTTTGATATATTTGTTACTAGTTGATGCCCGCGAAGTTACATTGAGGAGAAAAAATATAAAAAAAGTATTATACTCCAAAAGCTTAACCTGCAGTTTCTTATGATTTAATTTTTCCCCTGAATTCATTTTTTGATTTTTTTTTTAATGAACAATATTTCCTGCAAAATATCCTACATTACTCTCTAAAAAGTCCTCTTATGCTAATGAAAGCCTAGCCAAAATCGTTTCAACCGGTTGAGAGGTCAGCCTGGATAAACAAACAGGCAGACAAAAAAACGTGTTTGAGTGTGGGTAACATACAAATAACTATATAAGTTTATTTCTAAAAGTGTACAGTTAAATCTTAGTTTTCGTATAGATTTTGATTAGCAATATGATTAGTTTTATTAAGTTTGTCCGCTAAACATAAAAACTTAATCGAATTATAATTTTTATCGTTCCTTCATTAATGCTTTTATTGTCAGATATGTCTGTCCCTGCAAGACCGTCCCTTGATGAATGGCGAAAAAGAGCTGGTTCGTGGACATATAGACTTCAGTGTTAAATTTGAATTGTATTATCCTTTACACCGTTCCGTCTGTTGCACCGTGGGAAAAAGGTTAAATTTACATAAAGTTTTGGCGCCTAGATTTATGCTAACTCTAGTATGTTACGCAGATAAAAACTGCATTGCACTAACATAGCGCCTGCCTCAATACTTAGAGTTTAAAGATTCTAATTATTACAAACATGATATTTCGGATATATTTTGTTTACGTCATTCTAAGGCAATCTCTGACTTAGCAACTTTAGTGTAAACAAGCCTTAGCAACACTAATACAGCCACAGAAATTGCAATTTTAAATAATTTTGATCATAATGTAACAATGTCTAATTAGATTTTACCGAATAAAACTTGCAACCATTATTATGTATTCAAATTTATATGCAATGTAAAATAACCTTATCTATTTAAAAAAATATCAAATGCTGTTCGTTAGTAAACGCGTCACCTGAAAACACCTGGACCGATTGACGATGTTTTCAAATTTTGGTAAAAGTTCGAATATTTGCTGGGAATATTGGAAAAATAAAGGAGTTTTTTCTATGAGATCTCAGTCTGCTAAGATACAGATAATCTTAATCAGTCAGACGGAGCTGCAGCAAAACGTAAGTCAAAAATCAAAATCTGCAGAGGTATAACGATAGGAGTTTCGCTAAAAGCTAATGATAAAAATCACAATCGATAAAAATAAAACGAAATCATGGTCCAACAGAAATAAAGAAGGCATAACTGCAAATCTGTGTTTGATAACTCACGTAAAATGTAGAGCTAGTTAACAGAAAAACTTATACGTCATTTATCAAAACTTATACGCTTCGGCAATCTTCATTTTGAACTCATTATCGAACCTGGTCAGAAATCCAAAATATATTCCAAATATATTTTGAATATATATAGCTACTGCTTTATTCTTATGCTTTTGGTAGGATATTCATATACGCCCGGATAGCGACCACCGTACACACCGTACCACCGTGCACGTGGTGTAAACCCCGTCATAGTGGCACACGCAAGTGTGTCGCCTTCCGGGATCAGCCAATGTACATCCGGTTTTTGTCGGGAGTCTAGAGTTGGGGTACGATATTAGGCCGTTTTGCGGCCTTCTGAGTACTCTGACACTAGTGTCTAGGTCACAAGGGTCTAGACCCTTGACCGCTTCTTCACCTTCTTGCCCATGGCGTAGTGTGAAGAGGCAGGCTGGCATGATTGTGTTGAGTAGCGGGGGATAGATTATCTCTCGCTACTCAACATTCTAATTGGACCGCACTGCGCTTACCATCAGGTGCAGTGTGCTCACTTTGCCGTGCCAGGATAAAAAAAATCTGTATGTTCCTCACGGCGCCTTCGCGTTTTCCAAGTTAGAAGAACGTAGTACTGTAGTTACTGTCCTATTGATTAGTTTGCCGGCAGTATGAGATAACAACTCGCAACAGTCAATAGCTATAATGGTCTATTGGTGAGTTTTAATAAAATAATAATTCAGTATGTACTCATACAATAAATTTGTTTTAGTGCAGTTAATTTGGCAGTAATCGATGCCAAGTTAAAATATACACTATATTCGAAATAAATTTTACGATAAGTGAAAGCATTGTGCTATACTTACTATTGCCTACCTTTTTATCTATTTTTAATTATTAAAATCACGTAGTAGTTTGATCGTTTTCATCTACATACCAAAAATAGTGTAGATATTTTAAAACTTTTACTTTAAAGGAAAAGAATTTATTAAAATACTAGCTTATGCCCGCTGCGTCACCCATGTGAAACATTTCATGGCTTATTTAACCCTTCTTCATTATATTTCTTTAAACCTTGCTTGTGCATGAATGAAACTATTAAATACTTGTAACTTTAATTGTTTATAAATAATACTATAAATATTACATTTGATTCAATGCATATGGGTTCCAATGTGGTATAGAAAAATGAACTAAAAATAGTAGAATAAATAGTCTAAAACTGGGTCAAGCCGATGATGGCGACAAGGAGCGTGACTTCTCGTGGGTGCTTTCGCACTGTCATAACGCGCTATAAAATATGACTGTCTACTGTACGTTCCCACACCACTTTTTATAGTTTATATTAATGAGTAAGCTCCATACTGATGTGGCATCATTTTTGGTCAATAAAAGCAATTAAACGTCACATAACTATTGTCTTTGATAGTAGCTTTAATAAAAGTGCACACTCACTTTTATTCAGATATATACCAATTTTCATACGGATGTTCTTATATTCTACTGAGTATACATCAATTTGTTTTGCGAATGCTCGTATTCCAAAATGGTGCACAACGCAAATGTGATAATATCTGCCGAGAATTAGATCGATCGATATTCGTCCGTCTGTGTATGTATACGTCTGCGGAGCTACACCCAAGAGCTACAGGTCAACGATCTTTGTCGAAGTACTCCTTTTTGCATTTCAACCTTTTGTCACTAATCTGTACAATGGTGTTTCGTCAGTCATTTGGTAGACATCATGAGAGTCGAATTTTACAAAAAGTCAATGATCATAGTTAATTTTTCACAACATAGGGAATTTCTACTTACTCCTGATGTATATAGGTAATTAAGCTAATCTTACAACTATTTATAATACTCTATGCTTTTTCCGTTATGTTTTACAAACCCAACATGTGATTAATGACCTTCATACATAGACTACTACTCAATAAAAACGAGCATTGTTTGCCAAACCTATTGTGCTTGTATGAGAGCTGATGCCTAACACGTTTTGGCAAGTCAGTAAAACTGATAGAGTGAAACCGAATTCAACACCACGTGAGTCAGCTAAGTGCGAGTTCAATATTAGCGAATGCGAACGAAGTAAAGGGGAAAGTAAATTTGTTTGTTTTTCCTTCTCATCGAATCGAGACAATGAAGTAGTGGAACGGTAATCGTCGGGTAATTGCATTAATTTCCGATATTCGGCTCTATTACACTGGTATGTGGCAGATGATGAAAGTTACCAGCATCGAGCTCAATTACATGGAGGCTGCAGTCATGTCGTCGCGGCTCGGCACGACTCGGCTCGGCGGCGGCGTCGCCCATCGACCGCCACAACCCACAACCCGCAGCGCCATGCGGCTACAACCCGCGACATAAAGCCGCTATGAGTCATTGAGCGCCGATTGAAAAACTACGTGACGTTAGTGCTTGTGTAACCCGAGACGTGATCCAGTGCCACCAACTATTATATTATGTAATGTAATTGCCAAAATAAATTGGTAAACTATAATGCACTACAATTTAGTGAAAGTTACATTTTTCGAAGATGTGCCTACTTTAGCGTTATATAACGCTAATAATATCAGGAGTTTATAACATTTTTCTGGTTTAAGTTCGAAATGGCTTAATGGAATAGGCAGAGGTGCAAAATAAAACTCTCGCTTCATTGATTTATTTTCCTCCTATGATATGCCTATTGCCACATTGCTTCAGGCATATAATTCAAACACGATCAGCTTGGATGTGTTATTTAATTTCCTTGGCAGAGGGATCAAACACAGGAACTTATAGTTTTAAATTACTAGTGATCTGCAGTCAAAAAGATAATTAATCTATTACATTTCCGTTGTTCGATGCAAATGAAATAGGTCATGTTTTATTTCTACATGCGTAGTAAACAGCTGAAGCAATGGGTCAATGTGAAATATCGCGGTCGACATTGTACTTCGCTCCCATGGGTGACTTTATATATAATTATTGTATGAAGGAAATGACTGTATCTTATAAATTATTTTGTTTAATTCATAACAAAAGGGAACGAAACTAGAAATTTAACTAATAATAAATACTCCTGACCAATTTTGAGGTGGTGTAATTGCTATTTTACAAGTTGACTAACTTAAAAACCTATGGGTAAATTAGATGAGAAAGAAATATTATTTATTATTTGCTTTTCAGTTATTTAATCTAGTTTTTGAAGTGGTAGAGCCACGCTGTAGACATATTTGTCTATAGCATGAATGGGCCGGGGTAGTACCACTGTCTTACAGAAAACCAACGTAAAGTGACAGTTTACTGTCGCATTTCGTATGGTAAGTGAGATATCCGGAGGCTCAGAATCCCCCTTTCCTTCCCTAATCCCTAATCCCTATTCCTGTCCTTTAAGGCCGACAGCGCACACATGATACTTTCGGTATTGTGGATGTTCATGGGCGGTGGAGATCACTTAACATCAGGTGACCCACTGGCTCCTTTGTCGCACTATACTAAAAAAAATATAATTTGCTAAATATTTTTGAATGTGTAAAGGTCACAAATTCAAAAATATACAATTTCAAATATACAAACATATTTTACAAATATGATTTATTTTCACACCTCTGAATTTGCCAAATAATTTCATACAACATTGCGGGGCACGGCGATTTTAGAATATCATGTTTATGCATATATAGATCTTCAACCTTTATACAAATATTGTATTAGTTGGAAGATTGTTTATATGTCATTTTGAAAATAATACAATTGATACGCTCTTTATAAGTTGTTGATCCTGGCATGACGTGACACCACAGCTTAATCGCCCTTGACGATTTATGTAGTCAATGTATGAGATTGTGGTAGGCCCAAAAATTCTTCCTCCTAAAAGTAACGCAGTTCTAAGTCCTGCAGATCTGGTGGAAAACTAAATGCTAACCTTTTAGCGGATAAAAATTCCACCTTATAAATTTGATCTGACTTGGTGAATGTCGTTATAAGATCCTTAATCGTTTGGATTCCCCGACACTGATCGAACTTAGGTATATCTTTAGCTGCACCGAAGCGTTACATGTACTTCATTCTTTTACTATAGACTCATACACAAAGATATGTTTTTAAACATGTATATAGATATTATATATATAGACTTTATACTATAGAAATCTTTAGGGGCAGGCCTATGTTCAGCAGTGGACGTCCAAAGGCTGAAGAAGAAGAAGACGTTATACATATACAAGTCTATATTTAATTATAAATATGAGTAGGCATTGCTTTATAATATGAATGTCCCATGTTGTCTTAGTTTGTTTTTGTATTCGGTGAGTGTAGACTGAATCTGAATTATTAAGCGTGAATAAGTAGTTGATATAAAAAAGGCTGAATTCTTTTTAAATAATAAATAGTTTTAAAGTAGCATTTTACGCAATTAGCGATACCGGACAAAACAAATAAAGCATTCAAAATAATAAACATGAATATAACGATATTAAATGCATTACTTTCAATAACATTTTTAAGACAAGGACGTTTGCTTCCATGACTTTATTTTTCACTTAAAATTTTAATCGAAATAACAAAAAAATCATCATTGTTTTGCATGAAATAAATCAATACAGTTTTCATGACATATATTAACTAGACCACTAAAATACATACAGTACACAAAACAAAACAACAATTATTATACATGTATATAATGTTCCAAGTTATTGCAGAAGATGAGAAAATATAAAATCAATAAAAAGTCTCTTGATTTATAACGAGAACTATAATAGCACAGCGTCAATATCTAAAAGTAACAATCGATAAAAACTTAAGATAAGGTAAAATATATTAAATTTCGTTTTAAAATAATTAGTGAAAAATGTTAAATAAAAAATGGTGCATACCTAAATGGCAAATATTTCACCCCTTATTTTACCTCATTGGGTATTATATTTCTAATTCTTTAATACAATCTTTGAGATTTACCCTACTGACTTAAAAACACCAGTCGTTTCATTCTATACAAAGATATGCGTGGTTACGTATAAGGGAAAAGCATAAAGCAAAGGGAGTAGCATTATACGTGTTAATTAACCCTACTGAGTTTTTAAGTTACTAAACGAATGCCCTAATTGCTTGTAAAAAAACATTAAAATAGTTTTTTTACTTTTTGCCAGTTATTATTTGACCCCAAACTACTAAACATATTTGAATAATATATTGAGATGAATCGATATTTATCTACTTTTATAATTTATTTCAATTACCATTTAATCTTCCCACCTAACTCGCACCCTAATCTGCGTTCAAAAGATAGCATTTATAAGTGTTGAATCTCTAAGCATTTGCTTATTTACATCAAACTACACAAAAACGGTCTTTATATTTTATTTCTGCTACTACAATATATGAGTATTCATATTAGCAATTATACATAATTATATTTTACTAAGTAATACAACGCACGACGCTAACATGGGCGGAAAACATGAAGCCGCCCGCCTTCGAAAACTAGTTGTACTCACGGGAAACCGCGCAGGCGCACCGGCTCGTAGCACGAAAAACAATGCTACAGTCACTATGTCCGTTCTCAATGCCATGGCTGCCTCACATCGCACCACACCGGCCACAAGACGAATCGGTTTACAACAGCTGTGGACCTGCTTATAAACACCTCACTCGGAAGTATCATGCAGGTACTTTGAATATCTGAACGTTCGCGATGCACCCTTCTTGTAACAAGGGGCCGAACGGCGCGGGCGAGAACGTCGTTGCTGCGCGATTAGAACGCGTTGTACACTTATGAGGCGACCGCTACCGAATAACTATTGAGAGCCACCCGATTGTAATGAACACCTTTCGCACCTCTGAGAGAAAGTCAAAGGAAAGTGCAGATTTTGACTGTCAAGGCGCCGCCTACATGCGTCCCAGGAGCATTGTCGCGAGTCATCCATCACACGGCCTCGTTGACAGCCATCAGCTCCCACTAATAAAATTATCTATATATTATGAACTCCATTACGGGAAAATAGTTTATATAACGGAAGCCGGCAAACGAACAAGTGGGTCACCGTTTGGTACGTGATCTACTCCATCCATGAACAAAAAAAACAGATAAATCATAGATAGTGTTAAGGATATGGGGACCAGAAAGAGAAGATCGCGGCTTCTTGAAGTCTCAGTACCAAACTCAACAGCAAGTTTTTTTTTCAGGTTTCTTAAAAAATATTTTACCATTACCATTAAGTACTTATCAGGTTTGAGCGTCTATTTATTCTGTAGACAAAACTGTCTAAAGCGAGACTCTTCTACTTTTTAAACCAGCGAACGCCCATGAAATCCTCTTCTTTGCTTACTTCAGACTGGATTCCGACAAAATTTATCGAGATAATGCCACTATGAATTGTTGCGATAAACAATTGACAATGAGAGCGTCCGTGGTACAGCGGCCGAGTACCCGGCTGTGAAACGAGATGCCGTGGTTTCGATTCCTGCACCGTGACAAATGTTTGTGTGACGGACAGATTTGTTTCGGGTCTGGGTGTTGTGGGACCAAAGTCCCTCCTAGTTCTTGATACCCACGATACAAGTTTTACCTGACTGTTGGGTGTATTTATTGTATTTAATTTGTTTTTATTGCTTAAGCAAATTTATTCGGATATTCCCATACAACGAAAGATAGTAAACTATTAAACATCCTTACAATCAATATTTTGAGGTGGGCATACAATACGTAACAATTGATAATTTCTCAAGTTAACTACCTACTTAAAAACATTACTACACCCGCATTGCCTTTATTATCTGAAAAAGGGTTGGTTAAAAAGTTAATCAAGTATATAAATAATGATTAATTTAAAGATAATATATGTGCGTACGCCTAAAATGGAATATATATGTACATATTAAATACTATTATACCTAGAAAATCTAACCATGTTCTCATACAGGTATATCTGCCACAGATAACGTCATTTTTGTAATTTAAATCAATGAGATTTGGTAACATTTAAAAAATGGCGTTATTTATAATAATATTTTTCAAAATATTATGTAGTAACAGTAGGGGGGAGGGGGGAGTCCGGAGGACTTGCCCAGATGGGGGGTTGAACCATGTTTCAAAATTCAATTTAAGTTTGCTAATCAAACGGCAAAACACCCATTGGTAGCCCGTGAGGGACTAATCATAAGTATTCCGCCTTTTTGTAGAATGGGCGATTTGTTTGGTGGTCAGGATATGAAACCTGTTTTTATGGCTGCTGAGTGATTTTATAAAATTGAAGAAGTTTTGTCATTACGACCGTGTTTATTGAGGTAAGTACTGTTTATTAATACCATTGTGTTGCCTAGTAATTGTTGTTTGATGTGTGATAAGAGTTTTTTCTTGCCTATCGAAGGATTTTTCTGTTATTGAAGATTTATGTCAAAGTAGTGGGTGCGGGAGACTTGCACCACGGCGCGTGCGGGAGACATGAACCACTGAACTATGGTACATATAAACTCATATAATTTCGATTTCTGAAGAAAAACGACTTGATAATTATATATTGATGTGTAGTAAAATGCATTATGGCCTAATCAGAAAGTAAGTAATTTATATTCTAATTTCATTAAAATATAAATTTGTAAAATTAAATTTAATAGAAATTTCCTGAAAACTGGACGAAGAACAACTCTGCTGGAAATTATTGGTTCGGCGGTTTCCTTTCTAGAAATCCAGAAATAAGTCTAGAAATATCCGAAGCCTAACTTGTGCAACCAGTTTCAATATAAAAGTAGTAGTACTTTAGACACTTACTTTAGTAGACTTTCAAATTGTGGTATTATTTCTTTTTAAGCTTAAAATATTTTTCATTCCCAAAAAAAAGGTATGGTATGGTATAAGCTTATGCTCATATTCCATTTTTTATTAAATTTTTTACAGTATTATTTTATTGAAAAATAATCTTGCAATCATGCCTGCATCATAAATTTATCGTTTTAAATTATAAATGAATCTCTACACCCTTTTTGGAATAAAATAGATACATTTTTAAATAAATTGTGGTTCAAGTGTCCCGGACTCCCCCTACCTATAGACAACAAAACAAAGAAAATATATTATTGTTTTTTTTAAATAAACAATATAATGACTCGAAAACAACACAGTTGTGGCGACACATTTATTAGAGTGATTCATTTGAAAAATATTTATGAAAGAAAATGGAACAAAGGTATTGTAGCCGTTGAAATTTTCAATTTAACTAACGGGACCTTAACCTTTTCCCAAAACGCCGAACAATAAACTGATTTGTTTTGTAAAGGTACTCAGAATATCAAATATTTTATTAAATTATTAGTACTTTCTGCCTCGGTGGCGTAATTGTAATTGCGCATGCGTTACGACTGCTGCGCTGAGGTCTCGGGTTCGATCCCCGGGTCGGGTAAAGTGATATTGGGTTTTGCCATTTAGAAATACTTAATATCAGCCCGGAGTCTGTAATTGTGCCCAGTATGGCGATAGGCTCGCCCCCCCTATCACATTAAGGGACCGTAATAAATTCGGTAAGTGGGTGTACTGGTTACACCTCTGCCTACCCCTTCGGGAATTACAGGCGTGTATATGTATGTATGTAAGTCATTAGTATAAAGTTAGATTACGGGAGATGGAAAACTGTATGTAAATACTATGATAAATAATTTGTAAGTGCTTAATTAAAAGCTATTGCATGAGCATCTAATTTTTGGGTAGACTACAAGGTTGATGATGCAGATTTTTAAAAATAATCTTAATAATTCTCGTTTCAGAGTATCTATTGAAAATAATATTTTTTAATTACTATAAATACGCAATTTTAAACAAAGTCGGTAAACGAGCAAGTAAGTGGTTTACAGCAGACAGGCCTTTGGTACCCCAAAGGCTATAATTTTATGTAATACTAGCTGTTGCTCGCGGCTCCGCCTGCGTGGAGGTTATATTCGTGAGCAGAAGTATACAATTCAAGGAGTTGTCTTCTGCACTGAGGCACCTGTAGCGAATGTCCAGCCTCTCAGGTGTTGTGCCTGAATATTGAGATTGCATCTTAAGAATACCCCATAAGTTTAACCTCACTTTGCCCCTTTTAGGGATGATTTTTCAAAAACGTTGAAACACGTATTTCTTTATTTCCTACCAAAAGCCTAAATATGAATTTACAGATCCCTACGTCGAGGAATTATGGATTTCCCATTCAAATTTTGAACTCCTATTTGACCCCTTTCAAGGTTGTTTTTAACCGACTTCAAAAAAGGAGGAGGTTAACAATTCGTCGGAATCTTTTTTTTTTTATGTATGTTACCCGATTACTCGAAGACGCCTGGACCGATTCAAGAAATTCTTTTTTTGTTTAAAAGGGCATACTTCCCAGGTGGTCCCATTGCACCAAGTCAGGATCTGATGATGGGATCTCAGAAAAATCAAGGGAAACCCTAAAATGTTATACTGACGCATAATTTGTTTCTTATTGAAGTCGGTGTACTTTTTATGAATTAATTTGAGAAAAAAGATAGCCTATGTCCTTCTCCGTGATATAATCTATTCCCTTACCAAATTTAATTACAATGCGTTCAGCCGTTTAGTCGTGAAGAGGTAAAAAACAAACAAACAAACAGAGTTACTGTCGCATTTATAGTATTAGTATGGATTATGTGTAAGTACGTAGATAATAACAAGGATAACGGATAACAAGGAGCTAGAGTTTATCCAGAACTTATCTTTACCTTTCCTTTATCACGTAATTCTTTACTCCTTATCAAAGGCCCAAATATGTGCGAATTTTATCTGTAGGGTTCCAAATTATGAGCGACGAAAATGTAGTCTTTTTAGCCCAGGTAAACAAGAATATTGGAGTTACAACAAAAAAAAACACAAATAATAATTCTTCCATGTTTGGTAGTTACTAAATCACAAAAACGTCTTATGTGGCGATTTTTATAACAGGAATAATAATCGTATGAAATAAGAACATCGACCGGGCATCCGGTAGCGCGTTTGCAGACAATGAATATTAATAAGTAAAATATACACTGTCGTATAACCCTTTTACATCATTTTATAATTCGCTAACAGCCAATACCTCGAATACAAACCCCCCACCAACGTGTGCCGTACGTATATTTTCTTCTCCAATGGCAATGTGGCGTATTACATGATTAAAGTAGGAAACGAGGAAACGATTTTTAACATCATAATACCTTGGGTCGTCGCCATTTTTGTGCTCACTGTGGTGCACATGTTCGTACAGCGGTGATTCACTACTGGAGAAAAAAAACTACAACAAGGGACGGTTGCGGGCTTGCGGCCGAGAACGCGAGTGACGCAGTGTCAGAGAGTCATTGATCCCGATACATTCCCGGGCTGCCGACGCCGCGCCATGTCGGAGCCGCTCGTCCCGCCGCTCGCGCTCGCAGCTTACATCGCGTGTGTCGCCGGCGCTGGTGCGCTTGCCAATTGCTCAGTAATAGCAGCGCTCCTTAAATCATCCAGACACGGTAAACCTCCATTCGTTCTATATTTTACTACTTCTTTGCGGAAATTTTCGTTGTCATTAATCATCTCAATTTGTGTAATAATGCAGGAATCCATGAATTGTACTTGTACTACCTATGTAAGTTATTTAAAGGATACCTATTTAAAATGCATTTAGATATTTTTAAACCACTTTGATAAAGGTCAATTAAGAAGCATGCAGATA
The DNA here is from genome assembly GCA_905220505.1 of Laothoe populi. NCBI lineage: Eukaryota > Metazoa > Arthropoda > Insecta > Lepidoptera > Sphingidae > Laothoe > Laothoe populi. Next base: position 15,033,944 of record HG992148.1, read on the forward strand.
CGGACTGTATCATTTTTCCCACTTGTTAGTAATGTAGTTATGGTACCAATTTAGCCTAAAAAGAAAACATACATTTTAAGCTTGCAAGTGGTCATTTTTCAATCAAACCCGTAAACAAAGTGAATAAACTGACCTTATAGTTTTCAAAATTATCTAGACTTCTTTAAATAATGTGCTAAACAAAATATATAAGGTAGGTTAAAATAAAATATCATGGATAGATTTTTATGAACGAACCAATTCTGATAATTAATTAATTAAATTAATAATCTTTCAGTAATTGCGAGCTACATTATCTCTTAGTAACATAGAGTACCTACCAGGTATTTTGTATAAATATTATTTATACAAAACCTAAATAACACCATAAAAGTCTCATGGGCGCGGAGCAGCCAGCAATAGCTAGATCTAAATAAAAGTATTTAGATCCACATTTATAATTAAAACAATTTTGATAAAAGCGCGTAGTGAAATAAGTTGAACAATGTTTGACACCGTCTGAAAATTTTATTAAAATACTTTTATATAATTTTTATGCGAAAGCTCTTATAGTTTAGTTGATATACTCATAGGTACATATCGCACGACGCGACGACTGGTTTCATTAAATTTATTTTAATGTTCCTATGACGTATTATCAACTGAACCTGCCTTAGTTTTATTATCTAATGTATCTTCCTAAATTTATTTGGTATTACAAGATATAATTTTATGTGAGTAAAGATACAGGACAGGACTAAGGCCTAACCCCTCTCATTAGTAGAAGAGTTCCAGCAGTGGGACAGTGTATACAGGGCTGATATTATTATAGGTATAGTTCAAAACAGAACCTAACATGGTTTTCGAAATAGTAGTAATTTATCGTTTTGAGATGTTACGAACTTACGATACAAAGTCGCAAAGTACCTACTGTTAAAAAAATATGTACCTACTACCTATTTACCTGTGTAGGAAAACGTTAACTCTTTTCAACATGTTATATGAGAAACGTGGAAAGGCCACCTATCAGATTTTAGTAAGTACCTAGTAAAAAGCTCAATTGTAGGAATGATTGCGGTTTAGAGGGTTCTATGTCTCTACTTATATTTATATACTTAACCTATAAAGCGTTAAGCTGATGGGTACTTCAAATACGAAATAATTACGTATTATAGCTAACATCACAGATTTTTTAAGTTTAGCAAGTAGGTACTTATATCCGTGGTTATCATATAGTTTTTAATCGATGATTTACGATTACTTTAAACTATATTTAAAATCATTGATCACGAGTCGTTATTAATCAGTGTGAATCCATACAATCAATACTCCATACAAAAATATAATTCAAGCCTCTTAAAATATTTGTGAAAAACTACTACTTACCTAAAAGCAGCGATAGCGTTGGTTGCGGTACGGACAAGACGAAAGTCGTAAGTATGTCCGAAACCAGCCCAAAGGGCATACACCTCTGACTTTTCTAAAGTTACGTGTATATTCATTATTAATTATAGTTTGCTCGTGAGGAAACCTGCATACCTGAGAGTTCTCATACGAATTTCAAAGGTAATGTGAAGTCTGCCAACCGGCATTAGGCCAGCGTGGTGGTCTGAGGCCTAACCCCTCTCATTAGTAGAGGAGCTACAGGAATACAACTTACCTATGTATACATATAATATGTGGCAGATTTTTTTTAGACTGGAGCCTATAATAATTTTATACGTTTTTTTTTACCTAAATAGGCTTGCGATTGACCACTTTCTCGCCTGATGGTAAGCGATGATGTGGTCTACGGTGGAGCACGCTTGCCTAGAAGATACCCAGATTATAATTTTCGGGAAATATAGACTCCGGCAAAGAGTTCCACTCTCTAGCGGTGCGTATGATAAATGTACTAGCAAAACGCTTCGTGCGCGCTGGTGGAATATCAACCATGTATCGATGACGCTTCGCCGAGTCTCTTGTCGTCCGATTATAGAAAGGGGTTTGATCCAATTAGTTTATCTTAATCAATATTCGTGGTCAGTGACAAAAACCGTAAAATTTATTATTTACCAATATTTAGTGTCGGCACCTTTTCAAAATGTTTAGCCTTTAGATTATTATTAAGTAGGCACCTACTTCCATAAAACTCCATTTACTTCATAATATTGGAGACAATTTACGTGAAGAAGTATTCATTCCTTGGCGGTATTATTCCTTTCACGCACGGAAGTGGTTTTCAACCACTGAAAATGTAACATAAAGATTTTTCAGTGACAGATTTTATAACATCATGTAATATTTTATTTATTGTATTTTCGAGTCACGGCAGGACAAATACTGCTCCCAAAAAAATACACCAGATACATACGAAAATCAACTAGCAATAATTCGTGTTTGTCTCAGAATACAGAAAAAACCAGAAACCGCGCTCAATAAGAATTACATACCCCGCGCTGTGTCCAAAAACAATACGTAACGTCCCGCGCCTGCCCCACCTCCAACCCGCGTAATGTTGCTAGCTTGGAGCGGTTTCCCACTTTTTGGGGTAATCTTATAACACTAAAGAAAGTATAATAATAAAAAAACATTAACTGATATTTGTAAGTAGGGTAGTAAACTAACGTTGTACACAACTACTTCAAAATACATGACAAACATTCTGAACAGGAGGGATACAATATAAATAAAGTAATTATTATGACTATATCTACCCTAGTTGGAATAGCTGCTTTCCTAAGTCTTTTCAAACCATTTTTTGTGTCATAAAAATATTGCTCTTCAAAATGAATTGAGCAAATTACGCTCCGGCTTGATGGTTTCCAAAACTCATCTAACCGAGTTCTTTGTATGATTTTCATCCAGTCCGAATTTCTCTTTTCATCATTAAGGAAACTAAAATTACAAGAACGATATACAATAGAGCTATATATAAAAAATTGTGAATATTCTATAAAAGTATTAAAAAAATAAGTGGGTAAAATTTGCGATCAAAATAAAATGGCAACACTCAAAAAATGGACGCGTCATGTTCTAAGACGATCACAATAAGTAAAAGAAATTCAATAATTAAATAAATATACCTTTGAATGCGCTACTTACAGATGAAATGTGATCCCATCCTGTTTTTTTGTAATCTCAGCAGCATTTTTACATGTAAGGACAACACAAATCGGCATTTTTAAATTAAAATTGACACTTGTACAATACGTCACGACGCGCTTACTGCAAAGGAGTGACTAATCGCAAAATCGTCAAACCACTCTGTTTTAGAGTGGTTTTTGTTGCTTCAGTTTTAAGCGCGCTGGCGGTTTCTGGTTTTTTCTGTATTCTGAGGTGTTTGTACTGTTTGGCGTTTTTAGCTATTCCAAAACCGTTTGCGCTTACTCGCAATATATGCAAAACTTAAAGATGAATCAGGTACCTCTGAACTACATACATACATATACACTTACGTCTGTAATCCCCGAAGGGGTGGTAGGCAGGTGTAACCAGAAACCTACACACTTTTCGCCTAATTTCTGTCTCATGTGATAGGGGCGAGCCTATCGCCATATCGGGCACAGGTTCCAGACTAATACTGAGAATTTCTAGACAAAAAAACGCAATATCACTTTACCCGACCCGGGGATCGAACCCGAGACCTCAGCACAGCAGTCGTAACGCATGCGCAATTACAACTGCGCCACCGATGCAGTCTACCTCTGAACTACCGTTTAATATTACTTTTTAGAGCAGGATATAATACAGGATAACTTTATATTGTCCTTGTAGCTTCCATACAAATACCAAATAGGTATATGAATCATAATAATTCTTTTTCTTTACAGGATTACTCTCCATCATCATACAATTGGCTATAGCCGACTTCATACTCGGGACATCGATATGTCCAGAATTATGGTCGTACAATTCCAGAACATGGCAATTTGGAACTCATGGCTGTGTAACATATAGAGGGCTAAATGTTCTGGCTTCAACGGCATCATCCTACATAGTGGCGACAATAGCACTACACACAATCGCCACTGTTAATTTGGAAGAAAAAAATTTTTCACGGCGCATTAAACATAATGAACAAGAAGATGATGAGCTGCGGTCTTCGCGCCACAGCCTAGTTGCAAGCAGCGACTCGTCTACACCTCCGCGAACTATGAATCTCGATTATAGACTGAACACTAACAGAATACCAGTGACGCAACCTAGTGCGTTTGTTTGGATCCTATCGATTTCACTCTGTGTTCCAGAATTTACATTAGCTACCACAGTGCATTTAGATCATGACGTTGTTTTATGTACAGTTGTAGATCCTGATCATAAACTATATATGTACTCAATGTTTGCTCTTTTTAATTTATTTCTACCAACGATCATTATGACAGTTGCTGCAATATTAGTTATAATTAAAATAAAATCAAAGCGTGTAATATCTGTGATCAACGGTACCGAAACTATGGCGTTATTAAAACTGTCGTTATTACTAATAACATTGTATATTGTTTTAAGTGCACCACACTCAATTATTAATGGATATAGTATATATAATAAGTCAATAAAAGGTAATGAAACCTCATTATATGATATAACCCAAGATAACTACAATTTAGCTTATACTACACTAGCATTGAGTGCAACTCACTTAGCTTCTACTCTGATACGCCCACTTCTATGTATAATTATATTACCAAGCGTAAAAAAAGGATTTTTTTGTCGATCTGTAGAAGCCGAAACGGAACATGTGTGACAGACGCAAACTTTTCCAATGACGAAAAGTATTCTTAGTAGTACATACTTGTTGTGATTATTTGGAGTGATAATATTGGGATTTTAGAAGACAACTTATGCAATATATTATGAATTTATCATGTATAATATTCTGAACACTTGTTTACTAAATCAGTAGGTAGGTATATGTTCGGCTACTGGATGGTAGCATCTCTGTACATAACTATTATTTAGTGTTATTGATATGGAAATCATGTCACTTTTTTCCATAAATATGAGCATGTACGGTTTAGGTATACAACATATTGTCTATTTTTGGATATTTCTATTATAAATAAGTAATAAGGTGCCTCTTATAAAGACGTGTTTTAAAATTAAACATATTTTTTTTATTTTTTACGAGTTTTAGTGTCAAAATCCTGGATATTTCTGCTTGGCCGCTGTAAAATATTGTTAAGTATCTCATTAATATATTTATTATGTAATCAAAGCGTGAGTGTAACCGAAGGGTAAGGGGAAGGAATATGATATTAAGTTATGAGCTATAAGGATCAAATCGCATTGTTACCGCAAGGTGATCCGGCGTAAACTCAGTGAGATGTGCAATTATTCAAATATGCCCTTATTAATCAATATTGGGCGGTTATACAGCTTGGTTCCTGAAAATTTTCGTAGTTATCAATTTAAGTGAGGTCGTAAAGAGAACAGTTTTAGGCGTAGAATATACAGCCTAACCCTTATTGATGTAAAACATCTATTGGCGCATGGCAGTAAAATCAGCTGGTTTGCTTGAGTGGGATCGAGTGGGGTCGATTGGGATCGCGTGGAATTGAATGGGATCGGGTGGGATTAGGTGGGGTCGGGTGAGATCGAGTGCGATCGGGTGGGCTCGAGTGGAATCGAATGAGATCTAGTGCGTCAGCGATATTGAATGAATTATTTAGAAGTTGATTAACCTAACTCATAAAACTGCAAAATAAATACAATTTTAATTATAAGTGAAGTGAAGGTTGATAAAGTATATTTATAATTTAGTAGTTTTTTCCCGCGAATTCCGCGTTGAACGAGTTTGTCGCGCTATCCCGTGGAACCAAAACAATAATTACTTCTGCCCAAGAAAATATGACACAAAATTACCAAGCCAAATCACCCGCTAGGCTAATCTGAAGATTGAATGAAAATTCAAGAGTAATTTTTATGTAATATTCTAGGCTCAGTAAGTATTGTACATATATACTGTGTGGAACCGGAAGCCGTCTATTAGTGTGTCGCTATTGGGTGTATTAGATATAGGTACACCCATATGGCCATATATAATACTTGAATGACGAATGAAAAATACGAATGAAATCAGTAATGAACTAACAGATGGCCGCTCGTCCCGCACGGCACGGCGCGCACCGCACGCGCTGTTTCTGATATCAATTGCAATTCGCACGCACAGGTGTCATACCTATCGAATTCTATTGAAATATGATTGCGTCATATTTGCGCGCGATTGCTTAAAATTTTAAAGAATAATTTGAAGTTAGTCTTCAATTCAATATCAATGTAGAATTATATTCTGGATGCCGCGTGCGAATCTTGCGACGAACTTGCATTATAAACTTTGAAAAGACCGGTAGTTCAAATATTATATCAGACCCAAAGTATAAAGGATATAATATGTGATGTATCTATTGATTATAATGCCGCTGCTGTGTGAATTCGGGATTTTATGTCGCTCGGAAAATAAGTGTTGCATGACGGTTTTAAGATGTCAATTTCTCATTATTAAATAAATAAATCTTGTAACCGAACAGGTTTTAAAAATGTGACATGCTAGGTTTTATACAGTAGTAGATGTTGATCGCGGCTCCGCCCGCGTGTAGGTTATTTTTGGATGAAAAGGCATACAATCCATGGAGACATCTTAAGCTATTACACCTTTCTATATTTTGTTATCCCATAGGAAAAGTGCATTTTTCCGAGATAAAATGTAGCCTATGTCATTTTCTGATCCCTAAACTGCCACTATGCAAAGTCATGTCGATCCCTTGCTCTGTGAAAAACTAAACTGTCCCACGGGATCTGTACATTTTTCCGGGATAAAAAGCTTATGTGCTATTCCAGACTAAAATCTATCTCTGTGCCAAATTTCAACCAGATCCGTCCAGCCGTTGTAGCGTGATTGGGTAACAAACATCCATCCATCCAAACATTCTCATTTATAATATTAGTAGGATTGTAGGATTCGTTATAGTCCAGTTCCAATATTCAATGTCTATATCAGGATCTACAATAGTTATTACAAACGAGACCATATAATCATAAGTTTCGATATATGGTACCATATATGTACAAAATAATAAAATTTGATTGGCTAGTTTTAAGATCGATGGATGCTAGGCTTGAAATTGGCCGGTCTAGTCGTAGACCTATGTTCTACGTTCAAAACTAAATATAACCAATAGGTATGAATATAAAAGATAAAAATGGATAATATATTACAATAGATACATCGGAGCCAGCACTCGAATGATTTCTAGTGTATTTTGTTTGCTAACGTTTTGTCTCATTAAAAATGTATATGCCTGGATATCGATCGGTAGTATATGTATAAATGAATGAGATATTATTTACAGATGAGTAATCAGTGTTTTTCAAATCATAAGGGATTAATGTGGTTCTAATCAAAACTAGGCATGTAGTAGATCCATATTGTAGAGCCATATTGTAGTAACTATACAATATGAAGTACAAAGTAGCCAAAGGCTTGAGATTGGCAGTTTAGACAAACATCTTTTTGGGGTTAATAGGTGGCGGTTTATTTAAATATTTGGTTCTAAAACTAAAAATTGTATTTAATACAAAAGTTTATTGGTGAAAACATGAAAAATATAATAGATTAATGGCTGATAAAACGCAGCAGAAATTTTACAATATTGGCAATCACAAAAACTATTTCGATAATAAATGCTTGAAAAATGTCGACAGTATGTTACTTTGGTAATATAAAATTTCTGAGGACATTACAAAAAGACGACACTAACAAGTTTTTTGTGCCCTAGTTTGATACAGCCATTACATATTGAGGATTATTTATGAAAATTTTAGATCGATTGGATTATTGGGCGATTTTAACAAATTTTTGATTAATAGCATGATTTTCTAAACAATATTCACCCTCATGATCTCCATTTCACTGCGGACATGCGGCGAAAGGAATGTTACTTTGGCGCCGACCAGGCTGTATAACTCTAATAATGAAAGGAAAACACTTTTAACTTAAGAAACCGTAATTTTAATAACTTAAGTTATAAATATTTATATTCATCAGGTCAGCTCGATATCTGTAATCCAGTGTAAATACAGAAATACAAAACCGTCAAAGATGACACATAACATTTAATTTTAGACGGAACGTGAAGGTCCGCTGCGAACGACATTTTTAACATTTTTTACAAGCGAAGGCTCGCATCGGCAGCGGAGGTACCGCGCCCCGCGGCGTTCTCGAATGTTACTCGTTTTTTTCTTATAAAACACCAATAAGAACAAATGCGTGTGCTGGGGTGAGTGCGGCGTTAGATTAGTTGTCGCCGCCCTCCGCCGGCTCGTCGCCGTCGCCCTGCGTGTCCGACGTCCACAGCGTCAGGTTGTCTCGCAGCAGCTGCATGATCAGCGTCGAGTCTTTGTACGAGTCCTCGTTCAGTGTGTCTAGTTCAGCGATCGCGTCGTCAAACGCCTGCAACACACAACACACAACATACGTCATTACCGACACTACCGCCACACACCATACTACATCTCAACTCAACAAAATAAACACTCTTATACTGGCTGGAACGAGTATTAAATGGTTAATTGCTAGACATAATCATGCTCAGATGTTAATTGTGACTGGCAAACTGATATTTCTACTTGATTATTGCTGGAAGTGTATTTCTCATGCATACTTGAAGACACTATGCTATTCTGACAGTTAGTAGGAGTTACTTTGTGTGAGCACACACTGCAGTTCAACAGTTTGTGCAAATTTTGAAAAACCTGTTTAGCTAAGTGGCACGCTCTCGCAGGGGAGTTGATTATCTCGTAATAAAAGACGGAAAAGTTGAGCGCTAGACCGAGCCTGATGGGGTGGGTCGGTTGCATTTTGGCCTTAGCGATGTCGAACGCTTCCTGGTAGGCCTTCTGCGAGTCCTCCACCACGGCTGGGGACAAGCGAGCACGTTAAACAAGCCCAGCCTACGATCCCGTCTCGTGCCAGCCAGCACAGAGCCTATGCATAACTGACACAAATAATGACCTGTTTGGCGAGTTGACACGCCTTGTCTGGTGAATTTAATATCTCATAATAGAAGACTGAGAAATTTAACGCCAGACCCAGCCTTATTGGGTGTGTGGGCTGCATTTTCGCCTTGCTGATCTCAAAAGCATCCTGGTATGCTTTCTGTGAATCCTCTACAACAGCTGTAATGTAAAGGGTTGTTAACTTATTGGACACTGAATAAGAAAATATGAATTCCGTTTTTCAAAAATCTGTCAACATTTGGACCCATATAATTAAATATATTAAAATAGTGAAAAAAATCTATTTTGCAATACTTACAATGTCTGGTTTCTCCCGTGGCCACTTCCGCAAGGTACCTGTAGTAATCTCCTTTCATTTTGAGGTAAAATACTTTACTTTCTGGATTACTAGCTTTAGGGATAAGGTGTTTGTCAAGTAAGCCCTGTAACAAAATTATATTCATCGAGATTTTCCATTTTGTATGAAATGATAATAATAATTAATAATTTATTACGATATTAAATTTTTATTACAAATATTTTATTACACGAGCAATAATAAAAAATAAAAGGCAGCGAATGAAATCGGGATATCTGCAGCGCGCGCAGCAACGCGGCGCAGTACCACCGCGACACCCCACCCCTTGGCGCCCGCAAAAACGCCGCACCGCGCCCTTCATGCTGTCACGTGGTATCTCGTAGCCATTATATATTTCATTATAACATGATTTAAATTAGGAACAAAATAAACGTGGATTCTAATCGCTTGCATCATTCTTCAAATTGGCGACGCGCAAATACTATGACGTCATCCGCGTAGGATTACTGCCACACATTAATCCCACTAATTTGGAATAAATTCCATTACATCGACCGTTTAATAGAGATTTTACGCATCATTCATGAAATACTAAACTAAAAGACAATGAAGAAAATAGGACGCGATTTGTAAGACTGAAGAAATATCTTACCAATACATCGTAGCAGATTTCTCTGAGCTCCTTTTCTACTTTAACCCTATATTCTTTTGCCATCTGTTGTTTTCTTTCCGATCCTTCGGTTTTTTGTTCAATGGAGGAGATGACTCGCCATGACGACCGTCGGGCGCCTACCACATTTTTATAAGCAACAGAAAGGAGATTCCTTTCCTCATTGCTGAGTTCGACGCCGGTTTCTGTTACTTCCTTCATCGCAGCCGCCATGTCGTCATATCGTTCAGCCTGCTCCGCCAGCTTGGCGCGCTGCACCAGTTCCTCCTTGTCGACGGACATCGTGGACGATGGCTGAGGATTTATTCACTGATGCCCCTGCAAAGTAAAATAAATCACATTAAACTATTCCCTACAATGAGTAATGAAGATCTGCTGCTGGGTGCTGTTCAATCAGAAAGACTAATCGATTGGTATCACTTTCACCCAAGTGAATCGCTTGTAGGGTTTGGTCATCATATGAACACACCTTGGGCAGAGGCTCACAGGCGCAGCAGCGCAAAGAAATAACTCAACGTAGCTCTAAGAGCTCTCACGCCAAACGCGACATCGACGCTGCGTCCGCTCGGTGTGACAGCATCTCACAGACTCAACCCGCTACTGGCTACTGGCTAGGCACGCGCCGAGTCACCGCGCCGCCGCTTGGTCACCGCCACTGCGCCACTGGTATTGATCCGCCGACGCGGGATAAACACTCCAGACGAAATACGACTATTGCACACACCCCTCACCCTCCCCCGCCCCTCGCCGCGTGCCCCACGCGCCCCGCACACCCCTCATGTACCGCGTGCACCGCACCCGTCGCCTCGGCGCCTACATCCCGCTACCCTATCTACCTAAAACCTTTTAAACATTCCCTTGTTGCTAGGCAATGCACTTATAGATTTTAACTGATTATGCACTGATGCGACTGTTTTTATGAAACTCTTGTCTTACAAATTATACAATTGGTACTATCAATATAATAATATGAAGTCTGCATCTTCTAGAATAGTTGCGAAAACTTGAGTAGGGTGCAACCCTCCTAACCTTCACCAACCTTTGGCAAGTCATTGTTTCTAGAAAATTCATTCAAACAGTATGCTTGTAACAATTATTTTATCTAATTCTCTTCATCTGATGCTCATTTCAATATTTATTAAGACAGAAATTATTGAGAAAAACATAAAAAAATATACATAAAACATTACAAATTACACAAACGTTTGCCCCATTTTTAATTAAACACCTTTATAAACTTTAATCAAAACCATTATATCTAAAATATATATTTTAAAATAATAATAAGAATTTGTGACAGTAATTACCTTATTTTCTATATTATTACATAGACATTAATTTGTCAAAAAATATATCTCAATTATTACATTAAACATTTATACAAAAATTATAATGAAATACTTGTAACCTCATGTTTTAAAATAAATAGGATACTAAACATGGTTATATATTAAACCCAAAATAATTAAAAGGTCTACAAGGTGGACTGAGGTGGATGGTATGTTCTTAAAATTACTTTATGTAGGTAATAGTTAAATATTTTATCTTTGTGTAAATTTTTTATATGTAAATTAACATTCATATATAAAAACAACTTTGGTTGATAAATAAGTAGTATTGTCTCATTCACTCTCAAATTATAAGATGTGTGTAGGCAGGCACCTTACAACTCAGAGATTAAAAAATTACAGAAATCAATATCCTAATACTACAGTGTGGCCACATGGCATTGGGGCAGTGGATACAATACAGAATTAATTAAAATTAAGCTGATTAAATTATAATATACCTTAAATAAATTTGTAAAAATCTGACTAATACTATGTATGAGAAAGATAAAAGATACATAGTGAGGATATCACACATAAAAAAATGTGACAAGAATCAGGAGCAGCATATTATTTAGTTGCTATGAAATTATATTAGCAGTCATAAAACAATGCAACATACTCAGATAATTTAACATGTGAAGCTATGTCACCATGACAATGTGTCACCGTAAATGATTCATATTATGCCAAAACCATTATTTTTATTTCATGTCCCCCCACAGGCCACATGTTCAAGCAAGGTGTGCCATCCAAGTCAATGCAATCTTACACTTAAGTACCTACCTAGTTATTTTTTGTAATACAAGATAAATTCACGAATCGAAAACAGTGATTTGGTTGGACAAACAGCATTTGGTGACTGACCCAAAAATCAGAAGTTTCATAAGCCGTCACTGATACCTTTACGGCATCTAGAATGTCAAGACGTTACATCCTTATCGAATTGACAAAGATAACGGCATACCTACGCACGGCGCAATTACGACGCACTAGAGCGCGGTGGTTACCAGTTGTATCTATACCAATCACACAACGCTACAATCACACGTTTTGTTAACAGAAACAAGCTTGAACTTCAACAATAAATCCACACAGTAGCATGTTCACGTAAAAAATCAATTATTCATAGTAATCCAAAAATATAATTTACAGGCACGTAGGACTAGACTGTAATAAGAGCCAAAAACCACTTACTTAGCTATTCACAATTTACTTGAATTTACGACGAAATTAGACTAATAAAATATCAAAAGTATGGTAATACCATTAAATGTAGATATAAAATTTAGAATAAGAGCTAACCGCGCTCGAAATCGTGTCGCCGGTACAGGCAAAATGGCTGCTGCGAGGGCACTCCTTCTATGCGTCACAGTCACAATTTTGTGAAAAGCATTTTTAGACATAGACACTTCAATTCTAACACGGATAATTACATTCACTCAATACAATTTTAAGACACTTACTTGTTGGAAGGGATATAAAGTAATTAAACCAGCAAATTACAACACAATATCGGTTTTTCTCTTGCTGCGAACGATATACTACAGTGACGGCGGCGGGGCCAGAGGGGAAACAAAAACGGAACGGGGTTCTCAAAGTAAGTCGGCCATCTTGAATGATTTGTGGAGGAAGTTTATGCAATGTCAAAATTTAGACGCTGACGTATATACTCAGTAGTTCTTATCTTATCTTTTTTATAGAGAAAAACAAGGATAGCAAGAAGTAAAAGCAACAAAAAACTTACATGCCTCAAGTCCTAACCCAACTGTGCCGGAAGTAAAAAGTTTTAAAGGTAAAATTTATTGAACATTAAGTTTAAAATCTGTATTTATAATTATTAAAAATCAACAAATTAAAATATTTCTAATTTGTATATTTCATAATACTATAAACAAAAACGCTTTATGCGACGTGAATGTCAGTCAATAAAATAAGCAATTGAACCGAATTTAATGGTGGTTGATTTATAGCGTGATTGGATAGTGCACTATTTATACAGTAATATTATGGACCTAAGGACATCTTATACTTGGCCTTAAAATGTAAGACATGGCTTTGAGACCGAAACATGGCTGCATAGTGCATAACCTTTGCCTTTTATTATAACAAAGTGAAAAATGAACAAAAATTTAAATTATAAACTTATTTCCAATAACTCTTTCGTCATTGCTTATTTCAGACATGACTTCGACCTTTAAAATGGGAAAATATTGGACATGGCTTTCTCCTTTTAACTTATAAAAAACCAATGACGAAAGAGTATATCTGGGGGCCTAGACAAAAACCCTTTTCTGTTGGCGTTAACGCCTAAGGAAAGATCAAATTGTATGGAAATGACACTTGCTTGAGAAAAATCACGTGACCACTGCAAAGCTTGGTAGACAAGTCGCCAATTCCGCACGCGGAAAGGAACACTGGCGTTAGCGTGGCGTCGAAACGCTCACTTTTCATACAAACGGTAGAAAAGTGCCAGCATAGTGCCAGCTTTGACAGACGTTAATGCCAATTTAGCGTTAGAGCATCACGCTTCATTTTTACTCAAAAGAATTTTTACTCACGCTTGCTATAAAAGTAGTTCATTCGTGTTAGTGAATATGTCAGTTTTTGTAAATAAAGCTTAAAAATGCATAGTTAAATACTATTTTGGGTAGCTAATAATGAAGCAACTTTGGAAAGAAATCGTACAAGAATATATCGCCGTAGAGTGGAAATAATTGAAGAAATGCCGAAGTCTGAATTCATCAATCGTTTTCGATTGGAAAGAAAGTTTTCCACTTTTTTGTTATGATCTACGAAGCTTAACATCATTAAAAAGCACACAAGAAAACGTTTGGAAGGGAAGGTACCGTAACACTTAAGTTTGAATCGGACACGTTACTTCTTTTGTTTGATTGCCACCACTCTTTACTTCAAACCATGTTTCAGGTTTTATGTAGGTACTCTTCATTTTTTGCTACTGGATCATATCAACGTCTTGTTGGCCTTACACACCATTTGACTCAAAGAACAACCAGTAGATGCATACATCAAGCCGTAGATGCATTATCACCCTGCTAATTTAAATAAATGGATTACCTTTCCAAAGACTCTTCAAGAACGAGCTCGACTAAGACATCAGTAAGTTTTTATAGTTATATAATTTATACCTACATTACATTGATACTTTTTAATGTAGTAATATTAATTTATAACAGTAACATAGTTATATTACTTTAAAAAGATGTGAATTGTGTTTGTGAAAACATGCCTAATTGTATTAATATTGGATGCGGCGTCAAAAGTAGTAGGAATCGTCCAAATTAACATTGCACCGGTTCGTACTACATTTATTTTATACTAGCATACATTTTATGTTCATTTGAATTAAATTAGTCATTTATTGTGAAATGTGTCATTCATTTACTTTTTGTAACAAGTATTTTAATATATTTCCTGAAAAAAATTATATCTTTGATTTATGCATATGAAATAGTGATGTCCTGTTATGAATTGCTTATATCGATAGATGTAACTACGTGACACGGTGGTCCCGTTCGAGAAAAAATCGGACATAGGGAATTAAAAAAATTAAAGTCGTAATTTTATAAAACTGAATAAGCCGATCGATTCTTTTATAAAATAATAATTAAAATGATAATTGCGTTTTTTAAAATTAGACTTATAGTTTATGAGTAAATCGAATTAAACTGATTTTCTTGTATGGAAAGCCATATAAAAATATGAATAACTCGTCATTTTCGACCATTTTCGTTCTGAAACTTTTACAGTAGTAACTTGTCATTATTTGCCACATTTTCTTCAAAGATACATGCTACTTTTTTGCACTTTTTGAGATATGATGAAAAGTAGATAAATTTTAAAAAGTCGGGTCTAGATCAATATTAAGTGGATTTTATGAGACTTAAATGGGTTTTAAATTCACTAATAATAATTAAACTAAGAATACATACTCTATTTTGGAATTTTCTCACTTTACATGTACGAAAGTACCAAATAACTCAAAAATCAACAAAAATGAAATCATTCAAGTAATATTGATGACCACTGTAGTCGCAATCATAAACTTCGTGTCCTCACCTACCTATTTAGTGATTAAAAGGCACTACCTGGTAAGAATTATCCGTCTATTTTAGGAGTAACTCGAATAAAACTAGTTTTATTGTATGGAAAGCTACATAAAAATAGGAATAACTCGTCATTTTCGTCCATTTTCGTTCTGAAACTTTTACAGTAGTAACTTGTCATTATATGCCACATTTTCTTAATAGATACATGATGCTACTTTTTTGCACTTTTTGAGATATGATGAAAAGTAGATAAATTTTAAAAAGTCGGGTCTAGATCAATATTAAATGGATTTTGTAGGACTTAAATGGGTTTTAAATTCACTAATAATAATTCAACTTACGAATACATACTCTATTTTGGAATTTTCTCACTTTACATGTACGAAAGTACCAAATAACTCAAAAATCAACAAAAATTAAATAATTCAAGTAATATTGATGACACTGTAGTCGCAATCATAAAATTATTATATTATATCATATATTAATTAGTATCCTCACCTATCTATTTAGTCATTAAAAGGTACTACCTGGTAAGAATTATCCGTCTATTTTAGGAATACATCGAATAAAACTGTTTTTCTTGTATGGAAAGCTACATATTAATATGAATAAGTTGAATTATTATTAGTGAATTTAAAACCCATTTAAGTCCCATAAAATCCACTTAATATTGATCTAGACCCGACTTTTGAAAATTTATCTACTTTTCATCATATCTCAAAAAGTGCAAAAAAGTAGCACCATGTATCTTTGAAGAAAATGTGGCAAATAATGACAAGTTACTACTGTAAAAGTTTCAGAACGAAAATGGACGAAAATGACAAGTTATTCATATTTTTATGTGGCTTTCCATACAAGAAAATCAGTTTTATTCGATTTACTCATAAACTATAAGTCCAATCTTAAAAAACGCAAAAATCATTTAGTTACTATTTTATATACGAATCGATCGGCATATTCAGTATTATAAAATTACAACTTTAATTTTTTTAATTCCCTATGTCCGATTTTTTCTCGAACGGGACCACCGTGCGTGACTTAGAGACTGACTAAATGAATATTTTTAAGGTTACCCAAGAATGCAATTTTTCCTATTCAATAATAGGAAAAAATGGTTGGATACAATTGGAGGTGATGATTGCAAATTCTTTATTGTACTTAGACCGAGCTAGTATCGACTTTTAATAATCAAATATCGATAAATATGTCGAATAGCACACAGACAGCACTAAGATGCCATTCACGTTTCTCAGTGATTGTCATTAGGTATACACTTTTTTCCTTAATTACAGCAGGTCCTTTATTAGGTTTTTTCGTCTAAGTAAAAACCCGAGAAGAAGAAGACTTTCAATTTTAGCCCAGATTTGACAGACAAGGCTGCATGGCGGAGAACCTTTGCCTTCTCTTTTATAAAAAAGAGAATGAAACAAAAAAAATATAACCTCTAAAAACACATATACACGTGAAATGAGAATATTATTGTCAGGATTTTTATAGATTTTTGTTAAGGTTGAAAACTAAAGAACTATTAAATTTGACAATTACTAAGTGTATTCAGATAAATATCGAAAGATAATTCCACAGAATGCCAAAATCAAAAAGGGATAAAAAGGGTAAGTTAAACTTGAATTAATTTAGTTACTAAAATTTTTACAAAAATATCTAAATGCTTGAATAAAAATGTTCAAATGCATACTGCACTTTGTGTACGTTTTGTAATAGTTGTAATTGTACTCGGGAAATAAATTCTTTGGTGCCTTCCCCTATCTTGTTGTCTATCCTTTTGGAGTAATATTTAATATGCCATAAATACATAGTACACATATATTTATGTTACATAGACCATATTTTTATGGTCTTGTTCTATACACTATACTATACTATATAGCCACTATAACATAAGTCGGTATCAATGTTACCTTACCTGTTCCATACTCAGCCTATTTTAGCTGCCGATACTAGATAATAGCAAAAAATACTGTTCACCCTTTTAGATAAATTTACATAAACAATTCTATAAAATTGTACTGTTTTTCAGTTTCATTAACAAAAACAAATAAAAAAGGACTACTCCTCAAACAGAAAATTATTGAAGAAATCAGGAATTCATTAACTAAGTATGAACACATATTCCTGTTTACTGTTGATAACATGCGCAATACAAAATTAAAAGATTTGCGAAATGAATGGAAAGATTCTAGATTCTTTTTTGGGAAAAACAAAGTAATGGCACTTGCTCTTGGAAAAACAAAAAGTGATGAAGTTGAAGATCAGCTCAATTTGGTAAATATTCAAAATTTTTGTTTTTACTCTGGTATGGTAAAATTATCACACTGCACCTGATGGTAGGCAAAGTGTCGTCCAGTTAGAGTAATACATAGCGCGAGACAATCTATCCCGCACTACTCAACACAATCATGCAGGCCTGGTGTTTAGCTTCTGCGTGCTACGCCTAAGACCCAAGATCATAGGAAAGAGGGAACATGGTAGCTGGCAAACTGTTCCAAAGCTGGATGTGACAAAATCAGGAACCTCACGGTCCGGGTTGGGGTAGTAGACATCACAGCGGGGGCTGTCGTAGCGCCCTTTCCGGTGTGTCGAAATTTGTTTGTAAATAGTTTTATTTTGTATATACTTCGCACATCGGGCGACCCCAGGATGACGGCAGCGCGGGTGGTTGGCCTCGTTGCTGCCGCGGACGCCGAGGGCGTACTTCGGTGCGCGGGGGCTTCTGAGCCCCCCCACTTGGAGACGGGCGGCAAGGCGGCACCGCGCAGGGGCGGTTAGGGGATGGGCAGCGGAGGGGATAATATTAAACAATTCTTCGGAGCATTCACCATGATACAGATGGTGGAACACGCTAAGCGCGGAAATATCAGTTCTCAGCTGTAGTGGCTGTTAGTCACGTCTGCATCATTCAAAATGCATATGGCAGTAGGTATGTAGCAGAAACCGTCCCAGAGGTGTGAACAGTATTCCATTCCTGTCCGCACCTGCGCTTATATAAGCTTTAGAGCTAACCAGGCGTGAAAAACCACTGCACCCTGTTCAGGATTCGGACCGTGTCCGATAAACCAGTGGATATTATGCCCTTGTTGTGACTCCTTGGATTAAGATCACAGCAGATATCCATACCTAGGACACTAATGTCATTCCACATTGAGAGTGGAACACCCTGAAGCATAGGGATGGGTGGATAAGGGGATTTCTAGCATGAGAATGCGCACACCTGGGTTTTCTTGGCATTAAACTCAACCCAATTCTAGGTACCCCATGATGGAATGGGATCCAAATCTTGGTTGAGCTCATAAGATCCTCACGTCTCCTCTCAGTATAGCATATAGTATAGTAGTATAGTACCATCAGGACCACTAGCCTTACAGACATTGGGAGACTGCAGCTCACACTGCCCATCACAATGCCTGTGAAAACTGTAACCGGGCAGAGTCAGTAGTAAATGAGCATTGCAATCCTCAAGTCTCGAATTAGCCAAGAAGAGATGCGAGCTCTGGGCTAATGTTCCGTTTCGATATCTCTGCAGTGGCAGCGACCTAAAAAGATAATGACTGTCTTATATTGGGTTTTTCTGTTTAGAAATACCCAGTATCAGCCTGGAGTCTGGAATTGAGCCTGGTATGGCGAAAGGCTGGCCCCCTATCATGTTATGGGACTTTATTTTTTTTTATTGCATAGTCTGACAAACGAGCATGTGTATCAGTAGTCTATAGTCTACAGCGTGGCTGTAGAGCCACGCTGTAGACTATACTAAATAAATGGACTGTAATAAATTCCACATAACATTGGTATACTTGGTTACACTTCTGCTTACTCCTTCGGGGATTACAGGCGTGAGTGTATATGTATGTATGTATGTATAATTGTATGGCATTGAATTAGATGTACTCAACTATACACAATTTATTGTTTTTTTTTCACTAAATGTTCATTATAATTCCAGCTTTCGAAAAAACTAAAAGGCCAATGCGGGTTACTCATGACAAACAGAGATGTACCTGAAGTATTGAACTGGTTCAAAAATTTTAGTGAATCAGAATATGCTCGAGCTGGATTTGTAGCAACAAAGGACGTAATATTATCTCAAGGACCATTAAAAGATTTTTCACACACTTTAGAACCACATCTTCGACGATTAGGTCTTCCAACATCATTGGATAGGGGAATCATACATCTCTTAAAAGAATACCAGGTAGGTTTGCTTCATTGTATTTTGATTTTATAGGTTTGTCGAAAGATTTCACATTAAGGTCTGTTGCAAACTATTTGCATTACATCATAAATCAGTCAGTTTTTCATTACACCGGCAGAATGGGAAAGTGTTTTTCATATTTTTATTGTATCTCATATTATAATTCTGACAGATCCAGATACTACCCGAAGGGAAAGGTCTTACACAATCGTCCAAATTTGCTTATTTATTACATAATTAGTATTAAAAAAAAGGGAATTTGAAGTAAAAACAAAAAAAATGAAGTCATTCACTATTTAAAAACTTATGAGATCACATATGATAAGGAAGACCTGAGCATTATTGTAAGCGAAAAGAATTAAAAATAAGAGATTGTATATGTCCAGAAATATACCTATTTGAATAAATAGGCGTAATTATGGCCAGGCTATGTTATGCCTTAGATTTGCCTAATAGCCCATTAAAGATCTATAAAAAGCCCTCAAAACTATTTCAATTAATTCTCTTCCTATTACAGGTTTGCAAAAAAGACATAGCTCTGACACCTGAACAAGCAAGCATTTTAAAACTCCTAGGAATTCAAATGGCAGACTTCAAAGTTGTGATTAAATGTCATTGGACAAAGGGAAAAGGTTATCATAAAGATCTTGAGGTGCCTAGCGATGATGAAGATGCAGAGAATATTGAAAACGATTCAGACAATGAAGCTATGGATGCAGATGAAACTTAGCATAGCTTAACTTATAAAACTTAACGTATTCCCTATTTACAATAAATAAACCACGTATACATATTATGTTTTGTGTTTATTTTATGTTAGGTCAATATTGATGTATGTAAAAGTATAATTACACACACAGTTTAGATCTCAAATATCCCCAGCTCCCGAGATTAAGAACCTCTGAACCTGAAAAATTCTAAATTACTGGGCACATTTTAAAATGGTGTAGACTATAGCGTTTCGTTTACAGCATAAATGGACCGGCGCGACCGGGAGTAGCGCCTACCATTATTTCACAGAAAACATAAATTAAGCGGTAGCTTGCTGCTGCGTTACGTATGTTAAGCAAGATTTTCAGAAGCCCAATCCATTTCCCCTTTTCCATTACTTAGCAGTGAGTTCGGCGACATGGGGGCCTAGATAAAAACCCTTTTCTGTTGGGGTTAACACCCAAGTAAAGATCAAATTGTATGAAAGTGGTCACGTGACTTTTCTCAAACGAGGTTTCTTCTCCTCCTTCCTTTGATTCAATGGCTCCACCGTTAAACTTCGGTGATTCTGCCAATGTCCAGTATAATAGCAGAAAATAATATATAAATAATTTCCAGAAGTGAGCAATTTCCAGTTTTTCCGTAGACAGAGTAGATAGTTATTGTGCTGTTTATTGTTCTGGTTGTATATGTTATACTGCCAATGTCAAATACATGAAACACGCTAGTGACGTTTTTGTACCCTTGATAAATATGCTGCTATATATTTGCTGGTGGTAGGATATTCATATCCGCCCGGATAGCGACCACCGTACACAGGACGAAAAACCTGCCATAGTGGCACACGCAAGTGTGTCGCGTTCCGGGATCAGCCAGTGTACATCCGGTTTTTGTCGGGGGTCTGGAGTTGGGGTACAATGGCCATTTTGCGGCCTTCTTAGTACTCTGACACTAGACCCTCGACCCCTTCTTCACCTTCTTGCTCATGGCGTAGTGTGAAGAAGCAGGCCGACATGAGTGTGTTGAGTATCGGGGATAGATCGTCTCTCGCTACTCAGTACTCTATTTGGACCGCACTGCGCTTACCATCAGGTACAGTGCGGTCACTGCCGCGCCAAGATAAAAAAAAAATACAGCCATCAGTCACACAGTCCTGACCCCACACTAGGTAAAAATAAAGGAAAAAGGAATAAATCAATGATTTGTACACGATCGCAGCGGATGTAATAGAACAAATTCAAAAATGTTATATTATGTAATGATTATAGTGGTACTCCAAAAAGAATCTCGGTAAGGGTCAAATTTAATAAATATGGGAGGATTTCCACTAGTGGGTGACCCCCATTGTGACCACTAATAATAAATAAGACCTCAATGGCGTCAGCTTTGTAGCAACATTGCAATCGCTAGCTACCGCAGCTGAAAAATAATAGAACAGGTGTTGTATGATTGTGTATATCGAAGGCGGGAACATATCTAGTTCATACTTTGTATTTTTTCTTTGCTATTGATATTAGTAGCAATAACAACGCATGGTCTTCGAGCCACTTACATGTATGAAAAAGTAGAAAAGGCAATAAAAAACATAGTTACAAATTATTCCGAAAATATTTATTACAATAATCACAGAAACAATAAATTATTGCCTATATAAAAGTATTTTCAATTATAACGTAAAACGAAAGTTCGGCACTTAATAAACTTAAGAGCAATATTACAAAGACAATAAACCGCTACTTACCACATCGAAAATATATCTACTATAAATACAAATCAAATATCTAACAGAAGCTAAGCCTCTGGATTATTATTAGCGTAAATATTTAACAAAAAACTGAATTAGCACGTGTACATACAAATAGGTAATCACAGTATAAAAATAAAGCATTGTTCCATCAGTCGTCAACATCACAGCTTATAAATCATAAAACCACAACAGCCCGATGACTTCGATCCGTACCAAGTGACAACTAAATGTATCCAATTTTATTTACGTTATTGTCTGGAACGTGGTCTCTGTAATAAAGAATTTGCAACCAAGTATAAAACTAGGTTTTACAAAAATAAAGTAAGATGTTCTAAAATAATTCCCTGCTAACGCTTCTACGTCTACGATACATAACATAACGATAGCCTATACCGATATAATTTCACTATCTATCTTATAGCAGATTTGCCTAATGCAATTTCTTCGCAAGTACAAATTGTAAATCTCATTATGATATGATAATGATTTAAATAAAACGTTTTAGAAGTAACAGTGCTTATGGAGAGATCAGTCGGCCTACCACTACCTCTTAGAGCAGTATTGTTGTAATATTACATTGCGAAGTCACGGTACAAAATCGCATTATAATATTGCAACAAGACTGCTCTAAGAGGTTGTGGTAGGCCGGCAGCACAGTCATTGATAATAAATGAGTAATTATATGAGGTATACATTATATCATTATAATTATTGCGTACTGCCTGAACATGTATTGAGATCATTCCCTGTCTGCAGCGTGATCACTAAACAATATAATTTAAAATAAATACTGTAGTATAGTTAGACTCTATACAATAATATAATATGTGTGAAGTATGCACCTAATTAGATAGATTAGTCAATTCGTAACAACAGGTTTATGTTTGAATGAATCAGGGTTTTTATGGAATTATCAAAATACATTGAGCATATCAGTACTACAGTATATTTTAGTTCTAATTTCTCGTCGCGCCAAACAGAAACGCTAAGCCTTACTTGATGCCTTGCACTCTACTATCTCTCAAGTATCTTATTAATGTCCATTTTTACACCGACCTATGCGTAATTTTAGCTATCCCTAACGGCCAAAATGAGACGACAAGCACTCTTAAGTATGTTCCGTGATATTAGGCGTATAGCTTCAATGAGCTAAAGTTAAGTAAAGGTTGGTGATAATGGGCATCGGTCTCAACATTACCAATAACTCTGATCCAAATCTAGAGAAATTGTTCTAAGCGTTGATAACTACAGATATATTTCATATTAAGATACACATTACTAATTCCATCAAATACAATTCTTCTACTCTATAAGCATCTACTTTTGCAAAACATTTATTTTTCAACTGGCATCTTACAAATGACGTGTAACAGTTCTTAAGTAACATGAGGATGTGAAGTGATTTAACTTTACACAATCCGCTGTCGTAGTGCGAGGTGCCTAAGTCAATCAACATACGCTCGGTTTAAATGTTACGGTATGAAGACATTATGAACTAATTAAAACTGAGTTTACATATTTCTAAGACGAGAGGTACATGCAAAATCAATTTTTCATTTTCTGATATTAAACTTCTTCTCAATAGATAGTTCCGCTCATTTATGCACGTTTTGATAACCAGCAATGTGTGTACTTACTTGTAAATATGTAGTTCTGATTTGTTTTAGAGACGCGTTAGCTGTAGTTCTACTGCTCATGCATATTAACAGGCATATTATACACCATTGTACACAACACACACAGCAAAATGCGCAATAATGAGTTAAATTATCAACTCGAACTTATTCAAATCTCTTTCGATCACATATACCTTTACATTTGAATGATAATGTAGACTATCTCTTCTCATCAGCGGACTGTGTCGTTTAGAAGTACATTCGAAGGTCATGTGAGTATAATTTACAAATGTAATCCAGGCGCAATTGTAGACCATGTTCATTCTCCAACTAGAGTCACATTGCATCCGAAACGTCCCGCTTGTGTTGAAGACAACGGGTCTGGGTGGTTGTCGGTGGTTATTGTTTGGAGGGGGGTGCGGATGTGGGTGCGGGATGCGTGGGTGCGGGCTGCGGAGGTTGCGTGGGTGGTGGGACGTGTGTGAGGGTCGGCAGCATGGTGGTTGCGGTGGTGGTGGCCAGGTCGGGTAGGTCAGGCAGCGGGTCGCGCCAGTACAGTGTCTGCGAGAACTCCGCGCTGGGCTCGCACTGCGCCGGCGGGAACACCTGGTCCACCATCACAGACATGTGCGAGTACCTGCAACCACACATAACACACACACTCTATATTACAACTGCACACGCGTCACACCTCACACCTCACACGTCACACGGCACACGTCTCAAGGGAGACCGTTGTTTCACTAAATCACAGTATCTATAAAGTGTTTCAGATTATAAATAAATACACAACATGTAACATAATAAACGCACACCCTATGTAAACCCTTTAACGGTAGGCAGCGGCTTTGCTGTGCCCTGGCATTGCAGAAGTGTATGGGCGGCGGTGACTACTTACCATCAGGTGGCCCGTCTGCTCGTCTGCCTATCGAGGCACTAAAAAAACCCTGAAAATAGTTTGTCAGGTTTGGGCTAATTGTTTGATTTTAGTTATTTTTTTTATACAAACAGTCAGTCAGAACAAACAATATTAAAACATAAATCCAAATTATGAGGCCTTTTTCCTGCAACAATAAACGAAATTAGTTATCAAATAAAATAAACGTAATGTCGAGGAAAATAAGTTTTTACAAATACAGTATATATTCAGTATATTTTTTTTTGTGCCTCGATAGGCAGACGAGCAGACGGGCCACCTGATGGTAAGTAGTCACCGCCGCCCATAGACTTCTGCAATCCCAGGGCACAGCAAAGCCGCTGCCTACCGTCTGCATTGCAATTGTAACTTTATGTTCTAATTAGAATGTCTGAGAGTGTGCATTACTCCTGTGACATGTTGTATGCAATTAAGAAAACATATAAACTAGTTTCAGGTTTCGCTAATCCTTTACCACTGAACCACTGCATGAACAAGTTTCCATTAGATTATTATTGTTAAAAGCTCTCAAGCTTTACATTACACAGTTTAAGTGGGCTGATCTGAAGTTAGCTCAGAGTCGTGCACCATCATAATCGTTATTTAAAGAGATTAACTTCAGACTGGTAAAGTTATTTTGCGCATATTTTATTATAACTCAACTCCATGAGTATGTCTAGTAAATTTACAGTTACGGCGGTAGAACCAAAAGTAGATAATTTTCATCTATACTAATATTATAAAGACGAAAGATTTGTATGTATGTTTGTAACGAATTGGCTCAAAAAGTACTAGACCGATTTTAAAAATTCTTTCACCATTTGAATGCTGCATTATCACTGATTAATATAGGCTAGACAACTCCTTCGATTGTACACTTCTGCTCCCGAAAATAACCTCCACGTGGGTGAAGCCGCGAGCAACAGCTAGTAATATATACAAACAGTGCACATTGTGAGCGAAACTCTGCTCTATTTATTAAGGGTAATTCATTTGAAACATAGGATGTTTCTAATATAAATTATCTGCCATACTTAGAAAAGTTGTATGTTTTGTTAATTGTTACATCTATAATGATTATGTAATGAATTACTTATAACGTTAAGTGACATTTAACATCCCAGGAAGACAGACAAAATACATTATAACCATGGCAGATGTAACATTTTTATTATGTAAAGTTTTTAATCACACGAACAAACACATATGGAAATGTTACTAGCTAATTCCAGGGTAAGAATTTTTAATAAGGTGATTGGTGGTGTATTTTAATAGTTGTACCTATATATTTTATGTTACACAAAGTTAATTAGACGCCATTAATTTATTACGTAAGACATTTAGAGGGGAAGGGGGGTAGATTTGTGTTACTTATTTTTACAAGCGGGCGGGAGGGAGTTTTGATAATACTGACGTAAGATCTCAAATATGCGAAAAGTACCGGCGTGAGTGCCGAGGTGCGCTCGGATGCGAATATGTAAACGGCAATCCATGGCAACTAACCCGCGCAAAAAATCAAATAAATTTAAACAAAACAAACATGTATTCATTTTTTCCTTTAGATTCTTACGTAATAAATATTAAACAAGGGGAGGGGGTCGGCCTATTCTTATTTTTCTTATGTAAGGGGGGAGGGGGTCAAAAACTAGCATAAATATTGCGCAATAAATGAATGGCGCCATAGTATCTAAAAAACCCACAACTACAGATCCGACACCAGAAAGTCTCCAAACATGTTAGAAAACAAAGAACTGTTAACATCTGGCGAACACAGACTCCAACGAGACATGACATGTCGATGATTGCTAATCGTCAGTATTATTATATAGCCAATAGGGTAGTTTCCTGTGTTTAATTTTGTACATTATTCTATATGCAACCGAATAAAATACACAAAACAAACTCTTTTGCGTAAACAGAATCAAAATTGGTTGAAAAATGAGGCCGCAATATTTATTTTAAAATTGGAATGAGCAAATACTCACAAGCATGAGCGTATTGAGATCATATTGCTATCTCCCTCGCACAATGGCACAGTAATATAAATTCTGAGAACCGCGACGTCACGTGACATACTATGCATCCTTTTACTGTCATTTGACTAATTGTCAAAGCCCCCTAACTAATTGTCCCCTTCCAGCAGATTTGAATGGCGTCTAATTTACTTATTTTTGTTCGGATTCATTAAAATTCTTTCGACAATAGGTTTTAGGTAATGTAAATTGTAGATTAAATTAATAAAAAAAATCGAGTCAACTACCCTATTATTATGATGAGGTTTTAATATAGCGGCGTGGTGTATTATGAAGTAGATGAACAGGCCTCCTGGTGCCCAAGCTGTCCAAGCTGTACAAATCATGCCATACGGCTTACCCGCTGCAACCGCGCTTCCGCGCCTCCGCGGTGTATAGTGTCTCACTAACTACTTATTAATACTCTTAACACCTAAACCTCGAGCAAGCTTCTAACATTACTATCACGTTTCAGTGGCGGGAAGAGATCATCGACCATATAACTTTGCACGTGGTAACTGAAATAAAAATATATCACATTACCAGTGTGGACACAGCGTTGTTAGTGACGTCACCACGCCAGCACCGCCCGGCACCGCCCGGCACCTACGGTACTATCGTGCGTATGTACAACACACGGACAGACAACACATACCACAACACCACAACATCACAACACATGCAATACTCACGTGGATTGGAATGTCTGTGTCAGTTCATGTTTCAACTCGCCCTTATAGTTTATTGTGAATATTCTCACGATTGGAATGCCTACTGCCTGGTACGCGCAAACATCCTGGAAAACATAAAATAAATAAATAAATAATACCTAACAGTCACACACATAGTTCGGACACCACACTACGATACGAGTCGTGTGTCGTAGGAATGTAGAACTATGATAGTATACGGCCTCACAACACCCAGATCCGAAACAAATATCTGTCTGTCACACAAACATCTGTTATATTATGTTTCACGGCAACGGAAGCTGTGAAACATAATATACAACTTATTCATAATATTCATGTTCACTATTTTAACTCATCCTGGATAATGTATTGGAAAATTCTGCTTTAAGCTGTTCAGCATAATATTAAAATATAAATAAACTCTAACGAATAATTATTGTAGATAAATTCTGTTTATAATAATTGCCTCAATGGTCTAGTGCATAGACATCTATTATTTACTCATACACATAGAGAATGGACTGAGCAATATCCTCTCAAAATTGACCACTTTGTAGAAAGAGACAAAGCGACTGTGCGGTCAATACCTATTTCGTTTCGCTCCTGAAAGTCTGTGACGTAGACCAATCAAAATACAAAAAGAAGACAACTGCTGGCCGCTCGTTCGCTATATCTGTCTTTTTTTTTAGTTCCTCGATAGGCAGACGAGCAGACGGGCCACCTGATGGTAAGTAGTCACCGCCGCTCATAGACTTCTGCAATGCCAGGACACAGCAAAACCGCTGCCTACCGCTGTCTCACATTTCTCTGCCCGTATTCCCTTAATAGCTGGATAGAGAACGCTCAGTCCATTCTCTATGTCTATGTGTTTACCACACACACACACACGCACACGCACGCGCACGCGCACACACACACACACACACTCACACACACACACACACACACACAGCACACTAGACTAGTTGCCACATGAGATTGATAATGGCTGCTAAAGTCAACAGATAATTCCGCAGTGTCTCAGGTTTTTTTATTCTCGGGATTATTTAATGAGGAGATTAATAATTCACTTAAGGGATATTATTCTCGTTTCACAGCCGGCTACTAATAGCCTTTACCACGTTTTCATCAATAGCGGCAAACATAATTATTAAAATAGTGTTTGAATCATTAGATTTGTTAAAAAATTATGGAAATTATGGCTTCCCGACAAAAGAAACCCTTTGATAAATAATATATAGAGATACAACTTACATTGACTCTGTTGCCGTATCCCGCATAGAACGGGTTGGACCCTTGTGGGAAGAGAGCTTTGATATCGGCGAGACATTGGATCTTGAACTCCTCCGGCTTCTTCTCGATGACCTCGCGATGGAAGGCGCGCAGTAATGACGTCGGATTCAATAACAGCGGACCATCCGGTAAGCACACTTCACCCTGTCTGATTGAGCGGAGGTATTCCCGTGTTACCTGTGTGTGTACAAACAGAATAATTATGTCGCTGCTAGTTTATTTTTTTTATTTGAAAATGAAAATATTTTATTTAAGAAATTACAAATGTTCATGCATGACATGGAATTAAGATTAAGAGTTGCGAAAAATAATGTTGTATGTATTTAATTATACGCTTTATATACATCGTATATAGGCGGACTTTATGCCAAAGTCATTCTCCCCCAGTCAACCTTAAGATGGTGCAGAGATAAGTAGGGTAGGTGCATAAAGATAACGATTTAAAAACATTAAAATTAAATTAGGATGGACATACATAAATACACATACATACATACATAATAAATATAATAGTTACTTAGTTTACTCATGGTATGATTAACCACTCACGGAACTTTCGGACACCGGTGTCCAGTCAAAAACTGGTAACAATCGCCCTTCTTGACGTGCGTATTAAGCGATGATTGAACGTTAATTTTATGGGGATAAAATTGATTTTGGCTTGTATTTTACTCACTACTTATTACCTTTTTCGGAACACCCGTGTCCTTATGATTCGCGAGAGGTTAAAATAGGCCAACGTTGAAGAGATTATTCAGGTCAGAGGGAAAACTACTCTCTAACGCACAAACATACTTCCGTCCGTAATTTACACTGCGTGGAAATATGTGCACATGTGTATGAGCAGTCTTTCGAATGTCTGAACTAAGTGCGTATCGCTTCTGATATTTCCTGTCACTTCTGAGGACATATTCGAGTACACATTGCAGTGCAATAGAACAAATTGTCTCTTGCAAAAGGTTTTCAACTATATTTTAATTGGTAAGGGTTTATATTAATTATCGTTAAAAGAGAATAAGACACTCGGATCAGTTTTCAGACTTATTTATGTACTTTTAAAGTTTATATGGAACTCCTTTTTCTTTCTTGTTTTCAGCATCAAGGAAATCGCAAAACCAAACTATCTATAATGATACAAAATATTAAATCCTACAATGCGAATGATTAGTGGATTGGAATTACTTTTAAAAAACGTGTCCAATATTGTGTTAAAAGTATAACGCGTATTTTTGCCTTCTCTGTAAAAATTTAGTTTTGGCATTTGCTGTTATATACCTCTAGGGTACCGATTAGATTTTTGACCCTGGAATACGGTATAAGGTCTCATATGGCATTTACCATGACACGAGAAATATATTTGCAACATCACTGGGGTAAATAAAAAATAAACTTACCCTCGCTTGACCAATAGCTCTCGCTGAAAGGTACAGAAGTTGATAGCCATTGTTCTTGATCTTGGTGAAGAGCTGCGCCACTCCAGACTGCGCCCAGTCCTTGCCGACCAACGGGAATATATGACCCAGGACATCAGATCTGACAAACATAACAATTTATTACCACATAGAAGGAATTTTATTCAATTTTAAAATACCTAACTAGTATAACCCTGTCCTTTAAGCGTAGCGTGTAGAAGCTACACAACAGGCCGGCACGATAATGACAATTAGCGAGGGGCAGTTGTGTCTCGCTAATTAATACTTTATCTGGACTGCACTGCGCTTGCCGTCAGGTGTAGTGTGGACTGTGGTACTTTGCAGTGCTAGGATAAAAATAGCCAGTTATGGGAACTACATAGAAAAGCGAAAGATTAAAACTTTGTTCTTTTTTGAAACATGAAGTTGTAACTTTTTTGTTTATGATTGCTTGTCAATAGTTATAGAACTTCATAGGCGTGCTTATGTCAAAAGTAAAATAATTCAGTTATTTTACAGTTATTAAACAGTTCAGTGTTTTTTCCCCATCCCAAAGTGTCCAACGTGCCTAAAGAAGTTTTCACTTGAAAGACCCATCAGTAAGTGCATACAGTGGGTAGTCAGCATCAGTGAGTAATAAATACATCCAACAGTCACACACATAGTTCTGACCCTACACTAGGTAAAACCGGTATCGTGAGTTTCAAGAATTACGAGGGACTATGGTCCCACAACACCCAGATCCGAACCAAATATCTGTATGTTACACAAATATGTGTCTAGGTGCAGGAATCGAACCCACGGCCTCTCGTTTCACAGCCGGCTACTCGCCCGCTGCGCCACGGAGGCTGTCAAGTGTGACAGTAGTGACTCACTTGGTGATGGTGCCGTCGATGTCGGAGATGACGACCTTGTCGTCGTGCCTCCAGCGGAACACGTTGCACTTGCAGCGCGTGGTGCCCTGGTACGCGGTCGTCACGCTGAACACCATCTCGTTCATGCCCTCGCGTAACTTCAGATTTTTCTAGAACACATTATACAACGTTCAATATCAACTATTAAAAAGTTTTTTATTCATAAAAAGTACACCGACTTCAAAAAAAAAAATTATGCGTCCCTATAAAACTTGAGGGTTGCCCTCGATTTTTCTGAGATGGGATCTCATCAGATCCTGACTTGGTGGCACCATGGGACCACTTGGGAAGTATACCATTCTAAACAAAAAAAAAAAAGAATTTCTCGAGTCGGAAGTCGTCTTCGAATATTCGGGGAACATACATAAAAAAAAGATTCCGACGAATTGAGAACCTCCTCCTTTTTTGAAGTCGATTAAAAAGGGAGACCATTAATAACATGCGCCAGTGATGATTGAATCATGAGTTGAATGATAACCTTCATTGGTCTCTCCTTTTCGCCATGCCTCCTACTACATTTTATAACAGTAATATATGAGTCATGAAAACATTTTATAATGAATGTGTCATGTCCCTAAAGTCGATCCTCGCAAAATGTTGGGATAAAAAAGGAATGGTCAGTGCAAAAAATACTTTGGCTGATGAATGATGTTTCAGTAATAGTTTCATGCCTCACCGTAAAAGCTGGGCATGTTGCCAGTAGCCAGTAGTGAGTGGCATACTAGAGATTCGAGGCATTTGTACTCAAAACATGTTATGACAAAAAATAAGTACATATCTGTAAATAAATTTAGACGCAGACTTGTGGGTATTTATTTACCTCATAAGGTCTTTTAGGTAGTTAGTATTAACAAACATTTAAACTTTATATAATTTTATTTTATCCCACATTTAACTACATTTTAAAGCAGTACTTAAAATTAGAAAAAGCAAATTGACAGCTGTATTGCGTTTTTGCCATCTTAATATATATAAAAACCACAGTGTTTGTATACACTAATAACCGAAACTGCCCTTTCAATTAAATTTTGTGAATGTTTATGGTTGGTCCCAGTTTGAAAAACAGGGTAGTTTTGGATCTGAGAAGTGGCACTATTGTCAAAAATAGTTTTCACAGTGTCGTAAAATTATATAAATCATTTGTTAAAAATGAAGGCTGCATGTAACACAAATAATTCCTGTTATTGTTCTGTAGCATTATAGAATCTAAACCTAACTATAGTCGATTATCAATTATCTATGATGGATGCAAACTCGATTATTACTAAGAATCACAGCCCTGTGCGATGCAAATCTAGTATAAATACGCACGCATCGTACCGACGTGTCTCTTTCGCATTGAAATCCCGCTCGGGTGAGTTTAACAGCAACTAACCGCTCAGTGTATTTCGTGCCACGGACTTGTGAGCTGTCACAAGGGTCTCTGGCACGGAATGCAAGCCTAACTTGCATTCCGATCTGGTGGTAACTGGTTTCAGGTCCATACGGTGCGCTAGGTGGTCGCTGGACACGCCTGCCACCAAGTTCCTACGGTGCGGTAGGTGGTCGCTGGATAGGCCTACCACATCACAGCGCGAAAGCGAGGTGTCGCTGGACACACCGCCACGTCTCCCGGTGCGGCGAGCTGTCGCCGGGCCAGAGCGCCGAATCCCAGGCTGCCACGAGGCAGGCCAGCAGGCTGCTGTTGGGCTGTGCCGCGGGACACTCACCCCGCTGCGCTAACGCGCCGCCATCTACAACAACGCACGTGGACCTAGGCGTGCTAACCACGTGCACACCACGGACGGGGAGCTGACCCCAAGACCTCGCGTGCTAACGCGAACCGCGTGGCTACTCCACTGCGCCGCGCAGAAGCAAACGCCGTGTAACCACCACGTGTGCCACCATCGTGCCGTCCATCTGGAACGGTGCCACCAGGCCAGTACCCCAAGTGTAGCATCACCATCCGCTACCGTGTTGTATGTGAAGAGGTGGTGTATTTTACCAATAAAGCTCGTACCTACGTATTCAAACCCTGATTTTAATTGTCGCACCCAACTATCTATCTATCTGCGTAACCGTAAAAAAACATTACGCCGCAGTTCCGTCAATATGATTCTCATAATTTTAAACGATAGCACTTACAATTTGTTCAGAAGAGAGCCGTAGAGTCTTGCGGAAGGACGAGTACCGCCGCGATGGTTCACTTTGGTCTTGGTCCGATTCAGAGGAACTATGGTCATGGTGGTCTACTGCAAAGTCAACAAAATAATTAAAAAAACAATATATTCACCTGCCTGTATAAGAGAACGGATGGGCAGATTCGCAACTAGTGCCCTCAATAGAGCGAGCCTATTACCAATGGAGCATAAATCCAATCCAGTGCAAATTAATTGTTATTCTTTTGAATCAAGAAATACACGCCGTTATTTAATTGGCCGACTTTTACGAACTTAGGCCCCATGCTACCTCTAGATCAACAACATGATATTTTTTTAGTTTATATTATACAATTAGTGGCAGTGATAGCCTAGTTGGTATCGGTACGGATTATCGATACGAAAGTCGTATGTTCCAAACCAGCATAAATGGCACGCACTTCTGACTTTTCTAAATTCACGTGTGTATTAATTGTTAATTATCGCAAGAAACCTGCACACCTGAGAATTCTCATAAAATTTTCTAATGTGAATTCTGCCAACCCGCATTAGGCCAGCGTGGTGGACTAAGGCCTAACCCTTCTCATTAGTAGAGGTGGCCCGTGCCCAGCAGTGGGACAGTATTTAATACAGGCATTATTAATATTACATTATAATAATATATCAAAGTGTAAAGTCACCTTGATCATGACATTGCACACTCTCTGGCAACATCTCCGGGCCGTGTTCGTTTGGTACGTACTGTTGAGGTTCGATGACCTCATCAACACCACTAATTACAATTTCTTCAAGTTTTTCTTGAGATGTCTCCGGCACAGTTTCAAAGGTAGAATTTAATTCCGAGATCGCTTCTTCGAGTGGTGTGGTTTCCTTTGGTGCGTTTTCTTTCAGTGGGGAAGCTTCCGTGCTAAAATGGAATTTAAAGTTTATCAATATAAATATAAACAATAATTTTCCATTATATTCAATTGATAATATTAAACAATATTATGTATATTTCAACAATTTTCTTGTAAATCTATTTCATCTATTAGTATATTTTGAGCAGTCAGCTCATTGGTTCTGTGAACACAGGCCACCCAGTAACGATATGGGTGTAACACATTCGCAGTGCAAATATTTACATTTCTTTTGTAAAATTTAATAATGTTATACATACACAAGAACTGTAATTACTAGTCAAACTAACAGTTGAATAATTAATGCAGTTATTTAATTATTTTTTGCGATCAAAATATTGTGTCAGAGCTCTGAAGATACAAATTTTTATTTCTTCGTTAGAAAGCTTAAGTCGAAGATCCAAGCCTAAAGAGCTGTTCACTTAAGATGTGCTACCCATAGTCACTTGTGGTGCCGAATCATTGGTGGTAGGATATTCGTATGTAAAGTTATGAGTAGCGAGGGATAGGTTGTCTCTCGCTACTCTATACTCTAATTGGACGGCACTGTGCATACCATCAGGTGCAGTGTGGTCAAATTGTCGTGCCAGGATAAAAAAAAACGTGGCCTGACACTCAAGAAGGAGCATATTTATAAGATCTGGGTGACTCAAATAACTATGTAACGTGTCAAGTTAGGCAAGGAGGTGAACGGACAATTGACTCCAAGGGACCAAATCAGTAGGACCAAAGCAATCCCGAATGGTACTCAAGAGGAGAGTGAAGTACTAGCGGTAGACCACCGAGACGATGATCCGATAATGCGGTGACTATATCAGGAATCAGATACATGTAAGGGACCGGAGGAAATGTGTGAACTAGAAGACTATACCCAGTAGTGGGTGGATACGGACTGATACATATGTTGACAAAAAGGCGGATATCAATTTATTATTAACAAATGTAATCATTAAAAAGCAACAAAATGTTGTTATATGATAATATCAATAATTTAAACAGTTACTTAAAACATCACTGTTATCTGGTTATTATAATCTTTTAGGATAAATTAATATCATGGTATCAACTGTATATCCGTTTAAACATTCCATTTACATCATGAACAAAGTCCAAGTTTCAAGCTGGTCTCTAATATTAATCTAGATTAATATAAAACTTATTGGAACCGTGTGCACAAAATATTTCAACAGCATAAACATTTAGTTAGGGCTTTATTGAAACTGTAATGTAATAAGAAAATTATGACATTACAGTTTTATTTATTTAATACACGCAAAAATGATACTAATCTATACTCTTACAATTATATTTTTCAAAATAATAACATACAAATTGTTGCTTATTATGTTGTAATTAAATAATGTTAAGATTTTTCAGAACGATATGTGATTCTTGTAAAAATAAGTTCAATGAAAATGTTTCAGAGGCTACAATTTTCTCGCGCATTGCCAAAGAAATTGTAGAATCTATTGTACATACGCACGCTCGGACGTCATTTGACGTCGGTTTGTTTTGGTTTTAAAATACTAACCAACCAAGCCACGCGTCAGAACTATATTATGTATAAGTTTCTTTTATCATAAAATTAAAACTAGTGACCTGGTTTACACTGCCACGCGCGTGGTGTTACGTCAGAGCTCAGAGTTGGAGTTAACGATAAATAACGTAGCCTATATTTCCTGAAAATTATAACCTGGGTATCTTTAAGTCAAGAGTGAATGGCTATCTTCTAAGCAATCGTGTTCCACAGTAAACCACATCATCACTTACCATCAGGCGAGATAGTGGTCAAACGCAAGCCTCTTTAGGTAAAAAAAACAACATTTGAATTATAATATCTAACCCCTGAATGCGCCACAAATAGTTCGGTATCACTGAAGTACTGACTTCATCGCGAGTGAGATTTTCCTATGTCATTCCCTGACCCCTAAACTATCACTCTGCAAAAAATGACGTCGATCCCTTGCTCTGAAAAAACAAAAACAAATCTATGCAGCGGGATAGATTTGTGTGCTATTTTTTTATATAATTTATTTCTGTGCCAAATTTCAACCAGATCCGTTTAGACGTTCTGTCATGATGAACATGACATTGAGTAACAAACATCCATCCATCCAATCATTCACATTTATAATAGTAGTGAGAGAGTATAGACTGACTGCTTGGCGTCTGAGTTGGACCGGCGCCAGCTCCACCAGGAGTACCCTCGCGGCTTGGCGGCGCTGTGCGCGAGGCTGTGACTCTCCGCAGACTCCTCCTTGTCCGAACTCTTCTCCAGGGACTCTAGCACCCGCTGTCAATACAAAAACATTTACTTTATAACTATTTTTGAAGTTATACTTCTTTAGGCACGTTATGAAAAAATGATGAGAGTGAAATTTTAAAATGCGCGCGCATACCGTGACACAAAAGTAACACTCTGAAGCTGCACGCTAAACCTGAGTGGTCCTTACTTTTACATTGTATGTACATCTCATAGATTGTTTCATGCTTCCTCTGACGATAAATGTCACCACGATTAAAATACATTGTCAAGGATACCTAATAAAAAACAATTATAGTATATTTAAATTGTTATAAAATAAACATAAAATCAGCACGATCGTGTACTTGTTTTTATTTAAGAGACATACAAACGCAATAAATGCTGGTTTATTCGAAAAACATTTCCACCGTATCAGCGAACATAATATTATAATGATCGTTTTTTACAGTTTTGTATGTCTTATGGAATGTTTATAATATTATCCTCAATAATAATTACTCAGAAGTAATATAAGAAATACATTAATATCTAACTACTTATGTATAATGTCTAATTGTTTGCCTTAAATAAGAAACAAAGAATCATATCGCTAAGTCAAAACTATTTGTGGAATTTCAGTTTTACGAATTCGTTATTTGGAATGATGCACGCCAGATAGATATGCGTTTCTATCTTGTAAGTCATAGACATGTCACTAGACCACGTCTAATCAATTGATAGAACAGTCTGTTCTGCAGTAAGTGTCTGGTGACCTAGATTAAATTTAAACATAGGACATGCTCTAGTTTAATATAACAAAGATTTACTGCTTCAATTAAAACTCTTACAATACCAACAGGTTTTTTATGAACGACATACGTATATGAATGAGTTGAATTAATTTATTCATGAAATTCAATTTTTAAACGTTTTTTTGGGTACATGAGCATGCCTTAATTTGATAACTAAAGTGATATATAAACTTGCACCTCCCATAATGGAAATCATGTTACGTTGTAATATAAAAGCCGGTCAAGAGTGAGTTGGACTCGCATCTCGAGGGTTCCATACTATGTATCTTTTAGTTTTACACTATGAATCTTTTACAAAATCTGTATATTTATTTTATGATTTATATTACTAGCCATGAAATATTAATTTATTCTAGAGTTTAAATTCCTTTACTTATATACTATAAGATATTTCATCGTGCCCATTTTTTTGAAAACATATTTAAACTTTTGTTGGGTACATGAGCATGCAAAAATTTAAGAACTGACAGCGGTCAGTTCTTAAGCTTTATTGGAGCGCCAATAAAATGTAAAAAGCCATTGAAGCGGAGTTTTCAGGTACCCGAGATGCAGCTGTACGACAGTTTTTGTAGTTTTTATTTTGTCAGTTATTATTTTAATATTCATTATCAAAGTTACAAATATAATGAAACTCGTTTTTTTATTTAACCCTTATTTTTGTATAGTACAAAAAATAATATAAATGATTAATTAATTAATTTATTTTAAGTTATCATACAGCTTTAAGATTTTTCTACATTATTGGAGCACCCTTATAAAAATCCATTTGAGAAGTTGTGTTAAAGTTTCGTATTGAAGTCATATTCCACATGTTCTTTCTATTAAGATTGGGTAAAGCCGGCAAGCTTTGAACGTCCCCCTGGAAGGTGAACAGACGAACTTTGAAAGGTCGCAGGAACCCGCTGGATGCAGACCGCTTCTGACAGGGTGGACTGGAAGTCTTTAGGGTAGGCCTATGTTCAGCAGTGGGCCGACCGACCGACAGAACTCCTCGAACGGCAGCGCGCGCGACACCTTGTCCTCGCGCACGTACACGCCCCCCTGACCCCATACATATCACCACGAGTGTAGTCTGTACTCACATTAGGCAGTGGTCTTCTATACGCGAGGAGCGAGAGTATGAGCGGTCCGGCGCTCCTCCACGGCATCCAGCGGTCGCCGAGGCGCACCACCAGCCGGCCCTCCGCCGCCAGGCTCACGCCCGACCGACAGAACTCCTCGAACGGCAGCGCGCGCGACACCTTGTCCTCGCGCACGTACACGCCCACCTGACCCCTAAAAAACGACACAAATACTTTATCACTAATGCTATGTCACTTAACACCACATCACAGCACACTGCACCGGACTCATACAGCCACGAGTCAAGGTTACATTTTAAATACAGAAAACAAATGAATATATATTTGAGACAGGACTATTCATTATAATGACACACGCTTTTAGGACATTTTATTCCATAACTTAAAAGTTATTGTAATTTTGTTTAACACACAAAACGCTCAAACTTTGGTACTACAATTAGGTTCAGAGTGCTATAAAACACTATAATGTCTTATTGGGTATTTTTTAAGTTGTGATAATTTAGTTGGAAAAAACAGCATTTTATGAATGAACTAATTGTTGAATATAATCATACTTGGCAAGAATCTTGTCGTCGTCGTCAGAGTCTAGCGTAGGCGGTTCTAGCGACGCGGGTGACTGAGGTAGTGAAGGGCCATTGCCGGACTCGTATTCCTCCTCTGTGGGACCGGTGGTCGAGTGAGGGACTCCCGATGGACCTGGTAAGAGGATGACTGTTAAATGATCAATCAAAACAACAAACAGCTTTGCTTTCGCTGGTACTCAACTAGGTAATAACTACCGTACATACTCGTAATTTGTTGAAAATCCGCCATAATGGATTGTTTTGTCGAGTCGATTTCTGAAGTCAGCTAATCTATTTCCAGTTGCTTCAAACAGACATTCATTCTAAACTTTTAAGGGTCTCTCGTTGTCGACACTATATTTGGTCTGCACTGTACTCACTTTGCCGTGCCAAGATAAAAATAACACAAAATCATGGTAAAAATGAACACTTACCGGTGCGGTATCGCTCAGTGTGATGTTTCGGAAAATACAGATCGGGGTCGACCTGCCCTCTGTCTAGATCATCGAGGTAGACACCTTCGGGCGCGGCTTCGGTCGCCTCCCTCGTAGATATGAACCGGAACATGCCGCTGAGCACGCCACGGCGGCTGGGCCGCTCCTCGTCGGAGCTGAGCGGCTCGGTGGGTGAGGCGGGTGTGCCGGGGGTGGCGGGGGAGGCAGGCGACGGCGGCGAGGCGCCTGACTCTCCGGCTGGGGACTCTGGCGCGCGCACGGGCGGCTCGGGCAGCTCGCCCCAGCGCCACGACTGGGACGACTTGTCTCCGGCCGTGGCGCGCGCCAGCTCCACCTCGGTGTCGGACTGCACCGGGGTGCCGCCACGAGAACCCCTGTTACGATACATACACACGCCTTACTACCGGAGTGCTCAGAGCTCAATCAGCCGTCTTCATCCATAAAAAGCAGAGCGAATACAACAAATTCGAGTTGTTTCGAAATCATAAAGAGAAGCCGATACCTGTTCCTCTTTATCTAATTAAATCAAAATGTTTTATTAAGTTGTAAAATGAATACACTTTTCTTTTACAAACTTCAAACGTACTGTATGTAATTTAGAAAAACTAGGACCGGATTCTCTTCTCACTTCGGCACTTGTGAATACGCAAAGAATTACTGTGTTTAGGTTGTCATTCCATATTATGAGTGCGTGTTGATATACTATTGAATCTAGGCCTAGACTTTACTAATTATCATTGTGAGGAATGTCGTATTTAAACGTCCACAAACACACTTCCTTATTGCAGATCACCAAGTACTCTTTTTAATGATTACATAGTTCATAGGGGCGTATAAATAATCGTGTTGTGCCAAAAGCACGATAACAACCATACAGAGTGAAGGTTAGTTTACTATACTATTTAAACTATGTGACTTTAAGTACTTTATTCTTATTTAGTTTTTACTACAACGTACTCAACTATATTACAAATTGAAGAATAATAAAAAGAAGATTTTTGACTTCGTCTCATTTTAAGATTAATATGGATGGATCATCAATATTACACTACTCTACAGAAATAATGTTGTTACATAATTTTATTAGCATTATTTATTCAACATTAGAAGCATAACCACGGCAATGATAACATTACCGTGGCATAACCCAATACATAATATAATTACTAGAAAAAGCTATAATTATATTTCCATAATGTGCGTAACAAATGAGTCTTAGTTCAAGATGAAACAGCCAAGACTATAGAGTAACTAGGTTCTAATATGTTACATTCTGAATACATGTGGGCAATTACACAAGGATTATTCCAAAATATTGCACCCCATCTAATTAGTACATTACTCATACACACGTACTCGTACACTACTAAAAACGTGGCAAGTTTTAGAGGTGTTAAAATTATTTGTTTATTTTACGCGTTTTTAGATGCAGCGTGAACCTCGAACGCTGTATCCGATAATGCCAATGGGATGCGGTTTTCACCATTCAGCTTCAAGTTGGACATCTCTTCGCTGAAATAAGGTGTCTCGCTCAAACACATATCAACATGCACAAACTATGAAAATAACAATGTCAAGTACACCCAACAAACACAAACTACGTAAATGTAAAACACTTACTACACTTACCTAAGAGTAGCGTTGTGCACCTCGGTGTCGCTGAAGAATTTGACATCGACGGTGGCAGAGGCGGAGAGGGCGGTGGCGGGCGCGTCTTGCCGCTGCTCCGAGGTGGCACGGTCTGACTGACTAGAGACCGAACTAGTCGACGATTTCCTCTGATGCTTCTTCTTCGAGCTCATTTTCCTTGTCTTCTTCTTCTTTTTTCCGTTCCCGTTCTGTTTGACCTCATCCTCGGGGGCGGCGTCTATAGGTCGGAAGTCATTATGAGCACTTATTTTCTGCACTGTTTGGTTGGCTTCGCTTTCCGCTCCCCCGAGCTGTGTCGCGGCGAATGTTTTTGGCATTTTTCCGTCTGTCCAATCCGTTCCCTCGTCTAAACCGTCCATTTCGAATAATGCGTCATGGTCATTTGAATTCTTTTCATCTTTGGCATGTTTCATTGTTAATTGTGTTAAGTCAGGTTTTTGCATTGTTTGTCCGTCGGCGGTGTATCTATAAAGTAAATTGAAATTACACAATTTAATTCCCCCAACCCCTTTCTATAATCGGACGACAAGAGACTCGGCGAAGCGTCATCGATACATGGTTGATATTCCACCAGCGCGCACGAAGCGTTCTGCTAGTACATTTATCATGCGCACCGCTAGAGAGTGGAACTCTTTGCCGGAGTCTATATTTCCCGAAAATTATAATCTGGGTATCTTTAAGTCAAGAGTGAATAGGTATCTTCTAGGCAAGCGTGCTCCACCGTAGACCACATCATCACTTACCATCAGGCGAGATAGTGGTCAAACGCAAGCCTATTTAGGTAAAAAAGATTTTTATAAACCGTGCAATGTAAGGATACCTATTTCAATTATGTTCCGAGAAACATAGCTTTGTTCGCGGACATTTATATTAGATAAAAAATTACTGTTATAATTGTTAACAATAATATACCCCGCCTACACAAGTGGCTCACCAGTGTGACATGACTAACTACGGAATTTGCAACTCGATGAAGTATAAAAGTGTAAGTATTTCTATAAAGAAGTAAATACATTGAAATTTACCAAATACCTTATTGATAACTATTTACTTTATTTGTTACATTACGCTGTTAATGGTACTGATTCTGATATAACAAAATTTTCTAAACTAGACAATTCAATCAAACGTCGATTCTTATTTTATTAATAGTAAATAGTAATAGTCTCTAGTGAAAAGGGTAAACATGTCAGTTAATATGTAATGTAAAAAAAATGAGAAAAAGTTAAGAGGTAAAATAACGCTGCGATTCTGCTAGTCTGGCAGTATTTTTATGAACCTAATTATAACATAAAATATTCCAACCTCCGTTTGGTATAGTCAGACGCCTGTCCATGGTCAGGCTCGACGACTGACAG
This sequence comes from Laothoe populi, assembly GCA_905220505.1. Classification (NCBI taxonomy): domain Eukaryota; kingdom Metazoa; phylum Arthropoda; class Insecta; order Lepidoptera; family Sphingidae; genus Laothoe; species Laothoe populi. The sequence goes on from HG992148.1 coordinate 15,076,014, forward strand.
CGAATTGCGCCGACGTGGCTCGTACAACTCATCGAACCGCGACGCGGGGATAGGTGACGTGGCGAGGTGGGCAGAACACTTCGCCTCGTCTTCACTCACTTCCTCCACAAAAAACGCCTCGCCCGACTCTCCCAGCTTCATATGAATGTTTAATGGTTCTCCATTCAACTCCAAGTCCACCTGTACAAAATATTTCAAGTCTGAAAATAATCGTCTAAATGTATGGGTATTTATACAACAAAGTTTTTTAATTCATAAAAGTACACGGACTTCAATAAAAAAACAAATTATGCGTCCCTATAAAATTTGAGGGTTGCCCTCGATTTTTCTGAGATCCTATCATCAGATCCTGACTTGGTGCCAATGGGACTATTTGGAAAATATACCTTTTTAAACAAAAAAGAATTTCTCGAATCGGTCTAGGCGTCTTCAAGTAATTGGGGATCATACATAAAAAAGATTCCGTCCAATTGAGAACCTCCTCCTTTTTTGAAGTCGGTTAAAACAGCACAAACGGTCAAGGCGAAGTTTTTGCAAGAAAATAATATAATATATGCATGTGTGTTAATATGTGATTGCAAAACAGTTACATAGAATTAAATATCTGAGCTGTAGGAGAAAATAATATTAAAGAATTCAAAACTCTAAGCCTTTTATCTAACTAGAAAAAGTATGAAACAGGTGGCCGGATGAAGAAAAATATTTGTGCCAAATTTTCTGGGGAATTATGGGTTAGAATTGTAACCCGTTTTGGCCTTTTGCCAATTTTCGTCGCTTGTGAGTTGCGATTCAAACGATGATTTCGCATCAGTTTTGGCAGTGCGTCCTTGTAGAATACAATATCCGTGTAGATGTTATTAAAATAACTAACCCTTTAAATCACATCAAATAATTTATAATGTTCATCCATTTAGAAGAACCATAATATTTAACGGTTTCACTGGCTCCTGCAATATTGGATTGTAACTAGCCCTGCGAGTTGTATCCTGCTAGTTGTGTTATCCGCAAACGCGTAACGAACATGCTGTGGCACACGCGGGCGCGTAAAAATTTGCACTACAAGCAGGCGGCCTAACACATATTTTTTGCTGTAACGAGGAAAAGCAATTAATCACTACCCCACCAAGGGGAGACAGGACTGTCATATAGAACTCACCGTCTTACGACCCAGAGTTGAACCGCCCGGGAGAGATGTGACATCTGGACAACCGATGGGCGAGTCCCTAACCCTCTATACACCCTATAATGGCAATACCATCTAAAACGGTGCGATGGCCTTCTTCGGCGTATTAGGGTCTAGGAACGGCCCCACGTTGCCGGGACGAGAAGCGCCCTGGCCTAGACCGAAACCGGCTTAATACACCTGCTGTGTGAGAAACGCTAGCGAAAACTTAACAGCTGTGTGGAAACCGCATCGGTGTATGGGTTTTTTAGGCAACTAGTGTGCTGCACCGCACGCTTGTACAGAAAAAAGAAAGGCTTTGATTGTTAGAACAAAGATAAGAAATAAAACTCAAAACTAGTAAAGTACTGATTTTTGTTAAACACAAGACAGATGGTGTCTGCCGGCCACATATACGATGCATGCTTAAAAATCCCATGTGTTTTGAGACGCAGTCAATGTATTAATTTAAATCATGTGTAGCGAATAACGATAGAACATAATAAGAAAATAACTTCACGGTTTGGCGCTACCGAGTAAAAAATTTGGAACGAAATGTTGCTATGCAATAAAACTTCAGCGTTTAATGAATTGATATAAGCGTATGTTCATTCGGAACGTTCTAGATGTTCTTAGGCAGCAGCCATCCGTAGCCTCTCCCACGGAGAGCACCGGCGACTGGTTCGTTGCTAACGTATTATAATATTTATACTTTGTCCATCCACACATATACATAATTGTGTGAATTTAATATGCACGGTGGAATTTCATGACGTGAATAAACGTAATCAGCTCTTTCGCTGACGATGCGTCATGAATTCTATTATTTGTGTAATAACTCGATACGGATAACGACAAGATTATCTAGTTACTTTTAACAATATGTTTTTAATTCAAATTCTGCATTTTCAGTTAATAGTTAAAAACGATAATATATTTTAGTGATATTAAAAATTGTGACTATCTGTTGGGGAATTTGTAAACGTAAAACTGCTTTATCAAAAGTTAAGACAAATCTGTGGTGATAAAACTGTATGTTAATAAAAATTGTCTTTTACGACAGTGGACGGCAGCAGTTCGGTCCACTGATGGTCGTTGATGGACGATCCATAAACATCCGGAACTACCAAATGTATTATGGATGCGTTGCTGACCTTAAAAGTTGTTTACGAACGCCTTGTTGCAATAGGTCGATGGAAAGAAATTTGTGCACAAAAGTAGTCTTACATTAATTATTGTTTTGTTTGTCGTTGGAAAAGCGGGTATTATCTTTAGCTAGTGAGCTTGTAACTTTTGAAAGACTTAACCAATTTAGTTCATATTTCTAACATCGAGTAGTCAAAGTTATGACTATTGTTAAGAGTAGATAAAGTTATTACTATTGTTATTGTTATTTTTCAAGACAACTATAAGATTATCGTGTTCTTTCAGCAACTTATGGTTCTCTATTTATATATAATATCTTAACAATTGTTGAGTTACTACGTTATTTACAACGATGTTACGAGTACTATTTGTGCTCGTAACATGGTTGGTTATAGTTCATAATATTGTTAGGGGATTCCCGCTTTTTCGATCAGTTCGGTTGGGGGTCGACAATCTCGGATTCATGAAAATCTGTTATTGTTGAAGCCCTGTACAGCTGCAGTAGACAAACTAGCTATACTATATTTTACAGTGTCTCTCACTCAATTTATACCTTGTCGTGACGCGGTCCGGTGATGTTCTTACCTTGTTAAGTATAACAAGATGTAATTGTAACTACTGTTGTCTAGTGGATTATGAAACACGGGGTTATCAATAACACTTAGCAATAAAGAAGTTATCACTTTATAATGTGCGCGGATTGATAAAGTTCATTTTTGTTTCTTTTTATTAATTCGCCCCGATTAGTTTCCAACAATAAAAATAAGTAATCATTGTGACAATATGAGATGTCTGAACACCCGTTACAATGTTATTTATGATTTACGATCATGATTCCTTTCATTTTCCAGTCATCTTCTTTTCCAGTCCTATCCTCGATGTTGTATCCCTGCCTACCAGCTCTTGATGGTAGATTCCAAGTTCCTACGCCACTAACCATAATTACTCATTCCGTATGGAGAATTTCCATTTGTATTTTGACCTGTCATAAGTGCCTTTTATATGCCTACATAATGAATAAAGATTTTTATTTTATTTATTTATTTTATGGCGCAACACATTGTTACTATCGGTTACGTAATCCTGTTTGAGAATAAATAAATGTGTACAGCAGTTATTGAAATCCATTCGTTGGTATTGCATACACTTCGTGATCGGAGACTAAAAATTTCGGAAGAGGCGTCACATCTCAATAGCATAGGTAGCTAACATAATACTTAATTTTTTAGTTTCTAATGTTTTATTTCTTCTAAAAACACCTTATTTGATGACGATAGATTATATAGACACGGTGCAACATTAAATAGCAATAGTAGGTACAATAATATTAACTCAGTTGGACTCAAAATCATGCATCAAATGTAACATCTATAGGTATGTATTTTGATAAAATGATAAGCAATATATTTACCACTTTAAACCTCGAACGGAGCACTCCCAGCTTGCCGAAGCGTACGTGGAATGGTGAACAGTTGAAGCTGCCATCTGGTTGTTCCACCACTACTACATCAATGGCGCCCGTCAACGTGGCGCTATTTATTTCATTGTAGAATTCACGAAAGTTCGAAATGAACTTGCCAATATAATTCATAGAATACATGGTGATGTATTTTTTACAGTTCGATCACAAAACTTCACTAATTATATCTAAATATTTTATTTAGTAATGATGATTCTTATTTATAAACTACCCCATCTTGATGTTATCAAGCAATGAAGAGTTATTTCTGGAACAAAAAAAACCACTTGTAAATTATAAATGCATAAAAAGTAATTCGTGTGCTAGTAATGTATGCAATTATCGTAACTAATAGAACAAACGTGTCGTTTGTGGTTTCATATTCGATAAGGCACGCATGTAATTGATGATAGTAATAATAAAATATGTACAATATTATTATTTATCACACTTGATCGGGTTTGCACCATAGACACAGAGAATGGGCAGAGCAATATCTTTATAAAATTGACCACGTTGTTGACAGAAACAAAGCGACTGTGCGACCAATACATATTTCTTTTCGCTCCTGTAAGACGTAGACCAATCAAAATTCTAGAAAAGAAAACTGCTGACCGCACGTTTACTTTATCTCTCTCATATTTCTCTGGCCGTATTCACATAATAGCTAGATAGGAGCACTCAGCCCATTCTCAAGACAAAGATTCTACCATATAGTCGTGCATTCTTTGACAAAAGATAAATTATATCTAGAATCAATAAAATTTTACTTGATTATATAAATTTAAATTATGTTGCGGATCTGATTTATAGCAGCGATAGCCTAGTTGGTTGCGGTACGGACTGCCAAGACGAAAGCCGTATGTTCGAAACCCAAGTGGCATACACCTCTGACTTTTCTAAAGTTATGTGTGTATTAAAATGTTAATTATCGCTTGCTTTAACGGTGAAGGAAAACATCGTGAGGAAACCTGCATATCTGAGAATTTTTCGAAGGTATGAGAAGTCTGCCAACCCGCATTAGGCCAGCGTGGTGGACTAAGGCCTAACCCCTCTCATTAGTATTATTATTTTATCTGATTTATTAATTAAAATGTAGCTTATATTTAGCAAAAATAATATAGCATTCATAGCATTAATAAAAGCATTAAAATGTGACTTCTGTGGCATTTTATGTAATTATCGATCACCTATGTAGGCTAATACAAGACTCGTTATTATTGTAAACACTCGTAGGTATGTTTACAGCGCCGAGAAAGGAAATGATTGCATGCCCAGTGATACTGCTACTACATCAGTGGTACTAGTAATTTGACATAATTATGTACTAAACATAATAAACTGTTTTTTTTTTGTAGCATGTGTCGGGAACGGACTATTATAATAGAAAGTATTAATTGTTTTGTTTCGTTTTCTACAATAATAGTAACCATGTTCATCAATATACTACTTCATAATCTTTAGCTGGTGCTACGTTTCAGACGTTAGTGTGTAGTGCTCTTAAGAAATGTATCAATATTTTTATTTTAGTATATATTCGTGATAACCTTTAAATGGAGTAACCAGTAATATTACCTAATTTGTAACTGATATTTTTTGTATACCATTGGTTGCCCTTTAAATAAATAAATAAATAATAATTATATGATCTACATTACATTTTTACAACGACACATCACATTAGAAATCTAGTAATCTTTTATCTGGCTTCGTGGAATCGAAATATGTAAAATTATCTTCAGGTATTAGATAAGCGCATGAGCATTATTATGCAACCATAAATGATAATTTAAAATAAGATTGTAGGACTCTAACAGATTATTTTAAATATAATGTTCTTTAGGTCAATATGCGTCCTAACAAGAACACGTTTAGTTCACAACTAATGTAGTCAATAAATTATGCTTTACACCTAATAACAAAGGAACCAAAACAAGCACGCGCAGGATGTTACAAAATGCTCGTTAACAATCTCATGCACCATGAGTTGTAAATGTATTAAAATGTGAAATTACACACACACATACACTCACGCCTGTAATCCCCGAAGGGATAGGCAGAGGTGTAACCAGTACACCCACTTTTCGCTGAATTTCGGTCCCATGATGTGATAGGGGGCGAGCCTATCGCCATACCGGGCACAGATTCCAGACTCCGGGCTAATACTGAGAACTTCTAGATAGGAAAACCCAATATCACTTTACCCGACCCGGGGATCGAACCCGAGACCTCAGCACAGCAGTTGTAACGCATGCTCAATTACAACTGAGCCACTAAGGCAGTCGTATTAAAATCTGAAATTCCCATCAACATACTTATATTTGCAAGCATTCATCGAAAGTCTCGAGGTCGGTGACTGACACGGTATTTACACCACTAAACTAGAAGTACTGGACATTATACGCACAGCGCGATTGGCGCAAATAAAGATTAAACTTATTTAAAGTGAAAAATTTGTACATAAGAATATATTTAAATTCATCAACTGCTAATTCGTTCACCCCGCTAGACGTCGTTGAGTAGCAACGCAAAGTAAAAACTAGACATGAGACAGTAATCACGCGATCGCCGCGTGTTGACTGACTGTTGTCGTTTTTACTTCGACACAAGAACCCACGAACTGTGGACGGCCCGGGGACTGTCCCCGATGGCTTATTTTAAATAATAATAATAGCAACAAAATAATGACTTCATATGGCTATAATAATATGTTAGTACATAACGTCGGACATCTAGTGCTAATTGGCACGAGAATCGTAGTTGGTGACACGTCTTACCGAAATACAGTTCACGGATATAAAAAAATCTAGTCAGAAGTACGTAATATTTCAATATAAGTATATTTGCCGGACATTAACCTATGACTGCGAGTTCAAAGTGCGAACGTAATAACTCATTCATCACTTGTAAGTTATGATTGTTGAATGGGTTCGTGCACTAAACTAGAACGATTTCCAGAGCTCAAGGCGAATCCCATTACGGTGTAATCGCTTGCAAAGTATTACTTATTAATTGTTCACTTTATTTTAACTAGGACGTATATCAATGATAATTTATCATAACACTGCTTTCTTCTTCTCTCGTAACAGCCACAGCTCGGATAGTGTCTGGCTATGCTACACTAAAACGTAGCTCTGCAGGTAAAAAAACTGTTCATCTTTCAACAAGCTAAAAAGTTCAGTACCTCACTGTTCATCTAATGCCATTTAATTTAATTTAATGCAATTTATATCCTACATGATGTGGGTTGACAAGTGTTATTATCACTTGTTCGTATTAAATTGGGGCTCATTTACCAAGATATCGGGATTCAGATATTAAATCGGAAACGAGTTTTATTCTACAATCAGAGAAGAAGAAAACGTTTCCAAAGAAAAGAGTTGATTTATAATAATGTATAAATATCAAAAACATTTTTTTTTTGTAAGATAATAAAGTATATTTTTATAGTAATCAAAGTGATTAAATGCAACATCATTTTATTTTATCTTATAAGTGATGACCCTTAAAAGATATACTATTAATACTAGCCCTGTATTAAACATTGTCCCACCGCTGGGCACGGGCCTCCTCTAATTATGAGAGGCGTTAGGTCTTAGTCCACCACGCTGGCCTAAAGCGGGTTGGTAGACTTCCCATACCTTCGAAATTCTTATAAGAATTCCCCGGTATGCAGGTTTCCTCGTGATATTTTCCTTCACCGTTAAAGCAAGCGATAATTAACATTTAATACACACATCACTTTAGAAAAGTCAGAGGTGTATGCCCCTTGGGTTTCGAACATACGACTTTCGTCTTGGCAGTCCGTACGGCAACCAACTAGGCTATCGCTGCTATGAATTAAAAGCTATAATTCAACAAATTAAATTATTTATCTATTAGTAAAATCATCGTTATCGACTAGTGCACATCACTCATTTTAGTTCCTCGGACACTCTTGTCTGTTTGCCGCTTCATAATGGCATCGAATAATTTAGACACATTATACTTATAATAAACCTTATACTTATAATAATTAACAGTCGTTTGTCTATTGGCGCTACTAATGCAGCTTAGTGCATATTAATTGTCAAATTGTCCTTCAGGATTTTAAAATGTTTATGACAAAACATATTTTTAGAACAAAAATATCGGTAGAGCCCGCATGAGGGACGCATGAGTAGTATTGGCACGTGTTCAAGGAAACTTGAGTAACGGCTAGCCTATTTCTGAGTCATTCAAGGGCTCTGACACGAAGTTCAATGTCTAGTATTAGCATTTGCAACGTATTAATTTAAACTGAAGCCAATGGGTTCTCAAATGCATACATATACACTCACGCCTATAATCCCCGAAGGGCTAGGCAGAGGTGTAACCAGTACACCCACTTTTCTCCGAATGTATTACGGTCCCATAATGTGATAGGGGGCGAGCCTATCGCCATACCTGGCACAATTCCAGACTCCGGGCTGCTACTGAGTATTTCTAAATAGAAAAACCCATTATCACTTTAACCGACCCGGGGATCGAACCCGAGACCTCAGCACAGCAGTTGTAACGCATGCGCAATTACAACTGCGCTACCGAGACAATCGAGGGTTCTCGAATGATAACCTAATATCTCACTTTGAAAACGACATTGCTAGGTTGACCTTTATATTATCTGGAGTTACAGAAACACAAGTATGGTATTTGTTATATCATAATATTATGTTAAATTAAATTAAAGTGTAAGGATATTTTACTAGTATTGTAAAGACTTGACGTGACGTAAAATATTTGTTTTTGATCGCGGCTCCCTCTACGTGAAAGTAATCTAGGATAATAAGCCCTTTCAAGAAGTTTTCATAAAAGTCTGATTAACGGATATAATATAAATATAACATTACCAAGTTTACAATCTCCTTTCTCCCCATACAGACCTGCGCATATTATTGAAAACCCATACATGTATATTCAAATTGTTAAATAATATCATAACAAGTTAAGAGAAATGTGTGGTAAACAACACGTACGTAACACGCGGCGCATACATAAATCATTATGAGTAAAACATCGCAAACACACATCCAAACCACTATTTTGTCGTGATAAACAGGGACCTAGTTTATTGGGTTGTGGCCAGCGCGCTATCACCGCTTCCGCAACAATCATAACAAATTCCTAGTGCTCATGATTCATCGAAACGTTTCTTTGTACGAATATACGTCAACTCTGTTTTCACCTGATTAAACGAATGCCCAAATATTATATCTAGACCAGTTTTGGTTCAGTGAGTACAATAATATGTCGTTAGTCTTGAGAAACTAAAATTAAGTCGTTTGCCGATAAATTGGCGATAAATGAAAATAATAAACACATTAAGTTTGAAACCTCATAGTTGTGCCGTGAAGTAGTGTTCGAACCAGTCATGACACATAGGCTTTCCGGCGGTGCGGAGGTGCGTTCAAATACTGGCCAGTTTCGCCGTTCTTACATGCTATTTTTAACTTTAATGTTATGGAAATAAAAATGATTTTGGCTTGTATTTTACTCCCTACTTTTTTTTTAATATCCTTACTTGACACGAGTGATTTGCCTCTAAGGCCTTAACGGCGCTCAAGTTGTGATACCGGTACTAGGTTTCAATTTAAAACACATGTAAATGGTTGAAATTGTAATTTGTGTCCGATCAATCAACAGTCTAGTCACATATCACATCGTGGGACAGCAATAGGCTCGGCCAGACGTAGCGAAAGGTGTACTATGGGTGCAATATCTCTTCGGCAACATGCACCTGGTGTATCCACGGTTTATCAAGGTTATATTAATACAGTTGTAAGATATGCGTTATTTATACAAGGTTTTGAATGCTTTGAATTAAAACTATAGAGGAAGGCCGGGACGATGATACGTTTTAGTAAGCGTTATCCTCGAGTTTAAAGTTGAAAACTAACACGATTAAGAACAACGTGATTGATTCATGCTAATTCACAATTAACGTCCGATAGGTTCATTAGAAAGTGACAACATTAATATTCGGTTTATATAATATTGATTTATCATCAATATTATTAACTAGAATAACTATGGTGACACATTGGAAAATATAAACAACTAGCTCTTGGGTTAGTGCTTTAGGTTAATTAGATGATATACCCAATAGTTGTAGTGTTGTTATGTCGGAAGTCACGTGTGCTAAACAGTCTGGAAATATCTAATATCTCGTAGTTATATCAATAGGTCTTTGTGACACATTATCTGTGTGGTCATGCGTCGGGTGGTTCAGGTCTTCACGTTTGCCACACGAGACGATCATACATAGCCTCGCATCACCATATTACTATGAAGATGTATACGGAATCTTGTTTTACCATATACGGGCCAATCTGTATATTATCAACACGAAGTGCTGTATCTGTATGTATGCTGAAATTTGTTTTTTTCGCTTATCTACGTAATATTTTTTATGAATGTAAGATATCGCGTCATTGTTGTTTTAATGACAATTTATTTATTAATTTGCGAGTCCTGGGTTTGAGTTCTCAGATGAAATTTATTTCTATGTGCTAGTTCTAATTAAAGTATCTAATTTAATTTCTATTTATTTTGCAGAACTTGCGTTCAAGTTCTATCTTGGCCAAAAATTAAGGGGTTATATCGCATCTCGATTTTAGCATTTATTGCCTCTTACAAAAAGCTACTCAAGTGAGGGTTTAAGTTTGGGAGTTTTTTCGTATTTTTATGATCGGCACCTCATTCGTTGTGGTAAGTACTTTTCCATATCCATAGTTTTCATCGACATGAAAAGGAAAATTTAATGAAATGTGTATATTTTCATATTAAACATGTCGCCTACAGCAGGAAGCCTCCGATTTTCCCAGATGTTAATACGTATCTTTGTAATATAATAATTGTACCCAGTAGTACAATTATTATATTTGTACCGGTGACAAAATTTTAGCGCTACAGTCCTAATAATAATAATAATAATACTAGCCCTGTATTAAACATTGTCCCACTGCTGGGCACGGGCCTCCTCTACTAATGAGAGGGGTTAGGCCTAAGTCCACCACGCTGGCCTAATGCGGGTTGGCAGACTTCTCATACCTTCGAAAAACTCTCAGATATGCAGGTTTCCTCACGATGTTTTCCTTCACCGTTAAAGCAAGCGATAATTAACATTTTAATACACACATAACTTTAGAAAAGTCAGAGGTGTATGCCACTTGGGTTTCGAACCTACGACTTTCGTCTTGACAGTCCGTACCGCAACCAACAGTCCTAATAGTCCGAATCAATTTATTGTCACGTACGGAATACAAACCAACGATATTATGGTTTATTACGGAAAGCTAAAAAGTCTCAACGCGTAACTTGCCATTTTTTACATAATAACTGGCATGTGAGTGATAATAACGTTAATACACGTCACGAGAACAGAATAAATGTAATCGGAAAATACCACAACGCAAGAACATAACAAAGTCTATCCGTTGATTCGCCAATAATAAATGCTCAGTCAGATGGTATGCGGTGCGATGTCTTTAACTAGTGGAAATACTATATAATTTTTTATAGGAATATACAAGAAGTTTGCTTGCACTTCATATGGAAGGGGCATTTTGAGAGCAACGCTTGTTCACGCAACGCGGTCTAGTCTGTCATCTATACTTTGACATATGATTTTACTGTAATTGCTGCTGTAAGTTCATGGGCCCTAATAAACATGAACGCGTGCAAAAGGAGTCAGCTGTTGGTTAAAAAATATATTAGAACTATGAACTATTTAAGAATTAAAATACTTTTATATAAAATAAACAAATTACTTTTATCAAATATAAAGTGCACTGATAGAAGTATAACTCAGTCCCTGCCAAAGTCTTATCGGTCAAGATTTACGTTTTTTTAGCATTGATAATATGATTAATGATTATTAGTATGTATAAACTTCCTTAAGTAGGTACTACTTATGTTTATATTTTTATATGAATTATTATTACGTACTAAAATTATTAAAATTTGTCATTTAATACTTAGTTAGTACTTAGTATCTTAAATGGAAGGGTGAGAGAGTAATTATCCAAATCAATAATAACGACATAATTGTCAGATGGTATCTTAATGTAAGGAAACAAGATTAAATACCCGAGACGTCTATCTGTGTATCATTACTGCATTTGAATATGTTGCCGGCGAGGAATAATATATGTATTTCGTAAAGCGGAGTTTTTAGCTGGAGACTTTGAGGAAGAAGCGCTTTAAAACTTCTGTTTTGCCTACATTTTGTTGCTACATAAAAATTTAAGATTCTTGAATTATGTGAGGTTTGTATAAAAATAGCCAATAGATAAACATTTTTATGGCCGCATTGGTAGTTCACTGGGCGGTTTGTGGTAGCGCGTACTGAGAAACTGGTGAGGTCAGATTCTAATATCAAGTCAGGCAATCACAACTTTTGTTTGAGTTTTCGACACATGTATTGCCCGGTGTTACAATTTGTGTCCAGTATGACCATGGGTACGACGATAGACTCGCCAACCACCACACCAAGAAACAAGCTGGACTAATGGGTGCACTAATTGCACCTATGGCTGAGTCCGTGAAGACCTGTGACTTTATGTGATGCAATAAAAAAAAAAACATGATACGTGTATATTCGGTGTATATTATATCCGGTTTTTCTCGGGGGTCTAGAGTTGGAGTACAATGTTAGGCCATTTTGCGGCCTTCTGAGTACTCTGACAATAGACCCTCGACCGCTTCTTCACCTTCTTGCCCATGGCGTAGTGTGAAGAAGCAGGCTGGCATGATTGTGTTGAGTAGCAGGGGATAGATCGTCTCGCACTACTCGATACTCTAATTACCATCAGGTGCAGTGCGGTCACATTGCCGTGCTAGGATAAAAAAAAAAACAAAAAAAATACATTGTTTATTATTGCCTGCGTTAACAGTGAAGGAAAACATCAACATCCAAGAGTTTGCCATGAGAATTTAATGTTATTAAAGTTTACGAACGCGCACTAGTACGACGTAGTTTTACGCGCCGGAACGAATATAAAAGCGAAAATAATAAACAACTGTTAGTTGCCCAACATCAGCAAAACTATTATCAACTAGATTTTGCTAATGGTTTCCCCTCGTGAAAGTCTATTACTAGAATATTTTTTAATAAAATATAGCCTATGTTCGCTCGGATAGTGTTCAGTAATCCTGGAAATTTAACCTATGTTTAAATTAACAATGTGTAGATATTTCTTATATAGGTATTAAATTAAATTAATGTTGCCAACATTCATATTAAACCACAATAAGCTGAGAAAAGTAGTACAAAGAATATACAAAAATCTTGTTTACAATTACCGAAGGCATTGTCGTACTTACCACTGTAATTATTTTTACAATATTCATTTCGAAATGAATGTCAAATTTTAATATAATAATTGTTTTTATTAATACGTAAGTTAACTACTGTCAACATAAAAAAAAACTTGTAAAATTAAAATACTAACCTTACGACAAATAGTCTACACTTTCTAGTCTATTCCTGTATTCAATGATACCACAGGAGTTTCTATACACTCGCACTTTATTAAAAAATCAAAAATACACGAAATGTGGAATTTTACGTGTACGCTCTTTTTTACTCACGGCAATAACGAAGCGTAGTGTTCGCCTCAACTCAAGCCAATACACTGAATGATTGTGAGTGGCTCGAGTGAGTGGGCCGATACGCGAGTGTAATAATTGCCATAGCTGACGTTTTGTGACGTCATTAGATCATCGGCATGGCACGACCCGGACGCATCGTGGTGGCGTATAAGTACAATATACCCTTTATACATCGGACATTGTTCACATATACATATAATACCCCTATACCGAGAGCGACTTACAGACAATACGTGTTTGGCCCCGATATTGCTTGAAATATCATCTCTTGACAAAGCGTAACTCGAAGGCTACGTGAGGCGCGACGCAGCGATGCCTATGGTTCGATCGCGCGGTATGGCGTGATGTCGCACCACTTACATTGCGAAAGTGTGTTTTGACTCAACAAGCACGCAATATACAGTACTAGATGTTGCCCGAGGCTCCGCCCGCGTGGCGGTTATTTTTGGAAGAAAAGGTATACAATCCATGGAGGCATCTTAAGCTATTACACCTTTCTATATTTTGCTATAAAAAGTGGCCTATGTCATTTTCTGATCCCTAAACTGCTACTATTCAAAAAATCATATCGATCCCTTGCTCTGTGAAAAACTAAACTATCCCACGGGAACTGTACATTTTTCAGGGATAAAAAGTAGCCTATGTGCTATTCCAGACTATAATCTATCTCTGTGTCAAATTTCAACCAGATCCGTCCAGCATATAAATATGTTAAATAAAAAAAAATTGAATGCTGTTCGTTGGTAAGTTAGTAAGTAAAAACTCCTTAAAACGTAGAAATTGCTAAGGTCCTTTTGGTTTACATTGTTACCCATAATATATTGAAACACTCTATATAGCTTAACACACTCTCAATAGCGAAATAATGCGTAATTATTTAGACCCAATAAACAATAATTTCACTAACTTTCACACTCAATAATGATATAGAGTCGTAAATATTTCGTACGAACAATGGAATTCTTAGAAATGTGGTAATTTGTTTGTTGTAATTGCCTAGAACATGTTTACTTACTATACTTCCCTGCTACCGTCTTACTGCTATGCGTTATCTTGCTTTCAAACTTTTGAACTGTATGTACATGGCGAGTAAAATAAAGACAAGGGAGAAAAAAGTGGGCTCCATCTAGTTAGCGGCCCAAATAGCGAAATTTGGCCTGTGACCATTAAGTCCGAATTGGTCACAATTGGTCAGCTAATTTCGATAATTGGTCAACGTTATTTACGTATTAATAATAATAATACTAGCCCTGTATTAAACATTGTCCCACTGCTGGGCACGGGCCTCCTCTACTAATGAGAGGGGTTAGGCCTTAGTCCACCACGCTGGCCTAATGCGGGTTGGCAGACTTCTCATACCTTCGAAAAACTTTCAGATATGCAGGTTTCCTCACGATGTTTTTCCTTCACCGTTAAAGCAAGCGATAATTAACATTTTAATACACACATAACTTTAGAAAAGTCAGAGGTGTATGCCACTTGGGTTTCGAACCTACGACTTTCGTCTTGACAGTCCGTACCGCAACCAACTAGGCTATCGCTGCAAATCGTAATTTAATTTACGTATTAATTTCTAAAAAGCAAAATTGAGTCCCATCTACTTAGCGGCCCAAATAGCGAAATTTACCAGTTACCTATGTAATGAATATATGTGCTCTGCATAATCATCAAATAGTTAATTAATAGCCTATGCTATGTTAAATTTATTTAACACTAACAACGAATAAAATGATTGGAGTCTAAGATCAATTTCGTTTATACCGTCTTTGCAAAGATGACTTTATCACATTTACCCAGTTCACTGAAGTACTCTTTAAACATTTGTAAGTATACTGTTTAGTTCTCTATAGCGTTTAACACAATATTTTTCAGTTGTGACTTTGGTTTTCGCCAATAATTTATTAGATAAAATACACAAGAGAAGCTTGATATTAGAATGTGTGCAATTTTATTGGACCGACACTGGCTACGAAAGGAACTCTATTTTTTCTTTTCTGAAATTGATCATTTTTATCGTTCTATTGTGTCTCACTGCAGATCACTTCCCCATTTCTTCCACTGTTCTTTATCGTAAGATATTTAGTACCATTTAGTTTCGTAAATATCCTGTAGGCCTACTCTTGAAATCAATTCCTATCTCAAACTCGATACAGTTTCAATTTCAGTCTATAAGATATTGGGCTCCTGAAACAATCGAGTTTGTTATTGGATTGAAGGGTCTATTTCATTCAGTTACTAAAAATTCCACCGTATTCAGTTAAATCGTGCGCTGGTGTTGCGTTCAAGAGTGCCAATTGTACAGTTTTCGAACCCAATCCCAAATTTAAATTGGAATCGAGTGTCGAGAGTAACTTTGCTGGTCCCAACTACATCTCTTCGTAGGCTTGAATCATCAGAAGGCACTTATACAATAGCCATGTTCTACCCAGTTCCATTTAAGGCTGTATGTTGTACAGAGAGAAACTATCCCGCCCACACATCCGCCATTGTAACTCCTGTTTAGCCAGGATCAACAATGGCACGCATTTTTCGACACCGACGTTTTGATGATTCAATGAAACTCAGCGAGTGTCTGGGAATGCTTACCTATCTTTTATCCCGCAACGAAATTAATCAAATAGATATATAGGGAGTTGGAAATATAATTGTTGTACAGCCGCAAATTGTTAAAATGACGTCGACTTGCAAAACATCCAGTAATCATTTTCACCGTTCGAGTTATATTAATACCCGTGTTGAATTTATATAAATTTTAATTATTCAATTTACCCACCATTTCTTTGTCGCGGTGTATAGCCATAAGTTGACCTTTTCCCTTCTCCTTTTTTTCACATAATTCATTATGTACGCAATCTCTTTTTACTTAAGGAATGCTATGTTGTATTGCTCTTTGATAACCGGTTCTAGACCCCCTAGAAACGATAGGTCAAGACAGCGAACAAGATAAACTTAGATTTAGTAGCATGGGAATTGTTCATAAGCGCCATCATGGGCCATTGTGTTTTAGCCCATTCATAATTGAGCCAAAACTCTTGCTCAGTTCATGGAACTTTTATTGCCGTTTAGAAGCTTTATGAGTTATCAAAAATAATATTTAATGAACGTTAGCAGATTAAATATCCTATAAGAACTTAGTTGACACACCCACAAGTTGAAACAAGATCTAAACACGCGTAACAAAATACAGCGACCTTATTAGTCTAGTAATGGGTGTGTCATGACGTAGGTTTACGAACAACAACACCGATGGCGCCACAAAACGCCTGTTGCGCATTATTTAAATCATCAAGGTCGCTTAACTGCCGCCTAACGACATGCCCACCGACAAATATTCAACCATACCACCTTACATTTAGAGATACAAAATTGATCATCTAAAAATGCGATAATCTACACGCGTTCGCGAATTATTATTAAATGGCCTTCATGATTGTAAGTAATGCGCATAAATTTCGTTGTTATGTATTAGTTTTTTCCCGAAGCTTCTCATGCGTGATTATGTTTATCGATACAGTGGAGAACAGAAAAAATCACTTTCAAGCTATGCTTGAATTTTCAAATTTTTCTTTAGCTAGAAATTATGTGGGGTGACATGTGGCTTTTTTAAACTCTATCATCTAAAAAAATGCAAATATCACCCCATTTGGTCATGGGCATTGGTCTAGTGTAGAGTTGCCAACCGTCCTGTTTTCCCAGGACATGTCCTGGTTTTAGAGTGTCCTGGGACACTCCTGGATAGTTTTTAAGCAGCGTCCTGGTATTTTTAAACAGCGTCCTGGGTTTTTAAAGCACCCTGATAAGGTCCTGTATTTTAAAATTAGCGCACCGCTTTTGCAAGTGCACGCCTTTTTGGGGCGTTGCGTCTCGGCTTGCAAAAGTTGCGTCCTGTTTTTTCTAACTTCAAAACATAAAAATTCTGGTATTTGAATTTCGGGGTTGGCAACCCGAGTCTACTGGGACTGTGCTTACTGTTTGTCCTGTATAACTGGTGAGCTCTTGGGTTCTAATCTCAGGACAAAACAAGATAGGCAGATTTAGACCAGAGTAAACAAAAACACCGTATTCATGAAAAATATAAATGAATATTTTAGATTTTTGTATTTATTTAGCTTTGTTCTTTCCTACACTAATGGAATCAAATTTATAAGAAAATCATAATAAAAGTTACTTTATTCTACCATTTTAGGCGGCTTTTGGAGAAAATTACGCGAAATGTCTAAATGGATATGACAAAGCGTCTAATTATTGTTGTGGAGTAAATAAATTGCAATTTTTATACATTATCATATTGCAAACAAAACAGGTTGCCTTTGATTTTGTAGTTTCTTTGTTTTTTATCCTGGCATGGCAAAGTGACCACACTGCGAAATTAAAGTATCAAGGAGCGAAATACAATCTATCCCTCGCTGCTCCATACAATCATGCCGGCTTGCTGTGTACCTTTTTTACACTACGCCTACGGGACACAGGATCATATTAAGGAGGGAACAGGGTAGTTCGCAAACTGTTCCACAGCTTGATGGTGCGGCAAAAATACGAATTTGCGAACCTCTTGTTTCGGGCTGGGGTAGTAGACACCACGAAACTGTGGCGCGGAGCCACACAAGCCAGTACGCGTGGTTCTGGCGTGTAAGGGAGAGGATGGGATGAGATTAAACAATTCTTTAGAGCATTCGCCATGATACAAGCAGTAGAATACAATAAGCTAATACAAAAAAAAGCTCGGAAATATCCCTTCTCCTCTGTAGCGGCTCTAGGTTGTTTACTCACGTCTGCATCATTCATAATGCGGATGG
This sequence comes from Laothoe populi, assembly GCA_905220505.1. Taxonomy (NCBI): domain Eukaryota; kingdom Metazoa; phylum Arthropoda; class Insecta; order Lepidoptera; family Sphingidae; genus Laothoe; species Laothoe populi. The sequence continues at coordinate 15,094,207 of HG992148.1, forward strand.
CCCACCGCTGTAACCCATCTAATGCATCGAGTTGGCATTTAGCGTCCCAGAGGTACGAGCAGTATTCCTTTCCCGGCCGCACTTGCGCTTTATACATATAAGCGGTAGAGCTGACCGGGTGTGAAAAACCCTGTTCAGGATTCCGACCCTGCATGAAGTGGAGGATATTACGCCGTCGATGTGACTTCTTGGATTAAGATCACAGTGGATATCCATAACTAGGAGACTAAGGTTATTCCGCATTGAGTCGAACACGCTGAAGAATAGGGATGGGAGAAATTCCAGATTTAACAGATTTGTGGTATTTTACTTACGGGATAAGTTTCTAACACAAAACCGCCGTGGAGTCTGGAGAATCCGTGAGCAAGCAGCAGACGGTCGCGGCAGTACATTCTGACTTTCAGCAGTGATTGGACAGGCGCCAAGGCGTAGTGACGCGACGTTCCGACTGACATAGGTGCTTGCAAACCACGGCGGTTTTACCGAGTACCTATTGTGAATTTGTGACAACTGCCCGCGGACTACAGTCCAACATACATTGGAGATATACATATTACATAGCCTTCCACGAAGAGCGCTCCACTCTGCTAGTAGGCGTCGGAGGAGACCTCTCCCTGTCGGCTATGGACGACATTTCCAGCTATCGATAACGGCACACCTGGCGTAGCTCAGTACTGCAAGTAAGTTATTTGCAAAAAGAGAGAGCCGAGAGGGATCGGATCAGTCAATACGTGGGAGGCGCATAGTTGACAGATGGCGTCTCATGCCTGTGGATTTGGGGGCGTTAGAAGACTTCCACCACTGTATTCCTTGCCTGTCTTAGGAGACCATTTGAGCTTGACCTATTGATGTCATTTGGAGGTCACGGGTGGGCAAAGGGAGTCTATTTTTTAGCGCCCTAATCGGTGCACGCACAGGATTTATGGATACATGTATGTATTGTTGATGCAACTCCAGAATGAACGGCGCGAACAGGTCGTCAGCCTCGATTCTCGCCCCGGGAATCAAGGCCCTTCCCAAATGCACTAAGCAGAACTATTGGGTATTAAAGTTAGATGTTTAATATTAGGCTGTTAGTGGATATTAGTAGTAATATTAATATTAGCCCATGTATTATATACAGTCCCATTACTCGACATGTGCCTCTTCTAAAAGATCATTACTTAATGCACCACAACAGCCTTATACAGACTGTTTCAAAATTATTATTTAGATATCTCAAGTATGCAAATTTCATCTAGATATTTTCTTCACAGTCAAATCAAGCGATAATTCATAATAAACACACACACAACTTCATAAAAGTCAGGTGCTCTGGGGGTTAATTAGAACCCATGTGACATTTGTATCAACAGTCTGACTCTGTTAGGCTATCGTCGTTTATTACTAACTAGCTGTTGCTCGCGGCTCCGCCCGCGTGGAGGTCATATTTGGGGGAAAAAGTATACAATACAAAATACCAATATTCATGCGTTTAACTTAAAAATGACGGATAAGACCAACTGCCAGACCTCATGACACTGTGAGCTCTTTCTGCGTAGATCGGACTACATCAAAATAAAAATGTAATATCAACTACATTGAGGGTAGAAACACTGCACTACACTTTCGAGATGACATACAACTCAGTCTCCCCCGTGACCATGAAGGCTGCAAAGTCTTCGAAACGTCGGGTTAAAAAAGTAAAATAAACCGCGATATAATCCGTAAATTTCGTTTTATTTCAATGTATAATATTCGCGTAATTAGCAACTTTTACCAATGTTTATTTACGTTAGTGGTTGACACTTGACAGCTTTGACGTTTGCGCAGTATGATACATTTTTTAGTTTGGAACATTTGATTCTTAACAGTCTACAAAGCAACGATAAGCGGTGAAAAGCTTTATAATTCAAATATTCACATTGATAGTCACTAGTAGTCACACTAAAAAGGGAAACTTGGCTACTCATACAGGAACGACGTGATCTGAAGGCGGGTGGCTTAAGCTCGGAAACTGAGAGACAGCAATACCGTGACCTGCATGCAACAAAGACTCTGCAGAAGAGACAACCTAAAATCTGGACAATAGAAGACGGACTTGGCGCTCCACTGGTGGATAAGCATCTGGTACTCGAGAGATGGCGCCAATATTGTCAACAGCTTTACTGTGAGCACAACGACACTGAAACTAGACTCCTCTGAAAGGGAGCCGGACATCCTTCTGCACGAAGTCGAAGCCGCAGTTGGCCGTCTCAAACACAAAGCGTGCGGTGGTGATGGAGTATCCGCACAAATGCTAAAGTGGCTCGGTCCTGAGGGTGTGCAGCTCTTACTCTGTATTTGCCAAATATTTTTGCCAAATAATTTTGCTGTATTGGCCCTTGCTGAAATTTGGCCCTTGCTGAAAATCAGTGTCAGGTGGGCCCTCCCACCTGGCGGACGCTGAGCCTGTGGCCTTTTTGGTCATGCTTCGGACACGGGTGGCTGGGGCGCATAAGTATGCCGGGAGACTTTTTTCTTGTTTTATTTGTGTACCTTTAGCCCTTAAAGTTTTTTTTATTTGTTTTATGTACTCATCATTTATTGCCACCTGGTCTGGTGATTATGGCCAAATAAAAGATTTTCTTTCTTTCTTTCTTTCCAAAAGGTCCGAAGAACTGGTCAATGGCCTGAGGACTGGATGGACTCGATAGTGGTACCGATACATAAAAAAGGATCAACCAAGAAGTGTGAGAACTATCGGAACATATCCTTGATATCAAATGCGAGTAAGATACTGTTACACATTATCAACAGGATACTGGAAAACTTCATCGGTGGGCAGATAGCTAAAGATGTGGGCAGCTCGTCAGGGGCAGAGGCACGCGTGAACAGATACTAAACATGAGGCAGCTAATCGAGAAAGCTAGAGAATTTAATGTTCTGATGGCACTGTGCTTTATCGATTACGCTAAGGCATTCGACTTGTATCAGCTGAAGGAAAAGTTTTGTGTCATGAGTGTCAATGGGCATACCCGAACACCTGACTTTTCTCGTGCAAAACCTCTATCTCGACGGCAAATCTAGGGTCAGAATTGAAGAATCCGAGTCCGGCCACTATCAGACGGGCCGTGGTGTTAGGCAGGGCTGTATCCTTTCGCCTCAACTTTTTAATCTCGTTGGAGAGCATATCATGCTGAGAGTCTTGGAGGGGTGGAATGGAGGCATGCGGGTCGGAGGACACCTCATCAATAATTTACGCTTTGCAGATGATACGACCATTATAGGCGCGAATGAATCTGAGCTAGCCGAGCTTCTGCAAAGGGTCCAAAAAGTGAGTGAGGAATATGGTCTTCGTATCAACCGAGCCAAGACTAAGCTGATGTTTGTAGACCGGGCTGGCACTCTCCAACGAACTGTGGAGCTATCCGACCTTGATACCGTGCAGTCATTTGTATATCTAGGATCCTTGATAGCCGCGGATGGTGACTGCGAAAGAGAATTGATAAGAACGGCTCAATTGCAAAAACAGCGGTGAAGAGACTTGAGAAGATCTGGAGGAATAGAGGAATCAGTAAGAGCACTAAATGCAAACTGATGAGAACTTTTTTCTTCTCTATATTCCTCTACGCTTTGGAAACCTGGACTCTGAAGGCACGCATTCGGAGCAGGATTGACGCATTCGAAATGTGGTGCTGGCGCAAAATGTTGGGTATTCCGTGGACAGCGCGCCGCACCAATGTGTCAATTCTTTCCGAATTGAAGATCAAGTGCCATCTATCGACCATATGCCTCCAACGGGTCCTCAAGTACTTCGGACACGTAGCCAGACGAGAACCCGATAATCTTGAAAAACTTATTGTGGTAGGACACGTGGAAGGAAAGAGGAGCCGCGGAAGGGCACCGACCAGATGGACCGACACCGTGAAAGAAGTCTCGAAAAGCAGTATACAGACTTCCATCCGGATGGCTGAAGACCGTGCGTCCTGGAGAGCCTTGGTGAAGAAAGTGATGACCTCATATAGTCACGAGCCTCAGCCATCAGACGAAGAAGAAGAAGTCACTAGTTATCGGTTTGTCGTGTTTAGAAATCATTGTTTGTTTGATTATACTTAAATAATGGGTACTTAAATAATTATTATGTACTCATATGACTGCGTCAGCGGCGCAGTTGTCATTTCGCTTTCGACTGCTGTGCTGAGGTCTCGGGTTCGATCCCCGGGTCGGGTAAAGTGATATTGAGTTTTTCTGTTTAGAAATAGTCAGTATCAAGCTCGGAGTTTTAAATTGTGCCCGGTATGGTGATAGGCTCGCCCCCTTATGGGACATTAATAAATTTGGCGAAAATTGGGTGTACTGGTTAAACCTCTGCCTACCCCTTCGGGGATTACAGGCGTGAGTGCATATTTATGTATGTATGATTCAAAATATAACTATTTGATTGCCTTTACTTGCTTAATGAAACAAATTTACGTTTTTTAAATTTGTGAGTTTACATTTATCTAAAAAGTATATTATGTTTACTTCCATATAGGTACATTATATACCCAAATTTTAAAGCAAATTGAAAAATACACCCACTACCGGATTTTCCGGTTTACCCGTAAAAAAATTATTACGTTATTTTTTTACCGGTAAATAAAATCTTCAGTAATTGCAAGCCATAATACATAGTCTTAACCCCACACTCGGTGAAACCTGTGTAGTAGGTTTCAAAGAACTACAACGAACTACAATACCTTAATAGCCAGCCTAGAAACCAATATCTGTCAGTCACACAAATAGTTGTCTTAGGGCAGAAGTTGAACCCACATCCTTTCTTTACACTAACGGCTAACCTAACCTGCTGTGCCACAGAACCTGTCACTACTGGCTTTTTTTGTAAAGTTCAAGATACCAGTTGTACTGCCTCCGTGGCGTAGTTATAATTGTGCATGCGTTATGACTGCTGTGCTGAGGTCTAGGGTTCGATCCCCGGATTGGGTAAAGTAATATAGGGTTTTCTATTTAGAAATACTCAGCAATACCACCCCAGGGGTTTTGGACCTGGATTGGCTATATGGGCAGGGATGCCCACATTATAGGATCATAATAAATTCAGTGAAAAGTCGGTGTATTTGTTACACCTCTGCCTACCCCTTCGGAGATTACAGGCGTCAGTGTATATGTATGTATGTATAACTTGTATTGGTATACACTAAGAATTTAATAAAAATGGGTGCGTGTACTTATGTACGCGCGTGAGAAGTTATACTTATAAAAGTATAATACTACTACATAGTACTTATTATTATTATTTTGAGTTATTTTACTTTTTTCTCAGTTTATCACTGGTATAAATAATTAAGTTGCATTTACGGGCCAAGCCAAGTAAATACAACCTCTAATAAATAAATAAATATATATATATGTGTGTTATAACTAGGATACTCTAATTCCGGTGTTAAGTGTAGTGTTGTTGGGCTATTTCGTTCTCGTCAATTTGCATGAACTTTCTTACAATCCTACAAGTATTTAATATTGCTGCTTTTTGAAGTTTTATATAAATTGATTTATTCAAATTTAATAATCCTAAACTGTGGTGAAGGTGTTTCGGAATAATACCTGTAGTCGATAGGACGATGGGCACTACATACACTTTATTTTGTTTCCATATTCTTGCAACTTCCTCTTTCAAATCGGCGTATTTAGAAATTTTCTCTATGATCGTTTTTTGAACGTTGTGTGTGTTTGGGACGGCGATATCAATAAGGTATGTGATTTTGTTTGTTTTATCTTGTAGTGTAATATCCGGCCTGTTGTAGTGTATGGTTCTGTCAGTGAGAATGGCGCGATCGTAATATAATTTGTATGATTGATTTTCCAGAACAGTTTCAGGGTTGTATTTGTAGTACGGTGTGTTTGTGTTTGGTATGAGTGTGTATTTCGTTGCGATTGTTTGATGGATGATATTAGCTATTTGGTTATGTCTGTGTGTGTAGTCAGTTTGTGTTAAGCTGGTGCATGCTCCGGTGATATGTTGGATGGTTTCGGGTTGAGTGTGGCATCTTCTACATTTATCGTTTGAAATAGTTGTGTCCTTGATGATATATTTTCTATAGTTTTTAGTATTGATAACTTGATCTTGAATCGCTATAATAAAACCCTCTGTTTCCGGAAAAAGATTACCTACTGTCAGCCATTTGTTTGATGCTATTTTATCAACGTGGTTTTGTTCTAAGTCATGCGGATGTCGTCCATGTATTGTTTTTTTCTTCCAGTCTTCTAATTTTTGCTTTAACAGGTCGTTGTTGATAGGATTTTCTAAATTAGTCCTGTTGTGTAAGTTAAGTGGGGTGAAGTTATGATCGTTAGTGACAATGGCCCTGTGTAGGTTGCTCGTAAGAGATTTTTCATGAAAGAATGTATATAAGTTAAATAATTGTTTCTGCCAGAGATTATGAATGTCTATCAAGCCTCGACCTCCGTCTTGTCTTTTAATATTTACTCTTTCTATTGCTGATTTTGGGTGGAGATGACTGTGTTTTGTGAGTGTTGTTCTTGTAGTTCGTTCTATTTTTTCTATGTCAGTTTTTGACCATTTTATTATTCCAAACGAATAGGTTAATATCGGAATTGCGTAGGTATTGAGTGCTTTGATAAGAAATTTTCCAGAGAGTTGGGTTTTACATATCACATTAATACGTTTTTGGTATTCTGTAAATAAGGTGTGTTTAATATTTGTATGGTTTAATCCTTTTAGCTGTTCATATCCTAAATATTTATATAAATCTGATGGTTCCATGGCGGTAATGGTGTCGGAGTAACCGGTGACATAGTCACCGGGTCGTATTTTGCCCCTTATTATATGAATTGTTTTACATTTATCTAACCCGAATTGCATGCTTATATCTTTACTAAAATTAGATGTAGTTTCTATCAGTTTCCGCATATCTTTATCTGCCTTTGCATACAGTTTTATGTCATCCATATATATGAGATGGGAGATTATTGTTTCTGTAGTAGCGTCCTTTAGATGGTATCCGGCTTGGCAGAGGTGCAATTGGTGCGAGAGAGGGTTCATAGCAAGGCAGAACCACAGGGGACTCAAGGAATCGCCTTGATAGATTCCTCTCCTTATATTTATTTGTCTTGTCATAACAGTGTTACAGTAGTTATTTAAGTACAGTGTTGTTTTCCATTGTGACATTATGTTTTGTAACAACTCTATTATGTAGTTATTTATTTTATATATTTTAAGTGTTTGTATCAACCAAGAATGCGGTATGCTATCAAAAGCTTTTTTATAATCTATGTAAGTACAGTGTAGATTTCTATTTTTCGTGGTAGCATGTTTGTGTATGGTTGAATCTATCACGAGCTGTTCCTTGCATCCCCTATGGCCTCGCCTACAGCCCTTTTGTTCTTCTGCTATGATATTGTGATGTTCGATGTGTTTATTTATTTTATGTGAAATGACAGCTGTCAGGATTTTATATATTGTAGGAAGACAAGTGATTGGTCTGTATTGGGAGGGGTTTGATGAATTTTTATTTTTTGGGAGCATATATGTTATACCAGTAGGGATGAATGGTGGTATATTTTGTTTGCCTAAGATTATACGTGTAAAGTTTTATTATTATTAACTCGTAACCACTCGGAACCACACGTAACCACTCGTAACCACTCGCAACCACTCGTAACCACTCGTAACCACTCGTAACCACTCGCAACCACACGCAACCACTCGCAACCACTCGCAACCACTCGCAACCACTTGCAACCACTCGCAACCACTCGTAACAACTCGTAACCACTCGTAACTTCAAATTTTAACTGAGAACCTTTTCTTGTATATAGTAATGTACTCAGCCACATTTACTTATATTTGAGCAAATATCTTTGGATAGAATGATCACATCTTAACCGATTTTTTTCATTTGTGTGGCCATATTTCAATTAAATCAGTAATAAGAAGCTAAGGCCTGTATTACAGAACACAATTCAAGTATCCTTTGATCTCTGATCAGCCAAAACTATTTATAATGTAATAAAACTTTAATCGTATATTAATTTTATTACCAAATATTGTTAACCAGTGTGAAAAGAGCAACACTAGAGTTTCTTGCCCATTCTTTTATAGCGAAACTGCATTCCGAACTGGCGGTAGACTAAAATAATTTTAGTGAATCTGAATTATGTATAACATTTCATGGATTCAATAAATATTTGATTTTGATTTTAGATAAGTACAGAACAAACTTTTTATCGTAGACATATGCAAAATGGCAAAGTTAACATGTTCCCTGCAGCTCACGCACCTATCTTGTTTTTAAATTCGCACAGTGCACGCGGCAGCCACCCAAGCTGCGTGTCATTTTCATATACATTGTGATGTGAGCCACATAGGGGGATTGGCTGTGTTATTTGGGGCCGTAGTCAATGTGTTAAAAGGACAGACTCACTAATGAACTCACTGAACTCATATGTATGACTATAGTCATACAAATGAGTTCAGTGCTTTTTCCCCATCTCATATGTGCCCAATGTGCCTCAAGAAGTTTTCACATCACTAAAAAATATATCAGATGAACCAATAAGCTGTTTTTAAAAAAAGGTCTTGTGAGGCACAACCAAGTTGTCACCAGATTAAATAAGGTGATATTAACTCTTGAATACAAAAGTTGCATTGCAGCATGTTTCTATATTTTAAGTCTCTTAAATGTTGGATACATTGAAATGGAACAAATTATTTCTCCATCCATGTCTCTAATTATATCCAATAAAAGTTGTTATTCATGCCTTTAAATTGTTAGTGGGAAAATGTCACGACACGGATGCACACTTTGGTTAATAATGCAAAAAGAAATACATTAAGGTGCAAATAAATAACAACAAAACATTTATTTCTTTTGTTTACAATTAGATACGTTAAAAAATCTACCTTTCTAATGGGTACTTCTTTCCTATAAATGAATATTATAAATGACGTTTATACACTAAAAATATCAAAATTACGATTAAATATTTATGGAATCATGTAAAAAATTAGGGTAAAGCATCGAACTTTCTTTGTCATTGTTCAGTACGTAACAGATATAATTTTATGGCGTTGGTTCTAAATTATTTCAATCTATTAGCAATTTGGCTAAATTTTGATCAAATAAGGAAATTCGTCGAGAATAACAGATGCAATGTTAGAAAACTGTTGTGATGTAAAGTACCCAACAAAAATAAATTGAAACACTTACCAAAATGTTTCACTCGTATTCACACAAATCACGAAATATTATTAGCCAATAGTATCAGAAACTGTCTATTTTACTTAAAGAACACTAGAACAAATCCTCTCAAATGAAATGAAATATGAACAGAATTTCCACGAAATAAAACATTGCACTTTTTTTATGGCTACAAGTGTTGCAAAGATAATATAATATAATCACTGACGTATATTATATGGACAGGATATCTAATACAAAATGACAGCTATTTTCTTGACCTATTTGAAGCGCCCCTCTCGAGTGTATTTGAAACTAAATTTGACATATAATAGGGATGTTGATATTTTTTAAAATATCGGATTTCCGATATATCGATATTTTTAAATATATCAATATCGGAGTTTGATATATCCGAAAAAAATATCGATATTTTTATTAAAAATTTTGACTCGTCTAAGGGTCTGGTCCTGACGCCATACATTCTTTCTTCGTGAATCGGGGCGCCAATGAATTTATTAGATTCAAAGATCTTGGAATCATATTTGACGACACCTTAAAACGTGATATTTTTAAGTTTTTTTAAATTATAATTTTTTGCCATGAACTTAATATTTTTTTCTACTTTTTAGTTCGGCTAGCTATTAAAGCATACTATTTTTTAAATATAATTTATAGTCCCAAAACAGCATCAAACCTAGTTATAATAATATATTCGATTGTAAATTAAGACCCCATTAAAAAATATGATCTAAAATGAAAATATGTTTTGCTAAGGCGATGTTTTTATTATTTTTAAGATTTGTAAACCATCGACTGTTGTGTATCATTGTCGATATATCATCCTTCGTGTCTCAACTCTATCGTTAGTTCCACGGACGCTCACTGCTCGACTGCACTGCTATCAGCGCCAATATGGCGAAAATCAAATAGGCACACTTTCGCGGATCAAATATCCTGTCCATATAATATACGTCAATGAATATAATACACTACGTTACTGTGTTGCTGTGCTACGCCAAATTACACTTTTTTGAACAGTAATACCACAACACAATGATTTTTTTTGTTTCACTCTCTCTTTTTTATACATATATATAAGAGAAGGCAAAGGTTCTACATCATGCAGCCTTGTCTGTCGGTATTTTTTCCAAATGATACTGATGATATAATGAATACTATAGAGATGGATAAAAAATATCCATATTTTTTTTTTCAGAAAATAATCGATATATTATATCGTTGATATTTTAGCTCAAAATATCGATATCTAATAGCCTCAAATTCAGTATTTTTTTATACCTCAGTACATACTCATACATTGACATTTAACGTAAGACTAGGCAGTATGGTCGATTGACTATAGCCTGTCCTTTGGACGAATAAAACGAATAAAAAAAATCAGACATACATACGTACGTCTTCTGCTCCAATTCATCAATGCTCCAATCACATAATCGAGATTTTGAAAACTTGTCAAGCTTTTGAAGACATTCAAACCTTTTGAATGTCACGCCTTTAAATGTACATATATAAGGCAAAAATAATAGTGGGATGAATTAAAAGGAGTTTTATGTTCTCTTGTGTGTTCAGTTTCGATTTCTTTTACGAATTTGGCGTTCTTACCGGACCTGGTTCGATTGCATTATGATTTGAACTTGGCCTTCTTACCGGATTTTATCGCACTATTATGACATGATATACATATATTTAGGGCAAAGGACAATGGGTCAAGTGTCCCCACCCGTCAACAGGTTTGAAATGGGTCGCAATCGATTAATCTTAGCAAGGTGATGATTTTTTGGTATGACGACAACAACGAAAAGTATTGAGTTTTTTTTTTAATTCACATTTTTGTTTTATATAGAAAATTTAATTTTTGCTGATTTTACTATATTACGCCGTGCTATAACATATAATATAGATGGTAGAGCTACATTATAATTTTTTTTTTTTCTACAGCTTGAATGGCATACCTCAACTGGTATGTTACCGCTGTCTTACATAAAACCGACAAGGTTGCAGTTTTGCGGTAGCGACTCGCGTTCTCAACGAGACTACGGGGGACCTAACGAATGCTTCGTCAATTTTTTTTTTTGCTTGCGCGGAAAAGTGACCACACTTCACCTCCAGATAGAGTAGCTAGAGACAGTCTATCCATCGCTACTCAACATAATCATGCCAGCCTGCTGTTTAGCTTCTTCACACTACGCCTAAAGGACCCAGGATCATAGGAAGGAGGGAACACGGTAGCTGGCAAACTGTTCCACAGCTTGATGGTGCGGAAAAAATACGAGTTTGCGAACCTCTTGGTTCGGGCCGGGGTAGTAGATACCACGAAGCTGTGGCTCCGCAATATTACGCTTAATTTAGGTTTATTTTTGTTACTAGGTTATATTTAATACTGGCTAGTTTTTAAGAGTTTTTATTTTGTTTTTATTTTGTATAACATGTGTACGTCACTGGTTGGGTTCTATCGAAACCAGCGCTGCAGTATGGGTTAGCCATGCAGCTGAATAGGGACCCCCATTGTCGGATCAATTATTATTATTGTAATTTTAACGTTCCGACAATAAAAAATCTTTTCTTTCTTTCAATCCAGTACGCTTGGTTCTGGTATGGAAGGGAGAGGATGGAATAAGATCAAACAATTGTTCAGAGCATTCGCCATGATACAGACGGTAGAACACGCTAAGCGAGGAAATATCCCTAAGCAGCAGTTGCGGCTCCAGACTGTTACGTCTGCATCATTCAAAATGCGGATGGCCCGCCGCTGCAACCCACCCAAGGCATCAAGAAGGTATTTTGCGGAACCGTCCCAGAGGTGCGAGCAGTATTCCATTCCCGGCCGCACCTGCGCTTTATATAAGCGGTAAAGCTGACCGGGCGTGAAAAACCGCCGCACCCTGTTCAGGATTCCGACCCTGCGGGAAGTGGCGGATATTACGCCCTCGATGTGACTCCTTGGATTAAGATCGCAGCGGATATCCATACCTAGGACACTAAGGTCATTCCGCATTGCGAGTGGAACACCCTGAAGAACGGGGATGGAAGAAAACGGAGATTTCTTGCACGAAAACGCGACCATGGAGTTTCTGGCCATCCTCTCCATAGGATAACGGCATTCGGAACTGGCAGTAGTTTAATAAACTCTGAAGTTATTACAAGTTATTTAACTCTGTTAAATAACTTGTGTTATTTCTACTGAACTATCACACGATTGCATTGTGATACTATGTCTGATGATCGGAGAGGGATGTATAAGCCCTCTCGACAGCCTCGACATGATAATTATCATTTGTATATTTTTCCCGAAGGCTTAAATGTATACCTAATACTTACATATTATATTTGTAGAATGTACAGTAAAGTCAACGTTTGATAATCGTATCGTCGAATTATATTTTCGGGTGATTACATTACTGTCTCTCGCTACTTGATACTCTATCTGGACGGCACTGCGCTTACCATCAGGTGCAGTGTGGTCACATTGCCGCGCCAAAAAAAAAACTTACTCCGGCCCATAACCATAAGGGCTAAATCAAAATAATGCACTATGATTTTAAAATGATCTAGAAAGAGTTCACATTGACATGTACCTGTCTCCAAAGGTTGACAACAATTGTGCAAACCCGGGGGTCTTTAGTAAATATTATAATAAAATAGTATTGTTTTTAATTCGTCTGATATCATTATTTTAAAAATATATGCAAAAAATAAGAACAACCATAAATGAATAGTTTTTCATAAGACAATCTTTATTTTAAATCTCTTTTGATATTTGTAAAAACAAAGTACTAAAAAGTATTCATGCCATCCATGCTATGAATGGCGGTCGTGTTGCACCACGTATGTAGGGTGTTTCTGTAATTGCTTAGGTTTTTAAACGTTTATGTCCAAACGGGACGTTTTTAACTAATGTAGTTCACGAGCTCCGATAATATTTTCGCTATTGCTATCATCTGTTGTGGAAAGATTTTAACTTCGGCAATTACACAGAGTACTAAACATATACGAGCAAACAAGACGTCTCCAACTATAACATTTTCCAAGATCCAGTTTATCTTTCCTTTCCCTACCATCATCAGATCAGTATCAGATTTTGTATTATAAATATGCCAAAGGTTCTAAGCTCAAATATCCAAACCGGCTGTTTTAGCTATTGGCAGTTCCTAAGATTTAGTTACTTGGCGAACAGTTCCTGGTGAAATTGCCTATCAAATGTAACAAAATGTTACGCGACCATTTCTTTATATATTTATTACAAGTATGTTAAAATAGTAAAAAAATGCAATAAAATAGCAGTGTTTACTAAGAACATTTTAATTTATGTTTTTTTTATTTTGTAAGGAATCTCCATTGATTTATTAAATTTAAATGATGTGGTAAGAGTTTTTATAGTACACTTAATAATAATGTATATGTATGGTGTCTGTTGGTGGGTGGGGACAGGGCTCATACAAATTCGCCCATTGTCCTTTATTTATTTTGTGCATGCAATACCGGTTTTCATTTTTACTCAGGTTCGATCCCCGGGCCGGGTAAAGCGATATTGGGTTTTATTATCTTGAAATTCTCAGTATTAGCCCGGAGTCTGGAAACTGCCCGGTATGGCGATAGGCTCGCCACCTATCACATTATGGGACCGAAATGTGTGTGTACTGCAGGCTACACCACTGCCTATCCTTTCGGGGATGAAAGGGATGAGTGTATGTGTGTATGATTTATGTATATGAAATAGTGTTGCTCGATTCCACTCGCTCCCACACGATTCCATTCGTTCCCACTCGATTGCAATTCATTCCATTAAAATACAGTCTATTCGATTCCAGTTCATTCCAATTGATTTCAATCGATTCCATACGATTTAGTTTTATTCCATTCGATTCCATTTGAAAACCTCTCGAAAATAAGGTTGATACCATCTGACGGCAACTCTAGCACCCATAGCGCTCATTGGTCAAATCAAATGCGGGCGCTTCCCGAATTTCCCGCTACACACTTCCGTTTGTTTTGATAGAAAGCGATAGTAAACTTCGATCAACAATACAACTAGATAGCGGGTCACATATAAACTCAAAGCTAAAATCTGTCTGCGTGAGTATATATTACACAGCTATATATTTTTACTAACGAACGGAGATAAAAGTTTTAAAACCATTTTAAGTTCAAAGTAATCACAACCGTAGTACCTAGTAATAAAGTCACAAATCTTTAAAATATTATCTTATACTTACGATAACTCATCGCAAAACAATAAATTACTCAGAAATGAAAAGACATAGGTTAAATAACATTTATTGTGAAATCAACCTAAGATGGCAAAAAATAAAGTGCCTTTTTCTGTAATTATCTTGCGAGTTACGTCGTTTTGTTTCGTATCTGTTTGCTTCTTCGAATTTTACGACAGGAGGTATGGAGCCGCATTGAACTCTAAAATAATATAAGTACTTATGTACGTCGAAGATTTATTAAGATTTTTTTGTTTATTGCATCTACGTTTGTTAATATTTATTAAAGTTCTCCAACAAAGATAACACCTTTTAAATGTATAAAAAATTGACAGTAATATATGAACCCTGTGCATCTTAAATCTAAGGAGACACAGCATGCAAAAATAACAATGTCAAAATATTATCTATTATACTTATATATAAAGCTAAAGTTTGTTTGTTTGTTTATTTGAACTCGCTAATCTCAGGAACTACTGGTTCGAATTGAGAAATCCTTGTGTCAGTGTTGGATAGCCCATTTATCGAGGAGCGCTATAGGCTATATAACGTCACGCTATGACCAATAGGAGCTAAGCAGCAATGAAAAATGTTGCAAAAGCGGGGGAAAATTATTCTTTTTGAGAGCTTCCGTTGCGGGCGCTGCGTAAACGGTTAAAGTTACCTAACAATCATGTATAACGAAATTGTTCCTCTTAAAAAGTTCTAAAAAAAAGTCCGCGATAGCATATATCTATCTTTTTCGGTTGGCTCACTATAACCCTTTTAATGGTTATCGAATTTGTTCTGGAGTTCTGTATACATTTTTTGGCTTGGTTGTTCTGAGGGACTTCAACACACTCCATGAGTTGTGGTTGGGCTTCTCCAGAACTAACCAAACAAATTAAAAAAACAGATTATGAATGTGCCAACTTGTAATTTGGGAACTGCTGTTTTAACCAATCAACGTCGGTTAGTATTTTCGGATATACCTAGTCAGGTCATAAATTCTGTCACAGGTTTAATATAAAATAATTGAAACAAGTTTATTCATTATGTAACCATTTATATACCAAAATGAACTTAACAAAACATAGATTCTTATGACACTAAAGTTTATTCAAAATGACCTCCGTGATTTTGAATACAGGCCTTCAATCTGCGCGGCCAGTTGTCTATCGCAGCACGAACGAGGTCCATGTCAATATCGGCGGCTGCCTTAATCAAAGATGTCTTGAGTGACTCCAAATTGGGATGAGGCTTTGAGCACGCCTTTTCCTCCAAGTGTTGCCATATCTTGTAATCTAACGGATTCAAATCTGGACTGGAGGAGGGCCAGTCTTCGTGCCGGATGAAGTCGATTTCACGCGCCGCCAGCCAGTCTTGTGTGCTCTTCGCTCTATGAGCTGGCGCCGAATCTTGTTGGAATACCCAGTGCCACTTATTGAACATGGTATGAGAAACAGGTTCCACAAGGTTCGTCAGGACTGTATTTTGATACACAACTGCATTCGTTTTTACACCTTTCTCACAAAAATGTACCTCTGTTAAGCCCCAATAAGAAACTCCCAACCATACCATGAGCGAGGATGGAAAATGACCTCGTTGGACACGCGGAATACGGTTGCTCGCTTCTTCACTACTGTGTGCGTACACCTTATCATTTTGTTCGTTGTAGCTCTCTTCTACGGCAAAAATTTTTTCATCTGAAAAAAGAATTTCCCGATATTTTTTTCCCGCGTACCGTATTGATATAATGATGCCGGCCTGCTCCTTTACACTACGCCATGAGCAAGAAGGTGAGGATGCTGTTAAGGGTCTAGTGTCAGAGTAGTTAGAAGGCCGCAACAAGGCCAAATAATGTATCTCAACTCTAGACCCCCGACAAAAACCTGATGTACACTGGCTGATCCACGAACGCGACATGCCACTATGGCGGGTTTTACACCCTGCGTACGGTGGTGGCTATCCGGGCGGATATGAATATCCTACCACCAACCAGAGTGACAATACAATACAAATCTACTCCATGCATCTGCTGTTCTGTTAAACAAAGTTAGCGCGTGTATTGGCCGACGTTGACTAAACATTCTTAGGCAATGATTTAAAATCGGTAATTTTATTCAAAATTTGATATTAGTTGTTAGTATGAAGCTTAAAATATAACTTATTCTAGTTGTACTTACGGAAAGTAAGACACTCCGACCGATAAATTGCTTTACCGGGTATTATTTTCGCAACTTTTGAATACACTGCGGCGTTGTGAAACGTGTTCACATTGGCTCTGTTTGGAACGAACTAAACAACAATAAGAGCTCACTTCGAAAGTGAGCTGTTATTTGCGAGACGTTTTTGGTGCGCCGACCCGATATCTAGTTGTATTGTTGATCGAAGATAGTAAAGAAAGGAGTAAAGTACTGTTACACATCAAAAATGCGAGTATAATGTTAACATAAATAACATAAAATACAACATAAAATAACATAAAAAACATAAAATTAACATTAACTAAAAACATAAATTAAAATTAACGTTAACATAAAATAATCCCGGCGTCGGGACGTGACGACCCCATCGCCCGCTGGTGGAATAATCTTGTGACAGAGATTATTCCACCAGTGCAATCAGTCAACCCAACTAGTGGTAGTGCCATGCTGCGCACCTTCGAGTAGCAGCCGAATGGGCCGGCACGCCCGGGGAAGAACCACTCTCTCACAGAAAACCGGCGTCAAGTGGCACCTATGCTGTCGCGTTTCGTTTGGTCTGTGAGAGTCCCGGAGGCCCACTCTCCCTATCCTTCCCCCACACCACTATGACAGTGCGAAATCTGGTTCGACTACCCCAGGAGGGTACCACCGGCGTACATCGCGGTGGAGAATCCCTCTCTGGGCGTCCACGCTCAGGTCGTACATCACCTGTGCGTGGATGTCCAGGCTGCCCTCCGTATTCTGGGGGGGGGCAATTTTGCGCTCTACACACCTGTTCGGGGCAAACGGAGCAGGCAACATAAGGCGACCCCTTCCACTCTTGCTGTGGACTTTTGCAACATAAGGGGGCTGAATTCCAACTTGAACGCCGTCCACTTCCATCTTGAGACGGCGAAACCGGCCTTGCTCTTCCTGACCGAGACGCAGATTTCTTCTCCGGCTGACACGTCTTTCCTCTCCTACCCGGGGTACAAACTGGAACATTCCTTTGTACCGCGGGCTGGGGTGTGCGTGTACATTAGAGAGGATATCTGCTCTCGTCGCCTCGGCAGCCTTGAAGGGCGGGACCTATCCAACCTCTGGCTACGCATAGACTGCGACGACCATCCGCGAATCTACGCGTGCCTGTATAGGTCCCATAGCGGTAATGCTGAAACTGACCGACTCGTTGAGCACGTGCAAATGGCTACAGATTCTGTGCTGCAGCAGATCCCATCCGCAGAGATCGTGATTCTCGGCGACTTTAACGCCCACCACGCCGAATGGCTAAGATCACGCACCACCGATCATGCGGGGAGATCTGTCCATGATTTCGCATTAGCATATGATCTGACACAACTGGTCACCTCGCCAACGCGAATCCCAGATGTGGAGGATCATACACCTTCCCTGTTGGACCTTCTGCTGACCTCTCATCCGGATGGCTACCTGGTTTCCGTCGAACCTCCTCTTGGTTCATCGGACCACTGTCTTATCCGGAGCACAGTGCCAGTTACGCGTTCGACACGGCCTCGCTTTGCGGGCTGCCGCCGCGTATGGCACTATAGGTCAGCGGATTGGGACGGGATGCGGTCATTCTTTGCGTCCTACCCATGGGGGCAGATTTGCTTCTCGCCGGATGATCCTGATGTCGTTGCTGACTCTGTCACCGATGTGGTGCTTCAGGGTATGGAACTTTTTATTCCGTTCTCTGCAGTGCCCATCGGGGGCAAGTCCCAGCCTTGGTTTGGTCGTTCCTGCAAGACGGCTTCACGCCGAAAGCGGGAATGCTACCAAGCCTGGGCTGTCGCATCGGCGTCTAGTGATGTAAATACCAGCGCATTTAAAAAGGAGTATAACTCTGCCTCTAGGTCCTTCAAAAGTGTTATTGCTAAAGCGAAGTCGGAGCACATTGGCAGAATTGGCGAGAGACTGGCGCGTCTCCCGTCAGGAACACGTGCGTTTTGGTCACTCGCCAAGGCTGCCTTAGGGAATTTCTGTAAGCCGTCTTTTCCACCCCTGCACACGGAGGATGACTCGTTGGCCCATACCGCGAAGGTGAAAGCCGATCTTCTGGGCTCTCTCTTCGCGTCCAATTCGACTCTGGATGACCAAGGAAATTCACCACCGACAATCCCGCGGTGCGACAGTACGATGCTTGAAGTTAAGTTCAGGCAAAGTGCAGTTCGCAAAGCACTTCTTTCCTTGGACATTCATAAGTCGAATGGGCCCGATGGCATCCCTCCGATCGTGTTGCAGGCATGTGCTCCGGAGTTGGCACCGGTTCTAACGCGTCTTTTCCGGCACTCCTATGCATTAGGCGTAGTCCCGAAATCCTGGAAGGCTGCTTTAGTTTACCCGATCCCTAAAAAAGGGAACCGCTCGGATCCGTCCAATTACAGGCCTATAGCCATCACCTCCTTGTTCTCCAAGATAATGGAGTCCATTATCAACTGCCAGCTCCTGCGGTACCTAGAGGAGCATCGGCTGATTAGCGACCGCCAGTACGGCTTTCGTCGGGGTCGCTCAGCCGGTGATCTTCTAGTTTACCTGACACATAGATGGGCAGCAGCAGTTGAGACCAAGGGGGAGGCGCTTGCAGCCAGTCTGGACATAGCGAAAGCCTTTGATCGGGTATGGCACAAAGCGCTTCTTTCGAAGCTACCTTCTTATGGGCTTCCCGAGAAATTATGCAATTGGATCACCAGCTTTTTGGCAGATCGGAGCATCAAGGTCGTCGTCGACGGTGCATGCTCTGATCCTAAATTTGTCAATGCTGGTGTTCCACAAGGCTGTGTACTGTCTCCTACTCTGTTTCTTCTGCATATCAATGACATGTTGCAAATCAGCAACATTCATTGCTATGCGGATGATAGCACTGTAGATGTAATGTACACTGGCCGTGCTAATATTTCTCGGGAATACGTCGACGAGAGCCGGAACAAACTTGTGTCTGAAGTCGAGTTTTTGCTAGCCAAAATCTCGGACTGGGGTCGACTAAACTTAGTCCAATTCAACCCCAAAAAGACACAAGTCTGCGCGTTAACCGCTAAAAAGTCACCATTTGTCGTAACACCTCATTTTGAGAACACTCCCTTGTCTGCTACAGCCAGTATCGGAATACTTGGCGTCGACATTTCGAGCAACGTCCAGTTCCGCGGTCAATTGGAAGGTAAGGCCAAATTGGCCTCAAAGAAGCTTGGTGTGCTCAGCAAGGCGAGACGGTACTTCACGTCGGGTCAACGCCTAAATCTCTATAAGGCGCAAATTCGGCCCCACATGGAGTACTGTTCTCATCTCTGGACGGGGGCACCCCAATACCAGCTACTTCCATTTGACCGCATTCAACGTAGGGCGGCTCGGGTTATCGACGATCAAACTCTTTCCGATCGGCTTGATCCATTGGCTCTGCGTAGAGATGTTGGATCACTCTGCATCTTTTACCGCATTTATCACGGGGAGTGTTCCGAGGAGTTGTTTGGATTGATCCCCGCGGCTAGATTTCACCATCGGACATCGCGCACAAACCAGAAATTCCATCCACACCACCTCGATGTCCAACGTTCCACAACAGCGCGATTTTTAAGGCATTTTCTGCCTCGCACAACCACTCTGTGGAACCAGTTATCGCCGGGGGTCTTTCCGAACCGTTACGACTTGGGAACCTTCAAGAAGAGAGCATATTCTTTCCTGAAAGGCCGGCAACGCATTTGCAAGCCCTCTGGTGTTGCAGATGTTCATGGGCGGCGGTGATCACTTTCCATCAGGTGAGCCCCCTGCCCGTTTGCCTCCTTTTAACATAAAAAAAAAAAAAAAAAAAAAAAATAAGCTTAATTGCAACTATTTTGTAGACATAATATTTAAAATTAAAATTTTTACATTTACTTATTTCTACTTTATTATATTACGTAACTGACCACTATAGGTGCGACGCGACGCGGCGACGTATTCGCTAGCGCTCGGGTCATCTTTGATACGTCATATTACCTTATTTTGTTATAATATTTGTACGCTCTAGTGGTAAAACATAGCGCACTATCTTAGAGTATTTAACACTATTTAACATTTGGTTGCCTACTCTAAGCGCACTATGAATATAAGAACTGTATTTTTTACCTATGTTTAACCTCAGAATCCAGAACATGTTTAACAAATAAAAACTGATTTGATTTGATATAATATAGAATAGTACACATAGAGCACTATACCAAGACGTATACACGTTTTTTTCTCAGTTGAAGCTGGTCCTTTATTAAGATTCTTGCGTCATTGTACAGTGCATAGAACCACTGTAATGGATGGATGTCCACATCAATGTTTTTCGTCTAAGGTCCACATGGATACATGTCCAACGACCAATAGCCCGATACTTTGTATTTTTAATTAACGCGTCTAAAAAATCAGTGTTCCCACTTACGATTATCAATTTAACCTACCTATTTTCTCCCTTTATTATCCCTAAAATACCTTAATAAAATCAAAAAAATCCCCATTATAAAAATATCAATAAATTAATAAACCTAACAAAAGCTGTTATATCGAAAAATAAGGATTACGTCTGAGAAAAAAACGTGTATACCTATTTGTTGGGAATATTTGGTGGTTTGTCACCAAATACACGAAAATTATTAACATGAACTGATTTATGAAAAGCGTAAGTAGATTAAAACACAACGTAAGAATTAGATATGCTCTTTATTCACATATATTAATACATCAAAATTAACATGCTCTTTCAAATAGATATCATATTATAATTATATGTACATGAGAATTTACATAATGCTATGGTAACTGAGGATGCGACCGATCCGACGCGCTTTCCGTGGAGTTAGCAGTTCCATTCGCAAGTGGTTCAGGCGTACCCGATCTCGTATTCGATATAGCATTTTGACATTTATTACGAAGTTCAAACACCTGCGTTATAGCATCACGGAAGCAAAGAAAATTATAGTCGATCACACCTAAAAAAAAAACATTTATAGTACGCCAGTAGTAAGTTCTATTATGTAAAATGGGAATAGTGTAGGGTTACCAACCCCGGAATTCTAAAACCAGGATTTGAAGTTAGAAAAACCAAGACAATTGAGTTTAAAAACAGCGTAAACACTTGCGAGCCGAGATGCCGCCCCTAAAGTAAGGATTGCAAAAGTGGTGTGCGAATTTTAAAATACAGGACCTTATCAGGGCGCTTTAAAAACCCAGGACGCTGCTTAATAACTATCCAGGACGTCCCAGGACACTCTAAAAACCAGGAAATGTCCTGGGAAAACAGGACGGTTGGCAACTCTATACTATATAGACTCAATATACTATGCCTAAATCACTTTCAAATCGCTTGTCAATATTAGATTTCTTTTATCGTTTCCGACTACTACTATTACACCCTGCCGCGTGCCCGAAATGTGTAAAATTATCAAGGAAGATGACGAAACAATTAGTCAATCATCAAGTTCCTAATAAATCTAAGTATTTTGTCAGACTTCCTTGACATTCTTTGTTCAATTTGATGTTTCTAGATTTATCGATCTGGAACAGTCTAGACACATATAGTTCCGAAGTTGATAACAGATGGCGCTAATATCAGTTTGATCATGTAGTACCAACGAGCGTAAGAGTAATTTTGAAATGTAATGAGGATATAACTACCTTGTTTTTGAAAGTTTTCTTCTCTTAAAATACAAACCAGGGCAAGAAATTTATTTACTTCACGCAGGTACAAAACAGTTCCATTGTTAAGCTTTATTAAACTTGAACTTTGATTATTAAATGTGTTCACTTCTGTTTCATCAACCATACTGTAACAAGAATTTTTTTATGAGTTTGTGAATTAATATTAATATATAATTGTCGTGTATGATGGATTCTTTTATGGAAATGACATATAATTCGTCTTTTAAAATAGGGTAAAAACTATAGTGATTTCCCATATAACGAACTCGGGCTTTTTATTCTTGGCACAACAGTGACTATACTGATGTAAATACAATACACACAAACAGAATTTAATGTATATTTATACAGATAGAAAAAGTGGTTAGAGCTTAGAACGAATTACCAGAAAAAATAATCTCAGCTTAAAACAAAAACCAGTTCAAAGATCAACTTGAGAATTAATTTAAATGTAAAATAAGAATCAATTATAATCTCATTAGTGTAATAAAACATAAAAATTAAATAAGTAGCAAACAGGAACATACAGTACAAGGCCAACTGACTAATAAATACAAGTGAATAAAATCACATACCCATAAATACACGATATATCAATGACGACATCAATCATATCACAACAGAGTTCATAGCTCTGCATATCTACAGGCGAACTATCAGTAGCAATATATATCTTTGACACCACGTCAAATAGGAATGCTTTCTCTATACCAGAGTTCTGAAAAAATATTATGATTAAGATTTTTGAAAGATCAAATGATCAGATGTAGTGGTACACATTGGAAATATTATGTTCACACAAAATTCTATAAACAAATCTAAAAATGATTAAAATTTATATTTGTTCCAGTCAAAACATTTCCTATTTTGAAATCATCTAATGTGAAGAGACTATATGAGAGATATGGATATTTTAGTTAGTTTTTCATTGTCAATTTAGTTAAAATAACACATGAAATGAAAATATACAGTATTTGGTTGCACAGCATCAAGTCTTTTTAATATATAAATGAAAGAATAATTATCAAAACTGGATTACCTACTCTAAGAAAATATATACATGGTCAAATAAAAAAGTGTCCAAGTAGGTGTTGGAACTAAAACTTTTCAAACACATGAATCATTCTATAAAACAAAAACTAGTGTCATAAATTTATCAATAACAGTACATATTTAGAAGAAGTACTTGCAGTTTGTTTACTGATAACATATTGTTTAGCGTTAAATAAACAGCACAATATTCTTTCCATATTGAAATTCTAACAGAGTGAATATAAAAAACTCCCTCTTTAAAATGGAGGAAGAAACAGTGTGCAAATAAAGTGAAATCAAGAGAGATTCAATATCTAATGTTGTAATAATAAAAAGAAACAATTACGAATAATTAAAATACACATTTCAATATTAGGATATCATTTCACAAAAAGAAAAAATACACAAAACAGAAAGATTTTAAAGTTTACAATCACCACAATTTAGACCACTTCAAGATACTTACCGAAATTAATATGTTTAAAAGGTTTTCCAACGTAGGCAGTTGTGGAATCAATTTCTGGACTACTTTGCTGAAGGCTTCAAATATGGAATGGTCATATATTGAAGTAAGGTGAAACGAAAGGTGCACATGTTCCAACCCAGCTTCAGCAAGATCATCTGTAGCTCGATGATGAATATCTCTTTGCGATTCCATTTTATAATCATCATTGAGGCCATCAACCTGAAATAAAGTAAAGAAATATCTTATATCAAGATGAATATATATTTGACTGCCTCAGTGGCGCAGTTGTAATTGCGCATGCGTTACGACTGCTATGCTGAGGTCTCGGGTTCGATCGCCGGGTCGGTTGAAGTGATGTTGGGTTTTTCTATATAGAAATTCCCAATATTAGCCCGGAGTCTGGAATCTGCGCCTGGTATGGGGATAGGCTCGCCCCCTATCACATCATGGAACCGAAATTCGGCAAAAAGTGGGTGTACTACTTACACCTCTGTCTACCCCTTCAGGGATTACAGGCATGAGTGTATGTGTGTGAATATATAGTGAAATATAAAACCAGACAAAAAGATTTATTACTTCTTAATTTTGTAGCTTCTATAAATAATAACATTTAATATGCAAGCAAACATGAAATCATGTTTTGTTATACCAAAAGGTTCATTGAGATAAACATTGACTTATCAACTGGCAGCAAAGTGATACTGACAGCAATGTGACTAATTTACTGTACATACCTTATGTATAAATACTTCAAACTTAATATTGCTATTCACTCTGTAAGCTTTTGTCACTGTGAGTTGTAGCTTATCTAAGGCATCTTGGTAGTCATCCTGGAATATAAAAGTAGTGTTATTATTGTCCTATTAATACATAAAATTCAATATTTTTATTTGTTATAACTAATGTTGATAATTAAATGTATAAATAAATATATAATGTTAATTGCATAATTTGTTAGAGTTTGGCATCACTCTGTATTATATACAGTGGTAGTAGACCATTAGGTTAATCATCGTTTTTTAACTACCTTTTTATTTAATACCCAGGGTTCTAAATTATTAGACCAAATAAGTTTATATCCAGAAATTTTTATTTTATTAGAAACAAGTTGTTTACTTGCTGATGGTATGATAATCATATCCACCCTGATAGCGACCACAGTACACAGGGTGTATAACCCACCATAGTGGCACAAACGTGTGTCATGTTCCAGGATCAGCCAGTGTACAATCTGTTTTTTATGGGGTCTAGAGTTGGGTTATGATATTTGGCTGTGTTTTCACTAGACCCTTGACCGCTTCTTCACCATTCTTCTTCTCTTCTTGCCCATGGCACAGTGTGAGGAAGCAGGCCAGCATGATTGTGTAATAATTATAATAATCAATGTTGTCACTTACCTGTGCATCAATTACAAAAACTAAAGCTCCACATCCGCCAAAGATAGTATCAGAATCAAATGTTGGGTCAAAAAAATCTATTTGTCCTGGAAAATCCCAAATTTGGAACTGTACAAAACTGCTGTTGTTTATATCATCCTTGACTATCTTATTAGTAGATTCTAAAAATAATGTTTCATTTGGGGACATCTTGTGGAACACTACTTTTTGTATGGACGATTTTCCTGACCTAAAATTTACATCATAAACAGCTATTAAATACATTGATTATTCATGACAATGTTACTAATATAAGAAATTAATGGCAAAGACGTACCTTCTGAGGCCCATTAAAAGGATACGAGGTTTGTGGTCTTCCTGAAGTGACGTATTATCATCATCCCCGTTTTGTTCGAATGGGCCATAGCTAAAGTCCTTGGGGAATGAACCGACGTAGCAATTGGGATCATCTTGATAACTCTAAATCAATCAGAACAAAGATACTTGGTAAACAATAGAGGGGCATAAAACTATCTAGTGACACACAATTTGAATTAAAATAAATTGCTCTTACCATATTTACAGATGTATACATAAAATATGTATTCTTATACACTGCAATAGTTAACAAATTCCAAATAAATTAATAAATCTAAAACATTATCATAATATATTCCTTGATCATTTTCTTACAACGAATGTTATCAAAGAGTAATAAACTACAAACGGAGAATGAAAATGTTATGATATCTGTAGTAAATCTGCTCATCAGTAGGAATGAGCGATATTTATCGATATTGCAGTAAAAATATCGATATTTTAATATCGATAATCACAACTGGAAATATTGAAATATCGGTATTTAGAACAAGATATCGTAGTTGTTTGTTTTTTTTTATTCAATATTTTTATTACCTACATACAATCAAATGGAGATAAGACGTAGCTAGCAGTGGTCTAGGGGTTTTTTGTCAATACTTAATAATAAAAGAATTAAAATATTTATTCGATTATTTTTAGTTTACCTTTGACCAGGGTTTACTACTTAGAGTATTTAACACTGGAGACGCCATTGAGCGCTTACCCCGTATGACAAATGTAAGAGCACGGTGCTCATACACGTTCTATAAAACGAGTTGCGCTTCGTGATCCGCCACTAAAAAAGTGACATCACGTGCGAATGGAGCTCCCTGAAAATGCCCGCCTGTAGCGGTATTAACATGTAAAAATAGATCTGACACATCAAACTTACAAAAATACAACATTATTTTTCACCTGGACGTATTTTTTTAAAGCAATATTATCCTTAAAAGCAACAAAACATATAATTTCTAAAAATTATCATCGGGTAATAAATGTTGCCAGGTTAATCTTTTAGCCACAGTAGTGTAAAATTTATTTGCATTCAATATCTTAAACGCAAGTTGTTTTTTTAATATTCATTTTTAACTAATGTTGCCCGCGGCTCCGCCCGCGTGTAGGTCTTGGAGCATTTTAACCTTCTATATTTTGCTATCCCATAAGAAGCGTGCATTTTTTCGAGTTAAAAGTGGTCTTTGTCATTTTCTGATCCCTAAACTGCCACTATGCAAAAAATCATGTCGATCCTTTGCTCTGTGAAAAACTAAACTATCCCATGGGAACTGTACATTTCTCCGGGATAAAAAGTAGCCTATGTGCTTTTCCAGACTATAATCTATCTCTGTGCCAAATTTTCAGTAGATCCGTCCAGCCGTTGTAGCGTGATTGGATATCAAACAACCATGCATCCATCCAAACATACGCATTTATAATATTAGTAGGATTACTTTATTTATGCTTCTTAATTTATAATTTAAAAATATTAGGAGAGTGGACATATCGACTAAGTTTACAATTTCATAAACTTTATGCCAGTGTAGCATTTTGGGTGGTTTATGTGGTAACACTGTCGTTTATGCAAGACTCAAATAGTGTTGTAGATAAACTTATAAAGGTTATCGATAAAATTACTAATCCATCTGGACTGCCTTCTAAACACATACTTTTAATGTAAATAGTTCTAACACACTAGGAATGTCACAAAATGTGACAAAACCAGAATAAAGTTTTTGTCAAAAAAAGTGATCCTAAAATTGTATCCGATATATATAAAAAATATTTAGGTATGAATTTTGGCGCCATTCATTTATTACGTAAGATGATGTAGGGGGGGGAGTCGATCATGTCTTATTTTTTCTTACAAGGGGTGGGAGGGAGTCTTAATAGTTCTTACGTAAGATCACACAAATGCGCAAAGTTAGGATTATACTTTGAGAAAACGCGGGCCATGCCTATAATTTTAAAAACAAGCAACTTAGATTTTTTAAATTTTTTTTGTTAACCGGTATGACTTGCCTTTTCACCCGGTTCCGGCTTGACGTAGACTTTTGGGACACCCTGTATTCATGTCGAGATCTCAAGCCCTTTTTAAATGCTCTTCATAATAGATAGCCGTTAGCCGGCTACCACACCAAAACGGGCGATAATCGCTCTCAATGACATACAATAATTTCATTCACAGCATTTGCTAATCGCATTCGTTACCAGTAACACTGTATTTCTTGGCTCCGCTTATTTAATTTGAAATTTTATGGAATAACAGAACACTCCATTTTCTTACAAACTATATACCATTGGAAAGGTCGTGTTGTGTACTTTCCGGTGGTATATTTGCTGAGGTATAATCGGAATACCTCAAAACGAGTGAGTAATCAACATTTTAAAATAATTTGCAACGGCCGTCATTGTTGTGTTGCATGTGCTGACATACCTGAAAAACGCTACTCTACAATTAGTGTTGACCAAAAAAAATTGAAGTGTCACGGATGATGTGCAAAGCAACCAAAAACTGATAACAGTAATACACCTTTACGTCCCATTGACTCACCCGGGAAGTCGAGGAACAATAATGACTCGCTACCTTTTAATGACAATATTACGCATCGAAAAAAGCCACTGTTGATACTAGCGCAATTAGTGGAAGTTCCGGCTTAAACTCTTCCGCGTCAGTTATTACAAAGATAGACCCTACGGAAATAATAAGAGAAGAATTCAATGTCATGAAATTGGCTTTAGCACAGGAGCTTAACCAAACACTTAAGCAGATGGTGAGAACCGAATTTCAATCTCGAAAATCAATTCATAAAACAGGAAATAACTGCTTTAGATAATAATGTTTGTTTCTGAATGAAAATTATGAAACCACCAAATCGGCCATCGCCAAATACCAAGACACACTGGGAGAGCTAAAGAAATAGAACGTTCAGTTAACATATACGTTACAGGATCTGCAAATCAGGCTTCAGGTTGCTGAGCAGCATAACCGTTCTAACAATCTTGAGATAGAGTGTGTCCCCGAGCACAAACAGTAAAACTTGCTATCTATAATTACTCAGCTGTCTAAGGTATCCTGCAACTTGAAAGAATCCGACATTCATCATTGCACTCGTGTGGTAAAAAGTAACAGAGACGACAAGAGACCTCGCTCAATCATTGTTAAATTGGCTACCTCTAGGCTTCGGGATACATTTTAACGAAAACAATAAATTTTAATAAGGCAAATCCAAACGACAAGCTCAGTACTGCTCACATAGGCATTGGAGGTAATAAATCGCCGCTTTAAATTGTTGAGCACCTTTCACCTAAAAACAAATTACACGCAGCGGCTCGCCAGATCGTCAAAGAAAAAGAGTACAAATTCGTGTAGATTAAGCAAGGTCGTGTTTTCATTAGGAAAACAGAAGAAGACGAGTTTACTTATATAAGAAACCAAGAGACCAGAACCGACCTAAAAAAATTCTCTGCCATATCCATACTAGCTGTTGCTCGCGGCTCCGCCCCCGTGGAGTTTATTTTCGGGAGCAGAAGTATCAATGCAAGGAGTTGTCTTCTGCACTGAGACACCTATAGCGATCGTCCTGAATCTCAGGTGTTGTGACTGTCTAGATGGCTAGACAGGCACAACTCCTAACTTAAACTTCTAGCACTCCTTATAATACCCCGGGATCACTCCGTAAGTGTCGAAGAAGGCCACCGCGGGGTTTTAGCTGGTAGTGTCCGGTTGGGTGTACAATAGGGGGTAGGGACTCGGCCCAGCGGCAGCCCGGATAGCCATCATCCGGGCGAGGGGGTGCTGGGTCGTAAGACCGGCTAGTCCAGCATAACCGTTTTATTCTCATTCCGCTTCCCCCCGAAGCGGACGGCATTAATAAAATGCTTTCCCCGCGACAAAAAAAAAATTGTGCCTGAAGCCTGAGATTACATTTAAAGAAGACCTCATAAGTTAACTCCTCACTTCGCCCTTTAAGGGATGATTTGGTAAAAACGTTGAAACACGTATTTCTTTATTTTTTACCAAAAGCCTAAAT
This sequence comes from Laothoe populi, assembly GCA_905220505.1. Classification (NCBI taxonomy): domain Eukaryota; kingdom Metazoa; phylum Arthropoda; class Insecta; order Lepidoptera; family Sphingidae; genus Laothoe; species Laothoe populi. The sequence continues at coordinate 15,123,699 of HG992148.1, forward strand.
ATGAATTTTCAGATCCCTAAGTTGAAGTATTACGGATTGCCCATACTAACTTTTAACCTCTATTTCACCCCTTTCAAGATATTTTTTTGAGACAAAAGATACCCTATGTCCTTCCTATAATCTATCCCTCTACTGAATTTCATTAGGATTTGTTCACGTTTAGTCATGAAAAGGTAAGAAACAGACATACAAACAACAATATTAATTTTGCTGCGGAGATATTTTAAAACTGTAATATCTCCTAAGATATTCATTGAAATCAAATGACGTAAAGGGCAACTTTGTTCAAAATTAAATACTTGTGATGAATAAAGTATTTATTTGGATAAGGATTAATACCATGTTTATAAAAACCCCTTTCCAAATAATACATTGTTTCAGAACAAATTCGATAACCATTAAAAAGGTTATAGTGAGCCAACCGAAATAGATAGACATATGCTATCGCGGACTTTTTTTAGAACTTTTTAAGAGGAACAATTTCGTCGTACATGATTGTTATGTAACTTTAACCGTTAACGCAGCGTACGCAACGGAAGCTCTCAAAAGGAATCAATTTTCCCCATTTTTGCAACATTTTTCATTGCTGCTCCGCTCCTATTGGTGATAGCGTGATGTTAAATACCCTATAGCGCTCCTCGATAAATGGGCTATCCAAAACTAAAAGATTTTTTCAATTCGAACCAGTAGTTCCTGAGATAAGCCCGTTCAAATAAACAAACAAACTCTTCAGCTTTATATAATAGTTAGTAAAAAATTAAGTTTTTATTTTTGCTTATTTGGCTTGTATTTTTCTCAGTACTCATAACCTTTATTATCTTTACAGTATTTCGATTAAATTAGAAATATTAATTTACACTATTTTTAACTATACCTCTCTACTTCCGTCCCTTTTCACGAAATCACACCCAGAGATTGCAAGAAAGCGATAGAAAAGATGATACACATAAAAAAATATCTTAAAACATTTAATAAATTATAATTGTTTTATTTTATCTATCGATAGATAAGGACAACGCTATCTATACCTCGTGTCGACATTGCTACGCTCTACGGTTTTTACACAGTTGTCAATATATGACACTGTAAATATATTTCACAACAAGATAAATTTGTAACTGTGTGCATAAATTTGCCAGTGTTGTATGAAATGGTGTAGTGTGCGTGCGTAGCGACGTGATTACATTTTGCATTTGTGTGCACATGTTTATTTGTAGTTGTACGAAGCCCCCCACCGACATTGCTGAATTTTTTGTTCAAGATTCGAGCGTAATGCCGTCTCCTTTTGGTTGCCTACTCTAAGGTTTACTATCATAAAAGTAACATGCCGAAAAGTAAAACCATCGATATTTCAGGATCGCTAATATCGGAACTTCGATATTAGGGTATCAATAATCTCACTAGTCATCTAGTTTTTTTTAAATTCCTTTTTCCCTTATACTGGGAAGGCGAAGGATTCAAGCCCATACAGCCTCCTCAATATTATTGTATAGATATAGAATACCGTGGATTTTTTAGCCAAGACTTCGTTTCATCAGTCATCTAGAGTTGGACGTGTAATATTGTGTGTGTTGAGAAATTAGATGAAAAAACCTAATAAAGGACCTGCTGTAACTAGGGAAAAACGTGTATACCTAATGACAATCACTGAGAAACTTGAATGGCGTCTTAATGCTGTCTGTGTGCTATTCGACATATTTATCTATATCTGATTATTAAAAGTCGATACTAGCTCGGTCTAAGTACAATAAAGAATTTTCAATCATCTAGTTATTTGACTAATAAGATGGTAAAAGAAACAAACGTATGATAATCATTATTTTATTATCTGTAAATAACAAAAATATTATTACTAACTAAAAATTATCTTATTTAAATTATTTCGGTAAGCTATTTTTTCATAAATATTTTTGCAGAAATATTTAAAACATATTTCCTCAAAATGAAATAACAAACAGAAATAGATTTGTGGAAACAGAAATGTTATCACTTCCAATTGTATCCAACCATTTTTTCCTATTGAATAGGAAAAATGCATTATTAGGTAACCTTAAAAAAATTCATTTAGTCAGTCTAAGTCACGTAGTTATATCTATCGATATAAGCAATTCATAACAGGACATCACTATTTCATATGCATAAATCAAAGATATAAAAATTTTCAGTAAAAAGTGTGTTACAAAAAGTAAATTAATGATACATTCCACAATAAATGACTAATATAATTAAAATGAACATAAAATGTATGCTAGTAGGCAGAGGTGTAACCATATTATAGGTGTATACCCACATTTCTCCGAATTTTGGTGCTATAATGTGATAGGGGGCGAGCCTATTGCCATACCCGGCACAGGCCACAGGATATATATGTATATGTGTGTTTATTATGCGTAGTAGTACACTTAACTTCTTTATCACATCTTCAGATTTGTCATAAGTTAGTGAAAAGAGTCATTTCAACATTACTCTTTTCGCTCTCATTGTCGTTTTATACCTCGCGATATTGTTATTCATATTTAAATTTATGGATAACTGTCGAGGAAAAAAACATTCAACTGAATCAGTCGAGTGACAGTCAACAAAAATTCAACTGAATAAATTAATATAACAGTATTGGTTATTTCTTAACCGCCTTCAAAAAAAGGAAGAGGTTCTCAATTCGTCGGAATCTTTTTTTAGGTATGTTCCCCGATTACTCGAAGACGCCTGGACCGATTCGAGAATAAATTTATTGTTCATTGTTATTAAAATATTGGTCCTATTATGTAACTGTCATTTTCTGTTTCAAGAAATTATTACTTAATTGTATATATATATAAATTAATTGTTAGTTGGTAGCCCCATAGAGTTCACTTGTCCCTTTCGGCACGCCTATGCCTAATCTAGTTGTAAATACTATATCTATGGGTAAATAACGACAGACAAGGCTGCATGGTAGAGAACCTTTGCCTTTTCTGATGACAATTGACATTTGACATTGGCAAATTCAATAATCACCGAATTTTTATATTTATTCTTTATCAAAAAGAAGAAGAATAAAATAAAATTCGATATGAATAAAAATTCTCTAAAGTGTGTTATTATTTTAGTATCTGCTTTTGTATGTGTCCAAGGAGACACATTTCATGAAGAATTAGTAATAAAGCCTTTACTGCCGATGCATCTTTACACTTCTTTTCAATTTATTACTTTAATTAGTGGAGAATCGTGTAAGTGATAATAAATAGCGGCAAATACCTAATAATATGTTCAATCTTAAAATCTTTTTATTTTTTCAGCTCAGCATTCTCATTTATCACCAAGATCCTTAGTAGAGGTTATATCTCGTTTTAAAGTTGACGAGTTGCACTTGACTCTAACAGAAGGCCAGTGGCGACACCGTCAGTGGGGTTATCCAATATTAGATGCCGCCCCAGGAGCAGAACTTTACGCATGGTTTTCGCCTGAAGTTAAAGATGTTAATTCTAATTGGAAGAAGCTGAGTGCTGCACTATCAGGACTTTTTTGCGCTTCGCTTAATTTCATTGATAATTTTAACACTATTACACCACAGTTGGCCCTATGCCCCACAAGTGCTTTGCAGACAAACCAAAATATTACATCTCATATGAGATATGCAACACTTCCTAGAGAGATTGTTTGCACTGAAAATCTAACACCATGGAAAAAACTTTTACCATGTGAATCTAGTCAAGGGTTTTCAGCATTGTTGAACTCTAGGATGATACACAACACAAATTACCATTCCATTGGAGTGCATGTGAGAAGAATCTGTGTCTCAAAGGACTGTACAGAAATTAATTTGGAGATAAAACAAACTGTGGCATTGGTATATGACTTGAACATAATAAAGGGTCTGGATTGGTCATTCACAAAACTGTTTGGTCAAGGTTTGCCTGGAGCCTGCCCTCTGGCTGCCAGCAGTAAAGTGTATGTTGATATAACTTCTAATGATACTAGACCATTCCATTTGAGTCCAACACCAAAAAAAGTTGTTTTTTCTCAGCGTGGAGGAAGTGACACTAAACTTGCAGTATATAACATCAAGGCCAATGGTCAAATGGTAACAATAAGTGCAAAGTATGGGTCCAAAAATGATTTGATTCTCAGCACTCCACCACCTCTGTACTTCAATAGGTATATATTGGGATATGGAAAGGAATTTGGAGGTATTGTTACAGAAATAACAAATAACTTTTGGAGTCCAATAGATGTTGTTGTGTTAGAAAATGCACCATGGTGGTTGCCTATTCAACTCAGTACTTTAAGAATCAACGGTGAGGCAGAAAGTGACATAGTCATTTCAAGATATTATTCACCAGGTCGTAGCAGGCAGAAGCCATATCATTTGGAGTTACTCATGAAATTGCCTCCACGGTCTACAACAACACTAACTATAGATTTCGAATTTATATTTTTGAAATGGCAAGAGTATCCACCTGATGCAAACCATGGTTTTTATATTGGTTCTGCGATTATATCTGCAAATTTACCAACTGCTAGGAATTATACTAGTTTGCCCATAACTGGCTCTACCTTTGATTCAATAGTAAATGCGTCACAACCATGTAAGTAGTATTCTAATTAAGTAAGCAATCATAATTAATTTAATTATGTATTATTAACAAAATTTTATATTTCAGGGTATCCAGCTACATTAAGGACTAATGGAGCCATGGTGTCTTTGCCAACCCCTGATTTTAGTATGCCCTATAATGTAATATGTCTTGCATGTACAGTCGTTGCACTGGCCTTTGGACCACTCCACAATATATGCACAAAAGAATTAGTGCTCAAACCTACCGGCACATCAGTTTCTTTGAAACAAAAGTTAATAAATTTGTTCAAAAAGAAAAAAGACTAAATTTTTTGGCCCAAAGATATTTTAGACTGAATAAAGTATTAATTTTAAAATGTAACTTTGTTTGTATTTCTTTATACGAGCTACATTTCATTTTACATCTAGAACTCCTAGAGCCTGCTGAACCACAGAGGCTGTTGAATCTATCAATTAATATGCAGTGTAAATAGAAAAATGAATTTTGATGTGTAACATCTTTACTATCGCTTTCTGGGAGTGATTTCGTAAAAAGGGATGGAAGTGTGCAACAGGAAGTTGGGGAAGCGCGCGCTATTTGATTTGACCAATGAGCGCGGGGTGGGGTGCTGGAGTTGGTCGTCAGATGGTATCAACCAATGACGAAAAAACCTAACCCTACTAATATTATAATTGAGGCCTATAAAATCAAAGGCAGCTAAATCCAAGTCTGTCAAATATTCAGGAAGCTACAAATATCGATAACTTTTGCAAGGTAGCTACGATATTATATAGTTTAAACCAGATTTATAAAGAATGATAATATTAATAATAATTCGAATTTAAAACAATAAAAATCCCTCTATATTTGAGTACAGATTGAAAATAAAATCACATTTAGCTGTCTTTGATTCCAACTATCGGACATTGCTTTATTTGATTCTGAGTAACTGGATACAGCCGAGTTTGATAATGACAGCCGCTATTTTGAGTTCTTACGATTAAAGATGTTCTTATACGTTCGATAAAGTAAAAATAACTATATTATTTAATTACAAAATTTAATAAATTTTCAATTAAATGAAATTGCTTTTATGGTTATATCCTCATTTTATTCTTAATATTAGCTTTCCAATTCTTGAGGTTTCTTTTTCTTTTACAAGCCTTGCCCGCACTTGCTCTTGTTACAGGGATCTCCATGGCTATCCAAATTAGATTTTTAACAAAAGTATTGTCACGTAATTCAATAAAAACACAAGAATAATGCCAAAAACTGGACGACATATTCGCATGAAATGTATGGCGGCGGCCATGCATTTTTCGAAATCTTACTCTCTGATTGGCCGGTGTAACTCTTAGCTGTATTTGATTCTTACAGATAGGCATTTAGCTGTCTTTGATGCCAATATCGGTTTTTAAACTGAATTTGCAAGGGACTTAGCTGCAATTATTAGTAAAATTAATACACTATAGCATGTCTAATTAAATAAAGTAGATGGCGCCATAGTTAACTCATTTTACGACATTAAGGCGTTTAGCTGCCTTTGATTTTATAGGCCTCAATTGCGAATGTTTGGATGGATGTTTGTTACTCAATCACGCTATAATGACTGGACGGATCTGGTTGAAATTTGGCACAGAGATAGATTATAGTCGGGAATAGCAATAGCATAGGCAACTTTTTATCCCAGTTGTACAGTTCCCGTGGGATAGTTTAGTTTTTCACGAAGCAAGGGATCGACATGATTTTTTACATAGTAGAAGTTCAGGGATCAGAAAATGACATATGTCACTTTTAACCCGGAAAAATACACGCTACCTATGGGATAGCAAAATATAGAAAGGTGTAATAGCTTAAGATGTCTCCATGGATTGTATACCTACCTTTTCTTCCAAAAATAACCTCCACGCGGGCGGAGCCGCGGGCAACATCTAGTAATGTATATGTTACTTTCATTGGTATCAACCATTGACTTATATTCTACCGATAGACACGAACTGTCGAAGAAACAATATGTTCCAAATATCTTGCCATCTATACATTTTACAAAGAACTATTTGGTAGTTAGAAGCGTGATAACTCCGTCACTTTTTACAAACTATATACCTAATGAATTTTGTTGTGAAATATAAACTTCCCGTATTCAGAATTGAAATTAATTCATATTTATTGATATTACGTTCTAAGAGTTATGAAATTATGTTATTGTATACTATTAACAGTTTCACTGTAAATCAATTTAAGGCAGATTTGTTCGGGAATGTCGCTACAAATAACTAAAATTAGCTCGATTCTGGAAGATGCAATGTGGTGTGCATACTTAGGTGGCAGAAGCAAACTAACGTCGGTGCGGTGGTTACACCGCAACTCGGTGGAACATAATGCTTGTTCTGGTCTCTGCATCTAGTGTTAGGAACATCAACAAAACTATGCAAGATGGATATTTAAAAGGCACAAATACAATATTTATAATTTATTAATTGATTTACACGACACTGTTACATATCTCAGTGCTTAATATTAACACACACGCATGTCAGGATTCACTTAAGGCTTCTCTTTATAATTAATCTACCATCATTACCATTTTAAACTGAACAACACCATTGAACTGATTACGATTAACTCTTACAACACCGAACCACGAATATACTGGCTATCGTCTCGTCTACTTTACAAAACAACTGAACTGAACACCGGAGCGCGAAAGGCACTCAGTTTTATATTAAACATTTACTACTCCCACTTTGGTTGTCATTATTAACTACCCCCAACTAGTCTCCTAAATACCTCCGTCATACCTTCGGTATTTCTAATAATAGTAAATACCCTAATACTAGTAGGTAGTACAATACTCACAACGGATCTATGTCCCTTTGAAGTTAGGTGCAATAAACGACTGCGCATGTACTGTTGTCCGGAAAAATGTTGGGCTACATATTTTTTATTTGTGAGGCTCGTTAAGTAAGAATACAAAGGATATGTTTCACAAATGTATAGAAGAGCCTGGGCTAGGTCTTTCCTACCTATGTTTTAGAGAAACGACTCAAAAATATTGTATTCAATTCTGATTTTAAAAATGTATGCTTAAAATATCCCAGTCTCAAAATATACTGACTTTCTGTACTTACATACGAAAAAAATTCAAATACAAATACGTTTATCGATTAAAAGGTTTACATTAATCGGTAAGTTTTTGATTGTCGTTCATTGTCGAAGAGCCACATCCCTAGCGCCTCCGCACCCCTTGCTTGCCACCAATTAGACCAAAAAGGGGTTCTGCGCAGCTACTTGCAGCCAACTTCAGAGAGACATAGATCCGTTGTGAGCATGTTGTGAGTATTGTAGATATAGATCGCGGGTATCAACCATTGACGTATATTATACGTCAGTGGTATCAACCCATATTCCGAGAGATCTGATTTTGGTTTTCGAATGGAATAAATTGGAATCGATTGAAATAAAATGGAATCGATTGAAATAAAAAATGGAATCTATTGTAATGGACTAGAAACTACTATTCGAATGTAAACGAAATTCGATGTTAATCTCCATTGTGTCGAATAGCATAGACTGTATAATGGTATAGAATGAAATCCAAGGGAATTCACTGCAATCGAATAAATTCGATTGCAATCAAATGGATTCGAATGCAATCAATTTAAATTAATTGAAAACGACTGGAATCAAATGAATTCGAATGGAATCGATTGGAATCCAATACGAATATTTTTTTCTACTGCTAGTGTTGATTAAATAATACAAATCATTTCAAATACTAGATTGTTCCTTATTTATTACCAAAGTAAGATGTGTTTCAGATGTTACACATCATATGCGACTACTGTAAGGTCGTTCTTTTTTGTTTTTTCTATGGTAACAAACGTAAGAACGAGATAGAAGGTAATAGGTAAGTAGTCTAGAGAATTTAATATTAAAACATATTTAATTTAATCGATATTTTTTATATAAATATAATATATAATTTAATTTTATAATATTTAATTTATATCAAATTATTGAGATACGGTTATTATTAACAAATCTAGAAAATCAATTAGATTTTTAAACATACGTTGTCAATTGATCATGGATCTTAAAAATACCCTATGGACCTCCTCAATTATATGTCTGTAAGTCTATTTTTCTGCATAACGACAAATGTGGACCGATATTGATATGTAATCTATAGGATTTACACATATTACACCAAGTATTAATTGATCGCGGTGACGTCGCCCATGGGCTTCAGATTACTTACCCTCAATTTAACACCCAGGGCCGAAACAAATATCTATTTGTCACACAAATATTTGTGTGACAAATAGATATTTATATCTCAGTGCGGGAATCGAACCCACGCACGGCCTCTCGTTTCCCTAGCCGGCTACTCGCCCGCTGCGCCACGGAGGCTGTCCTTAAAACTATAATTTCAATTGAGTTGATTCTCAAATAAATCAGTCTAGTAAGGTCTAGTATATTCGTAGTAGGTATATCAGGTATTTAAGTAGGTACTCTTTAAATTTCATGTAAAACTCATTGACGTACCTAAATAAAAACTTTTTAGTTATTATCGGTACCTAAGTAATAGTAAACAGTGGCAAAATAGCAGGGATAGATTGAAATAAAAATATAATATGGGTATCATTCATATAATACTCTTTGGTATCATTTTTGACAATTAAGAGATTATTTTGTATGTCTTGAATGTTTTGTACCTAAGAATTTTATTTTAGTAGTATTTATTACAAGTTGAAGTTTTAAATGTTGTCAAATAATGGGTTAGTAAGATAATAAATGTCGCAAAGTTGTATAAATTTTACATCAGCAATTACCTAACATTCCATGGATTATTTTAGAGATAAATATTTCCGATGCCCTTGTAAATCGTGTGAGGACTACAGTAATTTCAAAAACCCTAGACGCGTTCAAGGCGTAGGTCTTGTAATCTACCAACAAATATCCCAAAATCAAGTAAGTATAGTAACTTGAGTGTGGCAAAGCGCAATCTCATAATTAATCTGTAGGCACTGCTTGATACAGAGATCATCGCTAAAAAGTCACTTGTAACAAATAAGTAAGTGGTAATTCAACCTATTCCTTGAAAAAAATTAATATAATAATAATTATTGTTAGTCCTGTACATATAAATTGTTCAATAGGCTATTTGACTAATTTTTGAAAATGATTTAAAACTATTATTTATTACATAATAAGCACACTATATTGATATTTCCGGGAAATCTACTGTATTTTTAATAAAAATCAATGTTAAAGTTTAAATCTCCAAAACCGCGGCAAAAACGCTATTTATGTAATGGCGCTGATCATATGACACGTGTGACGTCACATGCAAGTAAACAAGCTAATAATGATAAGCAAAGCTAAGTTTTATGATAATTGTTTTATCCACAATTATCATAAAACTGCTTCAAAATTAGATCAACAATAGAATTTATCACCCATAAAACATAAAACGTGAAATAAAATCACTCGAAGAAACTATGTTTACTTGCGTGTGACGTCACCAGAGTTGCAATCAATGACAGAATGTTCACATCTCATATAAAATTAAAAAAAAAAGTTGTACTTTATTTCGTTTAATTGGCAAAAAATATACATTATTTTGTTTAAATTTAAGTGAAATATGGTTTTTTAAGCTATTGTCTAACAGGATGACCACAATTTGCAGTGTATTTTCAATGTTGTCAAATAGCCTATTGCTCGTTACGATCCCGGATGGAGAACCCAACTATAAGCTGCTAACTACAGCTGCCAATACTATGGCGAGACAAAATTTATTAATTTATTTTGAATATTATACCTTACAAAAGTTAGTTCTTGAGTATTTACAACGAATTCAATGTAAATTTGAAGAGCCATAGATGTATGGTCTTATGGCTGGTTTTAAAATCATTACGTCTTGGCAGTCCGTACCCTCAATCACTGAGTTATCGCTGCTTTCATACTTAATTCTATTTTTTATGATTACTCATATTCATCGCTTTATTAAAGTTGTCTGTTTTTAACTACATCAATAGCTCAAAAGCAACACGGAACATATGAATGACACGACAACGGATGAAATATTTATTTTGCGAAACACTAAAGATAAAAAAGTTACTGTGTCGTGTATATCGACACAAGGTGGTGTATTACAGCTTTACGCTTAATTTTTCAATATTTATTCCAAAACCCATTTGATATCATAAAGTGTAAACCTATTTTTTTTCAGAAATGCGAAATATTAATTGCCCCCGTTGCAAATATATTATTGAATGTGCTAAAAAAAGAATGCTAGTTAAGGTACAAAATGATGAAAATACGATATTAGGCGTATGCGATCATTGCCATGATAAAAGCATATCACAGATTTCATGTTATGAATGTGAAGATATAGCCAAAAAAATTATATCTAGCATTAATAATGATAGAAGCGATGCCACCGAAAAAAATCTTAACACATGGCTTGCAAATGTTAAGAAGTTACTTAAAAGATCAAACATCAATAATGAAAGAGCAGAAAATAATGCTCAGTGTGTTGTAGACCCACAGTTGCATTCAAACAACTCACCTGAAACTACAGATACACTTGATCCAGGCGAGATCCATTCACAAATCAAAATAAGATCAAAACCTACCACATTTAGAGCAAATGACCATAAATATATTTCAAAGCCAAAGCCAGATACAAATATAATGTATAAAACAAGATCGTTTGAATCATATCTATCAAGACTTGAAAATACAACTGTCTACAAAAATTCACCATTAGAGTCTGAGAAACAATACGGTATCAAACTTGATAGTACAATTTCATCTAGTGCACGTGATAAAGTATATATGCACAAACCTGTTCATCGAACCTTACCAAATCATAATTATTTATCAGATAATGCATATGCACTTGGACGTCATACAACGTCACCTGGTGGTGTACGTGATTATAATACTATTGATAAAAAAAATATAGCAGAATCTGATCGTAGAAAGTTACTTAGTATAGAAGATTCTTATCACCTAGCAAACAGAAATTTTGGACCCGAACCAGGTACTAGGACGAAAGCAGATATGGAAGATTACGACTCTTCTAATTGGCAACATCAAAAAGATCTCATAATGTCTGACAACGATTACAATCAGTCACAGAAAACAAATTTAAAAGAAAATACTCGTGATATTAAGAAATTTGAAAACCTTGGAGGTAAAAAAGATTTGAAAAGTAAAGCTACCAAAACAGTGAAGGTGACTTTACGAAATACATCACTTTTGATGAGCTCTCTACATCGAGCTAGATCAGCAACATCGATTCAAGATTTAAGAGAAGCATCTCTCTCTACGGATGTATTTAAAAGTACAACAGATTTATATAGTGGACATAAAAACAAAATCAGATCAAAGTCTCATGATTATCTTGAACGGTTAGTACCATTAAATGTGTCTAGAACAATCACTAGTAAGAAAATAAAAAATATAGATATCCCTTTAGGACATTATACTCCAGATAAAAAAAAAACTCCAGAAGAGGTTTTATCTTCACCCATTTTACATCAACCAGAAATACTTTTAAGAAAAGATTTTAGTTATCAATTTCCAAAAGACATTATATTGAAAAAAGGTCCCAAACGTTTACCAACTTCAGCAGAACTAATCAAAGATACTCAAGATATGTTGAATGAGAGAGACGAACAAAAAAAACAGGCAGTAGAAATAAAACGTATTAGAAAATTACTTGAAGAAGAAATAAAAAATAAAGCCCGAGATGAAAAAAGGAGACTACAAGAAGGCAAGAGAAAAGAAGAAGAAGAAAGAAAACGTATAGAAGATAAAGCGAAAAAGAAAGACGAAGAAAATTGGCGTAAATTTGAAGAAGAACAAAGAATAGAAGTCAAAAATAAAATCCAAACAAATTTGAAATTAAGTAAAAAAGAAAGTCAAAAATCTAGAGAAGATAAAGAACAATTAAAAACTGAAAGAGAAAAGGCAAAAGAAGAAACTAGAGAAAAATCTAAATCAGAAAAGCTAGATAAAAAGGAAGCAAAGGCGGACCATCCAGCAGAGAAATTGAAAAAACAAAAGGAAAGGGAAATACAATTAAAAATATTGAAAGATGAGAAGCAAAGAGAGAATGAAGAAAAAGAACTACTGAAAAAAGAAAAAAAAGAACAATTAAATGCTGAAAAATACCAGAAACAAAGGGAAAAGGAAGAGGAAAAAAACAAACAAAATGAAAGAATATCAGTGCAACCGAGTAATAAAGATAAGGAAATGAGTAATCTGAAATTGAAAAATCAAAAAGGAGAATCAGCTAAAATTCAAATAAAACAAAACAAAGAACTTATAAAAGTGGAAGATATAAAACAAGTATATGACGAAAGTAACGTTAGAGATGAAACTTTAAAAAGAAAAAAAGAGACGCAGATAGAAACATATGCTAGGGATGAAGGTAATCGAAAAGATAAAGAAGAGATTGAAGCCTTAGGAAAAGTGCATGGAATGGTAGCTAAGACTGACATTCAATCAGAAATAGTCGAAAAAAACATTAAGGTTGATAAAATAAATAAATCACCTATGATTAATGAGCTAGACATAAAACAAATAAAAGTGCGCAAACCGTCTTATGATGATTTAATCATAAAGCTAGTGAGATTAAAACAAAATGAACTCAGGGAAAAACTGAAACAAAAACAGATACCGATGATTGATATCCCAATGGTAGCACGTGAACATAAAAAACATAAATACACTAAAACGTCTAAGTGCCTAATGTGTGTTGATTCTGAATTCGAACTTGAAGTTGAAAATGTTTTATTTAAAACCGATAAACCGAAAGATACCGCAGATATTATAATTGGAGACAAAATATTTAAAAATATCCCACTCTCCGTTAATAAGGAAGAAAGAGCAATAGTGGTGCCTTCTGATTTTAAAACAACGTTTCAAGTAGAATCGCCAAAAATGATTATAAATGAGCCTGATCTTGTCGGACGCGAAAAACCTGAGCTGAATTTACCCATTATATCGGTACCCGCTAAATCACAGAAATTGGTAAGCATTTTCGTACCAAATACTTAGTTTAAACATTATTAAACATTCATAAGTAGAAACTAATATAAAATTTCAACAGCATGTACAAATTATAATTTCAATGTATTTTATAGTTTTCAATTTTTCTGTACCAAGTTACATATTCACAGAATAACAAATATAAAAATGGAAAGTATTTGACCCGATTCCATAATATTATAAAGAAACGGTCATCGAGCGAGCATTATAGCAGTGACGCGTCGACTATAACTGTTGAATACCCACAAAATAAAGTGCCCAGCGCCCCTAAAGAAGTGTTCGCTTCAAAAATAGCGCGCGCTTCCCCACTTCTTGTTACACATTTCCATTTTCCGCCCTTTTTCACTCCCAAAAATCGATAGTAAAGATGTTACACTAAACACTCACATACATATGGAGTCCTGACTCCACAGTAAAATACGTGAGAGAGTACGAGTCTTGTAACGTTATGAAGAAATACGAAAGTCTAACTGTCTCGCGAACCTAGACCCGAAATAAAAATGTATAGATCACGGAAGCGTTTGTTGCGGTGTGCGGTGTGGGGATAGAAACCGCAACCTTAATTGTCAATCAGTAGGTATAGAGGTTTTCTTATGGAGAATATTATATTATAATGCCAGCGCATAGTTTAAGCTGTAAGAATAGGCTATTTGACAACATTGAAAATACACTGCAAATTGTGGTCATCCTGTTAGACAATAGCTTAAAAACCATATTTCACTTAATTTTAAACAAAATAATGTATATTTTTTGCAAATTAAACGAAATAAAATACAACATTTAATTAAAATTTTATCTGTGATGTGAATGCTCTGTGATTGGTTGCAACTCTGTTGACGTCACACGCAAGTAAACATAGTAGGGATGTGACATTGAATGAAAAAATCGATTTTTCTCACTTGAATAATAATCGATTTTAGAAAAATAGATTTTTTATAAGAAAAATAATCGATTTTTTTCTTAAAATTTTGCGTAATATGTTTTTCTCTGTAGTAAGAAATGAATATTAACAATTTATTAGGAGTCTTCAGTTTGGCATTGAAGTCACCCATTTCACCGCTGTAGGAAGCCTTGGTACGAGACAGCTTTCCCTATGTCTTCGTACGTTGGGGCGTACACTTGTATAACCTTCAGAGTATATTTTTAAGATAAGGTACGCCACTCGAGCTGATACGCTGCCAACTTCCACAGCGTTGCTTTTTATTGACTTGTGGATAATAAATCCGACGCCACCTTGAGATGGTTGGTGTTCTTCTTGGAAGTAGAGTAAGTGACCAGGATCTAGGGCCATCTTCTCCTCCCCCTGTCTTCAGATATCGTATAGCCCTACGATATGCCAGTTAATTTGACTTAGCTCTTCTTCCAACTCAGCGATGTGCATGTCCAACCGCAGAGAGCGTCCGTTGTACGTCGCCAAAAATAGCTTTTTGTGGTACCCTACCGTAGCCCGGGGATTGTAATGGGTGCCTTCAATGCCAATGTACAATAGTACAAGGACACGGTGAATCGAGGGTAGGATCATTCGGCTATGGGTGCAGGAATCACAGGGAGCAAATGCTAGTCAACTTTTTCGAGACCCGGGGCCCCTTTTTGATGAATTCATTTTTCCAGAGGAATTGGACTTGGCGAAGCCCCAATAATGTCACCAGGAATGAGATCGACTTCATTATGACTGATAAGTGCCAAATATTCAGAGATGTCTCTGTGATCAGTAGGTTTAACACCGGTAGTGATCACCCACTGGTAAGAGGCACTCTGAATATAAAATTGAATTACTTGAATATTTACACACGTATCAAGTACCTATGATCACCAGGTTCACCAAGATATTTAAAAAATATTAGGTATCATTTTAGATTATATTTTTTATGTGGTCTTAATTTGTAATCGAATATTTTATTATAAGTAGGTACGTTTGATGCTGTTTCAAGACTAGAAGCATAAAATAAATTCTATTTAAAAATAACACGCTTAATTAGCTAGCCGAACTAAAAAGTTGAAAATAATATTAATTTCATTACGAAAAATTATAACTTAAAAAAAAAAATATATCACGTTTTAAGGTTAAGGTTTTCAAATATGATTCCAACATCTTTGAATCCAATAAGTTCATTGGCACACTGTTTAACGAAGAAAGGATGTATGCCAGACCCTTAGAAGAGTCAAGATTTTTAATAAAAAATATCGATATGTCAAAATATCGATATTTTGTTTCGATATATCAAACTCCGATATTGATATATTTAAAAATATCGATATATCGAAAATCCGATATTTTTAAAAATATCAACATCCCTAGTTATTAGCTTGTTTACTTGCATGTGACGTCACACCAGCGCCATTACAGAAATAGCGTTTTTGCCGCGGTTTTGGAGATTTAAACTTTAACATTGATTTTTATTAAAAATACTGTATATTTTCCGGAAATATCATTGTAGTGTGCTTATCTATACTATTATATAAAGCTGAAGAGTTTGTTTGTTTGCTTTGTTTGTTTGTTTATTTGAACGGGCTAATCTCAGGAACTACTGGTTCGAATTGAAAAAATCTTTTAGTGTTGGATAGCCCATTTATCGAGGAGCGCTATAGGCTATATAACATCACGCCATGACCAATAGGAGCGGAGCAGCAATGAAAAATGTTGCAAAAACGGGGAAAATTGATTCCTTTTGAGAGCTTCGGTTGCGTACGCTGCGTAAACGGTTAAAGTTACATAACAATCATATACGACGAAATTGTTCCTCTTAAAAAGTTCTAAAAAAAAGTCCGCGATAGCATATGTCTATCTATTTCGGTTGGCTCACTATAACGTTTTTAATGGTTATCGAATTTGTTCTGAAACAATGCATTATTTGGAAAGGGGTTTTTATAAACATGGTATTAATCCTTATCCAAATAAATACTTTATTCATCACAAGTATTTAATTTTGAACAAAGTTGCCCTTTACGTCATATGATTTCAATGAATATCTTAGATATAACAGTTTTAAAATATCTCCGCAGCAAAATTAATATTGTTGTTTGTGTGTCTGTTTCTTACCTTTTCATGACTAAACGGGTGAACAAATCCTAATGAAATTCAGTAGAGGGATAGATTATATCCTAGGGAAGGACATAGGGTATCTTTTGTCTTGAAAGGGGTGAAATATGGGTTAAAAATTTGTATGGGCAATCCGTAATACTTCAACTTAGGGATCTGAAAATTCATATTTCGGCTTTTGGGAAAAAATAAAGAAATACGTGTTTCAACGTTTTTACCAAATCATTCCTAAAAGGGCGAAGTGGGGAGTTAACTTATGAGGTATTCTTTAAATGTAATCTCAAGCTTCAGGCACAACACTTTTTTTTTGTCGCGGGGAAAGCATTTTATTACTACTACTACTGCCGTCCGCTCCGCGGGGAAGCGGAATGAGAATAAAACGGTTATGCTGGACTAGCCGGTCTTACGACCCAGCACCCCCTTGCCCGGATGATGGCTATCCGGGCTGCGGCTGGGCCGAGTCCCTACTACTTATGTACACCCAATAGGACACTACCAGCTAAAACCCCGCGGTGGCCTTCTTCGTCACTTACGGAGCGATCCCGGGGTATTATAAGGAGTGCTAGAAGTTGAAAGTTAGGAGTTGTGCCTGTCTAGCCATCTAGACAGGCACAACATCTGAGAGTCAGGACGATCGCTATAGGTGCTTCAGTGCAGAAGACAACTCCTTGCATGGATACTTCTGCTCCCGAAAATAACCTTCACGGGGGCGGAGCCGCGGGCAACAGCTAGTTATGTAATAAAGAATAGTTTTAAATCATTTTCGAAAATAAGTCAAATAGCCAATTCGCAGTGAGGCGTTCAAATCGTCAAGGTCATTGGCATGGGGTATAGTGTTTATATAGGTGTCTATAGTGAAACAATATGTCCGAGGGCCCTATTCGACAATTCCATATAGGTACCTTTACTCTAAATCTGTCTATCATATTTATGATTTTAATAAAATAAATCCAACCTGCAAAGTAACTTACCTGTCCATAAAAAACAACATTCATTTTGAGAAACGGATTGTTGACAAATGTCATTTGTCCTTGTTTATTTATGTGACTGTTTATTATTTATTAAAATTTTATTTTATTTATTTAATTATATATTATAACTAATTAAAAAAAGTGGGAATGTCAAAAAACAAGAAAAATGACCTAGTAAGGTTCTTAACTTCTTTTGAAAAATAACAGTTGAGAGTTAAATTTAAAGATCTAATGAATCATAAGTTTTACGAACACTAGTAATATTAGCATTTATATATTATTATTGGTTTAGCGGAGAAAAAGATGATAATTAAATTATAGTACTACCTAGACATTTGAATACATATATGGTATATTTTACAGGCAGAACAGGAAGCTCCGAAAGGAATAATACGATATGCTTTGTCAGATCGCACATTTATTGAGAAAGGTTGGACCACGTTGCCTACGGAAAAAGTTGTCAGAAAAGTATACTCGTTTTAATTAATTTACCAACCTACATATACCATTCTGAAATAACTAAAGTAAAACCTTATGAAATGCATCTATTTTTAGATGAATGTATACCGCATGCGACCAGCTCACCCGGAGTTTGATTGGTTTGAACACCACAAGAAAAAGAAATTAATGTTGTATGACACTGGTGAAAAATTAGCAGATTTTGAAGCTGTTGACCGTAGCCGCATATATTATAAAAATGGCCGACTCGCTCTCGACTATTATGACGCTGAAGGTCTTATGTGCTTAAAACTTACTTTTTGGGTTTTGTAATAATAGTTTAACATCTGAATTATAAGTAACCCTAGAATTACGTTAATACTAGATGTTGCTCGCAGCTCCACCCGCGTGGAAGTTATTTTTGGAAGAAAAAGTAGTATACAATCCATAGAGGCATCTTAAGCTATTACACCTGTCTATAAATTTTGCTATCCCATAGGAAGCGTGCATTTTCCGGGATAAAAAGTGGCCTATGTCATTTTCTGATCCTTAAACAGCCACTATGCAAAAAATCAACGCGATCCCTTGCTCTGTGAAAAACTGAACCATCCCACGGGAACTGTACTTTTTCCGGGATAAAAAGTGGTATATGTCATTTTCTGATCCCTAACCTAACTAACTAGCCTATGTGCTATTCCAGACTATAACCTTTCTCTGTGCCATATTTCAACCAGATCCATCCAGCAGTTGTAGCGTGATTGAGTAACAAACATCCATCCAAACATTCGCATTTATAATATTAGTAGGATTAGGTACTGCAGTTGAAAATCATAATATAGTCTGTCTATGAGTTTGAATATAACCTATAGGCGCCTTCGTTAGGAGGTATTATATTATCATACAAGCTTTGGCCGCAGCTTCATACGCTTGATTAGGTTTATCGGTACCATAGGGGAATATGTCCTACACAATAAATAAGTACAATCAATATATTTTCGGATGGAAATATAGTCTCCGGCGCGAAAAACACTTCTAAAATATTCCTAAATAAATATCATGTATAAATAAAAATTTAATGGTGTTCGTTGGAAAGCGCATAACATAGGAACGACTAGACCGATGTGTATTTTTTAATGTTCGTAATAGTCTGGTTTTAGTGAAATAAATATTAAAAAACTTAAGAGTAGGTAATACCTATAATTTTCTGAAAAACTATGCTTTTTTTATATGATATCAGTCTATGTACCAATGAAGGTAATTAAGCACGCGAAGCTGCGATCGAAACTCAATAATTGAATACATTTTGATATGCAGAAACAAACGCTCAACAACGGTTCGTTGTGTTCAGTAGTGGTGAGCTTGATGAACGTGGCCGTTCACATCCTATAACAATTCTGGCCACATTTGATTATCTGGGAAACGGGATAGTTTTTGATCACAGTGGCAAAATTCGGTGCGTGGGTAACTTTTTACATTATAAACAATGCACTTGATCATTTATATTAATTAAATAATTATTTCCTTTAAGGCTCAAGTATAATCAAACAGAGGGAGTTGTGTTAGACCGAAATATTGGACCTGTGTCTCACTGGAAATGGCACACCTTGAACGACCCACCAGTATTGCAGAAAGATATGATAGACACACAAATGTCCCACAAAGATCCTGAAATAGTTAAAATGGGTGGCCTGTCCAATGATAAATCTCGTCCAGATAATGAAGAAATGCTTGCTATTGAATTCGACAACTTCATAAAAGAAAAAAGCAAAAAGTTAACACAAACCTTTAAACCTTTTCAAATAAAAATGAAAGCACTGAAAATTAACGAACATTTTTCGTTAAAGATCTTGGATCAGGCTACTATATATCTCATTTTTAGAGATGGTACAACAAACATAAAAATGAATATCGGTATGATATTAGATCACAAAGAAATTGTAGACACGGATACTGCTGAAGTGGGGGAAGTGTCTAATAATTTAGAAAGGTTTCCTGCGCGCACTGAAAGCCTTGCAGGCCTACAACGAAGCGTAGCTTATGCACAACGCTTTGAAAGAGCGCGATTAGAACGAGAGCGCCGCTTGCGACCGCCTGAGCTTTGTGCTAGTGCTGATCTTCTAACTGCAGCTTCCTCGCGTCCTCTACGACTGCCACTCAAAACCGCGGCATCTTCCTCGACAACTGTTGCTGCTGCTGTTGGCTATTGTAAATGTAGTAGAAAACCATGCTCAACCAATGTTTATTATGATACTCGTCTTATTTAGAATACATTTTATTTATACTTTATACATTTATTTTTGTACGTAGTTTAATTAATTACAATTTCGATTAAAAATGTATTTTTAAGTAACATTATGTAGTAACTATTATATGCCGTAGTGAAAAGATATTTTGAATTATAAACTGACTGAGCAAAGCTATTTTACTGCTACAGACTATTCTTAGGCTGTATACAATCTCAGAGACTATCACATTTTCACAACGTGTGCTGTAGAAGGTAGGCTACAAAAGAAACGATTTTAGCAATGCAGGATTAGGAAAATTTTTTATTTCTAAAGGGGCGGTATCTCCACCCAGTGAGCGTGTAGCTTTCCATGAGGCATAATCATAGCATACCTAATTAAGTAATTAGTTAATGTCTCTGTACTGACTGTGTCACTATCGTATTGAGGAGCCACTTCGAACTGCACTGCACTGACTATAAATATCAAAAGTTAATATACCTATTAAAAAAAATGAATACTGACATTTCTTAATTCAAGCTCAAACAAACAAAGTATTGACGCAATTGCATTTGCTACCTGAATCCTCCCCATCCCTCATCTCCTGTCTTCTATTCTCTCTCATCTCTACGCTTTTCTAGACCTCTCAACCCTCACGCCTCCCCAACTCTTGTTCGTTACCATGGCGACTAGAGTATGAAACTATCCAGCTGTAAGCAGCAAAGTACATAGTACAGTCTCCTTATTAATGATTTTTAATAGGGTTTATGTATGAAGTACTGTATTATTAAAAAATTGGTTTTGCACTAGGTATTGTACTGCAGAATTTTACATAGCTACAATGTTTTTATTGTGGCACCTTGAACCATATATCTGTGCAGCGCATTATTTTTTCTAATGTATTTTTGTAATGTAATCATCCAAATAAAGGTGTCTGTTATCTGTAATATAAAATTGTAACTACTAAACTAGCAAAATACTCACTTTTCAATATCAAAATAGGAAGGGTTAAATAAAAAAACATAAGATATTTATGTATTTTTAACATTACCTACTCTTAATTTAATTATTTAAATACATATTATTACTAGCCGGTGCTAGTTTCTGTGTTTTCGTTCAGCTTTTACGCATAGCGATTGTTAATAATTGTTTACATAAAGCAGATCGATTTTTGAATCGATTCCAATTAAAGTCATTATAGCTCATAGATGATGATATTTTACCAACAAAAATGAAAGCTACTTCTTTATAAATATTTTATGAAATATCTTTTTATATTATATGTGTCCATATTGAACGTTATTTATTTATAAAATTAAATAAATATTATCCTTATATACATATTCCAAGAATCAAAAAAATATAATACAAAATATGACATATATACGTCCCATATATATGACGAAATTTTCCATGATAATCTCTTTTCCATCCGTCTGAGATCGATTCACGGAGCATTCTTTTTTTGTCCTAACCCAAAAATTGTTTGATACCTATATCGATCATAGATTGTTCATTGTCATCTCTATTTTGTGTTTTGACATATTTGTAGTTTCAATGACTTTGTTACTTGTATATTTTTATAGGCGTAACATTTATTTGTATTAGTGGTTTGTGGTTCTAAGTATTACTTACTATTTTGTAAATTAACTATATATTTAAGCAATTATAAAAATGTGTTATAAAGTAAATACTTGATAGGAACCTGCGTCTAGCATAATAATATATTCGCAATCTTGATATTTCATTCTATCTAATTCAAACCTACTTATTTTTAAGTAACTTTTAATTGCCCAAAAATGGATAATGAATTTGTAGATATATCAACAAGTGTGAAGTTGCAGTTGAGTTACGGCATAGGACATGTTTTGAATGATGTGTGCGCCAGTTTGTGGTTTACTTATTTTTTGGTGTTTTTTCATTTAGTTCTTGAATTTACTGCTTCACAATCTGGTACTTTAATGTTAATAGGGCAAGTTGTGGATGCTATAGCAACACCCTTTGTAGGGTATAATTCAGATCACACGGATAATGTTTTAAGTGCCAGATACGGCAGAAGAAAACTATGGCATCTATTTGGTATGTACAGTCAGCCTCAAAAAAACGTATACATGGAAATACCAAAAACACACTAAGTCCACTTCATAATATTATATCCATGAACAATTTAAAAACTTTGTATACAACATGTGTTTTAAATGAACCTACCAGCCACACTGTTAATAGTTTTGTCTATACAAATTACAGCATATAAATTATTGTGTTCTACATATGACTTTCTTACATAAAACCAGTGTGAAAGAATAACTCGCTGTTTGAGTTAGTATAGTGGGTGAGATTTCAAGAGAAACAAAAAACAACAATAGAGCATGAAGCTAATCTAACTCTGTCGAGAAAAAGACAACCAAGGATACAATCCTCCTATCCTGTTATGCTAACACTTACACTCTTGAAAACAATTACATATTAAAGCACAATAGGGTGTGTTGGTGGATCATCAATAACAAATAACTTTCTCAACTGCAATTTGCAAATTATGGCTGTATCTATGCAGGATTTGGTAAAGTATTCTACAGCTATAACCATTCATAAATAGATTTAGGTCTTAGAATGATTTAAACTTGACTTCGAATTCATGTTGAGTACATTCTTTAGAGGCATGTAGTTATAGATAATACCACCTTCAAGGGGGTACAAGAATATGTCTTGCTTCAACATTGGCCAAACAATTCAACTGAAGAGTTATAGTGACTTCAAGTTAGAACAAGGCAAACTAATTAATTTCTGCTGTACAAAATATAGAAAGCTATGTTAAGTCGTCAATTTCACAATCCTTTTTTACTAGTGCTAAGAATCATCATTTTTTATCAGTGCGTGACGAACCCTACACTACCCTGTGTGACGAACAGCCGACAGAATAGCCTTAGTGATATTTTCACTAAGGTTATTACGTAATACTCATATTTAGATATTTGACTGTTACATCCATGCATATCAGATATATATGTACATAATTTTTGTCATTATTAAAATATTTCAAGATAATATATTTTTGCGAGCTTTGAGTTATCATGATACATGGTTATGGCCTGATATTAGTAATTTTTCTCACATTTGTACTGATTTGTACAAATTGTCTTGACTTGTATAAATTCAATGGTGATTTAAAAGCTTCTAGACTTACATTATACAAAACCTTTTAAATATCCACTACTAATGCAGATATCAGTGAGTATTTCTTATGTGCTGCTTTAACCGATCTATACCAAAAGTAGTTGAGACAAATTAAAATAATCATTAACATCAGAATAAAAACAATCATTTTTATTATCAGATAAAAAAATTATATACCATTTTTTTAACAGTTCATGGATATAATATTATAGAATGTATTTGTATACATATTTCTGACTCCTTGTTACCATATACATCTTGTTGAGACTGACCATACTTAATAATATTACATTTATAATTATGGTTGGAGCAAGAATCAATAAACATAACTAATTTTAGGTACGGCATGTGTATTACTGTCATTTCCCTTCATCTTTTCCGAGTGCTTGGGTTGTTCATTGAGCCACAAATGGGCTCAAATGTATTATTATTCCGCATTTATTGTAATCTTTCAAATTGGCTGGGCTGCGGTCCAGATATCACACTTAAGTCTCATCCCAGAATTGTCACAAGATGACCATACAAGGACTCACCTCACTGCAGTCAGGTAAATTATTAGCTTTATTGTTTGAAGAGAATGCATAAAGTTATTATTATGTTTTAAATAATTGAATGATATCACTTTGAATTTAAAATGTGCAATTCGTATTGACAGTTTCCGTAGCGCATTGTGCGAGTAGCCGGCTGTGAAACGATCGGCCGTGGGTTCAATTCCCGCGTAGAGGTATAGGTGATAGGGCGACGAGTCTCTTGTTGTAATTTTGTGTAAGATAAAAGCTATGCAAGTTCCTGTATGGCCTGATAAACTTGATTTAACAGTTTCATACAGAAATTACTGGAAATAATTAATAGAGACTTTTGGCCTGTAGTATTTAGTAGCATAATATTTGTATGTTAAATAAAAAAAACATTTAGCTTCTGATATTTTATTTTGTAGACATGCTGTTGTTTTGGCAAAACTTTAGGAATAATTATACTAATATTTACAATGAAAATGTTATCGATTCCAATTTTATTATTCTTTAGTCCAGTAAAAGTTACTGTGGTTTACTTAGAACCACAATGTCTATGATGCATAAGACTGTTCTTAATATTAATAAATATGTTTTTGTTAACAGATATGGATTCACTGTATTTTCTAATTTGTTTGTGTACGTTACCACCTGGATTATTTTGCACATAACAGGGGAATGTGATACGCAAGTAAGTATTATTTTCTTACAATAATAACAATGTTTTATATATCTTAATTTGAATGTTTTATTTTTTTTATTTATTAGTTTTGTAGAAACCTTACGGACTAATACAATCATGGTACCTAGTTATAATTACATAGATTCTATAACGAAAAACTGTTGCAAAAGCAAGCTTCTGAATATATTTTTTATATGATTTAGTATAAACTGGAACAAGCCTCAAAATGAATTATGACTCATTTAATGAAATCACATGATTCCTCATATTCCAATTAAACTCGCCAGTATATTTTATCATTTCTTATATATTACGGACTTGTTGACAAACTCGATTTCTAGTTTTCATAGTGGATGGACTTCACTTTTTTTTTGGACATGATAGTTCGTATTGGAAACCCATTATTTCTCAAGTTAAGTACCTGTAAGAAATTTCATTATATTTAAGTACTTTGAAATATAACTAATTTTACGGATTTTATCGCGGTTTAATTTACTTTTTTAACCTAAAATCCGCAAAATATTCCCGTAAGTATAATAAACCATTATTCCGGTATTTTTTAGGATTTTTTTAAATAAGTGATTAATTCGCTCTATCGACCTTTCACTACTTTGCTAGATTATAGATTTGAAATTCTTTGGGTATGGGTCAACAAATGAAAATCTGAATTCTGATACAGTTAGATTTGTTATAATAGCAGCGATAGCCTAGTTGGTTGCGGTACGGACTGCCTAGACGAAAGTCGTATGTTCGAAACCCAAGTGGCATACACCTCTGACTTTCTAAAGTTATGTGTGTATTAAATGTTAATTATCGCTTGCTTTAACGGTGAAGGAAAACATCGTGAGGAGACCTGCATATCTGAGAATTCTTATAAGAATTTCCAAGGTATGTGAAGTCTTACCAACCCGCATTAGGCCAGCGTGGTGGACCAAGGCCTAACCCCTCTCATTAGTAGAGGAGGCCCGTGGGACAATGTTTAATACAGAGCTAGTATTATTATTATAGATTTGTTATTAAATAACGTAACGTTTCCAGCAAGTGGGACCTGCAGACGCGTGGAAGTTTCAACATATTGTTTACATTGTGATCGCTTTGGGGACGGTTGCATCGATATTATTTCACGTCAATGTGAGGGAAAGGCAATCTCATAGACATCAAGAATTGTTGTTATCACCTCAAGAAAGTGGAGCTCACTCAGATTTCTTACGTAGACCTGTCATGTACCAGGTACGTACGATCTAATGCCGTAAAATAATGATTAAAATGAATACCTACCCATTATTGAGAGCATGTATTTTTATTTTTAGATGGCGGTGGTGTACATGAGCACTAGATTAGTAGTTAACTTGTCCCAGGTTCTGATACCACTGTATCTTCATCGAACATTAGGCTTGGCTGCTCGCGCTTTAGCTGTGGTGCCACTAGCGCTGTACCTCGGAAGTCTAGCCGCAGCGGGCGTCCAACGGATAGCTCCAAAATCGTGCACGAGAAAACTCAACTATCTCTTGGGATCTATATCAGCGCTCGCCGGTTTTATTTGGATCTATTTTGGTTCAAACGAGTCTTACAAGGTCTATTTTATTTATGTGGTCGCCGTTCTCATAGGTTTGTGATATAAATAACATTTTTTTTTTTATATTTACGTATTTCGTAAACTACTTCAGTAATTAAATCCATCATAAATGGCAACCCTTTATAGTATGATTTGATTTACATTTTTAGGGTTTTGCACCTCATTATGGAGAATCGAACTCATATAAAATCAATTGTCGTCCGTCTGTTTGTCTATCTTTATGGTACCCTCTCATAATAGTTTACATGATTTGATATTCGTAAACCGCTGAATTAAATTCGATTACTGACGGTTTTTAATATAGCAAAAAAATCTCGTTCGAGCTTAACACAATAAAAGTGACATCTTCAATAATTGATTTCATCTGAAGTTAGTTATTCATCCAAGCGTAGATACTTCAAGGTGTTAACAATATTGCCTAAATCATTAACTTTAAATCCTGTGAGGAATTATCACGCAAAACAGATTTATGTTTAACATCCAAAATAAACGATCACTCGATTAACACGTGCAAATGAATATTAATTCACACGACGGGTTTTTTTTTTCAATATAATCCTGTCTGCTTCAACATAGAATAAATAAATAGAATAGAATAAATTGTATAAACTGCGAACAATTTCTAAATTTCCAAGTTTTGTACGATGCAGATATTAAACAAAGCGGTGCCAAAATTTTAGATTATACGAGAACGTACGCTAAATAAAAATATATAAGTATCTAAAGAAAGGCTGCCTCAGTGGCGCAGTTGTAATTGTGCATGCGTTACGACTGCTGAGCTGAGGTCTCGGGTTCGTTCCCCGGGTCGGCTTGAGTAATATTGGGCTTTTCTATTTAGAAATACTCAGTATCAGCCCGGAGTCTGGAATTGTGCCCTGTATGGCGATAGGCTCGCCCCCACATTATGGAAACGTAATAAATTCGTCGAAAAGTGTATGTACTTGATTACACCTCTGCCTACCCCTTCGGGGATTACAGGCGTGAGTGTATATGTATCTATAGGAAATATCTTATTACTATAATATTATGTCAATATTTTTTAATTCATGATTTATTACAGGTTTCGGTGGAGCGGTGATGCTAGTGACAAGTTTGGCTCTAACGGCAGACCTAGTTGGTGCGAGGACAGAAGCGTCAGCTTTTATCTACGGAATTATGAGCTTCACTGATAAACTTTCATGCGGATTAGCTATTGCACTAGTAGAGAAATAGTAAGTATCACTGCAATACCTACGCATACATAGTCCATAACATGTCCAATATAGTAAGACATCATTTCATATTTGACTTATCTGTCCCTACCCTAGAAACAATAACAAATTGTATTTTGTGGATTTTTCGCTTAATTGAAAATACCTAACTATTTTGTAAACGTGTCTAGAAAAAAAATGCAACAAGCCGAAATTTAGCAGGTTGTTACTTATACTATGCATGCATTTAATATATTGTACTTAATTAATTTATAAATTATTATATGTATACTTACACCTGTATCCTTGAAGGGTTAGGCAGAGGTGCATTTAGTACACTCACGATTATATTATTATAGCTTATTTTCGTTTCATTATGTAATAAGTGGTGAGGTTATCACCATATTGAGCGTTAATTCAAATTCCTTTTTTTGTATGATTTCTGATATTGAAAGTTGAGATTCCCCGAACTGGGGTTTGAACCCAGGAACTCGCCGGTTTCACAGTAAGTACGCTGCCATTAGACTTATGAGGCGGTTGGTACCAATTGTAGAATTTATTATACATTTCCATGTATATGTAAATAACTACCGGGTTGAAATGAATTTAGCAGTATGTGTAGAACATTATAAATAATCTATTAAATAAATGCAATGTTATTATGGCTTAGCATTTCGGCACATTAAAATTATAGATACAAATCTATTATTTTGTTTTTACTAAATACTGTTTTGTTTTTTTTTATCCTAGCACGGTAAAGTGACCGCACTTCACCTGATGGTAAGCACAGTACGGTCCAATTAGAGTATCGAGTAGCGAGAGACGATCTATCCCCCGCTACTCAACACAATCATGCCGGCCTGCTCCTTTACACTACGCCATGGGCAAGAAGGTGAAGAAGCGGTCGAGGGTCTATTGTCAGAGTACTCAGAAGGCCGCAAAATGGCCAACATTGTACCCCAACTCTAGACCCCCAAAAAACTGGACGTACACTGGCTGATCCCGGAACGCGACACACTTGCGTGTGCCACTATGGCGGGTTTTTCACCCTGTGTACGGTGGTCGCTATCTGGGCGGATATGAATATCCTACCACCAGCAAATTCATTATAATTGAAATTCATTAACATTGTGAATTCATTATATTGATATGAGTTAGATGTTATACACTCATTTTGTTTTCTGATAAAGTTATCATAATATTTGCATGCTGTGTGCGATTAACAAAATGTGTTTAACAAGGTGTATACATTTAGAACAGATGGTGCATTTGAACGTACATACGTTTTAACTGGTTTAATTATTTAATAATATTATATGAGTGTTTTTGTAATTGTCGTCATGCCCATTATAACATAATGATAATAGTACAAGTCCTGTATTATATAAACACTGTTCCCCTGCTGGAAACGGGCCTCCTCTACTAATGAGAGGGGTTAGCCTTAGTCCACCACGCTGGCTTAATGCGGGTTGGTAGACTTCACATACCTTTGAAATTCGTATAAGAATTCTCAGGTATGCAGGTTTCGTCACGATGTTTTTTAACCGACTTCAAAAAAGGAGGAGGTTAACAATTCGTCGGAATCTTTTTTTTTATGTATGTTACCCGATTACTCAAAGACGCCTGGACCGATTCGAGAAATTCTTTTTGTGTTTAAAAGGGTATACTTCAAAGGTGGTCCCATTAGCACCAAGTCAGGATCTGATGATGGGATCTCAGAAAAATCGAGCGCAACCCTCAAATTTTATAGTGACGCATAATTTCTTCACCGTGTAAGCAAGCGATAATCAACAATGAATATGCATGTAACTTTAGGAAAGTCAGAGGTGTATGCCAGGTGGGCTGGTTTCGAACATACGACTTTCGTCTTGACAGTCCGTACCGCAACCAACTAGAGTATCTATTTATTTTATTTATTTATGCTTTTTTTGTACACCAGAATAATCATTTTAACAGTACATTGCAATAAACTTAAAATATAATATAAAAGGGGTTTTATCGCTAACTGCAGTCTCTTCTAGACAACCTTTACATGGATTAGATTTAAAGCGAAACAAAAAGTAATGGGTGGTCATAGTAGAGAAATATGATGTACAGCAAAATACATAGACATAACATACTATAATATACTACATGTATTAAATATAGTTATATACTACGTACATATCATATAAATCTATCGCTGCTATGACATAGTTAAGGTATGTCAGGCTCGCTTAAGGGTCTGTGCTTGCGGCGGCGTTATGTGCCGGGTCGGTCACTTCCCTGTATCATGGTTGAGGAGGCCGATGGCTGGCACATGCGTCATACTCGTGAACGGGTGCTGCTTGTGTGGACTGGTCTACCTGGATTGCTCATTGATTATTAGTTAGAGAAAATAAATAACAGGTTGTATAGCCTCATTTACGACTCTGCCTTGTATTAACATGTACCGTACTGTTTTTTTTGTTTCATGTGAATGTGACTTGTTTATGGATGTATGTATTTTATATGTAAATTATTTTATAATATAAATTGTAATGACAAATTACAAAAGACCTACGGCTTAGTTTCTTAGTGCTTCTTCTCAGACCAGTGGGCATTTCCGAAGCACCAGTAGACCTTAACATTATTATGACATGTAAAAAGTGCCCATAGTGGCCTAATTTACAAAATAAATGATTTGATTTGAACTAATTAATAATTTGTTCCAGCGCCGACGGAGCAGAATCATCATACTATCGGGATACAATGGCGTGGATATGCGGCGGCGCAACGCTTTTAGGCCTCACATTTACTATGTTGTTACCCAAAATCACCACAGATACACTCATTTTAAGTAGTAAGTTTTCAATACTCGATTTAATTTATACGAGCAAGTGAATGACCTGATGGTAAGTGATGAATAACCACAATACCAGAATAATCATGGGTATTTTGCCGGCCTTGTATTAGAAAATGATAACATAATCCGAAAACAATATACACTCACGCCTGTACTCCCCGAAAGGTGTAACTAGTACTCACATTTAATTTATTACGGTCCAATAATGTGATAGGGGGCGAGCCTATCGCCATACCGGACACAACAACAGACTACGGGCTGATATTGAGCATTCTAAATAGAACAACCCAATATAACTTTACTGGACCCTGGGATCGAACCCG
Source organism: Laothoe populi (assembly GCA_905220505.1). Taxonomy (NCBI): domain Eukaryota; kingdom Metazoa; phylum Arthropoda; class Insecta; order Lepidoptera; family Sphingidae; genus Laothoe; species Laothoe populi. The sequence goes on from HG992148.1 coordinate 15,154,255, forward strand.
AGACTTTGGCACAGCTCAGTTACGACTGTAACGCATGCGCAATTACAACGTATTAATATATTTATAATTATATTTATTGCAGATAATTCTTCAATCAACAGTGCTGATGATACCGGTACTGCACCATCAGACAATATGATATAAAAATGTTGTATATATAGCTACATATATTGAATGGAGTAAACAGAGTACATTTTAACATTTTTGTGCAATGGTAAAGCTATAAAATGCCGTAAATGGTTCATATAGAAAATTACTTATAAGACAATGTGATACTTTTTCAATATTTTCATTCCATTTTTTATATATTCTGCGCATAATAATTGTTTATATAATTATAGCTTTTCTTAACTACTCGTTACTGTATTTACCTATATAGAAATAATGACATATCATAATCGTAAACTATACAATTCAATTTAATATCAGAACCAGTAGTAGAAGAGACATTACCTTATTGTTAAATGTAATGTTAAATCTCAAAATATATGCACTTAGTTAAATTTAAATTATTTAAAATGAAAGTTTTAGCAGTATACGATGTTCCTAGTGTTTTTAGTATTGTAAAGGTTAATTTCCTATTTTTTTAATATATAACAAAGGCTGACAAACGAGCATGTGGGACACCTGAATTCACCTGATAGTAAATACAATACCCCACCGCCAATGAACGCGCTTTTTTTATTTATTCATGTTTGTGGATGGTACAAGAACAATCACGGGTGTTTGCCGGCTTTAAAAAAGGAATGAACTTGAATGAAGGTGGAAAGCACACACACACAGCAAGTTTATAGTTTACGTCGGTTCTGTAATACAGTGGTACTTACCCAGTCGATCCGGACCTTTATGCTGTAGGCAAAGCTACACAGTGGCTCAATCATTTTCTACCTTCTTTATATGTTATTTTTAAATGCAGACGGATTAAAAATGAAACCGTGTAATGTGCTCTTTGTTTTCTTAGCGACCATGTGTACTTGAGATGAGCAATTAAAAAAATGTTATATCCATACCCATTACATATAGAAACATTTAGTAAGAAAGTTACCTATAATATGAGTTCTCTGTACAGCATTGTTTATAAAAATCCTTGGTGCTCATTTTATATCTTAAATTAAATATGTGTACAGGTAATTTATTAAAAATATAATTTATAATATAAATAAAGATTGTTACAAAAATACATATGTTATTTGCTTATTTCATTAACCTTTGTTCTAAACTCCAACCGCATTAAAGTTATCTTTATTAAGTTCATAATCTTAACTTCAGTTAACTATAGCTTCATTGCCAATGAAACTATAACAAAATGAGTTATAAGGTGGTACCTGTACAAAAGTATATACTTTGAAAAGAAAATTAGAATAACTGTTGTAAACACTAGTTATCTGGGTTTAGATTTTCTGACATTGGAGCAAATTAACAGAGTGACTGCACTGCACTTGTATAAAGTCAACAGCTCTCGAATGTGCCTCCTTCAACAGTCACCTGTAATGTGTCTTGCCAGAATGATACACTATAGCAGGGTTGTCATGTGGTCAACTTAGGTAAAAAAATAATTTATATAATTGTAAGTATCAAGTATGTTCCCAGACTATTTGAGTATAATCATATTATGGGTAAATGTCTTGGCATACTACTCACTCACAGTATCATATCATGATATTAAAATAAGTTTGGTCAACTCATGACTACAGGTGCACCTTTGCCTACCTGCGATGTAAATTAGTTTATATTATAAAATTATTAGTTTGTTATAATCCTTGAGAGGTATGAACTAGAATATAAAAGACCAATTCAAAATAAATACTTTATTATCACAAAAGCTTGCATTGCACCCTTCTATATCAAATACAAATATACATTCTCAACCCAGAATGTAAAGCATAGCTTGCCAAAAATATTTGAATATTGTGTAGGCAAAAATGATGTTATAAAAACAAGGCATATCTTTAGTCTGAAGCAGCCAAGGCAATTACTGTAAAGCGAACTTCATTGGGATCACGAGCCATAAACTCCTTGCAGATTTTAGCAGCATCTTCCAGCAATGTGTCAACAGTCGTTGCACCATGGTTTACAGGGAATGCTTTCCGACCATCCAACTCGTACAAAGCTCCATCTTTGTGGATAAATGTTATAAAGTGATGATTAACCGGATCCTCTGCACTTGGTGTATTAGTCTGACCCTCGAGAGCTAATTCTTTATGTGCATTAATAATGCCTTCAGACTTTTCCAATAAGGCTCCACGAGAGGCAGCATCTAGAGTCTTAGCTTCATCAAGGAACTTCTTCATGTGCCCGTCAGACAGTTCAATCTTGTCAGTGTTATTAGCGACACTGTGCACAAGAGCAACAGTCCCACAAGCATTACTTATATTTTGCTTCATATAGAAAATATTATTAGAAACTTCTTGGCCCTTAGATAAAATTTCGCTTTCTTCTTTTTGCTTGTGATTTTCGTAAGCTTCAGAAACGGGGAAAAGTAACATCACAGAGAGAACAGGGCGCGGAACCCATGAAAGCATTTCTTCATCCAAACCCATTACATCCACTATGTTCCATTTAGAAGATACACCCAGCTTCTGAAGGAATTTATTCATCACTTCAGGATTGGATTCCAGTGGAATTAAAGTTTCCGTCGCCATTTCTAACAATTAATCTGTAAAGAGGAAAACCGTATTGATCGAGGTTACCGGCTTCTAAAAAATACTAAAATATTTCTGCAATTACTGTCTAAATAATAATATAAGCAATTGTTACCAAATTTTGCTGCTTGGAAATAGAAGACAACTCGTGTTAACGTATCGACGTTAGTACTAAGACTTCAGACTATGAATTCGATGGAATTCGATCAATAAAACCAAACAACCCGCTTCGGCGCCTATTTGTGCCTATTCATGGGATTGAGTTGCCACATTTCAAAATACCCTCAAGGCACAGGGCACAGACTATTGGGCCAATAGTACTTTGGATTTATGTAAATTTCGTTTACTTTGAGATCATTGTTATATAAATTGATATGCCAGAACAAAGACACACAAAAAAAATATGTAATCGATAAAATATTCGAAGATAATGGTTCTACGTCTGCCTCCTTACCACCCAGACTTAAATCCAATAGAGATGGCGTGGGCTGCTGTTATGGGTTACGTAGCATCAAAAAACATATCCTGGAATACTGAGCGTACCATACCCTTAGAGTAGGCAACCAAAAGGAGACGGCATTACGCTCGAATCTTGAACAAAAATTCAGCAATGTCGGTGGGGGGCTTCGTACAACTACAAATATACATGTGCACACAAATGCAAAATGTAATCACGTCGCTACGCGCGCACACTACACCATTTCATACAACACTGGCAAATTTATGCACACAGTTACAAATTTATCTTGGTGTGTAATGTATTTACAGTGTCATATATTGACAACTGTGTAAAAACAGTAGAGCGTAGCAATGTCGACACGAGGTATAGATAGCGTTGTCCTTATCTATCGATAGATAAAATAAAACAATTATAATTTATAAAATGTTTTAAGATTATTTTTTATGTGTATCATCTTTTCTATCGTTTTCTTGCAATCTCTGGGTGTGATTTCGTGAGAAGGGACGGAAGTAGAGAGGTGTAGTTAAAAATAGTGTAAATTAATATTTCTAATTTAATCGAAATACTGTTAAGATAATAAAGGTACTGAGAAAAATACAAGCCAAATAAGCAAAAATAAAAACTTTATTTTTTGGCAAATGAATTTTAAATAATACTCCTTTAATTTATTTAAAATGGATATCCAGCTGTTGTTACATTACTTATGACTAAGCTATAATGAGGTAACAATAATCTTACTATTAATGAACAACATTTTAAGGATACCACGACATGCGTTGAGAAAAAAAAGTAACACCAGTATTCAATAAAAGTAAAAGGTTAATGAAATTTTCAAAATAACAATGAGCATGACCAAATGCGAATTTAATTAATAATAAAAAATATATATATATTATATCTAATTATAACAATATTATAGTATTGTAGCGATAAGAAAAAACCATTTTGCCACAACAGCTTTTTTAATTTTGGCAATTTATCAACAAATACATCATACATACATCGTTTCACAAATAGAGTTATATGAATGTTTTTAGACTCTCGCGATTTGAATACATATTATAAAATTAGGAACGGGTCTTAATCGCGCAATACTTTAATGGTATAAATACCACAATTATTTCCCGACGTTTCGACCGAGTTGCATCGGCCGTGGTCACGGGCTGACTGAGTAGATTTAGTGCCGTCTTCGTAAGGTGGGCTTTCGTGTAGTGGGAGTATCGGTAACCAGTTTAGTGGGGGTTTTGATAACTACCTTCCCTTGGTTTCTATTTTTATCAAAAATACTGTCGGTACTTCGACAAACCACACTGACAGTATCCTCGCGCTGAAGAGTTGACTCATTCTGTCGACGCGGTTTACATATACTTATGACAGGATTCCATGTTGTTGACAAACGGTATCCATCCTCTCGGTTCAAAATTCTGATGTTTTTTTATTTCTACCGCTTCATGTACTATTATGGAGTAATAATGGCGATCGGTGGATAGAACCTGTGGTTGGTGTAGTTCTATCCAATGATTAGATCCAGACTCCAGAAAATGCTCAGCCACCGCTGAATTGTTGATCTGGCGGTTTTTTTACAGCTGTAATGTGTTCCTTGACCCTTTGACATCTTTGGCGATCTGGCGAGCCGCTGCGTGTAATTTGTTTTTAGGTGATAGGTGCTCAACAATGTAAAGCGGCGATTTATTACCTCCAATGCCTATGTGAGCAGTACTGAGCTTGTCGTTTGGATTTGCCTTATTAAAATTTATTGTTTTCAACAGTGGCTTTTTTTAGATGCGTAATATTGTCATTAAAAGGTAGCGAGTCATTATTGTTCCTTGACTTGCCGGTTGAGTCAATGGGGCGTAAAGGTGTATTACTGTATGTCAGCACATGGAACACAACAATGACGGCCGTTGCAAATTATTTTAAGATGTATTTGATGATTACTAACTCGTTTTGAGGGATTCCGATTCAGCAAATATACCACTGGAAAGTACACAACACGACCTTTCTAATGGTATATAGTTTGTGAGAAAAGGTTCTGTTATTCCATAAAATTTCAAATTCAATAAGCGGAGCCAAGATATACAGTGTAACTGGTAACGAATGCGATTAGCGAATGCTGCGAATGAAATTATTGTACGTCATTGAGAGCGATTATCGCCTGTTTTGGTGTGGTAGCCGGGTAACGGCTATATATTATGAAGAGCATATAAATAGGGCTTGAGATCTCGACATAAATACAGGGTGTCCCAAAAGTCGACGTCAAGCCGGAACCGGGTGAAAAGGCAAGTCATACCGGTTATCAAAAAAATCTAAGTTGCATGTTTTTAAAATTATAGGCATGGCCCGCGCTTTTTCAAAGTATAATCCTAACTTTGCGCATTTGTGTGATCTTACGTAAGAACTATTAAGACTCCCTCCCACCCCTTGTAAGAAAAAATATGACATGATCGACTCCCCCCCCTACATCATCTTACGTAATAAATGAATGGCGCCAAAATTCATACCTAAATATTTTTTTAAATATACCGGATACATTTATAGGATCACACTTTTTTGACAAATACTTTATTCTGGTTTTGGTATGTTTTGTGACATTCTTAGTGTGTAAGAACTATTTACATTAAAAGTATGTGTTTAGAAGACAGTCCAGATGGATTAGTAATTTTATCGATAACCTTTATTTAAGTAGTAAGTTTGTCTACAACACTATTTGAGTCTTGCATAAACGACAGTGTTACCACATAAACCACAAAAAAATGCCAGTGTAATAAAGTTTATGAAATTGTAAACTTAGTCGATATGTCAACTCTCCTAATATTTTTAAATTATAAATTAAGTTAAGGAAGCATAAATAAAGTAATCCTACTAATATTATAAATGCGTATGTTTGGATGGATGCATGGTTGTTTGATATCCAATCACGCTACAACGGCTGGACGGATCTACTTAAAATTTGACACAGAGATAGATTATAGTCTGGAAAAGCACATAGGCTACTTTTTATCCCGGAGAAATATACAGTTCCCATGGGATAGTTTAGTTTTTCACAGAGCAAGGGATCGACATGATTTTTTGCATAGTGGCAGTTTAGGGATCAGAAAATGACAAAGACCACTTTTAACTCGAAAAAATGCACGCTTTCTTTGGGATAGCAAAATATAGAAGGTTAAAATGCTCCAAGACCTACACGCGGGCGGAGCCGCGGGCAACATTAGTTAAAAATGAATATTAAAAAAACCACTTGCGTTTAAGATATTGAATGCAAATAATTTTTACACTACTGTGGCTAAAAGTTTAACCTGGCAACATTTATTACCCGATGATAATTTTTAGAAATTATATGTTTTGTTGCATTTAAGGATAATATTACTTTAAAAAAATACGTCCAGGTGAAAAATAATGTTGTATTTTTGTAAGTTTGATGTGTCAGATCTATTTTTACATGTTAATACCGCTACAGGCTCGCAATTTCAGGGAGCTCCATTCGCACGTGACATCACTTTTTTAGTGACGGATCACGAAGCGCAACTAGTTTTATAGAACGTGTATGAGCACCGTGCTCTTACATTTGTCAAACGGGGTAAGCGCTCAATGGCGTCTCCAGTGTTAAATACTCTAAGACCATACCCGAACCTCCACTTGCAGCAGGAAATGCAAAGAGCATTATAATACTACTGAAAAGGAAATGTCATTTCTGAATTCTGAATGGCTAGTTCGTACTTTGTTATTTTGTAGCGTCGCTATCTACATTCTGTGACTGGTGATATTTGTAAAATTATAAAATACTTTTTCCAAGAGATGTCGTTCATACACGTATATAAATTCTCTAACTCTGTTTTTGGGTTAAACCATTTTGATCGAAATATTTAACATGTTTAGCAAACATTTCTAACCAGTTCCTCGTCAGCCCTGTGAGTATTTTGGTATATATTTTATGATAGTTTATATATATATATAGTTTATTTATAAGGGATAAAAAAAGAGAGAATGTAACAAAAAATATGATACTGACAGATAATGTTCAGTGTTGCAAGTTGCAATTAACATGCGTTTTCTGTGCAGTGTGATTACTGATATTATTACTACACTTGAATATGACATGACATGTGTAGAATGTTGTTCATGTTGTGTGTGTGTTTTTTTTAGATAAAATGGATTTATTATTTTATTAGAATCATGACTTATATAAAGTTTAATATTTATCAATACGTGTATAGACGTGAAAAATAAATTAGATCTAGCTATATTACGTCGAAATGGCAGTTTGTGGCCTTCGAACAATATTGCTCATCGTTTGCGTGCTCGAATTGGTGTGTTATTTTGTTATAATTATTACTCATACTTCTGATCTTATATTAAAAGTATTTATATAAATTGTAAAAAAATCTTATTATTTAATTATTTTCTTTTTCTAAATGTTTGATAATACTGTGGTCAACTAATTTTCTTTTAAAAATATGCCTGTATCAATTTATAATGAATTTATTTCGATTAGATTAAAATAATATGCAAAAACACAATAGAAACCATGTTCCTGAATACACCTAAGTTTCATTTTCAGATAATTACAATACAGCGGCAAGTTTTTGACTTTTTGGGTTACATGTGGTTGCCAATAATAACAAACTTTGTGAATATACTGTTGATAATATTTGGATCATTTGGAGCTGTCTTGTGCATCACAAAGTACCTCATAGCAGTAAGTACACATGTTGCAGAACCTGTGTTTAAAGTATTCCTATGTGACCTACTTTATAGCTTTCTCTAAGTCGTGAGGTAGAATATTGTGATATAACAGATGTTTTGAATAATTATTTAAAGTCAATGGCCGTTTAAATATACAGAATACCTTTTTTTAATACTATTAATATTTTAAATGATATTAAAGTAATTTCTTGTCTTTTCACTCATGAATAAAATAATAACTGAAAAAACATTTTTATTTCAGTATGCAATATGGAGTTTCATGTGGTTATTATGGAATATCTTTCTGATTTGTTACTATTTAAATGTGGGTTCTTTAAATAGGGTAAGTCTCAATAGAATTTTTAATATACTAGTAAATTTAATTTCTTTCAGTATTCATTTTCTCTAATGATTTCCTCTAGGCAGCCTGTCGTATAATATTAAAATTGTTGTTAATGTAAATTTGTTACTATAGTTCTATGTTTGTGTAGATAAATTAAAATACCTATTGAAAAGATACAAATAATTGAATTAATGTACATAAATTTTGTAAAAGGCATTACTTAATTTTTGCTTGTGGTAGGATATTCATATCTGCATGGATAGTGACAACTATCCACCAACACAAGCGTGTCGCATACACTGGTACATTTGGTTTTTGTTGGGGGTCTAGAGTTGGGGTATGATGTTGCGGCTTTCTAAGTACTATGACACTAGACCCTCAACTGCTTTTTTACTTTCTTGCCCCATGGAAAAGCTACACAGCAGGCTGGCATGGTTGTGTTGAGTAGAGAGGAATAGATTGTTTTTCACTACTTGATACTCTAACTGGACGGCACTGCACTTACCATCAGGTGCAGTGTTCTCACTGTGCCATGCCAGGATAATTACCGTACCAGTTACATCTCTAGCATTCAAAATTCAAAGTTTATTAGAAACCACAAGTATCATTACAAGTCCTGTTATTCATTGAGAAGCAGAGATAGTTTCTGAGTATTCAAAGTTACTAAATTATCTTTTAAATGTTGACTATGGCACAACACACACACATGCTGTGTATTTATGTGCATATTGTATATGCATCTGGCACACTACATGTGTTTTACTTTTGTATAATCTGGATTGTAGAATATTCATTTGAGTTTGAATTGAAAGCTTAAATAGATAAAATGTCTTGAGACAATATAAACCCATACATAAAGAGGATCTGACTTCAACTAACTTTTTCGCTAAGTAAACACTTTTCAAAGTCCCTATTGAATATTTTTTACTTTTTGCTCTGCCAGAATTTAAATCAATGTCTTATCTGGCATTAATATTGTGAAAAACAGCATATAGCACTCCAGAAATAATGTAGCTCTTTATGTAAGAATACTTCAGAATTGGGTCAGCAGTTGCACATATTACCTCTGAAAAAGGAAATCATAGTGAACTTACATACTTCACCCTCTTGTAGTTTAGTGTTATATTAGTATAAATTAAATAATAATATTACAATAATTTCATATGTAATATGAAATAATAATAAGCAGCGATAGCCTAGTTGGTTGCGGTACCTACGGACCGTCAAGACGAAAGTCATATGTTCAAAACTCAAATGGCATACTCCTCTGACTTTTCTAAAGTTACATGTATATTAAATGTTAATTATCACTTGCTTTAACGGTGAAGGAAAACATCTTGAGGAAACCTGCATACCTGAGAAATCTTATTAGTATTTCGAAGATATGTGAAGTCTACCAACCCGCAATAGGCCAGCGTGACGGACTAAGGCCTAACCCCTCTCAATAGTAGAGGAGGCCCGTGCCAAGCAGTGGGAAAAATTTTAATACAGGGCTTGTGTTATTATTATTATTTTTTATTCATATGCAAATTTATATTTTCTTTACAGGAAAGCGGTTTGCTATCCTTGGGGACAGAGAGTGTGAGTTGGTGGGAAAGCAATGGTTGGGGATGCCAGCCAGTGTGGGGAGAAATGGCTGGACCTATTGTATGGAGGCCAGCAAGGGTTGATGGTTGTTTCTTTCAATGGTATCATATAGAAATTGGGCAGTCCGCTCTAGGTGCTGCTTTTGCTGCCACGGCTTTGCCACTTACGATAGTTTTAGCTTATAGTACTTTCAAGAAACAACCAGCTTCAGGTAATTCTACTATGGCTTACAGTATTACCAGATTGAGTATTAATTTTGTAATATTAAGTAGCTTTTGAATACACATTAAATATATGTATAGATATTTCTTTTTGTTTTTATAGTATATTGAATCATAAGTTGTTTTTTCTTTACAGATGAAAGCTCAACAACACGACGTCCAGTTTACACGATAGAGTTGAGTCCTGCCGAAACAAATATAAGTGAAAGTTCATTAAAACCAATGACGCCTCGACGTGTCAAACGACGCTCGGGTTCCCGCGGCAATGGGTCATCAGTTCGAAAATCCCGACGTTCATACAGAAATGGAGGGTACCTTGCATCAACAGCATCATTGCCTCGTGAACCAAGATCATCGCGTCCTACATCTGCACATTCCTCGTATTCAAATTTCCATGGGGCTCGGCCGGCGTCATACCACGTTACACATAAGGAAGGACCACTTCCTGAACCCGAGATAAAAACATACGAACCGCCCCCGCCGCCGCCGCCGATCGAGTCTGTGCAGATAGTGACTAACAGATACAGCACTATTGGGCGAAACAGTATGAAGTCAGGTTATGACGTTGTCAGACCATACAATGAAACCCTTCCACCGAGGAAATGTGACGCAAACATGACAACTTATGACAACGTGGAACATGCGTCGGCTTTCAGTCATGAGAGGGGGTCGGTCGCGACGAGTTATGATGTGAGAATGGAGAACGGTGCATGTGAGTCTGAGTCACACGGGTCGCACGGGTCATGTGGGTCGTGTGGGGCATGGCAGTCGAGCCAGGCGTGGCCGGCGCCCCCGTACAGTGCGCGCGCCACCCCGCAGGCGCCGGGCCCGCCCGCCTACCAGGCCTTCAACGAACTCTACGACGTGGCGCCATAGCGTTCTCAACAAACACGACTCTCACTTTAGCTCTCACCGTTAGTGTGCCTTATTCCAGTGATGCTCACTTGTTAAATGCCTTATTCCAGTGATGCTCACTTGTTAAATGCCTTATTTGGTTACGAAGTCCTAATCTTCAGTGTGTTGAATTTGCAGGGTAATTATTTTACAATATTTTTAGAGTGTATAAGTTCAATATAAATAGGATCTAGTGTTTACTGTAGTCATTGGTGCAAGTGAGCACTTTAGATAGTTACTGTTTTAAGACTATAGCTTTAATTATACTTACATTTAATTATCATTTACACAAAAATTGGTTGAGAGCAACTTGTTAAACTTTTGAGTTTCTTTACAATTTTTATTTATCTGTTTTCAGATAGATCAGATCATTCCATTTTTATTATGTATGTATGGTTATTGACTTTATCACAAAGATCTGATTATTCTAATATAATATAATTATACAACGAATAATGTGGTAGGTATATATTTTTACACTAGATAGTGTTAGATATAAATACCTACCAAATTCTTTAGTTAATAGGTTATCACATTCCACCGCGCAATTTAGTTTCATAAAAGATGTAAGAGCTAAAGTGTGTTAGCAAAATTCGTACTTATACACAGTTAATAAACTTTTTTAAAACTGTTGATTAAACAGTACTTATACTATGAATGAAACATTTCACTTGCCATATAATACTATATTAAATTGGGCTATTGGTGACTTAGCTTTCGTAGGGTGCTTAGCTCCTACTTAGTCTTTTTAAAATAAGTAGCACATGTCTACATACTTTTATAAATGTATAAACCTTGAGTATTAATAATTCTCCGTCCAGTAGACATTTAAAATAATGTATTAGTATACACGCTGATGTTTATCTTATAAATCTCGAAGCAGCAACGGAATTGACGAAAAATAACATATTATGTACAATCATTTTGTAATCTACATTTGAGCCAAACTATGATATAATTTTTTATACCAAATATACACTATTCAGAACTGGCGAAACTTGTTTTTATTTAATACTAGCAGTTGCTCGCGGCCCCGCTCGCTTTGAGATTATTTTTGGGAGAGGAAGTATACAATCCAAGGAGTTGTCTTCTACACTGACGGACCTGTAGCGACCGTCCTGCTTCTCAGGTATTGTGCCTGAATCTTGAGATTGCATCTAAAGAATACCTTAAGTTAACCCCTCACTTTGCAAAAAATGTAAACACGTATTTCTCTTATTTCTTACCAAGAGCCTAAATATGAATTTTCATTACGGATTGCCCATACAAACTTTTAACCCTTTTAAAAATGATCTTTAAAGGGGGTGAACCCCTTTAAAGATCATTTTTTGAGACAATAGATAGCCATTGTTCTTCCAAGATATAATCCATGTCCCTACTGAATTTCATTACGATCCGTGCAGCCGTTTAGTCGTAAAATGGTAACAAACAAACAAACTTACATTCGCATTTATAATATTTATATGGATAGAGGAAATAAAAGAATTCGATTATATTGAGCATTGTAATTGCATTTATGTATAAAACAGATTTTCAATACAGATGCAACATGAGGGTATAATACTTTTAAAACTTAATAATAAAACTAACTATTACATAACCATATTTTTAAGTTATTGCAGCCATTGAATATTATTTAAATAGCTATATAAAAATCTCCAAAGATCACATTCCGATATATACCTTATTTTGTGATGTATTAATATACAAATAAAGAGGCTCTGTATAAAACCTCAACCTTTGTGTCTGTCACATATAGGGTTGCCAACTCCTTAAAAAAAGTTTCCCGTTTACTAAAATATCTAGTAATATCCATAAAAAAGTGTGTAAAGTTAACCACCGCTCATTAAAGCAGTGTTGTGGTACTAAGGCTTACTGACGTCTGGGACTGTAATAGGACAGTATAATATTGAGCTGATGATATGTAAGCCTAGGACAGTTCGCTGTTGACTATGCTTTCATTATATTTTACAATCATAGAAAAAAATCATTATATAAATTATAAATTTTTAAACTTTGCAAACTTTTAGATAATTTATATAATTGAATATTTGTTCATTATTGGTCTTCCTATACTATTTATCCGATTAGATGAAATTTCACATAATTTAGAGATGGTGCTCATCATCATCACGCTCATGAATGTTTCTGACCAAAAGGGGGTCTTATTAATTGTGTAGGGCACAACCCTCTACGGCTTTTATTTTATTAACATAAACACGGAAGAGAACCTGCAGGTAAAAACCTGGTAAGTCAAAATGGTATCATTTCATTTAAAGCTACTGTATTAGATTACTTTAAATTTTATATTTTTAATTGTTTTGATCTATAAAAGTGAAGGTGTAAGAATTTTAGGCATATGTGCAATTAGAGAGATACTATAACTTTTTAAGGATGGCAAACCCTATGCATACAAAAGTTAACTCAGACCCTCAGTAAATATGTTAACTTAAGTCACTCGTGAAGAGATTACAACATTACACTAATTAAACCTTTAATACGTAAATGTAAACTTAAAACTTATTTCAACGTTTTTGGCGTTTATATATTGTGTTTGTACACACTATCGCTACCGACTCACACAAAGCCGGCTGCACATTGCATGCGATTTTGCATAGTCAATTCTTAAAACGTTAATTGAATAAACCTTCAATAAAAAAATCATGCAAAAACGGATCCAAGCGCATTCAGCCTACATCCCGAATATTTTTTAGCACTGGTAACTATTTTTTAATAGAGGCGCTTGATGAAATGGCGCCAATATATGAATAATATTCATTGAATATGATGAGTGTAGTTAGTTCACTGCGGCGCCTCGCGTGTTTTTAAATGCGCACGTATATGGGACTGCACGTGTGGCGTGTTTTTTCGAAATCGCGTTCAGGGCTGCCAGAAGCAACAACTTTTTTCTACCGCCTAGAGATGGCGAAATCATAGAAAATCAAATCCCAATATACAAACTAACAAAACTATTGAGAAATTGACGGTTTTTTTTTATAATTTTGACGTACATTGAATACAAAAAAACTAAGTATTTTATTTTGTATCCAATTATACAAGGCTATCTGCTATACATGCTGGATATATAAGTTAACTATATTATTAGTATGTCGACTGCATAAAAAGCGAAAATGGGGCTGAGTATCTAGCGATTCTCTTTCGCTTTCGAACACACTTGTCTATTGCCCTACAGATTAGTCAGTGTAGAATAAAATACGTTTATTAGTAGCAAAATTGATGGTTAAAGTGAACACTAATAAAATCGTTCTTTTTAAGTCGACTGACCAGGACTGAATAAGTCATCTCATTTTGATGTACTGACCGCTATGGGGTTGCAAAAAGTCATCTCATTTTTATGTCTGGACCCGGTAGGTATTATACAAATGTTTTATCCAATTATACGATCTGGCAGCCCTGGTCGCGTTGTGTTACGTCGCGAGCCGTATAGGTACATTGTATTTGTCGCCGCAGCTGCAGTGAATCTGTCAGCAGTAGTGCGTGGTCAGATGGCGGGGAGCTGCCTCCTCTCAGCGTGCGTGAGGTCCGGATGCCACACGTCCACGATGAGCACGAGCCGCGAGCCGGTGCCGTTGTGCCACACCTCGTGCTCGAAACTGTCGTCGAACATCAACACCTTGCCGGCTTGCCATTGTCTGGAATTAAACAATAAGAGTAAAAAAAAGTTAGCAATTCACATTTCACACACGGTAGAAGTGAAACTTCTGAAAAGTTACCTACGAGTAAGCTTTGTAATACGCAGGCACATACACGCGTATTCACACACATACTAAGTACTAACTACTAAAATATTTCAAAACCATTAAAGAACTACGTCAATGACAGTAACCGATTCGATTCCACACCATCCCACTCGATCCCACTCTCTTAGTCCTATAGATTTATGTGTTTGTCTCTTTTTACTGTCGCTTTTTCGTTCCATCGAGTTTCAAATCACAGCGATTCTAAAGAAGTTTCAATTAAATAAAAACAACGAGTACAATGGTCATGATAGTCCTGTTGATAGTAGTACGGACTGTCAAACGAAAGTCGTATGTTCGAAACCAGCACATATGGCATTCACCTTTACTTGTTTTTTTTTATTCCGGCACGGAAAAGTGACCACACTGCGCCTGATGGTAAGCGCAATGCCGTCCAGTTAGATTAACAAGTAGCGAGAGACAATTTATCCCCCGGCACTCAACACAATCATGCCGGCATGCTTCTTCACACTACGCCATGGGCAAGAAGCGGTTGAGGGTCTAGTGTCAGAGTACTCGGAACGGTCAATCTTTTGATCATTTTGCACAAACACGTAATTTCTGAATTCACGTGTATATTTGTTGTTCATTACCGCTTGCTTTATATGTGAAGGACAATATCGTGAGGAAACCTGCATACCTGAGAATTCTTTTACGAATTTCAAAGGTATGTGAAGTCTACCAACCTGCATTAGGCCAGCGTGGTGGATATGGCATGTGGTGGATATGGGTGCATAAGGCTTACCCCTCTCATTAGTAGAGGAGGCCCGTGCCCAGCAGGGGAACAGTGTTTATATAATAGAGGACTTGTACTATTATCATCATTTAATGGGCATGATAACAGTAACAAAAACACTCAAATAATTAAGCAAGTTAAAACGTATTCACTTTTCTATTTAAAGCCAGATTGTTTTCATGTTTTACAATGTAAAGACAAAATACACTAATCCGCCAATTTAAATGACACGTTAATCCGATCGATGGCGACACTTTTATTGTAAACTGAACGTTTGACAGATAGATTGTTTAAAATAGAACTCAAAGAGGTGACGTCACATGCAGATGCCATGGCACCTGCCAGTGTCTTGGCGTGTAAAAAAATCTATACATAGACTCGCGGGCCCGCCGCCCGGCAGACGTCGTCCTGCCCGTAAAAGCAGCGCCACACCGACTGCAGCGCCATCTGCCGGGCTGATTTGTGAATCTAAACCATCCAGGGCGCCACCCAAACGCATACAAAAAAAACATTAAAATTGGTCCAGCCGTTTAGGAGTTTAGTGACATACACACGTACAGTAGAATTATATATATAAATATTAAAATGAACTCGCCCTCCGCGTCTGTCTGTCTGTTTGTCCGCTAACTCCTAAACCTCGCAACGGATTGTAATATGGTTTTTACCATCATGTAGATTTTCCGGAAGGTTTATATGTTTAATAGTACATATTTCGTGTGCGTAAATAATAAAGAAATTTCGGAACCAAGTCGACAAAAAATACTTTCATGGCTTACGTAGGGTTAATCCATAAGACACACATCAAAATAACACAGTTATGAATTGTAGTTCTTCAAAAATTCTGACGAACATGGCATTTTAAAATGAATCAACTAAATGTTGATATTGAGCAGTTTGTATTTTTTTTAATCTAAATGCACCCGTACGATTCCATGGCGGATATATAAGACTAGCTGTTGCTCGCGGCTCCGCCCGCATGGATGTCATATTGAGGAGAAAAAGTATACAATACAAAATAACAATTTCCATGCGTCAAACTATCACCCCCTATTTTACCCCCCTTTCCAATAACCCTTCCTTAGCCTACGTCATAAAAGGTACCTACTGTCAAAATTTCAAGTCTCGAACCCCAGCCGTTTAGGCTGTGCGTGGATCGATCAGTCAGTCAGTTTCTTCTTTTATATATACAGATTCCTGCTACAGGCCATTTAGATATACGAAGGACACAAGTGTGGTGGTCAAACACAAGCATATTTTATAGTTAAAAAAAAAGTTTACAAGTTTTTGAGTAATATTCTATTTGCTTACCTGATTTCCTTGTCCACTCTTATGTAGGTGTCTTTGGTATTACTCAGTCCTAGATGCATTCTCAGCCTGCAGTTGGTAGGTCCGACGTGAGGCCTCACATGCGTCCCAGCCTCCATAGCACTGAACTTGATCTGTCCCCGCTTGCAACCGACAGCTGCTGTCTCTTGACGAACTATGGAACATGTAATCGGTGCTTTCTTACATCTTCCGGGTATTTCTTGACCCCTAACGAACAGGTCTAATTGCGACCACTCTCCTCTCTCCTTCAGCCCTTCTTTTTCTTGTTCGTACAACGCGCGAGCCGCTTCTCCTTCCTTTAATATAGTCTGCCAGGAGGATTCCAGAGCCCGAGCGAGTTGCTTATACGGTGTTTGTTCTACGTCCCACCAAGGTCGACTTTTTAATCGTTCCACATTGTACAGTGACCGCTGACCAGGAGATATAAAGTGTCCAAGTTTCGCGCCTCGCTCATGAACCTCTTTCGCTTCTTCAAATCGACCGAGTAACAGTAAGGCATCGCCAAGGTGGAAGTAAAAACGAGGTTCATTTGCAGCCCCGATGTCACCTTCTAGGGCTTTACGCATCGCATCCACAGCTTCCTCGAGCTTATTATGAGAGGTTTTGAGAATAAAACCAAGGTGAGCCAGAGCGAGGCGGTCGTCGGGCCAGCGGCGAAGGATTTCTTTCAACACCGCTTCAGCGAGATCTGGCCTGCAATTAAGTTAGTTGTTACGTTTTGCTTTTTTATAAGTAAAAGACCTGAATATCAAACATATGTGGCGATTTGCATACCTGTTGGCCATAAGGAAGGCAATGCTCAAGTTATTTCGCAGGCTGGGATCATCTGGAAATCGGCGTATAAGCAGTCTATATATGGGCTCGGCATTCATGTAGTTCCCTGAAAACAATTCAAATCGATAAAAATTGTATACAAACCATATATATGCAATTTTTGGCAATTAATCCAGGTTTCTCATACTGTGTTACTACTGAAAAATTGTTTATCTATTTTGATACTCAGATTATTTTGTAGGACAAATAAATAATATTCCATAAACATACATTTAAGTCATGGTCATTGTACATACTTCGACTGTTGAAACAAAGTTATGAGTTCTAACTCAATTGCCTTTGTTACAAGGTCACAACAGTTGGTCTTGTGACTATAGTTTCATAGTTATATATAGTTCCTAGTTTCATAAGGACTGAAGTACTTGCGATTTCTATTGTATATACATAATTAGACTGTACTGTAAATAAAGATGATACCTACCCCTAAATCGGATTCTGTCGAGCGTCCGGTTGGTGATTTCGAGCAGTTTATTATCTGAGAGTCGTTCGTTCATCTTGAGCAGTTCGAGGTAGGCGGCGATAGCTTGTGAGAGCAGGCGGTTGTCGCGGCGTGCGTCTGCGGCGGCGTCGAGTGCACGCGCCCGCACGTACCGCGCACGCGCACTGCCGCGCAACGCCTCCGCGCTCGCTCGCTGCTCCGCCGCGCCCCACGAGCCCTCACACGCACGCACGTTAGTACACAACACACACACACACATACATACACACACACACGCACACGAGCATTCGCTTCTCGTCCGACATATATGTTCAAAAGAAAATAAGCATTTAGTTGTGGATAGTAAATAAGTTTTTGGCAGTAGAGTGTGGCTTTTGTTAGATTAGTAATTTTGTATTAGGTATGTCTTTTTTAATTTTTATTGTAGCAGTTACTTTTGTTTTATTTTTATATTATTTATTTAAGCAATGGAATCAAAAATAGGTCAAACTGAAAATCAGCGCTGTAGCATATGCTGCAGCACTAAGTTTGATCCTTTTTGATTTTACGTTATTTTTGTTTTAGTGAAAAACCAAATTAACTCTTTCTTTCTTTCTAGAGATCAACTCTGCGCTAATAATATAAATCACAGCTCGAGGAGTGATGACAGAAGTGAAGTGAAATAAATACGTTTTTTAGTCTGCATCTATAAAAGACAACTTTAAGGGTCGGGCGAGAAGTCGACGCTTTTAAGGGAAATCATGTCATCGGTGGCACGTCAGAGCCCATGCGCGCTGGGTGCGAGCGCGGATGGGGGTCTGTCGCTGCCGCCGACGATGCGATAGAAAATGGCACAACGAGCAAAGTATAGTTATATGGGTAATAGGTATGACATTATGAATGCAAAACAAGTTAGTCGAGCCAGTCCTGGAATTGAAGATGATTGACCAATAAGAATATAGCTTGACTATTGCGGGAAATATTTTATTCACTTAAGTATTTGTCGGTGTATTCTTACAAGTAGATGGAAATGAAAATTCATGCGAAGCTTATGTAATAGGGTCATGTTTTATTAAAGTAAGGCACAAGTGAATTTTACATGCATCAAAACTATTTTTTTTATGATGAACTAAATTCAAGCCCGTATTTTAGAATACACCAACAATCACGTAATACTCAATCGTGACATATCCAAAAAGTTTTTTTTTCAACATTTTTGTATGCGACAATTTTTTTGTCATTTCAACTAATAGTCTAGAAACTTATTAGTGACATTCTTAGTGACAATAATGTGATAATAAATAATTGAATTATAATATTTTAATTTCTGATCACCTAAACACTTTGACGTGTACAAGAAAAGTGATGCATACATAAAATCTAAACTGATCATAAAATGAAAATCTGAAGTCAGTTTGGTACTATCTCTAAAGCTTGATCAGAACCCACGATATTACTGAGGCTGAAGTTTTATCATCGCCCGATAACTCACCATCAGGTTAACACTTGCGCAGCTGCTTTATTGGCAATTACGTGATTATCCCACACACCCGCCACTGGAACTTTTTTATCCTGGCACGGCAAAGTGACGACACCTGATGGTAAGCGCAGTGCCGTCCAGGTAGAGTAACAAGTAGCGAGAGACAACATTTCTTTGCTACTCGACACAATTACGCTAGCCTGATGAGTAGCTTCCTTCTATTAACTAACTTGTGTAAGCCAGGATCTCGGCAAGTCTCTGAGATTGCATATCTGTCTTCATCCAGCAACGAAATTAATCAAATTTAAGGAGGAGTTGGAAATATCAAATGTCCACATCGCTTTATAGCAAACGAGAAACAAAATAATGAACTGAAGAATTTAACCTAACATTAGGACATTTACCTCTGGAGAAGCCAGATGTTAACCTTTCAAGTATCACAAGGTCACCGGTGTTCGGAAAAAGGTAACAACTAGTCAGTAAAAATACAACCCAAAATCAACTTTATTTCCATAACATTAACGTCGCAAATACGCATGTCAATAAGGGCGAGTATTGCCAGTTTTTGTCCGGACACTGGTGTCCGAGTGATCCGTGACTTAAGCACCACGGATGCTACTCGAGGGTCCTGTCATACGATCTATTAGACTTGATTCCAATAAAATTGCAAAATCACCAGAAAATGAAATTACTTCTAGTCTGCGCTATTAATCAGCAGTCTAAATACCTGTAGGAGCTCGCGTTCAGCCTCGTCCAATTGTTGGCGCCAATACTGGTCGCTGGGCTCGCCCGGCCACTCGTCCTCTATACTGTTCCCTCCATCCTCTGCAAGTTCAATATAATGATTATATTTTAAACCATTCAATTCGGCGACAAGTTCCATTACATTTTTATTAATCGACATCGACATTTGAAGTTGACAATTCGTCGGAATCTTTTTTTTATGTATGTTCCCAGATTACTCGAAGACGCATGGACCGATTCGAGAAATTATTTTTTTGTTTAAAAGGGTATACTTCCACTGGGATTGTTGGCACCAAGTCAGGATCTGATGATGGGATCTCAGAAAAATCAAGCGCAACCCTCAAATTTTATAGTGACGCATAATTTATTTTTCATTGAAGTCGGTGTACTTTTTATGAATTAAAAAACTTTTACTTATCAAGGTTCACTGAGTACATAATCAGGTTATTAATTGTTTATGTGCAATGAAACTATGACGCCATTTTATTATAATTATGTAAAGCACTTTAGGGGTGGTCTTCCTTAAACATCTCGAAATGTATTATTCCAAAATTAAGGTAAGTATTATATTTACATACAATATAAGAAATACTAATGATAATGCAACTAACAGTCACACAATAGATCTAACTCCACTCTTAATTAGAGAACTTGCATTTTGAGCATTAAAACTACGAATGATTCCGGTCCCACGACACTGGCCTGAAATAAATATTTGTGGATAACAAAATATTGGTCTCGGTGCGGGAATCGAACCTGCGTCTCTTGTTTTGCGACCAGGTGCGCTATATAGGCTGAACAAAAATAAAATACGAAAACATCGTACGTCTAAGACTAGATCAGTAGGAAATATTCATATTTTTTATAAAATTAAAAACTCCCATCACACATTCATGCAAAACATAGATTTCAATAAAAAAAATTACACTCACATTGTAACTCATGCCAGTTCAGTGTTAGTTTTTTAATGTCAAGCAAGTAGCGAGTGGCTACATAAAAAAGCAGGCACACAAATAGGGTGTAGGTTACTTTTCGGTATTGGTCTTTCGGGCTCGGGTAGGCGACCATATTTCGCTTCCAATCGGCTCAATAGTTCAGCGTCATCCACGTCTGATATATCATCTTCGTCCTCTTCTTCTTCCTCAACAACTTCCTCTTCCAGTTGTTCATCATCGATTATCTCAACATCTTCAGGCACTTCGTCTTCGTCAAGCCTTGCCTCCGGTTTCATTGTCTCAACCACGCCCTTAGGATCTTTATTTTTTTCTGAATTTTCTGGTAGGTTTTGAATAGAAGGTTCATTATGCTCTTCAATTTCTTGCTCTTCTTCTTCTTCAATTTCATCATCGCTATACAATTCTTTGTCTTCGTCATCATTTTCGAATTCTGTTGGTTCAACGTTCTGTAAATAAAAGATTTGTAGAATCCAAACCTTGCAAACCAATATATTTAATAGGACTGACATCTTAGGTGTTTACCTTAGCTTCAAACTTTAGTTCTTGGTCTTCTTCTTCGCTTTTTTTCGAATGAGGTGGTACAGAGGTAACCGTAGAAACTTTTTCTACTTCTTTAACAATTGGCTGTGGCGGTAGTAGTACTTCCTCTGGCTCGTCTGATACTGGTTTTAGAAACTTTTATGATTTATCTAAACCAATGTTTTATTAATTATACTTTGTGTAAAGTGTATACTGTACCTATAGAGGATTCTTCCGGTATGAGTGTCATTCGACGATCAATCGCCGAGGGTGTTTCCTCTCTACTAGCATGTTCTGCACTAAGTGATGGATCTGTTACAAGGACGTCTTGTTTCACACAGTACAACAGATTACATTGATTTTTATGGCAATAATTATATTATCACTACTTTGTTGTGAGCATTTCATAAAATATTTCATTTAAATATTAGAACCAACGAAATTATCTATATTTCAACATGATAAATTTATCATAAACGATACCCCATTTCTCTTGGCAACACAGGACAACCAACATATAGACTCAAATAAAAAGGCCTAAGTGAAATGTCAGTAATGTTTGTTTGTACTAAAATGAATGGAACACTGGGCCTAGATTAGTGAGTACGCACCGCGCGGTGCAGTGGCGCGCCGTAAGACCGCGTGCGTGGCGACGAGCAGCGCGCCGCCCACCACCACCTTCAGCCACACTGCAACACACACGCGCCACCACCTTAGACCATCATTCTGATACACGTATTTCAAAACTTTAGAGTTTGTCCTATCCAATACGCTAACACTATATAATAATAATAATACTAGCCCTGTATTAAACATTGTCCCACTGCTGGGCACGGGCCTCCTCTTCAATTGAGAGGTTATCCCTTAGTCCACCACGCTGGCCTAATGCAGGTTGGTAGACTTCACATACCTTCAAAATTCTTATGAGAATTCTCAGGTTTCCTCACGATGTTTTCCTTCACCGTTAAAGCAAGCGATAATTAACATTTAATATACGCGGAACTATAGAAAAGTCAGAGATGTATGCCATTTGGGTTTCGAACACACGACTTTCGTCTCGACAGTCCGTACCGCAACCAAATAGGCTATCGCTGCTGCTATACGCTAACACTAACATTAAAATTTTAAATAAATTATTTGATTACATCATTTTAATATTTAAGCAGTCCAAGTTGAATAATCACTTAATAACGGAAATAACCAGTTTTGGTGCGCACGAAGAAAGTTGAGTTCAGGATTAAGTCTCAGAGAACATAATTGGATCGTGCAATAAGTTTGAAAGCTGTGGTCGGTGAAAATCGTTGCCGAAAAGAAAAAGCATAAAATGTTTTAATACAATACGAATTTGTACATCATATAGTAACTGGCTGGGTCCGAGGTGTGTTAAAACAATTGCAAATTTTTAATGTGTAACATCTTTACTATCGCTTTCTGGGAGTGATTTCGTGACAAGGGACGGAAGTGTGTAACAGGAAGTCGGCGAAGCGCGCACTATTTGATTTGACCAATGAGCGCGGGGTGCTAGAGTTGGCCGTCAAATGGTATCAACCCATTTTCCGAGAGGTTTGATTTAGGTTTGCGAATGGAATCAAATGGTATAGAACGAAATCGAATATAATCAAATTGAAAAAACGGAATCGTATGGAATCAAATGAAGTCGATTGAAGTCAAATGGAATAGACTGTATAGTAATCGTATGAACTGGATTCGAATGGAATTAACTGGAATCGAATAGAATTAACTGGAATCGAATGGAATTAACTGGAATCGAATGGAATTAACTGGAATCGAATGAATTCGAATGGAATCCAACGAATTTGTATGCAATCAATGAATTCTAATGGAATCAAGTGGAATTGATTGGATTTCAACGGAATCGATTGAAATATAATGATTTTTTTATCATGGCGTGGAAAAGTGACCACACTGCACCCCATGGTAAGTGCAGTGCCGTCCATTTAGAGCAGGGTTTCTCAAACGTTTGGCTCCACGAACCCCTGTTAAAGTCTCTAAATAACCGCGAACCCCTTAACTAACTTGTTAAATTCCCCCAAAAGAAAATAATAAAAATGACTGTTGATGAAAAACGGGCTTTTATTTCAATAGAAAGTAACAAATACAGTGGCAAAAGAAATATCTTTTTAATATTAATATGATGGGTTTGCTTGTTTCTTGTCGCAAATTGAGTAAATTTTAGGAGTAATTTTGGACTATTTTAACCTTAATTCTGACTCGGTACGCGTATCCCACTTTGGGGAACTCTGAGTTAGAGTATTATGTAGCGATAGACAATCTATCCCCCGCTTCTCAACACAATTATGCCGGTCTGCTTCCTCACACTACCCCATGGGCAAGTAGGTGGAATGGTAGTGAATCGGATGGATTACAATCAAATGAATTTGAATGGAATCGAATATAATCGAATGGAATAAAACGGAATCGTATGGAATCATTGGAATCCATTGGGATTAGACCGGAATAGAAAATAATCGACTGAAATCTATCGGAATCGTCTGGAATTGAATGAATTCGATTGGAATACTTACGCCTAGCGTTAAATCAATAAAATAAATTATTAAAAAGAATTCTTCGTTACGAACAATCATTTCAAATAGTAGATGATCTTTTCAGACTATAATGTTAATGTTGTTTATTTATTACCAAGATGAGATGTTAGATGTTACACATCATATGCAACTACTGTAAGGCTCGTTGTTTTTTTTATAGTGTAACAATACTCTAAAAGTAAATGTATTATAATCCAAAGTTATGTTCTACAAATTCACATAATACAACATTAATCATACATATTACCGGTGTTTAGAAAAGGCTGTAAGCAATGGACGAAATAAAACAAATAAATTTCATGAACGTTTATTTTTGTACAGCATATTGCAAAAACTGAACAGAACTAAATGTGTAATTGAAGGAATCTTAGAAGTGTTAGTTCGACAACACAATGAAGTAGTTAAGATACTGTTAACATTTCCGAAACCTATTAGGCATTTAGTGACGTATGGCCAATTATACAAAAAGTGAATATCTACAAAAAGCTGTGCTACCAAGTTAAAAGGTTAGTTAGAATGCTTAAACTGTTATATACAGCACATGCAAAAACGGCACATAGTGGTATGTTAAAGTACTTACGGTGGGACGCCTGCTCTTTCTGACGACGGAGCTCCTCTTGTTGTTTTTCGTATTCCTCTTCTTCAGCGAGTGTGTCTGGAGGTTTTTCACTTGACATCTCATCCTCCACCTTTTAGATTACATTACTTTTAATACGTTACTATTAATAGCAACCCAGATTTTATTAGGTATATCACTGTATAGTGTCAGTTAGTAGTATCAAATTATATTCCATATCTCGTGAGTTCAAGAGTGCTACATCGCCTGCAGGTCAGCATACGTTAACAATTGACGGTAGTTACTTGTGTATCAATTGCAACAGTAATGTAGACACTTAAAGTAATTAATTATTATATACAGTTGGCGAGTAGCCGGCTATGAAACGAGAGGCCGTGGGTTCAATTTCCACACCGGAAGAAATGTTTGTGTGACAGACAGATATTTGTGTCCGTGGTCTGGGTGTTGTGAGACCGAAAGTCTCTCATAGTCCCTGATACCCACAACACAAGACTCGTATCTTAGTGTGGG
Source organism: Laothoe populi (assembly GCA_905220505.1). Classification (NCBI taxonomy): domain Eukaryota; kingdom Metazoa; phylum Arthropoda; class Insecta; order Lepidoptera; family Sphingidae; genus Laothoe; species Laothoe populi. The sequence continues at coordinate 15,179,510 of HG992148.1, forward strand.
GTCGGGGCTATGTGTGTGACTGTTGGGCGTTATTTATTTTATGGCAATAGCGATTAATAAGAAGTTATTAAAAAAAATCATTCTGTGTACGATAGTTGGTATTCAAGAGGGCAAAGCATCTAACCTTAAAAGGACACCACTATTAAAAAGTCCCACACTTATACATTGAGTAATGTTTTCTTTCATGATAAATCGTTTTATTGTCTGTAGTATTACTCTACCTCAGGCAATGGTTTTCCAGCTGGTGCTGTTATTCGTTCAACCACTACAGGCTCTTCAATATCTTCCTGTTCAAGGAACTCTTCCTCATCAACAATTTGATTCTCTTCGGCAGATTCTTCATACGATTGATCTATAAAACGTAAAAACATTACGTTACATAATGTATAAAGTATGTGTCTACACTGAATATAGGTCGGTTCGGCTGTAGATTTTCAGAGAATATCATGTGAGATAGTAGATTCGCTGTTGCATTTCGTATAGTGGGACTTAAGAATCTCCTCAGATTCCATACACCTGGCCTTTAAATTCGTCATCGCATCCATAAGCGGCTAAAATTGTGGGTGCCCATGGGTGGCGCAGAATTATTTTAGATAAGGTTGCCCTGATAATAATAATTGTTCTCAACTAGGCAATACCCATACGTACTAAGATAATAATCTTCCCTACATATAAATAAGATTTAGTAATAATATTATCTGCATATTGTTATATAAAGAGGTAATATCTTTTCTCATCTTCCTGTGGTATTTCAATGTAATAAGTGTGAATACTTTTATGAAAGATATGGTAACTTAAGATAATTAGTCTGTTTCTTTTTGTCTAATCAAAAAATAGCTAATACTATATACGTATATCAATCTAGTAAGCGTAAGTAGGCACTTTTCCAAGAGGAATATGTGTTGAAGAGCGTTTTTTTTTAAGTCAGAAGTATTTTCTATTAAATGGAGTTTCCTTTCTCAAGCCATTGTATTTAAGGTTGCGTCATGAGCTATGGCATTTTGTTAAATCTATATATATAAAAGAAGAAAGTGGCTGAATGATCGTTTAACGCTAAGCCTAAACGGCTGGGGTTAGAGACTTGAAATTTTGACAGTAGGTACCTTTTATGACGTAGGCATCCACTAAGGAAGGATTTTGGAAATTCCACCCCTAAGAGGGTAAAATAAAAGATGAATGTTTGTATGAAAATCCGTCATTTTTGAAGTTAAACGCATGGAAATTGGTATTTTGTATTGTAAAATTTTTCTCCCAAACTTAACCTCCACGCGGGCGGAGCCGGGAGCAATAGCTAGTAGCGTATATAAATCGTGATTTAAAATGATAAAAATAAAAATAACATTGTTTTGGGCAAAAATATTACGTATCAAAAGTTTATTTTTGATATGATGTTTGAATAGGAGGTGGCGAATATGCGATTTCATTTGGCAATAGGAGAATGAAATGTCTCTGTATATTTTTTTATAAAAAAACATGTATGATAATTTCCAGTCAGAGTATCTGTTTACTCGTTTGCCCTGCACTATAAAAACAAACATTACCTGCGCTTTTGTCTTCATCTTCGGGATTAGATGCGTCGTCTTCTTCCAGTACCTCTTTGTCGGAGACTTCTTTCTCTATTCTCTCTACTTCTACACCAGCATCTTCTTCTAAATCGTCCTCATCTTCTTCCTGAAATTAAATTAATAAACAACACACTCATAATGTATTTATTGAAAAATTTAGACAGCATTTTACTCATAATTATATATCTATTTAACTTATTTGTGTTTTTTTAAATGTTTTAGATTTATGTTTACTAGACAAAAAATAACATTATTACATGCAACAAAATTTACTACAGTCTTTATTAATATGTCGTAAGTATTGTGCGGTATAGATATATAATTATAATAGACAACACAACAACCAATCAAATGAGCATGTTGACCAAGCACTCAAAAATAACATCAAAATGTAATCTCCTAATATTCAATAGTTTTAAAATATTTGCTATCCGAAAAGCTATTGAATCCATTGAACCATTTATACAAATGAAAAATTGTTATATCCTGTGAAGTTAAATGTATATTATAAAAATCGCACATTCATAAATGCACTGAAGATTAAAAAATTGCTAATAATTAAAACATAAATTCATAAATGCATCTAACAGTTTTAGCTCGTTAGAGTGGTTGATTAAACAGATATGTAGATGCCATTCAGTTAAATTTCTTAAAAATTCATTGTATGTCAATAAAACACGCATGTTTAACACTTTAAAAAGCTTTAGAATTGTTAGTGCCAATCATGAAAAAAATTAAGTTTCAGTTGCTAATATTCAGATGCAAAAACAGCACACTGTTACTTCTACACTGTTTATGTGCACCTCAATTTGACGGGTTGCGTATGTTTCTTCATATTCATTGCTTTCATCATCTCTTTCATCTTCGTCATCGTCTTTTTCCTGTTGCTGATCACTGTCATTTTCATTATTGTTTTCATCATCATTATCTTCCTCGATCGATTTATCATTTTCTTCGTTTTCATTACTATCATCTTTTTGTTCATCGTTATTTTCATCGTCATCGATTTCGTCACTTTCATTGTCTTTTAGATCGCGATAATCATCATCATTATCACCATCTTCGTCGTCATCATCATCATCATCATCGTGTTCTTCAACATTTTCGTAATATTTTCTGAAATCGCTTTCATCTTCGTCCTCCTGTTAAAATTAAAAACTTAAAACATTTCCACTATAATTCATTACTCTATAATAAATTTAATCGTAATTATCACACCTCATTTTCAGCAGAATTAAAGTTTTGATCTCCATCGACTTCATTGTTTTGGTCCCCAGTTTCTTCATCATCATCGTCATCTTGACTATCGTGTTCTTCATTGCTTTCGTCGTCTTCATCATCATAATGAGTTTCATCTTCGTTTTCTTCATTAATTTCATTACCACCTTCGTCTGTTTCATCGTCATCTTCATCTGCGTCGTCAGTCTGTTCATTATCTTCTTCATTTTCACTATCATCATGTTCCTCGGCAGTTATATCGCCATGTTCATCATCCTCTTCATCCTATATATATATTTTACACTATTTTCTCATATTTTTCTTCAATAATTAAATGATAACTGTATTCATAAAAAAGTTGTTTTATTTTCACAATATATAAATAAACATGGCCAATATTGCTAACATGGAAGATAAATTGGTCTCTACTTTGGTGTTGCCAAATATAAACAACTAGATATGGTTATAATTTGTTTATAAAACCATACAACCTGATAATGATACTTACATGATGCTTCAGTTCCAATGTATGTTCATCATGATGGTCGTCCCCAGGTGTATCTTCGATCCAGCCTTCAAGTACACCAGAGTATCTTGACTCCACTGCATTTGCTTCCACTAAAGCAATGACTTCATTAGTAAATAATTAATTTGGCAGACATACACTGACACAACAGTATGATTAATTTGTAAAAGGTACATTACATTAAATTTAAGGTTACCAACCCCGGAATTCAAATACTAGGATTTAAAGTTAGAAAAACCTGGAAAATTTAGTTTAAAAACAGGATGCATCTTTGTTTTAAAATAGCGTGAACACTTGCAAACTGAGAAGTCATCCTTAAAGTAAGGATTGCAAAAGTGGTGTGTGAATTTTAAAATATGGGACCTTATAAGGATGCTTTAAAAACCCAGGATATTGCTTAAAAACTATCGAGGACATCCCAGGACACTCTAAAAACCAGGACATGTCCTGGGAAAACAGAATGGTTGGCAACTCTACCTAAAATGTAATAGGTAATATGATAAAAATAAAAATATTATTGAACTAAAAAAGACTAATTATATAGAAGGATCTGAATCAGCCTGTAGCTAAGTATACTTAAAAACATACATTTTTACATAATTTAATTATTTAATTATATATTGGTAAAAAGTTATTACTCATTAAATTATGACTAAAATTTAATGGCAGTTTAGTAATTAATTAGACAACTAATTTAGAACATTTTAATTACAATATATGCAGTGTTCAGTTGCCTAGTTATTTATAGTATAGCCTATTAGAGTTTCTGAATGTATAAAACTATATTTAAATAAGCTCTAATACTTACATTCACTAAGACCCCTATTTTCTAGTATTATCAATCCAATCAGAGCCACAAGAACCGCAAGCAGGGAGAAGAATATGACCTTAGCACACCAGTGACCCCCTGTGCCATGCTCGTGTTGTGAGTGGATAAAGACATCACCTTCGCCGAATACTGCCGCAGTGCCACGAGGCTCCTCAACGCTCAACTCATCTGCAATTTAAATACGACCATTAACCACCCTTCACTAAGTAAAAGACAAAGAGCATAAAAATTAAAATACACTACCTTTTCGCCGTCTCTTGTCCTTACGTTTCCTTGGTTGTACGTCGCCTGACATGGTTCACTTTGGCCTGGCGCTCTATTGGCGTCACAGATCCACTTTATTGTTTCATAACCCTGGGTAAACAAACATACAATGAAATTACATATTAAACGGTACGAGTCATTTAAATATCCAAATGCGCAATGTTCATGAATAAAGAAAATAATTGGCACATGTAGACAATTGAAAATAACCTACTCAGTGTAAGACAGCAGCTTTCATAAATTTATTTTAGATTAAGTTTAACCTAAAAATAACCGGCAAGACAGCTGGCTCAGGCGAGAGGACCGATTTTATTTGAGATGTATCATACGTTCTAAAACCGACATACTTGACATGTAACAAGGAAAAAAGTTGATTTAGCTCATGAGTATTTTCATTAGCTGAAATACATTACGTACAGTGCTATAGTTATTTAAACTATTGTGAATAATGTGAAATGTAACATAGAACTGCTGTATTTTTTGACTAAATAATTTTGAAATAATCTGCTGTCTGCAAAGAGTAGGAAACCTCGGCCAACAAGTTGTATTAAAGTTATACGGAAAGATTAGGTATAGGTACTAGCTAGTGTCTGTTACAAACAAAAAGTTACTTGTGTTTCTGAGTACGGTCCTGTAATTTTAATATTTGCTAGATATATTTATATATATGTATGTAGGCTTAAAGACACACATTTTTACAATATTCTACCTGATATAAAAAGCATATTTGTGTCCCTTAAATCTACTTCTTCAATTCTGAAATTGATAATTTCTTGACCGATAGACACTTGATTGAGGAGTAAGAAGAAAAAGAAAATAAGACCGTTTCTGTACGCCCACAGATTACTTAGAGAAGCTACGCTTTGTACGCCTGTCTCTCTGACAGTCACTGACGTATATTATATGGACAGGATATTTGATCCGCGAAAGTGTGCCTATTTGATTTTCGCCATATTGGCGCTGATAGCAGTGCAGTCGAGCAGTGAGCGTCCGCGGAACTAACGATAGAGTTGAGACACGAAGGATGATATATCGACAATGATACACAACAGTCGATGGTTTACAAATCTTATAAAATAATAAAAACATCGCCTTAGCAAAACATATTTTAATCTACTATATTATGTTTAAAACGCTTAATATAATATTAAACCCACCGGAAAATATTGTGGGCACACTGCCCTTTTTTTAACTGGGTCCGTGAAACATGTCTAATAAAACAATCTTCCATAAAATGTTTAGAACATAAATAGCTATTTATGTTTGGAGACAAATTTTCAACATTTATGTTTCTCAGCCATAGTTTTTGTATCACCGAGTCAGTTGGAAACCTATAATGGAAATTTTATAATGTAATTTTATGATTTGAAATGAATATTTCCTATTCCTTAGACAGAATATATCGATATGTATTGTCGAAATTAAACTTGGGCAACCCTACCTGGTTATAATTTATATATAAATTTGCTATTACAAAACAAATTAACATAAAAATTCATTGGCTCCCCGATTCACGAAGAGAGGATGTATGGCGTCAGGACCCTTAGACGAGTCAAAATTTTTAATAAAAATATCGATATTTTTTTCGGATATATCAAACTCCGATATTGATATATTTAAAAATATCGATATATCAAACTCCGATATTGATATATTAAAAAATATCGATATATCGAAAATCCGATATTTTAAAAAATATCAACATCCCTATTATATGTCAAATTTAGTTTCAAATACACTCGAGAGGGGCGCTTCAAATAAGTCAAGAAAATAGCTATTAGTCATTTTGTATTAGATATCCTGTCCATATAATATACGTCAGTGCTGACAGTACATAGTATGATATCTGTGGTTGATATGTCGTTTGATCTCTTTGAAGTATGACGTTATTCGTCAACAGGGCTGCCAGATTGTGTAATTGGATACAAAATGTGTATAATTTAGATGTAGATATAGCGGGCTGCCTTGTATAATTGAATACAAAGGATACACAAATAAAACCACAAATCACACGGTTTCGGCCGTTTGCAAAAGAAGACAGACAAAGATGAAGATGATGACTTTTTTGTAGGCGGGTGTATGTAATGTGAGTTTCGATTTTGTATAATTATTGTCAGAGATTTATTTTGTTTCATTCTCTCTTTTTAATATAAAAGAGAAGGCAAAGTTTCTCCACCATGCAGCCTTGTCTGTCTTTTATAAGTCAAAAGGCTAAAGCCATGTCTGTAGTTTTTATCGATTTAAAAGGAGAAAGCCATGTCCGAAATTTTTCAAATGAAATAGTCACAATTCGAAAGGCCAAAGCCATGTTTGAAATAGTCACAAATTAAAAGGTCAAAGCCATGTCTGAAATAATTAATTTACATACTAATCACAAATAAAACGTCCCACCACATTCCCGCCATTTTCAGAAGTCTCCTGTCAGAGAAATGGCGGCTGTATAAAATAAGTTGTTGCTTGTGGCAGCCCTGTTGGCTGTTCGTCAATCTTACGAACTTTGAATGTTGTGCCTTTTGGTGCCCTGTAGTTGGTGGCAAAATAATTTCTTCTGTTTTATAGCTAACGAGCCACTATTATTACTAAGTATTTTAATGCTCTTTGGTACTATCTAAAGTGCTATGTCTGTGAATACTTACTAGACTTAGTTTCATGCTTAGTACTGATAAGATTATTACACTAACAGCTATTTAGGTTTCGTGTTGTTTTCTTGGGTTTTCCGGATAATTCTCTTTGGTCCGGACTCCGATTCAATAATTTGTGATTTATTTGGGTCCTTCTCCCATTGGGTCCAGTCGGTTTACTTAATATTATTTGCAAATGATAAATACTAGGGCATAATGAGCGAAGTAGTAGTTTTATTTGATGGTTTCTCAACTATGAGAGGAGAAGATGAAATGGATGCCAACTGTAGTTGTACTTTGATAAAAGGACCACATAATATCATTATAGATACCATGACGTCCTGGGATGGCCAAAAAATCATAGCCGGTACAATGTTTTTTTGGTTTCTTGTGGCTAAACTCAGTAGTCTAACTAGTTATAAAACTGCAATCATTTTTTTAGTTGAATTGTATAGAGATTTCTTGTTTTCATGCAGTTTTTATAGTTATAATTAAATGAATACTATGCCATTATTTAATTTCTATAGTACTTTGTTTGCATTCATTACGAACATGCTCTGTTCATATTTTGTTGTATTATTGTATATTATATTTAAATAGATGTACCATTCTTAAATTAGGTAGGTACGGATTCTAAATTTCGGATTTATTGACAGATTGTGTTAAATCAAAGGTGATAATGTTGGAGGAACATTGTTATCATAGTTGATTTTTAATTTGGAAATATTTGTTTACAAATTGACTGTATCTTTCATCATCTAAAACAATTTGGCTGTTTGCAGCCAAAAATTTAACAGACTAGTTATACTTCTCGATTTGACCGTGATGGAAAAACAATTAGTTTATCTGGTATTCGTTCACTGACACTTTTATGTTTATGAAACTTGTAGGCAAATGATAAGCAGTTCTTTTTTATTCATAACATAAATCACGAGAACAAACATTACTCTTACTTGGTAGTAAAAGCCACATTCCCATGGAGAAAAACCTGGTTACAGATACCTTCTGGAACTCAGGGGAGGAGAGATGGTCATGCCGGACTCACCGACCTTTCGCCCCATATCACCCGAGGGGCTACTTGATCTGAGCCCTATCAATTTTCCTACATTGGTGTACCGACTTCAAACTCCACGGTAGCCTTCTGCAGCACATGTGGGATGGTCCCCGGGGAACCTAAGAGTACTCTGGATTACTGCCGCATACTACATATATACTAGTGGGGTCGCATCACGAAAATAAGTGTATTTATAAAGGCCACACATCCCTCGCTGTGCAGTCGCGACCCCCACGACCCCTTCTATTCGCCTTTTATGACAGGCAGGGTATACCGTGGTTGAATTCTTCAGAGCCCACAATCCTCAGGGTAGGAGGCGCCAGTCAGTCGTCAACTCGGCGCCTCCTTCTAGTTTGGTGGCGAGCGGGATCGGTTCGTTCCCGATCCCGTTGAGCACTCTCCTTCTGCGACATAACACGTTCGCAGAAGTAGGCACGTCACGAACTTCGTCTGCAGACCACCAGGACTATGGTGCCATAACACTCAGACCTAAACAATATCTGTCTGTTACACAAACATTTATCTCAGTGTAGGAATCGAACCCACAACCTCTCATTTCACAACCGCCCGCCCTCGCCCTCTGGTCCATGGTAGCTCTCAAAAATATGTATAAAACGTATGAACTTCTTTACAGCCTTAAAAGAACATGACATAACACCTGACATGATACATTATGTTGTATCAACTCATGGTCATTCAGATCACATAGGCAACAACAATTTGTTTCTGAAAGCTAAACACATTGTGGGCTTCAGTATATCCTTCAAGGAATGTTATTTCCTTCATTCTTTTGATAAAGGTATGTATGTTATCAATAATAAGATGAAAAGTTTAATAACCACAAACGCAAATACTTGGTACTCCTTTAGTTAGAGTGTAGGTTCCCAAAAAAACTATTTCAAATTGTTGCTTTTCATTAATACTGCAGATGTTTGCATAAGTACCTATAGCTTGAAATATTGTAAAAGGATAGCTGGTACACAGTTTTTATAGATGCCAATTAAATTTTTACTGAAGAAAGTTTTTAAGACTAGGCTGAGGTGTATTCCATTTGTTCCATGAAATCAGTTTGGATATTTTGGTCATAGGTGATGAATATGTCATAAATAACAGTGTTAAAGTCATACCCACACCGGGCCATACACTGTCTGATGTTACAGTCCTTGTCAACACAATAGATGACGAGGTCATAGCAATAACTGGTAAGTGAATTTATGACTTTATGACTAGCTTTTTGTAGATAAATAGTAGCCAATGTCCTCAGGGTTCAATCTACACCTAATAATCAAAAACGGATTAAAGTTTTATTATCAATCTATAACCCTTCTATGCTTTTATATTAAACAATACGTATATTATTGTAGTGTTTTTAATTTTTAGGAGATTTATTTGAGAAATTTGAAGACATTGAAAATCCAAGTAAATGGTTAGAAGCTGGCAGTGAAGATCCAGAGCAGCAAAGAAAAAATAGATATGAAATAACAAAATTAGCAAATTATGTTGTCCCTGGACATGGACCAAAATTTCAAGTAACTGATAAGATAAGAGAGACATTAAAAAGTCAAATGGTTAATTGTTCTGTAAAATAAATGTCTTTACACTTAAATAAAAATCATATTTTCAAGTCAAATTTTATTACACATAGAATTTTGGTATGAAAATAGTACACAGGAACAGAACAAAGACATAATAGATTTGACTGAATAAAGTATTTTCGTAAAAAATACATTTTACACTTACAGGAAAAATCTTTAGTAGATAACAAATTAGGGTTTAAAAATTGTATTACAAAATATTGTGGTGATTCTAAAATATGTATTAATGCTAAAAGTAATGTTTTGAAAGTTGATACAATAGTATTTATAATCTATACCAGTGTGAGTTAACCACACGCACAGCTTATAAGCAAGTTATTTTAGTATAAATAACTAAGATAGCGATGAAGCTATTAACTTCACAAAGACAAAGTATTGATAGAATATTTTTATACATAATTTCACACCTTACATTGGACAAAGCAACATCAATTAAGTAGAAGGTTTTATAAACCTTGAATTTAGAAATACATTCACGAATAATTACAATAATTTAATATATGATAAATATAATTTTTTATAACTCAATCGAAAAATAACAAAACGAGTTGTACCACCTTTACCAATAGTTAAAAATAGCCCATTTTATGGATAACAATAAATAGATGAAAAAAATATAACATTTTAATTGGAGACCCATACAATTATAATCTTGCGGGCTAACATAGAATAAAATGCATAATTACATCATGTGTTTGCTTCAATCCTCTAATACATGCATTGAAAAAAAAAACAAATTGATTAACATTAGAGCATACAAGCAATGTTGCTGAAAGTAAGTTTGATGTACTACTTAACTATCCAGGGCTAACATGGTGACTCCATCCATTACCACTGCACACTAATTCCGACAAATGCTAAAAACCAATAAATTTACTATATACTGGAAATGCATGATACAAAAGTGAATGACTAAAACAGAAATAGCAATAGAGAGTTCTAATGTACACGACCCTCTTAACAATACATACATTTTACATCTGCATAGTATTTACTTAATAGTGTCCATTGAAGATTCTTCATCCCTGTCAGATGTTTGAAGTTTTATATAAATATCACAACAATAAGTGAAATAAGACAAAATAATGATGTACCTAATACTTAACTACACAAAAATAAATTCAATTTCAATAGTTTTCACTGGCCATAAGGTTTTATAAATACAGTTGATGCTGTGTGCCGAGCGGGATAAGTTCATTTTCTATTTTTGTAGTATTGTGGCACTAATTTCAGTAAAGTTGATTTTTTTAGTGCCTCGACAGGCAGGCGAGCAGTCGGGCCACCTGATGGTAAGTAGTCACCGCCGCACATAGACTTCTGCAATGCCAGGGCACTGCAAAGCCGCTGCCTACCGTTAAAAGTATTTTCATATGAATGGTTTAGATATTACTCCCGGTGATACCTTCAACAGAAATCCGCGTATCCACCACTCCAGGCCATAATTGCTGCGTGCAATAATTAAAAATGTCCTATTAATCTTTCTTTTCCTATACGCTACATAGAGAAACTCATATCACAGTTGAGGATCACAAACGCTAAAAGCTCAAACATGCCCATATCCATTCCGAACATTAATTGATAGCTGCAACGAAAAAATAAAGTAATAAATATTTATACTTTACAAATAAAACATATTAGATAGTTAATCAAAATATGAAATTACTTATAGTAAAAATAGCATGACATAAAACAAAAATAAAATGATATATGTTTATATTAATTATATTCAATCATGAGAGTTCAACAAGATATTTAGAATTGTAAAAATATATAGCATTCTCCGTAATGCGAACACTTTTGAATATAATACCTTAACAAGAAAAAAACTAGAGGTAAAAAAATAAAAAAAAAAATAAGAAACATTAAACTGAGATTCGTGTAGACCTTAAATAAGAATGTTTACCTGTGGGTCAATGCTCGTAGGCATAGATGGAGGTTCATCAATGCAAAGATCAGAGTCAGAATCAGTTCTACGTAATGTGTTATCCTGAAAATATAAAATAAATTAAATAAATACATAATCCGCAGATTTGTGTCTATATACATATTTCTCAACCTAATAGTTATAAGGTTTATTTAGGAAAACATCGTGAGGAAACCTATGCATGTTTTCCTTCACCGTTAAAGCAAGCTATAATTTACAGTTAATACACACGTAACTTTAGAAAAGTCAGAGGTGTGTGCCATTTGGGTTTCGAACATACGACTTTCGTCTCGACAGTCCGTACTGCAACCAACTAGGCTATCGCTGCTTGTACTTGTAGAGGTTACAACTTGAAATATATCTGTATTCACGATATTTGTACAAAAATCCTGCCAGTTATATCAATTTGCACAAAATGATCTCCGAAACTATCTGTATATATAAAAGAAGAAACTGACTGACTGATCGATCAACGCACAGCCTAAACGGCTGGGGTTAGAGACTTGAAATTTTGACAGTAGGTACCTTTTGTGGCGTAGGCATCCACTAAGGAAGGGTTTTTGGAAATACCTCCCCTAAGGGGGTAAAATAGGGGATGAAAGTTTGTATGAAAATCCGTCATTTTTAAAGTTAAATTCATGAAAATTTGTATTTGGCATTTTAGTTAAAAATAAAAAATATATGTTTCAGGATTTTTGAAAATTCCGCCCCTAAGGGTGTGAAATACGGGATGAAAGTTTGTATGAAAATCCGTCATTTTTTAAGTTCAACGCATGAAAATTGGTATTTTGTATTGTATAGTTTTTCTCCCAAACACGACCTCCACGCGGGCGGAGCCGCGAGCAACAGCTAGTAGTAGATAAAAAAACGTGAGTTAGACCAAAAAAAAACATTTATTTTCTGATAATTTCTTTGTAAAAAACACAAAAAGGGTACAACTCGACTTAAATCAGTCGTCACAGGAGGCACAGAAATTATCGCTGCGCGCGCAAAAGAGACAGAGTGAAGGCGTCAATCATTTCGTTTCTACATTTACCGCAGCAATCCAACGCGATTTAGGAAGAATTCAACTCGATATAAGCGCAACTCGAGTTAAATCGACTGCCTCGGTGGCGCAGTTGTAATTGCGCATGCGTTACGACTGCTATGTTGACTTGACGGGTTCGATCCCCGGGTCGGGTAAAGTGATATTGGGTTTTTCTATCTAGAAATTCTCAGTATTAGCCCGGAGTCTGGAATCTATGCCCGGTATGACGATAGGCGCGCCACCTATCACGTTATGGGACCGTAATAAATTCTGCGAAAAGTGGGTGTACTGGTTACACCTCTGCCTACCCCTTCAGGGATTACAGGCGTGAGTGTATATGTTTTTTTATAGCATAGTCCGACAAACGAGTTAGTGGGTCACCTATTGTTAAATGATCTTCACCGTCCATGAACATCACCAATACCGAAAGTATCATGTATGCGCTGTCGGTCTTAAAGGACACGAATAGGGATTAGGAAGGGAAGGGGGAATCTGGGCCTCCGGATATCTCACTTACCATACGAAACGCGACAGTAAACTGTCACTTTAAGTTGGTTTTCTGTGAGACAGTGGTACTACCCCGGTCGAGCCGGCCCATTCATGCTGTAGACAAATATGTCTACAGCGGGGCTCTACCACTATAAAAATATATGTATCGAGTTAAATCGAGTTGACTATCGGTAAAAGTGATACTCGCCCCTTGAGTGTACTGGTGCGTGGTGGTGAGCACCCTGGCCAGTGGCGCCATGAAGGCGGGCAGCGTGTCGGTGAGCGGCGGCCGGGCGTGCGTCAGCAGCGGCTTCAGCAGGCGCGAGTCGAGGGCGCCCCACACACGAGCCAGCCGAGCCTTCTGTACACTGCCACCACCGTCGCCCGAGCTGCCGTGTGGCGTCTCCTGACACCGAATAACCAACATAACACAACCACCAACAATAACACCGATAAACGAATCACATTTTGTTTTTAATAACTAAAGTTGTGGGCACCAAAAGTACACCGACTTCAATAAAAAGCGCATTATGCGTCCCTATAAAATTTTAGGGTTGCCCTCGAATTTTCTGACATCTGAATGGGACCCTGGGAAGTATAACCTTTCAAAAAAAAAAAAAACTCTAATCGGTTAAGGCGTCTTCGAGTAAAATTGAGAACCTCTCCTTTTTTGAATTCGTTTAAAAATCGAACAATTACGATACGACGAGGGTAGTTTTTCATTTTCTGCGCGGTGTGCTATGTGATGTGTTTGTTTGACACCGACTGAGTGGCACGTGCGTGGTACATTGAGAAGGTGGTACCTACGTCGGCGTCTACATATTTATAATCCCACATGCACATAGCAAAATGTTCATAAACAAGTCAAACAATTTGTTGTCTTACGTTACATGTATAATGTAATTTTATCAATAAATTTTTCATAGTATTGGTACGTTAATGTTGCTAGTATTGGAAAAGTTTAATAATGGACAACATACAAATTACAACAAGAACATTTTATAGTTACAAGGTACACCAAACCACATTATACTTGTGCTGGTAGCTACATATCATGCTTTTATAAAGAGTATTATTTATAAATTTTAATAATAATTATAAAAAATATGTTTACATACTTCGTTTAGTTGCCAAGGCATAATCACCTCCTTCGCGCCATTAGACCACTTAACTACCATGCGGCCTCGCTAGATATTAAAGGGAAACCAAAGAAAGCCATAAAGTGAGAGTTACATGCATGACACAACACTGGATAGAATATCTATATACAATAGGGTAGTTTCCTGTGTTTAATTTTGTACATTATTCGATATGCAACCGAATATAATCGGCAAAAGAAACCCTTTTGCGAAAACAGATTGAAATTGCATGAAAATTTAGGTCACAATATTTATTTTAAATATTGGTATGAGCAAAAATGGTTGCTTAGTGGGGATATATCACTATCTCTCTCGCACAACGGCAGTAATGGCCGATCTGAGAACCGTGACGTCGAGGGACACATCATGCATTCTTTTACTGTTATTTGTCAATTACCTCTCCAGCAGATTTGAATGGCGTCTTGTTTACTTATTTTTGTTCGGGTTCACAAAATTCTTTCGATAATAGGTCTTAGGTAATGTAAATGGTTGATTAAATTAATAAAAAAAACGTGTCAACTACCCTATTGAGACTTCTATCTCGTGTCGCGTTGTAAATTAACCTAACCGAATAAATTTATGCAAATTAATATATTTCCAGGAACATTGTACATCGTGTTGACACTACAAAGTACTTTAAAAACAGAACAAACTGTGTACAGAGTTACAGACGTGTATACAAAAGATACTTGCAGGAGTTTCTACACAATGATTGCCATGCGATGTAATAAAAATTAGTGCAGACAAAAGGTAATTTGTAGTGAAAACACAGTTGTTAGTAGGTATATGTTAGTTCTGTTAAAACACGTGTGAAATACGTATTGCGTGCATTTCTATATTCATTAGTCTTACTGCTGGTCTGTCGCTACTGGCCGGTTGGGTGCCATCCATGTTTCTGAGGCCGAAACCTAGCTCGGTGGGCTGAACAACAAATATCTGTTTAGTAACGAGCAAACACGACCCAAAGGTCAGAACAATAGTCATTTTGGTATATTGTTCAGTGGTTTAGTCCAATTGACAATAACTTTGTTATTATTATGCCAAACTCAGTCGCCAGTAGCCCATAAGTATAAAATTAGGTAAAAATATATGTACCAGCCATATAGAGCACAATATATTGAACCTGGACAATACAATTAGTTTTTGCCTGTAACCTATAAAATAAACATAATATTGCTATAAACATAAGTGTTTTATAAATGAGTATTTAATGCAAATTTTCCTCAATGTACTATCGTTCTTTTAAATAGGGTGTTTGAGGGTAATTTGCAGTGTCCGGAAAGCACGATAAATATACATAAAAAGCCAATTAAATGCACTTGACGTGTGCGTATAAGCGGTATATACGTACCGGTCCACCGGTGTCCGTGGCCTGGTAGAGCTGCCACAACAATTGCTCATTAATTACATCCACTGCTAGTGCGTAATTTAACTTTCCCTGATGTACGACTGAAGGGAAGGGTGGAAACATAGGCCCATACGACCATTGTGTCAACTCTGATATTTGTATCGTAGGTAGATTATACTTATTTGATGAGGATGACTGCTTCCATTGTAAATATTACCAAAGTATTAAGTTGTTTTGTAACGGTAATATTTACGAAGTTAATGACACGAAACTAATGGCTTGGATACATAGTGCGAGCTAGTGTCCGAGTGGGCTTGTTTAACTGTCATGTGCAAATTTGTTAGTAGCAACGGTAGGCAGCGGCTCTGCTGTGCCCTGGCTTTGCAGAAGTCTATGGGCGGCGGTGACTACTTACCATCAGGTGGCCCGTCTGCTCGTCTGCCTATCCAGACACTAAAAAAAAAAAGCTCATGTCCAAGATAATAATACTACCCAACGGTAGATAATACTTGTATCCTTGGTATCAAGATCTACGAGGCACTATGGTCACACAACACCCAGACACGAAACAAATGACTATCTATCACACAAATATTAACTCGGTGGGGGAATCGAACCCACGGCTTCTCGTTTCACAGCCGACTACTCGCCCGCTATGCCATGGAGGCTGTCAAAACCTGCCACTGATACTGTAACCTTTTCCGTTTTTTCTATCCAATGGCCTATTGCCCCGTTACAAGAGATACTCCAAAGGGGTTAGTTTGAGGTCACTTCTAGAAGCTTCTTATTAATAACTCAGTGGAGCTAGTCGATCATTTGAAATATATTAGTGAGGGAATTGACTGTCCATTGCCAACGCACTAGCTCGTACTGTGTAACCAAGATAAGTGCGGGTTGTTTCAACGTTGACGTGTACCGTTTAGAAAATGCAAAATTGATCGTTAAAGAAAATAACTGTTATTTATGAAATAGTTTTTCCATTTTTAAGGGTTCGATATTACTTTTTTTTTATTCGTCCAAAGGACAGGCTATAGTCAATCGACCATACTGCCTAGTCTTACGTTTAAGGTTCGATATTACGTAAAAACACCGAGTGAAGGTTCAAGGAACGATTTAACGATTGTCAATAGTTGAAACATCCCGCCATAACTCTGCTCATGTTATCTCGTACTGTCATTGAGACGAGTATGTACAATGCGTCGATTCTCCTATTTATTTGTGCAGAAATATGAAATACACTACAAGAAGCAGTTTGTTAGAACTCGTGTATCTATATGAAGCAACATAAATTGTTAACAAATGCAAACACAGGACGTGGGGGTAAGCGTAAATACTAATCGAAATACTATCTTAAAAATAAAGATATAACTATTCATGAGAAATAAATAAATTAGACATATCAATAGTCAAATTCATTACGTAGTACCTTTGCTTTAGTGCTTAGAATTAAGAATATATGTACACAGTGTATAGATCAAAGAGATTAATATCAGATCTTTGAAAATACTTACACTTCTGACGTCACGATAAGGCAAAGCTTCGTTCTCATCGGTTTGTCCTTGTCTGAAATATTTTTATAAAATTAGATAACAGTAACTGTAGGTACATATTTATGTGTATAATAGACTACTGGAATGTAAAAAACGGATGATCAGCCCACCTTGGCTTCGTGGCGGTTTCGACAATCTATAAGAAAATGGCAATTTCCCGACTGATTTAACTAAGGTAATATACAATGGTTTCTTATATTTACGCGAATATTATACATTAAAATGAAAAGTTTTACGGATTCCATCGTTCAAGTTTTCGAAACTTATTCGGGATAAAAGTTTAATAAACCGCGATAGAATCCGTACAATTTGTTTCATTTTAAGGTAATATAATTTCGATCGTCACACACCACTATCAATTATACTAGCTAAAGTAACTGGATATACACTGGTCGACCTCAGAGTGCAATTTGCCAGTATGAGTCACTGTGGTTGTGATATGTGTGTGTGTGTGTGTATTTTCACTACTTGTACTGTAGTAACTATCCAATCGGAAATCAACATTATAGGAAGAAAAAGCGTTTGCTAATGGTCGAATAAATTAATGATAAACGAAACTTAATTTCAGTGGGGTGAACTAAGGCATAAACGCTGTCCTGTGCCTAACAGTGGAACAAATACAATACGGGTATTATCAGTATTAATCTATCAAATAATGTCAAGCGTGGCATTCCAGCTTCACATTGGGTAAATCCGCATTGAGATTGTTTATCGAAAGTGTGAGTGATTGTCCGTTATGTCGTGTTGTATTGTGTTGTGTTGTATTGTGTTACGTTGTGTTGTGTTGCGTGGTGTTGTATTGTATTGTGTTCTGTCGTGTCGTGTTGTATTGTGTTGTCTTGTGTCGTGTTGTGTTGTGTCATGTTGCGTCGTGTCGTGTTGTGTTGTGTCGTGTTGTTACCCGGTGGGTATGCGCAGGTATGTTAGCGCGTGTGAGGCGGCGCCGCCCTGCAGCACGACGGTGGCGATGACTATGAGCGAGGTGGTCGTCAACATCGCCTGCCGCGCCTCCGACACTGTGTTGCGGATGGCGAGGGCGAACGACATCGCGCCACGCAACCCTGCAACCAACACATCACCAATAATGTAGTAGTTGTTATACCAAAGTGTCTTATGAAGAATTCAAATGAATTCTCTAATACATAAAGAATTAACAAAATCATTTTTTTTATCCTGGCACGGCAAAATGACCACATGCACCTACACCTACGGCAAGTGCAATGCCGTCCAGTTAAAGTATCAAGTAGCAAGAGAAAATCTATCCCTCGCTACTAAACACAATCATGCCGGCCTGCTGTGTAGCTTCTTCACACTACGCCTAAAGCGCTATCTATCCACATATCACGCAAAAAATACAGTTTTATTGAAAACATGCTTTTTTTTAATAATTAATGATTTTTTATTAGGTATCTGGTTCCAAGGTTTGTAACCAATGGAAACTTGACCCAGGTTTACTGGAGTGGAATTTAATTTTGACATTTATTTTTTTGGCAAAAGTCTGTAACCCATCCATTGATACAGACACGCATCTCCCGTGCAGTCATGAATTTTAGTAAGTAGCAATTGTATCGTGCCTTTAATGAAATTGACCTTCAGTAAATATTAGTTTTATTGACTACTGAAACGCCACTTAACTGCCATCCTAATGATACATTATTTTGTAACAAACAATTTTAGAATAGGGAAGTCTCAAATTTTAATCACGATCTCAAATCTTGAGCTGAGGAACATATGTATTCTTGAGGGATGTTTCAGTATTGGACGACAGTTTATTTACCTGAGAAAAACAGCATGTGTTGGAAGTTCATGGGTATCGGCGGCTTTCGTCCTAGATTGAGTAGGAACGATAGCGGGTAGATGTTCACGGCGCGGCCGAGGGTTGATGTTATCTAATACCAGTGTTAAGGAACAAATATCTATCAAAACATTAATTCGTTAAAATATACCGTTTAGCGACATGTCTGTTCTGAGAACATGTTTTAGGACTTTTAATTTTCGTCTTTGGATATTATAACCCTTTTAAATTCAAAGCTTTAAAAACTACTCAGTATATTAAAAAGCCAAAAAAGGGGCCAAGTGCGCGGCGGGTTACCTCTTGCTGTGTGAGTCGTCTCGTTTGTAAATTGTTATTACGCGCAGAGCAGTGTCAACACTTATAGTTTTTAGTAGATAATTAGGTCAAATATTAAGCACCTATTTTTTAACATGTTTAGTACGAGAATTGAGTACCGAGTACACCTGTATCAGTATGTCCGTTGTCTTACCAGTCAGCCTGTATAATCTAATATAAAATTCGTGCAATTGCATGTTTTAGACGATGCTTGACTATATTTGTTGGTCATAGCCCCTGGTTAATTAAAGAAGAAATAAAGGAAAGGACTTTAATTGTAAGAACAAAAATAAAACAACACTAAAAATAAAAAATTAAACTATTAGTTACAATAGGTCCCCTCGTTCACCGATATGCTGAGCAGTACTGCAGCGCTGATTTTTTAAGGAGGGACCTCGGGTGACGTGCGGACGTCTGGTCGTACTCATTAAAATATTAATAACATATAATGCACATTAAATGAATATAAACATAAACTCCCTACTTATTCTATACATTAATATTGTCACAATATAAAATCACAAATAACAATACAACCACACAAAAGAAAGACAGTAATTAGAAAATAAAATTAGTAAAGGATACGAAGCCAGCGATGATGAACCACGGATCGAAGTGATGTTTCGGGAAGGTGAACATGGACACGCCGATGTATGTGAATATAAAGTTCTCGGCCAAGAAGTTGAGCAGCTCGAACAACTGCTTGGTGCGATTGCGAGAGTCCGACGACAAGTTGTTGTACGTGTAGTGCGCTTGACATATACCGCAGAATAGCACCGCTACGACACCTACAACGATAAATAAAATATTTTTTTATCCGTGACCACTGCACCTGATGGTTATGTCAAATCAAATCATTTATTTTGCAAATTAGGTCACTAGGGGCAAATTTTACATGTCATAGTAATGTTAAAATCTAAGTCTACCGGTGCTTCGGAAATGCCCACTGGTCTGAGAAGAAGCACCAAGAAACTCAGCCGTAGGTCTTCTGTAATTTGTCATTACATTCCAACGAAAAATCACACATAAAATACATTTTTAAATTCACATTCACATGACAAAAAAAATGACGGTATACATGTCAATACAAGGCAGAGTCATAAAAGAGGCTATACAACTTGTTATTTAATTTTATCCAACTAACAATCAATGAGCAATCCAGGTAGACCAGTCCACACAAGCAGCACACGTTCACGAGTATGACGCATGTGCCAGCCATCGGCCTCCTCAACCATGACACAGGGAAGTGACCGACCCGGCACATAACGCCGCCGCAAGCACAGACCCTTAAGCGAGCATGACATACCTTAATCGCGTCAAAGAATGATAGAGAAACAAATTCACAAGACAATAGCTTTAACAAAAAAACAAGAAGCCAAGACTAATACGACTCAGGCATCTTGTAAAAACAATTTACATTAATTAAACAGAAATAATCAATACATAATCATTTATTGTAATAGATCTGGAAGATTCAGAGCAATTTAATCCCAAGCCTTGATGTAGTGCCATCCAGTAGGCCTACTCTTGAAATCAATTCCAATCTCGAACTCGTACTCATACAGTTTCAATTCTAATCTAGATGTTATTGGAACTCTTAACTCACTCAACTAAATGAAATAGAATATTTACGAATTAGCGATAGTAAATACTCTATTTCATTTTGTTACTAAAAATTCCGCCGTATTCCGTTAAATTGTGCGCTGGTGTTGCGTTCAAGTGTGCCAATTGTACAGTTTTCTACACAATCCCAATTTTGAATTGGAACCGGATGTCAAGAGTAACCCATCAGGAAAAATATGGTTTTCTCTCGCTAATTGGTAAATTATCATTACCGTCATTTTTTGTCTCATGTGAATGTGACTTGTTTAAGAATCTATTTTATACTTGAATTATTTTTATAATGGAATAACAAACTACAAAAGACCTACGGCTGAGTTTCTTGGTGCTTCTTCTCAGACCAGTGGGCATTTCCGAAGCACCGGTAGACGGTAGACTTTAACATTACATTAAGATTTGATATCTTTGAGAGTGTAGTCTCCGGCAAAATAAGCATTATGCTAGACAGTATGCAGATAACATCTGGAGTTGTATACTATATGGATCTTGTGGAGACTAGGTGGAATTTCCGTGCTTTCCGACGTTTTTGCCATACCTATTATAGGCATCAAGCGTAACAGCTCGCATGATAGGACCCGTTAAGTAACTTCCGTGGTGCTTTACGCCTGGCTTCTACAGACGTAAATGTGCGTTATTGGAGGTTAATACCTCATAAGTTCATTATTTGTCTCCCGCTTTGCTATGGAGGGAAGTGGACCATTTATATTTTCAACTCCTCCCTATATTTCTAATTAATTAATTTCGTTGCGAGATAAAAGACAGTTAAGCATTTCCAGAGACTCGTAGAGTTTCATTACTCGATGTAGAAAAATGCGTGCTATTGTCGATCCTGGCGAAACAGGAGTTACAATGGCGGGTGTGTGGGCGGGACAGTCTCGTAAATCTTATTAATTAGCGAGAGAAAACCATATTTTGCTACTCGATACAATCATCTGCCTGCTGAATAGATTTTTCACACTACGGTTAAAGGACCCAAGATTATAGGAAGGAGGGAAAACTTGGGCCGGTAAAATGTTCCATAGCTAAAGTGCGGCCAAGATACGATTTAGCGAATATCTAGGTCTGGGCCAGTGTTTTACCACCACAAAGGTGTGTGTTTAAATATAGTTTTTTCTTTAATTTCTTCATTTGTCCCTGCATATTATAATTACTCTCGTATTTGTAAGTTGTAATTGGGTAAGATTGAGATAAGAATTATATTGAAATGTTATTAACATATCATTAGAATCAGTAAAACAAACAAGATAATATAAAAACGAGGCTGTGCGCAGCGATAACAAATAATTTTAAAAGTTAATCAGTATTCTTTAAGTAAATCCCAAGTGTGTATTGTATATAAATAATCGTTTTTAAAAACCTTCCTTTGCTCTTTTAATAAGACCTTGATTGACGTAGTTCTTTAAAACCATTAAAGAACTACGTCAATAACAGTAACCCACCCTATCCCACTCGATCCCACTCGCATCCCCTCGAATATACTATGTGTAACAGGAATAACGCACATCCTCAGACACCCCAATTTAAAAATATTATTACAATCATAATTCATGTATTGAAATTAGACTACGATGAATATAAATATTGTTTTTTATGAAATTAGTTGTAGTAATTTTCGACATAAAGTTCGTAATTTTAATTATTTGATTGTTTAAAGTGTTCGTTTATTATTGCATTTAGAAAAGACTTTATTTCATCCTGTTATGTTGCAGTTTCGTTTGTCTTGAACATTAAATTAAAGGGTGACTATTATTTATATGAGTGTTAATTATTTTTGGAAAAAAAAATAACTATTAAAAAATGGTTGATATCGATTCAGTCACTTATTCTGAACAAACTACTTTCAGAGTGTGCGTTAATCATGTTACATGTTGTATATTCTGTCTCATTCTCTCGTAGGCTTAGTCCTATAGATTTATATATTTGTCTCTTTTTACTGTCGCTTTTTCGTTTCATCGAGTTTCAAATAACAGCGATTCTAGAGAAGTTTCACTTCAAAAATATATGTGTTGGAACACAAACCTGTGAGCTCGCACACTTCAGCTATGAGGAAGGCGGCGTACGACATGAGCACGAACAGCGCTGACTCGAGCAGCGGCCACTCGCGCACGTGGGTGAACTTGGTCATGTGTTACTGAGTTAAGGAATATAATAGGGTAGTTTCCTGTGTTTAATTTTGTACATTATTCTCTACGCAATCGAATATAATACGCAAAAGAAACTCTTTTGCGAAAACAGAATCCAAATTGCTTGAAAAATGAGGTCACAATATTTATTTTAAATAATGGTATGAGCAAATACTCACAGGCATAAGCGAAAACGGTGGCGTATTGGGAACATATCGCTATCTCCCTCGCACAACGGTACAGTACAGGCGATTCATAGTACCGTGACGTCACGGTATCAGATATGCATCCTTGTACTGTTATTTGACAACTACCCCTTCCAGCAGATTTGAGTGGTGTCTAATTTACTTATTTTTGTTGGGATTCATAAAATTCTTTCGATAATAGGTTTTAGGTAATGTAACTTGTTGATTAAATTAATAAAAATAATCGAGTCAACTACCCTATTATAGAGGGCCCGGCAGACGTCATCCTGCCCGTAAAAGCAGCGCCATCTGCCGGGCTGATTTGTAAATCTAAACCATCCAGGGCGCCACACAAACGCATACCGTGGAGTTCAGTGACATACACACGTACAGTAGAATATATATAAAGATAGTTAGGGTACGACCCATTTATTAAACATACCTGTGGGTAGATTGATAATTACCAACTGAGTGGGGGTGAAGATTTGCGATAAAAGAGAAAGTGCGCACTTGGTACTAATTAGTATTTGGTACATCCTGACATGGAGCTGTTAAAGTGTGTAACTGTGATCATTAAATTGACCAATACAGTGGTGATCGTCGTTTATGTGCCAACTAAGGTATCCACCGTGAATAGCACTCTGGTGTGTTTCTAAATATATAAATAGCACCCCAGTCACATACATAGCCCTGATCCCACACTAAGATACGAGTCTTGTGTCATGGCCGGTGGGTATCAGGGACTACGAGAGACGCACGGTCTCACAACACCCAGACCCCGGACACTAATATCTGTCTGTCACACAAACATTTGTCCCGGTGTGAGAATCGAACCCACGGCTTCTCTTTGCACAGCCTACTGCGCCACGGAGGCTGTCAAATTTATAGAAATATAGTGTAAACTCTACATAGCGAACTTCTATTTAATGAAAAACTCTTTAAAACATAGATTTTTTTTTTATAGTATAGTCCGACAAACGAGCCAGTGGGTCACCTGATGTTAAATGATCTCCACCGCCCATGAACATCCACAACACCGAAAGTATCATGTATGCGCTGTCGGCCTTAAAGGACCAGGAATAGGGATTAGGGAAAGGAAGGGGGAATCTAGGCCTCCGGATATCTCACTTACCATACGAAACGCGACAGTGAACTGTCACTTTACCTTGGTTTTCTGTGAGACAGTGGTACTACCCCGGTCGAGCCGGCCCATTCATGCTGTAGACAAATATGTCTACAGCGTGGCTCTACCACTTCCGAAATGTTCCGTATGTTGTAATTGCCTAACACGTGTTTACTTACTGTACTTCCTTACTACCGTCTTATTACACTGTGTTATCTTTGCGTTATCCTTAATTCCTTTCTTTTGAAATGTATACAAGGGCAGTAAAAGAAAGACATTATGTATTAACGAAAAATTTTCCTTAATTCGC
The DNA here is from genome assembly GCA_905220505.1 of Laothoe populi. NCBI lineage: Eukaryota > Metazoa > Arthropoda > Insecta > Lepidoptera > Sphingidae > Laothoe > Laothoe populi. Next base: position 15,204,130 of record HG992148.1, read on the forward strand.
GCGATAGAAAATGGAGAAAAAAAAGTGATGTTGCAAAATATTGTTTTTTTTTGCTCTCTCCGATTCCCGAAAACTCTTTATATACGTAATAAAATATTCCATCCTTTCAATTTCGCTATATTGAGTATTCACTGTATTATATATTATACACATATTTGTAACTTAAATCTCGAGCGAATACACGGAATGACCTTCACCTTCAAATCGTGGAATTCATTCATTAATATTACTGACGCCCAAGCGCATAGTTTCCAAAATATTTACCCCCCAATATATTTACAACATATTTAAAAAAGGATATGAATGCAGTCAAACAGCCCATGAAAGCACCAACGAGTAATGAAAGACTGAAGATCCCAATAAAATCGCCAATTGCGCTCAGGAACGCCGTGATTTCAAATCCGCCATCTTTAGAATATCTTGTTTCGTAGTTTTGTATGGCTCTGTAATTAAATAATAAGAATTTAAAATAAAATTCATGGGAAAAGCTAGCAAAACAAAATTAAAACTCAAAAAATTACTCTTAATCTAACTTAGTTAATTTTAAGTCGGTATTGCAGTTTTGTTTTGCAAATAATTTTTTAATTAGGTTAAAAACTGAGGCGCGAAGATTATTTCCAAATATAAATGGAAAAAAAATAAGTATTGAAATAAAACTAATTTTACGAATGTTATCGCGATTTATTTTACTTTTTTAGCCCGACGTTTCGGAGTGTTAAAAAAGTCACAGGTGTCATGGGGCGGACTGACCATGAAGACTGTAAAGCCATCGAAACGTCGGGTTAAAAAAGCAAAGTAAATCGCGATAAAATCCGTAAAATTAGTTTTAAATCAATATGTAATATTCGTATAAATATATCAAACCATTAAGTATTGAACTATAATAATTTTGCTTTGTAATATATGTATCAACATATAAAAAGATGTAGGTACAAGTTAAATTCAGAACATTTTCCTCGTGTACCACTCAAAAACAATACTGTAATGTTTCCAAATGTTAATGATTGGGAATAACAGATATCTACTATATGTGCCAATGTGTCCAATTGTTATATATGTAAACAAAATACAAGGAAAATGTTATTTAATTTTTTAGTTAAAAAGGTCATTATACAACTACGATAGTCGGGCAATGTATTTCTGGCGGGTCAGTTATTTTTAAATACAGGATAAAGAATTAATATATGTAAGTATAACATGTTATATAATAATATTATAATGTATTATACAGAGCTCATAAAACGGAATACATTTATCGCAAATATTTTCACATAAAATAACATTGACATTTCCAAATTCAAATATCTATCCACCAAGGCTCCATAAACGAATAATTGCCAGTACCATTTAAGTATAAATACTGTTTAGATAAATTCAAGTCTGGCGACAACTAGATTTATGCAACCTCAGCCGACATCTCTCCTCTCCTCTCCTCTCGCTTCCACCTCAGCTCTCCTCTCGCTTCTCTCCATCTCTACTTTTCTCTGTCCCTCTTTCCAATTGCTCACGTAATTGTTTGTACCAAATATTTGTTTGTATATATCCACATAAATAATTTATTATACTATATTATCTTTAACTTAGATCTCATTATATATCTTTGTCGCGCAAAAGTGTATATCTCCATTTACCTAATTATTTCCAAAATTTCCGCAATGCAATAAAATCAGACTATTTCGTAGGAAACTGTAATATACTATAATAGTTTCAGTTGTAGTAAATATATTCCTAATATTTTATTGAGTTTTATATATTTTAGCTAGTTCCGTTCCCGCTGCCTTCCCCATTAGGTTTCAAGGATTTTTAAATTTTCGTATCGTGGACATTAGTATTAAGGAAAACTCTCGAAGGGGTAGGCAGAGGTGTAACCAGTACACCCACTTTAGAGATATAGAGATAAAAAGAGCCTATTGCCATACTAGGCGCAACTCTTGACTCCGGGCTGATACTGAGTACCCGACCCGGGGATTGAACCCGAGATCTCAGCACAGCAGTCGTAACGCATGCGAAATTACAACTGCGCGACAGAGGCAGACAGAAAAATATGTATAACATAATTACCCGCTTAGCACCAAGGCCACGGCGTCATTGAGAACGCTCTCTCCGAATATCATCGCATACAAATTTACATCCACCTGTAACAATATGTCGCTTCATGTAATATTCATCTTAACAATCACTTGTAAATAAGAAATAGCTACTAGAATACCAAGTAGGAACAAGTGAGCAAAGGACACTAGATTAAGATAACAATGTTCTAGTTCTAAGTTCAAATGTATGCATTTTAAATTGACAAAAATAAAGTTTTAATTATTTACACGACAAACAGACAATACATCGGCACTTTTATAAAGTAGAATTTTATACTACTATTTTTAGTTTGTGTTTTAAATAAATAACCCATAAAATAAATGATATGCTTTCTGTAAATTGATTTTTTTCTTTCTCTTTTCCATTTTAATGTACTGATTTGCCATAAGAGCTATGTAATTGCCTACATGATTAATATACGTTTAATTTTCATTTCAAGGTGTTTTAATTATTTTATTTTATGATAGTCACGTCCCTGACGAAACTGCATGTTAGGGGGATAACTGAGCGGGGCTACCGCGCTGTTAAAAAAATATAGATACAGAGTTAATCGTTACTGACCATGTACTCGCCATCACGTATAATTTGTCACGTTGCTAAACCAAAATAGAATAAAAAATAACACATATATACACAAACGTATGTATATGTACTTGTTGATAGTCAAAGGCAAATTTTATATACGCACTGTCACTATGTCTATATATTATGTGACTAAGGCATTTCATAAAGAATTCCCAAATTCCAACTCACTAAATAGGTATTCTCGACATGAAAACAAATAGGATATTTAAATTCATTGTCTATTGCAGAGGATTGATGGCCCAAGTAACTACATTTCAATATAGTGTTCTAAGCTTTAAGAAGTGACTAGCAGAAACGTGCAACTTTTGTAATGGGATAGTTGACTCGTTTTTATTTATTAATTTAATCAATAAGTTACATTACCTAAAACCTATTATCGAAAGAATTTTATGAAACAAACGTAACAAAAATAAGTAAATTCGACGCCCTTCAAATCGGCGGAAAGGGGTAATTGTGAAATGACAGTAAAAGGATGCACGATATGTCCCGTGACGTGACGGTTCACAGAATGGCCATTACTGTGCTGTTGTGCGAGGGAGATAGTGATATGTTCCCACTACGCAACCATTTTTGCTCATACCAATATCTAAAATAAATATTGTGACCTCAATTTTTAAGCAATTTTGATTCTGTTTTCGCAAAAGGGTGTCTTTTGCGTATTATATTCGATTGCATATAGAATAATGTACGAAATTAAACACAGGAAACTACCCTGTTGGAACGGAGTAATGAATTTAAACAGTACCAATCGCTTTTAATAACATGCCTATTGTGAAATATGAATCCTGATACATATTAAGTAGTTTAAGTATTAAATCTATCCATGTCTTACCTTCAGTTGTGAGAATATGGCAAGAACAGTCAAAGGATCGGTGGGTGAGATCAATGCACCAAAATACAGGGTGTCCAGGAAAGTGAAGCTCGCTGCTAGAGAGGCCGGCATCAGTTGTACGCATCCATACATGAGAGATCCAATCACTAGAGCCGACAAAGCAGTGCCGACCATCGCGAACGTCAAAATGGCTCCCAGGTTACGGAAAAAATATTTCTGCAAGTGAAATTATACTAAGTTGTACTTACATTAAAAGTTTTTATTTTATTTATTGCACTCAACAGTTGTTTACGTAGGATGTTAGATAATATGTCATATAAGGTACATTTATTCTTACATACTGTTATTATATTATAATTACTTATTTTTTACATAATGTATCTGAGATTATGATTTGATTATGCAAGTTTATATAGCATGAATATGAAATATTATTGTCATTTAGATACTCAGGTAAGGTATAGTAGCATTTGTAACATAGAAGATTTTTTACATTTGTAATAAATATATTGGTTTTTGTTTCGGCTTTGATAATTTCAGGTAGTTGTTTTTAATCATATTGCATTCAGCAAGAATTTTTTTCTACACTAGTGTATATTCGGAATTCAAGCAACGTTAAACAGTTGAAAAAGTTAACGGGTGAAGTTTAACTGAGAGTGGAAGAACTATCCAACCTCGGGTCGCAGACGGTTTGTTTCCAGCGGCCAGTGTAAGTTATGAGTGGTGTTCATTTTCAAATTTACCTCGATTAATCGATTTAGTAAATTTAGGCTTTTTATAATTGGGATATAAATAGTTTTGTTTATAATATGAATAAGCCAGCTAGAGCGGGACGGTACGATTATGTCACAGACCATTACGAGAGAAATTTACTGTTGCATTTCATGTGGTCAATCAAACTGATGCGGCTTAGAAACTTTCCTATCCTCTTTATTTTTCCCAAAAATCGACAATCAACTTACAATAATTCCTATCCTTTTTTGGCTGATAAATCGCCAACTATCTGGTAACCCATTTATCTATTAAAATAATTCTAAATAACAATATCGAAATTGGTAGAATAGAAAACGTAATTACGAAAGAGTATGCCACTTGATCATGATATTGCACGATAAGTCAGTAACTCCGCCCACTGAAAACAAATGTCATCATACATCGTTAATGATATGTAAATATAGGCGTCAGAGATAGTAGAACTTATTGATCCAAATGTTAAGTGACTCATTACGAGATAATATTTTATTTTCATTTGGATATGAAGCGCCCTGAAAAGGTCCCGTATTTTTAAATTCGAGCGCCACTTTTGCAATCCTTACGTTACGGGCGGCCTAACGGCTCGCGCAAGTTCGGTCTGCCCGCGGTGTTTTAAAACGCGTCCTGTTTTAAACCAAATTGTCCTGGTTTGTCCAACTTTAAATCCAAGTGTTTGAAATTCGGGGTTGGTAACCCTAGGTTGAATTGACTTTCAAAAGATACTGTTTGGACTACTTTCAACATTTTATACCTAGATGTACTCAGTGGCGGGTCTGTTGTATACGAGAGTTGATCTGGGTATATTTTTACTGTTTGTCTACTTCGGCCGCCAAGCATCAGTGGAGGAAGTCCGAACTGAAGGTTAAAGCCAATTAAATTACTGGCCATTATGAAATATCTTAGTTTATAAGATGATACACTGTACAGTGTTTTATGATTCAAGGCTCAGAATGGTATTGCTACTGTTTATGAACAGGCATGGCGCTAACCATCAGTAGACATGCTCGTGGTCAACCAATTTTACATAAATAAAAATGTATGTACTTAGGTATTGGTGACGTCAAGAAGGACAATAAAATTCATAATAATATTAGTTTTAAATCTTATTATCCGTTTCGTTCAATGTGACGTTATGTGTCTGAGAAAATAAAATATAAATTCATACTTTTTTTTTATAATAATAAATTTTATTTATTTCCATAAACAAACACTTAAATAAATTGACAAATAAAATAGGCTATATTAATTAAGTCACCTAAAAATTAATAGCATCCGTATGCCACATGTGCCACAACTAGGTTAAAAACCTGTATCTCAGCATTTGGCGCCGCTTCACAAAATTTACTTAAATTTACAGTAGCCTCTGTCTCAAAAATCTTAACTAAAATGAAATTATAAAAATGAAATAAAGTGGATATGGTAGACAATATTTATTGTATTGTGCCTCTCTGTGAAATTAATGAATGCGTAGGTGTATGTGTGTGATTATGTTTTTATACTTATGAATAGCAAAACCCAAGAATAATGCATACAGAATAATAATATTAAAAGTCACTTTAAAACTTTTAAGAAGTCTTCATAAGTCATATGCTGCTTCCTTTCCGTTATTATGAATCAATAACGGAGAGTAAGCAGCATATGACAGATTTCTTCTTGTTTATCTATTTTTTCTTGGATTGTCACCTAGTTCTGAGCTATGTTCTAAATTTCAAGTATTTAGGTAATTGACAATTTCTTTTTAAAACAATAAAAAATCAGCCTTTCAAAATCTGACTTAAGTTTAAGTCAGTCAAAGTAAACATAACAAGGTGGTCGGTAAATATGCAATTGATGTATTTTAAAAGCTTAAGGAAAATACTTTTTGTTGAATGATTTCCTCGAAATTAAAGTTTCAAAATGCAGTCGGAATGACGCAGGTTCTGCTATATTTAACTATTCTTAACTTATGTATATATATAGCAATGCTCGGAGCTTAATATTCATTCAGTTTTAAGATAACAAATTCAAATCACAAAAAAACAGGTTTATTTTAAATGTTGTTTCCCAAAAAACACTCAGAATAAATTTTAATATTTCATTAATATATTTTTTCCGTAGTTCGTGATAATAATTTGGAATTTTCCGTTATAGTATAATTCTTTTTAAGCAGTTCTAATGGAAAATTATATAAGTTTTTTGTTTATTTTCGAAAATATAAGTAAATATAAATTTACTCAATTAATTATATTAAGTGTGGTTTTGTATAAAGAAAGCCTGAACTGAGTACAGACACGCGGATGGGCCTCCTTACCGGTTCCGCGCTTGGGACAGTCACTTTGCCTGCCATATGGTTGGGCCAGCCTTGATTATATGTAATTACCCACATTCAGGGTTGGGCAGTATTTGAATTACTTGTAATTGAAATACGTAATTGAAATACAAATACGTATTTTGTATTTGTATTTCAATTACTTCTAAAAAATTTAATTGTAATTGGTATTTCAAATACCTGACGCTGGAGTATTTTGTATTTAGTATTTCAAATACATAGGGCTTCAAAATACATTTGACCAAAATACATTAAATAGCGATGTTATTAAACAAGGCTGCACGGTGGAGAACCTTTGCCTTTTCTTTTATATAAAAAAGAGAGAATGAAACAAAAACAAACAAAAAAAAACATTCAGAAATGGCTAACTGTTATTTTTATCAAACTTCTGCGTAACAATTAAGTAAGAGCCACCCGACATCCGACCCGCACCGCCTCGCCTAGTGCGTTTAGTATTCTTTATTTGGACCTTTATGGATATGCGCTCACTACATAAACTCCATAGCGTCACCTCGCCTCCATATCCTCGGTCGTAAGCCGTCCACGCGTGGTTCGCAAGTTGCGCATTGCCAACGCACAAGCCCCATAAGTCGCGTAGCGAAGTTTACTGGTGACAACGCGGCGTCCACCCGTAGACCACCTGGACGACCACCACCTCGACAACGAGTGGACGCCGAGCGACGAGGCGGTACGAGTCGGGTGCCGGGTGGCTCTAATGAGCTGGGACCTTTAAGTTTATTCAAATCAAATCAAATCAAATCATTTATTTTGTAAATTAGGCCACTATGGGCACTTTTTACATGTCATAATAATGTTAAGGTCTACTGGTGCTTCGGAAATGCCCACTGGTCTGAGAAGAAGCACCAAGAAACTCAGCCGTAGGTCTTTTGTAATTTGTCATTACAATTTACATTATAAAATAATTTACATATAAAATACATACATCCATAAACAAGTCACATTCACTTGAAACAAAAAAAACAGTACGGTACATGTTAATACAAGGCAGAGTCGTAAATGAGGCTATACAACCTGTTATTTATTTTCTCTAACTAACAATCAATGAGCAATCCAGGTAGACCAGTCCACACAAGCAGCACCCGTTCACGAGTATGACGCATGTGCCAGCCATCGGCCTCCTCAACCATGACACAGGGAAGTGACCGACCCGGCACATAACGCCGCCGCAAGCACAGACCCTTAAGCGAGCCTGACATACCTTAATCGCGTCAAAGAATGATAGAGATACAAATTCACAAGACAATAGCTATAAAAAAACAAGAAGCCAAGACTATTACGACTCCGGCGTCCTGTGAAAACAATATACATCAAACCGAAATACATTGTATAAAATGAGTAATAATTATGTATATTATAAAATAAGTACATATCAGTGTGTTGCTGTGTTTAGCTGAGCGGCCATGGTTTTTTATCATTTAAATATTCCGTTATATTGTAATAAGCCTTTTTCACTAAAAAGGTTTTTTAGTTCGACTTTGAATTGGTCGATGGGCAATATTTGCACGGGCTCAGGAATATTATTATAGAAACGAATACTAAGCCCCACAAAAGAAGCATGTACTTTTTGCAAGCGAAAATACGGCATACACAGTTTATGCTTGTATCTAGTATTTAGAGTATGTATATCACTTTTCTTTTTAAACAAACTGATATTTTTCTTAATGTATATTACATTTGCATAAATATATTGGGATGCAACAGTTAAAATACCTATATCTTTAAAGATATCTCTTAAGGAGACTCTTGTACTCAACTGATAAATTGAACGAACTGCTCGTTTTTGTAATATAAAAATGCTCTCAATATCAGCAGCCTTACCCCACAACAAAATACCATAAGACATAAGACTGTGAAAGTAACTAAAGTAAACAAGACGAGCAGTTTCTACATCAGTCAATTGTCTAACTTTCCTAATGGCATACACTGCAGAGCTAAGTTTCCCAGCTAAGCACGAAATATGCGTGCCCCACTGGAGTTTCTTATCCAATGTGATGCCTAGGAACACGGTAGAATCAACAGTTTCTAAAACCTCATTGTTCATAACTATATTAGGTCCTAGATTTGTGACATTTGGCATTACAAATTTTACACATTTAGTTTTCTTGGCATTAAGTACAAGATTGTTTGCCGTAAACCACTGAGTTACTTGTGAAAGTGTACTATTAATTTCGTCAAAATTATCTCTATTCCTATCCACTCTGAAAACGAGTGAAGTGAATTACTAAGATTGTCACGATGGATGATCAATCCACATGTACGTCTACGACGCCAAACGACGGCGGCAATGGGGTGAATCAAGAGAATGCTGTGACGTATCCGCAAATTTTAACTGGCGGAAAGTATTTCACAGTAATCAGTAGCGTCCATGATAATGTCCAGGCATCTTGTATTAAATGCAAAGCCACCATTAAAGGTAATTTAAAGGCTACAAGCAACTTCAAATTGCATTTGAAAGTAAGTTATGAAACGAGTAATGTTATTGTGTTTTTTTATATACTAACACGGCAAAGTGACCACAGTGCACCTGATGGTAAGTGCAGTGGGATCCAGATTTTTTTTTATTATAGAATTACTAATACAATATATACTTACTATACTATACATACCTATTATATCTTATCTTAACCTAACACCTGATTGTATTTTGTAATTTGTATTTTGTATTTTGATGAATATAAAATACAAAATACTGTATTTTGTATTTTATATTTTAAATACTCGAGTTAAAAATATTTTGTATTTTGTATTTTAAATACATCCGCGACAGTATTTTGTAATTTGTATTTCAATTACAGCAAAGCATGTATTTTGCCCAGCCCTGCCCACATTGAAAGCATTGTAAACAAAGTCGATATTTATGTTGGGGACAAAATGAAATTACCTGACATTATCGATTATTTCCAAACAGTACTAACTTCGCAAAACAATTATAAGTCAATTGAATATTATTGTCTAGTTAATTACCAGCTATTCTGGTCCACAGATTTTATATAGCATTAAATGTGTCCCAATAACGCATTCGATAAAAACAGAGTACATTTTCTAAATAAAACTGTACCTAATGAATCCAATAGGAAAGTTGTTATTGCAGATTAGGCCACACTAATAAGACAGTCAAATTTAATTGTATTGATTTTTGCAAAATTCATTGCATATCACAATTGATTTTAATGTTTATACTGTTATGATTCATAATTAAGATATAATAAACTCTTATCTATGCCCCTTATCTTTAATTAAAAAATTTCAACACAAGAATTGTTTTTACTTTTGTGAATGACTATTTATAAATTACTAATTGTATTAAGACTCGTGTTTTGTTTGGCATTTTTAGTCATTACTTTGCCACAGATCTTTTTTTACGAATTAGAATTATGGAATTGCCGATCTTAAAAGAAAAAGAGAGGATTTCTCACGGAATACTAACACTGCCACCAAACGAAACCTAACACCAGACTCACTTTTTGTCGGTTTTTATGAGAAAGTGCACAACCCAGGTCAATCGGCCTATTCATGCTCCAAGTCTAGAAAATATTGTCTATAGCGTGGTGTGCCTCAATGTGTAAACTAGACAAATTCGACATTGACTTATATTTTACTTTGCCACTAACAAAAACATGGTTTACAAATACAACCTTCACTTTAATGTACATAGCTATAATGAAAATATTGTAACATGTTCAGTGTTATATTTAAAACATAAGAATTGACAATAATAATTCATTTGTTCAACATAATTTAATTATTAGATTAATTTAATATTAAATTAAATCATATCAAAAGTAAATTGACCCATGTTTTTTCTAAATGCTAGTATTTTAGTATTTGTATGGCAACATTTTTAATTTATTTTCTCTGTTATATATACAGATAATATGCATGATGCATATAAATACAAAATTAAATTTACCTTTTAGAAATAGGGATATTGTAAATATATTGCATATATTTTACACATACACATGTGATAAGGAAAATACTACACAATTGCTCCCAGAATATTATTTTCATATATTTAGTATACTTTTTACTATCATTATTGTAAAATCTATTAGATACTTACCCTCTTAAGACAATATCCAGCATGAAATATAATAGGAGGTAAAATAATGTTAAAGAATATCTCTGGATCAAATGTTGCTTTTAAGTCAATTTCATTTTGTTCCACATTGACTATTTCTCCTCTAAAACTGTATGCATAAGTTTTGTTTGGCACTGGAGCATCTGCATAAATGATTTGAATATGTATAAAAAATTATTAATAATTAACAATACTGAATTCCATATATACCTATTAATTGTTGTTCTATAAGATACCTATGTATTTTTTTATTTTACTGTAATTATGCATATGGCTGGCCAATTGATAAATGTACATTTGTTTCTTGTACAGAATAGTTGTTTAATTGGCCATTTTATACATAAAATAATAATAAATAATACTATCCCTGTAAACATTGTCCTACTGCTGGGCAGGGGCCTCCTCTACTAATGAGGGGTTAGGTTTTAGTCCACTCTGGCCTAATGCAGGTTGTTATAATTCACATACCTTCGAAATTCTTATGAGAATTCTCAGGTATGGAGGTTTCCTCACCATGTTTTCTTTCACCATTAAAGCAAACGCTAATGGTGTATGACATTTGGGTTTCAAACATACGTCTTTCGCCTTGACAGTCCATACCGCAACCAACTAGGCTATCACTGCTTTTATTACATATAACAATAAATATATGTATAATTCTACATATATTTTATGTATAATTATCAACATATAACAATTATATGTATATAACTGTTTATTATTCTCCTCATAAACATTGGGTTCTTGTAAAGTGTTTTATATAACATTACAATTACTAATTGTTGGATATGTATGAGAACTTGGACTGCATGTGTGAGTAGAAATTTCGATAAATAATGTTGGCTGGAAAGTTAAAAGACATCTTACCTCCAGGTGATATAGGTATCTTGTCCGGAAAGTAGAAGCGAAGCATGTCAGGTGGCACAGACAAGTTGTATTTAGTGCCCACATCGGGGGACACATTGATGTAGGTAATATGGTTGGAACTGCCCCCATAGCGAATGATTGCCCCTACAATTAGACCTGCACAGAACAAAGTTTCTATTATGCATTTGTGCACCATTATTGTAAGTGTTTGCAAGCATGGTACCTTAAATAGCATAATGACCAATAGAAAGAATGAAAGAAATGTAACAGATAACCTATACACCCCACTTTTCGCAAAATTTATTACCGTCCCATAATACGAAAGGGGGCGAGCCTATCACTATATGGGCACAATTCCAGACTACAGTCTAATACTAAGTATTTCTAAATAGAAAAATCCATATCACTTTAACCTGACCCAGGTATTGAACCTGAGACCTCAGCACATTAGTCATAATGAATGCGCCATTACGTCTTTGTTAAATATGCAATTACTTTCGTATATTCTAATTAAACAACAAATTATAAAATGGGTTCAAAATATATTGATTAGAATGAAACCTGTTTATTTATAGGGAATGAGAAATTTATTTTCCCCACAATTATTTGTAAACGTGTAGGATTAATAATCGATGCGAATAATTTTCAAGGCCCAACTGAGTGTAGCATCACATGACACTATTTCAACAAAATTACTCAGTATTACATTAGGTTTTAAAATAAAAATACATACCATAAATCACAGCTAGTCCTGTTTCGTGCAGCCAGCTGACCCGGCGGTGCTTGAAAACCCATATAGTGAGTACGGTAAGTGTTAGAAGACATGTATATATTAGCAAATTTAAACTGTCTATTCGATGTAATAACGTTGCTTTTGCGTCCAGCGCAATATCCGTGCCCGATCCTTGGCATACTGTTACAAAATAAACAAGAAGAGAAACGAAGCACAGAAATGGATTCATGATTTTTCTTCGATAAAAATATGAAATCGTATCACATATCAATAATCTCCACTATGAAGTACAGCGCAATTATCAGATCTATGTTTTTAGCAACGACTAGTAACTAATCACAAATATAAGATATCTGAAAACTAAATTACATTTATGTCGTGAATAGTTACATTATGCACAGCACAGATCATTAACTACACAATATCTTTATACACGAACAACAGCCGTAATCGGTAATCGTAAAAATAACAAATCCAACTTTCAACGATATGTCAAATCACAAATGTCAATACTCAATAGTTGCGTTCCGTAATGCTTTCATTGGATTATTAAGCATATTCGTACTCATATTTTAGAATAAGTTACCAGTGGTGTATTCTCATAATATATATAATACAAAACTACTACCGACCAGTATCCTTTGATATAGGAATAAATATTCTTCTATATTATATGAATGCGAGTATAGTCTGGCCCATGAAAGTTGAGCCTGAAAAAGCGCGGCAAATTTAAAAAAAATACATGTGGTATCACTAAAATAGTAGGAATAACATGTCTTGATACTTTACAAAAAAATATATAAATATTAAGTTTAGGTTTGATTTTCCTATGTAAAATACGCATGTAAATGTGTTTAAATTTTACATCAACTTGTTATATATTCTATTATTAGTTTTATAAAGAATCGTAAGATGCTGCAAATGGCAGAACAGGTTGATAGATAATAAGCTTAATGTTATTGTAAATAGAAATAAAACTAAAATATTTATTAATAAAATATTAGTTCAAATATGCCTAGTATGTTGTAGTTTACGTAGTATACTCGTCCTGCATGCCTACTATTTTATTCATAGTGATAAATCATAACTAATGATTAGTTTAACATGTAACAATAACTACAGCATGTTACAAGAAGGTCCCAAGCCCTTAAAAGTATGAAGGTAAGATCAAAATAATCTCTCGAATTATAACTATGGACACGCCGTGTAGGGTAGGGTGTATTTCTTTTATGGGTTTTATTAGACTTTCGGAACTTTCGTAATCGAAATGCTAGTAAACAAATACTGTTGTCTATAGATTCTATTCCACTTACACAAAACGCCATATTATTATCAAGACGGTAAAAATATCACCCAGTATATATATATGGTCGTTTTATTGTTTCGAGTGCGTCTGTTTTGTCAGTGGCTTTTAACTGATTATTGCGTTGAAGACCTGAATTTGAAGAATTATTTGTGTGTGGTTTTTGTTAATAAACCATGAGAGTTTGTGTTTATTGTATAACCCGTTACCAAACGGGAAGTGGAGTAACATTTCACAAGTTAGTAAACTTGCATCATGTTTTAGCTATGTATATTGAAACTAGTAATTTTAAAGATGACATTATAATTTGTAAGCAAAAAATGACTCTAATAAGACATATTTTTATGTTAATTTGTTTTGTAATAGAAAATTTATATATAAATTATATCTAGGTAGGGTTGCCCAAGTTTCATATCGACAATACATATCGATATATTTTTTTTAGTTTGGATCTATAAGTATTTATGCTTTCATGCTGTTCCGTCAAAACATAAAATCATGAATTAGGATTGATAATATATTTTGATATAAAATAAAAAATTTATACGTACAACATAAAGAAACTACGAGGAGCTCTAGATCGGTAAACCTACACGTTTTTATACTCCAGGATTCTGTCTATGGAATTTTTACTATCCCGCCCACACACCCGCCATTGTAACTCCTGTTTAGCCAGGATCAACAATGGCACGCATTTTTTTGACACCGAGTAATGAAACTCGGCGAGTCTCTGGGAATGCTTAGTAACTGTCTTTTATCCCGCAACGAAATTAATCAAATAGAAATATAGGGAGGAGTTGGAAATATAAATTGTCCACTTCCCTCCATAGCAAAGCGGGAGACAAATACTGAACTAAAAAGGTATTAACCTCCAATAAAGGGACATTTACTACTGGAGAAGCCAGACGTAAAGCACCACGGAAATTACTTAACGGGTCCTATCATGCGAGCTGTTACGCTTGATTCCAATAATAGGTATGGCAAAATCGCCGGAAAGCACGGAAATTCCTCCCAGTCTCCACAAGGTCCATATAGTATACAACTCCAGATGTTATCTGCATACTGTCAAGCATAATGTTGCGCTCATTTTGCCAGAGACTACACTCCCAAAGAACATGATGCGCGGACTGTTCGTACTCACAGTTTGGTGTAGAACATGGGCACGCAGGCGAATCAACCAACTTAAATGAGAATAGTTTGCTGTTAAAGTTGCCATGACCGGTAAGAAATTGTGAAACACAGTGATCAATTTCTAGCCAAGTTTTTGTTAGACGATCGCGAACCAAAGGAAAATACTGATATAAATGCCGCCCTTCAATTGAATTATCCCATCGACATTGCCACTCGTTTAGCAGTTCGTTGCATATTTCGGAACGCTGTTTAAAGAGTCTACCGATTCTAGAGAGTTCGCGCGACGTAAGAAAGTTTTTGTCCATATCCTCTCTCGTGGAGTAATACATAGCGGCGCGACGCTGTGCCTCCAGATCGACTGGAAGTACACCCGCAAGGACAGGTAAAGCTTCAGTACTAACGGTTCTATACGCCTTACACAAGAATATCAACGCCTAACGTTGACTCTGGAGCAATTTTCTTCGCACAGCACCGATAGTAGCCCTATCAGCCCATACAGGTGATCCATAGCAAATACTGCTCAAGTAAGTAGCCCCATAGATGACTTTTAATGTGTTAAAAGATAATCCCCACGTTGAAGTGGATATCCTTGTCAAGGCATAGAAATTGCGTTTCGACTTTTCCCCGACGGATTTTATATGCTCTAAGAACGAAAAGTTTCTCTCCAAAACTAGCCCTAGGTAACAGACCGATTCTTTGCGTTTTATATAAATATTATTGAATTTAATTCACGGCGGTGTTTTAAGAATGCCCTTTAAAAGTAGTTGGTAAGTTTTATGAGGTGCGAACATCAGACGATTTCTTTCACCCCAATCAAAAATTAACTTTAAACACGCGCTGGCCAAATTTTCTAGTCCCGATCTACTATTCGACTGAACAAGCAAGAGCCCGTCATCAGCATAGCCGGTTAAGGAGCAACCTTGAGGTAAAGGGAGTGCGAAAAAGTCGTCGAAGCCTAAATTCCACAAGTACGGACCGACTACTGAGCCTTGTGGACAACCCATCGTAAGAGCTTTCGACGCTTCGTGGTGACCAAGTTTTAATTTGGTTGTGCCTAGACAAAAATATGAATAAATAAGTGAATATATATTTTTAGGACAACCTCGGATTTTCAGCTTAAGTAGTAGCATTGGCCACCATGCATTATCGAAAGCACCGGATATGTCCAAGAATATACCTAATACGTATCTACTATTCGAGTTGCTAACAGTTCTTCTAACGGATAAAGCGGCGTCAACAGTAGATTTCCCTACAGTAAAACCGAATTGCTTCTCATGAAACTTTGGACCGCCCGGTATTAGCCGAGGAACAATTAGTCGTTCAAGCAATTTACCTAAGGATGGTAATAACGTTATAGGCCGATAAGATTTAGGGTCGTCGGGTGGCATCTCACCACTTTTTGGTATTATCCGAACAAAACCGCATCGCCAAATTCGAGGAAAAACACCTTCAGCAATACATCGATTAAAAACTATTAGAATAGAATCGCCCGCTGCTTTACACGCTTCCTTGATCATTTTATTAGATATTTTATCCTCACCGGAGGCTTTGTTCACAGGTAAAGATCTAAGGATATCGATAAATTCGAATTCTTCAAAAGACGGGAAATCCGACGAGGGGGTGTTCGGTGGTTCCGCGGCCTACATCCGTATTTGGTTATGATATTCGTTATCACGCGCTACTGTATCATCGGGTATTAGGGAGTTTAAGAGGGATTCCGCTGTATCTTCTATACCAGTTGTATAGGTGTTGTCTATTTTAATATTCTGTATATAGGCCAGATTTATTGACCTATTTGCTTTGAATTCATGGTATAGAGGAGACCACGGACCTTCCTTATCCAATCGTTCTACAATTTTACGCAATAAAATACCTTTCGATTTATTCACCGCAGCTTTATAATGTGATCTGGCAACCTTGAGTGCGATAAAAGCAGCTGTAAATGCTTCTCCTGTAACACAGCGTTTTTTAAGTCGGTTAAACCTCCTACGAGCCCTGCGAAAGGTACGACGCAGGTGAACTAGATAGTTATTCCACCAATCACATCTACGAGTATTAGTAATGGAGCCCCGACCGATTGTGACGTCCGCACAGTATGTAAACGTGTCCGACATAATTTCGGCACACGTTTCAGCTGAGAGGTTTTTCTAAGGAGAGGAATTTTTCTAAGGAATCGAAATCGAATCGAAAGAAATCGGAATTTTCTGTCTAAGGAATATGAAATATTCATTTCAAATCATAAAATTACATTATAAATTTTCCATTATAGGTTTCCAACTGACTCGGTGATACAAAAACTATGGCTGAGAATCATGAATGTTGAAATTTTCTCAAACATAAATAGCTATTTATGTTCTAAACATTTTATGGAAGATTGTTTTATTAGACATGTTTCACGGACCCAGTAAAAAAATATAATATTTTCCGGTGGGTTAATTATTATATTAAGTGTTTTAAACATAATATAGTAGATTAAAATATGTTTTGCTAAGGCGATGTTTTTATTATTTTTAAGATTTGTAAACCATCGACTGTTGTGTATCATTGTCGATATATCATCCTTCATGTCTCAACTCTATCGTTAGTTCCACGGACGCTCACTGGAATAGCTCGCTGCTATCAGCGCCAATATGGCGAAAATCAAATAGGCACACTTTCGCGAATCAAATATCCTGTCCATATAATAGACGTCAGTGACTCTATCACATAAACAAATGACTTGTAATTTATTTAAGATTCGCCGTCTCAATTTTGTGCTTATTTAATTTTGGCGCTGTAAACAGATACGAGTGTCCAAGTAACTAAAATTAGTTATATGCACTTTTTGACAAAGCCGAAAAGATTTTTTTAAAATTCTAATATTCTATCATTTGATGCTACGGAGTTGTACGGAGTTTTTTCTGAAATTGATTTTGATTTGAACAACTAGGTCCTAAAACAAAAGAATTTAAAATGCCAGTCTCATTTGAAGTAGTATAAATCCTAATAGTATTTTTCATAGTGTGTGAAAATGGAGTAGCTACTTATCTTAGAGTAGGCAACCGTACTTATACATCATTTTTCATATTACGCGTTAAATACTCTAAGCGCGTAATGTAATATAGGCATCAGCAATAATATTATATTAAAAAGGTGGGCATCAGGGTCTTTGGAGAAGTGAACACATTTATGAATTGGACCTAACCAAAATAATACAGGGTGTCCCAAATAAAAGTTTATATTTGTTTATCTTCCTGCGTGAACGCAACGCATCCGAGGGGCGCGGGGGATAAGTCAATGGGTAGCCCGGCTCTTGGAAATTTAGTATGGAGCGAACTTCGGGAGCGGACTGTGCGTTATGCGTGCGTGAGTTTTACAAATAACTTTGTAAATCATTGTAAATTGAGCGCTTTTCGACGTTCCCTAACGTCTTGTTTTCAGATGAAGCTCATTATCATCTTAATAGGCATGTGAATAAGCAGAACTCTCGCTACTGGAGTGCAAAGAATCCAAAACACAAGCATCAGAGACCCCTACATTCGCCTAAAGTGACCGTATGGACTGCAATGTTAGCGCGAGGAATTATCAGGCCTTACTTTTTTGAAGATGAAATAGGACGTCCCGTTACAATTAATTCGGAGCGTTATGTGGAGATGTTACATAATTTTTTGGTGCCTCAATTGCAAGTCTTTACCGTTTATAACCAAAGAACATGGTTCCATCCGGATGGAGCAACATCACACACGTCTAACAGTCTCTGCCACAAAATCGTGAAATTTTTCCTGGCAAATTAATCTCCAGGAGAGGTGACATAAATTGGCCTCCACGCAGTCCTGATTTAGCCCCTATGGACTTTTCCTGTGGGGTTATCTCAAATCTAATGTTTAGCCAGAGAACTTGGCTTATTGATGTATTTAAAAGAACATATCCGTCGCGAAATGGCAGCCATCACGGAATCTACTTGCCGAGCTGTCATAAGGAATTTCAGCGTTCGAATAAATGAGTGTCGTGTTCGCGACATTTGGACGATGCTATTTTTATTAAATTGCATATTTTAATAAATAAAAAATATATTTTCTATAGATGGAATACTTTTTTTTATTGCTCCACAATATATAAACTTTCTTTTGGGACATAACTTGTATAACATTTATTATGAATATGCCAATACTTTTTGTATCGGGTTTTTTCGTGGAAACCTTGTAGACTATATTGTTGACAGACATACTCACTTTTATATATGTAATGTTATAATTAATAGATATATGCAAATTGAGATGCATTTTGAAACGCTTGTCTAAAATCGCCCATGAAGACCACACACCCGATTTCTTTTAATTAGTAAGTCTACTTTATTGTAATTATGATTTCACATATCTAAAAAGTCTCTATTGGACTTTTCGTGGTGCTCTTGCGTAACTCATATTATACCTATTTCTATAATAATCACACACACATACACTCACGCCAGTAATCCCCGAAAGGGTAGGCAGAAATGTAACCAGTACACCCATTTTTCGCCGAATTTCGGTCCCATAATGGGATAGGGGGCGAGCCTATCGCCATACCGGGCACAGATACCAGACTCCGGGCTAATACTGAGGAATTTCTAGATAAAAAAACCCAATATCACTTTACCCGACCCGGGGATTGAACCCGAGACCTCTGCACAACAGTCGTAACGCATGCGCAATTACAACTGCGCCACCGAGGCAGTCGCTTATGTAGAACATATAAAATGCAGTTTATTATTAAATAACATAGGTACATTTACATGTAAAATACTAAGACCAGTATCCGGAACCGATATAAAGCAACTCTAAGCACGCTTGGTGGGTAGGTATGGTTGAATAAATAAATATATAATTTATGATTGAACGACCTAGCTGTTACGTAGGTGAAGGTTACTTCCACCTGTTGGGAAGTGATCAAGACCAAATAACTATTATTATTTATAAGCGATTCATTGCCCAAATCTGTATATATAAAACAAGAAACTGACTGACTGACTGATCGATCAACGCTCAGCCAAAACGGCTGTGGTTAGAGACTTGAAATTTTTACAGTAGGTACCTTTTATGACGTAGGCATCCACTAAGGAAGGGTGTTTGGAAATACCACCCCTAAGGGTAAAATAGGGGGCGAAAGTTTGTATGAAAATCCGTTATTTTTGAAGTTAAACGCATGAAAATTGGTATTTTGCCTCTCAGTTAAAAATAAAAATTACTATATTTCAGGATTTTTGGAAATTCCATCCTAAGGGGGTAAATAGGGGAAGTAAATTTGTATGCAAATCCCTCATTTTTTAAGTTAAACGCATATAAATTGTTATTTGGCCTTTCATTTAAAATACATATATCAGGATTTTTGGAAATTCCAGCCCCAAGGGGGTAAATAGGGGAAGAAAGTTTGTATGAAAATTCGTGATACTTGAAGTTAAACGCATGAAAATTGGTATTTGGCCTTTCAGTTAAAAATAAAAATACATATTTCAGGATTTTAAAAAAATTGTAAAATTGGGGATGAAAGTTTATATGAATTCTTTTATCGGGGGTTTATCAATAATCCTACTACTATTATAAATGCGAATGTTTGGATGGATGGATGTTTATTACTCAATCAAGCTACAACTGCTCGATGAATCTGGTTGAAATTTGGCACAGAGATAGATTATAGTCTGAAATAGCTCATAGGCTACGTTAATCCCAGAAAAATGTACGGTTCCCGTGTAATAGATTTGGTTTTGTTTTACACAGAGCAAGGGATCCACATGATTTTTTGCATAGTGCTAGTTAAGGGGCTACTTTTTATACCAGAAAATGCACGGTTCCTACGGGATAACATAATACAGGAAGATGTAATAGCTTAAGAGGTTTCCATGGATTTTATACTTTTTATTACAAAAAAAACACCACGCGGGCAAAAGCTAGTATTAATATATTATAATATGATAACATTGTTTTATTCTTTTTTTCTATCCTGGCACGGATGGTAAATGCAGTGCCGTCCAGTTAAAGTATCAAATAGCGAGAGACAATCAATCCCTCGCTACTCAACACCATCATGCCGGCCACATTTCTTGCGATTAATATCTATTATTGGTATTTTGAACATGGTAGGATAAAATTTGTGAGCTGATAATAAAACGTAACACTTTATAGAAACCAATTTCCGTTGAAACTATTTTCTAAGTTTACTTTCAAATTAACATAATATTATATTTTTAGAATTCTGCGGGTTCCGTTTGGCCATTCGACTACGATACCCTAAAAAGACTAACTTCAAAATATATTATTAGGAAGAATAGATCTAAGTATAATGATCCTGGCAGAAGTCAGTTTACGTCTGCAAGACTTCTTGTGCTATTTTCCCGGTTTCATTCATATGTATGGCGTTTTTACATATCCAATACATTTTCATAGTGCGAGATAGGTGATGGCGCGTGTTCTCGCGGTGCGGTAGACGCCGGTTTTTATTCATCATCGAATCTCTAGGGATGCGAATGCACCGCGCAGGGGAGGTTCAGGTTCATAGGGGATCCCTCGAGACCGTCCCAAACGCGGCACAGAAGGCCACCGCGAGGGTTTTAGTAGGTAAACCAGCGTAGGATAATTGGTTAGGTGTACTCTAGGTAGCCACAAAACAGAGCAGGAGTGTGGCACACCGAATGCTCGAATTTTATGATCTGCAGTAAACCTCATATTACAGAAACATAAACTTGCCGCCTACCCTAGGGTTACCAACTCCGGAATTGAAATACTAGGATTTGAAGTTAGAAGGACAATTCAGTTTAAAAACAGGACGCTTCTTTGTTTTAAAATAGCGTAAACACTTGCGAGTCGAGACGCCGCCCCTAAAGTAATAATTGCAAAAGTGGTGTGCGAATTTTAAAATACAGGACCTATGGAAGCTAAAAATAACCTTAGCAGGGCGCTTTAAAAACCCAGGATTCTGCTTAAAAACTGTCCAGGACACCCCAGGACACTCTAAAAAACAGGACATGTCCTGGGAAAACAGGACGGTTGGCAACTCTAGCCTTAAATGTAGAATATAGGTACGTGGACCGGGTATGTTTTTGATGAGTGTTGCGTGCAGGTAATGTTATTTTGATGCAATGTGATCGCGACATCTCATAAGTTGAGTGAGACAAATTGAGATACCTATATCATGTTTCGACGTATAATTCATAAGTAGTCTTTTCCTGTTAATTTCATGTTTCTTTTCTTTGTTAAATATTATATGTCTTTTCAACTTTGTTGTGGGTATTTCAATAACATAAACTTACTTTTTAATATAAGGTCAGCAAATGAGCAAGCTAATCAGGTGATCACCACCCATTTAAATAATGTTAATAGAATATACTCAATACTGATATTGTGTTTCAAATTGGAACACATTGTAATTTGTATGCACACTGTCGATTGAACCCTACCTAGTCTGAAGTCACGCATAGCAAGACACTGATACTGTTAGCAACACCAACAAAACTATGCAAGAAAATACAATGATTACCAATTTAATCATTAATTTAATTATCACTGTTACACATCTCGGTGCATAATATTAACACAACCGCATGTCAGGATTCACTAATGGAAGTGGTAGAGCCACGCTGTAGACATATTTATCTACAGCATGAATGGGCCGGCTCGACCGGGGTAGTACCACTGTCAAACAGAAAAACAACGTAAGAGTGACAGTTTACTGTCGCGTTTCGTATGGTAAGTGAGATAACCGGAGGCCCAGATTCCCCCTTCCCTTCCCTAATCCCTATTCCTGTCCTTTAAGGCCGACAACGCATACATGATACTTTTGGTATTGTGGATGTTGTTCATAGGTGGTGGAGATCACTTAACATCAGGTGACCCACTGGCTCGTTTGTCGGACAATACTATAAAAAAAAGGCTACTTACTACTCTTTATAATTAATCTCTATGGACAGCATTACCTTCTAAGCTGAACTACGCGACCATTGAACTGATTTTACTTACAGCACCGCGAACTAGAGTTGCCTATCGATAGTCGACTATCGCTAAACTATCGATAGTCTATCGATATTTGACGTCATATCAATAGTATCGATAGTATTACATAAAAAAATCGATACTATCGATACTATTGATAGTATTATCATGTAATAGTATCGATTCTATCGATACTGTTGCTTCCAATCAATAGTATTAGTTAGTTCGTGATATCGATAGTATCGATACTATCGATAGCACTATCGATATTGTTACTAGTCTTCGAGGTCAACTATCGATAGCCAAACTATCGATAGTTAGGCAACTCTACCGCGAACGAGCCACGAATATACTGCTTATCAACTATACTCTGATTTTATATTAGATAGACTAAAATGACATTTGGTGAGTTGCCACGTTATCGTAAAGTAAAAATAGTGTTGTATCCTGAGTTATCGAGTATTTCTATAGAAAATCGGAACATTGTACCTAATCCATTTTCTTTTACAACAAATGGTTTAAAGTATTCGTTTGAATTTGCGTTGACCAGTAAATAAAAAACCGAACTTCTTAAAGTTATGTTGCGTTAAGAGCGAAAAGAATATTCGCACAAACAATCGCGAGTGAAGAAGGAAGACTTATGCACAAAATGGTGGATGCCTACCATTGTTACCATGTTAATAATAATGGTAAAATTCTACTCAGGAATAGAACTAATACTATTGCCTGAGTAGAATTTATACTAAAAATCTGAGTATAGTCATTGGAATAAAACGAAATTTACGGATTATATCGCGGTTTATTTTACTTTTTTAATAATAATATAATATTCGCGTAAATATAAGAAACTGAGTATAGTCTTCTACACAACTGATCTCTGGAGCGCGGAAGTGCTGCTGATTTATCCCAAACATTTACTATTTCCCACTTAGGTTGTAATTATTTTTTTATCTGCAGTTACTTTCTAAAATACCTTCGATATACCTTCGGTATTTCTAAAAATGAAATACCTTAATAATACGTAAAAATAGAATAATATTAAAAACTTACACACACAAAGTGACATATAGCTTATATTTAATTAAGCCTCCCCGACGGCCCAAGGGTTGTAGTTAGGTAACCAACATATTTATTTATATAATAAATGTAATATAACACAGTGCTCTTAGGACACGACCTTTATGGCCTAATAAGGCTAAAGTGTGATCAATATACTATATCATATCTAAATCCAGTTACCTACCTACAGAGGTACCTAAGAACAAGTTATTTTTATTATTATTTTATGTATTTTCATATCAAAAACAAATGAATTAATTGTATCGCTAAAATGGGCTTGTTTTATATGACATTGAATAAACAATAATTACATCTGAGGCCAAACAAAACAAATCTTTCTTTAGGCATTAAATATACTCACTTGCCATTTTGCAGTAAAACCTTGTGAAAGGTTGAAAGTAACAATGTCTACCTCATTATCCAATATATCCAAATTTTAAAGGTTTTATATCAATTGTATAATTTATTTATGATATTTAATTTTAGAATATTTAATATTAGAGAGAGATCTTTAATATAATAATAATATTTAGGTCACGTCTGCATCATTCACAATGCGGATGGCCCGCCACTGCAACCTATCCAAGGCATCAAGTAGGTATTTAGCGGAACCGCCCCAGAGGTGCGAGCAGTATTCCATTCCCGGCCGCACCTGCGCTTTATATAAGCGGTAGAGCTGACCGAGCGTGAAAAACCACCGCACCCTGTTCAGGATTCCGACCCTGCGTGAAGTGGCGGATATTACGCCCTCGATGTGACTCCTTGGATTAAGATCACAGCGGATATCCATACCTAGGATGCTAAGGTCATTCCGCATTGAGAGTGGAACACCCTGAAGAATGGGGGTGAAAGAAAACGGGGATTTCTTGCACTTCCAATAAAATTATTAAGATAGGTAATTACATACTTTAATATTTATTAGTAGGCCCTTTTATGAAATATAGATTAAAAAAACATTTGACATTCAATAAAAGGTCATGTACACTATACCTTTCAACTTTATAATAATTATCTCAGTATTTGTTAAGGCAATTAATAAAATAGGTATAATCTGCCGAAGGTAAGCAACATAATATAAATTTATCTGACCTAAAATTCAATAATAGGAACTAAGAAAATGAAATTCACTAAATTATACGAGTCCGTTTTACTAGTAATTATTGGAATGGGTTGTGTATATTATTTTATACTGTTGGTACGATATTCATATCCGCCCGGATAGCGACCACCGTACACAGGGTGAAAACCTCGCCATATTGGCAATCGCAATTGTGTCCCGTTCCGGGGTCACCCAGTATACATCCGGTATTTGTCGGGGGTCTCGAGTTGGGGTACGATGTTTGGCCGTGCTACGGCCTTCTGAGTACTCTGACAATAGACCCTCGACCGCGTCTTCACCTCCTTGCCGCATGGCGTAGTGTGAAGAAGCCACACAGCCGGCCGGCATGATTGTGTTGAGTAGCGATGGATATATTGTTTCTCTCCACTTAAAACTCTAACTGGGCGGCACTGCGTTTATCATCAGGTGTGGTCAATTTGCCGTGCCTGGATAAAAAAACAGTACCTAAACAAACAAAGAGTAGCTACAATTTCTCACAAAAAATAGGATATTTATTAACCAATGTAATCGATATATGGCGTTGTCCATTTGACCTCATTTAATAAAAAGCGGTAGTTTATAAATGTCAAGATTCTACGCGATTTAATAAAATGTGCTGGTACACTTGTTTACAACATAATAAGTAATGTGAAATTAGTAAATTAATCTTCTCTATTCGCCTGTCATAAAATTATAAATTTTCTCAAAATAACATTTTGAAAAAAATTACGACAGCCGAATAGAGAAGGTTCCCGAGGCCACCAGTGGGTCGATGTATATATATATAATATTATGATGATACGATGTATGTAATACAGGCCTGATTAATTTTTGTTAATAACGTCAATCATATTATACCGGTAATATCAATTTAACTGATTTTTTTATTATAAAATAAACTTGCTTCTGCTCGCGGCCCCCTGCGCGTTAAAGTTTTAGACTGAATAGGATGTTTTATTGTTGATCCGTTCTCTTGTTTTAGTCCAAAGATTCGCAATGGATCCCTATATAAACATAAAAGCAACTTTATCAAAATTCATAATTTAAATCTATGTTTAAATGATATGGCGGCGGACTATGGCGATATAATTGATACAAACTTGTATTTGTGTTTATTTACTTTTTTAAGGTTTGTTTATGTTTATTATTTTTGCTCAGAGCAACGTACTATTTTAATGGGCTTATGATTAGTCTGCTTCAATCAACTTAAACCAGTTTATACGGAAAATTCTGTTAATAATTATTTTATCTCATCGTAACCAGGTACTTCACTAGTGTTTTAGCCAAATCTATGCTTATAATAAAATTGAGAATTATATTTATCTGTGTATTTTATATCGAACACGCAACACAGGTCTCGTCATTTCAATCCGCGTGCCACTTCAAAATTCTTGTACTATAATTATTATATTACCTATATACAATTTATGGGGTATGTGTAATGTGCCTAATCAGGTAAACTGCATCTTAGGCCTGTAATTTAGTGTTTGCCATGAAACTTTATTTATTCACACTTCATACACGTATATGTAAAGGTGGACTTAATACTTGTAGACATACTCTTACACTGGAACTTAAGGTAATGAAGAGACGTGATGAGGTGGGTGTGTAGATGCAACAGATGATGAAAGATAGGTACTTAAAAAGATGCTGTTAAAAATATCACACACAGCATGTATATATTTGTACTTAGTGAATTAAAATTTTAATATGCTACAAAGATAATTTATGGATTTCCTACACTAACATTAATGTGATGATCCTAATGACTGAGCCGTTTAGGATGTTTTTTCAGTTATGTATTAAAATAAGCTTTAAATCTAACTTATACAGTGTTTTTTAGTACAGTTGCGAATTGGGTTCTCGCGTCGAGGAAGATGTTGTTATGGAGGTTGTTGTAAAATGTTACTTTTTATTGTATTCCCCCCTGCATCCAAAGTCGCAATCTTTACTTTTGTATATTATTATACATTATGTTAGACTGCCTCGGTGGCGCAGTTGCAATTGCGTACGCGGTACGACTGTTGTGCTGAGGTCTCGGGTTCGATCCCGGGACCGGTAAAGTGATATTTGGTTTTTCTATCACGAATACTCAGTATTAGCCCGGAGTCTGGAATTGTACCCGGTATGGCGATAGGCTCGCCCCCTATCACTTCATGGGAGGGTAATAAGCTCGGCGAAATGTGGGTATACTAGTTACTCCTCTGCCTACCCCTTCGGGGATTATAGGCGCGAGTGTATATTATGTATGTACATCATGTTCGAGCGAAATATTTTGATGTAAAACATCTATTTAGTTTATGGATAGATATTATTTACATATTACATTTCCATTTATAATTTAGGTGTGACAATGACGTATATATACATGTATTCATTGGTCAGAGGAAAGACGGTTTTGCACTATTTAATAGCTCTCAATTATTTGCCCGTGAATAATGTTTTATTCGCTTTAATGCTTATGCATTAAAGCGAATAAAACATTAGGTAAGACAAACACGAAGGTAATTCCCATATCCAGCAAAAAGGACTACACAAATGTACTTATACATTGCTTTGGTATTCCCATGGGGTAGGCTTGTGTACGTCATATTCATCTTAAAATTAATTGTAAAACATACATACGTTGTATAATAAAATGAATAGTGAATTTGTATATTGAGTATATATATAGTTATCACGTTTTAGGTAACATTCTTGTCATATACGAAACTTTTATGACTGATTCAAACTGCGTTCAATTTGCAATCCGGTTTGATTAAAGCTGATACGGGTCAAAAATCATAGATGGACTTAATGATAATATATTTTGCAACACAAGAAATATTATATTCATCGAGAGCAGCATGAAATCCTTATAATCATCATAGAACAATAATAGGATAACTCTAAGATAATCATTATGCTACAAACAGAATTATATCAAAGCAAACTTGTAGTACTGTAAGTGTGAACTGTAAGAAGATTTATCTTTTTAGGCGATGAAAATGATGTGTGGTCTAAGTTACGCTATACCGACATATATACACATTACACATAGATATATTTGAAAACCAAGAAATAAAACGTTGGGTAACTTTAAATTGGCTCTAAATCAACAAGTTAATATGGATTGCTATAACAACTAGTAGTCCTTCAACGGTAGGCAGCGGTATTGCTGTGCCCTAGCATTGCAGAAATCTATGGGCGGCGGTGACTACTTACCGGCCCGTCTGCTCGTCTGCCTATCGAGGCACTAAAAAAAAAACTTGTTGATAAAATACTTTAACGTTAGTTATGTGTTCTAATAAAATCAAAGATGTTTTACCTTATTACACATATATAAAAATATTATCAAATCTATACTTATATATAAAGCTAAAGAGTTTGTCTGTTTGTTTGTTTATTTGAACGCGCTAATCTCAGGAACTACTGGTTCGAATTGAAAAATTATTTTAGTGTTTGATAGCCCATTTATCGAGGAGCGCTATATGCTGTACTAGCTGTTGCTCGCGGCTCCGCCCGCGTGGAGCTCATGTTTGGGAAAAAAAGTATACCTTTCAAAATACCAATTTTCATGCGTTTAACTTAAAAATGACGGATTTTCATACAAACTTTCTTTCCCTATTTTACCCCGTTAGGGGTGGAATTTCCAAAAATCCCGAAACATATTTTTTATTTTTAACTGAAAGGCCAAATACCAATTTTTATATCTTTAACTTCAAAAAATTACGGAGTTTCATAGAAACTTTCTACCCCTATTTTACCCCCTTAGGGGTGCAATTTCCAAAAATCCTAAAATATAAAATATAAATATATATATATTTTATTTTTAACTAAAAGACCAAATACCAATTGTCAGGCCTTTAACTTCAGAAATGATGGATTTTCATAAAAATTATCATTCCCTATTTTACCCCCTTAGGGGCGGAATTTCCAAAAATCCTGAAACATATATTTTTTATTTTTAAGTAAAATGCCAAATACTAATTTTCATGAATTTAACTTCAAAAATGACGGATTTTCATACAAACTTTCATCCCCTATTTTACCCCCTTAGGGGTGGTATTTCCAAAAACCCTTCCTTAGTGGATGCCTACGTGATAAAAGGTACCTACTGTCAAAATTTCAAGTCTCTAACCCCAGCCGTTTAGGCTGTGCGTTGATCGATCAGTCAGTCAGTCAGTCAGTCAGTCAGTCAGTTTCTTCTTTTATATATACAGATTCACGCTATGACCAATAGGAGCGGAGCAGCAATGAAAAATGTTGCTAAAACGGGGAAAATTGATTCCTTTTGAGAGCTTCCGTTGCGTGCGCTGCGTTAATGGTTAAAGTTACATAACAATCATGTATGACGAAATTGTAACTCTTAAAAAGTTAGAAAAAAGTCCGGGATAGCATATGTCTATCTATTTCGGTTGGCTCACTATAACCTTTTTAATGGTTATCGAATTTGTTCTGAAATAATGCATTATTTGGAAAGTGGTTTTTATAAACATGGTTATTATTAATCCTTATCCAAATAAATACTTTATTCATAACAAGTATTTAATTTTGAACAAAGTTGCCCTTACGTCATTTGATTTCAATGAATATCTTAGGAGATATAACAGTTTTAAAATATCTCCGCAGCAAAATTAATATTGTTGTTTGTATGTCTGTTTCTTACCTTTTCATGATTAAACGGGTGAACGAATCCTAATGAAATTCAGTAGAGGTATAGTTTATACCCTAGGGAAGGACATAGCGTATCTTTTGTCTCAAAAAATATCTTGAAGAGGGTGAAATAGGGGTTGAAAGTTTGTATGGGCAATCCGTAATACTTCAACTTAGGGATCTGAAAATTCATATTTAGGCTTTTGGTAAGAAATAAAGAAATACATGTTTCAACTTTTTACCCAATCACCCCTAAAAGGGCGATGTGAGGGGTTAACTTATGAGGTATTCTTTAAATGTAATCTCAAGCTTCAGGCACATCACTTTTTTTTTGTCGCGAGGAAAGCATTTTATTACTGCGGTCCGCTCCGGGGGGAAGCGGAATGAGAAGAACACGGTTATGCTGGACTAGCCGGTCTTACGACCCAGCACCCCCTCGCCCGGATGATGGCTATCTTGGCTGCCGTTGGGCCGAGTCCCTACCCCCTATGTACGCCCAACCGGACACTACCGGCTAAAACCCCGCGGTGGCCTTCTTCGGCAGTTACGGAGCGATCCCGGGGTATTCTAACGAGTGCTAGAATTGCAGCCGGAATCGCTCCTGAGCGGTGCCGCGTAGCAGCCCATCTCCATGGGGGCTAAGAAGCCCCCGAAGGAGCCGGTCAGTTGTCAACCCGGCGCCTCCTACGTCTTCTCTGGCGGCGAGAGGGATCATATCGTTCTTGATCTCTCTCAGCACGCTCCTTCTACGAGATGACGCTCTCGCAGAAGTGGGCCACCGCACGACAAGACTTTCGGCTGGCGATCATGGACACCACGGCCGGCAACGAGAGGTCTCCTCCAACGACTGCTCTGAGAGCGCTGCGCTATTCGTCCCAGGCTGGACACTCCTCCAACCTATGATGGGCCGTGTCCTCGCGGCAGTTGCCACAGTGGTGGTACACGGCGGACACCTCCTTTCCGGTCCGACTCAGAAACGAACCGTAAAACCCATGGTCGTAGGAACGTCGTGGAACGTAGGCGCCCCGTAGCGCCTGTCTAGCCATCTAGACACGCACAACACCTGAGAGTCAGGACGATCGCTATAGGTGCCTCAGTGCAAAAGACAACTCCTTGCATTGATACTTCTGCTCCCGAAAATAACCTCCACGCAGGCGGAGCCGCGAGCAACAGCCAGTAACTGATAAACCTATATCTAAGTAACTTTTTTAACCTAATGGATAAGATTAAAAGATGCTTATGGTGAATCGATTATTACACATCTGCCAAGTCTAAAAGAAAAGAATATATTTAATTTCAAATAGTTCAATAATATTTTGGAGACAAAGAATTTACATTTACTATTTCGTTCAATTGGGAATGTACGTGGAACAGAATTTATTAAACATATGACTAACTTGAATTCTGAAAACGTTGCGAACATGTCTACCGGCTCTTAACAGTCCCCGCGATTCAAACTATTGTAGTGACGACATCTCACGTGTCTTATCACCACCACTTAAATTGCCTGGCTTGCTTTGTGGCGTTATTGTGTGTAGTTTGGTGCACAGTGCGCGCTGTGTGTCTGCGCGTTACACTCCGTGCGACCTTCTGAAACTAGCTCAATATCTCAATGAGCGTAACATAGCAAAGCACAAAACTTTAGTCAATTCGTAAAATAAATTTTATTCAACCAGTGATATTTGAAAGTGATATTTTTATTATTAGTATTATTAAGTGTAATTTTAATACTGAAGATGTTTAAATACGTATTGTCGTTTGCTATTTTATATGTGGGGTAAGTTGTTTTGAAATTATTTTAAAATAAAGTTATCTTGTAAGATTGTTAGTTGGTTGTAAATGAATAATTTGTATCACAGTATCTGCAACATTAAACAGCCAATAAGGTTTTACGTTCACTTTGTGTTTATTAGTTTTCTATCATCGCCGTGCAATAATAAAAAAATAATTAAGATGTAGGTAGGTATTTGAAACTTGTTCTATTTTGAATCTAAATTCTTACTAACCTTTATTATCCCATTCTATTCCAATGATAAGCGTAACTACCTATTTATTTATATTCTTATAAGTACCTAATATTTTATTTTATTGTATATGACAGATATGGGTCAGGTGTTATACCCGATACAGGTTTGATCAAGTGTGGGGGCAAGACTATGTGTGTGACTATTGGATGTATTTTCTTTGTTGAAATTATATCTTAATAGTTAGATAATACAAATGTTCACACTTGTATCTTAGAAAGGGGAAGCAGAGATGCAAAAGTACACCCACGGTTTGCAGAACTTACACCCCATGAAGGGATAGGTGCTGTGGTAGGCAAGAAGGTAGTCGCATAACATAATATTTGCATTAAAATGAGGTTGTTAAGCGTTAATGTTATCAGAGAATGTAACTGTCAAGTAAATTCAAATAAAAAAAAAATAGAAAACCTTCTGGTTAGCAATTGTCTAATCAAATTCAAGTATAAACTAACCATGAATTTGAATATAATATTATGTTAAGGTAAAATTTTGGCCATATGGGATTATCTCGGAAACTAAAGATCCCATTCTAATAAACCATACACTGATGGAAGATATATTATCCCGTTTTCATTGTGTTAATATAAAGTTATTAGTATGAATTTCACTTTTAAGCAGATGGAGCAGCGATATAGCTAATTTTAATATAATTAAAGCTTGGACAATGTACATGTACCAGTTGCACCTCTACCTATCGGTTTAGGACTATAGGCGTGAACTTACGTTTTTCCAAACATATGTTCCAGTCTCATAAACTCTCATTTACTAAGATTTACTTATTTGATAATAGAATACTTGGGTAAGGTTAAAATAACCTCAACTATACGTAATGCATACTTAATTGTTGAATCCCCCTTCACTAAAGGCTTAAGAAAGGCCATCTCTAAGAACTTAAGTATTATCATCGTATCAGCTACGATTGCAACAGATCAGATTGCGCCATTATTTTTTTTTTACAAAAAATATATTTGAGTAAACCTTATAAACGGGACGTTGAGGTATGTCAGTAATATAATATGAGGATATATACTCTTTTCTAAAATTATTCGAAAATTATTGGCTGCCTCGGTGGCGCAGTTGTAATTGCGTATGCGTTACGACTGCTGCTGTGCTGAGGTCTCGGGTTCGATCCCCGGCTCGGGTAAAGTGATATTGGGTTTTTCTATCTAGAAATTCTCAGTATTAGCCCGGAGTCTGGAATCTGTGCCCGGTATGGCGATAGGCTCGCCCCCTATCACATTATGGGACCGAAATTCGGCGAAAAGTGGGTGTACTGGTTACACCGCTGCCTACCCCTTCGGGGATTACAGGCGTGAGTGTATATGTATGTTCTACAATTACTCGAAAACTGCTCAATTATATAAATATTATGACTATATGACCCGTGCGAATACTTCGCACCGATAGTAATTAACAATACAACAAATTAGTTCATTATACAGTCAACAGATGGCAGTGTTAATTTTTCATATTTTTTCCCAAAACCTGTGTAAGTTTATAGCATACGCTTTAAAATGGTGTTTGACTCATTAAAATTGACGAAGAATTATGGAAGTCATTCTAACAAAAAACACCTTTGTAAAATAATATATAGAGATAGAGTTTACTGCCATATCAGACGCAAATTTCAATTATCAATAATCAATACAGAGCAATCGTTACTTTTCAAATTGTAAATCACAAACATTAATTGTGATCATTCGACTGAGTATTGAATCTATTCTCAGATTACGTACCAATAGTCCAGTTATTATTTTATTTAAGGTACAACAAGTCTTTCTCAATAACCTCTCTTAATTCACGGAATGTCAATGGTAGACAAAGCTACTTATTGCTGGTCAACGTGTCAAAGACCTTACTCAAGCATTACTAAATAATTCCACTTCGATAAGTCGAATTACTTAATTTAAAAGCAATTTTAGTTTTTATCCAAATAGTTTTCGCCCGCTTCGAAGTTATTTTTGAAAGATAAGGTATCAAATCCATGGAGACATCGACATTTAACCAAGTTATTACATATTTCTATATATGTTATCCTATCATGTAATCCTCATCCAAAACAGTAATGATATTATCGCATCCCAAAGTAACCATGCATCATCTGAGATAAAAAGTAGCCAGTCGTTCTTAGACCTCTCAACTATACCAAAAATCATGTTGATCCTTTACTCTGTGTTAAACAAATAACAAAACTATCCCACGGGAACCGTACATTTTTTCGTGATAAAAAGTAGCCTATATGGTATTCCAGACTATAATCTATTTCTGTACTAATTTTCAACCAGATCCGTTTTTTTATTGCCTCGATAGGCAGACGAGCAGACGGGCCACCTGATGGTAAGTAGTCACCGCCGCCCATACACTTCTGCAATGCCAGGGCACAGCAAAGCCGCTGCCTACCGTTATTTCTGCAATGCCAGGGCACAGCAAATTCAGCCGTTCTGGCATGATTGAGTAATAAACGTCCATCCAGGGTATCTATGCAGGGTATTACGGTTAAACAAACTAATAATGCCCACTTTGGTCTCGAATATTTCGAAAACCAAGAGTGTGATAAAAGGTTTTGAAGTACCTTAAAATTATATTAAATATCTTTTCGACGATACACTACTTGTTAATTAGTGTAACGAAGCAAACAATTTTGTTCTACGCCAATTTTATTTAAGGGTAGGCAGTCTTACATTATACCCTAGTTATTGGTTTAATATGGATACCAAATTTCAGCACTATAAACAAAGCAAAGATGCGTCTTGTAAAGCCAGATGATACCAAGGATAGGAAATAAATTAGCGCCGAAAATAAACAGCTAGACGCTGACAATGACTCATTATCATGCCAATGGATTTATTATATAAAAAAAGTAATGATAATTAAATTGTCAAGGATGTTGAAAATTCTAATAAGATTTTTTAATTTCGACATAATATTAGATTTTGAGACAATTGTATTGTCGAATTTATGAACGTTGTATTTTTCTTATGTGGCGGGCTATCAGATATGTAGGATCTGATTGTCACAGTATCTGCATTTATGAAGTGGATAAGCCAACTAAGGACTATGAGATAGACGCAAGCTGTATGTGAGATATTTGTCAAATACTTGAACCAATAAGCTAACTTAGGAAGTGCCTGGTCATTTTACGTCGATTTGAGTGTTTACAGGAATAAGAGCCTTCTCACAGACTGACAGTAATACAACTTAAACTGACTCGCAATTACAATGCGACTAGTGTTCTAAGTACCTAACTGGCGGCACTGTTAATCAGTTTATTATTTCACATGAACCATAATAGTCATACTTGACGGACTCCGTGGTGCAATTGGTGACTAGCCAGGTGCGAAACGCTAGGCCGTGGGTTCGAATCCCACACCGGGACAAATGTTTGTGTGACAGACAGATATTTGTGTCAGGGGTCTGGGTGTTGTGAGACCGAAAGTCTCTCGTAGTCCCCGATACCCACAACACAAGACTCGTATCTCAGTGTGGGTCGGGGCTATGTGTGTGACTGTTGGGTGTTATTTATTTACTATACAATGTTAGGATGTGAAGTATTTACATCGACTTCAGGAGTTAGAGCTCTCTAGACAAATCATAATGGGTGTATAAAAACCAGTGGTGTGTTGACGAGGAAACAATTACTAGTGTTATAAACTAGTGTTAGTCGGTCGTTGTTTTAAGGAGACACAATACTCTTAAATACATCCGTTTGTCAAGTTGTAAAATTTGTATATGTAACATAAGCTCACTCAGTACCTCCGGAAGGGCAGGCTGCGGTGCAACTAGTATAACCACTGCTTACTAGTCTTGTTTCTGTCACTTGGCGTGACATTATGAAGACTCTGTCGCTAGCCAAAGTATAACTTCCAATCGCAGGCAACATATTGTGATTTTAATCCAATAATAAATACAAATTGTGATTGCTAAAGATTTGAACCCAGGACATAACGATTTTGCAGTCCAAGAAGGTTGCCATTAAGGACTAGCTCAATGAGGCGTGAGATAAATTAAAATAACAATGACGATTATATGAATATAACATACATATATTTAAGTCACAGTTATTTGATCTTTGTTAAATATTTGAGTAACATGCAAATTATTGTTCAATAGAAAGTATCCTTTACTCACAGTATGTGTCTAGAATCAAACAAAAAGAACTCGTGTAATGATTGCAAGGACATTATAAATCATGCAGTGATGTAGTTCTCCTTTATATGCTTATAGTAAATAGTTATTTAAGATGTTTGAAGTACCAAAAATGTTTTTAAGTTAATGATTCTACTATGTATGATATGACATATTTAATTAGTGGTAGATTACGTTGCGCACTCATAGTTACCTACGATAGGATAAATGTTATTTGTTAAATTGTGCATTCAAAGGTAGGCTTAAGAAACTCATCGATGATTCAGTCAGACACGAGGGTTAGTGACGCGGCGTCTACGGTTTGTACATCACGTAACTTTATAAAACAGTCGACGGTAGCGTAATTTAATTTTCCCTACTCCATATATTTCTATTTGATTAATGTCGTTGCGGGATATAAGTCAGTTAAGCATTCCCAGAGGCTCGCTGAATTTCGTAACTCAGTGTCGAAAAAATGCGTGCCTTTGTTGATCCTGGATACAGGAGTTACAATGGCGGGTGTGTTTGCGGGATAGTCTCTAGCGTAACTAAAGCACGCCATCACTGTAGTGATACGAGAGAACTTGCATTATGACAGTGTTGGCAAGTTTTATAAAAATACTGTCGAGATCTTCTTAAAATACAAAAAAATGTTGCTATATTTGATTTTATAGCTTATAATATTTAGAATGTAATAAGTATATGATTTAATTCATTTTAATATTTTAATTCGTTGTTTAATGACGATACTGTTACTGACTCATGTCATTTTTGACGTGACTATTTAAAGTCTACCTTTAACATTTTGAAATTGCGGCCAATATTTCATCACCCGTGGTAAATACGTTTTGAGGAAAACCCAACGTCATAAGGAAGGGAGTGGGAAATGTGCATTAACTAAATTGCATTGTTTTTTAGGTTAATTACACCTGTTTATAGCACGTTCTTCAAACACAGATTGTTCACTTGTACAAATATAATAATAGACAATACCTACCTGATATAGATTGAGTATACATAAGTATAAAAATAAGATTATTTAGATTGCATGATAAAGGAAACAGAGCAAAACAACAGACGTAATTACCTACTTTTATAACTATATCACCACAATATTTAAACTCATTTGTGGTTTATTGCGACCTGATTATTACAAGACATTTTATGGAATAATGTAAGCAAACTTAAGTCATTGCAATTTGTCCAATTAGTTCCTGTGCATAGTACCTTTCACGACCTTGTTATTTTTATATTGCATAAGACACTGAGGCACTGTTACTGTACTGTGACTTTAATTTATTAAATAAAATAGCGAGGTATGTGTTCCGCTTTCCGCAAAAACGTGTCTCGGTAGGGCTTGAAGGTTTTCCTTACGGAAACAACTGATATTGCCATTGACAATGACATACATAAAGATTTGTATCAATAACGACAATTATTTATAAACTTTATGTACCCAGTACCGCCTACTAAAGGGTCCAACTACATATATTATACAACTCTCAATTCAAATCGTTCAGTAATCTTTCTATGGTTTCGGCAGTCAATAGTCAATTGCGCATGCGTTACGAGTGCTGTGCTGAGGTCTCGGGTGCGATCCACGGGTCGGTTAAAGTGATATTGGGTTTTTCTATCTAGAAATTCTCAGTATTAGCCCGGAGTCTGGAACCTGTGCCCGGTATGGCGATAGGCTCGCCCGCCCTATCACATTATGGGACCGAAATTCGGCGAAAAGTGAGTGCACTGGTTACACCTCTGCCTACCCCTTCTGGGTTTACACGCGTGTATATGTATGTTTGTCTGTATCTTTCTATGAACCTGCGCACTGCCATACATACCAATCACCGTCATGACTGCATCGCCTCCCTTAGAAATACGCCAGTGAATAAGGTTCGTGGTCAAGTGGCAGTCATCGCGTTTCCGTCGACTTGCAACGCTTTAGGTCGGGTCTTTGCCGACGCTAAATTAGTTTGTGCGAGACTACTTAGAGAGTGTACTAGGATAAACGATAGACTATTCAGCCAGCATTTAACCGGCCATATGGGGACGTAAAAATGTGAGGGGAGTGAATGCTGTGTAAGTTTGATCAAGATCTTCTTTAAATTTGTACACACGTTACGATTAGCTTCTTGTGTTGGAATTTATAAGTACCTAATAGCGGTGCCCAAAAATAAAATCATTAAATTTTAAAACCCGCCTGGTATCGACTAGGAAAGACTGCTAATTAGTAGGAGTGGGCGTTGAATCAACGAACCGTTTTTTGAACTGTTTTTAAACAGATTTTCTACTGTTAACGAGTCAACCGTTTTCTCTGTACTGCAAAACTAGTTAAATTTATCAATCTGTTTCATTCAACGTCGTTGAATCAACGACAGACGCGAACAAAACGGTCGCACAGATTAGCTAAACGAAATAACTACTAATTAGTGGAGTACCAATCAACTTTTTTTAAATTCGCATAAATATTCTTATTTATGACGTCCTGCTTCGATTTGTGTTTATTTTTGCGTGTCATCACGCATGTTAGTCGACAGTCACCTGCAATGAATATATTCAGACAATAACAAGGAAAATTTACACGGGAGAATCCATTTACTTTCATTCTTCCAATGCTATTGTGTCACCTTGCTTTTCCGTTCCCTTTAAACCTAAATGTACAAATAAACCAACTTCAAAAATACACTATAATTTTATTGTTTGTTTATTATTAATGTTTTAAATAATTGCTGATTTATTTTACCCGTTTTTCCCTTCTTCAATAAATTTCAAAGTAAAAGAGACTAAACTATGATATATATTATATTATGGATTATTCTTTGTTAGTTTTGAAACATAATATCTGTAATTTCATGGTTCTATTGAATTAGCTTATATACCTTGTGAGGTAGGTATATAAGAATGTATCAATTATATTATCTTGTAGTTATGTCACATAATTTACATAAAAGTGTTGACGTACACGAAAAACTCTTATTGTAATCATACATACGTAAATAATAATAGAATAATAACACAAGAATAATTTAAACATCATGAATTATAATTAGGTATTTTAAAGCTCTTTTTTTACCTTTATGTTCTTTAAAAGTATAGAGACTAATGATAAGTTTTATTTAGTCTTAATGATTTTTTATACACACACACACACACACACACACACACAAAAGGGTAACTACCTAGGGCGTGTGAATAACCTTCAATATTTTTTGTCGAGTAATACATGAAATAAAAAAATTGTTTTGGTGGGGTATTTATATTTTTTGCTCTTTTGAAATATGAGAGCACAGACAAAAAGGTAATATATTTGTTTAATGTATGTATTTTAATGACCAACATTTTTCAGAAATGGCGAAGGAATCAATTTGGCTGGAGGTCTAAAATCCAACCAGTCGTTTCCAGAAGGGTTCTTATTTGGAGTTTCCACTGCTGCTTTTCAGATAGAAGGAGCATGGAACACAGATGGTATGCTAATATTGTATATTTTTAATTTCTAGGATGATAACTCAAATTACTTCAATAGTACCAACTAGGTTTATATTTGCTCTATTCATAATTATTCAGGCCATATAAAATTATAGATCATTACCGAAGCGGAAAGTTTAGAATACAAATTCCAATAACATATTAAAATATAAAAGTTTTTAATTCATAAAAATTATACCGACTTCAATAAAAACAAATTATTCGTCCCTATAAAATTTGAGGGGTTCCCTCGATTTTTCTGAGGTCCCATCATCAGATCCTGACTTGGTGCCAATGGGACCACCTGGGAAGGATACCCTTTTAAGCAAAAAAGAAATTCTATAATCGGTCCAGGCGTCTTCGAGTAATCGGGAAACCTACATAAAAAAAAATTACGACGAATTGAGAACCTCCTCCTTTTTTGAAGTCGGTTAAAAATACACCCAACCACAGCACAGAGACACATAGTCTAGACTCGACACTAGGTCAAACTTGAGTCATGGGTAGACTGCGCCTATTCCACCTAGACCAGAAACAAATATTTGTAGCTCACACACACATTTGTCTCTGTGCGAGGATCGAACCTGTCGCCTCTCGTTTCACAATCGGCTACTCTACTGCTGCGCCACAGAGTCAGTCAACTGAAAAATATATACACACCTTGATAAATATAATGTTAATTCTTCTTAATTCTTGTCAATGACCTTTTTATAATTATGAACTCGTATAAAAAGGTCATTAACAAGGCATGTAGGTCACTGTGAACTAACTTATATTGTGATTGCAGGAAAATCGGAAAGTATATGGGACCATTTAATACATACAAACCCAAAGTTTGTGAAGGATGGAACAAACGCGGACGTAGCCGCTGACTCCTATCATCTGTACAAACGAGACGCGGAAATGGTCCACGAACTCGGAGTAGACATATACAGATTCTCTATAGCTTGGCCAAGAGTTCTACCTGCGGGGTTGACGAATGAGATAAACCCACTAGGAATCAAATATTACAGTGACCTCATCGATGAATTGTTGAAATATAACATAACTCCAATGGTAACGATATACCACTGGGACCTGCCCCAGCGGCTGCAGAACTTGGGAGGATGGACGAACCCGCATATAATCGATTACTATAAGGATTACGCGAGAGTGTTGTTTGAAAATTTCGCCAGCAGGGTCAAATATTGGGTGACGTTCAACGAGCCGATGCAAACTTGTTTAGAAGGTTACGGCGGCACGTACCGGGCGCCGGCACTCAATAGGCATGGCATTGCTGAATATCTTTGCACTCATAACCTTTTGAAGGCTCATGCAAGCGTTTATCACCTATTCAACGACCAGTTCCGGCCTACATATGGAGGTGCGTATTGAAAGTGCTTACTTCCCTACATTGTGAATTGAACATTGCATTTACTTTAGCAGATCATTGGTTAAATGCAATTCAAATACAAACAACGTAATAAATTTACGTTTCATACAATGATTTACGATCTACTCTTACATACAATAACAAGGCATACGTTCATTTGACATGGTAAGGCAAAAATGTATGGATTGGCTTGTGCTGTCCTGGACGGTATTCCAGTTTCGTCGTGAGCTAGTTTCGTAGCCATTTTTGTTTCCCAGACTATATTTATTTAACTATAGCCAGGAAAACAAAAATGGCTGGCCGGCAAACAACTTTACATACATGAATAAAATTATGATATAATGTTCAAGCAATCTCACGTAAGCGGGTCAATGATTAATACAGGGTTAGTATTATTAATAATATTAATGCTTACGTCTGCATCCCCAAAAGGATAGGAAGTAGTGCAACTACAGTACTCACAATTGTGTGAAGTTATTTGCGACCTACAATACTCACACTCGTCATAATTTATAGACTATGTATATGCAACTGTAATATAATAATTCTTTAATTGCAGGTAAAATTGGAATGTCTCTAGATTCGAATTGGGCTGAACCACAGACTGATACGCAGAGGGACAGAGATGCGGCAGAATTATATTTAAAGACACACGTGAGTGTTTAACTACATTATTTATATTAGAAATTGATTGATATTTTGGTTATTTAACTGATAAATAAGTTCAAATATAAGCAGATATTGATTTTACACACAATATGTTTGAATCAAAATCTGCACCAACATTATATTATATTAAATAATAAAAAACCCTTTTAAATAATAAAAAAATTATAAGCTACAGTGTTTATAGGAAACTGTTTGGTATTTTGGTAATGCATTTGATTTATGTGTTTATTAGTATATATTACTGTTCTTTTACAAGTGCTGGTAGTTGTTGAGTGTTTATTCTATTTGAAAAAACTATAAAATCTAAAATGACGCAACATCCGACACGGTTATATTCAGATAACAACAAATAAACTATAAACGTCAATACAATAATACAATAAAAAAATTTTTTACTGCTGGTCTTATATAATCGAAAACAACTTGGAGTTCATCAGATATAAGTGCCACTTAAATCAGAAGATTAAACATTAAATTAAAATGATTTCATGTATAGATATTACAAATTTATTATAGCTAGTGGTAAATTTTTTTTTTCCATTTTTTGTATGGATATCCTAAAGTTCGTTAATAGCTACTAAACGAAAAAAACAGTTGACAAACAAAGAAGAAAAAGTTACTGAACTGTTTTAACTTTATATATAGACATACTAGCTGTTGCTCGCGGCTCCGCCTGCGTGGAGGTTATATTCTGGAGCAGAAGTATACAATCCAAGGAGTTATCTTCTGAGGCACCTGTAGCAATTGTCCAGCCTCTCGAGTGTTGTGCCTGAATCTTGAGATTGCATCTAAAGAATACTAC
The DNA here is from genome assembly GCA_905220505.1 of Laothoe populi. Taxonomy (NCBI): domain Eukaryota; kingdom Metazoa; phylum Arthropoda; class Insecta; order Lepidoptera; family Sphingidae; genus Laothoe; species Laothoe populi. The sequence goes on from HG992148.1 coordinate 15,246,025, forward strand.
ATAAGTTTAACCTCACTTTGCCCCTTTTAGGGATGATTTTTCAAAAACGTTGAAACACGTATTTCTTTATTTCCTACCAAAAGCCTAAATATGAATTTACGGATCCCTAAGTCGAGGAATTATGGATTTCCCATACAAATTTTGAACTCCTATTTGATCCCTTTCAAGGTTGTCTTTTGAGAAAAAAGATAGCCTATGTTCTTATCCAGGATATAATCTATTCCCTTACCAAATTTCATTACAATCCGTTGAGCCGTTTAGTCGTGAAGAGTTAACAAACAAACAGAGTTACTTTCGCATATATAGTATGGATTTAGAATACGATTGAGTGTATACAATTTTTGAGTAGGTATTCTGATTTTAAGGACAAACAATAGTACAAAAAACTTGATATATAATTTGGCACAAATACTTCAATACATTACGGGCGTTGCAGTTGTAGGAATCTTTTTGTATTATAAAGTAATGACGAAAATGCTAATGTAGGTAGATGATTTTTGCTCTTATTATTGCTGCGTTGTAATATATATAAATCTTTTTTATCTTCAGTATTATAAACATATATTTTACTGATTTTATACCAAAATAATGTATGGTATTAGGGATCCTAATATCCAATGGGTTCACTAATTAAAACAAAATTGTTATTTTGTAAAATTGTGTTGTGTAAAATAACTTTCCGAAAGAAGGATTCGGTCCAAGGGATGTACCTTTTTCAATATTAGCGTTGTAGTAGGTACCCCAAAATCCATTCCACGGGCTTTTAAATAACCTTTTATCCATTGTGAGAATCGAGCACGGACCTTGTAGTAAGCCGCTGACGTACGCTAGCACCAAATAATTTTCAATGATTAATTAAATAGAACTTTAATTACATTACTGTCATATTATCTATTTAACATTGACCTATATCTATAGAATTGTTTCATCGAGATTTCTGTTGAAAATGTTATGTAAAAACGTGAATATTAAAATGTTAAATGTACTCTTACTGATGTAATTGTAGTGTAACGAACTAATTGTAATATATACATTAACTTGTAAGTTATGCTGTAAGTATAAATTACAAGACTGCGTTAGTGGCGCAGTTGTAATTGCGCATGTGTTACAACTGCTGTGCTGAGTTCTCGGGTTCGATCCCTGGGTGGTGTTGGGTTTTTCTATTTAGAAATACTCAGTATCAGTCTGTAATTGAGCCCGGTTTGGCGATAGGCTCGCCCCCTTTAACATAATGCCACCGCAATAAATTCGGCTAAAAGACTGTGTACTGGTTACCCCCTACGGGGATTACAGGCGTGAGTTTATATACAGTAAGTATTAGTAGTTTTAATGGTTTACCTATAACATCATTTTTATTTTACAGGTTGGTTGGTACGCGCATCCAGTTTACTCTGCAGAAGGCAACTATCCCGAAGAACTGATAAAACTCGTAGACGCTAAGAGTAAGCAGCAGAACTATACCAGATCTCGACTTCCCAAATTCACACCCGCAGAAGTTAAATACATACAAGGAACTGCCGATTTCTTTGGGCTTAATCATTATACTACATACATGTTGAGTATGGCTGACGGCGAAGTAGGAGCTGTACCTTCCCATGAAAACGATGTTGGTATTGTCAGGGTGCAAGATCCGAAGTGGCCTTCAGAATCATCGTCAGCTTGGCTTAAGGTAATTTTCTTTTCCCTCTAATTCTTGACCTTGGATCGGTGTTACAGGGTTTTATACTCGGGTAAAGTGATATTGGGTTTCTATATCCGGAGTCTGGAATTGATGACTGTATTAGGCTCGGTGAAATGAGGGGGGTGTACTAGTTAAACCTGTGCCTACCCCTTCGGGCATTTAAGGCGTGACTGTGCAAGTGTGTGATAATAATTTTGTAGACAGGTACACTTACATTTACATTTAGTAGGTACTTTTGTTAATTCCCAAGTCTGTGTAATTAGCTGCATACGTTTCTGTATATAAATAAGGCAGTTATGTATCAATAAAACTGGATTACTTTTATGATGCGATAAAGATCGACTTTCGACGCAACGCCACCTTCTCCTCTCGCTGCATTGAGCTCATCATCTCGACTCATTAAATATTAATCTTTATAATAAATACCTTTAATATCACTGGCTAAAATGTATTTTAAACCAGAACAAACATTGTTTGTACTACTGCTTGTGCGGCAAAAAAGACTAACACTGGTACCCACAGGCCATAACCCGCCCAATCGGACTTCATTCGCGAGACATAAATCATGCTACCTAGTACCTAGTAATCAAGTACCTAGTAGGTACTTGTGGTTGCCTGGATGGCTACCAGTTGTATAGGATACATTTTGGAACGTCATAAAAATGGTTAGTGTTATGTATTGTAGACAATTTTCTACAATGATCTTCGTGATTGAACAAAAACACGAAAAACAAATTCTTTTACAAAATAACCGTGTACAAAACAAATTTGTCTTTTGTTTAGTTTAATTTTTTTTAAAAAACCCGTAGTATCTTTTGAATAACAGGTCAGTCAGAACATTTAAGTTTATTGTCACTACATTAAACCATTTATTTTGCAATTTTACGGTTGTATATTAAGAGCCAATGCGAAATATCCCCATGCCGCAAAAATATGAAAATAGTTTTTTTTTAATAAGTTTGTCCTTAAGTTTGTTGATCTTCATATTAATAAATAGGTGTTGCTCATTTTTTTCTGTCGCATGTTTTTTATAGAAGTTGTTTTTAAACGTTAGGTACTTGATTATAGTTTTATATATAGCTGCAAAAATAGGGAATAAGTTATCTAAACCATTATTATCAGTATAATTCCTTTGTTAACAATGTAACTGTTGCTACAATCTTCTTATCAGTAGATAATATTGACAAAGTGAACTGTTGTAAAAATGTATTCAGGACGATGCATTAACAGACTTATTTTATTTTAAATGAAAAGTTTTATTTTAATAATTACTAATTAACTAATTTAAAGTTACGTGTATATTAAATGTTAATTATCGCTTGCTTTAACGGTGAAGGAAAACATCGTGAGGAAACCTGCATACCTGAGAATTCTGATACGAATTTCGAAGGTATGTGAAGTCTACCAACCCGCATTAGGCCAGTGTGGTTGACTAAGGCCTAACCCTTCTCATTAGTGGAGGAGGCCCGTGCCCAGCAGTGGGACAATGTTTAATACAGGGCTAATAATATTATTATAAATACTAATTAATGTTCTTGATATTATTTTGCAGGTGGTGCCTTTCGGTTTCCGAAGGTTACTCCAATGGATAACAAAGACTTATAACAACGTGCCCATCATCGTGACTGAGAATGGTTACGCTGATTATGACGGGCTAGAGGACGAGGCTCGCGTGTCTTATTACAAACATTATTTAAATGCGTTGCTTCACGCGATTTACGAAGATCGAAGCAATGTCACTGGCTACTTCGCATGGAGTCTCATGGACAACTTTGAATGGGACGATGGTTATGTGTGAGTATTTCTCATTATTGTGGTAATATTAGTCAGCCCGGCTAGATTAGTTGTCATTTCGGGAATATGAATGAGACAAACAATCTATTAACCTCCGTGGCGCAGTTGGCGATTAGCCGGCTGTGAAACGAGAGGCTGTGGGTTCGATTCCCACACCGGTACAAATGTTTGTGTGGCAGACAGATATTTGTGTCCGGGGTCTGGGTGTTGTGAGACCGAAAGTCTCTCGTAGTCCCTGATATCCACAACACAAGACTCGTATCTTAGTGTGGTGTCAGGGCAATGTGTGTGACTGTTGGGTGTTATTTATTATTATTGTTATCAGTGGGTTTTGAAAACACAGGTTAAGATTCTACTGAATCTTTATTCAAGTATAACTAAAAACATGTTGCTGCTGAGTCAGGCTCAATGTTTGCAAATTATTTAATACATTTAGCTGATTATGATGGGTATAAAGTTTTAGAAGGGAAGCTGATACTCTTTAATTACTGACAATGATTGTGCAAAATGTTTACTATTTTTAATTAAACGCTATCAATAACCAAGTTAAATTTTACGTTTAAACTATGTAATACATTAATTCATAGTAGGTACTTTACCTTTTGGTAAGTTTACTAAGAGAAGCCAGAAGGAATCGTGTTGTTTGAAGATTTGTAATATAATATCATTGTTGCTGGGTGTTTAGCCAGGGGTTTCTTATTGAAGGGTCCATGTTTTTTAATATTATCAAGAATACTTACCCAATTAAGATTTCTATAAGCGTGGCAGTCAATCCAATCCAGTTCAGTAATGTTCTTGTATTGATTATATTTGAAATAATAATAATACTAGCCCTGTATTAAACATTGTCCCACTGCTGGGCACGGGCTTCCTTTAGTAATGAGAGGGGTATGATGAGTGTATTTGAAATAATATCTAATAATATTTTTGGAAGTCTGGATTTCACCTTAAACTTTTAACACGTATTTAACAATAATGGTTCGTCTAATTTGTATGTTTTTGAATGAATAAAATCATTTAACCTTTTTTAACGCAGCCGGGGTTCAACCATATTTTAATGAATGCATTATTTATTTATGCATCTAAACATCTATCTCCACATTATATTTTATAGAATGACACTCTTGCACTCTACTTTTAAATATTAATATTGTGCGAAAACTTTTTTACGAAGCTATAAAATTTCAGAATATTAGATATTTTGTTGCAATCTTCGGTATTTAAAATGTAAACATTGTTTCACATAAAAAGTATTTTATGACGGTTAATCAAGTTGTTAGTCTGCATTAAAATTAAATACTTATAATATTTTGTACTTAAGTATTTATATCATACGTAAATGTGCAACTAGTTTTCCATAATCTGATCAATAATTCCTTCACATGACGTCAACACAGGTAATGATAAAATCAGCACGAGAAAAACAAAACTAATATTTTGCGCGTGTTTTTAGTGTCCATTAATTTTGCATACCTATTTATGAAGTGAATTCATTATTACTTTTTTTTATATCATAGTCCGACAAACGAACCAATGGGCCAACTGATGTTAAGTGACCTCCACCGCCCATGAACATCCGCAATACCGAAAGTATCATGTATCAGCGTATCAGCGCTGTCGGCCTTAAAGGACAGGAATAGGGATTAGGGAAGGGAAGGGGGAATTTGGGCCTCCGGATATCTCACTTACCATACGAAACGCGACAGTGAATTGTCACTTTACGTTGGTCTTCTGTGAGACAGTGGTACTACCGGTCGAGCCGGCCCATTCATGCTGTAGAAAAATATGTCGTACAGCGTGGCTCTACAACTTTTTACTTATTGTTTTGTTGATGAAAATTTTTAATAAGCCGTACGTATGAAATGTGTCATCTACGTTAGAGTATATACTAAATCTATGAAGTTAGAATTAAATAATATTAGTGGTAGAGTGAGGTTGTAGACAGTTTTGTGTGCAACGTGACAACTGCTCGCCACGAGTCAGTTCGGTTAACTTTATCCCACACCAACAAATAATTAATTCAAATGCTTGATTTATGAATAGATTTTAAAGGTTTTTGTTACAAATTTACTATACAGACAGACAGCCAACCTCCAGACTAGATTAGATAGCCTCCGTGGCGCAGTAGGCGAGGAACCGGCTGTGAAACGGGAGGCCGTGGGTTTGATTCCCGCACTGAGAGGAATATTTGTGTGACAGACAGATATTTGTTTCGGGTCTAGGTGTTGTGGGATCGTAGTCCCTCGTAGTTATTGATACCCCAAAGGTCAGGACTATGTGTGTGACTGTTCGGTGTATTAATTTATTTATATACGTAGTAAATCTATAAACAATTACGTTACAAATGGGGACTGACATTAAGTTTATTAATACGATTTTAGTATTTTCTGATAGTTATCAGCTTGTTTCAATTAATTCGTCTTAGATTGCTTATTTGTGTAGCACACAAACATCTTTATGTTATAATCATAATTATATTTAATTGTGCATACTTAATACTACTTAATTGCTGGCTTAGCAAAGAACAATGGAGACCATACACATGATGTAATAAGTGACGCAAGTTACATAGCGCTATAAAATTTAAACTAAATCATAAGCACGTGTAGTTAGAAATTAGATTAGCAGTTCCGGAGATTTATCCTACAAAACAATCTCAAAATGTTACTAACTTTGCCTATAATATAAGTATAATTTTTGAAGTCGCCTGTATTGAGACCAAGTGTAAAAAACTAAATTTACTAAAACGAAACATGGCTGCGGTTTAAGGCATTCGTAGCACAAATGGTGACAATTACGTTGAAGTTTCAACAAATTTCTGAGAAACCTGACCCCATTGCAATAAACAATATAAACTCATTTGCAAAAAAAACGGGCACCTAAGCAATGAACCATTTCAAATGTTACTATTGGTTTGTTTGATAATTATAGGTAGTTTTACTTTCACAATTTTGTAAATTAATAAGCAAATAATCGTTTTCGTCAGTATTATCATAAAATTTTGATAAAATTTATGGGTTTTAATGCTAAAGTTCACTAGTAGTGTATGCTCGCTAGTAGTGCATATGCTCGTGAAGTAAAAGTTAACAAAGATTTTTGTTTGTTTTCATAACTTTTAGTAAATTTTTATGAATTTATTTCATATTCTTAATTGTCAAAGCTTCATTTATTGCTGTTTAGCTGTCTCAATAGTGTTAGAGAAAGTGGTAAAAGCTACCAAAATTATTGCGCTGCTCGAAGAGGGTTGCAGCCAATGCTTCGTGGCTCAGAGGCTAAGTGTGAGTCGCTCGACGGTTCAAAGGACCTGGCAGCGGTATCAAGACACCGGTTCCGTCGGGAGAAGGCCTGGTTCTGGAAGAAAACCATGTACCCAACCACGGGATGATCGTTTTCTTGTGAGTCGCGCATTGAGAAATCGCAAGTCTTCGTATGTGGACCTTAAGAACAACCTCGAAGAAGTAAGAAATGTGCATATTAGTCTATGGGCGGTCAGGAGGAGGCTTCTCGCGGCCAATATACGCAGTCATCGCCCGGCCCGCGGCCCTAAGTTACTCCGTGAGCACAGAGTTGCCAGGCTTAGGTTTGCTCGAAATTGTGAGTCATGGACTCAAGAAGACTGGAATAGGGTAATGTTCTCCGATGAAGCCAGGATACCTCTGTTCGGTGAAGATCGACGTCGGCGAGTGCTACGAAGACGAGGAGAACGCTTTGCAGAGGCTTGTTTTGAAGAAATCACACGTTATGGTGGGGGCTCTGTTATGTTTTGGGCAGGAATAAATTCAATGGATCGTACAGAGTTAGTCTTCATTGAAAACGGCTCACTGACTGGACATCGATACATAACGGAAGTTCTAATTCCTCATGCACAACCCACATTGGCTGCTTTAGGCGAAGACTCAATTTTTATGGACGACAACGCTCGCGCCCACCGGTCTGGCGATGTGGAAGCGTATGTGCAAGAGGTCGGCATTCGTCGTTTGGATTGGCCAGCTCGAAGTCCCGACCTCAATCCTATAGAGCATGTCTGGGACGTTCTGAAACAACGCGTGAGATCAGTACAACCGGCTCCGCAGACCATCAGAGAGCTGAAGAATGTGATTACCGCGGAGTGGGAACGTATTCCGCAAGCAAGTATCCGGGATATCCTCGCTAGCATACCCAGACGAAGTCAAGCTGTGATTTCAGCTAGAGGGGGTCACACTCGATACTAAACATTTATCTGCTTTTACTTTATTAAAGAAAAAGCAAACAAAAATCTTTGTTAACTTTTACTTCACGAGCATATGCACTACTAGCGAGCATACACTGCTAGTGAACTTTAGCATTAAAACCCATAAATTTGATCAAATTTTTTTGATAATACTGACGAAAACGATTATTTGCTTATTAATTTACAAAATTGTGAAAGTAAAACTACCTATAATTATCAAACAAACCAATAGTAACATTTGAAATGGTTCATTGCTTAGGTGCCCGTTTTTTTTGCAAATGAGTGTATATTAGCACTTTAATTGCGGCGCGAAATATAAAATAATATGATAAATTTTTAATAAAATATTTCTCCCTCCGTGGCGCAGCGGGCTAGAAGCCGGCTAAGAAACGAGCGGGATTCGATTCCCGCAACGAGACAAATGTTTGTGCGACAGACTTATTTGTTTCGGGTCTGGGTGTTGTGGGACCGTAGTCCCTCTTAGTTCTTGATACCCACGATACTAGGAGGAATTTCCGTGCTTTCCGGCGTTTTTGCCATACCTATTATTGGAATCAAGTGTAACAGCTCGCATGATAGGACCCGTTAAGTAACTTCCGTGGTGCTTTACGTCTGGCTTCTCCAGACGTAAATGTCCGTTATTGGAGGTTAATACCTCTTTAGTTCAGTATTTGTATCCCGCTTTGCTATGGAGGGAAGTGGACAATTTATATTTCCAACTCCTATATTTCTATTTGATTAATTTCGTTTCCGGATAAAAGACAGTTATAAACACAAAACCTCTGCATCTCGGTGCCGAAAGTCTCAGCTTCAATCAGTATGGGGATGTAAGCGTTCAAATTGCCAAGTTCATTGGCGTGGGCAAAAAACACTACTTATAATACTACTGAAAAGCGTGCCACGTGGGGTTAACACGTAAAACTAGCGGTTAATTTCTTGCCCTCAATTGAATAAGCATAGGTCAAACAGTTATCTTAACTTGCCTTTCCTGGTTTGTTTTTTTAAGTAGATGATAATGATTTGTAATAAATGATTGAGACGTTAGTCTATACATATGTCACTGACCTATATACATATTATATGTCAATTCAAAAAAAGATCGACAAACAACATTATATAAATTCCACTTTAATTAATTTATTGAAAATAAGCCAATATATCTATCTGCACTCACATTTTAATGGTACAATCAGTCTATTTTAACAATAAGGTAAATGAAACAAAACCTCAGTCCAAACGTTCTCCGTATAATTTCACTCGTTATGTTTGTAAATGCATTTCGCAGGTCCCGCTTCGGCCTGTATCTGGTGGATTTCAAAAGCCCGAATAAAACGAGGACGGCGAAGAACTCGGCGAAGCTGTACTCGAAGGTGATAGCCACGCGTCAGCTCCCCGAGGACTACGACCCTGATGACTTCTCGGCGTTCAAGAGCGCCGGCGTCGGCCTCCTGGCCCCGACCTTAATACCACTACTCTCTCTACACACACTGTTCGCGTAATGTCGATAACAAATACTTTTGTATGTAAATCTGTTCTGTAGTTCTAAACTATAATATTATAATTTATAAAGTATTTTAAGTTCCATCGACTTGATCCCTAAAGTAAAGCTTAACGCTAAACAAAGTGAGTCCGGCGCCTATTAGTATTCGACTGTAGCGAGTTTCTTGGCGTTGTCCTTAGCGACTTCCCGGCGCAGCTGTGCCTGGATGCACGCAAACGACTTGCCCTTCGTCTCCGGCAGCACTGCCAACATGAACACCAGACCGAGGAACGAGAAGGCGGCAAAACCCCAGAATACTGTGTAGATTTCGTAGGCGTCTTTCACCACCTGAAAACAGTAGTTACCATTTTAATGTTAAGATAATAATAACTCTAGCCCTGTATTAAACATTGTCCCACTGCTGGGCACGGGCCTGCTCTGCTAATGAGAGGGGTTAGGCCACCACGCTGGCGTAATGCGGGTTGGTAGACTTCACCTACCATCAAAATTCTTATGAGAATTCTCAGGTATGCAGGTTTCCTCACGATGTTTTCCTTCACCGTTAGGAATTGTATTGTTAGGAAACATGAGATAAATAAATATGAACATGTGGAATTTTAATAATGATCATATTGTAAAGGTTACATATAATGTTACAAAATATTTATTGTGTTAGGAATTTTTTATAAGAATTTAATAAAACGTTTTGAGCGATATCGTGTTTTCAGTTTGTAAAATTGAATTCCTTGTATATATCATAATTGTAAACATATTATAAAATAATATTTCGTATTGTTTACACTGTTTTCTAGACATAACAATGTATTGACAGCCTCCATGGCGCAGCGGGCGAGTAGCCGGCTGTGAAACGAGAGTCCGTGGGTTCGATTCCCGCACTGAGACAAATATTTGTGTGACAGACAGATATTTTTCGGGTCTGAGTGTTGTGGGTCCATAGTCCCTCGTAGTTCTTGATACCCACGATACAGGTTTTACCTAGTGTGGGGTCAGCACTATGTGTGTGACTATTGGGTGTATTTATTTATTTTATTGTTTGTATTAAAGATATACTTTACCTGGAAAAGTTTCTGAACGGCAAACATTGAAATGCCAGTGTAGATGTGAGCGATGCAGGACGCATACAGTTTCACGTTGGTCGGGAACATTTCTCCTATTGTGACGTAAGGTACAGTTGATAATCCAATGGCATAGCACACGATGTATACAAGAAGAGCGGCAAGCGGCAGCCAGTGTAGTGAAGCCACTGCCGACTTGTTAACGATGTCAAAGTAGAAGTACGTTCCGATGGTAGCATTCATGAGTCCCACTCCGAGGGCAGACAGCAGTAGTAAGGGTTTACGTCCAACACGGTCGACCAAGATTACAGATAATACGCAAGTGGCCACTTGTACGCATCCCAATATAATAGATTCTTGGTAGGGTTCTATCTGACCCGTGGTATTAGCTGGGATCATTGTGCCGTTCACTATAGTATTTTGTGCTGTGGTACAGTTGAATATGACCTGAGCGTACGCGACAACAGCAGCGCTACCACACAACTGCTGTATAGTGAACACTCCGAGAGTTATCCACATAGCTTTTCTGTTAGTCGCTTCTGTAACCAAGTCACTCCATGTTCCTCGGTTCTTCATATCTTCCTGGACGTTGAGTTCTATGTTTTTAAGTTCAGTCCTTATATCACCACTTCTTAAGTTCCTGAGGGAACGCTCGGCCCTCTCACTGCGTTCAAACTTTAAGTAGTAGTAAGGAGATTCCGGTAGGAAGATGAAACTTATTACGAATGAAATTGGTAGGATCAAGTTGATTGCAGCTAATGTGCGCATCGACACGAAGGGTCCGATGCAGTACTGGGCAAGAATACCGACCTGAAAAACAAAATATAAAAATTAAATATTTATTTATCTCTAAAATCACCTCACATTGTACAATAGTATTATGTTTTAATTGGTATTTTAACTAAAGACTAATTCTATCGAGTTGATAACGACAAAAAAAACATGCTCGACTACTATTTTGTTCATCATTCTCGGCATACGGATAATATACTAAAGTATATTAAATATGAAATCCGTATTCATGTATTATTCCAAGCACGACGGGTTTTTTACAAAATTATATAATTCTGTAGACGAGATGGATTTAAAGCTGTATTGTCTTTTTGATTAACCCATGGCGAGCACATAAATGTTAATTGAGGAGGTGGGTAGAACCGACATTGTTTTCACCTAATTTTGGAGCAGTTTGTGTAAGTTTATAACATGGAAGTGATCTCATCCTAAGAAGTCAGAACAAATATTTCGCCAACGTTAGGCATTGTTAACTAATTATCATTGAATATAAGTACCTGGGTAATGTCGAAAAGATTAGTTAATTTTTTTTTATAGCATAGTCCGACAAACGAGCCAGTGGGTCACCTGATGTTAAGTGATCTCCACCGCCCATGAACAACAATACCGAAATTATCATGTATGCGCTGTCGGCCTAAAAGGACAGGAATAGGGATTAGGGAAGGGAAGGGGGAATCTGGGTCTCCGGATAACTCATGAATATATGCCTATTATTTTGATTTCCAAATACGTATTATAGTTATCTGTCTTATCCTTGCGAGGATGGTACAGAGTTAGTTGCAAATTACAAGTGGGTGCTTGTTTCATGTTTGGATAGGCAGTGCGTACAATGCGCTATATATAATTAAGGCAATGAGTCACGTTTCATGTTGTTGCCTCGGCCTTGCGTCAATAATTATGGGTAGATTTAACAAACAATGGGGAGCAAATGATCGTTTTAAGACATAGTGCATTATTAAAGAGGTGCAGAATGGCGTCGGAAACCAAAAACATCGACGCGAAAAACGAAGCAAATTCATAGAAATAATAAGTGATACGACAAGATTATTGCCAAGTATGGAATTATACGGACATATAACATACGGACTAAAAGAGATCTGTTGGAAAAACAGTTAGTTTGAAAGGTGACGCCACTCGCCACGAATGTTTGGAAAGGATTTTGAAATTTGCTGCAAATTAATTGTGGAGTTATAAATATGGGTTTTGTAATGTAAGTATATGGGGGTTATTGTACGTTTCGATATCCTTAGCTAATGTTGGGTTTACATGTAGCACAATATAATAGATTACAAGTAAATCTGATATCTTGAAAAAAAAACGGGCTCCAGGCAATAAGAGCAGGTATCAGAATCCCATCTCAAGAACCAGATATGACCAGCAGAATGTACTAAAATTTAGTATCATGACCAAAGAGGATATATACAATTGCCAAAGCAATTCTTTTTGAGTGGACTTACATTGACAATGACCGTTTTCAATTGCCAGTAGAATCTGATTGTGATGAGAAAATTGCACGGGATACTGTCTGGATTTTTTTGTTAAAATTTAATATACTTATATCACGCCTGTAATCCCCGAAGGCCTAGGCAGATGTGTAACCAGTACACCCATGTTTCGCCGAATTTCTATATAGACAAACCCAATATCACTTTACTCGACTAGGGGATCGAACCCGAGACATCAGCACAACAGTCGTAACGCATACGCAATTACAACTGCACCACCGAGGCAGTCGGTTTAATAAAATATGATATTTTTTCAGTTACTCACAATTAAACAAACGCCTAAGTGCAAGATTCCCGAGAAGCTCTAGATAATAGCGACATATTGCTCGACATTCTTGGGCTTTAATGTTCAGGTAACACACAACTAAGTTGCCTGAACACATAGCTTTGCTGATAAGTGGAAATTGAGCACAATTACTTTCAGATTTAAAATAATGGTGATGGAATCATCTTTTCCTGTTTGTTTTGTTATCAGATCTAACTCCTTATTGGATTTTAATCAAAATTATACAGGATTATCGTTGACGTTTGCCCTAATTACTCAAAAATAAACATTACAATCGGTTCACATATGGTGGGGATATCACGTGACATACATAAAAATATACTGCCGAATTGAGAGCCTCCTTTTTCGATTCAGTTGATAAATAAGTAAACTTGCTGTGACAAGCTGATGAATAATTTATTCCAGCTGACTGCCATGGACTCATGTTTTCTATGAAATTAGTTGGTATCTGTTTCGTTACTGAGGTTTTGAGGCGGGATTTAAACAATGATCTGAAGGTACTTTTACGTGTAGCGTATGCCAGTTCAGATTTTGGATACAAATCGACAGAATCATTTGATAGTAAATTAAAAGTAGAAATACTTACTTTATTCATCAATGTGATGAGTGTAGAGAGAGCTCCTCTGACTTCATTCGTGGCAATTTCTCCAGTATACATAGGAGCAACTGTATACACGACGCCGTATCCGAGACCGGAGAACATCCGAGCTACGTATAGTACTGCCACGGACTCGGCTGCAATGACCAGCACCCAGCCGAGAATGAAAGGTACCGCTCCCAAGAGAAGGGTCGTCTTCCTACCGAAGCGGTCAGCGAAGTAGGCAGAAGGGATAGGCGTAAGAGCGGAGCATAAGATCATTATCGAGACTATCCATGATCCCTCGTCGTTCGTCGTGGGTATTCTGCTTTTATCTGATTGTAGGTACGGGAGCGTTGGTGATGGCCAACCATAGCAGGTTCCCGCTGTTGCGGTGATAAGTGTAGCTGAAACAGAGACAAATTTCCCGTAAATTTTTATCCTTTAGACAAAATAATCTTACTTAAGTTTTCAAATCAAAAAGGGCAAATCAGGAGCACCTCCAACCGTCGTAAATGTTTGAGAAGATGTATGAATGTGGAAGTGACGAAAGAAGTGTGTCAGTATCGTAGCTTGTGGCACTCAATAGTCTCAGCCTACCCGTGAGTGTATATGTATGTAAAGTTTTTCAAAGTTTTAAAAAAAGCAAGTCACGGAGATTTGCAAAAATATGGATTATTAATTGTGAAAACTGAATCGAAATTTCTAATACCATTTATTGCAAATCATGTGTATCAAACATTTTGTTTACTTGGAGGCCGACGTGTGACTATTTTCACATAATTGCAGACAAAGCGGATTTGTCGCTCTCACTTGTTTCGATCACCTCGTGAGCATCTCTTCGTTTGAGCCAGATTCAGAGATCAAGATTGTCACCAGAAACAACTGGGAAAATGCTATTAAAATAAATATGGAATTGGTTATGTCGAAACCATGGTTGGCGAGTGTTGTCTAGTGCATAATGCCAAATGGACTACATTGCGTACACAAAAGGGTTTTTTTGCGTATTATATTCGGTTGCATATCGAATAATGTGCACAATTAGACACAGGAAACTGTCCAATTGTTGCTGTCAAATACACTAACAAGTAAAAAACAATAGGTACATTACATTATTTTTTGGACGTCCATTAAAAATTTCTATCGATATAAAACTTTATCTAGTTTTTAATTAACAGAAACAATGAAAATATAGTTTTATGAATTCATGGATTTTTAAAACGTGATGTCTATATTTAAGTAGGTATCTATGGTAATACTTAGATATGAATATGAATATAGATCGAAGGTGCTAATAGTGTTAATAGGGAAGCCTCTCTTTGACAAATCATATATCGTGTGTTAATGTTGTTAGATAACGCAATAGAATTTCTAATAATTGATGATTATTAACTCATTTACAAGGAGCAGTTCAATGTCCCCCGTTGAGATATGTTAAGAGTGAAACATGTTTCAATGCAGATACGCACCTTAGGTTGTGTAATGAAAATGTTTTCACTATGCAGATAACGAAGTAGTAAACTTCTATAATATTTAATTTTCATATACAGGTAATGTCCACAATTTTGTATTTTCGCTTTATTACCCTGATATTTGTTATCGCGTCCCATTGGCCCGGATAGCGATAATATTACAAGAGTTTTAAGTGAACAATAGGAAATGCACTAGTGTAGATTAATCGAGCGGTAATTAGTGCTAATGAGTGGATTGCCGAGTGAATTAGTGACAGGCGGTGAATCATCGACGGAAAAAATATATCAAGAGTAAATTATCCACAAAAACATAAACTTTCAATACAGCACAATAGAAGGGATGCCATATAGGCCGGTAAACCAAGACATAGATCGCCAATATCAAAAATCGGATTATTAAATAGATAGATAAAATACAGATATGTTTTCAGAATTCGCAGAGACGTAAAGGATGTTGCATGCATTTAAAACGTTCCTAGTTCCTACGTTACTTACGGTACACATATTATTAGAAGACGGTGATGTTGTTGTTAACCACTTAAGTGTACATATTTAAAGAAAATGTTTTGTGCACGCGTACTAGAGGTAACGTAAAGCCCGAGAGTTATAGTTTATATGGTTTCCTGCCAGTGTTAAAACGAGTTTGGGAGTGGCTACGGCGCTATCGGCTCTTATCGCCACACTTATGGAAACTTCTGACCACTTCATTCCGCTCGTTTCTCGACCCTGTGTCTGATAATTAACTATACAAATGGCCACGAATTGAAATCATTAAATATTTGTGACTTTATTTTTTTCTGATAATCTTTATCAACAAAAGTTTGTAAAGTATAGATAGACTAAAGATCTGAATTGTAGCAACTTTTGTTTACTTAGATTGAGGTGTTCAGAAACACAATTCCCAATATAGTAATAGCAACCTTTACCTCAATGCATCATACTTTTGCGTTAGTTTAAGTTACTTCTACTTTACAATAATGGCAAAAGCGGTTACATACGATTTACTAAAGCCGCGTTGTTTCAAGCGCTGTCAGTTATGACTATTGTTGAAAGTTTTTTCATAATATAGCGTAATTACGTAATTCCTGTTATAGTGACATTTATCTGTTGTGACTATCTGTATATATCTGTATATATAAAAGAAGAAGCTGACTGACTGACTGACTGACTGATCGATCAACGCACAGCCTAAACGGCTGGGGTTAGAGACTTGAAATTTTGTCAGTAGGTACCTGTTATAACGTAGGCATCCACTAAGGAAGGGTTTTTGGAAATACCACCCCTAAAGGGGTAAAATAGGGGATGAAAGTTTGTATGAAAATCCATAATTTTTTAAGTTAAACGCAAGAAAATTGGTATTTTGTATTTTATACTTCTTCTCCCAAACATGACCTCCACGCGGGCGGAGCCGCGAGCAACAGCTAGTTTGTTATAAAAACAGAGAATAATGAGGTCTGACGAATGCTGAAACAAGTCCGCGGTTTTGTAATTAACTACAAAAATAGACTAACAATATTTAAAATGGATTCCGCAAAAACACTACGGCCTAAGCTGAATAAAAAATTCTAACATTCTCTAATATAAACGTCAAGGTTTGTGCTTTGTTAATGACTACATAAATGTAATTTACCCAACTACGTTGTTATTATTGTAAACATCATTACTGTATAATATGTATACGTGCTGTTTTTGTGAATGGTTCTTATCTATTTTATCTTTATCCGTTATTTAGTACATGTCACGTGGCTGCTCTTGTGTTTTGGCTTGCAGTCTGTAAATAATGATAAAATAAGGCCATCCTGGGAACAAATAAGGTATGAAGGTTGTGCCGACATCTTGTCTTTGGAGTCACATAAGTCATTGTAAAGTCATTATTTTTGATAACGATGTCAGGAAAGTTATGAATGCTGTATTTAACGCCAATAATAAAGAAGACATCAAGTTCCAAGAAATTCCTGAGAACACGATAAATAAGGCCTCATTACGAAACTTTTTTTCATTAGGCGTCTACAAGTAATCTTCGAAATTAAAAATAAAACTCTAAAACTGTAAATTGTCTTCAAAACATCTAATTGTATTGAAGTGTTTCCTATACTAAAAGAACTAACATCGTATAACAGCCTCTATGGAGCAGTGGGTCAATGAAACTAGAGGCCGTGATTCACAACTATTTATTTCGGATGTTGTGAGATCGAAAGTCTCTCGTAGTTCCTAAAATCCACGACACAAGATAATTGTATCTTAATTTGGGCTGTGGGTTTGACTGTTGGGCGTCATCTATGTGTTGAAAACATGTCAAAATGTAAAAAAAACATCAATAAGGCTACATCTTCATAGTAGTTGATATTTGAATAGGGTGGTTGGCGCTAAAATCAAGACGCGATGTATCGCCTCAGACATTATTTGGGAAGTAGGAAGTCGCCCCAATCTTTGTGTAAAATATTGTTTGTTACGACTTTGTTTAAGTCAACACAAACATAATTTATATAGCGACAGTAACATCGGGACTGTATGCCAAATTGGCACAACAGTGAATTGTGAATTTGTACTAATGGACGACTTTATGCAAGTCGTCAGCCACGTTTAACTCACGTGCGCATTAAGTATTAATTTGTTGATTGGCATTCAACAGGTTTGAAAAAACAGGATATGGGTTTCTAATAACTCAATAGTTAATTTAGTAATTATTTCAATATTTATTATTATTTCGTCATGATTATGTTTTATTGGTATTCTATCAGTTTCTGATTATTTGTATCACAAATAATACTTTCTATTACAAGGTCATTTAGAAAATTGTACGTTATTTAAATAATTCGATTGACTATAGAGCGTGTGATTTTTATGACAAACAAGAAAATATTCTTCAGAGTTTTACATAAATATTATGAACAAAAGGTCTTAACCCGAAAGGGCCTAACTTCTTTCAATAGCAGGGACACAGTCCCACCAGTAGGACAATATATACTAGCATTACAAAGATTGTTTGCTGGTTTGAACAGGCGTATCTCGGAAACAACCAGTCAGATTTGAAAAAATATTTTTATATTGTATTGCCTAATCAATTAGGACGGTCATAGGTTATTTAACATCACGTTACAACCCACGGTAGAGCAAGAAAATGGTTAGCATCTTAGCGAATGTAAGATAATGTGTAATTAAGACAATACAAGACTGATATTGCTATTAAATATTAATATTAATTTGCCATTATTGAAATTACTCAAAAGTAGCGTAGTAGCTATTACTGTACTATTTTAAGAGATTATACTGGTGCCGAGAAGGTTACTTTAAACGTAGAGCATAGTATGTACCTAATTTCAGGTTAGACATGATAGGCGAGACAGCTGTGGTCAAACGCAAACCTATTTCGGTAAAAAAAATGACTTGAATCTCAAATTACAAACCAGAAGTATAATCAGTTACCCAAAGATTTACACGACGTGTTACATTTATAATCTTGTTTCTAATTGTCGTTCTACCAGGATACAATTACCAATAAATCATTGTACTATTGAAAATCATCAAATGCGACTCGTTTACGAATAACTTAAATGGAATTTGTTGTCAGTATAATTAAATGTTGCAAGTGACATGTATGAAACATTTGTGACGCGTGCACGAGGTCGCGGACGACGCGGCGGGCAGGGAGGAGTGCGGTGCGTCGGGGGTACAGCGCGGCCGCTCTCCCCCCGCCCGCGCCGCCGCCCTTCGCCGCGCCTGCGACATGACGCAAGCCGACGCGACCGCGACACTGCGCGGCGTTTATGATAAAGTCACTTTTACAACGTACACACAATTCGCACGTATCACAAAAAAGATCATAACCACCTCTATTCATTTATATTTCACATAAGTCACGAGAAGCGTATGTTAATGGTTTATATTAATTGTTTGTTTTCTCCTTTGAATAGAGTTGCCAACCGTCTGTTTTGCCAGAACATGTCCTGGTTTTTAGAGTGTCCTGGGCACTGGATAGTTTTTAAGCAATATCCTGGGGGTTTAAAGCGCCCTGATAAGGTCTCGTATTTTAAAATTCGCACACCACTTTTGCAATCCTTACTTTAGGGGCGGCCTCTCGGCTCGAAAGTGTTCACGCAATTTCAAAACAAAGATGCGTCCTGTTTTTAAACTGAATTGTCTTGTTTTTTCTAACTTCAAATCCTAGTATTTGAATTTCGGGGTTGGTAACTCTATGATAAGGTCACTTTTACAACGTCCATATTATTCGCACGTATCACAAAAAAGATCATAACCACTGCTATTCATTCACATGTCACATAAATCATGAGAAGTGTATCTTAATGGTGTACATTAATTGCTTGATTTCTCCTTTGAGATACAATTAAAATATTAGTGTTTTAGTCGTGTATTTATGGAATTATCCAAGAATTAAAAGTATATTCTTTTTATGAAAACTCACGGTATAACAAGGTTAAAGAGCTGGTCGTAGATAGTTAATTAACCAAGTCGAATGATAAACTATCTGCGATAAACCATAATGGTTTAGGTGGATACATAATATATTTCCCACTTATCATGACTGAGGAATACGGTAAATAATTTTATTAAATTGTTGTTGTTTCTTATACTGGCACGGAAAAGTGACCACACTGCTCCTGATGTTAAGCGTAGTGCGGTCCAATTAATTAGAGTATCGACTAGCATGGACAAGAAGGTGAAGAAGCGGTCGAGGGTCTATGTCAGAGTACTCAGAAGGCCGCAAAACGGCCAAACATCGTACCCCAACTCTAGAGCCCCGACAAAAACCGGATGTACACTGTCTGATCCCGGAACGCGACACACTCGTGTCTGCCACTATGGCGAGTTTTACACCCTGTGTACGGTGGTTGCTATCCGGGCGGATATGAATATATTTCCACCAGCAAATTGTATTTGAATACAGCCCTGTACAGTGAAGTTGGTAGCAGATTTATATTTTTAAAGCAGTTTTTACGAATATACTAAGAATAGATTTAGTAGAAGATTTTGGTACGAGAAATTATATATTATGAATTACGAGAAGATACCAAAATTGGTTTCATCAGAATTCAGCTGCAAAAATTTTGTAACATCTCGCGCGTAATTACTTTCCTTTACTCTCTAAATAGGTCGAGAGAGAGGTGGCAACACTCCAAATTTGTTCACATATCTCGCTCACCCCAATAATTAAACAATTGTTATGACAAGAACACAACACTCCACTAGTCTTCAACCATATATGCAATTTCAACAATAGTATTTAATTGAGAGTGTATCTCTTGTATTATTTATCCAGTTAATAAGAATCCACTAGAATTTTTCGGTATAAAATGTAATTTTGTTTATAGCCTATATATTAGTTAAGGCTGGACTAGACTTGCACATAATATACAGATTGCCTCGGTGGCGTAGTAGTATTTGCGTAAGCGGTACCACTGCTGCGCTGAGGCCTCTGGTTCGATCCCCGGGTCGGCTAAAGTGATATTGGGTTTTTCTCAAGATATTCTCAGTATTAGCCCGGAGTCTGGAATCTGTGCCCGGTATGGCGATAGGCTCGCCCCTTATCACATCATGGTAATAAGCTCCGCGATATGTGGGTTTACGGCTCTGCTTACCCCTTCGAGGACTACGTGCGTGAGTGTATATGTACGTATGTACATAACATACAATGAAACGTATCTGAATAACAATGAACTGAAACGTGCGTGTGTTGTTATTGTAGTATTGTGTCGTATTGAACGACAATGAGTCACTACTGAAGTTAGACAAATATGTACTTTGTTTGTTGTGTGTGTGCACGCGCTAAACTAGAACATCATACAGTAGGTGTGAAGTGGCCACTGAAAACTGGCCGAATTACAATAATTGGACCATTGACTTATATTCTATAGACACGACATGTCGAAAAAAAAAGATGTTCCGAAAACCTTGTCCGCCCACTAATGCCATCTATAATTTTACTAAGAACTATTTGGAAGTTATAACTCCCGTCACTGTCTCTCGAACGGGACTTTCCGCGCGCTAAAACGGGACAAACTTTATAATGTATTTTGTTTTGAAATATAGACTTCCCGTATTCAAAATTGAAATTAATTAATATTTATCGATATTACGTTCTAAATGTTATGAAATTATGTTATTTACCTTATAAGGTAATAAGGTATATATACTATTAACAGTTTCACTGTAAATCAATTTAAGGCAGATTTTTTCGGGAATGTCGCTACAAATAACTAAAATTAACTGCTGTGCATTCGTAGGTGGCATGAAGCAAACTAACGTCGGTGCGGAGTATACACCTCAACTCGGTGGAACATAATGTTTGTTCTGGTTGCCGCATCTATTGCGTAGTACATATAGATTGCTGAATTGGACTCTGTTAAGCAAAAAAGATCCAAATGACGTTTTCATACTTTTGAGTAAATGCAGTTTAAAATTTAATTTTTAAAGATTTACTATGCAGTCACTTATTGAAAATTTTGTTGGGTAATAAAACATGACAAGTTTTTGTAGGTAAATGTCATCAAACTGACTGGATCTCTTGTGCACATGTGAAACTTGATTAGGAGATCATGGCTATATGTTTAACTCGATTTCATAAAAAACGTTGTTTGGATCTTTTCTGCTCAGGGTGTAATTATGTTGAATTCATTTTCTTGCCGCGCCGTCCATCTTTTGCCTGTTAGTGAGTGACAACCGGAAGATTTTTCTAAAGGTGATATTATAAACAAACCTAAACACGCGCTAAGAACACGTGATGATTGCAGCGTTTAACTGAGTTCACGACCTTAGTGTCGTTAAGAATTCTCTTCTAATACATTGGAAGATACGATAATTGTATGCATTAATCAGTTTTATTAATACTAGAGATATTGCATTTTCTTTTTGAATTATGTTCTACTAGAAGTTGCCCGCGTCTCCGCCCGCCTGGACGTTATTTTTGGAAGAAAATGTATACAATCCATGGAGGGATCTTATTACACCTTTGTGTATTTTGCTTTCCCATAGGAAGCGTGCATTTTTCCGGGATAAGAAGTGGACTATGTTATTTTATGATCCCTAAACTGCCACTATGCAAAAATCATGTCGATCCTTTGCTATGTGAAAAACTAAAATATCCCACGGGAACTGTACATTTTTCCGGGATATAAAGAAGCCTTATGTGCTATTCCAGACTATAATCTATCTCTGTGCCACATTTCAACCAGATCGATTTAAATGAAATAAAGACAAAATGTTACCTCGAGATACACTATGTGATTTTATTGTCGATTCTTTTATCGTACCTACAGTACTTTGGACGTGATGCCTTGACAGACAGACAGGACAATAATTCCAAAAACAATGGTTTTGGGTTCTATATCGATATAACACGTTACAATCAAAATTTCGCAAAAATATTTAATGTACAGACAAAGTGCCTCTTCAGCTTTATTATAGTAATATACATATTTCATGTATTGGTAACCCATATTATATATAAATTTTAGCTTCGTCCTTCTCTATATAAGCTTTAAGTATGTCAAACTTCACACTCCGCGGTCGCGCAATATTCTTAAAAACACAGTATCTTCACGTATTAATATAGTAACGATTTATAATCGAAATTTCTAAGTACTTAAAATATACTGGTCATCATACTACAGCCAAAGAGTGCCTAAATATTGTTTTTGTAGAGACCTCGACCGTGTCGGTTGCTACTTTTCATCACAAATAAAATAATGGTCTGATCACACAATTGATATATGAAATGTTGTTTGTCTGTCAAGCATGACAAGACATCAATCAGTATGGGCGGTGTTCTTCAGTTGGACAAATACAAAAATCCTTTGAAACAATCCACCACCGTTCGTGATAGTCTCGTGACTTGTACCGTCAACCAGGCGTGGCAAAAAACCGTCCATACTTGTAACAAATGTGACAGGTAAATGATAAAATAAATCTATGACACGTCATAATGTCGATTAGTCTTAACGAGGCTTTTAAATAGATCGCTGTGTCATATTAGATTGTAACATATATGCGTTACATTAACCATCCACATCTTTGCCTCGTGAGTTTTTTTTTATCCTGGCACGGCAAAGTGACCAAACTGCACCTGATGATAAGCGCAGTGCGGTCCAATTAGATTACCAAGTAGCGAGAGACTATCTAAAGCAGTCGAGGGTCTATTGTCAGAGTACTCAGAAGGCCGCGAAACGGCCAAACATCATACGCCAATTCTAGACCTCCGACAAAAACCGGATCTACACTGGCTGATTCCGGAACGCGACACACTTGCGTGTGCCTCTATGGCGGGTTTTACAACCTGTGTACGCCGTACGGTAGTCGCTATCCGGGCGGATATGAATATCCTACCACCAGTGTTTGACATAGTTATAGAATCTCGTGCGTTATTTATTTATTTTATTATGTGACAAATGTAGAACAACCCTAAGATGTTAAAAGAAGCAATTGCAATTATGCATTTCATTAAATATGCGGGAACAAATTGTATTTCGTTTTGTTGCGTTGATAATTAATTACCTACTTGATTTGTTTTTCCATTGTGTCAGCGGAAATTTGCTGATATGTTTATATTTTATGCGCTCGTGCAATTATTATGTAAATATAGCTTAATTATGTTTTAGGTGAACTGCCCCAATGTGCTTAATATTTTACAATAATATATGTTTTATTTTAGTTTCCTTAATGTCATTATACAAAGTTTTGTATTTTCGTTCGTTATCGCTCGCGGAATTTCGAGTGTATTAGATAGACGATAAATTTAATTAACACTTATACCGTTAGATAATACACGATTTGTTTTACTTCCTAGTTATTAAATCAATTTATATAAAAAAAAATTATGTGAAAGTCTTTCAAAATTATTCATCTCTACATTTTGTTGTCAATGATGCCTTTGAACGCAGTGTGTTTAAACGTTCACTGTTTAAAAAATTGTAACCTACATACATTTAAACATATTCCCCTGACGTCCTCAGAATATATAAAATAAGAAAACTTCAGTACATTTAATTGAACAACATCGGCATCTTGTTATATCTTGTTAATTCCGAGAAACTGTCATTGAATTGGAACGCGCAATTCACATGTGTTGTTTATAAACATTTACAAGTGTGTAGACTGTAGACTGTAGACTGACTGTAAAAAACAGTTATGAAGCATTGGATAAAAAGCATGGGATAAAAGACAGTTATGAAGCATTCCCAGAGACTCGCCGAGTTTCATTACTCGGTGTCGAAAAAATGCGTGCCATTGTTGATCCTGGCTAAACAGGAGTTACAATGGCGGGTGTGTGGGCGGGATAGTCTCTGTAGACTGACTGTGCTCACTCTGCGATGGCTGACTGAACGTATCGAAGAAACCTATCGGATGTCATTGACATTCGTGTTCCAGCTTAGTGTCTTGTCGGGCGGCCTACCATCACCTCTTAGAGAAATATTGTTTTTTTTAGTGCCTCGATAGGCAGACGAGGAGACGGGGGCCACCTGATGGTAAGTAGTCACCGCCGCCCATTGATTTCTGCAATGCCAGGGCACAGCAAAGCCGCTGGCTATCGTTATTACCGTTGTTGTAATATTACAATGCGAATTCATGGTACTAAATCGCATTGTAATATTACAAGACAGTTCTAAGAGGTGGTGGCAGGCCAGCTGGTTACTGCTCTACTAAACAATGAGGGTTGCTGCTTGTCTACTATGTTTATAATTTAGAAATGGTGCTAAATACGTGGTTTTATTTTTGTTAATGTCGTACTTTTTACCCTCAGAAAGGAGGGTAATGATTTTCGAGTGTTTGTTGTAAGTTTTGATCATTTAATTTACTTATATTTGTTATATATTTTTGTAAACTTTGAGACCGTTAAATAGATATGAAATGGTGAATAAGTAATATTTTTGATATGTAACATCTTTACAATCAATGTTTGGGAGTGATTTCGTGAAAAGGGACGGAAGTGTGTAACAGGAACTCACAGAAGCGCGCGCAATTTGATTTGAACAATGAACGCAGGGTGCTAGAGTTTGCCGTCAGATGGATTGATTTTGGTTTTCGAATGAAATCAAATGAAATCGAAATTGCATTTTGTGTAGGCTATAATGTTAATTTTGCTTATTACCAATGTGTGATGTCAGATGTTACACATCATATGCGAGTACTGTAAGGCACGTTCGTTTTTTTTATTTTCATTCTACAGATTACCACTTAATATATGCACATACTAGCTGTTGCCCGCGGCTCCGCCCGCGTGGTGTCTATTTGTGGAAGAAAACGTATAGTATATTCCATAAAGGCATCTTTCTTTATTTTGATATCCCATAGAAGCGTTAATTTTTCCGGGATAAAAAGTAGCCTATGTGCTATTCAAGACTATCATCTTTGCCAAATTTCAGCCAGATCCGTTCAGCCGTTGTGGCGTGATTGAGTAACAAACATCCATCCATCCATTCAAAAATTCGCATTTATAATATTAGTAGGATATCAGTGCGGATATTGATGTTTTTAAACTGTTCATGTGAAATATAGTAAGATATTGATGGGTCTACTAGGCCCTACAAATAATACCTAATATTAAGTACCTGTAAATATGTATGCTCGCTTGATGAGATGTCATTAAGTATGTAATGTGCCCTGAATGAGGTCCTACAGAGGTTCAAGTAAGTTTTGATTGCAGAGCGGAAGTTCTGAAGTTGTAGTGCTTGTAGGCAATAAGTGAAGCCTATTAATATAAATGCACGTATTTATGCTGAGCTCTATATATTATGACGTTCATTCTAAAGCAAAATAAATTATTTTATTCTAACAAATAAGCGAAACTTTGTAAACATAATTGATTACGTTCCTTCCCTAATAATTGATTACATATTTTTGCTTATTGAGATTTAAATAAAAAAAAACTTACAGAAAACCATATTCTATATGGTAATTTTATCAACGTTTTTTATTTATTTTGTTGCTCAATAAAATGGATTATTTTATACTTAGCGAAGTCAATAAAATGATATTAGCAACAGATTATGCCATTGACTTGCCCGTGGCAGTTATCAAAATGTTCTTAATTATGAGTAATAAATATACCTATGAAATGAAATGAAATCGTTTATTGATCATGTATGGAATTACATAGCTCTTATGACAAGTCTTAAATATATTTAAAAAAAAGTAAAGAAATTTAATGTAAAGCATATCAGCTTATGTAACATACATAGCACCATCAATACACTAGCAATTTGCATCTCATCATTAAGCGTAACGAACAGGATTAAGTTGGAATTTAAATGTATGGTATTTCATATATTTCATTACGACGCGACTTATGAAATTATCAAAATTATTAATTTATTTTATAAAAAATATCTATTTTTTTTGTTATTATAAATATTTTTTTATTTTAGCTGAAGCGAGTTTTACTCTTCATTTCATTTATTTTAAATGAGTGTCAATGAAAAAAGTGTAAGGCGCTAGTTAGCTTCACTGAGAAACTTATCTTATTTTACTAGACAAGAATATTAAATTATGCATTTATTACGTTGAGTAAAATTTATTTTCTAGGAATGACCCTTTAATATTGCAATTTATTTTCTCCCAAGTAATGAACTGGATGGCAATGTTTACATATAACTGATGTATGTGTGTACACAAAAGACTATTAATGAGAAGGTACATTTAAAAACAATTAGACGCAACGACGGCAAGTTTGTAAACAATTTTGGTACATACCAGGGCGTGTGAAATAGTTGCCCGAGTCATGTTTTGTTCGAAATCTGTTTTTTTTATTAGACAGAGCAAGAGTCAACTAGGCACGATCTCAATAAAATAAAGTCACCTACTTTACGAGGTGATCTATTTTTGACCAAGTCAAAGACCTTTGTGTATACATTCACTACGTATTTCATTTTATTGACATAATTATTTCATATTTTATGCCGCTGTGTGCAAGTTTATTTCTGATGCTGAATTATCAGAAACACTCGTGGGATCGATTCTCACATTAGGAGAAAATTTTTGTGACACCACAAAATATTTGAGTCTTGTAGAGCAAAATGAATTTCATAGTTTAGTTTATTATGGAATAGGTGTTGCTAGATATGGCTCCGCCCCCGTGGAGGTTATTTTTTGGAGAAAACGTATACAATCCATGGAGGCATAGCTATTACCCCCATAGGCAGCGTGCATTTTTCCGGGTTAAAAGTATCATATGTCATTTTCCGATCTCTAAATTGGCACTATGCAACAAATTATGTTGAACCCTTGCATCTGTGAAAAACTATCCCACGGAGCTGTACATTTGTCCGGGATAAAAAGTAGCCTATGATATTCCAGACTATATTCTCTGTGCCAAATTTCAACCAGATCTGTCCAGCCGTTGTAGCGTAATTGAGTAACAAACATCCATCCATCCAAACATTTGCATTTATAATATTAGTAGGATTATACAGTGTATCATAATCAAATTATATTTTATTTAATAATTAGATATAAGTAATGTTTTGGTACCGTGTCACCATTTGCTCCTGAGAGCCTCGAAATTTTTGTGGTTTTTAATCAGTTCGACCTTTTTGGGATAGCAATTCTAATAATTGTTGCTGAAATGTTAACATGAATTTATTTTTTTACAAATATAGCACGAATTCATGGAAATTTATGTGATGAGTTAGAAGTTAGTTAACTATAAGTGAAAAATTGATTGCATTGACCAAAATAAAATTCCTATTCAAACATGGAGAATGGTTACTAAGCCTGTGGTGATAAAAAGAAGTTGATTATGTGTATTTGAAGTTATCAGAGCGCAGTGAGCAAGAATCCGGCTGTGAAACTAGAGGTCGTGCGCTCGATTCCCGAGTCGCGACAAATGTTTTAATAATACACAAAAATATGTTTGAGTTTGAGTATTTACGGGAACCCTTGGAAGAGATAAAGTTGGTTTCTGTATACCGACGACGTCTATGTTAATGTATGTGCCTATGTTAGGTGTTAGGTAGTATATTATACTAGATTTTACTCGTGGCTTCACGTGCGTTGAAGTATACTTCTCGGATAACACTTCACTTCTACTTATAGCCTCCGTGGCGCAATGGGCAAGTAGCTGTTTGTGAAAAAAAGGACGCGGGTTCGATCCCTGCACCAAGATTAACGTTTGTGTGATCCCAAAGTATTTGTTTCGATTCTGTGTTTCGCAGGACCATAATCCCTAATAGTTTTTGATGCCCACAATACAAGTAGTGGGATCAGGACTATGTGTGTGACTGTTGGGTGTATTATTAATAGATAGAGCTTATGTCCTGCCACTATGTTTCGCCTTCCCCTTTCTGCCATTCGACATAAAAAAATCGGGATGACCTTTCTTATGATATCAAATCAACTTTCTCAAAACTTTAAGTTTTTATCGGTCATGAGCCAGCCAGTTGATATTATTCCGTTTATATTATTTAGATTAATTATTATTATTTTAATATGTCTTTGTTTTATTTTATTCATTAATAATCTTGATTTTATATTAATTATATATCATAGAACTCTTTAAGTAGGTAACTATTTATTAATATTAATCGATCTGAAATGTAATAAAGTTAAAGTAATTTGAAAGCGTGATTGTAGGATTAGAGGTGTTTATTTGGCGTCATCAAAATAAATACGCGTTAATATTACATTATAGATTGTGTGATTCTATATTGCAACTAGTCTAAAATACTTACCTATTGTTATAGCATAATAGCCGCCATAAAAATTAAACTTCAATAAAACAATGAGTTTACAGAGATAACCACGCATTAGTGCCGTGATCACTATAAACAATAAACTGACGTTTTTATTTACAAATAATCCCTTTTTTATCGAATAATAACAAAACAAAACTGTTCAAGGTTATTTATGCGCAGAATTAATTCAGCCATATCCTTTGTTAGATATCTATAGATTTGACCGGGTTACAAGACAAGAGTATGAACTATTATCAAAAGGTTTTTGAGCAAGTCAGATGACTAATTTATTAAAGAGAAGATATTATTAATCCTTGTTTAAGTTTATTTTAATTTATTTATTAGTTCTTTAAACTTTACTACCCGCTAAATGTCCTAGAAATAGTCACGGAAAACGACTTTCGACACAATGCTCGCTGTTACTACCGCATAACTTATTATTCTGACTTGTGCATTTTTTATTTAGCGTCCTATATACTAAGTTATTTAATAAACACAATACACCTAGCAGTCACACTTAAACACATAAAATAGTCCTCGCGAGCAATAACTTATAACATTATGCTATAGCTTCTATTATATTTTCCTTTTTTTACTTAATTATTACTTTTTACACAGTCTGTTTTATTTATTTATTTTTCGTTTTATACCGGTACGAGTTGTTCAAAAACGCCACCAGAAATGGTAGAAATCTACCTTATGATGGTAACATAAAACTGTTATTATAAGAAAATATTTGGAATTTGCTATTTAGAAGCTTTCATTTGATACCCACATTGTTATATTAACCAATTTTTACATTCCTCCTTTATTTTATGATTTCTTTTTGGAGATGTTGTATAAAAATAATGGCATAAATTGTTCAAAGTAATACAAAATAAATCTATAAAGATTAGTCAAATACAGCGCACAACATTTCGCTTTTTCATTAACCTAGTATCGAGAGCACATTTTCGTGTACTCTAAGCTTTGATTTAAATTTAAATTAACTGAAATGGCTTTTACTTTATAAAATACCATCATGATGCATCATCACGGTAGGCAGCGGCTCTGCTGTGCTCTGGCATTGCAGAAGTCTATGGGCGGCGGGACTACTTACCATCAGGTGGCCCGTCTGGTCGTCTGCCTATCCACCGTTAAAAAGAAATTTAAATAATATAATTTAAACGTCAAACGCAACGAGTCCGTTTAGACTCATTAAACGATCACATCGTTTGAAATATGATTTTCTAATAAAGACTAACTTTTAAATGTTGCTCTAGGTAGAGCGTAGTTGGAACTTGCTTTGTCTGGTTCAGTAACAAAGGCTATTTAAACTCCCATTATCACCCATATGTATACTCGTATAATTAAAGGTATATATCATGTGGTACTCGTATAAGTTTTTGGAATATTGCGTTTTCTCCTTTTGATGTTTACTTATTGTAATTTTTTTGGAGTTCGTATCGCGTTCGATCGCAGGGGCTAGACCGAAAACAGTTTTTTTTTTATTGCCTTGATAGGCAGACGAGCAGACAGGCCACCTGATGGTAAGTAGTCACCGCCACCCATAGACTTCTGCAATGCCAGGGCACAGCAAAGCCGCTGCCTACCGTTGAAAGTGTAACAATGAAAAACGACACCAAAAACCGACATCTTTTTGCAGTGATTTTTGACGCACTTCCCGATCACCTAGGAAACGAAAACTTTTTTCAATCAATCCAGCTTGCCGTCAATATTTATTTGAGTGGTGGTTGACGTAACAACTCAACATCTCTAAGGGAGTTTTTTAAATTGTTAGTAAGTCCTTCTGTTGACCCTAAACCGACTTCTGTGACGAAATGAGTCACATTTACGTAAATAAATCTGGATAGATCGTTGCTCCAGTAATAATATTTGTAGTGTATTCACAACTATGTAAAACAGAAAAGAATTTCTGAGATGAACTAGTCTTTGTGCCGCGTTGTAGTTAGCGTTGTTAGTGAGGGGCATTATAAGATTTCTGCATTGAATTCCTCTTTCCCGTTGCTTTTGTACCTGAGTGTTCTGAATTCCCGGAACGCATACCGAGAAATGCCTTTCCAACAATTTGTATGCGAACAACATTGAGCCGATACACATGTTTTTTTATTGATACGTTATTACTGATTATTTTAATGCGTCAGTGTTACTAATTAGGTTTCATATTATCGCTTGAAACATAACAATATACTCTAGAGATTCAATCGAAACTTTTAAGCTACAGTGTCTCACGTTTTCAACCTTCCGAGTAAGGAATTTGCACGCAGTAATAAATTGGCTTTTTTTAGGTATTACTGATTATAGAACTAACAAATAAGTGCACTACTGCCGCCTAAGTGTTTCATTACTTCTATTCTGTCTATCAATAAAGCCAACGAGATGATGGCCAATCCACCTCTATAAAGGCGGTAATGCCACCTAAATTAAATTTGATTAATTGCGATCGGTTGAACAGTATTAAAGTTAATATTCTGGAGCGCCATCTAGCCAGTTCTTTTCATTTTTAAACTCACCAAAGTTTCATCGTAATCGGATTTTAGGAGTCCATAGAGGACAAAAATACTTACATTGATTTTTATTTATACAGATTATTTTTAAATTGTCATGCTTAGGATACCTAAAAAGAGGATTGGGTAACAATCACTGTTGAATGATTTTTTGCCGCTCACATGAATTTTGTAATAAACAGTATATCATGTGAGACGTCTGATAACCTTTATAACCTATGCGCAAAGCGACACAAGCAAATTAGTGGTACAGGGTAATAAATTCAAACTTTTCCATAATTTTACGTCTGGTGTTTAGCTTGAAAGTGGTATAGCAAATTACCGTTTAAAAGATTCTAGAATTCTATGTTTTCTCTCGTGGTTCAAATACTGTTGTTAAAATTATTGCACTCCAGGCGGCCTACCACCACCTCTTAGAGCAGTATTGTTGCAATATTACAATGCGAATTCATGGTACAAGATCGCACAGTGGTAGGCTGGCAGTTGTGAAGAGTGCCATAATGTAGAGTTGCCAACCGTCCTGTTTCCCAGGACATAACGTGGTTTTTAGTGTGTCCTGGATAGTTTTTACGCAGCGTCCTGGGTTTTGATAGCGCCCTGTAATGGTCCTGTATTTTTAACCGACTTCAAAAAAAGGAGGAGGTTAACAATTCGTCGGAATCTTTTTTTATGTTTGTTCCGCGATTACTCGAAGACGCCTGGACCGATTCGAAAAATTATTTTTTGTGTCAAAGGGTATACTTCCCAGGTGGTCTCATTAGCACCAAGTCAGAATCTCAGAAAAATCAGTCAGTCAATCAGTGACGCATAATTTGTTTTTTATAGAAGTCGGTGTACTTTTTATGAATTAATAAACTTTTACTTATAAAATTCACGCTTCACTTTTGCAATCCATGTTTTAAAACAAAGCCAGTTCTGTTTTTAATAGAATTGTCCTGGTTTATCCAACTACGATAGTTTTTGAAATTCGGGGTTGGCAACCCTTCCATAACGTGCAAACATTCTTGGGCGATGGGTTTTGCCCACAGTCCAATGCCGCGCCCCACTCATCATAATTGATCTGTTTGTTTTAAAACAGAACAATCGTGCGACGTAGTTTATGCTATAGTACACATCATTATGTTACGATATGTGTTTGTAAGGGACATTATGTTTCATAAAGTTGACAGTAGAATGGAGTAGCTCAAAATGGAGCTAGAAACTGAAAATCTAGCACAATAAAAGTGGTTATTAAGGTCACTTAGAAACAAAAATGAATTAAATTATTATCATAGATTGTTAAAGTCTAAAGTAGCCGATTAGCCTATACTCAGTTAGTGCCCTTAGTAAGATTCCAATTCAATCCATAACATCCATTTTAAGAAAGCAAAAGATTTTGCAACATAATTTTTTGCAGCTGATATAAATAAACCTAAATTCATCGTGTATTTTAAAACACACACCTAGGTACATAATTCGGCTCGTTTGACGTAGTTTCTGTAAATGTCGTTTACTTTTGTATCTTGTATCTATTTGCTTCCTACGTCAATACAAGGAATAAATATACTTTGAACTATAAAACATTCGCAAGGAATTGCAGGAAATGAATATGCTGATGCGCGATACCAAGGTTATTAATTTACCGGTTAGTCCGGCTAGTGTCAAATATATGCATTTATATGTATATACAAATACACATTTTGAGTCAGAGATAGTTAATGCCTAATGATAAGAAACACTTGATTAAGGTTTCATATCACGATGGTACATTTAATGTCTTGTTTATGCTTATTGGATAAATCATACTCAAGAGTTTATGAAATTTATATGGAAATACTATACTACTAGCCCTGTATTAAACATTGTCCCACTGCTGGCCACGGGCCTCCTCTACTAATGAGAGGGGTTAGGCCGTAGTCCACCACGCTGGCCTAATGCGGGTTGGCAGACTTCTCATAGCTTCGAAAAATTCTCAGATATGCAGGTTTCCTCACGATGTTTTCCTTCACCGTTAAAGCAAGCGATAATTAACATTTAAATACACACATAACTTCAGAAAAGTCAGAGGTGTATGCCACTTGGGTTTCGAACCTACGACTTGCGTCTTGGCAGTCCGTACCGCAACCGACTAGGCTATCGC
Source organism: Laothoe populi (assembly GCA_905220505.1). Lineage (NCBI taxonomy): Eukaryota > Metazoa > Arthropoda > Insecta > Lepidoptera > Sphingidae > Laothoe > Laothoe populi. The sequence continues at coordinate 15,279,206 of HG992148.1, forward strand.
TGCTATATGGAATATTTGATGTTATTAAAGCAGTCTTTAATCTTATTATGAAGATACTCGCATTATTGGTTACAATAATTGGTACTTAAAGATAAATCGTCACAAAAATGAAAGTAGATTACTTAGGTCTGATTACATTGCATCGTTCATATTATCAGCCTATTTAATTACATTGTGTTCTATGTAGTTTTTTTTATGTCCGAAGCATGATTTGCAACTCCAATCACGTGGCAGTGTGTGGTATTGGGGTACAAAAAATATTTTTAACCTATAAAAAAGTAGTATCTCTCTTCGTCTGTTTTTTCGTATATTACGGGGCATCTCTATTAAATTTGAATATGGATACATTTTCATTGTTTTTGTAGTTGATACGGTCAAATCCTAAAAGCAGTCCTATGCTCCATTTGCGCCAAAATAATTTAAAATCGGTAGTCTAGAATATACATTACATTAATGTTGATAATTAATTAATTACTTTTTGTTTATAGAGAAAGCGGTTGGCGCGTACCACAATAAACTGAACACTTTCAAACTGTTTATTAGTGGCTTAAGAACCCTATCAACGTTTATCATTCGTAATGTCCATGAAGTTACTTTAGCAGCATTCATATTTTGATATTATATTATTTGCCCACTTCTCGGGAATCGGGATACTTTAAAATAATGTTAATATATACGGTTTATGGCATTAAGAGATATTTTCAGAGAGTTTGTTGCAATACATTGGCAGAAGTGTGGTAATGACGTGTCCGTACGATATGTTTACAAATTACGCACATTGAAGCACAAAGACGCGATATCAGAGACGATATACCTTTCATGAATGCTTTTGAGATTATTGAATAATTATTTCGTCGAATTAAACGACAACAACGACAACTAATAGGTGAAATTAGTAATTAATGAGATTCTAATGAGCAGCTCACGAGCGGCCGGCGTGACACATGGATGCCCCACACCGCTTGATAGGTTAGAAAATGTATGTACTCACCACATAGTGCTGTTCCATATTCCTTCCAATGTGAACGAGTTTTGGCTGTCATTGCTATTCTTGTAGTATTACTGTTTTTTATTTACTGCGCGTTTTGGAATGAGATTGAGACTTGAGCACTGAATTTATTATTATTAAAGAGAAATATACTAAACAATATAATTCGAATCCATCTTAATGGTTATAAATAATAACAATGTTGGAGAACTAACTAAATATCACAATATAATATATTCGAACTAATAATAATTGGGGATTTTAAAAACGAAACGTTATAACCGATTGGGCTTCATTTTGGAAGGTTTATGTGTTGTTGGCTTGCTGGTTCATGATGCGAGAAAAACGCGTGCGTTTCGTGACGGCGCGACGGCGACGAGTGAGCAACTGAACGAAACGAGTCGGAACGGAGCGGTGCGGCGGCTTGCGGGCTGCGGCAAGCGAGGGAGTTGGACGAACTAATCGCAAAGCAACAAGTGGGATGGAATGAGGCAAAACGGCGCGGGCGCACGCTTTTGCTCCTTGTTTATCGGTCGGTTGAGTAGCTCTTGTTGAGATAACAAGAAGGTCGATAACGGCTAGTAGCGAGGGTGAGTGTGTGGTGTACGTCTGGAGCCGCGCGCGACCACCACCGCTGGCTACACTGTCGCCGCGACGACGCGATACCACCGCTGCTAGTTGCTACCAACGCGCTACCAACCAATATTTGTAGAGACAAATGTATTTTTAGATGTTATACGAAAATAATACTGACAATCGTTTGAACCGTGCTGTGCACGAGACTAGTTTTATTGGCATAGTTCGTTATATCGAATATGTGAGAATGACCTGTTAACCTGGCGTTGCGCACTCTAAATTAACTTTCTTTCATCTTCTTAGTCCTTTTAGAACTTTTTTGTTACAGCTTAGTTTTCTTTGTTGAATAACAAAATATATTGCGTAGGGAAAACTCTATTTATATAAAGGTATAGACTGAGCTTTCGGTTTAGAAATACTCTATTGCTTAACGGAAAATGTCGCGAATAAAGTGAACGGGTTCTCGAACGAGAAATTTGTATTTTTCTTGAATCAGCTGTAGAGACCTTTATCAGCCTATAGCCAGCTATATATATGCACATATATGTCAATGCCTATAGCAGAGATTGATTTTGATTAAAGAATAGTTTACTTTAGCTGTGTATGTTTTTACACAAGATGTACCTACTTATGCAGGAAGTAGCGTATAGAGTAAAATAACTTGGCAATTTGTCTCGACTGCGTACTTGTGGTACTCTTTTTATATATAGAATTAAAGTGTATTAGTATTTAGTGTACTTAGTACCTAGTGATTTTTGAGCATCTATAATTCATATTTTATTATGTGACCTATTAAACTTGGTGGTTATACTAGTAGAGTGGTTCTGCCATCTACACGGATTTAGTATAATTTTATGTAAGTCATTCAGAATCAAAATTGTATTTTTAACAAGTAAATACTACAAATTATAGTCTTCTTATCAGGTGGAGTACCTAAGAAAATAAATTTTTATTTTTAAAAATATCAAACTAAGAGTTATTTTTTATAATATTTTATTAAACAGTACCCAACATAAATGTTTAAAAAAATGAAATATTTAACATTTACCACCTAATATGCAATTTAATTTTAAAAAGTGAGATATGATTAATTCATTAAAAGTTCAAGTAAAACGAGTTTTCAAAGTTGAATATCTCGTAAAATAACTAGAATACATTTTTTGTTTAAGTATAACTCCAGAGTACTTATAAAACTATTTTGCGATTATTAGGCGAACTTAGTTTATATTACCTACGCAAAAACAGCTCTGTGTGACATGGCAACCGTGATAGCCATATAAGACAGATTTCTGATCAGTGACACAGTGTCACAATGTACATTAATACCAGCTCTACATTTAATTATGTGTGAGTATTCGTCAGATATAACGTAATGTGTAACTGGCGCTTTCACTATGGCATCTAGTGATAACTACATCTATACCATGCTTTTTTTTCGTATGGATTTGTGTTAGCTCACACTTGCTTTTACAGCTTCACCGAACTAACCCACGCTTCTGACGTCTGTCACTTAGTACTATAAGAAAGCAGTTGATACAATCCGGTGACCCTATGCCTGCTTAGAAAAAATAAAATACAAATATTGCAATTCTGGAAATTTACTTGCGTACAATACTAATATGCATTTTAAGTCCATTCGTTGATCGTCCGTCCATTTTGAAATGGCACTAGCTATAAAAACAAGCTTAGTATTTTGTCACAAGTACAAGTGTATAAAAAGTTTTTTAATTCATAAAAGTACACCGACTTCAATAAAAAATCAATTATGAGTCCCTATAAAATTTGAAGGTTGTCCTAAATTTTTCTGAGATGCCATCATCAGATCCTGACTTGGTGCCAATGGGACCACCTGGGAAGTATACAACCTTTCAACAAAAAAAGAATTTCTCGAATCGGTCCAGGCGACTTCGAGTAATCGGGGAACATATACATAAAAAAACCGACGAATTGAGAACCTCCTCCTTTTTTGAAATCTGTTAAAAAAGAAGCCCGAGATATTTAGATACTTGCTAGAAACAATTAAAAGCAACAAGATCGCCGACATGACAATGCGGAAGAAACATTTCTTTGGCCTTGTCGCCGGAGTCCGCGTGTTCAAGCACGCACGTATTATCTAAGAGTGTGTAAGTAATAGAAAATCTTTTGATTAAGAACATTGTATCTTATAATTCATTGTATCTTACATCTATATCTAACAATAACATGATCTAACTCATTGGAATGAAACGAATTTTACGGATTGTAACGCGGTTTATTTTACTTTTTGAACCAACAATTACTTATTGGTAAATCATTATCACCCCCGACGCCTAGTATGTATACCTTTTATTTTAGAGCGTTATTTTATTTTAAACTTAGAGCATGTTACCGACTAATAAAATTAATGAAGAATTAAGGACGGGGTTTGGTATGAGGATTTGTAGAGACTCCAACAATTTAGATGATTATAAAAACGCAACAACAATACTTCTACTCCAACTAGAATCCATGATTAAGATTCTTTAGATGAACCTTTGTGGATATGCGCTCACTACTTTATGTATACTAACCGCACGAGGCGAGGCGGTGCGGGTCGGATGCCGGGTGGCTCTAATGAGCTGTGACCTTTACGCACCCTGATTTTCTGTGATACTGTGGTATATCACGGTAGTGGTGAAGGCTCCCTACAGCATTAATCCTTTTTACTTTATATAATTAATTTAAATAATTTTAATAATATATACCTTTTATTAAAGTAACTGAGTGAAAATTTATTACTTGAGCACAATTTGAAAGAGTTAGCGTCGCCTTCTATCTTAAAAATTTACACTTCGTCCGGTTGGCAAATTTATCTTGTAGAAGCAGACGTAATATGCTGTAACGCTACTCTACCAATTATAAGATTGATATAAATATGTGTAATTACCTATTGTGTAATGATTTTGTTAATTTCGTGGGCGTGTGACTGCTGACGTTAAGATAGAACAAATCTAATCATAAAGAAGAAATGTATGTGTAATCGTTTACATTATTATAATGTGTTTATGTTGTCTTGTTGGTACAATCGCAAAATTATGTATAAATCCGATTATAGTGTAAAATTATAAGATATAATAGATAATAGCAGCAAAATGTGTACTTCACCTCTTCAGTCACGGTGTGATTAATCAGCAATAGTGGTGCACAGCGAATAAACACGTGCGATCCACAAGTTTAAAGCATGATCTGTTGTGAGGGTGGATAAAAACCAGCCGATGGTGTGTGTTGCGATTACTATTAAAAGTTATCTAATGGGAGTGTAGGGGTTGCGTGTTCAAATCACGTCGGGGTCACCAATTGTAGGGGTTGCTTCTGCCCTACTTAATGAAGTATATCATTTGGGGTTGCGAATAAAACAATAACGTTGTATCTGACTCGAATGCCGACAGTGATAGGTGTATGCTGTGTAGCTCTATTTGATAGACTCGTATGGAGCGTAGCGCGGCCGTGACTTTTGTATAGTCATACTCTCTGCGTATATATATAGTCATAATATCTACTGTCAGCAGTCGTGGTGTTTATTAATATAAACATTAAATTCAATGTAAACTTTTACCTACGGAGAAATAGCTGTAAGAACCATTGTATTTTATGTTTATATTAATAAACACCACGACTGCTGACAGTAGATATTATGACTATATATATACGCAGAGAGTATGACTATACAAAAGTCACGGCCGCGCTACGCTCCATACGAGTCTATCAAATAGAGCTACACAGCATACACCTATCACTGTCGGCATTCGAGTCAGATACAACGTTATTGTTTTATTCGCAACCCTAAATGATATACTTCATTAAGTAGGGCAGAAGCAACCCCTACAGGGAGCCTTCTGATGATTGCGTCAGGAGTCTGACCTGAACACCAGTGACGTAGTGTCAATGCTGTTCGAATGCGCATAACGTCATCAACGCATGGAGTCGCGCTTTCCGAAGGGCGTTAATGGCGACGTCACTGACGTTCGTCACTGACGTTCGTCACTGACGTTCGTCTCTGACGGTTGACGCGAAATTTACTTATTATTTATATAGCCATATCGTAATGGCTAAATAATCACACCAATTTTTATTAGTAACATCGGATAATTCATCACAATCTTTAGTAATATTATTTTTTCTCTGACAAGAGTTTATTTATTTATTAATCAGGCAGGCAGTTGTCATGCAAAGGATAATGCCTGTATCCAGTACTTTGAATATTTAACTCTAAGATCCAGTATTACACTACAGTTATTAACTACCTAAGTTTTTTTTAAGTGCTTCGATAGGCAGGCGAGCAGACGGGCCACATGACTTCTGCAATGCCAAGGCACAGCAAAGCCGCTGCCTACCGTTGATGTAGTTTCATCATTTTATTTACGTATTATTTTCTGGTTACAGAAACGAGCCAGTGACTTACACTTGAGCAAATAATACACCGGCGTGTCTCATGTCTACGACCTGCATATTATTAGGTATTGGTATTTAAATTACTAGCTAGGATGCAACTTTTGTCGCCTTTTATGGGTTATCTGTCATGTGAAAAGAAGGTACCTATGTTTAATTATTCAGCTTTTTATTTAATATCATGACAGTTCTTTGTTGCCGTCATAGTAAAATATACACGTAGGTAGTACCGCTAAGTATTTTATAGTAATATTTTAAATACATATAAGACTCAGAATACAAAAAAACTGTTGTTGTTTGTTCTGTATTCTGTGATATAAGATGAGGTTTTTTTCTAATTCATCTAGTTAAGGCCTTTTTTGAGACAATAAGTTCACAAATTAATCTATTGTTATTGCTAATTACTTACCTCTTTGATAGATTTATTACAATAAAAGCGCTAGTAATGGTAATGTAATGAAAGTTCTTTTAATTTAAAGATAGAGCAAAATATTGCCCCACAATTTTCCAACTTCTGCAGTTCGAATCCACTTACTGTTTTATCATGGCACGGCAAATATAATGGCGACTACCCTGACGCGTTTCTTTAATAGCCGCATCGCATCGCAGTTGTCAGAATTAAGACAATCCGAAGTAATTATGTATACAATGGTTGACCCTGGATTTACTGGAACGAGCTTCTGTGACAGGTTTATCGCCATGTATACAGTGGTTAAACAATTTTGTACCAAGTGCACTCCCGTAATACTGAAAGCAGAGACGGTATCTCGTCTTAGAATAAGATTACAGCTTTCACATCGACTGAAAATAATTAAAAATATATTGTTTCATATTGTAGAGTTGTTTGACATAAACATATTTAATAGATAGAAAGAAAGAAAGAAAGAAAGAAAGAAAGAGTGATAGATGACGAATCTATACTAATTAGTAATTGGCAGATGCTTGTATTGTGACAGATGTTTTAGTAATCAATATTGCATTTTATGCGTAATATAAGGCGATATATTTAGTAGTAAACAGTCACTATTTTTTTTTGTGCCTGGATAAGCAGACGAGCCGACGGTCCACCTGATGGTAAGTAGTCATCGCCGCGCCGCCCATAGACTTCTGCAATGCCAGGGCACAGCAAAGCCACTGCCTACCGTAATGCTATGCTTAAAAAGTATGCTAACAGCAGCGTTGGTAAGGTTTCCAAAGATAATTCGTGCATTATCGTTAATAAAACCTAATTAAAATGTGTAATGTGTTTTAATATTTTTAATCTTGTTTAAAAGGTCACATGCTGAGGATTTTCCTCAAACATATTACTTTACTTAGTGTTTCCTGCACGTGTACAATCAATAGTAAAAAGGAATCAACTTTTCCGCGTGACTAATCAGCAAATAAGATATCTAGTTTTGTTTGAGATAATATCTCATCATCAAAAAATTATAGGTTAAGTTTCTTATGTATAGGTGATCGGCAACTTGGAGCACGTCGGAATGTGGACATTGATCAGGCGTGCACCGCGTGAAGTCGCATCGCATACCCAGTGTTGCCAACTTAACAGATTTCCCGCCACATCTGGCGGGATGGACGAATGGAAAACGGGAAACAATATGGTCTGACGACTGACGGATTTTTTGACGGATTCATGTTTTAATTGATATAAATAAATAATAATATTATGTTAAGCTACTGAATTTTTTTTAATGTTGCAATTAAATTACAAATACATAAAAATACTTGTTTTAGACTGTTTTTAGCTATACCTCCATTTCATAAATTATGAACAGGGTATTATATACCGGGTGACTGGAAAGACAACGGACATACTGATATAGGGTACTCGATTGTCATACAAGAATTTCTTACTTAAGTTGCCGGGATTGAAAAATTATTGTTGGCAACACTGCGCACACCGCCCGCGCCACCTGCGACACACCAGCGTGAGCCAAATGCCAACGTACGCATTGTTGGCATCCTCGTGTGAGTGTGCATACATATATCGCGTGTGTGAGTGTGTCATACAAGCGTGATTCGCACAGGCCATGTATTTTCAAATTCGTGCGACTTTAAAATTGGGGTCAACTTCATTATTTACATTTTAATGTAAATGACGTGAGTTGTTAAAAAGCTGTGCGCTTGTCGTTAATTGTATTGTTTTTATTGAAGTTTTTCTTTTTGAAATTTGTTTTTCAATTGGATTTACATATTACTCTATCGGGCTAATAATAATTATGATCGTTGGTTTTAGCGGAAATATTTTATGTGTTATGAAATAATGTTTTTGTATATGTCCTGACTCATACCATAGGACTAACATAATAGTTTATACCTAGTGTAAAATACTGTTTTGAGATGAAATCCGAATTTGTAAAACATTTCTCAGTTATTTTCTACATAGTACTTTTCTCCGATTGCAACCAACATTAAAAGTTCAAACAGAAATAAATACCGATAGACTTGTTTGCATAACTTAAACTAATATGACTGATTCATCGATTCTGCTTGTATCAACAAGACCCTTATTACTACTGAGTCATTGAAATTAAGATAAAAGTATAAACATCTAATACAGTAACAGTAATCGCTAATGGCTACATGGAGGTTGCCATATATATACGAGCATGCATATGTGAATGTATATATATGTGTATATTTGTTTCTTATGTTTGCTATAACGTGCAACACTTGAGCCTACGACCCGGCGATGCTTGGAAAAATTAGGTATAGGACTGAAACAAGAGCATATGAATCTCTCATTAATAATAATAATAATACAAGCCCTGTATTAAACATTATCCCACTGCTGGGCACGGGCCTCCTCTACTAATGAGAGGGGTTAGGCCGTAGTCCTCATTAAAACTGCAAAAAAAAAATTGTTTTCTTTGAAAATATCCCAAACCATGTTACACTCATAATATTTTACTCAATTCAAGAAAACAATTTTGTGGTACATCGCAGATAATGTAAGTTTATTGCGAGTGAAAGAGATCGATATACCGGTTTTGGACGGTTCCCGCCGGATTATAGCGGTTATTAAATTACAGGTAGACAGGTTTCGGTATTTAAAGTCCTTTTACAATACTTATTTATTGTTTGATATATCTGTGATGAATCATTTGCGTTGTAAAGGTGCGTTATGTTTTAAATTGCATCGAGTATGTTGTAATATGTGACAATTAAGGCCGACAGCGCATACATGATACTTTCGGTATTGTGGATGTTCATGGGCGGTGGATATAACTTATCAGGTGACCCACTGGCTCGTTCGTCGGACTATGATATAAAAAAAAGCCTCCGTGGCGCAGTTGGCGAGTAGCCGGTTGTGAAACGAGAGGCCGTGGGTTCGATTCCCACACTGGGACAAATGATTGTGTAACAGACAGATATTTGTGTCCGGGGTCTGGGTGTTGTGAGACCGAAAGTCTCTCTAGGTCCCTTATACCCACAACACAAGACTCGTATCTTAGTGTGGGGTCGGGGTTATGTGTGTGAATGTTGGGTGTGTTATTAAAAAAATATGATGAATCCTACGATATCCAAAATTGACCTCTATGATGATGTATGAGCTTTACAAAAATATTTGTGTACAAATTTGTTTTTGGCGTAGTTGCGAATGCAAAGGTTAAAATAGTGTCATTGACCATTGACTAATAATACATATCCAGATTTAGGATATTTTCTGGATATATTTTAGTTTTTGTGTTATTAGAAAGTGATATACCTATACGATGGTCTTTTTCTTCATTAATTGAGGCAATTCAATTCCGACATGAATGTGTTGAGTACCGAGGGATACATTGTTTCTCGCTACTTGATACCCTAACTGGACGGCACAGCGCCTATCATCAGATGCAGTGTGGTCATTTTGCCGTGCCAAGAAAAAAAAGAAAACTATTAAAAGGTAAACAATTGATAAAAATGTTGCCATGGCAGTATAAGTAGAAACATAAAACCAAAAATACTCAGGTATTCCGAACTTGGCTGACATCACAGTGTCTATAGATCAGAGTTAGCCAGGATTTGGCTTCTAGACGAGTCTGTGATTTGCGATATAGCAGAAATATAAAAAAACTAAATAGGAAACAGCTTACTTGTGAACAATGTTTTGCATTAGTTTTGTGTACAGTTCCGTCACCATTGTTCAGTTTTGTATGAGTATGTATTGTTGACGCGGATACACACCCACATCGATAATGTTTGATTAATGATCTGTCAACACATTGGTGTCGTTTACTGTTTTTTTATACTGGCACGGCAAAGTGACCACACTGCACCTAATGGTAATCGCAGTGCCGTCCAATTAGAGTATCGAGTAGCCAGGGACAATCTATCACCACTCAACACAATGCATGCCATCATCATCATAATCAACAAAAACCGGCTGTACCCTGGCTGACCCCGGAACGCGACACACTTGCGTGTGCCATTATGTCGGGTTTTACCCCTTGTGTACGGTGGTCGCTATCCGGGATATGAATACCTATCCTACCACCAGCACTGTACTTATACTTTAGACGTAGAAATTTACACCGGCCGCTCAGCTTGTTCTATCTCAGAGGCAACCCTGGTTACCAGCAACTATCTGCTTAGCGGCAGTGTGCTTGTATGTAGTCAGTCTTTATCATGATACAGTATAACGGTGACCGAGAAAATTTTACTTTTATTTGTATTTATATTAACCTCTGCCTGACTGCCTCGATGGCGCAGTTGTAAGCGAACGCGTTACGACTGCTGTGCTGAGGTCTCGGGTTTGATCCCGGGTCGGGTAAAGTGATAAGTATTGGGTTTTTCTATTACGAATTGCTCAATAAGCCCGTAGTCTGGAATGGTGCCCGGTATGGCGATAGGCTCAAACCCTATCACATCATGGGACGGTAATAAGCTCGGCGAAATGTGGGTGTACTAGTTACCTTCCCCTAACCCTTCGGGGAATACAGAGGTGTGTGTATGTATTAATATTAACTTAATTTTTTTTCGACCCATCCCTCCAGTCAACCATGATTTCAAAAAAATTAAGACTGCCTTGATATAGTTCTTGCACTTCACAACTATTAATTCCATGTTCTTTGTGAAAACAATATCAGAATGACTCATGTTGGTGAGGTCATATACGGATGAGCCAGCGCTTTTACATCACTTTTAGCCCACATAATGGCAACAACCTATTAGATTCGCTCTTTTGTCAATTGCTGGTGGTAGGATACACACAATTGATTAAAGATCGGGATCAGCGAGTATACATCCGGTTTTTGTCGGGGGTCTATAGTTGGGGTACGTTGTTTAGCCGTTTTGCGGCCTTCTGAGTACTCTGACGCTAAACCCTTGACCGCTTCTTTACCTTCTTGCCCCATGGCGTAGTGTGAAGAAGCACATCAGGCTGGCATGATTGTGTTGAGTAGTGGATATATTGTCTCTGGCTACTCGATACTCTAATTGGACGGCACTGCGTTTACCATCAGATGCAGTGTGGTAACTTTGCAGTGCCAGGATAAAAAACATAGTCTTTTTAGAAGGCACTGGCCAGTCAAATAAATCATTATATTTTATCGAATATCCAAAAGATACAGTTGTAAAGTTATAATGCAGGTAAATGTGCACTACAATTTGGTATTTAACATGTGCCATCAGTCCCTAGCTATTGTAATGTTCCATTTTCATTTTTTTTAAACTATTTAAAAACATTTGCTTTACTTTACTACTTTATTTTAGATAGGCATTATAAGCTGTCCTAGAAATCTAGGTACAGCATTAGTGGCAGTGATTTTTATTAAAGTTGTCACGAGTTTCTAACTGGAGGCCTTAATTGGGGAAGGGAAGTGCGAGGGGAGGTAAGGAAGGTTGACGATAAGTTAAGTGGTACAATTATTACATGTAAGCAATTAACACACACAGCTTTGTATAAAGGCAGTGCCTCATAAGACGTTAAGTCCGAAGATCGACTCTCCCTGGCATAAGGTACTTTGTCCCATAGCGATCGATAGTATAATAATTGAACAAAAATTAAATATTGCAATAATAATTTGCCATTTTTTTTTTCAATTTTTGCGAATAATGAGGTCACAAATATGAATATTCCGTATGTTGGTATTAAGAAGCTCTACGTGAAGAGTTGGCAATAACATTGGAATATGAACATTTTCTTGGCATTTTTTAGCTGGACCTTAAATTTATATTGTTTTATTATCTAAACACTAAACATGGTTAGATACTCCAGAAGTAGTTCCTTAACATTTAATGTCAAAGACCATAAAACTAATAATTACATACAAATTAAAATTTAAAATAAATTATTATAATAAGATGAGTTTGTCATTTTTCCTCGTTAACATGTGCACCACATTTCTGCAACACCTATATTTATTATATAAAGCTCTAACATTAGTGATAGGGTTACAGCTTCTCCGAGTATCTATAGCTAAATTACTTGCATGATTTACATAGTAAATATTGAACCTGTGCACAAACAAAACAACATATTTGTTGCACAAAATAAAACCCAAGCATCCTTACGTAAAAATTCACGTAGATGATTGTCAAATCCAAGGAAACTTCCGTAGCAGCCAAAGATAACTGTCGCTTAATTAAAGTGCGGTACTATGTATCTATGTTTATATATGATGCTTTAATTGAGTCCCGAAAAATATGTGAAATGTAAATATTATAGGGATTTAATACTGTATCAGATATGAATTATATTAGGTAGAGTGAGTAGACTAGTAGTGACTGTCTCGGTGGCGCAGTTGTAATTGAGTATGCGTTACGACTGCTGTGCTGAGGGCTCGGGTTCGATACCCGGTCGGGTAAAGTGATATTGGGCTTTTCTATCTAGAAATTCCCAGTATTAGCCCGGAGTCTGGAACCTGTTTCCGGTATGGCGATAGGCTCGCCAACTATCAGATTATGGGACTTTAATTAAAATTTGTAAGGTTAGTAGGCAGAGGTGTCCATCTGCCTACCCCGTCGGGGATTACAGGCGTGAGTGTATATGTATGTATGCATGAGTTAGTAGAGTCGTGTCTAGTCAATGAGCGCCGCGGACACATTATCAGTGGGGTAATGTAGGAAATTTGTTTGTCCTCGATGTTTGTTCATTGATAGTCTTACCAAGTAATTGATTACTTCATTCAGATTTCGTATCTTGTTTTTGTATAGTAATAATATTTTCTTAGTAACCTGCCTCTGCCTGCCAGTATCTTGACTAAGAAGAATATCTGTTTATATTCAACAAATTTCGTTCCAAAACGAATTTTTACTACTATAATAAATAACCTATATTACCTACTTAGGAATATTATGGGGATATAGCTTTCTGTCGGTGAAATTATTATATCTTTATAAACTGTCCAACTAAGCTATCGCTATATAGCAGGATAATACAAAATAATAAATAGATAGGTTTATTAAATAATAAAATGAATTGGTTATTATGGTACCCAAATACTATCTGAATATAAACCGATGAAATGGATGAACACGGTAAGCCGATGTAAAGTGGCAGTTGGCACTTTACGCTTCATCGAAGTTTTCCATCGGATGCTCAAGAATTGACATAATATGACTAAGCATAGATTGTTTTAAATCGTCAACAATAGATAAAACTCTCGTCACAAGAATAACAACGGTTGAAATTATTAAAAAAAAAACTTATCGACAGTAATATTAAAGCCTCCGTGGCGTAGTAGGCGGGTAGCCGGTTGTGAGAAGTCGTGGGTTCGATTTCCGCACCGGGACGGGTGTTTGTGTGACAGATATATTAGTGTCCGGGGTCTGTGTGTTGTGAGACCGAAGTCTCCGTTGTCTCTGATACCCACACCACAAGACTCGTATCTTAGTGTGGGATCGGGGCTATGTGTGTGACTGTTGGGTGTTATTTATATTATTATAATATAAAACAACAATAAAACAAACCTTGTTCGAGATCCATTTCTCCTTCCGTACGTTTTAATTATTACTGACCACAGACCAATTTTATTCTTTTTTACAGATGACCGTATCCACCCTAACTAAGTACGTTCACATATTTATTAACGCAGAATATGCGCCTTACATCGCAATACTTACATTTTATTTAACATTGCAAATTATCCGCAAACTTTATACAATTATTATTTTTTATTTTAGTGCCTTGAGAGGCAGACGAGCAGACGGGCCACCTGATGGTAAATAGTCACCGCCGCCCATAGACTTCTGCAATGCCAGGGCACAGCAAAGCCGCTGCCTACCGTTATAACGCCATATTGTATTATTCGGGGTTAATTATAATATATAACGTTAATGTAATTTGATTTGTCTTTTTTGTGATTGAAACTCGATATATCCAGAGTTAATCAATGTGACTTTAGTCTGTATTATGTGGAAGTCGATAAAAAATTACGTCTATAAAACTGGCACGGAGGGTCAAGAATATGTTGCAAGCGATATCTTGAATATAACCCAATAATGGTATCTCTAAATAAGTTATAATTAATTAACTACGTGTTAACCATTAGTTAACGACGTAATGCGGACCATTATAACATTTGTTGTTTCATTAAAGCGATACGATTAGTAAAACATTAACTTCAGTCCTAATTTGTTGATAATAATTGTCAATTTTTTTTATTGTATTAGTGTTTTTCCTATTATTAGAAATACCGAAGGTATATCAAAGGAATTTAGGAGAGTAGTTGCGGGTACATTAATAATGACAACCTAAGCGGGGAGTAGTAAATGTTTAGCATAAAACGGAGTGCTTTCGCGCTCCGGTGTTCAGTTGAGTAGAAGACGAGTCGATAGCCAGTATATTCGTGGTTCGGTGCAGAAAGTGTTAATGGTAATCAGTTCAATGGTCGCGTAGTTCAGCTAAGATGGTAACGCTGGTAATAAAATAAACCACCCCTAAGGGGGTAAAATAGGGGCAGAAAGTTTGTATGAAAATCCGTCATTTTTGAAGTTAAAAGCATGAAAATTGGTATTTGGCCTTACAGTTAAAAAATAAAAACACATATTTCAGGGTTTTTGGAAATTCCACCCCTAAGGGGGTTAAATAGGGTAAGAAAGTTTGTATGAAAATCCTTCATTTTTGAAGTTAAATGCATGAAAATTGGTATTTTGTAGTGTATACTTTTTGTCTCAAACATGACCTCCACGCGGGCGGAGCCGCGAGCAACAGCTAGTAGAAAATAAATTAATAATCATAGGTTAAATGTTTTGTAGAGACGACGCGAAAGAATTTTCAAGTATACATTACTGCCTCCTGCGGAAAATTTACAACAGTACTTAGATAAATAAATTATGTTTTATGTATACACACGCGTACCTACACAATCATACAAGCACATAATGCGAAGATATAACTAATAACATGTTTCTACCACTCAATAAACTGGACTTTCTTGCATTAATCATACCTAGCTCATACATACATAGTTCGGATGTTATAACAACAAGATAAAAACCCAATCAGCGTGAAAATAGTCTCTTTGGCGTGTCATTAAATATTTGTGTTTATTTAATGTGGTACTTACAAGTAAACAACAAATACCGCAGCGATAACACGTATCGCCGGTTCAAGATTTTTCCAACAGCTTTGTTGATTTTTAATAGATGTTGATAATATATTCTAAATTACTTCCTTTTTGCTATTTAAAAAGAATGGTTTCATCTTGCGGTTGGAAATATTTGGATTTCAAGTTTAGTCGCAGATATAATGTGGATGGATTTTCATGGGGAGAGGAGAACTAATATCACAATTGTTAATCAACGCTGTTAGTTTCCTGGAATATTCGATGTATATAGCCATAAAACGATATAGGATAGATCAGAGATGTATGTAAGTAATCTTTTTCCTTCGTTGAAGAAAAGTGTGCCTTGCAAATTACCTGTAGCCATTGACTTATATTCTATAGACACGAACTGACAAAGAAATTATATGTTCCAAAAACCTTGTCCGCCCACTAATGCCATATATTCATTTTACTAAGAACTATTTGGAACATAGAATCGTGATAACTCCCGTCACTTTTTCTCGAATGGAACTTTTCGCGCGCCAAAACGGGACAAACTATATAATGAATTTTGTTGTGAAATATAGACTTCCCGTATTCAGAATTGAAATTAATTAATATTTATTGATATTACGTTCTAAACGTTATGAAATTATGTTATTTACTTTATATACTATTAACAGTTTCACTGTAAATCAATTTAAGGCAGATTTGTTCGGAAATGTCGCTACAAATAACTAAAATTAACTCGACACTGAAAGATGCAATGTGGTGTGCATTCTTAGGTGGCATGAAGCAAACTAACGTCGGTGCAGTGTATACTCGGTGGAACATAATGTTTGTTCTGGTCGCCGCATCTAGTACGTAGTACATACAGATCGCTGCCTGATTTTTTTTTGCTAGCGATGCGAGTCAGCCTATCTCAATGTGTGTATTAATAGCCTTTGTGTATTTAATCTCTGGTGATAATTATTAACTAACCCATCTTATAAAAATTAAACATTATTAAACAGTGTAGGATATTTTAAAGAAATAAAACAGTTTATATAACAATAAAATTTAATAACTGGTAAGTATGTTAATAATATTTAAGTAGGGGTTTCGCATTGCGATGGTGATATATAATGATTTTCGTAGTACAATTTATTTACAAATAGCACGCCAATCCACGGGTATTCGGAATGTAACATCACAACTCATTAAATGCAGTATCTGGTCTTAATAGTCTATACAGGGTCATCAGAATTACATTTTGGCTATCATTTCATTGACTTAACTATTCTGACAAAAATACTTTGATATGCGGGTCACATATCGCGTATTGCGTAAATATAAGCGACCTTGTAAAATTCACGTTCTGAATAAAATTTACACACACCAAAATGTTTGGTTCGCTTCATGATTAAAATATAAAAAAATAAATTTACACTTTTTATTATAACCTTGGACATCCTCAATGTGGGCATCAACCAATTATAATAAGTAGCACCCTGTGCATTATTTGCAAGGCTGTAATTGTTATCCACATGAGATCGAGACATATATCAAACTTTATTAAAAGAAACAAAGTAGGTTATTTTAAGGAAATAAAACAGTTTATATAACATGGTTATCTGGAAGAGATCGCTCTTAGCGATAAGACTGCCAATTTGTAACACCTACATTAGCTAATACGACTTGTTTTTGTGTAACAATAAAGTGTTATATTATTATTATAATATTTTGAAAGTCAAATAACCCTGTATAAAACATTATAAAACACCTTATAGACGTTAATAGATTATTATAAATATTTAACATAACTTTATTAACAAGTAAGTACTTTTTAAGTATTACGTGCAATCACATGTACTCTTACACTGTAAGAGATTCTATTTATATTCATTCCTTATTTTATTTTAATATATACCAATATTTAACGTATGAAAAATCTAAATGTACATTAAAGGACACTTTCGTTGCATGGAAGCACCATTTATATATACAGTATGTTGCACAAAGATGGTATCAATAAAAACTCCACAACAATATTTTTTTTTGGCGCAAGCTTAAATTTTATTGTGACTTAACACACCAATAAAGTGTTAATTATTTTAGTTGTAAGCATACTTAAACACTGCTAAAATTTGTCAACATTTATTACGGTTTCAAAGATAGTAAAACAAATTCCATACAAATTGATTATTCAAGTTACTGAAATAAGATTATGTTTACGGGGATTCACCGATATTTACTAATCACTTTACGTTGTTTGTACATATGAAACCATCCTGCAACATCCTGTACATAATTTTGAATTCAGTGATAAGATTGAGAACAATAGATAAAACTAATAAAAGCATGTGTCATGTATTGACAATTCGCAAGCTTAATGCATAATTAACCTTATTTGATTATATTAAAACTAAGTGTAATAATAAACGTGGTAGTGATTGTCTTGTTATATATAAAATATGTATTTACACCTTATTATGTGGCTGGATCAATAGTGATGTATGGCGAGCAAATTTTTATTTTGTCGTATTATTCACACTTTTTATAAATTTCTCCAACTGAGAATTGTGGTTTTTTTTAAATTGATTGTTATTGTTATATGAACAAAAAGTTTATATGTCTATTTATACCGCCCTATACATAATTTTAGTTATGCGGTGCGACGACACAACGACAGATATCGTAAGAACGTATGTAAGAAATAGTAACAATAGGCCGATGCGACATCGACCTTTAATGTCTATTGGGCGTTAGGAGTTAACTAATTTTAGGCAAAGGCCAGTTAAAATTGACATAAGAGATATCACATTAACGGTAAAATATGAATTCGCATGGAAATGGTTTAAATTTATAGAAATTAAACAAAATAATTTGCATTGGTTTACAAGTGAACGAGTTTATATTTTTACCTATATAAAAATACACTTAAACCCTAGTCTTTGTACTTAAATACTTTAATATTCTTATAGCTAGTTCCATTATAAAAACGCAATATCTGTGCAAATGTATAAGGATAAAAAATATTCAAATCACCTAAACGTATTACACTAGTTATTGGTCACTTCCTGATCAACGAGATTTTTTTATCTTTACAATTGTGTAGGCTCAATGCAGCCATACACATTATATTATTATGTCAAGTGGGAGTTGCTATGAACCCAAATATGCTATACATGTATCTTATCGGCAGACTGTATGATTCATTTCAAAACGTCTCTGTTAAAAAACTCAATGTACGAAAAATGCCAAAGACAAATGATTGTAAAGAGCCCCGTCATTTTGTCCATGATAAAGACAATTTTAATGTCGTTTACAAATTGCGGTGGCAGATTGTAATATCCTGCTACAAGTGATAAGGTAAAAATAATGCTAGTCAATTAGTTCATAAATACTCGTAGCTTATGATAATATTTTGACACCGAACATATCAATGATGTAAGATGCAACCGTTCCGCGGCAGTATTTACAACACGCCGCAAATTGTAATTAAATTTAACAGGATTATTCCAATGCACATGGCAAAATGAATGGAATTGCTAAATATTATCGATCTTTTCAGCATTTTACAAACATTAAGCCCTATTAGAAGAGGACGCCTGTGCGTGTGCACTGTGCACACAGTGTGTGTCTGGTACAGATGTGTCTGTAAACAGAATGTCTGCTAATAAACTTACATAATTGTTTAATTACAAACAGTGTACTGTTTGTTAAATTACTCATACAATCTGCCGATCAATGATCTAAGTTTTAAAGGCAGTTTAAAACGCCAGTTGCTAAATCAACATTAAAAATAGACTTGCATCGTATTTTGTAACAATCACATTTGAGGTATAAAATCGGCAGGTAATTAAATTTCTGCCTAAATTCGATCAGTTTAAACGTAGTAAGTACACATTTTGTGGAACAGGTTTTGATTAAGTATCTAACAACGAGTGGTTACTTATATCCCCAAGATTTATGATTATTTATGAAGCTACACAGCAGGCTGGTGTGATTGTGTCGAGTTGAACTGGTCGGCACTGCGCTTACCAGGTGCATATTTGCCGTGGTCATATTTGCCATGCCATGATAAAAAAAGCAATGTTACAAATTAATTATATTATAGATATTCAATACCCAATATTATTATCTGTTTTGTTGAGACACGCTGTTATTAAATTAACTGTTGGAAATTCACATTCGAGTAGAAAGTACACTTAATATGAATTCTAAAACTTTCTGGAACTTTAAATCTATTTGCGGTATTGTAATTAGCGTAGGTTGTAATAATTTTGTATACTTTTCGGATTATAATACGGATGAATCTACAAAGCAATTTAGAATTTAATCCAATTAAATAATGTCACTGAATTAATAATAATCATTTTCAATTCTGGAAAGTCATCGTGACACTCCATATGTTTTCTACGTTCAATGAGTCTTATTCCGTTATAGTAGAAATGTTGTTTAACAAATGAAAACTACATCAACCTACCCTTTATATAATGATTATATAATAAATTGGCAGAGATATAATGCCGCATAGAGAGGGTTATTCAGCTATGTGATTCCGAGATAAATTACTATGTGTATGCATACATTCTCTCATTCCAAATTCAATTCCCGTCAACCAGTGCCAAGAACATGAGAACATTGAACAAGTACGTTATCAATATACTATTTATAATTATTGTTATAGATATATCTATCAATCACTATACACAGAGAAGGCTTTCCATAATAAATATCTAAGGCCAATGATTTTTTTACTACCACGATATTATCAAATTTATCAATTCTCTCTTCACACGGAATGTCTGTATAATTGTTCGGACGGAAAAATGGAAGTAGCTAAACTTTATTTCACATATAAAAGAGTAAAGCTGTATTAAAATACTTCATATAATATGTTTATATTGAGTGTAGAAGAAACTTTATGTGTGTGTCACAGAGTTATTTTGACCCTTGCCATTTGATCCTCATCTTTCTCGTATACAACTTTTTTGTTTGTATATAGCTTTTCCTGTATGGAGGCAAACGATTGACCTTTGGTTTCGGGTAGTAATATTAGAATGAATATCACACCAGCAATGGACAAAACCGCAAAACCCCAAAAAGCAATGTAGTGTCCTAAGTTATCAGCAACCACTTGGTACAGTTTGGTGACTGCGAATGTCACCAAAGCGGCAAATATTTGTATCACACACGTAGCCTTCGACTTGATATTAGTTGGGAATATCTCTGACGTTATGGCGAAAGGCACTGTTGCTAATCCTATAGTATACGAAAATATAAATATCGGTATCACAACGATAGGAATGAATTTTAAACTTACAACGTATTCACTGTTTATATGTTTCATAAAGAAATAAGCACCTATAATTACATTGGCCAGGCCGACACCGCAGGAAGATATTACCAATAAAGGTTTACGTCCCAACCTGTCTACTAGTTGTGAAGATATTGCAGATGTTAGTAGCTGTACTGTGCCAAATAGTATGCACGACTCTTTCGCCCCTAAACCACCTTCAGCGGCCCCGAATATTTGTTGAGCGTAAGATATTACAGCGGTACTACCGCAGAACTGTTGTGTAAAGTATATACCCATTAATATTATCAGTCCTTTTTTGTTCCCCCCAACCGCTAATAAGTCTTTCCATCTGCTTTTCTCTTTCATGTTTTCTGTAACTAAATTCGTCATACAGTCTAACTCTTCTCTTGCGTATCCTCTGCCGCGAAGTTTTTTCAGTGATGCTTCGGCTTGATCTTTCTGGCCCGACTTGATGTAGTAATACGGCGACTCAGGCATGGTGCTGAATGTAACCACGAACAGAATCGGAATCGCTATATTGAAACTAGCGAGGCCTAACATCGATACGTAAGGTCCGATGCAGTACTGCGACAAGATCCCCAACTGAAAAATAAATCAGCATAATGTTAAAATAGTTTTTTTTATTTGCTATTTTGTAAATTCACTGAAATTATACATTGACGAACTCAAGTATTGCTTACGTATCTGAAAGTGTATTAGTATAGTTATAACTATCAACTTCGTTGTTATTATTTTTAGTTTTTAAATAACCTATTCTAAAACTGAAACCGATTTAGTAGCCCATTATATCAAAATACTTTTATGGTGTGTGTTTACTATATATTACATTTTTGAAATTTGATATGTTGTTATTTATTAATGTTTGCAATTTTATAATATTTTTGCGTTTGCTGTTATATTATGATTACTCTACTTTTACAAGCTTATAATGTTTTATTGAACTGCTCAGGTTGGAAGACGCTGACGGCATTGATCCCGGAAAAATGCACACTTATGGGATAGCAAAATATACAAAATGTAATAGCTTGGATTGTATACCTTTCCTTCCAAAAACACCATCTAGTAATATAATTATGTTATTTGGTTTCTGAAGGGATGGCAACGCGCATGTGATGTTCGTGGTGTTGCAAGCGTCCATAGGCTACGGTAACCGCTTACCATCAGGCGGGCCGCGCCGTAAGCTTTGTTGCTACCGTTGTATTAAAAAAATATGATTTATTTAATAGTTTCTCATTTATGATTTATGAATAACATAATTGTTAAAAGTATAACATTTTGTGTGTATGAAATAAAAAAAAAATGATTGCAAACCCCTCGACTGTCAAAACCACGTATTTGCATACAAAAAAGTCCATCTACAAAGTCGAGGGCAAAAGCTAGTTTGTTTTGCAATGCAGACAAATGTAATCGATTTATTTGACATTTTGACCCCATCAAACGCCATATACATAAATAAAAAGATACGTAAATGTACAAGTATAAATTGCACACTGATATACCTAACATTCTAGAGTTACAAGTTAGCAACCACGGTGATTAAATATATGTTATGTAAAATTCAATAGTAATAAAGTATTTTTATTGTGCAATATAAACTATTGGCAAAATAAGCGCTTAGTAAAAGTGGAGATTTGTTCCGAAATTACAATCTTGTTTCTTAATATAACTCGAGACTAAAATAGAACTTGGGGTAGCACGTGTTCTATGCAGACAGTTTTTATAAAGTTGATTATTCGAGAATGTTCTAGTTGTCATCTAATATTTCGAGTTCTCCAACATTATTATAAAAACAGCATTTATGCCCTTTAACATTTAGCATTACCATTTATTAGCTACATCATTAAAAGTGTCGGAGACGTTCCATTTTATTGCTATTCAAATATATACAATAATTAGGCATCGGGCGTGTGACCTGCGCGTCTTGTTATTCACGCAAATAAAAAAAAATATGCCGCGATATTTAGTATTTTTAAATTTAAATCATAATTAAGGTGACATATCACCAGTGTTTTATAGAAAATCACGTGATCAAAGTATTAATACAGTTTGTTTTTACAAAAACACGCTCTGCATTAAAATAGATTGGAATATTCTCGTGACTATGTATTTTTTATCGTTGAAAACTATTTGTATAATTAATTGTACATGTTTGGCGGAAAATTTATTTTTAGAGTTACACCTCTGCCCACCCCTTCGGGGATTACAGGTGTGAGTGTATATGTTTATATGTTATTTTTAGATGTGAGTTGCGAATAGTTAATTAAGGTAATTGACCCAAATGTCTAAGCGAATGTTTAAAGCGAGCAGACGAAATATTGATAAGACTGACCTTCGACATCACTGTGATAAGTGTGGCCATGGCACCTCTTACTTCGTCAGAGGCGATTTCCCCAAGGTACATCGGTGCTGCGGTATAGGCGATGCCATACCCCAGGCCGGAGATAAGCCGAGAGGCGTAAATGGTAGGGACATTTCCGGCAAGCATCACAAGTATCCAGCCTATGATGTATGGCACTGATGCCAGAAGAAGGGTCTTCTTTCTTCCGATCCTATCTGCGAGATATGATGCAGGGATAGGACTTGCAGCTGAAATGTCACACGGAAATATTATTTTAACAACACATAATGTATTGGTAATAAAAAGTTTCATGTTAAGGGCCCACTACTTATAACAAATCTCATCAAACATTATTAATTGTATAAAATAAAATTTATATACAGTCAGATCGAATCGATTTATTTTTAAAGTCGCTAAATAGTGATTGACGATAGTTTAAAAAAAGTTTTTAATAATATTTTTTTATTTAAAGCTGTGACATTCAAGAATAAGCGCAGTCATAATTATTCTACCTCTAAATTAGCAAAGCAAATAAATAAAAACAGAATAATAATTCACTTGAGTCTATATTACACGTTCCTAAGGTAACATAACACCTGTTCTTAGTTCAGTGTTAATAGAATTAATAATTCTCCTGATTGTGATGCCATTAAAATTGTTAGCCTAGTTACGGCGCGGTGCAATAAAATCAATTAATTCTTTATTTGTAGCCAACAGCAAATTAGGTATAGTAAACCTCACACATAAAGAATAGGCACTAATAATTTTCTTTTTCTTTCGCTGGTGGTAGGATATTCATATCCGCCCGGATAGCGACCACCGTACACAGGGCGAAAAACCCGCCATAGTGGCACACGCAAGTGTGTCGCGTTCCGGGATCAGCCAGTGTACATCCGGTTTTTGTCGGGGGTCTGGAGTTGGGGTACAATGGCCATTTTACGGCCTTCTTAGTACTCTGACACTAGACCCTCGACCTCTTCTTCACCTTCTTGCCCATGGCGTAGTGTGAAGAAGCAGGCCGGCATGAGTGTGTTGAGTAGCCGGGGATAGATCGTCTCTCGCTACTCAGTACTCTATTTGGACCGTACTGCGCTTACCATCAGGTACAGTACGGTCACTTTGCCGTGCCAGGATAAAAAAAAAAAAAAAGAGCAATACTCACAGGGTCGAGTAGAAATGAAATTGAATGATTTATTTCTCATTTCACCTATGACCATTTATTGTCAAGATTAGTTCCTCTACTTTAGCTGTTTTTACTTAATACATTAGAGGTCAACTTTTTTGATGATTTGCTTAACATAGTTTTACGATTGTGAAAAAGTTTTACGAGATTACTTAAATGTTATTATAGTAAGATAATATAGGGGTGAAATAAGCGACATATCAGGCATATACGCTGTCCGGATAAACCTCACACAATTTGTTATTGTCTTACTAGAGAATCGAACCCAGATCTTCGTCTAAAAGTACGTCGACGCATTGCTAGATCTATAATGCGATAAAGATGTTATTACGTTCGGAATGTTTACCAATTCTTTCCTCCCTATGTACAGCTAACCATCAGCAGTTACTAAACATTTATACACTAAAGTAATTACCTGAACAAAGTATCATAAGAGATGTAATCCAAGAGCTCTGGTCGGCTGATGTTTCTATTGGTGAGTCTCGCGCTAGAAGTATGGGCAAGGTGGGTGACGTCCATCCTACTGTGGTCCCTGCCGCCGCCGTGATCAAGGTAGCTGAAAATCAACAAATCGATAAATTAGGTAAATTTTAAAAAGCAATTTGTTCCAATATTTAATTAGTTTATTTATTTTTATAATTAGGGCTAGTATTATTATTATTAATAATAATAATACTAGCCCTGTATTAAATATTGTCCCACTGCTGGGCACGGGCCTCCTCTACTAATGGGAGGGGTCAGGCCTAGCGTGGAGGACTAAGGCCACTAAAAAAGCCATTCAATTAAATTAAATAATTGTCACAATTTATTCCCATATGAAAATTCCTGTATAAGCTATATTTGTTTATAAATTAAGTGGACGACTTTAGATTGTAAAATCTAGGTATAACTACGGCTCAAATTAACCTATCACAAAGAACAAAAAAATCCTTTATATTTAATAAAAACTCTAAGCGCTAAACTCCCACTACATTCTAGAGCAGACGTCCTGATTTTTTGTCCCATAGACGCTTGCCTTATTTTTCGGTGTTGGGTCGAGTGGTAGGTTACCTATTATAGGTTTCTTGACGATTTATCAATTTCAAAAACATGTTGATAACAGAAGTTTTATAAATTTATTAATTGAATTAAAATTAAAACACAGACCCATCCAAACAGGGCTTTACTTGTGTTTTCGAGTAGAAAACCTGTCCACGTGTAAATAGCGCTTTATTTTTATAGCTGTTCATTTTTGATTGGAGTTATCACCTAGAGGTAATTGCATTAATTTTCATTATTGTGTTTTAAATCTTGGGCCAATTGGTAAGAAAACATACGTCACATATTCCGAAGCGAATATTCAACTAAAAGAGCCAAGCTCACACGTAAACAAAATACATAATAGGTACTTTATTTCTTAGAAAATTCTCCTCAATATTTTAGCTCTTTATGGACTGTTATTTCTAACCACCCATTATTAGAAAAAGCATCAAGTGGCAGTTGTTAGTGATGTGACAAAGTTATTATTTTCAGATATATTTCATTTTATAAATGTTTGTAGCAACGGTAAGGTGTATGCAAAAATTTTATTTGTTTACTATATTAAACAATAATACACATTTTTTATTATTACTAATAATGCTCTTCAAATATGATTATTTTTTGCATTTCTTACCAAGATTGTTTTACATCACTAGAAGAAGGCAATTTCTTCTTAAAACTATACATTGCCCGATATGCTTTGCAATGCGTCTTTTATTTTTTTCTCCTTTTGATGTCAGAAACCTCGGGCGTACACGCAACTCATTATAGTTTTATCGCAACCGGTTGAATAGTATTCCTATACTATTCAGCCGGTTGCGATAAAAATATGTTTATGCATACAAAGAAACATTCATACACACACAGGAAAAACACACACCCTCAGACACCCCAATAGAAACCTAGACCTACAGTCGGAATAAAAACACTGAAATTATACTACGATAAATTTATGCATAGCTTAAGTATTTATATGAATCTTTATAAACATCTTCTTCGTTTACAGCTGCATTTAAAAAAGGCCTTATCTTAATGTATGATTCAAATTTAAAAGTTTATTTTGACTGTTTTTAAATGGTGGCTTTTATCTACTTAGTTCTAATTATAATGTATATTTAAAATAACTGAAATCCATTCTATTACTAATTTTAACAAATATTCACAGTTTCATGTTTCAGGATGTGCGTGTATTATAAGAATAATTAATTCGAAACGTTGCACACAGCCTTTCTAATAGACACGTCTGTCAACATTATTCATTATTTTCTCTTACAACCTCGAGTGACATATTATGCAGAGTGCCGACATGTATAACGAACCCTAATCGTATTTAGTCACTAATGTTTTCACGTCCAGTTAGAGTATCAAGTAGCGAGAAATAATCTATCCCTCGCTACTCAACATAATCATGCCGCCCTGCTGTGTAGCTTCTCGACACTATGCCATGGGGCAAAGAGGTGAAGAATCGGTCAAGGTTCTAGTGTCAGAGTCTGGTGTAGACTGCAACACGGCCAAACATTGTACCCCAACTCTAGACTCCCGACAAAAATTTAATGTTCCGTAAACATATGTAGTGCTGATATAAGATTAAGGATCGCTGTGAAAGTTGGCCTTAGGCCCATTCGAAATGCTTATCGATAAAAAAATTCAATAATAACTCCATTGGTTCCATCCCTAACACTTCGTGCGACGAATAGCCCCAGGGGTATTAAAGTTGTCGTACCGTGGCGAATGATACGATCCAGCGTACCTCATATACGAATACTGGGCTATTTGAACAAATATAGCACTGAGGTAAACAAACTAGAAAAATGTATGAATACCTATAGACTATATTGTTTGCGTTACAAATATATATTTGTAGTAGAGTAAATTCATCATACATACGTTCTGTATACTTTTGTATATATGTTCTTCATTAATCTTTTATTGAGTAGATTTTTGTTTCAGTACTTTGACCACGAATAGCAGCGATAGCCTAGTTGGTTAAGAATTTCGAAGGTATGTGCAGTGTACCATCCCGCATTAGGTCAGCGTGGTGGACTAAGGCCTAACCCTTCTCGTTAGTATAGGAGGCCCGTGGCCAGCAAAGGAACAATATTTAATGCAGGGTATTATTATTATTTTTCTATTACTTTCTTGTTAATATTTTATACCCCGTTCACTCGTCTCTGTGCTATCCATAGGTAGTCTTGTAGAACGTATCTGGCATTATAATTGAAACATGCTGTGTTTATGAAGTTTTATATATACTCAGCCTGTTGCCGTCCACTGTTGGACGTAGGCCTCCCCAAGTGAACGCCAACCATCCCGGTCTTGGGTAGCCCGCATCCACCCGCTACCCGCCACCTTCTTCAAGTCGTCGGTCCATCGTGCAGCAGGCCGTCCCACACTACGTTTGCCTAAACGCGGTCTCCACTCCAACACATGTCTGCTCCATCGGCCATCTGTCCGTCTGCAGACGTGACCAGCCCACTTCCACTTTAGCGTGCTAATTTTACGAGCAATATCTATGACTTTGGTTCTCTGACGGATGACTTCATTTCGAACTCTATCCACCAGAGAAACCCCAAGCATTGCCCGCTCCATAGCACGCTGAGCGACTTTAGCACGCTGAGCGACTTTATATAAATACATAAATTATTCTCCCAGTGTAGCTATTTCGAAGCAGTTTTTCTAGCCATTCACAGAATATGCTTTTGCTTCGTAATTGCTTTGAACTTGTGTCTGTTTATCGACGTTATGAGATTTGTTTCTCAGAACTATTATTGCAATCTTCTAGGTAATACTTTGAAGTTTGTAGGTTAGGCTTAATTGATATCACGAAACTGCCTGGCTGACTGCCTCGGTAGCGCAGTTGTAATTGCGCATACAACGCGTTACGACTGCTGTGCTGAGGTCTCGGGTTCGATCCCCGGGTCGGTTAAAGTGATATTGGATTTTCTATCTAGAAATTCCTCAGTATTAGCTTGGAGTCTGGAATCTGTGCCCAGTATGGCGATAAGATTCCCCCTATGACATTATGGGACCGAGATTCGGCGAAAAGTAGGTGTACTGGTAACACCTCTGCCTACGCCTTTGGGATTACAGGCGTGAGTGTATGTGTGTGTGTGAGATATCACGAAACGTTCCTTAGTATATATTCAGACAATTTGTATTGTTAATCATAGTTGGGTCATAGCTGGATTCTGACTGAAGGCATTAAAACAATAAGAACAGTTTCAAGCAGCAATGACCATGCTTCGACTATATTCATGAACGATACTGAAGGAGACATCGCGTCTCAACTTTGGCGCTAACCGCCCAATACAAAAAGCGGTAGAAGAGGAAGTTTCGCCCGCGAAATGCTCCGTTTCTGTCGGTTTTTTAACCGACTTCAAAAAAGGAGAAGGTTAACAATTCGTCGGAATCTTTTTTTATGTATGTTACCCGATTACTCGAAGACGCCTGGACCGATTCGAGAAATTCTTTTTTTGTTTAAAAGGGTATACTTCCCAGTTGGTCCCATTGGCACCAAGTCAGGATCTGATGATAGGATCTCAGAAAAATCAAGGAAAAACAAATTTTATAGTGACGCATAATTTGTTTTTTTATTGAAGTCGGTGTACTTTTTATGAATTATATTTGTTACATTGGTGTTAGGAATAAAAGTATATCTAGACTACTTTTTCTAGATGAAATCTTTTTATAGATGTCTTTTACATCATTCAAGAACATTTATATAAATTCTATTAAGGCCGATCCCACGTATATTTTATGTCACTATTGGTTTTGCAGACATCAGAACCACGCGTACTGGCTTGCGGAGTCACAGCTTCGTGGTGTCTACTACCCCGGCCCGAACCAAGAGGTTCGCAAATTCGTATTTTAGCCGCACTATCAAGCTGTGGAACAGTTTGCCAGCTACCTTGTTCCCTCCCTCTAATGATCCTGGGTCCTTTAGGCGCAACGTGAAGAAGCTAAACAGCAGGCCGGCATGATTGTGTTGAGTAGCGGGGGATAGACTGTCTCTCGCTACTTGATACTCTATCTGGACGGCACTGCGCTTACCATCAGGTGCAGTGTGGTCACTTTGCCGCGACAGAATAAAAAAAAAAAACTCAGATTTTTTTCTGGGCTTGAGGTTATTTTTACGCTTTGAATAACCAACAATAAAGTGAACTCTTTATGGTTTAAAGATTTCGTGAGTATCGATTTGGAGTTAGGTATCTACATATTAATCATGCTTCTTATATTTGTATAAGATTTTCATATGAGTCATATTTGATTGTACGTTCAACTATCTACGTAATAATGAGATTAGATATTATATATTACATTATTGGACTAGTCTGTGTAATAATTAATTTGTATAGAAATGCATTATTGACAGTTGGTGTGTCATGTACACAAATAATAAAAAAATGTAAATGTACTCCTTGAAATTACGTAATGAAAATAGACATCTAGTAGATAGGTGGTACTGGCAGAGCCACGGTGGAAACATTTCTGCCACGGTCTCACAGGAAATAGACGTGAAGCGATAACTTGATGTGCATTTCATATGGTGAGTGAAATATCTGGAGGCGCATATCACCAGTCCCTTTTCCAGCATCATTGACAACCTCCGTGGCACTGAGACAAATGTTTGTGTGACAAACATATTTGATTCGAGTCTGGGTGTTGTGGGACAGTAGTCTCTCGTAGTCCTGATACCCACGAGACAGGTTTGACCAAGTATGGGGTTCGAACCATGTGTGCGTTATTGTTGGGCGTTTTATTATTATTTTTTATTAAATTTCCTAAAAAGTCAGTAACGTACTTTTTATTCTTCCGGTATTGTCAGTATTTATGGACGATGGAGATCATTTACGACTAGGCGATTGACGTGCTGGTTAGCTGTCTACTGAAATTTGATTTTATATTTTGCATTCAACATGAAAATTAAGAGAAAAGAGTAAGCAAGCTGAAGTGGCAATGGGCCGGTCACATTTGTCGTAGAACCAATCACCGCTGGGGTAATAAGGTTCTTGAGTGGAGACCGAGTACAGGTAAACGCAGTGTGGGACGCCCTCCTGCTAGATGGAGCGACGATCTGCGCAAGGCTGCAGGCAGAAATTGGATGCGTAGAACCGAAGATCGGGTTCAATGGCGAGCCTATGTCCAGCAGGGGGAGGCCTATGTCCAGCAGTGGACTGCGATAGGCTGATGATGATGAAAAATATTATTTTCTATTTATATCTATTATCGATTTTGTGTGAATTGTTTAGTTTTTGCTTAACAAAATTGATATTTGTGTTATCTAAAACAGATAATATTAATTTATCTTACTTTATCAGTAACTTAGGCTGTGTTCCGTAATAAACATAGTACGTCAATCGTTAATGGAACCGAGACGAACTAAAAATATTTTCTCTATTTTGTTACATGAAAATCGGTGAAACTGTTGAAAGCGTCTCTTCAAGTATTGGTAGGCGTTTAAAAGCGCACATACTAGCTGAAAGACGATATTTACTTTAGGATCAAATATTTGCCCGAAGCAAATAGCACTAGGAAATACTATATAGAACTCAGACGGGATCGTGACCTACATTTGTAATATAGCGTGCGATGGATGTGGACTGTGGTCCAAAAAGAAATATTACATACTAAATATGATTGTCATTTACGTGCATGTTAATGTTAGTTTGTGTGCGCGCGTGCGTGTGGGTGTGCATGTGTGTGTGTGTGCGCGCGCGCGTGTGTGTGGGTGTGTGTGCGCGCGCGCGCGTGTGTGTGGGTGTGTGTGCGCGCGCGTGTTAGATTTATTGAATTTAAAACAACTCAATTGATGAATATTTGTGAATTTTTAACTTTTTATTAAAGTTTCGCTACTAGATGGGGTAATAGGAAGTATTTCTGCCATAGTAAAACTATTTTACTTAGAAAGAGACATATTTAATAATAATTTTAATTATTGTCATTGAATAAGTTTATTTTTATTCTTGGCCGTGTTAGAAGAGTTTTGAGTAAGAAACTATAGTTGGTTTGTGTGGAAATACTTGTGTGGTATTTTATACATAAATATGTGTATTTAAATATAAATCAAATCATATTCCATCGTTGTCATAGAACGAAGAATCTATGTATCAAAATTATAACTTGCAGTAATAACCTACAATTATTAGCTGTAAGTTATTTTTTTTATTTTTTTTGTTACAACTTTTAATGTGATGGTGTTAGCTAATTTAGTCAATACCTTAAATATTATTAATGTTTGTTGCTTATATAGCATTTAATGGTTAATATTTAACCTCGCCTCTAGTCTCTAGAACATAAACCAGTAATCGTTTGTGTTAAATAGTTACTGGAGCTGTTTTATTTCTGGAAAGTCGCAATTAGTGTGACAACAGGTGAACTTGTCATTCGGTAATTGATCCCACAACATTTCTGTAAACATTTTAATAATCTCCCTACCACTGGTGGTAAGGACAGTAATATTCAACCAACATAGTAACTCTACGTGGTGGTAGCTCTCGGTTAACAACTTTCATATTAGTCACTGATTGAGCAGTAAAGTTTTGTAAACATTTACTCTGGTCACTTTAAGTCAACAGTGATTACTAACGAGTATAGAATTTTATTTCCTATGAACTACGATAAATGCTAAAATGTTGGTATGTGTACTGTGAATGTACCCTAGTCTGTGTATACTGATGATGTTTAAAAAAAATTCCAGAAGGACCTAATAATTATGCAGAGTATCCATCGCAATGCAGAATGGCTGTGCTGGAGTGTCATAAATACGGATACTGAACTGAAGTTGCAAATAACTTGATCCACTGTAAAATGCGAAATATTTTTCGATGAATCTTCGCTAAATCTCGCTGGAGCAGCGTCACCACTGTGGTGGAAATAGAAAACAAGAAAAAAAACTTAAGTATATAGACGATTAGTTATAATATATAGTTTATAAGGGGCACTAGCCGCAATGGTGCTTACTGCCCTACTGTTAGTCTAGATATGTAATATAAACGCTGGTCAGTCGCTGCCCTGATGCTTTACTGAAATTCATTAGCAGCGTATGATAGGTACAGCATGGCAAGGCCAGAGACTATGTATCATAAAAAAAACGCTGGGCGGTCACTGTCCTGATGTTATACTGGAAATTCATTAGCAGCGTATGATGGTATAGCATGGCAAGGCCAGAGACTATGTATCATAAAAAAAAAAACGCTGGGCGGTCACTGTCCTGATGTTATACTGGAAATTCATTAGCAGCGTATGATGGTATAGCATGGCGAGGCCAGAGACTATGTTATATAAACCGCTGGGCGGTCACTGTCCTGATGCTATACGAACAATTCATTGGCAGCGGATGATAGGTATAGCATGTCGAGGCCAGAGACTATGTAATATAAAACCGCTGGGCGGTAATTGACCTGATGCTATACGGAAAATTCATGGGCACTGGAGGATATAGCATGGCAAGGTCAGAGGCAATGTGATAAAAAATAGGTTGTGGTACACCTGATAAGTCAATGTAGATGATATTTTGGACACTGGCCGCAGTGGTGCCTACTGTCCTGATGTGTAATTATGTCTAATTTAAGATAAGACAGATTCTTTTGTATATACTAGATAAAGACAATATTTTGGACACTGGTCGCAATGGTACCTACTGTCCTGGTGTATTTTAAATTGGACATAAGACAAATTCTTTTGTATATACTTGTTAAAGACAATATTTTGGACACTGGTCGCAATGGTACCTACTGTCCTGGTGTATTTTAAATTGGACATAAGACAAATTCTTTTGTATAAACTTGTTAAAGACAATATTTTGGACACTGGTCGTAATGGTACCTACTGTCCTGATGTATCTTAAATTGAACATAAGACAGATTCTCTTGTATATACTTGATAAAGACATTATTTTGGACACTGATCACAGTGGTACCTACTGTCTTGATGTATAATTAATTATGTCTTAATTTAAGATACAAGACTGGCTATTTTGATGAAGATCAGGATGACCAAACGGTTTCTTATTGGATACATTTGTTAAATATTGTATATATTTTACTTTGAATTTTACGACATATACAATTTATTAATAACAACAATTTTGGTCACCTGAGAGTTTCGATTATTACTTCGAGAGCGAAGTAAATATCAGAATGGCCGTGTTAGATTTATTGAATTTAAAACAACTCAATTGATGAATATTTGTGAATTATTAACTACCTACGTCATTTAAAGTATAAAAGCAAATTGAATTATTAAGAAATAATTGTATTTAGAGTATTAATTCGTTTATAAAGTATACTTTAATTCATTTTAGAATTAATCATAAAGTTTGTATGATGTTCTATTTACAAATAACATGTAGATAAAGATTTATGTAAAACTGACTTGTTTGCTCCACTGTATAAAAAGCTAGAAACATCGGTATAGAGATTAGTAACTGTTGCATAGTGATAACGGGCGGAAGTTCTGAAAGTCATACCCTGTAAGCTTTGAAAATACTTGTGAACAGAATATGTGTTGCTACTGGAGTAATTAAGCTAAGTATTATTTGATATTTATACATTTGTGTGTTTATGAATTGTATGTTATGATTTGAGATGTAATAACATAGCAGGAGTTTCTTCCCTACTTCTTCTCCTGTTATTTAGGCTTTCCGAAGTAGGGGGTAAATATTTAAAAGATCGTTGTGGCATTAATTATTAAAAGATATTGCCTTTGATATACATATATTGTTTTATTGCTCTAAGAATATATGGCTATTCATTTTATATATCCTATAAATAGTCTAATCCAATTGTGGAAAATATGATAAATGAAAGTATCCCAAAAGATAATTAAAACACTACGAATATATATTTTTACATTATAGATTATTAAAGAACATAATGATGATATATCATTATATATTTGTTTATATTCAGTTAAATAAAGGCCATCTATAAATATAATCATATACATATGATTTAGATTAATTGTTCATTTAAAGAAAGTTCTTATTTTTCTAACATCAGAAGTGGGATAGAATCGACACCCACTATTATGAATAATATTAACACACGATATTTTAACAGGAATGTGGCTGCGAAGATATTTAAGTACCCACGGAACTGAAAAATGTAAGGCATCGACGATTACGGAGAAAATCATGACTCATGCTGTTGGTATGCTGCGCCGCTATTGAACTAAGACCGTGTCATGCCATTGGATATATTTTTCATTTGGTGAGTCGCTTCTGATTTTAAATTTACAGGACTATTTTTAGTTTGATCTCACTTTGCTAAACTAAACTTTTAATGATTATTTGTTTAGATTTCTGGAGTTAAAACTGATAATGGACAATTATTAACTTTGATTATTCTCCTAAACTAAATAATTGAGTTGAGAATACGAGGGTTAGTTCTCTACGTCATTGAATATCTCTTATGTTATTTCGCAAATGTGTTTCTTTTGATTAATGATTCAAACCATTTTAAAGCTTATGTTTGCCAGTATTCATGAACAATCGAGAAATGTTCTAAAATAATAGTTTTTGCAAAAGAAAAAAAAATTTACATATAGGTCTTATTTACTATAGCTGTAAAGTAATTTACACAGGTCGGCTAATTTATTAAAATTTCTGGTATAAACTGATGGTGATCGAGATTTTGCTTTTACGTGATATTGTATGATGCAAAATATTATTGTAGATATTTTGTGATACTTTAATTACGACAGTTTAATCTAAAGTTCACATTGTGAAGAATCGTAATTTGCAACTACCCCTAGTTGATACCGAAAGATTATCATGTTTTATCCCTTGGTAAATATTATATATTTATATATAATTATATTATTGCAATGAAGTTTTGATATAAACATAATAGTTTGTTTAAAAATATTGCTATTAATATTGATTCGTCGCTAATAGCAGTGTACATTAAATAATATAACTTTTAATGTAACAACTGTAATAGAATAATAACAATGAATAATTAACAAATCTAAAACAAAATGTTCACATTTAAATTTAAAGATTCCATCTCATATCGGCACTACGTCATCTTTTGTTATTTTAGATTACGTATAATATTTCAAGTTTCGCTACTAGATGGGGTAATAGGAAGTATTTCTGCCATAGTAAAACTATTTTACTTAGAAAGAGACATATTTAATAATAATTTTAATTATTGTCATTGAATAAGTTTATTTTTATTCTTGGCCGTGTTAGAAGAGTTTTGAGTAAGAAACTATAGTTGGTTTGTGTGGAAATACTTGTGTGGTATTTTATACATAAATATGTGTATTTAAATATAAATCAAATCATATTCCATCGTTGTCATAGAACGAAGAATCTATGTATCAAAATTATAACTTGCAGTAATAACCTACAATTATTAGCTGTAAGTTATTTTTTTTATTTTTTTTGTTACAACTTTTAATGTGATGGTGTTAGCTAATTTAGTCAATACCTTAAATATTATTAATGTTTGTTGCTTATATAGCATTTAATGGTTAATATTTAACCTCGCCTCTAGTCTCTAGAACATAAACCAGTAATCGTTTGTGTTAAATAGTTACTGGAGCTGTTTTATTTCTGGAAAGTCGCAATTAGTGTGACAACAGGTGAACTTGTCATTCGGTAATTGATCCCACAACATTTCTGTAAACATTTTAATAATCTCCCTACCACTGGTGGTAAGGACAGTAATATTCAACCAACATAGTAACTCTACGTGGTGGTAGCTCTCGGTTAACAACTTTCATATTAGTCACTGATTGAGCAGTAAAGTTTTGTAAACATTTACTCTGGTCACTTTAAGTCAGCAGTGATTACTAACGAGTATAGAATTTTATTTCCTATGAACTACGATAAATGCTAAAATGTTGGTATGTGTACTGTGAATGTACCCTAGTCTGTGTATACTGATGATGTTTAAAAAAAATTCCAGAAGGACCTAATAATTATGCAGAGTATCCATCGCAATGCAGAATGGCTGTGCTGGAGTGTCATAAATACGGATACTGAACTGAAGTTGCAAATAACTTGATCCACTGTAAAATGCGAAATATTTTTCGATGAATCTTCGCTAAATCTCGCTGGAGCAGCGTCACCACTGTGGTGGAAATAGAAAACAAGAAAAAAAACTTAAGTATATAGACGATTAGTTATAATATATAGTTTATAAGGGGCACTAGCCGCAATGGTGCTTACTGCCCTACTGTTAGTCTAGATATGTAATATAAAACGCTGGTCAGTCGCTGCCCTGATGCTTTACTGAAATTCATTAGCAGCGTATGATAGGTACAGCATGGCAAGGCCAGAGACTATGTATCATAAAAAAAACGCTGGGCGGTCACTGTCCTGATGTTATACTGGAAATTCATTAGCAGCGTATGATGGTATAGCATGGCAAGGCCAGAGACTATGTATCATAAAAAAAAAACGCTGGGCGGTCACTGTCCTGATGTTATACTGGAAATTCATTAGCAGCGTATGATGGTATAGCATGGCGAGGCCAGAGACTATGTTATATAAACCGCTGGGCGGTCACTGTCCTGATGCTATACGAACAATTCATTGGCAGCGGATGATAGGTATAGCATGTCGAGGCCAGAGACTATGTAATATAAAACCGCTGGGCGGTAATTGACCTGATGCTATACGGAAAATTCATGGGCACTGGAGGATATAGCATGGCAAGGTCAGAGGCAATGTGATAAAAAATAGGTTGTGGTACACCTGATAAGTCAATGTAGATGATATTTTGGACACTGGCCGCAGTGGTGCCTACTGTCCTGATGTGTAATTATGTCTAATTTAAGATAAGACAGATTCTTTTGTATATACTAGATAAAGACAATATTTTGGACACTGGTCGCAATGGTACCTACTGTCCTGGTGTATTTTAAATTGGACATAAGACAAATTCTTTTGTATATACTTGTTAAAGACAATATTTTGGACACTGGTCGCAATGGTACCTACTGTCCTGGTGTATTTTAAATTGGACATAAGACAAATTCTTTTGTATAAACTTGTTAAAGACAATATTTTGGACACTGGTCGTAATGGTACCTACTGTCCTGATGTATCTTAAATTGAACATAAGACAGATTCTCTTGTATATACTTGATAAAGACATTATTTTGGACACTGATCACAGTGGTACCTACTGTCTTGATGTATAATTAATTATGTCTTAATTTAAGATACAAGACTGGCTATTTTGATTAAGATCAGGATGACCAAACGGTTTCTTATTGGATACATTTGTTAAATATTGTATATATTTTACTTTGAATTTTACGACATATACAATTTATTAATAACAACAATTTTGGTCACCTGAGAGTTTCGATTATTACTTCGAGAGCGAAGTAAATATCAGAATGGCCGTGTTAGATTTATTGAATTTAAAACAACTCAATTGATGAATATTTGTGAATTATTAACTACCTACGTCATTTAAAGTATAAAAGCAAATTGAATTATTAAGAAATAATTGTATTTAGAGTATTAATTCGTTTATAAAGTATACTTTAATTCATTTTAGAATTAATCATAAAGTTTGTATGATGTTCTATTTACAAATAACATGTAGATAAAGATTTATGTAAAACTGACTTGTTTGCTCCACTGTATAAAAAGCTAGAAACATCGGTATAGAGATTAGTAACTGTTGCATAGTGATAACGGGCGGAAGTTCTGAAAGTCATACCCTGTAAGCTTTGAAAATACTTGTGAACAGAATATGTGTTGCTACTGGAGTAATTAAGCTAAGTATTATTTGATATTTATACATTTGTGTGTTTATGAATTGTATGTTATGATTTGAGATGTAATAACATAGCAGGAGTTTCTTCCCTACTTCTTCTCCTGTTATTTAGGCTTTCCGAAGTAGGGGGTAAATATTTAAAAGATCGTTGTGGCATTAATTATTAAAAGATATTGCCTTTGATATACATATATTGTTTTATTGCTCTAAGAATATATGGCTATTCATTTTATATATCCTATAAATAGTCTAATCCAATTGTGGAAAATATGATAAATGAAAGTATCCCAAAAGATAATTAAAACACTACGAATATATATTTTTACATTATAGATTATTAAAGAACATAATGATGATATATCATTATATATTTGTTTATATTCAGTTAAATAAAGGCCATCTATAAATATAATCATATACATATGATTTAGATTAATTGTTCATTTAAAGAAAGTTCTTATTTTTCTAACACGCGCGTGTTTGTCTGTGCCTGTGTGTGTATGTGTGTCTCTCTCTCTCTCTCTGATAACAACTAGACCCCGGACACAAATATCTGCTTGTCTGACAAAAATTTGTCCCGGTGTGGAAATCGAACCCACGGCCTCTCGTTTCACAGCCGGCTACACGCCAACTGCGCATGGAGGCTGTGTGTATATATTATGATATGTCTAAGATTCGCCACCTATCACATCATAGTACGATAGTTAGTTCGGCGGACTGTGGATGCACTAGTTACATCTGTTCCTATACCATCTGGGATACAGGCGTGAGTTCCCATACTTACAATATTCACATATATATTCATATATGGCTCAAAAGTAGCACACTTCGAGAATATTGACACAAGAAAAATGGCTCTGTCGCGAAACACGGAAGTGACTACACTGTTTTCAACCAAGCGTGCATAAATAATTATTCGAAGACGTACTGACTGTTTCAATATAAAGTACATAGTATAATGGAGGGCTCAAGGTTGTCTCATGTAGTGATTACATATTAACGGGTTTCAATCTAAATTATAGGTCTATCAAGCCAGCAGTGAAAAGTTAGCAGAAACATTTGAAACTTATTTAGGAATTAGTTGCTAATTAGTTGCTAATTAGTTGCTGCTATTTCGATTTTGTTGCTCAAGCCAGTTCCTCAGAAATCGAGTCACTGCTATCTTTCACATAAGCTAGCAGTAAAATAATGAAGTGAGCACATATTGAGTCGGTTATTGGGTCTGAATTTGTTGCTAATTTGTTGCTGTAAGATAGTATAAAAATATTGAAAAAATATTATATATTTAAAAAAAAATTTTTTTTTTTAATTTTTTTATTTCCATTTTTTCCTCTTATGACAGCGGTTGTTTTTGTTGCTGGGCGGCACAATATCTATGAAGTTGCACAGGACCAGCAACTAATTAGCAACAAAAATTCTGCTGAACATTTAAGCCGTTATCAAGGTCATTAATGAAAAATGTATTTTTTCCGGTTATGACAGCGGTGGATTTTGTTGCTGGGCGGCACAATATCTATGAAGGTGCTCAGGACCAGCAACTAATTAGCAACAAAAATTCTGCTGAATACCTAACCCGTAATCAAGGTCATTATCGAAAAATGTCATTTTTTCCGATTGTGACAGCGGTGGATTTTGTTGCTGGGCGGCACAATATCTATGAAGGTGCACTGGACCAGCAACTAATTAGCAACAAAAATTCTGCTGAATACCTAACCCGTAATCAAGGTCATTATCGAAAAATGTCATTTTTTCCGATTGTGACAGCGGTGGATTTTGTTGCTGGGCGGCACAATATCTATGAAGGTGCACTGGACCAGCAACTAATTAGCAACAAAAATTCTGCTGAATACCTAACCCGTAATCAAGGTCATTATCGAAAAATGTCATTTTTTCCGATTGTGACAGCGGTGGATTTTGTTGCTGGGCGGCACAATATCTATGAAGGTGCACTGGACCAGCAACTAATTAGCAACAAAAATTCTGCTGAATACCTAACCCGTAATCAAGGTCATTATCGAAAAATGTCATTTTTTCCGATTGTGACAGCGGTGGATTTTGTTGCTGGGCGGCACAATATCTACGAAGGTGCACCGGACCAGCAACTAATTAGCAAAAAAAATTCTGCTGAATACCTAACCCGTAATCAAGGTCATTATCGAAAAATGTCATTTTTTCCGATTGTGACAGCGGTGGATTTTGTTGCTGGGCGGCACAATATCTGCGAAGGTGCACCGGACCAGCAACTAATTAGCAACAAAAATTCTGCTGGACATTTAACCCGTTATCAAGGTCATTAAGGAAAAATGTATTTTTTTCTGGTTATGACAGCGGTGGATTTTGTTGCTGGGCGGCACAATATCTGCGAAGGTGCACCGGACCAGCAACTAATTAGCAACAAAAATTCTGCTGGACATTTAACCCGTTATCAAGGTCATTAAGGAAAAATGTATTTTTTTCTGGTTATGACAGCGGTGGATTTTGTTGCTGGGCGGCGCAATATCTATGAAGGAGCCCCGGACCAGCAGCTAATTAGCAATAAAAATTCTGCTGAATACCTAAACCGTAATCAAGGTCATTATCGAAAAATGTAATTTTTTCCGGATATGACAGCGGTGGATTTTGTTGCTGGGCGGCAAAATATCTATGAAGGTGCCCCGGACCAGCAACTAATTAGCAAAAAAAATTCTGCTGAATACCTAACCCGTAATCAAGGTCATTATCGAAAAATGACATTTTTTCCAATTGTGACAGCGGTGGATTTTGTTGCTGGGCGGCAAAATATCTGCGAAGGTGCACCGGACCAGCAACTAATTAGCAACAAAAATTCTGCTGGACATTTAACCCGTTATCAAGGTCATTAAGGAAAAATTTATTTTTTTCCTGTTATGACAGCGGTGGATTTTGTTGCTGGGCGGCGCAATATCTATGAAGGAGCCCCGGACCAGCAACTAATTAGCAACTAAAATTTTGCTGAATACCTAAACCGTAATCAAGGTCATTATCGAAAAATGTTATTTTTTCCGGATATGACAGCGGTGGATTTTGTTGCTGGGCGGCACAATATCCACGAAGGTGCACCGGACATGTCATTAAGGAACAAAATCAGCCGCTGTCAAAATCGAAAAAAAGTCCATTTTTCCTTAATGACCTTGATTATGGGTTAGGTATTCAGCAGAATTTTTGTTGCTAATTAGTTGCTGGTCCGGTGCACCTTCGTAGATTTTGTGCCGCCCAGCAACAAAATTCACCGCTGTCATATCCGGAAAAAATGACATTTTTCGATAATGACCTTGATTATGGTTTAGGTATTCAGCAGAATTTTTGTTGCTAATTAGTTGCTGGTCCGGGGCTCCTTCATAGATATTGCGCTGCCCAGCAACAAAATCCACCGCTGTCATAACCAGAAAAAAATACATTTTTCCTTAATGACCTTGATAACGGGTTAAATGTCCAGCAGAATTTTTGTTGCTAATTAGTTGCTGGTCCGGTGCACCTTCGCAGATATTTTGCCGCCCAGCAACAAAATCCACCGCTGTCACAATCGGAAAAAATGTCATTTTTCGATAATGACCTTGATTACGGGTTAGGTATTCAGCAGAATTTTTTTTGCTAATTAGTTGCTGGTCCGGGGCACCTTCATAGATATTGTGCCGCCCAGCAACAAAATCCACCGCTGTCATATCCGGAAAAAATGACATTTTTCGATAATGACCTTGATTATGGTTTAGGATTCAGCAGAATTTTTGTTGCTAATTAGCTGCTGGTCCGGGGCTCCTTCATAGATATTGCGCCGCCCAGCAACAAAATCCACCGCTGTCATAACCAGAAAAAAATACATTTTTCCTTAATGACCTTGATAACGGGTTAAATGTCCAGCAGAATTTTTGTTGCTAATTAGTTGCTGGTCCGGTGCACCTTCGCAGATATTGTGCCGCCCAGCAACAAAATCCACCGCTGTCACAATCGGAAAAAATGACATTTTTCGATAATGACCTTGATAACGGGTTAAATGTTCAGCAGAATTTTTGTTGCTAATTAGTTGCTGGTCCGGTGCACCTTCGTAGATATTGTGCTGCCCAGCAACAAAATCCACCGCTGTCACAATCGGAAAAAATGACATTTTTCGATAATGACCTTGATTATGGTTTAGGTATTCAGCAGAATTTTTGTTGCTAATTAGTTGCTGGTCCGGGGCTCCTTCATAGATATTGCGCCGCCCAGCAACAAAATCCACCGCTGTCATAACCAGAAAAAAATACATTTTTCCTTAATGACCTTGATAACGGGTTAAATGTCCAGCAGAATTTTTGTTGCTAATTAGTTGCTGGTCCGGTGCACCTTCGCAGATATTGTGCCGCCCAGCAACAAAATCCACCGCTGTCACAATCGGAAAAAATGACATTTTTCGATAATGACCTTGATTACGGGTTAGGTATTCAGCAGAATTTTTTTTGCTAATTAGTTGCTGGTACGGTGCACCTTCGTAGATATTGTGCCGCCCAGCAACAAAATCCACCGCTGTCACAATCGGAAAAAATGACATTTTTCGATAATGACCTTGATTACGGGTTAGGTATTCAGCAGAATTTTTGTTGCTAATTAGTTGCTGGTCCAGTGCACCTTCATAGATATTGTGCCGCCCAGCAACAAAATCCACCGCTGTCATAACCGGAAAAAATACATTTTTCCTTAATGACCTTGATAACGGGTTAAATGTCCAGCAGAATTTTTGTTGCTAATTAGTTGCTGGTCCGGTGCACCTTCGCAGATATTTTGCCGCCCAGCAACAAAATCCACCGCTGTCACAATCGGAAAAAATTACATTTTTCGATAATGACCTTGATTCCGGTGTAGGTATTCTGCAGAATTTTTGTTGTTTATTAGTTGCTGGTCCGGTGCATATTCA
Organism: Laothoe populi; assembly: GCA_905220505.1. Lineage (NCBI taxonomy): Eukaryota > Metazoa > Arthropoda > Insecta > Lepidoptera > Sphingidae > Laothoe > Laothoe populi. The sequence goes on from HG992148.1 coordinate 15,322,145, forward strand.
TAGATATTGTGCCGCCCAGCAACAAAATCCACCGCTGTCTTAATCGGAAAAAATGACATTTTTCGATAATGACCTTGATTACGGTTTAGGTATTCAGCAAAATTTTTGTTGCTAATTAGTTGCTGGTCCGGGGCTCCTTCATAGATATTGCGCCGCCCAGCAACAAAATCCACCGCTGTCATAACCGGAAAAAAATAAATTTTTCCTTAATGACCTTGATAACGGGTTAAATGTCCAGCAGATTTTTTGTTGCTAATTAGTTGCTGGTCCGGTGCACCTTCGCAGATATTTTGCCGCCCAGCAACAAAATCCACCGCTGTCACAATCGGAAAAAATGTCATTTTTCGATAATGACCTTGATTACGGGTTAGGTATTCAGCAGAATTTTTTTGCTAATTAGTTGCTGGTCCGGCGCACCTTCATAGATATTGTGCCGCCCAGCAACAAAATCCACCGCTGTCATAACCAGAAAAAAATACATTTTTCCTTAATGACCTTGATAACGGGTTAAATGTCCAGCAGAATTTTTGTTGCTAATTAGTTGCTGGTCCGGTGCACCTTCGCAGATATTGTGCCGCCCAGCAACAAAATCCACCGCTGTCACAATCGGAAAAAATGACATTTTTCGATAATGACCTTGATTACGGGTTAGGTATTCAGCAGAATTTTTGTTGCTAATTAGTTGCTGGTCCAGTTCACCTTCATAGATATTGTGCCGCCCAGCAACAAAATCCACCGCTGTCACAATCGGAAAAAATGACATTTTTCGATAATGACCTTGATTACGGGTTAGGTATTCAGCAGAATTTTTGTTGCTAATTAGTTGCTGGTCCGGAGCACCTTCATAGATATTGTGCCGCCCAGCAACAAAATCCACCGCTGTCATAACCGGAAAAAATACATTTTTCATTAATGACCTTGATAACGGCTTAAATGTTCAGCAGAATTTTTGTTGCTAATTAGTTGCTGGTCCTGTGCAACTTCATAGATATTGTGCCGCCCAGCAACAAAAACAACCGCTGTCATAAGAGGAAAAAATCGAAATAAAAAAATAAAAAAAAAATTTTTTTTTTAAATATATAATATTTTTTCAATATTTTTATACTATCTTACAGCAACAAATTAGCAACAAATTCAGACCCAATAACCGACTCAATATGTGCTCACTTCATTATTTTACTGCTAGCTTATGTGAAAGATAGCAGTGACTCGATTTCTGAGGAACTGGCTTGAGCAACAAAATCGAAATAGCAGCAACTAATTAGCAACTAATTAGCAACTAATTCCTAAATAAGTTTCAAATGTTTCTGCTAACTTTTCACTGCTAGCTTGATAGACCTCTAAATTATGAAGATACAAGTTTTACCTAGTGTATGGCTGCGGGGTGTTTTATATTAAATAATAAATAAATAACACCCAACAGTCACACACATAGCCCTGACCCCACACTAAGATACGAGTCTTGTGTTGTGGGTATCAGGGACTACGAGAGACTTTCGGTCTCACAACACCCAGACCCCGGACACAAATATCTATCTTTCAAACAAACATTTGTCCCGGGTGTGGGAATCGAACCCACGGCCTCTCGTTTCACAGCCAGCTACTCGCCAACTGCGCCACGGAGGCTGTGGGCTGGGGTTTTCTGTTCAGAAATACTCAGTATCAGCCCGGAGCCCGGCTCGCCCTTATAAAATTATGGGACCGTAATAAATTCGGCGAAGATTTCATTACTTATTAGATTCCATTATTAGATTCCACTTGAATTTATTACTAGTTATACCTCTGCCTACCCCTTCGGGGATTACAGGCGTGAGTGTGTGTGTATGTATGTATGTACAACCAACAGTCGCACACATAGTTCTGACCCCATACTAGGTAAAACCTGTATCGTGGGTATCAACAACTACGAGGGACTACGGTCCCACAATACCCAGATCCAAAACAAGCATCTTATTAAATATCTTATAATTGTATTAGACATTTGCCCGCATCTTAAGTCGCTTGGAAGTGGCCGGTGAAGAACCTGATAATTTTAATTATAATAGCGAGTAGGAAAAGGTCAAAATACAGTATCACTTTTGATTCAAAACTAATCACAGTTGCTAAGCGAAACTTCATATTTAAGTCAATTTTTAAGATGTTAGTGTAGACATTATCTAATCGTATTGTTTATTGTTAAGGAATAAATGCCCATGACTATGCAAAATATTCTCACTGTACAAGAAATGATTACTCTCTGACAATTGTTATAATATACATAAATATACATATTACAACTCATATAAAACAATGTAAAAACCAACAAACGAAGTCACAAGACCGGTTATTCAAATTGAAATATAATATGTAGGATCTATTATAAAATAGTACCTAACATGCCTAAATACACAGTCCACATACCGTCATTACTATAATCGATTTTTAGTTTATTTACTATTTTTATTGTCCATCAATGTATACCGAACTTTTTTACTGGGAAGGCACTGATTTCTGACATAAAGCCTAGCACGGGCAGAACTAGCATTCGAGGAAAGGGACTATGTTTTATTGGTATCTTTGTATTTTGAATTTTAATTTTCAACTATTCTAACCATCATGCATTTTTTTTTATCCTGGCACGGCAAAGTTTATTTGTAATGGAATAGTTTATTTATTTACTATTAAAAATATAAACCCCTAACAGCACCTGATGGTAAGCGCAGTGCCATCCAATTAGAGTATCAAGTAGTGAGAGGCAATCTATCCCTCGCTACTCAACACAATCATGCCGGCCTGCTTCTTCACACTACGCCTTGGGCACGAAGGTGAAGAAGCGGTCGAGGGTCCAGTGTCATTACCATTAGCGTTGCCTTTTCAATACTTAGTATTTATCAGTTGTCTTCTCATGCAAGTTTTTCGATTTGTTATTAGTAGCTGGTATCACTAATTACATTTGCGTATTGTTTGCGACTAAACAAGATTACTGTATCTATTTGGCTTTATTGGTCTTTTGACACGATCGTGTGCAACACTGTTGCGGTCGCCGATAAATTGAAGTCTATCGCTATTTAAACACAATGTTATTTTCCAACAAATTTAATGTAGTTAATTGTGGGATTAGTCAGAGGCAATTTATTGTGGGATAGACTTCGTCTCTGTACATAATTTAATGCGGTTAAATAGGATTTAATTTTTTTATATTTTATTAATGTTATGTATATAATTAATAGTCATTTCCTGTAAACTTGTAGTCCAGTGTGTATAAAGATAAAAATAAAATAACGAATTGATAATGTAAATATTCATGAAGCGTTTACAAAAAAATAATAAATTATTTAAAACAGAAAATGTATCAGTCGTGCGTATAAGAAACGTAGGGAATAAATAAAAGGCTTCCGATTACGTGGAGGCAGGAATTTGTAAATAAAATACATACGGATTTATTTATTCCGTAAAGTAAACTCAACAATTTAAAATTATATTAAAAATAGATGATATGTATGATTTTCTTTCAGGCAAGATTATAGCAATATATAAGTAATCTAAAGTAGCCAATTACGGGGTGTAATTACAGTCACAGACTTAGGCCTGACCCCACATAAGTTTAAATCTGTATGGTGAGTATCAAGAACTACCAAGGACCATAGTCTTTTAACACCCAGATCTGAAATTAATATTTGTGTTGGTGTGGGCTGATCTAACACGTGGCGTCACGTTTCATTGCCGGCTGGTCCCACGCTGCGCCACCGAGGCTGTCAAAAATACAAACCTAGAAAAATATTAGGTAGGATATTCATATCCGCCCGGATAGCGACCACCGTACACAAGGTGTAAAACCTGCCATAGTGGCACACGCAAGTGTTTTTGTCGGGAGTCTAGAGTTGGAGTACGATGTTTGGCCATTTTGCGGCCTTCCGAGAACTCTCATTTTTAGGCCCTCGACCTCTTCTTCACCTTCTTGCCCATGGTGTAGTGTGAAGAAGCAGGCCGGCATGATTGTGTTGAGTAGCGGGGGATAGATTGTCTCTCCCTACTCGATACAATAATTGAACGGCACTGCGCTTACCATCAGATCCAGTGTGGTCACTTTGCCGGGCCAGGATAAAAAAAAACAAATACTCGGCCGATCGAAACCGCGGCATCACGTTTCACAGCCGGCTACTCGCACGCTGCGCCACCGAGGCTGTCGAAAAGTACAAACCTAGAAAAATATTATATCTCAAAATGTACGAGTATGCCTATTCTTAGTAACTGTATATATCGACCGATCCTTGAATATAAAATACCGAAACGGGTTAATGTGACGGGTTTTTCAACATGCGTACAGTAGTAACTACAGTCGGGTACAAAATCCCAGTACCTACAAAAATGAGATGGACTTATACTGAAAACACTTGAGCTCTGTAGGCAGCTTTATCAAGTTGCAGCTGTGGTATATAGGCTAATGACGATAATTTTGCAAAACGATTAAATAGGTCAATGATAGTGTTTATAAAATCAGTAACATAACATTAACAGTTATATTGTAGGCCTCGATATGGTGTTAATGTGAGCAGTTATTCAGATCATGATTCAGAGAGTGTTATCATTTTTCTTGTTCTGCATACATTTATTACAGATGAAACATTGTACAAACATATCGTTTATATACTTAATTATAAATAACACCTTACAGACTGCCTCGGTGGCGCAGTTGTAATTGCGCATGCGTTACGATTGCTGTGCTGAGGTCTCGGGTTCGATCCCCGGGTCGGGTAAAGTGATATTGATATGGTTTTTCTACCTAGAAATACTCAGTATTAACCCGGAGTCTGGAATGGTGCCCGGTGTGGCGATAGGCTCGCCCCCTATCACATTATGGGACCGAAATTCGGCGAAAAGTGGGTGTACTGGTTACACCTTTGCCTACCCCTTCGGGGATTACAGGCGTGAGTGTATATGTATGTATAAATAACACTTTAATGAAGCATACAGACAAGTATGATACGGCGAGATTATCATGTCATGTGTTATTACCGCTTAAAATGTATCGGATGACGAAAGAGAGAAACAAAAACAATTTATTTGTACAGCTTAAACACGAAAATACCACAAAACAGTCGATTCTTAAATATAATGATACTACAACTAATGGTGACAGGTAGGTGACCACAGCGCTGGATGTTATGTTTGATATTACAATTTCTGTCGAGCCACGATCGAAACAGTGGCGCATAAGTCGCAAATGCCTTCTATAGTGTATTTACTTATAGAAGTACCGAAAATAGCAGGACACAAGTGACAAAACCAATGGAATTAAAAGTACTGAATCGTATTGCTCTGATCTCGTTACGTTTCATAACGTTAAGTAATTTGCACACTGCTGGCGACTGAGACAGACAAAACAATGGTACCACTACCTACTAGAACAGAGTCCCTCATCATGCGTATAATTTCTTCTCACAGATTATCTTTTGTTTAATGTCTAAGTTCTGGTAATGCACACGAGGAAACTCGATCGTATCTTTATATTTTTTCCTCGTAATACAAACAAATTATTCCCTCGAAATTACGGAAGCATCAAAATTTATTTTGCGCGAGCTGTAACAGAATCCCGATATTGAACGAGTTTAAGGATATTTTTCTGTTCTTTGAGTTTACTGAATATTTATTGGAAGTTAATATATAAAGTTTACTTAATTTATTATGTTGTCTACGCATTATTATTACTATATTTAATGAATTTATTATTACATGAATAAATTAAATGATGTTGTTCTTTTCTTAAAACCTGCACACTAAGAACACATCGATGAACTTAATTGATACTAATAAGATTTTAGATCTGTTTTCCGCGTCAATTTATTTTGTTAGAAATAACCACTTATTAAAATAAACATATACATTTTATTTATTTTTTATTTATTTACTCTATAAAAGAGAAGGCAAAGGTTATCCACCATGCAGCCATGTCTGTCGTTAATTTTTCCAAATCTGGGCTAGAATTAGAGTCTTCTTCTTCTCTGGTTTTAACTTATACAAAAGGCCGAAGCCATGTCTGCAGTCTTCATCCATTTAAAAGGGGGAAGCCATGTTCGATATTTTTCTCATTCTCAAGGCCGGAGCCATGTCTGAAATAAACACAATTCAAAAGGGCAAAGCCATGTCTGTAATGGTCACAATTTAAAGGCCGAAGCCATGTCTGTAATAGTCACAATTTTAAAGGCCTAAGTCATGTCTGAAATATTTTTTTCACTTATTAATCACAATATAACATTACATCACATTCCCGACATTTTTTTTCTCTTTTATTAATTTGTCTTGACAACATGATATGGCACGTGGATCTGTTAATAATAATTAGCGTGGTGGAAAGAGTTTGTTGCTTCTATAATATGATAATTAGAGCGATTGATAAAGATGTTATTAATCTTTCCTGAATTTTTGGTGTCAATGAATTCTTATACTTTTTTTCACTACTCAGTTTTCGGGTCAATAAAAAAATAGATCCCAGATTATTTAATGATATACTTATGATAGATGGCTCCCAATGAAATGAAATACGGTTTAGTCAATGGTGAGTTATACCAAGTGTGGAATGATTGATAGCTTTATTGCTATAGTTTATATCAATTGAGGCCAATTGATATTTTTTTTCGTGACAAGATACTAAATAAAAATTAGGTAGAAGATTAAAGAGATCGTATCAGGCAATAATTCAGCTGATAATAACTAATATGGCCGGTATCATACGTACGTACTATTGTGACTGGGCAGCATTAGTACTCTTGTGAAGCTATATTTTTAGATTGTTTAATTCTAAATATTTATTTTCGCGTTATAGCGGAATAATCAATGCGCTATGAAGATTTGGTTACGAAACTTGCAAAATGGGTCATCATTTATTTCACAGTACTAAAAACAATAAACACACAAACTTCACTCATAAACGGAATCATTTTACAATTGGACGCACGCATTAATGACCAATTAATGCCATTTTTAGCTTTTCATAAGTTTTGTTCACATACATATGACCGCTAATATTATACTGATAAACTTATTCTTTTTGATAATTAATAAATACCTAACAATAAAAATAAAGAGGATGAAGCGATGAGCGGCGTGGTATGAGGCCTTCGCTGAAGAAGGGTGCAGGTGGAATAACACGCAGCTTCAAGAGACGAACACGCAGTGTTGTTTATTTCAGATTCCCAATAAAATTACCCCAATTGCACGCTATTTTATGCGATTTTACAAATCAGTGTTCCCACATAAAATTAATATTATTCGACATTTAGTGGTTAATTTTATACAACATCGAGAAAGTATGTTTACGTAGTCCAATGACTTTGACGATTCGACCTTCAAAAAGATAGCCGTGCTACTCTCTGATAGATGGCTACAGCGCCATGGATATATAGATGGTATACGCCAATAGATGGCATGATATATTTTTTTTAAACATCACCGTAAACACGATTATATAATTTTAGCAGCTAAAAATAATAATCTTTAACACAAATATAAAATATGTAAATCAACAGAAAGAAGATAATGACTCTTGGGTGATCTTCGAGTTTGTAATATACAACACAGTATCATTATCATCTATAAAAATGAAAAGCCGTATTGCTACAAAGCTAAAAGAAGTTTTTACAGACAAAAGCCACATAACACATATTAAGTAAGTACTCGTGATGTTTACCATCACTCGTTTTTACGGCATTGTGTTTGTATAAAAGGACGTACTCGCATTGTAAACAAGAAACACCAGGATAGTGACAAACCAAAACACAAAAGCCAAGTATATTGTAAAGCACTTTGTAATTCGAGCCGTCTGAACCAACAACAAAGACCTGCTAAACGCAAGCTAAATGACAGAAGCCATTGACGCGATCGAAAAACGATGCACAAAGAAATGTTGGCACAACTGCGTACAATTGAAGCAATTGTCATTCAAGAAACGTACATGTGCGTTGATAATTTAAATTAGTTCTTATGTACTTCCATACAACTTGTATTTAGCTTGGTTTCGATCGCAAATAATTATTATTATTTATAAGTTCAAGCGGTGCCTGCCTCGGTGGCGCAGTTGTAATTGCCTATGTTTACGATTGATATGCTGAGAGCTTTGGTTCCCTGGGTCGTGTAAGGTGATATTGGGTTTTTCTATTTAGATTTACTCAGTGTCAGCTCGGAGTCTGGATGTGCCCGGTATGGCGATAGGCTAGCCCCCTTATCACCCGAGACGTCCGCTCAGTTGTACATACGACAAACTGCGCCACCGAGGCAGTCAGGCAGGTTAAATCTGTATCTATTAAATATATATACAGATATAACCTTTGCGACAATAAACTTACAATACACTCGATATAACATGAGTCATGACCGACCTGAAGTTACGACTACATGTCACAGTTATTGCTTTTAGATATTTAAGCATTTGTCCCACTAGCCATGAGTAAACGATTGGCGATCGACCCTTTCTCGCTCAACTAACGTATATTAAATGCTGGGAGAATACCTAAATATTTGTACTAGAGTCATAGCAACCAGCGTTCACATGGTGGAAAACTCGCAACAGTGGTTTCTAGCGGTAAATCATGATTCGGAGACAGCCGGTGTATATTCAGTTACTTCAGACCGGCATAATTATGTCTAAAATCGAGGGATAGTTATATACATATAGGAGGGCGTTTCTCGACGGTCCACAGTATATTTGGAATGTATGTCGGGTGAAGTGGGGTAACTGTGCCGTATCAGGATAAAAGAAACGATTCTGTGTGCATAAAAGAGCGATGGGTGAGAGGACTACACTCATACTATGTATTTAAGCACACATTGGCTTCTCATTGCTGACCGACTTGTTACCAGTTTCTCATACGACCCGCTCATAGTTCCGCGACGCGCCCCGCGCCGGTGAGACAAGTGCCTAAAGGGTGACAGGGAGCGTAGAGGGCGGGTGAAGTGACTATATTCACTTCGGTCGAAGTCTCAGTAGAAGAGAATACAAGTAGGTAACTACAGTGTGTCAGGCTTATTTACGTCCTACATGCCATAGATGAGCCCAAAGACAAGATAAAAAGCAGCCATAGTCTAGTTGTAAATAGTACAAACTGCCGAGACGTAAGTAACAGGTTCGAAACCAGCCCAAATGACATGCACCTTATCGCTGTTAATTATCGCTTGCTTTAACGGTGAAGGAAAACATCGTGAGGAAACCTGATTACCTGAGGATTCGCATAAGAATTTCAAATGTATGATAAGTCTACCAATCCGCATTAGGTTAGCGTGGTGGAATACGGCCTAACCCCTCTCATTAGTAGAGGAGGCCCGTGCCCAGACCGGGACAATTTTTTATCTAGCCCACTGGCATTCAGTTCACAGGCGAGTCATATGTGTTATGCGAATGCGAAACCTTAACAAAATTGCCTGACCTACATTCAGGGATGAAAACCAAGAATCGACTGTCACAATCTATGTATGTTACGACAATAATACATAGAAAATTATATAAACACTAACCATTTAAATACAGATAGCCTCCGTGGCGCAGTTGGCGAGTAGCCGGCTGTGAAACGAGAGGCCGTGGGTTCGATTCCCACACCGGGACAAGTTTGTGTGACAGATATTTGTGTCCGGGGTCTGGGTGTTGTGAGACCGAAAGTTTCTTGTAGTCCCTGATACCCACAACACAAGACTCGTAACTTAGTGTGTATACCTGTATATGTGTGTGTACCTTTCTATATTTTGCTACCTCATAGGAAGCGTGCATTTTTCCGGGATAAAAAGTGGCCTGTGTCATTTTCTGATCCCTAAACTGCCACTATGCAAAAAATCATGTCGATCCCTTGGTCAGTGAAAAACTAAAGTATTCCACAGGAACTATCCATATTCCGGGATAAACAGTGTATTATTATATATATGTGCGATTCCAGACTATAATCAAAATCTGTGCCAAATTTCAACCAGATCTGTCCAGCCGTTGTAGCGTGATTGAGTAACAAACATCCATCCATTCAAACATTCGCATTTATAATATTAGTAGGATTAATTCGAAGTATATATATTATTATTCATGACATATATTGCGATGGAACTGATATGTTCAACAAAAGATCAAACCTTTTAAATAACAATCAATTATAAATAGCTATAATGTATTCATATTACCTATTTAGTTTGAACAACTTTAAAACTTGATTATTGAGAGAAAACATAAAGTCTATTTTTATAACTAAGATTAGCATATGTTTTATTCGAAATAAAAATCCAGTGCACAGAAACGCATGGGCCTCTTTGAACAGGATTGAATAAGTCAAAAATGATGTAAATGATTTAGCCTACAGAACTGTAGGTAAGCGGAACCGCTTGCGTAATTAAGTTTATGGATACAGTAGAAGACTATTACGACAACTAAACAAAAAAATCTATATAGGTTCAGCCGTTCTTAAGTGATATACACACAACTGAACCATTATTATTTAGTTATTAATTTGGTTTGATGAGATTTGAGCCTCTAAAGTCGTAAAAGTGTGTCCTTGCTCTAACTTTATAAATGAAGTTGATAATTCTGAGAAAATATTAAGTAGAACTCATAAAATACTAGAAAAAATACTTATTTTCAACGAAAATTACTTTGTATAAAATTGTATTGTTTGTAATTGAACCGCGGACGATCATCCCACCTACGGAACACTTCACAGTGCCTGGCACGAAATGCCCTTGACCAGTTTATCAAATAACAAAACTAGTCCTTGCTCAATTGAATAATATTAAGCAATACTTCTTCTCTCCTTGAATGTTCCAATATGTGAGATTTTAGTAGTTTTTCGTTAGAAAAAGGCAAAAACAGTCTTCTTGACGCATTTAATATGTTAATTAGCAACTGAATTGTTAATGATGTTGCATAATATTTATAGAGGTAAATGTCAATGACGTAGTTGTCATACTTTTCTAGAATACTAATTCCATTACCTACCGACAACAATAGTTTACACTGACCAATATAATATCCGATTTGTATTATTTACTGTAAGTAGATTCACTTTAATTGTAATAAGATATAGTATTATTAGAGGGCCCGGCAGACGTCGTCCTGCCGGAAAAGCAGCGCCACGTTAAATATGATATTTTAAAGATCAATATCTTTGGCATTTCTCCCATAAATCCTAGTAAATCAAATTTGGAAAATACCGACAGCAGCGCCACCTACCGGGTCCAATTGTGTTTTCAAACCATCAGGAACCTATTGAAATATACACACATAATTTCATCCAAATCGGTCCATCCGTTTAGGAGGAGTTAGGTGACAAACACCCGTACAGAAGAATGGTATATTAAGATAATTCCATTCAGGCTTATCCTAATTTTATATGTTTTTGTCTGTTGGTTGCATTAAAATAATCTTTGAATTAATTGTATTTAGTGGCATGAATATGAAGTTGTGAAGAGAGCTATGAAAACACAGCCACTTCAACAATAGTTGATAATACCGGTAAGAGAATATCTAACACATATTTATACCTTTTTTTATATATTTATACCTGACTGGATAATGAACACCGTACACGTGGCGAAAAACCCGCCATAATGGCTCGTTTCGGCTTATCGCAGTCCAGGGTCAGCACGGTATATCCAGCTACCTCATACCGGCATAATTTTGACAACCACCGGGGGACGCAACTAGTTTCGGCGTTCGACATTATGTTTGCACTGTACATAACATTGGGTTTGAATGAATGGTAAATGATAAACGAAAAAAACTGTATATTATGAAAGCCCTATGTATGATACATCTAGAAGCTTTACTTAATCTAAACTGTAAACGTTAAGTTGGTAAAAGGTTATTTTATTCTGGCACGGCAAAGTGACCACACTGCACCTGATGGTAAGCGCAGTGCCGAGACACAATCTATCCCCTGCTACTCAACACAATCATGCTGGCCTGCTGTAGGTTCTGTAGCTGTAGCCTGTAGCTTCTTCACACTACTACTATGTAAAAATAGTTCACGAATATACACAATACTCGAAACATAATACACCAAACAGTCACATACGTAGTAGGTACTACGCCATACTTGATAAACCAGTATACTGGGTATTAAGAACTACGCAGTACAGTCCTACAACATCCAAACCCGGAACATATATTTGTGAATCACAAAAACATTTGTCTCAGTGCCGGGATCGAACCCGCAGTCTCTGGTCTCAAATTTGGCAACTCGCCTGTCGGTGTGTATAATGCGTGTGTCGGCGGCCCTAAACGGAGGAGTTTCAAGTCGACTGAACCCATAAGAAACGCACCAGTAAACTGCTACCCGACGTTAGTTTTCTAGTTAGTGGTAATATCACTGTTGAACAAGCTTGTTCATGCTAAAGACAAACATTCCAACAGCGTAGTTCTTACTTACTCTAAGTGTTCAGTATTAAAGTCATATCATTAATCAAACGCCGGATGTTTATCTAAGTATTTCAAGGGCTTGATGATTTGATTAGCGTGCGATAACCTATAATTTGGCTTGATAAAAATCTGCACTGGAACAGGAAATCTTTATTTAAATAACAAGGGATCGTTTAAAATACTTACTCCAGTTGCTTCAGTTTTATTCCAAACTAGCGTGTCTGATTTACTCGCCTGGGTGAGGCCATGAACATAGATGAGGTCATAGAGATAATGAACATACATATCAAAAGCTTACTCAGCATGCAAATTAATTTCTCATGAAATTGTGCCTAGTAATTCCGTGACCGGTTGTTTAATTAGAATAGTCTGTACCGAACTTCATGAACACGAAAGATTTCAAGACTAACATCGAAATGGAGTGGCTCGTGCATTCAGTTTCGATAATTTTTTTTAAATAAATAGTGTACATCTGTATTTTGTTATCGCAATTAGTAGATAATAAAATTGTTAAAAAATATCTATAACCAAATTATCTATTACTTTTACCACTTAGTTGTTAAAATAATTAAAGAAATCTTTTTTCCAGATGGCTGTCAAAAGGGAGGTTACCAAAAACTCTATTAGATAAAAAAAGCTGTTTACCTATTTAATCATGTAAAACGCATGATTAAATCAAAAGGTTCTAGAATAATCTCTGATCCTAGAATAATCCTTCTAGAATAATCCTTTAGGCGTAGTGTAAATTATGTTGAGTAGCGAGGGATAGATTGTCTCTCGCTACTTGATACTCTAACTGGACGGTATTGCACTTACCATCAGGTGCAGTATGGTCACTTTGCCATGACAGGATAAAAAAGTATAAAATTCGTATACTTATATTGAATGCGTCATCAACTAACATTATGTAAGATAAAATGCACTGCAATGACCTACAAATTCTTTGTTTTTTGTTGTCCTAAGAACATGATAGTGTGTCTAGAACTACATCTAACATAACTACTTACATTTAGACGAGTCTAGTATAAATCAGATAATAACTACAGATCTAAAGAGACTAAATGCTAATGGAGACATGTTGATTTGTTTCATTGAGTACTCGCTATTACTTCAATTAAAACTACGAAGACAACCGGCCGGCGAAAAAATGGACCGGTTCGTTTCAGTACAAGTACATATTTGTTTTGTTTAATTTTGAGTACTTTATAATTATATTTAATGATGTTCATAAAAAATATGCGTCAGGGACACGGAGGTATATAAATAAAAAAAGTGGCGGTCATTGCCGACAGAAGTGAAACTTAAAACTATGAAATAACCATTTTTTTTGTTGGAATTAAAAATTAAATGTTTAAACTAAAATTAAAATTTCATAATTTGAAATTAATCTATAACAATCTAGTTTTCATATCTATCGTCACTTCAAACTATTATACACAAATTAAAAAAATGCTTGTTAGCTGCATTTAACTTAGCATATAGAACAACTGCCATTACAGATAACATTTTACCTATCCATTACCTAATGCGCACAAATAAATTTTAACTATAATAATACCAGCTCTATATTACAAACACTGTCCCACTGCTGGACACGGGCCTTCTTCCCAGTACCGTGCTGCCCTAATGTGGTTTAGTAGACTTCATATTAATAAGAAATTCTTTTGTATAATTCTCAGGTTATAGCGAGCGATAATTGACAATGAACAACTTAAGAAAATGCTGTGGTGTGCCTATTGGACTGGTTTCTTGAACCTTTTTAATTGAATTGAACCTACGACTTTCGTCTTCGCAGTCTGTACTCCCAGTTCTATCGCTGGTTTATACGTTATCTAATTGATGATACAGACCATAAATGGTAAAAATAGTATAAGAAAACACATAGGTGTGTCTGAATCGTATACAGAGACCAACGTGCAGCCGATCCTCTGAAACGGTGACCGGTCAGAGAATATACAATTATCGCCCAATCGCCTTGACGCAGCGCACGCAATGGAATCTATCAAAAGGAATAAATTTTCCCCGTTTGCAACATTTTTTATTGATGGTCATCCTTTTGGTCATAGTGTGACGTTATATAACCTATAGCCTTCCTCGATAAATGGGCTATCCAAAAATAAAAGAATCTTTCAATTCGAACCAGTAGTTCCTGAGATTACCCCGAACATTCAAACTCACAAACTTTACCTCTTTATATTTGACAGCCTCCGTAGCGCAGTTGGCTAGTAGCCGGCTGTGAAACGAGAGGCCGTGGGTTCGATTTCCACACCGGGACAAATGTTTGTGTGATAGACAGATAATTCTGTCCGGGGTCTGGGTGTTGTGAGACCGAAAGTCTTCCGTAGTCCCTGATACCCACAATACAAGACTCGTATCTTAGTGTGGGGTTGGGACTATGTGTGTGACTGTTGGGTGTTATTATTACTATATATAAGTAGAAGAAGTTAGATAAGAAGAATTATTACTATATATAAGTAGAAGTATAGATAATTACGAGGAAGTACATTGGAAAGAAGAAGAAAGAAAGAAAAGATTTTTTATTGTTGGGACGTAATAAAAATTAACATATATATAAAAAAAGAAAAATATTACAACAATAATCGCACCAACAATGGGAGTCCCTATTCAGCTTCAAGTACTTCAGTACAGGCTAACCCATTCTGCAGCGCTGGTTTTCAATAGGGAACCCAGGAAACCCATTGGAATTATGATTGTTGTCTATGTTTTCATACAAGAGTGGAAGAAATACAAGTAGGTCACCTGTTGATTAGTGATCACAATCGATAATGAATACCCTCAATGCCAGAGAAATCGCCATCGCTGTCGGCTATATTTGCATCGCTTTTAGGCCTGTAAGTATACTGTTTATCAAAGTAGTAGTAGTTAATGTGTTTCCATTGATTATCACTATTTTTATAAATCATCTGTAATATATTATTATCTACGTTATATGACATACATTAAACATTTGATAATAGATACTGTTGTGTTTTTCCTAATGTTAATAAACTAATCAATCTATACGTATATAGTATATAATAATAATACTAGCCCTGTATTAAAAATTGTCCCACTGCTGGGCACGGGCCTCCTCTACTAATGAGAGGGGTTAGGCCTTAGTCCACCACGCTGGCCTAATGCGGGTTGGCAGACTTCTCATACCTTCGAAAAATTCTCAGATATGCAGGTTTCCTCACGATGTTTTCCTTCGCCGTTAAAGCAAGCGATAATTAACATTTTAATACACACATAACTTTAGAAAAGTCAGAGGTGTATGCCACTTGGGTTTCGAACCTACGACTTTCGTCTTGGCAGTCCGTACCGCAACCAACTAGGCTATCGCTGCTATATAGTATAATATAGGATATTTATCCGTTTTCCATCTGCTAATAATATGTTTGTACATTAAGTAAAAAATAACTAAATGCAATAGCTATATTGTTTTAAGAGACATACGAGCACGGCATACGTCGCAGTCGTCCTGCCCGGAAAGCCAGCGCCACATTAAATATGATATTTTAAAGATAAGAATCTTTAGCATTTCTCCCACAAATCCCAGCAAATCAAATGTCGTGACATACCAACAGCAGCGCCACCTACCGGGTCCAATTGTGTTTTCTACACAATAGTTGTGTTTTCTACACAGTTTTCGACTAGAAACCCATCGAAATATACACACAAAATTTCATCCAAATCTGTCCAGCCGCTTAGGTGGAACTAGGTGACAAACACACGTACAGAAGCAATATATAATCATAATCATAATCATAATCATAATCAATTTATTGGTAAAGCACATTTACACGTCTGTTTTTTTTAATACATTTCAAATTAAATATAAATATTAAGACTTAAATAAATTAAAATAATTAGATCTAACGGATCAGCCAGTAGATCTACTGGCTGACTCGCTTGATCTCTAATACAATATACAGTCATATACATCATTTAATAATTATCATTTCTATCTATGTCAATCAAAATACATTATGGAATGTGTGAATTAATAAAATCATCTACATCATAGAATGTCTTCTCGATGAGCCACGTCTTTAATTTAGATTTAAATATTAAATTGCTAGGTGCTTCCAAAATATGAATTGGGAGTCGGTTGTATATGGTAGGCCCCAGCACATGTGTAAGCTTGTCTGATTTAACAAGTCTATGGGTTATTATGGCAAGTTTGCCAGCACCACGAGTATTGTGGTGACGAGCATGACAGTCTCCACGTGTTTTAAATAAATTCAAATTATACCTTACGTACATTGCGACCTGTAGTATTACCACTGAAGGTAGCGTGAGTATCTGTAGAGACCTAAAGTACGGTTTCGCCGATGTGTCCCATGATATTCCTGCGATCGTCCTCACAGCACGTTTCTGCATCCGGAAGGCGCGTTTTCTGTCCGCAGCACGCCCCCATAACTCGGATCCGTACTAGAGAAGCGAGTGCACAGTTGCAAAATAACAAGTACGAACAACATCAGATGAAACCACCCTGGACAACCTACGCAGAGCATAACAAGCACTGCCTAGCTTTCCACAAAGTTTGTCGATATGCGTACCCCAGGTCAGGCACCGATCAATGTGAAATCCCAGGAAAACAATTGATTGGACTTGCGCTAATGATGTTGAGTCGAGCGATACCGACAGGCTCCTGACTCGGTGACCTGACATCGAAAAATGAATGAAATGTGTTTTCTTGAGGTTTAGGACAAGTCCATTCCACTTGAACCACCGCGCCACCTGATTGGCGGCCTCACCCAACCGTTGCTCGAGCTGATCAAGAGATGAGGCACAAACAACAACTGCAACGTCATCCGCATACATGAACACCTCCCCCGCTATAACGTGCTCAGGCAGATCGTTAAGTAAGAGTGAGAATAGGATGTTAGATACTGACGACCCCTGTGCCACACCCATGGCTGTCCCAAGAGGATCGGATCTGGTCTCACCTCCATCCCCGACAACCATCTGAAACCTGTCTTTTAGGAGGTCAGTTAGTAAAGCATGGGCCTCACCCCCGACTCCGTAGTGTCGAAGCTTAGCCGAGATAACATTGTGATCTGCGACATCGAATGCTTTCGATAAATCGCAGCAAAGGACTGCGACTTGCCATCTCTGTTCACAAGCCTCTACCACCCGACGAATGACCTCGCGCGTAAGCGACGTAGTGGAGCGGCTGGCCCGGTAAGCGAACTGGCGCTCTGACAGTGCACCGGTTGACGCTAAGTATGCTGTAATTCGAGAGCTTATACCGTTCTCGAAGATCTTAGCAATGGCTGGTATTATCGACACAGGGCGATAGCCATCAATGTCTTCACGCCTACCCTTGCCCTTAAACAAGGGTGATATCTTACTCACTTTAAGGGTATTGGGATAAGTCCCTGCTTTAAGGCAACGGTTAAATAAGGAGGACAAACAAAAGGCCAGTGGTGCTGCGGCGGTATTTATCAACTGCATGGATATATCATAGATATCTTTAGTAGGTTTACGCGGAATTCGCGATGTTATAATCCTAAATACCTCATAAGGGGTAAACCTAGTCAGCCTCAAAGAGCGATCTGCCTGAAAGTCCATGGCTGCAAGAGCTCCTTCAACATGTGCCAGGTGAGCTCGCGGCGCGCCGCATGCGGTGGCCGCGCTCGCGAACATCATGTTCATGGTATCGGTCGCCGCCTTTCGAGACTCAAATTTCTGACCTGAGGAGTCTCTAACAACATCTGTAAAACTTGCCGTGGTACGGATGTTGGCATTTCGTTCGGCGTTGACGACACGCCATATTGCTTTGTGTGAGTTCGAGCTATTATATATAATTTTCTTGTAATAAAGAAGTTTTTGCGCACTGACAGTCTGTTCGTATTGAGTCGTAAATTTATCTATATATGCTTTTAGTTGTGCGTCTGGATACGTTTGTTGTAGTTGTATAGTCTCGAATAAAATGTTCTTTAAATCTATCAGATCCCTTGACACCCATGAATGATTTTTAATATTTACCTTTTTAAAGGGAAAGCAAATATTAATATTATTTATAATAATATTTATTATAGACCTCGCCAATGCGTCCACAGACTGAGCATTCTTGACTAGTATTTTGTCCCAATCGACACTCATAATATACACACATATATTAAGATACTACAATAAACTACTTTTAATAAGAAAACTTTTTAATAAAATATGCAGATGGTGACAATAAGAAGATTAATAATTTGTTAATTTGATGATTCACAGTCAAGTGTGATCCAGAAATAGATCAAACGTAAGCAACCTTGTCAGAAAATTTACATTTGTTTAAATAGTTACATTCATGGTTTCACCTTTATATAAACAATATTTTCCAAACAGGTTTGAAACTGTAAAGCATGTTTTAAAATGCTTAGTTTCAGACTAATAGTCTGAGTTAGCCAAATTTCGTTCTACCTGGAGGCTGGCAATCACCCGATGTAAAATGTAAAAGAAACTCTGTAAAAATATGAAATACTTATCAAGCCGATTTATTACATAATGTTTTAGAGTAGTGTTTTTAGAGTCATCCGCTTCTTGTGGATTCAGCAAAACTATGCAATAAAAAGAAGATATGGTTTTATATCGGAAGATGTTATGCAAAAACTATTAAGTGTGCGTCATATTGAAGTTCAAGGGAAATGTGAATATGATGCAAGAGTGGCGTCTCGCAAGAACTGGCGCACGGAATCATTTAATTCATTCCAGAAAGAGAATACCCGCCTAGATAAACACATATATCAAGGACCTCTTTCAAGTCCGTTTGATTCTGACAGTAATCATTCTGTCTTTTATTAAGTTGTTAATAAGTTTTTATGGAATCGCACGTATACGTTTATGATCTATAAAATATTTTAATTATTGGAGTCGATTATTATTGCATTCTGTATTATTCCATTACTAGACTATAATATGTCAAAAATGGTCACGAATTGTTAGCGACTAACTATGCCGTGTTGTTTAACGGTAGCCATGTTATGACTAGTGTTAGTCTTTTTTCATATTGTGTTAGTGAGGCCGTGTAAGGTTAACAAAAGTAAAGAACATAAAGTTTGATATTATGACCGTTTAATATACGATCCAATGGCTTATATGGCACATTATAATGATATCACATGATAATGTGATATCGAATTTTGAAATAACCCATAAGGAATTAGTCTCAGGTGTTCGCTCAGATCACAAATGTCAAATAGTCAGACTTAAACGTAAATGGTGCAACAATCAAACCACTATAAAAATTAGGCAAAACATAATTTAGAGAAATTTAGCCATAGGGTTAATTCAGTGTTGCCTCTACTGTCACCTTAATCGGACAATCCAAATGAAATGTTTAAAACTCTATTTAATTGTATATCAGAAGAGTTTAATAAAACGTGCAGTGAAATTAGTAACACATAAAAAAACATTAAAATTTTCTGCCTGGGCAACAAAAGGCATAAGACGTAGTAGAGATATTCTTTACGAATTATATGACAAAAGATCTTATACACCCGATGTCAGCTTCAAAAACTACGTAAAGTTATATTAAATTTTTTTTAAGAGTGTATGCAAGCAAGCTAAACCTGTCTATGTTGGTAATAGCATTAAAAACTCCGACAATAAAATTAAAAGAACCTGGAAAATAATAAATACTTTTCGCCGAATTTCGGTCTCATAATGTGATAGGGGGCGAGCCTATCGCCATACCGGGCACAGATTCCAGACTCCGGGCTAATACTGAGAATTTCTAAATAGAAAAACTCAATATCACTTTACCCGACCCGGGGATCGAACCCGAGACCTCAGCACAGCAGTCGTAACGCATGCGCAGTTACAACTGCGCCACCGAGGCAGCACCGTGATAATAAGAACTGATAGATTAATAATATTATTAGATCATTAATATTCTCAAACCAAAAAGATAGACTGGTATTTAGACGCTAATTATACTAACAAATAAGATTCTATTTTTAAATTAAACTTTATTATTCTGCGTCTCGAAACAATCTTGTTATTTAGCCTTTTTTTCTAACATAGTCCAATCATGACATAATTGTAGATTTTTTCTAACAGAGGACGACAAACGAGTAAGTGGGCCTCCTGATGAATAACCTCCACCTATGAAAGAAAGCTGTTTAAACAGTGGTGGTGGTGTTTAAACATAACCCGGGCGTACCGGCCGATATATATTTTTTAACGCCTCGATTGGCAGACGCGCAGTCGGGCCACCATGGTATGTAGTTGCCACCGCCCATATGCAGATGCATTTAACTATTATGTTGGAACGTTTAGAAATATGTAGAGGGTTGGGGGGCTATTTGATTTAAGCGACATTTTTAATATAATAATATACTACGTGTAACGGGAATAACACACATCCTCAGACACCCCAATTTAAAAATATTATTACAATCACTAGTCATGTATTGAAATTAGACTACGATGAATATAAATATTGTTTTTTATGAAATTAGTTGTACTAATTATGGACATAAGGTTCGTAATTTTAATTATTTGATTTTTTAAAGTGTTCGTTTATTATTGCATTTAGTAAAGACTTTATCGCATCGAGTATATGTTTCATTTCCTTGGTCTTGAACGTTGAATTAAAGGGTGACTATAATTTACCTGAGTCTTAATTATTTTCGGAAAACAAAATCGTCTGTTAAAAAATTGTTGATATCGATTCAGTCTCTTATTCTGAACAAACAACTTTCACAATTTGCGTTAATCATGTTACATGTTGTATATACATAATCGGAATTAGCAAATTTTTCTACATCGTTTGAGCCCAGCTTACATTTTTTGTGCACTTTTGCGCTCAAATCAACTGGCAAAACAGGGCTCATTTTTTGGCAGAGCATATTTATTTAAAAAAATAATGCTTACAATGCACGAAATTAAGTCACAAAGATGCAGTACGTGCTCACACAAGTAATAAATTATTTGTACTTAAAACCACGCAACAGTATTTTTCCGAAAAACAACGAAACATGAAACCTCGCTCTTGTAACTTTTCAAATATGTCAAATTTTCATACAAACTATCATCCCCTATTTTACCCCCTTAGGGGTGGATTTTCCAAAAACCCTTCCTTGGTGGATGCCTACGTCATAAAAGGTACCTACTGTCAAAATTTCAAGTCTCTAACCCCAGCCGTTTTGGCTGTGCGTTGATCGATCAGTCAGTCAGTCAGTCAGTTTCTTCTTTTATATATACAGATATATACCCCCACCGTTAGCTTATAAGCGAGTGCCAATACCTTGTTCCAATAAGCGCAAGAATGGAGTAGCTTAAAACCATTATTTAATAAATATTGTTGATTAGAAATGAAATATTTAAAAGTCACGTGTTTATTTACCCACACTTTGTCAATTTTATATACACACGTAAATAGGTAAATTATGTTAATTGATTGAATATTTTCGCTGACATAACAATTATATGCATATGTGGATAGGTCGTGACTCGTGACATTATTGCGTAATATATTTAATATTAATTTTATGCTTTGATGCATAATACTAAAATCACTTTTAGTACTTTTATCAAATATTATTTTATAAATTACACTAAACTTCTCATCACTCCGACTATTAGGTCTTCTTGTGTGTAAAAGTTAAAAAAACCTATTGCACCGTTATGTAACCAAGATTAGATAGATATAGAACCAAGGTAGATTTTCGAGTAAATTTTCAATATTATTTCCAACGCAATAGCAAAAAATGATTTTTGTAAGTACAGAATTTAAATAGGCTGTGAAATGAGACAGTAATTAATATATTAAACTTAGCAGGAAGAGTGGACGAGCAGGAATCATCTCGGTTACCCTCTTGCACGCCAGCACTATGCCATGAGACTTGTACTGACAAGAAAAGTACTGACTTGATGCCTAGATTCTAGAAAACTGGTGAAGTTTTGAGCCACTTTGCTTTTCGTTTTTAAATTAAAGAATATTGAACAGAAGTCAGATATTTCAACTTATCAAACTTAGTTCATGAGTATTTTGAAATATGAGTACATTTGCGAAATTGATATTTGAGTATATATAGGAGAGAAATATGACTTAATTATTTAATAGATTAGTGAGGTTTTAGGACAAGGTTTGCGAAAAATATGTATTTACTAGCTGTTGCTCGCGGCTCCGCCCGCGTGGAGGTCATGTTTGGGAGAAAAAGTATACAATACAAAATACCAATATTCATGCGTTTAACTTAAAAATGACGGATTTTCATACAAACTTTAATTCCCCATTTTACCCCCTTAGGGGCGGAATTTCCAAAAATCCTGAAACATATATTTTTTATTTTTAACTAAAATGCCAAATACTAATTTTCACGAATTTAACTTCAAAAATGACGGATTTTCATACAAACTTTCATCCCCTATTTTACCCCCTTAGGGGTGGTATTTCCAAAAACCCTTCCTTAGTGGATGCCTACGTGATAAAAGGTACCTACTGTCAAAATTTCAAGTCTCTAACCCCAGCCGTTTTGGCTGTGCGTTGATCGATCAGTCAGTCAGTCAGTCAGTCAGTCAGTCAGTCAGTCAGTCAGTCAGTCAGTCAGCTTCTTCTTTTATATATACAGACTAGCTGTTGCTCGCGGCTCCGCCCGCGTGGAGGTTATTTTCGGGAGCAGAAGTATACAATCCAAGGAGTTGTCTTCTGCACTGAGGCACCTGGAGCGATTGTCCTTGTCCAGCCTCTCAAGTGTTGTGCCTGAATCTTGAGATTGCATCTATAGAATACCTCATAAGTTTAACCTCACTTTGCCCCTTTTAGGGATGATTTTTCAAAAACGTTGAAACACGTATTTCTTTATTTCCTACCAAAAGCCTAAATATGAACTTCCAGATCCCTAAGTCGAGGAATTATGGATTTCCCATACAAATTTTGAACTCCTATTTGACCCCTTTTAAGGTTGTTTTTTGAGAAAAAATATCCTAGAAGCCTATGTTCTTCTCCAAGATATAATCTATCACCTTGCCTAAATTCATCACAATCTGGTCAGCCGTTTAGACGTGAAAAGGTAATAAACAAATAAATAGAGTAACTTTCGCATTTATAGTATTAGTATGGATTTAACCTATGACTTAACCATCCAGTTCATAATATGTTTTTATTCAAACTTAGGCTGGGCATTAAGCATGACTACACAGAAACTCATACTTAGTAACAGTAGTTTTATTACAGAGAAATGTCATTGACTTACACAATCTTTGAATAACGACAACAATATACTATACATTTATATGATAAAGACTAAAATTACTCAGGCTCCATTCTTATCACATTCGGATTATGTTGATGACCTGGTTTCGGGTTTTTTTTAGATTAGCCTGTGTTGTACCTATTAATAACAGCTTTTCCGAAAAGTGTGACAGTTTAAGTTTGAATTAATAAAATTCAGTTTTTATGATTGCATTAGTTATAGATTTATGATCATGTGGGTTGTAATAATGGCCTTTTAGTATATTGCGTATATTTTTTTAATCCTTTTTTATCTTTTACTTAGCAACAGTAGAACAAATTGACAGACTTTTTTTTCTCTTATATAAAACTGGTATATTCATTTTCTTTCTTTCAGTTATAAAAAACCTCATAAACGCATACTAGACATCATTAATTTTGCACCAGATGACATTGTTTGGTTCAACATAGACATAATATGTTTAGTAGACGCCGCGAGTGTACTTAATCCGCGTGCCATATATTGAAATCTTAGGAAAATTCTTCTCCGTTTTATTCGACGTGATAATTATCGTAATACGTTTTAAGAGTGGTGCAAGGATGTTTCTCATAATTATTTTATTTTGTACTGACACGACTAAATGACTATATTTTATCTCACATACACTCACGCCTGTAATCCCCGAAGGGGTAGGCAGAGGTGTAACAAGTACACCCACTTTTCGCCGAATGTCGGTCTCATAATGTGATAGGGGGCGAGACTATCACCATATTTTATCTGTTAGTAATTATTAATAAAATCAAACATACATCAAACGAAAATGTACCCCGATTGTTTTCCAGAATTAAGTAGCCTTCAAATTACTGCTCATCTCGGGGTGCGACTCACCGACAGAAGCCACAGAGGCGGGTTTTTCAATATCTGTGGTGGTTTTTATTACATTATCAGGCATTCATATATATCAAGTACCTCCCTACTAGCAAAAGTTGTCTTGTAATGGCACAGCAACTACAGAAATTTGGCATGCTTCGTGTGTTTATAGATTGTAGTACACGAGTCATCTACTTTCATCTATACCTATGGCATAGGCATAATGATGTTTTATTTCGACATAATCTCATAATAATATATAAACTCTTATGTTATGGAATATTTTACTTATAAAATTGGGTAGATATATCCTAATTAGAAAGTTAGGATGAAATTATTAAATATAGAAATTGTAACTGAGAAACAATATAACTCCGTATAGTGGACTTCGTAAGTGAAGCGTGATGAAGCAGATATTCTTTGGCAACTAATTACGTATGCCAAATGTGATCTTTTTCTCTGGATGTATACATATACAATAATATGAATATGTTTTAGTACATCCCTGAAAAAAGGATAAAGTTATCAGTCATTGATAAATATTTGATTGTGTCTTTATCCTTTACATTTCGTTATCTATATTCACCCATCACTAGGTATCCCTTGATCCCCGCATCGAAACAAATGTTTATGAGACCCATAAATATTTGTTTCGGCTCTGGGTGTTGTGAGACCGAAAGTTGAAACCGCTGGTGGTAGGATATTCATATCCGCCCGGATAGCGACCACCGTACACATGGCGAAAAACCCGCCATAGTGGCACACGCAAGTGTGTCGCGTTCCGGGATCAGCCAGTGTACATCCGGTTTTTGTCGGGGGTCTGGAGTTGGGGTATAATGACCATTTTGCGGCCTTCTTAGTACTCTGACACTTGACCCTCGACCGCTTCTTCACCTTCTTGCCCATGGCATAGTGTGAAGAAGCAGGCCGGCATGAGTGTGTTGAGTAGCGGGGGATAGATCATCTCTCGCTACTCAGTACTCTATTTGGACCGCACTGTGCTTACCATCAGGTACAGTGCGGTCACTTTGCCGTGCCAGGATAAAAAAAAAAGTTGCTTATAATTCCTGTAACCTAACATACAAGACTAGTATCTTAGTGGTCAGGACTATGTGTGTGACTGTTAGTGTTATTTATTTATTTATATATTATTGACAGCCTCCGCAGCGCAGCGGGCGTGAAGCCGGCCGTGAAACGAGAGGCCGTGGGCTCGATTCCCGCACCGAGCCAAATGTTTGTGTGACAGACAGATATTTATTTCGTGTCTGGGTGTTGTGCGACCGTAGTCCTCGTAGTTCTTGATACCCACAATACAGGTTTAACCTACTATGGGGTCAGGACTATGTGTGTGACTGTTGGGTGTATTATTTATTAATATTTACATGTATAGTAAAACAGTATTATATGCCTTCTGACCGTTGATTTAATTGCACATTAACTGCTAAAATTGCTGAATGGATTTCGTTGCAGGTTTCATTATTACGTTAAGCGGATCATTATGAATTATATGGGCTATAAAATTTATTATATAACATAGAAAGAAGACTGTCACGAGAGTAGAGCCGCGAGCGATATCTAGTCTTTAATAAAGCCCATCGATAAGCATTGTGAAGATTAATAATGCTCTGTGAGTAATAGTTTACTATTTGATACGTAATCTATGTTGAAAAAATAGGTATATAATAACATCGGTAGTACGTATTACAAATTTATTTATCACCTTTTAAATTAAGGATCCATAAAAAATCAGGGGAAAGAGAGATGACTGTAAAAGATACGAAAGTAAAGCTCAGTAGCATCGTGTAAGCAGTATGGCGATGAGTCCTTTACCGGCTAAATTAATTAATTAATAACTTTTTAATAATAATAAATATACCCAACAGTCACACCCATAGTTCAGACCCCACACTAGGTAAAAGCTGTATCGTGGGTATCAACAACTACGAGGGACTATGGTCCCACAACACCCAGACCCGAAACAAGTAGGCATCCACTAAAGAAGGGTTTTTGGAAATACCACCCTAAGGGGGTAAAATAGGGGATGATAGTTTGTATGAAAATCCGTCATGTTTGAAGTTAAACGCATGAAAATTGGTATTTTTTATTGTATACTTTTTCTCTCAAATATTATGACCTCCACGCGGGCGGAGCCGCGAGCAACAGCTAGTAACACGATATTTTATTAATATTTTAGTTGATAGTTCAGTCCTGTATTTAATGTATCAATTAAAAAACCACTAGTAGCGATAATTTGGTCGTCATGTTTCGATTCCCGATGTGGTGATAAACGTACTGTAGGATTAAATGTATTTTTATATGAATTGTTTTATAGACTAGCTGTTGCTCGCGGCTCCGCCCGCTTGGAGGTCATATTTGGGAGAAAAAGTATACAATACAAAATACCAATATTCATGCGTTTAACTTAAAAATGACGGATTTTCATACAAACTTTCATTCCCTATTTTACCCCCTTAGGGGCGGAATTTCCAAAAATCCTGAAACATATATTTTTTATTTTTAACTAAAATGCCAAATACTAATTTTCATGTATTTAACTTCAAAAATGACGGATTTTCATACAAACTTTCATCCCCTATTTTACCCCCTTAGGGGTGGTATATCCAAAAACCCTTCCTTAGTGGATGCCTACGTGATAAAAGGTACCTACTGTCAAAATTTCAAGTCTCTAACCCCAGCCGTTTAGGCTGTGCGTTGATCGATCAGTCAGTCAGTCAGTCAGTCAGTCAGTCAGTCAGTCAGTTTCTTCTTTTATATATACAGATTTATAATACACTAGCTGTACTCGGCATGCGTTGCATTGCCCCTTAAAGTAAAATTGATTAATTTCGATCGGCTGAACGGTATAATAGTTGATATTCTGCAGCGCCATCTAGCGAGTTTTCTTACTTTTTCGGGCCAGGAACCTCCCCGGGCGTATGCAGAACAACACACCAAAGTTTCATCATAATCGGATGAACAGTTTAGGAGTCCATAGAAGACAAACATACTTACATTGATTTTTATTTACATGGAGTTTTGTATCTTTCTAAAATAAGTCAAGCGCATTTTCGATCAGGTCTATACTATTCTGGACTATAGACTCTTCGTATTTAAAAATTATAACTAGAATGTATATAAATTATAACTAGGTATCAAGTTTAATTATGAGTGCATATCATTCATTTTTTTGCTTAGAGCAAACGTAACAAAGCATAGCGTAATAATTTTGAGTACCTACATGGTTATTGCATTCAGTCTTTTGCTATGTAAATATTTAATGTTATCGACATTGTTTTAGTTTTTTGTGCCTGCATAGGCAGACGAGCAGACGGGCCACCTGGTGGTAAGTAGTCACCGCCGCCCATAGACTTCTGCAATATCAAGGCACAGCAAAGTGCCTACCGTTAAATGGTTACCGTACTAAGATAAATAATAAAACGTTCATTATTAATAATTATACGTTGAAATTTTATCGTGTTATTTACGAAATACGTGTACAAACGATATTGTGTATCGATTTATACAATATTTGTAGTAGTTAATTCATATGTTTTGACTCGACCTGTGGGGAAAATATGACACATAATAGCCAAGAAACGATCTGTTAATCCGATCGCTACCAAACTTTACAGAATCTAGGCTAATCTGATGACTGCCTGAAATTTTCATCAAAATCGGTCCAGCCGTTTTGAAGTCCACACGGAACATACATACACACATCGATTTTTGGATAAATTAATTATTAGGTCTACTTCTCAAATTTATATCCAATCACCCACATCTCCAATTATGTTTTATTTTTAATGTAATAAATACGACTTAGGTATAACAGATTTGTATTGTGACATTGTGATTTTAGTCAACTTATCGTTTAATAAAGTTGAATTTATATTAAAACTCAGCTAAATTTAAAATGATTCACATTGGTTTTAATTCAGACGGATGATAACAGGAAAGCTACCTTGTTATTTACATTTGTTATTTATAATTTTAAATTACATTGTATATTAAAATTATCCAGGAAATGCATAAGGACAAAATATACTATTATCGTGCCGATGTAGCAAATGAAAATCATTCGACATGTCCGCGCATGTAAAGTAGTGTCTGAATGTCAAACAAATTGCGTGTGTCAATTGTGGTTCCGGTGTAACTCTATACTATAAATAAAACAAGATATATCCTTATCTGGAAGTAATCCGACGAAAAGTTACACACTTTTTTCTTAATTCATTAACCAAGTTATCATTTTAATACGTCTAAATAAAGGACAAATGATAACGCGTCTATAAATTAAATATATGTTTAACTTTCGACAATAAACAACAAAATAATAATAAACAGTGCAACAAGTGCGTACAATTTGTGTGGCGATTACGTTTAAAATAATAAGGATAACTATGTACGATGTACTTGCTATACAAAGCGTAAAGCATGCGCGGAAACATACCAAAAAGCCGGCTTGTTGTATGCGCACGCTTGAATAAAATCATGACTAAAAAGTAAATAGTGTAAACAAATGTAAAAATGAACTTACCACTGAGTGCGGCGACGTATTCCCTCCACTTGTGGCCGGTGTTCATGGCTGGTTTTCACGCACACTTTTCGTATTAACATTTATGCTCGGTGCCGGCTGTTATTACATGTGTGTACACTGTGTTGTGCTGTGAGTCGCGGTGTGAGTTGTGACGGCCAGACGCTCGATGTGGCATGCTCTAATATTAGTCGGCCACGTGCTGCCCGCGTTTCGTCGTAAGCGTGAATGGTAGTCGGACGAGTTCGAACAGATAATAATGTTCCCGTTTTGTTGACGATTTCAGCTGTCAATACGCGCCGGTAGACTAGCGCTCGACCGCTGCGGGGAGCTGCGGCTACCGACTCCGCGGACTGTCTACAGAGCACAGTCTACGCGCAACACTACACCACACGCCGCTTCAGATAATGCTGTTTGCTGTATCACTCACTGGTGTGGGTCGCACGCCACTGATAACGTCATACTGTTGTTTCGTGTACACTTCAGAGTGTTAATTTGCTAAGTTGTCGGTTGACTAGTAACTTTACGCACTGCGCATACATTCCTGTTGCTCACAATATAGCATAGTGAGCAAGAATAATGATATTCCTACTTAAATTCTACAATACGTTAGAGACTACTCTAAGATATTTAAAAAAGCATGTAATCAAGCAAAAGCAAATTTTATAAGCAGGAAAATTAAAAACTCGTGTAACAAAATTAAGTCGACATGGGATATTATAAATAAAGAAACTGGGAATTTACGAACACGCGATAACCAGTTTGAGTTAAATATAAATAATAAAATTGTATGTGAACAAGTGGAAGTTGCTCAGGCATTTAATGATTTTTTCGCGAACATACCTGTAGCTACTACTTGCTCCTTAAATTCTTCACCTAGTCGTGCTGTATCTTTGCTGCGTGAGAGCGTGTCGCAGTGTAAATTATTATTTAAATTCGAGCGCATAGCTCCCGCTGAAGTAATCAGTATTGTAAAAACTTTAAATCCAAAAAATACGGGTGATTTGTGGGACATTTCTGTAAATTTTCTAAAAAAGATAATAGATCTAGTAGCTCCCTACCTTACGGTAATTTTTAATAAGTGTATAGATACTGGTATCTTTCCAGATCTGATGAAATATAGTAAAATTATACCTTTATATAAATCAGGTTCGAAAAAAGACCCCGGTAATTTCCGGCCCATCTCAATACTACCGACCTTTAGTAAGATTTTTGAGAAACTTATACTGAAGCAGTTGATTAACCATTTCAAGGCTAACAACCTCTTGCACGCTAATCAGTTTGGTTTCTCAAAGGGTCGTTCGACTGCAGACGCGGGAGTTGCACTCATTCAACACATATTTGATGCGTGGGAGAGGTCGCAGAACGCCATTGGAGTTTTTTGTGATCTTTCGAAGGCATTTGATTGTGTGCACCATGACACGCTCTTACGGAAACTTCGTCATTACGGCATACACAACATTGCTCTTGACGTTGTTTCTTCGTACCTGCACCAAAGAGTTCAGTGCGTAGATCTGAATGGAGTGAAGTCCGAGGATCTTCCTGTACGACTGGGAGTGCCACAAGGTTCTATACTGGGTCCGTTCTTGTTTCTAGTGTATATTAATGATTTACCTTTTTATTTAAAAAACATGTGCAATACAGTGCTATTCGCTGATGACACTTCACTCGTTTTCAGAGTGGATAGGAATAGAGATAATTTTGACGAAATTAATAGTACACTTTCACAAGTAACTCAGTGGTTTACGGCAAACAATCTTGTACTTAATGCCAAGAAAACTAAATGTGTAAAATTTGTAATGCCAAATGTCACAAATCTAGGACCTAATATAGTTATGAACAATGAGGTTTTAGAAACTGTTGATTCTACCGTGTTCCTAGGCATCACATTGGATAAGAAACTCCAGTGGGGCACGCATATTTCGTGCTTAGCTGGGAAACTTAGCTCTGCAGTGTATGCCATTAGGAAAGTTAGACAATTGACTGATGTAGAAACTGCTCGTCTTGTTTACTTTAGTTACTTTCACAGTCTTATGTCTTATGGTATTTTGTTGTGGGGTAAGGCTGCTGATATTGAGAGCATTTTTATATTACAAAAACGAGCAGTTCGTTCAATTTATCAGTTCAGTACAAGAGTCTCCTTAAGAGATATCTTTAAAGATATAGGTATTTTAACTGTTGCGTCCCAATATATTTATGCAAATGTTATATACATAAAGAAAAATATCAGTTTGTTTAAAAAGAAAAGTGATATACATACTCTAAATACTAGATACAAGCATAAACTGTGTATGCCGTATTTTCGCTTGCAAAAAGTACATGCTTCTTTTGTGGGGCTTAGTATTCGTTTCTATAATAATATTCCTGAGCCCGTGCAAATATTGCCCATCGACCAATTCAAAGTCGAACTAAAAAACTTTTTAGTGAAAAGGGCTTATTACAATATAACGGAATATTTAAATGATAAACAACCATGGCCGCTCAGCTAAACACAGCAACACTCTGATAGGTACTTATTTTATATAATGTATTTCGGTTTGATGTATATTGTTTTCACAGGACGCCGGAGTCGTAATAGTCTTGGCTTCTTGTTTTTTTAAAGCTATTTTCTTGTGAATTTGTATCTCTATCATTCTTTGACGCGATTAAGGTATGTCATGCTCGCTTAAGGGTCTGTGCTTGCGGCGGCGTTATGTGCCGGGTCGGTCACTTCCCTGTGTCATGGTTGAGGAGGCCGATGGCTGGCACATGCGTCATACTCGTGAACGGGTGCTGCTTGCGTGGACTGGTCTACCTGGATTGCTCATTGATTGTTAGTTAGAGAAAATAAATAACAGGTTGTATAGCCTCATTTACGACTCTGCCTTGTATTAACATGTACCGTACCGTTTTTTTTGTTTCATGTGAATGTGACTTGTTTAAGGATGTATGTTTTTTATAATGTAAATTATTTTCTAATGTAAATTGTAATGACAAGTTACAAAAGACCTACGGCTGAGTTTCTTGGTGCTTCTTCTCAGACCAGTGGGCATTTCCGAAGCACCAGTAGACCTTAACATTATTATGACATGTAAAAAGTGCCCATAGTGGCCTAATTTACAAAATAAATGATTTGATTTGATTTGATATTCGTAATAAATTATTAACAAGCTACCGGAGTATTACTATTGGTGAATGATAAGTCTTTACAAATGTTTATCAGTGCGGAACTCAGTGTAATCGGTTCGAACGTTATATTCTTGTTACTAGCGGAGGTTTTAAGTTGATACATTTGCATAATGACATACCTATACAGAGTTTTATCATTAGTCGTATTTAATTCGGAAAGATGGAAATACGCATAACAACATAAAGTTTACTTATTTTGTTACTCCATCACGATTCACATTCAACTGTATAAGGAATTTTGTTGAATGACAGATCATTTTAAACGGTATGAGGAAGCAGGGCACTTATTATCCCGGAGTGATTGCATTGGTTTCTAAGTATAACGCAGGTAGGGTCGCGGATAAGAACTAATACGTCGATAAATATGATGACGCCGAATGACATTAGAATACTTTCGTTATGCCATCGACTTCTGAAGAGCTCGGCTTTCTCGTTGAATTTATTAAAGGTACTGGTGTAAGCTCCTTTCTGGGTAAATGGTGGAGAACCTAATTTTATTATTAAACAATGTTTGAAAGAATGCTATTAAATGTAATAATTGCAAAATGTTTTAGAATAAGGTGTCAAGAAGGAAGCAGATTGTGTCAGTTATTTTATTCAAGACTAGCTGTTGCTCGCGGCTCCACCCGCGTGGAGGTTATTTTCGGGAGCAGAAGTATACAATCCAAGGAGTTATTTTTTCTTGCAATTAAAATAGCCTGGTGTTTCTTTACCTATTTCTATAATTCTTTTTTTATTAAATTAAATAGGTAATAATGTTAACATTTATTATTTAGGGATGATTGAGAGTGTTATAAACGTAAGAGTAGACAAATATAATCAGAAATCTCCGAACTGCTAAGCTATCGGGAGTTACACGTGTTATTGTGAGTCAACCATAAAATATAGACATTTGCTGTCGTGGAATTTTTTTTATATAATTTTAAGGAGAACATTTCCGTCATACATGATTTCTGTGTAGCTTTAACTATTAAGGCTGCACACGCGACGGAAGCTTAAAAAATGGAGTAAGTTCTCCTGTTTTCCCAACATTTCCCTTCACTGCTCTGCTCCTATTGATCGTAGCGTGATGAAAAGTATACTATAACCTGCCCAGGAGTATGAAGAACAATTGTACCAAGTTTTGTTGAAATCCGTCGAGTAGTTTTTGTTTCTATAACGAACATACAGACAGACAGACAGACAGACAGACAGACAGACAGACAAAAATTTTACTGATTGCATTTTTGGCGTCAGTATCGATCACTAATCACCCGCTGATAGTTATTTTGGAAATATATTTCATGTACAGAATTGACCTAGGTATAGATAGATAAGGAACCAAAACTGCTTTGCCAGTATAGGGGAAAGAAGTTAGTCAAGTCTGTGGAAAGCAAGTGAGAATGGGGAACCAGAACACATATCGCGTGATTGATGAAACATTATTACTATAGGGATCTCGACAGATAGTAGGCCTACTCTAGAAATCAATTCCAATCTCGAACTCCACACAGTTTCAATTCGAATCTAGGAAATATTGGAACTCTAACTAAATGAAATAGAATATTTACGAACTAGCGATCGTAAATACTCTATTTCATTTTGTTACTAAAAAATCCGCCGTATTCAGTTAAGTCGTGCGCTGGTGATGCGTTCAAGAGTGCCAATTGTACAGTTTTCAAACCTAATCCTAATTTTAAATTGGAATCGAGTGTCAAGAGTAACCCTCCTGAACTCATTTCATGAGCCATGAAGGCCGAGTTTGAACAACACAGGATATTCTTAAACAGTAAATTAAATATTCAAGGTAAAGGCACGCTGTAGACAGTGTTATCTATAACTTTAATAGGCCTTGACCGGGTTATTACCACTTTCACAGAAAACTGATAAATAACAGTTTGTTGTTGTGATTTCCGCAGTCCCAAATCCGTCTCGCCTTCCCGATTCCTATTCTTTGTCTTTAAAGTTGGTAACGCACCCATGATTATTTTTGGTAATGTGGTTATTCATGAGTAGAGATCACATACCACCAGGCGACTCATTTAGTCATTTGCCGGCTTATGTATAAAAAATTATGTATTTTAGTTGGAACCCTAAAACAATAAACATATGACATTGTAAAGGCTCTAACACGGCAGTGGTATAACCCGCTAATAATCATGAAAGTTTATCCTATCATTATTTATTTCGAAAAATACAATTAAGGACAGCCTCTCTGGCTCAGCGGGAGAGTAGCCGGCTGTGAAACGAAACACCATGGGTTCGATCCCCGCACCGAGATAAATGTTTGTGTGATTCATAAGTATTTGTTTCGGGTCTTGGTGTTGTGAGACCATAGTCCCTCGTAGTACTTTATACCCTCGTTACAGGTTTGACCTAGTGTGGGATCAAGACTATGTGTATGACTGTTGGGTATATATATTTTTTTTATTCTGGGGCGGCAATGTGACCACACTGCACCTGACGATAAGCGCAGTGCTGACCAGATAGAATATCAAGTAATGAGAGACAGTCTATCCCTCGCTACTCAACACAATCATGCCGGCCTGCTGTTTAGCTTCTTCACACTACGCCTAAAGGACCCAGGATCATAGGAAGGAGGGAACACGATAGCAGGCAAACTGTTCCACAACTTGATGGTGCGGCAAAAGCTCTTGGCTCGGGCCGTAGTAGTAGACACCATGAAGCATAGAATTAAAAAGCTTATAACTAATAAGAATAATATATTACAATGAATGACGAACAGCATCCTTAATAACATTGTCGGATGTCGTAACGTACTGCATCAATTAAACGGAGTGAGCGCTCGTAGTAACAACTCAGTGATTATGGCGTTGACCCTGATCACTTGTGCACTACAACAATATAGGAAACACATGCGACAAATAAAGGACATCTCTTAAATATACAGGAAGAGAATTTCACGTGTTTTGATTGCTGACACGGTCAATGATACGGCAAGGTTAAGATATAATAAACGCTTTTATTGATATTTTCCATTGAAGTTTTTTTTAATTATCTGTCCACATTGCGAATTAATGCATATTTCGATATTATTGTAATATAATATTCTGTAATGCTATTCCAAATGAACACTTACATATATTAAACGGTCTTATGCATTGAATACAAGGATTTTAAAAGGAAATAATATGAAAAATAAAGTGCTAACGTGCAATTACATAACTCGAGTCACAGATAATAGTTGTGTGTTTATACACAGGTCTTGGATAACTTTAATCCTATTTAATTCAACGGACCATTTATTATAGCAATTAGAAAGCAAGTATTTTTCCTGCCTCGGTGGCGCAGTTGTAATTGCACATCCATTACAACTGCTGTGCTGAGGTCTCGGATGCGATCCCAGGTCGGATAAAGTGATATTGGGTTTTTCTATTTAGAAATACTCTGTATCAGCCTGCAGTCTGAAGTCGAATCGTGCCCGGTATGGCAATAAGCTCGCCCCCTATCACGTTATGGGACCTTAATAAATTCTGATTAATAAAATATAATAACAGGCGTAAGTGTATATGCTACGCAGAGGTGTAACCAGTACACCCGAATTTCGCCGAATTTCGGTCCCATAAAAGAGTCCTTGGTCCCCGGGCCCAAGTTCCAGACTTCGGGTTAATATTGAGAATTTCTAGATAAAAACCTCAATATCAATTTACCCGACCCGGGGATTGAATCCGAGACCTCAGCACAGTAGTCGTAACATGCGCAATTACAGCTGCGCCACCGAGGCAGTCAAGTAAGTATGTATATGTATTTTTTCAATTTAAACAATAGCCTACTGGGCTTGTTCATATTAATCATACCGTCTGTGAAACACATTGAAATTTAAGGATTTCAATAGCATGACATCATCAGCCATCTGCGAATTGTATCATTGTTTTATTAAGCCCGCGCTCGACTACTCTTTTTTCGATAATATTTACTACGTTTCAAAAGTGCTTACTATAATTTATTGTTTGCGTGTTAGACATTTAAAGAAGGTCGAATTTGCCATTCTAGTTTTTGGTTGTCGCCATAGATAAGCAATAAAGATTGCAATAGAATAATTTGCGATTGTTCGGAATACGGTTACGTTAAATACTGATAAGGATTAAATGTCCTTAAATTCTTAATATTTAATCCCGCTGTTTGCTCATTTGGCTGTAGCCACTTGACGAAATGTAACTTTTAAGTACACGGGAAATTTGGAGGAAACTCGGATGCCTTTTTAGTAAATTACTTCAGAACTCAAATATTGTTTCTTGATTGTGTTGGCAAACCTCTTTGTCGTGTTTGTTAACAAGTTGCCTATATGATTTACGCTGTTTAAAGTGTTTTACTTATTGAAATAATTAAAATATTAATACTGTTTTGGAATGTTCTAATATTGCCTCTATGGCAACATATTTAGACTCGATACAGATGAGGTCTTAGATTTAAATACCGATTTGGGCAATCATAATTTGTCGTCAATTTTCGTTTTGAATATTCACATATGAGCTGCCCAGGACCACATCAGCACCACCACCACCCGATGAGCTTATGTTATTTTGGTGGTAGGATATTCATTTCTGCCCGGATAGCGACCACCGTACACAGGGTGTAAGACCCACCATAGTGGCACAAGCAAGTGTGTCGCGTTCCAGGAAAAGCTAGTGTACATCCGGTTTTTGTCGGGGGTCTAGAGTTGGGTACGATGTTTGGCCGTGTTGCGGCCTTCTGAGTACTCTGACACTAGACCCTCGACCGCTTCTTCACCTTCTTGCCTATGGCGTAGTGTGAAGAAGCAGGCTGGCATGATTGTGTTGTGTGGCGGGGGATAGATTGTCTCTCGATACTCTAATTGGACGGCATTGCGCCTTCCATCAGGTGCAGAGTAGTCACTTTGCTGTGCTGGGATAAAAAAAATATGAGATTTTAAAAAACATAATTAGAATTGCTATTAGATTTTATCAAACCTGATAAAAAAGTATATAATAACATTAATTGAGTATCATGTAATAATAATAATAATATTAGCCCTGTATTAAACATTGTCCAACTGCTGGGCACGGGCCTCCTCTACTAATGAGAGGGGTTAGGCCTTAGTCCCCCACGCTGGCCTAATGCGGGTTGGTAGACTTCACATACCCTAAAAAATTCGTATAAGAATTCTCAGATATGCAGGTTTCCTCACGATGTTTTTCTTCACCGTTAAAGCAAGCGATAATTAACATTTTAATACTCACATAACTTTAGAAATGTAAATCTTCTATTTTAAAAATTAGAATTAATTCAAAAATGAATTATACTATTGCAACAAGTTCTCAAAAAAAGTGAATACATGAGTAGGTATTCAGATCTTATTTTCTTGAGAAACCAAGACGAGAAAAATGTTAGTACTTTTACTATAAGACAGGTTCAAAATTACTTTAAAATAACATGACTTTGATCGAAGCGGGCTTTATTACAATACAATTTATGTAAAGACCCCACCAATATTTTTTACAAAAAGCAATTAGTCAAAACATACACATACGCATATGAGGAAATTATAAGTGTTCGGTTTTTATTCACAAGTTGCAGAACCCTAAAAATTATCTAGTTTCCTAAAGAACTAGTTTTTATCTCATAAAGAGTTATTTACGCAAAAAATATTCTACGCTATCAGTTCCGAGCAGCAAATATATAAACATTCCTATCTAAAAGTCCCGTTTCCGAGCTATTTCAATCCACAATATTGTAGTAGGTACTAGGTATACAGGTTTAACCAGCCTGTGTACAGACTGATATTAAATAATGTACACAATAAAAATTATAATATTTTAAAGAGATAAATACGTGTTTTATAAATACGTGTAAATAATATTCTTTGCAGTAACAGAGCAAGCATCGCTAAAATCCGTGATTTGTAAAAGAGGAACATAAATATCTTCTGCGCTTTTCAACATTCTGCAAACAACACGATCACAAAGTGTTCTTATTCTTGTACTAGAGAAAGTATTGTGTTTCTGCTGAGTTTCTTAGCAAGGAGGTGCAACCTCCTTGCTAAGAAACTTAGCTAAATGCACTTCGCAAGGGATACGTTTGAATTTATACTCGATGGTAATACTGCTTTTTATATGGGTCATAGCGTTTTGTTACTATAATTGTTTTATACTTGTAAGTTATTATACTTGTAAGTTGTTATACTTGTAAATTGTTATACTTGTAAGTTGTTATACTTGTAAATTGTTATACTTGTAAGTTGTTATACTTGTAAGTTGTTGAGTATAATGTAAAATACTATAATCTGTTGTGTCTACAGTATGAATGACTCGATTGGAGTAGAATGCTATCTATCAGGAATGTATTAATAACATATTGCTCTTATATTCAATTCGGTCGTTAGTGATATTGCAGGACAAACAAAAAACTACCTCCGTCTTTTTTATAGTATCGTGGTATACTGTGGATATTCAGGGACAATCATTAATCTATCAGATTGTTGGTTTTCCTTAACTATTAAAAAGTTTAAAAATAAATAGCATTCGATGAATTAATTGTTGTGCACATTAATCTGCCGGTATTTCTTGTATTTCCACTAAGTGTAAACAAAAAATAAAAGATTATTTAATTACTATGGTTGAGGATGAAAGACCTTCTACAAGGTGTAATCTTGTACTTGCCAGTAATGAAGCATTTGAATGATGAATATTTAAGACGTTAATAATAGGATGTCTAATGAAAATTGGAGACAAAGATTGATAAGATGTTTTTCTTATTATTATTATACCTACCTATTAATAGAAGACTAAAAAAACTATCTCGAAAATGTTATTTCTATACCATATCACTTAATATTCAAGATATCAAACAAAAAAATAAACTTTGTCAAAGCTATTTTTAACGATGTAATAAACTTGGTAAATGTTAGCAGAGTACAAAGTTGTATGACAACCAAATTGTGTTTATTAAACGCCACCTACTTTTGTTGGTCCGTTGCTGCATTCGTGTAAATTATTTTTACGATTGCTTTTCGTACTTTCATCAAAGCGCTAAGCGACCGCTGCTTCTTTAGATACGACCTTATTACTATTTTTTTCTATTTTGTACTGTATAATTTCATTTAATGTACACACGGGCGTGTTTGCGTTATCACTTAG
This sequence comes from Laothoe populi, assembly GCA_905220505.1. NCBI lineage: Eukaryota > Metazoa > Arthropoda > Insecta > Lepidoptera > Sphingidae > Laothoe > Laothoe populi. The sequence continues at coordinate 15,361,355 of HG992148.1, forward strand.
TTTGTTTAATTCTTGACTTCAAAAAAGGAGAAGGTTAACAATTCGTCGGAATCTTTTTTTTTATGTATGTTACCCGATTACTCGAAGACGCCTGGACCGATTCGAGAAATTCTTTTTTTGTTTAAAATAATTATACGTATACTTCCCAGTTGGTCCCATTGGCACCAAGTCAGGATCTGATGATGGGATCTCAGAAAAATCAAGGAAAATCAAATTTTATAGTGACGCTTAATTTGTTTTTTATTGAAGTCGGTGTACTTTTTTGTACTGTATAATTTCATTTAAAATACACACGGGCGTGTTTGCGTTATCACTTAGTTTGCTTAATTCTTCTTAACCGACTTCAAAAAAGGAGAAGGTTAACAATTCGTCGGAATCTTTTTTTTTATGTATGTTACCCGATTGCTCGAAGACGCCTGGACCGATTCGAGAAATTCTTTTTTTGTTTAAAAGGGTATACTTCCCAGTTGGTCCCATTTGCACCAAGTCAGGATCTGATGATGGAATCACAGAAAAATCAAGGGAAACCCTCAAATATTATTGTGACGCATAATTTGTTTTTTATTGAAGTCGGTGTACTTTTTATGAATAAAAAACTTTTTGTACTGTATAATTTCATTCAATGCACGCACGGGCTTATTTGCATTATTACTTAATTTCCTTCATTCTGTTTTAATTTAACCTTTTAATTAAGATTTTTCTATGGTTTAACAAAGTAACGGGCGATAAGTACAATCAATATAACGGTCAACGGGAGTTTTTTTTTTTTTTTGTTTTTTTATCCTGGCACGGCAAAGTGACCGCACTGTACCTGATGGTAAGCGCAGTACGGTCCAAATAGAGTACTGAGTAGCGAGAGACGATCTATCCCCGGCTACTCAACACACTCATGCCGGCCTGCTTCTTCACACTACGCCATGGGCAAGAAGGTGAAGAAGAGGTCGAGGGTCCTAGTGTCAGAGTACTAAGAAGGCCGTAAAATGGCCATTGTACCCCAACTCCAGACCCCCGACAAAAACCGGGTGTACACTGGCTGATCCCGGAACGCGACACACTTGCGTGTGCCACTATGGCGGGTTTTTCGCCCTGTGTACGGTGGTCGCTATCCGGGCGGATATGAATATCCTACCACCAGCAAACAAGTAGAACAAGATGAGTAGATAGAATCAATACTTTAATGATGGAAGGAATGCTTTTTTGGAAGATTGCCATATTATTAGCAGCCTCACTAATTATTTCTACTTTCCAAAAGAACACATATATAAGTTTAAATTATTATTAGTTTTAAAGTGTAGACATAGAGACCGGTCTTGAATTTAAAGGTTCCATGGTGCAAGATAGAGGATTAGCTAAAAGTTTAATACTATTATCTTTTAGTTGCCATGTAGAAGTAGCTTCGTAAATCGGCGTGGGACTTTGATTAAAAATTATAAATAATAAACAGAAGCTAAAAAGCAGCGATAGCCTAGTTCGGAGTAGAACGGACTTTCGACACGAAAGTCGTAGGTTCGAAACCAACCCAAATGGCATACACCTCTGACTTTTGTAAGGTTACGTGTGTATTTATTGTTAATTATGGCTTACTTTAACGGTGAAGGTAAACAGCATGAGAAAACCTGCATACCTGAGAATGCTCATAAGACTTTTAAAGGTACGTGAAGTCTACCAACCCGCATTAGTCCAGCGTGGTGGACTAAATAATAACCCCTCTAATTAGTAGAGGAGGCCCGTGTCCAGCAGTGGGACAATAAATAAATAATAAATACACCCAACAGTCACACATACGAGTATAGTTCTGACGCCACACTAGGTAAGACCTGTAGTGTAGGTATCAAGAACAACGAGGGACTACGGTCCCACAACACCCCACCCGAGACAAATTTCAGTTTATCACACAAACATTTGTCTCTGTGCGGAAATGAAACCATCGGCCTCTCGTTTCACAGCCAGCTACTCAACCGCTGCGCGATGGAGGCTGTCAAACAATGCCTAACACAGAAAATAAGAAGAACACATTTATTAGACATTAGAGTATGATACAGTCCAATTCATAAATACTCATGATTTGTATGTAATACAATTAGGATGGAATTTGCTGATCCACCAAAGCAGATAACTTAGCAATGTGATTGATTGTGCAATCGTAACACATAGATTGGACGCAGCTCATAGCATTCATTCAGGTGGAATAAATTCCATTAGCTTACGCAGTAGGGACAGCTCTAGAGATGAGGTCAGATCACTTGATACCGCTGTTGTTAATAACATTAATTAATTAAGGCGCTGTCCGACTACGACTTCAAACAATAGGATAAGGATTATAATCTGCATGTCATATCGGGACAAAATCACAAATAATGAGAGGTTCTCTCAGTTTTTGAATACTTGCAATAGTGGTAGTATAGTGGTAGAGCCACGCTGTAGACATATTTGTCTACAGCAAGAATGGGCCGGCTCGACCGGCGTAGTACCACTGTCTCACAGAAAACCAACGTAAAGTGAGAGTTTACTGTCGCGTTTCGTATGGTAAGTGAGATATCCGGAGGCCCAGATTCCCCCTTCCCTTTCCTAATCCCTATTCCTGTCTTTTAAGGCCGACAGCTCACAGCGCATACATGATACTTTCGGTATTGTGGATGTTCATGGGCGGTGGAGATCACTTAACATCAGGTGACCCACATGCTCGTTTGTCAGACTATGCAATAAAAAAAAACTTGCTCTTTTCAGTATTTATTGAATGATGCAGTCTTAACGAATTTTCCATAAAATATGTTGGCTTTCATTTAAAATACACAGAGTTCTGACGCGTAACTATTGTTTCTTGGTTTAAGTTGGTATGTTTTTTATAGAATACTCAAGGGCACTAAGTGAGCAAATATAATCTTTTTCTAGGATTTGATGTGTGGTCGCGCCTTAGGACTGTCAAAACGACATAGTTTTTTTCTTTGTTAGCAGTTTGTCAGTCGAAGGTATAAACATCGTTGGCGATAAAGAATCCACTCAACTCCTTTCTTCTTCCTTTAATTCTCAGCAAGTGTCTAAGATTATCCCGGTATTGAAGGCGTGAATGGACGGTGGAAAGCATTTACCATGAGGTTACCCATGACTCGAGTCGACTCGATGTGCCATGTCATCCTCCACAAAATATAATTTTAGTCGAAGTTCTGCTTCTCAGCTTCAGGGGTATTATATTATATTTGTACGTGGGAAGTATTTTGATACGTATTTTTACTCCAGTGAATAGCGCGACCACTGCACATATGGAGAAAAACTAAGCGGCTTGTTGTCGTGTTCCGAGATCAGCTGGTGTCAGTTATTGAGGTTAGCATATTTTTTTTTATCCTAGCACGGCAAAGTGACCGCACTTCACCTGATGGTAAGCGCAGTACGGTCCAATTAGAGTATCGAGTAGCGAGAGACGATCTATCCCCCGCTACTCAACACAATCATGCCGGCCTGCTCCTTCACACTACGCCATGGGCAAGAAGGTGAAGAAGCGGTCGAGGGTCTATTGTCAGAGTACTCAGAAGGCCGCAAAATGGCCAAACATTGTACCCCATCTCTAGACCCCCAAAAAACCGGATGTACACCGGCTGTCGCGGAACGCGACACACTTGCGTGTGCCACTATGGCGGGTTTATATGGCGGGGTATAATTCTGGCGACCGTAGAAGAAAACAGCTTTTCTGGAGTCGGATCTATGGACCGCATTATACGTGCATCAGGTGCACTTGGCCGTGCCAGAATAAAACAAAACTTAAGTATGTTTTCGTACAAGTTACCACCGACGCGACGTTGTACTACAAACGTAACATACCATAAAATGGAACACATCCAACTGCCTCTTTAGCTCATTGGTAGAGCACTGGTCTCGTAAACCAGGGGTCGTGAGTTCAATTCTCACAGGAGGCATTATGTTTATTTACGTGTTATTCTGTTTTTTATTAACCGACTTTAAAAAAGGAGGAGGTTAACAATTCGTCGGATTTTTTTATGTATGTTCCCCGATTACTCGAAGACGCCTGGACCGATTCGAGAAATTCTTTTTTGTTTAAAAGGGTATACTTTTCAGGTGGTTCCGTTGGCACTACTTCAGGATCTGATGATGGGATCTCTGAAAAATCAAGGGCAACCCTCAAATTTTATAGTGACGCATAATTTGTTTTTATTGATGTTGGTGTACTTTTTATGAATTAAAAAACTTTTTGATATACGTATTTTTTTTATTATGGCACGGCAAAGTGACTACACTGCATCTAATGGTAAGTGCAGTGCCGTCTAGTTAAAGTATCAAATAACTAGAGGCAATCTATCCCTCGCTACTCAACACAATCATACTAATTATTCAAAATATTTTTTTAAGGAACTCAATAATGCTTAGAATTTCCGTCATAAACACATGACACATGACAGACAGATATATGATTTTGGTCTGGTTGTTGTAGGACCGTAGTCTCTCGTAGTTCTCGATACCCACGATACAGTTTTACCTGGTGTGGAAAAGGACTAGGTGTGTGACTGTTGGGTGTATTATTAATTAAAGATAGAAGTAGTTAGTAATAGTACTTATTGCTTTGGGTTTTTTATATTAAACTCAGGTATTGTATTAATTTAAATTGTAATAGAGTAACGCAGTCGTGATCTGTCTGCTGTTATTTGATAAGTTATTTCATTAATATTGCGTCATCTGGTCTTCACAAAATGTATATGGGATCCTATCATAGGTAAACTTAACGAAAAAAATGTTTGATCAACATTAGATAACACTTATGCACACACTCACAGCAATGTATACAAAAAGCGAAGAAAAAATTGACAAATTAAAACCCCTTCCCATTTTTGCAGTAGGTTAAAATGACATTCCTTTTCTTAACTAAAACTAAACGCTGAATTATTGAAACTAGTGTGTGTAACAAAGGAAATCATTTTTAGATTGATGTTTTGTTTCTCTTTCGATATTCACTTTAACATATGGGCAAAGATGTGGGGTGGCATTCTAATACTCGTTTTCATCGACCTGTGCTTAACTTTACTTGACCCCTAACGTCCAAAATAGTCCAAAGAGACGTGACATTATTGTGTCGCTGATCTAATTTTACGTTTGCTCGTCACACGGGTTTGATTTGAATTTGAGGTTAATTTATGTTTGGCAAAGGTTGATCACAGGTATTTTAAGATTTTATAGACATCGTAGTTGGAAGTCGTAATATTTGTAGCTTTTTTTTAGTGCCTGGACAGGCAGACGAGCAGACGGGCCACCTGATGGTAAGTAGTCACCGCCGCCCATAGACTTCTGCAATGCCAGAGCACAGCAGAGCCGCTGCCTACCGTTAAAGCTAGCTGTGTGTGTCTAGTGTAGCTTATATGAAGCTAGGAAAATAAGTTTTTGGTGCAACAGTTAATTTTGTCTGTGGTTATTTGGTACCTTAAAGAATGCACAGGTAGAGCTCGTTCAATAGGATTCTTCAGGGGAGGAATGCTTTGTATGCGAGAAATTATTTTTACAGACTTCAATTGAATTTTGAATTTAATACTTTTATAAATCTAGGTATTCGAAAATCAATTTTATAATAAAGGCGATAACAAAAATGTATTAAACATGACATGGAGGTCGAGTAGATTTCCAGGTTTCAATTTAAAAATCCTAATTTAGCGTATATTGGCGTATTCACATTCTTGACGCTGCAGTGTGCAGAAGATTCTTCGTGTATTGAACCTATTTTTATCACTTTCTTCGAGATAGATAAAGATTTTGTTGACACAATACAATGAAATTAATTTAAGTTTTTGCTTTATCGGCTGAAAACATTTTGTTTTATCTGTATAAAATACGGACCTTTTGAGCTATAATTGGCTTCGTTCAAAATCTATTTTCATGTAACCTACGTACACATTCAACTTGATTAAAAATAATACATACGACCCATATTACAACAAAAAATGTATTCAAGTTTTTTACGTTGTTATGTAATGTAAAAGCTTTTGTTAGACAAAAATAAAATAATTCATCTGTATTATTTATTTTCCCAATAAGATGTTCGGTCATAGCCTATACAGGTCATGCGTGTACAGGTTCCTTTACGATATTTTTCTTTCATTATTAAAGTGAGTGATAATTACAAAAAAAAATTGTTTAACGGTTTAAAAAAAAAGATAATAATGATAATGGATAATGTTCTAAACGCTAACAAATAATTTTATATCTGAAGCTATGACACTATATTTCATTTTTAACCGACTTCCAAAAAGGAGGAGATTAACAATTCGTCGAAATCTTTTTTTTTATGTATGTTCCCCGATTACTCGATGACGCCTGGACCGATTCGAGAAATTCTGTTTTTGTTTAAAAGGGTATACTTCCCAGGTGGTCCCATTGGCACCAAGTCAGGATCTGATGATTTTATACTACTACTACTGTGTACTTTTTATGAATTAAAAAACTTTTATAAAAGCAAACGCGTAACTTTAAAAAGTCGGCAGTGTGTGCCCTCAGGTTTGAGATCGAATCCGTGACTTCTGTCTCTGTAGTCAACTCCCTAATAATACTATTGCCGCTAATAGTTTACATATTTTTTATAGATAAATATATTAATCAATCAAAATATATATCATAATATCCTTGAAAATCATACTTGTTTTTATGAAGTAGTTTTTGCTCTTCTACTGGTTCTAAGCACACCTTATTTACTGTGATAATTGCGGTTTATTTATAAATAAAGATCGTCTCTTTATCTTACATACCTACATAAATATACACTCACGCCTGTAATCCCCGAAGGGGTAGGCAGAGGTGTACTCAGTACAGCCACTTTTCGCAGAATTTATTACGGTCCCATAATGTGATATGGGACGAGCCTATCGCCATACCAGCCTCAATTCCAGACTCCGGGCTGATACTAAGTATCTATCTAAGTTAACTAAATAGAAAAACCGAATATCACATTATCTGACCCGAGAATCGAACCCGAGACCTCAGCACAGTAGTCGAAACGCATGCGCAACTACATCTGCGCCACCGAGGCAATAAAAAAATATGTTGACACTAAACTACTAGCAGTGTAAACACAAAACGGATTTTATTAACTTTCATAATTTTCATGTCATTTGTTTTATTTACTTTATTCTTAGTCGCTTAGATGTGATCAGTAATGTAAATACTGATACCATTATTTTAGTGCTCAAAATTAAGCCGTATTTATGCTTGTAAGTCTTTATACCCACAGACCATAAATAAAGTCATTATAATCATTTCAAGGCTTCATGATTATATTTTGCTTCTTATTATTACGGGCTGCCACTGCTTGATTCACCTTGAAGTCCAGTTTTTATATTTTATTTCTCTACAAAATTGGATTCTGTCTTGCGTTTATATCTACAAATTATCGCTAATAAATTTCAAAATTTTGGAGTATACCTACAAGTTTGAAAGGTTCCGCGGCGCTGCAGGCGAGAATCTGCGAAACGAGAGGTTTAGTTCCCGCACCGAGATTTGTGTGATCTGTATATATAAAAGAAGAAACTGACTGACTGACTGATCGACCAACGCACAGCCATAACGGCTGGGGTTAGAGACTTGAAATTTTTACAGTAGGTACCTTTTATGACGTAGGCATCCACTAAGGAAGGGTTTTTGGAAATACCACCCCTAAGGGGGTAAAATAGGGGATGATAGTTTGTATGAAAATCCGTCATTTTTGAAGTTAAGTTTATGAAAATTAGTATTTGGCCTTTTAGTCAAAAATAAAAAATATATATTTCAGGATTTTTGCAAAGTCCACCCGGCAGGGGGTAAAATAGGGGAAGAAAGTTTGTATGATAATCTGTCATTTTTGCAGTTAAACGCATGATATTTGGTATTTGGCCTTACAGTTAAAAATTAAAAACACATATTTCAGAGTTTTTGGAAATTCCACCCCTAAGGGGGTTAAATAAGGTAAGAAAGTGTGTATGAAAATCCTTCATTTTTTAAGTTAAATGCATGAAAATTGGTATTTTGTAGTGTATACTTTTTGTCTCAAACATGACCTCCACGCAGGCGGAGCCGCGAGCAACAGCTAGTCAATAAATATTTGTTTCGAGTCAGGGTTTCGTGAGACCGAAAGACTCTCGTAGTTCCTGATAACCACGACACAAGACTCATATCTTAGTGTGGGGTTAGGACTATGTCTTTGTCTTTTTTTTTACTAGCCCTGTATTAAACTTGTCCCACTGCTGGGCACGGGCCTCCTCTACTAATGAGAGCGGTTAGGCCTTAATCCACCACGCTGGCCTAATGCGGCTTGGTAGACTTCACATACCTTCGAAATTCGTATGAGAATTCTCAGGTATGCAGGTTTCCTCGCGATGTTTTCCTTCACCGTTAAAGCAAGCGATAATTAACATTTAATACACACATAACTTTAGCAAAGTTATAGGTGTATGCCATTTGGGTTTTGAACATACGACTTTCGTCTTGACAGTCCGTACTACAACCAACTAGGCTATCGCTGCTGTCTTTGTCTATCGGGTGTGATTTATTACAAAAAGAGCCTAACTTAAACGGGTGAAATAAAGGTAGTTGTAAAAACGGTCCTTCGATCATGATAGCTGTCGAAATTCGTTTAAAATAATCAACAGAAATTCGACGTATACAAATCACGGTTGAATTCGTTGTTTGTGTTTGCATTTCGCTGTAACTTCGTGTTGTTTTAAAAATGTTTACCTTACGAGTGTTCTACAAAAGACTGTTGTTTGACTTACTTTGTTTACATAAAGGCGGTGATTATTTGTTTCTATTTTACTGTATATAGCCATTCATATTGTGACGACGGAGCACGAAACCAAAAAGATGAAAGTCCTCAACAAAATAGGTGTTAATATCGGCTAGAGCACGTATATGATTGTATTGAACTTCAATTTAGGTTTTTTTTTATCCTGGCACGACAAAGTGACCACACTGCACCTGATCAAGCGCAGTGCGGTCCAATTAGAGTATCAAGTAGCGAGAGACAATCTATCCCCCGCTACTCAATACAATCATGCCGGCCGGCTTCTTCACACTACGCCATGGGCAAGAAGGTGAAGAAGAGGTCGAGGGTCTATTGTCAGAGTACTCAGAAGGCCGCAAAACGGCCAAACAACGTACCCCAACTCTAGACCCCCAAAAAACCGGTTGTACACTGGCTGATCCCGGAACGCGACACACTTGCGTGTGCCACTATGGCGGGTTTCTCGCCCTGTGTACGGTGGTCGCTATCCGGGCGGATACGAATATCCTACGGGGTCCGGACCCCCTGAACCCCCTCCTTATATACGCCCATGCCTGATGGTAAGCGCAGTCCAATTAGAGTATCTAGTAGTGAGAGACAATCTATCCCCCGCTACTCAACACAATCATGCTGGCCTGCTGTGTAGCTTTTTCACACCACGCCGTGGGGCAAGAAAGTGAAGAAGCGGTCGAGGGTCTAGTATCAGAGTACTCAGAAGGCCGCAAATAGGGCAAACATCGTACCTTAACTCTAGACCCCCGACAAAAGCCAGATTTACACTGGCTGATTCCCGAAACGCGACACACTTGCGTGTGCCACTATGGCGGATTTACACCCTGTGTACTGTGGTCGCTATCCGGGCGGATATGAATATACTACCACCAGCAAAATGTATGTAGTTCCTCATCGCAACTACATGTGCGATATAAGACATCCTCTTTCTCCTTTTCCAGTCCTATCCTCGACGTTGTATCCCTGCCTACCAGCCCTTGACAGAGGATTCCAAGTTCCTACGCCATTCTCCCTCGCTTTAACATATAGCAGATAGCGGCCATGGTCATATGTTATGGCCAAGAAAAATAAATATTATGGTAGTTGTAGGTTTCTTTTTGTTTTTTTAAGTGTTAGTTATAATTAATTATATGTATTTAGTAAACAATATATTAATAGTCGAAACTACTGCATTAGGGTAGATACCCTGTAAAAGTAGTTGTAAGAAAGGAAATAAATAAAAAAAAAACATCGCTTTCGCGAACTAACTTCGTTTGTGCAAACACTCCGTCGAAGTCTTGCCCTCTAGGCCCTCACTTCCAGTTGGTTTGCAAAATCTACTAACTTTACGAATATTCATTGCTTTTTTGGGATTTTAACATCATTTAAACATTCTTGAATATTTCTGTTAACTTTCATTATTGTGTTTGTATGTATGTTTGATTTCATAAGAGAAATTTTAAGCAAATATGAATTCTAATTTATGCTTACATTGGGAAAAGTTACGGGTTTATTTAAAAAGTTGGTTTGGAACATAAATATATTAGAATTTTAGGTTAGGTTTATTTTAGATATAAAGTTATAAGAATGAATTTTTGTTCATTGTTTCATCAAGTTCTTGCAAAGTTGTAGGTTTGATATTCATAAAATAAAATTCAATATAGTTAGTGTTTAATTGTGGTTGTTTTCGTTCAAAACAACTAAAGCAACCACAATTAAGCACATATTGTGACTATGAGTATTAAAACTTCCACAAGCAAATTATTGAAAGACCATCGCGGCATACTAAGCCCATACAAACATTTCGAAGAAGGATTTCTAATACATCTGTACATATAAAAGAAGAAACTGACTGACTGACTGATTGACTGATCGATCAACGCACAGCCTAAACGGCTGGGGTTAGAGACTTGAAATTTTGACAGTAGGTACCTTTTATTACGTAGGCATCCACTAAGGAAGGGTTTTTGGATATACCACCCCTAAGGAGGTAAAATAGGCGATGAAAGTTTGTATGAAAATCCGTCATTTTTGAAGTTAAATTCATGAAAATTAGTATTTGGCCTTTTAGTTAAAAATAAAAAATATATGTTTCAGGATTTTTGGAAATTCCGCCTCTAAGGGGGTAAAATAGGGGATGAAACTAAAATAGGGGATGGGGGTTAAACGCATGAGTATTTTTTTTTTTTTTTTATGGAAAAAGGGGGCAAACGGGCAAGAGGCTCACCTGATGGAAAGTGATCACCGCCGCCCATGAACATCTGCAACACCAAAGGGCTTGCAAATGCGTTGCCGGCCTTTCAGGAAAGAATATGCTCTCTTCTTGAAGGTTCCCAGGTCGTAACGGTTCGGAAAGACCGCCGGCGACAGCTGGTTCCACAGAGTGGTTGTGCGTGGCAGAAAATGCCGTAAAAATCGCGCTGTTGTGGAACGCTGGACATCGAGATGGTGCGGATGGAATTTTATGTTTTGGCGCGATGTCCGATGGTGAAATTCAGCGGCCGGGATCAATCCAAACAATTCCTCGGAACATTCCCCATGATAAATGCGGTAGAAGATGCAGAGTGATTCAACATCTCTACGCAGAGCCAATGGATCAAGCCGATCGGAAAGAGCTTGATCGTCGATAACCCGAGCTGCCCTATGTTGAATGCGGTCAAATGGAAGTAGCTGGTACTGGGGGGCTCCCGCCCAGAGATGAGAACAGTACTCCATGTGGGGCCGAATTTGCGCCTTATAGAGATTTAGGCGTTGACCCGACGTGAAGTACCGTCTCGCCTTACTGAGCACACCAAGCTTCTTTGAGGCCAATTTGGCCTTTCCTTCCAATTGACCGCGGAACTGGACGTTGCTCGAAATGTCGACGCCAAGTATTCCGATATTGGGTTTGGCAGACAGGGGAGTGTTCTCTAAATGAGGAGTTACGACAAATGGTGACTTTTTAGCGGTTAACGCGCAGACTTGTGTCTTTTTGGGGTTGAATTGGACTAAGTTTAGTCGACCCCAGTCCGAGACTTTGGTTAACAAGGACTCGACTTCAGACACAAGTTTGTTCCGGCTCTCGTCGACGTATTCCCGAGAAATATTAGCACGGCCAGTGTACAGTACATCTACAGTGCTATCGTCTGCATAGCAATGAATGTTGCTGATTTGCAGCATGTCATTTATATGCAGAAGAAACAGAGTAGGAGACAGTACACAGCCCTGTGGAACACCAGCATTGACAAATTTAGGATCAGAGCATGCACCGTCGACGACGACCTTGATGCTCCGATCTGCCAAAAAACTGGTGATCCAGTTGCATAATTTCTCGGGAAGCCCATAAGAAGGTAGCTTCGAAAGAAGCGCCTTGTGCCATACCCGATCAAAGGCCTTCGCTATGTCCAGGCTGGCTGCAAGCGCCTCCCCCTTGGTCTCAACTGCTTTTGCCCATCTATGAGTTAGGTAGACTAGAAGATCACCGGCTGAGCGACCACGACGAAAGCCGTACTGGCGGTCGCTAATCAGCCGGTGCTCCTCCAGGTACCGCAGGAGCTGGCAGTTGATAACGGACTCCATTATCTTGGAGAACAAGGAGGTGATAGCTATAGGCCTGTAATTGGACGGGTCCGAGCGGTTGCCTTTTTTAGGGATCGGGTGCACTAAAGCGGCCTTCCAGGATTTCGGGACTACGCCTAATGTATAGGAGTGCCGGAAAAGACGCGTTAAAACCGGTGCCAACTCCGGAGCACATGTCTGCAACACGATCGGAGGGATGCCATCGGGCCCACTCGACTTATGAATGTCCAAGGACAGGAGTGCTTTGCGAACTGCACTTTGCCGGAACTTAACCTCCGGCATCGTTGCATCGCACCGCGGGATTGTCGGTGGTGAATTTCCTCGGTCATCCAAAGTCGAGTTGGACGCGAAGAGAGAGCCCAGAAGATCGGCTTTCACCTTCGCGGCATGGGCCAGCGAGTCATCCTCCGTGTGCAGGGGTGGAAAAGATTTTTTTTTTCTTTATTATTTTAAAAGGGGTTTTGTCACATTTGACAATGTCACCCCCGTAAATCATTGTAACATATTATTGATTACATACATTGTAAACAAAAGTAGTTTTGCCATCAGTATTCAAAAAAGGAAAAATAACATTATCAATAAATTGTCAATATTAGCACGAGTCGTCCCTCGAAGAAATGTATAACTTGATCATATTTAACGCTATATCAGAATTTGGTGAAGCAAGGATGCTGTTACAAATACCCACATTGCTAGAATTAGTGAACAGTTCACGACGCAATTTTACGCTTCGGACACACTCTGTTAAAGAATGCTGAACGTCCTCTATTATTTGACAGTTTGAGCAGTTCGGAGACTCAGATTTTCCCATTAGATGTTTAAATTTGTTTCCGGGGATGTGTCCAGACCGTAGTCTAAACAGAAAAACCATCAATTTCCTACTCATGTCAACACTCTCGAACCATGGACATCGAGGTACCTGACACTGGATGGTCCTATACCATATGCCTTTGGATAGTGACCGTTCAGGGTGGAAAAGATGGCTGACAGAAATTTCCTAAGACAGCCTTGGCGAGAGACCAAAACGCACGTGTTCCCGACGGGAGACGTGCCAGTCTCTCGCCAATTCTGCCAATGTGCTCCGACTTCGCCTTAGCAATGGCGCTTTTGAAGGACCTAGAGGCAAAGTTAAACTCCTTTTTAAATGCGCCGGTATTTACATCACTAGACGCCGACGCGTCAGCCCAGGCTTGGTAGCATTCCCGCTTTCGGCGTAATGCCGTCTTGCAGGAGCGACCAAACCAAGGCTGGGATTTGCCTCCGATGGGCACTGCAGAGAACGGAATAAAGAGTTCCATACCCTGAAGTACCACATCAGTGATAGAGTCAGCAACGACGTCAGGATCATCCGGCGAGAAGCAAATCTGCCCCCATGGGTAGGACGCAAAGAATGACCGCATTCCGTCCCAATCCGCTGACCTATAGTGCCACACGCGGCGGCAGCCCGCAAAGCGAGGCCGTGTTGAGTGCGTGACTGGCACTGTACTCCGGACAAGACAGTGGTCCGACGAACCAAGAGGAGGATCGACGGATACCAGGTAGCCTCCCGGATGAGAGGTCAGCAGAAGGTCCAACAGGGAAGGTGTATGATCCTCCACATCTGGGATTCGCGTTGGCGAGGTGACCAGTTGTGTCAAATCATATGCTAATGCGAAATCGTGAACAGATCTCCCCGCATGATCGGTGGTGCGTGATCTAAGCCATTCGGCGTGGTGGGCGTTAAAGTCACCGAGAATCACGATCTCTGCGGATGGGATCTGCTGCAGCACGGAGTCTGTAGCCATTTGCATGTGCTCAACAAGTCGGTCAGTTTCGTTATTACCGCTATGGGACCTATACAGGCATGCGTAGATTCGCGGATGGTCGTCGCAGTCTATGCGTAGCCAGAGGTTGGATAGGTCCCGCCCTTCAAGGCTGCCGAGGCGTCGAGAGCAGATATCCTCCCTAATGTACACGCACACCCCAGCCCGCGGTACAAAGGAATGTTCCAGTTTGTACCCCGGGTAGGAGAGGAAAGAGGTGTCAGCCGGAGAAGATATCTGCGTCTCGGTAAGGAATAGCAAGGCCGGCTTCGCTGTCTCAAGATGGAAGTGGACGGCGTTCAAGTTGGAATTCAGCCCCCTTATGTTGCAAAAATCCACAGCAAGCGTGGAAGGGGTGGCCTTATGTTGCCTGCTCCGTTTGCCTCGTACACGTGCAAAATTGCCCCCCCCAGAATACGGAGGGCAGCCTGGGCATCCACGCACAGGTGGTGTACGATCTGGGCGTGGACGCCCAGAGAGGGATTCTCCACCGCGATGTACGCTGGTGGTACCCTCCTGGGGTAGATCAACCAAATCTCGCACTGCCATGTTATTTAGTGGTGTGGGGGAGGGATGGGGAGTGGGCCTCCGGGACTCTCACAGACCAAACGAAACGCGACAGTATAGCTGCCACTTGACGCCGGTTTTCTGTGAGAGAGTGGTTCTTCCCCGGGCGTACCGGCCCATTCGGCTGCTACCCGAAAGTGCGCAGCATGGCACTACCACTAGTTGGGTTGACTGATTGCACTGGTGGAATAATCTCTGTCACAAGATTATCCCACCAGCGGGCGATGGGGTCGTCACGTCCCGACGCCGGGCAAAGTATTTTGTATTGTATACTTTTTCTCCCAAACATGACCTCCACGCGGGCGGAGCCGCGAGCAACAGCTAGTAGTATATACTATTTTAAATCATGACGTATAAATTATTAGTTCTTTTGTTATGCAACATTTAATATGAAAAAAACATTAAATAACAGGTAAAATATTTCGCGAGTCATTTTAATCATAGCTTGTTCTTGTTATGGACATCGTGAAATTGTTATGCAATCCATCACCAGGCATACTAGAACTTATCCATAGGATGAGACTCTAAGTTTGTTAATTTCGCATAGCGGTTGGCTTGCAACAAACTTTATCAATCTATACATTGGTAACTTCCTAATTTTAACAGAGTTATTTAGACTTTTGAATCCGATTTAAAACGATTGAAAATTTTAAGTGTTTTTTATGTTGAACATCATAGTAATAAATAGTGTTTACATACATTTTGTAATAACATTGGGTTCGCCGGAAGCTGACAAGCGGATGGAGTCTTTAATTCTTATTTAATTGGTTTCATTAAAATTTAAATATAATTACGCTAAATGTTTATTAATTTTATAGATAGTGTATCTATGTTAATTATTAGTCGAGCTTTTCAATCCAGGACCGGAAGGCGATAGCACTATAGAAGTTAATAAAATTCCATTCATATTATTTTATTTCTGATTAAGATAAATATTTATCATTTATATTATATTTTGGGACTGGAACACAGCCAGGCAGAAAGAGAAAATTAATATTTTGTTTTGTTGACAGTTTCGTAAATATAAGTTTTATTCTAAGGTCTATAAACTTTTATTTATAGCGAATAAACGTTTATGATTGGTAATTTGTTTTTTAAACATTACAATATGTAAATATATTTATATTCTTTAAACTGGTTGGAGGCTGGAGCCTATCGGACACTCGTTCTTTGCTAAGTCATGGCTACGCAAGTTTATAAACAAAACTTGATTACTGCATATGCAAAGAAATATATAATATTTTTTGGCAGGTTGTCATTTCTTGTATTTAAATTACAATAATCTGAATACTACTCGATAATGGGAGATTATAGGTATTTCATAATATTATACAATCTTTAATTGTTGTTTTCTATCATATATGCATTGATTTGTCCTACATAGGTCACACACACTGAAGCCGTGATAGACATAAGTATGGGTGGTTATTATTACGCGGACAAGTGATACGACCTAATGTCACACAGCGAACCATTCAGATTTCACAAGCATACATTTTGCGGTCTTAGATTTGTATCGTGACATTACTACACATTTATTGCAATATTTGCTACAAATATGGATAGTGTTTTTTTTATAATGGGTGATTATAGGTATTTCATAATATTATTCGTATTTTATTATTTCAGTCTGTCTTGATTTTTATAAACGGCTGCTTTACATGACCAGGTTCAAACAACCATCCACTCTGGAATTTCTTGTCTCGCGTGACAATAAAAAAATTAAATTTACTGTCCTAGCTTAAGACATAGACCAAGGACTTAACGGACAGGGAAAGCTGCGTTAGCGCCATCAATCCACAATCTTTGCTCCCCATCTGGTAGAAAACTATTTTATGTTGCATAATTGGTAACTCGTATGTACGATAAAATATTACTGACAATTTTTATAATCAGTCTGCCTTGATGATGATTGTCAATTTTTTTCAAAATAATTTATTGTGTTCTCTTGTCCCAACAAGTGTCCCATCAATTGATATGCAAATAGTGTGGCTATGTGCTTGGCACTTCATTTTAAATGTAGTTGAAAACATAATAACTTGGATTTAATTGTTTGTGTTTCAAGCTAATAAAACTACTAATAAACTAATCTTATTTTTATTATAATATTGCTATCCTTCAAACAATATGGCTGGTCTGATCAACCTATAATTTAATTGTTTATATAGATATCTGTATGTGTTGAAGAGTGAGAATTCACCCATTGAACAATTAGACATTTTCATATGACCTCGAATTAAACACTAGCTGAATTATATAGATGCCAGTATTAAAAAAATATAACTTTTCAATATGGCACATTGTCTTTAAACTAAATAAAGGCGGTCTATAAAGACAAATTTGGTCACAGTTACGGTAAAATGTAGCCACAATGTGATATTTGTCGTTATGTCACAAAACTGAATTCATCCTTAGAATTCAGAAGGTTATTGTTTAAATAACAGAATTTTTTTACTCTTCTCAAAAAAATCCCGTAAACGATGGTTAAATACAACATAAACGTACGAAAGTAGTAACATTATTTTATTTATTTTACAACAAAATACTTGAAAAGTCAATTTAATCAGCAAGTATATCATAATAATTCAACATTCATTAACTTATATTTAGGCTATATGAATTCTTAATATTCGGAAACCATTTATAGGTTTCTTATAGCGAACTAGTTTTCCTAGAAAGCAGTGAAAAGCGATGAAAAGGCAAACAGCTTCCTTTTGAAACGTACTGACTTAGTAGCTTCAATTGGAGATATAATATTTCTGATGCATTCATGAATTTAGAACACTATTTGCTTTAAGATGTTATATTAGATGAAAGACTTCGCTTATTATGCACTAACAGTTAACAGGAGTGGTCTTATCTTTAGACTATTGATTAAAATAACCAAGCAAAGTGTAAAATTTCGTAATTTTTACTTTAAGCAAATATGTTTTGTCTACCTATCCATATTTATACATATTTAACGCCCGTATCCAAATGCCAGTACAATACAGACAGAAAAAAAAACAGAGATTTACTATAAAACTTTTTTGCACATGGTACCACATCTTAAGAAAATAGGTAACGTATTTGCATAATGTTATGAAGTCAAGGAAGTTTCCGTTTTGCGCGTGTGTGCTCAGAATATTATGACCTTCGAAGTGAGATCGTATAACCGTTCCCATCGACGCACAAAACGTTAAGAGCCTGCCGTCACACTTTTGGGAATACACGGATTAGATTAAGTGCGGTACGTGGTTACGTGATATGATTGAACATAAAATAAAGACCTACGGTTGAGTTTCTTGGTGCTTCTTCTCAGACCAGTGGGCATTTCCGAAGCACCGGTAGACTTTAACACTATTATCACATGTAAAAAGTGCCCCTAGTGGCCTAATTTACGAAATAAATAATTTAATTTGCTTTTCTATACCGTGTTTAATATTTATTTACTAGCTGCACCGATGCAATGCCACGTTAAGTAAATATAATTAATTGCGAACAGTTGAACGTTATAGAAGGTTCTGCAAAGCCATCTACCAATTTTTTTTTGGGCCAGGAACCATTGCGGGCATATGAAGAACAGCTCACTAAAGTTTTATCATAATCTGATGAATAGTCCATAGAGGACAGTCATACTTATATATGTTTTTATTTATATAGATGTGCATGCCCCGATAGTCTAAGTGATAGAACATACTACTGCAATAGAGGTCGCGCGTTCGATGCCTCACGCAGCTCTGGCATTCGAAGTTGTGTGCGTATTGTTACTTATTTTTCGCTTTAACTGGATTTGAATGGGATGTGAATTGTCCACAATAATTTGGAAGGTATGAGAAGCCTACTGACGCATATTCTAGCTTCCCACATTACTATAGGATACCCAGTAGTGGGATAAACAGTGAGAGTACAGAGCTTAAGTTTATTGTGAAACTGTGTGTGATCAAAGATGCCTAATACGCATCTTTGTTCAATGCTTCTATTATTCAAGATTCTCATTGGTATTTGTAATGTGAATTTAGCCGATGGTCGATTACGGCGCCATTCGGTGTTATTCTGACAATTTATATCTCGCCAAAACGTTAAGACTACTATTCTAAATGGTCTTGCCTCTCGCCAATCTTATTTCCATCGCGTAAAGAGGAAAATTTATTTGCCTAATCGAAAAATTTGTCAACGTAATTTTATTATATTTAAAAGTTCAAGTTTCCAGTACAAATTATATCCCAAAATTGTGCGGGTTATCATAGTTTCCTTTTTTTTATACCATAGTCCGACAAACGAGACAGTGGGTCACCTGATGTTAAGTGATCTCCACCGCCCATGAACATCCACAATACCGAAAGTATCATGTATGCGCTGTCGGCCTTAAAGGACAGGAATATGGATAAGAGAAGGGAAGGGGGAATCTGGGCCTCCGGATATCTCACTTACCTTACGAAACGCGACAGTAAACTGTCACTTTACGTTGGTGTACGTTTGCTGGTTTTGTGTTAATGTTTCAAAAATAAGACAGTGAAACTGAGTAATGTGAACAACATAAAGTTGTTTATCAAATTGGATTTGCCTGTACCACGAGGTTATGTAACGCGTGTCCGTGTACAGCACTTCGTATCTCGCTCAGACTTTGATGAATGACCTGAACCCGTTTTCTAGACGCAGTGCTCGGCTCTCACGGGGCCTTGTAAAATTACCTTTGTTAGTAAGCGAGTCTTTTGAAAATGTTCGGTTAAGAAAAGTAGTAATACGAAGTGGAAGTTATCTTAGACTATTTATAAAATCAAGTCATCCCTCACAACTACACTTTGCATAACACAGATATTCGTTCAAACAGGTACAACTTTTTATTTAATGCACCGATTTAAATGAAATAAAGACTAAATGTTACCGCAAGATACACTCTATCAGTTTATTGTTGACTAGCTGTTGCTCGCGGCTCCGCCCGCGTGGAGGTCATGTTTGGGAGAAAACGTATACAATACAAAATACTAATTTTCATGAATTTAACTTCAAAAATGACGGATTTTCATACAAACTTTCATCCCGTATTTTACCCCCTTAGGGGTGGTATTTCCAAAAACCCTTCCTTAGTGGATGCCTACGTGATAAAAGGTACCTACTGTAAAAATTTTAAGTCTTTAACCCCAGCCGTTTAGGCTGTGCGTTGATCGATCAGTCAGTCAGTCAGTCAGTTTCTTCTTTTATATATACAGATTCTTTTGTCGTAATACAGTACTATGAACGCGATGCCTTGACAAACAGACAATAATAACAAAAACAATTGTTTTGGGTTCAATATCGATAGTATAACACGATATAATCAATATTTCGCAAAAATACTTAATGTATAGACTACGTGCCTCTTCAACTTTATTATAGTATTGTAAGCCATCTTCGAAAAAACAACTGTACGCACACTGAGTAAAACCGAGTTACACTCCCGCTAGTTTCGTATAGACTCACCCCGCGAGCGTTCCTTTTTATAACAAATCTTCCCCACCGAGTCCACAACCTATCCAATCTACCCACAAATATTTCGTAAGTGACCCCCAAAATTTCCATAAAAATCTAAAGTATCCTTACAGTATAGATAGATTATTATTTTGTACAGAGTATACGTGCATAGGAAAGCGAGTTTCAGTGTGGTTGGAAATTCACAGTGAGTTATAAGTCCAGATTTCGCAAATTGTGCAATTTACAAAAAAGATTTTTTTTTATTCTGGCGCGGCAAAGTGACCACACTGCACCTGATGGTAAGCGCAGTGCCGTCCAGATAGAGTATCAAGTAGCGAGAGACAGTCTATCCCCCGCTACTCAACACAATCATGCCAGCCTGCTGTTTATCTTCTTCATGTTACGCCTAAAGGACCCAGGATCATAGGAGGGAGGGAACACGGTAGCTGGCAAACTGTTCCACAGCTTGATGGTGCGGCAAAAATACGAATTTGCGAACCTCTTGGTTCGGGCCGGGGTAGTAGACACCACGAAGCTGTGGCTCCGCAAGCCAGTACGCGTGGTTCTGGTATGGAAGGGAGAGGATGGGATAAGATCAAACTATTCTTCAGGGCATTCGCCATGATACAGACGGTAGAACACGCTAAGCGAGGAAATATCCCTACGCAGCTGTAGCGGCTCCAGGCTGTTACTCACGTCTGCATCATTCACAATGCGGATGGCCCGCCGCTGCAACCCATCCAAGGCATCGAGAACGTACCTTGCGGAACCGTCCCAGAGGTGCAAGCAGTATTCCATTCCCGGCCGCACCTGCGCTTTATATAAGCGGTAGAGCTGACCAGGCGTGAAAAACCGCTACACCCTGTTCAGGATTCCGACCCTACGTGAAGTGGCGGATATTACGCCCTCGATGTAACTCCTTGGATTAAGATCGCAGCGGATATCCATACCTAGGACACTAAGGTCATTCCGCATTGCGAGTGGAACACCCTGAAGAACGGGGATGGGAGAATAATTCATAGACTTCAATAAAAAACAAATTATGCGTCCCTATAGAATTTGAGGGTTGCCCTCGATTTCTTTGAGATCGCATCATCAGATCCTGACTTGGTGCCAATGGGACCACCTGGGAAGTATAAACAAAAAAAGAATTTCCCGAATCGGTCCAGGAGTCTTCGAGTAATCGGGGAACATACATAAAATAAAATATTCCGACGAATTGAGAAACTCCTCCTTTTTTGAAGTCGGTTAAAATGGCAGATGAATATATAGGTGTTATCAAAAGATTAGCCGCAGTGAAACAAAGGCAGTACGTGTCTACAAACTTTACCTTAAAATGGCTTATCGTGTCAAAGTTGCATCAAGTACATTTCAAGGAAGGCATCCTTAATTCCTCTGGTATCTGGTAATCTGGTAGCCACATATTTGTGAAGTAAATGCTTCAACAATAGCTCATATTTCGAGGAAGTATAAATAATATGTGTGGATATCATACGAAGAATTGATTTTGTCTCAATACTGTTATTATGATAAAGTTTTGTCAAAGAGGTTAATAATAACGCAAGAGTTTGCTAACTAGTTTACTTCGATGAAGACGAAAAATACATACCTACATACATTACAGTTACACTCACGCCGGTAATCCCCGAAGGGGTAGGTAGAGGTGTAACCAGTAGGTACACCACTTTTCGCCGAATTTCAGTCCCATAATGTAATAGGGGGCGAGCCTATCGCCATATCGGGCACGGATATCAGACTCCGGGCTAATACTGAGAATTTCTAGAAAATCCCAATATAACTTTATCCGACCCGGGGATCGAACCCGAGACCTCAGCAAAGCATTCATAACGCATGCGCAATTACAACTGCGCCACCAAGGCAGCCACTTTTCTTTTTATCTGCCATTACAAAGTGACCACATTGCACATTATGGTAAAAGCGCAGTACCGTCCAGTTAGAGTATTATATAGCGAGAGTCAACTAAGCCTTGATACTCGATAGAATCACGCCGGCCTATTACGGCCGTTACTATACAAAATGAGTATTTTAGGCAAAAATATAAGTTAATACTAAGGCTTAGTTTAGATTAAACTTTTAATAGAACCAGAGCGTCTTTGTATGCCTTACACATAATAAATATAAATAAAATAAATCACCCAACAGTCACACACATAGCCCCGATCCCACACTAAGATACGAGTCTTGTGTTGTGGGTATCAGGGACTACAAGAGACTTTCGGTCTCACGACACCCAGACCCCGGACATAAATATCTGTCTGTCACACAAACCTTTGTCCCGGTGTGGGAATCGAACCCACGGCCTCTCGTTTCACAGCCGGCTACTCGCCTACTGCGCCACGGCGGCTGTCAAATAATATTACTTAGGGAAGTATAGGGCTGGTACTTATATTGTAACAGCGATTTCATCTCAGGCTCCAGCTAAGATGTTATCATATCAAATAATCATCAAGTAAGGTAGGTACTAAATCGCGACGTTGTATAATGTATTGTTCGCATGATCAGATAATTCGGAAGTGTTCGCAGACCACGACAGGCCTCTCGTAAATTTCACCTTTTACGAGCGATTTATATAGGCGATAATTCGTTGGACCCATTTGTTATATAAAGATTCTACAGTATTATCTCGTTTATGGCTTCATTTTGTACGCGTTGGTATGGATTTTATGGACACAATTGCATTTGTAGTCTATTAGACAATGCTGCATACCTATATATACCTATCATCCGATAAATAAGTAGGTATGTAATGTAATGTACGTGTATATAAAAGGCTATGTCTTGATTGAGTAACTCAGCATTACCCAAACCAAACTGTTCAGTAAAGATACTTGAAATCTTTAAGTGTTGAAAAAGAGAATTTCAAAATTTACTTGGCATATGGTTCTAGTGTTAACTATAGTACTAAGTCTTGAACTTATGTAATCAAATTAGTAGGCAGTATCAACTTAAAACGCGGAAGGAGGACATAAGCTACTTTATTCTAAAAGAAGGTAAAACGGGTGAAGCCAGCGAAAGAAAGACATAAAAACAATACGATATAAAAAGTATATTAATATTTTTTCATACCTTGTTTCCCTTAAGCCTTTTGAACATATTTAACGAGTTTATGAAACATAATTGAGAGTCAAAGTTGAGTATTTGTAGTAAAATAATATATAGTCGGTTTTAGTAAATGTTTATTTCAACCAAGGAATAAGCCGTTGGAACACAGCGAACAAATGTTTAGGACGTCGACAAATCTGGTACTCTGAGCTAACCATTTGCCTTGTACCCAAATGTCATTAACTGTAGGCGCTAGTAGTTCGCTAAAGCTGAATTTTAGTGATGTAGCAGCAAAGTGGAATGGTAATGAGAAAACAGTCTAGGGCCGAGCGATTACTCCTCAAAGACCCGATAATACCGTCGTTTTTCTTCCATAATCCTGAAAAACTGATGCAGCCCGGGAATTACGTGAATAGCTACAAAAACGATTTCACTAATATAAATAAAACCTTTTGGGTTCCTGTTTTAAATCCAATTCAAAGCTAAGGCAATTTGTTTGGATAAATTGGTTTACGTAACTATTTCACTGGAAACAACACTTATTTTGTTCTTTCACAACTGTTAGCGTTGTTTCTTAATAAGATTGTTTTAAGTTAATTATACTAATGACATTTAATATAAAAACCTTAGGAATGCTCGAGAAAAACAC
Organism: Laothoe populi; assembly: GCA_905220505.1. Taxonomy (NCBI): domain Eukaryota; kingdom Metazoa; phylum Arthropoda; class Insecta; order Lepidoptera; family Sphingidae; genus Laothoe; species Laothoe populi. Next base: position 15,385,164 of record HG992148.1, read on the forward strand.
GAGTGAAAAGTAATTGCCGAAACTGTCTTATTCTTATCTTGACGATATTAATGTTTTCTACATGACATGCGAGCTAAATATTATATGAAGATGATTTATCATGGCAAGACGTTCAGTAACACAATTCATAGCATGAAGTATGTATGTTTATCTATTTATTTATTTGCACATACATTTGATTTTTCTCTCCTTACTAATAATAAATTACTCTGTATTATTTTGTACATCACGTAGCGTCTTTATTTCAACTCGGAAGTTATTCTATAAAACTGTTTAAACGCAGAAGATAAATCTAGTCTTACTTTTTGTCCGGAGACAACTTACAAGAGAATGAATAAGGAAAATGGGACAAACATTCCTACAAAGAAATGGTAGGTAATAGATCAGTGTTTGTTATTGCTCGCTTTATATTCATTTCACCAAAAATTATAGTCGTGGTAGGATTTTTTTTTATAGTATAGTCCGACAAACGAGCCAGTGGGTCACCTGATGTTAAGTGATCTCCACCGCCCATGAACATCCACAATACCGAAAGTGTCATGTATGCGCTGTCGGCCTTAAAGGACATAGTAAGACATAGGGATTAGGGAAGGGAAGGGGGAATCTGGGCCTCCGGATATCTCACTTACCATACGAAACGCGACAGTAAAATGTCACTTTACGTTGGTTTTCTGTGAGACAGTGGTACTACCCCGGTCGAGCCGGCCCATTCATGCTGTAGACAAATATGCCTAGAGCGTGGCTCTACCACTTCCAAACGGTATATTTTACGGATATTCATATAAGGCCGGATAGTGACCACCGTACCCAGGGTGTAGACCGTCGTAGTGGCACACGCAAGTGTGTTGCGTTCCGGATAAGCCAGTGTACATCCGGTTTTTGGCAGGGGGTCTAAAGTTGGGGTACCGAACCCGAAACCTCAGCGCAGCAGTCGTAACGCATGCGCAATAACAATTTACAACTGCGCCGCAAAGGCAACCCTAGCCTAGACCTAGCTTATACAAGGTCATTATTTTATGAAATTACTAGATGTTGCTCGCGGATCCGCCCGCGTGGAGGTTATTTTTGGAAGGAAAGTTATACAATCCATGGAGGCATCTTAAGCTTTTACACCTTTCTATATTTTGCTATCCCATAGGAAGCGTTCATTTTTACGGGATAAAAGTAGACCATGCCATTTTCTGATCCCTAAACTGCCATTATCCAGAAAATCAGGTTGATCCCTTGCTCTGTGAAAAACTAAACTGTCCCATGGGAGCTGTACATTTTTCCGGGTTAAAAAGTGTATGTGCTATTCCAGAGTATAATCTATTTCTGTACCAAATTTGAACCAGGTCCGTACAGCTGTTGTAGCGTGATTGAGTAACAAACATTCATCCATCCAAACATTCGCATTTATAATATTAGTAGGATTAATATGTAAAGAAAGAAACATATTGTATTTGCCACAGACAAACAATATACACAATATGCACTATGTTACAAAGACAAATACTCAGCTGTTACCATATATAAGTATATGGAACAATTTACCATGCATGTTATTATTTATAACAGAATATTATATAAATAATATGAAATACCTACCTAAAGAGTATACGTTGTTATTGTGGAAGAACTATGAATATTATGCCAAACAAAGTCACATGTTAAATATTTAAATTCATGTACTCATTATCGTAATTAATTAACATTTTATTGCATCGATGCTTTCAGCCGTTTGTTTGATGATATTCGAGCATGTGCAATGTACATAGACGCATATTGTAATCAAGGGATATTAGCATAAACCTGTCTGAATTGACAAAGGCTAACTAACTAGTGACAACAGTAGAGGCGAGAGAGCTATTTCGTGCACACTGGAACTGTACTGGAATCAATTTAGTTTAGAATAACTACAATAACACTTTGTATAACATTATTTATTTATTTATACACTTCATATGCAAGGTATATAGGCGGACTTAATGCCAGAGGCATTCTCTCCCAGACAACCTTAGGGTGATGCAGAGATGAACAAGGTAGGTGCATAAGATATAGATGAAAATGGTAAACAAAAAAAACGAATTAACACAATAATATGTACATACATAAATAAATCCAAATACATAACTTATGTATACATATATAGACATAAATATAAAATATATTTCAACTACATATATACTTATGTATATAAATATATATAATATACATTAATTGTGAGATGATTCTGCCACTCCATTCAGCAATAATTGGCGAACTCTCAGCTTAAAAGTCGACCGGCTGGTGCACGATCTGATATCGAGAGGGAGCGAAGTCCAGAGAAGTATTGATTGGATAGTGAAAGAAGAGTGTACGAAGTCAGAGCTGTGAGGGGGACACTTAAGGAGAAGATTGCTAGATGAGCGAAGATTTCTACTGTGACTGTCACAAAGGTATTGAAAGCGTGAAGATAAATAAGAGGGGGGTGTAGCAGACGTAAGTAACGAGAAAAGAGTAGTTAGTGCTCGCATAGATCGGCGCTGGCGAATCGGTAGCCATTTTAATTGCGAGCGATAGACAGACACGTGGTCATATAAGTTTTATAATAAGCACGCTTGTATCGCTGATGTGGCAGGCAGCACTATTAATACATTGACAGTTTGTCAAACTTATTATACTACACACTGCACCACTAGAATAAATTCCAGTTCCAGACACTTATTGTGATTTTCCAAATCGATACCCTGAAACGATTGTAATTGGTTGTCTGCTCGGGACTTCATCAGTTTTTCTACGTAAGAACTTTGCCACAAGACTATGGAGATGGTGTATATTCAATACTAGATCTGCCTGTGACTCCTCTTATTGTCACAAACAGTTATTTTTGTTTAGAAAGCTTGTATTGAAATCTTTTAAAATTTAATACGTGATGCACGCATAAATTAATGACCTGTAGGATAAAACTGTTTTCTTATAGAGGATAGCTGTTGCTCGCGGCTCCGCCCGCAAATATGACATTTGGGAGAAAAAGTATACAGTACAAAATACCAATATTCATGCTTTTAACTTAAAAATGACGGATTATCATACAAACTTTCATCCCCTATTTTACCCCCTTAGAAATACTACCCGTATTTCCAAAACCCTTCCTTAGTGCATGCCTACGTGATAAAAGGTCCTACTGTCAAAATTTCAAGTCTCTAACCCCAGCCGTTTAGGCTAAAAATAAAAAATAAAAATCTTTATTCATCATGTAGGCATATAAAAGGCACTTATGACAGGTCAAAATACAAATGGAAATTCTCCATACGGGAATGAGTAATTATGGTTAGTGGCGTAGGAACTTGGAATCTACCATCAAGGGCTGGTAGGCAGGGATACAACGTCGAGGATAGGACTGGAAAAGGAGAAAAGAGGATGACCGGAAAATGAAAGGAATCATGATCGTCGGTAAAGGAACTGACGGGAGATGATGATCAGGACAGGAATGGGAGGGGAGAAGTTGAAAGGAAACAGGACGGATTTGGAAGGAAAGTAAACCCTAGTCTAGCTAACCTACCAGCCTTTCACTAACTATCTAAGCGATGACGACCCGAAGAAGAAAGGCAGAAAGAAACTCCGGGCTTATTTTTTTCGTCATTAATTGTAACATTTTTTTTCTTCACATTATAATAAATTTATAAACATATTGTATCAATATATGGATTAATGCATACATAGCACCGTTAAAACGTAAATCTTGATAACATATAAAAAAAAAACAAATTAAAGGGTGTATCATTGCATTAAATCCACATTTACAATAATTGACCATACATTGGCATATACCTACGTTGAGACAATTTATATTTAAAATATAATTCAAAGGCATACACTTTATAAACTGAACGATCGATCGGTGGCTGTGCGTTGATCGATCAATCAGTCAGCCAGTTTCTTCTTTTATATATACAGATTAATTTGATGGACAAGTCTAATTCTTGTATCTTTTATAATAGATTTTGTTGCCACGGAGTAGATACTTGTATTTTAATTATATTACAATTTTTTAATTATAAAATTAGGAACGGGTCTTAATCGCGCAATATAACGTCGGGAAATAATTGTGGTATTTATACCATTATAATATTGCGCGATTAAGACCCGTTCCTAATTTTATAATATGTATTCAAATCGCGAGAGTCTAAAAACAATTTTTAAATTTTCTTAATATAAAATATTATTGAAATAGAACAAATTTTACGAATTATATCGCGGCTTATTTTACTTTTTTAACCCGACGTTTCGAAGACTTTACAGCCTTCATGGTCACGGGACAGACTGAGTTGTATGTCGTCACAAAAGTATAGTGCAATAAATTTATTAGACATTAGGTGCTGTTGGTGGCTTTTATAATCAGAATTAGTGCATTTATTCACAATTTTAGTCTTTTTAGGGAATCACTGGACCCGTCAGTATAGCGATGATACATAAAGATCTTAGTTAAACACGAATCCGAAGATTAACTCTACCATCGGAAGTCTGCCGACGTTCCAGTATAATAACCACATCTAAAATAAATAATCATAAATTCATATCACACTATGAAAATATATGCGTATTCATACATGACAATAAGAACCAAAAAAATATATACGTATAGAATTTAAAATCTACTTTTGTATGTTAGGTAATAAGATATACCTCTCTAATGCTTACAAGACCTCTTTTAATGTATTTGCTTGTAAGTAGGTATATTTTTCCAAAGCTTAAGTGGCTTCGACATTTATATGGGTTTCGATAGAATCAAAGGTTCACAATTCAACTCACAAGGGAATGAGCACAGCCATAATGTTTTCCCTTAAGTGGCTATTTAATCATGGATTGAAGTATAACCACATACATCGCAGTTTTATCTATCCTAATAATATTCTTAGTATAAATACGAATATATATCTACAGCGAAATATTTGTCTACAGCATGAATGGGCCGGCTCGACCGGGGTAGTACCACTGTCTCACAGAAAACCAACGTAAAGTGACAGTTTACTGTCGCGTTTCGTATGGTAAGTGAGACATCCGGAGGCCTAGATTCCCCTTCCCTTCCCTTCCCTAATCCCTATTCCTGTCCTTTAAGGCCGACAGCGCTTACATGACACTTTCGGTATCGTGGAGGTTCATGGGCGGTGGAGATCACTTAACATCAGGTGACCCACAGGCTCGTTTGTCGGACTATGCAGTAAAAAAAAGTGGTAAAATTGAGAATAATTAATACTTGGGATTAGAAAACGGGTGTATATTCTAATAATTTTTACTTAACATAATTTTTTCTCGACTCGCACCACATTGTAACATTGTGTAGAGTTTTGTAATATTTATTACTTGTGACTAATCTATTCCTCTTCGACTGATAGGTCACGTCAATTGTATGTTATTTTATTTACACAAGTGCAATTTAATATTATTTTATTTCTTTACGAGAATCGGCCTCGTGTACGATGACGTTATATTGGCAAATGGAAAATTTGTTGGAAATGTTACAAACTAAAGCATTGTATGTAATCGTATGTAATAAATACATTATTGACAACTTCCGTGACGCGGCGGAAGAGTTGCCGTCTGTGAAACGAGAGGCCGCGGATTCGATCCCTGCACTCAAATAAATGATTGTCTAATCCATAAATATTCGAGTCTGGGTGTTGTGAGACAGTTGTCACACGTATCTTTTGATACCCACAATAGAAGTTCGACCTATGGGGTGATGACTATATCTGTGAATGCTGGGCGTATTTTTTATAAGTAATTACACCCAACACGAGAAAGCCGATTTCCTGTATGCTTGATTCCCTTTGTGACACTTTACTAGTTTAGACGTCACTGTCGGCTGTGAATCGTGATGTCAATAAGGAACCTGAGGGGTTACTCTTGACACTCGATTCCAATTTAAAATTGGGATTGGGTTCGATAACGGTACAATTGGCACTATTGAACGCAACACCAGCGCACGATTATACTGAATATGGCGCAATTTATAGTAACTAAATGAAATAGAGTATTTATGATCGCTAGTTCGTAAATATTCTATTTCATTTATATGAGTGAGTTACGTATTCCAATATCTTCTAAATTTTAATTTAAACTGTATCGATTTCGAGATTGAAATTGATTTCAAGAGTAGGCCTACTGGTACCTGATACCCACAAATACAAGATTCGTATATTTTCTTTATAGATAAAGAAAATATACGAATACAGTCAGTGGTAACCGAAATACCACTGACTCATAACAACTCATTTCGCAATGTAGACGCTCAATAAGAACAGATTTTTCGAAAATTAACCCGGAAGGGGGCAAATTAAGAGATGAAAGGAACGGTTGTATGGAATTCCGTCTTTTTTTTAAGTAACAAGCACGAAATTTCATACACCATCTGCTTCTAGTTAGAAATATATGTACACGTGTATTGGAGTTTTTCCAGATGATATCCCTAAAAGGGTGAATTAGGGGTTGAAAGTTTTACTATAAAACAAAAGAGACTGTTAGAATACGTTGCCATAGAAACAATGTAAAATAAAATAAATAAATAAAAATCTTTATTCATCATGTAGGTATATAAAAGGCACTTATGGTATTACAGGTCAAAATACAAATATTTAATTGTAATATTTTTTTTCTCATTATAATAAATTTATAAACATATTGTATCAATATATGGATTAATGCATACATAGCACGGTTAAAACGTAAATCTTGATGATAATATATAAAAAAAAAACAAATAAAGGCGTGTATCATTGCATTAAACCCACATTTACAATGACCATATACCTACGTTGAGACAATTTACATTTAAAAGATAATTCAAAGGCATACACTTTATAAACTGAACGATCGATCGGTCGTCTATATCAAATGAATGTTAAATGTTCGGAATGAAAATAAATCTTTTGGCGACTTGGTTTCGAAATATCTTTATTATTTATACATACGAAATTTGAATTAGGATGTAGGTACTATACATATAAACCATCGGGAAAAAATAATCTACATTATGACAAAATCTGTTTCAAAATCCGTTACGTGGTTTCAAAAGAGTTTGTATATACAGACAAACGGTATAAATTACTTATAGCGATTTGGCGATAATTGTATGTTGTCTGACCGGTCATCCGTTTTGAGGATCGGATGCACCTTGGCCTCTCTCCAAGATTCAGACAGAACATCTGAGAGGTAGTACGATCAGTACAGGTACATCAGTGCAGGAGATAGCTCCTTGGATGCGATTTTTCTCCTATAAAATAGTACCACGCGGGCGGAGTTGCAGGCAACGGCTAGTAAAAAATAAAAACACCTTAACTTCTTTCGCTTCGAAAAATAAAATTATAAGGCATATGACATGTGGACAGTTTTATAAACAATAACGCTCACTATACTATTTTTAAACAAAGGGAAGCAAACAATACAGTTTAGATATAAGTAATTGCATATGGAAACCACAACAATACTCACCAATCATAATATATCTTTATGATAATAATATTAGCTCTGTCCTAAATACTTTTCCACTGCTAGGTAGGGACTTTCTTTAATACTAAGAGGAGTTAGGACTTGGTTTACAACGCAAACCTAGTGCGGATTAATAAACTCAAATAGTTTCTAAATTATTTTTGCAATGTTCTCCGCTAAAGATAAAACAAATATACCGACAGTCATAACTTCTGACTCTACACTAGGTCAAACTAGGTATAAAGAACTACGAGCTACGGTCCCACAACATTTAGACCCGAAATAAATGGATCACACAAACACTTGTACAGTCCTGTGCGAGAATCCTCTTGATCTTTTAATGTTTTTATGGTTCCACATAAATTCAGTGATTTTGTCAATGTCAAGTATGACTGTGCGAGAATCGAACCCATCTTGTTTTTAACCGACTTCAAAAAAAAGGAGGAGGTTCTTAATTCGACGTATATTTTTTTTATGTTTGTTACCTCAGAACTCCGTCATTTATTGACCGATTTGGAAAATTCTTCTTTTATTACAGAGAATATGCTTCCAGATTGGTCCCATAGAATTTTTATCAAAATTGGTTAAGTAGTTTGGTTTTATAATCAAAATAACATGAAAAATTATGTTGACCGAATATACGAAACTGTGAATTTTGCTTTTCTGTGACTTTTTCAGTGATGTTTTCTTTTGTTACTCTATCCAACGTACCTATTTTATATTTGTACAACTAAAAAGCAAAAAAATAATTATTACGTTTTAAATAAAAATAAAACCGTCTTCAAAAAACCCAGACACGACTAAAAAGTAAAAAATAATTGGTTACATATTTACATCAATTAATTACATACAATTTAAATCAATTATTATTTCACAGTTTCGTATATTCGGTCAACATAATTTTTCATGTTATTTTGATTATAAAACCAAACTACTCAACCAATTTTGATAAAAATTCTATGGGACCAATTCCAGACGCACGATGAACGACGGGATGTTTACCACTTGCTTACGCACGCTGTAAAACAAACATTACATAAACATAGAATCAATTACCTATTAGGATGGCGAAGATATCTCAGGTTTAACAGCTAGTAAACATTACATATATACACTCACGCCTGTAATCCCCGAAAGGGTAGGCAGAGGTGTAACCAGTAAACCCACTTTTCACAGAATATATTACGTTCCCATGTGATGGGGGCAAGCATAAACTTATAGCGTCATCTGGGCACAATTCGAGACTCTGGGCTGATACTGAATATTTCTAAATAGAAAAACCCAATACCACTTTACCCGACCCGAGGATCGAACCCGGGGCCTCAGCACTTACAACTTACTTACACCACGCAATTACAACTGCGTCACCGAGCAGACAGGCTACTAAACATTCTAAGTCTTAATAATGTGTATTAATTACTAATTGAAAACCTTCCAACACACAGCAACCAATCATTGTGTCAGTGTCATCATGTATCAGTGGGGTAGTAGTCAGCTTTCCGCGGAAACCACTAGTATTTCTTCACTGTTAAAGCCAGATATTATTAACAATGAATTTTGCTAATATTATAAATGCGAATGTTTGGATGGATGGATGGATGTTTGTTACTCAATCACACCAGAACTGCTGAACAGATCTGGTTGAAATTTAGCACAGAGATAGGTTATAGTCTACATAGGCTACTTTTTACCCCAGAAAATATATGCTTCCTGTGGGATAGTTTTATTTTTCTTTTACACAGAGCCCATATCGACATGATTATTTGCATAGTGTTAGTTGAGGGGTCTTTTTTTTTCTCTCGCGGGGAAAGCGTTTTATTACTGCCGCCCGCTCCGGAGGGAAGCGGATTAAGAATAAAACGGGTATGCTGGACTAGCCGGTCTTACGACCCAGCATCCCCCTCGCACGGATGATGGCTATCCGTGCTGCCGCTGGGCCGAGTCCCTAACCCCTATGTACACTCCACCCGACACTACCAGCTAAAACCCCGCGGTGGCCTTACTATTCGCTGCGCCACCAAACGCTGCGGTTTGCGCAGCAAGGCGACGCAGCGGGGTTTTAGGGACTCGGCCCATACGGGACATCCGTACAGGGCCATTGACCGCACGACTCCGGCGTATAAACTTCGGCAAGGGTTACCAGGTCCCTCCAGGTTCGGCAGCAGGCGTCCGAGCGCGCCGGCCGCCCGCACCAATTTCGGCGACAACTCCTCGAAATGGGCTCGGAAATCCCACCGGCTGTCCAGAATCAATCCCAAGTACTTCATTTTACAGCCGATGGGAATCCGCAACCCCTCCAAATCGATGTGGGGCTCTAAAGGTGGCCGAATCCGAGGCCTGTGAAAGCAAAGGGCCTCGGTTTTGGCCACCTTAAGGCCCAGTCGCCGAATCCTGCCCACCACCTGTTCAGTTGCGAACGAGGCAAGCAGGGTGGCCTCCTGGAAAGACCTGGCTGTCGCTGTTACTAGCGTGTCGTCTGCATAACAGACGACAGCGACGCCTCGGGGGTTCGTACCACGGAGCACCCAATCGTAACCGATGTTCCACAGGAGAGGGCCCAGGACTGAGCCCTGTGGAACACCGCATGCCATCGCTCTTCGGTGCCACCTGTCGGCGCCCGGATACACTATGTACCTATCTGACAGATACGAGCGCACCAGACGCCGGAGATACAGTGTCACCACATGGTACCGCAGTGCTTCCATTATGCAGGCCCAGGGCAATGTGTTGAACGCGTTGGCGATGTCTAGAGACACCGCCACCACTACTTCACCCCGAGCCACTGCATCCTCCGCTTGTGCCTTGACCCGCAAAATCGCGTGTACTGTAGATCGGCCTTGCCGGAACCCATACTGGCACTGTGCCAAGTCCGGCCCGACCCCTTCAAGATGCTCGACGAGGCGAGCGTGAATGATACGCTCGAAGAGCTTGCAGACCTCGTCGAGCAACACGATGGGCCGGTAGGTCGATGGCGACTGTGCGGGCCGCCCCTCCTTCTTGAGCAGGACCAACTTCCCAGTTTTCCACTGAGACGGAAAACGGCCCTGCTCCAGGCATGCGGAGAACAGGCCACGGAGCCTAGTCCCCAGATGCTCGAAGGCAGCGCTCTCTTCGCCTCCCTGTGGAGGCCGTGAAGCAACCGCTCCTGGTCCTCGTCGCCGGGAAGACGGATTCGGCGACGACGATGTCTGGCGAGACGACGGAGGGCGGCCACGCAGGAGACACGTAACCGCATGAGTTCCGCCGACCACCAGAACACCTGGCGCTTCTCGGGAAAACGTCGGACTCGGGGCATCGCTGCGTCGCAGACGCGCGACATCGCTGTCCCGAACCACGACGCCTCCTGCTCGTCCTGCATCGGTCCCTCTGGTGCAGGGAGCCACGCCTGGGCCAGAGCGGCTTCCTTCAGGGCCTCAACATCGAGGCGTTTTACTGACCAACGCGGGCCGTCCGACCGCGAGCCGGTCGGTTCTCCACTGGACTGGGAGTTAGGGGACAAGGCGACGTCGAACCGAATGTATCGGTGATCCGACAACGTCCACCAGAACTCTCCAGTCACGGACACGACGGGCAATAGCTGGGGTGGCGAACGTGAGGTCCACCACCGATCCGCCATTATGCCGCACGCACGTGTTAACCGACCCGCGATTCACGACGGCCAGGTTGGCCGAGATCGCCCATTCCTCCAGGGCCTCGCTACGCCTGCTGGTCACCGACGAACCCCAAGCCAGAGACTTGGCGTTGAAGTCACCGGCAACGAGAACGGGGCGAGGCTGACTGTCTTGCACCACCAGGGCCCCCAGCCGAGTGAGAAAGAGCTCGAACTCGGCCAGGGATCTATTGGGGGAGAAATACACACCCACAATCCAGACCCCCCCCAACAGAACCGCCACACATCCCGACCCCTTCACTACTTTTTCGAAGGGCGGGGAGCCGGCAGCGCCCCGAGTGATGACGGCCACCAAACCGTTAAGGTCCCCTGCCCAGTCTTCCCTGGGGGGAACAAAATAAGGCTCGGCGACCACAGCCACTTGTATTGACCACTGCGCCATGCTCTGGACTAGCAGGTCCTGGGCCCGGGCGCAGTAATTAATGTCCGCCTGGAGGAAACGTTGCGCCATATTAATGGGCAATCTCCATCTGCTCCTCTACGGGGAGCGCTGTTGGCTGGGTCACAACCCCCGTTCCCCGACCACGATTTGCGTAGTTGAGGGGTCTGGGAATGTCATTCGACTTTTTATCCCTGAAAATGAAATCCCGTTCCTATGGGATAGCATAATATAGAAAGATGTATTAGCTTTTTAATGTCTCCATGAATTTTATACCGTTTCTTTCAAAAATAAAAATCACGCCGGCGAAGCGGCGCCCACAAGCTAGAATACACATCAATTCGAAATATCATAGATACTCTTGGTGTTGACATAAAGCCGGTCTATCACATAGACCGACGATTGTTACAATGAATTAATAATGTAATTCGTGTATGAAAATGTGTAGAGCCGGTTGCTGATCGCCTAATGACCGGCGCAACTGTTTTACTTCAATGTGGTGCAAGCCAATTTACGTTTTGTCCGTAAACTAAGCTGTGTAAATAATTTTCAGCCCACTAAATTTATGTGCGACGTGTATTTGTTTCAAAATTATTCGCGGTAATTGAATAATGCAATGGCCTAGTTATTATACCTATATTTTGTTAAAATTAAGGGAAATGAAGTGGAAATGAAATTACTTTTATTATTTTTCTCTAGACTTTTATATCGTGTGATTAAAATAGAACCGCGGAAGTTGGAACGTCTCCAAAGATGACGTTTATTGCACATCTTTTTATTTGTTATAAAAGTCGCCAAGCAAAAATGCAGTTTTCAATTTACTTTTCAATTTATATAAAACTAAGCTATATTTTTAGTTCCAGTTGTTGGAAGCGTCCATGTGCTGTGAAACCATGACGACCTTGATTCGATTCTGAGGTCAGATGTATAAAATTAGGATTTTGATTTTAAAAACACATATTTCCAGGATCTTGACACCAGTATGGTCCAAGACCCTCCTGAATCACACAATGAAAAGAAAATCTGTTCACCGAACTGTAGGTACATAAGTTGCATCTCCGTTTACGCCTACGGAAATGCAGTCGTGAGATTGTATTGTGTTTTATTATTTTACATTAATAAAAGATAAGATAAGACGCATTTTTATAATAAATTTCGTAAAAAGATTTTATATGAAATTTAAAAGAATTTGATTAAAAAATAAGACAATTTTATTACCCGCAAAATGATAACCGTAGGCGAGGGAAAATGAGATTAAAACCGGTCAAGTGTGATACTTGACGTGCGTAATTAAAGGTCCATTTCGTCGAGCACTCAGTCAATTTTTATCCCTCGATGATTTCATAAGCTTGAATTAATTGGAAAAAAGCATCATCTATTCATTTACATTATTAAATTGGTTATAATTATGCAGTACAGTATTACAATATATGAATTTATACTATAACCGCCAGTATTATACTCTCTTGTAAGACTGCAAAAAGCCAAAGAAGGTGAATATTTAGGAAAAACGCATATTCGTACTATAAATCCATAACAATATACTATAATCATTTGAATATACTTATCTTGTGTCGTGAGTGATCAGAAACTACCAGAGACTTTCAATCTCACAAAATACAGACCCAAAAAATTTTTTTTGGATGACATAAACATTTGTATCGGTGCGGGAATCAAACAGCTGACTATCGCTCTACGCAATGCCACTAACGTCCTGGACGGCACTGCGCTTACCATCAGGTGCAGTGTGGTCACTTCCATGCCGGAAAAAAATGGTGTCAAAAGGTAATAAATTAAAGTATAATATTGTTTTTAGTTATCTATGTAAACAATTTAAACGGTAGGCAGCGGCTTAGCTGTGACCTGGCACTGCAAAGTCTATGGGCGGCGGTGTCTACTTACCATCAGGTGGCCCGTTTGCTCGTCTGCCTATCCAGACAGTAAAACAAAATAGACTTTGGGATGACCGATCAAGAACTGCGACGGCGACGCACGGCAAACACAGGACATAACGACACTGTTGTATCAAATTATTTCACACAGCACTGACAGCGCGTTCTGTATGTCGAGCTCTAAATATTTTCGATACAATACGAACGTGTCGCTTTCTCGCGCTTCTTATGAAATATTTCTATATTATTAGTTATTGATGATAATGCTATGTTATAAAAAACGGTGATAATCTATCAGGTGGAACGGACTGCTGAAATGGATGTTGTTGGATTTGAACTCAATACCTAGGATACATTTATTTATTTTCAAAGTTATGTATACATTATCGGACATCGCTCACTTTACGTCGAAGAAAACATTGTGAGCAAAGCTAAATATTTGAAATTATCCAAAAATATTTCCGAAGGCATGTGAAGTGTACCAACCCTCAATATCTGGGAAGACAAAAGGGCGCAAAGTGCACTTCAATAACGGATTATCCATTTTCCGCAATTTAACCGTGTTAGATGGAGTACCTGTCCTGTCGTATTACAGTCTGTAACACACTGGATTACTTTATCCTTTAAAAATATTTTACTCAGTCATTACGTTCATTATACTTATTTAAATACGAAACATATATTTAAAATTCTGTGACATAATTATAGTTGCGCATAAATTAAGATACAATGTTATTTATTATCAGTATGTATGATAATAACTGTCCAAAAACAACAGACATTAAAATTCAACTGCCCGACTGCCTCGGTGGCGCAGATGTTATTGCGCATGGGTTACGCCTGTTATTACGGTCTCGGGTTCGATCTCCGGGTCGAGTAAAGTGATATTGGGTTTTTCTATTTAGAAATTTATTTTATTTCTAAAATAAAGAGTTTAAAAAGTTTATTCTAATCAATAATATTAGATCAGAGATTATATGAAACTAAAGTATTCAATATACATACATACATATACACTTACGCCTGTAATCCCTGAAGGGGTAGGTAGTACACCCACTTTTCGCCGAATTTATTACGGTCCCATAATGTGATAGAGGGTAAGTCTTATAATCAGTATCAGCCTGGAGTCTGGAATTGTGCCCGGTATGGCGATAGGCTCGCCCCCTATCACATTATGGGACTGTAAAAAATTCGGCGAAAAAAGTGGGTGTACTGGTTACACTTCCGCCTACCCTTTCCTGGATTGCAGGTGTGAGTGTATAGATGTATTAAAATTCAAAAAACCACAAATTATTTAATAGTTAACAGATACTTTATTTATAGTCTTAAAAGTACAGTTCAAAAACGGTAAACTAAAATTTTAAAGACAAACCAAAACTAACGAATACGAACCTCATGACACGAAATAAATCAACCTTTTCAAAAACCATTTACAGGTACTCATATAGTCCTAAAAGTACATGTCTAAAAACTGTAACCAAAAATGTAAAAGACAAACCTAAACTAACGAATACAAACCTGACATGAAATAAATCAACCTTTTCAAAAACCATTTACAGGTACTCATATAGTCCTAAAAGTACATGTCTAAAAACTGTAACCAAAAATGTAAAAGACAAACCTAAACTAACGAATACAAACCTGACATGAAATAAATCAACCTTTTCAAAAACCATTTACAGGTACTCGTATAGTCCTAAAAGTACATGTCTAAAAACTGTAACCAAAAATGTAAAAGACAAACCTAAACTAACGAATACAAACCTGACATGAAATAAATCAACCTTTTCAAAAACCATTTACAGGTACTCGTATAGTCCTAAAAGTACATGTCTAAAAACTGTAACCAAAAATGTAAAAGACAAACCTAAACTAACGAATACGAACCTCATGACACGAAATAAATCAACCTTTTCAAAAACCATTTACAGGTACTCATATAGTCCTAAAAGTACATGTCTAAAAACTGTAACCAAAAATGTAAAAGACAAACCTAAACTAACGAATACAAACCTGACATGAAATAAATCAACCTTTTCAAAAACCATTTACAGGTACTCATATAGTCCTAAAAGTACATGTCTAAAAACTGTAACCAAAAATGTAAAAGACAAACCTAAACTAACGAATACAAACCTGACATGAAATAAATCAACCTTTTCAAAAACCATTTACAGGTACTCGTATAGTCCTAAAAGTACATGTCTAAAAACTGTAACCAAAAATGTAAAAGACAAACCTAAACTAACGAATACAAACCTGACATGAAATAAATCAACCTTTTCAAAAACCATTTACAGGTACTCGTATAGTCCTAAAAGTATATGTCTAAAAACTGTAACCAAAAATGTAAAAGACAAACCTAAACTAACGAATACAAACCTGACATGAAATAAATCAACCTTTTCAAAAACCATTTACAGGTACTCATATAGTCCTAAAAGTACATGTCTAAAAACTGTAACCAAAAATGTAAAAGACAAACCTAAACTAACGAATACAAACCTGACATGAAATAAATCAACCTTTTCAAAAACCATTTACAGGTACTCATATAGTCCTAAAAGTACATGTCTAAAAACTGTAACCAAAAATGTAAAAGACAAACCTAAACTAACGAATACAAACCTGACATGAAATAAATCAACCTTTTCAAAAACCATTTACAGGTACTCGTATAGTCCTAAAAGTACATGTCTAAAAACTGTAACCAAAAATGTAAAAGACAAACCTAAACTAACGAATACAAACCTGACATGAAATAAATCAACCTTTTCAAAAACCATTTACAGGTACTCATATAGTCCTAAAAGTACATGTCTAAAAACTGTAACCAAAAATGTAAAAGACAAACCTAAACTAACGAATACAAACCTGACATGAAATAAATCAACCTTTTCAAAAACCATTTACAGGTACTCATATAGTCCTAAAAGTACGTGTCTAAAAACTGTAACCAAAAATGTAAAAGACAAACCTAAACTGACGAATACGAATCTCATGACATGAAATAAATAAACCTTTTCAAAACCATTTACAGGTACTCACTATCCTCGGTTAGTGCGAGACATGAGGCTAAAGGGATAAGCTAGGTTCACGCTGCGAAGGCTCCTCATAAATTTAGTCGGGACAGTTTCCTTCCTCCCGCGCTTGCACCGCCGGACGCAGCACAACTTTTCACTTTACATTTCCGTGTGGCCGCAGTTACTGAGTAAACGGCATGAATAAGTCTACTGAATAAAAATACACTCACGGTCAGGGATTTTTGATGCTTAGTAGTTTTAGTGACTATATTTTCGGCATTGAATGACATGTTTGCCTTGAGCGTAAGGTTGCCTGTATTTATTTATGGTAATTTCAGATACTTAACTCATTACTCTTGAACTGCATTGATAGGAATTAACTTCTGTATGAAAACATAAGGTTTTTACCTTTTACGGTAGGCAGCGGCTCTGATGTGCGCTGGCATTGCAGAAGTCTATGGGTGGCGGTGACTACTTACCATCAGGTAGCCCGTTGGCTTGTCTGCCTATCCAGCCACAAAAAAAGATACTGTGACATATGTATAGATAGTTAGCCACCATGGCGCATTAGTACTTAATTATAAGCGAAATGCCTATTACACTCAGCGTGGGCAATTTTGTAGCATTTACTATAATTTTAAAGGTAACGAACTATGGTAGCAAATAAGCTTTGTTAATAATATATTAGCTTATGCTCACTAGCTCAACCGATGTGCGTCATTTTCTAAAATAAAAAGTAGTTGTTTTTTAACATAATGTAGCCAATTCTTCTCAGAGACGGTGTTGTTTTGTATTGATTAAAATACATTAGAATCGGTTCAGTGTTTCGAGATATACCTACAAACTTCCAATCAAATATTATTTAATAATACATAAAAATAATACAAGCCCTGTATTAAACATTGTCCCACAGCTGGGCACGGGCCTCCTCTACTAATGAGAGGGGTTAGGCCTTAGTCTACCACGCTGGCCTAATGCGGGTTGGTACAATTCACATACCTTCGAAATTCATATAAGAATACTCAGAAATGCAGGTTTCCTCACGATGTTTTCCTTCACCGTTAAAGCAAGCGATAATTAACATTTTAATACACACATAATTTTAGAAAAGTCAGAGGTGTGTGCCTCTTGGGTTTCGAACATACGACTTTCGTCTTGACAGTCCGTACCACAACCAGCCTAGGTGCTATAATCAAATATTCTTTATTAGCTCAAATATTTTATGCAAGTAAATAAATAAGTTTACGATATAGAAGTACTCAGGGGAATAAAATATAATACCAGGCTTATTAATATTAAGATATGACTTACAAACCTTATTAAGTAGCCCAGATTAAGGCTTACAAATGTGCCGGGTTTTTTAGCGTCAAACTCCAGATAAAGTTACACACTAGATGTCTCAGTACGTCAAAGTAACGTGTCGTCTCTGCTAGTTTGCATGCGCATAGGAAGTATCCATTAAAACTTGCAATTGACTTCAATTCTGCCAGTAAAGTTAGAATTAGTTTCCTGAACTAAATCATTAATCTTTTTAACTTGTTTCCTCATATCGTTCTTTGGCTTAATACATTCTGGCGCTTGATTGTATCATGCTTCTTAGCTTTATTTATTAATATATTCATCATTGTATAACAATTTTGGAGGAGGAGCAGATATGCATATAGATATGAGTATGGTAAGTAGGCAGGCATGTTAATAATTTAATCTTAATTGAAATTGAAGTTATCATTCAATATGTATTGAATAATAACTTCATCATATTTTCAATTAAGATTATGATATATCGCAGCATAAATTAATGCAAACCAGAGGCTTCATCAAGTTCATTATTTAGTTCAAGTGACTTTAGATATGAGTGTTTAAGATCTATATCGATGCATTATATACTGACCTAGTTGCATGATAACTCCTCTCGACTAAAACATACAGCGTTTACGTTTCACGCCTTTCTACCGAAGAGATAGGCAGAGATGCAACTATTAAACCGACGCCCTAGCTTATTTCCCTCCTGTGAAATGATAGTGGCAAGCCTATTGGGTACGAATTCCAATGCCGGAGAACTAGTGTGATTTTAAGAAACAAAAACTCGAAAGATTGTGATTACTCGATGTGGGATTTGAATCAAAGACTTTTCAGTTTCTCATCCTATATACGTCATTAGTACAATAAGGAGAGGTTAACGATAATATTGCGATGTTTGGCCTAACTACTTGCGGTCTTATTCATAATGAGTTATCGGAGCTTCATAAGGCAGTTAATAAGAGCTTGTTAAAATACGTTGAGCGTTTTATCTCTATTGAGCCATTATGAATAACATTTTTAACAAACTCTTATTAACGGCCTTATAAAGCTCCGATAACTCATTATGAATAAGACCGTTGGTGTATAATATAATGTTCATATCGTGTAAGGTCTTGTAATGCTCAGAAAGTGTGGAAAACACAACAATATATCCTGAGAAGTTATCTAGTCACTTGTGTGAAAGGATCTTACACAAAGTTTGATATATGGACGCCGCAAGCTGTCATCTGTGTCATCCCTCAACTGTTTCCTTTATAAGCTGGTTCAATGATGTGGAAGGTAATGAATTTATATATTATAATAGAATACAAGCATTTGCTCGCAGCTACGCATGACATCGTTCATCGTTCATGAGTTAAAATACAAGCGAAAATCAACTTTATTTCCATATTATTAACGTTACAAATACGCTTAATACGCACGACAATAAGGGCGAGTATTACCAGTGTTTGTAGCTGGCTACCAAATGATATATAACTGGTTAAGAATAATACCGACTTCTAAGACGTGTGTCTACCGTAGCTGGCCAGAATTATACTACTTAATTATAATTATATTCACACCCCGTAGTCCACGGTCCGGTCGCTTTAAAAGCTGATATCCTCATACTATTTAGACATAAATTGTTGATAACGTAACGTGTCAACAATACAACACCCTCGTCTTTACGGTACTCTTTTGTTTTTTCATAAAGTTTAGTACATTTTATATGACCCACCGTGAGTATATTAAACTTGCCTCTAATGAATGCTGTCGGTTATCGTGCGCCCTTTGTTATTATACAAAGAAAATAAACCATAACAACGAGTGACGGGAGTTATTGATGTTTTTATTTTTTATAATGATTACTTTTATTAAAAAAGGAGATTAGGTACTGTATAAATTTTGTGATGTATGTTAACGTCTAGTCTACTTATAAATGATTGTCAAGATTAGAAGAGTTCTGATTTTTTCTGTTTCTTAATTCGATGTGATTTTTTGCTACTTTTTTATGTATGTACTTCGATTTCTCAAAATATAAAATTGGCTAATATCTAATAACGGAATTTAGAGTAAAAAAGGAAACTAACGAACATTAGAAAAACATATCGCATTGAGTTTCTTGTATTAGAAGTGACATACTTTAAATAAATCTAATTATATAAAATTGTAAACAAAATGTTTCATTGACTTTCAATATGATTTCAAAAATGGAAAATTAAAAAAAAACAGTGAGTTCTTCTTACCTGAATAAAGTAGCGGTAGTTTTGTTTTCAGTCGAATTATAGTTAACCGGCCATAGTACTTACCACGGAAAGACTTTTCTCTACTCTGCAATTCTCATTAAAATTAAAAATATTTATTGTGACATTTTAGTGTTAATTTTAAATTCGGTGCTTAAGTATATTTTTTTATATCATAAGTTGGTTGCTCCTGATTCAGTAATGGGTTAAACATGAGAACAGTAGTCGCTAGGGATGCTAATGTAAAATTTTTGTAATGGACCTTTGACATTATAATACACCGTGATACCCCTGAAGATTGACTACCTATATACATTTATAATCTGCGCTGAAAGTCACTTTTGAATTTTGATAACTGAATAAATATTTATGAAGCAAATCACAGAATATTGAACTTGCTAAAAGACTCAATCAAAATTAAATATTCGGCTCTTTAAATGTATGCAAAATTGATTAATTTAATGGATTGTCCTCAAGATTGGTAATAATTGAGTAAGACATTATTAATTCAACAGAATTTCTATAAATGCAATTCAAGTTTCAGCAAAATATGTAAATATTAAAAGGTCGAAAGTTTGAATCATAAACAACCTTGTGGTGTGGGCGGGCAGTAGACAGATTATTTCTAAAATAAAGAGTTTAAAAACTTTATTCTAATCAATAATATTAGAACAGAGCCGTTATATGAAACTAAAGTACATACTACATATACACTCATGCCTGTAAACCCGAAGGGGTAGGCAGAGGTGTAACCAGTACATCGTTTTTCGCTGAATTTATTACGGTCCTATAATGTGATAGGAGTGTGTCTATCGCCATACCGGGCACAATTCCAGACTCGAGGTTGATACTGAGTAGGTCTAAATAGTAAAATTCAATATCACTTTACCCGGGGATCCAACCTGAGACCTCAGTACAACAGTCCTAACGCATGCGAAATTAATATCTTCAATATCTTTCGTATATTTAATATTTACCCCAATTGCTTGCTGGTGGTAGGATATTCATATCCGCCCGGATAGCCACCACCGTACACAGGGCGAAAAACCCGCCATAGTGGCACACGCAAGTGTGTCGCGTTCCGGGATCAGCCAGTGTACAACCGGTTTTTATCGGGGGTCTGGAGTTGGGGCACGATGACCATTTTGCGGCCTTCTGAGTACTCTGACACTAGACCCTCGACCGCTTCTTCACCTTCTTGCCCATGGCGTAGTGTGAAGAATCTGGCCGGCATGAGTGTGTTGAGTATCGGGGATAGATCGTCTCTCGCTACTCAGTACTTTATTTGGACCGCACTGCGCTTGCCATCAGGTACAGTGCGTTCACTTTGCCGTGCCAGGATAAAAAAAAATGATAAATTTTGCTGAAAAACTTCAAATAAATTGCCTATCAGCAGTGATAGACTGTGACATGGACGTGTGATAAACAAAAAACATTATCTATGTTTTTTGTAAATATCACTGGTGTAATATATGTGTACACACGTCGCCCCATAAATATATGCGCGGGAAAATTGTGGCTGGTCTCAGCAAGGCTAAATGGCTCATTGTGTGGCGTTAGGTCAAATTGTTTGTACAAAACCTAACCACACTAAGTCCATTTCACGGCTATTTGAGCCCATCACAGATTCGTCGATATGTTACAAATGTGGACTCGACGTAATGAAAGTTCCCCACACATATAATTATATTATCAGGGCAGACGGACCAATTGCGGCGATTTCATATACCATGTTTTCATCCAAGATAACTCTTGAACTTCCTTTATTCCATTCACATGGTAGTTAATCGATCATCCAATCATCAAGAAATATTTTTATCGGGATATATAATAAATTATTTTGTAACCTTTTACAATGCAAACGTCTAACTTTGTACATAGTGATTAGTTGCAAATAAATAATAAATATAATAAACACCCAACAGTCACACATATAGTTCTGACCCCAAGCTAGGTAAATCGTGGGTATCAAGAACTACGAGAGACTATGGTCTCACAACACCCAGATCCGAAACAATATCTGTATGTCACACAAACATTTGTCTCGGTGCGGGAATCGAACCCACGACCTCTCGTTTCACAGCCAGCTACTCACCCGCTATGCCACGAAGGCTGTCAATAAAAATTATAATGACAAGTATAAATAATATTGACTAAAATAGTCACTAGTGTCCATTAGTTTATGATAGTTTAAAATACTTTAGAATACTTCTGTTTTGCAACTGACTGTTTTAACTCTATCAATTACATAAAAGACATTCATATATCAAATACGCCACGTGTATTCAAAGTATGTCATCCATGTCACGAATGTTAGATACAAAGGAAATTTCGTAAATGTTCCAACCTTATTTAGCTTCCACTTACATCGTATTCTACTTTGAAAGAGAAATGTCTTAGATTGTCAACTGGAATTTTCCGCGAGTAACAAGGAAGTGGCCTTTCGAGAGCAACACTCCGAGACAAGTATAAAGAGCTTCAGGTAACTTGATGTATAATTAAAAACAATTGTCCCTTTCCATCTTACAGCTAACGGACGGACGCAGCGAGGAAGATTTTAAATTATACAAAAGTTTCGTTATTTTTATAAGACAGCGAATAATTGGCAAGGGTGGTGGGAATTCTGCAGCTACAATATGACAGCTCTTTATTAGTTAAACTTCCCTTTCTTTGCTGGAATTGACTGGATTGTCGCGCTTTGTTTCAAGATAGCGAGCTAACTTATGCCTTAGTTATGTGTATTCCATAATGTTGTTTATTGTTTATAAGGAACTAATAGAAAAGTCAGTATTGGAGTCCAACAGGAAGCGGATAAACTCGTAATAGTATAATGGTTACAGATATATTATATAAACATCCTTTATTTCACTTATCATAGGAGAACATAAGAGCCAATGGTCCCACTAAAGGATGATTAAGACCGAAGAAATGGAAGCGTAGAACATAGAAAGAAGGGTCGTAGTCCAAGTCAAAATAATGCTGGGCAGATAGAGAAAAATACTTTATAATACAGCAACGAAACTTAGTACTGATGTTATGTGGAACCTGCACTTATAATAGTAGTTAGTACAGTATGTACAATCCAGATAAGAGTGCTGCTTGGTAAAATAAATAAAGTTAAGATCGTCATCAGGTTTATTGTACGAGGCCGTTTGGTTTGCGGTCTCAATTCAACGTCCAATATCCACATGGAACCAGGTGTCTATAAAATAACACCGTAATGCTTATAGAGCCACGGAATTGAGGACAGAAAAAGGTAGAATCGTAAATCAAAAGTTAGTGAGCGTTGCTCCTATTGGGTGGTGAGCGCCGATTCCTCGACCGTTGGGGATACGCGTATCGCATATGAAAATCATTTTTATCAGGATTTACGAGTGACCCCCGTGTTAGAGACAAATGTAACGATGATGTATGAAATGTGAGTTTATGTACATAATTTGTAGCATCTTATAAGTAATGTTTCTTGACGAAAGGGCATTCGAAAAAAATTACTTGTAGATTTTGACAAAATGAAAACGGTGAAAATTTCAACGTTCCTGAATTTCTGAAGACTGACCCATACGGAAAATCTGGAAGTTTCCAACACCCGTAATGCAGCGTTTTTACGGTTTTTAATGGTAATTTTTTTTTAAATAAGAAAATATGGTTGGTCCCGTTTGAGATGTCACGATGCCATTTTTAGGAAAGGAAATAGTATTCGTTTTTTTTTTCAAACAATTTCCTTTCAAGAACGGATAGAATTCGTGTCATATATATTATAGCGATTGGGTCAGCAGACTTCTCCGGAACTTCTTGGAATTAAACATATTTGTTAGGATTTGCGAGAGGAATCGCCTCAAGAGAGAAAAATAATTTGCATGGATATTTAATACATACTTAGACTCGACTGGTTAGCGATCAAGATCCCGATGAAAAATCCACGAACGTGGCTCGTTCTTTCGATTCACATTTCTGATTCTTCCAGCCAATGTAGCTATATTCAATAACTTCAGATCAGCGTATCTAGCAAATATCTAGATATGCAATTTTATATTATACCATTATTTAGACTGCACTAAGTACGATAGTACTAGAAAAAGAAATTAGAGAATTTCACGGTCATATGCTATATTTTACACAGAGTAAGAGTTGCTAAGAGTTAAGATGCGAACAAAAAATAAGATAAGTTATATTGGTAAAAAATATCTTAAATCCTTCTCAGTAAAGCCCAAATAGCTACAGGCGAACCGAAGGGATTATGTGGCAAATCAGGATAGATCGTTGGATGGCTAGATGACTATAAAGGATGGTAATACATATCCATTTTATATATACTCGTGCATCGTAAGTACATACGCTCTAATACTAGGCAAATATAGCTAGTGTACCCACGGAGCTTAGCCCCTATGCCGTCCATTCATATCGTGAGCAATTCTGTCTGAATTGACAAATCGAAAAACTCTGATTGTGATGACCCCATCTTGGAATTGAACCCAGAACCTCACTGGTAGCTTAGCCTGAGTATGCTACCTACAATCCAAAAATTTTATAAATAGAATCTAAGGATGAAACTACCTATACGAATCTTACAATAGGAACAAATTTTGTAAGCTTGAACAATCAATACTCTTATATGAGTATAAAAAGTATGGACATATATACCTATGCAATATCTATATAATGTGTATATCTTTGTCTGTGATATAATTAATATGGTGCCTATTTAACCAGTTATCGCTAAGTAAATTGTATATGAAATCTAATTAAGTAAGAGATTTTTAAAAATAAAAGCTTTAAAGGCATTCCCAAAAGAATGAAAAGCTATTTAATTGATGTATAAGAATCCAATTAGCCTGCTATCGAATCTTCGTGAACTGAAAGTTCTAAGCCTTGTGAAGGGTTCTTAATAGAACAACGTAATACGTTTTTTTTTTTAAGTTATTTTTTAATTTACGGGAGGCTAGACACATTAATCTAGGAAAAAATAAATATCTGATGGGACTGGGTTAAGAAGCAAGGCTAAGTATTTTTTTAGTGCCTCGATAGGCAGATGAGCAGACAGGCCATCTGATGGTAAGTAGTCACCTCCGCCCATAGACTTCTGCAATGCCAGGGCATACCAAAGCCGTTGCCTACCGTTGAAAAATCTGAATCAATAGAGTTCAATGGGGAAGGCACTGTCATATGTATATTTCAAGCGACTTCCACAAGCACGGAATTATCAATTCGTTTGTATTTTTTATTTTGGGCGAAGTTCCGTTCATTTGCTTAATTTTTGTAAAATCTATAATTATTACTACACTAAATATAACTAGTAAGGGCTTTTGGCTCGCTAGTGGAGTGAACTCAAAGGTGCATACGTAAGCTGATTAGTTAGTTGACTTATAATTACATCTGCTTGCCCTTACAACTAGAGAGTTAATTAGGCTTATATTTTCATACGCTTCAAGATTTTGTTCTGGTATGGTTTGATATGATTTTGAGAATTTTACACTGTAACTGTAGGTCTTTGTGTGGGTTCTTAAAGTTATCTTTTTTTTCCTATAGAAAGTCATACAAGAGTTTTTCAAAAGTGCCACGACCTAAGCCGGATTTGGTTCGTCTTAACAAAGCCAGGAGAATTTGAGCCCCGGATATACTTTACCTTTTCCATATTTCGTAATCCGAACTTTTTCAGACCTTTTTTACACCAAATACTTTTACATACATATACACTCACGCCTGTAATCCCCGAAAGGGTGGGCAGAGGTGTAACCAGTACACCCACTTTTCGCCGAATTTCGGTCGGAGAACTAGTAGAGAATTAGTCGGAGACATTATGGTCTCCGACTAATGACTCCGGGTTAATACTGAGTATTTCTAGGTAGAAAAACCCAATATCACTTCACCCGACCTGGGGATCGAACCCGAGACCTCAGCACAGCATTCGTAACGCATGCAACGCATATATATATACCTAGTCAGGTCATAAATTCTGTCACATGTTTAATATAAAATAATTGAAACAAGTTTATTCATTATGTAACCATTTATATACCAAAATGAACTTAGCAAAACATAGATTCTTATGACACTAAAGTTTATTCAAAATGACCTCCGTGATTTTGAATACAGGCCTTCAATCTGCGCGGCCAGTTGTCTATCGCAGCACGAACGAGGTCCATGTCAATATCGGCGGCTGCCTTAATCAAGGATGTCTTGAGTGACTCCAAATTGGGATGAGGCTTTGAGCACGCCTTTTCCTCCAAGTGTTGCCATATCTTGTAATCTAACGGATTCAAATCTGGACTGGAGGAGGGCCAGTCTTCGTGCCGGATGAAGTCGATTTCACGCGCCGCCAGCCAGTCTTGTGTGCTCTTCGCTCTATGAGCTGGCGCCGAATCTTGTTGGAATACCCAGTGCCTGTTATTGAACATGGTATGAGAAACAGGTTCCACAAGGTTCGTCAGGACTGTATTTTGATACACAACTGCATTCGTTTTTACACCTTTCTCACAAAAATGTACCTCTGTTAAGCCCCAATAAGAAACTCCCAACCATACCATGAGCGAGGATGGAAAATGACCTCGTTGGACACGCGGAATACGGTTGCTCGCTTCTTCACTACTGTGTGCGTACACCTTATCATTTTGTTTGTTGTAGCTCTCTTCTACGGTAAATTTTTTTATATCTGAAAAAAGAATTTCCCGATATTTTTTTCCCGCGTACCGCTTCAACAAAGCGCGGCATCTCTTCAGTCTCAGGTCCATTAGACGAGCATTCAAACGATGTCCTGTTTTTCTTCGATATGCCCGAAGCCCTAAGTCTTCATTTAACACCCTTTTCACCGTGGTTCTGCTTAACCCCATCTTAAGGGCCAACAGTTTCTGCTTACGTTTGGGATTTCTTTGAATTCGCGCCTTCACAGCTTTTATCACTGCTGGAGTCCTAACAGACCGA
The DNA here is from genome assembly GCA_905220505.1 of Laothoe populi. NCBI lineage: Eukaryota > Metazoa > Arthropoda > Insecta > Lepidoptera > Sphingidae > Laothoe > Laothoe populi. The sequence goes on from HG992148.1 coordinate 15,412,019, forward strand.
GGGCGACCACTTCTTGACCTGTCATCTACACTAGAGTCTTTATTGTATCGTTTGATGGTACGATAAACGAATCTTTTGGTTATATTCAAATGTTTCAGTATGTCAAAAATTTTAATTTGCGCGTAACCGCAACGATGCAACGCAATTACTGCAACACGGTCTTCTTTAAGCGTCCACTCCATATTTAAAAATGAGTAAAATTCTAAAAAGTATACATTTTTTATTTTCATGAACAATTTGAAATTCGAATTCAATAAACTTTTTTGTGGCCAGCATTCTAAAATAAAAGTTTTTACTGTGTGACAATACTTATGATCTGACTGTGTATATATATATAAATAGCAATATTTATTTTGTCACAGCAAAATGCACGATTTTAACTGTAATGGAATATAAAATTGCGATTAAAATAAAAAATGCCTTTATAAATATATCGTGATAAATGTATTTTAGATTGAATCCGTCCAGACAGGGTCATTAGACTTGTTTGAAATAAAAATTGAAGAAAAATTCAGAATCAACCCTTTAAAGTCAAGATAAGTTAGTTTCACAGATGATAGATGGCCTGTCATGAGTTTATGCGAAACAACGTTTTGCACCTTTTGCTTTTTAAAGGGCTTTCGGAATAAAATAATGCGAATTTTATTTAAATCACACTTTCATTTTTTATTTAATACCGAAGACTCGATAGTACGAAATAAAAAACTGAACATTCTGGTAATTTATCATATGAAATATATTTTGTTATTAATTTTTATTTATATAAATATCCCCATATAACTTTTTATCACATTTGTTTGTAAAGTGATATAATAAAAGGATCATACGGGTAGCCGATTCTCAAAACACGCACGTACGTTTTGTAGCGTGTAATATAAATTTCACGACTGTATACAAACAACCTACTAAGTAATGTAATAAACCATAAACTGACGGCGGTGTTTGTCCGTCATTGTGTTACTACTACAATGTCTACTTGAACCTACATATGAGAGTTAGACAAGTGTATACACATGTTTGTATGTAAAACATCAGAATTTCAATCGAGAGGATGGATACCGTTTGTCAACAACATGGAATCCTGTCATAAGTATATGTAAACCGCGTCGTCAGAATGAGTCAACTCTTCAGCGCGAGGATACTGTCAGTGTGGTTTGTCGAAGTACCGACAGTATTTGTGATAAAAATAAAAACCAAGGGAAGGTAGTTATCAAAACCCCCACTAAACTGGTTACCGATACTCCCACCACACGAAAGCCCACCTTACGAAGACGGCACTAAATTCTCACTCAGTCAGCCCGTGACCACGGCCGATGCAACTCGGTCGAAACGTCGGGAAATAATTGTGGTATTTATACCATTTAAATATTGCGCGATGACCCGTTCCTAATTTTATAATAAGTGTATACACATCGATGGAATGGATAACATAAATGTAACTAAATACAGAGCTTCGACTGCCTCGGTGGTGTAATTGGGTACGCGGTACGACTGCAGTGCTGAGGACTAAGGTTTGATCCCGGGGTTGGTAAAAGAAACATTGGGTTTTTCTATCACGAAATACTCAATCAGCCGGGAGTCTGGAATTGTGCCTGATAAGGCGATAGGCTCATCCCGTCATAGGACGGTAAAAAGCTCGGCGAAATCTAGGTGTATTGGTTACACCTCTGCCTACCCCTTCCCTGAAGGGAAGAGAATCGTCTGTAATCAGGGGGTGATTGCGTATGTATCTAGAAACTTAGTAGAGTTCGCTAAATGTATTAAGTGAAAACATGATGTACAAATTCTTACATGTTTCATTAAAAAAAACCTTTGATTTGATTCGGCCACCCGCCGTTAGCCGTCTCTATTCGCCTGCCAACGACAAGAGCACTAGATTTTAACGAGTTTTGCTTTAAGTGCCTTCAAGAGCAATTATTGTTATTCATCTTTGACATTGTTGAGCAAATTTCCCTTTAAAAGTTTTAATTGTTCTTTTGGAAATGACAAGTACTGCGTTTGCTGTAATTAAATTTATTTATCTATCGTGCGCTTGATAAGAAAAATAAAAATGTTTTACTTTAATATAAATGAAGTACACGTGATAACTTGTTCCTACTATGAAATATAACTTGCAAAACGGGATTTTCTAGAAATTACTCTGAGACGACTATCCATTTTTCACCCAACTTCGAAAAGTGGAGGTAATAAATAATTCTTCTGAATTAGTTTATGTATGCTACGGGCCAATTTTAATGATTCTTCTAATACTCAATGCGGTTATTAACGTCAAAGCTAGTGCCCTATAAATTAGCTTAAGATCGAGGTGATATAAGGGAAAATAGGGGAATCTTTAACGGTTCATGATTCTGGTTTTGAATTAGGTTTTTAAAGTTTTAGTTGAACGTGTACAATTGAGTTTTTAATATTAATGATCACTTGGGAATATTAAGGGTCTAGCTAGGAATATAAAGATGATTGAGGTAGACTAGACGATCCCGGGACTTCTCCAATTCCATATGTTCGAAAAAATGAAGAGCATTTAAACAACTTAATGGTTGACAGCCTAAAATAGGCTAGAGCCATATTGTAGCAACTTAGCCTTAACCCTGAAGCATCCAAGAAAACGGTGGACTCTGGCACTAGACGGGGTCAAGTAGAAAAAACGAAGATCTTTGAAAACGGCGAGTGGTTAACTAAAGCGTGGTTTTTGACAACTTTATAATGAAGACTGCCCCGGTGGCGGAGTTATAATTGCACATGCGTTACGACTGCTGTGCCGAGGTCTTGCCTTCGATCCCCGGGTCGTATAAAGTGTTATTAGGTTTTTCTATCTAGAAATTCTCAGTATTAGCCCGGAGTCTGGAACTTGAGCCCGGATTGGCTCGCCCCTTATCACATTATGGGACCGAATTACGGCAAAAAGTGGGTGTACTGTTGCACACCTCTGCCTACCCCTTCGGGGATTACAGTCGTGAGTGTATATGTATGTATATGCATATCTATAATTAAATTATTAAATGAAACTTTGTAAGTAACGCAAACCCATGGGAGGTCATTTTATAGTCAGTGCTTTATTGATTGGTGTGAACGAACAGTGGCCGTAGATCTTCGTGCCGAACAACACGAAGAATACTTAAGTATTTTCGACTTCCTAGGAGGAAACTGACTCGGTAGTTGCAGAGAGTTTATAGGAAAAGTTTTCCGTTGCGCTGGCTAGTGAAATATTCAACTAGTTAGGGAACCGCGAGGGAAGCTACTGGAAAGAATCAATAAGCAATCTAACTAACTCTAACTCCTGGCCGATTTCGGCCTCAGCGACTTTGCTTCCTTCAAGTAATGCGGCTACGATCGTGGGCGCGCATATGGCTTACGTATCCGATTTTAGCACGGAACGTGCGTGCACATATTCTACATGTCAGGATACCATTAATGTAGTTATAAGTGATATTGGAAGGTGATCTACTTTTCAGCTGGTCTCTTTTGATATCGAGGTCACGCCTTCTCCGCTCCTCAAAAGCATACACCTTTTCCGTAACAAGTTGTCTCCAGCGAGTCCTGTTAGTTGCCAGTTCTTCCCAAGCGGAGGGTTCTATGCTGCACCGCTTCATGTGCCTTTTCTGAACGTCTTTAAATCTGAGGAGTTGGCCGCCTTGGCTCCGCTTGCCTTCCTTCAGTTCAGAAAAGAGCATGCGTTTAGCAATCCTCTCGTCGGACATCCTGGCAACGTGGCCGCACCATCGCAACTGTCGTCGCATCAAGTAGGATTCGATCCCGCCGACGTTTGCGCGTCGTAGCACATCGGTGTTCCTAACGCGGTCAGACCACTTGATGTTAAGAATATCCCGAAGACTATCCCGAATAAGCAATCGCTCATTATTCAATGGAAGTTCTTAATTAAAAGATAATAATATAGAGCAGCGATAGCCTAGTTGGTTGCGGTACGGACTGTCAAGACGAAAGTCGTAGGTTCGAAACCCAAGTGGCATACACCTCTGACTTTTCTAAAGTTATGTGTGTATTAAAATGTTAATTATCGCTTGCTTTAACAGTGAAGGAAAACATCGTGAGGAAACCTGCATATCTGAGAGTTTTTCGAAGGTATGAGGAGTCTGCCAACCCGCATTAGGCCAGCGTGGTGGACTAAGGCCTAACCCCTCTCATTAAAGAAAGAAAGAAAGAAAGAAAGAAAGAAATATTTTATTTGTTACAAGCATTTACATAGGTACAAACTAAAAGAAATTATAATAAAACGATAATTATACTAAACATGTAAAAACACAGGGGAAAAAATACATAAATACCTTGTGTTTATACAAAATAAGTTTAAAATGATATAAATTTTGTGCTCATAACAAATACGGCCACAGTCTCAGCATGTACTGGTTTAAATACCAGTGCTGGTCTTCCGATGGGCCGTTCGGTGACATCACGCGATTCAAAAATTTTTGGTCTGGCAGCACTGACAATGTGACGTGGCATTCATAATTCATATTAATCTAACCTAAATTGACATACAAATATTGAAATGTCATCATCGCGCTAACGTGGCATTAAAAAAACGTGGCAAGGAAAGTAAAAATTATAAACAACAAAATTAAAATAAGACACAATACAAGCTCTTACCAGTAATACGTGCTAGCTCACAAACGCGTATGAAAACATCTACCCATGAACATTGTGCCCATATGCTGATCGTAAAAGAACAGAAATATATATAAAGAAATGAAATGAAAGGACCAACATAATACATTATTTTCTAAGACTTGTCGTACAGAAGCTTGGTTAAAATACCAAATTATAGTTAAAGGAGTAAAAGCGAAGGTGAGTTATTTATATATATCGTATATCTACATGTCAATATTAATAATAATAATATAAGTAAATACAGTAAAAAGTCTGCTGTACAGCTGATAAATAAAATAATACTAGTAAAATCCTTAATGTAAATTAAATATACATATATATTAAGCACCTGTATAGCTATTCCTTTATATGGCACTAGTATCATGTTGTAGCATCTCCTGAGCTTTTTGATGTTCAAAGATAAATTTTTTCAACATGATCCTAAAGCTGTTAATATTTTGCAGACTCCTAACTGGAGGTGGTATATTATTCCAACACCTGGTAGCAGAATAGCGGAAGCTACCTCTAAATGCAGCAGACCTATGACATCTAGTAGAGAGCTGTTCAGAGTTCATTAGTAGAGGAGGCCCGTGCCCAGCAGTGGGACAATGTTTAATACAAGGTTAGTATTATAATATAGAAAAATAATTAAGGATAAGGATCGATATATAACTCCTAAGTGCAAATAACGACGAGCTCAGTGTAATTAGTGACATACTGTACTTATAACTTAAAGTAGTGCTTTATTAGACTGCCTCAATGGCGCAGTTGTAATAGCGCATGCGTTACGACTGCTGTGCTGAGGTCTCGGGTTCGATCCCCGGGTCGGGTAAAGTATTATTGGGTTCTTCTACCTAGAAATTCCTCGGTATTAGCCCAGAGTCTGGAATCTGTGCCCGGTATGGCGATAGGCTCGCCCCCTATCACATTATGGGACCGAAATTCGGCGAAAACTGGGTGTACAGGTTACACCTCTGCCTCCCCTTCGGGGATTACAGGCGTGAGTTTTTGCGTGTACTAACTAGTTATGGGCTGGCGTGGCGCTTACTATAAGACGAGTGAACCCGTCTCATTATTCTGACAAATAAAAAACGCAAAACCACCCTGTGGTGTACTGAGATAACAACATTCTACATGCGCAGTTTTTCTATTTTCACGGTTTTTTCTCGTATTTTCAGTCGGGAGAACGGCGATTCAATCCGTGTCCAATCAATTTGCATGTGTCCTACATCGCCGAGCTTCAACGGGTAACTTCCAAAGGGTACCGTTTTTATTCTCGAGTTATGTGATTGGACTCATTGGTATTCCTTTTGGCGTTATCAAGTTTTGTACTTTATAAAGGACACGAACATGGAACAAATAATGCGTGTACTATTATATTGACGCTTTTTATTTCAACTACAAGCGGTCTTTACAAAACAAAACTTTTTAAAACATTTGCTTCAAAATATTTTCCTCTTCTGACAACCCCTTCTTATGACGTAAAGGCTTTATTTTATTAGGTGGTATTTCAGGGGAAAATATTTTTATCTTTCGACTTTCAATATCCTCCAATGAATTTAAAGAAAATTAAAATTACTGTTGCTTAAAGTCAATAATATTTCATTTCTCTCTAATTTCTTACAGACAATCTTTAAATGGACTAGAGAAGGTGGCGTGTTGGCCACAAAACGGAATAATATGAACAGTTAAAACATAATTCTATTTATTAATAGGAAAATGGTAAAGTTTAATAAGTGAAAAACTTAGCTATAAATTGCACGAGTTCAAAAGTTATTGCAGCCAAATGTTAAGATACAAACAAAAGTATTTAGAGAGAAATACCTGTTTGCAAACTCAATCCGCCGGTTAGTAGTTTCCAGAAACACAGGGCTAGTACAATTTGTAAAATGAAAGCAAGCCAATTTAAATTTAACGCAACGGCCGCGCTCAAAAACATTTTCTGCGGACACGAATTCCCTTTTTGCAAATGTCATACGAATGAGCGTAAAATGGAATTACATAGTAAAGCGATGCTTACGCGTTTACGACTCAAAGATCGGGAAAATAAAGTTCTTTTTATTGCCTTCAGTTTTACAACTTGGGCAATAGGTGGGACGGGTGGATTTAGCGTCGAGAAATTCCTGAAGTGCATTGTCAGCCACGAGCTACTGCGCCTTCTGGTCCAATACTTTTGTTGTTCAGACCACAAACCTGAACGCTGAAGTTTGGAATACAGCAACATTCTGCCGTCAACTTGTTTTTAATACATTGTTAAAGTTTGTAACTCGCTTGCCCTAGTGCCCTAGACAGTCTACGCGGATTTGCCGCTGTATAAACAAGTGACAACGTAAGGCGGCTTTAAGATTGTGTATTCTTTACTGTTATTACTTTACACATCCATAACATTAAATTCATAAGATAATCTATTTCAAAAGTATTTTAAGTAATGGTGATGAGGACAATGGTTGCAAATTATTAAACGTAATAAACTATTAAAGTGAAAGTCTTAACCACCTTGTAGATAGTTATATCTACAACATAAATGATCCGGTTTAACCGGGGTACTACCACTGTTTTACAAAAAAAGCGACAGCTTGCTGTTGCGTTTCGTATGGTGAGTGAGATTTTCAGAAACACTGCGCTTACCATCAGGTGCAGTGTGGTCACTTTGCCATGCCAGGATAAAAAGACCCAAACCCCCTTCTTCCCACTCTCAATTCCTTTCCTTTAAGGTTGGGCCCACCAGTGTTCGTGAGCTGTAGACCACACTACACCTGATGGTAAGCGTAGTGTCATCCAATTAGAGTATCGAGTAGCGATAGACAATCTATCCCCCGCTACTCAACACAATCATGCCGGCCTACTTCTTAACACTACGCCATGGGAAAGAAGGTGAAGCGGTTGAGGGTGTCAGAGTACTCAGAAGGCCGCAAGACCCCAACTCTAGACTTAAACCGGCAAAAACCGGATGTACACTGGCTGATCTCGGAACGCAACACACTTGCGTGTGCCACTATGGCGGGTTTTACACCCTGTGTACGGTGGTCGCTATCCGGGCGGATATAATTATTCTACCACCAGCCACTATGTTGAAGTTTGTGTACCAGAATCCTCACGTCAATATATCAAACTTAAAAACACCAAGTATAACAAAATTCTACATACGATGAAATCCATTGTAGCGAAAGACAAACACCAGCATGGCAATGTTATTTCAAATTATCGGAGTAACTTCTCTTCCTCAAGCGTCGAGATGAAATTAAATTCCAGTATTCATTGGCTTCGAACGAGAGCCGTCATAATCAATACTAGAGGAAATAAGTTTAAAGAGAAGCAGCGCTGTCAGCTGTGAGCTCTGTTCCGCTATAGTTACAGAAAACTTTTTAAAATTAAGACAGCGCAAAAACTTATTGGATGTTGAAGTTAGAACCTGTTTGATTTCTGTAAAATGTTTAATTGGTTTAATTAAACTTAAAATTAATTGGTTTGGAATTTATGTGTTTTTATGTATGGTACGTAGACGCAAATCTACACTATAATAAAGCTAAAGAGGCACTTTAGCCTTTACATCAAATATTTTTGCAAATTTTTTATTGTAGCATGTTATATTATCGATATAGAACCCAAAATAAATGTTTTTGGAATTGTCTGACTACTTCCAGCTAGCTAGTTATTAATAAAACTAAATTAAATATTTTCACCGAGTAGAAAGGAAGGTGTAATGAGTGACAACAAAATTCATATCAGTCTATATAATATGTTCATATAATATATGTACACGATTATAAATTATTGTTATTGTATAAAGAATGTCAATCAAGAGAAGATATAACATATTTTTCAAATAGCCAAACTAATAACTGATTATATAATCGAATGATACGCAGAAAGTAACGCATAATAAATAAAATCTTAAACCTCTTTAATAAACAGTGCGAAATATTCAATAGGTATTGTTCAATTTAATGGGTAAGTTTTTCTTTGAAGTAAATTAGGATTTACTCGACACCTCTCTCCGAATTTCATATTTTTCCCGTTCTCCTTTCACAATGTTTCAGACCGGGCGAGGTAAAACAGATTTTTTGTCATAAAACATTATTTATATAGGGATTTTCATAGCTTAATATTTTACGCTTCGCTTCTCTGAATATTGTGTTTGATATACCATTATGTCATTTACGATGGAGGAATTACGTTTTTATATACGTTGTAGCATATAACGAGGTGGCAGTGCACATTATTATGACCCCATAATATTTTAAAACCTATTAAATTGACCAGCTATGCGAACTCACAGTTATGACTTTGCTCAATTACCATAGTTATAAATCACACGTTTTTATCCATAGTAATTTAGCAAAAAATCATTTGTGAAAAGTTTGACCCTCCACAAAGATCACTAATATACTAACTATCATTAGGTAATAGAAGCATTAAATAATAAAAATTCTTACAATTACTGACTGTAAAAACGAATTAGCGTAGATATTGTTATGGGGAAAGAATGCAAAATAAAAAAAAATGCGTTACATAGTATGTTTTGAATCAGTGATTCTATAGATTGAAATACAATACGCATGCATAAAACATTTGCAAAGTGCATATTGTAAAGGAGCAGGTATGTGTCCTTTGATCGAGAAAAGGTGTCTAATAAAACAGATGTGGCGTTCTGGGTATTTGCTTCTAGACCAATTTTATTGGAAAAAATGTGAAGCTCGTAGTAAGAATTGGACTTAAACATGATACACTTAAAAGATTTTTTTTTTCATATTCATGCCGGAATACTTAAGTATTAAAATTTTGACTAAAGATAAAATGCCGAGGAAGTATGGTGAATCTAAATAAAAAAATAATCATTATGAAGTTATATTATAAAATAGCTTGTTTAATATCTGTTTAATATGATGGTGTACGTAGAGATTTCTCAAGATCACGGAATTAGAACATTTTAGGAAACAAATGTGTCTACATACATATCTATATCCGGATTTGGATTCTAATTATATTCTGTAGTAATTTGCATGCTAATTGGGTCAGTAGATAATGGAAGTCAAGGCCCAACTGAGCTCCCTTGCACTGTCATAAAGAGGTAATACTCGGATATTTCGGTTCATTCCTGAGTCGGATAGAAAAGTAACCCATCGTATGCCATATATTTGGCAATTGATACAACGATATGTCCTAAAATACTCTTGAAAAGTGCCCAGTTTGGGATGATGAACGCAGCAGTCTCAAAACACCCTGTGAAAGACCACCAAAGTTTTCTAATAATATCCTTTTCCGAGTGCGTCATGTTTCAGAAAGAGATAAGTAGGATCGGGAATGTCACAATCTCTTAGTATTATATAAAAGGCCTAAAAACTAAATTATAAAATTACTCTTCAAATCTTAAACAACTAAACTCTAAATTCGTCGAGAGTTTATCTTCTTTAATCTGTCTGAGCAAAATTCAGCTCAAACAACTCCCTTTAAGTAGCAACTTAGTTAAGAGACAAGATTCAATACTAAAAGGGTTTACTTTTCAACTTCCCGCTCTGTGACTTCGCAACTAGAATGATATAATATTAAAGTCAATTCTGAATATAAACAAGCGAAGAATGATGAATTATGTACATATTAATTAATGTTGATTAATATAAGCTGTGGGATGTCCGGCAGTGCAGAATAAATCTTTATTTCTTTTAGTTTCATTAAGAGTGACTAACAATGATTTTTTATTTTGTCTATATATATCAGCATAAGTTCATAAGTACTATACATAAATTAATTAAAAAAAAGTGATCAAGGTACGATTTAATATTAAAATTTTAGTAAAAAATTCAGTTATATTATTATTATTAAAGGGTGCAGGGTACCCTCATTATATCCAAACATTAATATGTCTAATTAAGCCACAGTAAGCAGCATGAAAATAAGAAATGAAATACATTAGGGAAATTATACCTGATTGAAATATTTTATATATAATCAAAATGAAACTTAATTTTGTCTATAATTCGATTGCGTTATCAATATGAAAGTAAATATTAACAAAATATGTATAAATCGGATTAATTTTAAAGAACTCCGTTCACCGATCCCCCCTGATTTCCCGAGAGTGTAAAGTTACGGCAACCTGACGGTCTTGTTATAACTTCCACCCATGTGGTAGACTACGCTAACTTTAACATGCACCAAAGAATGATTTAATCTTATTGTATCTGCTTCTTCCCAAGTTTCAGTATACGGGATTGGTGTAAGTACAAAATTATACGCTATTTTACTTCTTTTTTTGTCTTCACACCAATTAAATCGTTTAATGACATTATCGGCTTAGAGATTACAAAGAGAATACCATGCAGGATGCAGAACCTTTAAACTTTTTAACCTTACGAATATATTCCATAAATCTCTTAGTCTCTCTGAAATTCATAATATGTAAAGGGTTTTGTTCACAATGGCTATAAACCGATTAAAAACTAAATTATTATTAAAACAAGGTAAAACTGGCTCACGATAAATGTTGCTACTGCAGTTTATTTTTTACTCTGACAAAGCTTGAAAACCACATAATTATTTTTAGTTAGCTTCGCGGTCTTGCCTTGGCAGCGTTTACTTTTTCATAGAGCTTTTGTGGACGACACCGAGGAAGTTCGGTCGGCTTTAACACTATTTTGCTAAAAAAACATGAAACGAAATGTGGAAGAAAAATACGTCATTAGAAAGTATTTTTATAGGGAGAAAGGCGAGCTTAGTGTGAAAAGGAGGATCGCTTAGCGTGGGTGATGTAAGATATCTTTATGTAATATTCTTTGTGGATTTTGATCCCACGCTAAAAGGAAATTCTTGGTATTGAGAATTCTTAACTTTGCACATTTTAGCCTCTAAAGCAAAGCAGGTGACTAGCTGGCTCTAAATCGATCCATTTATGGCAAATACCGACAATATATAAACATGCAGAAATCCATAACTTACTTAGTAATGATAATATCCCCTCTTTAAAGGGAGAAGCCCTTTACAAATTTTCCATCCTATGGTTGTCTTGAAAAAATCGCCGAGAGCGATAAGACCGCCAATTGTACTTTTAATTTTATTTTTGTGTGTTTAATATCATGTATTCCAGTGTACAATAAAGAGTATAAATAAATAAAATAAATTAATAAATATATTTTAATACTCTCAGTTCTCGTATATATACAGCCTTTAAATCAATCTGCTATGCTGCATATCTTTGTGATTAAATGTATTGGTGACAATCCCATTTGTGTTTTACGCACACGTCTGATTTGCCAAGTAGTCGTTAACTCTTCGTGAATTTTGCAGTAAAGTGTATTATACATACATAGCGATGGCTGTTTTTAAAAAAACGTTGCTGATCGACGATGTCGGTCTATGATGTAGACATTCATTGTTGAAATGTTGAACAACGGATATTACGAGCAACGCCATCAATACCGATTCCGAGTAATGCCGACTACCGCCGACAACGATCGATCTACCGTGGCCGAATCGTAACATTTTTAGTTATTTTAATGTTCATGACAGCCATTGACAGCTTTCGTGGCTCAACGGGCGAGGAACCGGCTGTCAAACGAGAGATCGTGTGCTAGATTCCCGCACTGCAACAAATGTTGAGTTTCAGCGACAGACAGATATTTGTTTCAGGTCTGGGTGTTGTGGGACCGTAGTCCCACGTAGTTCTGATATTTACGAAACAGACTTGATCTAGTGTGCGGTCAGAGCTTTGTGAGTGACTGTTAGGTGCATTTATTATTATTCTTATTTCTACTAAAATCATCACAACGATTAGATAACAAAAATGTAATTATTTGCAACAACACTTATTAAGTTTTATATATGTTACGTTGAAGTACGATGCCAACATTTATGAACACCAATGATAACCATAATATGTTGCCCTCAACGCTAGTTGTATGGCAGTTACAACGATGTCACCAACGGATGCAGTGAACAAAGCAACGATGCGCATAGTTGGTGACAAATGACAATAACCTATGTCTATGTATACATAGTATTACCGCGGCAACCAACAACTATCTTCTGAATATTCGGCTTCATTTAATTTAAAAACCGTAAATATATTTTCAGAACATGTAAACTTTTCTCTTCTAGCAATGATCCAAATAAAAATGTATTAGCGTAATGAAATTTAAGTCCACTTTACAGTAATATAAAGTCATTGTTTTTCTAGATATAACTTTGTGATCTTTAATGAAACCACGTATTTTTGGTGTCATGAAATATAAGCCTATCATTTTCCGCTACCATATAAGCTGAACCTCTCATGCCTTTGTTTGCGTAGGCTAATTAAAGTCCTGACTCTTGTAATCCCTTCGTTATTTTGTTTTAAAACTTGCGGGAATATGTACTCTACATAAGTTAATCTAAATATAAACACGGATATGAATATTGAATGCTTATGAATACATTTTTAACTGACTTCAACAAAAAAGAGGAGGTTCTCAATTCGTCGGAATCTTTTTTTTATGTATGTTCCCCGATTACTCGAAGACGCCTGGACCGATTCAATGTTTTTTTATTGTTTAAAAGGATATACTACCCAGGTGGTCCTATTGGCACCAAGTCAGGATCTGATGATAGGATCTCAGAAAAATCGAGGGCAACCCTCAAATTTTATAGCGACGCATAATTTGTTCTTTATTGAAGTTGGTGTACTTTTATGAATTAAAAATCTTTTACTTATTTACATAGAGCACTTGTAGTTTCGCAGACTATATCGCATAAGTTCACACCTGTATACTCGAAAAGCTATACAGACGTGCATCTAGTGTACTAATTGTTCGCCTAGCTTAATTCCCTCCCGTGATATGATGGACATCGTGCCAATCGCTATATTGGACACAAATTTTGATCTTGAGCAATTCATGTGGTTTATTTTGAATAGTAGAAGTCAAACACGAATTGTGATTGGAACCTTGGACTTCACTATATTAGTTATCTTAATAGAAATTAATATAAATTTAACAATAACAAAAGCAATTTAGAAGATAACTTTTTTCGAATCGAACCATTTATTTAGTAAATTAGGCAACTAGGGGCTTTTATACATATCAGGATTATATTTAAAATATACTTATAACACATATGGAGTAAATTATTACAAAATATAAATTGTATACTTGTAACAACAAAGCTCACGGCTTTTAACCACAATGTGACATAAACTAGCGAATTAATGGGGCGTTCACGAGTTTCATATTTTATTATATCGGTTACATACAAATCTACGTTTAATATTCACATAACAACTATTGTTTTCACTCAACGGCATAATGAAGTGTTCAGAAAGAGTGAATAATTATGAAAAATAATTTTCAGTAAAGTATTTTCGTAAGAGAACTTGGAAAACTAACTTCGAAAAATCTGACATAATTCATAAGAGCTTTCTGTAGCCGACGTGACTATTGCTCATATAAAAGTAAAAGGCGTGTTCATTCTCCGTATTGATTCGCCAAAAGGCGTGATATTAATAGTTTCAAAGAAAGAAAGGTAGTATAAAATATATGAATAATAATAATCTGCTACATTTGGGATAATTATGACGCTATAGAAGATTCCTTTGATTATTTTATTCCAGCACATTTATGGTTAGCCGACTCTGCTGTTGCTCAACAAATATGTACATTATTATTAAGTATATGCACTATACATTTCAATAACAGAATATACACGAATAAAAATAATGACGTTTATCTTAAATATATGCTAACTAGCTTTTGCTCGCGGCTTCGCCCGCGTGATCGTTATGTTTGAAAGATAAGGTAAAAAATCCATGGACGCATCTTAAGCTATTACACCTTTCTATATTTTGCTATCCCACAGGAAGCGTGCATTTTTCCGGGATAAAACTGGCCTATGTCATTTTCTGATCCCTAAACTGCAAAAAATCATGTCGATGCCTTGCTCTGTAAAACCTAAGCTATCCCAAGGGAACTGCACATTTTTCCGGGATAAAAAGTAGCTTATGTGCTATTTCAGACTATAATCGATGTCTGTACCAAACAACTAGATCTGTCCAGCCAGTTGTAGCGCGATTGAGTAACAAACATCCATCCATCCATCCAAACATTCGCATTTATAATATTGTAGTAGGATAACAACTTCTTAAATTTATGAAATTGAGTTGGAAACGTAGCAACGTCATAATCCCAATGATTTTTTAAATTAAATCTAACTCTCTTAATAGTTGCACTAACACATTTATTCAAGCATTTCAAACGCAGAGGTTTGTAATTTTCAATCAGATTTATAAGCAAGCTCGGACGTGAAACATCCCTTGTTCAGCACACGACTCAGGTTTACGGAGCCTGCCTGTGCAATTTCGAAAAGCGGCAATTATCCAGTCGCACCACGATTCTATAATTGTAGTTGCAACGTGTAAAGACTTTGAAATTCAATTAAATAATACATTTCCGGGAACGCTTTACTCGGTGACAACATAGTTTAGTTGAACATTGTGTGGTGGTTCAATATCAAATTAAACGGTTTAATTTTGCCACTATCTTTCATGTCGTTTTTCTTTTTAATAGGCTAGTTAGCTGTTTTTGGGAAACCGTTTTATTTTATTTATCTATACTATTAAAATATTATCATTAATTAATATAAAACATAAGTTTTCAAGATTTAATTTGCACCAAAACGCTACCAACTGTCAGGGCCTCTCGTGTGACGTGACCATCCGCAAAACTAATAGACGTTTGGCTCAGCGTTTAATAGATATTTCAGACGGTGACGTCACGCATGACTGATTTGTGTTTCATGTCATGTGACTAAATGCTTTATTTAACATATTCGTTTCTTGAAAATATTAAATAATCACATATAAATTAACAAATTGGTTTAATTTTCTATATTTTTAGACTAAAATCTATTATAAAAAACCAAATTCTATAATAGACTGACAGATAGACTGCCTTGGTGGCGCAGTTGTAATTGCGCATGCGTTACAACCGCTGTGCAGAGGTCTCGGGTTCGATCCCCGGGTCGGGTAAAGTGATATTGGGTTTTTCTATCTAGAAATTCTCAGTATTAGCCCGGAGTCTGGAACCTGTGCCTAGTATGGCGATAGGCTCGCCCCCTATCACATTATGGGACAGAAATTCGGCGAAAAGTGGGTGTACTGGCTACACCTCTACCTACCCCTTCGGGGATTATACGCGTGACTGTATATGTATATGTATGTATGTAAAATTCTATAAGGTTTTCACTTACTGTCAACTACCCTATTATAAGTATATTATCAACAGTGTTTAAATTGGTATCAAAATTAAAAAAATGGCACAATATGTTTCCCTGCATAAGTAATAAGACCCTTCTTAGACGCGTTAAATACGTAAAGAATAAAAACAGCTAAAAATATAGGAAAAAAATATTACAAAGTATTGTTTTGAAAATATTTATATAATGCAAGAACAACAACAAAAACATTTTCTTCATAAAAGTTTTCTATTGTATCTCTAACTTCTTTATTGCGAAACGTGGTAAACACAGGTGAAATTTCATATTGCCAGCCGCCATTCTTTGTGACTCAACTAACTGTAAAGAATTGGCAATTTTCTTATTACTGTCATAAAATTTTTCAATAATAAATGTCAACGTGGTAAATGCATTTATTTACCTGTATTATATCTTTGTCTGTACTCTTTTGCTATTAAGGTATCAAATGTATAATATTCTTATTAAATATTATTATAAGTAAATATTAGAGTTCCAGGCTATTCGCTATATGTATATTATTGTATTCGCGAGCGAATGGATGGCTCAAGGAACATAATACTCTGTACCGAGATGCGTATACGCTGTATACGTTGTGAGTGTGTGTGTGTGTGTGTGTGTGTCTGTGTGTGTGTGTGTGGGTGTGGGTGTGTGTGTGTGTGTGTGTGTAATTTTTGGTCTTTAGATATCGGAGGACTGCTACATAAACAAAATATGCAGAGAGTACAGTGCTGGTCTACTGAAATACTGAAATAATATTTTTGAATTAAAATAAATACTTCCAACAGTCACACACATAGTTCTGAATTCATTATATTTACACATTTAAAACATATCCTTTTTAATATGCGTTTACTTTTAAAAGTATTTTTTTACAATGAAGTTGTATATAAGTTGTAAGTTATATTTTATGTAATGGTCTGGACTAAGGCTAGAGAAATAGGTTACAAGTATGTCTGGGTAAGAAATGGCAAAATCCTCGTAAGAAAAGATGAAGATTCACAATATATAGTTATTCGGAGTATGGACAACCTGCATAAATTGGTCTAATTTATTTTTTACTTTATTTTGCATGCAATATATTACATATACTTTTTAAATTCAATAGTTTACAAATATACTATCAAAATACTCGCGGGCTAAGAACAAAAACTGATTTTTTTTTGAGAAATATTAGTTGCAATAATTATGACCTAGTTATTCTGACCGAAACTTGGTTAAATGAGTCAGTATACAGCAGTGAGTTATTTGACAGTAGATACGTGGTATATAGAAGGGATAGGGAAAGTTCTAGTTTAAGTGGTAAAGAGGGCGGTGGAGTACTAATTGGTGTAAAGAATACCATTAGTTCCAAACGAATTTGTGGCGGCACACAAGCGCCTCACACCGACGAGATAGCAATGACACCAGACTGAATCGCGGTTCTTGACAGTGGCGGCGTAAGGGGGGGGCGGTGGGGGCGGTCCGCCCCGGGTACCAAGCACCAAGGGGTGCCATCGTGTTGATAATTCACTCAGCAGCAGTAGCTCAGTAGCCGTTTGCGCATCTCATGCCCGACGAGGACGGCACGGGCGGCCAGGAGAAATGACCCAACATGCTGGACTAAGATTGCCAGAACAGCTGCAGCGAGCTATTTTAGAACGTCTTAATAGATTTCACGGAGACCTAGATCATAGTTACAAGGCAAGGAATGACATTCTCATATCATTTGGTGTTGTTCAGCCTTAAGTTCTGTTCACACGAACTTCGTGGTACATTTCTAATTCTGACAAAATCT
Organism: Laothoe populi; assembly: GCA_905220505.1. Lineage (NCBI taxonomy): Eukaryota > Metazoa > Arthropoda > Insecta > Lepidoptera > Sphingidae > Laothoe > Laothoe populi. The sequence continues at coordinate 15,429,618 of HG992148.1, forward strand.
ATGATGAATTTTCTGCACTGGACATGATTTTGGAAGTTTTACGACTGAGATTTCACTTCGAAGCTGAAGAATTTCTTTTCGAGAAGCGGTCCAATGGACCGTGAACGTGGTAATGAATGGGGGCGACAAATAATATAGCGCATACAACATGTGATGGACTTGGTTGCTGTGAAAGAAATATATCATATGTCGGCACAGAAAACAGGATATAGGCCTGGGACGAACGTCGACGACGCGCAGTGGATCGAAAATCGTCCTTTGAAGACTTAGGAATCCGATGTTTTAAATGTGATGATTTTTTAAAAAAAACTTCGGCATAATTTTCCGTTATTTTAAGTATACCAAAAATCATGAATAATAAGTACTATAACCGAGATTCCTGAGATATCTTAATTTTATATATCCGCTTTATTAGAAGAGTTTATTAGAAGTTAGAAAGAAAGGAAGAAAAGGTTATTGTTGAAACGTAAACAAGAACTAACACATATATGGAGGGGTAAACTCAGAAACGTCTGAACAGATTTAGATAAAATTAGGTACAAGTATAGACCATGTCCTGGAGTTACATATAGGCTACTTTTATCCCGGGTATTTGATTCCGTGGGATATAGTTTGACTGTTCCATCAAATTTTTCAAATAAATGGCGCTGGCATTGTACAGATGAGTGATACAGTGATTTATTATTTTGTGCCGGAGGCGGCTTTTCATGTTGGTGAAGCCGTGAGCAACACTTATAGTTAAGATAATTTTCGATGATTTTTTATAGAAACTTACGCAGTGATTCCCGTAATTCTGAGTATACCAAATAATCATTACTAAAACCGCCTGCAAGTATATTACGGGAAACGGTTCTCGAGATATCTTAATTTTATATACTTGCTCCATACATTTCTTATGTAAGAAAATTATAACTCTTTATTCGAACATAGTAGTAATATATAGAAGCCGTTCTAACCATAAAACATTACAATTTAAACACCGGAACATTCCTATGTCTTCGAAAGCCGATTTTCAATGCACTGTGTGACGCGATCTTTTCGTACCTTTTTGAAGAATCTCAATGTTTCCTAAATGAACTCATGAACCAAATTGAAGAAAAGTCCCGCCCAGATCCTAGGCCCGTCAAATCTAGTCTTATGAAGATACTAGATGTTGCTCGCGGCTCCGCCCGCGTGGAGGTTATTTTTGTAAGAAAAGGTGTACAATCCAGAAACCTGTAAATTCATCAGTGTTTCTCTACAATATTATGCATGTATTATACATATAAACCTTCCTCTTGAATCACTCTATCTATTCAAAGCGCTTCAAATTCCGTTGCGTAGTTTTAAAGATTTAAGCATACATAGGTACGGACAGCGACAGCGACTTTGTTTTATACTATGTTAAGATAATAAATCCAGAAAAAAAATCTTTACGCTGCTATAATTCGATACATGTGAGACTTACAAAAAAAATTGTAACAACATGAAATTTTACTTTCATCAATTTTGTATTATAAATTCAAGATAATAATAGTGTTACTTAAGTATTTATTTTATTTCATGTATACTCCTCGCCTCATAGTATTTTATATACTTCGCTAGGGATTTAGACCTCCGACAACCCCCCCCCCCCCATTTTGAGGGTGCTCAATAGAAAACCGCCCCGGGTCTCAACCCATGCTACGCCGCCACTGGTTCTTGAATTTGAGCTTAACTGGGTAAGCAGGTGCGAGGACATTTGGGTAACGGTAGATATACCAGCTTGTGACGGTAAGCATAAAATAGCATTTTGTGCAGTTTATCTACCACCACCCGTAAGCCGCTCCTCACTGGATCATTACTTAGAGCAATGTAATACTGTTTTTGAACTTATCGAGAATACTCACGTATGCATCGTGGGCGATTTTAATCTGGGTTGTATTAATTGGAAGTTAAATAGTAACTCCTTTCCCAACGTGCGATCTGCTGGTATAGGTGAACGTCTTGTTGACTTTACAGCTGTCAATAATTTAAAACAATTTAATTATGTAAGCAACACAGCAGGTCGCACACTAGACATTGTATTGTCAACCATTACTGCTTGTAGTGTTACTGAAAATGTTAACCCACTTAGTAAAATTGATTGCCACCATCCTCCTCTAGATATTACAATTTCTTTGAATAAGGAGCCCAAACTACAATATAATATCAACAATGTAAAATTAAATTTTTATAAAGCTGATTACCAAGCAATTTGTAATTTTTTAAAGAATTGTAATTGGAATGGTCTATTAAAGGAAAAAAGGGATGTGAACACAATGCTCGATGTTCTCTACGAGATTATTTCTGATGTCATCAAAAAGTTTGTACCTGTCTGCAAATTCAATAAACAGAGATATCCTCCCTGGTTTACCAATAAACTAGTTAATGTACTAAAGGAGAAAAACAAAATCAGGATGCGTTACAACAAATATAAAAATCCACTGGACGCTTTCGAATTGAAATTGATTGGTAAACGTTGTGATAATCAGGCTATGAAATGTTACAATGATTACTTAAGGCGATTGGAGAATGAAATCCCACGCAATCCTAAATTGTTCTGGTCACACGTCAAAAACAGACGTGGTGGCACTAGCGTGTACCCAACGGCTATGACAGATGGTTTGCATACTACTTCTGATGGCTCTAGGATTTGTGAAATGTTTGCAACTTACTTCTCATCTGTATATAGTACTGATATTGGTCACAATTGGCAAAACGATTCTGAATACTTAACGACGCTAGAAAATCACAGCCAATGTCTAGTAATTCCTATGATTGACCACCAGTCTTTGTTAAAAAAATTAAAATCAATCGACTGCAGCAAGGGGGCGGGTCCGGATGGCTTGCCACCGATCTTCATTTCTAAATGTGCATCAGAATTGGTCCACCCACTTCTGATAATTTTTAATAAATCACTAAGCTCTGGAATATTTCCCTCAAAATGGAAAACTGCGAAGGTTGTTCCCATTCATAAGTCTGATAACAGGCCGATATCAATTCTATCATGCATTCCTAAAGTCTTTGAGTCGATCGTTTGCCCGCATATTCAAAACCATCTTAGATTGTACCTGAGTGATCATCAACACGGTTTTACTCGTTCCCGATCCCCAACCACGAATTTAGCTCTATTTACTGAGACCTTGATAAAAATAATCGATTCTGGTCATCAGGCCTATGTAATTTACACCGACTTCAGCAAAGCCTTCGACAAGGTATCGCACAAAATACTTGTTAAAAAATTACGCGCCTATGGCGTCTCCGGCTCCTTGCTTAACTGGCTCAGTTCGTATCTTACAGAGAGGTCGTTCTTCGTTGTGGTCAATGGTTTTAATTCTGTCATATACAGTATAGCTTCGGGAGTACCTCAGGGTTCACATTTGGGGCCGGTACTATTCAATTATTTTATCAATGACATTCCTGATTGTTTTTCCTTTTCGGAGGTTTTCATGTTTGCTGATGATTTAAAATTCTTGAGATGCGTTAAAACCAGTGATGATGCTTTATTGTTACAGAGTGATCTGAATAGATTGATCGAATGGTGTCATAATAATAGAATGCTCTTAAACTCTAAAAAATGTAATCTTGTAAAATTTACCAGAAACCATAAGTTAGTTGCATTCCAGTATTGCATAAATGGCGATACAGTTACAGAAGTAGATACGGTACGAGATCTTGGTGTATTCTATGACAAAAAAGTAACTTTTGACTTACATATCAATAACATTATACAAAAAGCGTCCAAAATGTTAGGATTCGTTATAAGAGCTTGTAAACCTTTTCGCAGTATATCAACGAAAATCACACTTTATAACAGCCTTGTACGAAGCATTCTGGAGTATTGTAGTACTATATGGCGGCCACACTATGCCACGCACTCATTGCGACTGGAGCGTATACAAAAACGCTTTTTGTGGCACCTTTCGTATTCAGTGGGCAAATGCAAAATATTAAAGCAGTATCAGGATAGATTGCATTATTTCAAAATGAATTCGTTATCTAAACGAATAAAACTTATTGACGGAAAATTTGTCAATAAACTTTTAAATAACAAAGTTGATTGTCCTCCCTTGCTAGCCCTTTTCAAATTTCGTGTTCCTAACAGAATACCTCGCAAACCTATCACGCCACTTTGTCCGCCACTACGAAGAACAGTTTTGGGTGCGAACTCACCGTACGCTAAATGCTGCAAAATTATAAATGCGTGCAGTGATATAATGGACATTCATTTCGACAATCTTACTGCTTTGCTTGGCTGATTTTGATTAAGGTAGATGCAAGTTGTAATAGATATTGCTTATTTTCTCTAAATACTTTAGTTTTTTCTTTAATTTGTTTTTTTTGTTCATCCGACACATACTTTTAGCTTATTTTTACTTTTATTTTTCTTTAGGCTAGTGTAGTTCATAAGATTTGTTAATTTTATATGGATTAGTATAGTGTTTAAAATGTTTATGTGTTTCTTGTGAAAGTGGTGTTTGCCTATAATTAATTGTTACATTAATGCATGTCTTATCTTTATATGTTCAATATCTGTAAGTGAATGGATGTAAACAATTGTTGGTAAACCAAATAAATAAATAAATAAATAAATAAATGGTCGATGCGATGGCGATGGCTGATACTGAACATACAGATTTAAGGTGTTTGGGATATATTTTTTTACAGTGCAGTCAAACGTATTGGTATTAACACAAACTAAAAAACCGATCATAACATCCTGCTGGTCATTCTAACGGCCGTCAGAAGACCGACTTTGTGGCCTTAGTAAGATTTAAGTCATTTAAAGGACACATTCTAAATATTTTTTGTAAATTACACATGATTATAGCGGCATGCTATAAGCATGTGTAATTTACCAAAAAATTAAACACTTTGTGTTGGAATGAAACACAAAGTTGTTAAGCTCAGGTAAAATAAATATAAATCATAAAGATAACGTTGGCGGCATTACAACGAAATCGCTGGATTAGTTCCCTGGTTTTGCTGCTGTGGTCTTTAGAATTCTCGTCGCGCCACTATAATTTCAACCTATTGTTCTTTCTCCGTACCTATTCACTTTATTTTTTTGTTTGTGCATTCACTCAGTTAGGATATTCTAGTTGTTCATTGTTTGAAACTATTTTAGTCACCTAATTTTCATCATGACTTATTTTAGTAGATACTAATTATTAAATTAAATGGATAAGTTAAATGGCATATGTATAAAACCCATCATAAAAACCCATTTTTTGCAATCAATTAATTTGATTAACATATGATTGAGGAAACATTCCCAATAATTAATAACACATAATCTTGTATAATTGTGACTAAATTATAAAATTAAACACTGGTTTTACAAATAAGTGTTTAGTAATATTAATAGAAAGAAAGAAAGAAATACTTAATTCAATATGAGCACTATAAATAAAATTCAATTAAAACTAAACAAAAAAAACTATGAAATATAAAACATGCTTATAAAGAATACGGCCTCGACTCAGCATATACTGGTATAAATTACCAGTGCAGGTCTTACGTCGGGCCGTCGGGTGAGGTCACGGGCGCAAAGCCACTTCTACTATTATTTTTTTTATAGTGTAGTCCGACAAACGAGCCAGTGGGTCACCTGATGTTAAGTGATCTCCACCGCCCATGAACATCCACAATACCGAAAGTATCATGTATGCGTTGTCGGCCTTAAAGGACAGGAATAGAGATTAGGGAAGGGAAGCGGGAATGTGGGCCGCCGGTTATCTCACTTACCATACGAAACGCGAAAGTAAACTGTCACTTTACGTTGGTTTTCTGTGAGACAGTGGTACTACCCAGGTCGAGCCGGCCCATTCATGCTGTAGACAAATATGTCTACAGCGTGGCTCTACCACTTCCACTAACTAACTAAACCAAACTACCAACTGAACTTAAATAGCTAAACACATCTTTACTTACTCAAAAAATACATACATATTATATTTTTATTATTATTTATTTATTCCATTTTTGTGATCTGGCAACACTTATAATATGACACAGGTGGAGGTGACACGTGTCACAGTCATATAACCCATCAATACAAGTTACGTGGCATAAACGAGGCATGGAAATTTAAGATTGAATACAATACAGATCAAATCAAATATATAATAATAAATCCGCTTTATCAAAAAGCACCACATAATGAATAAAAAAAAAATAATAATAATAACACCCAACAGTCACACACATAGCCCCGATCCCACATTAAGATACGAGTCTTGTGTCGTGGGTAAAAGGGACAACGAGAGTCTTTCGGTCGCACAACACCCAGACCCCGGACACATAAATCTGTGTGTCACACAAACATTTGTCCCGGTGTAGGAATCTAACCCACGGCCTCTAGTTTCACAGCCGGCTACTCGCCTACTGCGCCACGGAGGCTGTCAATAGAAAATATTAATATATTCTATATTTTTAAGCACATGTCTAACAGAACCCATAAAATCAGTGATATTTAATAATTCCATTTAGTTTAATGATTTTCGATGGATTACGGAGTGAAGATTTCTTTCAAAAAATTCTGTGCCGCTTCAGTTTTGGCTTCTGCTGGTTTCTGAATTGAGAATTGAGCGGGTCTTTTTTTAGGTTTCTCCAATGCATACTACTGATTTTTAAGAAAGATATTTAGGTATAATTTACATTCTTTTACACACTTATCTTACACTTATACACTCACACCTTTCATCCCCGAAGTGGCAGGCAGAGGTTTAACCAGTACACCCACTTTTCGCCGAATTTCGGTCCCATAATGTGATAGGGGGCGAGCTTATCGCCATACCGGGCTCAATTCCAGACTCCGGGCTGATACTGAGTATAGCTGAATAGAAAAACCCAATACCACTTTACCCGGGGATCGCACCCGAGACCTCAGCACAGCAGTCGTAACGTATGCGCAATTACAACTGCGCCACCGAGGCAGTCAGTATATTCATATCATTATCCGATTATTTTTATTAAGTGTGATGACGTGAAAATTATTCATTTTCTGCAAATAATTCTATGCGTCCGAAGTCAGCTGGTTCTATATTAATATTCAAGATCCAGCCATGGACTGATATATTGATTTACCAGCACCGTGGACGGCTTTTAGCATACGATTAATTAATATATTGTCTGGCAAGAGCTTGTTCTGCGGTGACTAAATCAGTATTAGGTGTGGGCATTGAGACCAGGACACTGCAGCGTACCATTATTCTATCACTACACGAATTTATACTACCTTACTTTATATTTTTAATTATGATATTGAATGTTCAATTAATTTAATTTACTGTAGTTATAAGTATATATGTTAATTAGTGTAATTGGTTTTACCGTACTAATAAATAAATAAATAAATAAATAAATTGAAGATTTTGATTTGTGGTTTATTGTATACCTACTTACAATAATGGCTGTTACTTAGAATAAAGGCATAATATACATTGAATCAAACTAGTTTTACGGATTATATCACGGTTTATTTTACTTTTTCAAACCGACGTTTCGAAGGCTTTACAGCCTTCATGGTCATGGGATAGACTGAGTTGTACATCCCCCCGCTGTCATGTTATATCAACAGCGCTGTTGTTCAACATATGCCGCATTGAGTAGCTGAAGTAATAATATTGATAAGTATTTACTACCTGTATGTTTGTGTTTACTGTTATTGTTTTAGGTACCTCATATCGATTCATCGGTCTAGGCACAGATTGCTTCATTAATTGAATGGCGAAGTACATAGGCCGAGAACACTTCAAGGTTCTGGGTCAAAGTCCCATGGTTTTTCTTTATCCTGGCACGGCAAAATGACCACATTGCACCTGATGGTAAGCGCAGTGGCGTCCAATTAGAGTAGCGAGAAACAATCATGCCGGCCTGCTTCTTAACACTACGCCATGGGCAAGAAGGTGAAGAAGTGGTCGAGGATCTAGTGTCAGAGTACTCTTAAGGTCGCATAACGGCCAAGGCTACTCCAACTCTAGAACCCCGACAAAAACCGGATGTACACTGGCTGATTCCGGAATGCAACACACTTTTTTTTTTTTTTTTCTCTCTTTATTATTTTTAAGAGGGTTTTATCACGAAGTGATTATGTCACCCTCATTGTATACAAATCAAACTTATCTTCTATTAACAAGAGCAGCATTAACTAAATTGTACAACATTGCCGCCTCCTTTGAAGAAGGAGACGCGAGTATACTATTACATATGCCGATATTATAATTAGGTTTTGGAAATAGTATTTTCCTTTGCCCCTCGTTCCGCACACATTCCACAAGAATATGGTGTACATCTTCCACTTTATTGCATAGATTACAATTTGGTGAGTTAACTTTACCCATTAGAAAAGCGAAACTATTTAATGGAATGTGTCCCGTACGAAGTCGTAAAGCTAAAATTGTATCACACCTGTTTTTCAAAGTATTCTGTCCACAGCTCAAAACATCTGTTTCTAACTAGATATAAAACATCAGTAAAATAAGGAGAACATAAAAAATCTAAACCACTAACCGAGGCACTTTTAGCCAAACTGTCAGCCTTTTCATTCTCCTTCAAACCAATATGAGCAGGTATCCACTGTAATACAACATTTTTATTTTTGCTACTGAGTTTTAAAATGCAATTTAATATATTATACGCTATTGGTGTTCCTCGGGTTTTTAAAGTACAACGAGTCACACTTTGGAGAGCGCTCCTTGAGTCTGAGAAAATAACATAATCACCACTTTCAAATGAATCAACATACGACAGTGCTTCAGCGATTGCAATAAGTTCAGCGTACATTATGCTTACATTTTGTTTTATGTGTAATTTTACTGAAGTTTTCGTTTGTGGGTCGAAAATCGCCGCTCCAATACTATATTTATCTTTTGAGGCGTCAGTAAAGATTTTGTAGAACTTATTGTAATATTCATTAATATATTGTACACACATGCTTTTAAGTTTATTTGAAGTATAATATCTTTTTGCTTTTATTACCCCCGGTAATTCCGGTCTTACTATCTTGGAAAGATCCATATTGGTAACCCAAGTGTCTAAACTAAACATTTCTAGTTGAGGGGTAACATATACTTCGGACAATTTAAGGTATTCGTGGACGGTGAGTAACAAAGATTTTTTCCTTCTTATATTCTGCGAAAGCGACTGCAATTCGTCTAACAAGGGTATGATATTATTTTTGGTAAAAGATTTTGATATAAGCCAAAACTTTCCTGCCAAATAGTGTCTCCGTATATATAGGGGTTGTAAATAAAGTTCATTTTCCATGGAATGTATGCTCGTGCTTTTTATAAATCCCCCTATAAGTCTCATAAATATATTTTGTACCTTATCTAGTTTATTTAATTGCGTTTGGGACGCGTTGTCATAAATAAAACTAGCATAATCCATTCTACTGCGTACTAAAGAAATATATAAACGCCTAATGTGAATAGGATGCACACCCCATTTCGGCCCCGTGAGAATACTAAAAACATTTACAAATTTAACAACTTTGTCTTTGATCTGGCTTATATGTTTAGACCATCTCAAAGATCGATCCAACCAAAGTCCCAAATACCTTAAATTTTCAACAACTGTCAGTACCACATTGTTAACCTTTAGATTGATACTGTCCCTACTAAAACCTCTTTTAAAAATACATACTTTACTTTTTGTTCCTGAAATTTCTAATCCTAAATTTAAAAGTATATTATATAGTGTGTTTAATGCGAGTTGTAAATTTGGAGTTGCGTCTGTAGTGACATTGCCAGTTGTGTATAAAACAAAGTCGTCTGCATACTGCGATACACAGACGTGCCTTATGTTTTTACAAACAGACATAGTTGCAATATTAAATAATAGTGGCGAAAGTGGATCACCCTGTGCCAACCCTCGACTCGTACTACGACTTATGGAGAAATTATTTGAATTTATTTTTAGGTTTCTCTTTTTGAGGTAATTCCAAATATACGTACACATCATATGTCCTACACCTATTGAATCCAATATCTGCATTAAACTTGATACATCTATGTTATTATAAGCGTCATTTATATCGATAAAACAGGCCACCGTGGGAAGTTTTTTAGCGAAACCAATTTGAATTGTTAAAACTAAATTTGCTAAGTTATCTAAAGTCGAGTGACATTTTCTGAAACCCGTAGTTTCATTGGAGAACAAGCAATTTTTTTCAATGAACCATTCTAATCTATTCATTAGAATGGTATGAAAAACTTTACAGAGACAGGATATCATTGATATTGGTCTCAGTGATGATAAACTATTGGGATCACGACCTGATTTGGGAATTGGTATAATAGTGATGTCTCTCCACTGGTCTGGTACAAAGCCTGTGCTGTAAAATTTATTATATAATAAACAAAGTGTCTGCTTTCCGTTTTCTGGTAATTTCTTTATCATAGAGTAAGATATATTGTCAAGACCAGGCGTTGTATCTTTAGACCGAATAGCTCGTTCTAATTCCTGAGACGTAATAGCGACATCTAGTTTAGGGTTACAAGAAGAAAAAGATAAGTCAGCAGGACGTACAAAATCTGGTGTTAGGTTACGAAGTAATGCATACGCTCTATTTTGATCCACATGACATCTACGTGAGTTAATATGCCCTTTAATCCACCGCATTCTTTGCCATACCTCACTAGGAGAAGATTTTGCGTCTAATGATGAGCAAAATGATTGCCATGTTTCACATTTGGCATTTCGGATTGACTTTTGAGCAGTACGAATTTTGTCTTTCAGTACATCAAGATTCTGAGGAATGGGATTACGTCTAAAGTTGGTTAATGCTAGCCTCCGTTCCGCGACACATTTTGATAGTTCGGCATTCCAATAAGGTTTCGGGGTAAAGTTTCTAATAGGGTTCTGATTGATTATAACACGTGGTATATATAAGTCAGCAGCTAAATTAATATTTTCAATAAATAAGTCATAACTTTCTTGAGGATTTTCAGAGAATTCAAAATGTGAGTATAGATTTATTAATAGATTTTTATAAGCAACCCAGTTGGCTTTTTTAAAGTTTCTACGAGTGATATTATCTGAGTTACAATTTATATTCAACGAAATTTTGATGACACAGTGGTCACTACCCAAGGTCTCATTAAAAGGTGTCCAATCAAATTTAAGGGCTATGTCTGATGATGCCAATGATATGTCCGGAGATGATTGCTGAAGTATGCCGTCACATAGTTTAATACGCGTTGATGTTCCGTTATTTAAAACAATATATCGGTGGTCTAATATAGTATCAAAAATTTGAAGACCTCTGCGATCCGTTTTAGATGACCAGTTTCCATGATGCCCATTAAAATCTCCTAATAACAGTGTTTTCTTATTGCATATAGAAAAAACCTCATCCCAATCGTGTTGACTTGTTTGAGTAGATGGGGGACAGTAAATAGAAACAATATAGTCGATATCATGGCAATTAAAAAGTTTAACGCATATGACTTCTATTGAAGAGTTGATTTGAATAGATTGCAACTGTGATTTGATTGAATAATGAGTAATTATAGCTACACCTCCATAACTGTCGTTACGATCGTTACGGTAAATGTTATAGCCACTTATTTTTAACGAACTATCTGGTTGTAGCCATGTTTCATTCAAGGCAGCAATATGGATCTTTTCTTGTGACAATAAGCTCTCAAATGAAGCTAATTTAGGACGTAAACTTTGAGCGTTCCACTGTATAATATTAAGTCTATACCTTATATCGCTAGTCTTATCCATTAAACAATTCGAAAAATACCTTTAATATAGGCCAATCCGCAATATTATCAACTACTACTAAAATTATCCACTGCACGCAGCACTTAATCACTTCATAAAACTTTGATTGTATAGTATCATTCCTCAGAAAGATTATCTCCTTCAATCTTGTTAATAATTCCTCGAAATTTACATCTCTGGTCTTACTTTCAGCAGGTTTTGTATTGTTAGCATTACTATGAGCAGATATATTATCACTTGATCCTGGTTCCAAATCAGGCAACAAATCAATACCAGGAGTGTTTGGTCTATATGGTCGCTTTTTTCTGAAATGGGTTAAATATTTTTGAGACTTCTCTTGGTGAATATCTGCTTCAATTTTAACGACATCAGCGAATGTGGGCGTGCTGTAAGGTTGGGGTGGGATTGTATTGTCTATTGTAGTGGAAAATTTGGGTAAACTAAATGGTTCACCTTCTCCTTGTGTGGGACGATCGGGAGGCACATACAGCATTAAGGCTTTTCGATACGTGCAGTTAAATTCTGCCATCAAGTCTCTTATTTTCTTTTCTTTAATATATATCGGGCATGATTTAACCAAAGCCATATGATTTCCGCGACAGTTAACACATTTAAAGGTTTGGCACTCACAATTATCATGCTCACCACCGCATTTTGGGCAAACTTGGTTTCTGGAACTACATGTTTTTATTGTGTGTCCGAACTTCCAGCATCTATGGCATTGCGTCACGGGGAAAACATACGGATCAACTTTTATCCTTAAATCATCCACATAAACATATGAAGGAACACTTGAACCTTTAAAACAAAGTTTGATGGCTTCGCTCGGAACCCAAGGCTCGTCACTAACTTTCTTATCAAAATTCCTTTTTTTAAGACGATATATTGAGACAAGTTCCATGCCCTTCGGGCAGGTAACAGCCTGAAAAATTTCCTCGTCCGACATATCAATGTCTACATTTTTTATCACACCATAAGAGTTGGTCACTTCCATGGCCCTATGGAACTTCCACCCTTTGTCAATCAATGTTTTACACGTCTCCAACTTGATCGCACTGTTTGCACTAACGAAATCAATCCGTATTTTATACTGATTTAGGTATTTTACGTTAGCAATATCTTTTATTCCCTCTTCTTTTAATAATTTCGCCAATAAAAATTGCTTTGGCAGCTTCTCTTTACACGTTATATATATTTCAATATGATCTCTGTCTTTCATTTTCTTTTCCTTTCTCTGAATTAAAGTCCAATCAGCATCAGTATCAGTATCACTCTCATCTCTTAATCTTTTTCCTGATTTTGTATTGTTACTCATCTCGATCTGTAAGTCAACTTCTTCCTCATTTTGTTCTGTATTATTCTCCGTCATGTCATCTTCATCCAATGAGTTATTCTCCATAACTATATTTTTTATAATTTATAAGACGGTACATTATAATGTTGTTCACTAGAAGACTCGACCGGCCGGCCGGCCGCTGTCAAGGTCACGATACGTTGAATAAAGCAATTACACAAACGATATTGATTAGCACTTACACATCCGTCTATTCCGTACGAATGCCGTAACGCGACTGTGGAACACACTTGCGTGTGTCACTTTGGCAGGTTTTACATCCTGCGTACGGTGGTCGCTATCCGGGCGGATATGAATATCCTACCACCAGCCATGTGGTTGTCTTACATCAGTTAAATTATAAAATAATTTATTTATCGAACAATACAAAAGCCATAATACAGATACAATACCAAATAATTCGCCTAAATAAGTAAAGTGAAACGAGCCTATTCCCAACGAACTAAAACCTGGTGGCTAATAAATAATGGTGCGTCAGTTTATGGGTCAGACCGTAACTGCATTTTAATGTGACCACATGTCTGTGGAATTTCGTTTCCTGCCTACACCAGTTATCATGCATCACTTCACTTTTCAGGTTATTTTACAAAAGGGAAAAACATATGAATTCAAGTTATGAGTTAACTCTACTTCAGCCTCGCGAAATGAGTAATAAAATTCTGGAAAACTTGCCAAAATTATTCCACGAGGAAGTCGATGCGTCTCGGTGAAGTGTCAATCCTCTTCTTTAAATAAATTAATGTCATAAATATTTAATGGAATGCTTATCTCGATGAAATCTTAAAAGAATGGACGAATCTGGAAAAGAATGGATGAGCGGTTGCAATAATGAATATCAGTTATATAGTCAGGACAAAGGTGAGGTAGTTCGCTCATTAGCACCTTCAGGATGTACGGACATTGATTATGTGGGTCATCGGAGTACAAAGAAAAATAAAATATCTTCGAGTGGCAGTTAAGAAGTAGATACATATATGAGAAAACGATATGATTGAACTATTTTATTGAACCAAAATATTTATTATAATATTTGGAGTAGTATCTCTATGTATGATATATTTTGGAACTAGTTAGTATTTTCTTAAAGAAAATACGATTTAATCATTCAAATTGTCTTGCATACTAATAATTTCTCCATTTTCTGTTGGTTTGTTGGGTGTAAAATCACGCTACAGATTCCATTATTGCATTGAGAAAACTATTTATGTAATCCGCTAATATTTGTTTATGGTCTGGGTATTGTGCGACGAAAGCACAGTAATATAGATAAAATTATCGTGCTGAAAGTTACTCGTAATCCCTGATACCCATGGCAGAAGACTATTGTATTTTAATATCCTCGCTATAGCTGTTTTGCTTTATGAATACTGAATGAAGATTAGGTGGAATGTGTTTTTAGTAATTGGTTGGTAAACACATTACACAATAGGCGTTTCATACAGGGAGTTAGGTGCGAACGCCGTTTGACCATAAATATACTTACCAACATTCAACAAAGTGCATTATACGCCATAAAACAAACATGAATACGAATGTGCTTACGGGTCATAAAATTGTTTGTCGCACACACGCTTCTCTTGTTACATTGTTTACAACATGTGACAGAGGACTGACGACGCGCGATATACAAATCTCCCCTGCCTCGCATTCAATTCTATTAATGGGTGTGTGTAACTCTCTCTTCATTATGTGGCTTTGATGTTTCGTAGTGCAACTGTGTAATTACTACTGTAGCAACAACTTTGTTTAAAGGATGCATAAAGCGTACGATTCATCTCATTAGAATTGTCTTTAGTGCTAGAGAAACGCCAAACCGAAATTTTGGATTTCACGTTTTGTCGTTTATGATTCGTTCGAGTTCGGTGTGCTCACCGCCTATGGCTATCTTTGAAGAATGTAGATGCACTAATTTTGTTATGCTTACCTTTTATGCCGTGAAAGCTTAAGATGTTTATGTTTCCGTTTTGTTTTTGCACCATCACTGTAAATGCCAGTAGAATGAACGTAATTTTGCACCTATATTTAAAAGAGTGACACAATCAGTTTGTATAAACATTCAATGGTAGATTGATGTTTCTCTTCCTCTAAGACAAGATGGTCAGCAGTTGGTACTCCAAAATCCAAATGAGGATAGCACCGAACCAGGCTTTTCATTCTTATATTATCTTGTTTGATTAATACATTAATTGTAAATTTTGGATCATTATTGCCAACGTACTACTCATATTCTGCAATCAACCCAGATGTGTCTAACGTAGTGAAAAGAACTGTTTTATTTGTTTATTGTGTTTTACACAGAAGCTCCTCCCAAAATAAATGTAAATTTGATTTCTTATGTCCACATGCTACCAACGACATCATTAATCTTTGTTTATTCCCCTCGATATAGATTGCTTTATGGGCCGTATTCAAAAATCGCAGTGATAGTAAAATATTTATGGTATTTTGCTTGAAATTTCTCTACATTTACTTCGCATCTGCAAAGAGCAGCGCGTTACAAAGTGATAATGACATTTTTTTAACCTGGCACATTGCGATTGATGGTAAGCACAATGCCGTCCAGGTAGAGTTTCAAGTAACAAGAGACACCTATCCCTCGCTAATTGATATAACAATGTCGGCCTGCCGATTGGCATCTTCACACTACGCTTAAAGTACCTAGAGTTTCAGAAATAGGAAGGAGGGAACACATGGTTAACTGATAATACTCGTACATAAAAGATTTGGTGAGCGGGAACCAAGAAGTTCACCATTTTGTTGAACCTCTTGGTTCGGGACGGGGTAGCTAATACTTTGAAACAGTGGCTCCGTAAGCCAGCACACGTAATGGTATGGAAGCAAGAAGATGAGAGAAGATTAAAAAATTCTAGAGTATAATATCTGAACTATTTATTAAAGCACGCTATGTAATAATTGTTTACATGTATTGTCTTTACATTAGTATTCTGAGCGTCTCTAGGTGTCGTGTTCGGTTTCTTTATGTTAGCTACAAGTAGATATTCCGTATCTTTTGTCGTAAGTCACGGTTTAATGTGAGTCCTATTGTCTATGCTTAATCCAAATCCTCAGATTTACGTTTTGTAACATGGTTTGCTTACTATGAAATCTAGAACTGCAAGTAAAACCAGGACATCAAATATTATCTCTGAAATTAACTTTAATCTTAAATGAAAAAAAATAGGCATAGACACAAATAACTTTTATAAACGACGATAATTGGATGGTAATAGTGCAAACAAAAAATATTAATAATTCGGTCTAAATAACATTGAATTGTTTGCCCAAATAACCATTAGGTATTAAGTAGTAGCTACTTTCTAAAATTGAACACATTTTTTTTATGAAACGGTAGATGTTATGTGGCAGATCCTTCATCGTAGGTTGCGCTCGTGCAGGTAGTATTGTTCTATGACAAATTTACAAACGCATTGTTTAAAAAGGGCTATTCATTTTTACCACGTTGTCATTTAATTTCAAAACTTTACTCATAAAATCAGGAAGAGTGCCTTATAAAGTAAAGGTATTAAAGAAAAAGTGAATATTTAAAACATTTGGGAATTTGGAGCATGAATAATTAACCAGTCACCCGTCGGATAAGCTTAGTAGCGGGCCATAATGGAATTAACAAGATTTTTAAAGCTAAATCATAAACGTCTACCAACAAATTCATCATAATAGCACATTGTAATTATAACAGACTTCAAAAAGGGAGGAAGTTTTCAATTCCAAGGCTAATTTATTTATTTTTGCATTTTTATATTAATTTATATCGGTTTCTTTATCAACCATGGATGGATTTTGAAGACTTTTTGAATTACCGTTTGCATAACTTAGGGTCACATTGATGTCACCAATTTAATGTGTTTTGGATTTAATGACTTTTTTACTGACAGTCTTCGTCTAAGGTTACTCGACTAACCTTGAGATCAAATAAAATTTAACAACTTTTATGATATCATATGTTTTTGTGGCATTCTTCAATAAATATGTAGAGTTAGTTATGCCACATGCTTTGGGCCTTGACCTAGCACAATGGGAGCGGGTACATACTACATTCTAGTTTGCTATTAGTATTAATTAAAGTACGTTTATTTTTATCATGATAGGGATTTTTAATAAAATGTGTAATATTCCTTAACTCTGTGAAGTGGCGCCAAATGCTGAGATACAGGTTTTTAACCTAGTTCGGCATAGGATGCTATTAATTTTTAGGTGACTTAATTAATATAGCCTATTTTATTTGTCAATTTATTGAAGTGTTTGTTTATGGAAATAAATCAAATTTAAATTTAATTTTAATAATTCCTAACAATTTAACGTACTCACATTATATGATCCAAAAAATGCTTAGCAAATTACCACCATTGTCACCATTTCAATTCGTTTAGTGTACAGAGCAATATAAAAATGAAAGCAATAATTGATTTAAAGGATATTTTTGGGATTTCATGGAAAATTGTAATAACAGATTCTTGGTACAGTTACAAGATGCTGTTTTTACAACTTGGCCAGATGTGGTTAAGCACAACAACAATATATCATAGCTCCACCATTTTCCATCAATTGTTATAAAATTGTGGTCCACCGTACAATTTTGTAATGTAGCACAAAAAAATTAGGGGTAGCTTTCCATGCATAACAATGAGGGAAGAAAAATATTTCTTACGCAGTGTATTATGGCTTGACGTTGGATAAGTCTTTAAAGTGGCATTAAAAGTTCTTAAAGCAGTTCCCCAGGCCAATGACCTCGATTATAGAAGTGAAGTAATCATTTAATTTTTCTATTTTTCATTTTGTTTCAAAAATGGAGAGGTTTTAAGAGGTTTCTGGAACAGGTGTCGGGTGCCCGAGCAACGTACTTTATGGTCTTGTTTTTGTTAAGAAACATGAAAATACAGCTAAGCTGGTTTTTTAGTTGACTTGAGTGGAATTCTTTATTTTAGGTCTGTTTGCATTGAAATCGATAATTGAACATATCCTAATGCAATGCAAACAATGCCTAATGCCAAATTTTAAGATTATTTCACCAGTTTATATCACTCCAGTGTGACAGGTGGTCATTAGGAACTAGGTATCTGCTATTGACCGTCTGAGTCAAGCACGTTGCTTAGAAGTACTGTTGTGTTGAGGTTAGAAAGACTGATATCAGTGAAATTACTGGACATGATGAGATTTACTATGAAGGGCGTGCAATTTACCGGAGATTTGTTTACTGGTAAAATAGTTGGCAATTTCATTCGAATAAAGTTTGTAAAACAGTGCAGACATTCTTCTTCCACCGTCAATCTCAATAGTCCCACATGGTTCTTGATACCCACGATACAGGTTTGACCTAGCCCGGGACCAAACTAAATATGTTACTGTTGGGTGTAATATTTATTGTTAAATTTTATTATAAATTAATTAATTGGATCCAATTAAATAAAAAAAACAATAATATATCTTTTTTATTTAAAAAAGGAATTCAAATTTGGCCTTTTCATGTGTTGGTCTAAAAGTTTTATTATACAATTTATATCGGTATTCCAAGCCCTACTTCCAATAAAGTTTTTATAGAGCCATGCATTACTTTGTATTTGGTGGTTCTGGTTGGTATTGTCACTTTAATTAGTGTCGCTGGTTATCAACTGAATTAATTCCACATTGATTTCAGGTTAATAAAAAGTGCGTTTTCGAGGATAATTAATTTTTATACACTTTCATGCTCTATACGCTATTTAACATAATAAAGCTTAAATAATCAACTTGACTTCGGAGATGTTTCTCCCAGGTTCGATCATTGGTTGCAGTCAAGTTCATTAGCAACAGTGAAAAATACGCCTCTTGGACACTAGATTGCAGTGCTAAACTATTAGTACGACGCTTTGTATAAACTCTCTCAACCATACCAGAGCTAGTCTACGAGATGTTACAGTCAGTTGAGAGATTTAAATCAGATGTCCAGTTGCATGCAGTGCTAACATTTTTTGGATGTAGCCATTTAGTTACTAAGATCTTTAGTTAATAGCCCAAGCCAGTCCTAGAATGGTCTTAAAGTCGGTCGTCTATTGCTATCTTATCTAAGCTGCGTAGTGGATGTGCGTACCGAGCCAACGCCACGCCCCCTCCCCGTCTTCTCACGGTTGCCCACTATTTAAGATGCGCGCGCATTCCTACATTTTCCTTAGGATGAGAACACACCAATTGATCTTTTTGCTTAGATACCGGTTACAGAGTGAACATACTAAATATTAAAACGAAACGTTTTAACTTTTATGTTATGCCAATGGCAGAATGGAATCCTAAAGACGGTTGATAGTTATTGATATCAAATTGGTTTAATTTCATTGCTGTCACAAAAAATAAATGTTTAGACTTTAGATACACGAAACACACACTAAAGGGAAAATTACATGTAGTTTGAGCATATGGTCGTCTGTCGTAATGGGCTAGTTAATTATAATATGACACTTCAAAACAGCAATAAAATCTAAATAAATGTATGCGTGTTTTGTCATTGTTATCACAGTAAAAACAAATGATTCGATACTGTTCAACGCGATATGTGGCCTTGCCTTAAGTTCGTGTGTTGCGTTGGAAAAATCTGTAGCTAGAATCAGCAGCGCAGCGCCGCGGTTCGGTCGACGAAACTAAACCGCGGTACATCACGCGTGCGCCACTGCTGCCATCTATCGGCGCGGTGCCAACTCGTCTCGACTCGCATCACCTGCCTGCCGCGATCGCGCCACCCGCCGCGCCGCGACATTTCTCCGTCGCGCTCGCACCAGTGGCACGTAGAAATAACCTAAAAACGTTCATCGCGCACCTACCAATCACCAAAATATTATCCTTCTACACATAAATAACAGTGACATTGAATGCAAATACGTACAATAGTGTTATGAACGTGACGTAACTGCGGCTCCATCTGGATTAGCCTTTACAGTGCTCAGTCGTAGTGAATTTGGCAAATACGAAAGTTTCTGGAGGACGAATGTTCCTTTTGGTGGGCTGTCGTCTGGCAGCCCTTAAAATTTGTGCCAATATGTGGTGGTTTTTATTTATGTGTGTACTAAACGTTAAAACGCTTGGAGTGGCTGCATCTAACAGCATTGGAGCAGTATCCGACAGTGAGTATACAATGTTATGTTAATTAAACAGGTTTTTAGTTGATGCAAAATCACTCATTTTTTTCTTGAATTTACTTTCATTTATGCTTAAATTTTATTATTTTACTTGCTAGTTATTTGTTTACAAGGATTATAACTGTACTACTATATTTATAACAGCTGTGAACACCTGATTTCATTCCGATTTATTTATAAATCAAGGAACTAGTTTGTTACGTAGGTACTCATAATGTTTAAGAGCTCGCACATGCTTTACTCAACGAGAATTGTTTACGTTTTGTAGAGATAACTGAAAATGAATCAAACTTTACATTTGATAAGATAAAACTATCAATATCTTGGTAATCACAGATTGACAAAAAGGGATCCTATAAGTATATTCAGAACCAATGAAATTAGGTTCCTTTTATGTTTACCGATTTTAACCCTTTTTTTAGAAACTAACTAAGTATTTAACGTATCGATCCTTTGTATTTAAATTTAAAAATGTATAAATCATTTAAATAGACGGAAAACGACGTTAAATACCAAACTATGATGATGCCACTAATGTATTGAATCGTACAAACAAGAGCTTTGTAACACAGTATCAGGGGAACGCATAAAACATAAACGACTGATCGAAGAATAATAAGCCTTGTGTGCAATAAATATTCTAGGCCGGCATGATTGTGTTGAGTAGCGGGGGATAGACTATCTCTCGCTACTTGATACTCTATCTGGACGGCACTGCGCTTACCATCAGGTGCAGTGTAGTCACATTGCCTTGCAAGAATTAAAAAAAAAAACTAATAATGCTTTGAACTGTAAACTCAGTTACTATACTAGTGCTAATGGACGCAAATCCCATAGACCCTCTGCATAGGAATAGGAAACGCTAACAATTACATCATCAGTTACAATTCACGGCTTATTCGGTATTGCTTACGGAAAATGCAATAAAAATTCTTTGTATTTGTTATTTACATTTAGAGTTGCCTGGTTAAATATTTGCTTTGAGTATTCCGTCGTAGATTTATTGCTTTAATCTATGGGCTTGAATCTTAGTTTCTACTTACTATAGCTATTACGTACAATTATTATTGGTAATATTTATTTTGTACTCTGCAATGCAATTGTAGCTATCGTCATTAGGGAGAGAGCGGATCAAATCGCTAGGACGGCCTAGGCAGAGTCCGGCATACTTCCTCTAGAAGAATCTCTGGAAGATCTATACATGGATTCCCCGTGGTAAAAAAAAGTTTTTAGTTAGTAAAAGGAGAAAAATCTAGTTGGTGTTCAATTTCCCTTTGACAGCATCGAATAAAAACACGAAGATTCGGTAATATAGTATTTGGCTATCTTTTTTAACAGTTTCAAACATGTATATACATGACCTCCGTATTATGCACAAGTAGTAAAACAAGGTAGCTATGACAATACTTAAATATTTCCAGCGTAAAGGTAAAAATACAGTTTCTGGAAAAGTCTTAAAGTACCTATATATAGCGTGCTACGTTTGTACCAATCAATACATGGTCATACTAATAATAACATCATGCTTTTTTACAAACGACTTGAATTTAGTACAACGCACATTTATCATTCTCAATGTTGACCAATGCCTAGAGACGGTTTTGATATTTTAATAACAAATTACAGCTATACGTATCTGGCGTACAAAATAATTAACGTAAGTTAATTAAGTTTGATCTTGTCATTAATATTTGTATGTATTTTTATCTAAAAAATACGCCTCGAAAAGATGTTGTTTTGATGGTGCTTGCTGTAAACAACAACAAAGGTGATGCGAATGTGGGTGGTAGAAATAAAACAGAACTGTTTTTTTTAGAATTAGCTTACGCTCGCGGTTCCATCGTCGTGAGTCATTGTAAGGAAAAAAATAATATTGGTGATTTACTGACAACACCAATTAGTTGGAAATCTGGTCAGCCGATTTAACGTGATGTGTACATAAATTGTCAAAATGCCGCGACCATTGTCATTATTTGAATAAATAAAACAAAATTATACCTATGGCTAAAAATATTGTCATTTGTACCTCCAGAAAATAAATTCCTTGCTTGAGGTGCATAGAGCTTAGAATAATGTAAAACCGAGTGCATATGTTAACGATGATGTTACCGCAAACGTTAATTAGGACAATGTGAATATCAAATTAAGCGGATTGTATATTAATCTAATATTATATAAGATCTACCTTGTGAGATCTGTTCTAATATTCAAATGTAATTGCTTGCATAGTAACTAAACTCTCCGGCTATATTCGATTCAGCACGTCTAGCAGGTAATTTAATATATTTATTGTCGTCGCCAATCTCTCGAATACTCGTACACAACGTAAGCACCGAGGTGCTGATTAATCATACCATAGCATTTACAGCATAATTAATAGCTACCATGTCTGATATAAAACATTCTACTGCCTTGCTAATGACATCACGTTGAATTCATATGTATATGTACACGCCATAGAATTTCAATATAACATTCTCATAAGTAATAACATATATTCATGCAGAAGCGATATGTGCCAAGAGACCGAAATAGAGAAACAAACAGCCGAAAGCGGCTGAAGACACGATATTTTCCTGAATCAGTACAAAGTTCAATTGTTGTGGCGGAAAGCCAATATTCGAAACAGATATTTTTGCAGCACTGTTTACTATTTTCCTAACACTCGGTGCATCTGATGCACACAATTCTTTCTGATGTGTTGTTAATTTTATAATAGTGTCCACACGGGCCAAGCGGTCGAGAGTAGTTAGTTATACTGACTCAATTTTGGCGTCCCCTAACCAGCTGACGCGACGACCATAAAAGTCCCGCTGATGAAAGAGCACAATTCCATTGTGATGGCTATAAAACGGTCTTTGTGCCCGAAGGAGGCGTCATTATGTGAAAAATGAAAAACGAATCGCACTTGTCATATTCAGCCCAATTTTATTTGAAGCACAGCCGTTCTTTGTGAATTTGTCGAATTGATCTAAAGAATTTGCACTCATTTGTCTTTGGGATCTTTTTGTCTAGATATCTCGCGTTAATGATGGAGATGGAGGTTGTATGAGACAAAGGTTACCTTTGAGCACAAACGGTGGGAACGATTTTTTTAAAGAAGATAGTAAACTAAATAAGGGTTAAAAATCTCTAGGGCGGGTGATCAGCTGTAATTCAGATGAAGGATCCGACTTTTTGCTTAAAGTTTAATGAAGGACGAAGCTCAGCAAATCCAGCACCTCGTTATAGAAGTGAAAAAGTTTATTTCGGCTAACAATCTGAAGTATTTCTAACAAAAACGTGTAGTTGTTCCCCGGGAATTCAGTTCTATCTGAACTATTTAATATCAAACTCCGGAAACCATTATTGTTAGGTATGAAGTAGGTATAGGCTGGAAAAATTTAGCACTTAGTCGATTATCACTTGTTACTCCACAGTAATTTAAGGACAGAAATGTGATCATTATAAACAAATAAACACATCACAATTTTTCCAACCAACTTCGCTGCAGACACCTAAATATTTATGTGGGCATTAAAATACTAATTCTCACTGTGAAGAAAAAGTAAATAAACAAATACTTGACATAGTTATTTGGCATTAAAAATTTGTTTAATCAGTTGATGTAAATATTGACTAACAGTTATTCTAATTCGAATCATTCACCATAACAATATATTATGTTATACATAAATAGCCATTTCAAGGTTAGTAGTATTGAGTATGAAGAGATAAGTATTGTTTGTTTGCTTCTTGGTACAAGAAAATAATAATAATGATGAATCAGATGACTAAATATTTCAGTACTTAGACTTCGTTTAAGTAAAACAAGATTAGCAAGGATTTTAATGAAATACGTAATTGCCGTTAGCAATGAGGAATGACTTTTAAAAAAATATATCTTTTTTTACCTTGTGAATACAGATTGATTGAGACTTCTTTCCCTACATATAACCCTGATTCCAGTCGAAAATCAATTTCAAATAAATCATTTTCTGACAAAGATATTCTGTATGCAATGCGTTGTATGTAACATGCAAAAAAAGACAGAAACGGACATAGGTTTTTTTAAAATTCAACCTTGAATTATAATGTAAAGGAAATATTTATCGTTGCCTGTTGTTGGAGGAAAAATACTTCAACAAATACTCTGGCGATGTGGATCGATTTTGATGTGGTCAGGAATAACCGAGGTGGTTACGCTAGAGGAAGAATGGTTGCGTGTTCTTTGCATTAGCCATACCAAAACTATGAGTGGTTCGTACGAATATACAACATGTAACATGATTAATGCACACTCTGCAAGTAGTTTGTTCAGAATAAGCGACTGAATCGATATCAACAATTTTTTAATAGACTTTTTTTCAACAATAATTAACACTCAGGTAAATAATAGTCACCCTTTAATTGGACGTCAAGACAAGCGAAACTGAGACATAACTCGATGCGATAAAGTCTTTTCTAAATACAATAATAAACGAACACTTAAAAAAATCAAATAATTAAAATTACGAACTTTATGTCGAAAATTAGTACAATTAATTTCATAAAAAAACAATATTTATATTCATCGCAGTCCAATTTCAATACATGAATTATGATTGTAATAATATTTTTAAATTGGGGTGTCTGAGGATGTTTTTTGTGATACTGCAATTTGGGTAGATTCATGTAATGAGGAAAGACTTTCTTTGTATTCCAAAAAATTCCTTTGTATTCTTTGATACTGCAAACACTTTTGTCACAAAATAGTCTTGTGAGTGTGTTAACCGATTTGTAATGCATAATTTTGACTAATATTTGTATCTACTTATATCAATAATCTTATTTCTAAAGTCTTTTTCATAGTATAAATCGTTATTGCTTAGTTACAACTATAGTCACACTAAACTCGTAACATAAAAACAAATTATGCGTCACTATAAAATTTGAGGGTTGCCCTTGTATTTTCTGAGATCCCATCCCAGATCCTAACTTGGTGCCAATGGGACCACCTGGGAAGAAAAAAGAATTTCTCGAATCGGCCCAGGCGTCATCGAGTAATCGGGTAACATACATAAAAAAAAGATTCCGACGAATTGTTAACCTCCTCCTTTTTTGAAGTCGGTTAATAAAAATAAAGAAAAATCAAAATAAATCTGATTAGTCATATACAGGTTTAGGTTGAAAACTAATACAACGTTTTTTAGCAAGATGAAAATATGCAATAAATTAGTCCACTACGGCAATCAAATTAACTAAACAAAGAACGCTTAAAAATAGAAAAATATGTATTTCTTCAACCCCTTGTGAAATATTTATTTGAACTGAAGACTGTCTTCAAGAAGAGACCGGGACCAGCGCATAATAACAATTCTAATATTTTTTTATGTAAGTTTTAATAAAATACATGGAACTATTTCTTAGTTTGCGGTTTTTAGTTTTTGAGCGTATATGCAGGTTTAAAGATGATTGTCCTTAAAACTGTTTAGATAGAAACAACTAGACTGGCTTATATCTCGAGTCCAGAACACTAGCTGTTGCTCGCGGCTCCACCCGCGTGGATTTTTTTTTACACCTTGGGTAACATTATTGTAGTTTTAGTAGGGATCTTTATTTTTTCTCACAATTAAAATAATTAATTAGTGATAATGTAGCATTCAATTGTAGAAATAATTTTTAAAATCGGTTT
This sequence comes from Laothoe populi, assembly GCA_905220505.1. Taxonomy (NCBI): domain Eukaryota; kingdom Metazoa; phylum Arthropoda; class Insecta; order Lepidoptera; family Sphingidae; genus Laothoe; species Laothoe populi. Next base: position 15,455,485 of record HG992148.1, read on the forward strand.
ATTACTTTTTGAGCCAATTCGTTACAAACATACATACAAATCTTTCCTCTTTATAATATTAGTATAGATTTGTAACATTGGGCTGTCCATAGTGATATTATATATGCAGTTCAAATCTTTAAAAAAATCTTAGTTCACAGTTTGGAATAGCATCTTGTTTTTACAAGACGCTCTTGAAACACCTAGATGATAAGATAAATATGAAAAGAAAATTGAACGTATTCAAGGATAGCTTACAAACAAGACTAGACTTGCTTATCATGTCGAGGATTTTTGTTATAGCCGCTGCCACAATTTCTTTCGAATTTTAGCGCAATATGAAATGTGGCAAGAAGCAGTAAATATCTTACGTGATAAGGAGCGAAGCTTATATTTTTTCGTCGTATATCATTACAGTCAGGGTAACGTCATCCATTACTTGGTGACTGGCGATGAGTTTCCAAATTGATTTTTTAAGCGATTGCGTAACATCATTGCGGGATTTTGCGAATAGGGTCAGATAGATATGAGCCGTACTGCTAATTATAAGTAGGTATATGTACTTAGTTACGGAGTATTTAAGTACCCTTGAGTTTTAATGGCCGCTTTTTTATATTTTTTCCATTAACCAGCAGCATGTTGTCCGGTATGAAGGACATTGAAGCCAATGAAATGATCGGGCATTGTGTTACCACGCGGTGCTTTTTTGTCTAAGTTTCGGGTGGCAATGGAGCTACTTATAGGCGTGGCTCTAAACTTGTGATAAACGGCCACTTAGGCCCGTCATCAGATATATCAAGCACTGTATTTTACGTAGTCTCAATTATTCAAGAATATTTGAACATGAGGATTGAATTGACTCATGCATGTCTATTGAAAGAAATGGAAAACCATGAAAACCAGAGACTATGACAATTAAAATAATAATAACCATATTAATGGTAAGAGTTCAAGCGTCTGTTTTACCTTAAGTAAACAAGGTGGTAGATATCCCGTAGGTTCATCTATTGAATTCTAAGTAAATGTTATTGCTTCTCGTTTGACTAGAACTAGCTAGATGTGAGTTTTTGCCAGTTATTTAGATTTAGCCGTATCTACTTATTTGCGTTATTTCATAAATCGCGAGAGCTTTGCTGAGACCTCGCACCTTTTCTTATCTATTTTTATGACTACAATAAAGTACGTACTTGGTATACTATGATTCTATTAGCGGAATTAATTTTATGAGTTTGAACATGGGTTGTTTTGGATTAATTTGAGGGTAAAAATAATCATTGGGTTATAGCATTAAGAAACATTTGATCAACAAATTATGAACTATGAATTTCTGGCCACAACTTATGCAAAGTCTGCGGTGAATGCCTCTGTGGTTCGCATGCGTGGCGGTGAGGCTACATTTCCATTTAGTTATTGTGTCTCGCATTAATCTATTCATAATGTGTAGTTTAGTTTATCTATTGAATGTAGTCCAATCTATAATAGAAATAATTTCTGATGAATATGTGTTTGCAGATTCTTGGTAATCTCTCGAACTTTATATTAATTATTAGGTTTAAAATACCTAATTATTGTAATTTTTATAATTAATTAGTATATTGCACTTCAACCTTCAATGTAACATGTTTACTGGTGGTAGGATATTCGTATCCGCCCGGATAGCGACCACCGTGCACAGGGTGTGAATCCCGCCACAGTGGCACACGCAAGTGTGTCGCGTTCCTGGATTACCCAGTGTAAATCCGGTTTTTGTCGGGTATCTAGAGTTGGGGACGATGTTTGGCCGTTTGCCTGAGTAGTCTGACACTAGACCCTCAACCGCTTTTTCATGTTATCTGATATTCAATATTTTAATTTAGTACGCTACTTTAGAATTTTATTTTAATGAACAGCCTGGGCGCTCTTCGCTAATATACCATGTCAAAGATATTTTAATCTATAAGTCAGCTATGGATATTTGGAAATAAAATGCTTTAATATAGAGTTTTAAAAAAAAATCAACTAACTATTAAAAACGTTAATGCAAGCCATGGAAACTAACAAAGTTAGAATCACTTATTTTAACATAGATATTACACTCACGCATGTAATCCCCGAAGGGGTAGGCAGAGGTGTAACCAGTACACCCACTTTACGCCGTATTTATTTCTGTTCCACAATGTGATAGGGGGCGAGCTTATCGTCATGTCGGGCTCAATTCCAGACTCCGGGCTGATTCTAAGTATTTCTAAATAGAAATACTCAATACCACTACCCGGGGATCGCACCCGAGACCTCAACAGTCGTAACGCATGCGCAATTACAACTGCGCCACCGAGGCAGCAGTAATGTTTAAGAGCATATATTAAATGGATAGTACATAGTTATGTCTCGAGACTATATAAGTTAACATTTCACAGTAAATAGCAGAACTGTTAGAACATGGATATAATTTAGTTAGACTCCACTCCGCAATTAATTGCAAGCAACTTGTACTAAAACTTTAGCTGTTTAAGCGTGTGTGTATGGAGCCGAATGTGGAACTTATCCAAGTTTCTATAACTAGAGATAGTGACAAATCAACAAGCTGGTGGATTGCGAATCACGCATATCGTTAGTACGTCATGAATACATACAGAATTAGTTAGAGACGAAACAACATTATCAATCAAAGCTATAGCGATCTATTTCTAACATTTAAGAATCCCGTTAAGGTCTACAATATAAATGAATGAAAGTATAGTAAATTTTGCAGATAAAGTCCAGTTCCATACTTTTACCTTTTTCAGGAGTTGCCGTAGCCTCTAGGATATGTGGCCGTATTGTTAACATCGCTATTGTTTATATTTTTTGGAAATTGAAATTCATTGAAATAGCTATCGATTGGCCTTTTGAACTGCATAAAAGGGGACGCACCATTTTTTTTTACTTTTCTCTTAATATTTTGTGATCTTTTTTTTAACACAAGAGGGCTTAAAATTGTAGATAATTAAGATGTGTTTATATCTCGAACGAATATTTTTTATATTAGTATATTTTTTTTGTAGAAATTGTGAATGTAGATCGATTGCATAACACAGGTTTTGTACAAGGGAGAACAATTCCAATTTTATTCCATTATTTTTCTTCTTTGAAGGCACGTAAGACAAGGAATGTAGCGATCTAATAAGAAGCCGATATAATTAATCGCCTACCTTGGCACCTCCCAAAGATAAAATAAATACCAGTTCCATTTTGTATTGTCCCAATTTTGTGCACCACTCTAATATATTAATGGAAAATAATCTATTAAATCTATCATGCGTTTAAATTAAGTCAGCGGGTTAGTTTAATCGAATAAACGACCACGTTGACTTAATGCGGATCGACTTCACAACCCACGATATCCTATATTGAAAAAACTACCATATGTAGATTTTACAGAACCTTCACCGTTAAAGCGATAATTAAAAATAAAGACACATATCCCTTTGAGAAATCAGAGGTGTCAGCACTAAATACCTGGCGTCAACCCCGTACAACCTCAGTGGAGCAGAGATGGCTGCTCCACTCCTCGATAATAAACGCAGATTTTTCAAAGAATATTGCGCTCTCTTTAATCCACATAGGTTTGTAAATAGAAAAATATACATCCGTCATACCCATTGAATGTTTAAATACCTTTGGGTATTTAAGACCAGATACATTAGATAGTAATCTGTATATATAAAAGAAGAAACTGACTGACTGACTGACTTGAAATTTTTACAGTAGGTGCCTTTTATGACGTAGGCATTTACTAAGAAAGGGTTTTTGGAAATACCACCCCTAAGGGGGTAGAATAGGGGATGAAAGTTTGTATGCAAATCCGTCATTTTTGAAGGTAAACGCATGAAAATTGGTATTTTGTATTGTATAACTTTTTCTCCCAAACATGTCCTCCACGCGGGCGGAGCAGCGAGCAACAGCTAATACAATATATTTACTATTTAGTATCAGACTCGTAATTGCCAAGTGGAGTAAGTGGCTATGTTCATTAGGATACCGCAACACTCCACGTGAGTGCACTACACAGCAGTGTAGATAGCATACTAACGTCTTGGGACAAAGCCAATGTCAATTAATTAAATGCATCATACATAATAATATTATACACTAGACCGTCGACCGCTTCGATACCTTCTTGCCCATGGCGTAGTGTGTAGAAGCCGGCCGGGATGATTGTGTTGAGTATCGGGGGATAGACTGTCTCTCACTACTCGATACTCTAATTGGACGGCACTGCGCTTACCAACAGTTGCAGTGTGGTCGCTTTGCCGTGCCAGGATAAAATTTAAAAAAACCTAACGTGGAAATCTTCATATATTAATCTTGCAATACGAAATACGATTTTAGCAGCACAAGGCTACATTTTCATAGAATTGCAATCAATGTTATGTGAAAAACATTTATCATCTTGAGTTTTTCTAACAGTCATATTTTCTGATATACTCGTTCGACATATGCGTACACTAACAGCTCAATTAAGGACTGCTGCCAAATCCAATGCAACACTTAACGCTGACCTCGATCCTGTATTGGACCGTTGTCATTAAACCCTACTGCTGTCCCAAGCTACGTTGATACAGATAGAGATATAGGTTGAACATAAACGAGGGTTAGCTCGAGAGCTCCGGATGCCGCTTTACGTTTGACAATCAAAGTTAAACCCTTTGCCTTTCATTATAAGTCCCGTTATACGTTGAAAACGATATCTACATGTGATCTTTCGCCATGAAATTCTCATTAGAAGAGTGCATTGATAGATCGCATGTTTGATTGATTAGTTTTAATTTTAGTTATATACTCCGATATTTCAATACAAAAACGCTTTATATAATAAGCAAATTTAATGTAATTTATTGGCAGAAAGCGGTTTATTTTTATAGACTACGCAATATATGTTCCAAATATTTTTATCTGTCGCTAATATGGATTTTTATTAGACATTGATCGAGGCAATATTAAAGTCACAATATATGAATAATTTTCAAATAAAAATTAGTAATTCTGCATTTTAATATGTTTTCATTGCATCTTGATATATTGATATATTTTCAAACGAGATCTTAAAACAAGTCATTTTTATGTAGAACTCATAACATCTATGTAGAAGAAACTTGAAACAAGTCAACGGACGTTAATCATCTGTGATATAATTCACTAAGTCATAAGGCAGCAATTATCGAATTACCGCCATTGGACCCACCATCTGTCTTACCTGAAATATGAGACGTAGCGTGAATCCTATGACCTGAAATAATTTAATTTACTTAACGGTAAAAATTAAAGTATGGACAAATCTTTGATAACCACTCAGCAGGAGTTTAAAAAAAGCGTGTATATCTCTTATGTTATCTTAGAAACTGGCACAGGTAGTAGAAAAATTTTCGACCGTAGTTTAGGTCCGACTACCCTGCAAAAGGATAATCGTGCTGAGTTTGAGTGGGGTGGATTGTTTGAACTTGCAACTAAAGCCACTGTGTGTCTGTTTGAAAAACTGTTTCCCGTTGCTTCCAGTGGAGTTTTGCAATCGAAATTTTCTTATTTTATGTGATTGATACCATATATTTTTCTGTAGCATATATTCTAATTGAGTGTAAAGTATTATTATGCAACCTTTGATTTCAATTTTAAAAATTGCTGTTGCAAATAATATTGTGTTTGTCAATATATTTCTTCGGTCATGTGGCATGTGCCATGCAACACTTTACGCTCAATCTTCTATTGTGTAGCCACACGTCATTGGCATGAAACACGACACGCAGTTTTAACGTCTTTATTTACTATGGGTAAATATTAAACACAAATGTAAGGAACATCAACTAAACTATGCAAGATGGATATTTAAAAGGCACAGATACAATGTTTATAATTTTATTGATTGATTAACACAACACTGTTACACATCTCAGTGCTTAATATCAACACAAACGCATATCAGGATTCACTTAAGGCTTCTCTTTATAATTAATCTACCAGCATTACCCTCTAAGCTGAACAACGCGGCCATTGAACTGTTTACAATTACTTACTGCCCCGCGAACGAACCACAAATATCCTGGCTTTCACCTAGTCTTCTTCACAACTCAACTGAACCGAACACCGGATCGCGGAAGGCAATCTGTTTTATATTAAACATTTACTACTCTCACTTAGGTTCTCATTATTCATTTACCCCCAACTAGTCTCCTAAATACCTCCGTTATACCTTCGGTATTTCTAATAATAAAAAATACCCTAATACAAAGTAATTTTAAATAATTAATTTTCCGTTTTTCATAATATATAATATGTAGTCTTCAGTTATTTACAGAACATCAACCGAAAATATAACTAACGACAAAACTTATTCAGATGTCACAATTTATTTCATAGGTCCACAATTCCAACCTCAGATGACGCCTATTCTAGATCTTATTCCAAAGTTATTGTTAATAAAGTTTAGCGCAAGTTATTCGTAATGTACTTACGGGCAAAGTTCTCCTCCCACAATGTTCTCAATTACAATGATTCAATTGTACCCAATCTAGGTTCCATTAAATTATTGTTGTTATTCATTATTGTATGGATAAAGTTCTTGGAATCGTTAAAAAGTGAATAATGTTCTCGATCAAGTTTTAGATATTCAGAATCATCTAAATAGAAACTTGTATTGATTTACGACTAATTTCAATAAACTATATTAATTCGAAACTACAGATCATTCTGACGAATCTAGTAAGAATTTAGTTTGAATGCCACGCCTACTAATGAAATGGTTTTATTTTCTGGTTCGATCTGGATTGATATTGCTTATTGAAATTGGCCATTAGTTGATTTCGATTTCAAATCTAGAATTACTACATTTTAGGGCATATGATAAATACATTATAAAGAAAGATAACAAGTTTTACGTGAAATATAAAACGATTCCATTACCGATGTTCCTGTAATGTTTGCCGCTTACAATATCCAGATGGCAGATCTGTTAAACATTGCCTAACTAACCGCACTTCATATATCATGCGTGTCCGCAATTCGATTAAGATGTTCACCACGCGGGATTAATGTTATCAATTTTAATTATCAGATCATAATCTGTGTAGAATTTGTATCAAAATCGTGTCATGCGGTTTATATCTTTTTTTAGTCAGTAGGATTTATAGTGAACATACACAATTTAACGGTAGGCAGCGGCTTTGCTGTGCCCTAGCATTGCAGAAGTCTATGGGCGGCGGTGACTACTTACGATCAGATGGCCCGTCTGCTCATCTGCCTATCGAGGCACTAAAAAAAATGGAATATTATGTATTTGATTGTGATTCAAAAAAGTAGTTTTGGTTTGATTGAAAAGCTGATACACTTCACTTTTCGTGAAAGATTTGTTATTATACTCGTTAATCTATATTATTTGGAGCATTATCTCAAACCTAGAGACCAGACACGACGTGACCAATATACAGATCTACAGCTTATTCTGGCAGCCGTTATACAAGCGACTATTCTCATAATCCTATTACAATGCATGTATAATATTTCATGTGAAAAAAAAGAATTGACCACAATGTCGTGCAACCTTTATAAACAAAGCAGTATTTTCTAGATGCTCTCCCAGTTTACCTTCAAGTTGCACTGTTTTAGTGGTAATAAACTCTTTATCGACCCCACCGTACAATGTAACAAGTTACGTACCGTTTCATGGACTTTCATAAAATTTTGAACGGGGCCTCTCACGAGACGCGTTGGTGTATCCGAGGCGGAAAGTTTGCGCATTAGCGACACCGGAACAAGGGAATAAAAAGGTAAAAGAAAATTTTGTGTTAAAGCACTGAAGCGTAACAGCATTTGAAAACGTTTACTTGAAAATAAATGTCAGTAAAAAATCGATGTGGCCACCATTGTTTAGAAACAAAAAAAAATTATATGAATTTTAATGATTTTACTTATTTAAAGACTACCAGACTGGGTTAAAATGCAGTTGCTCATTTAACGTTAAATTTAATATCTGTGTTTTTAAATCGCTTGGCGAGCATTAAAAAGTATAAGTAATGCGGAAATCGTGAGCCATTATAGGTGAAGGTAGTTATTGTTGTTTATTTTGAAATTGTTAAAGCTAAAAATAGTTTACGTTTATGCTGCTTTATAAATATACATATTGAGAACAGATTTATTCTAGGCCAATAAGTGCCAGAGTGGCCAATGAGAGGCCAGAGTGCTTAAAAATATTTCACCGATTACCAGTGTTAGGAACATCAACAAAACTATGCAAGATGGATATTTAAAAGGCACTGTTACACATCTCAGTGCTTAATATTAACACACACGCATGCCAGGATTCACTTTAAGGCTTCTCTTTATAATTAATCTACTAGCATTACCCTTTAAGCTGAACTACGCGGCCATTGAACTGTTTACACATTGATACACTTACTACCCCGCGAACGAACCACGAATATCCTGGCTATCACCTAGTCTACTTCACAAAACAACTGAACTAAACACCGGAGCGCGGTAGGCACACCGTTTTATATTAAATATTTACTACTTCCACTTTGGTTGTCATTATTAACTACCCCCAACTAGTCTCCTAAATACCTCCGTTATACCTTCGGTATTTATAATAATAGGAAATATCCTAATACCAGATATACTTACAAAGAAATTACACGAGATTTTTTTTCGGAACATAGTTCTCCTGTATAGAAGAACTATATTTCTAGATCATACTTTTAACATAACACACACATTACGTTTATTTATTTAACTTCGTACGTAATGTTCTGTATGTTGCAGAATTACATTTTTAATTATAAGTCGATATTACGGTAGATAATTTATTACTTGACTTGTAGACAACATTTTTTTTTTATTATTATTGTGGCATTACAACTACTTATTTAAACACCCTTGTTACTCGCAGACGAGCCTACTGTTATGACTCTAGCTTATATTCTATTTTTCCCATCGCTAGGATTATGCCGGCCTAGACTGACTGAATATACACTGGTTCACTGGTTTACGCGGCTCGCCGGACGGAACCATTGTGGTGGATTTTTCACCGTGTATAATATAGTCGCTATACAGTCGGGTTCAAATATTTTAGGTAGCCCCACTCGCAGCAGCAAATTGATTAACAAAATAAAAAGTACACCGACTTCAATAAAAAACAAATTATGCGTCACTATAAAATTTGAGGGCTGCCCTTGATTTTTCTGAGATTCCATCATCCGATCCTGACTTGGTGCCAATGGGACCATCTGGGAAGTATACCGTTTTAAACAAAAAAAAAATTCTCGAATCGGTCCAGGCGTCTTCGAGTAATCGGGGAACATACATAAAAAAATATTCCGACGAATTGTTAACCTCCTCCTTTTTTGAAGTCGGTTAATAAAGTATTATATGTGTAAAATAATTGTTTGAGAGTATAATGCTATCACCACAACTGTAATTGTCATGGTAGTTCAACAATAAGCACCGCATGCAATTCAAATTGTCATGGACGTGAAATGGAAAGGTTTAGTTTTTAAACAAACTGAATACCCAGACGTTCCGAAAATGAGCAACTAACGAGAATAGTTAAACGGGCCTGTAATTTGCATACAGATTGGCTTTCAGGGATAAACGGTCCATTTGTATTCAAACGTAGGATCCCAGCTCAGTGGCCGAGGAGTATTTATCCAGTTCAGGATTTAAATGGACCGCGGCATCATCTGCTCATCGATAACACTTACTTCTCTTAGCTGCCATCCCTCTTGTCGCATCCATGATGTAGTATGTAAATTCAAATTTACTCAAACATGGAATTTCAAATTTTAAAATAATATTGCAGTATCAATTGAAAGAAATATGATCGATGGTGATCGAGTGCCAGTTTACGGAGTTTTAGAGTTATGAATATAAGAACAATTTATACAGTTCGTTGTCGTAGTAAAACATTTGAAAGAATAAGAAACTAAATTGAATCGATGAAACACGAGTCGATTTAAAATTCACTTTACTTATATTATGTAAAGAATTAAACGAACTTGAAGCTAATTCACTGCTAAAGACATCCTAATGATGTCTTTTCATAGGTCTTGAGTACGTACGTGTACCATGTGACTAACTAATGAATAACTTGTTGTGTGGAGACAATAGTAGACTATACTGATGCTTTTATGTGAATGGACAAGCAAAGGTCATTGACACACTATAAAAACGGCTGACATAACGAAAGGACGCAAAAATCGTCTAATTTGGCTACACGCATTCTCCGATCGGCAATCGCATTGTTAAGAGTAACGTTATTTCTTATGACGTAACACTTACATCCTCATACGAGTACATACAAATATTATAAAATAAGTGTATATTATGCTCTTCATTGAGGTACTTTTAATTTAGCATTCAAGTAATACATACATCTTTTAATTTTTTTATCATGTTACTGATATAAGCCAGTCCCATTAAATCACTGACGTATATTATATGGACAGGATATCTAATACAAAATGACAGCTATTTTCTTGACCTATTTGAAGCGCCCCTCTCGAGTGTATTTGAAACTAAATTTGACATATAATAGGGATGTTGATATTTTTTAAAATATCGGATTTCCGATATATCGATATTTTTAAATATATCAATATCGGAGTTTGATATATCGATATTTTTAAATATATCAATATCGGAGTTTGATATATCCGAAAAAAATATCGATATTTTTATTAAAAATTTTGACTCGTCTAAGGGTCTGGTCCTGACGCCATACATCCTTTCTTCGTGAATCGGGGCGCCAATGAATTTAATAGATTCAACGATCTTGGAATCATATTTGACGACACCTTAAAACGTGATATTTTTTAGTTTTTTTAAATTATAATTTTTTGCCATGAACTTAATATTATTTTCTACTTTTTAGTTTGGCTAGCTATTAAAGCGTGCTATTTTTTAAATATAATTTATAGTCCCAAAACAGCATCAAACCTAGTTATAATAATATATTCGATTGTAAATTAAGACCCCATTAAAAAATATGATCTAAAATGAAAATATGTTTTGCTAAGGCGATGTTTTTATTATTTTTAAGATTTGTAAACCATCGACTGTTGTGTATCATTGTCGATATATCATCCTTCGTGTCTCAACTCTATCGTTAGTTCCGCGGACGCTCACTGCTCGACTGCACTGCTATCAGCGCCAATATGGCGAAAATCAAATAGGCACACTTTCGCGGATCAAATATCCTGTCCATATAATATACGTCAATGCATTAAATACTTAACCGGCATGTATGGATCGCTTCCGATAATCTATATGATTAAAAATCAATGTAAGTATGTTTGTCGTGTATGAACTTCTAAACAATTCATCCGATTATGATAAAACTTTTGAGTTGTTCTTCATACGACCGCGATGGTTCCTAGCCCAAAAAAATTAAAAGAACTCGCTAGATGGCGTTGAAGAACATCCACTTCAATACCGTTCAACCGATCGCAATTAATCAAATTTACTTTACGTGGCGTTGCAACGCATGCTTGGTGCAGCTAGTATACCAATAAAATTAGATTATTTATAAGCGTGGCATTTGAAATATATTCTTATTGACTCATTTGTGGGAACAATCTGTATTGAGATTGTTCTGGGCAATAAAGGATTACATATAATTCAAGATTAGTATATTTTTATACAATAAGTAAGATGAACCTGATCATTAACAACGTTGTAATTGTTTAAACGCACTTTCAAGTTTGTACGTAGTTGTCCTACAATTCTACCGAATATTCATTAACCGACTTCAAAAAAGGAGGAGGTTAACAATTCGTCGGAATCTTTTTTTATGTATGTTACCCGATTACTCGAAGACGCCTGTACCGATTCGAGAAATTATTTTTTTGTTTGAAAGGGTATACTTCCCAGGTGGTCCCATTGGCACCAAGTCAGGATCTCAGAAAAATCAAGGGCAACCCTCAAATTTTATAGTGATGCATAATTTGTTTTTTATTGGAGACTGTGTACTTTTTATGAATTTTAAAAACTTTTACTTATTTATAAGTAAGCTTGGGTTAATTTGCTGAATAAACTGGTATAAGTGAAACAATAAAGGTACATTAAACATTTAGCCGGTCAAAGTTCGAACTGCAATAATAATTAATGGAACGATTTAATTGATTGAGAGGTCGTGAGGTACTAAATAATGATCAGTATTTCTCTCGTTCTTTGTTTTCTGTTTTCAAATAGCTACCACATATAATATAATGATATTATAGTAACAATTAGTGACTACTACTATTTTGTATAAGACTTATTAGCTCCACGTTTAATCAATAGGGTAGTTAACAGTGAGGGAAAAGCTGATAGAATTTTGTTTTTATTATAGATTTTAGTCCAAAAATATCGAAAATTGCGAAAACACATGATCTTGACATCACGGACACATCTAGATATAAAAAACAAGTCTGGCAAATATTATGCAGCTAATCATTAGTATGTTAGTAACTAGTATCTATTTCTTTCCTAGTGTTGTAAAATTAGAGTAAATAATAATATTCAAAGTCACTATATAAAATTGAAAATTTGCATGCTGTGGTCTCCTGTAATTGAAGGAGCACGTCACAAAGTTATTATATAAAATGTAACACTTTTTCTTTTATATACGTGTAACCTTCGTTGGAGGTCCTTAATAATCAATAAATAAATAAATAAAATTAAACCGACTTGTTAATTTATATGAGATTATTTATTATTTTCAAAAACAAATTTGCAAAAATAAAACAATTTCTCACGTAACATGACACACCTGTCAGTTAGGCATTACGTCACAGTTCAAAAAATCTATTAAACGATGAGCTAAACGTCTAAACGTTTTGCGGATGGTCACGTCACACGAGATTAACGGTAGGCAGCGGCTTTGCTGTGCCCTGGCATTGCAGAAGTCTATGGGCGGCGGTGACTACTTACCATCAGGTGGCCCGTCTGCTCGTCTGCCTATCAAGGCACTAAAAAAAAAAAAAAAGATTAAATCTTGAAGCCTTATATTTATTAATAATATTATTTTAATAATATACACCATGAAGAGTAAAATAAAACGGTTGGCAAAAACAGTCAACTAGCCTATTGTAGTAGGGTTTAGGAATGATAATTGAATTTCACCAAATAAGTGTGTCGATGCCAATTATTGGCAAAATAACTTACAAATATTACGCTATTCATATCTTGGGCCTTGAAATGTTAAGATAATGTAACAAGGTTTTCGATGATGCATGATTATCTTATTACGTCAACATTATATTATATCTGTTAGTCATTTATTTAGACTGATACGCAATTATCCACATTTACGCGTTTAACTACTATACTAAAATCATATTTGCGATTGTGTTCGTAGGAGAATTTTATCTATTCTACCAGAAGTAGAAGTTAATTATACAATAGGGTTGGTGGCACGATATTTTCTATTAATTTAATCAACAAGTTACATTACCTAAAACCCATTTTGCAAATAATTTTACGAATCCGAAAAAATAAGTAAATTAGACCAGTAAAAAGATACATGATATGTGTCGTGACGTCATCTCTCAGCATGGCCATTACTGTGCATTTGTGCGAGGGAGATAGTGAGATGTTCCCACTACGTACCCATTTTCACTCATACCAATATTTTAAATGTTGTAAACTCATTGAGCAAGCAATTTTGATTCTGTTTTCATCAAAGGGTTTCTTTTGCGCATTTTATATTTGGTTGTATATCGAACAATGTACAAAATTAAACACAGAAAATTACCCTATTAAGAAGCGACTAAGCGGCAATCGTTGCTGGAATTATAAGTGCTTTGTATCATATTTACACCCCGTTTCTACAATAGTTGCCATATCTAGTAAAGATAACCTATCAAGATACGCTATACAAATAAGTAAATGCATGAATTGCATTATCTTTTATATTATATATGGCCACTGATGTATCACCCATCTAAGATAGGTATTGTCAATTCTACAAAATGTTGTTTGATAGAAAACACAGCCAATGTTAATAAACTCATTTGCAAAAAAAACGGGCACCTAAGCAATGAACCATTTCAAATGTTACTATTGGTTTGTTTGATAATTATAGGTAGTTTTACTTTCACCATTTTGTAAATTAATAAGCAAATAATCGTTTTCGTCAGTATTATCATAAAATTTTGATAAAATTTATGGGTTTTAATGCTAAAGTTCACTAGTAGTGTATGCTCGCTAGTAGTGCATATGCTCGTGAAATAAAAGTTAACAAAGATTTTTGTTTGTTTTTACTTTAATAAAGTAAAAGCAGATAAATGTTTTGTATCGAGTGTGACCCCTCTAGCTGAAATCACAGCTTGAATTCGTCTGGGTATGCTAGCGAGGATATCCCGGATACTTGCTTGCGGAATACGTTCCCACTCCGCGGTAATCACATTCTTCAGCTCTCTGATGGTCTGCGGAGCCGGTTGTACTGATCTCACGCGTCATTTCAGAACGTCCCAGACATGCTCTATAGGATTGAGGTCGGGACTTCGAGCTGGCCAATCCAAACGACGAATGCCGACCTCTTGCACATACGCTTCCACATCGCCAGACCGGTGGGCGCGAGCGTTGTCGTCCATAAAAATTGAGTCTTCGCCTAATGCAGCCAATGCGGGTTGTGCATGAGGAATTAGAACTTCCGTTATGTATCGATGTCCAGTCAGTGAGCCGTTTTCAATGAAGACTAACTCTGTACGATCCATTGAATTTATTCCTGCCCAAAACATAACAGAGCCCCCACCATAAGGTGTGATTTCTTCAAAACAAGCCTCTGCAAAGCGTTCTCCTCGTCTTCGTAGCACTCGCCGACGTCGATCTTCACCGAACAGAGATATCCTGGCTTCATCGGAGAACAATACCCTATTCCAGTCTTCTTGAGTCCATGACTCACAATTTCGAGCAAACCTAAGCCTGGCAACTCTGTGCTCACGGAGTAACTTAGGGCCTCGGGCCGGGCGATGACTGCGTATATTGGCCGCGAGAAGCCTCCTCCTGACCCTCCATAGACTAATATACACATTTCTTACTTCTTCGAGGTTGTTCTTAAGGTCCACATAGGAAGACTTGCGATTTCTCAATGCGCGACTCACAAGAAAACGATCATCCCGTGGTTGGGTACATGGTTTTCTTCCAGAACCAGGCCTTCTCTCGACGGGACCGGTGTCTTGATACCGCTGCCAGGTCCTTTGAACCGTCAAGCGACTCACACTTAGCCTCTGAGCCACGAAGCATTGGCTGCAACCCTCTTCGAGCAGCGCAATAATTTTGGTACCTTTTACCACTTTCTCTAACATTATTGAGACAGCTAAACAGCAATAAATGAAGCTTTGACAATTAAGAATATGAAATAAATTCATAAAAATTGACTAAAAGTTATGAAAACCGATATTATCTTTTGGAACTTCGCACCAAAAATGTAAGATAAAAAGTGGTTTTCTGTAAAAACGAGCATCAAACGAAAATTTGAATTTAGAACGTACTGTTTTAAACACCACGGCATTTTTAAAACCGGCCAGTAACATGTACAAATGATTGAAATCATTTTGGTACCGTATTTTTTTAAAGAAGAATTAAAATCAAAACCGCCCGTTTTTTTTGCAAATGAGTGTATAATATAGTAACAGTTAATGTTTTAATTTTATTGTTAGTAAAATAAATGGGTAAAAACTGTTTTCTATTTATTTTAGATCATTTTTTTATTACATGTCTATTTCGAAAATTAACACTGGTACTAAACCTAATATAACTCGTTGTAGGACTAGGTA
This sequence comes from Laothoe populi, assembly GCA_905220505.1. Taxonomy (NCBI): domain Eukaryota; kingdom Metazoa; phylum Arthropoda; class Insecta; order Lepidoptera; family Sphingidae; genus Laothoe; species Laothoe populi. Next base: position 15,471,228 of record HG992148.1, read on the forward strand.
TTATATTATCTATTACTAGCTTTAGCTCGCAGCTTTGTATATAGTTACTACGTGAAATTACCAACTAACAGTATTTAATTTTTGTATATAGATAATAAATACTATTTCATTGGAAAAATCACACACAACTTACCCAGGATTGGAATTTGGGCCCGATGTGGCGAGGACTAGCCACTTATCACATTACGGGACGTAAATATGGTCAGTGGCCAGTGTACCCCTTCGGAGATAAATAATAAATAAAACATTGTAGAAGCTTTTTTTATCCTGGCACGGCAAAATTACCCTACTGCACTTACTGGTAAGCGCAGTACCGCCCAATTAGAGTATCGAGTACCGAGAGACAATCTATCCCACGCTACTCAACGCAATCATGCCGCCCTGCCTCTTCACACTACGCTACAAGAAGGTGAAGAAGCGGTCGTGGGCCTACTGTCAGAGTACTTAGAAGGCCGTAAAACGGCCAAACACGGCCACACTCCCTAGATCCCCTACAAAAACCGGATGTACACTGACTGATCCCGGAACGCGACACACTTGCGTGGGGTTTACACTCTGTGTACGGTCGTCGCTATCCGGGCGGATATAAATATCCTACCACCAGCTATTGATTTGTTTTAAACTCTAAAACTTGTGGAAAGTGGGACATGAGATAAACGTGTTAGGAAGTTAAGACAGGCGCGAGTCATTCACGCTCACATCTGCCTTCGGAAACAATTTGTTTCCTTCAGTCATCGTAACTTTCGTTTAATTACGTGGTAATTTAATACATGAGTTACTCTCGAGTGTAATTTGATTTAGACTGAGCAAATAATCAAGAATGCCTCAGCCACAGTTTTTTAATTAAAATATTTTATAACAAAATTCTTACGTACCAACGACTCTGTTTCCGAAATGTGGCCAATAATAGGGAAGTTTAAGCGGATTAGTATTGTGCCGAACTGTGGTGAAACTTCACCAAACCCGGTAATTACGAAAAGGCAACTGCTTTAAGAAAATTTGTAATTTATACCACTGCTTTAATTGATGTTTCCAGTGAATATTTAAATGATTTATATATTTCCTCTGTCCAACTGCCTCGGTGGCGCAGTTGTAATTGCGCATGCGTTACGACTGCTGCTGTGCTGAGGTCTCGGGTTCGTTCCCCGGGTCGGGTAAAGTGATATTGGGTTTTTCTATCTAGAAATTCTCAGTATTAGCCCGGAGTCTGGAATCTGTGCCCGGTATGGCGATAGGCTCGCCCCCTATCACATTATGGGACCGAAATTCGGCGAAAAGTGAGTGTACTGGTTACACCTCTGCCTACCCCTTCGGGGATTACAGGCGTGAGTGTATATGTTATATGTATGTTAACTGCCTCGGTGGCGCTGACGTAGTTGCGCATGCGTTACGATTGCTGTGCTGAGGTCTCGGGTTCGATCCCCGAGTCGGGTAAAGTGATATTGGGTTTTGCCATTTAGAAATACTTAGTATCAATCCGGAGTCTGGTATTGAGCCCGGTATGGCGATAGGCTCGCCCCCTATCACATTATGGCACCGTAATAAATTCGGCGAAAAGTGGGTGTACTGGTTTACACATTTTTTTTACCTAAACAGGCTTGCGTTTGCCACTATTTCGCCTGATGGTAAGTGATGATGTGATCTACGGTGTAGCACGCTTGCCTAGAAGATACCTATTCACTCTTGACTTAAAGATACCCAGGATATAATTTTCGGGAAATATAGACTCAGGCAAAGAGTTCGGTGTGGTGCGCACTCTAGCGGTGCGCATGATAAATCTACTAGCAAAATGCCTCGTGCGCAGTGGAGGAATATCAACCATGTATCGACGACGCTTCGTCGTGTCTCTTGTCGTCCGATGATGGAAAGGGGTTGGGGATATTAAATTGTTTAATTGCCAGGCACACTCGCCGAAATATATCCGGTAAAAACCGAAAAACTGGCAATTTACGTCGGCGTTCAAGGCTTTGCAGCCTTGCCTCGACTATCTATTCGTTGTCTGTGAATACTCTGCCTACACCTTCGGGGATTGTATATGTATGTATTTGTATATTTCCATAATTGAGAAATACTTATGTAATCTATTTCATGCGTCCAGCTTTAAGTAATTGGTTTTTGGTGTTAACTGCGATATTTTGATATATTCTTATATTACTCCTGATTTATTTTTATACCATATATAAAAATAAATATACACTCACGTCTGTAATCCCCGAAGGGGTAGGTAGAGGTGTTACTAGTGCACCCACTATCCGCCGAATATATTACGGACCCATAATGTGATAAGTGGCGAGCCATACCGGGCACAATTCCAGACCCCGGGCTGTTACTGAGTATTTCAAAATAGAAAAATCCAATAACACTTTACCCAACCCGGAGATCGGACCTGAGACCTCAGCACAGCAGGTTTAACGCATGCGCTATTACAACTGCGCCACCAAAATAAAATCAGATTATTCTGTCTAGTTAAGCCAAAAGTTTATTTTAGGTCCTCGTAATTTTAATTCGATTGTACTAATAAGTTTAAGTTAGGTATCACGAAATTGCAGCTTATCTTTGTGTAGTATACAGGTTTTACCTAGTGTGGGGTCAGAACTATGTGTGTGACTGTTGGGTGGGTGTATTATTTTAGTATCGTAATGAAATGTGGCAGACTTTATCGTATTATTTTATTGAAATTGTATCCACATTAATAATGGAACGCGTGTTCTGAGTAACGTCCCACTGTCAAGATAAACGACGCTCTATTTTATTAAGTTACAAAGCTGCAATGAAACAAACTTTCTTAATACATTATGAGATGATAACGTTGTGTACACAAGTATCTTTATATAAGTTTCAATCAATAGCAGTGGGCGATGTTTGCAGACAGTTTCTAGTTATTTAGAGAAATACTTCTGTGAACTTTATTTATACAGGCGAAGGTTTTCATAAATCCAGGGTACCTAAATGTGTTTTATTGTGAAATTGCTCCGACTCGACGGAAATATTTTGTGTACTGCATAGACATAAATCTAAATATATTTTCTTCGTGTTGAGACAAGGTATAAAATCTGTAAAATATTCTACTTGAATATTAAAGGTATTTCTACTTAATTTTCAAGTTGAGTTTCATTGATTTATTTCGGGACCGTTTGTATATGATAATTTAATTGTTTATTAAAATGACTGCTAGTCTACATTAGACGTTACCACTGTAAGAGTTAGATGAAAAAACAGAAAATGTTATGCATACCCTAATGAATTGTAAAAACTCCTCTTAAATGACTCAAATCTGCTTATCATCACTAAATTAAAATTCAAATAATAAAATTTTAAAACCCCCAACCCCTATCTATCATCGGACAACAAGAGACTCGGCGAAGCGTCATCGATACATGGTTGATATTCCACCAGCGCGCACGAAGCGTTTTGCTAGTACATTTATCATGCGCACCGCTAGAGAGAACTCTTTGCCGGAGTCTATATTTCCCGAAAATTATAATCTGGGAATCTTTAAGTCAAGAGTGAATAGCTATCTTCTAAGCAAGCGTGCTCCACCGTAGACCACATCATCACTTACCATCAGGCGAGATAGTGGTCAAACGCAAGCCTATATAGGTAAAAAAATCTCTTGAGACGTTTCAGTAGATACTAAAAAGGTGACACGAATGATAATCGTAAGTTGATCAAATAATGTTTACCTACTCTCAATGTAGATGGCGGTACTGCATAAAAAGTATATTACGGTGACAAGATTTTCTGTCCATTGTAGGTCTCACTTTAGTTTAATTAGATTTAGTATCGTGTCCTGAGGTCTAGTGGTTCGCCCTTAAGGACTTTAGGCCACTGTAGGTAAACTTTGTTTCACATAGATGGAAGTAATTACTGTATCAATTTAGCTCTATGTCTGGGGATACGTATTCAGTCATAATGGATTATTTTGCTTTAAACGAACACTATAATCAAGATTTTACGATTAAAATACTTTTAGATAATTTGGTTGAATAAGACGCAATACAATTTTTTAAATGGATTGCTAGGATCATCGCTGCACTCAAGTATCATCTAGGCATATTTGGCAACTGGCAACACAAGCCTTTATTGACGTGCGTATTAAGCATATTTGTAACGTTAACATTATGGAAATAAAGTTGATATTAGCTTGTATTTTTACTCACTACTTATTACCTTTTTCCGAACACTGCACCGGTGTCATTGTGATACTTGAGAGGTTTCTAAGAACAAATTATATATTGGTGCGAACTACCTTTTTCGAAAATAACCTCGACAAGTATTAATTAATTTATTAATTATTATCTACATTAATAACAATTTATGGACACGAAGTGTACCTAATGTAAACGCAAAACCAAAAGCATATTAGTCATCCCTAGACAGGACAATAAGAGGAAATTGATTTAATGGTCCGGCGACCGCAGCTCCGCTGACCACACGTCAATGGACAGAAAATACATACATTCCCCGTTTGGAGCGTAAATTCTGGCAGGGCAATAACTTTCAGTGGCAGCCCTAACCATACGGGGTGGTTTACGTGACGCCACACGCACCGAATTACCGCACAACAAAAATATTTGATACTGCTGAGAATATTTTTCTATGAAACTAATTTTGGTTATGGGTTTGGATTCAACAACACAAAAAAATATTGTTTGTACGTTTATGTTTTAAATAAGTATTTATGTTACGCAGTGACTCCGCTAACTGTGGATTGACTTTGATGATCATTAACAGACTTCAAAAAAGGAGAAGGTTCTCAATTCGTGGGATTTTTTTTATGTATGTTCCCCGATTACTCGAATACGCCTGCACCGATTCGAGAATTTTTTGTTTTGTTTTAAAGGGCATACCCCCGGTGGTCCCATTGGCTCCAAGTCAGGATCAGGGATCTCAGAAAAATCGAGGGCAAACCTCAAATTCAAAATGTCTCACAGAAAACCAACTTAAAGTGACAGTTTACTGTCGCGTTTGGTATGGTAAGTGAGATATCCGGAGGTCCAGATTCCCCCTTCCCTTCCCTAATCCCTATCCACTATTCCTGTCCTTTAAGGTCGACAGCGCATACATGATGCTTTCGGTATTGTGGATGTTCATGGGCGGTGGAAATCACTTAACATCAGGTGACCCACTGGCTCGTTTGTCGGACTATGCTATAAAAAAAACGATAGGGATCACTCGAGAGTGATCCCAATGTTGAGATCTGAGGATTATAAATTGGAAAACCGCTTAATAGAAATCAGACAATCCGTCACGGTTCCAGTTTTAAATATTGCTAATAACACTTACTACATATCTGTAAATTTTACTTATTATAAAACAATGAAAATTTCGTGTATTTTTTCAACCCGACGCTTAAATAAACGTTGTTTACGAAAGGCTGGCTAATAATTTAAAATGCTGTGAACCTTCGTTCAAGAGCTTGTAAAGCGTACATCAAAAATAATATTTGAATGATGTGTAAACGTGGGAGTCCCTAGACCCGGCCGATTTGCTCTCAATGAGACAGACTCAAGGGCCCTTCACAAAGATTGGATGTCAGCCGGGACGGGCGCCGGCCATCACTCGCCACAGCCTATTTATAGCAGAACAACCCTCGATCTAAAGTAATGAAATTAAATTATGCCGTGACAGATACTCCACACTCGTTTATACATTGTTAAAATAATATGAATACTTATTTACGATTTAATTAATTAACTATTCAATTCTCTATAACCAACGAAATCTTTTAATGTTACACTATGAAAATATAGGACACCCCATTGTTTCAAAAGTTTATTCGATTCCTTCCTGGGATGATACGTGTGGCTATTGAAATTAAAAACATCCAAATTTCAATAGAGAAGATGGTTGGAAGCTAGCACCAGCCTGGGATCCAATTATACATTTAATGAAATCGGAACCCAAAAGACTAGCTGCCAGACCTGAAGACACTGTGAGCTCCATGTGCGTAGATCGAACTACAATAAATAAAAATTAAAAAACAACCATATGTAGGGTAGAAACATTGCACTATACTTGCGTGACGACATACAACTTAGTCCGGCCCGTGACCTTGAAGGCTGTAAAGCTTTCGCAACGTCGGGATAAAAAAGCGTTTTAGGATTGAATCCGTAAAAAATGTTTCATTTCAATGTATAATCATCGTCTAAACATAAGAATCAATTAGATATTGATAACTAGATATTCATAACTTTTCTTTAGTACCTAATAATAACATAACTCCTACATCCAACAGATTTTTACACCAGAAACTAACAATAGACGGAAAAGGCCTATCAAAACTTGGCTTATAACTCAAAAGAGCTTCTATCGAAGAATACGATTGGCCATACATTTCCATAATACTGAACAGTTATATGTCCATTATGTAATGGTCACAGGGCGTGGGAATGGTCAATATAATCTGGTCTTTGGGCTGTCTGAACAGCTTGATTTATGTTGCAATATTTTCGGCAAGACTGGTCGAGTTTTACTCAGAACATCGGATATCTAAAAATACCTTCAGTATCCGATCGAGGTCCGGTCTTTATAGACAATAAAAGTATTGATCTCTGTATATCCATTTTATATATAAACTAAATATTTATATGCTTGCTTTAACTTAGACTATTTGCAGAGTAAACGCTATTGCAATTATTCAAATTAATTTAAAATAAGTTTACCTTATTTTAGTACCATAAAAATTGTTACATATATAATTTTGATTAAAATTTCAAAATATACTAATTGAAATTAGAACACATGACAGCCAAATCAAAATCGAAGTAGCACTGCTTATCTCACTGATATAAGCATGATTATTAAATACTAGCTGTTGCTCGCGGCTCCGCCCGCGTGGAAGTTGTTTTTGAGAGAAAAAGCATACAATACAAAATACCAATTTTTATGCGTTTAACTTCAAAAATGACGGATTTTCATACAAACTTTTATCTCCTATTTTACCCCCTTAGGGGTGGAATTTCCGAAAATCATGAAATATATATTTTTAACTAAAAGGCCAAATACTAATTTTCATGAATTTAATTTAAAAAATGACGGATTTTCATACCAACTTTCATCCCCTATTTTACCCCCTCAGGGGTAGTATTTCCAAAAACCCTTCCTTAGTGGATGCCTACGTCATAAAAGGTATCTACTGTCAAAATTTCAAGTCTCCAACCCTAGCCGTTTGGGCTGTGCGTTGATCGATCAGTCAGTCAGTCAGTCAGTTTCTTTACAAAAGATCAACAGCAAATATTCAGATTCTATTTAACGGATTTTGATAATATTTGGTGTGCCAATAGTTTAAACCTCGAGTCGTGTTAAATCTATAAATATTGTTAAAATTTAAAAAAGTGAATCGAATTCCGAAATCGTACCGTAATGTTTTCCTTTCTTGGTAATTCCATACATAATTCCACCAGTAACTGAGCAACAAAATTGAGACTAAGTATATTTAAACTAAAACGCCTAGAATCTTGAGAGAATGAAACAAACAAGTGCTTTAACATTAAAGTCTGTAGGATCTGTTTTATAGAGTAAATAAACAGATTTCGTTTGTGCGGACTAAAGTCCATAACTACTATATGAATTGGGATGTTGTTTCCGATAATGTATTGAGATAAGCTTTACTCTAAAGATATGTTAATTTTAAAATTCTTCTTTCATATTTCATACACGCGAAGATACACGTCAAATAATTCTCCCTAGCCAACCGGACACTACATAAGCGGAGCAGTGGACAAAACTTGTATTTACGCACAGAAATTATGTAATGAGTTAGGGAAACTATGCCATGGATCAGGACATGCTGAAAACGTTGATTTCGAAAATATTATGAATCATTTTTCTCTAAATTTTTTTTAAAACATTTTATCTGAACGTATAATATTAATAATTTAGTTGTGTCCTTTGGCTAACAAACGCCCCCATTGTATGAGAACGATGACTGTTTTATTTTCAGCATTAATTAACTTATAGACAGATTTTACATAAGTGGATACATGAATGGTGAAGACCTTAATGCTAAAAATATATTACAAACCGTTAATAGGTTACATATCTTTTCTTATAAATTCTGATTATTATATTGTCAGAATTTCAAGGATTGCAATTAAATTAATCATTTCCAGATAATGTCAGATAATCCACAGTATCTAGCAAATTCAAAACAAATCTATTGTGTGTGACCGCAAGTATTAAAAACTTTGCCGGCGGCTGACTTGCTCTTCGGTTTTTAGTGTGATAAAAAATCTGATAAATGAATGTCTGGACCTTCGGTCAATTGTCTGGCGTTGAGAGGTAATTAATTATGACAAAATGAATTGGGTCAAGTCGTATAATTAGTAGATATAAGAAGTATGTTATTTGATTTTTAATAGCTACCCTACGTTTTATCGATAGCAACTGAAGCCGTTATGAAAGCTAAAATTAAAGTCAATTTAAAAAAACAAGTTTGGACTTTCAAGACACTTATTGCCTGCTTTAAAGAGGTACGAGATGTGCCATGTATTAAAAATAAATAACACCCAAAAGTCACACACATAGCCCCGACCCCTCACTAAGATACTAATCTTGTGTCGTGGGTATCAGGGACTATGAGAGACTTTCGGTCTCACAACACCTAGACCCCGGACATATCATATCATACATCTCTCTATCACACAAACATTTGTCCCGGTGTAGGAATCGAACCCACGACCTCTCATTTCACTGCTGATTACTCGCCAACTGCGCCACGGCGGCAGTCAATTGTCAAAATTAAAAATGACAGTTGATACTAATAATTATTGTAATATTTTGTTCCAGATGGCGTGTGTCCGCTAAAGCAATTCCAATGTGCGAACGGGAGGTGCATTCCTATATCCTGGGTGTGCGAGGGAGACGACGATTGCGGCGACAAATCCGACGAAAACATAGAAGAATGCAAAGGTAAGTCTCGATGAAGGTTATGTCGGAATATGATAATAATGTACTGAAACGTTGTATGTTATTTATTATGCTAAAATATTTCCAAAAATATGTTGTGGACTTTATATGAACACTGGGCAAGAAGTCAAGGATCTGATTGATTATCCTAAACAAGTTTGGTTAAAACCATTGACTTATATTCTATAGACACGAACTGTTGAAGAAACAATATGTTCCAAATACCTTGTCCGCCCACTAATGCCATCTATTCATTTTACTAAGAACTATTTGGTTTGATCTATGACAGTTAGAAGCGTGATAACTCCGTCTCTTTTACTCGGACGGGACTTTCCGCGCGCCAAAACGGGACAAACTATATAATGAATTTTGTAGTAAAATAGACTGCCCATATTCAGAATTGAAATTAATTAATATTTATTGATATTACGTTCTAAACGTTATGACATTATGTTATTTACCTTTTATACTATTAACAGTTTCACTGGAAATCAATTTAAGGCAGATTTTTTCGGGAATGTCGCTACAAATAACTAAAATTAACTCGACACTGAAAGCAAACTAACGTCGATGCGGTGGTTCCACCGCAACTCGGTGGAACATAATGTTTGTTTTGGTCGCCGCATCTAGTACGTAGTACATATAGATCGCTGGTTAAAACGGTTACAGTTTAAGGCTGTGTGTTGCAAATCATTAAAACTATATAGCGTTCATAAAAAAAAACGGAGAATTCCTCTGACCGCTACAAAAAATTTCATTACGAAACTTTCGATCTCAATAGAATTTTATTTTCTGAAATAACATCAAATACCTTTATATAAAGTAGACGGTACTGGGTGTTACCTGATTCATTCATGAATCAGGTAAATCATATTTGATAAATTTTAATACATCATTCCGGGTCAGCATATTTTATGAGTTTATGTTATTCGTATAGAACTTTGTAAGACATTGTCAATATTTTATTTATATTTTTTTTGTTCTTTCCCTTTGTTGTATAAGGGGTAAGTAAGCAAAAAATCTGTTAGCAGATGACTTGTAGTAGAAGAACTTCCTTCCTTGTGTTGGAGACTTTAGATGATATTTTATTGACGGTATTTTCCTGATCCAGGACCAAGACCTATTAACGATTTCTTGTAATAAATAAATATAAACATAGATGTTTCGCCTAATGTATTTATTCAAAAAGAAATCTTGATGACTCATTTATAAAGAATAGCGCCTTGATAGGTTTTATTCACTACTACACTACACGCCAGATAAATTAGTCAGCCAGCACTTAGTCATATGAAAAAGCTAGTGTTCTAATAAAATCATTTCCAGTTTATACTTCAAGATTGACATAATCCTGGCGACCATCAAGTAATTGTCACGTCGCTCGAAAATAAATGTCTATGAAAAGGTTGGCCTCGGTCAGATGGCGGTAGAGCCAATAAGGAAAATGACTACAGCATGAGATAATGAAAAAGGAGATAAATGGTGTAATTTATCGAAACTAATGTTTCAATAAAAATACACTCTCAAAAATTAATGATGTAGACCGAATCTGTTGGTTTTAATATGTTTAGAACAAGTTTGCATAGTCTAAATTGTATTTTATAATTAAAAAATGATTACTTATTATTTTTCAACGACCTTCCGTGCCGCAGTGAGTAGCCGCTATGAAACGAGATGTCATAAGTTCGATTCCTACGCCGGACGAATGTTTGTGTGTAAATATTTGTTTCGGGTCTGGATGTTGTGAAACCGAAAGTCTCTCGTAGTTCCTGATACCCACGACACAAGACTCGATTCTTAGTGTGGGGTCAGGACTTTGCATGTTACTGTTGAATGTTGCTGTTCGTTTGTCTCGCTAAAATTCCAGAATGGCTGGACCAATTTGGCTAATTTTGATCTTGAAATATTTGTAGAAGTTCAGGGAAGGTTTAAAAACACAATTGGACCAGGTAGGTGGCATTGCTGTCGGTATGTCACCAAATTTGATTTGTTGGGATTTGTGGGAGAAATGCTAAAGATTGTGATCGTCAATCATATTTAATCTGGTGCTGCTCTTCCGGGTAGGACGACGGCTACCGGGCCCGCTAGTTAATAAAAATAATTTTGATGTAACCAATTAGTAGAGAAGACACTGCACAGTAATGAGACAGTATATTGAAATTGATATTATCATACAGAAAATTGTTACATCTACCAGGTATAAATACATTGATAAAATTATTTTACTTCACACCAAATATAATGATTGATGCTATATTCAATACGGCCGAGATTTCAGATACGGCCGAGAGAAGTCAGGTACTGATTACACCCCAGTGAATTCTATTACTATTTTCCCCAGATAATTAAAAGAAGGCGTTCAGCATTCCTGCTGGCCGAAAAGCAATAATATTTTTCACAAAAGCAATAAAAGTACTAGTAGGTATTCATTTCAGCACCATGAAAATAAAAATAAATGATTTGATTTCAATCGTTATCCAGAGTAAAAGTTTCGGAAATTACTGATCGTTCCACAAACTGTTATTTGTCGAAGTCCGCAGTGAAATGCCGATATTCGTGAAAATACAATTTGGTTAGAAAAGTTTTCCAGCATTAATTTTATGTTTTATAACAACGTGATAGAGACACTCTGTAGACAGTTTGGTCTATAACATGAATGTCGTTAAGCAAGTTGCTACTTGTCGTTTGTTTACTGTATGTTAGGAGCACTAAGACGGTTGAGCCGGTCTATCGGCATATCTTACCACTATTGCTGGTGGTAGGATATTCTTATCCGCTCGGATAATTACCACCGTACACAGGGTGTAAAACCCGCCATACTGGCATACACAGGTGTGTCGAGTTCCGGGGTCAGCCAGTGTACATCCGGTTTTGTTAGGGGGCTAGAGTTGGGGTACCATGTTTGGCTGTGTTACGGCCTTCTGAGTACTTTGACACTAGACCCTCGGCCGCTGCTTCGCGTCCTTGGCTCATGACGTAGTTTGAAGAAGCTACATAGCAAGCCGGAATGGTTGTATTGAGCAGCGAGGGAGAGATTGTTTCCCGCTACTTGATACTCTAACTGGACGGCACTGCGCTTACCAAGAGGTGCAGTGTGGTCATTTTGATGTGCTAATGACTACAATATCGTAATATAGACATCGGCTATTTCTAAGATTTCCGATATTTGTTAATGGGTTTTTGGAAGGTCTCTTTGAACGCTGCTTTGCTTCATGTAATATTTGTGAGCTTGGTATAAAATAGTAGCTCTACATTCACATGAAATACCATCTTTCATTACGAGGTTTTGCAATATGTTGTAGGACACATCCTCGAGAATATTGAAATCTTTATAAAATGTTTACGCAACACAATAAAAAATCAAAGTTATTTACGTATGGTAATATCTTGGCTAAGGATTGACAATGGGCAGAAAATAATAATTTAATAAAATATATATAAAAAAAAAAACACCCAACAGTCACACACATAGCCCCGACCCCACACTAAGATACGAGTCTAGTGTTGTGGGTATCGCGGACTACGAGAGACGCACGGTCTCACAACACCCAGACCCCGGACACAAATATCTGTCTGTCACACAAACATTTGTCCCGGTGTGGGAATCGAACCCACGACCTCTCGTTTCACAGCCGGCTACTCGCCAACTGCGCCACGGAGGCTGTTAAATGCATTAATCATGAATCTGTAAATGTGTAACGTAATGTATTATTTGTAATAATACCAATAGGGTAGTTTGTAATAATACGAATTGCTTGAAAAATGAGGTCACAATATTTATTTTAAATATTGGTATGAGCAAATACTCACAGGAATAAGCGAAAACGATGGCGTATTGGGAACATATCGCTATCTCCCTCGCACAACGGTATAGTACAGGCGATTCATTGTACCGTGACATCACGGTATCAGATATGTATCCTTGTACTGTTATTTGACAACTACCCCTTCCAGCAGATTTGAGTGGTGTCTAACTTACTTATTTTTATTCGGATTCATAAAATTCTTTCGATAATAGGTTTTAGGAAATGTAACTTGTTGATTAAATTAATAAAAAAAATCGAGTCAACTACCCTATTATAATAATGTTTAAGCGATCCATTTAAATGTTAATCAAATAGGCTTCTAAAGAAAAGATAATTATAATTTGAATTTAAACTAGCTGTCATTAGTCATTACAACGATATCAATCTATCCTTCTCTCCGTGTAGAAGGCCTGAACGAATGCAGTAAGAGGTTATACAAATGAATTCACATCTTTTTTTTCCTGGCACGGCAAAGTGACCACATTACACCTGATGGTAAGCACAGTGCCGTCCAAATAGGATATAGAGTAGCGAGAAACAATCTATCCCCCGCTACTCAACACAATCTTGCCGGTCTACTTCTTCATACTACGCCATGGGCCAGAAGGTGAAGAAGCGGTCGAGGGTCTAGTGTCAGAGTACACAGAAGGCCGCAAAACAGCCCAACATTGTCAAAAAATATATATCTATAAGACCTCAAAAATTATACTATCTAATTCCGTTGTCGAATTACTCCGTTAATGACAGTTGACAAATTATATAAGCGTACCTACTAAGTAACAAATTGAGAGATAGTTTAATTGGAGATAGATAGTAATAGATAGGCCAATTGCCCGATGTAATTAATGAGGTAACAAAAAATAAATTGTAATGTAACTGATCGTGATGAACAAATTTAACAAAAATGCCATCGAATATTCAAATTCTGAAGTGGTAGAGCTGTAGACATATTTGTCTATAGCATTAATGGGCCGGCTCAACCGGGGTAGTACCACTGTCTCACAGAAAACCAACGTAAAGTGACAGTTTACTGTCGCGTTCCGTATGGTAAGTGAGATATCCGGAGGCCCAGATTCCCCCTTCCTTTCCCTAATCCCTATTCCTGTCCTTTAAGGCCGACAGTGCATACATGATACTTTCGGTATTATGGATGTTCATGGGCGGTGGAGATCACTTAACATCAGGTGACCCACTTGCTCGTTTGTCGGACTATGCTATAAAAAAAAACCTGAGAAGCCTAAATCCTAATGAGAAGCCTTCGCAGAATCGTAATAAACTATGCGTATATTGTTCGCATAGTCCATAAAGTAACCTCTTTGATCTCTTTTACTACAATCCTGGGCTAATTCAACTAGACAAGTATCTTTGCTAATTAAGACCCTTTAATCTAAGTTATTTTCCATAAGTTCAGCCGACCTTGATTCTATTAAGACACAGACTGAATTGAATGCGCTTCATAGTTGATTGCTACTTGGCTTCCTTTATTGATGCGAGATGACTGGAGGCGACTGTCCGGCGCCAAAGTACCTACATCGATCAGCGCATGCGTCGACCCTTTAAACGACATGTCAAAGATTAATATGCCTTGCGTTGAAATTGATATCTGATAGACGTTGACGAATTGACGGGCACAGCTTGGGTATCTCGTTTGTGTCTTCTCCCCGGTTTGTATTTTGGTAAATTTGATTGGCGACTGATGTATCAGGTACATTTAGTGTAAGTAAAGGGAGGGCTTAATACAGAGCTAAAATAATTATTATATTGTATTATTTTATGAATTATATCAGAAGTACACACATTGCGTGAGCGTGGTCAACTACTACGTAAAATAACCGTTTTTCGTATATCCGATAACCTATTATTAAGTAGGTATATTAGGTAGGTCACTTTGTATGGTTATTTTATTTCTTAGCTATATTATAGGTATTATATGATAGGATGAGCAGCGATAGCCTAGTTGGTTGTGGTACAGACTGCCAAGACGAAAGTCGTATGTTCGAAACCCAAGTGGCATACACCTCTGACTTTTCTAAAGTTATGCGTGTATTAAAATGTTAATTATCGCTTGCTTTAACGGTGAAGGAAAACATCGTGATGAAACCTGCATATCTGAGATTTTTTCGAAGGTATGAGAAGTCAGCCATCCCGCATTAGTAGAGGAGGCCCGTGCCCGGCAGTGGGTCAATGTTTAATACAGGGCTAGTATTATTATATATTATTAGGAAATTCCACCCCTAAGGGGGTGAAATTTTTTTTGTTTGTTTTGTCACAATATTTGTTTCAACTTCGTACAGTAAGTGAAAATAACGCGTTTCAATACGATAAAACCCAGATTAAATAGTTAAGGTATTGTACTTAACTCGGTTACACGTATTGTGAAAAGTTTGCAAAACTGAGATTTCGCTTTATGTCGTTCCGTTCGTTCTCATTATCTTTATTCGTACACCGTAATTTGCGGAATCTCGAAAGCAGTTCTTAGAAATTGTTCGCTCTATCCACAATTACGTACCTCTAACTGCAAATAGGATCTTTGTTTTTACACCTTCTTAGCCGTGTCTTTTGTCAGCTTGTTAGCTTTAGCGTAGTCAGACTTTCTTGTCAACTATACTTTTTAGATTACTTTCTTATTATACTTTTATGTAGAACTAGCTTTTGCCCGCGGCTACGCCCGCGTGGTGGTTATTTTTGGAAGAAAATGTATAAAATCCATGGAGACCTCTTAAGCTATTACATCTTCCTGTATTATATGCTATCCCGTAGGAACCGTCCATTGTCTGGTATAAAAAGTAGCCCCTCAACTAACACTATGCAAAAAATCATATGGATGCCTTGCTCTGAGTAAAACAGAAACAAACTATCCCACGGGAACCGTACATTTTTCCGGGATTAACGTAGCTTATTTGCTATTATAGACTATAATCTATCTCTGTGCCAAATTTAAACCGTATCCGTCTGGCCGTTGTAGCTTGATTGAGTAACAAACATGCATCCATCCAAACATTCGCATTTATAATATTAGTAGGATTATTGGTAAACCCCCGATAAAAGAATTCATATAAACTTTCATCTCCTCTTTACCCCCTTAGGAGTGGAATTTCCAAAAATCCTGAAACATATATTTTTTATTTTTAACTGAAGGGCCAAATCCCAGTTTTCAAGCGTTTAACTTCAAGAATGGCGGATTTTCATACAAACTATCATCCCCTATTTCACCCCCTTAGGGGTGGAATTTCCTAAAATCCTGAAATATATTTTTAATCTGTATATATAAAAGAAGAAACTGACTGACTGATCGATTAACGCACAGCCTAAACGGCTGGGGTTAGAGACTTGAAATTTTGACAGTAGGTACCTTTTATGACGTAGGCATCCACTAAGGAAGGGTTTTTGGATATACCACCCCTAAGGAGGTAAAATAGGGGATGAAAGTTTGTATGAACAGTCGTAATTTTTTAAGTTAAACGCATGAGTATTTTGTATTGTATACTTTTTCTCCCAAACGTGACCTCCACGCGGGCGGAGCCGCGAGCAACAGCTAGTTTTTAAATAAAATGCCAAATACCAATTTTCATGCGTTTAACTTCAAAAATGTGAGATTTTCATACAAACTTTCTTCCCCTATTTTACCCCCTTAGGGGTGCAATTTCCAAAAATCCTGAACCATATATTTTTTATTTTTAACTAAAAGGCCAAATACCAATTTTCATGCGTTTAACTTCAGAAATGACGGATTTTCATACAAACTGTCATCCCCTATTTTACCCCCTTAGGGGTGGTATTTCCAAAAACCCTTCCTTAGTGGATACCTACGTGATAAAAGGTACCTACTGTCAAAATTTCAAGTCTCTAACCCCAGCTGTTTAGGCTGTGCGTTGATCTATCAGTCAGTCAGTCAGTTTCTTCTTTTATATATAAAGATTATACAGTTATACCTGGACAGTGCCCTTAGTGGCTGTATTTGTTAAAATCTTGATCTTTTCAAATCTTTTGTTGTCTTCGATCTTTATCTTTCTTTCCATTGTCTATTTCAACTACACTCGACCCAAAATCTATATTGGTTCGTAAATATTTATCTTATACAACGTAAGCGATCAAGCCAATACTTTGAATATACTAATAATAATATTTCAGATATTCAAATTATAAAGGATATTCTTTGTACTTGATAATTTATATTTTTTTAACAATGTTGTTAATTTACGTTTTCAGTGAATTAGATTGCTTTATCCCATCTATCTTAGCAATTCCCTGAAGCAATTTACTAACTTTCAAACCGATGGATAAACAAGTCTTATATAAATTACAAACATGTCTAACTCTATAAGTAAATTCGTATATATTTGAAGATGCATTATTTAATTCATTCTGAGGTAAGCTTTATTTCGTGGCTTAATTGGCCTGTGAATTTTAACAAAAGCAAGGTACAAAATAGCAGAAATACCTGCTACATCGGACAGGTAGGAATTTCGATGTGTGAGACTATACAGTATGTTAGCGAAAGGTGGTATTCAATTAAATTTTTGGTGCATGGCAAATGGTGCCGATGTCGACAATTCTGCCAATGTCTTATGTGCGATGAATACTCGTGTTAATGAAAGCTTCGAGTACCTACGTGGTGAAGTTAATAAATTAGTAATTGGCATTAGATATTATTCTTGACATTTTGTAGCACAACCTTGAAATTTTATCAGAAAAATTAAAGTGTCAGTTTCGCTTGTAAATTTTGTTCGTTGAAAAATGATCTTCCAGAAAGGTCACCATCGTAATCTCAATTATAACCATTGGCAGACGATATTAAGATAGATACTTCGAGACAAGAACTGTTTTGCCGTTGAAAAACAACAAATCAACTGCTGTCATCAACATCTTTCGATAGTATTGTATTAACAGTAGTAGGTACTCGATTATAGGTCAACTAAGCAGCCGATTTTTTGTTGCTGGCTCTTAAAGTCTTTAATAATTATTGTTTGTAATTTTTTTTCTTGACTTTCTACCATTGTATGAAAACAAATAAGAGAAAGAGCCGTCCAATTAGAGTATCGAGTAGCGAGAGACAATCTATCCCCCGCTACTCAACACGATCATGCCGGCCTGCTTCTTCACACTACGCTATGGGCAAGATGGTGAAGAAGCGGTCGAGGGTCTAGTGTCAGAGTACTCAGATGGCCGCAAAACGGCCAAACATCGTACCTCAAATCTAGACCTCCGACAAAAACCGAATGTACACTGGCTGATCCCAGAACGCAACACACTTGCGTGTGCCACTATGGCGGGTTTTACACCCTGTGAACGGTGTTTGTTATTCGGGCGGATATGAATATCCGGCCACCAGCAAATCACACAGACTGTAGAGAACGGGTGATAGTGTTCCTCTAGTGAAGGGGGGTATCTCCAGTCAGGCGGGTGTTATGCCTGACCGGCCGCGGCCCCTCCAACCGTTCATATTTGTATCTTGTATTTATACAATGTGCTGCACAATTTTAACTACCGCGATCGAGCCTGGCGTCTTTGCTATCTCGTCGGTGTGAGGCGCTTGTGTGCCGCCACATCACTCCTCCCCGCAGACCGGAGGTCAATGATCTTCATTCTTCAGCTGTTGTTGCTTGGTATAGTTTTTCCCAGTGTCAATGCCGATGCTCCAATATCCCAGTGACTCGGGAATGTGCGCAGTAGTTCTAGGGAGACAGAACTATGCGGTAGTCAGCTCCAGTGAGTCGGAATCCAGTGAGTCGGATTCGAAGCTTGAGTAGCTGCGATGAGTGTGGCTATCACGTGGCTATACTGCGAGAACCGGCGAATGCTGCCCGTAGTTGACCCGACTGTTAGCGCAGTTGTGCCGTGATTTGACGCCGATGTCGCGCTGTTGAAGTGCCGAGGGTAAGTACCAGGCCTGCGTCTAGTAGCGTGCTTGTGGTAACCCTGTTGGCTTGCGAGTGATGGCTGGCTGGGCGATGTGCAGAATGACTGGAATGGAGGGAGGAAGTGACGAACGGTGGTGGCGATGACGATGCGATGCGATGACGATGCGATGACGATGCGATGGCGATGCGGATGGTTGGTTGGAGTTCCGGTGTAGGTGCCGATGTTGTTCAGCGTCTGGGGTCACCACTGTAGAGGAACGGGTGATAGTGTTCCTCTAGTGAAGGGGGCTATCTCCAGTCAGGCAGGTGTTATGCCTGACCGGCCGCGGCCCCTCCCGCCGTTCATATTTGTATCTTGTATTTATACAATGTGCTGCACAATTTTAACTACCGCGATCGAACGTTGCGTCTTTGCTATCTCGTCGGTGTGAGGTGCTTATGTGCCGCCACAGACACTTCAGTAGTATCTGTAGACAACAAAATATAGACGGTATTATCTATATTCGCTATCCGGGCGGATATGAATATCCTGCCACCAGCTAATATTATTTTATTTCGAAACTTCAGTAGCATACAACAAAATTTAGACGATATTATATAAAGTAATTAACAAATGTTTTCATTATTTTAAAATGAATTTTCCCATTTTAAATTTTAATCAAATTCAAGGATGGTGTATTTGTGTTTAATAATTAAACGTTTGCTGATCGCCAACAAAATGAAATATTTAATAAAATATTGCCTTAATTAAAACCAACAACCGGTACGCGGTTTGGAAATATGGCACCGTGTGGTTTTGCGACTGGATGTTTTTAATGCTACGGTTATATTGAAAAATGTTAGTGATTATTTTCTAAAAAACTATCACGATTTATTCTTAAGGCTGAACCAATATATTATGCAAAAATAAGTACTGACACAAAGATTATTATTATTCTTTTACGGAAACGTGAAATAATTAATTCAGGTTTCTTTTACAATAGTAATGACCTACCTTCTTCATCATCATAATAATCTACACACATATGTAGAATGGACTTAGAGTATTTTTCAGTAAAACTCGAGTGTCATATTGACAAATAGCTTTAAAGTATTTGAATTTGATTATTTATTTAGCTTAAAATTACAAAAAACTAAGGAAGTCATTCATAGAAACACAGATCAATTTACTTTTTATTTATCTTGGCACGGCAAAATGACCACACAGCATCTGATGGTAAGCGCAGTACCGTCCAATTAGAATATCAAGTAGCGAAAAGCAATCTATCCCTCGGTACTCAACACAATCATGCCGGCCTGCTGCGTAGGCTTCTTCACACCAGGCCATGGGACAAGGAAGTGAAGAAGCGGTCGAGGGTCTAGTGTCAGAGTACTCAGAAGACTGCAATACGGCCAAACATCGTGCCTTAAGTCTGGACACCCGACAAAATTGTTTTAGACAATTAAGCGATTTTATAGTAATGGTTTTTACCTTTTTTATTATGGTTGTATTTTACATTTATAATTTTACTGCAAAAATAAAAGTTATGCGCGAAATAAATTGAGCAAAGACCAAAGATTTGCCATTAAACTGCATAAGATTTATAAGAAGTTTTTATAAGTATTTTCTGGCAGAAGAAGCCTTATTTATTTTCCTCTTTAATTATAAAACCCATTCCAATGAGAATGTAAATAGAATTTTTCCGCTTCTGATTACACAATACTCTTTGTACTAAGAAATACATTCTAGTAGCACAGACAATATTTTATTTCCACTAGTGATTCAATACGCGGGAACAAATGTTGAGGATTTGTAATGAAGTGCCTTTTGATATTTATGCATAGAGAAAAGCCTTTTAAAATCTTATGGTCGGTTATTACTATATATTTTTCATAAGAAAAATGTAATAATAGAACACGTCGAAACTGAGAGAGTCGTGATATTCAAATTTTGGATAGATAATGCGAAAGTATGGGTATTGTCGTCGTGATAGTAAGTCACGTGGTACATATGGTGATGTATCACGTGACTTACTATGATTTGCGTTTTGGGATCTGAAAGAAGGACGACGAGACGAGACGTAAGGACGTATCGGTTACAATAAATGAATACTTCACATCTCGTTGACGGTTATAAAATTTAAGCTCATAAGATTTCACTAAATTCGCCGATCTAAAAACTCACAAACACTAAACCATATCCTTCAAAATTAAAATCAAATATTTATTGAATCCATGAAATGTTATACATTGTTCTGCATCATTTAGATTCAGTAAATTTTGTTACTCTACCACCAGTTCGGAATGCAGTTTCGCTACAGAAGAACGGGTAAGAACTTTAGCTTTGCTCTTTTCACATCTGTTAACAATATATGGTCATACAATTAGAATACGATTTAAGTTTAATTACATTAGATTAGAGCAGCTCAATGTATGTTAAGTTGCCTTATTGCAATATTGTGAAATAAAACTCATTACAAGACCTGGTGCCGCACATGACCGTCATGAGAGTGATGAAAATCTAGATTTCTTAAAACACGGAGGCCATCGTTGCTTCTTCTCCGTGCGTCTTATAAAAGTGGTTATATACAAGTACATCGGTGTAATAACGTGCGCGCTGTCAGAAATCTGGTCACGCGCGAACCTCAATTGCCTCTGGGTCGGAAAATTGTGCGTGTGTCTAGGTAGTCGTGAATAACACGGTAGCTCCGGACTCCAGCCATTATGATATTGACAAATGTACAGCTTAGCTCGTACGTAGCTCAAGATGTATGTCCGAGTTTGTTTATGTAATATATACAATGTGTGTAATATGTACAAAACTGTGAACTTAAGAAGTGTGTTGGTGATTTAACTACCAATGTTATTGTTATCTAATTTTCATTTCAATTCATTATATACGACTATTTGTGTTGTCATGTTCAACTTACGCCTTCGAAATTCAAAATTTTCATACGGAATAATATAATTAAATCACTTTTATGTTATCTAAAGAATGTGTATTCAGAATTGTTCCTTTCAACACACATTTACCCGAATGGCCTATGAAGAAGCAGCTCGAAAACTGAGGCAGTCAACGAAGTGGCTTAACCTTGAGACAATTACTATGGAGAAATTAAAGTTGGATATTGGATGATTGATTGACGAAATATGGCCTACAGAGTTGTATGGCCGACATTGAATCCAATTCTTTAAATGTAAACAAATACAAATTATGTTCTAGGAATGTTTTAACGTCTGATAAATTGATGACAGATACGTTGATAGTTACATTTACATATACGTTTCACTCATCTGTATGGATGAACAAGCATTTGCTTATTGAAACATTATTTAAAGCAAACACTGTGAATAATTCATGTCATTATTGCAATATGTTATACGGTATACACGAAATTCAAGTACCGTGAGCGTATAAGAAAACCAACATAGATATCTAGGTATTTTGTAAAATATCATGCAAAGAAAGATTAAATAATATTAATATATAATAACACCCAACATTCACATACATAGCCCCGACCCACACTAAGATAGGAGTCTTGTGTTGTGGGTATCAGGGACTACGAGAGACTTTCGGTCTCACAACACCCAGACCCCGGACACAAATATCTGTCACACAAACATTTGTCCCGGTGTGGGAATCGAACCCACGGCCACTCGTTTCACAGCCGGCTACTTGCCAACTGCGCCACGGAGGCTGTCATTAAATAATAATAATATCAGTGCCTAAGTTTATAGAAAACCAGCTTTTGCTTTGGACCCAACGCGCGTTATAATAAATACTTACTGAAAAATCACAGCATTCAAGGAAAATGTAGCTTCCTATCAGAATTACTCCTATCGATTTTCTTATAATTCGATCATCGTTCCCAGATATTATCTATACTCACGAATTTTACCTCTTTAGAATATCATTATATATGACACTGAAGAAAAATCAAATTAAATGCCTGTGAAATTATATTCATTTTAAAAGTAAGATTGTGTTAGAGCTATTCTGCTAAGTATACATTAGCTACCAGTCCAGAAACATTTAACGACCGTACTAATATAATGAAAAGTCTACGATTTGTCCACTGTTATTCAAAGTTTCAGACAAATGCCGATAGAGATAAAACCGCGCTGTTGATAGATTACGGACTGTCAAGACGAAAGTCGTATGTTCCAAACCCAAATGGCATACACCTCTGACTTTTCTAAAGTTATGTGTGTATTCATTGTTAATAATCGCTTGCTTAAAATCGGTAAAGGAAAATATCGTGATGAAACCTGCATACCTGAAAATTCTCATAAAAATCTCGATGGTATGTGAAGTCTACCAACCCGCAGTAGGCCAGCGTGGTGGACTAAGGCATAACTCCTCTCTTTACTAGACCTGGCCCGTGCCCAGTAGTGGGACAAT
This sequence comes from Laothoe populi, assembly GCA_905220505.1. Taxonomy (NCBI): domain Eukaryota; kingdom Metazoa; phylum Arthropoda; class Insecta; order Lepidoptera; family Sphingidae; genus Laothoe; species Laothoe populi. Next base: position 15,494,186 of record HG992148.1, read on the forward strand.
ATTAAATACAGGGCAAGTATTATTATGTTAATAGACAGAGAAACTACCTAATGCACACATAGTCACTTTTGTGTATTGTTAATAATAGCACTTGTCTGCCAAACACTCAACTTCAGGCAAGATCTATAAATGTTCTCACCGAGGCACGAGGCTCAAGACCTTAGCCACTATACTCGGTATGTCCCTTTTCACCAAGTATTTGTATTGGGTTCACCGCCTCATAATTGCGTCTCATCGCATATTACTATTATTATTGAAATCACATAAAGTAAATTAATTCAGTCAAAGTATTTTTATTTGCACTGGGAAAATCATTAAAAATAAACATGCCTATTAAATGAAAACATTTATATTTTAAATTAAACCCATACCTAATTTCTCAGAACGAATAGACCCAAATCTGCGGCCGTAAGCGAACTAGTTACACAAATAAAACTATGGTAAATATGATTATGCTACTGTATCAGGGTTGCTCTAAATTTTATGCGCCATTAACAGCTATTGTTTGCCGCCACGTCAAAATTATATAAAAGCAGCAACCCTTATAGAGGTCATAGAGTTTCGCATGAAATATTAGCCTCTAAAGCAAACATAATAAACCTCCAAATGCTTTACATATTATAGGTAAAAATGAGCTTCCAATGTACGGATAAGGTAAGCCGTACATGAAGCGTTACATTAGCATTTTTATAGGACATACGTTATGACGTCATAATATTATGTGCATTACGTCATTTACTATGAGTAAAGTCCATTTGACAAAACCTCGGGAAATTAGTAGTACACTTTGCTAGAACGCTAAGATAGAACGGTAATGATTAATGATTGCGGACTTTGTTTTAATACATACAAAATCGACTGAAACTCGCTGGTTTTATATATGATATACATACATAAACACTCACGCCTGTAATCCACGAAGGGGTAGGCAGTTGTGTAACCAGTACACCCAGTTTTCGCCGAATTTATTACGGTCCCATAATGTGATAGAGGGCGAGCTTATCGCCATACCGGGCACAATTCCAGACACCGGGCTGATAATGATTTCTAAATGGAAAAACCCAACATCACTTATTATCAATTCTATAGCCTTATTATTCATACAAAACTATTATAATGAACATTGTTAGTTGTAAACGGTTTACCTCTCAGTTTTATATCTTTTTCATTTTAAATCTTTGTTTTTGATTATATAAATACATCCAAAAGTCACACACGTAGTCCTGACCCCACAATAGGTCAAACATGTATCGTGGGTATGAGAACCACGAGGAACACACCACAACACCCAGAACCGAAACAATTACTTGTGGATGGGACACATTGGTCTTGGTCCGGGAATTATACCCGCGCCATCTCGTTTCACAGCCGGCTACTCGCCCGTGTGCCACGGAAACTGTCATTATAACTATGGTTCATTGTAGTCGGTCGAAAAAGAGTATACCCCATATATGTGTCAATTTAGCTGTCACGAATTAAACTTTGTTTAAGATATAATTTACTCCTGTGAAATATGTGGCAATGAAGTAAAATAGCAGGACTTAAGTAATTTTTAATTTTACAGTATTGATATACATTGTAAAATCTACAATGTAGATTGACTTGATAACTAAATTAGGTTCAAGTAAATTACGTAATTGGGTTTTAGGTTAGAAGAACAAAAGAATTGATATTATTAATTGTGACATTTAAATGCGTGGGAATTCACGTTGCTAATTACAGCTGTGATAACATGCAAATTAAAATATAGGTTGGTTTGACTAATGTAGAAAAAGTCTTTTTATTTACGTGCCATTTGCTTCGAATACCAACACTTGGAAATTACTTATGCTAATTAAATTTAAGTCGCTTCTCTTAAAAATCATTTTATTTGCACAATGTAAAACTATAGTTTAATTTGAATACTTGCATATATATTTTTCACGGAAAGTTCAAAGCGAAACACGGTGGAATTTATTTTATTTATTATTAATTTATTACCTACTGAAGATTAACGCTAAAATAAATATACTTAAAAATATTATTGTTTATTAATAATATAAGCTTCGTCCAAAATTTAACGCGATTGCAGATATTTTAAAATCCTTATTTCCTTTATTTTTTATTAAGATCCCCTTGTCAAAGATTTTCCATCGCTGACCTACATGATAGTAGTTATTCTAAATCCGTACCCCTACAACATAGAGTTAAATGGCCTCCGTAAGCAAACAGAGCGGAACATTTATCTGATTTTAGATAATTCAGAGTCCTTACAAAGTACCTATTTGAAGCTATTATGTCTATTCTTTGAAAAACAACAGAGTCCCAGCTACGAGAGACAAATACGTCTAAAAAAAATTATTCGCCTGATGGAGCTCTAATGGGCACCAAATAAAACATCTCTTATTACGACGCAGCTGAACGCTTGTTCTTATTGTAATGATACGGCTAAAAGGCTCAGAGCAATTCAGCCGTGATGGCATTATGTGTATACTCGTAGAATGAAAAGTAATTTCGTAACGCCCTTTACAATTTCAGCAGGTTATAGCGATAATCTCCAAATGTATTAAGGTCATCTTGAATACGCTCCGTAGGTATATCTCCGTATCGTATTAATTTCTTAGTAGAGGCAATCTGTAGCTTGCTTCTGGTCTAGAGATAATTCTCACAGAGAACAAAGGAGACAGTAAAACATTAATTTGACTCAGAACAGACTAGTGTTTTATGATTTTTATTGTTGGCCTTCGAAACTTTTCATATTATTATCTGAAGAACATACCTAAGTTTAAAGTTTCCACAATGGAAGTAAAAATTATGTTTGCAATAACCTCGATTTTCGAAAACCTATAAAAGCGAAACCAATCTACAAGTATTTCAAGATGAAGGGTAGTAATTGCCGCCATAAAGTGTAGTGTCCCCCGGATTGCGAGCGGTCGATATTAAATTTTAGTGCTTGCCCAAGTTTTAGCCTTACAACTCTTATCAGTTCTTTGTCCCTCTCATTTATTTTTAAACTCTATCGCTCAAAGTGCCAGCGGCAATTAAAGAGATTAACGACTTTATTTCTAAAATATGGCCCGCAGTTATAATTGTGTTTTATAGTCCGAAATACGTGCCTTAAAACATTTTTATTTGATATCGACATTAAATATGTATGAAATGCTTTAGGTGTCACAGTAAGTTTCTTTTATCGAAAATTCTATTACAAATTTTTATTTAATTAATTTTAGAAACTTTGCATACGTTTAATTTTATAAAAGTAAAATGAACGTTTAATTTAATAAACTTTATTTATCTGCTATTCTGTTACTCAATTATATCTTCAAAAAATCTTTTCGCATTACAAAAGGTAAAATGCATTATATGGAATCTAAATGATTTTAATATATTTTTCACGGTATTCGTCGCCAAAGTTTATAAAGTTTAATCAAAACTTAGAGCAGAAGTAAATAGTATTATATCAAATGTCTTAGTTTAATTTTAATTTAAATGACTTTAAATAAAAGAGCCGTGCAAGAAATATCAATATCATAAGACACTATAATTTTATTTTTAACTTGTCCGCGGCTCCGCCTGCGTGGAGGTTATTTTTTGCAAAATCGGATCAGTACTGGAGATTACTTCGAACATCCAAACTCCCAAACTTTAGCTCTTTATATATTAGTATAGAAAAACAAACTTCACTTAATTATTATTTAAAGTTTTAACACGAGGGCGAGAATATAAAAAGATACGACAAGTGAAGCGTCTAGGACATATGTTCAGAGCTTGTACCAATGCGCCGTTCATCATCAAGCAAGTCACGTCCCGGGAGAGGGTTGCAGCGCTGTAAAATTGTACACAGCTGGATGGGCGCAGAATACCGACCCAATTTCAATCGGAATCAAACGCCATCGCATCTTGTCAATTATTACCGCAAAAACCAAGGAGTTCGTAAAACGCAAATGAACAGGGCAATGGTGATAGTAATAAAATTTTATAGACTTGAAATTATTTTATATATTTAAAAGGCACAGAACCGTTCGAAGGGATTAATTGGGCGTTAATTGTAATTGATTTCTGGTTGTAGAAAAAATACTGTAGGCAGCGGCTTTGCTGTGCCCTAGCATTGCAGAAGTCTATGGGCGGCAGTGACTACTTAACATCAGGTGGCCCGTGTGCTCGTCGGCCTATCGAGGCACTAAAAAAACATTTTGTTAAAACGTATGTATTTTAAAATGTAATTACGATTTATGACTGTCGACTTCGCGCCTGTCGTGTAAGAGCACCTCGTAATATCCGTGCGTCATGAAATTGTGAACTTTGCGTTTATTAAAATAATTTGCGCGAATGAAGTACGGTCGGGACCAAATTAACTTTCTTGAGCGACAGATCGCAGTGTCTGCACTGACAAATAAAATTGCCGACACCACGCTGCAATGAAAATTTGAGAAAGCAAAAGTCACAAGCTCTCGGGCCAATTTACATGGAATTTCCGTCATGGAGAATATTTCTTTCTTTTTCGTGCGCCTCCAAATGGTAATGAGGGTTGGTTGGAAAATTTCACGACCAGATTAGATTTTTCCGTTGTTGTATTTCCTGATGAAACGGATGACATTGGAACTCATTTTGCCTTTGGTTTTTCCATTTTACATTACAATAACTAGACAAATCAAGCCACGAATTTACTAATATTCGACTATTTTTGCCAATTCATTCTTGTAAATGTTGGAAATTTGCACTAATTTGATTGATACGTAAATAATATTTGTTAAATTCGCATCGAAATTTCAATTTGTTTCGCGTCCAATATACTAAAGTGACACTAATTAAAGCGTAATTTGCAAACGCAGTGTGTAATTGTATTATATGCATTAAAATTCTGTCTGTAATCTATTAGTGGGCCGTTCGATGTTTCACCAACATTAATCGGCAAACAATATATATCCGTCAGTAAACATCATCTGTAAATCTACAAAATATATCCTACGATCGATTATATTGGACACTAAACTCGATTAATGGTAACTGTGTATAAGAGTTAATGCAAACATAATTTAGTATTTTGGTAGCCATTTTGATGAACATGACTCAAAAGGATAACGGTGTTCAGAAAAAGGTAATAAGTAGGGAGTAAATACAAGCCAAAATCAATTTTATTTCCATAACGTTAAAGTTAAAAATCGCATGTAAGAACGGCGAGTGTTGCCAGTATCAGTGTTGGCGATGAATGATGTTTAAGGGGTTGCCAGTACGCGCCTGTGTACCACTGCAGAACCACGGTTTTTATTACACTGTGACCGTAGTTACTAAGGACTTGTTAATACTAACCTGGCTCGTGGCTCTATACACGCTCCAGCGCTAGACTCTCTCTCGCCAGACGACCAACATGGTCACCACGAGTAACCGTCGATTACAAATCCGTGCTAATATGACTTGTACGTTGGTCACCCAATTAAAAAAAAAATTATTAGATTATATATTTATAGATTACTTTTATTAAAATAATGTGTCACAACCATTTTGTTTTGTCCATGTAGAAATATATTTTCGAATAGGTAGGCTTTTATTTCGAGTAATCTAATTCATAATTTTTGTGTTTCGTTTTCTTCAGTGTTACACAAAGGAAGACGTAAAACCAAAGTTATAAAACAAAAGAAATAATTATTTGAAAAAGGGCATTCAGTTTAATGGCCGCTAATTAGACTACAGTCAAATATTTTATTAGTCACAAAAGCGAAGAAGTTTTTTAGAAGACGTCTAATTAATTACTAGACTGTTTATAATTTACACACAGTTCATTTATGATGTGATGCCTTTTTTCACGACGATAAGTAAAGACTTTGGATTTGCTAATTATAATGTAATAATACTTTGTCAACGAATTTCAGTTATTTTACTAAGGCACACGTTGATATACTATTTAGTGCATCAATGGGCGTATATAAGGGGGGGGTTCAGGGGGTCCGGACACCCCCCTTAGCATACGATATAATAAAAAATCGCGGACTATTGATAGCGGATAATATAGACGATTAGCAGGCTATTTGATTTAAGTGTAAATTTTTGCAGCATTCAGCTATATGCATATTTGGAATTAACAGATTTTTCTACGACTTTTGAGCCTAATTTAATTTTTTTTCGTGTACTTTCTAGAGCTTAAATCAACTGGTAAAACAAGACTGCTTTTTTCAGGGCATATCTATTTAAAAAAATACGACCGAGTCTTAAGTAGTACTACTTAGTAGTGATGAGTGTGATAGTATATGATGTACCATAAGTACCTGGAGGACAATTCTCCTTTCATTCAAAATAATTTCTACAGTTCGAATTATTTCTCTATTACATAATTTCGAACTACGAAGTTATTTTTTCGAATGTTGCATCCATATCCATTTAAATTCGAGTCTTTACTATGAGATTCTACTAAAAAAATTGAATTTCGAACTAAAAAGTATTTTAATATCCATAGTGTCTCGGGCCTCATCAAATGTGCATCCACTATCCAGTTCTTGGACATATTTTTGGACTCTTCCAAGTATTTTATCTTTCTAAGACTTTTAGTTAAATCACAATTAAAAACACGAGATTGAGTCTTTTCATGGGTAAACACATCAGCATATAGCATCATATACGCAGTAAGTTAGGACCAAAATAAAACAATATCTTTGGGTGTCTAGAGGCCTTTATACGTACAACATTACCGCACCACCTCCAAGAGCATAGACTCTTTGCCGCTTAGCTATAAACGTCGTAAAATATTAATGTTAAGGAAACAATCTTGCCACTTTATCTGAAGAATTCATCTGATGCAGTTCATATGAAATTTGTCAAGACGCCATATGGTTTCGACGCCATTAGGTTTCAGTGGTTTAAGGCAAACTCGCTCAAGAATGGCGTAAGCCTGGATGTCATTTTCTACCTACTACAATATCATCAAGCGTTACTTAGCATCTTGCGACGTACCCTGCGACTGCTGGGAAGAACTTTCGTGTCACTAGACCGAATGGCGTGGCTCAGTACGAAAATCATGTGCACATTTTGAGGAAACATGTATGTATATCCAATGCCTTGACGCCCAGCGTGAGCTGCAATAAATAAGACCTAAAACTGTGTACACTTAGGGTTGGCCCTAAGTGTAAACGGCGCGCGTCGCCATGCATTGTAGTTGAAAAATAGGACGTGACGCGACGTTTCGACTCTGCGCCAGTTTGAGTTGACTCTTACAGCTACTCTTCTAGACAACTGTTCTGTACGTCCTGTGACAGGGCTTAACAAAATTAGAGCTAGCTAGTCACATATGCTCAAATTGGCGAAAAAAACTTATTCCAAAAGTGCAAGGTTCGCCGTCGAAGGATACTTCTTGGAGGACATCATCATCATCATTAAATTAGGACACAATATTGAATGGTTCGAATTCGAGATGTGCGTCTTGACCGGTCTGTGCCAGTCGAAGCAGTTCGAGCGATAACCTTCGAGAAATGTTCGAATGGTAATTTTTAGAATAGCTCAAATAGAATATTTTGATTTCGAATTCTATTTTTAAAATAATTTATATATGAACAATACATTTGACATTATATTCGTACCATCAAGACCTTCGAGAAACACCGGACTCGACATTTCCATAATAGCTTAACTTTACATTCACTCGAAAAAAGTTCGAATTTGAATTATTTTTCGTATACGAAGTTGATTCGAGTGCGTGAGAATTTTCTCCCTGAGTTGTAACATCTCATCTTGGTAATAAGCAACTTTAAAATAGTTATTTACCAAAAATAAATTGACTTCACTTGACACTTGATGTTTGACAGTTATTATGTAAACAATAAAACAAAAATGAATGCAAATCTGCGGCAGATTTTCATCCATCCAAAGTCCAAATCCAAATAGCAAGTAGCAATTTTTTATTAACTAGCGTTTTCCCATTCTATGTTTAAGTAATTTCTAAATAACTATGATTTGAGTGGTTAGATTTTTAGCTTTTACCCGCGGACCCCCCCCCCATGTAAAAGCTATAGCTACGTCACTGAGTGCATGTACTATTCACGTTCTTCTCGGGAACATTTGGGTAATTTGCGATCATTTTGTCCTAAATTTCATTAAAATCAAGGTAGTTTTATCACTCCATCGTTTTTCTATATACAGACCCACGCATAATCTATCAAATCAGGGAACGAATCTTAATCACGCAATATTTAATGCAGTCTTGTGACCGCCGGCCGATGGAATGTTGTTGAAATATCGGGAAATAAATAGGTATACCACTAAATATTCATACCACTAAATATGGCGATATTAAGACCTGTAGGTCTACTCTTGAAATCAATTCCAATCTCATACTCGATCCGGTTTCAATTCCAATCCAGAAGATATTGGAACTCTAACTCACTCAACTAAATGAAATAGAGTATTTAACGAACTAGCGATAGTAAATACTCTATTTCATTTAGTTACAAAAATTCCGCCGTATTCAGTTAAATCGAGTGCTGGTGTTGCGTTCAAGAGTGCCGATTCTACAGTTTTCGAACCCAATCCCAATTTTAAATTGGAATCGAGTGTCAAGAGTAACCCTCCTGTTGTCTAACGGGATAGTATGTATACAAATCGCGAAAGTCTAAAAATATTAACCACATCTCCTATACCAGATTACTTCAATAATATCAGCATTCTCTTGCGTTCCACCCGCGTGTCTTTTTTACAAGCTTTTATGTAACTTGCAATGTTTATTTACGTAAAAATTGCAACTGAATTTTGATCAGTTATTGTAGCCTGAATAGACTAAAATTTGATATTCATAGACCTGGTGACAATGCAATATTATTACATTGTTATGATGAGCTAGACCTGATGCTGCCAGGGCCACCTGCAGACCACTCAATTCCTCAATAGCTTACAACACCAGCGCTATTATGTTTATTACTTTAAATCTCTATTTACTTCTTTTTGAGCATTTAAATAAAATCTTGCTTCATCATCATCTACCTGCCCTTATCCCACACTAAGTGGGGTCAATACACACGGTTTGAACCCTCCACGCAGCCCTATCATGCGTCAAATCTGCATTCACCCCTTTCATGCGCATGTCCTCATTCACGCAATCCATCCAACTCTTTTTTAGTCTCCCACGACTCTTTCTTCCATCCACATTCATATTGACAACCAGTCTTGTCACATACCTTTCATCCCTCCTCATCATATGCCAATACCAAGCTAACCTAGCGTCCCACATTACACACACATACACTCACGCCTGTAATCCCCGAAGGGGTAGGCAGAGGTGTAACGAGTACACCCACTTTTCGCCGAATTTCGGTCCCATAATGTGATAGGGGGCGAGCCTATCGCCATACCGGGCACAGATTACAGACTCCGGGCTAATACTGAGGATTTTCTAGATAGAAAAACCAATATCACTTTACCCGACCCGGGGATCGAACCCGAGACCTCAGCACAGCAGTCGTAACGCATGCGCAATTACAACTGCGCCACCGAGGCAGTGAGTTGTTCTCCATACAGCCGCGATGGCTCCTGACCCAAAAAAATAAAAAGAACTCGCTAGATGGCGCTGCAGTACATCAACTTCAATACCGTTCATCCGACTGCAATTAATAAAATTTACTTTAAGTGGCATTGCATCGCATGTCGGGTGCAGCTAGTTTGTAATAAAAATGAGTTTATATAGCTATACTATTTTTTTACTCTGCTGTAAACATAAATTTACCGTATGGAAGTGTGTATTTTATAGTAGGTCATATATCAATACATACACAGTAAGTAGCATATTATATTGTAATTTAAAGTTAGTAAGCGTTAACTTGAGTTGTAATAATGTTATGCTGCATAATCCAGAGTTTCGGTAACCGCGGTACATTGATCCCCTAAATTTTCCGCGTCATTAACCGGCGCTTGCCGGTACGTGTTGCCAACATAACAAAACAAAACTTGCCATACTTTGTTTGGTAATTCGATGTTAATTTAATACACCTGTTCTTGTTGTGGTAGTTTATGGGAAGTATCGAACGAGGATTATAATTACGTTATAGAATGTAAATATAAAGTATTAATTATATAATTAATTCTTGCATACCTTGTTATTTGTGCGTGTCTGTATATATCGATGGCGATGTACCAAAAGCTCCTAGCTATCAAAGTCAAGAATTTACATGAACTGAAAATACGTTTATTTTCTAGGCAAGTATATATTAGTTAATATTTTATATATTTAAGGTTTTTCTATATGGGAATCTTGTCCTCTGTAAAACAATATAAACGTGAATTTGAATAATTCATAAAAAGTACAGACTTTAATGAAAAACAAATTATGCGTCTCTATAAAATTAAAAGGTTTCCCTCGATTTTTTCTGAGATCCCATAATCAGATCCTGACTTGGTGCCAATGGGACCACCTGGGAAGTATACCCTTTTAAACAAAAAAAAAATCTCGAATCGGTCCAGGCGTCTTCGAGTAATCGGGTAACATTCATAAAAAAAAATCCGACGAATTGTTAACCTCCTCCTTTTTTGAAGTCGGTTAAAAAATGAAAAAAATCAGTTAGGAGGTATTAGTACTTCACCGTCGATAAGCATGCAATAACTGGACGTGTAGAGCTATTGACCTAAATATATAGAATGACGATTGACGTCAAGCTCATGTACACATAACAAGATGTGCAAAAATGCATATAATATTGTAGCCCCAAAGTTTTACCAATATTCAGGTGTTTCCATAAGGGATTATTATTATCTAAAAATACCACACATTGTCTGTGAATTCAGATGTTACAAAAACAGGGAGTTTCTTTATGACTTAAAGATCTTTTAAATTATTGTCAAAGTACAAATGTTTTTGCAGTTAAATAAATACGATATTGAAAAATATTAAAGTTTTCACTATTGACAGCAAAAACAGGTTTGTTTGATAATTTTCGTCTCACGTCCGTAGAAATTCCCGGGGTTAAAAATAGCTTGTTTGAGTTCAAATTTCCGGCAAACACCGCTCGCCACGATTGGCTCCGAAGTCGGCAGTATAAATTAAGTTACATCTACCTGGGACAAAGTTTTCGTTCGCTGTTATTTCTAAATAGAATGGAAGTCTTGTTTTCTGAGATTTAAATCATTCTATCCGTTTTGCGAACCACAAGTTGAGTAATTTAAATTCGAGCAGTTTTGAAAATGGTGATAATTGATCCATCACTCGAACCTATCATTCGCCTCTTGCGTTCATCAATCTTGCCAAATATTTACTTCGGTTTCGAGTGCTTTTTATACAGAGTGCCCGCTTGAACGTATTCGAGAATGCTTTTTATGATATAACACTTCTGTAAGGTGCGTCAAAAATGTTTGCAGCTACCGTGAAATTTGTGATCTCATTCTGTATTCGCTACATAATTTATAAGCGGATGAGTTCTGTACTCGTGTTTCAATGGCGGCCAGTGCCGGGCTTTTCACGATCCGTATTTTTCAGCTTTCAGAACACTACCGTATGCTAATAAGCCCCTCGGTGAGCGGCGTAAAACTTGAAAGAATATTTTTTTCTTCCTGCTGAATCGACTTCAGACTTTATAGTGTTTATAGAAATAGAATTTAATTGATATTGGTGAAAAGATAGCTCAAAACTTGAGTTAATTGCGGTGTTTGATCAATAGTGTACTTATAAGAGCTTAATTTTATGTTGTTCCCACAGATAATTAAACTAATTCTATAAACATAGATCTAAATCGGTATCGCAAGTGCATCTATACGATGAAATTTCATTAAGATTCCCAGACACATGAAAATTGCCTTATCGTGCCGCAAAGTATTGAAAATCCTCCTCTAATTTTTATTAAGTGTCATCGTTTAATCGGTCTTGGGATGTTCAGCGAGTAATAAAATGTACAGTAAAGTTACACCCCTGGTTTCATACTGACGTACTTGCGATGTCTACTTCGAATTATGTCTATGAATATCTCGAATCAGTAAGAACATTCTGGTGATACATATCGCAGTTGACAAACAGTCTGGCACAAAACCGCATTTTAATCACTCGGCACCTCGCCACAGCCGCTACCCTTAATGCGTACAATTTGAGTAATTGTAATGAAGACTTTATAATGACTTGTACCTAAAGCGGGGTTCACTGTCGTTAATCGTAGTGTCTCAACAATCTCTTCTCAGTTCACAATACACCCAAAACTTTGCTAACAAAGCGGGATGGAACGTTTCTAACAACTGTCGCGCACTGCGAATTGTACCTAATTGGATGTAAAATCGCCCGTCTCAATACAACAATTGCGCACTCGCAAATGGTTTTGCCGCTGCTACGAGGTCAATGGTTGTTCTGGGTTTTAGTGAATTCAGTAAAATTTATATTTTGTATCAATAATTAAACGTACATTTTTTTATATGATTTGGGGACTTGGAGTTGAACAATGTGGGGTATTTACAGGTTAGAGTTTATGTAAATTTTGTACTTTGCGTTCATTAATGGTCACATATAGATGTCTTCGGACGATATAAATGTAATTCTTCAATTACAAACCGCGTTGTCACCGTTCAAACGCTAGCTGGATTGCAAAATGCCTAAATCATTTTGATAGTTAGGACAATAATTATGATTAAATTTTATTCTTGTGTCACAATTCTAACTTAACTGAGTATATACGAAGTCGATATCTGTATATATAAAAGAAGAAACTGACTGACTGACTGACTGACTGACTGATCGATCAACGCACAGCCTAAACGGCTGGGGTTAGAGACTTGAAATTTTGACAGTAGGTACCTTTTATCACGTAGGCATCCACTAAGGAAGGGTTTTTGGAAATACCAACCCTAAGGGGGTAAAATAGGGGATGAAAGTTTGTATGAAAATCCGTCATTTTTGAAGTTAAATTCATGAAAATTAGTATTTGGCATTTTAGTTAAAAATAAATAATATATGTTTCAGGATTTTTGGAAATTCCGTCCCTAAAGGGGTAAAATAGGGAATGAAAGTTTGTATGAAAATCCGTCATTTTTAAGTTAAACGCATGAATATTGGTATTTTGTATTGTATACTTTTTCTCCCAAACATGACCTCCACGCGGGCGGAGCCGCGAGCAACAGCTAGTTAGGTATAAGTTGTTATTGGTTATATTAAAAATATTGATCGAAGCCATCCATTCGGTGACATAACATACAATTATTTAATGGAATTAATAATTATCATCCTCCATACTAAAGCCGTACGATATGTCACATTTTAAAATGCATATAATTATAATGCCCGAGGGTGTCAGAACAGCAGCGTGAAGATATGAATGAGTGATATCTCGGCAGCAGTGAACCCAAAAGCGGAGCAAGTGATGTTTGTCGTGTAATAGCGCTTATTTTGTCACATTCGCTTCGCATAAACGTGACGGAGCGAGCACAATAACGGGTAGGCTATGCCGTAATGGCCGACGTCTCTGATTTATACGTATTTCTTTTATGTGCCAACCAAATGGCTTTTTTTATAGAATGTTTCTTTTCGAGCCACAAGTGAGTGTGGCGGGTTTCAAAGTGAGTTACCGCACTAGCGCCTTCTGATTCAATCACAACTAATACACATTATGTTCTTACTATATTAATTCTAACGTCGCGGATAGAAGCGGGAACCTGGTGAACTATGTTTGGCCGTTTCGCGGCCTTCTGAGTACTCTGACGATAGACCCTCGGCCGCTTCTTCACCTTCTTGTTCATGGCGTAGTGTGAAGAAGCAGACCCGCATGATTGTGTTGAGTAGCAGGGAACTGATCGTTTCTCGCTCTAATTGGACCGCACTGCGCTTACTAGGTGCAATGTCGTCACTTTGCCGAGCCAGGAAAAAAAACCTATGTTATTTTAATAGGCGCATTTGTTCCCTTTTCTCTACTCCGCTGGGATTGATATCGCGGAAAATTTGTCGCGACGTGATCAAATTTCCGAGAGTATAGAGGTGGTGCGTTCCTCCGTGACGTGGTGACACAATAAATCACGCGTGAATAGCAAGCTCACATAAGATAAGGGACGTGGAACAAAAGGGTACCATAAATCGTTATTAACTACCGTTTCCTGGTCCCAAACTCAATTCGTGAGTAGCGTGAAATATATGTCGATGCGGCGTCATTCGTTCAATTTTGTCCTGGTATATTAAATAAGTTATGAGCTGACACCGTTTCCAATGTCGCAGTGAGTCTTGAATACGTTAGTAGTACGATACATGGTATAAGTACGTGAGAAATCCGTATATTTAGTATACCTAAAGAAAAACGAATGATAGATCAGGCTAGCTGGGAGTTGATATGACTGCTGACACGAAGTCGCAGGTTCAAAAACAGATAGCATACCTTTGAATTTTTTAAGATACGAATGTATATATTGTTAATTTCCACTTGTTTAGCGGTTAAGGAAAACATCGTAAGTAAACTTGCATACCTGAATTTCTATATAAGAAATTCCAAGGTATGTGATTTCTACCAACGAGTGTTAGGCCAGCATGATATATGAAAGTAACCCTTCTCATTAGTAGTTTAACAAAATTCTAAACAAGAAGTTAAAATACTGAATACAAATCATTATTATCACTACCACCATGCTGAATCTCGGCCGCGAGGCTCCATTTGAGGTAGCTCTGTTGTAAGAGGCACAGCAAATACACTGTTGCAGCCTTAGGGCAAAGATTAAAATTGGTAGCTTGCTGCTGTATGATGCTACATTTGAAACTAGAAAGTGCTTTTACCTTATCTTATTTATCCTTTTCCTATTGATAGACAGATATAAAGAAATGGCAAAGATTTAACCCCATTCAGCCGGCTGATCTTAGAGATCTTAAACGAATGGTAGTAGATAATCACGTAGTTATAATTTAATTAAAATCATAAAATGACACCAACCCTTTGCGTTCAACTGAATGAATGACCTTTGACATAACATCTTATAAAAATACAGACTTGAATGACCTTTGACATAATACCTTATAAAAAAAACACAGACTATCTGCCGTGGTGATTATAAAATATGTTGAAAATTTACTATTCAAGCCGCTCAGTGAGCCGTTACAAAAAATAGTCTAAAATTTTGATGTGAAAATCACAGAGCAATAACTTGGGTTTATTAATACTTCAGTATACAAATTTTACATACAAAATGAACTTGGGATGAAAGGGAGCCCAAATTATATATTTTAGACCCAACGACAATCTCATCAGTACTTTGGACACAATAAGAGGCGGCTCTATGGAAACACAAGTATTGGGCCTGCGTGATGGGATCACGGTGCCCCTTCTTAAAGACTTTGTCTCATGGTTGAAGACATAACAAATGTTTGGTTAATAGTGGATGTTTTTTTGTATCCTGGCCCAGCAAAGTGACCACACTGCACCTAATGGTAAGCGCAGTGCCGTCCAGTAAGAGTATCAAGTAGCGAGAAACAATGTATCCCTCGCTACTCAACACAATCATGCCGACCTGTCGTCTTTTACGCCATGGGGCATGGAAGTAAAGAAGGTCGAGGGTCTAGTATCACAGTACGCAGAAGGCCGCAACACGGCCAAACTTCGTACCCTAACTCTAGACCCCCACCAAAACGGAACGCGACTTACTTGCGTTTGCCAGTAAGGCGCGTTTTACACTCTGTGTACGGTGGTCGCTATCCGGGCGGATATGAATATCTTACCACCAGCCTATGGTGTTTCGTTCAGGCACAAAATATTCTCTCTCAATATGTATTGTTACTTTATTCGTTCAAATTGGAATATAGGAAAATCATATATATCCCAAAATAAATAATAGATGACAAGTATAGAATATATGATATAACTCATCATAAAAATAGATAGTTAAAAATATTTTTAAGTACTTTAGACGCTAGATAGGCCAGTTAAAAAAACTCAGCTCTCAGGTAGGTAGTTCAACGATAAGTTTTTAGAAGACATCATTTTCACCATAATCTTGTAAAATCTGTGTATTTCAATAAATACTTAGTGAACCAAAATTCCGTGTATTCAATGTGATACTCGATAGTAAACTTTCTTTTCTATTATTTTTATACTACATTCCTGTTAATTATATTTCTTGAAAAATAAATCTCATATTTGTATAAATTCTCGTAACCCACTTCTTGTTTGTTGAAAGACGCCGAGAACTTAATTAAGACCTATACGAAACATTCAAAGTATTCCCAGTTTGTATTCAGATCCTAGCATAAACCTAGATAGAGTAATCTAACACTTTATTTAAATTGAAACTAAGGTTATCTTAGGGCGCAAATAAATATTATTATGAAAAAATTTGGCACAACTGGCTTCACTGTGATAAAATAAAACTATTTCATTTGTCAAGTTATATGTGACTGTGGGGTGTGTTGTTATTATTATTGTCAAATAATACTTGACCGATTTATACCTTGGTGGCGTAGTTATAATTGCATCCTAGGTACGACTACCGTGCTAAGATGTTGGGTTCGATCCCTAGCTCGGGTTTAAGTGATATTGGTTTTTTTAATATGATATAATTAGCCCGGAGTGCAATAACTATTCAATATTCATATGTTCGGTGAATATAGGTGTACTGGTTATATACACCTCTGCCTACCCCTTCAGGTATTATAGGCGTGAGTCCGTATGTATGTATAACTTGTTATAAAATAATAATCTATTTTTATTGGTTTCTAATACTGGAAAATATTACTATAATCATAACGCTGCGTCTTCGATAATAAATGATAATAAAAAACAGTAGACGGGGAGTATAATGTAATTGCTTGTAATTAAAACTTCACATAGTAAAATAATACTTAGTTGAAGCGTTTTTTTCTTTGAGGGTATATCTTTATGATTAAACCTACAAACACACTAGTATACAACCATGTTTGAAAATTATGTATTTTTATTTGCACTTTCCTGCTGCAAAATAAATATTGCGATAAGGATAACGCCCTCGTTCTTCGGAAATAAATAATATAAAAACAGTGGAAGGGAAGTTCATAAATTTGCTTGTTTTCTTCTATGCTTCAATAAATCTAACGATAACAAAAATCTAGATAGTAGACACGCTTATGATAATATTAAAGCAATTTGTTCATAATGTCGTGTTTTATGATTAGCTGTCGTATGATTTAAAATTAGCGGGCGACATTCAATCATGTATTGATGGTAATATTAGGGAATGCCTAATTGGGATTAAATCAGTTACCTGTACTAATTAGACAAATTGAGGCACTATAATCATTGCGTAGAAGTCTTCTTAAGTTTCTAAAAAATGTTTAATTGATATTTAACAATATAATTAACTATTTGATTGCTAATTGGTTAGGTTCCGACAGACCCAAGACTCCTAAGTCAATACATTCATAATTTATGTGTTAATAATCAATTAGGCAGTGCGTTTAAGTTGGACCCAACCACTAACATACAAAAAATTTCATTGAAATCAGTTGTGTGGTTTCAAAGTCTATAACGGACAAAGGTAGAAACATTTTTTGTGTTTCATATATATAGATGCGTCGTAGATAGTTAGTTATGTACTAGGGGTTGCCAAAGTTTAGAGATAATGGATATAAATGTTTTGACAAACTTTTGACTGCCTCGGTGGCGCAGTTGTAATTGCGCATGCGTTACGACTGCTGTGCTGAGGTCTCGGGTTCGATCCCCGGGTCGGGTAAAGTGATATTGGGTTTTTCTATCTAGAAATTCCTCAGTATTAGCCCGGAGTCTGGAATTTGTGCCCGGTATGGCGATAGGCTCGCCCCCTATCACATTATGGGACCGAAATTCGGCGAAAAGTGGGTGTACTCGTTACACCTCTGCCTACCCCTTCGGGGATTACAGGCGTGAGTGTATGTGTGTGTGTGTGACAAACTATTGAGATGTTTCGATTGAAATACCAGACTTCACAAGTTGCCTCCAATACGTAATTTATACCCGCCGATGCGCAAGCTATCATATCTTAATCGACATTCGCCCCTGTCTTACCCGATGGTCGATAAGGGAGCCATTCTATAGAACCAGCCACTAACTTAGTTGTTGCACTACCCTGAGATTAATTAACATCCGTAGATATTATCAGTTGATATAAATTATATTCAGGCGGTTGATTTAGGAGATCCTCTGGTTCCTTATACCGTACTTAATATAGTGCTTAGTATGATATTTTAGGTGTGTGAAAATATGAAATGCGTATTTAGGCGTTTATCAAAATTCAACCGAAAGGAAAAAAAGGTGACAAGGCTTGTATAGCGAAAGTATAGCTTCTGATACGAAGGGTCAACATAAACTATTTTTATCTCAGAGCTTAGTTCTAAGAAAAAGCAGTCTTAACACGAATGACGAACGAGTTGAGTTTAGTTCTAAAAATGGATCTTCCTTGGGCATGTGCACGAGGAAACATACTGTGTTTGCGCATGTTTTGAAAATGATTTTTCATTACTTAAAAACATCTAATAATCATAACCTCAATTTGAGAACTCATCTCGTTTTGAACAATAAAAACACCGAGAAGCACCTTTATTTTTTGCACAAATAATAATCCATGTTATAACCCAAGGCGAAAGCCAGTTAGTAGCCTTCCCAAGGATAATTGAAGTATTACTTGGGGTAGACACGTTTAGTGGGTTAATCAGTCTCAGTTGCTTGTTATCGTTAATGGTTCGTACAAACAGTGTGGGTTCAAGTTTTTAAGTTTTGATTACGAAACATAGTATTTTGGTACCTACTTTATAGAAACCAGTAAAATAAAATGTACGCATATAGAATTACATACTCTGATTAATTCATCAACGACCAAGACAAGCCGCTGAATATGCAGATTTTTTACAGCGCATGCTAATGACTAAGGACTAAGGCCTAACCCCTCTCATTAGTAGAGGAGGCCCGTGCCCAGCAGTGGGACAATGTTTAATATAGGGCTTGTATTATTATTTTTTATTATTATTTATGCTAATGAAACAGATAAAATATACTACATATTTAATACTATCATTTTTGTATGCTCACTTTTTTGTACTTCCCAGACAAAGGTTGCAAAATTTACTAACACGCGGGTGAAGCTGCAAGCAACATTTTTGTATTTATTCAGAACTCTTTCTAGACACAAGTACCGTATCAAGAAAGATATGAAGAAATAATTTTAAATTATGCAGTAGGTATCTAATTATCAAATTTTCCAATATTATTGATTATTCATCTTCGAGAATCCTACTTTGTGTTTACACATTATTTTATGAACCGACTTCAAGAAAGGAGGAGGTTAACAATTCGTCGGAATCTTTTTTTTTATGTATGTTACCCGATTACTCGAAGACGCCTGGACCGATTCGAGAAATTCTTTTTTTGTTTAAAAGGGGATACTTCCCATGTGGTCCCATTGGCACCAAGTCAGGATCTGATGATCAGAATCACAGAAAAATCAAGGGAAACCCTCAAATTTTATTGTGACGCATAATTTGTTTTGTATTGAAGTCTGTGTACTTTTTATGAATAAAAAAACTTTTCCTATCTCTGACCGCGATCAGCTTTAGTATTCTAGTTTATTCTTACTATTCTAGTTTTTGTGTACTTTGGACAAGGGTTTAAGCCAACATTTTCTGTTCATCTAACCATAGAGCTTCCTAATAAATAGTTTCTATTATGTTAAATACATTTTTACAAAGATTTCGCTTTTTACTAAAGTTCATATACGTTGTGAACTTGACACACCGCATGAAGAAATTTGAGCTATTGACATTCAAACAGAACGACAAGGACTTATTCATTAGACCATCAGTAATATTTGTTTGGAATGTAGACACAGTAAATTGTATTCCATTATTGGTTCGCAGTTTCAGTTGGATTACTCGTCATTGGTACTCCATCACGAATTCGCTGTAACTCAATAATAACGTTGTATTCAATTTGAATTATTGTTCGCTCATTCTAAACAAATTTAAACAAATGTTCAACATGAGCCAGTGCTGTGAAAGCTTGTTAATTTTGTTTGCACTCAGTTGAATTCAGTTTTGTAATATTGAAAATTAAGCAAATATATTTTACGTATACATCGTGCTTTCTAGTTTGCGTAAACCCTGACGTTGCGAGTTATAATAGTTTAAACTTCTTTTGTGCGAACAGTTCGTAATTTCTCCCTAAATTATTTTTTCTTGCTCACTATGGAAATATAAACTTAATCCAGGCCATGGTGTAAGCCAAATGCCAATTTTCATTCATATTGGGCCTGTATTTTTTTTGGTGATGTGCGAACAGACATATACACAAACACAGTTTTGTTTGATAATAGGCTAACTGATAACACTTAACAATCACAAAACATTTCTACAATTTTTGGATTTATTATTACTTAATAAAATATGCGAATCGAAATTTGTTTTACGAAAAGAAGATCTTATCAAACTTGAAGGAAATTAGTTCTTACAAAACCGTTTATTCCGCCGTTTTAGGCGATTGATTGAAATCCGGATCAGTCGCTTGTCGAAGATAATAACGTAGATTCGAAGAAATGTACTGCTTGACATTTTTTATTTGCAAATTGTTTAGCGCCGCTTAGTTAACAAAATAGCGATCTTATTACGATATCTATCTACGATAGTGTGATTATTATTTGATGGGCTCTCATCACCGTCTAATTACATGCAGTGGTCGCAGAGGTTTAGCTTGATCGTTATTGAGCTTCTTTTGTCCTAAATGTACCTTTGTAATGACAGCATCCGTGACGCAGCGGGCGAGAAGACGGCTGTGAAACGAGATGCCGTGGGTTTGATTCCAGCACCGAGACGAATGTTTGTGTGACGGACAGATATTTGTTTCGGGTCTGGGTGTTGTGGGCCCGTAGTCCTTATCGTAGTATCTTAGTGTGGGGTCAGGACTATGTAGTCTATGTAATACCTACAACTACACATGTGTGACTGTTGAGTGTGTGTTTTTATTATTATAATCAAGTATATGCATAATATTTTTGGTTATATTACTTTAGCTGCGAGCGTGAGCGTAAAAATAAAGCACTATCGTGTGTTGTTTGTTTTACATTGACAGTATGGCAATAACGTAAATAATGAATGTTATATATTTTTTCATTTGATTTATTTGTGACAAACTATACCAAATCTCACACATCTCTCTGTGCGCGCAACATGCTTAGAAAGGGATACAAAGATTTTTCTTTCAGTATTAATATATAGACATTTTAAATTAATGCAAAATTATATATACACATAATATTAATATATACCAAATACTAGATACAATTTAGATTTTCAATAAATAAAACAAGTTACATGAATGGTCATATTTCAAGATAAGTGGTATTTTACAATAATTTGTAACTTAAATCCTAATGAAAGAAGCGTGAGCAATAAACAGCGACGTCTAAAACCAACTAAACCGCCTTTATTCAGCGAAACTAATGGTTTGTGAAATTTGCAACCTTTTCGAGCTCTACGGCTACAAGCGAGCTACTGCGCGCCACGGCGTAGCACTCGTAGCCGTAGCACTTTAAGTAGGGTTACACCGTAGTCTGGTAACAGTAATGAACGATCGTTAGCGTTTCTGAATCACTTACATGTGTAACGTAACCTTCACGTAACAATAAAAGTAAATGGACTATAAACAGCTCATGCTATTTGCGGTAATGTACTGGCATTACCGCAAATAGCATAAATAAAAGAATAAGGTTGTTTAAATTTTTACGATAATTAATATATTCGTTCAGTTAAAGAATTATGTTGAAATTGTTGTCTCTCCTAGTTCCTTGTGTATTGTTCTTAACATAGTTTAATAATATAATCATATTATTGCAGTTAAACTATTGCGCAACACGAAATTTGTAAAAAACTTAATTAATTGCCGTAAATAAATTTGAGCTTTATTGAATTAGCAGTAGCATTACATTTTTGATCGTTGATTAATACTTTCACAGAGCCCATATATAAACATGCATAAACGTAAACAAAATCGAAGCGTATTTCATTAAGTCCGAAATCCAAACATCCGATACCACGCCACTTCGTTTCCAAACAACTGTCACCTATCGTGTCAAACCTCATTTGGATTTGGTAATTTGCATGAGTATACACAGAACCTCTCTTTAATCCCATTAACTTGAGTCACGTGTTACACAGTTGTAATTAACACCGCCATGCAGCATCAGGATAATGGCACACTCGTTTGCGAATATAGGTGACTTGATAGAATTAATGGTTTTAGTCGGATCAGTGCCTAATGAAGATCTTTGTTTTTTGACCTTAATTTCCTCTCAATTGCATTGAGAGGAAATTAAGGTCGCCTTTTTCGATCGTTGTTGTGATTTCTTTAATTATGTTCTAGGTTTCTTTTTTTATTGACTGTTTTCTTAATTATGAAAAAAATATATAATTGTTATTTAATAATTTAAATGCTAGTCATGCTTTGTGATTAGAATTTTCTTATTATTTACTTATAGCAGAAGGAAAGGAAGACCCTCAAACTGAGGAATACGACGCAACGAGGAGGATTATTGACTTATTGTTTACACGCTATTTAAAAAATGAATATATAATATTAATTGTAAAGTAGTTAAAATAACATGTTCAGTCATGTATTTCTGTACACCACAAATAACGTCCTAATATAAATTCGGATTAGATTCAAAGATACAGCTCGTGTTATCGTAGTGTATGGGCGACAGTTTATGTAACTGCCTTTGTCCCTCGTTTTAATGCCATATAATTTACATAATAACTCCCATGTTCCTCATCGTTGCTTTGACAGTATCTTATTTCTCACAGTTTTACTGCTCACCGGGTAATTTCGCTTTGATGTCGTTTACGAGATTCTTAAGGGTTGACTTTACGAATGGCATTTATTTCATAAATAATATTGAAATATGAAATGTTTGTTGTTAAGCCGTTTATGTTCAAAAAGAAAGGAAAGATTCAAAAAATTATTGGTTGTGAAATGTTACTATAATATAAATGTTTTTTTTAATGATAAAAGTCTTTAAATTTTTTCCGGATTATTGAGTTGTATAAATATATTTTGATGTCAAATTATTAAATTTATCATTATCATATGTTATGTAAAATTATTGTTAAGGTCATGTTGTAATTAAATTTTAATTTCAATTTAAATTTTATCCACTATTATTGTACACCTGCCATGGTAAACATGTTTGATCTAAATCTAATTTATTACATCCATAAGTGCATTTTAATGTATAACGAGTATGACGTACACATGTTTTGACAAATAAATATATCTTTATTTTTATGTTGAAACGATTCTTGCTATGTATCTTTAGGAAATATTTTTTGTAAACGTTGTGGTCCATGCAATAATTTTGACAGCCTACGTGGCGTAAGAAAGAAAAAGGCTAATACAGGCTACCCCATACTGCAGCGCTGGTTTTCAGCCAGTGACGTACATATATTATATAAAATAAAAACCAAATAAAAAAACTTAAAATAACCAGTATTAAATACAATTTTTATGTGACGAAATAGAAATAATTGTGAAATTAGCATAATGCGGTACACGCACGAACTTCAGGTCACAACATAGAGGCGGCGGGATCGAATCATCCCACACGTGCACACACCAGACACGCAGCAGCAATCTGACCAAGTGCATGTCGCACTGCGCAGAATCAGTAAGATAACAAAGTGAAGGAACTTATTATAAAATTAACGTAGAACTATGCTGCCGAACACTACACTTACGAATATAAAATATTGGTAATATAAGTAACCGGCCAATAATGCGCTTGAGTTGAATTGCAATACAAGTGGCGTTTTAAATGGGAATAAGAATGCCATAAGAAAGTGAACGTCATACAAAAGATGCATCCACAATATTTATATTTATAGTAGCGTAGGCTTCTATTCCCGCACTCATACAAATGTTTAATCCACAATTTTTTTTTCTGGTCTGGTTATTTTGGGGCCGTAGTTCTTGATACCCGCGGCATAGTATTGACCTAGTGTGGGGTTAAAACTATGTGGGATCCGGTATTGATTATAATTTATCTTAACAGGAACATTTGAGATGAGTGTCCATTGCTAAACTGCTTTTAAGTTACGATTTAATGATTTTATATTTTAATATTTCATAAACAAATTCAATGTTCTTAGAAATGATACGTTGACAACCAAAAATTATATATTTATATTACTTAAGCTCAACCAACCATATGTAAAGTTCACGTCTCTGAACGTGTCAGTCTCAGGGGTGCTTTGACCTCACCGATGTAGCCTACATAGGTTGTCTCTTAAGAGAATGAACATGTTTTGCGATACGTCTTCAGTTAAAGAGGTATTCTACGGTTTAATGCCCGTATAATGTGTCTTATAAAATAAAGCTTTTATACTATTTTAATGTAACACTCCTTTTTACACTTAGTTTATAGTGTTTATGTTGTACCTATACTTGAACTTGATAGCAGCGATAGCCTAGTTGGTTGCGGTACGGACTGTCAAGACGAAAGTCGTAGGTTCGAAACCCAAGTGGCATACACCTCTGACTTTTCTAAAGTTATGTGTGTATTAAAATGTTAATTATCGCTTGCTTTAACGGTGAAGGAAAACATCGTGAGGAAACCTGCATATCTGAGAGTTTTTCGAAGGTATGAGAAGTCTGCCAACCCGCATTAGGCCAGCGTGGTGGACTAAGGCCTAACCCCTCTCATTAGTAGAGGAGGCCCGTGCCCAGCAGTGGGACAATGTTTAATACAGGGCTAATATTATATACTTGAACTATGTGATTCATTTATTATGGAAGTTATTTAGCTCTTTATCGTAAAGCTCGAAATATAAAATTCTATTAAAATATGACTGTTACATCAATAATAATAAAACTAAAAAAATCTATCAACAGATTTTACCAGCTAAAAGTAGTTGTCTCACCTTCTTCCCAAAATCTAATATCCCTATTTCTAGCTTGGCACAAAAGCCCGCACAAAATAGTCTAACCCCATTACTATTTGAGAAAAATACACACATTAAAAAAAAAATACTAACCCAGTATTTATCATTGTCCCAATGCTGGGCATGGGCCTCTACTAACGAGAGGGGTTAAGCCTTAGACCACCGCGCTGGCCTAATGAGGGTTGGTAGACTTCACATACCTTCGAAATTCAGTTACATCAAAATCAATAATAATAATTATTCAACACAGTACAGTGAATACATATCAATGAATAGTAATCAATACATTAATTTATGAATTTCATTACAGCGCTGCTTGCTTATACAGTAATATGTTTTACCGCAGTTTCAAATATACGAGCAATTTGGGTTATTTGATATTATTGACAATATTCGATCGATATTCAAACTGTCCCGTACCCTTCGCATCAGGAACGCGCAGTTTTGCGCATGGTCGCGTTGATACAATCAGTGCCAATTCAACATGCCTGTTTGTGTGTGTAAGGCCCTATTTGACATCCTCCGTGGCGCAGTTGGCGAGTAGCCGGCTGTGAAACGAGAGGCCGTGGGTGTGATTCCCATACCGGGATAAATGTCTGTGTGACAGACAGATATTTGTGTCCAGTGTTGTGAGACCGATAGTCTCTCATAGTCCTGGATACCCACAACACAAGACTCGTATCTTAGTGTTGGGTCCGGGTTATGTGTGTGACTGTTGGGTGTTATTTATTTATCTACGACGTACAAATTCCACAAATTATATAATACTAGCTGTTGCTCGCGGCTCCGCCCGCGTTAAGTTTATTTTCGGGAGCAGTTTTTTAAGTATACAATCCAAGGAGTTGTCCTCTGCACTGAGGCACCTGTAGCGATTGTCCAGCCTCTCAGTTGTTGTGCCTGAATTTTTAAATTGCATCTAAAGAATACCTCATAAGTTTAACCTCACTTTGCCCCTTTCAGGGATGATTTTTCAAAATCGTTGAAACACACATTTCTCTATTTCCTACCAAAAGCCTTAATATGAATTTTCAGATCCCTAACTTGAGGAATGATAGATTTCCCATAGAAATATTGAACTCTTATTTGACCCCTTTCAAAGTTGTGTTTTGAGAAAAAAGATAGCCTATATCCTTCTACAGGATATTATCTATCTCCTTGCCAAATTTCATCACAATCCGGTCAGCCGTTTAGTCGTGAAAAGGTAACAAACAAACAAACGGACGGACTGACGGATGGATGGACTGACGAACTGACGGACTGACTCACTCTCTCACTCTCTCACTCTCTCACTCTCTCACTCTCTCACTCTCTCACTCTCTCACTCTCTCACTCTCTCACTCTCTCACTCTCTCACTCTCTCACTCTCTCACTCTCTCACTCTCTCACTCTCTCACTCTCTCACTCTCTCACTCTCTCACTCTCTCACTCTCTCACTCTCTCACTCTCTCACTCTCTCACTCTCTCACTCTCTCACTCTCTCACTCTCTCACTCTCTCACTCTCTCACTCTCTCACTCTCTCACTCTCTCACTCTCTCACTCTCTCACTTTCTCACTCTCTCACTCTCTCACTCTCTCACT
Source organism: Laothoe populi (assembly GCA_905220505.1). Taxonomy (NCBI): domain Eukaryota; kingdom Metazoa; phylum Arthropoda; class Insecta; order Lepidoptera; family Sphingidae; genus Laothoe; species Laothoe populi. The sequence continues at coordinate 15,520,591 of HG992148.1, forward strand.
CTCTCACTCTCTCACCCTCTCACCCTCTGACCCTCTCACTCTCTCACCCTCTCACTCTCTCACCCTCTCACTCTCTCACCCTCTCACTCTCTCACCCTCTCACTCTCTCATTATTTAACTTCGTGAAAAAAATGTGAAACACGTATTTCTTTATTTCCTACCAAAAGCCTAAATATTAATTTACAGACCCCTAAGTCGAGGAATTATGGATTTCCCATACAAATTTTTACCTCCTATTTGACCCCTTTCAAGGTTGTTTTTTGAGAAAAAATATAGCCTATGTCCTTCTCCAGGATATAATCTATTCCCCTACCAAATTTCATTACAATCCGTTCAGCCGTTTAGTCGTGAAGAGGTAACAAACAAACAAACAAAGTTACTTTCGCATTTTTTTTTTATCCTAGCACGGCAAAGTGACCGCACTTCACCTGATGGTAAGCGCAATACGGTCCAATTAGAGTATCGAGTAGCGAGAGACGATCTATCCCCCGGTACTCAACACAATCATGCCGGCCTGCTCCTTCACACTACGCCATGGGCAAGACGGTGAAGAAGCGGTCGAGGGTTTATTGTCAGAGTACTCAGAAGGCCGCAAAATGGCCAACATTGTACCCCAATTCTAGACCCCCAAAAAATCGGATGTACACTGGCTTATCCCGGAACGCGACACACTTGCGTGTCCCACTATGGCGGGTTTTTCACCCTGTGTACGGTGGTCGCTATCCGGGCGGATATGAATATCCTACCACCAGCGAATTTATATTATTAGTATGGATTCCAAAAAATCTGTAGATACAATCGTTGCATTAATATACAAGCTGTTCCAGCAAACTCCGTTTCGCCTTAAAAACATATTTGTCCCGGCCCGTCTATCCCTTCCATTGTACTAGTGTTTTACTATTTTGAACAAAAAGGAGTTATTGTTGCTTACATATAATAGTTAGACATATAGCCTTATGGACTTTTTTGTAGGTAATAATGTGTTGCGAACATGTACATATTATACATATTTTATGTATCATTAGTAGTTTTCGCAGCGCACGCCAAATAATAACATTTCTAAGAAAAATTATGACACCTTGTGTTACATTATTGCTATTTCCTCAGATATTTCGTTTTTTTTAAATAGTAAAATATAGCTCATGTATTTCTGGAATAATGTAGCTTTCCATTGGTGAAAGAATTGTTATAATCGGTTAAATTAAAATTAAGTCTTTATTATGTACCTATGCTATGTTATTATCTTTTATGGTTATACAATAAAGAGTTGTTGTGTTGTATTGTTAAATAGTTTTTGAGTTTATGCGTTACAAACAATCAAATCTTTCCTGTTTATAAGATTAGTACATACATACATATACACTCACGCCTGTTATCCCCGAAGGGGTAGGCAGAGGTGTAACCAGTACAGCCACTTTTCGCCGAATTTCGGTCCCATAATGTGATGGGGGGCGAGCCTATCTCCATACCGGGCACAAATTCCAGACTCCGGGCTAATACTGAGGAATTTCTAGATAGAAAAACCCAATATCACTTTACCCGACCCGGGGATCGAACCCGAGACCTCAGCACAGCAGTCGTAAGGCATGCGCAATTACAACTGCGCCACCGAGGCAGTCTATAATATTAGTGTAGTTGTCATATAGGGCTTCATTACGCAACTTGCTGTCTAAATAGAATTTCTGTATATTAAATTATTTTTAATAATTACACTGCCCCACCGCTGGTCCCATGTCCCATGGCCTAATCTCATATTTGCAAAGAAGGCCCATGTATTCTCTGCAAATATGAGATTAGGCCTTAATCCACCATACTGGCTTAATTTGTATTGGAAGACTGCACACGCCTTTGAAATTCTTATAATTTCTCAGTTGTGCAGATTTCCTCACGATTCCTAAAACAAGCGATAATTAACAATGAATACATACGTAACTTGGAAAAGTCAGAGGTGTATGACATTTGGACTGGTTTCCAACCCGCGGCTTTCGTTTCAGGAGCCTATACCACTTCTAACAAGAATCAAAAACTTTAAATTGTTTATTTATTTATTTAATACACTTTATACAAGATATATGTACTGGCGGACTTAATGCTTAAGGCATTCTCTACCAGTCAACCTTTGGGTGGTGCAGAAAATAATCAAGGCAGGTGTATATAACAAGAAAAGGAAGTAGAGAAAGTGTTCATCATATACCAATACATATATAAGACTTACATACATAAATATATAGTAATACATATTGTTAAGAGTTGTTATTCTTCTCTTAGAAAAATGTTATTTCTTATGGAAAATGACACGAACACCTGAATTTAGTCCCTTATTACCTCACTGAAGAATGAGAAAGGAAATGAGTTTCCGACTTTAAACATTTCTTGCAAAAGGCGCTGAAGTTTAACTTACATTATCAACATTTGCTTCTTTAAATTGCTTTATTATTTTGTTTGTTTTGTGAATTATGGTGATAAGACTTAAGTTTAGTATCAAAGTTATTTATTGTGTAAGTAAAGTAACACATTTCACTCTATCTATTCTATCTGTTAAAAGCTATATCTAGCTAAATATAGCTATATTTACCAGCTAGCTTTACTTTACATATTATAAAATTAGAGAACGGGTCTTAATCGTTGAAACGTCGGGAATTAAATTGGTATATATATGGTTAAGGTCTACGGAAGATGCAGCAATCCTTTTGACAAATCAGGTCGCGATTGCTGTAGAAAAGGGCGAATGCTGTATCGGCGTGTTCCTTGATCTAGCCAAAGCATTCGATACGATTTCAATTAAATTATTACTCAAGAAACTTGAAGCAGCCGGAATAAGAGGATCCCCGTTTAGCTGGTTTCAAAGCTATTTAACAGGACGACATCAATACGTCAAAGTTGGAGAACACTTGAGTCAGCAGCTTCCTATGAGTTTTGGAGTTCCGCAGGGTAGCTTGCTTGGGCCTACTCTGTTTGCACTATACATGAATGATATCTTGGACTTAAACCTTAAAAATGGTTCAATAATGTCATACGCCGACGATACAGCCATTATATTTCACGCATATGGCTGGGAACAGGTATATCGCGATGCGGAACTGGCGCTCTCAACGGTGGCAAAAACTCTAAACTTGAATTTACTCACTTTGAACATTAAAAAATCCAAATTCATAGCGTTTCATAAAACAGGCGCGTCTAGCCCGCCACCACACATGTTACTTAAATTCCATACCTGCCTGCATGATCCTAACGCTACCCATTCTAACTGCAACTGCGAAACACTAGAGCGTACACAGCAAATCAAATACCTCGGTATAATCATTGATGACAATCTCTCATACAAACCTCACATACATCACATTTCGAGCCGTATCCGCAAGTTGATTTATATTATCAAGAAACTGAGAGACTGTACATCAAGAGCCGTTCAGCGTTTGATATACTTGGCAATATGTCAATCTATCATGCAGTACTGCATATCGGTTTGGGGTGCAGCTGGGAAGACCACACTCATTGAGCGGTCATCAAGGTTTTCCTTAGAAAACCATTTTTATATCCCACTGATGCAGTCTACAAGGAATTTGCAGTCCTCCGTATTCGTCAGTTATACATTTATAGTGCAACTTTACATACACATAAAAACATAAAAAATAGAACTGACGTAGAAGCCCTAAAATCAAGACGTGTCTTCAAAATTCCGCTATTTCGAGCCACCTCCCTACTAACTAAGCGGTGTCCTATATATATACACCCACTTATGTACAACAATGTAAATGGTCATTGTAATGTGGTAAACTATACTTACTCGGCGTGTAAAAGAAAAGTTAAAGCATGGCTATTAGGTCTCAATTACGATGAAACTGAAAAACTGATAATTTCACCCAACTTATAAATACTTGAGCACGCGCAGTCACACACACACACACACACACACACACACGCGCAGAAACACACACACACACACACACTACATCACTTCAACCTCGTTTATATATATATTTTTTGTATACTAACTACTTGTCTTATTACTTTTAGTCATTTTGAATTGAATATTTTATATGTAATTTATATTCCGTACTAACATACTGTTTTGTTTTATAATAAAAGTACATCATTCTGTAAGACTACTCCACTCAGGCTCTCAAGATACAGGCTCGCCTAGTTTGAGAGTCACTGATTTTGTATTTTATGTGTACTATACTATTCTATGCTTAAATAAATAAATAAATAAAATTAAAATAAATAAATATATGCCAATAACTATTGCGTGATTAAGACCCGTTCTCTAATTTTATAATATGTATAGAAATCGCGAAAGTCTAAAATCATTAGCTATATTTTTACTGAAGAAATAAAAAGATAACTTGGAGATTTACAGCCATACAAAATTTATTTAGAATCTATGAAACATTTATAAATAATGCTAAATAGTGACAAGGGAACAAAAACATATCTAAGATGAACATCTAAAAGTTAAAGTAACAAACGATCTGTCTACGCACGTGACAAAAAGCATACGCATAAGCCGATTCGTGGGAACGAAATATTCTAATAAAATTTCATGTCATAAGCACAAAAAGGTACGAAACGTCTGACATTTAGTTGCGAACGGGTGTACGTACCATTTATCATTTAGGTACAGTTTCTTGAAAATTCCAACCATCGGACTCGCAGATATTAACTCATCGTCTACATAATAGATTAGATCAATAACCTAACATCGCTGGCGTCTTGTTTACTATAAAGCTACTGTTGAGCTCCTCGCCGAGACGAGGGTGCCGTCCATCTTTAATCAAAATCGCCGATGAACTATCTCATTGTTACTTATTGAGAGTTTATAGCCAGTACTGCAGTAAATGAGAGTCGGGTGTCACAAGTTCAATCGATTCATATTATGAATAAGGATGAAATGTAATAATATAGAGATAAATATATCATAAGGATAATATAAAATGGTTGGGTTCAATTCATATATTTGTGTGATTCACAAGTATATGTTGCGTGGGTGGTGTGGGATACACACAATTAAAGGTTTGTCCTAATGTGTGATCACGTGTAACTGTTGGGGTGTATTATTATCATACCATAATCTCGGGACTGTGAAGTCCCGGACCTTTGAAAAGCTTGCGTTTGGCCGAAGAATTTGAATTAAATTAATATCAAATCGCATTTCTGTATTATAAACATCATCTCACTGCATGGCACGGGCATCAGGCCTCAGATATAACATAATTGAACATAATTATTTGCTAAATCTCTGTTAGTTAGTCTTAGAAAAAGTTAGAAAACCATGATAATGGCTGAACAGATTTCGATGAAGGTTTACTGTTAGGTTAAGCAATACTCTAGTAAACAAATAAGCTATAAAACTTTTGTCATAAAACGGGTCGCAGTTACCCACAAGCCTAATATCGAATTAAAGGCTGTATTTTTTTATATTATTTCAATATTTCTCATGTACTTTATTCATAGTTGTATCAAGCCTATCCATCATAACGATAAATCGGAAAGGGTACAGTTTTCGTTCAGTGATTACGGTATAAGATTGTCAGAAGTATGGATAAGGTTAGGGAATCTGTAACTTTTCTATATATATTGTTATTTTAGACTATTGTATGGTATAATAAAAAACTTTATATATTTATTATAATTTATTATTATATTAAAAATGCTGTATTTCCTAACAAATTATTATTGTATATTGTAATTTGAACATACATTTTAATAGATGTCATTCATTTATATTCCGGTAAAATTTTAACAAGTATATAGTAGATATATATACTTGTTAAAATGATGTAATGTCCAATTTTGAATATTAAACAGCGTCGAGACGTATCCATATTTAGTTAACATTGGAAAAGTGTATGAAAAGTAATCCCAATTCTGACCATAATTCATGTTTTGGAAATTGGTTGTTCCATAGTAAAACATGCCAAATATAATGCCAGGATTGTTACGACTAATTTGCAATAATACTGACTGATATAATCTTTTCTGTATATCTACACGTAGAACTATTACCTAATGGATGTACATAAATATATTTTATCATATCTTTTGGTAGAAATATGAAAGTTTTAATAGAAACATTACACGAAGAAGTTACATAAAAGTGTGTCAACCGATTTTATTCACTAACAAAGCCTCACTCAGCAGTGTAGAAATACGAGCGTGTAACCTGCTTACGTCTGTACTCTGTGCCACTCCCTTGCCGTGAAGGGAAGTTTCCTTAAGGTTTAGTGGGATTTTATTTATAAAATACCCCGATTACTTACCCCACTCGCTCCTCTACGAATACATTTAAATATTTGTACCTCGTTTCCATTATGTTACCTACAATAATGCTTTTCTTCCGTTCCCAAATGGCTTGGGAGTTATAGAATTTCAGACCCAATGTCAAACTAAGATTTTTATAGGGGCGGTTTGTTGATACCGGCGAAAATTTACCTTCAACTGTGATGTAATCCTACTAATATTATAAATGTGAAAGTTTATGTTTGGATGTTTGTTACTCAATCACGGATGGACGAATTTGGATGAAATTTTGCACGCTGATAGTCTGTTAGCTGGTTTAACACATAGGATATTTTTAATCCCAGAAAATATTAGATTCTTTATAAATTCACTACTAGGCAGATATAGAAAGTTTTAATAGCTTAAGATACATCCACGGATTGTGTGCCTTGTCTTACAAAAATTACTTTCACGCGGGCGGAGACGCAGCCAACAGCTAGTATATAACAAATAGTATAATTAGTTTATGTCGGAATTCTGTCACGTTTTAATATTCTATTTTGATTACAGGTACTGTCAACGTGTTTTTCACTTACCCCATAAACGCAGCCTTATTATTCAGGATCGCAATGTAAGTTATTGAATTAAGTATTTCAATTCGCACTTCCAACGAGCAGCGACACTTGTTACTTGTCTTATTTCATACGCTCATAACTTATTCATGTATCCGCAGATATTCTAAGTTAATTACCATTAAGCGTAGCTAATGTATTTTATCCGAGAAATGTAATTCAATTTACGGAACATATGAAATAGAAAGATTTCTAGTTTGTTTTTTAATTAAATTGCGGTGACCGTTTTCCATTCAATTTAAATTTCAAGGATGAGTTTGTAGAACAGGAACGTGGAATTATGTTCATTATGGATTCCCTAAGGACAAACACCATTATATGAGCCAATGTGTGGGTTCATCTTATAAATTATATTATCAGTAGCTGTAAACTCTCAAGGGGTTTCGTACCCACAACTGAATGAGGTTTAAATTTTATAATTCAGAGTTCAAAATTTCTCACTAAAACTATGTTGATCTTGCGTGATGTATAATGTTAATCTCATGGAATCCGCCGCCTTAACGTAACAAATAATTATAAAAAATAATACTAGCCCTGTACTATAACATTATCCCACAGCTGGTGACGGGCTTCCTCTATAAATGAGAGGGGGGTTAGGCCTTAGTCCACCACGCTAGCCTACTGCGGCTTGGCAGAACAAAGAATTGTAAGTTAAAAATGAAATATTCGCAACATCGTAGTAATTCAATTACATTTAAACATCGAGTCGAATTTGTCCTACAAAATGGAACCCAGAAAAGAATTTTACACCCCGAACAAATTCCAAAAATATATTTTACTTACGGATTACAAAACGTTTTATTCTTTTAAGCCTTTTAGGATGGTAATTTATTTATCTTTTTTTTTAATCGTTTTGCGAGTGTTATTTAAGTGAGATTTAGATGTTTTTTACGATTAGGTCGACCTCGCTAAATAGGTTAACGACTTTTTTGTGTGACAACCCCAGGTCAGAGGTAGATAACAACACTTGCAACCACAACTGCAAATTGTACTCAAAAAGATGTTTATAAGTATTTATTTAGCGTCAGTTCTTCAGGTTTTAAATTAGACGGAATTTGACTCAGTTAATGAGGCTGAAGCTCGCGAAAATCTTTAATATTCGCGTTAGCATAACATAAATTCTAAATATTCTAGTGCGCACTATAAGTTTTGTGCTACATACCCCACTTTTCGCCGAATTTATTGTAGTCCCATAATGTGATAAGAAGCGAGCCTATCGCCACACTGGGCTCAATTCCAGACTCCGGGCTGATACTAAGTATTTCTAAATAGAAAAACCCAATATCGATCGAACCCGAGACCTCAGCTCAGTTGTCGTAACGCATGCGCAATTACAACTGAGCCACGAGGCAGTCATATATCATAATCTGCCGCCTATATCCCTGAAGGTAGTTAAAGAAGGAACTAGCACACACACAGCTCGCGGATCTAATTTTCGTCGATAGAGGGCGAACCTGTCGCAATACTGGGAACAAAATCTAGAAATCAAGAATCTGGGAAAATAGAATCGAGGAACTCACATGTGATTTTCCATCGGCATCTAAACACAAATTATGATTTGCCTTGATATACCCAGTACATCAGGTATCTCAGGCTAAGTACACTGCTTTCCAATTAATCGATTAAATATAATACTAGCCATGTATTAAACATTGTCCCAGTGCTGGGCACGGGCCTCCTCTACTAACGACAGGGGTTAGGTCTTAGTCCACCACGCTGGCCTAATGCGTGTTGGTAGACTTCACATACCTTCGAAATTCTTATGAGAATTCTCAGGTATGCAGGTTTCCTTACCATGTTTTCCTTCACAGTTTAAGCGATAATTAACAATGAATACACACATAACTTAGAAAATAGATAGAAAAGTCAGAGGTGAATGCCATTTGGGTGTCGAACATACGACTTTCGTCTTGACAGTCCGTACCCCAACCAACTAGGCTATCGCTGCTTTTTAATTAATCGATTATTTAGCTATAAATATGCGCGGATAATGTTTGTATTTATTTGTGCATGTACAACGATGAGGGTTACTGTTCAAAGCCGTTGATGTAAAAGCGGGTCGGCGGGCGGCTTTATACCTCGACAGTGATAAACGTTTCATTTATTTTCGAGTACGCACGCAACCGTACTTTCAAATCTGCCATCCGAATTGTATTGTTTAATTATTGCTCGATTCTATGATTTTTTCCCCAGGAAATATGAATATTTGAGTATAAATACCCCCACAGTCTTAACATTAAGATACCTTGTGTGTAGATATGAGGATTTAAAAAAAAATTGTTAGATAAATTAAACGGTAACTTAGATGCAACCTCAGACCTCTTAAGTTGTTTGAGATCATTGCTTTATCCAATATATTGCAAAACATCAGTAATAAATAAGAAATAATAAGAATGTATAATTTAGTTTGGAACTATGACATAAGGCTGACCTCTTATGCAACAAATTAAAATATCACTTCTCTTGAAACATATAGTCTGTGATATTTCAAAAACCCTCGCCAACTTACAAAATGTAACATAATGAAAATGTAGGTACTTCATTTGACACTTTTTTCATTAACATAGAACATTTAAGTGGGCTGTGAATAATGTGCGAAAAGCAAGAATATAATGGACCAGCGGAGAGAGTAGTCGCCTGGGACGAATACAGTACGCACGATCGCCCTTCAAAATTTATTTCAACAGTTTGTTTATAAATCGACTGGACGAAAGTTATTGTAAATCAGTTCGAGTTAACTTTCGTATTTTCCAAACATTTTCAATAAGAACAACATCAATCCCCAAAGGAAGTGTTCGAATTTAATTCAGTCTTGTATTTTATTATCTGTCTCTAACGGAGTGCATAGGCGTGACTAAACAAAAAGTATAAACAAATATTGAATTTAATTTTCGTTCGGAAGTGTTTACTGTTTCACTTTCCTAATTATTGCACTGCAGACTATCTGTATATATAAAAGAAGAAGCTGACTGACTGACTGACTGACTGATCGATCAACGCACAGCCTAAACGGCTGGGGTTAGAGACTTGAAATTTTGACAGTAGGTACCTATTATGACGTAGGCATCCACTAAGGAAGGGTTTTTGGAAATACCACCCCTAAGGGTCTAAAATAGGGGATAATAGTTTGTATGAAAATCCGTCATTTTTGAAGTTAAATTCATGAAAATTTGTATTTTGCCTCTCAGTTAAAAATAAAAAATATACATTTCAGGATTTTTGGAAATTCCACCCCTAAGGGAGTAAAATAGGGGAAGAAAGTTTGTATGAAAATCCGTCATTCTTGAAGTTAAACGCTTGGAAATTGGTATTTTGTATTGTATACTTTTTCTCCCCAATATGACATCCACGCGGGCGGAGCCGCGAGCAACAGCTAGTCTGTATATATAAAAGAAGAAACTGACTGACTGACTGACTGATCGATCAACGCACAGCCTAAACGGCTGGGGTTAGAGACTTGAAATTTTGACAGTAGGTACCTTTTATGACGTAGGCATCCACTAAGGAAGGGTTTTTGGAAATACCATCCCTAAGGGGGTAAAATATGGGATGAAAGTTTGTATAAAAATCCGTAATTTTTGAAGTTAAATTCATGAAAATTAGTATGTGGCATTTAAGTTAAAAATAAAATATATATATTTCAGGATTTTAGGAAATTCTGCCCCTAAGGGGGTTTACCCCCTATTTTAATAGGGGATGAAAGTTTGTATGAAAATCCGTCATTTTTTAAGTTAAACGCACGAAAATTGGTATTTTGTATCGTATAATTTTTCTCCCAAACATGACCTCCACGCGTGCGGAGCCGCGAGCAACAGCTAGTGTTAATATAACCTAAGGCCTATATTTCTTACTTAAATAAATGCATCGTAGGCATCATAGGAGACAGCCCACATGGCGCAGCGGGCGAGTAGCCGGCTGTGAAGCATGTTATCCACTCGAACTCATAAGACTTTAAGCATCCCAAAAATCGCCCAACGCGCCTAAAGAAATTTTCACTCAACATTTAATATAAATGATGTTATATTTTACGTTCCAAAATATCGACTAAGAGAAATTAATTTGCTAACCAAACCACTTACAAGATTAATAACGCTTTCAATATGCTAAAATTACTGACACCAAAATACAAAACCGAATATATTTACGTCACGATTCTTCTTATAATTAAATGAATATTCGAAGGCTTTATCCGATCCTATAAACAGCGATTCCTGTATAATTATACTTATTTTGTTACCAATTCCTAGATTCAAGTCACGTATTTTGTGACCTCCCAACCTTCAACAACAACTGTGACCAAACTTCACTCGATTGATCGAGTAATAAGGATTAGTGCGTTCCGTTTGTTTATCTTCTTATTATATAAATTACTTTGTGTTGGAATTAACTGTATGGAATGCCTTTGTGGTAAATGATTCGACCCTCCTATTAATTCTGCTCACATTACGTGTCTTGATATCGTTTGTCTTGTGAAAGGGTTAATTCCCGTACGTAAGCCTACTCTTAGATTAGTGTGTTTTGGTTTTGCATGTTGTGTTGTTGAGTCTCCTATTTATTTAATTATATATCTACGAATTACGTCTATAATAATAACAAGATTCCTCATCGATTTTTCTTATAATGTTTCATGGAGATGAAAATCGAAATTATTTTTCCATCAGTAAAATTTTACAAAGCTTTTTCATCTTAAAATTTGTACCAACAAAATGTTGCATATTTTCGCGAGATCTTTTTACACATGAAATTACTTAGTGAAACGCGAAATCGGATTCCATATTAATGGCTTTCTAAATCCATCCACTTGCCATTTGGAAGTCCTCTTAGAAGCCATTATTACGTTCCACCTAAATATTCGTTGCGTTCGACGAAAAAACGGATTAAGGTGAGCCACCTACGTTATGATGGCAATCGATTTTCCCTCATAAGTTTAAGAAAATTTTCATCGCTAAATGAACATTTTGGCTTTTTAAATGCTAGATTACAAACGTGTTCAAAGTAAATTAATGGTTTTAAAATCATTATTATAGTTTAGGAGCGGAGAGGTTACGGACAACCGACAAATATATGTCGCGGACAACACTTCAAACTTTTCAAAGTAATATGTGTATTCAGTTTTAAATAACGTTCGCTTTCGATGAAGAAAATCCCCGTAGACACCTGTATACCCTAAAATTATTAATAAGAATTTCGAACATATGTGAAGTCAACCAATCCGCATTTGGCTAGCTTGATGAACTAAAAGCCTAACCCATCCGATTAAAAGAGGTCGTTGCCCAGCAGTGGGACAGTGTATATTATACAGCTGAATATTAAAGTGTTCGTCTTTATTAATATGACAGTATCGATTTGATGGTACAGTATATGGCTTAAGAAGTTTTATTTGATATTTTTTATCATACTATATTTTTGCATATATGTAGCTAGCGGCATTTTCAGTTTGTAATCAGTGGCCGCGTAGTTCAGCTTAAAGGGTAATGCTGGTAGATTAATTATAAAGAGAAGCCTTAAGTGAATCCTGACATGCGTGTGTGTTAATATTAAGCACTGATATGTGTAACAGTGTCGTGTAAATCAATTAATAAATTATAAATATTGTATTTGTGCCTTTTATATATCCATCTTGCATAGTTTTGTTGATGTTCTTAACAATATATTCTCATTTGATCCGAAACATTCTGTGTTAATCTCTGGCTTACCTATGCTATGATTTGCTCGAAAATGTGAGGGATTGTTAAAACCTATTCCTACTGGAATTGTTGCTGTTGCAACAATAATTTTAGCGAAATACCATTGGACAGTATGTACTCAGATTTTATTAGATATTTTGTTATTTCCAAGGTAAAAGTCATAACTGAAGTCTGTTTATTAAAGTTCAAGTGCATAGGTATGATAGATATACCATATATTTTTCTTTCTATATAAATACATAACACCCAACAGTCACACACATCGTGCTTACTCCACAGTCGGGACTTATGCCGTAGGTATCTGGAACAATAAGATACTTGTGGTCTCACAACACTCAGACACACATATTGTAGATTGTAGATCACACACACATATGTTTCGGTGCGGGGATCAAAACCGCGGCCTCTCGTTTCATAACCGGATACTCAGCCAATGTCATGTAGGCTTTCTATATGATTTAACTAATTTATATATCAAAATTAATTATTTTTACGTATCATATAATTACTGGAATTACTTTGCGATAGTGCACATCTATTTTATAAAGGCAGGAGTCATCAAGATGCAGTACGTGCTTACACAAGTAATATATTAATTCTACTAAAATCCAATCAGTAGTTTTTTTTAAAGTGAATTTATTCCAAAAATTGAACGGTAGGCAGCGGCTTTTTTTTATCCTAGCACGGCAAAGTGACCGCACTTCACCTGATGGTAAGCGCAGTACGGTCCAATTAGAGTATCGAGTAGCGAGAGACGATCTATCCCCCGCTACTCAACACAATCATGCCGGCCTGCTCCTTCACACTACGCCATGGGCAAGAAGGTGAAGAAGCGGTCGAGGGTCTATTGTCAGAGTACTCAGAAGGCCGCAAAATGGCCAAACATTGTATGGGGTACAATACAACTCTAGACCCCGAAAACCGGATGTACACTGGCTGATCCCGGAACGGTTTTTCACCCTGTGTACGGTGGTCGCTATCCGGGCGGATATGAATATCCTACCACCAGCAAAGTACTACCTCCAATGCCTGGGCACAGTAAAGCCCTGGCATTGGAGAAGTCTATGGGCGGCGATGACTACTTACCATCAGGTGGCCCGTCTGCTAGCCTGTCTATAGAGGTACTAAAAAAAACAACAAAGCATAAACCCCTCTCCAGTAAATTATCCAAAATGACTTCTAAATTAAATTGGCCGCCAATTGTTGATATTTTACAGCAACCGTATTCTTGAAGAGTTGTAAGTACAGTTCCGTTAAATCCCAATATAGAACATGTCGTAACGCGGTACAGACAGGCCAATAGTTTTCTCTTTGATACAGTGTTGTTACGTGCCACACATTCGGTGTAAATTTAACAGCAGATGTTGCCCCAGTCTCTAGAACAGGGATGACTGTCTCGAAAGTTGAGTTATTAGAATAAAATTTTGTTTGCGAGGGACTTTATACATTTTATTTTCTCATTTTTCACAAAATTGCTTATGAAAAGTTACTGAAAAAGTAATTTAAAATGAAAATGGTGTTCTTTTTTTGTGTAATTCGAGGATGATGGAAGGTAATAATAATACCCTAATACCTTCTAGTTATATGTATAGTCCTGATATCACACTAGAACCTGTATCATGGATATCTGGAACTATTATACCCACGATACAGGTTTACCTAGTGTGGGGTCAGAACTATGTGTGTGACTGTTGGATGTATTTATTTTATTTTATATTGAAATTCCCCGAAAAAATAATGTGGATTACAAAAAAAAAATGCATCAGTGCGGGCATCGAACTCGTGGTCCCTTGTTGTAAAGCCGATTACTGGCCACAGCACCACGCAGCTACGAATATAAGAGCGTAATAATAATAATTTTTATTTTGAGGTTAATTCTCGGTGGAAGTAACTGTAAAGAGATTATTCTCCAAAGGACTATGTTTTTAGTAGTCTTTGGTTGTGTTGTAGAACATCTTATAAACATATTTATGATTGTTTTTAAAGATCTAACATGTTGGTAAATGTATAGTAAGCATGTAATGTTCTATAAAGACCAAGGCTGTTATATCTATGTAGCTAACTTAGATACATTTTATCCTTTGAATACTACTAGAAATAAAAGAAAACAAGGTTGAATCTGCGATTAAACGTTAATTATATTTCTACAAATGAACAAACCTCTATAACTATTACAATAATGGTTAAAAGTAATTTATTATTTATCTGACTATTTAAGTACACAGTTTTCAATTAAAAAATTAAGAAGGAAAAGGAAAATTAATTTAATTTTAAATAACCACCGTTCCTCAGATAAGAGCCATTTTCCAAGCAGGAGCGGTTTCAAGTACATTAAATACGTGAGTATAAAATTTAATTAGTAATTTTGATGGGTAATATTATTACCGGATAGGTTGGAAGTAAACCGAAATGCCGCGTTCACGAAATTCTTTTGTGGTCAGGTCAAAGTTCGCTGTTTAAGTGGTTCAACTAAGCTGAAACTCAGCGGTCCACCGCTACTTATATTTTAGGCACTAGGCACTCTAGAATTTCATTTTTGTTATGTTGTTAAATTTACATATTGTTGTTAAAGGTCGAGTGAGTTTTTTTTATCGTATTTTTAGGTGCTTGATCGTAAAATAACTATGCTACTCCATAAGTCTACCACATAATGTACCTGAATTTGAATTTGAACATTAGGTTCATAGAATTATGAAACGAAGATTTTTGAAGATAACGATATTTTTGAAGATAAGGCGTAAATTGGAACAACAGAATAAGGCTGATAGTTGCATGTCATTTTACGAAGAATATACAAATTCGAAAAGTATTTCTTATAAATATGTATATCAAATAAAACAAAAAAAAACAATTTGATTTTTGCTTGGTTATGTCTTTAGTAAAATGCTATTATCTATCGAATTCTTAAAATAAATGTAGTTGTTATCACTGAAAATACAGAGTTGAGATGCGAATGTTTATATTTGAGTTTTAAGTTGGAATTTATTTTATCGAATACTAAACAGCATTTGAAAATTCAGTTTGCTTAACATTTTTCTTCGTTTTGCTATAGATACATTATACTTTTAGCATTATTTTTACTGTCTGTATAGATAGACGAGCAGACGGGCCACCGGATGGTAAGTAGTCACCGCCGCCCATAGACTTCTGCAATGCCAGGGCACAGCCGCTGCCTACCGTAAAGCTTTTATTCGTAACGTCTCACTGGAAATTCCAGTTAGAGTATCAAGTAGCGAGAAACAATGTATTCCTCGCTATTCAACACAATCATGCCGGACTGCTGTGTGGCTTCTTCACACTACGCCATGGGGCAACGAGGTGAAGAAGCGGTAGACACTCGACCACTTCTGAGACAAAATCCGGATACACTGGCTGACCCCGAAACGCAACACCCTTGCGTGTTCCACTATGGCGGGTTTTACACCAAATGTATAGTGGCCGCTATCCGGAAGGATATGAATATCCTACCTACCACCAGCAAGTCTCAGAGTCTGGGTGTTGTGGGACTACCTATATTCAGGCCTATAGGGAGGCTAGCCTAGCTTCATAGTTGTTGAAACCCATTTGTGGGTTTGGCCTGATGTGAGGTTAGAACTACATATGTGACTGTTGTGTGTTGTATTACTTACTTACTTACTACCATAACTTTAGTTCATGCCTACATTCATTAAGGGGTAATTAGAGGTCCAATTAGTACTTGAATATACAACAAGTGAACTCATGTTTTACCGAGCTTATTTCCACCCCATGATGTGATACATGGCGAGTCTATAGTCGTGTCGGGCACAAATCATGTGTTTTAGAATTTTCAAAACTCATCAGAAGTTTTGCATGTCCATCGTACGTTTTGCGAGCACTGCCATAAGGCTAATGAGACAAACAAATAGGTAAAGTTTTTTTTTCCCGAATATCTTAATAATAATAATAATCAATTGTGTTTTCACAACGTAGATAATTTTGGTATCCTTATTAAAACTTACGTAGGCAAACTCAATATAATTTTGTTGAAAAGCTTTTCTTCTCCATTCATTCTTGCTTTCGATGTAATTAGATATTTTAACTAATTAAAACAGAAAATAACTCTTTGATCTGCAAAATGCTTTGAACAATTTAACAGAATATTTCGGCTGAGTCGATTAGACTAATCTGTGTAATTAAGTTTTAGCCGAGAAAGTAGACTCTGGCATTAAATGCGTAGATCTTTAGCCAATTGGTATTTTATTAAATTAATTTTTGGATAAAACGCATATTTTAATATCAGGCTGAATATCTTTGTTGTGTATAGATGTACAATTGGAACAAGTTTCTATTATGTTTTCGTAGCGTTGTGGGGAAAAATATTATTGTTCGTTACATTTAGAAATGAAAATGATATCAAGAGACTAAAATTAATTTTTAAACAGTTTTCATATTTTTTTACCTCACTATTGAAAACCCAATGTTATTATTATTTATTAGTATACATATATTCTGTAGGACGTGTAGGTAAACATTTTGAAAAACAGAAGCATAAAGATAAAAGATACTTCAATATTTTTTTCGTAATATTATTAACACTTAATTAATAACAGATAATAAAAAGATAATAAATACACCCAATAGTCAAATAGTCACACATATGTATAGTTCTGACCCCACACCAGGTAAAACCTGTATCCTGGGTATCAAGAACTACGATGAACTACGGTCCCACAACACTCAGACCCGAAAGAAATATCTGTCTGTCAAACAAACATTGGGTCGGTGCGGGAATCGAACCTACGGTCTCTCGTTTCGCAGCCGGCTAATCGCCCGCTGCGCTACGGAATCTGTCTAATAGATTTTATAAGAAATCTAAAATAGTGGTACTATGCAGCATAATATGATTGAATATAGTTATGAAATAAATCAAAAATCCGTCTGGACTAAATAAAAATCAGTTGGTTTTTCAAGGATGTGTCTGGCTGAGATAACGTTTTTAATTTTAAGGTTTGTTTTTACCAAAATGTCAATTTTTTTATTACTGTAATCATTTATTTATTGATATAAAGGCTATAGCTACAAAAATCTGAATCATATTATATAATCAGTTTGTAACACATGTGACGCAACGTCATTAGATGTTATTATATTTGTTATGCACTGTACTTAATGCCATGTAAAGTGAAAACAATTAGCCTTATATAGAAATAAATCTATACATTGTAGGTTCCATTATCTATTAAATTGACCATTAAAATATATTAATAATAACTAATGTAGTACATGATATTCCCATCATTAACCACGGGTTTATTGTCTATTATTCATTAATTGGCCTGAGTCGGGTATTTGGACGGTTCGTGATTAGTAACCGAGGGGAGGTCGGGATTCTGCGGGTCACCGGTGGTATTATCGGAATGTCCCCCGAGACCGTAAGCATTCGACCTCAGTCATCTCCCAAATGTCTCGTTACCAACCCGGCTAGTACATTACCTATATACATTTGCAAGAATAATATAGGTAGTAGAAAAAAAGTTATTTAAACAATGCAAGGATCTTGCAAGTCCTTTAAGTTCTTACATACATCATTTTTGTTTAGGTAAAGGGTAATTATATAATAAACATAGTTATTATCTCTGATTTATGGCGAGGCTATTCAAATTAAAAATTATCAAATATTAATAGAGTTGGTTTGTTAGAATATAATGGTTCGAAGAAATCGGAACCTAAAAGACCGATTGCCCAAACCTTAAGACTGTGAGATCTTTCTGCGTAGCTCGGAGTATCAATAAATACAATTTAAAAACAACTAAATTAAAGATATAAACGTAACAATATAATTTCATGACGACATACAGTTAAGTCCCGTGGCCATGAAAAAAAAATGGATAAAATCCATAAAATTACTTTTGTTTCAATGTGTGTTAATCGCGTAAACATAAAAACCATTGGATACATGGTTAGTGAAAAACAGACCTATCAAAACGTAATGTGAAAATAGGATTAAGTCCGGTTTAACGACTGTCGAGATTGCATATATCACAGATAAGAGTATATAACGTGTGCCAAATTCCATAGTGATTCCTTTAATGGTATCTATGGGAATGTTCAACGTTGTTTAATTATTCATTCTTATTGATTTGAATGTTGAATTAAATCTATAGATAGGCCTATGTTCAGCAGTGGACTTCCAAAGGCTGAAGATGATGATAATGATTTAAATGTCATAGTTTTTGTTTCTTTAATTAAATACATAAGAATAACCACAACAGTATTTAAATGACTGTGAAAATAATATAATAATACCAGCACTGTATTCAACACTGTCCCACTGCTTGGCACGGGACTCCTTATACTAATCAGAGTGGTTATTATTTAGTTCACCATTCTGGCCTAATGCGGGTTGGTTGACCTTATATTTAAATCATTTATTTTTCCACACATAATATAGAAACTAAAAAGAGACTATCCCGCCCACACACCCGCCATTGTAACTCCTGTTTAGCCAGGATCAACAATGGCACGCATTTTTTTGACACCGAGTAATGAAACTCGGCGAGTCTCTGGGAATGCTTAATAACTGTCTTTTATCCCGCAACGAAATTAATCAAATAGAAATATAGGGAGGAGTTGGAAATATAAATTGTCCACTTCCCTCCATAGCATAGCGGGAAACAAATACTGAACTAAAAAGGTACCTCCAATAAAGGGACATTTACGTCTGGAAAAGCCAGACGTAAAGCACCACGGAAGTTACTTAATGGGTCCTATCATGCGAGCTGTTACACTTGATTCCAATAATAGGTATGGCAAAATCGCCGGAAAGCACGGATAGAAACTAAAAAGAAAAATATATATCTAATCTACATAACTTCACTTTCATCAGCTCAATACACGCTGCTGAAAAACAGCACTGGTTTTCAGCTGGACCCCACCGTCGCTTTATCATGCTTTTTCGTAATTCTTATGAATAATTCTCGGGTATGCAGGTTTGTAATTTTCCTCAAATGTACAACATTCACCTTTAAAGCGAGCGATTTTCTGAAAAGTCAGACGTATAATTCCATTTGAGTTTCGAACCCGCGAATCCCGCCTCGGCATCCGCACCACTAGGCCATCGCTGCTTGTTGCATGACATTCAAAAACCACTCATAAATCCAGAGATTTAGTTACACACTGAAAGAGCTTTAGAGAACCTTTATACAGAACAATTTATCCATATCAAATAAATTTACGTTGACATTTTGGTATTGGTATCTAGTTTATCCCCCAGTTTCAAATATATGGCGGTATGTGGACCACACGATCTTCCTTTGCATAATACGTAAACTCGGTGAAATTTCAGCTCAGCGAATATAAAGTTACGACATCAGAGCGAGTTATATCGCCTTAAAGTCTGATTGAGCGTCTTCCAATCGTATATATTTCGCATTTGTTTAGATTATCCCCAGATAATGTCTAAACTAACTGACTCCAGAAATTGGTCGGATAACTTATTTATTGTTTGTGATATGTATTCTAGTTACATGTAAAAATAATGCAGTAACAGTATATTACATTTGGTGTTTGTTTTAATTACTTGAAATAAATTAAATACCTCATAAAATACGACCTTGTAAAAGAGACATTGAGTTCAAGGCAATCATCTCATTGGTTTAGTCTCAGAATGCTTTTGTAACCAGTGAGTTGATCCTAAGATCTGAAAAAAAGTACAAGTTTTTATATTCAAGCAAACACCTTCGGCCACGTTCGGAACTCTGCCTCTAATGGCAGTTAGACGGAAACATCGCTATAAAGGGTACTTGTTGTACTTATTTTCATTGATTCTGTTGTTATGTTGTTTTTTTATGTACCCAACAGTCACACACATAGTTCTGACCCCACACTAGGTAAAACCTGTTTCGTAGGTTTTTTTTCATCCTGGCACGGCATACTGACCGCACTGCACCTGATGGTAAGCGCAGTGCGGTCCAATTAGAGTATCGAGTAGCGAGAGACGATCTATCCCCCGCTACTCAACACAATCATGCCGGCCTGCTTCTTCACACTACGCCATGTACAAGAAGGTGAATAAGCGGTCGAGGGTCTATTGTCAGAGTACTCAGAAGGCCGCAAACTGGCCAAACATTGTACCCCAACTCTAGACCCCCGAGAAAAACCGGATGTACACTGGTTGATCCCGGAACGCGACACACTTAGGTGTGCCACTATGGCGGGTACCTGTGTACGGTATCCGGGCGGATATGAATATCCTACCACCAGCGAACTATGAGGGACTACGGTCCCACAACACCCAGACCCGAAACAAATATCTATTTATCACATAAACATTTGTCGGAAATCGAACCGACCGCGACGGCCTCTCGTTTCACATCCGGCTATTCGCCCGCTGCGCCACGAAGGCGGCCAAATGTTATGTTATATTAATTTATTTATCTTTATCTTTCCTACATTACTACGTTACTTTAAGGTTTCGTGCATGATGCTTATGTTTTAGTTAGATATATTTGTATGTTATTAAAGAACCAATACTCGCTAAACATACATATACATTCACGCCTGTGATCCCCGAAAGGACAGGCAGAGGTATAACCAGCATAGCCACTTCTCACCGACTTTATTACGGTCCCATGTAAGAGTGAGTGGTTTCAAAGTAATGGACACCGGTAGAAACAATTTTTGTGTTTTATATACATGGATAGATAAGATCTAAGGATTACGCTCACTGCTCATCACATACTTTTCTAAGGACATCACTTGCACGTTTTTTCAAAATTAAGTTTATTCACATACCGCTTTTCAGTATACGGGCGGGAGAGGTTTGTTACATTTGCTACTCTAAAAATTATTGACCTACTAATGACAATATAAAGTCAAAAATTATATTCATAATTCCCAAACATTCTTAAAGTAGAATCGAAAACAAGTTTTAAAGTTTTAAGGCATTATCTCGCCATTGTTACCAAATGGCGGACTATAGCGAATGTGTGAAACAAGAGTGAACTTCATAAATCAAAAAGTTTAGGAAGCTTTCTTGAAGAAACCGACTTGGGAAACAAAGGCAGCTGTTTAAAGAATAACAAAGAAAAGAAATTTAATAATTTTTGCCTTGTAGCTAAAAGATATTTTTTATATTGTTCTGTAATATAAATTGTAATAAGTAATCCTCAAAGCGAACTTATATATAACAACAATATTTTCAAATTTAATTAGGTTTCAAATATTTCTAAGTATATTTTACGATGATGGTAGTCTTAAATAAATTTGAAGGGCTAGTAAAAGTTAATTGTAAATTATTGTCCGATCGTGTTGAATTCCGAAGTCAGCTTTGCCTTCAATTACTATATTTTCGGTAGACGGCAATATCGTAAACTAGCGATTATAGATCGTGGTGTTTGAGCAAGTACTTTTGTCCCACACAGTTTGTTTTAGCCTTCAACTCTGTGCCACTTCACTTCCAATGTCATAACACAGAATGTATTGTATAATTGTTATATTGCATAATTGCTGGTGGTGTTACGATGTTGCCATGCCATTTTGCAGCCTTCTGAGTACACTAGACCCTCGACCGCCTTTTCACCTTCTTACCCATGGCGTAGTGTGAAGGAGCAGGCCGGCATGATTGTGTTGAGTAGCGGGGGATAGATCGTTTGTTGCTACTCAATACTCTAATTGGACGGCACTGCGCTTACCATCAGGTACAGTGTGGTTACTTTGCCGTGCCAGGATGAAAAAAAAAGTAATATTCAACCTACTTAAATACGATTGATAAATTGCATCTTGAGTGAAATACTAAATAAAGTGCTTGAAAGTTAAAAATACTGTGTATAATAATATCATTGGTTGATATAAAAATCTTAGGCGTTCTTTTTACCATAGAGGTTGTGCTTTTGGTTTTAGATTTACTATATTTACGCGTCGTGTTTGCACAATGGTCCGTCGAAAGTTAATATATTAAAATTACTTTTTTCAATAGTTTCGTTACAGACGCACCAAGTTGTTCCTGTTTTTAGATGTACTTTTTAGTGGTATTTGATGTTATTTATTTATTGGATTTTATTTTATATTTGTCCATTAAATAGTCGCCTAGACTAGTCTGTCAAAAATTTGTATGTTTACGTCTAATAAATCAGAGTACCACATTTATTCCTCATCATCAGACTGTGATCGCTATCTGCTGACAAATTGATCATCAAAACCATCACTTCAAACACTAAACGACTTCTATAAATAATTGAGGAGTTGAAGATACAGAGTTGGTTGTATCAGATCAAGTTAATTAGCTAACAACAATTTTGATGATAGCTTTTAAGTAAACAACAAAACCTCTTCCAAACCAAGCACAGACATATGTTCACACAGACAGAAGGGCTCAAATATTTTACAACCCTTGCTTATGTCGATTGTTATAAATACCAAAAACATTTAACTTTAAATGATAGAAAGCTCGTAACATCCAATAAATTAAATAATATTAATAAATAAATACTATTTAGATTTTTAAGCCGCTAAGAAATTTAAGCCTTATAATGACCAAGTAATCCAATAATTTATTCTGTTGGCATATATGCTGTCGGCGTATAACTTACCTATATCCTTTTTGTAAAGTGTCCATATACATTCACATTTCATCAATGGTATTATAAAAGCTTTTCACTGCCCCGCGGAGACTTTCATATAAGTTCATTATCACTATATATCGTTTATTAAATAATACATTTAAAATTATTTTTAGTTTAAAATTGGAATTTGGCATAACAATTTAGTAATGTTTCGTGTAAGTGGAAATAAACTGCTTTATGCTAACTTTCATGCTTAAGCTATATCCGTACAAAATGGTGGTATATAATGCGAAAGTCATTGTCAAACAAAACAAAGGACTCAAGAAAATATTTTAACTCACAAACACCTTTATTCAACCCTCTAAAAGCCGCGCGGGATTCATCTACATTTTTGCATTGCAGCAAATGCCTTTGTGACTTTATTTACACGGCGCAGAAATAAACAACGTAATCTCCGTTTCCTGCAGCGTTTTATTAAGCAAATTACCAACCTATATCTATAAGAGGACTAAGCTACGGAACGGTGAGCTGCATGGATCGTTGTACCGCCGGCGTGCCGGCACCTCAAATAAATCTTGCTTTGTCCAAGCACATTATGTATGCTAACTCCGGGAATTTCTAGCTTTTGCTGAAATGCTATTGTCTCTTAACTGAAGACACTTGAACACCACCTTTACTTTGTAAACGCTTTGTATTTCTACTTTGAATACTGCATGATTTTTTATGTTAAGTGTGTGTTTTAATGACCGTCTATATAAATAAAGATCTATGTAATAATGTTTGTCCTCTATGGACTCCTAAACTGTTCATCCGATTATGATGAAGCTTTGATGAGTTCTTCATTTGCCTGCGATGGTTTCTGGCCCAAAAAATAAAAAGAACTCGCTAGATGGCCCTGCAGAAAATCAAATTCAATACTATTCAACTAATTGTAATTAATCAAATTTACTTTACGTGGCTTGCAACGCATGCCTGGTGCAGCTAGTAATTAATTATATTTATTACAAATCATAGCAGCGATAGCCTAGTTGGTTGCGGTACGGACTGTCAAGACGAAAGTCGTAAGTTCGAAACCCAAGTGGCATACACCTCTGACTTTTCTAAAGTTATGTGTGTATTAAAATGTTAATTATCGCTTGCTTTAACGGTGAAGGAAAACATCGTGAGGAAACCTGCATATCTGAGAGTTTTTCGAAGGTATGAGAAGTCTGCCAACCCGCATTAGGCCAGCGTGGTGGACTAAGGCCTAACCCCTCTCATTAGTAGAGGAGGCCCGTGCCCAGCAGTGGGACAATGTTTAATACAGGGCTAGTATTATTTATTTTATTATATTACAAATCATAACAAAAAATAAGAATATTATATGCAACTAGCGTTAGTTTATCTTTTGAAAACTTTAATCTGTCGCCACAGGAATATTTCAAAACTTTACCGTAGTTATCTGCACTCATAAATCCAACACAATTCTATTCATTTTTACTATGAAGATAAATTCACAAGTAATATTGAATACAATAACTTTTCGAATTAGATAAACGAATTGTCAAACATATGAATAGCTGCTGAGTAATTCCATTTTCTATTCTTCAATACTAATAGAACTTCTCCAAGCTAAACTTTCATTAATCGGGTACTCTTTCAGGGCGTTGACTTTGATATTTGCTCGATTACAGCTATAATATAGTTCATCGTAAGTGCATTGGTTTTTGTTTGCGTATGTGCTAGTTATTACCATAATTCGTTTCTTATCTATTCTATGGTTCATAATTGTCTAACCATAAGATTAATAATAAAAATAGTTAATTTAAAAATAATTATTAAAAATAACTTGATATAAGTATCACTAATAAACTTATTAGTGACACTTATATATCTGTTTTTCAAAATTGATCCGATAGGGGTAGAAAAAGGGTGCCACAGTCAGTAAGTGGATTGACATTTCTCTGGTTTTTTTCAACATTTAGGCTTACTGCCCACGTAACCGCACGTCATATGTATCTTGCGTAGAAACAGACGAAACTGTTTCCACTGTGCGGCAACGTCGCATTTGCACACCATGGCGGCTTTAGTCATACAGCTTGTGCGGGAGCCTGCCACTACTAAGTACTAAGGCGTACTTTGAGACGCAAACACGTCTTTGTGTACAAAATAGCGGCCTTAGCAACCAATTTAGTTTGGATTATCGAAGAATACCCTTGTCTATACAATAATAAATAATCAGAATATTAAAAATCTACAATTAATGTTTTTATAATATATGGATAAAGCCAATGCAATCTACGACTGTGTCGTCGTCTTCTAGTAATTGTTTGCTGCATCCACGTCTTCATCACAGTTTGATGACATTTTCGCAATGAAATAAAAACGGTCTGCCGCGATGCTAAACTTAAGAGAATTGAATCGTTTTGTAGCTTGTATGACGATTGCGTGGACATATCTAATATGCAAATTACGCTTGTCGTCATTTGTAGTATACACGCATTCGTCAAATGACGCCTCCGTGAATAGTAGGACTTACTGGAGACTTGAAATTAATGCTTTTTAACACATTTAATTAGACATGTTTTCTTTTTTTTATATCCTATATTACTGAGAAATAAACATAGTAATACCATTAATTACCATAGTTAGTAATACCATTCATACATACATGCCCGAAATATTTGTATATACTCAGTTTAAGTAGTGTTGAGCGCGTAAAATAATGAAATTTACATTTCGACTATAATAATTGCATAACTCGACCTCCTTGCGCTACTTTCACAAATTTCTTGCATAAAGTTAGCGAATGCCTAATTTTGAACACTAAGTTAGGACTTATCTTTTACTATTATCTATAGTGACCCGAACTTGCGCACTTGAGTTTGAAAATCTTGCATAAAACTTTCTTTTATCAGTTAAAAAAACAGGAGCAGTTACAATTATGTTTTAGTTTGTGACAAATATTATTTTGAAAGGTATGTATAATATAGCTTTAACTATTTGAATATGTAAATTATTCTAAAACTCGTCATCGATCTTTTTTTATTACTAGCTGTATATAAAAAATAAATATTGTAAAAAATTAAAAATAAAATATATTAAATTAAATATTTTTATATTTTTTTACCAAAATAAAAAGTAGTCTATAGCACTCAGGGATTACCTATATACTTTCCTAACAGTGAAAGAATTTTAAAAACCTGATCAGTAGTACCGGACCGTACCGTACATAAATACGACGAAAAATAAACAAATCAGTTTCTCTCCCCAGAACACAAATAAACGGACCTGTTCAATGTTTTAAAAAGAATTCCTTCAAATATTGTACTACTCCATATGTGAAGAAATGGAAAGACAATGTGGCAATTGGATGCACGTATTCCCGTCTGGCGTTTATTGGCAGCGACGGACAGGCGGCCGTCGCCGACAGTGACGTACGATCGTAACGAATGCGCAACGAGACTTATTGGTGACGATTTTTCAAAGTCACCCGTACGTACACGCCTCAGGTTGCTTCGTCATTTAACTAGTTTAGCATGTTTTCGTCATTTAGCTTGAGCCTTCAATCTACCTCGAACAGTGGTCGACCTTTCTATTTGGTTGTCGATTAAATTGTGCACTTAATTCCATTTAACAAATTTTTAGAAATCTGAGATTTACATGATACCCATTATATCACAAGGCCAAAACACAATATTTCTAATTCTCCATTATGCTGAATGCTTCGATTTTTTTATGTTATCCTCTCCCTTCCACACCAGAACCACGCGCACTGGCTTGCGGAGCCACAGCTTCGTGGTGTCTACTACTCCAGCCCGAACCAAGAGGTTCGCAAATTCGTATTTTTGCCGCACTATCAAGCTGTGGAACAGTTTGCCAGCTACCGTGTTCCCTCCTTCCTTTGATCCTGGGTCCTTCAGGCGTAGTGTGAAAGAGCTATACAGCAGGCCGGTATGATTGTGTTGAGTAGCGAGGGATAGATTGTCTCCCGCTACTTGATACTTTAACTGGATAACACTGCACTTACCATCAGGTGTAGTGTGGTCACTTTGTCGTGCCAGGAAAAAAATCATCATTGGTCTACTAAACAATGTTAAACTATAATTCCATATGAAAATAGCTAAAAGTCTTCACATACATTGCAGACCTGAGATAACATTTTTGTTTTATACATGACATGGTTAGAAATAACAACAGGTTTGTGTTTCTAAGACTGGTCGGGAGGTTTACTGGCTTTTACTCTCTCAGCTCTGTAAACGATATAAACTTGGCTATCTCTGAGACATGAACTTTTATTGCACGGAGACGTCGTGTGTTCGCTGTAAATTTTAGCACACAGGTAGCAATGGGACAATCCGGTGGAGCGTGCTCCTTTATTTGTACCTAACAAAAATATTACAATTCTTTATCTTGCTTCAGTTTTTGATGAAAGTATTTTGGAATATTTATATTTTAATGGAGTATACTTTGCATAATTAGTATCATGATCGTCTACACAGAAAACTGACGAGGATTGCCCGTGATAAGTAGTTGTTAATAATACGGATTATGTATTCAGAGAAGCGCTTCGCCCCATCCAAGCCCACACCCGGGAACCAGTAATTAAACTGTAAATTACCACTAAGTACAGAGCCAGCCCGAAGGTCGTATCGGCTCCGCCTGCAAAGAATACCAATGAACCGTCGGCCGTAATCAAAAATTTATTCCAATCTAAGAGCACAGGTCGAAGTGTGTACGTACCCTAAATTTCGCTTTATAAGTTTATCTCTGACGTTTTTGAAATTGGATTCTTATTATTTACACTAGTAAAAAGCAGGTGTCATGTGGTTCTTTTTAAACTAAAGCTAACAGTTGTGTTTTACAAACTCCTTTGAATACTTGTGTAATCATAAACACACAGAAACATTTTAATACTAATACAATTCCTAATTGTATTCCTATTTCGGTGTTGTTAGAATCGAAATGAAAATTATTTCCCAGAAATGGATTTGTCTTTGTTTTATTTTAACTTGATATTTTTGACAAGGACAATGTTGTCTTTGGAAGTTTCAATTTCCTTTTCAGAAAAATACAATTCTCGCTAAATAATAGAAAATCGTTCCCTTTGATTAATAGCAGTAACGCGATAGCTGTGAAACACCCAGAAACTTCGTAAAGGCTTGTGCGATCAAACAATTGTTCTTTTTTTTGTTTAAATTTCAGCCTTTGACACCCAAATTGGTTTTATGTGTGAAATATGTTTATATTTGGCGGAATATTTTGACAATGACAAATGGGGGACATCCGTCTAAACACGAAGTGAATTTAGCACCACAATTTGTCATTTATCGCGTTGTCCTACTTCTTACCTTGTGTTTTATTTTATTGGATGGAAATTCCGGAATACCTACTTGTATATCGGTTAGCCGCCCACGAGTATATTAGATGCTTATCCATGCATACAGGGTACTTGCTTAACTTTACTAACATTAATAGCAAAAGTAGAACCGAGTCAAAGAGACCTTATAACAAAAATGCTCCTAATGTAACAAATTTTAAGTTGTTGCTATTCCAACTGAATTCGTCAATGATTGATGATAGTACGAATTCAATTGATTATATAAGATTAGTTTCATTAGTTATTTTATTTTACGTTTTCATAAATTCTTTGTTTTTGAACATAAAGTAAAAAAGCAGCGATAGCATAGTTGGTTGTGGTACGGACTGTCAAGACGAAAGTCGTATGTTCGAAACCCAAATGGCATACACCTCTGAATTTTCTAAAGTTACGTGTGTATTAAATGTTAGTTATCGCTTGCTTTAACTGTGAAGGTAAACATCGTGAGGAAACCTGCAACCCTGAGAATTTCGAAGGTATGTGAAGTCTACCAACCAGCATTAAGCCAGCGTGGTGGACTAAGGCCTAACCCCTCTCATTAGTATAGGAGGCCTGTGACCAGCAGTGGGACAATGTTTAATACAGGGCTAGTATTATTATTGGAACGAAGTTCCTTACGGCAGGCTTGGAGAGATAGGAATTCTGCGGCGCGACCGAACTGAAAAATATGTGATAGTAAAAACCGTGGAACAAAGTGCGTGGAATAAAAGCGTTAAATGAGACAATCGCATACACAATTAGTTCCTGGGATTTTGCTGCGCGACAATAGTGACGTCCAGTTAGAGTAGCAAGTAATGATATCCAGTTAGAGTAGCAAGTAGTGACGTCCAGTTAGAGTGGCAAGTAGTGACGTCCAGTTAGAGTGGCAAGTAGTGACGTCTAGTTAGAGTAGCAAGTGATGACGTCCAGTTAGAGTGGCAAGTAGTGACGTCCAGTTAGAGTGGCAAGTAGTGACGTCCAGTTAGAGTAGCAAGTGATGACGTCCTGTTAGAGTGGCAAGTAGTGACGTCCAGTTAAAGTAGCAAGTGATGACGTCCAGTTAGAGTGGCAAGTATTGACGTCCAGTTAGAGTAGCAAGTAGTGACGTCCAGTTAGAGTGGCAAGTAGTGACGTCCAGTTAGAGTGGCAAGTAGTGACGTCCAGTTAGAGTAGCAAGTGATGACATCCATTTAGAGTAGCAAGTAGTGACGTCCAGTTAGAGTGGCAAGTAGTGACGTCCAGTTAGAGTGGCAAGTAGTGACGTCCAGTTAGAGTAGCAAGTGATGACGTCCAGTTAGAGTGGCAAGTAGTGACGTCCAGTTAGAGTAGCAAGTAATGACATCCAGTTAGAGTAGCAAGTAGTGACGTCCAGTTAGAGTGGCAAGTAGTGACGTCCAGTTAGAGTAGCAAGTGATGACGTCCAGTTAGAGTAGCAAGTAGTGACGTCCAGTTAGAGTGGCAAGTGGTGATGTCCAAATTGAGCACGATTTTTTTTTTTGCATTTTGTGTCGATTCTACATTAACCGAAGGAACTTCGTTCCTACCTGGTGTCCCACGACACCGTTTAATTTTTTTTATATTATATATGAACATAAAGTATAATGCTTATTACACTGTACAATATACTAAACATCGCAATATCGTAACATTATTTACAGAGCCCCCACGAATGTAATTATCATGTAGACGACCTTCTATTCCGACGCTACGGACATTACTTGATATTAGTGGGCTCTTCGTAAAATCCGGATTTAACTTTGAAAGTAGTCTAATCACGGAGGCCATTTCATGTTTCACGTATATCCTTTGCTCTTCTGCTATGGTAATCCTTTGATAGAAACGATGTAAAACGTATGTACGTTAATTAATTATTATATGATGTTCAGATATTTTTGGTTTTAAATTTGATGGGTAGGTAAACATTGGTGATTGAGCCATTTTATCAGAGAACTTCTTTATGTTGGTTGGTGTATCTCAACATTAAAATACTATATAATTTGCTATAATACGCATATTTTCTGGAAGTTATAGTAACATTACGATGTTTTTATTCCACAGTTTGTACATTGAAGACTGAACAATTTGTTTGTTTTTAAATCAAATACAACAATGCGAAATCAGAAATTAAATACTTATAACTCGGCATTTATTGTTGTCGATTTTAATGTTTCTTTTAACGAAAGTCGTAAACTATAATTTTGATAAAAATCATTTTTCTACAAAACTGAAAAGTAAAAAATATGTTTATACGTGGTGTAAATCTTATCATGAGCTTCATTTATGATGTTTTCTTTAAGTTTATTAAGATGAAATTGGAATTTAAATTTTATGTATCATATTTACTGTAGCGATAGCCTAGTTGGTTGCGGTACGGACTGCCAAGACGAAAGTCGTATGTTCGAAACCCAAGTGGCATACACCTCTGACTTTTCTAATGTTAGGTGTGTATTAAAATGTTAATTATCGCTTGCTAACGGTGAAGGAAAACATCGTGAGGAAACTTGCATACCTGAGAATTCTTATAAGAATTTCGAAGCTATGTGAAGTCTACCAACCCGCATTAGGCCAGCGTGGTGGACTAAGGCCAAACCCCTCTCATTAGTAGAGGAGGCCCGTGCCCAGCAGTGGGACAATGTTTAATACAGGGCTAGTATTATTATTATATTTAATGTAGCAGTTCTAACATTTTGTCATCTTTGCAATTCTATTTTCACACATAGTATTGAAGATTTACCAACATTATGCATTCTTATTTGAACAGCTGGAGCTAAAATGCAGTCGAAACGCATAGTATTATGCAGATTCCTGAACCTCGTGTATATTCTATTCTTGTAAATGCTAATACCATATCGATTATATCAGAGTCGGGTAGCGTGCACATATTATGCTATAAACTTGTTCCGTTGAACAATTAAGAACGGTTCAACGTTCCTAAAGATATTAGTAAAGTTGCGACAAGAAAGCGTGAAGCGATCCCGCCACCAAACTTACCCAGTGCCGTTTAGCTCGTAAAAGTACGTAACGTCCGCCTTGAATAGATAATAAGGATTTTATTAAAATTCCTTGTCCTTGTTTTGCCATTCGCAGGACTCGCTTTCA
Organism: Laothoe populi; assembly: GCA_905220505.1. Lineage (NCBI taxonomy): Eukaryota > Metazoa > Arthropoda > Insecta > Lepidoptera > Sphingidae > Laothoe > Laothoe populi. Next base: position 15,552,089 of record HG992148.1, read on the forward strand.
TGGGCTTCCTTTGTCCTGGAGGCATGCGAGTCGAAGCTTCCTCAAATCCTCCCGTAGTCTCCAATGAAACTCCTTAGCCCTATTTATAGCCCCCCCCTTTGTTTGTTTTTATATCAAGTTTATTTGTTACGATAAGGAATAGGGTTTTATCGCGCCGCTTTATCCTGTGTTAATTAAAAGGAATTTACTATAATATCGCTCGATGGTATACATTTCGTTATTTTCATTTCAGATAATAGCTTGTTCACTTCGGCAAACACCTATAAACTTGTAATAAACGGGATATTGCCTTTACTAATTAATGTTTTAAAACAAGGTCTAATACGCGTATTATAATTTCATAATCGTATGCATGAAGGAAATTTGGTTTAGAGAAATCTGTATTTATATTACTGTCGCTTTGAATGAATATCTCGTGTTTATGAAACGGTAATGTGTTTTACATATCTAGAGAGACATATAAAAAGAGCCTCGTGTAGACTTATTTGAAAAAATCAGATGTTCTAACTTGACTTACTACAGTTTATACTGTATAAATTGCCCCATAAATATCGATCGAAGTACTAGCTTTTGTCCGCGATCTTGCGCAGTAGTAAATCGATTTCTTTTATCGCAATAACAAATAACCTATAGCACTCAGTGATAATGTAGTTTCTTATTAAATTTATTTTTATTGAGAAGAGATTATCGTACAAATACACTCACATATGTCACTTGTTTATTATAAGTATTAATGTTAATAGAGTTGAAACGAATACATAAGCAAGAAATATAAGCGCTTCCTATATTATCATATTAATAGTTATATATGCTATAGCATATATGTTATTTATATACTAATTTTTTTCTATATACATATAGTATATAAATATGAGTAACTTTGTATGTATATAGCTGAGTTTGGCAAACTTTTTTTTAGTGCTTCGATAGGCAGACGAGCAGACGGGTCACCTGTTGGTAAGTAGTCACCGCCGCCCATAGACTTCTGCAATGCCAGGGCACAGCAAAGCCGCTGCCTACCGTTAACCTAGCAAGCGTATTTATTACCTGATCGTAAATCATAGGTACACTCTCGGCCTTGAAGAAAAAGAAAAGGAATTGGAAAAAGCAGGTAGATTTGAGCCGTAAGAAATCTATTCATCATACGAAACGCAACATAAAGCTGCCGGTTATCTGTGGGAGGGTAGTTTTAATCCGGTTTACCCAGTCCATGCTGTAGAATTATCTGACTTCAGCGTGACTGGGCTTCATAAACCAGTGTGTCAACAGAGTGTCCCATTCTTTAATAATTCGAAACAATAATAATATTAGCCCTGTATTATATACTGTTCCTCTGCTGGGCATGGGCCTCCTCTACTGATGATAGAGGCCTTAGTCGAACACGTGCAATTCGAATCAATTATTCCAATATATTCCTTATTGAGTTACGACATAGCAATTCCCTCGAGAGACGGTGTGCATGCTGTAACTGTTTTATGTAGTTCATCTATTTCGGTAATATTTAATCATAGGATACCGTATCTATCGTTGTTTAGTCATAAATTACACAATGTAAGAACGGCCACGTTTGATTTAGAACATGGACCCCTTCCGTTTTAATTAATCTCCCTGTTCGAAATAGCAACGAGCATTCAATTTTCTGGTTTAATGGATACCTGCTGTCGGTATGGGTGAACTCGTGCGGTTGGTATACTTTTTTTACCTTATGTCATATATATCACTACCATTCAAAGGTATATCGATAAAAATCAAACACAATGGAAATTCGACGGCGTTAAAATATTTTTTACATTTTGCTTCAAAAGTACTACTAAAACATTTGTATTCTGATCCAAAGTTTCGAATCATCTTATAAAATAAAGATTCGAACTTGCACCGTTTTTGCGAAAGAAGTAATAATATTGCTTGGTTGGATATTTCATTGCTTTATCTGTATGAATTAGGTCCGCAACATGCGAAAAGTTCATTGCAAAAAAGATCTTTAACCACAGTTTGTGTATAGTAACTGGCGTTTTCGAGTGTTAAATACGCTAGACATTATTCAATTCCACGTACATTTTTCTTGCATTTTTAATTTCCTGCATGCCTATTACCATATTCTTCCATTTATATTCTTAGTTTTCTTTTCGTAGTCGACGAGAATCCTCTCGTTTTGTTTTTTTTTCCTGTATATCACGTAACCTTATATTCGATGCCCACAAAAGTGAGTTTTAAGCTTATTTGCCGTAAAATACATTTTTGTTTCACCATTACGACAATCCAATAAAGTAAAAGGAAAAACAATGTTCTTGCTTATTATTACGCTACGACTCTTTGGGTGGTGTAATGTATGATGAAATTATATTTATTTTGTATGGAACAAGGGGTTTAATAAAAAATAATCAAATATAAAATATACTTAGGTATATAATATGTATTTTGAGAATCTATGCATTAGCATGATATCATCAAGAGTTTTATTCATTTTATCATTGTATGAGTTATAAACATTAGAGACAAGACCTTAACTTCTTCTTGTGTTTTTTTAATGGAAAGCATGAGTTCATAACCCAATAAGGATCCGCAATGTTAAGAAGAAAAAAATCCAAGCCAAGGAACCGAAAAAAAATTTTTGGTTCTCCTCTGCACCCAGGTTTGGTTTTCAAAATATTGATTGAATTATTAGCGGATGCGTATTGGATTTTGTAGACCGATCCGGATCTATGTTATTATACCAATGCTCACAAGTGCGTTGTGTTGAAAATCCACAAAGTTTAGGATTAATCGATTACAGTGCGGACAAGATTGGCCAAGTTTAACGGTCTTTCCGACGGGCCAAGTTAACCCATTTGTCTGTTATATACCCAACTTTACCCCTGATGAGAAAGATTTTGACAGCTTCGATACGGTTCAATCTGCCGTTGCGCAGGCAGTACTAATTTTGTAGCTAAACTGAGAACACTTTCTTATGAAATGTCAAGGTCGAAAATAAACTTAGCTCTTTCCCTCGCCTGTTAGTTTAATTCTGTAATTGTAGAAGTGGGGTTTAGTAAAGTTAAAGCTCTCAACGAAATGGAATCATTTTGATTTACGTTGAAAGAATATTTTAAACTAGCTGTTGCTCGGGGCTCCGCCCGCGTGGAGGTCATGTTTGAGAGAAAAAGTATACAATACAAAATACCAATATTCATGCGTTTAACTTAAAAATGACGGATTTTCATACAAACTTTCATTCCCTATTTTACCCTCTTAGGGCGGAATTTCCAAAAATTCTGAAACATATATTTTTTATTTTTAACTAAAATGCTAAATACTAATTTTCATGAATTTAACTTCAAAAATGACGGATTTTCATACAAACTTTCATCCCCTATTTTACCCCCTTAGGGGTAGTATTTCCAAAAACCCTTCCTTAGTGGATGCCTACGTCATAAAAGGTACCTACTGTCAAAATTTCAAGTCTCTAACCCCAGCCGTTTAGGCTGTGCGTTGATCGATCAGTCAGTCAGTCAGTCAGTCAGTCAGTCAATCAGTCAGTCAGCTTCTTCTTTTATATATACAGATAAATTGAAATTTTAACTGTGACACACAACGGCTTCGATTATTATTTTAACAATAACGTAATGATGGTCCCATTCACTCACAGGTACTGATGGCATTGTAAAAAGTCACATGACTGAAAGAAGGCTTGTGTTTAATAACGCTAGAATGGGAATGGTATTATCGATGACGTCATTAATCTTCATAAATGAAAATGATATGTTCTGCAGGAAATCAATTTTCCGGTCCGCTGCGTCGCATCGAGCTTTCGGCTGTTCACGTTTGCCATTTGACATTTTAATATTTCCATGTAGGGAATATGATTCTGCATATTCATACATTTTTAGTATATTAAGGAATTGTATGTTTCATGTACATTCACGTTTATAAACAGTGATAAAGCGAATATAACTGTTGAAACTAAGACTATAATCCATCATTATTTAAGTTAAGTCATTATTTATTTATTTTATGGAAGACTAACAGGTTTAACTAAGCTAGAATAATAACAGTATACAAAACAAACAACCAGTTACAAGTCTTCACTTATAGTAATGGTTTAAAAGTGAACAACTTTAGTATGTTGTTGAATTTACTAGACTATATACCTACACTTAATAATATTAATATGTAATGTTAAAGTTTCTGACTAAAGAAATCAAGGCTCAAATTTCTCCTCGCCGAGGTAACTTATTCTAAGCATTAAAAAAAATTATTAAAGTTTGAATATATAATATACTCGTATAATTAATACAGACACACTGTGTTCCATAATATAAAATTGACGCAGGTACTGATTTTTAAAAGCACATGCCTCGAAATATGGATATAGAACAACAACCGACTGTAAATTAAGACAATCTTTTTATGAACAAAATGTTCTGAAAGTTTCTAGTTAGTATCAGGGACGTAATCTGTGGTGGTGAAGCCGCAAACAAAACGTAGTAAATTTTTTTTTTTATTTTAATATTACTATATACTTACAATAAAGTATACATTTTCAAAAGAAGGTAACCATCTTACTTGTGAGTACACTAATCCCGAAGGGAATAAATAATCTATATGCATAAAAATGAATCCCTTTTTCCCTTGGTCACGGCATCACGCGTGAACGGCTGGACCGATTTCGCTAATTCTTGTTGTTTTTGTAATTATCATGAGAAGTTTCTTATGAAAGAAAAAAATAACTTTTCTAACGTAACCTTAGCGCGTTTGACTTAACTGTCATTCGTTTGACAGTTCGCAAAATATGGAAACATGTTACAGCTTAAGATGACTCCATGGATTTTATGCCTTTTCTTTCAAAAATAACTACAACGCGGGCGGGGCCGCGGGCAAAAGCTAGTTAAGTATTCAAATTCATTTATTACAAATGTATCTGATCTACATGCTCTGAACACCAAAAAAAATATAAACACCTGAAGCACACCATCTTTACTCGTTCAGTCTGGACTGAATGAGTAAACGAGAAGTAATACCTGTTATAATACGCCGTACGATATTATTGTTTGGCATATTTCCATTGCGAGTAGTCGAAATGTGGCCCTGTAATGGCGGACATCTATGATTAAACGTTCAAAGTCTCAACGTTTGTCTTTGTCAACATTGTGTATATTGCTATTATACAAAGAACATTTTTTTACATTTTATAAGCTGTACACGTCTCTTAACGATCTTGAGAAGGGTTGGATGACAACAAGCGACGGAGGTCTCCTTTTATACGTTCTTCTAAAGGATTTTGTTCCCATGTCGCCGTTCAACCCAATATGGAAATATCTCTTTGCTCTTTGCCATATAAATATTTGAAGATGCATATTAAAATTCTCTTTTGGGTACACTATGCTGTAGATACTTTTAGTAGACAGATGTTGAGTTTTTAGACAATTTTAGATTATAGGTGTGTTTTTAATTTGTCGTCTCTCTGTATGGTGCAGACGTGAGTAACAGCCTAGAACCGCTATAGCTGTGAAGAGATATTCCCTCGCCTAGCGTGTTCTACCGCCTGTATCATGGCGAATGCTCTGAAGAATTGTTAAGTCATATCTCATCCTCTCTCTTCCACACCACAATCAATCGAAAAATCTGAGTACCTGAACACTATTAACAAATAGCTGAAATCAAATTAAAAGCCCAATCTATCAAATATAATGCTAGTATCTGGAGCAACTGATTCAAACACGAATCGATTACGAGCAATCCTCTTCACGAAGACTGCACACGCTTTAAATCTAGCCCGAGGCTCGACAGGCAGCGGGTAAACGTGTCGGTTGTCATAAAAGTCTGTTTCCTTGTTGCTGATAGGTGAAACTGCTAAACCTAGTTTCAGAATTGCAGGCAGCACGTAACAAATTGTAAAGTACGTCTCGAAGTCATATTGAACTATACTCAGCTTGAATGTTGCATGTGTATGACGTTCCGTGTGAAGTGCCATTACTAGTTTAAATATTGGCTGCAAGCTGTGACTTTAGAATCGAATTGCATAGCCCGAAAATTCATACTTGCAAATGGGACTGCTTAGTTTAAGAAATATTGTTTATATTCCTCTCATAAGTAAAGGCGTATCCAGCAGTGGGATATTGTATGTATTTTATATGTAAATTATTTTATAATGTAAATTGTAATGACAAATTACAAAAGACCTACGGCTGAGTTTCTTGGTGCTTCTTCTCAGACCAGTGGGCATTTCCGAAGCACCAGTAGACCTTAACATTATTATGACATGTAAGAAGTGCCCATAGTGGCCTAATTTACAAAATAAATGATTTGATTTGATTTGATTTGATATATTATATTTGTCGGTATTATTATTTTATATAGACAAATATTAAAAGAATTACATGATAGACACGCCTGTATTCCCCGAATACGGTCCCATAATGTGATAGGGGCAGCCTATACAATACCGGGTACAATTCCAGACTCCGTGCTGATACTGAGTGTTTCTAAAGAGAAAAACCCAATATCAGTTTACCCGGCCCGGGGATCGAACCCGAAACCTCAGCACAGCGGTCGTAACACATGCGCAATTACAACTGTGCCACCGAGGCAGTCAAGAATCATGATCTTAAATTATAATACTGATAGCAACACGTAAAAAAATTAAGAAACATTACCAGGCCCAGAAAAACAGCGGTATGAACTATACGTATTAGAATGATTGGTCACAGGAAGCTCTGGGCAGAGATGGAAGGATGTTGACACAAGGTGCAGTGGAACATTCAAACTAATGTGTTTGTGTATTATCGCCATTTTCATTTAACGAGAAAAATAGGCTTTCTCATAGAAGCTATAACGTGCTTAGTACAAAATATGTTCAAAACTATCATACCTCAAATAGAACAAATTTTGATCCTCTTCAATATGCACAACCCTCAGTTTACAAAAAAAAGATTTAATACTGAAAAAATCTTATAATCGAAATCAAGGTATTTATTACACTGCCATGTATATATAAATTACCATGCGCAGGTATGTGTAAGCAGTTCCCATATTGCGTAATAATGAGTTTTTTCCCTGGCAACTATATTGCGAGAATGTTTCACGCTACCCAATAATATAACAATGTATGTAGGGAATGTCTACCTCTGTAATTAATTAGAAATGTGCTCGAGTCGACGTTTTCGGAGCTCACGCAACCTTCGTGGCGGACCACTCATTAATATGAACTTAGCTGTACGTGGGACGGCAATTTCCGTTCGTGAGCGTTATTACATTATTTAAAAATACATTGTTTTATGTTTTTTCAACAAAAAGTGGCCTCGGTTTACTGAAAATTGAATTCTGACAGAAATGGATTTTCGAATTGTATTTGTCATTTTTAAATCTCACTCGAACTCAGCGTTGAAGGTAGGTTACCAACAACGTTAGGTAGACAGTCTAACAAATAACTTTGTTGTGGAGGATAAACGGACGGAGGAAACTTGGGAACCCCGGAGGCCACTTAAAACTTATGTGGCTTCGTTAACCATATTCCCTGTTGTTAACGTTCAGAATAATACAATAGTCGTATACAAGCTTTACTATTGTTTATTCCCTATTTTAATATTGCCGAACTTTATTAATCAAACTAGCTGTTGCCCGCGGCTCCACCCGCGTGGTAGTATTTTTGAAAGAAAAAGTATACAATCCCCGAAGTCAGCTTAAGCTATTACATCTTTCTATATTTATCCTATAGAAAACGTGCATTTTCCGGCAAATAAATAGCCTATGTCATTCTCTGATCCCTAAACTTCTACGATGCATAAGATCATTTCGATTCCTTGCTCTGTAAAAAACGAAAAATCTATCCCGCAGGAATAAGTAAGACATAAAATGAATATTTCACGCAAATTCGGGCAAATTGTCTAAAATGTCACATTTAAGTAAATGTATAGACAGTCGCTACAGATTTATATATTAGTATAGGTATTCACAATTAATGTATAAAAAAAATGTAATTTGATATATCTTTTTCTTATAACAGTGGAAAAGTTTTAATTTAATAGGGTATTTGACAATTTTTGAAAATTGATGGACATCGATAGAGGACGCTTCACTTATAGCCCCCGTAATATTTTTATTATTGAAATATACTCAATTTATATAAAATCCGTGATTTAATTTTTTCATATATAATTTCGCGCTAAAACGCGTTGTCACGTGACATTATCTCTATGTGACGTCATCGCACATCTACAAACATTCGTGACACCTAACAACATAACAAATTATTTGCATTTACATCTAGTTTTTCCACAAAAATTAATGAGCCAGCATATAAATATTGTTCAATGCCTTTGTGTAAAAACTCGACACTAAATCCCGATAAATTGTTCATCCATGTGCCAAAATCCAAAGTTTTAAGAAAGAAGTGGCAGATTTCGACTATCAGCCCTTGTAATGCCTTCTTCCATTCTTATAGAAGACTTGAAGACGAAATTAACACGTTTACACATCGAAAAATATGTTCTTCCTTACAATTTTATTTGTCGTAGGATGCAATGTTTATGTGCGATGTCGTCACGAGTAATGGCGGCCGGTATTGCTACGTTTTTGGCACCGAGTGATACAGATTAAAAATTCTAAATTTTAATGACGAAAATAAAATGTTTATAATACGTTTAAAATAAAAAAATGTATTTAATAAATATGATGGCCCACTTTCCTTTCTCCTAGTGCAGTTTTATATTTTTTGGTTACACCAGTCAAACACCCTATTCTGACAGCCTTCGTGGCGCAGCGGCCGAGTAGCCGGCTGTGAAACGAGAGGCTGTAGGTTCGATTCCCGCACCGAGATAAATGTTTGTGTGGCAGACAGATATTTGTTTCGGGTCTGGGTGTTGTGGGACCGTCGTCCCTCGTAGTTCTTGATACCAACGATACAGGTTTAACCTAGTGTGGGATCAGAACTATGTGTGTGACTGTTGGGTGTATTTATTTATATGAAAACATCAGTGGAATTAAATATACTGTTGTAACAATCGTGAATGTTTTTCTAGCTTCACAAGTACCTACTTATTATTAAACGCTCACAATTATAAACTAAATTAATAATTCACGAGAAATTTGGTTGGCTTGGAATGACGTTTGAAAATGTTGGATGTATTACTTTATTAATTTATGTGGAAAGAAAATATAATTGTATCAATTATGGAGATAAAATAATGTTACCAGTCAGTACAAGATATACCAATAAACGCCAGAGGTGCAACGAGTAATAGACCCCTCTCTACTAGTTACATAAATTTACATATCAAGCTGTGGAACAGTTTGCCAGCTACCGTGTTCGGTAGAACAAAGGACCAAGGATCATAGGTATATGATCCTGGGTCCTTTGGGCGTAGTGTGAAGAAGCTAAACAGAAGGCCGGCATAATTGTATCAAGTAGATATAGTTGTGTCTCGCTACTTTATACTCTAACTGAACTGCACTGCGCTTACCATCACGTGTGTGGTCACAGTACCCTGCCATGATAAAAAAAAATGTTACTAGCCTAGATTCATTGCCAATCTTACCAAACAATCTGTCATAGTTAAACAGTGTTTGAGTTGCTTCCTCAGATGTAAAATATCACTCAATATAGTAAGACAACTATCTAACTATTACAGAGAACATTTATTGGTGTGACGGTAAATGTTTAATATTTAATATAACCACTATTCTCTTTAGCATGTTAAATTATACATCAATATTGAAATACGAATTGTTAATGTTTAATACTTACTAAAATCCTCTGAAGTTTAGACGATTTCATTCTCAGAATTAGTTTTTAAAACACTTTGTTATGATTAAAGTTTTGGTCTATTGTTGTTTTAATAGTATTAATATTGTGATGCCTATGAGACGAACAGTACTTGGAAATATTTTATTGTATTTATTTATTTACATCTTAGCCTTATGTTGCGAATAGTATTCTTTGTATTATTGTTGTATTGTCCAGGTAATTATTTCGAGACTTTTCTGTAAAGAAATACTTTGTATCAAAATAAAATTCCTGTAATTCGCAAAAGCTTACCCGTAAAAAGTATTTTTATTAAATGTTATCCTACAACATAGTCTGATATCTTATGCTACGTCATTATTGGAAAAATAACATCATTATTTTGTGTCGTCGTGGCTTCTAGGATATAAGTAAAATAGTTTTAATGAAAGTTGCCTTATTTACATTCACAAGGTATAAAAGAGATAAGCGACTATGTATCTATTGTAAATAAAATCGCATCGTTGATCTCGGTGTACTAAAGATAAGAATCCTATAAGGTCTTAGGTTCAAATCACAAATCGAGAAATACGGCAATAAGCTCTCTGCTCGCTATATATCACATCATGGGACATGAATTAAGTTTGGCAAACCGTGGAGAGAAAAAAATGGTGCTTGCGTTATCGTTAACATGCTTTTTGTCTATGTTTCGATGCTAATTTCCAAAATGGTTGAAAGAATTGTCATTACTAACAATAAAGTCGGACTTACATTCTCTGATTTATTTTAATTTTAAAGTGCGTCTCGCACCTTATATGTAATGTATACTCACCTGCTTATTAAAATGTTGACTGTGGGGCAATCCACTTGCTGTACTTTAAGTGTGCATCGTATAAGCGTAAAAAAAAACGTCAGCACACAAAAGGTGTTTAACAAAAAACCTTTACAAGCATGCGGCACAGCATGCCAGGTGCGTAAAAAATACTTGAAAGCGACCTCCACACACCGTTTATAACTTCGTCGGTGTTACGAACATAGTGCGTAAGGCCGCATGCTCGTAGTGCTATTTTTTACGCGCCCTGCGTGTTCCGCCGCATAGGGGTCCGTGTTCAATACGCGAGTCCGGAAAAGTACCTAACGTGTTGCGAACAATATAGTTTAAACCTATTACAGAGGCCGCAACCAAACTTTTGATAAATGCAGTATATGTCTCTTATGCTTATAATATTGTAAGTTATTTGTTATACTCTCTCTGCTGGCAAATGTCACTTAATATAAAACACCACTGTATGACTATTACAGAGATATCCAATGTTTATGGGTAAGACCCTAACGCCCAAATAAATTATTGAAATTATGTAAATTAGATATAATATGTATTTTGTCGTTTCTGTATTGTGTGTGTGGAAAAATTAATGGTTTAAATGGTAAATACTTAAACGCTACTCAACAGGCCGGCCTTCTAACGGCTACTTATTTTGTATCACGCCATATAATGATGACAAATAAAAGGGTCTCAAATAAAAACGTTTAACACGATCTTAAATGCTCGAGTTACATTTGAGTATTTGGGCCTTAGTCTCTATAGTACGCGTATCTATATGCTACACTATATGATTCTTCCTAGTCAATCGGCACTTTAATGTAATCGGATCAGAGGGCAAAAGCAAGTTCTATTTAGGCTTTAATTGCTTTTTCCTATACTTGAAGTGTATCTGGATTTTTCTTACTCTTGACTTTGTCCTGTTGATATCTGAGTGTCACGTTTTTACAAGGAAGGAAACATTGTAACTTGGCAGCATTGTACTTTTTATGACGGCACTTCGGGTTTTGCTGTTGTGTCGCCCGGGACTAGATAACATTGCCGTGAATATTGTTTCGTTACAGGATTTCGTAAGAAGCTGATATTCTAAACTTTTCTGAATAAAGAACGTGGTAATTTATACATTTTCAAATAGATATATACATAGTTACTATTTGTTCAAGTTTAATTACCTGTATATTATAATAAAATTATAGAAAGATTTTTTCCCGCAATTTTGTATACTTCGAAAACGTTCTATTCTATTTATGTATTATTAATTAATAACTTTCCGATACTTTGATTTAAATCACGTATATTACAAGTTAATAAGAATGAAGACAAAGAAACTTCTTAAAGCCTTAAGCCAGTGTACATCCGGTTTTTCTCGAGGGTCTAGAGTTGGAGTACAATGTTTGGCCATTTTGCGGCCTTCTGAGTACTCTGACAATAGACCCTCGACCGCTTCTTCAGCTTCTTGCCCATGGCGAAGTGTGAAGAAGCAGGCCGGCATGATTGTGTTGAGTAGCAGGGGATAGATCGTCTCGCACTACTCGATACTCTAATTGGACCGCACTGCGCTTACCATCAGGTGCAGTGCGGTCACTTTGCCGTGCCAGGATAAAAAAAAACAAGAAGTAAAATTATGTTATGTTGTTCTTTTAAAATTACACCATAAACAATTTATAAGAAGACAGTACAAAGTCCTTAGTCCCTACACTATTGTTCGTACGGGAAAAACTAATGTTCCCCCGAATTTATTTAAATCATAACCCATGGAACATAGGGCGGCAATGTGTTGAATATTTATCTCTATAAGCGCCATGGATTCATCGCCGCCACGTATCCCGATGTTTGTTTTAGCTTCTGATATACCTTATGCATATCGAGCTTACTGTAGAAAATTACTTTTATAAAGATGTGATTGTATGTAGAATTTTATCTATTTCAGCCTCCGTTGCGTAGTTGGCGAGTAGCAGGCTGTGAAACGAGAGGCCGTGGGTTCGATTCCCACACCGGGACAAATGTTTGTGCGGCAGACAGATATTTGTGTCCGGGGTCTGGGTGTTGTGAGACCGAAAGTCCCTAATACCCACAACACAAGACTCGTATCTTAGTGTGGGGTCGGGGCTATGTGTGTGACTGTTGGGTGTTATTTATTATTATTATTTATTAAAAAAAAACTTTATTCGAAACCTGAATGTTCAATAAGATTTTATCTAAATTCATACAGATAAAAATGATAAGTATCTAGAAACTATAATACTTTTAAAATGTGCGATTGTATTGATCTACTACCAAATATTTCCGATGGTAAACAAAAGCTCTTGAACACAAAAAGCTAAATCAGTATTATATTGGGCAATACAATGCCACACAAATTCGTAAATAAACATATATTTGAGATGCAGCCGGCACGATGCACATACATAACGAACAGAATGAGTCGTGCATATTTTAGGAATCTGTATTCGCCAACAATTTGTACAGAATTCTACGAGCGAACGAGTGTCTCGCAAACATCGTACTCGAATCTGCACGGAACGTTTCTCCTGATATCCTGTAGGCCTACTGTTGAAATCAATTCCAATCTCGAACTCGATACAGTTTCAATTCCAATCTAGAAGATATTGGAACTTTTACTCAACTAAATGAAATAAAATATTTACGAACTAGCGATCGTAAATACTCAGTTTTATTTAGTTACTAAAAACTCACGTTAAATCGTGCGCTGGTTGCATTCAAGAGTGCCAATTGTACAGTTTTCGAACCCAATCCCATTTTAAATTGGAATCGAGGGTCAAGTAACCCTCCTGGACGGAACGTTTCTCCAAATGTCTCAATGGCATTCGATCATTTCATTCGCAAATGTTCGGTAATTTTCGTATTTTACGATTGTATTACTTAGCTGTGTATATGGCCGTGAAATAGGCATATACCCAACTACTTTCTTCAGAAATGTGTAATTAAATTGAAGCAATACAATGTCGAAATTCAACAGAATTCCATAATTGAAATGTATTTTCTATTAGTATTGTAATATACTCTGCTATTCATTACGTCTTTGCCTATTCTTAGTACTCTTTATGATGTTATTGTGCTACAATAAATTCAATAATTACTGTAGTAGTTGTAAGTTTTCCTCTGATTGTAAATAAATAAATTATTAAAAAAAAACTATACCGGTTATACAGAGTAGTTAAACCTGATTTCAATTAGTATTAAATGGAAACAACGCAATCACAAATATTCAATTCAGTAGAACTTATCCATTCTAATACTATAAATGCGAAAGTAACTCTGTTTGTTTGTTTGTTACCTCTTCACGACTAAACGGCTGAACGGATTGTAATGTATCTTTTTTCTCAAAAGCAACCTTGAAAGGGGTTAAATTGGACTTCAAAATTTGTATGGGAAATCCATAACTCCTCGACTTAGGGATCTGTAAATTCATATTTAGTCTTTTGGTAGGAAATAAAGAAATACGTGTTTCAACGTTTTTGAAAAATCATCCCTAAAAGGGGCAAAGTGAAGTTAAACTTATGGGGTATTCTTTAGATGCAATCTCAAGATTCAGGCACAACACCTGAGAGGCTGGACAATCGCTACAGGTGCCTCAGTGCAGAAGACAACTCCTTGGATTGTATACTTCTGCTCCTGAATATAACCTCCACGCAGGCGGAGTCGCGAGCAACAGCTGGTAGTCAATAAATATTTGCAATGAATACTGAATTCTATAGGTTCACGTCGGTTGCCATGTTAACATTTAATATTAATACATTTTTCTTTATGCTGTAAACCTGAAGAGAATCTGTCTGTGTTTCAAATCAGTGTATAAACTATTTGAAACATAACCAATGCTTATGTTTTCTGTGCGCCAATACTTTTTATAAGTGTAATTATGACTCCTGAAATCTGTGAAAAATTGTTGTTAGTAGGTACCTTAAATATTTCTTAGATAGAATAAATAAAACATGTTTTTTACTAGGGTATATACCAAAATATATCATCCCTTAAATGTCGCTGCGTCTATTTTTTTTCCATGTTAGTTTTCTTTATATCGTTATTCGTTTCGTCTTATACTATATACTACCAATCATGAACAATTAATTAAAAATTAAAAAAAAAAAAATTTTGTTCAATCAATTATCATCAACTTTATATATGTAATATATATGCAAATAGTGTTGGAATATACCTAGTGGCTTTTGTTAATTATCTAACTTCAAACTATGTCTAATACGGTCTCGGGTAACTATACTAATTAGAAATTCGAATATAATAATTGCGTAGTTTAAATGTTAAGCCTTTTATAGGATTACAACACATACTATTGCCGTGAAACACTTCGATTAGAGTGTTTTGTGCCTGAATGTAGCTTAATAGCAGCGATGGCCTGGTTGGATGCGGTAGGGACTGTCAAGACGAAAGTCGTATGTTCGAAAACCAAATGACATAAATCTCTGACTTTTCTAAGGTTACGTGTGAATGTTAACTATCGCTTGGTTTAAGGGTGAAAAAAAAACACATCGTGAGGAAACCGGCATACCTGAGAATTCTCATAAGAATTCCGAAGGTATGTGAAGTCTACCAACCCGTATTAGGCCAGCGTGGTGGACTAAATCCTATCCTTTCTCAATAGTAGAGGAGGCCCGTGCCCGGCAGTGGGGCAATGTTTGATACAGGACTAGTATTATTTATTCATTTATTATGTAATTTAATGTGGTCACATTGTACATGCTATTCAATTCATACGAACACGCAAGAGCTTAATTTTAGCTTGTTCTCTATTCATAGAGGCGCTGTTGAAAATGAGGTGTTTATGCGTTGACATGTTGTTTAAAATGTTTTTGTTTTGACGAACTTTTACGAGTTCTCTTAAAATTAATTTCAGATAAAAATTTAACTTTAAGTGTTTTATGCAGATACTGTATTTATTATCTAACTAATGGCTTCGTAAAAACACTAATTATCAAATTAAACAGTTAACTCTTGAAATCTACATACATATACACTCACGCCAGTAATCCCCGAAGGGGTAGACAGAGGTGTAACCAGTAGGTACACCCACTTTTCGCGGAATTTCGGTCCCATAATGTAATACGGGGCGAGTCTATGGCGATAGGCTTGCCTCCTATTACATTACGCTCTTAAAATCTTGCAAGTTTTTAGTGATTCAGTTGTTCAATACACAACACAAATAAAATACGTATCCCACAGTTGCCAATAGCAACTAACTCTATGATTATGCTTTGATTTCCCAAGCGAATTCAGTATGAAATTAAAGAGATCTATAAATACACTATCGTATGGAATTTCGCCCTCGATTCGTATTGATACGAACGTAAGTAATTTTACTTAATATTCCACAGTGAGTGTATTACCTGCCTCGTGTAGAGATTGAACGGTAAAGGAAATTTATTTTGATATATGAATTAAGAAATATTAACTCAGATAGTTTAATACTGTTTCAATGATGCAATGTAAATACGAGGAATATCTAAGCTACCGGTGGTGTTGTCATTGCTTTCTCTGAGTAATTGATGAATGGTTTATTTATTTATTTGATTAGCCAACAATTGAGCATACCAATACAATATTTTATCTATATCAGCTAAAAAACAAACTTACAGTGCAACAATTACTCACAGGCTAATACCACATACCATTTCTTTTAACTTTTTACAATACAATTATATCAAGCTATAAGCATTTGTTGTTTGTGTCGTTTTCTTTTATATTTTAAGATAGGACTTAATTATTGTTTTGTATATATCCGGGTGAAGTCATGTCAGGTCATCAGGCCGAGGTTGTGAGAGGGCTTACACGCCCCTCTCAGATCGCCAGATACAGCCAGGATGCATAGCGTGTAATAGTTCGGTAATAAAACACAAGATTAACACTTCAGAGTCTATTTGAAGCTACCACCGGTTCGGAATGCAGTTATCTACTAGGAAAGAAGCCGGCAATAAAACCTAGAGTTGCTCTTTTAAACATGTCACTTTTACATCAGTTTATAATTTCACTTTTTACTCATTCAGTCCAATAAATCACAAAAACGACAACGAGACTTTTATAATAATTTTTACATTGTTCTTGTCAAAAATGGCGGGCAGACTATGCCAATTGATATTTATTTTCAATAGATGGCGTTACTGGACTATTTAATTCAATTTATTTTCTTCATACTCCGATACGGCCATTCTGCAGTGCGATGCGCGCTCTGCATTGCTTGCTCAATCCCTTCTGTAATGCCGTCCTGATACGGCGATACCGCAGTGGGACGAGTACTCTGCACTGCTTGCTAGAGCCCTACTGGAACTTAAAATATCATCAGTATACACAGGCTAGGGTACACTCATAGTGCCCCTATGCCAACATTGCTAAAATTTATTACAGTTATGGTCCACCAGACATAGTAAAGATGCTAGCTAGTACCCACTGTTCTTTAAAATGATCAGAGTAAATGTTAATAAAATTTAACTGTCGGCTCATGATGCCAACAGCAAAATTTGTTAGTGGTACGTGATATAATTTGTTAAAAAGTTAATTTCTGGTTACTATGTGATACTAGCTTAACTTGTTAGAAAATATGTTACTGTTCACGACATGTGACAACAGTTCAATATGTATGCTCACTATTCGTGGCATTAGTTCAATGTGTAATGTTCAGTGTTAAAGGAAGGATAGGCCGGTGAGAGGTCGTAGCTGTTTTTCAACAGAGGTCCTAAGGAATTATAGGAAAGGTCGATGCTGTGCTCTGGGTGGCTCATCACACCGTGGTACACAGGGGACTAGGATAGGAATGACATATTGGACGCCGCTACACGTCAATAGTCATAATTGTTGTTTATAGCTTTCAGTTTTTAGCTTTTAGCTTGCAGCGTTTTAGCTTGTACCTTTGTAGCTTGTAGCTTTATTTTTAGCTTACAGCTTTTTAGATTACAGCTTTATAGCTTGCAGCTTTTTAGCTTTGAACCTTAAGCCTAAAACATTGAGCTTTTTAGCTTTTAGACTTTTTAAATTTTTCTTTGAAACATTCGGCTTTAAGATCTTTAGCTTTAGCGTTTTGTATGTGTGTGTATATGTGTGTTACACAAAAGAGAACAATATGAAATTGTTTTTAAGTTTGCGGCTTGTTTTTAAGCTTGCAGCTCATTTTTAAGGTTGCAGCTCGTTTTTAAGCTTGCAGCTCATTTTTAAGCTTGCAGTTTGTAGCTTATGTTGTACACAAATGAGATAACAATATGAAAGTTGCTCACCCAGTTTTACTGTCCCGTTGAATCAGCATGTTGGTTAGATATCAGGTCCTTACCACTAGTGAGAGCAAGGTTTTCAAAATACTTCGTGGCGCTCCGGCTCGGCTATTCTGTAGTGCGATGGATGCTCAGCATCACTTGCTAGATCCTTTCTGAAACTTAAAATATCATGAGAGTACACACAATAGCATAATTTGTGAGAAAATATGTTACTGTCCACTCTACGTGACAACAGCGTAATAGATTTTTTTTTTTTTCTTTTCTTTTCTCTATTCTTTTCGTTTTGTTTTTTGAGATTATTCGAATAATCATTGCCCATGAAAGGTACTGCGGCAACACGGCCATTCTGAAATGCGATGCGTGCTCTGCGTCGCTTGGCAGGCCCTTTCTCAAACAGATTCTGAAACAGATTTATAATCAAAACCGAGCTTAAGTATTTCCACAGAACACATAAGCACAATTATTAGAATGCATTGTAGCATTCAAATTATTATTCTTAGTAATCTGTTCACTCAATGTGACCACAGATAAATATTTAAAAATTACTAGTAAATAAGTAAGATTTGCTGTACATAGGAAAGTGAGTGATGTTTTTTTTTTTTTTTTTATTATTTTTGTTTTATCAGTGCAAATGCTCCACGCATTAATGCCTGATTTGATTTCTCGTAGACAAGGATGTTGCTGTGGTGCTGAGCGGTCCTGAACGCCGTGGTCCACAGAGGCTCTAAAGGAAATGGGAACTAGGGCGATGCTGGGGCCTAGGCCCTATATTTATGACCGTGGTCCCCAGAGGCTCTAAAAGAATAAGAAATAGAATTTGTCATAGACAAAGATGTTTTTTTTTTTTTTTTTTATATCAGTGCAAACGCTCCACGCATTAATGCCTGATTTGATTTCTCGTAGACAAGGATATTTTTTTTTTTTTTGTTATATCAGTGCAAACACTCCACGCGTTAATGCCTGATTTGATTTCTCGTAGACAAGGATGTTACTGTGGTGCTGAGCGGTCCTGAACGCCGTGGTCCACCGAGGCTCTAAAGGAAATGGGAACTAGGGCGATGCTGGGGCCTAGGCCTTATATTTCTGACCGTGGTCCCCAGAGGCTCTGAAAAGAGTTAGGAAGAAAGCGGCGAATATGAATTGTAGTCTTACTATTTTGTAGTTTATGATGGTATCAACCAGTGAACAAAGACAAGCCAATAACTGATTTAAAATTCACAATTATTTTCAGTTTAATTATTGATTGTCAGTTTATGATCTAGGAACACATAAGTACTAACAATCACAATGTTATTGAAATAAACTATTATTTAAACTGCAATACAATTTACAAAGTGTTACAACTTGATTAACTTTCTGTATTGACTAAGAGTAGTTATTAAGATTTGTTTTATATTGTAAATTTGAGAAAATTTTAATATTTGTTGTGGTTACAGTAACACTAAATCTGTAACCATAATATCACTGCCTAATTAGCAGTTAAACAAAAACTTCAAATATTAATTACAGTACCATCAGTTTTAATAAAACTAAAAGAAGAATTACCATCAGATTTTAACACCAGAAATTAAAACAAAAATCAATAAGGTAGGAAATAGAACCTGGTATTTTTAACTTAATGAATTGTTTAGTTTATCAGAATGAACAAAATTAAAACTTGTCCTGTTAATTTTAAAACCAGAAGCGGCTCACCAAATTTCAAATACATCCATGAGAAAATGACATATGTAGGTAGGCAGGCAAACAACCAGCTATCTCAGTACTTGCACTGTCAGAGAACCGCCTCAACAACTTCACAGCGCCAGGGGACACCATCCACAGCATATGGAATTTGAAACATCAAAATCATTAACACAGTAATCATCGACACTTCATTTTGACTATCGTTTAAACGATTTAGTTTGGAACATAAAATAAATCAAAATGATTTACAAAACAAACAAAGTTTATTCTGGCTTGAATTTTTTCACCACCTATTACCAGACATATTTATAAAGCCTTGTAAGGCCGTAAGATGTATGCAACCATTGCCTAAACCAACTAAAAAAATAAAAAATGATGCGTAATCTGTGCTCTGCCGTGGCGGCCATTGGTGTTGTGAAAGTGATTATTTATTGTGATTTTGTGTGTGGATTTTATATTATATTAGGTGAGTTGAACTTCTAATAATTGTTTTATCGATTGATTCAATAAATATAAATAAATATATTGGTTTTCAAGTACTTTTTCCATTTCGAAAACGAGACTATATAAATCGTAATTTTCGGTTATTTTGAATACAGTTTTTACATAATAAAGTTGAAATAAGCATTATAATCACATACAATGATTGTTTTAGTAAATATCTGCATGTTATTTTGATAAAACTTTTAAAATAATTTACAATAAATATCGGTTGGTGAAATTCAAATTACGACGCATCACTAAGTGGTTATTTCAAGGCCCTTTTTTGTATACATAATCCGAGCAGGAACAAAGAAAGGTTTGTTTTTTCGTTAGCGTGTCTCTTCTGTATGAAATCGAGTAGACTATTAAAAAAAAATACGGTTACAATTTTATATTATTCCAACAACAAGTCGCTCAACACACGATTTCGCATTTTCACAATTATCGCAATTTCCTAAAAGGCGTAATGCCGAGTTGGTTTTGCAGGCATCACAATACAATGTAGTTATGAATACCCTTCAGTTTTCTTATGCCGTTTAGAGAACGAAGTTCCACACATTATAACTATTTTTATGGACTGTTTACCATGTTACTACCGCCAAGTTTGACATTCCCGCGTTTTACGCTTACGTCAATAAGGACATAAATAAGTTGTCAAAATTTGGGGACACGTGGGACAGGTTAAGGGACTTACTATAATTTATAAACATAGCACATCCAAATGATTCTCAACATTCGCAACCTTGAAATTTACTGGAGACTAGCAAATTTACAGTACCATTGAGCACTTTTTACCAGGTGTAACGCAGTAGCATATTACACTTTACCATCATTATTTTATTTCAGATGATAGAATTTCAATAATTTATAACTTTTTGCACATCCCCACAAAGTGCATAAAACTAATGATTAATGTTTTCCAAACTCTCAAACAACAAAAATAACATGGTACGAGACTGTAGGAATTACATCACCTGATTTACAATAGTGGATGTCGAGTTCAATCCTGCTTCTGATATCCGGGTGAAGTCATGTCAGGTCATCAGGCCGAGGTTGTGAGAGGGCTTACACGCCCCTCTCAGATCGCCAGATACAGCCAGGATGCATAGCGTGTAATAGTTCGGTAATAAAACACAAGATTAACACTTCAGAGTCTATTTGAAGCTACCACCGGTTCGGAATGCAGTTATCTACTAGGAAAGAAGCCGGCAATAAAACCTAGAGTTGCTCTTTTAAACATGTCACTTTTACATCAGTTTATAATTTCACTTTTTACTCATTCAGTCCAATAAATCACAAAAACGACAACGAGACTTTTATAATAATTTTTACATTGTTCTTGTCAAAAATGGCGGGCAGACTATGCCAATTGATATTTATTTTCAATAGATGGCGTTACTGGACTATTTAATTCAATTTATTTTCTTCATACTCCGATATATATAAAAGAATATACATTCAACTGCCTGCAAAACGCAATTATGGCCATATTAATATTTATATTATCAGACCCTGATTACCATTCGTAAAACAATTACCTACTCACTGGACTTTAATGAGCTTAATCGTGACATATTTGCTAGGTATGGCTGTGGCCCCACGAGGCGGCCTGCGTATTGGCCGGCACCCTCCCTTGGGAGTTGGACGCAAAACTCCTCTCGTCCGCGTTCTTCTGGCGGGAGGAGGCGTCCAGTCGCCGTCAGGTGAGACTGGCCCCGAGGGAGATTGCGGCCCGATTTCGCAGAACCGCTGTGGAGGAGTGGCATACCAGGCTGGAAAGCCCAAGTGCGGGCTTGAGGACCGTCGCGGCAGTGCGTCCTGTCCTAAAGAGATGGCTAGACAGGCGCCACGGTGCACCAACTTTCCGTCTGACGCAGGTACTGACGGACCACGGATGTTTCGGTTCGATCCTGTGTCGGATCGGAAAGGAGGTGTCTGCCGTGTGCCACCATTGTGGCAACTGCCACGAGGACACGGCCCAACACACGTTGGAGGAGTGCCCAGCCTGGGACGAAGAGCGCAGCGCTCTCAGAGCAGTCGTCGGAGGAGACCTCTCGCTGCCGGCCGTGGTGTCGTCCATGGTCGCCAGCCGGAGGTCCTGGCGTGCGGTGGCCCACTTCTGCGAGAGCGTCATCTCGCAGAAGGAGAGTGCCGAGAGGGATCGGGAACGAAATGATCCCTCCCGCCGCCAGGAAGACGTAGGAGGCGCCGGGTGGACGACTGAACGGCGTCTCCCGCCCTGTGGAATGGGGGCGTTTAGAGAATTCTACCTCGGTAACCCCTGCCTGTCGTAGGAGGCGACTAATTGGGGCCATCGGGGGGTCGCGGGCTCGCAGCGGGGGGCTGTCAGCCCGAATCGATGCACTCCCAGTTCGGAGCATCGTGCGACCCCGAGATGGACGGCAGCGCGTGTGGTAAGGCCCGTTCGCTGTCGTTGTTCGGTGCGCGGGGGCTCCTAAGCCCTCCCATGGAGATGGGCTGCTACGCAGCACCGCGCAGGGGCGGTTCCGGCAGCAATTCTAGCACTCCTTAGAATACCCCGGGATCGCTCCGTAAGCGCCGAAGAAGGCCACCGCGGGGTTTTAGCTGGTAGTGTCGGGTGGGGTGTACATAGGGGGTAGGGACTCGGCCCAGCGGCTGCCCGGATAGCCATCATCCGGGCGAGGGGGATGCTGGGTCGTAAGACCGGCTAGTCCAGCATAACCGTTTTATTCTTATTCCACTTCCCCCCGGAGCGGGCGGTAGTAATAAAACGCTTTCCCCGCGACAACAAAAAAAAAAAAGGTATGGCTGTGGCTTGGTTGCAATTGATGGTAATGCAAGGTTTCTAGACAAATAATACAAACCTTTTAAAAAAATCACATCCTAATCGAACCATTTATTTCGCCGGTACTACGGCACCGACAAACACACACAGACAGACGAAAGTTAAACTTATTTCATAACACTCTTCTTTTTCGTTAGGGGTTATTGTAATATATATCAGAGAGTTAAATAGACAGCAAAAACATGCAAATGGAAATGTGGAAAACTGAAAGAATATTATTGTGTTTTCTTTAAAATCTTATTTCTCCGCGAAGTGAGCGAGGAGCTTCTTATTACATTCATTTATGCAAATGAAAACATTTTGCGGAACAAATTATATCAAATTGCATAGTTCCTGGACGTACATCTTGTTATGCAAAATTTCCCGTTTCTCAAATAAATTTAATAATGAGATGGGTGGATACTCGGTATTTATTCATTTATTGTGAGTTAGATCTCAAAGGCTTTTCAACCAATTACCGAAACTATCATATTTTGAACTTTATGTTGAACTTTCATCGCGGGAACAAAAGGTACATACTTACTATAACATTGTCTGTGTACGAAACTGTACCTGAACGAACAGCTTAGAATGTTCCGTCTGTTTCGAGAATGCTATTAATATTTTAAACTGGAGCATCTGGTCTATAGAATTGAACTGAAGATAAAAGAGGACAAAAGGTAGATAGATATTGTTAGACGATTTTCTCATTTTCATTTTAAAGGGATAAATTATTAATAACTTAACTTATTTAATGAATTTAATTACCTATTTAAAGATAAATGCATGAGCTACTAAGACTTGGCATGTCCGGAGATAATAAATGAGTAACTTTTATAGTTATTAAGGATTTTATTTCGACACATATTTAAGTTTATTCAACTCAAAACGTCTCCAGTTGAACTTACTTAAATAAAATGTAACTTTGACGTTGGTATAATTCCAACTTCCAAGTTACATTTCATTTTATTATCCTGACTTAAATAAGAATAATGCGGACGTCAGGGGTATTTGCACGTTAATTAAGTTCAAATATTTGGCTCGTCCCTAAATTGTGCCGCAAAAATGACGCCTACCGGCAATCTCGTTTAAAAGTTACGATAAACGCCGTGATAACTTCGTAAATCGAGTCTATTACACTAACTTGGTAACTTGTAATTTATTTTGTCCTAAGTTTCAACTATCCGCGCCGAACTTGGATGAAATAATGTACAACTTAAGTTTAAACAGGTTGCTCTTAGTCGGGGTAAAGAAAATAGAAATATTTTTTAATATATTTCTTAAAATTTTTACGGGTACTGAAAAATTTACATGGGCACTATGTTGAAGGGAATATAGTTTTGTAGTTGATTGTATTAACTTTATAACACTATTCAGGGTAGTCAATACGTAAAATAGAATGTTCTAAGTACTCATTAGAGTTTACGTTTTTTTTGTCGGGGGTCTTGAGTTGGGGTACGTTTTTTGGCCGTTACGCGGCCTTCTAAGTACTCTGACATTAGACCCTCGACCGCTTTTTCACCTTCGTGCCCATGGCGTAGTGTGAAGAAGCAGGACGGCATGATTGTGTTGAGTAGCAGGGGATGGATCGTCTCACGCTACTCGATACTCTAATTGGACCGCACTGCGCTTACCATCAGGTGCAGTGCGGTCACATTGCCGTGCCAGGATAAAAAAAAACGTAATAGTGATTGAAAGACACGAAGTTCTGTCAATAGTCCCCAATGACTGCACATTGTTTATTATAGTGTTAGGGTAGCTCCAATTTATTAGTAATAACGAAGGTATATCAAAAGTATTTTAGAAAAATAACCACGGGTAGATTATTAAGTTTTGTAGATTAACGGGGTGAAGAAGATTCGCATTGCAATAAAAGAGACCGAAAAATCTTTAAATAGCGATTCAGTTAAGTTGCTAAAAGTAGTTTATACAAGTGAAACCACTTTGGAAGTTTACAAAATGCATTAATCACATATTTTTAACACACTCTGTGACTCTTTATTCGTACAATTCATATTTATAACTTTAACAGATATCGCGTGTATTTTAAGGAACTCTTTATTTTTTGGCACTCGATTGCCTGTTAAGCTTCGCAACTAAAAGCTTTTTCCACTATTCCAAAACCGTGAGCGTTTAATTACAGCGCATGGTAAGCCTTATGTATGTACGCCGAATGATGAAGTTATGAACTTGCTATGTTGGAGCTTGCCAAGTTTTCACAAGTTTGATTTGACATTTAATTGTTATATGACTGTCGTAGTATGGATACGTAGTGTAAGGGTACTTTAGATTTTATGGAAATATTTGTGGGTAGATTGGATAGGTTAGGACTCGGTGGGGAAGATTTGTTATAAAAAGGAAAGCCTCAAACTAGTGGGAGTGTAGCTCAGTTCTAATCAGTGTGCGTACAGTCGTTCTCAGTGTAGTAGTGTTTAATCGATGATGGCTAATAGTAGGTAGATAAGTTATTCTTTGGTTTAGAGTTTTAAAATAGAATGAATTTATTGTCAATTTAATTAAAGTTTTTTTTTTCAAAATATATTTTTGCCGTTCTACAGTTTTGACAGCCACCGTAGTCCAGTAGGCGAGTAGCCGGCTGTGAAAAGAGAGGCCGTGGGTTCGATTCCGACACCGGGACAAGTGTTTATGTGACAGACAGATATTCATATTCTAACTAACTGAAAATATTCAAAACAACTTATAAATAACCTGATTGCGTTTTGAATGATTTAACTTCTGATTATTTTAATCAACCCACGCTAACTTATTATTACGTTATTAACTACTCTATTCTGATGATACAAGATAATTGTATAGTTTCGCTTCATGCAGTTTCGTATGAAGACTCTCGATGCTTCTAAGACAGGTAATCTCAAACTCCTAGAGACTGTGCTTAGCAACAAGTGTTGTTACACAAGTTTTGCGTGCAATATAGCTGTTGTAAGCTAAATCACCGCAGAGGAAACATTGCTAATGCATATTGAAACTCTATAATATACAGTCAAAACAAATCAAATTGTAACATAAATCCAGGTGAAAAGCCTTTTTAAATGCAACATTAAATTAAAAACATTATCAAAAAATATTAACTTTATGTCGAGGAAAATTATGGTTTGTACAAAGATAGTTTCATACATACGTATACACTCACGCCTGTAATCCCCGAAGGGGTAGGTATAAGTGTAACCAGTACACTCACTTTTTGCAGCATTTATTACAGTCCCAATGTGATAGGGGGCGAGCCTATTGCCATACCGGACACAATTCCAGACTCCGGGCTGATACTAAGTATTTCTAAACAGTAAAACCCAATATTACCTGACCCGGGATCTAACCCGAGACCTCAGAACAGCAGTCGTAATGCATGCGCAATTACAACTACGCCACCGAGGCATATAGTTTTATTGTAAGCAATGCTTGAGTTCATCACAGTATAATTTTAGTGTATGCATTCTTCTTCTTAGTCGTGCACTCTTGGCAAAGTGGTCGTGGTTACGGCGGGTCCAGAATCCTTTGTAGTAGCCGCTTTCGCGATGCGTCTCCATTGATCTCTGTTCTGAGCGTTGCGAGAACATTCCGTCATTGTAAAGTGTGTGATGCATTTAATGAGGTCAGACCATCTTGTCGGAGGGCGGCCACGGGATCTTTTGCCTTCCATTATACCTTGCACCACCAGACGCTCCATTGAGTCTTTATTGCGGGTTACGTGTCCGAAGAACTTGAGTATTCGTATTTGCACAGTCTACGATAATATCGATAGTGTATGCATTAGGATTGTATCATAACTTTATGTTTCAATTGAGGTCCCTAAGGGGGTGCGTTATTCCTATGACATGCTATATATTAACATTACGATAACTGGATGCATATAGATCAAACTAATGTTTATACACATGATCTAGAATTCATTTTTGTTAATTCGCAAACCGGCCCAGGTACACAAATTAGATTTAAAAAATTGCGAACTGCTTAATAGGAAGAAATTATTTAGTTAATAAATTTGAAATACCATTTTCATGGGGATTTTTGTGTATCTTATGTCCTATGGCTTAGCGTAGGTAAGCTATGGTAGTAAATATATATCAACGGTAGGCAGCGGCTTTGCTGTGCCCTGGCATTGCAGAAGTCTATGGGCGGCGGTGACTACTTACCATCAGGTGGCCCGTCTGCTCGTCTGCCTATCGAGGGACTAAAAAAAAAAATATTTTGGCGACTTGGTTGCGAAATATGTTTATTACTTACACATACGAAATTTTAATTAGGATATACTAGAATTATAAACCTTCCGGAAAATAAAGGTCCGAAGAGATCTCAACCGAACTGTAGGTACGAGCGGTACGGTTTTGAAAATTGTGTCTGTTTATTTATTTGAACTAGTAAAAGGTACACAACACCTAATTAATATTAATTCCAAAAGTATAGAATCGTGTGCATACCACTTGATTAACAGTTTACAATTACAGTCTCCATTAAATTAAGGAATAATTAGTCTTCAGTTTTGTTTTCAATTTTAAACGTAGGTATATCAATCCTAACCGTATTTTCTTCTATAATAGTGAAGTAGTTTAAGTGTAGTAGTATTTGTGAATTAATATTATATAATGTTACGACAAAAATACAAAAAACCTACGGCTGAGTTTCTTGGTGCTTCTTCTTAGACCAGTGGGCATTTCCAAAGCACCGGTAGATAAACTTAATCTTAACCTGTCAAAAGTGCCTCTTGTGGCCTAATTTACTAAATAAATGAAAGTAGCAAGTACTGTTGGAAGCAGTATCAAGCCAAGCAGAAACTAAAATTACAAGCATAATAAGCAAGTCAAAAAAGTCTAGAGGTTCAATTGGCCTTAAGCAATATGGTACCACTGCCTAGTTTCAAACTGACGTGAAATGGTAATATACTGGGTGGGTTTCCATGGGTCCAAACACATAGGTATTCCAATTTATTTCCTGAAAACCTTTAGACCTTGGTGATATTGTTTTCATGGAAATAGATCACGTACCGTCATATAACCCACTCGCTAGTTGGCTGGTCTTTGGCAATAGACAGATAAAATACCAGATAGTGGCGTAGTGGGAAAAAGCGACTCATCAAGTCGGCATTATTGTGTTGAGTAGCGATGGTTATATTGCTACTAGGTTCTCTACTTGGACGCCACTGCGCTTAGCATAAGGTGCAGTATTGTCACTTGGCCGTGCAAGGATAAAAAAAATATATTTTATAATGAATTATTTTGCAACAATTTTATTTTCTTTTAATATAAAATGCATACAGTAGATCTTAACAATGCCTTAGTGGATACGGAACGGGTTCAAGAACACGTAATTAGATAGAAACGATGTTGCCCAATGAGCCAATTACTGAGCCAGCGGAGCGAGGACCACTGTCTAACGACCGAAAGCCAAGCAACAATAACATTAGGACTTTCTGGCTTCTCTTAAGCTTATCATGTTTGTGAACTGGAAAAGAAATGTGTATTTTACAATTCTACTTAGATTATTATATTATTATTTGGCAGCCTCTGTAGCGCAGTGAGTGAATAGTAGTCAAATGCAAGGTCGGGTCCCCGCACTGTTACAAATTACTGTCACTCAGAAATATTTTTTTCTGAGCTGGGTGTTGTGAGACTAAAAATATCTCGTACAACCTGATATCATCATAAGATTGATGTCTTAGTTTAGGGTCAGGACTAAGTGTGTGACTGTTGAGGATATTTATTATACGAGAAAAGTATAATAGCCAGACCATTATAAGCTGATACTGCTGATTTCTGGATCACTGCAAGGGTATATGGACACTCATTGTTTGGTTGCGAAAACATCTTTATGATATAGATACTATTTACACCCTTATAATTTCATCATTGTTACTGAACCTTTCTAAGGTCTTCATCCAAAAAATAACACTTTACGGAATTCTCGCAGATAAATTGCAAAAACGTTTTTGACATTAAGCTAGTGTTTTGAGATGTCCTAACAATTTTCTTTTTTTTGTTTCAGGTATGTTTGAGAAGCCAAGTTAAATGTAATAGATTATTACAAACCGGAGTGAGAACAAATTCTGCTCCAGCAGTTAATCAATTCTTGAGGTCATGTATTACATGGACGTTACACGATAAACAATCATGAAAAACAAGAAATTGATTGACGAATCAATCGATAATTAATACTAATGGGCTAACGGCAAGCAAGGGATTAAATAAAAAAACAAGCTTAGTGAAAATATAAATAAAAAGTGAATTTGAAAGTGGTAGATCCACGCTGTAGACATATTTGTCTACAGCATGAATGGGAAGGCTCGACCGGGGTAGTACCACTGTCTCACTGAAAACCAACGTAAAGTGACAGTTCACTGTCGCGTTTCGCAAGGTAAGTGAGATATCCGGAAGCCCAGATTCCCCCTTCTCTTCCTTAATCCCTATTACTGTCCTTTAAGGCCGACAGCGCATACGTGATACTTTCTGTATTGTGGATGTTCATGGGTGGTGGAGATCACTTAACATCAGGTGACCCACTGGCTCGTTTGTCAGACTATGATATAAAAAAAAATTAAGTGTATTTAATACTCACAACGACGAAAACATATTCATATCGGGTAATAAAGGGAGTATGCGTTAAGTTTAACGGTAGGCAGTGGCTTTGCTGTGCCCTGGCATTGCGAAGTGAGTATGGAATTTGTGTAGCGTACTTACTTATCAATGACGTCATTTGTAAGTATAGTACCCTCCCTTTCAAACAAGACATTTAAAGGCTTACTTTACTCTAGCTTAATTTTAACTACATTATAATTTTGTTTTCTGAGGTCAGCTCTATTTATGGTCAGAGGCATATAAGAAAACAAAATAAATCAAAGCCTGATTATTTTGATTCAGCGACTATCCCAGCCATAATAATAGTAAAATGGTTTACAATTCTGTTAAGAACTACATAGTATGGAGACACACAAGACGATATATACCTAATATATACATTTCGGCGAGTGTGCCTTGGAATTACATAATTTAATTCCCCCAACCCCTTTCCATCATCGGACGACAAGAGACTCGGCGAAGCGTCATCGATACATGGTTGATATTCCACCAGTGCGCACGAAGCGTTTTGCTAGTACATTTATCACGCGCACCGCTAGAGAGTGGAACTCTTTGCCGGAGTCTATATTTCCCGAAAATTATGACCTGGGTATCTTCAAGTCAAGAGTGAATAGGTATCTTCTAGGCAAGCGTGCTCCACCGTAGACCACATCATCACTTTCCATCAGGCGAGATAGTGGTCAAATGCAAGCCTATTACGATAAAAAAAAAAAAGTAACAAATAAACACTAGCACATTATAGTTAGAAACAGGTAAAGAACTGTTCGGTAAATACCGGCATGTATTTTAATGACGCGGCACTTAGGTACATGTATCAGGTACGATCTACTAAAGATAAAACTACTCTGACAAAAATACCGCGTGACAAAAGCAATCTTGTCACGCACCTATCCCTCTAAAAATAGAAACGTGACATCGCATAACGTAAGCAAACAAAACAACATAAAAAGTAACTTTACCTATTTTGTTAAGGGCGAACTATGAAAGCATAAAAACGTTAAAGTCCGTGGCGACTGGCTACATGACTTTTTGCGGATGCTGGATCGTCGCCAACGGCATACAACGCTGTTATGAGATTGTACTAGGCCGGAATTACCTTAACAACACTACAATAACGCCGCCTTATTTATGGCGGCACACCCCCAAGACAATTCAGTGTCCACATAATATTCGAGCAACTATTTATTTATTTATTTATTTATTTATTTACTATTAAAAATATAAACCCATAACAGCAGGTGCCAAAGCGGGATTATACTAGTGAAATACTTTCGGAGAAAATGGTTTTGCGGTCTTTGTGATCGAGAAAACGATTTATATGAGTGCTTATCAATGGCTGTAAAGATTAGTGATTTTCTATGACAGACTCCGTGGCGCAGTTGGCGAGTAGTCGGTTGTGAAGCGATAGGCCCTGGGTTCGATTACCACACCGGGACAATTAGTGTTTGTGTAACAGACAGACATTTGTGTCCGGGGTCTGGGTGTTGTGAGACCGAAAGTCTCTCGTAGTCCCTGATACCCACAGCATTATTTGTTAGTTTCTATGCTGCTCCTACGTTTTATATGCCAAAGATTCAGAAGCTAATATCTACCTAGGCACATGATATACGTTTAGGTGTACAGAACCTGACGATTTAGTTAAACTAATTTAACCATTAGGTAGCGTGCTAGCGTGTTGTACCGTCTGTATAATGGCGAATGCTTTGAAGAATTGCTTAAAGTTATCCTCTCCCTTCCACACCGGAACCACGGGTACTGGCTTGCGCAGCCACAGCTTCATGGTGTCTACTACTCCGGTCTGAACCAAGAAGTTCGCAAATCTGTATCTTTGCCGCACTAACCATCAAGCGGTAGAACAGTTTACCATCTACCGTGTTCTATATGATCCTTCAGTAAAAGCACCCATACATAGTTTATTTTCCTATCCCATTCTCTGGTTTCTTTTACAAATTGTAAACGTTGTTACAGTTTTTTGTTAAGTTATGTTAAGTCACATTTAGCGCCAGAAAAAGTAACACGAAACATTGTATAACTAAGATAAGTAAATACAACATTGATTAGTCTAAAGTAAATCGAGTGATCTACATATTTGTGGGTCGGATATTTATCGTATTTGAATATTTCATGTATGAATATAAGTCTTGGCTACCATATATCACAAGCTTTGAAGTTGCAATCCAATCCACAAACGCGGGGAGCGGTTTTATTTTAACTTTTTTTGATAATACATTGGCTTTGCCGACCAATTCGAATCCAATTTACATTTCAATCGCGGGCTTCATGTAAAAACATGAGCCGTACTGAAAACGTTGATGCGTTCTACGGCTACGCGGCTTATGAAATAATGTTACAAATATATTGCTAGCATAAATCCAATTTATTTTATCCAGGTCGAATGTTCTGGAATGTTGTGGAACCATAATTTCACAATATTTTCGTTTAAGATATACGGAGAGCTTATTTAGAAATCATTTTAGTAGAATGTAATAAACAGCTCAGTTCCCTGGACTGTTTTTACGTATGTAATAATATATTTTATATGCAAATACATAATTTGTTGATCATCATCATTTATGGCCTTTAGAGTCTGAGAAACTGCTGAGTACAGGCCACTCTCATGTTATGCCAATTGCTATAGAATAGTCCCATCCAGGTTCTACCTCCGAGATGAACTAGGTCGTCAGCCCCTATTACGTTATTATTTGGTTTAATATATGTGTACATATCATTTGTTTTATTGCTCGCATTTCATTATCTGTGAAATTTTGCATTTTTATTCAACCCATAAACATAATAACATTGATAGGGTAGTAATAAGTTCGGGTAGATGGATAACGCAGCGTTGGACGTCCCCCTACAAGGTAGACAGACTACCTCGTAAAGGTCGCAGGAACCCGCTGGATGCGGGCCGCTTCTGACAGGTTGGTCTGGAAATCTTTAGGGGAGGCCTATGTTCAGCAGTGGACGTCCAAAGGCTGAAGAAGAAGATGGATAACACTGAGCGGGGTAAAGGTTTTCAATAAAAGACAGCGCCTCAGCATACTCTCAGTCTTGCGCGATTTGTGCTCTGTTCAAGTAATCCGATTGCAGCTCAATTAGTGTGCAGTTATCTTCAGTGTAATGTGTGTTCAGTCTTTTTTCATAATAGTACAATATAACTAGTATTCTCGTATAATCTGGCCCATTTTTCCCAAATAAAAACCATCATAACTTACATAATGTACCTGGGGAGCTATAAATATTTTTCAGGAAAACATCTGCAACAGGGCCTTAGATATTCTCGATCGTGCATCCGATATGTATGTTGGTTCCTCTTATTTCGCAAAATTAGTGTCATACTCTGTTTTATATTAGGTTGTGGATCAAAATGTTTTTGAATTAAAAACTGCTTTAGGCGCATTGGGTAATTTTTGGATGAATTAAATCACGTCACCAATATGCAAACAGTATGTAAGCCGATTTGAAAAGCATTTTTAATATTCAGGAATAATGGAGCTTTTTATTAGTGAAACAATTAGTAGGCCCAGAGATTATCAATTTTAAAATCCTTTATATTCCTAAGAAGTTGAAGACTCAAGTTCTAGACTACTAACATTTCTAAAGCATTGCTGTATCCACTCGGAAAGAAAGATATAAATCTTCTTTCGCTTCAGACTCTTTCACGGAAACTGAAGCGAAATTTATTTCCATAATGAAAAAATCGTTTATAAACACAATGTAAAAGTACCTATGTTTTTCGCACACATCTTTATTTGCTACGCTTAATAATGTACGATGCGTCATGGCAATCATTTACAGTAGAGATAAAGGAACGAACACATTGAAAGGCCAGGTTTAGGCTGACTACTAAAATATGTGACTGGATTTATTGCGGAGAAAACAAAATGTGAAAAAGCGGGATTTAGTAACCTGAACAAACGTCGAGATTAATGACAATAATTTATTTTAATGCTTGTAAGAATGTGACCTTTAAGGTAAGACAACATTTTGTTTATATTGACGTGGTTTGCTTCTATTAATTACGGGGACAACAAAAAATGCCATCTGAAATACTTTTAAAGATATAACAATACTAGCCCTGTGCACGGCCCTCCTGTACTAATGATAGGCCTTACTCCACCACGCTGACCTAATGCGGATTCACATACCTTTCTTCTTACCTTTACCTTTCTACCTCGACTACCTCGGTGGCGCAGTTGTAATTGCGCATGCGTTAGCGACTGCTATGCTGAGGTCTCGGGTTCGATCCCCGGGCCGGGTAAAGCGATGTTGGGTTTTTCTATCCAGAAATTCCCAGTATTAGCCCGGAGTCTGGAATTTGTGCCCGGTATGGCAATAGGCTCGCCCCCTATCACATCATGGGACCGAAATTTGGCGAAAAGTGGGTGTACTAGTTACACCTCTGCCCACCCCTTCGGGGATTACAGGTGTGAGTGTATATGTGTATGTGCTTTACCTTTCTTTCTTCATATGTAGGCTTTATAAATTGAACAAACATTACACAAGCCTCAACATAGATTTAATTACTTTAATCCAACACATGCATGGTTGAATTCTTACTTAAAAATGCATGAAGATAATATCTGTTCCCGAATGTATTTTGAAAGTGTGCTAGCACCGCGTCGGCTTTGGAGATAAAGTTGCTAAGCGCAGAGCCCGCGTTGTAAACTAGTTTTATTCGGCCATAACAATGGTCTCGCGAGCCGGAACATGTCTCATGTACCCTCCGCTTTATTTCTTCGTTTTGTGTTATTTTGCACGAAACGATGGCTTTTACTCGTCGTTAATGCGGACGTATTAATGTTAATGTTTGTTGCTTTTTGTTTTGTGTATTCCATACTGTTTGTTGAATGCAATTGTCATTTTTATTATTGTTTTAAAAATTGTGTGATTGTATAACTGACACGGGCATTATTACAAAACGTAGTATAACAAATATTAGGTTATAAACGTAAAATGTTACCTACCTGCCTATCCTTTCGGGGATTACAGGCGTGAGAGTATGTTATGTAAAATTTTACATTGGAGGTTACCGTTATTTTTATTGTTGTGAGTTGCTGTTGCGCGAAAAATTAATATGGATTCGTTAGACATTATTTTCAGGATGTTGATTGATTTGAAACTATGAAGTGTCCCTGTAGCCTACTAAACATCATCCGAGAAAATCCATTTGTTGAGTTGTGTGAAAAAAAATTACGAAGAAAACATATTTACAAGCAAACGGAGCGTTGTGAGGGATGTGATGGGATGATGGAACTATAAAATTTTCGCTGTCTGTGATTTATTTTAATCCATTAACCAACCTAGACTTTTTGTAGTGGATTAAACAATGAAAATCTGTATTAAGGTGGATATAATTTAAGTAACTTAAAATATATCATACATTAATGTTTTTCATTTTAAGCTTTGTGCTTGAACTAGTATAAATTTTAGTTTTAAATGGTCTTTAAATAAAGAAGTGTCTAAAACTCTAAAATGTTCAGATTATTCACACCAGAAAACAACAGTATACAAGCGAGCAGGGTTTAATAATTAAAAAAACAAAATAATAAAAGGTTTTTTACCTTATATGACTATATCGATAAATGGAGAAAAGTTACAAACATAATTTGCAGTATTTTAGGAAAATATCTACCGAATACTACAAAAAATATTTGCAGCAATTGGGGTCTGCCAACAGATGTAAAAATATACAACTATGAAATAACAGTAGTTTTTTTGTTTGAATATTAAAAAACATTATCATTAGTCTGATTTTCACATCTATCAGCATTCCGAGCTATAAAAATAATAATCTTCACTCTTTTGCAGAAGACAGTCGTACTGAACACTTGCAGAATTGACAACATTTCATTTTTCTAACATACTCCAATTTGTATACCATATGAAACTTGAACTAAAATTATGAGACCCATATTTTTTATTTTTTCAATATTCAGATATTTTCATTCATGATTTTCACTTTGAATCTTGTTTTATTCTAAATCGTCGTAAGCACCAAATGACGTCACCTTTCCTGTGAAAAAAAAAACTAACAAGTGACAGATGTGAGCTCAATCAAACACAACTCTCACATTTCGGTCTTTTGGCGAATTATTGACGTATTGTGACATTGACATTTAAACTAAAGTATTAAAAAATATATAATGGACACTGAATTGAACTTGCAATTAACTTTAGTTATTGTAAACTGTGGGTACCGCCATTTTATTTGCTATTTTGAAGGTGGTTTCGAGATGTTTATCGAGTGATCTCACTCGCAGAGTGAGGTCACAACGAAAATCAAAATATAAAAGAGCACCTCATCTTTGGTGCGGCATTCGTGAAATATCATTGAAATAGTTAGTAACTTGTCGGTCGTAATGCCGAAGTATTATTAAAGTAGTAAGTTAACGTGATGTGAAAGTGTTATTGTGTACCGCATATTGTAATGTAAATTGTGATGTGTTTAAAAGAGCAACCATGAGGGTTTCTTGCCAGCTCTTCCCCATGGATGACTGCATTCCGAACTGGTGGTGGCTTAAATAGACTCTGAAGTGTTAATCTCGTGTTTTATTACCGAACTATCATACGCTAAGCATCCTGACCATATCTGGAGATCAGAGAGGGACGTGTAAGCCCTCTCACTGCCTCTGCCGATGATCGGACGACCCGTCATATATTTGAACTAAGAATAGAGAACATAAGAAAAGGTATTTTTATTTTACGCTAGTTTAGATTTTGAAATGTTGTGAATTGTCAAGAAGTTTCTATCAATAGATTAAATACAAAGCTTAAAGTTATTTGGCCAAAAGCCCACAACTTTGGTTTATTATGCAAACATAATGAGTTAAGTTTTAAAACTTAAATATAAATAATAATGTATATATTTTTTTATTTATCCTGGGATGGCAAAGTGACCACACTGCACCTGATGGTAAGTGCAGTGCCGTCCAGTTAAAGTATCAAGTAGCGAGAGACAATCTAAAGTGGCTTCAAAAGAAAATAAATTATGCGTCACTATAAAATTTGAGCTTGATTTTTCTGAGATCCCATCATCAGATCCTGACTTGGTGCCAATGGGACCACCTAGGAAGGATACCCTCCTCCTTTTTTTGAAGTCAGTTAAAAATAAAACAAAGTTAAACACAGACGACATTATTACAGTTGCTAATTCAGTCGCGTTTTTTCCTAGATTATGTTAATACCGACCTCTAAATTTACATAATCCATGAAATAATAAATTTTGAACTAGCTTCGCTTTAATATTCACAGAGGGCTTATCGCGTCAACACCCGCGAACCACTTACCACGTTTGCACTTGACTCGTGTATTATGTAGCTTGAGTTTTTATTCCCTTTTTTATGTGTTCCTCATTTCCTTGCATTAAAATAATCGTTGTCGTATTTCTGACAAAACAAGCTGCGTTTTTTTGTTTTCATAAGTTATTACAGACGATATAGTATGTTAACGACAATCATGTGGTACCCAAAACTTGGGTCGTTAGTTTGATAAACCTCCGTCTTTTATACTTCTTTTAATTCCAAAGTTATACCGATCTGAATATCGAAAATGTCCCAAAAATAACCAAAACTTCATAACCGATTTTAAAGAAGGTTGTCAACAATGTTTATCTGTTCTGTGCATTTTTTGTGTTTTTTCCTTCGTTAGGATCTAATGATCGTGTCTATCTTTATATATATAATTCTACTGTACGTGTGTATGTCACTGAACTCCTCCTAAACGGCATGACTTTGAATGATTTTTTTTGTATGCGTTTGGGTGGCGCTCTGGATGGTTTAGATTCACAAATCAGCCCGGCAGGTGGCGCTGCAGTCGGTGTGGCGCTGCTTTTTTTATTTTGTAATTTGTTTTTAAATATTTATGTCCATCTTGAGCATTAGTTAACAAGACGATCTTCTTGCTTTAATTTCTACCATAGCTCCTAATTGGCACCTCCACAACTTACAATTTTAATGTACACATACAATCGCAAGACGACATAGACGACATATTTATTTTAATGAACCTATACATATTATACTTTTTTGATAATATAATTTCTAGATTATATGTTTAGTGTTGTGTTTATGTCTAAAAGTTATATACAAAGCATTTAGTTAATTTATTAGTACATTACGAACCCGAATGCTGTTTATTTAAGAAATGGTTAGCAGACAACATTTTGTCTAAACTAATATACTCGAACTTTTTTAGTCCCAAAAAAGTTAAATATACCGCGATTGAATCAGTAAAATTCAGTTTTATTTCAATGTCTAATATTCGCGTAAACATATGAGAGGTTTACCTTAAGTTCCATAGATTGACAACATATGATTAAGTCGGATCCTCAGACTCAAGGTTGTCATAGATTAATAAAGACAATTTTTTGGTAAATTGACACACAGACACACTAATGATCACGGGTTAATACTCGTACACTAATGTGTGGGTTGAAATGTCAAAGGCAAGTAACACGTAAAGTAAAAATAAATATTTCTTCCTAATTATTTTCAAAAGTACTATCTATCCGTGACCTTGGTTTTGAACGTTTCAATTCTTGGCTAAATGCTTATTAATTGACAGCCTCCGTGGCGCAGTTGGCGAGTAGTCGGCTGTGAAACGAGAGGCCGTGGGTTCGATTCCCAAACCGGGACAAATGTTTGTGTGACAGACAGATATTTGTGTCCGGGGTCTGGGTGTTGTGAGACCAAAAAAGTCTCTCGTAGTCCCTGATACCCACAACACAAGACTCTTATCTTAGTGTGGGGTCGGAGCTATGTGTGTTGGGTGTTATTTATTCTTTTATTTATTAATTATTAAAAATAAAA
This sequence comes from Laothoe populi, assembly GCA_905220505.1. Lineage (NCBI taxonomy): Eukaryota > Metazoa > Arthropoda > Insecta > Lepidoptera > Sphingidae > Laothoe > Laothoe populi. The sequence goes on from HG992148.1 coordinate 15,590,216, forward strand.
TATTCAATTATATATAAAAATTACGAAAGGGCTACTCTTAACCTTATGCACAAAAAGTCACGTCAAGTTACACGCCGGCATACAAAATATATAACGCACGTAGGGTAAGCGCTGCTTTGTTTCACATGTCGGCTTTGGGAGAGCACTTGAGAAGTTATTGTTTTCGCGTGTCATGTGGGAGATATATCGTTTCGGTTGAGAAATGAAAACAGTATCCTTACCCCTACTATGAGATTTTATATTTCAAAAATGTGTCAATAATTGAAATAGATTGATTGCGTAGTAAGCACAGATAAAGCTAAAGTTCTTTTCTATAGTATACGTAAGTATTTAATTGCAAATAACTTGTTTAAAACATTTAGAATATTCTGAGCTACACCCCATTTTCTTTTTTAAATTCCAATCATCGTAAACACGTTTATACATCTTCAAATTACAATAGGCTTCAATGTATTGTCACGGATAAAACCAATTTTGCCTGTCAAATAGTAGTTATGATAATAAGACACGACCTAACTAATTTTAGCTTGACAGGACCAATCACCTAGAGTGTTACTCTAGATGTTCGGTAAAGTGTGGTGACGACAGAATTAACGCTACTTATAATGCTCAAAAAATATTCACAGATGACAGCCTCCGTGGCGTAGGGGGCGAGTAGCCGGCTGTAAAACGGGAGGCCGTGGGTTTGATTCCCACATCCAGACAAATATTTGTGTGACAGACAGATAGTTGTTTTGGGTCTGGGTGTTGTGGGACGGAAGTCCCTCGTAGATGTTGATATCCACGATACAGGTTTTACCTAGTGTGGGATCAGAACAATGTGTGTGATAGTTGGGTGTATTTATTTATTAGACATAACATACAACATAGTAGTTACATTAAGCACGCTTGATATACCTAGTCAGGTCATAAATTCTGTCACATGTTTAATATAAAATAATTGAAACAAGTTTATTCATTATGTAACCATTTATATACCAAAATGAACTTAACAAAACATAGATTCTTATGACACTAAAGTTTATTCAAAATGACCTCCGTGATTTTGAATACAGGCCTTCAATCTGCGCGGCCAGTTGTCTATCGCAGCACGAACGAGGTCCATGTCAATATCGGCGGCTGCCTTAATCAAGGATGTCTTGAGTGACTCCAAATTGGGATGAGGCTTTGAGCACGCCTTTTCCTCTAAGTGTTGCCATATCTTGTAATCTAACGGATTCAAATCTGGACTGGAGGAGGGCCAGTCTTCGTGCCGGATGATGTCGATTTCACGCGCCGCCAGCCAGTCTTGTGTGCTCTTCGCTCTATGAGCTGGCGCCGAATCTTGTTGGAATACCCAGTGCCTGTTATTGAACATGGTATGAGAAACAGGTTCCACAAGGTTCGTCAGGACTGTATTTTGATACACAACTGCATTCGTTTTTACACCTTTCTCACAAAAATGTACCTCTGTTAAGCCCCAATAAGAAACTCCCAACCATACCATGAGCGAGGATGGAAAATGACCTCGTTGGACACGCGGAATACGGTTGCTCGCTTCTTCACTACTGTGTGCGTACACCTTATCATTTTGTTTGTTGTAGCTCTCTTCTACGGTAAAAAATTTTTCATCTGAAAAAAGAATTTCCCGATATTTTTTTCCCGCGTACCGCTTCAACAAAGCGCGGCATCTCTTCAGTCTCAGGTCCATTAGACGAGCATTCAAACGATGTTTATGTTTTTCTTCGATATGCCCGAATCCCTAAGTCTTCATTTAACACCCTTTTCACCGTGGTTCTGCTTAACCCCATCTGAAGGGCCAACAGTTTCTGCTTACGTTTGGGATTTCTTTGAATTCGCGCCTTCACAGCTTTTATCACTGCTGGAGTCCTAACAGACCGAGGGCGACCACTTCTTGACCTGTCATCTACACTAGAGTCAAATAAGATAAACGAATCTTTTGGTTATATACAAATTTTTCAGTATGTCAAAAATTTGAATTGGCGCGTAACCGCAACGATGCAACGCAATTACTGCAACACGGTCTTCTTTAAGCGTCCACTCCATATTTAAAAATGAGTAAAATTCTAAAAAGTATACATTTTTATTTTCATGAACAATTTGAAATTCGAATTCAATAAACTTTTTTGTGGCCAGCATTCTAAAATAAAAGTTTTTACTGTGTGACAATACTTATGACCTGACTGTGTATATGTTTGAACTGAACATTTTCTTAATGAATGTATTAATGAATGAAATGTATTTCGTGGTTAAAATCATGTCACGTAAGGCTGTAACAAACTCCTTCAATTGCACTGCGATGTGTAAGATTCGTAGTAGAGGTACATATCGACTTCAGTTTTCATTTACATGCTCATTTTATTTGGTACGAACGTTCATATTTTGCGTGTTACGTCGATAGAATATAAATGCGATATTTTAAATGTATACGTTTGTAAAACTCATCCATATATAGGAGATAGTAAATATTGAAGCTTAAATTTGCATTTTGCCTGACGTATTTTAAATCCCTATTAAAGATTATTATGCTTGGTCGCACAGTGATTACAATTTATCTTGGTTTTGTACAAAGATTTAAACGCTAATTTTGCAGCTCGATTTGCATTTATATTTAGGGACAGAATCACCTGATTAACTACATCTGCAACAAGTAGCAGTAGAGCTCTTTGTCTTTCAAATTAGTTGGGAAGTGGCTTCTAAAGAAACTCGGCGCTGATATTTCTTGGTTTTCTTCTACATTAAAACTAATTTATGTAAATGACATGCCAACTAGGTTTCATTTTATATTTGAACATAGTTAAGAATATACATGTTCAATTTGTTTAATATTTAATTCACCAAATATAGTAATGTTAGATTAAAACATTATGTTTTGAAAATTAAAGATTCTTTGCTGTAGTTGCCCTGTTCTTGTTTCAATTTTAAATATTAGTAATATTATAAATACGAACGTGGATGGATGGACAAATAATAAATAACACCCCACAGTCACACACATAGCCCTGATCCCACACTAAGATGCGAGTCTTGTGCCGTGGATATCAGGGACTACGAGAGACTTTCGGTCCCACAACACCCAGACCCCGGACACAAATATCTGTCTATCACACAAACATTTGTCCCGGCGCGGTGGGAATCGAACCCACGGCCTCTCGTTTCACAGCCGGCTACTCGCCAACTGCGCCACGGATGCTGTCCAATGTTTGTTTGGATGGATGTTTGATACTCAATCACGCTACAACGGCTGAACAGATCTGGTTCAAATTTGACACAGAGATAGATTTTTAGTCAGGAATAGCACATAGAATACTATTTATTTGGGAAAAATATTCAGTTTCCGTGGTATAGTTTAGTTATTCACAGAGCAAGGGATTGCCATGATTTTTGCCTAGTGGCAGTTTAGGGACCAGAAAATTACATAGGCCACTTTTCTCGCAATATGCACGTGTCATATGGGATAGCAAAATATAGAAAGGTGTAATAGCTTAAGATGCGTCCATGGATTGTATACGTTTTCTTCTAAAAATAACCTCCACGCGGGCGGAGCCGTGGGCAACATCTAGTTATGTAATAAGTGAAGAATCAATGGTAACTGGTAATGAAATTACTACGATTAAGTACTTACTGAATAATAGTTACATTAGTTGTAGAATTATATTCACCATCCCTGAGGCAGCAACGTTCTACTTCTCATTAATTCACCAGCCTAAGCTATAGAAAGAGACAGGACACTATTAAGATGTTCTAGAATCTGCAGCAGCGATAATATAAGCTGCTTATTAAATTATGTCACAAATTAATAAGTAAAATTTTTCTCGTGGAATTAATTGTTTTGATATGTTTGAACTAATCTAACTGTCACTGTCTTGGGATTTATAGTTTTAATATTTGTAAAATGTTAGAAAGAAAATTCATAATTTTAATCTGATTACTTGCACTCGTTTCTATACAAGCATGATGCAACGACATTGTCATGTCAAGACCGGTATGAAAAACTACCTGTGGGTATTCAAATTTGTTACAAAATGCAAGGCCAACAAGAGTTTCTCTCAAGCTTTACCGTTGTTAATGATTGGTGTTATCTTAACCCTGCCTGCTTAATCAGATTCGATCATGAAACGACGATGAATTAAAAACTTATACCTTGTTTCGGTAAGTACGACTATTAAAACAAGTGACTTTAATTGGTATATTATTGACTAAAAGTTGCTTTATATAAGTTTTTGGGGGTTATTGTCACTCGCGTCCGTGGGCTTTACTCTAGTTCCCCTACACGTGACCTCTGGGTAGTGCTAAATGAGTGACACATCTTACTGGTGGTAGGCTTCGGCCGTGGCTAGTGACCACCCACCGGACAAAGCCGTGCCGCCAAACGGCTTGCCGTGTTCCGGCGCGATGTTCGGTGATGCCATTTAGGGAGACGGGTCGGAATAGTTGCTGAATGCAGTTGGGCTAATCTGACGCAAGTTGATAACGCCGCATTGGGAGACTAGTCGTGGAGGGTAGCGGGATCCGAGGCACGGTGCACCGCTGGCCGACCGCAGGTAGTTGGGGGCCCAAGTAGTGTGCTAGCCACACACGAAAGGCTGCCCCGCCAACTGACGAAATATCCCGGGATGCGCCATCGTGCCGGTCGGCGACCGGATGAGAGGGCCCGATGGACATCCCGGGGGGGCTCGGGCGTCCCCGCAGTCTCCAGACTAGTCCCCCTTCTGTGTGGTATTTCATCTTGTGTCTGAAAGTTAGATGCATAAAGTCTCGTTCCACTGCCGTCTTTCTACCTTCATTCGCTCTTCCAAAAAACAATGAAAAGTAAAACGAATAAGAGAACGTTTCCACAGCGGCAGCACTCCCTCTCACTAAAAGTGTACCTTACCAACATCCGAGGATTGCACTCAAATCTCGTCGCGGTCCATCACCACCTGGAGACTGAAAGACCCGCTCTCTTATTCCCCTCAGAGACGCAGATAAGATGTCCGTCTGACGTGGCGTACCTTTCATACCCAGGGTTTACTCTGGAGCACAATTTTAAGCCACATGCGGGTGTGTGCTTGTACGCCCGTGATGACATCTGTTGTCGGCGTCTCCGTTATCTTGAAGATCCCAGATTCTCTGTTATTTGGGTACTGGTGGATACAGGAATTGAGAAAATTCTTTATTCCTGTGTATACCGGTCGCACAGCGGAGATCAGGAGATATTTTTTGTAGCAAAGTTTAAAATAAAAGTCACCACTAATGATTACAACAGCGTATTCTTTGCCATTCGTCAAAGTAAAAAAACAACAAAGGACGTTATTTTTAAACACTGTGACATACATTAAAACTCAGCAGTGTTTCTCGTTAAATTATACACGGTTTGCAATTAAGAGTGTGTTTTGAAATTGTATGAAAGGAAAATGTGAATTTCCTACACACAATACACAGAAACACAAGTTGTCAAATACAAAATAATTTTCCCTGCGTTACACTAATGCCCGTTGCAGTCTCCGAACTAGTTTGTAAAATGAGTCTAGATGATACTCACATGCTCTGTGCGGTTCATTAAAATATTAATTTAAAACTTGGATTAGTGCAGCTAAAGTTAAATGTTTTTATTAGACGAACCAAAAAACGACTAGGTATGATGGTGGTGAAATTAATTATAGTACAACGGTAGGCAGCGGCTTTTCTGTGCCCTGGCATTGCAGAAGTCTATGGGCGGCGGTGACTACTTACCATCAGGTGGCCCGTCTGCTCGTCTGCCTGTCAAGGCACTAAAAAAAAAGTCAAAGAGCTATTTTTAAGTGATGCACTCAGTCCCGCGCGAGTCGCAGACACGATCGCACGCGCCGCGGTACAATCTTTTTTTTTTACGTCTACCGACATATACGTAAATGTAAATGAATAATGGATGATGTAGAAAATAACTTAGACTTTTATGATTCAAGTGATAGTGATATGATGGAAGAGGACACAGTTACAGACAGCGAGCAACAAGTTACCAATAAGAATGTGGAAAGATTACAGGGAAGCATAGCGAAAAACAGTAATAATAAAGAGATCCAGAGATTGCCTGAGAAGAGAATGAGAGAAGATACTGAAGAAGTAATAGAAGAAGACGATGGTTTTACAACAGTCAGAAGAGGAAGTAAGCGCTTAGCAAGGAGTTTATCAAAGAAATCAGATATCATAGAGAATGATGAACCAACTGTAGCTTCACAAAATGAAGAAAAAATAATAGTATGTATTACAGCAAAAGAAATATTATTAAAACAGTTTGGTTTTGCAAAATTATTGAAAAGTGAGAATATTACCAAAATACTTAAAATCCAGTATAAGAGCCCGTTTAGGGTTCTTGTACATTTTGAAGATAGGCTTAATGCGGAAAAATTAATTAACTGCAGCAAACTGAGTAGTATGGAATACAGATGCCAATTTGCGGATGAAGTTAATTTGTCGTACGGGGTAGTGAAACAAATCGAATTGGAGATTGAAGAAAAAGAAATTATAGAGAGCTTGGAATGTGAAAAGGAAATATTATCAGTAAGGAGATTAAAACGACAAACAGATAAAGGAGAATGGGTTAGTAGCGAAACTGTTCGACTTTGTTTTAAAAGTTCCACCTTGCCCCCATATGTTTTCGTATATGGGTGTAGGTTTAAGGTAGAACCTTACACATTTCCCGTTACCCAATGTTCAGGATGTTGGAAGTTTGGGCACCTGATAAGATCATGTCCAACGAAAAAAATAGTTTGCCCAAAATGTGGAGAAAGCCATAGTAATTGTGACACTAATAATTTTAAATGCGTCAATTGTAAGGGGACACATATGGCCTTAAACAAAACATGCCCTGTATTTTTAAAGGAAAAGCATATCAGAAGCATAATGTGTACGGAGAATTGTACATATAGAAAAGCTCTTTCAATTTTTTTGAATAAAAAAACAATATATCGTGAAAGCTACACAGAAGAACGGGTTATAAATGTTAGCAGCGTGCTGGATGGTAATAAAAAGTCATACAGAGACGCGGTGGAGAGTGGGATTCGGGTACACCGAGATACCTCGATGTCTCTCAGTGAGACTAATGATAACATACAAGAGATGGTACAACCTACAAACTCACAAATGTTAGCTCAAACATCGGATAAAAGGCGCGGAAGGAAAATAAACCAAAAGTCAACATTTCAAAGAGAGAATCAGGAGACAATTGGTTACACTACAGCAGAAGTAAGAGATAATCGGGAAAAAACAGGAGATAAGGATAAGTCAAAATCAAGACTGCTGCATCTGCTGAAAAAATTTTTGGATAAAATTAAAGAAATATGCTCAACTGACTCAAATTTAGATGTTAAAATTAAGTATATATGTAGTTTCGTTTTAGAAGAAGGTGTTAGATTTGTTGTTGAGTTATTGAGAGACGGAGATATCTTTAGTAAACTTTTGTCTTTCTTGTATAATGGATAATAACCAAAAAAACTTCGCTTTAAACTTAATTCAGTGGAATGCGCAAAGTATACGTCCTAAGCTAGAAGAATTTAGGCTTTTATTAGTGCAGGAAAAGATACACGTAGCGGTAATTAGTGAAACATGGTTAGCACGAGAATTAAGATTTCAAGTCAACGGATATAATACATACCGAAAAGATAGAGATGACTCGTATGGAGGTATAGCCATAATAATACATAACTCCATTAAAGTACAAGAAATTTTCATGAATGTGCAAAACACGGGCATTGAAATAATGTGCGTTAGGCTCATACATTGTGGATATATTAGCTATGTGGTATTAATATATTGTCCAAGCTCGATAAATACAACACAATCTGACTGGGATAATATATTTTCTAGTTTCCCAAAGAACTGCCTTATAGTAGGAGACTTTAATGCACACCACCTTAGCTGGTCGTACAAAAATGACACAAGAGGTAAACAAATTTACGAATCTGCTTTGGAATTCGGTTTTATTTCTATTAATAACGGACAACCTACGAGAATAAAGTTGGTAAATAATAATCTGCAAAAATCTTCTCCTGACATTACTTTCGCATCAGCTGATATAGCTATTCACTGTAGTTGGGACGTTATGAACGAAAATTTAGGAAGCGACCATTTAATTATTAAAATGAAATTTAACTATAATGACCAAATACGTCTTCTAAAAAAATTTAATTATAAAATAGCTGACTGGAAGGGTTTTAAAGCATCACTAAAGATTTATTTTTCTGAAGATATTATTGAAACAATTAATACTAAAGCTTTGTACGACAACTTTATAAATCAAATAAATAGGGCAGCTCAGGAAAATATACCTATGATTAAGATATGTAGTAATCCAAAAAGTAATTTTAAACCTAAACCATACTGGAGTCCGTCTATTTCTAAATTGGTAGGTGAACGCAGGCTGGCTTTAAGTAAATTCAGAAAAAACCCAACCCCAGTAAATTTATCGATCCTCAAAGAAAAAATATTAAAAGCTAAGCGTGCAATCCAAAAGGCTAAATTTAAAGACTGGCAGAATTTTTGTAGTAATATTGACAATTCGGTGTCTATTTCTGATATGTGGAATCGAATGAAATGGTTGAAGGGCTATAAAAGAAGTGGAACTAGTTTATCCCAAGAAGCAAAGACAGAGCTTTTGTGTAATCTTGCCCCTGATTATGTTACACCTAAACCACCAATCTTCACCTCAGAGAATGATCTATTGGAATCAAATTTCACGATGCAGGAAATGGTTAACTGTTTAAAAAAAAAGGACACAGCTCCAGGTATAGACTCAATCACATACTCTATGTTGTTTCATTTACCAAAGGTAGCAAGACTGTATTTACTAAGAGTCTACAATATAATTTTTAATACGGGTGACATTCCAGTGCAATGGCGCAACATCAGAGTTATACCTATTCCTAAAGCAAATTCACCCACAGATGTTAGACCCATTTCGCTGATGTCGTGTATTTGTAAAGTGTTCCATATTATGATCGCAAGACGGCTTGAGTGGTATGTGGAGAGAAATAGAATCTTATCCTCCTTCACTACAGGTTTTAGAAGAGGTCAGTCTTGTTACGACTGTTTGACCCGATTGGTAACGCAGATACAAATCGGATTTACAGATAAAGTCCCAACTCTAGCCTGCTTTCTCGATATTAAAAGTGCCTATAATAATGTACTTGTGGACAAAATGTTGATTATTTTAGATAATTTAAAAGTAGGCAAAAAATATTGTCAATATCTTTATAATCTTTTGAGCGAACGGCGTCTCAGTATCATAGACAAACTAGAAGGAGAGGAAGATTTAGTAAGATATACCAGTAGAGGATTAGCTCAGGGCGACCCTTTATCACCTTTGCTATTTAATATAAGTACATATAAAATATGTCGAGATATTAACCAAGTTAAAATATGTCAGTATGCCGATGACTTTGTATTATATATGAGTAATAAGGATATAAGGGAAAGTGCCAGCAAAGTTCAAAATGCTTTAAATACTTTTGTCACTTTATTGGAGGATTTGGGGTTGGAATTTTCTATAAACAAATCTAAGATATGTGTATTCAGTAGAAGTTACAGGCAACAACAAGTTCATCTTAAAATCAATAATATACCACTTAGTTCCGTAGATTCATTTAAATATTTAGGTATGTGGATGGATAAATCGCTTCGTTGGAGTAAACACATTAACGCGATAGTAGTAAATGCACAGAAATTTATAAATTTGCTCAAAGTCCTTGCTGGCTCATCCTGGGGTGTGCATCAGACACATTTGCGAAGAATTTATATGTCGATAGTTAGAAGTAGATTAGAATATGGTTGTTTTTTGTATGATAACAGTGCTAAAGTACATACGAATAAGCTAGATAGAGTACAAAACCAAGCACTTAGAATTGTAGGCGGATTCATCAGAAGCACCCCAATACATGTGATGGAATGCGATTTGTGTATACCCCCACTGCATTTAAGAAGGAAATGGTTGGCAACTAAATTCTGTTTAAGATCACTTTCATGGTCATACAACGTAACAACTAAATTATTGACTACACTTAGAGATACTAAACATATGATATATTGGTCAAATAAAAAATTACCGTTACTTGCCACATCTTTTGAAGAGGTTATACAAGAAAATGTAAAATCGTCATATTTCTTAGATATGTTTAGTCTACAGATTTGGGTAACGAGCATTAACGTTAAAGATGTAATAGTGCCCTATTTAAATGCTATTCAAAGACCTAAAAAGACGTACGAACCTCACTGCATAAAACATGATACCATAAAAGAGTTATCTGAGAAATATTACAATTGGCATGTTATTTACACTGATGGGTCTAAGAGTACAGATAGCCAAGGTGCTGCGTATTATGATCCAATCCAGGAAAAAGAGAGGAGGCAAGGTAGTTTTAAGGTCGTTGGCTTAGTCTCTGTAATGTCTTTGGAACTTATTGCAATATCGGAAGCTTTATCCCATATAATAACAATACGGAGCAGAAGAGCTGTCATTTGCGTTGATAGTAAAAGTGCTTTATTGCATATTGCTCGATGTGCCTCTGGATACAGAGGTACATCGATATCATATGTAATTCTATCCAAAATGTATGATATGATGGCTGGTGGAATTGAACTGAAATTGCAATGGGTTCCATCACATATCGGACTAAAGGGCAACGAACAAGCTGATTATTGGGCTAAATGGGGAAGTACAAACGGAGGAGAATTTAGAATTAAACCAAATTACACAGATTTCATGCCTAAATATAAAAATCAATGTCATCTACTTTGGAAGGAATATTTTAATAAAAGATCTCACGACAAAGGAATATGGTATAAATCAATTGTAAGTGAGCCTCCTCGTATACCTTGGTTTAATAATAGCAAGTTACATAGGAAATTGATAGTGATAGCGTTAAGACTAAGATCTGGACACCTTCCTCTAAATCGTTTCAACTACCTTATGAAGAAAGTTAATTCTCCAAATTGCGAATTTTGTGGTACAGTTGAAGATGTTGTGCATTTAATGACTGAATGTGTTCACTATGAAGAAGATAGAAAGGTTCTGATGCATAAATTACAAATAAATAAAAACGATGTTGGGATGTTCCACCACATTTTGTCAACCCCACTATCAGAATCAGCATATATTTTGTTCAAATTTGTAATGTTACGGTTTTAAGTCATTGCTTTGTTTAGATTCTAATTTAAGTATTCACTCAAGGTTACTGTTTAATTATGTATGAATAAGGTACGATGGGACTGTCATGTATGTATCCATATAAAAGTCCCTAATAAAAATTAGATTAAAAAAAAAAAAAAAAAAAAAAAGTGATGCACTAGCGTTGTCTCATATGCGGGTGATGCTTCAAGTATCATGAATGAATACGTTTAGGACACTAAGAAGCATTTCAGGGCTAAAAGCAATTTCTTTAAACACAGACGATATATGAAAAGTCAAATCTTTGGTCCGTATAGAAGACCTAAAACAGGGGCACATTTGCCATATACAACTTCGTCGGAAAAGTGTGGCTTGTTTTTATTTGTAAGTTGCTATTATTGAAAAAGGTAAATAAGACAATTAAAATTATTAGATTACATGACATATATTACACCTTCTTTTAATCTAGGAAATATAACGTATTGATGACAGTGTGTTTATGATAAAATATTACTAGTAGTTGGTGAAAACTGAGTGTATGTGAAAAGATAATTAAAAGAACGAATATAGAGCAGTCAGTGACGGCTAATTGAAATGCCCTGTAGAATATATTCGAGAAATTAAGACCATAGTTATCAGCAGCTATATCAGCAGTATAGTTAACAGCATTAACATTAAAAAGAGGATCATCCTGTCAGTTTCACCTGATATCAATACATTTTTTAATTTATATGTGTTGAAAGTTTGTACAAATAAATCTCTGAAGTTATTTTAAACTAAACACAATTTAAAATATTTTGTGAGCTTAGACGAATTGTATCCACAAAGTTGAGTTACGCAATGTTAAGGTTTACATTCAAACATTTACTTATAGTTGATGTGTAAATACAACTGTGGAGCAATACACATGACAACTCATGTTAAATTATATAAATTATAGAAGTTTAATTCACTTTATTGTGCTTGGGAATGTTCTTAATAAGATTTCGGGTCATATAATTTGTCAAAGTTCTTATTATTTGAAATAAATAAAAGAACTTAATTACATTTAAAATTTGCTTATTATATAATGTAGTGTCAGTAATGAGCATTATCAAAGAAATAAAAAGGACACTAATGGTGTTACAGGAAAAAAGGAAAACGCAACACCTTTTAATTGCGTCACATATTTGCGCTCATTATTTTGGGCGTTAACTTCAAAGTAATGTTATTTGAAGGGTCTGGAATGAATTCCTTTAATATTCGCAAATTTTTCACAAGCATACAACTACAGCCCTTGTGTCGAATATAACACTTCGTTGTTTCCAGTAACTGCCACGGAACCCCTGTTTACGTCTTAGCGAATAACCGCCTCATAAATTTTACGAACTCGGGGTAATATTGTTTGCTTATTACGATGCGTCGTTACGTAGAAAATGCTTCGTTTAAACCGCTCACTGCGAGGTATTTACATAATTTTAATTTGCTTACTATATCATTTGGAGGTAACAAGTGTGCTGTCGAATTAAATTGCAATTATTAGGGTCTGTGAAGCGTTTTGTAGCCGCTGATAATTTGCGTATTCAATTTTGTTCATGTACGGGTTATTAAATCAATACATATTTTACTTATTTATTTTGTAAATATGACCAGGTTTCCTCACAAATTCCTACCTGAGAATTCTCATAAGAATTTCGAGGGTATGTAAAGTCTACCAACCCGCATTAGGTCAGGCCTAACCCCTCTCATTAGTAGAGGAGGGCCGTGCCCAGCAGGGGAACAATTTTTAATACAGGGCAAGTATTTTTTTTATTAAATATAAGCGTTTTCCATTATTCGATGAATAATATGATACGTTAGCTCAAATAATTTTATATACAATATTGGCAGGCTTTAGATTGCCTTCTCAATTAAAACCCATATTAAATTATGGTATAAAACATTTTTCAAAAATTTGTATATATATTGGCAACTTAGTTATATGTCGTAGTTTGTAGATGAAGAAAATCTTTATTCTATGGTGTAGTTTATTGCATCCGGATCTCTTAACCGATTCACATTATCTGTTGCTTTAGCTCGTTCCGTTTCTTGAGCATTTTTGGTTCTATAGACTACTAGAAATTAATATAATTCCTACTTATTCTGAATGATAGTCAGGTCACCCCAAAATCCTACATAACGCATTTCTTTCATCATGTTTGTGACTGACGAGTGTTATTTTAATCATTAACGCAAGAAGTTCTAATCAAGGATCGCAAAATTTATTTAATGTTGTCCATGGACGATTAAAACTATGATCTATGTCTATGTATAATAGTGCTTTTTTAGTCTGCACTGCACTTGATGGTTAGCGACAGAGTCGTCGAGTTAGAGTATCAAGTACCTAGTCAAAGACAACTATATTTCGCTACTCGACACAATCATGCCGACCTGATTATTAGCTCGTTCATAGTAGTATGAGATGGTAGGATCATAGGAAGGAGGAAACACGGTAGCTGGCAAACTGTACCACAGCTTAATGTTTGTACATGTGGTTCTGGTGTCGAAGGGAGAGGATGAGACACGGTTAATCAATTCTTCGGAGCATTCGCCATGAATATAATAGTGTTGAGCGTTCACAGCAAACGAATAATAGAGTTGCACAATCGTGAAGTTTGTGGACACCAGTAAAACCAACGCTGTGGTAAAACGTCGGGCGGTTACTGGCTACTGGCCAAAACACCCGACGTAGTGATCACACGCGTAGACTTAAAAAAAGTACTGCTTATGCCACAACATTATGCTTCAGTTTAAGGAGGCGTATTATTTTTTTAAATGCGCCTTGGTTCTTTTATTTATGCAGTTCATATCACTTAGATCCATGGCTCTCGATTAATTTCATATAGCTTATTCCATATAAAACGCTTGTTCAGACCTCAACAAATTTCGACCAACTTTGCAACACCGTATATCGATAATTTCTAGTTCCTCTTTTCTTCTTTCTTATACGGGTCTTACTAATCACCTTCTTTGGCGCCAAATCTTAAGTTTCTAAATCTCTATAAGAGATCTATGTTTTTATGCTGTTAGTAGTTGTTGACTAGTGGTATTTGTCAGACCTTAATAATTCAAATATAACAGCTTTGCTCATGAAATTGAGATAGTAGATAGTCCAGGGCCCTTATTAGATATACAAATTATAAGTATGTAGGTTTATTTGAGTTATCAGGGGTCGAAAGTACCTCTCAATAGTTCGTGTGTCATGCTGGTGTGTCTCCTTTTTCTTTTTAAAAAAATCTTACAAGACATAATATGAAGCTGCGTAGGTAAAAATAAACTGTTTATATGAACAAAACGGTTTTTATTAAATATGAACTGTTGTTAAAAAATATTAAATATCGACTGGCACTAAGTTGACCTAAAGGCAAGCGTCACAAATTACTTTTTATTGTACTCAAATACTAGTTTGCGCATTCCTCTTCAAAACGGTTGATGGAACGGCACAAGTAATTTACACAGAAAACTCACCCGAGATTAATCTATTCGGAAGAAATAAATTTTATTTAAAAACGTGAATTTTTCCCCTCACAATTCGGTCGGGATGTATTTTTTGTTGCGCCCCGATTCGAGCAACAGTGACGTAGGTCGACATACAATTTCCTGTCCATGGGTAGCTCTGACCACTGCTCTTTCCCGGGAGATTTGGCCCTCTGACGATCTGGAAATGTTTGCCGGATATACGATGTCAAGGCGACCAACCTTCGCTCGAGGGGTATCGAAATTACTTCCGACAACCGATTGCGCTTAATACAATACCCTGAAACCATGCCACAACACTGTTCGAGAAATGTTAGGCGTGAACTCGTTCTGTACACAACTATGAACGTGTGATGAAGATTTTTATACATACATATACAATAACGCCTGTAATCCCCGAAGGGGTAGGCAGAGGTGTAACCAGTACACCCAGTTTTCGCCGAAATTATTACGGTCCCACAATGTGATAGGGGGCGAACCCATCGCCATACCGGGCACAATTCCAGACTCCGGGCTGATACTGAGTATTTCTAAATAAAAAACCCAATATCACTACCCGACCCGGGGATCAAACCGGAGACCTCAGCACAGCAGTCGTAACACATGTGCAATTACAACTGCGCCACCGAGGCAGGCAAGATTTTCATAAAAAAGTAATTCACTTGTCATTATCACATCTAAAGCGACAAAAAACAATAACTTCACCACAGTGAGAAATAGTGACGTAGTTCGGAATTTAAAATTAAAAAGCGTACAACAATGCAGCTATTGTAAATGAAGTTTTGTCTTCATCTTGTAAGCTTGAATAAAATTTAAAAATGTTAATAGATAAATGTTTTTTAATGAAAATATTGTAATGTAGTTAAGTAAGTGATAGTATAAAAACGTCTGCTCTGCATTCATTTGCAAGACTGTAAAACTATGTGTACTGTAGTTATCTAATTTTTTATATTTTTGTTACGTTTATTTGAACATGTGTACAGTCTCATGGTTAGACCCCGAGATAGACAGCGACGCGAAAAATTCATGCTATCGTAGACGCCGAGGCAATCTTTATCCTGAGAGGTTTCTAACCCTTCAGGACTACAAAGACACCACAATGTTTCCGGCAGCAACCTGAGTTCAACCAGGATCCTTGGAGACCGTTCCAGAAAAAGTCAAACAATGCATACAATATACACAGCCTCCGTGGCGCAGTAGGCGAGTAGCTGGCTGTAAAACAAGAGGTCGTGGGTTCGATTCCCACACCGGGACAAATGTTTGAGTGACAGACAGACATTTGTATCCGGGGTCTGGGTGTTGTGAGACCGAAAGACTCGTAGTCCCTGATACCCACAACACAACTCGTATCTTAGTTTGGGATTGGGGCTATGTGTGTGACTGTTGGGTGTTATTTATTATTATATAGCTCTATCAAAACGCGATGTAAAATCGTATGTATTCAGTACAATTAATGTTGTGATCAACATACACCGACGTGCAAAGCTGCGGTCTACACAAAGTGCTTTTTTATGTTTCTCAAAGCGTTCCCACTGCGAACATTTGCGTTTCCGATAGGTGAACGCATCACAGAAATGCGACATAAATAATTCAGTGGGAAGGCGATCAGATACCTACAGTGGGTGGAGGGTTGGGTGAGCGGCACACAGGTATATACTAAAATTGCTTTCCTTACGGCCGTGTACTCGTATGCGCGGGTAAATTCCAGACGTCGGTATTCCAAGAAGCATTTTGTTGTTATTAGTATGTTGCCTTAATGGAATTGAAGTAAGAGGTCGAAAATTATTTTCTTCAGTGGAAAAATGAAGTACCAGCCAGCTTAACGAATCAGACATTAGGGTTGGGAAATTGGCCTAAAATCGACAGTAATTACGTGTGTGTAATTTACGTGGACTAGAATACAAAGTTAATTTATTGAATTATTATACATTCTCTCGTCATTATGACACATATAAAACAGTCACTTCATATTTACGCTCAAAAACATGAGCTAGCATCTGCTCTTTTTGTACTTGTAATGTCTAAACTTTTAGTTCATACCTACCTTAAGAAAAGAAGTTTCAAAAACAATGTAGAAGCAATATGTTGTTGCCCAAATAGTTTATTTTTAACTGATGATGGAACCTAGAGTGCGTTTGGAGACGTAATTTGCCATTTGATTTTGATATCTTACAACCACGACAACATAAATAAATACACCTAACAGACACAAACATAGTTCTAATCCCGTACTATGTAAAACCTGTATCGTAGGTATCAAGAACTACGAGAGACTACGGTCCACAACACACAGACCCGAAATATATATCTGTCTGTCACACAGACATTTGTCTTCGGTGTGGGAAACGAACCCACGGCCTCTCGTTCCGCCGCAGCCGCCTTCTCGCCCGCTGCGCCATGGATGCTGTCACATTGGCAGGCATGATTGTGTCGAGCAACGAGTTACATTAATCTCCCGCTACATGATATTCTAACTAGATGGCACTGCGCTTACCATCAGGTGCTGTGTAGTAACTTTGCCGTATAAAAAACATCTGCACTCTTTTTAAATTACTCGCATGAGATATTTTAATATATTTTTTGGAAGTTATATTATTCCATTAACAAAATAATTTGATGCATTAAACTGAGTGCTTTGCGAACATAAAAACGTATCATTAGCATTCTGAATATAAGTCGCGTCGAGAATTCTCAATGTACACACATGCAAGGGTTTTTGCGATTTCTTTAAGAAATTACAAGAAATTCTAGTTTAGGCAGTGACACTTTTGGTTGTGGAAAGCCTTATGTTTAGTTGGGACCAAAAGACGGTTAGCATTTAATTTAATGATCAGAATATCAATATTTTTTGCGCTTCTCTATCTGTAAAATGAAGTCATTATTTTATAACTGACAAAGACTTCTAAATTCGGGGGACAATGCTACCTCCAAACTAGCACCTAATCTCTTGAAAAAAAATGAAGTATGTCGTTGAATACAAATCGCCATTGAAGCTGCGTGCGCAGTTGTACACTTTAAGAAATGAGATTATTTCAAAAATGTTAGTGTGTGAGTTTCATATGTTGTAGTATATCGCTGAAATGAGTTTTTATGTTAACTAGCTATTGAGAATTCTTAAAAATAACGTATAATAACAAAACTTAAAATTTTCTTCGATAAATAAACATTTGTTTATCGAAGAAAATTTCAAGTTTTATTTTTATGGCCATTATGTTGCCTAAGATCCATAACAAATTCAGCGTCTTTACAACCTCCACGGGGCGTTGTAAACAAGTAAAACGTAAGCTGCTGGCCCAACAGTACAAGTATTTGATTTGGTGTACGTTCTTCGTAGTCCTGATACCAAAATGGGAATAGAACTATATTTATACTACGGGGTTGGTCCATGATAACTGTAAACCCTTCGAAAAGTCGGGTTAAAAAAGTAAAATAAACCGCGATATAATCCGCAAAATTCGTTTTATTTCTAAGTATAATTTGTTTTATTTACAAAGTGAAAGCCGTCGCAAATAAACCGTACCAGCTTAGTCGAAATTCATCGCTTTTATCTCAAACACCACTCAAACCATTTTATGATCCACCCTCTGCGTTAATCCAGGATGTGAAATGCGTCTATACAAAATTTTATTTGAATCGATACAAACGTTACGGTTTGATTGAGCAATAAAAACTCGGGCCTATTGGTCGTAATGTTAGAACTAGACTTTAATAGTGTTAGTGAATTAAATATGTGTATTTTAAAATTTATGTCTTCATCCTTTATCCATAGGGATTTGGACAAGAAGAGTACAAAGTTACTGTGTTTGAGGCATATCTAATAGTTCATAATATGTCACGCTTATCATACTATCAGATATCTACTGATGCTATAAATATTTAAGTTAGTACACCGCGCCCTAATTTGAGCACTAAGGGCCTCGAAACCTAAATATAGATTTCGGGAGTTTGAGAGGCATCGATCGAGATAAATGTAATTTTTAGGATGTCACTTATATTGGACCGCACTGCGCTTACCATCAGGTGCAGTGTGGTCACTATGCCGTGTCAGTTTTTATAAGTCAGTGGTTTCCTTTGTTTAAAAACTGTTGTTAAGATTGTTTCTATATTCGAAAATACTTATAGAAATTTTATCGAGGATATTGTTGATATATGTTTTGCAATAGACCGATATAAATATTTTTTTATTATCCAAATTTGCATCGAAAAACAACAGTAAACTAATAAAGAAGTATTACGTATATAAGAAGTATACATAATATAAAGTTGTATGTACAACTTTGGAATATACTTGTAAGAATGTTCAGTTGTCAAAGTTTCCAGCTCGTTGAATATTGTCCCTCGAAAGATTGGAAGGAAACCTGCAATTGATTGTATCAGTGTAGTCAATTGGAAATATTTTTTATAAGGAAAAATCGAAAGTTGTTTAGGACTCATCATATATTTTCCCTTTATCCGACCTTAGACCCGTGAACCGATAATAAAAGACCACATTAATAAAAACAGTCACACATAGTTCTGATCGCTGATAGATAAAACCTGTATCGTGGATATCAAGAATTATGAGGAACCACGGTCCCACAATACCCAAACGCGAAACAAACATCTGTATGTCACACAAACATTTGTCTCGGTTCGGGAATCGAACCCACACCCCAACGTTTCACAGTCGGCCTATTCGCCCGCTGCGCCACGGCGGCTGACAAGTGTAACAGTATGTAAGTTTCAATACATCTTTATGTCGTGTTTGAGTAGGGAATTAACCTATTATCTGAACCATCTTCTAGACAACAATACACACGAACATACATGGGGCTGAAAAATCAACTGAAAAATATTATTGACCGCTCTCAATAATACTTAAGCAATTTTCAATTATAGTTTTCATGAAACGCGAAATTGAATTCGGAAACACAAATTGGTATTTGATCCTCAATTTAATGAAACAGTTAAATGAATCCTTTTATGCCTTTTTAAAATAATAGTATTTATATTGTAATCATTTTTACTATAATCACGTACGTAATGTATGTATTTACATTAATTTACTTTTCACTATAAATACATTTAGCATCAAACAAAAGTATCATTGATGGAATTTTGTTTGTTTATGATTAGAATCAAATAAGTGTTCGATTGTTACTATTATATTATGTCAAATAAATAAAAATATTCCAAACGTTATTAAAAATCGTTCACGTGATATACTTCAATATACTTGACGAAATGATCTGAACAGTATGTCTAGAAGAAACCATTGCACTTACAAGTATTTTAAAAGAGACAATTCTTTATGACAGCGCTATATAGTCCAGTGTCATTTTATATTCAGAAGCTGGAAGAATAAAATTTCTTAGTAAAGATTGGGGTTTATTCTCGGACGTTCGTTTACTTTTCGTTTTCTTTTTTTGCTCTATTTCCTTCCATTTATAAGTTATACAGACATTGGCTTTCGCATTATTTATTAAATATTTCCAACTCCGATTCCGGATCTTGTGAATATTGATAAACTTGAAATTAGTTTTGATATATCTAACTTCGAACAACTGCATGTCATCTTACTAATGGAGATTGATAAAACTATGATATGATATACGATGGATATGTTCATAACAACATAATAAAGTGAATTGTTTGTGAACAGAACTAAAATAAAAGAAATGTCCAGCATGTGAGCAGCTTACAACGTGTAATATCGAAAATATTACGCGTTGTAAGCGGGTTCGATTCCCGGGTCGGGTAAAGTGATATTAGGTTTTTCTATCTAGAAATTCTCAGTATTAGCCCGGAGTCTAGAATTGTGCCCGGTATGGCGATAGGCTCGCCCCCTGACCAATATGGGACCGAAGTTTGGCGAAAAGTGTACTGGTTACACCTATGCCTAAGCCTTCGGGGATTACAGGAGTGAGTGTATATGTATGTATTTTGCAGGCCGGCATGATTGTGTTGAGTAGCGGGGGACTGATGTCTCACGCTACTTGATAATTTAACTGGACGGCACTGCACTTACCATAAGGTGCAGTGTGGTCACTTTGCCGAGCCAGGATAAATGAAATAAATAAAAAAAATGTATCTAAAATAGATTAAAACTTGCAATCGCAAGTTGGTATTGGTAGCGATAATTTTGTTTGTGTGGGCATCGTAATTTTAGTATCATCATCATCCGCAGCCTGTAGAGTCCCACTGCTGGGTATAGGCCTCATTCATGTTTTGGTATCAATATAATTTATTATTTTTATTTTCCAAAGAAAGTAGCAATACTTTGATGATGTAGTCGAGGCACTTAACATCACTCTTATAAAATTGTTTATCTGGCAACCGGTAAATTACTGTTTACAAATACCTCTTTTTAAAAGTTTCTGCTGAATTTAGTGTAAGCAATATCAACCTTGCGTACTCTATTTTCATAAAAGCCGATACTGAATACCTGCAATTAGTCACAAGCCAGGCTTTGCATAATACTCTGCTCTGTCATACATTCATGATATTTCGAACGTGTATTGAAATAATATTGAATGCGGACACAGCTCTCATATCATCATAACAGAAAACCCAATTCCGCGAATAGGGTATGCATGCGTGTACAAATAATCCGTTCATATTATTTATCTTTATAAACTTTTGCTGTTCCACGTCACAATGGCCAAACACACTGTTTATTGAACTATACAAAGCCAATGGTCTAATCCTGTCCGATCCCTTCGCATACATATTCGGAAACATGTTTGTGAGTGGTACCAAGTCACGCTTCAGTTAATCTGACGAGATTTGATGCGATTCGTTTTAAATCACATAACTGATCCCAAATATGTTGCGACCACTTTGCCGCTCTAATCGATGTCGCCACGATCAGCAGAGCATGTTGAGTTAACGCAAAACTGTTTAGGGACTTTGATGTGACGTCATCAGCTTATGATCGCGCATACCTATAAACTATGAAAGGGGCGGGGCAACTTTGGCATCTCACTCACTTATTTAAAATGGAGTTTTTATAAATGGTCACCACCTTGATGTAAATGTTTATACCGACTTTTACTTTATACTTGCCTATTTTAACGACAACTACATATACCTACTATAACTATACATTTTGGAATGCTGTGATAGCCCAATGGGAAGTGATATTAGATATGCCGAAAACCAGAACAGAAGAAAAACATCGTAAGGTATTTATTCAGCATAACTGAGAGTTCTTCAAAAGGAAAATTGACCAATGTGAAGTAATAACGCCTTACCATTAGTAGTAGTGCCCTTAGTGGGGTGTATTTAAGATTATGGCTTTCAAGACATGGCAAAGTCTATATTACGGTTGCATACGTAATATTTCAAGGCTTTGAGTGGGGTCATATGGAACTAACTCGAATGAACTCGATATCTTTCATCAAAATTTTCAAAAATACATAAGCTGTAACGGTAGGCAGCGGCTTTGCTGTGCTCTGGTATTGCAGAAGTCTATGGGCGGCGGTGACTACTTACCATCAGGTGGCCCGTCTGCTCGTCTGCCTATCGAGGCACTAAAAAAAAAAAAAAAAAGCTGTGTATAATTATTATAGCGCTATAAATTAATAACTAAACTAAACTGTAAACCTGCCTAAACTGTATGTAACTATTTTATAATGAATTATTTTTGTTATAATGTTTTTATGGTATGTGATCTCTCTGTAACATCTTTTCGCCTTATTAATGAATATCTAAAATTATTGATTTTAAAATATTTTTATAATGCTGTGTACAATTTTATGGTTAAAAGTTTTAATTTTTTTTGTTTATATAATAGTTTTTTTGTTTATACATAGCAGCGATAGCCTAGTTGGTTGCGGTACGGACTGTCAAGACGAAAGTCGTAGGTTCGAAACCCAAGTAGCATACACCTCTGACTTTTCTAAAGTTATGTGTGTATTAAAATGTTAATTATCGCTTGCTTAAACGGTGAAGGAAAACATCGTGAAGAAACCTGCATATCTGAGAATTTTTCGAAGGTATGAGAACAGACGCCAACCCGCATTAGGCCAGCGTGGTGGACTAAGGCCTAACCCCTCTCATTAGTAGAGCAGGCCCGTGCCCAGCAGTGGGACAATGTTCAATACAGGGCTAGTATTATTATAATATAATAGTACTTACTTATATTGTATGTTTTAAATTGTTAACTGCTTTTGTACCTAAATAAAATAAAATAAAATACCGGTGAATAAAAGAATATTCGTATTATGTGTACTGTGTATGATCTATGGCACTAACAATATCCGCGATTAAATTTCACTCAAATCCATAGAGCTTTGATTGTTAGGAGACCTAACAAACCTCTGATAACGTGACATCAATCCTAGTTCGGATAGACTTAGCGCATCCACAAACGATGTTAAACCTGTCTGAAGTTTGATCCGCCTGAAGATTATAAACTAACTCGACATAAAACCGACATGCCCCTTTAATCCGCATTCGAACAGCACTATTTCTGTGTTGTTGAATGTTTCGTGATTCATTTATTTGGGAAACTAGTTTTTGACGACCAATATATTTTTCGTCAAAAACCACTTGATGTATTAGTGTTGTTTATTTGGAATATAAAATATTAGGTAGATATCTTCATTTATGTTCCATCACCGCAAATTAAATACAGTGCATTAGTTGTTTTTCCTGGTACGGCAAAGTGACCACACTGCACCTGATAGTAAACGCAGTGCCGTCCAGTTATAGTATTGAGTAGCGAGAAACAATCTATCCCTAGCTACTCAACACAATAATGCCGACCTGCTGCTGCTGTGTAGTGTACACAACGCCACTACGCCGTGTGAAGAAGCGGTCGAGGGTCTAGTATCAGATTACTCAGAAGGCCGCAACACGGTCAAACATCGTACCCAAACTCTAACCCCTGACAAAAACCAGATGTACACTGGCTGATCCCGGAACGCGACATACTTGAGTGTGCCACTATGGCGGGTTTTACACCCAATGAATATCCTACCACCAGCGAATGTTGACTTAATAATGTACATTACAATTATGCCGGGGTGAAGTAACTGAATGGACTGCTAACTAAACAAATAAGTCACCCCATTAGTATGATCACCGGCGCCCAGTACACTAACAGTTCCAGGGAAATTGTGGGTTCGTTGTCGAACTAGGATAGCTCGGGGGAGTTAAGAAGTTTGTTGGGCATGAAATTTAATATCCAATGCAATAGCATTACAACACCAAACCAACAGGTTTGGTTAATAGAGCACTAGATAATGTATATAAATCGAGTCATTATCGAAATGGTTTTAGCCTGATTATTTTGGGTTGCGACTCTTTCAAACGAAAATTATAACTTGGGTATCTTCAAGTCAAGAGTGAATAGGTATCTTCTAGGTAAGCGTGCTCCACCGTAGACCACATCATCACTTTCCATCAGGCGAGATAGTGGTCAAACGCAAGCCTATTTCGATTAAAAAAAAAAAAAACGTTTAGCAGTTTTGACAGACAAATAATTGCTTACCTTTAGGAGTCAGAAGTCGGTGTCGTAAAGTTCGTCTGTCCTAAGTTGTGGAGAATACTATATTCCTTGATCCTAAGCATTTCGACAGACTTTTATAGTAAGTACAACGATTTCTTAACTTTTGTCAAACTTTGGCACACACGTTTATGAATATCTGCTTTGCCAATCAAATCTTTTTTATATATATTATTAATGAAACCGTTTCATTTTAAATAGATTCCAATTTTAAATGAGCCGCAAATCGACACCGATACAAATGTTAACCTAAAAAGACTCCTTTCATGAGTGATATCAGAATCAGGGCATCGTGTACGTGGCACTTAAAAAGCGATAAATTAGCGGCGATCGACCCTATAGCAGTGAGGTGGGCTTCTGCGTGAATAATAGCTTTATATTAGTACAAATGACGAGGGTATTTACGTACTACATCGAAATTCGAAAGAAAAAACCTTATCCGAAGTATTTCGGTTTAATTTGATAGCTTCGAGACTTGAGATATTACCGTGAAAATGTTTCGTGTTTAATATAATTTAATTAACGGTACTCGAAGTTTACAAGGTCTGTTAAATGGTATATATTGTATTATACCCTTATGTAGTGGCACATAGCTAGAACTTGTCGAGTAGTTATGTAGATATATGTACCTATATTTTGTTCGTGTGTAGTTTCCTTTGTGTTAATTTATGTATTGTATATGAGATACAACCGATGAGACGTTTTCACTGTTCATAGAAATTCAAAAATAATTAGAGAAAAGATGTTTGCCACATTGGATAAAAACATAATTTTATGTATGAATGTATAAAATGTTGTATGTATGTAGAATGGGTTTTAGGTTAGTAATTAGTATCTTAACTTTAACTTAGTAAATACGTGTGCCTATATAGAATAAGGGTGACATTATCAATAAGGATGTATATTATTGTTTTAATATTGAGACTTCACTAAGCGTTCTATAAGATTATGAAACCTTTCTACTTTCATTGTTTTGATAATCAACAACTTGTTACGGAAAAGGTGTATGCTTTTGAGGAGCGGAGAAGGCGTGACCTCGATATCAAAAGAGACCAGCTGAAAAGTAGACCACCTTCCAATATCTCTTATAACTACATTAATGGTATCCTGACATGTAGAATATGTGCACGCACGTTCCGTGCTAAAATCGGATACGTAAGCCATATGCGCGCCCACGATCGCAGCCGCATTACTTGAAAGAAAGCAAAGTCGCTGAGGCCGAAATCGGCCAGGAGTTAGTTATGTTAATCAATTAAATTCCTTATATTATTATTATGAGTATAATTGTATTAATAAACAGTTAACACGCTACAGAACACGCTACCGATTTTATATGATAATAATGTTAAAGTAAAATATTAGATTGGATTCAAATGTAAAATAGACGTCCAAGTAACATTTATTTTCCCGGCATTACCAAGTGAGTCTTTGCACGTCATGGTAAGTACAATATATTTAGGATGCCAGTAAATTAAATGTAATCTACATAGACATAGTCATTGGTATATAATAAATAACACCCAACTGTCACACACATAACCCCGACTCCACACTAAGATACGAGTCTTGTGTTGTGGGTATCAGGGACTACGAGAGACTTTTATATAACGCTATATACGAATGAGTATTTATAAACTAAAGGCTTAATAAACCATGCTTATGAAATGTAATAAACAATGGTAGGCGTTTTACGCACGTATTAATGTGAATTAAGTGATGTACCTCGGATCATTGTTATGTAAGGTCGAATTGTTTCTAGCTTTTGCCCAAATTGCTACGGCACTCCGGTGTCAGGGGCACTTTAAGGGCAATAAATTAGTGGTGGCTGCCCGCAAACAGCCAAGTGGGTGGTTTTCCAAGTGAATAATGACTTCAGGGATGCCCACTGACTTTTATAATGTAAAAAATTCTCCATCCAATTTTATTTCCCGGTACCACGTTTTAATTTCATAATTAATGAGTATTAAAAGCAGTAGAATTATTCAAGCGGAAAGTGGGTGCTTGACTTTGTGATTTCAGGAAAGGATTCCTGTCTGCTGTCACATAAAAACCTCAGGCTATCTACCTTATATAACTAATGTCTAATCATATGGTTATCTGGTGAAAGATCAGTGTTATGCTCTCATTAGGCAGCTAGTTGACGACAATAACAGCAAACTATAGCCTCATTAAAATTTATTGGTTAGTGTGGAAATGGTTTTATGAAAACAACAAGTAATTCAATAAAAAGCTATTACCAATAGTCGTTTGTGCACTAACTTAGGACCTACATAAGTTCACATCTGGTTTCTAGAAAGTGGTTCAACCGGTGGTGGTGGTAAACTGCGGTTTCACGTACGTATTTTTATTATATGTATGGACATATATACCTCTTTACAATGGATTATAAATATAAACAATACGCCCCAACAGTCACACACTGTGTCGTGGGTATCAAGAACAACTTGGGATTACGGTCCTACAACACCCAGACCCGGAGTAAATATCTATCTGTAACACAAACATTTGTGTCGGTGCCGGAATCGAACCCACGGCCTCACGTTCACAATCGGCTACTCGCTTGCTGCGCCACTGATGATGTTATTGATTCTTCCTAATTAATCTGAGTGGTTGCATTAGGTACCCCCACTAATCTTATCATGTTTTGTTTCAGGTATTTGAAACGCGCACTTTAAGTTCATGTGAGTTCTTATGTGCCAAGGTTAAATTTCTTCAAACAAAGAGCCCTAAACAAAGAGATGCAAACGAGTGTATAACGTTAACGATAAGTAATTAGGTCACTTGTGGGTCAAGTGTGGTCAGAGCGATCAGAACGATAACCCATCGCACAGCGTCAGACATGGATGGCGGATGTTGATAGGGAATAAAATTTGTGCTGTCTAGATGGGGCATGATGTAGTATCCATTTTTAAATGGTTTTATTATACATACAGAGTTTAAATTCAAAATATTTTGTTAACACAGCCGATGATCAATACACTAACGCCTGTAATCCCCGAAGGGGAGGCCTTTCGCCGAATTTATTGAGGAGTGAATCTATCGTCATACAAGGCTCAATTCTAGACTCCGGGCTAATACCGAGTATTTCTAAATAGAAAAATCCAACATCACTACCGACCCGGGGATCGAAGACCTCAGAACAGCAGTCGTAACGCATGCGCATTTACCAGCAAAAAGTACAAACAGCAGTCAAAGAACCAGCAATTTAAGCATACCTTCGATTTTGTTTTCTAAATAGTTTAGTTATCCAAATTACTACAGATAGGATGATTTTTTTTAGCAGGAATGAAATTTGTTATAGAAAGATAGATGATAAAGAATGATAATCAATATAAAATATCAATATGCAAGTTAGTTGGACAGTGAGAATAGACCGGTTCGGCGTTGTACCACTGTCTCACAGAAGACCGACCGGCAGCTTGCTGTTGTGATCGTTTGGTGAGTTATTTACCAAAGGCACTAATTCATTCCTTTTCCGATATCTATTCCTTTCTTGGAAATACGGCAACGGTATTTTGCCGTTTGTGGTTTGTGTTTCATGCCATGTCTGATTTTATGGGGGACCGTTCATTTACCAGCTCGCCTATGAAAATCTATTACTCCTACGTTTACATATAATTAACAAAAGCATCCCAAACAAATTGTATTTGCTCTGTACATGGATAAACTGTTCACCATTTATGTTTGAAAGGGTTAATTTTGTTCTTCTGAATGTAGTTTAGAAAGTATCTTCATTTAAGTTACGGGTAGAGGTTTGCAAACGTGGGTACTTTGAAAAAAAAATGCCATTTAACTATTTACCTACTTAAAGCAGTTTTGGTACATAACTCCTGGTGAGGATAGAATTCGAGTGAAAGCGCAGTGGGAGCGGAAACATAGGCTGCGAGTCACTTTTGGAGTAGAGTAAGATTGAAACTGTTTGCACTATTTATATTATTTTAACTAGAAGTACAAAAAAAATATGCGTTTTCTGGTCAATATAGTTATGTGACGACGATAAGGTCTTATCAGCCCAGTCTAGAAGCAACATAGATAACATTAAAAACATGTGTAGTTTCCTTTTTGCTCAGACATTTTTCGCCCCCATTAAAAGTTCATAGTAAAGTGTACTCTATACTGAGTTGTAAAGACTTTCAAAGCCATATTTTATGACAAAAAATAAACAAAAAACGAAGGTTTTCTGTACCTATTTGTAAAAGCGAGTTCGACATACGTACACCTTTTATTATTAACAACGTGTCATTAAAAGTCTGTATGATTTATAATAAAATACACACAACAGTCACCCAAATAGCCCTGACCCCACACTAGGTCAAAACTGTATCGTGGCTATCAAGAACTAAGAAGGTCCACGGTTCCACACCACCCAGAATAAACTTAAATAGACAAATATGTGTAAAGAACTGATTAATGTAACTTTTACTGTATTTGAACGAACTATACAAAAGAAACCATCATAGACAATTGCGAGAATCATCGGGCATTCGTGCAAAAAATCCATCTTCTAGTTTCAACCATTCCGCACTTGACTTTCTATTTCCGGTGGATTGCACCGTTATCCTGCAGAAATCTCGCTACGATAAATGAGGAAACTTGCTTCCCGTCGGCTTTGTCTTAGTTAAGTGGGATGTTGGCCGATTGAGAGTTCATTTCGCGGCCTCATACGGTTCAAGGAATTTATACGGATTATTAAGCTTAATTATTAATTTATTTCATTATTAATTATTTAAGCTTAATTTGACTCCAAAGCATTTATATGGTGCGAGTAAAAGTAATCAATTTTTCATCGTTTACCCAACATTTTAACAATTTCTTGAAGAGTTGAGTGGCCTGCAGGTGGCCCTGGCAGTAACATTAGGTCCAGTTCACCATAATACTGCATTGTTATCGGGTTTACGCATGAATACCAAATTTCAGCCTATTCGGGCTACGGGTTCAAAATTCAGTTGCAAATTATGACCTACACAAACATTGTAAGTTAAATAAACGCTTTTAAAAGAGCGGAGACAAGACATTTGTATGCTAACCGGTATCATTGTTCTAATGATACCGGTTGTATATTTATAATGAAAAATACCCTATAAATGATAAATTCACAACAATGTTGTAAGCCTGAGTGTCATGTTAGCAAATTAGCAGAAAATCGTCAACGCAGTGACATAGCTATCACTACCGGTCGATAAATATACTATCTGGTGTAGA
The DNA here is from genome assembly GCA_905220505.1 of Laothoe populi. NCBI lineage: Eukaryota > Metazoa > Arthropoda > Insecta > Lepidoptera > Sphingidae > Laothoe > Laothoe populi. Next base: position 15,619,525 of record HG992148.1, read on the forward strand.
CCGGTCCAATGATCACTCGATCTGTGTGAGTTCAATAACGACCTTATATATATATATATGCTGCTATAGGCAGAATTGAAAGTTACATTGAGTAAACATAAAACGATTATTCAAAGTTATTTCGTGTTTCTAATTTATACATTTCATTTTGTATGCTTTTTACTGTCTTAGAACATTTTAAATGGGTTTGTCATAGCGAATGTGACAACTGTTGATTTGAGTGTAATTTCCTTGTATTTAAAAATTACAGTCGCAAACGCTGCTCGAGAAATGCAATATTGTATTGTGTTCAAAGAAAAATATTGCAATACCAGTCTCGCGCAATTTCACAGGAATTGCTATTTCATATGTTGCATATCCCGTACATACGACCTGTTTTTTGTGCCTTTGCCTTGCTATGCGTGGATTGTGATACAAAGGTTATTAGATTCGCCGAATTAGGTACGAGTTAATGCAGGATTCCATTTTAAACCATCGTTAGAATGTACAAGCTTTTTACAATTAAGTTTTTAAAAGTATCATAAATAAACTTTCTGCTTTAGTCGAAGACACATGAATTTTCTTAACGGGAGATGTTTAAGTCTATTGAGCTAGCATCCAATAAAGCTACAATGTTGTCATGAAGAATAATGTAACGGCAACAGAAACTTATAAGATGGAAGCATAAGTTGTGATAAAGTTTAAATACATCGCCAACTCTGTAAAGGCATATCTGCACACAACTCTAGATATTCAGTTTTATGCATCTCAACTTCACCGGAAAGCGGCCATCAAAGTTTCTCTCTCGAAATCGTATAAATGTTAATGAAAGCCAGACGTCTGATGTCTGTAATGAGATTACCATTCTCTTGAAATTGGATTCGCGTAGGACTTCTTTAATTTTCAGTCAATGCGAAAATTAGGTGTATCAAAGTGCGACGCCAGACACCCGGTCGAGATGAATGGATCGCATTGAATACTACTAAGCTTTAGACAATTTCAAATTGGAACGGTCTTTATTCCATTTCATTAACCGACTTCAAAAAAAGGAGAATTACTCGAAGTCGCCTGGACCGTTTCGAGAAATTCTTTTTTGTTTGAAAGGGTATACTTCCCAGGTGGTCCGATTGGCACCAAGTCAGGATCTGATCATGGGATCCCAGAAAAATCAAGGGCAACCCTCAAATGTTATATTGACGCATAATTTTGTTGTTTGTTGTTGAAAGTGGTAGAGCCACGCTGTAGACATATACAGCATGAATGGGCCGGCTCGACCGGGGTAGTCTCACAGAAAACCAACGTAAAGTGACAGTTCACTGTCGCGTTTCGTAAGGTAAGTGAGATATCCGGAAGCCCAGATTCCCCCTTCCCTTCCTTAATCCCTATTCCTGTCATTTAAGGCCGACAGCGCATACGTGATACTTCGGTATTGTGGATGTTCATGGGCGGTGGAGATCACTTAACATCAGGTGACCCACTGGCTCGTTTGTCGGACTTATGATATATAAAAAAAAATATTTTTATTGAAGTCGGTTTTTATGAACTTACTTATTTGAGTAACCATTAACGTTGGTTAGGAACGCCGAAACTTTTGAAGATATTTCAATTTCTGTAGTAATTTGCAATATTGATTACAGATGCGTGAAACATTACAATTTTTTTTTATTTAAAATATGTACGAATATTGATTATTTATTAAACATGTAGAGCTTGCACATCAGAAAGTCAATGTATTTGTCCAATATGGAACAAAAAACACGCGAACTCAAATTAAACGTAATATATACCTTTATTCCACGTCGTCTATAGCTTTCAGAATATATACATGCTCAATCAGTCAGAAGTCCCGGCACACGTCATGAATTTCACAGTAGGCAGATTCTGCAATATTCGCCCGTATCTGTCGCTACAATAACTACCAGTTTATGTAGACCCCTTGAAATATTTTCACGTGTATAACTTGCGTTATGAGTTTTTTCTACATACGTCGTGATATTTTCCTCTTCTTAACAATGTCTGTACAATAGGACATTCTAACATACAACTTGTTGAATAACTGAAGAAATGAAGAACTTTAAAACGCCTTAATATGTACCCTGTGCAACACAAAAAAAAATATAACGCTGTCATTAGCCTATATTTAATTTGTAACATGATAGATTACATTCTACCATCGCGCCGGCAATATGGGAATCTTATATTGGAAATTTCATTCTAGTGACAAGCAGAGTTCCTCGCGTTTTCATCTTCCATTACATTGCGCTTCTATAAATACACACTTCAACAAGAAACTAATTAGCACGTTCTCGGATTTCGTTCCGTGCATTCACTGCATGTACTTACTTGAACCTATAATCTAAATCTGACACGGTAGAATTTAACATTAATTTATTTTTTAGACTAAAATTTGTATACATACATATACACTCACGCCTGTAATCCCCGAAGGGGTAGGCAGAGGTGTAACCAGTACACTAACTTTTCGCTGAATTTCAGTCTCATAATGTAATAGAGGGCGCGCCCATCGCCATAGCGGGCACAAGTTCCAGACTCCGGGCTAATACTGAGAATTTCTAGATAGAAAATCGATAGATCGATTACAACTGCGCCACCGAGGCAGTCAAATTTGTATATACAGCATCTAATTTATTAGTCACATTTGAGTATGAAAATTAATCTTGGCTTTAGTGCAAATTGTGTATAGACGCAAGAATGGCTGTGTGAATAGTGAGGCTGTGACGCGGCGTGGGCAGATTACTCCATGCACCGCAAATTGAGAGGCGAGCGGCTCAGTGCAAATTGAAAGCACTCTCAAATTGCTGTAGTCCTTTGTATTTGTAACCAGGGAGCGCCGAGAATCAATCAGGGTAATGGGGGTTTGTCCGAATCTACTTGGATTAGTCGCGGTGAGCTGCACGTACGGTCACTGTACAGACGGACTTTCCATTCGTTTCATAACGATCTTTTGTACAACTGAATAGCCTTTGCCTGCACACCTAACTGATTTCCGCTCCCGACTCATTACGGGTACACATGAAATGTTATCCTAAACCCAAGTTTTAATAAATTCCCGTGTACTTTTACTATTTTCATAATACTTTGAAACTTGCCACTGTCTGTAATTAAATCTTAGAGTTTCCATGTCCTGGTAATTTCGTATTCAGTTGCGTCGACGAATAACTGAATTGGATTTGGTATTTTAAAAAAAACGAGTTTGTTATTTCTTGGAACGATATAATATAGAGTTCGAATATATAAAACGTTGTTAATGTTGGAATACATTCCTTTATATATACATTGTATGGGAATGGCTATATCGTACCTTGATTGAGATGTGGATTTCCAAAATGATATCTGCATTGTGCAAAGCGATACGTTTGTGGACTTCGTTGGTGCACGAGAATTGACAAATTTGAATCGCAACGTGCGAATTGCATTAGTCATTGGATCTGTTGTTGCTGCAGATGCGGCTGAAATCTAAATGTTAATACAGTGCGATAATAACTCGCACGTTGCGAGATTATGAATAAACTTATGCTGAAATACGCTCTTGATTTATTGTGATTGCATATTATATATAGACAGCCTCCGTGGCGTGGAAGCCGGCTGTGAAACGAGAGGCTGTGGGTTCGATTCCCACACCGAGACAAATGTTTGTGTGACAGACAGATATTTGTTTCGGGTATGTGTATTGTGGGACCGTAGTCCCCTAGTAGTTCTTGATACCCACGATACAATTACTACGACTACGACTATTGGGTGTATTTATTTATTATATAGACTCAACCAGCCGCTTAAAAAGATTTCCGATGTTTACGTTAGTGCCATTTCGTCTGCGATTTTGTACTGTGCAATGCTATGGCATTGATCGATGGGAATGTCACTGACGCTTGTCTGACGCCTTACGTGCTATAGAAAGTCTATTATAGTAGCGTATGTGTAGTAGTAACCGCGTAAGCCCGTAACGTGACCTACACAAAGCATTTACAGATTGCGAGCGAGGCTGCGGCGTGCCGCAGTGGGGCACAAAGCTTCGGGAAATGTTCGTGCCCACCGGGCCTAACAATTAGCGTAATAGACGTTTGACCGATCACCACCCGCTCTTGCAATTGTAAATCACTACAATGACCACATTCGCTTCCACTTAATTACATTTTCGGGCACGCTACACTTGTACAATTATATTGGACTGATATAACCAGCGATATTTTTTTTTATCCTGGCACGGCAAAGTGCCCACACTGCACCTAATGGTAAATGTGGTGCCGTCCAGTTAAAGTATCAAGTAGCGTGAGACATCAGTCCCCCGCTACTCAACACAATCATGGCGGCCTGCTGTGTAGCTTCTTCACACTACGCCTAAAGGACCCAGGATCATAGGAATTAACATTTAATACACACGTAGCTTTATAAAAGTCAGAGGTGTATGCAATTTGGGTTTCGAACATACGACTTTCGCCTTAACAGTATCGCAAACAACTAAACTATCGCTGCTTCTGTTATGTTACTTATCGCTTACTTTAACGGTGAAGGAAAACATCGTGTGCAAACCTGCATACTCGAGAACTCTCATAAGAATTTTGAAGGTATGTGAAGTCTACCCACCTGCATTAGGCCAGCGTGGTGGACTAAGACCGAACTCCTCTCATTAGCACAAGATGCCTGTGCCCAGCACTGGGACAATGTTTAATACAGGGCTAGTATTAAATATACCAGAGGCATCTAAATATACCGTATTGTTGGTGTTGTTCTACGGTTGAAAAGTTAATAAAATTGTCAAGCAATCGAACCATAAAATGTATATTTAGAAAATTACTAAAATAAACTCTCGGTTGATTTGAAAAGTGTATTTTTTACTGTGTTTACATACTTTTTTGCTTCTGTTAAGAAATTTGACTATCTCATTGTTAAAATTTCACTGACTATAAACATAGTTATGTAGATTTTTGAATCCCTGTAAATACTGGGTTTTATGCACCTTAACAACTTATGTCTTGGGATGATGAGCGCAATACAGTGCTATAAAGGACTTGACTTATATAGAGAGACAGACGGTGTCGCTTCTCTCAGGCGGGTGACTTACTCAACTCTTCATGCAGTTGCAAAAAAACCTGATTACACATGAAAGAAAGAAAAAGTATTTATTGCTAGAACAAATAAAAAAATAAAACTTAAACCTAAAAAATTTAACTATTTGCTCCAGCAATAGTTGCCCTCGTTCAGCGATATGCTGCAGTACAGCCTGAACAGTCCTGCAGCGCTGATTTTCACATACTATTTGTATGGTACTTTCATGTAATTTTGAATGTATCAAAGAATATCTGTAAGTATACAGGATAAATTAGTACATACTTTATTTAACCAAAACGAAGAATTACGAACAAAATGAGTACCTATTTGTTCTCGGTCATTGGAACAGTAGCATTTTCACCTAACAAATGTTATATTCTCGTAGCTTACATTGAAGAATACAAATTCAATTTCAAACATAGAGTTCATACAAAGTTCGTATGAAATGCAACCGCATTTTTGTTGAACAAACTTCAATGTAATTAGATAAACTGAGAAAAGTAGACGAGCCAGCAACCTCTGTTATAACGAAGTAGCAACATAATTGCGAACCACGGAGCCAAAGTTTCCTTTGTTTGAAACAATGAGTTCCACTGAGCACTGGCGTTGTGTCTAGATCAGGAACACCGGTAACAGGAGTACACCAGAGCTTCATCATACGAATGTAGGATAAACGTTAAAGAAGGGCGCATACGCGGGATAACAAGTGGCACTATGTCTTATCACCGTTTTTTTAGCTTAACAAAATATTTGCAGCAACCCTGTTGAATGCAAACTGTGACCTAATACATTGAAAAGATTGCGCTTTACAATTACTTTAGAATAAAATGATTTAGCAATTTCAGTCTGTTTTAAGAAATCCGCATCAATTAGATAGACTATGAGACTATCCCGCCCACATACCCGCCATTGTAAAGCATTAAGCGATATTGTGTTATTTGTATGTACATATGTATAAACTCGCGCCTGTAATCCCCGAAGGGGTAGGCAGAGCTGTAACCAGTACACTCACTTTAGCAATTTAGATTTATATAATGAGTTATAAAACTCATGGGTTTCCCGAATTGGGCTATTTTACGGAAATACGGTTAGAGAACCGTGGACGCGTGGACGAAATGAAGATACGGACGGAATCTTATTAAAAAAAGAGAGAGGTATCCTATGGACACTCGATTGGAACGGAGTTACTTTCAATATATATTTTTTGTGTTTGTATTAAGTAAGGATTGAAAAATGTTCTAGTTTCCTAGGTGATCGGGAAGTGCCTCAAACACTGCAAAAAGATGTCGGTTTTTGGTGTAGTATTTCATTGTTACACTTTTAGGTCTAGTCCGCAAACAAATCAGAACGATAGCATGCGATAAGGAACTTCGTTCCAAAAATAGGAAAGTGGAGCAATACTCTACGCCAATAAATTAGGTTATGCAAATGTACAACATGTAATGGATGAATACTGTATGAAAATAGTAGTAGGGTCGTTATTTTTCTTTGTAACAATTTAAGGTTATATGTAAATTGTATGATAAATCTACATCCACATTTATTAAACTCTATGAGTACCTAAAAGCGAATAAGCATTAGTATTCATAAAAATATTGAAACTTCAACACAAAACTTCACAAACAAAGATTAAACTTGCAATTATTTTTCAAGGCGAGAATTATACAAGCGTAAACAACACCAAGCGTACTTAAAGTGCCGTCCTCGCGATGCACTGGACATTCTGCCTTTGAAATATATCTCGTTGATAGCGACCCTCGGTCGGAGGGCTGTTTTAAATTCCTACCTAGTGTTAATTAAGTGTAAAGTACTACTAATTGCCCTCTCAGGAGAACAAAGAACGCGTGTACGCTTATACAAATGGCTTCTTGGCTGCTTGTTGGTTTAGTTCGAAGTTAATTTGAACGAAAGTATGAGGATTATTCATACATATACACTCAGGCCTGTAATCCCCGAAGGGGTAGGCAGAGGTGTAACCAGTACATCCACTTTTCGCCGAATTTATTACGGTCCCATGATGTGATAGGGGGCGAGCCTATCGCCATACCGGGCACAATTCCAGACTCCGGGCTGATACTGGGTATTTCTAAATAGATAAACCCAATATCACTTTACCCGACCTGGGGATCGAACCCGAGACTTCAGCACAGCAGTCGTAACGGATGTGCAATTACAACTGCACCACCGAGGCAGTCGGATTGACAGTCGAGGATTTTTCAAACAAAACTTTATCATAGTTTACAATGGTGCTGTGAGTCAGGATTACTTTTTTGGGTTCGAAATTCTGAGAGCATATGCTGATTGTAGCGGGAACACGGCAGTTCCGCGTCCAGGGAAAGTTTATAATCAATTCAATCCGGTGAAGGTACGTGTGCCGGTGTTGTTTGGAAATAAGAAATGTTTCGGTTTGTTTCATATGCCACGTTACGAATGATTGTTCAATGGCCATAAAATACATAAAAGCAAATATTCAGTATTAATGCTTTATTTAAAAAGTAGTTGGTAAATGTACACAACATTCTGTTTTTGAGAAATATGAAGAGAAAATTACCGATGGCGTGTTTTCTACGCACTTGTCGATCAACCGCTGTGTTGCCAATTTTGTAGCGAATTTATTGATTGATTCGGTTAAACCGTAGCACAATTCGATTTGTCTTATCCCGCGCTTATCCTGTATGATGTTATTTTACGTCTTACGTGCTTTAGCTGTGGATTTATTTTCGATGTAGCCTGTTCGACCCTCTTTTGTCTTCAATAAATAAACAAAATAAGTTTCGATCATTTTTAGTATATAATGTGATGTGATGTGCCGATTTTTATCATAAAAAGAAGTATAAATATAATTTGTTTAACATGATATTGATCTACACCCGCTTAAATGTATTATATAAATAGATCTTGTAGCCTCTCGGTGTGGTAGCAGCATAGGTATTTAGACTGAGAAAGCTCGAGATCCTGGCTTCAAATCCCAGCGTCGGCAATTACAATTTATGTTTGAGTTCTGAATTCAAAAAACCACACATAATTTTCCGAGGATTGGATTTGGGTCAGTATGGTGATAAGGCTTGCCACGCGCAGCATTTCATGGGACGGAAGGTTCAGCTAAATAGGTGCACTAATTTCCACTCTACCTGGAGTACCAAAATACCTATACCTGGAATAATACATATCTTATTTGGTTTTTCAGAAGCACTAAAGATATAAGCGTTTTCCCGAAATGGAAATCAAGTAAGATAATAAAAACCCACATTTGCAGAAAACGTTCAAATTCGTATAAGGTTTATGGGTACAATATTTTTAAATATTGCTCACCATAGCTGGCTATTTACAGAAAAATTTTGTTTAAATTTCAAACTACTAGACTGTCATAGACGACTCGGGAGTATTTCGGTAGTATTGTATAAACTGTGGACTGTATAGGAAATACCTTTACTTTCTACTAAACTTTTTTCTACTAAAAAAAGTAAAATAAACCGCTATAAAATCCTTAAAATGTTTTTTATCTGAATGTGTAATCCACGTAAACATAAGGGACCCTTAAGTAAACAATTATGTCAATAAAAATGAATTATGATTCATAAACTTATAATTAAAACGATAAGAAGTTGCTACAAAGTAATACAAATACAAACATAAATATAAAAAGATAGTGTTTAATTAAGTTATCGGGTGTAATTACTTGTTATAAAGACGACGACTTGTACCTCACGGAACGAATTCTAGTAGTCACAATAAAAGTCAATAAACACATTACTCGAGAAAATGATATAAAACTCATGTGCGAACCATATAAATTAAACAAAGCCATGTTTGTAACGAACAAATGATGACATAAAAACATTGCACTGTAAGGAGCGGACCCTAATAGCGCAGTTCACGTGGTACCGGCCAATTTATTTGTGGTTAAGTGCACACAATAAATTTCTCAAATGGCCCATGCTTACACCGACGAAAGCTGTCTGCTATTTATTTCCTTGGTCCGAGGTTTATAGTCGGGCGTAATGTACTAGACAATAGCGGCTTAGATTTGTCACATGATGTGATAATAAAAACCACGCCTTCAGCCGGCGGCTCCAATATGTTCCCTTATGACCTTTTTTATCATCATCGTAAACCGGACTAGGAAAGCGACAAAATTCTTTTATGTTCCGATCTTTAAACTGTAACACGGAAGAAAAATTAAATTATATAAAAATTGCCTTTTATAAACCTAACAGCTAATTGGCAGAAAAATTACTGAAGGGTAAAATTTGATAAAAAATTGCCTAATTGTTTTGACGTCGGTGAAGAGTTCACTTGGTAAATAATTACAGGGGCGTATGAACGATTTGAGGAAAACAAATAGCGAGAACAAGGAGACTCGTTAGCGGGTATAGAATGTTTCTTCAAAACACAACTGCGGTCCAATCAAGCAATCGGTTGGCAAACACTACGTTTCACGGCACCTTGTTTCTGTAAGGAAAGAATGTGCTTTCGTATTCTAAGGCTGTTTTACCTTCAATTCTTTTATCAAATAACCCACTTCGCTCTGTGTTGTACTTATCAGTTTACGAAAGTGCTTGTGTAACTTTAAGACGTCTAAAAAAGGTTGATTTGTTTAGCTCCAAATCAGTTAAATCTGTTCTATATTATTATTAAGGTTAGATATCAGAAAATATACGTATCTACATTATGACGATGTACATTTTTGACCTTATACTTAAAATTAGATTCCATTCGTAACAAGGTGGATTGCTGATTCAGTGCACACGTTGGAGGTTCTATTGTTTCAACCGTAGTAAAATAAGACTAAGATGAAAATTAAATATGAGTTCATATTGGTGTTTCAGCTATAATCACTCCAAATTACTTTGACATAGAAAATAAACAATTTTGATTACTACATAGGTCTACTTAATATGATTTATAATTCTTTGTCTATGTTAACCATTTTTACACGTCTATGCGCACAGCACTAAAAAAATTAATGCAGTTGAATATATAGGGAAAAAAAAGAAATATCCATTTTTATGTATATGGAAATATAGAACACAGACTTTAACGATAATCATGTTTAACTACGGGTGAAACAACAGGACCTTAGTTTCAAGTTAAATTCTCACGCGAACCAAAAATTTAAAAAATAAGCTAGCTAAACAATAACAAACGACGAAGCCCCGTTTCAAGCGCCACAAACGCAGGGAAATAAATAGAATTTATGACAGTAAATAAGGTTTAAAGATGCAGTTTTTTCTTGTTATTTGTTGGTAATAAAAATAAGAGTTCGCAGTGTTAATGGGGGTGTTACCATTTGTATTTATGCACGTATACGCTAACACAACGTTACACTGCAGTGCAAACTTTGCAACTCAAACTTTATAATTAATGTTTTATAATTTGCCCACCGTGTGCACACAAGTTAATAACTTGTTTGGGCTATATTTTGACCACTCTGCGTAACTAGGATCGGGGGAGTGTAGATTAGTTTGTTGGGCAAAACTTATATTGCAAAACAACTAGTCTTACACTACGAATAGTTTGTGTTTATAGGTTGTATAAGAGTTTTGAATTGGATGGAACCATTTGAGTGTTGCAACAATAACGAGGAATTCTGTATTGCCAATTACAAAATTACACTATTATTATATTAGAAAATTCTGGGCGCTTTATACATAATAATACATTTTTACTTGAATATTTTAATGAGTCTATTTTGACGTAAAGGAGTTTTGAAGTCAAAGCCCAATAGTCAGAGTTATATAAGATGGAGCCTATATCCTCGACAGGGTAGGCAGAACAACAAGTGCACACACAATCAGCTGAGCTTATTTCCGCCTCACGATGTGTTAGTTAGCGAGCATATATAACCGTATCGCGCACCCATTCTTACTTACTTAATTGTTACTGATTTCTGTGCCCTTTTTTGAAATCAAAAAAAATTATGATTGACGTTTCGTTAACAATCATGAATTCCTTACCATCCATACTTGCGTTTACTATTATCGAATACTAGCTTTTGCCCGCGGTACCGCCCGCGTGGTAGCTATTTTTGACAGAAAGGATATAAAATCCATGGAGTCATCTTAAGCTATTACATGTTTCTATATTTTGCGAACTGTCAAACGACTGACAGTTATGTTAAACGCGCTAAGGTTACATTATAAAAGTTTCTATAGTCGTTAAGATTTCTTCAATTTTCTAATTTTCCGCGCAAATTTCTTATCTTTTTTACAAACATAAAAAAAAGAATTGGCAAAATCGGTCCAGCCGTTCACGCGTGATTCCGCGACCAAGGGTAATAGGGATTCATTTATATATATATATATATATATATATATATATATATATATATATATATATATATATATATACATATATATATATATACATATATATATATATATAAATGTATATATATATATAGATACAAGGTAGTTTTATCTTAAATTTTCATTCGTATATTACATTTTCAAATGGTTTTTTGACAATGTAGACGAGATTTATGTTCATGTATGTACTTACCTAATGGAGGTTAACTGATTTCATTTTATGATGTGAATGCACCGGTCATTGTATCTTTTACGAGGTATTTATTATAGTGAATGATGAGTACTTACTGTAATCGTTGTTTCGATAAAGCCACTCAACGACTATTTTTTGTTATAAATAGCTTGTATTATGCAGCCAGAGTAATAATAATTCATTAAAAAATTATTGAATCTTTTATAGTCAGAACCCAATAGATAGGTTCGAATGTTAAAATGGTACGGCTAATATCAATAATACAGTTGCATGTTGATTTAGCCGGCTAGGTGCGGACGGTAGTAGTTAACTAAAATCCTCCTTATTCACGATTTATTTTATTTTATTAGGAAAACAAACAGTACAATTATACATATAACATTAATATAGTAAAACTAATACATTGACCAGTAAAGTTTCCACAAATAAATGTTAGAAAAACCGCAATGTCACAGCAAGAGCAAAATTAATTAGTGGCAAGTAAAAAAAAACATTAAAACAAATAAATTAACATTATTGTAAGCAACTAATTGTTATTTAAAGATGAAAACAGTCTAATATATATTTTTAAACTTCAAGTGGGAGGCTGTAAATAAGTCAATATGAGAAAACTTTTTGTTATACTCATTACAGACTCTAAAGATGAATGTGTTTTAGTTCTTACATGGAGCAAATTAAACAAGAACTTACTAGAATTACGCGTACGGTACGTACGTAACTAGGTCTAGCCGCCTTTATACTGGTTTCAACTAGATGTATTAGATATACTCAAGTATTAGGCAACTGACAAGCGGTAAGCCCCTTCCACACCTGCCAATATAAGTTTAGGTTCAGTTCTTTCGAAAGATACCGCATTTATATAGTTACATAAATTTTACCCTTGTTGCAAAGTTCAAAATCAAAATCAAAATCAAATATTTATTGAATCTATAAAATGTTATACATTATTTAAAGTCAGTTATTTTTCTTACTCTACCGCCAGTTCGATATGCAGTTTCGCTAGAGAAGAACGGGCAAGAAACTATAGAATTGTTCTTTTCGAACACCGGTTGACAATATTTTGTTATAGGTACAATTAAAATACCGTTTAAAGATAATATTAGAGCAGCGCAATAAGTTAATATATAAGTTAATGTTAAATAAGTTGCCTCATTGTAATACAGCGAAATAAAACTTATTACAAGACCTATTGCCGTGCGTGAGCCTAGTGAGGGTGATGAAATTCTCGGTTTCTTAAAGCATCTAGTCCTTACTAAAAATAGTCTTGGCAGACTAGTCCACAAGAGCAGCAACCGTTCACGAGTAATGACGCATGTGTCAGCCATCAGCCTCCTCAACCATGTTACAGGAAAATTACCGAACCGGCACATGACGCCCAGCAAGCACAGACACTTTAGCAAGCATGACATACCCAGACTGAATACAATAATTAAAATTAAAGGTGTTACGAGAGAAGTCTCAAAACACCCAGACCGGAAACAAATATATGAGGATCACACGAACTGTTATATTATTATATTATACTAGCTGTTGCTCGCGGCTCCGCCCGCTTGGAGGTCATGTTTGGGAGAAAAAGTATAAAATACGAATTTTCATCCGTTTAACTTAAAATAATACAATAGCAGCGATAGCCTAGTTGGTTGCGGTACAGACTGTCAAGACGAAAGTCGTAGGTTCGAAACCCAAGTGGCATACACCTCTGACTTTTCTAAAGTTATGTGTGTATTAAAATGTTAATTATCGCTTGCTTTAACGGTGAAGGAAAACATCGTGAGGAAACCTGCATATCTGAGATTTTTTCGAAGGTATGAGAAGTCTGCCAACCCGCATTAGACCATCGTGGTGGACTAAGGCCTAACCCCTCTCATTAGTAGAGGAGGCCCGTGCCCAGCAGTGGGACAATGTTTAATACAGGGCTAGTATTATAACTTAAAAAATGAAGGATTTTCATACAAACTTTCATCCCCTATTTTACCCCCTTAGGGATGATTTTGAAAAACAATGTGAATCACTTATTTCTTCATTTCCTACCAAAAGCCTAAATATGAATTTCCAGATCCCTAGGTAAAGCAATTATGGATTTCCCATACAAATTTTGAACTCCTATTTGACCCCTTTCAAGGTTGTTTTTTGAGAAAAAAGATAGCCTATGTCCTTCCCAAGGATATATTCTAGCTCCTTGCCAAATTTCATCACAATCTGGTTAGCCGTTTAGTCGTGAAAAGGTAACAAACAAACAGAGTTACTTTCGCATTTATAGTTTTAGTATGGACTAGCTTTTGCTCGCGGCTCCGCCCGCGTGGAGGTTGCTTTCGGGAGCAGAAGTATATAATCCAAGAAGTTGTCTTCTGCACTGAGGCACCTATAGCGATCGTCTTGACTCTCAGGTGTTGTGCTTGCTTTTGTTGCCTTGAGATTACATTTAAAGAATACCTCATAAGTTAACCACTCACTTCGCCCCTTTTAGGGATGATTTGTTAAAAACGTTGAAATACGTATTTTTTTATTTCTTACGTATTTCACCCCCTTCAAGATAATTTTTGAGACAAAAGATAACTTATGTCCTTCCCCAGGATACAGTCTATGCCCCTGCTGAATTTCATTAGGATACGTTCACCCGTTTAGTCATGGTAAAGATAACAAACCAACATACAAACAACAATATTAATTTTGCTGTGGAGATATTTTAAAACTGTTATATCTCCTAAGATATTCGTTGAAATCAAATGACGTAAGAGCAACTTTGTTCAAATTAAATACTTGTGATAAATAAAGTATTTAATTAATATAAAAACCCCTCCCCAAATAATGCGTTGTTTCAGAACAAATTCGATAACCATTAATAAGGTTATAGTGAGTCAACCATAAAATATAGACATTTGCTGTCGTGGAATATTTTTTATATAATTTTAAGGAGAACATTTCCGTCATACATGATTTCTGTGTAGCTTTAACTATTAAGGCTGCACACGCGACGGAAGCTTAAAAAATGGAGTAAGTTCTCCTGTTTTCCCAACATTTCGCTTCACTGCTCTGCTCCTATTGATCGTAGCGTGATGAAAAGTATACTATAACCTGCCCAGGAGTATGAAGAACAATTGTACCAAGTTTTGTTGAAATCCGTCGAGTGGTTTTTGTTTCTATAACGAACATACAGACAGACAGACAGACAAAAATTTTACTGATTGCATTTTTGGCGTCAGTATCGATCGCTAATCACCCGCTGATAGTTATTTTGGAAATATATTTCATGTACAGAATTGACCTCTCTACAGATTTATTATAAGTATAGATTATATTATTAACTGTTACTGTTATCAGTTCGCAATGTAAAAATTATAACATTAAATGATTTTGTAGATACCACAGCACTAATACTCTCAAGATTTTATTACTTTTGTTCATAAACGATTGTTCTGGGATCCATTCAAAAATTGTAATGAATGACATTGACGTCATTCTGGCCCTTTAGTTTTCCTTATATTCGTTCGTAAGCTTTCTTTTGCTCAGGGGAGCACTTTGGACGGAGAATCGCAATTCAATGCGGTCTGCCCTCAGCTCGAGGCTGTCAGAAACATATAAAGTCTACAGCTTTACTTCATTTACGTAACTTTGACGACTAAGCAAGTATTTTCCCCGGCGGCTTAGGTTAGCGCTGAATTTTTTTAAGCTCCTCCGAGCATTGCTTCTTTTTCTAATGCACGATACACAAAGTTGGTTTACATTTATTGTGAACATTTGTTTTATAATGAACTTATTTAGCTTGTAGTTTTCCAATGTGAATTCACACAAAACATTGCATATAAAAAATGTATTTTACAGGTTTTGTTTTAAATAAGATTAACTAACACATAAAACTTGACTATAATAGTTTCAAATAGATCATTTATTGTAAGTCTTTTACAATATATAAGTCTTAGTTGTTCAAAGTCTTGTGTCTAAATACACATTTTTGGAATCCTAAAATATATTAAAAGTCGGCTTTCAATTTATAGTTAATATTATTTTTGCAATACATTTATAATAATACTGTTTGACTAATAATAAGTGTATGAAAGGTAATTACCGCAACAGGCATGTTTTTCCCCATTCTTAGGCGACAGCCGTTGGTTTCTCAAGTAAACATAATTTTTTATTTGGTTGTCCCTATTGTTTCACGTTTAATTAATCTGGCTAAGTTTGAGGACATTACGGAGCGCGACATTTTGTAAATTACACCCTTTTACATGAAATACGCGGTAAGTTTTTGGATCCTAATTGAATATTAAGTGAGTGAAACAACAGCACTTTGTCGCACAATTTCTAACTATGTAAGTACACGTCCGGAAATTTTCAAAATAAATTGCGTAAATTTCTTGTAAATATAATTCGCTATAAAATACGGTGCATTACAGTACAGAAGTGACTTGGCAAAGGCTAAAAATAAAAAACATTTGATAATGTTTTTATTGTTGATAAATAACAAGTAATTTTTACAGACATAGATCTAATATATGCAGGAAAAGTGCTTACTTTTAATTACTTTTACTACCCAATTGGAAATCTATAAATTTATTTGTCCTGATGTATTCTTTCTTCGATAAAATTTTACAATATATAAAAAAGTTTTTTTAATTCGTTGGAGTCAGGACTATAATGAAGCAGACGTGACCAACAGTCACATGGTATCTACTACCCCGGCCCCAACTAAGAGGTTCGCAAATTCGTATTTTTGCCGTCATCAAGCTGTGGAACAGTTTGCCAGCTACCGTGTTCCCTCCTACCTATGGTCCTGGGTCCTTTAGGCGTAATGCGAAAAAGCTAAACAGCAGGCCGGCATGATTGTGTTGAGTAGCGAGGGATAGAATGTCTTTCGCTATTTGATACTCTATCTGGACGGCACTGCGCTTACCATCAGATGCAGTGTGGTCAATTTGCCGCAACAGAATAAAAAAAAATATGTTATATATAATTTCTTTCTTATTTATAAAAATAATTAATAATTTCTTTCCGAAACGCAATTCTCCGTAACGAATTAAAAATAATATTAATTAAGATTGACACCTTTTATTTGACATCCTTTCACTACAGGAGTAATCAAATTATCTCGTTGTTAAAGAACGAAGATTAATCCAATTAGAATAAAATATTTTTCTAAACGAATTCTGTTGGACAGAGATAAACAAGATTCGAAACAAATGAAGCGGATAATGCTCCGTACCGTATTACACGCTTGTAACACAACAAAATTATCCGCAGAATGTTTATTCACAATAATCGTTAAAAATCTGCACAATACAGTAATATTAAACATGCCTATGTTTTCAAATTGGTGTAACAATACGTCAAGTTTGAAAAATTGTTGTATATTTGTTAAAATCGCGGTTATATAACGTTAGTAATAATATATCCTGCATTCGTAGACAGGCAATTTATATGCATATTATCTCCATCTGTTTGAAAATCTGGGTGTTTGTAATATAATACAATTGTAAGATATATTTATGTCAATTCGTAGATTATTGAATCTATAAAACGTTAAATACGTTACTTATATTCAGCCAATACGTTTTTTACTTCTTTTTATCGTAGCTGGTGGCAGGATATTCATATCCGCCCGGATAGCGACCATTGTACACAGGTTGTAAAACCCGCCATAGTGGCACACCCAAGTGTGTCGCGTTCCGGGATCAGCCAGTGTACATCCGGTTTTTGTCGGGGGTCTAGAGTTGGGGTACGGTGTTTGGCCATTTTGCAGCCGTCTGAGTACTGACAATAGACCCTCGACCGCTTCTTCACCTTCTTGCCCATGGCGTAGTATGAAGAAGCAGGCCGGCATGATTGTGTTGAGTAGCGGGGGATAGATTGTCTCTCGCTACTCGTTCCTCTAATTGGACCGCACGGCGCTTACCATCAGGTGCAGTGTGGTCACTTTGCCGTGCCAGTATAAAAAATAAAAAAAATATTTATTAACACAAATTATTATTGGATAAGTTTTAATTTCTTATCTGACTTCGACTGAATTGGTAGCGCAGTTGTAATTGCCCATGCGTAACGACTGCTGTGCTGAGGTCTCGAGTTCGATCCCCGGGTCGGGTAAAGTGATATTGGGTTTTTCTATCTAGAAATTCTCAAAATTATCCCGGAGTCTGGAACTTGTGCCCAGTATGGCGATAGGCTCGCCCCGTCAACACATTATGAGACCGAAATTCGGCGAAAAGTGGGTGTACTGGTACACATCTGACTACCCCTTCAGGGATTACAGGCGTGTGTATATTTTATAATATAATAATAATTATAAGTACACCCAACAGTCACACACAGTTCTGACCCCACACTAGGTGAAACCTGTATCGTGGGTATCAAGAACTACGAAGGACTACGGTCCCACAATACCCAGACCCGAAACAAATATCTATCTGTCACACAAATATTTGTCTCGGTGTGAGAATCGAACCCACGGCCTCTCGCTTCACAGCCGGCTACTTACCCGCTGTGCCACGTAGGCTGTCATATGTTTATGTTTTAATTTCTTGTGAATTGAAGTGTTCAAGTCATCATATCAATCCTAAAAAAAAATCGACATTCTCAAGCTTAAATTATAAACTGCACATACAGTCTGCCTTCTGAAGCACTTTTTCTTTGGATAGCTAAGTATACTGGGGTTCGTAGATGAAATTACACAAATGCTAATGAAAGTCGAGCTGCTCAGTCGAGATTAGCGTCCTCGCTGTGAAATCGTACTTGTTTAGGGGCCAATTTCACGTCGATCTGAGTTTACAGGTTCGCTTTTCATTTTATATTTGTTTGCAGCGTTAAATTTATGGAATTATATTTCATTGAGTATGGACAAACTTTAGTTATATTACTGCGGTACATGCAATTATGCAGGTACTTTTTTATCTATAAGTGTAACTAAATGATGTCTGTGTGAATTATTTTATGTGTGTATATTATGGTTTCACTATAAAAGTTATGCTCGGTGTCGCAGTTGTGATTGTATACGCCTTACGTCTGCTTTGCTGAGGTCTCAGGTTCGATCCCGGTTTGGGTAAACGTTATGTTAGGTTTTTCTATTACGAAATACTCAGTATAAGCCCGGAGTCTGGAATTGTGCCCGGTGAGGCAATACTCTTGGTAATAAGCTCGGTGAAATGCAGGTATACTGGTTATACCTTTGCCTCCCCTTTCGGGGATATTAGATGTGAGTGCATATGTACATATGTACTATAAGATATATATTTTAATACACTTACTATGTATATACAAAATGTCGCGTCTGTTTATTTTAGTTTGTTTGATCTGTTAGTTAGTCTGATCAACTCTAAAATATTAATGAAAATAAGATTCAATCTGAAATAAGTATTTTCCACGAAATAAACTGTACGGTTACCTATATTACCATTCAAGTTTATTTTTATCTGCGTAATTAATTTCTATTCAATTGGCAAAGATATAATTTTGTATTTATAATTCATTGAACGGAACATTCCCTATCAATTCGAAAATTAGCAAAAGTAGGACGGTATAATTTGGTTCCGCAATATATATGTCAGTATCTTATAAATGTGATCTAATATGTAAATTACAACAGATGTGGCATATACCCAGTGAGACGATAATAATGATGAAGATATTATGCCGATTGATTATATTTATTAGGCTACGATTAACGATCAATCTTTCATTAGAACTGGGTCATGTTCGTTGTATTTCGTATCGTATGATTAGTGAAAATAGATAACAACATTAAGGTCATATTTTTCCATTATATTTTTGACGAATAAAAGTTATTTAATTCATAAAAAGTACACCGACTTCAATAAAAAACAAATTATACGTCACTATAAAATTTGAGGGTTGCCCTTGATTTTTCTGAGATCCCATCATCAGATCCTGACTTGGTGCCAATGGGACCACCGGGAAAGTATACCCTTTTAAACAAAAAAAGAATTTCTCGAATCGGTCCAGGCGTCTTCGAGTAATCGGGTAACATACATTAAAAAAAGATGTTAACCTCCTCCTTTTTTGAAGTCGGTTAAAAATGAGAATTTGGAATGGTAGATTCATGCTATAGATGGTTTTGATTAAAACATGTGTCAACTCGCCCAGGTACCAAATAATCCGCCTCAGCTAACAGTTGCTGTGGCGTTTTCTGCACTAAGTAGGAGGCTTAAATCTCTTTAACCGACTTAAAAAAAGGAGGAGGTTAACAATTCGTCGGAATCTTTTTTTTTATGTATGTTACCTGATTACTCGAAGACGCCTGGACCGATTCGAGAAATTCTTTTTTTGTTTAAAAGGGTATACTTCCCAGGTGGTCCCATTGGCACCAAGTCAGGATCTGATGATGGGATCTCAGACAAATCAAGGGCAACCCTCAAATTTTATAGTGACGCATAATTTGTTTTTCTTTGAAGTCGGTGTACTTTTTATGAATAAAAAAACTTTTTTTCCCTTCCCTGTTCCCATGATTTCTTAACAACAACGGTCGGCAAATAAGGTATGCTTGTGGTAGTATTGTGGGGTTCGATTGCAGTAAATATCACTTACCCTAAAGTGACCTATTTGTTCGTTTCCCGGCTTATGCTATAAAAAAGAGTTTATGTTCTAAAAATTATTTGGCTTGATTTGTTCCTGGCTGGCTGATATGCTAGCTCCCAGTATCACGTGTCATTTGTTTATAAGGATGGAAATTTAACAAGTTCGTTGGTCACTTATAAGTGATCTCTGCTACCTTTGAATAAAAATCCCAGAAAAATCATGAGCCGACCTTTCTAGAAAACGATGGGACTAGTGAAGAACATTTGAGTAAATCCTACTTTCGGTTCGAAATACAAAAAACAAGCTGTTATTTCACGATGATATTCTGTAGTATGAAGTGACGGACTACGGATACTTATAATAAAAAAAAACCTAAAACTTTTCGTCCCTTCACAGAAAAATGATGGTGATTAAAAAGGTATAAGTAAATTAAGTAATTTTTCCTACATCTATATCATCATCAAATATGATAGTAAACATAATATTGGGAAAATACCAGTGTTATTTCACGCTCATTAGTGCAACGTAGTGATTACGTTTGCTTACCTTTTGACTCGGTTTACTTTGTGACGTTAAGCCCAAACCGTTTCATAAATGATTAAACAAGAAATGTAGTATCTTACGTAAGTAATAATTAATTGTACATAATGGGAATCTTATAGCTTTGAAAACTTGTGTATCATTATTAATATTATGTCAAGACTATGCACTAGATATTTTGAATTTAGTTTTGTTTTCTTGTCTGTTATTTATAGCCAATATAAAGGTAAAAACAATTGCGGAATATTCGACTCTACTTAAATAATTCGGTTCTAATCTTAAATATTTTAGTTGGCTATAACTTTTTATTCTGACACGGCAATGTAACCACACTGCACCTGATGGTAGGCGCAGTGTCGTCCAGTTAGAGTATCAAGTAGCGAGAGACAACTATTCCTCGCTACCCGACACAATAGCTGCTGAGTATCTTCGAAACACTACGCCTAACGGACCCAGGATCGTAGGAAGGAAACACGGTAGCTGACAAACTGTTCCACACACAGCTGGTACGGCAAAGTTATAAATTTACGAACCTATTGGTTCGGCGCGGGGTAGTAGACACCATCAAGCTGTGGCTAATAGTATAAAGGAAAAATCTTTTTCTAAATTAAACATAATAGACAGTAACGTGAATCGCGCTGTGTCTTCTGTAATATGTCGAGGAGTTTCCTAGTCATCAACTCTTAATTTATATAACGTTAAGAATTAACGTCGAGGGTGGTCTCATATCGAATCGAACAAAAATTATATTTATATAACGAAGATAGAAAATATCGCATAATAAAAAAAAACAGAGATGACTCCTTCCTTTTCGCAATCGGTTAAATAAAATTACAGTCTCCTTGCTATAACTTAACATTCCTTTGCAACATATAAGTCACATTCATTACAAATAATGGATAAAAACATCACTAATAGCGCTCTCTAATAAAAATGGGAGTATAAATTTTCCAATACGCGGTAATTCTACCTGTGTAGCAAAGCCAAAAGGATAGTAGGTTTTTTAGTTCAATGTGTCTCTTTTTCATTGACGTCAGCCACCGGTCTGGAACAATCTTTATAGGGCATTGAATTATCCATGGTGTATTTTTGTAGTTTACCTACGGAAAGGTTTTCTACAATTTCTTGGAAAGTCATTATTTGAATTTATGTGGCATTTGGCAAAACCCACAAATGTATATTACAAATATAAATTCTTTGTATTGGCACTCGTTAAATAATGAGTATAAAATAAACAAACTCGACAATCACACAAATGTTTCTGACATATACTGACTGATATTTAAGCTTTGCCTAAAAGTAATAATGACACAAAATCCTATAAAACACACTCAATGCGTACCAAAAGGCTTTTTTTAGTGCCTCGATAGGCAGACGAGCAGACGGGCCACCTGATGGTAAGTAGTCACCGCCACCCATAGACTTCTGCAATACCAGGGCACAGTAAAGCCGCTGCCTACCGTTGATGTTATAATGATCAACTAATGCCAACATAATATTCCGCTCATTATGATAATATGCACATGACAGATATTTATTTAGCGCTTTTCTCGGAAAATCTTTTCCTATAGCGATTTGACTTTTTTAAGCAAACTTTAGAAATGGCAGCATCTGTAAATTTACACACCGCGACCTAAGCGACATTTTCGGGGGCGTATATTTATTAATCCATGCCTTAGGCCATCGGTAAACATTGAAAAGTGATGCAATATGCAGAATATTAAATAATATAACGTTGGACGTCGAATTTATACTCGGTGTGTCCGAGTTATAACAAGTCTGTTTTTTTTTATTCTGGCACGGCAAATTGACCACACTGCACCTGATGGTAAGCGCAGTGCCGTCCAACTAAAGTTTTGAGTAGCGAGAGACAATTTATCCCTCGCTACTCAACACAATCATGCCGGCCTACTTCTTCACACTACGCCATGGGCAAGAAGGTGAAGAAGCGGGCGAGGGTCTATTATCAGACTACTCAGAAGGCCGCAAAACGGCCAAACATCGTATCCCAATTCTAGACCCTCGACAAAAACCGGATGTACACTTTCTGATCCTGGAACGCGACACACTTGCGTGTGCCACTATGATGGGTTTTACACTCTGTGTTCGGTGGTCGCTATCCGGGCAGATATGAATATCCTACCAGCATACTGAATGCTGACTTCTTATGGATTGCTCAGACGTTTCAGTAAGACGAAGTACGTTAAGGTACAAAGTACGCACGGCTTAGTTTCAACTGCTCATCGTTTAGTTTCAACTACTCCTCATTGTCTGTATAAGCTTATAATAAGCGGGAGCGGGCTCGCTTAATGACTGCCCTTAATCTAGGGCCTCGGATCGCTATATTTTCTAAGCCTACTTAGTACACACATACACTCACGCCTGTAATCCCCGAAGGGGTAGGCAGAAATGTAACCAGTACACCAACTTTTTGCCGAATTTTCTACGGTCCTATAATGTGATAGGGCCTAGCGAGCCTATCGCCGTATTGGGCCCAATTCTAGACTCCGAGCTTATTCTACTGAGTATTTCTAAATAAAAAACCCAATATCACTTTATCCGACCCGGCAATCGAACCCGAGATCTCAGTACAGCCGTCGTAACACATGCGCAATTACAACTGCGACACCGAGGCAGGCTTACTTACTTAGTAAAGACTATGAAACTATTATTCCTAGGTTTTAAGTATTGTATGAAAGTTTTCATTGTTAGATGATGATGGGTATCAAAAAATCTTTTAAGTACTTATGTGGTGTAGGCTACACATTGTCAGTTGTGCGTGCTTGTGTTCGATCGCAGAACTATGATTTATTATTGCATGTTTTTGGTGTAACGGCAACGAAATAAAAATAAAATTCTTAAGAGCAATGTGCACTGTGCAGTCTTTAATAACGTCTTTTTAGTTTTTTTTCAACACACGTTAATTCCGGAATCAAAAATACACCGAACAGTCACACAAACAGTCCTGACCCCACACTAGGTCAAACTTGTATCGTGGGTATCAATAATTACTAGGGCTACGGTCCTACAACACCCAGATCCGACACAAATCATCACACATACATTTGCCTTGATGCGGGAATCGAACCCACGGCCTCACGTTTCACAACCGGCTACTCACTAGCTACGACTCGGAAGCTGTCTACATACATAATTTACAATATATTATGATATACTCTAATATTTATATTTTGCGTAATCTTATTTCATTATAAAACAAGTTATAAATCTATGTCATTGAACAAAGGCAAGAACAAGCGATCCTTCTAGACGATAAGTACCTAACTTTCCAATTTTGTCCCATTTAAAATTTATAATTACAATTAGTATTTGAATCGATTTACGTGAATTTATAGTTTGATTTTATTCATAAAATGATTTGTACTACTATGACATTTTTCGTTCTAAGTTTCAGTTTAATTACAATCCATACATAGTTATATAATATATGAAAATTTCTATAAACCGCGCTCGCTCTACAAGGAATTCTCTATGCCCTGTATGCGAAGTGATAGTTTACGTTTAGATTCTCGCAAACCACAATCTTGCAGTGAGCGATTTCCAATATACTTTGGCATACACGTGAAAAATACGAAGTCATTCACTCTTATATGTCGTGTTGAAGATCAGTCTATCCATACACTGTTTCTTAGTTTAAAATCGAGGAGCGTCTCGAGACCTTTTTTGGCGACCCTGCCGTGTAGTGTGTGGGGTTCAATTGATACGACTGTCTGTGGTGACATCCATTTAATAACTGCATTACACCTTATATTTAAGTAGGTACATGTGTTAACCTATGCTTACTTACTACACATACACACACACTACCACAATATACACTCACGCCTGTAATCCCCGAAGGGGTAGGCTAGTAGGGTAGCAGGCACCTTTTGCCGAATTTATTATAGTCCACCTTAATAATATTATAAAATTAGAGAACGGGTCTTAATCGCGCAATATTTATTGGCATTAATAACAATTTAATTCCCGACGTATCAACTGAGTTGAATCGGCCGTGGTCAAGACCCGTTCTCTAGTTTTAATATGAAGACAATCATCCAAAGAGTATCCCTTTGAAACATAATAAGCGAAATAGTATGGTCGATCTTCCAATAGTAAGGTAGGTTGATGATGATTTTTAATTAGGACAGATTAAAATAAACGACATAAACATAAGATGCGATATGCGTATGATCCTTATAATCTACCTGCCCTTATTCCACACTAAGTGGGGTCGGCACAAATGGTTTGAACTCTCCACGCAGCCGTATCATGCGTCAAATCTGCATTCACTCCATTCATGCGCATGTCCTCATTGACGCAATCCATACACCTCTCTTTTGGTCTCCCACGACTCTTTCGTCCATCTGATTTCATATTGACGACCAGTCTTGTCACGTCTTTCATTCCTCCACGTCACATGCCCCTACTAAGCTAACCTAGCACTCCTCATCTGTATGATTCTATTTATGGAATTAAAAAGCTTTATATATGATAATAATCACCAGCATCAGTAACTACATAATAGGTAAATTCGGATTTTTCCCTTACCTATAGTTTCTTAGAATTAATATTATTATGAAACGTTATAAATAATTGAACAATAACTTATAGCGAATGAAGTAGTTGATTCATATATGAATTTATATATTAGGTGACTACTTCATTTTGTTGTAATCATCCTAATAACCTTATTTCTATGAGTGAGTAGATGTATTGCTGTTTTTATTTTATTATAACCTAAAATAAAATTTTGCTTGTACCAAACACAGATTTATTACATTTGTTAAATATTTATCATTATGAGTATAATAAAGGGTACGTAAAAGTTTATCCTACTTTGAATGTAAATGAATCCAATAAAAATGGATCCTTTTTTAATGTAATTGGATCATATTTCATCAATTTTGGATTTCATTTACAATACCACTATAAAATATTTAAAAACTCGTCTAGATTTATTTTATTATATTTGTATAGACTTTTGTCGTTAAATAATAAAATAATCTTAACTGTATAATAAATATGAAAAACCCAATTGCGGTCTAGAAGGACAAAACAGTAATAAA
Organism: Laothoe populi; assembly: GCA_905220505.1. NCBI lineage: Eukaryota > Metazoa > Arthropoda > Insecta > Lepidoptera > Sphingidae > Laothoe > Laothoe populi. The sequence goes on from HG992148.1 coordinate 15,645,207, forward strand.
CATTATCAATATTGGAGAATAACTTATCTATGTACATAAATAAAATAGATTCTTTTGGAATCTTAATGCAAATGTGATGTACTATAAGATAGGGCACTTCAAAGATAATATCTTCTATATTCAAACGAATTCAGTTTGTTTACATATAATATTATATGGTTTATTTTATAATTTTTCGTAAGATAATGTTTTTTACTTACATATTATTTATAAGGTAAAGGTTTTATTACATTTCAACTACCTTTATAAATAAAAACAAATAAAATAAAAGCTTAAATAAAAAATAGAAAGCCTTGTATTGCTTACTAAAAATCTAAAAACATTCTCACTAATTTATAAATTACTAAGTGTTATTGTAATATCCTCGAACACTATATTTAATTAGCTAAGCTAAGCAAAAATCCCTCGTTTTAATCTAAGGTGAAGGTCTCCTCTAAACATTTCAAGTGCCCCTGCTGTTTGCTGTATTTATCGTTCATAATTATGAAATTTTAATGATTTAGTAAACTCGTTACATTTATATATCCTCATTAGAAAATATTTACAAACGCACTGAAAACGACGCGATTTATAGTCTGGATCGAAGCGTCAACATCTCTTTCTTTTCAGCCTCTGGCGAGTAGCCGGCTGTGAAACGAGAGGCCGTGGGTTCGATTCCCACACCAATGTTTGTATGACAGACAGACATCTTACCTATTGGGACTTAAAAATAAACAAAAAAATAATAACCGTATCGACGGATATTTAGTAAAATACTATGAATAAAAATATAGACCTATAGAAAACTACACCGACTTTAATAAAAAACAAATTATGCGTCCCTTTAAAATTTGAGGGTTGCACTCGATTTTTCTGAGATCCCATCATCAGATCCTGATTTGGTACCAATGGGACCGCGTGGGAAGTATACCCTTTTAAAGAAAAAAATAATTTTTGGAATCGGTCCAGGCGTCTTCGAGTATTAGGGGAACATCCATAAAACAAGATTCCGACGAATTGAGAACCTACTCCTTTATTGAAGTCGGTTAAAAATTATGGATTATGGACATGAAAGTTTTCCTATACAGCCTGACAGCCTCCGTGGCGCAGCGGACGAGTAGCTGGCTGTGAAACGAAAGGCCGTCTGTTCGATTCCCGCACCTAGACAAATGTTTGTGTGACAGACAGATATATATTTCGGGTCTGTGTGTTGTGGACCGTAGTCCCTCGTAGTTCTTGATACCTACGATACAGGTTTTGCCTAGTATGGGGTCCAGAACTATATGTGTGCCTGTTAGGTGTATTTGTTATACAATTTTTTTCAGTAATTTTAAAATATTTTATACTTTTATACCGTCAGATTTTATACTTAGATGATGCAAAGAACCTAGTATATTTATAAGAAAACACATTTATATTTAAGAGGTTTTGAAGACAACAACTCGAAAGCCCTTCACGAAAATAATAAGAATAATTTACTTTGTTTTGTAATTCGTTTAGGGAGAGATTATAGTGTAAAAAAGTTGTTTATCTTTTAGGGTTTTTCATTTACTTTGTACGTAAAACAATACTAAGGTCAAAGATAGAACGCAATTAATCATTGTCTTTAGATGTACCTAATTCTAAGTGTTTCTAAATGAAATATTCTAGATAGAGAGGTGTATAGTCAACTAGCTGTTACCCGTGACACCGCCCACGTGGAGTTTTTTTTAAGAAAAAGTATAATCCATGGAGTCCTCTTAAGCTATTGTATTGTTTTATATTTTTCTGTCTCATATACTTGCATTTTCCCGAATAAAAAGTAGCCTATATGTTATTCTCTGATCCCTAAGCTACCAATATGAAAAACTTTGCTCTGTCAAAAACAAATAACAATCCCGTAAAAATTTCCGGGATAAAAAGTATAGCCTACTTGTCATAAAGCCAGTAAGATTCAATGGTCACCTGTACCTAACTAAAAGAGCATTAAGCTATTCAACGTTTATTTTAGTTTAAACTCAATCTATAGTGTCCTATGTATTTCAATTTACAATGTTATGTATAAAAAAAAAAGCCTTCGTAGCGCAGCGAGCGAGTAACCGGCTGCAAAACGACAGGCCGTGGGTTCGATTCCCACACCAATGTTTGTATGACAGACAGACATCTTACCTATTGGGACTTAAAAATAAACAAAAAAATAATAACCGTATCGACGGATATTTAGTAAAATACTATGAATAATTTTAAAGGAAGATACAAAAATAATAATAATAAATAATACCCATCAACACACATACCCTAGATCCCACACTAAGATACGAGTCTTGTATTGTCGGTATCAAGAACTACGAGGGACTACGGTCCCACAACACCCAGACCCGAAACAAATATCTGTCTGTCACACAAACATTAGTCTCGGTGCGGGAATCGAACCCACGGCCTGTCGTTTTGCAGCCGGTTACTCGCTCGCTGCGCTACGAAGGCTTTTTTTTTATACATAACATTGTAAATTGAAATACATAGGACACTATAGATTGAGTTTAAACTAAAATAAACGTTGAATAGCTTAATGCTCTTTTAGTTAGGTACAGGTGACCATTGAATCTTACTGGCTTTATGACAAGTAGGCTATACTTTTTATCCCGGAAATTTTTACGGGATTGTTATTTGTTTTTGACAGAGCAAAGTTTTTCATATTGGTAGCTTAGGGATCAGAGAATAACATATAGGCTACTTTTTATTCGGGAAAATGCAAGTATATGAGACAGAAAAATATAAAACAATACAATAGCTTAAGAGGACTCCATGGATTATACTTTTTCTTAAAAAAAACTCCACGTGGGCGGTGTCACGGGTAACAGCTAGTTGACTATACACCTCTCTATCTAGAATATTTCATTTAGAAACACTTAGAATTAGGTACATCTAAAGACAATGATTAATTGCGTTCTATCTTTGACCTTAGTATTGTTTTACGTACAAAGTAAATGAAAAACCCTAAAAGATAAACAACTTTTTTACACTATAATCTCTCCCTAAACGAATTACAAAACAAAGTAAATTATTCTTATTATTTTCGTGAAGGGCTTTCGAGTTGTTGTCTTCAAAACCTGTTAAATATAAATGTGTTTTCTTATAAATATACTAGGTTCTTTGCATCATCTAAGTATAAAATCTGACGGTATAAAAGTATAAAATATTTTAAAATTACTGAAAAAAATTGTATAACAAATACACCTAACAGGCACACATATAGTTCTGGACCCCATACTAGGCAAAACCTGTATCGTAGGTATCAAGAACTACGAGGGACTACGGTCCACAACACACAGACCCGAAATATATATCTGTCTGTCACACAAACATTTGTCTAGGTGCGGGAATCGAACAGACGGCCTTTCGTTTCACAGCCAGCTACTCGTCCGCTGCGCCACGGAGGCTGTCAGGCTGTATAGGAAAACTTTCATGTCCATAATCCATAATTTTTAACCGACTTCAATAAAGGACTAGGTTCTCAATTCGTCGGAATCTTGTTTTATGGATGTTCCCCTAATACTCGAAGACGCCTGGACCGATTCCAAAAATTATTTTTTTCTTTAAAAGGGTATACTTCCCACGCGGTCCCATTGGTACCAAATCAGGATCTGATGATGGGATCTCAGAAAAATCGAGTGCAACCCTCAAATTTTAAAGGGACGCATAATTTGTTTTTTATTAAAGTCGGTGTAGTTTTCTATAGGTCTATATTTTTGATAAACGATTTTTTATTTTTTTCATAATTATTATTTTTCAGCGGCTTGTAAGCATCGTGTACGATTCATTGCTATCGTGTTCTTTCTGGTACAAGCGGCGCTGTCACGGTTTACAATAGACGGCTACAAATAAAAGATTGCAAGTGAAAGACAATCGTATGCTGTCGCTTTGCTTCCATATGAAAATTGATATACAAACGATGGGTTGAAGTGTACCGCGATGTATTATTGTATTTCGAATTAAAAATATGCGTTGTTATATCAGTGAATAAGTAGTAAATATTACTTAATAAGGTTCTAATGAACCTCATATTGATCTAGTTCGATTTTCATTGATAGCCTCCGTGGCACAGTTGGCAAGTAGCCGGCTGTGAAACGAGAGGCCGTAGGTTCGATTCCCACACCGGGACAAATGTTTGTGTGACAGATACCTGTGTCCGGGGTCTGGGTGTTGTGAGACCGAAAGTCTCTCGTAGTCCCTGATACCGACAACACAAGACTCGTATCTTAGTGTGGGGTCGGGGCTATATGTGTGATCGTTGGGTGTTATTTATTATTATTTATTTATCATTTTTTTTCAATTTTTATACCATAGTTTGGCTTTGGTTTTTCGATTAGGTTGTCTACATAAGGCAAGCTATTTTGTTTTAATTCAAAATTAGAACTTTGGGCAACGACAATAAAAAAGGTTACATTTTACTTAAATGATTTGAGCTGTCTGTAGCAGTGGTATTCCCAGAAAGGTTGATAACTTCGTAAAGGCTATGTGATTTTAATTTAAAATTAGAACTTAACGTCAATCAAAAAATTATAATGCGCTCTCTTGTTTAATCAAAATCAAATTTAATAAGTAAAACACATAACAAGTAAAAAAAATACAAAAAATAACACTCACGCCTGTAATAGTAGGCAGTGTAGGAGGTGTAACCAGTACACCCACTTTTCACCCAATTTCCATTACGGTCCCATAATGTGATAGGGGGCGAGCCTATCGCCGTACCGGACACAATTCCAGACTCCGGGCTGATACTGAGTAAATAGAAAAACCCAATATCACTTTACCCGACCTGGGGCGATCCCCAAGTCGGGTAAATTGCGGCCTTCTGAGTACTCTGACAATAGGCCCTCGACCGCTTCTTCACCTTCTTGCCCATGGCGTAGTGTGAAGAAGCAGGCCGGCATAACTGTGTTGAGTAGCCGGGGATAGATCGCCTCTCGCTACTCGATACTCTAATTGGACCGCACTGCGCTTACCATCAGGTGCAGTGAGGTCACTTTGCCGTGCCAGGATAAAAAAAAAAGAGTGATATTGGGTTTTCACTCGAGACCTCAGCACAGCAGTCGTAACGCATGCTCCATTACAACTGCGCCACCGAGACAGTCAAATAGAAAAAAAATATTTGTAAGTAAATGACAGAAGTGTATTCAATGCAATTTATGTATTTAATCAACAGTCACGGTGTTGATACAATATAATGAAAAAATGCCAATAAAACTTTCTTTGATAAACATCCAGTTGAACTTACAGTTCGATTATAAACAAAGTAAAGTAACAACGAGACAGTGAACTGTGTATTTTTTCCACAACAGGTTCAGATAAAAACGTCTTATCCAAGGTCTATTGCGTACTAGCTGTTTCCTACGGTCGAGTTAAATTATCGGATGGATTGAAAGTATTTAAGAATTTTTACATCGATTAATCTCCGTATAGGAACATAACAGCGCATAGCTACAGAAGGAACGTTTCTGTCTTTTTTCTTTATAAAAAGTACACCGACTTCAATGAAAAACAAATTATGCGTCTCTATAAAATTTGAAGGTTCCCTCGATTTTTCTGAGATCCCATCATCAGATCCTGACTTGGTGCCAATGGGACCACCTGGGAAGTATACCCTTTTAAACAAAAAAAGAATTTCTAGAATCGGTCCAGGCGTATTTGAGTAATCGGGTAACATACATAAAAAAAAAGATTCCGACGAATTGTTAACCTCCTCCTTTTTTTGAAGTCGGTTAATAAAAAAGTTGTCTAATGCCTAAACCTTTTGAGTTATCATTAACATAACCAAAGTGACACTTTAAGAAACAAGAAAAAAAATATAGGCAGTCATATTACAACCGAGCATTTTTCACTTTTGTCCTGACCTTAGTGAACTCCGAACTTGACATTGGCAGAATCATCGCGAAATTGCGTGGTAGCCATAACGCAAAAAAAAAAATAGGCAGTCATAAGGACTACCCACAGGAGTGTAAACTTAAAACTTTGGAATTACTATGTTGTTTTTGGGAACAGCGTCCATGAAGTAGTAACTTTTTTTCTTTATGATTGCATGTCAATAATTATAGAACTTCATAGGCGTGTTTATGTCAAAAGTAAAATAATCTGAGAGTGACGGTGACGCGAGTACAGTACTTTTTTCCAAAAGTGCCCAACGTGCCTAAACTACTTTCCACTGCAATAAAATAAACTCAGTTCAATTTTTAACTCATATCTCAATTGTAAAAATTAAACATATTTATGCTACCACACAATCCATTTTTTTAGTATTACGTAGCATAAATGTTACTTTTTATCGACTGTTCAACAAAATCGCGTGAACAACATCGCAACGGCGGTGTAAAGCGTGTAATTAAAAATTTATATTTTGCATAAATCAATAATGTTTGTTCGATTTGTCCGCGGCGATTGCTAATACTCGGTAATGCGATAACGGTTCTTACTGGTAATTTTTTTTTTTTTTTTTAATAAATAAAAACTTTATTGGAACTAAAACAGGTTTACAATATTTTGTGTACGTTAACAGCTGCATTAGTTTGTTAAAACTGTGTCGCAGCCATTAGCGCCCACCTATTAATGATTGATGATGTAATGATTTATTATATATTATAACCGCTTTACACCTTCAGCTTTAAGAAGCCGTACAACGATTTATGTTGTATCCGCTTAGAAAATAAACTTCTGAGCTCATCACGTCAATAGACGACCCATGACCATCATTTTTTTTCACGGCAAAGTGCGGCATCTGATGGTAAGCGCAGTGCCGACCAGTTAGACTATCAAGTAGCGAAAGACCATCTATCCCTCGCTACTCAACTCAGTCATGCTCATCCAGAATCATAGGAAGGAGGGAACACGGTAGCTGACAAACTGCTCCACAGCTGAATGGTGCGGCAAAAATATGAATTTGCGAACCTCTAGGTTCGGGACGGGGTAGTAGACACCACGAAGCTGTGGCTCCGCAAGCCAGTACGCATGGTTCTGGTGTGGGAGGGAGAGGATGGGATACAAGATAATTCACATAATTCACCTATTCTCATCCCGCTTTAACGTGGGGTCATTGCAATATGCTTATTCACATGATGTCGAAAATAATTGGGTTATTTTTACGATCTGTTATAAGGATTAAAAAATAAAATATAGTGTTATCCTTTTAGAAAGAAAGAAAAACATTTATTCAGCACAAAAGAGACACAACACAAACAGAAATACTGATAACAAAATAAAAAATCATAAAAATAATTTAGGCTACAAAAACAAAATATAAAAGGGTAGCGGGTAGCGTGTGTCTCATAAAAATGCTCAAAGGGTTCTTTCTAGTTCAGCATTAGGCTAGGCAGAATGCTTATCGCTGATTTTCAACAGTGTGAATATTATAAAAGAAAAAATTAAATAAAAATAATTAATTATTATATATAAGACAAAATTACATAATGAACTAACGAAGAAGTAATTTGCGAAATGCGACCCCGGCTAACTACGCACACACAAACTCAAACATACAAAATTCGGATAAAAATAACTTTTGACTAAATCAAGTCCCGCTTGCGCAAGATTTAAAGCACAGGTGCGGCCGGGAATGAAATACTGCTCGCATCACTGGGACGGTTCCGCTAAGTACCTACTCGATGCCTTGGATGGGTGGCAGCGGCGGGCCATCCGTATTGTGAATGATGCAGACGTGACCAACAGCCTGGAGCCGCTACAGCTGCGAAGGGATATTTCCGAGCTTAGCGTAGTCTACCGTCTGTATCATGGCGAATGCTCTGAAGAATTGTTTGATCTTATCCCTTCCACACCAGAACCGTGCGCACTGGCTTGCGGAGCCACAGCTTCGTTGTGTCTGCTACCACGGCCCGAACCAAGAAGTTTGCAAATTCGTATTTTTGCCGCACCATCGAGCTGTGGAACAGTTTGCCAGCTACCGTGTTCCCTCATTCCTATGATCCTGGGTCCTTTAGGCATAGTGTGAAGAAGCTAAACAGCAGGCCGGCATGATTGTGCTGAGTAGCGAGGGATAGACTATCTCTCTATACTTGATACTCTTTCTGGACGGCACTGCGCTTACCACCAGGTGCAGTGTAGGTACTTTGCCGTGCCAGAATAAAAAAAAAAGATGATGCATAAGATTATATTGTGTGTCAGCACACAAAGTAAGTATATCTATTTAGATCTACGTCTATGATGTGTTGGCGTACTAATGTACCTCTGGAAGGTTTTTATTGAACCTGATCACCGACATCTCTTATTCGACTACACAAGAATTAATTAACTAATACAACTACACAATAGCTATTTTGATATGGCATGATATCACTCCCTATAATCCCTGGGAGAACGGATACGGCTGCCAGCACATCTACTTGGCTACGTATAATGTAAGAACCCTACTGACAGAGGAACGCTACCAGGAATTGGAATCCGAAGTACTCAATAAAATTAAATGGGACATCATTGGTCTGAGTGAGGTAAGGCGAAGAGGTGAAAATCTAATTAAATTAACATCTGGCCAGCTGTTCTACTTCAAAGGCTACGAGGATAAATCGCAAGGAGGAGTTGGTTTTGTCATAAACACCTCAATGGCGAAAATGCTGCGAAATATCAGTGCAGTATCACCGAGGGTCATATACGCTATATTTGACTTGAATAGGCGCTACACCCTTAAAGTGATTCAAGTCTACGCCCCAACTTCCTCGCACTCAGACGAAGAATTGGCTCAATTCTACGAAGATATCAGCAGCGCTTTAACCTCGAATCCGTGTTTTTATACCATCGTGCTAGGAGATTTTAACGCCAAATTAGGTAGGCACCTAGAAAGCGAGGATTATGTGGGCAAGTTTGGGTTAGGTGAGAGAAACTCAAGTGGAGATGCATTAGCTAATTACCTTGAACAACACAATTTATATGCTATGAATACGTTTTTCCACAAGAAACAACAGAGGCTTTGGACTTGGAGAAGCCCAGATGGAAAGACGAAAAATCAGATAGATTACATCCTGAGTTCTAAACGGTATATAGTCGAAGATGTAGACGTCATCAACGCAGTGAGTGCAGGAAGTGACCATCGAATCTTGCGAGCCAGATTGGCCATCAACCTAAGACTCGAAAGGCGAAAACTGGTCGAAACTATGCGACAACCTGATGTCAACAAATACACCGAGCTGCAAAAAGAATTATACCAGGAAGCAATAGCTCAGAAACTTTCAGCGGAAGAGAACTGGGATGTACAGGCTATAAATGACCAATTAGTTAAAGCTATCCATGAAACTGTAAAGGAATTAAGACCAAAGAATACCTATGTCCCAAGCCTAGTATCTCAAGAGCTCAGTCAAGTATTGGAAGAACGCAGAAAAACTCTGGCGGGGCCAGATAGCAAGAACACCAACAAAATAAACACCAAAATTAGACACCTGCTTCGGAAAATACTTAGACAAAGAAAACACAAAATAATTCTCGATACCATAGAAAAACACAAAGGGCCTAAAGTATTTAGGAAGCAGCTGAAAAGAGGGAATCAGCAGATTCATAGGCTTAAAACAGAAGAAGGAGTCCTAACAACAGACCGAGAAAAAATATTGGAAGTTGTTCAAAACTATTACTCCAAGTTGTACAAGTCTCAACAACAGCATACAAGGCTTACAGACCATAGAGCACCACTGGCTAAGCACCTCACTGAAGATCTGCCAGAGATTAGCCTATATGAAATCAAGCGTGCACTTAAGCTTATGAAATCTGGGAAGTCACCTGGTGAAGATCGTATCACCTATGAAAGTCTGCAGCGTGGAGGTAGGCCTGTGCTGAAGCAACTGCAACTTTTATTTAATAAGGTTCTATTTGAGGGGGTCACGCCAGACACCTGGAGGAATGCAATTGTCATTCTACTACATAAGAAAGGCGATACCACCGAGCTTTCGAATTACAGACCCATCTCATTACTCAGTCACATATACAAATTATTTACCAAGGTGATTACTCTTAGACTGACCAACAAATTAGATTCCGCCCAGCCCGTAGAACAGGCAGGCTTTAGATGCGGCTTCTCAACTATCGATCATATACACACCGTGCGGCAAGTGATAGAAAAGTGTACTGAATACAATAAGCCCCTAGTAGTAGCCTTTATAGACTACGAAAAGGCGTTTGATACGTTGGAACATTGGGCTGTAGTACACTCTCTACAAAGATGCCAAGTGGATTCAAGATACATAGAGGCCATCAAAGCCATCTACAACAAGGCTACACTACAAATTAAGTTGCACGAGCTGACAAACCCGATACCTGTGAAAAGGGGAGTGAGACAGGGAGATACAATTTCGCCCAAACTATTTACCTCATGCTTAGAGGACATATTTAAGCTTCTCGACTGGACAAATAGAGGCATCAACATCAATGGGCATTACCTGACTCACCTACGATTCGCAGATGATATCGTACTCTTTGCCGAAAACCTGGATGACCTTAAAGCCATGACCGAAGAGCTCTACGACGTGTCTGTAATGGTGGGTTTAAAAATGAATATGAGCAAAACTAAGATTATGTGCAACAACACCGATGCCAACCACATTACTGTACACGGTCACGCTTTAGAAGCAGTAGAGGAGTATGTCTACCTGGGACAAATAGTGAGCTTGGAGAAGAACGCCCAGGAGAAAGAAATCCAACGCCGTATTCGGTTAGGATGGAGTGCGTTCGGTAAGCTATCCGACGTGTTCAAGGGAGACATACCTTTAAACCTGAAGCGCAGAGCTTTCGACCAATGTGTCCTCCCCGTGCTGGTATATGGGGCCGAGACTTGGACGCTCACACAACGTCTTATCCACAAACTGCAAGTCACCCAAAGAGCCATGGAGCGAACAATGTTAGGCATTTCTCTCCGAGACAAAATTCGTAACACCGAAATACGGAGACGAACCGGACTTACTGACATTGTCACTATTGTAGTTCGACGGAAATGGAAGTGGGCTGGCCACATATGCCGCAGGAATGATGGCAGATGGTGCAAAGCTGTACTGGAATGGAGACCAAGAACTGGTCATAGAAACCGGGGCAGGCCTTTGATGAGGTGGACCGACGACCTAGTCCACGTGGCGGGAAGAAGCTGGATGAGGTCTGCCCTAGATAGAACTAAATGGCGTGCAATGCAAGAGGCCTACACTCAGCATTGGGTGGATATATAGGCTGAAGAAGAAGAAGAGATGATATCACTCTGGCCTCATAGTAAGGGTAGACAGACTTATATGGGCATGCCCTTCACACCTGCGTGATCAGGAATCCTAATTTATTCCCACTTAATTTTCTTGTTTTTGAATAACGTCATCAATAATTTTGTTTCTAATTTTAATTCAAAACAATTGTGGATTAAATTGTCAGTCTCCGTGACGCAGCGGGCGAGTAGCCGGCTGTGAAAAGAGAGGCCGTGGGTTCGATTCCCGCACAGCGATAAATATTTGTTTGTCAGACAGACATTTGTTTCGGGTCTGGGTGTTGTGGGACCGTAGTCCCTCGTAGTTCTTGATACCCACGTTACAGGTTTAACCTAGCGTGGGATCAGAACTATGTGTGTGACCGTTGGGTGTATTTAAATATTCGATGGTTCCTTTTTCAAAAGTCGACAACGCACCAAGACCATTTTTTCTTTGGTATTGTGATTCACGGGCTGTATACCTCAGGTGCGTACTTACTTTGACGGCTAGGTTTGCCTCGGTGGCGAAATCGTAATTTCGTACGCAGCACGACTGTGTTGAAGTTGTTCGATCCCGAGTCGGGGAAAAGTTATATTGAAGTTTTCTATTATGAAATACTCACTATAAGCACGGAGTCTGGAATTGTGCCTGGTATCGCTATAGGCATGATCCTATCACATCATGGAACGGGAATAAGCACGGTGAAATGTGTGTGTGTGTCTTGGTTACATCGTTTGTTTACCTCTTTGAGGATTACAGAGAGGTATAAATAAATAATAAATACACCCAACAGTCTAACACATAGTTCTGACCCCACACTAGGTAAAGCCTGTACCGTGGGTATCAAGAACTACGAGGGATTACGGTCCCACCACACCCAGACCTGAAATAAATATCTGTCTGTCACACAAACATTTTGTCTCGGTGTGGGAATCGAACCCACGACATCTCTTTTCACTTGCCACAGAGGCTGTCAAATGACTCTGCATATGAGTAGTTAGAACTGCTTTATATGTAGTTTATATGTCTTTAATAATTACAATTGTTATCGCTGTTTTTTCTTGTCAATAACCTTATTAATTAGATATATTATGGTCCAAATTCTTGTAAATTGATAATGGTTGGCCATAACATTTTATTCATATTTTATTGTTATCAGTATGGAATAATATGTCAATGTCAGTGGGCTATCTGTATAGTAATATGTAGAGGTATGTATGGTAAGTTTAAAATTAAATTGATAGCCTACATAGCGCAGTGGGCGAGTAGCCGGCTGTAAAACGAGAAGCTGTGGTTCGATTCTCGTACCGAGACAAATGTTTGTGTAACAGACAGATATTTGTTTCGGATCTGGGTGTTGAGGGACGATAGTTCCTCGTAGTTCTGGATACCCATGATACAGGTTTAACCTAGTGTGGATTCAGGACTTGCATATTCTATCGCTCTATCAATAAGGGCAGTAACTATAATTTTACTTAAGTATAGATATAATATTCGATATTATTTTTTATATTTTTGCCATTGTTTGGCAAGGAGTGTAATGAGACTCGTGATGATTTTTAGTCGGTTTATTTTAGCTATAGCCAATATAAAAGTCTATTTAGTAATGTGGTACGTGCATATTTACTTCCTATAAAGTGACTATATCTAAGTATGTGCAATTATGAAGTGACGTGCTGTCGCTATATTGATACCGCATCTATATAAAACTAGTTTAACTAAAAACCATGCTTAGGTACTGCACTTTTTAAATGCGCGGCAGTATAAGTAACACTCCCTTGCTTGCCAACAGATGAGTTATTAAAACACGATCTTCGGTCATAAATCCTAAATTACACGGACGTTGGGTACAAGACTTCAAAAATGTCGCAGATAATCCTCATAAAGCAATTTGCCTACAGCTTCGCTGATTAAAGCAATAAAAAAAAATCCTAGTATAGGAATTATTATAAAATAGCTTTTGTAAAACGATATGTATAATATGAAGTATATCACGTCATATTATACATCAATCAGTGCATTTTAAACTATGCAAGGCTTTTGTTACTCTTTAGACATACCTTTTTTTATACCACGATGGTGGCAAACAAGCTGACATGACGGTATGACTACTGACAGTATGTGGTCTACGGTGGAGCGCGCTTGCCTAGAAGATACCTATTTACTCCAGACTTAAAGATACCCAGGTTATCATTTTCCGGAAATATAGACTCCGGCAAAGAGTTCCACTCTCTAGCGGTGCGCATGATAAATGTACTAGCAAAACGCGTGCGCACTGGTGGAATATCAACCATGTATCGATGACGCTTCGCTAGTCTCTTGTCGGCCGATGATGGAAAGGATTTAGGTTCCAATGTAATACTTCCGATGTCACATCAAATGTCAGCCGCCGGAATAATTGACGTAGTGTTTATACCACCACGACTGTTTGTTTGTATTGTGCGCTACTTAAAATCATTCGACGGTAGTGTCACTCGCGCCGTCACTACCACCTTCCGTAGAGCGTTGACAGACGACGTCATTGACTCTTGCATCACACCGTTGATACGATCATCGAAATTCTGACTTGGTCAATTTCAAAATATTTTATTTTCCTAAGTATTACGTTGAATCATCAGGTTTCTTTAAAAGCTTGAAAATTATATAAGGATTAATAAAAAAAATACTTGAGTATAATACGCGGGCGCAGCCGCGGGCTAAACATAGTAAACTGATATTTCCTCAAAGTAAACATTCTATAAGACAAGGCAGTAATGAAACTGTCATTAAGGGCAATACTTGGAAACAAATCGAACAAGACGGCGACGCGACGGTAAGCTTGATTGGAAACAATTTGTATTATTATTAAGATAATTTTGGTAGAGAATATATATCAATGCGATATATATTTCTTTAACAGTATTGTTATTTAGGGTGGCTACAGAATGGGATATATATTTGAACGTCCTCGATACATTGATACCGATCTACTTTTGTCCTCGATAAGATGTGCATGCACGCATATATTCGCATCTGCGAATACACGCGTGATACACAACCCAGATGGGTTCCATGAATGGTTTGATGGGAGAACAGACTTACCTCAATCAACATTGGCTGCGAATGCGAACACCCTTGGCAATACACTGCATAAAGAAAAACAAACGAAACTCTTCTTAAAACCTGTCACGAAAAACTTCTTTAAGCACCGACAGTGTGAAACATAAACATTTACAAAAGAGGTGGTACAAACATAAATTCATTAGACAAAACAAAGGGTGTCCAAGCTTGGCTAATGAAGAAAGACGCCCTGTTTAATTACCCTTTTGTAATTTTTCTACTAAAAGGGCCAACGTATAAATTTATTTTCTTCCAGTTGCCTGCCCATGAGTACTATAATGGGAAACTAAGTGAATCTTTTGTTCTATATAACCTGCTGAGCTTTTAAGTCTAAAGATTTCACTAGCGGCGCTAATAATTACTTTCAGCTTTACATCGTTTCATTGAACATTCTAATAACGCTGTGAAATGAAATATTGATTAATTTACGCCACTGAACCTGTACGTGTATTGTCTGCTTGGTTAGTAGTTTATGTATTTATACATAATACGGATAACTATCAAGTGTGAAATGCGTTGTTGATTGGTTTCATTTAGACAGTAAGTAATTATTTTATGGATGTTATTCGAATTAGTGCGTTACGATATCTGTTGTTAATATCAATACTTCAGGATTCTGAATAAAAACCATTACTACTTAACACTTGGTTTATATTTGTGAACATTGCTAAGCCAGGTATCGGATAATTAGATTTCAATATTTGACACCCTTGGTTAGGTGTGGTAGAGCCACACTGTAGATATATTTGTCTACAGCATGAATGGGCCGGCTCGACCGGGGTAGTACCACTGTCTCACAGAAAACCAACGTAAAGTGACAGTTTACTGTCGCGTTTTGTATGGTAAGTGAGATATCCGGAGGCCCAGATTCCCCCTTCCCTTCCCTAATCTCTATTCCTGTCCCTTAAGGCCGACAACGCATACATGACACTTTCGGTATTGTGGATGTTCATGGGCGGTGAAGATCACTTAACATCAGTTGACCCACTGGCTCGTTTGTCGGACTATACTATAAAAAAAAAGGTACTAAGTAGATAGGTACTTTAGGTTCTTTTGGCGGACCTATTTGTAAGGTAGTCGCTTATATCCAGTCAAGTAGAAATATTAGTTCGGTACCCCCACCAGCTAATTTCTATACCTACATTTACTCATAAGTTCTATCATATCATGATATGAATTATCCGGGGAAATATATTTATTTGAAGATAACATGAATTTTTGAGCATCGTATTATGAATTTGTAAACTCCAACCAGGAATTGTAAATAAATGGGAAAATACTAATGAATGCACTGATCATGTCAGGTCATGTTACTACTTAGTGTTTTGGTATCAAAAGTATTTCAGTTGTGTCGCAGTGGCATAGATATCATATCTGTAGCGAGAATTGCGATTGAGATATACATATTACGGAAAATGCATTGTTATAAAGTTCTGTTAATATCCTCATTAAATAGTGTGTGTAAAACCCGCCATAGTGGCACACGCAAGTGAGTCGCGTTCTGGGATCAGCCAGGACATATGGTTTTTGTCGGGAGTCTAGGGTTGGGGTACGATGTTTGGCCATTTTGCGGCCTTCTGAGTACTCTGACACTAGACACTCGCCGCCTCTTCACCTTCTTTCCCATGACGTAGTGTGAATAAGCATGCCGGCATGATCGTGTTGAGTGGCGGGGAATGGATTGTCTCACGCTATTCGATACTCTAATTGGACGACACTGCGCTTGCCATCAGGTGCAGTGTGGTCACTTTGTCGTGCCAGGATAAAAAAATTGGGTTTGAAATAAAAGCATAATTGGCCTTCGATTAAATATGCGACAATTAAAGAAGTTGATAAGCGACAGGTTTATCCATAACTACCTACCACAGTGGTGGTGGTGGGTTTTTCGTATGGAAGAGGCTTTGTGGATACGTGTCAGGCTATTTCTGCTGACAAGCAAGTGTGTATACAGGCATACGTTTTTTTACTACCTGAATAGACAGACGAGCAGACGGGCCACCTGATGGTAAGTAGACAACGTCGCCCATAGACTTCTGCAATGCCAGGGCACAGCAAAGCCGCTGTTGAAAACCTTAAACCTACCTTTTGTATCTCGATTGAAAGAATATTGAAGTCAGCGAATTTACTGTGTATTATGAGACTTAAAACTTAACGTCACAGAGTGACGAGCGCCATGCAACCTCAATACTTTGTTATTCAAATTCTGAGTGAAGTTGCCACTGTTTATGGGCACGCATGGCGTTGCTCGGCTTATCATTCTGGAAAATAAAAATTTATTTAATTATCGACATCTTTTGTGGATATATTTAAATGATACACTATCTTTAGTATTATATTTGATAATTATACTGCTTAATGAATGATATGATAAATATTTTAATTTATTAATACGCGTTCGCTGTTGATCTAGAAAATAAGCATACTACAAATTTGTTTTTCGAAATGTCAATGTAAATATATTGGAATTTCGTAAACAACTAATAAAATATGTTACGCCGATGAAGTATAAGCCCATACAAAAAAAAACTTACTTTGATTGACTAACCCGTCATCTAGCAAGCACTTATTTCCAATTGATGGTATAACGCCACAACTATAGCGATGTTGAAGGAAGATTCAAACCTTCGTTTTTAATGTATATTTTTATAGTTAGTTGCAAATTGTAATACCTTTTGAAACTGCGGTCGAAAAACGCAATTGAGTTAAAAAAGAAGACAAACAAAAAAAGTCTTGAGGTATATTGATAATAATATAAGAACGCTATTACCATAATATAAAGACAAATTCTAGAATGTAATCTAAAAGGATCAATAACTCAATGCCTTGGAAAAATATTTGGCCATAATATACCGATACGACGACTCCTGTACTGGAAGGTCACTCTGAAATTTCCCCGAAAGTGGAGGCTTCGCTTAAAGAGCTCGCTCGGGAAACTTTTCCAATATTTTTTTCATCACGTTTGTCAACTTCTACCGGATCGTACCACGTCAACAAACAAACAATATTTTCCCCGGTGACACTAGTTTTCCGAACTCATTTCCATTCGGGAGCGGGTCGGTAAGAATTTATTGGCTGCTGGTAGGCATCAGACTATGAGAAATTAATCCCAACAAGTAGTTAGGAGCTAGTATCAGTTAGCGTTTAAATAGTGATACATCTGAATAAGTGTTATTAAGTTTTATGTCTGAATAACTGAGAAGTTGTGCTAAAAATTGACAAACTTCTTTTTGAGTCGCGATAAAAATTATGAAACGCATATTGTCATTAAATGCCCACAATTTTTGGTTGATATAATAGTTGCCTCATTTATCGTTACCTACTTTTAGTTATAATCAACGTTACCAAAAATACTAAGAGCTTTATTAATTCGCTCAACAGTATACAAGTTAAAGAAGCATTTGAAGTTAAAGAGCTTTATAAATTCGCTCAACAGTATACAAGTTAAAGAAGCATTTGAAGTTAAAGAGCTTTATAAATTCGCTCAACAGTATACAAGTTAAAGAAGCATTTGAAGTTAAAGAGCTTTATAAATTCGCTCATCAGTATACATGGTAAAGAAGCATTTGAAGTTAAAGAGCTTTATAAATTCGCTCATCAGTATACAAGGTAAAGAAGCATTTGAAGTTAAAGAGCTTTATAATTTCGCTCATCAGTCTACAAGGTAAAGAAGCATTTGAAGTTTGGTGGAAGGAGCAACTGTCAACAGAAAAAGAATCCACATATGGTAAGCATGATGCTACTGCCATTACTAGACAGAATGCGAGACGGATAGCGAAATATTCCCACTACTTGCACATCGACATAATATTGTTAAAAACATTAAATGCGTCTTTATTTTAAAGCCATTTTTGTAGCTTATTCCATATACGTATTTATACTCATAGAGTAATGTACGATTGTAAGAACAGTGCATTTTAAGCGTGATGTTTTCACTCCGTTAAAACTGATATTGATAGCTTAGCGTAGTTTTCAAGAAGTCTATGCACTCTAGATTTAAAGATGAGTAGACTTTAAGATTGCCGATTTGTATCATTTTACTTAAATAACTGTTAACCTCATCAACTGTCAACCTGTCTACATATGGCAGTGAAATTAAATTCTAATAATTTATAAGTAGTGCTAGCTTACGCAACTATCTAAATCTTTAAAACAGCTGTATAATATGAGACGATATAACGGGCACAGCGAATTGTCTGACCCTAAAAACTAAAGTATAACACACAGAGTCCAACTTTAATGCGCATATCATACTGCGTTTGATATCTGTCATAAAAAGACAGAATCCAAAGTCTAAACATAAAGTCGGTCAACCATTCATTTGCGTCTCTGTATGAATAATGCGTATCTGTGCATGTATGTGGGTCGGATGTATCCGGAGGGATCGCTATCGGTTGATATCGTCGCTATTAGTACATTAAACTGTTACTACTATTTCATTCGGGTCTGGCAACTGTTTAATCAAAGCGTTAAGACATTTTTTTGTTAAAACAGAAGTGTTAAGCCTAATCATGTCTTTGTTGTTGGTAGTAGCAACAGCATCGGTAGATTTGTATCTTGGATTGAAAAGGTTTCTTTGTCCATAACAGCAATCTTAGTAATGTCAGAAACTATTTGTATAATAGCTTTCTCTGGATTTTTTTGAAGTTTATATTATTACAAGAATTGACAATTTAAGTTTATTATATAATAAGGACCATGAAGCATATCAAAGAATGACGTCTTAACCCCGATAACAAACGTCTCAGACTATTATTATCTACACAGCGCTAGAAACTGTTACGGCTGCTAAAAATGGTTTCCTATTTACAAAGTTCACTGGCTATTCAAACAGCGCTGCAGATCTAGAGGAAATATATTCATACTATCAGTTAAGAAGTGAAAACTGGAAAGATAAAAATATTTCTTGAAATCTAAGGATAATGAAGGAGTTTGTCAATAATGTAACTGGTTTATTTCTAAAAAGTTTTTTAATGCACGGCCGGCGATCCAGCAAGTAGGTATACATACCACTTGACGTGGTCATCTATAGCTGAATGGATTTCGATGCAGGTTTCACTTTTATATTAAGAAATATTGTAATAAACATATAAGCTATTAACCAAAAGAAAACGATGGAAATCAATACAAAAAAACTTCGTCGCAAATGGAACTGCAAGCAAAAGATAGTTCAACAATATCTCCGTGTGACGTAAACACGGAAGCTATTACAATGCAACTGATTATTATTGCAAATAAATAGGTTATATTTCCATACAAATATGACGCAAACAAAGTGGTAACCAAAATATTATGAATAGCCGATATAATAATATTATTATTTAGTTTTGTTCGGTTTATGTTATTGCAAAGTTATCGCAAACTAAAAGTTCGCGAGTTAGCGTAAATAAACAATAAGCGCGGCGGATGATAAGTTGTATTTCAAAATTAATAAGAATAATAGACGTTGTTTTATTGTAATATATATTAAATATTTTGTAATCGCTACTAAAACATTTCTCATTTCGATATGCTAATATTCCAATGAAACAATCAACTTTGACCTGATAATCTTTAAAGACATTTCAAAACCCACTCTGAGTAATAGCTAGACATAAATAAGAATATGAATACATTTAATAGATTTCATTGAAGTTTGCCATTATGCGGCAAAGCAGCATTATTAATAAGAATCCTTCTACTTATGTCGGTAAAATCATTGACATTGTCCACTTAATTTGTGGAACTATCAAAATGCTCTGTGATTAAAGGTGTATTTATTTTGTCAAGATTCCGGGCTCGAAGACAGTTTACATTGTTTAGAGTTTATGGAGGTACAAAGTCAACCTAGTGATGTCCCCAGGAGGGAAATATCAAGTTCCCTCTGACGTTGGTTTAGGCTGGCTGTTTACTATGCAAAATGAACTAAACACACAAAAGGCCGAAAATATGTATGGTATATTAGATAGTCCATTTTTAATAAACTCAGGACATGACGTCCTTATATTTTTATCAAGCAGAACTCGAATACTCTTAAAGCTTTTGTGGTAGAACAATAGTTACACCTACATGGCACTTATATTTTTAGCCTCTGAAGTATCTTCTAAACATATTTGGCCACGCCAAAACTGGCAATACTCGCCCTTATTGACGTGCGTATTAAGCGTATTTGGAACGTTAATATTATGGAAATAAAATTGTTTTTCTTTTGTATTTTTACTCACTACTTATTACCTTTCGAATACCGATGTCCTTGTGATACTTGAGTGGTTAAAGCATTTCAATAATTCACGATTTTCAATATAGTCTTGAGTGAAGCTTTGCCTTCGCTTTTGCACACTCATGTGAGCACAACATCAAAACGTCTCTAGATCCGATGTCTTTAATCATGCCAACGTCTTTGCAGAATATTTTCCAGATATCTGTCATATGTTGCCTCCGTGGCGCATTGGGTTAGATTGTCAAAAGATCAATACTTGTTTGATCCATAAATATGTGTTTCTGGTCTAGGTGTTGTGGGACTGTAGTCAAGTCACTTGCATTTACTCATACGAATTTCGTATCTTGTGGGGCACGGACTTTAAGTTTATTTATTTCAGTAAGAAAACTAGTGAAATTGTTAGTATATTCAGACAAAGATCTTAGTCTTTGTCCTTATATGTATCTAAACAATGGTGTTGATATCTTATGTTTACATTTAAATTCTACCGTCTAGGATCATATGTTTTAGTGTAATTGTCTTGCCAAGAAAATTGCTTTAATTAACCGTGAGCGTTAAAAATTATGGAATGAGTACAATTTTCTAAAGGTTTAAACCATTTTCCATAACCTGATCCAAACTCCTAGAACCTTTTTTATAAACATTAATGTACCAATATGGGTCCATGCTAAAGCTCCGTGCATAGGTTTCATATTAAAAAGCAAAATACAACACAATCCAGCCATGTTTTATTCAATATTTTGTGAACAAGGAATAACAAAAAGCGCAATTCTTCAAAATTCATGTCTCATCCTGTTGGAATAAATCTGCGTTGCTGTCATACTAGACGTTTTTATCTCGAATGTAAACAGAGAGCAATAACCGCACCCTGGTTTCGAAATTGTACTTCGCAATTTCACTGGAGGCCTTGGATTGCGGCTGAACAAATTCACCGTCGGGAAGATATAGGATTTCTGTTACAAATTAACGAGGCAGTCAGTCAAGTGTCATGTCGAGCTCATTGCTTCTTCGTATGTGCTTGACGCCTGACTGACAACTCCTTTGCAAGTAAACACCTCATTTGCTTAACGTGTGATTTGTGAAATTATTATTTAGGGTTAACATCTGAAGACTGCCTCGGTGGCGCATTTGTGATTGCGCATGAGTTACGACTGCTGTGCTGAGGACTCGGGTTCGACCCCGGGTCGGGTAAGGTGATAAAGGTTTTTCTATTTAGAAAACTCAGTATCAGCCCGGAGTCTGGAATTGTGCCCGGGTGTGATAGGCTCGCCCCCTATCACATTATGGGACCGTAACAAATTCGGTGAAAAGAAGGCGTATTCGTCACACCTACTCAGCTCGGCGTCTGGAATTGAGTCCGGTATGGCGATAGGCTCGCCCCACATTATGGGACCGTAATAAAAAATCGGCGAAAAGTGTACTGATTACACCTCTGCCTACTCCTTCGGGGATTACAGGCGTAAGTGTATATGTAACATTTGAAGAATAGCGTAGCCTATATGTATATTCCTATAGTATGGAGTTACTTTAAATGAAGCGTCAATTGAACACCGTATGGTATGGCAGCGCTTCCTACGACATAGTCAAAGTACTTTTTATAAATAAAGTATTTATAAAGACCTATCTGATTAACTGTCTGATTATCGCCCAGGTATTGATTTTATAATATAGGCATCGTTTACGGAGAATTTTCTTGAAATTTAAGTCTTAAGAGGAGAAAGGAGGTGGATTAGTTTGTAGGGGAATATTTTTCTTCACAAATTTACATAAAACCTGATATTTATGCTCTTCGACACAAAATGATACGTTTTGCGGCGTTTTTAATTTAAAATCCTACCCTCTGAGGGAAAGGGGATGGCATAGTCTGTATAGTTTACACAAGCGAACCCGTGGACGGAAAGCAATATATGTGTTTACTATACATCGGTGACTGCCTCGGTGGCGCAGTTGTAATTGTGCATGCGTTTACGACTGCTATGCTGAGGTCTCGGGTTCAATCCCCGGGTCGGGTAAAGTGATGTTGGGTTTTCTATCTAGAAATTCCCAGTATTAGCCCGGAGTCTGGAATTGTGCCCGGTATGGCGATAGGCTCGCCCCCTATCACATCATGGGACCGAAATTTGGCGAAAAGTGGGTGTACTAGTTACACCTCTGCCTACCCCTTCGTGGATTACAGGCGTGAGTGTATGTGTGTGTGTACTATATATCGGTTGATCCAATTTTGATGAAAGTACCTACTTGGAACACGAAAGAAGCACAAACGCCTTTATCCTAACCGTGGGCAAAAGAAAATAAATTAGATATATGATTAACTATGTAAACTTCTAAGTTGAACATAATTTCTTTTTAAACTATAAACGAGTCTTCAAAATCAGGTAAAACTATACTCACTTGGAGCTATGACGTACGTGACTCGAATCATGTAATTGTTTTATGAAATAAATAAAAATAATAATAAAGCGTCCTTGTCCTTGAGTGCACTTATGTAGTGCATACAGGGGTGACCGTCGGCTGGTGTCACATCACAATTTTTTGTGCCTCGATATGCAGACGAGCAGACAGGCCACCTGATGGTAAGTAGTCACCGCCGCCCATAGACTTCTGCAATGCCAGGGCACAGCAAAGCCGCTGCCTACCGTTACATCAAAATATTAAATTAAAATAGCGGGCCTCTAAGTGTTGGCTGCGGCCCCACGCACGGCTTCCAAATGTCCGCGATTCTATAGTCTTGAGATTACGGTGTGGCAAACATAATAAAAAAAATATTTTCAAGACACACCGTAGTAGTACATGAACAATATCAGACTTAAATTAAGGTACAGTTTTAGTTACTGCGATCTAAATAATATGGGAGCACCTGTAGCCGAACTAGGAAGAACCTGTATTTCAGCTTACGGCGTTGTTATCTATGGACATGTTCTGGTAATATTATTGGATACTTTATATTTTTTTTAAATCTATTGCAATAATTCCATTCATAAACAAATGTATAGTTTACACGTTACATTTGGAATAATAATTATTATTTAGTCTTAGTACACAGAAGGTCAAGGTCACGATGGGCTGATGATATAATTGAAACTCATTCTTTTCTTGGCAGAGACAGAAAACTTTGGAAGAATATGGCTTTTTTACCCAATATGGGGACCATATACATATATATACACTTGTAATCCCCGAAGGGGTAGGCAGAGGTGTAACCAGTACACCAACTTTTTACCGAATTTATTACGGTCCTATAATGTGATAGGGGGCGAGCCTATCGCCGTACTGGGCACAATCCCAAACTTTATAGTATTTTATAGTATATTATTATATAGCTTATACTGAGTTTTTCTAAATAAAAAAACCAATATCACTTAACCTGACCCGGGCATCGAACCCGAGACCTCAGTCGTAACGCATGCACAACAACTGCCCCACGGAAGCAATATCGATAAACAATAGTAAAATATATTCTAAATTAAACATAGGTACTAATTATATTTAATACTTTATTTGCAATGTAACTGGGATATGGCTACAGGCTACAGTAACAGGCTTACTATTTTATTAATAGTATATATAGTAAAACATTTCTAGGCGCGTGGACGGTATGTGTCTTAAAAAGTATAGTTACCTGTATAGCTTATTTATATTATGTCGAAGTTTATAGGCTATCCGTAGGTCATACTCGAGAGATTTGGCTGTTACGGGGGTAACGTCACGAGCATCAGCTAGTGTTATAACAGCAATCATTAATATACGTCTAATAAAATATAATTTTTAAGGTCTAATAAATCAATTTATAGCAATAAATAGCAGCGATAGCCTAGTTGGTTGCGGTACGGACTGCCAAGACGAAAGACGTATGTTCGAAACCCAAGTGGCATACACCTCTTACTTTTCTAAAGTTATGTGTGTATTAAAATGTTAATTATCGCTTGCTTTAACGGTGAAGGAAAACATCGTGAGGAAGCCTGCATATTTTTGAGAATTTTTCGAAAGTATGTGAAGTCTACCAACCCGCATTAGGCCAGCGTGGTGGACTAAGGCCTAACCCCTCTCGTTAGTAGAGGATGCCCGTGCCCAGCAGTGGGACAATGTTTAATACAGGGCTAGTATTATTATTATATAATAAATCAATTTATAAATAACTTATTTTTGTAAGAATGTAAATAGTTACAAGAAAATCAATTATTATGTTTTTGCCTTCCTTGTATATTAGTCCGCTCTTAGAATCGGTAATTGGATGTTGTTAGAAACATAATACCCTTCATATTTAATATAGAATTTTATGAAATCTAATATAATTACCAAGAAGAAACATTATAAGCGAAACCCTGATGTAATTTTATAATAATTTCGCCGGATATCCGATTGAACTGTTTATTCCTTGATAAATCTTTTTATCTTTGTTTGTTTGGAAATGAATAAGAGAGGCATTGATAGCGGTTTCCAGTAATTTATGTTATTGATTTGAAACTACCACGTCAGTCAAGCTGCGTGTTCACATTTTACTATGTCGCCAACATTTTAGACTAAGGTTTAGCTTCTGTATAATTTTTTTAAAGAATATGCACTGCTGAAAATTGACGGTGTCCTTTATACCAATTATTTTACGTGTAATAAATAATAAAGTTTGCTAAATATCTATCGTTTTGCCGTTTTACTATATTTTTTCTTTACTAGATAATTTCGGTACCAAATGCTGTAAGTAAGCATTGAAGTTGAGACGAATTGAAGTAGTGTATTAGTTGTGGGGGTTCCTAAGCCCCCCATGGAGATGGGCTGCTACGCGGCACCGCGCAGGGGCGGTTCCGGAAGCAATTCTAGCACTCCTTAGAATAACCCGAGATCACTCCGTAAGTGCCGAAGAAGGCCACCGCGGGGTTTTAGCGCGTAGTGTCGGGTGGGGTGTACACAGGTAGAGACTCGGCCCAGCGGCTGCCCGGATAGCCATCATCCAGGCAAGGGGGTGCTAGGTCGTAAGACCGGCTAGTCCTGCATAACCGTTATATTCTCATTCCACTTCCCCCCAGAGCGTGCGTTAGTAATGAAATACTTTCGCCGCGACAAAGAAAAGTGTATGATTTGTGTAAAAAGTAGTACAAAAGTGGTACAAAAACTACTTACAAAATGTTTGCATATTATTCTTATTGGTTAAATTATTTGAACTTAGAAAGAAAAATAATCGTCACAAATGCCTACAGCAGACGAGTAGCCAGCTATGTGTGTAGCCCAGAGGCCGTGGGTACGATTCCCGCACCGAGACAAATGTTTATGTGACAGAGAGATATTTGTTTCGGGTCTGTGTGTTGTGGGACCGTAATACCTCGTAGTTCTCGATTCCCACGATACATGTTTAACTTAGGGTAGGATCAGCACTATGTGTGTGACTGCTATTTATTATGCATTTATTTATTGATTATAATAAAATTAAATAATCTTATTGTACCATCTTTACGAATATTAAACCAAACCGCCGCTATTCCACCGCAAATCCCATCCTATGATTTGACGTTGGGTGTGAACCGAAGTTAACATTTAGCCAATGTACTGCGCCAGCCCATAAACTAGAACGAAGAGGAGTCCTTACGCTTCATCAACTTGCATCTTAGATAAGATATTT
This sequence comes from Laothoe populi, assembly GCA_905220505.1. Classification (NCBI taxonomy): domain Eukaryota; kingdom Metazoa; phylum Arthropoda; class Insecta; order Lepidoptera; family Sphingidae; genus Laothoe; species Laothoe populi. The sequence goes on from HG992148.1 coordinate 15,671,281, forward strand.
AGAATATTGCAGCAGCACCCATCAGCGATATAATCCATCATCACCCATCCCGTAGCGATATCTGTATCGAAGTCCGCAATAATGCAGGAGTTATTGCATTATTACGGACTTCGATACAGATATCGCTACGTGACAAAAAATTGCCGACTGTTCACGCGCTACAGATTATTCTAAATTATATGTTACTGCCCGCCCTGCCCTGACTGCCTCGGGGGCACAGTTGTAATTGCGCATGCGTTGCGACTGTGATGAGGTCTCGGGTTCGATCCCCGGGTCGGTAAAGTGATGTTGAGTTTTTCTATTATAAATACTCAGTATCAGCCCGGAGTCTGCAATTGTGCCCGGTATGGCGATAGGCTCGTCTCCAGCCACATTGTGGGACCGTAATAAATTCGGCGAAAAGTGGGTGTACGGTTACACTTCTGCCTAGAGGATTACAGGCGTGGGTGTATATGTATGTATGTATTTTATGATACTTTATTTAGCCTTTATAATTCTTTACACTTTCACTCGTCTTAAGCAGACACAAAATATCGATTAGTCGATGAAATGATCGCAACGTATTTAAATATGTTCCATGTCGAACCAATCATTTTGTATACTGTCACAATTACAGACCACACCCTGACCTCTTTGGGGGTTAGGCCGTAGTCCACCACGCGGGTCTAATGTGCTGGTGAATTTATACACCGTTTATAATAACTTTCCTAAATACCACTTCGGTAGATATATTAAATATCTTTCATAACGTAAATATCAGTAACTTGTTCTATTGGTTTGTGGATGAAAAATATTGCTCACACAAAATTGGTCAGTTGAAAAGCTCCGAGTTTTTGCGTCGCGAGTAATTGCCTTACGCCATAACGGTTCAAGTAATACCTGATGTCATTTCGTATTATTGAACCTGCGATCAGGTTTACTGCTTTCACTTAATGAAATATAGATGTACTACTTACTTAATACATATTTTCTAAGCTTGATCATATGACAGTTCGTTCGTGGGTTCGATTCCCACACCGGGACAAATGTTTGTGTGATAGACAGACATTTGTGTCCGGGGTCTGGGTGGTGTGAGACCGAACGTCTCTCGTAGTCCCTAACACCCACAACACAAGCCTCGTATCTTAGTGTGGGGTCAGGGCTATGTGTGTGACTGTGGGTTGTTATTTATTTTATTTTAATTATATTTGTTTATTAGTTATATTTTTAAATGTTAATGAGAGTGCCATATAGTCAAATTATTGTTTAAAATTAATGTTCTGGTAGATTTTTAATTATCTATAGGTAATATGATTCTTGCTGATACGCTTAGTCTACTGAAAATTATTATCTGAAATGTCATTCCGGAAATCGCCCTATACATATTTTAACTTTAAGAGACAAAAATCACCTTCACCACATAAAAAACTTAAATCATAGTTAATAAATAATTGACATATATGTGATATTAAATTAACATATTACCAAAATAATCGAATTAATTTGAATTTATTTGATTGATTACACTTGATTTGCTGTTTTTAATTAGTTTTAAACTTGTAAAATGTAGCCATTCATTTCAACGTTATTATTAATTTTAACAACAGACTAAAACTTTTATCTCTATAGAAAATAGAGTTATATTAACATGCAAGTTTTAATTTGTCTCTTAACTGAAGCGGTATTACTAATCACTTGATAGTAGTTACAAATAGGATTTTATAGTCGTAGAATATTGTCTTGCCGCATTTTAACATTATGTGAATAAATTTTAACTGTAAACCATGACTTTTATCCAGAAACTATTGTTTTAAATTTGATTGCAATCCATTTCAGAAATTTTACCGGGGAACATTACTTTAGGATATCTCAAGATTAAATGCAATAGTAAAATCGTTTCGGTAAGTATGAGTCAATCTTCCGATGAATGTCTTTGTTGTGGAAATAATTACTATAATTTCAAGCAATACAATAAAAAGTATAGATTTGTAGAAAAGTTAGATTAGACAAAACTCACAGAAAATGGTCAGTATGCCAGTGGCCATTCTTGTGTCAGTCTGTCCGTCTGTCACGTAGAATGGTTCGGGATTGCGACCCCGGCCACTCAAGCCGTCAGCGCCGCGTTCCATCACTCCCCCTGTGGCTCTGATGTACTCCTCCATCCTTTCCCGTCCCGTTACTGGTGGTAGGGCTCAACTGTAAGTGAATTTTATTTACTTAAGGTTGGGCCCGAACAGATTGGTACCACCGTCCAGCCTATTTCTGCCGCGAAGTAGTAATGCGTTCCGGTGGAAGGGCTAGAAAGCCGTTCCCTCTGTCCTCTCCTTTCCCTGGTGGTCAGTTTGGACGGTACCCGTGATATGTGGAGATGTGGTGTTGGTCGTCGCGTGGATCTCATCTGTGGGGGGCTGGCGTAGGGTATAGGGAGACCCGATGGGAACGGCCACCGCCGGCCGCCTGCCGGTCAGTAGGGGACCTGAACCCGGGGATACACTTTTAAAAATTCCCTCCCCGGGAAGCTGTCCCACCAATCGGCGAAAATCCCGTAGTCCGGTCGTCGTGCCAGTGTGGGAGACTGGAGTGGATCCCGGCGACCGTACACGGGGGGGCATCGGGGGCCCTTCCGTGCATCGCACCAGCTCCTCGCATTACCCGCATGACCACCCTGCACCTGGCTCTGCGACTATATGTTGCGAGTGCCGTCTAAATTTAACTGCCCCCTCACATCTCCTCTCCCCTACTACAAAAACTTTAAAATGAAGAAGAAAGCACAGCAAAGCCGCTGCCTACCGTTGACGGACTACGTCAACGGTAGGCAGCGGCTTTGCTGTGCCTTGGCATTGCAGTCGGGCGGCCGTGACTACTTATCATTAGGTGGCCCGTCTGCTCGTCTGCCTATCAAGGCACTAAAAAAAATTATCATTGGGTGGCTCGTCTGCCTATCAAGGCACTAAAAAAAATTATCATTGGGTGGCCCGTCTGCTCGTCTGCCTATCAAGGCACTAAAAAAAATATCATTGGGTGGCCCGTCTGCTCGTCTGCCTATCAAGGCACTAAAAAAAATATGTTCTTCATGTATATGATAGATAAATTAATAACACGCAACAGTCGCAGACATAGTCCCGACCCCACATTAAGATACAATTAAATATTGTGTCGTAGGTGTCAGGAACTACGAGTCTCACAGCACCCAGGCCCGAAATACACTATTTGTCTCAGCACAAGAATTAAACATATGGCCTCTGGTTTAACAACCGTCTACTCATCCACTGAGCTACGAAGGCTGTCAAATGCAAAATGGAGGCTGCATTGTTAATAACAAGGTTTTAAGCAAAGCTGCTTGTTTATCAGATGTATTTTATTTCGATTACTGAAACAAAACACGAGGATATTTCTGTAATATGACGCGCGATTATTAAGCAAAACAATATTCTGATATAATTAACCATTAAATTAGCACCACATAGACCATAAATATGTACAATATAACTCATGATTTCATTTACCGTTGATATTGCGGTGTGCGGTTTATAGCGCAAATAGTGTGAACAAATATGATAAACTAGCTGTTGCTCGCGGCTCCGCCCGCGTGGGAGTTGTGGTTGGGAGAAAAAGTATACAATACAAAATACCAATTCAAACTTCAAAAATGACGGATTTTCATATAAACTTTCATCTCCTATTTTACCCCCTTAGGGGTGGAATTTCCGAAAATCCGGAATATATATTTTTTATTTTTAACTAAAAGGACAAATACAATTTTTCATGAATTTAACTTCAAAAATGACGGATTTTCATACAAACTTTCATCCCCTATTTTACACCCTTAGAGGTGGTATTTCCAAAAACCATCCATTTAGTGGATACTTACGTCTTAAAAGGTACCTACTGTCAAAAGTTCAAGTCTCTAACCCCAGCCGTTTTGGCTGTGTGTTGATCGATCGGTCAGTCAGTCTCTTCTTTTATATATACAAATTTTTGGAATACCCTATAGTTTCTGATCACCATTTTTTTATTCTCAACATTAGGGTAGTTGACACGATTTTATTTAGTAAGTTAATCATTTACATTAATTAAAACCAATTATTAAACCAACCAACCAAAAAAAAAGCCAACGTGGTGGACTAAGGCCTAACCCCTCTCATTAGTAGAAGAGGCCCGTGCCCAGCAGTGGGACAATGTTTAATACAGGGCTAGTATTATTATTATTATATAAAACCAATTATCGAAAGAATTTTATAAATCCGAATACAAATAAGCAAATTAGACGCCATTCAAATCTGCTGGAAAGGGTTGCCAAATGACAATAAAAGGATGCATAATCTGACCCGTGACGTCACGGTTCTCAGAATAGCCATTACTGTGCCGTTTGCGAGGGAGACATGTTCCCACTGCGCAAGCATTTTTGCTCATACCAATATTTAAAATAAATATTTTAACCTCATTTTTCAAGCAATCCTGTTTTCGCAAAAGGGTTTCTTTCGCGTATTATATTCGGTTGCATATCGAATAAAATGTGCAAAATTAAACACAGGAAACTACCCTATTATACGCCACATAGTTTTAAAATAGATGAAGGTGAGGATGAAATTCAGACAAAATGGAATGTCTCAATATCAACAAGAGTATCGGTCTGCAAAAAGTTATATAGCTATTGGCTGAGCTAAGCCGAAGGTTAAACAAGTAAAGCCCTAAGCGCTCCTTTTACGTTTCTCTCCATGTCTCAAAGGATGTGATCGAAACGTAAAAAGTGAAAGATTCAGAATTAAAAGTATATAACAAATTCGTAATTTTGGTTTGGACTTAAACACAGTTTGTAGCCTGTTCAATATTTTCTTTAGACTTATTGGTAAAATAATTTTACCTACAAGTTATTTTCTAATTCAGAGAACTATCTCCGCATTCACAATAGTCTAAATAAAGTAATAAAAAATATTTAACAAGTTGATTTAATATAGAACGAAAAAAGGTAAGACATTCTATTTTGGTCCCAATTCGTCAATCAAACTATTGACCCATTGTTATTAAATATTTGTGATATTACCGATGATGTCTAGACGCACACAAATATATAAGAACGCAAGAAATGTTCTTATTAAATTCAAATATATTTCAGTCACATTGTTGGGCAATGAATCGACTTATATCTGAAAACTCAAAGAGGCTAGAATCGAACCTGTGATTACCATTTGGCAGCCCATTCCACTCTACACTAGGTTAACGTCGATTATAAACCAATATTATCTGTACAATCGATATGGTGGTACTACCATAATGATCCCGGTATGGCATGGCGGTTGGTATTTGATATAGCCACGTTGTTGACAGGATCAGAGGCCCAACATAAACTGGTAGTACTACTTGACTTACACTAAAACGAGGTGAAGTTAGAGCTTTCTTCTTTGGTTGTAGAACCAATCCATACCCAAAGTGGACAAATTGGCAATGATATGACCCACATAACACGGATATAAAAAAATTACTTAAATGCTCAATATAATCTTACGTGTGTATACTTGAAGGATTAAATAGAGGTGCATCTAGTATATACACTGTTCGCCCAACTTACTTCTATCCCATAGGGTGTGAGTGATCGCCATACTAGGCACACATTGCAATCCCAGGTGATTCAAATGTGATTTTTCGAATTTTAGTTCTCAAAAATTGAACTCAGAAACTCACCGCTTTCTCAGGCTAAGTACGCTGTCCCTAGACGAGGCAAAATAACCTTTTACATTGAAAGCTGATGTAGGTACAAGTATTGCCACACAATGCCAGGAAGCAGTGTCATAAATATAATAGCGAACAAACATACAAAGTATTATTGAATAAAAGTTTTTTTAATCCATAAAAAGTACACCGACTTCAATGAAACAAATTATGCGTCTCTATAAAATTTGAAGGTTTTCTGAGATCCCATCATCAGATCCTGACTTGGTGCCAATGGGCCTACAAGTATACAATTTTAAACAAAAAAAGAATTTCTCGAATCAGTCCAGGCTTCTTCGAGTAATCGGGTAACATACATAAAAAAAAGATTCCGGCGAATTGTTAACCTCCTCCTTTTTTGAAGTCGGTTAATAAATGTAAGTATAATAAAAAGGAACAAACCCATAGATTACCTTACACCACGCGTGATGCTCAAAGAGAAACATTGGGTATTATGTTGAGTTTTATTGCTATCACACCACTTGTAAATTACAGTCAGGAAACAAGACAAACGAGGCAACGGCGATATTAGATAAATGTCGCAGAAAACGGTCCGAGGTACAAGATTGATGAGCACAAGCGGACGTAATATGAAAATAAGAAGAGACATATAGGTGTCTTTTGTATTGTTAACTAGCGGGCCCGGCAGACGTCGTCCTACCCGGAAAAGCAGCGCCACATTGAATATGACATTTTAAAGATCACAATCTTTGGCATTTCACCCACCAATCCCAGCAAATCAAATTTGGTCACATGCCGACAGTAGTGCCATGTACCGGATCCATTGAAATATACTCACAAAATTCCATCCAAATCGGTCGAGCCGTTTTTGAGTTTTAGCGAGACTAACGAACGGCGATCGATTTTTATATATATAAATTCAACACCTGTACCTATCTATATCCGTTAACTAATTTGTATTTCTATAATTAATTTGTACTGTATAAAAAGAAAGATTTGAATAAGTAAAATTTGTCAAACAGTACTTTGCCCGGTGATTTGACAACTGTTGCCGAATGGGGTAACTAAACTAGGGTATACTCATTACAATGTTCTCTATAATAATCCAAGATAGGTCAGCTTTATATGTCACTGTGAAGTAGGTATATAATACGAAATAACAGCGAATTCCAATCAGAAAATAAGCAAATTTTCTAATTTAACCATTCAGCTTTTAACGTCTCGCATTATCCATTACGATCCGAAATCGAAGTAATACATTGTGGGCTTTCTTCAAAGTCTGTTTGACAATGATATCATGCACCCAGATAATGTGATTAACAAAGTAAACCCATTTAAGTTGCAAAATATATTCAGTACAGTTTATAGTAGAGTACATTTTGGTAATGGGTTTTTCATCTCGTGCACGCAGAATATCTTTTTAAGTTACTATTACAAAGCTTTTAGCTTGAAGCACATTGTCACTTGAGCATTGTTCTGCTCACAGTTATCGATTTTCATAAGGACTATTGAACCCTTCCATATTTTCTATCACAAGTGTTTATGCGCTGGTAACATTCATGTCCAAGTTTAGTGACTTCCGAAGTAGCTATCAGACGTGGGGCGCGGGGTTGGTAGTTCGTCGAGGGAGGGTGGGGGGTGTTAAAATGCTGGATGTCGGTGGCGGATTCCCGCCCCCGCGTCCACTGATACATTCGCGTTCCGTCTCTCGGCGCGCTCGCCCGTGTCGCCGTCCGGGCTCTATTAACTGTGTATTTACGCGTCGTTTTTTATTAAGATCTTCATATATTGTGCTTGGAGGTTTGTTGTGTTTTCAGAGAGTGTCGTTGTGATTTTTCCGGTTCTTTGTTACATATTCTGCTGTTGCTGTTGTCTCTCCTTTATGTAAATTATAGACAATGTTGGTATTGTACTAACAGCGGTGGTATTTTGCGTTAATATTACGATATTATATTAATCTATAACAATAACAAAATGCGGGTAAGATTACATTATTACACTATATATAAAATAACGCATAAGAAAACGTTTAAGAAGACGGATTTACCATCCTATAAGTCGATGATTATTTAGCGTCGGAAGGTCGTCGTGGCAAAGTATTTTATCCCAGTAATCCGACTTGGTCAGTCTTGGCAAAGGCTTAACTTAATCGATTGCTCTATTTATAAACACTTGGGTATTTTCGCGTTAACCTTCTACAAATCCCAGTGAGATAACCTTTATCTCTTACCAGTAAAAGCTCTTTTTTTATTTAAAAAGTAAATGTCTTTATAAAGTTAGCACAGTGACGCAGGTAAGTAGACGACTGTAAAAAAAGACTGAGATCAAAGCCCGCTCTGAATGTTTGTATGATCCACGAATATTTGTCTCAGGTATGAGTGTAGTGAGATAGAATGTCTGTCGTAGTTCTTGATGACTACGATACAAGATGATTGTATCCTGTGCACTGTGTGTATGACTGGCAGTCATTTATTTATACAAAGACAATTAATATTTTATGCTAGAAATTTATCTTTAGAGAAGGAAAGAGTCAAAGGGTTCAAATCTATTTTTCACAAGTTGCGTTCATTGTTCGTAGTTACTTTAATCTATTCGTCAGATTATTTATTTCTCTTTTGATAAACCAGCGACCTGTTTTCGTAATTTATGGTAATAAACATTAACAATGAATTGACAGGCGACCTATTAACCTAATATTTAAACTAAGTGATTCGAAAACCTGATTGACGAGCCTAATGGATTTCTGATTTTTGTATAATAAACTTGGTAAATATAGAACATGTTATCAAGGAAACATAATATATTTTAGTTTTGTGCTGTCGAAATTCTAATTATTTCTCAATTGCAAGTACTATAAATACTCAATTTTATTAGTCTAGTTCGATGTGCAAACCCTGTACCGGTGTTGAATTCCAAATGCATCGTATTTAAATGGAAACATGAAACCAACACGAGATTTTGACATTAAAATGTGTTATTTAACGTATAACGAAGAACGTAGCCACTTCTAGAGCAAAGCTACGAAAACGCAAATTGAGAGATTTCGTATTTAAAATTCGAATTCGACGATTCGCACTTGAAAAAAATCACAGCGCAATATCGTCGAATTTCAATCACGCTTTACGTTTACACTGTATAACGTTAAGCTAACGTTTAGCTTGTCAACAAAAACATTTTCTAAGTCAATTTGTGTAAATAGAGATGCGACTGGTTTCATCTATCGTGGCCATAAGTGTAGGCACTCCAGCGTTCCCCGTCCTACTTTACTTGTTAGGTAGTCGCAATGTGGCTTCATACACACCGTAAAAACGATAAAACCGCGCTTTCGATCCAGACTCGAGATCGAGTTTCTAAGATAATATCCAAGTACAGTTGCTCGGAAAACTCTCAGTCCCTTAGTTTTTGCGGAGCTGATATCAATGTAAGTTTTATTCAAATATCTTTGCTTAAACGAAAATAAGTAGAGGTTTTCAAAGATTGGAGAAGGGTTTGTCTATCATGCATTTGTGAGATCAAAAATCATAACTTAATTTTTTGATAAAGTTTAATATAATAATAAAATAAGTACTACAAGGATTTTTTTACATCGTAATAATTATTGCTATAAAAAGGGCCACTCTACAGTTTAAAAATGGATCCCACGGGAACCGTCATTTTTCCGGGATTAAAAGTAGCATGTCTATTATCTATCTCATTCTATAATCCCTAAACATCCAGTATGCAAAAAAACCATGTCGATCCCTTGCTCTGTGAAAAATAAAAACTATCCCACAGAAGCCCGGAAATTATCCTGGATAATCACACGATCTAACGGTATGCTTATTTTTAGGATGATTGATCAAGCCGTTTTGAGTTAAACCCGTACATACAGACAGACTAAAATTAAAAAAAATGCATAATCGGGATCAGTAAGTCATAAAATAAATATTTCACGCAATATCGGGTAAATTACTCAAATGTACAGACAGACGCTACAGATTTATATATTAGTATAGAAGTATAGAATAGATATACGTATGATCGTCTATACAAAAATATTTGTAAATTCGTCGATAAACACACTAAGCTTTTGTGTATCTTTCTTTATCCGATTAGATGTACTCTACGCATATCCAGACATTTTCAGTACTGTTATAACTCATTAGGAGTATCTAGTGATTTATTAAAAGTAATCTGGCTCATGTGAAAACTGATAATGTTAAGTTTCGTATTAGTTTAATTTAAACTTTATTTATCATAGCCAATTCCTTTTGCTTATATGCCGTTATTTTAATTTTTTTTTTGTTTTTTTTTTATTCGATTCACAAAACTGATGTACAAAAAAGATAAACAATAATGTATCAACTACTTTCACAATTATTGACATCTACTCGATGTGAATACAGCTAGCGCATATTAAATTACTATGCTAATTTACAGTACTTAATTCTAGTTCATAGAGTCAAAAAAAAACAATAAGTTTAGGTACCAGATTACCAGTTGCTTTAATTTATTTTTTTATCTATTTATATTATAAATAAATTTGTGTTAAGACTGTACCAATCAATCGGTTATAAACATGGATACTAAAGAGAAAAGTGCTTCTAGGAAATACAAGAACGCTTGTCTAAACTGGATCTGCCACTTTCTTTATACGTTCTTATTGGCGCAAAGTAAAATCTGTTCGTTTTAAAAAACGAATTCATTAATAATAATAATAATAAAAATCTTTATTTGGCACAACATGGAATTAGCAATAATATTCTAAACATTAAGTGACGTAAATTTTTTGTTGCTTACGCAGAAATTTTTAAACTAAATTTGACAGGGGGCCCCAAACTAGGCAATGCCTGTATCTTGGAGACCAGAATGGTTTTAGTTATAATCTAGCTTAGTTTTAGTCTTATTATTATGGATTTAAGTGGTTTTATGTATTACAAATTTAAAACTTATAATCTAACTTACCTATACTTAATTATGTTATGTAGTTACAGTAGTTCTTTGTGCTTATAATTCTATATGTACTTTTATGTAAAGTATAAATATAGTTATATATTAATTCTTAATGAGCATTAAATATTTTATAATTATATTTATTGTTATTATTTTCATGGTATAACATGTTAGAAAGACAATTAATATTACCAATAAGCTCATCATCTCCATACAATAGTCGATTTTTATTCAACTCATGTTAGTAAGCTACCACAAGATCAAATATTTCTTGTTTTTCATATCTTTGTCCTTACAAATACGATTTTCAGTGACGTTATTGTTTTCAAACGGAGAAAATGCGTCGTGCCGTTTTCAATCTCACGGAAATATTTATTATTTGTGAAGTTATTATTTTTTCAATTTTAATTCGTATGAAAATCGTTCTTACAGTTTGATATTTCGAGTCGCTATGAAATATGAACAAGTATTTCGCCTTTTTTCTCTCTATTACTGCGTGCAATAATATAAAAATGTATTTGCGAAATTTTAAGTGGTAACCTGCATACCTGAGAATTTTTCGAAGGTATGAGAAGTCTGCCAACCCGCATTAGGCCAGCGTGGTGGACTAAAGCCTAACCTCTCTCATTAGTAGAGGAGGCCCGTGCCCAGCAGTGGGACAATGTTTAATACAGGGCTAGTATTATTATTATATTAAGTGGTTTCGTTCTAAGTAAAAGTACACACTTGATTTAGTTTTAACTATACATGCACTAAACAAAAGATGTGTTTTCGATTTTTACCTGCATCTATAATAAATTACTAAGGACGTAAGGCAATGTACAAGATTATTAGCGACACCTTATTTTATTCAATTATGGGTAATATGTGTTTTTGTAGGAAGTGTAGGAACGAAAGTGTAGTGTTTTGTCGGGGGTCTGGAGTTGGGGTACGATGTTTGGCCGTTTTGCGGCCCTTTGAGTACTCTGACACTAGACCCTGGACCGCTTCTTCACCTTCTTGCCCATGGCATAGTGTGAAGAAGCAGGCCGGCATGATTGTGTTGAGTAGCGAGGGATAGTTTGTCTCTCGCTACTCGATACTCTAATTGGACGGCACTGCGCAGGTGTGGTGTAATCTAATTGCAGAATCATAATCATCAGAATCCAGAATAAAGAAAAAAAATTACATTCAAAAGATGACCCACTTACCAGTTTGCCTGCATCTGCTATAAAAACAGCAACTTTTTTATAAACTGCACTTTGATTGTATCGAACCTCTGTATAAATATTTTTAAAAGGATTGTATTCTTGAATTCTTTCGTTCTGTCTGGCGTTTGCTTAGCATCAATGCCAAGGTTTTCCTTTTCGACATAAAAATACTATGTAAATTCTAGGTACAAAAATTTTGTTAAAAAAAATTGATAGCATAGGTAGTCCGACAAACGAGCCAGTGGGTCACCTGATGTTAAGTGATCTCCACTGCCCATGAACATCCACAATACCAAAAGTGTCATGTATGCGTTGTCGGCCTTGAAAGGACAGGAATAGGGATTAGGGAAGGGAAGGGGGAATCTGGGCCTCCGGATATCTCACATACCATACGAAACGCGACAGTAAACTGTCACTTTACGTAGGTTTTCTTTGAGACAGTGGTACTACCCCGGTCGAGCCGGCCCATTCATGCTTTAGACAAATATGTCTACAGCGTGGCTCTACCACTTCTGAACAAACAATACAACAATAAACAAACAACATTATTTCGGAAAAAAAATGTGGTGTATTATGAGTTCCGCTTTGTGCCTTTAAAACAAAGCTATTACTAAGCTTAATCGGACATTTGTTCATATTAGAAAATCTCAATTCTAATATCATAACATCATGATATATACCGACGTTCGGGATCGCCCATAATTACAATTTACTGCGAGCGGTAGAAACATTATAAAAATATTTTTTATCAACATACACCGTTACAGAAAATTTATTGATCTTTAAACAGAGCGAAATATAATGTAAGTTTTCCCGTTTCGCAAGAAATATAAAAACAAAACTCATTAATGGAATGTAAAATACCTTACGAAAAGTTGCTTTTCAAGTTACTAGTTGTAATAACCGTTATTGTAGCAACTTCAATGAAGTTTTATAAAGGAAAAATACTCTTCTCCTTGTCTAAATATCCACGAAAAATCTTTATGTATTCATCTTAAATATTGAATGGGTTTGAGTTCAATCGGACCAATTTGATTTTGATTCGTAGATATGTATTATTAAATCACAATAGTTTTATGAGTCAAACTAAATAGTTGTTTAAAAATGTTGTAATTAGTAGGAACACTTTGCATGGCTAACTCAGTTAAGTATATTATAGATAAGGTATAGGTATAAATGTATAGCAGTTTATTTTGTTAATTAACTTTAACCGAGCTACTACTTCAACTTTTCAGTGAACAATAATATTCAAACATCTTCTATAAAACTTAATGTAAAATTTCCAACGGCCCTGTTATTTTCTTATATTCCATTTTTGTTTTCTCTAGCTTGCAAAAACAGTTTGAAGATCTAAGAAAACTTAAAATTTACATGTAAAATGAGTATGTATATCATTCCCTTTCAACAATAATAAGAAAATTATCGTCGAGTATACCTATATTTCAACTAGAATTTTGAAAAACTCACAAGACACCTACAAATTTTGATTAGGTAATTGATATGAATTGAACCCAGGACCTCTCTGGTTTCACAACTGTTATGATATGGTGTCACTCTAAATTAATGAGACAATTACACAACGGGATATAGTACATCTGCAGTTTATTAAAGTTTTTAATCTATATAAATAAAAATGATTCGCCGAAATGTATGTACGCGCATAACTTTCGAACGACTGCACCAAATTGGATAATTGTTTTATTTTTGTGTTCGTTATTGTCAGGACAAGGTGGCATAAAAGAGAATATAAAAAAGGACAGTTTTTATTTTATTAAAAGTAAGTGAGAATGAGGCAGAAAACTGTGAGAGATCTTCAGTATATTGACAAAACATTGACAGATTGACGTTCAATTGTTCAGCCAGCAGTTGTTAACTTCAAACAGACTCTATACTCTACACTTATATATAAATCTGTAGCGTCTGTCTGTACATTTGAGTAATTTACCTCAATATTCTTTATTAGTGAGTGATTCACTGATCACAAATCTACAATTTTCAAAATTTTTGTCTGTCTGTAGGTATGTCCAGTTTTAACTCAAAAACGGCTTCACTAATCATCTTTAAATTTGGAATACACTTAGATCATTTGATCGCGCAAATGATAGGTTACTTTTTATCCCGGAAATATGTACGGTTCCTGCGGGATAATCTTTTGTTTCGTTGTATTATTAAGGGATCGACATGATTTTTGGTATAGTGGTATTTAGAAGGGATCAGAAAATGACATAAGCTACTGTTATCTCGGAAATATTTACGATTCCTACGGGATAGTTTTTCACATTGCAAGGGATCGACATGATTTTTGTCATAGTGGTAGTTTAGGGGTCCGAGAATGACAAAGGTTACTTTTTTCCGGAAAAATGTACGGTTCTCGCGGGAAAGGTTTTCGTTTTTCACAGAGCAAGGGATCGACATGATTTTTGTCATAGTGGCAATTTAGGGGTCAGAGAATGACATAGGCTATATTTTCCCGAGAAAATTATCGGTTCTATGGGATAGCAAAATATAGAAAGATGTACGAGAGCTTAAGAGAGAAGCTTAAGACGACTCCATAGATTTTATACCTTTTCTTTCAAAAATAATTACCACGCGGGCAGAGCTGCGGGCAACAGCTAGTATCATTATAAATGATCTCTCCATCGAGGAGTTTTGAATCGGGGCCGCTTTCTTAAGATGCTATTACTATGACACGTGCTTGTCATAAAGAGTCCCCTGAGGGCATAGGATCTTTTAAAATGTCAATAGTTATGAATTTCTCTAACATTCAGTGTTTATCTATGTATGTGTTCTATAGTGACTTGACCATTGTAAATAAGTCTCCCCTACGTAAAAATAACTTTTATTTGCTTGAAGTGCCTAAGCAATGCAGAATGCAGCTCACTTAGCAATAATTAACCCGCGCAGCCTCAATTCAACTGAACAAAGAGAAAGGCAATAATGGAACTTTTGTTTTGGTCCACAGTCCACCGGCGTTCGATGGTTTGTTCCGATGCTCTTCGTAATTGAAATTTTAAGTAAAAGGACAAACGTAAATTGGAATACTGGTTATTTCCTGTATACAGATTAGAGGTGTATTTATTAATAGAATCGGAATTTTATATATTAGCTTGACTTTCCACGAAATTGTTCGTTGAATTAGCCACGTTTAGTTCAGGTTTCTTTAAAGTTCACTCGGCTGGTTTGATCGATCTTGGCCCAATCATTGTGGTATATATACACAGTCAGGTCATAAGTATTGTCACACAGTAAAAACTTTTATTTTAGAATGCTGGTCACAAAAAAGTTTATTGAATTCGAATTTCAAATTGTTCATGAAAATAAAAATGTATACTTTTTAGAATTTTACTAATTTTTAAATATGGAGTGGACGCTTAAAGAAGACCGTGTTGCAGTAATTGCGTTGCATCGATGCGGTTACGCGCCAATTCAAATTTTTGACATACTGAAAAATTTGAATATAACCAAAAGATTCGTTTATCGTACAATCAAACGATACAATGAAGACTCTAGTGTAGATGACAGGTCAAGAAGTGGTCGCCCTCGGTCTGTTAGGACTCCAGCAGTGATAAAAGCTGTAAAGGCGCGAATTCAAAGAAATCCCAAACGTAAGCAGAAACTGTTGGCCCTTCAGATGGGGTTAAGCAGAACCACGGTGAAAAGGGTGTTAAATGAAGACTTAGGGCTTCAGGCATATCGAAGAAAAACAGGACATCGTTTGAATGCTCGTCTAATGGACCTGAGACTGAAGAGATGCCGCGCTTTGTTGAAGCGGTACGCGGGAAAAAATATCGGGAAATTCTTTTTTCAGATGAAAAAAATTTTACCGTAGAAGAGAGCTACAACAAACAAAATGATAAGGTGTACGCACACAGTAGTGAAGAAGCGAGCAACCGTATTCCGCGTGTCCAACGAGGTCATTTTCCATCCTCGCTCATGGTATGGTTGGGAGTTTCTTATTGGGGCTTAACAGAGGTACATTTTTGTGAGAAAGGTGTAAAAACGAATGCAGTTGTGTATCAAAATACAGTCCTGACGAACCTTGTGGAACCTGTTTCTCATACCATGTTCAATAACAGGCACTGGGTATTCCAACAAGATTCGGCGCCAGCTCATAGAGCGAAGAGCGCACAAGACTGGCTGGCGGCGCGTGAAATCGACTTCATCCGGCACGAAGACTGGCCCTCCTCCAGTCAAGATTTGAATCCGTTAGATTACAAGATATGGCAACACTTGGAGGAAAAGGCGTGCTCAAAGCCTCATCCCAATTTGGAGTCACTCAAGACATCCTTGATTAAGGCAGCCGCCGATATTGACATGGACCTCGTTCGTGCTGCGATAGACAACTGGCCGCGCAGATTGAAGGCCTGTATTCAAAATCACGGAGGTCATTTTGAATAAACTTTAGTGTCATAAGAATCTATGTTTTGTTAAGTTCATTTTGGTATATAAATGGTTACATAATGAATAAACTTGTTTCAATTATTTTATATTAAACATGTGACAGAATTTATGACCTGACTAGGTACTTATTACAAAAAACTGACGTAAGTTGGAGCTTGGTCAAAGTTGCGTCAAGTAAGATTACCGAAGTCCGATTTCCCATTTTTTTAACGGTCGGAACATACCTTCGAGTTTTATAACGTAGATATTCGTGGGTGGCTCGTTTGTCAGCCTGATAATGTCATATATTTTTTTATTACGTGTTTTCTACTTTCGGTCCTGGATTTACCAGCTCGACTAATTGTTATTAACAGATATACTAAATATAAAATTAGGAAACATTTATTGTATAATATTCAATTTTTACATTAAAATGGGACTGGGCCGGCCACGTTTTTAGAATGCACCCAGACAGGTGAGCGAAAGTCGCTACTGACTGGATACCGCATGACGGTCGGCGAAGACGTGGAAGTGCACAGAATGCGATGGAGGGACGACCTGGATTCTTTTTGTAAGCAATGGCGCAATGTGGCTGATGACAGCGAGGAGTGGAAAAGGAAGAGGGAGGCCTTTGCCCAGCAGTGGGACATAAAATAGGCTATAGAAAAAAAATATAGAGAACAATTAAATAAGATATCTGCTTGTCAGCTTCCGGCGAAACCAATGTAATTAGATGTACGTATGTAAAACATATCATTAATATGCAGCAGAAAAAAGTGGGTCACAGAGTCTTGAGGTGCTCCTGCATTTATAGACTAAGCTGCGAAGCGTGTTCTTGTTGTTGCCTTGGGTCTTCGATATCCCATGCAATTGGATGCATAAATAATTTACCTACATATTTTAAATGAATGACCCATGTCCTCGCTTAAGAATTATTATTGTCTATGTCATATAATATAAGGTATATTTATATTATAGAAGCTATAGATGTTAGAGAGCTGTAATAGGTTTAAAAATAGGCTGTCCAAGGTTTTAATCATTTAATAATACAAATGTGTTCTAGTGGAATCGCACTGTACTGTATGTTGGTACAAACAGCAACACAGTTCGCTATAGTATAGTCTTATAATGGTAGGTACTTAGATAGTGACCACTTAGCCGTCAAACGTCCCAGTAAACTGAACTCGTAATTGAAGGGTCCTCGAAGTTCTAGCGATAATTAATTTCCGATTCGGCCGATTCTGTTGGATTTTACACGGAAAGGGATTTCCTAGAAGTCCTAGAACGTCCATGAAGTAATAACTTATTTGTTTATGATTAAAATAATACTAGCCCTGTATTAAACATTGTCCCACTGCTGGGCACGGGCCTCCTCTACTAATGAGAGGGTTTAGGCCTTAGTCCACCACGCTGGCCTAATGCGGGTTGGCAGACTTCTCATACCTTCGAAAAATTCTCAGATATGCAGGTTTACTCACGATGTTTTCCTTCACCGTTAAAGCAAACGATAATTAACATTTTAATACACACATAACTTTAGAAAAGTCAGAGATGTATGCCACTTGGGTTTCGAACCTACGACTTTCGTCTTGACAGTCCGTACCGCAACCAACTAGGCTATCGCAGCCTATGTTTGTTTATGATTGCTGGTCAATAATTATAGAAGTTCAAAGGCGTGCTTATGTCAAAAGTAAAATAATCTGACCGTGACAGTATCGAGTTCAGTGCTATTTCCCGATCCTAAAAGTGCTCAATGTGCCTAAAAAAAACCTCACTTCAATAAAGAACATATTAAATCTGCTTACTGTTGATATAACGCTATGACTGGGAAATGATTATATTTATGGGTTGATATACCTGCATATAATATTATAGGTTCAAACAACTACATAACATATAACAAAACTTTACACGGGAGTCGACATTTCACATGATTTGTTCCAGAAGATAACGCTTCTTGTATCTCGACCGTACCGATTTCATACCAGTTATTTCTTAGTATCACGCTTTACGGGGCGGAAAATCGGTCGTCAAACTTCCTGCGCTACCCCGACTAGAACTGCTAAGGGAATATTAATAGGACTGCGCAATCCATGACCGGCGATTCATTTAAACTTTCGATTCATTACAGAACATTTTCGCGCCTTATAATGTCCATTACTTTGAAAAGTTTATAATATTAAGTTTTTTTAGGATTAAACTTATGTAATGTTTAAATATCATATAAAACTACTGCGCTTTCATCACTATGAATTTATGTGATATTCCAGATAAACAGTGTGTTGATATTCCGACACTAGGCTAGCAACACTCCCAATAAAATGGTCCACTTGTTATTGAGCCAGTCATCAGTTCGGCCCTAACATACTTTAGTATAATACGAGGCTCCGACTCGGCTTTGATAGACTATTAGATATTACTTTAGGATCCGTCCGCATGTTAGAAAGTTCCCCATTAATTTCGAAAACCAGTAAATAAGTATTTTATATCTAAGAATTTTAATGAAATAAATATATGACCAATTATTCTCAAACTAAACCTGCAATACTTTTACAGCTCTTGCGGAATTGAATATGGAAAAATCTTGCATAATAGTAATCTATGTTATTTTAGGTATACGTATACGAAATTTCACCTTTTTAGGTCCATCTCTTCGGTCCGATTGTTGAGAAATCAGTCCGGACACGTAATTTTATGTTTCTACTAGCTGTTGCTCGCGGCTCCGCCCGCGTGGAGGTCATGTTTGGGAGAAAAAGTATAGAATACAAAATACCAACATTCATGCGTTTAACTTAAAAATTACGGATTTTCATACAAACTTTCATTCCCTATTTTACCCCCTTAGGGTCAGAATTTCCAAAAATCCTGAAACAAATAATTTTTATTTTTAACTAAAATACCAAATACTAATTTTCATGAATTTAACTTCAAAAATGACGGATTTTCATACAAACTTTCATCCCCTATTTTACCCCCTTAGGGGTGGTATTTCCAAAAACCCTTCCTTAGTGGATGCCTACGTGATAAAAGGTACCTACTGTCAAAATTTCAAGTCTCTAACCCCAGCCGTTTAGGCTGTGCGTTGATCGATCAGTCAGTCAATCAGTCAGTCAGTCAGTCAGTTTCTTCTTTTATATATACAGATAGAAAATACAGCCACGAACATAACAAGTTAATATCCCAATAAAACGAGTGTTTGTGGGTGATTACTGTGAATTTCCAGTCACTGTTAATTAAATGGATGTCAGAGCCGATCTCGGAATTGTGGTTTAAAAGAAAATTACGTCAGCCCATGCCTCGTTTAACACCCGCTCTGTTTAATGTCGTAAAAAGAAATTTAAAGGTTGGAATGGAAAATCTTTCCTTTCTCAGCTAATTTGTTCTCCTGATGTATAAGCTATTGATCCTGTTTTACATTTAAAGTAACTTCTAAAATTGGATGGATCATTGCTTGCTCCACATGATTTATTAATTTTACCGATGTTTCGATTGAGTGTGTCGGAAAGTGTGTGTGTTAGATTACATAATAAGTATGTATATCTAACATTTTCCTCAATCATAGTCCCTGGCCCATTATCGAACCCACAGTCATGATAAAAGTATTCTAGATATGTTAGTATTAGCTTTTCTCAATACATCCAATCTCATCAAATCATCATCATCAAATCTCAATTGGTGCAATGTATGAAGAGAGTAGCGGGTACAAACGAAAACTGTTAACGATATATATAATTTGACTAGTTATTACCATCTGTTCCATTCAGTTGCCGGTCAATTTCTTACTGAAAACTTATTTTTGCTACAAACAAAAATAGTGTAGAGCACGGATAACGTAGAGTCATATCTGTGAAATAATTTAAAGAATCGTATTATTAGAGATTATCTAAGCAATAACTTCCCCAAAAATGTTACCAGTATTTTTCTGTTTATTTTAGGTGTATATACCTAACATAAAACGGCCTTGGTGGCGCAGATGTAATTGCACATGCATTACGACTGCTGTGCTGAGGTTTCTACTTCGATCCCCGGGTAGGGTAAAGTGATAATGGGTTTTTCTATTTAGAAAACTCAGTATCAGCCCGGAGTCTGGAATTGTGCCCGGGTGTGATAGGCTGTGTGAATTGTGTGTGCGATAGGCTCGCCCCCTATCACATTATGAGACCGTAACAAATTCGGTGAAAAGTAGGCGTACCTACTGGTTACACCTCTGCCTATCCCTTAGGGTATTACAGGCGTGAGTGTATATATATATATATATATATATATAGATATATATATATATATATATAGATATATATATATATATATATATATATATATATATATATATATATATATATATATATATATGTATGTATGAATAATTAAAAAAATACAAGCCAACACATTATTTACCAATCCGGGTCCATGACATCACGATCTCTCTGGAATAATAATAAAAACTCTTTTCTATTGAAATTCACGTCATTCAAATATAAACCATATCTTATCTTTAACGTCCATCAGCTGGCAGTCTAGCTTCATACAAAAATATATTTCATCTATAACTTTAAAACTTAATTACTTATGCGGCTTAACTTTCAAACGTCAGGATTGGCCGAGCAAAGTAATGGCTTTGTAAGAGGGCTCCTTGAATTTCTTGTTCTAATTAATTTACGACTAGGACGACTATTGGAGTTCACAAATAATTGAAATGTTCTTAGCGTCCTTATATTTTTATGGCAACTTTTATTAAGGGTCTTCTTATGTAATTATAAGACTATGCCATGTGTGAAATGCGAGGTTTCCCAAGGCGCGTTCAATATCGGTCTATAGTTACATTCTACTAAAAGGCGGAGTAAATTCACAATATGCGATTTAACAGCAACATAATGTATTTTTTGCATGGTCAACTTTATTAAAGCAATTTTTTTAAAACAAATTTCATTTTTAAACATTGGTAAATAAAAACATTAAACCTTCCCCGAAACAGATGGTAGGCGCAAAATTTAAGCGAAACCTGATGGTTCATATTACATATTGCGTTTTTCTCGTGATGGCAGTAATACAAGCATACAGTAAACATGTCCCCAAACCTCGAGCTAACAATTTCTGTTATTATAAAGCTGGAAGAATTGGCAGGTATTATAACCCGAATAAGTTATTTAACTGCCTCGGTGACACAGTTGCAATTGCGCATGCATTACGATTGTTGTGCTGAGGTCTCGAGTTCGATCCCCGGCTCGGGTAAAGTGATATTGGGTTTTTCCTATTTAGAAATACCAGTATCAGCCCGGAGTCTGGAGTTGTACCCGGTATGGCGATAGGCTCGGCCCCTTCACATTATGGGACCGTAATAAATTCTGCGAAAAGTGCGTGTACTGGTTACACCTCTGCCTACCCCTTCGGGGTTTACAGACGTGAGTGTATATGTTAGTTATTTAACGGTGGGCTAAATAACAGACATCGGTTACATAAATCGCACTTTTGAATTTTTCAGTAGCTTATATTATTTTAGCATATATTTAACCGGTAGGAAAATGATATATTGTGTATGTCCGAGTACAAAAAATCAGGTTCATTTGATACGCCTATCTAAATCAGAATCTAAATTGAATCAGGCACAACGTGACAGTTTAAAAGGCGAATCCCGGATTTGTGGTGGCAGTACACGACGCCTGGCTTTCCACTTTCGATTATACGTGGTAGGAACAAATTGACGTAGTGTTCGACTGAATTGTGCTGTTACACGCTTTGTTTCACCTTTTCCCATTTCAGACCTTATATAAATACTCGTTAAATAGAAGCCATGTTTTCAATCTTGTATAAAGTACTTAGGTAAATGTACAGCAGGTTTGGTGTGTGTAATAAAATTTACCCCAAATTCACTCTGAAAATTTTCTGAATATTAAACTCTACTGTCAAGAGCCAAAAATTTTTACTATCGAAATTACATGTTATTTTTTTTCGTGACTAGAGTAATTAACATATTTTAACTAAATTATGTATATTGATTATTACAACTTAAAATAAAATTGTAGTGTCAATTCACAACATCTATTATGATCAATTTATCAAGTGTACATATACGCTACAGTCCACACAGTAAAATGTAATCAGAAACAAGAAGCCACTAATAATTAATTACACTTAAATAGTAGATTTGCTTTACTTAAGAAACTTATTGCTCACTAAACTGTTTTGGTAAAAGTTCTATATTTTTTGTTTTATTCAAGATAAAATATAATTTTATTTAGTTACGATTTTGCTGAAACAAAAAAGTATTTTATAATTGTATTTCGGGACACAATTTCCTTTTAGAACCTTTTAGAGAGAACAACACTTAAAACAATTTACTTACAATCAACGATAAGTATTGAGTTATTTTAGATCAAAGCCAACCGTAACCTTCATCGTTAACTTTGACAAACACGCTTGCGGTAGTTATATTGTTTATATAAAAGGTCATGGAATTAATAGAAGACGGAAAGGTGCTTAGTTCTCAGAAGAAATTTTATTAAGTTCACTTTACAGGTACGTCGAGTAACAGTCAACCATTAAGGTTTCGCGCTCTAAAATGATAAACTAGAAATTTTATTAATATGAGAATCAAATCAAATCATTTATTTCGTAAATTAGGCCACTATGGGCACTTTTTACATGTCATAATAATGTTAAGGTCTACTGGTGCTTCGGAAATGCCCACTGGTCTGAGAAGAAGCACACAGAAACTCAGCCGTAGGTCTTTTGTAATTTGTCATTACAATTTACATTATAAAATAATTCACATATAAAATACATACATCCTTAAACAAGTCACATTCACATGAAACAAAAAAAAAGATAGGGTACCCATACATGTTAATACAAGGCAGAGTCGTAAACGAGGCTATACAACCTGTTATTTATTTTCTCTGACTAATAATCAATGAGCAATCCAGATGAGATGGGACTGGAAGAGACTTCTATAATCATCCATACCCAGGTTTTTTTTAGCCATAGATAAATCTATCTATTTATATTTTGTGTAATGTAGACTCTTAGTCGTGACTGCAAAAGTTAGTATCTTACAGTTAGTTTGTTACCAGTTGGTACCAAATACCTGGTTATAAATTTACTATTTAATGTCACAATACATATAATTTGATTGAGGTCGAAGATTTTTGAATAAACCATCCTGCATACTGCCGGAATCACCATAACCATTAGAATGAAGAATCAGATTTATTTTTTACACGGTTATAGGTACCATGATTGTAATTAACTTATTCTAATTTATTGTTTACAACGAGTCTTGATAGGGAAATATCAAAACCATGCGCTTGTCGATCCAGTAGTAATGCAAGCAAGGGTGTTCTCAAAAGTAATTGCTCCCATCCTCATTGCGGATTCCGGGTTCCGATCCTTAATATCATTACAAGATGTAATTAAAATGACTAAGTGAAGCGGTTTGTAACAGAAAGCTCACGATCTTGCAAGTTTTAAAACTTTTGCGGGTAGAATTGGCTACAGATTCAAAGTAAAATATTTCCAAATAATAATATCACGAACCACGATATCGTAATAAGACCTAAATTAAGTACTAAGAATGCTGCTACAAATTCAAACTACTAAGATATAGCAAACGTTACCTCCGATATTCAATGACGTCGTTGCAATTTCTTTATAAGAAATCTGATCAATCTCACGAGGGCCATTTACATTTAGCTTGAATACTCAATCATTGAACACAAAATTACTCGAGCAGTTATTGCAATCATCTATCATAAGACGGACCAAAAACAAAATGAGGGTAAGACAAGACGGGCGCAATAGGATAACTGCTAGAGAGCAAGTGATCGATCGATCGTATAATCGCGGTTGATCAAGCAGTTTGGTAAATGTAAATGGATAAAAGATTGTAGTTTATTATGTTACCATTAATGAATGCTTCGAGAAATCCATCCATGTATATCATAGTAATGCGTCATTAGCCGGTGTCAGCGTAGTAAGGCTATGACTCTAGGGTGGACCAGTATTCAAATCCCGAGAAATCAAACTTTATGTTGAGATGGTGTTTTTCGTAAGTACGTCAGTATAGCATAAGTCTTCTATGCCCAACAGCTTATTATTAGCTTAAAACAATGCTATAAAATATCAATCGACCGATCTTGCTAAATAATAATAATAATAATACTAGCCCTATATTAAACATTGTCCCACTGCTGGGCACGGGCCTCCTCTACTAATGAGAGGGGTTAGGCCTTAGTCCACCACGCTGGCCTAATGCGGGTTGGCAGACTTCTCATACCTTCGAAAAATTCTCAGATATGCAGGTTTCCTCACGATGTTTTTCCTTCACCGTTAAAGCAAGCGATAATTAACATTTTAATACACACATAACTTTAGAAAATTCAGAGGTGTATGCCACTTGGGTTTCGAACCTACGACTTTCGTCTTGACAGTCCGTACCGCAACCAACTAGGCTATCGCTGCTAGCCTAGTTGGTTCGCTGATCTTGCTAAAATGTTTTTTTTATAAATTAAACAAAGAGATCCGAAGGAAATTAGCTATTATGAATATTGAGGGTGTATTTGTGACCTCTGTGAGATAATTTCGGTATAATCCTACATTCTACCTGCTTAATATAGGTTTGTCCATGTGGAATCGTAATTTAACCGTCGACTAATACAGTAACCGCTTTGGTCAACAGCATCGAATTCGAATTTATATGTTACTCATATTAAAACCTTTATGCATCCATTTAATTTGGTTTTGTTAAATTCTTATCTAATGCATTCGGTAATTACAATATAGATCACAAACGAAGCTATTAAGAGTAATAAAGCATCTTTATTTGTAAACTCTGACAAAGAACCGAAAAACAGCAACGAATATAATTAATATTCAACTAAATAAACGACTTAACGAAATGTATATTTTATTTTAGCTGAATAGACTAATGTAGTGGGTGTGATGTGATTATATTGAAAAGTGATAAGAAAGCCTATTATATCAAAAATGGAATTCAAGTGGATCTGTCACGTGACCATCGCGTTATTATCCTGGACAGAAGCATCCGTTTACGACGATGATTACGACACCTACACAAAACCCTACGACTACAAGAGTGCAGGTAAAGTTGAAAGCAATCCATTTTATTGGCAATTGAAACATTTTATTATCTGGCCAATTTGATTCCCACCGTTACGCCTTTGGAGTGAAGCGAATGGCATCCCTGCCAAATTGAGTTTTGTAACGTAGCCTTCAAGGCAATGGTAGTCGGTCCTCGAAACTAGATTTTTGTTAGTACTCATATACTAGCTTGAAACTGGTTTTGTTTTCAATTTACGGAATAGAATTTTAGAGATTGTTTTTAAAGAAACTATCTATTGATCCTGTAACATATTAGCGTATTTACTATTATTAGAAATACCGAAGGTATAACTGAAGTATTTAGGAGACTAGTTGGGGGTAGTTAATAATGACAACCAAAGTGGGAGTAGTAAATGTTTAATATAAAACAGAGTGCCTTCCGCGCTCCGGTGTTCAGTGGGTTCAGTTCAGTTTAGTTGAGTGGAAGACGAGACGATAGCCAGTATATTCGTGGTTCGGTGTAGTAAGGGTAAATGGTAATAATAATGGTAATCAGTTCAATGGCGTTGTTCAGTTTAAAAGGGTAATGCTGGTAGATTAATTATAAAGAGAAGCCTTAAGTGAATCCTGACATGCGTGTGTGTTGATATTAAGCACTGAGATGTGTAACAGTGTCGTGTAAATCAATTAATAAATTATAAATATTGTATTTGTGCCTTTTAAATATCCATTTTGCATAGTTTTGTTGATGTTGCTAACAAACACGTTATTTAAGAATTACAAGAATTAATCGGATTATGATGGAACTAGTTATATCACCGTGAATCCTCATTACTAAAAAATAGAACACATAGTAAATAAAGTTACGCAAGTGTTATTCATGAAAAAAAAAACAGATTTGAAACGTTATACCCTCAAATTTCAAATATTTATTTCTTAATTTATTTTTTTAAGCCCTCTATATTTTGTTACACGAGTAAAATCAATTTTCGTTTAGAAATGGAACGGGCACGAGTTTTAGGTAACGGAGTATTAGAATGGAATAGACAGTAAATAAGTTGGATTTGATACGTACTCAATATTAAAAATAATTAAGAGTAACTTCATAACGAAACAATATAATTGTTTTTGTATTGTATGTCAGTGCTTCTATTTAGTTTTGTTAAACAAAGTTTGATTCAAAGTATGAAATGTTCATGGAGAAAGGTAAAATTAATCTTATCGCTTAAAATTAACTAGTGACGCCGAAGAAAATAAAACAGATTTATAAATTACTCATGATTAACAATTAAAGTCAATCCATAATGTACATGTCATTTTTGCGCATAGTTGCATGTGCAAGGGGCTCGAAAGCTTCTAGTTACGGCAGTAACGAATATACTCATCGCACTTGTCTCAAGGAACGACCGGTAATACAATTTTCCGCTACTCTGCGCTACTACCATCTTGGGGACAATTTGGCCTAATGGTTGTGCATCTTGCATTTGCAACGAACATTGTTTGAAATGACTGCCTCGGTGGCGCAGTTGTAATTGCGCATGCGTTTACGACTGCTATGCTGAGGTGTCGGGTTCGATCCCCGGGTCGGGTAAAGTGATGTTGGGTTTTTCTATCCAGAAATTCCCAGTATTAGCCCGGAGTCTGGAATCTGTGCCCGGTATGGCAATAGGCTCGCCCCCTATCACATCATGGGACCGCAATTTGGCGAAAAGTGGGTGTACTAGTTACACCTCTGCCCACCCCTTCGGGGATTACAGGTGTGAGTGTATATGTATGTATTGTTTGAAATATTTTGTAGTAATAGATAATTTTGATAGAAAATAATAGGGTTAATAGATGGAAGACATTTAATATTTGCCATAATACTGCAAATGTGCCAAATTACTTTCGTTGATATTGAAGGGTTTTCAGGCCTAATTAATACCTATATAAAACATGCACTGAAATTTAGTGATTTGGACATGAATACATGTTATAAAAACGTTATATTGAACAAGTATATAAGACCTTTAATATATTATATAACAAATTTAGGTGTTGATTCTATCAATAGTCTCACATTTGTAATAAATGTATTTCCTATACGCGAAAATCTTATGTAAGCTACATAAAAGTAAGAGCAGTGAATTTTGAATACGACACGCACGGTTCGTTACAAAGCTCTTTTGAAATACAAAACCCTTTTCCGTCGCGATTATTCTTTGAAGTTAGCTAACAGGTAAAATTCTGATATATCGGAATAGCAAAACGTTGAAACTACAATGGTAACTATGACGACGTATTAATGATGTGGGAAATAGCACATTTAGATGAATGTATGTACTGTAAGGTAACGGATTAGGCGCTCTCTATATCCAGATCACGTTAGTCTCATAAATATTTTCCATTTTTATTAGTGAAAAACCTCCTACTCTATCATATATTTACGTACACCATAATAATATATCATTTTTTTTATTAATTGAAGAAGCGGAGTACCATTTTACTGTTAGTAATTTTAAGAATATTTAACGAATATTAAATTGACTAACTCGAAAAAATATTCGCATTTACGAATTCATTATTTACAACATCCATACTAATACTATAAATGCGAAAGTAACTCTGTTTGTTACCTCTTCACGACTAAACGGCTGAACGGATTGTGATGAAATTTGGCAAGGAGATAGATTATATCCTGTAGGACATAGGCTATCTTTTTTCTCAAAACACAACTTTGAAAGGGGTCAAATATTGTTCAATATTTGTATGGGAAATCTATCATTCCTCAAGTTAGGGATCTGAAAATTCATATTAAGGCTTATGGTAGGAAATAGAGAAATACGTGTTTCAACGTTTTTGAAAAATCATCCCTGAAAGGGGCAAAGTGAGGTTAAACTTATGAGGTATGCTTTAGATGCAATCTCAGGATTCAGGCACAACAACTGAGAGGCTGGACAATCGCTACAGGTGCCTCAGTGCAGAGGACAACTCCTTGGATTGTATACTTCTGCTCCCGAAAATAACCTCCACGCGGGCGGAGCCGCGAGCAACAGCTAGTATACTTATACTTAATAAGTATATTATTTCGTATGCGTTCCCTTACCATTCAACCGATTGCGATGAAACTGGTAAGTTATTATGGGCAGTAAACATGCCAAGATTCCTGATAAAAAAATAGATGTACGCATTTATCGTGTAAGGCACAAACATTCTATAAAAAAAATTATTTAATGGAACTGGGGTTAAAAGCTGGTTTAATTACAATTTAAGACAAAATCTATTCATATAAAAGGCAATCCGATAGTCGGATCGGCAATGTTTTACGTAACTGAGGTTTAAAAGGTGCCTTAATAGCACATTATACAACACATTTACATAAGGTCTTGTTTAATGCAGCCCTAGAGCTGAATTAATACAACTTAATGGCTGGATGGGTTAATTAATGCGTTTGAAGTTTTCTCAATGAGCATTGTTTGTCAAGGCTTTATCGTCGTTTACAATCATTGTAACAACCAAACCGGAAACAATTAAATTTTGTTTTATATTATTTGAAACAAACATTATCACCTCTGAATAGATTCGTCGCTAAGATAGAGAATCGAAGATCCCAAACCAATTTCGTGGCGGACAATTTTGTCACCATTCTATATCAAAGTGATTTCTTTCTTCAAAAGATATATCCATCGTACTGGCTTATCGGACGGCAGCAGCTTTGCCTATCTCCGATTGAGTCTGTCTGAAGCTCAACGTTACCGTTTATGGCTTTTTCTGTGGAACTTGTTTACCCACAGATCCATCAAAGAACTCTTTTCTAATACTCCACTCGACAGAGTTAATGGAACCGAACAAAATACGCTCCCTGAATGATCTCTTTTTAACCCAGCTTAGAGTGGAGTTGAGAGCAATGTTACCGGCTGTAATATCCCACTATTATTTTAACAAGTCGATTCAGTTAAAATAGGTTATGTAGCTGTCTCATATAAAATGTCAAATGCACATGGGATTTGCATAGGAATCCCGTCTGAAATGTTAATGATGAAGTCGACTTGATAAGTGATTTAACTGAGTATGTAGTTAATCAAAGTAAATCAATCAAATATTTTTAAAATACCCTTTTGAATCATACTAAATACCACTTCGGAACATGCTACGATTCTGGAGAAGCATTGCAAAAAAATATATTAAAATATCAAGTGTCAA
Organism: Laothoe populi; assembly: GCA_905220505.1. NCBI lineage: Eukaryota > Metazoa > Arthropoda > Insecta > Lepidoptera > Sphingidae > Laothoe > Laothoe populi. The sequence goes on from HG992148.1 coordinate 15,700,668, forward strand.
AATATCCAAAATAACAATAAAGTACGAACAAAATCATGTCAACAAAGATAACGTCAGTGTAGACTTTGAACAAATTAGTCCCAAGTAGTTTTATGATTTGAATAATAAGATTCTGAAGTATTAGCATTCTTTAGTGCAGGCGGTAGCAATGTAGATGAACGTTTCTCTTGAGCAAGCGACACCGCCTCGGAATGAAGTACCTATTTTGTTTTGAGTTGTTTAAGTACTTAACTCTTAGGACGCTTTACTAAAATTGTGCAAATAATAATAATGAGTTTTATTTACTGACAATAATCCAGTTTGCTGTTATTTTCAACGCGAAACTAATAAGGCTCTTGGATATTAGAAGTATAATTTGTACATAATAATATGATAAATACAAGTTCACATATGATTATTGTGCGAATTATAATATTACCTAAATATCTACAATACTATAATAAATTTATTCACATTATATAAATTATCAAGATTAACACAGCATTAAACCCAAGCCTTTGTCACATTATATGATGAAAGTTTATGTTAGAGTTACTTAAAGGACACAAAGGTAAGCAATAAATGTAATGTTTCGGCACATAGTTTAGATGATACTATATATATTTAGAATGAATGAATACCTTGTTATTATTGCGGGAAGTCTCAGATCTTACACCGTTGCTTTGTAAATCTTCGAAGTAACATTTGAATTTATAGCGTGGTTTACATTGGAAGGTCTTAGTGCCTACTCGTCGGCGATATTATTCGGCAGGGGTGCTTTTTGTTTACAAATTGCTCGGTTGCGCGTGCCTCGTCTTGAATCACCCGCAGATAAAGCCGCCTGCTACCCGCCGATAATTTTCTTCAACCTTGTTTTATGCGCGCGTTCATCGTGATTTTAGAACCCAAATGGATTGATCCAGTTTATGGCTCCTCTTCATCCACGAAACGAGTCTGAATTTTACAAGCCAAAAACATTTAGGTGTAATTTTAAAAAATGACATATTTTACGAAGTCAAAGTGTATCTCAAAGAGCCGAAAAGCGAAACGTAATTTGATAGACAGTATAGTGCCGTGTAAAAGGACAGAAAAGAATTTTTATTTTTCGCAGACCGTCTTGTAAAATCAAGTTTACCATTTACGTGACTACAATGTTTGTAAAGGACAGTCAGGGAGAAAATTTGTGTAAAGTTGTAAATTACAGGAAATTTACGAGGCTTTCGATGATACATGTAGGGCGGAAATTATTTACATATTATACAAACACGTATTCGTAGTAAAAAGTGCCTTTTAACAATGTAGGAAGATTTCTTCCGCATAAAATTATTTAAATTAGGTACTAATAGTTATACTCTTCGGAATCTTAGTCTATCTGTATATATAAAAGAAGAAACTGACTGACTGACTGACTGATCGATCAACGCACAGGCAAAACGGCTGGGGTTAGAGACTTGAAATTTTGACAGTAGGTACCTTTTATGACGTAGGCATCCACTAAGGAAGGGTTTTTGGAAATACCACCCCTAAGGGGGTAAAATAGGGGATGATAGTTTGTATGAAAATCCGTCATTTTTGAAGTTAAACGCATGAAATTTGGTATTTGGCCTTTTAGTCAAAAATAAAAAAAATATCTTTCAGGATTTTTGGAAATTCCGCCCCTAAGTGGGTAAAATAGGGAATGAAAGTTTGTATGAAAATCCGTCATTTTTAAGTTAAACGCATGAATATTGGTATTTTGTATTGTATACTTTTTCTCCCAAAAATGACATCCACGCGGGCGGAGCCGCGAGCAACAGCTAGTTTCTGATAAACGAAGGTGTGATGATGGTGGTATATTAAGATTATGTGTTTATGTATGTCATATAATTCTTAAAAAACAGATTATACTAATGCATAGTCGCAGTAGGTACTGTACCAATCTTCTTGTTCTTTAATCCATTACATTATGAATATTGACAACTGCTTGAGTAAAGATTAATGGTTCTACAAATGTCAACGTGTTCCTTGTCAAATCTTTCAAATAAATTATAGAATGAATACGAAAATATCTCTTAAGGTACTTCGCGAATATCATATCTATTTCAGTGACAATACGGTGCGTTTCTCATCAGCCTTGTTACTTACAGAAAATATTTATCCTGAATACTGTGGTTGGTTCGAAAGTAATGAAAAATTTACCCTTGGTGCGACCTGTGACTTGTATAACTTTTTAAATGATATTGTTGGACTTTTTTGCTTTATCATTCATTCTTACTTTCGTTAATTAATAGTAATATTGCTTGTTTTTACAGAGACACGGACTTGTACATCGTCAGAGTTCCGATGCAAGACCGGGAGATGTATACCGATGTCATGGAGATGCGACAACGAGAAAGATTGCTCTGATGGATCCGATGAGGAACCGGGAACCTGCAGTAAGTACTGCCAAGCTCAATATTTTAAACATAAAAATTTTTCAAGCTGTTACTGGTACTCATCAGCCTATAACCGTCCACTAATGGACATAGGCCTTTCCCAAATTGCGCCACCCTTGACAGTCCTCCGACATCTCTTCATTCGTCAGTCCAGCGGACACGAGATCGGCCAACACTACGCTTGGACAGACGTGGTCTCCACTCTAGTACCTTTCGGCCCCAGCGGCCGTCATTACGACGACAGCTATGACCAGCCCACTGCCACTTCAACTTACTAATTCGCTGAGCTATGTCGGCTACTCTGTTACTGGTACACTTCTATCAATTTTGAATTAAAATGGTCTCTATTAATCACAAACTTTTAAAAGAACAATTTTATGTAATATTGTCTGACCTTAATGATAAATTAAGAAAAGGAATAGGAAATAGTAGAAGTCGTTTTCTTATAAGTATATTAGTAGTAGTAGTTAGAAACGTAATTTAAATAATAATTATACTAATAACAAAGTATAGATTAGCTATATGTTTGCGTGAAGTAAAAAACTAAGAAAAATAACGAGGAGTCTAATTATATAGTAAATTGCATAATAAAATACAATTGTTACAAAAAATAAACAACAGTAATTTTAAATCAGTTTAAGATCAACTTATCTACTGTACATCGGTGATCGGACTAAAAAAACAGAACACTATTTTGTCTGTCTGTTTCTCGCTACCTATTTACTCTCAATTTTCGAGACAAAAATCGTTTTAATTAAACAAGTACAGAGTTAGCCAACGCAATTAAAGACAACTGGTTTCTAAATTCTGTAATCGGCGTGTGAAAAAGGCAGGTTTAAAAATGATATCCAGGGCGCTTGTTATCTCGTATTGTCCATGAAATATTATATACTTAAAACTGACGAATGTATAATTCAGGCGCATTCGCTTTTTTACTGAAATTATATTTATGAAAACATATAAATAAAAGTACAAAATATGTGTATTGAAGTTAAATATTAAAAATTGAAACATTGCACTTAGTCTTTCATATTTGTTTTCAGTAATTTAAAAGACATTTTGAAACACATACGGAACGAAAATATATTTTAAAAATATTATAGGGAAAAAATGAAAAGGGAACTCTGGTGCATTTATCGAGAGCCACAAATAATCCTTCAAAGAGCCGCATGTGGATCGCGAGCCGCAGATTGTCCCCTCCCCCTGACATATAATATACGATCAACTAAAACTTACACAGACTACAAAATTAACAACTGTCAACCTCAATCAATCGACCCCAGTGCAAACTCAATGATATTGATTTGTTCATCGAACAAATATAAGTTATTCGTGATTTATAAGAATTATTAAATAGCAGCGATAGCCTAGTTTGTTGCGGTACGGACTGCCAAGACGAAAGTCTATGTTCGAAACCCAAGTGGCATACACCTCTGACTTTTCTAAAGTTATGTATGTATTAAATGTTAATTATCGCTTGCTTTAACGGTGAAGGAAAATATCGTGAGGAAACCTGCATACCTGAGAATTCTTATAAGAATTTCGAAGGTATGTGAAGTTTACCAACCCGCATTAGGCCAGCGTGGTGGACTAAGGCCTAACCCCTCTCATTAGTAGATTAGTATCATAATTATAATAATTTAATTATGTCATAAGTGCTAGTATTCGCTAAGAGTTAACTTTTCTTTATATATTCCATTAGCTTTTATGGTTTTAATATAGTACATACATATACACTCACGCCTATAATCCCCGAAGGGGTAGGCAGAGGTGTAACCAGTACACCCACTTTTCGCCAAATTTCGGTCCCATAATGTGATAGGGGGCGAGCCTATCGCCATACCGGGCACAGGTTCCAGACTCCGGGCTAATAATAAAGAGAATTTCTAGCTAGAAAAACCCAATATCACTTTACCCGACCCGGGGATCGAACCCGAGACCTCAGCACAGCGGTTGTAACGCATGCGCAATTACAACTGCGCCACCAAGGCAAGGTTTTAATATAGGTATATAATTTAGTGCATAAATCTCAATATCAGGCTCTCAATAATTATTCCATAAGAACTATGAAGAAATTCAAGAGTTCTTGTTTTATTATATTATTTTCTTGACATCAGCAACGTCAGGTTTTTAGAAACAACCTGTGTATACAAACAAAATAAATTAAAAACGAAAAATTATAACTTTATTATAGAGGTCAGTGAGATCGTGAGCAGGTCCGTAAAAAAATTATCTAACAATTTATGAGAAAAGTTTTGAAGTACTGACGTGTATTTCCTTACCAAGATTTGAGTTTAGATGAAACTCAATTACGCGCAAGTTTGCAGAATTAATTTATAATTTTAAGTTAGGCTTACTTACCTACTTACTTGTTTTGGGTAATGAATTTTAAATCGTGAATTAAGTTTCTTATTTCAGATAGCCAGTCAAACAACCAAAGATTCAATTACATAACATAACATGACCACCAACGCATTTAACAGGTAGACGCTCTACTAGCATATATTACACTCATGGCTTGCCAAGAATCCTACCCATTATATAATGGTGGTAAACTTATTGCCGTAGTGTTCACATCTATAACTCCAGAAAAAAACTTGGGGATCAACTCAGGATTTTGTCAATTTCTCATCTGAAATACGCTGTCATGAGACCAATGTGGCTCTTTAATTGACTACTTTTACTAAAACCTAAGCAAAGATGAACTATAAACATAGGCACTTCCAACATTTGGTCTATTATTCTATTTATGTATGATTCAATCAGTAGGCCTACTCTTGAAATCAATTCCAATCTCGAACTCGATACACTTTTAATTTCAGTTTAGAAGATATTGGAATTCGTTACTCAGTCAAATAAATGAAATAGAATATTTACGAACTAGCGATCGTAAATACTCTATTTTATTTAGTTACTATAAATTCCGCCATATTCAGTAGAATCGTGCGCTGTTGTTGCGTTCAAGAGTGCCAATTGTACCGTTTTCCAACCCAATCCCAATTTTAAATTGGCCTCAGAATCACAACAGTAATCTATAACAGAGAATTTCAATTAACATTTTCAACATCGTAGCAAAAAGCTACATGTAGAATATCCTTCGTCTGGTAAAAAGAGAATCGAGATCAATACGCGTGAGGCTATAAACGCGAATGTTTTAAAGATGCGACGACGTAATGAGTTTTACCCCGGCTGGTATTAAAATAACACGCATGCCATGAATTTGAGCTCGGATATTAAATTAAGTATACATTTTTGAAGTAAGTTATTTGGACTAAGTATTTATAATAGAATTCATAAAATATATATAGTTATAATATCGTAATTGTCTTTCTTCATCTTTAGTGCCTCCTATTTTTCACGCGAAACTCATCTTCTGTCATTCATTACACTTATTCATCTTTTATTCTTACGATCGCAATGAAATTGTTCATTCATAAAGTCACAAACGCACCATATATATTTTACGGGTCCATAAACCTATATAGTAGATGTAGTTATCTTTTATTATGCATTGACGAACAGACAGTGTCCATCTAGTCAATGTGATGTGGATTGCATTTAAGGGTATCATAATTATGAAACAAGTGAGCTGAAAATAGCTCAGATTTGCCAAGAACTACGTTTCGTTTTCAGATCAGACAGTATATCCAGTTACCTTAAAGAATGACACAGTAATTCAAACTGTTAACTATCAAGTAAATTTCGGTCGAGCTAGGAAAAGATTATCATAACCTAATTTCTGTGGGACATTTTAATGGATATATTAATATTGCATATTTTACAACTTTCCACTACTCTACTAAGCAAGGTAGATAACAAGGGTCTCGTGACAACCAACAATGGAAATGTTCGACAGTTCTGATTAAGTTTGCATTTTAAAATTGATTAAAGCAAAGTCACGTATTTATTTGATAACTGCCGATATATTGATATTTGTACTGTACTGTATAAAATATTTGTTTTGTATTATTGTTAGGAACATCAACAAAACTATGCAAGATGGATATTTAAAAGGCACAATTACAATATTTATAATTTATCAATTGATTTACACGACACTGTTACACATCTCAGTGCTTAATAAATAATAAAAAAAAATACTAACACACGCATGTCAGGATTCACTTTAAGGCTTCTCTTTATAATTAATCTACCAGCATTACCCTTTTAAACTGAACAACGCCATTAAACCATTTACAATTACTTACTGCCCCGCGAACGAACCACGAATGTTCTCACTACCAACTCACTGCTACACCACTAGTCTTCTGAACCCCGGAGCGCGGAAGGCACTCTGTTTTATATTATACATTTACTACTCCCACATTGGTTGTCATTATTAACTACCCCCAACTAGTCTCCTAAATACCTCGGTTATACCTTCGGTATTTCTAATAATAGTAAATACCCTAATATTATATTTCGGCATATAGTCAAACTTGGAAAGATTCATCGCCATTTAATGTATTTCGTAATTAATATTAGGTACTTACATTTAAACTAATCATTATTTATTCCGTAGATTTAGGTACCGAAAGTTATCAAGCCCAATAAATACTGATATTAACCGGTTGTACCTATGGCTTCATGGCCTTCAGTAACATGTTGAACACACCAAATGGCCACAAAACTGATAAATATAGACTAGTAGGTGACATTTAATACTGTAATAGTGTTAGGAAATGAGTATTTTTGCCATTTAGTGGCATCATAAAAGGGTCACGCTATAAATTCTGATTTTTATCGCGTACACTTTTCAATATAAGTGACCCGTAAAATTAAGTTGCCGTTTTTACGATTTTACCACGTATTTTTATCTTACCTACATAGCTTCTTTTAACTTCGTATATTCAGAAAAATAAGCAATATATAACTTTACCGGATATAATTCAATTCTCTGAGAATGACTTTTTTCCTCACAAAATAAATTCGCTTAGGAATCTGCCGTCGCGTCCAATGAACATTTCTTGTAACGACGGCACAATATCATATATATAAGTTAAAAAAATATTTTAGTTAGATAGGTTTATGCCAACAGTCGAGAGTAACTTCATACTTTTAGTAACGCCCTAAAATGTTCCGCATAATTGAATATTCTTTTTTTATTTGGCAGCACATGACAATGTTTTGCGTTTGTAATATGAATAGATTTGTAGCGCAATCATACTGTACAATTTAACCCAATGTAGCCCTTCATATATCACATTTACTTTCATCCAGCATTAGATACGTAAAATGAATAAGCCGTAATATTTGGTATATTGCTAAACAGAATATACATTGCATAGTAATTATATTGGAGCCATATATTAAAAGAACTGTAAAAAAAATCATATTAAGCAATTTAAAAACTGAAATCGTTATGTGCATTAGTCAAAAAATTCAATATAAAATTCAGCAGAGCTCGGGTAAAACAAATTGCCACATTAGTTGTACAATGTGCTCTTAGAATATTTGAAAAAGGTAAATGGTGGAAAAAGTGAAGCACTGCTGACTTTAAACAAAACGTATATACTTAAATAATTATACTTTAATGTTAATATAATTCGTTATCTGCGTAGCAAAACATTATGATATAATAAACAAATGTCGAGAATCATTAATTACGGTTCAGCCGTATCTGAGCTCAGCATTAGCATTTATTATATTCTTGAAGCACTCGTCCAGAATTCTAATTATGTTTGTCAAGTGGCGAGGCCTTGTTAGCAGTACCTACCTTTTTATTTGTCCCTAAGCTAATATTAATTATTAGCTTTTGCTTGTGGCTCCGCTTGTGTGATTAGGTTTATCGGTACCCTAAAGGGCCTGGCTTTATACAATAAATAGGTAGACCCATCATTTTCTTTCATAAATATTATATTGAAAATCAATTTACTATTTTAAGATAATATTATATTATTTGATGTGCTATACAGTTTGATTAGCGTTTGCTCGCCGCTCCGCATGCGCAGATGTTTTTGAGATTATTTAACTAATCCCTATATTTCTTGCATTTTTATAACCCATATGTTTATTCGAGTCTTGCTTGATATAATAGCCAAATCTCCATCGTCCAGCTTTTAATATGACAGACGAACAAATCAACAGTCACATTGGCAGCGGAAGAACCCCCCTGTTTTATTATAATACAGAATACTAGTGTTTGCTTATAGCTCCACCTGCCTTTATAGCCTTGGCTAGGCATACAACGTTATATTTATTGATCCATCATATCAGAATTGTATGACAATACAACATAATATTATAGTTCATGGTGGTCGAAATCCTTATGGGCAGGTATATGCGATACCTGATAAAGTAAAAGTGTAGACTAACTTTCTATAATTTCAACAATAGGGTTCTTCAGGTTGGCGAAGTCGATCGTCTTTAAAACAACCAATAACAATATGGCGACTACTTTTTTCAATTATAGGTACAAAAAATATTTATATAGGTTATGTACATATTTAATCGGTAAGATTTGATACCTTATTAAATATTAAATTACGATTTTTCCTATTTGTAGTATCATATGTCTTCAGGGTCAAGACACAAAATATGCCTGTCGTCGGAATTTATGCTACCTACTGAGGGAATTTCAAAAAAACAGTTGTTTATAATATAAAATTATTTCCATATAAAATCTGATCTTCTAGAAGGGTTCACTTAAAACAAGAACACCTTATATCCGTTTATTTTATTTTAAATATTATATATCCGTTCTTGAGGTTCAAACTATCATTCACATACTACATTATCTCGAAATCAGTTGAGCAGTGGCTGACACTCTAGACTCTCGACTGCTTCTTTACCTTCTTGCCCATGGGAAAAGAGAAGCCCTTGAGAAGAAGCAGGCCGGCATGATTGTATTGAGTAGCGCGGGATAGATTGTCTCTTGCTACTCGATACTCTAATTGGAAGGCACTGCGCTTACCATTAGGTGCAGTGTGGTCACTTTGCAGTGCCAGGATAAAACAAGTGGATAGTAATGACCTTGAAGCCAGACTGACAGATACACACTTTCTCAATTAAATACTAATATGGATGTACAGACATAGACTAAATAAGATGACTTGTAATTAAAAAATCATCTTAAAAACCCTAGCAGTTACAAAGCCGTGTACAATGTGTACATATTACTAAATAATAATAATACTAGCCCTGTATTAAACATTGTCCCACTGATGGGCACGGCCCTCCTCTACTAATGAGAGGGGTTAGGCCTTAGGTCACCACGCTGGCCTAATGCGGGTTGGCAGACTTCACATATCTTCGAAATTCTTATGAGAATTTTAAGGTATGCAGGTTTTCTCACGATGTTTTTTTGTTATGTCTACAGAGGTCTCGGGTTTACCACTTACAAGGCTATCAAAATTAAATAAGCTACTTATTACATTTTTACATGATATGATTATAAACAACAATTATTATTTATCTCATAACTACATAAAACTATTTATAACATATCTTATCTTTATAATATAAATATTTTTTATTATCAAGTGGGTTTTTCATTCTGTTGTCAGTTTTATCCTCAGCATTAATGGGTGTGCTCGATAAAGTAACAACCACTGTTTCCAGAAAACTGACGTGAAGTGGCAGCTTCGCTGTTGCATAACGTACCTACTGTTAGTGAGATTGCCGGAGGACTAGACTAAACCTTCCCCCTAATCACATTCCTCAATCCTTGGGGTTAGTGTGTCTGATGACAAGCATCAGCGGTTTATCAGATACTGTCGGGGTTATAGACAGTGGTGATCACTTACCATCATGTGAGCCACCTGGTCGTTTGCCAATATTATGTTATAACCAATACAGAATAACTATTGTAGTTGTTAAAAGTTGAAATTTATTTATTTCAATAAATTTGATATTCTGCTTAGCGGGATACCTACCGAATATCTACGTATGAACTAAAGCAATGAACAAATGTTGCAGTATAAGTTGTAGTCTTTACTTTTTGACTACAAAAACAAGCTGTCTGATGAAATCCTTAAAGTCGTAGCAAACAAATTGATATCGATATCTATAACGACTTTATATACACAGCCGCGCAACGTCAATGCCCGGAGCACAAATTTGTATGCTTAACTGGTGGCCTGTGCATACCTGGCTCCTGGCGGTGTGACGACACACCTGACTGCCCAGATGGCTCTGATGAACACCAATGCGGTAAGGGCATGAGTCAACAAAAGGGATGACTCGCATGGTACGCGAATATTCCGCATGACGAACATGAATACGTTCAAGATATGGTTTATGGTTTAGAATGATGCCGGGCATGTAGGGCGGCATGGTATTTCAGAAATATCGTCGGATTTTGAATTTGTCCCGATGACAAATGATTGTCATAGGTTTTTTCGCGTTGTATAATCCCAAATGAGAAAGAAAAACATAATTCTCGCGTTTAAAAAATTACGATTGCATCGTTCTTAGCATGTGCATGAATTGGGTTGACAGAAGTGGAGGCTTGCGGACCGGAGGAGTTTACGTGCAGAGGAAAAGCCGGGGAATGTGTTCCACTAACATGGATGTGCGACGACAATGCCGATTGTTCCGACGGATCAGACGAGAAAGCATGCAGTAAGGGTTTGCTATATATTTATATTCTTAAAGGATTACAAGTTGCATGGAAGGTATTATAAAAATAAGCTACCATCTCCCATTTGTGTTCAGGTTGACTCTCACTTTGGCAAACGCGTGAATAAAGTGAAAACTGAGCGATTTTATCAGGCTTTGTAATACAAAATATTTCAGTTGGTGCATATCATGCACTAGACTAATTAAAATGTCGTTTGGTGAGTTTACAGTGGTAGTTGCATAATATCCGTGAAATGTAGCAAATCTAATTCTACCAAGGATCATTTAGAATAGTTTACTAAATCCTCTCTCATTAGAAACTTAATAAACTTAGTGCTTGTTTGGACCATTATCTCGAACTGCGCAATTAGCTACTTGAACCGTGATATATGTGGAATTGCATGATGCCGACCTAGATCCATTATCTCAATGAAGTGCAAAGAGCATATCGTTATATTAGTTAGATTTCTTAAATGCGTAATTAATTCGTTCTAGTTACATATTAGTCTAGCGTCCTTGTACCTATATTCAATGATATTCGTAATAAAAACAAAGTCGGTTCCCTCTGCCGATGTAACAGGGACATTTAACTATACCTCTGCGGCATTGGCGGGATCAATCAATCATTGGGGTCGGACCCCCAGATCAAACACTCTCTATTCTATCAACGCCCGACTCATCCGTCTATAAATTCTTATCTACCCGTACCGGACCCGCCCTAAAGCGTGAGCGATGACGTTGCGTGTGTATTCCGACACCGGTAAGCTTTTCTTACGCTCTGAAAGCCTTGCCATGATTACGTCATCTTTTACTTGCCCTCACACAATACTGCTTAACATTTCAAAAACTAGAATCCTTTTTGTTACGGCGCTCCTTGTCTACGCTCCTTGCTTTCGGAATGTGGTTCATTTTACACGCGCTATTACAGCGAGCTACCTACTACTTTCAGCGATGACTGTTACATTTGTCTGCAAAAGAATTTAATTAAATGAGCCCGTCCAGGCAAGCTACTACAATTTTTCCACGAAAAGAAATGTCAAGAAAGTAAATTACATCTGGAGACCATTTTGTACAATGAATGTGTACTATGTTTCAATTTAGAAGTGCTCTTTGTATTCATTTTGACTTGCATAAGGTAGTTAATACGAAACTCGTGTAGGAAAGTACTATTTTTACCATAAACATTGAATAATTTCTCGTAGGTAATCACTGAAATTAATATCTAGGTAGGTGATGGAAGATTCCATATTGTTGAGTATTCATCGCATGAGTCAACTCTTTAGGTATGTTTATTTCAAAATCTTTGACACGAATACTGAAACCGCGTTATGTGTAGATGAGACGTGTCGATCGGACGAGTTTACATGCGGCAACGGCAAGTGTATTCAAATGCGATGGGTATGCGACGGCGATGACGACTGCGGCGACGACAGCGACGAGGTTAAGTGCCCGGCGCCCACTTGTCAACCGCAATCTCATTTCTCTTGCGCTGACGGCCATTGCATATCTGCCTGGTGGCATTGCGATGGGGACATCGATTGTCCCGATGGAAGTGATGAAACGGTGAGTTAGTTTTCTTTCTAACAAAATTTACATGTAATGAGTCGTTTTTTTTAGTACCTGGATAAGCAGACAAGCAGACGGACCACTTGATGGTAAGTAGTCACCGCCGCCCATAGACTTCGGAAATGTCAGGGCACAGCAAATCCGCTGCCTACCGTTGACGTGTGTCATCAAACATCAACAACTGCATCTTCGTTATTGATAAAGTTCCAGTGTTTTATTGTTCATGAATTTGCCATCGGCATATTTGATTGAAAATCCACATTTGCATATTAAAATACAGACTTGCGCATTTGCGATTTAAATAATTATGACGAAAAAACTGGTACACATTATTTCTTGTATCTGGATTGGTTATTTGTTGATCATTTGTTATAGGGTTATACAAATTTCATTATGAAACTATTTTTCGTGAAATATTTTATAAAATTTTCCTGAATATATTTTGCATCGTTTTGTTGTCAAAAGTATTCTTGTATTATTTAATATTATTTCCAGGGTTGTGCAACCACGCCCAAGGTCAGGTCACCATGCATATCCACTGAATTCGAATGCCATGACCGGATGACGTGTGTCCATAAAGCCTGGGTGTGCGATGGAGACCGTGACTGTCCTGATGGTGGTGACGAAGCTCCAGAGCTCTGCAGAGGCAATGTGACTTGCCGTCTCGACCAGTTCCAGTGCAAAGACCATAGTTGTATACCAGGAGCTTTGTACTGCAATGGAGTTAAAGACTGTCCCGACGGCAGCGATGAATTTAATTGTAGTAAGTTTTGTTTTGTTGTTTACTATTTGAAATTGTGAATTATATTCGACAACCTCCGTGGCGCAGCGGGCGGGTACTCGGCTGTGAAACGAGAGGCCGTAGGTTCGATTCCCGCAACGGGACAAATATTTGTGTGACAGATAGATATTTGTTTTGGATCTGGGTGCTGTGGGACCGAAGTCCCTCGTAGTTCTTGATACCCACGATACAGGTTTTACCTAGTCTGGGGTCAGAACTATGTGTGTGACTGTTGAGTGTATTTATTTATTTATACTGTCGTAGTCAAGTGAAATCTGAATAGTTATTATATTATGTAGGACTTCCTTGAATATAATTTACGTACACCTACAACTATATGTATTATATTAAAATTTCAAAAATACAATATTATCGGTTCATATTTTGATTTAGTCATCAATGCTGAATATCCTTTTTCTGTCTGTCTGTCAGAAAAAGGATATTCAGTCTGCTAAATGTGATAAGGTCACTAAATACGGGGCCCAATCTTTTTCTCGTTTTTTAATAAATAGGTATTTGTAATAGACCTTTGTCGCTTGTTTCCACCCCTTTTTGGAAACATAACAGTAGCTATAGAATTTCGTTTGTAGAATTTTTTGTAGTCTTATTTCCTAATATACTATATCGTATATTTAAAAAAATATCATTAACATCACATTTACTTTCCAGCGCTCACAAAGACAGTGTGCGATAAGAAAACTGAATTTGACTGTGGTGGCGGTATGTGCATTCCTTTATCCAAAGTCTGTGATAAGAAACCAGACTGTCCTAACTTCGAAGACGAGCCTAAAGAAAGATGCGACGAAAACGAATGTGAAAAAGACAATGGAGGATGCAGCCAACGCTGTGTCGACAAGCCCATCGGATACTACTGCGACTGTGAGAAGGGATATAAGCTTGTGGATAATAGGACTTGTGAAGGTAAGATATGGTTACAGCTATATAGCAAAAGGTTATGCATTTTCTGGTGGTGGGATATTCATATCCGCCTGGATAGCGACCACCGTACACAGGGTGTAAAACCCGCCATAGTGGCACACGCGAGCGTGTCGCGTTCCGGGAACAGCCAGTGTAGATCCGGTTTTTGTCGGGGGTCTAGAGTTGGGATACGATCTTTGGCCGTTTTGCGGCCTTCTGAGTACTCTGACACCGCTTCTTCACCTTCTTGCCCATGGCGTAGTGTGAAGAAGCAGGCCGGCATGATTGTGTTAAGTAGCGGGGGATAGATCGTCTCTTGCTACTCGATACTCTCATTGGTTGACACTGCGCTTACCATCAGGTGCAGTTTGGTTATTTTGCCGTGCCAGAATAATAAAAAAAAAACTTTTAAATGCCGCGGTATGAATACGGTTACAAGGTGGTAAGGGACCACTACTCATTAATTCAATAAAAAACTAAAGTGGACCGATCACTTGTAGTCTGTAGGCATATTCGCTTGAACAAATTTGTTATATAGAGTTATCGAGTTATTACGGCACCTAGGAAAGATCGTCTGTAAATAAAATGCATAAATTAGGCAGTTATCAATCTTATTATTGTTGTGTATATTGAAATTTTCAAGAATGAGAACTACATTCTAGATAGGATTAAAATTAAATTTTGTCATTAACATTGATTATTATTTTCTTAGATAAGACTGCTTAGATAAGTCGTATTAACGACGCTGTATGCTAACTAACGCCATCTATCGACAAGCCGAAACGAATCACTGTACCATAACACAGTGTAAAATTATATTCGACTATGTGATTCATATTAATCTTAATTATCGTATCGTATATTTTTAATAATATGATATTATTTATGATTTTAATTATATGATATACTTTGGGTTTTTCTATCTAGAAATTCTCAGTATTAGCCCGGAGTCTGGAATCTGTACCCGGTATGGCGTTAGGCTCGCCCCCTATCACATTATGGGACCAAAATTCGGCGAAAAGTGGGTGTAGGTACTGATTACAAATCTACCTACCCCCTCGGGGATTACAGGCGTGAGTGTATGTATGTGTATGTTAATCATACTTCATTCCTGAACTGATTCTTTTTCAGACATAGACGAATGCGCTGACCCTGGGTCGTGTTCCCAACTATGCATCAACGAGAAAGGCACATTCAAATGTGAATGCCATTCTGGCTACGCCCGTGACCCTCGGGATAGAACGAGGTGCAAGGCCACAGAAGGACATCCATCACTGCTATTCGCCAGGCGGTTTGATATACGCAAAATAAGCTTAGATCACCACGAGATGGTGGCCATTGTGAATGACACCAAATCAGCCACCGCGTTAGACTACGTATTCAGAACTGGAATGATATTCTGGAGTGATGTGACGGATGAAAAGATTTATAAGTGAGTATTTGTGAATATTGTATTTTATACATAAGCTGTCGGGTAAAAATAGGCCTTAGAAGAAGACGATATAGCTTATTAACTTCTACTATCCACGTGACTTAACATAGCAAAAGGGAACCATGGTGACATGCTATTTCGGCATATACCCACAACAAACTCGACATGTGTGAAGTAGTGAAATCGCCTTCCTTTGTCAATCAAAATTGCGTGGCATGTTAAACTGTCGTAATTTTTTAAAAGCTGACACGCAAAAAATAGGTGATAAATCACGAGTGGTATTCAACGAAGCAGTTTTGTGTACCACATTGTTCACACAAAGCGGCTTGGGTGTGAGCCGAAGGGGTTTATTAGCCGACATCAAAACTTACAAATGTTTAAAACCTCCTCCTAATAAAAGAGAATTAGCCTCGTATATAAACAAGGTTTATTAGTATATTCTAAAAGAGAACAGAAATACTTTTTTTATTAGTTCTAATTGCGTTGCATAAACCACTCGCTGATATTTTGTGAGTTTGGACAGCGGTCCGACATTTTTTGATTCTTTTGTTATAATAGACATAATATAAGGAAATATATGATTTACGTATTTTACTTTACTGTATACGACCCTCTCTAGTAAGGAAACAGCTAAGATAAAGGCCCGTGTGTGTACGAGTAGGTGAAGTAAGGTTCACTACAATGCCTGATACAGTTGGCATATATGCTTGTTATTGACACATTTTTAAAGCGTTTCATGGTGGTAAGATACTCATATCCGCCCGGATAGCGACCACCATACCATAGGGTGTAAAACCCGCTATAGTGGCACACGCAAGTGTGTCGCGTTCCGGGATCAGCCAGTGTACATCCGGTTTTTGTGGGGGGTCTAGAATTGGGGTACGATGTTTGGCCGTTTTGCGGTCTTCTGAGTGTTCTGACACTAGACCCTCGACCGCTTCTTCACCTTCTTGCCCATGGCGTAGTGTAAAGAAGCAGGCCGGCATGATTGTGTTGAGTAGCGGGCTATAGATTTTTTCCCGCTACTCAATACTCTAAAAAAACGTCTTTAAAATAGTGGAACCTGAATTATTTTAAAGCGAAAATTCTCTTTGTTCTAACTGAAACGTCAGTAAGCCAATAAATTATCGCGAAACATGGAAAAATTCTTATTAAAACATTATTCTCCAGGGCTCCAATAGACGAAGGTACTCAACGTACCGTCGTCATTGGCGAACAGTTGATAACATCAGACGGCCTGGCTGTTGACTGGATTTACAACCACTTGTACTGGACGGACACCGGGAAGAACCACATTGAGCTGTCTGACTTGCAAGGGAACATGAGGAAGATACTCATCAGGGACCAGCTAGAAGAACCGAGGGCTATAGCTCTGAATCCTATTGATGGGTAAGTTTATGTACTACGAGCCATTGAAACGTATAATGATGGGCGTTCCTTTTATCTATTGCATCACTGCTGATTTTTGCATGCCCTGTAGTATTTTGTAATACTTTTATTAAGATTAATTTATAATAATAATACGAACCCTGTATTAAACATTGTCTCACTGCTGGGCTCAGGCCTCCTCTACTAATTAGAGGGGTTAGGCCTTAGTCCACCACGCTGGCCTAATGCGGGTTGGTATACTTCACATACCTTCGAAATTCGTATTAAAAATCTCAGATATGCAGGTTTCCTCACGATGTTTTCCTTCACCGTTAAACAGGCCAATGCCAAGTACATGCCTACTAACGCCTTCTAGCGTTACACTCGAAAAAAATATTATAGTCATGATAATGAAATCATATGCTCCATATTGAAAAAGTTTTAGTTGAAAAATCAATAGATGGCGATGTGCAGATGTGAGATGGAATTTTGAAATTTGATATTGGTCAAATATTACATTATGTATAAGATTTGTTTTTTACATTAATTATTATTTCTATTTTAAAGTGGTTTAATATCGAATGCCCAACTCTAATCGTGCGTCTGGGATCTTTCAGGGCAGTACCTTGAGGTATTAATGGATTTTATCTTTTGTTTTGTATTTTATCAGGTGCGTTGAAATTGGATCAAGGATATTTTTTAAGATGACAGCATTTATTTTAGTGTAGTACAGTAAATAGTCTAAGTCGATTTAAAAACAAAAGGCATCCGGGAAATAATGTACATTTTTCTCAATTTTTTATAAACACTCACCGAAATACTTTGAGGACTACAAGATCCTAATAAATCATATTTCACATATATTTTTATATGGCAATAAATTGAAATAGTTTTCCAGGGAATTCTTTGAGACCCAACGTAATTTTTACGCTTAGTCTTGGTTATAAAATGAATAAAATCTATCAAATGTTTGTTCCATCAGATGGATGTATTGGACGGACTGGGGCCAAGTACCGAAAATCGAACGTGCTGGTATGGACGGATCTCACAGGCAAACAATCGTCTCCTATGACGTCAAATGGCCTAATGGTTTAACTCTGGACCTCGTACGAAAACGGGTGTACTGGGTGAGTAATTATTATATTACTGTATATAATGAATTGGTATTAGTTAGGACTAGTTTTGACCGCACTTCCGCACTGGATAAAATATAGACTGTCGGGAAGTTTTCAATTCGTCTTATATCATTCAAATAGATAAAATGTTTCGAACTTTCTGGTATGTGTGGCTTAATGTTTAAGATTTTTTTAAATATTCATATAAAATAATAATACTAATAAAATACATCATGTATGTATAATCTGTATAATATAAATTATATGTTTATACATATATAAACATTTAATTATCATTTGTTTTTAAAGCATTAATACTGTGAACTGTTCACACGCTGAGTATACTACTACGATGGTTACATTGAATATTTTTAAGAGTAGAATTTGACTTGATGATGCTGATTGCTTGATTTATGCTGGTGGTAGGATATTCATATCCGCCCGGATAGCGACCACCGTACACAGGGTGAAAAACCCGCCATAGTGGAACACGCAAGTGTGTCGCGTTCTCTAATTGGACCGCACTGCGCTTACCATCAGGTGCAGTGCGGACACTTTGCTATGCTAGGATAAAAAAATAAAAAAAAACTTGAGCCCGGCACACGAGCATGCGAATTACATTATAATAAACTAGCTTTTGTCCGCTTTTCCGCCCGCGTGGTAATTATTTTAGAAAGAAAAGGTATGAAATCTATGGAGTCATCTTAAGCTAATACATCTTTCTATATTTTGCAATCTCATAAAAACCGTTCATTTTCCGGGATAAAAAGTAGCCCATGCATTGTCTGATCCCTAAGCTATTACTATGCAAACAATCATGTCGATCCCTTGCTCTGTGAAAAACAAAAAAACTATCCCGCGGTAACAGTTCATTTTTCCGGGATAAAAAGTAGCCTATGTGCTAGTCCAGACTCCAGCCTATAATCTATCTCTGTGTCAAATTTCAATCAGATCCATTCAGCCGTTCTGGCGTGATTGAGTAACAAACATCCATTCAAACATTCGCATTTATAGTACTAAGATGATCCCCACCAACTATAAACAGCTATTATACTAAAATAATAATTAATATGTATTGTAGACTTTAACGGTTTAAAGAATATTGTGATTAAAATATTGGTGTTTCAGAGCTTGTTTTAATTTATTCTCACAGCAAATGTTATCTTATTGTAAGAACTTGTTTGATTATTATCTGTCTGTTTCCCAAAATATAGTGATAAATAATAATTACTACGGACCTTAGTAACATTATAATATTTTACGCACACTCTAATCAATTAACGAACTTGAGAAATTCCATAAGAAATTTGATTAAGATAATTAAAATTGATTTGCATTGCATTCAGCTTCCGTGTTTGAACGACTGATAATAGCGCGCATGATTATGTTTTGCGCAAACATTTAAAATTTCCATCCAAAAACATGAGTTGGAATGTTTGCGATTAATTTTGCATGCGTATATAAAGTGCTTTGCGTACCCATAAATAGGATTGATTGGTACTTCATACCTATTGTGTATGTGGAGGTAATAAGAATTTTCCTGTTTCTTAACCGACTTCAAAAAAGGAGGAGGTTAACAATTCGTCGGAATCTTTTTTTTTTATGTATGTTACCCGATTACTCGAAGACGCCTGAACCGATTCGAGAAATTCTTTTTTTGTTTAAAAGGGTATACTTCCCAGGTCCCATTGGCATCAAGTATCCTGACTTGATGCCAATGGGACTAATGATGGTATCTCAGAAAAATCAAGGTTAACCCTCAAATTTTATAGTGACACATAATTTGTTTTCTATTGAAGTCGGTGTACTTTTTATGAATTAAAAAACTTTTACTTATTAACATCTTTGTTTAGCTCGTTTTATTAGTAGCCGCGTCACAGTCATAAATCTATATTTGTCAATTAGCACTTTTTAACTATTTTCATAACGTCTTATAAAGTAAATTGATGTTCCTTTTATATCTTCATAAGCAAACATTAATTTAGTACCAAAAATATTGTTTCAAAATGGACACGTAATTATGGCGTTAAGTCAATGCATGGAAAACCCGTTAAATCATACCATACAAAAAGTGACGCATTTAAACGTCAAGTAAAGTTTATCGAATACCTATCTAGTAGTTTTCCTGTGTAACAATACTCACTCAACTACAATAAATTTCATAAATTGTATGAAAATCCTAATAGGTTAATTAAAGGACGATGCGTGTGCCTGTTGGGTGTATTATTTACCCTATGTAACATTGACATATATTCTAGCGATGGACACGAACTGTCTTAGAAACAATACCTGTTCCAAATACCTCTTCCGCACTCTAATGCTATCTATCACGGTTACAGAAACTATAATGATTTTGACCAAAGAGCAATGAGCAGATGCGACAGTTCATATCTATAAGGTATTTGAGGAACTATCCTGGAGATTGTGTAACATTTAATTTTATTACCCTACAGTGGCAGAGCCCAAAATAATGTATTTCATCATCAGGTATTTTGTTGAAACAAATTACGACTCGAAGTGAGGTATAATTGGAGCCACATAAATAAATAAAAATAATGCTGTTTAAATTTTAGTGAAAAATAAATAAATCGCATTAAATATTGTATAAAAGCGTTTATTTCATTACTACTTTTGAAACAATCAAATTAAATCAATTTCTGACGTTTAGTAGTAGAGCTTATCGCTGGGTCTACCCTAGCCTCAAGTTATTACAGTAGATTTATTTTCATTTTTGGAAGTGTTTTTGCAATAAGGCTGTATAAGTCCTGACATTTCTACAAGCGGACACTTACTCGTTTAAAAAAGAAAAATAGGAATTGTATAAAAAAAAGATGAATAAACAATACAAAGAATAATCATCCATCAAGTGCCTATTTTGCACCTTCTGATCGATTGATCTATGACTGTTAGAAGCGTAATAACTCCGTCACTTTTTCTCGAACGGGACTTTCCGCGCGCCAAAATGGTACACCCTAAATAATGGAATTGCCCAATTGTTGTGAAAAATAGACTTTCCCATGTTCAGAATTACAATATTTATTGATATTACGTTCTTAACGTTATAAAATTATGTTATTTTCCTATATTTACTATATACTATTAACAGTTTCACTGTAAATCAATTTGAGGCAGAATTGTTTGGGAATGTCGCTACAAATAATTAAAATTAATTCGACACTGAAAGATGCAATAGTGTGATTACTTCGGTAGCATGAAGCAAACTTACGTCGGTGTGGTATCGGAACCGCAACTCGGTGGAACATAAGAATTGTTCTACTCGCCGCATCTAGTACGTAGTACATATAGATCGCTGCTTTGTAAGAATAAAATATGTACTTTTCTTCTTGTGTCACAAAAATCCCATGTATACTAAATTTGTATCTCATCTTTGTCTATATGAACTAGACAGTAGTATAGAAATAAGATTAATCGTCCCATTATTATTGTATCTGTTAGGAACTAAACATTGTAGTGATTTTTATGTATTTACATTAAATTTATTTTATATATTGTACACTAACAAAGTAACCATGATGGTAAAATCTATCGAAGGACAAAGAGACAATAGACAATCGTGTTATCTATACTAATATTATAAAGAGGAAAGATTTGTATGTAAGTATGTTTGTAACGAATTGGCTCAAAAAGTATTGGACCGATTTTAATAATTCTTTCACCATTTGAATGCTACATTATCACTGATTAATATAGGCTATTTTAATTGCAAGAAACATTACACTTTGACATAACACTTGGGAATATGAAAACTGTAAAAGTGGCAGAACATTAAGTAGAATATTTTAATTATGTTCATGACGTCTTTAAAGAGTAAACGTATTTTCCTTTTATACCTTCATAAACAAACTGCAAACTTATTAACTAATTTAGCACCTAAACTATTGTTTCAAGTTGGACACGAAATTATAATGTTATTAAGTAATAGGAACGGTATGCAGCGGCTTTGCTGCTCCCTGGTATTACAGAAGTCTATGGGTGGCGGTGACTACTTACCATCAGGTGGCCCGTCTGCTCGTCTGCCTATCGAGGCAATAAAAATAAAAAATAAGGAGGCAGAACTTAGAACTCTAAGCAATATAGCTCAACCATGAAATTATGTTAAAAAGTTATGATAGGTAAACGAAGTCGCTAGCGTTGCAGCGTTGTTTTATGTATGGAAAGTTTCCTCTTATACAACCAAATTTAGTTTCTCACGTAACCGCTAGAGGCTATATTTTGCAATATAAATATTTTACGTTGTCGCTAGCGAATATATGCGAGAAAACTCATGGTTGAGCTACTGATTGATCAGTCACAATATGATATGTGAAGTATCTGTAATTTCTCGTGTAAATGGCTTAGGAACGAAGAAGTAGCGTTCTGTGAGACAAAGTAACTGTGGCTAGCAGTTCTTAAATTTAGACTGAAAATAATTATGATGCACTACGGAATCGATGCCAAAATTAATATTAGGTTTCAATGGATTACCATTGGTTCTGTCTAACTTGCAAACAACATTGATTTAGCTAGATTGTGTAGCCACCGTATAGTTCTTGCCATTACTAGGAAGGACAACTTGCAGTAATATTATCTCTATTACTAGATCTTTAAATCATTAACACTATGAAATTATACGGTGATCATACTTTATAGGTGGATGCAAAAATGAACACAATTTCGTCGTGCAACTACGACGGATCGGGCCGTCGTCTCATCCTCTACTCAACGGAAGTTCTCCGTCATCCTTTCTCCATCACTACCTTCGAGGACTCGGTGTACTGGACCGATTGGGACAAGACAGCCGTCTACCGCGCCAACAAGTTCAACGGAAAAGATATTGAAGCCATTACTTCTACTCACACGGTATATTTCTTTCTCTTGTTCACATTATCTCACATTCCTTTCTGCAGTGTATATACTTATACGTAGATTAGGTCGAGAATCTGGTGGGAGAAGATTGCTTAACTTTCAAGAAATATATCGATACATTTCATATATCTTCAGCCGGCATTACAAATCTAGCCACCTTCATCACGTTCCTAGTTTCCGTCCTTATAATATGGTGAAGTCGCCAATGTTTCATAAACACGCAGTTAATTTATGTGCAGTGTGTCTGTATCTTACAGTGTTATACCTGAAAGTTAACATTTGTATCTCGTGCATATGTCTCGTGTAATATTTCTGTCAATACTGTCAGGATATTTGAGATAAAATAATTTGTTGGTAAGGTACACTAAGCTTTTAGTTGCTATCCAGCAATGAATACGCCAATGGCATTCAGATGCTTGACACAGGGATGACACAAAGTATATACGCCATCAATCATTAATTTTAATATCAATAACGCGTAATCTTTTAAACCTAAATAATTCCTCATCATAGCTCCAAAACCCGATGGTGATACATGTGTACCATCCGTACCGTCAACCGGACGGCGTGAACCACTGCGCTGCAGTGAACGGCCACTGCTCTCACCTGTGCCTACCTGCGCCGAGGATAGCATCCAACTCGCCGCGGGTGTCCTGCGCCTGCCCCAACGGACTACGGCTGCTTCCCGACAACCAGATGTGCGTCGAAGATAGTGAGTAAAAAAAGTTTTTTAATTCGGAAAAAGTACACAGACTTTAATAAAAAACACATTTTGCGTCGCTATAAAATTTTAGGGTTGTCCTCGATTTTTCTGAGATCCTGACTTGGTGCCAATGGGACCACCTGGGAAGTATACCCTTTTAAACAAAAAAAAGAATTTCTCGAATCGGTCCAGGCGTCTTCGAGTAATCAGGGAACATACATAAAAAAAGATTCCGACGAATTGAGAACCTACTCCTTTTTTTGAAGTCGGTTAAAAATAACAATATTACTACCCCTGTAAACATTTTACAACTGCTTGGCACAGGCCTCCTCTACCAATGAGAGGGGTTAGGCCTTGGTCCACCACGCTGGCCTAATGCGGGTTGGTAATTGTGGTCGGTTCACATACAAAAATCAAAATCAAAATTCGAAATTCTCAGGTATGCAGGTTTCCTCACGTTGTTTTCCGTCAAAGCAATCGATAATTATTAATGAATATGATATATATATGATAATTATATACGGACCTAGAAAACTCAGAGGTGTATACCATTTTGGTCTAGTTTCGAACATACGAATTTCGTCTCTACAGTTCGTAACACTACTGACTAAGCTATCGCTGCCTTCAGTGATTATATTTCTTTTTTTTTATTGTGAAGATGCCAGAGATTTCAGAGAACACCATGTTTGAATTCCTAAGTATGCAAAATAATACAAAGCTTATTTATATTTTGATTGTGATTACGAAATCGACTTTAGTGATAAAGAAATAAAGTGATTTTCTAAAAATCACTTAACCGTGTATTACCTTTTTATTCTGAGAACAGTGGGTAAAACAATGGGCGATATATTGTTCGGTGTAAGATATATTTTTGATTACACCTGTGTTCTAAGAAGTTTAAGCGTTGCTGACAGTATCTTCAAATTTAATCAGTGACCACTGACAACTTTTAATAAATTTTATTCCAAAGAGAAACTACAGTATTTATAATTTATTTAGTATTCACTTTATCATCTTAATTCAATTACATTTGTCTTTCAAATTCTTACAATTAACTACACGGGGTTTCGTATGTGTAAATGTTAAAAATAACAGGCTTAGCGAAAAATATGACTAAGTGTAATATGCATAGGTACTGGAAAAAATATTGAAATTGCCTAATGAAGTTTGGTTCATAACATTTTAGTTTGATTGGAGGGATATTTTGCTCTTTCCGTAAACCCAGAAATACTGAAGTATGGAATTTGTATGGCGACATTAATGTCATATATCGTCGATGTGACAATGCTTATATATTTTATTATAATTTAATAAATATAGTCATTATCAACAGTAGTTCCGCTAGTCGGAAATGGAACTGGGCTGGACACGTCTGCCGAATGCATAATGACATGTGGGCAAAGATCAACACACAATGGGTTTCATTGATAAAGCGGCGACGAGGACGGCCCAGAAGGCGATGGCTAGATGATCTTGACTCCCACTTAAGGGATTGGCATGCTACAGCTCAAAGTCGAGACGAGTGGAAAGAGGGTAGGGAGGCCTTGCAGTGGGACGACCATGGCTGATGATAATAATAATAAATATAGTCCGGTAGCATATTATATAGATAATACTATAAAAGAATACTTTTAAACTTGGTATAGTTAATATCTAAGTTACTATCGAAATAAGAAATACATCTATAAGTAGGGGTATCATTACATTAAATTATCTAGGTATATTATAATACAATTTTATTATTCAAGGAGTTTTATGCAACCACCGTAAATTTAAAACATTTTGATGTTAATTCCGTCTGAGATTCTATTTGAGACAATTAACGAGTTAATTTAAAACACTGAGGTCAACACGATACTTGAATGAATAAATCATGAGAATAGGAAGCTAAAATGTTGTTTAACTCATAGTTTTGATAAGCGGTAGTTAAACGAAAATTAAATTTATTTAATTTACATATTTTTTTATATCATTCATAGTAAAGTACCTGTAACCACAATTAGTATTTAAGTTTTCGTTGTGAATACCAGTAGGCAGCGGCTTTGCTGTGCCCTGGCATTGCAGAAGTCTATGGGCGGCGGCGACTACTTACCATCAGGTGGCCATAAGTTTTAGAACACGTGTGGCCTAGGATTGCTATTTGTGCTTGATAGAGTCGCCGTCTATCACGCTATGTGACGAGAATATGATTAACATACGGTGTTTTACCAACTTCGCCTATGCCTATACCGTCAGGGGTAGAGTTATATAAAAAAAACCTATTTCTACACAATTTAATTTCAAAAAAAGTTTTTTAATTTTTCGATAAAGCGATGATTATAATATTATTAATAATTGGAAATTCTACAATTATCCTGTAAAGAGAAACATAAGGTTTATTAAAAAAACCTGTCAAAGTAACTTAAGATAATAATGATAATAATTGTGGACGATTATATAATATGCAAAAATATTCCGTTTTGTAAAATACGTATAATGCTAATTGCGTTTTAGCTTGCCTAGGGATCAACTAACTCTATCATAACTAAATCAATAACCACGGGTGACATGAACATTCTGACACAACTGGCTACTTGTCAACCAAAATGAATGAATGATTTCAAGGTCAAGAATGTTGTGATTGCAATCTATCGCGCTAGGTTACGAATCGTAATGAATTTTCGTAATTGCGACATAATATAATGTAGTACGTCGTCCTTGAACGCTGTCTCCCATGACGTGACTTTAATCCCAAAAGATAATGGACGGTAATGAATTTTATACAAATACAATTGAAGTGGTAGAGCCACGCTGTAGACATATTTGTCTACAGCATGAATGGGCCGGCTGGACCGGGGAAGTACCACTGTCTCACAGAAAACCAACGTAAAGTGACAGTTTATTGTCGCGTTTCGTATGGTAAGTGAGATATCCGGAAGCCCAAATTCCCCCTTCCCTTCCCTAATCCCTATTCCTGTCCTTTAAGGCCGACAGCGCATACATGATACATTCGGTATTGTGGATGTTCATGGGCGGTGGAGATCACTTAACATAAGGTGACCCACTGGCTCGTTTGTCGGACTATGTTATAAAAAAAAATACAAATATTCATATTATTAAACAGTGCTTGAAAAACACAAAGCAAAAGCTAAAAACGGTGACATTATATTTGCGAGACTTCATTTAAGACGACTCGATAAAATTTTATACAAAGCCTGACAACAGACAGGGTAGACCGCGCCGTCATACATTAAAATAATTTACTTCAACCCGTAAACACGGCCGTGAACTCAGTTGAAACGTCGGGAACAAATAGGTATTCATACCATTCATTCAATATTGCGCGATTAAGACCCGATCTCTAATTTCATTAATTAACTTCAATCAAAAGATCCAAGGGTTCAGAACTTCTGCACGATGAGATTCCAAAACTTTGATATTATGTCAAAATTTTTGTCAAAGATATATTTGAAAGAATACGAATGGAAATAGACAAAATTTATAAAAATTGCGATTAGAAAGTTGTTTCCGCTAGGCGCTTGCCTGTCATATATGGATCCATTTAGTTTCACTTTTACACACCCTTTCGGATACACGGTGTGATATAGTTTATTATGATAAATAGTTGTGAGTTTAGCACTTTACACATTGCCATCGCATTAGGTCGCATTCTTTTAATGACCAAAAACATCGCCCAGTCACTGTTCTTTTTCCAGTGGCATAACTGCGAGAATGACTAATGTCTAGCGAATAAAAGCTTAATGCTAGTGACGCATAAATGATCATCCCACAATATGTGGTGTGTGAATAATGTACATACATACCATCCAATGATTACAGTCTAGTAATAGGGTCAATAAAAAAGTCATTTTCTACCATTGACATCGTTTAGGGACGATTGATCGAACATCGAATCAATTCTAGCAGTGCATGCTTCAATCATGTATGATTGTTGTATAACTGAATATTAACATATGGAATTATTTGTATCTTTGCATGATGATTTCCTTAAAAAAAACAAGATCGTTTTTTTACGATGGTAAATTTAAATAAATAAAAATTACCTCATTGGTCTAGTGACGGGGTACTCTTAAGCAGTGAGATCTCAGGTTCAAAGGATTCCCAGGATTTTCAGGTTACACAATCACAATTTGTGTTTAAGTTTTCAATTGCCTAGGTTTGGAATATATACCCGATGTCTTGACAAGGAAATTATTAAGGAGAAATAAGCTCAGTGAACCGTCAATGTAAGTACTGGTTGCACCTCTACCTATCCCAGGGATACCGGAGTAAGCTCATATTAAAGCAAAATGTTATTGGAAATAAATACAATAGAGGACAACCTCTAAATATTCCGTTATATTGCATCTGTAGTAAAGATTGATATATATTCCTAAATATAACAGACTAAACTCCAACTTGAATAAAAATTGATTTACTAAACGCACTTACAACTCGACTATGTGTAACAACGTGAAGTTTTTCCTAAAATTCGTTTTCAATAGCAAATGAAGGCCAATGATTCAGTGGGTGACCTAATGGTGGGATGTATTCACCGCCTATAACCACTTTTAGTACCTTCACCATAACAAACCTATATCAAAAGAAATAGAAAGGTATGGAAAATTAACAATCACATTCCACTCTCCAAAAGGGAATGTCAAACTACCAAAATATCTGTTTTTAACCAACTTCAAAGAAAGGAGTAGGTTCTCAATTCGTCGGAACCTTTTTTTATGTAAGTTCCCCGATTACTCGAAGACGCCTGGACCGATTAGAGAAATTATTTTTTTGTTTAAAAGGATATACTTCCCATGTGGTCCCATTGGCTCCAAGTCAGGATCTGATGATGAGATTTCAAAAAAATCGAGGGTAACCCTAAAATTTTATATGGACGCATAATGTGTTTTTTATTGAAGTCGTGTACTTTTTGAGGCTATCAAAATAGATTTTCTATAAGAGAAGAACGGCCGAACCGTTCACGCTGAAGACATTCAGTTCTCTGCAATCTGCAGTGTGATGATACTATTATAAATTTTATATACTTCTAGAATGTTCTTAGAATGAAGCTTATAAATATACAAAAAAGCATATTTGTGTTTTAAATTCAAATTTCCGCTAGCTGTTTATACCGGAACAGCATATTTATGAACAGTTATATTGCGTGTTTTAAATAATGGTTGTTTCTTGTTTTACGTATAGTGTGAGCACACTGTAAAATCGATAAACGTTAAAGAAATTAATATAATTGGTATTGCAGCCAATGTATTTTTCAACATATTTTTTTCTTTCTGATAGATTGCTGGAAAAGGAGTAATAATTATTTCCGTTAATAATTATTTTTAAAAGAAGCTACCTTCTTACCATTTACACTACAAAAGAGGAAAAAATATAGGAATTATTACTATGCCTTGACTGACAGCAGGAAGTGAAATTTTATAAAAAAAAATTACTTCTCAGTTAATAATTTTGGTCACCTACGTATCCATTCGAGGTTATTACCTACTATAGATGTTAAAAGTGAACTCAAACTGCAGAAACTACTTATTGCCCAGTAAATCCTTGGCTACATATTTAAATTTTATAAAAGTAAATTACAAACCTTTTAACACCAAAGTAAAATGGTCTAGTATTGTTTAGCATATATCATTTATCTTTAGGGTTAACAATTTATAAGTTAACCAAAACTCTCCTAGTTTCGGATACACGGTTATTGGATAAATGATTAGGTACATCGACGAATGGTGTTGGTTGGTTATATACATATTTTTCTGCATCTTGAGACTAGTTGAAAATATTTTGTGCATTTTTTTCGCACTTAAATCAACTGGTTGAACAGCGCAATTTTTTTCAGGGCACATTTATTTTAGATAATAATGCCCATAAATTAATGGAAATAAGCCATAAAGACGCAATACGTGCTTACACAAGTAATATATTATTCTACTAAAATCCACGTAATAGGTTTTTAATATATTTTTTTTTGGATATTAAAAACCTTTATAGCCACTTCTCTCCTGTATTTTTTCAAATTTGGCGCTTTAATCAAATAGCCCACCAACTGTAGATATTATTTAATATATTTTAAAAGTCTTCATTGAGTTAAAAATTGAATAAAACTTATTTTTAACCTAGGTGATTTCTAATCTATATTGTCTACTTACCTAGATTATTTATGCTTATAAACATAGAGATAGAGTTTAAATTGGTTTATTTGAAAGATAATCCCTGATTACGTTAATTAATATTAATAAGCTGTTATTATTAATAATAAGATATTAACATGATACATTAAATGTACATACGATTGTTAAATACAAGTAAGAAAATATATTTTTTAAATCTCAAGGTCGGATGAGATTTAAAAATACCAACGAAACGCACAGTCAGCCGCCGCTCTGACACGTAATGACCACGTCATTAGATTGCGTCATATCGTATGATGTTTTATCATAGTTTACTATTCGATATTCGTGCATATAAGTAAACCGTGCCGTGAATTCACGTGTTATTGTCGGAATAAACCACGCCTTCCGAGCGTATTTCTTATCTCATTCTAGTAATCTCAACAATTAGTCATTACATGTTTAATAATATAAGTATATCTTACTATGCAGGTGATAGCGTACGTCGAGACGATAAAGGCCACGTTACTTTCAATTATAAATTATTGGGGTCAATTATTCGATATACGTATGCGATAGTGGAATACGCTCGAGATAATGCGCTAAAAATAACAAGATTGCCTTAAGTTATGAATGAAATGAGTTGGAATGCACTATCCCTTTAAGTAAAAGTAAGTATGTGCCGTTACTAAGCACTATATAGGCTCGCTTACTATCGGTATGATGAAAATGTTGCACGCCCAATAGTCTAACAGCTGGCGGGTAAGGCGACGTGACGTCACACATCACGCCACCTTTTGTTGAGTCAATGCGTTTGCGATCCAGCACGGCGCTCGAAGTTCTAAACATGTCTGTCTGTCTAAACTCTATACGTTTGATCGTTTATTATTAGCTCAGTAAATGAAAGTAAAAGTATGTTATTAATACACGACTTAGTTATTTTTGGAATGTGGCGACTATCTACATGCTATTTACAGTTATTAAAGAATGTATAATATATTTCACTGAACTCATTTATTTTATGAAATAAAATTGTTAAAAAAAACTATTCATAGCTACAGATTATATGATTGCCGATATATTGTTTTTAATAAAGAGTCATTTCCTAGAGAATAGCGAATATTGCAATGTATTTCTGGCCGAATACTCAGTAACTTAGTAACACAATTCAATCTTATACAAAAAAATATGTCTGTAACAGGATGCTATTTAATTACTAGTTAGTTCAAAATAAGTATTATTTATGATATTGAATAAGACTCGTGAATTTCGTTTGCTCGCCGAGCGCCAGCTTGATCGTTAACGGTTAAATTGACAGAACTGAACCGTGGTGGTACGGCAATAGCAGTCTTGCGCGACCGGCAAATGCCAACGTTTTCGGCTCTCATTTCGTGTTGTGAATCGGAAGTGAACGCACGTGTGTGTTATGAGCTCGCTCACGTTAGCTACAAATTGTTTTATTACTGACGATCAAACGCAGCGCCTATATACACCCAACAAATTAACTCGGAGATATTATAACAAGTTTGTTTCGTTTAATAAAACCTACAGATACAATAAAACCAGATGAGGAGGTGCATAAAACGAGTAATGGTTCAAGTGAAACCGTAATAATAGAGGAAAAACCTGTGACTAGTGAGTATTTTAACCCATTCCATCGTTTTATATTTCGTGAAACCCTATCCCTTCCAACTCTCGTGTGTTAGTTTATCGATATCGTGGTGTTTGGGATTGTTTCAACATAACCGTAAGTGAATGTAGTATTTTAACTCAGCTATTTAAACTATGTTCCATGTTTATGATTTTTATATTTACCAAACACCATGATTTTATTTCACTTTACTGTGAATGGGTTGAATCATTATAATCTCATCACGCGATTAGATAATAATATTGATAACACTAGTCCGGTGTTGGGTTTAAACCATTCAGTAACATAACATACGACAAATCGCCTTATACTAACAACGTTTCATAGTGAATGTTCCAAAAATATCTGTGTGTCTTCAACTTGGGATTCATTGACTGATTTGCAGGGCATGTCAAACTGGTAAATTCGAAATTGATTAATTTTGAATGTGTACGGTATAACGGGAAGCTTGATCCATATGGTGAATCCAAAAGAAGGTTTTGTCCTTCTTTTAAAGTTGGCACACGCTGTTATTGAAAGTGAAGACACTACTGAAACTCCCGAGGCTCCCGAGGAGATCGAAGCTGAAACCGTTTCACCGATTGTGGACCAAGAATCTGAGCCAATGAAGGCCTACTGGCAAACCGACATACAAGACTATAGTGACAAAAACCAACCATACATTGACCTTTTCCTGAAAGACGTTGGTCTCAATCGGATACCAGACACGACTGAAGAACCTGTCAAAGAATCTCGTTATAATTTCGAAACGCTCAGCCAAGTCTACTTGCCAGACTCGCTGAAAAATTTTAACGTTAATGGTAAAGTATTATTTTCTTTACTATGTTTACAATTACAAGTACTGAGTAGCCAATTTGTTGGGAAGACACACAGATTCTTACTGAACTGCGTGCATGTTTAACTAACCGGCAAATACGTAAACTAATCAACCGACGCTAATTACAAAATGTTATTAACACACCTAATTATTGTTATGTTATATGCAAACTTGCAAAAACCATATAAATTTTCTCGTTACTAACAAAAATAATATATTATATTTATTTATGGGGAAATACAATGGCACACGCGAGTACAATGGTGCTATCATCAAAATGACCTTAATCAATATAAAATTAAACAACAGTGTAGAATTTTCTGGAATAAGCTGTGCACTGACCATAAATATCAGATTCCCATCCTTCCTGTCCTTTTTGTTATATCAGAATCGTTTTTTATTTTTGTTCATACCGGTAACTAATTAATCATACAATACAGTACTAGCAACAGAGCCAAACCAATTAGGTTTAGATATTTTAGTTAAACGACATTAGTTGGCACGTTTCATTGACATTATCTGTAAATAGAATGAGTAGAGTGTTCGGTTAAGACACCTACGCGAATCTATGTCCTAACTGATGCTTATATTTAACAACTACCTTCAACATATCGTAAACCGTACAGGTACAACATAATTCATACGATGACAACGATACCATACGATTATTTTAACTAACACTAATCTCTATTAATATCGATTAAGATTCCATTAGATGCAAGTCTTCTGTAATATTTATCCGTGTTTATAAATTAGTTTCATGTTCGCTATTTTTTAACATAATCATCGTGATTGCAGTTTAAGTGCTTATATTCCGAGGTTGCGGTTTTGCACTATCATTTATATTTTTTGTGAATAACATCTTATGTGGTAACCTTCACGATAGATTATTCAATTTGGTTTCTGCAAAGTGCATCTAAATATATTTCCTATTTTGTTTATAAACAGTGCCGATAGTAAAATATTACGCGTTGATGAAGCATTCTTAGCTGATTTACATAACATTACATTCGCGATCTTTGTTTACAACCCTTGGGCACTTTCTTATAGAACAAATTCATTTACCAACTTCGTGATACTTATCACAAATAATGGTAAAAATGTACAGAAAAATCGTTGACTGTTGCAGAAACTAAAATTGGATTCAAAATATTCGAGATTCTTATAATTATTATTTTTATTTTAGATGTTCCAGAGGCACCTAAAGTAGGAACCGGAATCTCAAACAGCGGTCAAAACCCGAGCCTAGTCGTCGGTATCGTCATTGGAGTACTTACTGGTGTCATCATAGTTGGAGCACTGGTAAGTAAAAAAATATTGTTTCAGGATATATCGAAATGATTTACTACTTTACGAACTTCATTCAATTGACAAAATTAACAATGAACGACCTTTACTATAACCTGATTCATATTTGATCAAATATGTGATACATTAGCTTTATTGGTTCAAATGTTCTATTAGGGCTCATTAAAACCTTTATACGTTGTTGATTGGTGTTGAATTTATACTTCGACATATTACCTATATAAGGTATATACGTATTTATAAGTACCTAATTGTTCTCATTTACAAATTTAGTAACAGAAAATAAATACTTGCATTTAATGATCTTTATTTTATAGTCGCAGTTTATATCTTAATACATAAAAATAGAGTCACGATGTTCGTACACGATAATCTTTGAAACCACCCAACTGATTTCAATGAAATTTTAGTGGTTAGTTCTAGCTCGAAAGATACAATAGTTTTGGACCCAATAGGTTGCGGTTTTGTCAAGATCTTTTTCTCTTTCAAGAGAAGATATTGTTTCACTGATAATTCGGTATACATAAGCTGGTTTTTCAACAGCATAACATCGCCCCTGGCCTACTAATCATTTCGAAGGTTTAGTTTTAGTAATTAACAAATAGGTCCCATACGGTTTTTTTCTTCACTGTATCAATTGACAACATTGTTATGGTGCGTCTTTATTGAATTAGATTCCATTCCAACTCGTGACGGTCGGCTATTTGTTTTAACTCCTTTGATGCAATGTATATATGTATGCTATTGCGAGCAAAGAACCAATATAAATATGGGAAGACACGCGGTCAATTAAATACTAACAATAAACTGCGTTTGAAAACAGAAGAAACTAGACTGCGTATAAAAATATTAACGTATCTAATGGATTTTGTTTAAAAAGTGTAGAACGTTAAATGCAGATTTTTAATCGATACTTATTACGCAAGTAATATAATATACATAACTTGAATGTCAAAATTACAGTCGGGGTTAAAACTGACAAACAACATAAAAACCAAATTGAATGTAGATTTTATACGTATTACGTACGTACGTATATTGACGTACTTAGTTCACGGAACCTAAACCACCACCAAACATATTATAGCGTTTATTGGTTTACCTCTGTCTGAAATAACTTTAACATTTAAATAATTAATACATACATAAATTTATTAAGATTATTTCATATTTTTAAGTAGTTATCCAACTTTTCATGGTGCACTTTAACTATAATTTTTTATTTCTAACGATTTGATTTATGTTTTTCTTTCATGTAATTATTTTTATACAGTTTATTTTCTATATTGTGGCGAAATAGTAACATAAAAATGTTATATTTCATATTTAGCCGTGCATGCTACACAGCGTGCCTAAGCAATAGACATAGGTACATACAGTCGAAAACCATTACCCTGCTTCTGAAACTAGCCGGTACTAACAATAAAATCATTAATAGCCATATCTGATTAAATTAGTTATCTTTAGGTTAACAGGACTATGGAATCCTAATGGTTAAACAAAATCATATTTAGATAATTAACGAAAATAAATAATATCCAGCAGTTACACACATAGCCCCGACCCCACACCAAGATACGAGTCTTGTATCGTGGGTATCGGGGACTACGAGAGACTTTCGGTCTCACAACACCTAGACCCGACTCAAATATCTGTCTGCCACACAAACATTTGTCCCGATGTGGGAATCGAATCCACAGCCTCTGGTTTCACAACCGGCTACTCGCCTACTACGCGACGGAGGCGGTCAATATTTTTTTCCTGGCACGGCAAAGTGACCGCACTGCACCTGATGGTAAGCGCAGTGCGGTCCAATTAGAGTATCTAGTAGCGAGAGCCGATCTATCCCCTGCTACTCAACACAATCATGCTGGCCTGCTTCTTCACACTACGCCATGGGCAAGAAGGTGAAGAAGCGGTCGAGGGTCTAGTGTCAGATTACCTACTCAGAAGGCCGCAAAACGGCCAAACATCATACCCCGACTCTAGACCCCCGACAAAAACCAGATGTACACTGACTGATCCTGGAACGCGACACACTTGCGTGTGCCAATATGGCGGGTTTTACACCCTGTGTACGGTGGTCGCTATCCGGGCGAATATGAATATCCTGCCACCAGTAGATAACACAAAACATTTTACACCAAGTTTCACACAATTGTCGTTTAAATCTTTATCAATAGAAAAAACACGTGTAAAATTAACGATAACTACTATTTTCAGATCGCAGCGTTCGTGTACAAGCATTACGTGCACCACAATGTTACATCAATGAACTTCGACAACCCGGTGTACAGAAAGACTACTGAAGATCAGTTCGCCCTTGAGAAAAATGGCTACGCTCCGGGCAGCAAGCTGTACCCCAGCACGGTGGGAGAAGAGGTGAGGGCCCTGACCGCCATGGAGTGTACACTTAACATACAAAACAGTCTTAGATAAGTTAAATCAACATATTGCCCTCCAAATAGGAGCCAATTATATAAATAACGGCAGCATTTTGGATAAAAATTACATACACCGTACATTATCCGAAATATATTTTTACTGTTAAAAACAGTTTTTATTTAGTAACGTCTCTAAGATAATTTACTACAATGAATTGATATTAGACCCCGAAAAACATGGCCAAAATGTAAATATCAAGGTTTAGTATCATTTTATTATAGAATATGATTAAGGTCTGCCTAAGACATTTTAAACTTGATGTATTTAGATTTATATTTACTAGTCATGTAAGGATTTATAGAAGATATTTTTATTTAAGTTAAACATAATGTGGCAAATAATGTGCCAACATTTTTACCGCATCAGTATTAAATCATAGTTGCCAAATTGATGGTCTAAATGGTAGGTGTATAATGCTGTAAATAGTTCCTTTAATAGTGAAATGTGTTTTCGTAATCTGCCTATTGCTTAGTTTAGATATTACAAATAACAAACACTACTGCCAATAATATATTTATTTTTCATGCATAAACTTACGAGGGCTATTTTGCAACGGTAAGTTAATTGAAGCAACTTTAGAATAATTATTGTATTGTGTAGTAGATAGACCCTTTTCGGTTGACGTATTGAAGTAAAATTAATCATATTAATAGTATGTTGGTGGTACATAACATGGGTCTCAATTTTCCTGTTGGAGAGGGCATATCACGTACACTGCGCAATATACATTCGGTAATAATACTGGATTTTCACTGCATTGTTTATTAAGATACCACTAGTTTGGAAAGCAGTTTTCTATAAAGAACTGTTGCAAACACATTTTACACTACATTCCACACACCATTTTTACTATACTTACCTATGGACCGACTAACTTGTCACTTGTAGATCAGACGGCCTACCACCGTCTCTTAGAGCATTTGTAATATTACAATGCAAACTCATGGTACAAAATCGCATTGTAATATTACAAAAAGACTGCTCTAGGAGGTTGTGGTAGGCCGGCAGCTGGTAAATTAGAGACTGTACAATAGATTTGACTATCTCAAACTTCTTGTTTTGACTTACTGCAACTTAGGTAGATTATTATATTTCTAGTAAACCTCTAACTCGTCAAGCCACCGTAATTTTTTGGTACATATTTACTAATAATTGTATTTTATTTCAGGCCCAAGAACCTCTCAACACACCCGGTACAAATGACTTTGTATAGTGTACAAGCTGGAATTAAATATCTAATAATATCATTAAATGTGAAAAGAAAGAGAAGGACATGTGATACTTAAAATAGTGTTATCCAGTGAATGGGACATAAGCTAATTTTTGTAGTGAACTCTAAACTAATTAGCGATAGTGCAGTGAAAAGTGTGGAGTTTATTGGAACCAAGTTCTGTTCGCTGTCAAACCTCGCGCCCCGGAAGGATCTCAAATATATTGATTTCATTCTCATTCAAATTGCAAGTGGTCTGCCCATGGGTCCGCCATTTTGTTTGTATCACAGAGATTAAAGAGGAGTTATTTTATTTTCTTTTACACTGTATAGACATATGCTGAACTATTTTCTCATTTTAGTGCCTGGTGCATTGTAATTATTATTTATAGTGGTGTTACTACTCAAAAATTTCCATTCTTCTTTTTTAAAGAAGTTTATTATGCTAGCTGCTATAGCTTTGTTTAACAAATTTCCGTAAAGACTGTACAAGATCAAAAATGTAAGGACAAATTAGTGATGTGTACTTATTTAGTGAATTATAGTTTCATGCTTGCTTAGAAATGTATTTATTATACAATTATTAATTATACAAGACTAATTGTAAACATGTCTCCCAAAATGTTTGCTATGAAATATCATTTATTTATTTGTAATGCACTAATGTACATTATCAAAAATTATGATTCAGGTGCCAATGTTAGTAAAATTTATAATGAAATGTCGCCAGTCAAAAATACACTATATTAGGTGAATTCTGAATCATGTTATCATTGTTCGTTATCTCTAATATTTATTTGTTTTATAAAATTTTATTGTTATTGATTACAGTTTAGAATTTATATATTTTATCTGAAGGGTTTTAAGTATCTTATGTGCATTGATACACATTTTTATTAGGCAGATATTCTATTTGGCATGTAAAATTGTCAAGCATAATCCTGCCAAATCCTCTTATAAAAAATATTGGTAATATAATAGTACATAACTTAATAACATTGGAGTAACTCATTGCACATTTCATATGATATGCCTAGCTCAATAAGTGTGGTCACTCAAAAATAAATATTGTGTACATATTGTCAGTAAAATATATGTAAAATGTGTTAATATCTATTTATTTTATTACCTTCCCATTTTTAAATTTTAAATAATAATAATATTAACCAGATAAATCGGTAGTTTTCGACAGCCTCTGTGGCACATAGGCTAGTAGCCGGCTGAAACAAAAGGCCATGGGTTCGATTCCCACACTGGGACAGATGTTTGTGTGACTGACATATTTGTGTCTGGGGTCTGGCCATTGTGAGACCGAAAGTTTCTCATAGTCCCTGATACCCACAACACAAGACTCATATCTTAGTGCGGGATCGGGTCTATGTGTGTGACTATTGTGTGTTAATTATTTATCTAAAATTATTATTATTGTAATTTTAACAACACATCGGGCTCAGTGGCGCATCTTGGGAGAGGCCTACGTCCAACAGTGGACTGACACCGGCTGATGATGATGAATTTTAACAACAAAAATTAGTTATATGTTTGATTAAAATGGCTAATTACCATTAATTATTACATACCGATAATGATTTACTGAAAAAAACATACCTACTTAAGTATATATACAATGTGCTTAAACATTTACATATAATTGTTATTAATCAATAAGTTGTTATCTGCTTGTTTGCCTATAGCGGCATTAAAAAAAAAGTTGACTAGGAATATAGTTCTAAATGAAACTGATACTATAATAACACCCTAAGGTACCAGTGAGCAATATTTTGGTACTTTAACAGAATAAAAATTAAAAAGTAATATTTAAGTAAATCTAACAGACTTCACAAATCTTCAGTACCTAATGTATAATAATAATTAAAAAGTGTAAAAAGACAACCAAATCTTACAGACCTCACAAATCTTCAGTACCTATTGCTAGCAGTAGTTTTGTTAAATTTATACATTGCTATTACTGGACATAGCAAAAAATATAATAAAATTTAGATATTTTTAAAGTGCAGGTTACACTACATTCACCTTCAGAAATGTCAATAGGTGGTTGTACAGTTACCATCAAAAATCCAACAAATTAAGTAGAAAATAAGAGGGAATTTAATATACGTGGGTATATTATTATTATTTATTTATTTATTCGGAAAACCAACAGCTATTACAAAACTTTCATAGAAACATAATGATATGCAGGAAGCTAATTACAGGTCTTCGCTGATAGAACTATGGCAGACAGGATAAAATATATAAAAAGAATATTGTAACAATGAAATTAATAAATCATTATTTATTTATTGAGAGATCATAAGCAAGAAAGTTTAGAGCATGCACTGTGCGGCGTGCGCTGCCAAGAAAGGACTCAATGAAGAAATATTACATAGGTAAGTGTGTGATTTATGGAAAAGGGCTCAATAGATATCGGCTAAGTACTACCTTTTTTTTTTTTTTTTCATGGGGAAAATCCTCTTGGATTCCCGTCGTGAAGACGGGGTATGCCGGATTTTTACCGGCTAAAAACCCCATGGTTGTCTCCATCTGCACTACGGAAGGATTCCGGGACCTCCAAAAGAAACACGCCGGAATCGGCTACTACCTAGATCTTTTAAATTATTTTTTATGTACCTATTTAGACTAGAATAAGATAATGCATAACCTGTATAAATAAAAGATGATGACTATCTTAACATTTGCCGTTTGCATACATCACGATCTAAAAGCAAGTTAGCTTCAAATGAATACCACCAAGATAAACTATATACCCTACAATATACACTATATTTATCCCGATAACGGGTTCAATTGTTGCGCGCTGGGGATAATATTTTCAGCGTTGTGAACAGCTCACAAAAGTTAATTACTTACTAAGTAAATAAGAGTGTGATTAGATGTCTTACCTTGATAATATTTTCGGTCGATTTCTCACTTCTTAGAATTATATTATTCTCAAACTATACAAACACCACTTTCTGTATAATAAATAATCAAATACGAATCATTATTTAATTTTGCAATTTTAAAAGTTTAACTTCAAGAAAGAACTGCGCTGGCGAGTGGCGCTGGCCGCCGTTTAGTAACATCAAAATTTCCGCCAAAAATTTAAATTAAAGTTACTCATAGATATAGGCAAAGGAACCGAAGTTCATGCAACCTATAACACTGTAATATTTTTTAGAATTTTTCACTTTGTTCTCCGTTTTATTACTTTGGCGATATATCGGCATACACATAAAAAATAGTAAAAGTGCATTATGTACAATCATTTTATTGTAGACCTGATATATGTAATATATCTACTAAATTACAGGGAGGTACAGCTAAAAAGCAACGGTAACGGTAGGCAGCGGCTTTGCTGTGCCCTGGCATTGCAGAAGTCTATGGGCGGCGGTGACTACTTACCATCAGGTGGCCCGTCTGCCTATCAAGGCACTAAAAAAAAAAGCGTAATATTTTACTGTGTGAGTAGGATATGTCTCTAGCAGTACAAGATAAATTATATAATAATAATACAAGCCCTGTATAAACATTGTCCCATTGCTGGACACGGGTCTCCTCTACTAATGAGAGGGGTTAGGCTTTAGTCCACCACGCTGGCCTAATGCGGGTTGGTAGACTTCACATACCTTTAAACATCTTATGATCATTCTCAGGTATGCAGGTTTCCTCATGATGTTTACCTTCATCGTTAAAGCAAGCGATAATTAAAATTTAATACACACGTAACTTTAGAAAAATCAGAGGTGTATGCCATTTGGGTTTCAAACATACTACATTCGTCTTGACAGTCCGTACCACAACCAATTAGACTATAGCTGCTAAGATAAAATGTATGCTAAGAATTAAAAGGTAGAATGTTAGCTCTCTTTTTGTTTTAGCTCTTAGCATAGATTTCAAATTAAGCTTGTATTATTATGAACATTAAATAAGACTCCGAATGGTGTGAATAAGTATTATAATTTATTAAATAACAAATCAAAATTAAATTAATTAAAATAAAAAAAAAAACATGTAAAGTGAACGTGTATTTATCTGTGTGCACAAAAAGAGTATACATTTAAAATGTAAAACCAATTAAGTAGTTTACATTGTTACTGGAGAAATGATAATATAACTGTCGTATTCATAACATGAGGTTTGATGCAGAGTTTAAAATAATAATAAAGCTTATTATTAGGGTATTGGTCCGAACAAAATTATTTAAAACTATGTCGTGTTTCTATCTACGCGCCAACATGCATACATATACATTACTTCTAAAATAATTATCACAATTTTAATTAGGTACAGTTAGAGGTTATTTTCAAGCCAATCAAATAAGACGAATTGTATAAATTATAACCAAAATATGCGAGGTATCGTATCTCTATCGAGGTCAACGTACATTTATTGCCTCAGCACCATCTGACCAAAGAAACACTTAAGTTCTATTAGCAAACAAATTGAAGAGTAGTTACACAATACCAAGAAAGTACTTTTTGATATTGTTCTTGCTAGCTGACAATATGTGGTCAGATGGTACGAGCCGAAATAAATTATTATGCTAATTATAAATAATGGATTGATGGGCGCACATAGGTAGGTTCTTTATGCACTTATTAAATTTTATAATACAAAATGAGCTAATAAGTACGTATAATTATTCTGCTGTGTTTGCGATCCGAAGGGGTATCTTATACACATTTAGATCTGTCTGGATGACACTATGTACAGGATGAAAAACCCGCCATGTTGAATTGTCCAACAAGTTGCGCTCCCATGGCACTGGCATAATTCTGTGGACCGTTGATGTAAGCTGCATTTTTGGACTGGACTGTACCTACTGTGAGGATCAGAGAGGTCACATTAAAGTGCTAAGATAAAAAAGAAAAAATGTCTGGGAAGTGGCTGTCATTTGGTTAATTTTAAAAATGTATATGCCTGGTATTTCATTTAACATTCGTAAATAAAAATAGATATGTACATAAATGGTTTTATTCGTCAATGTAGATGCAAGTACAGATAGGGTCTATGGACGGAGTGGCAAATTAATTTCTATGACAATTATGATTCAAACTAAGTTATAGACAATAAATAAATAACACAAAACATAGTCCTGATCCTACACTAGGATACCGGTCTTGTGTAGTAGATATCAGCAACTACGAGAGATAGAGAGATTCTGGATAACACCCCGAAACAAATTTTGTCTTATTATTCAATTACTTCGCCATGGCTTCGTCCTTTAACGCCGACACAGGCAGTTGTATTGTATAAATAGATTTTTATTAGGCCGATAACCTACATACGCCCATCGTAACAAATTTAGAATAAAAACTTACCCATTTTTGGTTATCAAATATTCTATCACAATATTCTTCCTTTACTCGAGAACCCTATACTTAAAATAGCTTAAATTATATGTGATTTCTATACTAAAAACAACGCCTATATAACATCGAATGGTGCTTAATTTGAATACATTCTAATTAACCTAAGGTTTAGCTAATTATCTTGTCTTTTAAACACATGGTTATTAATCCCCAAAGACAAGTGTAATAAATTAAATTGTACCATAATGCCTTTTAGCGGTTCTGTTTTCATTAACATTAAAGCAGTAAGGTGTTGCAATAGAACTGCACATATTTAGTTCTTTAGAATTAAATAAAAATTGTTACATTGTGATGATGCTTACATATATTTAACTTTTACGTTCATATTAAATAACACTAAAAGCATAAATTCTACGAAAAGGACGAACCACCTACCCTTCGGAGATTACAGGCGTGAGTGTATATGTAATACATGTATATTAAAAACAAAACGGAACCATATATACAGAAATCTACACATGGTAAATATACAGGTTTAAGTGACAGAGATGCAATTATATTTTCAAATTTATATTATATACCTATATACATATATAGTATAACCTTAATAGGTTTTTTTTTTTTTTTTTTTTTATCCTGGCACGGCAAAGTGACCGCACTGTACCTGATGGTAAGCGCAGTGCGGTCCAAATAGAGTACTGAGTAGCGAGAGACGATCTATCCCCGCTTCTCAACACACTCATGCCGGCCTGCTTCTTCACACTACGCCATGGGCAAGAAGGTGAAGAAGGGGTCGAGGGTCTAGTGTCAGAGTACTAAGAAGGCCGCAAAATGGCCATTGTACCCCAACTCCAGACCCCCGACAAAAACCGGATGTACACTGGCTGATCCCGGAACGCGACACACTTGCGTGTGCCACTATGGCGGGTTTTTCGCCCTGTGTACGGTGGTCGCTATCCGGGCGGATATGAATATCCTACCACCAGCTAAAGGTACATAATATATAAATATATAATGGCCTAAATATTAAAAAAAAATGACTTGTCTTTTGCAATATTATCAAATTAATGTCCTGTTGTAATCAAACAAGTTTAAGTTATCTTGTTTTACAACAGTGAATCACATGACGAGCATAATCAATGGAAAAATCATTCAGTTTCTTAAGTCTATAATATAAATTACTCTTAGTTTTTGTACATTTAAAAAACTCCAGTGAATATTTTTTAAACAAAATTGACATTCATTTTATTTAATAATAAACGTTGAGTAACTCTTATATTTTAGCTTGTCGCGCCGAGACATTATCGGTCAGACAAATAGCAAAAATATTTACTGAAATTCTAATGCGGTATCTGTAAGAGGTAATCAGTTGTTTATAACAAATAAATTATTCTATTTCATTGGTCTATGGTTACTCTTAGTAGGTTCGTAACTTAGTTATGTCTGAGATCTTGCACTACCATCCACAATGGCCTGATTTATCTCTTAAAAAT
Organism: Laothoe populi; assembly: GCA_905220505.1. Taxonomy (NCBI): domain Eukaryota; kingdom Metazoa; phylum Arthropoda; class Insecta; order Lepidoptera; family Sphingidae; genus Laothoe; species Laothoe populi. The sequence continues at coordinate 15,744,712 of HG992148.1, forward strand.
ACATAAATTATTTGTGATTATTTTATACTAAATGTTAGACTTTTAAGCAAAATATGTTCTCAATAGTGTCTTTTCATAGGAATTAGGGCGAGATTTTTTTTTATGTATTTAAAAATGTGGTACAAGATAGTTCCATTTCAACAATTCATCCCATATAACAATGTCATTAATCTCTTGCTAATCATAATTCTCTAAAAATCTATTCTTTTTTTTTATTTATTCATAGCCATGGATACATGTCGTTCAGCCGGAAAAATCTATTCAAAATTGGAATGTTGCCAGATCTCAGACTACATACAGCTGACTCAAAAAATCTGAGATTATAACTCACAATACTGAATATAACAATTTCTCACTAAAATGTGTAAATTTAAGCCTTGCCGTTCACTAGATTACCATTTATAATCTCTTCCTTGGACACTTTGATCTTCTTCTTTAGATGTTCGGTGTCTGTCATTTCAGTGTCATGTTTACCATTGATACTTTGTGTTTGTAACATTTCATATTGTTTTATTATATTTCTTTTATATATTGCAAATGTATTAGATGCAATGTGTTTACGGGCATGGAAGAACAGCTGATCATAATGATGGAGGTTATGTCTGAAATCACATACAATATATGAAAACTATAGATCAAAACCATTATTCTTTTCATATTCAAAACATAATTGGATATAAGATTATGTGAAATTTCATTAATCAAATTCTAGAATGACATGGCTTCTACTGCATTACAATTAAAGTTAATATAAAAGTATAAAATGTTTTAGGTCTCATAGGTATTACTTTACAGTAGAGATGTGCCGATTATGACTTTGGCCGAGTAGCCGATTATTCGGTTGTAAAGAGGCCGAATAGTCGGCCAAGCCGATCACGGTTCCGGGTATTTCCGTGACGCTTCGTTTACAGCTGATTAGCGCGCAAGTCGCAACTGCCGCCTGCGAGCGTGTCGGAACCTATTTTGTTTACTTCGCATTGTTTCTTTAGAATAATAAAAAAAGTAGTATAAATATAATACTGTTATTGTTCATTAAAGCGAAAGACTTCAATTAAAATTTAATCATGTTAAAAAGAAAGTCTCGTGTATGGATGTTTTTAACAATTGGACAATGATTCCCGTAAAATCAAGTGTAATCAATGCCAATTGATAATTTCTCGTGGTGAGCAAGGAAAAACATCCAATACTACAAGTATGAACAAGCATATTAAATACCGACATCCAACCCTGATACCGTAGCCCGTAGGTTCTGCGATAAAGGTTTTTATTTTATGTACATTCCCCCTACATACATTTTATTGAGAAATACATAAGTAAGAAGCCGGATCGTCGGCGTTCTTTGCCGAATAGTCGCCGGCTACATAGTGGCCGGATAGTCGGCTTTACCGACTAGTCGCCGACTATACGGCACATCTCTACTTTACAGTTATCTTTAGAGTAGGTGTCAATATTTTGTATTAAATATAAACATATACTTAGTATTTATTCAACTTACATGCTCAATAAAACAGACGCCAACATTTCTCTTGTATTCAAAAGATGTCGAATGTATGCTCGGGTGTGTTTTTTACATGTCACACACTCGCATCCTGCTAATACCGGTGTGAAATCGTCTTTATAGCTGTAAGTTAAACATAACCTTCAGTAAGTCAATATATTAATTATTCACATCATATTTGGTAAGTGATCTTCGCCGTCCATGAGCACCTTTATGCGAAAAGCATCACGGGTGCGTAGATTTTACAGAAATGGAGATGGGGAGAATGGGATCTATTTTATGGTAAAACTTACAGCTAGCATACAATATATCGATGGTTTCGAACTAATTTTTTTGTCGGAGGTCTAGAGTTGGACGATGTTGACCGTGTTGCGGCCTTCTGAGTACTCTGACACTAGACCCTCGACCGCTTCTTCACCTTCTTGCCCATGGCGTAGTATGAAGAAGCAGACCGGCATGATTGTGTTGAGTAGCGGAGGATAGATTGTCTCTTTCTACTCGAAAAAAACGTAACGTACGGACTATATACGGACCCTTCTCACATCTTTTTTAAAAGACACCTTTTTAATTACACACTATTTATTGGATATCGATTACAATATAGACAGGGCCCTTGGGCAAACCAGCGTCCACTTCACATCATATTATCCCATCCTCTCCCTTCCACACTAGAACCACGCGCACTGGCTTTGGTAGCCACAGCTTCATGGTGTTTACAACTCCGGCGCGAACCAAGAGCAGAGCAAATTCAATCTTTGGCGTACCATAAAGGGACAGTTTACTGTCGCATTTCGTATGGTAAGTGAGATATCCGGAGGCCCAGATTCCCCCTTCCCTTCCCTAATCCCTATTCCTGTCCTTTAAGACCGACAACGCATACATGATACTTTCGGTATTGTGGATGTTCATGGGCGGTGGAGATCACTTAACATCAGGTGACCTACTGGCTCGTTTGTCGGACTATAAAATAAAAAAAAACATCAGCTGTGGAACAGTTTGCCAGCTAACAGAGCAGTGTGAAGAAGCTACTCAGCAGGTCGGCATGATTGTGTCAAGTACCAAGGTATAGTTGTCTCTCGCTACTTGATACTTTAATTGGATTGCACGGCGCTTACCATCAAGTGCAGTGTGGTTACTTTGCTGTGCCAGTATATAAAAAAGTGTTTTCTGCGAATCACATACTACCTCTGTCAAGTCAGATATTTTGATAAACTGTAGGTAATTTTTATTCCAGTTTCCACACAAATTACATAATTATGTTATTACAGATTAAAATAAAATTGTGCTTGGTAATTCAGTAAATTGGATGTATACAGAAATATCTGCTTAACGAAGAGCTTACTTAAGTATTATTAAATAAAAATAAAATAAAAATCTTTATTCATCATGTAGGCATATAAAAGGCACTTATGACAGGTCAAAATACAAATGGAAATTCTCCATACAGAATGAGTAATTATGGTTAGTGGCGTAGGAACTTGGAATCTACCATCAAGGGCTGGTAGGCAGGGATACAACGTCGAGGATAGGACTGGAAAAGGAGAAAAGAGGATGACATGATATTCTTCATGTCTACTGGCTATAATACTATAAAATAATTACTTTACCTAGTATCATTAAGATCCAATATACAAGGTCCATCACTATTTCGATTTACATCATAATTTAATACTAAAGCGTGACCCGAATTTGTGAGTTCAAGAGGATATGAACCACCAAACACATCCCACCCATGTTCTATGGCAGCTACAATAATAGCTGGATTCCAGCAGCCGTCTACAATATGAACTAAATCCTTTGGTATAGCTTCCTGGAAAGAAGAAAGGTATAATTTTTTACACAACATTTTCAGTAAGCCCTAACATGGCATAAAAGTTCTAACATTAGACTGGGTTTTACGGATTATATTGTTATTTTACTTTTTTTATTTCAATGTATAATATTCGCGTATATATAAGAGACCAATATTACGCTGGGTATAATATAATTAACGAATAAACCACAAAAGTAGAGCTAAAGTCAGATTGAATTGGTACTAACAAATAGCAGCTACAGCCTAGCGGGGTCTTCCCGTGTTTGTCTCTTGACAACCACGCATCGTAACTTTGTTCTCAATGTCTTACACACACCCGACTATTCTAAATTACGTCAATTTAAAATTATCGCTTACTTTAATAATGAAAGCAAACATCATGAGAAAAACTTTATACTCCAGAATTATTCATGATGTGATGTTGATCATCCTAAATAACATTCTTGTTGTTTGTTAACATTGTTGTAACAATGTTGTTGCCACTGCTGCTAATATATACTGTGCATCCTGACTATATCTATATAAAACTAGCGACCCGCACCATATGGAAAAAGACACAAAATTACTAAAAAGAATCCTTTAATCTTTTTTTTTCTCTCTATCCTGGCACGGCAAAGTGACCACACTGCACCTGATGGTAAGCGCAGTGCCGTCCAATTAAGAGTATTGAGTAGCGAGAGAAAAATTTAATTTGATCGCTAATCGTAGGTCTAATTTTACAGGGTCACCCGCTGGGTTAATCTGATAATTGCCTGAAAATTTCATAAAAATCGCTCCAGTTTTGGAGTCTACAGGGAACATACATACACACATAAATTCTTATGTACATAGATATAAAATTACTAACCCCAACTCTTTTAAAGATATTTTCAAATTTTTCTATAGGTTCCTGGTATGATTCTTTGGTACCATCGGTGATCCCTTGTAGCGCAATTCCACTCAAAGTGTCCTTGTGCTTGTTAACGTGTTGTATGCTTTCGGCGCATTTACTTGGTGAACCAGCACCAACCACCACACCTGAAAAAAAACCAAAGTATATACATAATATATAGGGATATTTCCTCGCTTAGTGTGTTCTAAAGTCTGTATCATGGCGAATGCTCTGAAGAATTGTTTGATCTTATCCCATCCTCTCCCTTCCATACCAGAACCACACGTACTGGATTGCGGAGTCACAGCTTCGAGGTATCTACTACCCCGGCCTGAACCAAGAGGTTCGCAAACTCGTATTTTTGCCGCACCATCAAGCTGTGGAACAGTTTGCCAGCTACCATGTTCCATCCTTCCTGTGATCCTGGGTCCTTTAGGCGTAGTGTGAAGAGCTACACAGCAGGCCGGCATGATTGTGTTGAGTAGCGAGGTATAGATTGTCTCTCTCTATTTGATACTATAACTGGACGACACTGCACTTATCATCAGGTGCAGTGTGGTCACTTTGCCGCGCCAGAATAAAAAAAAAGAAAAAAAAAAACATAAAGATATTTAAAATGCATATAACTTGAGTAACAAGTACACACTCTTCCTGTAAATTATAATAATGAAGAGAACGAATTATAGTGCCTGTTTGTGATCATTTATTAAAAAATATAATAACATGTAACAGTTTTCTAACTTAAGATCTCTATACAGATCTATTTATTTACTCATTTATTTATTTATTTTAAGGAAACATACAGTTTTACAAAAAAAGAAAACTATACGCTAATTACATGTTCCACAGATAGATACTATATAAAACATTTGTAAGATGTACATAAAAATAAATTTAGTGGAAAAATCTTATCTCATAAAAAACATAGATTAATCAAGAATTTGCTTTGAAGTTGGCTGAAAATAAACCTGATAAGTTATGACCAAAAACTAACTTGAACTTAAAAACTACACTTGTTTGGAAAGATAGTTGTTTCTATCTTATCAATATTTAACAATTACGGTACATTTGCAGTATGCATTTGATAGTATAGTAAATGCAGCCACAAAAACGACTACAGAAATTCTTTGTTTGCAATTACTATAAATGCATACTTTCAACTTTCAATCTGCATTAATTAATGCAACTAGAATGAGTCAAGGTTTAGATATTACACAATGTCTTTCATCCAGCCAGAAAGTTACAGTTGTTTGCAAGAAAAGCCAAAAGCCATTTTTTTGTGCAGATTCAGAAAACCAAAACTGTGTGTCGACTGATAGTCAGTAATCCGCTCATGAAGTCATGCAATACCAGAAGAATCATGAATATGTTGCCAGTCTTTGGAGTTAAAAATAGGGATTGAGAAGAGGAAGGGGATCCATACCACTCTTTCCTGCCATAACCATACCTCTGGAAATCTGACTTAACATATGAAATGCAACAGTAAACTGTAATAATTTCACATAGGTTTTCTGAGATACACAGATAATACTCTGCTCTAACTGGCCCAGTTATGATGTAGACAAATCTGTCTAGAGTGTCACTTTACCACTTAAATAAAACTAAGTAAGCAATCAGTATTATAATAATTTCACATACCTATCAGTGAGCTATTTCGAAGGTGTGTTGATGCCTTATATCGTTTTACACATACATCCAGCATGGAGCACATTCTGACCACAGACTTGACAATTCTCTTGTGCCCTTCATTGAGAGAAGTGTGTCCATCTGCAATGGCCAAAATTATATCTGGTTTGAACACTTCCATCACATCCATATATCTGAAAATGTTGATAATTCTCTCAATAATTTTTTTTTTCTATTCCCATTGAAAATATTTGTCATACATAATGGTATTGTTTAGTTATAATGGAATGTGTTGTCTATATAACAAGTTGGCAAGCTTATATAGTCCTCTCAATATCATGGAGGGCAGATACCCATGTATTTTGCGGATATTAAAAGAATATGTTAAACAGCCTTATGTTTAATTCTTGTAGTCGTCTTTACATTTGTGCATATACATACATATACACTCACGCCTATAATCCCCGAAGGGGTAGGCAGAGGTGTAACCAGTACACCCACTTTTCGCCGAATTTCGGTCCCATAATGTGATAGGGGGCGAGCCTATCGCCATACCGGGCACAGGTTCCAGACTTCGGGCTAATACTGAGAATTTCTAGATAGAAAAACCCAATATCATTTTACCCGACCCGGGGATCGAACCCGAGACCTCAGCACAGCGGTTGTAACGCATGTGCAATTACAACTGCGCCACCAAGGCAGTCATATTTGTGCATTATATTTTATTTATATTTTACTTTTAGTTTCCAATCTAATTTATTAATTTTTATACTATATTTATTTTGAGTAGGTGGATACACACAAGCATGTGTCTGAATTGGGTCAGGACACATGCTTTGGTGTATAGTCTAGTTTAGTGATTTTTAATGAATTTGTATTTTTATTATTTTTCTTGGTCTTTTCAGTTCTGTTTAGTGTCTTAATTAGTAAATAAATAAATAAATAGATGGATATTCTTTTCAGTGGGTTTCTACATGTAAGACTCCCTGCCTGTGCCAGTGGACCGTAGACTGACAGGTTTTTCCTCATTTGTAAATCCATGTTCTGAGTTATTTTACTTCTGTTTATGGGCAGGCGTAGCACTTACTATCAGGCAAACAATCTGCTTGTTTACATAAAAAAATATTAATAATTTTCTAAGTTACAGTACAATAGTTATATCAAGGAGAACATTGTGCAAAGCAAGCTCACTTTTTTACAATGAATATAATATAGCATAAGAAAAGATCTTGTAAATATTAATATTTCAAATTTAAACTTTAAATTTTCACCTATCAGCTGTAATCATTTTCTTCCCATTTTTTGTCCACACTGGTACTTTGTCAGATTCAAAATGTCCCTGAGGGGTTACCTCATTGACATTATGCAATGTTGAACAAGTAATGTGTCCAGGTAATGCTACAAATTTGGCTATGCCTTCTCCTTGTGCTTTTACACCTATTTCCAAGTGTGCTGTCGATGATAATGGCATCCATAAAAGTTGTGGATTTAAAAATACTTTTGACAGGATATCTGTGGTAAGGTGCACCACACTGCCTCCCTGGAAATAAAACAGTAAAAGTTTTTACTTTGAACACATCAATTAAAGAATGTTGTTAGATTGATTCCACTAAAAGAAAATCATGTTAATGCTGTGTGATTAGTCCATAATTGAACACTGACTTTGCGGTAAAAGCAGTTTAATTTTTAACATTTTTATACAGATATTTGTTAATTGAGTATATTAACAGCATTGTCTAGTTCAATACATATTAAAATTATTGGAATACAAGCCCAATATGTGATTATCCTCCTGATCCATATGATCCTTTAAAAAATTATATGCTTAATTTATAATTTTGCAAATTAAAATTCACTACTACAATGCTATACAGCTTGCAACCAACTATGTTATTACAGACATATCCTGATCATATTGTCACTTAAAATAGAACTTCAATACCTCGTTTCATTATGATTTTTCCTGCTAGCAAACAAGTTTATGTGATTTATTGTTAAATAGCGTCTTGAGTACTTTCCAAGGCCGTTTGACGGTCACTTTTCTTTTTAATTTTATTGCATCAACTATTTGCTAATTTAACCATATTTTAAGTAATTTGAAGATTCTAAGTATGTCTGCTATAAATGTTTAAACATTCATTACACGTGCACTGTGAAATAAAGTGAAGAAATATCGTAAAAATTGTAAATTTTAAACAAACTAACCTGGGTCAACAAAGCGGCAGTTGGTGTTTCTAATGTTGTGTTTGGTGATTTTACAAATCCGGATAAGATTCCAATGCGTTCACCCCCACAGCTTGCTTGTTTAATCGTGAATCTCATTTTATATGTAGGTAGTATTTAGGAATTTTAATTACCTAAGTATTAATTGTTTATCAAGATTCACGCGCGATGGATAACCTTACTTTTCCGTATGGTCTGCCTGTGTTTTCAATCAATTGAGTGAATTAATTGAGTGAAAATTATTCTTCTTCTTCTTCTTCTTTTATAAATTAGATGGCTCCACCGTTTCACCAGTGATTTTGCCAATGTCAAGTAAAGTGCTGTCACTTGTCAGTAGGAATTTCAACTTTATAGTTTTGTTAACATCCGGCCCGAAGTTACTTTATATGAATTCTAGTCGGTCAAATTAGATATTTATAATATTATTTATATAAATTCGAAATTTTAGTATACCGAAATAATGAAACAATTATTAAGATTTTAGAACATGGAGTTAGTTATGTTATAATAAAATATAAATAAATAAAGTAAAAGCCCTTAACCGACAAAAAAAAACAATAAACTTAAATTATTATCAAACACATTGTTATTTAATTAAATAAAAAAGAAAAAAAAGGGGGGGTTAGGACATGGTATGGTATGTTACCAGTCTGTGGGTTCCACGTATGCTGCATATGTCAATGACCATACACGCCATTTTATTTGAACATAAAATTTTGGAAACATAAAAGGGTGGGAAATTAATGGTCAGTGACTCTAATCTTATGATAGGATTTAAGACAGTAAAGGGGAAAAAAATGGTAAGGAAACTCAGAGGTATAAATTATTAACTTGAATAAATTTACATAGATATTTTATATATGGAGAGAAAACAGAGCACAATAAAACCTTGACATTCACAGGGCGGGGGAAATCTGCAGGAAGGAGATCATAAATAGGGACAGGAACTCTGGGACAATTGAAAAATAAATGTTCTAAGGAACCTTCGTCCAGACCACATTCACATAGGGAATGATCGCGAACGCGAATCTTAGCTAGAAAAACAGGGGTACAAACGTGACCCAAGCGTAGTCGGATAATAGCTGAGGTGACTTTTTTGTTAATATGACGGAATTTAAAAAACCAGGGCTTTAGAGGGATATCGGGTTGGATGGAACCATAGTGAATACCTTTAATTGAACGTGAGGTCTGCCATTGTTCATTCCAGGACTCTCTTAAATTACATTTAGCCCCATACATTAAATCTCTGGAAAAACACTGCTTGTGGACTTCCATACCAGTTGAGATAGCTTCACGGGCACATTGATCTACCATTTCATTGCCGAGGATTCCAGAATGGCTTGGAATCCAAGCCACAACTACTTCAATGCCAGATCTATGACATTTATATAGTGTATCTTTAATTTTCAGGCTTAAGAAGAACTGCTGATTTTGAAAAGAAGATTTAAGAATGTCCTGGAGTAAACTCAGGGAATCAGAGAAGATGATGGTTTTATTCAGACTATGGGAAAGGACAAATTGGGCTGCTTCCAGGATAGCTATAGCTTCACCGGTAAATATAGAAGATTGAGGAGGACATTTAAAGTTAAGGATAATCCTATATTTTGGGATCCACACAGCAGCTCCGACTGGGTCAGAGTCAGAAATCTTGGAAGCATCTGTAAACAGAGGGATCCAATCCCTCCACTCCTCCGTCAGTATTCGGGTGAAATTGTTAGCTGCATCAAGATCCTTTTTGTGGATACCAAAATTAAGGAGAATGTTAGGTTTAAAAATTAGAGATTGGAAATCAAATGTAAAAAGGAAATGGGGGTTAGTTTGGAATATTTGAAGGGAAGAGTTGGAAAATTTTAAAAAGCTTTTGATGAGTAGGGGAACATCTTTGTGGAGCCAATACCTGGAATTGTGGACTAATTGGGAAAGAGTGGGAAGTTTATCATGGAGTGGATGGGATGATTTCTGAAGGGTATTAAAAAAAAACCGATCACAAAGGTATTGCCTGCGAAGAAATAGGGGAGGCTCTAGGCATTCAACTTGTAGAGCGTTGATTGGGGAAGATCTCATGGCTCCTGTTATTATACGAAGGCATCTTGATTGGAGTTTATCGAGAATTTTTAGGGCTGCTTTGTTGCATGGTTCTAAAAGGAAGGATGCATAATCAAAATGACTCCGTACAATTGCATTATACAGCAGCTTCTGATTATATGGATGAGCACCCCAACGAACACCTGAGACTGCTCTAATAACATTGATGCCTTTTTCACACTTGTTTTCTATATGTTTTAAATAAGGAATACCCGACAATTTAGAGTCAAGTATTACACCAAGGAACCTAACCTGGATTTAATTTCGATTATTTTATTTTCAACAGATATAACAATTGGAGGGACCAGTCTTTTACGAGAAAAAACCACAGCTACACTTTTCGAAACAGAAAGAGAGAGATGGTGGTTGTCAAGCCATTGGCTCAAATAATGCAATGCTACGTTCATCTTACTTGAGTCTCTTATAACTGATTTGGAGGAAGTGTATAAGAGAACATCATCTGCATATTGCAACACATTGACAAAACAGTTTACAGATTTGTCAAGTTCTGCCGTATAAATGTTATATAACAATGGGCTGAGGACAGAGCCTTGAGAGAGACCTTTCCAGATCGTCCTTGGTGAATGATCATAGTTTTTGTCACTAAATAAGATAGAACGGCCCATGAGAAGATTGAACAATATGTTGATCATCCTCGCCGGTATACTCAGCTGGAGCATTTTCTGCCTGAGTATGGGAAGATGAACATTATCGTAAGCTGAGCTTATGTCAAGGAATACTCCAATGACATCTTCATCACGGGAAAAGGCCAAGCGGATATCCGTAGTGAAGATGGACAGGTTGTCCATGGTACTCATGCCACGTCTAAAACCAAATTGGGAGCTGGATAAGAGTCCTCTACTTTCTATAAACCATTCCATTCGGTTCTTAATCAGATGTTCCATGATTTTACATAATGTTGAGGAGAGGGCAATGGGGCGATAGGAAGAGGCTAGGTTTGAATCTTTACCAGGCTTTAAAATAGGAATAATAATTTGGGTCTTCCAGTTGTCAGGAACAATACCATTGAGATATATATGATTAAGGATATTAAGGAAGTAAGACTTAGAGGATTGGGAGGACATGAATATAAAAGAATAGGGTATGCCGTCAATGCCGGGCGCTGAATCCTTGAGTCGCTCAAGTACACAAGTAAGCTCGGCCAAAGAAAAAGGATCATTAAGTTTGTCACTGGGATCAGGAGGAAGAGGTGCAGGAAAACAATCTTTGGAAGGAATAGTTGGGGGAGCTAAGCTACAAATGAATTCATGGAGCCAGAGGTCAATATCATTGGAGGATGGGCTGGGTAAATTATGCAGAGACCTTCGATAAATTTTTAACTTTTTCCAGACAAGAGAAGGAGGGGAGCAAGGGGATAGGGATTCACAGAAGTTAGACCAGCCCTGAGCCTTTTTCTTAGAAAGAATCCTCTTGGATCTTGCAGAAGAATTTTTGAAGCTTAGATAATTTTCTAAGGTCGAGTCCGATGCAAAAGTGACTTCATCTGCATTGCGTTTCCGAACCGCTTCTGTGCATTCAGCATCCCACCATGGAGGAGAAGGAATTTTGCCTAGAACTGTATTTTTGAATGGAATCGACAGATCTGCAGCAGCTACTAGTGCATCAGAATATGCACTGTATACTGATAGATAATTGGTATCAGATAAAACACAGGAACTAGATGCTATTTTAATATCTAAGTATTCTCTGTAACTGTACCAGTCTGCCTTAGATAGCCTGTATTTCAGTAAAGGCTCAGGCTCATGCTGGGGAGAGAAAGAGTTGTGCCAGATTGACAGTATAGGAAAGTGATCACTGCCATAGGAAAGAGGAAGGATAGACCAAGATATAGTAGGAGATAGGTTAGGTGAAGCAAGGGTGAGGTCTACTGCACTAATGTTATGGTTTGGAGGGACTCTTCTTGTAGAGGAACCATCATTAAGGATGCAGACATTGAGGTCATCAAATAGTTGTAGAAGAAGCATCGAGTGAGCATCTCTATGATGAGATCCCCATAGAACATGGTGAGAGTTAAAATCACCCATTATAAATAAAGGAGAAGGAATGGATAGCAATACTCTACGCAGGTTATTTATAACATTTGCATTGGGATGTGGAATGTAAAGTGAGACAAAGGAAATATTTAGTATTCTGGCGGCGATTATTTGGAAAGAAGAGTCATGGGGAGGGAGTTGGATCTGGGAATAAGTTAAGGATCTTTTGACAAGGAGAGCACAACCAGCCCAACCATCGTCTCTGTCCTCTCTAAGGCAGGTGTAGCCTGGTACCCTAAAGGGTAATCCAGGCCGCAACCATGTCTCAGAGACGGCAAAAACAAGGGGGCTGTGATAATTTATTAAATAAATAATTTCATTTTTCTTATGTCTGATGTTTCTACAATTCCATTGTAGAAATTTGGGAGCCATTGTGGGAACTAAACTGAGCAAATAGTTGTTGTAGCAGGGAAAAGACATTAGGGGGAAGTGTGTCACTAAATTTCTGAGAAATGTTAAGGAGAACAGAAAGGAGCAGTTCTATAAGATTATCATTAGGGGAGGGAGAAGAGCAAGACTGCCTAGGAGGCGATGGTGGATCATGGGTAACAGGGTAAGAAAGGGCACATCCATTGGGAAGTTGAGATTTAGGAGATTGGGTTAAAATAGAGTGGGCATGGAAGTCATAACCCTTTCCTTTTGGGGAAGCAGGCTGGCGGTCAATATAGACTGTTTTTTTGTAAGATCTTACAGGAGGTGGGTGAGCAGGAGGGTTATCAATTTTAGGAGTATAATTTATTGGGGACTTAGCTACATCGGCGAAGGATCTACGCACAGGACGAAATCTCATGGCCGCTTCAGAGAAAGATATGTTCTCCTCTGACATGACCAATTTTATGGATTTTTGCCTCAAATGCTCAGGGCAATTATGGTATGTGGCCATATGGTTACCGGAGCAGAATATACAGATGGCTTCTTGTTCTCGGACAGGGTATTTGTTGCCACTGTGCTGTTGGGTACAACAGAAACACCGAGGCTCGGATCTACACTGAGAACTGACATGGCCAAAGCGACAGCATTGACGGCATTGAATCGTGGGAAGGTGATAGAGGGAGACAGGAAGGGAAGAATTAAAACAAAATACCCTTTCGGGGAGGAAGCGACCTCTGAATGTCAATACCACAGTTGTAGAGGGAGTCCATTCTGTGATACCATTCTGTACAATCTTCTTATTTAGGCGACGTGCCTTAACGACCTGTTAACAGTTTTCTGGATATTGTAAACCTGAAATCAGCTCATCCAGTGACCAATCTGTAGGGATGTTCTTCACAACTCCCATACGGGAAATTTGGAATTTAGGAATTGATGCTGTCAGATTATTTTGAGTTATAACATCAGATTTAATAAAATGGTTAGCCAAGTCGGCAGTGTTAAACATGACAGACATTTTAGCTCTCCCTACAGATTTAATACTGCCCTGAACAATGCCCGAGACATTGCTCTGGAACAGTATTTTGGCTAGCTTCAGGGTCGGCATAGATGAGTTGGTGTTACCAGAGATATATACAAGGAAAGGAGCCTTATCAGTACCAGTATATAAAAATTTTTCGTCGTAGTCTGGACATGTATACACGTCCTGAATAGACGAAGCTGGCGAGGAATTTTTTTTATGGTTCATATCAATTTCTGCATCTAACGGACGTTTGAGGGACTTTTTATTTGAAGCCTGGGGAGGCTGGACTGAATCATCGCTCAAAGGGCGAAGACCACCACCTCCATCTGGAGGCTCATCCTCCCCAACCTCCATACTACGGGATTATTTTTGTTAGTTTATTTAAATCTACCTACTATTAATAAAAAAAGTGTTAGTAATTCAAATAAGTTTTATTAATACAAATGAATACAAAAATTTGACGATCACAATACCAATCACCACATACCTGCCTATTACTAACTATAAAAAGCACTTAATAAGAGTATCAGTATTATTGAAACGAGACTGCCGCGGACGCGTGTATATCCTATCACAACGACGGGCCGAATCTGAAAATTATTCATTAGTGACAGATGACAGAATCACTGACGTCTATTATACGTCAGTGGACAGAATATAATAGTAGTAGATTATAATATTGTGGATAAAGAACGAATGCTTTTAATTTAAACAATTAGATTTTTTATTGTTATACACTACTTCATTCGTACACCATTCTGAGCATTTCATTATACATAGTGCTATAATAATAATAATACTAGCCCTGTATTAAAAATTGTCCCATTGCTGGGCACGGGCCTCCTCTACTAATGAGAGGGGTTAGGCCTTAGACTACCACGCTGGCCTAATGCGGGTTGGTAGACAAATCGGCTATATGACAACATTGAAAATACACTGCAAATTATGGTCATCCTGTTAGACAATAGCTTAAAAAACCATATTTTACTTAATTTTAAACAAAATAATGTATATTTTTTGCAAATTAAACTAAAAAAAAGGTACAACTTTTTTTATTTTATATGAGATGTGAACACTCCGTGATCGGTTGCAACTCTGGTGACGTCACACGCAAGTAAACATAGTTTCTTCGAGTGATTTTATTTCGCGTTTTACGTTTTATGGGTGATACATTCTATTGTTGATCTATTTTTGAAGCAGTTTTATGATAATTGTTGATAAAACAATTATCATAAAACTTAGCTTTGCTTATCATTATTAGCTTGTATACTTGCATGTGACGTCACACGTGTCATATGATCAGCGCCATTACAGCAATAGCGTTTTTGCCAGGGTTTTGGAGATGATTGATTTTTATTAAAAATACAGTAGATTTCCCGGAAATATCAATATAGTGTGCTTATTATGTAATAAATAATAGTTTTAAATCATTTTCGAAAATTAGTCAAATAGCCTAGGTATTGGAAAATAATACGTTTAGGGCATCCTTAGGTGTTAGGGGGCTTATGAACCACCCCACACATGGAGACAGGCCTAAAGGTGGCACTGCGCAAGGGTGGTTCCAGCTGAGGCCAGGGAGCTTCTCTTCCCAGGAAACTGGAGCCATCACGCAGGGTTTTATTGGTATTGCTTCTAGATGTTAACTTCTTTCCCGGGCAGCTCAATGCTGGTCGTAGAACCGGTGTGCCCAACATAACTGTACCGCCTCCCCCCAAGTGGGCAACTATCACTATATAGTATAGTGATAAATTTATCACTAAACTATATAATCGATTTTACCCGCGACAAAAAAAGTCTAAAGTTTTTTATGGTTTTGACGAAAAGTGCTACTTTTTCAGTTTAAATATTCCGTAAATGTAATTATGGGGTTCTGATATTCGGCAGTGTATTGCAAAAAAATTATAATCTCAGCCCTATTTTTAACCGACTTCAAAAAAAGGAGGAGGTTCTGAATTCGACGTGTATTTTTTTATGTTTGTTACTTCAGAACTCCGTCATTTATTGACCGTTTTGGAAAATTCTTCTTTAATTACAGAGAATATGCTTCCAGATTGGTCCCATAGAGTTTTTATTAAAATTGGTTGAGTAGTTTGGTTTTAAAACAAAAATAACTTGAAAAAATATGTTGTCCGAATATACGAAACTGCGAATTTTGCTTTTCTCTGTCATTTTTAGTGGTGTTTTCTTTTGGTACTCTATCCAACGTACCTAATTTATATTTTTACCACTAAAAAGCAAAAAATAAATTATTACTTTTTAAATAAAAATAAAACCGTCTTCAAAAAAACCCAGAATCAACAAAGTAATTGGTTAGATTTACATCAATTAATTACATAAAATTTAAATCAATTATTTTTGGAGTCGGTGCCGGTGTTGTTTATTTTACTTTTAGATTCATAAATACCAACTATAGATCTATTTTATATTCTTTTGTATGCCTGATTATTCTGTTTTTTCCATGTTTTGGCTGGCACCGACTCCAAATATTTGATTTAAATTGTATGTACTTTTTGTTGAAGTTGTGTTCGGGTTTTTTTGAAGACGGTTTTATTTTTATTTAAAAAGTAATAATTTATTCTAATTATTGTCATACATAGAGGATTTTTTATTTGTCAATAAGGGGTAGGTACATACTTTGGTTAAATCATAGACATCGAGAATGGACTGAGAGTTTCTATCCAGCTATAATGTGAATACCGACAGAAAAATGTGAGAGAGATAAAGCGCGGAACGTCATACGTCACAGACTTGCAGGAGCGAAAAGGAGCAGGCATTAGCCCCACAGTCGCTTTGTCTCTTTCTACAAAGTAGTCAATTTTGTGAGAACATTGCTCAGCCCATTCTCTACGTCTATGGGTTGAACCTAGGCGTAGCACCGCATGAACAGCAAACGCCTTCCTGAAACGCAGTTTACGTTTGCGCGACGTGTAACTTATTTAGAAGTTCCGAATATCAACGGTTGGAGCGGTCGCGGCCGATCAAGTACAACATCCACCTGACTGGAGATCACATAGAAGAACACAGACATCCGTTTCTATATACATAGGCTATAGTCTGTCGGCCCCACTAATAACCAAATAAAAAAAAAACATAGGATTCAGGTTGAAAATATAAATAGCCCCATAGAGAACATAGAAATTGTATTGAGACGTAAAAGTTCGTAATAAAGTCAGATTTATCATACTTTTAATTATAGCAATTCGTTCAGCAGACTTCTCAGGAATTTCATGGAACTCTACGAAACTTTTGTGATACCCGCGTAGGGTACCAGTAGATCAATAAGCCGAGTACAATATGTACACTTATGTACCTACTTGCGAGTACATATTTAAATAAAATAATGAATGCAAGCGGTAATCATTTTGCAGACGGAAGCTTGATCAACAATCAACAGTTGCGATTATTTAGTTTGAGCTCTGGATATATATTTTTTTTTCAACTCCATATCAGAGTTAGCAAATGACAAGCCATGAAAATATTACAAAATCATCTTGTGTAACTGTCTAGCGGGTGAATTTTCTCCCGGCAGATGGGTATAATAATTATATTTCCCCTATTTGCAAAGGAAGGGGTCCTGGTAATCACCTCTTCATGTTTTATTGTTTCAACGAATACTGCCCGACTTAATAAACATTAATTAAGTTGACTCATTTTCGGGTAGAAGCTCAATGGTACTTTGCAATATTTTATTATAAGGCTAGGTCTCTGTTGAATACTAAAAGATATTTGTGTTGCCCAATACATTCGTTTACTAAGTTGAATGTTTTATATTTTGTTCAATTAGTGTTTCACAAAGGTAGTAAACATGTAAGCTAGGTAGGGATCAGTTGCAAACAAACTTTATGCCTATAATAATGGGCCACTTGGAAAATTATACGACATTTTAATTTAAATTAATTTCGTATGAAAATATATGTAAACCATGGCTTCATTCTCCAGTTTCGCCGTTCTTACATGCTATTTTTAACTTGAATGTTATAATAATACTAGCCCTGTATTAAGCATTGTCCCACTGCTGGGCACGGGCCTCCTCTACTAATGAGAGGGGTTAGTCTTAGTCCACCACGCTGGCCTAATACGGGTTGGTAGACTTCACATACCTTCGAAATTCTTATAAGAATTCTCAGGTATGCAGGTTTCCTCATGATGTTTTCCTTCACCGTTAAAGCAAGCGATAATTAACATTTTAATACACACATACATTTAGAAAAGTCAGAGGTGTATGCCACTTGGGTTTCGAACATACGACTTTAGTCTTGGCAGTCCGTACCGCAACCAAATAGGCTATCGCTGCTATGCTGCTACTTTAATGTTACGCAAATAAAAATGATATTGGCTTTTATTTTACTCCCTACTTTTTTTTAATATCCTTATAGACACGAGTGATTAAATCTTGATTAGAATATTTCTGTAATTATTCTTAAAATATTATCTTTAAACAATTTGTATTTGAAATTCTCATACACGTGACTTATGAGTCATAGTGCCTACGGTTTATTACACTAAAAAGTGCTGTGATATGCTAAATATACTGACTTAATTAATTTAAATCTGTATAATATATATAAAAGAAGAAACTGACTGACTGACTGACTGATCGATCAACGCACAGCCAAAACGGCTGGGGTTAGAGATTTGAAATTTTGACAGTAGGTACCTTTTATGACGTAGGCATCCACTAAGGAAGGGTTTTTGGAAATACCACCCCTAAGGGGGTGAAATAGGGGATGATAGTTTGTATGAAAATCCGTCATTTTTGAAGTTAAGTTTATGAAAATTAGTATTTGGCCTTACAGTTAAAAATTAAAAACACATATTACAGGGTTTTTGGAAATTCCACCCCTAAGGGCGTTAAATAGGGTAAGAAAGTATGTATGAAAATCCTTCATTTTTGAAGTTAAATGCATGAAAATTGGTATTTTGTAGTGTATACTTTTTGTCTCAAACATGACATCCACGCGGGCGGAGCCGCGAGCAACAGCTAGTAATTAATAAATCTTCCTCCACGTTGAATTTCTATGACGCTGTTCGACATTAGTTACGTATTTTTAGGTCAAAGTTATAGAAAAAAGTTTTAAGCAAAAAAACTTTAAACTTTGCTTAAAACTTTTTTCCATAGCATCCAGCTACCACATCATGTTTCTCTTTGTAGCCAGTGATACCAGCTCGTTCGAAACGGTCCATTTAATCACCGTAAACCAAGCCTCGCTCTACCGCTCTCTAAACTCTGTAGAATACCCACACAGCTAACACAACACCTAATAGTAATTTATAGGTTCAGAATATTTTATTAAATACTGGGTTGTGACTTTCAGCTTGGACAGAAACGGTATTTATATAAACATTGAGAAATTCTAGCCACCGTAATTTTTTTGAAAATTGACAAATCTGGCAGTTACTTCAACATTTGAAGTCCATTTTAAGGAGTGTGACAGTTACCGTGGATTATACACGACAAGAGTGTCTTAATGGAGTTCACGTTGTATGAAATAAATTAAAATAATAATCTTTATCGATAACTTAGACATATAAAATACATTGATTAAAGGTCAAAACACAGATGGAAAATCCACATAATAAGTAATAAATTAATACGGCACGGGATATTAGGAACAACGTAGGCAAGGGTATAATTACAGCTGGGAAGGGGAAGAATGGAAAGCCGGAAAAGAAAAAGACGGACATATACACTTGTATGCAAACTGCGGCTAGTCGTGGTCTCAGGTCTCGACTTTCGGTCATGCACCACGAAGTCTTTCCTTATCTTAAGATGTATTTCTTTTATAATGATGTCATTTTTCTCTAACGGCGCGCCGCGCTGCGTAAAGTTGCACTTTCAAGTCATTTCGTATTCCGTAGCTAGAGGCGAATTAATTATTTATTAATTTTCATAGTATAACTCTACCGTGTTTAAGTAAGGAGGGAACAAATTTTTTATAGCCGCAAGGGAAGTTATTTTTAACAATGCAAATGGAGTACCTAAATATTAGACAATTTAGAATATAATAGCAGAATATATTTGTTATATTGTGTTTGTACGTACTGTGGTAGTTATAAATGAATTTAGGCAGATGATCAAGTGATAATAATTAGTAAGGACGTCTACCCGTTCGTAGTAAGGTCGCGAAGTTAACTAATAAGGTAGTTTAAAAGCTTAAAGTTAGATGCATAAATCATAAAAATTCTTCTTGGAGCTACCAAGAAATTCCATAGAATTGTGCTGAACCATAGACGTGAATACGGGTAGAAAAATGTGAGAGAGATAAATCGAACGTGCAGCCAGCAATTGTTTGTCTTAGGCTTTTGATTGGTCTACGAAATTGCAGGAGCGAAAACAAATAAGTAGTCACTTTGTCTCCTTCTACAATTTTGTGAGGATATTGCTCAGTCCAGGTGTTCAGGTCAGTAGCCGGCAGTGAAATAGGTTCGATTCCCGCACCGAGGCAAATTTTTGTGTAACAGACAGATGTATGTTTCGGGTCTGGGTGTTGTGGGACCATAGTACCTCATAGTTCTTGATACCCACGATACAGGTTTGACATAGTGTGGGACAGAATTATTGTATTTATTTTATTATTTATTTAGGGAGCCGCTTATGATTTGTTGAATATGGTTTATATCTTAGTACGTTTATAATTTAGGCATTATTAAGGCAGGAAAATAGAAATTAAAGAAGTACCGGAGATTTTCATCATTTCATTTTTCATAATAGGGTAATTACTAGAGTTGCCTAACTATCGATAGTTTGGCTATCGATAGTTGACCTCGAAAACTAGTAACAATATCGATAGTGCTATCGATAGTATCGAGGCTATCGATACTATCGATATCACGAACTAACTAATACTATTGATTGGAAGCAACAGTATCGATAGAATCGATACTATTACATGATAATACTATCAATAGTATCGATAGTATCGTTTTTTTTAAGTAATACTACCGATACTATCGATAGTATCGTTTTATTAAATCAAAAAACTATCAATACTATCGTAATAGATATTTACTAGCTATGTAATTGTAAACTATTGATAGCGTGAGCTATCGATACTATCAATACTATCGATAGTATTACTTCAAAACATATACCGGTCTTCGATAGTATCGATACTATCGATAGTATTGATACTATCGGAGCTAATACTATCGATACTATCGATACTATTTTTGTATATCAATACTATTGCCCTGTATCATATTATCAATAGTATCGATACTATTGATAATATCGATACTATCGATAAGCTATCGATACTATTGATATGACGTCAAATATCGATAGACTATCGATAGTTTAGCGATAGTCGACTATCGATAGGCAACTCTAGTAATTACATACTTGGAACATTAAAAAATACAGGTAGGCGATGTCTGAGAGCCACTTACTTGTAAAGGGCGCAATATTTTTACTACGCGGTAATAGAGACAAGCTGTACCTACAACTCGTTTTTATATTAAAGCGAAAAATGCAGTCCCGCGAATGCTGCATAAACCCTAATTCGTGTGAGCTAATTTGAGTCAGTCTGAAATGCACACGGCACTGGAAAATTGTAGTGTAGTTATGAAAAAATATGCATAATAAGTTACTCATGAGAAAGCGTGGACATGCACCGAGGCGTGTTGGTGCATTAATGTCTTACAACTTAATGCAAACAAACACATGGACTTTAATCAAATTCTAAAAGTTGACGACCGTCGCGATATTCTTTATGCCTACAATTATATTTATTTTTAGTTATTTTTATATTGAATGCACTATGCATTGCAGAATTCCAATCTTGAACGCACTACGCTGAAAAAGGCGCAACAAACTGACAAGCAATGGATATCCATTATTTGGGATAATCATTTTATTTTTGTAGGCTTATTATAGGTTTAAGCCTAGAAAAATACGTCTATGAATATCCTACCACCAGATAGGATATTCATATCCGCCTGGATAGCGACGTGTAGGTAAAACCCACACGTGTAGGTAAAACACACAGCCGGGATCAGCCAGTGTACATCCAGTTTTTGTCAATGTTTGGCCGTTTTGTTGTCTTCTGAGTACTCTGGCACTAGACGCTCGACCGCTTCTTCACCTTCTTCCCATAGCGTAATTGGAAGAAGCAGGCCGACATGATTGTGTTGAGTAGGGGGGGATAGATTTTCTTTCGCTATTTGATACTCTAATTGGACGGCCGCGGCGCTACGCTTACCATCAGGTGCAGTGTGGTCACTTTGCCGTGACAGGATAAAAAAAATGTGAGTAGTAAAAGACACTGAAGTTATTCCTTTTGAATATAACGATATTGAACGTTATTAAGAAAAACATAATATTAAAATTTGTCGCGTTTACACATTTCTTATTCTTTGAGTAAAGTATAAAAATCTGAAAGGCTTTGT
Source organism: Laothoe populi (assembly GCA_905220505.1). Classification (NCBI taxonomy): domain Eukaryota; kingdom Metazoa; phylum Arthropoda; class Insecta; order Lepidoptera; family Sphingidae; genus Laothoe; species Laothoe populi. The sequence goes on from HG992148.1 coordinate 15,766,663, forward strand.
GTCGTCGTTGTTACTAGGACCACTTGCCTATAAGATATGCGTATATGCGTAGAGCTTCAACGTTTTCATTTCTGTTTTAAAATAATATTTGATGGTATAATTAAATTTTTATGTAACTGACGTGAAATGCAGTTGCCGATTTACCTTAGCTGCTGAATTTCATAACTTAACTACTTGTTGGTGGTAGGATTTTCATATCCACCCGGATAGCGACCACCGTGCACAGGGTGTGAACCCGCCATAGTGCAAGTCTGTCGCGTTCCGGGATCAGCCAGTGTACGTCCGGTTTTTGTAGGGGGTCTAGATTTGGGGTATGTTTAGCCATTTTGCGGCCTTTTGAGTACTCTGACACTAGATGCTCAACCGCTTCTTAACCGTCTTACCCGTGGCGTAGTGTGAAGATGCGACACAGCAGGCTGCCATGATTGTGTTGAGTAGCGAGGGATAGACTGTCTCCCGCTACTCGATACTCTAATTTGATAGTTGTGTATGCAAAAGACATTAATATTGTAGTCTCTTTACAGACTCTTTAATGAAATTTTTGAAGTTATTTTTCTTCGGGGAGTAAAATTCCATATTGGTCCTAATTGGACTCTAACGAATACATTGAAAACATTTTTTTTTATTAAAGCCAATTTTTATACTTTTATGAGTAAGATTCTTTAGGCGCTAATAGAGGGTAACAAACAGATATTTAAAAATAATAATAATATTTATTTCAGATAAACAGCCATTCTTTAACATAATATATTATAAGACTAACGGACGGAGAATTATTTTAAGCAGGTATCTGAATAAAGCTCGATGAGTCGTCATCTAGTGGCACACCAAAGTGCCGTCTAATCTATGACCCACAATCGACACAAGACGGTTAGGGCTGCCGCGCACTGTCTGCATTATGATGATGAGATGCTGTTCATTGTCACAGTATTGCGTAGAAATCAGGTACACCCCTAATAACATATTCGATGCACTGCAGAAACTGCGTATGAAAACTGAACGCAACTCAACTTAACTGAAAATTGAATACTAAGTATTAAAGCTTTTTTTCTCAAATTTATATTTTTACTTCTTTCATGTTTACTTAAGTGGATGACGTTATTCTTGTGATATATGATAATTTATTAATCAATTCAATGCATAGTATTAATATAGTTTGTACTTTACTTGGGGGTAATGGTTATGTGCTTAAATTCATATTTAGTTAAGAATCAGTACTAATTAACGTAAAGTTACTCTATGATATAACATATGTAATAAACTGATTAAAGATATACACATGTTAACTTGCTGTATTTACAGAATATGAAATATTCAACATCTTTAAGAGACAGCTGCTCCTATATGCTATATTTAAATTACTTCCCCTCAAAGCGGGATTACGTTAAAGCGAGGTTAAGAGGTAAATTTCACTTATGGCTTCCCCGTCTTGTAATTTCTTTAACTCAACCACTCAGCGCTTTCAGCGTGCCAATGTATGAGCGAGATAATAATATTTCGTTATTAATCTACTACAGTATCGCAATAATGTATAGAGATTAATAAGTTGTTATAATAAGAGGTTTGGTTGTTCTGCATTATGGATTTGTTTTTAATGTGTATAAAGTACATAAAAATTGAATATTTTTAGGCATTAGTTACCGGTTGAAAAAAGCTAAGTTGACGTATTTCAGGCTACAGAAATTTAGATTTTTTTTATAATTTCAGACTACAGACCTAGCAGTCTCCTTCTGCGACATTATCCTCAGCCAGAAGTTGGCAAGACGCTGCGACCTCTTCGAATGCATAATATGAGAGCGCTGCGCTTGTCGTCCAAGGTTAGTCATGCCAGTGACATGACAGTTATCACAATGGTGACGAGAGACTTTTTTACATAGGTACTCGCCAAGATATTTAGAGCCAGTGGGCACCTGTGTCAGTCGAAACGTGACCTCGCCGTGGTGCCTGTCCAACCCCGTGTCGACGACAGGGTGCACGGCAGCGACAGCCTTGAGAGCAACCCTCAGATTCTCCAGCCTGATATTCCGCTACTCCATGGCAACACCGCGGTTAGTCGCGTCATATTTTTATGGCATTTACTTTTTTTTTTTTTTTTTTTTTATCCTGTCACGGCAAAATGACCGCACTGTACCTGATGGTAAGCGCAGTACGGTCCAAATAGAGTACTGAGTAGCGAGAGACGATCTATCCCCGGCTACTCAACACACTCATGCCGGCCTGCTTCTTCACACTACGCCATGGGCAAGAAGGTGAAGAAGAGGTCGAGGGTCTAGTGTCAGAGTACTAAGAAGGCCGTAAAATGGCCATTGTACCCCAACTCCAGACCCCCGACAAAAACCGGATGTACACTGGCTGATCCCGGAACGCGACACACTTGCGTGTGCCACTATGGCGGGTTTTTCGCCCTGTGTACGGTGGTCGCTATCCGGGCGGATATGAATATCCTACCACCAGCAAACTTACTTGTATTAGTGTGATGTCCCTAGGTGTTATTTCTGTATTTAAATTTATTTTCCCGTTGTGAAAAACGGCGGATATGGCATTCGTTTCCAAATCTCACGAGAATAATCCGGTCGAAACCTACGCCGCCTCAAAAGAGATCGTGCTATCATGAACTACAGGTTCTGTGGCATGCGCAAGAGAACGATATAACAGTCCTCAGTGGCTGGTAATTGCCATATGACAGCCTCCGTTTCGCAGCATGTGAGTAGCCGTGTGAACGAGAGGCCGTGGGTTCGATTCTCGCAACCATACAAATGTTTGTGTGACAGACAGATATTGGTTTCGGGTCTGGGTGTTGTGGGATCGTAGTCCCTCGTAGTTCTTGATTTCCTCGATACAGATTTGGCCTAGTTTGGGGTCAGAACTATGTGTATGACTGTTGGGTGTATTTATATAGGATCACACTATAGAATACTTTATATTTTACTTGTATGGTGTAGTGTTCGTGGGTAAGTATATGGAATTAGTTTTCAATACCTTATTATTTTTTATAACAAAACTGTCCAAAATTTTATTTATTTGATACCAAGGTATAAAATTTGCTTATATATTGCTAATAATATGCCCATGAAAATGAATAAATACAGGACAAAGGTTTTTTAAGCCTCCGGCTATCTGTTCAACGGTTATAATATTGGTGAAAATGTTGATTTTGCTGTTCTATAAAACATATCATGTAAGCTGCACATATCATTCGTTTTCTATAAATTAGTGGTTTGGCCCGGGTGAGCCATATCATTCACTCTGTAGGAAAATTTGGGTACGCAAAAAACTTTAATCTATCAATCAGTATCTAAGAAATGCCGCCGAGAGCGATAAGGCCGCCAATTGTACTTTTAATTAATTTTTGCAGTTTTCCTATATTGTGTATCTGTGTGCAATAAAGAGTATAAATAAATAAATAAGAAATGAAAATTATACATACATACACCCACATTTCACAGAGCTTTTTCCTGTCCCATGATGTGATAAGGGGTGAACCTATCGCCATACCAGGCGCAATTCCAGACTCCGGGCTGATACTGAGTATTTCGAGGTAGAAAAACCTAAGACCACTGTAACCCGTAGATCGAACGGGTGACCTCAGCACAGAACACACACACAGCACGTACCGCGTACTCAAGTACAACTGCGCCGCCGAGGAAGTCGGGCAGGAATAAATAAAAATTATTTCTGGTTTTTTTTTATAGCATAGTCCGACTAACGAGCCAGTGGGTCACCTGATGTTAAGTGATCTCCACCGCCCATGAACATCCACAATACCAAAAGTGTCATGTATGCGCTGTCGGTCGTAAAAGGACAGGAATAGGGATTAGGGAAGGGAAGGGGGAATCTGGGCCTCCGGATATCTCACTGACCATACGAAACCCGACAGTGAACTGTCACTTTACGTCTACAGCATGGCTCTACGACTTCTAAATGTGGATGCAAGTATCTATGTCGAATACATGTTTTCAAATACATAATCAACTTGTAATCTCAATAGGTTTTTAACACCAAGCTTCCTTATAATGGCTCGGCATAAAAAGGTAAATGGCAGTTTGGAAGTAGGTCAGGATTGGTGAATAAATCTAGATTGGGCGTAATGTGTGTCGACATTACGGTCCCGGGGGAAGGTGGCAGGTCACGCATCTGGACACATCGATAGATAACATTACACCGCGCCGAAAATAAATCTGATAATGGGGACAGCCGTCGACACTAGCTGATACTAAGGTTTCGATTCGAGCCATCTGCTTCGAAACGAGTGTTTTATTACCAAGACGATATTAAATTGAGTTCGAAAGTTATTGAAAGAGTACAATAGTGATATCAAATAACATACTAGCCCTGTATTAAACATTGCCCCACTGCTGGCCACGGGCCTTCTCTACTAATAAGAAAGGTTAGGCCTACAATACAATACAATACAATAGTGATAGTTAGTATGCATTAAAATATAATCTATGAAACACCTTAATTGTTTGCTAAGACCATTTTTTAGTACTTAGCTTCGACCGCAGCATGTACGTGTATACTATGAACGCATGACAGACAAAATAATAATTTCAGATAAACACAGAAATTATTCATACGCACTCACTCACGCTTGTAATTCCCGAAGAAGTTAGGCAGTGTAGCTAGTACATCAACATTTCGCCAAGCCTTTTTTGTGGGGGAGAAAGCAAGCGGAATGAGAATAAAACGGTTATGCTGGACTAGCTGGTCTTACGACTCAGCATTCCCTCGTCCGGATGATGGATCTAGGTTGCCGCTGGGCCGAGTCCCTACTCCCAACACCATCAGCTAAAACCCCGCAATTGCCATCTTCGGCGCTTACGGAGCGATCTCGGGGTATTCTAAGGAGTGCTAGAATTGCTGCCGAAACCGCCACTGCGCGGCGCCGCATAGCAGCCCATCTCCATGGGGCTTAGGAGCTCCCGCGCACCGAACAACGACAGCGAACGAGGCCTTACCACCCGCGCTGCCGTCCATCTCGGGGTAGCACGATGCTCCGAAATTGAGAGTGCATCGATACGGGTTGGCATAGGGGCGAGCCTATCGCCATACCGGGCACAACTCCAGATATCGAACTTATACTGAATATTTCGTGATAGATATAAACCCCGTATCACTTTACCCGACTTGAGAATTGCACCAGAGACCTCAGCACAGCAGTCATACGTTTTACAACTGTGCCATAGAGGCAGTCAGAAATTATCTACAGTAAAATATACGAAACTCCATTCACACATTGCAAAGTTCGAGCTATGGAACTAGGGATGAAAGAAGGCGGTCCTATACCTTAATGATGGCTGCAGGCCACGCTCTATTGTGACGCAAGCTCGCTCATGGACCCCGGAAAATTATTGCAACTAAACTTGGTAGAAAATTTTCAAGCAAACATAAAACCCTGCTAGTTGTACAATTTAGATTTCACGCGCAACATGTCTCAACTTTAATGTTACTAACTTTTTATTCGTTTGTTATTTTTTATTTGCATACGAAACACGTATTATGCTATACTCGTATGGAAATACGCCTACATAATAGTATCGATTTATTAAGTTAGAGCTACGCTCATGGCATTCGTTGTTAACGATTATTATTATTAAAAACATGAATATTCGAAATACGGTGGCGCAGTTGAAATTGCGCTTGCATTACGACTTCTGCGCTGAGGTCTCGGGTTCGATCCCCGGGTCGGGTAAAGTGATATTGGGTTTTTCTATCTAGAAATTGTCAGTATCAACCCGGAGTCTGGAATCTGTGCCCGGTATGGCGATAGGCTCGCCCCCTATCACATTATGGGACCGAAATTTGGCGAAAAGTGGGTGTACTTGTTACACCTCTGCCTACCCCTTCGGGGATTACAGGCGTGAGTGTATATGTATGTATATTTTTTTTAGTAACAATGGCACAGGGGAGAAGTAAACAATCTGCTAAGGCTGTTGTAGCGGGATTGACCTCGACTTCCAGGACACACTTCCGGCTTTCATAGGGATAATCGTACTAATACTAATATTATAAATGCGAATGTTTGGATGGATGGACGAATGGATGGATGTTTGTTACTCAATCACGCTACAACGGCTGGACGGATCTGGTTGAAATTGATAGAGATAGATTACAGTGTGGAATAGAACGTAGGCTACTTTTTATCACGGAAAAAATTACAGTTCCCGTGGGATAGTTCAGTTTTTCACAGAGCAAGGTATTGACATAATTTTGCATAGTGGCAGTTAAGGGATCAGAAAATGACATAGGCTACTCTTTTTATCACAGAAAAATGCACGCTTGGTATGGGATAGCAAAATATATAATCGTATAAACGCTTAATATGCCTCCATGAATTTGTATACCTTTTCTTCCCATAATAGCCACCACGCGGGCAGAGCCACGGGCAACATCTAGTAATATTATATTTTAATATGTTATCTATTTTTCTTTAAGTTTGCAATGCACTCATGGTTCTCTTGTTTTTTTTTATTCTGGCAGGGCAAAGTTACCACACTGTACTGTACTCACGTGATTGTAAGCGCAGTTCCATCAAGTAGCGAGCGACAATCTATTTGATTGTGGTCAATGAATGATCACATACCATTCAGAAATCTGCTTTATTTTTCACTCACTTCGACCATAAAAATCTGGAATGAATACGAAATGTTAAAATAATAGCATTGTGTAATCATATATTATGCTGAAAAACAACCGCGAAAAGGAAAGGCTAATGTTAACACACTTTTCACAATATAAACATTGATGATGCCAGTATTTTTATTCGTTCGTTAAATGAAAGTTATTTTAGGTATTTTTTGCTAAATATGTTTTTATAGCAATTAAACGACGCCGCTTGGGCGTGGTTTATAACATTTATAACCAAAAAATTTATAGAATATTGTGCCGATTTTGTTAGCATATCTATTCTGAATTATTGGTTTCAGTCTCACAACACCCAGACCCCGGACACAAATATCTGTCTGCCACACAAACATTTGTTCCGGCGTGGGAATCAAACCAACGGCCTCTCGTTTCACAGCCGGCTACTCGCCAACTGCGCCAAGGAGGCTGTCAATAATAATGAGTACACACATAGCTCCGAATGGTCAGAGATGTTTGCCATTTGAGCTGGTTTCAAACATGGCACTTTTATCTCGGCAGTCTGTACCCACCAAGCTATCGCTTTTACAATTTTGTCTTTCGTAGGTACTTAAAATTATTTTCTTAGCTCGGTGTTGGTGATCCTCAGGCCGTGTTATTTTGCAGCAATTTTTCTCTGCCGCGCCTCGGCTTCCTCTTTTTTAATTAAGTGAAACTAAGAGGCTCTTTTGTTTCGTTGGCCGGGTCCGCTCGCTAATTGCCCGCCAGTCAGTCACTTGTCATCAACAACGCTTTATTTGCCCACTTGTGTTTATAAAACAAACCTCCTAAGCTTTAGGGAAAAACTTAAATAAACAGTACCTACTATATTAAGTTATAACATATATAAAATACAAAAAAATATTCTGCCTATGCCCGTTATAAACTTTGAAACCACTCAATTCAATGCGTGTGTGGTTGAGTATTTTTAAATAGAAAAACCTAATATCACTTTACCCGACCAGGGGATCGAACTCAAGACCACACCACAGCACACAATTTGAATAATCAACTGCACTAAAACTCTGAAATCATCGACTTAATTTAAACTAAGGCAAATGTTAAAAACTTCATAACACTATGCGGGCGGACTGGGCTGGAAAGTAAATTATCTGGAAAACGGCTATGTTCCCTGTTTAGTATGCATTAATCACAACCGGGAGACCACCGGCGTGATTGAAACTAAATCCCCCGGGACCATGCTGTGCTAACCACTGATTACTGACCGCTGTACCTCTGGAACATGGATTATACAATTTAAATCAGAAAAAAGGGATTTCAATTAAAAAAATATATTTATAATCTAATTGAAAGGTTTTGTTTTTAATTTTAATGACAACCCAATATACTATTCCACTGAAGGGTACGTGCCTTTCTCCCAATAGGAAAGGTTAAGGTTTAACCGTACGTAAACCCAATGTACCAAACAAAATGTTAACAAACCAGAGTCGGCCTACATTGTATATACTTAAAAAAATAAAACACACCTCGATTATTAAGCAAAAGATTAAAAGGATTTTTCACAATTAAATTAAAAATATACCTGGAAATCTCCATGCATAAAATGCAACTAAAAATGAATGTAGCAATTTTCCAACTACAAAACAATAAACAATCCTCTGGCACAATAAGAGTAATTACGAGCATCCACCTGGAACGTTGCAGGGTAATAAATCCATTTAGCACTGAAGGGGCGCTGATTTCTACTGCAAAAACCAAAGTGATATTCGCGAGCCAATTTAAAGTTGCCGTCCTGTATGCAGCTGTCCGTAATCTAATTAGCAAGGACTAATTCCTCGGCTATAAATCCCTGGATACTTATTGCTTACAATGTAGCGTTTTAGAGTTACAAACAAGCATGTATTTGAATATAAGTAAAACTTTACATTACAGTAGGAACACAAGAATTACCTGCCTCGAATGTCCTCTTGGAGATTCTATTGAAATGGATTCTAATAATTTCTTCAAATAATTTTTGTACCACTGTTTAATGTTATAAATAAAAGATAAGTACTACTTCCCAAGTGGTTTTACTTTATATCTACACTCAAAATATCATTTTATTGCTCTAAATATTGGATATTAAATATAACTTAGTTTGCGAACAAAAAGTTAAAATATAAAGGATATTTCAACTTTTTCTTTATTAGATTATCGCGTCAAGCGCCTAACGCGCGCGTCCTTATCGTGCATTTGTATCAACTCTCTACTAAAACCACATGTGATACGCATGCAAAATCACGTGAACAACATTTTTTGTAGGAAATTGACAGTTTATTTCACGTACCAATAGAATTGAATATTAAATCTAGAAATTAATGAAACTTGATTTTAAAAGTAGTTATACCGAGACAAATCATAACAATTGGGTAATAACAACGAAATAATGAGGATGATACATGTATTTTATCATCAATATATAATGATAATACTAGCCCTGTATTAAACATTGTACCACTGCTGGGCACGGGCCTCCTCTACTAATGAGAGGGGTTAGGCCTTAGTTCACTACGCCGGCTTAATGCGGTTTGGTAGACTTCACATACCTTCAAAATTCTTATAAGAATACTCAGGTATGCAGGTTTCCTCTTGATGTTTTTCTTCACCGTTAAAGCAAGCGATAATTAACATTTAATACACACGTAACTTTAGAAAAGTCAGAGGTGTATGCCAGTTGGGCATCGAACTTACACGACACGAAACTTATACGACTTTCGTCTTGACAATCCGTACCGAAACCAACCAAGCTATCGCTGCTTTTCATGAATATAATGACCATTACAATTACTAGTTAAATAAAACAACTAAGTATACAGGCGATCTCTAGGAATTGTCATTTCTAACGTTTAACAGCGAATAGTTGAAATAGATACACAAAATAATTTTAACCTGAAATAAAAACAAGTCAAGCAACAAACAACATATCGAAAAAACTACTAAAATAAAAGGAACATCAACAATAATCAGTGTCTGGCATACAACATATTAAACTTTTTCCACTCAAGCCAGTGAAAGAGAAACGAAGAGTGCTTTTTGTTCGTCTGAAAAAGTGCCGTAATTTATTTTCCCTTGGTGCAATATTTAGTGCTGTCCATTACTACAGTTCGCGACCGAACATTATTCACGCACATCCATCTTTTTTTCTCGGCAGTACGCGCGTGCGGTCTTCCATATTAACTTTTTCATTCATAATAATGTTACGAAATCTTTTCGATATTTGAAATCGTTTTCAGGAAAAATACATTTTAGCCTATGAAGAGTGATACGTCTTTTTACAGCTCACAGTTATGTAAGTTGATAAAACGTGTGTATATTATTTTTTCCGTGTTTTGCTTTTAGTTAAATAAAATGTAATGAAAGGAACACAAATAATTTAAAAACCTGCTGTTCATTTTATTCATAAATCTGTTATCGCCTCTCTCTTTTTTATTTTCATCCACATTCAAAGTATTGATAATTGACATGACAAAACCTTGCAATCGTCATATGTCAAGTAAACAAATGAAAATTCCGTTAAGTTATGCTTTAAGTAGCTCCACAAGGGTTTTGACTACTATTTGTATTGCTTTAGGACCGTATTGAGGATTTTTTTGACCCTTGAGAGGAAAAAATAGCACTGCAAGATTTAAGAATGTCTGGAAAAAGTTAAATTACAATTTTCAATATATTTTATTTTTAATAACATTTCTAACACATCTTTTTCTTGATTCATTGCACCATACGATCTTATACATCCGTTATGTTTACATAACTGAAAGCGCAAAGTGTCGCTACATGTGGCCGTCCGCCGCCGTCGCTTCGCTATAATGCGTTATGCACTTAGCTCATTCATCACTAAACGGTGTCATGCAAGTAGCTTATATCAAATCTTACAAATGATAACGCCATTGCTGTGGAGCTTTTGTTTTATCTGTTCTTACTGGGAAGGAAGAGGATGTACTTTTACTACAAGGGGATGTATACAACATGTCGCAGGAATAGCCTCGTTTACGACCCTGCCTTGTATTGACATGAATACCGTAATTTTTTTTGTCTCATGAGAATGTGACTTGTTTAAAATTTATTTTATGTGTGATTTATTTTTGGAATGTAATGACAAACTACAAAAGACCTACGGCTGAGTTTCTTGGTGTTTCTTCTCAGACCAGTGGGCGTTTCCGAAACACCGGTAGACTTAGACTTTTACATTACTATGACATGTAAAAAGTGCCCCTAGTGGCCTAATTTACGAAATAAATGATTTGATTTGATGTTGAATAATGCATACCCTTAAACAGCCCAATTAAACGAAAAGTTACAATGATAATGTACTGAGATTATTCTGTGATGATGACTACCAATTGTACTTTAAATTAATTATTTGGAGTTTTTCTATTTTATGTATTTTAGTGTAAAATAAAGGGTATAAATAAATAAATTTAAATACTACTCACATATTTGAAATTATTATTTGTAAATTACCTTTATTTATTTTCGTAATGGTTTTCAGTAAAAAATTACCTAAAATTTTTTTTATTTTAAAATGAAAATCGATTCAGCAGTTAGCAAACTGCTTCCAGAGTGTGAATGTATTCTGTTTTATTTTATATATTTTATAATACCCTTAAGCAGAAATTTTGTTCATTTTATTATAAATCACGGACCAGGTTTCCATGATAGATGCGACATAGCCCATATATTTAAAGGGGTGTAATTAAGTTATTCCATTGACTGATGGGACGGATCTGACCTCTTACCCGGTTTGACGCACACCAAAAACCCGAAACCTTACGCGCAGGCAATAATAATTTATTGTCAGTACGGCCACCGTAATGTATATAACATTACAGAGCTCAAGCTGAAACTATTATTAAATTCTACTAATATTATAAATGCGAATGTTTGGATGGATGGATGGATGTTTGTTACTCAATCACGCTACAACGGCTAGATGGATCTGGTTAAAATTTGGCAGAGAGATAGATTATTGTTTGGAATAGCACATATGCTTCTTTTTATCCTGAAAAAATGTACAGTTCCCGTCGTATAGTTTAGTTTTTCACAGAGCAAGGGATTGACCTGATTTTTTGCATAGTGGCAGTTTAGGCATCAGAAAAGGATATAGGTTTATTTTTATCCCGGCAAAATGCATGCTTCCTATAGGATAGCAAAATATATAAAGCTGTAATAGCTTAAGATGCCAACTTGTACCAACAACTGTGACTCTAGTCTACATTCATATACGCTCATGTTTGTAATCCCTGAAAAGGTAGGCAGAGGCGCAACCAGTACACCCACCTTTTGCCGGTTAACCACGGTCCCATTATGTGATAGGGGGCGAGCCTATCGCCATACCAGGGGACTAGTGTTATATATATTTTTTAAATGTTATAAACTGATAAATCAAATATGTTCTCGTCACGAAATAAAAAGCTATCATGAGAAAAACGATTTCATGGTTTACAGTAATCTGCTAAAAGTGGGTTACTAAATATTATGTTGTTATGGTAATACGTGTTATTTTAACGCACCTTGTATGTATTGTATTTAAGGATTTCTACGTCTGTAAATACTGCCTAGTAATTAAAGTAACTCAGTGGAGTGAGATCAGTTCTAAAGATATTTATTTATCACAGACCGGGCTGTTTCATTTTATTGTTATTAGCTAGTATCCAGGAAAATGATTTCGGGGGAAAAAGTATAAAGTAAAACGAGGAAAGTAAATATAATTTACTTTGATACTACAGCAGCTGATATTTTAATTATTAATATTATTGTTGTGTATAGCAGTGATTTTCTTGCTGTCGCAGTAAACGTTAAGTGACTTAAAATATTACATAGATACAAAATATAAGTGATAACATTTAAAAAAATATCAGCCTAGTATTGTACGTTGTCCAGCTCCTACGAGCCTCGTCTACTAATGATGGGCCCTAGTCCAGCACGCTGGCTTAATAGGGGTTGGTTCACCTAAGTACCTTTGAAATTCTTATAATAAGAAGAAAGAAAGAGTTTATTTGGTTTTTTCGCTAAAATAAAAAGTGAAGACAAGAAATACAAAAACACAAAAGACCAAAAAGGATCAAACTCAGCTTAGTGCTGCAGCATATGCTACAGCGCTGATTTTCAGTTTGACCTTTTTTTTTTTAATAAATTCCAAAGTTTCCAAATCAAATCATTTATTTAGTAAATTTGGCCAATAGGGGCACTTTTTCCATGTCAGAATAGTATTAAAGTCTACCGATGCTTCAGAATGTCCACTGGTCTCAGAAGAAACACCAAGAAACTAACTACTTCTATTTTTATCATGATACTAGCTGTTGATTCTCTGCATGCCTGTACTCCCACTTTGGCGTTGAAGTCCCCCATGACAACGTTGTAGTGAGCCTTGGAGGTGGTGTGTAAAGCTCTGGAGATATCTTCAAACATACTCTCCACCTCATCATCCAAGTGTGTCGAGGTCGGTGCGTAGACCTGGATAACCTTGAGGCTGTACCTCTCGGTTAACTTTATTATGAGGTACGCTACCCTGCTCGACACACTGGAGATTTCTACAACATTGTCACTGAGAGCCTTGTTGACCAGAAACCCGACGCCGCCTTGGGATGGCTGATCTCCTTCTCTATAGTACATAAGATGGCCTGATTCTAAGGTTATGGTTGTTGATAGGACCAAACGGATTTGGGAGTAGGAATCACAGGGGGCAAATGCTCGTCAATTTCCTCGAGAAAGAGGGGCTTTTCTTGATGAACTCGTTCTTCAAGAAAAAGCCCCAAAGGAAGTGGACGTGGCAAAGCCCCGACACTGTGACAAAAAACGAGATTGACTTCATCATTACGGACAAACGGCGCATATTCAGAGACGTCTCAGTGATCACTAGGTTTAATACTGGAAGTGATCACCGACTTGTGCGAGGCTCTCTGGATATCGACTTCAAAGCCGAGAGATTCCGATTGATGAAGTCCACGCTCAGACCAAACCTACTCCAAACCGTCGTTGGGTCCGAAACATTCCAATTAAAATTGGAAAATCGATTCGCTGCCTTGGAAACCACAGATGACGTAGACCGGAAACTCGAAGAAGTGGTGGAAATCCTCAGGGATGAAGGGACGAAGTTTTGCGAGGCCAAGCGTATGGGAAAAAAGTCCAAACTTTCGGCAGAAACACTTCGGCTAATGGAAGAGAGACGAACAGACCCTTTGTCAGCTTTGTCAGCAAACCAGGTGCGCAATAAAACCATAAGGAAGCTGGTACGACGCGACCTCCGATCCTCTAACACGCTCTTGATTAAAAAATCAATCGAGCAAAATCGGGGGTCTAAGGTGTTCTTCCAGCCTCTGGGTAGAAGCCACCTAACAAAGCTGACAACATCAACTGGACTAGTCGTCGCATCCAAGTCGGAGATCCTGTCGGAAGTTGAAGACTTCTACGGCAAGCTCTACGCATCGCATGCTTCAAGGCCCGTACCCGATACTGAGGATCTTAGAGCCACCTTAACCCGCCACTTCTCAGAAGATCTGCCCGAAATTAGCCGAGACGAGATCGTGATGGCCCTTAAACAGCTCAAAAGTGGAAAAGCCCCAGGAGAAGATGGAATCACAACAGAGCTTTTAACAGCCGGGGGAGCTCCAGCTGTTCAACATCTTCAACAGCTCTTTAATTCCTTTCTTCTCACTGGGAGAACTCCACAGGCATGGAACAGAAGCATGGTGGTTCTGTTTTTCAAAAAAGGAGACAAAACCCTCTTGAAAAACTACCGCCCGATTTCGCTTCTGAGTCATGTCTACAAGCTGTTTTCAAGGGTCATCACGAACCGTCTTGCGCGAAGACTTGACGAGTTCCAACCACCGGAACAAGCCGGGTTTCGAAGCGGTTACGGCACCATAGACCACATCCACACAGTGCGGCAGATTGTACAGAAGACCGAAGAGTACAATCGGCCCCTGTGCTTAGCATTTGTGGACTATGAGAAGGCCTTTGACTCAATCGAAACCTGGTCTGTTCTGGAGTCCCTGCAGCGCTGCCAAGTTGACTGGCGATATATCGAAGTGATGAGATGTCTGTACAATGCCGCAACGATGACTGTACAAGTACAGAACCGGCGTACTACACATATCAACCTGCGTCGAGGAGTGAGACAGGGGGATGTCATATCCCCGAAACTGTTCACTAACGCCTTGGAAGATATGTTTAAGACGCTGGACTGGAAAGATTGTGGCATTAACATCAACGGCAAGTACATCTCTCACTTGCGATTCGCAGATGATATCGTTATCATGGCAGAGACGCTGCAGGACCTGCAAAGGATGTTGAATGGCCTAGCTGATTCTTCTCGTCGCATCGGTCTCCGGATGAATTTGGATAAAACCAAAGTCATGTACAACGAGCACGTTGTTCCGGAACCGATTGCCTTAGATGGAATCCCACTCGAAGTTGTTACGCAGTATGTTTACCTAGGGCAGACGCTCCAACTAGGTAAACACAACTTCGAGAAGGAAATCCAGAGAAGAATTCAGCTGGGCTGGGCAGCATTCGGAAAACTCCGTCGAGTCTTCTCGTCGCCTATACCGCAGTGTCTAAAGACGAAAGTCTTTGACCAGTGCGTTCTACCCGTGTTGACATACGGAGCCGAGACGTGGACACTCACAGCTCGACTGGTCCACCAATTCAAAGTCACTCAACGAGCTATGGAGAGAGCTATGCTCGGTGTTTCTCTGCGGGATCGAATCCGGAACGAAGTTATTCGCCAGAGAACTAACGTTATCGACATAGCTCAACGGATTGGCAAGTTGAAGTGGCAGTGGGCCGGTCATATCTGCCGCAGGACTGATAACCGTTGGGGTAGACTTGTCCTAGAGTGGAGACCACGAATCGGCAAACGTAGCGTAGGACGTCCTGTGACCAGGTGGAGCGACGACATACGCAAAGCGGTGGGCAGTCACTGGAAAAGAAGAGCTGAAGATCGGGCTCAGTGGCGCATCTTGGGAGAGGCCTACGTCCAACAGTGGACTGACACCGGCTGATGATGATGATGATGATGACTAGCTGTTGCTCGTGGCTCCACCCGCGTGGAGGTTATTTTAAGCAGCAGAAGAGCAGAAGTTTACAATCCAAGGAGTTGTCTAGCCTATATTAATCAGTAATAATGTAGCATTCAAATGGTGAAAGAATTTTTGAAATCGGTCAGTACTTTTTGAGCCAATTCGTTACAAACATACATACAAATCTTTCCTCTTTATAATATTACTAGCTGTTGCTCGAGGCTCCGCCCGCGTGGAGGTTATTTTCGGGAGCAGAAGTATACAATCCAAGGAGTTGTCCTCTGCACTGAGGCACCTGTAGCGATTGTCCAGCCTCTCAGTTGTTGTGCCTGAATCATGAGATTGCATCTAAAGAATACCTCATAAGTTTAACCTCATTTTGCCCCTTTCAGGGATGATTTTTCAAAAACGTTGAAACACGTATTTCTTTATTTCCTACCAAAAGCCTAAATATGAATTTTCAGATTCTTAACTTGAGGAATGATAGATTTACCATAAAAATATTGAACTACTATTTGACCCCTTTCAAGGTTGTTTTTTGAGAAAAAAGATAGCCTATGTCTCTCTCCAGGATATAATCTATCTCCTTGCCAAATTTCATCACACTCCGTTCAGCCGTTTAGTCGTGAAAAGGTAACAAACAAACAAACATACAAACAAACAAGCAGAGTTACTTTCGCATTTATAGTATTGGTATGGATATAGTATAGATTATAAAAAAATAAATCACATATAAAATTCATTTGAATACACACATTCCTAAAACGTTTGACATTTAAAAGAAAAAAAAGACTAGGATTGGTATACATATCAACACAAGCCAGAGTTGTAAATGAGGCTATACAACCTGTTAATTAATTGTCATCAATGAGCAATAATAATAGTCCCTTATTAATATGAATTTTATTTGTAGATATTATTAGTTTAATATATTCGTGTTACTGTGGCTGTAAGAATCTTGATTTAAGGTATTCTACAATATATTTCTATAATGATGATAACCAAAATTAAATAATGTGTACGATGTAAGAAAATTAAATACAGTACATTTTGGCGGTATCGTCATTCCCCAAGTTTCTCATAACCCTTGCAATTAAAACGCACCCGAAGGGTTGCACCGCTTTCCGAATTGCAAACACGTCCATTGTTTTAATCTACTTCTCTCTCAGTATCCAGGATATAATACTGAGAGCGTCCTAGCTTCCGTTGATCCGCTTGTCTTGAAACGTGTCTTAGTGTTAGTTTGAAAGTAAGGGTCTTCCTTCTCTGGTTGAGTTCAGTGGAGCGAAATTCGCCTGCGTATACTTGATTGAAATATTAATTTCGAGAGCTCTCTTCTGATGATAGCTTAGGAGTAACCCTACACTAGTAGGTAATAAATTATTATTTAAAAAGTATTATGTCGACGGTTGGTGGGATATTTGTTTTAAGCGAAATTTTTGCGATATTGGTTATACAACATATAACATGATTAATGCACACTCTGAAAGTAGTTTGTTCATAATAAGCGACAGAATCGATATCAACAATTTTTTAATAGACGATTTTTTTTCCAAAAATAATTAACTCTCAGGTAAATAATAGTCACCCTTTAATTTAGCATTCAAGACAAACGAAATTGAGACATAACTCGATGTGATAAAGTCTTTTCTAAATGCAATAATAAACGAACACTTTAAAAAATGAAATAATTAAAATTACGAACTTTATTTCGAAAATTAGTACAAATAATGTCATAAAAAACAATATTTATATTCATCGCAGTCTAATTTCAATACATGAATTATGATTGTAATTGTAATTAATTATTACTTTTAAATTGGGGTGTCTGAGGATGTGCGTTATTTCCGTTACACGTAGTATACATACCTATTTGGAATTTGCGAATTTTTCTTCATGTTTTCAGCAGAGTAAATTTTTTTGGCAAAACAACTGGTAAAATAGGGCTCATTTTCTTTCAGAGATCATTTATTTTAGAAAAGAATGCTCAGAAATGCATGAAGTCATCTGTATATATAAAAGAAGAAACTGACTGACTGATCGATCAACGCACAGCCTAAACGGCTGAGGTTAGAGACTTGAGATTTCGACAGTAGGTACTTTTTATGACGTAGGCATCCACTAAGAAAGGGTTTTAGAAATACCACCCCTAAAGGGGTAAAATAGGGGATGAATGTTTGTATGAAAATCCGTCATTTTTGAAGTTAAATTCATGAAAATTAGTATTTGGCCTTTTAGTTAAAAATAAAAAATATATGTTTCAGGATCATTGGAAATTCTACTCCTAAGGAGGTAAAATTGAGGATGAAGGTTTGTATAAAAATCCGTTATTTTGGAAGTTAAACGGATGAAAATTGGTATTTTATATAGTATACTTTTTCTCCCAAACATGACCTCCACGCGGGCGGAGCCGCGAGCAACAGCTAGTAAGTCATAAAGATGCAGTACGTGCTTACACAAGTAACATATTACTGTTAATAAAGTCCACGCAATAGTCTTTTTATAGTGTCTCGTGTAACTTTTCAAAAATGACCCTTCTAATAGCGTGCTGACCGTCCATATGGTGTATTTTATCTTTTCTGGATTCATTTTACTTGAAGGAAATATACATGGTAATATCACCGTGCCAAAGATATGTAATTACTTCATACATCATAAAACAGGGCCCTATTATACGACGTAATTCTAGAAAAATACATAATGACACCTTATTGTACAAAAATTAACACTTTCCTCGAGAATAAGAAACGCTTTATGTAAAACGTATAGTCTGTTATTAGGTTGATAATCTACAAGTCTTTTTCAGATTATATCGCTACGATGTCGTCTTTACGTCAGTCTGATATATTTAAACCGAACTTCTTCTTTTGGAAAATTTTTGGGATTTGGGGTGGTAGGACAGTGAACAAGAACTACAAATATTATTCATTCTCGTACCTCTTTGTCACGTTTATTGTTTACAACGTACTGCTAACACTAAATTTGATTTACACTCCTTTAAAAATCGAGTTGCTAGTTCGAGAAGTAATATTTTATTTCACGGAAATAGCAGTAGCTGCGAAAGTTCTGATGATCCTTGTTATGCGAAGTCGAATCCTCAATGCGTTTGATTTGTTAGATTGTGAAGAGTTTAACGATGATAATGAAGATAGTAGACGCACTATTGAATCAAATCATTCAGCTTACAAAACCTATTGGAAGTTATATGCTATTTTGTCAAATTTCGCATACTCTTCTCAAGTATTTGCTCCTTTATTCCTTAATTTGGTGTGGACAGCAAAATTAGAATTGCCAATATGCAAATATTATTTTTTGAGTGATGAAGTACGTGATAAATATTTTGTTTTCTGGTTTATTTATCAGTCTTTCGGAATCTACGGCCACATGATGTACAATGTCAATGTAGATACATTTATAGCCGGTCTGTTACTAATGGCTATTACTCAGCTCAAAGTCCTTAAGGCTAAGTTAACAAATTTTAAATTAGAAAGAAAGTATAAAAAGAATGATTGTTTAACGCAAGATAAGATTCAAATAATCCGGCTTAATAGATTATTAAAACATTATCATTGTATTTTAAGGTGAGTATTTAGTATTTTAAATAAATTCATTTTATTTTTCAATGTATTGTAAGTCCTTAATGTGGCACCAGGTTTCAAACCAATATTCTGAATCATTTATAGTAAATTTTAAAATAAATTGTTCATTTATACATAACTATACCATAACTAGCGATCCATCCGGCTTTGCAGGGATAGCAGAGCATACACTAAAAAAAAAACGTTTCGTAATGTCATACCAGCCTATTACGTTCGAGCATGTGCGTTAGATTAATATGTAAATGATGTTCATACTACCTGTAGTATTATATAAAAAGTTATGTGCCAGGATGGCCTTGAGTTTAACGGTAATTTTTAACGAAAATATTTTATTATCGTCTCCTCTTTATGCGGTGTTTCGAACCTTACTCCTAAGCTCCCTGTCGGCATGATTTTTCCGACATCTTCAAGCACCATCGTCATATTTCAGCCAATTTATAAAAAAAGAATGAATTAATACTTTAAGCTTCCTCACAAATCTCTGCGTCTAATGATGAAAATCATATGAAAAACCGTTCAGTTGTTTTTAAGGACATACCGAAGGGACTTTGTTTTATAATATGAGACAACAATTGATTAACTTTTACTCAAGAGTTTGTCCGTTTTACTTCACAGAATAAACTATTTCTAAACACATATCCATTGTATATTTTATTCCAGATATTGTGCGACAATCCAAGATATATTAAGTGTAACAATGTTCGTTCAATTTGGAATGGCTTCAGCCATCGTGTGTGTTGTAATGTGTGGATTACTGCTGGTACGTTGATATAGAGATAGTTACATTGTATAGCTCGTTATATAGCTTTTTTTTTATAGAACTATTACGAATATTGTGGCATTACCGTTTACAAACTTTTTTTATCCTGGCTCGGTAAATTGACCACACTGCACCTGATGGTAAGTGCAGTTAAAGTACCATCCAGTTAAAGTATCAAGTAGTGAGAGACAATCTATCCCTCGCTACTCAACACAATCATGCCGGCCTGCTGTGTAGCTTCTTCATACCACACCTAAAGAACCCAGGATCATAGGAAGGAGGCAAACATGGTAGCTGGCAAACTGTTCCACAGCTGGATGGTGCGGCAAAAATACGAATTTGCGAACCGCTTGGTTCGGGTAGTAGACACCACGAACACTTATTTTTACTTGAGAGAAGTAGCGCAGTATTGTCCAGTATAGGTTTGTCGATCGCATGTTGTGATAGTTTTTAGTTTACCGGACTATAGCACACTATAGCTTCACTGCCGGTTCCTTTAGTATATTATGTATGTTTAATAATTTTAGAGGCAACATTTTAGCCTTAGAAACTGGTGAGATTTTAGGTCCAATTTATATTTGAGTTTGTCAATTAGAAAAAATCCACATGACATGCTTCCCCACACACCATTTCATGTCATGAGATAGAAATAAGAAAAAATTGTTAAATAGTTATAGACATAACTATTTAACAATTCTTTCCACCAGAGAGTTAGAGTACCAAGTAGCGAGACCGCTACTTGGTACTCTATCAAGAGGGCACTGCGCGTACCATTAGGTGCAATGTGGTCAGTTTGTCATGCCAGTAGGAAAAGTCCGGTAGATTGTAGCTGCACTGAAAATATCGGCATGAGCTTAGGCTATGTTTTATTAATTAGGAAACCCATATTTCTTAAGATTGTGAAATTAATTGATAATATTAATTTCAGCCTTCAACAACAGAAACATTAGTGTTTATGGTAACCTATTTTTTTGCTATGACCATGCAAATATTTGTTCCCGGCTGGCTGGGCACACAGCTTAGCTACGAGGTGAGCAGGCGTTGAATTAAATTATTTGTACTGCCTACTGTACTTTGTAATGAAATATCGAAAGAAAAGAAGCTTATAATTAGAAACTTAACACAATAATTTAAATAAATTATTATTATAAAAGAATAGTACTAAAATAAAAACAGGGAAAATATAATTGACTCTTGAGAGGACTGACTGCAACGATATCCTGGTAGAGAATACAAAATTCTACATTAGTAGTTCCAATTTCAAGCCTCAATGAAAACCAATGACACATATTAATATTTTTTCCTTGTTTTGTATACCCACCAGTCACACACATAGTTCTGACCCATATATGGGACTATTGGGTGTATTTATTTATTAAAAGACGTGATCCGAAATTACAGTTATCAAAATATGTTTCAGAGTCAACAGCTAGTATTCGCAGCATACAACTGTGCATGGATACCTCGGTCGATGTCGTTCAAACGGAGTATCATGATTTTCGTGGAACGTGCCAACATTCCGATCCAGTTGACGGGCCTCAAAATGTTTCCATTGTCGCTGGCTACATTTACATCGGTGAGATTCAAATCTATTAACCTATACATGGCGAATGAATTTATCTGCTGTCATTTTTCATCCAGTTTATAATACTTCTATTGACCCAATAGCATAGAGTTGAGAGAGTAGTGTTTGATATTGGAAATACTGGTTGAAGCACTTATTTTACCAGTTGATTAATATATTTATATTATTTTACTAATTGAGTACAATCTAGCATAGTATATTTACTATTTTCTTCTCTTTTGAAGGACACTAAAGTCAATGATGACTTAACATTTTATTTCTCAGTGTGATGAATCCTTGCAATATTTTTTATTAATTTAATAGCAAAACTTCGATAATCCATATTTGGAAACCAACTCAAGAGCTTATGTACTTTTATAATCTAGAATATGGTAGTTGACAGTAAGTGAAAACCTGATCGAATTGTGTTTTTTTATAATAGATTTTAGTCTAGAAATATTGAAAGTTAAACCAACGTCTTAATTGATATGTTATTATTTAATATTTTCAAAAAATAAATATGTAAAAATAAAGCATTTTGTCACGTGACATGAAACACTCGTCAGTCATACATGACGTCATCGTTCGAAACATCTATTAAACGCTAAGCCAAACGTCTATTAGTTTAGGATGGTCACACGAGATGCCATGACAGTTGGTAGCGTTTTGGTTGGAAAATAAAGTTGGTTTATAAAAATGCAAATTAAATCTTGAAAACTTACGTTATATGTTTTTTAATGATAATATTGTAATAACATAGACCATGAAGAATAACATAAAACGGTTTCTCAAAAACCGTCAACTAGCCTATTGCAGATATATCTGCACAATTCCACTGCAATGCCTTTATTATTAAACTTAGTGCTCATAATAGTCCCATTAAGGAAAAAGTCACGTTATATTTAGCAGCATTTGCAAATTACAGTCTTATCAAATAGGAAGCAACCAAGAGTCAGATGTTGCCGCGTATAGCCAGGCCTGGAGTTTGCATATTAACACACTTACCTAATTATTTTAATAACGTTTTGCAGATTATGAAAACAGCGTACTCTTTCTTTACGCTAATTAAAAATGTGCAAGATCACGAAAGCGGCGCAAATTAGAAATATAATTTGGACAGGAAGACATTCGTAGT
Organism: Laothoe populi; assembly: GCA_905220505.1. Classification (NCBI taxonomy): domain Eukaryota; kingdom Metazoa; phylum Arthropoda; class Insecta; order Lepidoptera; family Sphingidae; genus Laothoe; species Laothoe populi. The sequence goes on from HG992148.1 coordinate 15,789,362, forward strand.
TAGTATAATAGTAGTGACATTATGTGCTATACATTTATATTAATTTAATGCACAATATAATCAAAAGTAGAAAATGTGCAGTTTTTTTTATAGAGTATCTATTACTGGATAGAACTACATTATTGTACCTAATCATGTCGTTGTATATTTAGTATTTTAATACTCAGAAATAAAAAAAAATACATAGAGCTTGGATTTGTAAATACCATAATCTATACTAATATATTAAATCTGCAGCGTATCAAATGTACAGCTATCTGTTCATTTAATACGCTGAGTATTTTACCTAATTTTGCATGAAATATTCATTTTATGACACACTGATCCTAATTTTGCAATATTTAAATTTTAGTCTGACTGTATGTTCGGGTTTAACTCAAAAACGGCTTGACCAGTCATCCTGAAATTATGAATTCTGTTAGATTGTTGGATCGCGCAAATGATATGCTACTTTTTATCCCGAAAAAATACACGGTTCCCGTAGGATGGCATCACAATTCTATGCTACAGGAATTGTGTGATTTTTTTCATTAAAGTCCGTGAAACAGAGTTTTAGCGCATTTTGGATTTTCAAAGCTTCTATATAAGTGAAGCGTCACGCAAACTTAGCTAACGCAATTTAGTAAGGCGTTTGATATTAGTATTGTACACGCGCTGTGTGCTACTGTAAATTATTACTGTAATAAATTCACACTACGTAGATATAGAAAGATATTATTACATCTTTCTATAAGATGCCTCCATGGATTTTATACCTAACCTTTAAAAAAATAACTACCACGCGGGAGGTGCCGCGTGCAACAGTTAGTATATAATCATAGACATATATAGGGCTTATAGTAGTTTGTTCACGCAAATTCCCATAATGGCTAAACCAAATTCGATCTGGTTTTCAGTGGTGTAATGAAATAAACTTAATTAACTTAGCAGTAAACTTACCTTTACTTACTACTTACTTACCTTTACTACTTAATAGTTTTGAATAATTTAAATCGGTCGATAATTAAAAAACTATAGGAACTATATTTCTCAAATTGTTTTTCGTGTCTATTTCTGCTGTTAGCTTATAGTTGCTTTATAAGGTTCACCTAAGATTGTTGACGGCGCTTATGGTGCTCTAGCCAGACACCATAATATTTGACAACGGCTAAGCTCAAAGACGCCTTCTAAAAACTTTTATACTTATATAAACTTCAATAAGAAAAAATTTCTTGTATTGAATGTTATCATTCTTCAAATAGTTACATTAAGATTTCTTCGGTAATCTACGAAGTATTTCTAATTGCAATATATTTATATATGTAACCTTTAGGTACTATTTCGATATACCATTAATTTATTTGTGATTTAACGAACATACAAATTGCAATAGATTCTTCTTCTTCATGTGCCTCTTCAGTCTTGAAGGTTGGCCGTCAGCTTCTTATCCATTGAAGCTAACTACTAGGGAGAATAGTGCAGTGGTTTCCCGTTGCCTTCTGCACCAGACCTTTTAAAGGTTATTTGGACCTTCAGGCTGCTGAGACCTCTTCCAACCAGTTTCCTGGATGGGCGTACGGTTATACCGCCATTGCTCGGTCGCCAGAGCCTCGTCCGTTATCTAGCAGGAGGCACCACGCCAGCCGGTGGAGCTGGCGCCGCTAGCTATTCTGAAAGAACCACTAGCGCGGGTAGGTGAGGTTGACAGTAGGGCCGGATAGATGTTATGCTCCGTTCTCCCCTTTCCCCCCTTGCAATAGATACATATTGCAATTAACAATTTATGTTTTACATTTTAATGTTAAAGTTAAAGTGGATAAAGTTTTATTTAAATACAATATTTATAGTTAAGGTTGTAAACTCAAGACTTGTAAATGCTTTTAAAATTAGAACTGCTTAGCTGTCTTCATACAAAGACAGAACTTAATAACAAAATATTCGTTATGTGAAAAAGCAAATGTACGTTAGTAATTATACACCAAGATATTAACATGTACAAAGCTAATAGCCTGTGCCACCTGCGGCAAATCTCATTAAGAGGCGAAATTTAAATTATCGTTAATTAAAATAACTAGGCTTATATCGAAGGGAGTCTTGTTGAGGTATAGAAATATATTTGATTAAATTTAATCGATATTCTTTCAAATTACTTTTAATATGCAGTATAAGATGTAAAAATAAAAAAGTTGTGCAGTATACATCATTTGGGGAATTCTGTTACTGTTATTTTTATATCCTTGCAGTTTTGTATACACTTGTATTGTTGCTCTAGTTACCGGACAAATAACAGGAAGGCAATTAGAACTAAAAGATGATTATATAATAAGTCATATTATATTCATAAAAAACAGAATTCAACTAAATTTCAAAAACTAATATTTTTCATAGTGGTAGAGCCACGCTGTATACATATTTGTCTACAGCATGAATGGGCTGGCTCGACCGGGGCAGTACCACTGTCTCACAGAAAACCAACGTAAAGAGACAGTTTACTGTCACGTTTCGTATGGTAAGTGAGATATCTGGAGGCCCAGATTCCCCCTTCCCTTCCCTAATCCCTATTCCTGTCCTTTAAGGCCGACAGCACATACATGATACTTTCGGTATTGTGGAAGTTCATGGCTCATGGTGGAGATCACTTAACATCATGTGACCCACAGGCTCGTTTGTCGGACTATGCAAAAAAAAAAACAAATTCGTTGGAATAATAAAAAAATGCGCTTAATGCGAAGTCTACCAACCCATACTAGGCCAGCGTGGTGGACTAAGACCCCTCTTATTAGTAGAGGAGGCCCGTGCCCAGCAGTGGTACAATGTTTAATACAGGGCTAGTATTATTATTATTAAAAAAAACAACGTTAAGACGTAAGCGTAATCATCACACAGTAGGTGACCTTATATTATATGTTACACGAGAGAATATCTGTTTTCCTTTTCAATATTTCATCGGAATATTATACAAAATCTCACTTGAAAACACTTCCATAAAAAGTTTTTTAATTCACAAAAGTATACCGACTTCAATAAAAAACGAATTATGCGTCATGATGTTTCTGAGATCCCATTATCAGATCCTAACTTGGTGCTAATGGGACCGCCTGGGAATACTTCCCAACAAAAAAAGAATTTCTCGAATCGGTCCAGGCGTCTTCGAGTAATCGGGGAACATACATAAAAAAAATACACTTCGAATTGAGAACCTCCTCCTTTATTTCAAGTCGGTTAAAAATAGAGATAAGAAGAGCTTGCTGGACGGCGTGTATGGTGCGGCCGTACGTTTTCACGGCCTGTGCTGGCCTTGTATCTGTCAAGATTCAGAAGTAACCATTTTTTTTTTATCCTGGCACGGCAAAGTGACCGCACTGCACCTGATGGTAAGCGCAGTGCGGTCCAATTAGAGTATCGAGTAGTGCGAGACGATCTATCCCCCGCCACTCAACACAATCATGCCGGCCCGCTTCCTCACACCACGCCATGGGCAAGAAGGTGAAGAAGCGGTCGACGGTCTATTGTCAGAGTACTCAGAAGGCCGCAAAATGGCCAAACATTGTACTCCAACTCTAGACCCCCGAGAAAAACCGGATGTAAACTGGCTGATCCCGGAACGCGACACACTTGCATGTGCCACTATGGCGGGTTTTACACCCTGTGTACGATGGTCGCTATCCGGCCGGATATGAATATCCTACCACCAACAAAATGTAAAAAAATGTATTGAAGTATGCGAGATACCTGCTAGTTTTTATTTATTTTCATATCTATGTGTACACCCATCAAGTAGGACTTACAAACTTTTAGTTACATTTTGTATATTATGCGATGGAAATAAGTCAAATATAAATGCCAAAAACTTTTACAATTATTCTGGAATATTTATGAGTAAAGATATACACCAGAATGGAATGTTTGAAAGACAAGTAGTTACACAGAACAGGGTAAAAACAATGGCTGAAGTTCGTCTATTTACACAGTTAAGCAAAGGGATGTTGGCACATCGTCACACCGGGAAGTATGCTGACTACCATGCTAATGGTCGAGCTCATTATACAACACTCAATACTAGTGTCTACAGACAACTAAAAACAATAGAATATAACTTTGTTTATAATGCTTAAAATATTTGATTCTGGTCTGCAATTTTGTGTTCTTAGTGGCCTAGAGTCTGGCATGGCGATAGGCTCTCCTTCTATCACATTATGGGCCCGTAATAAATTCGGCGAATAGTGGGTGAACTGGTAACACCTCTGCCTTCGGGGATTACATGTATGACTGTATATGTATAACATTCACATAACAGTGTTTTTAATAAATGCAGGGATTTGATGTAAATCGTGATTACGTTTTACAATTTTGCTAGTTCGTGAAGGGTTTAAATGCTCTAGGCAGAATAATTAATAATATTTTGCAGCGAGTCAGCCAAAGGCTCTATGTAAGTATCTCGAGAGTCAGTGACCTTTACTTGACTATAATTTGCAAATATGTGGTGTTACATATTATTGATTGTGTACTGGATTTATGTAATAATAATAATAATATAAGCCCTGTATTAAACATTGTCCCACTGCTGAGCACGGGCCTCCTCTACTAATGAGAGGGGTTAGGCCTTAGTCCACCACGCTGGCCTAATATGGGTTGGTAGACTTCACATAACTTCGAAATTCTCAGGTATGTTCTCACGATGTTTACCTTCGCCGTTAAAGCAAGCGATAATTAACATTTAATACACATGTAACTTTAGAAAAGTCAGAGGTGTGTGCCACTTGGGTTTTGAACATACGACTTTCGTCTTCACAGTCCATACCGCAACCAACTAGGCTATCACTGCTTCTTCTGGATTTATGTATAAAATTAAATTAAATTAAATTGAAATGCAGTTCGTTCGTAATGTAACAGCCTTCGCGGCGGCTGTTTCGGGTTTGTGTGTTGTGGGACTGTAGTCCCTCGTAGTTCTTGATTCCCAGGATACAGCTTTGACCTAGTGTGGGGTCAGAACTAGGTGTGTGACTATTAGGCGTATAAAAATGTATCATTAAAAAACTAACCGACTTGGCTATTTTTTATAAATAGTCCGCATAAAGTTTTTAAGGAAAGACAAAAACTCGGAAAATTTAAGTGTTTTTTCTATGGCCTTTCAATCTTCTGAATAAATTTAATAAAAACCCGCCCTAGAGTTTCAAATTACTCTCAAAGTAAATTTCACTATCATCGGTGTTGCTTCACAGATTACATAATAACAAGCAAATTTTACCTCTTTATATAATAGTATAGACATAATAGATATCTATTTTCAAACTTAAAATATAATATTTAATTTGGGATGTCAACCTTTCATACTTTAATGCGCATGAATAAGAGCGAACGAACTAAATACCGCAGTTTCTGAATAGTACTGTTTTCAACTTTTTTGCAGAAGTATGAAATGATTCATTAAGATTGCTCTACATTTGCGATATTCAGTCTCTTGTGAATACAGCTCATTAAAGAGAAATCATGTTTTTCGTGTTAATGGAGCAAACCTTTTATACTATTTAATTTTTTTACACAAATTCCCAAAACGATGACTTTATCGGTATTTTGATATTATGTGTTATCTGCGCAACATAATCACTAATACCTGGGTTTACCATCACCATCGTAGTAACTGCGATCCTTTAACCGCAAAAATCAATCAAAAATCAAAATCCATTCGTTACCTAACTACTTCTACTACTACTAGCCCTGTATTAAACATTGTCCCACTGCTGGGCACGGGTTTCTTCTACTAATGAGAGGGGTTAGGCCTTAGTATAAGAGTTTAGTTCACATATAACATGTGAACTAAAAGCACGTACCAGGCTACTAAAACTGGTGATTTTAGAAATAAATACAGTTTTGTTTAGTTTTAAAATATTTACAGTAATAGAATGACAACAAGATACAACTGCCTCGTTGGCGCAGTTGTAATTGCGTTACGACTGCTGTGCTGAGGTCTCGGGTTCGATTCCCGGGTCGGGTAAAGTAATATTGGTTTTCTATTAAGAAATAAATCAGCCTGGAGTCTGGAATTGTACCCAGTATGGCGATAGGCTCGCCCCCTATCACATGGGACCGTAATGAATTCGGCGAAAAGTGGGTGTAGTTGTTACACCTCTGTCTACCCCTTCAGTGATAACAGGTGTGAGCGTATATGTATGTAAAAACATACAATATGGCTCACATTTTCATTGATCTTTGAAGGGCATAAGGTCATCGATAGTTTTTGTACTTAGCAGATTGCAGTCATCTATTAGCGAATGTAATTTTGATCGCGCTGTCAGAGTACAACCAACTAAAGTTTTTTTACCAAGTTAAAGTTTCATATAAATGCTAAAACAATTTCAAATGTCTTGCTCCGACCGCATATTTCTTTTCTGAAGTTTCTAACATTATTACTTAACGTTTGAGTTTGCTGAATGAATTCAATTTATTCTTTGTTTACTTTTAATATTAAATCACAAAGCTTTTGTTTACCGTAATTTTCTGATCGATTTATTGGTTCACTTATGTTTATTTTAGGTTGGTACGTCCTTTGTACTTATAATTAGGTAAGATATTATTTGACAGCACTTTCCATCTGACTTTGTTATCAATTTAGTACCGTACCCATGTTTCTATGTCTACAGTTTTTTACATTTTATCATCAAAACTATACTAAATCTATATAAAGAGCAAACATTCAGAATAGGCGGAATTTAACATATGGGTGCAACTTAAAAAGTTACTGACAATGGGTCGAAGTTATTGAAGAATAAACGAACTCTATTAAGGGGGGACTTATTCAATCATATTGTTTTATGTGGAAATAAAAATGCCATATAATAATACGAGGCTAAATAAGCAAAGATTACCTCGATGGCGTCGTTGTCATTGCGTACGCGGTACGACTGCTCTGCTGAGGTCTCGGACTCGATCCCCGGGTCGGACCCAGGTTGTATTGGATTTTCTATGCCGAAATACTCAGTACTAGCCCCAATTCTGGAACTGCGCACAGTATGACGATAGTCTCCTATCACATCATGGCACGATAATAACAGGTGCAATGTTGGTGTACCGATTACACCTCTGCCTACCCCTTCAGACTATAAGCGTGATGTATGAACTCCCGTAAATTTATAACTGTTAATAACTATCATTAGAATAAAACAGAATGTCACAGAAAGAATATTCAACAGAGTTTCAACATCAACTGACCGAGCTAAAGGTATTAAATGTCCTTTCACAACAATGTTTGCAGTTTGTAAACGCTATCTGTTAGACAAGGGCTCTCCAGTTAGTGCTAATGAGCTTGGTCATTACCCCCGTGCGTGCCGCGGTAACAAGTTCTTAAAAGAGAACACAAGACTAAACATTTTCTTCTGTAACTGAAGTACACTTTAGAGACCCAGTGCAGAGTGCGTGAAAATTTTAGTATGTTTTATTATACCTTAATGTGGGCACAATAGTAAATCATAGAATGTCCATCATAGCAGCGTACTAGATATAGAAATTATATTACCTTATTTTTTTATATGGACAGTAGATTGAAAGTTGACAGCCTCCTCAGCTGGCGCATAGCCGGATGTAAAGCGAAATGTTTGTATGATCTTCAAATGTTGGTATTGAATTTGGGTGGTCTCTCGTAGTTCCTGATACCAATAATTATAATATACTAGCGGCCCGGCAGACGTCATCCTACTCGGAAAAGCAGCGCCACTACCGGGTCCAATTGTGTTTTCAAACCATCCAGGATCCCATTGATTGGATTGAACTGTCCAACTGTATGAAGAGTTAGGTGATAAACACACGTACAAAGAATTATATATACCAAGATACACACGATAATTATATCTTACTGTTAGTAGGAGTTCGAAGCAGAATTTTTAATGCAGACTGTAAGAAAAAAAAAACTGAGTCATAATAAAACAAACGTGTCCACGTCACGTTTAAAATGGCTTGATGTAATAAACAATGAGTCTGAAACGTAAAACTTCCATATTCAGCTTTTGTACAAAACAGAACAAACGCAAGATCGTTTGTTTATATTTGTTATTAATGATAAAACAACGTTTTCCCATAACCAAGCATTCCCTTTGTAATTAATGTATGTTGTCAATTAAACTCAGTTCTTGCGCATTCACCGTTTAGCTTTTTGTTTGTATTTGAAATTTGCGTAATGGAACTTTATTATGATTTTATTTTGTAACTATGTCTTATTCGTGGCAACGTATATAGATTGAAAAATTGGTGAGCTTCGAAATTCAAGTCAGACAACCATTTTTTGGGAATTCGAAATTATTCTCTACTTTTTAGTTCATTCAGCTATTAAAGCTTTTTTAACTATATTTTATTCTACAGCTACTGTATTGATGTTTTGGTTCTTCACACAACTATTGAGTGCATAGTGCATAAGTTTCATGGCTTAGCAATTTTCACACTGTACTAGGCTGAAAACATTGGCGTGACGATGAAAATCATGTCACTAATAAAGTACTACGCATGATTGGACCGTTTCGACCACTGACTTCTTCCTACACATTGGCAACAGAGATTCACCGAGACACATTTCATTGTTGCCATATGGGAGTTGCAGTGGCGTGCGTGTAAGCGGGATATCAGGTGACCGAGTGACTCCTTTGTCTGCGTTTTGCTATAGGTACTACAAAATAGCGAATTAATTTGTACTGCAAAGTATTAATAGTACATAATTTATTTTGTAATTGATAATTTAATGACTTCCTCGGTGGCGCAGTTGTAGCGTTACGACTGCTGTGCTGAGGTCTTGGGTTCGATCCCAAGGTCTGGTAAAGTGATTTTGGATTTTTATATCTATAAAATCCCAGTATTAGCCCGGAGTCTGATACCTATGCCCGGCATGGCGATAGGCTCGCTCCCTATCACATTATAGGACCGATAATTCAGCGAATAGTGGTTGTACTGGTTACACCTCTGCCTACCCCTTCGGGGATTACAGGCGTGAGTGTGTATGTATGTATAATTTATTTTTATTACTGTTTCTTTAATGAAAATGTATTCAGTAGCGGGGGTATAGATTGTCTCTCGCTACTAGATACTCTAATTGGACGGCACTGCGCTTACCATCAGGTGCAGTGTAATACTTTGGATAAAAAAAAGTAGATTACGTCATATTACTAACCTTAATAATATTAATAAAGATATTATTATTATATTAATTAATTAAATTTTTCACTCGTTTTCTTTCCTTTTTCATAGATAGTGATGAACTGTCCAATTCAACCATTTAAACAAAACCCTCTCATGCTTGTAAATAAATACTCGCCTGTATCAATCCACAATTTAAATATATTTCGTATTTGGAAATAGAAACATTAAAAATTGAAACCCTCTCCAAAACTCACGGTGAAAAATTACAAATCGTTAAACGTTGATTATGGTAAGCCAAAATCCCGGACGGCGTTGTGGATTAATCACAATCTGCAGACTGTTTAAAAATTCAAATTATCTGTTCTTCAGCGTAACTTTCTCGATTCAGAAATAGGCTTATTTTATTAATATTTAAAATAAGCACTCACACAATCGTAGATATTTATTTTCAGAAATGAAGAACATTAATAAAAACATAGTCAATGCTCTCAAGCATAGTTCCGACCCCACTCTGGGTTGAGCTTGTATCGTGGGTATCAAGAATTATCTGGGACTACGGTGTCAAACACCGAAACATAAACAAATGTTGGTGATCACATAAACATTTGTGTCGGTGTGGGGGACGAAACCGCGGATTTTAGTTTAACTACCGGTTACTTACCTATCTGGTGTCGTTGCACACCCGGTAGGTAAGTAACCGGTAGTTAGGCTGTCAAATTATTTACAAACGTTATATAGTTCCAAATTATAGTGTAACTTTTGACATTGCTACGTAATAATTTTTTTTATTATTTAATATTTTCATTTAATATCAATTTGTTTCTTTAGAATAATTATATCTTAACATGTTTGCTGTCAATTAACATAAATTTAAGTGCAGTATCACCAACTCAAAATTTGTTACATTAGTTCTGTTATACTAATCCTAGTCCTAGTCCTAGTATATAATATTATAAATGCGATTGTTTGGATGGATGGATGTTTGTTACTTAATCACGCTACAACGGCTGGACGGATCTGGTTGAAATTTGCCACAGAGATAGATTATAGTCTGGAATAGCACATAGACTACTTTTATCCCAGAAAAAATTACAGTTCCCGTGGGATAGTTTAGTTTTTCACAGGATTGACATGATTTTTTGCATAGTGGCAGATTAGGGATCAGAAAATGACATAGGCCACTTTTTATCTCGAAAAAATGCACGCTTCCTATGGGATAGCAAAATATAGAAAGGTGTCATAGCTAAGATGCCTCTATGGATACCTTTTCTTCCAAAAACAGCCTCCACGCGGGTGAAGCCGCGGGCAACACCTAGTGCCAAAATAAATTATCATGAATAATTCTATTGGTCTAGTCAGAGAAAATTGGTCGAAAACATTTATGAGGTGCTAGCTTCATATCCCAAGTCAGTCAGGATTAAACAATTTATGTTTGAGTTTTTATCTCAAAAATAAAACATAAGTTGCCCGGCATCGATCTGGCTTCCCAGTCACTTAGGATAAGCTCGGCGGCTACAGTAGTTAAGGCGTTATCTATTTTTTTTACAAGTAAAAGGGTGATTTTTATACAATTTAAAATATTTTAGTTTAAATACGAGTATGACTGAACCAATATATTTTCTGTGCGTTTATTATCACGTGTGGAATAAAACAATAGATGCTTAGAAAGAAACATAGCGGAGGTTGATCCGCGCTCAATAACGAACCCCCGGAGGCGTGCTTTATCCGCTGAATAAAAATAACATCCGGTAAACACAGGTTCACAATCAAGCTGTATACACGGTTCGGGAAGTCCCCTTGCTTTTAAGCTTGGGAATAATAAAACAGCACCATTTTGTTGCGAGAAACAGATTTTCGTCTGAATTCGAGTTATCACTTTAACCACTAAATATAACGTCATTTTAATAAGTCACTAAATGCAAACTGAACTTATGAAATAATATTAATCCATAATTAAAATAAAATAAAATAAAAGCCTTTATTGATCACTAGCTGTTGCTCGCGGCTCCGCCCGCGTAATGGTCATGACCATTTTGGGAGAAAACGTTTACAATACAAAATACAATTTTTCATGAATTTAACTAAATGACGGGTTTTCATACAAACTTGCATCCCCTATTTTTACCCCTTAGGGGTGGTATTTCCAAAACCCTTCCTTAGTGCATGCCTTCGTCATAAAAGGTACCTACTGTCAAAATTTCATATCTCTAACTTCAGCCGCTTAGGCTGTACGTTGATATGTCAGTCAGTTTCTTCTTTTATATATGCAGATGTCATAAATACTAATATACTTTTGACCTTCGAGTAGGTACTTATGACAGGTCAAAACTCGGCTCGAAAATCACCGTACGGAATGAATAAAACTGTCTTGTAGATAAATAATAATAAATAAATACACGTCATATCAGTCACAAACATAGTTCTGACCCCGCACTAGGTAAAACCTGTATCGTGGATATAGAAGAAGAAGAACTACAAGGGACTACGGTCTCGCAACACCCAGACCCGAAACGAATATCTGTCTCTCAGACAAACATTTGTCTCGGTGTGGAAATCGAACCCACGTCCTCTCGACTACTCGCCCACTGCGCCACGGAGGCTGTCAAATCACGATGGAAATATAATGAATAGCACAGGGCTGGGGATGGAGAATAGAGGAGTAATGATTTTGGTTAAAGTAAATAAAACGCGTATGTACATTAAAAAGTTCAGTATATTTACTTCAGCTGTTTACTTGTATATAAATATGATGTCATGATGTTATACTTAGATATCTATTTATACTACATGTTAGATCATACTCTATTAAAAAACTTGAGATACATGTATATCTATGCGCTGTATGCTATACTATGCTATATGTTTAGTATGTGTTTATGATGCATCTGCTGATGATGTGACTGCCTCGGTGGCGCAGTTGTAATTGGGCTTGCGTTACGACTGCTGTGCTGAGGTCTCGGGTTCGATCCCCGGGTTGGATAAAGTAAAATTAGGTTTTTCTATTCAGAAATACTCAGTATCAACCCGGAGTCTAGAATTGCGTTCCGAATCCCGTTATGGTAATAGGGGGCGCCCCTATCACATTATGGGACCGTAATAATTTCGGCGAAAAGGGGGTGTACTGGTTACACCTCTGCATAACCCTTCGGGGATTACAGGCGTGAGTGTATATGTACGTATATGTGTATGTATATGTGCTTATGATATTTATTATTTCTATTGGTATTTTCATATTTAGTTTTATGAGTTAGTAGCATTTAAAGTATCTCGAGTTATAAATTATATTTGCACTTACTTTATTCTATTTCTGCATCACAGAAGGTTTCACTGTCAGAGAATGCCTCAGGCATTAAGTCAACCTTTACATTTAAATGTATGTATAAAATGAAAGTAAATTAATAATGTATTTAATTTAATAAGATCATTTGAATATCATTGGCAAACTCTCTTTGTTTAAAACCATGGAAAATGCACTATAGCTTTAAATAGCCCCATTACTGGAAGAATACAATATTGCAATTACAAGTGTATTTCTGCCTGTAAGTACATATTAAGTGCTTGGTTTAATATTAAAGAAAGCATAAGTAATGCGATGTATCCTTTCTTTATTCTAGGTATAATTAGGTTGCTTTTTGTTGTGTATATACGTGGTTATAATAAACTTGTCATTTCATAAGTTTATATACCTACTTTATTATTAATATAGGGTTAAATATATACTTTATACACCAGCTTCTCTTTTACGGAGTTTTATTGCTACATAAGTTTAAATAACACTTAAAAAACTACTTTGAACTTCGAATTGCGATGCGTTTGCTGCCATCCCTCTATTAAAGATTAAAAACTATCTTTCTGTAAATTGAAGCTGGCTGTTTATAATAGTTTTATATTTGAAATTATTTATTTGACAGTGTTCTTTTACTTGATGTGATTTGTTTTTGCTATTCCGTTCTTGATTGTCTAATATACTACTACAATATGTTATAATGGTTTTAATGGACCTAACAATGGTTATGGGCCCAGAATAGTGAATTTCTGCGGATTGATATAACTGAAAGTAGTGCGGGAAGATGAATTCCATCATGAAATTCGAACCGCTAGGAAAAGACAACTATGATAGTTGGCGTATCCAAATGCAAGCGTTTTTGGTGAAGGACGGAGTTTGGAAATACGTAAACGGAAAAGCTCAAAAACCTGGTGAGCTAATTGAGGCTGAAAAATGGGAAGCGGAAGACGAAAAAGCCAAGGCTGATCTAGTCCTATCGATCAGTGCAAGTGAGTTGCGGCACGTACGAGGGTGCACAACATCACAAGAAGTTTGGTTAAAATTAGAGTCTGTATATGCTTCAAAAGGTCCTGCTAAGAAGGCAACACTATTAAAGAGACTCATGTTGCACAAAATGAAAGAAGCTGAGGATATACGAAAACACATGGATACATTCTTCGATGCTGTTGATAAACTTGCAGATATGAATGTTGGAATTCATGATGATCTTTTATCAGTAATGTTGTTGTATAGTTTACCTGAGAGCTTAGAAAATTTTAGATGTGCTATTGAATCGAGAGATGAATTACCCAAACCTGAAAGTTTGAAGGTGAAAATCTTAGAAGAGTACGAGTCAAGAAGACACGGCGAAGTACGAGAAGGGATGATAGAAAGAGTAATGTATACAAATCGAAAAGAGAATCGAGCAAGTTCGAGCCAAACTGGAAGAAAAAGATTTCAGATGAAATGTTTTAAATGTCATCAAGTGGGACATAAGTTTTCAGAGTGTCCAAGAAATGCAAAAAATAAGTCTAATTACGTTAATGTTGATGAAACTCTAATAAGTCTTAATATTTCAGGCGCTGACACGGATGCGTGTAAGGTAATAAATATACAAAAAGACGATTGGGTTATCGACAGTGGGTGCACATCGCATCTATGTAATAACGCGAGTAAATTCGGCGACACTTTGACACAGTCTAATGGTATATTGAATTTAGCGACAAATGTAAGTACTAGCGTAACAGGTAAAGGTACCGTCAGATTATCGGCATGCAATGATCACACAAAAAGCGTAATTGAATTCCGTAATGCACTATATGTACCGGAATTGCGAACTAATCTTATTTCAGTATCTAAAATTACAGATAGCGGTTATGACGTCACTTTTACTAGGGATACCGCTAAAATTATAGGTAAAAATGGAAAAGTTAAGGTAACCGCTTATCGCAAAGGGAATTTATATTGTATGCGCGAATGTGAATCTGCATACACTATGAGCTCGGAATTTAATTTACAAATTTGGCATGAGCGATTGGGGCATCTAAACGGAAAATATGTAGTTAAACTTCTCAACAAATTAGGTGCGAGTATAGATATAAATGAGGTACGAAAGTTACGTGATTGCAATATTTGTGCTAAAGGTAAGATGACTGCACTTCCATTTTCGAATTGCACTGAACTCGCTAATGAAAAATTAAAGATTATCTATTCTGATATAGTCGGCCCTATGAAGTGTGAATCTAGAGAAGGGTCAAAATATTTTATAACTTTTATAGATGACTGTACACGATGGTGCGAAGTATATTTTTTGTCATCAAAGAGTAAAGCTTTGGATGCTTTTTAAAATATACAAAAGTAATGTTGAGAAATTGACAGGTTTCAAAATCAAATACTTCCAGAGTGATAATGGTGGTGAATATTGCAATAAAGAGTTTGATGAATTCTTGCGTCAAGAAGGAATATCACGAAGGCTCACAGTTGCTTATACACCCCAGCAGAACGGAGTGGCGGAGAGAATGAACAGAACGCTGGTGGAAATGGCCAGGTGCATGTTATTTAATTCTGATCTTTCCAAATGTTTCTGGGCAGAAGCGGTGGATACAGCATGTTATGTCAGAAACCGTTGTCCAAACAATAAACTTGGAGGTGGTATTCCGTATGAGAAATGGTTTGAGAAACCAGTTAATATCGAACATATTAGAAGATTCGGAGCCAGGGTACATGTTCTAGACAAAGAGCCAAACAAGGATAAATTTGCTGCTAGAGGTATATCAGGTATGTTCATTGGTTAT
Source organism: Laothoe populi (assembly GCA_905220505.1). Classification (NCBI taxonomy): domain Eukaryota; kingdom Metazoa; phylum Arthropoda; class Insecta; order Lepidoptera; family Sphingidae; genus Laothoe; species Laothoe populi. The sequence goes on from HG992148.1 coordinate 15,804,521, forward strand.
CCAAAAATGAATAAGGGATACAGAGTATGGATACCGGATAAAAGAAAGTCACTGATTGCTAGAGATATTAAATTCCATGAAGATGTGCAATCAGAGACTGGAGCTCCAGAAGAACGTGGCTCGTCGGACAACATCAATGATAAAGAATTTATAGAAGTCATTTTTCTGAAAGAGAAAGAACACGATACATTGGAGAGAAGGCAAGAATTTCAAGAAGGAAATTTAGATAATTGCAGTGAAAATATAGGCGAAGAGAACCAAACAGAGATGTCACAAATTGAAGGACCCACAATATTGAAACGAGCTCAAGGTCGTCCAAGATTATTGCGTACTGGAAATGTCGGCCGTCCTAAGAAAATGTACAAAATGGTTGAAGTGGAGCCTATGCAAGTGCAAGCGGAACAACCGCGGCAATTAGAATTGAATCATGAGGCATGTGATATTGATTCTGAAAATTCCGAGGATTCTTTTGCGGATTGTACTAATTTTATAGGAATGACCGAAATTTCTCTAAAAGATGCTTTAAATGGTGAGGAAAAAGAAACATGGGAGGAAGCAATATTAACAGAAATAAGAAGCTTAATAGAAAAAGAGACGTGGGAATTAGTAAAGAGGCCGAAAGGTATAAATATCGTTGGTTGTCGATACATTTTGAGTAACAAGCTTCAGGTGGACAAAACAATAAAGAAAAAGGTAAGATTAGTGGCACAAGGATTTAGTCAACGATTTGGAGTAGATTATGAAAAAACTTTTGCACCAGTCGCCAGACTACAGTCAATTAGACTAATGGCTGCTTTGGCTGTTGAACTGAGAATGGAAATACACCAAGTAGATATAAATACGGCGTATTTGAATGGTTTTTTAGATGAAGAAATCTACATGAAAACTCCGAAGCTGTTAAAAGAATGTCTAATCAAGCTCACAAAGTCTGAAGGAGAGGACAAAATGACTGTAAATCGAGCAAAGAAAATGTTAGAACAAATAGAAGACGGGTGTGATACTTGTCTGCTAAGAAAATCCTTATACGGATTAAAGCAGGCTGGCCGCCAATGGAATATTCGACTAGATGAAAAACTCAAAGAAATGGGGTTGATGCAGAGCCTGAACGAACCATGTCTTTATTTCAAGCAAAGGGACGGAAAACATTTATATGTATTAGTTTACGTCGACGATATTCTCATTGCTTCAGAAGAAAAAGATTGGATATCAAATTTTAAAAATAATTTATCCAAGGAGTTTAGTCTAAAAGATTACGGACAGGCAACGTATATTCTTGGTATAGATTTCACTCGACTTGACAATGACAGTGTCATTCTTTTATCTCAAGAAAAATATATTCGTGATGTCTTACGCCGATATAATATGTTTTCGTGTTCACCATGTAAAACCCCAATGGAGATTAATAGTACAAAAACTAGTACGATGAAAATGAGTAGTAGTGACGAGACTCGGGAGAAATTGCCATTTAGGGAATTGATTGGTTCATTAATGTATATAAGTATTGGCACTCGACCCGATATAACCAATTCCGTCGCTAAGTTGGCCCAATTTACAACTTGTCCTGAAGTGTGTCATTGGAAAGCAGCTAAACGGATCTTACGTTACCTGAAAGGAACTTTAAACTATCGGCTTATGTTTAGAAAAACAGGTAAACATATACAAGGTTTCTCGGATGCAGACTGGGGAAATTGTTTGATAGACCGACGTTCATATTCTGGATATGCTTTTATTTTAGGAGGCACTTGTGTTTCTTGGCAATCTCGTAAACAACGAACAGTAGCTACTTCGAGTTGCGAAGCTGAATATGTCAGTTTGTCGGAGACTATGAAGGAAGCAGTTTATATGAACAGTTTACTGAATGAAATAGGACTTTCAAGGTATAGTAAAGTGACTGTGCATGCCGATAATCAGGGTGCGATATTTTTGGCACAAGATCCCTTAAATCATGCTCGTAGTAAGCACATTGATATTAAACATCATTTTATAAGGGGCGTATTAAAAAATAATAATGACATAGAGCTGCGACATGTACCTACTGTCGATATGGTCGCTGATATATTGACTAAACCATTACCTCGAGTCAAACACGCTCAGTGTGTCAGTGCTTTAGGTATTAAAGCTTCTTAATACTTGTAATTGAATTCTGTTTTAGTAGCTTCAATTTAAAGGGGCGTATTAAAGATTAAAAACTATCTTTCTGTAAATTGAAGCTGGCTGTTTATAATAGTTTTATATTTGAAATTATTTATTTGACAGTGTTCTTTTACTTGATGTGATTTGTTTTTGCTATTCCGTTCTTGGTTGTCTAATATACTACTACAATATGTTATAATGGTTTTAATGGACCTAATACCCTCGAGGGGATTTCCCATTTTTAACACAAAACCCGTCAATAGATTTTCAACTTATTATATTTAGTTGCTACTCTCGAAGAAAATCTTATTGAATATAAATGATTAAACAGGTCTACATTTGGACGTATTACGCAGCTATCACGTAACATATACAAAAAATATGAACAGATAATTTCCTCTTTTTTGAAGTCGGTTGAAAATGTGCGACCGTCGAAAATACACATTTGCGGAAAACGTCAAAAACTATCGCTACAGCATTCAGTATTCAATTTATGAGTAAATGTTTGCGGTTCGTAGCGGCTGTGGGGCAATTGATTGCGTCCGGAGCGGCGGAGTAAACTACCCTCATAAATGCAGACAAATCGAGATCATATAAATATTAGTATAATAGAAATAAATAATTACACCCAACAATCACACACAGTTCTGACCCAACACTAGGTAAAACTTATACAGTGAGTATCAAGAACTACGAGGTACCACGGTCCCACAACACCCGAAACAAATATCTATCTGTCACACAAACATTTGTCTTGGTGCGGGAATCGAACCCAAGGCCTCTTGTCTCACAGCCGGCTACTCGCCCGCTGCGTCACGGAGGCTGTCATATTCATATATTTTGACTACTTCGCTGACGCAGATATAATGCGTACGCGATATGATTGCCGTGCTGAGGTCTTCTGGGTTGGGTAAAGGGATATTGGGATTTTCTATCGAGTAAATACTCAGTATCAGCCCGGAGTCTAGAATTATGTCCAGAAAGGCAATAACTCGCCCCCTATCACAGCCTGGGTTAGTTAATAAGTTCGGCGAAACGTGAGATGACTGGTTTCACCTCTGCCTACCTCTTGAATACCCGGAAGTACCTGTTTATAGAAGTATAATGAATATATTTGTTTATAAATTTACATTTAACTAGGTCCTACTCAGCGACAGTGTGCAAACCTATGATCAAATTTCGTAAATAGACGTTCAAATTCCTTAGCTAGTTAGCTCCTTGGTACCTTAAATTCAATTAAGCCGCAAGTAAACAAACATTCAGAATGAATAAAAAAAAATCGTATAAATAAAAAATGCGTTGTAAAAATATTCGTGTAAATTATTGATTACATAAGTATGTTCTTTTCATATTTTCTCTGGTTCTTTTATTTTTTTTAGCTATTATCTAACTTCTTTTCTTCTTATAGCTTAACTTCCTGCAATAAAGAGAGCACGAAAAACGCAACGGAATTTACTCCTGTCATTAAAATTAGCTTTGCAAAAAGGAAACGTTATAAATTCGACAGCTATTGTTCTACGCTAACCTGTCATCAGGAATAAAAGATATAAGTTATCTCAGGGCCATTATCCCCTAGGAAGTGCCTAGCGAGGCTGTTAATTAGAACGGATTCCTGGGCCATTTTACGGATTAACGGGCGTCAACTCCACTAATTGCATCTCATTTAAAAATGCGGTTCCTGCAATTAACCTACATCCATTTACTAAGCGTCTATATACGTCTTCCTCTATACTGTAAAATTCATAATAAGAGGCACCAACAGCAGCCTAAAAAGGTTTATGGAGGTGGGTTTTTAAATGTGAGAGGAAAATAATAGTACGAATATAGTAAAGAATAGTTTGGGAATCCTACTGAATTTATAAATGCGAATATTTAAATGGATCGCTGGATGGATGTGTGTTACTCAATCACGCTACAACGGCTGGACAGATCTGGCTGAAATTTGGCACATACATAGATTATAGTCTGGAATAGCACATAGATTACTTTTTATCCCGGACAAATGTACAGTTCACGTGTGATAGTTTGGTTTGTCAAAGAGCAAGGGATCGACATGATTTTTGGCACAACGGTAGCTTAGGGACCAGGAAAAGACATAGGCCACTTTTTATCCCGGAAAAATGCACGCTTCCTATGGGATAGCAAAACATAGAAGGTGTAATAGCTTAAGATGCCTCCGTGGATTGTATGCCCTTTCTTTCAAAAATAAACTCTACGCGGGCGGAGCCGCGGGCAACATCTAGTATTTCTATATATTTGGATGTTTGTTAGCTAACACAATGCATACGCATGATGAAAAAAAGTTTATGTCATAGAATGACACATGGGCTTCTTTTTATCTAAAATATTTCACCTTATTCTTTTTGAAGTTTTTGAACAGTCTTCGTGGCAATGCTTTTGGTAACGATCTAGATCGAGTTACTGATTCATCTGGCTTACATTGTACCAATTTATTACTTAAATATGATAACTATATAAATAAATATCATAAAATTTTCAAATTCAGAGTAATTTTATCTTAAAATTAAGTGGTTGAAGGGAAAAAAAAGGAGGTTGTATATTTAACCTGAATAAAAAATATAAATCATAGATACATAATTATCCGTATCTGGCAAAGTTTATTTCGTACATAATAATATAATAATTCAACAGATACAATAAAAAATCCCATTGAATGTATGTAAAAATACCTCTATACTGTAATAAAGGAACGCTTTCTATTAACTTACTAATCATATAATTATTCCGTTTGAAATACAGAGTAAATAAGAAACTACTATGCAGTGGTCTGTCACTTTGTAATTATAAAATAAATTTTTCATCATGTACTTTTTGCTATAAGCTGCAAAACATTTTGAAGCAATCTGCTGATTGTATAGTTGTTTAAAATCATTATAAACGCCAAGTGGAAAGCAGTTTGTAAACTGTGGAAAAATATTGCACCATTACAATACAATATTAGAAGTAGTCATGGAGTATCATCAAATCGATTGCTTTGCTATTAATATGAAGTTTTGGAAAATCCTTGGTATCTGGATCAAACGGAATCAGTCTCGTTTTTACAAATTTTATTCCAAAATGTTTATATTTATCTTCGTCATCACCTATGATTCATTGTGCATGATCAATTTATTTTTCTTGCCGTCGAAATTGGACCTTTTTGTTGAAGAATTGATATTCTTCTTAATGGAGGTAGGAGTGTCTTCGAAAGTAATGACCTTTCTCTTCATGCGCAACAAAATTGCACAAATAATGGATGATTTAGAAAATCCTATATTTAATGCAGCCACTTACGATGAAGCAAAAATAATTAATAAGTCTAAAACATTCATAAAAAGATATTGGAAAATTGTAGCAGTTGTTTCGCTTATATCCAATATAACTCATGTATCTTCACCATTTATATTGCATTTATTTCTACCAGTCACCTTAGAATTGCCAGTGTGCACTTACTCTTTCTTATCCACTAACACCACTCAGAGTTTTATTTACCCGTTGTACTTCTACCAAAGCATTGGAATGCATTTCCATATGTGGTACAATGTCAACATTGATTCATTCTTTTTGGGTTTAATGATATTGATAATAGCACAGTTGGAAATTCTCGATTTAAAACTAAGAACAGTAACTGAAGCCAAGAAATGTGAAGAAAATGAAGAAGGAAATACTTCTGAGGCTAAAGTCAATTTATTATTAGAGTTTAACCAATGTATAATTCACTTCGATGAAGTTGGAAAGTAAGTACCCATAGCATGTAACAAGTACCCAGAATTCCTTGTTAATTTTATTATTATTAATCTTACAGGTTTTGCAGTCTGGTTGAAAATGTCTTTAGCGTGACTCTTTTTATGCAGTTTAGTATGGCTTCGGGTATTATTTGTGTAATCCTTTTCAGATTTACTCTTGTAAGTATTTTATTCATATTCTATTTCTTGATACTTGATACATCTAACAATAATAACAATAACAAACTGTATAAATCTATCTGCATATAGAAGAAAAGTGTCATTTTGAACGAGCTAACCATCTAGTATTTTTTCTACAGCCGGCGCCTACCGATTACTTCATATTTCTTGGAACATATATGTTCATAATGACTATTCAAATATTTGTTCCTTGCTGGTTTGGAACACGCATAATGGACAAGGTAAAATGGTTCCAATTTGTACCTAAATAAAAGTGTGCATCGATCATCTAGCTTTATATACATACTATATACAGAGTTTCTAATTGGTGTAACGATCTTTTGCTCTCTTTGGTTAAATCTTGGTTTGCTTTGCAATGTCATCTGATGTCGAGTTCTAAAGTGCATGTTACATTAGGTTCCCCATGTTCTATTCCCTTATATTTTTAATAATTTTAATGAATAATATACTTAAATTTTAAACGGTTCGTTCATTTTTCAGAGTATACTTCTATGTTTGGCTGTATACAATTGTGATTGGACAGCAACATCACGACCATTTAAGAACAATCTGCTAGTTTTTGTTGAAAGAGCAAGCAGACCGCTGTCTATTACAGGAGGAAAGATGTTTTCACTATCGCTCGCCACTTTTACTTCTGTAAGTTATCATTTTATGTAAGTTACCATATATGTCTATTATATGTACTAGTATATGTTCAACTATAAAAGTATTAGTTTTTCGTATTATTTTATTTTGTAATGATTATAATTATGTTTTTCTTTTTGCTCTCATTATTATACACCACCGTCTACTTCTACTGCTTCAATTTCTATCCATCCAAAGGTTCTCTGTTAGAGATCGCTTTTAGCGATAAGACCGCTCATTGTAGGACCATTTAGTAATTAAGTCATATGTATGCTATGTTATTATCTTTTTAATGGTTATACATTGAAGAGTTATTTTATTGTATGGTAGTTTACCAAAATACTGTAAACAAGAAAATAAATCCTCATCAAATGTTTTTTTTTTCAGATAATGAATTCAGCCTATTCTTTCTTTACATTACTTCGGCATATGCAGTCTCGTGAATAAGTTTTTTTTGTGCCGACACTGAGTGTTATTTTGTATTAGATTTAGCTTTATTATTATAGTTAAAATCAATGATATTAATATTTGACTCTCATTTTACCTAGTTACAACTAATCCCACACGCGAATTAAACAAAAGTTTTGTAAACAACTAATATTGGTGTATAACTGCTAAGCCAGGGAGTTGAGAAATTTCGGTAAATTAAGCGAATAGACTTTATTAATTAATTTACTCATAAGTCTACAAAACTTTATAACTTAGTAAAATTTGATTAATATTACATAAATGAAGACTTTGAACACTGTAAAAGATAATTGTATTACTCATCTACTTCTTCTTAATAAATATAATAATTTGATTGCTTAAAATCGTATAGTTGTAATTTTAATCCCTAAAGAGAAGAAATGCTTGTAACCTGTAAAAGTGATGTAGCTTTGACTAGATTTTTCATATCATGCACAACATAGAAACAAAACTTAATTTTAGTATATCTTCAACCGATGCAAGAACAACACGCGAACTCTATCCTTGGCAATTCTACATACTCCATTGGCTTTTTTGGCGCTAAGCATTATCAATGCATAGATGTGTTTATCCTTGTATCCAATGATATTTGAAGCGTTATATTCTATTCAATTATTGTAGTCAATAAGAAGATTAAAATAGTACAGTGGAAATAAACATTTAAATTGTCTACAAAACGGTGGAAAACAACAAATGAATGGGAAACTAATGGAACACTCATGAATGTATAGTTATTTTTCCACATGGCGACATATTTTTTCCGTGTTCCCGAGGAAAAAACGTCACACATAAAGTTCAGGACAATGGTCCCGTCCACCGGTTCATCTGTTAGCCAGTGGCGGTAATAAGGCGTGTTTTTGCTCGAACACACAACGAAAAAGGAAACAATGATTTTGCCCGTGACTAGATAAATAAGATGTCCGTACGTGACGAGGGTATATGGATTCAGTTTTTATAGATTCTTTCAGTGAGTATAGCATCCACCTGTTTCTCTTTGTTTAGGTCTCTGAATACATTGTTAATGTAGGCTGGGAAAAAATAATGTGCGCCAACGTCACACTGATTTGCGACGCTTTTGTTTGCTATACAATGGCGAACTAAAACTGCAAACTATAACTCACCAACGTTTATTATACGAAAGGAATAATCACGCATACAATTGCAATATATCCATTTGTTTCCACCTATGAAAAAAGATAAAAATTGCGCCCGTACATGTCCTTCCGGCTCGTGCAAACGATGATTTAGTGGCGATCCCAGGATTTATAGGGGCCCGCCCCGCCCAGCGACTTCAATGAATAATAAATTGGAGATCTTTCACGATATTATTGATACTTCGGGTTTCTTCGCGTGATGTATGTTCGGGTGAGAATTGAAACCCTTTTATTAAAACATATATTACAGGACACGTCCCGACGGTGACACTAAATAATACGCTCCTTGTTGCTACCATTCTCTGCGCTCCACTCGCTTATTTCGGCGTTTATTGCGTTAGGATTATTTATAATAATGTCTATGTATTTTTCTAGACATTCAGTCGTAAATCTTTAGTGTTTATTGTGTTCGTAGATGCACTCACTACTATATTAAAATGTTGCTGTACTTCAATAGCATCCTTAAACATAAAATATTTTCTTGCTATTTGTCATATTTACAATACAGTTTTAGTAGTAGCGTTTCGAGAATGAGTTCTCATAAAACTTAATGTTCAAGTTGAAGCTTTTACAATTCGACAACATCTATCGTGGAATTCTCAGATGTAACTACGGGACGAGTTGAATGTTTGAATTTGCCAGCTAATTCCAAAGGCCGTACGTACAAGACGCTTCGTCGTGTAGAAATTCGCCCCGCAAAGATGTTCTCACGACAGCGGTAAAGCAAACAGATGGTAGTGGGGTTAAAACTTGCCCCGCATGTAAAATTAGTTAAATAACTGCCAGAGAATCTTCACTCCGCGTATGGAAACACGTCTTTGCTCTAAACCCGAGTAAATTAGTCCAGAACTTGTTCACATTAAGCTCTCTCCCTCTAAATTAATTTACATACAGTGGCTAATTATGAAAAATCATTGTTCGTGAACAAGGAATTTATGTTTGTTTGCGTTACGAATTAAAACTTTACTTTTAAGGATTTATTTTGTAGTTAAACATGTAAAACCTATTTTATACAATTTATGGAAGCAACGTTCTGAATTAAAACACTTAACACAAGTTCTGGCATATTTTATCTCTAATTAATAATGATATATATGCAAACACTAGATGTTGCCCGCGGCTCCGCCCGCGTGTAGGTTTTTTTGGAAGAAAAGGTATACAATCCATGGGTTCAGATTTCGGATTCAATTCAGACATCTTAAGCTATTACACCTTTCTATGTTTTGGTATCCCATAGGAAATGTACATTTTTCCGGGTTAAAAGTAGCCTATTTGCTATTCCGGACCATAATCTATCTCTGTGCCAAATTTAAACCAGATCCGTCCAGCTGTGATTGAGTAACAAACATCCATCCATCCAAACATTCGCATTTAAATAATATTAGTAGGATATTTCAAAAAGGGAAGAGGATTGCAGTCTCACCACATTTTGACAATGGTGCATATATATCACCATTGTAGGAGTTTTTGAAGTGGACAGAATGTAGGATATATACATCTTATAAAATCTTTTCAAAAACTGACGTCACGTCGAGCGTCAGAAGTCAGCATAATGCCAATGGTATACAAAAGTTGACAGTGACGTCTGGTGTAAGTGTCACTATCTTAGCATAGTCTGCATTGTATTGCATAGAAAGAGTTCAAAAGCGGCGTCACTGACGCAGATGACCATCCGAAGTTAGCTAAGACTAATTAAGTCACACTGGATCCTTACTTAGACCAATAACGTATTTCTGTAGTAGAATTCGTACAGTAGCAGGAGAATACACACGGAGTTGGCCTTTGTCGTGACGTTACGGCGGGCCCAATCATCTCAGATGATCGAACTCGTCGTTGAGCGCAAACACTGATTAGTAGCGAGTGGTATGCGGTCGTATGTCCGCTGGCTACCACTGCATGGATTTAGTGCCTATGGAATGGAACAGTGACTATCTTGACTATCTAATGTTTGATGAGGATGGTGTCATTGCGTAGGCACCAATGTTTTTTAGCCCTTGGTCTTACTAGCTTAATATACACTAACATATTTTCAGATACTAAAGTAAAACATAAAGGGCTACACTGTGGTCAATTTTGTCTATAAGATGAACTGACCGGTTCGACCGGGGTAGGACTACTATCTCATAAAGAACCGACGTAAAATGACAGTAGCTGTTGCGTTTCGTTTAGTGAGAGAGATACCAAAATGCTCAGGTAACTCTATTTTCCAATACCCATTTGTTTAAAGTCTGCAACGCATCTATGTTTTTCTGTGACTATTTATGAGTGGTGAAAATCATTTACTATCAAGTGACTCACATGCTTGTATGTGCTATAAAAAAGTAATTTAAGCATAGTGTTAAGAAACTACTCAGTAGGCCGACATGATTGTGGCGAGTAGCAGGATGGTCTACTTTTGCTTTATACGCTACCTGGTTAGCACTGAGCACTGAGTTACTATATGGTGCAGTGTGGTCACTTTGCCTTTCCAGGAAAAAAAACTCTCCAGACTAAATAGTTCTTCTCTGCTACCAATTTTTGTCTGTTCTTTATCTTAGAAATTAATTAAGGACAATCATTTTGTTGCAATCTATTCACATGTACCTACCGACTTTTCGAACTAAATATTATCACTTTGAGCGCATATTGTCATCATTTCGCGCCTAGAATATCAATTTTACATTGCGTACCTAAATGCAAATTAAAGGGGTTTTTTACTCCTGCAGAGTAATATAAACTACTTTGTTAGTATTCCATTAAAGAAATGTTATTTCAGTCATTCCAGCATCTCTATGTTCCCGGTCATTCATCGGTTTGAGTAATGGCAAGCTAGAATGTAGTCCAAGCGAGTTTTCTATTTATCTAAAGAGTCGAGCGAGCGTTGAACGGTTTAGTTAGTAGTGACAGGAAATGTTTAAGTCATTGCCAGTTTAGTTGGACTTCTTTTGGCAGTTTATTGTAAAATATAAACAAATGGAAGTAATTACTTTCACGTAAAATTAAATCTTGAAAACATGAATTATTTTTTATTTATATCATAGATGGTTACAATGTGTATTGTAGTAAACTAATTTGGTAATACAGAATGAATAGTTATACCCTAAATGTAAGAGGTAGCAAAATTTGCCAATTGAAACACAAATTTTTTGAAAAACACCGATTTTTGACCCATGTGAACATTCCACCCTGTAAAATAAACAAAGGTTATTTGAAATTAAGTTTCTGTTAAAATATATTAAAATACGTATATTGTCAATGGAAACACAACAACTTCATTCATAATTTAGTAATAGATATTAAACTAACATAGAAAGAATTGAATGCCTATTGATGTGCACTAAACTTTAATATCGCCCAAATTCACGTCTAACTCACACTAGGGCTATAGAAATGCGTTGCACCAACCATAATACTTAAATACGTAGTGCCCTTCTAATAAACTTTGTATACATCTGTCTTATTTATATATTTCCATCCTTAGGGGTTGTATTAAGGGAAGTTCCTACGAGATCTAATAATAATTTTTTTTTGTACCTATCAGTTCGAGCAGTGTAATAAAGAATCTGTCAGTCACCTTTTATCTATCCATACTAATACTATAAATTTGAAAGTAACTCTGTTTGTTTGTTTGTTACCTTTTCACGACTAAACGGCTGACCAGATTGTGATGAAATTTGGCAAGGAGCTAGAATATATCCTTGAGAAGGACATAGGCTATCTTTTTTCTCAAAAAACAACCTTGAAAGGGGTCAAATAGGAGTTCAAAATTTGTATGGGAAATCCATAATTCCATGACCTAGGGATCTGAAAATTCATACATAAAGAAATTCGTGTTTCACATGTTTATTTCCAAATCATCCCTAAAGTTTGTATGAAAATCGTTCATTTTTTTAAACGCATGAAAATTCGTATTTTGTATAATATACTTTTTCTCCCAAACATGACCTCCATGCGGGCGGAGCCGCAAGCAACAGCTAGTACTATAATAAAGCTGAAAAGGCACTTTGTCTGTACATTAAAAAAAAAAAACATTTTGATTGTAAAGTGTTATATTAGGTATAGATATAGAACCCAAAACAATCGTTTTTGGAATTATTGTCTCTCTGTCTGTCAAGGCATCACTGCACTGTATTGTACCAAAGGAATCGAAAATAAAATCATAGTGTTTCTCGAGGTAACATTTAGTCTTTATTTCACTTCAGGGTGTTCCACTCGCAATGCGGAATGACCTTAGTGTCCTAGGTATGGATATCCGCTGCGATCTTAATCCAAGCAGTCACATCGAGGGCGTAATATCCGCCACTTCCCGCAGGGTCGGAATCCTGAACAGGGTGCGGCGGTTTTTCACGCCCGGTCAGCTCTACCGCTTATATAAAGCACAGGTGCGACCGGGAATGGAATACTGCTCGCACCTCTGGGACGGTTTCGCAAAATACCTCCTCGATGCCTTGGACGGGTTGCAGCGGCGGGCCATCCGCATTGTGAATGATGCAGACGTGAGTAACAGCCTGGAGCCGCTACAGCTGCGTAGGGATATTTCCTCGCTTAGCGTGTTCTACCGTCTGTATCATGGCGAATGCTCAGAAGAATTGTTTGATCTTATCCCACCCTCTCCCTTCCATACCAGAACCACGCGTACTGGATTGCGAAGCCACAGCTTTGTGGTGTCTACTACCCCGGCCCGAACTAAGAGGTTCGCAAACTCGTACTTTTGCCGCACCATCAAACTGTGGAACAGTTTGCCAGCTACCGTGTTCCCTCCTTCCTATGATCCTGGGTCCTTTAGGCGTAGTGTGAAGAAGCTACACAGCAGGCCGGCATGATTGTATTGAGTAGCGAGGGATAGATTATCACTCGCTACTTGATACTATAACTGAACGGCACTGCACTTACCATCAGGTGCAGTGTGGTCACTTTGCCGAGCCACGATAAAAAAAATAAAAAAAACTTATATTGGAGCATTCAATCAAAAGTTATTACGCGAAGAGTGGTTGTGAGAGATGAAATGATTTTTAAATAGTATATGATAACACGCGGATGGAGCTGCAGGCAACAGCTAGTCAATAATATTATAGGTTCTGTAACAAAATGGCTAATAAATATAATATATTTTTCACAAATAAACATTTATCACCGAGCACCACGTAAAGTCAACAGTTAATCCGACTACGCCGACGAAGCAACTGAACAAGTCCATTTATTCAATGCTTTAAAGACGCATAGTCTCTTGAAACTGTTAAAAGTAGAAGAAAGGCTCACAGTTGATCGCGACGACTAAAAGTTTTCAACAACTGTTCAAACATTTTGTGGTGCGACATACAACGTTCCCCTTTCAGTGTAAGAACGATCTGGGCTTTTGTTTTTCATGCATGCTTTCTGTTTTGTGAGGCCAATAAGATCTGTTACTGAAACTTTGAAGACTGAATTAATGTTATCGATATGGCTAATCGTAATTTTATAATACTGTTGAAATCATCATGATTTTGAAAAATCCAATAAAACGAATGCTCTCACAATAAAACCTGTTAGGATCATATTAATACTTACAATTATTATTTATTCGATGATAAAGAGATACCCATTTAAATTCTAAACACTTTAATAAATTTAGCTCGTGATAAAGTTTACATTCCTACAATACCATTATTACGAGTGAATGGTTAAAACGATTAGGAAATATTCAAAATGCCAATAACAATGTACAAAATGGTGTCTTTGCATAATTCAGTCTCTAGAATTAAGTTTAATTATTCAATAAATTTAAACAAGAACCCTTTTACATTATTAGCATTCACAATGTAAGTACAGTGGAAATAAAAGGGTCCAGATATTTCAGGTCAACTTAATTTGCAGGAAAATTGCAAGTTTAATTTCTTTCGTTTAAGGGTCTATTTCCATTGTTCCTTGCATTCGATGCTTTCACAATTAATTTAGTTTGAGGAAATCTTCATTCTTTGACGATGTTACATTTACTTTTAGAATTCGTGACTGTTGAGGTGTCATGTCGAATTCTTAATGAATCCACTGGAATAATATTTCTGTCTATGACTTAATTAAATCTTCTTTGAAAATTGTTGATATCTCGTTGTATTTTTATCGTGATATTTATTAAATCTGTAGTGTTACACACGCTTCGTGGCAGTTTTACATTTTGTTAAAGTGCGGTTTAGGTATAATTTTTCAGACTGAGGTTAGAGGTATTGGCGTGGCAGAACTAGAAACTGGATTTAGTGAATAAAATTATGATTATTGTTTTTAGACTCTCGCGATATGAATACATATTATAAAATTAGGAACGGGTCTTAATCGCGCAGTCAGCCCGTGACCACGGCCAATGCAACTCGGTCGAAACGTCAGGAAATAATTGTGGTATTTATACCATTAAAGTATTGCGTTAAAGTATTGTTATAATTATTGAAAACCATTATAAATTATTGACATCCAGTATCTGTCATTCAGTATGGGTAGATACCCATTTACTTTTAGATGCAGTACATCTTCTATTTATTACCAAATAAAACCAGCGAAGAATCTCCAAAACATGCAGTAATATATACCGTTTTGTTTCACGACCCTACGAAAAAGTAATATTCTACGACACAAGCACATTTATCGATAAAAAATGTAGTCCATTTGACCTCGGCTAGGTTTTTCATTGAGTAAGTACAACTAGCGTCACCCTCGGGAGTGATCCATCAGGAGTGCCCCACATCTTAAGGTACGGCGCCGGAATAAATGTGCGCTAGAGGCAATGATTTTCCATCAGTGACGTAAAATGTTCTGTTATGGGCGTTGAATAGCCTACCATATTATCTCAAGTTGTAATCGTATATGTTTTACTGTAATAAATAATATCTCAGTATGGGGTTCTTTAAGAAGGGGGTAAATAGGTTTATGAAGGGTCGGCAACGCGCATGTGATGCTCCTGGTGTTGCAAGCGTCCATAGGCTACGGTAACCGCATACCATCAGGCGAGCCGTGAGCTTGTTTGCCACCATTGTGGTATAAAAATCTATTTACCGGTGACATATATTTAGATGTAAAAAATACAATTACAACCAAGTAAGTACAAACAAAATACAGTTACAACAAGTAGTCAATCATGAAAGAAAATAAGAAATCTCCAAGTTGGAATTTGGTAGTTTTAATGAACTAACACATTAGCTGCCTTGACACGACACTGATGAACTGAACGATTTGATGATAGTAGGTACACTGACGATAATTTATGTAAGAAAGAAAGAAATAATTTTTATTAGTGGTTTTCTTATAAATTATTCACTACATACATAATATATTAAAGTAATTACAACCAATAATAGGATCCCCCATTCAGCCACATGCGACAGCACGGCAGGACCGTACTGCAGCGCTGATTTTCAATGGGGGGTCCGGGCGACGTGTGGACGCTAGGTCGGCGGACTTTTTTACGTATTAAACATAACATTATTATTAGTATTAAAAAAATAAAAAGAAACTATTTAGTGTTGCACATGGCATGTCGTGTTGGTCGTAGGTATCAATTGCACTCACTTTCATAGCACAATAACAATTACTGTTAGTTAGTACTGACATAATACATATAACGTACCTAATCATTTAAATAGATAATCATATCACGCATGACACTAGACAAAAGCTTGCTTTTGTGTCAATAATAAATATTGTGTATAGCTATGCTTAAACGCAAATTTGGTGTAAATGTAACTAAAGTTCTTCAATATTCATATTCATAGTTGTTCCACAAATAAAAAACGTTGGCCCGGAACGGTGGTCAGTTAGTACATTGGTCGAAAAAGTTCATTTGAAAGAAATCGAAGTTAATAACTAAGTTAGTTAACATAAGTTCGAAAACCATGATCGTACATAAATGGTTGTTGTATTCTTTAACAAGAAAGTATTGGAACAAGCTGTTTCGTAAAATCAATACACAGTAAACATATCATGGAAAGTCAATGATTGTTTACCCACAGTTCTTTAGAAGATTTAGGAAATTTGTTCTAATTCAAGAATGGACAGTTCACATTTTTAAGTTTGTGACTAATAGTATGTTATGCGATCAAACAAGCTTAATACTTCTAGATCATAAATGAAAGGAATTTTTTGGCGACTGATTTTTGCATATGAATAAATGCAAAAAGAAATGTATGAATAGGCTATAACAAAAATAGTTGTATTCCAAAAATATTTTGTATTTAGTAAAATATGAATGCTATCAGGTGGATGCTTTCATACTATTAGGTATGTAATAGTTAAAAGAATATAGTTCGATGTAATATTTCATTTTTGGAATAATTTGTCAGTTTTTAATCGATCGTGATATTTTTGGATTCTTATAACTTTTTTTAAATCGACTTCAAATGCATTTTTGCTCTTAGTAGGTAGTAGCCAATTTTCTATTGTTTTTCACGTATAGTTTTTAACCTTAACTACTCATAAAATAATTCTTTCAACTATAAATAGAATCATCAAAATCAGTCTCAGCAACATACAAACGTGTTCTTTGCTTTCAATTTAGTTAGACTAACTATATTATTGTCTAAAATCCAACAAAGTAAACAATTCACAACTTAGCCAATGTGCATTGCTCACAAATGGCACAAATACATTCCTTCACAAAGCTCGAACAAATTCTACTGTTGTGTTTAATTACTCAACAATGTTTCGTGGACTAACTCGTGTGTTTCAAGTGTACATACATACTAACACTAGGAAAACTAAAGGAAAAAGTCGACACGACCGGAAAGTGTTTGTCCTAATGAATAGCAATTGTTTCCACGCGCACCTGCTGTCGCCCTGACTTCTCTTTGCGCCTGTTTTCACTACAAAGGAGGAATCGCGATCTGAGGAATGAAATGTTTCCTTTTTCTATTTATGTGGATTCGGCAGCTGGTGCACATTTGTTGGATTGGAAAGAACATACTTTACGGTTATAGTAATGTTGTGAATAACATTTGGAATTATTTACGATTACTAGCGATTATATGGATTATGAAGATGCTAACGTACCTACAGTTTTGTCTTATTTGGTCCAGTGGCAGCGTGGTTAGGTTGAGTCAGTGAGGTGTTGGATTCAAATGTAAGGTTGAGCAGACCAATTTTTTTAATATGAAAATCACGCATCATTTGCTTGATATTGGAATTTGTTTTCAATTATGCAAAAGTATCTCAATAATACATATTATAATATGCGGTTAATTGCTGCCATTTCATTTTAGTAAACCACCAAAATTAGGTATTTAGTACAATTTACTGTTTTTCGCCATATTTATTACGGTCCCATAATGTGATAGTGGGCGAGCCTATCGCCATACCAGGCACAATTCCAGAATCACTTTACCAGACCCGGGGATCGAACCCGAGACCTCAGCACAGTAGTCGTAACGTATGCGCAATTACAACTGCGCCACCGAGGCAGTCTAGTATTAGTATTATGTATTTACAAAAACTTAAATCTACTTGAATAATAATAAACAATACCCAATTTGTATATTCATATAAATCCATTTCTGCAAACCACCAAACTGACAAAGCTCCAACTCTTAATTAAAGCTAATTATCAAACACATTTAAATTGAATCAAAAATGTATAGAATACCAGTAACTACGTAGGAGCTTGTTTAACTGGCAAATTCAGTTTAGTCTGTGCTTTATTTGAAACTCACATAGCTTAATTAGATTGGCTCAGCCCACACTGTATCCAAACAACATTTATTTATTTACGTAAATGGTATAAACTTGCGGTTAGCATACGAAATCTGCACGGTCTAATTATTACACACGTTTCCATATTACTGGACAGTATCTGTAGGCCTACTCTTGAAAACCATTCCAATCTCGAACTCGATACAGTTTCAATTCCAATCTAGAAGATATTTTAACTCGTAACTCATTCAACTAAATGAAATAGAATATTTACAAACTAGCAATCTAGTAAATACTCTATTTTATTTAGTTACTAATTATTCCGCCGTGTTCAGTTAAATCGTGCGCTTGTGTTGAGTTCAAGAGTGCCAATTGTACGGTTTTCGAACCCAATACCAATTTTAAATTGAAATCGAGTGTCAAGAGTATTCCTCCAGTAAACTTTAGAGGTCGGTTGATATTATATGAATATTTATGTAAAGGAGTTATAAAGGGGCTTTCGTTTTTGTTACGATTGATAACTATGTTCCTTTTAAGCAGCATGTAGATGCATGCAGTAGCAGCAATAAAGAGGTTATTGATGTATGAAGTGTTCACTTTTTTATGTTGTGCACTTAGTTTATTTATGTAATGAATGTATTGCATATTGTTTAGTTTAACAATTGTTTGTGAACGTATTAAAATAAATAAATATTAGCAAAGTATGAGGTGGTGTACCAAATCATCATACAAGATCATTAGCGTTTAGATTAAGCATTTTATAAATTCTTAAGAGTAGGGCAAAGAGAAACTACACAAAAGTATCCTTTTAAAAATAATACAAGAACATTATAGTAATGTTATGGTATTCAAAATCGATGTAAATTAGATTAAGATTTATGTTGAGACTTTACCATCTGTGGCGCAGTAGGTGAGCTGGAGGGTTACTCTTGAAACTCGATTCCAATTTAAAATTGGGATTGGGTTCGAAAACTGTACAATTGGCACTCTTGAACGTAACACCAGCGCACGATTTAACTGAATACGGCGGATTTTTTAGTAACTAAATGAAATAGAGTATTTACGATCGCTAGTTCGTAAATATTCTATTTCATTTAGTTCGTTAGAGTTCCAATATCTTCTAGATTGGAATTGAAACTGTATCGAGTTCGAGATTGGAATTGATTTGAAGAGTAGGCCTACTGGTTGTAAAAGGACAGTGTTTCGGGTCTGGGTGTTGTGAGACCGTATGTCTCTCATAGTACCTGACACCCACGACACAAAACTCGTATCTTAATGCGGGGTCAGTACTATTTATTTAATTATAATAAGTGTCACACAAAACCATCGAGCAATAACATGTTAGTGCATTATTACATTGACTAATACGTCAGGCGTGTGTGATGCGAAAACTGATATATTATTATATCGAAAAGTGTTAACTTTTAAGGTAAAGTAAAATTTAAATAAATAAATAAATAATAACAAATAACACCCAACAATAAGTCACACTAGTAGCCCAGACCCCACACTAAGATACGAGTCTTGTGTTGTGGGTATCAGGGACTAAGAGAGACTTTCGGTCTCACACCACCCAGACCCCGGACACAAATATCTGTCTGTCACACAAACATTTGTCCCGGTATGGGAATCGAACCCACGGCCTCTCGTTTCACAGCCAGCTACTCGCCAACTACGCCACGGAGGCTGTCTTGAAACTAATATAAAACAAAACGTGCCGTAGTTAATATCGCCAGGATAGGCACGTATGTCCTGCCCAAAAATTCAGCTCAAACTCATATTGCGGCGCAACCGCGTAATTACATCGCCAGTAGTACTACACGCACGTAGACTAGAGTTTCCAACCGTCCTGTTTTCCCAGGACAAGACCTGGTTTTAAGAGTGGAAGAGACCAGTTTTTTGCTGGTGGTAGGATATTTATATCCGCCCGTATAGCGACCACCGTGCACAGGGTGTAAAACCCACCATAGTGGCATACGCAAGCGTGTCGCGTTCCGGGATCAGCCAGTGTACATCCGGTTATTGTCGGGGGTCTAGAATTGGGGCACGATGTTTGGCCGTTTTGCGGTCTTCTGAGTACTCTGACACTAGACCACTTCTTCACCTTCTAGCGTATGGCGTAGTGTGAAGAAGCAGGCCGGCATGATTGTCAGGACCTGCTAATCCAGAGCATGGCGCAGTGGTCGATACAAGTGGCTGTGGTCGCCGAGCCTTATTTTGTTCCCCCCAGGGAAGACTGGGCAGGGGATCTTAACGGTTTGGTGGCCGTCATCACTCGGGGCGCCGCCGGCTCCCCGCCCTTCGAAAAAGTAGCGAAGGGGTCGGGATGTGTGGCGGTTCTGTTGGGGGGGGTCTGGATTGTGGGTGTGTATTTCTCCCCCAATAGATCCCTGGCCGAGTTCGAGCACTTTCTCACTCGGCTGGGGGCCCTGGTGGTGCAAGGCAGTCAGCCTCGCCCCGTTCTCGTTGCCGGCGACTTCAACGCCAAGTCTCTGGCTTGGGGTTCGTCGGTCACCAGCAGGCGTGGCGAGGCCCTGGAGGAATGGGCGATCTCGGCCAACCTGGCCGTCGTGAATCGCGGGTCGGTTAACACGTGCGTGCGGCATAATGGCGGATCGGTGGTGGACGTCACGTTCGCCACCCCGGCTATTGCCCGCCGTGTCCGTGACTGGAGAGTTCTGGTGGATGAGGAGACGTTGTCGGATCACCGATATATTCGGTTCGACGTCGCCTTGTCCCCTAACCCCCAGTCCAGTGGAGGACCGACTGGCCCGCGGTCGGACGGCCCGCGTTGGTCGGTAAAACGCCTCGATGTTGAGGCCCTGAAGGAGGCCGCACTGGCCCAGGCGTGGCTCCCTGCACCGGAGGCACCGATGCAGGTCGAGCAGGAGGCGTCGTGGTTTGGGGCAGCGATGTCGCGCGTCTGTGACGCGGCCATGCCCCGAGTCCGACGTCTTCCCGAAAAGCGCCAGGTGTACTGGTGGTCGGCGGAACTTACGCGGTTACGTGTCTCCGCCGTTGCCGCCCTTCGTCGTCTCGCCAGACACCGTCGTCGTCGGATCCGTCTTCCCGGCGACGAGGACCAGGAGCGGCTGCTTCACGGCCTCCACAGGGAGGCTAAGAGAGCGCTGCGCGTGGCAATAACAAGGGCAAAGTCTGCAGCTCAGGAGGAGTTCCGGGGAACTCTCGATAACGACCCTTGGGGGCGTCCATATCGCGTGGCGATGAGACGGTATCGCCCCTGGGCGCCCCCACTGACTCAGAGTCTCCGGGGCGATCTAGTTGAAGAGGTCGTCGCAGCTTTGTTCCCTGTCACTGTGAATGTCACTCCCCCAGCGATGGCGTCACATACGTCGACGCCATCGTCGTTAAGTTCGGCAAGGGTTGTTTCGGAGGTTTCGCCCGAAGAATTTCGGGCGGTGGTGCTTCGGCTACGGGGCAAGAAGACGGCCCCGGGTCTCGACGGTATCCCCGGACGTGCATGGGTGTTAGCCGTCGAGCATCTGGGTACTAGGCTCCGTAGCCTATTCTCCGCGTGTCTGGAGCAGGGCCGTTTTCCGTCTCAGTGGAAAACTGGGAAATTGGTCCTGCTCAAGAAGGAGGGGCGGCCCGCAGAGTCGCCATCGGCCTACCGGCCCATCGTGTTGCTCGATGAGGTCTGCAAGCTCTTCGAGCGTATTGTTCACGCTCGCCTCGTCGAGCATCTTGAAGGGGTCGGGCCGGACCTGGCACAGTGCCAGTACGGGTTCCGGCAAGGCCGATCGACAATACACGCGATTTTGCGGGTCAAGGCACAAGCGGAGAATGCAGTGGCTCGGGGTGAAGTGGTGGTGGCGGTGTCTTTAGACATCGCCAATGCGTTTAATACCTTACCCTGGGCCTGCATAATGGAAGCACTGCGGTACCATGTGGTGCCACCGTATCTTCGGCGCCTGGTGCACTCGTATCTCTCAGATAGATACATAGTGTATCCGGGCGCCAACGGTTGGCACCGAAGAGCAATGGCCTGCGGTGTTCCACAGGGCTCAGTCTTGGGCCCTCTCTTGTGGAACATCGGCTACGATTGGGTGCTCCGTGGTACCAACCCCCGAGGTGTCGCTGTCGTCTGTTACGCGGACGACACACTAGTGACAGCGTCGGCCAGGTCTTTCCAGGAGGCCACCCTGCTCGCCTCGTTCGCAACCGAACAGGTGGTGGGCAGGATTCGGCGACTGGGCCTTAAGGTGGCCCTCAACAAAACCGAGGCCCTTTGTTTTCACAGGCCTCGGATACGGCCACCTTTTGGGTCCCACATAAGTGTGGAGGGGGTGCGGATTCCCATCGGCTGTAAAATGAAGTATTTGGGATTGATTCTGGACAGCCGGTGGGATTTCCGTGCCCATTTCAAGGAGTTGTCGCCGAAATTGGTGCGGGCGGCAGGCGCACTCGGACGCCTGCTGCCGAACCTGGAGGGACCTAATAGCCCTTGCCGAAGTCTATACGCTGGAGTCGTGCGGTCAATGGCCCTGTACGGATGTCCCGTATGGGCCGAGTCCCTGAACGCCCGCTGCGTCGCCCTGCTGCGCAAACCGCAGCGTTTGGTGGCGCAGCGAATAGTTAGGGGCTACCGCACGGTCTCCCACGAGGCGGCCTGCGTATTGGCCGGCACACTCCCTTGGGAGTTGGACGCCAAACTCCTCTCGTCAGCGTTCCTCTGGCGGGAGGAGGCGTCCAGCCGCCGTCAGGAGAGACTGGCCCCGAGGGAGATTGCGGCCCGGTTTCGCAGAACCGCCGTGGAGGAGTGGCAAACCAGGCTGGAGAGCCCGACTGCGGGCTTGAGGACTGTCGCAGCAGTGCGTCCTGTCCTAAAGAGATGGTTAGACAGGCGCCACGGGGCGCCTACGTTCCGACTGACACAGGTATTAACGGACCATGGGTGTTTCGGGTCGTTCCTGTGTCGGATCGGAAGAGAGGTGTCCGCCGTGTGCCACCACTGTGGCAACTGCCGCGAGGACACGGCCCAACATACGTTGGAGGAGTGCCCAGCCTGGGACGAACAGCGCAGCGCTCTCAGAGCAGTCGTCGGAGGAGACCTCTCGCTGCCGGCCGTGGTGTCGTCCATGGTCACCAGCCGGAGGTCCTGGCGTGCGGTGGCCAACTTCTGCGAGAGCGTCATCTCGCAGAAGGAGAGT
The DNA here is from genome assembly GCA_905220505.1 of Laothoe populi. Lineage (NCBI taxonomy): Eukaryota > Metazoa > Arthropoda > Insecta > Lepidoptera > Sphingidae > Laothoe > Laothoe populi. The sequence continues at coordinate 15,827,621 of HG992148.1, forward strand.
GCCGAGAGGGATCGGGAACGAAATGATCCCTCCCGCCGCCAGAGAAGACGTAGGAGGCGCCGGGTGGACGACTGACTGGCGTCTCCCGCCCTGTGGAATGGGGGCGTTTTGAGAATTTCACCACGGTAACCCCTGCCTGTCGTACGAGGCGACTAATTGGGGCCATCGGGGGTCGCGGGCGCGCAGCGGAGGGCTGTCAGCCTGTATCGATGCACTCCCAAATGAGGGGCATCGTGCGACCCCGAGATGGACGGCAGCGCATGTGGTAAGGCCTCGTTCGCTGTCGTTGTTCGGTGCGCGGGGGCTCCTTAGCCCTCCATGGAGATGGGCTGCTACGCAGCACCGCGCAGGGGCGATTCCGGCTGCAATTCTAGCACTCCTTAGAATACCCCGGAATCGCTCCGCAAGCGCCGAAGAAGGCCACCGCGGGGTTTTAGCTGGTAGTGTCGGGTGGGGTGTACATAGGGGTTAGGGACTCGGCCCAGTGGCAGCGCGGATAGCCATCATCCGTGCGAGGGGGATGCTGGGTCGTAAGACCGACTAGTCCAGCATACCCGTTTTATTCTTAATCCGCTTCCCTCCGGAGCGGGCGGCAGTAATAAAACGCTTTCCCCGCGACAAAAAAAAAAAAAAAAAAAAAAAAAAAAGGCCGGCATGATTGTGATGAGTAGCGGGGGATAAATTGTCTCTCGCTACTCGGTACTCTAATTGGACGGCACTGCGCTTACCATCAGTTGCAGTCTGATCACTTTGCCGTGCCAGTATAAAAAAGTGTCCTGGAGTGTCCTGGATAGCTTTGAAGCAGCGTCCTGGGTTTTGCCAAGCCCCTTGATATGTTCCTATATTTTAAAATTCACGTGATACTTTTGAAATCCTTATGTTAGTTAGTCCCTCGCGAGTGTTCATGCTGATATAAAACAAACACACGTCATGTTTTTTAAGTAGAATGTCCTAGTTTTTTCCACTTCAACTCCTAGTTTTTGTAATTCGGCATTGGCAACCCTAACGTAGACTCTACCGCTCGGTATTTATCCGTTCCGTCTCACATATGAGTTTTACATCATTCGGCGTGGATTTTTCAAAGTGAAACAATTTCGCCTGCGGTACGAGTCTGGCCCGTTTTAAATAACACTCGTTAACTCTCCACCCTGTAACGGGTACGCGATTATTTTCTAGAATGCGCTTTTTTAACGAGTTGATTAAAACGAACGTTTTTTACCCGTCTGAAGCGCGAGTAATTTTTCACGTTAACGCACGGCTGGCCGGAATAGGCACTTATTATGTAAACGAAACGTTGTTGCCGATATTGTGGAAATTCCAAAATATATTTACCTAATGTGAAAAAGTTTATTTTTATGCGTCAACACTATTGCTCGACGTACCAAGTGGATTTCTCGTGAAAGTATACCCGACTATATTTAATATCGTCTCGTTACTTAATTGAATACTTAAATAGGCATGATTGTATCAAGTTTTTTTTAGTGCCTGGATAGGCAAACGGGCCACCTGATAGTAAGTACCACCGCCGCCCATAGACTTCTTCAATGCCAGGGCACAGCAAAGCCGCTGCCTGCTAATGAAGGACTACTCTTCCTAAGCTTTGTTTAAAACAGGACATGTCATAGCACTCAGGGAACACCCTTCCCTTTGGGAGTTCCTTTGATAGATTTTGCTTGAATCCCGTAGGTATCTATTAAGAAATACATCTGTGAATAATTAAGAAGCCGGTGTACACTTCTCGCTTACATACATATACATATACACTCACGCCTGTAATCCCTGAAGGGGTAGGCAGAGGTGTAACAGGACACCCACTTTTCGCCGAATTCATTACGGTCCCATAATGTGATAGGGGGCGAGCCTATCGCCATACCAGGCACAATTCCAGACTCCGGGCTGATATAGATATATCTAAATAGAAAAACACAATATCACTTTACCCGACCCGGGGATCGAACCCGCGACCTCAGCACAGCAGTAGTAACGCATACGCAATTACAACTGCGCCACCGAGGCAGTCTTTCTTCTTATCTTATTCTTATTTCTCGCTTATCTATCTTTATCCAGCAACATAACATAGACATAATTTCTGGGCATAAACATTCAATAGTAATAAAAAAACGCTTGGAAAAATTATGAATTCTATAAGAGTTATGCAAAAGTGTGGAGCAGCTGGGATCCAGGCCCTCGAGAGCCTTCGGTTTTAGCACGTGGCTATGTGGAAAATTTAATTCATTGCCAGCAAATTTATATGCATACCACGACTGCAGTTTATTAAGAATGCACCGTCTACCCTCGCTAGGGGCTCTAAAATAAAGTGGTCAGCTTCATTTCATCCATCTAGAAAATTGAGGTAAAAAATATTTGAGCACTCACCTATTTATTATAAGGGGGACTAGGGAAATGTTTATTTTTATTGCATGCATATTTAGTTGATTTATATTTTAGTATTTTATCTATGGCTCTTTATGCCGATTATACAATTTGAAAGAAATATTATTTGGATAAAGTTGAAGATACCATGTATGTGCAATCCATTAATTAGCGATTTTTTTTTTATCCTGGCACGGCAAAGTGACCGCACTGTACCTGATGATAAGCGCAGTGCGGTCCAAATAGAGTACTGAGCAGCGAGAGACGATCTATCCCCGCTACTCAACACACTCATGCCGGCCTGCTTCTTCACACTACGCCATGGGCAAGAAGGTGAAGAAGGGGTCGAGGGTCTAGTGTCAGAGTACTAAGAAGGCCGTAAAATGGCCATTGTACCCCAACTCCAGACCCCCGACAAAAACCGGATGTACACTGGCTGATCCCGGAACGCGACACACTTGCGTGTGCCACTATGGCGGGTTTTTCGCCCTGTGTACGGTGGTCGCTATCCGGGCGGATATGAATATCCTACCACCAGCAAATGCGATGTACGGAATATGAATTTTTCATCATAAATTATATTGAATTCGTGATATGAAGTAATCAAATAGTATCTTAACAATGGGCAATTGATTTCTTTAAATAAATAAATCACATCTTTTGAAACTTCAGTGACAACTAATTTGCGGCCAGCTAGAAGTACTAGAACACTAAGAAAAGTTGCTCTATCCGATCTCTTACAAAGTAAACGTCGTCGGGGTCTCCATGAAATATGCATTAAATATTTACACAGCCCCGAGGCAAGCCATTCCCTTGAAGTCGACTGAACCGAACAGATTTGCAATTCACCGAACATCCTTTAGGAAAAAAGAACCGCTGAACAAAGTAAGGGAAGTCGGGGAATCGAAATGAGCCGCTAAATACTGACCCGCATCGAATTGAGAGCTATTGATTGCAGAATTCAATGTAACCGTTTAAACTTCTTTCCTTTCCTGATTTTTTCATTACGTTGATAAATCAATACGAAATCCTTTTGTTGTACGGAAGTTAGGTTGTTTTATTAAATCTCGAATCTTTTCACATTAAAAGCCCTTGACTAATTTGTCATGTGCCAGAACATGATTACTGCCAAGTATAATTTAAATCAAATTATACAGCTACAGCCTTTAATTTAGGACGTACGCTCTAATGCGTTTAATTTATACTCCAGTCAATTAGTGTTTATTTTTCAAATTGAAAATAGGGGAAATGTTAGGTTATATCAGCCTGGACACTGCTGTAATTTTATCTCAAAATTACTTTATTATTATTACTATTTATTTCTTAATTATTTTTACTTAAATATAAGTACCTAAGGTTGTCTGGCAGAGATCGCTCTTAGCGATAAGACCGCCTTTTGTAACATTGTGTAGTTTTAAGGTTTCTTGTTTGTAATTAGTTATGTTGGTGTGCAACAAAGTGTTATGTATCTATCTATCTATCTACCTATTCAATTACCATAAATAGCTTACCTTATTACAAAATGATAGTCTAGACAGATAGTCGGTATATATACTGCACATCAGCTGCAATATAGCAGATTTTTAAGCAACTACAGGCAAAAGCAATATCATTAGAACAGTAGACCAACCAACAGCACGCCGCATGCCAATCGACTACGCAGTTCGAGTTTCGAGAAGATATAATTGTTTTATGCTAATAGAATGACCTACATTTCTATACTTTGGATCTCACAACATCCAGAATCTAAAAATATATTTGGAAAAAATACGATTTATCTCGGAAAAGGAATCGAACCCTTTTATGTGAAAGGCCAATTAAAATATTTGTAGGATGCGAAATAAAATCTACTAAAAATGCTACGAATAGTATGAAAACTATTTACATTTTAATCTATCCCACATGTTCGAACGTAATAGGCTGGTACGACATTACGACAGAAAAAGTGGGGAACTACCGACAGAATTGAAAACTTAAAATTTTGGAATAATTATGTTCTTTTTTGAAACAACATCAAGGAAGTAGTAACTTTTTTGTATATGTTAGCTTGTCAATAGTTATAGTCATGCTTATGTCAAAAGTAAAATATTCTAAACGTGATGGTCACGCGTGTTCAGACTTCAGAGCTTTTCACCATCCCAAAAGAGCTATATACATAGCTTTGTATATATCTCACGTATGTACATATGTGTCTGAGCGTAACGGTCACACGAGTTTAGTGCTGTCACGCGGCAGTGCTACGGAGACAGTCAAATTGAATTTAACAACGTGAAATCATCAACATTTATTAACCAGCAACATTTGCGATCTTATCAGAAACGGCACAATATTCCCTTACATAGTTCGATATTGATGATCATAACTTGATTTTTCATATTGCGGAACGGGAATGGTTCACCAAACGACGTCAATGGTCGGGGACATTAAAGAATCGCTAGTCGACTGTTACGTCCCCGCAGGCATTCTAATAGAGTTGGCTGGGCTGAAGAGCGTGGATAGAAATTTACTAAATGAGTCATCATTGTTAAATTAAAGTTTGAAAGTTTATTGTATTTGAAATATTATTTGAACATCAGATATACATGAGACTTGAAAATACAGTCCTTAAATAATGTAAAATATTTGGTGGCAGGATATTCATATCCGCCCGGTTAGCGACCATCGTACACAGGGTGTAATGGTGGCACACGCAAGTGTGTCGCGTTCCAGGATCAGCCAGTGTACATGCGGTTTTGTCGGGGTTTAGAGTTGAGGTACGATGTTTGGCAGTTTTGCGGCCTTTTTTGCTGTTTTGCGCTTCTTCACCTTTTTGCCCATGGCGTAGCGTGAAGAAGCAGGCCGGCATGATTGTGTTGAGTAGCTGGGGATAGATCGTCTCTCGCTACTCGATACTCTAATTGGACCGCACTGCGCTTACCATCATGTGCAGTGCGGTCACTTTGCCTTGATCCTGGCAAAAAAACATATTACTAAACAAAATATATACAGGGGTTCCCAAACTAGGGAAAGCCTGCATCTTAGGATACCAAATTATGAGTTACATTTCTTTTTTCAATGACAAAATACGTGTACATCCATCCATACAGTAGAACATACATAAATCACAACAATAACCAATAAGTAATTTACAGTCTAAACTTAGTGCAAAATATTTAAAGCAAAATTAATTAAAACAGTGAAAATAATATAAAATCTTGAATCTGCATCAGCTCAGTATAGACGTTTGTTTGTGGTATTTTTTTTACAAATATTTTATATTGTTAAAATAGTCTTTGGTATCGATGGTAATGACACTAATGTGTGCGTGATTAGTAATATTCTAGAACTTATTCACAGGCTTGATATGAATATAACTAAAAGAGTGGAAATAAATACATTATACGGATACTCCCCCAACAATATATTACGGGGTGGAGTTAAATCATAAAATGGCTTTGGGTTGCAAGAATTTCCTGGAAAGCCCTTTCGAGTGATTGCCGTATAAAAATATATATGAAATATGAATTCAATACGAAACTTGTTGGCTCCATAAAAATTCTGTATTTTTAATAATACAGAACATTTTTTAAAAATCATATTATACCCGTTTTGCATCGATACGTAATGGATCATCAACGCTTTCAATTTAGAAGTTCTAATTTGCTGTTGCGCGCGAGCAATGTGGGGTTATTTTTGTATATTACCCGACGCTATGAGTTGAATATATGAGTTCGAATAACAAGCCGTGCCTATACCTCATTTCTAATCTGGAAACACCCTATGTCACGCTTGTAAAATCGAGATCAACAGCAAAGTAGTTCAACAGCATAATAGCTTTTAAATGCGCCAGTTTATAAGCTGTTGAGCGATTAAATACGTTAAAATATTTATGTATAAGACAACCTTGTCTACTTATTTACATAACTATTTGGTAGCCAGGAGGAAGCTTATCAAATATTTTAGCTGCAACTTGCAACAAATCAAAGTAACCTCTAGTCTAAAACAAAGTCCTGGCTATACGCCAGTTCGTATTGGTTTGCCTACTACAGTAGTAACTATTTCACCAAATACATGGGAAATGGAATACGCAGCTATTGCATCTAATATTATAAATTTATTTTCTGTTTTCGGAGAAATTGGGTTTCCAATGCTTTTTTGGGTTAATAATGAAAGCATTGATTCAACATATGGCTTTTTCATGATTCTATATTACGGCTAATGAAGACAGTAATTTTTAAATCTAATAAAGTTTTTATATTATGGCTCCGTCAATATTCGACGATTTTGCCCATGTCGAGTATTCCAGAGCATACCAAATCGAAAATGCTTTTAAACCTTGAAAAATCTATATTACAAACTAATAGGCCAGATTGCTTTGATTGATTACCGAGTGCCTAGCCAATATCAAATGTTAAGATCAAATTGAATTAATTGGTTTACTAACTGTATAAAGTATAACACTATATCCAAACTGATTACAATTATATTGATACAACTCAAAAATGAACATCACTACTCCAATAAATTGTAATGATGTAAATTCGACTGTCGTTACAATTATGATAAGAAAGAGTGATATTATGATCGTTTACCACATCTAGTTCATCTAAATCTTTTTAGGGAGCGTTTCCGTTATTAAACGCATCAATTCGAAGCCCGACACAGAGATAAGGCGAGCTCTCACGATCTTCGAGCGACAGTTATTGCCCTCTAATGTAATGTCACTTTGGCACACGCCACATACGCGTAACAGCTTAACTATTTGCTAATAAACTGCTAATGATATTTATGAGACTCTACTTGAGTCGTGTGATGTTCTCAGTTATTGAATTTCCAAGGCTTCTTAAGTTGGTAATGACAAGTTTCTCTTGAATTTACTGACATTCCATAAAAAACTGTTTAGTTACGCTACAGCTAAAGCTACGATTGTTTGTTCATCATATCTAGGTAATCTCGTCTGTAAGTTTTTTTAAGATAAGGACTATGTTATTTCACACAATATGCATATACGATTTGTAATTTGGAATGACTAGATATTCCGTGATATTCCGTTTTCAGCGAATATAAAAATCTTACAATAATAGGCTGTCCAAATTCATCATTACCTTTGGTGAGTAGGTCTCCTATGTAGTTTCGTCTGCCGCTATGCAGCAATAAGATAATAATACTCTGTAAAGCCCCCCATAGTCAAGACTATTTCCTTCCGTTATCCTATTCTCCTCTCTCCTCCCGCAGGGATCAAATCTTTATCGTGGGTATCAAGAGCTATGAGGAATTACAATCTCACAACACTAAAACCGGAAACCAATAATTGTTTCGTGCGGGGATGTAGTGAGCAAGCATTGTTGTATTCCGATTTGTAGGACATTGAGCAATTGGAGCTTGGCAATAATATGCTTCGGTATGAAGAACGCAGCGCTAAAATTTAGTGGTTTTATACATTTTACTAGTCTTCTTCTGTCTACTTACTAATCCCTCCTAGCGGACTGGTCATGATCATGGATCGTCGGATAGATCTGTTAAGGATTTTGCGATACGTCCCCACTCCTTTCTGTTCGTGGCACTCCCTGTACTAGGAGTGTTCGCAACGGCTATATATTGAAAACGCGTTACAACGATACGCTACTTTTAAAAAGCCTATTACTTTTTATGCTATAATATATTAGAATAATATATCACATCGCTTCGTAGAACGACGCGATTAGATTATCGACACAAAGCACGCCGTGCGCTGTTAAACATTACCTATTTAATGATTATTTCTATGGACCTATTTTTTTTTTTGGGTAATAATAATTTTTTAAACAATTCTGTTTCAAATAACGCTTGCCTGATGTAATAAATAATAGGCTATATGATTATGTATAAATAATAGGTTATTTTATCGGTTATCTAATATAACGAACACTCCTACCCTGCACAGTCACCAAGGGATCACTTTTTTCATGATTTAATAAGATCTGTCCATGTCGTGGGATATCGACCGCTAGAACGGTAACCCTCTACCCTTCCTTGTATTTTACTATTACACATCTATAATTTACACATCTGTCCGTAGTTTCTTCCTAATATTTTAACCGTTTACAGCTTTGATAAAATGTATGCATACCTGCATTTCAACTACAGATGAAAGCTGTCTTTTCCACATCTAATTCAGTCAATAAACTTAGTCGCCATATATTCATAGTTTGTAACATAATACTTATGTTTTTTTTTATCCTGGCACAGCAAAGTGACGTGACTGAAGTAATGCAGTGCCGTCCAGTTAGAGTATAAAGTAACTAGAGATAATCTATCCCTCGCTGCTCAACATAATCATACCGGCCTGCTGATGGATGTTATATACAGATTGTAATATAAAAATGCGAAAAAAAAACTGATACCAGATAATAACTAAGGGGTGAACCTCGGAAGCTATTTCGATGTGGATAATTAAGCCCATTGGCACACATAGTGAAAGTAACTTGATTATACCATACAAGAAGATAAAGGAGGGTCAAAAGAGTACTGTATTAAAAGCTATTGGTTCTCTGCCCATCCAATTTGCTTTGTTGACGTCTCCCGGGAACCACACCAAGATTATCTTAACAAAGCAAAAGCAGAGCTAAGTTCGGTCTTCTGAAACAACGTTATCCACACGTACAAAGAAAACAATTACAACTTTTTTACTGTTAATATATCACGCTCCTCTTTGATTTCTCTCTTCGCTAAGATCTATAGTCCTGTTTGAATGAATAATGTTTATAAAACTTGGCTATTTGTATTTAGTAGGTTTTTTTTGAATAGTTTTATCTATTTTTTTTAAATAATAATGACACCCAACTAACCCATACTAAGATACGAGTCTTGTGGGTATCAGGGACTACGAGAGACTTTCGGTCTCACAACACCCAGACCCTGGACACAAATATCTTTCTGTCACACAAACTTTTATCCCGGTGTGGGAATCGAACCCACAGCCTCTCGTTTCACAGCCGGCTACTCGCCAACGCCACGGAGGCTGTCAATTGATATATTAGTATACCATTTGAGGATATGATTAAACAAACAAGTTGTAATAATTTATGTTATGCGTAAATTATGCCCAGGGCAGTGATAAAGCCTGTCACATGTCATGTTTAGAAACTTGGCGGTAAGTAGATGATAACACTGACTTTATCGAAAACCAACCGTTTCTATAACGAAGAAAATATACAATTTAGAAAATGTGAAATTATACATACGCACTCACGCCTGTAATCCCCGTTGGCAGATGTGTAAGTAATCCAGGTAGGCAGATGTGTAACCACACAGCCAAATTTCCCCAAAGCTCAAGATGTGATAGGGGATATATAGTGTCAGTATATATATAGTGTGACTATAGTCCTATAGTCATACCGAGCACAATTCCAAATTCCGGGCTGATTGTAAGTATTTCGCGATAGGAAACCTAATCTCATTTTACCGGACCCGTGGATCGAACTAGAGACAACACGGCAGTCGTATGGCGTACGCAATTACAACTGCGCCACCGAGGCAGTCTGAAAATCTGAAATTCAATAAGATTTTTGGTAATAAATTTATTGATCTTGGTGGCAATGCATAGTTATTTATTTCAATTTTATTATTATTTATTTAAAATGTATTGTATATTACATTACTCTAACAAAATGATCTTATTATTTATACCTATATAGCAGCGATAGCCTAGTTGGTTGCGGTACGGACTGTCAAGACGAAAGTCGTAGGTTCGAAACCCAAGTGGCATACACCTCTGACTTTTCTAAAGTTATGTGTATATTAAAATGTTAATTATCGCTTGCTTTAACGGTGAAGGAAAACATCGTGAGGAAACCTGGATATCTGAGAGTTTTTCGAAGGTATGAGAAGTCTGCCAACCCGCATTAGGCCAGCGTGGTGGACTAAGGCCTAACCCCTCTCATTAGTAGAGGAGGCCCGTGCCCAGCAGTGGGACAATGTTTAATACAGGGCTAGTATTATTTTTATTATTATTATTATATTTATACCTGCAAACAAGTACCTATTAATATATTATAACTAGTACATTTAATTATCATACATAATTAATGTTATATTTAGTACTTACTTGCATAAGTTATTCTCTACATTATGCAAATTGCAGAGCCTTAGGAGTTATTACACACAGTGCAAGAAAGACCAAAGATCCTTACATCCTCTGGATATTGTTTTACAATATAATAACTCTTCGCTCTAATTTTATCTATTGTGTTAGCATTAAACCAGACGCTTTTGAGCGTAAAAGCGATGGAATTTGAATGTTATTTAACATATTTCTTAGTAAAATAGAATATAAAGCAATACGATCACGAATAGCTGTCCTAGTCAATTCACTTATGTAGATTTTAGGGTAAAGTTCTCCTCAGTAATTCTTGGAAATTAAAGTCCTCTAACTTAATCACTATGTAGGAATTCGTAGATGTCTACACCGCTTGAAGTTTGGTTCACGCAGCAATCTAACACATTCAACATTTGCCGCTCGCAAGTCCGTAATATCGTCCGAAAATTCAGTGTTATGTGGTCAGCTCCTATTCTTAGTGCACCAATATATACTTTCATTTATTTATAATTTTTTTATTTTAACATAAAAAAATGCGCTAATAATATTTACTCAGATATGTTTTTTTTTAATTTTATTAAAATGATTGATGATATTATATTTTACTTTTTTATTAGAATAAAGTAAGCCGAATGACATTTCGAAATCATGTGTGTATTCGTTGGAAATTATCGTTTACGTTAGCGATAAACATTGTTAGGAAACTTGCATAACTGAAAAAGAGAAATTCAAATGTATGTAAAATCTACTTATCTTATTACCTACAATATCTGGCATATTTATATTCTCTTTTAGGATTTTCAGTTATGGATTGGTGAGTGGTAAACTAAGGCCTAACCGCTCTTATTAGTAGAGGAGGCTCGTGCCTAATAGTGGGGCAGTATCAATGAAGGGTCAACATACCATAAATTTAGCGTTGTTTAGGTCTTATACCATTTATTATAAATTATAATAAAAATACCACATTCAACATAATATAAAATATTTTTTAATCATTCGCACCCATAAAATTCGTATATAATTAAGTTAATAAATATTAAGCCATATATTGTCTGTTTCTACTAACTTAAAATAAAGATACAATAAAATCGCTATTACTTAAAATGTCGCACATACATTACGAACGAATACTAGAATCAAGCACCAACATTAATGACGGGCGGGCTATTCCAATAGACCTAATGTCTGCTATATCACTTAGGAACTATTCCTCCGACCATAAAACGCTTTTTAACCGACTTCAAAAAAGGAGGAGGTTAACAATTCATCGGAATCTTTTTTTTTTATGTATGTTACCCGATTACTCGAAGACTGGACCGATTCGAGAAATTCTTTCCTTGTTTAAAAGGGTACACTTCCCAGGTGGTCCCATTGGCACCAAGTCAGGATCTGATGATGGGATCTCCGAAAAATCAAGGGCAACCCTCAAATTTTATAGTGACGCATAATTTGTTTCTTATTGAAGTCGGTGTACATTTTATAGTTGACGTGGATATATCCCAAACTATACAAATATATTTTTTAATTCATCAATCGTTCTTTAAATAAATTTAGTATGATGATCAGTTAAACATAATTTTATCGCTCAAAAGGTTTAATATTATTTTTTGTCTAATATAAGTTATTACTTGTGCAAATTGTGTCTCTAATGTGAATAAAAGGTGGTCAAGTGGCTCGTAAATCAATATTATTGGCTTGCGCATAGACATAAATGGTGATTGAATATTAAAAAAATAATAGATTTTCAATATATCATCTGCCCTTTATCATATAAGTCCCATGTCCTCTACTAATGAGAGTGGTTAGGCCACTAACACCAACACTAGCCTAGTGCTGGTTGGAAGAATTCAGATAGATTAGAAATTCTCATGAACAATTTTCTGATCTGCAGGTTTTTTCACCTGCCATTTACCTATAAATGTATTACATTTATAAAAATACAATACATTCAATATGCGTTAAGTTTCAGGCGGCTAGATCTAATTTCTAGAATTAGAAATTAGATGATGGTGGTAGGATAACATTAGAATAGCGACCACCACAAGTTTGACGCGTTCCGGGATCGGCCAGGGTACATTCGGTTTTTGTCAGGGGTCCAGAGTTGGGGTACTATGTTTGGCCGTTTTGCGGCTTATTGTGTACTTTGACACTAGACCCTCGACAACTTCTTCACCTTCTTGCCCATGGCGTAGTGTGGAAAAGCAGGCCGGCATGACTGTTGAGAAGTGGGGGATAGATTGTTTCTCGCTACTCGACACTCTTATTGGACGGCACTGCGCTTACCGTCAGATGCAGTGTAGTGACTTTGTCGTGCCAGGATAAAAGAAGCGTTTGACATGAACAATACTAATACAACCACTTTGTAATGCGTTCATTTCTCTATATGAGAATGGTAAGTTATTCTATGACATTATTTAAAAAAATGAACTAATGACATTTATACAAATTTATGCATAGCAAAGAGCTATCACAATATCTTCCTTGAATACGAGTGTTGTGCCCGTCTCTAAAGTTAGTTGGATCAAATTTACCTTTGAGATTTAAAGGTAAGTTTCTAAACATAATCTATTCTAAATATCAAGTTCATATCATTTATTTGCCTTAAGAAATGACGCCACTTATGGTTGGTCCAACGCATTCTTATTAACAAGTGTGTTCTAGGGAGTGATACATAGAGTTAGCGAGCTGAAGTTTAGAACAAACGAGCATATTACAACTTCCATTAATCATACACCCAATCGAAATCCTATCGAGAAAATAAGTTATCTATATTTATTTTCGAGCTAAAACAGGCCGTCCTATGTCATGTACTAAAGCTAACATTTAATTCCCAATCAAGCCCATACTAATGGACGAACAAAACCCACCTTTCATACAACCAAACGACATAACTTCAGCCAGCAACTTCGACAGTCCAACAGACGTAAATTATCGTTTAATTTCCCACTTTCGATGTAATCAATGAACGCTGTTACCGTCTAAAGTATTTGCGACTAATAAATATCGGTTCTCAATTCAATAGACGTCTTGCAACCGGTGCTAGTGTACTGAAATTGATGTCCCAGATATCGGTACATCCTGTACATTTCCGACCGTTTGCTGCCACCGAGTAATGCGTTTGCCTTAACGACTTCGTCTGTAGATCGCTGCGGTACATTCATGTGGATTTATTAAACTTGAGAGTTAAGTATCGTTGCATTGCGGTTATGATGTTTTGATGGTGAGGAGTTTCTTCGAAGGGGTTTCCGTTGACCTCGATAAGAGAGGTGTTAAAAGCTTTCCGCCGAAGTGTTTAAGTATAGGAACGTACTCAAATGGTTCGTTTAGAATTTGAAGTATAAGAACGCAAACGTCATGAATTGATGATCAATAAAGTGGTTAATGAAATTATTTTTATGACACCTAAATTAAATTCAAATGTATGTGGCGTATGGGGCGGGAAGCCGGTTGAGAAACCAGAGGTTGTGGGTTCGATTCCCGCACCGAGACAATTGTCTGTGTGACAGACAGACACTTGTTCAGGTCTGGGTGTAGTGAGACCGAAATTCTCTCGTAGTTTCTAATACCCACGATACTGGTTTGACCCAGTGTGAGTTAGGACTATGTGTGTGACTGTTGGGTGTACAGGCTATCCCTGGAAGTATGGATCAAATCGAATAGGGGCATGCGCAAGGTCATTTCCTAATTTTTAACCCAAAGAATGTTGGTGCAATTTTTTACGGTTCAAAAGTTATGACCAATTTTTGTATTTTTCAATCAATTCGCAGTGCTCAAAGAAAAAAATTATAAAAGAGAAACTATCAGAGCTATCAATGTAATTTTTCTTTTGAGAACGTTGTACAAGAGTGGGCCTTTCTGTCGTAATACTTTTACGCAGCTAAAAACATGTGTTCAATAAGAAAACATATTTACTGCAAGTTTCGGTCTCGCACAAATTTAACTCAATTTTCGAGCGATTTTCATGGGAAATAGTTACACTAGGGAAAGGTAAAAACGTATTGAGAAACTTGCCCAAGTATTAAAGATTGTTTGGAGGTATGAATCACTGGGATATTCTTATTACTTTAAAAGTTACAGATTTTTATTTACATGGACGTCGTATTTTTAAATTGATCATAACTTTGAACCGTAAAAAATTGCACCAACATTCTTAGGGTTAAAAATTTGGAAATGCCTTGCCCTATTCGATTTGATCCTTACTTCCAGGGACATCCTGTATAAAACAAAAAAAAAAATATAATGAAAAACATTTTCCAATGTTCTGTGATCTGTCTAATTGGACATCCATCAATTTTGATTCCAATATTTACTCCCGCTTTAGGAAATACCAGATGAAAATTTGTGAACCATATTCAAAACCAATTAGATGAACTCATGACATATTCCTCTGAAACATCTCGTGTTTTCCGTTATAAGCGTCAACCTCCCAGGGTGACAGTTAATTTATCACGCGAACTAATAACAGCTTGTTCACTTGTCGATGAGCAGATGGCACGGACGTTGTCACGGTAACAAACAACGTCTGAGAATAGTCTGCTCTTTGAGAACAGATTTAAGTTTATATTCAGGTCCAAATGCTTTTGACCGGTCAATTTACTTTAGATGCTTAGATGACTACGTATTGGAATATATATTAGAATATATAATATAATAATATATTATCTGTAACATTTACCCTTCTATATTCGTTTTTAACCGACTTCAAAAAAGGAGGAGGTTAACAATTCGTCGGGATCTTTTTTTATGTATGTTCCTCGATTACTCGAAGACGCGTGGACCGATTCGAGAAATTCTTTTTTTGTTTAAAAAGGTATACTTACCAGGTGGTTTCATTGGCACCAAATCAGGATCTGATGATGGACTCTCAGAAAAATCAAGGGCAATCCTCCAATTTTATAGTGACGCATAATTTCTTTTTTATTGAAGTTGGTGTACTTTTAATGAATTATGACCGGTCAATTAACTTTAGACGCTTAGATGACTACGTATCGGAAAATACATCTATAACATTTATCTTTCTATATTCGTTTTTGTATTCAAATAATTTCTGGATCATCCAGTGACTTATTGGTCATTGATTTCTTAAGTCTATAAACCGCGATAAAATCCGTAAAATTAGTTTTATTTATTGGCCATTTCTAGTCAGAATCCGCCAGTCACTATCCTATGAATCTTTAATAATAGTTGCCTATTTCTTTGTTCATAAATCGTTCATGGCTTTTAATACAAAGTAGCAAAGCTGTATACTAGGGCATTAAAGTCCGTGAAATTACTCAGCATTAAGGGATATTTTATGTTTCGCTAAGATAAGCGCAGAACTGTGTCATGTAGTACTTTGTAACTGACAGTTCTAAATGGTGTCGCTAGTGCTTAATGGGAGGCTCTTACGATCAGGTAAGCAGAGCTGGTGCACTAAACTATAATGACATAGAATACATAAGAATTTTGATTATCTTTTTGAGTTAATTGGGGTAATGTGAAACGAGAGGCTGCGACTTCATTCCTCGCACCAAGCTAAATGTATGTATGATTTTTTCAGATCTGGGTGTTGTGAGACCAAAAGTCGCTAGTTTAACGGTAGGCAGCGGCTTTGCTGTGCCCTGGTATTGCAGAAGTCTATGGGCAGCGGTGACCACTTACCATCAGGTGGCCCGTCTGCTCGTCTGCCTAATGAGGCACTAAAAAAAAAAAAATTGTAGTTTCCGATACCCATAGCTCAGGTCAATTGTATTATGGGGTCTGCGCTATGTGCGTTACTGTTCTGTACTGTTATTTGCCTATTGTACAAAATCCTGTAACTATTGTACTCTTATCCCATCCTCTACCAGAACCACGCGTACTGGCTTGCGGAGCCACAGCTTCGTGGTGTCTACTACCCTGGCCCGAATCAAGAGGTTCGCAAATTCGTATTTTTGCCGCACCTTCAAGCTGTGGAACAGTTTGCCAGCTACCGTGTTCCCTCCCTCCTATGATCCTGGGTCCTTTAGGCGTAACGTGAAGAAGCTAAACAGCAGGCCGGCATGATTGTGTTGAGTAGCGGGGGATAGACTGTCTCTCGCTACTTGATACTCTATCTGGACGGCACTACGCTTACCATCAGGTGCAGTGTGGTCACTTTGCCGCGCCAGAATAAAAAAAAAATACATACACTCACGCTTGTAATCTCCGAAGGGGTAGGCAAACCAGCACACCCACTTTTCGCCGAATCTATTACGGTCCCATAATGTGATAGGGGCCGAGCCTATGGCCATACCGGGCACAACTCGAGACTCCGGGCTGATACTGAATATTTCTAAACAGAAATACCCAATATCACTTTACCCGACCCGGGGATTGAACCCGAGATCTCAGCACGACAGTCGTAACGCAAGCGCAATTACAATTGCGCCGCTGAGGCAGTCTAGTTTTAATATACTACAGCCTGTGGCATTACAACGCGTTATAACATGTGGATAATTAAATTAATAACAGTGTCGCTATGCGTGGAAATATAATTTGTGTTGCTCGTAGCAACAGGTACTCCATATTTTATGCTTATAAGGTACTATTACTGAGTAAAGTCGGTGATTTCAGTGGCTTACGTCAGTTCTATTGTTTGCAACGTAAAATATATTGTCATGACTTTGGTAACAAGAGTTAGTATTGAAGAAATATTGCGTGAGATAAGTCGTAATGTTGATCAAGTATGGTGATATAAATGCTATCAGTTATTTTAAATGTACTATTATGCTGAATGGTGTTAACTCAATTCTTTGAAATTTAACAAAATGTTCTTCAATACAACGGTTTGTAATTAATATGTTAGATAAATAAATTATTTATAAATCTTATGCTCGTCATATTGACCACCGATGGGTCTTTGGAATCTACATCAATAACTAACGGATTTTAAACAATATTCTTCAATTTCAAAATCGAAATCAAATGTTTATTGAATCTATGAAATGTTATACATCATTTAGATTCAGTAATTTTTTTTACTCTACCGCCAGTTCGGAATGCAGTTTCGCTAGAGAAGACGGGCAAGAAATTCTAGCGTTGTTTTTTCACACCGGTTAACAATATTTGGTCATACAATTAATATACAATTTAAGTTTAGTTACATTATATTAGAGCAGCTCAATATATGTTAAGTTGTCTTATTGCAATATTGTTAAAAACTCATTACAAGACATAGAGTCGTGATAGTGGTGAAAGTCTCGATTTCTTAAAGCAGTTGGTCCAATTTAATTCTTCATTCAACTTTCTTGAAATAGAGAAAAACATTACAAAAACCACTGAAACAATGACGAATGAAACTACAGCTGGTTATATTTCAAAACAAGTTAGCGTAATAACGGCATTTACGAGGCAATTTACTGAAATAATCATTTGCATACTCGAGGCGGACTCGGCTGCGGACGGCAGCTTTCGGGCCCTTTCCATTACAGATGGTGCAGTCCCTTTGCTCCAATGATTCTAAATCTTTTTCTTCTCGATATATATTACGCGGTTACGAATGTTAATTTGCCCCGGACACAGAAATGAGGTTGGTTATATTTTTATCTTTATAAATTTATTTGGGATCAACTTGTGAGTTTCAGTTATAGGAATGAAAATTCAGACAATATGTAAAGAAGTTATAATTTCTTAGTTGTAATATTTTAGTGTATAATTAATGATTAAACGAACTTACCTGTACGTGAAGTTCTATCATAATTATACGAAGGCTTCGTCCGAAGAGATTAGCATAGAACACATGTAGTATCGCGTAGTCTTACGCCGATGTTGCACTTTATTTTAGCATTTTCTTTTTTTTTTGTTGGCCACACTCGATATCTCGATATACCTTCATTTAGTTTAGAGAGTTTCCCTTAGTTAGATATTTCACAATTTAATAGGGTAAACGAAAGGAATGGGAGGGAGGGATGCTAATCTCTTCGGACGAAGCCTTCGTATAATTATGATAGAACTTCACGTACAGGTAAGTTCGTTTAATCATTAATTATACTTCTGTTTCGTCCTCGAGATTAGCATAGAACACATGTAGACTTTGAGAGATCAAGTTGTGAAATATCTGTATATAAATCATATTTATTCGACAAGATGCAGTTGAACTTTAACATTTTGTTCGGATGCATAATTATTTTCTATCGATCTGGAAAAAGAATCACCATTAACTACATTATATAAGGTTCTATTATAGAATCTAAGGAGTGTATTGAAATTAGCGGACCAGCCAGCGGTTCGCCGGGTCAAGTCCAAGTTGACACCATGTCGTTGTGTGATTGGAGTGGCAGTGTGCCGTGTGCTGTGCGCACTGAATGTCGTTACGTGAATTAAGGTCTGCAACCATACCTTTATGAGGCTTTTTAATGCCAATAAATAACCAATCGAAGTTTCCGCGTATTGGTTTAGTCATATCTAAATTTGCTATAAGAGTTTTCCCATTAGTAAATTTCAGGATTTTCTTCGAGGAAAGACAATATCAAATTTGGCTGGAAAAATCCCACACGAAACGTTTCAATCACATAAGTAATTTTATTAGGATTAATTATAATTTTTAATAATAAAAAACTGTACTAGATGTGCAGTAATATAAGTTGTAAGAGTAATTAGTTTCTTTGAAATCTGATCAAGCAGTATTCATTTGGATGGTTTATATTTATACTTCAATGATATTATATATTAGAATTTGTCCAAAGTCATATTATATTTGGATAGCTGAGGTCCTAATAGAAATAAGCTCTTAAAAAAACTTTTTATTGGTTGTCTTGTCCATCCTAGTAATAAACTTAGACCCGATTTACAGGAGTTTAGAGTCCCGTATTGGGCTCCTTCTAGACAATATTTGGTTAAAAATAAAATCACATAAGGAATTGATACTTCAAATACATCAAAATTTTACCAACTAATGAAAACTATTTTTTAAATTCGACATCATACTGCTTTAACGAACTCTTAGATAAAGATGCAGTAATTACTTCGATTGCCGATGGAGGAATACTTTTTTCAACGGAACGCTAACAGGTAAGATTCCTAAGGGTATCTTTTTAGTGTGAATCTAGCAATTGCTGAATGACTATAATCTTATTGGGCTTTCATTTGGCTTAAAAATGATCGGCGCAGTTAATTTTTTTTATCGCATACTACGATTGAGTAGGCCATAAATATATACCTTGAGCCCTATCAGAAATTATCTTTCTCAATGGTTTAATATAATTGAAAACGGCGGACAGGCATAAAAATACATATAGACCAGGGTAAAGTAACTGAGTTAATGGCAAAGGCACCCGAGTCTCTGCCAGTAGACATATTTTTTGCATTAGGTATTTGTTCTACTTGGGAACATGTCATTAGGTGTATCAACTTTGACACAATAGCCTGATATGCCTCTGATAGTTGCCACTCTATATCTGAATGCACTGGCTTAAACTTGGCATCCGCCATTTTATTTATTGTTTTATATATACTATTTGCAGATTGTATATATCCAGCTTATATATGTAATTTACAAGCTTCACACTACCTCCATATTTTTGCAATTTCCGTTAGATGTGGAAATTGAATTCCACCCATTCATTCATTATTAATATAAGATATGGCAGTTGTATTCTCTATACGAAGAAGTATTTGGCGGTTAGCTAAATGCTTTGCGAATATTTTTAAACCTCAGCATTTTAAGCCTACCCGGGTGTCGCAGCTGTAATTGCGTACGCCATACGAGTGCTGTGCTGAGGTCTCGGGTTCGATCCTAGAGTCGGGCAAAGTGATATTGGGTTTTCCTATCACGAAATACTCAGTATCAGTCCGCAGTTTTGAATTGTGACTGTGTGTGGATATAGGCCCGCCCCCTATCACATCATAGGACGGCAATAATCTTGGCAAAATGTGGGTGTACTAGTAAACCTCTGCCTACCCCTTCGGGGATAACAGGACTGAGTGCGCAAGTACGTAATATGTATATTTTTTAACCGTTAAAACAGCTAACATATCTAAATGAATAATATGTTCTTTAATTTCTTCGTCGTACCACTGCCCGCTATCCACCTGGTTCCCGCATGCTTTACCCCACCCCATTGTTGAGGGATCTGAGAAAATTTTTAGGTCATACTAATCCTATTTTATTCTAATTACTAAGTGACCAATAGCGTAATCCCACCATTTCAAATCAAAGGTTCAGAAACCTGGAATTATCATATAATTATACTAACAATTATCTTTTCTTAAATTTTAATGTTTTAAACGCTCAAAGCTTTTAGTAAAAAGCCTACAATAATCAAAAGCTGGCCAAACTGACTAGCCACTCCGCAAAAATGGCGAATTCGCGTATCTTATAATAGCGTATCTTAGGAAATTTAATAATTTCTAGTATAACTTCAAATATTTTCTAATAAAATGTTATAATATTGCCAAGAAAGCTACAAGTGCTTCTGGTAATCGAACAGCTCTTTTCATGGTTTACAAAAGACTCATGAGCTGTGAGTAATGGAATGGTCATGTTTGAATTGTACATAGGTACACTCTTAGTAAGATTGACCACTTAATAAAAAATCATCAGATATACAATTGACACTAAGCCTACGGATCGAAGTAGGCGTACCATCGGTTTCATGATTTTATTATAGTGACACTATATTGCGCAACACTCAAGACAAATGGTAAAACATTGAACTCATAAAGTTCCTGCTCGAATTTGAATCTGATGTACTTTTGTCAGTGTTTTAACGCAGTTCATAAATCCTGTCAATGAACTTATTTAAATTTATAAAGCTCGTTTTTCCATTTCACTTACAAAACAGGAAAATACTGGACAAGAATAGATCAGTACAAGGTTTGCCTTTTGAAATAAGACCCAACAAAAGTAATTTGTTTAAATCCTCTACAAAGTGACCTCTCGGGATTTAGTCCGATCTAACCGGCCGTGCAAACTTCATCTTACAGTGCGTTGTGGATGAAGCGGTTGACTGCTTCGAGAAGGTCCACTGGTGATACCTTATTGCTGCAAGCTCTTTCGTCACTATTAAGTATATAAATACACCTTACAGTTACACATTATCAATACTGACCCTGCACTAGGTCAAACCGGTATCATGGGTATCAATAAATAGGAGGGACTACGGTCCCACAGCACCCAGATCCGAAACAAATTTATGTCTGTCACACAAACATTTGTCTCGGTATGGGTATCGAACTTACGATGTCTCGTCGTTTCCCAGCTGGCTACTCGTCCGCTGTGCGATGGAGGCTGTCAATAATATTGGCTGATTACTTTTTATTTATCAGTGGTTTCACTGCTGCAGCCTGGGTAGCTTCCAAGTACGGCGTTGACTTAATAACAGCCTTAGCCATTTTTAAAGTCTCTGCTAGACCCTGGCCAAACAGAAAATAGATTTTCTTTGGTTAGCCATTACATTCTCTAACTTGGTAGCCAATTCGTTCTGAATTACTTAGCCCGACATTTTTTGACTAGGTTCGATGTCTAGAACTTCTAGAATGGTATCATCTACTTTGATAACGATCCAACGTTCTTCAGAGCGACTATGGTGGTGACGCCCAAGGTCGGGCATGAAACCACGACGCTGAGATTAAGAGTCTCATTTTCTACCGACTGAGTTAGCCAGGCCCACCTGTGACTGGATGGAACGCCTCGAACGCCCGGCCGTCTGGCGCCATTGTGTCGCCGCCCGTCGCTAATGTATTAATTAGTCGCCGCCCGCGCTTGTGCAAATGTCGAAGTATTCGGCTTTTCTTAAGAGCATTGGTAATGCTGTTTGTTACATATAATAGCCAAGAAACAGTAGCATAATACTGTTTGCAAAGCTAATTTATGGGTAGTGACAACCGCTAAGGGTAGCACGCAAACCCGGGTAACAGAATGTAACAGCAGCAGGTTATAATCTTTCATTTTATAAGCCACTGATTTACATTTAAATAGATAGCATAATGGTAAGAAACAGTCGCAATTTATACACAGGTGTGGTATAATACACTGTTCGCAAACCATTTATCGATAAGAGACAGCCGTGACTAACTGTCCGCAATATCTTTGTGCATCGTAAACATTAGGTACTAACCTAGTCATATTGTTCCTTGATGCCGATCGCCTCGGAGAACAGGGATTATGGCTGTATGCGCGCCGGAGCGCGACATAATATGACTGCGTACTCTTTGCTTAATACAATTTTCTTCCTAATTTTTGTATTTTCCGTTCCAGTCAAGAGTAATTTCCATCATCTCATCTTCTTTTAGACATAATTACACTAATACACTATACAATAACAGTAATTATTCAGACGTAGTGTGCAATACGGCGAAGCACTAAAACACGAATGGAGGTATATCGAGATATCGAGTGTGGCCAACAAAAAAAAAAGAAAATGCTAAAATAAAGTGCAACATCGGCGTAAGACTACGCGATACTACATGTGTTCTATGCTAATCTCGAGGACGAAGCAGAAGTATAATTTCATACTATAATAGTACTCACACAGTATACAACTACCCCACTGCAAAATAAATTCTAAAGACCTCCTATAATATTGAGAGAGGCTTTTGTGCCAAGCAAACCTAATGTAGGTTGTAGACTTCACACACCCATGAAAGTCTTAGGGCGAATTCTCAAGTATGCAGGTTTCCTCAGAGTGTTTTCATTCAACTTTAAAATGCAAAACAATTAACAATAATGACAAAAGCAACTTCGAAAACTTGGAATTGTACACCCCAAGGGTTGGTTTTGAACTTATAACTTCATCTTGACAGTATTTGTTACTCCTTGTTAAGTTCCCACGGAGAAGTTGAAGGAATCGCTGCTGGCTGTTATAAAATTGAACGCTAAATGCAAGTTGTTGTGTGTTAAAATAAATAAATGTTTCTGCTAAGCATATTGCATAATACATATATATGGACCAGCATTTATCAGCATAGTTGGGCGGTAAAATATATTTAAGACATATGTCCAGAAAAATTTAGGGTAAAAATATCATCGGAATTTGAAGATCGCTATTATTGCGGTAGTAGTAAATGCTAGGAAGAAGATGACTTGTTTTGTATTTACGTAACTTTTTTGTTGGTTCACTTTTGTTTGACTTTAAGTATTTTCTTCAATTACTCAATAATGCCGAACCATCCACTTCTATTCAACGAAGGTTGAAGTCCAAAGGTTTTTAAATGGCCGGCAACGCGCTTGTGATGCTCCTGGTGTTGCAAGCAACGACGGTAGGCCACGGTAACCGCTTACCGTCAGGCGGGCCGTAAGCTTGTTTGCCCCTATCGTGGTATGAAAATAAATGTGCATGCATTTCGACCGCTGTGCTGAAGTCTCGGGTTCGATGAAGTAATATTGGGGTTTTCTATTAGAAATGCTCAGTGTCAGCCCGGAGTCTGTGATTGAGCCCAGTATTGCGATGTCGATCCCATCATTATGAGACCGTAACAAATTTGGCAAAAAGTGGGTGTACTGATGGCACCTCTGCCTTCGGGAATACAGACAGGCCTGTGTATAACCGTACCTATAATTTTTGTATTGGATGTACGTACACATTAATGCTAACTCAATCAGGTGTACAAGACGCGACTGTGTAATATTATATCGTTGAACAGTCAACTCAACGTTTTGAGAACCACTGTCTCGACCTCTAGTTTTACCCCAGTTTTTCGAACAAACTTTACAAATATGTGCGTCGGAGATAAGGGACAGCACCTGCATCAGTGCCGTCCTAATGGCACATTAAGGAAGACAGTTCGGATGGGGCTCAACTTAAAATGTCGACCTCACGTGAGGGTTGAGTATTATGAAACAACTAACGTTTTCAATTAGTAATTTTAATTTACATCTTTTAATTTTCATGTATTGTTTGTTCAACTACTTTATACTAGAATTAGTTTATGATGGATCTATTGTAGAAATAAATATAAAAATAACAAAAAAAAGCCATCGTATGTTATTAACATATAATGTTTATAGTACCACGGTATAGTTGAAATAGTTTTTTCTTTGACATGAATTAGCAAGTCCGACTAAGGTAATACCACTGTTTTACAGAAAATCAACGTGAATTGAAAACTTACTGTTGCATTATATGTTGTCTCATTAAATGCAATGCAATCAATGTTGAATTTTAACGGTAGGCAGCGGCTTTGCTGTGCGCTGGTACTGCAGAAGTCTATGGGCGACGGTAACTACTTAACATTATTGTCTATCTATAATCTATAAGTATATGTCTATTGCCTATCAAAGCACAAAAAAAAATGTAAACGTCGGTAGTAACATTATAAGCTATGAAGACCACTTACTCCCAGGTAACCATCTTGCTGGCTTCTGGCATCAAAATATTAATAATCCATATAATATCATACATTTAGTTTCGCTACAGAATAGGCAATATAAACTCAAGCGTTGCTCTTTTAAAAAATTACTACAACTACATCCGAGACAAACGCTTGTGTGGCATATTGGTAATTGGTTTGTGTCTGGGTGTTGTGGGACCGTAGTCCCTCGTAGTTCTTGGTACCTATGATACAGGTTTGACCTAGTGTGGGGTCAGCTATGTGTGTGACAGTAGGGTGTATTATACAAGTAAACTATCCCACGATACCTAGAATAAATAA
Organism: Laothoe populi; assembly: GCA_905220505.1. Lineage (NCBI taxonomy): Eukaryota > Metazoa > Arthropoda > Insecta > Lepidoptera > Sphingidae > Laothoe > Laothoe populi. Next base: position 15,852,639 of record HG992148.1, read on the forward strand.
GATCACTGCATATATCTGATGAATATTTTGTGCCTTTTTTTGGGAGAAATGTTTCCTTCCAATTTGATATAAAACATTGGATGTAGACGCAACAATGACGGTATCGTGATCCGTCCTAATACATACAAATACGAGGTAGCAGGTGTGAAAGACAAAGCGTCCTGTCTAATTTGTTAGCTTTAGCTAGAGTGCCGATCCTACATCAAGTGACGTCATCTAGGAGTAATCCAATTGGAGCTGCGTCATTTTTGACAACAAAGTGACATAATCGGTTTTTATAATTTTTATAAAATTCTATCCAGGGATTACTGTACGTTATATTCTTGTAAGGATAGTGGCATTTGTAACACTACTGTGAAAATTGAGGCTCTTAATGAATAAAATAAATTATTTAAAAGGGTAATTGCATAATTAAATCCCATAGGCTAGATCCCAGTGACTTACAATATTAAAATATTTGGTAAAAACGGAGGTGACCTAATTATCAAAATTCGTAACTCCAAAAACTCGATTATGGGTTTTAAGTAAGTGCAAATTTCTTCAACTATTCGAATGGAGTAGTTCTCATTTCCCGCAAAATAACACAAAATTGACTATTTCTGTATAATAAAAATACGTGAATCCATTTTCTAGTAGAATGTACACATACATACATATACATATACATATACACTCACGCCTATAATCCCCGAAGGGGTAGACAGAGGTTTAACCAGTACACCCACTTTTCGCCGAATTTCGGTCCCATAATGTGATAGGGGGTGAGCCTATCGCCATACCGGGCACCATTCCAGACTCCGGGTTAATACTGAGTATTTCTAGGTAGAAAAACCCAATATCACTTTACCCGTCCCGGGGATCGAACCCGAGACCTCAGCACAGCAATCGTAACGCATGCGCAATTACAACTGCGCCACCGAGGCAGTCAGAGGCATTTTTTTAATAGGTTTCTAATATTTATTTTAATTTTAGAATGAAAAGTAGATTCTATATTTTAGCTGCTAGCTGATGATACAGCCAGCACAACAATTCGTTTACCACAATTTTGTGAAGTAAATAATAAAGGAAACTAGAATGTTTTGGTGAAAGCGGTTTAGTGGTAACAAATCTCATTTTACGCGGTACTATCTTTATATTGCGGAGGCCTCTGAAACACTTCTTATAGATTTTATGCTAGGGCGATGATTACCCTGGGGCGACATCCATCACGAAGAGGCTCTTATTTTTTATTTATTGCCCGACGATAAGGAAATATCGTGATATGTGAGATTACTTCAGTTTCATATTTTGTTAAAATATAAGTTTCATTCGGCAATTTATGACATAAGTTGGTAAATAAGTGTTTTATTGAAAGTTATTACTGTAATATTTTTATCAGCTTTTGATTGTAGCAATCCCTACGTTCCTGAGCGATTGTGTTAATCCGCGAAGAACTAAAATTTTCCATATTTTCATTCCACACAAATCATTTTATAAGTTATTTATAGATCTACAAAGTAGTTATTAGTTTGTTACAGTGATAGAGTTACGTTGAAGACAGTTTTGACAGTAGACCCTCAACCGCTTCTTCACCATCATGCCCATGGCGTAGTGTAAAGAAGTAGGCCGGCATGATTGTGTTGAGTAGCTGGGGATAGATTGTCTCTCGCTACTTGATACTCTAATTGAACGGTACTGCGCTTACCATTAGGTGCAATGTGGTCACTTTGCCGTGCCAGGATAAAAAAAAGTGTTATCTATATCATGAATAGGACTCCACGATCGAGTTAGAGCTGCTGTCTCACAAAAAAACGAAATGAAATATAAAATAATTATTATTGTAATCGATTACTATTATATCGATCGCCTATCAAATCGATTCGTTCGTACATATTTTTTTAGAAAGCGAGAGAGAGTAAAATAATTTCTTTCATTTACATCAAAACCAAAATCCTTTCCCTTCTAAATACCCATTCCTATTTCTCGTTTAAAGCCGGCAAACGCACTCAAGATTATTGGGTATCAGTTATCATAAACCCACCTAACAATAAGTGTATGAATAAACTAAGTTACTGTCACAGATGTATATAACGTACTACATGGTACATATACATGTGTATAGTATATGTACCATGATGTGATAGGAGGCGAGCCTATCGCCATACCGGGCACAATTCCAGACTCTGAGCGAATACTGATACTAATAGATATATATTTTTGGTCTTTCTTGTAAGTTACATTATATATAATTCATTATAATTCCATTTCAAAATAGATATTCTTGTTAATGTCGTATTATTTACTGTGTATGTACATATATATATATATGTATATATATATATATATATATATATATATATATATATATATATATATATATATATATATATATATACATATATGTATATATATATGTATATGTATATGTGTGTATATGTATGTGTGTGTGTGTTTATGTATATATTATATGATTTCATTATTTAGTTGTACAGTATTGTGTAGTACATTTTTTAATTTTAGTTTTTTTTAACGTATTTATTTACTTCTATCCTAATAACTATAATTCGTATTTTATTTTGTTATTACATATTGTGCACCTCCGTCTTTATGTAATCATCAGTAATTATAATTCTCCTTGCTAGGTTGTCTGGAAGAGATCGCTTAAAGCGATAAGACCACCCATTGTGCATTCTAATTTGATTGTAATGTTTTTTGTTTCTAGGTATATATTTTTTTTTGTGTGCACAATAAAGAGTTTTTGTATTTGTATTGTTACAAGTGACATGAAACGTATTGCATTATCTACAAAACGTAAATTACGGCATCGTAAATGAACCCCATGGCGAAACATTATGCAGGTTGGGTGTATTTATTAAGGTCCAATAAAAAACTTCGTGAATTGTATTGTGATCCACCCCAAGTATTTTCCACTTTCTTTACTCATGACTCTGAAATACGCCGTGATTTCTAAAACAGCAATGAGTTGGATGAATTGAAAAAACCTATGTAGCGAAAGCTCATCAAGGCACACACAAGCTTCGGACGCACTTAGTATCTCATCGGGGATACGCAACCGCAGTGTGTCCCAAACCATCTATTAATTAAGAGCCGAGCTCATTAACCGAACAAGACAGCAGTCGGGTTGGAGGTTGTTTTTTTGGGTATTGGTTACAACTCTAAGGAAATTCTGTGTTTTGGGCGTACTAAGAAGGAAATAAATAATTCATGATTTTATGATAGCCCACGGTAAATATCACTAACTTCTTTAGAGTTCAGTAGCCAAACGGCAAAAATGGAGTCCTTATAATTTCGTCCTGTTTGTCTGTCTTTCAATCTGGTTATCAGCTATATCAAGCTATACCTAGTCAGGTCATAAATTCTGTCACATGTTTAATATAAAATAATTGAAACAAGTTTATTCATTATGTAACCATTTATATACCAAAATGAACTTAACAAAACATAGATTCTTATGACACTAAAGTTTATTCAAAATGACCTCCGTGATTTTGAATACAGGCCTTCAATCTGCGCGGCCAGTTGTCTATCGCAGCACGAACGAGGTCCATGTTAATATCGGCGGCTGCCTTAATCAAGGATGTCTTGAGTGACTCCAAATCGGGATGGGGCTTTGAGCACGCCTTTTCCTCCAAGTGTTGCCATATCTTGTAATCTAACGGTAGGCAGCGGCTTTGCTGTGCCCTGGTATTGCAGAAGTCTATGGGCGGCGGTGACTACTTACCATCAGGTGGCCCGTCTGCTCGTCTGCCTATCGAGGCACTAAAAAAAAAAAAAAACAAATCTGGACTGGAGGAGGGCCAGTCTTCGTGCCGGATGAATTCGATTTCACGCGCCGCCAGCCAGTCTTGTGTGCTCTTCGCTCTATGAGCTGGCGCCGAATCTTGTTGGAATACCCAGTGCCTGTTATTGAACATGGTATGAGAAACAGGTTCCACAATTTTCGTCAGGACTGTATTTTGATACACAACTGCATTCGTTTTTACACCTTTCTCACAAAAATGTACCTCTGTTAAGCCCCAATAAGAAACTCCCAACCATACCATGAGCGAGGATGGAAAATGACCTCGTTGGACACGCGGAATACGGTTGCTCGCTACTTCACTACTGTGTGCGTATACCTTATCATTTTGTTTGTTGTGGCTCTCTTCTACGGTAAAATTTTTTTCATCTGAAAAAAGAATTTCCCGATATTTTTTCCCGCGTACCGCTTCAACAAAGCGCGGCATCTCTTCAGTCTTAGGTCCATTAGACGAGCATTCAAACGATGTCCTGTTTTTCTTCGATATGCCCGAAGCCCTGAGTCTTCATTTAACACCCTTTTCACCGTGGTTCTGCTTAACCCCATCTGAAGGGCCAACAGTTTCTGCTTACGTTTGGGATTTCTTTGAATTCGCGCCTTCACAGCTTTTATCACTGCTGGAGTCCTAACAGACCGAGGGCGACCACTTCTTGACCTGTCATCTACACTAGAGTCTTCATTGTATCGTTTGATGTTACGATAAACGAATCTTTTGGTTATATTCAAATTTTTCAGTATGTCAAAAATTTGAATTGGCGCGTAACCGCAACGATGCAACGCAATTACTGCAACACGGTCTTCTTTAAGCGTCCACTCCATATTTAAAAATGAGTAAAATTCTAAAAAGTATACATTTTTATTTTCATGAACAATTTGAAATTCGAATTCAATAAACTTTTTTGTGGCCAGCATTCTAAAATAAAAGTTTTTACTGTGTGACAATACTTATGACCTGACTGTGTATATATTGAAATTGGAAGGTTGTTTCTATGGATCAATATGTAATGTTATAGTGAAATCATGAATAAGCTGTGATTCCGTAAGCCTGTATGCGTTGATTAAGGAAAGGTAAATATGATAGCCAAACAATTCATAGTCCATAGCCTTCACGGTTCAAAACTGGTAAATATCCTGTAACTAAAGACATAACATAAATCAGAATTTATATTAAATCTATATTAATATATAATCCTGTAGCGTCTCGTCTGTCTGTAAATTTTAGTTTAATTTACCCGACTGCGTGAAATATTCATTTTATCAAATTCTGCATTTTTTTTTAATTTTCGTCTCTCTTTATCTCTGTTTTAACTAAAAACTGCTTGACCAATCATCCTGAAATTTAAAAATAGTTAGATCATTCGATTGCGCAAAAGATAGGCTATTTATAAATATCATACACACATATATAGTAAAAAAAAGAAAAGTCATAATTAATGACACAGTGAATAAACATCCGCTATTTATAAAAGCAATAATTTGGATGGATATATGGATGTTTGTTACTCAATTACGCCAGAACGGCTGAAAGGATCTGGTTGATATTTGGCACAGAGTGTACGATTTCCGAAAAATGTACGATTTCCGCGGGATAGTTTTTTTGTTTTTCATAGAGCAAGAATCGATATGTTTTTTAGATAGTGGTAGTTTAGGGATCAGAGAACATACGCTACTTTTTATCCCAGAAAAATGCATATTGCCGCGGGATTGTTTTTCGAAGAGCCAGGTATGGACATGATTTTGTGCATAGTGGAAGTTAAGGGGTTCGAGAATGACATAGGCTATTTTGTTATCCCGGAAAAATGCATGGTTGCTATGGGATAGCAAATATAGAAAGACCTAATAGCTTAAGATGACACCATGGAATTTATACCTTGTCTTTCAAAAATAACTACCACATGGGTCCGCCTATGTGGTAGTTATTTTGTGGCCGAGGGCAACTGCTATTAAATATAAAAACAGATTTAAGTCATCGATTTATAAATTTAAAGTTTTGTACGTGATGTAAAACTTCGAAGCTATGATCATAATAAAATTGATAGATTGGAATGTTAAAGGCAATTTACAAATTGGCTTTCTGCTTTATCATAATTCAATTGAATCTTTGCAAAATATCACATAATGTGTACATTGAATACTAAACATCTTGTAATGGTGTTTGACGTTCGAAAACAATGCCTCTTGATCCCATCCCCTATCACCTTTGACACGCCGAAATTCGCGAAAACATCACACGATATCACGTGTACGTGTTATGACAGTACGGGCGGTTATTCACAATCAATCGACATTACACTGTTGTTGGTTCTTCGTATGCGAGATTCTATCTAAATAGGTTATATTGAAATTTATGAGCATAGTGTAGTTCATTTTAATTAAAAATTCCGAGTGATGTCGCTACTATTAAGCAAGTATGTCGATTATCATTAAGGGAACGATTTGCTCGTCTTGATATTGGGTTATAAATAAAATAATAACTGTATGTAGTAAGGAACAAGATAGAGTCTTTAAATAACAGCGGATATTGCAGAATTTACGTACTGAATGATAAATAAACTTATTCATGTAAATCAAATTCTCGGAGTTGGTTATTACCTAACTAAAATTAGTTGTGAACAAAATTTTGAAATCTGTGTTTGAATTTGTTTCTCATCGTTTAAAATTGATCTTCTAAATCCATTATGTAAATTTTTAACAGTTAATATACTACTAAGGCAGTTTTAATGAGAAATTCTCTTTATTGCAAGTAATTTTTCTGAAAGAAATTCGTCTCACAAACTCAATTTTCATTTTTGGCCAAGTCATGCAACTTAAGTACTTACCCACAATATCGCGTGCTCTATCGGCCCATTTCAGTTCGAATTAAGTACGCAATTTAACATTTACTTAATCGTCACCACAAAATAAATTGCGTGCAAAGTAAACAGATTAAGTGCGCTAACTAGATAAGAACCAAATTATATTTAAAGGTGATTTATAACGCAATACAAGTAACGTATTTAAGATTTTATATCAAAATCGTTTTGTTGGTAGTTAAAGACCGTGGAAATCGTGGATATAAAACTAAGTGAGTGTTATATAGTGAGGGTTGGACTACGTTGTCACAGTAAAAAATGTCTTTCGTAGAAGTTAAGTAATAGAAAAAATCCAGAAATAATCATTATGATTAAGATGATCTAAGATTTCCATCTATGACGTAAAAACAGTAGATAAAAAAACGTGTTTACACCATGCCAACTTGTCATAGAATGTCGAATGGTCCCGTTGATCGGATCCCAATGTGCCTCGTCAGGTGCTCCCGAATCGTGTAAATTGCTTGTTTAACATATTTTTTTCGTTTCTGTCTCGTTTACGTTTATCGTAACGACTTGGTACGTGTTGTATATTTGAATTACAGTACGATTGTGCTTCTAAGGTGTTGTTCTTCGTGTTTCCTTCGCGTTGTTTAATTATGGAAGATTTTGCGAGATTTTCCATTGCACGTAAATATTAAATGGGATTGTCTTGTGATTTATTGTTGAATTTTATTCGAATGAAGACGCTACAAAGCGGAAGAGGCTTATTTCTGATCATAAAGTTTGAAAGTAATGATTTTAAACAGTCGGGAAGGAAGTTTGCCTTTTGATTAGAGTTTGCAGTGCAACAACACAGCAAATAAAATATAAAATCATTGACACTTGAATTCTAATTCCTGACTTCGAAGTTCCGGGCAATTTGAATGTGTTTCATTTTGAAAGTTAAGTTCCGGGAAATTTCGAGAAGTCAAGAAAACAGAAACGTTATTAAATTTTGTAGATATTTATTTAAAATCAAAGTCCATAAGACTGAGTAAGTGATTTTAAATTTGTAATAAATATTTTATCAATAATTATACGTTTAAGTGATTCTAAAACCCACAGAAATCATACGTTTTTATAATGTATGTTGTTTAATTGTATATAAATTAAGCATTTTAATATGGTGAGGTTCCAGGAAATACTGTGAATTTGATGATTTTTGCCGGACCCAGAGGATATAAAAGTTAGGAAAATAAGAGCTTAGTCGCCAGGTAGAGTAAAATTAGTCCGAATTAAGTGGATATCGTTAGACACACTATTCATAGTGAAAAAAGAAATAATTGCTGGACCCGTATGAAACAATTACCGCTAGTAATTATTGTGTTGTGTTACCACTGCAAAGTAATCAGTTAATTCGCTTCATACGTGAAAGACAGCACCGACTAACTTTATTACAACACTATTTCAAACAATACCATTTCACGGCTCGCTTCGCTTCCTCATTCTTGTACTCATGCTCTCTTATTTATTACTTGTTCACTGAACGTGCTCAACGCGAATTTGTTTTCATAATATTTCTCACGAGGCCCGCATTATGTGAGCGGAATGGATAATGAAAAACCACCTTTTTAATGCTCAGCAGAAGGTTCATGTTCCATAAATGCAAACCTGGAGTATGTACATTTGTCTGTCTATTTACTTTATTGCGACATTTTATAATATTCTACGTTTTGTACGATAACGCGCAAGAAGCTCAACCGTTACAGAGTGCTTTTTGTTTTGGTATTACTAAGAATCTTATACGAGCTGTAAAATTGTTAGCAACAATTCATACGTCGGGTATAGAAGAAAAGCTAATTTCTTTTATTTTACCGAAAAAGGAAGCAGAAACTGTGGAATCTTTCTGTCTCCGAACCGTCGAGTTTAATAGATCATGGAGAGTAAAATGGCGGGTGGTAAAACAATATTCACCGAAGAAATAAAAAAGGGAAATCCATGCGAATTTACTTCTTTATTTGAATTTTAGTACCACAATCAACATCAATGGACCGTAAAAGCAGTTTATGGTGCTTTTTACAAGAGGACTGGAAGGTTGAGTACATTACAGATAAAGGTTACGGCCACCATATGCGCTGAGTTTTAATAAAATAATAACCATATGCGGATATTTCAATATAAAATGCGATTTCTTATAGCTAGCTTGTGTGGCTTTTGAATATCAATTCTGACAGTAAATAGATGTTCATGTATCAAAAGTGAAATAAATACATTTTAAATAAAGTTATATCACAAAATTTTCTTAAAATGATCAGTTAATGATTTAATGAAATGCGCGTTCTTTTCTAGTAATGGTTGATGCCAATGTATCCGAAAATTATTACTTTTTAGATAAAAATAAAACCGTCTTCCAAAAAACCCAGACACAACTAAAAACCAAAAAATAATTGGTTACAATTAGATCAATTAATTACATACAATTTAAATCAATTATTTTGGAGTCGGTGCCGGTGTTGTTTTCTTTACTTTTAGATTCATAAAAACCAAGTATGGATCTATTTTATATTTTTATGTATGCCTGATTAATCTGTGTTTTCCATGTTTTGGCTGGCACCGACTCCAAATAATTGCTTTCAATTGTATGTAATTAATTGATGTAAATGTAACCAATTATTTTTTGGTTTTTAGTTGTGTCTGGGTTTTTTTGAAGACGGTTTTATTTTTATCTAAAAAGTAATAATTTATTTTTTGATTTTTAGTGTTAGTACAAATATAAAATAGGTACGTTGGATGGAGTACCAAAAGAAAACACAACTGAAAATGTCACAGAAAAGCAAAATTCGCAGTTTCGTATATTCGGACAATATATTTTTTCAAGTTATTTTGGTTTTAAAACCAAACGACTCAACCGATTTTGATAAAAATTCTATGGGACCAATCTGGAAGCATATTCTCTGTAATAAAAGAAGAATTTTCTAAATCGGTCAATAAATGACGGAGTTCTTAGGTATCAAACGTAAAAATAAATATACCCGTCGAATTGAAAACCTCCTCCTTTTTTTTGAAGTCGGTTAAATAGGCAATATATCTTGTACACTGGTGACTTATTTTATGTTTTTTTAAGCCAACATTTTTAGCAGAGTCTAGTCAACGAGCAAGTGAGAGGATTTCTGCTGCATATGAAAACACACAATACCAGAAAAATAATTGTAGCGACCCTAGCGATGCGATTTGCTGAATTATATTTGTTGATATTTAAAGCACGTCAGCGTCGGGAATGCCGGCCACGCCAGTCGCTTACATACCTGCACCTCGCCACGTCGTAACTCATAATTTACTATATTAATTTGTAACCGAATATCTGTGGACCTATATTAAACACTACCTGTTGCTCTCACTTGCTGTTGTTGAGGTCATATTTGGGAGAAAAAGTATACAATACAAAGTACCAATTTTCAAGCGTTTTGCTTCAAACATGATGGATTTTCATACAAACTTTCTTCCCCTATTTTATTCCCTTAGGAGTGAGAATTTCCAAAAATCCTGTAACATACATTTTTTACTTATAACTAAAAGGCGAAATACAAACTTTCATGCATTTAACTTCAAAAATGACAGATTTTCATACAAACTATCATCCGCTATTTTACCCCCTTAGGGGTGGTATTTCCAAAAACCCTTCCTTAGTGGATGCCTACATCATTAAAGGTATCTACTGTCACAATTTCAAGTCTCTAACCTCAGCCGTTTTGACTGTGCGTTGATTGATCAGTCAGTCAGTTTCTTCTTTTATATATACAGATTTATTATACAGCTGCCTCCGTGGCGCAGTAGGAGAGTAGCCGCCTGTGAAACGGCAGGCCGTGGGTTCGATTCCCACACCAGGACAAATGTTTGTGTGACAGACAGACATTTGTGTCTGGGGTCTGGGTGTTGTAAGACCGAAAGTCTCTCGTACCAGTGATACCCACAACACAAGACTCGTATGTTAGTGTGGAATCGGGGCTATGTGTGTGATTGTTGGGTGTTATTTATTTATTTTATTATATTCAACATAAACTAAAACTTGCATATCATTTACCTTGTACCTTTAAATAACACAAAATCATGGTTTGTTGCCGACCTTTTTGTGTTGCGTGGAAAGGAACGGGGTCAAGAAAGGTTAGGAGATTAGAGTTTCTGGAATCATTTCGTCTAAAACGAAACAGCTAGCAGCCTGAAGTGACACTTCCGTTTCACTCAAAATAAGATATTTATTGAATCCATTAAAATGTTATACGTTATTCGATAGCCTCCATGGCGTAGCGGGCGAGAAACCGGCTGTGAAACGAGAGGCCGTAGGTTCGAATCCCGCACTGATAGAAATGTGTGGTAGACAGATGTTTGTTTCGGATCTGGGTGTTGTGTGACCGTAGTCCCTTATAGTTCTTGATATCCACGATACAGGTGTTTATTATTATTTATTTAGTTACACTCAATCTTATTTTTCTCTATCGCTAGTTCGGGATGCAATTTCGCTAGAGAAGAATGGGTTAGATACTATAGCGTTATTATTTTCAAAAACTGGTCACTTATGAGAGGCAACGATACTATTTAGAATCGGCCCACTCATGCTATCCATAAAACTTCTGTTTTAATCATCATTAAAGCTTCAAGCTCTTTATTGCACAACCATGCAATACACAGTTGGAAAAAATATCTGTAAAATTCAAACAGTAAAACGGTTGTTCAACTGTCCGTTCCAGGTTGTACGGACATTAAACTCGCACCTGGCGCTTTGCAGGCAAACTTTCCTTTTCAATGAATGTTCTGAAGTCGTTTGCGTGTTATTGTTTTCGATTACCAAAGTTCAAAGGGAACTGAGATGCCACAACAATCGTGGATTCATAAGTTGGAATGCGATTGGATGTGTTAAAAAGTAAAAGTTTTTTAATTCAATAAAAGTACACCGACTTCAATAAAATACAAATTATGCTTCACTATAAAATTTGAGGGTTGCCCTTGATTTTTCTGAGATCTCATCATCAGACCCTGACTTGGTGCCAATGGGACCATCTGGGAAGTATACCCTTTTTAACAAAAAAATATTTTCTGGAATCGATCCAGGCGTCTTCGAGAAGTCGGGGAACATACATAAAAAAAAGATTCCGACGAATTATTAACCTCCTCCTTTTTTGAAGTCGGTTAAAAAGTATTTAGTGTTGTATCATATAATATACCACCGGGTGCAGTGTGGTCAGTTGCCGTGCCAGAAAAAAGAGGGTCGCAACCAACCGATAGTATTACAGGTACTACTGCTCTTTGCAAGGATTTATTGTACCCCAGATATCAAGTACGTAGTCACTACCATGCAATTATGAGTAAAATGTAAATGTAGCTTGCGTATACGATTTTTACAAAGCCGTGCGTGATTCCCGTTAATGCCTATTAGCAGTAATTCATAACTAACCTAATCTCAATCTTGTGTAAACAAGAGAAAATAATTAAACGAGCCGACGGTCCTGTAAACTTCCTATAAATTCTACTGAAAATGTGAACGATGTCGCCGTAATTCAAAAGGCTATTACTTATTAAGGAATTATGCACACAGCGCGGGAAGCGTTAGGCGCGGCCCACGGTTATGAAAAGAAATTAATAAGAACTCATGCTCTCGGGACCTACATGCATTGCTTGGTATTAAATAGAAACCGGGTAATCTTTTCTATAAGCCGATTGGGTATAGAAGTATAGAAATTTATTTTCTACTAGTTGTTGTCCGCGGCTTCGCCCGCGTGGAGGTTATTTTTGTAAGAAAAGGTATACAATCCATGGAGGCATCTTAAGCTATTACACCTTTCTATATTTTGCTATCCCATATGAAGCGTGCATTTTTCCGCGATAAAAGGTAGTCTATGTCATTTTCTGATCCCTAAACTATGCAAAAAATCATGTTGATCCCTGCTTTGTGAAAAACTCAACTATCCCTCGGGAACTGTACATTTTCCGGGATAAAAAGTAACCTGTGTGCTATTCCAGACTATAATCTCAGATCACAGACAGATCCGTCCAGCTGTTGTAGCGTGATTGAGTAACAAACATCCATCGATCCAAATATTCGCATTTATAATATTATCAAGTAGGATTTGGTGGCAGACGTATGACTTGTACACAAAAGACAGTAGGTACTTAGATAGTTTCCGTTATTATAGAATTAAATGCTGGATATTTATTGAAAACTTTCAAGTAAAATAAAAGATTTTGCAGGAAAGAGGAATAGTGCCCGTAAAGAACATACACATAGGTGGTTAGGATTGTTATTTTGAAAAATAAACATAAGCCTCTGTATCTCCGAAACGACGAGGTACGACGTAGACGAGGTGCAAGTTATATATATATATTTTTAGTGCGTTGATAGGCAGACGGGAAGACGGGCCACCTGATGGTAAGTAGTCACCGCCGCCCATAGACTTCTGCAATGCCAGAGCACAGCAGAGCCGCTACCTACCGTTAAACACTACATAGCATACAACACATATAGCTACACTTAACGGGGTTTATTTCGATCCCGTCTTAGAATAGGTGGCCAGTCTATCACCACATCGGGCACAAATTCCCAATCTTGATCAACTTAAGTATGATTAATAAAATCGGAAACTCGAACGCAAATTGTGATTGCCTGATCTTTTCATTAGCCCAATGAAGCATCTGTTATTTTTAACCGACTTCAAAACAAGGAGGAGGTTAACAATTCGTCGGAATCTTTTTTTATGTATGTTCCCCGATTACTCGAAGACGCCTGGACCGATTTGAGAAATTCTTTTTTTGTTTAAAAGGGTATACTTCCCAGGTGGCCCCATTGGCACCAAGTCAGGATCTGTTGATGTCATCTCAGAAATATCAAGGCCAACCCTCAAATTTTATACACACACACACATACACTCACGCCTGTAATCCCCGAAGGGGTAGGCAAGAGGTGTAACTAGTACACCCACTTTTCGCCGAAGTTCGGTCCCATAATGTGATAGGGGGCGAGCCTATCGCCATACCGGGCACATTTTCCAGACTCCGGGCTAATACTGAAGAATTTCTAGATAGAAAAACCCAATATCACTTTACCCGACCCGGGGATCGAACCCGAGACCTCAGCACAGCAGTCGTAACGCATGCGCAATTACAACTGCGCCACCGAGGCAGTCAAATTTTATAGTGACGCATAATTTGTTTTTATTGAAGTCGGTGTACTTTTTATGAATTAAAAAACATATTTTGTATAAATTCATATCTCTAAATCCATATAGGTAGCATTGGAAATACGTTAAAGATATAATGAAATTGGGCCAAAGGTATAAACGTAATTGGGTCAATATTTTCAATCGCGACGTGCTGCTTTTGTTTCACACAGATAGCTCCGGATTCTCACAGGCCGAAACTATACAATCAAGCACGTAACTATACTGCAGAATCAGGCCAATTGTTTGCCGAAACAGTCTTCAATTTAAAACAAAAACAAAACTCGCGAAGCGCGAACTTTCCGACCTCGCCAAAGATCCTTGTCAACTGGATTAATTCTGTTAAACAAACGCCAGACGAGTTACTAGCTTGAGGTAGATAAGGGCCCGGAAATTGCCTCAGAGTAGAGCCGAACCATTGCCAGTGGCACAGGGCAAGTGGTTGATGGATTGCCAACTCGCATGACCAAGTAATTGTTACTTTAGGTCCGTTCGCCGCCGCCCCTCTAATGTTTCGCGTGATCACTTGGCCTTTCTTTAAAACGTAATCCGCTGTTTTATTGTTAGTTGTGATGCCTTTATATGGAGCTAAGTGGAATGCTTATTGCTTATATATTGAAGTGTATTTTTATTTTGATTTATATTGTGGATTTTTTGTGTAGTCAACTAGTTGTTGCTATAACTACATTGAACTATTGTAAAAATTCAAATGTGTTGTAGTCGGGCTCAGTGGTGTGATCGTTTGTGAAAATTTCAAATCTATATTTTTATTTGGGAAGGTATATTTTTTAAACTTTCAAGTAGAGTACTGTATATGTTTTCGAGCGATATCTAGTATATATTTTTTTCTTAGTAATAATTGTTTAGTGATCATTTTGAAGTGTCGTGCTTTATTTATATTCCTTGGCATGTCAACATTAAAAAAAACAAAGTTCGTTGATTGAACACATGGTAATATTAACTGTATTAAGGCACTTGTATTCATTGCATCCTAAGCTTCTACTTTTGTATTTTAGTCTGTGGTAAACTGTTGAAAAAAGACGTTCTTTTATTTAAAACCTCGGCAACGCCCCCGAAACTTAACTTGGCACACTTCTCTTCCTCCGTACATAAATATTTGTCAATAAGTACATATGCGACACAAATATTTACTCTCCACGATTGTCGGTGCAGTTTGTTTTTGATTTCGTTTAACAAAGCGAAATGTGGATGCACGCTCGGCGCTGCGTTTGTGACACATCGCTGCGCACTGCCGAGCTAATAAATTCTGAAGCGGTAACATTAAATATTTAGTATTAAGTGTGAACACTGTTGCGATATGGAAAATAGTGTTTATAGGTCGCAGGTTCTCCGCACCGAGGCAAATGTTTGTGTATTTTTATTATCCTGGCTAGGCAAAGTGACCACACTGCACCTTATGGTAAGTTCAGTGTCGTCCAGTTTGAGTATCTATCTCTCGCTACTCAACACAATCATGCCGGCCTGCTGTGTAGCTTCTTGACAGTACGCCTTAAGAACCCAGGATCATAGGAATCAACACGGTAGCTGGCAAACAGTTCCACAGCTTGATGGTGCGGCAAAAATACGAATTTGCGAACTTCTTGGTCCGGGCCGGGGTAGTAGAGACCACGAAGCTGTGGCTCCGCAAGCCAGTGGTTAGGGTGTGGAAGGGAGAGAATGGGATAAGATTAAACAAATCTTTGGAGCAAAAAATAATAATAACAATCCTGTATACAACTCCTGGCCACGGGCCTTCTCTACCAATGAGAGTGGTTAAATCTTAATTCACCACAGCACTCTGGCCTAATGCGGGTTGGCCGACTTCACGTGCCTTTGAAATTCTTATGAGAGTTCCCAGGTATGCAGGTTTCCTCAAGATGTTATCCTTCACCGTTAAAGCGAGCGATAATTAAAAGTATTTATTATTATTATAGGCGTAACAAACTATTTACAAATGATAATTGTTATTATAATATTTATAAATAGTGTATATATGTACGTATGTACGTTGTATTACGTAGAAGTATTTCTTTAATTTACAATCAAAATAAGGACAAGATCCGTGCATTTAATTGTAATATCATGGAATGGAATTTTTGTTTGCTATGGAACATCATTAATGATGTTTTTTTTTATGATTGCATTGTTTTAACGTTGATATCCTACAACGCATTATAAATGCATGGTAGATAAAGGCAACGACCGCCAAGGGGCGACCGTTTGTCCTGCATAACTTAAAACTTTGTGCACTCCGTATATATTATATTTATTGGTTAAATATACAGTTTATTAAATAAACAAATGCGTTGAATAGTCAACCATAGCGTTCTCATAACTCCTCATTTCTAGGTTTTCCTATGTGATAGTTATTATCTTTCTTCGGAAAACTGGAAGAAACCTTCGAAACGCCGGGTTAAAAAAGTAAAATAATCCGTAAAATTAGTTTTATTTCAACACTGAATAATTTAACTTGGCATTTCCCAAGTATCTGTGACGCCCTTTTATGGAATTATCCTTTTAGTTATTTATATATCTCTTTGTTGACTTAAAATTAAGTAATTATAATATTAATGCGTGGTGGCCGCGGCTGTAAGGACTAGTATACCTTTGCTATTCTATCAAATAAAAAAAAAAAAAAAAAATTGTGAGAGTATTTATTTTGTTGTTAATGCCACTACGCCCCTGCACGCAATATAAGCTCGTGGGGAACGTTGCACGCGATTACACTTGGCGTCCATTCGCCGACTGTAATCGAGATGAAGCGATTATTGCGGATCGATGGATATCGTGCTTTTATTTTATTGCTTTATAATTCAATCATTGATTTATACACAAATGTATATAGAAACACGAAAAAAGGTCTAAACTTCAATAAGTTCTTAACCGACTTCGAAAAAAGGAGGAGGCTAACAATTCGTCGGAATCTTTTTTTGAATCTATATTCCCCGATTACTCGAAGACGCCTGGACCGATTCGAGAAATTCTTTTTTTGTTTTAAAGGGTATACTTCCCAGGTGGTCCTATTGGCACCAAGTTAGGATCTGATGATGGGATCTCAGAAAATCATGAATTTTTATAGTGATGCGTAATATCAATAAATATTGCTAGTACACACTCGCCATCAAAGTAGAAATGAAAAACAATCACCAGTCATAGAGAAAACTGACCCCTTGATAAAATATGAATATTTTGTTTAACGAGTAATAAAAACTATGATTTTCAATACGAAATAATAATCGGTATTCTTTGATAAGGATCCACAGCACTCAGACATGAAACGAATATTTGTATACCACAAACATTTGTGCCGCTGCGGTACGACTTGTCGAGTTCTCTTTGCGTGTTGCCAATTTATCTGTTAGGGCCACATCTATATAAATAAAAATGTTGTGTTTTGTCCTCTATGGACTCCTAAACTATTAATCTGATTATGATGAAACCTTGGCGAGCTGTTCTTCGATGGTTTCCGACCCGAAAAATAAAAAGAACTCGCTAGATGGCCCTGCAGAACATCAACTTCAATACCGTTCAACCGATCGCAATTCATCATATTTACTTTACGTGGCATTGCAATGCATGGTGCAGCTAGTATACAAATAAATATCCATTATTAAACTTATAAATAGTATAAGTTTTATACTATTTATAAGTTTATAAATAGTATAAAACTTATACTATTAAGCCGCTGCCTACAACGGTAAGCAGCGGCTCTGCTGTGCTCTGGCATTGCAGAAGTCTATGGGCGGCGGTGACTACTTACCATCAGGTGGCCTGTCTGCTCGTCTGCCTATCCAGGCACTAAAAAAAAAAAGTATATTTGCTTGTTTCCTTTCATACGCTTATGATTGCGGCTTCTAATAAGTGATGCTGTGTTATCTAATAAAGGTATTGATCCAATTTACATAAATACTTATTTTGACTCTGACTTTAAATCTGTAATAATTCTGTTAAGTCAGTAACGTGTTTATCAAGATTTGCGAGTAATTAAAAAAGTTTAAATATGCTTTTAGTTTTATTTCTGATATAATATATGTATGTTAATTTAAAAATATCAACAGATTTAAAAACTATTTATAAACGGAACAAGTCCGAAATAATATAACAAACAGTATAAAACATATCGTACTTAAGCCATGACTAATAGTCCCAATGATATGTCACGACTTGGGTAAACAAAATCACATATTCTTCGAGCTGTCAGCAGATTATTACAAACGTCACTTATGTATTATTCATAGTTGTCTATTCGTATTACTGTTGCCATATATCACGGAATGGCTTCCCCCTTCGTCTAACAATATTTCTACTGAGTACAGAACTAATTTCTGCATTCTTATTAGCAAGGCAGAACTGTTTCTGGTAATAAATTAAACAGTAAGGCTTGTTAAAGATATTTACTCAGAAGAAAGAAAGAAAGAAAGAAAAACATTTATTCAGCACATAAAGAGACACAACACAAACAGAAATACTGATAACAAAAATAAAAAAAATAATAATTGAGGCTACAAAAGCAAAAAATATAATAAAAAGAAGCATAAGAAGAAGAAGCATATATAGGTACAGAAATCACCATAGTGAAAGTTAATATTTATCCACACATATCTGTAGACTGTTTTTTAAATACTGGAATAATATAAACCATTCTTGGATTAAGACATTAAGAACATAATTTTTATAAATTATTGAAGAAAGTTTGTAGTTCAAAGAATTTTTTAAGCACTGATGCAAAAATAGCGTGCGGTTAGAGTTTTTGTTCATTCTGAGAACCACTAGAATGGAACTAGGTGAATTGTTTCGCGCAATGGCTAATCTTTGTCTGGAGATAATATTCCATTTATTGTCTGCGAAATAATTTGAGCACCGAGAAATTAAATCTAATTTTGATGATGGAATCGTTGTTTAAATAGGTTCTAGAAACTTCGTTACTTGGTCGGGATTCAGTGGTATTGTTTTTTAAAGTAGTAATTGGTGATTTTAGTCATATTGTTCATAATTTCATTATTTAAACTAAAAAGAGGAATAAATTATTTATTTCTTGAAACTTTAATCTTCCCAAATTGTTTTTTTTTCTAAGTATGCTCTCTTAAGGTTTGGATAATTTTATGCATTTACATTTAGTTATTGAAAGAAAAATAAATATTTTATTCGACATAAGCAAATGCATAAGAAAATAAATTAAATAAAATAAAAACTAAAAAATAGCAGCGATAGCCTAGTTGGTTGCGGTACGGACTGTCAAGACGAAAGTCGTAGGTTCGAAACCCAAGTGGCATACACCTCTGACTTTTCTAAAGTTATGTGTGTATTAAAATGTTAATTATCGCTTGCTTTAACGGTGAACGAAAACATCGTGAGGAAACCTGCATATCTGAGAGTTTTTCGAAGGTATGAGAAGTCTGCCAACCCGCATTAGGCCAGCGTGGTGGACTAAGGCCTAACCCCTCTCATTAGTAGAGGAGGCCCGTGCCCAGCAGTGCGACAATATTTAATACAGGGCTAGTATTATTATTATTATTATAAAAACTAAAAAATAATCAACATGCTCCTAACAAATACGGCCTCAACTCAGCGTGTACTGGTATACCAGTGCTGATCTTACGTTGGGCCGTTTGGTGAATTCACTGCCACGAACTTCTTCTTCCAAACAAATGCTTTCGCCGTGATTAACGTTTGAAACTATATAACATTTTTATTATTAGATACATACATATTCACCCACGCCTGCAATCTCTGAAGGGGTTGATGCATTGGTGTAACCAGTACACCTACTTTTTGCCGAATTTAGATCCCATAATGTGATAGGGGGCGAGCCTATCGCCACACCGGGCACAATTCCAGACTCCGGGCTAATACTGAGAATTTCTAGATAGAAAAACCCAATATCACTTTACCCGGCCCGGGGATCGAACCCGAGACCTCAGCGCCGCAGTCGTAACGCATGCGCAATTACAACTACGCCACCGAGGCAGTCCGAGCATTTTTATTATTATTGTATTTTTTTATCCTGGCCCTGGTTGAAATGCTAACTTTGCCAACATAAATTAAAAAGTAAGCGTAAGGATTAAACGAGGTTGTGTGGATGCGTATTCATGATCGATGTATTACAATAGAGGATTATTGGATAAATTACAGCACATTTGCTATCGGCTTCCAGCAGGCGATAAAAGGAAACGTGTACCGAACGGCTATCCTATTATGTTTTAGTGTTCGTATTAATCGCGAGTTTGCGAAGCAAGTGATAAATTAAACCGCTGCCTTGCATCGCTGCGGTGGCCAAAATTTCAATTTTTCTGAACAAGTCTTTCTAACTTCTTTAAAGCGAAAAGTCATAGTATACTTTCGGTTATTATTGTTTTTTTCAGTAAATTTATTTTCAGAATTAAGTTGCAGTTAATTAATTTCAGCCGCGAAGTCATTTACAATTTTGCAATAAATTATTTCACGCCAGAACGGCTGAACGGATCTGGTTGAAATTTGGCACATAGATAGATATAGATATAGTCTGGAATAGCACATAGGCTACTTTTTATCCGGAAAAATTTACCATTGCACAATAGCTTAAGATGTCTCCATGGATTCATTGGATTCGATCAAGATTGTCTTGTTCCCCTAAACATGATGGTAACGATACAAATATCACCGACGTATGATCTAAGCAAAGGCGAGCTTTTGGTACGCTCGGTTTCTGCTAACATTTTATCATTAATCAGGAACATGCCGAGTACTATTTGTTTCATTTCGGATTAACAGCGTGTCTGCTGTACTGTTGTTTAAATACTTTCGTGATATTGCATTTATCATAAGGGTAATGGAAGCTTTTTGAAACTTTGGGACCATCAATTAAAAAATCAGTTTTTATTAACTTAATTAAAACGGTGGAAATTTAAGCTTATATCAATAAAAATGTATTTAATAAAAATATTACTGGTATTCTTCTTTGAGTCGTTGAAAAAATATAGTAAAAACATGAAATCGCATTGAAACAAAATTAATTTTACGTATTTTATCGCGGTTTATTTTACCGAAGGCTTTCACGGGGCGGATTGAGTTGTATATCCTCACAGATGTATAATGTAATGTTTCTACTCCACATGTAGTTGATTTTAACTGTATTGAAAAACTGAACTGAAAATTTGAACTGTACTGATTTTGACTTATTGTAGTCCGATCTTTGCGGAAAGAGCTAACAATGTATTAAGTTCTGGCAGTTGGTATTTTGAGTTACGATGTAATTAAAATTATTATAGGATCCCAGGCTGATGCTAGCTTCCAGACACCTTCTCCATTGAAATTTGGATGTTTTTTAATTTCAAAAGCCTCGGCAATAATCCTAGGTAGGAATCTGTGTTCTTTGGCAAGGCCACAGATCCTTGTCAAATCAAAAATAATGTTTGAAGCCTCTTCTAAATATTCAGCAACTATTGACGTAAATATAAGAAAGCAACCTGAAATCGCTACTAAGTCAATGAAATTAAAAACATTTTCAAATATCAAACTCTCATAGGAAACACATTACCGCGAGCGTTCAAATAAAATAGCAGAAGTTAACCCGAAAGACGTTGGTGCAACTGGTTTTATTACATTTTCAATAGTAGCGTCAGATGATCGTATTGGCCAGCGACGCGCGACGCGGCGTCATGTCGTAAGGAGCAATGTATTGTGCCGCTGATTGCATTCTGTGGTATTGATGTTGCTGTTCGTCCTCCACAGAGTATATTGTAGAGATGTGTTATTTGGAACTTATTTGTAAAACTGTTACTAAGACTTAAAAAATCGTTTGATTCTCTGAGCTTTGAATTGTTTAAAGCAAAGTTGTTTGTGTATCCGCTTAGTTTGTATAATTATTATAAGCAAGAGAGTTTTTGTCGAGGGTCTACAGTTGGGGTACGATGTTTGGCCGGTTTTCTGAGTACTCTGACATTAGACCCTCGAACGCTTCTTCACCTTCTTGCCTTGATAGATTGTCTCTCGCTACTCGATACTCTACTTGGACGGCACTGCGCTTAACATCAGGTTCAGTGTGGTCACATTGATGAGATCAGATCAGATTGTTTTTATTATATTAGGATTGGTATTTTACTTGAAGTTAACTCTATTGCTAGTATTTAAATGGAGGTACACCGCTAGTCACCAAATCAACTAGTCTTTAAATAAATAAAAATACACTCGCTAACATTTTTCTAGTTTTTCATCAAAATTTGTTTGCTATGTAAAATGTTAAAAACCCACCAGAGATTAATCCATGTGAGTGGCGTTTAGGGAGCATGTATGCTATAACTTTGTTTTAGGCTATTGCGTTTGATGAGAGTTTGTCGCTGTTTTTAGACTGCACTAAAACTAGGTTTTAATCCAAATAGAATAAATATCTAGACCTACTCAATACTCAGATAGATTTGATTTTGTTAAATATAGAGTTGATTACGTCTATGAATTACACACATATACAGTCACGCCTGTATTCCCCGAAGGGGTAGGCAGATGTGTACTAGTACATCCACTTTTCGCCGGGTCGCATAATGTGATAGGGGGTGAACCTATTGCCATACCGGGCACAATGCTAGACTCCGGGCTGATACTGAGTATTTCTAAATAGAAAAACCCAATATAATTTATTGTGATCATAAATTTTGTTATATATTTATTCTTATTAAAAATAACAGACATTTTAACTAGACAAACATTGATTTTGTATATAAATCGTATAATTTCGTTGCACGGAGTTTAAATTGACAAAACAAGCAATGCAAGTTGATTACATGTCTCGTTCTGTAAGATTTCTATTACAATGAGCGCTCTACGAGAATACGATATGCATGAAATTACATTTTGCAAGTATATTGTGTATTTCTACGGTTATTTGGACATGAAACCTATTATGAAAGTGTCCCGCGTTTCTGAAACAGTTTAAATTAAGGAGCTATTTAAATTTTAAGAATAATTATGAGACAGACATGGAGACGCTTTATCCCACGGAGTAGTGGTAGATTTTTTTTTAAATATATGCGGAGCTGCTATCAATCCAGTACTGTACCGTCTATATTAGTTTGGCATTAATCTGGCTTTACGATAGAAAGGATACTGTAGGATGTAGATAATGGACATCATATGTACGTCACTTAAATCATATGAAACACCAAGCCACAGAAAGCGATATTGGGTTTTCCTATTAAAAAAATCATCGGCTCGCCACCTATCACATTCAAATCAATCGGGGATCAAATCCGCGGCCGTTAGTTTCACAACCGGCTACTCGCCATATTGTCTACTTTTACTACAATATTAGTTCTTAGGTATTTACATAGACATCATAATTTTTATTTCTTGTAAAAATATAAATAATGAAATAACAGTCACACACATAGCCTCGACCCCACACTAAGGGTCTACGAGTCTTGTGCCGTAACAGGGACAACACAACACCCAAACACAATATCTGTCTGTCACACAAACATTGTCCAGGTGCGGGAATCGAACCCACGGCCTCCCATTTCACGACTCACCTACTGCGCCACGGAGGCTGAGTAGCACGTACAATGACATGTTACTGTTCTCCAGTTATAAATAAAACAAATTTAATCTCAGATACATGTATAATGAGATAGCATTATCTACCTACTATTTTAACCACGTGCGCTCGTACAAGTAAATACACACCATTAATTGCATAATCAGCATGCTCGATCATTTGCATTGGGCTTAATTAAGACTTTGAGCCTCACATGTCGTGATGTACGGCTTTATTAACCAGAATCTGTGAGATATGAGCTGGAAACTAAGGTTGATGTTTTGGGCTGATTTTTGATTGATTGATTACACAACTGGCTTTAGTTACAAATATTGCGAAAATGGAGAACATGGTAGTTGACTCATTTTTTTTATTAATTTAATCAAATAATAAACCTAAAACATATTATCGAAATAATTTTATGAATCCGAACAAAAATAAGTACATTAGACACCATTCAAATCTGCCGGAAGGGGTAATTATCAAATGACAGTAAAATAATGTATGATATGTACAGTACATACTGTGACGTCACGGTTCTCAGAATCCATATTACTGTACCGTTGTGTAAGGGTGATAACAATATATTCCCAATACGCCACCGTTTTCGCTCATGCCTGTGAGTATTTGCTCATGCCAATATTTAAAATAAATATTGTGACCTCATTTTTCAAGCAAAGACAGCCTCCGTGGCGCAGTTGGCGAGTAGCCGGCTGTGGAACGAGAGACCGTGGGTTCGATTCCCACACCGGGACAAATGTTTGTGTGACAGATAGATATTTGTGTCCGGAGTCTGGGTGTTGTGAGACCGAAAGTCTCTCGTAGTCCCTGATACCCACAACACAAGACTCGTATCTTAGTGTAGGGTCGGGGCTATGTGTGTGACTGATTCTGTTTTTGCAAAAGACTTTCTTTTGCGTATTATATTCGGATGCATATAGAATAATGTACAAAATTAAACACAGGAAACTACCCTATAAGATACTTAGCAAGGACCAACATTGGTGGTAGGATATTCATATCCGCCCGGATAGCGACCACCGTACACAGGGTGTAAAACCCGCCATAGTGGCACACGCAAGTGTGTCGCGTTCCGGGATCAGCCAGTGTACATCCGGTTTTTCGGGGTCTAGAGTTGGGGTACAATGTTTGGCCATTTTGCGGCCTTCTGAGTACTCTGACAATAGACCCTCGACAGCTTCTTCACCTTCTTGCCCATGGCGTAGTGTGAAGAAGCAGGCCGGCATGATTGTGTTGAGTAGCGGGGGATAGAATGTATCTCGCTACTCGATACTCTAATTGGACCGCACTGCGCTTACCATCAGGTGCAGTGCGGTCACTTAGCCGTGCCAGGATAAAAAAAAAACATTTTAAAGCCGTTTTGAGTGTTTGATTCTAAATAAATGTCCATTTGGAAAAGTGACATGAAGTCTCAGAAAAAGTATATAGGCTTCTAAACATAATAATCTCTGTATGTATTAACTTTGCCTTCATACTTGCATTTATGATGTCATGGACCGAAGCTAGACAGTGTATTGTTCATTACTAAATCTCTTCTGATTAAATACCGTCTGTCGAGGAACAGGCGACTTAGGAAGACTTTGACCCCTGTGATAAATTTACACCCAAATTAACGAAAAGTGAAATAAATTATAACATTTTATATGCTATCTACACACATCAAAATAGACATTACACATAGGTGGATTGGTTACTTTGCACAGAAAAATAAAAACAAACATTAAATCAAATCAAAATATTAATTGAACCCTTAAAATGATTATTCCACTTACATTATTCCACTTTTGTCAATCTTTTTTATTCTGCCAGTACGGAATATAGTTTCGCTAGAGAAGAACTGGCCAGAAACTATAGCATTAGAAGAACGGTCAAGAAACTAATGTCTTATTATCAATCTCTTATTATCAAATGTCTTATCACAATCCAAATCAAAACTATTCATGTTTTATTGATATTTGCAGTAGCTGAGACATTATGGTATTACTATATCAGATGTTATTCCGTAAAATTTTACTAATATAGTAGTTTTAGAACAAATATAGTAAAATAAATACTTTTCTTTCGATCATTTTTCTCTTAAAAACTACCTGCCAGCGATATTTGCCTTAAATTTTTATTCGTAAAATATTTAAAAGAATTTTGCACAGCGTCTCTCCGTGTAATGAAAGTTGCTTGACAAAGAATTGGACGTCAGCCAACTTCAACAAGCTAACACAAAATTTATGAACGTAATTATTATCTTTTTATCCGTGTAATATTTAAAGTGTGTTTTGAATCACAATGTGTATCTTAACCAAAAAACTTTGTGTTTTACTGTACTTAACGTTAGTTTTGATTTAACTTAACTCTAACTTTTAACAGCCTCCGTGGCGCAGCGGGCGAGTAACCGAGACAAATGTTTGTGTGACAGACAGATATTTGTTTCGGGTCTGGGTGTTGTGGGACCGTAGTCCCTCGTAGTTTTTGATACCCACGACACAGGATTGGTCTGGTGGGGTCAGAACTATGTATGTGACTGTTGAGTGTATTTATTTATTTATAATAAATAATAAATCTCGAGGCGTCATTTTTAGCAAATCCAGTAAATGATGGGTGAAACCATCAACTCAATTACACATCGTTAAAACATAAATTACACACCTATAGACTATGATTATGGCACTTACTAAATTGTTTTGCGTGTTCGTATCAAATCGCCCGTAATTTTGTTAAAAGATAAGCCCTGCCCACCTCAAAATCCACGAAATGCACCATAGTAATGTCGGGTGCTATTGTATTAATCATTCTTAATTGAAAAATAATACAACATAATGCACCCTCACCCATGGAACCCTCGAAAAGTACACGCAAGCCGTCAGCTTGTCATTCGCTATGATTTTATGTTCCGTTGGTAATTACTTTTGTTTATCAAATAAATATATATTTTCTCGAGACTATCTAGAAAATATATATGGGAGAGTATCTGCCATTGTGACTAGCCACGATCGACAATGGCATGCATTTTTCGAAACCGAGGAGTTAAAATAGAAAAGTTTCTGGGAATACGCAATCTTTGTAATCTGCAACGAAATTACTTAAGCTGAAAAATATACGGGGGCCGGGCGTTGGAAATATAAATTGTCTATTTCAATAATATTATTTACATAAAATGTTCAATAAAACAGAGGTAGACAGACGTGTAACTAGTAGGTACAACCACCTTTTGCTAAAATTATTTTCATTCCATAACGTGATAGATGTGGAGACCGTCGCTACATGGATGATTTCTGGATCTAGGATTCAAATAAAAATATACTATCATTAAATTAATAGGGATAAAATAATAAATTAATTATATTATTATAAGTGTTGAAAATATTGTTTTTGATCTCATTATGTGCCAGGATTTTCAAGGCCGAGCGCACCTAGATCTAGTTTGTTGAAAATGTTCAAACAACTATGATTAGTACATGACCATTGAAATTCAAGAAGCACACTCCGCGGAGCAATCTTGACTTTTAAAATATGTGCGACCAATTTCACGGAGTCCGACCACTGGTGCCCGTTAAAAATCCAACAGCCTTGAAATGAATTATTACTTAGGCTTTAATTCCGTTTTAGATTTAATAGCTTCTCAGCGGTATAATAGTTTTCGTAAAAATACGCTGTCAATATGCTTACAATTTTAAACCAAATTGTAACATTTTTTATTTCAAGTATAATTCTTCAAAAATAGTGTTTATTTTGAATTATTCATTGACTCCGTAAAATATTCGTGAATAAGATTAATCTTGTGAATATTTTTCTGATGATCAAAAACGTAAGTGGTAGACGTTTCAGACAGTTTTGTAATAGGAATGGGCCGGCTCGACCGGGATAGTATCACTACCCCATAGAAAACTGACATGAAGTGACAGTTTGCTGCTGCGTTTCATATGATCAGTGGGATTTCCACAAGCCCAAATTAATATAAATAAATAAATACACCCATCAGTCACGCACATAGTTCTGACCCCTACACTAGGTTAAACCTGTATCATGGATATCAAGAATTACGAGGGAATACGCTCCTACAATACTGAGACCCAAAATAAATATCGACCTTGCGGCCTCTCGTTTCACAGCCGACTACTCGCCCGCTCAGAAGCCTCCCTCCTCCCAATCCCCAGTTCTTTTCTTTTAGGCTGGTATGAAACCCTTTTTTATCCTGACCCAGCAAAATGACCACACCGCACCTAGTGGTAAGCGCAGTGCCGTCCAATTAGAGTATCGTGTAGCGAGAGACAATCCATCTTACTTTATTCAACACAATCATGCTGGCCTGTTCTTCACACTACGCCATAGGCAAGAATGTGAAGAAGCGGTCGAGGGTCTAGTGTCAGAATACTTAGAAGGCCGCAAAACGGCCAAACATCGTACCCCAACTTTAGACCCCCACAAAAACTGGATGTACACTGGCTGATCCCGGAATGCGACATAGTTGCGTGTGCCACTATGGTGGGTTTTACACCCTGTGTACGGTGGTTGCTATCCGGGTGGACATAAATAACCTACCACCAGCACACTTGATAATTGTGGTATTGTAGGCTTTGGGAAAACGTTTTCATAGTGTTGAGTGCATTTATTTGTTGTATAGAGCACATTCCCCTGCGGTGCCGATAAACGTAACCATGCATGTGAAGCTGCAGTCAAAAGCTAGTATGAAATAAAAAACATTGGGTGCCCTGAAACCCTAGTTATGTTAATGTTTAATTAACGATCATTAAAACTACTGAATAACAAAATTTCCTTAAGGATAGCTATTAGTCTCAAGGAAATTTTACTATATTTATAGTTAAATTTTGTTTTAATCACAATATTTCAGAGTCCCAGCGTTGCAGCACTATAACAAGCGTAGGTCGTAAAACGGAACGTGCTGCAGCCTTCGCTTGCTGACTCTGAAATAACAATATAATTTTGATTAGATGCATATTAAATAAAAATTATAGCTTTTAATTATTTTCCCCTTAGGATATTCCCCTTTACTTTGCTTTTGATTTCGAATGGTTCCCCTCGACATTTGGACTTCAATATTCAAAATGTATACGTTTTGGGAAACAAACTTCAGGCTGGCATAATAATTAATTATAGTCGAGGGATGCTTATGTCGTCCAATGTGGATAAAGGTAATACCTTTAAAAGGATATATTATACTCCAAAATTAAAATTACGATAGCATAAGTTAAATATGTAAGATTTTAAAGTGGGAAAACTCCATCGAAAACATTGAGATTTTTTTAATATTATGCATAACTTATTAAGAAAAAAATGTTGAATTCAGTATCATTCCCAATGAGTTCTAAAAGTTTTATACAAGTTGATACAATTTTTTTCGATATAATAGGCAACATTCCGTACCAAATTTTACGATCAATGAAAGGTACAAGGCTTCAGTCATTGTTAGCATAGGCCTGCCGATAGAGATATAGCTAACGTTTACACGTTACCGTGTTGTAAACATTGTTTACCCACTTCGAGGATGTTTCGGTATGGTCTCTTTTTATATTAATCTACGAGCTTACTAATAATATCGCTTCATTGACCCAACCGCAGCGTAGCTGAGTGCGTTAATTTCACTTCTGCCTACTTCTTCGGGAATACAGACTTATGTGGAATATTGTTTTTTTTAATATTAGATGGATATTACTTGACTGTATCGGCTCGGAGTCTGGGATTGTGCCTGGTATGGTGATATGCTCGCCTCCTATCACATTATGGAATCATGGGACCGTAATAAATTTGGCGAAAGAGGGTGTACTGGTTACACCTCTGCCTACTCTTTCGAGGTTTATAGGCGTGAGTGTCTATATGTATGAATGAATATTCCTGATCTATTGCATTAGTATCTATCACCTCTTTTCGTTCTAAAGAAACATTTTATCGTTAATTAGATCTCTCATATATTTGATCACACAACTTTCATCACACCCATAAAATCTGATCGATTTAAAACACTACAAGGAAAACTAGTAACATAATTATTTCACAAAACATAATCAGCCGTACATTAAGCCCTGTGCTATCATTCATTTCATATGGTATAAACTCCTTTACTGAAAAAAAAACATTAATCTAATCACCGTAGTGGAAAATGCAACTAGTCTGCTTCCATGGTGTTTAACAAGGGTTGTTAACCTTTGCAGGGCGGGAAACGCCCTCTAACTTTGCGCTCTATTATTAACGACAAGCCCTAACTCCGCCTCACCTCGGGCAAATGCAAATTATTGCGTTTCGCGGATATTTTGTTTGTACTATAGCAGAAAGTAAACGGGTACCCGAGACACGCGATACTTTCATAGGGTGTTATTATAATGTTGCATTGTTTGAAGGCAATGAAGTGATTTGCATACGCATTAAATAATTATAGAGTCGAGGAACGGTGCATGTTTGATTAGCGTACACAATCTATGAGTTCAGGTTTACATGTTGCATATTAATTGAATACGATAAGACATGAGTAAATAATGTACTGAATGTAATTAACTTTGTTTATTTAGCTCTACGTAAAATTGCATACACATACACTCACTGTAATCCCCGAAGGGTTTGGCAGAGGTGTAACCAGTACACCCACTTTTCGCCGAATTTATTTCGGTCCCATAATGTGGTAGGGGCGAGCGTATCGCTATACCGGGCACAAATTCCAGATTCCGAGCTATTACTGAAAATTTCTCGATTTAACATCACTTTACCTGACCCGGGGATCGAACCCGAGACCTTAGCACAGCAGTCGTAACGCATGCGCAATTACAACTGCGCCACCGGAGCAGTCACGTAAAACTAATTTTACAATTAAAATTATCTTAAAGACTATAATGCTCATAAACTCATTGCTGTCGTCTGGTGTCGATATTAGAAGGCATTATAAGTATTTTCAGAGTTTGTACTGTATATAGCTCAGCTGATAAAGCAAATTATGCCAATAATATGCCGAAGATATATGGATTTTAATGGTGCATGAGAAGCAACCCTATTTAAGGGATGTTGAGACTAGTACTTCGGAGAGTACATTATATTGCAAACCTCCATGTGTCTGTCTCTCAGTAATATGCAAAAAGAAACAATTTATTCTCTAATACAAACGAAATAATCAATATCAATGTAGCAGTAATTGAACTAATATCTGGAGTCTGAAATAGTATCCGGTATTGTGATAGGCTCGTCCCCTATCACATCATGAGACGGTAATAAGTTCACCGGTATTAGTTACACCGCTGCCTATCCCTTCGGTGTCAGTGCATATGTATGTAAATATACCAATAACAAGTTGATAAGTTTTGCACCTATGATACGAAAAGTAAAGTAAAAATAAATCCCCTGAAGCAATATAAGAGATAAAATGTATAGATATGTCAAAGGCAGAAACTTTACAAAGTATTATTGGCGATTGCTTAAAATGTTTAGACTTGATAACTTATTGAAAAAGTCCAATCTTATTTTGAAGAGCTTAAATGATAGATGCATAAAAGCTTTCAAATAATTTA
Organism: Laothoe populi; assembly: GCA_905220505.1. Lineage (NCBI taxonomy): Eukaryota > Metazoa > Arthropoda > Insecta > Lepidoptera > Sphingidae > Laothoe > Laothoe populi. The sequence goes on from HG992148.1 coordinate 15,883,445, forward strand.
CAACTTTTTGTTATGAAGTGATTTTGGATATAAGACAAGTAAATATCTTTTATTTCGAACACCATTCTTTTAATTTCTGTACATCGACCCATATGAATTCAATTTCCCAAAAAATATTTCAATTTGGAAAAGTGCTCGATTCCATAAGAAGAATTGCTTGAACTGTAAGCGTAGCGATATTTCACCAAAATTATGTGCTCGTAGCTCTTTACCCCATTGCGTTTATTAGGTGTCTGTGAAGCAATAATATTTTTGAGAAAAAAGCTCTTAGACCGCTGAATATACCTTTCAATTTAAATAAAATAATACTCGCTCTGTATTAAACATTGTCCCACTGCTGGGCACGGGCCTCCTCTACTAATGAAAGGGGTTAGGCCTTAGTCCACCACGCTGGCCTAATGCGGGTTGGTAGACTTCACATACCTTCGAAATTCTCAGGTGTGCAGGTTTCCTCAAGATATTTTCCTTCACCGTTAAAGCTAGCTATAATGGAAAAAACTTTTAGAAAAGTTAGAAGTGTATGCCATTTGGGTTTCGAACATACGACTTTCGTCTTGACAGCCCGTACCGCAACCAACTGGGCTATCGCTGCTATATGCAAATTTAAAACACACCTATTTGTTTTGTAAATGGATTGCAATTTAAAAATTTAATTATGTGTTATTGTTTCATACCCACGTTGTGAAATAAATGCGACAGAATTAATCTGTACCCCTTCGTGGGTCCACTCTGAGCCCATTTCATAGAATAACACGTCACGTATTTGTGATGACATAATAGAAATGTATCCATGTTTGTTTACTTTTGTTATTAATTCGCCGTATTCGAAAGGGTGAAATTCAAAGCATATCGTTAGTTATTTTGATTGGATTTTATTGAATGTTTTTATGACTGGCTGTGTTTGATTTAATAACCTTTTGTACTTTGATTTAGTATTGATTGATTTTATTTTTATTTTTATTATGTACATTGACAAGGTTCTCGATACAGTGGGTAAAGAACTGGATGTGAAATTCTGGTGTGTTAGATCATGGGATATATAATTGTGATATCTAGGCTGGACTGTTAGTCCTCAAGGGAACGAGACAGGTTATTTCATGTATTTATCACAAAATTAATCTTATGTACCCTTTCTTACTACTAAGTAGCAGGTGTATATCTGTATATATATAAAATAAAACCGCCTTCAAAAAAACCCAGACACAACTAAAAAAACAAAAAATAATTGGTTACATTTACATCAATTAATTACATACAATTTAAATCAATTACTTTTGGAGTCGATGCCGGTGTTGTTTTATTTACTTTTAGATTCATAGAAACTAAGTATGGATCTACTTTATATTATTTTGTATGCCTCATTATTCTGTTTTTTCCTTGTTTTGGCTGACACCGACTCCAAATAATTGAATTATTTTTTGCTTTTTAGTTGTGTCTGGGTTTTTTTGAAGGCGGTTTTATTTTTATTTAAAAAGTAATAAATTATTTTTTTGCTTTTTAGTGGTACAAATATAAAATAGGTAATTTTTCAAGTTATTTTGGTTTTAAAACCAAACTACTCAACCGATTTTGATAAAAATTCTATGGGACCAATCTGGAAGCATATTCTCTGTAATAAAAGAAGATTTTTACAAATCGGTCAATAAATGACGGAGTTCTAAGGTAACAAACATAAAAAAATATACACGTCGAATTGAGAACCTCCTCCTTTTTTTGTAGTCGTTTAAAAAGAAGAAACTGACTGACATATCAACGCACAGTCTAAACGGCTGGGGTCAGAGACTTGAAATGTTGACAATAGGTACCTTTTATGACGTAGGCATCCACTACGGAAGGGTTTTTGGAAATTCCACCCCTAAGGGGGTAAAATAGGGGATGAAAGTTTGTATGAAAATCCGTCATTTTTGAAGTTAAACGCATGAAAATTGGTATTTTGTATTATATACTTTTTCTCCCAAACATGACCTCCACGCGGGCGGAGCCGCGAGCAACAGCTAGTACTACATATGTTTTATGGGAGTACTACTGTATATACATCTTACAGTTATTTTTACTAAAATGGTGTGTCAGAGGAAGTAACTTATGAACCTGGTGTGCGGATCCTTTTTGTGCAAAGAACAGATAAGTCATTAAAACTGTCGACGAAGCGTGGGAGTAAAGCTGAGTTGTGTAAAGTGGTCGATTCCAGCAGGAGTCGTTTCTTATCGAAAACTTGAAACTAGTATGGTTCCTACCCGACGAACACTTATTAAAGTTTTCGTTACTTTAACGAGTCGAACGTCAAATTTCAAGAATAGTTACAGACTTTCAAATTGGATTTTCAATTTAATTAATCAAATTAATGTACTTTCTTGGTGTCGAGCAAGATAACCTACAAATAATTTTATTGTATACATGATCATTTATAACAATTTACAGACTCATTTTAATGTCGTTTACAAAAAGAGGTTAAGAACAAATCCTTTTAGGTGAAACTAAATTTTCTAAAAACAAATTCTCAATCTTATACAACACAAAGAAAAGTTTTCCAAGAGAGTTGAAACATTCGTACCGTCTGTCTACACTTCTTTAAAAGACTTAAATCACGCCTAACAATAGTGAATAAGTGGAAAGCCAATCGATACGTCCCTTTATACAATACAGGTCAAGCTTAAAATGTCACATCCAGTAGATAAAACCAGATTGGAAAAGAGTTTTTTTCTGTTCCCAGCTTGTAATGAGTCCCTCAGTGCTTCGATTGACCGCCCTCTATCCACCCGGCCAATTCACTTGCCTTTTATATTCTTTTAAGCTTTCCTATCTCAGCTCTTTAGAGAAAGTCTGCTTCGTCTGCTTGAATACAAAGCTTGAATGTGTGTACAAAGTACAAAAGATTACTCGAGACTTTTCACTTGGTTGCCTCCTCACTTTTATTAGTTATCTTTGGATTTTCCGTTTATGGATTCTTGATGTAATAAATTTTGTAATTGCATAAGGTTTCAAAAGTATAATAGTTTTATTATAAAGCAGTGATAGCCTAGTTGTTATTGATAGAGTCTGCTGAGACAAAAGTCGCGAGTTCGAAATCAGGCCATGGTATTATATACCGCTGATTTTTCGAAATCATGTTTGTATTCACTATCAAGTGTTAAACACTAGTTATTCATATAATATATTAATTAATTTTTAAATAAGGCAAATTTACGAATAAACCCTTGCAAAGCAAGTGCATTTAAAATAGTGTTAGTAATATCCCTGTCAATAATAAGATAATGCATATAATCTATTTTGGTAGTAGGTAGAATTTATACATGAAAGTTTAAGGTTAGAGCAAACCCGTCTTTCAGGAATTACCATATTTTTCACTTCTTGTCGAAAAAAACAAGCAGAAAAAAATAAGCTTAAAATTCAAAATGAAATTAAATAATTAAACTCAAGCGTAAGGTATTATTGAATAGAAGCCATTTCCGTCTATTTACACGTAACCCTCTCATCGTTAGTAAAGTTTTAATTTTGTTTTGTTTAATATAAACTACAGTAAATTATAATGCATTAAGGGTAGGCTAATAACGCCAACTGCCTCGCTTATGGCGGCTGTCGAAATTAATAGCGACCGTAGTGTAGTGCCTATTATGACATTTTATCGATAAAGCCATAGAATATAGAAAAGATATAGAACACTATATTTAATCATTTTAATTCTATTTAATGTAAATATTTAATGAATGAGTTCATAGAGTTGTTTTTAAGTGAATTTTAGTTTTTTACACACTTTTTACACTGTCATAATTCCTTGACCTATGGATCTGGAAATTCAAATTTAGGCTTTTGGTAGGAAATAAAGAAACACGTGTTTCAAATTTTTTTCCAAAATAATCCTTAAGGGGGTACAATAGGGGATGAAAGTTTGTATGAAAATCCGTCATTTTGGAAGTTAAACGCATGAAAATTGGTATTTTGTATTGCATACTTTTTCTCCCAAACATTACCTCCACGCGGGCGGAGCCGCGAGCAACAGCTAGTTCTAATATAAGTGGAAAATTAAGTTATTGACAGCCTCCGTGTCGCAGCAGGTGAGTAACCGGCTGTGAAACGTGAGGCCGTGGGTTCGATTCCCACACCGAGACTAATGTTTGTGAGACAGACAGATAGTTGTTTCGGGTCTGGGTGTTGTGGTACCGTATTCCTCCGTAGTTGTTGATATCTACGATACAGGTTTTACCTATTGTGGGGTCAAAACTATGTGTGACTGTTTGTGTGTGTATTTATTAATTATTTATTTATCGATAGTAAAAAAGCTTTCTCCACACTTCTTTACACAACCGTTCTTTAGATACGTTCTGGAGCGCAGGCGGGGGCTTTCCGCCTCTTCAAGCGGCTTGCTAATACAGCTATCCTCTCTCGGTGCCACGTCGGTGGGCCTAGCGTGAAACTCATTAAAAATACACACAATATAGGCATGTGATCATATTATGCAGTACCTATGCAATACATATGTCAATTTGTAAAGTTGATTCTGTTAAGCTTACTAAAATGTATGGCTTGGTTTTATATATTATTTTTATGTTTTTGGAACTATTTAGTAGATCAACGACGTCTAACAGTGTCCGTTTGAAATTAGAGAAGGGATGGAGTACCTACTCATTTATTATCGATGACATTTTCAAAAATATGGAGGAAGGTCTGTCGCTGTTGAACTATGAATTAAGCTTGCTGAAGAAGATGTAATAAAGTGATAAAATAATAAGGAACTAAGAATTATCTTATTAAAATAATTCTGGAAATATGGAAATAATTAACCATGAAATTGAAGATGCATTATTAGTAAATGACGGCCAAAGGTTCGATAAAATGGGGAGTAATGGTGAAGTTGGATTTGTAAATTAATACTAAAGAGTTAGTTCCAATAATCGCGTCAAGCGTTAAGCGCCAGTGACACACCGGGTCTATACAACATGTAACATGACTCTGAAAGTAGTTTGTTCAGAATAAGCGACTGAATCGATATCAACAATTTATTATTAGACGATTTTTTTTCCAAAAATAATTAACACTCAGGTAAATAATAGTCACCCGTTACTTAAAGTAACGGGTGACTATTATTTATTTATTTTCGTTCAAGACAAACGAAACTAACTCGATGCGACAAAGTCTTTTCTAAATGCAATAATAAACGAACACTTTAAAAAATCAAATAATTAAAATTACGAACTTTATGTCAAAAATTAGTACAACTAATTTCATAAAAAACAATAGGTATATTCTTCGCAGTCTAATTTCAATACATGAATTATGATTGTAATAATATTTTTAAATTGGGGTTTCTGAGGATCTGCGTTATTCCCGTTACACGTAGTATAATCGTGAAGGTGCCAGTGACACATGGAAGTCACTATTGCTCACCACTACCATCCGAAGTCGGCATTTAGTTAATATATTGCATATATCGTGCCTCGATTTTAACGGTAACCGCCATACAAAATTGACTGACTCGGAGGTTTTGTGCGTCTGTCCAGCGGAGTTTTGAGGGTTTCATCTGTTATTTTAATTTTTGTTAAGAATGTGATAATGTAGCTAGAATAGGGTAGTTGATAGTAAGTGAAAACCTGATAGATTTTCGCTTTTTTGTAATAGAGTTTAGTCTAAAAATATAGAAAATTAAAGCAATTTGTTAATTTACGTGTGATTATTTAATATTTTCAAGAAACAAATATGTAAAAATAAAGCATTTTGTCACGTGATATTAAACACAAATGAGTCACGCATGACGTCACCGTTTGATACATCTATTAAACGCTGAGCCTATTAGTTTAGTACGTCTATTAGTTTTGCACGTCACACGAGAGGTCATGACAGTTGGTAGCGTTTTGGTGGGTAAAATAAAGTTGATTTATATTTATTTATAATTCTTAATACCTATTTTAATATAAATTAGCATTACATTAGAAAGAAAGAAAGTATTATAATCTCGCAGAAATAAGAAAATAAGTTGTTTAAACATTTCATTTATATTCATACTTATAACAAAAGAGTAGAGTCATTACATACATCATGTAAACGGCTAAACGAATATCGATGTAGGTTTTACTATTATTTCATTGAAACTCCTGGAAAATAGGTCATAAAACGAAACAGGTTTGTTATTGAGGCGAAGACGCGAGTTTATAAAATAAATTTTTCCACTAAATAAATTTTGAATGTGTACTTAAAAAGAAGGATTTTATATTGTAATTCATGTCACTCCCAACTGTATTTGTAAGTGTTATGATCGATAGGCTCGCCGCCTATCACACTATGGGACTGAAATTCGGCAAAAAGTGGGTGTACTGGTTACACCTCTGCCTACCCCTTCAGGGATTACAGGGGTGAGTGTATATGTTATGTTATATTTCTTAACCACATTTTTCTTTTATTCTTATAAATGATCCAATTCGTATTAGGCGCCATATTAATTTGTCCGCGAAACAAACAGCTAAGACATCATATTTTTTATCCTTACGTGGGTTTTATATGTTGGACATTGATAAATACGGCTTAACGTAAAATTATATTTTGTTATACCAACAATAGCTAATTAGATATCTCCAAAAAAGCAGAAGTAAGCAATAATCTAACTATGTATATTTTTTAAATGAATACCAACCTTATATTGTTATTGTTTTCTTTGTATTATCCTTAAACGATAAGTGGCCGAGTGCGGTTGTCAGCAAATTGAAAGGAAGACTTGAAAAATGGTCGACCATAATTGGAAGTAGAGTAGAAAAGAGTCTGTTTATTAGACTAGCTGTGCCCGCGGCTCCACCGGCGTTGGGGTTATTGTTTACAAAATATATATTTACCAAAATAAAAATTGCACTCAGGGATATTATACCTTTCTATCAGTAAAAGAATTTTCAAAATTGGATCAGTAGTATCGGAGATTACCAATTATCCAAACTCACAAACTTTACCCCTTTATGTATTAGTATAGGCATTAGCCATGTCTTTACATGGAATTACAATGCTATTGTTACTTGATCTCTTGTATTCATGGTCATCTAAGTTGGCGTAATATATGGCACACATGATATAAAGGTCAAAAAACGCTGCTAGCTACACAGAGACACAAAGACGCTCTTAAACTTATAATAATTAATCCAACCCTAAAATCACGACAATTAATTATGAACACAAAAAAGGATATTTTCCTGCAAAAAGTTTTATGTCGTGGAGTAAAATTAGATGACAGTTAAATTTTTTATGGGCCTCCGCGGCGAACAATAACGTCCAGACGATCCCGAGGCAATTCTGCGCTGTCTTGAGCCTTGCAATGAGTTCATTCAAAATAAATTTCAAATACCCGAGGAAAATATATACATTAAGTTCATCTTTATGGAAGAGTTCAATAGAATGTTGATTAAGTAAATATTATGCATTTTATGATTGAGATCGGAGTTTGTTTATTGACGAAATAGGGTTGTGATGTTAGTGAGTATGCAGATTTATTATGTACGCTAGTTGGTATTATTATAGTTATAATGTGATATACATACGTATACTCTCTTGAAGTCCTATGATTTAAGTGTTTTATAAATAAAATCAATATATTTTAATGGCCAGTACTTTATAGTATCATGAAAGACCTAAATAATATTACTGTATAGTACTAATTCGGTATTTCACAATACCATAACGTACTGGCCACATTTAAATGATTGATTTAAATTTTATAATTCAAACTGAAGCTTCTAGCTCTTAAGGAGGTCAATATTATATCAGTTGTATAAAAACGGTATCAAATCTCCTTACATTTCTGCTAGCCTGGTACTTAGGAAAACTTCAGAGGTGTTACTTTTGTGTCACGCGCATCTTAAAATTTCACTCTCATCATTTTTTCATAATGCGCCTAAAGAAGTATAACTTCAATAAATAACACAAAACAGTCACACACATAGCCCCGATCCCACTAAGATACGAGTCTTGTGTTGTGGGTATCAGGGACTACGAGAGAATTTTGCTCTTACAACACCCAGACCACGGACACAAATGTCTGTCTATCACACAAACATTTGTGCCGGTGTGGGAATCGAACCCACGGCCTCTCGTTTCACAGCCGGCTTCTCGCCTATTGCGCCACGGAGGCATTTTATGTTTCTATTATTGTTTTATCCCTTCGCCTCACATTATTCCAGAGAGACCTAGGGACTGAGAAAAAACCCAATTCAGTCAATCCCACATTGTGTTTGAGACTTTAATTCCAAAAATCACACATGAATATAGACGATAGAAATAATCTCGGTGAACCGTAGGTGGATTTGCTGCACTTATGACTACCCTTTTGGGGTTATAAGCGTGGGCTTTTATTATGTTTGTCTTGTTTAGTTTTTGTTTACTACCTCAGCCGGGCTAAGATGCGCGCGTCGGTAAAATTTTGTCGTCTCTAAAACACGACAAAAAGTCATCTATGTATATAGTTTACCGACGGTAACATGCGGATTCATTTGTCTCGACTTGCTTTGTTGAAAGTAGAGATAATAGTAATTTTTAGTTATTTGTGGGTATGTTTGTCTACAAACCTTCACATGACCAAACAATTTTATCGATTTTTGACACTTGTAACCGAGATATTTTACGTCGATATTTTGTATGTAGAGAAGTAAACATAGAATAAAGTAATTTCATTTATTAGATTAGACTTATGTCTTCAACGAGAAACTTGTTGATCGTAGCGCGCATGTTAAGGAAATCGAGATATGAATCGACAACGACAATTTGTCTACTTCGTTGTTTAGTCGTTATCGATATATGTCGTGGCACGCATCTTAGCCCGGCAGGTCTTCAAAGAGTACGAAATAATTAATGTTGGTTTTTGTTTTTGTTGTATTACAATCGTATTTTACAGTCAATATTTAGTATTTATACAATTACATATTCATGAAAAACCAATATTATTCTTAGTAAATAATAGCTGCACTTCTACAATTCAACATCGATTCGTACATTTAGTATATTCATTAATTAACCTATTCTTGTCCAATATTTATTTCACACATCAGATTTGATTAACAATCGTGCACATAATTAATCGCTTTGCAATTACGCCAGGCGTCTAATAGCATTCGGAGATAATCTAACTCGTAAATTAACATGAATATGTACACGAAAAGGAAGTTATAATTAACGGGAAACACTGGCTGTGACATCGCCAAGGCCTCATTGGTAATTAACATGTGGTCAACAATGGATGTTCAGAGGCGTCGACAATGGTTGAATGTTCAAATGGCCACTATCCTGCAGACAATCAGCTGACAAATAGACAAATTCAACAGATGATCGATATGCTAACAAATTGTGATGCTGATTAATTGGCTTGTATTTGATTTAGGCGCCGCTATTATGGGATTAGTGTGATGTTTGGCGAGCGAATAATTTAAACGTGTGTTGCTGTTTCTGTCAAAGGTTTATCTGTTTGATGAGAAGTGTGAAGATGAATTGTTAAATTCATAGTGTGAATTGGTTGATTAAATGACAGTTCGTCATAATTATCTTTTAAGACACATTCCTTTTTAATTATAAGTTTTTTTTTGCTGGATAGAGAGACGAGCAGATGGGCAACCTGATGGTAAGTAGACACCGCCGCGCATATACTTCAGCAATGCCAGGGCACAGCAAAGCCGCTGCCTACCGTTTAAGTGCTTTGATTTCGTGTCGAAATGTATATTTCTTTTCCATTTATGTTGTTACCACTTTAAGGTATGAAGTGATAGTAATATAATATATTATTATTAACAATAATATTTTTATTGTATACTCGAAATACAGCATACAGAAAAGTGGTAGAGCCACGCTGTAGACATATTTGTCTACATCATGAATGGGCCGGCTTGACCGGGGTAGTACCACTGTCTCACAGAAAACCAACGTAAAGTGACAGTTCACTGTCGCGTTTCGTATGGTAAGTGAGATATCCGGAGGCCCAGATTCCCCCTTCCCTTCCCTAATCCCTATTCCTGTCCTTCAAGGCCGACAGCGCATACGTGATACTTTCGGTATTGTGGATGTTCATGGGCGGTGGAGATCACTTAACATCAGGTGACCCACTGGCTCGTTTGTCGGAATATGATATAAAAAAAAGCATCTAAAACTTTAAAGTAAAAAGTTAGTTAAAAATGTATAAAATTTAATTCTAATGTTATTATACAATATATATGTAATAAATATATTAAACGAATATAGATGCTTTAAATAATATAATGTTAAATTTATCTACAGCTATATTATCATAAAACCTAGTATCCATTTTATGTAACTAGTGGTCCCGGACAGACGTTGTCCTGTCATAAATTCCTGTCATCATTGAAAAAATTAAAAAAATCAGATCTCGACAACAGCGCCACCTATTGGACCTAAAACTATCCTAACTTTTAAGTTAGACCCAACTGCAAACATTCAGAAAATTTCATTGAAATTGGTTGATGGGTTCCAAAGTCTAAAACGGACATTGGTTGAAACAATTTTTGTGTTTTACTAGTTGTTGTTTGTTGCCCGCGGCTCCGCTCGCGTGGAGGTTATTTTTTGAAGAAAAGGTATGCAGGTATACAATCTATGCAGGCGTCTTAAGCTCTTACACCTTTCTATATTTTGCTATCTTATAGGAAGCGTGCATTATTTCGGGATAAATAGTGGCCCATGTCATTTTCTGATCCCTAAACTGCCACTCTGCAAAAAACATGTCGTTCTTTTGCTCAGTGAAAAACTAAACTATCCCAAGGGAACTGTACATTTTTCTGGGATAAAAAGTAGCCTATATGCTATTCCAGACTATAAGCTATCTCTGTGACAAATTTCAGCCAGATTTATTTATTTATTTATTAACTCTTTATTGTACACTTATGATTACAAAATAAAGAAAGATTACATTTATATACTATAGCACAAATGGTGGTCTTATCGCTCTAGGCAATTTCTTCCAGACAACCATCGGATGGATATAAGAAAAGGAGAAAGAGAGATCCGTTCAGCCGTTCTGGCGTGATTCAGTAACAAACATCTATCCATCCAAACATTCGCATTTATAATATTAGTAGGATAGGTTCCTCAACGAATAGTTTAGTATAAAACATACGTGTACACTGTTGCAGTTAATAAATAACGAATCAATGCGGCAGAGGGTTTTCAGATACTGCCTCAGTATTGCGAACGTAATAAAGAGTCTCGCCACAGGATTATTTCCACTTCAACCTATATACGGATCGGTCGGGACGAGGGTGTTGCTTTGAAATGCTAAGGATGGTCTTACTTTGTTGCGGATATAGATTTATAGTGTGAATTTAAATGTACGTAATAGGTTCATTAAAGTAGTGATAGCTTAGTTGGGAGTGAAACTGCGTTCGAAACTCATAGACTCATATCTGGCTCAAACGCCATATACAGGGTGAATTTTTCAAGTGGGCCTCTAAGGCCAAATCCGAAACTATGAGAGATAGCGAAAAGTACTTATAGGAGTCTCGGGCCCGATTTTGATGAAAACTAAAACTGCATCATTGGATTTTTGAAAAATCAATATTTCTAGCCAGGAATCGAAGGCCCACTTGAAAAATTCACCGTGTATAACTATTTTAAAATTATCTATGCAATCGTTGTATTGTTGTTAATAACACAGGAGTTAATTTTAAGTGCCTGTTTAATTTGGTGGCATTCAGCAATACAGCTATGTACCATCTTTTCGCCGCACCAGAATATATTGCAGGTCTCTTTCGAAATACAAACGATTAAATTTTGTATTATTATTACGTAAAATATTCACACAAAGTCATGTTTTACAAAAGTTGGAATAAGTCGTTTATATCTTGTAATAAAAGTTATACAAATTTCTGAATAATTTTATTCTGCAGGAATATGCAAGTTTGAAGTGCACCTCCATGGATAATAAACAAGGACGATAATACACCTCAATGAAATTCAAATATCCTCTTCTTAGAAATAGAATTCAATGGAAACTTGTATTTTGAAATACTTTTACAAGAATACAGGAGCATCGTTGTGTACTGTATTCACGGTTGTTTGAAGGATATGAGATGAACTGAAGTTGGTAAATTGACCTTTGTGTCTTCATCAAGAGGTCTTCTAGGTTATATTTGTGTATTTTCAAAAGAACTTAATACAGTAGTAGAACACTCCGGCCTTGATTAGTGTATTATTTTATCCTGGCACAGCACAGTGACCACACTGCACCTGATGGTAAGCGCAGTGCCGTCCAATTAGAATATCAAGTAGCGAGAGACAATCTATCTCCCGGTACTTAACACAATCATGCAAGCCTACTCCTTCACACTACGCCACGGGCAAGAAGGTAAAGAAGAGCTCGAGGGTCTAGTGTCAGAATGATCAGAAGGCCGCAAAACGGCCAAATATCGTACCCCAACTCTAGACCCCCGACAAAAACCGGATGTACACTGGCTGATCCCGGAGGGCGACACACTTGCGTGTGCCACTATGGCGGATTTTACACACTGTGTACGGTGGTCTCAATCCGGGCGAATATGAATATCCTACCATCAGCCAAAATTCCAAACCACATCTATTTAAAAAGACTGTAACTAATGGTTATTTAAATGTTAAACAATGTTATTGTCAGATATATTGTAATTGGTTGCATTATGCGTGTACTTTATTTTATATTGATTGGTACCTCTTATGTGTTAAAATGTTCTATTTTATCTGTGAAAACATTTACTTAGTGTATAGTTATTGTTTTGTTGTATTTTTTGTAACACTGTATATAATACTAGCCCTGTATTAAACATTGTCCAACTGCTGGGCACGGGCCTCCTCTACTAATGGGAGGGAGGGAGAGGAAACACTGTATGTTTCCTTAAAATAAATAAATCAATTTTATATTTAAGAATGGTTGAACATGGCATTTGTCGCAGTCTGAGTGTGTAGACAGCTCGTTTATCGATAGGTAGCCCGTAATCGATTGATTATCTATTATATATGGTTATACTTTCTAAGTTCATAAAACATTCTGTACGCACTAAAGAGACAAATACGATATTCTACAAAAATAAATTGCATACAAATTTAGTTCATAATAATATTGTTGGTGATAAGTATCTTTTTCTGCAGATTTATTTTGTAATCGAAGAATTACTACCATAGATCCGTCAATACAATCCATTAGATTGATGAATTTAGATAGAAAAATATTTTGTTGCTACCAGGTCGTCAACATTTTTCCACCTGTCCACAGACCACACTTTAAACGTTATCTTTTTAATTGTTATCTTTACATAAAGAGTTAATTGCTTATTAATTCTACCCTCGTTATGCTTCACTTAATGCATTTGATTCAGCTCAGCTCATTAAGATTAAAGTCAAGTTCATTGTTTTATTTTGCATCATTTGCCTCGTTATCCATACTAATACTATAAATGCGAAAGTAACTCTGTTTGTTTGTTTGTTACCTCTTCACGACTAAACGGCTGAACGGATTGTAATGAAATTTGGTAAGGGAATAGATTATATCCTGGAGAAGGACATAGGCTATATTTTGTCTCAAAAAACAACCTTGAAAGGGGTCAAATAGGAGGTCAAAATTTGTATGGGAAATCCATCATTCCTCGACTGAGGGATCTGGAAATTCATATTTAGGCTTTTGGTAGGAAATAAAGAAATACGTGTTTCAACGTTTTTCAATCATCCCTAAAAGAGGCAAAGTGAGGTTAAACTTATGGGGTATTCTTTAGATGCAATTTCAAGATTCAGGCACAACGCCTGAGAGGCTGGACAATCGCTACAGGTGCCTCAGTGCAGAAGACAACTCCTTGGATTGTATACTTCTGCTCCCGAATATAACCTCCACGCAGGCGGAGCCGCGAGCAACAGCTAGTATAACAATAATTATGTAATAAGTTCAGTATTGTTTATCATCACGGCAGACTACTTTTTATACAACGCTATCATTATCTAAATCAAATATTTAAGGCAACGATAGCCTATTTGGAAGGTTGACAGACTGCTGAGACGAAAGTCGTGGGTTTGAAACCAGCAAATTGCATACACTTTTTGAAGTTAAGTTCGTTTGCTTAAACGGCGAAGGAAAACATCGTGAGTAAACCTAAGAATTTGGAAGGTGTGGGAAGCCAATCCGCATTAGGCAAGCGTGGTTGACTAAGGCCTTACCCCTCTCATTAATAGAGGAGCCCGGTGCCCAGCAGTGGGAAAATGTATAATACAGGGCTGATATTATTTATTTATAAACGTATTTCAAAATACCCCAAGGTTTGTACAAATATTTCTATTGTGGATATTTTGAAAGGTCCTCAAAAGTAAATTTGATGACCGGCAGGTGCTTGAGCATGTCCTCAAAGACGGTACAGCAATCTAAATAATCTGGGTATCGCTTCATAACAGCGTCCCATGTTTACACCCGGACTCAAAGGATCGGTGTCGGTTATTCATTTGGTATTTGCGTTGACTTGTCACTAATCCTTTGTCATTTATTCTTAGTTATGTATGGGACGGTTGTCTAAAATTTACATACTGTAAAAGGTTGTTTAGTGTACATTAGTTTATCTTTAAATAATTTATATTAATTTATTTGTTGTGTATTTGAGAATATCATACATATTATAAAAGGCCGAGGTAGAATACCAGCGCCAGTATTTTACTACCTGGCAAATGCTGAGCTTATGGCCTTTTTGGTCACACTTTAGACACAGGTGTTCCAAATTGAGGAGTGGTGGGTGTATTTAGAGTTTATAATTGTTTTTTTTTGTTTCTTAGCTATATTACTCCTCCATGTGTTATGTATTTTTAAATTGTATGTACGTAAAAATGTTTTGACCAAATGAAATTTATTTTGTTACTTTCTAACTTCGCTAATAATATGTTGGATAAATATTAAAAACTAGCTAAATTTGAATAATAATCTAGTTGGACACTACACTAGAACACAATATACTTTAGCATAAAGTTCCAGCGCGATTGGTTAGGAATTATAAACCTCTAAGTTACTTAAAGCTTCGTAATGAAATTATATGGAAAGTGTGTTTGATACCATCACACAATCACAAGTGATGCTTCAATTAAGTTCTGATTTATACACGAATAATAAACATTCCGAGCACGTTTTATTGAATTTAACAGTACTACGCAGTGAAAATCCCATTTGATCAAACAAGCACCGATGTCGACCTAAATTTAAAGCACTTAAAATATTCAACAGTCGCTATTAGTCTATATATCTTCGAAATGCATTCGATGCTCGCTGAAATCGATATGAATATTTTAGTTCGAGAATAAAGGCCGCGAGTCGCGGTTGCGCTCGTATTCAATGAGGCATTCGCGATTCAAACTGAAGTATTTCATATTGTGCAATCTCTTTCAGACAGCAGACAATGAGGCAACGCGCGGGAACGCATCACTCAACGTCACTGCTAGACGCGTATTTTTACATCCTCACAATACTTAGAGGGGAATAATTTCTTTTGTCAGTAAACACAAGCAACGCTTTGAGCGTACGCGTTCGCGGATAGTCACCAACTAGCTTTTATTCAGCATTTGCCTCGCGAGTGTTGAGATTTGACAATAGTTCAGCCTTCTTACCTGCGTAAAAGTACTCAGAAAACATACTAAAATGTCAATAGATATTGCGATTTGAATATCTTATATTTTGTACGTTACATACATATACATATATAATAACGCCTGTAATCCCCAAACGGGTAGGCAAGTGTGTAACAAGTACACCCACTTTTCGCCGAATTTATTACGGTCCCATAACGTGATAGGGGGCGAGCCTATAGCCATACCGGGCACAATTCCAGACTCCGGGGTAATACTATGTATTTCTAAATAGGAAAACCCAATATCACTTAACCCGACCTGGGTATCGAACCCGATACCTCAGCACAGCAGTCGTGCATGCCTAATTACAACTGCGCCTCCGAGGCAGTCTTGTACGTTACATTTCTTTTAAATCATTAATCAACTATCAGCGAAGCGTAGCAGAAATAAAATATGGCAATTCGTAGTCTTCAAAACCGCGCTGTCAGCAGCTATGATGTATTTGAGCGTTTTCATGGGAACCAGTGAGCGCTTTGTCAACGTCTGCCATTAAAGGTCATCGCTCTTGGCGGACTGCGGTGTAACTGCTACTAAACATTTTTTCTTAAGATTTATGGAATGTTGATTGGGTTTTGTGGTTTAGTAGCCGAGTTGTATATGTGAACAATTAGATGTGCTTTATTGAAGACTTCTTTGGCTGCGTGGAGCGTATTTGGTAGGGGGAAAACGTATGTGATCACAAAAGCACGCCTATGAAGTTCTATAATTATTAACAAGCACTAATAAACAAAAACCATTGCTACTTCACGAACTCTTTAAAAAAAACACAGTAATTCGTACGTTTTTAGTTTTCACTGCTATCGGCAGTTCCCGTGTTTGATATTTTTATTACTGAGTCTGAACTTAGCGTTTAAATCTTTAAAGCCACGTTTAGTCCTGTAACTTGCGCGGTTTAAACAGGATAGTGATGCCGTTAGGAATCAGACAGACCGAGTGCCGGATCAAGTGCTTTCACCACCGTCGAAACTAGAGCAAACGCGGTTCAACGTCTAATGCTCCTTCGCCTCAAAAATAAAATGAAAATTTCCACTTAGATAAGTCGCAATATTTCCTCAATTCTCGCTGTCGGCTTCAATATAATTATTTTCATCACCAGAGCGAAAATGAAAGCTGAATTTCTCGCGTCGCACGCACGACAGATGGCGAAGAGCACCTGGCGCTCAGAACTTTCCTTTTCAATAAATTTAACCTTCATTATTTTACCATAGTACTTTGTGATTTATACAAAATACCTATATCTATATTACTACTAGCTGTTGCTCGCGGCTCCGCCCGCGTGGAGGTTATGTTTGGGAGAAAAAGTATATGTCCGAGAGACTATATGTTGTGTCAGATGGCTGAGGTCACGACGTCATCATAGGTCATGACTATGAGGGTTATTCATCCCTCTTTGCTCTACATATAATCAGGATTCACTTCGTACGATAGTTCAGTAGAAATAACACACGTTAATCAC
Organism: Laothoe populi; assembly: GCA_905220505.1. NCBI lineage: Eukaryota > Metazoa > Arthropoda > Insecta > Lepidoptera > Sphingidae > Laothoe > Laothoe populi. The sequence goes on from HG992148.1 coordinate 15,900,489, forward strand.
TTTATAGTTTAATAAGCTACTGCCAGTTCGGAATATAATAATCCATGGCAAAAAGAACTGGCAAGAAAAACCATGGTTTACAATTACATTACTTTAATTGTAAGCAACGATCAGTTAAACAGCACTTGGGCATTACGACCTCTAAATTACTAAACCATTCGAGATATTGACTCGTCTAATAATTATTCCTGAATGCTTCGTCAAATGCCGAGGCACTCTTTTATATTGTGATTTTCGTTGTGCCCCACTACGAGTGAGATCATTTAATAAACAACTCGAAACTACCTTCAAAATAGTAAAACAACTGACGGTACCCACAACAGATTTACAAAAGATTAAATTATTTGTAAGGTCAATTCAGTCTCCGTATTCATTATTCTCCGACACGGCCATTCTGAAATGCGATGCGTGCTCTGCATCGCTTGCTAAATCCTCTAAAACTCCGCTGAAACTCAGAATATCATCAGTATACACAGGCTAGGTTACTCCACAGTACACCTGCCAACATTGTGAAAAATTATCATAGTTATGGTCCTTAAGAAGTAATGAAGATGTGAGTTCGTAACCACTGTAATCAAAGTTGATTTGTAGATTTCAATAAGACGCAACCAAGTCCTTGTACAAACTGTAAAATTTGTTAGAAAATATGTTACTGCTCCACTCCATGTGACAACAGTTCAATGAGTGGGCTCACTATAAGTGACATAAGTTCAAAGTTCAATGTTCGGTGTTACTCACTATAAGTGACACAAGTTCAAAGTCGAATGTTCAGTGTTACTCACTATAAGTGACACAAGTTCAAAGTTAAATGTTCGGTGTCACTCACTATAAGTGACAAGTTCAAAGTTGAATGTTCGGTGTTAAAGGAGGATAGGAATGACACGTTGAACGGGGCTACACGCCATCAGTCAGTTTTTTTTTTGTTTACTTGCTGCTTTTTAGCCTACAGCCTTTTTTTTTAGCTTTTAGCGTTGTGTGTGTGTATGTATGTGGGTCTGTGTGTGGTACACAAATGAGATACCAATATGAAAGTTACTCACCAAAAGTTACTGCCACGTTGAATCAGCGTGTTGGTTGGGCATCGTCCTTACCACCAATGTCAGCAAGATGTCAAAATATTTCATGGCGTTCCGACTCCATTCTATAGTGCGTTAGGCACTTTGAATAGTTTGCTAGATCCTATCTGAAACTTACAGACTAACTCTGCGTGACAACAGCATAATTTGTGAGAAAATATGTTACTGAAACTGCGTGACACAGCATAATTTGTGAGAAAATATGTTACTGTTCACTCTGCGTGACAACAGCATAATTTGTGAGAAAATATGTTACTGTTCACACTATGTGACAACAGCATATTCATTAAGGTAGTGTGTTAAAATGTAGGAGTAATTTACAATAGCAAAACATTTTTTTTTTCTTTTAAAATAATTGATAGACTTAAATCTTGTAAATAAAGTGTGTAAAGAAGGTGCTATGGCGACACGGCCATTCTGAATTGCGATGCGTGCCCTGCATCGCTTGGTTAGTCAGCCTTTTCTGAAACAGATACTCAAACAGATAGTTAATGTTAAGCCTGGGTACTTCCACAGTACCTAAGCATAATTATTAGAAAGAATATTTTTTTTTTATTAATCTGCTCACTCTACGTGACCACAGATAGATATTTAAAAGCTCACTCCTTACGACAAGGGTGGCAGATGAAATGTTGTGGTAAAAGACACTGCTCACTACACGCGAGTATAGGTCAAATAAAATACGCGGGTAAAAATATAGAAAATTATACTCAATTAGAGTGCCATAATTAATTGTGGAATATAGCGTAAGACACTTCACTCCACGTGACTACAGCATTTTTTTTTTTTTTTATAATGGACTGTTCACTCCACGTGACTACAATCTCTTTAGGTTTTGTGTATAGTGTTAAATGTAAGAGTAATTTGACAGCTCTTATGACAAGAGTGCCATACATAATGAATTTGTTGAATAGCGTAAGACACTGTTCACTCCACGTGACTACAGGTCAAATATGTGTATTGAAATATATGCAGTACTGTTCACTCCACGTGACTACAGCATTTTTTTTTTTTAATAATATATGGACTGTTCACTCCACGTGACTACAGTATAATTTGTTGAAATATAAGGACTGTTCACTCCACGTGATAACAGTCACATTTTTTTTTTTCATTTGGCTCTTGAACGGCTCCACACGCCAAGAGCATCTTTTCATATATTTTTTTTTTCTACATTTTTTTTTTCATATTTTTTTTTTGGCTTTTGAACGGCTCCACACGTCAAAAGCATCTTTTCATATATTTTTTTTTATACATTTTTTTTTCATATTTTTTTTTTCATATTATTTTTTTTTTCATATTTTTTTTTTTCATTTTTTTTTTTCATGTTTGGTTATGTGTGTTTGTGTGTTTGTGTGTATGTATAGTGTGAGTTTTGTGCAAAACATAAAGAAAGGTGCTCACACGTCCATGTGTGAGGTACCTGAAAAGAGGAACGGCACACACAGTAAAACCGTTCGGCCGATCCGACAAATGAATGATAAGTAGACGCAAATTTCAGTGTCCAATTAGCATAGAAAAAGCCCATATTACTGATAAAAAAATCAGTAATACTTAATAAGCTTCAATACTACTTTGAACTTCTACTAACATTGTAGTCACTAATTATTAAGAAACCGAAATTTAGTTCATTAATTGTACACACATCACAATAATAAAACAATAAAAAAATAATTACTTGAATGAACCAATGAACTTAAGATTGTTTTTCAAGATCGATTCTATCTAGCGCTAGATAGTTCACAGGAGAAATATGTTTCACTCGGTCACTCCTGACCCTATAATTTACCGACAACCGCTCGCGAATTTTCTGTGTGTGTACATCAGTCGCTAAATCGCTACACATCAACGACAATGGTCTTGGAATTTTTCCGATCAAAAGTTTCAGAGACGTAGCTTTTGTTATTTTAAGCATTGCTAGGTGGACCTCTCTTATAGAGTCCTACCACGATCTGTGATCGCTAGTCCATCGCAGTTAATTATCGATTTAAGGACACTCGTGAAACGCTCTACATGAACGTTCACTCGAAAACCCGACATTGAATACTTATAAGCCCGAATGAAATTGCGGCATACTCGTACAAACCCTTAGGTGTAACAAACGCTGTACACCGATAGGTTGGAGTTAAATGAAACTCAATCTAATCGGTCGAATAACATTAGCAAGCAATTAGTAGTATACACTTTCGCTAAGATGATAAGAATGCGTTTAAACCGTCAACCTGTTTTCACACTAGTTGTGGTTTTCTAGATAAAAACAAAGCTGGAGTAGCTATTTAATACAAGTAATTTTTGGTGTATGTCCTAGGGACACACACCAGTATTAACAAGCGCAATGTCATTCACAGAGGGCTATCGACTAAGGGTAGTTGCAAAATATAATAATACTAGCCCTGTATTAAACATTGTCCCGCCGCTGGGCACGGGCCTCCTCTACCAATGAGAGGGGTTAGGCCTTAGTTCACCACGCTGGCCTATTGCGGGTTAGTAGACTTCACAGACCTTCGAAATTCCTTTTGAGAATTCTCAGGTATGCAGGTTTCCTTACGGTGTTTTCCTTCACCGTTAAAGCAAACGATAATTAACAAAGAAAAGTGGCAAAATAACATTAATTATATTGAGAACTCAAGGAATTTTTAAACTGTATCACAGTCGCGGTAACACTGGATCTCTGCAATAATATTTCGCGCTTTATAATATCATAGCGTAAATAGAGGTTAAACAAAACATAGTCTCGGTTAAATCACCATAAAATTTAACAACCAGAAAACTAAGTGTTAAACACTTGACTGATGTCTAACTGTAGTGAGATGTAGAAGAAACCGAAATTAAATATATCAAAATTAATAAAGTACCAATATGTATTACATAAAAGCAATAAGTAAAAATAAACGCCTCTAGTGGGAGTGGTGAACCTGGGGCTTTTATAATAAATATTCAATATTTGGCTTCAAATTTGTGGACCCCGTTTACACTCCATAGATCCCTATTTCTATTTTTTTTTTCGCTTACTTTGACCCCTTAGTAGTCATCGGCCCCAGGGTGTCGATATAGACCACTTTGGGTATCAATGCTTTAAGTAACTATGTCATGTTCAAGTTTTCCACAAAACTTGGATGTAAAACTTTCTTTAATATCACTACCAGAAGATAATGAATTTAATTATGGATAATTAACTCACCACGATCACTAAGAATCAAACCAAATCAAATTATTTTCACCTCAACTAATTGCACAGTTTAGCGTAACTATTAATATAAAAATAATGTATTACCGGGCAGAACGAATTAAAACCAGAACTAACAGTTACCACCAATACCAATATAAAAATTCCGCTCTTTAGCGGGAAACACAAGCATGATACGTGTACGTCCTTTTTTTTTATTGAATTGTAGTCAATGTTACAAAAAATAAATGGTTATACTTGACTAACTTGATTATCAACTATTAATTCTGAAACTTTAATAAAAACTAGACCCGTAAAACAATATTGCAGTAACTATTAAATTACTGAATTATTCATTCAATGCAGTTTTTTCATAACACGTTAAAACATATTATAGTTTTTTTTTAACACCAGTTAAAGAGTAAATGTTTTTTTTTCAACCCACACACATGATGGAATTGAACCACATCAAATTCAAGGTTCATTAAATCATCAAACATCACACGCGTCAACTGTTATGTATCTTCACATACATACACACTCACAAGTGTAATTCCCGAAGGTGTCGGCAGAGGTGTAACTAGTACACATAATTCGCGCAGCTATTATCACCCCATGTGTGATAGGGGTGAGCCTATCACCATACCGGGCATAATTCCAGGCTCACGGCGGATAAACCCAATATCTCTTTACTAGACCCGGGGATCGAACCCGAGACACAGCAACCCACAGCAAGACACAGCAACCCGCACAGCAGTCGTACAGCCTACGGAATTACAACTACGCCACTGAGGACCGTGGACGTCCAAATATAATATCACTGCGTCATTAGCAGTTAAGCAAAATCTCGATGAATTTTCCATCGGTTGTAACAGTACAAATTTAAATAAAGAAATAATCAATTAAGTTGGAAACAAACCACACTATTTTGCATTTAACTGTTTAGATTAGCAGAAAGATCAAACTTAATAGTCGTTCATTACCATCAGTTTTAAATACAAAAACAAAAAATCAATGAGGTAGGAAACACATCCTCATATTTCCAACTAAATTAATAGTTTATTTTAGCATAACGATCAAAATTAAAAATCGTTCTGTACATTTAAAAACTGAGAGCGACTCACCAAATTTCAAATAAATCCACGGGTAGGATCACATATGTAGGTAGGCACGCAAACAACACGCTGTAGCACTACTTGCGCTGCCAGAGAACCGCCTCAACAACTCCACAGCGCCACAGGAAACCATCCACAGCATATGGAATTTGAACACCAAAATCATTAACACAGTAAACATCGACACTTCATACCTATCGTTTAAACGATTTCGTTTGGAACATAAAATAATTCAAAATTTATTTACCAACATAAGGGACTTGCTTTAATTTACAAACATAGCACAATCCAAATGATTCTCAAAATTCGCAATCTTCAAATGTACTGTAGACTAGCAAATTTACAGTACCGCCGAGCACTTTTTACCACTTATAAAGCGGTAGAATATTACACTTTACGATCACAATTTTATTTCGGATGATAGAATTTCAATGATTTATAACTTTTTGCACAACCCAACAAAGCGCATAAACTAATTACTAATGTTTTCCAAACTCTTGAAACAGAAATATTATAAAATAAAACTGTAAGTATCACATCACCTGATCTACGATAGTGGATGTCCAGTTCGATCCCACTTCTGATGTCCGAGAGACTATATGTTGTGTCAGATGGCTGAGGTCACGACGTCATCATAGGTCATGACTATGAGGGTTATTCATCCCTCTTTGCTCTACATATAATCAGGATTCACTTCGTACGATAGTTCAGTAGAAATAACACACGTTAATCACTTTATAGTTTAATAAGCTACTGCCAGTTCGGAATATAATAATCCATGGCAAAAAGAACTGGCAAGAAAAACCATGGTTTACAATTACATTACTTTAATTGTAGGCAACGATCAGTTAAACAGCACTTGGGCATTACGACCTCTAAATTACTAAACCATTCGAGATATTGACTCGTCTAATAATTATTCCTGAATGCTTCGCCAAATGCCGAGGCACTCTTTTATATTGTGATTTTCGTTGTGCCCCACTACGAGTGAGATCATTTAATAAACAACTCGAAACTACCTTCAAAATAGTAAAACAACTGACGGTACCCACAACAGATTTACAAAAGATTAAATTATTTGTAAGGTCAATTCAGTCTCCGTATTCATTATTCTCCGACATATACAATACAAAATAACAATTTTCATACGGGTTAATTTAAGCAATGACGGATTTTCATACAAACTATCATCCCCAAGTTTACCCCCTTAGGGGTGGATTTTCCAAATTTCCTTAAATATATATTCTTTTATTTTTAACTAAAATGCCAAATACTAATTTTAATGAATTTAAATTCAAAAAGTACGGATTTTCATACAAACTTTCATCCCCTATTTTACCCCCTTAGGGGTGGTATTTCCAAAAACCCTTCCTTAGTGGATGCCTACGTCATAAACGGTACCTAAGGTCAAAATTTCAAGTCTCTAACCCCAGCCGTTTAGGCTGTGCGTTGATCGATCCGTCAGTCAGTCAGTTTCTTCTTTTATATATACAGATAAAGCTGATGAGGCACGTTACAAACCAATTAATTTTACAAAATTTTGTAACGTGTTATATTATCAATATAGAACCCAAAGAATTGTTTTGGTATTATTGTCTGTCTGTCAAGGCATCACGTCCAAAGTACTGTAGGTATTACGACAAAAGAATCATAGAGTGTATCTCGAGACAACATTTAGTCTTTATTTCATTTTAATCGGTGCATTCAATACCAAAGAGTATTCTAAGACATGAAATGATTTTATAAAAAGAAGATAAATTTCAAGCGGGCGGATCCGCAAGTAACAATTAGTCACATATAAAGTACATACACCATACGTTAATTGGGACCTTAATGAAAACCAGTAGACAATGTTTGCGATTATCCAGTGCGTGTATGTGTAACGAGCACGAACAATAGAAAAGTTTATTACTGTACCCACGGGTGAAGTCAGGTTTCTCGTTAAGAGGTAAATATTTGTAGAGAGAAGCAACGTGTGAGCACGAGCAAATAATGAAGCCTACGTTTCGTAACGAGATGAATGTTTGCGGACTACCGCCGAAAGTAATTAAGAGTTTAACAAGACAGTTTTGACTAAAAAAGGTTTTTAATTCATAAAAAGTACACCGACTTCAATAAAAAAACTAATTATGCGTCCCTATAAAATTTGAGGGATGCCCTCGATTTTTCTGAGATCCCATCATTAGATCCAGACTTGGTGCCAATGGGAAATAGGAAACCTGGGAAGTATACCCTATTAAAAAAATCTCGAATCGGTCCAGGCGTCTTCGAGTAATCGGGGAACATACATAAAAAAAAGATTCCGACGAATTTAGAACCTCCTCCTGTTTTTGAAGTCGGTTAAAAATGACTGAATTTAAATAATGTATAACATTTCATAATAATAATAATAACAATAAAAATAAATAGCAGCGATAGCCTAGTTGGTTGCGGTACGGACTGCCAAGACGAAAGTCGTAGGTTCGAAACCCAAGTGGCATACACCTCTGACTTTTCTAAAGTTATGTGTGTATTAAAATGTTAATTATCGCTTGCTTTAACGGTGAAGGAAAACATCGTGAGGAAACCTGCATACCTGAGAATTGTTCGAAGGTATGAGAAGTCTGCCAACCCGCATTAGGCCAGCGTGGTGGACTAAGGCCTAACCCCTCTCATTAGTAGAGGAGGCCCGTGCCCCGCAGTGGGACAACGTTTAATACAGGGCTAGTATTATTATTTTTTATTTATTTTTTATTATTATTATTATAACATTTCATGGATTCAATGTTTAATTTGATTTGGAAAGGCATCGAACTGTGGCTTCATGTTGTCATTTTTAACCTAGATGTTCCCTGATTACTCGAAGACGCCTAGACCGGTTCGAGAACTTATTTTTCGTTTAAAAGGGTATACTTCCAAGATGGCCCCATTGGCACCAAGTCATGATCTGATGATGGGATCTCAGAAAAATCGAGGGCAATCCTCAAATTTTATAGGGACGCATCATTTGTTTTTCAATCAAGTCGGTGTACTTTTATGAATTAAAAAACTTTTAACTTATTTTTACTCGTAGTTCGGAACGCAGTTTCATTTGAAGAACGGACAATAAACTCTAGCGTTGCGCTTTTCGAACACCGGTTAACAATATTTGGTCATACAATCAAGGAAGTTCAGCACAAATTATCGAGAGCAAGAGTAATTATTAACAACTATAGCTACATGAAGTTTAATTTCGCTAATGAGGTTAAAGATAGAACATGCTTTGTTAATATTTTTTTTATAGCATAGGCCGACAAACGAGCCAGTGGGTCACCTGATGTTAAGTGATCTCCACCGCCCATGAATATTCACAATACCGAAAGTGTCATGTATGCGCTGTCGGCCTTAAAGGACAGGGATAGGGATTAGGGAAGGGAAGGGGGAATCTGGGCCTCCGGATATCTCACTTACCATACGAAACGCGACAGGAAACTGTCACTTTACGTTGGTTTTCTGTGAGACAGTGGTACTACCCCGGTCGAGCCGGCCCATTCATGCTGTAGACAGATATGACTACAGCGTGGCTCCACCACTTCTATTTATTAATAATATGTACCTACTACGTTTCCGAGAGCATAATATTATGCTCTCGGAAACGTAGTACTCGTAACGTAGTAGTAGTTGATACACATATGTCTAATTGTTATGAACGAATTAATGAATTTAATCGTGAATATTACTTTCGAAATGGTTTTCTGCATGACCTTTGTTTTTGTTGAAAGGTTCTTAAAATTAAAAATACACATTAATGTTGGTATATACATACATATACACCAACGCCTGTAATCCCCGAAGGGGTAGGCAATCACAACTGCACCACCGAGGCAGTCTTTAATTAATGTTTGCCTTGTTTTTAAATTATTTTACTGCTTTAAAATACACTCATTTGCAAAAAAAACGGGCACCTAAGCAATGAACCATTTCAAATGTTACTATTGGTTTGTTTGATAATTATAGGTAGTTTTACTTTCACAATTTTGTAAATTAATAAGCAAATAATCGTTTTCGTCAGTATTATCATAAAATTTTGATAAAATTTATGGGTTTTAATGGTAAAGTTCACTAGTAGTGTATGCTCGCTAGTAGTGCATATGCTCGTGAAGTAAAAGTTAACAAAGATTTTTGTTTGTTTTTTCTTTAATAAAGTAAAAGCAGATAAATGTTTAGTATCGAGTGTGACCCCCTCTAGCTGAAATCACAGCTTGAATTCGTCTGGGTATGCTAGCGAGGATATCCCGGATACTTGCTTGCGGAATACGTTCCCACTCCGCGGTAATCACATTCTTCAGCTCTCTGATGGTCTGCGGAGCCGGTTGTACTGATCTCACGCGTCGTTTCAGAACGTCCCAGACATGCTCTATAGGATTAAGGTCGGGACTTCGAGCTGGCCAATCTAAACGACGAATGCCGACCTCTTGCACATACGCTTCGCCAGACAGGTGGGCGCGAGCGTTGTCGTCCATAAAAATTGAGTCTTCGTCTAAAGCAGCCAACGCGGGTTGTGCATGAGGAATTAGAACTTCCGTTATGTATCGATGTCCAGTCAGTGAGCCGTTTTCAATGAAGACTAACTCTGTACGATCCATTGAATTTATTCCTGCCCAAAACATAACAGAGCCCCCACCATAAGGTGTGATTTCTTCAAAACAAGCCTCTGCAAAGCGTTCTCCTCGTCTTCGTAGCACTCGCCGACGTCGATCTTCACCGATCAGATATATCCTGGCTTCATCGGAGAACAATATCCTATTCCAGTCTTCTTGAGTCCATGACTCACAATTTCGACCAAACCTAAGCCTGGCAACTCTGTGCTCACGGAGTAACTTAGGGCCGCGGGCCGGGCGATGACTGCGTATATTGGCCGCGAGAAGCCTCCTCCTGACCGTCCATAGACTAATATGCACATTTCCTATTTCTTCGAGGTTGTTCTTAAGGTCCACATACGAAGACTTGCGATTTCTCAATGCGCGACTCACAAGAAAACGATCATCCCGTGGTTGGGTACATGGTTTTCTTCCAGAACCAGGTTCTCTCGACGGAACCGGTGTCTTGATACCGCTGCCAGGTCCTTTGAACCGTCGAGCGACTCACACTTAGCCTCTGAGCCACGAAGCATTGGCTGCAACCCTCTTCGAGCAGCGCAATAATTTTGGTAGCTTTTACCACTTTCTCTAACATTATTGAGACAGCTAAACAGCAATAAATGAAGCTTTGACAATTAAGAATATGAAATAAATTCATAAAAATTGACTAAAAGTTATGAAAACCGAAATCTTTGTTAACTTTTACTTCACGAGCATATGCACTACTAGCGAGCATATATTACTAGTGAACTTTAGCATTAAAACCCATAAATTTTATGATAATACTGACGAAAACGATTATTTGCTTATTAATTTACAAAATTGTAAATGTAAAACTACCTATAATTATCAAACAAACCAATAGTAACATTTGAAATGTTTCATTGCTTAGGTGCCCGTTTTTTTTGCAAATGAGTTTATTATATTATTACTGTTAGAAATGATACATTCGTTAGTTTTATACAAATATAAATATTACGCAAATTTTAATTCGAATATAATTAAATGATGCACAAAATAAATGTTTATTTAACAAATTCAAAAATAAATACAACAAACATTTTCGAAAAGAGTAATAAGAAACATGAACTTGCAAGTCATGTTCATGCGAAGGGAGATCAAATAAAAGATTCGTTAACCTTTCACGCTAGATATTAGGTATTTTTATTAAATTTGTTTCGCAATATACATAGTTGCACGTGTTCAACTTTTTCATAATATCTACATTGTCGAAATTAAATAACTTTATATTTATGAGTGTAAGTAAATTCAGTGATGAGATCGAGTTTGTTCATTTACTGTGTAATGGGTTAGGCTACTGTTAAATACAGGTGCTTCTTTGTAATCATGCAGAACAGTGTATTTTATACTACTTATGCATTATTGTCAGTCTCCGTGGAGCAGTGGGCGTGTAGCCGGCTGTAAAACGAGAGGCGGTGGGTTCGATTCCCGTTCACCAATGTTTGTGTGACAGACATATATTTGTTTCGGGTCTGGATGTTGTGGGACCGTAGCTCCTCGTTGCATCACATTTGTTTCCTCGCGGGAATCGAACCCGTGACCTCTCGTTTCACAGATAACTCTTCGCCCGCCATAAACACTGTCAAATGCGAATAGAAAAATGTGAATCTCAAATGCAAACGCCTGTATTATTTTTTGGAATTAAACACGGACGAACCAATCGCATATACAAAACTCCACGAAAAGCAGACGGAAATTCTACAAGAAATTGACTTTGGACGATAGTTGTTTCAGATAACCTAAATATAGAGCCATTTTCAACGAATTAATTTAATACGTGGAGATTTGTGTTCATAAAATTTCTGTTTACATTTTAGTTAAGAAAGAACAAAAGAAAGTTGTCTTGGCCAGGCTATGGTCGTTTTAATAAGCAGCTAATATATTACTTAAGAAAAAATTATACTTCACTAACATAATATGACAATAGTACAGATAAAAGCCAAAAGCTTCATCATGAAACACGCTTTTGCACGCAGCATTGTATGCGTAATTACATTCATGGGTTCCGATTCTATGAGCTGCATAAATAATAAATACACCCCAACATTGCTACGATGAAAATATTTTCCTCTGCGCAGAAATGAAATCAACAACTGAGATACTAGTGGCCTATGTATTCAGTTTGAGGTCTATATTTGCCTTTTTTTGTTGTCGCGGGGAAAGCGTTTTATTACTGCCGCCCGCTCCGGAGGGAAGCGGATTAAGAATAAAACGGGTATGCTGGAATAGCCGGTCTTACGACCCAGCATCCCCTTCGCACGGATGATGGCTATCCGTGCTGCCGCTGGGCCGAGTTCTAACCCCTATATACACCCCACCCGACACTACCAGCTAAAACTGCTGGTGGTAGGATATTCGTATCCGCCCGGATAGCAACCACCGTACACAGGGCGAAAAACCCGCCATAGTGGCACACGCAAGTGTGTCGCGTTCCGGGATCAGCCAGTGTACATCCGGTTTTTGTCGGGGGTCTGGAGTTGGGGTACAATGGCCATTTTGCGGCCTTCTTAGTACACTGACACTAGACCCTCGACCCCTTCTTCACCTTCTTGCTCATGGCGTAGTGTGAAGAAGCAGGCCGGCATGAGTGTGTTGAGTAGTGGGGGATAGATCGTCTCTCGCTACTCAGTACTCTATTTGGACCGCACTGTGCTTACCATCAGGTACAGTGCGGTCACTTTGCCGTGCCAGGATAAAAAAAAAAAAAAAAAAAAAAAAAAAAAAAAAAAAAAAAAAAAAAAAAAAAAAAAAAAAAAAAAAAAAAAACCCCGCGGTGGCCTTCTTCGGCGCTTGCGGAGCGATCCCGGGGTATTCTAAGGAGTGCTAGAATTGCAGCCGGAATCGCGCCTGCGCGGTATGGTCTATATATGCCTAAGTTCTTTAGAATTGGTCTAGAAGTATTGCTTTATGCGGAAATAAGTTTGCTGGTGGAAGGATTATTATATCCGTCCAGATAGCGACTACCATAAACAGGGTGCAAAACCCACCATAGTGGCACACGCGAGTGTGTACATGTACATACATGTTCATCCGGTGTTTTGTCGGGTGTCTATGTTTGGGGTACAATGATGGCCGTTTTGCGGCCTTCTGTGTACTATGACACTAGACCCTCGACCGCTCTTTCATCTTCTTGCCCATGGCGTAGTGTGAAGAAGCAGGTCGGCATGATTGTGTTGAGTAGCAGGGGATAGCTTGTCACTCGCTACTCGATACTCTAATTGGATGGTACTGCGTTTAATACACTACGCTACGCTACTTTGCCGTGCCAGGATAAAAAAACGAAGAACCTCTATCATTTTATTAGTACAGATAACAACAAGAAACACTTAATTTCCCGCCTAATTCTACGCCGCATACATTTATAAAATGAAAGTAACATAGTGGTGGGAAAGAAACCAATATTTATCTGAATAAAACAACAGTGGCCCAGTGACCGACGGGCAGCCAGATAGAGTAATCCTCCGCGACCCACACTTCGTCACTGTCTGGCCCTTCGAAGTGCCGACCTATCCCAGATTAACAAACATGTACGAATTTAAGGCTTTAGCCGAACCAGCGGTCGGCGCCGAAACCAATGCTTAATCCTGGGCTGCTACGAAAGAGCTTCGCTAATTAATTATCTAGATTGGTTATTTTTCATCAGTTGGACGACGCGGTAGTCGTAAAATATTCCCGAGAGTTTGCTTTATTTTTACTTATACAATATGTAAGTTAAACTTTCACCGAAGGATAATTTAGAGATAATTAAGAGCTGCAGTTGTGTTAAACTGTTTTACAGCTATATAAATTATATATGTTAAACGGATTTATAACAAAGCTTTTTGGCCTCAATAGAATTTATAATAAGTGTTTTCAAATAATTTAAGAAATATCTTACTTTTATTTTTATGGTAAAAGGGGGCAAACGGGCAGCAGGCTCACCTGATGGAAAGTGATCACCGCCGCCCATGAACATCTGCAACACCAGAGGGCTTGCAAATGCGTTGCCGGCCTTTCAGGAAAGAATATGCTCTCTTCTTGAAGGTTCCCAGGTCGTAACGGAAAGACCGCCGGCGACAACTGGTTCCACAGAGTGGTTGTGCGAGGCAGAAAATGCCTTAAAATTTAATGCAGATGATGCCAACATATAATTCAAATTTTCTTTAAAACTATTCGTACTTTCCTGTGTATTCTATAATTAAAAAAGAGTTGTTGGATCCTAAAAAAACAAATGTAGCAACTTTAGCAACCAACTTAATAAAGAAAATCAAAAAGATCAAAACACGGTAGGTAGGCAGCGGCTTTGCTGTGCCCTGGTATTGCAGAAGTCTATGGGCGGCGGTGACTACTTACCATCAGGTGGCCCGTCTGCCTATCAAGACACAAAAAAAAACACCACGTCTCAGCAAAATCGACACGCGATGAACAAATGTTAAGATTAAAACTGTCAAGTGATGTTTTGTTCCAATTTAAAACAGAAATTCCAGTTTTTTATTCTTTACTATAAAATTAATATGATTTTGAATATAAATAAATAAAAAAAAAATCATAAATGTATAAAAGATAAGTGTGAAACTATAAAAACCGAAATCAATATAATTTTATAGCCTAGTATAGTACATATTTATTTTTGCGTATCGTAAATATACCTAGAAATTTAAATTTGTGAATAAAATCTTAATTTCTTATTAGTTAATTAGTAGATACTAATTATTAGCAACATCAATAAAAATAAAACATTAATTTCTTACAGACATAAAAACTCCTTCGTTTCCATGATTTATTCAGGTAGAGATAGTAAAAGAAAGAATTATACATAACTGTAACTAGTACACCTAACTAGTACACATTTTAACTACCTCATTATCGTCCCATGATGTGATAGGATGGGAGCCTATCGCCATACCGGGCACGGTTCCAGAAACTCAGGCTGAGACTGAGCTTTTCGTAACAGAAAATCCAATATCACTTTCCCCGACCCGGGGATCGAGCCTGAGACCTCAGCACAGCAATCGCACCGCGTACGCAATTACAACTACGCCACCGAGGCAATCTTATAAATTAGATAAAAAAACTGGCATAATATACCTTATTTATATTTTATGCGCCACCGAGGAAGTCAAAAAAGAATAAATCTCGATATAAACGAAACAAATGTAACCTATAAACAAATAGTGTTCCTCAAACAGCGTCCGAGGACAGATTGGTAAGGCTTGACCCCGCAAAACCAAGAATGAAGACAAATATTTGTCAGACGTACAAATATCAATTCCAATGCGAACTCTGAACCCGCAGCTCTAAACGACAGCGGCACATACTTTGTCAAACAGTTGTTTAATTTACTACAAGGAAATTTCGACATTAAGTACAGCGATTAAGAATTGAATTTGATGGTGTTCATGTTAGTTTTAGATGCAAAAATTGAGTCTGATTATGAAAGTACCAAGTTTTTGCAGTGGCTATGGTCACGTCATAGACTCATAGGCGTATTAGCTATTTAGACTTTCATACAATCTTTCAGCTCCATGACCTTACTATTTAAAAATTAAATTATAATGAATTAAGAACGAATAGAAAATGTAAGTTATTTAGTGTTTTGTAGTAAAATGAAATATTTTATTCATTGAAACGTTATATACAGGGGAATATATACATATATGTATGTACTGCTTATATATAAATTAAAACAAGTATCGCTAGTTATCCCGTCCCATTTTAAATAAGGAATTAAATCACACAAAATATTCAAAGAAACAAAACATTTTAAAACCGAACACTTATCATTGCTTCATATACAAGAGTAAGTGTAAAAAAAGCAAGCAATTCCGCAAAGTGTTTTCGGAAACGAGTAACTATTAATGGTAAATCGACTTGTGGAAACATTTTATCTCATGATATATGCGAAGGCATCCATTCACTGACCGTCAGAATATACCCACATTTACGTGTTAAAAAATGCGTGTCTATCCGTCTTAATAAGGCTGAATCGTTCGGATCCGGTCATCCGATAATCCTGGTCAGGTCCTCAGTCAATGTCGCGACCGCACGCTCCGCAACCTATCGCCGACACTCAATGGGATTAGCTAACACATGTCCGGATTTACTATACTTCCCAGGCTCGGATGGCTTTATTTATGTGAGTTTATAAACAGGGTACATTAGGTTCTCTAGTGGTTGTGAAGTGTATTTTAAAATTGGAACGAATTATGTTCGAAGCAGTTTTCATGGAATATGGAGACGGTGTATTATGTTTCATCAGTTTTTAATGAAAGAATAGGTAAACGAGCAGGCATATCATATGTGAGTAAATAAACACCGCTGCCCTACAAGATCAGACAGATAGGCGGTGTGTTGCCGGACACTGAGGAAATAATAGAGACTCTTTTCTTAAAAGTTCCTAAATTTTATCCGTCTGAAAGTATCACACTAGACACCAAGTAGTCCACATTAAATTATCAAAATCAAAAATCAAATCAAAATCAAATATTTATTGAATCCATGAAATGTTATACATTATTTAGATTCAGTCAATTTTTTACTCTACCGCCAGTTCGGAATGCAGTTTCGCTAGAGAAGAACGGGCAAGAAACTTTAGCGTTGCTCTTTTTCAACATTGGTTAACAATATTTGGTAATACAATTATTATACAATTTTAATTTAATTACATTAGATTAGAGCAGCTCAATGTGTGTTAAGCTGCCTTATTGCAAGATTGTGAAATAAAACTCATTACAGCACCTAGTGCCGCACATGACCATCGTGAGAGTGAAATCTCGATTTCTTAAAGCAGTTGGTCCTTACTGAAATAGTCTGAGCAGACCAGTCCACACGAGCCGCACCCGATCACGAGTAGTGACGCATGTGTCAGCCATCGGCCTCCTCAACCATGTTACAGGGAAGAGACCGACCTGGCACATGCCGCAGCAAGCACAGACACTTTAGCGAGCATAACATACCCAGACTAAATACAACAATTAAATACTAAGACAATAATATCAAGTAAAGTCATGTAAGGCATATAAGTTCGCAATGTTAAGCAAATAAAATATTGGCATAACTTAATATATATAACTCTTATACAAACATATAAAGTTCCCAATAATAAGTTAATGACTAACTTCTAAGTAATAGGATAACTTATTCCCAAGCCTTTCGGTCATCTAAATATTCAGAAATTTTGTAATAGGCTTTATTACTTAGTTTTCGCTTAATAGTAGCTTTAAAGCATCTTTCATTAAGTTCTTTAATATGACTGGGAACCTTATTGTAGAAGCGTATACAAAGCCCCTTGAAAGAGTTGCCGATTTTGTGGAGCCTTGTTTTATAACTAACAAGATTATTTTTATTTCTAGTATTTACACTATGGACATCACAATTTTTTGGAAATTGTTGTATATTCTTATGGACATACATTAAATTAGCGAATATAAATTGTGATGCTACTGTCATTATATTAATTTCCTTGAATTTTTCTCTCAAAGAACTCCTAGAATTTAGCGAGTAGATAATTTTAATTAGAGTGAATAAGATGTGTAGACTTATTAAATGATTGTATTTATGAACAGCTAGATTCACGGCTCTATCTCTATGCTCTATCGAACTTGATTTTATATTGAAACTTTACAATGTAGAGTAAATAACAAATAATTAAGCTATATATTGGTGTAAGAATTTACAGAATACGATGACTAGTTCTTAAGATTACTCCGAACAGACAAGGTCACAGACATAAAATTTTTATACATCTTTATACATTAATTTATGTATCTGTATATATAAAAGAAGAAACTGACTGACTGATCGATCAACGCACAGCCTAAACGGCTGGGGTTAGAGACTTGACAATAGGTACC
This sequence comes from Laothoe populi, assembly GCA_905220505.1. Lineage (NCBI taxonomy): Eukaryota > Metazoa > Arthropoda > Insecta > Lepidoptera > Sphingidae > Laothoe > Laothoe populi. The sequence continues at coordinate 15,918,297 of HG992148.1, forward strand.
TTTTATCACGTAAGCATCCACTAAGGAGGGGTTTTTGGAAATACCACCCCTAAGGGGTTAAAATAGGGAATGAAAGTTTGTATGAAAATCATTTTTAAGTTAAACGCATGAATATTGAATTTTGTATTGTATACTTATTCTCCCATACATGACCTCCACGCGGGCGGAGCCGCGAGCAATATTTATTGTTTATTTATAAAACAATAATGTCTTATTGTTATAAAAGACGTTTTCTTTAGGAAATTACATTCTTTTTTTATTTTAACTCCAGTTTTTCCATAAATATTTGTGTCTAACTGTCATAGTAACATAACAGTTATAAAGAGATTTCCAATGATATACATATAGTCATTATTTGTATGTAGTAAAGTAGGATAGCTTTAACATGGGACATTATAGCTATTCTACTTCAAATAACAAACATTTGAATGAAAAAAATGAAACGCATGAACTTTTCGCTATTACCTTATGTCAAAATCCTTGGTATTTTTACGATATAATGGCATATAAAATTTCTTCAAAATAGGTTTCTATAATACATGGAATACCTAGAAATGAACTCATAACTTGACATCTAATCAAGCAATTTGTTTATAAAGGGCGTGGTCGCATTGGTGCGCACGACCGCTTCCATTCGCGAAGACCGCGAAACCGTAAGTAATATAGAGCTCGGATATTTGCCCACCAACCCGCCATTGGAAAGCTTTAACACATGACATTTTCTCCGAAAGGTGTCATTGTACTGAAACGACTGACCTTGACACTTAAGGCAAACTTCCGATGCTGCGTTCCGTTTGCTATAAGGTCGTTAAGGGAATAAACTCAGTTTTGGGATATTTTTGATTAAGTGATGTTCCTAACCAACCCGCATTAGGCCAGCGTGGTAGACTAAGGCTACATCGCTCATTAGTAGAGAAAGCCCGTGCCCAGCAGTGGGAAAATATTTAATTATAAATAAGTAAATAACACCCGACAGTCGCACACATGGCCCCGATCCCACACTAAGATACAAGTCTTGTGTCGTGGGTATCAGGGGCTACGAGAGACTTTCGGTCTCACAACACCCAGACCCGACACAAATGTATTCTGTCACGCAAAATTTGTTCCGACGTGGGAATCGAACCCAAATCCTCTCGTTTCACAGCCGGCTACTCGCCGGATGCGCCACGGAGGATGTCAAATTCAGGGCTAGTATCCATACTAATACTATAAATGCGAAAGTAACTCTGTTTGTTTGTTTGTTACCTCTTCGCGACTAAACCGCTGAACAGATTGTAATGAAATTTGGTAAAGGAATAGATTATATCCTGGAGAAGGTCATAGGCTATCTTTTTTCTCAAATAACAACCTTAAAAGGGGTCAAATAAGAGTTCAAAATTTGTATGGGAAATTCATAATTCCTCGACTTAGGGATCTGTAAATTCATATTTAGGCTTTTGGTAGGAAATAAAGAAATACGTGTTTCAACGTTTTTGAAAAATCACCCTAAAAGGGGCAAAGTGAAGTAAAACTTATGGGGTATTCTTTAGATGTAATCACAAGATTCAGGCACAACACCTGAGAGGCTGGACAATCGCTACAGGTGCCTCAGAAGAGAACTCCTTGGATTGTATACTTCTGCTCCCGAATATAACCTCCACGCAGGCGGAGCCGCGAGCAACAGCTAGTTATTTATAATGATGTCCCTTAGGACTAGGACTCAGACTGATCGATAGAGAAAAAGATGCTTTATTAACTTGTATACAAAACTTAAATTTGTCAAAATGTCACTTAACGTAAACTTTTGAGTAAACGGACGGTACAATGGTCATGTCAAGTGACATATGTTTCTGTGATATAATATGTGTCAACGCTATAGTGAAGAATCCCGTGGAGCTACCGTCCCATGGTCTCCAATAGATATATGTAGTGCACAGTACAAACGCGCAGACGATACGGCACTACCGCTAGCGTTTGTCGCTTGACGTGTCTATCAGAAGTCTGCCTTTAGATTACTATAGTGATTTCGTGGACATAAGGAATTATACAAATTCATTAACATGTACAGTATCAAAGTGTACATCATATTTAGTTTCAATCTGTCGCAATGGTTTATTTATTACTAGCTCTTGCTCGTGGCTCCGCCCTCGTGGAGGTCATGTTTGGGAGAAAAAGTATATAATACAAATTTTCATGCGTTTCACTTCAAAAATCACGGATTTCCATATAAACTGTCATCCCCAATTTTACCCTCTTAGGGATGAAATTTTCAAAAATCCTGAACCATATATTTTTAACTAAAAGGCCAAATACTTTTCATGAATTTAACTTAAAAAATGACGGATTTTCATACAAACTTTCATCCCCTATTTTATCCCCTTAGGGGTGGTATTTCTCAAAACCCTTCCTTAGTGGTTGCCTACTTATATTTTATTTTACGTTTCTTTGTGTGATTCGATTGTTGCAATTTCTAAATTGAATAATAAGTAGGTGGGCACAATTATGGTTTATTTTAATGTTTTGATAAATTTTTAAGTTTATTATTGCTTTCTTTATGTATTTTTTTACAATGATATTGAGGTGTACGGCCCGACCCGACGTCCGCACGTCACACGAGGCCCCTCATTGAACTCAGCGCTGCAGTACTGCTCAAATCGTACTGCACCATATCGCTGAATGAGGGGACCTGTTGTCGGAGCAAACAGTTTTGTTTTAAGTTTTATTTTGTATTTGCTCTGGTAATAAAATCTTTTTATTTCTTTCTTTATATTTATTCTTTCTTACTTCGTAAAAGGTACCTACTGTCAAAATTTCAAGTCTCTAACCCCAGCCGTTTAGACTGTGCCAGTTGTGTCAGTTTCTTGGTGCAAATTGGCATAATGACTTTAACGTTAACGAAAACCAGAATAATAAGTTTATTCTTTATCGTAATATGAGAATAGCTCATTGGCACATGGGACGATAGTTGTTAGATAGAAATAACAGCACCGATCAGGTTTTATTTTTTTATTTTTATCGTGCTCGGCAAAGTGACCACACTGCACCTGATGGTAAGTGCAGTGCCGTCCAGTTATAGTATCAAGTAGCGAGTGATAATCCATCCCTCGCTACTCAATACAATCATGCCGGCCTGCTGTGTAGCTTCTTCACACTACGCCTAAAGGACCCAGGATCATAGGAAGGAAAAAAACACGGTAGCTGGCAAACTGTTCCACAGCTTGATGGTGCGGCAAAAGTAAAGGTTAAGATTATGCGTGTGATGTTTCGGTTTTATTAATTTATTATTTGTTTTTCATTAACGAAAGGTTAATTACAAAAACCATAAGCTTAAGTTTGACACTCAAGATAACCCTGACTAACAAATCAAAGCGAAATGGCCCAATAAAACATGATGAGCCATTCAGATACATCCCCTTCTTCATTTAAAAGTTCCTTCCACACACCTGGACACGAGAGTAGAAAAATAGGTGAAATTAGGGTGGAGAGTGGAATAATTCCAGTCATAAATTCAACTTTTATAACTGAGGTACGCCCGTAGAGATCGAGAGACGCTACATCGACATAATTTAACTTTTTCCTATTATCTTTATGCTGACGTCGTTAAGTGGTTCACTCATATATTGCGGAGCGAGCGTTTTTCTTATAATTCGGAACTTATTCAACGTTTCATGAATTCTTCAGTTCATAAATTTTACTGTACAATACTCTTGTTATTATGTTAATCGGGATTGTTTTAAGTGATTGAGTCGGACAGAACTGCGTACTTATAAAAAGAAAGACATGCATTTGCTTTCCTAAAATAATTATTCTTTTATGTATCAAAAATACTGTATAAGTTATTCGTTTCGTAAAGAATTGTTTTTTATAAACGTCATTGTTCATAAACTAATACATATTTTGGCTCTATACTACTTATAAAATTGTTGAGTTCAATACTATATTACAATAATTGAATATAAAATTTACTTTAGTACATTAGTCATTACGGTACATAATTATTGACTAGGATTCCATGTACTCGCTTCATTGCAACAGTAATGCATTGCTATTAATTTAAATGTGACAATTGTGTGCAAGCTCGGGTGTCTGTCGAAGATAACATTTACAACTCACTACTATGTAGGAACATCGTTTTGCTCTCAAACACATCGCACTATATAGTGAGTTACTAGCCAACTCCAAGTCAAAGTTGCCCCGGGCCAAATCTATAAGAGTGTTTTGCCACATGATCGGTTCCACGATTTGCCAAGAAAATACAGTAAAATCGAACAAGGAACTACTTCCAGCCAGAAGCGAGTAGATAGCGAAGTTGTACGTTTTGCTGTACATAAATTAGCTGTTAGTAAATTATGTTAAACAGTAGTGTGCTTCTAGTATCGTAAATTAAGACATTAATTTTAAGAACTTAATTATACGAAAGATTTTTTATCGCTTTAATTAGTCTTTACTAATTACGATGTTTTTCAAAGAAACATGGTAATATTTGAGAAGTATTTTAGCTGGCTGGCTAATGATAACGACTGTAGCAAATTCAAGAGGCCTTGGAGTTTGGTGTTCTGCTTTTAATTTTTCAATTAAGTATTTATGCATCCCTGGAGTGTAATTCAAATCATTTCTATTAACAAAAAAATAATCTATGTAATACAAAGTAGTTACATAAATATGTACATGCATACTCTGTCAGTCTCCGTTGCGACTAGCTAACTGTAAAACAATAGGCCTTGGGTTCGATCCCGCATCGAGACCAATTTTTTTACCACATCTGGAGTCTGGTGTCATGGGACCGTGGTCTCTTGATACCCGCGATAAACGTGTGACATAGTGTGGGTTCAGTACTATGCGTATAAATTGTATTTTCAATTATACCTTTATAAACCTTATTCAATTAATCTTATAAATAGATACATACATATACACTCACACTTGTAACCCCCGATAGGGCGGCAGGCAGAGGTGTAACCAGTACACCCACTTTTCGCCAAATTTCGGTTCCATAATGTGATAGGGGCGAGCCTATCGCCATACCGGGCACAAATTCCAGACTCCAGGCTAAAACTGAAAAATTCTCGATAGAAAAAAACAATATCACATTACCCGATCCGGGGATCGAACTAGAGACCTGATAGCAGTCGTAACGCATGCGCAATTACAACTGCGCCAACGAGGCAATCTTATAAATTAGATAAAAAATCTGGCATAATATACCTTATTTATCAAAACGCCTTCACAAAGTACGTTGGCTTTTTTATTACGTGGAATGTATACAGTGTTGCATGTTTTACTTTGTAAGGCACTGTAATACAGTCTCAGCTCGCCAGGTGTGGCACCCGCATTTTCGACTCATATATCCCGCGTACGTGCTTTGAGGACAGTCTCCTCTTGCCGCACCTCCTTTAATAACTTTCCTTATGCTAGTATAAAATCGAGTGGTTTCAGGTGTACAGACCGGTAGAAGTTGTGGGTTCGTTTTATTTGAATAGAATCCATTAACATTTTCCCGTCTGCGTAGGAAAGGGGATTATTTAAACCATAGAATTATATACTCTTAGACCGTTTCAATTCAGTCGAGTACGAAAAACAATTATAGAAAAAAGTAATTGAAAAATGGTACTTTGGGTTGATTCTTTAGCTTATTCGTACTTAGTGTTTAGTATCTAGTTTATGTTAAACTTAATATAAAATATGCACATACCTGTATCTATGAAGGTGTAAGCAGAAGTACATCCGAGCTTTTTTCTGCTTTTGATAAACCTAAGTGCTCTAGTTTCAGTGTATAAAACCGTTTATACACTGAAACTAGAGCACTCAGATCGATCGATTGGCCAAAATAACCGCAATGAACGCTTATAAAATAGCGTGAGAAAATATTGAGCACCCAATGGAGTGTGCACATTTCCGTAATTTTCTTTTAGTGAAACTTTAACTATCTGTGCAAGTTGTGGCGAGAGCTAAACGGACTTGAATGATGGATGAAGACACCTGGCGCATACCCACCGCACAGATAACGTCTGCGGAACGTCTACAAATATATTTTACCATTTGTTGTGGCAGAGAAGTTTATAGTAAATTAGGAGAAAAAAATATGTTTCAAGATAGATGTTTAGAAAGGAATAGGATTATGTGCCTTATACACAACAGCTCCAAATAATAATATTAGTATCAATTGTTATTTAAACCAGCAATGCGTCTAATGCTGTGGAACAGTTTGCCAGCTACCGTGGTGCCTCCTTCCTATGATTCAGGGTGGTTTAGGTGTAGTGTGAAGAAGCTACACACCAGGCCGGCATGATGTGTTGAGTAGCGAGGGATAGATAGTCGCTTCTTACTACTCTAACGGACGGCACTGCGCTTACCATCAGGTGCAGTGTGGTCCCTTCGACGTGCTAGAATAAAAAAAATACTTAATTTTTATTTCTGAACAACATAATGTCATCAGAGCCACTTTAAAAACGGTGGATGAAGATGACTATGTCACAAATTCTAAGAATTGTTAGAATTTGTGGCTGGTGGAATTAAAACTTAGAGCAAGTAATCTATAGAACAGTAATATTAAAGCGGTATCTATAGATATTATATCCGAGATAAATGTTTGTGTGACAGTCAGATATTTGTTTCGGGTCTGGGTGTTGTGGGACCCTCGCTGTTCCTATTACCTACGATACAGTTTTTGACCTAATGCGGAACAGGACTATGTGTGGCTGTTGGGTGTATTTATTATTAATAACTAGCTGTTGCTCACGGCTCCGCCCGCGTGGAGGTCATTTTTGGGAGAAAAAGTATACAATACAAAATACCAATTTTCATGCGTTTACTTAAAAAACGACGGATTTTCATATAAAGTTTCATCCCCAATTTTACCCCTTTAGGAGTGAAATTTCCAAAAATCCTGAAATACATATATTTTATTTTTAACTAAAATGCCAAATAGTAATTTTTATGAATTTAACTTCAAAAATGACGAATTTTCATACAAACTTTCATCCCCTATTTAACGACCTTAGGGGTGGTATTTCCAAAAACCCTTCCTTAGTGGATGCTTACGTCATAAAAGGTACCTGCTGTCAAAATTTCAAGTCTCTAACTCCAGCCGTTTTGGCTGTGCGTTGATCGATCAGTCAGTCAGTTTCTTCTTTTATATATACAGATAACGGTATTACTGAGATCTCCTCGACTATTGAGAGGGGTTTGAAACTTCCTTTAAATTTCGTATAAGAATTGGCAGGTATGCAGGTTTCCTCACAAAGTTTTTCCTACGCCGTTAAAGGAAGCTGTAATTAACAATGAATATTCATGTAACTTTAGAAAACTAAGAGGTGTATGCCAATTGGGCTGGTTTTGAACATATGACTTTTGTATTGGCAGTCATTACCAATACCAACTAGGCTATCGCTCCTTTATTACTACAATTTGTTAATAATTATTAATATATTTATAGCAGTTCTTGACTGATTCATCATTCAATATCCAAACCGCTGTATAATTAAAGGAAGAAATTATCCCATTTGGATAGTATATTTCTTCAATGGTCTTCTTTCCTGAAGAGTGAAAGAGTGAAAATGATTTCCAAAATTATTTTAGTACTTAAATTAATTTAAGACTTAGGCTGTATTGTATCCACCGCTGTCAAGTTACGAGTTGACGACGGTTGGAATTGGCATGGCCGTAGTAATCATGCACTTTGACACTTAAAAAATCAAGGCCTAAAAGGATTAAGGGCGTGATGCACGCGAAAAACTATTTAATAGTTATTAAAGACAGAGAAAAAGAGATCATGATATTTTCTTGATTTTAGAACTTGATATCTAGATTCTAGATTCTTGGAACCCAAAAGACCAACTGCCAGACCTTAAGACATTGTGAGCTATTTCTGCGTAGATCGGACTACAACAAAATAAAAATTAAATATCAACTATATGGAGGGTAAACATTGCACTATACTTTCGTGACGACATACAACTCAGTCTACCCCGTGACCATGAAGGCTGTAAAGCCTTCGAAACGTCGGGTTAAAAAAGTAAAATAAACCGCGATAGAATCCGTAAATTTCGTTTTATTACAATGTATAATATTCGCGTAAACATAAGAAACCATTTTGCTTTATTAATTCTAACATTTTATTTAGATAGAAGTTCTAAAGTATTGTATAAATGATTAATAAATACACCCAACAGTCACACACATAGTCCTGATCCCACACTAGGTCAAACCTGTATCGTGGGTAACACGAACTACGAGGGACTAAGGTCCTATAACATCCAGACCTGAAACAATTATTTATGAATTATACAAAGATTTTTCTCTGTGCGGAGATCGAACCCACGGCCTCACGTTTCACAATCTGCTATCCCCCTGCACCACGGAGGCTGTCAAATTCCAATAAATGTAACACAAATTTAATATGTGTCAGCCAGTGTTTGTCGGGGGTCTAGAGTTGAGGTACAATGTTTGGCTGTTTCGCGGCCTTTTGAGTACTCTGACACTAGACTTTCGACCGCTACTTCATCTTCTTGCCCATAGCGTAGTGTGGGGAAGCAGGCCGGCATGATTGTGTTGAGTAGCGAGGGATAGATTGACTCTCGCTACTCGATACTCTAATTGGACGATACTGTTCTTACCATCAGGTGCAGTTTGGTCACTTTGTCGTGCCAGGATAAAAAAAATGTACTTTTTGAAATAAAGTCATAATACTATTTGAAACAGAAAAAGGCACACTAGCTCCTATAAGGCGATTAAGTCTAATGTTGCTCCGTTTTCACAAATATTTCTAATTGTCGTATACTCTTTCTACGTGCGAAGGAAATCTCGAAATAGCCATCTATTTATCTATCAATAAGTATTTGTTTTACAAGGATAAAACTATTTAACTATGAAACTCAGATATTAATTACAATTTTAAAAAATCAACAATAATATCATACAGAAGAATTGTAAAATATTATTTTATATAAAACATTGAACATATTAAATAATATGATTAACATATTACACTAATTAAAATTTACTATACATACGTATATTAAGGCTTATTATATTTTTGTTCGTGTTCCACATCATTATCAAAAGTGGTTTTCTCATTAGTAAAATTAATTATGTTTTGGGAACATTAGTAAGCGGTAAATATTTTCGATATTTAATTTAATATAAACATGATTTTTAAATTACACATTCAATAATTCATTGCGATCTAAGTAGGTATTAAGTGCTTTTTTATTTCTTTTAATACCACCATAAAATTTCTCACGAGTAAATGTTGGTTGAAGATTGGATTATGTTCCCATATAAATCAAGTTGGATTTCGAATAGTTTTAATTGTATTCTTAGGTTGGTAAAACTTATTTACCAACCTAAGAATGATAAAGTTTCTACTTTTGGAAGTTCATTGGTAACTTATTAATTATTTGTTTCTCCATACAATGTTGAAGTTGTGAAATCACAAAAAAAAAATATCATAGTTCTGTCACTGGTTTGTCTCCCAACGATATTTCCTCGACCTTCAACAACGCCAACCAAAAGGGAATAAATATCTTGCTTAAATATATTGTCCAAAATTTATGATTAACCACTCAAGAATCATCTGAACATATTTGGCCACGCCAAACTGGCAATACTCGCCCTTATTCACGTGCGTATTAAGGTTATTTGTAACGTTAATATTATGGAAATAAAGTTGATTTTGGCTTGTATTTTTACTTACTACTTATGACGTTTTTCCGAACACTACGTCCTTGTACATGAGACGTTAAAGTGATACAAGCTATTCTTATACTATAAGGAGATTAAAATTCCGAAGAACTAGTAGACAAGTGATTTGTATTAAAAATTAATGAACAAAACTTGCCTTAAACACCTAAAGGATTTCGATCAAATGCGCCATAAAATTTTTAATTAAGCGATTCGAATGAAGAACAACTTCTCAAACTATTTTATCACGCGCATGTTACAATTTTATGAGCTGATGCTATCGACCGTCTAAGACCCCAACATATTTAATAATTAAGATGCACGTCGTTAGGAGTTGTCACAATTTATTTATACTTGAAAAAACTAAATTACAAACACCTGATTAAATCTAAAGGTATCAAAATAAATACCTTAACGCCTTAGGTGTTTTGAGTGATAATTTATTGTGGCCTTCATACTTCATAAAAGTCAAGAATCCTCACAATTTATAAAAGCGAGTAGGCCCATTTGATACAAATCTGATAGGTTGTGTTTCTGATTAATTTTAATGATTGCAAATCCGTGGTAACAACTGGTTTCTGGCTTAGATTAATGATTGTTAACTATTTGATGTATGTATTCGAAACTGATTCAACAAGCTCTTTTAAGGGTCAAATGTATGATTTTATCTTCAGCTTCCTTCTTACCTTTATGGTTTTAAAGAAGAATTTCAAAGTTATGTGAAATCTATCTATACACCAGCGGGGTGGAATAAGACCTAACTTCAGAAGAGAAGGGTACCCAGCAGTAAGAAAGTGCATAAATAGTGCCGTTAATATTACCTACTTGACTAACTCAAAAGATACTGGTTGACTAAACACTAGTAAATAAATGGAGAATATTTATGTGAAATCTCGTCAGTGCCAATTATTTAATACTATTCAAAAATAGTGATAGCTACTATTAACATATTTTTAAATTAAATTTAATTTTGTAATTTTATTCTGAGATACATAAATATTGTGAGAATTTTAAGAACATAAACGCACCATTTACTTACTTTTCGTTTGGTTTATTTAAACTTATAATACGCCTGTCTACAGAACTTTCAAAACTTTCTATGCGGCTTAGATAACGTTGCGGGTAAAAGCTATTATATTGTGCGTCTTATTGCAAGCTGGAAAAATCTCTCATATTTTGTTTTCTTTAGGGATTAATGTGAGTAATAGTATCATGGGAATAATATGGACTAATTAATAAGAAGAACAGCTTTTAAGACATACTTTAATTTGTGAGGTACACAATTATAGAAACTTAATTAAAGCTTGAAGTATGCTTGGTTTATTTAAATATGTAGTGATGAATTGATTTTATAATTAGATAGAAGTTTAATTAGAAAGTGATTTTTCAAAATATTTTTAATTACTCTTATTTCACAAACAATTGCACATAAAATATTTTTGTTTGATATTCATATAGTTGAAATCTATTCTTGGCTGGAAACAATGTTATTCAGATATAAGCAAATCCTTAGAAAAATATGAACAAAAACAGACTGCATCCACAAAATAACAAACTAAAAAACAGAAATAAGTTTTTTTAATAATCCAGACTGTAATATATACTCCTGACTCTACATTAATATAAACGTGGGTGTCAGGAATTAAGAGGTACTTACAGTCCCACAATACCCAGAACTGAATCGAATGTTTATGGATTACAATCGGTATTATTATAAAAGGGACAATAATTTCTCAAATTAACATAATACAAGTTATTATAAATTAAAAAAAAAAAACATAAAAAACCTTATCAACCACCGAACAGTATCACATTCGTTTAATATTCCCTCCGCAATCTCCCGAACGAAAACAAATGTATGATTTAGAGCGAAATTTTGCTTTCGTTATCAGTACGCTAGGGGGCGTTTGATTTACACGGCGCCTGATCGCGATCCCAAACCTTCACCCTACGTGGTGGACTAGAGCGAATGCGTAAAATGTTATTCGAAATTCGAACATATAATAACGCTAAAAAGATTTTTTACATAAAACCTACTCAATTTTTGGTGAACAAAAAAAATATAGCAAGAAAGTGGGACGGGAACCTCTAAGTGAAAATACATGGGTTTGGCCTGTTAAATTGTGACTATTTGAGACATGGCTTTGGCCTTTTGAATTGTGACTATTTCAGACATGGCTGTGGCCTTTTGAACTGTGACTATTTCAGACGTGGCTTCGGCTTTTACAATGGTAAAATATCGGACAAATCCTTTTAAATTGATAAAACTACAGACTTGGCTTTGGCCTTTTGACTTATAAAAACAAGAGAAGAAGAAGACTTTCAATTTTAGCCCAGATTTGGAAAAAATAACGACAGACATGGCTGCATGGTGGGGAACCTTTGTCTTCTCCTTTATATAAAAAAGAGAGAATAAAACAAAAAAAAAGCAATAAAGTGGTCATCATTTTCATAATATGGCTCATTGACACGTTTATATTGACACGTGTATTAGAACTGGATTAATGTCACATGTGTTTAATAAAGTCAATAGCAGAAATGGATCTTCTTTGTGTGGAATTTATAATTTTAAATCTATACTATTATAGTAAAGTTCAAGAGACACTTTGTCTGTATTATAAATATATAAAAAAAAAATTAATAACGTGTTATATTATTGATATAGTACACAAAACGAGTGTTTTTGGAATTATTGTCTGTCTGAATGTCAAGGCATCACGACCAACGTACTGTATTACGACAAAAGAATCGGCTGTATAATTGTAGAGTGTATCTCGTATATCGGTGCATTCAATCAAAAGTTATACCTGTTTGAACAAATATCTGTATTATGCAAAAAGTAGTTGTGAGAGATTAAATTATTTTATAAATTCCACGCGGGCGTGACCGCAGGCAACAGCTAGTGTGACATAATTTAGTGATATAAACGTTATCTCAAACTAAATAATCAAAGAAAAATGAATAGTTTTGAAATATTCAAAAGTAGGTATATAATTCTGTGAACTTTAACATACGAGTATGTATATGTGAGCCATAAAATAAAAAACCAATATACATGTAAAAAAACCTATATCTTGCTATTGATACGTTACATATTTAATTTCCAATCATCGTTACATTAAATATAATCGGAACGATAAATCGTATCCACAAAAGCGTTCTAATTCTACTCCCTATTTATTCGGGAATAACCAACGAAAATAATCGCTTTTATCTTTGACCACACAAAAGAACAAAACAAAGCGAATATACAAAAACGATTTCAATAAACAACCTTTTAAACACGTATAAGAAAATGAGAAAGTTAGCAAAACAAAGAGAACAATATAATTTTGTCGTGAAAACAGCTTTTAAAATACTGCTGGGGAGTAATTATGAGTGTAGATATAACTTGGTTGGGCACTGTTTCTTCCCATTAATCTTTTGCAACAGAAATTGAAAATCAGGGATGGCAGGTTGCGGGGAAAAAAGCGAACGCTTTCCAGGACGAATTAATTAGTAAGACTGCGGGCGGGCTGTATTATTGAATTTTCTGTGGCCTTTCGATTCTTTTTCAAAACTATAAATGAAGATAAATTAGTTTTTATCAAGGAACTGTAACATTTTTTATTTCGTATAACAAATATTTTGTTCAGCTACGTTTTAAATAAGATAGAGTATTCACTTCCAACGTCAAGATTTTAATTACCTACGTTTCAGCCAAAGCCATCAATCAACAATCAGTCTTTGTAAAATCTAGCTATAATGATTTGATGACAAGAAAATATTTATGAAGTAATATTATTTACTAGTGGTAGATTTTGTTTTCCAAAAATAATTAAGTCTCAGGTAAATAATAGTCACCGTTTAATTCAACGTTCAAGACAAACGAAACTGAAACATAAATCGGTGCGATAAAGTCTTTTCTAAATAAACGAACACAAAAAAATCAAATACTTAAAATTACGAACTTTATGTCAAAAATTAGTACAACTAATTTCATAAAAAACAATATTTATATTCATCGCAGTCTAATTTCAATACACGAATTATGATTGTAATAATATTTTTAAATTGGGGTGTCTGAGGATCTGCGTTATTCCCGTTACACGTAGTATATACAGATTATGATTGTTATTATTCGTTTAAATGAAAGTTCATCTAATACCAGTAACTTCCCTGAGACGAGCTTAGAATTTAAGCGTGTATATTTTGAAAAGTTTTTGGCGAGCGCTATTCTAATTTGAAACTTAGATTATATATTCAAAAGTTAAATAATCTGCTAAACCTGATGGGCATGCAAATATTTCCTTGTCTTTAATCTTTTTGATAAGTATAATGTCAAGTTCACTCGTTTTTACCCTCGACTTTGCCCGTTTAGACCTCCATAGGATGAGTAGTCGTGCGAGTAGCCGTAGTCTCTAATAGTAAGTGAGTTATTACCAGTATATTACAGCAAAGCGATGAGATGTAACTTCTTGGTGTTTCGTATGGTGACTGAGATGCCTGGAGGCCCAAATGGATTGGTTTGAATCTTCCTGGTAGATGGGTGATGGCTTCCTTGAAGATGGATGGAGATTCACTTCAACTACCACTTGCTCGTTTGTCCGCCTCTGGTAAAAACAGTACTTAGTTCTTTTTTCTTGCAGCCTTCTATTAATTTAACCCTACACTTATATCTGACCTTAAACGCCTTAACTTTAGAATATGGGAGATGTGTTAAATTTTACCGTAACATAACGTCATGACAACCCCCTGGATCAGCGGGTAGGTAGCCGCCTGTGAAAGGACAGGGTGCGGGTTGATTCCCGCACCAAGGCAAATGTTTGTGTGATCCACGAATATTTGTTTCGGGTCTGGGTGTTGTGAGACCGAAAGTCTCTCTTGGTTCCTGAATCCCACGACACAAGACCCGTGTTTTACTGTGGGGTCAGGACAATGTATGACTGTTGGATGTATTTATTTATTTATTCTCTGACTAGTGGCCCCGGGCAGACGTTGTCCTGCCATAAGCCGCTTTCTCTGGGGACCGAATTTTCGTTGAAAAAATTTGTATTTCATCATTCATCCGACAACAGCGCCACCTATCGGATCTAAACCTAACCTATCCTTTAAGTTGGACCCAACCACACAAAAAGTCATTAATATTGGTTTAGTAGTTTCAAAGTCTATAACGGACATCCGACATTTTTGTGTTTTATGTATACATAATTTGCCATTTGTATCTATCAATCACGCACATATTTCACAACACAAACCAAAAACTTTTATCTACTGCGAGAGTTAAACATAAATACGATTGTACGTCAAACAATATTTTATTGTCCGCGAGCCGTTTGCAAAATTAATGCGTTACGTTATCAATACGTGTTTCGGGTTTCCGCAAGCGGGTCTACATTCATCAATCAGGGAACCGCTGAACTCGTTACAGAGTTTCCTTCTAAACGATGACACAGCAACCTGTGAGGACAGATACCTTACGATGTACAACTTTTATTATTCATTCAGATTATATAATCGCTCCTTGGTCTAATGGTAGCATTTTAAGCTGATAATACGGTGAATTCCATCTTGGACAACCACAATTTGAGTTTGATTTTTTGTTAAAACAAATTGCCCGAAAATGTGTGTCAAAGTGGCGGGCGATAGGCGCATTTCTTAACAGAAATAAGTTTGGCAAACCGTGGCTCTACTTTTTTCACCTCTGCCTATCTTTTCGGAGCACAAATGTTACTTTCTATAATAATAGCGATATAAGACGTTTTATCATGTTACGAAAAATTTACTTCTCCATTCAATAAATAAAAGTTTACTGAGTAAAGTACTGAGTGTGGGTAAGAATGTTGTAAAATGAGTATCAGGAACTACAAAAGATTCTAACTTCCATAACACCCAGACAAACAAACTTTTGTCTCGGTGCCTGACGTTCACCCGCTAAGCTACGGAGGTTGACATTTGTTTCTTAGTATACTTTGAGGAAGAGGAATGTAGTGATTCATGTGTGATTTTCGGAATCGAGTACTCGAACAAAATGAGATTTTCTCACATGGGATTGAAACCTTATAACGGTAGGCAGCGGCTTCGCTGTGCCCTGGAATTGCAGAAGTCTATGGGCGGCGGTGACTACTTACCATCAGATGGCCCGTTTGCTCGTCTGCTTATCGAGGCACTAAAAAAACCGAGGATTTTATAATTTTTCTCAACTTTATATTTTAGAGTCAAAAGGGTATTCGGCTATCTGACAATATATGTAAACAAAACATTGTTCTTATGCATCGGCCCGTATACACCCTGTCTTTGAATTTGAACCCAAAATGAATGAAACCCAACTAGAATGCGAGCGTATATTATACGAAAAAAACTAAATTATTCAATCTTACACAACTTTATACATACTACACTTGCATTTTAATTAAAAATATTGACACGAATTCTATTCAAACCAATATACAATTAGCTACTAAACAACATAATTACAATTTAAGAAATAAATATAAAATTCAACTTGCCAATGTTCGAACCAATTACGGAAAGAAAACGATCTTATTTGAAGGAGTTCAGCTGTACAATAAACTACCTAATGATATTAAAGAATGTAATAAAATAGAAATATTTAAGAATAAACTTAAAAAATATGTATCCATAATGTAACTGCACTACAGTCTAGATGTTTAATTTTTAAATTTATAAGTTAGTTTAAGTTAATTGTTAAATCTCATTATAAGTGAACTGTAAGTTCTTATGAGAAAAATAAATTCTTTAAACCTAAACCTATATTAAGCCATGGCCCCTGCAATAACTCTGTACAACAATATGTGGTATACAAAGGCTCATACATATATCATACACCCGAAGCGGGCATTATCTAATATACTGCTTGCCCAAGATATTAAGTAGGACGTCATATTTGGCATCCCTTCATGCACGAAACAAATAAATGTAGGTCGTATAAATATTTATTACCAAGACCTTTTTTGTCAGACAACTCATGTTCGCCGCTACATAAACCAGCAAAATTATAACAATACTTCTGTTTGTTATTGCCCTTTATCCCATTTATTTTAATAATTTTTTCTGTTTAAAATATCGAAATTTAGACGTGATCTTATGATGAATTAAATGTACTTAAAAATTGATCCTATTAGTATTGTAATGGATAAGTTTCTCAAATTTAAATTTATTCTAAAATTTTAACATTGAATATTTATGGATGGTCTTCTGAAATAAAATGAGAGTATTATTAGATAGACTAGAGGAATCCCGTGCCTAGTAATATAAGCAGTGTATAATATAGGGCTGGTATTATCAACTAAAAATGTGAAATTTAAGAAATTTGAAATTGCTACGTCAAGAAATAGGTAATAAATCTATTTTGGTCGCATTTACCACACTGGCCCAAATTGATATGCAGAAGTTTATTATGTCATATAGGATCATCATTAGCCGTTTCAAACTTATGAAAAACCTAGATGAGATGTATTAACCAATCATAATAACACAATGGTAATGACAAAAAAAACCAAGCTTCTGTAGTTTTTATTTTGTAACGGCAATGAGGCGCATCCGTTCAATATATTTGTAAAACTTTTTAGATCATTCACTTTCGCCCGAAAGGGTCCGTGTCGGTTCAACTTTACGAACTATAAATGCGTGAGTAGCTGTATGCGTAACTTTCGTAACGTAAAAACTTAAGACCACATTTGAGCTATTCAACGAAGACAAATGCAAAACAGTTTACATAAAACGTAAGAGTGAGTCATAAATTATCGCAGTTTTTCTCATTCTGTTCTCGAAAGATATGTTAATATATCTCTTATTATATAGGTTCTTTTTTGAAAATTCGTATTATGCCACACCATCAAGCAGTGAAACAGTTTTGCCAGCTACCGTGTTCCCTCCTTCCTATGATCCTGGTTCTTTTAGGTGTAGTGTGAAGAAGCTACACAGCAGGCCGGCGCTATTATATTGAGTAGCGAGGGATAGATTCTCTCGTGCTACTTGATACTCTAATTGGACGGCCCTGCACTTATCATCAGGTGTAGTATGGTCACTTTGCCGCACCAGAATAAAAAAATACGTTAAAACAATTATATAAATTATATAATCATATAAATCAGTCACAATGACAGGGCGATAAAAAAATTCCATGTATTTTTCGCGTTTGAATTTAGGTTGAACACACATGCGTACTCTGGCAAAATAGGCGAATTAACATAAATTTAAAGGGCCAAAAAAACAATATTTTTACGTTCTCTAATTTCATGAACTTAGACTATGCACCGTCCCAAAATGTATATTACTGGTGATATCTGTCTAAAGCTATGTAATCAAAATACATTAAATAGCTTTAGACTGAAATCACCAATTTTCTATATTTTCATTTAAATTTAATGTGACCAGGTTTGAGGAACAACCTTATCAAATAAAAATAAGAATCATTGTTACTCGATCACTCTGAAAAGACTCTCCAATAACAAACTTCCTCAATTTTGAGTCATTTAAAATTTACACCTACACATTTGCACATCTAGTTTAATGTTTTATTGTGATATAATACTAGCCCTGTATTAAACATTGTCCCACTGCTGGGCACGGGCCTCCTCTACTAGTGAGAGGGGTTAGGCCTTAGTCCACCACGCTGGCCTAATGCGGGTTGGTAGACTTCACATACCTTCGAAATTCGTATAAGAATTCTCAGATATGCAGGTTTCTTCACGATGTTTTCCTTCACCGTTAAGCAAGCGATAATTAACATTTAATACACACGTAACTTAAGAAAAGTCAGAGGTGTATGTCATTTGGGTTTCGAACATACGACTTTCGTCTTGACAGTCCGTACCGCAACCAACTAGGCTATCGCTGCTTATTTATTGTGATAACTCAGGGAATTTAATTAGTGGAACATTTATTTGCATATTTTAATCAACAATAGCGGCCCAATATTTTATAAGAAAAAACCCATATTCCGCTTTACCGATGTACATATTTAGCTATGACCAAGTGGAGATAAAATTAGGTTTTTCAGTTAACTTTCGAGCAAGCTTGAACTAACTACAGAGAATCTACTTCAACGTGTAACTTCTTCAATTAAATTAAGCGGCCTTTGTAGAAATGATTTTTGCTAACTGTAAGTTTTCTTCACTGTGTCGATATTTTTTTATCTTGTCGGCTAGTGAGATAAACAAATTTGACTTAAAAGTTTTGATGGGTGTTTATTATTTTAGATTCACAGTTACTCCCCACTGTCACTTCTTGGTCACATATCAAGTATCGAACCACGAAGTGATAATTACTGCTTTAAGCTTTCCAATATTTTTTATTGATTTTACGTGAATCGTTAACCCAGATAGAAAAATCACTACAAAATATTTTTTTAAAATGTAAATGGGTAATATTTGTAAATTCAATCGCATTACATTAAATAAGTCAAATTAGTGGTTCACTAAACTATCAACTGCTAATCAAATTGCTTTTTTTCGTGGTTATTTCTCACAGGACTGCGTCTTGAAAATGTCTGTTGGTTTAAGAGCATAGATATATTTTAGTTCGTACGCCATATGGGTTTTTTTTTATCAGGAAACCTTGAAATATGTTTTTTTTGGAATTCATTTCTTGCTACATACTGGGTTCTATATACATATCTATATCTATCCAATTACGTCTTAGAACAAGAAACGTCCAGAAAGATACTTACCGCCATCCTAGATGCAAAACTAAATAATGCGATACAAAGTCATCCCATTATTCATATTTGTCTTTACAATAAATTTCAACATCAATTCTCAACTGCTTCAAACATAGTAATTAATAATTCTTGTTTAAACTGTAAGTCATTAATGTCAATATAAACTACAGCAAGTTCCATCGTCAACTTATACAGGGTGTTTGAAATTCCAAATATACCGTAACTCATTAATTATTCGCGCAGGAAGGACGCCGTGCGTGCCAGTATTTTGCCTACTTCTTATAAATTTATGATGCCAATATAAATACTTCGGCTAACTCAACATCAAGTACTGACTAGGATAATAAGAGATAACTCATATGTTTCAGAGTGTCCAAACTTCATCCCGCTATTAGCATATTGTAGGATGCTTTTGAAACAATTTGAGTTTAGATTATATCGATAAGTTTATCTAGGAGATAGAAGTTCTATTGAATACGTTAGTTAAAGGTGAGCCTGAAATTTCTTGTGTATGTGTATTTGGAATTATAAATGATATTGTGGTTTTGTATGTACAATGAAGCTGTAAGGAATTGTTTGATATACAGGAAAAAAGGGAAGCAATTAATATATTGATTCTATATTGTAATAATTAGTAAAAATATTATTATTTATAGACCTTTTAAAGTAGCATTCTCTTCATTTGCAATCAGTATGCATAAATGCGACTGATAATTAAATTGTTAATTCACTATAATGGTTACTATTACTTTTCCACCTTTATCAGATACACCCGTAAAGACAAAGTCAGTGTCTTAAGATAGGAAGACATAGAAGTAATACACATATAATTAAATAATATTATTCGGGAGAATATTTTGGATTCTAAGACAGTTAATAATAAAATACTTCGGGAGTCACGCGATTCAAACATAATTATTGATTGAATATTATTATTAGGTATTTAATTAAATTATTAGCACTAAACAATCCTTTTTCTACTGTAATGAATGAAAGAGTTACTTTAAGAACGCACACGTCAAGTTAAAACACAAACAAAACTGAATAGTAATTAACTTCGGTTCATGAACTCCTTTCACTTGTGATGTCGATTTCTAACACTCAAATACTGCAATAATCCCTTTCAATAAACAGTTAACTAGAGCAACGGGCAAGTGAGTCTACGTCACGTTGTTCCGAGAGGCGGACTCCAGTGAATTGAGCATCCATGTGCTGTACGACGCAAGTCTGACAATGCGGCCCGTTTCAATGATCATTCAACCTGACCAAAGCTGCTTATGTACACTGCAGCTGTAGATTTCCTTAGCTAACTGTTCATGAATTTTGCTCAGGGTTTATGTTTAGTTAACTACTGTCTTTTGTTATCTATACAAAGAGATATTGGGACTTGGATTATATATTTTGTTTTAATGTAATTCAGCTTGACATCCTTATGACGCGAAATGCTAATCTCTTTTTGAGTTATGTTATCAATTCGTTCACATCAACACTGGGAACACAAAAAGAAGACAAACGTTTAGTAGCTATAGTATTATTGTTAGATGTTTAAATAAAATAGGCCATAAGTAAATTGAAATAGGACAAAAGACACGTCGTAAACTGAAAACAAACGACATCAAAAAGGAAACGTTAGAGATGCCACATAATCAACTACATACGAGTACAGCCGATAGATAGATTTAATCAGGAACCTTTCATTACAGCGTCGAGATAAAACAGAAACAAAGACATATTTCGAAGAGTGGTAAACAGCGGCAAACCTAAAGGGTATTCCATATTAATTAACGTCTGAACCGAAGGCGACGAAGACAAATGTTGGGACCCTAGCGTAATGTATTTTTCCGGACCCTTCTCGGCCCAAGGATAAAACAAATGATAATCGGCAAAGAATGAAGTCAACATTAATGACTTCTAATTAATTATGGTGGTTGGCGAAGGTTTAATGTATTGTGTGAGAGATTTTGTCGAATAGATTGGGTATGGTGAGGAAGGCAGTATCCATTGATGTAATACCTTCTTATATAGATCTTCCCAAGTTAGTCTTGCTGGAATAAATTTTTATCAGATATTAGAAAGAAAGAAAGAAATATTTTATTTGTTACAAGCATTTACATAGGTACAAACTAAAAGAAATTATAATAAAACGATAATTATACTAAACATGTAAAAACACAGGGGAAAAAATAAATACCTTGTGTTTATACAAAATAAGTTTAAGATAATATAAATTTTGTGCTCATAACAAATACGGCCACTGTCTCAGCGAATACGGCCACAGTCTCAGCGAATACGGCCACAGTCTCAGCGAATACGGCCACAGTCTCAAGTATTAAGACTTTATTAGATTCGTAATTTCGTCAACTGCCTCTCTTTATTAAGTTAGCTTCTATACATTATACGGAATGTAAATAAATAACTTATTCGTTTATTGCCTATTATTTTAATTGTCGTAAAGCGCACAATATATAAATATATAAGCGCCACATAGTGACCAATAATTTATGATAGTATTGAATGCTAGGTTATTATAAAAAATCTTTTAAAAGTAATAATAAGTGCTGATACGTGTTAACATTAGTAAAATCCTTAGTGGAACATATTCTGTGATATAGTTGATAAAAATATTAAAGTGATCATATTATTAACCTACTATTTTAGATATTCATTATATTATATAAATCATTATATTATTATTATTATTTCAATTGGCTAAATAACAGTCAGAATAAGCTTAGTTATTTTCGAGACACTTAGTCAAAACTAAACACAATGTCAAAACTAAACACAATGTCAAAATGAAAACGTTTGACCCAGATTTCACAGGCTATTTCATAAACGAACAGATTTTTATTACTGTTTCATTTTCAAATTAAATGGGTATTCTTCTGTATAATATTTTGATATGGACCTTAAAATAATAAAGACCCCCAACGGTACCGCTAATTGGATTCTTTATAGCGCCATAATATTTTGAATAGAACACAAATATTTTTAATGCAAATAGGCTTATTAATAGACAATCTTGAGTATTTATATTTAAAGAGTGCATTTAATGAAACATGTTTATTTTACACTAGATGTTGCCTGCGGCTCTGCCCGTGTGGGTGTCTTATACTGTTTATAAAATCGTTTCATCTCTCACAACCCACAAATAAAATACAGACTAAATGTTACCTCGAGATATACACTCTACATTTTACTGTAGATTCTTTTGTGATAATACAGTACTTTAGACGTGATGCCTTGAAAGACAGAAAACAATGATTCAAAAAAAAAAAATTAGGTTCCATATCGATAATATAACTCGTTACAATCAAAATTTTGCAAAAATATTTAAAGTGCCTCTCCAGCTTTATTATAGTATAGATTTTGCTTATTAAAAGTTTGTTACATGTTTGAAATATTAAATAAGACAACGATTTCCATAACAGAAACTAATTTTGTGAAATTAAGGGTATAGGGTCACCGTGGTGAACCTGAAATAAAATAAAAAAGTCCCAAGAGACACATACATAGTCTTGACTCCACTCTAATGTAGTGGGTATTAGGAACTACGAAATACTTTCGATCTCACAATACTCAAAAACAAATATATGCGGATCGTTCAAACATAATTTTTTATCCTGGCAACACATAGTGACCACACTGCACCTGGTACGTGCAGTGCTGTACAGGTAGAGATCAAGTAGTGAGAGCTAATCTATCCTTCCCTACTCAACACAATCGTCCTGGCCTGTTGTGTAGCTTCTTCTATATTTTGAAGTGAAGATCAAACCCGCGGACTCTCGTTATACAGTCGACTACTCGCCTACTGGGTCACTAGGTCTATTGATCTCCATGTAATCTGAAAAAATCGTTTAAATTGCATCACAAACGTAAATCAAAGCAATATATAGTCAACTAGCTGTTGCTCGCGGCTCCGCCCGCGTGGAGGTCATGTTTGGGAGAAAAAGTATACAATACAAAATACCAATATTCATGCGTTGAACTTAAAAATGACGGATTTTCATACAAACTTTCATTCCCTATTTTACCCCCTTAGGGGCGGAATTTCCAAAAATCCTGAAACATATAATTTTTATTTTTAACTAAAATGCCAAACACTAATTTTCATGAATTTAACTTCAATAAATTATTACTTTTTAAATAAAAATTAAACCGCCTTCAAAAAAACCCAGACACAACTAAAAAGCAAAAAATAATTGGTTACATTTAAATCAATTAGTTATATGCAATTTAAATCAATTATTTTTGGAGTCGGTGCCGGTGTTGTTTTCTTTACTTTTAGATTTATAAAAACCAAGTCTGGATCTATTTTATATTTTTTTGTATGCCTGATTATTTGGAGTCGGTGCCAGCCAAAACATGGAAAAAACAGTTTAATTTTTATTTAAAAAGTAATAATTTATTTTTTGCTTTTTAGTGGTAAATTATATAAAATCGGTTAAAAGCTGCTGAAGATATTAGAATTTACGTGTATTTTAATTTTATCACCCCCTTCCTCACCCCCACCCCTTTTACCCTCTCTCACTGAAACTTAACTTTTATAATGAACGTAATGCAAAAAGAACCACTGGAATACTACTTAATTTTAAGGAGTTACCCTCTCCAGCTCCGAAGATATTCATCAGATCTTCACCATATTTTTATGGGACCAAATGACAAGCACCAGCTTTCAATCAAAGAAAGAATGGTCGAAATCGGTTCACACAGTACAGAGAAACGAGGTAACAAACATAAAAAAAAAAAAAAGCAACATACAGTCGAATTGAGAACCTCCTCCTTTTTTTGAAGTCGGTTAAAAATGACGGATTTTAATACAAACTTTCATTCCCTATTTTACCCCCTTAGGGGTGGTATTTCCAAAAACCCTTCCTTAGTGGATGCCTACGTGATAAAAGGTACCTACTGTCAAAATTTCAAGTCTCTAACCCCAGCCGTTTAGGCTGTGCGTTGATCGATCAGTCAGTCAGTTTCTTCTTTTATATATACAGATTGAATAAATCATTACATAGAAATACTACTGATGTTTCAAAAAATATATTTCAGTTTCGCATAAAAAATAATTTTAAAATCCTATCTCAATATTGTCAGACTAAAAAACGTTTTAACAGCCACGAAGAAGGCCTAAATGTAATGAATTTCTATTAAAATATCAGCGGAAAGTTAAAGCAGTTAGTGGCAGGGTGATGGATGGCCACTGGGAATGCTAGTGACATCAGACGGGAATATTTTATTGTGTACCGCTGCTTAAATCTGTTTCCTTCAACCGGAGAAATCGGTCGCTGTAGGATTAAGCAAATTGTGTACTGCTGAATCTTTTGGAGAGATTTACGAATCAATCAACAAGGTCACTGTTTGTCACTTTTTTAAATATATATTTTTTTTTTCAGATTAAAAACTCGATTATCTAGTAAGCGACATCCTAAAAACAATCCGTTTTTATACCAATACAAGTAGTTATTGTTTCATAGTAACTTTTTATTTACCTAATAAACTGACTCATCTACTGAGGAATACAGAAGTGAAATGACATAGTTCTCCAAAGATATTCATGTTAAATGTTTTTAGGAATAAATATTTTCCACTTCATTTCATAGTATAAGACCATTGATATATCAATGTATAATCCTTGACGGTAATCTGCTTGTATAATAATATGCGGATGCATGTTTGAACACACACACACATACATACACTCACGCCTGTAATCCCCGAAGGGGTAGGCAGAGGTGTAACAAGTACACCCACTTTTCGCCGAATTTCGGTCCCATAATGTGATAGGGGGCGAGCCTATCGCCGTACCGGGCACATTTACCAGACTCCGGGCTAATACTGAGAAATTTCTAGATAGAAAAACCCAATATCACCCGACCCGGGGATCGAACCCGAGACCTCAGCACAGCAGTCGTAACGCATGCGCAATTATAACTGCGCCACCGAGGCACTGCATGTTTGAAGTGCCTAGTATTATTGTTATAGCATTATTATATGCCGATGTATTTTATTTATGTAAGGCGTGGAGTTAACACCTTATAAAGAGTTAGTAAATATTATTATAAATATATTGTAAGTAAAATATTTATTTTAATCGCAATATCAATGATGATAAAAAAGAAAAAGAAAAAATTCCATTCATTCGTTGCCTAAAAGAAAAAAAAAATATATATGTGCTGGTTACATCCTGTATACAATGATACAAATCATACCACGGAATAAAAGCTTTGTATTATAAGTCCAAGTCGTTAATTTCTTAATTACAGTATAAAAATAAAACCCTGTTTTTGTTCTGACTCGACTGTCGTCCCATCCGCGCAGCGGTTCAATCCCGTCCAGAAGGTTAATGGAAGAAAAAATACGCTGTACAAATTTGCATAACATTTTTCTCTGTCTCTTACCTAAATTAAGTCCTCTGCCCCTGCATCCACGGCTTTGTTTAAATTACTGAAGTGAATTTCGTGATTTGCTTGTAATATTCAATTTTATGTTTGCCCCTCGCTTTTTCTTTCTTCTTGTTCTGTGTTCTTTGAAAATATTTTTAGCGGAGCAATTTAAACATGTTTGGTTACGGAAAATTTTACAGGCATAAATTTAGGCAAATCACATTTTCGTCAGTTTCGTTTCTTTAAAATACTGCTTTAGCGGAATCCAATTTACACTTCGAAGACTTGATGATAATAAATAACTAAGCGGGTGTCAGTGAAGTTATCGATACAGTCTGGCAACTTGAAACTGCTGTAGGCCCAGTGGGAAATTTGCAATCTTGGTCTTCTGTTAACAAAGTTTGCAACTAAAATCCTATTGTGCTCTGTGTCATGGGAAACCAGTAGACTTGATTAGTGAGAAGACTTCAAAGTTCAATCTAAGTTAGCATTATTTTGCTGGGCGCAGCAAAATTAAATATAGAGCTTTGACCCTTCAGGAGTCCATTTTATTTATAAAGATCCAGCCATCTGCTGCATTCTTAATTATCGCTTTAGTCTAGACTAGTTTAAAGTGGGGTAGATAAATAGTATTTAAAATTAAACGTATGTTAATTTTTGTCGTACCATTTTGTTTAGCATTCTAAAATTTTAATGTAGAATAATGATTAAAAGAAAAGTTCGGTGATTAATCTATTTGTAGTAAATGGTGTCATATTTTTAACGTAATTATAATATAACTGGCTTTTGTCCAATTTACAAGCAGATGTTAAGCTTTAAACAAAGAGAAACAAAACGGTGGCTTCTATTTCTAAAATCATCATCAATAATATCTAAGGATATCTAAAATATTGATTTCGAAAATCTGACGCTTTTGTAGCGCACACAGCGTGATTGTCAAACTCAAATCGAAAAACGCAACGTCAGAATAACGATATAGAAACTCCGAATAGATATGGTTGGAGGGGTGGTGGCTGGTTAGACACAATACAGATAGCTTATTCTTCACTTGAGGAAAACTAACACCAATATACTATAATCAACAGTAATCTAAAGTAAATATAATGTCTTGACAAAAAAGAAAATGATATCTTCCAAGGTTGGCGGTATCAATAATAATGTCATGTATATGCATACGACCGACAGATGTTCATTCGTAGTGAATAGATACATTATGTTAAATAGAAGTATGTACTCTAATAATAATTTCCAAGCCTCACACATACCATACATGTTTGGCCGTTTTGCGGTCTTCTGAGTAGTCTGACACTAGTTCCTAGACCCTCGACCGTTTCTTCACCTTCTTGCCCATGGAGTAGTGTGAAGAAGCAGGCCGGCATGATTGTATTGAGTAGCGGGGGATAGATTGTCTCTTGCTACTCGATACTCTAATTGTATGGCACTGCGCGTAACATAAGTGTGGTCACTTTACCGTGCCAGAATAAAAAAAAATACTTTGGAACTCTTACGAATTAAAACATAACATATCCAAGCAAACCATTATATCTACAGTTTCAAAAGGGGAGCGTATGATAAGCTTTCTAGATACTATCGAGTCAAATCAAACGTACTCCCCCAACGGAGTGCGGGAAGAAGCGATTTCGTTTGCCCCACTGAATGAAAATATGGCAATGAAACGCGGAATACGTTTACTGTCCGCTTGGGAATACTTCTCGTTAGCTATCCGAAGAGTTGTTAGATTTTTTAGTTACAGATTATGAAATATAATAATACTAGCCCTGTATTAAACATTGTCCCACTGCTGGGCACGGGCCTCCTCTACTAATGAGAGGGGTATGAAATATATATAGAATTTATATGCTCTATACATCTCACTGAATTAAATATGTGGTACGTAGATATACCTTTCTGTTATTGCTCATATTTATAACAATGATTTATAAGAACTAGTTGTTTTTCGTTCCGTGCTTGAAAATGTAACTTATATCATCACATTAAGCCACAATTTGTTATCTTTACTAATATCAAGAAGACGAATGACCACAGAACTAAATTACTTACTAACAAATACTTAAAAAAAAACTATATTTAAGAGCACAAAGATATAGATTATAAAATTAAATCGCCGATGCAAGATTGATGAGGTGATGACGAGACGATAAAGAATTTTACATAATATTGATTTCAATAACGTTTGCGGAATCAAAATATGCAATTAAAGATCATTTGATTTTATTTGATGATCTGGTATAAATTGTTTTGGGATGTACTATCAAGGTTTTGAGTAATTTGTGCAGCCTATAATATACATAATATCAAGCCTATACCCCTGGAAGGGTATCCAGGGATTGTACAGCCACGCTAAAGACTGTCTGACTGTATTTGTCTACAGCATGAATGGGCCGGCTCGACCGGGGTAGTACCACTGTCTCACAGAAAACCAACGTAAAGTGACAGTTCACTGTCGCGTTTCGTATGGGAAGTGAGATATCCGGAAGCCCAGATTCCCCCTTCCCATCCCTAATCCCTATTCATGTCCTTTAAGGCCGACAGCGCATACATGATACTTTCGGTATTGTGGATGTTCATGGGCGGTGGAGATCACTTAACATCAAGTGACTGGTGGATCACTTAACACTGGCTTGTTTGTCGGGCTATGATATAAAAAATTTATATATATTGCATTAGGAAACAATTTATTCAATTTATTTGAAATTGTTTATTGTATAATCGACACACCTTCATTTTTAAATTGCGCAATCCAATTATAATAAAATTATTTTGAATTTAATGAATTCTGCATCGAATTGGAATAATCAAATTAATTTTATGATAAAAACATGTTAATTAACAAGAAAAAAATCGATTGATCTAATTAATGATAATTATTTTAATAGATTAACGACCGGTTCATTTATTTTGTATGACTGATCACTCCATTTTAAAAGCATCAAAGCATATCAAAACAAATAAGCGACAGTTTGATAGTCATCAAAACGCTTAATTTATAGCTAATTGAGGGAGTTATGGTGATAATACATCCGTGTGTGACGCAGGGTTGACAGCCATGCATCTAAATGCCTACTTAGTGTATGCCTCTTTAACAATGTAAATCACATAACCGGAATGGGAATAACTGTCGTTATAACGATAGCAGTTAACAGTAGCACGCTACCTGATATAATTACTCTTTATCCTTGTTGAATTGATGACATTCAATTTTTTTCCGCGGTGGTATTTTGATGCAAATACTGATTAATTTGAATTTTTATTTAATTAAACGACTGACCTGACCTTTGCCAAATACTATATCACTATGAAGGGTATATTAACGATGTTTGACAACAGATTCGTTATAAATCAAAAAAAGTTTATTTCTTTATCGTGTTCTTCTAAATTATTTAGTAGCTTAGCATAGATGCGTGATTTCTGATCAGTGTTAATTTTTTACGTAAATTCTTGAATACCTTGATCATGACGATCGATAGCCCTGTTAATTATTCTATTCGTATACTAGTTGCGAGAATATCTAATTAAGGCACACCTTCCAAATATTTCTAACGTTAAAAACGTTGCCATAGCAACAAATTAATGTTATTTGCTACGATGTCGTTAATAACAATTAATACCGGTATTAATTTACAATCTATTGCAATAACGATGTACATGTCTACTGCACAGTGTTCAATGCATAACGCGTTATGTCATTGCGAGGTTATTGTAATCGGTACATACATATTAAATATTGAGTAAATTATTGCTAATTAGTTGCTGGTGGTAGGATATTCATTATCCACCGGATAGCGACCACCGTACACAGGGTGTAAAATAGTGACACACGCAAGTTTGTCGCGTTCCGGGATCAGCCAGTGTACATCCGGATTTTGTCGTGGTCTAGTATTGGGGTACGATAATTGGCTGTTTGCGGCCATCTGAGTACTCTGACACTAGACCCTCGACTGTTCTTCACCTTCTTGCCCATGGCGTTATGTAATGAAACAGGCCGGCACGATTGTGTTGAGTAGCAGAGGATAGATTGTCTCTTGCTACTCGATACTCTAATTGGAAAGCACTGCGCTTACCATCAGGTGAAAAGTCGTCACTTTGCCGTGCCAGGATAGAAAAAAATACTGAGTACCTATTTGGTCCAGTACAATTATACCAAGCAGACTTATCTTGCTGTCAGTGGAAAGCCTAAAGTGATTTTTCTTCTAAGTCAATATGTTGTTCACGCTTTACGCTTATTCCTGATTTAAGAAATTTAGTAACAAGGATGTAGTGATAAAGGACTTTTTTCTCATTTAGCCTTGACATTCGAACTTGATATGTCTCAACTTATATTAATTAAGTCACTTTCATATAAATTCAATATCAAAACCAGCTTTTACGATCGTTCATCTTCATATACATATAACATGGTCACATTTATTGATCAACGCTCAGCTCAATCTGGATATATCACGACTCATGTGACATTTTTGCGAAAACTAGCTTCTGATAATAAAGTATAGAATGCTGTAATAATTATTGAAATTGTACGATTTATATTTAAATTTGAAGGTCGTATTTCATAATAGTATATATATCTAGGAAGAGGATTAGTTAACACATATTATTCTTGCAATCAGTTGGTTTCAGTTTAGCAATATATTTTTTGGTTAATAGTACCTAACGAAATAGGGATCGAGACAGGTATGGCGAAGATAATTTATACCCCGGATTATTCGTTTTTTTTATAATTATGACTATTTATTTAACTTGGGTTTAAATGTAAATTGTTCTTGATTTTAGCAACAGGAGTTTTTTATTGCACCAAACTAGCATTGGGCCAACGCTTAGGGCCAACGTGATGTGGCCTTACTCCTCTCATCAGTAAGTAAGGCTCATAAATAGCAGTGGAATAGTATAGCATCGAGGGTTGCTTACTATGGACTAAGAGTATTGATGGTAATACAAATATACATATATAATCAGGCCTGTAATCCCTGAAGGAGAGGACAGGGGTGTAACCAGTACACTCAGTTTTCGCCGAGTTTATTAAGGTCCCAATAATGTTATAGGGAGCGAGCCTGTCACCATTCCGGGTACAATTCTAGACTGCGGGCTGATAATGAGTATTTTTAATAGATAAACTCAATATCACTTTATCCGACCTGGGGCTCGAACCCGGGACCTCAGCACAGCAGTTGCAACACATGCGTAATTACAACTCCGCCACCGAGGCAGTTGATGGTAATAATTCTTAATTTTAGTAAGTTTTAATGGGCAAAGATATAGTTCAAGTCGCCCAAGCATATATGAAATGTATTTTTACATACTTTTTTCATTGACAATTGGTTGAACTTCAAAACAATAATACACTGGTTTACTTTTCAGTTTTGCCAGAAATGGTTTTCGAACTTTGGTCTATTTCCAAATGCAGCTTCAAATACATAAATTGTTAGGCAATTAAAATATTGCCACAGGGATGCTGGCACTACGCTCACACTCGGCGTCGCTAGATCCTCGCAGGAACCGGATGCGGTGTTAATTGGATATGTCAGATGCCACTGCCTTTCACGGCCCGAGATAGTTTCCCGACTTGTGCTTTACAAGACATTAATTATTTGGTATTCGTCTGAATGCTGTCACGACACGCTAACTGCGTTATCCTTAAACTGGTTAGAATATTCTAGCATATATCTGTCTTCCGTAACAAAACAGGATTGGTGTATATTTGAAGAAAGAGCGTCACTAATTATGTCATAATGTTCTATATTATGAATATATTTATTTATGTTCATTTATTTATATATGTATATTTACAACATTTATAGGTAATTTTCGCTCAGTGACGTGAATAAGAACGTCATTTCTAGGTGTGATTGAATCTTTATTAATGACTCTTCAAGACATATGTTTTTTTTTATCCTGGCACGGAAAAGTGACCACACTGCACATGACGCTAAGCGCAGTGCCTTGCAATTAGAGTATCGAGTAGTGAGTGACAATCTATCCCTTGCTACTCAACACAATCATAACGGCCTGCTTCTTCACACTACGCCATGGGCAAGAAGGTGAAGAAGCGGTCGAGGATCTAGTATCAGAGTACTCAGAAGGCCACAACATGGCCAATCATCGTACCCCAACTCTAGACCCCTGACAAACATCGAATGTACACTGGCTGATCCTGGAACGCGACACACTTGCGTATGCCACTAAAGCGGGTTTGACACCCTGTGCACGGTGGTCGCTATCTGGCCGGATATGAATATCCTACCACCATTTGCATTTAAGGATATTCGTCGCGCAAATCCTGAAAAATCTGCTTACCTAATAGCTGAATAAAAGTATGCATGTTAAATACGTATTCATAACGAAACTATCTGTCTCAAAACAAATTCTATAAGAATTATAAAATAATGTACAAAAATCTTAAAAAAAGTATATGGTGCCGATATTTAATGCCAATTGTCTGAAAATATAGTAGACCTATTCAGGGTGTATCTTATACTACAAGAAGTTTT
Organism: Laothoe populi; assembly: GCA_905220505.1. Lineage (NCBI taxonomy): Eukaryota > Metazoa > Arthropoda > Insecta > Lepidoptera > Sphingidae > Laothoe > Laothoe populi. Next base: position 15,950,510 of record HG992148.1, read on the forward strand.
ATGGCATCCTGAAAAAACTGGTATATTCACATTTACGACTTTCTCACGAAAATATAAAAGATACCAAAAACGCTGCATTTGGTTGCATCTAGGGCACGCGATGATACTTCAACCGGTGTTTGTATGGGCATGTACGTTGTACATTTACGAGTATATATATGGTATAGTTTTAATGGTTTTATTCAAAACATATTTTAATTAATTATTACATTTAAACACTTAACAATAAATAATAAATACACCCAACAGTCACACACAGTTCTGACACCACACTAGGTAAAATCGTGGGTACAAAAACTACCAGGGAATACGGTCGCACAACAGCTAGACCCGAAACAAATATATGTTTAAATGTTGTTTTCGTTAAAACAAACATTTGTCTCGGTGTGGGAATCGAACCCACGGTCTCTCGTTTCGCAGCTGGCTATTGCCCGCTGCGAAATTGCTGTCGCCCGCTGTGCCATGTAGGCTGTCATGTCAAAAGATTTTTGAGAATTACCACCATTAAACGATCTTTTGATCCAGAAGTAGTATCCGGTATGAAATCTAGTCAACGCTAACAATTGATTACTGGAGTCACATGTCTGTTTGTACGATATTTATTTTAAGACAGTTACCACTTATCGATTTATTTATTTATACACTTTATATACAAGGTATATAGGTGGACTTAATGCCAAATAAATTCTCTCCCATTCAACCTTAGGGTGATGCAGAGATGAAAGAGGCAGGTGCACAAGATATAGAGGAAAACAGTAAACAAAAAAACTCATAAACACAATAATATGTACATACATTAATAAATACAAATACATAACATATGTATACATATATAGACATAAATATAAAATATATCGCAATATACAATTTGCTTACGCTAAAATATAAAATTAACGAAAAGAATATCGACATCCGTGTATGAATCCTGTAATGCTATCAAGAAAGTAATTATGTTGGCTATTTAAATTAGCTATCCATTTAAAATAAGAAAAAATATATGTCATAAAATTTTATGTAACATAGCTAATATCTGGTTATAAATAAACATGAACTATAATAAATTTTGGACAAAGAATGTCGTGATATTTTGCTCTCTATCAATAATTTAGGATACCTAACTTAGGTGTTTTTTTACATTAATTATATTCTTGCCCATTATGTAATGCCATGCATCTGTAAAAACCAGATGTTGCGAGAATGTTTTTTTGAACATAATAAATAGAAGTTGCTAGATCCGCAACAATTAATAACATTCTGGACAACATAGATTTCATTAATTTCATTCAAAAAGTCTTTATTAGTAACGGCCACATTAAATGAAACAGCTATTATTATATAGAAATTGGTGCTAAATCCATACGTGTTTATTTGCTAAATTCTTCCTAATTTCATACAATGGCAAAGTCTCAAATCGTTTACTACTAACCAAAATCTATTTTATTCGTTTAGGCAATATGACGATTTTTTAATGGTTACCTTCACTGTTATTAAGGGCTCAAATCACTTACTTGCAAAAAATCGTTTAGTATCTTTTATTTTAATTGATTGAATAAAAATAATAAGTCTAGTATATATATAAATCAATGCAGGTATGTTTGTCCTCTATGAACTCCAAAGCAGCTGGAGCGATTTTGATGAAATTTTCAGGTAATCTTCAGATTAGCCAAGCAGGTGATCCTGTGAAGTTTAGTAGCGACCCCGCCAACACAATTTTCTGCCTTTTTGGGAGTTTTGTGTCGTCGTGGGCAGAAGCTAGTATAAAATAAAATTATATGTTTGAAATAATTTTATTTGATTCCTTAAAATACAAATCATCATTATTTATGGTCATGTCGTATTGACAGTTTCTGTGGCGCTATAGGTTAAATTGGCCGGCTGGGAAACGAAAGTCCACGAGTTCGATCCCCGCATCGAGCTGCGTTTGGGATCTACACATATTAGTTTTGCGTCTGAATGTTATGTGACTGAAAGTCCTTCGAAGTTCACTATATTCACAACACAAGACTAGTATGTTAGTGTGGGGACAGGAGTATGTCTATAACCGTTTGACAAAAAAAAGTAAAGTGGTATTTATGTAACACTAGACGTTTCCCGCGGCTCCGCCCGCGTGCATGTTACTTTTGGAAGAAAAGGTATGTCAATCCATGGAGACAACTTAAGCTATTGCACCTTTCTATGTTTCGCTATCCCATAGGATCCTTTGCTCCGTGAAGAACTAAGCTATCCCACGGAAACTGTACATTTTTCCGGGATAAACTGTAGCCTATGTGCTATTCCAGACTATAATCTATCTCTGTGCCAAATTGCAACGAGATCCGTCCAGTTGTTGAAGCGTGATTGAGTAACAAACATCCATCCATCCATCCAAACATTCGCATTTATAATATTAGTAGGATTTAATGTAAAAAACGTTTTTTGCCAAAATGGTCTCCGACGAACTCTTGAGAACTGCTAATTTTATATTTATGGCTAATGTCGACAATATCATATTGATTTGACAACGTACTTTAGTGTTATAATTCCGGCGAAACTAAATTTTTTACATGTTTATTGCCTTTCTGCTTCTTCTTAGAAAGATTCTGCCATAGATCGTTTACAGAGAGAAGTATTTCAAAGCGCATAATATCTACTTAGATCAAGTGATATATCTAAAAGTAATTCCGCTCAAGAGTTGTGACTGACAAGGTTGATTGATGGCAGTGCCAGCAACAAATTCACTTCGAAATACGTAACTTTAGAGAAAATCTTGACGACGTAATATTAGTTTTATTCATGAGGATTATTTAATGTTAAACCTTTTTATAAACACAGTTGGAAATGTGTATATTACCCAAATCCTTCAGATATGTACATATGCTATTTTTTTACACAAGCCTGGGAGAAGAAATAGCTTTGTGTTTTATGCTAAAATGATGATTTACTATATAAGGTTTTATAAATAACTACATACATACATATACACTCACGCCTATAATCCCCGAAGGGGTAGGCAGAGGTGTAACCAGTACACTCACTTTTCGCCGAATTTCGGTCCCATAATGTGATAGGGGGCGAGCCTATCGCCATACTGGGCACAGGTTCCAGACTCCGGGCTAAATAATAAAAACCCAATATCACTTTACCCGACCCGGGGATCGAACCCGAGACCTCAGCACAGCGGTTGTAACGCATGCGCAATTACAACTGCGCCACCAAGGCAGTGACTGCGCCACCAAGGCAGTCAATAAATAACTAATCTTAATGTAATGTTTGTTTATTCGTTTCTTATACACTGCTATACCGCTTCACCGATTACGATAGAGCTGTGTCACCTTATTGTTTGCACTTGTCTGAAAGTTATAAGCATAGTACAATTAACTAGGTGGTTGGGTGTTCGATTCTCACACTGGAAAAATATTTTCATAGTGCTGGGTGCATTTATTTATTACTAGCTGTTGCTCGCGGCTCCGCCCGCGTAGAGGTCATGTTTGGGAGAAAAAGTATACAATACAAAATACCAATATTCATGCGTTTAACTTAAAAATGACGGATTTTCATACAAACTTACATTCCCTATTTTACCCCCTTCGGGGCGGAATTTCCAAAAATCCTGAAACATATATTTTTTATTTTTAACTAAAATGCCAAATACTAATTTTCATGAATTTAACTTCAAAAATGACGGATTTTCATACAAACTTTCATCCCCTATTTTACCCCCTTAGGGGTGGTATTTCCAAAAACCCTTCCTTAGTGGATGCCTACGTGATAAAAGGTACCTACTGTCAAAATTTCAAGTCTCTAACCCCAGTCGTTTAGGCTGTGCGTTGATCGATCAGTCAGTCAGTCAGTCAGTCAGTTTCTTCTTTTATATATACAGATGTAGAGCACAGTCCCCTACGGTGTCATTAACGTTATCACGCATACGAAGTTGCGAGCAATAGCTAGTAATACACAGAAAAGCACATCACATGTAAAATTTACCTTAAGGCATGGGTGGCAAAACGCACGTAAGTTAAGTGCAGTAAATAAAAATAATGGAAAATATGATAACAAAAGAAAATTACAATTTTAATAATTATAGTGCTTAATCGACTATCATTACATACACCTTCATACAAATATAATATATCTATCTTTACATACACAATTATATTACTTGTCCTGACTGATTTAACAACGCAGAGCCTAAACCGCTGGGGCTACAAACTTGAAATTTTGGCAGTTGATGCATTTTATGTTGAAAGTTTTTTACCTATAAGGGGTAAAATAACAGAAAAATCGGTTGTATGGAAGTTCGTGATCAAAGTAAGAAGCATAAAATTACGTTTACGTGCTTTTGGTTAGAAATAAATGTACACGTATATCGGCGTTTTTCAAAATGTAAGCCCCAAGTGGGTGAGTGGCGTGGCGTGGCGTGGGGTGGGTGACGGTCTAAAGTTTTCTGTCTGTTACGTTTACGAATAAACCAATGAACCAATTTTGATAAGAGTTATGCGGACAAAGGTAACGGTAGGCAGCGGCTTTGCTAACGGTAGGCAGCGGCTTTGCTGTGCCCTGGTATTGCAGAAGTCTATGGGCGGCGGTGACTACTTACCATCAGGTGGCCCGTCTGCTCGTCTGCCTATTGAGGCACTAAAAAAAAAAAACAAAGCCGCGAGCAAATGCTATAATAAATAAATAATATGATAATAAATATAATCTCTACATCCTAAGCGGTTAGGTAGCGGTTGATGCTTGATCCTACGAAACAGACAACCACTTAGGCGTCTCATAATTTAGCGCAGACGGTCATCGGTCTTTATCAGGTATTCAGACTTACGCATACTTTCCAATAAGTAGAACCGCGAATGTAATTTACATATAAATGGTTGTTTTGATTTTCCGTTTGACTTGTTTACCTTAGCTATCTGGAATAACCGCGTGTCATACTACTGAATCTCACACACAAGGTGCTTTGTGACGTCCGTTTATATGTGATAATTACTACCTAAAATTCGATTGAAGATGAAACGGAGGTATATGAATCAATGGGTAATATGATGTTATTAAGATTACCTCTTCCGAAGTTTATCAGTATTCAGTTATGAGTCATTATTCCTTTTATACTTATGACTAAATAAAGCCTTTCCTTCAATGAAATCTTCGTTTACAACTATTCAGCGGGTTAATATTTTCCACTGAATATTTTAATTTGTTCAGAATTATGACTATATACATAATACATATACACTCAGGCCTGTAATCCTCGTAGGAGTAGGCAGAGGTGTAACCAGTACACCCACTTTTCGCCGAATTTATTACGGTCCCATAATGTTGTACCAGGCGAGCCAATCGCCATACCGGGCTCAATTCTAGACTCCGGGCTGATACCTATTGAGTATTTCACTTTACCCGACCCGGGGATCGAACCAGAGACCTCCGCCACCGAGGAAATGACTATACCTAATAAATAAATAAATAACACCCAACGGTCACACACATAGCCCCGACCCCACACTACTTTCAGTCTCACAACACCCAGACCCCGGACACAAATATCTGTCTGTCACACAAACATTTGTCCGGGTGTGGGAATCGAACCCACGGCCTCTAGTTTCACAGCCGGCTACTCGCCAGCTGCGCCACGGAGGCTGTCACCTATAGAGGTTTAAAAATTTGTGGGATGACCTACACCTCGATTTTCATTACCTCCTCATTTTAAGATCTACTATTATTGAAAAGAAAAAAAATAATAGGACATAGTTTTCAAAAAGTGAAATGACAGCCTTCGTGGCGCAGGGTGTGACTAGCCTCGGGGAGATCCGCCCCGACCGGTCGGGCCTTGGTGCGGCATGGGTGCGGTGCCCCGCCAAGGTCGCCGACAAAATTTTAAAGTCAGGCCGAGTTCTGATCGGCTGGGTGGCGGCGCGTGTCCAGCTCCTTGAGCCGAGGCCCATGCGGTGCTTCCGTTGTCTGTACAAAGGACATGTGCGGGCACGGTGCACTGACGAGTGTGACCGTAGCGAATTATGCTATCGCTGCGGTATTGTGGGCCACAAGGCCAAGGGGTGCTCCGCGGAGCCGCACTGCGTAGTCTGCGCAGGTGTGGGTAAGCCCGCGGGACACCAGGTGGGCGCCAAGGCATGTGTCGCCTCCTCCCGCCCTCGCCGCGTTAATCGTGGTCGGGGGTCGGAGGTTGTGACCCAGCCGACAGCGGGTACCAGTGGAGAGCAGATGGAGATCGCCCATTAATATGGCACAACGTTTCCTCCAGGCAAACATTAACCACTGCGCCAGGGCCCAGGACCTTCTAGTCCAGAGCATGGCGCAGTGGTCGATACAAGTGGCTGTGGTCGCCGAGCCTTATTTTGTTCCCCCCAGGGAAGACTGGGCAGGGGACCTTAACGGTTTGGTGGCCGTCATCACTCGGGGCGCCGCCGGCTCCCCACCCTTCGAAAAAGTAGCGAAGGGATCGGGATGTGTGGCGGTTCTGTTGGGGGGGGTCTGGATTGTGGGTGTGTATTTCTCCCCCAATAGATCCCTGGCCGAGTTCGAGCACTTTCTCACTCAGCTAGGGGCCCTAGTGGTGCAAGGCAGTCAGCCTCGCCCCGTTCTCGTTGCCGGCGACTTCAACGCCAAGTCTCTGGCTTGGGGTTCGTCGGTCACCAGCAGGCGCGGCGAGGCCCTGGAGGAATGGGCGATCTTGGCCAACCTGGCCGTCGTGAATCGCGGGTCGGTTAACACGTGCGTGCGGCATAATGGCGGATCGGTGGTGGACCTCACGTTCGCCACCCCAGCTATTGCCCGCCGTGTCCGTGACTGGAGAGTTCTGGAGGATGAGGAGACGTTGTCGGATCACCGATACATTCGGTTCGACGTCGCCTTGTCCCCTAACCCCCAGTCCAGTGGAGGACCGACTGGCCCGCGGTCGGACGGCCCACGTTGGTCGGTAAAACGCCTCGATGTTGAGGCCCTGAAGGAGGCCGCACTGGCCCAGGCGTGGCTCCCTGCACCGGAGGCACTGATGCAGGTCGAGCAGGAGGCGTCGTGGTTTGCGGCAGCGATGTCGCACGTCTGCGACGCGGCCATGCCCCGAGTCCGACGTCGTCCCGAGAAGCGCCAGGTGTTCTGGTGGTCGGCGGAACTTACGCGGTTACGTGTCTCCAGCGTGGCCGCACTTCGTCGCCTCGCCAGACACCGTCGTCGTCGGATCCGACTTTCTGGCGACGAGGACCAGGAGCGGCTGCTCCACGGCCTCCACAGGGAGGCGAAGAGAGCGCTGCGCGTGGCAATAACAAGGGCAAAGTCTGCAGCTCAGGAGGAGTTCCGGGGAACTCTCGATAACGACCCTTGGGGGCGTCCATATCGGGTGGCGATGAGAAGGTATCGCCCCTGGGCGCCCCCACTGACTCAGAGTCTCCGGGGCGATCTAGTTGAAGAGGTCGTCGCAGCTTTGTTCCCTGCCACTGTGAATGTCACTCCTCCAGCGATGGCGTCACACACGTCGACGCCATCGTCGTTAAGTTCGGCAAGGGTTGTTTTGGAGGTTTCGCCCGAAGAATTTCGGGCGGTAGTGCTTCGGCTACGGGGCAAGAAGACGGCTCCAGGTCTCGACGGTATCCCCGGACGTGCATGGGTGTTAGCCGTCGAGCATCTGGGTACTAGGCTCCGTGGCCTGTTCTCCGCGTGTCTGGAGCAGGGCCGTTTTCCGTCTCAGTGGAAAACTGGGAAATTGGTCCTGCTCAAGAAGGAGGGGCGGCCCGCAGAGTCACCATCGGCCTACCGGCCCATCGTGTTGCTCGATGAGGTTTGCAAGCTCTTCGAGCGTATTGTTCACGCTCGCCTCGTCGAGCATCTTGAAGGGGTCGGGCCGGACCTGGCACAGTGCCAGTACGGGTTCCGGCAAGGCCGATCGACAATACACGCGATTTGCGGGTCAAGGCACACGCGGAGGATGCAGTGGCTCGTGGTGAAGTGGTGGTGGCGGTGTCTCTAGACATCGCCAACGCGTTTAACACTTTACCCTGGGCCTGCATAATGGAAGCACTGCGGTACCACGTGGTGCCACCGTATCTTCGGCGCCTGGTGCACTCGTATCTCTCAGATAGATACATAGTGTATCCGGGCGCCAACGGTTGGCACCGAAGAGCGATGGCATGCGGTGTTCCACAGGGCTCAGTCTTGGGCCCTCTCTTGTGGAACATCGGCTACGATTGGGTGCTCCGTGGTACCAACCCCCAAGGTGTCGCTGTCGTCTGTTACGCGGACGACACACTGGTGACAGCGACGGCCAGGTCTTTCCAGGAGGCCACCCTGCTCGCCTCGTTCGCAACCGAACAGGTGGTGGCCAGGATTCGGCGACTGGGCCTTAAGGTGGCCCTCAACAAAACCGAGGCCCTTTGTTTTCACAGGCCTCGGATTCGGCCACCTTTTGGGCTCCACATAATTGTGGAGGGGGTGCGGATTCCCATCGGCTGTAAAATTAAGTACTTGGGATTGATTCTGGACAGCCGATGGGATTTCCGTGCCCATTTTGAGGAGTTGTCGCCGAAATTGGTGCGGGCGGCGGGCGCGCTCGGACGCCTGCTGCCGAACCTGGAGGGACCTAGTAACCCTTGCCGAAATTTATACGCCGGAGTCGTGCGGTCAATGGCCCTGTACGGATGTCCCGTATGGGCCGAGTCCCTGAAAGCCCGCTGCGTCGCCTTGCTGCGCAAACCGCAGCGTTTGATGGCGCAGCGAATAGTAAGGGGCTACCGCACGGTCTCCCACGAGGCGGCCTGCGTATTGGCCGGCACACTCCCTTGGGAGTTGGACGCCAAACTCCTCTCGTCAGCGTTCCTCTGGCGGGAGGAGGCGTCCAGCCGCCGTCAGGAGAGACTGGCCCCGAGGGAGATTGCGGCCCGGTTTCGCAGAACCGCCGTGGAGGAGTGGCATTCCAGGCTGGAGAGCCCGACTGGGGGCTTGAGGGCTGTCGCGGCAGTGCGTCCTGTCCTAAAGAGATGGCTAGACAGGCGCCACGGGGCGCCTACGTTCCGACTGACACAGGTATTAACGGACCATGGGTGTTTCGGTTCCTTCCTGTGTCGGATCGGAAAGGAGGTGTCCGCCGTGTGCCACCACTGTGGCAACTGCCGCGAGGACACGGCCCAACATACGTTGGAGGAGTGCCCAGCCTGGGACGAAGAGCGCAGCGCTCTCAGAGCAGTCGTCGGAGGAGACCTCTCGCTGCCGGCCGTGGTGTGGTCCATGGTCGCCAGCCGGAGGTCCTGGCGTGCGGTGGCCCACTTCTGCGAGAACGTCATCTCGCAGAAGGAGAGTGCTGAGAGGGATCGGGAACGATATGATCCCTCCCGCCGCCAGAGAAGACGTAGGAGGCGCCGGGTTGACGACTGACCGGCGTCTCCCGCCCTGTGGAATGGGGGCGTTTGAATTCCACCACGGTAACCCCTGCCTGTCGTACGAGGCGACTAATAGGGGCCATCGGGGGTCGCGGGCGCGCAGCGGAGGGCTGTTAGCCCGTATCGATGCACTCCCAAATTCGGAGCATCGTGCGACCCCGAGATGGACGGCAGCGCATGTGGTAAGGCCTCGTTCGCTGTCGTTGTTCGGTGCGCGGGGGCTCCTTAGCCCTCCATGGAGATGGGCTGCTACGCAGCACCGCGCAGGGGCGATTCCGGCTGCAATTCTAGCACTCCTTAGAATAAGTGTAAAGTGGTAGAGCCACGCTGTAGACATATTTGTCTACAGCATGAATGGGCCGGCTCGACCGGGGTAGTACCACTGTCTCACAGAAAACCAACGTAAAGTGACAGTTTACTGTCGCGTTTCGTATGGTAAGTGAGATAACCGGAGGCCTATAAAATCCAAATCAAAATCAAATATTTATTGAATCCATGAAATGTTATACATTATTTAGATTCAGTCAATTTTTTACTCGACCGCCAGTTCGGAATGCAGTTTCGCTAGAGAAGAACGGGCAAGAAACTTTAGCGTTGCTCTTTTTCAACATTGGTTAACAATATTTGGTAATACAATTATTAAACAATTTTAATTTAATTACATTAGATTAGAGCAGCTCAATGTGTGTTAAGCTGCCTTATTGCAAGATTGTGAAATAAAACTCATTACAGCACCTAGTGCCGCACATGACCATCGTGAGAGTGAAATCTCGATTTCTTAAAGCAGTTGGTCCTTACTGAAATAGTCTGAGCAGACCAAACCACACGAGCCGCACCCGATCACGAGTAGTGACGCATGTGTCAGCCATCGGCCTCCTCAACCATATTACAGGGAAGAGACCGACCTGGCACATGGTGCCGCAGCAAGCACAGACACTTTAGCGAGCATGACATACCCAGACTAAATACAACAATTAAATACTAAGACAATAATATCATATCAAGTAAAGTCATGTAAGGCATATAAGTTCGCAATGTTAAGCAAATAAAATATTGGCATAACTTAATATATATAACTCTTATACAAACATATAAAGTTCCCAATAATAAGTTAATGACTAACTTCTAAGTAATAGGATAACTTATTCCCAAGCCTTTCGGTCATCTAAATATTCAGAAATTTTGTAATAGGCTTTATTACTTAGTTTTCGTTTAATAGTAGCTTTAAAGCATCTTTCATTAAGTTCTTTAATATGATTGGGAACCTTATTGTAGAAGCGTATACAAAGCCCCTTGAAAGAGTTGCCGATTTTGTGGAGCCTTGTTTTATAACTCACAAGATTATTTTTATTTCTAGTATTTACACTATGGACATCACAAATTTTTGGAAATTGTTGTATATTCTTATGAACATACATTAAATTAGCGAATATAAATTGTGATGCTACTGTCATTATATTAATTTCCTTGAATTTTTCTCTCAAAGAACTCCTAGAATTTAGCGAGTAGATAGATCTTATAGCTCGCTTTTGGAGAGTAAAGATGATATTGATGTCAGCAGCACCACCCCATAGTAGAATCCCGTAGCACATCAAACTATGGAAATACGCAAAATAGACCAACCTAGCCGTATCAGCGTCGGTCAATTGACGTATTTTACTCACAGCATAAGCTGCGGCACTTAATTTTTTGGACAATACAGATATGTGAGATCCCCATTGAAGTTTGGGATCTAATGTTATGCCTAAAAACTTGGTTGTCTCCACAAGACTCAATTTATCCCCATTCATATAAATATTGGCGTCGATCTTTTTGACATTAGGTGTTAAAAATCGAATACATTTGGTTTTCTGACTATTCAATAGTAAATTATTAACGCTAAACCAATGTACTATTTTTGCGAGCGTGTTGTTTACATCGTCAAGAACAGAATTATGTCGGCTTACTTTGAATATTAAAGAAGTATCATCTGCAAACAACACTACCTCACAGTTGTCCCTTATGCAATAAGGTAAGTCATTTATATAAACTAAGAATAGAAAGGGTCCAAGAATTGAGCCCTGTGGAACTCCCATGGTAAGAACAGACCCAGGAGATAATTTTCCATTGACGTCTACACTTTGAACCCTATTACTTAAATATGACTTAAATAACTTAAGAGCAATACCATTAATTCCATAGTGACTCAATTTCGTGACAAGTGTGTCATGGTGTACACAATCAAAGGCTTTAGATAGATCACAGAACACACCCAAAGCATCCCGTGAATCCTCCCAAGCATCAAAGATATTAGTTAGTAGCTCAACACCAGCATCAGTGGTGGAGCGACCCCTTGTAAAGCCAAATTGTTTATGATGCAACATGTTATTCCGAGAAAAATATTTTTGCATTTGCATTAACATAAGCTTCTCAAAAATTTTGCTTACCGAAGGTAGCACAGAAATAGGTCTATAATTATTGGGGTCAGCTGTACTACCCGTTTTAAAAAGAGGAATAATTTTACTCATTTTCAACTTATCAGGAAATATACCACTATTAATACAGGAATTAAATATTACAGCTAGCTGGGGCGCTATAACAGGGATAACAAAATTTAAAATTTTTGTAGATATTCCCCATAGATCACATGTATTCTTAATATTAATTGCTCTTACAACTTTTATAACGTCTGTACTATTAACACATTGGAATTCAAATGAATCTTTACACCTTGTAACATTTTCTAGTAATAATTTTTCTGCTGTGGTTGACGACGAATTTAAATTTTTTGTGGTAGAAACTGGAATATCAGTGAAAAAAGTTTCAAATGCCCTAGCTACATCTATATCAGACTTAATGATTTTATCATCAATTTTTAAGCTAAAATCGGTGTCACGAAGTTTAGCTTTTCCAGTTTCTTTGCTAATTACAGTCCATGTCGTTTTAATTTTATTTTTAGAGCTTTTTATTAAGTCACTTATGTGAATTGATTTGGCACAATGACATACTCTTTTAAACATTTTTGAATAATTCTTAACGTAATCAATAAAATCACTATTATGATTATATGATCTTTGATGATAGAGATCATATAATTTCCTTCTACTGATATGAATTCCTATAGTGGCCCAATCGCTGAAAGTGCAATTCTTGCCTGTAGAAACTGATTTCGATGTAAAAACTGATTTAAACTCCTCACAGAAGGTGCTAAAGAAAGAATTATATAATAAATTAGGATTATTATTATTTAATGTAATGTTAAATGTGTTATTTAATTTACATTTAAATTTCTCTAAGCGGGTCTTTGTTACTGGTATAACAGTGTGTTTTTTATTTGATGTCATCTGGAATTTACTACTAAATGAGATTAATTGTCCACAGTGATCAGAGTCAAGATTATTAATAATTTGTTTATTAAATGGTACTATATCTGTAAAGATATTATCTATACAGGTTGCACTTGTACTAGTTATTCTAGTTGGCTCTGAAAACAAGTGCACTAAATCAAATGACATAAAAAAACTTTTTAGTTTTACAGATAAGGAATTATTTTCTAGTAAATTTATATTAAAGTCTCCACAAACAAGCAATCTCTTATTCGATTTATTTAATTTATTCAATGTTTCTTCAAGTACATATTCAAAATTTTCATATGATGAGGTGGGTGGCCTGTATACACTGATAACAATGAGCTGCTCCAGTTCAATACATGATATTTCTGCAGTCTGCTCCACGGAGAGACTCACTATGTCCTTCCGTTCTTTAAATTTAAGTTTTTTATTTAATATTATAAGTGAGCCTCCACGTATTGCATTTTGTCTACAAAAATGGCTACCAATTGTATAATTATTAAAATTGAACATGAGCTGTTCAGATCTGAGCCAATGTTCTGTTAAACAAAGGATGTCAACATCCTTACAACCCATGAACAATTCCATCTGTAATTCTTTACCTAGTATACCCTGACTATTCTGATGAACTAGGTTTAAGATATTGTTACCTTTAGTGATAAACTTATTCTGAAAAGCAGGTAGAGTGGAATTTATATTTATTAAATTATTATTTTGACTATTATTCTTAATTAATATGTCAATATTCTTGTTTTTATTATGAATGCAAGAGGTGTCCTCTATTGTCTTTTGAACTAATTTAAATTATTTGGGATAGATACACTAGTATTATCCTCTATGTCAAGAATAGGCTGCTCAATAGAAGCAACTTGAATAGCCAAAACCTTGGCTTTGTCAAAAAAATATGGATATAGCGATTTTGCTATAAGTCTTTTTATAAATTTACTATAAAAATTATTTTTAATGTTATACTTACTAGAGTAAGTATTAATGTCTAAAAGTTCTACCTTGTTACAATTATTAACAAGGGTGTCAATACTTAAATTTAACTTATACCTACTATTCTTTTCTGCGGGCGGCAACCTTGTACTACACGGGAATGTGGACATCACAATCTTATCTACTTTTAAAGATGTTAGTAGCTTTAAGTAGTTGGTGAATTTTTGTTTGTCCACATTACCCCTATTACCAATTAAAATTACCAGTGTAGTGAAAGAATAAAATTTATACTTTAAAATACTATCCATTATTTGACTGTAAGTACTACCTGGCATACAATAGTTTATAACTGATTGTCCGGGTTGTGTATTAACCAATTGACCTAGGCCTTTCCCAATATCATCACTAAATATAACTATATTCTTTTGGACATAACTGTTAGATGTTAAGGTACTGTTGGTTCTTAAATTTAAAGATTGTTTTAATGGAGTGTCTGATAACTTTAAAGATGAACATTTAAAATTACTACAATTGTTATTGTTGACTAATGAATTAAATCTTTCCGAATTATAGTTACAAGTGTCAACTAATTCATTTAAAGCCAATATGTGTTCATTAATTTCTTTATTAGAAATTTCATATTTTTTTGTCATAGATTTCAGTGAATCTTCTAAACTAATTATTTCCAATTCTAATTTATTTACTTCTAATTCATATTGGTTTTTATTGTTGTCTATAGTATTTAAACAAGATTGCAACTGTTCCCTCATATTTACTCTATTTTTACTTTGTCTTATTTTTTTTGTAAAATATTTATTTTTATTTATCAATTTATGTGTCTTAGAAATAAATTTATTGATACGTATATACTTTTTCAGTTTGTTCCTACTGCATAACCCTATCCCCTTAAAAGAGTGATTGGCACTGTGTACAACAGTCAAGTCAATAGTAGATGATTGGGGACTATGGTTGTTTGCTGCAAGAACCAACTGCGGAGAGGTTGAAACTAATTCATCAAACAGGCTCTGATTTTGCAATACTGTTTCATTTAGCTTGTCATTTTCTAATTTATTTATTATTCTTTGAGCCTCCTGTAACAGTAATTCCAATTCAGCGGTGCGTTTCAGAGCATGCTCATACTCATCACTGCATCGGCTAAATCCTTCTACTATAGTTTGTAACCTCTCTCGTTCATCTAAACATGTCTCATATTGCAAATGTAATTGGGACATTTCGTTTCTCATTAAAGAATTTTTATCGGACATTTCCAACAGTACCTTTTCATTGTCATCTCTCTCCCTATACAAATCCTCAACCAACTCCTTGGAGGCCTTCAATTATATTCCCCCTTCCCTTCCCTAATCCATATTCCTGTCCTTTAAGGCCGACAACGCATACATGATACTTTCGGTATTGTGGATGTTCATGGGCGGTGGAGATCACTTAACATCAGGTGACCCACTGGCTCGTTTGTCGGACTATGATATAAAAAAAAAAAAAAAAAATACCCCGGGATCGCTCCGCAAGCGCCGAAGAAGGCCACCGCGGGGTTTTAGCTGGTAGTGTCGGGTGGGTTGTATATAGGGGTTAGGGACTCGGCCCAGCGGCATCACGGATAGCCATCATCCGTGCGAGGGGGATGCTGGGTCGTAAGACCGGCTAGTCCAGCATACCCGTTTTCAGCATACATCGGCTACGATTGGGTGCTCCGTGGTACCAACCCCCAAGGTGTCGCTGTCGTCTGTTACGCGGACGACACACTGGTGACAGCGACGGCCAGGTCTTTCCAGGAGGCCACCCTGCTCGCCTCGTTTGCAACCGAACAGGTGGTGGCCAGGATTCGGCGACTGGGCCTTGAGGTGGCCCTCAACAAAACCGAGGCCCTTTGTTTTCACAGGCCTCGGATGCGGCCACCTTTTGGGCTCCACATAATTGTGGAGGGGGTGCGGATTCCCATCGGCTGTAAAATGAAGTACTTGGGATTGATTCTGGACAGCCGATGGGATTTCCGTGCCCATTTTGAGGAGTTGTCGCCGAAATTGGTGCGGGCGGCGGGCGCGCTCGGACGCCTGCTGCCGAACCTGGAGGGACCTAGTAACCCTTGCCGAAATTTATACGCCGGAGTCGTGCGGTCAATGGCCCTGTACGGATGTCCCGTATGGGCCGAGTCCCTGAAAGCCCGCTGCGTCACCTTGCTGCGCAAACCGCAGCGTTTGGTGGCGCAGCGAATAGTAAGGGGCTACCGCCGTGGAGGAGTGGCATTCCAGGCTGGAGAGCCCGACTGGGGGCTTGAGGACTGTCGCGGCAGTGCGTCCTGTCCTAAAGAGATGGCTAGACAGGCGCCACGGGGCGCCTACGTTCCGACTGACACAGGTATTAACGGACCATGGGTGTTTCGGTTCCTTCCTGTGTCGGATCGGAAAGGAGGTGTCCGCTGTGTGCCACCACTGTGGCAACTGCCGCGAGGACACGGCCCAACATACGTTGGAGGAGTGCCCAGCCTGGGACGAAGAGCGCAGCGCTCTCAGAGCAGTCGTTGGAGGAGACCTCTCGCTGCCGGCCGTGGTGTCGTCCATGGTCGCCAGCCGGAGGTCCTGGCGTGCAGTGGCCCACTTCTGCGAGAACGTCATCTCGCAGAAGGAGAGTGCTGAGAGGGATCGGGAACGATATGATCCCTCCCGCCGCCAGAGAAGACGTAGGAGGCGCCGGGTTGACGACTGACCGGCGTCTCCCGCCCTGTGGAATGGGGGCGTTTGAATTCCACCACGGTAACCCCTGCCTGTCGTACGAGGCGACTAATAGGGGCCATCGGGGGTCGCGGGCGCGCAGCGGAGGGCTGTCAGCCCGTATCGATGCACTCCCAAATTCGGAGCATCGTGCGACCCCGAGATGGACGGCAGCGCGGGTGGTAAGGCCTCGTTAGCTGTCGTTTTTCGGTGCGCGGGGGCTCCTTAGCCCTCCATGGAGATGGGCTGCTACGCAGCACCGCGCAGGGGCGATTCCGGCTGCAATTCTAGCACTCCTTAGAATACCCCGGGATCGCTCCGTAAGCGCCGAAGAAGGCCACCGCGGGGTTTTAGCTGGTAGTGTCGGGTGAGTTGTATATAGGGGTTAGGGACTCGGCCCAGCGGCAGCACGGATAGTCATCATCCGTGCGAGGGGGATGCTGGGTCGTAAGACCGGCTAGTCCAGCATACCCGTTTTATTCTTAATCCGCTTCCCTCCGGAGCGGGCGGCAGTAATAAAACGCTTTCCCCGCGACAACAACAAAAAAAAAAAAAAAAGGGTGTGACTAGCCGGTTATAAACGAAAAGTGAGGCTATAACACAAACATTTATTCACCGGTTTACCTCCATAGAAGGGTTATGATGCTATCTCATCTCCCAGTCTCATCGATTTAATCCTAAAAAATTATTTAATATCTGTATATATAAAAGAAGAAACTGACTGACTGACTGATCGATCAACGCACAGCCTAAACGGCTGGGGTTAGAGACTTGAAATTTTGACAGTAGCTACCTTTTGTGACGTAGGCATCCACTAAGGAAGGGTTTTTGGAAATACCACCCATAAGGGGGTAAAATAGGGGATGATAGTTTGTATGAAAATCCGTCATTTTTGAAGTTAAGTTTATGAAAATTTGTATTTGGCCTTTAAGTCAAAAATAAAAAATATACATTTCAGGATTTTTGGAAATTTCACCCCGAAGGGGTTAAAATAGGGGAAGAAAGTTTGTATGAAAATCTGTCATTTTTGCAGTTAAACGCATGAAATTTGGTATTTGGCCTTACAGTTAAAAATTAAAAACACATATTTCAGGGTTTTTGGAAATTCCGCCCCTAAGGGGGTTAAATAGGGTAAGAAAGTTTGTATGAAAATCCTTCATTTTTGGAGTTAAATGCATGAAAATTGGTATTTTGTAGTGTATACTTTTTGTCTCAAACATGACCTCCACGCGGGCGGAGCCGCGAGCAACAGCTAGTATATAATAATAATACTAGCCCTGTATTAAACATTGTCCCACTGCTAGGCACGGGCCTCCTTTCCTAATGAGAGGGGGTAGGCCGTAGTCCACCACGCTGGCCCAATGCGGGTTGGCAGACTTCTCATACCTTCGGAAAATTCTCAGATATGCAGGTTTCCTCACGATGTTTTCCTTCACCGTTAAAGCAAGCGATAATTAACATTTTAATACACACATAACTTTAGAAAAGTCAGAGGTGTATGCCACTTGGGTTTCGAACCTACGACTTTCGTCTTGGCAGTCCGTACCGCAACCAACTAGGCTATCGCTGCTATTGATTTTTAATAAAAATTTATTTATTTGTAAAATAAATTTTGAAAATTGAAATTTTGCTGTGTTGCGGTTCGAACTAAGAAACAAATAGATAATGCAAGCCGGGCATTATTGAAGTTTAATTTAATTGCAAACCACAGTCAATCTGCTCAT
This sequence comes from Laothoe populi, assembly GCA_905220505.1. Taxonomy (NCBI): domain Eukaryota; kingdom Metazoa; phylum Arthropoda; class Insecta; order Lepidoptera; family Sphingidae; genus Laothoe; species Laothoe populi. The sequence continues at coordinate 15,968,590 of HG992148.1, forward strand.
AATATTACCAGCCCTATACACTGTCCCACTACTGGGCACAAGCCACTCCTACTAATAAGAGGGTTTAGGCCTTAGAACACAAGCATAACAAATTAAAATAACAATCCTACCGATGAAATCAAGACTAAGTAGAATTAGGATCAACTTGCAAGTTAATAAAAATATCAAAGTCGCTACTTATTCATACTTATAAAGTCAATTACATGATTAAAATACCACATTTCAAGTCCAGCTTGTAAATAACACTTATGAATCTTATGATTCAAACTGCGTCAGCTGAGATCTTTGTTCGAGTTTGTATGTACGCATGCGTGGGCGTAAAATATTTATTAAAATGAGAATATTAATTTCTCAACTAGTTTACGTAAGGATATAATTTAAATATCGCCCTCTTTAGCCCACATTCATAAGAAATTAATGTGACGGTTCTATTCAGGTCAAAGACAGAGTCGTTGGAGTGTTCAGTTATAGAATAATTTTATTATGACATGGTAAATAAAAAGCAGCGATAGCCTAGTTGGTTGCGGTACGGACTGTCAAGACGAAAGTCATATGTTCGAAACCCAAATGGCATACACCTCTGATTTTTCTAAAAGTTACGTGTGTATTAAATGTTAATAATCGCTTGATTTAACGGCGAAGGAAAGCATCGTGAGGAAACCTGCATACCAGAGAATCCTCATAAGAATTTCGAAAGTATGTGAAGTCTAACAACCCGCATTAGGCCAGCGTGGTGGACTAAGGCCTAACCCCTCTCATTAGTAGAGGAGGCCCGTGCTCAGCAGTGCGACAATGTTTAATACAGGGCTAGTATTATATGGTAAATAGTAGTGTCAAATACAGTTCAAGATATAGAGATAATAGAAAGAAGTTGCGTTTTAGATGTTCAGAATTATCCTGATTTGATGTCTGTGAGAACACCAGATGTTTCAGAAACGCTCTCGCTGGAACGAGCACGGCGGATTTTTCACCATTCAGTCAGGTGCAAATGCGTCTCAAATATCTTCCCAACAACAATCACCAGCCATAACAACAGTAATGTCCATAAGCTTTATTTTTTTCAAACCTCATAAAACATATCATATAAGGACTTAACACCTTTTAATACCTTAATTATGGTTAGTGTTTACTAGCTGTTGCCTGCAGCTTTGCATGCGTTTATCGGTACAATTGCAGATGGAAATCCCATAGACCAAAGCATTATGAGACCTTAATTAATTCGGCGTAAAGTGGGTGTACTGGGTACACCTTTGCCTATCCCTTCGGGGATAACAGGCGTGAGTGTATATATGTGTATGTATGAAATTAACTACTCGGATATTATTCACAAAGTTATTATCTTAGTATCCTACTTGTTAAACCTGATAAAACAGACAAATTAAAAGGATGCAGCTAGTGTGCAACAAGCCTTTCTGCTTGTAATCAGGATTAAACTCAAATGCGATATTTATGCAGAAAATGCAGTTAATGTGATGTTTGAAATTTATGTTTTACATTTGTTGGTACGTTCCGGTAATACTTGACGTACTTACTGTATTTCTGAGGAATTGTTGCGTAGTTATTTACTTAGTTGTTTGTGGAATGATTCTTTTTTTTTTTTATCCTAGCACGGCAAAGTCACCGCACTTCACCTGATGGTAAGCGCAGTACGGTCCAATTAGAGTATCGAGTAGCGAGAGACGATCTATCCCCCGCTACTCAACACAATCATGCCGGCCTGCTCCTTCACACTACGCCATGGGCAAGAAGGTGAAGAAGCGGTCGAGGGTCTATTGTCAGAGTACTTAGAAGGCCGCAAAATGGCCAACATTGTACCCCAACTCTAGACCCCCAAAAAAACCGGATGTACACTGGCTGATCCCGGAACGCGACACACTTGCGTGTGCCACTATGGCGGGTTTTTCACCCTGTGTACGGTGGTCGCTATCCGGGCGGATATGAATATCCTACCACCAGCATTCAATATAAGATGGTCTATAAATAAAACAAAATTACGTTTGGGAGCATCCTAGGTCATGATGACGATTGTAAAACGATCCTCGCACCTAGACCTCTGTTTATATATACACTATATATATACCCACGCCTGTAATACCCTAAGGTGTAGGCAGAAGTGTGACCAGTATATCCACATATCGCCGAATTTCTTAGAGTCCCATAATGTGATAGAGAGCGAGCCTATCGCCATACCGGGCATAACACCAAACTCCGGGCTGATACTGAGTATTTCCAAATAGAAAAACCCAATATCACACGACCCGGGCAGAACCGGAACCCGAAACCTCAGCACAGCAGTCGAGCGCAATTATAACTGCGCCACCGAGACAGCCATCTGTTTATGTCCATATATATTTGCTTCGGGTCTTGTATTCATATCCATGATACAAAACTCGGTACAAGATGAGAATGTAGTTAGGACTATAAAGAAAAAAAAGAAGAAGAAAAGTAATTCTAATGAGAACTTCACATAAACTCAGAGATGGAAATTGTAACTTTAAAACATCTGGTACAGTATCAACCGGTGATAATTATCAAAGTATTATAAATTAATAAATACACCCAACAGTCACACACATAGTCCGGACCAAACACACACTTGTCTCGGTGCAGGAATCAAACGCACGGCCTCTCGTTACACAGCCGGCTACTCGCACGCTGTGCCACGGCGGCTGTTAAACATACTAGATACTGCAAAAGATGTTCTTTACTTAGTGGCTAAGGAGAATAAAACGAATGAATATATAAAAAAATCAATTTCCTATTCCTGGTGGTGGATATTTATATCCGCCCGGATAGCGACCACCGCATACAGGGTGTAAAAACCGCCATAGTGGCCCCCGCAAGTTTGTCGCGTTCCGGGATCAACCAGTGTACATCCGGTTTTTGTCGGGGTCTAGAGTTGGGTTACGATGTTTGACCGTTTTGCGGCCTTCTAAGTACTCTGACACTAGACCCTCAAACCGCTTCTTCACCTTCTTGCCTATGGCGTAGTGTGAAGAAGCAGGCCAGCATGATTGTGTTGAGTAGTGGGGGATAGATTGTCTCTTGCTACTCGATACTCTAATTGGACGGAACTGCGCTTACCATCAGTTGCAGTGTGGTCACTTTGCCGTGCCAAGATAAAAAAAAACTTAAATAAGATGAGGACGGGTATGGGGGTTTTTAATTGTACCGATAAGTTACTAATCATCCATCCCTTACGTCGTTTTCTTATGTTTACCACCTTGGCATTATGTGACTGTTGGGTGTATTTATTTGTTTATTAGAACCTTTTTTTCTCAATGTTTATACATAAAAATATATTTGAAGTTACACCTAACAAAACAATATAAAAATAATATTTACTGTACCGCCTGTATTAACCATGATAAAATAAACATGATGATATGAACTAAATATACATATTGGTGTTGCAAGTGTCCAACGTTTACCATCAGGCGGGCCGCAAGTTTGTTTGCCACAGTCATGATATTAAAAAAATATATTATTATTTAAAATATATAATAGAAATATATTGAAAAATCTGAACTTCTGCTATCGAATAAAAAATAGCACCCATCTCCAGGAAACAGGAAAAAATTTAATGATTTGTTTTCGTAGTGAAACAGTACAAAAATCTGAAAATTTCGGGAACACCCAAAAACTCCGAAATATTTTACTCCTAATTTCGATATTCCTATTTTCCAAATTCCGAATTTCATAATACCTAAGAATTATAATGTCTATTATTAGAAATCACGAAATTTATTTTCCCGAAAGTCGTAAATCCGATTTGTTTGTTTTCCGTTTTTCATAAATCGAAGAATCAAATGCTCGATGGGTCCTCGGTACGAAAAACGACATCTACTGTTATGGAATCCTTTGTGTTAGGTTATGTTAGAACAGTGACCATTATAGCACCAGATTCCCTCTACTGTTAGTTATCAATCAAAATAATTGATCGATCTATTGAAACTCGGTATTTTGAGAATAGTAATTACAAACGTTAGGAATTTCGGAATTATAAAAATAGGGTAAATGATAAATCGGAGTTGTTATCTTAGGATTTTTGAACCATTCGGAATTATGAAAATCGATATTTGTGTCGTTCAGAATAAAGTTTTTCGTTTTTTTTATACCACAATGGTGGCAAACAAGCTTACGGCCCGCCTGATGGTAAGCAGTTACCGTAGCCTATGGACGCTTGCAACACCAGGAGCTTCCCATGCGCGTTACCGACCCTTCAAAAACCTATTTACTCCCTTCTTGAAGAACCCCATACTGTAGTCCCTTTGGAAAACCTCGGTAGGGAGCTCATTCCACAATCGGACCGTTTGCGGTAGGAAATTCCTCTGAAACCGCGCTTTGCGCGACCATTTAGGTTCGTATTTATGTAGTGTACCCAAAAATTGCACATCAAATAATTGAATGATTTTTACTCCTTTAAAACGCAAAAAAATAAAACCAGAGATTGGGGACCGAGAGTGTACCACGACAGTTTCATATTTCATTGCTTGTAAGGAATTCCCAAACGAATGACCGGACCCGGACTTTGTTTCTCCCATTACAGAAACATTTGGCATTAGCATGCTTAAATTCGTACCACTGATGCTCAGATACAAATATTAAAGTCCTGGATGAGACGTTATTAATATTGCAAGGTTAATGTCATTTTAGTACATAATAAAAAACGAATTCTGCTTTACTTTTGGAGAGCTGTCAACAAAGATAGATGGTGAACTTTTATCGGTTACATAATAAATGTTGTGTTTTAACCTATTTTTACTATGAACATTTATTTAAATAAAGCATTTAAACGTTTTGTTTTATTTATATAAGTAAGAAATATATTATATTTTATTGCATAATCTATCAATAGTTAATTTAATTCATGTTGTTTGAGATGTTGTTATGAAAAAATATATTTTAATAACACATTTTCATTCTAAAATTAAAACGCTATTATGATCTACGTATTAAGTATAATATAGGAAATATCTGTCAATTAATAATCGAAATATTTTAAAGAATAAATAAGCATTGAAGTCCATGCTAGATTGTCATCTTAGAGTAGTGTTAAATACTTTAAGATTGTCATCTCCATTTTTAGCCCACAGTAACTCACTTCTGTGTATGGGCTTTCCCAATGCACCTCTTTTTTTCGCGTTCCTGGGCCTCTTGCATCCGGGTGACCTGACCCCCAAATTATATTTTTCTTTTTTAATGGCATCCCGGAAACGGAAAGATCATATAACAAACCGAGACAATACGACCGCAACATTTGAGGTTAAGAATCCATGCACTTTATGCATATACTTGCCGAAGCAACCTACCCGCTGTTCAGTGTTCTGGAATCATAAATCACGCATTTATTTCGTGAGGCACGACCGGTTGCGGCCGCGGGACGTGCTTATCTGTTATTTGCAGAACGTTACACAGCCCAGGAGGGTTACTCTTGATACTCGATTCCAATTTAAAATTGGGATTGGGTTCGAAAACTGTACAATTGGCACTCTTGAATGCAACACCAGCGCACGATTTAACTGAATACGGCGGAATTTTTAGTAACAAAATGAAATAGAGTATTTACGATCGCTATTCTTCAAGAAGGGAGTGAATAGGTTTTTTTCGGCAACGCGCATGTGATGCTCCTGGTGTTGCAAGCGTCCATAGGCTACGGTAACCGCTTACCATCAGGTGGGCCGTATGCTTGTTTGCCACCATCGTGGTATAAAAAAAATAGAGTTCATATATCTTCTAGATTGGAATTGTAACTGTATGGAGTTCGAGATTGGAGTTGATTTCTAGAGTAGGCCTACTGGCTGTTTTCGGTAACATGTTGATAAATATTGGAGTAAAATCGCCTATAATAGCACCGCTCCAATTCAAACACTAAGTTTGTGGATGATGGCCAGCAATGTTTGCAAATTATTGCTCACTCGACTGAAATTACAGCTCTCGGATGTTCGCCGGTGAATGATGTTGTCGATGGCTCATTAATCACGTTTCCATAAAGCATGGAGTGTTTATGGTTTACTAAGGCCAGTATTAAGTAAAGAGGACGTCAATGAATCATAGGGGCCATGCAATTTGCACTGTCTGTTTCAGTTCTCGTTACAGATGGAAAATAAATTCATATTCAGATGTTAGAGATCCAGTGGACGTATAGAAATGATTGCAATAGATTTAAATGTAAACGATTTTTTTAAGTTGTTTAATATAGATGAATAAGCTGGCACTATTATTGACCTGGGAGAAAATAATAATAGTGACTCAGGCTAATATTATTACTCTTTAATTCTACGTTAAACTAATAATTTACTCCACTTTTATAAATATATGCTTATTTAGAATGATATCAATACCATAATATCGATGGGTGAATGTAGTTAGACTCTTGCGTAACATTCCATTACAGTTCCTCTTATAGTACTTTTATTCATTATAAATTTACCTTATATTGTTCTCCACGTCAATAAACTTAGCCTAACTTAATAAAAATCTAACCGAGTCGTGAGCCGCAAAATTAGGAATAATACTGTCTCTCGCTACTTGATACTCTATCTGGACGGCATTGCGCTTACCATCAGGTGCAGTGTGGTCACTTTGTCGCGCAAGAATAAAAAAAAATTGAATATGCCGTGAAATTGTAACAAGAACCAATTTTATAAAATGCCAATGTTTTATTGAAATATACAAATAATATTAGTAGTTTTAAAAACAAATTGCATAAAAACCGGTATCATCTTTTATATATTATTTAAAACAACTTATACTTAAACTATATAAATGCCATCAAGTCATAAAACTAAATTCTCGGCACCGAAACAAATGTTCGTGATCCACAAATATTTATTTTAGGTCTGGGTGTCACACCGAAAGTCTCTCGTAGTTCCTTATACCCACAACACAACACTCGCATCTTAGCGAGAAGCCTCAGTGGCGCAGCAGAAATGGGAGGTCGTGGGTTCGATTCCCGCACCGAGACAAATGTTTGTGTGACAGACAGATGTTGTGACAGTGTCTGGTTATTGTGTGGGACTGTAGTCCCTCGTAATTCTTGATACCTACGATACAGGTTTGACCTAGTGTGGGGTCAGAAATTAAGTGTATTAAAAAATATATTATACTAGTGTTCCCGGGCAGACGTTATCCTGCCAAAAAAGGCCTTCTTTGTGGGCCGAATTTTCGTGGAAAAAATAAGATATAGACATATATGACACAAGATGATAGTATCTTAATATCGAGTTTGAACTATATGTATTCCTGTTGATTGTAATAAGTTTATAATTTACTATTACAATTTATAATTTGAGGATCTCAGAGAAGGCGAGGAGACAGATAGTAATAATAATTAAGTAAACTGATAGATAATTAAGACGCCTAAGTGCCGACCGCACAGGCACATTCTGTAAACAAGGAACGCATCCATCAACTGAGCTTAATGGCTTATCCAAATCAATTAGAAACTTCAGGCTCCCGTGGATATTATTACCTATTAGCTATTGCCTGTAACTTCGTATACACGATGTTATGATTATGTTTATCTGTACTACATCGGGTAAAAGTGATAATGAGTATTTGTATCACGAAATACTCAGTATAAGCCCGGAGTCTCGAATTGTGCCCGGTATGGCGATAGGCTCGCCCCCTATCACACCAGGGGACGGTAATAAGCTCGGCAAAATTTGGGTGTATTGGTTACACAACACACACTTCTGCTTACCCCTTTGGGGATTACGCACATGCGTATGGTACCGTGAGAGGCTGAAATCCGATAAAAAGGTATTTTCGGTTTTCCTGAATTGTCTAATTGTCCGGACAACTTTTCCAATTTCCCTTTCGCTAAAAACCATTTACTAGCATTAGTGAAATTATTTAAAACATAAAAAAGCGTGTAATAGCCAAATTGATCCAACCATTCCCAAGTTAGTGACGAACAGCATTTAATTTGTAGCCTGTTTTGTATCCCACTGCTGGGCAATGGCCTCACCTTTATTCTTCCATTTAATGAGGTTTTACAGCTCTCGCCATTGTTTCTCGCAAGGTTTTTTGTAGATAATTGAATGCTGAAAAAGGACCAATGATTGTTAATCAAATAAATATTCTACATAGGATGCAGGCGAAATAAAGCTTAAAAATCTATTTTTCCATATTAAATCTATGGGATTTTTTTAAATTTGATGATGGACCTTTTAAAAATTAATAACTAAAAGCTCAAATTTTTACAGAATTTTGTCTATTTGAGAATTTAACATAAAGTTTCGTTTTTGAGAGAATGGGGGTCGCCTCTTGGAAATTCTGAAGATCTGAGAATCTCTGGTCTGAGATTGCATCTTGGATCATTGCGCGGATTTCTGTAGGTTGGGAAGCGAAAAGAAACTATATCGTCAGCAAATCATACTTGAGAAGTGGTAGAGCCACGCTGTAGAAATATTTGTCTACAGCATGAATGGGCCGGCTCGACCGGGGTAGTACCACTGTCTCACAGAAAACCAACGTAAAGTGACAGTTTACTGTCGCGTTTCGTATGGTTAGTGAGATATCCGGAGGCCCAGATTCCCCCTTCCCTTCCCTAATCCCTATTCCTGTCCTTTAAGGCTGACAGCGCATACATGACACTTTTGGTGTTGGGGATGTTCATGGGCGGTGGAGATCACTTAACACCAGGTGACCCACTGGCTCGTTTGTCGGACTATGCTATAGAAAAAAAATACTTGTTAATCTTTTGTCACCGATAGCGATGCCCTTCTGTACCCGTGAGGTTGCAAAGGTCTTAAAAAATTCGTCAAGTGTGCTGGTAAATGTTTGAATGACAGTGGATCTCCTTCTTTTTCTTTCTATTTTGAAAGATGGTCTTGGTTCTTGGATTTTAATAGTAGCGGTGCTGATGTTATAGATATATTTTGTCAGAAGCCGTATGTATGTTGTTTCTATACTTTTTCTTTCATTTATATATGTATATGTATTTATTGCATACATGCTTAAAATCAAATAGTAATTAAATCTATCATTTAGAATCTCCAATAAAAAAACTTGAATTGGGTTTATTGTGTGATGGCTAGTTTTCGGCGCCACCATAAAATTAATTTTATTAGTTAATACGTACGTGTAAATTAAATAGAATTACGTTTCATCATAATATGAAAATATACTGTATCGGTTAATGTTCATCCACACTATTATATAAGTGAGAAAAATGCAATGACAAAGATGTATAAATTGATAAATAATAGTGGTAGAACAACGCCGTAAATATTTTTGTCTACAGCATGAGTGGGCCGGCTCGACCGGGGTAGTACCACTGTCTCACAGAAACCAACGTAAAGTGACAGTGTACTGTCGCGTTTCGCATGGTAAGTGAGATATCCGAAGGCTCAGATTCCCCCTTCTGTTCCCTAATCCCTATTCCTGTCCTTTAAGGCCGATAGCGCATACATAATACTTTCGGTATTGTGGATGTTCATGGGCGGTGGAGATCACTTAACATCAGGTGACCCACTGGCTGGTTTGTCGGACTATGCTATAAAAAATAATCTATTACAAAACTAATTGTGTACACATATACCCAACACAGTAGCAACGAATTTGAATTAAAGTTAAAATGAGTATTTATTACAAGAGAGACTACAACCCACTGGTGAATATGAATATTCTAAATAAAAATGAAGATTTAGCTGGTGGTAAGATATTCATATCCGCCCGGATAGCGACCACCCTACACAGTGTGAAAAACCCGCCATAGTGGCACACGCAAGTGTGTCGCGTTCCGGGATCAGCCAGTGTACATCCGGTTTTTTGGGGGTCTAGAGTTGGGGTACAATGTTGGCCATTTTGCGGCCATCTAAGTACTCTGACAATAGACCCTCGACCGCTTCTTCACCTTCTTGCCCATGGCGTAGTGTGAAGGAGCAGGCCGGCATGATTGTGTTGAGTAGCGGGGGATAGATCGTCTCTCGCTACTCGATACTCTAATTGGACCGTACTGCGCTTACCATCAGGTGAAGTGCGGTCACTTTGCCGTGCTAGGATAAAAAAAAAGATCCCTCGTAATACAATGAAATAAACAAAAGTTGCTGTTGATTTCTAGATCAAGATTAAAGGACACATCAAACATTTTGTATGGTATAATCCTATTAATTATTTTCAAAAAAAAAAAACGTAATATTTTGAGGACTAACTTTATTACTTTAATACCATTTTATGAGAGCAATAAATGATTTCCTAATTTGGATTATTGTCTTATTGTTATACTTGAAGTAAAACCAATCAGGTATTGTTTTGGAATATCTCGAATTTTGTGTTTATTATAAAGCGGTGTTATAAGTTCAGAGAATAGAATTTTGCAAAGAAAAGTTTTTTAATGTCAAAAGTACACCGACTTCAATAAAAATAAAATTTTGCGTCCCTATGGAATTTGAGGGTTGCCCTAATTTTTTCTGAGATCCCATCATCAGATCCTGACCTGGTGCCAATGGGACCACCTGGGAAGTATACCCTTTGAAACAATTTCTCGAATCGGTCCAGGCGTCTTCGAGTAATCAGCGAACATACATAAAAAAAGATTCGGACGAATTGAGAACCTTCTCCCTTTTTTGAAGTCGGTTAAAAAAGCAAAACGATTGCATTTACCACATAAGATACATAATATGTCAAAATAGACTAATAACTAAAATATGCCGATTTCGGTACTGTTCAATCAGCCATTCGGTCAAGGCATTGCCAATTTATAGTCAAGCAGGATGTCATATTTAATTATTCTTGCGTCAAAACTATAACAATTTACATATATGGTACGTCAATCTAACTCGTAACTGGAAAACTTCTTCCTTGATACGTTGATATATTGGACCAGAACAAATATTTTTTTTATTTTACTAAAATGCCACCAAAAACAGAGCATCGGAATGTGATATTTAACATTTTATGACTCACTGGTTTCTAGCCGTGTTGTGAAACGGTTTTATGATATTTATTTCATAAATTAAGGAATGATGGACAAAGCAAATATATCGAAAGTAGATTAATAACACTGCCCTAGATTTCTAGATCCTACCAATTTATGTCAGAAAAGTAATGGTCTGTCAAAGAAACGTTAAATTTATGTTTTAATATAAAGAATCATAAATGAGAATTTTTACAAGTTATAGGAATGTCGTCTTTACTTAATTTTATGAAAACAAAACACAAACACACAGGAATGTTGACGAAAATGTAACGCCCACGTTTGAATAGATTAGGCTTGTTTTTATATTTGCTCCAGTTTTGAATGGTTTTATTGGCCGACTATTTATTCTTCTATATTAATACGACGCATATTTTCCATATTATTATCCTACTAATATTATAAATGCGAAAGTTTGGATGGATGGATGTTTGTTACTCAATCACGCTACAACGGCTGGACGGATCTGGTTGAAATTTGACACAGAGATAGATTATAGTCTGGAATAGCACATAGGTTACTTTTTATCCCGGAAAAAATTACAATTCCCGTGGGATAGTTTAGTTTTTCACACACTCATTTTTTACATAGTGGTAGTTTAGGGATCGGAAAATGACATAGGCCGCTTTTTATACCGGAAAAATGCACGCATCCTATGGGATAGCAAAATATAGAAAGGTGTAATAGCTGATGCCTCCATGGATGGTATACCTTTCCTTCCAAAAATAACCTCCACGCGGGCGTAGCCGCGAGCAACATCTAGTTTCATAATAAAAGTTATGTTGTGATAAGAAGTTTCCAGATGGTATAATTAAGGGTATCACGGTCGAATGTGTATCAAATGGATTTCTTGCTCAACACGGTCCTCATCTAAAATTGAAATAACAGGCAGAAACTTGTTGACTATTCTTATTTATTTACCTTAGTTATTAATTTATAGCCCATATTTTTCGACGAGATTTTTTTTCTTTCCATTATTCATATATTTAGCGGTTAAATTGAACATTAGGAATCCGGCAGTCGCGAAATCACCAGAACAATAAGTACCAACATGTTTCTCGAACAGACAATAAATTTGAACAGAACACATTCACTTAAGTGCAAGCATTACATGCTGCTTTTATGTAGTTCCTTTAATAAATTTGACGGTATCACTATATATTATTACGTTAATATCCTTAAGTATTGTTTAAGTCAAGGTAACATCATTTCGTAGGTCCAGTTTTATCTTGCTTACTCACATTTCTTCGTACATACACGGCTAGACGGAGGTCATCGGAATTCGGCGGCCTTGCGCGGTCGCCGACCAAAGATGACACCACGACCCACGACATTTGGTTTCCAACATCTCGTTTTGCTAATAAACGGTCAATGCGATTCTACAATCTACTGCGACGGTTTAAGGTATAATTTTCAATGAATTCTCTATAACATCTGGTATATAGAGGCATGGGTGGAATTTTGCATATATAATATCGGACCGACAACATATATTACAAATTGGAGCACAGAAAATCATTCTGGAAAACAAATTTTAAGTGTTTACATAATTTGCGACGTATATGATTAGGATTTTACCAAAAGCATGACGAGCATGTTTTTAGAACGTTTTTTTAGTAGGTATCTATTTTTATAAGCATAAGCTATTTCGAGATGAATTGAATCCATATTAGTATCATGTTGTTGGTCACACGTGTTACACGTGGTATCATGGGCAATTTATATCGTTTTCTGGCCTAGACATTAATACATGTTCACAGTACTAATGGTCCTTACTGGCACTTGTTTATAATAAAAAAACATGTTTTATTCTTCATACCTACTTATTAAAATTCATATATCTGTCTTGTGCATGATCGAAATCAGAGATATTAAAATTTAAACCGCAGGCTTTTCCCAATAAAACGTCCAACCAACTGTAGGTAACATACATAAATTTGAGAAATTATAAGCAACATTCCGAACAAAATTAAAGCCATTAGTCAATGTAAGGATGCAGTTAGTTACTTTCGTCCTGTTTAATACATCTACTTACGTTCTAACGGACTATGAGCCGAGTGCATAGAAATGTGTGTTAATTTTATTATTCATTTATTACTAGCTGTTGCTCGCGGCTCCGCCTGCGCGGAGGTTATATTCGGGAGCAGAAGTATACAATCCAAGGAGTTGTCTTCTGCACTGAGGCACCTGTAGCGATTGTCCAGCCTCTCAGGTGTTGTGCCTGAATCTTGAGATTGCATCTAAAGAATACCCCATAAGTTTAACCTCACTTTCCCCCTTTTAGGGATGATTTTTCAAAAACGTTGAAACACGTATTTCTTTATTTCCTACCAAAAGCCTAAATATGAATTTTCAGATCCCTAAGTCGAGGAGTTATGGATTTCCCATACAAATTTTGAACTTCTATTTGACCCCTTTCAAGGTTGTTTTTTGAGAAAAAAGATAGCCTATGTCCTTCTCCAGGATATAATCTATTCTCTTACCAAATTTCATTACAATCCGTTCAGCCGTTTAGTCGTGAAGAGGTAACAAACAAACAAACAAACAGAGTTACTTTCGCATTTATAGTATTAGTATGGATTAATTTTCATCTGTGCCACAGAGCCCGTGATTGATACAATATGTCTTGATTTTGACGTACGTCAAATTGTAAACAAATCATAGTAATCAATATTTACAGTTAACGTAGTATCAGATAATAATTGACCCATTCTAACAGCATATCATGATGGTGTCTATGATTGATACTTATTTCTCATAACTGTTTTGTTTATTTATTTGAAGTTGCGAGCTTAAGGCAAAAATAGGACATAGATGTTTTCTAAGGTATTAAATAAATTCAACTATACAATTGGTAACCATAGTAGGTGCAAAGTATATGCTGCTGGGCACGAGCCTTCTCTACTAATGAGAGGTGTTAGACCTTAGTCCACCACGCTGGCCTAATGCGGCTTCGTAGACTTGACATACCTTCGAAATTCTTATGAGAATTACGAATGTATGCACGTTTCCTCACGATGTTTTCCTTCACCGTTAAAGCAGGCGATAATTAACAATTAATAGACACGTAACTTTAGAAAAGTCAGAGATGTATGCCATTTGGACTGGTTTCGAACATACGATTTTCGTCTTGACAGTCCGTAGTCCGTACCGCAACCAACTAGGCTATCGCTGTTTTTTGGTGCGAAGTATAACACGTTCAAATCTGAACTACTCACGAAAAACGTAGAGCAACAAGTCTGACAAATGGTCATCACGGCATGAACGTAGTACATTGTAGTATATTATAAAATATAGAAATTATTGTAGATATGCATATTAATCAAATTTATAGCGATACATTTGGAATCATTAGCCTGCACAGTACAATATATTAATTGTATTTAATTAAGCGAGATTTGGTCATAACCATAATAATTGGTCATAATTTTATAAACGCTGTAAATTTGTATCTAAACAAATAAAAAAAAGGATGTGCGTATTGTGAAATATAACCTCTAATGTACTGTTACCGAAATTACAGTTATAGTAATAGTTAAAAAAACAATTATGTCGATTAAGTATGTTATTCTTTGGGATACACGCGTGTTTAATTCATAAAATGTCTAAACTGTTTATGTTACCTGAAAAATATTAATAATATAATAATACTAGCCCTGTATTAAACATTGTCCCACTGCTGGGCACGGGCCTCCTCTACTAATGAGAGGGGTTAGGCCTAAGTCCACCACGCTGGCCTAATGCGGGTTGGCAGACTTCTCATACCTTCGAAAAATTCTCAGATATGCAGGTTTCCTCACGATGTTTTCCTTCACCGTTAAAGCAAGCGATAATTAACATTTTAATACAAAAATAAATAAAGTCATTTAATATTTCTACAGCCACTTCAATCCTATTCTATCTCCAATAACAGTTCTAATAGTTGCTTTCTAACAGAGACAAGAGTTGTAAATTTAACGATACATATCTCCAACGATTTATTATGATAGGTTGGCAATGATAAATGGTATTCATTAATATTATTGCCAAGAAATCGGGTATTGTCCAACTTGACACTGATAATAGAGATGCTCACCGTTAGTTTTGTGTCAATTTAAGTACACTCGAACTTTTCGTGCACAACTAATCTATGCTGATTTACACCGTTAGCTGTCATCGGAGCGTAATGAAAATATCAAATCACATCATCTGATTCACATATTCTTGTAACGATGACTTGTCAATGATACTAATTCGGGACGTGTCCAGAATGTATTAATATATGATTATAAGTTCAAGCAAAGCATGTGAATTGTGCAAAATCTTCTATAATAGCAATATGTTCACGAGGCGATGTTATTTCAAATATAATAAGAACTATATGGAGGGTAGAAACATTGCACTATACTTGCGTGACGACATACAACTCAGTCCAGCCCGTGACCATGAAATCTTTCGAAACGTCGGGATTAAAAAAGTTTAATAAGCCGCGATAGAATCCGTAAAATTAGTTTCATTATATATATTCGCGTAAACATAAGAAACTATTAAATATAATAACATTCACAAATTATTTTTATGTGTCTAAATAAAGTCACGATCGACACAGGATCAGGTAAGGTATCGTGGTGACTCCGCCGTTCTCAATAACCGAACGAACGCCATTACCGAAAACAGGAATGTTCAAGAATGTACGGAATGTACCCGGCTATTAATTTTGTTTCGCGGGCGGATGTCGGCGTCAGCGCAGGCGCCAGCGGCGGTCGCGACGCGTCGCCGAGCTTAAAATATAACCAGAGCCTTATGTTGCACCCGGCCAAAGAGTAAACATCGTATAATCGATTCTGTAGACGGACCATTTGGTGACATATCGATAATATACCACATTCCATTCAAACCAGTCCATATTGATCGCATAAATTTATACGAATATTAGCATTTTCCGGCGGTTTTGATATGTATATTATTATTCAAACGTTTTTGTGATTAATAGTTGGCTAAAACACGTATATTTAATTGATTTTCGTGAATCTGTCACGACTGAATCATATAGATTCTAAAATTAAACAATGTTATTCTCCGTAAACATTATGTTGTAGGTTTTTAATTTTACTAATTATATTTATAACCCTAATCCGGATAGTACAATTTTATTGTAAAAATTCTAAAATGTCAATGACGTAAGGAACATCACCCAATGGCAGAACACAAATTGCATTTCATTTTTAACATGTAATATCAATTTTAAATGGATAATATTATGCTGGACTTGTAGGCAATTAAATGTTTAATGCATTCCAAATCGATACTCATTAATTAAACATCGCGCAAACGAATACATGCGAAAAAGATACAACTTTAACATATGAATAACAAATTATCTCAAGGTATAAATCGATGCGTTGCTTTGTCCCTTAATTATTACAAAAAAAATCGCATATGTTCAAATCTAACAACTAAACGGATTGTGTTAACGAAATTAATAATTGATATGTCAATTAATTTAACAAATAGACGAACACCAGCGAGAATTACTAACTGAGGTCGTTCATTGTTAACTCTTGGAAATCACTCCGTTAACATTGAAAGAGCGGTTAAAGTTGAGCTTAGTTTTCACTGTGGATAAAAATAAATAGTCTTCTTTATTTTTAACTAGGTGTTGCCCAGTGCTCCACTTGCATTATAAGACCTTCGATATTATATTATTAATATTAAGGGTAGATAAATAAGTAGGCAAAGATGTTCACATTTGTGAACCGTTACTATAAGCGAAGACTTGTGATTGGTTATGTGTGTACTAAATGTTACTCAAAGATATGTTTTATGATCTTTTACCCATTCCTTTACCATTACTTTAGAGGTGATGCGTTCATAAATAAACGAACAGAAAGATTATACTAAAAGTGATAGAAATATATTTTTTGCTTATTTTTTTCTTTGTAAACATTATGACGATTTTTTGTTAGAACGGTACCACTAATAAGGACAACCCAGATAAATCATTCTCGATGATGACAATATTCCGATAGAGTAAAATAAATACAAACAAGGTTTAATCCAAAAATATATAACTTACGTATCAGAATTTTCATCTAAGTTCTAACTCCAACCTTCCATAGGTCATTGCTCCATCTCATTTGGGGTCATCCCACGCGCTAGTGGTCCAAATACGTACATTATTGAACTTATAAATTCTAAAAATAAATTGACCTTTGTTGCACTTTGGTGATGTAGCCAAGGTATTGTGGCGTATTTTCTTTAAAACTTGGATGGTACGTGATATATTTGTACCTTACTGCACAGTGACCAAAATGAGCGAGCTTACTTCCCGGGCAGTGTAAATTAATGTTTGGACTAAAGAGACCTTTGAGTCTGTTTTCGCATTTTTTTTCAATGTCCGGTTGGAAATGATGATTCAGCTTAAGAACATGTAAAAGTGATATTTACTAAAGATCGTTGAATTTCAAAAATATTGGATGTTAAATCAAATAATTTATTTTGTAACTTAGAAGTTACAAAATAAATTATTTGATTTGACGCCCACTATTTTGGCAACGGTATCTATTATGAACTGTACTTACAATAAAAAACAGTGTTTGAGGAAGGTATTGTTAAATAAATTTATTAGTCGTAAATAATATGTTCTTTGCTACTCAATAGTATGTACTCAGTCTTATTGAACACAGGAAGGCATCCGTAAACATGTCTATTGAAAGACCTCAATGTCATTGTTTGAAGGGATAAGTCCATGGTTCAAAGAAACTTCCACTCCGATAACACTTTACGGCGAATTTAAACCACATTCATTTACATACGTATACACTCACGCCTGTAATACCCGAAGGTAGCCAGAGGTGTAACCAGTACACCCATTTTTGTCCGAATTTCGATCCCATAATGTGATAGGGGGCGAGCCTATCGCCATACCGGGCACAAATTCCAGACTCCGGGCTAATACTGAGAATTTCTAGATAGAAAAACCCAATATCACTTTACCCGACGGTGGGGATCGAACCTGAGACCTCAGCATAGCAGCCGTAACGACTGCGCAATTACAACATGCCACAGAGGCAGTCAACATTCTTATCATACAAATAATTATTCATCACGTAATGTAAGGATTAAGCAAAGATTTTATTCATATAACATTGAAATATAAGAAAGTATGCAAAAGAAACGTTACATAATGTAATTGAGCTGACCAAAGATTTCCTACGGAAAGAATTTATGCTCAAAGTTTTGAATTTAGTTATTTTTCATAATAATTATTTTCATTCTTTAAAAATATACATTTCTAAACAATAGAGTTGTTAAAGTAGGCAGATACCAAACGTGACTTTTTTATATCTTTGAGCATAATTCACCTTCCTTAAATGTAAGACCAACCTAAAATTTCACAGGTGATTGGATTTTGATTATTTTCAAAAATATGTTTAAAATCCAAATTTTAGAGGGTAAAATGAAAAACTCGTCCACGGAAAAGCAAACGCATCGTCATACGAGTTTTTTTGTGAAATAAAAATATCAAGAGTAAGTTTTCCGAAGATTTTTTTCTATCTTATATTAAAACCAAAATAAAGATAAGACGATGACCAAATATAGATGCGCATTCCGACCACAATATGGGCGCAGCATTTTATTTGTTATTATTAACTCAAACTTTATGGGTGCATCCATAAAATCAATCGGATCTAATTATTAATTTATAGCTTATTGGCCGATATTACCAAAAACATATTGTACAGGTCAATGATATTGTTTGTCGATAGGGTAACTACCTCAAGCTTATTCATATATTGTTTGGGTGTATGTAGGTGCCGTAAAAGATCTGTAATAATTGACCACCTATGGTCTATTCGTTCGTGTTGCATATTTTGAAATATAAAAAGTTTTATTTTAATTAATTATGATTTTTAATTCAACATCATTTCTAGTCATATGTATGATTGGCTCCGTGGCGCAGTGGGTAAGAAGCCGGCTATTAGTGGTCGCGTGTTCGATCCCGCGCTGAGACAAATGTTTGTGTAATATTCAAGTATTTGTTTTGGATATGGGTGTTGGACGATAGTCCGTGGTTGCTTTTGTTATTAAATGTACCTATCCATATATTTATAGGAACCGCCTTCAAGGTTTCAATTTATCACTTTTTTGTGGGTATTATTATTTTATAGATTAACTATCTATAAAAACGATCACTAACAGACACAAGATTCACTTCTTATAATACAAAGAAATAGCGATTTTCTGCAAATGTCAGATGTGGGAAGGGATTGGATGTTTTATAAGTATAAACAGAATAAACTTTTATATCTTCTATATGATCTGAGAGATAAATATCCTGTGTCTTTACTTGGAAGTACTAAGATCTCTTGGTATAATATTATAGTATGTAAACCGCAGAGTAAAATAATGAGAATCGATTTTCAATAACCTTAGTTTATTTAAGAATGCGGATAGTATAGTATTAAGTCAAAGTCTTAGGAGAAATAATAGGTAATAAATAAATAAAGTAAATAATAATTGGTTTTTGAAGGGTCGGCAACGCGCATGTGATGCTCCTGTTGCAAGCGTCCATAGGCTACGGTAACCGCTTAAGGCGGGCCGTAAGCTTGTTTACCACGGTGGTATAAAAAAAAGAAAGCTTATCTCATATAGTTAAACTATAGAATTTACAACGAATATAATATTTACATGGGATGTAAGTGGGCGCCAACGACCTACTGCCCTTATTGTCAACCCCACCTGCCAGCGGTGCATCCTGCTGAACAACGGACGGGGCTCTGGCGACCGACAGATGGCGGTATAACCATCCCAATGATCCTGGCTCAAATAGCCCTGACTGGCTACGGGCAGCAGCGTAACTGGTGCGAAAGGCCAGGCACTGCGATCGCCAACCCGCCTGCCAAGCGTGGTGATTACGGCAAAACCCCCCCAATGAAACGAAACACAAAAATGCAACGGCCCCCAGTTCCCGGCAGCCTTTCTATCCCTGGCCACGGTAGCGGCCACGGTAACGGTAAGGCAGGGGGTGCTAAGAATCCCCGGGCTACGGACCGCTACCACCACCAACTGACTTTGGCGACGTATAACGGACGTACGATGCGGCTGGACGAACACCTCGAGGAGCTCGAAGTAGAACTGAGCAAAATAAGATGGCACGTTCTTGGGCTGTGCGAAGTCCGAAGAGAGGGGGAGGACACCATGACCCTCGAATCGGGCCATCTGTTCTACTATCGAGAAGGAGACCAATCCTCGCAAGGTGGAGTGGAATTCCTCGTCAACAAGGCCCTCACTGACAACATTGTTGAGATATCTAGTGTGTCGGCGCGGGTTGCATACCTCATCATCAGGCTTACTGAGAGGTACTCCCTCAAAGTGGTACAAGTGTATGCACCAACGTCGACACACACAGATGACGAAGCGGAAATTGTGTACGACGACATACACAAGGCTCTGCACAATACCACTAAGACTCATTACAGTGTTGTCATGGGGGACTTCAACGCCAAAGTGGGAGTACAAAGCTGCAGCGAATCGGCAATCGGATCGCATAGCTACGGATGTAGGAACCACAGGGGGCAAATGCTGGTCAACTTCCTGGAACGGGAGGGGTTGTTCTTAATGAATTCTTTCTATAAGAAACAGCCCCAAAGGAAGTGGACCTGGCAAAGCCCCGGTACTGTGACGAGGAACGAGATAGACTTCATTATTACGGACAAGAAGTATATATTCAGGGACGTCTCTGTGGTCAACAGGGTGAACACCGGCAGCTACCACCGACTAGTAGGAGGCACTCTGAATATAGACTTCAAGCTTGAACGCAGACGGCTGATGAGGTCTATACTCCGACCGAACTTACTTCAAGTGGCGAGCGATCCCGATAAGTTCCAGTTGGAACTGCGGAACCGATTTGCTGCTTTGGAAACCACTGTGGATATTGACGAGGATCTAGACAGCGTAGTCCGTATAATCAGGGAAGAAGGGAGGAAATTCTATGCGAGGAAGCAGAATAGGCGGGCATCGAGACTCTCCGCCGAGACACTCCGGCTTATGGATGATAGACGGAAAAACACGAACGCCACAGCATCCGAAAAGAGGGCCCTCCACAAGAAAATCAGGACGATGGTAAGACGTGACCTCCGACGCGCCAACGCGCAAAAGATACAAGAAGCGATCGAGCAGAATCGGGGGTCAAAAGTCTTTACACAGCGTCTTGGGAGGAGCCGTCTTACCAGGATCACTACCACAAATGGCAACGCTGTCACCTCTAAGCCGGAGATCATCAAGGAAGTGGAGGGTTTCTATGGTCGTCTATATGCTTCAAGCGCTCCACAGCCATCACCCTCACCTACAGATCCCAGAGCTGCGCTGTCCCGCCACTACACCGACGAGCTGCCGGAAGTCAGCCTCGACGAAATTGGGACGGCTCTCAAACAACTTAGCAATGGAAAAGCCCCAGGGGAGGACGGGGTGACGTCGAAGCTGCTGAAAGCAGGAGATATTCCTGTAATCAAACAGCTCCAAAATATCTTTAACACCGTCATTTTCTCCGAAAGAGTGGAGCAAGAGCTTAGTTGTCCTATTCTTTAAGAAAGGGGACAAAACACTTCTGAAAAACTACCGTCCCATCTCGCTCTTGAGCCACTTATATAAGTTGTTTTCGAGAGTCGTCACGAATCGTCTGGCAAAACGACTTGACGACTTTGAACCACCGGAGCAGGCCGGGTTCCGTAGAGGATTTGACACCATAGACCACATCCACACTATGCGGCAGATTATACAGAAGACCGAGGAGTATAATCGGCCGCTGTGTCTTGCTTTCGTGGACTATGAGAAGGCCTTTGACTCTATCGAAACCTGGGCTGTTCTGGAATCCTTGCAGCGATGCCAAGTTGACTGGCGATATATAGAAGCGCTAAGATGTCTGTACGACGTTGCATCAATGACCGTCCAAGTACAGGAAGACCAGACAAGACCAATCCCATTGCGTAGAGGTGTAAGACAGGGGGATGTAATATCCCCGAAACTGTTTACTGCCGCATTGGAGGACGTCTTCAAGACTCTGGACTGGAAAGGACGGGGCATTAATGTCAATGGCGAGTACATCTCCCACCTGCGCTTTGCTGACGATATCGTCATCATGGCGGAATCGCTGCAGGAGCTACAACAAATGCTGCACAGCCTTAATACTACATCCCGACGGGTTGGTCTCGGAATGAACTTGGACAAAACCAAGATCATGTTCAACGATCACGTTGATCCGAGACCAATCAATGTCGATGGCTCACCCCTTGAAGTTGTTCACAAATATGTTTACCTCGGACAATGTCTGCAGTTGGGACGAAACAACTTCGAGAGGGAGGTAGCTAGAAGGATCCAGTTGGGCTGGGCAGCATTTGGAAAGCTTCGTCAAGTCTTTTCGTCGCTCATACCGCAAAGTTTGAAGACAAAAGTCTTCAATCAGTGCGTCCTACCCGTGATGACCTACGGAGCCGAAACGTGGACACTCACAGTGCGACTGGTCTATCAGCTTAAAGTCGCTCAGCATAGCATGGAGTCCCGCCCTGTGGAATGGGGGCCCTGAAGAATTCTACCACGGTATACCCTTTTTTTTTTTTTTTTTTTTTTTTTTTTTTTTGTTGTCGCGGGGAAAGCGTTTTATTACTGCCGCCCGCTCCGGAGGGAAGCGGATTAAGAATAAAACGGGTATGCTGGACTAGCCGGTCTTACGACCCAGCATCCCCCTCGCACGGATGATGGCTATCCGTGCTGCCGCTGGGCCGAGTCCCTAACCCCTATATACAACCCACCCGACACTACCAGCTAAAACCCCGCGGTGGCCTTCTTCGGCGCTTACGGAGCGATCCCGGGGTATTCTAAGGAGTGCTAGAATTGCAGCCGGAATCGCCCCTGCGCGGTGCTGCGTAGCAGCCCATCTCCATGGAGGGCTAAGGAGCCCCCGCGCACCGAACAACGACAGCGAACGAGGCCTGACCCGCGCTGCCGTCCATCTCGGGGTCGCACGATGCTCCGAATTTGGGAGTGCATCGATACGGGCTGACAGCCCTCCGCTGCGCGCCCGCGACCCCCGATGGCCCCTATTAGTCGCCTCGTACGACAGGCAGGGGTTACCGTGGTGGAATTCAAACGCCCCCATTCCACAGGGCGGGAGACGCCGGTCAGTCGTCCACCTGGCGCCTCCTACGTCTTCTCTGGCGGCGGGAGGGATCATATCGTTCCCGATCCCTCTCAGCACTCTCCTTCTGCGAGATGACGTTCTCGCAGAAGTGGGCCACCGCACGCCAGGACCTCCGGCTGGCGACCATGGACGACACCACGGCCGGCAGCGAGAGGTCTCCTCCGACGACTGCTCTGAGAGCGCTGCGCTCTTCGTCCCAGGCTGGGCACTCCTCCAACGTATGTTGGGCCGTGTCTTCGCGGCAGTTGCCACAGTGGTGGCACACGGCGGACACCTCCTTTCCGATCCGACCACGGTATACCCTGCCTGTCGTAAGAGGCGACTAAAAGGGATCACAGGGGTCGCGGCTGCACAGCGGGGGATGTGCGGCCTTTACATATATATCTGCATGGTGCGACCCTGAGGCGGTTGGCGGCGCGAAATATCGCGCTGCTACTGTAAATTGTGGGGGGCATCTAGCCCAAGAAGAGACGGGCCGTAAAGGTACGGCACAGGGATGGTTCCGGCAGCAATCCAGGGTAAACTCAGGATCCCCCGGGATTGTCCCACATGTGCTGCAGAAGGCTACCGCGGGGTTTTTAGTCGGTACACCGGCGTAGGAAAATTGATTAGGGTCCCGATCTAGTAGTCCTTCGGGCGAACTGGGTCGGAAGGTCGGTGAGTCCGGCATAACCATCTCCCCTCCCCCGAGGACCAGAAGGTATCCGTAAGATGGATTTTCCCCGCGGGAAAAAAAAAAAAAAAAAAAAAAAAAAGCATGGAGAGGGCTATGCTCGGAATTTCGCTGAGAGACCGAATAAGGAATGAGGCTATTCGCGCGAAAACCAAAGTCGTCGACATAGCCCAAAGACTAAGCAAGCTGAAGTGGCAATGGGCCGGTCACATTTGTCGTAGAACCGATGACCGCTGGGGTAGTAAGGTTCATGAGTGGAGACCGCGTACAGGTAAACGGAGTGTGGGACGCCCTCCTGCTAGATGGAGCGACGATCTGCGCAAGGCTGCAGGTAGACATTGGATGCATAGAACCGAAGATCGGGTTCAATGGCGAATCTTGGGGAAGGCCTATGTCCAGCAGTTGACTGCGATAGGCTGATGATGATGATGATGATGATAATATTTACATACCTATTACTTACATTAGCATTCGAAGATGCACGTGACGTAAATATAAAATATTTTATTACTTAATAACTTATAATAAGGATATTAATAGCTTGATCAATACATATTAATAATATTCTAAAAACTGAAAGATCAAACGTAACATATGTATATCAGTCTTATATACATATGTATGTAAACAATAAATTCAGATTGACTATTGGGTTCCTGATTCATCAAAATGCAACTTTAAGTGTATACATAAAAACGATCTATTTAAGTTATAGTTTAAAAATTCGTTTGCTGATTTACATGAAATATAAAGTTATCAATTTTTAAACGACCTTTTGACATTGTATAATAATAATAATACTAGCCCTGTATTAAACATTGTCCCACTGCTGGGCACGGGCCTCCTCTACTAATGAGAGGGGTTAGGCGTTAATCCACCACGCTGGCCTAATGCGGGTTGGTAGACTTCACATACCTTCGAAATTCGAATAAGAATTCTAAGATATGCAGGTTTCCTTACGATGTATTCTTCACCGTTTTAAGCAAGCGATAATTAACATTTAATACACACATTACTTTAGAAAAGTCAGAGGTGTATGCCACTTGGGTTTCGAACAAACGACTATCGTCTTGACAGTCCGTGCCGCAACCAACTAGGCTATCGCTGCTTTTTTTGACATTGAAACAACAGAAATATATGAAGGCATACTACAGGAGAGTACCTGAACATGTCTCGAAGTTAGATCGTGTGTAAAATAAACTGATCGTTAAATAAATGTCATGGTTGGTGGGTGCGACGCGGTGCCAAAATCTCGAGTAAGGACGAGCCGAAGGTCGCATTCCGTTGCACCGCTCCAATGCTCTTTTTTCATATAATACGTTGCACCCCAATAAAGGGCCGGGTTAGGGGTCGACAGGCGGTAGCATTCTCGCAGATACTGAACCTGCTCCGTCTGGTTTCTCACAGATGCCATTAAAATCAATACCATCCATGCCGATATTCAAATTGCAATCGCATTCTTGTCTGACTTTACGATTTTGAGCATAAAAATATATAGCGTTGCAACATTGTCGATGGGCGCCATCATTGCTTAGAATTGTGAGAATCTGATACAGACACATACAGCCTCCATGTCGCAGTAGGCGGGTAGCTGGCTGTGAAACGAAAGGCCGTGGGTTTAATTCCCACACCGGCACAAATGTTTCCGTGACAAATATTTGTGTCCAGGGTCTGGGTGTTGTGAGACCGAAAGTCTCTTGTAGTCCCTCTTACCCACGACACAAGACTCGTATCTTAGTGTGGGACTAGGATTATGTGTGTGTCTGTTGGGTGCTATTTATTTATATGTATTTATAATTTTGTGCATGAAGAACACAATACAAAGCCTCACTTTACTCATTACTCACACTATATTATTTGGTCATTGGGTTGGTAAGAACGTTTAGACCACCTCACCACGTATCACGATGCTCGTACACGCTGATATCCGAAAAATGTATATTGTTTGTTCTTTTAAGATATAATAGTTTTGGACCCGATTGGTAGAGCTTTGTTAGTCTTATTTTTTTCAACGAATTCGCTCTAAATTGAAGAAAATCCGTGGCGGAAAAACGTCTGCTTGGCATAGGTAGTAAGTTTATAAAATATAAGTGCATATTGCACAAGAAACGTAGGCAAGCCTTCGCCGCAATTATTTAATAAATAAAGTCTAGAAAGGTAAAAGATTCAGTAAAAAATTTAAATTATTTTGAACTCAAACTTTAAAATAATCATCATCATCATCATCAGCCGGTGTCAGTCCACTGTTGGACGTAGGCCTCTCCCAAGATGCGCCACTGAGCCCGATCTTCAGCTCTTCTTTTCCAGTCACTGCCCACCGCTTTGCGTATGTCGTCGCTCCACCTGGTCACAGGACGTCCTACGCTACGTTTGCCGATTCGTGGTCTCCACTCTAGGACAAGTCTACCCCAACGGTTATCAGTCCTGCGGCAGATATGACCCGCCCACTGCCACTTCAATTTGCCAATCCGTTGAGCTATGTCGATAACGTTAAAATAATATCATTTTATAAATAACAAATAAAAATTTCATAAGTGAAAGATTATAAAGTATAAATTGACCTTTCAACAATTTCAGTTGACCGACAGTGATCCCGGATATAGCTTTACTATCTTCGTGTATGAAATTATTTTTGTGGAACTTTAGTAGTATTTGTGAAGTTTTGGTGGTATTTTTTTAAGGTTGAGCTACAACTAGTGTATGAAAATTTGAAACACACACACACACAGATACATATACTCTCACGCCTGTAATCCCCGAGGGGGCAGAGGTGTAACCAGTACACCCACTTTCGCCGAATTTTGGTCCCATAATGTGATAGGGGGCGAGCCTATCGCCGTGCCGGGCACAATTCCAGACTCCGGGCTAATACTGAGGAATTTCTAGATTGAAAAACCCAATATCACTATAGCCGACCCGGGGATCGAACCCGAGATCTCAGCACAGTAGTCGTAACGCATGCGCAGTTACAACTGCTCCACCGAGACAGTCGAAAATCAGACAGTCAGAAAATTTGAAACATAACCCTGTAATGTTAATAATTGAGAAGTTTCTTCTTTCATTCCGTTGTCCTCCCACAGATCTTCACCAATCATGGTACTCTTTCAAATAAAAATATTTTATGAAAATTGGCTCTACCCGGCTGAGAAATCAATGCACAAAGGTACATGAAAATAGACGCCAAATAAAAAAAACTTCCTTCATTATTGAAGTCGGCTAATACATATAAAACAGCAGTAGCCGTTTCTACTGTTACGACCATGATCTAGGCATCACATTATTAGCATTAACATAAGTAAACACTTTAAATTTGTCATAGACTAATGTGAATTTACATAACATTGAAATATAATATATATTGCGAGGAATCCCACGTGCCATTGAATAAGTATTAGTATATGCGTAATTTGTGCCAGTGGTGGCGGAAAATTTCGCAATTTTGTTAACAAGTTTTGGATAATAACGCGGTTAACAGGTATTTATTAACATTCCGAGTTCATTCTTAAATTAAAATCAGTTTAGACGAGGAAATGAAACAATCTGCTTGATGGCCGCATGATTCATTGTACAAAGCTTGTTGCTAGTGGTAGGATATTCAACGCAGGGGCGGTTCCGGTAGCAATCCTATTCCTTAGAATACCCCGGGATCGCACCGTAAGCGCCGAAGAAGGCCACCGCGAGGTTTTAGCTGGTAGTGTCGGGTGGGGTGTACATAGGGGTAGGGACTCGGCCCAGGCAGCACGGATAGCCATCATCCGGGCGATCCGGGAATGCTGGGTCATAAGACCGGCTAGTCAAGCATAACCGTTTTATTTTTATTCCGCTTTCCCCCGGAGCGGGCGGCAGTAATAAAACGCTTTACCCGTGACAAAAAAAATGATAATATATTCAAATCTGCCCGGATAGTGACCACCGTACACAGGGCGTAAAACCCGTCATAGTGGCACACGCAAGTGTGTCGCGTTCCGGGATCAGCCAGTGTACATTCGGTTTTTGTCGAGGGTCTAAAGTTGGAGTACGTATGTTAGGTTTGGTCGTATCACGGCCTTCTGAGTACTCTGACACTAGACCCTTGACCGCTTCTTTACCTTCTTGCCCATGGCGTAGTGTGAGGACACTACGCCATGGGCAAGAAGGTAAAGGAAGCAGGCCGGCATGATTGTGTTGAGTAGCGGGGGATAGATTGTCTCTCGCTACTCGATACTCTTTTGCTATTGGTTGAGGGCTCCTTTCTCCGCACTTAGCCCGTTGAACGTCGGACCATTGTGCGTGTATGTGCCGGCTAGTAGTCTAGCCAACCTAGCTCCGACCAGCAGCAGGATCCTCCTGGTGTCTCCACAGGCTTCTCGGAGCGATCTCGGTGTGTCGAGGATTTCAGCCCGTTGTGTAGCTACTCCTTCGCATTCCAGGATGACGTTGAAAGCTGTTTCATCGACCGACAGACATCCCCTGCATAGGGGACTGTCAGTCATACCTAGAACATGTAGATGTTTGTTAAGTGGGCAGTTTCCAGTGACAGTGCCTACAATTATACGTAGGGAAGTTCTCTCTAGTGGCAGCAGACGCTTAGTGAAGCGAATATCCGGGTGCGGCACCACCTCCCGGGATTGTCTGCATGTGCTCATACTTGCCCATTGATCGGATTGTTGTTTTAATGTTCTGTTGCGAAGCCATGACCCTTATCTGGTAAAAGGGTAATGGTAATGTTGGACCAGGACCGATTATCGGCTGGTCCGACCCTCTTTAAGGCAGCTCGTCTGCTACGTTGTTTCCTAGAGAACCACTGTGCCCTTTTATCAATTGTAGGGTGACTAGGTTTTTCTTACCTATCACCTCTAATGCAAGGTGGCATTCTAGTTTGAGCCCTGACTGGATTAATTTGCTATCCAAGGCTCGTAGTACTGCAGCGCTGTCGAACACTATGCGAATTTTCTGGCCCTCAATGCCTCGCTTGTCCACTGCCCTGGCAGCCTGTGTTATGGCGAGGCATTGACATTGATAAATGGAACTATATTCGCCTAAGGCTATTGATATATTAATGTTTATTTCAGCTGAGTACACTCCTGCGCCCGATCCTGTCCTAGTTTTTGAACCGCCGGTATACATGGGCAGTTCGTGTACTTCAGACCAGTCGTTTTTCTTCTACAAGCTGGACAGAGTAGCTTTTGTTGAAGAAATGTTGTTTGGGGACCTTATCGTTGGGGGCGGCTACCATCCGTTGGTAACTGATAGCTTCATAAAGGATTTCCGTGTGAGCCCCGTTTGTTGAACCCCAGAGCTTGATTGATTTTAATCTGGTGGCTGCGGAGGCTGCCTCCTGCTGAACAAATAAGTCTAGCGGGCGCAGTTCCAGCAATACCTCTAAAGCTGCTGTGGGTGTGGTTCTCGTGCAGCCCGTTATGGCTGTACTCGATACTCTTACGATATGTTTTTATTCACACATACATATGAATAAAAACATCATAATATATACCTACTAACACCTGTAATCAGTATTGCTTGTAGGAAGAGGTGTAACCACAGTACACCCACATTTCACCGGTCTTATCACCGTCTCATGATGTGATACAGAGCGAGCTTATTGCCATACCGGGCATAATTACAGACTCTCAGCAGATACTGCGTATTTCGTGACAGAAAAACCAAATATTTTTTTTACATAACCCGGGGATCGAACCCGATAGCTCAGCAGAACAGTCATACTGTGTATGCAATTACAACTGCGCCGACTTTTTTCACCTACTAAAATTAGTAAAAATATGCATCTTACAAATAAGAGAAGCCAGTACTAGGCGAAGTTATTGCATAACGTACATATATATAGATAAATTGATAATAACCTCTGCATTTTTAGACAGTTGATTAAATAAGGACATAAAATTTTGTAATCTTTTTAATTGGTTAAAATAAAATTAGTTTTGATTATTAATATAGCTTCGTATAATTATATTTCTTATACATAAAGTGCTTAATCATTGAGGTATTGATTTAGGTGTTACACCTAAAGTATTATGTTAAAGTATGCGAAGATAAATTATACAAAAAACACTGAAGTATCACCTTTTACTTTCGTTTTATTGGTTTAAATTAATTTGGAATGTTTGAAAAATGATTTAGCAACTTTTACAAGGATTAAAACTTGTTTGAATGCGTTGTGGACAAAGAATTACCCTTTTGGTTCGTTATGGGTGTCCATTTAAAATGTTGTTGCTTCAAGTGCATATTCAAAGTAGTAAATTGAAATATGTAAACTTAATATTAAATTATATTAAAAGAATCTTAAACTTAAATCAATACACCGAAGAATCACGACAATGATCCTGACCCCACACTATGTCAACCTTTACCGTGGGTGTCAAGAACTAATACGAGGGACTAATGTCTCACAAAACCCAGAACCGAAACAAATATTTCTAGATCATACGGCTTCTTGTGTCACAGGCTACCGTCCGGCTGCCACAGAATCTTTCAAAGAAAATAATAATTGTGTGTTTTTTGGTAACTCTGTAAACTGTAGATTAGGGCATTATTTATACTAGAGATCGCCCACTGGTCAAAATTTGACCAAAAATAACAAAAACTCAAATTTGAAAGTTAAGAGTGGCGTATAAGGGCGGCGCTACAGTAGAAGCAAGGTAAATTTAAAGCAAGCGCCAAAAGTTGGCAGAGTATGATAGAGAAATAAAGACTTTAAATGTAACTACGAAAACAGACACATGACAGTGTTTTACAGACAATAAACATAAAAAAAATCTCATAAAACATTCTCAATAATAGACAGCGACAGCCTCCGTGGCGCAGTTGGCGAGTAGCCGGCTGTGAAACGAGAGGCCGTGGGTTCGATTCCCACACCGGGACAAATGTTTGTGTGACAGACAGATATTTGTGTCCGGGGTCTGGGTGTTGTGAGACCGAAAGTCTCTCGTAGTCCCTAATGCCCACAACACAAGACTCGTATCTTAGTGTGGGGTCGGGGCTATGTGTGTGACTAACGGGTGTTATTTATTTAATAAATATAAAAAATATAATCACGCGTCAACTCGGCAAGCTTCAATCCGTGTACAACTGCTACATTCATACCATACCTTACATCGATGCTAGCATTCTGGAAGGCTATTGAACTATTATTTACAGTTCACAACTAGTCTTTTTTAACTTATCCCGAATACTATATTCGGGATAAGTTAAAAAAGACCGAATATAATATTATAAGACGGTTCTCCTTACCTCTACTCAATTATAATAATTTCGTTTGAACACATTATTAGTTATAATTTAAGGCTTTATTTAGAAAATATTAAAAACAAATGTTTTTAATACCAATTACACCAAATTTTGCAGCTCCCCCTTTCCACCCTTTTAGGGACATACATACATATACACTCACGCCTGTAATCCCCGAAGGGGTAGGCAGAGGTGTAACAAGTACACCCACTTTTCGCCGAATTTCGGTCCCATAATGTGATAGGGGTCGAGCCTATCGCCATACCGGGCACAGATTCCAGACTCCGGACTAATACTGAGGAATTTCTAGATAGAAAAACCAAATATCACTTTACCCGACCCGGGGATCGAACCCGAGACCTCAGCACATCAGTCGTAACGCATGCGCAATTACAATTGCGCCACCGAGGCAATCATTTAATTGAAATTACATTATCATGTCCTGACCGATTTATCAATGCTTATACCAAAGACACATAAGAAGCAGAAAAATCGACTGTGTCAACTGAAATAGTATAGATTTTTGTAATGACATTGGTAACTAACATGATTTTGTAGGGAATACAAAATGTGTCTTTGCCGCTTAGCCCGCTATGCCGATAGGGTCGCCCCCTTCACGTTATGGGACCGTAACAAATTCGGTGAAAAGTGGGTGTACTGGTTACACCTCTGCCTACTCCTTCGGGAATTACAGACGTGAGTATATATGTATGTATGATGTAATTTTATATTTATAGCTAAGTGTTTTATCAACTAATTAATGAGTTCTATATTTTAACTCAATCGTTTACGTTTTATAGGACCTTTTGCGGGTAATTTAGAAGAATTTTATGTCTTGTTGATTGCTTGGAGTAATAAAATACTTATTAAATTTTTATTTTGATATAACATGACGTTGTTCCATTTGTCCTCATAATTAAATCCAATTTTATTGTATTCATTATTTATGAGAATCAACGCATTGATTATTAAAATGATATATTTATAAATATCGTAAAACTAACATTGAATATGTATTGTCCGAATTGATCTGAATATTGACATTTATGACTTAATTATGGCAAAGTAATGAATAACAGGTATCTTGGAAACCCTGGCATTTTTAAATAAAAAATAAGGCTATAAATTTTGTCAGTAAAACAAATAATTTATGTTACAGGTTATTTATTGGTTGTTTCATTATTTAACATATGAATAAACTTGCAAATCCTGAACGAAATTAACCCACTTTTGACACTTGCGTCGCCGCGACCTTTGCACTACATTTCATAAAATAAAAAAGAATATTATGTGAGCTCTTTATATGGACGATATTGGATAGTTTTTGCGTCATTTTTTTATCAACTTTTGTTTTTACACTGATCCAAGCAAAATACTAAATATATGAATACACCCAACAGTCACCCACATGATTCTGTCCCCAAACAAGGTAAAATCTGTATCATGGGTATCAAGAACTACGAGGGAATACGGTCCCACAATATCCAGACCTGAAACAAATATCTGTCTGTCAATCTAACGTTTGTCTCGGTGCAGAAAACAAACCCACGGCCTTTCGGTTCACAGCAGGCTACAAGCCCGCTGCGGCACAAACGCTGTCAAGAATATTATAACGGATTATTTAACCCAAATAATATCTATGTTAAATAATCGGTTTCCAATTCTTCAACTTTTGAAAACTGCCAACTGTCACGGATATCTAAGATAAAGATAAAGATATATTTATTTTGCAAATATGGGTAATGTCGTGGTAAAAAAACACATGGTGGTGATATAAAAAATTCTAGCTCAACCATATTTATCCGAAAGGCATGCAAAATTACAAACTTAATACGAGTATGTCAAATTAATTATAATGTCAAAAATTAATAATAATATAAAAAATATTAATTAATCAATAAAAAAAGTCCCAAAAAATATTATTATCACAATTTACAATGCACTTCCGTTAAAAACTCAAGTAACTCAAGTAAAGCAAGTGTTAAATCATATCTATTCCTAATGCTTAAATTAGATAAAACGTGTGGGTGACTTAAAATGGGACTGCCATTAGCACATAATAACAGTAATTATGCTCTGCCAGTAGTATTTACGTCTTTTAGCTCCGCCTGCGATCCTGCCTCTAACCAAAGCACGTAATTGGGTATCTATGTTAATTTGTAAGGTGAATAAAAAAGAAAAAATATTAATATAATTAATATCAGTAAGGCTATGTTTAAAATACTTAAATATGACAGTTTTGTCCGTGTAAACAGTTATGGGTTTTTAAATCCAATTACTAATTTGGAGCTTTTATAGTGTTTTTGTTTATCATTGACTAGCTGTTGCTCGTGGCTCCGCCTGCGTGGAGGTCATGTTTGAGAGAAATAGTATAAAATACGATATACCATTTTTCATGCGTTTAACTTCAAAAATTACGGATTTTCATACAAACTTTCATCCCCTATTCCACCCTCTTAGGGGTGGAATTTCCAAAAATCCTGAATTATATTGTCTTTAATTTTTAACTAAAAGGCCAAATAATAATTTAACTTCAGAAATGAACGATTTTCATACAAACTTTCATCCCCTATTTTTCCGCCTTTAGGGGTGGTATGTCCAAAATTACTTAGTGAATTCCTATGTCACAATGTACCTTCTGTGAAACTTTCAAGTCTCTAACTCTAGCCGTTTAGGCTGTACGTTTATATGTCAGTCAGTTTCTTATTTTATATATACAGATTACATTGTTGATTATAACGTATGTACGTATATTTTAATTGTTTTGTAAGTCATGATCGTAGACTAGATCGTAGAATTCGACTTAAATGGAGTTCTACGACTAACTTCACTGGTGTAGAGATCACCGAGATTACGGCGCGCGACAAACGCGACACTTTTGCTTTGTATGTAAGTATTGTAGCGATGTGTGTTCGTTGTCGCCTTCCTTAGTCGCGCACCTAGAAGTCTCCCTTAAGTCATCAAATAAATAAGTTCTTTTGGTAGAATCAGAGATTTGTAGAGCTGTAGAGTCGTACTAAAGAGTTTTGAGTACAATATGCATGAGTTAATCTGGATAAAGTTGTCTCCAAGAAAGCTGTGTCGTGATGTTCATAAAGTTGGTCAATACGAGGCCAACAATAAGATTGCCAGAAACTTGAAGATCATTCGCTGTCGGCAGCTCATCCACGGATGCTTTGGAGTTGAAAAGGTTGTAAAGGGTCATGAATTGGAGTTATCACTTATTATAATGTCAGGAACCCCCTTGTTGTTTCAATTATAAAACCAAGGAAATAAGGGTGGATACACTTGTGTAGTAGAAGTACATAGTAAAAAATGATATAAATATATGTAAAACATATAATATCTGTCTGTATCCGACTGCCTCGGTGGCGCTGTAGTAATTGCGCATGCGTTACAACTGCTGTGCTGAGGTCTCGGGTTCGATCCCTGGGTCGGGTAAATAGAAATACTCAGTATCAGCTCGGAGTCTGGAATTGAGCCCAGTATGACGATAGGCTCGCCCCCCCCCCCCCCCCCCCCCACAGATGCATTTTATTCTAAAGCAGGATAGGTTTTACTTTTTAAAAAGTAAGAAGTAGGCGTAGACTTCAACCCAACCTCGGTAAATAGTATTTAAATTACTTTGAAAAAAAAAATACCACCAATATCATTCGTCGACTGTTATTTAATGAATAACATGGGTCTAGAAATCCATTACACTAAGCAGCGATTGCCTAGTCGGTTGCGGTACGGACTGCCAAGACGAAAGTCGTATGTTCGAAACCCAAGTGTCATACACCTCTGACTTTTCTAGAGTTATGTGTGTATTAAATGATAATTATCGCTTGCTAACGGCGAAGGAAAACATCGTAAGGAAACCTGCATAACTGAGAATTCTTATACGAATTTCGAAGGTATGTGAAGTCTACCAACCCGCATTAGGCCAGCGTGGTGGACTAAGGCCTAACCCCTCTTATTAGTAGACGAGGCCCGTGCAGCAGTGGGACAATGTTTAATACAGGGCTATATACCTATATATATAATAGAAATCCATTTATGAAATGAATTGATAACGTTTATTGATAAATATTATTATAATTGTTTAGTTGCGAAAATAAGTACTTTCAAATGTACATTCGGATAAAAGTATAAATTTTCCATTAAAATATATTGTTATAAGTGGCCAACATATTGATGAAAAACAACAACTGAGTAATATTAATAGGTGTTCGAAATGGTCCATAATATTTTGTAGTTTGCTCATTTACGAAATAAATATCTCTTTAATGGCAATTCTTTTTAGCTTTCTTGCTAACTTTTTCATGGTAATTGTAAAATGGTTAAACTTCGATGTATAGAAACTTTTAATAGAAATAATTTAGGTAAATAGCATAATTTTAATTAAATATTATTATTTCATTATGCATTTGTTTGAAATAAATTGTTGTTAACAAATAAGGTCTTTTAGATAATTTCCCCTTATAATACTGTACAAGTTATTTAAAGTTTTTTCATCTGTTTCGGTTCTATTTGCGTAGGCTTTGAATTAGTGCAATATCATTTAGTCTTAAAAGGATTGCTACTTTTATAGCTCTGATACAAAAAATGCATTAGCGTTTTAAATATAACTTTGGTACGTGTTTAGATAGAAAAATAAGCAAAATAAAATCTAGTATAAAAACAACAAATATTAACATCTGTTTCCGCATTTTTATGCTAGATACAGGTAAGATGCTGTAAAACTGGTAATATTATATAAAACAATTTTTTTTCTTGGCTCAAATATTTTTTGACATTCTCTCCCAGTCAGCTTTAGAGTGACGCGGGATGAACAAGTTAGCTGCATAATGATGAGGAAGGAATATTAAAAATGACATTGATTGATTTACAGTGGTTATAACCGAATTCGGTAATATGCTACTGCCCGGTTACACCATGCTAATTGGCTACTATGGTGCTGAGTTTACTTAAAATAACTCGTAAACGAAAGCTATCCTATAGGATATACACATTTGAAGTATATAACCTAAGTATAACCAAGTTATGTAGGTGCTCATGCTTAGTGCAAAATATTTTAGGACTAAGTAAATCCATACATCCTAAAATACAAGTATAACTTTTTAAGACGCTCTTAGCCACAACATGCGCAGCGCTTATTTTGTTATGTTGCCTAAATGATACAGATAGATAATAAGAACTTGACTGTTGTGATGGACTTTGTTTACAAATTACTTAGATAGGTTATGACTGGCAAATTTACAGAAAACAGGCATTAGTGTTCAAGACAACGATGTACACAACCAGGACAATATATGGAATAACATGGTTAATTCAGGGAATGCTATCTTAGGATATCGCTTTGCAAGCGCCGAAGAATGCCACCGTGGGTT
The DNA here is from genome assembly GCA_905220505.1 of Laothoe populi. Classification (NCBI taxonomy): domain Eukaryota; kingdom Metazoa; phylum Arthropoda; class Insecta; order Lepidoptera; family Sphingidae; genus Laothoe; species Laothoe populi. The sequence continues at coordinate 16,004,961 of HG992148.1, forward strand.
TTAGCTGGTAGAGTCGGGTGGGGTGTACATAGTGGCTGTCTGAGCTCCATCTAGTTAGCCGCCCAAATAGCGAAATTTGGCCTGTGAACATATGGTTCGTATTGGTCACGAATTGATCACAATTGGTCAGCAAATTTGAGTAATTGGTCAGTACTCCTACAAAAACTACAACAAATTTAAAATTTCAAGGTCATCGAACCAACTGTTGAAAGACCAATTGTTGAAAGTTAGTGACCAATTATGACCATTTCGTGACTAATTCGGACCATATATTTACAGGTCAAATTTCAATTTTGGGTCTCTGCCCAGCGGCTGCCCGAATTGCCATCATCCGTGATGGTTCGTGAGACCTGCTAGTCCAGCATAACCGTTTTATTCTTTGTCCTCTCCCCCCGGAGCGGGTGGCAAAACGCTGTATCACTTAAACGCTTTCCCCGCGACAACAAAAAAAAGTATTGTAATCTTTCTATTACTTTTGCTTATAACTAGTAGGAATTTTGTGAAATCTAAGCCAAAATGATTCACAATTATTTAATTCTCTGCGTAGAACCTCTTTTTGAGCAAAATTTAGGTATCGAAAGTATAAAGATGAAACTTCTAGTACGAAAAATGATGTGGTGTCCTGGGACACCAGGTAGGAACGAAGTTCCTTCGGCTAATGTAGAATCGACACAAATTACAAAAAAAAAAGAGGGAGAAAGAGAAAGGTATTATACACTACTCGCTTGTGTATGCGACTGTCGCGCCTGCGCACGTCTCATTTAACGGTTTTATTCCACGGATTTTTTCTTACGGTTTTACTATCACATATTTTTCAGTTCGGTCGCGCAGCAAAATCCCTATCCCCTCCAAGCCTGCCGTAAGGAACTTCGTTCCAATTATTAAAAGTTATTAATAAGTTTTTAAATAAAATAGTAATTATTAATAAAATGTCATATTGGCAATTTTTTTAGCTCAATTGATATTGATCCCAGCAATAAAAACGGTGTTGTTTATAACATATTTAGTTTTTTTTAAACAATATTCTATAGTGGGCGTCTTAAAGATATTATTTATTGCTATAGTATTAAACTAAAAAATAAGATAACTGATTATTTGGCTGCATCATTCTTCTTACCGTTATATTACTTGGAGTCGGTACGTTTATTTAGTAGGACGGTTGAAAAACCACTTCCACAATAGGTATTCACATAAAATGTTATAAACATAACAAAAAAGAAATTTATGTTCTAAATAATCTTATTGGCTCTAACGCCATTCAATTAATATTTAATTACTTGGCTAAATACTTTAATCTCTCTTATTGTCTATATATTATTTTTTATTGTTGTAATATATTTTTTTTATTGGTTTTACAGCTAGTGTTTATCTAAAAAAAACCACTCGTATTGCCTCTTCAACTTCGTCTTCATCTAGCGCCATACATAATTATGTTAAGCCATTTTAAAATTAAATTTCGTTGGTCACTCAGCCATATTTTGGAATTCACTTTGAAGAAATGACTCAGTTGGTGAACAGAATATACCGCCAAACTATCCTGATCGCGGAGACATACGCTAGAATAAGACGTCAGTTGGAAATTTAGGGGCTTATTGATTCTTCGTTAGTTACCGTTTTTTTTTATTCTGGCGCGGCAAAGTGACCACACTGCACCTGATGGTAAGCGCAGTGCCGTCCAGATAGAGTATCAAGTAGCGAGAGATATCTATCAGTCTATCCCCCGCTACTCAACACAATCATGCCGGCCTGCTGTTTAGCTTCTTCACGTTACGCCTAAAGGACCCAGGATCATATGATTATATGGGGTACATAGGATTATATGGGGTATGGGACGGTACATCTTTACCACTTTTGTAATACTCAGCCAGCTCTACATAGCCAAGGCTTTTGATAGGGTCTGGCATCTTGGCATTCCTCCAAGCTCCCGGCATACGGTCTGCCCGACAACTTGTGCAAGTTGATTTCCGGCTTTCTGCATGAGCGTAGAATGCGTGTCCTCGTTGAAAAATAATTAATACCATTACATGCGTGTTACATGTAATTACCGTAACGCGCCTCCTTACGCGCTTGGAACGACATAGAGAATAATGTCCCTGGGCACAGGCATCCTCTTCTAATAAGAGAGTTTAGGCCTTAGTCCTATTGGCCTATTGCGGGTTGGTAGACTTCACATCATTAGAAATTATTATAACATTTCTCAGATTTCCTCACAGTGTCATCCTTCACCGTTAAAGCAGGCGATAATTAACAATTAATACACATGAATTTAATTTTACGTATATTTTTTATACTAATAACAGCACATATATTAAACACGTCGTTTATTCTGCATACAAGCAATTTAACTAAGTTAATTTGTTGGAGTCAATTAACTAGCTTTTGTAAAGATTAAACAGGTATTCTGATAAGTACTACCGGATTGTGTCACCAGTGATAGATAATCCTTTATATATATATAAAAATCAAGTTTGTTTGTTCGTATTTTATGGTCTTTTTTGGTCTTGTTTAGTTTCGATAGATTTTGTTTGTGCTTAACTAGTACCTATATATTTGCAAGCTGGTTATTTTCATTTTATTCACGTGCACTAAATTTTCTTGAACTCAGATGTACTGAATTCTGTAAATGGTAGCCCAAGATACAGGCTATGCCTAGTTTGGGTGACCCTGGAAATGCTAGTTTTAAGGATCTAATATTTGTATAATATAATTTTTAGGTAGTAATAAGTCTCTTTAAGTCTATATTTTTAATAAACGTTTTTTTCATTTTCATTTTCAATAGTCACACAATATAAATAATAATGTTACTGTACTTCTTTCTATACTCGCCCATATTTAAGAAATATCAAAGAAATATGTCGCGGGGAAAGCGTTTTATTACTGCTGCCCGCTCCAGGGGATGCGGAATAAGATTAAAACGGTTATGCTGGACTACCCAGACTTACGACCCAGAACTCCCTCGCCCGGATTATGGCTATCCGGGCAGCCGCAGGGCCGATTCCCGAAGCGGCCCTGCGGCTCGCCCGGCGTCAACGACAGTGAATAAGGCCTTACCACCCCTGCTGCCGTCCATCTCGGCGTCGCATGATACACCGAAATTGAGGGTGCATCAATACGGGCATCAATGCAATCATGACAGCCCCCCGCTGCGCGCCCGCGATCCCCAATGGCCCCAATAAGTCGCCTCGTATTACTTTGCTGAAAGTCGCACAAAATTCCACGCTTTCCACAGGGCGGGAAACGCCGTTCAGTCATCCACCCGGCGCCTACGTCTTCTCTGTCGGTGGGAGGGAACGAATCATTACCGATCTTTCTCGGAACTCTCCTTCTGCTACATGACGCTCTCCCAGAAGTGGGCCGCCGCACACCAAGACCTCCGGCCGCCGACCACGGACATCACGGCCGGCAGCGAGAGGTCTCCTCCATCGTATTTTATGCCCTGCCATTCTATTGGTATAAAACATGGTTAACTCATTGCTGGCATTTGCGCGAGGGTTGTAGTTATAGTACAATTAACTTAGATTTTCGCTGGGAAAATATTGTCATAGTGTTGGGAACACTTACATACTGTGTAGAGCACAGTCCGTTGCTGCGGACAAATTCTAGTTACTAGTACGTTTTAATTGTCCATTCTAAGGTTTCTTCCTTGTCATGATAGTGTTTATTATGAATTATTAAAGCAAAATATGCAATATCTTTTTAAGATAACCAAATGTTCGGAATCAATAAGCTACATAACAAATAACTGCCATATTATATGTGTTTCCAATAGTTGAGTTACACATAAGTTTGTCCAAATAAATGCTTTTTTGGGAAAATGACACTTAATACGAAATGCAATAGCAAGCTGTTAGTTACTTCATGTAACGTCTCTTCATTATCGCTAAATGTAAACTGAATTTCATGTATTTTTGTATCCAGCAGGTTTTAGGTGCAAGGGATCTGATATAAGTTATAATAAAAGCTAATAACTACAAGGAAAAATAGAAACTCATCAATGGTTGTAACGTACCAAGATTTGGGTCTTTTTAGGTTTTAGTTAAATGTATGATTACAACTTAGCCTAGAAAATGTTATCATTTGTTAAAGTTAAAACGAGCGCTGGTGTTGCGTTCAAAAGTGCCAATTGCACAGTTTTCGAACCCAATCCCAATTTTAAATTGGAATCAAGTGTCAAGAGTAACTCTCCTGTATCATGCGTTTCAAAAACTCCGGGGGCTACGGTCCCGCAACACGCGGACCTGAAGCAAACATTTGTCTCTATGCGGAAATCGTACCCATGTCATGGTTATCATATGGTTTATAGATTTCAGTAAAAAGCTCCTTCGTGTTATTCACCTTGGGTTTTTCATTGCTGTGTACTTTAATAGATGATGACGTCTAACTAAAGAAGATATCCAGCAGTAGACTAACACAATCTTATCTTGTTAATCGAGATAATTATAATAATGAATAGTAATAAAAGTGTTAATAGTGTACTCAGAAGTATTGTAATAGAAACCACACGTAAGCCAAGTAACGTTCAAAATTCGAAGTGCATGCGTCTTTGTGACATGCGCAGGCTCTATTTGTTGCTGTTAGCACCAGCTGAAGTCTGTCACGTTTCGTGTATATAAATAAATTACCAGCTAAATATATTTAAAAATATTGATAATAAAGTTTGAAACGTGTCTTCATGTGCATTATGCAGTCAATATAAATGCAAAATATTCAAATTCCTGCTTTATGTTCAATAATATATTAAAAATAGATGTCAATATTAAAACTTGTGATATTTACGTACTTGCTCCTGTTTAAGTATTCAATATGCGTTATATTCTTTTACTGCCTGTTTATTAAATATGTATATAGATTAACATTGTTTTGAATATAATATATTTTGGTATTCATATTTCGAGTTTTATTTATATTATAATTAATTATTACGTCAATGGTAATAAATACGTGTCAAATAACAACCTCGCCCTGAACACGATTGTATCTTCATTTTGCGAATAAAAAAACAATTTGCAACTCCTTTTACATCAATAAAAGTGATTGAGATTTAACATATATTCGTCAATTTCCTTTATTAAGAAAATAATATTATAGGAAGGTGATAAGTAAATTTCATCCAAAATTAATTTTTTTTAGAATCGTTGGGTAAGTTACTAATCGATTTACCCGAATATATTTATTTAATACTAATGGGCCCGGCAAACGTTGTCCTGTCTTGAAAATTGGATAACCCTATTTCAGCGCCACCTACCGGGTCCAATTGTGTTTTCAAACCATTCATGAACTCATTGAAATATACGCACAAAATTTCATTAAAATCGGTCCTGCCATTAAGGAGGAGTTAGGTGACAAACACATTTACAGAAGAATTATATTAAGATAACGTAATTTTTAACATGTATACATAAAATCTAGGCGTCTGCTTCGACGCAGATGATGCAGCGCTGCTTTACACAAAGATGTGACAAATAATATTGTAATAGAATCAGATAAACAACTGCGTCGCAGCATAAGTGGTTCTACCCATACTTCTGTGTGGTAATTTTGTAGAAAAGAAACATTATATAAATAACAAAATAATCACAGCGCCGTATTAAACATTTTCTCACGGCTGGGCACGGGCCTCCTATACTAATAAGATAAGATAAACTTTATTGCACACAAAAGAAAAACATACAGTAACACATAACATAAATTAAGAAATAAAATATCTTATAAATAGAGTAATGCTAAGAGTCCACCACGCTGTTCTAATGCGGGTTGGTAGACTTCACATATCTCCTAATGCGGGTGGGTAGATTACCAGTATACCAGTACCATATATATATATATATATATAGATTACCAGTTTTGTTGGTGGTAGGATATACCTATCCGCCCGGATAGCGACCACCGTACACAGGGTGTAAAACCCGCCATAGTGGCACACGCAAGTATGTCACGTTCCGGGATCAGCCAGTCCGGTTTTTGTCAGGGGTCTACAGTTGGGGTACGATGTTTGAACGCCTTGCGGCGTTCTGAGTACTCTGACCCTAGATTTTCGACCGCTTCTTCACCTTCTGGCCCATGGCGTAGTGTGAAGAAGTAAGCCGGCATGATTGTGTTGAGTAGGGGGGGATAGATTGTCTCTCGCTACTCGATACTCTAATTGGACGGCACTGCGCTTACCATCAGGTGCAGTGTCGACACTGACGTACCAGGATAAAATAAAAACTTAGAGTAAATAAAATAAATAAAAATCTTTATTGATCACGTAAGCATACAAAAGGCACTTATGACATGTCAAAACACAGATGGAAATTCACCATACGGAAAAATAATTAATTATGTCTAACGTCATGGGAACTTAGAAATCACCATCAAGGGCTGATAGGCAAGGAAGGTTACAACGAGGACGGGACTGTCATGAGTGTCAACCCTAGTCTAGCTAACCTACCAGCATTTCACTAGCTACCTAAGCGATGACGACCCGAAGAAGAAAGGCAGAAAGAAACTCCGGGCTTGTTTTTTCGTCATCAATTGTCATATATATATATATTTTTTCATAGTAATTTGACAGACATATTTTAATAATATATGAATTAATGCATATATAGGTAGTAGGTAACCACGCAAAGATAGTCAATGACTAATGGAGTAACTGATGTGTGTCGCTGTTGTATATTATTTACTTTATTTTTATTTCTATTAAACATCTAATATATCTATACTACGTGTAACGGGAATAACGCACATCCTCAGATACCCCAATTTAAAAATATTATTACAATCGTAATTCATGTATTGAAATTAGACTGCGATGAATATAAATATTGTTTTTTATGAAATTAGTTGTACTAATTTTAGACATAAAGTTCGTAATTTTAATTATTTGATTATTATTAAAGTGTTCGTTTATTATTGCATTTATAAACGACTTTATCGCATCGAGTTATTCTCAGTTTCGTTTGTCATGAACGTTAAATTAAATGGTGACTATTATTTACCTAAGTGTTGATTATTTTTGAAAAAAAAAATCGTCTATCCTTTGAAAATGTAATATGCACGTGTTTGTTAATCTTATTCGCGCACAAAGAGCGTCTCAAAATATTTAAAATAGAGCTACTGAGATGTTTAGAGGCGGTTACAAAAAAATAATAACAAACCATAATTTTCTTTGTCGATCAATATGGATACAGCGCGACTATAACACACATATAAATCGACTGATATAAATAAAAACGAAATAGGAAAGATGAATTATTATTATTGTCCTTATGTGACGAATAACAAGTCTGGTGACTTTAAAATAGGCGTCTATTCGATTGGAAACATACAATTCGCAAGCTCATAAATCAAAATGTGACGATTTCGTTTATCAATAAAATATTGAACAATTCTGGCGCCTTATTCTTTATAGTATATTTACCAAAGAAAGTTGATGGCTCTCAGAAAAAACACACGTCACATTTTATTTGGGCAGTAAACAAAACAAGGTGCTGAATTTATGATTATAACTCGTGACATCTTGGAAAGCAATCAAAACCGGGGATTTCTATTTGATTATCTACTAATAGGGTTATAACATAAATCTATTCTAAAAGTTATTTAAATTTGAATAACAGACGAGAAAGGAGTTTTTGAGGCTACTAAACTTTAAGCTGTCGGATACTTTTCAGTCTGGACCTGTTTTTTTTAGCACGGTGAAATGACCAGTGTACTCGATGCTTCTTCTATCTTCACAATACTTCTTCTATCGAAAACCTTGCCTCCCTTTAGGGTCACCAGTACTATTCCAGCCCATAAATGGATATTGAATGACTAACTCCCAGAACACGACTAAGACGAAGTTGCTTTAGCAGGATTTTTACAATGTGTAACACAATTAATAGTACCATCATTTCAAGTTTTGGAATAAACATAGGCAAAGAATGTGGTTTTTTTTAATTTTTGATATGATTTTTCTAAGGTACTGTTTGGAAAGTAGTATTTGAACCAATTCATTCTTACGATAGAAGAATTAAAAACACATGTTCGAATGAACTATGTATAAGAATCCCAGAGGAAAGAAAGAAATACAGGTAAAGAAAAAGATACAGACAGGTATGATATACTAGCTTTTGCTCATGGATTTGTCCGCGTGGTAGTTGTTTTTGAAAGAAAAGGTATAAAATCCATGGAGACATCTTAAACTATTACATATTTCTATATTAAACTATCCCGTAGGAACCCTGCATTTTCCGGGATAAAAAGGAGCCTATGTGCTATTCCAGACTATAATCTATCTCTGTGCCAAATATCTACCAGATCCGTCCAGCCGTTCAGGCGTGATTGAGTAACAAACATCCATCCATCCAAACATTCGCATTTATAATATTAGTAGGATGAAATACCCTCTTACCAACATTTATACATTCTTCTGGGTAATATTATAGATAAAAATTATGGAATGACGGAAATCTACATATGATTAGAATGATATTTATACCATACTTAGTGCCAATTAACACACATTTACTGCCTAACATAGAAACATGGTTCGATCATAAAAATAGAACCAGAACTTGTTTTCTTTATTTACACTTTAATTTAAAATGAAAATAATCATGCTATCAGGGCTTATTATCATCATTAGATGATAATAATTCTTTATTTTCAAACAACAAAAATCAATCGTTTTAGTAAAACAGATAGTTTAAAAATAATGTTAGTAATATAACATAGGTAGAAATAAAACTAATTTTACGGATTTTATTTTATTCCGTGACCATGAAGGCTGTAAAGCTTTCGAAACATCAGGATAAAAAGTTAAATAAACCAAGACCGAATCCGTAAAAATAGTTTTATTTCAATGACATAACATTCGCGTGAACATAAGAAACCATTGTAACATAGGTAGGTATTTATAAGAGAAGAAACTGACTGACTGGCATATCAACACACAACCAAAACGGCTGGGGTTAAAGACTTTAAATTTTGACAGTAAGTTCCTTTTACGACGTAGGCATCCACTAAGGAAGGGTTTTTAGAAATACAACCTCTAAGGGGGTAAAATAGGGGATGAAAGTTTGTATGAATTTTGAAGTTAAATTCATGAAAATTTGTATTTGGCCTTTTAGTTAAATAAATATGTTTCAGGATTTTTGGAAATTCCTCCCCTAAGGTGGTAAAATAGGGGATAAAAGTTTGTCTGAAAATCAGTCATTTTTGGAGTTATACGCATGAAAATTGGAATTTTGTATTGTACACTTTTTTTCCTAACCATGAACTCCACGTGGGTGGAGCCGCGAGCAACAGTTAGTATAGGTATATAATAAGCCGATTATGATAATATATATAACTACCGAGAGTGATCAAGCTAACAATATTTTTATTGATTATCCTCCTGAGAAAATGCCTCATAACAGTTTCTACCACTATTTTCAGAATGCTAAAACTTGGCACTCAAGGCTTAGTGTTGAGGTTTGCCCAAAACATTATGTTTTACAATATTCATACCATAAAAACTATTCCTTGATGGAACGCTATATGATTTATTTTTGAAAGTCAATCGGTCGATACACTAATGGGATCATAATCAGTCGAATTCTGTTTCCGTATACAAATACTTATCCTATACAAAAATAAGTTTCTCTCTTGGAGTACAATCATGCCGCTCAATAATTCGTTGGACTAATTATCAAAATTCCGTACGTTTTTACGGTAGGCAGTGGCTTTGCTGTGTCTTCTTACCATCAGATGGCCCGTCTTTTTTCTTCAGGTAGTAAAAAAAATCGTAAGTTCTTATTGGAAAATTTATCATAGTTTTTTTTAAGAGATGTTATGTTTATTTTTAGGTATTCTACTAGAAAATGGATATATTTATTATTCCAAAATAGTCAATATTATGTTATTTATAATATTGACTATTTTGGAATGAATGACTGCATCGGTGGCGCAGTTGTAATTGCGCATGCGTTATGACTGCTGTGCTGAGGTCTCGGGTTCGATTCCCGGGTCGGGTAAAGTGATATTGGGTTTTTCTAGCCAGAAATTCTCAGTATTAGCCCGGAGTCTGGAATCTGTGCCCAGTATGGCGACAGGCTCGCCCCCTATCACATTATGGGACCGAAATTCGGCGAAAAGTGGGTGTATTGGTTACACCTCTGCCTACCCCTTCGGGAATTACAGGCGTGAGTGTATATGTATGTATGTACCATTCAAATAGTTGAAGAAGTGTACATTTATTGATGGCTTTAAAAACTAATATCGAATTTCAAAGAGTTACAAATTTTGATAATTAGGCCGACGCTCATAAATAATACAGGACACCAAACAGTTAGATCTGGCTCTCGAGGTTGTTGATAAGTGGGTTTGACTCGCCAATCATTGACCCGATAGTCGTTTCTGCCAGTGATCTGATACCGAAGAGCCTCTACCAACATCTCCAAAGACTCTCAATTAGTTGGAGGGTCAAAAACCAGATACAGAAGGCAGTATTGTTGGAGACGGATCTTGGGTCCTTTAGGTTTGGTGTGAAGAAGCTACTCAGCAAGTCGGCGTGATTGTGTCAAGGCAAGGGATAGTTGCCTCTAGCTAGTTGATACTCTAATTGGACGGCACTGCGCTTACCATCAGGTGCAGTGTGGTCACTTTGCCCTGACAGAAAAAAGACGGCACGTTTTGTGAGGAGGTTTCTCTGTGGAGTCTTAACCGCCAGCGGCTTGGGTCTTATCGCCATTGTAGGGTGCTGATTTTAATATGACGTATTTTTTTATTTATGCATTAATATTTAAATACGAAAAAAATCTTTTAGTCAAATATTCGTAGTTAGGAAATAAAATATTTTTACTCGTTAATAATAAATTTAATGTGTGTGTGTGTGTGGCTAATGTACGATTTCCTAATGACTACAGAGCCGCACGGGACGCTACGCATGTGCCTGCTTGGCAGCGTAGGATCGAGGAACGTATCGACAGGACTCGGACTCTCATCAGCAAGCTTATCTGTTTTAAGGCAGGTAATAATCGGCCTAAGGTCATGCGTTTTGTGACGCAAGCCTTCTTGGGGAGTAGTATTAGACCTCAAGACTATAGGTTCTGTGTCACAGAACGCATAGATCTCCTAAAGCAGAAGGTTTATGCGTGGGCGAACCGCATTCGCCGTTATAAGAAGAGATGGAACAGATTCCAGCAAAATCGTGCTTTCCAAAGTGACCAAAAGAGGGTGTATAGATGTTTGGAGCACTCACAACAAGGTGTGGGGGATGGGCGACTACCGGATGTGCGTGATATGCGCACATATTGGGCAAACATCTGGTCGTCGCCAGTTTCACACACTGAAGGCGCCTGGATTGGTGTTGTGGAGCGAGCGTGCGAGGCCATATCACCTATGGAGACCATTTCAATTAGCCCAGATGATGTTTTGAGGGCGGTTAGGCCGACTCAAAACTGGAAATCTCCTGGTCCGGATGGTCTTCATAACTTCTGGTTGAAATGGTTTGTAACTTCGCATTCTCGTTTGGCAGCGCAATTCCAGAGCGCCCTTGAAAGTGGGTCTCTTCCAACATTTATGACAACAGGTGTCACTCACCTCCTCTTTAAATCCGGTAGTACTACTGACCCAAAAAACTATAGACCAATTACTTGCCTGCCTACCATCTACAAACTGTTCACCTCTATTATAAGATTTAAAATAGCATACCACATAGATAATAATAATATACTGTTCTCTGCACAAACCGGGTGTAAAATTGGGTCACGTGGTACTAAGGAGCTCCTTCTCATAGATATGGCCATTTGTCAGCAGGTTCGTCACAATCGAACCTATCTGCTGCCTGGATTGACTACAAAAAGGCTTATGATTCGGTGCCTCATACTTGGCTCATGAGGGTGCTGGATTTGTATAAGATTCATTCAAATCTACGCACCTTACTTGGGGCATGTATGAGGCAGTGGACCACAGTCTTAAAGTATCCAGGTGGTGCAGGTCCTCTTGATTGTGATGAACCAATTAAGATTGATCGGGGTATATTCCAGGGTGATAGTCTGAGTCCCTTGTGGTTTTGCCTGGCTCTGAATCCTCTCAGCACTTTGTTGTTGGATTCAGGGTTAGGATACCGTCTTCGGAGAGGGAGTATACCAATATCGCACTTACTCTACATGGATGATCTCAAGTTATTTGCACCAAAAAAATCTGATTTGATTGAGTTGCTGAAAATAACTAAAAGTTTTAGCAACTCGATCAGTATGGAGTTTGGTGTAGATAAATGTGCGGTCATCCATGTGGGGCGAGGTGCGGTTAGGGTCTCTGATGATGTCTACCTCTCAGAGACTGAACGGCTAAGGTCCCTCTCTGAATCGGAAACCTACAAATATTTGGGTATGTCAGAAGCGCTAGGTATAATGGGTGCGGACATGAAGCAATCGTTGAAGGAGCGTTTCTTCTGTCGTCTGACAAAAGTGCTTAACAGTTTTTTGTCGGGAGACAACAAGATTCGTGCTTTTAACGGTTGGGTTATGCCCGTACTCATGTACTCCTTTGGCATACTCAAATGGACTCAGACCGAGTTAGATGCCCTGGATCGACGAGTCCGGACTCTGATGACTGCACACCGTATGCATCATCCACGATCGTCGGTGATGAGATTGTATATCCCGCGGAGATGTGGGGGACGAGGCCTACTTAATGCTAAGGACCTGCATAACCGCGAGGTACGCAATCTCAGAGATTATTTTCTCCATAGCGATGTGGATGTGCATCGGGAGGTAGTCAAAGTCGATAAAGGATTTACCTCGCTCTCCCTGGCAAATGAGAACTGGCGGGTCCCTGTGGTGATGAGCACCGGGGATCGCAAGGGGGTATGGAAGAGCAAAGAATTACATGGAAGATTTTATCGGGCTCTGAATGGGCCCGATGTCGACCAGCTTGCTTCCGTATCTTGGCTACGCTTCGGTGATCTCTTCGGGGAAACTGAGGGTTTTGTCTTTGCAATTATGGATGAGGTTGTTAAGACGAACAACTATAGGAAATACATCCTGAAGGACGGTACGGTTGACATCTGTCGTGCATGCCACCGTCCCGGAGAGTCAATCAGGCATGTTATTTCCGGTTGTTCGTATCTTGCTAACGGCGAGTATTTGCATAGACATAACCTAGTGGCCAAGATCATACATCAGCAACTTGCTCTTCGATACCACCTTGTTATATCTGAGGTGCCATATTACCAATATGTGCCCCAACCGGTTCTCGAAAATGGCCATATAACACTGTATTGGGATCGATCTATTATCACAGACAGGACTATTGTAGCCAATAAGCCTGATATTGTGGTAATAGATCGATTAGCGCGCCGGGCAATACTTGTTGACGTTACCATTCCGCATGACGATAACCTCGTTAAAGCTGAAAAAGACAAAATGTCCAAATATTTAGATCTGGCTCACGAGGTTGTTGACATGTGGAATGTTGACTCAGCTATTATTGTTCCGATAGTCGTTACTGCCAATGGGCTGATACCAAAGAGCCTCGACCAACATCTTCAGAGGCTCTCAATTGGTCGTTGGGTCAAAAGCCAGATACAAAAGGCAGTATTATTGGATACGGCACGCATTGTGAGGAGGTTCCTCACTCTGGGGTCCTAACCGCCGGTGGCTTGGGTCCTAGGCCTCGCCATCGGAGGGTGCACATTTTTATATTTTTAAATGTATTTTTTTTTATTATAATTTATATTTAAAAATGTAAAAGAAAAACCTTTTAAATAAAGAGTACTGTACAATTTAACGAAACTTTTATGTTATTCTATTTTACATTCGTTTGCACAAATGAACATAATCTAACTTATGTTTTAAACCACTTTAAAGCAAAGATAAATTTCAACATTACGTCATTTTGTTTGCTTGATCAAAGTATCTGAAAAGTACGTTAATTTATTACGTAACAAAAGCTGTCAACCGTTAAAACTACGAACGACTGTCATAAACATAACTCAGATTACACAAATGGGGTCGCGAAACAAAACTATAGGCATCATCGGGTATAAACCCCGCGGTAGCTTTCGGCCACTTGCCAAAAAATTCGAGCGCGAAGTGAGATATCATTTTTTACATTTCAGCATTTGAATTATTCCCAGATGGTTTATTACATCGCATCTCACCAACACCTTATAAAAAAAATCTATTGATCGGAAACAAAAAAAAGATTATATAAGTATTTATTGGCAAGTCTTTGTAACGGCTTAGGGTTATTTATGGTTTCAAGGTACAAAGAAGTTCGACAAAGTCTTGTGTAACGTGATTTCCCGACCTCAAAGATCATTGACCGTAAACTAAAAATCGATTTGATTTTGGAAAGGCCGTGATTTGTTCGCTAAATATCCTAATGAAGTATGAAAAGGATTTGAAATTAGGATCTGAGTGATCAATGATTAAGTTATGATTGGAATACTTGCTCAGTGGATATAAATTCTGTTCATATATAGTCTTGTACAAATTCGAAATATTATTGCAATAGGCGTAGGCGCGCGCACCTTTTTAACATAAAACATGCACATATTTTGGCTTAGCGCCTACAACTTTCAAAATTTAAAAACATCAAGTTATCTAAATGTTATAAATCTGTTTTTTCAAGTTTCAAAATAGACATAGTAAAAGACAGTTAACTATTTATAATTATTTTAATTTGTACTGTTTTACCTCTATTATTTTAGGAACTTACCCGCAAAATGGGAACTACCCTACTAAAGGAAACCATGTTTTATTCTCATTATGTCAGACAACCAATAGTAAATTTCAAGTATTGTTAAAGTTTATTTCATTGTTCAAGATCATTACGTTGTTCCTGCAGTAGTTAGACTTGTTTGTTCTATATTCTTGTAAAAGATATTCACAATTGATAAATGTGACTGGAAATATGCAATGTCGTTATTTTGGACTATGAAAAACTTATACGTATATTTAAAACTAGCTGTTGCTAGCGGCTAAGCCCGCATGGAGGTAATGTTGGGGGAAAAAAGTATACAGGACAAAAAAATTACAGATTTACTGCTGGTGGTAGGATATTCATATCCGCCCGGATAGCAACCACCGTACACAGGGTGAAAAACCCGCCATAGTGGCACACGCAAGTGTGTCGCGTTCCGGGATCATCCAGTGTATATCCGGTTTTTTGGGGGTCTAGAGTTAGGGTACAATGTTTGGCCATTTTGCGGCCTTCTGAGTACTCTGACAATAGACCCTCGACCGCTTCTTCACCTTATTGCCCATGGCGTAGTGTGAAGGAGCAGGCCGGCATGATTGTGTTGAGTAGCGGGGGATAGATCGTCTCTCGCTACTCGATACTCTAATTGGACCGTACTGCGCTTACCATCAGGTGAAGTGTGGTCACTTTGCCGTGCTAGGATAAAAAAAAAATACAAAAAAATAAAAAAAAAAAATATTCGCATACAAACTGTCATCGCCTATTTCACCCCCTTAGGGGTGGTATTTCCAAAAACCTTTCCTTAGTGGATGCCTATGTCATAAAATGTACCTACTGTCAAAATTACAAGTCTCTAACCCCAGCCGTTTAGGCTGTGTGTTGATATGTCAGTCAGTTTCTTCTTTTATATAAAGGTACAGATTCACTATGTTTGAAACAACACCTAAGTGACGTAGACCCCAATTTCAATGATTACGTGTTAAATTAACTTCATCCTCTTTAAAGATTTAGCATTTATAATCATGATATGTTCTCACACCGATGGAGTAAATAAAGATATAATTTTATGTGTTGTCAAAAGGCGCGACGGGTGATGAGAATTAATAACCACAATCCGAACCGCGTAGGAGGTAATTTTATTTTGCCATGTGGGTAGCGTACTAAGGACTTTCTTAAAGGATATGGTTAAGACCGTTTCCGACTTGAAAAAGGCTTCGCAAAAATGTGTGTAATATATTTTTATAATCATATAACGCGAGGTTACTGGCCATGTTTATAAGGTTTATTTTCCTGCGTGCGAAATTTAAATGCATAATATTTATAGTTCTTTGTAAACCTAAAGCCCTGTTTTGACTTCGATGTTTCCGAAGAATAAACGAGAGTCAATGATGAAGTACGGCATATAGCAAATGCTGGGATAAAATTAAAAAACTATATAAATAAAAAAAGGAGCAGTGATAGCCTAGTTGGTTGCGGTACGGACTGTGAAGACGAAAGTATGTTCGAAACCCAAATGGCATACACCTCTGACTTTTTTAAAGTTATGTGTGTATTAAAGGAAAACATCGTGAGGAAACCTGGCATACCTGAGAATTCTTATACGAGTTTCGAAGGTATGTGAAGTCTACCAACCCGCATTAGGCCAGCGTGGTGGACTAAGGCCTCTCATTAGTAGAGGAGGCCCGTGCCCAGCAGTGGGACAATGTTTAATACAGGGCTAGTATAAATTAAAAAAAAAAAATACTGTCGTTGTTGTAAGCGCATCACTTGATCAATTGAAAGTTATGTAGTAGTTAGTACGGGATTTCAGTTACCTAAAGTCCCAACAAAAGCTGCAAGCAAAGGCTAGTATTGAATAAGAGGCGAACCTTTGCAACGAGTGGGCTAGTTGCCACAAGCCACAAAAGGAAAAAAAATCAGTTCAAAACATTTTTTTTATAGAATTATAGTTTTGCATCAATGTTTATTCTCACCAAAATTAAAAAAAATACTATACAACTAAATGATACAATACAGGTTCACCTAGTGCGGGGACCGTTGTAATTATGGAGCAATATGTAAAATGTGTTGTTGGAAAATAAACAATTTACTTTACTTACAACGATAGCCTAGTTGGTTGCGGTACGGACTGCCAAGACGAAAGTCGTAGGTTCATACACCTCTGACTTTTCTAAAGTTATGTGTGTATTAAAATGTTAATTATCGCTTGCTTTAACGGTGAAGGAAAACATCGTGAGGAAACCTGCATATCTGAGAATTTTTCGAAGGTATGAGAAGTCTGCCAACCCGCATTAGGCCAGCGTGGTGGACTAAGGCCTAATCCCCTCTCATTAGTAGAGGAGGCCCGTGCCCAGCAGTGGGACAATGTTTAATACAGGGCTAGTATTATTTATTTTTACTATACTTACAATGAAAAATTTTAATGCTTTTCACTTAGTACATTTATAAAACACTAGACTTTCTCACGTGTGTCTTTTACTTTCGTACTTATAATCGAGCAAAACATTTTACTTGAGTAAAAGTAATTATTTAAGTAAAGACTCTGAACTATAAAACAGAATTTTATAGTTCAGAAATCTTACAAAGTAAAAATCGATTGAAGTATGGCATTAGCAACGATTACCGATGCTTGAGTAACCTAATGACTTACTTCAGTAATTGCTTGAGACGAAGTAATGTCTTGTTTATAAACACTAATGCTATTGTCTTTTACTCTAAAGTCCTAGGAGTGGATTTTCATCATGGAAAGAAATGATATTATTAAAACACTTAGATAAAAATACACCTAGTTCAAAAACTAAATTAATAACGCAGTTTATATAATTATATTCGATCGAAATCGAAGCTAAACAGCAGGCCGGCATGATTGTGTTGAGTAGCGGGGGATAGACTGTCTCTCGCTACTTGATACTCTATCTGGACGGCACTGCGCTTACCATCAGGTGCAGTGTGGTCACTTTGCCGCGCCAGAATAAAAAAGAAAAAAAAAGAAAAAAATTAAAAGTACATTTTTTTATCCTGGTTCGGCAAAGTGACCACACTGCACCTGTAAGCGCAGTCCTGTCCAGTTAGACTATCATAGAGACAACCTGTCCCTCGCTACTCAACACAATCCTGCTGTGTAACATCTTCACACTATACCATGGGCAAAAAGGTGAAGAAGCGGTTGAGGGTCAATTATCAGAGTACTCAGAAGTCCGCGTATGTGTATTAGTTATACTTATTTTTACATATACAGTGTTTTTTTTTAACTTATAAAGAATATACCCAAACAAGCAAAAATACAAATAAAAATAAATACACCAAAAGATTTTAAATCTGCAAAAAATATATAAATTAAGCAACTTTTCTTTTGATAAACAAAATGATGCTTATAGCAAAACCTAAATTCAAATTCCTTGGAGGTTTTATGAATCATTCTTATTAAATGAATCAAGTTGTCCGAAATCGAGGAAACGATAAAATTCGTCATAATATCCGAAAGCACAAATTTCAATTTTATTGTAATCAAAACTTTATATTATGTTAGTTGTTGCTCGCGGCTTTGCTTGCGTGAGGTTTATCGATACCCTGAAGTAAGTTGACTAGTAGATAAAATAATAAGTAAAAGGTTTTTAATTTATAAAAAGTACACCGACTTCAATAAAAAACAAATTATGCGTCACATTAAAATTTGAGGGTTGCCCTTGGTTTTTCGGAGATCCCATCATCCGATCCCGAGTAGGTGCCAATGGGTCCACCTGGAAAGTATATCCTTTTAAATGAAAAAATAATTTCTCGAATCGGTCCAGGCGTCTTCGAGTAATCGGAGAACATACATAAAAAAAAAAACTAATTGGTGTCGTGGGACACCAGGTAGGAACGAAGTTCCTTCGGTTAATGTAGAATCGACACAAATTGCAAAAAAAAATCGTACTCAATTTGGACATCACTACTTGCCACTCTAACTGGACGTCACTACTTGCTACTCTAACTGGACGTCATCACTTGCTACTCTAACTGGACGTCACTACTTGCCACTCTAACTGGACGTCACTACTTGCCACTCTAACTGGACGTCACTACTTGCTACTCTAAATGGATGTCATCACTTGCTACTCTAACTGGATGTCACTACTTGCCACTCTAACTGGACGTCACTACTTGCCACTCTAACTGGACGTCACTACTTGCTACTCTAACTGGACGTCACTACTTGCCACTCTAACTGGACGTCATCACTTGCTACTCTAACTGGACGTCACTACTTGCCACTCTAACTGGACGTCATCACTTGCTACTCTAACTGGACGTCACTACTTGCCACTCTAACTGGACGTCACTACTTGCCACTCTAACTGGACGTCACTACTTGCCATTCTAACTGGACGTCACTACTTGCTACTCTAACTGGACGTCACTACTTGGCACTCTAACTGGACGTCACTACTTGCCACTCTAACTGGACGTCATCACTTGCTACTCTAATTGAACGTCACTACTTGCCACTCTAACTGGACGTCACTACTTGCCACTCTAACTGGACGTCACTACTTGCCACTCTAACTGGACGTCACTACTTGCCACTCTAACTGGACGTCACTACTTGCCACTCTAACTGGACGTCACTACTTGCTACTCTAACTGGACGTCACTACTTGCCACTCTAACTGGACGTCATCACTTGCTACTCTAACTGGACGTCACTACTTGCCACTCTAACTGGACGTCATCACTTGCTACTCTAACTGGACGTCACTACTTGCCACTCTAACTGGACGTCACTACTTGCCACTCTAACTGGACGTCACTACTTGCCATTCTAACTGGACGTCACTACTTGCTACTCTAACTGGACGTCACTACTTGGCACTCTAACTGGACGTCACTACTTGCCACTCTAACTGGACGTCATCACTTGCTACTCTAATTGAACGTCACTACTTGCCACTCTAACTGGACGTCACTACTTGCCACTCTAACTGGACGTCACTACTTGGCACTCTAACTGGACGTCACTACTTGCCACTCTAACTGGACGTCACTACTTGCTACTCTAACTGGACGTCACTACTTGCCACTCTAACTGGACGTCACTACTTGCTACTCTAACTGGACGTCACTACTTGCTACTCTAACTGGACGTCATCACTTGCTACTCTAACTGGACGTCACTACTTGCCACTCTAACTGGACGTCACTACTTGCCACTCTAACTGGACGTCACTACTTGCTACTCTAACTGGATATCATTACTTGCTACTCTAACTGGACGTCACTATTGTCGCGCAGCAAAATCCCAGGAACTAATTGTGTATGCGATTGTCTCATTTAACGCTTTTATTCCACGCACTTTTTTCCACGCTTTTTACTATCACATATTTTTCAGTTCGGTCGCGCCGCAAAATCCCTATCTCTCCAAATCTGCCGTAAGGAACTTCGTTCCAAAAAGATTCCGACGAATTGTTAACCTCCTCCTTTTTTGAAGTCGGTTAAAAAATACACTAAATATTTATGTTGATATAAACATTTCTCTGATGCGATAGTCGAATTCGCTACTAGAATCTAAATGTGAAGCATTTAGCCGAAATATTTTATAAACATCACTGAATTCTGAAATCTAAATTGCTTCAGTGGTTATGGAAGTGGTATGTTATGTATCTGGTATAGAATGTTATCTAACTATCTGGTAAACCTCTTCTTCATAAAAAAAAACTTGGTGTGCGTATTAATTTTAAAGCTAAACTTTTTTCTAATAACCCAAATAACATAAAAAGTTTCTTATAAATTATTCTATTGAATAAAATTAACAAACATTATTCTGAAAATGATAAAAATGTAGTATTATTAATACATAATTACCACTTCGATCATTTATTTCGCAAAAATATGCAATGTACAGACACGTGAAATTCATATTTTAATATGTACACATATATTTTAATAGTATTTTCCTTGAATTAACTAATAACAGGTAAATATTATGATAAATAAAACAAATAACATATGACAATATATATATTTTACCTAAAAATCATTTTAATATTTCTACGAAAAACAGAGTCATTGAACAGAATAGGAGGTAGTTCATTAAAATATTTTATATACTGTGATTTCATTCATAATAAGAATTATAATAGAGTCTGTGTGGTTTACTACAATATGGCATATTCTCCATCTCTATCTTTCGATAATTGACAGCCTCCGTGGCGCATTTGGCGAGTAGCCGGTGTGAAACGAGAGGCCGTGGGTTCGATTTCTGCACCGGGACAAATGTTGTGTCCGGGGTCTGGGTGTTGTGAGACCGAAAGTCTTTCGTAGTCTCTGATGCCCACAACACAAGACTCGTGTCTTAGTGTGGGGTCGGGGCTATGTGTGTGACTGTTGGGTGTTATTATTTTTATATTATAATCCTGGGTCTTTTAATAGTAAGTTCGTAGTGTGATGAAGCTTTTCAGCTTGGCCGGCATGATTGTGTCGAGTAGTGATAGTTCTCTCGCTACATGATACTCTACCTGGACGGCACTGCGCGTACCATCTACTACATCGTATATCTACTTGGCATAGTATGGTCACTGCCGTGCCAGGATATATATTTTGTTATCCTGCTACGACAAAGTGACCACCCAGCACGTGATGGTAAGCGCATTGTCGTCCAGTTAGAGTACTAAGTAGCGAGAGACAAATATAAATCGCTACTCAACACAACCATGCTGCCTGCTGTGTAGTCGCTAAATAAATATATACAAAGATATATAAAATAGCAGAGATAGCCTAGTTGGTTGCGGTACGGACTGCCAAGACGAAAGTCGTAGGTTCGAAACCCAAGTGGCATACACCCCTGACTTTTCTAAAGTTATGTGTGTTTCAAATGTTAATTATCGCTTGCTTTAACGGTGAAGGAAAACATCGTGAGGAAACCTGCATATCTGAGAATTCTTATACGAATTTCGAAGGTATGTGAAGTCTACCAATCCGCATTAGGCCAGCGTGGTGGACTAAGGCCTAACCCCTGTCATCAGTAGAGGAGGCCCGTGCCCAGCAGTAGGACAATGTTTAATACAGGGCTAGTATTATCATTATTATATTTTTTATTAAGATATATTCCTAAACCAAAAAAGTCCAAGAAAACTATCCGCGGAACCATTTACTCATTTTTTATGAGATACTCTATGGTTATCAAATAATGGTCACGAATTATTTGTTCACTTTTTATGATAATAAACTAGTTTTCATTAAATTTATTTTATTGCACAAAAAATTACCTATATCAGACGTTGGCTAATACAATTACTTAAAAAAACTGAGTTTTTTTATGTATAATAATAAACATTAGCCCGTTCTTAAAAGAACAGCAGGAACGGACCCATCACTGAGACTATGTGTAATACAGGACTGGAAACCTAACATAACATTGTACAAAATGTGTGGAAAGGTGGAATACAATTTGACCAACTTCTGCTATACAGATTTTTTTATCAGATACAAAAAAAACGCGAGAGGTGACTTATGGAAACCCGGTTGGAACGGAGTTCCTTGCGCTAAATATTTTCTGTGTTTGTATTAAGTAACGATTAAATTAAATTATAAATATTTTTGGATATTCTCAAAATTTCACTTTTTTCTAAGTTTTAGTTCCCTAGGTATTCGGGAAGTGTGTCAAAAATCACTGCAAAAATATGTCGGTGTTCGGTGTCCTTTTTCATTGTTACACTTTTTTCTGTCTAGCCCCTCAGCCCGCAAACAATTCAGAACGATAACGTGCGATAAGGAATTCCATTCTGTCATAAAAATCGGTCGAGTGCCTCGAGTAATTATTTATAGTAAATTTTTTGGATTCATCGAAATCTTGACCAGATTTTGATAACGTCAAATTGTTTGTCATAAAAGCAAATGGTTCCAAAGATTTTCCTGTATATTCTAACCTTAACACTATAGTTAACACAATCATACTGAATAGTATGTAGTACTATATTGCCCAATACAATTGTATCTTCAGGCCGTTTATCATGAAAGTTCCAAAAATCTTGAATCTGCTGAGTCAATCGTAACATAAATATTCAATAAGGCTAAAGTGTTCTCAAATAATGTACAAAAATTGTCAACATAGATAGTACCGATTTTTAATACAAATTGCGCTGAAAACTACTAAGTTTATTCTCACGTATCCTATACTATAAGAAGTGTTATGGGATTAAAAAAATGTTCTCGCTACATTTTCAACGTTTTTAAACAAAAAACTAAAATAGCAATTAAAACCACAAAAACGATGCATCTCCTGCTTGAATCCTCTGTGCGTGCTGATGTTTGAATGGGGCTGTCTGCTTCATATCGCCAAGGTATTAGCAGAGTTACAGTCTCAATAGTACAAGTAAGACGCACATTTTTGTTGCCATATAGAGACATCCCTTTTATATTAATTTATGGCTTACAATTTGTGTATAATCAATTTGTTACGCAATAACCATAAAATTAAAACTGTTTTAACATCAATGTTGTGTTTTTCTAGTTTAAAAATACGTCGTTTCACAATATTATTATTTAAACTACTTCTTGTCCATACATAAATAAATAAATTAATGAATTATATAAATATTTGTTTTTATTATTGCAACCATATTCTATTTAAAATGTTTGCTATATGATATGTCATATTTGTCTACAGCATGAATGGGCCGGCTCGATCGGGGTAGTACCACTGTCTCACAGAAAACCAACGTAAAGTGACAGTTTACTGTCGCGTTTCGTATGGTAAGTGAGTTATCCGGAGGCCCAGATTCCCCCTTCCCTTCCCTAATCCCTATTCCTGTCCTTCAAGGCCGACAGCGCATACATGACACTTTCAGTATTGTGGATGTTCATGGGCGGTGGAGATCACTTAACATCAGGTGACCCACTGGCTCGTTTGTCGAACTATGTTATAAAAAAATGTCTACTTTGGAATTCATCAATATTTCTCTTGGTACTGCAAATACTGTTTTTGGCAGCACAATAATCCGGCAATGGCGAAAAAACCTAAACAGTTTCTTTCGTCATTGTAATCCGGTTATTAACGGTTGTAGTAATAGTGTAACTGTTCATAAAATTAAAATAGAAATTATAGTAGATCTATGAATCTAGCACAACTATAAAGCAAGTCGTATTTATTTAGTCATATTTCAAAATATTTGTGTTTATTAAATTACGCATAATCTACAACATCGCTTTTGTTATGGAGATGTTAATCTATTCTTCTATAAGTTTTTAAAATGTCGAAAATAAATTATTACGAGGATTAATATGAATAAATATTAAATGAATACAACCAACGGTCCTGACCCCACACTAACTCACTGGCAGGTTGGCAGGTGGTCTTGGTCTGGGTGGTGGGTATCAAAACTACGAATTTCTATGGTCCCACAAAACCCAGACCAGACACGATTGATTGTGGTGTACACTTCACGGAGGCATCTTAAGCTATTACATCTTTCTATATTTTGCTATGCCATAGGAAGCGTGCATTATTCTGGGATTAAATTATTATGGGATTAAAGTAGCCTATGTCATTTTCTGATCCCTAAACTGCCACTATGCAAAAAATCATGTCATGTCTATGAAAAACTATATTATGCCACGGGAACTGTAAATTTTTCCGGGATAAAAGTAGCCTATGTGCTATTCCAGACTATAACTTTTTTTTAGTGCCTCGATAGGCAGACGAGCTGACAGGCCATCTGATGGTAAGTAATCAACGCCGCCCATAAACTTCTGCAATGCTAGGGCACAGCAAAGCCGCTGCCTATCGTTAAAATTTAAATTACATATAATGTCGTATTGCTACACGTGATAACTATCTAACTATAAAACGATGAGTCAGTATCACTGTTTATTATTTTTTAGCACCGTTATAACGGGCAACCGAATTTCACAGACAATAGCTTTATCTATTTTGTTGTTATAAGCGCCGTATAAAAATAAAGATCATTATCGTATATTTTCTGATAAGTCGTGTTTAATCTGAATATATGATACAATTGTATAAACACGAATGATAATGGGATAACGGGCTCCGTGGCATACTGGGTGAATAGCCGGTATTTTGCCGCACCATCAAGTTGTGGAACAGTTTGCCAGCTTCCGTGTTCCCTGCATCCTATGGTCCTGGGTCCTTTAGGCGTAGTGTGAAGAAGCTATACAGCAGGCCGGCATGATTGTTATAGAGTAGCGGGGTATAGATTGCCTCTCGCTACTTGATACTCTAATTGGACGGCACTGTGCTTACCATCAGGTGCAGTGTAACTACACTGTACCTGATGGTAAGTTTGTAATTCTGGCACGGTAAAGCGGTCATCTGAAAGTGACCATTTTGCGGTACCAGAATAAAAGAAAAGGCATCGTCATCGTGCAGAGTAACCTTTTGAATAAAATAACTAATAGAATAAAGTATTATTGAAGTGACTTTCAAGTAAATCTATTCAATGAAAAATCTATAATATTAAGAAAATAAATTTCCTACCTAATTATTTATTATATCATCTTAACTTTTTACTTTAGTAACAAATTTACGTATGTACCACTAGGCCTAAATGCATTAGTAGTTTGCTTTTTTTATATCATAGTCCGACAAACGAGCCAGTGGGTCATCTGATCTTAAGTGATCTCCACCGCCCATGAACATCCACAATACCGAAAGTATCATGTATGCGCTGTCGGCCTTAAAGGACAGGAATAGGGATCAGGGAAGGGAAGGGGGAATCTGGGCCTCCGGATATCTCACTTACCATACAAAACGCGACAGTAAACTGTCACTAAACGTTGATTTTCTGTGAGACAGTGGTACTTCCCCGGTCGAGCCGGCCCATTCATGCTGTAGACAAATATGTCTTCAGCGTGGCTCTACCACTATGAAAGCGATAGTGGTAGAGCCACGATGCTATCATAAGCGAACGACAGACATGATATTCAATGGACACTGACGTTGTATCTATACTATAATAAATGTGAAGAGGGACTTTGTCTGTACATTAAATATTTTTTCAAAATTTTGATTGTGTGACGTTAATAATGTCGATATAAAACCCAAACAATTTTTATCTGTCCGTCTGTCAAGGCATCACGTCTAAAGTACTGTGTTTTTCCAAAAGAATCGGCAATAAAACTAAATAGCGTCATATATCGGGGTAACATGGGTCTTTATTTCATTAAAATTGGTTCATTCAATCATCATCATCATCGTGTTTATAGTTCACAATAGTTGCATTACGGTAGACGTGGTGAGATATGAAGTGATATAATTAGTAAAAGCTACCAAGCTATCTCCCAAAAATAACATCCACGCGGGCGAAGCCTCGGTCAATAGCTAGTACCAATAAAGTTGATATTATCATGTATAAAAATCGAGAAATGGATACAAATCAAGTGGTATTTATACCGTTAATTAGCCTACGGTTGAATAATGTTAGATGCAAAATATTAAAATAAATATGAGGTCACCTTTTAGATCCTTCACAATTTGATATATGAAGACATTCTATGAAGATAAAGATGATATTGAGAATGATGAGTAAAGAGACCGCTCGCACAACCGCCTAAACAACATGTTATTCAAGAATAAATTAATACTTTTATCAGAATACATGTAAATATCACAAGAAATAAAGCATAAGGCAGAACTTAACATTTTGAAAATAAATAAACAAACATTTTAAGTATCTTAAGAGTCACACACAAAAAGGATTGCATTTTAGTCTACTCTTGCACATAAAGAACATACAATATGTAATACAATACAATATATTCACTCTTCTTTCACTATCCAATCAATACTTCTCTGGAATTCACTCCCTCTCGAAATCAGATCGTGCACCAGCCGGTCGGCTTTCAAGCTGAGAGTTCGCCAATCATTGCTGAATGAAGTGGCAGAATCACCTCACAATTAATGTATATTTTTTATGTATAAGTATATTATATGTATAAGTATATTATATTCGCTGCCACCGCTGAGATATCGTAATGGAACACTGGCCCATAGCTCGCAAGAGAAGGCCGATTTACTGGCAAACCTCTTCGCGGCTAATTCGAGACTCGAGGACTGCAATCCTCCTTTACCACCTACGCTGCCCGGTTGCGGTCACACAATGCCTGATATCCGTATCAGGCATTGTGATGTGCGGCGTGAGCTGCAGTCTCTCGACGTCCGGAAGGCCAGTGGTCCGGATGGTATCCCAGCGCTTGTTCTCAAAAAGTGTGCAGCGGAGTTGTCTCCTGCACTGACGCGCCTATACCGATCGTCCTACCTCTCAGGTGTTGTGCCTGAATCGTGGAGGGAGGCCAATGTGCAGCCGATCCCCAAAAAGGGTGATCGGTCAGACCCTAACAATTACCGCCCAATCGCCATCACCTCAGTGATCTGTAAAGTCATGGAGCGACTAATTAACAGCCAATTAGTTCGTTACCTGGAGGATCACTCGTTGATCAGTGACAGACAATATGGTTTCCGCCATAACCGATCAACGGGTGATCTTCTAGCGTTTGTATTGCATCACTGGGGCGAGGCGATTGACAGGCATGGCGAGGCTCTGGCTGTGAGTCTCGACATAGCCAAGGCGTTTGATAGGGTCTGGCACCGTGGCCTTCTCTCCAAGCTCCCGGCATACGGTCTGCCCGACAACCTGTACAAGTGGATTTCCGGCTTTCTGCATGAGCGTAGAATGCGTGTCCTCGTTGATGGACACGCTTCGCAGTTCATGTCCGTAAATGCCGGAGTACCACAAGGTTCTGTGATTTTCTGTCGCCCACCTTGTTTCTTCTGCATATCAATGATATGTTGTCGCTTGGCAACATTCATTGCTATGCAGACGACAGCACGGTTCATGGGCGTTATTGCAGCAAGCCTCCTGGTTGCCGGGTGGATACTGAGAGGAGACGCGAGGATCTTGTCATGGAGCTCAACCAGGCCTTGGATCTCATATCATCATGGGGTACCAGGAATCGGGTTGAGTTTAATGCCAAGAAAACCCAGGTGTGCGCTTTCTCGTGCAAGAAGTCTCCGTTTTCTCCAATCCCCGTTCTTCAGGGTGTTCCACTCGCAATGCGGAATGACCTTAGTGTCCTAGGTATGGATATCCGCTGCGATCTTAATCCAAGGAGTCACATCGAGGGCGTAATATCCGCCACTTCCCGCAGGGTCGGAATCCTGAACAGGGTGCGGCGGTTTTTCACGCCCGGTCAGCTCTACCGCTTATATAAAGCACAGGTGCGACCGGGAATGGAATACTGCTCGCACCTCTGGGACGGTTCCGCAAAATACCTCCTCGATGCCTTGGACGGGTTGCAGCGGCGGGCCATCCGCATTGTGAATGATGCAGACGTGAGTAACAGCCTGGAGCCGCTACAGCTGCGTAGGGATATTTCCTCGCTTAGCGTGTTCTACCGTCTGTATCATGGTGAATGCTCTGAAGAATTGTTTGATCTTATCCCATCCTCTCCCTTCCATACCAGAACCACGCGTACTGGATTGCGGAGCCACAGCTTTGTGGTGTCTACTACCCCGGCCCGAACTAAGAGGTTCGCAAACTCGTACTTTTGCCGCACCATCAAGCTGTGGAACAGTTTGCCAGCTACCGTGTTCCCTCCTTCCTATGATCCTGGGTCCTTTAGGCGTAGTGTGAAGAAGCTACACAGCAGGCCGGCATGATTGTATTGAGTAGCGAGTGATAATCTATCCCTGGCTACTTGATACTATAACTGGACGGCACTGCACTTACCATCAGGTGCAGTGTGGTCACTTTGCCGAGCCAAGATAAAAAAAAAAAAATATGTACTTGCGATATATTTTATATTTATGTCTATATATGTATACATATCTTATGCATTTGGATTTATTAATGAATGTACATATTATTGTGTTTATAAGTTCTTTTTTTTATTTATTTCTTGTTTACCCTTTTCCTCTATATCATATGCACCTGCCTCGTTCATCTCTGCATCACCCTAAGGTTGACTGGGAGAGAATGCCGTTGGCATTAAGTCCGCCTATATACCTTGTATATGAAGTATATAAATAAATAAATATCATAAAATACACACACACACACTTCTAAAAATGGAGTGAAAGAGACTGCGAAATTAATCATCAATACATTATTTGAGATGACTCATCTTGTTCGGCTCTGATGTATTCCTAATGATTGAAAAATATTACTAGAGGGTTAATAATAAAGAAGTGCAATTTTCAAATAAAATGTATAATTTGGGTGGAACAATGAAAATGAATAATACCTAGCCCCATCAGTAACAGAGCAGCGGTAAGCAAATAAAATGGCTTCCAGAGTCGATTTTATGGCTTAAAATTCCACGAAATACGTAGATATTCGTGCATTTTGTCACGCATTCAAAGATATTTGTCCTTTTAAATACAAAAAAGGAACAAAGTTTATGATAAACCCATACAGTCATATTTTACTCTGCAAGACATTTTGATTGGCAACACCAACCGCAAAACATCGATGGCTTTTCTTAATTATTCTTATTTTAATTCGTTTCCAAAAATCAGGATTATCCGTTGTCAATGATCTTGAGATATAAAAATACTCACTGATGCAATATAAAGAATTAATCGATGTATCACCACTTAAGTATGCGGCAAAATATGCGATGACATTAGAAAGAGCTTTTATTGATTTTTATATGCGTCCACAGCTACTGGTCTATGAACACACCCAAAATATTTAAAGCACACCTTCTATAGAATTAACATTTTTTTATCTGCGTCTTGGTCGCATTCTTCATTACTGAAGGTTATATACTGGTTTTAGCAGCTGTATGTGCTATTATGTACACTATTATTTTAACTATTTATGTGTTTCCATTTAATCTGGTTCTCAGATTCCTTCAGAGCTGTTATCACTGTAGACCAGTCAAGGTTGACCTAGTCACACCAGCGGGATCTGTTTCCTTCTACTCGACGTCGACCGAATTACGCAAGCTTCTTTGGTAATGGCTTATGGAGAGTCGTCACACATACATTGAGTTATTTCTTTTGGCTGTCCATGTTATCCGCAGTATTTGGCTCTTCATCAACATCTGAGTACTCTGATAATAGACCCTTGACCGCTACTTCACCTTCTTGCCCATGGCGTAGTGTGAAGAAGCAGGCCGGCATGATTGTGTTGAGTAGCGGCGGATAGATTCTCTCGCTACTCGATACTCTAATTGGACCGCACTGCGCTTACCATCAGGTGCAGTGTGGTCACTTTGCCGTGCCCAGTATATATATAAACAAAAAAAAAATCATTTCGCAGGATTTTTATTATTGTAACACACACAACAAAGACGAATATTAAAGAAAAGATTATCATTATTGGCCTAAATTTCTCTGCTAGACTCCGAATCGAAGGAAACCTGCTGATTGTGTCCGATGGGATGGCGGACATTGTCAGAATTTCCTATAGCTCATTTTGGCGAGTCATCTTCTGAGGTCAGCCATAGTATATGCAGTTACTTCAATTTGGCATAATTCTGCAAAACGTGATAAAAAAATTATTAAGATTATTGAACCCGACTTGGGAAAACCGCGCTGTTACCAGTTTTGTCTCCTTCGTGAACGATTGGTGTGACCCCTTAATGCGGCTTACTCATTGATGCAGCTAATATATGAAAGATGAGTCACTTTGACAGGTTTGTTTCATATATACCTGTTAGGTCATAAATTCTGTCACATGTTTAATATAAAATAATTGAAACAAGTTTATTCATTATGTAACCATTTATATACCAAAATGAACTTAACAAAACATAGATTCTTAAAACACTAAAGTTTATTAAAAATGACCTCCGTGATTTTGAATACAGGCCTTCAATCTGCGCGGCCAGTTGTCTATCGCAGCACGAACGAGGTCCATGTCAATATCGGCGGCTGCCCTAATCAAGGATGTCTTGAGTGACTCCAAATTGGGATGAGGCTTTGAGCACGCCTTTTCCTCCAAGTGTTGCCATATCTTGTAATCTAACGGATTCAAATCTGGACTGGAGGAGGGCCAGTCTTCGTGCCGGATGAAGTCGATTTCACGCGCCGCCAGCCAGTCTTGTGTGTTTGGCTCCCGCCCTGTGGACTAGGGGACATTAAAGAATTCTGCCACGGTATCCTCTGCCTGTCGTAAGAGGCGACTAAAGAGGCCATCAGGGGTCGTGGGCGCGCAGCGGGGGGCTGTTATAGCGCCATTTGTACTAACGTTTGTACATCGTGCGACCCCGAGATGGACAGCAGCATACGTGGCTAGCCTCATTGCTGTTGTAGACGCCAAGGGCGTTCTTAGGTGTGCGGGGATTACTGAACAGCCCCGCCCCACTTTAGAGATGAGCCGTTACGCGGCATTGCGCATGGTAGGTTCCGGTAGAAGTTGGGGCGCCTTAGCCTCAAGAACCCGAGACCAACCATAATGCGCTGAAGAAGGCCCCGCGGGGTTTTGGTTGGTAGTCCGGTGTAGGGTGTAAATAGTGTTAGGGACTCGGCCCAACGACCGTTCAGAAATTTCCACCTCTACTGGATGGCTTATCGTTGGGTCGTAAGACCGGTGAGTCCAACATAACCACTCCACCTCCCCTCCAGGATGGAGCGGTAGCGATAAAACGTTTTCCCCCGCGAAAAAAAAAAAAAAAAAAAAGCCAGTCTTGTGTGCTCTTCGCTCTATGAGCTGGCGCCGAATCTTGTTGGAATACCCAGTGCCTGTTATTGAACATGGTATGAGAAACAGGTTCCACAAGGTTCGTCAGGAATGTATTTTGATACACAACTGCATTCGTTTTTACACCTTTCTCACAAAAATGTACCTCTGATAAGCCCCAATAAGAAACTCCCAACCATACCATGAGCGAGGATGGAAAATGACCTCGTTGGACACGCGGAATACGGTTGCTCGCTTCTTCACTACTGTGTGCGTACACCTTATCATTTTGTTTGTTGTAGCTCTCTTCTACGGTAAACATTTTTTCATCTGAAAAAAGAATTTCCCGATATTTTTTTCCCGCGTACCGCTTCAACAAAGCGCGGCATCTCTTCAGTCTCAGGTCCATTAGACGAGCATTCAAACGATGTCCTGTTTTTCTTCGATATGCCCGAAGCCCTAAGTCTTCATTTAACACCCTTTTCACCGTGGTTCTGCTTAACCCCATCTGAAGGGCCAACAGTTTCTGCTTACGTTTGGGATTTCTTTGAATTCGCGCCTTCACAGCTTTTATCACTGCTGGAGTCCTAACCTGTCATCTACACTAGAGTCTTCATTGTATCGTTTGATGGTACGATAAACGAATCTTTTGGTTATATTCAAATTTTTCAGTATGTCAAAAATTTGAATTGGCAACGATGCAACGCAATTACTGCAACACGGTCTTCTTTAAGCGTCCACTCCATATTTAAAAATGAGTAAAATTCTAAAAAGTATACATTTTTATTTTCATGAACAATTTCAAATTCGAATTCAATAAACTTTTTTGTGGCCAGCATTCTAAAATAAAAGTTTTGACTGTGTGACAATACTTATGACCTGACTGTGTATATATGGTAAAACTAGCTGTTGCTCGTGGCTCCGCCTAAGTGGAGGTTATATTCGGGAGCAGAAGTATACAATCCAAGGAGTTGTCTTCTGCATTGAGGCATCTGTAGCGATTGTCCAGCCTCTCAGGTGTTGTGCCTGAATCTTGAGTTTGCATCTAAAGAATACTCCATAAGTTTAACCTCACTTTGCCCTTTTAGAGATGATTTTTCAAAAACGTTGAAACACGTATTTCTTTATTTCCTACCAAAAGCCTAAATATGAATTTACAAATCCCTAAGTCGAGGAATTATGGATTTCCCATACAAATTTTGAACTCCTATTTGACCCCATTCAAGGTTGATTTTTGAAAAAAAAAGATATCCTATGTCCTTCTACAGGATATAATCTATCCCCTTACCAAATTTCATTACGATCCGTTCAGCCGTGAAAAGGTAACAAACAGAGTTACTTTCGCATTTATAGTATTAGTATTGATAGACAAAAGGGTCCTCTTGAATTGGACTTTCTTCCGCATTCACAGTAGCACACAAGGTTGGACGAATAAAACTGCCTACTATGTTTAGTGATGACTAAAGGTCACTTGCGAGAATATTATGGTTTGAATATGTCGTGATATTTTGGAATGATTAAGTATGTACAACTAATCCACCGGCCCAAATAGCTGTCTACATCTTTTGTGGTACTACCATAAACAGCGAAAATTATAAATGATATTCTAAAACAATAAGAAATATTTGCGTTGTTATAAATGTTAATCCGGTAAAGGTGCGTCTATTCAGAGGTCATTGATGCAACTTATAGAGCTTTAATGGCTTACGTTTTGTTTTAACCGTCTCATTTCTTAAGCCACCTTGGTGTTAAGATTAATATCGATATGTATTTTAATAATTTGTAGACTAATGAAAAGTACCTAAGTATCTTTAAGATTGCTTCATGTCTTTATGAACGATGCCAATCAAATAGAAATGTGAATGAGTTGGAAATATAGATTGTCCACTTTACACAAAAAATATTGATTATATTAATTCATACACCAGACACTAATTTATTTACATTAAATGCCCTAATTTATTTAATCCAAATAATTTTTTTAACTTTTATAAACATTAACGTATGAATAAATTTTTATACTCTAAATAAAATTACTTTCATATTGCAACTCTAGGTGTAGAGTGCATACCAGTTGTAATGTAAATTCCAAGACAACAATACAACCGTGAGCGCTCTTATTATTTTTTTAATTGTTATTCTGTCATTAAATCATCAGCATGTATTTGAGAGTTAGTATCATTAGATTCATCATCTCATTGTTATGCAAACAAATAAAATATTATAGAATATGTTTTATCAAAATCGGTCTACACTTAGCAGGGAAAAAATTATAATAATATTTTTTCGTATAGAATTCGTTTGGAAATCGACAAATTGTAGACTCTGGGGCGCAACGGGAGAGTAGCCGGCTGTGAAACGGAAGGCAGAGGGTTCGTGGGTTCTAAAGAAATGTTTGTGGGACAGAAACATTTGTTTCGGGTATTGAAAGAAAGAAAGAGTTTATTTGGCTTTTCAATAAAGCCAAAACAAAAAAAAATTACAAAAAAGAAAATGCACATTACAGTGAAAAACCAAAAAGGATCAAGCTGGTGCTATGGGCCGTCGTCCCTCGTAGTTCTTGATACCAAGATACAGGTTTGACCTAGTGTGGGATCAGGACTGTGACTTTTGGGTGTATTTATTATTATTATTACTTTTTAAATTCTATATTGTCAGCGCATTTATCAATATACAAACCGTAAATAAACAACACATTATAAGTTTTAATATGAACTGCAGGAAAAGAGACACCCCTCATAATTAATTCAATGCAAATTTTAATTCCAAATGACATTTGAGATTAGGTTATCAAAAACCACAAAAATAGAGCGAAGTTGGCGCCAGCCTGTACAAAAAAAACAAAGCTAAATAAACATAAAGCGAAACGGATTTGGTCATTCGTATAGAGAATCCAATAAGTTCATAAAAATGACATATTCAGAGTGGAATTCGACTTTTAATTTATGATATTACATTGTTTATCTATAGACATTTTTTTATGGAGAACGCCTACTTTTTGTGGTGGCATTTTATAAAGCAACATGGCGGTCGGAAATGATTTACTGGTAGGGTAAATCCTCGTGTAATTTTTGAAACATAATTTGCTTGAAATGGTATTTTTTCCAAAGTGGTGGAGATGTTTTGTTTCAAAGAGGTCTAAAAGCATTGTATGCCGATGTGTGACGGCAGGTAAAAAAAGAGCTGTAGGAATGCAAATACATACTAACCTTGAAGACAATTAAAAATTTCACGGTACTTATATTTGGAGTCGTAAAAATTTGCTTTGATGATCTGGGTTCCTGCATTCTGAAGAAGACACTTTTTATGTCCCAAGTTAGTAGCATTGAATTCTTTGTCGAGCATTCTTAGTTATAAGACTTATTTTAAAACTAGCTTTTATTAACTTTACACTTAACGATACCATAGGAGAGTGTGTTCTAATAAATATGTATACCTAACATTTTCCTCGATGAAAATATTTTCCTCGGCACCAGAATCGAACCTGCAGCTAATATAAAACTATATGTGCGCCTAATTTCAATAGAATCGGTCCAGTAGTATTTGCGTTATCTGTGATCAACGGCAAATATACAGCCTCCGCAGCGCAGCGGTCGAGTAGCCGGCTGTGAAACGAGAGGCCGTGTGTTCGAATACCGCACCAAGAAAAATGTTTGTGTGAGAAGATAAATATTTGTTAAGGGTATTGTGATTGTGTATCCCTCGTAATTCTTGATACCCACGATACATGTTTGACCTAGTGTGGGGTTAGTACTATGTATGTGACTGTTGGGTGGAAAAAAACTATCCTGGCTCGGCAAAGTGACCACGCTGCACCTGATGGTAAGTGCAGTGCCGTCCAGTTAGAGTATCAAGTAGCGAGAGACAATAGATATCTCTATTATTATTTATATAGATAGTCAAACGACTGTAGACTGTCAAACACCAAAAGCTGTAAAAAATCTAAGTTCACTGTAGATGTGGGGTAAATCTTCTAGTAAGAGAAATAATGTACTTCTGTTACATATATTACTGTAGTGGATTATGGCCCGAATATTAACATACGATATTCACGGAAAATTATAGTTATGGTAAATTATATTGATTTATTTTTTATCATTAAACCCGGATGTTGGGATATAATTTTATTGCAAGCTTGCGTGATAATTGTAATTTGTGCTATATTTATTTTTATATGCGAAGGAGAGCAAGTTTATTACCTCTGTGATTATCATCCCCATATACTAAATAGGTTTAGCCAGGCTATTTATGTTGTAGACTAAATTATATACGGTATTTAAATATATCGACTGATTTACTCCTTTTCCTAATAAATAAATCTCTCAAAATCATAGTCATTACTAACAAGTAAGAACCTGTATTTTTTTTTTATTCTGGCGCGGCAAAGTGACCACACTGCACCTGATGGTAAGCGCAGTGCCGTCCAGATAGAGTATCAAGTAGCAAGAGACAGTCTATCCCTCGCTACTCAACACAATCATGCCGGCCTGCTATTTAGCTTCTTTACACTACGCCTAAAGGACCCATTAAATATTTATAAAATAAAAAATAATAATATAAAAACGTAGGCAGTTTTGAGGACTACCGACAGAAGTGAAAATTTTAAACGTTGGAATTACTGTGTTCTTTTTTGAAACAGCGTTTGTTTGAACTTTGTTTGTTTATGATTGCTTGTCAGTAATTATAGAACTTCATAGGCGTGCTTATGTCAAAAGTAAAACCTGAGCGTGACGGTCACAAGATTCAGTGCATTTTCCCCATCGCAAAAGTGCCCAACGAGCCTAAAGAGGTTTCACTTCAAAAGTTTTCACTTAAAAAATACAAATATTTAGCACCTAAAAATAGTTACTACTTTAGCATTTGTGTATCAATAAATACGTTTACACAAAGCACGTGTACCGACGAGCTACTTCGTTACGCGTTCACGCTAAATTAACATAACAAATTTATTGTTACGATATCAATAGTAGATATGTTTATTCGATTTCTTTGTTCATATACTACGTGTAACGGGAATAACGCACATCCTCAGACACCCCAATTTAAAAATATTATTACAATCATAATTCATGTATTGAAATAAGACTGCGATGAATATAAATATTGTTTTTTATGAAATTAGTTGTACTAATTTTCGACATAAAGTTCGTAATTTTAATTATTTGATTTTTTAAAGTGTTTGTTTATTTTTGCATTTAGAAAAGACTATATCGCATCGAGTTATGTCTCAGTTCCTTTTGTCTTGAACCATAAATTAAAGGGTGTGACTATTATTTACCGAGTGTTGATTATTTTTGAAAAAAAAAAAGTCTATAAAAAAATTGTTGATATCGATTCAGTCGCTTATTCTGAACAAACTACTTTCAGAGTGTGCAATAATCATGTTACATGATGTATACTCATGCGACTGCTGTGCGTAGGTCTCAGGTTCGATCCTCGGATCGGGTAAAAATTATATTAGTTTTTTTTTATCACGAAAAACTCAGTATTAGCTCAGAGTCTGGAATTATGCCCGCTATGGTGACAGGCTCGCCCCCTATCACTTTATGGGACGGTAATAAGGGTGGGTGTACTGGTTACACCTCTGCTTACCCTTCGGTATAACAGGCGTGTGTTCGTATGTATTATATGTATACACTCATATTCAATATTAATCAATGTAATGGTTATTTTTATTTATGTTGGTTGGTTGATCCGTATTAATCATTCAGATGGAATTTATTTCGTTAAATTAATATTTAAATTTCAATTATCAAATCCAATAGATTTAAAAAATATATATATTCACAAACATTTTGACAGCCTCCATGGTACATTGAGCGAGCGGAGAGGCCGTGGGTTCGATCTCCAGTCTGAGCCCACTGATTGTATGGTCTATAAATATTTGTTCGGGTTTGAGTGTTGTTGGACCGTAGTAGAGGAAATCTTCAACATAATTTTTTGACCGCATCATACATTCCATTAACTGAAATACTGTCACTTTGCTGTTATAAAAGAACTGGAACAGGGTGTTTGGACACAACAATTGTGTCAAGTGTATTTCAAATGTGTTTATGTACTAACTAACAATGAAAAATAACATATAATTTATAATATATAATATATAATATATACACTAGTCTTGACTGTCTTATTGGCTTCTTCCACGCATCTCTATCTTCTGTGGAAGTGACCAATCACGTATATAGAAAACAAGGAAAAGCAAAAAGCCCACGAATCAAAATATGCATACGTGAGCAGAGACTCAGCACTCCATGACATTTGATTCGATTTTGTCTTCACTTCGATTCCATGAGTTGTCTGGCCGAGATTACCCAAGATAATTGTATATTACTATGGTGGCAGAAAATGTGTCAAAATGTAGGATGCCATTTATCAAATACAAAATCAAATTTCAAGTTAAATATTGTCGTAGGTAGCTGCTAAATTGTAAATCGGCACTGTCAAAATAGAAGAGATCTATGACCCATTCAAAACTCACACCTACCTACATATTTATTGCGGTTTGAACTTTAATGAGAACCCCTCTCTCGATACATATGCAATGGCGGGATTTCCATGCATAAAAATAAGGTGATGAATAAATTAAAACAAGAAAAACATCGCAATGAAACTTTAGTACCTGAGAATTCCCCATACGAATTTCAAAGGTATGTGAAGACCACCAACTCACATAAGACCCATGTGATGGAAATGCCTAAGCCTTTTGATTAGTAGAAAAGCAGTGGGACAGCATAATACAGATCTGATAATGGTGCACGTTTATTGCGGGGTGATGCCATATTTTCTTAATTTTTATATTACGTCATTATATTCAATTTTATTATAATGCCGTGTTAGGATTCGCTTTTAATTGTACACCATAAAATATAAAATAATAATACTAGCCCTGTATTAGACAGTATCCCAATGC
The DNA here is from genome assembly GCA_905220505.1 of Laothoe populi. NCBI lineage: Eukaryota > Metazoa > Arthropoda > Insecta > Lepidoptera > Sphingidae > Laothoe > Laothoe populi. The sequence continues at coordinate 16,043,145 of HG992148.1, forward strand.
TGGGCACGGGTCTCCTCTACTAATGAGAGGGGTTAGGCCTTAGTCCACCACGCTGGCCTAATGCGGGTTGGTAGACTTCATATACCTTCAAATCCTTATGAAAATTCTGAGATATGCAGGTTTCCTCACGATGTTTCCTTCACCGTTAAAGCAAACGATAATTAATATTTAATACACACATAACTTTAGAAAAGTTAGAGGTGTATGCCACTTGGGTTTCGAATATTTGACTTTCGTCTTGTCAGTTCGTACCGCAACCAACTAGGCTATCGCTGCATATAAACTCCAATAATATGCTATTTCACACTATGCGTAAATAGTAGTAAAGTTAATAAAGCATAAAGCATAAGCATGTCCATCGCCCGTAAACATCAATAATGCCAGAGGAATAATGTGTTTTCAATATATTTAAAGGTCAATCTGACCTAAACATTTAGAGGGCGATATAACTATTTATTGGGCTCCATATAAAGAACAGCAACAACAGTCTTACTAGTCAACTTTACAATAAAACATTGTGATCATGTTTTTGTAGAAAATTGTAATAACAGAGCAAGAGCCCAAAAACGTTCGTATTACTAAATATTTCGGTCATATTCTAAAATATCGTTTTTTTATTTATTAATATTTGCTGTAACTCCCCTGGTTTGGACCAGGGCCCTTTTCATCTAAGGTGTAGATAATAGAGTTTCTTTTAACTCATTGCTAGCCTAGTTACGCTCATACTTATTTCTACGGCCCAAGGGTAAACATCTATCTATATAAGACTAGCTGTTGCTCGCGGCTCCGCCTGCGTGGAGGTTATATTCGGGAGCAGAAGTATACAATTCAAGTTGTCTTCTGCACTGAGGCACCTGTAGCGATTGTCCAGCCTCTCAGGTGTTGTGCCTGAATCTTGAGATTGCATCTTAAGAATACCCCATAAGTTTAACCTCACTTTGCCCCTTTTAGGGTTGATTTTTCAAAAACGTTGAAACACGTATTTCTTTATTTCTACCAAAAGCATAAATATGAATTTACAGATCCCTAAGTCGAGGAATTATGGATTTCCCATACAAATTTTGAACTCCTATTTGACCCCTTTCAAGGTTGTTTTTTGAGAAATAAGATAGCCTATGTCCTTCTCCAGGATATAATCTATTGCCTTAACAAATTTCATTACAATCCATTCAGCCGTTTAGTCGTGAAGAGGTAACAAACAAACAGAGTTACTTTCGCATTTATAGTATTAGTATGGATATCAAGGTAAAGAATTGCGTACAACAGAAGTCACGATAATAAATAATGTTTAATAATTAATTTCGGAATTTAATTATAATTTTTGTTTTTTATTATGGCGTGGCAAAGTGACCACACTGCACCTGATGGTAAGCACAGTGCCGCGGCCGTCCAGATAGAGTATCAAGTAGCGAGAGACAGTCTATCCCCCGCTACTCAACACAATCATGCCGGCCTGCTGTTTAGCTTTTTCACATGATCATAGGAGGGAGGGAACACGGTACCTGGCAAACTATTCCACAGCATAATTAAATAAAATGGAATTAAATTACAGCTTTTTAAGACACACCAATAGGTAGGTAGGTAGGTAGGTAGCATCCGCAATTCTATTTCTAATAATTTGCTGATACCCATTTCTCTCAACAACAGTTATACCTTGAAATACCAAAGTATTTTTTCTAAAAAAGAAATTCCAACCAGGTGTAAAATGTTCATCATAAAACATATTTAAATTAGATCAACATGCTCTAGACCTATACCAGCCAGGCGCCATAGTACATAACGACTTTATTATACTGATTCATTAATTCAAATGTGTCTATTTGTGTCCAGTTATATTAGTGTGATATAAATATTGACGTTACTTCTCTGAATTCACCCTGCTTATTTGTCACAAAAATATTTCCAAGTAGTTTTATAAATAATAAATACATGGGAAAATTTTATCAACTGGCGCCGGTCGCTGACGCATTAATGTACTTGTATTTGGCGCCGGCAGGTCAACGAGGTGATAATGCGAACTTGTACATATTCAATAAATTTATTAATATTATGTGTATATATTAAATTTACTGCTATTTACAATTATAAAGCCTGAAGTGCATGTACAAAAGCTATGTCTAAACAACGAACTATGACGGTCGTTTCACCATGAGTAAAATTGCGTGGCCTTTCAGTTCTCATTAGAGCCACCCGGCACCCGACCCGTACCGCCTCGTCGCTCGGCATCCACTCGTTGTTGGCAGGTGGTCCACTGGTGGACGCCGCGCTGTCACCAGTAAACGTCGCCTCGCGACTCATGGGGCTTGTGCGTTGGCAATGCGCAGGGACGCAAGGCAAGCATGCGAGCAGCGAGTTGTCACCGAGTGGTCAACTCGACTGAGGCGATCCGGTGACGCTGAGTTGATGTAGTGAGCGCATATCCATAAAGGTCCATATAAAGAATACTAACCGCACGACGCAAGGCTGTGCGGGTCGGATGCCGGGTGGCTCTAATGAGCTATGACCTTTAACCTGCTAGAATATTCTCGTTATACATTTTTTGAATAAAAATATGAAGAGGACTGAATAGCAACTACATGCTATATTAAAGTAATTCTTTGAAAAAATAAATATAAACTCAAGGCGGTTTTTGAATAACATTTGAAACACAGGCATAATTAATTCCAGGGACTTTATTAATAAGAAACACTAATTATCGCAACTGAACCTGAAATTGAAAACAACAGGATAAATATTAATATTAGTAATTGGTTTGAATTTATGGACTAATTATTTGAGTATCGTGAGTCAGTCAACTTAGATGTCGGATTACTAAATCCTAAGTGAAGAAGACACAATAAATAAATAAATACACCTAACAGCCACATACATAGTTCTGACCCCACACTAGATAAAACCTGTATCGTGGGTATCAACAACTACGAGGGACTACGATCCCACAACACCAGACCCGAAACAAATACCTGTCTGTCACACAAACATTTGTCTCGCTGCGGGAATCGAACCCTCATTTCACAGCCGGCTACTCACCCGCTGTGCCACGGAGGCTGTCAACAATGCACATTTTGATTGACATCTCAATATTAAAAATAATATAAAATTCATATATTTTACTTAAATCTGCCCACTAAAGTTATCCCCAACTTGAAATTGCCTGGAGTTTTGTTAAACAGTTACCATACCTACACAATTCTACACATTTAATATCGTCCTGTATATTTTCTCGATAATACAAATTACACAGAGGTACGGAACCCGAAACAATTTAATTTAATTAGTTTTTATATCGAAAACATAATATAAAATGTATATAAAAAATAAGTACGGTCATTTACCTCGTCCACATATACAACATATACCTACATAAAATTTACATGATTCATTTAAAACAATGATTATGGATTTCAAATTGAAAGATTTATGGTTAGTATACCTAATGATTTCTTCAAACTTTTTTTTACTTAAACTTTAAATATCATCAAGTACTTCTGAAGTTCCCAAAAGAAATTCTTTTTAGTGTGAGCATATATATGTCTAGCATTTTTACCTGACCCTTTAGAATTGTAATCACGATTTCATAATATAAACAAAATATGATCCATTCTTAGTAGTTTAATTCGTAGTGTTTGCTGTCTTATTTGTTTATTACACTAGTTAGAGGATATAGTACCTATGTCAAGAGTTACCTAAAATAATTTTAGGTAACTCTTTATTCATTATACCTAAAATAATTTTAGGTAACTCTTTATTCATTACTAGCAGTTGCTCGCGGCTCCGCCCGCGTGTAGGTCATGTTTGAGACAAAAAGTATACACTACAAAATACCAATTTTCATGCATTTAACTTTAAAAATGAAGGATTTTCATACAAACTTTCTTACCCTATTTAACCCCCTTAGGGGTGGAATTTTCAAAAACCCTGAAATATGTGTTTTTAATTTTTAACTGTAAGGCCAAATACCAAATTTCATGCGTTTAACTGCAAAAATTACAGATTTTCATACAAACTTACTTCCCCTATTTTACCCCCTTCGGGGTGGAATTTCCAAAAATCCTGAAATATATATTTTTTATTTTTGACTGAAAGGCCAAATACTAATTTTCATAAAATTAACTTCAAAAATGACGGATTTTCATACAAACTATCATCCCCTATTTTACCCCTTAGGGGTGGAATTTCCAAAAACCCTTCCTTAGTGGATGCCTACGTCATAAAAGGTACCTACTGTCAAAATTTCAAGTCTCTAACCCCAGCCGTTTAGGCTGTGCGTTAATCGATCAGTCAGTCAGTCAGTCAATCAGTCAGTCAGTCAGTCAGTTTCTTCTTTTATATATACAGATTGAAACAAGTCCTATAATATTTAGTATAGATCAACCTTTGTAGGCTATAGACGAAAATTAGCTACTTTGGAGACAGTTTCTTATCTGGTTATTGCGTGAAATAAATTTTTTGTAGCATAAGCTCACGTTTGTATCTCTGAATACTCAGACAGAAACCCACAGCTTGCTGAGCTTTGCATGATTTCAATGCATCAAAGCTGTTATCGGGAACAATGCAAACACTAAGCCATTAAAATACACACGATTTATTGAATAGATAACTCAAACAAAAAATTGATTGAATTGAGAAAATTCTTATTTAAAAAATGTGTTTGATGGACTCGAGGTTAGAACCCAGGTTTCAACGGTTTCTCAGCTTATGTATGCTGTCACTACATTAATAAGGCCATATTCTCACATGCTACAAATAGATAAAGAAGCTATTATTGAAATTAGAATTGGATCAGTACATAAGCTTCCCACATAGACGGATTATGTTAATAATGTCAACATACACGGAACTCGTTAGATTTTTTACGACTGCAAATCCAATAAATTAGAAACGCATAGCTCACAATCGAGTTTAGGAATTTCACTTTGTAAGACATTAATTTCTTTGGGTAAGTCCCATCATTTGGCACTTACACACCGTTCTTGTTTATGCTAATACTATTAGTTGTGTGAAACTTCGGAATAACTTCTCAATATGATTGTAGGAGTTTATGTGGGTTACATCTAAATTGATTTATCATTTTGTATTGCCCTACATAATATATAACTTTATTAAACGAGCGTGCGTTACTCTTCGGTTAAGGTTGGTTTACCTGAAAATTAAGTGTCATGTCTATCTATGCCTTTGTCTATGGCAGCTTACTTGGTGCCGTGAGGACTGTGAAACAGGCTGTGTGTTCGATTCTTGCACCAAGACAAATGTGTTACAAATATTGAGGGATCATGTTGGGTATACTCAATATCCTACACAAAAAAATATATTACATCATCACTTAACAAAGTATCCAATATCGAAATTCCTCGAAGAACTAAAGTTGTCGACGTAAGCAACGGGCAACCCATTAGAACTGACTATGGACAACACATCCGGTTAGGAGAACCCTTATAACCGATGGTCACTCCCTGACTGATTGGGACCCACGTGAAGGTGAATATGGTGCAGACAACCAGCCAGGTGATCAGAAGACATAGTCCAGCCATAGCTGAGCTTCCATAAGATTCTGGATACGAGCGGCTCAAGACCGTGTGTAATGTCATACATTGGACGGAAACCTTTAACTAACAGTGGATAGATGTGGGTTAAATTATGACGATGATGAGGATTCAGCACTATGCCTGTGACCCTTGAGTGTATTTCATTTCGCTAATTGATTACAGTTTTTATAATGTGATATAATGTGAGGTAAACCGATTACCTTCTTCGAATTTATTTTCGAATTATCAGAATTATGAAACCTCAAAAATTACTACATTTGCAACAAATAATTAACTCATATCCTTTTTCTTATCCTGCCATTGAAATCTTGGCCAAGAAACGTATGCTTGATGAATTGACATCTTCAGAGAAATAATATTGACGTATGCTCATTTCTATTACATGTAAGTCAACATTTGCCTGCCTCGGTGGCGCAGTTGTAATTGCGCATGCGTTACGACTGCTGAGCTGAGGTCTCGGGTTCGATCCCCCAGTCGGGAAAAGTGATATTCGGTTTTTCTATCTTGAAATTCTCAGTATTAGCCCGAAGTCTGGAACCTGTGTCCAGTATGGCGATAGGCTCGCCCGCTATCACATTATGGGACCAAAATTCGGCGAAAAGTGGGTGTACTGGTGACACCTCTGCCTACCCCTATGGGGATTACAGGCGTGAGTGTATATGTATGTAAGTCAAAATTTATTTCGTCTCCTACATGTTCATGGAAGTGGTAGAGCAACGCTGAAGACATATTTGTCTACAGCATGAATGGGCCGGCTCGACCGGGGAAGTACCACTGTCTCACAGAAAACCAACGTAAAGTGACAGTTTACTGTCGCGTTTCGTATGGTAAGTGAGATATCCGGAGGCCCATATTCCCCCTTCCCTTCCATAATCCCTATTCCTGTCCTTTAAGGCCGAGCGCACACATGATACTTTCGGTATTGTGGATGTTCATGGGCGGTGGAGATCACTTAACATCAGGTGAACCACTGGCTCGTTTGTCGGACTATACTAAAAAAAACTGTACATGTTATTATGTACTACTTATAATTTCTACATGTCAACATTTTCTATCATTTCCTATATTGTATTTGACATATTGCTAAAAGCCTCGAACAGTGTTTAAATATAAATTACCAGAAACATTACTTTTATATTTATACACTTCTACATTTACATCCTGTTGTTGTTGGTATTGTTCAATAAATATTTTTTTCTTGTTTTATTCACAATAACAACACATTAGACACCTTTAACATCATTTAGAGATCATTGCTACCTCCCTTATCTTGTACCTGCTGATAATTTGGTGGTAAAAAATTGCCACTATTAAGCTGAATACTAATATGAATAGATATTACTACTACAAGACATCATTATAATAACAAATGATCTAGTATGTAAACACTTAGATCGATACATTGAAATATCACAATTAATATGCAATCACAGCTTTCAATAACAACAGTCAATGGATGCTGATAAAAACCATTTTGCAATAATCGCATCGTTGCAACTGCCATAATTTTGTTTTATTTGGGCATTAGCGAAACATTTGGTAACATGAAAACATTGTCATATATGAGTCCATTTGATGTAAATTATATTTTAAATTCTACGACTAAAAAACCCAGAGTGCAAAAAATATTTTTATTGTTGTATTGTAATTGTTCAACTTCACTGATATGGTAGGGTTACTCGAGAACAACCAAAATATTCGTCCCCACAAAGGTGAAGCACATAAATTGAGACCATTTTCTTTGTGATGCCGTTTCAAAAATCTCCTAAATATCGAAAACTAATTAATTACAGCAATCATTTTTGGTCGACACATAATTTATCAAGCGAAATGCTTACACCGCGATTAGCGCGTTTAGAGGTTACGATTGCTTGTGACACCGATACCCCAATAAAGTAAGGTCGCACAATGGTATGCGGTGTGTTAAAAAAAAATGCGTAAGTTGTAAATACGTGTGACGTGTAAGCGTGACGCACAGATCGCTCACACGTATTCCCTCAAGAGATGAGTTGATGTTGCAAATGTATAAAAGCGTAGCATCGATTTCGAAATCAACACAACGATTTGAAATTCTCTAAGGAGTGTACACGGAGCGAGGAGTGACCGTGAACAGATTTCCGCATAGTGATCTCGCGATCGTCCGCAGTGTAAAGCCTGAAGAACTGAACATATTGTTAAATATTTTTTTATTGAAAAAATCGTGCCGTGACTTAAAAATGTATTCCGTGAAGGTAAAGAGGATTTATGCTTTGATTATATTTTTTTTAACTCCATGTGTTTTTTTTGTTTCAATGTATTTTTAACCCTGCTTTTTTCTGGATATGTAATATAATAAATATTATTACTTAGGTACAGTACGTGATTGCTTTCTGCATCGTTGCTGTCGTGGGGTCGCCTAGCGATGATGGCAAATGGCATCCTTACAGATTAGGAGATAATAATGGCAAGTAAGTAAATGTCAGCTGCATCTTGTTAATATTCATTTAGACATTTTCCCAGCTTAAAGATGCGCTTGAAATCAAATAATCTTTGATAATACTTTTAATAAAATATAACCAAATAGCATTAAATAATTAATCAGATATGATTCACGATATTTTTTACGATTAAATAAAATATTTGAATAAAATAATTCACATTTAAAATCCCCACTTTGAAACATGTATAACTGTTTGTTATACATTGTGCACTACTTGAATTATTACAATCTTTTCAAACTAAACTGTTTTCATACTAAACTTCTTTCATCCAGGTATATCCCAACAGACGAGGGTAAATACATCCATATCCCAAATCCTTACATACACGTGGACAATCCTTACGACGGTGGATTTGGACCATACAGCCATGAGGCCGAGCCATACGTCGGAGAGGAAACAGTCCAAGACCAATACAGGCTGATCCTAACACCACCCAAGGACCTGCCCTTCTACAAGGACGGCTACTACAGAAATAACGGCATTAAGATCATTAGTCAAAAGCACAACTATATGGAGGACAAATACGATTTTGAGTAAGTTTTCATACAAAGCTTATTTCCAAGCATGTACATTTCACATCTCTTAAAAACATGCAAATTTTTGTTTATTTACAGAGCGATTTGCAAAATCTCTGGATTTATATATTAAAAGACTAAGAAGGCTGAAACATAGGTCTTCGATACTATCTTAAATGGCTTAGGTGACTTATCAAAGGCTTTTTGAATTTAGAACGAAGATCGATTTGGTACTTTTAACAACATCGCATAAACAATGACCCTTAATAATGACCCTACTATACTGGTTATCTATAACGTTTATTAGCTTGCTGCCTTTTAAACAGATTATAACCTTGTCTCGCTGAATGTCAAGCTGTTAAATATTAACATACTAAAAATTCTTTGCCGCTAAAAGTTCACTGTAGATTCACCTACTTACAGATGGATACGATAATTCCAAACTTTGATATAATACTTGATTTTTCTTACAATAAACTATCGGGACAAATGGGAATGAAATTAATGATTAAGTTGCATTATAATAATAAATCCCAGATACGGTTGTTTACTTGATAAACCATGCAACGAATGACAGTCTTGTTACTGAAGCAAAAAACAAACATTCGTTCGGTCATGGCCCTTGATTATAGTGGCATCAAAGCAGATCAATTCGCGGATGAAAAAATGTAGCCTTGACCGACTACACAAAACACATACGGGCTAAAGTTCATTACTATTTATAATCATTTTGATGATGGAATTGACATCATAAATTACTATAACATAAAGAGTTGCACATGAATTGATATCACTCTTAAGTGGTGTCCAATTTTCTAGTAGCAGGAAGAGTAGAATAATAAAATAAACTTTATCATTTCTAAACATAGATATGCCCATCAAAGGCTGTGCTCAAATATTGTGGGTGGCATATTTAGCATAGATTTTGTTAACGATTTTTTAAATATACCCTGACTAACTTGCAGAGGAGCATGAAACGCTTCCCGCAAGCTTTATATAGAGACACGCCATTTTTAATGCATTTATCTATTGGTATTTTGAATTTGTTGATAAAATTCCATTTCGATACTGCGATCTAACACAAAGACTCGCCTGCGATACAGTTTCGTCGCAGACGCAAAGTCAGCGATGTTTTAAGGGTCCTGCCAAATTACAGCGTAACTGAAGCCATCGCCATACTTCCATTTTAACATATTTGTATGGAAAAAATCGGACCCTAGCCGACATTTGACACGGTTCAGTAGCGACGTCATATGGTGTTTCTCAAAAGTTGGAGCACGCAGTTCATTTAAAAATATTGCTAAATAATATGTTAGGAAACAGAAAGTGTTCGAATAAGTTTGAAATTTAAAATTAAGAAAAACTTATTTCCAATTTGAGAATAACGACAAAAATCAATTAATTAATAAACTTATTTACCAATTGGAAACAACTATACATATGTAAGATTAAGATTGACCTCTAGTACAAAGGTCAGTCGGCAAACATAAAAAACGCCCTGATTAAATATTTTATACGCATGTTCTAAAGTAAAGTTTTGCCCACAGTTTCGAAACCGAAAACAAGATTCGTGCGAAGGAGAACGCAGTACTGAAGAACCCCAACACCATTGATGAGGGTATTGCTTCACAAGGCTTCTATGAGTACATCGGCCCCGACGGATTCATGTACAGAGTCGAATACACTGCCGACGAAAATGGCTTCCGCCCCAAAATCCGCCGGTTAGAGACGCCTTATTCCGGAAAATGGGTGTTGGAAAAGATCAACTAAGCGTAGGGAATGAATGCCAAAACCACCATCATCCTCGTAATCAGTATTTTCAGAGTAGACGATGTTTCACCTCAATTAATCTCGTACACCGACTGACTGCAATATTTTAACTACTCATTTGTTATGAACAATTTTGTTCACGATTATGACATTTCAATTTGGTTTTACCTTACGTACAAATCGATCGCATTAAGTCGACATTGGTCAATATCAAGACATAATGTACATATTCAAATGTTGAAAATTTTCGTTTTTTCGAAATTCTAAAGTGTGTAAAATTGAGTCTTGGATGTGACATCAAAAGAATGCCTCGTGTCTGTTTAGATAATTGTAATTTATACGTTAGTTATAAGAGCTTAGAATTATGAAATTTAGATACTTATTTATGAAATGTGATAATAAATTTATATTTCGATATAACAAAACAAATATTTTTATTATATTTTCTCCTTTGATACAATAATTATCATCATCTGATTCCTTAGAGCCCAAGGCGGGCCTTAGCCTGGTCCAGTATATTTTCCAAACAGATCTGTTCATGGCTTTCTCTTTCCAGCTTCTGACACCAGTTACTTTGAGGTCTTGTTCAACGCCATCTAACAATCTGAGTTTGGGCCGCCACGACTTCTGTGGCCATCCGGTTTTCCGTATAGTAATTGTCTCGGCATTCTGGTCTCGCCCATCCTAACAATATGTCCTGCCCATCTTGGGCGTCTAATTTAAATGATTTTTTATACAATAATCGTATAGAATTAAGTATAGACACCGAGATAAGCACATTGGTGTTTTTTTTACATTTTATCACAATAATAAAAGTCTAAAATGGACATCATTTGTCTTGTATTGGAAATATTTTCGGACATCAGTGATAATTAACCATCAAGTGATCCACTAGCTCCTTTTAACCTTATTCCATAAGAAAATAACATACATGTTTACGGGGGAACACTAATTGATTTCTTATGTTTATGAGTTACTCTAATGTATTTTTTCGGTAACTCTAAAATGAACTTTTCTGAATATAAATACGTATTACTGTTATATATGAATTTAAGTCTTAGCAAAATTTAATACACCTTTCAAGTTCAATAGAAATTATCTATTCGAAATGAAAGATAAACACTATTAACATAATCGGTAACAAATACAAAATGATCTTAGAATAGTCTGCGTATATACTTCAATATGCTAAACCAGATTTGTGTTAGTATATTTATTTATATTTGGAAATGTTAGCTAACATAAATAGAATTATTATTAGCAATAACTTAGCTTAACTTAATTTATTTTTGAAAATACAAAGATTCTAGGTGTAATTGGTAATATTATATAAAAATTACTTAATTTTCAACAATCCATGTCTTACATGTTCTTTTACGGGTCTAATTCTGTCCAGGATGTTGAACTATAAATAGGTACTCAAATAAAGTTACCCAGAAAATTGGAGAATTCGAGAAAATAAATAATTTTTGTTCTTTTTTCCATGCGAATGAAATTTCCTTCGGTCCATATAATCATCATACACGCCAAGCTGCAAGAAAAAGCTAGTGTTATATGTTTTGGTGGGATTGGTACCAGTTTGACTTTCCCGTAACACGATTACACCAATATGATAATAAAAAGGTTTGCGTTTGTCATTAATAATAATTTCACATAAAGTGAAGACCCTATAAACGAAGCACTGCAGAACTACAAAATCAATGTAGGTATAATATAAAATAACATAAATATATAAAGCGATACATTACGTGCTTTATGAGGTTTAGTCACGTTGTGTTTTTATCCACCAAACACCTACAGTTCATTTACCTGGATATAAAAAATATAATTCTAGATTTCTCACTACCTACTGTTGCTTATGTCATTCTTTATGAACGTTAAGAGCTTATTTCTAAAAAACCTCAACATGATTTTTATCTTTTAATGTTGCAATTAATTTAGTGGCAGTTGGTGAGGAAATAAATGCAAACTTTAAAAAAATATATGGAATAATGTAATATTATGTACATGAATCTCGGGATACCGAGCAGAAACAAAATTTTACTATACTAGCCCTTTATTAAACACTGTCTCAATGCTGGGTACGGCCCTACTCTAATGAGAGGGGTCCGGCTTTAGTCCAACATGCTGGCCTTATGCAAGATGGTAGACTGCACATATCTTTGAAATTCTTATGAGAAATCTCAGGTATGCAGTTTTCCTTAAGATGTTTTCCTTTACCGTTAAAACAAGCGATAATTAACAATTAATACAAACGTAACTTTAGAAAAGGGGTGAAGCCATTCGGGTTTCGAACATACGACTTTGGTCTTGACAGTCCGTACCGTAACCAACTAGGCTAACACAGACAAGCAAACATAAAATAAAATAATAAAAAACAAAACAGTCGCACTTATAGTTCTGGTCAAAGATAAGAGTGTCATGGGACTACGAGAGATTTTTGGTCTCTAACACCCAAACCCGAAAGAGAACACACAAAACCCTTTTAGTAAATGTCGTTGGTCTCCATGGCGTAGTGAGTGAGTAGCCGGCTGCGCAACGAGAGGTCATGGGATCGATCCCCGCGTTGAGACAAATGTTTGTGCAATCTAAAAATATTTGTTTCGGATGGGTGTTGTGGAACCGTCGTTCCTCGTAGTTCTTGATACCCACGATACAGGTTTGACCTTTTGTGGTGTCGGTACTATGACTGTTAGTTGTAATGACAAAAAAATCTAGAGTCTCAGTAAAGTGACCACACTGCACCTGCACCTGCATTGCCGTCCAGTTAGAGTATCAAGTAGCGAGAAACTATCCCTCGCCACTCAACACAATCATGCCGGCCTACAAATTTACTTTTTGTTACAGTAGCATAATAGGGCTTAACATTTTAAAATCAAAGTATTCTATCATCTATATAAAAAAGAGTATTTAGCTTATGACTTTTGTTTACACCATTCAAAGGTCGGTTATAATGATAGTGAATTTATATTAATATTACTTACCATTTTCTTTATAATGCTAATGAAATGTATAATGCAAGTCGTTTAGAATATGAATTTATTATCGTTGAAAACCTGTATTGTTATATATCAGAAGTAAGCACCTGTGATAGCCATAGTAAGAATGTAAATGTTGTAGGTAAATCTTAGGAATCTCTGACACAACAAGGAGACACATATTTTTGTTGACCTTAATATTTATTAGCTGACTAATACTTGACTTCTCACGATCTATTTTTTGAATAAACGGTTCCATAGAAACATGCAAAATGATATTGTAGACGAATGAGTTATTGTTTTGATTTAGATTTTTTTTCTATATATGAGTATGCCAAAAAATTTTGTTACTAATTTTAAGTTTAAAATTATCTTTATTAACCGTATTGAAAAAATCCAGTGGATTTTGCTTATTTACTTCTGAGCGCACATTAGCCTAACTAGACAGTCGGTATAAATGCCATCGATATATTGAGAAGGCTTAAATGGAAAAAAAATTTGAACATCACTATGTAGAAATTTTGTGACTAGTCTAGTGACTTTGTTGTAAATTACACTGAAGTCCTTCACGAACATTTGAAATATCGATCATCAACTTTGTAGGCTATCGAATTTGAGACTACATTTAAATTACGTGCGAAACATAGCCACACTTCGCGTATAAATCGAGATGTGAAGAAAATATTTAATCTGATAAACGTAATAAATAAATATCGAGGCGCCTCGAATTTCAATAAAAATATCAGGAGTGGCGATGCAAAAAAATAAACAATCCCATCGAGAGGAGAGAGGGGCGGAAGGATCGTAAAGTCATGCGTGTTAGGGCCCTGGCAAGAAATTTGGCGAAATTGTTTTGGCTCAAGCTTGTAGAGGCTTTTATGGAGACAGGGGACGTTGACCGAGAGCTCTGCCAAGTGGCCGGCGCCACTCTGGCCGACGCACTGCGAACCGAGCATGGTGCACTGCGCACACTACTATCTTCTCAGCTTCTTCTTATAATAATTTACCAGCACAATGATACATTCCATTGCCAAATAGGTCCAGTCTATTTCAAACCCGATTACATTTTAAAATTAATGATAGCAAGTATCCGGGACCGGGCGACGACCTCATGAAATGTTTCCGAAGGACGGCGTGACCCAAGGAAAAACGAAAATACCAAACTTCTTGTTGATTGTTTTCTAAATATAAACTGTTGTATATGCTAATGAGCTGGATATTCGATTAGCCTTAATTCTGTATCAGAGGTTTATAGCTACTTGGTTACGCGGATTTAAATTATCCAGAAGTCCCTTGATGAAATAAGTTCCAACTTGATAAATTAAGGTTGCTAATAATCGAAGCTATAAAAGGCCTGCTAATTTATTTAAAATTTATTACCAGGATGCAGTATATTGGAATTTAGAAAATTCAGATGTTATTTGGTTCGAAATGTAAGTGAACCCGTTAAACAACGGTGAAGCTAATTAAATAGCTATAAAGAGAAATCAAAATGAAATACCGATGGCGCCATAGAGACTCAAGATCTCCGTTTAATATGACATTATTATCTATATGGTAATTTTAGGAAATATATGATTCTGTTTATTTAATCAAATCTAAGTCAATCACGCTTTTTGTGGTTATTTTGATATCTGAAATTATTTTACATTAATACGGTAATTTATTAGTTTAATAAACCAACCAGTGCAGATTACCACTAGTTCTGATATCGCCCAATACTAATCCCAAAATGCTGTAACAATTCCCATATTTACGAAAGACTATAACATTCCAAACAAATATGAGTCTAATAAAAATTGTAAGCCACCGATTTGCGGGCCAGTGAGCGGACGGAAGCTCCGGACGTCGGGTCTGGTTGCTTAATTGGCGCATAACCAACTTTATCAAAAAGACACATTGGAACGTGATGTGGGCGAAAAACTATTGAACTAACATTATTTAGCCCGCAGAAGCGGAGCAAGTAGTAGTTAGATCGACTATTTCCCATCAGAAACTTTTTTGGGAACATTATTGACACAATCCCGTTTCTGAGCACAGACTTAGCAACTATAATTTAGTAGGATAATGCAAAAGCTATTATCATAATGATTTAGCAAATTAATTAATTTTGATTAAGTAATTTATTTCTGTGAAGTCAATTAGTTCTTCTAAATGCGTAGTTATCACAGCATTTGACCCAGAAAATTAATGCAAACGGTTCGATAGAGGCATTTATGTATTCGAATAACAACCCATGGGACGAACGACCAAAGTATTCGACCATTTGTATTAAAATAAAATTAACAACAGATGTTTCCAGAACAAATGAAGGTGAAAGTTATTGTCTGTTTATGAATATAAACCGGATCCAAATTTGAAAACAGCATGTTGTTTCATTATACTGTCTAGTGAATTTCCAGAATACGAATTGGCTATAATTAAATTTGTTGAAGATTTTTTTGCGACTAGTAGCCATTTTGAGCGCCTTCGTGGCGCAGCGGGCGAGCAGTCTGTAAAACGAAAGGCCGTGTATTCGATTCCCGCACCGAGACAAATGTTTGTGTGACATACATATAATTGTTTCTAGTCTAGATGTTGTGGGACGGTAAGTTCTTGATACACACGATTCAGGGTAAGAACTATGTGTGTGACTGTTGGGTATATTTATTATTGTTATTTATTCATCTGTCAAAAACAAAGGGATTAGTGTATTTTAGCTGATTCTACACTTATTGATTTGTTTTGTTACTCCTTTAATCCAAAATACATAGAAATAAAGACTTATGTGTTTCCTTCCTAAGCAATTTAATTAGCCCGAGGATTTCGATTTTTACATGTGAAAATTGGCTTTGAACGATTCGTTGCAGCATTATAACTTTAAATCAAAACTTTTCTTTTATTGAATTATAACCAAAAAATGAAATATATTATACAAAAACAGCGCCAAAAAAATATTTTGCGTATGAATACAATTAGCAGAAGTCTTTTTCAATTAAGAAATATTTCTATAGTAATTAGTCTAGTAATAAACAGTAGGTAGTCACTGAAGAGATTTACGAAATATCCAAATTATAATTCTGCCAAAGTTAACTATTTTAGTGATTGTGTTGATGTCCCTCAATATAAAATAACAGTTTACAGTGATGCAAATAGTTTTCATTCAATTGAACCACATTGAAATAACATAAAAGTTTGTCGTGTGAGGCTGGATCGATTCCAAATAAGGTGATTGCTGTCGAGGTCTGCCTGGGGAGCACCAAACTGTTTTACGATGAGTACTGCAATTTCATACACCTTGTCACAATACAAATAAAAGCGAAATTCCTTTGTTTATGTTAGTAAATAAGTTGGTTACAAAGCAACTGCTCTCTTCCGGAGTCACTGGCTACTCGTTCAGTTATATTAGGAATGGATTGAATTTGTCCACGATTATAACATTGTTTCAGACCTCGCTTAAAAAGTTCGACTTATTTGTTTTATTTATTGCTCCCAAGACGACATTTTTCGCCAATGGTTGACGACGAACACTTTGCGTTATGTGTAATAGCGCCGTCTATCGAGATCTTGTGGAACGAATAAGCCAAATCAATTGCTAAAATGAATTATTTTATAGATTAAAGCTTATTTTTTAATGAACATAGCTGACATTTATATCATGTAATTAAGTTATATAATAATATACCTACAGTATTAACGAAAACTATCTTTATATGTCCTAACCACTAGATGGCGCTTTTAACAGTTTTAGAATACAAAATGTGCTTATAATTGTTTTTATAATGAATTTTGGCGGTGAGTGAGCTCAACAAATTACCGTCAGGGTGATAGACTAAAGCCCTAACCTTTAATCTGATGAAGCCTATTCCCAGCAGTGGGTCACTTTATTAGAAAGATGACATAACTTAATTTCTTAAAAAAATGAAGGCAAAACCCGCATTAGGTCAGCGTAGTGAATAGCGAGATAATCATTATCATGCTGAACGAGATTAGCACAGGATCGGAATGAATGGCGTGAAAGAGGAGAGGCCTATCCTAGCAGTGAGTCGATACAGACTGAAAGAACAAGAAGTGAACTATGACCTAATCCCTCTCATTAGTTTCTACTAATGTATTATTGGATACGGCACGCATTGTGAGGAGGTTCCTCACTCTAGGGTCCTAACCACCGGTGGCATGGGTCCTAGGCCTCGCCATCGGAGGGTGCACATTTTTATATTTTTAAATGTATTTTTATATTACAATTTATATTTAAAAATGTAAAAAAAACCTTTTAAATAAAGAGTACTGTACATATTAGTAATACCAGCCCTGTATATATATTGTCCCACTAGCCTAATGCAGGTTGGTAAACTTCACAAACCTTTGAAATTCTCATTTAAAATTCATCGGGTTTCCTCACGACGTTTTCCTTTACCGTAAACCAAGACATAGTTAATAATACATCCGTAACTTCGAGAACTCAGAGGTGTATGCAATTTAAGCTGGTTTCAAACCTCCAACATTTACCTCAGCAGTGCGTACTACTCATAACTAGGCTATTATAGTAAGGCTATTATTGGTTTCTATTGACGCGACTATTACACATTGACATAAAACAGGGTGGACTGACCATGAAGACTGTAAGCCTTCGAAACGCCGGGTTCAAATAGTAATAAATACATACATATATGTAAGGGTACTTTAGATTTTTATGGAAATATTGGGGGTCACTTGCGGAATATTTGTGGGTAGATTGGATACTCGGTGGGGAAGATTTGTTATAAAAGGGGAAGCCTGAACGCTCGCGGGGCAGTCTATACGAAACTAGCGGAAATGCTGCTCGGTTTTAATCAGTGTGCGTACAGTTGTTTTCAGTTTAGTTTAGGTATATTTGGAAAGCCGCAATTATAGTGGAAACAGGAGAACATGCGATTGGGCTAAGTGGCCTAGTTTGACGGATTGAAGCTGTACTTTATTATTTTTGGTTTTGTGATTATTATTGGTTTTCGGGAATGACTTATGACAATTTGTACATAGCCTCTATGCGAACGTGTAAAGTCGCGATGTCTCAATCCGGTAAAGTGACGAACCCATTTACATGGTTTATGTAAACAGGACGGGTCAAGTGAGGAACATATGTAGACATGATAGTGACTGCATCGGTGGCCCAGTTGTGATAGGCGCGTACGTTGCGACTGTTGTACTGGGGTCTCGGGTTCGATCCCCGGGTCGGGTGAAGTGATGTTGGGATTTTCTATTTTGAAGTGCACGGAGTCAGCCCGGAGTCTGGAGTTGGACTGGTGCGGCGATGAGCTCTCCTTCTGTCGCATTGTGGGACCGTGATGGGTTCGCCGAGGGGCGGGTGTGCTGGTTGCATCTCTGCCTGCCCTTCGGGGATTGCAGGTGTGAGTGTATATGTATAAAGTGATTGATAGCGATGATGACCTTTCTATACGTAATAATGATTTGGCTGTAGGACGAAGTAACAAAGAAAATGTTCTCGATATTGAAAAATCTAATTATGGATAAAAATGTTAATAATTAATTTGATTTGATATAATGAATTCTTTGATAATTTGTTAGTGTTTCGTAATTATTTGAGTATTGAATTGACGAGTATCATTGATTGTATTTCGGAAGCGCAGGAGGCCAATAGGCCATTGTCGGAGGAGTGTCTTATGGTCATTGTGAAGATGTGTGTGATGGTCAACTTGCGAAGTATCTGATGGTTTCACGGATTGGAGTGTTTGCATACACAGGACGGCGATAACCCAATTATGGAGTATGCTGAAACACAATGGATTGATGGATGGTATTGTTATATGTTGATAATGTTTAAGCGAATTGAACTTGATTTGAATGCAAAGATCGACAATGAATATGATTAATGGAAATTGGATGAATGGGTCAATTGGAAGTCGGCAGGATGAACGGAGTGAATGACTTGCGATTGAATGTGCTTGAGATGAAGAGCACTTGGTTGGATGCGCCCGATGATAAGCGCTTATGAATGCATATGCCTGAGGTTAAGGGCTTGTGGATGAGTGTGCCCGGGGTTAAGGGCTTGTGGATGAGTGTGCCCGGGGTTAAGGGCTTGGGGATGAGTGTGCCCGGGGTTAAGGGCTTATGGATGAGTGTGCCCGGGGTTAAGGGCTTGTGGATGAGTGTGCCCGGGGTTAAGGGCTTGTGGATGAGTGTGCCCGGGGTTAAGGGCTTGTGGATGAGTGTGCCCGGGGTTAAGGGCTTGTGGATGAGTGTGCCCGGGGTTAAGGGCTTGTGGATGAGTGTGCCCGAGGTTAAGGGCTTGTGGATGGATGTGCCCGGGGTTAAGGGCTTGTCGATGGATGTGCCCGGGGTTAAGGGCTTGTCGATGGATGTGCCCGGGGTTAAGGGCTTGTCGATGGATGTGCCCGGGGTTAAGGGCTTGTCGATGGATGTGCCCGGGGTTAAGGGCTTCTCGATGGATGTGCCCGGGGTTAAGGGCTTGTCGATGGATGTGCCCGGGCTTAAGGGCTTGTGAATGGATGTGCCCGGGGTTAAGGGCCAACTAATGAGTTTGCCCGAGAGCAAGATACCATCAGTGATTGTGCTCACGATGAAGGGCCAATTAGTGATTGTGCTCGCGATAAAGGGCCAATTAGTGATTGTGCTCGCGATAAAGGGCCAATTAGTGATTGTGCTCGCGATAAAGGGCCAATTAGTGATTGTGCTCGCGATAAAGGGCCAATTAGTGATTGTGCTCGCGATAAAGGGCCAATTAGTGATTGTGCTCGCGATAAAGGGCCAATTAGTGATTGTGCTTGCGATAAAGGGCCAATTAGTGATGGTGCTCGCGATAAAGGGCCAATTAGTGATGGTGCTCGCGATAAAGGGCCAATTAGTGATGGTGCTCGCGATAAAGGGCCAATTAGTGATGCATTAAAGATATAGGGACTGAAATTGATAACGAATCTGGTGATTCATCGAGTGATAATGCTGATATACAAAGCGAAGGGACTCGCTTGAAGCAGGATGGCCGAGCTGTAAGGGTACTTTAGATTTTTATGGAAATATTGGGGGTCACTTGCGGAATATTTGTGGGTAGATTGGATACTCGGTGGGGAAGATTTGTTATAAAAGGGGAAGCCTGAACGCTCGCGGGGCAGTCTATACGAAACTAGCGGAAATGCTGCTCGGTTTTAATCAGTGTGCGTACAGTTGTTTTCAGTTTAGTTTGTGTTTAATCTATGATGGCTAATATATATACACTCACGCCTGTAATCCCCGAAGGGGTAGGCAGATGTTCCAGCACACCCACTTTACGCCGAATTTCGGTCCCATAATGTGATAGGGGCCGAGCCTATCGCCATACCGGGCACAATTCCAGACTCCGGGCTAATACTGAGAATTTTTAGATAGGAAAACCCAATATCACTTTACCCGACCCGGGGATCGAACTCGAGAACTCAGCACAGCAGTTGTAACGTATGCGCAATTGCAACTGCGCCACCGAGGCAACCCAAAAATAAATCGCGATAAAATCCGTGAAAATTAATTTTATTACAACTATTAATATTTGTAAATATAAAAAGAAAGTTGTATTGCGTGTTGTTGGATAGCTATTTTTAACCGACTTCAAAAAAGGAGGAGGTTAGCAATTCGTCGGAATCTTTTTTTTATGTATGTTACCCGAAGGTATACTTCCCAGGTGGTCCCATTGGCACCAAGTCAGGATCTGATGATGGGATCTCAGAATCAAGGGCAACCCTCAAATTTTATAGTGACGCATAATTTGTTTTTTATTGAAGTCGGTGTACCTACTTTTTCAGTATGTAT
Source organism: Laothoe populi (assembly GCA_905220505.1). Taxonomy (NCBI): domain Eukaryota; kingdom Metazoa; phylum Arthropoda; class Insecta; order Lepidoptera; family Sphingidae; genus Laothoe; species Laothoe populi. Next base: position 16,064,210 of record HG992148.1, read on the forward strand.
TAAAAAACTTTTACTTATATTCGGCAATATCCTAAAAACCCGAAAAGAGTGCACTCTCTATCAAAGTTTGTCCATATTTAAACGGATCGAACTGCATAGCGTTACCCGTATCGAGGTTAAAACTGTCCATTAAATATGGTGAATAATAGAAGCTTTCCTCAAAGAGAAAAGTGCATTTTCAAAAGCCATTAATGAATATCAACTGCGCATCTTTTTCAGCGTTCATTTTAAAGCTCACTGTATTTTTGGAATATCAATTACTAACTGGTATATTACTATATTTGAAGTTGAGATTGCTTATTATTTTTTAATTTCGTTCGCTTCGTAGTCTTTATGGCATAAAAGATATATTTTGTAGTCCGTTTAGTTAAATGGCTATACAACGCACTTCATATAGTATGACCAAATAATTAATAAAACGAAAGTGTTAGCAAATACACCGTACAAACAACACCATACGACTAATGTTTTATCCTGGCAATGTGACCACACTGAACCTGATGGTAAGCGCAGTGCCGTCCAATTAGAGTATCGAGTACCGCGAGACAATCTATTCCCCACTTGAGTAGTCAACTCAACACAATCATGCCGGACTGCTTCTTCTGACTACGCCATGGGCCAGAGGGTGAAGAATCGGAAGTCTAGTGTCAGAGTACTCAGAAGGCTGCAAAATGGCCAAACGTCGTAAAACTCTAGACCTCGGACAAAAATTGTACACTGGCTGATACCGGAACGCGACACACTTGCGTGTGCCACTATGGCGGGTTTTATATCCTGTGTACGGTGGTCGCTATCCAGACGGATATGGATATCCTACCACCAGCAAAATGTAATTGTATTCCATGTTATTGTATTGTAACCTTTAAAACATTTTAGACATACTTAAATTTCCGCCTAATACTTTTTTTAGGAATGGGTAACCCATAAATATTCTTCTTCATGTGCCTCTCTAATTACTGAAGGTTGGCGGTTAGCTTGGAATATTCAATCCTGTTTCTTGCGAGGCGGAAAAGCTCTGCAGCACTCACGATGCCCGTCCACTCTCTAATGTTGCGTATTCAAAATTTCCTTCTACGCCCAACAACCAATATACAAATAATATATTTTTGTATCAAATCAAAGGAAAATATTTATTGAATGTATGAAATGTTATACATTTTTTAGTTTTATTTAATCATTTTTACTCTACCGCAAGTTCATAATATAGTTTCGCTATAGTACAACGGGTCTATCGCCGGTTCATAATACAGTTTCGCTATAGTATAACAGGTAAGAAACTCTTGCGTTGCTCTTTTTCAAAGATGATTTTAAATATCTGGACTCTATAAAAATACATTTTTAATTGAATTATATTAGATTAGAGCAGCGCAATGAATGTAAATTAAGTTGCCTTATTATTGTGATAAAAAAACTACAAAACCTATTGTCATATCTTCTCCTAACTAATATAAACGTGAAAGTTTGTATGATTCTTACTCAATCACGCAAAAACGGCTGAACTTATTTGGATGAAGTTTGGCACACAGATAGATTATTAGCGGGATTAACACATAGTAAATGTTTTATTCCAACAAAATTTTGGTTCTTTATTCACTACTGGATATAGAAAAATGTAATGGCTTAAAGTTTCTCCATGAATTGTACACCTTTTCTTCCAGAAAAACATCTACATGGGCTGAACCGCAGGCAACAGCTAATTTGCTATATTTCTAATATCCATAACTAATGAACAATTGAAAATTATTAACTATTATTGTTTCTACCGCAATCGGATAGGATGGGTCGCTGTGAATCTTCATTATTATGACCCACTTCCCACTGCGATACCTAGACAAAATGGGCGCCTGTAATTTTATGAGTCCACTTAAATCATCCATCCAATTAGCTAAATTACTCCACCGATTTATTCGTTCTTGTACTGTGGTTATTTTATTTCTTGATCATCCATTACGGTGTAATGCATCTACTCAGGGCTCTATGTTGCCGAACTTACACTAGTCCTTCTGACCTCTGGTAGGTTATCAGTTCAAGACATTCTAAGCTGAAATTCTAAAAATTTCGAAATAAAAGGCTAACGTTAATATATGAACTTCAATTTAGACTATGTGTCTAAAATTGAAGTTCTGTTTTGTCAAATGTCGAGTAGTTACATTTTTTTATACTGCAAAGTGACCACACTGCACCTGATGGTAAGCGCAGTAAAGTCCAATAAGAGTATCGAGTAGCGAGAGACAGTCTATCCCCCTCTACTCAACACAGTCATGCCGGCCTGCTTCTTCACACTACGCCATGGGTAAGAAGGTGAAGAAGCGGACGAGAGTCTATTGTCAGAGTACTCTCAGAAGGCCGCAAAACGGCCAAACATCGTACCCCAATTCTAAACCCCCGACAAAATTGTTATCATTAGGGCCATTTAGACCTCTAAAAAGGAGTAAATTCTCAAGTTTACACATATTTTTATTGAGATCTTTAATATTCATCTACATGCAAAACTGTTCGTAAGAATTATTTAACAAAAATAATCAAGTCACAATATAACGTTAAAGAAAATAATAGCATAGCTTCTATTGCTATTAATGTTTGATATAGAGAAAATAGATTCTTTTGGGCTGAAAGCTTTATTATATTACATGTAACATACAAAAGTTAAGAAAGGAAAATGGAACCTACATAGCAGCAGACATCACTAGCAGAAGTCAGTTTAGTAAATAAAGAAATACAATGCCTATCTGTACGGTAATTGCCAACGTAACGATACGTAACTAAGAACATTTTCTCTCACATGTGAAATATCGTGTAATTTCGAAACCAGACATTGATGTATTGTCTATTACAAATATCTTCGCAATCCAGACTATTAGGCTGCCTTTCACTAACAATAATAGAAAATGACTACTAATTGAATAAAGCGGCGATAATTTATGGCGAACAATAAGAATAAAAGGAATCCGTCATTATCCCACAACTACTAAAACTCACTTCTAATCCACTTGAAATAAACATTAAATATAAACTCGCAACTGTATTGTATCGCACTAGGAACCACTTCCCCTCACACTGCAATCGTAAAACTGCTCGTGAAGGAGAACTTCTAGTCTTGAGGGTAACATATGCTAAAAAATGCAAACAGGAAAATTTAATGGTTCGTGAAGTAAACCAGCAACGTGGAGCACCCCAGAATTGCGATCCATATTCCAGTTTGGAACGCAACTATTGTTAACTATCCATATGGTGACTCGATTTTTAAATGGATTTTCTTGTTTCGCTTATATTTGTTCTTGTTTTATCACTATATATGGGGGAAAAATTAGATGTAGATAAACGCATTTTAGGATTAGATAAATATTCATGATTACCAACAGCCCTTAATAAATAAATGAAATAAAGATAAATGTTCAATTATCTTCTATTATTATAACGATCCGATTGTTAACTATAATCATCTGGTTGAAATACAATTTAGCAATTTTATACTACAAGAGGACAAGATGAGCAGACTGCCCACCTAGTGCTTCTATGCTTGCTCATAAACATTATCCAAGGATCTAATAGTATCTTAGTTTAATATAATATAAATACCATTATTTCCCTCTAATATAGGTTATAATAAATTTCACTGCTTATTTTATTAATATAGATTAACATTTTTTTATGTAATAATTACTGTAACCGTTTTAAAAATCCGTGTGAATACTCGTAATGTATGGATGACTATAATTCCACAAAGGATACGAATAAAGTATGAGAAGAAAGTGAGAAAATTGTGAGAAGCAGTGGTAGCTACAAATAACATAAGGGTCCTCTTATGTGGATTTCCTTAATATTACTTACTATCACTTATTATTCTAAGCTATTGACTTGAACATGGAAATTGCGTTCCGTTTTGTTTGAGTTGGGGATGTGCGCATGCGAGCGCGGAGATAAGACGTACATAAGCCCAATAAGGTAAAATTCTTCATGCACTCTGCTATATCATAATATTATCATAAATCTGTGATTTTTAGGGGTGAACCATATATGTGTGTCATTGACTGGAATGTTTTACGACATTGCTTTACCAATAAAATACAATAAAGTGGGTGTGGGTGACGTACGATTAGATTAATACGTGATTTGTTGGTAGGCAAATTATTTTCGTGTCAAGTTTAGGAAGATATGTGGTGTTTTATGCATTTCGTTCAACGGCTATTTTGTTTTAGGGACTACTGAAGTTATTTAAAAGGATTTCCTGTATTATTAATATTGTATAGGTATTATGTAGAGTCTAAAATCTACATAATCAATTTTAGTCTTATTCGTAACTAATAATTAAACAGAAACCGTGGCAAAATAGGCGAATAGAAAGCCACGGGTTAGATTCCAGCACTAATACGAGTTTCTGTGCGATCCATAAATATTTGTTTCGGGTCTGGGTGTTTTGAGACAGAAAGTCGCCAGTTTCTTATACCCACTACACCTGACTCGTATCTTAATGTGGGGCCAAGATTAAAGTGACTATTGGGTGTTATTTATTTATAAAAAAGGAAACTGGTGATCGAGCAAGTACCTGATTATACGTTATAGACATGACAACTTTTTCAATTATATGGTTTATAAGCACAAGAAAACCTGCATCTTTTCTAGTTCAATAATATCCCTTATTAAGCTTATGCTATATAATTATTAAATCTAATCTCAAATCTTTTTCCAATAAATCGACAGCAAACAACTATATTCTATAAAAAAATCACGTCATGAATACAAAAAGCATAAATAATGGCACAAAATGGAGTTTGATAAAGCTGCGTTAAAATGCATAGCAAAGTTTTTTGGATGCAACATGTTGCTTTATTTGAAATGGAAGGCGTGCTGGCGTATGAAAGAGTAATATTAAAATATTACAGTGGTGTAAACATACTCATTCAATTTGGTGAAAGATTAAAATCCTGACAACTAGTATAAGAAAATAATGTGAAGTTGACTAAAAGTCTTAATTTTATTCACAATTTTACAACTGAATTACTGTTAGAAAAATAATATTTTTCTCAAAATAACACTAAAGGGCATACAGTCTTCAAGGAGCCTATTGAAATGAATAAATAAACCAACACGCCAGTAGAATAATAGATACCATAAAGGAAAGGAATATGGATTGGGGAAGAGGGGATTTGATTCTGGAATTCTTACACATTATACCTAGTCAGGTCATAAGTATTGTCACACAGTAAAAACTTTTATTTTAGAATGCTGGCCACAAAAATTTTATTGAATTCGAATTTCAAATTGTTCATGAAAATAAAAATGTATACTTTTTAGAATTTTACTCGTTTTTAAATATGGAGTGGACGCTTAAAGAAGACCGTGTTGCAGTAATTGCGTTGCATCGTTGCCAATTCAAATTTTTGACATACTGAAAAATTTGAATATAACCAAAAGATTCGTTTATCGTACCATCAAACGATACAATGAAGACTCTAGTGTAGATGACAGGTTAGGACTCCAGCAGTGATAAAAGCTGTGAAGGCGCGAATTCAAAGAAATCCCAAACGTAAGCAGAAACTGTTGGCCCTTCAGATGGGGTTAAGCAGAACCACGGTGAAAAGGGTGTTAAATGAAGACTTAGGGCTTCGGGCATATCGAAGAAAAACAGGACATCGTTTGAATGCTCGTCTAATGGACCTGAGACTGAAGAGATGCCGCGCTTTGTTGAAGCGGTACGCGGGCAAAAAATATCGGGAAATTCTTTTTTCAGATGAAAATATTTTAACCGTAGAATAGAGCTACAACAAACAAAATGATAAGGTGTACGCACACAGTAGTGAAGAAGCGAGCAACCGTATTCCGCGTGTCCAACGAGGTCATTTTCCATCCTCGCTCATGGTATGGTTGGGAGTTTCTTATTGGGGCTTAACAGAGGTACATTTTTGTGAGAAAGGTGTAAAAACGAATGCAGTTGTGTATCAAAATACAGTCCTGACGAACCTTGTGGAACCTGTTTCTCATACCATGTTCAATAACAGGCACAATACAAATGTCGAATAGTGTCCGACTGTACCAACCGTAGTAATGTCTTTTTTCATAGCTAAATATAATGTCAACGCTTAGTTCTAGCTATCATCATAACTATTGTTACTATCTTATGTATACAAATCTATTTTTGTTTTTTTATCCGTATTTATGCGCTACCCATACCTTTCGTATGATTGCAATAAAACTTATTGCTTGGACTTGTAAAAAGGTTATTAACTTACATTAGTTGGTTGCGGTTCGATTATCATGCCGGGAAAATATTTTCATAACGTTGGCTGCACTTATTTACTATGTAGAGCAACAGTACTGTATATGAAGTTGCAGGCAAAAGCTAGTTTGTAAATAAAAACAGAGACCAATCTGTTCAATCAATTCTGACTATTGCTGAAAGAACATGACTTAGAAATGAGAATGTCTGTAAATCATAGTGCGTTTAAAATCTAGGTTCAACAAATGCTTTTATTTTAAACCTATTGGCAGAATCATCATAACGGGAATATTAATTTAGATTTATGATTTATTTATTATTATTATTTATGTTATATTGACATAGAAACATATTATGTTTATATATCAATTATTACTATTATATAGTCTATGTCTAAAAATTTATGTATTTTTCCAAAGTGGAACTTTATTTAAGCACCTACCTTATTGTATCTCTGCACTACTTCAGGTTGACTGGCAGAGAATGCCTCCGGCATTAAGTCCGCCTATACTTGAATGTATAAAGTGTGTTAAATAAATGAAAAAGATTTTATATTCAACTATGAAAATTACTTTGACTACGGTTAAAATAATAGAGCCTGAGAATGACTTGTTGATACATTTTCAAAATGTTCCAAATATTGGTAACTTTAGCAAACTACAGTACGTTTTAAAAGTAACTTTGCATTTTTATATCAATTTCTAGTAAGTCGGTAAGCGAAAACAAAACTCTAGCTCCGTAACAGTTGTGTGGAATAAAACGCCTAGACATGTTGCGAGGCAAAGTGCACCATCTGGAGACTGAGTGCCTCCACCGGCGACGTTCTGTTTACGCTTTTTACTGTTTATTACTTGAGCTAGAAAATAGTCTCCGTATGTGGAAATAATCTTGAAATGGTTGCGGTAATATTTCATAGAGTCATTTAGTTATTTTCCAAACTTACTTATAAATATATTTCACATAAATTCAGTTGGTTTATTCTTTATTGCATACTATCATAAAAATACAGCAGCGATAGCCTAGTTGGTTGCGGTACGGACTGCCAAGACGAAAGTCGTAGGTTCGAAACCCAAGTGGCATACACCTCTGACTTTTCTAAAGTTATGTGTGTATTAAAATGTTAATTATCGCTTGCTTTAACGGTGAAGGAAAACATCGTGAGGAAACCTGCATATCTGAGAATTTTTCGAAGGTATGAGAAGTCTGCCAACCCGCATTAGGCCAGCGTGGTAGATTAAGGCCTAACCCCTCTCATTAGTAGAGGAGGCCCGTGCCCAGCAGTGGGACAATGTTTAATACAGGGCTAGTATTATTTTATTATATATCATAAAAATATTCATAATAAGAATAAAAGCTATATAAAATATTTTAATTGGTTTGTATTATCTCTAAGAGTGACCTCTGCCAAATAATTTTAATTGAAAGAATGTAAAAAGGCTAAGTAAAATCAGGGGTTAGATATTCAATAATATTAAAAACTTATACTTTTACATCAGAGTGGGTAATATAAACGTATTTAAATACTAGCTTTTGCCCGCAGCTCCGCCCGCGTGGAAGTTGTTTTTGAGAGAAAAGGCATTCTATCCATGGAGGCATATTACGCTATTACATTCCTCTAGCATCTGCCTAGTAGCCGGGTGCCGGGCGGACACTATGCGGAGACGCGAGGATCTTGTATTTGAGCTCAACCAGACCCTAGATCTCATATTTTCGCAGGATATCAGGAATAGGATTGAATTCAGTGCCAAGAAAACATAGGTGTGTGCATTTTCATGTCACAAATCCCCCTTTTCTCCAGTCTCCACTTTCAGGGTGTTCCAATGACAATGCAGAATGGTGTTAGGATCTTAGGTGTCGATATCGGATTTAATATTGCGGCGGCGATTTCTAACGCCCGGTCAGCGTATATAAGCTGCTAATATAAAGCGCAGGTTCAGCCGAGAATGGAATACTGCTTCCACGAAGGGGTAGGCGAAGGTGTATCCAGTACACCCACTTGTCGCCGAAGTTATTATGGTCCCATAATGTGATAGGGGGCGAGTCTATCGCCATATCGGGCACAATTCCAGACCACTCCACTAATGTGAGGGTTTAGGGCTTAAAAGACCACGTTGTCGAATACATGATAGTAGACTTTACAATCTTCGAAATTATTATTTTGGAGATTTCCTAAGTTTTCTTTCATATTGACTGCCTCCTCGGTGGCGCAGTTGTAATTGCGCATGCGTTACGACTGCTGTGCTGAGGTCTCGGGTTCGATCCCCGGGTCGGGTAAAGTGAAATATGGGGTTTTTCTATCTATAAATTCTCAGTATTAGCCTGGAGTCTGGAATTTGTCCCGGTATGGCGATAGGCTCGCCCCCTATCACATTATGGGACCGAAATAAATTTGGCGAAAAGTGGGTGTACTGGTTACACCTCTGCCTACCCCTTTCGGGGATTACAGGCGTGAGTGTATGAGTATGTATGTTCCTTCATATTCTTAAGGTTTCTTCTTGATGTCATCATTCACCATTAAAGCGAAGAATTATAATGGTATATAATTAAACGTAACTTTAAAAATAAAACGTGCAACACCTTGAGGCTGGTTTCGATTATCCAACTTTCTTCTGGCCTACCTGTACCACTTCCGACTAAGCTATCAATGCTCCAAAACAATAGATAACATATATTGTAATCAGAAATAAATTTATAATATTAAACAATATATCAAACCTCGCAACCACCAGCTTAATTATTTCGAATATTAAAACTTTAACAAAGACATACCCAACACATAATTACACCAGTCACACAAAGAACCAAACAAAGGATTGAAAGCCGCATTTTTGTAAAAAAAATATAGCGAGGTAATCACACTGTCATGTAACGTTTGCAGAGTTAAAGAACCCTAACTAACTTGGCACTTCAGAGCGAGGGGGGAAGGCGTCACTTCATAATAGTACGCATTGTCAGGCCTCCCAGACTCCCCGGGACGAATGTTATTGTATATTTTGCGAACCGATGTATCATTTTGTATTCTAAATCTGGGACAATTTAGGTCAGAATCTTAATGTTGGCAATTTATAAACCTGAAAAGCTGATGTATCTGTTATCAGAACTAAACATTTTAAAAGAGACTTAGCTAAAGCTTACGTAGTTTCTGTCATAATTTTAAACTTGATTTGTCTTATTATTAAACGTAGATTAACTTCACTACTGGATTTATGTTAATAAGTTACTATGATTTACTAAAGCAATTTAATGATAAAATTACTTCTTACAAGGAATTACGACTTATTAAGTTTTAACACACAATTATGTAATTAAACGTATAAAACAAAACATAGAAATGTATTATTTCTGTAACATTACAAATCTCAAAGGTATACATGAAAATGAGGGAATGCTGAAAACATTTCTGTATTGTCCCTCGGCTTTTGGTTGTTGCGGTGACTGCGATATGAAGTACGTAGGTAGAGCCCTCCCGGCTCGCGGCGACAGCGCGTAAGATTGCCTGGTTGTCCCCACTACACAGTTATCGTTACTTCCCTGTTCCCTGGTCGTTTGTCATTTCTCACAACGCCCTCTCATATAAATACAAACAACCGAGGCGGAAGCCGTGAAATTTAGAAATTCCTTTGTGTCGACGCGTCGGCGCCACTTTGCCTTTATGCCTTTAGATCTACAAATTTTCAGATTTATTCTTTGAATAAATTTCGCGGTAGACTGTCGGCTTTGAAATTCAATTGCCCCCCGCTCGATACATGACTGACGAGTTCGCTTTCCTTCTTTTTATTAAGGATCTCTTTGGGTTTCTGTCTAACCTTTGTATGGCTTGATTTTGTTTTGAAAACATAGAGTCCTAAATCCACAGAATTTGATGAAATGACGTGTCAAAGAGAGAGTGTTTTCTATTGGTGTTCTATTATTTTATATTTGCAAAATACGGTATTACACATACATTTCTTAAATAATACTATTGTTATAATTTGATCACATATTTCGGGATTTCATTAGTGTCGTATTTTTGCCTACGGGCGAAATCACACTACATACTATCATAAATCTGTCACTATCTGTTAAATTTTAGCATCAAGCAGGTACTACATAAACATACACTCAAGCTTCAGTCCACCCACTTTCCAAAGAATTTATTACGGTCCCATAATGTGATATAGCAAGCCTATCGCCTTACCGGGTACAATTCCAGACTCCGGAATGATACTGAGTATTTCTATATTGAAAACCCCAATATCACTTTACCCGGGTAGCAAACCCGAGAACTCTGCACAGCAGTTATAGCGCATGCGTAATAACAACTGCGCTAGACAGTCTACGCAAGTACTACTGGACGAAATATAACAATAACCCTAATCTAATGTATTTTTTATATTATAATTTATATTTAAAAATACATATATAAAACCTTTTAAGTAAAGAGTACTGTACCCTAATCACACAAACGTTGCTGCAGGCGATAACTATATCATGATAAAGCATGACAGCTTGGACTCGAGAATTATAATCCATAATAAATGAAGACTACAAACTAATTTGCTCTTATTTGCGTCATGTCTGTGAACATGAGTCTCTGGAAAACAAAGTTGTATTATTATTTTGCGACCTGATAGTTAGTACTTGTTTCTATATGTTTTTTTTTATCCTGGCAAAGTGACCACACTACACCTGATGGTAAGCGCAGTACCGTCCAATTAGAGTATTGAGTAGCAAGAGACGATGTATCCACCGCTACTCAACACAATCACGCCGGCCTGCTTCTTCACACTACGCCATAGGCAGTAAGGTGAAAAAGCGGTCGAGAATCTAGTGTCAGAGTACTCAGAAGGCTTATACGCCCCACAAAAACCGTATGCACACTGGCTGATCCCGGAACGCGACACACTTGCGTGGTAATATGGCGGGTTTTACACCCTGTGTACGGTTGTCGCTATCCGGGCGGATATGAATATCTTACCACCAGCAAACATAAGTTCAGTAAAACAGAGTATATGACAGTGTATTACGCAGAGGAGTGTCATATCTGGGAAATAACGAATAATGGAAAAATTATTTAATAACCTCAAACACAATAATTTATAAATTCGTTATGATCGGCTTAACAGGCAAATAAGTTCTGCACACACACAATCGCACAAACCCGCACGCACACGCACACACACACACACACACACACACACACACACACACACACACACACACACACACACACACACGCACTCGTACACGCACATGTTATGTTGTACTCGCCTATGAAATCTAGTGTGTCCTTCCGACTGGCTTGTTTTATTGTAAAATATATTGTTAATCTAGGTAAACCTATAAATGGCTTATGTATTGTTAAAAATGAACTGTACTTTATATATTGTTAAGACAGCTGTTGGTTTTCTCAATAAATAAAAAAAACAAGTCGAGGACCACAGATTAATTACTGCTATTGTAATTTAAAATTTTATATTTTTCAGTGATCATGCACTTTTGTATTGTATCGGGCTCGCATGGAGGCTGAACACGATTTGTAAAAGTGAAGAAATTAGAATAAACTAAATACACTTAATTCAAAAGCAGTAAAATGATTAATTGAAGATATCCCCCTTCCTCCGCCGCCAACACAGTGAATGCGAAAATATGAATATAATACTTTACATATACGCTATATAGTGCGAACGAATCTAACAAATAAATCAATATTATACACATATACTGCCTTGGTGGCGCAGTTGTAATTGCGCATGCGTTACAACCGCTGTGCTGAGGTCTCGGGTTCGATTCCCGGGTCGGGTAAAGTGATATTGAGTTTTTCTATCTAGAAATTCTCAGTATTAGCCCGGAGTCTGGAACCTGTGCCCAGTATGGCGATAGGCTCGCCCCCTATCACATTATGGGACCGAAATTCGGCGAAAAGTGGGTGTACTGGTTACACCTCTGCCTACCTCTTCGGGGATTATAGGCGTGAGTGTATATATATGTTTACACATATAAATGTCCAGTCAATCAACCGCACCATCCACTGGATTCTGATCGGTTACCAAAGCGAATGGTTTTGGGTTAGTACGTTGATAAAGGCCACTGGGCACTGTGGGCAATGTTATTGGCCATCGAATCTAAATTTCTTACACTATAATATGCTTATGCTTTTCATGAATAAAATAAACACACCCAGCAGTCACGCAGATTTCTGACCCCATACTAGGTAAAACTTGTATCGAAATTATCAAGAACTACGAGGGACTACGGACCCACAACACCCAGATCCGAAGCAATATCAGTATGTCACAAAAAATTGTCTCGTTGCGAGAACCGAACCTACGGCCTCTCGTTTCAAAGCTGGCTACTCACCCACTACGTCACGGAGGCTCTTAAATACCCCATATGCCAAAATAATAGTACTGTTCAGGGGTAAGCCTTAGTCCTGACGCTGGCCTAATGCGGTTTGGATGACTTTACATACCTTTGAAATTCGTATAAGAATTATAAGGTTTCTCACGTTGTTTTCCTTCACCGATAAAGCAAGCGATATAATTAACAATGAATATACATATGACAAGAAAGTCAGAGATGTATGCCATTTGGACTGGTTTCGAACATACGACGTCTTGACAGCCCGTATTACAAGCAACTTGGCTATCGATGCAATTTATAAAAAAAAAGCTTAAATAAATAACACATTCGCCGAATACCTACCCCGTAGCAAGATATAAGCAAAATTTTACATATATAATCCTTACATGTAAAAATTGCGCCTAGTTGCCTCAATTATGTAATAAATGATTTAATACGGTTGTTTTATGTAACGAATATAAGAGTATCAGAAATAGATTATCGGTCAACATGCAGATGCCAAAACAAATATCTGTAGATCACATAAATTTTTGTTTGTAGGGGATCGAACCTGCGACCCTTTGTTTCAGAGTCAGTTCCTTGCCTACTGCAAAGACTACTGTTAATAACCTCCCAAAATTGAAATTTGTAACTATAGCCTTTTCAACACGACTTCATTCACAAAAAATTACATTAAAATTAATCTACACATACATCTTAAAGCCGTGACCCGTCGAAGTCGGGAAAACGGGACGTAATTCAATCAGGACAGGCAATTCAGTCTTTTGTATGTAAAGACCGCATCCTAAGGGTTCGCCCGAGCTACAGGTCTTTAGATCCCTCTTTGCCGTATTTACTTCAAGTTCAATGTTGAAATTAGTTTGTGTGAAAGAGTACAAGATAGAGATAAATCTGATTTATTGGCGCTTTACTATGCTCAAGCGACTTGAGAGGTAATTCGGAATCAATTGGAAGTTTATCATGTTAAACCATTTAAACCATTTATTTTTCCACACACACAATACACAAACAAAAAAAAAATTATATACTATCTAGTTACATTTGGCTAGTACGACATATTGTGTAAGCTTTCTTTTTTGTCATATTTTGATGAATTTGTAGTTATTTGTTGGTTTGACAGCCCCCGTGGCGAGGTAGGCGAGTAGCCGGCTGTTAAACGAGAGGCCGTGGGTTCGATTCCCACACTGGGTCAAATGTTTGTGTGAAAGACTGATATTTGTATCTTGGGTTTGGATGTTGTGAGACCGAAAGTATATCGTAAGCCGTATACCCACGACACAAAACTCGTATCTTAGTGTGGGATCAGGGCTATCTATGTGACTGTAGGGTTTTTTTGTTGATTTATTATTAGTGGTCTTGATAATATACCATTTATTTATCGAGAAGTCTCTGATTTGATTTCTAGGATGGATGTTTTTCGCGTAAGTTCTAGGATTCAATATTATGATTTACCTTCGTATCTCACACTCAATGTTTCCTCTTTGTTATTTTAAGACATTATGTAAACAAAAATTATGGCATCGTCTACTTTTAACATCCAAAATATAAATATTCTATCAATATCTACGTATGGATCATTTCTGTGCTATTCATCTATTCCGGAAGAAGCAAACGCATTGTTCTTTCTACATGCTGTTTCATTTCCTGCACAGTTATTAATCTACTTATGCATACCCTTCGGTTCCGGAATAATCCCCTACACCCCTAAGGGCTTGCTTCCAAACCCTTGCAACGGAAGTTCTGTCTCAGTGATCAGTATAGTAAACACATTCTGAGCCTTTGCGCTTTGTACTTATGGAAATAGGGAATATATCTGAAATTGTATTATTTTTATATTTGATATTCGTATACTGTCTGAATATAGTTACATACTTCCATAGCTTTCTCGAAATTTAATCACGACATTATAAAACGGGGGGGTTCCCGAATTAGATAAATTGTGCTGCGTTTATATGAAGGAATGGCGCGTTTACACGATGGGTAGTTATACCGCGAATTTCGAAATGTATTGGTGTATCGGCAAAATAATATCACCGATTCCCATATATCTGAAATCCAACGATATTTCCGATATATCCGTATTGGGTGTATCAATAATTGTAATGCAATTCAACTAGCAAAATGCTTAACAAGGGGTTTTTTACAACCGAAATCTTGCGAAGTGTTGCTTCCCACCCCAGTGTGCGCTGCACTCAACTACGTCACCTCGTTAAACTCGTTGTAATACTTAAGTTTGTACATTTTCTTTTTAATTAATTTTAACAAATTACCGTTCCTTCTCAGTTTCTTCTCTTTGCTCTCGTTTAATTAAATACTGGAGTGACACTCGCCAAACGGCATGCTCGTGAAGTGGTCTCAACGTACCAGCCCTGTATCGCTAATTACTGTGAACATTGTTTTTATTTTTTCGGCTTCCATGATCCGGTTGTTTCGATATCTGGCCAGTATTTCAATGAGAATATTACATAAAAACACATAACTGGTTCGTTTTATGGCCAGTGTTTTAAGCCACAATTTTATTGTTATAAAGGTTATAAGGTATTTTTTTATACCTTGCGTTTTGGTATTTCAAAAGGTTAAGGTGAACCAAATAATTTGCAAAACATGACTTGTTTATTATATAACGATGCAAATAATAAGACTTTCGTAACTGCATTGAACGTATTTCACGAATACGCTAAATGATCGTGGTAAAATGTTATGATAGAACATTTAAACAATTTAACAGATTTCGTTAAGGTGAAATAATTTTTCTTGTTCTAATATTCTATATTGCTCCCAGTATCTACTAGGTGGTATATGTTATGACATACATACATATACACTCACGCCTGTAATCCCCGAAAGGGTAGGCAGAGGTGAAACCAGTACGAGTGTACTTTTCGACGAATTTCAGTCCCATAAAGTGATAGGGGGCGAGCCTATCGCCATACCAGGCACAGGTTCCAAACTCCGGGATAATACTCAAAATTTCTAGATAGAAAAACCCAATATCAGTTTCAGGTCATGCCACGGTCACGATTGGCTGGGGTGCATAAATATGCCGGGGGATTTGTTAGTGTATAGTCTTTAAATTTCATTTGTTTTATGTATTAACTAGCTGTTGCTCGCGGCTCCGCCCGCGTGGAGGTCATGTTTGGAAGAAAAAGTATACAATACAAAATACCAATTTTCATGCGTTTAATTTAAAAAATGACGGATTTTCATACAAACTTTCATCCCCTATTTTAACCCCTTAGGGGTGGTATTTCCAAAAACCCTTCCTTAGTGGATGCCTGCATCATAAAAGGTACATACTGTCAAAATTTCAAGTCTCTAACCCCAGCCGTTTTGGCTGTGCGTTGATCGATCAGTCAGTCAGTTTATTCTTTTATATATACAGATTAAATGTATATCCCTGTTTATCTTTTCTTGATATGCTGTTGTATATACTTACTGCCACCTAGTCCGGAGAAAATGTCTAAATAAAGTATTTTCTTTATTCTTATTTCTTCCTATCATCATATGAGTCCACTTGCTCGGTTACCCGTCTTTTTTTTATTTTGGCACGGCAAAGTGACCACACTGCCCCTGATGGTGCGCAGTGCTGTCAAATTAGAGTATCAAGCAGCTAGAGACAATCTATCCCTCGCTACTCAACACAATCATCCCGGCCTGTAGCTTCTTCACACTACGCCATGGGGCAAGAAGGTGAAGAAGCGGTCGAGGGTCTAGTGTCAGATTAATCAGAAGGCCGCAAAACGGCCAAACACCGTACCCCAACTCTAGATCCCCGACAGAAATCGGATGTACACTGGCTGATCCCGAAACGCGACACACTTGCGTGTGCCACTATGGCGAGTTTTACATCCTGTGTACGGTGGTCGCTATCCGGGCGGATCCGAATATCCTGCCACCAGCAAACTTTGTTCGATGATGTTTTTACTCCGGTGCCCTATGGTGGGTTCGCTATAAGTTGATTGTATGCACATTCCACGTGAAGTCCCACATTCCCTTTTGATGTCAGTTTAGATCTTTAGTCTGTGGTTAAATCTTAAACTCTTCTGACGATCAAGTCAGGCATGTTAATTATATTTAGACAAGGCATTCAACGGTTCTATAAACAAATTTTTAAATTCCTCCCTTAGGATAACAAAGCCTCAACAGTAGATAAGTCGTAGCAAAATGTAACAGGCACAAAAGTAACCGAATGAATTGCCCACATTTATCTGCCCATAATTTGCCCAGATAAAGTCAACAATAGGGGATGGTTCCATTGTCATTTATTTCTGTCGCCTTCTTCCTATTTATGTAAGCTTGAAGGTTATCTACTTATAAATATGCTGGAATTTTAACGTCCGTATTACTCCGTTTGCGATTTCGATAACGATATTGTACATTTCAGGTCAATTTTATTATGAATTCTTTCAAATCTTAAATTTAGTGCATATTAGGCATTTCCTGCGTTTCTTTTTGTAGCTAAGTGCTAGACTATTGTGTTCCAATTTGAAGGAAACTGAAGCCATAAAGCTAAAGTCATAAACTTTACGGGGTATTATGAGACCTAACATCTTATTCAGTATCTAGCAGGATGACGGAGCGCAGTGCAGTCACATGCAGTATGTTGTAAGTTTAAGTTCTGGGTGACTATCACTGTTGACAGACCGATGTCGCTCTTACCATGAGACAAGTGAAGTGCTCCTTTTGTCATCTAAGGTGAACACATTTTCAGCTTTCTGCTTTCGCCTTTCTGGGTATGGGCATATTAATACTGTATAATTATATAGAGGTATAATAGTTATGCTTCTTTATATACAAAAATATAAGGTAAGGGTAAGGTTACACAGTTACATTTGCGCATGGGTTACGACATCTTTGCTGAGTTCTTGGGTTTGATCCCTGGGTCGGGTAAAGTAATATTGGAGTGATATTAGTGATTTTTTATTCAGAAATACTCAGTATCAGCCCGGTGTTTGGAATTGTGCCCGGTATGGCGACAGGCTCACCCCTATCACATTATGGGACTGTAATAAATTCGTCGAAAAGTAGGTGTACTGGTTACGCCTCTGCCTACCCCTTCGGGGATTACAGGCGTGAGTGTATATGTATGTGTGTTCAAAACCGCAAATGCTATTATGTACAAGCACGTCAATACTTGGTACAAAATGACATTTATATTGTCAAGGACATTCCCTCACCACAGCGTCGTAAAATAATAAATATATTATAATATAAATAAATACAAGCTGTGGAGAAAAAAAATTATATCCTAAATTTAATTTTCACTAAGATTTTGGTAAGAATAATTAATTTATAATTAAATTCATACTCTCTATATTTGTGGATTAATTCTGGTCTTACGCTACTTTAATTAAGAAGGTCGACAGTTCCAATTACAGGGCCACCTCAGCCGATAGTCGGCGAAGAAAACAATTTGTTGTTCTTTTATTGGGGCTTGTGCTGCAAATAACGCTGTCGACTTGTGTTTTATTTGTCTAACTACAATAAAAATGTTTATGAAGAAAGGAGCTAAGTCTGAACGTGAAATTCTTAAGAACTTTTTATTGTTTAGACGAGTGGAAAAAGATTAATGGTAATTTGAAAAGATTGATGAGTTTTGAACAAGTTTCATGTTGAAGTACGAAATTATATTGCTTGGTTTTGTTCAATTGAAATTCTAGAGAAATAAAATTATTTTATTGCTTCAGGTTATTTCAAAAGTATTTATGTTACAAGTATTTCAATTTTAGTTATTCGGTAAATAGGTAATACTAAGGTCAAATTAAAAACGATCTATCAGATATATAAGCGATGAAAAGGGTTTTATAAATAATTTAATATTATATGGAACCGTTTGATCTACTATCTTCAAATAGTAATAACTACCTTTGTTTATAATATCTTTGATAAGAGTTAGAAATAGTTTTGTCCCTTTAAAGGTTGTGCTTTTTCAGTACAGTAAAATTTTAGGTACAATTTCAAAGAGATTGGCAAGATTTTATGTATTAGAAAATAAACTACGAATATTTGGTAAAAATCACGCGTCTTTGGGTAATCACCCCATATTCTATAATTTCTGGTTGGAGAACTTGAATGCAGTATGCCCACCCTCCGTGGCGCAGTTAGCAAGTGGCTGGCTGTGAAACGAGAGGCCGTGGGTTCGTCTCTAGTAGTCCTTGATACCCACGATATCTTAGTGTGGGATCAGGGCTATATGTGTGACTGTTGGTTGTTATTTATTATTATTATTAATATTACGGGTCGTAGCCTGTTTAGTAGCTTCTAGGATACATTACGCAAGAGCAGTTTCAGCAGAAGTTCCCAATCTTGTCACCTCGAAAACCCGCAGCTGAAATTATAATAATCATAGTCATCTGAGAGTAAGTGATCCGCATATAAACATAGACTAAACCATACGAATCATGGGTGTGTTGTCAACCTTAGTTGCGAGATCAAATTTTAGCTAAACTAATATATAAAATAAAATAATATATTGATTAAACGGTAGGCAGCGCCCTTGCTGTGCCCTGGCATTGCAGAGGTTTAAGGGCGGCGGTGTCTACTTACCATCAGGTGGCCCATCTGCTCGTTTGCCTATCCTGGCAGTAAATAGCTTCCGTAGCATAGTATGTGAGTAGCCGGTTATAAACGTGAAGTTGCGTCTTCAATTCCCGCACAACGATGAATGTTTATTCTGCAAATATTTGTTTCGGGTTTGAATATCGTGAGACAATAGTCCCTCGTAGTTCTTGATACCCACGATACAGGTTCGATCTATTGTGGGGGCAGCACTATGTGTGTAACTGTTGGTTATATTTATTAGTTATAAATGAGGAAATCTAAATCAATACATATCAAATTAACTTTATTTCGGTTCTTACTAATGAGCAGTGGTTTACGAGCATGGTTTCATTACACAATTTATAGATCATTTACGTAAATTTCTAATGCAGTTAAACAGCGTGTTATTTATATTTTATATCGACATTTCCGACATAAATCAGATGTCATATAACCCAGCTATGTGGCATATGCCATAGTATACATGTCATTGCACTGGTTGGTGAGTCGTATAATGTAGTAAGTGCAAGTAAAATGTGGAATGGGCTGTTAGTACGCCGGCTAACGACTGACAGTTTGTGGTTGCAGCTCGTCGCCATTTCACGGAACCTTGCTGATTTAACAACACAAAGGCCTTTAAAAAGTGTTATGCGTCGTGTGCAACACATTGACTTTTCAATTACTATTTTGTGACTTGTAGTGTAAAAAAGAAACTTGCAGTATTTATTGCAACCGCCTCTTCTATATTTAGTTGAGTTTTAAGTCTTTATTAAATATCCGATAATTGTTTTGATCTAATCAAACTCTAAGCTAAAACGAATGTATTTTATCATTAATAAGAAGGACCAGTGCATTGTGAAAAAATAAAGTACAATCATTTCAAGTCTCGAAGAATTCAGAAGTCAGTAAATCGGCAATATGATTATACTTTATATAATGTATGTAGATCGTGACATTATTTGGACTGCATCGGTAGCGCAATTGTAATTGTGCGTGTGTTAGAAAAATATAGACTTTCTTTAAATGAACAATTAATCTAAATCATATGTATATGATTATATTTATAGATGGCCTTTATTTAACTGAATATAAACAAATATATAATGATATATCATCATTATGTACTTTAATAAACTATAATGTAAAAATATATATTCGAAGTATTTTAATTATCTTTTGAAATACTTTCATTTATCATATTTTCCACAATTGGATTAGACTATTTATAGGATATATCATATGAATAGCCATATATTCTTAGAACAATAAAACAATATATATCAAAGGCAATATCTTTTAATAATTAATGCCACAGCGATCTTTTAAATATTTACCCCCTACTTCGGAAAGCCTAATAACAGGAGAAGAAGTAGGGAAGAAACTCCTGCTATGATATTACATCTCAAATCATAACATACAATTCACAAACACACAAATGTAGAAATATCTAATAATACTTAGCTTAATTACTCCTGTAGCAACACATATTCTGTTCACAAGTATTTTCAAAGCTTTACAGACTATGACTTTCAGAACTTCCGCCTGTTATCACTATGCAACAATAACTAATCTCTATACCGATGTTTCTAGCTTTTTATACAGTGGAGCAAACAAGTCAGTTTTACATAAATCTTTATCTACATATTATTTGTAAATAGAACATCATAGAAACATTATGATTAATTCTAAAATGAATTAAAGTATACTTTATAAACGAATTAGTACTCTAAATACAATTATTTCTTAATAATTCAATTTGCTTTTATACTTTAAATGACGTAGGTAGTTAATAATTCACAAATATTCATCAATTGAGTTGTTTTAAATTCAATAAATCTAACACGGCCATTCTGATATTTACTTCGCTCTCGAAGTAATAATCAAAACTCTCAGGTGACCAAAATTGTTGTTATTAATAAATTGTATATGTCGTAAAATTCAAAGTAAAATATATACAATATTTAACAAATTTATCCAATAAGAAACCGTTTGGTCATCCTGATCTTAATCAAAATAGCCAGTCTTGTATCTTAAATTAAGACATAATTAATTATACATCAAGACAGTAGGTACCACTGTGATCAGTGTCCAAAATATTGTCTTTATCAAATATATACAAAAGAATTTCTTATGTCCAATTTAAGATACATCAGGACAGTAGGTACCATTGTGACCAGTGTCCAAAATATTGTCTTTATCAAGTATATACAAGAGAATCTGTCTTATGTTCAATTTAAAATACATCAGGACAGTAGGTACCATTGCGACCAGTGTCCAAAATATTGTCTTTAACAAGTATATACAAAAGAATTTGTCTTATGTCCAATTTAAAATACACCAGGACAGTAGGTACCATTGCGACCAGTGTCCAAAATATCATCTACATTGACTTATCAGGTGTACACAACCTATTTTTTTTATCACATTGCCTCTGACCTTGCCATGCTATATCATCCAGTGCCCATGAATTTTCCGTATAGCATCAGGTCAATTACCGCCCAGCGGTTTTATATTACATAGTCTCTGGCCTTGACATGCTATACCTATCATCCGCCGCCAATGAATTGTTCGTATAGCATCAGGACAGTGACCGCCCAGCGGTTTATATTACATAGTCTCTGGCCTCGCCATGCTATACCATCATACGCTGCTAATGAATATCCAGTATAGCATCAGGACAGTGACCGCCCAGCGTTTTTTTTTATAATACATAGTCTCTGGCCTTGCCATGCTATACCATCATACGCTGCTAATGAATTTCCAGTATAACATCAGGACAGTGACCGCCCAGCGTTTTTTTTTATGATACATAGTCTCTGGCCTTGCCATGCTGTACCTATCATACGCTGCTAATGAATTTCAGTAAAGCATCAGGGCAGCGACTGACCAGCGTTTTATATTACATATCTAGACTAACAGTAGGGCAGTAAGCACCATTGCGGCTAGTGCCCCTTATAAACTATATATTATAACTAATCGTCTATATACTTAAGGTTTTTTTTTCTTGTTTTCTATTTCCACCACAGTGGTGACGCTGCTCCAGCGAGATTTAGCGACGACTCATCGAAAAATATTTCGTATTTTACAGTGGATCAAGTTATTTGCAACTTCAATTCAGTATCCGTATTTATGAAACTCCAGCACAGCCATTCTGCATTGCGATGGATACTCTTCATCGATTATTAGGTCCTTTCTGGATTTTTTTTAAACATAATCAGTATACACAGACTAGGGTACATTCACAGTACACCTACCAACATTTTAGCATTTATCGTAGTTGTTAATAGGAAATAAAATTCTATACTAGTTAGTAATCACTGTTCACTTAAAGTGACCAGAGTAAATGTTTACAAAACTTTACTGCTCACTCAGTGACTAATATGGAAGTTGTTCACCAAGAGCTATTACCACGTAGAGTTACTATGTTGGTTGAATATTACTGTCCTTACCACCAGTGGTAGGGAGTTTATTAAAATGTTTGCGGAAATGTTGTGGGATCAAATACTTATTAACACAAACTATTACTGGGTCATGTTCTGGAGACTAGAGGCGAGGTTAAATATTAACTATTAAATTTAAGGTATTTAACCATTTAAGGTATTGACTAAATTAGCTAACACCATCACACTAAAAGTTGTAACAAAAAAAAATAACTTACAGCTAATAATTGTAGGTTATTACTGCAAGTTATAATTTTGATACATAGATTCTTCGTTCTATGACAACGATGGAATATGATTTGTTTTATATTTAAATACACATATTTATGTATAAAATACCACACAAGTATTTCCACACAAACTAACTATAGTTTCTTACTCAAAACTCTTCTAACACGGCCAAGAATAAAAATAAACTTATTCAATGACAATAATTAAAATTATTATTAAATATGTCTCTAAGTAAAATAGTTTTACTTTGGCAGAAATACTTCCTATTACCCCATCTAGTAGCGAAACTTATTCTATTACAGTTGTTACATTAAAAGTTATATTATTTAATGTACACTGCTAGTAGCGACGAATCAATATTAATAGCAATAGTTTTAAATAAACTATTATGTTTATATCAAAACTTCATTGCAATAATATAATTATATATAAATATATAATATTTACCAAGGGATAAAACATGATAATCTTTCGGTATCAACCAGGGGTAGTTGCAAATTATGATTCTTCACAATGTGAACTTTAGATTAAACTGTCGTAATCAAAGTATCACAAAATATCTACAATAATATTTTGCATCATACAATATCACGTAAAAGCAAAATCTCGATCACCATCAGTTTATACCAGAAATTTAAATAAATTAGCCGACCTGTGTAAATTACTTTACAGCTATAGTAAACAAGACCTATATGAAAACATTTTTTTTTTCTTTTGCAAAAACTATTATTTAAGAACATTTCTCGATTGTTCATGAATACTGGCAAACATAAGCTTTAAAATGGTTTGAATCATTAAATTACAAAAGAAACACATTTGCGAAATAACATAAGAGATATTCAATGACGTAGAGAACTAACCCTCGTATTCTCAACTCAATTATTTAGTTTAGGAGAATAATCAAAGTTAATCATTGTCAGTTTTAACACCACAAATCTAAACAAATAATCTATGAGGTAGCAACAAACCTTAATATTCTTAATTAAATGTTTAGTTTAGCAAAATGATCAAACTAAAAATCGGCCTGTAAATTTAAAATCAGAAGCGACTCACCAAATGAAAAATATATCCAATGGCATGACACGGTCTTAGTTCAACAGCGGCGCTGCATACCAACAGCATGAGTCATGATTTTCTCCGTAATCGTCGATGCCTTACATTTTTCAGTTCCGTGGGTACTTAAATATCTTCGCAGCCACATTCCTGTTAAAATATCGTGTGTTAATATTATTCATAATAGTGGGTGTCGATTCTATCCCACTTCTGATGTTAGAAAAATATAGACTTTCTTTAAATGAACAATTAATCTAAATCATATGTATATGATTATATTTATAGATGGCCTTTATTTAACTGAATATAAACAAATATATAATGATATATCATCATTATGTACTTTAATAAACTATAATGTAAAAATATATATTCGAAGTATTTTAATTATCTTTTGAAATACTTTCATTTATCATATTTTCCACAATTGGATTAGACTATTTATAGGATATATCATATGAATAGCCATATATTCTTAGAACAATAAAACAATATATATCAAAGGCAATATCTTTTAATAATTAATGCCACAGCGATCTTTTAAATATTTACCCCCTACTTCGGAAAGCCTAATAACAGGAGAAGAAGTAGGGAAGAAACTCCTGCTATGATATTACATCTCAAATCATAACATACAATTCACAAACACACAAATGTAGAAATATCTAATAATACTTAGCTTAATTACTCCTGTAGCAACACATATTCTGTTCACAAGTATTTTCAAAGCTTTACAGACTATGACTTTCAGAACTTCCGCCTGTTATCACTATGCAACAATAACTAATCTCTATACCGATGTTTCTAGCTTTTTATACAGTGGAGCAAACAAGTCAGTTTTACATAAATCTTTATCTACATATTATTTGTAAATAGAACATCATAGAAACATTATGATTAATTCTAAAATGAATTAAAGTATACTTTATAAACGAATTAGTACTCTAAATACAATTATTTCTTAATAATTCAATTTGCTTTTATACTTTAAATGACGTAGGTAGTTAATAATTCACAAATATTCATCAATTGAGTTGTTTTAAATTCAATAAATCTAACACGTGCGTTATGTTGTGCTGAGATCTTGGTTTCGATCCCCAGGTTGGATAAGGTTGGTAATATTGGATTGTCCTATTTAGAAATACTCCGTATTAACCCGCAGTCAGGAATTGAGCCCGGTATGGCGAGCTCTCTATCACATTATGGGACCGTTATAAATTTGGCGAAAAGTCGGTGTACTGGTTGTAACCAGAGGTTACACCACTGACTATCCCTTCGGGGATTACAGGCGTGTGTGTATATGTATGTATGTCATTAAACATATTACAGTAAAGTGAATTTAAATTACCTTAATTATGCCCACTGGCATTGCCTTCGACCGTACCTAGTAACAAAAACTTCGGCAGTGTCAACACCTCATAAATACCACTACAACTATATCACTTATAATGAAAACAAAACCACATTATAAGCCTTGTAAATCATCATAATGAATGTAAATAGTAAACCATAATTCACGCTTAAACAAGTCGAAATAATTTACAATGACTTTGTTATTTATTGATGCTTGATAATCATTTTTCCATTTAAAGCGGTGGTATCACACATAAAAGGGAGCCGCAGTGATCCAATCCATTCGCGTGAGAAAACTCAGTTCAAAGCACAAATTTGAAATTAATTTAAGCTGGTGCTAGAATCACTCGGTATAGTGCTGGCCGAAAGATACGGCCACCGGTAACTTATTTTTATATAAAAACTTATTAATGGATTTCGTAAATTCACGTTAATTACATACGATGCATACATTTTGTTAAAAGTTTTGATCCTGAAATAACAAGTATAAATATCTAGACATTTATTTATAAATCACGTAGGGTACGCAGCGGCTTTGCTGTGCCTTGGCATTGCAGAAGTCTATGGGCGGCGGTGACTACTTACCATCAGGTGGCCCGTATGCTCGTCTGCCTGTTGAGGCACTAAAAAAAATATATACATATTAAAAAAATAAACAGAGTCATATATTTTAAGCCAATTTAAAACATCTAAAGAATTTCAAGTAAAGAATATCGTTTATATTTTAAGTCAAGTAAGGCAAATTTATTATACCTATTTCGAAATAAGAACTCATCATAGATTAAGTATTTTAAAAACAAAAGTAGTCAATAAAAATACATTGTATAAATAAACACTAATCGTGGCCGTAAATGTAGAAACGAGTTGTCCGGGTACTCTTTGCGTTCCAATAAATCAGAAGAAATGACGCCGAGCGCGTTAAGCAGTCATCGTCTCACTGGGTGGCCGGGCAGACGCGTTCACGCTTATTTCACGCCGCAATGTACTACAAATAAAATCGAAATGCACACGGAAATAGTTCTACTGAAAGTGAGCTATAAACATCGTGGATGCAAATTGTCAGGTGACTGTACTGACCTGTGGACATTTATGTCTATTGTCTACGCATGGGTCGTTTTGCCTTTAGTGTTGAAGTCACGACGATGTATTGGTTCCGATTCAAAAATAGAACAATTGTTCCCCCTGCGTGTGCTAAATATTGAATTAGCGATAAATGCACAGCTGTAAGCTTATTCAATTGGCTATTGTACATTCATATATATTGGGTCATGCTATTCAAACAGTGTGAGGCCATAAAATCTAGAAATCAAAATCTACTTATTAAGTTAGTAACATTTGTCGAAGTTCTTTACAATTCCATTTTGACGCTTCTAAGAACACGTAATGGCATGATTAAAGATAGTCCTAAAAATTAAATCTAATGTAAGGGTTCATACAGTTTTGCATGTTCATGTAATGAATATAAAACATGGGTAATTACGGATTAGAGACGATAGATGGCGGGGCATTCAGCTGATTGAGCCCTTCATCCCAACGACTGGCCGGTTTTTTTAACAAACAGTGACATGTGTCCTGTGGCTTGACATTTAAAATGGAGGGAGACATTGTAAAATTACGAAAATATATATATATTTTTTTTTATCCTAGCACGGCAAAGTGACCGCACTTCACCTGATGGTAAGCGCAGTACGGTCCAATTAGAGTATCGAGTAGCGAGAGACGATCTATCCCCGGTACTCAACACAATCATGCCGGCCTGCTCCTTCACTCTACGCCATGGACAAGAAGGTGAAGAAGCGGTCGAGGGTCTATTGTCAGAGTACTTAGAAGGCCGCAAAATGGCCAACATTGTACCCCAACTCTATACCCCCAAAAAACCGGATGTACACTGGCTGAAATAAAAATAATATCGCTATTATTGTTGTTTGAATTGGATCTTTACCTACTCTAATGAAATCCTCATTTGTGATATTAAGCTTAAATCCATTTACTCCGTAAATAACTGAATAATTCTCTTCCAGTAACTTATGTTCGTATGAACAACCGACTATGTTGGTACGAATAAAACCAAAGGACTTAAACTCCTCAACACATCGTTTTTAGTTTGGAATTCTCACGTTGGCCAGCGTATTTCCTCTGTTTGTATATTTAATTTTATTTGTTACTGTATACAGATAAAAATAAAAGTTATAAAAAGTGCAAGCTTTGTGATATATGTAAACATTTTGCCTTAAACTTTTATCGGGTTGATTGTATTCAACAATTGTAGGCATTCATGAAATAAAATTATGTTATCATACATAAGGTAGACAATTTATACAAATCCACACCGACCAAAACGACTTATATCTTAGTATGAGGTCAAGACAATATATGGGACTGTTAAGGGTTTCAAAAGAAAACAAAATAACTTTTCTCAATTCTGTCAATATTATGATAAATTGTATAATAAACCTCTAGAATTCGACATTCTACCTGTGTGGTAGAATGTCGAAGTCTGTGGACTGCCTCGGTGGCGTAGTTGTAATTGCTCATGCTTTACGACTGCTGTGCTGAGGTTCGATCCCCGGGTCGGGTAAAGTAATATTGGGTTTTTATATCAGTTTATATTCAGTATTATTATATTTCAGTTAGCGTTTATCTAGTATTCCGATAGTATTAGCCCGGTGTCTGGAATTTGTGCCCGGTATGGCGATAGGCTCGCCCCCTATCACATTAAGGGACCGAAATAAATTCGGTGTAAAGTGTGTGTACTGGTTACACATCTGCCTACCCCTTCAGGGATTACAGGCGTGAGTGTATATGTATGTATTTAATTCAACATTCTTCATTGTCACCAGCTCAAAAGCTTAATACGTAAATATCATCACGAATAAGATTCTAATGGCTAATGAAATGTAATTTATTAATAACAATTCAGGTAATTATGTAATAAACACAAATCTATAATATGAAACAAACAAACAAATCGAATGGTCGTGAAAGCAAATTAATTAAGCGGAAGACCGCAGCATCAGTTCTCGTGAAACTAACGAACATAAAAAACTATACATATAATGCAGTGCCATTTCATTCAAAACTGGTTGAAAAGAAGCACGAAATAGAATAAGAAATTCCAGACTATATAATTTGGCTAAAATTTTAAGTAGCATGCCTAAATTTCCGCCTGGATTTTCGTGTACCGTGAGCGAGATTCCCAGTTCATTCTGCAACTGCAGAATTTTAATTTCTTTCTTTTCTTTGAATTCGACGAATCTTTTACTGAATACGTAATATAAACCACTTCAGGCGTGATTTTATGAAACCTTTGCATACTTTAGTGAACTTTTTATGCCTACAGTTGTTAGTTTTTAGATTTCGTATATAGTTTTAGAGGAAAATCGTGCTATTTAGATAATTAACAATGACATGTATTGTTCCGTCACTGTTGACATCTTCTCATCACTTCCTGCCAAACTGAACCTTATTTAAAAGACTGTTACTAACGCTAAACACAATGACAAAGATTAAGAAAAAATTAAGTGAATACTGTGGGCTATGAATGAGACTAAGCACAGTGTTTTAATAGTTCGCAAATCCCCATAATTTTACTATAAATGCGAATGTTTGGATGGATGGATGTTTGTTACTCAATCACGTCAGAACGGCTGGACGGATCTGGTCGAAATTTGGCACAGACATAGATGTCTGGAATAGCACATAGGCTACTTTTATCCCAGAAAAATTTACGGTTCCCGTGGGATAGTTTCGTTTTTGTTTTACACAGAACATGGAATCGACATGATTTTTTGCATAGTGTTAGTTGAGGGGTCTGAGAATGACAAATATTTTTTTATCCCGGAAAATGCACGGTTCCTATGGGATAGCATGATGTAGAAAGATGTAATAGCTTAAGATGTCTCTATGGAGTTTATACCTTTTCTTTCAAAAATAACTACCACGCGGGCGAAGCCGCGAGCAACATCTAGTAAGGAATAAAATTATCCTAAAGCCATTTATTATGTGCAAAGAAAAACATGGAATGAACATAACTTATTTGAAACTACTAAAGCGTATTGTAAGCTATTATAAACAGTTGATTAGTTCTTGCAGTAAAACAAACTTTAATTAAACACAACGGGTGTTGAGAAAACACGATTAAATACTAACAAATAAAAATTAACTACTGTCAGCACAATCTGAAACCGTAGCCAATGTTTAGTTAACAAGGAACAAAAGAGAAACAAATTCAACAAAACACAAATTACGTTTTTACAACGGAGCAACTGCCGGCAACTTTGAATTCATAGAGACGGCACGAGAAAGTGTTAAGTGGGTTAGAAATGTGAGGTAACGTACCGTCAGGTCGGCTTCAGCATCCGAATTGAGTCAAACGAATCGCATCGACAAGATCCTATCGTGCTGAGTTTAAGAACAATTTTTCTCTTAAAGCCAAACAAATGAGGCGCCATTAGATGGAGTGAGAGCGCTTAATCTATTTCTGACGAGTTCAGTGACGCCGACAAAGACAAATCGACATTAGCCTACCCACACGGCGCAAAGGCGTTCCACTTCTGTTTCAATTCCACTTTTATTTGCGGATTAACTTCTTATTAGTCATTGTACTGGGACGGAGCCCGAGCCTGCTATCACGAGCTTTATGAATGGCTCAATTATTTTGAAGATTCTGCACGAATTTGAAGGCGCAATTTCATCTGAATTCGCCTCAAGTGTCACGTATTTAAATTTCTGTCATCCGTCTGTCTTACGTTTAACGGGATGTTTCTTTTTATAATTTATTATTAGGAAAGAGTTGTGATTATATAAGACATGTTAATCATTATAAAAAATGGGCAAGATGTTTAACATGTGTACCGTACTAACTGAAGTAACTCGAGTATTAATAACCTGACAACATATTTATGGCTCTTCCAGAGACAAAGATAATGGTCGCAATAAATTTTGTGCGATTAAATACTTAGTTAAATGACAATGAAATAGTATTTTAAATATCAAATGAATGCATTAAAAGGACTGAATATTTTTTACATGTTTTGATCCAATGTGTTAGTCTATATCAAACGTACGCGTATGATTCCAATGGATTTATTTACATTGAATTTTCGTCTGTTCTTATTAAAGTAGATTGTGTTCAGTGGAAAATAGCCAATTAGATTACAACCCAATCCAATTTTTACCCACGGTCTATGATAATAAGATTCAAAATAATGAATTTATATACTGGCAGGCTAAAATAAATATTAGGAGGCGGAGAGAAAAGGCGTATTTCAGAACAGACAAGTTGAAGAATGTCGAAATGTGTCATCTGTCAGTTGGTATTTAAAACGATATGTTATTCTCGAAGTGTCGCCCAGAGTGGTCGCGCTCGTCGTGTTTCTAAATAGTCAAGGCAGCTGTCTTGTTTAAGATTAGGCGTTTTCGGGGAAGTCAAATAAAAATTCCTATGTTTTTATTTTTCTGTTTAAAGTGATGCATAAATTGTACAAATCACACGTATAAAACACACCAAGTTGCTTTTTGGACATATTTTGACGTATTTTTCGAGAAAGCTAAAAGGAGCTGTAAATTTATCACAATAATCGTAAACGTACTTCTGCTTTAAATTGTAAACATAAGCTCCACTTGATTTATCTATGTCAATACTTAAACTTCAAACGTGACGCGTATTTTCTCAATAGATGGCGTTAGACTACTTCGATTGAACTACAATAGGGTAGTTTCTTGTGTTTAATTTTGTACATTATTCAATATAATACAATACGCAAAAGAAACTCTAATGCAAAAACAGAATCAAAATTGCTTGAAACATGAGGTAAAAATATTTATTTTAAATATTGGTATGAGCAAATACGCAAAGGTATCAGCAAAAATGGTTGCGTATTGGGAACATATCGCTATCTCCCTCGCACAACGGCACAGTAATGGCAATAGGGTAGTTGACTCGATTTTTTATTAATTTAATCAACAATTTACATTACCTAAAACCTATTATCGAAAGAATTTTATGAATCCGAACATAAATAAGTAAATTAGACGCCATTCAAATCTGCTGGAAGGGGTAATTGTCAAATGACAGTAAAAGGATGCATGATATGTACCTTGACGTCACGTAAAATTCTTTGGATAATAGATTTTAGGTAATGTAACTTGTTGATTAGATAAATAAAAAAAATCTAGACAACTACCCTATTGTATTTACATAGAGAATATAATATAATAATATACGGTATTAAAGAATAATCAAATAGACTTAAAGATATACATTAATAATATTACATTGAATTGTGTTTTATTGTATTAAGGTTCCAGCCGCAACACAAGAGACTAATAACGAAAAATGTATGTATACTATTTTACGTCACAAAAGCGCCGCCAAAAGTAATTAAGAATTTTTTGACTTAAAACACTGCACTCAGACAATTTTAGTTTATGAAATATATATTAAATATTTACTCACAGCTCAGTACTCGTAATAAGAAAAGATCATATTCTAGTCTGTAGATATAGAATATTGTACTTTTGACACCTCTTTGTGGTGATACGATGCCTCATGGTTCGTTAAACAAGCGCGCCGGGGACCGCAAACGCCCGCAGTAAGAATAACAATAAGGTGACAACCTTTCATGTGACGTCTGAAACTAGTGATGAATATCCCTCAAGAGAATTTGACGGTTACATACACAAATGGTGTATTATTTATTATAAGAAACCATGGGCATTTAGACTGCTTTTTAAATAATTCTAGAGTATTTATTTTTTCTTAATATTTGTTGACTCCTAGGGGACCATATCAAATCAAATCAAATCATTTATTTTGTAAATTAGGCCACTATGGGCACTTTTTACATGTCATAATAATGTTAAGGTCTACTGGTGCTTCGGAAATGCCCACTGGTCTGAGAAGAAGCACCAAGAAACTCAGCCGTAGGTCTTTTGTAACTTGTCATTACAATTTACATTAGAAAATAATTTACATTATAAAAAACATACATCCTTAAACAAGTCACATTCACATGAAACAAAAAAAACGGTACGGTACATGTTAATACAAGGCAGAGTCGTAAATGAGGCTATACAACCTGTTATTTATTTTCTCTAACTAACAATCAATGAGCAATCCAGGTAGACCAGTCCACACAAGCAGCACCCGTTCACGAGTATGACGCATGTGCCAGCCATCGGCCTCCTCAACCATGACACAGGGAAGTGACCGACCCGGCACATAACGCCGCCGCAAGCACAGACCCTTAAGCGAGCATGACATACCTTAATCGCGTCAAAGAATGATAGAGATACAAATTCACAAGAAAATAGCTTTAAAAAAACAAGAAGCCAAGACTATTACGACTCCGGCGTCCTGTGAAAACAATATACATCAAACCGAAATACATTATATAAAATAAGTACCTATCAGTGTGTTGCTGTGTTTAGCTGAGCGGCCATGGTTGTTTATCATTTAAATATTCCGTTATATTGTAATAAGCCCTTTTCACTAAAAAGTTTTTTAGTTCGACTTTGAATTGGTCGATGGGCAATATTTGCACGGGCTCAGGAATATTATTATAGAAACGAATACTAAGCCCCACAAAAGAAGCATGTACTTTTTGCAAGCGAAAATACGGCATACACAGTTTATGCTTGTATCTAGTATTTAGAGTATGTATATCACTTTTCTTTTTAAACAAACTGATATTTTTCTTTATGTATATAACATTTGCATAAATATATTGGGACGCAACAGTTAAAATACCTATATCTTTAAAGATATCTCTTAAGGAGACTCTTGTACTGAACTGATAAATTGAACGAACTGCTCGTTTTTGTAATATAAAAATGCTCTCAATATCAGCAGCCTTACCCCACAACAAAATACCATAAGACATAAGACTGTGAAAGTAACTAAAGTAAACAAGACGAGCAGTTTCTACATCAGTCAATTGTCTAACTTTCCTAATGGCATACACTGCAGAGCTAAGTTTCCCAGCTAAGCACGAAATATGCGTGCCCCACTGGAGTTTCTTATCCAATGTGATGCCTAGGAACACGGTAGAATCAACAGTTTCTAAAACCTCATTGTTCATAACTATATTAGGTCCTAGATTTGTGACATTTGGCATTACAAATTTTACACTTAATTTAAATTAAATTTTAATTATAATTTAATTTAAAGTTAATTTAAATTTCTTAATAAAAACATTTGTGTCAAAATAGGAAATAGCCTGATTATAACAAGAAATGTTGTACAGTCAGCAGCAGATATAAATGAGCACATAATGTGTTCAAATAATTCTATACACCCAAGAAAATCAATAACATCTACACAACAAAAGTAGTCAAATTATCGTGAGCATCCATTGCGTCAAAATGATCTACACACTCGATTTTCAAATATTTGTAAACAAATCTTCACAGTAGGAATTGACTCAATTCTCTAACCTATACGTACAGGGTTGTGCGTATTTGAAATAAAAATAAATAATATTTGATTTTTGTATGAAAATAAATTTTTTTTTTAAGAGATGAGATATTCACGATTGTAATCCTTGTCACCGAAACTTTATGGCCACGGCTTAGTAAACCCTTTCTGACTAACCTTGTATATCTTATATATAATAATATAGTGTTTTTTTTCGACTATTTTTATGACACCCCAACTAAAATTTGATTCGATATATCGTAAAAATAATTCCCTGGAAGTTATGTATAGCCCTTAATATTAATTGTAAGTACTTTCCCAGAGCGTGAAAAGATTTTCCATATAAAATGCACGTAAATACAATAAACTCTTTTCTAAGTTCTATTACGCAGCGGCATTTCATGCTATCACATTGTTGAATTGTCATATTTAACTTACTTGTAGTATATTTTTTTTATAATTTATTGAATAGCAACAATTGTCTAGTTGGTAGTAGTTTAAACTGTCAAAAAGTAGTATGTTCGAAACCAGCTCAAATGGCATACACCTCTGTCTTTTCTATGGTTACGTGTATATTCATTTTTAATTATCGCTTGCTTTAATGGTAAAGAAAAACGTAACGAATAAACTTTTTTTGTTATCACGGGGAAAGCGTTTTAGTACTGCCGTCCGCCCTGGGGGTGGTTGATTCCAAGCAATGTCAACTTGGAAATTGGATAATTTAAACTGGCATTGTAATGCCTATGAGCTATTCTAACTGAAAGTGATTTGCTATGGAGGGAAGTGGACAATTTATATTTCCAACTCCTCCCTATATTTCTATTTGATTAATTTCGTTGCGGGATAAAAGACAGTTATGAAGCATTCCCAGAGACTCGCCGAGTTTCATTACTCGGTGTCGAAAAAATGCGTGCCATTGTTGATCCTGGCTAAACAGGAGTTACAATGGCGGGTGTGTGGGCGGGATAGTCTCTTTAACTGAAAGTGATATCGTTTTAAAATAACTAGAAACGTAAAATATTAGGTATTAAAAACAAAAGTAAAGTTACCTATGAGCATCGACCTATATGTACTACGTACTAGATGCGGCGACCAGAACAATTATAATGTTCCATCGAGTTGCGGTTCCGATACCGCATTAACATTAGTTTGCTTCATGCTACCGTACTTCGGTAGCATCACGCCACAATGCATCTTTCAGTGTCGAATGAATTTTAATTATTTGTAGCAATATTCCCGAACAAATCTGCCTTAAATTGATATACAGTGCAATTGTTAATAGTATGTAAGGTAAATGACATAATTAATTAATTTCACAGCTTTGTGGTGTCTACTACCCCGGCCCGAACTAAGAGGTTCGCAAACTCGTACTTTTGCCGCACCATCAAGCTGTGGAACAGTTTGCCAGCTACCGTGTTCCCTCCTTCCTATGATCCTGGGTCCTTTAGGCGTAGTGTGAAGAAGCTACACAGCAGGCCGGCATGATTGTATTGAGTAGCGAGTGATAATCTATCCCTCGCTACTTGATACTATAACTGGACGGCACTGCACTTACCATCAGGTGCAGTGTGGTCACTTTGCCGAGTCACGATAAAAAAAAAAAAAAAAAAAAAAAAAAAAAAAAAAAAAAAAAAAAAACTTGCGTGTGGCACTATGGCGGGTTTTACACCCTGTGTACGGTGGTCGCTATCCGGGCGGATATGAATATCCTACCAGCAGCAAATTGTATTGTTCTATCTTTGTATTGTTTATCCACATAATTTTGATACAATTCCAATTTTTCTTTTTTATACGAGTAAGTGCCCGCTTATTATAAAACTTATTGTAAAAACACTACCAAAAATGTCATAAATCTACTGTAATAACTTGAGGCTAAGGTAGATCCCGCATTAGGCCAGCATGCTGGACTAAGGCCTAACCCCTCTCAATAGTAGAGGAGGCGAATGCTCTGAAGAATTGTTTGATCTTATCCCATCCTCTCCCTTCCATACCAGAACCACGCGTACTGGCTTGCGGAGCCACAGCTTCGTGGTGTCTACTACCCCGGCCCGAACTAAGAGGTTCGCAAACTCGTACTTTTGCCGCACCATCAAGCTGTGGAACAGTTTGCCAGCTACCGTGTTCCCTCCTTCCTATGATCCTGGGTCCTTTAGGCGTAGTGTGAAGAAGCTACACAGCAGGCCGGCATGATTGTATTGAGTAGCGAGTGATAATCTATCCCTCGCTACTTGATACTATAACTGGACGGCACTGCACTTACCATCAGGTGCAGTGTGGTCACTTTGCCGAGTCACGATAAAAAAAAAAAAAAAAAAAAAAAAAAAAAAAAAAAAAAAAAAAAAAAAAAAACTTGCGTGTGGCACTATGGCGGGTTTTACACCCTGTGTACGGTGGTCGCTATCCGGGCGGATATGAATATCCTACCAGCAGCAAATTGTATTGTTCTATCTTTGTATTGTTTATCCACATAATTTTAATACAATTCCAATTTTTCTTTTTTATACGAGTAAGTGCCCGCTTATTATAAAACTTATTGTAAAAACACTACCAAAAATGTCATAAATCTACTGTAATAACTTGAGGCTAAGGTAGATCCCGCATTAGGCCAGCATGCTGGACTAAGGCCTAACCCCTCTCAATAGTAGAGGAGGCGAATGCTCTGAAGAATTGTTTGATCTTATCCCATCCTCTCCCTTCCATACCAGAACCACGCGTACTGGCTTGCGGAGCCACAGCTTCGTGGTGTCTACTACCCCGGCCCGAACCAAGAGGTTCGCAAACTCGTATTTTTGCCGCACCATCAAGCTGTGGAACAGTTTGCCAGCTACCGTGTTCCCTCCTTCCTATGATCCTGGGTCCTTTAGGCGTAATGTGAAGAAGCTAAACAGCAGGCCGGCATGATTGTGTTGAGTAGCGGGGGATAGACTGTCTCTCGCTACTTGATACTCTATCTGGACGGCACTGCGCTTACCATCAGGTGCAGTGTGGTCACTTTGCCGCGCCAGAATAAAAAAAAAAAAATAAAAAAAAAAAAGGCCCGTGCCCAGCAGTGGGACAATGTTTAATACAGGGCTAGTAATAATCCTACTATATATATAGTAGGATATATATATATATATATTTCGGCGAAAAGTTGGTGTACTGGTTACACCTCTGCCTACCCCTTCGGGGATTATAGACGTGAGTGTATATGTACAATTGTATTATTTGGGAAGGGGTTTTTATAAACATGGTATTATTCCTTATCCAAATAAATACTTTATTTATCACAAGTATTTAATTTTGAAAAAAGTTACGTCTCATACGTCATTTGATTTCAATGAATATCTTAGGAGATATAACAGTTTTAAAATATCTCCACAGCAAAATGAATATTGTCGTTTGTATGACTGTTTGTTACCTTTTCATAACTAAACGGGTGAACGAATTCTAATAAAATTCAGCAAAGGGATATATTATATCCTGGGGAAGGACATAGGCTATCTTTTTAACCAACTTCAAAAAAGGAGGAGGTTCTCAATTCGTCGGAATCTTTTTTTATGTATGTTCCCCGATTACTCGAAGACGCCTGGACCGATTCGAGAAATTCGTTTTTTGTTTAAAAAGGAATACTCCCCAGGTGGTCTCACTGACACCAAGTCAGAATCTGATGATGCGATCACAGAAAAATCGAGGGCTACCCTCAAATTTTATATAGACGCATAATTTATTTTTTATTGAAGTCGGTGTACTTTTTACGAATTAAAAACATTTACTTATGTCTCAAAAAAATATCTTGAAGGGGGTGAAATAGGGGTTGAAAGTTTGTATGGGCAAACCGTAATACAACAATTTCTTTTCTCAAATCTGGAAAATCTAATTTAGGCTTTTGGTAAGAAATTACCTTTTTTTGTTTGGTAATTTGGTAAGGCTGCCTCGGTGACGTAGTTGTAATTGCGCATGCGTTTAAGACTGCTATGCTGAGGTCTAGGGTTCGATCCCCGGGTCAGGTAAAGTGATGTTGGGTTTTTCTATCTAGAAATTCCCAATATTAGCCCGGAGTTTGAAATCTATGCCCGGTATGGCGATAAGCTATCGTCCCCTATCACATCATGGGACCGAAATTTGGCGAAAAGTGGGTGCACTAGTTATACCTCTGCCTACCCCTTCGGGGATTACAGGCATGAGCGTATGTGTGTGGTAAGAAATTAAGAAATACCTACGTGTTTCAAAGTTTTTACCAAATCATCCCTTATTATATATAAACTTATGAGGTATTTTTCGAATGCAATTTAAAGCTTCAGGCAAAACACCTGAGAGTCAGGATGATTCGTATAGGTGCCTCAGTGCAGAATTTTTTATTTATTTATATGGTTTCAATAATACCTCACTTGGAGTCACCTAAATAATTGTAAATACAAAAGTTTAAAATAAAAGTAATTTGTTTCAACAAAATACATGATTACGAAATACATTATTTTGGTCTCTGCCACTGTTGGGTAATAAAATAAAATTTTACACAACTACATAATCTCCAGGATAGTTCCTCAAAAATTGAAATGAACTGTCGCATCTGCTCATTGTGATGCTCTTTGGTCTTTGGCTTAGATAAGGAATCGATGGCATTAGTGTGCGGAAAAGTTATTTGGAACATATTGTATTGTCTATCGGTAGAATATATGTCAATGCCTTTGAGTAAGCTTTTTAATATGCATGCGCAAACACGCATTCAGACACCAACATAAAAAACTGGAAACTTCAGAAAAGTAACCTACGAGTAAGCTTTGTTATACGCAGGCGCGTACACGCGTATTAACACACATTTAAAAAATACATAAACCTAGAATATAATATACTGTGTAATGTATTCTATCTCATTTTCTTGCCGACTTATATTTATGTGATTGTCTCTTAGTGGTGACGTATTTAAAATTTTTGTTTCATCGAGTTTCAAATCACAGCGATTTTAAATTTTTATAATTTTAATATTATTAAACTTCAAAAGAATATTTCTAAGATTAATTAGTGATACATTCCAT
Source organism: Laothoe populi (assembly GCA_905220505.1). NCBI lineage: Eukaryota > Metazoa > Arthropoda > Insecta > Lepidoptera > Sphingidae > Laothoe > Laothoe populi. The sequence goes on from HG992148.1 coordinate 16,102,820, forward strand.
GTGGGTCCGCTGGTAAAGATTACTTACGGAGAAGGCAAAATCGAATCACTCTATTTTTATTTTTTAGCACACCACCAGAATGATTATATATTAATTCAATTTACATATTGTTAAACTAATTATTTAAAATACAATTTTTTTTTTTTTATGGAAAAGGGGGCAAACGGGCAAGAGGCTCACCTGATGGAAAGTGATCACCGCCGCCCATGAACATCTGCAACACCAAAGGGCTTGCAAATGCGTTGCCGGCCTTTCAGGAAAGAATATGCTCTCTTCTTGAAGGTTCCCAGGTCGTAACGGTTCGGAAAGACCGCCGGCGACAGCTGGTTCCACAGAGTGGTTGTGCGTGGCAGAAAATGCCGTAAAAATCGCGCTGTTGTGGAACGCTGGACATCGAGATGGTGCGGATGGAATTTTATGTTTTGGCGCGATGTCCGATGGTGAAATTCAGCGGCCGGGATCAATCCAAACAATTCCTCGGAACATTGCCCATGATAAATGCGGTAGAAGATGCAGAGTGATCCAACATCTCTACGCAGAGCCAATGGATCAAGCCGATCGGAAAGAGCTTGATCGTCGATAACCCGAGCTGCCCTACGTTGAATGCGGTCAAATGGAAGTAGTTGGTACTGGGGGGCTCCCGCCCAGAGATGAGAACAGTACTCCATGTGGGGCCGAATTTGCGCCTTATAGAGATTTAGGCGTTGACCCGACGTGAAGTACCGTCTCGCCTTACTGAGCACACCAAGCTTCTTTGAGGCCAATTTGGCCTTTCCTTCCAATTGACCGCGGAACTGGACGTTGCTTGAAATGTCGACGCCAAGTATTCCGATATTGGGTTTGGCAGACAGGGGAGTGTTCTCTAAATGAGGAGTTACGACAAATGGTGACTTTTTAGCGGTTAACGCGCAGACTTGTGTCTTTTTGGGGTTGAATTGGACTAAGTTTAGTCGACCCCAGTCCGAGACTTTGGTTAACAAGGACTCGACTTCAGACACAAGTTTGTTCCGGCTCTCGTCGACGTATTCCCGAGAAATATTAGCACGGCCAGTGTACAGTACATCTACAGTGCTATCGTCTGCATAGCTGTTGCTGATTTGCAGCATGTCATTTATATGCAGAAGAAACAGAGTAGGAGACAGTACACAGCCTTGTGGAACACCAGCATTGACAAATTTAGGATCAGAGCATGCACCGTCGACGACGACCTTGATGCTCCGATCTGCCAAAAAACTGGTGATCCAGTTGCATAATTTCTCGGGAAGCCCATAGGAAGGTAGCTTCGAAAGAAGCGCCTTGTGCCATACCCGATCAAAGGCCTATGTCCGCTATGTCCAGGCTGGCTGCAAGCGCCTCCCCCTTGGTCTCAACTGCTTTTGCCCATCTATGAGTTAGGTAGACTAGAAGATCACCGGCTGAGCGACCCCGACGAAAGCCGTACTGGCGGTCGCTAATCAGCCGGTGCTCCTCCAGGTACCGCAGGAGCTGGCAGTTGATAACGGACTCCATTATCTTGGAGAACAAGGAGGTGATGGCTATAGGCCTGTAATTGGACGGGTCCGAGCGGTTGCCTTTTTTAGGGATCGGGTGCACTAAAGCGGCCTTCCAGGATTTCGGGACTACGCCTAATGTATAGGAGTGCCGGAAAAGACGCGTTAAAACCGGTGCCAACTCCGGAGCACATGTCTGCAACACGATCGGAGGGATGCCATCGGGCCCACTCGACTTATGAATGTCCAAGGACAGGAGTGCTTTGCGAACTGCACTTTGCCGGAACTTAACCTCCGGCATCGTTGCATCGCACCGCGGGATTGTCGGTGGTGAATTTCCTCGGTCATCCAAAGTCGAGTTGGACGCGAAGAGAGAGCCCAGAAGATCGGCTTTCACCTTCGCGGCATGGGCCAGCGAGTCATCCTCCGTGTGCAGGGGTGGAAAAGATGGCTGACAGAAATTTCCTAAGACAGCCTTGGCGAGAGACCAAAACGCACGTGTTCCCGACGGGAGACGTGCCAGTCTCTCGCCAATTCTGCCAATGTGCTCCGACTTCGCCTTAGCAATGGCGCTTTTGAAGGACCTAGAGGCAAAGTTAAACTCCTTTTTAAATGCGCCGGTATTTACATCACTAGACGCCGACGCGTCAGCCCAGGCTTGGTAGCATTCCCGCTTTCGGCGTAATGCCGTCTTGCAGGAGCGACCAAACCAAGGCTGGGATTTGCCTCCCATGGGCACTGCAGAGAACGGAATAAAGAGTTCCATACCCTGAAGTACCACATCAGTGATAGACTCAGCAACGACGTCAGGATCATCCGGCGAGAAGCAAATCTGCCCCCATGGGTAGGACGCAAAGAATGACCGCATTCCGTCCCAATCCGCTGACCTATAGTGCCACACGCGGCGGCAGCCCGCAAAGCGAGGCCGTGTTGAGTGCGTGACTGGCACTGTACTCCGGACAAGACAGTGGTCCGACGAACCAAGAGGAGGATCGACGGATACCAGGTAGCCTTCCGGATGAGAGGTCAGCAGAAGGTCCAACAGGGAAGGTGTATGATCCTCCACATCTGGGATTCGCGTTGGCGAGGTGACCAGTTGTGTCAAATCATATGCTAATGCGAAATCGTGAACAGATCTCCCCGCATGATCGGTGGTGCGTGATCTAAGCCATTCGGCGTGGTGGGCGTTAAAGTCACCGAGAATCACGATCTCTGCGGATGGGATCTGCTGCAGCACGGAGTCTGTAGCCATTTGCATGTGCTCAACAAGTCGGTCAGTTTCGGCATTACCGCTATGGGACCTATACAGGCATGCGTAGATTCGCGGATGGTCGTCGCAGTCTATGCGTAGCCAGAGGTTGGATAGGTCCCGCCCTTCAAGGCTGCCGAGGCGACGAGAGCAGATATCCTCCCTAATGTACACGCACACCCCAGCCCGCGGTACAAAGGAATGTTCCAGTTTGTACCCCGGGTAGGAGAGGAAAGAGGTGTCAGCCGGAGAAGATATCTGCGTCTCGGTAAGGAATAGCAAGGCCGGCTTCGCCGTCTCAAGATGGAAGTGGACGGCGTTCAAGTTGGAATTCAGCCCCCTTATGTTGCAAAAATACACAGCAAGCGTGGAAGGGGTGGCCTTATGTTGCCTGCTCCGTTTGCCTCGTACACGTGCAAAATTGCCCCCCCCCAGAATACGGAGGGCAGCCTGGGCATCCACGCACCGGTGGTGTACGATCTGGGCGTGGACGCCCAGAGAGGGATTCTCCACCGCGATGTACGCTGGTGGTACCCTCCTGGGGTAGATCAACCAAATCTCGCACTGCCATGTTATTTAGTGGTGTGGGGGAGGGATGGGGAGTGGGCCTCCGGGACTCTCACAGACCAAACGAAACGCGACAGTATAGCTGCCACTTGACGCCGGTTTTCTGTGAGAGAGTGGTTCTTCCCCGGGCGTACCGGCCCATTCGGCTGCTACCCGAAAGTGCGCAGCATGGCACTACCACTAGTTGGGTTGACTGATTGCACTGGTGGAATAATCTCTGTCACAAGATTATCCCACCAGCGGGCGATGGGGTCGTCACGTCCCGACGCCGAGATATACAATGTAATCATACCGATCATAGGCATGGATGACATTTTTAATAATGTGGATAATTTAATGCTACATTACAAGAATCTTAAATAGTAATTTAGAAATTACAAAAAAAATAATTAAACATCTTAAGTTACATTATGTTAACATTATAATACTACACAACGAATTTATGAAAGCTATGATATCTATATCTTTAAAATATAATTCATAATTATTTGGCTTTGGATTTGGCAGGTGAGTAAGGAGCGCTTGTATGAATCGTACGCGTGAGAAAATATATCAGTGGATATATTTTATTTTGATTTCATATAATTTGGACAGTATTCAGGTAATTCGAAACAAAGATATGTCACTGACGTCATACAAGGAATGAAATCAATACTTGACTAGTATTTGATAAAATAAATCCATTTGACAAATCATGGCATTATAGTAATGTTATTCCAAACAATTATGAGTCTAAATACATATATGTATAGGATTTATTATTCATGTTCGTTAATTTGTTCTGGAAATCTGCTTAGATACCAGATTGTTTATCATAACAACGGCCTTCAGTTTGCTACTAAATATTTGACAATGTATGTGCTCAGTTATAATTGACAGATTGAGTGCTCACATCATTTTGAAACTTTTGGTGTGTAGATAATTTTGGTCACTTTGAGTGTGTAGTACTATATGATCACCTTGGTTGTTTAGCTACTTCTGCTGCTGACTGTACATTAACATGTTCATGTCATATATGTGCCTGTTTTGTTCTTTAGTCAAAATATTCGAGTATGGAAAGGCACATAGAATAAATTTATTTTTTGTTATAGAATTAAATTTGGTCATTGTATTAACCATATGTAAGATGTCATTTTTATTTATAGACAGGCTGTCTCCGAGTAATATCAACATAGTTATGTCCGATTTATTATTTTGGCAAATTAAATTAACTTTTTGATTAATATAATCAATACTAGCTCCGGGTGAACATATATTTAAAAGAGATTGCTGTGTATACTGATTCAACAAGGTACCTAGGCCTAATCCTAGTTTGTCTGTAATAATGTAATGTTTGCGAGTGTTTCTTTTCGATGCATTATAACTAGACTCCTGTACTATGACATTACTAACAACTGAACTTGTTAAATTAACAGTGCACTGCTGTTCAGACCTACACTGCAGTTTGACAGGTGTTACAGTTTGATAACACTTACACTCATAGTTGTTAGTGAGTGATTCAAACCGCTCCATATTTTCATTGCTCAGTTTGAGGAGCTCGGAGGTGGCTAAAATATGCTCCTTAATCTGCAATTTACTGTCCTCATACTTTTTAGCTATAGAGGTAATAGTGGATTGCAGGTCTAAGATCTCAAGTTCCAGGCAATGAGTTGCATGCTCATAATGTTGTCTATTTTTACTTATTTGGTTACTGTACTCATGCAAACTTGATAATAAATCTCTATGTTCATTTATTAATTTTTTAACACTTTGTGCACATTTTTTATATCTAATTGATTTTTTTATTTTCTTAATAATACTATTAATTTTAATATATTTCTTTAATTTATTGTGGCTTACTGTGTTTGTGTGTGTTTGTGATATTAAATTACTAGTACCTGGACAAGACTCAATGAGTTCAGTGTACAAGCTCTGAGTCGCAATGCTTTCATTGGAATCTCTGGTATTTTCAAGGCTCATAATAGATTTGTGAGCCTCACTTAGATTCCCTTCCAATTCCACAATGCGAGTCAAGGCTCTCTCATGGGTGTCACTGCACTCATTAAAGGAGTTTACAATGTCCTGAAGTCTGTTCCGCTCATCTAATACATCCATTAATTGTACATGACAATCTGCAAGTTGTTTTTTAAGCCCTGAATTCTTTTCATTAATGTTAACAATTTCCTCCTCACTTTTCTCACGTTCCCTTAAAAGTTGATTGCAGAGTTCCTTAGATGTCTTAAGCTCTTGCAAAGACAACTTTAATTTCGACTCCATATCCTTGGCAATAGCCTTGCGAGTCAGCATTTTTATACAAGGGAAACTGAAAGTATTAAGGAATTAAGTGAAAATTTGGTTAGGATTAAGACAAAACTGATTTAAGTGGGTAGATGTTAATAGGTAAATTACTATAGTGAAAGAACAGTAAAGTAATGAATATGTTAGAAGAAAATTACTAGACAGATAGGAAATAAAAATATTAGACTAGATGAATAGTATCCTTTTATACTTAATGATTATTTATTGTTAGAGAGGTAGGACAAATTACAATAAAATCTTAAAATGAATTTATAACATTTAAGCGTTACTTTTAGTACCAAATTCAAATATAAGGGGCAATCAAACAACAGAATATAGAAATACAAGAAAATACTCCCCCGTATCAGTTTCTTGTTTGAAATATTTGAACAACAATCCGTTGACGGACAGCTGCTAGCTTCGGCACTTCGATACACTATAATAACAGACTTTTCGTGGATTCTAATGTTTATTTCGGTCTTGCAGATTGTAAACTATATTATTTAAACTTATAAAGTTAATTTAACACTATAAAATAGATTAAAATAATTAATTATTAGTCTCAGCTGATTTTGGCATGTCACCCGGCCAGTGTTGCCAGTATTCTCTATGATTACAATGGCAGCTATTGTATAAATGAGCCCTCAGAAAAGCTCAACAACTAGCCAGTTCCGAGACAGTAGTTGGTGCCGTGACCTGAGAACACCGAATGTATTAATCCTAATGGAACTGTTATAACTCGATTATTAATTTAACTCTAAAATTATTTTACTCAATTATTACGATGTGAATTAGTCAAATCGTAATAAGAATAAAAATTGGCGTTCATAACACCACCTCATAGAAGCTAATCCCGAAATAGGTTCACATATCGCCTCGGACGCCTAGGGCCCTAGTGTGTCGAAACGGACCACCGTGGGATTGCAGTTGATATTTGGGACAGGCTGTATATAGTGTCGGAAACTCAGATCAGCGGGTACCCTGATGTTTTCCATCTCTATGAAGCAAATTGACGTTGGTTTGTAACTACTATTCCCCATCGTCTTAGGGCGAGTAGGTAACGATAAATAATTTGAATCATGAGCGAAAAGCATTAAAGTAGTTAAAGAATTTTCTGAAGTGTTTCAGTAATTCCAAAGATTATTTTTAATATACAATAACTAATTATATTTCATTATACTGACTGCCTCGGTGGCGCAGTTGTAATTGCGCATGCGTTACGACTGCTGTGCTGAGGTCTCGGGTTCGATCCCCGGGTCGGGTAAAGTGATATTGGGTTTTTCTACCTAGAAATACTCAGTATTAACCCGGAGTCTGGAATGGTGCCCGGTGTGGCGATAGGCTCGCCCCCTATCACATTATGGGACCGAAATTTGGCGAAAAGTGGGTGTACTGGTTACACCTCTGCCTACCCCTTTGGGGATAACAGGCGTGAGAGTATATATATGTATGTATGTATATTTCATTATGTGAGTATTAATTATGACTATATTTCACAAATTAGGCTCCAGACGTGCACAAGACGTCATTCTTCCTATCGGGAACTACAAATAAAATCCATTTGAACATTTATCAACTGCTTATGAGATGTTATTGATTACTGATTAGAATACATTTAAGTATTTGTAGGAGTCATACAAAGTCCCACTAGGTAAGTTTAAACTTATAAACAATAGTGGTTTGTGAATAAATATCCAACATTTGTACCCTAGTATCTTTTTTTTTATATAGCATAGTCCGAGCCAGTGGGTCACCTGATGTTAAGTGATCTCCACCGCCCATGAACAGCCACAATAATGAAAGTGTCATGTATGCGCTGTCGGCCTTAAAGGACAGGAATAGGGAAGGGAAGGGGAATCTGGGCCTCCGGATATCTCACTTACCATACGAAACGCGACAGTAAACTGTCACTTTACGTTGGTTTTCTGTGAGACAGTGGTACTACCCCGGTCGAGCCGGCCCATTCATGCTGTAGACAAATATGTCTACAGCGTGGCTCTACCACTCAGACATCTGTTGTAGTTGTAATTGCGGACGCGGTAAGACTGCTGTGCTGTGGTCTCGAGTTCGATCCCCGGGTGGGGTAAGTGATATTGTGTTTTTGTACCATGAAATACCTCACCCATAGTCTGGAATTGTGCCCGGTATGGCCATAGGCTCGCCCTCTATCACATCATGGGACGGTAATAAGCTTGGCAATGTGGATAAGACTGGTTACACCTCTGCCTACCCCTTCGGGGATTACAGGCGTGAGCGCGTATGTAAACTGGTAGTACATTCCGTTTATACATCAATATTCACAACTCTGTCCTGTATTTAAAAAAAACTGCAAAAAGTATAAAATTTACCTCAATATATTATACACAAAGCTACAAACCGTTAAGTCATATTATAAACCAAAAATAAAATAAAATGTTTCCACTTCGCGCCCAGTAACAATACATTGTCATGCAAATGGGAATCGCGGGTATGTAAAGTACACTTACGAGCAAAAACTTAACCATTACTGTTTTCTTTGTTTTGAAAGTAAGTAGGTCACGTCATGGGCAACCATTCCTACGTAGCACAACATATGAGCTTATCGATAGCAGAGCAATGATAGACTAGTTGGGACCTCTCCCTTTACTGCCAAGACGAAAGTCGTAGGTTCGAAATCCAAATGGCATACACGTATTCACTGTCAATTAACGCTTGATTTAACGGCGAAGGATATGTTAGTGAGGAAACTTGCATGCTTGAGATTTCTAAATCAGCGTTTCAAACTTATGTGAAGTTTACTAAGCTACATTAAGCCAGCATTATGCAATAAGGCCAAATCCTTCTCATTAGTATAGGAGGCCCTTGACCAGCAGTTGAACAGTGTATATATAATACAGGACAGGTATTCAATTTTTTCACACATTTTTTACAAAACTTTAAAGTAGCGAGTTGGTCGATTGTTTTGCCCGCAAGTGTAATAATATTCAACAGTATATGGAAAGTGGGCGACGCGTTTTCACTTCGCCAATGCAGTCTCAATATTTCTTTAGAAGACTTTGTTTTTACAAAGGAGAGTCATTTAAACTGACCACTTCCCCCTTCAGTTAGTATTATGTTGCATGTTCAGCATTTATGCACTTGAACAACGAGGTTTAGGATATGTTGAATAAGAGATAGCGGGGAGTTTAATAAAAATATCATATACGTGTGTATGTTAGTGTTGAAAGAAACTAATTACTCGAATATTGAAAATCAGTTGAAATTGCCGAATTTATCTGGGAAAAATATATATAGTATTATTAGAAACTAGCTGTTGCTCGCGGCTCCGCCTGCGTGGAGGTTTATAATCCCAGGAGCAGAAGTATACAATCCAAGGAGTTGTCTTCACTCTTCTGCACTGAGGCACCAGTAGCGATTGTCCCCTCTCAGGTGTTGTGCCTGAATCTTGATATTGCATCTAAAGAATACCATAAGTTTAATCTCAATTTGCCCCTTTTAGAGATGATTTTTCAAAAACGTTGAAACACGTATTTCTTTATTTCATACCAAAAGCCTAAATATGAATTTACAGATCCCTAAGTCGAGGAATTATGGATTTCCCATACAAATTTTGAACTCCTATTTGACCCCTTTCAAGGTTGTTTTTTGAGAAAAAAGATAGTCTATGTCCTTCTCCAGGATATAATCTATTCCCTTACCAAATTTCATTACAATCCGTTCAGCCGTTCAGTCATGAAGAGGTAACAAACAAACAAACAGAGTTACTTTCGCATTTATAGTATTAGTATGGATACCGAAGGTATATTGGAAGTATGTTAGGAAATAACTACGGGTAGATTAAAAGTTATGGATTGAGCGGGGTGAAGGTTTGCAATAAAAGCGACCGCCCGCGGCGTACCGGTGTTCAGTTCATTACCAGTTTGTGAGCAGTGGAGTCATACAGTCAAAGTGTTGTAGTCTGATTAGTTCACACCGGCCTATTCCGTATTCAATCTAGTTTTATGTTCAGCAATTGTTCTTGCGCAGACTTGAACGTCGAGGTTTAGGATATGTTGAACAAGAGATAGCGGAGAATTTAAAAAAAAAGAAATTCTTGCGATAATTCTTTTGGGTATGATAAAGAAAATTGTAAGATAAAAACGAATGTAGCTAAATAATTTAATTTAAAAATATACAGTGCTTTCTTTAATCTATATATTACGTATGGCGTATTGTAAATAATAGTTTTTTTTTCTTTGTTAAACAATTTTGTTTTGTTCTTATGGGATAACTTAAGATGTCTCCATGGATTTTATACCTTTCCTTCAAAAATAACCACCGCGCGAGCGAAGCCACGTGCAAAAGCTAGTAAAATATATAATAGCCTACATTATTCCCAAATAGTGTAACTCATTAATAATAAACGAATTTTTGAATCCGTTTACTAGTTTCAGAGCTTATATAAAAATACTTAAATAACAAATATTTAATATATATTGACAGCTTTTGAAACTTTTTAAAATTTAGTTTGAAACAATGTTTATTTTTCTTAGTTTGCCTTTAAATATTATATGCTGTTATGTACTTGGTGAAAGTCTTTTATTTAACTTTGCTACGTAGATTGGAATGGTTAAAGTTTAATGAACACGCCCGGCCGATCCATCGTTCATAATGACATCTGATAATTTTTACTAACCTTATTAGCACAGACCGAATACGATGGATGACGTCAATTAATCTCTATATCTTGTCCTTTGTTCCCGTCATTTCATCGTAACATAAATCATTTTGGGTGTGGAATTTATTGATGATACAATATCAAAAGAAACTTTGGTGGACCTAGCTCATTATGTGTGGTCAGTTGATGGTATCAGCACAGTATATCTAAAAGAGTAACTTACAGTATAGATGTCGTATTCCTCATGAGGAATACGACATCAACTCCACCCTTCTCATTAGTAGAGGAGGCCCGTGCCTAGCAGTGGGACAATGTTTAATACAGGGCTAGTATTATAATTATTCCTCATGACCTTACAAATAGCTTTTTTCTTTTTTATCCTGGTAAAAGTGTCCACACTGCACCTGATGGTAAGCGCAGTGCCGTCCAATTAAAGTAGTGAATAGTGAGAGACAATCTATCCCCCGCTACTCAACACAATCATGCCGGCCTGCTTCTTCACACTACGTCATGGGCAATAAGGTGAAGAAGCGGTCGAGGGTCTAGTGTCAGAGTACTCAGAAGACCGCAAAACGGCCAAACATAGTACCCAACTCTAGACCCCCGACAAAACCCGGATATTCACTGGCTGATCCCGGAAAGAGATACACTTGCGTGTGCCACTATGGCGGGTTTTACACCTTGTAAAATTTTCAAATAATTACAAAATATTCCTGAGCCTATGCAAGCAAATATGCACTGAATCACTACATACGAGAGCTTATATTCATCTAACCATGTTAATGCGGCTTATCTCTCATCGCGCGACAGGGTTGCGATTTCAAGATTGTGAAATTTAGCCGACAGTGTCACGCATGAAAAAGTTGTTTATGCATGAATGAATGATATATATTTTAGCTAGTTCTATTTTAAAATATAATATTATGGCAACAGTTATTAAGTATTGTATACTGATAATACCTGATGATACATAAGTGGTCTGGTTTTGAATTCTGGTAATTAGTAAAAATAGTATGAAAAGGCAATAACGGCATGTTAAGATATTGAAAATAAATTGAAACTGCCATATGTGTGGGAAAAAAAATATATTGTATTTTATATGTAAGTCGATATTTATTTAAATTTAAATATATTTACACAGTAATCACTCTCTCAATACACTTCACTCACAACAGATCCCAGTGCCACTGCATGATTGCATATCATGAGATTTAGTATCACATAGAAATTGTTTATTAATCAAGGTAAGTCTAATTTGTGAGATAGTATAGGTTTTTTCTTGCGTGGCAAAGTGACCACACTGCACCTGATGGTAAGCGTGTGCCGCCGTCCAGATAGAGTATCAAGTAGCGAGAGACAGTCTATCCCTCGCTACTCAACATAATCATGCCGGCCTGCTGTTTAGCTTCTTCACAATACGCCTAAAGGGCCTAGGATTGTTATGCAGTGTCATATGGTTAAACCTCTTTCGTGTAAGCACTATGTTCAAACCGAATGCAGTAAGCAATAACGATTTTCCGCAAACTCCTTCAGGTAATAGTCGCGATGTTTTATCGAGTGCATCGTGATTTTTGTGTAAGGCCGTTAAATATTTTACAGCTTTTTGCACTACAAAAACATTTTACTTTCATGTTTGAAGAGATGATTATATTTCTTAGTGCGCTACCACTTCTTGATATTAGTGTGTTGCAGAAAGTTGATACTAATAAAAGGTCTACGTATAGAACTGACGATTAGTTAATTAATTGGTCAATATAAAAAAGAAAATTTAAGTTTTTGCTATTTTTATAGCACAACACTTTATTGGCGGAAAAAAAAAAGAAAAGTAATATTTATTATTAGTGTGTAAGCCCACCGAATATTAAATTAAAAAAAAAAACAAATTTAAATTGTATTGTGACTTTTAAAGTATCTGATACTTAGAGTAGAACGGTAGGCAGCGGCTTTGCTGTGCCCTGGCATTGCAGAAGTCTATGGGCGGCGGTGACTACTTACCATCAGGTGGCCCGTCTGCTCGTCTGCCTATCAAGGCACTAAAAAAAAAAAGGAAATACTCTAAGATCTGATACCGTCAACCTATTATCTAACACGCTTATGTACTGTACAAGTAGTCCTTTAGCGTTTCTCAGTTGCTTCAATGATCATAAAATGAATAATGCTGTTAAATTTTCAATTATTTTTTTTCCATAAGATTTAGTTTACAGATTTTTGAAGTAAAAACTTCATTAGGCACGTTGGGCACTCTTGGAATAGGAAAAAAGCACTCGCGTAACCATCACGCTTTTTTTTTAGTGCCTGTATAGGCAGACGAGCAGACAGGCCACCTGGTGGTAAGTAGTCACCGCCGCCCATAGACTTCTGCAATGCCAGAGCACCGCAGAGCCTACCGTTTAAGGACTACTCTTCTTAAGCCTCGTTTAAAGAAGAACATGTCATAGCGCTCAGGGAACACCGCTGCAGGGAGTTCATTCCAGAGCTCGCACGTACGTGGTAAGAATGAACGCTGAAAACGAACCGTGCTAGACGGAATCGTTTCCAGGTGGTATGAATTTTGGTGGTGGTGGTGGTATTCCAGGTGGTGGTACGCTCAGATTATTTTACTTGCTTTTGACATAAGCACGCCTATGGGTTTCTATAATTATTGACAAGCATTATTACAATATAATATTACCACTGCATAGACGCTGTTTCAACAAAGAACTCAGTAATTCTATGGTTTTAAGTTTTCACGTTTTTTTTTTTTTTTAGTGCCTGGATAGGCAGACGAGCAGACGGGCCACCTGATGGTAAGTAGTCACCGCCGCCCATAGACTTCTGCAATGCCAGAGCACAGCAGAGCCGCTGCCTACCGTAAGTTAAGTTACCGTCTGTCAGTAGTCCCCGTGACTGTCTTTGTTTTTTTTACTTTACCGATATACCGTTTAAGTTGAATTGTTATGTATACTACATCTGTAGCACATTGTATAGTTATTGTGTTATTCTATCAGACATGAATTATCTGCTCCTGAGCTTTCTCAAAGGAGGTAAGAGAGAGAAAAGTTGGATCAGGTTGAAGGAGTAGCTCTACTTTGTACAATTTTGTCCAGAGCATGATTATCTAAGAAAAACTGACCTGAAGTTAAAGTGAGTATTCCAGTCTCTAATTCCCATCCTCTTCCTTATTATTTAATAAATTGCTGGCAATGCACCCATGTCTCTACTGGTAGGTATTCATAAGCGCTGAGTATTACTAGCCAAGAAGTGACCTGCTTGCTCGTTTACCAACCACTGTTAAAGACTAACAGTCACATTTAAGTACCTAGTACAGTATAATATATAGGTATATGTAAATAAACGATTATTGAGCTTGTTACAAAATGTTATATTATGTATTGATATTATATCACCTTGATATAACGAAATAATGCCAGCTTTATACAATTTTCCTAATAAAATATTATTGTCTATAAAGAACTGTCTTAGCAAAGGCCAACAAGGGCCTCTTTCTCGACTCTTTGAAGACATCTATAGAAAATATTTCGTAAATATGTTTCAAAGGAAATATGATGAAATCATAGATAGATACGGGACAAATTAAGTTTATGGATGAAATAATATTATCGAAATAGTGCGCGCATTTCCCACAGTATAAAACTGTACAACATGTTTATATGTTTCATTATTATATACAGTAAAGACAATATACATTTTATTCAATTCTATTCGATAATTGGCTAATTTCTTCAGTCTTGCATTTTTATTTATGAGGTGCCAAATTTAACACTACTGATTTTTTATAGTTTTAGTTGTTTATAAACAGTTAACATCTATTACGGGTATAACATCTAGGTATTCAGGGAACCAGTGATTTGCTGGGTTATAAAAAGTTTTAACACCATCAAGGGCGTCTACGTCTTGAGAACACAGGTATTATATGCTTATTTTTTTTCTTTGTTTACAATGATGTACTGAGTCCGCCACCGCGACTGCTGACCGAAATTCGCATCAGGTATATTCTGATGCCAGATATTCCAAACTTCGTTGATTCGTTTTCAATTAAGCATAACTCAGGTGTCAGTGACACGTTTGCTTTGTATGACAGTTTTCGCAATAGTTGGATTTGATTGTTCTTTATTTTTAAACTAGCTGATGCTTGCGGCTCCGCCTGCGTGGAGGTTATATTCGGGAACAGAAGTATACAATCCAAGGAGTTGTCTCTCTGCACTGAGGCACCTGTAGCGATTGTCCAGCCTCTCAGTTGTTGTGCCTGAATCTTGAGATTGCATCTAAAGAATACCTCATAAGTTTAACCTCACATTGCCCCTTTCAGGGATGAGTTTTCAAAAACGTTGAAACATGTATTTCTTTATTTCCTACCAAAAGCATAAATATGAATTTACAGATGCCTAAGTCGAGGAATTATGGATTTCCCATACAAATTTTGAACTCCTATTTGACCCCTTTCAAGGTTGTTTTTTGAGAAAAAAGATAGCCTATGTCCTTCTCCAGGATATAATCTATTCCCTTACCAAATTTCATTACAATCCGTTCAGCCGTTTAGCCGTGAAGAGGTAACAAACAAACAAGCAGAGTTACTTTCACATTTATAGTATTAGTATGGATTGTCAAAATAGTTAAGTATGGCAATAGGTGAAACTATGTGATTACGTTATTTTAACTATGACAAAAGTATTAAACAATTTTAATTTGCAGAACGAGACTGCAGTTGAAACAAGACGGACTTAAAATAAACAATTCAAAACATAGACAGTTCTAGTTGTAGTTAACACAATAACAATAATTTTATACGGGCAGTAAATTAATTAAGTAAGTAAGTAATTTGCTTTGAACTTAGTCCAATAATTAAGTATAGCTCAAGAAATCATGCCTTGAAGTGCAGACAGCTATATTTATTATTTACGGCCAGTCATCATTCATAAAGCAGATAAAACAATGCCGCGACAAGTTTGTCTGGCTATCGTCTGACACACTTTTGAAGTTCTCAACTTTACGAGAACTGGAGTTACAGCATTTGTTTTTAGATCTAAAGTTATCGCGATTTCCTTAAGTCTTAAATTATTTAATGGTTTCTTTTACGCAAATATTAGAAGATAAAACTAATTTAAAAAATTTAAGCTCATTTTTTTTGACAATCAAAATGTACTAGTTTTTTTATAAAAATGTGGCGTGTCAATATGTGATAGTCAACTTAAATTACATATAAAAATGACAGTATATATAAACTTCTATTCTATTACACACGTGCAAACTTAGTTAAAGTACTTACAGCTTTGAGAACGGAGGTAACCGGGTGTCTGCCAATAACGATGTGGGTTCAAGTTATCTAATCAAGGAATTAAGGTGAAAACGAACAACTTGTGAAGCCTTAAGGTACGGTCTTGAACATGACTTCAGAGATGAGTTATACATAAATAAATAAGCCCAACAGTCACACACATTGTTCTGACCTCACACTAGGTAAAACCTGTATCGTGGGTATCGAGAACTACGAGGTACAACGCTCCCTCAACACCCAGACCCGAAACAAATATCAGCTGTCTGCCACACAAACATTTGTCTCGGTGCGGGAATTGAACCCACGGCCTCTTCTTTCACAGCCGGCTACTCGACCGCTGCGCCACAGAGGCTATCAATTTTAAATATCAGACACTAGTTGTTTATATTTGAAACTCTGGTTTTAGATGAAATTACTGAAACACAGTGCATCGCCACTAACTGGGTGGTACAAACGGCTGCGTCATAGTATTCAGCCATAGTAATAATATCAGCCCTGCCTTATAATATACCACAACTTGGCCTTATCTACTAGAGAGTTATACCACGATGGTGACAAACAAGGTTACAGCTCGCCAGATGGTAAGCGGTCACCGTAGACTATGGACGCTTGCAACACCAGGAACATCACATTCGCGTTGCCGACCCTTCAGAAACCTTTAGTGAGAGCGGTTAATCGTAACATGCTGGCCAACACGATTTGATAGACATACCTATGACATTTTGCTTCGCCTGGAAGCGAGTACATTGAGCGTTGATAAGCGTACATATTGAACACACACAGAACTAACTATTCCATATTAATAATTTACATCTGACGACATTGTTTGAACGCGCGAAACTCTGGAAATACTAGTCCGGATTAAAAATAAATGTTTATATCTTATAGCTTATTTATTAAGGAAGGTTTATAGGCTAATTTATAAGGTCCAACATCCCGTTTCAATGCACGGGAGCCAACCAAACGGCCGTCATGAGGGCGACGCCGCGAGCAATAGCTAGTTATAATTAGAGTATAGAAACCACTGATGTTGCCTGCGGTTGGTGACAGCAGTCTGTCACTGCGACTTGCAGATGTGGTCAACTTCAGACTCGTACCTCCGTATAGTTCAGTTATCAGGAAATGTCTGACGAGGGTATAACAGCTACGCAAAGTTTGACTTAACTTTTAAGATAACCTCATGCTGGAGATTGTTTAGAACTTAACAAAGCTGTCTATTTCTTGCTATCAGCTTCCTTATAAATATTAAATCATCATCACATTTTTATTTATTTTAATAATATAATGGAAATATTCGAGCGTATTTTCATCATAGCATGAAATATGAAATGAACGATTGTAAATTACCTGATGAGAGATTATTAAAATGCCGCTATCGGTAATCGTATTATTTACTTATTTAATTTAATTAATTTACATCAGATAATTTAATTGTCCATATCCTATACATTTAAAACATTACGTATTATTTTTTGTAAGTAACAATAATTTAAGATCATTGTTAGTATTAACAGCCTCCGTGGCGCAGTTGGCGAGTAGCCGGCTATAAAACGAGAGGCCGTGGGTTCGATTCCCACACCGGGACAAATGTTTGTGTGACAGACAGATATTTGTGTACGGGGTCTGGGTGCTGTGAGACCGAAAGTCTCTCGTAGTCCCTGATACCCACAACACAAGACTCGTATCTTAGTGTGGGGTCGAGGCTATGTGTGTGACTGTTGGGCGTAATTTATTATTATATTATGTTATACATGAATATGCAAAAAAAAGATTTTTCTGTAAATTTCCTCGTTACATCGTCTTGAAAGTGTAATCAGTACGTGCGAGCCGTATCAAGGCTCTCTCGTGACAGTGGTCAAAGTTCAGGATTTCAGCTATTTATTGCGATCCTGGATCCGTGAATTTACGCCGACACCGATAAAAGTACCGCAGTTCAGGGCTATGCGGGCTGATCGTACTCATGTTCTTAGTAATCGGTTTCAAGAGCTGCTCCAATTTATTTTGCAGTTGTTCAGTAAAGCTGCTCTCCTAATAACGATTTCCGGTGAAGACAAGACCCGTGAAAACGCGTTTTTATAATTTCCAGACAATTGGCTGCTGTTATTATTGATTTCGTCCACGAAGAACTCTTTTCGATATTTATACAAACTTTTTTACAAACTTACACACATACTTACTTACTTACAAACATACACACTGCCGCTTTTTCGCAGATTGCTGCATTCTTCAAATCTGACAAATTAAACCTTTGTCGTTTCCCAAAAGTCAAAACCCAGGCAAATTAAAGTTTCCCTGAAGTTTGTTTACTGCATTGATATATAGAAGGTTTACTGTCAACAATAATATATATTTTTTGTTTAATTCTTTCTTTTTTATATAAAAGAGAAGGCAAAGGTTCTCCACCATGCAGCCTTGTCTGTAGGTATTTTTTTCCCAAATGGGCTACAATTCAAAGTCTTCTTCTTCTTTGGTTTTTTATAAGTTAAAAGGCCAATCAACAATGATATTGACAAGTTGACGTTTTTTTGTCTCTTTCCAGACAAACAGAATTTCGTTGAAATCAATTGAAATTACGTTTTTTTCTACAAAATGGCAACATTGTGTACGATAGAGGCATTTTATTTATCGGAGCTTTATCAAAAGATTATGAATAAAGAATTTTATCGAACGTTCGATAGGCTTATATGTATGACGCTTTAACTAATGAAGGTTTATACCATCGATAAGCGTTTTGTTATGAATAAGACCGTAAGACTAATACTAAACACCACATATAAGCGAATACGTACTCTAAGGCGAATACAAATTATTCTGTAGTCCCCTTTTATTTTTAAACCTATATAACTCTTGGTAAACGAAGGCGATATCTATTCTTAACGCCAGTCAGTTCCAATTTACCTTTCTATAAAACTCTCCACCACTTCCAAGATGACACTTTAAAAGCCACCAACTCGTGTTATTGGAAAAATGGCGCTAGTTTGTACACAATGGAAATTAATATAGTTGGTGATTTAATTTATTAGCAATTGTAAATTTTTTTTATTGTAGGTATTATAATTTATAAAAAATATATATAATTTGTCTGGTGGTAGGATATTCATATCCACCCGGATAGCGACCACCATACACAGGGTGTAAAGCCCACCATATTGGCACACACAAGTGTGTCGCGTTCCGGGATTAGTCAGTGTACATCCGGTTATTGTCGGGGGCTAGAGTTGAGGTACAATGTTTGGCTGTTTTGCGGCCTTCTGAGTACTCTGACACTAGACCCTCAACCGCTTCTTCACCTTCTTGCCATGGCGTAGTGTGAAGAAGCAGGCCGGCATGATTGTGTTGAGTAGCGGGGGATAGATTGTCTCTCGATATTCTAATTGCTCCGCACTGCGCTTACCATCAAGTGCCAGGATAAAAACAACTCGCCAAAAGAAGGTTCAAGGGTATCAACAGGAACGATATTTGCTTATATTTTATTCAAAAAAATCCTAATACTTTCCAGCACCCCAGAAAGTTTTTATACAAGTTATTAAAATATTTTTTAAAGATTCTAACAAAATGGCAGATAATAATGAAATCCAAACTTTTCTTGTTGGTTTAACCGCTGTGCACACAGTTCTGTAGGTAATAAATCTAGCAACGCGCGATGCACGCGTCGCGGCAGCACGCCCTCCGTTCGACGTCCATTGTCCACAACAATAGCCGATATAACATAATTTAGCTTCATCAATGTTTATCTCAATACCCTAGTAATAACAGTGAAAGTAAAATTAGCTGTATGTGTAATGAAACCACTGCATTCTTAAGTAATTACTTTTACATATTATTGTAAATGTTTTTGTCCACGTCATTTTCTTTGCCATATAGCCTTAAATCAAGACCATTTCAGCCAACCCAGTCTTGAGGTGGTGTAGTTATTGTAATACCACGAGAATTATATGTATTTTTAATTCATTTCATATTTAGATAGGAAATAAATAAAAAAATGTATTTAAATAATCATCATAAGTTTAATGACTTCTTTTCTTTTAAGTACCGAAGATAATCCCCGAAGAGGTAGGGAGAGGTGTAATCAGTATATCCCACTTTTCGAATTTATTTCGGTCCTATAAAGTAACAGGGGGTGAGCCTATCGCCATAACGGGCACAATTCCAGACTCTGGGCTGATACTGAGATTTATAGACAGAAAAATCCAATATCACTTTACCCGACCCAGAGATCGAACCCGAGGCTTCAGCACAGCAGTCGTAATGCATGCGTAATTACAACGGCACCACCGAGGCAGTCACCGAAGTACCGAAGAAGATGAAATAATAAATATTAAAAGTTACTAGAAAGAACATATCCAATACATAATACAATAACATTTTTAATTATTTACAATATTATTTTAATAGCAAAAAATATAGAGAAAAATTAAATTGAAATTATGTAAAAAAAAATCTAAATAAAATTTTACTTGACCCTGAATTTGTGGAACAGAAACTACTAATGGACCTGAATTTGTATAATATGTTTGTTCGTTAATTCAACAATATTTACATTCACGATACATATTAGTTCCAGAAATTTCGGTTTTCGTGTGTTATACACAATTAAATTAAAAGGCTTTGGGCTACGAGTTACCAACTATTACCATTTATTGTTACATTTGAGTATCTCTGTGTATACAGAATGGCGTAAAGTCGGTTATTTGCATAACAATGATATTATTTCATGTAGTATACGGAGAGAATAACGTAGAACATTATTGAAAATTACCTAACAGATTATGTGGTAAGATTAAGATAAAAGATTATCATGATAAAAACGAAATAAATTGTCCTCAAATCAGAATACATATTTTAATAGTAATAGGTGATCATAAAACATAATTATAATAGTAAAAGCAGCGATAGCCTAGTTGGTTGCGGTACGGACTGTGAAGACGAAACTCGTATGTTCGAAACCCAAATGGCATTCACCTCTGACTTTTCTAAAGTTACGCGTGTATTTATTGTAAATTATCGCTTGCTTTAACGGTGAAGCAAAACATCGTAAGGAAACCTGCATACCTGAGAATTCTCATACGAATTAAAAAGGTGTGTGAAGTCTACCAAGCCGCATTAGGCCATCTTGGTGGACTAAGGACCGTCTCATTAGTAGAGGTGTCCTGTGCCCAGCAGTGGGACAATGTTTAATACAGGGCTAGTATAATTATTATTATTTATAATAAGCGATGATCTGATATTTGCAGACTGCATCTTGTGACTTATCTATAGACTCATCATAATTCATGTGTTTCAGAAAAAATATAGCGAAATTTTAAAACAATCTTATGTGTGATAAAAGTTGCTTTATTTGAAAATCAGAGTTCACTCTACGCAGGGTTGATATACTGAAGTCTCTGTGTCAGTTTTAATTAGCCACAGTATAATTAAAATTGACAGGCAACGGCGCACTGCAAAGCGTAAATCCAATGCAGCAATAGACAGATAATGCGTATCTGTGTCGTATACATCTATTATTGGATGTACTTTAGACGCGGTTGACATAACTTTATGAGTGCTTTGTTATTTATTAATGAATCAACTGTTAATGATTGTAAAGAGACCAGAGGCTCTAGCACCATCAACATACCAAAAAAATATTGTTTTTTGTAACATTAGTTGATATTTTCAATCGAATGGGTAGTCGAAAACGGTTCGTGCTTGGCACCGTTTATGAGCTAAACCATCATTGGATCAGCAGCACTTTCAGGAATTAGTCGTCGTTATTTTATGACTTACGCAACGGACAACATTAACGTATGGTGCTTCTAGTACGGTAAACTTAATTAATTAGGTTAGTATAGTTTGACTAAAAATAAATATCTATAATTTATATTGTAATAAAACGAAATTAACGGATTCTATCGCGGTTTGTTTTACTTTTTTTAACCCGAATCTATAATTTATTTTGGTTCTCAAAATCACTGAACGTGATATTTTTTTTTTAGAATAAGGATATACTTATTATTATGTGCGAATTAAAACAAGTTACTAAAATAACATGAAAGCACAAAAACATAGGCAGTCATTGGGACTAACGACAGGAATGAAAACTAAAAAGTTTTGAATTATTGTTGTTCTTTTAAACAGCGTCCATGAAGTAGTATTTTTTTTGTTTATGATTGCTTGTCAATAATTATA
Source organism: Laothoe populi (assembly GCA_905220505.1). Taxonomy (NCBI): domain Eukaryota; kingdom Metazoa; phylum Arthropoda; class Insecta; order Lepidoptera; family Sphingidae; genus Laothoe; species Laothoe populi. Next base: position 16,124,482 of record HG992148.1, read on the forward strand.
GAACTTAATAGGCGTGCTTATGTCAAAAATAAAATATTTGAGCGTTACAGTCACGCGATGCTTCATCATCCCAAAAGTGCCCAACGTGCCGAAAGAAATGTTTACTTCAAAAAACAAATGAATTTATGGACAAATATTCATTCGTAAATAAGAACCTTAAATAGAGTTTAATTTGTGTGTCTAAACGCAAATAAATTATGGATAAGTGTCCACACAGTAGTTTAAATAATATTTATAGGTTGTATAGTTATAATATCAGGTTTGTATTCGCGATTCTCATTTTAGATAGCTCCTGTGAAAACGTGCAAATGTCTATAAATTTTGAATCAAGCACGAATGTTTATTTGTAAGATAAGGGATTAAATAACTCAGAAAGTTTATATTAGAATTTATTAAGCGTTAGGATTTTCATTTTCATTTCAAAACCTATGCATAACTTAGAGATTAATCATTCTTGAAATGGTATTGTGTTTAGTAATTGAAAGTCATTAATATTTAACCTTCATATTTAGCTCGGGTCTGAAGAAATATTGCAAATTTCTAGAATAATCTTAATGTTATTTTGTCCCTTTCTCATCTCAAACTGTGTAATATTTATTGTAATATATTAAATCCAATATATAATATTATGTATTGGAATTAATGTGTTATAAATTGTATATATTTGTGCTTCAAATTACTATTTGAAGTCATTTTCTGTAGGGCCATAAAAAAAAATGTGTTCTTGATTTATAATTTTTAGCCTTAATGTATTACTGATTTCTTAGATTTTTATTGGTCTAATGGTCATTTGTAAATCGTAAGGTTTCAGAAAAATTTTGACGTTTGAGTTAGTTTAGGAAATTGAACACTGCAAATACCGAAATTATGTTGTATAATGCATATGGATAATGCTGAAGATAAGTAAAACTTTTTAGTGAACAACGGGACAACCGAGCATTCAGGTCACCTGTGGTAAATGATCAACGTTGTCTCCATGGATCTCCACTATCATATTGGTACAACACTAGAAGGATTATGATGCCTTGCTGGCCTTCAAGGAAAGATAAGAAGGCTCTTTTCGTGAAGGCTTCTAAGTCGTGTTGGTTTTGCAATTCCACAATCGAAGGAAAGACTGCCTCGGTGGCGCAGTTTTAATTGCGCATGCGTTACGACTGCTGTGCTGAGGTCTCGAGTTCTGAGGTCGGGGATCGGCCCCGGGTCGGGTAAAATGATATTGGGTTTTTCTATCTAGAAATTCGCAGTAACAGCTCAAAGTCTGCAACCTGAGCCCGGTATGGCGTTAGGCTTGCCCCCTATCAAATTATGGGACCCAAATTCGGCGAAAAGCGGGTGCAATCAAACTTAGTTGTATTGTTACTGAAAACGTTGGTATCCTTGTATAAATTGATATTCCGTAAGTATGAAGAAGCTTCTAAGCAGGCATGATGGTGTCGAGTAGCGAGGGATGGTTGTCTCTCGCTACTTGATACTCTACCTGGACGGCACTGCGCTTATCTTCAAGCACTATGTGGTCGCTTTAGCGTGCCAGGATAAAAATGACTATCCAGTTTTAAAAAAGTTTACTGACATTACAATGAAATTAAACTTTGATAATGGTTTTTTTAAAGGCTTTCCTTCACCAATCGCCAATATACAATGGAGTAGATTAATTGTGTATTACAAAAGATCTTTCTTATTGACAGACAAATTGACAATTCTGCGTCTGATAAGCAAAACCCTCATTAATTAACGTTTTGGTAACACATGTCCCTTTCGTAATGTTTTCCTTGTAAGGTTGTCCTACATCTATTTGCTGCCTCACACGGAAAAAGATTAATCACATAGTTGTCGCATCAACGCATTTCTCTCTGAATATTTGTAATTATACTACCAGATGACTTCTTTATCTATTATCAGACGGCTAACTTACAACTAAGTAACAGAAATATATTTAAAAACACGCTTTTAAAAAGCAAAATTTTAAGCAGCATTTTTATTATACGTCACAAATGCGTTTTTAACTATTAATTTATTTTTTACTTTAGAAATGTAATGAATCTTTAATTTATTTCCTAGCAACCATTCTAATGTTTCGTTATTTATTTTCTAGTATTAGTGTATTTCCTGTTATTAGAAATACCGAAGGCATTACAAAGGTATATTATATTAGGAGAGTAGTTGCGGGTACATTAATAATGACAACCTAAGTGGGGAGTAATAAATGTTTCGCATAAAACGGAGAGCCTTCCGCGCTCCGGTATTCAGTTGAGTTGTGAAAAAGACTAGGTGGTGTCAGTATTCGTGGTCCGTTCGCGGGGCAGTAATTGTCTAAACAGTTCAATGGACGCGTAGTTAATCTTAGAGGGTAATGCTGGTAGATTAATTATAAAGAGAAGCAATAAGTAAATCCTGACATGCGGTTGTGTTAAGCACTGAGATGTGTAACAGTGTAAATCATTTAATAAAATGGTAAACATTGTATTTGTGACTTTTTAAATATCCATCTTGCATAGTTTTGTTGATGTTACAAACACTAGATGCATCATCAGGCGAGCTCGATGGCACCATATTATTTGTCAGTAACATAGTACGAAAGACATTCACAGCCTCCATGGGGCGTAGGTGAGGAGCTGGCTGCGAAACGAAAGGCCGTGGGTTCAATTCCCGCACCAAGACAAATATTTGTTTGAAAGACAGATATTGGTTTCGGATCTGGGTGTTGTGGAACCGTCGGCTCTCATAGTTCTTGATACCCACGACACAGGTTTTACCCATTGTGGGGTTAAAACTATGTATGTGACTGTTGGGTGTATTTATTTATTTATATATCTTTTTTAATAGTGAACTCGTTATTGATAACATTTTTGGGTAGATCTATACCAATTGTCGACTAAATAATTACCCAAATAAAACAAATTCTTAAATTTGTTCAGTATTTATCAAGCTTGAACATCTCTTTGATCTGCGAGTTTTATTTTCAATAACAAATTACGAACGCAACAAGATTACCAGACACGCAACCAAGCAAAAAGAACATGACTGTATCCCGGTAGAAACAAATAAAGTATGAGAGAACAATGGCCGACGACTCAGTGAATAATTTTAGCACGACATACCATCGGCGCGACGCGTCGGATTCAAATGTATCGACATACAGGGACTAGATGAGCCCTAAAACTATATAATACATATCCGTGTAGTAAATAAATAACACCCAACAGTCACACTCATAGCCCCGACCCAACACTAAGATACGTCTCTTGTGTTGTGGGTATCAGGGACTACGACAGACTTTCGGTCTCACAACACCCAGACCCCGGACACAAATATCTGATCGAATCCACGGCCTCTCGTTTCACAGCCGGCTACTCGCCAACTGTGAAACTGTGTGGAAGCTGTCGATCTAAATCTGATTGAACACGGTGTTAACGCTAGGCAGCGGGTTTGCTGTGCCCTTTTTTTTTTTTTTTTGTCGCGGGGAAAGCGTTTTATTACTACCGCCCGCTTCGGGGGGAAGCGGAATAAGAATAAAACGGTTATGCTGGACTAGCCGGTCTTACGACCCAGCATCCCCCTCGCCCGGATGATGGCTATCCGGGCAGCCGCTGGGCCGAGTCCCTACCCCCTATGTACACCCCACCCGACACTACCAGCTAAAACCCCGCGGTGGCCTTCTTCGGCGCTTACGGAGCGATCCCGGGGTATTCTAAGGAGTGCTAGAATTGCTGCCGGAACCGCCCCTGCGCGGTGCTGCGTAGCAGCCCATCTCCATGGGAGGGCTTAGGAGCCCCCGCGCACCGAACAACGACAGCGAACGAGGCCTTACCACACGCGCTGCCGTCCATCTCGGGGTCGCACGATGCTCCGAAACTGGGAGTGCATCGATTCGGGCTGACAGCCCCCCGCTGCGAGCCCGCGACCCCCGATGGCCCCAATTAGTCGCCTCGTACGACAGGCAGGGGTTACCGTGGTGGAATTCAAACGCCCCCGTTCCACAGGGCGGGGGTTTGCTAGGCGTGGCTCCCTGCACCGGAGGCACCGATGCAGGTCGAGCAGGAGGCGTCGTGGTTCGGGGCAGCGATGTCGCGCGTCTGTGACGCGGCCATGCCCCGAGTCCGACGTCTTCCCGAGAAGCGCCAGGTGTTCTGGTGGTCGGCGGAACTCACGCGGTTACGTGTCTCCTGCGTGGCCGCCCTTCGTCGTCTCGCCAGACACCGTCGTCGTCGGATCCGTCTTCCCGGCGACGAGGACCAGGAGCGGCTGCTTCACGGCCTCCACAGGGAGGCTAAGAGAGCGCTGCGCGTGGCAATAGGTAGGGCAAAGTCTGCAGCTCAGGAGGAGTTCCGGGGAACTCTCGATAACGACCCTTGGGGGCGTCCATATCGCGTGGCGATGAGGAGATATCGCCCGTGGACGCCCCCACTGACGCAGAGTCTCCGGGGCGACCTAGTCGAAGAGGTCGTCGCAGCTTTGTTCCCTGCCACTGAAGATGTCACTCCCCCACCGATGGCGTCACATCCATCGACGCCATCGTCGTTGAGTTCGGCAAGGGTTATTTCGGAGGTTTCGCCCGAGGAATTTCGGGCGGTGGTGCTTCGGCTGCGGGGCAAGAAAACAGCCCCGGGTCTCGACGGTATCCCCGGACGTGCGTGGGTGTTAGCCGTCGAGCATCTGGGGACTAGGCTTCGTGGCCTGTTCTCCGCGTGCCTGGAGCAGGGCCGTTTTCCGTCTCAGTGGAAAACTGGGAAGTTGGTCCTGCTCAAGAAGGAGGGGCGGCCCGCAGAGTCGCCATCGGCCTACCGGCCCATCGTGTTGCTCGACGAGGTCTGTAAGCTCTTCGAGCGTATCATTCACGCTCGCCTCGTCGAGCATCTTGAAGGGGTCGGGCCGGACCTGGCACAGTGCCAGTACGGGTTCCGGCAAGGCCGATCGACAGTACACGCGATTCTGCGGGTCAAGGCACAAGCGGAGGATGCAGTGGCTAGGGGTGATGTGGTGGTGGCGGTGTCTCTAGACATCGCCAACGCGTTTAACACCCTGCCCTGGGCCTGCATACTGGAAGCACTGCGGTACCACGTGGTGCCACCGTATCTCCGGCGTCTGGTGCGCTCGTATCTCTCAGACAGGTACATAGTGTATCCAGGCGCCGACAGGTGGCACCGAAGAGCGATGGCCTGCGGTGTTCCACAGGGCTCAGTCCTGGGCCCTCTCCTGTGGAACATAGGCTACGACTGGGTGCTCCGTGGTACCAATCCCCGAGGCGTCGCTGTCGTCTGTTATGCAGACGACACGCTAGTAACAGCGACAGCCAGGTCTTTCCAGGAGGCCACCCTGCTCGCCTCGTTCGCAACCGAACAGGTGGTGGGCAGGATTCGGCGACTGGGCCTTAAGGTGGCCCTGAAAAAATCCGAGGCCCTTTACTTTCACGGTCCTCGGATTCGGCCACCTTTAATGCCCCACATCAATGTGGAGGGGGTGCGGATTCCCATCGGCTGTACAATGAAGTACTTGGGATTGATTCTGGACAGCCGGTGGGATTTCCGTGCCCATTTCAAGGAGTTGTCGCCGAAATTGGTGCGGGCGGCGGGCGCGCTCGGACGCCTGCTGCCGAACCTGGAGGGACCTAATAGCCCTTGCCGAAGATTATACGCTGGAGTCGTGCGGTCAATGGCCCTGTACGGATGTCCCGTATGGGCCCAGTCCCTGAAACCCCGCTGCGTCGCCTTGCTGCGCAAACCGCAGCGTTTGTTGGCGCAGCGTATCGTCAGGGGCTACCGCACGGTCTCCCACGAGGCGGCCTGCGTATTGGCCGGCACCCTCCCTTGGGAGTTGGACGCAAAACTCCTCTCGTCCGCGTTCTTCTGGCGGGAGGAGGCGTCCAGTCGCCGTCAGGTGAGACTGGCCCCGAGGGAGATTGCGGCCCGATTTCGCAGAACCGCTGTGGAGGAGTGGCATACCAGGCTGGAAAGCCCAAGTGCGGGCTTGAGGACCGTCGCGGCAGTGCGTCCTGTCCTAAAGAGATGGCTAGACAGGCGCCACGGTGCGCCAACTTTCCGGCTGACGCAGGTACTGACGGACCACGGATGTTTCGGTTCGTTCCTGTGTCGGATCGGAAAGGAGGTGTCTGCCGTGTGCCACCATTGTGGCAACTGCCACGAGGACACGGCCCAACATACGTTGGAGGAGTGCCCAGCCTGGGACGAAGAGCGCAGCGCTCTCAGAGCAGTCGTCGGAGGAGACCTCTCGCTGCCGGCCGTGGTGTCGTCCATGGTCGCCAGCCGGAGGTCCTGGCGTGCGGTGGCCCACTTCTGCGAGAGCGTCATCTCGCAGAAGGAGAGTGCCGAGAGGGATCGGGAACGAAATGATCCCTCCCGCCGCCAGAGAAGACGTAGGAGGCGCCGGGTGGACGACTGACCGGCGTCTCCCGCCCTGTGGAACGGGGGCGTTTGAATTCCACCACGGTAACCCCTGCCTGTCGTACGAGGCGACTAATAGGGGCCATCGGGGGTCGCGGGCTTGCAGCGGGGGGCTGTCAGCCCGAATCGATGCACTCCCAGTTTCGGAGCATCGTGCGACCCCGAGATGGACGGCAGCGCGTGTGGTAAGGCCTCGTTCGCTGTCGTTGTTCGGTGCGCGGGGGCTCCTAAGCCCTCCCATGGAGATGGGCTGCTACGCAGCACCGCGCAGGGGCGGTTCCGGCAGCAATTCTAGCACTCCTTAGAATACCCCGGGATCGCTCCGTAAGCGCCGAAGAAGGCCACCGCGGGGTTTTAGCTGGTAGTGTCGGGTGGGGTGTACATAGGGGGTAGGGACTCGGCCCAGCGGCTGCCCGGATAGCCATCATCCGGGCGAGGGGGATGCTGGGTCGTAAGACCGGCTAGTCCAGCATAACCGTTTTATTCTTATTCCGCTTCCCCCCGGAGCGGGCGGTAGTAATAAAAGGCTTTCCCCGCGACAACAAAAAAAAAAAAAAAAAAAGGGCGGGGGTTTGCTGTGCCCTGGCATTGCAGAGGTCTATGAGCGGTGGTGACTACATACCATCAGGTGGCCCATCTGCTCGTCTACCCAGGCAGTAAAATAAAAAATAACAAGGGAACGAGTACGTTCGAATAAATGTTTAAATTAGTATCGCCAAAAGAAATCAAGATTTTATTGAAAAATAAAAATTGGTTTATTAATTTAATCACAGTTTATGATTAGCTACATGTACCTATATGATATGTTGTATTAGGTACGTCTAGAATAATTCAGATGTTCTAAGGCAAACAAATCTTAACTCTATCCGAATTTAGCATGACTAAGCTGTAGAATTTCAATTAAAATACTCGTTATTTAGGCGTAAGGTTAAAAATATCTGCGATAATCAGTAAATTCAATAATAATAAATTTGTTTTTTTTTTTATTTATTTTTAGCATAGTCCGACAAACGAGCCAGTGGGTCACTTAATGTTAAGTGATCTCCACCGCCCATAATCCACAATACCGAAAGTGTCATGTATGCGCTGTCGGCCTTAAAGGACAGGAATAGGGATTAGGGAAGGGAAGGGGGAATCTGGGCCTCCGGATATCTCACTTACCATACGAAACGCGACAGTGAACTGTCACTTTACGTTGGTTTTCTATGAGACAGTGGTACTACCCCGGTCGAGCCGGCCCATTCATATGTTAGTCACATTTACAAAAACGAATTTGTTTATTTACTAAAATGAATACTATAATTAAAATTTAAATGACGGCTATCTTTTATAATATCTATACCACTGATAACGTATGGCAACATTAAAACAGTATCATTCAAATCTGGTTATAATGTTAACAAATATTTTTATAATGACCAGCCTCGGAACTTGATTTCACGTGTAATTGATACTTAATATGTGAACGTTTCGTTCGATTTGAAATATGATTACGGATTTAATGGGTGTTTAAAATTAATTTCGTTTTGAGTATTACAAATTTGTTTTACTTTATGGATGTTTTGTAAAAGATAGGGTTACAACACCTACATAAGTATTTCCGATCAATATATTTCGCCTCGAAGAGTTGTAAGTCATTGGTAAATTACACAAGTAAGTAAGTATTACATATAATTGTTTCTAATGTTTACGCGAATATTATACATTGAAATGAAACAAATTTTACGGATTCTATCTACACCCCGTGACCATGAAGGCTGTAAAGTTTTCGAAATGTCGGGATAAAAAAGTTTAATAAACCGCGATAGAATCCGTAAAATTTGTTTCATTACAAAGTATTTAATATTTTTGGTCTGGTTTCTATTTGTATAATATATTCAAAAGACCTATCTGTAGTAGACATTAAACACATATAGGCATTCACGCCTGTAATCACCGAAGGGTAGGTAGAGGAGTAACCAGTACCACCCACATTTTGCCAAGCTTATTACCATCATATTATGTGATACAGGGCGCGCCTATCGCCATATCGGAACAATTCCAGACTCCTGGCTGGTACTGAGTATTCCGTTATAAAAAAACCCAGTGATATTACCCGGTCCGGGAATCATACTCGAGACCTCAAACAGCAGATGATAGCTATTTAAATTGGTCTCTTATGGCTACAAGAGACCAATTTAAAAAGCTATCATATTTAAGAAAGTTACGGGCTAAAACTTGTTTATTATTTAACTTGCGTCACAATGCTTTTAGTTTAATTTTATATCTTTGGTAGAAATCTAATTTTATTAAAACTCGCGCTCCTACTCCTGATATTTTTATGTGTATTACGAAATAATCAGAGCGTATTTGCATTTTGACGTATGTCTGATCTAGTACATTTTTAAAAGCAACGTGCATCCGCTATCTTTACACCACGTTTACCGCCCTCAGGGGAAATAATGTTCTGTCACGCAGAATATACTGACTCGCACCACAATTAGAGATCGCCAGAAATTGCGTAATTAGTGGCTGTTAATCGATCTTGCATACAAGCTCACTTCCCCCTTGTTAGCTTTGGTTCTCTCTATTCCTCTTTGTATTGTACTAAATGTTGCTGACCCGCCCGCATGGAGGTTATTTTTGGAAATAAAGGTATACAATCGATGGAGGCATCTTAAGCTATTACACCTTTCTATATTTTGCTATCTTTCTATATTGCTATAAAATGACATAGGCTATGTAATTTTTTGATCCCTTAAATCATGTCGATTCCTTGCTCTGTGAAAAACTATAGTATCCCACGGGAACTGTACATTTTTCCGGGATAAAATGTGCGTATGTGGTATTACAGACTATAATCTATCTCTGTGCCAAATTTCAACCAGATCCGTCCAGCCGTTGTAGCGTGATGGAGTAACAAACATCCATCCATGCAAACATTCGCATTTATAATATTAGTAGGATAACACGACAAATTAGAATGAAATATAACTCCACGGACACAGCAAGACAGTCTCACAATATATGCTTGTTAGGAAATATGAAAGATGGGTTTTATGTCTGGAATACTCGTGCAATTTGTAGTTTAAGCTATTTTGAATTTATCATATTAGTCAGTATGTCGTGTTGGGACGTAATTCGAAAACATTTTTTTTAAGTGTTTATATTAAAAACCTCCAATGATGCGGACCCAAACAAGTATAGAAGGTTTTTAGCAAGATAAAGTAGTTTAATGGTTATACTTAATGAAAATACAAACAAAGAATAAATAAATAACACCCAACAGTCACACACATAGTTTTGAACCGACACTAGGTCAAACCCGTATCGTGGATATCAAGAAATACCAGGGACTACGGTCCCACAACATCCAGACCTGAAACAAACATCTCACACAAACATTTGTCTCGGTGCGAGAATCAAACCCACTGCCTCTCGTTTCACAGTCGGCTACTCTTCCGCTGCGCCACGGAGGTTGCCTATAATCCCAAACTACATCTCATACGCGCAAAATGATTCTTGTTATTTTGACCAATAACGAAAATTAAATTGAATGTAACAGAATAAAAACATCGCTTTCGAAATTGGAAGGCCCATAATCCCTACTTAATTTTACTGCATCAATTTTCATCCAATAAAATGAACATTTTGGTATTCGACCCAGCCGGAAATAGATCCCTTCATACATTTTTCGGATATAGTGCGACATTTTCTGCCACCCTAACCACAGTTATCAGTTGACTAAAATGAAAACCAGGCAAAAACTTTGAGGTGAATCTGGAATTAGTTAATTTTTTAGCATAAATAAATAAATACAATCAGTACCTGAAATTGTCATCACCACAGTCCTGACCTCATACAGAGAGTAACAATATCTCTTAGGTACACAATTATAACTAAACTATTATTTTATTTAGCGGTAGTCTCTAAATTCTTAAATTTATTTGAATTTTTACTACAATTAAGTTTAATTTATAACATTTTTAACATTCTAATACCTTGGTAGCCCGATTACTTTTGCGTACGCGGTACGACTACTAAGTTGAGGTCTCGGGTTCGATGTTCGGGTTACAGTGACATGAGGTTTTTCTGTCACTAAATACTCAATATAAGCCCGGAGTCTGGAATTGTGCCCGGCATGGCGCGGGCGATAGGCTCGCCTCATATCACATCATGGGACAGTAAAAAGCTTGGTAAAATGTGGGTGTACTGGTTGCACCTCTGTCCAACCCTTCAGGGATTATAGGCTTGAGTGCGTATACTTTTTTTAACCGACTTCAAAAAAGGAGGAGGTTAACAATTCGTCGGATTTTTTTTTATGTATGTTAACCGATTACTAGAAAACGCCTGGACCGATTCGAGAATATTTTTTTGTTTAAAACGGTTTACTTCCCATGTGGTCCCATTGGCATCAAGTCAGGATCTGATGATGGGATCTCAAAAAAACCTTCAAATTTTATAGAGACGCATAATTTGTTTTTCATTGCAGTCGGTGTACTTTTTATTATAATCTCTTTATCATCATGATCTATTACAGAAATCTTATATATTTTCTGTAATATATCATAGGATGATTTCTTACAATAAAAATAACACATTTTAGTCTAAGCCGTAGTGATCACGGCCAAGAGTAATGATCGTAAATGGCAGGAAATTACTGAGGCACCTTATCGTGCGATTCAATAAGCCCCATAGTCCAGGGGGAGAATAATGAAAGTGCAACCACAGGCCGTCCTACTGTTCCTTCGCTGTCAATAGAGGTAATTGACGTTCATTCTGGTCTTTGTCGCCCGATATGTGATGTATTTTTAGTTGGATACGATAAAAAGTGCTATTTAGTGTAATGGCGGGGTAGTTAGTAAGTAATTTTAGGGATAGACACTAACACAAAGATAGACAATATTATCCCTGTAAGTTCGCTTATAAAAATAGTTGTGTTAAAGCTGTTTGCTCTTCTACGAGTCGAATGCTTAAACACACACAAATAAATGCTCATCGATTTTCTGTCTATGTACGCTGCAATTATTACACACCCAACATTCATACAAAGATCTGACCCCACGCTAGGTAAAACATGTACCCTGGGTATCAAGAACTACGAGGGACTACAGTCCTACAACATAATATCCCAATAACAACTGTATTTCTGTCACACAAACATTTGTCTTAGTGCTGGAATCGAACCCACAGCCTCTTGTTTCTCAGCCGGCTACTCGTCTGCTGCGCCACGGAGGCTGTTTGAGGGGTCAGACCCATGATACGATTTAAATAACTATATATAATATATTGTATAAATACATGTATTTTATAAAGATTATTTAAAGACCAAAAACCCTTTCGAACCACGTTTCAAAAGACTAATATATACTCTAATATTTTATTTTATTTTATTTTATTTTATTTTATTTTTTTTATGTCTTATTTACATACAAGAGGAACTAACACCTGTAATACTCATATAAACTCGAAAAGATGTTCTGGAGCAAATTTAACCTTCAATAATACGCGCGTGGCATAAGTTAAGCCGAATCTTAAGGGAACATTTGTTCAGTAAAATGCGTGACGAAATTGTGGGTAGGCGCCATTCCCTTCGCATTTCGATCATCTCCCCCGCTCCTTAGCACTTAGCCTTCCCTTTTTACCAATTTCAAGAGGTTTTTCACACATCAATCCAGCTATATGAGAGTAATATGATGTAAAAGCGTCATGCGGTCGTGAATGAACGTTTTCAATGTTCGGACAAATTACATAGGGGAATTTCACGTGAATTTTTGTGCTTTGGTAATTTAGTTTTTGTAAGTGCATCACTATTTGGGAACAAACCACTTAACATAAGAGTATGCCTCCGGTGGTGCAGGCAAATGGGTAACTATACTTCAGTTAGTTAAGCTTCATCTATACAGGTGTACCTATACAGTGTCCCAGAAGTCTACGTCACGCCGAAACCAGGTAACAGGCTAAGGTAAGTCATAATAGTTATCAGAAAAATATAAAAAATATTAAAAATTATAAGTTTTAAATATATGTAGTATATTATTATTATTTAATACAAGCCCTGTATTAAACATTGTCCCACTGCTGGGCACGGTCCTCCTCTACTAATGAGAGGGGTTAGGCCTTATTATTATTATCAAAAATAAAACAAAATCGAGAAAATACGATATAGACAGTTTTGCCCCGAGGATCAATAGGTAGGATCAACTTTAGTGGCAGGCATCATTATTTTAAAGGAAACCAGCGGGTATTTATAGCCTTTACAATGCTTTTACTACAGTTAGATTGTCGGATCTCTAACATAGGTAGAAATAGGATGGCTAAGGGTCGGGACATTGCATCTTTAGTTCTTCTGGCAGTACGAGTGTAATGAGTATACTTAGATGGTGGTCACCTTCTATCAAATGATCATTTGCTTGTTTACTATATACCTACTAATCTTCTAATTCAGATAAATTAATTCACTATAATTTCAACGTATGCAATGAAAATAACTTCATTGCATTTATGTTTGGTACACAATTTGGAATACACACACTACTAAATACTACATACATATACATATACACTCACGTCTGTAATCCCCAAAAGGGTAAGCAGAGTTGTAACCAGTACACCCACTTTTCGTAGAATTTATTACGGACCCATAATATGATAGGGGGCGAGCCTATCGCCATACCCAGCTCAATTCCATACTCCGGGCTGATACTGAGTTTTTCTAAATACAAAAACCCAATATCACTTTACCCAACCCGGAGATCGAACCCGAGACGGCGTCACAGCAGTCGTAACGCATGCGCAATTACAACTGCGCACCGAGGTAGTCTATACTAAATACTATTACTAGCAAAATTACATTATTTCTTAAATCAGTGAGCGCAACATGAATTCACACACAATCATTTTTTTATAAGAAGACAAGCGGAAAAAAACGTAATCAACGAGAAATACTAAAGTGAGCCTCATCAGTGCCGTTGTTATGACGCGTTTGTTTCCCGTAAAACTTATCTTGCACATACAACGTGTGCTAACGGGTATGTAGAAAAAGTTACAGCCGCCGAAGGAGCTTCGGTTGATTAGGTCGGGCCCGGAATGGCTGTATAAGCCATAAACATTTTTGGGTAAACGTAATATCGTGTCGTTAGGGTAATAGAACTGCCCACAACACGCTCATTCTACACGTTAGTGGGAAATGTACTGAATTTACTCCAGTATATTACAACAATCCTTCAAACACTATCGGCCATGTGATTAAGCATAATGGACGTTTATTAATTATGAGCAATTAATTATTTTTGGTTGTTATGGTCGAAAATTACGACATTCATTTTGGCATAAGTATATTATTTATATAACGTAAATGTTACCAACATGGCTACAAATTGTCTTACATTTATACAAAATGTGACTGCCTTGGTAGCACAGTTGTAATTGCGCATACGTTACGACTGCTATGCAGAGGTATCGGGTTCGATCCCCGGGTCAGATAAAGTGATATTGGGTTTTTCTATTTAGAAATACTCAGTGTCAGCCCGGAGTCTGGTATTGAGCCCGGTTTGGCGATAGGCTCGCCCTCTATCACATTATGGCACCGTAACCAATTCGGCGAACAGTGAGGGTACTGGTTGTAACCAGTACCTATCTATCTAGACGGCACTGTACTCACGGTCAGGTGCAGTGTAGTCACTATGGCGACCCAAAATAAAAAAAATGAAACCACGCTGCAAAAAAAACTATACAAAAGACAAAACAATGAACTCTTCTTTCATACATTTTAATTTATCAAGACTCAGAAATAGAACGCAATTCTTGACATCAACTTTTTTATAAAGTTTAATCCTAGATTCTACAGAGGTAAATGTAGTGCGCACAGACGGTATACTTGCAAGGGTATTTTATGGAATGTGCACCCCATAGCAGGATTCAATTTAGATCCACCAATAAGATAATGCTAAATAAAGCAACGAGGGAGACTTTTCCGGAGCGAGGAAAAACATCTTTAATCCGGCTTGAAAATAGTCATATCTTTATTATGATCATAATTTTGGTTGTAATAAATTTATTTATAATTATATGCGTAAATAACAATGCATGTTTTAATTCTGTTTTTAAATGTGTTTTTAATCCATTTTAACTTTCTCTCATCAATGTAATTTTTTGTAAAATATGTGGTTAATAATAAATAGTGATGGCAAAAAAACATTACTAGTAGCCGACATATTATTTATTCATAGAGTTTTTGTATTACTTTCAATGCGATGTTTTCGTAAAAACATTAATCATCTGTTAACAAGACTGACACACTTCAGACTTTACAAAGGCCTAATGTAGCCTAAGGATAACAAGACGCAAAGGGTATTCGTGAAAACGTTCCTTTGCCAACTTATTTGTATTTAGGAACCACGCGGACGACCGATTTTAGGTTATAAACGTGTAAAATACCTTTTATTCTACTCTGAAAAAAACTTATTTGAATTACTTACTACCAATCACCGGCTGCTAACGCGCTAATTAATGAAGTTGAGTGTTTTATTTTGTTTTTTCACGTAGGCTTATAAAAGGCACTTATGACAGGTCAAAACACAAATGGAAATTCACCATACGGAAAATAATTATGTTTAACGTCATGGAAACTTAGAAACCACCATCAAGGGCTGGTCGGCAAGGAAGGATACAACGAGGACGGGACTGGAAAGGGCGAAAAGAGGGAGACCACAACAAGGAAGGTAGGTAATCACGGTCTTCGGTAAAGGAAGTAACTGGAGATGATGATCATGGGAAGGCGCAGGAATCGGAGGGGAGAAGACGAACGGAAACTGGACGGATTAAGGAGGGATGTGTGTAAACCCTAGTCTAGCTAACCTACCAGCCTTTCACTACCTACCTAAGCGATGACGACCCGAAGAAGAAAGGCAGAAAGAAACTCCGGGCTTATACCACTTGTACCACATTATATAATAAAGTGTACTATACAGGTCTACTATGAGGTATGTTTAGAATCTTATGGTCGTTAATGAATTTAAAAATGTAGTATTCTTTCTATACCCATGGTTCTTATGTTAGATCTTACAGTTTTGTCGAGTTTATGACAGATATGGTTGCTAGGAGTCAGAAAATCATTTAAAACAAATCGTTCGTTTGTGTTACACCTTAGTGTTATTTAGATGTCGCATTTTATAATCTTTTTTACCCAGGGAAATCTATTGAAGATTTCTCCGTACCTGGGGCATTGTATAGGTATACCTGATATGGCCTGAAGACATCATATTGGCTAGAATACCGACCTGTAAGCTTCAGTTTTACTTCCTATAATCCTAAAATCTATGCTTAAAAATCGGATTGTTTCGTTTAGTAATTAGCCATGTGTTTGGCTGGTGTTGTAGTCGGTATCCATACTAATACTATAAATGTGAAAGTAACTCTGTTTGTTTGTTACCTCTTCACGACTAAACGGCTGAACGGATTGTAATGAAATTTGTTAAGGGAATAGATTATATCCTTTTTTTTTTTTTTTTTTTTGTTGTCGCGGGGAAAGCGTTTTATTACTACCGTCCGCTCCGGGGGAATAGATTATATCCTGGAGAAGGCTATCTTTTCTCTCAAAACACAACTTTGAAAGGGGTCAAATAGGAGTTCAATAGTTGTATGGGAAATCTATCATTCCTCAAGTTAGGGATCTGAAAATTCATATTTAGGCTTTTGGTAGGAAATAAAGAAATACATGTTTCAACGTTTTTGAAAACTCATCCCTGAAAGGGGCAAAGTGAGGTTAAACTTATTAGGTATTCTTTAGATGCAATCTCAAGATTCAGGCACAACAACTGAGAGGCTGGTCAATCGCTACAGGTACCTCAGTGCAGAAGACAACTCCTTGTGCTGCTACATGAAGCTACCTATTAGTGCAGTAATTGTCAAAATTGGATTATTTTTTCAGAAAATATATCCTAAGTCTAAGATTCTTCCCCTTCGGCAATATTAGTCTAGATGATTTAAATTGATTGTTAGGAAATAGCTACGGTGAAGTTCTCTTTGTAGGAAAATATTCGAACTAGGAACTCGGCGAAGCGTCATCGATACATGGTTGATATTCCACCAGCGCGCACGAAGCGTTTTGCTAGTACATTTATCATGCGCACCGCTAGAGAGTGGAACACTTTGCCGGAGTCTATATTTCCCGAATATTATAATCTGGGTATCTTTAAGTCAAGAGTGAATAGGTATCTTCTAGGCAAGCGTGCTCCCCGTAGACCACATCATCACTTACCATCAGGCGGGATAGTGGCCAAACGCAAGCCTATTTAGGTAAAAAAAAATACAAAAAATTATACCTACACAAAAAGCCAAAGTGATCCTCGTAGTTTTGTGTTTTTGTTTAAAATTGGTCCATATACATTCCCATTAAAGTCAAATGCTTTAAACCGGTCTACAATACAGTTTCATATGTATGATTTCATTAAATGATTTATATTGCACTCCCGGAACAGGGCTTAACGTATTTAACGATTCATTCCAGGTGCCTTTTAATAACGTACCGTATTTCTCGGAAATATTTTTTTACTATTTTTCATATATTTATTAATATGGAATTTACGTTTAATTCAATATTTGTTCTGTGCAAAAATGTAATACATATTTTTTTGTTACACTTTTATAATCACCAAATCCATCTATGTTTTTTCTTAAACAAAACACACGAACATTTCAATTACCAGATAAAGCAAAAGGTTAATATTTTTAACAGCCTGACTCAACTTCCACAAAACCAATGAATATGGGCACATTCTTATGATGTAAATCATTTAATTGGAAACAACTAACGTGCTCTCTTGAAAATAAATAAACATTATGTTATTTCACACTCCAACTGAGTGATTTATAAACAAGTAAATACCTATGTTTAAATACATATATAAGTCTGGACGTTAGTGTGTTGAAAAGCAGAGCACTCAAAGCTTAAACTTCGGGAAAATAAACGAAACGAATTCATGGCCTGTGTTTATTCTACCAGGTCAGCCGCAAAATGCAGCAACTTGGGTTCAAACCAGAATTAGGCTTGAGTTAGACAATACCTATCCCGTAGTTGACCCTAAACCACACTTACCAATTAGTTATTTCTGTGAAGCTTGCTGATTAGTGGGGGAGACATACATACGCAATCATGGTTGTAATTCCCGATGGGGTAGGCAAAGGTGTATGTTACATGTACGTACCTACATTACGCCGAGATTATTGCCGTCCCATGATGTGACAGGAAGCGAGCCTTTCGCCATATCGGGTACAGATCCGATTCCGGATTGATAATTAGTATTTCGTGGAAGAAAAAACCAGTAATAATTTCACCTGATTTGGGAATCGAACCCAAGATCTCAGCACAGCAATCGTACCGTCTACATCTACAGTCTACATTACAACTACACCACCGAGGCAGCCTGAGGAAGACATGTTTAGGCATTATTTATACCAACACTAACTGAAACATGTAACTAATAAAAGTTTTTTATTCATAAAAAGTACACCGACTTCAATAAAAAAAACAAATTATCCGACACTATAAAATGTTAGGGTTTCCCTTGATTTTTCTGAGATCCCATCATCAGATCCTGACATGGTACCAATGGGACCACCTGGGAAGTATACCCTTTTAAACAAAAAAAGAATTTCTCGAATCGGTCCAGGCGTCTTCGAGTAATCAGGTAACATAGGTACATAAAAAAAAAGATTCCGACGAATTGTTAACCTTCTCCTTTTTTAAAGTCGATTAAAAGGTCACTGTCCGTTTTTCGCATATGAAACTGTTGCCAAGATCGCAGTCACTATTATTGTTATTCACTTCCTCATTTTAGTTTAGTCAAATATATACTCGAATTTTGATTGATGTATAAATTGTAATATAATAATTTTTATTGTGTAAGAGGAGATTTTTATAATTTGTTATTGTATTTAATAAATAAAAAAAACTCAAGTGAATCACCCCGATGGGAATAGGAATTAAACGATATCTTAAAAAGAGTAGATTAGAATTATTCAAAAGGTAACTTTAAAGTAGTAATTCGTAAAGTTTCTGCGAATATAGTCCCTCTTGATTTGACAATCATCAGCGTAATTATTTAAAACTAGCTGTTACCCGCGGCTCCGCCCGCGTGGAGGTTATTTTTAACTAAATATAAGTAAACAGGGATAATATAGCTTTCTTACAGTGAAAGAATTTTCAACATCGAATCAGTACCGGAGATTACCTCGAACATCCAAACTCACAAACTTTACTTCTTTTTATATTAGTATAGATATAGATTAGAGTGCAACTACGGACTTCCCACCAACTCTTCACAATAACAAACTAATATCATAAGATTACTTAAATGAAAAGTCGTAAAGAAATAAATAGTATCGGTATTCTCCCCCTGCCGATCATTTGTTACAGTCACCGCGTAAGATGAAAGCCGCCAATACAAAACGTCTCGCTTCATGACTCACTAAGCGACGCCAGTGGACAGCGCAAATGCTGGGGGTACACTTGGAGCGGAACATGGATTGCACTTACCAATATAACTCTGTTTTGAAATACAGCCTCCGTGGCGCGGGGGGTGAGTAGCAAGCTGCGAAACTAGAGGCCGTGGGTTCGATTACCGCATCGACACAAATGTTTGTGTGACAGACAGATATCGGTTTGCGGTCTGGGTGTTGTGGGACCGTAGGCCCTCGTAGTTCTTGATACCCACGATACAGGTTTTACCTAGTGTGGGGTCAGAATTGTGTGTGTCACACTTGTGTGTATTGGGTGAATTGATTAAAAATCAATGATTTTTATAATAGGTCACCATAAGTGACTCTGCTGACAATGTCCCCACCGCCCTTGAGTCCCCATTATACCAGGAGTACCATGGGGAGTATGCACAAAAAAGGAATCAGGATTGCATTGGAGAAGGTTTGTCTCCAAAAATATGGTAGTTAATTCTTTCGAGAGTCCTTTGCACAGGAAAGGAAAGAGGATTGGAACGGAGAAGATTGATCTCCAAAAATATGGTAGGTAGATCTTTTTACAGTCCTCTGCACAGGAGAAGAATTAGGTTTGTAACGGAGAAGATTGATCTCCAAAAATATGGTAGGTAGGTCTTTCGAGAGTTCATCTGCGTGGGTTTGTCTATATCTGTCTTCAAACAGTATATAAACTCTATTGATTGACTATTGAATCACATTGAAATCGAATTGAATTACAGGTAGTACTGGTCATTATGAGACTAATAATTTTATGTCTCAGATTGACGAACACAGTAAAGTGCCAAATAGTAATGACGACTTGACGCTTTCCATTTACAGAATATTATTTTTTTATAAATTTCATGGCGATGATTGATCGTTGATTTTCAGATAGATACTACGAAAATACATAAAAGCTACAAATAAATTTTCATTTTACATAATTACTTTGTATTTTTAATTACGTTTAATTGGTCACAAATTGATTTGTTCACTCACTATTCAACAAATTAGTGTTTGTAACTTTATTGCAAAGTAAAGTTGATGTCAAAGACTTTGACATCAACTTTATCTAACACAATCAAAAAGTAATTTGTAAGCAACTTGTAAGGATTTTATATATTGATTTTACCTTTGTATAATTACGAGCCTCTCTGAACTTTTATATTACAGTGATAGAAAATAAACCTCTTAGATAATGAGAGCCATCGACACGCTCAGTCTAGATGCCCACAATGATTCGTGGAAGGGTTACACATCAGTTGTAATCGTCCCGCAAAAAACCAACCCCATTCCAGGTTTTAATAAAAATAACTACCATGTCAGATCATAGCTTTGCCTCGATATTTTTGCTTTTTTATAAAAAAAACGATAAAAAAGTGTGGTTATATATTTACAGTTTTGAATGTTAAAGTTTAGGTCTACGAATTATAAACCTAAATTAAATTATTTTCACGCAATAGATCTGTTATAATATTATAATTTTCAAATTTCTTCAGGAATATCTGCCCTCACACCTGGACTGCAATCACTAACGTTAAAATAATTGCTTAATGATAGTCAACGATTAAACAACACGCATTGTACTCCGGAAATTCTCCGAATTTCTCCCATTAATGTCTCAGCAACTTTATCGCGATATCATTTCGATATCCGTTCCATTATTGCACAGATAAAAGTTTGATTCGATTCCGCGCAACTTGTGTGGCAACAAAAGACTTTATTTGCAACTTTATAGCGATTGATGAAACGTTTCTGCAACTTTGTACAACTTTACACGAAGCATTGATCGGTTGCAGCCGCGGTTTGATATCGCCTAATGCGATTTTTATCTTTGAGTTTGTTGGGCGATGGCCAGGAGAGTTCAACTTTTTATGCTGTTACCAATCCTCGTTAGTTAGTCGTAATTGTGTGATAGAAAACCGAAATGTAATATCTAAGGACAATATGAGTGTTATGAGCCCCCATAAAAATACTGAATTATAGGTCGTGAGGTCTTAGTGCGTAACTTCAGAATTTATATTACTAACAATAAAAAATACCAAGAGCATATAATTTGTTTTAATGTCGCAGCACATCTTTTAATTCTTAAATTAAAATAGTATTAAAACAAATTGCGTAAGCAATCGAAACTTTTTAATTATTTGGGAAGATTTATCAAATTCTCATTGAGATTGAACATTCTGTGATGGAGCTGTATTATATTTTTTACAGCAATCACTTGATATTCTTGCAAGTTAAGCGGTTTTTGCTTTAAGTAACAAGCGACTCACTTCCCTGCAATTCTAATTTATATTACATATTCTATGCATGTAGGGAATCATCTGTATATATAAAAGAAGAAACTGACTGACTGACTGATCGATCAACGCACAGCCTAAACGACTGGAGTTAGAGACTTGAAATTTTGACAGTAGGTACCTTTTATCACGTAGGCATCCACTAAGGAAGGGTTTTTGGAAATACCACCCCTAAGGGGGTAAAATAGGGGATGATAGTTTGTATGAATATCTGTCATTTTTGCAGTTAAACGCATGAAATTTGGTATTTGCCCTTACAGTTAAAAATTAACTTTAACTTTAACTTTAACTTTAACTTTAACTTTAACTTTAACTTTAACTTTAACTTTAACTTTAACTTTAACTTTAACTTTAACTTTAACTTTAACTTTAACTTTAACTTTAACTTTAACTTTAACTTTAACTTTAACTTTAACTTTAACTTTAACTTTAACTTTAACTTTAACTTTAACTTTAACTTTAACTTTAACTTTAACTTTAACTTTAACTTTAACTTTAACTTTAACTTTAACTTTAACTTTAACTTTAACTTTAACTTTAACTTTAACTTTAACTTTAACTTTAACTTTAACTTTAACTTTAACTTTAACTTTAACTTTAACTTTAACTTTAACTTTAACTTTAACTTTAACTTTAACTTTAACTTTAACTTTAACTTTAACTTTAACTTTAACTTTAACTTTAACTTTAACTTTAACTTTAACTTTAACTTTAACTTTAACTTTAACTTTAACTTTAACTTTAACTTTAACTTTAACTTTAACTTTAACTTTAACTTTAACTTTAACTTTAACTTTAACTTTAACTTTAACTTTAACTTTAACTTTAACTTTAACTTTAACTTTAACTTTAACTTTAACTTTAACTTTAACTTTAACTTTAACTTTAACTTTAACTTTAACTTTAACTTTAACTTTAACTTTAACTTTAACTTTAACTTTAACTTTAACTTTAACTTTAACTTTAACTTTAACTTTAACTTTAACTTTAACTTTAACTTTAACTTTAACTTTAACTTTAACTTTAACTTTAACTTTAACTTTAACTTTAACTTTAACTTTAACTTTAACTTTAACTTTAACTTTAACTTTAACTTTAACTTTAACTTTAACTTTAACTTTAACTTTAACTTTAACTTTAACGTTAACTTTAACTTTAACTTTAACGTTAACGTTAACGTTAACGTTAACGTTAACTTTAACTTTAACTTTAACTTTAACTTTAACTTTAACTTTAACTTTAACTTTAACTTTAACTTTAACTTTAACTTTAACTTTAACTTTAACTTTAACATTAACTTTAACTTTAACTTTAACTTTAACTTTAACTTTAACTTTAACTTTAACTTTAACTTTAACTTTAACTTTAACTTTAACTTTAACTTTAACTTTAACTTTAACTTTAACTTTAACTTTAACTTTAACTTTAACTTTAACTTTAACTTTAACTTTAACTTTAACTTTAACTTTAACTTTAACTTTAACTTTAACTTTAACTTTAACTTTAACTTTAACTTTAACTTTAACTTTAACTTTAACTTTAACTTTAACTTTAACTTTAACTTTAACTTTAACTTTAACTTTAACTTTAACTTTAACTTTAACTTTAACTTTAACTTTAACTTTAACTTTAACTTTAACTTTAACTTTAACTTTAACTTTAACTTTAACTTTAACTTTAACTTTAACTTTAACTTTAACTTTAACTTTAACTTTAACTTTAACTTTAACTTTAACTTTAACTTTAACTTTAACTTTGACTGCCTCGGTGGCGCAGTTGTAATTGCGCATGCGTTACGACTGCTGCTTTGCTGAGGTCTCGGGTTCGATCCCCGGGTCGGGTAAAGTGATATTGGGTTTTTCTATCTAGAAATTCTCAGTATTAGCCCGGAGTCTGGAACCTGTGCCCGGTATGGCGATAGGCTCGCCCCCTATCACATTATGGGACCGAAATTCGGCGAAAAGTGGGTGTACTGGTTACACCTCTGCCTTGTTAGGTCCATTAAAACCATTATAACATATTGTAGTAGTATATTAGACAACCAAGAACGGAATAGCAAAACAAATCACATCGAGTAAAAGAACACTGTCAAATAAATAATTTCAAATATAAAACTATTATAAACAGCCAGCTTCAATTTACAGAAAGATAGTTTTTAATCTTTAATACGCCCCTTTAAATTGAAGCTACTAAAACAGAATTCAATTACAAGTATTAAGAAGCTTTAATACCTAAAGCACTGACACACTGAGCGTGTTTGACTCGAGGTAATGGTTTAGTCAATATATCAGCGACCATATCGACAGTAGGTACATGTCGCAGCTCTATGTCATTATTATTTTTTAATACGCCCCTTATAAAATGATGTTTAATATCAATGTGCTTACTACGAGCATGATTTAAGGGATCTTGTGCCAAAAATATCGCACCCTGATTATCGGCATGCACAGTCACTTTACTATACCTTGAAAGTCCTATTTCATTCAGTAAACTGTTCATATAAACTGCTTCCTTCATAGTCTCCGACAAACTGACATATTCAGCTTCGCAACTCGAAGTAGCTACTGTTCGTTGTTTACGAGATTGCCAAGAAACACAAGTGCCTCCTAAAATAAAAGCATATCCAGAATATGAACGTCGGTCTATCAAACAATTTCCCCAGTCTGCATCCGAGAAACCTTGTATATGTTTACCTGTTTTTCTAAACATAAGCCGATAGTTTAAAGTTCCTTTCAGGTAACGTAAGATCCGTTTAGCTGCTTTCCAATGACACACTTCAGGACAAGTTGTAAATTGGGCCAACTTAGCGACGGAATTGGTTATATCGGGTCGAGTGCCAATACTTATATACATTAATGAACCAATCAATTCCCTAAATGGCAATTTCTCCCGAGTCTCGTCACTACTACTCATTTTCATCGTACTAGTTTTTGTACTATTAATCTCCATTGGGGTTTTACATGGTGAACACGAAAACATATTATATCGGCGTAAGACATCACGAATATATTTTTCTTGAGATAAAAGAATGACACTGTCATTGTCAAGTCGAGTGAAATCTATACCAAGAATATACTTTGCCTGTCCGTAATCTTTTAGACTAAACTCCTTGGATAAATTATTTTTAAAATTTGATATCCAATCTTTTTCTTCTGAAGCAATGAGAATATCGTCGACGTAAACTAATACATATAAATGTTTTCCGTCCCTTTGCTTGAAATAAAGACATGGTTCGTTCAGGCTCTGCATCAACCCCATTTCTTTGAGTTTTTCATCTAGTCGAATATTCCATTGGCGGCCAGCCTGCTTTAATCCGTATAAGGATTTTCTTAGCAGACAAGTATCACACCCGTCTTCTATTTGTTCTAACATTTTCTTTGCTCGATTTACAGTCATTTTGTCCTCTCCTTCAGACTTTGTGAGCTTGATTAGACATTCTTTTAACAGCTTCGGAGTTTTCATGTAGATTTCTTCATCTAAAAAAACATTCAAATACGCCGTGTTTATATCTACTTGGTGTATTTCCATTCCCAGTTCAACAGCCAAAGCAGCCATTAGTCTAATTGACTGTAGTCTGGCGACTGGTGCAAAAGTTTTTTCATAATCTACTCCAAATCGTTGACTAAATCCTTGTGCCACTAATCTTACCTTTTTCTTTATTGTTTTGTCCACCTGAAGCTTGTTACTCAAAATGTATCGACAACCAACGACATTTATACCTTTCGGCCTCTTTACTAATTCCCACGTCTCTTTTTCTATTAAGCTTCTTATTTCTGTTAATATTGTTTCCTCCCATGTTTCTTTTTCCTCACCATTTAAAGCATCTTTTAGAGAAATTTCGGTCA
Source organism: Laothoe populi (assembly GCA_905220505.1). Classification (NCBI taxonomy): domain Eukaryota; kingdom Metazoa; phylum Arthropoda; class Insecta; order Lepidoptera; family Sphingidae; genus Laothoe; species Laothoe populi. Next base: position 16,149,478 of record HG992148.1, read on the forward strand.
TTCCTATAAAATCAGTACAATCCGCAAAAGAATCCTCGGAATTTTCAGAATCAATATCACATGCCTCATGATTCAATTCTAATTGCCGCGGTTGTTCCGCTTGCACTTGCATAGGCTCCACTTCAACCATTTTGTACATTTTCTTAGGACGGCCGACATTTCCAGTACGCAATAATCTTGGACGACCTTGGGCTCGTTTCAATATTGTGGGTCCTTCAATTTGTGACATCTCTGTTTGGTTCTCTTCGCCTATATTTTCACTGCAATTATCTAAATTTCCTTCTTGAAATTCTTGCCTTCTCTCTAATGTATCGTGTTCTTTCTCTTTCAGAAAAATGACTTCTATAAATTCTTTATCATTGATGTTGTCCGACGAGCCACGTTCTTCTGGAGCTCCAGTCTCTGATTGCACATCTTCATGGAATTTAATATCTCTAGCAATCAGTGACTTTCTTTTCTCCGGTATCCATACTCTGTATCCCTTATTCATTTTTGGATAACCAATGAACATACCTGATATACCTCTAGCAGCAAATTTATCCTTGTTTGGCTCTTTGTCTAGAACATGTACTCTGGCTCCGAATCTTCTAATATGTTCGATATTAACTGGTTTCTCAAACCATTTCTCATACGGAATACCACCTCCAAGTTTATTGTTTGGACAACGGTTTCTGACATAACATGCTGTATCCACCGCTTCTGCCCAGAAACATTTGGAAAGATCAGAATTAAATAACATGCACCTGGCCATTTCCACCAGCGTCCTGTTCATTCTCTCCGCCACTCCGTTCTGCTGAGGTGTATAAGCAACTGTGAGCCTTCGTGATATTCCTTCTTGACGCAAGAATTCATCAAACTCTTTATTGCAATATTCACCACCATTATCACTCTGGAAGTATTTGATTTTGAAACCTGTCAATTTCTCAACATTACTTTTGTATATTTTAAAAGCATCCAAAGCTTTACTTTTTGATGACAAAAAATATACTTCGCACCATCGTGTACAGTCATCTATAAAAGTTATAAAATATTTTGACCCTTCTCTAGATTCACACTTCATAGGGCCGACTATATCAGAATAGATAATCTTTAATTTTTCATTAGAGAGTTCAGTACAATTCGAAAATGGAAGTGCAGTCATCTTACCTTTAGCACAAATATTGCAATCACGTAACTTTCGTACCTCATTTATATCTATACTCGCACCTAATTTGTTGAGAAGTTTAACTACATCTTTTCCGTTTAGATGCCCCAATCGCTCATGCCAAATTTGTAAATTAAAATCCGAGCTCATAGTGTATGCAGATTCACATTCGCGCATACAATATAAATTCCCTTTGCGATAAGCGGTCACCTTAACTTTTCCATTTTTACCTATAATTTTAGCGGTATCCCTAGTAAAAGTGACGTCATAACCGCTATCTGTAATTTTAGATACTGAAATAAGATTAGTTCGCAATTCCGGTACATATAGTGCATTACGGAATTCAATTACGCTTTTTGTGTGATCATTGCATGCCGATAATCTGACGGTACCTTTACCTGTTACGCTAGTACTTACATTTGTCGCTAAATTCAATATACCATTAGACTGTGTCAAAGTGTCGCCGAATTTACTCGCGTTATTACATAGATGCGATGTGCACCCACTGTCGATAACCCAATCGTCTTTTTGTATATTTATTACCTTACACGCATCCGTGTCAGCGCCTGAAATATTAAGACTTATTAGAGTTTCATCAACATTAACGTAATTAGACTTATTTTTTGCATTTCTTGGACACTCTGAAAACTTATGTCCCACTTGATGACATTTAAAACATTTCATCTGAAATCTTTTTCTTCCAGTTTGGCTCGAACTTGCTCGATTCTCTTTTCGATTTGTATACATTACTCTTTCTATCATCCCTTCTCGTACTTCGCCGTGTCTTCTTGACTCGTACTCTTCTAAGATTTTCACCTTCAAACTTTCAGGTTTGGGTAATTCATCTCTCGATTCAATAGCACATCTAAAATGTTCTAAGCTCTCAGGTAAACTATACAACAACATTACTGATAAAAGATCATCATGAATTCCAACATTCATATCTGCAAGTTTATCAACAGCATCGAAGAATGTATCCATGTGTTTTCGTATATCCTCAGCTTCTTTCATTTTGTGCGACATGAGTCTCTTTAATAGTGTTGCCTTCTTAGCAGGACCTTTTGAAGCATATACAGACTCTAATTTTAACCAAACTTCTTGTGATGTTGTGCACCCTCGTACGTGCCGCAACTCACTTGCACTGATCGATAGGACTAGATCAGCCTTGGCTTTTTCGTCTTCCGCTTCCCATTTTTCAGCCTCAATTAGCTCACCAGGTTTTTGAGCTTTTCCGTTTACGTATTTCCAAACTCCGTCCTTCACCAAAAACGCTTGCATTTGGATACGCCAACTATCATAGTTGTCTTTTCCTAGCGGTTCGAATTTCATGATGGAATTCATCTTCCCGCACTACTTTCAGTTATATCAATCCGCAGAAATTCACTATTCTGGGCCCATAACCATTGTTAGGTCCATTAAAACCATTATAACATATTGTAGTAGTATATTAGACAACCAAGAACGGAATAGCAAAACAAATCACATCGAGTAAAAGAACACTGTCAAATAAATAATTTCAAATATAAAACTATTATAAACAGCCAGCTTCAATTTACAGAAAGATAGTTTTTAATCTTTAATATGCCTACCCCTTCGGGGATTACGGGCGTGAGTGTATATGTATATGTATGTAGTTAAAAATTAAAAACACATATTTTAGGGTTTTTGGAAATTCCACCCCTAAAGGGTTTAAATAGGGTAAGAAAGTTTGTATGAAAGTTCTTCATTTTTGAAGTTAAATGCATGAAAATTGGTATTTAGTAGTGTATACTTTTTGTCTCAAGCATAACCTCCACGCGGGCGGAGCCGCGAGCAACAGCTAGTAAAAAATAAAACAATACTACTTACAGGTAACAAACAATTGAAATAAAACTTATTTTACAGATTAATTTACATTTAAAGTTTGCCAAGTTAAATTTCAAAGACTTTTTTATTTAATTAAAAATAATGAATATGTATCCGAGATTTGACAAGAATGTAGAAAATAGTTGTTCAATAGCTCTAATATTTTCATAGGAGGTTTAAAATGGCACCGTAACTTAATTTTTTTACTAAAAATAATTTGAAATAACGATGAAGACGATAATAATATCAACTAATATCAATTTTTTTTAATGCTTTTATAGCTAAAACGTCTTAAAAACAGAGCTAATGAAATGTGTCATAATATACAGAAACTTTTTAAAGTAATGAGACGAGTAATCTACTCTTGCTATAAATTTAAAGTCGTATCGTCGTCGTACTTATACAGCTCTAGAATGAAAAAATCGCTATTAAGCATTGTAATAAGCTTGAATATTCTCACATTACAAGAGCATTAAACGTTACAAAAATTACAAACGCGTGAAACTATTCTCATATGAGCAAACCTTGACTATACTTTGTAAAATGTTGCCGACCCGTGTTAGCTTGATTGATGACCTCGAACTTTGTAAGTTCAGAGTATTATGTACACTTGATTAGCGAACAGGGAAACGTACGTGTTTAGCATTTTTATATAGTTTACTAGAAGACTTTGTTCTTTTTAATTACGTGCGTTGAGTACTATGAGGTACTAAGGTGGAGTTTTTAGGATATGCCTAAAATCTTGGTAATGTTACATGCGTTGTTCAACAGTGAAGTTTTAAATGTATATGTATGTGAACCAGATAAAAACAAATCATATAATTTTAAAGTTAGTTTTAACTTAAAATAGTAAATGTAATTATTATTTATGATTATTTAATATAAGTTGGTGCATGTAATGGAACGTAAAAATAAATTAAGATGGCTGATGGTCAGAAAAAAGGTGTTAAGGTGCAAGTTGTAAGTAACAGGTGTCCGTAATAATAAGATTATGTACCTAAGTTGTTTAAGGTGCTCAATGCCGAAATCTTCCCTTAATCCCACGTGTGTATTGGCATGTGTTGCAATGAATAATGTTGCTTTTGTTTTTATTATCATATTACAACTAACTCTAAAAATACTAGTTTGTAATTAATGGTTTTATTATTATATATTTCTATTATATATTGTATATTGCTTATTCAACAGTATTGCGTAATAATTAACATCAAGTACTTAAGTAACTACGGGTGTAACAAAAATAAATTGACAAGATATATAACAAATTATAGAAATAACAATAAAGAAGAAATGACATATGTGACTGAAACACATTCGTTAAATACTATAATCGTAAAAATGAATGATACAAAAACTCCCGCACGATCTTAATATTAAGCAATTAAATTGAGAACATAATTAAAATTATAACTTGGAACTTGGAACAGTTGTAATTGCGCATGCGTTACAACCGCTGTGCTGAGGTCTCGGGTTCGATCCCCGGGTCGGGTAAAGTGATATTGGGTTTTTCTATCTAGAAATTCTCAGTATATAGCCCGGAGTCTGGAGTATGTATGTAACTTGGAACTCTGAACTCTTAGACTTGCGATGGTGTTTATTTACAATAGAACTCAAAGAGGTAACACCACTAGCATTTTTCATTTCTTTTTAATTAGTAATCATGCCTATTCCATCCATTCCATACTAGTTGGTGTCAATCCATTGCGATAAAAAAATGTGAAGATGTTGTTCTTGATTCAGAAATTAATGTAGATATAAATTGAATTGAGCAGTTTTTAGTGTAGCGACAAAACTAACCACGCAAGTGCAACTTTAGACAAAGCCTAGGAAAAACATAAAGCCATAACCAACACTGCATAAGGCGCAAAAAACATGGCTAATAAAACTGGCCTTAAAAAGTTTTACCAAAAATCTGATCACCGTCATTATTTCTTTGCTTTGTTACGTACTATGAAGTAAGTTTTATAGACATTGGCAAAAGGGGACCGAATGGAATCTCGTTGCAGGATGTTGAAAAAGTAACCACACGTCGGGCATCCAGCGAGACCGTTGTATATTCAGAAAAACGACATGTTCTATAGTGAATCATGGTCTAAGAGATGTTTTGTTCGAAACGCAATTATCTGAAACAGGAATTTATAAAATATTACAGTTACAAAAGAGTAATTATATAAATCAGTTTGACAATCAAAAAAAGTAAATTTAGGTATTTTTTTTCATTTTTTAGATAGAAATGGTAATAGTTGGATGTCATAAACCTTAGTAATACGATATCCGAAGCATAAAATGATATGAGAAAATAATTAAACAACCATTATTATTCCAGTTCAGTAGCGAAATCAAATGTAAATTTAATAATAAAATTTAAATATTTTTACCATCAAGAATATGTATTGAAGTTTCCAAAACACCTGGTCACCTTACGTCTAAAATCGTTTCCTTTAATAAAGTTCAGGTTTGAAATAGGTGCGTTGGTGGTGCCATAACAGGGAGATCCCACAGGAAATAACCGGGCATGTCTCATCGGGAGCAGGGATATTCGCGACTTAAGAAGCTTCGCCGCTAACACCTTTTATTATTTTTATATGTTATTATAAAAATATAACCCCTTTGTTCTGGAGGGTCTGTTTTACTGCCCGCGTTGTAAAGATCAATTAACTGGGTATGATGGAAGTAGTAAATGATGTGATCTTTGCTAGCTGTATTGGTGAAGCGGGTTCTAATCGTTGCTGCATTGCATTACATTGCAATTATGCTTGTTGGTGGCAAAAAAAAATTGTCTGAATAGAAACTATTTAATTATTGCACAGAAGCAGCAATAGCCTAGTTGGTTGTGTTTTCATTGTTTATTATCGCTTGCTTTAACGGTGAGGAAACCTGCAACCTGAGAATTCTCATAAGAATTTCGAAGGTATGTGAAGTCTACCAACCCGCATTAGGCCAGCGTGGTGGACTAAAGCCTAGCCCCTCTTGGTAGTAGAGAAGGCCCGTGCCCAGCAGTGGGACAATGTTTAATAAAGGGCTAGTATTATTATTTACAGAAGTGTATAAAAAGTATTATTATTTACATGCATAGTAAATTCGTTTACTGCAACTTAGATTGGAAGCTAATCATGCCAATTAAGTATACTACTATAAAACTTACCTTCTGATTCATATACTAAATTATTTTATGGATATTCTGTATTTATAATGTAAATGCTGGCTGTATTCCGAATAAATAAAAAAAATATAGGACGTAATTTTTTCCTTTTTTCACTTAGCAACGGCGTAACGGATCGTTATGATTCATCATGAAGAGTAAGTAGAACACGTTAGAAGATATAGTTGTACGGAAACAGATATCAAAAGTATTTTGTTGATATTATGTACACCTACTTCAATATTATATTATTATTGGTAATAGGGGTAATGTGGACAAACAAAAATTCACCAACTACTTAAAGTTACTAACATCTTTAAAAGGAGATAAGATTGTGATGTCCACATTCCCGTGTAGTACAAGGTTGCCGCCCGCAGAAAAGAATATTAGGTATAAGTTAAATTTAAGTATTGACACCCTTGTTAATAATTGTAACAAGGTAGAACTTTTAGACATTAATACTTACTCTAGTAAGTATAACATTAAAAATAATTTATATAGCAAATTTATAAAAAGACTTATAGCAAAATCGCTATATCCTTATTTTTTTGACAAAGCCAAGGTATTGGCTATTCAAGTTGCTTCTATTGAGCAGCCTATTCTTGACATAGAGGATAATACTAGTGTATCTATCCCAAATAATTCAAATAATTTAAATTAGTTCAAAAGACAATAGAGGACACCTCTTGCATTGATAATAAAAACAGGAATATTGACATATTAATTAAGAATAATAGTCAAAATAATAATTTAATAAATATAAATTCCACTCTACCTGCTTTTCAGAATAAGTTTATCACTAAAGGTAACAATATCTTAAACCTAGTTCATCAGAATAGTCAGGGTATACTAGGTAAAGAATTACAGATGGAATTGTTTATGGGTTGTAAGGATGTTGACATCCTTTGTTTAACAGAAAATTGGCTCAGATCTGAACAGCTCATGTTCAATTTTAATAATTATACAATTGGTAGCCATTTTTGTAGACAAAATGCAATACGTGGAGGCTCACTTATAATATTAAATAAAAAACTTAAATTTAAAGAACGGAAGGACATAGTGAGTCTCTCGGTGGAGCAGACTGCAGAAATATCGTGTATTGAACTGGAGCAGCTCATTGTTATCAGTGTATACAGGCCACCCACCTCATCATATGAAAATTTTGAATATGTACTTGAAGAAACATTGAATAAATTGAATAAATCGAATAAGAGATTGCTTGTTTGTGGAGACTTTAATATAAATTTACTAGAAAATAATTCCTTATCAGTAAAACTAAAAAGTTTTTTTATGTCATTTGATTTAGTGCACTTGTTTTCAGAGCCAACTAGAATAACTAGTACAAGTGCAACCTGTATAGATAATATCTTTACAGATATAGTACCATTTAATAAACAAATTATTAATAATCTTGACTCTGATCACTGTGGGCAATTAATCTCATTTAGTAGTAAATTCCAGATGACATCAAATAAAAAACACACTGTTATACCAGTAACAAAGACCCGCTTAGAGAAATTTAAATGTAAATTAAATAACACATTTAACATTACATTAAATAATAATAATCCTAATATATTATATAATTCTTTCTTTAGCACCTTCTGTGAGGAGTTTAAATCAGTTTTTACATCGAAATCGGTTTCTACAGGCAAGAATTGCACTTTCAGCGATTGGGCCACTATAGGAATTCATATTAGTAGAAGGAAATTATATGATCTCTATCATCAAAGATCATATAATCATAATAGTGATTTTATTGATTATGTTAAGAATTATTCAAAAATTTTTAAAAGAGTATGTCATTGTGCCAAATCAATTCACATAAGTGACTTAATAAAAAGCTCTAAAAATAAAATTAAAACGACATGGACTGTAATTAGCAAAGAAACTGGAAAAGCTAAACTTCGTGACACCGATTTTAGCTTAAAAATTGATGATAAAATCATTAATTCTGATATAGATGTAGCTAGGGCATTTGAAACTTTTTTCACTGATATTCCAGTTTCTACCACAAAAAATTTAAATTCGTCGTCAACCACAGCAGAAAAATTATTACTAGAAAATGTTACAAGGTGTAAAGATTCATTTGAATTCCAATGTGTTAATAGTACGGACGTTATAAAAGTTGTAAGAGCAATTAATGTTAAGAATACATGTGATCTATGGGGAATATCTACAAAAATTTTAAATTTTGTTATCCCTGTTATAGCTCCCCAGCTAGCTGTAATATTTAATTCCTGTATTAATAGTGGTATATTTCCTGATAAGTTGAAAATGAGTAAAATTATTCCTCTTTTTAAAACGGGTAGTACAGCTGACCCCAATAATTATAGACCTATTTCTGTGCTACCTTCGGTAAGCAAAATTTTTGAGAAGCTTATGTTAATGCAAATGCAAAAATATTTTTCTCGGAATAACATGTTGCATCATAAACAATTTGGCTTTACAAGGGGTCGCTCCACCACTGATGCTGGTGTTGAGCTACTAACTAATATCTTTGATGCTTGGGAGGATTCACGGGATGCTTTGGGTGTGTTCTGTGATCTATCTAAAGCCTTTGATTGTGTACACCATGACACACTTGTCACGAAATTGAGTCACTATGGAATTAATGGTATTGCTCTTAAGTTATTTAAGTCATATTTAAGTAATAGGGTTCAAAGTGTAGACGTCAATGGAAAATTATCTCCTGGGTCTGTTCTTACCATGGGAGTTCCACAGGGCTCGATTCTTGGACCCTTTCTATTCTTAGTTTATATAAATGACTTACCTTATTGCATAAGGGACAACTGTGAGGTAGTGTTGTTTGCAGATGATACTTCTTTAATATTCAAAGTAAGCCGACATAATTCTGTTCTTGACGATGTAAACAACACGCTCGCAAAAATAGTACATTGGTTTAGCGTTAATAATTTACTATTGAATAGTCAGAAAACCAAATGTATTCGATTTTTAACACCTAATGTCAAAAAGATCGACGCCAATATTTATATGAATGGGGATAAATTGAGTCTTGTGGAGACAACCAAGTTTTTGGGCATAACATTAGATCCCAAACTTCAATGGGGATCTCACATATCTGTATTGTCCAAAAAATTAAGTGCCGCAGCTTATGCTGTGAGTAAAATACGCCAATTGACCGACGCTGATACGGCTAGGTTGGTCTATTTTGCGTATTTCCATAGTTTGATGTGCTACGGGATTCTACTATGGGGTGGTGCTGCTGACATCAATATCATCTTTACTCTCCAAAAATGTCTCTCTTTCATAAATGATGTTAGTTCTTGTTTTAAGCACTCAAAATTCCTTCTCTATGCCGACGATATGAAAATATATAGAACAATAAAAAATATTAATGACTGTCGTTTATTGCAAATCGACTTGGACACTTTTGAACTTTATTGTAAAGTAAATAAATTAGACCTCAATGTTACCAAATGTTCTTCTATAACCTTTACAAGAAAATCGAGTTTCACCAAAAGCAAGTACGTTTTGAAAGGTCTTCCACTTATGCAGGTTGATACTATACGTGATCTAGGTATTACACATGATTCTAAGTTAACTTATGGGAAACATGTGGAACATATCGCTAATCAAGCTAATAAAGCATTGGGTTTTGTAATCAGATCAAGCTCCCCATTCACTAATATCAAAGCAATTAAAATTTTGTACTGTTCACTGGTGCGCAGTATCCTAGAGTATTGTACACAGGTATGGAATCCGAGATATGACATCTATATTAATAGACTTGAATCAATTCAACGAAGGTTTTTAAAATATCTACAATTCAAATGTCACGGTTATGATGCAAATTATGAGGAAAGGTGTCGCAGGCACCATTTTCTCCCACTTTTTGAAAGGAGAAAGACAGCGGATATTGCGTTATTAGTTAAAATCTCTCAAAACTTATTAGACTCTCCGCATCTTCTATCTAAAATTAATTTAAAAGTCCCGAATAGATCTGTAAGACATCCCGTATGTTTAGCAACTCCACATTGTTCCACAAGCTATAGACAGAATGCATTTTTCATTCGAGCTGCAAATGCACTAAATACAGTAGTAGAACACTCCGGCCTTGATTTATTTAATTCGAAACCTTATCTATTTAAAAAGACTGTGACTAGGTCTTGGTTCTCAAAATGCTAAGCAATTTTATTATTAGATATATTTTATATTTGTATGTTGTATTGTGCGTGTACTTTATTTTATATTCATTGTGTATATCTCAAAATGTTATATTTGATTTTTATCTGTGGAAACATATAATTGGTGTATAGTTTTTGTTTAGTTGTATCTTTTGTAACACTGTTTGTTTCCTTAAAATAAATAAATAAATAAATAAATAAATAAAGCGAGCTATAAGATCTATCTACTCGCTAAATTCTAGGAGTTCTTTGAGAGAAAAATTCAAGGAAATTAATATAATGACAGTAGCATCACAATTTATATTCGCTAATTTAATGTATGTTCATAAGAATATACAACAATTTCCAAAAATTTGTGATGTCCATAGTGTAAATACTAGAAATAAAAATAGTCTTGTTAGTTATAAAACAAGACTCCACAAAATCGGCAACTCTTTCAAGGGGCTTTGTATACGCTTCTACAATAAGGTTCCCAATCATATTAAAGAACTTAATGAAAGATGCTTTAAAGCTACTATCAAGCGAAAACTAAGTAATAAAGCCTATTACAAAATTTCTGAATATTTAGATGACCGAAAGGCTTGGGAATAAGTTATCCTATTACTTAGAAGTTAGTCATTAACTTATTATTGGGAACTTTATATGTTTATATAAGAGTTATATATATTAAGTTATGCCAATATTTTATTTGCTTAACATTGCGAACTTATATGCCTTACATGACTTTACTTGATATTATTGTCTTAGTATTTAATTGTTGTATTTAGTCTGGGTATGTCATGCTCGCTAAAGTGTCTGTGCTTGCTGCGGCGCCATGTGCCAGGTCGGTCTCTTCCCTGTAACATGGTTGAGGAGGCCGATGGCTGACACATGCGTCACTACTCGTGATCGGGTGCGGCTCGTGTGGACTGGTCTGCTCAGACTATTTCAGTAAGGACCAACTGCTTTAAGAAATCGAGATTTCACTCTCACGATGGTCATGTGCGGCACTAGGTGCTGTAATGAGTTTTATTCCACAATCTTGCAATAAGGCAGCTTAACACACATTGAGCTGCTCTAATCTAATGTAATTAAATTAAAATTGTATAATAATTGTATTACCAAATATTGTTAACCAATGTTGAAAAAGAGCAACGCTAAAGTTTCTTGCCCGTTCTTCTCTAGCGAAACTGCATTCCGAACTGGCGGTAGAGTAAAAAATTGACTGAATCTAAATAATGTATAACATTTCATGGATTCAATAAATATTTGATTTTGATTTTGATTTTGAATAAAAAACAAATTTTGCCCTCGATTTTTCTGAGATCCCATCATCAGATCCTGAGTTGGTGCCAATGGAACCACCTGGGAAGTATATTCTTTTAAACAAAAAATAATTTCTCAAATCGGTCCAGGCGTCTTTGAGTAATCGAGGAACATACATAAAAAAAGGATTCCGACGAATTGTGAAGTCTTTTTTGAAGTCGGTTAAAAATGCACCTACAAAGGACTACAGTCTCGAAAGTCAACACACAGACCTGGAACATATGTGGATCACATAAATATTACTTATCGGGGTACAGGGTTTAAATCTGTAATCGCTTTTTTCACTTCCAGTTGACTTCTCCGGTACGCGATGGAGGATGTCGGGATACTCACTAAAATAAATATGACGTTGTGTTTTATATCAGAATATACTTATAATATACTTGGACACGGCAGCAGCTCTCATTTACTTAAATTAGGTTAATTTTCTTGCATATTATTAATACCTAATTATAAAATCATAAAACAACATTTAATTCTTAACGAATTAACGCGATATTAACATTTCATCTGAATATGAGTAATATCTTAGTGAATTTTCTTAGCTCTTACTCAACAACTCGTACGACTAAATTACTTTTTAAACTCAACATAAAACGCTCATACGTAAGAATTCATTCCGTGCGTCCATGGCACTTATTCAAAAGAAATTGAGGTTATTTCACTCACTGCGAGTTCTCAGTAGACGACTGGAATCGTAAAAAGCGGATTATAGTCAGTGAGCTCGCGTGCTAGATAGAATTCGTGAGAATAAGCCGAGTCGGCAATATGGGCTGCTTTATTTACTCCTGCCCGCTAAGCTGCATATAATGAAAACGCAGTGTCGCGGGGCGTCAAAGGACGACGGCGAGTAAAAATGTCTAGTCATATCGGTGTGAAGTGTCGTGATACTTGTGGTAATAAAGTAAAAAATGAGTATTGTTAGAAAAAACTATGTTCAGTCACATTATTCTAAAGAAAACTGCACGCCAATTAATTGGACTGCAATCGGATTACTTGAACTGGGCACAAACCGATTTGTGTATTTTAATGCAAAACGGCCAAATATCGTACCCTAACTCTAAACTCTAAAAGTTTTTGGAAATTATAGTTTATTTAACACCTAACTGTAAATAACCAGACACTATTCTGCCTATGTTTCATAAAATGTTCGTATTACTAGCCCATGAAATAATATCCTGACATAATATTTTTATTTTCTTTCTCTTTTAAACTAACTAAAGAGGTCAGGACATTATCACGCAATGGTAATTAAAACTAAACAAACAGGATAAATACACGAGTCCGTCAATAGAAATTAAAACTGGTGCATTGATTTTAAGTCGCTTTCACTTCTTTATAAATTTATTTAAGGAAAAACTCTTAAAAGGATAAGTGAAACGTTTTATAAAGCACAGTCAACACTCATATTTACTTAGGGACAATGAAAGTAGATTAGGCGTGTTTCTTTAATTACGAGCTGAATAAAACTGAAAATAAAAAGGTCGACAATTTAGTCGTAATAGAGATAATATAATTTAATACATATACACTCACGCCTGTAATCCCCGAAGGGGTAGGCAGAGGTGTAACCAGTGCACCTACTTTTCTCCGAATTTATTAACGGTCCCATAATGTGATAAGGGGCGAGCCGTTTTTTTAGGCAGACGGGCCATCTGATGTTAAGTAGTCACCGCTGCCCATAGACTTACTAGAAAGTCATCAACATACTGGGCACAATTCCAGACTCCGGGCTGATACTGAGTATTTCTAAATAGAAAAACCTAATATCACTTTACCCGACCCAGGATCGAACCCGAGACCTCAGCACAGCAGTCGTTACGCATGCGCAATTACAACTGCACCACCGAGCAGCCTTAATTTATAGTGTTAATTCTTATCAAAGACAAATTTATTTAATAAAGCTGCTTTATGGCCGTTGATCACGTAGGTTTTATGACGTATTAATAATTTACCATAGACATGCAAATGCAGCTTTAGTACATATTTAATTTTTATGTTAAAATGCCTTGGTGTTTCATGGTGCCTAACATTTAACCAGGTTGAAGCATGTCATATTTTTTGTTCAAGATTGTGAAATATGTAATTAGCGTGCTGCGTTATATTGTAATAATTATCAACATGTTATTTTGTTTACATTTATGTGTGAACATTAATGTACTTATAAATAGTTGTGAATTTATTTTGAGCTGCTTATTCTATGGTTAGTGTATTACAACTATTTTAGGCACGGCATAGTGACCACACAGCACCTGATGGTAAGCGCAGTGCCGTTCAATTATAGTATCGAGTAGCGAGAGACAATCTATCCCCCGTTTCTCAAAACAATCATGCCGACCTGTTTCACACTACGCCATGGGCCAGTAGGAGAAGAAGCCGTCGAGGGTCTAATGTCAGAGTACTCAGAAGGCCCCAAAACGGCGAAACATCGTATCCCAACTCTAGACTACTGACAAAAACCGGATGTACACTAGCTGATCTCGTACACTTGCGTATGCCACTATAGCGGGCTTAAATAATGAATAATAATAATAATACTGTCATATTTATTAGGACCAATAGTGAAAAATACATTTAAATCCTTTGCAGGTATATTTCAATATTCTAGATCATGTCTTTGATGTTTTTTGGTGACATACCTTGACTGACCCGCAATAGCAGGCCCTACAGAGAATTTTTAACCGCTTCTACAATAACCATTTTGTATTTGGGGTAAAGTATTAGGCGTATAAATATACAAGAAAAATGTAACAACATTTTAATCATATAATCTGACTATAATCTATCTCTGTGCCAAATTTCATCCGTCCAGCCTTTGTAGCGTGATTGAGTAACAAAGATCCATCCAAACATTCGCATTTCTAGCAATAATTGGTAGGATTATTTATTTAATTAATTTATTCATCATTTCAAATATAATATAACAATTATATAATTATAAAATAATAATTATCTGATTTTTCTAAAGTTACGTGTGTATTAAATGTTAATTATCGCTAGGTTTACCGGTGAAGGAAAACATCGTGAGGAAGCCTGCATATGTGAGTAAGAATTTCGAAGGCATGTGAAGTCTACCAACCCGCACTAGGCCAGCGTGGTGGACTAAGGCCTAACCCCTCTCATTAGTAGAGGAGGTCCGTGCTCAGTGGGACAATGTTTAATACAGGACTAGTATTATTATTATTATATATAACTGTATAAGGTACAATTTATAAATGCTCAAGATTGTTCCGTCAGCACACTTGGCAGGCTCACGCGGTTGCTTATCCGTACACGTCGCGAGACTTGTCACTTGTCGCACGCGACGTTGACTCCACTATAGCGATATAGCGATACTGTAACCCTATAGGGGTTTTCCTGTTCTTTATTCAAAATGTCTCGCCCTATGCCACTGACTAATTGGACGATATTATATTAGCTCTCACGCTTTGTTTGGACCTTTTCAAATAAGATTAAATAAATACCGAGACCGAGACCGCATGTATATTTTCAATGGAAATTATTGAGAACAATTAACCTATGTTATTTAAAAAAGTCATATTTTAACACAAATAAAATCAAATACAATTAACAATACCATATATTAACTAAAAAAATATATCTAAACTTTTTAATTTTATTAATTTATTTTGAAAGTAAAAAGTATCAACTAACACTGTAAAATCAATAACAGGCAATTCTTACCGGTGTTAATTAAACTTATTATTATTATGCAATGTTAAATGTAATTTCCAATACCGTTGTATAATTACTGTGATTGCTGTTTTTCGTTAAGGAGTATTTTTTTATTTCATGTTACGCTATTAGATCTAATGACAGAACACGAAATAAAATCATCCAAATTTTATGAGACTACATAGCAGACAAAACATTGCGAAATCGAGAATTGAAAAAAAGAATCGAATTAAAAATTATATATACTCCTTATTTTTTACCCGGTTAAAAAATATACCATATCAAATACAGTATGGTTGCCAAGTTTCATTTCCATTACAAAATCTATCTGATAGAGTTATTTCTCCATACAATAAACATAAATATTACTATACGAGACATACAACGCGCCGACAACGAAATATCCCGTCAAGCAATACAATTTTATATTCGCCTATAAATCGGTTGTTCTTATTCCTACGAAGAGCTTCAGGGCATCTATTGCGAGGCGTTTGGCGCATATCAGTTGCCATAAAAATGTTTTATGTTAGTGGCTAATAAATGACATCAGCAAATTCGGTAAGACAATATGAGAGCCGCTGTATGCATCCGTTTCTCCATTTGTATTTCTCCCCTAGCAATCATTGTTCCGGCTAAGAATGAGGGCGCCGCTTTGTCGTTTCTTCTGATGCACATTGATTTATCGTTGCTAGATATGTCGGGTCAGTTGAATGAGTGTAAATCATGTTACATTCCATAGTCGTTCATTCTTCATAAAATAATTATTGAGTCAATAAAATGTTATAAAATATTTGACTCTGCAAATCTTACTCTACCGCCAGTTCAGAATACAGTTTGGCTAGTGAAGAACCGGCCAAAAGCATTGCACTTCTTTACCTTCAACGTTTGTCTTCTTTGACATACTAATACTTACACTTGCACACTTTTTAATCATTATGCAATTCTGCACACTCTGTAAGCAGATAATAGACATATAATTCCATAGTCATTTCTTTTTGCCTAGCCTCGGCATGTGACTACACTGCACCTGATAGTAAAAACATATAGAACAATACGCCTAGATAGAGTATGGAATGGCCAGAGATTTATTTATTTTTTCAGAGATTATCTCCCAAAATTATGCCGGCATGTTTAATTGATTCTTCACGCTTTGCTTAAAGGACCAAATATTATAAAAAGAGGAAAAATGTATGCCAACAAACTTATTTCACAACTCTGTCGACGGGACGATACAGAAAAACAAGTTCAAATAGATTCAAATAAAATAAAAGTTTTATGAAATCAGTTAGACAAGGCCGGCAACGCATTTGCAAGCCCTCTGGTGTTGCAGATGTTCATGGGCGGCGGTGATCACTTTCCATCAGGTGAGCCTCCTGCCCGTTTGCCTCCTTTTAACATAAAAAAAAATCAATGCTGTATTGTCGTTTAAATATTATACTTTAACTCATAAAGCCTAAAGCTAAAGACACATTTAAAAGCTTATGTCGTGTTCGCTTTGAAACGTGTTGAGATTTATGGGTCAACTAAAATTAAGAAAATGACAATCAGAAGAGACATAAATCCTTTTTATTCAATCTGCCAGTTCCATCCGTCTATTCGTGTGGAACGTCCTCTAGCTAATATTCCCCTATTTTTGTTAAGTTCTGCCATTGTTTATATCGTAAATGCACGCATAATTGGTTTCGGTATCAACCACGATATAATAAAATGTTCTGTCGCTGTTTGTGAAATTAAATTATATGTTATTCTGTTGGCCACACCACAACATCACATATTTCGATTAAATGTATTGAATATGGAAAATTCGTATAGTAAATTCAAACTTATGTAGATATTTAGTCCGTTACTTAGCATCCAAAATTTTCTGTGTTAAAATGTTGGTTGGCTAAATAATGTATAGCTCCAGACCTATTATGCATTTTATTTATCGATATTTTTTTACCGATAAATCGAACCCTAAGAGCTATTAAGCACTGTCGACAGCGCTCTGTCGTCCGGCGACCAAAACTAAGGCGGCTAGAGCCAGGAGACCAAGCCGAGCGTAGTGACCACTATGTACGTGCCACAGCACAGCAGTACGCTGAATGGTCACCTACATGTCACAGCTACGACAAGCACCTTCTAAACCGTTTTTGATAGTAGTATGTAATTACAATTAGTTTAATACTGTAGTGTTATGTAGGTACAGTCAGCAGCAGAAGTAGCTAAAAAACCAAGGTGTTCATATAGTACTACACACTCAAAGTGACCAAAATGATCTACACACCAAAAGTTTCTAAATGTTGTGATCACTCAATCTGTCAATTATAACTGAGCGCATACATTGTCAAATATTTAGTAGCAAACTGAAGGCCGTTGTTAAGATAAACAATCTGGTATCTAAGCAGATTTTCAGAATAAATTAACAAACACGAATAATAAATCCTATGTATATGTCCTTAGACTCATAATTGCTTGGAATAACATTAGGTACTATAATGCCATGATTTGTCAAATTGATTTATTTTATCAAATACTAGTCAAGTATTGATTTCATTCCTTGTATGACGTCAGTGACGTATCTTTGTTTCGAATTACTTGAATACTATCTAAAGTATATGAAATCAAAATAAAATATATCCACTGATATATTTTCACACGCGTACGATTTATACAAGCGCTCCTTACTCACCTGCCAAATCCAAAGCTAAATAATTATGAATTATATTTTCAAGGTATAGATATCATAGCTTTCATAAATTCGTGGTGTATTATTATAATGTTAACATAATGTAACTTAAGATGTTTTTTTGTAAGATCTAAATAACTATTTAAGATTCTTGTAATGTAGCAATAAATTATCCACATTATTAAAAATGTCATGCATGCCTATGATCGGTATGATTACATTGTATTTTAAATAATTAGTTTAACAATATGTAAATTGAATTAATATGTAATCAATCTGTTGGTGTGCTAAAAAATAAAAATAAAGTGATTCGATTTTGCCTTCTCCGTAAGTAATCTCTACCAGCGGACCCACATGGAATGTATCACTAATTAATCTCAGAAATATTCTTTTGAAGTTAAAAAATATTAAAATTATAAAAAATTGAAATCGCTGTGATTTGAAACTCGATGAAACAAAAATTTAAAATACATCACCACTAAGAGGCAATCACATAAATATAAGTTGGTAAGAAAATGAGATAGAATACATTACACAGTATATTATATTGTAGGTTTATGTATTTTTTTAATGTGTGTTAATACGCGTGTATGCGCCTGCGTATTACAAAGCTTACTCGTAGGTTACTTTTCTGAAGTTTCAAGTTTTTTATGTTAGTATCTGAATGCGTCTTTGCGCATACATATTAAAAAGCTTACTCATAGGCATTGACATATATTCTACCGATACGAATTGTCGTAGAAACAATAATTTCCAAATACCTTTTCCGCTAGCGATCTATATGTACTACGTACTAGATGCGGCGACCTAGAACAAACATTATGTTCCACCGAGTCGCGGTGTATACACTGCGCCGACGTTAGTTTGCTTGATGCGACCTAAGCAAGCGCACCACATTGCATCTTTCAGTGTCGAGTTAATTTTAGTTATTTGTAGCGACATTCCCGAACAAATCTGCCTTAAATTGATTTACAGTGAAACTGTTAACAGTATATAAGGTAAATAACATAATTTCATAACGTTGAGAACGTAATATCAATAAATATTATTTAATTTCAATTCTGAATACGGGAAGTCTATATTTCACAACAAAATCATAACAAGGTCATAACATCACGCTGTGACCAATAGGAGCGGAGCAGCAATGAAAAATGTTGCAAAAACGGGGAAAATTTATTCCTTTCAAGAGCTTCCGTTGCGTGCGCTGCGTAAATGGTTAAAGTTACGTAACAATCATGTATCACGGAATTGTTCCTCTAAAGAATACCTCATAAGTTTAACCTCACTTTGCCCCTTTCAGGGATGATTTTTCAAAAACGTTGAAACACGTATTTCCTACCAAAAGCCTTAATAAGAATTTTCAGATCCCTAACTTGAGGAATGATAGATTTCCCATACAAATATTAAACTCTTATTTGACCCCTTTCAATATTGTGTTTTGAGAAAAAAAATATCCTATGTCCTTCTACAGGATATAATCTATCTCCTTGCCAAATTTCATCACAAACAAACAAACGGACGGACGCATGGACTGACGGACTGACGGACTGACGGACTGACTGACTCACTCTCTCACTATTTAACTTCGTGTAAAAATGTGAAACTCGTATTTCTTTATTTCCTACCAAAAGCCTAAATATGAATTTACAGACCCCTAAGTCGAGGAATTATATATTTCCCATACAAATTTTGACCTCCTATTTGACCCCTTTCAAGGTTGTTTTTTGAAAAAAAGATAGCCTATGTCCTTCTCCAGGATATAATCTATTCCCTTACCAAATTTCATTACAATCCGTTCAGCCGTTTAGTCGTGAAGAGGTAACAAACAAACAAACAGAGTTACTTTCGCTATTATAGTATTAGTATGGATTATTACTAGCCCTGTATTGAACATTGTCCCACTGCTGGGCACGGGCTTCCTCTGCTATTGAGAGGGGTTAGGCCTTAGCCCAGCAGGCTGGCCTAATGTGGGATCTATCGTAGTCTATAGTTATTACAGTAGATTTATTGTCATTTTTGGAAGTGTTTTTACAATAACGCTGTATGCGTCCTGACATTTCTACAAGCGGGCACTTACTCCTTTAAAAAAGAAAAATACGAATTGTATAAAAATTATGTCGATAAACAATACAAAGAATGTGAAATAATACAATAGTACAATTCATCCATCAAGTGCTTATTTTGCACCCTCTGATCGATTGATCTATGACTGTTAGAAGCGTGATAACTCCGTACCTTTTTGGAGACAAAATTAAGACAAACTAATGGTCAATTTTGTTGTGAAAAATAGACTCTCCCATATTCAGAATTGAAATTAATTAATTATGTCATTTACCTTACATACTGAAACTGCAACTCGATGGAACATTGTGTTTGTTCTGCTCGCCGCATCTAGTACGTAGTACATATAGATCGCTGCTCATAGGTAAATTGACTTTTGTTTTATTAATAATATTTTACGTTTCTAGTTATGTTATAAAAAAGTTATTTAATTCACAAAAAGTACACCGACTTCAATAAAAAACAAATGAAGCGTCACTATAAAATTTGAGGGTTTCCCTTGATTTTTCTGAGATCCCAACATCAGATCCTGACTTGGTGCCAATGGGACCACCTGGAAAGTATACCCTTTTAAACAAAAAAAGAATTTCTCGAATCGGTCCAGGCGTCTTCGAGTAATCAGGTAACATACATAAAAAAAAGATTCCGTGGAATTGTTAACCTCCTCCTTTTTTGAGGTCGGTTAAAAACGATATCACTTTCAGTTAGAATAGTTAGGGATTACAATGCCAGTTTAAATTGTTTAAAAAACTGAGGTGACAGCTATGTATTTCATAATTACCCCCACTTGACATATACTACACTATCCAATAAATTATAAAAAAATATACTACATGTAAGTTAAATATCACAATTCAACAATGTGATAGCATGAAATGCCGCTGCGTAATAGAAGTTAAAAAAAGGTTATTGTATTTACATACATTTTGTATGGAAAATCTTTTCACGCTCTGGGAAAGTACTTACAATTAATATTAAGGGCTATAAATAATTTCTAGGGAATTATTTTTACGATATATCGAATCAAATTTTAGATGGGGAGTCATAAAAATAGTCGAAAAAACACTATATTATTATATATAAGATATACAAGGTTAGTCAGAAAGGTTTATTAAGCCGTGGCCATAAAGTTTCGGTGACAAGGATTACAATCGTGAATATCTCATCGCTTAAAAGCAATATTTTTATGTTCATGCAAAAATCAAATATTATTTATTTTTATTTTAAATACGCACAACCCTGTACGTATATGTTAGAGAATTTAGTCAATTCCTACTGTGAAGATTTGTTTACAAATATTTGAAAATCGAGTGTGTAGATCATTTTGACGCAATGGATGCTCACGATATTTTGACTACTTTTGTTGTGTAGATGTTATTGATTTTCTTGGGTGTATAGAATTATTTGAACACATTATGTGCTCATATATATCTGCTGCTGACTGTACCTACTGATTATGCTGTGCCTACATGTAAAAGGTTATAAACATACAGCAATCATGTCACCTGATTAGTAAGATTATGCATGCTAAATTGTTTGTAACCAGTTATGTAGACCAAAAAAAAAAAAAAAAATAAAAAAAAAAAAGCAAGTGCCATTACTTTTAGTTTTAATTATAATAAAATTGATAATTGTCTCATGGTATGTGCGTGTTGTTAGCTGTGCTAATCGTTTTTCTTTCTTTCTTTCTTCTAGTGTTTCTTGTACATTCGTGGAGAATAGACATCGAAGAAAATGCAATAGTAGTGTTAAGAGTAATAGTGTTGGGTACATCCTTTGTTGTAAGAATGGAGATAATATGTTAGAAAGCAATGTTTAAAATATTTTAGAATTTGATTAGATTGGATTTATTACCGATTCGAATATTGGTCACTGGATAAATCCAAAATAGCTTTTAGGAATTGTATTTCTCATATAAATTTCTCTGTATCGAAAGATTGAGCCATTTATGGGCGCGACGTCCGTGTCACGTCGTCTCTACAGTTGCTCACAGTGTGAACTATTTTTAGTTGCCAATGCGAGGCGAGTCGCCGAGTCTCCCGGGCGACCAGCGACTAAGTGCGAATATACCTATATTAAACTATAGAAAATCACAGGCGCCATCGACCGAGTTGCCGGCGACCAGTCGACAGTGCATAATAGCTCTAAATGTTAGTCTAAGATTATAAATCTATAACCTCAAACCACGTTCAAATGTGCTCAGTGGTTGTAGAGATTGAAGTAGACAAACGAAATCTGTTTACGATGCATTCATTGCATAACGTGTATATACAGAGGTGGTAGATTACAATGATATACGAAAATAATTGATTTTAATCTGTATATATAAAAGAAGAAACTGACTGACTGATCGATCAACGCACAGCCAAAACGGCTGGTGTTAGAGACTTAAAATTTTGACAGGAGGTATCTTTTATGACGTAAGCATCCACTAAGGAAGGGTTTTTTGAAATACCACCCCTAAGGGGGTAAAATAGGGTATGATAGTTTGTATGAAAATGCGTCATTTTTGAAGTCAAACGCATGGAAATTTGTATTTTATATTGTATACTATTTACGGCGAAGCCGCGAGCAACAGCTAGTATATCATAAAAACAAAGCAATCAAGTCCCCGCAATCCCGTGCAATGACTAAATATACAGAGCTAGAGTATCCCGTGAAAAAGTGTTTTTCTTGTTTTATTGATACAGCCACTTAAAACTGATAATTCACTATCTAAATTAAACGTTTGTGTATCTACCTAACGTGTTTATTTAAATACTTTAAATAAATATAGGTGAGCGGCTACCCTAGACCATCGCACAGTAAGGTATTTTCCCTGGGGATAGATGGGAAATAGATAAAGGTCTTGAGAACTCTCGGATTTCCATTGCTATTTTAAATTTAACTGAGTATAGTCAAGAGGCTGTAATTTTTAGGGTAGACCAATGGCATCCAAGTTAAGTGGTGTACACCAGTGCCTTAAGTACTTAAGTATAAATTCGGCACTGGTGTACATAAAATGAAAGAAAGAAAAGAATTATATTTAGAAAAACTTGCGACCAGCAGCAAGCATAAATGTTATACAACAAAATAAAAATGATAAAACAATAAAAGATACACAGCAGCTTATCCACAATTTTTCTATGTAGTTATATATTCATAAGAAGGATTGAGAAACATCGAACGAAAACACTGCCCATATATATACGACTGGATTCTATGATCCTACAAATGCAACGGTAGACAATTCAACCATCCCTTTTCCAAATGTATTGTTGACGTCTCCCTATCCTTTATGATATTGGTTTCTCACTTTAGCAAAAGTTATTGTTCTAAGGCCACATATCATTATTCAAAGTCGTATGTTATGAGTACTGTGAGTGAGCACTTACCATAAATGGGGTGGATAGAACTGTTGTTCGCTAGATTATCAATCATTATTTCTGTCATTGGATTATAAAACTTTGGTTTTATCTTTATATATATAATTCTACTGTACGTGTGTATGTCACCGAACTCCTCTTAAACGGCTGTACCGATTTGAATGAATTTTTTTGGATGCGTTTGGGTGGCGCCCTGGATTGTTTAGATTCACAAATCAGCCCGGAAGATGGCGCTGCAGTCGGTGTGGCGCTGCTTTTTCGGCCAAGACGATGTCTGCCGGGCCCGCTAGTCTTTATATATATAATTCTTCTGTACGTGTGTATGTCACTGAACTCGTCCTAAACTGTTGGACCGATTTGAAGGAATTTTATTGTTTGCGTTTGGGTGGCGCCCTGGGTGGTTTATATTAACAAATCAGCCCGGCAGATGGCGCTGCAGTCGGTGTGGCGCTGCTTTTCCGGGCAAGACGATGTCTGCCGGGTCCGCTAGTTTGATATATATGTTTTATACTGGTAATATAGGTTCATACTGGCTGTTAGTGTATTGTTACAGAATTAAAAAAAACCTTGAATTCCTTCCTGGATTTTTTCCGTCCGCCCCCTGATCATGAAGGTTGTAAAGCTTTCGAAACGTCGATTAAAAGTTCAATAAACCGCAATAGAGTCCGTAAAATTAGTTTCATTTCAATGTATAATATTCGCGTAAACTTATGAAACCATTAAAAAAATCCTACTAAATGTTTGTGGATTGTCAGAGTAATGAACCTCATCTAACATTTTAGGTTAGCATTTTTAATGAGATTAACTTAACGTCTTTTTTAGAGATTTGATTTGAGCTCAGCCTTTCCTCATTATAAAGTCGTGGTTTAGTTACGCAAGTGGAATAAACCAAGAGCTAAATATCTTGGATTGACGGGATTTTACTTATTTAATCAGTCGAGAATTTGCATGTAATATACAAAATGTACTGAAAAAAACAAAAGTACAAAATAGACAGCACATGTGTGGCACAAGGCAGCGACAGATAGTTGAAACAAGTTGATTTGAAACATCTGAAGTAAGTCCCATGAACAAAATAAAAAAAACTGTAAAAGACGCACACATACAACCGAAAACTTTTGTGATGATTGATTCAGTGTTGCCCAAAAACGAATTGCCCAACAGCAGTTCAATTTATAAAGTTCAAACACATCTAGTTGAAGGTTTAGTCTTCAGGAAATAAATTTATTTTATTGTACATGTTTCGAAACTTGTTAAATTAAGTAAGTTTTCCTAGAAAGGGATTGTATGTAGAAAAACGTCCTTCGTCCTCGTTCGTAATTTGAAAAACTAGCCCTAGTAACACACCTAGGACATTGGTAGATCAATTCTTGAAATTACAAAAATCCTAAATATAATTCTGATCTAAAATCAGTGTCTAAAATATCAGAATTCGGTCTCAATCAATTGACATTGTATTCAATTGAGATTAAAATATATCGAAATTTAAATGTGGATTAAATGAAAATTTAAATGGATAACAATAATAAATAAATAACACCCAATAGTCAGACATATAGGCCTGATCCAACACGTATCTTATGGGTCTTGTGTCGTGGGTATCAAGGACTATGAGAGACTTTCCGTCTCAAAACACCCAGACACCGGACACAAATACCTGTCTAACACAAACATTTGTCCCGGTGTGGGAATCAAACCCACGGCCTCACGTTTCACAGCCGGCTACTCGCCAACTGCACCACAGAGGCTGTCTGAAACATGAATACCAATTTTTTTTTTCTTTTTAGTTATTACAGAAAGTGGTTATTTTCTGCCCCAAAATACCATTTTCAGTAGGTACTCATTATTTTATATTAGAATGAAAAAAAACAGTAGGTACAACAACTAACATCGAAACAAGTACTTAAAATAGTATAAATTTCTTGAAACAAAATGTCAGAAGGAACACAGTTAAACTTAGGTATATACAAATGACTAGTATTCTCTTATCTTGTGCGCTAACGTGGCAGCTTCCGGTTTCCCACTTAACCCTACCTATTTTATGTTTTTCTCTCGCATTTTCCCTGTATTACAGTTAGCACCTGATCCTACCAGTCCAATGGGGATTGGTGTTCCGCCGTTGTGGTAGACAGAAATTAATCTATATTACACATTTGTGTTGCGGTTTACTTTAAAATTACCGGATCATAATTTTTAAATTAATTATAACATTAAAATATTGCTCAACTAATAAATAATTCAAATGTCTATATTATTTACGTGCAAAATATATAACAATGATTTATTTGTTACGCAAAGCGTAGAGATTACTTCGAGTTTCGAGAAATTTCTGAAAAGCCTGGCCTTATCAAGAACTTTTCTTCCAATATAATTTCTGGAAGAGTTATTAACAGTTATTATTATTATCGTCAATATTATAAATACGAATGTTAAAATAAGGACATTATTTAGTCTGATGTAAAATTTAAAATAAATATAAATAACATTTTAAAGAATATTAAAAAAATAAAATTATTTTTAAAAATACAAATTCTATACACATTGTCTTAAGCAGTGTCATAAAATCCAAAAATAGTGAGACAGCTACACTTTCAACGTTTAGAATAATAAATATAAAAAAAAAACTATAAATTCTGCATCTTGGACGCTTGCAACCTCCACGTCATTTGGTTTTTTAGGATGCGGTCGACACTTAAATCATTAAGGTTATTCGCGATGGGTACAGCCGTAAAATAAGAGATAGATTTATACATTCTTGAGATAAGCTATAGTGAATTATAATAGATTTAAAAATACACAAATATAACGATATTCATTCACACTGAAAGCATTTATGTATTGAATAATGTACGTTTAAAAATGATCTACACATCCAACTTGGGTTTGGTAAAAGCTTTTTAAGATTTATAATGCAGAAATGTAAGAGTAAATATTTAATTTATCAATTTCATTTCATTCGATATGCTTAGTAAAACGCAAAAGAATCATAATATAAGGGAGCGCATACGTGATAAAAATTCGTTGCACATCCCAAAAAATCTCTTAGTAAAATATCGGAGATTCTATCCCCAATGTTTACTTTTGGTGTTTAAGCTGCATCTAATGAAATCCCTTGTCGGTGTGTCTTTGCACTGAAATATACGACGCTTTTACAATCTTGATACTGGCACTTGAGTAATATTATGCTGACAGACATATAAGCGTGTTGGTAGAATAACAATTTGTATCATTTACTAAGAGCTTCGTTTAAGAAATTAAATTATAGATATAGTACAGTGTTAATACGATTGCCAATTTATGACAGGTACGTGTATAATTGTTGTAGCAGAGGACAGCAAATGAGCGAATGCGTTTTTTTATAGGTCACCATGATTGTGTTGAGTAGCAAGGGGTAAAAATGTTTCTCGCTACTTGATAATCTAATGCGACGGCACTGCGCTTACCATCGGGTGCAGTGTGGTCACGATTGGGTTGGGTTCGATTTCCAAACCAAGACAAATCTTTGTGTGACAGATATTTGTTTCGGGTCTGTGTGTTGTGGGACCGTAGTCCCTTATAGTTCTTCATACCCACGATACAGGTTTAACCTAATGTGGGGTCAGGACTATCTGTTGGGTGTATAATAATAAATAAATATTTTTTTATTTTTTATAGAAATGTTACTTACATAATTAAATAATTAGAACGTAAAATTATTATTGTAATTTCCAAGTATCAACACACCTTCAATGGAGCAGCGAAATGAACACGTAGACTTTATTTTCAGTGTTTGTTCGGTTGCTAGTTTTCTCCCTGCCTTCTTATATTTCGATTCTATTCTGATCACGGAGTGCCTAATCTCTTATTTACAGTCACTTGTCCCAATTTTATTTAGTTCACAAATGTATCAGTTGATCTCTCATCTATTCATGCGTAATCTGGATTCCTATCTTAATTTGAACATTTATATACACAAGAGTTTCTGATTTGAGCATTCCATTACTTTAATTCTATTAGTATAGTTTTGAAGTTGACGAGCCAATTTTAGTTTGTCGATATTAGGCAAACAATAGATAAGGGTTATAATTCAATCAGAAATCCCAATTCAAACTTTTGTGTAGCAAAAGGGAGGCTTCTAAGACCGTAGCGGATTGTACATATCTTGAATAAAACCCCCTTCGAATGAACAATGGGACGATTCAGCCTAGTGGACATATAACGGTTGACCAATTTTCTTTTGTGTGAATGGCTACGATTGGAGAATATCAAACGGGGGTACTCAGAACTTCTGATTGAGTTTCTTTTTTTGTGCGAAAAACCATTGATTTTAACCAATTCACTGAGCTGACTCAGACGAGCTAATCTTTCTCTCGAACCCACCGAGTGAAACTATTCGCTTCGTGAATATTCAAGTTCTGAACGTTTTTTTTAGGCAATTTACTATTTGTACGTATCTATAATAGGCTTAGGCTTTGAAGTCCCAAACTACATTGGCGATTTAATTAGTTGCAAGTCTTTAATTGCTTTGACGAAAATTAAAAACGATGTCTTAATTAATAAGCAATACCTACCCCTATTAAAAGATGAATATAAATACAAGTTTGAGTGTAATTGATTAGTCATTTTTGGTTTTTACATGTCTTGGAGACCCCGGGCCTGGGTGATCATGTCTTGACATTGGGAGCCCCGTTTTATGTAAACTCCTTATAACTTTCAAGTCTACATGAATTGATACTTTATCTAACATAATTTAATGGGTGGTGATCAATCCTTGCAAAATATATTTCATGGATTAGCAAGTGCAAAGTAAAACTTATTCTTCTTACAATTTTTTTTGTCTTGATTTTTTATTCAATATCTTTATAAATTGTGTTAGGGAGTGAAGACACACAGAATTATTTTAAACAATACCCTAGCCTGTCGTCGTACGCCTATCTGTTTTATGTTCATAAGTTTTCAATTCTCATGTACCGATCTCCCGACGCCTTTAAGCTTCTTCGGATCATTCATATTTTATCGTAGGGGACAAATTTATCATAGCTAGAATGTTTTTAAGTTGATTTAATGTAAAATTGGGTATTATTTTAGTAAAATCATCTGGTATCATTCGTTCGTTATTTATTTTCTATATTATACATCGCTACAATTTTGAATCCAGGCTTCCTTTATTAATGAGAAGGATAAGGCATTGATAAGTAGGCTAGCCTAATGCTGATTAGTAAGTTCACAAAAAATATTGATATTTAAAGATAATGAAATAAACTATGTCCTCAAGATATTTTTCTTTACCGTAAAAGCAAGTGATTAAAAATGAAAATACACATAATTTCACGAAATCTTTGATGTTTGACCCTCAACGTTGGAAAAGAAATCGCGACATCCATCTAGGAAGTCCGTTCCCTTCTCTTTGAGGCTAAGTTATTTATCTGATATTGCTTGTCGTTATTCAAAGTTACTGAAAAAAATATATTTTTTATAAATATAGATATAAAATGATTTCAATAACAAACGACATGAAACGATTCGTTTCATAAATAAGGTTGAACTATTCCGCTAATTATAATAGACATGCTCCAAATATCAATGCGTTCAAATAAATTCGCTCAAATTGGCTTCTTATAGCCAATTATTTGTGTTTTGTGCCTAAAGAAACAATTCTCTATACGACCTTTCAGATACCATCCGTATGAATTTATGAAGAAATAACTACATATGATTATTCACATTTAGAATATTCGCCGTTGAATTTCCTTCCAATGTTTGTTAGAATAAATAATGAAAGCCAAACATTTCACAATTAATAATCGCAAAGCGTATGATTAATTAATAGCGTGAGAATTATAAAAACGATTATCAATTAATAAATCACCTGAAGCTCTGCGGTGAAATAGATCGGTACTATTCAGGCATTCAATAATTTATTGTTCCAAATGGAAAATCTACGGTACGGAAGCGTCTAATTTTCCAACGCTGTTGCCTGGCTGTGTATTTATTTTCGTGGGCTTTGTTCTTCTATCCGCGAATTAAGGATCCGCGATGCGGCGAATGATTTATATAGGCCGCGCTCATCCCGCTTTATTTACGACTCTCGTTCTACAGAATAATTACAGGGCCGTATAAACGTTTGCAAATGTAAAAAGGGATTACCCTTTAATGATCACTGTGTAATTTGGCGTCGAATTAAAACGCCGCGCGGAAACCTCTGGAGAAAAACTGACTTACGACCAATGTTCTAGAGACAGATGAAAGTATAGCGGTATTACCAAGTTCAATTACATGTTTAATTTAAACTGCGTTCTACACGAAGCTTCGCTTATATATTCTAAGCGAAGCATTCTAAGCAGGCGATGTCGGTATACACTCTTTTTAATGTATAAAATTGAAACCAAACGTAAAGAGTCTTGTATATACAGAAAAACAATTTATATAATAAAATTTACACGCAGCCTGAAAAAGTATAAATATTTTCTACATATACCAACAAAAACAATAGGAGAGTGAAACCCAAACGCTTCTGTTTATGTTTTGCACAAAAAGATAAAAAATGTTGGGTGCCCGCGTTGGCCGCATTCTGCCTCGCAGTGGTCTCCATTGTTACCTCGATCAGGGTCCATTCATGCCTTCCCGGGTAAGCGGGGAGCTTGAAACATCCAAATTAGTCCATTGTGATTTATTTTTCTTGCTATTCGTCTCTGAATAATGTATCCCCAATGTTTAGAAAGTTTAATGTCATGAAAGGGTTTGCTATTTTTTATGCAAATGGGTTTGTATAATATGAAGATCTGATTTCATGTGGTCCAAAATTAGAAAGAAGCATTTGAGTAGCTAGGTACTCCATGGCCTGCTGACCACTAATGCCAACTGAGTGGTGCCCAAGACAGGGCAGAGTTACATTGGTTGTCCGACAACTAGATGAGTTCGAGGATCGTGTTAAGACATTCTTAAGAAGCTAGATACCAACTACCATTACCAACCCGCATTAGGCCAGCGTGGTGGACTAAGGCCTAACCCCTCTCATTAGTAGAGGAGGCCCGTGCCCAGCAGTGGGACAATGTTTAATACAGGGCTAGTATTAGTATTAGTTAAGAAGCTAGATGCCACTGGCTCAGGACCTTTGCAAGTATTATCAGAAATGGCTTAAGGATGAGAAGTGACATATCATAAGCAAGACTAAAGATGATGACATAGCAAATATCAGCGACCAGTGTTTCAAAAACGTCTATACTATGAGCACTGGTTTATTATTAAGAAAAAAAAGGCGAACATGAGTCCTCATCGTGCACCGAGAGTACCGCACCACTACTAAATTACCCAGACTTTAGTCATTATAGACCGATTTTTATTATTTATAGTTTAAGTGTTACTATGCAATCTTCAATGCCAAAATCAATATATTAAAAAAAAATTACTATGTGGAAAACCTCTTAACTTTATAACAACACGTCAAAACCACTCACGTAAAAACCTATCAAAATACATTGACACAGCACGCTTATTTGATGTATTGAAAGAAATTCGTGCAGTTTGCAATTCATAGCGGGCTTCGCGCGTTGAGTGCATTAGCTCTCACAACCAGAGGCGGGCATGTAATCGTATTTGCATTATAAATTTGTTCGTACATCTAATGGCCTCCTGCAACCGCGGGTAAACAAGCCTCTACAACATAGCACTTAGAATGTTGCAAATGATGGGAGTTTATTAACTTTAACTGTATATTTAGGATAGGAAATAAACATGCCTTGTTATTGATTATGTTAGGAACATCAACAAAACTATTCAAGATGTATATTTAAAAGGCCCAAATACAATATTTATAATTTATTAATTGATTTACACACATCTCAGTGCTTAATATTAACACACACGCATGTCAGGATTCACTTTAAGGCTTCTCTTTATAATTAATCTACCAGCATTACCCTTTAAGCTGAACTACGCGGCCATTGAACTGTTTACACGTTAATACACTTACTACCCCCGCGAACGAATCTCCGGGCTATAACCTAGTCTACTTCACAAAACAACTGAACTGCACTTAAGTGAACACTGGAGCGCGGAAGGCACACCGTTTTATATTAAACATTTACTACTCCCACTCTGGTTGTCATTATTAATTACCCCCAACTAGTCTCCTAAATACCTCCGTTATACCTTCGGTATTTCTAATAATAGGAAATATCCTAATAATTATAAGTAGAATGTTAAAGTTTCCTTCTGGGGACATTAAACATTTTGTACGCAGATTATAAACATTGCCACAGAGATTTTAATAGAATACTAACTATTTGTTTCGAATATCAATGACATAGATTATCTTAGTGTACTTTAAATTAATATATCTCGAGTGAGTGAGTGAGCGATGAGTGCAATTTGTACAATAACCGCCACAGAAACTATGTACAAAACATATAGCTAAAATTCGTTCAAATAAATTAATTATAAAATGGATCATTAACGGTAACTGCAGCGCGGAAGGTCATCTTTGCGATGGACCGATCAAATCAAGTCTGTTGTAAGTGAGCCATTACATTAGTGCACTAGAATCCCCACCAACAAAACATGATGAGATATAATGCGGCGAATCGCATCAGCCCCTGATGAAAACACTTCATGATGACCAATACCGCTCAAGAGCGTTATGGAGGAAAAGAAGAATTGCACACACACCTGTATGTGCTACTGAAGTGAAGCGGGGTGAAGCGGAATAAGAATAAAACGGTTATGATGGACTAGCCGGTCTTACGATCCAGCACCCCTCGGCCAGATGATGCCTATCTGGGCTACCGCTGGGCCGAGCCGAGTCAATCAAGCTACTGTTTGGTAGCGACCAATCTGCAGTGGTTATAGTGGTAAACGTGGTTCTTACCAACAAGCTCCTGGCCTTGTCATTCAGACTGAAAAACCTTAAAAGTAGTAATATAAGTATTAAGTTACGAAAAAACAACAAGCAACTCGAAGGTAGAGTCTATCTTTGCATCAGCTTGTTTTACGCGACGTTTTCACTTACTGAATCGACTGATCTATGATCCTGGTAATGCTATGTTAATAATATTGTATAGTAGATGTATGTAGAGGTAAGCCATGCTATTCGCATAGTTCAGAATGTTGGCACAGGGCAGGCTGCGGTCTCCCTCAGTCCGCAGTCATTATGCAAGTGGCCGGTATGATGCTGCCCTCAGAGTGTTGGATTAATATATAATTAATTTATATTTGTGTCTAATAATAAAATACTTCTTGGTAGGTAAAGTATTGTAAATTTAATATAGTTCGATTGTTGTAATAATACAATATAGTTTTTTATGTAATACTTTTTGGTTTTGTTGCTTTTTTCAAATATGTAACGCATTTATGATTTTCATTCTATTCATGGATGGTGAATAACTCGCTTGTTTAAATGCTATCAAAAAGTCTCAAGCAGTTGCACAGTATGGTGTGTAATAAATAGTATTATCTTTTAAATTATTTATATTGGAAATTACTTACATTAATAAGTAAAAATACTTTAAAATTAATTTGGAATGTTTAACATCAAATATTTGTCATGTAAGACCATACTAATAAAACTTAACGACATAAAAAAATAACATTCATAACACGTACATGAAGCAAACATAAAATTCACGCAAGATGTAAGAAAAACACTTCAGTGCAGGGAAGCAAAATCATTAATGCACCCCTATAAGTGGCCCGCCATAAGATAAGTAAGTAAAACAACTTTATTTGATGTACGTCAGACTGTCGCGACGTGTCGTGACGTTTCGTTATGAATAGGGCTGTCTCATTCATAACATGTGTGATATTTATTTGGTACCTACCTACTTAATAAATATTACGCCTCCACCACTGCCAGTTCACCTGTTCAGCTGTTGGACATGTTATATATCAATCCATAACTTACAATTAATAAGAATAATTTTCAATATATTTTTTACGTATATATATATGTCGGGACGTCGGGATAGCCGATCTGCTCCATCTTGCTTATTCGTGAATTTGTATCACGAAATTCCATTGTAGGCGTTAAACTTCAGGAATCGTTTAAATAAGTGGACTATGGCCTTGACTTTACAATATTTTAATAATACAGACATTTAAATAACTTAGACAATTAGGGATTACAATAATAATTAGCGATTTAGAGCCAATGGGTTTACGAATCACACAACGCACTACCGCTGTCAACCAGAGAACTAATTGACCAGCCATTTGCACGTAATGACAGACGCAACTCCATTCGGGGTTACCCGCTCTTAATTACAAATAGTATTTAATCGAATACAAAACCATAATTCCTTAGAAATAATAAAGTTAATGGATAATTCTCAAAATTGACTGATTTTCAATATTCAATAATGTCGCGCTCCGTTACGGCCATTCTGCATCTTCACACGTCCTCGGGTGTTTAGTTTATCTCATCATCTGTGGACAATCATAAAACAGCGCAAATAGACAACTTAACACTCGGTCATTCTGACCACAATATCACACAGAAGAATCACAGTCATTACAGTTTATCGGATAACACGAAACAATTACATGATGACCACACAGATTAATTCCACATAAGTTATTGCCACTGAGGCCCCTTCACAGACCCCGTCATAGTCTCCGTCACACAGTCCCTTTTGCCACATAGGCTCCTCACACAGATCCCCCTCCACACAGATCCCCCTCATATACCTTAAGCGCGGACCGCGGACCCGAGGTCACTCAAGATATATTGAGTAGACAATAACCAGGCTACGGACGCAAGGTATAGACAATAAACCCTGATATTTCTGACCCCTTGCCACACAGGCTCTTGTCACAGTCTTTTGTCAAAGTCTATTGTCACAGTCTTTTGTCACCCATAGTTATTTTACCAAGAGCTTTCGCATTATTCATTTATTTTAACAAGTAAATTAGCCGTACAAATCATCTGTGCCGTTACGTAGACACTTACCAGGGAGCTTATTTGCCAACTTTCTTTAGCTAGAGAGCACTAAGCATTGGAATTATAACAAAATGAAAACATCTCACCAGGTTCAATCGTTAGGTCATAAGTTGCTTGCTGATTTCATAGTGCAGGTTTTCACTCTATGTTCTACGTTACCGATGCTAATCTTAATGTTCCTTTTCGGGCAGCGAGCGGCATGATACCTGGCTCGTTGCAGCAATAACACGTACGCGAGGATGTTTTGTTCATTGCTGTCACCTCCACAGCACCTCCCTAGCACCTCCACGGCTCCATGGGAAACCATCCACAGCATATGAAATTTGAACACAAAATCATTAACACAGTAATCATCGACGCTTCATATTTTCTAGATGTATTTTATGATGTTCGTATAAAGACTTGTTGAATTATGTAATGATTTTATAAATAATAAACCAAGGAGGTTTATATTTGGCCAGTGCCTTAAGAGATTTAAATTTGGATTGCTGTCAATCTTACATTGTCAATAAATAAAAAATTGTATTTTACTTCTTATGTATTGCTCTAAAGGAATGTATTAGTTATGATATAGTTCATCTTAAATAAACGATAGAACCACACGTATACTATTAAGACTATAACGTTAGTCTTTTTACAATTTGTGAACATGGCACGTTAAAATTATCTTAATACTCGTAACCCTTTCCCATGTATAGTAGACTATAGTGCATTGAGCCCTTTTTACCACATATAACGCCGTAGAATACCACACAATACCATTACTATTGTTTTGATTATAGAATACCAATCAAAGATAGCCTCTTGTACAACCCAACAAAGTTCGGACTTTATGTGCGAACTACCAATGTTCTCTAATCTCTCAATTAACAAAAATAACATAGTACCCATCTCATTACTAAAGGCCCGTTCCCAGCAGTGGGACAATGTTTAATACAGGGCTGGTATTATTATTATTTATTATAACATAGTAACCATTTACTGTATTACATCACCTGATTTACGATAGTGAACGTTGTCCTTTATCCCACTTCTGATGTCGGGACGTCGGGATAGCCGATCTGCTCCATCTTGCTTATTCGTGAATTTGTATCACGAAATTCCATTGTAGGCGTTAAACTTCAGGAATCGTTTAAATAAGTGGACTATGGCCTTGACTTTACAATATTTTAATAATACAGACATTTAAATAACTTAGACAATTAGGGATTACAATAATAATTAGCGATTTAGAGCCAATGGGTTTACGAATCACACAACGCACTACCGCTGTCAACCAGAGAACTAATTGACCAGCCATTTGCACGTAATGACAGACGCAACTCCATTCGGGGTTACCCGCTCTTAATTACAAATAGTATTTAATCGAATACAAAACCATAATTCCTTAGAAATAATAAAGTTAATGGATAATTCTCAAAATTGACTGATTTTCATTATTCAATAATGTCGCGCTCCGTTATATATAAGTTATTATTTTAAATTTTTTAGTTCCACGAATCAATGTTCACTCTTAGCTTTGATATATCGATTTTTAACAATTATTTATGTATCTATGTGTATAGTGTAGGTCGCGTCGGGCTGTAACGTAAGGAAGTCTGATTCTTGACATTGGCAAAATCACCGATGAAACGGTGGAGTACAAATTAAAAAAAGAAGAAGAAGAAGAATAGGGCTGTCACTGTCTCAAATATTATTTATTTTTTAAGTAAGAACGTACCTTTTCGATTCGTTTACGATTTGATGATCGTTCCAAACATAATATAAACATATTAATAAAAGTAATTAAAACGTCTCATGAAGAGAAGCTTCAAGATGAAAGAATAACGGAAAAAAACTGCCAGCGGAACTATGAGTATTTAGATGCACATTTTCTTTATTATCACAAGAATAGCTGTAGTTTGCCAAGTTCGAAAATAATTTTACTAAAAAATATCTAACCAACAGCTAACTATTGCCTAAATTAGAAACAATAATCATGGAAACCTTCTAGAAAAGCTTGAGGCTTTTGTAAACGTATAGACTAAACAATAACATTTTCATAAATTGTCTATACACGACGTGTGGTTGTTAAATGCAGTATTTTTGTTAAGGATACAGAATATTGTAATCTCAATTAAATAATAAACCTTATTTATAATAGTGTAGTTGACAGTAAGTGAAAACGTGACAGAATTTTGTTTTTTATAATAGATTTTAGTCTATATGTACCGAAAATTCAACCAATTTGTTACTTTATATGTGATTATTTAATATTTTCAAGAAACAAATATGTAAAAATAAAGCATTTTGTCACGTGACATTAAACACCCGTCAGTCATGCATGACGTCACCGTTTGAAACATCTTAAACGCTGAGCCAAACGTCTATTAGTTTTTCGCATGGTCACGACACACGAGAAGCCATGCCAGTTCGTAGCGTTTTGGCTGAAAAAATAAAGTTGGTTAATAAAAACGCAAATGAAATATGTAAAACTTATGTTTTATGTTTATTAATGATAATTTTAACCACTCGGGTATCAAAATATATTAAAAAAGTAAGATAGTACAGAGTAAATAGAAGCCAAAATCAATTAATAATATAGACCATCAAGAATAAAATAAAACGGTTTCCCAAAAACAGTCAAGCACCTATTGTGTCACAGGTGCTGACGTGTCGTGACTGTCAGAGGGGCGTGACAACGTGATAAAACCTACAGTATCTTTACTGTTTGTAAATATAGCTGGTGGTGCCCCCACATTTGCGTGTTGAATCCTCAATGTTGTATATTTTATAAAAGGCTCACATTTTAATTTCAAATTTCCTCTTCAATATGAAAGGTGGAATAGACGCCATATTTCAAATGTGTTATGTTGACCAGTTTTTTATCATGGCTTTATTTGCAATTTTTATGTGTTTATATTTATTTAGAGTCTTGAAAAGTTTTATTAAACATGAGACGTAAGCTTGTTGTGATTTCACAAAGATTTTAACATCAAAAGATATTGTGTTGTTAGATTTACTCCCACACTCAGAGTTCATAATGAACCATTAATTCATCATTTAGTAAAGATTTAAAAAGTGCAACACGTGGAGTGAGTTTAATCCTCCGTTAGATTCTGTAAAAATGTTGTAAATTTTATAAAATTAAATTAAAAAATTTACTATAGTAATGAACGCATATACTTGGTTCATTACTACACTTTATATTATCAGTATAACTTGACGATTAAGAAGCACAATGCATACTCAAATCTGGTATAGGAGAGTAATCAACTTTTGTCTTTAAAAGCGACCAATAATTAAAAGATTCAATGGTGATTTAATAATTGAAACTTATAGCTAATTTAACAAAGCTTTCTGAGTGTAGCATTAAATATTACATAATGGATATTAGTTCTTTAGGATATCTATAGCACATTGATATAAAACATCGTGAAGAAACCTGCATACGTAAGAATTCTCCGTTAGAGTTTCAAGGGTATGTGAAGCATAAAGCCGGCGTGAAGGCCTAACCACTCTTATTAGTAGAGAGGGCCCATGCCTAGTAGTGAGATAGTATATAATACAGTGCTGATATTATTTTTAGATTAATTATGGATGAAACGGTCACTTTGCCGCGCCAAAATAAAAAAAAAATAGAGTACACGTCCCGACTTCGCACGGTGCAATTTATATTTAAAAAATCTCGAACTGCTGAATAGGTAGAAAATATTTTTTGTTGATAAATTTAAAAATACTTTTTTTTTTATCCTAGCACGGCAAAGTGACCGCACTTCACCTGATGGTAAGCGCAGTACGGTCCAATTAGAGTATCGAGTAGCGAAAGACGATCTATCCCCCGCTACTCAATACAATCATGCCGGCCTGCTCCTTCACACTACGCCATGGGCAAGAAGGTAAAGAAGCGGTCGAGGGTCTGTTGTCAGAATACTCAGAAGGCCGCAAAATGGCCAAACATTGTACCCCAACTCTAGACCCCCAAAAACTACTACTACCTAACTACATACTATTTATATTAATATTTTTTAGAATTACAATTCTGTACTACATTATTTTGATGTATGGCTTATCCTACGCAAGTCATGAAATAATTTTTTTGGCGACATGGTTCCAAAATAACTTTAATAATTTCATATACGAAATTTTAATTAGGATGTACTATACAAATAATTATTTCAAAAAATATATTCACTTGATGGCGAAAACTGGTTCAAAATTCGTTGCGTGGTTAAAACGGAGTTAGCGATTAAACAGACAGACGGGCAGGTCGATGACCTTTTATACCATGTACCTACAGAAGATAGATATTACTACATTTCATAGTGACATCTCTAGTTCGTAAGTATCGCATAAGTAGGGAAACTTCATGCGCTTTATGCGAGCTGTAAATGGATCGGGCGCTCGATAGCCTATTTCCATGGAATGGTTTGGCATACAGACAATAGTTCTGAAACCGGCAGTCACTTAAAACGCTCCACTTAGACCTACAAAGGGACTTTTACAACGCTCTTTGTCTACCGTACGTCTGTGACTTGTTATTTAGTGATATTAAAACTGGAATTAAATATGACTGTCATAAAAGTTTCTTTGACTTAAAACGATGAACTAAGGTAACAATTATACTCAAGCGAAAATAATTAAAATAGAATATATAAATTAGGTTGACTGACAGAGAATACCTCCGGCATGGATTGCTAGAATTTTAATTGATAGATTGATTTCTGTGAGAATATACATAGTTTGTGTATGGCATGTAGTCACAGCTTTACTGTCCAGCTGAAGACCGATGAAGACATCGTTCACGCGCCCTCACGTGACCATATCACAATACGTCTAGAGATGTCTATACTTTCTTGCCTTAAGCTTAAATTGCTTTCTTGTGGAAAACCTTAAATAACTTTCTTTTGAAAAACCTTAAATTACTTTCTTGTGAAAAACCTTAAAATACTTTCTTGTGAAAAACCTTAAATTACTTTCTTATGAAAAACTTTAAATTACTTTCTTGTGAAAAACCTTAAATTACTTTCTTATGAAAAACCTTAAATTACTTTCTTGTGAAAAACCTTAAATTACTTTCTTGTGAAAAACCTTAAATTACTTTCTTGTGAAAAACCTTAAATTACTTTCTTGTGAAAAACCTTAAATTACTTAGCTACGCTATAGCACTAAAACAGTATTTCAGTCGTCTAACAATACATGCCTGCAGTAAATTTCGTGTCGAACTCTTCACTGTAATGCCCTAACTCACACTATCTGGTATGAATTACATAATTTACGTGTCCGTCAGTGTTGCCACGTTCGAATCACTTTTCAGCAGGGACGTCGACAGCGGCCGCCAGATGGCGTTCCGAAATCCCGCGGTAATCCCGAATTTATTATCTGTTTGCAGCCATTTGCTGTTGCTATGCAATTCGACGAATTCCACCGTTCGGAATGGATGAACGAATTCGCACCGTTGCCGCATTGAAAACAGATAGCGGTGTTCAGATTACACAGGACCAAACTATTGCCGAATGAACAGAAATTGTTCTGACCTAGATCAGAAAATAATGTTGGACGTGCGGGATTCAGTTACTTCAAGGCGTTCAGGAATTTTTATTGCGAAAATATTTGTTTTTATTAAGATTGCACTTATTTTTTTAGAGAGAAACTCAGCTTTTATTCTAGCGATGGCCTGGATAACTCGCGCTTTCCTGCCAATACAGTATCGATCTGTTATAAAATTATCCAGCGAACTGTTCAAAATAAAACCCTTATTTATATATATTTACTAGATGTTGCCCGCGGCTCCGCCCGCGTGGAGGTTATTTCTGAAAGAAAAGGTATACAAAACATAGGAAACGTGCATTTTGCGGGATAAAAAGTAGCCCATGTCATTTTCTGATCCCTAAACTGCCACTATGCAAATTATGTCGATCCCTTGCTCTGTGAAAAACTAAACAATCCCACGGGAACTGTATGTTTTTCCGGGATAAAAAGAAGCATAAGTGCTATTCCAGACTATAATCGATCTTTGTGCCAAATTTCAACCACATCCGTCCAGACGTTTTAGCGTGATTGAGTAACAAACGTCCATCCATCCAGACATTCGCAATTTATCATATTAGTAGGATTATTTCTTTTAGGTACTAATAGACCCGAGACCTTGTTATGAAATAACTCACATGTGCTGGTCTGAAAACACGACTACCGCATTGAGCAACTATTGTAGGTATTTTACCTGCTTAGCGTGCTGACGAGAAATATTAGATCTTGCGCAAGTGTAATTAAATTAAGCCTGCATTCGAAGTTATGGCAGTAAGCCGTCACACGAACATACAAAAAATGGCTTTTCGTGTTGAAGATTAATCGAAAAAACTCTACAAACTTGATTCATTAGTGTTTCACATCACCAAATTCTTGTATTTACAGCATTTCCTAATATTAGTCATTCGTATTCTTGTCTATGTCGGCATATGTCTATGTTGAACTTTTTTTTTCACTTCTCTTTGGATCTTCCAAGGAAGTATGTCGGACTCAAGGGGCCTAGACCGTCCTACCGACTAAACCCCACGACGTTCCATTCACTCCTTTATGTCGAAAGTCGCGGGGTACGCAATTGAATGCAGCCACAACCTCCGCAGGAGTCGATCCTTGTACAGAGCCAATCACGGTCACAGGAATAGACCCCTCAGACGGAGCACTGGAAATGCATGTGTGTCCACTGATATTCACCCTGAAATTACCAATCGCCTCCTCCGATTAATACTAGTAGTATAGTATTATTCTTACACTAATGTACACATATAAAACCACGTGTTCGTACGCGCTTATATCCGAAACCATCCAACCGATTACAATGAAATTTTGTGCCTTTTTTTTTTATCCTAGCACGGCAAAGTGACCGCACTGCACCTGATGGTAAGCGCAGTGCGGTCTAATTAGAGTATCGAGTAGCGAGAGACGATCTATCCGCCGCTACTCAACACAATCATGCCGGCCTGCTCCGTCACACTACGCCATGGGCAAGAAGGTGAAGAAGCGGTCGAGGGTCTATTGTCAGAGTACTCAGAAGGCCGCAAAATGGCCAAACATTGTACCCCAACTCTAGACCCCCGAGAAAAACCGGATGTACACTGGCTGATCCCGGAACGCAACACACTTGCGTGTGCCACTATGGCGGGTTTTTCACCCTGTGTACGGTGGTCGCTATCCGGGCGGATATGAATATCCTACCACCAGCAAGTGCCTGTGTGTAGTTGATTCTAGTTTAAAAAATAGACAATTATTAGATCCGATAGGCGGTGCTAATATTGGTAATTTTTTTTTTCTTTCCCTACGAAATATATCACGAGGGTGCGAGTAACAGTATTTCATAAAATAAGCATAACCTTAAAACAATTAATACACTCGTGTCAAGCGTGAAGCGTAGCACGACACAGATGAGCCGGTAAATCCCCGGTAAGCCCCAACTCAGTTCATGTTGTTCGTACTGTAATCGCGGCAAGCGTTACTTAAATTATGCCGTTTTGAATACTATTGTTTTGTGATCGGAGGCAATTGTCATGATAATCTGCGTTCAGTGATAATTAAATAGCACCGATAAACCTTTATACGCATTTAAAATCCCAATAGAATCTATTTTATAAATCCTGGTAGTAGACTGCCTCGGTGGCGCATTTGTAATTGCGCATGCGTTACGACTGCTGTGCTGAGGTTTCGGATTCGATCCCCGGGTCGGGAAAAGTGATATTGGATTTTTCTATCTAGAAATTCTCAGTATCAGCTCGGAGTCTATCACATTATGGGACCCAATTTCGACGAAAAGTAGGTGTACTGGTTACATCTCTGTCTACCCTTTCGGGGATTACAGGGGTGATTGTATATATATGTATGTATAGAATCTAAACATAAATAAACACACCCAACAGTCACACGCATAGTTCTGACCCTACACTAGGTCAAATCTGTATCGTGGGAATCAAGAACTAAGAGGGAGTACGGTCCACATTACCCAGACCTGAAACAAATATTTCTAGAACAAATTTTAGTCTTCGTGCGGGAATAGAACCCACCACTTCACGTTTTACAGCCGGCTACTCACTCGCTGCGCCACGGAGGCTGTCATTATTTGTTTATTCTGAATAGAATTAGTATTATTTACTCATATGAATTTTTCAATCTTGCGGGCATTGCGAGTAATGCCTTAATCACTTGATCCATACCGGATATAGGTATAAACAGAAACACTACGCGGCTTGTATCCCTCATTTCCGATATTCAAGCAACTCGCAACTAATCCCACACCTGCGGCTGGTGCAGGATTCAATCCTAAGAGAAGGCATGAACTGCCTCACCGCAAATACGACATACCTGTGTTACATACTGTAAGGTTCCAGCCATCTATAATTTACTAGATGTTGCCCGCGGCTCTGCCCGCGTGGAGGTTATTTTTAGAAGAAAAGGTATACGTATATATAAAGGTATATGGAGGCATCTTAAGCTATTACACCTTTCTATATTCTGCTATCCCATAGGAAGCGTGCATTTATCCGGGATAAAAAGTGGCCTATGTCATTTTCTGATCCCTAATCTGCCACTTTGCAAATAATCATGTCGATACCTTGCTCTGTGAAACACTAAACTATCCCACGGGAGCTGTACATTTTTCCGAAATAAAAAGTAGCCTATGTACTATTCCAGATTATAATCTATATCTGTGCCATATTTCAACCAGATCCGTCCAGCCGTTGTGGCGTGATTGAGTAACAAACCATCCAAACATTCGCATTTATAATATTAGTAAAAAGTAGGATTGACTTGCGTTTCAGCGTATTTGTAACGTTAATATTATGGAAATAAATTTGATTTTGGCTTGTATTTTATTCACTACTTATTACGTTTTTCCGATCACCGGAGTCCTTATGATCTGTGAGAGGTTAAACAAATATATTCACACACAACACAATACAACTACGCATTAAACGTCGAGTTTGAAGGTGCTCTGTCCCTTTCCCACAAATAATTTTAAATGCAAATGATGTCATTTATAAAATAGTGCTTTATCTGTCTCACAAGACATAAAATGTCTTCCTTAATTATTAATATATTACAATTTTGTTTGCGATGATCGGTTTTATATTATAACCGACTTCAAAAAAAGGAGGAGGTTAACAATTCTTCGGAATCTTTTTTTTATGTATGTTACCCGATTACTCGAAGACGCCTGGACCGATTCGAGAAATTCTTTTTTTGTTTAAAAGGGTATACTTCCCAGGTGGTCCCATTGGCACCAAGTCAGGATCTGATGATGGGATCTCAGAAAAATCGAGGGAAACCCCAAATGTTATAGAGGCGCATAATTTGTATTTCATTGAAGTCGGTGTCCTTTTTTATAATTAGTTTTTTCAAGACAATAAATGTTATTGAGTAATTCTACAAGAGCTTCATAATTCGGTGTGTATCAAAATACCTTGGTGAGGTAACATATAAAGGCGATCATTCTATTCATCCGGTGAGCATCGGATGTGTAGGACGCGTTATAGAGTATAAT
Source organism: Laothoe populi (assembly GCA_905220505.1). Classification (NCBI taxonomy): domain Eukaryota; kingdom Metazoa; phylum Arthropoda; class Insecta; order Lepidoptera; family Sphingidae; genus Laothoe; species Laothoe populi. The sequence goes on from HG992148.1 coordinate 16,193,257, forward strand.
CTACGTAATACATCATAATTTGGACACCATAATGCGGCTGTCTTGTCCCTCACGTCAGATTAGGATGACAACGCGTTTTATTAATAAATTAAATAATTTTCATGTTCCGGGTTATATGGGATAATTTTTTTATACATAAAAATCTTTCGAATATAATACGCCAAATGAATAATTTTCTTACAACGCTACGTAATTTTTTTCAGTTTGTCATATCAACTCAGTATAATAGTATAATCTCCTAAGATTATAATTGCTTATTATAGCGTAACAACAAAAAATACATTATACTATTAAACATCAGTGCCCGTAAATACAAACAGTCTTTTAATATTTTGCAGAATTTATTATTATAACACAACTGTAACACAAAAACCAAATCTGTGTTCGAAATTAATACTTTAAAAATACATTACAAGGAAAATATTATTAAAAATACAGATACTTTTACAAAATTCAGGGGAGATGAAAAGAAAAATTGAATTACTATTCAAAGTTGAAAGCTCTGTGATGTTTGTTTTGCAGCGATAGAAAAAAAACTGAATACATTCGATATCCACCCTAAAGGTGTCCCTAACATGAGGTGAGTAACATTTCGTCTTGCACTACTCATGAATATTTGAGTAACGTCCTTACGATGGAAGCAGGAAATTTGCTCTTAACGTAAAGTCGCACTCTTGCTACAAATACCTTTACATCTTTTTCTTTGATTCATAGGTAACATTGAAAACTTTGGATAATAAAATGTTTTTCATTAGACACCTTATTTATGTTAGTGACAGCTTAACGGGTCGTACAGACTGCAGAAAAGAAAGTAGCTAGATTGAAACCAGTACTAAGGGCGTTTGATTTTACGAAGGGACCTGTGTACTCATTATTAATTGTAGCTCTAGAGGTCAAGATAATGTTAACATATCTGAAAATTCTCTCTGAAGGTATATCTACCACCCCGTATAAGTCCAGTGTGGTAACTTAAGTCCTAATCCCTCTTAGACGGACCATGCCCAGTAATAGGACAACGTTTAATACAAGGCTATAATTATATTTCAGATAGCTTGGTGTTTGTATATTTTTAAAGGGACAAAATTCAACATAATAATACTAGCCCTGTATTAAACATTGTCCCACTGCTGGGCACGGGCCTCCTCTACTAATGAGAGGGGTTAGGCCGTAGTCCACCACGCTGGCCTAATGCGGGTTGGCAGACTTCACATACCTTCGAAAAATTCTCAGATATGCAGGTTTCCTCTCGATGTTTTCCTTCACCGTTAAAGCAAGAGATAATTAACATTTTAATACACACATAACTTTAGAAAAGTCAGAGGTGTATGCCACTTGGGTTTCGAACCTACGACTTTCGTCTTGACAGTCCGTACCGCAACCAACTAGGCTATCACTGCTATAAATATAAATTCAACATAAACACTGATAATTGTTCTGCCGTAAAGTCACTCACACAGCCACATTTAAAGGCTTATGACTTACTTATTACTATCAAATTATTAAAGTACCACTAGTAGTCTATAGTAATATAGAGTTGTTATAATTTAAACTTTCTTACAATCTATAAAATAAATAAATAACACCCAACAGTCACACACATAGCCCCGGCCCCCGATCCCACACTAACTACGAATCTTGTATTGTGGATATCAGGGCTACGAGAGACTTTTGGTCTCACAACACACACACCCCGAACACAAATATCTGCCTGTCCCACAAACATTTGTCCCGGTGTGGGAATCGAACCCACGGCCTCTCGTTTCACAGCCGGCTACTCGCTTACTACGCTACGGAGGCTGATCTATCAGAACTATTTAGTGAAGGAAACGTCTGAACAGTTTTTTTACACTGGTAACTTATACCAGTACACGCTGAGTTGAGGCCGTATTAGTTGTAAGCATGTTGTTTTTTTTAATTTGTTGTTTAGTTTTAATTTAATTTGTTGAATGCTTATAATGAATAAAATATTTCTTTTTTTATTTATTTCTTTCTTTCTTTTATCTTGGAGTACAATTCTGTACATTATAAAAAAGAAATTACGTTTAACAAGGACTGGTGTAAATATTTCTGAGACTTTACCGTAGTATTTCATGTAAAATGATAACATTTATTTTCATTACTTAGATATTTGATACATGTTTTAAAGAAAGATTCAAATTTACTCGCTTTGTGCCAAATAAAAATGAAATACGGGCAATTTAAATTTAAAATATTCGATCATTTGAATAATTTAGACGCTTATTCTTTTTTTAATAATTAATAGGAGACAAGAATTAATACATTCAAATTCTATGCAAAATATGAGTTGTTCTCGTACCATCTTAATACATACATACATATACACTCACGCCTGTAATCCCCGAAGGTTTAGGCAGAGGTGTAACCAGTAGGTTCACCCACTTTTCGCGGAATTTCAATTCCATACTGTAAAAGGGAGCGAGCATATCGTCATACCGGGCATAGATTCCAGACTCCGGGCTAATACTGAGAATTTATAGATAGAAATACCCAATATCACTTTACCCGACCCGGGGATCGAACCCGAGACCTCAGCACAGCAGTCGTAACGCATGCGCAATTACAACTGCGCCACCGAGGCAGTCACTGCGCCACTGAGACAGTCTTAATAATAAACACGAAATTTCTAATTTGTAACTAAATAAATACACCCAACAGACACACACAGTAAAACCTGTATCGTAGGTATCAAGAACTACTAGGGACTACGGTCCCACAAAGGGCATTGTCAAAAGTCGCCTATGAATCAACAGAGATTTAACTTATACCATAATTCTTGGCTTATTCTATGCCCTTTATTCCAAATACTAGAATTTAACGGACACTTCTTATTAAAAAGATAAAAAATAAATGGGCGTTTTATTGATTTCGCGATGTTACTTGGAACCCCAAAAAATTATCAAATTCTACTTTAAGCGCTTGATCTATAAATCGTCCGTGATGCTAGAAAAAAGGCTAAACATGACATGTTTAGCCTTTTTTCTTATAACCTTATAACATGTTCGTCAGAGTAGTAAGTAAATAGTGTTCTGTGGTCATGTTTATTGTTTTTAAGTCATTTGTGTTTATCTTTTAAAACTATGTAGGTAAATAACAGTTATAATGTAGGTAGTTGCCTACCTATAATGCTAAACTAGCATACTTTGATAAGGCAGGTAAAACCGTAAAAAATATATTAGCTTCTTACTTCGTGAAATCATTGTCATTGATATAATTATGATTTACCTAGTAGTTAGAATCTAAATGTCAAATAAAACCGAATTAGCTCTAATGTTGGTATTGTCTCACTGTATTGAAGGCATGTTGACGTTGAGAATATAACCTAAAATAGAAAACATTTTTGTTAATAAATCAACTCTTAGAAGTGTCCGTCGTTTAAATCAACTTTTATGGATTTATAGGTGTTCTTTAGAACCCGAAAGTATTTTTTCTAAGGCTGTTGGTTCTTAGGCGAACTTTGTATGGGCGCTGAGCAATGTCCTTTATGGTCTAAGAGCCCGTGAACCCCAGACCTACGTTATTTTATAAAAGCTGAAAGTTTGTCAGCGCATGCTCCCAACACAGGTAAGAACGATGGACCATTATGAAGTTTGGGTTACAGTGGCTTTGGCAGGTAAACGTCACTAAAGGTGTGTAAAATACCGATCTAAATACATCAAATAATAAAGTGCGATTTTTTGGTATTACCTTTAGAATATTATTAAAAATCACGTTATTCATTGCCAGACACTTAACATCGTGGCAACCCCTTGCCAGACACCCTTAATGGTCATGAAATTATAATTTTACTTACGTTATAGTATAAAAGCTGATTTTTATAAATAATACTTGGGTAATAAATAGATGATGTTTCCTCATTAGCCAGACACTTTTGATAGTTCCAACCCCTTGCCAGACAAGCATGTAGGGTAGCTGTAGGAGAGCGCAAGTATGGATTGTACAGTCTTACTATTTTGTAGTTTATGATGGTATCAACCGGTCAACAAAGACAGGCCAATAACTGATTTAAAATTCACAATTATTTTCAGTTTAATTATTAATTGTCAGTTTATGATCTAGGAACACATAAGTACTAACAATCACAATGTTATTGAAATAAACTATTATTTAAATTGCAATATAATTTACAAAGTGTTACAACATGATTTACTTTCTGTATTGACTAAGAGTAGTTATTAAGATTTGTTTTATATTGTAAATTTGAGAAAATTTTAAACTTTATTGTGGTTACAGTAACACTCAATCTCTTACCATAATATCACTGCCTAATTAGCAGTTAAACAAAAACTTCAAATATTAATTAAAGTACCATCAGTTTTAATAAAACTAAAAGAAGAATTACCATCAGATTTTAACACCAGAAATTAAAACAAAAATCAATAAGGTAGGAAATAGAACCTGGTATTTTTAACTTAATGAATTGTTTAGTTTATCAGAATGAACAAAATTAAAACTCATCCTGTAAATTTTAAAACCAGAAGCGATTCACCAAATTTTAAATAAATAAATATTAAATTATATATTAAATAAATTTTAAATTTTGTCGGGGGTCTGGAGTTGGGGTACAATGGCCATTTTACGGCCTTCTTAGTACTCTGACACTAGACCCTCGACCCCTTCTTCACCTTCTTGCCCATGGCGTAGTGTGAAGAAGCAGGCCGATGAGTGTGTTGAGTAGCGGGGATAGATCGTCTCTCGCTACTCAGTACTCTATTTGGACCGCACTGCGCTTACCATCAGGTACAGTGCGGTCACTTTGCCGTGCCAGGATAAAAAAAAAACATAGGAACATGACCTATGTAGGTAGGCAGGCAAACAACCAGCTATCTCAGTACTTGCACTACCAGAGAACCGCCTCAACAACTCAACAGCGCCAGGGGACACCATCCACAGCATATGGGATTTTAACACCAAAATCATTAACACAGTAAACATTGACACTTAATTTTGACTATCGTTTAAACGATTTAGTTTGGAACATAAAATAAATCAAAATGATTTACAAAACATAAGGGACTTACTATAATTTATAAACATAGCACATCCAAATAATTCTCAACATTCGCAACCTTGAAATTTACTGGAGACTAGCAAATTTACAGTACCATTGAGCACTTTTTACCACGTGTAAAGCGGTAGCATATTACACTTTACCATCACTATTTTATTTCGGATGATAGAATTTCAATAATATATAACTTTTTTCACAACCCAAAAAAGTGCATAAAACTAATGATTAATGTTTTCCAAACATGGTACGAGACTGTAGGATTTACATCACCTGATTTACGATAGTGGATGTCGAGTTCAATCCCACTTCTGATTTCCGGGTTCTATGTGTTGTGGTCAGAATGGCTGAGGTCATGACGTCATCATACGTCATGACTATGAGAGTTATTCATCCTTCTTTGATCTTCAGATAACCAGGATGCATAGCGTACGATAGTTCAGTAGAAATAACACACTTTCATCTGTTCATTGTTTATTAAGCTACACCGGTTCGGAATGCAGTTATCCACTAGGAAAGAAGCCGGCAATAACACCTGTAGTTGCTCTTTCAAACATATCACTTTTACATCAGTTGACAATTACACTTTTTACTTATTCAGCCCAATAATTAACAAAAACGACAACCGGCCTTCAATAATAATATTTTTACATTGTATTATTTACATTGTATTTTAACCTGTTATTGACATAATAAATTATTTTTTTAACAATTTAAGGTAGTTGTAGCATCGAATGATTTTTCTTAAAATGTTTTTAAAATTTATATAGACTATCAGTAGAAATAACAACTGCGCAGTGAGGGACCGCGGTAGACTTAACTCGCTATCTCACTCGCAATCACCCATATGCATACTGCCTCGCGCTCTCCTACAGCTACCCTACATGCTTGTCTGGCAAGGGGTTGGAACTATCAAAAGTGTCTGGCTAATGAGGAAACATCATCTATTTATTACCCAAGTATTATTTATAAAAATCAGCTTTTATACTATAACGTAAGTAAAATTATAATTTCATGACCATTAAGGGTGTCTGGCAAGGGGTTGCCACGATGTTAAGTGTCTGGCAATGAATAACGTGATTTTTAATAATATTCTAAAGGTAATACCAAAAAATCGCACTTTATTATTTGATGTATTTAGATCGGTATTTTACACACCTTTAGTGACGTTTACCTGCCAAAGCCACTGTAACCCAAACTTCATAATGGTCCATCGTTCTTACCTGTGTTGGGAGCATGCGCTGACAAACTTTCAGCTTTTATAAAATAACGTAGGTCTGGGGTTCACGGGCTCTTCCTCTAGCCGAAATATAAAAAGTATTTTGTCTGTTGAGTGACATTAAACTTCAGAAGGAGCAAAACAAACATCAGACAACTATGGCCGATTCATACAACGTTTATTCGTAACACTGTAATGGTCCTAAAAGCTTTTCTTTTGGTTCATACTTATTAAAAAAATACTATTACGGACGTATGTTTTATTTGTAAAGTCTCAGAGCCTTAAAAATCAACGTCAAAACTGTAGTTATAATAACAATAATAAACCCAACAGTCACACACAGTTCTGACCCCACCCTGTAAAACCTGTATCTTGGGTATCAAGAACTACGGTGCCGAGGTCTCTAGTTCGATTCCCAGGTCAGGTAAAAGTCATATTGGGTTTTTTTCTATCGGAAAATACTCAGTATCAGCCCAGAGTCTGGAATCGTGCCCGGTATGAGTATAGGCTCACTCCATATCACATATTAATAGATTCGGCGAAAAGTGGGGTATCTACTGGTTACGCCTATCTATGTATATATAATCGGCACCATCCGACGGTAGATTCGTCACAGTATGGCGCAACCATTAAATAGTTCTATCTTGTCTTAATATATACACAGTCAGGTCATAAGTATTGTCACACAGTAAAAACTTTTATTTTAGTATGCTGGCCACAAAAAAGTTTATTGAATTCGAATTTGAAATTGTTCATGAAAATAAAAATGTATACTTTTTAGAATTTTACTCATTTTTAAATATGGAGTGGACGCTTAAAGAAGACCGTGTTGCAGTAATTGCGTTGCATCGTTGCGGTTACGCGCCAATTCAAATTTTTGAGATACTGAAAAATTTGAATATAAACAAAAGATTCGTTTATCGTACCATCAAACGATACAATGAAGACTCTAGTGTAGATGACAGGTCAAGAAGTGGTCGCCCTCGGTCTGTTAGGACTCCAGCAGTGATAAAAGCTGTGAAGGCGCGAATTCAAAGAAATCCCAAACGTAGCCCTCGGTCTGTTAGGACTCCAGCAGTGATAAAAGCTGTGAAGGCGCGAATTCAAAGAAATCCCAAACGTAAGTCTGTCTGTCTGTCTGTCTGTCTGTCTGTCTGTCTGTCTGTCTGTCTGTCTGTCTGTCTGTCTGTCTGTCTGTCTGTCTGTCTGTCTGTCTGTCTGTCTGTCTGTCTGTCTGTCTGTCTGTCTGTCTGTCTGTCTGTCTGTCTGTCTGTCTGTCTGTCTGTCTGTCTGTCTGTCTGTCTGTCTGTCTGTCTGTCTGTCTGTCTGTCTGTCTGTCTGTCTGTCTGTCTGTCTGTCTGTCTGTCTGTCTGTCTGTCTGTCTGTCTGTCTGTCTGTCTGTCTGTCTGTCTGTCTGTCTGTCTGTCTGTCTGTCTGTCTGTCTGTCTGTCTGTCTGTCTGTCTGTCTGTCTGTCTGTCTGTCTGTCTGTCTGTCTGTCTGTCTGTCTGTCTGTCTGTCTGTCTGTCTGTCTGTCTGTCTGTCTGTCTGTCTGTCTGTCTGTCTGTCTGTCTGTCTGTCTGTCTGTCTGTCTGTCTGTCTGTCTGTCTGTCTGTCTGTCTGTCTGTCTGTCTGTCTGTCTGTCTGTCTGTCTGTCTGTCTGTCTGTCTGTCTGTCTGTCTGTCTGTCTGTCTGTCTGTCTGTCTGTCTGTCTGTCTGTCTGTCTGTCTGTCTGTCTGTCTGTCTGTCTGTCTGTCTGTCTGTCTGTCTGTCTGTCTGTCTGTCTGTCTGTCTGTCTGTCTGTCTGTCTGTCTGTCTGTCTGTCTGTCTGTCTGTCTGTCTGTCTGTCTGTCTGTCTGTCTGTCTGTCTGTCTGTCTGTCTGTCTGTCTGTCTGTCTGTCTGTCTGTCTGTCTGTCTGTCTGTCTGTCTGTCTGTCTGTCTGTCTGTCTGTCTGTCTGTCTGTCTGTCTGTCTGTCTGTCTGTCTGTCTGTCTGTCTGTCTGTCTGTCTGTCTGTCTGTCTGTCTGTCTGTCTGTCTGTCTGTCTGTCTGTCTGTCTGTCTGTCTGTCTGTCTGTCTGTCTGTCTGTCTGTCTGTCTGTCTGTCTGTCTGTCTGTCTGTCTGTCTGTCTGTCTGTCTGTCTGTCTGTCTGTCTGTCTGTCTGTCTGTCTGTCTGTCTGTCTGTCTGTCTGTCTGTCTGTCTGTCTGTCTGTCTGTCTGTCTGTCTGTCTGTCTGTCTGTCTGTCTGTCTGTCTGTCTGTCTGTCTGTCTGTCTGTCTGTCTGTCTGTCTGTCTGTCTGTCTGTCTGTCTGTCTGTCTGTCTGTCTGTCTGTCTGTCTGTCTGTCTGTCTGTCTGTCTGTCTGTCTGTCTGTCTGTCTGTCTGTCTGTCTGTCTGTCTGTCTGTCTGTCTGTCTGTCTGTCTGTCTGTCTGTCTGTCTGTCTGTCTGTCTGTCTGTCTGTCTGTCTGTCTGTCTGTCTGTCTGTCTGTCTGTCTGTCTGTCTGTCTGTCTGTCTGTCTGTCTGTCTGTCTGTCTGTCTGTCTGTCTGTCTGTCTGTCTGTCTGTCTGTCTGTCTGTCTGTCTGTCTGTCTGTCTGTCTGTCTGTCTGTCTGTCTGTCTGTCTGTCTGTCTGTCTGTCTGTCTGTCTGTCTGTCTGTCTGTCTGTCTGTCTGTCTGTCTGTCTGTCTGTCTGTCTGTCTGTCTGTCTGTCTGTCTGTCTGTCTGTCTGTCTGTCTGTCTGTCTGTCTGTCTGTCTGTCTGTCTGTCTGTCTGTCTGTCTGTCTGTCTGTCTGTCTGTCTGTCTGTCTGTCTGTCTGTCTGTCTGTCTGTCTGTCTGTCTGTCTGTCTGTCTGTCTGTCTGTCTGTCTGTCTGTCTGTCTGTCTGTCTGTCTGTCTGTCTGTCTGTCTGTCTGTCTGTCTGTCTGTCTGTCTGTCTGTCTGTCTGTCTGTCTGTCTGTCTGTCTGTCTGTCTGTCTGTCTGTCTGTCTGTCTGTCTGTCTGTCTGTCTGTCTGTCTGTCTGTCTGTCTGTCTGTCTGTCTGTCTGTCTGTCTGTCTGTCTGTCTGTCTGTCTGTCTGTCTGTCTGTCTGTCTGTCTGTCTGTCTGTCTGTCTGTCTGTCTGTCTGTCTGTCTGTCTGTCTGTCTGTCTGTCTGTCTGTCTGTCTGTCTGTCTGTCTGTCTGTCTGTCTGTCTGTCTGTCTGTCTGTCTGTCTGTCTGTCTGTCTGTCTGTCTGTCTGTCTGTCTGTCTGTCTGTCTGTCTGTCTGTCTGTCTGTCTGTCTGTCTGTCTGTCTGTCTGTCTGTCTGTCTGTCTGTCTGTCTGTCTGTCTGTCTGTCTGTCTGTCTGTCTGTCTGTCTGTCTGTCTGTCTGTCTGTCTGTCTGTCTGTCTGTCTGTCTGTCTGTCTGTCTGTCTGTCTGTCTGTCTGTCTGTCTGTCTGTCTGTCTGTCTGTCTGTCTGTCTGTCTGTCTGTCTGTCTGTCTGTCTGTCTGTCTGTCTGTCTGTCTGTCTGTCTGTCTGTCTGTCTGTCTGTCTGTCTGTCTGTCTGTCTGTCTGTCTGTCTGTCTGTCTGTCTGTCTGTCTGTCTGTCTGTCTGTCTGTCTGTCTGTCTGTCTGTCTGTCTGTCTGTCTGTCTGTCTGTCTGTCTGTCTGTCTGTCTGTCTGTCTGTCTGTCTGTCTGTCTGTCTGTCTGTCTGTCTGTCTGTCTGTCTGTCTGTCTGTCTGTCTGTCTGTCTGTCTGTCTGTCTGTCTGTCTGTCTGTCTGTCTGTCTGTCTGTCTGTCTGTCTGTCTGTCTGTCTGTCTGTCTGTCTGTCTGTCTGTCTGTCTGTCTGTCTGTCTGTCTGTCTGTCTGTCTGTCTGTCTGTCTGTCTGTCTGTCTGTCTGTCTGTCTGTCTGTCTGTCTGTCTGTCTGTCTGTCTGTCTGTCTGTCTGTCTGTCTGTCTGTCTGTCTGTCTGTCTGTCTGTCTGTCTGTCTGTCTGTCTGTCTGTCTGTCTGTCTGTCTGTCTGTCTGTCTGTCTGTCTGTCTGTCTGTCTGTCTGTCTGTCTGTCTGTCTGTCTGTCTGTCTGTCTGTCTGTCTGTCTGTCTGTCTGTCTGTCTGTCTGTCTGTCTGTCTGTCTGTCTGTCTGTCTGTCTGTCTGTCTGTCTGTCTGTCTGTCTGTCTGTCTGTCTGTCTGTCTGTCTGTCTGTCTGTCTGTCTGTCTGTCTGTCTGTCTGTCTGTCTGTCTGTCTGTCTGTCTGTCTGTCTGTCTGTCTGTCTGTCTGTCTGTCTGTCTGTCTGTCTGTCTGTCTGTCTGTCTGTCTGTCTGTCTGTCTGTCTGTCTGTCTGTCTGTCTGTCTGTCTGTCTGTCTGTCTGTCTGTCTGTCTGTCTGTCTGTCTGTCTGTCTGTCTGTCTGTCTGTCTGTCTGTCTGTCTGTCTGTCTGTCTGTCTGTCTGTCTGTCTGTCTGTCTGTCTGTCTGTCTGTCTGTCTGTCTGTCTGTCTGTCTGTCTGTCTGTCTGTCTGTCTGTCTGTCTGTCTGTCTGTCTGTCTGTCTGTCTGTCTGTCTGTCTGTCTGTCTGTCTGTCTGTCTGTCTGTCTGTCTGTCTGTCTGTCTGTCTGTCTGTCTGTCTGTCTGTCTGTCTGTCTGTCTGTCTGTCTGTCTGTCTGTCTGTCTGTCTGTCTGTCTGTCTGTCTGTCTGTCTGTCTGTCTGTCTGTCTGTCTGTCTGTCTGTCTGTCTGTCTGTCTGTCTGTCTGTCTGTCTGTCTGTCTGTCTGTCTGTCTGTCTGTCTGTCTGTCTGTCTGTCTGTCTGTCTGTCTGTCTGTCTGTCTGTCTGTCTGTCTGTCTGTCTGTCTGTCTGTCTGTCTGTCTGTCTGTCTGTCTGTCTGTCTGTCTGTCTGTCTGTCTGTCTGTCTGTCTGTCTGTCTGTCTGTCTGTCTGTCTGTCTGTCTGTCTGTCTGTCTGTCTGTCTGTCTGTCTGTCTGTCTGTCTGTCTGTCTGTCTGTCTGTCTGTCTGTCTGTCTGTCTGTCTGTCTGTCTGTCTGTCTGTCTGTCTGTCTGTCTGTCTGTCTGTCTGTCTGTCTGTCTGTCTGTCTGTCTGTCTGTCTGTCTGTCTGTCTGTCTGTCTGTCTGTCTGTCTGTCTGTCTGTCTGTCTGTCTGTCTGTCTGTCTGTCTGTCTGTCTGTCTGTCTGTCTGTCTGTCTGTCTGTCTGTCTGTCTGTCTGTCTGTCTGTCTGTCTGTCTGTCTGTCTGTCTGTCTGTCTGTCTGTCTGTCTGTCTGTCTGTCTGTCTGTCTGTCTGTCTGTCTGTCTGTCTGTCTGTCTGTCTGTCTGTCTGTCTGTCTGTCTGTCTGTCTGTCTGTCTGTCTGTCTGTCTGTCTGTCTGTCTGTCTGTCTGTCTGTCTGTCTGTCTGTCTGTCTGTCTGTCTGTCTGTCTGTCTGTCTGTCTGTCTGTCTGTCTGTCTGTCTGTCTGTCTGTCTGTCTGTCTGTCTGTCTGTCTGTCTGTCTGTCTGTCTGTCTGTCTGTCTGTCTGTCTGTCTGTCTGTCTGTCTGTCTGTCTGTCTGTCTGTCTGTCTGTCTGTCTGTCTGTCTGTCTGTCTGTCTGTCTGTCTGTCTGTCTGTCTGTCTGTCTGTCTGTCTGTCTGTCTGTCTGTCTGTCTGTCTGTCTGTCTGTCTGTCTGTCTGTCTGTCTGTCTGTCTGTCTGTCTGTCTGTCTGTCTGTCTGTCTGTCTGTCTGTCTGTCTGTCTGTCTGTCTGTCTGTCTGTCTGTCTGTCTGTCTGTCTGTCTGTCTGTCTGTCTGTCTGTCTGTCTGTCTGTCTGTCTGTCTGTCTGTCTGTCTGTCTGTCTGTCTGTCTGTCTGTCTGTCTGTCTGTCTGTCTGTCTGTCTGTCTGTCTGTCTGTCTGTCTGTCTGTCTGTCTGTCTGTCTGTCTGTCTGTCTGTCTGTCTGTCTGTCTGTCTGTCTGTCTGTCTGTCTGTCTGTCTGTCTGTCTGTCTGTCTGTCTGTCTGTCTGTCTGTCTGTCTGTCTGTCTGTCTGTCTGTCTGTCTGTCTGTCTGTCTGTCTGTCTGTCTGTCTGTCTGTCTGTCTGTCTGTCTGTCTGTCTGTCTGTCTGTCTGTCTGTCTGTCTGTCTGTCTGTCTGTCTGTCTGTCTGTCTGTCTGTCTGTCTGTCTGTCTGTCTGTCTGTCTGTCTGTCTGTCTGTCTGTCTGTCTGTCTGTCTGTCTGTCTGTCTGTCTGTCTGTCTGTCTGTCTGTCTGTCTGTCTGTCTGTCTGTCTGTCTGTCTGTCTGTCTGTCTGTCTGTCTGTCTGTCTGTCTGTCTGTCTGTCTGTCTGTCTGTCTGTCTGTCTGTCTGTCTGTCTGTCTGTCTGTCTGTCTGTCTGTCTGTCTGTCTGTCTGTCTGTCTGTCTGTCTGTCTGTCTGTCTGTCTGTCTGTCTGTCTGTCTGTCTGTCTGTCTGTCTGTCTGTCTGTCTGTCTGTCTGTCTGTCTGTCTGTCTGTCTGTCTGTCTGTCTGTCTGTCTGTCTGTCTGTCTGTCTGTCTGTCTGTCTGTCTGTCTGTCTGTCTGTCTGTCTGTCTGTCTGTCTGTCTGTCTGTCTGTCTGTCTGTCTGTCTGTCTGTCTGTCTGTCTGTCTGTCTGTCTGTCTGTCTGTCTGTCTGTCTGTCTGTCTGTCTGTCTGTCTGTCTGTCTGTCTGTCTGTCTGTCTGTCTGTCTGTCTGTCTGTCTGTCTGTCTGTCTGTCTGTCTGTCTGTCTGTCTGTCTGTCTGTCTGTCTGTCTGTCTGTCTGTCTGTCTGTCTGTCTGTCTGTCTGTCTGTCTGTCTGTCTGTCTGTCTGTCTGTCTGTCTGTCTGTCTGTCTGTCTGTCTGTCTGTCTGTCTGTCTGTCTGTCTGTCTGTCTGTCTGTCTGTCTGTCTGTCTGTCTGTCTGTCTGTCTGTCTGTCTGTCTGTCTGTCTGTCTGTCTGTCTGTCTGTCTGTCTGTCTGTCTGTCTGTCTGTCTGTCTGTCTGTCTGTCTGTCTGTCTGTCTGTCTGTCTGTCTGTCTGTCTGTCTGTCTGTCTGTCTGTCTGTCTGTCTGTCTGTCTGTCTGTCTGTCTGTCTGTCTGTCTGTCTGTCTGTCTGTCTGTCTGTCTGTCTGTCTGTCTGTCTGTCTGTCTGTCTGTCTGTCTGTCTGTCTGTCTGTCTGTCTGTCTGTCTGTCTGTCTGTCTGTCTGTCTGTCTGTCTGTCTGTCTGTCTGTCTGTCTGTCTGTCTGTCTGTCTGTCTGTCTGTCTGTCTGTCTGTCTGTCTGTCTGTCTGTCTGTCTGTCTGTCTGTCTGTCTGTCTGTCTGTCTGTCTGTCTGTCTGTCTGTCTGTCTGTCTGTCTGTCTGTCTGTCTGTCTGTCTGTCTGTCTGTCTGTCTGTCTGTCTGTCTGTCTGTCTGTCTGTCTGTCTGTCTGTCTGTCTGTCTGTCTGTCTGTCTGTCTGTCTGTCTGTCTGTCTGTCTGTCTGTCTGTCTGTCTGTCTGTCTGTCTGTCTGTCTGTCTGTCTGTCTGTCTGTCTGTCTGTCTGTCTGTCTGTCTGTCTGTCTGTCTGTCTGTCTGTCTGTCTGTCTGTCTGTCTGTCTGTCTGTCTGTCTGTCTGTCTGTCTGTCTGTCTGTCTGTCTGTCTGTCTGTCTGTCTGTCTGTCTGTCTGTCTGTCTGTCTGTCTGTCTGTCTGTCTGTCTGTCTGTCTGTCTGTCTGTCTGTCTGTCTGTCTGTCTGTCTGTCTGTCTGTCTGTCTGTCTGTCTGTCTGTCTGTCTGTCTGTCTGTCTGTCTGTCTGTCTGTCTGTCTGTCTGTCTGTCTGTCTGTCTGTCTGTCTGTCTGTCTGTCTGTCTGTCTGTCTGTCTGTCTGTCTGTCTGTCTGTCTGTCTGTCTGTCTGTCTGTCTGTCTGTCTGTCTGTCTGTCTGTCTGTCTGTCTGTCTGTCTGTCTGTCTGTCTGTCTGTCTGTCTGTCTGTCTGTCTGTCTGTCTGTCTGTCTGTCTGTCTGTCTGTCTGTCTGTCTGTCTGTCTGTCTGTCTGTCTGTCTGTCTGTCTGTCTGTCTGTCTGTCTGTCTGTCTGTCTGTCTGTCTGTCTGTCTGTCTGTCTGTCTGTCTGTCTGTCTGTCTGTCTGTCTGTCTGTCTGTCTGTCTGTCTGTCTGTCTGTCTGTCTGTCTGTCTGTCTGTCTGTCTGTCTGTCTGTCTGTCTGTCTGTCTGTCTGTCTGTCTGTCTGTCTGTCTGTCTGTCTGTCTGTCTGTCTGTCTGTCTGTCTGTCTGTCTGTCTGTCTGTCTGTCTGTCTGTCTGTCTGTCTGTCTGTCTGTCTGTCTGTCTGTCTGTCTGTCTGTCTGTCTGTCTGTCTGTCTGTCTGTCTGTCTGTCTGTCTGTCTGTCTGTCTGTCTGTCTGTCTGTCTGTCTGTCTGTCTGTCTGTCTGTCTGTCTGTCTGTCTGTCTGTCTGTCTGTCTGTCTGTCTGTCTGTCTGTCTGTCTGTCTGTCTGTCTGTCTGTCTGTCTGTCTGTCTGTCTGTCTGTCTGTCTGTCTGTCTGTCTGTCTGTCTGTCTGTCTGTCTGTCTGTCTGTCTGTCTGTCTGTCTGTCTGTCTGTCTGTCTGTCTGTCTGTCTGTCTGTCTGTCTGTCTGTCTGTCTGTCTGTCTGTCTGTCTGTCTGTCTGTCTGTCTGTCTGTCTGTCTGTCTGTCTGTCTGTCTGTCTGTCTGTCTGTCTGTCTGTCTGTCTGTCTGTCTGTCTGTCTGTCTGTCTGTCTGTCTGTCTGTCTGTCTGTCTGTCTGTCTGTCTGTCTGTCTGTCTGTCTGTCTGTCTGTCTGTCTGTCTGTCTGTCTGTCTGTCTGTCTGTCTGTCTGTCTGTCTGTCTGTCTGTCTGTCTGTCTGTCTGTCTGTCTGTCTGTCTGTCTGTCTGTCTGTCTGTCTGTCTGTCTGTCTGTCTGTCTGTCTGTCTGTCTGTCTGTCTGTCTGTCTGTCTGTCTGTCTGTCTGTCTGTCTGTCTGTCTGTCTGTCTGTCTGTCTGTCTGTCTGTCTGTCTGTCTGTCTGTCTGTCTGTCTGTCTGTCTGTCTGTCTGTCTGTCTGTCTGTCTGTCTGTCTGTCTGTCTGTCTGTCTGTCTGTCTGTCTGTCTGTCTGTCTGTCTGTCTGTCTGTCTGTCTGTCTGTCTGTCTGTCTGTCTGTCTGTCTGTCTGTCTGTCTGTCTGTCTGTCTGTCTGTCTGTCTGTCTGTCTGTCTGTCTGTCTGTCTGTCTGTCTGTCTGTCTGTCTGTCTGTCTGTCTGTCTGTCTGTCTGTCTGTCTGTCTGTCTGTCTGTCTGTCTGTCTGTCTGTCTGTCTGTCTGTCTGTCTGTCTGTCTGTCTGTCTGTCTGTCTGTCTGTCTGTCTGTCTGTCTGTCTGTCTGTCTGTCTGTCTGTCTGTCTGTCTGTCTGTCTGTCTGTCTGTCTGTCTGTCTGTCTGTCTGTCTGTCTGTCTGTCTGTCTGTCTGTCTGTCTGTCTGTCTGTCTGTCTGTCTGTCTGTCTGTCTGTCTGTCTGTCTGTCTGTCTGTCTGTCTGTCTGTCTGTCTGTCTGTCTGTCTGTCTGTCTGTCTGTCTGTCTGTCTGTCTGTCTGTCTGTCTGTCTGTCTGTCTGTCTGTCTGTCTGTCTGTCTGTCTGTCTGTCTCATTCCATTATGATACGACCCTGGTGATCCGGGAAACTCGTCGAGATGAAGCAGGTCATCACCCGGAGGAGGACAATCCGATGCGCAACGCCGATCCGGGGAGGCAAGGTCGTCGATTAGTACCTGCAATCAAAAGAAAGATATTAGAATGAAGCCAAGAGGGCACAAGTAGAAAGCTGGAAGGAGTTTCGTAGGAAACAGGTCAAGGAAAACATATGGGAAGGGTATATAGAGTGATCACAAATGTGACGAAGAGACAAGAAGACCTGCCATTAACTAGAAATGGAGAGCCCCTAAGGAGTCGGTAAAATTCTTGGCAGAAACATGTTATCCAGATGACAAAAAGGAAGAAGACAATGTAGAAAAATACATAGATCCTATTATAAAAACATGATACGATTCCATTATGATACGACCCTGGTGATCCGGGAAACTCGTCGAGATGAAGCAGGTCATCACCCGGAGGAGGACAATCCGATGCGCAACGCCGATCCGGGGAGACAAGGTCGTCGATTAGTACCTGCAATCAAAAGAAAGATATGAGAATGAAGCAAAGAGGGCACAAGTAGAATGCTGGAAGGAGTTTCGTGGTAAACAGGACAAGGAAAACATATGGGAAGGGTATATAGAGTGATCACAAATGTGACGAAGAGACAAGAAGACCTGCCATTTAACTAGAAATGGAGAGCCCCTAAGGAGTCGATAAAATTCTTGGCAGAAACATGTTATCCAGATGACAAAAAGGAAGAAGACAATGTAGAAAAATACATAGATCCTATTATAAAAACATGATACGATTCCATTATGATACGACCCTGGTGATCCGGGAAACTCGTCGAGATGAAGCAGGTCATCACCCGGAGGAGGACAATCCGATGCGCAACGCCGATCCGGGGAGACAAGGTCGTCGATTAGTACCTGCAATCAAAAGAAAGATATGAGAATGAAGCCAAGAGGGCACAAGTAGAAAGCTGGAAGGAGTTTCGTAGGAAACAGGTCAAGGAAAACATATGGGAAGGGTATATAGAGTGATCACAAATGTGACGAAGAGACAAGAAGACCTGCCATTAACTAGAAATGGAGAGCCCCTAAGGAGTCGGTAAAATTCTTGGCAGAAACATGTTATCCAGATGACAAAAAGGAAGAAGACAATGTAGAAAAATACATAGATCCTATTATAAAAACATGATACGATTCCATTATGATACCTCCCTGGTGATCCGGGAAACTCGTCGAGATGAAGCAGGTCATCACCCGGAGGAGGACAATCCGATGCGCAACGCCGATCCGGGGAGACAAGGTCGTCGATTAGTACCTGCAATCAAAAGAAAGATATGAGAATGAAGCAAAGAGGGCACAAGTAGAAAGCTGGAAGGAGTTTCGTAGGAAACAGGTCAAGGAAAACATATGGGAAGGGTATATAGAGTGATCACAAATGTGACGAAGAGACAAGAAGACCTGCCATTAACTAGAAATGGAGAGCCCCTAAGGAGTCGGTAAAATTCTTGGCAGAAACATGTTATCCAGATGACAAAAAGGAAGAAGACAATGTAGAAAAATACATAGATCCTATTATAAAAACATGATACGATTCCATTATGATACGACCCTGGTGATCCGGGAAACTCGTCGAGATGAAGCAGGTCATCACCCGGAGGAGGACAATCCGATGCGCAACGCCGATCCGGGGAGACAAGGTCGTCGATTAGTACCTGCAATCAAAAGAAAGATATGAGAATGAAGCAAAGAGGGCACAAGTAGAATGCTGGAAGGAGTTTTGTAGTAAACAGGACAAGGAAAACATATGGGAAGGGTATATAGAGTGATCACAAATGTGTCGAAGAGACAAGAAGACCTGCCATTAACTAGAAATGGAGAGCCCCTAAGGAGTCGATAAAATTCTTGGCAGAAACATGTTATCCAGATGACAAAAAGGAAGAAGACAATGTAGAAAAATACATAGATCCTATTATAAAAACATGATACGATTCCATTATAATACGACCCTGGTGATCCGGGAAACTCGTCGAGATGAAGCAGGTCATCACCCGGAGGAGGACAATCCGATGCGCAACGCCGATCCGGGGAGACAAGGTCGTCGATTAGTACCTGCAATCAAAAGAAAGATATGAGAATGAAGCCAAGAGGGCACAAGTAGAATGCTGGAAGGAGTTTTGTAGTAAACAGGACAAGGAAAACATATGGGAAGGGTATATAGAGTGATCACAAATGTGACGAAGAGACAAGAAGACCTGCCATTAACTAGAAATGGAGAGCCCCTAAGGAGTCGGTAAAATTCATGGCAGAAACATGTTATCCAGATGACAAAAAGGAAGAAGACAACGTAGAAAAATACATAGATCCTATTATAAAAACATGATACGATTCCATTATGATACGACCCTGGTGATCCGGGAAACTCGTCGAGATGAAGCAGGTCATCACCCGGACGAGGACAATCCGATGCGCAACGCCGATCCGGGGAGACAAGGTCGTCGATTAGTACCTGCAATCACAAGAAAGATATGAGAATGAAGCCAAGAGGGCACAAGTAGAAAGCTGGAAGGAGTTTCGTAGGAAACAGGACAAGGAAAACATATGGGAAGGGTATATAGAGTGATCACAAATGTGTCGAAGAGACAAGAAGACCTGCCATTTAACTAGAAATGGAGAGCCCCTAAGGAGTCGATAAAATTCTTGGCAGAAACATGTTATCCAGATGACAAAAAGGAAGAAGACAATGTAGAAAAATACATAGATCCTATTATAAAAACATGATACGATTCCATTATGATACGACCCTGGTGATCCGGGAAACTCGTCGAGATGAAGCAGGTCATCACCCGGAGGAGGACAATCCGATGCGCAACGCCGATCCGGGGAGACAAGGTCGTCGATTAGTACCTGCAATCAAAAGAAAGATATGAGAATGAAGCCAAGAGGGCACAAGTAGAAAGCTGGAAGGAGTTTCGTAGTAAACAGGACAAGGAAAACATATGGGAAGGGTATATAGAGTGATCACAAATGTGTCGAAGAGACAAGAAGACCTGCCATTAACTAGAAATGGAGAGCCCCTAAGGAGTCGATAAAATTCTTGGCAGAAACATGTTATCCAGATGACAAAAAGGAAGAAGACAATGTAGAAAAATACATAGATCCTATTATAAAAACATGATACGATTCCATTATGATACGACCCTGGTGATCCGGGAAACTCGTCGAGATGAAGCAGGTCATCACCCGGAGGAGGACAATCCGATGCGCAACGCCGATCCGGGGAGACAAGGTCGTCGATTAGTACCTGCAATCAAAAGAAAGATATGAGAATGAAGCCAAGAGGGAACAAGTAGAAAGCTGGAAGGAGTTTCGTGGTAAACAGGACAAGGAAAACATATGGGAAGGGTATATAGAGTGATCACAAATGTGACGAAGAGACAAGAAGACCTGCCATTTAACTAGAAATGGAGAGCCCCTAAGGAGTCGATAAAATTCTTGGCAGAAACATGTTATCCAGATGACAAAAAGGAAGAAGACAATGTAGAAAAATACATAGATCCTATTATAAAAACATGATACGATTCCATTATGATACGACCCTGGTGATCCGGGAAACTCGTCGAGATGAAGCAGGTCATCACCCGGAGGAGGACAATCCGATGCGCAACGCCGATCCGGGGAGACAAGGTCGTCGATTAGTACCTGCAATCAAAAGAAAGATATGAGAATGAAGCCAAGAGGGCACAAGTAGAAAGCTGGAAGGAGTTTCGTAGGAAACAGGTCAAGGAAAACATATGGGAAGGGTATATAGAGTGATCACAAATGTGACGAAGAGACAAGAAGACCTGCCATTAACTAGAAATGGAGAGCCCCTAAGGAGTCGGTAAAATTCTTGGCAGAAACATGTTATCCAGATGACAAAAAGGAAGAAGACAATGTAGAAAAATACATAGATCCTATTATAAAAACATGATACGATTCCATTATGATACGACCCTGGTGATCCGGGAAACTCGTCGAGATGAAGCAGGTCATCACCCGGAGGAGGACAATCCGATGCGCAACGCCGATCCGGGGAGACAAGGTCGTCGATTAGTACCTGCAATCAAAAGAAAGATATGAGAATGAAGCAAAGAGGGCACAAGTAGAAAGCTGGAAGGAGTTTCGTAGGAAACAGGTCAAGGAAAACATATGGGAAGGGTATATAGAGTGATCACAAATGTGACGAAGAGACAAGAAGACCTGCCATTAACTAGAAATGGAGAGCCCCTAAGGAGTCGGTAAAATTCTTGGCAGAAACATGTTATCCAGATGACAAAAAGGAAGAAGACAATGTAGAAAAATACATAGATCCTATTATAAAAACATGATACGATTCCATTATGATACGACCCTGGTGATCCGGGAAACTCGTCGAGATGAAGCAGGTCATCACCCGGAGGAGGACAATCCGATGCGCAACGCCGATCCGGGGAGACAAGGTCGTCGATTAGTACCTGCAATCAAAAGAAAGATATGAGAATGAAGCAAAGAGGGCACAAGTAGAATGCTGGAAGGAGTTTTGTAGTAAACAGGACAAGGAAAACATATGGGAAGGGTATATAGAGTGATCACAAATGTGTCGAAGAGACAAGAAGACCTGCCATTAACTAGAAATGGAGAGCCCCTAAGGAGTCGATAAAATTCTTGGCAGAAACATGTTATCCAGATGACAAAAAGGAAGAAGACAATGTAGAAAAATACATAGATCCTATTATAAAAACATGATACGATTCCATTATGATACGACCCTGGTGATCCGGGAAACTCGTCGAGATGAAGCAGGTCATCACCCGGAGGAGGACAATCCGATGCGCAACGCCGATCCGGGGAGACAAGGTCGTCGATTAGTACCTGCAATCAAAAGAAAGATATGAGAATGAAGCCAAGAGGGCACAAGTAGAATGCTGGAAGGAGTTTTGTAGTAAACAGGACAAGGAAAACATATGGGAAGGGTATATAGAGTGATCACAAATGTGACGAAGAGACAAGAAGACCTGCCATTAACTAGAAATGGAGAGCCCCTAAGGAGTCGGTAAAATTCATGGCAGAAACATGTTATCCAGATGACAAAAAGGAAGAAGACAACGTAGAAAAATACATAGATCCTATTATAAAAACATGATACGATTCCATTATGATACGACCCTGGTGATCCGGGAAACTCGTCGAGATGAAGCAGGTCATCACCCGGACGAGGACAATCCGATGCGCAACGCCGATCCGGGGAGACAAGGTCGTCGATTAGTACCTGCAATCACAAGAAAGATATGAGAATGAAGCCAAGAGGGCACAAGTAGAAAGCTGGAAGGAGTTTCGTAGGAAACAGGACAAGGAAAACATATGGGAAGGGTATATAGAGTGATCACAAATGTGTCGAAGAGACAAGAAGACCTGCCATTTAACTAGAAATGGAGAGCCCCTAAGGAGTCGATAAAATTCTTGGCAGAAACATGTTATCCAGATGACAAAAAGGAAGAAGACAATGTAGAAAAATACATAGATCCTATTATAAAAACATGATACGATTCCATTATGATACGACCCTGGTGATCCGGGAAACTCGTCGAGATGAAGCAGGTCATCACCCGGAGGAGGACAATCCGATGCGCAACGCCGATCCGGGGAGACAAGGTCGTCGATTAGTACCTGCAATCAAAAGAAAGATATGAGAATGAAGCCAAGAGGGCACAAGTAGAAAGCTGGAAGGAGTTTCGTAGTAAACAGGACAAGGAAAACATATGGGAAGGGTATATAGAGTGATCACAAATGTGTCGAAGAGACAAGAAGACCTGCCATTAACTAGAAATGGAGAGCCCCTAAGGAGTCGATAAAATTCTTGGCAGAAACATGTTATCCAGATGACAAAAAGGAAGAAGACAATGTAGAAAAATACATAGATCCTATTATAAAAACATGATACGATTCCATTATGATACGACCCTGGTGATCCGGGAAACTCGTCGAGATGAAGCAGGTCATCACCCGGAGGAGGACAATCCGATGCGCAACGCCGATCCGGGGAGACAAGGTCGTCGATTAGTACCTGCAATCAAAAGAAAGATATGAGAATGAAGCCAAGAGGGAACAAGTAGAAAGCTGGAAGGAGTTTCGTGGTAAACAGGACAAGGAAAACATATGGGAAGGGTATATAGAGTGATCACAAATGTGACGAAGAGACAAGAAGACCTGCCATTTAACTAGAAATGGAGAGCCCCTAAGGAGTCGATAAAATTCTTGGCAGAAACATGTTATCCAGATGACAAAAAGGAAGAAGACAATGTAGAAAAATACATAGATCCTATTATAAAAACATGATACGATTCCATTATGATACGACCCTGGTGATCCGGGAAACTCGTCGAGATGAAGCAGGTCATCACCCGGAGGAGGACAATCCGATGCGCAACGCCGATCCGGGGAGACAAGGTCGTCGATTAGTACCTGCAATCAAAAGAAAGATATGAGAATGAAGCCAAGAGGGCACAAGTAGAAAGCTGGAAGGAGTTTCGTAGGAAACAGGTCAAGGAAAACATATGGGAAGGGTATATAGAGTGATCACAAATGTGACGAAGAGACAAGAAGACCTGCCATTAACTAGAAATGGAGAGCCCCTAAGGAGTCGGTAAAATTCTTGGCAGAAACATGTTATCCAGATGACAAAAAGGAAGAAGACAATGTAGAAAAATACATAGATCCTATTATAAAAACATGATACGATTCCATTATGATACGACCCTGGTGATCCGGGAAACTCGTCGAGATGAAGCAGGTCATCACCCGGAGGAGGACAATCCGATGCGCAACGCCGATCCGGGGAGACAAGGTCGTCGATTAGTACCTGCAATCAAAAGAAAGATATGAGAATGAAGCAAAGAGGGCACAAGTAGAATGCTGGAAGGAGTTTTGTAGTAAACAGGACAAGGAAAACATATGGGAAGGGTATATAGAGTGATCACAAATGTGTCGAAGAGACAAGAAGACCTGCCATTAACTAGAAATGGAGAGCCCCTAAGGAGTCGATAAAATTCTTGGCAGAAACATGTTATCCAGATGACAAAAAGGAAGAAGACAATGTAGAAAAATACATAGATCCTATTATAAAAACATGATACGATTCCATTATGATACGACCCTGGTGATCCGGGAAACTCGTCGAGATGAAGCAGGTCATCACCCGGAGGAGGACAATCCGATGCGCAACGCCGATCCGGGGAGACAAGGTCGTCGATTAGTACCTGCAATCAAAAGAAAGATATGAGAATGAAGCCAAGAGGGCACAAGTAGAATGCTGGAAGGAGTTTTGTAGTAAACAGGACAAGGAAAACATATGGGAAGGGTATATAGAGTGATCACAAATGTGACGAAGAGACAAGAAGACCTGCCATTAACTAGAAATGGAGAGCCCCTAAGGAGTCGGTAAAATTCATGGCAGAAACATGTTATCCAGATGACAAAAAGGAAGAAGACAACGTAGAAAAATACATAGATCCTATTATAAAAACATGATACGATTCCATTATGATACGACCCTGGTGATCCGGGAAACTCGTCGAGATGAAGCAGGTCATCACCCGGACGAGGACAATCCGATGCGCAACGCCGATCCGGGGAGACAAGGTCGTCGATTAGTACCTGCAATCACAAGAAAGATATGAGAATGAAGCCAAGAGGGCACAAGTAGAAAGCTGGAAGGAGTTTCGTAGGAAACAGGACAAGGAAAACATATGGGAAGGGTATATAGAGTGATCACAAATGTGTCGAAGAGACAAGAAGACCTGCCATTTAACTAGAAATGGAGAGCCCCTAAGGAGTCGATAAAATTCTTGGCAGAAACATGTTATCCAGATGACAAAAAGGAAGAAGACAATGTAGAAAAATACATAGATCCTATTATAAAAACATGATACGATTCCATTATGATACGACCCTGGTGATCCGGGAAACTCGTCGAGATGAAGCAGGTCATCACCCGGAGGAGGACAATCCGATGCGCAACGCCGATCCGGGGAGACAAGGTCGTCGATTAGTACCTGCAATCAAAAGAAAGATATGAGAATGAAGCCAAGAGGGCACAAGTAGAAAGCTGGAAGGAGTTTCGTAGTAAACAGGACAAGGAAAACATATGGGAAGGGTATATAGAGTGATCACAAATGTGTCGAAGAGACAAGAAGACCTGCCATTAACTAGAAATGGAGAGCCCCTAAGGAGTCGATAAAATTCTTGGCAGAAACATGTTATCCAGATGACAAAAAGGAAGAAGACAATGTAGAAAAATACATAGATCCTATTATAAAAACATGATACGATTCCATTATGATACGACCCTGGTGATCCGGGAAACTCGTCGAGATGAAGCAGGTCATCACCCGGAGGAGGACAATCCGATGCGCAACGCCGATCCGGGGAGACAAGGTCGTCGATTAGTACCTGCAATCACAAGAAAGATATGAGAATGAAGCCAAGAGGGCACAAGTAGAAAGCTGGAAGGAGTTTCGTAGGAAACAGGACAAGGAAAACATATGGGAAGGGTATATAGAGTGATCACAAATGTGTCGAAGAGACAAGAAGACCTGCCATTTAACTAGAAATGGAGAGCCCCTAAGGAGTCGATAAAATTCTTGGCAGAAACATGTTATCCAGATGACAAAAAGGAAGAAGACAATGTAGAAAAATACATAGATCCTATTATAAAAACATGATACGATTCCATTATGATACGACCCTGGTGATCCGGGAAACTCGTCGAGATGAAGCAGGTCATCACCCGGAGGAGGACAATCCGATGCGCAACGCCGATCCGGGGAGACAAGGTCGTCGATTAGTACCTGCAATCAAAAGAAAGATATGAGAATGAAGCCAAGAGGGCACAAGTAGAAAGCTGGAAGGAGTTTCGTAGTAAACAGGACAAGGAAAACATATGGGAAGGGTATATAGAGTGATCACAAATGTGTCGAAGAGACAAGAAGACCTGCCATTAACTAGAAATGGAGAGCCCCTAAGGAGTCGGTAAAATTCTTGGCAGAAACATGTTATCCAGATGACAAAAAGGAAGAAGACAATGTAGAAAAATACATAGATCCTATTATAAAAACATGATACGATTCCATTATGATACGACCCTGGTGATCCGGGAAACTCGTCGAGATGAAGCAGGTCATCACCCGGAGGAGGACAATCCGATGCGCAACGCCGATCCGGGGAGACAAGGTCGTCGATTAGTACCTGCAATCAAAAGAAAGATATGAGAATGAAGCCAAG
Organism: Laothoe populi; assembly: GCA_905220505.1. Taxonomy (NCBI): domain Eukaryota; kingdom Metazoa; phylum Arthropoda; class Insecta; order Lepidoptera; family Sphingidae; genus Laothoe; species Laothoe populi. Next base: position 16,218,423 of record HG992148.1, read on the forward strand.
AGGGCACAAGTAGAATGCTGGAAGGAGTTTTGTAGTAAACAGGACAAGGAAAACATATGGGAAGGGTATATAGTGATCACAAATGTGACGAAGAGACAAGAAGACCTGCCATTAACTAGAAATGGAGAGCCCCTAAGGAGTCTGTAAAATTCTTGGCAGAAACATGTTATCCAGATGACAAAAAGGAAGAAGACAATGTAGAAAAATACATAGATCCTATTATAAAAACATGATACGATTTCATTATAATACGACCCTGGTGATCCGGGAAACTCGTCGAGATGAAGCAGGTCATCACCCGGAGGAGGACAATCCGATGCGCAACGCCGATCCGGGGAGACAAGGTCGTCGATTAGTACCTGCAATCAAAAGAAAGATATGAGAATGAAGCCAAGAGGGCACAAGTAGAATGCTGGAAGGAGTTTTGTAGTAAACAGGACAAGGAAAACATATGGGAAGGGTATATAGAGTGATCACAAATGTGACGAAGAGACAAGAAGACCTGCCATTAACTAGAAATGGAGAGCCCCTAAGGAGTCGGTAAAATTCATGGCAGAAACATGTTATCCAGATGACAAAAAGGAAGAAGACAATGTAGAAAAATACATAGATCCTATTATAAAAACATGATACGATTCCATTATGATACGACCCTGGTGATCCGGGAAACTCGTCGAGATGAAGCAGGTCATCACCCGGACGAGGACAATCCGATGCGCAACGCCGATCCGGGGAGACAAGGTCGTCGATTAGTACCTGCAATCAAAAGAAAGATATGAGAATGAAGCCAAGAGGGCACAAGTAGAATGCTGGAAGGAGTTTTGTAGTAAACAGGACAAGGAAAACATATGGGAAGGGTATATAGAGTGATCACAAATGTGACGAAGAGACAAGAAGACCTGCCATTAACTAGAAATGGAGAGCCCCTAAGGAGTCGGTAAAATTCATGGCAGAAACATGTTATCCAGATGACAAAAAGGAAGAAGACAATGTAGAAAAATACATAGATCCTATTATAAAAACATGATACGATTCCATTATGATACGACCCTGGTGATCCGGGAAACTCGTCGAGATGAAGCAGGTCATCACCCGGACGAGGACAATCCGATGCGCAACGCCGATCCGGGGAGACAAGGTCGTCGATTAGTACCTGCAATCACAAGAAAGATATGAGAATGAAGCCAAGAGGGCACAAGTAGAAAGCTGGAAGGAGTTTCGTAGGAAACAGGACAAGGAAAACATATGGGAAGGGTATATAGAGTGATCACAAATGTGTCGAAGAGACAAGAAGACCTGCCATTTAACTAGAAATGGAGAGCCCCTAAGGAGTCGATAAAATTCTTGGCAGAAACATGTTATCCAGATGACAAAAAGGAAGAAGACAATGTAGAAAAATACATAGATCCTATTATAAAAACATGATACGATTCCATTATGATACGACCCTGGTGATCCGGGAAACTCGTCGAGATGAAGCAGGTCATCACCCGGAGGAGGACAATCCGATGCGCAACGCCGATCCGGGGAGACAAGGTCGTCGATTAGTACCTGCAATCAAAAGAAAGATGAGAATGAAGCCAAGAGGGCACAAGTAGAAAGCTGGAAGGAGTTTCGTGGTAAACAGGACAAGGAAAACATATGGGAAGGGTATATAGAGTGATCACAAATGTGTCGAAGAGACAAGAAGACCTGCCATTAACTAGAAATGGAGAGCCCCTAAGGAGTCGGTAAAATTCATGGCAGAAACATGTTATCCAGATGACAAAAAGGAAGAAGACAATGTAGAAAAATACATAGATCCTATTATAAAAACATGATACGATTCCATTATGATACGACCCTGGTGATCCGGGAAACTCGTCGAGATGAAGCAGGTCATCACCCGGACGAGGACAATCCGATGCGCAACGCCGATCCGGGGAGACAAGGTCGTCGATTAGTACCTGCAATCACAAGAAAGATATGAGAATGAAGCCAAGAGGGCACAAGTAGAAAGCTGGAAGGAGTTTCGTAGGAAACAGGACAAGGAAAACATATGGGAAGGGTATATAGAGTGATCACAAATGTGTCGAAGAGACAAGAAGACCTGCCATTTAACTAGAAATGGAGAGCCCCTAAGGAGTCGATAAAATTCTTGGCAGAAACATGTTATCCAGATGACAAAAAGGAAGAAGACAATGTAGAAAAATACATAGATCCTATTATAAAAACATGATACGATTCCATTATGATACGACCCTGGTGATCCGGGAAACTCGTCGAGATGAAGCAGGTCATCACCCGGACGAGGACAATCCGATGCGCAACGCCGATCCGGGGAGACAAGGTCGTCCATTAGTACCTGCAATCAAAAGAAAGATATGAGAATGAAGCCAAGAGGGCACAAGTAGAAAGCTGGAAGGAGTTTCGTAGTAAACAGGACAAGGAAAACATATGGGAAGGGTATATAGAGTGATCACAAATGTGTCGAAGAGACAAGAAGACCTGCCATTAACTAGAAATGGAGAGCCCCTAAGGAGTCGATAAAATTCTTGGCAGAAACATGTTATCCAGATGACAAAAAGGAAGAAGACAATGTAGAAAAATACATAGATCCTATTATAAAAACATGATACGATTCCATTATGATACGACCCTGGTGATCCGGGAAACTCGTCGAGATGAAGCAGGTCATCACCCGGAGGAGGACAATCCGATGCGCAACGCCGATCCGGGGAGACAAGGTCGTCGATTAGTACCTGCAATCAAAAGAAAGATATGAGAATGAAGCCAAGAGGGAACAAGTAGAAAGCTGGAAGGAGTTTCGTGGTAAACAGGACAAGGAAAACATATGGGAAGGGTATATAGAGTGATCACAAATGTGACGAAGAGACAAGAAGACCTGCCATTTAACTAGAAATGGAGAGCCCCTAAGGAGTCGATAAAATTCTTGGCAGAAACATGTTATCCAGATGACAAAAAGGAAGAAGACAATGTAGAAAAATACATAGATCCTATTATAAAAACATGATACGATTCCATTATGATACGACCCTGGTGATCCGGGAAACTCGTCGAGATGAAGCAGGTCATCACCCGGAGGAGGACAATCCGATGCGCAACGCCGATCCGGGGAGACAAGGTCGTCGATTAGTACCTGCAATCAAAAGAAAGATATGAGAATGAAGCCAAGAGGGCACAAGTAGAAAGCTGGAAGGAGTTTCGTAGTAAACAGGACAAGGAAAACATATGGGAAGGGTATATAGAGTGATCACAAATGTGTCGAAGAGACAAGAAGACCTGCCATTAACTAGAAATGGAGAGCCCCTAAGGAGTCGGTAAAATTCTTGGCAGAAACATGTTATCCAGATGACAAAAAGGAAGAAGACAATGTAGAAAAATACATAGATCCTATTATAAAAACATGATACGATTCCATTATGATACGACCCTGGTGATCCGGGAAACTCGTCGAGATGAAGCAGGTCATCACCCGGAGGAGGACAATCCGATGCGCAACGCCGATCCGGGGAGACAAGGTCGTCGATTAGTACCTGCAATCAAAAGAAAGATATGAGAATGAAGCCAAGAGGGCACAAGTAGAATGCTGGAAGGAGTTTTGTAGTAAACAGGACAAGGAAAACATATGGGAAGGGTATATAGTGATCACAAATGTGACGAAGAGACAAGAAGACCTGCCATTAACTAGAAATGGAGAGCCCCTAAGGAGTCTGTAAAATTCTTGGCAGAAACATGTTATCCAGATGACAAAAAGGAAGAAGACAATGTAGAAAAATACATAGATCCTATTATAAAAACATGATACGATTCCATTATGATACGACCCTGGTGATCCGGGAAACTCGTCGAGATGAAGCAGGTCATCACCCGGAGGAGGACAATCCGATGCGCAACGCCGATCCGGGGAGACAAGGTCGTCGATTAGTACCTGCAATCAAAAGAAAGATATGAGAATGAAGCCAAGAGGGAACAAGTAGAAAGCTGGAAGGAGTTTCGTGGTAAACAGGACAAGGAAAACATATGGGAAGGGTATATAGAGTGATCACAAATGTGACGAAGAGACAAGAAGACCTGCCATTTAACTAGAAATGGAGAGCCCCTAAGGAGTCGATAAAATTCTTGGCAGAAACATGGTATCCAGATGACAAAAAGGAAGAAGACAATGTAGAAAAATACATAGATCCTATTATAAAAACATGATACGATTCCATTATGATACGACCCTGGTGATCCGGGAAACTCGTCGAGATGAAGCAGGTCATCACCCGGAGGAGGACAATCCGATGCGCAACGCCGATCCGGGGAGACAAGGTCGTCGATTAGTACCTGCAATCAAAAGAAAGATATGAGAATGAAGCCAAGAGGGCACAAGTAGAAAGCTGGAAGGAGTTTCGTAGTAAACAGGACAAGGAAAACATATGGGAAGGGTATATAGAGTGATCACAAATGTGTCGAAGAGACAAGAAGACCTGCCATTAACTAGAAATGGAGAGCCCCTAAGGAGTCGATAAAATTCTTGGCAGAAACATGTTATCCAGATGACAAAAAGGAAGAAGACAATGTAGAAAAATACATAGATCCTATTATAAAAACATGATACGATTCCATTATGATACGACCCTGGTGATCCGGGAAACTCGTCGAGATGAAGCAGGTCATCACCCGGAGGAGGACAATCCGATGCGCAACGCCGATCCGGGGAGACAAGGTCGTCGATTAGTACCTGCAATCAAAAGAAAGATATGAGAATGAAGCCAAGAGGGAACAAGTAGAAAGCTGGAAGGAGTTTCGTGGTAAACAGGACAAGGAAAACATATGGGAAGGGTATATAGAGTGATCACAAATGTGACGAAGAGACAAGAAGACCTGCCATTTAACTAGAAATGGAGAGCCCCTAAGGAGTCGATAAAATTCTTGGCAGAAACATGGTATCCAGATGACAAAAAGGAAGAAGACAATGTAGAAAAATACATAGATCCTATTATAAAAACATGATACGATTCCATTATGATACGACCCTGGTGATCCGGGAAACTCGTCGAGATGAAGCAGGTCATCACCCGGAGGAGGACAATCCGATGCGCAACGCCGATCCGGGGAGACAAGGTCGTCGATTAGTACCTGCAATCAAAAGAAAGATATGAGAATGAAGCCAAGAGGGCACAAGTAGAAAGCTGGAAGGAGTTTCGTAGTAAACAGGACAAGGAAAACATATGGGAAGGGTATATAGAGTGATCACAAATGTGTCGAAGAGACAAGAAGACCTGCCATTAACTAGAAATGGAGAGCCCCTAAGGAGTCGGTAAAATTCTTGGCAGAAACATGTTATCCAGATGACAAAAAGGAAGAAGACAATGTAGAAAAATACATAGATCCTATTATAAAAACATGATACGATTCCATTATGATACGACCCTGGTGATCCGGGAAACTCGTCGAGATGAAGCAGGTCATCACCCGGAGGCGGACAATCCGATGCGCATCGCCGATCCGGGGAGACAAGGTCGTCGATTAGTACCTGCAATCAAAAGAAAGATATGAGAATGAAGCCAAGAGGGCACAAGTAGAATGCTGGAAGGAGTTTCGTAGTAAACAGGACAAGGAAAACATATGGGAAGGGTATATAGAGTGATCACAAATGTGACGAAGAGACAAGAAGACCTGCCATTAACTAGAAATGGAGAGCCCCTAAGGAGTCGATAAAATTCTTGGCAGAAACATGTTATCCAGATGACAAAAAGGAAGAAGACAATGTAGAAAAATACATAGATCCTATTATAAAAACATGATACGATTCCATTATGATACGACCCTGGTGATCCGGGAAACTCGTCGAGATGAAGCAGGTCATCACCCGGAGGAGGACAATCCGATGCGCAACGCCGATCCGGGGAGACAAGGTCGTCGATTAGTACCTGCAATCAAAAGAAAGATATGAGAATGAAGCCAAGAGGGCACAAGTAGAATGCTGGAAGGAGTTTCGTAGTAAACAGGACAAGGAAAACATATGGGAAGGGTATATAGAGTGATCACAAATGTGACGAAGAGACAAGAAGACCTGCCATTAACTAGAAATGGAGAGCCCCTAAGGAGTCGGTAAAATTCTTGGCAGAAACATGTTATCCAGATGACAAAAAGGAAGAAGACAATGTAGAAAAATACATAGATCCTATTATAAAAACATGATACGATTCCATTATGATACGACCCTGGTGATCCGGGAAACTCGTCGAGATGAAGCAGGGCATCACCCGGAGGAGGACAATCCGATGCGCAACGCCGATCCGGGGAGACAAGGTCGTCGATTAGTACCTGCAATCAAAAGAAAGATATTAGAATGAAGCCAAGAGGGCACAAGTAGAAAGCTGGAAGGAGTTTCGTAGGAAACAGGACAAGGAAAACATATGGGAAGGGTATATAGAGTGATCACAAATGTGTCGAAGAGACAAGAAGACCTGCCATTAACTAGAAATGGAGAGCCCCTAAGGAGTCGGTAAAATTCTTGGCAGAAACATGTTATCCAGATGAAAGAAGACAATGCAGAACACCAGCAGATGAGGAAAACATCCGAACGAGTAAATGACGAAGTCAATGCCGAGTACCATGACCCACCATTTACACTAGACGAACTAAGTGTGGTTGTAAATACCTTCAACCCACAGAAAGCCCCGGGAGCAGACGGTCTGACGGCAGATATCTGTAAGCAAGCAATAAATAAGTACCCAGAATTGTACCTATCACTGGCAAACAAACGTCTAGAACTAGGCCACTTCACGTCCACCTGGAAGGAGGCAACGGTCATAGTCCTCCGAAAACCTGCTTGAAAGATGTCCAGTTATCATCAGAAGGGTCATAGATAGCTACCTCGAGGGCAGAAAAGTCAGACTAAGATGGAATTACCATCAAATATGTTAAAGGTACACCGAAAATAATAAAACTGATTTCAAAAAACTCCAAACAATAAATGATAATTAATACAACTATCACCACAGATTGTAATAAGTATTAAATACTAAATTAATACCAAAGTATCAATACCGGCAAATCACGTCTTAGATTTTTCTACCTCAACACTCGTAGCATACAAAAAAAAAAGGAAAATTTAACGAACTAAAGTGTATCATAAAATCTCTACCTGTGACTATTCACGATATCTTAATGACTGAAATCTGGATCTCTTCCGAAACACAAGCAATGGAACTACAAATCAAAAACTACTCACACTACTACAACTATAGAACTGATTCAAGAGGAGATAGATTCTTAGCGTATATCCACAATGATTTGAAACATAGTTTATCTGAATCAGAATACTTGGCAGGAAACAACTACTTATGGATACAATTAGAAAGATATGCGCTAGAACTTGGAGTTGTATATAACCCAGGTGACAATGACTAAGGATTTCTGCGAAGAATATGATTCGTAGCTACAACGAAAGAAAAGGGTTGAATAAAGTATATAAATACCTCGCAAAGGAAGCAAGACACATTAATAAATAAAATAAATAAAAAATACTGTACGCGAGAATCAACTACAAGAAAATCTATTCTGGATCATGTAAGTACAAATTTGAGAAATGATAAGTTTAATATGGTAATAACTGATTTTTCCAAATCCGATCATAAACAAATATATATCGATCTAAAAATGAAAAAACCTCCACCAAAGATTCGGACACACTATGAAGCAATAAACTGCAAGATGATATAAAACTTCTTTGAAACGACAAATCTCGAGGAACTACAAGACTACTCGAAAATAGAATAAAACTTTTTATAAGTAAAAGTAAAACATCAAAAACAAAGATTAAGCACACCTAAATTCAGCACAAAAAATTGGATAAATATGGACATCAAAAATGAAATCAATCAAAGAAATGTGTGGGCAGAACTTAAGAAGAACCATCACACTAAGACCTTAGAAGAAAAATTTATAACCAAAAGAAAATATGTAGCAAATTTTTTTTTTACCACGATAAAGAATTTACAAATTGTATTAATAAACTTAAAAAAATATGGGGTATAATTAACTCTTTAGCAAATAATAATATTAAACAAAGGTGTGCTCCTCCAAAACTACTTGTCGACTCAGTGTATGTTACTGATCCAAGAAGTGTATGTGAACTATGTATTTAATAAATATTTTCAACAATAGGACCAATTTTAGCGAAAGCAATACCTAATAAATTTCATGACAATCACACGCGAGCATTACCAAAAGTTCTGGCCCAAAACTCTTCGTTGTCCATCCTCAAACCTTGTTGACCTGAAGAAGTAATAAAAATAATCTCAAATCTTTATTCAAATTGTAGCACTGGATTAGATGAAATTAACACAAAAGTAATAAAATGCATAAAACATTTGGTGGCAAACACGATGAGTAAATGCTTCAATAAATTGTTATTAGATGGTCATTTCCCCGATACTCCAAAGTTGGCAAAAGTTACCCATATATAAATCCGGACCAACAACAGACCCAGGCAATTACGGACCTATATCGGTTTTACCTGTATTATCGAAAATAATAAATAATAATATCATAAAAATATGTTGAAAAATATCTTGTTTTGAGAATGGATAGTGCTTTAACTGGGAATATTCATATCGAACACATAAAAAATAAGTTATCACTGCTCGGTTCCCTTCGTAATATTGTCGCATCCCAAAGACTTCTAGTCAAGCCACATATGTATCTTCTTGAAATCTAGGGTAGTGCCTCTAAAACTAAAGTAGCAGATGTTCAAATTGCCCAAAATAAAATTATCAAACTGCTTTTTAATTACACATACCTGACCTCAACCAATAAAATCTATAATTAAACTAAGATAATGAATATCATGTTAGGAACATCAGCAAAACTATGCAAGATGGATATTTAAAAGGCACAAATACAATGTTTATAATTAATTGATTGATTTACACGATACTGTTACACGTCTCAGTACTTAATATTAACACAAACGCATGTCAGGATTCACTTAAGGCTTCTCTTTATAATTAATCTACCAGCATTACCCTCTAAGCTGAACTACGCGGCCATTGAACTGATTACGAAACACCGAACCACGAGTATAGGTACTGGCTATCGTCACGTCTACTTTACAAAACAACTGAACCCCGGAGTGCGGGAGGCACTCAGTTTTATATTAAACATTTACTACTCCCACTTGTCATTATATACTTGGTTGTCATTATCAATCTACCCCCAACTAGTCTCCTAAATACCTCCGTTATACCTTCGGTATTTCTAATAAAAGTAAATACCCTAATAATCCATCAATTATATATTTATAACACATGTATTTTTATTCGAAAGTACTTAGCAAAGATATCCACACCAGCCTAACATTTTAACATTCACTAAACTAAAACAAATCACCTAAAGTAGCACTCGACGTGCTAGTTTTTTGGTTCTGCCAAAAATCAGAACAAACTATGGGAAAAAGACGCTTACGTTTGCGGGAGCACAGCTTTATAATAAAATAACTTTAAAAAAAACGTACACCCATTTAATACATTTAAGACAGCTAGCTAAATATCTTATAGATAGATAGATAGATAAAAAGTTTAGATATTAATTTATATGCAACAATGCATATACAAATATTTTTTCTTTAATATTACTACCAGAATATAATTAGTTTAATTATGGATAATTAACTTAACACGATCACTAAGACTATCGGATACCTTAAGCGCGGACCGCTCACCCGTAGTCACCCAAGAGATCTTGAGAAGACCATAACCAGGCTACGAACGTAAGCCATCAACAATGTTATGAACCATTGGCAAAGACACCAACACTAATTTTTACCTCAATTAATTGCACAGTTTAGCGTAACTATTAATATAAAATTAATATTAATATTATTAATATTATATTAATTTATTACCGGGTAGAAATTAAAACCAGAACTAACAGTCACCACCAATACCAACATTAAAATTAATCATTTTAATGGTTATACTTGACTAACTTGATTATTGATTATTAGTTCTGAAACTTTTATAAAAACTAGACCCGTAAAACAATTCATAAATCAATATTGTAGTAATCATCAAATTACTGAATTATTCATTCAATGCAGTTTTTTCATAACACGTTAAAACATAGGTTTGAGGGGTACCTTTGATTATAGTTTTTTTTAACAGTAGTTATAAGAGTAAATGTTTTTCAACCCTCATACATGCTAGAATTGAACCACATAAAATTCAAGCTTCATTAAATCATCAAACATCACACGCATCAACTGTTACGTATTTTCACATACATACACACTCACAACTGTAATCCCTAAAGGTATAGGCAGAGGTGTAATCAGTACACCCATAATTCGCGCAGCTTATTATCATCCCATGTGTGATAGGGGTGAGCCTATCACGATACCGGGCACACATCCCAATATCTCTTTACCAAACACAGGGATCGAACCAGAGACCCCGCACGGCAGTCGCACCGCGTACATTACAACTACGCCACAGAGGACCATGGACGTCTAATTATGATATCACTGCGTAATTAGCAGTTAATCAAAATCTGAGTGCAAGACGTGAGTAACAGCCTAGAGCCGCTACAGCTGCGTAGGGATATTTCCTCGCTTAGCGTGTTCTACAGTCTGTATCATGGCGAATGCTCTGAAGAATTGTTGATCTTACCCCATCCTCTCCCTTTCATACCAGAACCACGCGTACTGGATTGCGGAGCCACAGCTTTGTGGTGTCTACTACCCCGGCCCGAACCAAGAGGTTCGCAAACACGTATTTTTGCCGCACCATCAAGCTGTGGAACAGTTTGCCAGCTACCGTGTTCCCTCCTTCCTGTGCTCCTGGGTCCTTTAAGTGTGAAGAAGCTAAGGCCGGCATTATTGTGTTGAGTAGCGAGGGATAGATTGTCCCACTACTTGATACTATAACTGGACGGCACTGCACTTACCATCAGGTGCAGTGTTGTCACTTTGCCGTGCCAGGATAAAAATAAAAAAAACTCGATGAAATTTCCATCGGTTGTAATAGTACAAATTAAAATAGAGAAATAACTAAGAAATAACATAACTGAGAAATAACATACTATTTTGCACTTGATTGTTTAGATTAGCAGAAAGATGAAACTTAATAGTCGTTAATTACCATCAGTTTCAAATCCAAAAACAAAAATCAATCGATAAGTTTAGCAGAACGATCAAAATTAAAAATCGACCTTTAAATTTAAAAACTGAAAGCGACTCACCATATTTCACATAAATCCACGGGTAGATCCCACTTCTTATGTCCAGGTGAAAGGTCATGAAGTCACAGGTCACCATATGAAGAGGCTGTAAGAGGTCTTATACATCCCTCTCCGATCTCCAGATAGACAGAATGCACATTGTATGATATATTTGTAGAAATAACACTAGTTGAACACTTCACAGTTTATTAGCTACTGCCAGTTCAGAATACTATAATCCATGGAAAAAAGAAACACACAGTCACATCAGACATCAGACACTCCTCCGACAATGGCCTATTGGCCTCCTGCGCTTCCGATAGTTACCCATTAAAAAAATACAATCAATGATACTAGTCAATTCAATAGTCAAATCATTACAGAACATTATAATAACAAATTATCAAAGAATCCATTATATTAAATAAAGTTAATTATTAAATTTTTTATTCCTAATTATATTTTTCAATATCGGGCACATTTTCTTTGTCACTTCGTCCTACAGCCAAATCATTAGTCGAATACAAAGGTCATCATCGCTATCAATCACTTTATACGTATACACTCACCTGCAATACCCGAAGGGGTAGGCAAAGGTGCAACCAGCACACCCACCCCTCGGCGAACCCATCACGAACCCATCACGATCCCATAATGCGAAAGGGGCGAGCCCATCGCCACACCGGGCCAGCTCCAGACGCTGCGCCGACACCATGCACTTACAAATTTTCCTAAGTCATTCCCGCATACCAATAATAATCTTAAAGCTTTACAGTAGTCAAACTAGGCCACTAGGCCCAATCGCATGTTCTCCTGTTTCCACACTAATTGAGTCTTTCCAGATATAAACCAAAGCTAGGGTAGTTATTCACAAATAATTGCAATATCATTTACTGAGGATTACAACATAATAAAACTTTCAGTTACAATTAAGGGTAGTTGCAAATTACGATTCCTTACATTGGAACTTGAAACAATTTTAAACTGTTTCGCGGTCACAGTAACAAAATCTCTGCAATAATATTTTCCCATCTTATAATATCACAACGTAGATAAAAGTTAAGCAAAACATGATCTCGATCAAATCACTATCAAATTTAATTTATGACAACTATGTATCCCTTGCAATCCCTTTAAAGTAACCAAGTTATGTTAAAGTTTACAACAACACTTGGATCTACCCCTTTCTTTAATCAATAAAAACTAACTGAATATAATCGGATTAATTACGTATTATTAATTTATCACAATCACTTAAGTTTCTCATATAGCCTAAGCACGGACTACTCACAGTCAACTAAAAGACCTTGAGTATACAAAAAAAAGGCCTCGGACAATCTTATGAACCATTAGCATAGATCCTAACTTTGATCTAAACATGTTATTCAATAAGATGGGACACACACAACCTCATATTCTCACCTTGACTAATTGCACAGTTTAACTTAACTGTTATAAAATTCATTAAATACTGGGTAGAACGAATTAAAACTCAAACTCTAATATATAATTACCACCGGCACAAATATCGATATTCCTTAGGTACTGGAATCGAACCAGAGCCAATTCAATTTTGTCAAGAAATCGTACACATTATACATTTTCATTACCAACTAATTGGTATATTTAGTAAAGAGTACAGAAAATAAAACCAGAAGCGACTCACCGAATTTCAAATAAATCCATAGAGCATCGTTGTTCCAAACATCGGGTTTTCAAATGATTCACTATCTCACTTCTGAACTATTAGCCATCATCGATTTAACACAAACTACACTGAAAACGAATGTACGCACACTGATTAAAACCGAGCTTCACTTCCGCTAGTTTCGTATCGACTGCCCCGCGAACGTAGAAGCTTTCCGTTTTATAACAAATCTTCCCCACCGAGTCCACAACCTATCCAATCTACCCCCAAATATTTCGTAAGTGACCCTCAATATTTCCATAAAATTCTAATGTACCCTTACTTTATTTATGTTATTTAGAGCACTATTTGTAACATAAGGCCAATAAAAGAGTAGTATCAGAAGTGTCTGACACTTATGATACTATGTTAGAATAATATTCTACAAAACATGTATAAAAATCAGCCATGAAAATTTTAGTTAAGTTACTCTTATTTTTAGTTACCTTTCTTACCTGGTATATGCCCAGATGTCACAAGGAGAGCTCCACAAACACGCAGGTTATTCAAAGAACATGGGACGCTACTCAGAACCTAAGGTTTCATCTATGTGAAAATAAGTTATGTCAGATCGTTCTGGGATCTTCTATAACTGTCAGTTTTGCTGGAACGTTTGTGGTTTTTGTAATCATCACAAAAATATTTTCATATTTCATTGAGGTAATCTATGAACAGAAATTACGATTAGCATGATTAGAAGACTCCAATTTCATGAGCATCGTGAAATGTTCTCAAAAAGTATGATATTTTTCCACGTGGATGTCGCTGCTAAATAAATGAATGGGCTTGCATGACATAGCAATCAATAGGCACGTCTACATTTAAGTATCCATTCACTTAATAAAAACACCAGCAAAATGATGTTCTTAGATAGCAAAAAATTAAATAAAAAAATGGCTGGTGGTAGGATAACAAGTGGTAAGTGGCCGGCATGATTGTGTTGAGTAGCGAGGAAAAGATTGTCTCTCGCTACTTGATAACTGGACGGCACTGCACTTACCATGAGGTGCAGTGTGGTCATTTTGCCGTGCCAGGAAAAAAAGGATTTAATAGGGTTTTAATTATTACTTTTATGAAAATCGGTTAAAAAAGGAAAATGTTTCCATTAAAGGATTTGACTTAAATTTGGGTAACTTTAAAAAAGGGAGTCATGAACTAACTAAAATTTATCGTACTAGTCACGGAAAATTGGTAAACTAATTATCAGCACACATAATATTTGCCAACGTTATCAAATTAACATAAACGCATGCTTTATAACGGCATGTAAATCCAAGGCATTTTATTAACCCATATTTAAACAAACATAGTAACAATTAAACAAAAAGCAGCGATAGCCTAGTTGGTTGCGGTACGGACTGCCAAGACGAAAGTCGTAGGTTCGAAACCCAAGTGGCATACACCTCTGACTTTTCTAAAGTTATGTGTGTATTAAAATGTTAATTATCGCTTGCTTTAACGGTGAAGGAAAACATCATGAGGAAACCTGCATACCTGAGATTTTTTCGAAGGTATGAGAAGTCTGCCAACCCGCATTAGGCCAACGTGGTGGATGGACTAAGGCCTAACCCCTCTCATTAGTAGAGGAGGCACGTGCCCAGCAGTGGGACAATGTTTAATACAGGGCTAGTATTATTATTTATTATTATTATATATATAGTAACAATTAAAAACTTTTCAACCTTTGCAAGAAAATAACAGACAGTACAACTGTCTGTTATTTGACGAGGCCGCATCATACGATTCTCCATTTCAAATTACATGAAGCTTCAGAAATGTTGTTGTATTCTCGCCTGTTGTTGAGAAACTCTTAATGTAAAAAGGTCTTTAAGCGGACGTTTATTAAAATATATTCATATACACTCACGCCTATAATCCTGGAAGGGGTAGGCAGAGGTGTAACCAGTACACCCACATTTCGCCGAATTTCGGTGCTATAATGTGATAGGGGGGGGGGGGGGGGGGGGAGGGATAACTGTCGAGAAAAAAAACATTCAACTGAATCAGTCGAGTGACAGTCACCAAAAATGCAACTGAATAAATAGATATAACAGTATTGGGGTTATTTTTTAACCGACTTCAAAAAAAGGAGGAGGTTCCCAATTCGTCGGAATCTTTTTTTAGGTATGTTTCGCGCGCCTGGATCGATTTGATATTTTTTTGTTAGATAGTTTTTTGTTTAAAAGGGTATACTTCCCAGGTGGTCCCATTGGTCCCACTAAGTCAGGATCTGATGATGGGATCTCAGAAGAATCGAGGGCAACCCTCAAATTTTATAGGAACGGATAATTTGTTTTTTATTAAAGTCGGTGTACTTTTTATGAATTAAAAAACTTTTATTATATCACAATATTTGGCTACACTCTTATAAATATGCGCTTTTGTGCAAATCTGGTGTTGGCGGATGGGGTGAGTAGTCTATAAACTCTACAACTCGCTAATCGTCTCCTACAAGAATGCATGAATATGTTGGTAGTCAATTATTTGCGGAGTTCCTCGCGATTTTTCATTCTCTTTTGATAACCACTACTTAATGCTCATCAAAAGTATTTGTAAAAACTATTTAAATGTCAGGCCATACTATGCTGGAAAATCTTACGTAGATAAAAAGACAGTATTAGTAAATATTACATTACCTATATACAAAATTAATTGTTCACTGTTACTAAAGTTATTGTGCCTATTATGTAACTGTGAGTTTTCTTTTCAAGAAATTATAATATTATGTCTACGTCTCATAAAAAAATAATTTTTATCTTAACATGAAACACCCACACCTGACATTTCATGAACTGGGTAAAATAATGTTAGTTGGTAGCCCCATAGAGTTCACCTGTCCCTTTCGGGTGTACGCCTATGCCTTATCTATATATATACTAAATCTATGGGATCAACTGATTATTAGTCATTTGACGTTTGTGAATAACTATAATAAGAAATATGTGGAGATTTCATCTGTCATCAATCATCATCATCACATAAATTTTATTTACTTAGTTAATATTTTTATTACGTGACATTGGCAAAATTGTGGAGTTGTTCCTCCGCAGAGACCATTAAAGCAAGAAGAAGAAGAAATATGTGTCATTGTTTATTTAAATAAAGAATAAATACACCCAATAGTCACACACATAGTTCAGACCCCACACTAGGTCACACCTGTATCGTCGGTATCAATAACTAAGAGGGACTACGGTCCTACAACACTAAGACCCGAAACAATATCTGTCTGTGACATAAACATTTGTTTGGTGCGGGAATCGAACCCACGGCCTTTCGTTTCACAGGCGGCTACTTGCCTGTTGCGCCACGGTGAATGAATTGATAAATACTAGAAGCATCTTGAGTGCATTGTCAGCCCTTGGGTTAACCTTAAGGCAATTTCAATCACTGTACCAAGCGCAACATCGGGTTTATACTTGACGTCGGTTTCCCGTAAGACAGTGGCATTACCCGGTCAAGCTCACCTATTCAAGCAATATACAGCTATACTATATAAAGAGCTCATAAAACGGAATACATTTAATGAAAATATTTTCACATAAAATAACATTGACATTTCTAAATTCATACATCTATTCACCAAGGCTCCATAAACAAATAATTGGCAGTACGTTTAAGTATAAAACTGTTTGGACAAATTCAAGTCTGGCGACAACTAGATTTATGCAACCTCAGCCCACATCTCTCCTCTCCTCTCCTTTCCTTCTCTCATCTCCTCTCCCCTCCCTCTCTCCTCTCCTCTTCTCCCCTCTCTCAACTCCCTCTCCTCTGCACTGCTTCTGCCTCAGCTCTCCTCTGGCTTCTCCATCTCTACTTTTCTCTGTCCCTCTTTCCAATTGCTCACGTAATTGATTGTCCCAAATATTGCGCGTTACAACTACTTACACGACTACTCACTACTTACTACTTCCAGTCGTTTCTTACACATTTTGTAAGCCTATCAACTAAGGTATCTAAGGCCCTTTAAAGTCTGAATAGTTTTGCAACTATAGAAGCATCTATGCCATTAATTTATATGACGATATACGGGCCTGTTTAATTATTCATCTCATTAGAGGAGTTCTAGGCGTTCCTTTGTGCCAAGTTGGATCGGGGTGCAGTCTATAGCCTAGTTTCCCGTCCGTAGTCGCTTGGGAAGTTCCGAGAATATGTGTCGTGTGCCCAACTTAATGCCTTCCAATTGGGATTCAAAGATAATATATTCTGAATTTCGAGTTATTGTGGTGCTGCCAAAGCTGCCAAAAACACTACTTGTGTGGTACTAATTTTGGGAGAGTTATCGCTTTTCGTTTTGTGCTTGACTTTTGGCTGTTTGATATTCAGCTGCACTCAAAATTTGGTGGAATAAATATTAAACTAGGAATATGTTATGTTACTCACTCAAAGTTCAAGCTCTATATAATTTCATATCAAACTTAAATCGTGATACGAGCTTTCAATTACATATATTTCCATTTAATATTTATATTTTATAAAATTAATTAAAATATTCCAAAATATAACTTTTGAATAAAAAAAATCACACAACTTGTCCATGGTTAGAAATGTACTTAATGTTGCAACATGCTATCTACCACATCATAGGGCAGAAATAAACTCGACGAACCGTATTACAAGTTGCATTTTTGCCAACTTTTTCGGTGATGAAGCGTGAGATTATGTGACTGTAAAATATAATCAAAAATGTGTGTTATTAGCGCTATAAAAATACAGAAGCAATCTATCTATGAATAAAACATGAAATGTATCCAAATATTTAAGGGCAGAAGTTTAGACGTGCGTAACATATTGAATGACGAGAGCAGACTAAAGCTAGGTGTTATAAATGGATATTACTGCAACAAACTAATGATCTTTTAGGTATTGAGTTATCCAACTGTACACAAACGATCTATTCAAGAGAAATTATACAAAGTTAAATAAGGTATACAAATATAATAAGTGTCAGCAGTCAACTGAAAAAAAAACAATAGAATAAAATATATTTACTAATATACAGGAGGGGTTCGTGCAGAAAAAAAATAGCAGATAATCTATTAAAATTTATTAAAACTTTAATAATGTATCATTAAATTATATTAAATCTAACCTAGATATTAGGTTTGAAATGTAATTTCTTCCTTTGTTGCAAGAAATATAAGGCTTTTTATTTTGTTTATTTACTATACTTATTATTATTATTAAAATATCGAAATTTATTAATATATACATACATATAAACTCACGCCAGTAACCCCCTAAGGGGTAGGCAGAGGTGTAACCAGTATACCCACTTTTCGCCGAGTTTCGGTTCCATAATGTGATAGGGGGCGAGCCTATCGCCATTTTGTCGCCAAATTTATGAATATATTATTCTTTTTATATGCATGTTTCACCAAAAAGCTTTATAATTTTTTTTGATATCCACACGTCAGTTCACAATCAATATGCAACGCATCTTCCAAAAACTCATCAAAATATGCACATTTCAATTGAGTTAAGGGTGCTGTCACAGTTCAGAGTAGCATAACATATCGGACGTCGCGAGCAGAAATGCAGGACGGCCGATGGCGTTCCCCGGACGGCTGGACGGCCGGATAGTCTGTGACGAGGGGTACGTCACTAGCACGACCGGAACATGCCCCCGACCAATCCATTTGTTCACATTTTGTTAGACAGTTTGCGATTCTGCGTATTTGGGAATTATCCAACATCATTCCAAAATTAATATAGAATTGTATATTTATTGAAATCTATTCTTCTTTTTCTTCTTAGTCGTGCACTTTTGGCAGAGTGGTCGTGGTTACGTCGGGTCTAGAATCATTTGTAGTAGCGGCTAAATCTATCTAAGTAATAATAAATGCTGGGTGTTCTTATGTTCCTTACTTGATAATGTCCAAATAAAAGTTTTAAAGGAAAAATGTGGTCACTTTGCCGTGCCAGGGTAAAAAAAGTTCTTGGAAAAGGAAAAACTGAAAGAGTTTTTTCCTCTAAGTTGTCAATCTCCTGTGGAACTGGTAAAGGTAATGAGCATGCAAATTCAAAGGATATACAATCATTTTATATGCATAAATTTATACACTTATTAATTTTTTTTAATGCCTAAATAAATAAAGTATTCTGAGAAAGACATGGACAGTATTTACGGTATACATGGTCAGAGCATCTGACTGTGAGATCGGAAATTATATCTATAGGAATGTACAATATTCATTATTAAATTGAAAGGCAAAATTTGCTACGTTTTTTTATATCTGTATATATGTATCTACATCTTAAATTAAAATATAGGCTCTTTTTACAAATATGTTTTATATCGGGTTATGAAAGAGCCGAATTTATATAAAACCATTTTAAAAGATAAATCTCATACACGTTTAGGACATCAATAAAATCAAAAAAGTCGCAAACAATGTGTGAATAAAGTAAAAGAGTGCTTCTGACGAAAATCACAAACCAATTTGCCACGAAACTGTGGAAAGGCGTCGACAGGCTATAGAAGGGACAAAAGCAAACAAGTTCAATATCGTTACTGAAGAACAACAAGAAGTGACGTGACAAATGACGTGCAGGTGTCACGCAGCGTGTTATCGGCACGTCGCAGCGGAGCAACTCCACATTAAAGGAGTATGTCTACCAAGACTTATAATTAAGAGTTTTTTTAATTTATACATTTTTGTCGGGGGTTTAGAGTTAGGGTGCGATGTTTGGCCGTTTTGCGGCCTTCTGTGTACTCTGACACTAGATTCTCGACCGCTTCTTCACCTTCTTGCCCATGGTGTAGTGTGAAAAATAGATTGTCTCTCGCTACTCTATACTTTATTTGGACGGCACTGCACTTACTATCAGGTGCAGTGTGGTCACTTTGCCGTGCCGTGCTGAGAAGTATACCCTTTTAAACAAATTTCTCGAATCGGTCCAGGCGTCTTCAAGTAATCGGGGAATATACATAAAATAAAGATTCTGACGAATTGTTAACCTCCTCCTTTTTTCGAAGTCGGTTAATAAAAATACATTTTATATTTCATTGACAATGTAACAATGTAAGCTAGACACCAATCCAAATCTCTTTAGGCACTTTCCAAAGTTAAACACAAGGAGGTTTATTTTATATTTATAAAATCATTACCTATTTCAACAAAAAGTACAGAAAAGTTTGTGAAAGAAAAACAATTCAATATCTTCTTCTTCTTGCTTTAATGGCCTCTGCGGAGGAAGAACTCCACAATTTTGCCAATGTCACGTAATAAAAATATTAACTAAGTAAATAAAATTTATGTGATGATGATGATTGATGACAGATGAAACCAATTCAATATCATTAATATGTGAAATATATTTGACGTTACGATACCTATTGTAATACAAAACCTGTCTCTAAGTTCAGTGAGCACGATTTGATACAAAAGTAAATCGACATATTTATACTGTCAATTTAAACTAACATTTTGCTAACTCCTATTCTACGATTCATTTTCAATTAGACGATTTAACAAATTTAAGTTTAACAGTACTGACAAACTCAGAGGGATAGGCAGGACACTGTGGATTGATAAATAGTTATTAGAAATTGTTTAATTAAGATTGAATGTTTTAGTTCGGTGGTGACAGAAATTACACTAAGTTTGTGTTTAAACTTTTTTAAACTAAACAGCGTACCTGTTACAGTTTACAGCGTACAGTTTTTTTTTTTAATGTATCGCTCGCTATCATTTGTTTGCGGGCTGAGGGGCTAGACCGAAAAAGTGCAATAATGAAAAACGACACCAAAGCAATAATTCTTGAGGCACTGCCGGATCACTTAGGAAACTAAAACTTTTTCAATCGATTCAACTTGCCGTCAATTTTGAGAACATGCAAAAATATTTATAATTTTATTTATTCCTAAATTACTTAATACATACAAAACATATATATATAGGAAAGGAACTCGGTCCAACCGGGTGTCCATAAGATACTTCTCTCACTTTTTTGTCAGATTATAATAAATATTATGCTTTTTGTTTTAGAAGCATTTTTGCAACATTTAAATATGAATTATTTTATCAATGCATCAATAATCGTGATAGTGTCGCTGTTATAACGAAATTATGAATGGCATCATTATTTTCCACCACGTTATTCAAAGTAATAGCAATTAATATAAATGTTATTATAACAAATTGTTTGCCTTTAGCTATGGATACATAGTACAACTATTACCCAGCAGCGGCGTCAACGATGCAAAATGTGTCGCTCATCAACCCGATTGCTAACTGAAGCGATATAAAACGTACACCGTACCTCTTCTGTGGGGTGTTTTGGTCATCACAATCACTTTCCTCTTATATTTATGTATAAAGCAGTCTACTTAATGAACAGTAATAAATAATAATACAAGCCCTGTATTAAACTTGTCCCACTGCTGGTCACGGGCCTCCTCTACTAATGAGAGTGGTTAGGCCTTAGTCCACCACGCTGGCCTAATGCGGGTTGGTAGACTTCACATACCTTCGAAATTCGTATAAGAATTCCTTATGCAGGTTTCCTCACGATGTTTTCCTTCACCGTAATGAACAGTACCTTGAGTTATTATAACATAGATAATAGATCGACACACGATGACAGCCTCCGTGGCGCAATTGGCGACTAGCCGGCTGTGAAACGAGGGGCTGTGGGTTCGATTCCCACACCGGGACAAATGTTTGTGTGACAGACAGATATTTGTGTCCGGGGTCTGGGTGTTGTGAGACCGTGCGTCTCTCGTAATCCCTGATACCCACAACACAAGACTCATATCTAATTGTGGGACCGGGGCTATGTGTGTGACTGTTTATGTATTTATTTAGATATTATATCTTCCTTCTATAATTAGCCGGTCTGTATTCTATGTGTATGAAACAACGTTAAAAAGTTATCTGGCTTTTATTTCATTTTATGTTTTATGTAATGTCTTAGGAAATTTGCTGCGTTCTAATGTTGAGTTGTACAACAATCTGCAGACTCAAAATGGTAATGGAATGTATGAGATTAGTGTTAATACCAAGAAATTAAATTTACTTTGGTACATGTACTGACTACACATTTTTAATTAATGTAAATATGTACTACTTCCCTAAGACGTATGCGAACAGTTGAATTGATGCCTTCTTAAATATAGAAATATAAAATACTAGCCCTGTATAAAACATTGTCCCACTGCTGGGCACGGGCCTTCTCTACTAATGAGAGGGGTTAGGCCTTAGTACACCACGCTGGCCTAATGCGGGTTGGTAGACTTCACATGCCTTCGAAATTCTTATGAGATTTCTCAGGTATGCAGGTTTCCTCACGATGTTTTCCTTCACCGTTAAAGCAAGGGATAATTAACATTTAATACACACGTAACTTTAGAAACGTCAGAGGTGTATGCCATATGGGTTTCGAACATAAGACTTTTGTCTTGACAGTCTGTACCGCAAACAACTAGGCTATACCTACTTAGATAATAAGTAAGTAATAGATAAGTAATAATATTATTCAAATGAAATAAATATACATACTATTATCCACCTTTAATACTTTTTATATACCTATTCCCAAATTTAAAAAATATATTTTATACAGTTTAATGATTTCCTCGTGCCGTCATTATGAATTAAAATTTCAAATGAGATTTACTTATCCCAAATAAATAATTTGCAACGAGAAGGAAAGCTTTTTACTTTTCTTGTAAATTAACATGTAAATTACAGGTTGAAGCGTGTTTTTTTTGGATCCGAAATTTATCCTTGAAACCGCTGCTTTTAATAACATATTTTCATACCACTTTTTAGTATGTAACGGTTTGATGCTGGGATATAATATTTGATAATGAAAGCACTTGCAAAAAATACAAATGATATCATATTATTTATAAAGCTTAAAAAACTAATCATTTCTTTTGAATCAAATATAATTTGTGTATTTCATTGTACGTTTAACCCCTCCAGTCAGGAAGGATATTAAAAAAAAAGTCGGGAGTAAAGCAACAAGCTTTTATTTCCATAGCATTAAAGTTAAAAATTGCATGCAAGAACGGCGAGTGTTGCTAGTGTACGCGCCGCCGGCGTGTCTATCCGTCATGACAGTTTAATAATTGAAAGTACTTTTATAAAATTTACTCAAAGGAGTTTATATTTAAGAATATACATAGTGTATTATTGGCATAATTAAACATAGTTATTGCGAACATGGTGCGAATGCGGTGCTAAGGTCTCGGGTTCAATGCCCGGCTCGGGGAAATCGATATTAGGTATTTCAATCACGAATACTCAATATCAACCCGGAGTCTGGAATTGTACCCGGTATGGCGATAGGTTTTCCTCCTATCACATCATAGGAGCGTAATAAGCTGGATTCGGTTTAACCAGTTCATCCATGTACTGGTTAGGTCTCTGCATACTGCTTCGGGGATTACAGGGATGAGTGTGTTTGTGTATGTTATATGTGTAGTATCATTATATGTTGTATGATTATACACAATAAATTTGTCAGTGATATTAAACATCTACATTTAATAACACATTGTAGATGTTTAATATAACACATAAATTACTTGTTAAAACTTATAACTACAATCTACATAGCCTAGACTAATATATCTTGTTCTAGAACATGGAAAACAACACTTAATAAATCAAAACAGCAGAGTGTGTGTAATTCGCAATCTTGCTTCATTTCAGGCGTGCACAGATAAGAGAGTTGACGTTTCGAAACTCGCTGCGTGCTTTTGTGTCATTTGTTACCCTGACTGTACTGTACAGGCAGCTGAAACTAAAAGACGCCACTTACTTTATAGACGAGTAGGCGATGTCTGTACTACAAAATTTTGCAGCATATTATGCGGTTCTAAGCATTTTTATGCTAAAATAAAATACTTAGTTCCAATATTTTCAATGTCCTACGTTTGATTTGGATGATTTACGTTGTACAAACATTTTTTCAACTTTATTTTTTTTAGTGTTAAAGTCAACCATAATTTCAGCCTCCGTGGCGCAGTAGGCGAGTAGCGGGCTATGAAACGAGAGGCCGTGGGTTCGATTCCCACACCGCGATAAATGTTTGAGTAACAGATGTTTGTGTCCGGGGTCCGGGGTCTGAGACCGAAAGTATCTCGTAGTCTCAGATACCTACACCACAAGACATTATAAGAACTTAGTGTGGGATCGGGGCTATGTATGTGACTGTTGGTTATTTATGTATTCAAAAAAAACATTTATGTTATGTTGAAATAAAACGAATTTTTACGGATTATATCGCGGTTTATTTTACTTTTTGAAACCCGACGTTTCGAAGGCTTTACAGCCTTCGTGGTCACGGGGCAGACTAAGTTGTTTGTTACTTCAACAAACAAGATCCGACCTCAGTCACTTAGATAAATGTGTTGAGACTTTGTCCAGTGAGTTAAAGACAGAAATAACAGCATTTGATTTTAAAAATTGCATTACAACTCTAAATAAACGGGAAACATCTAAATATAATGAATGCAAAAATAAGCTTAAACAAAAATATGAAAAATTAATATCAAAGTCAAATGCCAAACAGCTTTGTAATACCGTAAGCAGAAACGGAACGCAAAATAACACAGACAACTGTCACTCGTGCGCTGACCAATCACGCGCAGTTGTCAATCTGTCAAATAAACCACTGGACGAAAACATTAAGAGAGTTTTATCAAAGGGTTTAAATTTTGCCATAACACCACGAAGGATACCGTATGAGGACATTATTTGTAACGTTGAGAACAGTCTCTTCAAAAATGGTTTAAAGAAGGAAGATTCGGAGGCAATACGTCAAGACGTTTCGTCTATATTACGTCAAAAGAAAATGCCGAAACTAAATCTTCCAAAACTTGAATATATCGCTTTAAAGAACTTGCGGTCAATGAAGGACTTAACTATTCTTCGTGCAGATAAAGGAAATGCGACGGTAGTAATGGATACGTCAGATTATAACTGCAAATCGAACAACTTTTGTCGGACGAGAGTACTTACAAAAAGGTGAAAACAGACCCCACTAATAAAGTTTTAAAGGCTACCAGCTCTTTAATAAGTAAGTACTCTAACACATTAAATCTGGATGTATCCTTACTCATTCCATCGAGTGCAAAACCACCTAAACTGTATGGGTTACCAAAAATACACAAGGCTAATGCTCCGCTACGTCCCATAGTGAGTCAGATCGACACACCAACCTATAGATTGGCTCAGCACGTAGCCAAAGTGCTTTCACCACTTAGAGGAAACACCAGAGCATCTGTGAAGGATTCATACCAATTTGTCAGTGACATTAAACACCTACAATTAGCTGACAATGAAACCTTGGTAAGTTTTGATGTCCAGTCACTGTTCACAAGTTTACCCGTACAAGACTGCATCAAAATTGTCTCTAAGAAGTTAGCCGAGAATAGCTTGCCCCTAGCATATGCAGAACTACTCAACCATTGCCTTACATCTGGCTACATGTTGTGGAATAGTCAATTCTACATGCAAGTGGATGGGGTAGCTATGGGCTCACCCGTGTCTCCAGTAGTCGCCGATATCTTCATGGAGGACTTTGAGGAGATAGCCCTAAGCACAGCCCCTGTTCCAGTAAGATTTTACAAGCGGTATGTAGATGACACATTCACAATTTTACCATCTGACAAAGTAACTGCATTTTTAGACCACCTTAACTCCATTAATAATAAAATTCAATTTACTATGGAGTTAGAACAAAATAATTCTCTTGCATTTTTAGATGTCTTAGTTATCCGTAATCCTGATCAGTCTTTAAGCCACACTGTATATAGAAAAAAGACCCATACTGATAAATACCTTAATGGTGAATCTCACCACCATCCAAAACAGTTAGCTACCGTGGGTAAATCTTTGTTTCAGAGAGCACAAGGAATCTGTGATGAGAAACATCTGGCCGCTGAGCTGCAACATGTCAAGCGAGTACTGCATGACAACAAGCTCCAAATTCCTCGCCGTCATCACAGAAACCGAGTGAAACCAGCCACAGTCGAGCGTGTCCCGGTCACTTTACCTTACATCAGAGGCGTCACTGACAAGATTGGCTATGTACTGAAGCGTGCTTCTATTAAAACCTATTATAAGCCGCCCAAGAAGATAAGTCAATTCTTACCACCTGTTAAGTGTCATATACCTCTACAAGAACCGGGCATATATAAAATAGATTGTGACTGTGGACTCTCTTATATTGGTCAAACAAAAAGAAATATAGGGACCCGCGTAAAAGAACACATAGCTGACGTAAAACACCGACGCTCTACGAAGTCTGCAGTTGCTGAACATTCAGAGGAAGGCTCCAAGCATTATCTTCGATTTGACAAGCCACAAATCCTTGCCAAAGAACACCGATTCCTGCCTAGGATGATCCGCGAGGCTATTGAAATTAAAAAACATCCAAATTTCAATAGAGAAGATGGTTGGAAGCTAGCACCAGCCTGGGATCCAATTATACATTTAATTAAATCGGAACCCAAAAGACCAACTGCCAGACCTCAAGACATTGTGAGCTCCTTCTGCGTAGATCGGACTACAACAAATAAAAATTAAATATCAACTATATGGAGGGTAGAAACATTGCACTATACTTTCGTGACGACATACAACTTAGTCTGCCCCGTGACCACGAAGGCTGTAAAGCCTTCGAAACGTCGGGTTTCAAAAAGTAAAATAAACCGCGATATAATCCGTAAAAATTCGTTTTATTTCAATGTATAATATTCGCGTAAATATAAGAAACCATTATTTATGTTATGTTTTATGTAAAGTTAATCGATGTGACGTCTTTACGCTTATATCTCTTTGCCATGCTGCGTCTACCGCCCCCGGCTACACGCGGGTATCTCACGTACTGACATGTCTGATACGACCACATTTTACTGGATCTAGATTGATCTTTGTTTTGGATTCCTCTAAGATTTTTACATATTGTATCGTAAAAACAACTGGCTGGTGGTAGGATTTTCATGTCCACATGGATAGCGACCACCGTACACAGGGTGTAAAACCCACCATAGTGGCACTCGCAAGTGTTTCGCGTTCCGGGTACAGCTAGTGTACATCCGGTTTTTGTAGGGGATCTAGAGTTGGGGTACGATGTTTGGCCGTTTTACGGCATTCTACGTGCTCTGACACTGGACTCTCGACCGCTTCTTCACATTCTTGCCCATTGTGTAGTGTGAAGAAGTGGGCCGGCGTGATTGTGTTGAGTGGTGAGGCATAGATTGTCTCTCGCTACTCGATGCTCTGATTGGATGGCGCTGCGCTTGCTATCGGATGCAGTGTGTTTAATTTGCCGTGCCAGGATAA
The DNA here is from genome assembly GCA_905220505.1 of Laothoe populi. Classification (NCBI taxonomy): domain Eukaryota; kingdom Metazoa; phylum Arthropoda; class Insecta; order Lepidoptera; family Sphingidae; genus Laothoe; species Laothoe populi. The sequence goes on from HG992148.1 coordinate 16,245,624, forward strand.
AAAAAGGGTTTTGGATATCACTTTTTCTTGTTTAAGATTTTCATTCAAATTATATCTAAAGTACAAACTCTCACATTTTTTTTATTTTTTTCAACACGATTTTTTAAAGTCATTTTATGAAATAGTATCATTACCGTATTTTGACCTAAATCGTCTCGATTCATAATAAACTAGCCACCTCAAGTGTTGTTGAAACAAACATTAATTTCCCCTATCTAATCAACTCCATTTTAATTCAAACCTTTACGATCCACAAAAATCAAAGTGCTTTTATTGTTTGCTATCATAGCTCTATAAAGCATTGTATGAAGATAAAACCCTTATCAGTGACTAATTTGCTCTTAACTTTTTCAAAGACAAATGTCCTACCTCTGGCGATAAAACTTTCTAGACGTTTCGAACTTGCGGTCGCATTTCTGATAAATTAAATTCCGTCGCTTTGAAAGAACAGTCAAATCGGACGCAGGCGTTCGTCTCACCTCCTTTCCGATGATGCAACTCTAATGGCATTTTTCAAATGCTCATATTCGTTGGTTCTAAATTCAGTATGAAGCACTTTAGAAATATGATTTACTAGCTGTTGCTCGCGGCTCCACCCGCGTGGAGGTCATGTTTGGGAGTAAAAGTGTACAATACATACATACATACATATACACTCACGCCTGTAATCCCCGAAGGGGTAGGCAGAGGTGTAACCAGTACACCCACTTTTCGCCGAATTTCGGTCCCATAATGTGATAGGGGGCGAGCCTATCGCTACACCGGGCACCATTCCAGACTCCGGGTTAATACTGAGTATTTCTAGGTAGAAAAACCCAATGTCACTTTACCCGACCCGGGGATCGAACCCGAGACCTCAGCACAGCAATCGTAACGCATGCGCAATTACAACTACGCCACCGAGGCAGTCAATACAAAATACCAATTTTCATGCATTTATGCAAACTTTCATCTCTTATTTTACCCCCTTATGGGTGGAATTTCCGAAAATCCTGAAATATATATTTTTTATAACTATACTACTATTTCTAACTAAAAGGCCAAATACTAACTTTCATGCGTTTAACTTCAAAAATGACGGAGTTTCATATAAACTATCCTCCCCTATTTTACCCCTTTAGGGGAATTGTTTTCTGTATATTAGGTACATCATCATTCACTGACTGCCTCGGTGGCGCAGTTGTAATTGCGCATATTATGTTATGACTGCTGTGCTGAGGTCTCGGGTTCGATCCCCAGGTCAGGTTAAGTGATATTGGGTTTTTCTGTCTAGAAGTTGTCAGTATTAGCTCGGACTCTGGAATCTGTGCCCGGTATGGCTCGCTCCCTATTACATTATAGGACTGAAATTCGGCGAAAGTGGGTTACACCTCTGCCTACCCCTTCGGGGATCACAGGCGTGAGTGTATATGTATGTATGTTCATCATTCAAGTATATTTGTTTTAATCAGTAAGTGGAATTGAATGGACTATATCTTGATCTTTAGTACACTTTCTCATACAAACACAACATTTGGAATCGTTAAAAATAAAATAATTGATACTATGGTGACAGAAGTGAAGTTTAGGCTAATGTTATGTGAAGTGTAATCACCACATGTATTGAAAAAGTGCAAAAAAACAATTAAGGATATTCGAATAAATTCTTTATTGGGACCAAATAATATATAGGAATCATTATCGCCTTATGGTGGAAATGTATATTATAGGCTAAGAAACCCGTTAGATCGTGGGTTCAAATCCCAATTCGATAATTACAATTTCTTTGAGTATTCCATTGGAAATACATGAGGTTCTCGGAATGGGAATTGTCCTCGAAGTAGATAGGCTACTATTTATCACATCATCGGACTGAAAAATTCTGCGAATTTGTGCCAGTCGAATCTCTGTCTACCCTTCACTTCGTCCATAACGGTCATATACGATGAACAATATTTTTATAGTATAATAGATTCTGTTATCCAAGAGATATTACCCTATCAACGCGGATACACCTGCTTGATACAATTGCAAATTTTAATTAATCTTTTACGAAGCCCGTCCGAAAACATTGCCCGTCGCTTATATTATTACAAATGGCGTTATAACCACAGTTTAACTGATATCTGCCCAGAACCATACGTTTTGTTTCCTTTTATACCAACCTGTAATAACACAGTCTAAAAGCATGGCAGCTAATGTAGCGACCGTGGAGTTTTCGCTTTGGGCAATGTGGCAGATAATATTTCAGCGTCGTTAAATGCAATAATTGTAAGTAATGTTTTGCATTAAGAACTTCAGAGCCAGGCCACTAGTGGATGCTTTAAGGCTAAGTTTAAATAGCTGAAGTAGTTTTGACTAAAAGTTATCATTGTGAACCATTTTGGAAGTAGAGTTTTTGGTTATGGTTTTTATGTCAGATAAATTGTTCTAGTTTTCATTTAAGAAGGCTTTAACAGCAAGAATTAAACGCAAAAATAAAACAATATTCACTAAGTTGAATTAATTCTTGATCGGTAGGTATATTATGTTTTAACCTCTTATGTATCACAAAGGAGCCGGTGTTCGGTAGAAGGTAATAAGTAGTGAGTAAAAATACAAGCCAAAATCAACTTTATTTACATAATGTTAACGTTACTTATAGCGCAAAAACTACTGAAGTAATTTCGTTTCTCCGAGATGCAGCATGACATTTTTATAATATATAAGAAAACATTTGTCCTAAAGAAATCTAAACAGAACTTTTGCAATGAAGCCATATTTCAATATTTTTATTTATAAAATTATAATCATTCAGAAGGACTGTCAAGGAAATTTATGAAACTCAGTTATTTTGCCATTTTACAAATAAGCTTCAGTTACCTCTTTAAGTGAAAATGGGTTTCGGAATATTTGAATCCTCGTAATAAAAGGAAACAAAACAATATTTTTAAATTACGATGCATTTTTATTTTTTTACAGCGGCTAACGAATGAATACGTGGTTCACATGATCTCGTGAAGATTATATCATTGTCTTCAGCAACGTTATAATATAAATACATATGCACTCACGCCTGTAATCCCCGAAGGGGTAGGCAGAGGTGTAACCAGTACACCCACTTTTCGCCGAATTTCGGTCCCATAATGTGATAGGGGGCGAGCCTATCGCCATACCGGGCACAGGTTCCAGACTGCGGGATAATACTGAGAGTTTCTAGATAGAAAAACCCAATATTACTCTACCCGACCCGGGGATCGATCCCGAGACCTCAGCACAGCAGTCGTAACGCATGCGCATTAACAACTGCGCCACCGAGGCAGATAATCTTATAAGATTGCAAAACACAATTATTTTATAATGTACGTTGTTTATAACACATATCACTCTATCCTCAGACCCAACGGAGGAGATATGAGACAATTGGAACTTCATTTCGCCTATGTCGTATCTATAGTATTCTCTATGTTGAGGAGGTCCATCGCCTTGTCGGGCATAAATCCAATCACGAGCAAACTGTCCCACACAAAGGATACCCCGACCTACCAATCCATCATTTTCAGCCAACATCGCTAAACCATGCGACAAAATATCTATCAATATTTATCACACAAACCTAAATAGCCTCGACTGAAAGTAATGAAAGCAAACAATACTGGCTGTAAAAGAGTACACAGTAGCTAATTTAGGTTACTGCGCGTATTCAGCTCACGTAGTAGGTAAGTAACGGCGTCTTCGCAGCGAGCGTGTGACACCTAGCGTTAGGTGCCGTGAAAAATGGTCCATTTCCCGACGCGCGGATAAATTTATCTTGCCGCGACTATTGCGTCGCGCGTTATTCAAGTGTTAATATTCATTGTGGTACAACAATGTGACTTTTTTTGTTTCTTACGTTGAGTTATTGTTCGGCTGAGCTTGGTGCATGCGGGCTTACATACTGACGCACTGTCTAGTCTTTTGTGTGTCAGATTTTGATGTTTGTTTCAGCTCGACTTACTCTCATAGATGTTCCTGGGCTTATTATTCAGCAGTGGGATCATTTTTTGCTGTTCCAGTTAGCGGTATATTTTGTTACTGCTAACTGTAACAGCTGTTTTCTGACGGGTTTCTTGTCATTGAGATTTTTAATTTGAACAGTATTCTAAATATTTTTTATTTATTTACGAAATTCGATCAATTTTTCGTTGCGCTATCTTCAAGCACACAGCTATAAAGAATATTATTGTGACTTATTGCCGCTACTCATTCACTACATTTATTCACAGTCTTAAATAAGTACTTTGCCGCTTGCATTCAGCAGATCTATATTGAAAACCTTACTTTATCTAAGATGTCCGCCAAGACTGAAAGAAGTGCAAAGTGTTGTAAAATCTGCTGACAAGATATATCGCACTCGGGGATCGGATTGAATAATAAAAGTAAGTCATAAAGCATAGAAGATATATGCAACAAGCATTATTTACATCTACGTTTAAAATATAGAAACTGGATCGAATTGATAGTTCATCAAAATCCAGCGAAAATTGAACAAAGGATTGCATATTTTTAAAAGGTCCCTCTTAATCATATTAAAAATGAAACACGTTCCCAAAAATTGTTTGCAAATCGTGTTATTTTTTATAGAGACTTTACCGCGCCGCTCGTATACCATTTATTTAACGCCGTTGTATAATTCGCGAAAAATCGTACCGCGAAAATTTTAAACCGATGACAAAGGCAATGCACTGAAAATGTCATGCGACCACAGCGCCAAACCAATTAACCGTATCTCTGGCTATAATTCCTCTGCAGGCACAATGTTAAACAAACAGTAAGGATATGAAAAAGCGATACTGGTCTTCACATAGAAAAGTCGGTTGATTTTTAGAAAATACGCAAAGATGTCGTACGGTGCATTATTTCTATTGTGGTCAGGGGAGCTTGGCACGTCATGTGGAAATATGACAAAAATTGCACGGAGACCAGACGATGTTGATTCAATTGTCTAGAGTCCGTTTGGATTAGTGTTATAGAGATCAGCGTGAAATCTGATATTTGGTAGGGACGGCCAATTTTCTTATATGGCTAATGGATGAGGGTGGCTTCTAGACAATTATTCATATTACCACCACATGTCGAGTTCCCCGTCTGAATCCTATTATACTCTGAAATCAAATCACCAATTTCCTAATGAACGTGAAATTGTTATTTTGCCAAACAATTTTAATTCAAATTTCCTTAAATAAATTTCGAATACTTTTTATTTTATTTTCACTGATAAATTAATCACCAATAAACATTCTACTATCAACATTTTGTTTTGTTTAGAAAATGAATTTACAGTTTATTATAGTTATTTTGCACTCCTTTGCGGAATATGCTGAAAAACGAGTACAACATTTTCTCTTCACGTATTAATATACAACATGTAACATGATTAATGCACACTCTGAAAGTAGTTTGTACAGAATAAGCGACTGAAACGATATAAAAAAAAAATTATAGGCGATTTTTTTTTCCAAAAATAATTAACACTCAGGTAAATAATAGTCACCCTTTAATTTAACGTTCATGACAAACGAAACTGAAACATAACGCGATACGATAAAGTCTAAATGCAATAATAAACGAACACTTTAAAAAATTAAAAATTAAAATTACGAACTTTATGTCGAAAATTAGTACAACTAATTTCATAAAAAACAATATTTATATTCATCGCAGTCTAATTTCAATACATGCACTATGATTGTAATAATAATTTTAAATTGGGGTGTCTGAGGATGTGCGTTATCCGCCCGGATAGTGACCACCGTACACAGGGTGTAAAACCCGTCATAGTGGAACACGCAAGTGAGTCGCGTTCCGGGATCAGCCAGTGTACATCCAGTTTTTTGTCGGGGGTCTAGAGTGCGATGTTTGGCCGTTTTGCGGCCTTCGGAGTACTCTGACACTGTACCCTCCATCCTGTGTCCATGCCGTAGTGTGAAGAAGTAGGCCGGCATGATTGTGTTGGGTAGCGGGGGATAGATCGTCTCTCGCTACTCCATACTCTAATTTGACGACACTGCGCTTACCCACTGTTTGTTGCACTCAGGTGCAGTGGGGCAACTTTACCGTGCCAGGATAAAAAAAGACTTATTATCTACATACATACATATACACATACACTCACGCCTATCGATATATCTAGATCTATAGAGCTGAAGATCGGGCTCAGTGGCGCATCTTGGGAGAGGCCTACGTCCAACAGTGGACTGACACCAGCTGATGATGATGACTCACGCCTATAATCCCCGAAGGGGTAGGCAGAGGTGTAACCAGTACACCCACTTTTCGCCGAATTTCGGTCCCATAATGTGATAGGGGGCGAGCCTATCGCCATACCGGGCACAGGTTCCAGACTCCGGGCTAATACTAAGAATTTCTAGATAGAAAAACTCAATATATCACTTTACCCGACCCGGGTATCGAACCCAAGACCTCAGCACAGCGGTTGTAACGCAGGTACAATTACAACTGCGCCACCAAGGCAGTCTTATTATACTTATTATCTCAAACATGTTTATTGATGTTTAAAGTAAAAGCCATGTACCGATTTGTAATACAGATATTATTCCTGTCAATGTACCCATCACTATTTGCCGCGTCCGTTGTTCAGAACGAATAAGTGTCGATGACATTCGACGATACGTTCTGTCGAACCCTTGTTGCGTGCAAATTGAGTTTTATGCTTGCACGCATTACAATGTTTCCGAGCTGTTGCGAACGTCAGTCGTACTTGTATAATCTAATTATGTAAAATGAATCGGATAAAGAGATGGGAATGAGTTGACTAGCTGAAATGGCAATGTAAATTTTTTGAATATATTAGAATGGCGTGACGTTATAATGTCTTTTTATAAGTAAATTAATAATTTAAAATATTGGATAAATAGTATATATAGTTTGACGATAAGCTCGCCCCATATGACTTTATGAGACCGTAATAAATTGGCGATAGTAAGTGTGCTGGTTACACCTCTGCGTACTACTTCGAGGATTACAGGCGTGAGTGTATATGTATGTTTTAGTTTTGTGAAAATGTTAAACCTAATCTAGACATTTACAACGACTATATTCATATTAAAATGTCTAAGAAGTACTTATTTGTTTATTTATAGATAGGAGTGTACTGCAATAACCACAAGCGCCTACCTAAATAATTAGACTATAATACATATCATTACTTAGATTATATTATGTTTTGAAATTTGTTAAGTAAGCTATAACCTAGCAACTTAATAGCAAAGCAGTAATGCTGTCTAGTCATCCATACTAATACTATAAATGCGAAAGTAACTCTGTTTGTTTGTTACCTCTTCACGACTAAACGGCTAAACGGATTGTAATGAAATTTGGTAAGGGAATAGATTATATCCTGGAGAAGGACATAGGCTATATTTTTTCTCAAAAAACAACCTTGAAAGGCGTTAAATAGGAGTTCAAAATTTTTATGGGAAATCCATAATTCCTCGACTTAGGGATCTGTAAATTCATATTTAGGCTTTTGGTAGGAAATAAAGATATACGTGTTTCAACGTTTTTGAAAAATCATCCCTAAAAGGGTCAAAGTGAGGTTAAACTTATGGGGTATTCTTTAGATGCAATATCAAGATTCAGGCACAACACCTGAGACGCTGGACAATCGCTACAGGTGCCTCAGTGCAGAAGACAACTCCTTGGATTGTATACTTCTGCTCCCGAATATAAACTCCACGCAGGCGGAGCCGCGAGCAACAGCTAGTATATCAATACGTGCATACACCTAATCTAAAGAAAAAGTGTGTATTAGTTCAAATTGATAGATCTATCAATGTCAGTTTTGTCTAGACGAATGCAGACGAGTATACAAATAATATATTGTAAATAAAGTATTAAGCCCAAAGTCAATGACTGAAAGAGCATTTGAAAACATACACTCATTAGTGTCAAGTACGAGTAGGTGGTCTAAAATTTCAACAAATAAAATTAATCATAACGCCTAATCCAGCGATATCAAAGCACAGGGCGAATGTAAAATTTGTTTAGGCCTATTTGCATAGGCTCTGTCTAAGGCTCGTGTTATTAAAACAAGCGACATTGACACTTGTTGGCAAACAAGATATTTTAAAATTGTTCGTAATATTTTTGGTGTACATATACGTATACGTATACAACTTTGAAGATAGATTTTTTTTATTCTGGCGCGGCAAAGTGACCACACTGCACCTGATGGTAAGCGCAGTGCCGTCCAAATAGAGTATCAAGTAGCGAGAGACAGTCTATCCCCCGCGACTCAACACAATCATGCCGGCCTGCTGTTTAGCTTCTTCACATTACGCCTAAAGGACCCAGGATCATAAGAGCGAGGGAACACGGTAGCTGGCAAACTGTTCCACAGCTTGATGGTGCGGCAAAAATACGAATTTGCGAACATCTTGGTTCGGGCCGGGGTAGTAGACACCACGAAGCTGTCAAGCAAGCCAGTAGATTAAATATATCACAAGAGTATTTGAGTACTTGACAAGGACAGCCTCGGTGGAGCAGTTGTAATGACGTACGTTATACGACTGCTGCGCTGCAGTCTCAGGTTCGATCTCCGGGCCTGATAAAGTGATATTCGGTTTTTCTTACCACAAAATACTCAGTATCAGCCCACAGTCTGGAAATGTGGGTGTATGTACTAGTTACACATCTGCTTACCCCTTTTGGGGATTACAGGCGTGTGTGAGTGCGTATCACAAGAGTAATGGCCGTCTACACTAAATATAGATAACGTAAAATACATGCTTAACTCTTTAGGACACATTTAGCGATGCGTTGCACGATGAATTAGGATATATCGAACGAATATTATTACGAACTTCTTACTTGAGATTTGACACGACAACTGCAGTGCAAAGAAGCTAGTTTGCTCTTGGTAAAGTGTTAAAAAGTCTAAATTTACTGCTTTTAAGACACCTATATATTCTTCTTATAATCTTTTTTTTGCACAGACTATAACAGCAAATTATAAATTTGAATCCATTCTAAAACAAAAATATACCCAATTATAAATCAAAGAAATAAATAAATATTATGTTTGCTACAATTAGTTTGAAATTTGCGACAGGGTATCCCAGAAAGGATTAAATATGTCATGCGAGGGACCCACGTTAAACCTTCTGGGCCTCGCCGGCGGCGGCTGCCTAATCTCAATCTTCTACTTGAAAATTGAGTTATTTTGCGCTTGTATTCATTATTCAGCCATACTCGGTTTATCTGAAATTAGAACGTACATTTTGAATTGTTCTTAGTCATTTCAAACTCGTTAGAATGGTTGATTGAGTGCTAATTGTTCGTGGGTCTTAGTGGTAGCTGATCGTTCCAAGAATACCAAATATTTATTTATAAAAAACAAAATCAATATTTTTTAAAGTAAAGACTATGAATTAGTGAGTGATGTGGGTCAGCATGAGTATTTTATACGTAAATTTTTTTTAGTTTTTTAACGAAAATTTACCTCCATGAAGGGCGTCGCAGCGAGCAACAACTAGTATTCTAACTAGTATTAAGTCCAATGTCAATGACTCAAAGAGCAGTTGAAACATACATACATACACTCACGCCTGTAATCCCCGAAGGGGTAGGCAGAGGCGTAACCAGTACACCCACTTTTTGCGAGCCTATCGCCATTCCGGGCAATTACAATTGCGCCACCAAGGCAGTATTTTCTAGTGTATTAATAAATAATATAATAATATTAAACATTGTCCCACATCTGGGCACGGCTCTTCTATACTAACGAGAGAGTTAGGCCTTACTCTACCACTATGGCCTGATGCGGGTTGGTAGATTTCATACACCTTTGAAATACTTATGGAGAATTCTCCAGTACGCAGGTTTCCTACGCCGTTACAGTAAACGATAATTAGCAGAATACCCATTAGTAGAATACTCAGGTATTCTTAGGAAATTCAGAGGTTTATGCCATTTGTGATAGTTTCGAACCTACGACTTTCAGGCAGCCCGTACCAATCCTAACTAAGCTAAAACTGTTTCTAGCTTATATATTTCGTATTGTTGTTAACTACATAATTCATAAAAAGTACACCGACTTCAATTATAAACAAATTATGCGTCACTATAAAATTTGAGGGTTGCCCTTGATTTTTCTGAGATCCTATCATCAGATCCTGACTTGGTGCCAATGGGACCACCTGGGAAGTATACCCTTTTAAACGAAAAAAGAATTTCTCGAATCGGTCCAGGCGTCTTAGAGTAATCGGGTAACATAGATAAAAAAAAATCCGACGATTTGTGAACCTCCTCCTTTTTTGAAGTCGGTTAAAAACGTCTCTGTACAATATCTACAAAAGTAAAACAGTTATCAAATAAGTTAGAACAGAAACTCCACTATTTCTCTGATTAAATTAATACCCGAACTCGCTTACTCCATCAATATTTCGATCATTAGTACGAAGATTCTTGTATACAGTTACCGTTGTTAACAACATAGAAGTTTTAAGTCGATCTGCAAGTTTTGAGAAGGTACGGTAGAAATGTCAGTTCTAACTTCAGGTAATTAGTGGGATAACTATAGTTGTGTTAGCTATATCTTTTTGAGGCCGATTGTACGTGAAATTTCATGTTTCTTATTTTGAAAATGGCGGACTTTCATAACCGTTCATTCCTTATTTTACCCCCATTATGTTAGTCACAAGACTAACATAGTGTAATCACTATATTAGTCTTGTGACTTATGTCAACAAAATATAAAAAGGCGTGTAATTTAAAAATGTTATTCTTCCTTTATAATAAGTATTTTGTTGTGCTTATAAACGGACGTAGGCTTTCCTTGTTGCATCCCAAGACTTGACATACAAGTGCCAGTAACTTACAACTCTTATTTTATTTCTTTCCTATAACCTGATTTCCTATATACTTAAATATTATCGTCAGTTTATTATTAACTGTAAAATTTATATTAACTTAGCACCATTCTGTCGTATATTAACATTTAGATCCCATTTTATAGTGTTATGTTACAAAGTTTCTAGAGAATCATCATAAAACTACGTTGAAGAGGGCTTACTATCGCTTCGTACACTTTAAACATGTCACAAAACCGCCAGTAAAAAGATCATACAATATATGCGGAGTATTAGTTTATGATGGTTATAGAATTAGACTTCATTTGTAGATGTACGGTAGGCAGCGGCTCTGCTGTGCTCTGGCATTGCAGAAGTCTATGGGCGGCGGTGACTACTTACCATCAGGTGGCCCGTCTGCTCGTCTGCCTATCCAGGCACTAAAAAAAAAAAAAAGATGTAAAAATTATTTAAAATAAAATAAATTATTTTAATAGCAAAAAAACCAGTGAAAGTAAAAAGAAACATTAAATATGCGCCCAATACGCCACGGAGGCTGTCACAAAAACTATTATTATTGTATTTAGAAGTGGTTATACCGTTCTAAGGTTGATTAGATTAAACCAACTGGTTCATTGTAGCAATACATAGTTATAATTATAGTGCTATACTCTTCCCTACCCTTAGACTATGGGATAGTTGAGACTTAAGCCATCTATTGACATCACCCTCGGTTCGCCTTAATCAGTTTTGGTTTTCATAGAATAAAGATTTAGAACCAGTAATGGCTTCTCTTTGAAAACATTTAATTATTATTACACTGGCTGAATGTTTTATTTACTAAGTATATTAAATAAAATGCAAATGCAAATCTTATAATGATAATGATAATGTTAAAATATACTTACATATTTATTTTACGGTTCAGGAAAAGCATTATGCATCAATGTGCTAGGGTGCATTGATAATCTTTGCTTTTCCTCACTTGTTATCAAAAAACACACAGATGTTATTTTTGTTTGTTTTAGCATTTAAAGGATAAATATATTGAAACTCAACTGATTCATGAGTTACTCCATATAATTTAGATATTTGGTGTTTGTTAGTTTTCATCAAACATATTTTGAATATCAAAGATTGGTGAAAAGATGTACGATGAAACCTCTAGCCTGCCATAGTGGCTCGTATCAGAGTCATGTTCCTGGCCAATCGGCAGATATTCAGCATATTATTAGGGACTGTCGAGAGACAGGCCGACATGATGGTGTTGAGTAGCGAGGGATAGACTGTCTCTCGCTACTTGATACTCTAACTAGACGGCACTGTGCAGTGTGATAATTTTTCCGTGCCAGAATAAAAAAAACCCAATATCACTCATCATCAGTCATCATTCATCATTCCACATTTCTTACTTTCGGATGCAGTATAGTAACTCCACCAAGTCAAAAACATTATACAAATATTTTCAAAGCGATCACTCGAGCATTTGAGTATAATCGGTATAACAAACTGCCTCAGGTACTTCTTGTTAATTTGTTTGTGCATCACGAATAAACGGCTAAGCAGATTTCAATGAAGATTTTACTGTTACGTAAAGCGGAACTACAGTAATTTTATACAGTTATTTAAAAACACTATTAATGGGGGCAAAGCAGTGGCTGTTTTGATTTATAAAACGCTTAAAATGGCTATTATATTTATATTTATACATAAATCGTCATAACATTAATATTCAATAATTTTCTTTTTTTCTCTCCAAAGTCAAACATTTACTCATAATTACATAATTATCTCTGTGATGTTAAAAAACATGTTTCTGTATTAATTATTACTAAGCATATCTACTAAAGTTCCAAAGTTAATGAAGTTCAGTGAGTAACTTAAAGCGATCCCCGAAGCCCAGTAAATATTTATCTAATGAATATTATATCAAAACATCAACAGAATTTTGGAGATCAGGATATCCTTAGAGAAATTGTTTGTTTTATTTCTGTTGCAAATGTCAGATTATTATAATTTAGGTGTTTCAGTAAACACAGGTCTGGCGTGTAGGACTTTATTATCTACTCTATTAGTCACGGTACTTGATGATTACTTGCCGCCGCACTCTGATATTTGTTAACTAGCTGTTGCTCGCGGCTCCGCCCGCGTGGAGGTCATGTTTGGGAGAAAAAGTATACAATACAAAATACCAATATTCATGCGTTTAACTTAAAAATGATGGATTTTCATACAATCTTTCATTCCTTATTTTACCCCCCCCCTTAGGGGCGGAATTTCCAAAAATCCTGAAACATATATTTTTTTATTTTTAACTATAATGCCAAATACTAATTTTCATGAATTTAACTTCAAAAATGACGGATTTTCATACAAACTATCATCCCCTATTTTACCCCCTTAAATACCACCCGTATTTCCAAAAACCCTTCCTTAGTAGATGCCTACGTGATAAAAGGTACCTACTGTCAAAATTTCAAGTCTCTAACCCCAGCCGTTTTGGCTGTGCGTTGGTCGATCAGTCAGTCAGTCATTTTCTTCTTTTATATATACAGATGGAATATTAACTTATCACTTAGTCAAGATTAAAAAAATACCTCCTTTAGTGACAGTAAAAAATAGGTCACATTTTCAGAATTTTACATTGAAAATCGAATTTAACGGTTCTTTTGTATTGCCTACACACATCTAGTTACCGATACAATTTGACGTGTTATAGTCCCAAGAGTGACTGATAATTAAGAGATTTAATGACGATTAATATTACTTAGAGCTAATTTAACGAAGCTCTCTAAGTGCGACAGTTACAGTTGAATGGAGTTGAAACATTGGAGATGGAAACATCTTTGACGCGAGGATAGGAAGAGCATATAATTAATAGTGGATCAACAAGAATGGCAGTAACAATAGATGGCTTTAAAGTACGTTTAAAGTTTACTTTGCACTAGGCGAAGTTACATACACGAAGGAAAAGTATCAATATTACCGAGTCATCAAGTTTACCATCACAGAACCGATCTCCAAAGGAAAAAGTTCACAACAATCCAACGAAACAATACTCCTATATTCAATTTCATAGCTGTTAATAGTTTAAACAAGACTAGTGGTAGCGACAAGTAATCTTGTTAGCTAACAACCTGCGGGGGAAGGGCTCTCTCGGTAAAGTTAGGGCAATTCCCTTTACTGGGCAACTTTAAGTTTTGAACCCTCCTCGGTAGCAAAAGCGTGATTGCTATGCAATTTTCAGTGTTTGGCGGACTCTTTACTTGTTTTATGATGCGTAAAGGTACAACACTCATTACCTATACTTAACTCAGGTTATTAAGTAAATGAAAGATAGACACGAGAAAGAAAATTAGATTTCGCTTTGCTTTATATACCACTAGCTGTTGTTCGCGATTCCGCCCGCGTGGTGTTATTTTTTTACCAAATATATATTTATCAAAATAAAAAGTAGTCAATAGCATTCAGGGATTAAATACCTTTCTAACAGTGAAATAATTTTTCAAAATCGGATCAGTTGTACCGGCGATTACCCCGAACCTCCAAAGTCACAAACTTTACCTCGGTATATATATATTATTTATAGATTAATTTAGAACAAAGTAGAACTCCTTTTTCCTGTTTTGTATGCATTTATAGCAGCCCAAAACGACAATCATAAGCTATCAAAGTATAAAAGGAAACCTCTGTTCTGGCACGATCGCATTCAGAGTTTGTCAAAGTGCTCGATGAAACTATAAAATACATATTAGGGCGTTAAGAAAGTAAGGCTAAATTCATATCAAATGAAAATTATAGTATTACGACTGTAATTTACGACACAAACGTGGCTGAGGCGGACGACGTAGACTTGAGGCTGATTAATTAAGCAACTAGAGGGAACACATTAGAAACGCTTATATGATTAACTCATGTTTGAGCCAGTTCTGGTGCCTAATACATAATGTAAGTTGGTCAAACAAGTTAATATAATGTTATATAATAAATAAAATCAGTCTTGTACATATACCTTGACAGCCGTGGCGTAGCGGATGAGTAGCCGATTGTTAAACGAGAGGCTGCGAATTCGATCCCAGCACTAAGAAAATATTTGTTTCAGGTCTGGGTGTTGTAACATTGAAAGCAGGGATGTTATGGAGCTCCGTAACCGTAACCGAAACTATCGGATATCCGAAATAAAATTCTATCCGTAACCGTAACCGAATCTGATATAAAAGTTTCAAATAATTTCGGATTTTTTAAGTGTCTCAAACGTTAGGATTGGTTTTTGTATTTGCCTGGCCGAACCGACAAACGAACCGCGCGCGTATCTCAATGCATTTATTATATTTATTTCTATTGCTTAGACATAGCCTGTCAGTCATTTACTCTTGTGGGATTACATTTACTTACATAAAATAGTACCAAATGAAAAACTAAAAATAAAGCTATTTGTTTTCTACTTTACAATTTCTTCAAAACCTAATATCCATAACCGAAACTATCCGAAACAGACGGATAATCCGAAATAATTTCATATCCGTAACCGTATCCGAAACCGATATAATATTATTCACATATACGTATCCACATCCAGATCCGAAATTTCAAATCCATAACATCCCTAATTGAAAGTATCTCGTAGTTCTTGATACCCATGACATAAGACTCATATCTTGTGGAGTCAGGACTACACGTGCGACTATTGGTTGTATTATTATAATATTGTACTATTGCTAGACACGGACCGTCTCTACCACTGTCCACCGCGCTGACCTTATCTTAGTGGGCAGACTTAACTTTTGATTTTTTAAAGGTCGCTCATCTATGAAGAATATATATCAAGAAAACATCACCCAGAAAATACTTTTCAAAATTCTGACTACAATGTAGGTGTAGATTTTGCGGGAAGAAACAGGTACAATAGTGCTTTATTAAAATGAGTACCTCAGCGTATCGCCTGCAGGCTCCGTCGAGACGGCACTCGGCGCAAACCCGTGAGCGATGTCTGCTCGCCTAGGCACCTACTTCATTTCAGTGACTTTCATTCTACTGCACATTCGTTATGATTATGGTTTAAAAATAAAAAGTGAGAAAGAGTTTATCAATTGGTTTAATTTTTCTCCTATGTGTCTGCGTATGGTTTGCAGTCCATTTGATTTGACTTATATACTTGCAACATAATTATTTTACAGGAAAGTCGTGGCTACTGAATAAAACATTTAAATAGACACTTTTACATCCTTATGTTGTTTTTTTACATAGAAAACTTACAGCCGAAACATCTCAACGCTATTTACATAAATCACGGCAAATAACAAGTTTTCACCAATCAAATATGAATAAGATTGGCTAAGGGTTTGTCTTCAGAATATTTATTAAAGCAACAACAATAATGTAATACCAGGAGTTGTGACAAAGAACTAAACAAAAAAAAAATACAAACAGTGGTCACTCTTTTCAACAAGTGTTTAACGCCTTCGACTCTGCATTTTACTATATTCAGTTTTAATTCTCTAGAATGAAATTTGGTACGGGTTCAGCAACACCCCCTCACGGATGAAGGTAAACCTGGCAGCCACTGGGCCGAGTCACTAAAAGGTGATATGACGCTCTTGCAGAAGTGGGCCACCGCTTAACGGTACCAAGGCTTAACGGTAGGCAGCGGCTTTGCTGTGACCTGGCATTGCAGAAGTCTATGGGCGGCGGTGACTACTTACTATCAGATGGCCCGTCTGCTCGTCTGCCTATCGAGGCACTAAAAAAAAGGCTGGCAATGAGAGGTCTCCTTCGACACGTGCTCTGACAGCGCTATGCTCTTCATCCCAGGATAGGCAACCAACGTGTGTCAGGCCGTGTCCTCGCGGCAGTTGCCACAACGGTGCCACACGGCGGACACCTCTTTTCCGATCTGACACAGCAACGAAACGAAATAGCCGTCGTCTGTCAGTACCTGCGTCAGTCGGAATGTAGGCGTACCGCGACATCTGACAAGCCACTTTTTGGACAACACTACCACGACGGCCTTCAAATCCGCACTCGGGCTCTCCAGCCTGGAATGCAACTTCTCCTCAGAGGGTCTAAGTACCTAACAATTAAGTATTATTATTTATTTAATTAAGATAACAAGATACATTGTTATTAGTAAAGTAATTAGTAACAAATTATTTATAAGTAACAATATGAAGCTAAGATTTTAATAGTACTTGAAAACAAATACTAATAATCATTGGCTTCTATTCTAAAAGGCAAAATATTAATATTCGTAAAGATTTCTGTTCTTAAGTTATATATATTACCTTCTGAATTTACGAAGTTATGTATGTATTAATATTATTGTTGTTTGCTCAATCAAGGAGTCAATCATCGTGAGGAAACCTGCATGTCTGAGAATTCTATACAAGATTTTCGAAACTATGTGAAGTATGTCCATATCTCGAATGTGATACTTATGAATAGAGGAATCCAGAACACAGTGGGGCAGTATTACACAGTATTGTTATTTTATTAGCTACAAAACTACAATAGAAAACAACACAGCTTAAAGGAGAAACTCTATCGTAAAGCAGTTCACGGCCAGCCGCACCCACAATACTTCAAACATTTTAATTAGCTAATGTGTAATAAAAGGTAATTTCATTTAAATACGTATGTAAAATAAGCGCATGTCACTCAAGCCGGTTATAACAACATATTTTAGCGCAGTAAAACTTTTCAATTGGCATAAAGTTGCGCGTGCCGGGCGCCTGATCAAATTATTACCATGTTGCGGCTCCAGCTACGTCAGAGCGCAGGGTTGTCACGTAAAGCGTTTCGTCCAGGGATTTGTTTTACAACTACTAGTTCAAAACTGTTTTTAAATAGTTTTGGTGTAGACATCATGTCTCTGCATGTTTTTAGCAGTGCATTTTAAATTTAAAATGTAAATATTTAATGCTTATTAAAAGCACTAACTTTTGTTGCGTGTTCATGTTTAATGATAGTAATACGGTAAGAGATAGTGTTCTACAGGATAAATAAGTACTTACCTACTTCATAAAAATATTAATCCCTGCGCCAGAATTGAACGCGATACTGTGATAAAAGTAACCCATATTATAATTAAAATTATCAGCAAGCATGTCTAATTTCAGTGAAATCAATGTAGTAAGTAGATTTTACGTGAATATGATTTTTTTACTCCTGCTTTTGCTTGTAGCTTCGCATTCGTGGGATATTTAATCACTTGTGTAATGATAAGTTTACTCATTTATGTTACGTGATTTGTAAAGATTATAACTAAATAATACGAATAAATAAAATTTATGTTGTATATATTATTGATTTTAAAATGCAATTCAGAGTAAAATAGGTACAACATCATATGTTTTGTGCTTTACTACAAATTGTTAAAAAATAGGACAACCCTAAACATTGGCCACATACAAAAAGTCGTATCTCTTCCGGAGCGATGTTCCATCCGCAACCTTCTCGTTATAAATTCAAAAGAAGAAAGTCTTAAGCGTAAACAAGATGCATAACCTCAAGGCCTTTTCAGTTTCCGCAGACTCGGCCGTCTCTCGAGGAGTTGACAGCAATGATTACAGAATATGTGGGAACTTCTTAATAAGTCTTCAACATTTGCATCGGTGACGTGAACAGGTTTCCTCTGGCGAAATGTATACCGCGTTTAAGCTTACTTTACATTTATATAGTGAATTATGATTTTTTTGTTAAAAAAATGATTGTATTATAGCTTTTTTTATTATGGTACGACAAAGAGAGCACACTGCATCTGATGGTATGTGCAGTGCCGTCCAATTAGGGTATCGAGTAGCAAGAGATAATTTATCCCCCGCTACTTAACATAGTCATGCCGGCTGCTTCTTCACATTACGCCATGGGCAAAAAGGTGAAGAAGCGGTCGAGGGTCTAGTGTCAGAGTACTCAGAAGGCCACAAAACGGCAAAACATCGTACCCCAACGCGACACATTGGCGTGTGCCACTATAGCGTGTTTTACACCCTGTGTACGGTGGTCGCTATACGGGCGGATATGAATATCCTACCACCATCAACTAACTAGCTGAATGAATTTTTTTTAGTACCTCGATAAGCATACGACCAGACGGGCCACCTGATGGTAAGTAGTTACCGCCGCCCATAGACTTCTGCAATGCCAGGGCACAGCATAGCCACTGCCTACGGTTTTACTTGCCTACTTGCCTACCTACCGAAACTATAACAGAAATATGATATATTAATGTATTTGAATACGTGTTAGCAACTGACTCCCGACGCTAGTGATGCTAACTTACTTAACTTCATTTAAATGTATAATTGTAATTTATAGTAACTGGTAGTGACGTCATTAGACTTAGTAAAGATAATCTTTACTAAGTAATTGATTAATAAAGGTAATACAAGTCAATAACAATAAAATATTTAGTATTACAGTTTAAGGGAATAGCCAAATAATATATATTAATATTATATGTATCGGAACTATTTAGTAATCTTACATACTGGTAGTTTATAATTTAAAAAGGTGACTGAACCGTATAAAAGTCATGGTATGACAGAGACGATTATTCATTTTTGCTTTGTGATAGAAATAAGTAAAATCTCTACCAGAAAATATATATTGTAAAATTCAGACTGCTGAGTATCATTTCGTCTCAAATCCCTCGGTCTGTTACATCTCAGAAGCGGGATTGTGAAAATGTCGGGACCCTATGCTGCTGGTCTTGGCATCAAGAAGAAGAAACACAGCGACAAACGCGGTGAAGAACGCCAATTTTTTTTTTCTTCATCGTCTGAAGACTGCACGCCCTCGATCAAGAAACGACGCCGAGTGACCCATGCTGACGCAGAGGTTATTCCTAAATTTCGGCCTGAAGATAACACAAGTAACATTAGCAGCTGGTTACATAAAATTGACCAGCTTGGCGAAGTGTACGGATGGGACGCGACCGAAAGGCAATTTGTGATGCAACTTCGTCTGCGGGGTTCTGCTAGACGATGGTATGACGATTTGGACGATTATAATCTCGACTGGGAACAATGGAAGCATTCTCTGGAGACTGCTTTTCCTAGATCTGTTGATTACGCAGATAAGCTCGATATCATGCTGGCAAGAACAAAAAGGGATACTGAAACTATGACGAAGTACTTCCATGACAAGGTATCGTTGATCAAAAAGTGCAATATCTACGGGGAAGATGCAATCTCTTGTATCATACGAGGACTTCCTGTGGAGCTGCGTGCAAATGCTAAGGCATACCAATGCCAGACACCTGAACTACTCTACTATGGATATTTATCGTCGCTAGAAAATTATAGAAGAGTGGAAACTTCAGCGTCAACGCGGAAGTCTACATGGAGGAGGGGTGCTGCCGATGGTGGTGAACCACAGCCTCTCAACATACGAGTGAAGCGGTGCTACTCCTGTCGCCGGGTTGGACACGAGGCGCGAGACTGCCGTGCTCAACAACGCTGCGAGACCTGCCAACGCTTCGGCCACATATCTACCACCTGCTGGTTTGCAGCCACTCCTGGCTCATCGCAGCAACAACAAGTTCATGCATCCCGGGTGAGTCGTATCATGTATACATTAAATAATGATATACTGAGCATCTTCAAACGCCTCGCATATATTGGTACAGAACAAATTACTACTTACATTGATACTGGCAGTAAATTAAATATACTAACTAACAGTAAGGCGAAAGTGCTAAGCTTAGTGGTAACACTATCAACAGTTGTAATGCGAGGTTTTGGTGGTGCTCACACACGGTCGTTAGGCAGTTCACGAATAGATGTTTGTATAGATAATGTGTGCTTGAGTGGTTACGTCGAAATAACAGATTACGATCTTTCTGGTATAGACCTGATTATTGGGCAGTCGATGATTAATCAACCTGGTATAAGTCTATTTACTACATCAAACTCTGCCAACTTTGTTCAAACGTCAACAATTATGGATAACTTTAAACGTATAAAATTACAAAATTCAGATTTTAATTCTAAATACAATGTTTATCTTAAAAATAATGTCACTATACCGGCACAAACTGTCAGTTTGGTAAATGTGTTTATTGACAATGAAACCGACAACAATTGTTATTATCTGACAAACCCTGTTTATTTAGAATTAGGTAAATTATGTTACGCTATTCCTGGGGGAATTATCTGCATCGAAGGTCGACTGAAATTCATAAATATAAGTGACGTTGCAGTTTCACTTTCGGCTCATAAATTAATTGCACGCGCTGAGTTAGTAACTCCTGTACCTGATAAGGTTCATGACGTTATGACGCTTGAACTTTCTCCGCAATCTGTTAGTCAATCTAATTTTTTAGATATACATGAAATCGATATAGGCAAATTGCATAATCAGGACTATGATAGGCTTTTGGTTTTATTAAACAACTACTGTGGTCTGTTTGCTAGAGATTCAAAAGATTTAGGCTGCTCGGATCTTATGGAAATGCATATTCACACAACGACAGACAGGCCAGTTCATTTTAAGCCATACCGACTGTCACATAAAGAAAATGAAATTGTTAGGGATAAAGTTCAAGATTTGCTTGAAGGTGGAGTAGTAAGAGAATCGATGTCTGCGTACGCAAGTCCAGTCATATTAGTGAAAAAGAAAGACGGTGACTACAGACTATGCATAGATTACAGGGCTTTAAATTCGCAAACTGTTAAGGATCGTTATCCTCTACCACATATTGACGATCAAGTCACCAAATTAGTAGGAAAACATTATTTTACAACACTTGACTTAGCCCAAGGCTACTATCAAGTAAAAATGTCTGATGATTCTATCCACAAAACTGCATTCGTTACACCTACCGGACAATATGAATTTTTAAAAATGCCCTTCGGTTTGGCTAATGCTCCAGCTGTTTTTTCGCGCCTAATACGACTTGCTCTAAATGACGTTGTAAATGACGTCGCTATATATCTTGATGACGTCATGTTGCCAAGCGCGACTGTAGGAGCGGGCATACAGTTATTGGAGCGTGTTTTGGAACTTTTGCGGAAAGCTAATTTAAAATTAAATTTAAAAAAATGTTCCTTCCTGAAAACTACTGTAAATTATCTAGGTTATGAAATTTCTGAAGGTACTATACGACCTGGCCAGGCTAAGATTAGATGTGTTACTGAATACCGGCGTCCTCGAAATGTTCATGAGATTCGCCAATTCATTGGGCTAACTTCATATTTTAGAAAATTTATTCATGGTTTTGCCGAAATTGCACTTCCTTTAACAAAACTCACAAAGAAAGATGCAAATTGGTGTTGGGGTACTGAACAGGAAAGCGCGTTTCAAACCTTAAAACTTAAATTAACTGAGAGGCCAGTGCTTGGTATTTATGATAGCAAGGCTGTTACAGAATTACACACGGACGCAAGTAAGTTAGGACTAGGTGGTATGCTTATACAGCATCAGCAAGACGGTTCAATGAAACCAATTGCATACTTTAGTAGAGTTACATCAAAAGAAGAACAGTTCTACCACAGTTATGAACTTGAAACTTTAGCAGTAGTAGAGTCATTAAAACGTTTCCGTATTTATTTAACAGGAATACCTGTAAAAGTTATTACAGATTGTGCAGCTTTACGTACTACATTAGTCAAAAAGGACTTAATCCCTCGTATAGCGCGGTGGTGGCTCACAATTCAGGATTTTGATACGCAGATAGAGTACAGGCCTGGTGAGCGCATGAAGCACGTAGATGCGCTAAGTAGGAACCCCATTACAGAATCAGTTCTCCAAATTAGTGAAACTGACTGGTTGGTTACACTTCAAATTCAAGATAGTAATATTCAGCATTTACTTAAACAATTGTTAGCACATACGACTAATCCAGATATAATTAATAATTATACCGTTAAAGATAATATCTTGTATAGGAAAACTTTGCATGGTGAACGTTTTGTTATACCAAAATTAGCAAAATATGGCCTTTTGCAAAAGTACCACGATCAGATAGGACATCCTGGGTTTGATAGATGTGAAAAAACTATTAAAGAACTGTTTTGGTTTGCCGGGATGACACGTTTTATAAGAAAATATATTAAATCATGCTTACAGTGCGCTTATGGGAAATCAGACTATGGGAAGGCAAAGGGGGAACTATATCCAATCGAAAAGGTACCGGTACCTATGCATACCCTACACGTCGACCACTTGGGACCTTTTGTGAAAACTAGAAAAGGAAATACATATATTCTTGTTGTAATAGATTCCTTTACAAAATTTGTTTTTGCCAAAGCCGTTAGAAATTGTAGTTCTATAGAGACTATTAAACACCTAAAAGAAATAATTACACTTTTTGGTTATCCTTCGAGAATTATTACGGATAGAGGTGTAGCTTTCACTAGTCGTTATTTCAAGCAGTTTTCTGAAGAATCTCAATTCAAGCATGTTTTGAACGCGATTGCAAGCCCCAGGTCTAACGGGCAAGTCGAGCGTGTTAATCGAACAATTTTAGACGGCTTGAATACAATGTCAGATAGTGAGAACACATGGGATGAAAAACTTCCTGATGTCGTGTGGGGCATAAACAACACCCCTAACTCTACTACAACCGTTCCGCCTTTCAAACTAATGTTCACTCATAGTAATTCTCGTTTGCCAGCTTATCTTTTAAATGAATCACAAGACTTTGCTTCACTAGAGCAAGCTCTACAACATAGGCGAGAAACTGCAAAGTTCCGTATCGACAGAAACATGACCGTAATGAAAAAGCGATTTGATCAATCCCGTAAACAATGCATTAAATATTCGGTAGGACAGTTGGTTTTGTGGAAAGGTGGTGCTAATAGGGATGTATCCACGAAAGTTTCACAAAAATTAAAGAGTCTTTACTCTGGCCCTTACAAAGTTTGCAAAGCCGAACCTAGTATAGATCGTTATACAATAAGTAGCGTCAAAGGAATGAAAGGATATAAGAACTTTAATGCAGTTGTCAGAGGCGAGGTGTTGAGACCTTACAAATCGGTTGTTTCTGATGCAGATAGTTCGGCTAGCGACGGGGAAGTAGATAGGGACGATCTCATAGATTTACTCGAAAGCTAATTAATTAATTTGTGTTCTTTCATTTGAGAAAATCTTTGTACTTGGCATATATTATAAGTGACATTGTTTAATCATTAGGCGTCTACTTGTATATATATGTATAAATAAATATTAAAAATAAACCCCTTTATTTAAAGAACGACGACAAAAATATTACATAAATCATTGAAATAAATGTTTTGTAACGCATTATTATAGGTTCTGCCAGTTATCTCCAAAACCGATGAGCTGAAACAAAATGAAAAATTTTATACGTACATGTACACTCACGCTTGTACTTGATTATCGAAGGGGTAGTCAGAGGTGTAACCAGTACATCCACTTATCGCCGAATTTCGGTCAAATAATGTGATAGGGGCGAGCCTATCACCATACCGGGCACAATTCCAGACTCCGAGCTGATACTGAGAACTTCTAGATAGAAAAATCCAATATCACTTTACACAACCCGGGGATCGAACCCGAGACCTCAGCACAGCAGTCGTAACGCATGCGCAATTACAACTGCGCCACCGAGGCAGTCTATTAATATTTTATAGATATTTTAAATCGCATTTTAAAAGATTACAAGTAAATCGTCTATGTGACCAACACAAGTAAATCGTCTATGTGACCAACACAAGTAAATCGTCTGTGTGACCAGCACAAGTAAATCGTCTGTGTGACCAGCACAAGTAAATCGTCTGTGTGACCAACACAAGTAAATCGTCTGTGTGACCAACACAAGTAAATCGTCTGTGTGACCAACACAAGTAAATCGTCTGTGTGACCAACACAAGTAAATCGTCTATGTGACCAACGCAAGTAAATCGTCTATGTGACCAACGCAAGTAAATCGTCTATGTGACCAACGCAAGTAAATCGTCTATGTGACCGACGCAAGTAAATCATCTGTGTAACCAACACAAGTAAATGTCTACGTGACCCGTGTAATTAGTTTGTTAGACCCTTATAGATTGGTGTCTTCAAGACCTAATTGAGTTTAAGTTAGCTACCTGAAAAAATATTGCTTGAAGCGTACTCAAAAATGTCTGTGTTACTTGCCATGTCATAAGCCAATAATTTGTTTGTGTCTATTTCTTTTGGTTTTCTTTTCCGTTTCCAGGTAACTGATGGTACGGATGCTGGGACATTGCCTGAGCGCCGTGGGACACGGGCGTTGCAGGATGGCCGAATGTTAGCAACTGACTCCCGACGCTAGTGATGCTAACTTACTTAACTTCATTTAAATGTATAATTGTAATTTATAGTAACTGGTAGTGACGTCATTAGACTTAGTAAAGATAATCTTTACTAAGTAATTGATTAATAAAGGTAATACAAGTCAATAACAATAAAATATTTAGTATTACAGTTTAAGGGAATAGCCAAATAATATATATTAATATTATATGTATCGGAACTATTTAGTAATCTTACATACTGGTAGTTTATAATTTAAAAAGGTGACTGAACCGTATAAAAGTCATGGTATGACAGAGACGATTATTCATTTTTGCTTTGTGATAGAAATAAGTAAAATCTCTACCAGAAAATATATATTGTAAAATTCAGACTGCTGAGTATCATTTCGTCTCAAATCCCTCGGTCTGTTACATACGCTTGTAATTTAAATAATACAAAACAGTAATCATTGATTATTCGTGCTTCAATCATTTATAAAAATCGTAAATTAATTTCGGTGAATAAAACTTTCAATTTTGAAAATAAAATTGCAATAACGGATAATGAATAGTCTGAAATCATTTTTTCTTTTTAGATTTATATTAAAAGTTTTTATATAAATTAAACTCCCAAAAGATTAAAAATGTGTGCTAAATCCACAACACATACTTAATTCATCTAAATAAATAAAATAGCATTAAAAGAAATGATAATGCAAATGTTAGACTCTTTTCAGCCACCGTATGAATAGAATAATTTTGACATTTCCCCAGGCGTGCGGATGGTCATCAGTCAACCGAAGTGGAATCCGCTAGACACATACTAGTACTTTTAAAATCCTCCATGCAGTTTCAGAGTTCTGTAGAAAAGCAAAAATGTTCAAATTGTGTATAAGATGTTATTTATCGCAATAGATAAGACATACTCTCTACCTAAAAGGGATCTAAAAATTCTTAATAGGGACATAGTAATTATATTCCTTCTGTTTATACATTTTCCAACCGGACAGAGACTCTTCTCGAAATAAGAAAAGTTTAGTTTTAGTAAATAATTAAAACATTATAAATTTTTAGTCATATGCGTCTTTTAATTATACTAATTATTGGACATGAAGGACAATCAACAGTTTCCATGGCGCAATAGGCGAGTAAACGGCTATAAGCGAGAGGTTATGTATGGGTTCGATTCCCGCATTGATTCATAAATCATTTGCAAACGTAAATGGTTAAAGTCTGTACTCGTAAAATTACAGATAAAAACGCAAAAAATATTTTTGAAACATAAAATATTGTAATATCTTCTTCAAATGACATTGGATCCAATTAAGAAATGAAGACATTCAACTGGATTTATATCAACCGGTTGCTATGGTAGACCATATTTTTTCGTATAAACCTAATTTAAAATTAGTCTCTCTTTTATAATAAGACTGATAATATTTTTTACAAATTGGCATACTCTGTAGTGCAAGTAGCTGGCTATGATTAACGCGGGTTCGATCCTTGGACCGAGACAAATGTGACCCAAAAATATTTGTCTAGGATCTGCGTGTTGAGTCTGAAAGTCTCATAGTCTGATACCTACTTTACAAGTTCACCGTAACTTACCGTCAAGAATATGGGACTATTGTGTAGATATTACTGGGAATTTATTTGAAGTACTTGCGATATCTATAGTAACTTAGGTCTATATTTATAAGAATAAAATTAGGAAAATCTATTTAGACAATTTCAAAATCTACACTAACAAATTATTCTTAACAAAACGCTCAATTTCATTCTCGATTTACTCAGACAGCTCGCACTATTACAGGCATTTTATTGAGCAAAGACAGGCTAGCTAAGAGATAGCCTGAGGTGATAATTTGTTCCAGTTGACTAAACTAGTCGTATCCATTATTATAGAGAACAGTATTTCTACATAAATGTTATTACAATGGACTTGAAGCACAACCTTGTAGAAATATTGTAATCTAATTTCGCTTCAACCCACGTCTTTCTTGTTATAATGATTTGACAAATGATATATAATAATAATAAAATATAATACTAGCCCTGTATTAAACATTGTCCCACTGCTGGGCACAGGCCTCTTCTACTAATGAGAGGGGTTAGGTCTTAGTCCACCACGCTGGCCTAATGTGGGTTGGCAAACATCACATACCTTCGAAAATTCGTATAAGAATTCTCAGATATGCAAGTTACCTCACGATGTTTTCCTTCACTTAAAGCAAGCGATAATTAACATTTAATACACACATAACTTTTGAAAAGTCAGAGGTGTATGCCACTTGGGTTTCGAATATACGACTTTCGTCTTGGCAGTCCGTACCGCAACCAACTAGGCTATCGCTGCTTTGACAAATGAAATCATATGAATTTTGTATTATGAGGTCTAGATTTACAATTTCGTTAATATAAGATGAATTAATCGCACTGCAAATATAAAATAAGGCTCGATATAAAAGCACCTAAAATTTCTATTTTGGTCAAATTTGTAATAGTGTTTTGGCTAAAAAGGGGCTTATTATAAGTATTAACCGACTTGTATTTTTTAAATAAATCGACTACAGCGAATAATGAGACATATAGATAGTAGGTGTGTAGAGTTAGTATAAATAATATAGGAGTATACGTTTATACACCAACTTCGTTAAACTTTGCATGACCTAAAGGTGTACAGGTAGATAATGGCTTAGGTATTATGCCTTTATACTAAATTATATAAAAATGCATACATACATACACCCACGCCTGTAATCCCCGAAGGGGGAGGCAGGGGTGTAACCAGTACACCCATTTTTCTTACTTTATTACAGTCCCATAATGTGATAGGGAGTGAGCATATCGCCATACCGGGCTCAATTACAGACTCCGGGCGAAGTATTTTTAAATAGAAAATATACTGTACATAACCGACTGCAATAATCAAAACACGCAATAATTATAAATGAACACTGATTCAAATAATTGTTTTTTTTTATTTACGTACAAAATTTAACACTAAAGCTAATTTTAATAGTCAAAATTAAAATCATTTATTTTTGGAGTCGGTGAACCTCCTCCTTTTGTTAAGTTGGTTAAAAATGAGCGAGAATAAAGAATCATATCTCCAGAATACAGTGCAGTGAAATGCATTTCAACTCTTTGTGAGCGCGATGAAGTGCACCCACTCTGGCTGACTGATGACTCGCTCGCCGTGGTCCCTATTCTAGCCAAGTGCACTCGTTTATAGTGGTCAGGTTACGTGTCTTCCGAGAACTGCGTTTGTTATTTCTTATTGTTCGCACGGGGATTAATTAGCAGTCGTAAATATTTTTTACTTATACACCCTGAGGAAATCAAGCTGTAAGCTCGTTCCAACTTTAATTTACGGAATTATTTCTAAGTTTACGCGAAGATTACACATTGAAATAAAACTTATTATAAAATAAAGGCTGTAAAGCTTTCGAAACGTCGTTTAAAAAGCAATATAAACGGCGATAAAATCCGTAAAAATAGTTTTATTTCATTATTTAATTTACAATTTATACGAGAAGTCAAAGTTGAAGAAAATCTTAAAGAAATTATTGGTAACGAGTTCTCAGAATCGGATAATCATTCGAGAAAGATGAAAATCATAATTTTAACATATAATGATTCAATGATCAAGAACTACGAGGGACTACGGTCTCACAGCACCCAGACCCGTAACAAATATCTGTCTGTCATACAAACATTTGTCTCGGAACGGGAATCGAACCCACGGCCTCTCGTTTCACAGCCGGCAACTCGCCCGCTGCGCCACGGAGGCTGTCAAAGATATTTTGTTATTTCGTTAGTGTTCATTTGTGATTTTTACGTTTTATCTAAACTTGATTTTATTTTCTAATAATATTAGTGTAGGTACGGCTATTGCGTGTCAATTCCAACACAATGACCCAAACGCGACATAGGTCCCTTATTTGCTGGAAAAGGGTTTCGGTATATATTTTATAATCAGTCATCAGATATAAACCAAATTTATATGGAGATAAAGCCGCAAATAAACCCTATTGAATAAATAAATCATCAAAAGCGGTCCACAGTCGAGGGAGAAATCGATGTACCTACAATGACCTACACGTATAAATAAAAAGTCAATAGTATAACAGACTGTTGACACTGTCGCACAATTCAGAACAAAAACTCACAGAATATAACATGGAAATATATTACTTATGTTACTGTATATGTGCTGACAGCCTCCGTGGCGCAGTTGGCGAGTAGCCGGCTGTGAAACGAGAGGCCGTGAGTTCGATTCCCACACCGGGACAAATGTTTGTGTGACAGACAGATATTTGTATCCGGGGTCTGGGTGTTGTGAGACCGAAAGTCTCTCGTAGTCCCTGATAATACCCACAACACAAGAATCTTATCTTAGTGTGAGTCGGACCTATGTGTGTGACTGTTGGGTGATATTTATTTATTATTATTATTATTATTATTGATATAGTGCAACGTGGAGGTATCTAAGCAAAACATGCATACAACGACTGCCTCGGTGGCGCAGTTGTAATTGCGCATGCGTTACGATTGCTGTGCTGAGGTCTCGGGTTCGATCCCCGGGTCGGGTAAAGTGATATTGGGTTTTTCTAGCTAGAAATTCTCAGTATTAGCCCGGAGTCTGGAATTTGTGCCCGGTATGGCGATAGGCTCGCCCCCTATCACATTATGGGACGGAAATTTGGCGAAAAGTGGGTGTACTGGTTACACCTCTGCCTACCCCTTTAGGGATTGTAGGCGTGAGTGTATATGTATGTATGTATGTATGAATAAAAATATTTTGGTATTTGACTTTTAGCAGCAGCGATAGCTTAGTTTGTTGTGGTACGCGGACTGTCAAGAAGAAAGTCTTATGTTCGAGACCAGTCCAAATGGCATACACCTCTGACTTTTCTTAAGTTACGTGCATATTCATTGATAAATATCGCTTGCTTCAAATTCGAAGGAAAATATCTTGAGGAAACCTGCATACCTGAGAATTCTCATAAGAAGTCTATCAACCCGCATTAGGCCAGCGTGGTAAACTAAAGCCTACCCCTCTAATTAGTAGAGCCGGCCCGTGCCCAGCAATAGGACAATGTTTAATACAAGGCTAGTATATAAACTACGTAATTAATAATTCCTCGACAGTACTTACTTTATAAAGTCCTAAACCATATTCGCCTTAACAACCATAATTACGAAACATAAAACTTCACTAACAAAACTAGTATACATAAAAACCATACAACATTTACTTAACAATCGCACCGCAAAATCATAACAAGGCACGTTTCAACCCGCGCTAAATTAGATTCGGAAGCGCAAACACGTAGCGCTGTAAACCGCCGTTCTGCCACGTTATTATTACAGACAGTATACCGATGTCATCCCATTGGCAAAGCAAATGTTCCAATTATCATAGCTAATGCGCCCAAGAACGAGCAAAACATTCGGCGGGCTTCCCGAATGTCTTGGAATATGCATTTGATTGATAACGTTACGGTAACGACTTCAATGTTTATTTAACAGTTTGTTGTACGTGCATGAAAAGAAAATAAAGTCTTTAAAAAATGTGAACAAATAGTGATATTATCGCTGTCTGCAATTTCTTACAGGCAACCTTTAAATACTAATGACTGGGTAAAAAAACGGATTGTTTTATGTATTACTTTTATTCTAAAAATATATATAAATAGGAGATAGAACTTTTTATCGGAATATTACAGATAGTATTTTCTCTATAAATTAATATAAAATGTTTTAATCAACTGAAAAACCCTTCGTCTACTATAGCGTATTAAATCAGAGCCTTGATTTATGTATTTTATCCATTTCCCAATCTACAACAGACTGATATCATGGCATGACGTGCAAACAAGTACCTAGTCAAAAAATACATCATTTTTGGACCATAGATTTTTAAGTAGCAGGCTTTGTTCATATTAAATAAATTTCTAACTGACTCAGTGACGCGTTTTTAATTGCGTATGCGTTACAACTGCTGTGCTGAGGTCTCGGGTTCGATCCCCGGGTCAGAAAAAGTGATATTGGGTTTTCCTATTTTAGAAATACTCAGTATCAGCCCAGAGTCTGGAATTAGGCCCCGTATGGCGATAGGCTCGCCTCCTATCACATTATGCGACCGAAATAAATTCAGCGAAAAATTGGTGTACCTAATGATTACACCTCCGCCTATCCCTTCGGAGATTACAGGCGTGATTGTATATGTATGTAAATAAATGTCTTGTTTATGTTTATGAGTTAAGGTAGTCCTTTTGATTACTTTGCAATTTTAAATTACAATAGTGTAAATAAAAACATGACTAGGCGACAGCCTATTCCAAAAATATATCCAATATATTTTATGAAATATATCCAATCTCTTTTATATAAAATGAACAACTATAGTAAATTTCAAGACTATTTCGACATGGTTTTGTGCTCACGATATTGAATCAAAATTATATTGCCCTACAGCTGTTGATTTTTTATGCTCACTAATCGCATTCACAATAAATTCTGTTTTGACAAACATAATAGTTAATTATACACAACATAAATTGGTTATTATCGGACATACAGCCCAAGCCAACCACTCGCTGGCTTCTATAATTAAAAAGCTACCGTTGCTTTTAATGACAGCTGGTGCTCCTACTTAAGTTTTTATGATGTAGTTATATTTTTCGTTATTCTGAAATTGTTTGCAGACATTACCAGTTAAATCCATTTTATAGACACCCACGTAACCAAGCTACAGAGTGTAGAAAAAATCTTTTACTATTTATTGATGTATATTCGTAGGATAAAAAATATACTGATTGCCTTGTTGGCGCAGTTGTAATTGCGCATGCGTTACAACCGCTGTGCTGAGGTCTCGGGTTCGATCCCCGGGTCGGGTAAAGTGATATTGGGTTTTTCTATCTAGAAATTCTCAGTATTAGCCCGGAGTCTGGAACCTGTGCCCGGTATGGCGATAGGCTCGGCCCTATCACATTATGGGACCGAAATTCGGCGAAAAGTGGGTGTACTGGTTACACCTCTGCCTACCCCTTCGGGGATTATAGGCGTGAGTGTATATGTATGTAAAAAATATAAATATAAGGAACCTTTTACCTATTTAATACCACAATGTTTATTGAAAATGCATGCATGGTTACAAGGAGGGCTTGCGGGAATGCTGCAGAGATATTCCGTGGAAACTAAGGGCTTAATAGTAATTTATTTATATAATTATGAGTGTAATAAAATGAAGCTAGTTGTGCTACGGACTGTCAAGACATAATTTGTGAGGAAACCTGTATACCTGAGAATTCTCCTAAGAACTTCAAAGGTCTACCGATCCGCATTAGGCCAGCGTGGTGGATTAAGGTCTAACACCTCTCATTAGTAGAGGTGGGCAGCAGAGAGAAAATGTTTAATACAGGGCTATTTTTATTTTATTTAAGCGTCATGTGAAGAAGCTACTCAGGCCGGCACAATTGTGTCCAGTAGCGAGGGATAGTTGTGTCTCGCTACTTGTTACTCCACATGGACGGTACTGCGCTTACTACGGCGGTATGATCACTTTTTCGTGCGAGATAAAAATAGAAATTAATTCTAAAATTGCATTGAATAGCAATTTGTGTCTGACATGTCGACAGGTTCGCTCTGTAATACATTAAGTTGCGGATATACATATAAGTAAATTTATCGATATCAATTAAATCAAATTATAACCTTTTTTATAGATAAAATTCAACTCGAGTGTATTGTATTGAAAAATCTCATAAACCTTATTTATTACGTCTAAGACAGGCCAATCTCCTGCGTTTGTTTTTATCTTTTACTTGACATTGGCAGAATAGCTACTTTTTAAGCTCGTCGCCATTAACCTGAAAGAAGAAGAAGAAGAAGCTTGACAATTCGTGGGTACTTCTCAAACCCCTTCAGGGATATAGGTGTGTCGTTTCTAATATATATGAAAATATGAAGTAATTTTTTTTATAAATTACTGAGCAATTTATTTTAAGAGAATATTCTTTGATCCTTCAAGTCATTTGCATCCTGTATATAAACATTGGTTTTGTTTCATGGTATTTATTACGCAGTATTCCCAAGTGTTGTTTTACACGAGTCAGTGCTGTAATGCTTGACAACTGGACAACTGCGACACTTACTACACGAGTGAGTTATTGCACCAACATGATTCTTGATAAAGGTTCTACGTGTAATCGATTTGCACAATCGTTTTATGAACTCGATTTTAACAAAATCGGTCGAGAACTGCCTGAGCTAAATTGAAAGTTGTTGTTTCCTGGTAATGTATAATATAAAGTGTTTTAATGCCCCTAGCTGGGAATGGTGCGGACTGCCAAGACGAAAGTCGCAGGTTTGAGACCATCCCAAATGGCATTCACATCTGTCTTTTCCAAATTAACGTGTGTTAATACTAGATTGCTTTGACGATGAAGAAAAACATCGTAAAGAATCCTGCATGCCTGAGTATATTAATTTCAAAGGTATGTGAAGTCTGCCAACCCGCATTAAGCTAGAGCGGAGGACTGAAACCTTACTTCTCTTATTTGTAGAAGAGGCCAATGCCCAGCAATGGGACAATGTTTAATACAGGGCTGGTGTAATTATGAATTACATTAGTACCTGGTGAGGATAGTGCATTTTATTTTACAGTATACTACTAAGTATACTATCAAGCGAAGTTGCGTCCCTCCACAGTAGCTAGAATGATATTGCATTGGAGTAACCATCCGATCTCGGAGTGTGACGCGAGGAAGTCGCTATGGCGAAACTTTCGCCAGGTGTAGCTGGTCGCTATCCAAATGAGTACAAATACGTATCAGGTACCTTTCCACTAGTCGTTTAATCATAAAAAACATAAGCACCCATGGGGACTACCGACAAAAGTGAAAACTTTAGAATAACTGTATGCTTTTTAAAATTTTGAACTACTTCATGGACTCTGTGTCCATGAATCAATAACTTTTTTGTTCATGATTTCTATAATAATTATAGATGTGCTTATGTCAAAAGTAAAATAATCTTAGCGTGATAGTCACGTGAGTTTAGTGCTTTTTCAAATTCCAAAGAATTCTAACGTGTCTAAAGAAGTTTTAACTTTAATAGTTTCACTTCAATAATCGAGTCCCGAAAGTTTATTCTATAGAAAGAAGTTATAAAAAGAAGTCTGATCTTCCAACACACATATCTATAACCAAGTCTAAAGCAGATCTAGCAATTACTAGACACGGGACAAGTTTGTAGGCACGCAACGCATGCAATACCGCCATATAACATTTACTTCTTTATCAAGATATAAGTATCTTCGCCTTGACATTCAGACGTCGTTGCTCCGATAGCGTGACCGACTACCAAGAATCTTTTTTATACACCAGCATGGAGCCCGTATATCTTGAGCAAGACGTTGAATTAAGTTTAACTGCTCGCGAATAAAGATTTCCCTCCGAGATAAAAATATCCGATGGGAGATTTTCTAGTTTTCTACGAAACGATCTCGGTGGTAGAGGGTTCGGACGTCGTCGAGTGACAATAAAATTAGATAAGTGCGGGATAGCCTCGGTTCGGTCCGGCGTCCGTCTTGCGGACGGAATCAATCGCAGTAAAACATCGTGTCTGGTGACAACGCTTCATGCGATCTTACCACATAAACGACAGCGATTTTTAACCTTATTCCCGAATCCTAAGGTATATTTTATGATTCGTTGACTGCAAAATGTGATTTTGTGAACGTGTATATCAGTTCGCTTTTCTGTAATGACATGAAACGAGTGGACTTTGAGCGAAACGAAGATATTAGAATGGATTACGGAAATCTCCCTGTGAATCGGCGGGACGAAAAATGCACTGGACGTCCTAATTTGCTGCATTTCCAATTTGTGGTCGAGGCAAACTTAATGAATAAATTCAGTTCGTCCAATTCGAAATTTTAATGAATACTTTCTTTTACTTTATTTTAAAATGTTAACACTGGAAATTTACTATTAATTAATACGAGAACTCTTGCACTTGAATAAAAAATAATTTTGCTCGATTCTACCTGTTTGTTGTCAATACGGTTTTTCTTTAATGTTGTAATAACAACTTAGTACATTTAATAATATCTGAGGTCAAAATAAATATCAAATTAGTCTTCTTTTAATTCTACACTTTTATATATTAGGGGTTTTTTTCCAGAACTTTGAATAGATATTGCATTGCTTTTTAACATAATACGACTACGCCCGCCACAGGCATTAACCGGACACAGAGCTTCAATATCTCACAAAATTTTGCACCATAATTATAACAAAACATTTAATACGTAATGAACATCCAATTTGTGACGTACATTTATTTTATCTCGGTAAACACCATTAACCTGGCGTAGTTAAGGAGGCGGTTTCAATCGCCATAACATTATAGCACGTGTCGAAAAATGAAATTGATTTTGCTCTCGCTTCCGTCGGCGTGCCGTATCACCGAGCCTGGAGTGGTTGGGGAGCCGGCGCTAATAACTAGCGGGGAAGCTTCCAGAGATGTTTATTTAATGGCGGGCCTATAGACGCCCTAATGGGGATTCTCACTCGTACGCAGACATCAGCGAAATAATCTACCAAAATGTGTTGCTTCTATTGAATTCACGCCTGAGTTTTCGAAGCGATTCATTTTAGGGTGCGATATCAGAATTTGACGTTCTAATTGCATTTGGATCTAAGAATACTATTCTTAATAATGTTTGAATTAATGATACGTAAGTTTATAGGAAAGTAGTCGTTTGATGGAAAATACGTCAAGGGTCGGATTCCCGCATAGGGACGAATTGTTGTATAAGTGCAAATATTTGTTTCGGGTCTGATTATTGACCAAAGACTTGTTTCTAATGTTATACAAGGAATCTACGGTATGATCGGGGCAATGTGTAATTCTTGTGTAATTTATTTGTCTTGTCTAGATAGTACTTAAAGACACTTGCCAC
This sequence comes from Laothoe populi, assembly GCA_905220505.1. Taxonomy (NCBI): domain Eukaryota; kingdom Metazoa; phylum Arthropoda; class Insecta; order Lepidoptera; family Sphingidae; genus Laothoe; species Laothoe populi. The sequence goes on from HG992148.1 coordinate 16,281,623, forward strand.
CTTTATAAACAAGGCGGCGCAAAGTATTGTGCTGCTGTAGAATGTGGAGGGCATCTAGCCCTTGAAGATAAGGGCATGGCGCAGGGATGGTTCCGGCAGCAATCCAGAGAACACTCAGGATTCCCTTGTCGGTACACCGGCGTTGGAAAATTGGTTAGGGCTACGATCTAGTGTTCTTTCAGTTGAACTGGGGCGGGAGGTAGGTGAATCCGGTATAACCATTTCTCCTCTCCCGAGGCTCAGAAGGTCTCCATAAGGTGCGTATCTGTAAAAAAATGGATTATGAAGACAATGCTATAATAATTTAACGGGATGTATCTAAACTTCTTATACACATAGTTAGGAATATACCTAAATGTAATCTGACTGTTAATACGTGATGTTTCAGATTTGAATAGATACTTACGTCCTTTCGTCGCCGGTTAGTCCCGGCTCTATGAAGTAAGATGAGGCAAGCCATCGTATAAAAATTGCGATCAATATTTACGATAGAAAATTTCGTGCCTTATCAATCGTTAGTACAATAAATTACGAGGTGAAGCCGGCCAAATCCCATTATTATAATTAACAGTGACTTTTAAAGTCAATATAGATTACCTCGGTAGATATGTGAATTAAAAGAGCTAAGTTGTGGTATATTGTTTTTTTATAACAGAGGCTGGTAAACGGGAAAGAAACTCAAGATGGTAATAGAGACTATCCCGCCCACACACCCGCCATTATAACTCTTGTTTAGCCAGGATCGACATTGGCAAGCATTTTTTCGACACCGAGTAATGAAACTCGGCGAGTCTCAGAGAATGCTTAACTGTCTTTGTCCGCAACGAAATGAATCAAATTGAAATATAGGGAGGAGATGGAAATATTACCCTTAATGCTAAGTGATCATCACTGGTTAATACCCAAAATTGAGATATAGGGAAGGGGAGGAAAGAGAGTATTGGCATCAGGAAATCTGATACCGAATAAAACGCAGTTCTTCACGTCCGCGTTGGTTGCTCAGTTATAATTGCGTACGCGATGCCTCAGCTATGCTTAGGGATTGGGTTTGATCCTCGGGTCAGTTAATGTGACATATGGTTTTTCCATCATAAAATACTGAATACTCAGTATTAGCCTAGACTTTAGCATTTTGCCTAGTACGGCGATAGGCTCGCCCCCTATCACATAATGGTGCGGTAAAAATCTCGGCGAAATTGTGGGTGTTTTTTTTTACCGAAATAAGCTTGCTTTTGACCACTATCTCGCCTGATGGTCTACGGTGGAGCACGCTTGCCTAGGAGATACCTATTCAGTCTTGACTTGAAGATATCCAGGTTATAATTTTCGGGAAATATAGACGGCAAAGAGTTCCACTCTCAAGCGGTGCCCATGATAAATGTACTAGCAAAACGCTTTGTGCGCACTGGTGTACTGGTTACACATCTACCTTCTGACGGATTATAGGCATGAGTTGGTTTGTATATATGTACTCACGTCGGTTGTCCATGTTTAAGCGCCAGCGAAGTAGCTGTTTTGTCTACAACATGAAAGGGAAGCCATTTATGTCGGGGGTATTGAGTTGAGGTACGATGTTTGGCCGTTCTACGGCCTTCTGAATACTCTGACGCTTTCTTCACCTTCTTTCCCATGGCGTAGTGTGAGGAAGCAGGCCGGCATGATAGTGTTGAGTAGCGGGGGATAAATTTTTTCTCGCTACTCAATACTCTAATTGAACGGCACTGCGGTTACCATCAGGTGCAGTGTGGTCACTTTGCCGTGCCAGGATAAAAAAAATATGAATGCTGTAGACATATGTGTATAAGCGATGGTTGGCGGGCTATTTAATTTAAACGACATTTTTGAAAAGTTAGAGATGTTTTTTTTATTTTCGGTAAAACGATTGCGAGGATTTAAGTTTAATTAATATATAACTTGTATAAGCACGTACTGCATCTTTATGTCTTGCATTATTTTCTAAAATAAATGAGGCCTGAAAAAATATATCCTTGCTTTACCAGTTAATTTTAGAGCCAAAATAGTGCATAAAACAGGCTCAAAAAATTTAGAAAAATTTGCTGACTCCGAATATGTATAAAACTCAATATTGCAAAAAAATCGCTTTAAACAAAAAGCCCGCAAATCGTATAATATAGACCTACTACTTAAATCCCAAATGATCTATCTATACGCAAGACAATACAACTAGACAGTGGTGGTTTACTCGGTTGCCATGCACGCAAGCCCGTACATTATTTAAATATCCTATGTTTCGCTAAAATAAAAGGTTAGCTTACTTTGCCTCTTTGCACGCACGAGTTAATTTTATTCCGTAAGAAATGTTCTGTATTATAATGTTAAATAATAAAAAAGATAATGCTTTTCATTTATAATATTGATAAACATTTATTCGTTCATTTATCTAATAAACTTTGAGTAAATGTATAAATTTATTTATTTTTTAATATAGTTACAAATTAAAATAGATAATATTACTACATGCTTTATAATCTATTTCTATAAAAATGTTAAGTTGATGAACAGCTTCAAAATCTCACAGAGTTCTGCATCGATTGAGCCCAAATTTTGACACGATATACAATCCATATAAAACAGCTGGTGGTAGGACATTCATATCCGCCCGGATAGCGACCACCGTACACAGGGTGTAAAACCCGCCATAGTGGCACACGCAAGTGTGTCGCGTTCCGGGATCAGTCAGTGTACATCCGGATTTTTGTCGGGGTCTGGAGTTGGGGTGCGATGTTTGACCGTTTTATGGCCTGAGTACTATGACGGTCGACCGCTTCTTGACCTTCTTGCCCATGGCGTAGTGTGAAGAAGCAGGCCGGCATGATTGTGTTGAGTAGCGGGGGATAGATAATCTTTTGCTACTCGACACTCTAATTGTACGGCACTGCGCTTACGATATGAGGGTGGAACTCCGCAGTTCATGTTCAGTTTCAGTTCCCCATGAACAATCGAATATTTTCAAATATACCCAAGTGGGGTATCAAATAAAAGGATATGACGTGTACATTACAAAACTGTAAGTTACATAACGGTGAAGGAAAACATCCTGGATCCTGGAAAAGGAAACCTGCATACCTAAGAATTTCGAAGGTATGTGAAGTCTACCAACCCGCATTACGACAGCGTGGTTGACTAAGGCCTATCATTAGTATAGGAGGCCCGTGCCCAGCAGTGGGGCAATGGTTATACAGGGCTAGTATTATTTTATTTAAGCGTGTTAGGCTAGGCTGGCACTATTGTGTCCAGTAGCGAGGGATAGTTGTTTACCAGCGTGGTGGACAGAGGTCTAACCAATCTCATTAGTAGAGAAGGTCCATACCTGGCATTAGTAAAGTATTAAAAGGCTGATATTATTGGTATAATACAAATTATGCAAACTTATTTAAAATAGTTATCGAAATCACTGATAAAAATAAGGTTTAAAAATAACGGAAAACCACCAAAGCGTTTCAGAGAAAAACATAATTTGAACCAACGAGTAGCGAAAACACCGGCTTTTATTCGCTAAAAATATTTTGCTGGAGGCCTCTTTTCCCCATTGTATAACTGTCACGAAAATCCAACAATCGTCTGAGGGAGCATTCAAATGATAATCTGGCCATACGCTTTGCGGATTCTGCGTAGTAATATGCGGCGGGCCGATGCCAGAAATGTCACATTAGCTTGATTTAAACGCGTTACCTGACGTTCGCTTTGTAGAGGTACGCTGCACCCTCTCATTGTAGAGAAGGAACCACATATTACATAAAGATTCTATGGGAAATTCCAAGTTAATACATAATTTCAAACCGCAGCTTACACTGACAGTTTACATAGGTTACACAGATTCTTTGCACTTCTGGCCACTTATGAATTTGAATTTCGAATATAATATTTGAAATTCAAGTCTGGGTGAAGAAATTTAATTATTGTCTTTTTTGAGTTCAATTTCATCTGCTAGAGTAAAATTGGATATAACGATAGAAGATTTTAATGCAATGACTTTTCTATTCTAACAAGAATGCCATGATCGCCTTCAAAATGTTTTTCTGCTTGCAGCACCATAGTTAAGCAGTATCGAGCGCTGGTGTACAACGAATTTAATCACGATCACGTGTCTTTCCATGCTAAAAATTCGCTGAGGAAAATATGCAACATTTTTCTCAAAAAATTTATGAGAGGCAACAAGACATATTCACGTGGAGCTTGGACTTTGCACCATGAGACTCTTTCTGTTGTCAAAAATCAAAGACATGATGATCAAATCTTCAAAGGTTCCACATTCACCTAAATGAGGTAGTAATGACCTTCAACAGACACGTCGAAAACATTACTTCAGATGAGTAATTCGAGCGAATGTAAAAGTGTTTCAAATAAATACACACACATAGTTCTGACTCCATACTAGGTGAAACCTGTGTCGAGGGTATCAAGAACTACGAGGGTCTTTGGTCCTACAACACCCAGACCTGAAACAAATATCCGTCTGTCAGACAAACATTTGTCCCAGTGCGGGAATCGAATCCACGGCCTCTCGTTTCACAGCCGGCTACTCGTCCATTGCGCCGCGGAGGCTGTGAAATTAACCTATAACTTTTATTCTTTTTCCTATGTGCTAAATTTACAGAGATTTTGATAGACTGTTTAACCAATATAATATAAGTACATTAATGAATTTAAAAACCTGAAAGACTCCAGCTTTCATTTTCTAAAACATAATTTAAATAGTTTTATAGGTTATACCAAAATAGCTGTATATTGTTATTATAAACAAACTGTACTAAATTATCTCATTTTCGCTGCTTCCGCATTGACTTCAAATACCCTGAAGGAATCCAGCATTCATTTATTAAAATAAATCTAACTTTCATTGAAGAATATAACAAAATATAAATCCATTGTAATTGTAAATAGAATGACGATAGGGCTTAACATGTATCCTCATCTGTACTTCCGTAACAGTGTCAGTGAAGGAACGAAAGTATCGATAAGATGAACTGGGTTGAAATTGATTTCGCTTGTGGCCCAGGGCAACGCGGCCTTCTATTACTTACTTTATTTCAGCCACGTTTGTGCCACTACCACGAGTATAAAATCATTGTCTTCCTTATCGTGACAAACTTCTTATATTTTTATTTCTAGATGTTTAAATCCAAGATAGAATTTTAATTTGACTCTTTTTGATTAAAAATTGGTATGATCGCAATGAATCCTAGATTATTTAAAAGCTTCAAAATCCTAATCCTAACTAACGATAACTAAAACATTAAAATTACATTTAAGTTAGGTATGACGTAACATACAGCTTTATTTTTTAGTACTTTACTTTGTAATTTAAAATCAAACTTTTCCATGATATTTTGGCACATTTTTATAAGATGCATATTCTAATGAATTCAGATTAATATGTAGTGCTTGTAATTTTATTTTATGTTTGGTATGTTGACCCTACTGTTAGCTACAAATTGTAATATTTGACTTCGTGCCTCAGCTACACTATATCATTATATTATTGTTTTTCTGTAAATTTGTAACCATTAAAATATTTCCTGTCGAATATTTGGACTGAAAAGAGGGAACGGATTAGTGAAAATCTCCCCCTTCGGTCCAACAATTATACGCGGGTGGAGCCGCGAGCAAAAGCTAGTCAAAAATGCCATAATTAATTCGCTATTCCAACCATTTTGTCACGTAGGTATATGCAATAAACCTTATACATAAGATTGCCCTATAGAATCCAACAAGGACCTTACTAACCTAACCAGCCAATCCTATCCAATATGCCTACAACACCCTAAAAACTACGAAACGATCAATAATATACTCGCAGGCAGTATAAAAAATGACCTCATCTCTCCAGCGACCCGTAGTAGCGGTGACTGTATCTTCAAACGAGAATAATAAGTTTTTTCTACGTTTTTCCCGAACTAATAAATAAACGCAAGCACGATTGATCTTTTCAACGCAAATTGGATGGGAAAAAATCGTGCTAGGACTTATCTAACTAGATTTCTATTCCATTTAGCACTCCAGGGAAAGTTATTTCGCAATGTGGGATTCAAGATAAGAGCCTTGAATGAGATGAGAAAACTAGTGGGCAGTCTTAATTCTTTTAAGCCCTTAAGAAAGGTTCTAACTATGGTTGGCATCTGATAATGAGGCCTTAATGTGTTCTCCGCAAAGTTATTGCTTGATTTTGTGTTTTTATTTTGTTTGATGATTTTGTGGCCGTATTCATCTCGCCTGTATTAAGCATGTATTATGTGCTAATAAGAATTGGTAAGATCGGACATCTTTCCGTGATCTTTTTGTGGATTAGTATTTTTAGTTCATTTATTAGTACTTATATACATAGAGCAGCGATAGCCTAGTTGGTTGCGGTACAGACGAAAGACGTATTTTCGAAACTCAAATGGCATACATCTCTAACTTATCTAAAGTTACGCAAACCTGAGAATTTTCATACGAATTTCGAATATATGTAAAGTCTACCAACCCGCATTTGGCCAGCATTACCTAACCCCTCTCTTTAGTAGAGTGTGCCACTCTGTGGGATAGTGTTTTATACAGGACTAGTATTATTATTAGTACATATATTCTCGTTCAATTGAGATCAAGAATCATTTAGTATATCTACCTATTACCATGTATTATACAGCTATAGGTAGGTACTAAAGATTTATAAGTACTGGAAGACCGAACTTGTACATATTTGAACTTCTTAGTATCCGACATCAGAGCGTTCCTTCAGTGAATTTATTGCGCAAGGACAAGCCTATTTAAATTGATACAAAAAATCTTTTCGGGCCAACATTTATTCAGAGTGGGTGGTACTGTGTACTCGTGATGTAACTAGTACTATTTCTAGCTTCTGTATATTTGGTAAAAAAATTGACTGAAGGTTATAGAATGTCAATCAAGATGCGAATGTGCTTTGCTACGCTTTGGTCTGTTTTACGATGAAGAATTAGAAATCACAAAAATATATAAATAAATAACAATCTCCCAATAGTCACATACATAATGCTGACCCCACACTGTGGTACGAGTCTTGTATCGTGAGTATCAGTAACTACGAGAAACTTTCGTTCTCGATAAAATGACACCTAGACCAGAAACAAATATTTGTGGATCTCGCAAACATTTGTCTCGGTGCGGGGATCGAACCCTTAGCCTCGCGTGTCGTGGTTATTATCCACTGCGCCAAGAAGGATGTCGAAATATTGGGCTAGTTAACGGTAGGCAGCGGCTTTGCTGTGCCCTGGCATTGCAGAAGTCTATAGGCGGCGGTGACTACTTACCATCGGGTAGCCCGTCTGCTCGTATGCTTATCGAGGCACTAAAAAAAAGAAAATAATAAAAAAAATATAAAAGAAGAAACTGACTGACTGATCGATCAACGCACAGCCGCAACGGCTGGGGTTAGAGACTTGAAATTTTGACAGTAGGTACCTTTTATGACGTAGGCATCCACTAAGGAAGGGTTTTAGGAAATACCACCCCTAAGGGGGTAAAATAGGTGATGATAGTTTGTATGAAAATCCGTCATTTTTGAAGTTAAGTTTATGAAAATTAGTATTTGGCCTTTTAGTCAAAAATAAAAAATATATATTTTAGGATTTTTGGAAATTCCACCCCGAAGGGGGTAAAATAGGGAAAGAAAGTTTGTATGAAAATCCTTCATTTTTGAAGTTAAATGCATGAAAATTGGTATTTTGTAGTGTATACTTTTTGTCTCAAATATGACCTCCACGCGGGCGGAGCCGCGAGCAACAGCTAGTTCATCATAATTCTAATTCGTAACTATATTTCAAACGAGTGATAACAAAGTTATGCTAAACAAGACCCTATCAATAAGATGGGTAAACTAGAAATCATGGATCAAGCACGTCTATTCTACGAAGGTTTTTTTACTTCGTCGTAAGCGTTCGACCCTAGTTTATTTAGGTCGTAGAGCACCGGCGAACAGTCTGTTCGCTAGAAAAATATAGAAATTTATTCAGTTGATATTTGAAATAAAAATCATACGTAGTCTTGAATATTGTAAGAGATTTTTATGAATTGTGTCTAATACGTGAAAGTTATGAATAAAATATTATTACGCTTTATATTACAGTAGCTATTGCTCGCGGCTCCGCCCATGTGGAGGTCATGTTTGGGAGAAAAAGTATACAAAACAAAATACCAACTTTCATGCGTTTAACCATACAAACTTTTCATCCCCTATTTCCAAAATTAAGAGATTTTCTAATTTAGGAAATACCTCCCCTAAGGGCGTAAAATAGGCATCCGCCTAAGTCATAACTAAATATTTCAATTGAGGTGTTTAAGTGTATGTGTTATTCCTGTTACACGTCATGTAAGAAATAAAGCGAAACAAAAACCGAAACCAACAAACTTTCACTAACATTGCATTGTATGTTTAAAACGTTCAGGTATATTTCCAAAATAACTTTCGGGTTGGGATATGGATGAAAAACAACCACCCAGCCGCAACAGTCTGCGGTAGACGAATTCATTTAGCAAAATTTATTACATATCGATAATCTGTTATTTCATCCGGCTTTCATTTCATTCACTATGGGTCTAATAATATTTTTGTACATCGTGAATCAATCATATCTGCTGACACCGATTTCGAGTCTAGCTCTCTGTGGTCATCAATAAAAGAACTTTTTATTATGTTCGGGACAACTTTGATAAATATTAAAACATCTGGTTTCGCGATACAGAATTTGCTCACTGTGGTATTTATACTAGCTGTTGCCCGCGGCTCCGCCCGCATGGAGGTTATTTTTGGGAGAAAAAGTATTCAGTCCAAGGAGTCTCCTTAAAATACCCCGGGATCGCTCTGTAAGCGCCGAAGAAGGCCACCGCGGGGTTTTAGCTGGTAGTGTCGGGTGGGGTGTACATAGGGGGTAGGGACTCGGCCCAGCGGCTTCCCGGATAGCCATTATCCGGGCGAGGGGGATGCTGGGTCGTAAGACCGGCTAGTCCAGCATAATCGTTTTATTCTTATTCCGCTTCCCCCCGGAGCGGGCGGTAGTAATAAAACGCTTTCCCCGCGACTACAAAAAAAAAAGTCCAAGGAGTCTGTCAATGTCTCCTGCACTAAAGCAGCTCTACCAATAGCTGTACCTCTCAAGTGTTCTGCTCGGCTTATATAGAAACAGTGGGCGACAGCGGTGACCGCCACGTGACGCGGGGGTGATCGCATCAAGCAAGCCCCGTTATCGGTTTGAGAAACATCGCATGGGGGGTTCCGTTGGCTGACGCAGGTACTGACGGACCACGGGTGTTTCGGTTCGTTCCTGTGTCGGATCGGAAAGGAGGTGTCTGCCGTGTGCCATCATTGTGGCAACTGCCGCGAGGACACGGCCCAACACACGTTGGAGGAGTGCCCAGCCTGGGACGAAGAGCGCAGCGCTCTCAGAGCAGTCGTCGGAGGAGACCTCTCGCTGCCGGCCGTGGTGTCGTCCATGGTCGCCAGCCGGAGGTCCTGGCGTGCGGTGGCCCACTTCTGCGAGAGCGTCATCTCGCAGAAGGAGAGTGCCGAGAGGGATCGGGAACGAAATGATCCCTCCCGCCACCAGAGAAGACGTAGGAGGCGCCGGGTGGATGACTGACCGGCGTCTCCCGCCCTGTGGAACGGGGGCGTTTGAATTCCACCACGGTAACCCCTTTTTTTTTTTTTTTTTGTCGCGGGGAAAGCGTTTTATTACTGCCGCCCGCTCCGGAGGGAAGCGGATTAAGAATAAAACGGGTATGCTGGACAAGCCGGTCTTACGACCCAGCATCCCCCTCGCATGGATGATGGCTATCCGTGCTGCCGCTGGGCCGAGTCCCTAACCCCTATGTACACCCCACCCGACACTACCAGCTAAAACCCCGCGGTGGCTTTCTTCGGCGCTTGCGGAGCGATCCCGGGGTATTCTAAGGAGTGCTAGAATTGCAGCCGGAATCGCCCCTGCGCGGTGCTGCTTAGCAGCCCATCTCCATGGAGGGCTAAGGAGCCCCCGCGCACCGAACAACGACAGCGAACGAGGCCGTACCACACGCGCTGCCGTCCATCTCGGGGTCGCACGATGCTCCGAATTTGGGAGTGAATCGATACGGGCTGACAGCCCTCCGCTGCGCGCGCGCGACCCCCGATGGCCCCTATTAGTCGCCTCGTACGACAGGCAGGGAATTCAAACGCCCCCATTCCACAGGGCGGGAGACGCCGGTCAGTCGTCCACCCGGCGCCTCCTACGTCTTCTCTGGCGGCGGGTGGGATCATATCGTTCCCGATCCCTCTCAGCACTCTCCTTCTGCGAGATGACGTTCGCGCAGAAGTGGGCCACCGCACGCCAGGACCTCCGGCTGGCGACCATGGACGAAACCACGGCCGGCAGCGAGAGGTCTCCTCCAACGACTGCTCTGAGAGCGCTGCGCTCTTCGTCCCAGGCTGGGCACTCCTCCAACGTATGCTGGGCCGTGTCCTCGCGGCAGTTGCCACAGTGGTGGCACACGGCGGACACCTCCTTCCCGATCCGACACAGGAACGAACCGAAACACCCATGGTCCGTCAGTACCTGTGTCAGTCGGAACGTAGGCGCCCCGTGGCGCCTGTCTAGCCATCTCTTTAGGACAGGATGCACTGCTGAGACAGTCCTCAAGCCCGCAGTTGGGCTCTCCAGCCTGGTATGCCACTCCTCCACGGCGGTTCTGCGAAACCGGGCCGCAATCTCCCTCGGGGACCACGGTAACCCCTGCCTGTCGTACGAGGCGACTAATTAGGGCCATCGGGGGTCGCGGGCTTGCGGCGGGGGCTGTCAGCCCGAATCGATGCACTCCCAGTTTCGGAGCATCGTGCGACCCCGAGATGGACGGCAGCGCGTGTGCTAAGGCCTCGTTCGGTGTCGTTGTTCGGTGCGCGGGCAGCATAACCGTTTTATTCTTATTCCGCTTCCCCCCGAAGCGGGCGGTAGTAATAAAACGCTTTCCCCGCGATAACAAAAAAAAAAGGGGTTGTTCCGGCTGAGTCCAGGGCGCTTCTCGTTCCAGTAACTCAGTAACTCGGAGCCGTCGCTAATTCGTCGAAGAGGGCCACCGCAGGTTTTTTAGTTGGTATTGCCGGTATAGGGTGTGTGTAGTGCCCAGCGGTCGTCCGGATGTTACCATCTTTCCCGAGCAGTCAACGCTGTGTCGTAAGACCGTGGAACCCACTCTATCTATTGGTAAAAACCGCATGAAAATCTGTTCAGAAGTTGTAAAGAAGTTTCACGCTTATATTATTCAGGTTTATTACTTGATATATAATTTATTTTATTAGAAATAAAAAGCATATTTAATCACGATTGCGACACTTGTGACTGTTGGGTGTTATTTATTAATTATTATTTAATGATATACTACTATTTACATGTCACAATATAAATAATGATGTTAGAGAAAACGGATTGCAAATATACATTCAAATGCACATTTGTAAAGAATATCAAATGATGTATTTGTTTATTTGCAAAAACCAACAGCTCAATACAAGGAGCCGGAGCGTTCCAGTCTCGGCCAACTTTACACAGAATCACTGAAATATATTCTCACAACGCCCATGTCCGCGTCTGCATGTAAACAATTTCTCAAACCGATAAGATAATATTGTGTTCGGAAATCATGAATTATTCCAGCGCAGGCGATGCGAGTCAAAGAAATATTTCCTCCGCACTTAATCTATGGAAGTAAGCGGATCACGTCAGCTTATTTGTGTTTGTTATGAGATCTGAACCCCTTGGCGCCTCGCTGCAGTCTTGCACCGCCCTTTCACTGTGCAAATTGAACTAGCACTTGTATCTGGTACCTGGGCGGTGGAACAATAGCGTAATTTATGTTTCGCTCTCTAGAGTAATGATAAAGCTAACAAGTTGCTGAATTGTAATGCACTCTGCATAAATCTAAAAGTAGGTGGGGTTATGGCGAATATAGAGCATTTACTGTGTTATTATGATCTATTTAATTGTCAATATTGGTGTTTGAATGAACTAGATTTTAGATATGTTTTGTATCTATATATAGTACCTGCTTTTAACATTTTAAATTTGTTTATTTTAGCATCTCTTCTTAAACGTTTGTCTCTAACAAAATAGATTTAGCGTATCCAATGATGAGATTGTTGAAATCAGAAGCTAAAGTAATGAAGGATACAAGATATGCGTAATTGCTATGCCGACGTACAAGGCGACTTAATATATATTGGAATGTCCCGAATATGCAGTCTTAGCCACTCTAAATATTAAAGCAGCGATAGCCTATTTAGAAGTGGTACTGACCGAGACCAAAACCACGGGTTCGATATCAGCTCAAATTCAACTGTGACTTTTCGAAGTGGCATATCCATTGTTAACTGTTGCGTTATTTACCGGGAAGGAAACCATCGTAAGGAAACTGCATACCTAAGAATTTTAAATAAGAATTGTGAAAGTGTGTGATGTCTACTAATCCTAATCAGGGCAGCGTGGTGGACTAAGGCATAACGCCTCTTAACAAAAAAGGCCCTTGCCCAGCAATGGGATATTGTATACTTGGCTGGTATTACGTACAAGAATATGAATATAAAACTCTTTTTCGTTGAATGCTCGGCTATAGGCATAATATTCTAGCATATCATAAGTGAAATCTAGTTTGGAATCCCTAACTCCAGCTATTTTATTTGTCATTTAATTGTGTTCTGTACTATATTAAATAAAAAAAAAACATAATTAGATAAAGATCTAAAGCTGGCATCTGTAATTTTACCGTCACAAGATTTCCAAATCAAATCAAAATAAGTAACTAGGTAGGCTACTATTCTGTTTTAGTGAGGTAATTTCGAATTCCAAGCAACACGTTTACTTACTAAATCGAGCCTTGAGAAATGTCTTGAGAAAACATTACGTCCTACTGGTTTAATGGTGGCAGTAGTTAAGCTAATACAGGTAACTGGGAATTCAGGCACTAGCCTAGAAATTTTCGTAAGATAGTAACTCATTTGATCATTTGACAGCCTCTGACACAAAAATTTGTTTAGGTACATTTCCTTTTGCGCTGAAAGACATTTCTACTAGTTCGTTAAAATATCATACCGATCTAGTCTCAGTACCAATGTTCCAGTTTCTATACAACGCCAAGCATTACACTTTATTCAAAGTAGATGAAAATGGTTCAAAAGTTGATAAAAAAAATACATTTACGTCATTTAGAAAACTATAAAAATGACGTAAATGTATTTTTTTTATTAATTCATAATCTAATCTCGAATAGCAGCGACAGCCTAGTTGGTTGCGGTACGGACTGTCAAGACGAAAGTCATATGTTCGAGAACCAGGAAAATGCCATACACTTCTGACTTTTCTAAAGTCACACACATAGCACCGAACCCACACTAAGATACAAATCTTGTGTTGTGGGTATCAGGGACTACGAGAGACTTTTGGTCTCACAACACCCAGACCCCGGTCACAAATATTTGTCTGTCACACAAACATTCGTCCCGGTGTGGGAATCGAACCCACGGCCTCTCGTTTTACAGCCGACTACTCGCCAACTGCGCCACGGAGGCTGTCACGTGTATTCATTGTTGATTATCGCTTGCTTTAACGGTGAAGGAAAACATTGTGAGGAAACTTAGTGCCAATTCAACTAACAAACGGCAAACTAATGCTTTGACCGCCTTCCAAATTGAAACACCTGCATGCCTGCCTCAAGAGATGCATTGAAACACGTAAACCGAAGCTAAAACACGAAGGCATTAAACTATATAATTCACACGTGCTATATTAAATTTATTCAGTAAAGTCCAACAGTGAAACGTTTGCTTTGAGCGAGTTTGACTGGGCTCGGAAGTCCCAAGCGTGCATAATCGAGGTCACAGGTCATAAGCATTTATCGCCATGCTCTATAACAACTATATTAACTACCGCACTCAGAGTCCATAATAGATATTAATAGTTAATTAAGTCGTCATTTAAGTCGTCATTAAGAACTGCAATACTTAGAGTAAATTAATCCTCGATTTTTGCTGTGCTTGCTGATTTTTTTTGTGCCAGTTAATAAGCGTCACACACACATCTACGAAATTATCAAGAACACTTAGATATATTATTTGTTCCCTTCGCAATGTATTTCTTCGTCGTTAATGAATTCACACGTTATTTTGAAAAGCCAGATATACATGCCTTGGGGTCAGAGATTAGAATTGAAAAGAATAATATTGGCAGTCCGTCCCATTTTCAACTCTCATAATAAAAATAATACGACTCTATCTAACATTTAAAATATAACAACCAGCCCTTAAAACCACACTGGTAGGCGAAGGCCCCTCGGTCTACCCTTACATATTACATTTTGTGAAGTTACCTAATACAAGTAAGATGAAACAAAAAAGAATGCAGAAAATAAAAATAGAATAAAATCCAAAAAATAATAATATGACCAGCAAAAGGAATCCTTAGAGGGAATAGCAATAAACGGATAATAATCACAATAGTCAAAAATGGAAGCATTTTCTCTATATTATTATGTTTTGCAAAGCCTCGTTACACTGTACCGAAACAAAGGTTTGTAATAACTGAACAATACAAAGGAATATAAAGAGTTAGTTGGCACAGCATTCAGGGATACAAATGGGTATAAAAAATAGTATTACATATTTAAAGCGAACATCGCAATAAACGATACGTTTTATAGCCGACTGGTCCAATGTAATGTATAAAACTGAAATATTATTGATCCATTCTTTGTCCTACTGTTACAGAAGTATTGTATAAATATGGAAGCAAAATATAATGTTGGTTACGTATGTTTAATTTCGAATGAAACTTAAATATTAGTATTTTTTAAATATTTCACGTATATTTTATCCTGGCACGGTAAAGTGACCACACTGCACCTGATGGTAAGTGCAGTGCCGTCCAGTTATAGTATTAAGTAGCGAGAGATAATCTACTATACCTCGCTACTCAACACAATCATGCCGGCCTAATGTGTAGCTTCTTCACACTACGCCTAAAGGACCCAGGACAATAGGAAGGAGGGAACACGGTAGCTGGCAAACTGTTCCACAGCTTGATGGTGCGGCAAAAATACGAGTTTGCGAACCCCTTGGTTCTGGCCGGGGTAGTAGATACCACGAAGCTGTGGCTCCGCAATCCAATACGCGTGGTATGGAAGGGAGAGGATGGGATAAGATCAAACAATTCTTCAGAGCATTCGCCATGATACAGACGGTAGAACACGCTAAGCGAGGAAATATCCCTACGCAGCTGTAGCGTCCCCAGGCTGTTACTCACATCTGCATCATTCACAATGCGGATAGCCCGCCGCTGCAACCCATCCAAGGCATCGAGAAGGTATTTCTGATGCTCATTTGTCTTTAATTAATTTAAATCATAAGGCCCCTTAACTTGATAATATTTTTATCACTTTATTACACCATAGTAAGGTAAAAAATATAATAATAATAATAAACATATATAATTATTAAACGTATCGGTCACGCACATAGTTCCGACCCCGCACTAGGTTAAACTTCTATCGAGGGTATTAAGAATTTCGAGGGACGACGGCTCCAGAACACCCAGACCCGAAACAAATATCTGTGTCTGTCACATAAACATTTGTTTCAGTGCGGAAATCGAACCCACGATCTCTCGCTTCGCCAGCGGCACCACGGTTGTGCTATGTGTGAATACTGTTTCGATAACAGTTCTTGTAGTTTTTGTCTCTTGAAGATATTTAAAAAATTGCTTCTGCCTGCAAAATATTTTATGTGTCACTTTAACCATATTCAGATTTTGTCTATCTAAAAGATATATCAATTTCGCATTAAATACCTTATACAGAATAATCATAATTAGTTGCTAATCAAAAACAACAAATTTTACATGCCAGAAAAATTAAGATTAAGTGACTACGAAACTTAAATGCAATCCGCTGAAATTCGAAATACAATAAGACAGACTCCAAACTAGCTTCACGAGCTCTCTACTAAGTATTCAGTTAAAATATCACAGTCGTTACAACTTGGAGACAGAAATCATGAAATACGTTTTCCCTGAACAGCCGTAAAAAGGAAATTATAAAGTCGGTCGCCGAAGCAATCGGTAACACATTCATGGCCTTTACAATGTATTATTTATTTCCGAACGGCTTAAAGAATCGTAAGCTTCGACTTGTGCCAGTACTAAAAATAGCATATTATTAATATTTATTGTTGTAAAATATTATGACAAACAGTTATTTTTGCTTTGTACACGAATAACAGTTTTCTTGCAAATACGTTTAGCTCATATTTCCGATACATATTCGAAGATAAATATTAATTTACTTTTTATAAAATGTAACATTAATAATAAAGTATCTTATGAGTAAGAAAATGAAAAATATATATGCCGGGATATTTTTGACTGGTAAACCTCAACGCTTACCCGAGTGGCCCCTAAACACTACTCGGTGATTGCCTAGCCTAAGTTCAAAACCTAAAACTCTCATAAATCTTGTAATTTTTTGTTCATTCGACTGTAAAGAAAGCGGTGTTGTGATTTCAGACATTTATGTAAATGACCCGTCGTCGTGCATACGACACACATGCCACATAACACGTATAATAGATTGCCACACAAACATGCAAATCATAAAATTTCACCTTTATTAAAATGTACCATAAAATGAAGAGCATTAATTATTTTGTGTTTAGGGCTACTGCAATTTGTTTAGATAATAGTTGTTTTAGCGTAGGTAATACATTTCTAGCACAAATTGTATAAAATATGCAAAAAAATAGACTCATATTTTTTTTTCAATCGAAATAGGCTTGCGTTTGACCACTATCTCGCCTGATGGTGTGGTCTACGGTGGAGCACGCTTGCCTAGAAGATACCTATTCACTCTTGACTTGTAGTTACCCAGGTTATAATTTTCGGGAAATATAGACTCCGGCAAAGAGTTCCACTCTCTAGCGGTGCGCATGATGGATGTACTGGAATATCAACCATGTATCGATGACTCTTCGCCGATAATGAAATTAATTAATTCTTCTACTCATATAATGGTAATACTCCTATTCAACAGTGTTTATTAAAATTCAACAGTGTTTAACATACACAACAGGGCGATGACCAGACGCAAACTCGAACTGAGACAATACAGATAATATTTTACAGCTGCTTTCTCCACGTTCCACTGGGAAATGAGTGAACTACAAGCTACAAGTAAACCTTGACAAAATTAGCGGTCGCCAACCCTAGTAGTTGGTAACGCGTAAACACAACTCGCTAACGAACCGAGGCGGTGCGGCCCCTGCACAAATTTGCAATTTCGATTGGTGCTGTTTACTTATACCTGTATTGTACCGTTCCCTACATATGAGACGCATTTTTACAATGCAAAACGAGCGCCAAACGATTTAATCTTTTTAAAACCGTTTTCAGTGTTCATAACTGGTGCCGTGAGTGTAAAGGGGGTTTCAAAATAAATGTTCAAACGAATATCAAGGTTTGTGGGTATAATGTTGATTTTGTAATTTAAATAATTGTTAATTTGAACTTATTGAGTATAAATTCTACTTGTAGGTACTTGATTGAAATAAAACTCATTAAGTTTAAGTATTGCGTGATAAGATCTTTTACAGGCATAAACACCGTATTATGACTTCACTAAGTACATAGTAATTCATTTCAAGCAATCCAGGTGGAAAAGCAATAAACTCAACTGACCAAAGAGATTTGAGTTGATTGCACAATATTTAAATGTGTACATAAATTTACATTTCTGTATGTCCAGGCAAATAGAAACAAATAAACTTATACCTACTTCGCGTGCTAAGGCAAAGTATGCGATCTTGCGTAAAATCTTGCTCAGGTATAAGATTTAGTCTTCATTCCATTATGAGTATTTAGTATTGTATGAGCTTCCCTAAAGTATTTCAAAGTTATCATCATTAAATTGCTTTGTGACATAAAAGCAATTATTACAAATGTCACACTTTTATGATTGTGCTGTTTAATATAGATTCTTCTTGCGATGACAGTTGACAGCCTCCGTGGAGCAGCGGGCGCGTAGCCGGCTGTGAAACGAGAGGCCGTGGTTTCAATTCCCGCACTGAAACAAATGTTTGTGTGACAGATAAATATTTGTTTCGGATCTGGGTGTTGTGGGACCGTAGTCCCTCGTAGTCCCTTGATGCCCACGATGCAGGTTTTACCTAGTGTGGGGCAGTATTATGTGCGTAACTATTGAGTGTATTTATTTATGTGTATTGTTGGGCCCTGTTCTTAATCATGCAAGCTGTTAAGCTTAATTCCAATAATAGGTATGGCAAAAACGGCGAACACTGCGAAAGTTAAATACTCCTACTTCAAGAATGTTCAATGTGTAAGAGAAGTAAAGCTAAAAAAAGATTCAACATATAATATTGTGTGTATGAAAACCAATATTTTGGAACTACAATAACTAACTTAAGGTGTTATCTGGTTTGGCTTGGCTGCATTAACATTTGTTTTCTCTCTTCTTAAGTAAATATTTTTGACTTCCACAGTATTAGATCTTTACTGACATTGTGCCTTTTAAAAAAACCATTGAAGAGATTTATAATAAGAACACAAATTTGGTTGTGCTTCAATAGTATTGGCAATAGTTTACTTATAGTCTGGCGGTGTCCATGACGCATTTTGCAAGTAGCTTGCTAGTAGAAGGCGTGGCCGACGGCCGAACCGTGGCTGAGGGGTATGAAGCATGGCAGCGGGTTGGATTCCCAATATTTGTAGGGTCCACTACTATTTGTATTGGGTCTGGTTGTTGTGAGTCCAAAAGTCTCTAGTAGTCGATATCCACGACATAAGACTTGTATCTTATTATGGGGTCAGGCTATGTGTTATTCTCCTTAGAATACCCTGGGATCGCTCCGTAAGTGGCGAAGAAGGCCACTGCGGGGTTTTAGCTGGTAGTGCCGGGTGGTGTGTACATACGGGGTAGGGACTCAGCCCAGCGGCTGCCCTGATAGCCATCATCCGGACGAGGGGAATGCTGGGTCGTCGACGGGCTAGTCCAGCATAACCGTTTTATTCTTATTTCGCTTCCCCCCGGAGCGGGCGGCAGTAGTAAAACGCTTTCCCGCGATAAAAAAAAATCTATGTGTTATTAAAACACAAATATTACATAGTCACAAACACAGAAAACCAACGTAAAGTGACAGTTTACTGTCGCGTTTCGTATGGTAAGTGAGATATCCGGAGGCCCATATTCCCCCTTCCCTTTCCTAATTCCTATTCCTGTCCTTTAAGGCCGACAGCGCATACATGATACTTTCGGTATTGTGGATGTTCATGGGCGGTGGAGATCACTTAACATCAGGTGACCCACATGTTCGTTTGTCGGACAATGCAATAATAAAAAAAAAATAGTCTAACTAGAATAAAATTGCCCGTTTCACTGCTGGGACAACGTTAACCACTCAGTTGTTTTGCAAGTTTAACAATATTTCAGCCAGTACGTCATGCGAACATCCACTTTTTGTTTTATTGCGGACGATCGACTGTCGCGCTTTTATTTTCCCATAACGCTACACCGAAGTGCGACGCTGCATTTTTGTTCATAAAAGTTTTTCGATTGCCACAATTAGTGAAAACACCGCTGCGACATGTTTCAACTCGTATACATAACCAGAATATTTTATAGGCGTTGTCGGGTATAAAATAATTCATTTTTAGTGTGCAGTAAAAAAAATATAATAATTTAATTCTGCCTCGGTGGCGCAGTTGTCATTGCGCATGCGTTATGATTGCTGTGGCTGAGGTCTCGAGTTCGATCCCAGGGTCGGGTAAAGTGATCTTGGGTTTTTCTATTTAGAAGTACTCAGTATCAGCCCGAAGTCTGGAATTAAATCCGGTATGGCGATAGGCTCGCCCCCTATAACATCATGGGACTTAATAAAATCGGCGAAAAGTTACACCTCTACCTACCCCTTCGGGGATTACAGGCATGAGTATATATGTATGTAATTTAACCTCTCGGTCCCGGCCCGGCTGAATATGGCCGGACCAAAACACGCGAAATTCGCCCTTATTCGCCGGGCCGGACCTGAGAGGTTAATTTGTGATGTAGCACTTATAAACTCTCATTTTATTGAATCTAACATGATAAGTAGATTCATTTCACTTTTATTATAAAAGGCATATCCCCCACATTCTAAAGTCTTCGTGAACGACTCTTGTGTAGGGTATTTGTGTTTTTTTCTTTCAACGTTAAACTGAATCTTTCAAATATAACTTCAAATATTAGAGGCTAGTTTTTTTTCGAATTCGAATCCAGGACATCTGTCTTGGCCATCTATTCCACTCCATACTAAGCTATCGCTGCCTCATATATTTTGCAATATACCTAACTAGAAAATGATAAATCTAATCGCCTGGTCCCAATAACCGATGACATCGGTGGCACAGTTCATCGATTAGCCGACGCGGCTGCGACCCACGATACACTTAATTAAAATCCAATATTGTCTAACCAAAATTAATTGCTAGAAACCGCGCTCGACAGACCAGCTTAATCTACCACAATAGCAACAGCTCTTCCGTCGCTTTATTGTGGAATAGATTCTCTTATAAAACATTGTTTGCGAAGAGCTTTTATAGTTGATTCCTTTCAGATAACGATAAATTGTTCTTTATATAATTAATATTTGTTTGAATTGGGCCAACGGAATTCTCAATAAAATAAACTAATTTAATGGTTTCTTATGTTTACGCGAATATTATACATTGTAATAAAACGAAATTTACGGATTCTATCGCGGTTTATTTTACTTTATATAAAGTAGATTGTGACTGTGGACTCTCTTATATTGGTCAAACAAAAAGAAATATAAAGAAATAGGGACCCGCGTAAAAGAACATATAGCTGACGTAAAACCCGACGCTCTACGAAGTCTGCAGTTGCTGAACATTCAGAGCCTTCCTCTGAATGCAGAGGAAGGCTCCAAGCATTATCTTCGATTTGACAAACCACAAATCCTTGCCAAAGAACACCGATTCCTGCCTAGTATGATTCGCGAGGCTATTGAAATTAAAAAAACATCCAAATTTCAATAGAGAAGATGGTTGGAAGCTAGTACCAGCCTGGGATCCAATTATACATTTAATTAAATCGGAACCCAAAAGACCAACTGCCAGACCTCAAGACATTGTAAGCTCTTTCTGCGTAGATCGGACTACAACAAAATAAAAATTAAATATCAACTATATGGAGGGTAGAAACATTGCACTATACTTTCGTGACGACATACAACTCAGTCTCCCCCGTGACCATGAAGGCTGTAAAGCCTTCGAAACGTCGGGTTAAAAAGGTAAAATAAACCGCGATAGAATCCGTAAATTTCGTATTATTACAATAAACTAATTTATGTGTAGTTTTTGTATGTTAAGACTATGTTTTCTAGAACAAGTTATTTATAATTAAAGACCAAATCAAACGATCAAAATAAATTGAATCGTTAATTATATATCTGTTTCAAATTTAAGAACGTACTGAAAAGGTTAATGGGAATGATTTTCAATTTCCATTTTTTATTGAATCTGTTGCCATCAGCCATCATCCGGCACAATTGTTTTTCGATTTCATCTGCAACGAATCGGCAGCCCGATTGTGTCCCGAGACTGGACAGCAAATTAATCCACCAGACAATGGTGATGGTGACGCGACGCGCCATGTTGCAGAGACTATGAATAATAACAAATTATTCATAGTCGGTGATGGAATGTAAACAGAATATGATTGGCTATTAGCATGTGGGGTCCGACACCCTAGGGACACCCGAACCACACACGCTCCAAGTCCAAGGGATCATCCCCACCTATTAACAAGTCGCCGGTTGCCACATCGAACTTTGTTCTAACGTATTCCGAACTTAATTTAATTAATTACGCACCCTCTCAGACTCCATTTCGCTAAATATTATTTCTAGGGGTGTAAGATCAAAGAGTTTTGATTTTATTAAAGAAAGCTGAAATGAATTATCATGTGTTGTAGGCTTTATTAAATGCCGTTTGATACCCGCGCGGCCGCGTTCGGCTGAATTTTATTGATCATTATTCATTGTAAAAGCCAACGTTACTGGCCGCAGCATGTTGTATTAAGTTGTTAAAAGGTTTATTATTCAAAAAAGCCTGCTATATAAGGTTGTAAAATAAGAACGTTCCAATAAATTATGGGGGCTATGAAACTCAGGTGTATAGACGACGTGACCTAGTCTACACAGTTTATGTAAAACTCGGAACCCGTAATTAGTCACTGTTAGATCAAACCATGAGAGTTGTAGTAAGGAAAATTAGACCAAAGTTTAATTTAAAAGGCGACTTTATGTTCCATTTAATATACTGCCTCGGTGGCGCAGTTGTAATTGCACATGCGTTACGACTTCTGTGCTGAGGTCCCGGGTTTGATCTCCGAGTTGGGTAATGTGATATTGGATTTTTCTATTTAGAAATACTCAGAGAGCCCAGTATAGCGATAGGCTCGCCCCCTATCACATTATGGGCCCGTAATAAATACGACCAAAGGGGGTGTACTGGTTACACCTCTACCTATCCCTTCGGGGATTACAGGCGTGAGCGTGTGTATGTGTGTATATTTAATATACACTTAACATAAATTGCTCTGTACAAACTTAGGCAAAGTTACTTAGTTATAAATTACACAACATTATAAAAGTTCATAACGGTTACAAGAGCTTTGATTCGATTCTCTTGAAGTTTATCAGCTATAAAGAAAACTGATATCATAGTATACCTAATGATTTCTTATGTTTACACGAATATTACAAATTGAAATTGAACTAGTTTTACGGATTTTATCATGATTTCTTTTTACTTTTTAGTCCCTACGTTTAGCTTTACAGCCTCTATGGTCACATAGAAACGTAG
Organism: Laothoe populi; assembly: GCA_905220505.1. Taxonomy (NCBI): domain Eukaryota; kingdom Metazoa; phylum Arthropoda; class Insecta; order Lepidoptera; family Sphingidae; genus Laothoe; species Laothoe populi. Next base: position 16,304,545 of record HG992148.1, read on the forward strand.
AGACAAATAAAATAAATCGCTAAAAAATCCGTAAAACAAATTTTATCTCAATGTAACGATAGTACATATTTGTTGAATTTAGTCTACTCTAACGTCTAGATCTATTCAAATATTTATTAAATCTATGACATTTTATACATTATTGAGATTCAGTCGATCTTTTTCACCCTCCCGCCAGTTCAAAATGCAGTTTACAGAAGAATGGACAAGAAACTTTAGCATCACTCTTTTAGAAAACCGTTTAATAATATTTGGAAAATTTGTTAAAAAAACGGTCTATCAATTTGGAGTAACATCGGCGCTATTAAAGCGACTTCGGATAGTTAACGAAGCAATGTTGCGTCCATTTGCAATTTTGATTGGCGCTCTGCAATGTTATCTGTATTTTGCACGATTGTTAGAGTTGATTGGCAAATTATAATTTAATCACTGCGTGTACAACATTGAAAATAATGGCGCAGTTTTCCAACCGACAATGAGTTGAATTTAATTTTGAACAATTCGATTTAATCATTCATATACACATACAACATCGTTGTTGAACTACAAAAGCAATATAAACAGTAAACATTGTATATTTACTTTTATTTATTTATTTATTTAAACTTCTTATACAAAATTTGTATAAAGGCGGACATAATGCCTGAGGCATTCTCTACCTGTCAACCTTATATTATGTAGTTTTGTATGTTTTTAATGGTAGGCATCGGCTTTTCTGTGCCCTGGCAGTGCAGAAGTCTATGTGTGGCGGTGTTTTCTTACCATCAGGTGGCCCGTCTGCAAATGCAGGCAGTAATTTTGTTTACATACATATCTATACAATCATGTCTGTAATCTCCGAATGGGTAGGTAGAGGTGTAACCAGTACACCCACTTTTTGCCGAATTTATTACGATCCCATAATGTGATAGGGGTCGAGCCTTTTGCCATACCGGGCTCAATTCCAGGCTCCGAGCTGATACTAAGTATTTCTAAATAGAAAAACCCAATATCACGTTACCCGACCCGGAGATCGAACCCGCGACCACAGCACAACAGTCGTAACGCATGCGCAATTACAACTGCGCCACCGAGGCACTTTTTTTAGTTTTTTATTTATAAATGCTTAAATAAATTAATAACGTCCAGCAGTCACACAAACAGTCCTGCCCTCGAATTTTGTATCTCGGTTATCAAATACAACTAGAGACTTGGGGTCTCACAATACCCAAATCTGAAACAAATATTGGTGGATCGCCGTGTGGAGATCAAACCTGCGGTATCTCGTTACACAGTCGGCTACTCACTATTGCGACACGGAGGCTGTTAAGTATAACTTCCTTTAGTCCAGGCAACAGTTTATTTCGATTTATTTTATGCCTCGTAAACAACGCTACTGACTTCTGCCACTCTCGTTTGACAGTTTATGGTAAATAAGATTTACGGTAACGCGAACTTTGAATAGGCACAACTTTTCTATAACATTTTCTCTTTACATGCAAATGATAGTAACCATAAAATGCGTATTGTGTTCCAGCAACGATTGCTGTATACAATATAAATGTTGATTTTTTCAATCCAATGTTTTGGGTTAAAATTATGACACCCCAAAATCCTGTCTATAAAATATTTGTTATTGCTATTGTATTTATGTTCGTTTTAACATTGATAATATTCAGACTAAAATATGTAAGTATTAAACAGTGAAATTAGGGCATGCAATACCGGTTTACCGGTTTTCATTTTTACCGGTAAACCGCCAATTTTGGGGACTAATAATTTACCGGTAAAAAAAAGTCAAACCGCTAATTTACCGGTATGAAAATATTTGTTTTTGTAATATAATATTTTTTGAATTACCAACATTTTGCCAATTTGCATTTACGTAAATGGTTGACACTTGACAGCTTTGACGATTGTGCAGTATGCCTCACTTTTCTAGTTTGGAATCTTTGATCTTCAACAATCTACAAAGCAATGGCAAGTGGTACAAAACTTTATAATACAAATATTTACAGTTAATAGTTACTAGTTATTGTTTAGAAATCTTTGTTTATTTGATTATACTTAAATAATGCGTTATTATGATGTACTAATATGACTGCCTCGGTAGCACAGTTGTTATTGCACATGCGTTAAAACTGCTGTGCTGAGGTCTCGGGTTCGATCCCCGATATTGGGTTTTTCTATTTAGTAATACTTAGTATAATATGTGTGTATACTAATATTCCACAGCAGGAACGCTAACACAATAAAAAAAGGCATCATTGTGTTTAATTTTCTTCATTAACCTACAAATTCAATATGTTTGTTAGTAAAATTAAAGTAGTAAAGTTATACTTTTTTTAAATGGAAAAAATGGCTAAGTATATTTCAATTTCATTACTTGAAAATATTTTACCTTGCTTATCATGCCTAAATGTAAGTTGCGCAATGTGATTGGTGTCATGTCAAGGGTCCTAGTGTCAGAGTACTCAGAAGGCCGTAAAACGGCCAAACATCGTACCCCAATTCTAGAACCCCCGACAAAAACCAAATGTACACTGGCTAATGGTTTTACACCCTATGTAGGGTGGTGGCTATCCGGGTGGATATGAATATCCTAACACCAGCAAACATGATTGTTTGTTGGCCTTTACTGTCTGAAAACAAATGTAAGATTTTTTTATTTGTCTTTTTTTTTAGTAATATTTAAAATACGTTTACTTCCTTTTTATTTTAAGGCTACTTAATAATATTATCTACTCCAATTTTTAAGAAAATTGAAAAATGCAACTAATACCGGTTTTACCGGTAAAAAAAAATATTACGGTATTTTTTTACCGGTAAATAAAATCTACGGTAATTGCAAGCCCTAAGTGAAATTATATTATTACTACAAATATCAGCGAAATGAAAATGAAAATTCAATTGCTCTGAATACCTATTTTACGCTATTTTCCATTTATAAATAAATGTAATTTGTTAATATATATTTATCAATTACTGAACTCATTTATTAAACTTTAGTATAAATATTATCATTTGCTATTTAAGGCTAGTGTTGTATTAAATTCTAATGCAATGCTACGGGGCGTAATCTAACATACGTTAAGAAATTCTAGTTTCTTAATTTTTTATTCCGATCTTGACTAAAGTTATTTGAAACCAATTCGGAAATGAATTATAACAAATTCTAATTCTGAATCAAGAAAAATGATCAAATTCAGAATACCAATTCCTGTTAAAATAATTTAAAAAGAAATCTTTGCCCATACATAGCTTGAATAATATAAAAAGAAAGCCAATAAATTAATACGCCTATATATTTCATTTCAGAACACCCCTTAAACAGCGAGGGAAAAAATCATTATACTAATAATTAGATTCCTCCAAACTCGGAAAGCGATAATAAAAACAACATAACTGCAGTAAAACTTTAAGCACATTTTCATGAAATCGAAGTCGTCGAGTTTTACCACGACACGATTTTTAATAACCGCCTCCGCTCCGTGTTCGAATTCTAATCGAGTTTTAAATTGCAGCTATTCTTGTCTGCTGCCTGCGTTCCTCACTCCTAAACTTTCATCCTCCTCCGGTTCCATTGCTCGTTAGCTTCTCCTTAAAACTTTGGTGACTTGGACAAGTTTTTTAACTTCAGTACGAACGTTCTCGTGATTAATTAATTCGATTGTGCGTGAGCTGTTTGCGCCGTGATCGGTTGCTGGTGTGTCCATTATGACGCGATTCGGGTCGAGGGGAACCCCAGTAGTAGGGGTTGAATTTGCTCGGTCACTGCACTAAACAGTCTTGTTACGTTCCGCCTTTACAGTTTTCGTCTTTTTATTTCTGAGTTGAAAGGGGAGGCATGTTTCTTATGGATCCGCGACGGCTCAATTTGGGTGATCATTCTTTTTTCTTTTACTTTTACCGGATGGAATATTATGCATAATTTTAACTTATATTTTGAAGAGTTATGTAGCAGAGAATAAATTCGGCAGTTCCTGAGTAAAATGTATATTAACATAATATAAATATAAATATAATTACTATAACAGTAAGTTAATAAAGTCATTAAAATACTATGACAAAGAAAGTCCACAAATTATTTCAATTGATAAAATACAAAACAGAAATGCCAAAAAAAAATTGTGATTAAAATGTGTTTTTTCAAGCAAGAAATAAAAAGGACATTTACACTGAAAGTAATTGTTGCACCATTTAGAGTGAAAAGTCATAATTTACTACAACAAGCAATGATTGCAACATGTTTATCGTATTTTATGACAAAAAAAAACAAGAATGAAAAACTCTTTCTACAATAATCTCTAGTGCGAGTATTTACACTATAAACTGTATAATATAGGCATTATGGTTAACGACTTCAAAATTTTTATAAACACGATGTCGTATAACTTTTTACGTTACTAGTATAAATAGACTTGGACCGTTTTAAGTGCGTGATTTTCCATTCGAGGTCAGTAATTAGCATTTTGTTTACAATGGTCCAATATTCAAAAACAAGGCGATGGTCGCTCTTTCACGTGCTCGTGTTTTTATAAAGAAACATTTTTAAATTCTTATGACGATTCTATCTCAACACCGGATTCTCTCTTCGTATAAATGGAACTTAAATCATAATAATTAATAATAATACTAGCCCTGTATTAAACATTGTCCCACTGCTGGGCACGGACCTCCTTTACTAATGAAAGGGGTTAGGCCTTAGTCCAGCACGCTGGCCTAATACGGGTTGGTAGACTTCACATACCTTCGAAATTCTCAGGTATGCAGGTATCCTCACGATGTTTACCTTCACCGTTAAAGCAAGCGATAATTAACATTTAATACACACGTTACTTTAGAAAAGTCAGAGGTGTATGCCATTTGGATTTCGAACATACGACTTTCGTCTTTATAGTCCATACCACAACCAATTTGGCTATCGCTTCTTATTCTATATCATAGTCTATTTAAATTATCAAAGAATTGGCTTTGTAATTTGGTTTGTTGATTAAATATATTATGTATATTTAATCATTTTATTTTGGTATAAATATAATTTTTAATACATATCAAAAATAGTATGTATAAAATGGTTTCTTGCTGACGTAAAACACCGACGCTCTACGAAGTCTGCAGTTGCTGAACATTCAGAGGAAGGCTCCAAGCATTATCTTCGATTTGCCAAACCACAAATCCTTGCCAAAGAACACCGATTCCTGCCTAGGATGATTCGCGAGGCTATTGAAATTAAAAAACATCCAAATTTCAATAGAGAAGATGGTTGGAAGCTAGCACCAGCCTGGGATCCAATTATACATTTAATTAAATCGGAACCCAAAAGACCAACTGCCGGACCTCAAGACATTGTGAGCTCTTTCTGCGTAGATCGGACTACAACAAAATAAAAATTAAATATCAACTATATGGAGGGTAGAAACATTGCACTATACTTTCGTGACGACATACAACTCAGTCTCCCCCGTGACCATGAAGGCTGTAAAGCCTTCGAAACGTCGGGTTAAAAAAGTAAAATAAACCGCGATAGAATCCGTAAATTTCGTTTTATTACAATAGTATGTATAACAAAATATAATTTGTGACAATTCTATGGAGTCTTACAACTCACCATAACTTACAAATAATACGCTCCAATAAAACCGCATTCGTAAGTAGGCCGTACGAATTTTAAATTCCGTAACTCAAAGGAAAGCCAAGGAGTCGAAAAGTTAAATGAATTACATTAATTTCACGCGGGATTAAGGCTCATAAGCCATACTTTCTTGTGCTTTATTAGCAGTAGTCGTAAAAACTGAAACGCGCACGTTAACGTGTTCTACTCGTGCTTGCGGCTTTCGTGGCACGCGATGTAATTTAATTAAAAGCGCTATATAAAACATCGGTGTACGTCGGTGCTTAAGACAGCCTTAATTCGAGCGCTGATGAACTTCCCACGTGTAGATCCCCACTAATGGCCGCATTATTCAGAGAACGCCTGGATGATTATTTATGTGTGTAAGAACAACAATTGTGTAGATACGCATGGTAATTTCTTTATCTGGAGGTAAACATTATTTAATTAATTTCTAAATACGCATATAGTATTTATGTTTTCTAACATTTTTAACTCTTTTCTCCGGAAGACTAACAACTTGTATGTGTTTGATAGTAAAATAGTTTCATTGCGTACTTACGTTCGTATTTGCGGCTTTGCTGTGCCCTGGCATTACAGAAGTCTATGGGCGGCGGTGACTACTTACCATCAGGTGGGCCGTCTGCTCCTCTGCCTATCGAGTCACTAACAAAAAAATTGCGTTCCGTGGTCAGCTAGTGAACATCCGGTTTTTGATGGGTGTCTAGATTTGGAGGACGATGTTTGGCCGTGTTGCGGTCTTCTGAGTACTCTGACACTAGACCCTCGACCTCACCTCCTTTCCCCGTGGCGTAGTGTGAAGAAGCTGAACAGCAGTTTGGCATGATTGTGTAGCTAGGTGTAGTCTGTCGCTACTTGATTCTATACCGGGACCACACTGCGCTTATCATTAGGCGCAGTTTGTCACTTTGCCGTGTCTCGGTCCCGGTCATTTTTCACCTTATGGAAAAACTTATGTCATGTTATTCACTTTTTATATGTGATGTAATTCACTGTAAACCAAAAAATCATATTTACAATTTTTTTGTTCATTAATTGTAATCTTATAAGAAAAATTATTCTCTAAAAACTATACCTAATTGTTATACAAACCTAGCTACGTTTGGTCGGCTAGGTTTATAACACCTGACAACACTATTCACCTGAAAATACGATACAGAAACCGCAGTACCAAAATACCTTTGAAATATCACCAAGCAATTTAACTGTCACTTCTACAGATTTTTTACTCGCAGCCACGAATTGCGGTTATGTTGTTATTGGCTCCCTTCCGTATGTTTACTTTACGACCTCCGGAAAGATAAATACGCGAAGGTCAAGTTATTATTATGGCTATATTTTTCCCGGTTTATGTGCTTGAGGTTTTAGCCTATGTGGTATTTTATTGTGTTAGAAGATTCTAAGCGAAAATACAATATTTACTTAACTGACCAAACATAAACAACTTTTTTACTCTTTATTTATTTATATGATTAAATATAACATGAAAAGCTTACTTTAGCAAATAAATTTAAACAAACACAGAATGAAATAATTATTCGAAAATCGTTCGTGCTCTGTAGATGATAAAATAATGAAGTATGAACAGAAACGCTTGCAGATGCATAAATTGATATGTATATTAATATGGATGGTCTGTGGTATATTTTCTTACTACTCTGAGCCTCCAGCAATGTCTCTATGTCTCAAGCTGTTCCTTTAAATTATTTTTATTTATAGGCCGCTAGCTTAAGTTTAAACATAAAGGCGATACCAGCTTGATGAAGTCGGCTTTATGCTGTACCAGTGGTGAAGGTCTATAGAACATTATTCCTTCCAGATTCCCTTTTTAAACTAAACAAAAAATAAGCATAACAATGTCTCTATAGGGTATAATACTTTATAGTGTCATACGTATATACGTAAGACACTATAAAGTATTATATATATAAACATTATAATATTATAATAAAATTTATTTTCTTTCTTTATTATAAATACATCCAACATTCACACATATGGTTCCCACCCCATACTAGGTAAAACCTGGATGCCCAAACCCGAAACAAATATCTGTCTGCCCCACTAACATTTGTCTCGGTGCGGGAAATAATCCCAATGCCTCTCGTTTCACGGCTACTCGCATACTGCACCACGGAGAATGTAGTGCTATACGTATTATTGACATAAAGACCTGCTCAGTATTTTATTTAGTATATTCTTTTAAGCCGATGACATATTTGATGGAGTACTTTGTAAGTAGATATTTTGTGTTATCTGTGGCAAATATTTTTTTTTACTTCACTTTACCGTAGATGTCATGCCTCGGTGGCGCAGTTGTAATTGCGCATGCGTTTCCGACTGCTATGCTGAGGTCTCGGGTTCGATCCCCGGGTCGGGTAAAGTGATGTTGGGTTTTTCTATCCAGAAATTCCCAGTATTAGCCCGGAGTCTGGAATCTGTGCCCGGTATGGCGATAGGCTCGCCCCCTATCACATCATGGGATCGAAATTTGGCGAAAAGTGGGTGTACTAGTTACACCTCTGCCCACCCCTTCGGGGATTACAGGTGTGAGTGTATATGTATGTCACCGAAAGTGAAGATCTAATATTTAAATAAATAATTTTGTTGTTATTTTTATATTGGCTTTAAATTAACGTTATATTCAGAGCAGCATGATTGTGTTGAGTAGCGAGGGATAGATTATAGTACTCTAACTGGACGGCACTTACCACTAGGTGCAGTGTGGTCACTTTGCCTTGCCAGGGGAAAAAAATATTTTTGCATTATATTCAAATAACATTTAAAATATAGCATCTATAAACGGTAAGCAGCGGCTTTGCTGTGCCCTGGTATTGCAGAAGTCTATGGGTGGCGGTGACTACTTACTATCAGGTGGCCCGTCTGCTCGTCTGCTTATCGAGGCACAAAAAAAAATCTATTATAAAAAACGGAGCAATTAACTTAATTTACTTCCTCGATTCTTATCAATCCAATTTGCATCAATAAACACACCTTTAAAAAAAATTCGTTTACAAAAATGAGAAATGGAGGGTAACCCGATTAACTAATGGTTTTTCAAAAAAAAATTTATGAATAGTAGTACCCCGTAGATATTTTTCTTTTCTAAAACTGAAGTGTTATGCAAGATTTTTCCTTATTTCATTCAATAAGAACCTTTTCAATAACAACCCTCGCTCGCGTCTTATTAAAATTATGAAATTGAAGGGTTTTTTATTAATGCCCTGTCGCCATAAATTATTTTCATTTTCACGTTTTCGGTATGATTTCAGTTAACGACTTATAAATTTATATCATATACCTAAAATATTACTATATAATTTACCATTTAAATACTCGACTTCCTCGGTGGTGCAGTTGTTATTGCGCATGTCATACGACTGCTGTCTCGGGTTCGGACCCCGGGTCGGGTAAAGTGATATTGGGTTTTTTTTATCAAGAAATTTTCAGTTAGTATCAGCCCGGAGTCTGGAATTCGGGCCCGGAATGCAATAGGCTCGCCCAATATCACATTATGGGGCCGAAATTCGGCGAAAAGTGGGTGTACTGCTTGCATCTCTACCTGGTTAATACTCGTAATTGTATTATAAAATACTAGTGGGCCCTGCAGTCGTCGTCCTGCCCGTAAAAGCAGCGCCACACCAACTGCGGCGCCATCTGCCGGGCTGATTTGTAAATTTAAACTATCGAGTGCGCCACCTTAACGCATACACAAAAATTAATTCAAATCGGTCCAGCCGTTTAGGTGGAGTTCAGTGACATACACACGTACAGTAGAGTACGTAAAGATAACCCATGAAAGAGTGCTATCTCAAAATGGAAATTGCGAATAAGTGTAATTCAAAAAAATTTTTTTTTCTTTATATAATATAAATTCATATAAGCAACATCACGGTCCCGCATATTAAGCTGTGCTGTACCGAAATTCATATTATCTTCAAATTCCAAGAATGTCCATCTCATATATGAGTCGATACAAGAATAATGCTGAATACACGCTGCGGCTGAAAAATATTATGCTACTTTTCTGAAAATAAATTTGTACTATTCAAATAAAAGTATTAAATAATTCAAGGACACAAAAATAGGCCCACAGAATATATCGATTTATAGTACAAAGAGAGTTGAGAAAGAGGGAGGCAATAATTAATTAAATTAAGGCTGAATAAAGTTTGTTATCTTTTCTTTCTGTCAGCCTTAACGTTAAGGGATACACTTCTAGAGATTTAATGAAAGTTATTCCTTATTAAATCTCAAATAAAACACCTGGCTAGATTGATAGCAATTAGTAAAAAAATATTAGCCTTTATTTTTAATTAAGGACTTACTTATTTTATAAAAAAAGGCACGTCTTATTTTAAACGTTATTCTATAAATTTCATCAAATAAATAGAGCACTGAAACATTTCTTTTGTCTAAAGATATTTCATGAATGACTTAAATATTGTAACACAATCCGTAGCAATATTAAATATATATATATATATATATCTACTTATAATTATATATTTATTTCTTACCGTAAACATACGTAGTTAATTAGACTGTGCGGAACAACTTTACTGTATATTAGCGGGGTCATAATGTAAGGAACGGTTCAAATCCTGAATGTTGATAGTAATATATTCAGGACCATATCTTCACATCTAAATTTTTTTACACTCCAATCCATAAAATACTTCGATTGTCTAACCTAAAAAAATATTTTATATCTTTTCGCAAACGTCATAAATTGCCTGTTTGAAATTCATGGCAATGTCGCGATCTCACTGGGTATCCCATCACGTGCGAACCCTTCACTCATACGGGACTTTACTCGACGACAATCCGTTTCCGAAAACATTTTATATTATGTCGAGATTTTAATGAGAGATAAAGGAACTTCTTTAAGTAGACGAACGTAATTAATCCCAACTTTTCCTTCGACTGAGAACTTTTAACTTTATCACTCCGGGTGCTGCAAATTCGAGTTTTGGAAATTGTTAAAAGTACAAAAAACAAGAATGAAACGAAACCTTAATGAGATTGGGTTGGATAAGGAAATGTGAAATATTAAGGAACGGGTGTAGTTGGTAGACGTGTCCGGGTTTATGTTTTACGCCTTAGGGCGAGGGCATAACATTTTTAGACCCTTCCTCACTTATTCGTACTTACCACAGATTGTAATAAGTCGACAAAGACTTCAAGCGACTATCATTAAACACCGGGAGATAATGTCTTCAGTCCTAATCTTAGTCCACACTGAACCAACTAAAGCCATAATTTATACATTACATCTATTGCAAAACAATGACACTCTCAGCCCTGATTTTTGTTATTTTTTATGTATTTTATTGATCAATTGATATACATTTCAGGGTTGTCACACAGAATTGAGTTCGTAGTTTTAGTTAGGTTAGGTTAGGTTAGACTGAAACAAATGTTAGTGTTTAGAAATACTTAATCAGTTAGCGTCACCTTACTTACTTGTGTAGATAACAGTGGACATGGTTATAACGTTATCATTCTCAAGCTAGGTAGTAAATCTTTGAATGTGAGACTCCATATGTATATAAGAAGTAACTTGGCGCTTAGTATAGAGCAGCGATCTAGTCGTTTCATCATTTAATTTTATAAAAATACTAGTTGCTAGTTAGTTGTTAATACTAGTTGTCTACCAACCCATATTAAGCCAGCGTGGTGGACTAAGGCCTAACCCCTCTCATTAGTAGAGGAGGCCCGTGCCCAGCAGTGGGATAATGTTTAATACAGGGCTAGTATTATTATTATTTATTTTTAGTTGCACCCGGCATGCGTTGCAATATCCAACCCCCTCCCCTGAAATATTCTAAATATTACATTTATGTTATATGGAAATGAGGAGAGGCGTGGAGTATGAATGAGTGCTTAATTAATCCTACTAATATTATAATCCTACTAATATTATAAATGCGAATGTTTGGATGGATGGATATTTGTTCCTCAATTACGCTACAACGGCTGGACGGATCTGGTTGAAATTTGGCACAGAGATAGATTATAGTCTGCAATAGCACATAGGCTACTTTTTAACCCGGAAAATCTACATTTTCCGTGGGACAGATTTTCGCAGAGCAAGGGATCGACATGTTTTTGGCATAGTGTTTGTTTAGGGATCAAAAAATGACATAGGGTACTTTTTATCTCGGATTAATGCACGCTTACTTTGGGATAGCAAAATATGGTAAGGTGTAATAGCTTAAGATGCCTCCATGGATTATATACCTTTTCTTCCAAAAATAACCTCCACGCGGGCGGAGTCACGAGCAACATCTAGTATTGTATACCAATATACCATCATAATAAGACAATATCCGAGGATGTTTTCCATTCTGCCTACAATTAGCACATGTATCGCCTTGGGGGCAATCAAGAGGGTATGTAAATTAGCGTGCGATTCGGGAATTTATCTAAAATTACTGTACGTAGTCATAACAAATGTCCAAAGTTTTCCCGAAAGACCAAGCACCGCGAACACAATAATATCGTAAATAAGATAAGCATGTGTATTTATGTTGTACGTAAACTGAGCAAAAACCCAGCCCGGGGCGCGGTCACATTTGCTCCATATCTTCAATTTCTATAATTTGAATGTTTGAGTATACGAATATTTCACCCGTGAATTTGTTCGGGTGTCTATACTACTTCTACGTATTGCTGTTCGTGATATTAAGAAGTAAAATTTGGTTGTGATCCATAGAACTGAGAATTTCACAGTCATCCATACATTATATATTTTACTATTTTTTTTTCTACTTAGCTTCGACGATGCGATGCATTAGGGTAGTGATACGATCTTATTTAATCAAGAAATTTAAAACCGCTCAAACATAGCGTAATAACTCAAACATAAACATAGCGCACCATATTCAATGAATTTTTGACCATGATTTATCAAAAAATATAATTTAGTGGCCTTTAAACTTTTTATACAACCAGTAGTAGAGATTTTGAACGACTAATTTAACATGATATTCAAGTTATAATTATTATTCTTTTCAATCTAAAACGTGCTTAATGAGTCTAATAAGCCTAACTAAAGTCTGTAAAAAGGTTTTAAAAAGTTTTAATTGGGAATCCCTAGAATAATAAGTTTTAGAATATTCAAATTTTGCCAAACTAATTATTAATTTACCTATTATATAGTTCGTAATTTGCTAGTTCTTAAAATAAGCTTATATTAATTTAAATTAGTACATATTATAATTATGTTAGTTGCTAGACGATATAATTTTGGCACAATTATCAGCAGCAATTCAGTAGAAATACATCAATCATGAGACTTGTTATAACCATAGCCTCACGTCAATCTGTCGTCACAACTCATCCAATTTATTGAAAGCTAGCTGCTAACTGCGGTTCCGTCCGCATGGAAGTTATCTTATACTATTTAATACTATTTATAAAACCATTTATAAAACCAAAAACGACAGCCTCCGTGGCGCAGTTGGCGAGTAGCCGGCGAGTAGCCGGCTGTGAAACGAGAGGCCGTGGGTTCGATTCCCACACCGGGACAAATGTTTGTGTGCGAGACAGATATTTGTGTCCGGGGTCTGGGTGTTGTGAGACCGAAAGTCTCTCGTAGTCCCTGATACCCACAACACAAGACTCGTATCTTAGTGTGGGGTCGGGGCTATGTGTGTGACTGTTGGGTGTTATTTATTATTTATTTCATCTCTCAAAACTACATTTAAATAATAAATATATTCGTTCAAACAGATGTAACTTTTGATTCAATGCACCGATTTAAATAAAATAAAGACTAAATGTTACCTCGAGATACACTCTATGATTATATTGTCAATTCTTTTGTCGTATTATTTTTATAGTATAGTCCGACAAACGAGCCAGTAGGTCACCTGCTGTTAAGTGATCTCCACCGCCCATGAGCATCCACAACACCGAAAGTGTCATGTATGCGCTGTCGGCCTTGAAGGACAGGAATAGGGATTAGAGAAGGGAAGGGGGAATCTGGGCCTCCGGATATCTCACTTACCATACGAAACGCGACAGTAAACTGTCACTTTACGTTGGTTTTCTGTGAGACAGTGGTACTACCCCGGTCGAGCCGACCCATTCATGCTGTAGACAACTACTATAGTTACTATAGTGGCGGATGTATTTAGGGTTTATAATTGTTTTTGTGTTATTTTCTTTTAAATTGTATGTGTGTAAAAAGTGGGGACCAAAAAATTTTTTTTTCTTTCTTTCTTTCTTTCTTTCTAATACAGTAGTTTGGACGTCATGCTTCGACAGACAGACAATAATTCCAAAAACAATTGTTTTGGGTTCTATATCGATAACATAACACGTTACAATTAAAATTTTGCAAAAATATTTAATGGACAGACAAAGTGCATCTTCAGCTTTATAGTACAGAAATAAATTGATATTTCTCGTGTATAATACTAGGGTTTTTATAAACCTGGGTACTTGATACATACGTTTAAGAATAACATATTCCATTGCTGGATATGAATTGTGCTCGTAGGCTGTATCTTATTGAATCGCAATAAATCACATAACAATGCCACTGCACTAAAACATTGACTGCAGACCAGAATGTAACACTTGGACATTTATCTACATACGGCAATAAATAAATTTGCGTAGGAGTTAAGTTGAATATAAAACAGGGTGAATTCAGACTTGGCAACTTCTATTTATAGAATCGGTATTTTTACATTACTCGAGCTGTTTTAACAATATTAAAAATAAAAGATAACTTAAATAAAAACTTATTATGAGGTCGAGGAACATATTTTAGCTATATACTAGCTAGCCAGGCAGCTAATTAATCTCCAGCTAAACAGCCATACAGGTAACCAACCCGTAGCTAGCTACCCAAGCAGATAATATTTAAGCAACCAGCTAAGTGATTTACACTTTTTTTTAGTAAAAATAGGCTTGCGTTTGATCACTATCTCGCCTGATGGTAAGTGATGATGTGGTCTACAGTGGAGTACGCTTGCCTAGAAGATACCTATTCACCCTTGACTTAAAGATATCCAGGTTATAACTTGAGATACACTTGTCCAATTTTAATTACGTCTTAGTGTAAGTGACAATTACTTTAGTTAGTGATATTAACCTCCTCGTATAATATATTCCAAGTGCAGTGTTAGCCAGAAGTTCACAACTTACCTACTGGGTCACGGCGCACTATAATCCATTTTTAAGTTATCGCCTTCGCCTAGTTCCCACATAGAGAATTTCAGTTAACCCATCTCACATTTAATAAGTTTAACTCGAGCGCGAAGTGTCGCTTGGCGCCCGTCCAGCGTCACAGCCAAATAGATATCTTTTATTCAGTAAAGCTCAAACTTTTCTCAGCATAAATTCCACAACTAGACGGAACCTTCATGAAAATGTAATGAGGTAGAACTATTTATGGCTAATCCTTTCGAAATAAACTGTACCAAGCTTTATACGCACGGTTGTTGCAAGAAAGTGTCTAGAGCAAAAAGTGGTGGTGTCCGAATGGGACAAGGACATATATATGTTCGGTGTGAGAAAGAGAGGGAAATACAGGCGAATAAACGCAGAGTGAATTTTTGAATTGCAAATAGAGGAAATGAAACCGACGCTCGCCTTCGCTGGGTCTGCTGCCACCCTCTCCTTCCGGAGTTATAATAATCGTTAATAACTTGAGTACTTTAACGAATTTATATAGTGATCAAAGCAAGAAGCTAAATTGAAGAACTGTATAGTGCCTTAGTTATTACAACCCTCATCACGACTTAAAAATTCTACAGGTATTATTAGTTTTTATAGCACGCTAAAATGAAAAAAGTTCCAGAGCAATTTATAGTTTCAAGATTTAGAAATTGGTTTTCGAATGAAGTTAGTTAATTGTTAGACATTTTAAACTTAAGCTACGTAGAACTATAAGACAGATATAAATCATCTTAAACCTAAATTATTCAGTTTCGTCCTTTGTTAAGAACAACAAGTACAGGCTTCTCATTTGCGAGTTAGTAATTATTTGCTAAAATCCGTAGCATCTCTTATCTAAAACGTTTCAACAGCCCATTTACCATAAAGCTATGCAAAAATATTTATTAATATGGAAATGAAAAACATCACAGTCTCTAATAAAATCATTTGTATAAAAGTCTTCTAGCTTATTCATCCCATTTAGTATATTAGATATGTTATAGCATATATACATATACACTCACGCCCGCAATCCCTGAAGGGTTAGTCCGAGGTGCAACCAGTACACCCACTTTTCGCCGAATTTCGGTCCCATAATGTAATAAGCGGCGAGCCTATCACCATACCGGGCACTCCGGGCTAATACTGAGTATTTCTAGATACAAAAACCCAATATCACTTTACCAGACCCGGGGATCGAACCCGAGACCTCAGCACAACAGTTGTAACGCATGCGCATTTACAACTGCGCCACTGAAGCAGTTATTACAACTGTGCCACCGAGGCAGTCATTACAACTGTGCCACCGAGGCAGTCATTACAACTGTGCCACCGAGGCAGTCATTACAACTGTGCCATCGAGGCAGTTATTACAACTGTGCCATCGAGGCAGTTATTACAACTGTGCCATCGAGGCAGTTATTACAACTGTGCCATCGAGGCAGTTATTACAACAGCGCCACCGAGGCAGTTATTACAACTGTGCCATCGAGGCAGTTATTACAACTGTGCCATCGAGGCAGTTATTACAACTGTGCCACCGAGGCAGTCATTACAACTGTGCCATCGAGGCAGTTATTACAACTGTGCCATCGAGGCAGTTATTACAACAGCGCCACCGAGGCAGTTATTACAACTGTGCCATCGAGGCAGTTATTACAACTGTGCCATCGAGGCAATTATTACAACTGTGCCACCGAGGCAGTTATTACAACTGTGCCACCGAGGCAGTTATTACAACTGTGCCATCGAGGCAGTTATTACAACAGCGCCACCGAGGCAGTCTAGCAATTCTAGTCTAATTGTTATAGCATATGTAATATCTAAAGATTAATATCTCTTCACAACTGTTAGAGATGCAGGTATTAAGGTGACTTGTGTAATATGTATGATGATGAAAAATGATGAGAGTGAATTTTTACGATGCGCGCGCACACCGACAGCAACATCGTAAAGTTAGTTCTAGGTGGCATGAAAATCGATATGTAACTATGTTCAAGTTGTATATTCTAGTATTGTTATATTTAGAACACGTGTTTCGTAACAGTACATTTTTTCCTGAGTACCAGGCTAGCAGAAATGTAAGGATACCGTTTTTATACAACTGATATAATAGTGACTTCCTTAAGAGCTAGAAGCTTCGGAATTTAAATTCGGAATATAGATATAGCCAGTACGTTATGGTATTATGAAAGACCGAATTAGTACTATACAGTAGTATTATTTAGGTCTTTCATGATACTGTAAAAAGTACTGGCCATTATAATATTGGCTCCCATGAAATTTAAGGAGATTTGCCACTCGTGTCCAGAAGGAAATTAAAAATAAACAAAGGAGGGAGTAAAATCATTTTTATTTCCATAACATTAAAGTTAAAAATAGCATGTAAGAATGGCGAAAGTGGCCAGTGTTTGAGCTTATGGTACATGACTGGCTAGTGACTTCTAGGTAGATAAACCTTGCATTTTCATGGAAGTTATACTTGTTTAGGCGCGTTATGAATATATATATAACGGCACGCGATATTATTGAATAATGAAAATCAGTCTATTTTGAGAATTATCCATTAACTTTATTATTTCTAAGGAATTATGGTTTTGTATTCGATTAAATACTATTTGTAATTAAGAGCGGGTAACCCCGAATGGAGTTGCGTCTGTCATTACGTGCAAATGGCTGGTCAATTAGTTCTCTGGTTGACAGCGGTAGTGCGTTGTGTGATTCGCAAACCCATTGGCTCTAAATCGCTAATTATTATTGTAATCCCTAATTGTCTAAGTTATTTAAATGTCTGTATTATTAAAATATTGTAAAGTCAAGGCCATAGTCCACTTATTTAAACGATTCCTGAAGTTTAACGTCAACAATGGAATTTCGTGATACAAATTCACGAATAAGCAAGATGGAGCAGATCGGCTATCCCGAAGTTCCGACATCAGAAGTGGGATGGAGGACAGCGCTCACTATCGTGAATCAGGTGATGTAATGGTTTGCTACTGTGTTGTTTGAGAGATTAGAGAACAGTGGTAGTTCGCACATAAAGTGCGTACTTTGTTGGGTTGTACAAGAGGTCACCTATGTTTGGGATTCTATTATAAAAAAAATTGTGATGGTATATTGTGGTATTCTAGCGCGTTATACGTGGTAAACAGGGCTTAATGCACTGTAGTCTACTGTACATGAGAAGGTTACGAGTATTTTAACATCATAATTCAAATTAAATTGTAAAAAGAGTAACTATATCATAAGGAATGTACTAGTCCTTTAGAGCAATACATAAGAAGTAAAATTAAATTTTCTATTTATTGACAATGACAATGTAAGATTGACAGCAATCCAAATTTAAATCTCTTAAGGCACTGGCCAAATATACACCTCCTTGGTTTATTATTTATAAAAATCATTACCTATTTCAACAAGTCTTTATATGAACATTATAAAATACATCTAGAAAATATGAAGCGTCGATGATTACTGTGTTAATGATTTTGTGTTCAAATTTCATATACTGTGGATGGTTTCCCATGGAGCCGTGGAGGTGCTAGGGAGGTGCTGTGGAGGTGACAGCAATGAACAAAACATCCTCGCGTACGTGTTATTGCTGCAACGAGCCAGGTATCATGCCGCTCGCTGCCCGAAAAGGAACATCAAGATTAGCGTCGGTAACGTAGAACATAGAGTGAAAACCTGCACTATGAAATCAGCAAGCAACTTATGACCCTAACGATTGAACCTGGTGAGATGTTTTCATTTTGTTATGATTCCAATGCTTAATGCTCTCTAGCTAAAGAAAGTTGGCAAATAAGCTCCCTGGTAAGTGTCTACGTAACGGCACAGATGATTTGTACGGCTAATTAACTTGTTAAAATAAATGAATAATGCGAAAGCTCTTGGTAAAATAACTATGGGTGACAAAAGACTGTGACAATAGACTTTGACAAAAGACTGTGACAAGAGCCTGTGTGGCAAAGGGGTCAGAAATATCAGGGTTTATTGTCTATACCTTGCGTCCGTAGCCTGGTTATTGTCTACTCAATATATCTTGAGTGACCTCGGGTCCGCGGTCCGCGCTTAAGGTATATGAGGGGGATCTGTGTGGAGGGGGATCTGTGTGAGGAGCCTATGTGGCAAAAGGGTCTGTGTGAGGGGAGACTGTGTGACGGAGACTGTGTGACGGAGACTGTGTGACGGAGACTGTGTGACGGAGACTGTGTGACGGAGACTGTGACGGGGTCTATGAAGGGGCCTCAGTGGCAATAACTTATGTGAAATTAATCTGTGTGGTCATCATGTAATTGTTTCGTGTTATCCGATAAACTGTAATGACTGTGATTCCTCTGTGTGATATTGTGGTCAGGATGACCGAGTGTTAAGTTGTCTATTTGCGCTGTTTTATGATTGTCCACAGATGATGAGATAAACTAAACACCCGAGGACGTGTGAAGATGCAGAATGGCCGTAACGGCACGCGATATTATTGAATAATGAAAATCAGTCTATTTTGAGAATTATCCATTAACTTTATTATTTCTAAGGAATTATGGTTTTGTATTCGATTAAATACTATTTGTAATTAAGAGCGGGTAACCCCGAATGGAGTTGCGTCTGTCATTACGTGCAAATGGCTGGTCAATTAGTTCTCTGGTTGACAGCGGTAGTGCGTTGTGTGATTCGCAAACCCATTGGCTCTAAATCGCTAATTATTATTCCTATTTTGATACAAATGTTTTTATTAAGAAATTTAAATTAACAAAAGATACTATGTATCTGCCTTATGTATATAAGAAAGATCTTGCTAAAACATTAGCATTTTATTTATTAAGTATTGACACAGATAACAGTAGTTTATCTAAGTATTCCTCAAACATTAGCTTGACTAATGGCGATAATAATAATTGTTTACATAGTGACATAGGTACTTGTAGTACTGTTTCTAATTCAAATGTTAGTATACTTACTAACAATAATATTTACACGCCTAATAGTTTAAACTAAAGGGTGCGACAAGGGGCAGGCTGAATTGTTTGAATTTAGTTCATCAAAATATACAAGGTCTGCCCGGCAAAGATTTAGAAATAAGCTTATTTTTGGAAAAATATAATGTTCATGTTTTCTGTGTAACTGAACATTGGCTTAAAAATTATGAACTGACATATCTTAATAATGAAAAATTTGTAGTACAAAGTGCGTTTGTAAGAGATACTGCTATCCGTGGTGGTTCTTTGATTATTGTCTCTACCATTCTGAAATCAAGACCTAGACAAGACATAGTAAATCTCTCTATCGAGCGCACTGTTGAGTTGTCTTGTGTCGAGCTTGAGCGATATATTATAATTTGCGTTTACCGGCCCCCACTTAGTGATTTGAATTTATTTGAATCAGTTATAGAAGATGTACTTACTAAAATTTGTGTTACTAAAAAGAATATAATTGTTTGTGGTGATTTTAACATTAATATCCTAGAGGGAAACTCAGCTAGTATTAGATTGCTGAATTTATTTAAATCATTTGACTTAAAGCATATATTTAACACACCAACTAGGATAACATCACATTCATCAACTTGCCTTGATAATATATTCTCCAACTGTGATTCAACTAGCCACATGATTCTCAGTAATTTAACTTCTGATCATTGTGGGCAATTTGCAGCTTTTAAAAATAGTGAAGAAATACAGTATGCGAAAATAACTTGCAGGCCTATTACAGACATGGGAATCAACATTTTTAGGAACAGTATTGTTAGCAGACTAAATCCCTCATTGTTAAAAGCCAAAGATCCTAATAAAAATTATAAGAGTGTATTTAATATAATTAAAAATGAATTTCATAATACATTTAAAAAGAAAAAATTTAATGTTATAGGTACCAAGTTTAATGAATGGGCGACTCCAGGAATTTATAAAAGTCGAGCTACTCTGTATGAGTTGTATGGAATGAAAAAATATAAATTTGATAGCGAATTCCTACAATACGTTAGAGACTACTCTAAGATATTTAAAAAAGCATGTAATCAAGCAAAAGCAAATTTTATAAGCAACAAAATTAAAAACTCGTGTAACAAAATTAAGTCGACATGGGATATTATAAATAAAGAAACTGGGAATTTACGAATACGCGATAACCAGTTTGAGTTAAATATAAATAATAAAATTGTATGTGAACAAGTGGAAGTTGCTCAAGCATTTAATGATTTTTTCGCGAACATACCTGTAGCTACTACTTGCTCCTTAAATTCTTCACCTAGTCTTGCTGTATCTTTGCTGCGTGAGAGCGTGTCGCAGTGTAAATTATTATTTAAATTCGAGCGCATAGCTCCCGCTGAAGTAATCAGTATTGTAAAAACTTTAAATCCAAAAAATACGGGTGATTTGTGGGACATTTCTGTAAATTTTCTAAAAAAGATAATAGATCTAATAGCTCCCTACCTTACGGTAATTTTTAATAAGTGTATAGATACTGGTATCTTTCCAGATCTAATGAAATATAGTAAAATTATACCTTTATATAAATCAGGTTCGAAAAAAGACCCCGGTAATTTCCGGCCCATCTCAATACTACCGACCTTTAGTAAGATTTTTGAGAAACTTATACTGAAGCAGTTGATTAACCACTTCAAGGCTAACAACCTCTTGCACGCTAATCAGTTTGGTTTCTCAAAAGGTCGTTCGACTGCAGACGCGGGAGTTGCACTCATTCAACACATATTTGATGCGTGGGAGAGGTCGCAGAACGCCATTGGAGTTTTTTGTGATCTTTCGAAGGCATTTGATTGTGTGCACCATGACACGCTCTTACGGAAACTTCGTCATTACGGCATACACAACATTGCTCTTGACGTTGTTTCTTCGTATCTGCACCAAAGAGTTCAGTGCGTAGATCTGAATGGAGTGAAGTCCGAGGATCTTCCTGTACGACTGGGAGTGCCACAAGGTTCTATACTGGGTCCATTCTTGTTTCTAGTGTATATTAATGATTTACCTTTTTATTTAAAAAACATGTGCAATACCGTGCTATTCGCTGATGACACTTCACTCGTTTTCAGAGTGGATAGGAATAGAGATAATTTTGACGAAATTAATAGTACACTTTCACAAGTAACTCAGTGGTTTACGGCAAACAATCTTGTACTTAATGCCAAGAAAACTAAATGTGTAAAATTTGTAATGCCAAATGTCACAAATTTAGGACCTAATATAGTTATGAACAATGAGGTTTTAGAAACTGTTGATTCTACCGTGTTCCTAGGCATCACATTGGATAAGAAACTCCAGTGGGGCACGCATATTTCGTGCTTAGCTGGGAAACTTAGCTCTGCAGTGTATGCCATTAGGAAAGTTAGACAATTGACTGATGTAGAAACTGCTCGTCTTGTTTACTTTAGTTACTTTCACAGTCTTATGTCTTATGGTATTTTGTTGTGGGGTAAGGCTGCTGATATTGAGAGCGTTTTTATATTACAAAAACGAGCAGTTCGTTCAATTTATCAGTTGAGTACAAGAGTCTCCTTAAGAGATATCTTTAAAGATATAGGTATTTTAACTGTTGCGTCCCAATATATTTATGCAAATGTAATATACATCAAGAAAAATATCAGTTTGTTTAAAAAGAAAAGTGATATACATACTCTAAATACTAGATACAAGCATAAACTGTGTATGCCGTATTTTCGCTTGCAAAAAGTACATGCTTCTTTTGTGGGGCTTAGTATTCGTTTCTATAATAATATTCCTGAGCCCGTGCAAAAATTGCCTATCGACCAATTCAAAGTCGAACTAAAAAACTTTTTAGTTAAAAGGGCTTATTACAATATAACGGAATATTTAAATGATAAACAACCATGGCCGCTCAGCTAAACACAACAACACACTGATAGGTACTTATTTTATAATATACATATTACTCATTTTATATAATGTATTTCGGTTTGATGTATATTGTTTTCACAGGACGCCGGAGTCGTAATAGTCTTGGCTTCTTGTTTTTTTAAAGCTATTTTCTTGTGAATTTGTATCTCTATCATTCTTTGACGCGATTAAGGTATGTCATGCTCGCTTAAGGGTCTGTGCTTGCGGCGGCGTTATGTGCCGGGTCGGTCACTTCCCTGTGTCATGGTTGAGGAGGCCGATGGCTGGCACATGCGTCATACTCGTGAACGGGTGCTGCTTGTGTGGACTGGTCTACCTGGATTGCCCATTGATTGTTAGTTAGAGAAAATAAATAACAGCTTGTATAGCCTCATTTACGACTCTGCCTTGTATTAACATGTACCGTACCGTTTTTTTTTTTTGTTTCATGTGAATGTGACTTGTTTAAGGATGTATGTATTTTATATGTAAATTATTTTATAATGTAAATTGTAATGACAAATTACAAAAGACCTACGGCTGAGTTTCTTGGTGCTTCTTCTCAGACCAGTGGGCATTTCCGAAGCACCAGTAGACCTTAACATTATTATGACATGTAAAAAGTGCCCATAGTGGCCTAATTTACAAAATAAATGATTTGATTTGATTTGATTTGATTATTGTAATCCCTAATTGTCTAAGTTATTTAAATGTCTGTATTATTTAAATATTGTAAAGTCAAGGCCATAGTCCACTTATTTAAACGATTCCTGAAGTTTAACGCCTACAATGGAATTTCGTGATACAAATTCACGAATAAGCAAGATGGAGCAGATCGGCTATCCCGAAGTTCCGACATATATATATGTATGTTATCATAATTTTTAATGAGGCCAAAGAAGTATAACTCTTCACGCGCGTACATAAGTACACACACCCTTTTTTTGAATATTTTGTAATAAAGTTGGACTTTCACCGCGTCACCCTCAAATGGCTGAAATTTAATTCAGCTATGAATAGGATTACCATTTCTAAAATCACCTCAGGATATTTTGTCAACAAAAAATATTATTACTTTAACTCCGACGGCAATAAATAGTAGTAAATTTTGTTGAGATCCGATAAGATCAACTCAGTAAAATTATATAGTCTGTGTAAAGATATTTGTAAATTTTCGTAACAGATTTAGAATACAGATATTTCTGCTTATTAATATAAAGCTCAAATGTCTCAGCATTAATTACAAATATGATGTTATGAAACTTGAAATAGATAAGATAAAATACACATCCAACAGTCACATACACAGTTCTGACCCCATACTGGGTAAAACCTGTATCGTGGGTATCAAGAACTACAAGAGTCCCATAACACCCAGACCCGAAACAAATATCTATCACTATCACAAATATTTGTCTCGGTTCGGGAATCGAACCCACGGCATCTCGTTTCACAGTCGGCTACTCGTCCGTTGCGCCACGGACGCTGTCACGGATGTATAACACACACCAAAAAATTTATACGATTTTTCTTGAGCAAATACAGAAAACATATTTTCGGGTTGTTGTAGGTTTCTAGTTCGACCACAATGTTCCGCAAACTCAGCATTTTTATTAAAATCTGAATGCAAATATCCAAGCTTCTCCAAAAAACATTACCTCAAATGCCTTGCCTAGCTTGTATCCCGTAACATGTTGTAATCATGGTGCACCTACTATAAGGCATTCCACCGCAGATTACATTCCTTCCCGGCTATGCTGTACGAGGGACTCTTGACGCCAACTGATGGAAACTGTGAAATATTTTCATACGGTCAGCCGACATTTTTTACTAATTGCATGTTTTATGAGTAAGGTCAGTACCTCGGTATAAATTTTGGGCTAGCTTTTACTTTTAGTTAATTAAATCAAAGTAAAACTAAATATTACTGTCTCTTAAAAGGCGTAACAGGATAAAGAAAGAAAAAAGAATTTTATTGTTAGACAAATACCAAAAAAATACTAAATGTCGTACATTTTGCTCCAACAACAGATCCCCTTATCTAACGACATGCTTAGCTGCCTGAGCTATACTGCGTTGATTTTAATGATAGTGACGTGCGAACGTCAAATCACACAAAAGAAGAAAGAAAGAACATACATTTAGTATATACAAGAAAGAATATAAATAAAAATTCAAATAATATTGGCTACGTCAAACACCTTGGAGCCCATAAATGTCACCAAAAACGGAACTGAACCAGTTGATGTACCTGAAAAAGGCTAGGATGGATGGAAATTAGTATAAGTATCTTTATCTCCCCGCATACAGTAAGTCTTCTCAAATTAGCTAGTAATGAAAAAACCCACTAAGGCATCTAACAACAAAATTGCATTACACCACTACCACTTATAAGTCGAGGGCTTCTAATAATTCTAAAAATATCACCTACTGGAATATATTTCAAATATGTGCAACTTTTTATAGCGAATCGTAAACAGTGTAATGAAAGCAACAGGTACATATGTATACAAACAGGTGGATTAGCAAGATGAGCACCATAAAAGGCAATAATGGCTCTACGCTTGTCTTCACCGACAATGGTCTTAGCAGGGCTTTCAACGTGTGCTTCCTTAATACTTAATAATTTTTAATGGCTTACGTCTTTGGATCGTGTAGAGAGCACTTCGGCTTTTACTTTTAAACTTGAAGCTTTCAACAGTTTTGTTTAAATGCACATTTTTGCCTCGAAACCTTCACGTGGACGGGTTTTTATGTTTTATTAGTATGTTATAAAAGTATATCAGTTGATATCCTTAGAGTACCTTTAATGTGACAATTTTAAACTTAAAACAGAGTTCCGATGACCGCGTCAAACGTCAGACGCGAAAGTTGGTGCCGCCGCCACTACGTTTTTTTTATCCTGGCACGGCAAAGTGACCACACTGCACCTACATGGTAAGCGCAGGGCCGTCCAATTAGAATATTGAGTAGCGAGAGAAAATTTATCCCCCGCTACTCAACAATATCATGCCGGCCTGCTTCCTCACACTACGCCATGGGCAAGAAGGTGAAGGTTGGAGTCGAGCGTCTATTGTCACAGTATTCAGAAGGCCGCAGAACGGCCAATCATCGTACCCCAACTCAATACCCCCGACAAAATCCGAATGTACACTGGCTGATCCCGGAACGTGACACACTTGCGTGTGCTACTATGGCGGGTTTTACACCCTGTATACGATGGTCGCTATCCAGGCGGATATGAATATCCTACCACCAGCTAGCCACCACCGTGTTTGTACTGTGCACTACATAAATCTATAGGAACTATTTGACGGTACTAGTACGGCATTTTCAAGTAACGACGTCACTGAAGATGTGAACATCGGAAGTCTGCCTTTTAAAGCAAACATTTGTTTAAGATCAAATGTTCCATATAATATGAGTGTGACACCAAATATTAAAACTAAGCTTACGCAATACATTGATATTATCTTGTATCAATGTAAAGATCAATAGTATTTAATCCCTCTATTTTATAACGAAAATAAAGCTGGAAAATCCTGAGTTTAGATTTTTAAAGCTAAATTCCTATTAGAGAATTATTTTAATCTTTATAACTAAAACAGCTATGCGTGAAATAATTAGTTCACTAAGATTTTGTTTAGTAAGCTCTGGGAAATTACGAGAGAAGGAATTGCATATACCCTCCCCTTGGTACCAGGACTGATTAAAATAATAATTGCTTAGGTACGGACTGTGGAGTATTGCAACACCCGAAATATTTGACACAGCTAACTGAACATGTATTCGGTACTCGCAATGGAAACAAATAGCTAACATTCTTAATACGGGCGCGTAATCCCGCTAGGAAAATGTTGTGCTTTTGTGTATTATGTTTAAGGTTGAATATTCATTCTTTTTAATGTTTATTTTTAAAAAACATAACAAGGCGAAGGGTAGCATCGTGAGGCAACCTGCATACCTGAGAATTCTTATAAGAATTTCGAAGGTATGTGAAGTGTACCAACCCATATTAGGCCAGCGTAATGGACTAAGGCTTAACCTCTCTCATTAGTAGAGGAGGCCCGTGCCCAGCAGTGGGAAAATTTTAATACATGGCTAGTATTATTATTTTATTCATTCTGTTTGTTGGTTTATTCTTATTGCTTATATAATTAGCGATGTTTTATTAAGATTGCTTGAATTCAAATGTAGCAAATTAAAATATTATTTGTATATTTTCATAACTTAGTCACTTTACTGTATTTTAATTTTGTAATTTTTATTGGTTTGAGTGCTAGCTCTAAGTCCCTGTGATTTATTAATATATTTTAGACTTCTAGACTTTGCTACTGTATATTGCCAAAAATGTGTATAGCTTTCACAACACTTACTCATGGCCTACATACGGACTTATTTATATTTGCATTTCTTTAGTAATTTCTTCAACTTTTCTATCTGACATAGATATAAATTAAACGATGACCCCAATATTCAGAAAAATATTTATGTCATTTCGGACTCGGGTAAATTTAATAACAATTCCAAAACCAGTATTTAAATACAACTTTTTAGTAATGAGGTAAATTTTTCCAGTAATTTGGAAAATACCTGCCAATGGAAATGGATACGGGCTGGTAATTACGCCGATAAAAATAAAACGTAAAGACGTGACAGGGTAAATTTCTAATTTGACAAAGAGGAACAAATTTGGGCTTGTTAACTTTTAGCTCTTCAGTGCCATAATATTATTATAATGATACCTTAATATTTTAGTAACATTACCTTGTAAAAAATAAACATTCTCACATGATTCCTACAAAATAAGTATAAGGACCGACTGCTTTAAGAAATCGAGATTATTATCACTCTCACGACGGTCATGTGTGGCACTAGGTCTTGTAATGAGTTCTATTTCACAATATTTCAAAAAGGCAACTTAACATACATTGAGCTGCTCTAATCTAAGGTAATTAAACTTAAATCGTATATATTATATGACCTATGATTATAACTATATGACCAAATATTGTTAACCGGTGTGAAAAGAGCAACGCTATAGTTTCTTGCCCGTTCTTCTCTAGCGAGACTGCATTCCAAACTGGCGGTAGAGTGAAAAAATTGACTGAATCTAAATGATGTATAACATTTTATGGATTCAATAAATATTTGATTTGATTTGAGTTAAGATTTTTTTTAATTCTGGCACGGAATAGTGACCACGCTGCGCCTGATGGTAAGCGAAGTGCCGTACAATCAGTGTATTAAGTAGTGAAGGATAATCAATCCCTCGCTACTCAACACAATCATGCCTGCTGTTTAGCTTTTTCACACTACCCCTAAAGGACCCGGGATCAAAAGAAGGAGGAACAAGGCAAACTGTTCTAAAACTTGGTGGTCCTGCGATAAGAAATAATTAATAAAGTTCAGCTTAGTTTTGATTAAAAATCATAACATCCCAGTTATTATATAATGAAACGAAAAAATTAAGTACTAGTTTTCTATACCGGAACAGGACTCATAAACTGGCAAGAGACGTGCATAAGACTATTTATAAGATGCGCATAAATATTCAAGTGGCCACAAACAAAATGTCAATTAATATTCAAATACTATAATTCAATGAAGCCCAAGAGGCAAAAGCGATTGTTTCAAAGGGACAACACTCGAAACGCCCTTCAGTGGAGAGCATGCAAATTGATACCACTCCGGCATCGCGACAAAGTCGAGAGCTTAGCGGGATCGGACCGTCTGTATAAGACACGAACGGAGAGATAGTAAATTCAATTCAATTTATATTTTGCTTAATTTTATTTCACAAGTATACTTTAACAAAGATCAATCCTTGAAATAACTTATATAATCAGTTGTTTAATTAAATTTTTTGTGAGTTTTCGTGGTGCCAAGGCATCAAAATTTTATAAGAAAATCTTATTTTCTGAAGCACATTTTCATCAAGTTTTACATTCTCAATGTCGAGTATTCTATTTAAATCTTATGAATTTGAGAACTGTGAATGGATCAGAATAGTCTCTGTCTCTGCCTTGAAAACTAATTGCGTGGCTTTACTAATAATTTGTGTAAATACACTTTTGTAATATGTAATATAGACATATTTTATCTCACAGCAATCTGTTACGCCTCATCATAGTTTATTTTAAACTACCCTGGAGTCCCGCAGTCATTAAAAGTAACCCAGATCCCACAGTACCCTTTACACAGCGACCATGACCTTTACAAAGGTTTTCTCATCAAAAACTTGTTATTCAAACGAAATTAACGTTAACCTGTGTAAATATATACTTTCAGAGATATTTCACGGTAAAATAAATTTTATTGAGTTAGCAATTTGTAAATGATTCATGACATTACCAACACTTGCCTGTAATTTAACAAATCTTGTTGAATGCTTTCATCTGATCTTTAATGTCTGGTTGCAATAAAATTGTAATAACTTTATTAGACGACCTATTTCCATTAAATATTCAACCATATTTGCACAAAAGTTGCCAAATTAGAGCTCAGTTAAGAAACACCGTTTATCTTAAATGTCAAATCCATATTATCTATGAAGCCTAAACATTGGCCTAAATGTTTAGTGCCTAAATTTTTGCCATTAATACTTAGAGAAATAGAGTTAGATATGACCGACAGGTTGTCAAATGACATGATCCTGGGTCATTTAGGCGTAGTGTGAAGAAGCTAAACAGCAGGCCGGCATGATTGTGTTGAGTAGCGAGGGATAGACTGTCTCTCGCTACTTGATACTTTATCTGGACGGCACTGCGCTTACCATCAGGTGCAGTGCGGTCACTTTGCCGCGCCAGAATGTTTTTTTTGTTTTAATACAGATGAGTATTAGATTAATTGCTCTAATGACCGATTATTTAAGGAGACATCAAACTCATCGGTGTTCTTCTTCAACACATCTTCATGCTATTTAACTGATTAATACCACGTGACATTAGACGTCTAAGCGACAACTGGTGGACCATACGAACTATACAATGGAGTGTATCAACAGGGAAAAGAAAAGTTGGCAGGCGGCATACAAGTTGGGCGGATGATATAATAGTAAAAGGAGGAAGAGATTGGGTGATCCTTGGCAAAGATAGAGATCAATGGGTGAATAGGAGGCATTAACCCAAGAAGGGATCAGTAAATAAATAAGAAAACTAACAATACTAATATACATTCTAATTGTTTCTTATGTTTACACGAATATTATACATTGAAATGGAACTAATTTTACGGATTCTATAGCGGTTTATTTAATTTTTTTTCATTTCAATACATTCTATGGTAAACTTACTAAGTATATTTAATCCTTAATTGCAATGTAACTATGGGATATGGAAATAAAAAGGATTTATTATTATTACATTGCCAATTATTATCTAACGTTCTGGTATATACATACTTGTAGGGTCAATATCGATCTATGGATACTTTTTTGCAGACAAAGAAATTCGTTGCAGCTGAACAATATAATAATTCAGTGCATTAATTTGTTGGTGGCACTTATTGCATGTGCGTTATATATAACATAACGGGCGCAACACACCGAGAGAGATTTACAATCGGTAGTTAATGTCCACAAACAATGAGATACAATTTAACTTCACCGCAACCAAACGATATTTACAAAGCAACGTATATTTCACAAATGTTTTTGGCCGGCTTTTGCAAACTTCCGCGTAGTGTAACACAGTTTTTTTGCATTTTTCTGTCGACTACAGTCTAACTTAATAAGTTTATTGCTTGTAGTAGCATGCAGTTTGTGTTTTTAATTTATAAATGGTACAAGCTTGCCCTCATTTCCTCATTCCGAGAGCAATTTGAAATCTAAAAGCAAATTGCTTAATACAACTAAAGGTACTTTCAGCTTTTTTGGTTCAAAGGATTACGATTTTAATTAAATTGACTTTTCTCTAGTCTCTTGAGACATACTCAAATAATTTGGGTAATTTTTTTCTAATCCTTTCGGAATAACTTGTGGAAATCGATGGCCGCTTCTAAAGATGTGCAGATTTAAAATTAACAATGGAATGAGTTTGTACTAAAAATTGTATTATTTGTAAAGAAAATATTTTCTTCTTCTTCTTCTTTGTTTGATGGCGACAAACTTAACTAAGAAGCTATTCCGCCAATGTCAAGTTAGTCAGTTTTTTGTTCAGTATTTTAGTTGTCAGTAGGAATTTCAACTTTCAAGTATTTACTTGATTCTGCTCGTCAATGCGCCGGGACACACACGTGCCCGGCCAGCGGCTCACATATTAGAGGTTATCCTCCAATATGTGAACCTCCGACCGAACACGCGCACCCCAACACATTGACGAGCAGAATTATAAATCAAGAAAATATTTTGTTAGATATTGTTTGAATATGACATGGGTTATGCACGCTGACAGTATAATCTCAGTCTTGTGCAGATTTCAATATTTTATTAAGAATATATAAAATAATACACTTTGATGTTATTATTTTGAGAACAATAATAATGATAAACAATAATTTTGTCTTATATTATTCTTATCCCACGAACCATTTCCTAAACCTTATTAATACTACAAACATATTGTCAACAATATTATAAATCATTTTGAATTTATTTAACATAAGTAAAAGTTTTTTTATTCATAAAAAGTACACCATGTATCTCATAAACAGCCATAAAGTACGGTCGCGTTACACTATTGCTCCAGTAAAGTGCTGACGCAGAACCTCGCAATCGCGTCGATCGTCGCGAGCCGCGGTCGCCGCAATGACCCACTTATTATTGCAATTCGTAATTATTCCATTATAAACAACTGTTAAGGCTAAGCCTTATTTACTATCGAAATATGGAAAAATCGCAAGGTTGCGTTACCATTAAAACCGAAACGGAAGAATTGTTGTACAATTTATACAACAAAGAAAAGGATCTCAGAAAAAAGCTAGAATGCTTAGTGGAAGAACTTCAAAATCAAGTTAAATATCTTCAGCAGCAACTCATCAAAAATGAGGAAAAAACTAAAGTGTCATCCGCTGAAGTCCAGTACGAGACAGATGAAGAGGAGCTCGCACGAGAGACTGAGTGGGTTCGTCAACAAAGCAGGAAGAAAAGGAAATTGAACTCGACAAACTCCCCGCAAGAAGAAAAAAACCAGTCAACCAAAAATTCTGTAGAAGAACCCAAAATCAAAAAGACGCCTCCACCACCGCCAAATAATGGTAGAATGTGTTAAAAACTACCAAAACTTTTATGATCTCCTTACTAAGAGTATACCAAGTGACTTATTCACAATGAAAATGATGAAAGGAGACAATGCTAAAATAAATGCTGCCAATGAAGACTCATACAGAGCTATCAGTAAGCTGTTATTAGAAAATAATAGCTGCTGGCACTCCTACGAGAATAAACAAGACAGGCCAATTAGAGTTGTGGCAAAAAACTTACATCATTCCTACATGCCAGAGAGGATAACAGAAGACCTTACATCTAAAGGTTATAAAATCTTAGAAGCAGTTAACAAATTAAGCTGGAGGACTAAAGAACCTTTGAACATGTTTATGCTTTCGTTCCAAAATAATGAAAACGTAAACAATATTTATAACATTAAAACTATACTGGGATGCAAAGTAGACATACAGCCAATAAAAACATCTAGACTCATCCCGCAGTGTAAAAGATGCCAAGCGTACGGTCACACACAAAAATACTGCCGCAAGGAGCCTAGATGTGTGAAATGCACAGGAAAACATCTTACTCTAGAATGTAAAAAACCATCGGATGTAAAACCAAAATGTATTCATTGCGGTGAACCTCATCCTGCAAACTACAGAGGGTGTATAGTAGCAAAAGAACTACAGAAGATAAAAAATAAATCTAATAACAAAGTAACTTCAATCGTTCAGATTCCATTCGAAAACGATAATAAAAAAAAGGAAGTTAGTAAAAATGTCATGAAGAATGTGTCTTATGCACAAATAACAAAAACTGCTAAGCCACAAGCACAAGCACAGCCACAAACAAGCAACCTAGAAGAAAAGATTAACAAAATCTTAAATTTTGTAACACAGTTCGATAATCGTTTGAAAAAACTGGAACATAACGCTAAACCAGTTACCACGCCACATACGCAATGTTGAACACACTAAAAATTATGGCTTGGAATGCAAATGGGCTCTCTCGTCATCTGAATGAAATTGAAGTAGTCCTAACCACGGAAAATATTGATGTGTGTCTCATATCAGAGTCACACTGCACTAAGGAATCTATATTTAAACTAAAAGGGTACAAAATTTATCATGCCCTGCATCCTTGTAACGCACCAAGAGGAGGCAGTACTATTATAATAAAGGAAAATATCTGTCACCATGAAGAGCAAAAGATAGAAGAACTAGACAAGCAAGTTGTAGCAGTTTGTGTCCAAACAAAGCGTTACCCGGTTATTATATCAGCTATATACTGTCCTCCTAGATATTCGCTAAAAGCAGAACAGTATCTAAGCTTTTTGAAACAACTTGGTAACCGGTTTATACTTGGAGGTGATTTTAATGCTAAAAACACCTATTGGGGATCTAGACTTACTACAACTAAAGGAATGCAGCTACTATCAGCTGTCAGAGAAATCAAAGGCGATGTTATATCAACTGGTAAGCCAACTTATTGGCCTACTGATACCAAAAAAATTCCAGATGTTATAGATTTTTTTATATGTAAAAACCTTCCATTGAGCTTCATTCATATAGAGGAGGGATACGATATGAGTTCAGACCATTCACCAATTGTCCTAACGCTTTCAGAAAGCGTAATAAGAAAAGAAAATCATCCATCATTAACAAATAAATATACAGATTGGAAAAGCTTTAAGATAGACTTAGAATCTGTCATAAATTTAAAAGTTCCTCTAAAAACCCCGGTTCATTTAGACCATGAAGTTCAAAAATTCATAAAGGACATACAACATTGCGCTTGGCGAAATACAGGTAATCTCGAAATACAAGTCAGAGGTAACTATTATCCACTCGCAATCAGGAACCTTATCTCTGCTAAAAGAAAACAAAGAAAACAGTGGCAAAGAACCAGGTTTTCGTATGATAAAACATTACTCAACAAACTCACGAAAAAACTCAGAGAAGAAATTAAAATCTTTAAGGACGAATCGATGAATACCTACCTCCACAATCTTACAAGCGACCGGACAACAGATTACTCATTGTGGAAAACAACCAGAAATATAAAAAAACCTATTATGCACATACCTCCTTTAAAGTCACCAAATGGTCGCTGGGCTATAAGTAATGAACAAAAAGCAAATATATATGCCAACTATCTGGAACAAATTTTTAAACCCAATAAAAATGACATAGAGGACTTGAACCTGGACAACATTCCCCAAGATGATATAGAAATAAGACTCGTTACTCCGAAAGAAGTAATCCGAGAAATAAGAAACCTCAAACACAAAAAATCTCCTGGCTACGATTTGATCACTGGAGAAGTTTTAAAGAATCTTCCACGGAAGGCGATAATTAAGCTGACTACACTTTTCAACGCTTCATTCAGACTGAAACATGTACCAGACGTGTGGAAATTTGCTGAAGTTATAATGATACTCAAGCCTGGTAAACCTTCTCACGAAATATCATCATACAGGCCAATCTCTCTGTTACCGATACTGGCAAAACTGTTTGAAAAACTATTTTTAAGAAGACTAAAACCCATTATCTATCAGCGGAATTTGATTCCTGATTATCAGTTTGGCTTTAGGGAAAAGCACTCCACGATCGATCAAATACATCGAATAACCAATGTGATTGAAAGAGCGTTAGAAGAAAAGAAAGTTTGTACAACGGTTTTTCTGGACGTCGCACAAGCATTTGATACAGTCTGGCACCAAGGTCTCATATACAAGTTAAGGAAAACGCTTCCAAAGCAATTCACAGATCTACTGGAATCTTATATCTTAGAAAGAATGTTCAGAATAAAACATGATAACTCTTACTCAGACATTAAGCACATTAACGCAGGAGTACCACAGGGAAGTGTACTAGGTCCGGTTCTATACCTACTCTACACCTGTGATATTCCTGAGATGGAAAACAACACTATTGCAACCTTCGCTGATGACACAGCTATTATAGCTACAGGCGATACTTACGAGGAAGCAGTGGAAAAAGTACAAACAGCTGTTAATACCATCAACGACTGGACCAAAAAATGGCGTTTAAAAATTAATGAAACCAAATCAGTCCATGTAAATTTTACCAATAAAAGCCCAAATTACCATCCGGTGTACTTAAACGGCCATATAATACCATACGAAAATACAGCCAAATACTTGGGTATGACTCTTGACGCAAAGCTTCGCTGGAAGGCTCATGTCAAAAAAAAACGCGATGAGATGGAACTTCGCTACAGAAAGATGTACTGGCTACTTGGCAAACACTCTTCCTTGTCAGTACACAACAAAGTTCTATTATATAAACAAGTCCTAATGCCGGTATGGACCTATGGTATACAGTTATGGGGCTGTACCAAACAGAGCCACATCCAAATAATCCAACGTTTCCAAAACAAAGTACTTAGGGGTATTGTAAATGCTCCGTGGTACATACGAAATGAAGCCCTCCATCGGGACCTTAAAGTTGACTTCGTAACTGATGTTATAAAGAAGTATGCCGAAGCTCATGAACACAGACTTCATCATCATGTGAATGTCGAGGCGATCCAGCTCCTTGACAACACAGACCTAGTGAGAAGACTGAAAAGGACAAAACCTTTTGAGTTAGTGTTGTGAACATTTAATGTAACACAGTGCAGTGAGTGCTATTAATAAAGAACACATTAATGTTGTGTCTTCCCCTTAATAGAGACAATAAGAAAAGTGTTAATGGACATATTCTTAAGCATAGTCTCATTAGAAGTTTAGGTTAAATTTAAATTACTTATTAGTCCATAGACTAGATTGTAATTTTAATGATATACTGCATATAGTAAATCATTTATAAAAAAAAAAAAAAGTACACCGACTTCAACCGACAAATTATGCGTCACTATAAAATTTGAGGTTTGCCCTTTATTTGTCTGAGATCCCATCATCAGATCCTGACTTGGTGCCAATGGGACCACCTGGGAAGTATTCCCTTTTAAACAAAAAAGTAATTTCTCGAATCGGTCCAGGCGTCTTCGAGTTATCAGGTAACATACATTAAAAAAAAAGATTCCGACGAATTATTAACCTCCTCCATTTTCGAAGTCGGTTAAAAACAGAATAATGCTACAGAATTCAATTTACTTTATCTACTTGGCTAGAAAAAGTTAAAGACATTTGAACATCAAATTGAATAATTAATTTAAAAATGGATGCTTTGAAAACACAACATTGCATACAATAAATAACACACACATATTCCTGCTAAGGTAGTACAATTAATTTGTTCAGTTATACAATAATAAAATTAGCCATGTATTAAACATTGTCCCACTGCTGGGCACGGGCCCTCTCTACAGATGAGGGGTTAGGCCATAGTCCACCACGCTGGCCTAATGCGGGTTGGTAGACTTCACAGACCTTCAAAATTCTTATGAGAATTCTCAGGTATTCAGTTTTCCTGACGATGTTATCTTCATCGTTAAAGCAAGCGATAATTAAAATGAATACACACGTAACTTTTATAAAAGACAGAGGTGTATGCCATTTGGGTTTCGAACATACGACTTTCATCTTGACAGTCCGTACTGGACTACTGCTTATTACATACAATAAATAAAATAAATAACACTCATATAGTCAGGCATCGTTCATAAGAATGGTCAAACAACACTACCTTTCTCTCTCAACAGATACACCCTAAGTATTAATTCCTTTAATTGAACCTATTGGTTATCTATAGTTTTTTTTTCTACATATATTTATTTATCTATCTATGGAATTGTCTATATATATATTACGTGTAATTATTTATATATCCGGACGCCCAGATTCCCCCTTCCCTTCCCTAATCCCTATTCCTGTCCTTTAAGGCCGACAACACATATGACACTTTCGGTATTGTGAATGTTCATGGGCGGTGGAGAACACTTAACATCAGGTGACTCACTGGCTCGTTTGTCGGACTATACTATAAAAAAAAGAGTGTTGAAAAATTATACAATGTATATATTTGCTATGACAATCCTAATGACAATGGCATGGATAACGACAACATTATGAAACAAATACACGTCACGTCGAATCAACAAACTATTATGCAAAGTCATTAATTTATAATGAAAATTCTCCGGTTAGTAGTACGTAACGGGTTTCTACCGGCCGCTGAAAGCGGACACCGGCCTGTGACAACGAAATTCCATCAGCATTATGCTTTAATAAGCCAACGCTAAATTTTGCCAGATTGCCTGCGGCAGCTATTTCATTATGTGAGAATAGCTTTACCCTCCTACACTTAATAGAGGCTAATTTAAAACCTAGTCTTTACTTGTATCTTTATAGAGGATAAACAAAGCTCATGATTTATTTCTGCCTTATTTTCGGTTGTGTATTTTTATCTTATATTTTAAATATACATAACTAAATAACACAACAGTCACATACATAGTTATGATCCCATACTAAGCCAACCTGTGACGTGAGTATCAAGAACTAAGAGAGACTACGGTCCCACAACACCCAGACCCGAATCAAATATATGTATGTCACACAAACATTTGCCTCGGTGCGGGAATCGAACCCACAGTCTACCGCTTCACAACCTGCTACTCACTCGCATCGCCACGGAGACTGTCAAATACAAGTTTAATATGGCTAGTTATTTCAGCGCGTTATTTTTTAATTTTAATATCAAGTTTTTAATCGCAATACCTGTTACATACACAACGACACGAACTGCCGAAATGTATAATATTCTTAATTAAAAGAAAACGATAAAATAGCAGCGATAGCCTAGTTGGTTGCGGTACGGACTGCCAAGACGAAAGTCGTAGGTTCGAAACCCAAGTGGCATACACCTCTGACTTTTCTAAAGTTATGTGTGTATTAAAATGTTAATTATCGCTTGCTTTAACGGTGAAGGAAAACATCGTGAGGAAACCTGCATACCTGAGAATTTTTCGAAGGTATGAGAAGTCTGCCAACCCGCATTAGGCCAGCGTGGTGGACTAAGGCCTAACCCCTCTCATTAGTAGAGGAGGCCCATGCCCAGCAGTGGGACAATGTTTAATACAGGGCTAGTAGTATTATTATTAAAAGAAAACACCTAGCCAAACTATATTAAAAGTATAAGGTTTAAGCTCGTCTTAAAAAAAATACTTATTTGTTCTAAAATAAATTGCATTTACTAGTTACAATATCAACGTTCCATCACAAGTGTCCAATCAATCACACGGCGTGCTATTTTAATATGAAATACTTAGAGATTCTCATTAATGCCTGTTATAACACGCACCGTTGAATGAAACTTGATAAGTTTGCCCGCATAATGGAAAATGTAATAAGAAATCGTAATTTATTTCTTATTGAAATGAGGATAATAGGCGCCCGAGCGCCCTAAGATGTACCGAAATTGTTCCCCGCTGAACAGGCGCGAGCACAATCACTGATATTAACATTATAATCCAATTTGCGATCCCAACCGAGGCGAAACTCATTAATGAACTTCCTGCAGTGTTGCATCTCGCGTTAGATCTGTGGAATGTCTAATTTTGCGTCTAAAATGCATTTTATATTGCGAAAGTGTCAGTCGGACGATAATAATATTTCAACTTCACATTACTGTCGCAACCAAATTGAATAAGTTTCAAAATGAAAATTAATGCAAAAGTAACGGTGAATATTAAACGTCGCACTGAGAATGTCCTGATGAAATATTTATTTATTTTGCCCTAGTAAAATACTTGAACTTGTGGCAGTCAGTGTGGAACTTGAACAATGACTAAGTGCCAATCTCTAGGACCCACTCAGCCATAAAAGCAGCCGCTGATGGTTTGTGCAAGACATATGTGTTGTTATTGAGCAGCGGTTTAAATGCTTAGCATATACCGGGTGCCCAAGAAAATGCACCTGCGCACCTGCGCACCTGCTTCCCTGGATGCAAGGGCATAATATTAATATGCTAATAAAAAAATAATTTTTGAAAAAACCATATTTGTTTCGGAGTTATAACAGTTTAAAGTTTCAATTATTATCTCAACTATTCCGCATAAAACCAGTTAGAATGGTTAAAGTAAGTCATTTTAAGGTTCACATATTTTTTAATTTCGTCATAGATTAAATCGTTAATGAAAAAATCCATGAAAACTTTTTTCACCAGCAACGAAATTTTAATAGACTTCCCTTTAAATTATGTCAGGTATTCAACAAGGTATTCAACTTTCAGCTTTCAGCAGTATACTTTATCCTTCAAGATGCATTCCCGTTATACTATAATGTATATAAGCAGCTGCGCCATTTTCTTGGACACCCGGTATATTATGTTGCAGAAAGGTGGTATTAATAACAATACTAAGTAAAAGAGTAGCAATCGCTAAATTAGTGGTGAAGTTGAACACCCCGCAGACCTTATCTATGGTTTGTGCAACACGTATGTGTTGTTGATCGGCTGCTTAAATGCTTAGGATATACAGTATGTTCCAGAAAGGCGGTATAGATAATAATATTAAGCAAAAGAAGACCAGCAATTGCAAAATTATTGATGAAGCTGTAGCAGACCTCATCTTATTTGAGTAATCAGAATTTGGAATTTTTGTGCGATCATTCGATCCTTGAAACCACTATCAAATGCAGACTCCTCAGAGTATTAGGCCCGCACTAGTCGCAATGCACGCACGGAAAGAACGCATTGAACGCAGGAACGAATTGAACTGAGTGCCAATATAAGTATGCGACTGAAGAAAGAGACGAGTGACTGGCGACAGCCACTCGTCCGCTTTCTGTGCAATTATATGAAAATTGTCGCTTCAGGGTCTCCTGTCTCGGTCGCATATCTCAAAATATACCTTATCACCTCTTTACCACACACAATAAACCCTAAATAATAAACATTGATTTATAAAAAAATCTTTTAAACAAAGAGCATTTTTCCATGTAATTTTTGTTCACTGACTGTAAGTGGATTACGATGTTAATTTTATTGATGTGA
Source organism: Laothoe populi (assembly GCA_905220505.1). Taxonomy (NCBI): domain Eukaryota; kingdom Metazoa; phylum Arthropoda; class Insecta; order Lepidoptera; family Sphingidae; genus Laothoe; species Laothoe populi. Next base: position 16,344,286 of record HG992148.1, read on the forward strand.
GGCCACCCCGAGGATAGTCGCTCAGCACTGAAGTATTAGTATGCCGATGGTGGTAAAAGATAAATTTGTTGGTGGAGCATTTAATTTATGCGATTTTCTATCCCTCGAAGTGCTACTACGATAAATTTTTATGTAAAGAACGTCGCGGTATGTTTAAAAGATATTTTAAAGTTGACGTAGTTATTTTAAATTGAATTTAAGTCTGTACGAAGTAACAAAATATAGTGGTTAACTAAATATTGTAAAATTATTAAAGATATTCTATTCAAGACACTAAATTCATGAAGCAACTACATATTCTGTTTAATTATTAAAACATTAAAAATATTTAACAAAAGACCCATAAAGCTACTGTACAAAAATAACGTAAAAAGCTCCCTCGTAGCTTCAACCTTTCAAAGGCTATATCAGCAAGAACCATGCCTGTCTGATACCCATGATCCAACGTTCGGAGCTTAAACACGTCCGCATTACTCTATGCTTTTTAAAACAACGCCAAGCCCGAAAACACTGTTTGTTCGTGTTCTTAACAGAAAAATCATGTTTACTTTGTAGCTGGAACTTTAATTGGATTGAAGTTGAAATAAGCGGTCTGTCGATACGCGATGTGAATTCAGGTCATTCAATGTACACACGTACTTGAGTTTATTTCTCTAGTCTTTAAAGTGGTTTGCTAGTTTCCCAAAGCTTCAATTGTCTGCACATTTTCAAGTAAATTGTAACCTAAATATGGCTCTTACACTATCATTAAAAATAGAATTGTAGCATTTTTATGTTAAATAGATATGTACAATTTTTAATAGACTTGCCATTTATGTGTTCTTAGATGTTATTAATACTGAATTATACCTACTTATACATAGCATTAATATAATAATACAAACATTATGTATCTAATTTAAGGGCATCACGGCTTGCAATACTAAACAAAAAAAATAAGGATAAGCATGGATATCAATAAAATAATAAGTAGGAACTAAAAAAGGACCAAAGATTAACTATAACTAATTATTATACAAGAAATAAAAAATATAAAAATTACTTGTAATAAAGTTGAATTTACAGCGCTCTAAGCACATGCCTTAGATGTATTTACTTACGTGAAAATAGATATTTTGTGAGAAAAACTAATATTAAGATTTCTTTTCAATGTTTGATAGGTTCTGGGACGCAGTAGGCGAGTCATCAGTAGTATTCTACACCAAGAAAAATATTTGTGTATCAGACAGACATTTGTTTCGGGTCTGGGTTTTGTGGTATCTCGTAGTCTATGATACCCACGATAAAGATTTCACCCAGTGTGGGGTCAAGACTATGGGTGTGTGATTGTTGGGTGTATTAATTTAATATTTAAGGCCTTTATATACTCACACAAAAATAATTTTGTTTTTTTTACACAAAATTTTCTAATACTCAACTGTATAAAATTTTAACTGATTCATTTTTAAAAAAATCAATTGTCGTGTGTTGTGAAGAATTGTAATGAAATCAAGATATATACATATGGAAGGACGCATAGTAACCATTTTCCCTTGCATAACCGCGCATCATTAGGGGAGTGCCTCTCGTAAACCACTCGTAATGGGTTTTATCTTGGTCTATAAAATTTATTTACACATCAACCAGTAATGTTGGATCTTATTCCTTCTGAACATCTTTATTCTACTATAAATAAACAGAATGTTATGTTGGTGTGACGTTGAATTTACTTAACACATCGTGAAAATAGGATTTTCATTATGTTAAAAATGACGTAAATAAATTTATGTATGCTAAAAATTTATTGCGGGCGGACGTCACAAATCGAAATTCTTACTTAGAATTCTCTTAATGTAGGTTTCCCCACGTAACTTCGAAAAGTCAGAGGTGTATGTCATTTGGGCTGATTTCACACCTGTAACTTTCGTCTTCCAATCTGAAACACTTCTAACTAGGCTATAGCTTGTGTAAAGCAAACTTGTATACATATAAGATGAAGCAAATTTGTAAATGAGCTAAAAAATATGCAAGAAAAAAAGGCAGTCATGGGGACTACCAAGAGAAGTGAAAAATAAAACTGAAATTACTGTGTTTTTTCACTTCAATGAACCTCGTTCATATAAAATTTAATTTCAATTTGTTTTTTAATACCAAATGAAATTAAACAGAAATAATGAAAATGTGGATTGACAACGGTTTTAATCTAGAATTTAAAAGTAGGGATTAAGCGACCAATTCTTAATTTTGAAAGCTTAGAGGGATCCAGAGCTTTAAATATTTAATGATGAAACTAATTTGAGCAACTCAGAAATTCTTTTAGGTAATGACTTTTAAGCGGTGCAAGTCCAGCGGGAATGGGCTGTCGGCATGTCATGTGTTCGACCTTAACCCCTAAGGTACACCATCTTTGACTTCTCAAAGTTTCTATTTTCTGTCAATTATAGTTAAATGTAAATATGAAGAAAAATTAATGACTCAGTGGCGCAGTTATAATTGCGCATGCATTAAGACTGCTGTGCTAAGGTCTCGGGTTCGATCCTGGGTCGGGTTTGTCGGTATTGTTTTTTTTCTATTTACAAGTGAGTATGGGCCCGGAGTCTAGAATTGAGCCCGGTATAGCGATAGGCTCGCCCCCTATCATATTATGGGAGCGTAATAAATTCGGTGAAGAGTGGGTGTACTGATTACACCGCTACCTACACCTTCCGGGTTTACAGGCGTAAGTATATATGTGAAGAAAAATATCGTGAGAAAATTAAATATCTGAGAATTTTAAATAAGGTTTTTGTAAAGTCTAATAACCCTTCTAAAGCCAGCGTGATGGACTAAGGCCTAACTCTCTCATTAGTAAACGAGTCCCGTGCTCAGCAGTAGGCCTGATAAAAAAGACTGTCGTTAAGTATTATGCAAAATGTATTTTAAACTACAATATTATTCATAATTATAATGATCGTTCAGATAACAAGCATATCGCTGGACGATATTATTATTTTGACCCTCTGTATTTAAGGCTAAGTGCGGGTTCATTTATTCCACACCATGCTTGTTTAATATATAACAATTTCAGAATATAAATTATATTACACCAGCCCCGTATTTAATATTGTCCCACGGCTGGACACCGGCCTCCTTTTCTCATGGAGGGGTTAGGCCTTAGTCCACCTTTCTTGCCAAATGGGGGTAGGTAGACTTCACAAACCATTGAAAATGCTATGAGAATTCTCAGAAGTTATCTCATGATGTTTTCCTTCACAGTTAAAGCAAGCAATAATTAACCATGAATACACACGTAACTATAGAAAGAGGTGTATACTATTTGGGCTGATTTAGAACCTACCACCTTTGTCTCGTACGTACAACACACAACTAGGCTATTGCTGTTATAACAAGCACGTATATAATATAATAATAATAATAATATAATATAATATAATAATATTGACTGACGGAATGCTGTGATAAATAAATTATGAAGCATCCACGACAGTGCGGCTTGTATGAAAATACGCTACTGATATATATTCACCAGTTAAAATATCAAGTGTTCTATTTGATTTAAGACGTAGACCACGTAGAAATTTTGTTTGGGTTATTTATAATTTGAGACGCGATTCAGCTCAGAAAAAATAACAGAATTCAACAATGCATTTTATTATACCATTTATCACATTTACAATGAGCAATAGAATATATCTTAGCAAACATAAATCTCTATTCAAATAAAATAAATGATTCTGCAAATATAAAAAGAGCATCGGAATTCCCGCCAATTTTCCATTGTCCCGCGCGCCACCTGGTGGTTCCCTCCATGATTCTAAGTGTAAAATTATATTATCTGTGCCAAAGTATAATATTTTATTATAATAGCGTCCGATATGAAAATAATGGCGCCACCAAGCGGAACCTATGTTAACTAACTAACACGATCTTAATAAAATTGATTTCAAATACTATTTTTTTTTAGTGCCTCGATAGGCAGACGAGCAGACGGGCCACCTGATGGTAAGTAGTCACCGCCGCCCATAGACTTCTGCAATGCCAGGGCACAGCAAAGCCGCTGCCTACCGTTAGCAAAGCCGCTGCCTACCGTTCATACTACACATCACATGCTTCTAAACTACCCAGATGCCATAAAACTGACGCAGAAATTTTAATGATGGACATAATGGATTGAGGACAAACAAAAAAAAATTAAAATACTGGTTTTTAAGTTTTTATTTTGTTTAATATATGCACGACACTGGCTGGGTTCTCTGTTGAAAACCAGCGCTGCAGTATGGGGTAGCCTGTACTGCAGCTTGAAGCTGAATAGGGACTCCCATTGTTGTTGCGAATATTATTATTATTGTAATATTTTTCTTTTTTTATATGTGTTAGTTCTTTGCGTACCAACAATAAAAACTATTATTTCTTTCAAAATTAAGTATCAAATAGCGAGAATAACCCTCGCTACTCGACACAATCATATCAGCCTGACGATAACTAGTATCAAAGTTGCCGAATTAAACCTAAAATAACACATCGTAACTATAAACACGTTTATTTCCATTTTCATTAAAAGTTCGCCGCGATCTATATCGGTACGCAGTTTCGCGGTTATTCGAAACAATACAAGAGCGCGTTCGGATACCACAATCAAAAATATCCATTGTGTTGTTTTACAACTTAACAACAGCGAATTTAATTAACAAGAACATAACGGAACGCGCGCGTCCCAATTCCCACATACAATCCGCGGATACACTTTGTGATCTTCCGATCTGTGGTCACGTCGAACCGGAATGGTTATATACAAGCCCCTCGCAGAGACGGAATGAGGGTTCATCGCTAATTACCCGCGAGAACAATTACTGGAAATGAGAAATGTGTAATACAAAGATTTTTATGGAGAATTTTTGTCGATGAATTCTTTTATATCCTATGGGATATTTTGGTTGAATAATAATGTACATACATATATACTCACGCCTGTAATCCCCGAAGGGGTAGGCATAGGTGCAACCAGTACACCCAGTTTTCGCCGAATTTATTTTGGTCCCATAATGTGATAGGGGGCGATAGGGGGGCTATCGCCATACCGGGCACAAATTCCAGACACCGGGCTAATACTGATAATTTCTGAGGCTGAGAATTTCTAGATAGAAAAACCCAATATCACTTTACCCGACCGGGGATCGAACCCGAAACCTCAGTAGAGCAGTCGTATGTAACGTATGCGCAATTATAACTGTGCCACCGAGGCAGTCCGTTCGGCAATCTGTCAGATTTTTATTACACAATAATAATATAATCGTGCTATAAAAAAAAATTATGTATATAATTAAAATTAATTATATTTAACCAATTTAAAGAGTTACCATACAGTCCTTTTATGATTAGTTTTTCAGGTTAACGTTCCGTTCATTATATAAAAGTTTATAAATTCTTTTTACCTAAATCCATATAAACTTGCGAAAGATGACAAAGATTAACAATACGTTAATATTTGTTTCGTTTGAGGTCGTTACACCCAATTAAACTTAAATTTTCCTTTACTCCACCCCTGTGGCACAATGCAGGCTGCACTCCCCACCACAGTCCCTTCAGTGCCATAACGAGTATTGTCGCGATATAAATCTTGCCACCCCGGCTGTAACGTTGCCGTTTCAGCCGCCTTTCAGGGCTCGGATAAAAGCTCTTTATTTTTTCCTCTACGAATCCCTTTTACGTCCTGTTTTGATTGGTTAGCCCTTGTGGACTCTCGATTGTAGTTTCCTATCATTTTTATATGATCGAGTTAATTAGAATCGGGGTTAGTGGAGAAAGGACTTTATTTAGTTGGTCACTTAGGTTATTTTATAATGAAGTAAGATTATGTAAGGGTACTTTAGTTGTTTATGGAAATATTGGGGGTCACTTACGAAACATTTGTGGGTAGATTGGATACTCGCTGGGGAAGCTTTGTTATAAAAAGGAAAGCATCAACGCTCGCGGGGGCAGTCTATACAAAACTAGCGGAAGTGAAGCTCGGTTTTAATCAGTGTGCGTACATTCGTTTTCAGTGTAGTTTGTGTTTAATCGATGATAGCTAATAATTATGATCATGTTTTTTCAAAGTCATTTGTCACCATTTTTTGTTCCAGGTTGCATGAAAATATGCCAAAGGAAAAAATTATAATAATATATGAAATCGTTTTCGAGTAATGAAAAAAAAAGAAAAACAAGGTGGCAATTCGTTTGCTGTGGTGCTGGTAAAAAATAAAAGTATGTCCTTTGTAAGAATTAACATTTTTATCCTGTTGCAAATTTAAATCACTACACAAATAATTATTGATAGAATTTCGTTTTCTATAATTAATTTTTTTATTCAGCTGCAAATTTCTTTTATCAATCACTACCCAGACATAATTTTTCACTATTAATCTATAATGGCGATCAAATTGTAAATCTGAGCCCGTATATTTGGAGGCATCGTGATTTCAAATTACTTATATTGCGTAATATATGTAATTAGAACCAGTATCTACTACAATTAATACTAATCCCATTTGAGATTAAGACTATTTCAATTGCACTATTCTTTTTTTAGCAGTTCGCTAGCGACAAATCTGTTTATGAAAGAGCAACACCACCTTGTTTATCAAGTACTATTATATATTTTTTCATCTTTAGTACACTAGTAGATAGGAGTGAACCATCTGTATCTAATACTAGCTATTCTGTAGCCTAAATACATTATACAAGGGGTGAAAGTTAAGTCTACTGTACCTAGTACTATTAGATATTAGCACGCCTCTTGAGGGTGAATGATTATTTAAAACAATGAGATATTGGAATCAGAAGACTTTACAAAAAGAATATTTTTCTGTATGAGGGTCAAAACTTTACTTACTTTTATCTTGAGAGTCTGTGTGGTGCAGCTGGCTGTAACGTGATGTCTCAGACACCTCAGCATCAGCGGCCTAAAAGGTAATTGAGGCAAGGTGCAGCCTTGTATATTGAGCTATATAATTGCCTACGTGATAAATAAACGTTTTAATTTCATTTCATAAACAATTTAATTTCATTAAAATTGTCTATGTCTGTCTGTCATTACAGTTGTTAGCAGATATTTCAAGCCCAACATGGCTCAGTCACGAATCTACTAATTTCCGAGTCACGGCTAGGGAGTGTGTCTATCTGTTTTCATTGATACTTAATTGATACTTCCAAGTAAATTATTAATTAAAATAAATAGCGGCTTTTAAAGCCTAAAATATTTATGAAATATAGCTTTTATTTACAATGTTAATAAATATAAGCCTTTTTTCATCTGTGACTAAAATATTATTGGACAAAAACAAATATAAAATGATGTTTTTTAATTCATGTATTTTCAGTAATTGATTTACTCATCAGTAAAATCTTCAAAGCCTTTCTATTTAAAACCGTAGCGTCTCTGGAGAGTGAAGCGTCATTCTGTCAGCCAATTCGACGGTTTTAATTGACCATAGATAATAGAGTTAGTTAGACGGTATGCCCACCTATTATGCGGTACATCTCGTCTTAATTTTAGCGTCATTCGATCCATACAAAAAACTATTGCAGCGATGGTTTTCGGCGCCCGAGATGCGTTTTTGATAGTTTTAATGTTTTTTTTTGTTATAAACACTTAAATGTAATTAAATCTGTTCCCGCTAAGATTTTCAACAAACAAGGATAGGAGCATTTTAACGCATGCCGCAAACATGCACACAGTCAGTTGTTATGGTAATAAATATATTGACATACAAATTTAATTAAGACCTTTTTGCCCTACATTAGAATTGGTCGTTTCAATCGATTAGATTTTGTATAATTTTACAATCTGTCTTACGCGTATTAAAGGCAGCATAAACCCTCTTCAGTTAACATACCTTATTTGTGTTTATTATTTATTCAACATTGTATACAAAAGTTCGAAATAATTTACAATTAGGATTTCTTACTTTTTTTTTATCCTAGCACGGCAAAGTGACCGCACTGTACCTGATGGTAAGTATTGGTCCAATTAGAGTATCGAGTAGCGAGAGACGATCTGTCCCCTGCTACTCAACACAATCATGCCGGCCTGCTTCTTCACACTACGCCATGGGCAAGAAGGTGAAGAAGCGGTCGAGGGTCTATTGTCAGAGTACTCAGAAGGCCGCAAAATGGCCAAACATAGTACCCCAACTCTAGACCCCCGAGAAAAACCGGATGTACACTGGCTGATCCCGGAACGTGACACACTTGCATGTGCCACTATGGCGGGTTTTTCACTCTGTGTACGGTGGTCGCTATCCGGGCGGATATGAATATCCTACCACCAGCAAAACTTCTCATACATTAACCTTGATGGAGACATATTTTTATAGATTGTATCGGCTTTCAGTTTCAACAGTATTGTTGTCCATACTTAAATAGTGAAATATGTCCAACTAACATGCTAACCCATAGTTAAAAATATTAAATACAACTTAATTATAAATTCCAATTAGAAAGGGTAGTTGGGGAAACACGTCTTGCATGTTGTTCCGTTTTTAAATAAACTGAGTAATAAATATGAAATTTAACGATTACATTTCCTTTATGATAAAGGGACAGATAATAAGTTCCCTAATTTGTATTTTGGACGTTTTCTTTTAAAACTATGATAAAGAAAATTAACAATAAGCAACGATAGCCTAGTTGGGTGCCGTACGGACTGCCAAGACGAAAATCGTATGTTCAAAACCCAAGTGGCATACACCTCTGACTTTTCTAAAGTTATTTGTGTATTAAATGTTAATTATCGCTTGCTTAACGGTGAAAGAAAACATCGTGAGGAAACCTGCATATCTGAGAATTCTTATACGAATTTCGAAGGTATGTGAAGTCTACCAACCCGCATTAGGCCAGCGTAGTGGACTAAGGCCTAACCCCTCTCACTACTAGAGGAGGCCCGTGCCCAGCAGTGGGACAATGTTTAATACAGGGCTAGTATTATTATTATTATATAATAACCAATAACAGAGTTTCAAAAAGTTTTGAATCAAGCAATTTCGTAATTCAAATAGGAAAGCATTTTATAGCAATCAACAAAAGGAGGCACGTTTTCTTTAAAGCAAAATAGCAATAGTAAATAAATAAATAACACCCAACAGTCACACACACATAGTCCTGATCCCCCTAAGATATGAGTTTTGTGACGTGTGAATCAAGAACTACGACGGACTACGTTCCAACAGCACCCAGACCTGAAACAAATATCTGTCTGTCACACCACCAAACATTTGACTCGGTCCGGGGGTCGAACCTACGGCCTCTCATTTCACAGCCGGCTGATATAAACTGCTACTAATTTAACTCACGAGCGTTCATACAATTTGTGAAATAGTTTACTTTGTAAATATCAATCTAAATGTAGCCTTGACAGCAACATTGATTTATTTCATTACAGAACAGAATAATTTCAGCGTATTTCATAGTAAAAATCGGTCTGCTGAAACTAAGGCCGCGATTACTATCCGGAGGCAGTCCAGGATACACAGTTCATACTTCACTAAGGTGTCTATTTTTTTTTTTTTATTCTGGCGCGGCAAAGTGACCACACTGCACCTGATGGTAAGCGCAGTGCCGTCCAGATAGAGTATCAAGTAGCAAGAGACAGTCTATCCCTCGCTACTCAACACAATCATGCCGGCCTGCTGTTTAGCTTCTTCACACTACGCCTAAAAGACCCAGGATCATAGGAAGGAGGGAACACAGTAGCTGGCAAACTGTTCCACAGCTTGATGGTGCGGCAAAAATACGAGTTTGCGAACCTCTTGGTTCGGGCCGGGGTAGTAGATACCACGAAGCTGTGGCTCCGCAATACGCGTGGTTCTGGTATGGAAGTGAGAGGATTGCTTAATTTATCAGTAGAAACATCGAGAGGAAACCTACATACCTGAGTATTCTGCATAAGAATTTTGGAGTTATGTAAAGTTTACCAACCAGTGCAATATTGATACAGCACGTAATACCTGGCTGATATACTTAGTATACTAATAACGATTATTTTTATTTACACCTTATAAACCTACCGTCACTAGTCCTTAAAAGAGTTATATATGACTTAGTACTATGTGACTGCCTCGGTGGTGTAGTTGTGGTTGCGCATGCGTTACGACTGCTATGCTGAGGTCTTGGGTTCGATACCCGGGTCGGATGGGCTGATATTGGGTTTTTCTATTTGGAAATAAATCAGCCCGAAGTCTAGAATTGTGCCCGGTATGGCGGCGGGCTCGCACCCTATCACATTATTGGACCGTAATATATTCGGCGAAAAGTGGGTGTACTGCTTAACCCCTGCCTACCCCTTCGGGGATTGCAGACGAGAGTGTATTTGTACGACGTCCTTTTGTCTACAGAATATAAAACCGCTTCGATAATTTCTTCAACACACGTTAGGGTATTTCCTATTATTAGTAATACCGAAGGTATATCGAAGATATTTAGGAGAGTAGTTGCGGGTACATTAATAATGACAACCTAAGGGGGGTGTAGTAAATGTTTAGGATAAAATGGAGTGCCTTCCGCGCTCCGGTGTTCAGTTGAGTAGAAGACGAGTCGATGGCCAGTATATTGGTGGTTTGGTGAAGTAAGTATAAGTGTAATCAGTTCAATTGGGCACGTGGTTCAGCTTAGAGGGTAATGCTGGTAGATTAATTATAAAGAGAAGCCTTAAGTAAATCCGGATATTCGGTTGTGTTAATATTAAGCACTGAAAAGTGTAACAGTGTTATGTAAATCAATCAATAAAATGGTAAACATTGTATTTGTGCGTTTTTAAATGTCATCTTGAATAGTTTTGTATGTTGCTAACCTTCGATCAACAATACAACTAGATATCGGGTCGGCGCAACAAAAAAGTCTCGGAAAATAACAGCTCACTTTCGGAGTGAGCTCTTATTGTTGTTTAGTTCGTTCCAAACAGAGCCAATGTGAACACGTTTCACAACTCCGCAGTGTGTTCAAAAGTGTGTTAAATATCTAATAATAAATAATAATACTAGCCCTGTATTAAACATTGTCCCACTGATGGGCACGGGCCTCCTCTACTAATGAGAGGGGTTAGGCCCTGGTCCACCACGCTGGCCTAATGCGGGTTGGTAGACTTCACATACCTTCGAAACTCGTATGAGAATTATCAGGTATGCCAGGTTTCCTCACGATGTTTTCCTTCACCGTTAGAGCAAGCGATAATTAACATTTTAATATACACAAAACTTTAGAAAATTCAGAGGTGTATGCCATTTGGGTTTCGAACTTACGACTTTCGTCTTCACAGTCCGTACCGCAACCAACTAGGCGATCACTGCTCTAATATCTAAAACCCAACGATAATTACGATACCTTCGTAATTAACATTGGGTTATAATAACAAGTAAACAATTTCATTTCTATTCCCACCATAACAGCTTCACACAGAATTTAATAACAAACGTAGATACGGTGTTTTTAACGAGGCCTAATTGTTAAATAAATGCCTTACACGCTTACTCCATTACACTGGGTCTAACCCGTGCAATTTTACTTTTGAACCGGACCAGCGCGGCGGCGCGGCAATTTGAGTGCTTTGACATTCATTTATCTCCATTATAGATCTGGCGTGGTATCGTCGGCCGGTTGTATGGGTCCCTCGTGTGTGCTACCCTTGCCGGGCAGACGATTTGAGCCGGATAGGACAACCCTGGACAATAACGCTCGTAAGCTATTTATGAGATATTTTTATTCACGGTTACTTCTACTTAACACGAACATTCCCCTATCCCTGTAGCATAGTTGCTGAAGCTAATGTCTCTGTTATGTTCTATATTATAACGCAATGTGTGAGTAGTATGTTTATGGACGAAGCTATTATTTTTGAGTGGCGTGTGTAATTTTATTTATCTCTTTCTTTATCTATCAACAGTGTAAAACGAAATCTCCTTTCTGTCAGCTTTTTCTACACAACGCAACGGATTCAGTTTTTTTTATCCTGCCACGGCAAAGTAACCGCACTGCACCTGATGGTAAGCTCAGTGCGGTCCGATTAGAGTATCGAGTAGCAAGAGTGAATTTTATGATTATAATAGCCCCCTCCCGCTCCCTCTCTCGCCGCCGCCCCCGCGCCACCATCCGCCATCGCCGCACCGCCATCCGCCATCACCGCACCGCCATGTACTCTTTCAAAAACATAATATAATTTTATTTATTTAAGCATAGGATCATAGTACATATAAAATACAATCAGTGACTCTCAAACTAGGCGAGCCTGTATCTTGAGCCGGAGTGGAGCAGTCTTATAAAATGATTGTGTACTTTTATTAAAAAACGATAGTACGAAACATAAAACACAATTCAATTTAAAATGACTTAAAGTAATAAAACAAGTAGTATAAAATGCTATATTTTTCAATAAAATATCTCCACTTTGTTTCTTTGATATTTACATCTTAAGTTATCTTACGGGTAGATGATGAATCGAGAATCTATGAGAGTATCTATATATTTAATTTACTTCACTTTATACTACTTATCTGTTATTTTATGTACTGAATATTTATGTACGACTAGCGGGCCTGGCAGATGTCGTCTTGGCCGGAAATGCGCCACATTAAATATGATATTTTCAAGATCACATCTTTGTCATTTCTCCCATAAATCCCAGCAAATCAAATTTGGTAACATACCGACACCAGCGCCACCCACCGGGCCTAATTGTGTTTTCGAACCATTCAGGAACCCATTGAAATATACACACAACATGTCATCCATATCGGTCTAGCCGTTTAGGACGAGTTAAATAAATATATACACCCAACAGTCTCACACATAGTTCTGACCCCACACTAGGTAAAACCTGTATCATGGGTATCTAGAACTACGAGCGACTACGGTCCCACAACAGCCAGAACCGAAACAAATATCTATCTTTTAAAGTGGTAGAGCCACGCTGAAGACATATTTGTCTACAGCATGAATGGGCCGGCTCGACCGGGGTAGTACCATTGTCTCACAGAAAACCAACGTAAAGTCACAGTTTACTGTCGCGTTTCGTATGATAATTGAGATATCCGGAGGCCCAGATTCCCCCTTCCCTTTTCCTGTCTTTTAAGGCCGACAGCGCATACATGATACTTTCGGTATTGTGGATGTTCATGGGCGATGGAGATCACTTAACATCAGGTGACCCACTGGCTCGTTTGTCGGACTATGCTATAAAAAAAAACTGTCACACAAATATTTGTCTCGGCGCGAAACACACGAACCGTAGAATTATATATATAAAGATTAGGATTATTAACACTACAAATTAGTTGTTATTTAAAAACAAATATTTGTATGCATAGTAATTCACTAACTATGTAATAAATACGAAGTAAGCTGGTCTCGTCGGTCACTTATCGTTACAAATAAATCACTGTCTAAGTGATATACAACTTTATTGCAGTTTTCTTGTGCCCTATCTCCCTCCGGGCACCTCAATTATCTAGTGCGAGTCCGAAGATATCAGTTGTCTCTCAAATGTCACTATAAATAACTAACTGTTTGTAGTTATAAATATTTAACATATTTAATATACATGTTAATGACTTGGAAGATTTTAGTACTGAACGTAGAAAAAGATACCAAAATGGTGGTTGTGGGTTGTCTTAAATGCTTGGTAGCAGTATTTTTATTTATTATTTTAATTTTTATGAAGGATGTTGAAAAAAGGTATATATTATTTGAGTTATATGAAAATAGTTTAAAATACAAATAGTTTTTATTCAACTATTTCTACATTTTGGAATACTTAAGGACATTTTATATAATACACAAAAAGGTCCAACAGTCACATGATGATGATGCTCCCGACCGATTTCAGCGACTGCATTCTACTCCTGAACATTTTGTCGTCGTTCGTGTGCTCGCATGTGACTTATGAAGCCAATCGTATCAGAGACGATCCTCGCACTTTGCGGCACGTGAGCAACACTCTCAAGATTATACATGGTCGTCGCAGGTGGTCGGGCTTTGAGATTGTCATGCCTTGCGACCAACTGTGCACGCCGTTAAGCCACAAAATCGAAGACTCTGGTTTAAACCAGAGATCTCTATTCCTATCGCTTGGCGGCTTGCTGCTCCCACTCCCAAGGCTCTATTGCGCAACTGCGCAACAGTCACAGAAATAGTCTTGACACTAAGATACGAGTCTTGTGACGACAGACTCTTGGTCTCATAACACCCAAATCCGACCATATTGAAACTGACAGTTTTGTAAAGTGAAGTAATCGCTAGTTGTTTCGTTTCGAATGCACAATATCCTTATGGGCTAGTTACATACACATCCTTCTGGCTTTAGGAGTGGAGATTACGTACCACTATGTAAAGAGCTTATTCGTGTGCAGATTTTTGGTAAAGAAAATATTTCTAGTATAAATAGACAGGTACTAATTAATAACAATACCCCTCTTGAAAAACGACAATACACGTCCAATTTATCATACTTGACGCCTTTACAAAAAACGATTGTCACGCTTCCGCGTGATGTTCTGAAATTAACCGATTTACATCGAATTGATAGTTAATTGTGCATGATAAAAAGGCGTGGAACAGTTTTCGCTCGCGCCTCTCGTCGGACATCAAATGACTGTCGCTGTAACCGAACGAAATCACTTTATTATAATCGAATTGTCTGCACTGAACCAAAATTAATTAGCTGTTATGCATTTATTGATGAGGGGATGTTGGCATTTAGCTCAATTGATGGGAGCAAAAGAGATTAAGCTTGTATAATTCGTAAATTCTATTAATAAAAAAGGCATAATTTATCAAGTACAGCTATATCGTTTAAATTACCAGATCTATGTATGTCTCTTTGTAAACTCGGTCTCGTACTAAATTTATATCAAAATATGATGTCTCGACTACTCAGTATTCATATTCACACTCCTAATTTGAGAAATGCTGGGTTCCCTATACAAACTTTTATTTCTAATTTTTCCCCCTCAAGAGGTGATTTTCTAAAAACGCTGAAACAGGTAATTCTTTGTTTATTATCAAGAGGCTACATATGATTTTTGTATCTATAACTTTGGAAATTATGTGTTCCCCACACAAAGTTTCCCTCTAGGTATTAGGTAACCCGTTTCAAGGACGGGCTTAGGCTTTCATAGTACTAAATAACAGATAGACAGCTATTATCGCATTTATTATAATTATATTACATGAAATATATGTTGTTTTGAATTCACGACAGACTAACCTTCAACTGTTTTGTTACACCAATGTAAAAGTTACAAAAAAAACCTAACAATCACATCAATGTGAAATGAAATCTACCACCTCATTCAATGATATAGGGATATTCATTTAACCTTCAAACCTTTTGTGGCTTTGACTAAAAGAGAATTCAATTATTTAACACAACCACGTTAATAATAGTAGCCCCTGTTTTAATCATTGTCCCACAGCTGGGCTAGGGAGAGGGATTAGGCCTTAGTCCACTACGCTGGCCTAATGCGGGTCGGTAGACACAACACAATCACGTTAACGTGTATATAATTATTTATACTACTAACCGAATTATAATTCACTTCTAAACATTATTATTAGGTTAATTGTTGTCCATACTATTATTTATGCATTAAGTGCTATTTAAAAGTATGGCGATAGGCTCGCCCCCTATCACATCATGGGACCGAAATTCGTCGAAAAGTGGGTGTACTAGTTACACCTCTGCCTACCCCTTCGGGGATTAAATGCGTGAGTGTATGTGTGTGTGTGCTATTTAAAAGCTTCAGTCTGTATGCTAGTGTTAACATTTCCGAATATAATTTGTATATTTGCATTTATTTTCTCGTATTTGTATCTGAATTAAAATTACGTATTATGATTGACTGTGACAATTTATTGTTTGCAATTAATGACACATGTTTCAAATATACAAGCTATTATTTGAATTGTTATTTGTTACTAAAACACAATCTTAATCCTACTAATATTATAAATATCAAAGTTTGGATGGATGGATGTTTGTTACTCAATCACGCTACAACGGCTGAACGGATCTAGTTGAAATTTAGCACAGAGATATATTATAGTCTGAAATAGCACATGGGCTACTTTTTATCCCGAAAAAATGTACAGTTCCCGTGGGATAGTTTAGTTTTTCACGGAGCAAGGGATCGACAGGTTTTTTTGCATAGTGGTAGTTTAAGGATCAGAAGATGACATAGGCCATAGGCCATAGGCTTTTTATCCCGGAAAAGTGCACACACCCTATGGGATAGCAAAATATAGGAAGGTTGAATAGCTTAAGATGCCTCCATGGATTGCATACCTTTCCTTCCAAAAATAAGAAAACTTTCGGTCTCACAACACCCAGACCCTGGACACAAATATCTGCCTGTCACACAAACATTTGTCCCGGTTTGGGAAACCCACGGCCTCTCGTTTCACAGCCGGCGCCACGGAGGCTGTCAATATCAAGTATCTTGCACGTGGTTACTAATTGGTCATTCCACCTCCTGACCTTGAATCTGTATATATAACTATGGCATCGAAATAATGTTAGTAAATTATAGTTATGCTAGCTACTCATTCGAGGATATAGACATGAGCTAATTTTATATTATTATTATTCAAAGGAGTCAACGTCTTTAGAGGTACAGTGGTATAATTAGACGCTTAATTAGTGGCGCATTTCACGCAGGCATTTTGACTGACTTGAAAGAAACTGGAACGAAAGGCGAACGTCCGTTTCCTGCGGCGTCTTGTATTGAAAACTAAGTTAATATCATGCTAAAGTAAAATATTGAGTTAGACATGTTTATGTCTATAATAACTTGTACAGGCTTTGTTTGTTAATTTATTTTTAGGATTAGAAGCAATTAGATTCAATAGACAGCAATTTAGATAGTAGTGATAATTACAGATCTTAGTAGTAAAATAAATATGAAATACATTATCAAACATCACCACTTATTAGTTTTCTTTTATGACATTGATGAGTAAAATGCATAGAATTTTGTAAAGCGTTCAATTTAACCTGCTGGATCAGCGATACTGATACAGAAAAATTTATCGGATTTTTTACTACCCAAAACTTCATTTAATGTGTAATCTGCTAATACTTTACGTAATATTCAGCGTTATGTCATTGGCTGAGCCACACCACTCGCTTAGTTGTATCTTCTACTTTTCAGCCTTTTGACGTCCACTGCTTGACATAGGCCTCCCCTAAAAATTTCCAGACCAACCAGTTAGAAGCGGGTCCTGTTAACTTACAACCTGTCTGTAGTTGTATGCTTAGGTGGTTTACTAGAATAAGTCATCTAGGCGACCAACTTACCTTTTGTCGCGTCATTTTTGGTGGGGCTATATATATCTAGCCTAGTTGGTAGTGGTACGGGCTGTCTAGACAAAAGTCGTATATTCGAAACCTGCCCAAATAGCATACAACTCTGACTTTTCTAAAGTTCCGTGTACATCCGGTGAATGAAAACATCGTATCTGAGAATTCTTATACGGATTTGGTAGACTACGTTGGTAGACTTAACATACATTATGTTAAGTCTACCAACGCGCATTAGGCCAGCGTGGTGGACTAAAGCCTAACCGCTTTCATTAGTAGAGGAGGCCCGTGCCAAGCAGTGGGACAATTTTTACAAAAAAAAATGTGATTGCCGATAACATTTCTTAAAGTACTCAACTTGCGGTTCTTTTATCGCATGCCTCTCAAATTAGCGTGCGTTTACGGCATATAATTTCTTAATTTAAACATACTACAGTTTTAGTCAGATTGAGTAGCAAGTTAATTATGAAAGGTTAAGTTACGGTTTTTTTTTTTTTTTTTTTTTTTTTTTCTTACTTTAATGAGCTTGGTCGAAATTCGACTATGCCGCTCCATAAATCCACAGCTTATATGTCATTAAGTGAGTAGAACAGATACTATGTGTATATTCTTTGCTGAAGGTCACGTCTCAAGGACTGCACTTCTGTTCAAAGCAATATTAATAGCATAGTATTTTATTTGAAATATAGCCGACTGTTACGTTCATTCATGAATGGCTCATCACTAGTCGATAGTTTTATCGTCGGTACGACATTATGCCGCCTCCCTAGTTTTTTTTGTCATAGTTGTTGTCAGCTGTGGTTGGGGATACAGACGGTCATTCAAGCAAGCAGTGAAGTGTGCTAAATAAAGTAATTGTAAAGTATTGTGAATAATCCTTTGAAATCTTTCTGAGCATTTTACAGATGTATAATTTTTTTTTTATCCTGGCACAGCAAAGTGACCACACTGCACCTGATGGTAAGCGCAATGTCGTCAAATTAGAGTAATGAGTAGCGAGAGACAATCTATCCCCCGCTACTCAACATAACCATGCCGGCCTACTCCTTCACACTACGCCAAGGGCAAGAAGGTGAAGAAGCGGTCGAAGGTCTAGGTGTCAGAGTACTCAGAAGCCCGCAAAACGGCCAAACATCGCACCCCAACTCTAGACCCCTGACAAAAACCGGCTGTACACTGGCTGATCTTGGAACGCGACACACTTGCGTGTGCCACTATGGCTGCCCGCCCAGCAGTGGGAAGTGTTAAATCCATAGTTGCTAATAAGGTTATATAATAGTAATAAAAATCTGTGACATTTTTAATGGTTTATTTGTCGTTTGTTTTAATGCATTATATATTTTAAATAAGTTTCATAACAAAAGTTTTTAAAGTAGTAAGTATAAATATTCTTATATTATCATTATAGCTGTAGGTATCATTCATCGTATAGGTATTGTGTTTATTGGTTATAATTTGGGTATGAAATTCGTATGAATAAATGCATCTTTATAAAAATTATTACAATCGCAATTATTATCTTTCTCAGCTAGAACATTATAATGGCGAGCTACCAAAGTTTCTGATTCATGTAATTCTATTTTATAGTCTATTTGTCTCTTTGTTTTTGAGAATTTCGCACAATTTCCTATTTAATTCGGTATATTGTTATAAATATTATAAGCCCGTTAAATAAATGTGGTCGAGTACTTCATGAAAGTTTCGAAGCCAGCCTATCATTTGATTCATTACAAATAATTGGCAGTTCAAATGGCATAAATTAAAACACCGTAATTGTCCCCGCTAATTATCTAAAGTAACCCAAAAGTTGGCACCATTTTTATTATATCGTATTTAAGCTTACTTCAGTTTGTGCAGTTCGCACATAAATTAATGATATCAGAAACTTTTGAACACACCTATTGCATATTTACTAAGTATAAAAATATTAATTTCAGAATATCTATATAACATAATTGTATTCAAATTATATCGATAAATTAATTTATATGAATGGCCAATAAACTTTATATAATTTGTACCCCTTCCCATCAGAGCAACTGGTTTATTGTTTATTATGTATACGCATGAAATATTCAATGTTGTAAGCATGGTAGATATGAAAATCGTTTATTTTTCCTAAATACAACTAATAAGTATGCTATAACAATGTTTATGAATAAAATTAACGAGATATTTATAATATTTGAAATTATTATTCTATATTGCTCATATTTGTACAAAGTTTTCGTCAAGTATTGGTGTTTTAATTCAGAGAAATATGTACAATTTCACACATCATATTCATTTAATAATGAATATTTTTACGAACATTACATATCACTTAACTTAGTTGAGTACCCATAGTCTCAAGGAACTAACAAACAAACCAAATCAAATATACATCTAGGTACAATACAAGGGAAAAGATAAGAAGACTCAAGTATAAACATTAATTGATGGAGTTAAGTACAAAATCGAGAATGCCTAAAATATTTTATACGCATTGATTAATATATTTACACGACTATATACAAAGCTATCACATATTATTTATATCACTATGTACATTATTGCAAATGTAATACACCTCGTCGTTGGGACGATAGCACAGTTCAGTTTTATTTATATTAAATAGCAAAGAAAATATACTCGCGATATTGTCCTTTGCGCTTAGCTTATGTTAGACGTACACTATGTGTGGTTTTTCTGGTGTTCGGTGAGGGGGAATGGTTTCATATGCGAACTGTTGGTAGATGTGCTCTTCGCTGTCCTCTTGGTAGTAGGAGCTCTTGTCGGCACTATGCCACGGAGGGTTCAGGGAATGGAAATTATTGGTCACTGACGAACCGATCATAAGATATCGATCCACGTCGCGTTTGTTCTCCTGTTCTCTACTGCGAGTTGCGTACCCCAACCCGTTTCCTAATTTGGAAACATCACCGTTCATCATAACACTCGTCATGATCTGTTTCGATTTATCACCTTTACACTTTTTCAAAGGTCCCATGAAATATAAAACACCTCCAACAACGCTTATAACGATACTCACAGTCAGCACCACAACTGCCACTATCACCCATCCACTTGAGCACCCAAATTCAGACTCTGCGATCTGAACGAACAATACG
Organism: Laothoe populi; assembly: GCA_905220505.1. Lineage (NCBI taxonomy): Eukaryota > Metazoa > Arthropoda > Insecta > Lepidoptera > Sphingidae > Laothoe > Laothoe populi. The sequence goes on from HG992148.1 coordinate 16,364,698, forward strand.
CCTTTCAAATGCAAAGGCGACGCACATTTCATGTCCTCGTAATCTATTTTAAGAATAGTGCTTGCGTTATTAGGTATCTTGCTAGTAATCTCACTGTCCTTGCCAAGTTTCCACAGCCAAAGCAATGAACAATTGCAAACGAATGGATTGCCAGAAATTTCCAACTCCTGCAATCTGTCTATTGGAAAATGTGAAGCCTCCAGTGTCTCCAAAGCATTGTTTTTTATGTAAATGTGTGTCAATTTTGGATTACCGTGAAATAATCTCGATGGAACTTCTCCAACTTTAACATTCTCGTTCATCCATACTTTTTGTAGATTTATGTTATCAACAAAAGCCCTTGAATCGATTTTTTCAAGCTCGTAGAGTCGGCTTAAGTGTAAATGCTTTAAAAGGAAAAGACTTTGAAAAGAAAGCGACGTGATGTTTTGGAAAAAGTTTCCACTTAGATATAAATGGGATAAGTTTGATAGTTTGGAAAGAGCGGATGTCGGGATCGAAGTCATGTTATTATCACTAAGGTCCAAATGACGCAATGAAGGCAAATTGTGGAGCCCTAATTGATCAACACTCTCAATTATATTATTGTTCAAGTCTAAATGTTTGAGCTCTTTTAGGTAGGGTATACCGTGTCTTGTTATTTGCTGTATCAAATTATCTGAGAGGTCTAAAAACTCCAATTGGATAATGAATGCAAAATTATCAGACGGTACGTCCAAAATAGAATTGTTCTTAAGAGACAACGTGCTCAATGACGACAGCGGCTCAAAAGTATTCGGTTCGAACGTTACCAGTTTATTATTTGATAAATCAAGTCTCTCAAGCTTGGTCAAATCTTTGAATGTCTGGACGTTTATGTCAGAGATCTCATTGTCTGACAGGTTTAAATCGACGAGACTCTTCAGGCCGACGAACGTGTCTTTATCTAAATGTTTTAGATAATTGTGACTCAAATTCAGATGAATCATCTCGATGTTGTTCTCAAAGTTTTTACTACCTAAATCCAGTATTTTGTTGTAGGAGATATCGAGAACGGTGAGCTGCGTGTAGAAACCAAAGGTGTAGAGAAGATTGTCGATGGCATTGTGTGTGAGGTTGATGTGGGTTGCTTCTGGGTTCAGTTGGATGGGGACGATCTCGAGGCTGGCGTAAGCGCAGGAGGCGGCGCGTAGGGCGTCGTCGCATGCGCAGCGCGCGGGGCAGAGTGTGCGGGCCGCCGTGCCCCATGCCCACGCCATTACCACCACCCACCAGCGCCACTTCACTACGCGGGAGCCCATAACATCTCATGTATGAGCCACAGGAGACCTGAAAATAAAGAAACAGCATATTAATCCATAATTTCCTTTTTAAAAAAAACAGAGACTAAAACAAAAAAAACTGAACGAAAGTCCTCAAAATGCAATGATTAAAGTAAGGTTAATAAAATTAAAGACTTCTTAAACAAATAAGGAATATTTCTTGAATATTACAACTAAAGTATTACATAGTTCCATGATAGCTCGTGGAATTTAACGTGATTTCTAAATCCCTTCTCTTAATAATGGCATTATAAAGAACGGCAATGCTATACACGTGTTTAAATCTGCAAACTTACATATAATACCAAAGCCACATTTCAACGAAAGCCAAATGGACTGAAAATAATAATCAAACAGTATCGTTGAATGCCCAAAAGTTCAAACAAAATTTGGAGTAATTTTAACAAGATAAATTATACAAATCCCACAATGGGAGCAGTCTGTTTACAAACATATTCTTATTCACAGTAAAAAGAGAATCACATCTTAGTAAATGAGATTCGGTTTATTTTTCGCGTAATTTATTGTTATCATAAAATCCAAGTGTTCCCTTAGGGTGTGTCGCGCGTCTGCCAGAGAGAGGAAAGTAAAAGTATACAACATTATCGCTCGACAAAATCTTAATATAATTTCTGTAAAAAACTGCAGATAGCAAATGTGCTTCGCCGCAATTTGTTAGGGGGATGGAATTGTTTGATCCAAATTAGGTCGATAAGGAACGTGCCGGGCGGTGGAATGGTGGTTGTGCTCACAAAAACTTTTTTTATTATCATTTGTACATATTCCGTGCTCTTTTTTGCTTATTTTAATACATAAAAACTACTGTGTTCGTACCCACTAATCTCCTAAACTACTTAACAGATTTCAATGAACTTATGTGTATATGTAAATTTGCTTACAGTTTGAGTCAGTGAACTAGATAGATGGTGGTATTGTCGAGTTCCTGTATATCTGATAATTTGTAATAAGAATTTGAAGGTATGTGAAGTCTACCAACCCGCATGAAGCCAGCGTTAACGGGCTGTAGTGTAGCCATGTTCAGTGAGACAGTATATGTATGTATGTATAATATATAAAATAAATTATAATATATATATATATACATACACTATACTGACATGACTGCCTCGGTGGCGTAGTTGTTATTACGCATGCGTTACGACTGCTGTGCTAAAGTCTCAGGTTCTATCCCCGGGTCGAGTAAAGTGATATTGGGTTTTTATCTAGAAATTCTCAGTATCAGCTCGGAGTCTGGAATCTGTGCCCGGTATGGCCATAGGCTCGCCCCCTATCAGATTATGGGACCGAATTCGACGAAAAGTGGGTGTACTGTTTACATCTCTGTCTAACCCCTTTGGGGATTACAGGCATGAGTGTATATGTATATGTCTGTACATACTCTATATGCGCTCACGATTGACACTTGATGCGACTATTGGAAGTCTGCCTTTAGACAGCACGTTTGTGAAGGTAATATGTTTTTCCGTGGCCGCTAGCTGTCTCAAGAGGCATATTGCACTTTATCTTTAGCTTAGATTCAAGACAAACGAGCCCTGTAAACGGTAAACTAGCGGTAGCCCGCGCCGCTAATCCGCCCGGGCTTTCTCGACAATATCGCCCAAAATGCTCAACGATTTAACAAAGGATCGTTCGGTAGGTACTTTAAATTAAATGTTCGGCTTTACAATTCGACGGAATGTATAATGAATAGCACCGTAACATCTGTTAACGAAGGCGAACGATCTAGAAAGTTTCACGCGCGGGAATAACTAATTGCGAAGGTTGGAATTCAATTTATGGCTTCTAGTACGCCTCTCGGGAGATCACGCCATGCTAAAGTATTAATAATGCAAAACAGTGTCACGGAAAGTTTTTGATTCGAAATGCAAATTGAATTAGGAAACAAAGTTGTGTGTTGAGCTTGTCCCGCTGCTTTGTCATTGTCGGTTATGCTAAATGATTAATAACAATAATTGGAAATTCTGATCAGTCAAAACCAAACAGTAATAGTCCAACAACTTACTCACATTACACATATACTATATTGACAATCTAATACTACCTTGTTAGCACTAAAGCAATGTAAAGCAGTTATAGCCTAGTTGGAAAGGGTACTGCCAGACAGAAGTTGCGAGTTCGCAAACAACCTACAGTTACATGTGTGTTCGTTGTTAATTATCGCTTGCATGTAACGGTGTCAGATCCCAGATAATTCTAAATAAGAATTTTGAAGGTGTGTAGCGTATTGGTCTAAGACCTAACCTAAGACCTAAGTGTTCAGGAGAATGACAGTGTATAACATGATACTGTGAATGATGGAATGGAACAGATTACGACAGCTGCAGACACCATGAAATGTGTTCAATTTCTTGAAATTGAAAAAAGACAAATTCCAACCGCTGAAGCTTTAAATCATACGGAACATGTGTCTTCAATTTTTGGTATTCTTAACACAACTTTTGTATTATATTAAGTGAACGTTAGACATGAGAAGACTTCTCTCCCCCAGTAACCAGATATGAGCCGAGTCGAATGGATTACCCGAACCCGCCTGAATTACAGAAACCATACAGATGTATATTCGATACACATCACAGATCACAGTATTAGGAGGGATTAATTCTGTTGGTATTTCAAATGAACCCACTATGAACTGGAAAGGTTGCATTTTAATGAGATCAACCCCAGGTTTGTGTTTTACACTTATTCAGATTCATTTATTTGCATACGATGGTCGTAAAATTTTAAAGGTTTTCTTTCTTCTGTGCCAAGGCTAGGCTTACGGTCGTATTATGTATAAGAGAAATAATGTACCTAGAAGTAGAATAATAAGTACTTATAGAAAATATAATAAAGACTATCTGCATAGTCACTAAATAGTATAAAACAAAGTCGCTGTCGCTGTCCGTCCCTATGTATGCTTAAATCTTCAAAACTACGCAACGGATTTTACAGCGCTTTTTTTAAAAGATAGATTGATTCAAGAGGAAGGTTTATATGTATGATACATGCATAATATTGATTGATTGTATACTATTTCTTACAAAAAATAACCTCCACGCGGGCGGAGCCGCGAGCAACATCTAGTTAAGTATAAAATCATATTTCGGACCACAGCTAATTATATTCGTATCATTAAAATTAAAACGCAACGTCAATAGGATAAACTTCAAACAGGTATTTCAGTTTGAAAACGTTGTAGAACATTCTATTTAGATCTAAACTGAGCAAATAACTTGTGAAACGTTAAAGCCGTACCGTGAACAGCGAATTTAAACTTTACAGAGGCATGTTGGAGTGAGTTAATAACAGTGAGATTTATGGTACGTATGCAATCGTTTAAATTCGGAAAAAGTGAAAGTTGGTAACACTGTTTCCGAACCGAAACTGCACCGATCTTTTCTCTTTTAATTTCCTGTCCACCAGAGTGCGCTCCCGTCGTGAATTTCGCTTTCGTCGGTTTCGTTAACTTGTATAGGCCTTTGTTGGTGCCTATTGAACTTTTCCATTACCAACGTTATCGATTGCAGCCGCTAAATTTGTTGAAAAATTTCTGTCGTTGATATCCAATGAACGCGCTCATTTTCCTTTTACAAAAAGAATGTGTTTTCGAGTTACTTTATTCACGGCTTTGAAAAATGAATATTTCCTTCTGGACATTTCAAATTCCGAATTTTTGTACTTATTTCAACGATCAGATTTTAAAGAAACTTAAGATGGATTAACAAATTAGGTACTTTGTCGTTAAAACTGTTATAATAATTTCATGATCTTAATGTGGATATTTTAAATCACGATTGAATAACAAGAATAACGTTGGCTTACGTACGACCACATTAATGTTACCAAGGAAAGCGTGAGCGAACAGCGTGACTTATGAATGCAGGTCCTACACGTTATGCCATTTATTACTTTTAATTTCACAGTCACGTATGTACAACGTCATTACTAAGCACATTGATATTATAATATCCTTAAGCCTTAATTATATCCTTGTAAGTATCTAATTGGCGTTATTTTTGTTACTTCCCGTCACAGCACGTATCCTGAGTATTAGTTTTACATTTGGAGAGCATTCACCCGACTGAGCTTAGTTAAATCGTCGTGGAACTTCAGAAACCCGAACTTGGCGACCTTTCTAATTAGACTATAACATCTAAACACCGTTTAGGACGCGAAGGGTTGTTCGTAATTTATTGTACAGTTTCTGCACGCTCAGGAAATTCAATATCAAGGGGTCCACAATCTCCGGCATTAACGGCGATACGTCATCAACAATTGAAATTATTACCAACCGCCATCTTAGTTGTGAATAAGACGATCAGTATCGGTATCCTATTTTATTAACCGACTTCAAAAAAGGAGGAGGTTAACAATTCGTCGGTTTTTTTGTATTTTCCCCGGTTACTCGAAAACGCCTGGACCGATTCGAGAAATTCTTTTTTTGTTTAAAAGGGTATACTTCCTACGTGGTCCTATTGGCACCAAGTAAGGATCTGATGATGGGATCTCAGAAAAATCGAGGGCAACCATCAAATTTTATAGTGACGTATAATTTATTTTTATTGTAGTCGGTGTACTTTTTATGAATTAAAAAACTTTTTCGAGTAATACAACTTGAGGTTAGCACAAAGCGCAGGGTGGGGAGACAATAAAACCACTGTAAAACTCGGCTAACCACTCTCGCACACCCCAAGAAAACAATTCAGTCCTATTCGCTTTTATAAGTTGCTTAAGCCGTGAGCTGCCGTTTTTAAAATAGTTTCGCCGACATAAGCCCTTTAAAACTTTGCTGCCAGCATTGAAATACGTTAGCTCAGTGTAGGTTTAATAAAATTGTTTTGTGTGGAACATTCAGGAAGCGTTTGTTGAAGTGTATACGTGCTTCTGACTATAGATAGCTAAGTGTCGGCAAGCAGTAACGGGCATAATGAGAAAACTTGGACAGAACAGAATGCTACTTCACTAAGAGAGCAAAAATGGAGCTAAACGACTATTCTGTTTGTTGTGATCACAGCTTCAAGGTTGATCGTTGTATTACTTTAGACTACATTACCGATTATTACACACTAATAAAAGTTTTTGAATGCTGCTTTTTCGATTAATATAAGGGGTTTATCAGAAAACTTTGGGATGTTTATAGTATATGTAATATGCCCAATTTGATTGATAATACGCCTTTAACACCAGATCAAGACTATACAATCAGACTTTTTTACGTTATCTATATAAATAAAAAAGAAAACATGTCGGGAAAGGCATCACGCGAGAAGGGCTGGTCAAATATTTTTTAAATGTTTGTTATGGTCCGAATAAGGTTTATAAATATAAAAATATTGATTGCCCGGAAAATTCGCGATAAATTAAATGGCTTTTTTGTAGTATTTCAGTCACTGACGGTACCGATAAACTTAATCACACGTGCGAAACTGCAGACAGAAGCTAACTGATATAAATGTTGTCATTTGTGTCTACAACTATTCCTTATGTACACAAACTGCCCTCCCCTTTTTCTTTTCCCTTTTCAAACTTTTCCATTCCATGGTTGTCTTGAAAAGATCGCCGAGAGCGATAAGACCGCCAATTGTTCTTTAAATCATTTTTCATCTCCTATTTTTCATGTATTTTAGTGTACAATAAAGAGTAAAATAAGTTTAATGTTGCCCTAAATGCTAATTTGAATTGCTTTCATTTGAATTATACAAGAAGTAATTAGAGAGTTCGAACGCGTGCTTGATTTCTTCAATACTAATACGAAAGGGTAGCCATCGTTTATGTATTAAACAAATATAATAGTGACTCATATGACCACAATTCCAGACGGAATGAAGATTTTCATTCGATTAAATTCAATCAACTTAGTTGCCATTTTATCAAGGAAACAGAAAGTCCGTTTAACATACAATGACAATGTAACTTTCAACATGCACCACGTACTTCCTGCAAGCGAGATAGATAGATAATCGATAGATAGGCGCAGTTGTAATTGCTCATAACGACTGCTGTGCTGAGGTCTCGGGTTGGATCCCCAAGTCGTTAAAAGTGATATTGGGTTTTTCTATTAAGAAATACTCAGTATCAATCCGGAGTCTGGAATTGTGCCCGGTATAGCGATAGGCTCGCCGCCTATCATATTGTGGGACCGTAACAAAGTCAGTGAAAAATGGGTGTACTGGTTACACCTCTGCCTACCTGGTGAGTGTATGTATATGTAAATAGTAGCCGTGCGTGTGGTATGTTCCAAACCCAAATGGCTCTAACTTTTCTAAAAGTTACGTGTGTATTAAATGTTCATATTCGCTTGTTTTAACGGTTAAGGAAAACATCGTGAAGAAACCTGCATACCCGAGAATTTCGAAGGTATGTGAAGACTACCAACCTGCATTAGGCCAGCGTGTTAGACTTAGGCCTAACATCTCTCATTAGTGTTAGGAACCTCAACAAAACTATGCAAAATGGATATTTAAAAGGCACAAATACAATATTTATAATTTATTAATTGATTTACACGACACTGTTACACATCTCAGTGCTTAATATCAACACACACGCATGTCAGGATTCACTTAAGGCTTCTCTTTATATATGTGTATCTACCAGCATTACCCTTTTAAACTGAACAACGCCATTGAATTGATTACCATTTACACTTACTACACCGAACCACGAATATACTGGCTATCGTCTCGTCTTCCACTCAACTAAACTAAACTGAACTGAACACCGGAGCGCGGAAGGCACTCTGTTTTATATTAAACATTTACTACTCCCACTTTGTTTGTCATAAAAACTACCCCCAGTCTCCTAAATACCTCAGTTATACCTTCGGTATTTCTAATAAAAGGAACTATCCTAATATTAGTAGAGGAGGCCCGTGCCCAGCAGTCGGACAACGTTTAATACAGGGCTAGTATTATTATTTTATATAGTAGCCGTGCAACTGCAGAAAACATTAAGGTGTTGGAGGAAACTTTTAATTTGATCTTTGGAATTTAAACGTTGACGTAAAGTTTGGCGAGGCGTGTTTCAGTGAGCTTGTGTCTAGAGTTCTTGTTACACCCTACATTGTAAACAAGTCTTGAATTTCAAATTGTATTTGGACAAAAAACAGAAACGTGACAAACAAGTTGGAAAGTTTTGTATATTGAATTTTAAACGGGAATAATGAAATGGTGTTGTATTGTTTTCTCGAACTTGTTATAAGTTGCAGATGTCTTATGAATTTGTATTTGCAAAATAACCACAAAACTACAATAAGTTCGTATTATTTTAAGAGCGAGCTTAGTTGAATTGACGACCAGCAACCGACATACGCTACGATTCAAACTTATATAGTAAATATGTTGAAGAAAACTTGCTAGTTGAAGACTATTTTTTTTAAACAAGTACTAACTTGTTTAATTGAAAAACATTTAGTGACTTCTTATAATTTATAAATAAAATAAATTCAAAATACAAGCAAATTAACTTCTCATATTTTTGATTCAACATAAGTCTCCATTATAAACGACGTTACCAAACAAATTTTAATATCACTAAAGGCCGCACACCTACCAATAGTTGCACGCGCCGTCTCTATTGATTTTGCAATCAAAGCCCTGAAGTTGGGCACTTCCTAATGATTATAACCAGACTAATAATTTATAACCGATAACACTGTTTCAACAACTCGAATTCATCGGTCCGTGTTCAACTGTTCGTAGAACGCATCCGCCAATGTGGACTCTAACTATAACTAGTTTTTATGTACGCACATAGTTCCAGTCGCTAACTACTTTCCAACTAGGATTTCCTGCCATGTAAAAACTAGAACACAACCTACCTGCAACATGTGAGACAAAAACTAAAATATTTCATTACATCAAGAAATAAACTCTGTCGTGTGCCTTCTGTATTCCTTCTATATTATTCTTTAATGTCTCAAGATAATCAGAGGACGGAGAAACGTCACGTCGTTACGCTTACAATGCAAAACGCTGCCACAAAATATCTCACACGCGGCTCGCCGCGGCAGGAATAAAAAAGGAACTTTAGCGAACAAAACGTGTACACAATCCCATTTTCTCTTTCAGCAACGGAGCGAGTCTTAGTGAATCAAGCTTCTGTATGGACGCCTTTATAAACGCAATAATGAGAAGTGCTAAGGCGTTATTCAGACGTGCAGCCTAACGAGAGACGCTGATGAATCGCCCATGAGGCGAGCACAAAACTTGCCACTTGGCGCTGTAATGGCTAGGCGCGCCGGCCGCCGTACGCGCCTCGTCGCCTCGCCAAAGGGCTTTTAGCAAGCACCAACTTGCTTTCGCTTTGACTTCATCGCTAAGCGAGGATTAGGCGCGCCTCGACCCGATTGGATGTAGCCGCAGATGAATAGTCAATGATTTTAGGGCGAGCAATCGAGTAACGGTTGAATCACAAGTTTATATTTGTGTTAACTTTTAAAGTTCCAAGCTTTTAGCAGTTATTAATAAATCTAACTAATAATTTGACATTAAACAACATAGTGATAGTGATTACAACTATAAGTTATGTAATAAAATAGAATGAATATGAATAAGCATGAATATTTCGTCCAAGTTTAAGATGAGAAGTTTGGATCAGTTCATACCATACATTCACAATGCTCAGAATATACGTTTTGTGGCACACGCTTCGAAACTTCAGATTAACCACAGCGAGAATCTATGAATTGTTTGACTGTTATTAAAATGTTCCCATTGAGAAACTGGGTCTACAATTTTAAACTTAGCCTTTAAATTATCATTAGTTGTTTAACGCTGATGAGTGTAAAAAGCTGTCTTATTTAAGGAAACAGTGGGCATCTGCAAACGACCTGCTTAGGGGGATCTGGCGGATCAGCGCTAAACCCGCAAAATGGCTTCAGCCTAAATGAAGAAGCGTCTCGGCACTCATCTAAAGCATACTGCGAAATTAGTCAATCCTATCGCACCATCTCGAACGGAGTCGGTGAGGCTGAATAATGAAATAGCTCGTTGAGACGGCGGATCGGCGCTATCGACACTTGGCGGCCATTGGAACGCGATCGCATCCACCGAGCAGTGGCGAAAATCCAGTGGATTCCGTGTGAGATATCTGCTCCTTTTAGGGTTATTAAATGGAGTGGGTTTTAGGGAAATGAGTTGGGGTATAAATCTGCCTCCTCTGTATGTGTGGAATCTGTATTTTCCGGTAGCTAAATAAAAGATACCCATAAAATAAATTAGAACGGCTCATACATTGTCTTCATCGGGCGGCGTAAAAGCATTCCTAGAGATAAAATCTGCGCTACTATAGTCGGAATGCCAATAAGAAAGACGAAAGGACTGTTATCGTTTTGTCGATTTTATAAAGATGTTTGTGTAAATTGAAACACGTTTTTGTAGTGTCATCTAACAAATTGAGGTTTAAATTAAAATAGTATAATAAAGAAACGGATTTAGCAACACGATGCTTTAGTGAACACAAGATTTCACAGTGTCTTTTTTTTCGTTTAATGTGCAATATCATGCTATTTTTTGCTCGCAGCTCCGCCCACATTGAGGATTCTTGTATTATTTAGCTCCTCGCTACCTTATGACTGGTCATTTTTAGCAGATATGTTTACTACGGGATCACTTTAGATACACATAGTTTAATATAATATGAAACTTATGTTGTCATCCGTTCAAACGTTTCAACAAAGTTTTATAGATTATGTATGACCAGTAAATTGATATTCTTTAAAAAAATGTTATGTATAAAGGAAAAAACACAAAAAAATAAATAAAACACTGTATACGTATTTTTTTTTCATTAACCATTATTGTGTTTACTTCATCCGTCTATGCGATTTGAAGCTATAAAACACTGGCAAAATAAAAATATACAGTGGATGCATACCTTTATAACAACTCTGTGCAATTTCGATCTGAACCCATGGTTACATTTTCAATACAGTAAAAACCAAAACAGACTTATGGAAACGTAACAAAAGTGAACACACCTAACAACGACCACAGTTTTCATACAAAATCATTCCTTTCCCTCAGTTTTATTAAAGGTGAATACAGAACGCAAGCTGATACTGCCAGTGGCGCACCAGCATAAGCTTACCCAAGACCCCACAAGCGTAACTTGCAACAAAATCCCACGTTCCCGGCTTCCATTCCATATTGCTGTGTACCAGGGATTCCCTTTAACGTATTCCGCGTTCGCAATAGAGCCGGCGGGTTAGGGCGCGGTGGCAATGGTAATGCATTTTATGAATGAATGAACGAGTGAATGGATTTCACTTCCAACTAACCATTCGTTTGAGCAAACGTCCACGAACCTGTGTGATATGTTTTCGAAACGTGGATTCTCATTTAGTTCACACGATAAAACCCAAATAGTTTTATTAAAGGAGTGCGATAAAGATATTGTCTGAAGGCGCGGGATGCACTCGTCCTATTTTATTTTATGGTATACATTTTAGGACCCCAGCGAATGTTGAGATAAGGGTCGTATAAAAGCGTGATTTTCTGAATAATCTCAAAGATGGACGGACTACTTTTCGCTAGCTTTAACACAATTTTGATTAAAATTTTACATCGTGCTCTCGAATTTTTATTACCTGATTACTCGAGTTCATTACGCTGCTCAAAGTGGCTCTATGCTGAATTGTATATATAGAAAAAAAACAAAATAATTTTCGGGATTCGTCAAGTTAAGGTTAGTGTGTAGTTACGACACGTTGCAAATGGCTGTCGTCACTCAAAGGCCAGATGAGTTGATTGATTCGATTTTCTCATTGGCCGCTGTGATTGCGATTGCAACAAGATTGAAACTTTTTTCTATCCTTAATTTAATTAAAGAGTGACCGTAGCCTTTATATGTGAAAAAGAAAAAGATTGCTAGAAAATCTCTTTCACAGAAACCCTTCCAGTAGAAACTAATAAATGTATCTCTAAATCTATACGTAATTTATATTTCAAGGAGCACTTTGTATCGATACGAAACATGTCAACCCATGACGATAGACAAATAGAAAATACATTACAGATAGGTACTTATATAAATACAAAGTAAAAGTATTTGACTTATACTGCCTCGGTGGCGCAGTTGTAATAGGCATGCGTTACAAGTGCTGGGCTGAGGTCTCGGGTTCGATCCCCGGGTCGGGTACAGTGATATTGGAATTTTCTTTTCAGAAATACTTAGCACGGAGCCAGGAATTGAGCCCGGCATATTATGGCACCTTAATAAGTTCGGCGAAGTGAGTGTACTGGTTACACCTCTGCCTACACCTTCAGGGATTACAGGTGTTAGTGTATATGACTTATAAAATGAATGATAAAAAAAATACTCTTTACTGTCATTATAATATAAATATTTTTTATTAATTTACATTATTTTTACAATGACATTATTTAACTATATTAATATGGACAGTATTATAAATTATAATCAATAATATGCAGTAAATGAAGAGATTACACAAGAGACCGGCACTCCAATTGAGGTAAGTGATCACTTCAAAACGTACTTACTCATAAATATCTAATAACTGAGTTATCTACAACATATCTTAGCGGATGACAGCCATTTCCTCCCGATCCAGTTAGTGTAAGAGCGAAAGGCGAGACATTGATATAGGGCATTAGAAATTCGAAAAAAATACATCCTGAAGCATTTTACTTTGTGCAATCGAAAATATAATAGAAATGAATATCTGTACTATAATAAAGCTGAAAAGACACTTGTCTTTCTGTACTGTGTTTTGCAAAATGTTGGTTGTAACGAAATATATATTGTATATTATCGAAATAGAACCCAAAAGAATTGTTATTGGAAATATTATCTGTCTGTCAAGGCATCACGTCCAAAGTACTGTGTTACGACAAAAGAATCTACTATAAAATATCATATAATGTATCTCGAGGTAACATTTAGTCTTTATTTCAATTAAATCGGTGCATTCAATCAATAGTTATACCTGTTTGAACGAATATATGTATTATGCAAAGAGTAGCTGTGAGAGATGAAATGCTTTTATAAATAGTATAAGGTAACGGGCAGAGCCGTAGGCAACAGCTAGTTATTAACATGTCTATAACAAACATTCTAAATTGATAGCAAACAATAAAAAATAGAGTTAAATGGAGATATTATACATGTGAACTACATTTGAAAGCCAAGTTTATTTTGGTAGTTTTACAACACCAAAGTAAAAGTAGGCTACATAATATATAATAATAATAATAAATAAAAATAATAAATAAAATAATAATAATAATAACCGTCGGCTGGTGTCACATCACAAAAATAAATTAAAATTGTCTAACGGGCCTCTACGTGTTGGCTTCGGCCCCACGCACGCCTTCCAAATGTCCGGGACTCTATAGTCCCGTGATTACGGTGTGACAAACATAATAATAATAATATAATAATAATAATATAATAAAATAATAATATATAATATATATCTGTAATATTGTAGCCCTCAGCCCGCACGCCAGTTGATTTCCTACTGAAACACTTCCATCGCAGTAAAAAGCCTGTAGCTTTCAATATTTACGCGTTAATAAAAGATTTTTTAGAGTAAGTATTTTCTGAGATAACATAAAAACATTATCACATTAATGTATATAAATCATTCAGCACAAATTGTAGCCAATTTCTTGCAGATAGGCTACACACAAAGACAATATTATAATATTAATTATTTACATTCCAGAGTGCAATACAATTTAACATTCAATGTTGATTTTCACGGGTTGTTGGCTAATTTTGTCATTCAACATCTACAAATTACTGCAAGCCTAATGGATTTCTACAACACACGTATGTAATGAATACTCATAGCATAATGCCTTAATTGCGCAAATAAAGTAAAAGTGACATATAAATTGCCGTAACTGAGACAAATTTAATAACATATATTTAAATAGCAGGCTGGCATGATTATGTTGAGTAGCGAGGGATAGATTGTCTCTCGCTACTTGATACACGAACTAGGCGGCACTGAAACCAAGTCGTCTCTTTGCCGTGCTAGAATAAAAAATAATGCCTAGAAACTTATTTTAATATATTTGCAGTGCAGTACAAAGACTCAAAAACACAAAAGGTGTTTCAAAAAATCTTCTCAACGACCTGATTATACTTAATCGGAATCTACAACTCTAATTAGACAATTGTATAATTCATGCCAAAAACAAACTCTATCAATAGCATAATACCAAAAAGCCCAATAAATCGCCATAAAACTGCCAATATCGCGTGTAATTTATTCCGATTCATTCATGTATTTGAGCGACAAATAATGTAGTGTTACGAACACTTTCCGATTCACTTTATTAAACACTAGCTGTTGTTCGCGGCTCCGCCTGCGTAGAGGTTATATTCGGGAGCAGAAGTATACAATCCAAGAAGTAATCTTCTGCACTGAGGCATCTGTAGCGATTGTCCAGCCTCTCAGGTGTTGTGCCTGAATCTTGAGATTGCATCTAAAGAATACCCCATAAGTTTAACCTCACTTTGCCCCTTTTAGGGATGATTTTTCAAAAACATTAAAACACGTATTTCTTTATTTCCTACCAAAAGCCTAAATATGAATTAACAGATCCCTAAGTCGAGGAATTATGGATTTTCCATGCAAATTTTGAACTCCTATTTGACCCCTTTCAAGGTTGTTTTTTGAGAAAAAAGATAGCCTATGTCCTTCTCCAGGATATAATCTATTCCCTTACTAAATTTCATTACAATCCGTTCAGCCGTTTAGGCGTGAAGAGGTAACAAACAAACAAACAAACAGAGTTACTTTCGCATTTATAGTATTAGTATGGATTCCTGTTACAAAGTCTAACAAATTGACGTGACTGGTAGCCGTAAAACTGAACCGATCGGACGCAGATCACATCGTTCAAAATCAAAACATTGTTCCCATGAAGTAAACGTTACAACTCCCACGAAATGTGCCTACCTCAGAGGCGGCACTGATCTATATTACCCAACGGTATCGTATGACATTTTTGTCGTACGAAAATATACTTCTTCCTATAGACCGTAAAACCACAGCATTTACGGTCCAGTCGATACTTTAAAACGGTGAAAAAAATACTAAAAATAAATGTTTGAACGATGCCATTTAAAGCATAGACGGGATGAGTTGAAGAATTTGAGGAAAGTGCTATTTTGGGTTATAGTGAAATGGGCTAATGATGATAGAGAAGTTTGTTTTAATGAAAATATGGAATTGGCTAGAGAGTTTATAATAACGACATTCCTTATAATAGTTTTATTAACACAATATCGAAAAGACTGAAGTATGGGCGAACTATACTAGTTCATATTTTCAAATGGCTAAACGTATTATAAATAAATAAATAAATACACTCAACAGTCACACACATAGTCCTGATCCCACACTAGTTAAAATCTGTATCGTGGGTATCCAGAACTGCGAGGGACTACGGTGCCACAATACCCAGATTCGATACAAATATCTGACTGTCACACAAACATTTGTCTCGGTACGGGAATCAAACCCACGGCCTCTCGTTTCACTGCCGGCTACTCGTCCGATGTGCCACGGAGGCTTTTAAATAAAGTAATAAATAAAAATAAAATGAAGTAATAAGTCGTTTTTTAATAACAACAATTAATTAAACACTAAATTACTAATAGAGTATTTTTTTTTGTGTGGGAACTAAAAACTACACCAATATCCACACAGTATTGTAAATTAATCTAACGTTAAACGCTGCGGTACAAAAAACCACGATCACTTCGTTCGTTCGTATCAAATGTAGATTGACCAAAATTCAAAAAGTTCTCACCGTTTCGCTTCGCTGGCCGTCAACGTGGCGTCTTTAAAACTTCCATAATTATTTCTCCTGGCGTACCAATACCACAATTACGACATTCGTCACGATCTCTTTTGTACTGGCCCTATATATCACGGGCAGTAAAAACTATTACGAAACCTTGACCAAAATAATTGACCAGTATTTTACGATTCTTACACAGATTGGTATTTTTGTTATTTATTATATTAGATTTATTAATAATAATAGTTCACATTAGATTTGCAGAGAAAGAAAAGTTATATATATATGGTCATTTAAAATGTTCCAATTTATTTACTACAAATATCGTCAAATAATTAAAGAATAACACATATATTAAATATTTATAATTAAAATGTTGGAAAATAAAAGTTTTTTACAATTTACGGGTGTTTATAGGTAAGTGTCTTTGTTGGCACTCTATGACAATGCTAATAACCTCATAAAACCCCATAGCATTTCATTGACAGCATTATATTCATTAAACAGACTTTTTTGAAACAGTTAATTTGAGATTTTTAAAAATCCTCTGAAAAAATAACCTTGCCTGACCTTGTCTACATGATAGCCTTGGGATGTAGTCTAAAAAATGAGTCCACAAGAAGATGGTGTTCATGAGCCTATATATCACAACGGACTATGAGTAAGTACAAGATCTAGTATCGAACCACGCAAATTGACTTATGTATGTGATGAATAAATATCAAATTAGTAAAATTGCATTTTTTATTAGATAATTTATTGAATGAACTACATTATACAAATAGAATGAAAAGTTAAATGCTTAGCTTTATGAAAAAGTATGTTGAAATTATCAACCCTCTAGAGACGAAGACCAAATCTAATTGCGTCCACAATGTTTGAATGAAATATTCTTAGTAACCCATAGGCCTTCGCAACCACGCTCTCCTTTAAACTATTCTGTATTGAATTTTCTCTATTATTTTTAAACACTTATCATGCGTAAAAAAAATCCGCATCTCAGTATTAGCATGCGGTGTTTTTGCATGAACTGTTCAGCTTAAATCTCTTCTATAATCGTAAGAATTAATATTATGACGTACAACGGAATTAACTAATATTCAATACACACGTTACGTCTGATCGTCGCGCTGATTTATTTGTGTTGGATGTTAGAGGTGAACAAAAGTTTGCGAAGATCGATAAAACAGGCGTAGTAACATAGAGTTCTCCAAGAAAGTCTAGCTATTAGAGTTCATCATCCTTGAGATATGATCCGTGATCTGTGGTCAAGTTACCTAAGTGTACATTCCGTTTTTGTGGATAGTGTCTAGAGTTGGGGTACGATGTTTGGCCGTTTTGTGACCTTCTGAGTACTCTGACACTAGACACTCGACCGCTTCTTCACATTCTTGCCCATGGCGTAGTGTGAAGAAGCAGGCCGGCATGTGTTGAGTAACGGGGGATAGATTGTCTCTCGCTACTCGATACTCAAATTGGGCGGCACTGTTATCATCAGGTACAGTGGTCACTTTGCCGTAGGGTGAAAAAAATTAAAATGTTATCAACACGAAATCCCATATCACCAACGATTTCAAACGTTACCTAATTGTGAACAATGGAATAAATTTTTCATATGATAAATTCTCATAAACAATAGTTTGTCGCACAGCCCACATTTATGCACCGCTGCATTGTTTTCTGAATTAGATAAATGATCGTCGTTAATGTTGACAAATGTTGAAACTATGCATTTTACGAATAATCAGTAATAAATTCGGTGGTGAAAACAAAAGCACTATTAGTGATTGATTAATTAACGCCAGTAAAGCTATCAATTAATTTTAAAATAAAATATTGCTAAAGTAGCGGCATGAATAGCAACACCAAGGGGAAATGTAAAGCCTATTTTACATATTATACGAATTTCAATATGATCAATCGTGGATACTGATACTCTTAATATTATAGAAGCTATACATACAACAGAAAAATAAAAAACTATACATAAGAATTAGCACTGATCGTCGTATGATTGTAGAGTACTAAACAGCAGAAAGATGATTACCAAAGCAGCGTGTCTAAATATTTAATAGTTGCTTATAAGGGGATTCCAAATACTACAATCTAAAATATACAGTTAGCTACAAAACAACATAATTATAATTTAAGGAATATAAAATTCAACTTGCTAATGTTGGAACCAATTACGGAAAAAAACGATCTTATTTGAAGGAGTTCAGCTGTACAATAAACTACCTAATGATATTAAAGAATGCAATAAAATAGAAATATTTAAGAATAAACTTAAAAAACATGTATTCGTAATGTAACTGCACTGCACTACAATCTTTATGTTTAATTTATAAGTAAGTTTTAGTTAATTGTTAAATCTCATTATAAGTGAACTGTAAGTTTTTAACATACGTTGTGCAACGTACGTTGTACGTTTAAACTTCAACATACGTTGTGCAATCGGAATAAATAAAATCCTTTCAAATCGCTTTGGCACTCAAATAGTATTTACTGTTATCTTAAAATTCCAACAAAACACTCACTAATGCACCTAAAAGTACAGACAACATACGATAAACCCAATTTGTGATTCAGTACCATCAACAACCATAACGGAACGGTGCTCTACGTGCCTTACAGGATTGCAGGCATGTTACCTAAGCAATACAACAGAGTAGCCAACCGTAGCTAGAATGATCCAGTTGCTAGAGCTTAGTTTCAGCTTCTAAATCACCACTCCTATATCAAAGTGCAAATGTCAGCTATTTAAATCCAACAACGATTTTGCAGCTAAGAGCTATTTTCGTGTTATTAAAAAGTGGTAGCAAAATAAAAAATCGGACAGGAACAGACAAAGCTGTTAGAGCAAATCATATTTTTATAAAAAATGATTTAATCCTTAAATATTTGAAATCCAACAATGATTTCGTAGAGAATTTTAAAACCTAGTTTAGTGATATTAAAACAATAAGCAGCTAAAGAAAATAATCCAACACGCCTAAACCTGATAAAGCTGCTAGAGCAAAACATATTAAAATAAAAAAAAACAATGAATCCTATAATGTTTGTCATTTCATTGCGAAGAAAACATAAGATAGGCCTATAAAATATTTGAAAGCCTCCGTGGTGCAGCGGGCGAGTTGCCGGCGAAACCGGTGCCGGTGCCGGTGCCGGTGAAACGAGAGGCCGCAAGTTCGATTCCCACCCGGGACAAATGTTTGTGTGACAGACAGATATTTGTGTCCGGAGTGTTGTGAGACCGAAAGTGTCGCGTAGTCCCTGATACCCACGACACAAGAATCGTATCTTAGTGTGGGATCGGGGCTGGGTGTGTGACTATTGGGTGGTATTTATTTACTAAAGCCTATTGTGCGTACCCTTGCAGATTTAATAGATGAAAACTTCTAGTGTAGATAAGTGTGTAAGTCTACATTCTAATAGTAAATGTAACGTGTTTTTAAATACAATTCTTTGTATAGTAGACGTTGGTAAATGAGGAACTCCATCACCTAATGCTTTGTGATCTCCACCGCCTATAAACATCTATATTAACAGAAAAATCGATCTTTAGAAAAAGGACAAGAGATTGTGATGGAGCGCGATTAGAATTCCTTTTTTTTATGTTTTTTTTAACGTCAATATTAGACATGCTAGAGGAGACATTCAACTCGTTGGTACAAACTTGTTACAATATTATATTAAGAATAAAAGTAAAATAATAATAACATGGGAGAGGTTAAGTCTGAGTCCACCACGTCGCGTTGGCCTAATGCAGTTTAGCAGAATTAATATATTTTCAAAATTTATAATTTCTAGAATAGTCTTATTCAAAGAATGCCGTAATTAAAATGTGAGTCGAATAATATTAAAGTTCTTGTCCTTATTGACCCAGAACGCCCTTTAGAAAATGAACTAGTCTTTATTCAGCAAAATTGTTGACTTAATTTTTATTCAATTCATTTACGAAAATTTATCTCTACTTGACTACAGCTTTTCCACACATTCTATAAATTTATCGTCACGGTTGGCAACACCGACACAGACACAGATAGAGTACCCCAATGTCACACAAGTACTCCTCCCGTGGCATGCAAGTACCCGCCCCATTCGAATTCACGTCAAGTCTGCGTATTTGTTATTCAACACGAGGTCCCCACGCGTAGTATTGTTTCACCTACAACTGCTTAAGGCACAGTTCTTTATTCGTAGGGTTGATTGGGTATAGCTAATGATGCATTGTGAGAAGGGACAAAAAGTGCTGACGTCGAGTAGCGTCTTCGTTGCCCCACTTTTTGTATTGTGCTTGTATTAGCGCGAATTGATAAGTACTAGCCCCAATCAGTTTGATGTTGGATTGGTTGGAAATTGTTTGTTATAAGAACTATGATGTTTTAAGTTGTCAGTGGAATAAAATAATGACAAACATATACACTCACGCCTGTAATCCCCGAAGGAGTGGACAGAGATGTAACCAGTGCACCCATTTATCGCCGAGTTTCAGTCCCATAATGTGATAGGAGACGAGCCTATCGCCATACCGGGTACAGATTCCTTACTCCGGGCTTATACTGAGAATTTATAGATAGAAAAACCCAATATCACTTTACCCGACCCTTTTTTTTTTGTCGCGCGGAAAGCGTTTTATTACTACCGCCCGCTCCGGGGGGAAGCGGAATAAGAATAAAACGGTTATGCTGGACTAGCCGGTCTTACGACCCAGCATCCCCCTCGCCCGGATGATGGCTATCCGGGCAGCCGCTGGGCCGAGTCCCTACCGGATCGAATCCGAGACCTCAGCACAGCAGTGGTACCGCATGCGCAATTACAACTACACCACCGAAGCAGTCGGTAAAATAATGTTACATACAACTAATTTTAGTAACACAAATATTATATTTACAGAACGATAAAACGGAATTTGTATATTTAGTGATATGTCCTCCATAAAAAATAACATTCAACCTGGACCTATAAATGATTTTATTTCAAATTTAGAATGAATATTAAACACAGAAACCGACCCTTAAAAAAACACGACACAACAAATACGTGTTGACAGAAAACTGAAACTGGCACATAAGTAACCCGTGTACTATTCAATGCTTACAAACCACAACATGCCCAGTAAATCAGAAGCAATTTATCCAAACCTTCGTTATCGAAGTCCGAGTAATTAAACTGAATTCGTTAAGGTAATAGGCAATAATGGTACCCTGCCCTCGGCAACTCAATGCCTAACGCTGATTACAAGAAACCGTCAATTTCCAATAACATCTACAAGGCGATGTTAAGCTGTGGTGAGTGAAACGGTGCTGGAGGAAATTTGTCTGAATGTTCGATTCGACTGAGGTTATTAAGATTTGATGGAGGCTTAAACGAAGATCGATGGGTAAATGAAAAATGTTTTGATTGAATGGAGTATGGATGTGACTTGACGGGAGTTTACAGATATAGGCTTGAAGATGCTTACTGGTAGTACTCTTTTCTTTCAATTAAAACATTCTAATACTGTAACAGACTGAAAAAACAGCCTTTAGTAGTTCGTTGTATATAATGTTCTTGATTTGGAACCCATACTAATATTTCAAATGCGAAAGTAACTCTGTTTGTAACACCTTTTCACGGCTAAACAGGTCGTAAAACAGATCTTATATATTTATGTATGTAAGTTTTATATATTTATTAAAGTGTATTAAATAAATAAAAAATAACATCTTGAATTTTGGCAAGGGTATAGATTATATCCTAAGGAAGGACATAAACTATCTTTGTCTCAAAAATAATCTTGAAGAGGTGAAATAGGGGTTGAAAGTTTGTATGAGATTCGTAATTCCTTAAGTTCGTAGTTCCGTAAGTTAGTTAGTAAGAATATGAAAATTAATATTCAGGCCTTTTTTAAGAAATAAAGAAATGTGTATAAATTTTTTTTTGCAAAATCAATCACCGCGGGAGATCCACGCAATCGGAGGCAAAAGCTAGTCTTTATATAAATAAGTCTACTGTACGTGTGTATGTCACTGAACTCCTCCTAAACGGCTGGACCGATTTGAATGTTATTTTTTGTATGCGTTTGGGTGGCACCCTGGATGGTTCAGATTCACAATTGGACCCGATAGGTGGCGCTGCTATCGGTGTGGCGCTAATTTTCCGGGCAGGATGACGCCTGTACGGTCCGCTAGTAGACTATAAATAAATCAAATATCGTAACATAATTTTTTATGTACTGTTCTATTGTAAATTGACATAGCAGTATCTTTTAATATAATAATTATCTTAAATCTTAGTCTAATATCGTATAAAATCCAACCAATACATGATCATCATCATCATGTCAGCCGAAGGATGTCCACTGCTGGACATAGGCCTCCCCCAAAGAGTGCCACAATGACCGGTCCTGCGCCACCCGCATCCAGCGGACTCCCGCGACCTTTACCAGGTCATCAGTCCACCTTGTGGGGGGTCTACCCACGCTGCGCCTTCCGGTACGTGGTCGCCATTCGAGAATCTTTCCGTCCCAACGGCCATTGGTTCAAATAATACATGATACCAATATTTAATACAGTAAACACAAATCTATATGATACAGACGACATATGCTTTTGAAGGAGATACTCAACGTAAGCGAGATTAAAGCCAGCGTGTATAAACCACATTTAAATAATGAAGTACGCGTTTACAATGCAACTCAAAAGGAAACATCGCGAAGCCGCATTGGATTTGAATATGATTTGTCGTGTGCATGCGATTGCTACCGACGCTAGGGTCGTCAGAAACTTGTAAGAAATTCCACAGAACCTTATATATCAGTTACTTGCAAAACATAACGTGGTAATTCAATCAATTATTTTTTAGAATAAGTGTGTTTTAAGTATCATTTTGTACTTAAAACTAATGATATACTTTAAAAAAATATTTTGTTTGAATGCATTTTAATTTAAAGATGACTGTTCACCAACTGTAAAATTATAATAAAATTTATGCTCTTTAAATATTAACATTAGTCCTATATTCTGAGGTACATTTAACTGCAGTCCTTTATTGTCTATACACGTAGTCAGCAAGATTTGTCCATCGTAATTTACCTACAATTTCGACCTATACTGGCAACACTAAAGATATGAGGAACAAATCGAAAGCCACAGTATCGCATGCAAGGCAATTTATAGTGGAATCTAATTTCGACGTGTAGCTACAAACCACGTAAACCGTTGTTGAGATGACGGACGTGGACTTCGGGAGTCTCCTCTTCATTAAGAGAGCGGGGCGGGACGCGGGGCGAGGGGACGATGGCTTTATGGGACAATTTGCATTTACACGAGCTCTAGCACAGATTACGGCCGCACTTATCCGCCTGCCGAAATGAGGCGCTCGCACCCGCCCGCTACAATCTACAACCCAACAAGCCTTTGTTTATATTCCGTTGTATTTTTCACTCGCCATTTGTTTTGACGGCCCATCTCTAAAACATGAAGGTTTTGAAGCACCGAAAATACTTTACGACGGCCACGCTGCGAGCTCTTGATTTTCACGACGGCTGTTTCATGATTATTTACATCCGATTTTTTGTTTACACGAAATAGATTGTGTCGGGACCAGTGTTGCAGAGGCGATTAATTTTCTTATTACATGCAAAGCCGAATTATGCCGTACGTAAACTTTGGGCGAAGTTTCAACCCTTTCAGTGGATTGAACCGCAAGTAAACATCCTAACATGTTAGCTAAACGCGCTGTAATCAATTAAGTAGATACTTTAACTGTATTCTCGCATAAATTAAGCGAATTTAACAAACACACAGCAATGTAACAGCCGGGCATATAAACCGTTAAACGCTGTTATTTTGATTAGAAAGTTCGCTGTTCAATTTTGCAAACAACTGCAACCCACAAATGTCTGACAACATTAATGTGACACGTAGCAACGGTATGCCCTACAAAATGGCACAAAGTGTATAAAATAGTCACAAAACTAAGGTGAGTGAATGTTACAGCTCCGGGTATACATTCGCAAATCTCTCTGACCCATTTACGGTAACTACCTTTGAATCGCCTTGACAAAAGCATGTCGATGAACATAATGTCTGGTCGACGTCAATGCTTCAATTTAGAGCCCGCATGTGCCTATCATGAGATCAAGTAGAACAACGAAATAAGTACTGCCAACTACAGTTCCTACGTTTATACTCTATACTTAAACTTTATTTGGAAATGCGTAAAATTTTACTGCGCTCTGATATTATCGACGAAACTCGTCGCGCTTTTCAATGGCATAATTAAAGAAAATCGGGAATGGTTTGCGAAAATCTGAGGGGTTGAATACATTTATAGATACCTTTGACCTAATTAGATAAAAAGCATTCTTAACGTATAGATAAATAAATAAAGTAGGGTAGTAATAAATTTGTATGTAAGATTTTAACTTTTTGTTAATCTAAAAGAAAAATAAAATTAAAATAATGATACAAAAAACACTCTTTGACATTAGTTTTAACTAACTGTATACGAAAACTGCAGGTAGTACAGTAAGCTTAATCATTTTATAAAAAAGGCGACCTTAATTGTGAATACCTACTTTTTTACATAATATGCCATAAAAAAGTTATAGCCAGATAATTATAAAATGTTTCACCTTTTAAAAAAGAACAAAGTATCTACGACTATTTCACCTTCCAAAAAAGGTCTAAGTATCTACGATTTCTTAATACAATACAACGGTTTTACAGTAGAATAACCAACCAATTTACAATTAACACATCAACACACTCTGTAAAGGACAATATGCCACATCTAAAATTAAAGTTGTTATACTCATAAATATTCATTGCGTAGGACCCGATCGAGCTATTTGCCGGTCTATCGCCACTCGTAGACCGAGATACTGCACCCTTAATCAGGGAAATTGCTAAGTAATTGACCCCACTGAAATTTGTATGATAATAAGTACGAGGCGTGAATTAACTTCAGTGGTAAGGTTACTGGAGTGTGGCTTTATAACTAAAGGTTTGATGAATATAATAAAAATTGAATTGTATCGAAATATTGTTAACCGGTGTTCGAAAAGAGCAACTCTAGAGCTCCGAACTGGTGTTAGAGTAAAAAAAGAACTGATTCTAAATAATTTATAGCATTTCATGGATGCAATAAATATTAGATTTTGATTTAATATATGGATACCTCCCTAAAAAAGAAGATACTTGTAAGAACACTAGTGATTCGCCCCGGCTTCAGACATTTACTGTGAGTCTTAGAATATAAACACATGAATGGATTTTGATTATCTCATTTTTATGTGTCTCAGAAGGTTTAGCCAGAGTTAGCAACCGAAAATATAGTTTGACGATATGATAACAAAATATCGATTTTCTATACATTCTATAAATATGTATATGTTATACACAAAAAACCTCCCGAAAAAATTACCCAATTGGGAGTGAAAATCGTATTAGAATCCGTTGCGAGGTTTATTAAGAACTACACGTACACAAAAACAACTTTATTTGATACTGGCTGTTTCCCGCTGCACCACTCGCGTGGTAGTTATTTTCTACCAAATATATATTTACCAAAATAAAAAGTCTATAGCACTCAGGGATAATATACCTTTCTAACTGTGAAATAATTTTCAAAATCGGATCAATAGTACCGGAGATTACTCCGAACATCCAAACTCACAAACTTTACCTCTTTATATATTAGTATAGACTATTTAGTTATTAGTGATGAAGTTACAAAAAAATACTAACCATTTTTGAATTGAAAAGTAGGCAACACTGTAGCCAAAGATTTTCTTTAGCTACAGTACAATCTATTTTTTGATTAAACGCTTCTAAATATTCTTAAGTATGATAAGAACTTGAGCAGTATATGTAAAATTTCAGAAGCATCATCAAATCTATCATATCGAAATAAAAGAAAAATTAAAGTAAGAGTAATAAAATACACCGTAATAGCCGTCTATAAAACAGTACATTTTGACTTTCACCGAGGCCAATAAATAATTTCAATAAAAGTGGGCTTCAATACGGCGGGGAATTGCTGCGTAAGTTGTATTTGCTGTAAAACGTTTTCGTTTAAATAACATTTACATATTTTTATAAATGTCAAAAGGTCTATTGATATTTGAATATTAAGTTAGACCCGTCCTTTGAAGTTATTTTAAGCACGTGATAAAATTAGGTTTAAAAATAAAAATGATATGTGAGATATAAATATTTTGTATCTGTAAGTTTTTATCTATATACATTTGTACATAATGCAATGAATAGTTTATTATCAAATTAACCTATTTAACTGTTGTACATATCGCTAAAAGCATGAATAAATACAAATTACATTAAAAAATAATGTTGGAACTGTTTAAATATTCAAATAAGCCATCACTATACCCGTGATGGTAAACTGCTAAAGTGGCTTGTTCTGGCAAGTCAAGTTCCGGTGTCAGCAGGTGTCAGGCCGGGAAAAATCTACACTACATTGTACCACAAGTTGTAATATAGTGACGTTGTCATAATATAAAAATAGCTATAGTATGTTAATAATAAACAATACATTTATAATCCTCGTGTGAATATTGACCAGTATGAGGTTAAACCATCTATATGACAAATAACGTATAATTTATTTCTACCTTATAATAACTTTTCTAATTACCGTATGAAGTGGATAAAATAAATGTAATTTCTTTCGAAATGTAATTTTTTACTTTGTTACTTCAAAGTCAATTTACAAAAGGACTTAGCGTTTCCTGGAAAAACCTTAGGAATAGAACAACTAAACTATATATTAGATAAATAAATAAATAACACCCAACAGTCACACACATAGCCCCGATCCCACAATACAAATCTTGTACAACACCCAGACCCGACGCAAATATATGTCTGTCATACAAACCTTTGGCCCGATGTGGGAATCGAACCCACAACCTCTCGTTTCACAGCCAGCTACTTGCCTACTGCGCCATGGAGGCTGTCAAAAATATTTCTATTGTTTCAAGTTCTGTTATAAAATAAAGCAGTATATTGAAATTTTTCTTAGAAGGTACAAGTAGAAGCTTGAGACGACTTTGTTCATTAAATTCCAGTAAATTGTATCCCGTGTAGTGTCTGAACTCCTAAGCCACTTGTAGTGCTTATAGTATGAACTTCGAAGCAATGATCTCATCTACAATATTACTACAACTAGCATAAACCTCAAACTACTGAAAACTATGTCAGGTGCTAACTTACACTCCGCTTGCTGATATTTGTATTGTAAGAATTCTAACGGCAACAAAAAGACGATCACAACACATTGATAAATAAAGCTACGTACACACTAAACAAGAGGAGCCGAACAGTTTTTCAATCTCACTACAAATGGTGAACATTTACAAAGCTTAAGGCTTAGAACGGCACGAATAGCGGGCCACAGGTGTTGCTTTATTGAAAAAAAAGATACAAATTACTCGTTTCCACACGATTTGATGCCAGATTGATGCCTTTTGAAGGGTAGTTACGGCGTTCTGTTATTGTTGCGCTGTTTGTTTTTATTTGGATTTATGTTACGTTTACTTGTACTAATAGTGTTTTCAAAATATATACCTTGGGTACCTTAGTTGGTATTATAAACATGAGAATATGAGTTTTTGCATTAAATCGATTTGGGTAAACAAAGATTTTTTTCTGACAACTTACTAAATGTTACTTCTACTTTTTAGGATGCTGTCTAAGACCACTTTTTGATATATGCTTATTGGTTTTATCATCCCCACAAAAGCTTAGTCCATTGGATTAATGTGATAGATAAATATGTCTCCGAATGTTGTGAATACACGTTTGATTTAGGTTTTATGATGAGAACATCTTACACTGCCTCAGTGGCGTAGTTGTAATTGCGCATGCGTGACGACTGCTGTGCATCCCAGGGTCCGGTAAAGTGATATTGGGTTTTCCTATTTTAAAATACTCAGTATCAGCCCGGAGTCTAAATTTATGCCCGGTATGGCGATAGGCTCGCCCCCTGTCACATTATGGGACCGTAAAAACTTCGGGGATCACAGGCGTGAGTGTATATGTATGTAACATTTTACAGTTATTTAATATTTACTGGAAATAATATAAAAAAATATATTCATTTGAAAATGGAACATAACAACAAAGCCCGGGAGATTTCCACCATATTATAAATCTGATATAGCACATTCATTGGACGCCAACCACAATGTTTATTTTATGGAATGACACACGCATTTTACTCAGCAGTCTGCCACGCGTATCATGGGCCTTGTTAATAAATCTGTCAATCGACCCTTGACGATACAATATGACTTTTTATAATTGAAAAGGGGAATCTGTTACTGTGAACGTGTGACGCGTGAAAAGGAAGGAACGATTGGGATTTAAAAAAACCAAATAGCTGAAAATTGGCATTTGTTGACACAATATATGCTTTTTATTTGTATAGGTTTCTTGGTATATTAAAATTATTATCTCATGATTGGAAGTTATTCAAAATCAAAATCAAATTTAATGTGTATCAATCAATAATCATCTACTTTCTCGCTTCAGATCTGTTTTGGAACGGAGTTCCTTATCACGCGTTATCATTTGTTTGCGGACTGAGGGGCTACATCGAAAAAAGTGTAAATGAAAAATGACACCAAAATGCCAAAAACCGACATTATTTAGCAGTGATTTTTGAGGCAGTTCCCGATCACCTAGGAAACTAAAAATTTCAATCGATTCGGCTTGTCGTTAATTTTGATAAATATTTATAATTTTATTTAATAACTACTAATAAATACACAAAAAAGATATAGCGAAAGGAACTCCATTCGAACCGGGTGTGCATAAGACATCTCTTCTTAGATTTTAAAGTATACTATACACATTTGTGCCTAAGTTTTCTATAAACTCATTTTAAATTTGGGCATATTAAAGTACTGGATTTTTATTATCCATGCCAAGTTTCACCTCCATTACTATAGTACAAAGAACAAACACATCCCCCTTTTACGGTGACTGGGATTTTCAGCCCAAATAAAGGTAAAACGGGCATCTCTATAATTTAAGATAAGAAGCTCGTAAAAGATGCTTACCTAAGTGTAGGCAGGTAGCTCGATGTTATAACGATCCTTTACTCGAAAACATGGGCTTTCACAAGTAAGACTACAGGCGTATTCTGAAACAAAGATTACAGTTTATTACTCAATGTTTAGATCATAATTCCTATGCATTTAGAAATAACCCCACCCGTCTCATAGACTAGAAAGTTACCCGTTTACATCCGTAACACATTTAATTTATCTAACATAACTTTATTATCTCTTCGTATACCCGTTACAGCCATTATAAAGCATCGATAGACGATTCTCCCTTAGGGCCCTATAAAAGCAGACCTTCATAAACAAGCAATATCTTTTATAGATTCTCATAATTCGTTCTCTCTTGCATCTTCGTGAATATTAAAATAAGAAAAAATACGCTCAAAACACTGCGTCTGTTGAATCTTCGAATAGTTGGCCAAAGAACAGAAAAAACGTTCATATTAAACTTAGAGACGTATGGCGAAAATAATGGTCGCTATGTCCAAAACGTTTTTGTAGAAAAGTCAAACGGTGCCCGCATCGGTGGGTTTGCGACGATAAAACTTTGCCGGGGAAATGTTTTGAATTACAAAACAAAGCGTACCGAAAAGTCGGAGCACAGATGGCGCAGGTGTTCCGGGCAACTCGCACGTCCTCTAATCAAGCGGAAATATGTGCTCAGACGACCGGAGCGGGACCGTCCGGCGCCCGGACCGGCCAACCCGCGACCCATACTACCTGAATGTTACAATTCCGCAGATGGAATTCGCATCGACTTCACATTCGGTCAATTCTAACAGGAAATTTGGATTCCGTTTTGAGCTATCATTCTTCTTTCTTTTTTTTATACTGTCGCGGCAAAGTGTCTACATTGCACCTGATGGTAAGAGCAGTGGCGTCTAGATAGAGTATCAAGAAGCGAGAGACAATCTCTTTCTACTTATTTTCTTGATTCATTTCACAAACGTTTGTCTATTTTTCTTTTTACGTCCCACATTAACATTTTAGGGGAAAGCGTTTCGTCTGAACAGATAAGGTTAAAAAGGAAACAATGATAAAACGAGAATGGGCACTCTTACAATCAATTTAACAAATCCCATTGAGGTAACGTAAGAGACTAAAATTAATGTGGTGGTACAGGCGAGGAGGTATCTCGTTTATCTCAGAGAAAGGTATATCTAAGATTTCATTGGTTTATTCTCTAAAAGTTGAGTCGAACTGTGGCTGAATAAAAAATAATTCGTAAGTGAATTTCGGGCTTAATGTTTTATTGAGCGTAACAAATGTTTATAGCAGCTAATGAATCCTATCCAAACTGGCTTCAACTTATTTGGAAATATTTTCGTACACTATAATATCATAGACACACATAGTAGGTATTCATCCCACACTAGATCAAACCTATCCGCGGACATAAATACTACAAGGGATTGTTTGATTTGGATTTGGTCCCACAACACCCGAGACAAAACTTGTGAACATTTGTCTCGAAGCGGGGATCGAACCCGCGGCCTCTCATTTCACAGCCAACTACTCGTCCACTGCACGACGGAGGCTCTCAAGATTATGAGGCCTTATCTATTATAATAGGAAACCAGAACTATTATCATCAGTACCTAGTTAGTAAAGTAGGTATTGCTAAGAAATTACCCAAAAATTGTAGCATATAGCTAACAAAGGGTGTAATGTAAAGTCCAACAAAATCCTCTTAAATAACCTTCATTTACGTAATCCAAGCTGATAACCGACTCAACATTCTTTTGTTTCCAGCTATAACCACTCCGCTTTAGAGAGATCTCTGTGAACCTTTTGACATTTCGCTAAAAGGTTCATTGCGTCTGATTAATGCTGTAATTCCATCAGTTGGGCGCACAAAAAGACAGTGGAAGCGTTTACACGCTGACGGCTCACGAGACGGTGAAGAATTGAGGGTATTTATCTTAGCCGTGTATCGCGCCGGAGCGGCCAGCGGCTATTTTAAAACCGGTCATAAAAGAAAATTTGCGGTTGGTGAAACTAGAGCGAATGATTTCGAGTGTTATCGTTTGCAATATCAACTAGGTGATTGTTGTTTGTACAGTCTACATGCGTTTGAACATGCAATTTGTTTGAACAGTACAATATTATTTTAAACTCCTTTGATTGGTAGTGAATATTTTTGAGGAAAAGAATAAATGATAAAACAATGTTTTATAGTATTTAATTTTCAATTGGTTCAATATATATCAGTTCAAAATGTTTCAAACACATAAACATTGGAAAATAAAAACGACCGCACACATAATAAATGTATCAAATTTAAAATAAGCACTTTTCAAATTTACACAATTAATGTCAAACACATAAACATTAGAAACTAAAGTATAATACGACCAAAATACTCTAAGGACCAAGCACATAATAAACGAATCAAATTTAAAATAAGCACTTTTAAAATTTACACAATTAAAATAAATCTCACAATTTAATTGAAATGATGTAAATAACGATGATAATTCGAATTATCGAGACCACCTACCCTCATGCGATTAATCGAGTTAGAGTAATGTTGGGCGCTTGTTACAGCTGTCCAATCGATCGCCGTTAGATAAGCGTGTTTAGGGGACAGCCACCGGGCCTTTATGTCTTTATTACACAATAACAGAGGCATAAATCGCACCGCAGGAGGGTTACTTTGACTGATAGACACCGTATAAAAACTAAAAAATCACCGTCATTAATAATTTTCACTTTTAAATACGTTTTAAATCGTTCGTTTTATGATGACGTTGATGTATGACAGCAAAATTGTTCGTATTGTTTTGTTAAAGGGTTATGAATTCATTTTATTGTGTGATTGTTAATCCAACTTACACAATTGATATCAAGGCCGAAGTCGTGATATGGATTTTTTTTATGTATAGATTATTACCCGCATTAGGCCAGCGTGGTGGACTAAGGCCTAACCCCTCTCATTAGTAGAGGAGGCCCGTGCCCAGCAGTGGGACAATGTTTAATACAGGGCTAGTATTTTATTTATAGATTATTTAGACTTTTTTGCCTTGTGTGGTTGCAGCTTAAAAGCAAATTAATAATAATAATCTGGCGCACAAGCACTTAACATAAACATCTACACAAAATAATTATTGTAATAAATTGAAATCTATCTATGAAAGAACATTTGAAGATTACAAATTGCAAAAATATTTTATTAAAATATACATTATTATGATTTTTTACTGGCCAGGCCTGACAGTTGAGCAAATGAGTTTTCTCATAAGTGATTGCAGCCGCTCATGGATCTTCAATACTAAAATATTGCGTTGCCGGCCTTAAATCAAAGGAATGGGTATTGTAAAGGCAGGGGGATATGAGCCTCCACTGTACAAGTGGCAAATTGTTTCTTCATGTGTTTCCGTTCACGGTGCAGACAAAACTCTCTGTGTGTTCTCTGTTGTGGTTCCACTTAAAACATGTAATTAGATTTAAATTAAATTATTCTTCTCTTATTATTTTATTAATTACCCTCGGACTTTTTGCATTGTATTCCGTACTCATTAGTGATAATAATTTAAAAATAATTGCATCTTCCACACAACAGCACGCCAGACTTAATCTAGCTCATTAGTACACTTGAAAAAATTAAATTAATCTGAATGAAAGTAATATTTTCGGTGCAACGTTAACGAGGTAACTCGCCTCGACTAACAAAGTTACGCGATGCAACCGGCGCCTTCAGAATCACCGTCCGCGAATTCCTTAATTTTCTTTAGGAAACTCTTTAAATTTTCTATCGCTTTTGAGATTTATGCCGAGAAACTGTGCTGTCCGGTGTGTTTGTGTAAATGTTTTAAAACGTAATAACGAGGTTTATGTTAAGCGGCATTGTGCTTACAGTATTTTATTAGGTTGTATTTATATAGATTTATTCCCGCGTTAGGATGTGTTTACAATCAATGTTTATGTTCACCAAGATTTCACACCTCTGTCATAGTGAACGTTTTATTTTTCTCTGCGGACCAAACCATCTCGAGACGGACCAGATCGTAATTCTTATCGTATAAGAGTAGCGTATCGAGAACCCATAAACCACCGTCCATAGTAAGATCATAACGCGCCTCGTCGATGTAGATACATTACATGGCCATACGATACACATGTGAACACACCTTTACACTACATAGAGCGTGGGATGGCGTTAAAGTCCTCGTGGGCGGTATATTTATTCATACACATTGTAGCCGTTGCTTTTGTCATTAAACCAGTGCATAAAGATTTTCAATGTAGAACAGATAGTTTTTCATCGATTGTGTAGAAACTACGAGCAGTTTGTAAGATCTTGTCTCCATTCTCTATGAAATAAGCGAACACAATCCTTGGTGATGTGTGGGCGGCTTGTTATCGGATAATGCATTTATATTTTTGATATACGGTGTAATCGTCCAGACAGACGCTCTTAATTCATTCCAATAAAGTATATGTATTCGGATAACTTGTGTGTATATATTGTATTTATACAGAAAACCTCCGTGGCGCAGCAGGCGAGTGGCTGTGAAACGAGAGGCCGCGGATTTGATTCCCGCACCGAAACAAATTTGATAGGCAGATATTTGTTTCGGGTCTGCGATGTGGGACCGTAGTCCCTCGTAGTTCTTGATACCCACTATACAGGTTCTAACTGGTGTGGGTTCAGAACTATGTGTGTGACAGTTGGGTGTATTATTTATTAACTTTTTTGTCCGCTTCAAAAAATGAACATGAATATGATGAGATAAAGGTTTGTACAGACACGAATTAATGGTTCTGTCGCTGTTGTAAGTAAAGTTGGCCTTCTCTATTGCCTTGCATCGGCGCAAGTACCAACGCAATCTTGGAAGTGTTTAAGATAGTTTGTGGACTCTCCCATGTTATATAGTTAAATTAAGGTCCACACATAAAAATGTGAATTGACTAATAACATCAAATTTAAATTACAGTTGTAAAACACATTTTCTCAAAATATGGACTTGGTCCTGTTTGATAAAACTCTTTTTGAATTCACTGCCAACTTTGTAGTTTATAAAAATAAGTACATATATAGAGCAGACAAAAATGTTTCATTGATGTACACCAGAAGTATTGAATAAGGGTCCACTATTATCATATTTACAGTCTGCAAGGTTTAGTCTGTAAAATATTTGATAAAACATAATTTTACCGTAAACTTTCTTAAAGTGAAAATGTTAATCAGACAAGGTGAATGAAAATCATTATTATTATGATTATTAAAACAAAAGCAGTCAACCTAACATTTCCATTATTATATTATTAACCGGAAAATATTGAGCCTATCCAGACGAATGCATATACTATAAAGAATAATTAATCACGTCATGTGTTTAGGTAAATAGATAAATTACATCACGCATACATGTGTGTTTAGTTTATAAAACTCATAATCCTGCGTTTATAAATTAAAGAAATCATGTTATTCAAAAAACCACCATATACATTAACAAACGAGTTTATTAATAAAGTTCCAGGTATTATTTCAACAGAAACCATTCCAAGAACCCGTACGTGTTATCTACATAATAACCATCAGTTTAAGCAATGCTCACCATAAAACCAGTATTCTAATGCTCCCATAGCAGCCAGGTGTCTATCACCGGTAATTTGATTCTATGGGACCAATGTAATTAATTGTGAACTATTAGACATTCCGCTTTAAGTCGAGGCTCATGTTTGAATGGTAGAATTAAATTTAATCTGCACTTAAGATGAACAGGTGCGAAATTTGGTTAAGGATAATTACCATAATGTATAAAATATTTTATTATTACAAAGCTAGTAAGGTTTAAAAGCTTTCAACGATTATTCAAATAAAGTGCGTTTTAAAAATACAAGGTCTTATCGAGACTAACTTTAAACTGGGTTTATATCAACAATTTAGTTTACAGTAGCAAATGATTGATATAAACCTCTGTTAAAGTTGGTCTGCGTTTTATAATAAAACGTGTTTTTTTTTCATCCCGACACGGCAAAGTGACCGCACTGTACTTGATGGTAAGCGCAGTGCGGTCCAAATAGAGTACTGAGTAGCGAGAGACGATCTACCCCCGCTACTCAACACACTCATGCCGGCCTACTTCTTCACACTACGCTATGGGCAAGAAGGTGAAGAAGTGTGCCACCTTGCAAGGTGGTAGGATATTCATATCCGCCCGGATAGCGACCACCGTACACAGGGCGAAAAACCCGCCATAGTGGCACACGCAAGTGTGTCGCGTTCCGGGATCAGCCAGTGTACATCCGGTTTTTGTCGGGGGTCTGGAGTTGGGGTACAATGGCCGTTTTGCGGCCTTTTTAGTACTCTGACACTAGACCCTCGACCCCTTCTTCACCTTCTTGTTCATGGCGTAGTGTGAAGAAGCAGGCCGGCATGAGTGTGTTGAGTAGCGGGGATAGATCGTCTCTCGCTACTCAGTACTCTATTTGGACCGCACTGCGCTTACCATCAGGTACAGTGCGGTCACTTTGCCGTGCCAGGATAAAAAAATAAAAAAAAACACCAGCGAATAAACTTGAATATAGCCCGTATAGACTTGAATAAAAATAAGTTGACACTAACTAATAACCAAAAGGATATGACAAATAAAAAAAATGTCTTAATAATGCCTGCTTAACACTGTCTTATCCTGGCATGGCAAAGTGACCATACTGCACCTGATGATAAGCGCAGTGCCGTCCAACTAAAGTATCGAATAGCGAGAGACATTCTATCCCCAGCTACTCAACACAATCATGCCGGCCTGCTTCTTCACACAACGCCATTGGCAAGAATGTGAAGAAGCGGTCGAGTCAGTCTAGTGTCACGCTCAGATTTTTTGGATAACTTACCACACCGGAATATAAAGAGAATTCACAGATAAAATAAATATAAAGTTACTTCATAATTAATTATTATGAAGCTGTTATCTCATTGCTACAACCTTGGATTTGTAAAAACTAAACTGGTAAACAGGTTTTCAAATTAAATTGTAATACATTTCACGTATGTGACGTGACTTTAAAGCCAAAATAAAATAATTATAGAAAACCGAATCATGAAAATAATTGCAAATTATAGGCTCCGCCACATGACGTCATTTAATTTTATTACACTGCCATCTGACGGTGGAGACCAGCAATTAATATTTCATATTGCTAACATTAACAAGAACTGTTTTGGTGTAAAATGAAATATTGTGTTGATTTTAAATATTGCTGAACAAAAATTATTTATACGTCAAAATAGAGTCGGGTACATTCAAATATAATTCGATACAAGAATATATACATACATACATACATACATATACACTCACGCCTATAATCCCCGAAGGGGTAGGCAGAGGTGTAACCAGTACACCCACTTTTCGCCGAATTTCGGTCCCATAATGTGATAGGGGGCGAGCCTATCGCCACACCGGGCACCATTCCAGACTCCGGGTTAATACTGAGTATTTCTAGGTAGAAAAACCCAATATCACTTTACCCGACCCGGGGATCGAACCCGAGACCTCAGCACAGCAATCGTAACGCATGCGCAATTACAACTACGCCACCGAGGCAGTCAAACAAGAATATATATGTCATAAAAATACAGTGTAAACTCTATATAGCGACACTGAAGGGACTGTGCATTTTATGGCGTTATAGAGAGTTGTCGTTAAATGGAGAGAAGAAACATCAGAATTAGAAAAATAAAAAGTTTATTTCTGACTATTGTTAGTAGTTATGTGCATAAAAAAGAATGTTATTTGAACGCTATTGAGTATAGTCTGTTATTTTTGTCTGACGTCTTTTGCTGCACCAGTAATTTTGTTGTATTTTTTTAGTTATTTTATTAATATCTAGCAATACTGAGGCATCTTGGTTATAAAGGAAATATTTTTCCAATAATTTTGCTGCTTCCAGAGCTTCTTTAATGCTCGGCGGAAGCTCAGGCTCATCCGTCTCATCTTCTTCATCACCTTGTTCTTGATCCTCAGTTTTTCTCACTGAATCCAAAATTTCTTCGTCTGTGAGTGAAGCCGTTGTAAGCAGGCGGTCGTCCACTTCAATGTAGGTTTGAAGATTTACCGTATTTCCTGCCATGTTGAATTGTTGAATCCACTCAGTTAATGGAAGGTCGTCGTCGCTTTCAAACTCAGATTCTGTTTCCACCTCATCACTCGTAGAATTGGTACAAAGTCCAGCATGTCGAAAAGAGTGCTGTATAGTTGTGGGTGTCACTTCTTCCCAGGCTTTAGATAAAAAATTTACTGCATGCAGCATATTAACAGAAGTTTTACCCTCAGATTCGACTAGCTCCATCAATAATTTCCTTCTGTAGTGACCCTTGAGGCTTTTAATCACACTCTGGTCCATTGGCTGTAAGACACTAGTCGTATTTGGAGGAAGAAATGCCAACTCTATGTTTTGAAGGTTTGATATAAAAGGGTGGGCAGGGCAGTTGTCAACAAGAAGTAAAATTTTTCGTCCCTTTAATTCTGCATCCCACTTTCGCACTTCTTCTTCAAAAAGTTGACTGGTCATCCAAGCTGATTTATTAGCTTTATACGTCACTGG
Source organism: Laothoe populi (assembly GCA_905220505.1). NCBI lineage: Eukaryota > Metazoa > Arthropoda > Insecta > Lepidoptera > Sphingidae > Laothoe > Laothoe populi. The sequence goes on from HG992148.1 coordinate 16,402,413, forward strand.
CAATTTTTTGATGTTCTTAAAACAGCGCGGATTTTTCGATTTGCCTATTATTAGTAGCTTTTTTTTCTCTGTGCCATCCATATTAGCAGCCACAAGCACCGTAATACGTTCCTTGGAAAGCTTTCCTCCCACACACTTTTCCCCTTTAAATTTCAGAGTTTTATCTGGAGTCAACTTATAGAAAATTCCTGCTTCATCAGCATTGAAAATGTCACTTGGGGCGTATTTTTCTATGAATTTTGACCACACTCTGTTAATCCAATCATGAGTCACATTTGTATCAACACTTCGTGCTTCCCCACTTATTTTACCATAGTTGATATGATGACGCTGCTTGAATTTTCCGAGCCATCCTTCTGATGCTTTGAAAGAAGTTAAACCAAGTTCAGCAGCAAAATTCTCCGCCTTAGCTTTCACGAGCGGCCCCGAGATAGGCATATTATTCTGGCGCTGTCGATGAAACCATGATAGTACAGCTTTATCCAAATCTTCGTATATAGGTTTCTTTAATTTTTTGGAAGATTTTCCCTCGCCCGCAGCGTGGAGGATTTTTTCTTTATTTTTCCATATTGTGGACACTGTAGAGCGACTAAATCCAAAGCGTTTGCCAACATCACTTATCTTCTCTCCCGTTTCTATTGCGCGTATCAGTAAAACTTTTTCGTCAATACACAGTGATTTTCTTTTAGTAGCCATGTTTACAGTTTGCAAGTTTGTGAGCAACTAAGAATATGATAAGGTATAGATAATCCATGACTCCTAGTTATGAATCATGGTCAATAACAGTCTACACGTGCAAGCAATCCCAATTTGTAAACAAAAGAATGAATTTCTTAGAAAGTTCGGTATGCATGATGCCGACAGTCGAGTTTATTGCGGGCTAGGATAATAAAGCGACAATAGATCGTACACAGCTGCGCAGTTTTTACTAATTTTAGCAACTTAATTGTTGTCGTTATTGAGAGTGGGTGTAATGCTATATAGAGTGAAACATTGTATGAAAAACAAGCTAAACCAACCAAAGCCAATTGATTTCGACGCTTAAGAGAGTTTGTCGTTAAATAGAGTGACGTTACATGGAGTTTACACTGTATATGTAATTTAAAAGGCCAATGGTAAATATATGGAGAATTAAGGGAAGACCATGCACTATAGTAGTATTGATGTGAATGACGAAGCTGTGTTACAAAAGTATAACCCTATCCAGTTTTCCGCTCCAAAAGATAGAGTTTCGTGCATTCCCGTTATATTGTAATAACCTGGTAATATACAATATGCCTTGTTTCCCCATTTGGCCCTCCAAGCGAAACACGCACGGCACACGCGCGCATAACTTACTACAGTATTGCACGAATTTACTGGACACGATTCGAATTGTGTTTGCTTAGTTGAGTTAATAAGGATTATTTTTAAACAATTATATACTCTTTACATTTAATGTTAAGTGAACCTCTTTTCAAGAGATAAAATATTGAATAAGCACTATGAGACATTACTGATGTTTAATACACCAAAATAATTACTAGTCTGATTTATAGATGGCGCTGTAGGCACTATATATAAATAAATATTAATTATACTAAACACACACATTGTTTTAAAATTATGTGTAGCCTAGTGGCCGAAATTACCGTAAGTTGAGTACCGCAGGTGAGTTGAAATATTTATGGTCTATGTTATATTAAGTTACTTACTTCTTAAGAAATTATTGTGATGTGTCAGCATATTTAGGATTGCAATCTAGTATAACACCTTGTACTTGTAGTGTAATATTTTGTTTTAATTGTAATCTGTTTGGTGACCAAATAAATAAATAAGTCATAAAAAACTGTTTCCAATCTTTTTAAATAACATTACAGATGGTTAATGGCTGGTAAACAAAAAAAAAGAAAATCGGTTGACAAGAAGAAATGAAAATACCGAACTGTTTGTATTTGCCTATTTATGTAAATATTATAAAAGGCAAAATAAATAAGCATTTCTTTTAAATTATTTCCCTATCGCCCCTTTCGCGAACACCTGGGTGGTAAAAAAGAGAAAATTATGACCAATTTTCTTACCGTAATTACCCAGTTGTATTATAAGTTATTATAAATTATTATGCGCCAGTGACGGCATGCGGCAACTGAACCGTGGGACTTGAAAAAATGCAAAATACACATTTAATTTACAACCCCTGTGACGCAGTGAGGGGGTGAGGCGAACTTCCAATTAATTAGATACCCACCTGCCAAGCGAAACACTGTAGTGGCTGTATTTGTGGTTATATAAAGTGGGCATTTCTTGGGTATTCTCATCGATATTATCCAAGGTGTGACAATTTAGGTATTTTAACCAGTCACGTATCAAATGGTATGCCGGCGCATTAGTCGCCGTTCTTACATGCTATATTCAACTTTAATGTTATGGAAATAAAATTGATTTTGGCTTCTATTTACTCTGTACTATCTGACTTATATATTTAAAATTAAATGTAGAAATAAATACGATAAAGAGTCTTAATGGCAGTATCATGTATTGACTGCCAAAGAGGTTCAAAACTACAATACCTTTGATCATGATTGTTTTTATGCAAACCCAATTTCGGTTTGCATTATTTATGGATGTAAAATATCTTATAAAAATTTCATCGATAGATCAACTGAACTACGCAAGACATTATAGTCGTATCGACTATATATAGTATGCCAGTGAACGCTTATTATATTGTAAACTACGCTTATTTGAACGTCAATCTTTAAACTACGCAAGAAAAGTTTTAGTTGGCTGAGAAATTAAAACACAAGACAACCCAATCCTGGATTAACAAATCAGCCAGACTTCCTACTATTAAGCTGTCGTTGGACTAGAATAGTCTGTATATAAAGCCACATTATGATACTTTAAAAGTCTTATTTTTAAATATTTTACGTCTATAACTACGTATCAAGAGCTTTGTTTCTATCTGATTAGTTAAATACCATTCTTAACATTTATAAATAACGTGATGTATACGTCTGACTGGAAGAGTCGGTAGAGGGCGCCCGAGGAGAACTTATTGCAATCAAATAAACGATCTTTTCCTAAAAGGGCAAATCAGAAGTACCTCCAACCGTCGAAAATGTATGAGAAGATGTATGACTGTGGAAGAGGCGAAAGAAGTGTGTCAGGATCGTAGCTTGTGGCAGTCAATAGTCTCTGCCTACCCCCATGGGATACGGGCGTGAGTATGTATGTATGTATGTGATATATACATTTTGACTCTAAACACATTACAAGTATCATATATACATTTAGCTAGATAAAAGTTGAATCTAACTCACTAAAATAAAATAAAATTAAACAAATATTCTAAAAAAGGACATTATTTTTTGGGTCTTTATAAGTGTTTGGTGTACAAACTTTCAGAGTATATGCCAGTTAAGTGCCAGAATGTTTAACGTTTTTAACTAAACTAAAATAAATTCGAAATGGTGTCCCATGACACTTTCATCCAATACATTATCATGATAAATTTGGAATACATCACACCTGGGACGAGAATAAATTGCGGCGTATTGCGTAAGCTCTACCAAGTCGGCCATGCATGTTGAATTTACTTATTTACATTTACCAACCGCGAATGCAGCCGCTAAATAAAAATTATAATATTTATTTATTAATATTAACAGTTGTTCCGGTGTAGGAAACGAACCCACGGCCTCTCGTTTCACAGCCGGCTACTCGCCAACTGCGCCACGGAGGCTGTCATTAAATATGTTAAAAATATTCCAATATCGGCAACTTACCCAGTCACTCCCGCTGTGTAGTTCGTGGGGTGTTAACCGCTCGCCCGCAGATGTTAATGTGTTTTAATTATATTTCACATCATTAACGAGTCAAAAAAGGCGATGTATCATTGTTAAGCTTATTATTTATATGTATACACAAATAGCTTCTAAAATAAACAATCTTTTAGAATAAAAGATTTGAATTGCTGGTCGGTAAGTAAAAATGTTTGAAGCATTTAAATGTGATCAATCCTGAAAGTTGCAAACATAAAAATTATACACAAGAGATTTATTAAAGAAATTGCCTAGTTCAGTAATTGCCGCGCTAGTTGAGCGACACAAAATGTGGCCACACAATTTTGTACCGTCTATTTGCGCTCAGTTAGCTGCTTTCCACGTTATTTTCTTGAAAAATTGCCGCCGGCGCTATGCCTCGTTGGCAGAGCAAATTTGTAAGTAATATTTATGAGAGCTCGAGCAAAATAATGATATGTATATTATTTGGGTCCCAAAGGCCGGGTGCCGAGGGAGCTGGAGGTAACAGCAGCATTTGTCAATGCCCGCGCAGGTGAGCCGCGCCTGATCCTGTTATTACTTTATTATTTTTTTGGTCGTCCTATAACGCCCGCGCTCCCTCGCGATGCTTGGAAGCTGCTGGTTTTAATACATTAACTTAATAGACACCTGTGTGGTCTCGTAAATTCTCAGGAGACTCATTCTTGAAAATTCTTGGTGTAGGTGTGAACCACGCTGGCATGTATATTCATGTTTTATATTCATGTTGTACAAAAATAACGACTCCTAAATAAGTCGTACACGAGACGTTCTAATTCATTGTTGTTATTTCCATCTTGGGTCGGTAGTCCCCCGACAATTTAATAAATGTCAGATACTTGAGCATTAATCCTCCACAGTCATTGACCGGATCATAGCCGAAAATCTTCAGTAAGTCAGTGAGCGGGCCCGCGGGGCGCAAGGAGTGAAGAACGACGTCCATTAAGGAAGTGAATACATTTAAAATAATCGGCTTAGCCGTCCGACGTTGACGTATATTTGTACTTATCTCACTGAGATACCGGCACAGATATCCCGGACTAATCCCTTACACAAACATCTGAAAAAGACTCGGCACTCCTTGTACGGCTGATCCCTAATTGAATGGGCCGCGAGTAGCTCTTTGACATGAACAAAAGTGTATAATAATTTATGCCTATAATCTGACGCGCACTGCGCTCGCTAGACTTTTATTCGTTTTTGGAATCGACTCTCTATTTTCCTTTGTGGGATTCGGATATTAAGTGCACGATGGCGGCGACAGTCACAATATTATAAGAGTACACATTTTTTATTTAATTCTTGGGGTGCTGTCACGCTTTCCGGCCCTGATATTTATGTGTTGCTAGATAATCGTCATATAAACAAATACGAAGCTATTTCCTAAAACAGAATGCAAAGTTAGGAGGAATGCAGTGAAAATGTTCTGTCAACAAAAATAGATGTAATATATAAATACAACGGACACTTCGGACGTTCTTTAAAGTAATCAGGATGTCTCCATTAATTTTTAAGGACTTCCTTTGAGAAGCGCTGTGTTTACTCCGAAAACAAGAAAACTTTTAATGGAGTTACAATTTGTTGACCCTCAAAAACACTGTTACAAAGCTTACACTCTATAACTACCACAATTTCCAATTAAATAATTAATTTAACCTAAAATGTACACAAAACGCTTTTCGGCTATTTATTGACAAGATTCTAATTTTGTACATCGTCATCGGTTCTTAAAATTATTTAGGAGCATTCTTTATGTATATCATATCGACTACAAACAAGAATCATCAAAACCATCCCACATTCGACAGAGATATCACGTGGCATAAATAAAAATACCTTAAAAAATACACATCGAATTGAGAACTAAGGTTTATGAAGTCAGTTCATAGAATAAAACTCTATTTTTAACCGACTTCAAAAAAAGGAGGAGGTTCTCAATTCGGCGTGTATTTTTTTATGTTTGTTACCTCAGAACTCCTTTATTTATTGACCGATTTGGAAAATTCTTCTTTTATTACAGAGAATATGCTTCCGGATTGGTCCCATATATTTTTTATCAAAATCGGTTGAGTAGTTTGGTTTTAAAACCAAAATAACTTGAAAAAATATGTTGTCCAACTATACGAAACTGCGAATTTTGCTTTTCTGTGACAGTGGTGGTTTTTCAGTGGTGTTTTCTTTGGTACTCTATCCAACGTACCTATTTTATATTTGTACCACTAAAGCGCAAAAAAAATTATTACTTTTTAAATAAAAATAAAACCACCTTCAAAAAAACCCAGACACAACTAAAAAGCAAAAAATAATTGGTTACATTTACATCAATTAATTACATACAATTTAAATCAATTATTTAGAGTACGGGGGTACTTAAGCTATGAACCCGAATATCTCTCCTAGTTGCATAATAATCATATTTTACTAAAGAGACAGGACTGTCTGTATGTCAATTGTTTATTTACAGGCAAATCTAAAGTATATCATCGTCAATTTAATCACAGTGAATGCAGAGATTGCACAATTAAGGCCTCTAATAGAGCAATCTGACCTCCTCAATGAATAATCGCCCTTCGTCCTACATAACAATTGCTTTGAACGAGCTAAAGTGTCATTGCATAAAAAATAGCTACATTAGGACTGACCAACAGAACTAATCACTAAATAGAAACCAACAGCGTCTTAATTATATAATGCACGGCGAACTTTCCATGGCACAGAATGTAAATTCCATTAATTAACGAAATTTGTGTGTCGTCGCATATATGGTGTGAGGTGTGTAAAACAGCGCACTCGTTGGATATTCCCGCGGCGTGCAGTCAAACACGACTTATCGATTTCAGAGTTAAAACTGTAAGCGTGTCTCCAATTATAGGAGACATCTAAGGAATACATAAGGACTTTAAGTAGGCCGCTGTTATCATTGTGCGGTTTTATGGTGACAGTATATGAGCTGGCTGTCAAACGGGTGATCTTGGATCCCTGAACGCAGAAAAAATATTTTTTATATATTCCACATTATTTTTAAGATAAATATCTGTTATACTATCTACCCCTGAAAAGATGACGTTTTATTTTACTTTAAGAAATTTGGAAAATCCATAAACTATTTATACCAGAGGTTCAGTTTACAACCTCATCCTTCAGTACATTTACGGCATCCTTGAATGTATATATTACATAGTCTATAAACCTAACACGAGAAACACATTTTATGTCCCCAGAACGAATGAATCATATAAAAACAGCGTTGAGGTGAGTCCCTGATGACACTTAACATGTAGTGAAGTAGCTTCCACATCGAGACGACGCCCCGGGATATGAATTATTATGAGAACACCGCATCTAAATTTGAAGTACTGTTTTGACGCGAACGTCCTCATCCCACATGCATCGTCATGTTTGTGTACAAATAATTACGACATTTCTCATTGGAGTGTCATAGTCTTTAAGTGTCTGAAGGTTCAAGAATTTAAACCTTTAATGACTTGTTCTGTTGCTGCTCACTGTTATTTGAGAGTCTTGAATCTCATAATTCTCGTTAAGGATCATATAAAAGTTAAATATGTAGATGTAACGATAAGTACGATAAAATAGCAGCGATAGCCTATGGGAATGCTAGGGACTGCCGAGGCGAAAGTCCCAAGTCAGAAACCAGTCCATATTCTTCTGACTTTTGGAAGTTACGTGCGTATTTCTTTTTAATTATTGCTTGCTTTAACTGTAAAAGAAAACATCGTGAGGAAACATGCATACTCGGGAATACTATCAAAACAATTGCAAAGACGACAGCCTCCGTGGCGCAGTTGGCGAGTAGCCGGCTGTGAAACGTGAGGTCGTGGGTTCGATTCCCACGCCACAGACAGACAGATATTTGTGTCCGGGGTCTGAGTGTTGTGAGACCGAAAGTCTCTCGTAGTCCCTGATACCCACAACACAAGACTTGTATCTTTATGTGGGGTTGGGGCTATGTGTGTGACTGTTGGGTGTTATTTATTTATTATATAAAGACTACCAACCCGCACTAGGGAGCATAATGGCATTAATAGAAGAGGCCCGTGCTCAGCAGTGGGATAGTGTACAATAATTGGTTGGTGAAGAAAATGGGAAGCCGAAAATCAAAAACAAGTCATTTACTTACTTATTTATGTTGAATCAAAATCGGTTACGTCTTTGTGTATATACTACATACCACTGAAGTCTTCTATGGAGTAGCTCTTAACGGTTATTTTGATGTGTTGATTAATAGTAACAGTTAGACGACTATTAACTTGAGAGCGCAAATTCAAGTAGTTCCCGATGTACACAAATCGTTCATCGACACACTCAAAGTAGCGGTGGCAGTTGAGTGTGACATTTTTGACGCTCCGCCACATTAGCCATTACGTTTCCTCGGCGCCGGCACATGTAGCTTTAAAGCCCTCTTCCGTGCCGTCAACTCTGACGAATTAAGTTATTAACGCATCGGGCAGCTGTTCAACACAAATCAAAGCGCCTACTCCCGAACACTCAAAAAGCATGATCGCTCCTCCGAACACTTTATGACCGTTTTATGTGCCCTTTCATATTCAACTTTCAGTCGTAACGCTGTTGGGGCGCGGGTTCGGAACGCGATTGTTTTCACGACAAAATAAATTAATGCGGGTGACAATAAACGTGTTTATTTTATGCCCTGTCTCGCGATATCCTTAGTTATTGTTCTTTGAAGTAGCACAGAGCTTTGGCATATTAACACCTTTGATGATGTCTATGGTTTCTGCCATATCGTATTTGATATTTTAATTTTAGATTGTTCCTAAAAACAAGTTTATATTTGCCAAAAACTCCATCATAATATATAGTTCACCATTATTTGTTGGGTTATATTTATTAAATTCGTAATTTACACAATTAACTTTGAATGGATTATTGAAAAGGTTTTCTTTTTTGGCGCGGCAAAGCCTCCACACTGCGTCCGAGGTAAGCGCAGTGCCGTCCAGTCAGAGTATCAAGTAATAATAAATTTTGATTTATTTCCATAAACAAACACTTCAATAAATTGACAAATAAAATAGGCTATATTAATTAAGTCACCTAAAAATTAATAGCGTCCGTATGCCGAACTAGGTTAAAAACCTGTATCTCAGCAATTGGCGCCGCTTCACAATGTTTACTTAAATTTACAGTAGCCTCTGTCTCAAAAATCTTGACTAATATGAAATTATAAGTAAGTAAGTAAGTAGCGAGAGACAATCTATCCCCCGCTACTCAACACAATCAAATGTTTCAATGTTTCATTTAAATGTTGTGAGAATCGATAAAATCTATTTATTTGTGATCTAATAACAAGATAATTGAACTATACTTCTCCTAACTGTTAGAAACTTTGCGCTTAATTTATAACTACTAATTGGTACTCCTATCTCAAAATTTATTCATGATTCTAAATCAAATAACAATTTCAACATTACATTATACATTTACAGTCTTAGTTCATTGTTTAGTTCGCAATATTACTATCACCTAATACGGTAATTGGTTGTATGCTCACGTGGCGAAATCCCAACACATGAAATTGGGGGGGTTTCTGTATTTCATCGGAAATAATTCCTCTTTACGTCAGTATATTTCGTCGAGCAATATCATCGAAGCCTCAGCTTGTCGACGCGTTGCTGGAAACATCGTAAAATGGGGCGGGTATAAATTATTTACAGTTTCCACGCGAATACTGTGTATTTGTCAACCGGGGCCAAGGTGGGTATTAAGATATTGCTTCGTATTCCTCCGGGTCTCATTACACGATGGAACGAAGGTCTGTACCTCTAAAATTTATTTAACACCGGCTGGAAGCGATAGGTAATACGCAAGTTTTCTCATCTTCATAAAACAGATCGCCAGCTTTTTAGATGTTTACTCTTAATTTCATTAGAAACAACAGTCCGTGGGAAAAAACGGAAGAGCGATTCGCTAAAAAGGTTGTTTTGACGGTAGTTACATTAAGGTAATTGGTGTACGGCTGCGAAACATTTTTATAGCCCATCGCAGTGGTCGTTTGGGGCTGCGCTAGCCCAATCATTGCCAGTATTCGCTGTCGGTCGAATTTAATATGGAATACGATGTTAATGGAACGAATTTAAGTATGCAACGGATAAATTGGTTCTCAAGATTTATAGAACAACAAACGGTCGGATGTGTATTTAAATTAACAATCCAGAGTTAACGATTCTTTGTCACGTATCGGTCGCGGAATTCGTTCGAGTATTTCGAATTAATTTTTATTTACTGCGAGGCACATTCAATGTGTTATTATTACATCACGAACCTTAACGTTCCATTATTCCGCGTCGCTTATCAAAAAAGTCTACAGTTCAATTTACTCTCACAATGAGTTTAATATAAAGTCATCATGACGCTATGAATAGGGTAATAATTTCATATGAGTATTAAAGAAATTCTTGTCGATGGTATCTCGAGCGTGAGTCGCGTGTGCGAGAGGAAACGACGCGACGTTATTAAAAAAAACATACGCCTCGAGATGGGTATCGCAGCGTCTGTTAATTACTTTTGACACGCAGCATATGATTCAATTATCATATGATTTATTCTATGTTGTGTGGCGCGAGTGCGAGTGACACTCGGCGGAAGTACAGCCATCAGCTTACTTAAGCGTTAACTGAAAGATTATAGGATCACATTCCCGACGCATATGGTGAGCAAAATCGAGACGGTAGCCTCGTTTTTTCATGTTAACAACCTATATTTGATACTCTAACTGGACGGCACTGCACTTACCACCAGGTGCAGTGTGGTCACATTGCCGTGCCAGGATAAAAATATTTTCTTGCAGACCAGGAATATGACTTTGATATTTCAAGAATACTGACTGAATAATAAGACTACCTCGGTGGCGCAATTACAATTGCGCATGCGTTACTACTGCTGTGCTAAGGCCTCGAGTTGGATCCCTGGGTCGGATAAAGTGATATTGGGTTTTTCTATTTAGAAATACTCCGTATTTTGAATTATGCCCGGTATGGCAATAGGCTTGCTATCACATTATGGGACCGTAATAAATTCGGCGAAAAGTGGGTGTACTGGTTACACCGCTGCCTAACCCTTCGGGGATTACAGACGTGAGTGTATATGTATGTATATTTCAAAAACGAAACAAAGCACACCATTGATAACTTTCGAGATTAATAATGACATTACCAGTGAAAATATTTTTAAGAACAGTTAATTTCGTATCGCTTGAAATAGAGATCATAGTCTGCGATAATCGCATGCCACATCTAAAGCCTCTATTTGGAACAATAAAAAACATTTATAATTGCTTAACTAACCCGTCTCCGACATTCACATAAAGCCGCCTTCACACCAAAACACATTTCGACATGAACCTGTTGGTAATAAATACTAATTACCAGTAAAAATAACATGATAACATCGCGGCCGAAATTCCCGGCATTATAGTGCCGCGATGGGATTTAAAAAAGAAGTCGTTACCATACACAGTAAATCTCGCGTGACGCGTAATGGTCTTAAGGGCTTTTATTTATCGTACCTCCGTCGTTTCGAATGAACCGTTTAATAAATATTATCACACTTTAAGTCGTCAACAAACGTGAGAAGATAGCCGCTGACCCGGTTCGTGATATTTGTCTCATTTTGGGGATTAAAAGTGATCGCAGCCGAATAGCAATGTCTTCTGTTTGTCGAATATGTCCTTACAAACATCGCGGGCTCACGGCTCCTGCGTCTTTCTAACCATTTTGTATAATTAGAATTGGTACAGAATGCCTCCACTTTCAAGTGTTCTCCAATGACAAAGGAAGACTTATAACAGCCCCTTCGGAAGGATATTCTACTAATTCTAAAGACGTTACGACGTCTTTTAATCCGTCGCATTCGATGGTGATGTTTGTTAAATGTGCATCCGGTTCTATTTCAAAGTCTTTTAGTAAATGGCAAAAAATATTCGGAAAAAATATAAAGCTTGCTTCAAATGAATCCAAAGTATGCTGAGTTCTTTAAAATGGAATAAAGAGATAAATATCCCAATTCATTTTAGGTTCTTACGAGTATCAATTAAGTTAATCTCTCAATAATAAAAGAGGCAGAGAAACATCCATGCATGTTTTTGAACAATAGTAAGTCGAAATAAATAAATGAAACATAATAATTAAAGTACTAAATACAATAGAAAATAACAATATGAACTGAATGTTCATTTAAAAAAGTACGTTTCTAACAATGAAGTAACAAAGTCGTTAGTAGGACAACATCTTGGCGGGGTTCCCACATTTGCCACATGGCTCCCAACATACATTGCAGTCTACTTTCAATAAATCCGGATTATCATTTATATGAACGTGCAGCATATGGGACATTTAAAACATCTTATGTTTCGAAGTGACAAGGCTTAAAATCCAATAAAGATGAATATAAATGTGCAACAGTGGTTCGTGCTTTGACAGTGGAGGAAGTGCGTGTTATTGCAGCTTATGTTTCGTAGTCGCCCGCTGAGATATTCGAGGCACCCGTCCGTTTTTTGTGACAGACCAACCGAATGCCATAAATAATAGGTAGGGGTTCCCGTGCCAGCGAGCTCTGTAATAAATTCGATGCTCTTTTTGGTAGCAAAGGAACGGCTCGCGATTGAATTATGGTGATGTGTTAAGCCAGCAAACTCAATTGGAATCCGGCTTTTTCTTTTTTATTTTCACGTTACGCGGTACTGTTGTTACATTTATACACGTCGGAGTCACGTCTCCGCTCGGTCCGAGCACAATAAGTTTATTTTGCTACAGTCGCTCATCTTGCGAGTCGGATCGAGTTACTACTACCGGCCATTTGAAAAAGACAACTCGCAGATGGTACGTGCATCCGTCCTCCGTATTAGCTTTCTCTTAAAACAGAATACATTTAAATCACGTGGGATCGTCAATATTTCCTTCCCTTAGTAAAACAAAGCCATTGTCTCTGGCGGTTCGCTTTAAACTAAGATAGATTAGTCCAAGTTGCAGTGGACGACACGACACAACACGATCAAGTTTACAGAACATGCTCGGAGTCTTATTCTGTTTACGCCTTTAAACACCAGAATAGGTGTGGTGTATTCGTTCGAAATTCAAACATCATGGTTCGTGACGTGTTTAAAATTAAATGCCTGGCTGGTACTGGTAACTTAAGTTACGTTTAACTAAACGCAATGACGTGCTGTAATTACTAATATAACAGCCCTTAAGACGCTTGTCATTAAGTGTGTAGTGTTTATAATGGTGAGGCAGGATAGGGTTACTGTCGCACTGGAGGTCGCCGCCCGCCGGCCGATGTTCGGAGTGCGTCGGCCACGCTTGGCGGGACCCTCTCGTGTTACCTCAGGATAAGTCAATCATTGGAAACGTCCAAGTTAGACCAAAATAAAACAGCGCACGAATGTTGCGTGTGGCTCTCCGGGCATAATGCGTAGCGACAGCTGACATGTTTTGTGCGAGAAAATAAAATTGATGGCACGGGAGCGCTCCGGACTTAAATAGCTCAGTGTTCGTGTATCGGCTAAATGCTTTTGTCTATTTTATAACCGGCATCACGTCGCTCTCTGTCACACTCCTTTTGTTTTAGTAATGAATTCGATTTTCGACAACTATTTGTGTAGCGCGGAAATTGCTCTGACAGTGTTCACGGCTACACGGTAACATTCTTTTATTAAAACGAGAGCCCCTGTATAACAGTTAGGTATAGAAGGAAGTAATCGAACAACTATAAGCACGGTCGAACAGACCTACAAGCTCTAATTTCCCGACCCAGCCGCAGTCTTCAGCGGACAAATAGCTCTTTGCAAATCAAACAAGGGACCGTCTGGCGATCCACATATCAACTTCGCATTGTTTCTCTCGTATCATTCAGGGCTAACCAGAGGCGTTTTCGATTATCCGCCCGGGGGAGAACAAAGCCTGCAACCGCAGAATCGAGTCAATTACATAGTTCAACAACTCAGACCTTATAACTTTCATGGGCTACCACCGGAATACAGAAAAGGGTATCTGTTTTCAATACGCGGGCAAGCGATGTGACTGACCCTTTCGAGTGTCCGCATTGACTTTTAAATTACTAATCCCGCGAGGGCAAACAGAAAAAGCGCCTCCGGCTGCGCTTGTTTACACGCTCGAGTGTACTCGCACATCTTCATTAACTGTATCCAGTCTTGCTTGCTCAACACTCGTGCCGCGATTCCGAACAAAGAAATTCTCTAACCTGGGAATTCTCACTGTACTTTTCATTTTTCAAGCGTGTAATGAATTTAAATGACACACCGAATTTATGATAGTTCTACGTGTATAAATATCGCCGTACGTTTATGTGCCAGAACCCGCATTATGCGTACATACGATAGGAAATGATAAATATCTTCACAAAACACATGCATAATGAGTTAAACATTCCTTCCCATTCGGTTTGGTCGGTGCATAATTCGTTTTCCGGACATATTTTAACTCGCCAGCCGCTACTTTAGATGCACGTGTATAATAGAATACGGAATATGTGAAACTTATTAATGTTTATCTAAACATCAGAATAGGAGCATTGGGCGAGTAAACGGACCGCTTGCCGGTTGGACGCAGTCGAGCGCGTTCATTGCTACTGATGGCTCTATACTGGACTTTTTTCTACGTCAGATACAAACATTACCCTTTCAACCCGAATGAATTACTTAATTTTTCTATATTCAGTCCATACCCTCGGTGGTGTCCGAATGAATTAACGTTATCCCCTTAAACGAAACGGTGTATTGAATTAGAAAGGGTTCGGTATAAAAACTGATAAATATTTACTGATTTCCACACGGATGGAGTGAAGGGGTAAGTTTGTAGTTTCAAAGCCTTTCAGATAAAAGGATCCAGCGTATCAAATAGAAAAATTACACCAATTAGAAAACTTTTGTTCGGAACATACAAGACGGTATTATACGAAGAAAGCATTGTCCGTTGACCGTTATTAATATGAATACCGACTGTATAGGAGCCAATGCATTCTCTTCCGCTCGGGTGCCTATAATGAGATGAAATTGTTAATAACCTAAATATGGATGGTAAAAAAGAACTATTAATAATGTTAAACTACCGTAACCGATCGGAATTTGATGCGGCAGTTTTAGCTGCCTTTTGTGCTTTGAATAATAGATGTGTTTACGTTTGGGTGTTTTGGTAAAAAAACGGTCAATTTTCAATAACTGGCACCCGTGTCTACCTGAGGCGAGCCATCTATCACGCGATATAACGAGAAATCGTTTTACTATATTTCTAGGAAACCTTTTGATGTACAGTACAAGTTTACGTCTTTATTTGCAAACATTGTAGGGAGCTGCGCATAAATCAGAAACATTTATGGCATTTATTTGACGTTTGTATTAAATGTTGATTTCTCTAAGAATTTAAGAGATCTCTATTGTGAATACAAAGTTTATACAATATGTATCCGTAAGAGAAAAGTAAAAATACCTCACCAAATACCGGTGACAATAAATAAGCAACAATAGCTTATTTAATAATAAACAGATTACTATTTTGTCTGGGTGAAGCACTCAATTTATTATTATGTCAATGATTGGCCTACTTTCATTTTTTTTATGATCGTCTTACATCCAGTTTTTGATATGTTTTAACATTATTTTAATACACTTATAGGTAAAAGCTGGTTGTAGAATATTCATATCTGACACTAGACTCTCGACCGCTTCTTCACATCCTTGCCCCATGGTGTAGTGTGAAGAAGCTACACATCAGACCGGCATGATTTTGTTGAGTAGCGAGGGATAGATTGTTTCTCGCTACTTAATATTCTAGCTGTACGGCACTGCGCTTACCATCGGGTGCAGTGTGGTCACTTTGCTGTGCCAGGATAAAAAAGGACCACACTCCTTGAATAAATACATATTTTCACATTGAAACATCTAAAACACTGACACTATAATTTAATAATGTCTATTTATATGGACAACATTTCTACATTAAATGAAGTTTCTTTCGCTCCTTGTAAGCTGCTATCTGTGACCAGAATCTGATTTAGTGGGGGCAAGAAGGTCACACCCCTAAATAAAGCTATGTTTGCTTACTACTAGTAAGTGTTAATAGCCTTGTTAAGAACATTATTTGTTTTATAGATAAAGATAGAGATAGTTGATGTTCGAAAAAGTTTGTATAATTTTTTATGACTTCTACGCTGACAACCCTGGCCCTATATTCGGAATATTTGTGTCGATTATTTCAGATATCAATGTTATGTAATTTTTTCTTTCTATTTAGGGGGTGGGGGGTGTTGATTTACTTGAGTTCAAATCCCAGGTCGGGTAATCATAACTTGTGTAATAGATTCAAAAATCTCAAGCGTTTCGCCTTCAATTGCAATTGATGCATGAATGAATATCGATATTGTATATTTTTTGATTTTTAATATAATTAAGTATATAATTTAAACTTGAAAAAAATAACTTTAGAAAGTTGCCAATTCTAACAGTGAGTTCAGCTACATATTTTTATTACTAACTAGCTGTTGCTCGCGGCTCCACCCGCGTGGAGGTTATTTTCGGGAGCAGAAGTATACAATCCAAGGAGTTATTTTTTATTGCAATTAAAATAGCCTGATGTTTCTGTACCTATTTCTATAATTCTTTTTTTATTAAATTAAATAGGTAATAATGTTAACATTTATTAATTAGGGATGATTGAGAGTGTTATAAACGTAAGAGTAGACAAATATAATCAGAAATCTCCGAACTGCTAAGCTATCGGGAGTTACACGTGTTATTGTGAGTCAACAATAAAATATAGACATTTGCTGTCGTGGATTTTTTTTGATATAATTTTAAGGAGAACATTTCCGTCATACATGATTTCTGTGTAGCTTTAACTATTAAGGCTGCACACGCGAAGGAAGCTTAAAAAATGGAGTAAGTTCTCCTGTTTTCCCAACATTTCCCTTCACTGCTCTGCTCCTATTGATCGTAGCGTGATGAAAAGTATACTATAACCTGCCCAGGACTATGAAGAACAATTGTACCAAGTTTTGTTGAAATCCGTCGAGTAGTTTTTGTTTCTATAACGAACATACAGACAGACAGACAAAAATTTTACTGATTGCATTTTTGGCGTCAGTATCGATCACTAATCACCCGCTGATAGTTATTTTGGAAATATATTTCATGTACAGAATTGACCTCTCTACAGATTTATTATAAGTATAGATTTAATGTTGTAATTGTTGTATAAAAGTTGTGCTAATTTGTATAGCAATCATTAACACTGGTGAATAGTGTATACAATCTATGACATAAGCAATTTTTGGGAATATAAATCAAGCTTGTTTGACCGGTCTGCTCGAAAAATAAACATCTGGTAAGCAACACAAGTAATGTAAGAAATTAAATCTAAAAATGCAACCAAACCTTAAAATGTATTTCATTGTTCTTGTAAAGACGTAATGCTAATTAGTACTCAATACTTGATACTGGCAGATGCGCAAACGGCGTCTAACCGAAAAGAAAAAGAAATATTCAAAGTGAATTAATTTAAATTCAAACCAAAACTCGTGTTTTATCTGACATACGTATACGACTACAGCATCACAATACAACATCAAATCGTACATTTACTAAAAAATATTATAATAACATTCCACACAGAATACTAACACATCATAACAGAATGTGCACCAACTGCCATTTCGAGTTACATGCTTGAATATTGAAATATAAAGTTGAAAATAAATGAGCATATCATTAAGAGTGGGAATGAACGATGCGAGCCAGTGTGTGGTCCCTACTTCGATATTCCATGTACATTTTGTTTTTTTAACACAGTTTTATGTCGTACCAATTAATAGGATACACGTTGAGACGTGTAAGCCGTTTAAGTCATTGCGGCCATTAGTGGAAGGCTTGAATTCGTGAACGCAACCTTTAATTAATTAACGGCTATTAAGAAAATGATAGTTATTATTCAAATTGCCTGAGGACTTGGTGGTGCTTTATTGCCGATGGAGGCGCTACGATACGGCAATTTCGGTAAAGTGATAGTTTTACACTAATTGTTTCTGGCACATATAGAACATTGTATTGCAAGGCCTATAGTATTATGTAGGGGTTATAGTATGATGGGTTTTGGTAATAAAGAACGATCTAATATCTCTAAAATATATTGGGTCGAAGTTTTATTTTGATACACGAATTATCCATTATAATTACTTCATTTCTTTCTACAAATATGACTTCTCAATCAAAGTAAATACCTTTTCTGACTTAATTTCAATATCGTATATAAAAATAGAACCTTTAACAATAAAAACGCTCAGTAACTTTGAAATTATCGAAGTCATTGTAACACAGGTCGCTTCTAAAACGCCTCCACATTTCTACGGTCTCGTTGCCGAGTGATTTAAATTAATTCCATGGAGCACGTTCACAATAATGCCTAGTTCCAAATGTAATGACGAAGCACAATCAACAAGATTTGTTACATGATCATAATGGGTATTGTTAACTCTGACGCTCACCTGGACTTGCTTGAAATAAAGCTAACAATTGTTGAAGTTTTCAAATTTCAAGAAATCAGGTTTTTTATTCACATGGATGAACTTGCAACTTGTTACTTCGTATTGCAAAAACTCTGTTTTGTTTTCGTTTAGCTGAGATTCAATGTCCATTATATTATCTATCTACTCGTTTGAATGAATGCCACGTGTGCCATTGGATCTGAATTAAATTTACTAAGTTTTAATGCATAATTACATTTTATATTTGCGATATCACATTAGAATCGTTTGAAACTAACATTTCAAACCACAATTCTGAAATGAAATGAAATGAAATCGTTTATTGATCATGTAGGCAATTACATAGCTCTTATGACAAGTCAGTACATTAAAAAAAAGTAAAGAAATTTAAGAAAAGGGTATCAGCTTATGTAACATAGCATCATCAATTCTGTGCACGAACTATAGTGGATATCTTTAAGTCAATGTCGGTGCTCATGTTGGACATCTAAAATTTCACTGATACCAAACTGCTCTAGTATCGTTCATAAGAAAGTATCAGATAAATTGATCCACATAAAAAAAAACAAAAATACGTGTTAAAATAAAATGGTTAATTATTCGTTAATTAAAAAAAGATACTTAAAAATCTATTCACGTGATGATAATTTTGCTCAGATCTAAAAAAACTCATTGTAACAATCAATGGAAGAATTAAAACTAGTCAATTCAAACGAACAAATAGCACCTCATCAGAATTATTCTTCAATTTCAAATTGGTATTCATTGTAACTTACAATTTTATATTTATATATTCCAATGTGCTATTGAACTGACAATTCATTTGTCGCACCATACATACACTTGAACAGGTATCAATCTCACCGTACCTCTGATAATAGTTATAAGTATGCTAATGCGACTATAATGGGAGCAGAAAACAATAGACCGTGGTACGTAATAGAATTCCTAAGTAATATTAAGCGGGTACCATCAATCATCCGTGATATCGGATGTGATGTTATCTGAAATGAAGCTCATCATTTATAGATCTGCCCGTCTACGCTGACCGAATGTTATTAATAGATTTCTATCTGGTCATCAACTGATTCTGGTAACGGTAATCCCGGTCATTTTGTCGGTCCCGTACTATCGTTAACAAATTACTATTCAACTCATTCCAAGTAGGTGACGAATAATGACTGACGCGTGGAACGGTGTAGCAGACGTACAAAAACAAGGGCAATTTCATCTTTGCCTGAGTCAGGTTTGATTAATTGATTTCTTTGATGCCATAGTTTGATTTATCTAGCAAGAATATGATGTTTTAAGAATGATAAAGAACTATACGCCTATGAAGTGACAATAACAATGTTAATGGTACATCCAATTAAAAATATTATTCTAAAGGCTTTATCTTCCTACCAACATTCAGGTATAATAAACTTCAGTAATAAACTATCAATATAATACCTCTAAAATTGTGTTATCTCTAAAAATAATGAATAGTAAAGTAACCTTTTTTTATTGATAACGCAGCCGCTGTAATAGGACAAAGTTAAAGTAATTTGAGCTTTGGCCCTAAGTGGTTCGGTTGTAAACCAGTAAAAAGTTACGACGCATTAACGGCTAATAATTCCTCTTCTGATTTCGAAACATCTTGGACTTTCCGTGAGATGTTAGATTGGCATTACCGACGGTGACGATAAATTAAAACTTTTTTAAGACTATCGCATGGAATAGACGATGGTGAGATAAAAAAGTCATGTCAATATTATATTGGTACTTACAATATTATGGGCTACGATTACAGATAATGATTGTATTTTATTATGTGTGTTCTACATGAATACATCTCGTATTCTAATTGTATTGATCGTGTTTGATACTGATACCGGAGATGTTATCACCGGAAACTGGAATATTGAATATAAAAAATACAGAGGATTTTATTGAAATATGGATGAGAAAAAAGTGTTGTTAGACAAAAGATGTTCAAATAGCTTACATTCTGGATTTTCTCGTACCTGGAAATAGTAAAAAAAATTAGCCCGTGAAGTTATTACAATAGTCTACACATACACTCACGCCTGTAATCCCCGAAGGGGTAGGCAGAGGTGTAACGAGTACACCCACTATTCGCCGAATTTCGGTCCCATAATGTGATAGGGGGCGAGCCTATCGCCATACCGGGCACAAATTCCAGACTCCGGGCTAATACTGAGGAATTTCTAGATAGAAAAACCCAATATAACTTTACCCGACCCGGGGATCGAACCCGAGACCTCAGCACAGCAGTCGTAACGCATGCGCAATGACAAATGCGCCACCGAGGCAGTCAATAGTACAATAGTAATAGTACAATAGTCTAATAACTAAATAAATAAACAAACATTTAATATCCATACCAATTATGAAATCAATATGTCATTGCTTTGATATTTTCTATATCCATTATTAGAATTTATTTTACATATAAATTACATTCATTTTTAATAGATATATTCTCTAAAAGCATACAAAATCTATAGCCTCCCGTCGCATATGTGTAACATTCTCAGGTAAACCTGTATACACATTACTTGTGACCACAAACTAGAAATCCCTGTTTGACTTGCGGTTACAAACTACACAGGATACATTTAACACCTACACTTGAACTATTTCTAGATCATATGTTAATATGCCCACGTAGTCCAGGAGACGCGTTGAAGATCGAAATCTTTGGTATAGTTTGTGAGACAGTTTCACTATTACAGAATGGTGATAATAAAAATGATGTAGAACAAGTAAGCGATAGCAGATAATAAATGTGTATGTAACAGCCTCCATGGTGCAGTGGGCGAACTGACTGTGAAATGAAAACTCGCGTTCGATCCACAAATGTTTCGACTTGGGATATTGTGACACCGAAAACCTCTCGTAGATCTTGATGTATAGGCCGGCATGATTGTATTGATCGAGTGATAATCTATCCCTCGCTACTTGGTGCTATAACTGGACGGCACTGCACTTACCATCAGGTGCAGTGTGGTCACTTTGCCGTGCCACAATAAAAAAAAATATATATATATTCTACGAAGAGGCATTCGGACTGATCAGACCCATTGACCCTAAAATAAGATATGATTATCAATGACAATAGATAATCATATCCTATTGTGGGGTCAAGACTATGGCCTATATACTCGTATATGATTTTGGGTTATTTATTAATTTGGTAATCGACATTTGATAGCCTTGAGCTATTTTGTGACTGAAGAATACTGCCTTTAAATTTTATATGTCTGCTTAGAATTATACGAAATCACATGACTTGCTTATTTACCTTTATTACTATAAAAAACGAGCAATACTTCCACGAAACGCAGACAGCGTCCATCATTCTTTACACTCTTTCTCTTTTACAGACAATGGAGTTTAGCAATATGTAGTCGATAGTTAAATAAAATGTGATAAAAACTTTTACATTTCTTCGGATTATTTGCTCCATTTTGTAGCCAGTGACGAGTATTTATATAGAAGAGTCACTAATTATACTTATAACAGAGCACACAGTCAGTCAGTGTAGAGCGGTTATAGTTTTAGTAGTACCTTAATATTTCAGTGTGCAATTTGTATTAAGTTTCAATTTCAATTTATTATTTTCAATTTATTTTAAAAAGTATTTTTTTTTCATTTTACGAGCTCCTTACAGTACAATATAAACCTTAGAGTTTTCTTTGGTTTGTAATTTAGATTTTTATATATAAAAAACCGTACAGACCAGTGAGACGTTTGTTATAATAATTGTCATATTCGTTTTGAATAAACGATAAATTAGTGAAGGAAAATAATGTTAAGAAACATGCATAACTAAGTATAGATCCTGGGTCCTTTAGGCGTAGTGTGAAGAAACTAAACAGCAGGCTGGCATGATTGTGTTGAGTAGCGAGGGAAAGACTGTCTCTTGCTACTTAATACTCTATCTGGACGGCACTGCGCTTACGATCAGGTGCAGTGTGGTCACTTTACCGCGCCAAAATAAAAAAAAAATACTGTATAAAATTTTTATCCACTCTCATTTAGTCAAATTGGTGGACTAAAAACTAAATCATCTTATTAGTATGCAGATCTATACCCAGTAATAAAATAGTGTACAATACACGTCATATTATTATTTACAATGGCTTTCTAGACGATACATTTGATAATCTTTCCGTATAAGTTATATTTAAGTTCGTTTTTAACGTAGTGAAGCCTGCCGAAAAACGCCTCTTTGTGTTCTGTCAAATCATTATTTTCCATTGTACGCAAACTTTAGGGATTCCGTTAGAATAACAATAATAAATATACATATAGGGAGCTAGTACGCTAAAGCAATTTCATATATGGATAAAAGTGTCCCTTGAAACCATTTCTTTTGTTTGTTTAGTTTTCTGCAATATATTTTCATTTCATCTTTTATTCAGTTGAAATCATAGCGAAATCAAATCATACCATAATTTTTATAATATTTGACAGGATTTAAATGCAAGCACAGCTACAAATAATATTGTTAAAGAAGTACCCAATAATATAGACCTAATTGTAAGTAATGTAATGAAATTATGATTGTATATTTTAACCCGCCCGGTGACCATGAAGGCTGTAAAGTTTTTGTAAAAGTCGGTATTGGAAATTTAAAATAAGCCGCGATAAAATTCATATTTTTTTATCCTGGCACGGCATAGTGACCACACTGCATCTGATGGTAAGCGTAGTGGCGTCCAATTAGAGCATCAAGTAGCGAAAGACAATCTATCCCCCGCTACTACAATCATGCTTGCCTGCTTCTTCACAGTATGCCATGGGCGAGAAGGAGAAGAAGCGATCGAGGTCTAGTTTCGGAGTACTCAAACGGCCGCAAAACGGCCAAACATCGTACCCCATTTCTAGACCCTCGACAAAATTGTTATGTCAATGTTTAATAAAACAACGATACCTTCTACAGCATACCTCTCCTCTACCAATATACATTTTTATTTATTCAGCGACCTTTAAAATTACCATAACAGTACCTTCAAATCCGTTGCTTTCAATTCGAATGTCTTTCTCTCCTACACATCCATTAATCTTTCCACGATTTCATTCGTTTTGATTACATCTCCGAGTAGAACGATAAACAATAATGAATTTGAGTGTTCTTTATCAGACCATTGCCTATCACTGGAGCCTGGCTTTAAATTAACTCTTTCAATTCAGGGATCACCCATGTTGTGCCCAATCGGGTTACTCACGGGGCGGTGCGGTAATAAGGTACAGAACCATTCTTGTAACTTGTCACCCGTTTATCTCCTAGTAATTTACATAACACCTCGCTGGATCACAGTCGTACGTCCATATTAATAGGTTTACATAGTCAAGTGCACTCCATTGAGCATTCTCAAACACGCCTTGTGGACTAACGCTAACACAAATATATTCAGCAGGTGTCCGCATATTTACATACAATTTACAAAGAATACTTTACATATAAGTAGCTCTAATAGCTTCAAATCTATAGAAAAATCCTTTATATACTCTTACCAAGAAATTATAAATGATAAATACGAGTAAGATTTAAACGAAAGTCCATTGCAAGAAGTACAAACTTAAATGTCAAAGGAAGCAATAAGTTACGAAAGGTCTGTTAATTTGTAAGGCTCAAATTAGGTAAACGCGGTCTTTCAATTGTCGCCGACTGTTTTGAATGCTAATTGGGCCGTGAACTGTCACAGAAAAAGCTCGGGAAATTGGCTTTTGGCTTCGTTCAATTACACTTTAAAGGGTGGTCTTTGTTTTTTACATAGTATATTTTACACAGTTACACATGCATTTTACTCATATCTTTACCGTGTTACAATATTTCAACCTGAAACTAGTTTCATAATTTGCATACTTCACGTATTATTAAACCTTCTAGAAAATAAACTGTTCAAGTTAAGTGCAAAATTTATGGCGCTCCATTTGTAAGCCTGAAGCATCCATAACTGGGAAACTTGATCGATAGCGTAGTATATTTTGCATTAACACTAATCGCTGGTATAGGAAATATTGGGCAAACACAGAGAACAATGACAGAAAGAAGGAAATATATAATAACTAGCTGTAGCTCGCGGCTTCGCCCACGTGGAGGTCATGTTTGGGAGAAAAAGTACATTATACAAAAAACGAATTTTCATGCGTTTAACTTAGAAAATGAAGGATTTTCATACAAACTTTCATCCCCTATTTTACCACCTTAGGGATGATTATGAAATGTGAAACACGTATTTCTTACCAAAAGCCTAAATATGAACTTCCAGATCCCTAGGTCAAGGAATTATGGATTTCCCATACAAATATTGAACTCCTATTTGGCCCCTTTCAAGGTTGTTTTTTAGAAAAAAGATAGCCTATGTCCTCCTCCAAGATATAATCTAGCTTCTTGCCAATCTGGTCAGCCTTTAAGTCGTAAAAAGGTAACAAACAAACAGAGTTACTTTCGCATTTATAGTATTAGTATAGATAAGCAGTATGGCAATGCTGGTCTTACGTTGGGCCGTTTGGTGAATTCACGGGCACAAAACCACTTCTTACATACAACAGCGTTCGCCAATCGCCATGATTGACGTTTAAAACTATACACATTGAATTGTAGGCCTCCCTCAGAACTGGGGCTGAGCCGCCCACGAGTGAGTCGTGACGTTGCCTTCTGCATCGGCGGGGAGTGGCGCAAGTGGGGACTTGGAGCGAGTTACTATGTTGATTTATGCACGTTTCAATAAATACAAATGAATAATGAGCGGATAATGTTGCCGACATGCATACTGATCTATTCAAATAAAGACTCGTCGTGTGATACAATAAATCGTTACTAATGCCGCTTATGGTATAGTACGAGCACGAAAACTTTAAATTAAATATTATGCAAATACTGATGGAAAATAATAGTAAGCAAACAATACTAGCTTATATTATTTTTCTAATCTTGTTAGCAGCATAAA
Source organism: Laothoe populi (assembly GCA_905220505.1). Taxonomy (NCBI): domain Eukaryota; kingdom Metazoa; phylum Arthropoda; class Insecta; order Lepidoptera; family Sphingidae; genus Laothoe; species Laothoe populi. The sequence goes on from HG992148.1 coordinate 16,427,707, forward strand.
CAAAACTATGCAAGATGGATATTTTAAAAGGCACAAATACAATGATTAACACTTTATTCATTGGTTTAATTATCACTGTTACACATATCAGTGCTTAATATTAACACAGCCGCATGTCAGGATTTACTAAAGGCTTCTTTTTATAATTGATCTCTTAAGCGTACGGACAGCATTATTCTCTAAGCTGAACTACGCGTGTACTCACTACCCACTCGTCTGCTACACCACTCGACCCTGGAGCGCGGAAGCACTCCCATTTATCCCAAAAATTTACTTCTCCCCACTTAGGTTGTGTTTATTAATGTACCTGCAGTTACTTTCTAAAAATACCTTTTATATTCGGTATTTCTAATAAAAGGAAATACCCTATTATTATTAGCGAACTAGGTCCCACCAACATACTCATCGGCGGAGATTTCAATGCTAAGAGCATGTGGTGGGGTAGCGCGGTCACTGACAGGAGGGGGGAGGATCTCGCAGAGGCCATAGGCGAATGGGACCTTCAGGTGCTCAACGACGGCGACGTACCAACCTTCGACACAGTAAGAGGTGGTACACGATATAAGAGTTTTGTGGACATCACATTATGCACGGGGGACCTTCTCGGCCAGGTGAACGACTGGCGGGTCAACGAAGGCATCGTTAGCTCGGACCACAACACAATCTTATTTAATATCAGTTTAGGCAAATTAGAAAACATTGCAATTGCAAGAACCACTCGGATTTTCAACACTAAAAAAGCTAATTGGGGAGAATTTAGTAATAAATTCTCCCAATTAACAGTAGATGCAAAATTAAGTAAATTCAATATAGAAAATTTAAAAAACAAAACAGAAATAGATGGAGTAGTAGAAGAATATACTAAAGTCATTCTGAAAAGCTGTAATAGTAGCATGCCAAAATTTAAAAGTAACAAAAAACCTACTATTCCATGGTGGTCTGATGAGCTCGCCTCGTTGAAAAGGGCCATGGTCACCAGGAGGAGAAGGATTCGCTGCGCAGCCCCAGTCCGCAGACAATTCGTCGTTGATGAGTACCTCAGAGCAAAGGAGGAGTATGAGACCGCAGCTAAAAAGGCCCAAAGTAACAGCTGGAAGGCTTTCTGCGAGAAACAATCGAAAGAAACCGTTTGGGACGGAATATATCGAGCGATAGGAAGAGTGACAAAAAGAGCAGAGGATCTCCCCCTGAAAAAAGATGGAAAAATCCTCAGTCCAGAGGAATCGGCAAAGGTCTTGGCGGAAGTCTTCTACCCGGAGGACCGAGTAGAAGACGATAACGCAGAACATCAGCGTATAAGGGTTGAAGCCGACAGCATAAATGACGGTATAGATAATGGGTATCAGGACCCGGCATTTACCATGGATGAGATCCTGGCGGCTACAAACAGCTTTAACCCCAAAAAAGCCCCCGGAGCAGATGGTCTAACATCCGACATCTGCAAACAAGCTATCCTTAAAGATCCGGAGTTGTTCCTATCACTGGCCAACAAATGCCTCGAATTGGGCCACTTCCCGACCATCTGGAAGGAGGCAACGGTCGTAGTACTCCGGAAACCCGGAAAGGAGGACTACACAAACGTTAAATCGTACAGACCGATAGCTTGCTTGTTGAGGCTTGTTGCCAGTGATGGGGAAAATTCTGGAGAAGATGGTGGTGGGAAGAGTAAAGTGGCATCTACTACCTAGGATGAGTACTCGACAGTTTGGCTTTATGCCCCAAAGAGGCACGGAAGACTCCCTCTATACCCTGGTCAATTACATCCGCGACCGGATAAGTGAGAAGAAGATTGTGACTATAGTCTCACTGGATATAGAGGGAGCCTTTGACAGTGCTTGGTGGCCAGCTATTAGGGTCAGGCTGTCTGAGGAAGGATGTCCGAAAAATCTGAGACGGATAGTAGATAGCTACTTCGAGAGCCGAAAAGTTAAAGTTCGCTACGCCGGAGTAGAACACGCGAGGGGAACCGCCAAGGGATGTGTACAAGGATCTATTGGTGGTCCCATCATGTGGAACTTGCTCCTCGACCCATTGCTAAAGGAGCTCGAAAAACGGGGCGATTACTGCCAAGCCTTTGCTGACGACGTTGTTTTGGTGTTTCATGGCGACGAGACCTTAAAGATACAGAGACAGGCTAACGATGCATTAGCTTATGTGCGGGATTGGGGAGTCAGAAACAAGCTAAAATTCGCCCCTCATAAGACGAAGGCTATGGTCGTAACACGACGACTTAAGTACGACTCGCCAATCCTGCACATGGGCGGCGTCGACATCGGCCTGTCAAGAGAAATTAAAATACTGGGCTTGACTGTGGATGATAAGCTTACATTCAACACGCACGTCTCGGAAGTCTGTAGGAAAGCAATAGGCTTCTACAGACGGCTGGCCACCGCTGCAAAGGTGCAGTGGGGGTTGGGACCAGAGGTGGTGAAAACGTTGTACACGGCAGTCGTTGAACCTACAATATTATATGCGGCCAGTACCTGGGCGCCTGCAAGCAAAAAGATAGGCATCACAAAGAAGCTTGCAGCGGTTCAACGAGGTTTTGCACAGAAGATGGTAAAGGGCTACAGGACAGTTTCACTAAACTCGGCCCTACTGCTCGCTGGGATCCTTCCGCTAGACATTCGTGTCCGAGAAGCGGCGCTTCTTTACGAAGTGAAAAAAGGACATACTCGGCGAGCGGTGGGGGACCGGGATGTGGAAAGTCCTGTGCCTTTTGCCAACTTACGACATCCAGCTGGACGCAGAGCATTGAAATTCGAATGCGTGGTGAACGATGCAGAACTGAACCTACAGGCTGCAAACACCGTCAAGGTGTTCACGGACGGCAGCAAGATTGGTGGCCAAGTCGGAGCATCGGTGTCCTTATGGGACGGCGATGCCGAAACGAAAGCCACCAAACTAAAGCTGGAATCGTTCTGTACCGTTTACCAGGCGGAATTGTTGGCTCTGCAAAAGGCGGTGCAAATGGCCCTGAGACACGATAAACGCCAATACAGCATCTTCTGTGACTCGAGAGCCGCGCTTGAGTCGGTCGCGAGCGGAGTTTCCCTCCATCCCATTGCTTTTGGCATTAACAACTTGTTATGTGAGACCGTAACGTGCGGAAAAACCGTTAACCTCTTTTGGGTGAAGGCGCACGTGGGGTGTGTGGGGAATGAGCGCGCAGACGAACTCGCAAAGGCTGCAGCCACTACGCTCAAGCGGAAGCCCGATTACGACAGATGCCCCATCTCATTCGTCAAGCGATATATCCGTCAGGAGTCGATTGACGAGTGGAATGAGCGCTACAGGGCTGGAGAAACAGCGTCGGTCACGAAGCTGTTTTTCCCAGACGCAAGGGAAGCGTATAGGCTAATCAGGAAGATGCCGGTGGACCCGGTCCTCACGCAGGTGTTCACGGGGCACGGGGGATTCTCTGAGTACTTGAATCGCTTCAGGTGCAAGGAGAGCCCCTCGTGCATCTGTGACCCAGAGGCTAAAGAAGATGTAGTTCACGTGTTGACCGAATGTCCAGTATATCTGTATCAGCGCATGAAATTCGAAACTGAATGCAACGTAAAAATGTGTAGGGAGAACCTAAGTGGTATGCTGGAGACCGGTGATATAAGATGTAAATTTTTAGAATACTGTAGGAATATAGCACGTAGATGTATTGAAAGGAACAAATAGAAAAGGGCGACTATGCAATATAATATGATATTATATGAACTTAGTCGCCAAGGAATGTGTTTTTACTGTGTTTTTAAGCGAGGAAGACGTGCTATATTAGGATTTAATTTGTTAAATGTATAATATATAACGAACCTATGTGTATCTATGTAAAGCGTTGTATGATTGTTGGACCGCTTAATACACACAGGGGATTTTACAGTGTAGTAGTTGTCGGATGGAAATGCTGTAATATTTTAGAGAATTTAGATTCAGTATATTTTGATTTTATTTTTGATGAACACCTTCAATCGTTTTTTCTTTAGAGTTCGCATTTCATTTAATAAAGGCATGTGAATTCAACTAGGTGTTTACAATTCTCTGAATAAGTATCAGAGGGAGCAGAGGGGGGTGTTCCCCCCCCCCCCAAAAAAAAAAAAAAAAAAAAAAAAAAAAAAAAAAAAAAAAAAACCCTATTAATATAGAAAATATAATGATAAATAACCAACCAAGGTTTAAAATTTTGTAACGTGACTATTTTGCTTATTTCCAAAGCACTGAGATAATATAATAAAATAAATCGCTATAACTGTTGCTCAAACTCACGTCCCAGTAAAGTTTTATATCCACCCGCTGATATGTCTGACTATGCGCGCGGAATATCAATAGAGATTCAAACTACGAATGAAATACCTGCTCCTGTAAGCGAATCTTGTTGTTTAACCATGGCGTTGTCCTAATAAACAGCTTTCAGACATTGTTTAGTTTGTAAATTGATTTTGTACAAAGTTTGACAATCACTTCCACTCTATTTATGTCTGATGTTTATTTTATACTTACAAAATGTTTATCGTTTGACTAGTAGCAGTACTTAGACTGAGAAATCAGTGAGGAGCTGAGTTCAAACCAAGATTTTCTTGGAGTTTTTTAATGGTGACCATTGTGACAAACAGTGAACAACAGTGAAAATTGATGAACCGCACTTGCCCAGGTTTGGTATTTGTGCTTTATATGTTGATAAGATCACTTACTTTACCTATCTAATCATGAGAGTAGAATAAGGACAAACCACGGGTGTGCTCGTTGCACCTATATTTACCTGTTCGGAGATAAAGGCCTGATCTCAAGAATATGTAAAAATAATACTGATGGATCCATCAGTCGTCAGTTGCAATTTCTTTGCCAGTCTGTTCACTAACTGGATATTCCTAAAACAATCAAAAGTTGTTAATTTAAGTGGTTTTCGATGTAAAGCAGATGTTCAGAAATTCGCCGTTTTGTTTTATAATTGAAGTATCAAAGTTTTATAGTCTGAACTATTAGACGATACAAATTGTTTTTTCTATAACTTGTTTTTTATTATGTCCAAATTCTTAACTGCATGTTAAAGTAAATTGAAACAAAATAGAAAAAATGTATAAAAAAAAATGATTTTTGTTTAATCCTGGCACAACAAGGTGACCACGCTAGACCTAATAGTAAGTGCAGTGCCGTCCAGTTAAACTAGCAATCTATAACTGACTTTGTCTAAATATTTCAAATAAAGACACAAAACCACCCTTGCCCTATAAAGTATTCGAATCCATTAAAACTAATTAGGTACCTTCACGAAACCCGTGTTGGCGTCTTCAAATTTCATTATCGCAGTTATTACATCTATTATATTGAGGGGACGCATTTATTGTGCTGTAAATATTTTATACGAAGATAAACAGACATATTCAGATAAAACAAATTGATCGGGGAATAGAGAGCGGAGTTTTCGAAGGTTTACGAGATAAGTGGGCGGGTTAATTGATACCAAGAGATTGTGCGAACGACGCCGCACATACATTAATATTTAATATCCCTGTTTAGACGCCTAATGAATAATTATACAGATAAGCCTTCTTGCACGACACTCGACATTTTAGCGGCAAAAATACTGTCCTAACCATTAGGTTAAAAATAGCAATACTTACTTTAACTTAAAAGGTTTATACATAGACCAAATATGTAAATAGACACCTTATGTCCCAATATTTCACGTACCGGCATTTCGTGACCAACCTCAGGGAAATTGTAAAGTGTGAGAGCTAAATATTGCTTCTTTATAAGAGAGAATAAAATATGATAGAAGTTGCTTGCTTACAGCAAGTGGGTGATGGTAAATACGCCGCCCAATATTGATTAAAATACCAAATGAATCAGCAGTGCGTTACCAGCTCTTAAAAATGTTATATGCTCTAATATTAAAAGACCTAGAAAACATGCATAAGACACTATGATAGACAACTCGCTCAATATATTTTCATTGAGTCAAATATACTTTACGAAAAAAATCTAGAATCCATACATACATATACACTCACGCTTGTAATCCTCGAAGGGTTAGGCAGACGTATAACCAGTACAGCCACTTTCAGGCGAATTTAGCGAGTTTTCGGTCCCATAATGTGATAGGGGGCGAGCCTATCGCCATACTGGGCACAATTCCAGACTCTGGGCTGATACTAAGTATTTCGAAATAGAAAAACCCAATATCACTTTACCCGAACACAGCAGTCGTAACGCATGCGCAATTACAACTGCCACCGAGGCAGTCTATAATTCACACAGACTAAAACGTTAATATTCAACGTCTTAATTAAACACTTACAGGCAGTTGTACATCATTATCCACGGATGCGAGCGTGTGCAAACAATATCACATATCCAATATTGTCTTAAACATACTCACAACTCGCGCTCAAAATCAATATAATTATGTTTAACTAGGCGCTACGTAAATTCGAATTCGCTACAAGTCTCGATTTGAGAGTATTTCCCATAGAACAAACGTCCTTACAAACACGGCGTGGAATCTTTTTATTAAGATTTAATTAAATCTTCTTCTGTGGTGCATTAAGCGCGTGCGTTGAGATAACTCGGGCGAGGCAAAGGCATTAAGCCACCATAGACCCTCTTAGTATAGATATGATAACAGCATGAAGGTAAAATTAAAGTGACATTTTGGAACATACTTAAAAATAATCTATTTAAAATTATGGAGGATTTAATTAAATGATAGTATCGAGAAATGTTTGGTTATTTTTGTGTGGAAAGTTTCTTTTTAAAGATTATTTAAATAAATATTTCATTTACATATAGCTAGTTGTTACAAGCGGCTCTAGCCACGTGGAAGTTATTTTTGGAAGAAAAGAAGGCAATACAATCCGTGGAGGATATCCATCCAAGGATATACAATCCATAGATTAATCTTAAGTTAATATCACATCTATCTAAATCTGTCTAGTAGTGAATTATAAAGAAGAACTACTACAATTGTTTACTTTTTATTTTGATGCGTGCCTTATAGCTTAGCCAACATAAGCCGTACAAGTAAATTTTTTGTCGACTTGGTTCCGAAATATCTTTATTATTTACACAAATGAAATTTATTTAGGATAGAAGACGCGGATGGCGACTTCCTTAAATACTATTCTTAACACTGCACTATTACGTGTAACGCCCCATAGAATCCAGTACTCCACTTTAACCCTCATAATGCATTATCGATCAACTTATGTATTATTCAGTAAAGATTAACTTCCATCAACGGGATCCTTTACAAAAACAATTTCGTGCCTTGTTCAAATGTTCAATGGATCGTAAAGTATTGGAAAAATTAATAGCTATCAATCTAAGTTTCTCAATCTCTAATTAAGAGAATTCCAAATTAAAAAAGGTTATTAAAGTTTTTGAATTAACTCGTAGTGAAAGTATTTGATTTACGAATTATTGGTGGAAAAAAAATGAAAATTTAGATGGAAAGACCGAACCGTAGGTAGGCAGCGGCTTTGCTGTGCCCTGGTATTGCAGAAGTCTATGGGCGGCGGTGACTACTTACCATCAGGTGGCCCGTCTGCTCGTCTGCCTATTGAGGCACTAAAAAAAAAAACCCTAATGATGTCAACCAATTTAAATAAGCAACATTTAAATATAAATACGATTACGGTATACGCTTGTATTCCGGAAGAAGTAGACAGAAATGCAACTATTACACAAAATTTTCCTGAACCGTATTATCAATGTGATATGTGGCGAGCCTATCATTATACCAATACAAATTCCAATGGCCGGTAACCAATGTATAAGTTTTCGAATTAAAAACGAAACTTTAATTATGATTGGCTGACTTGGGATTAGAACTGAGGACTTAACTGGTTTCCCAGTCTTTATACACTACTAGACCAAAGAAGCCATTTAATTACACATATTTAATTGTCAAAATTTCCGACTGGTGTGCACCATCGACTTTAATCGTAAAAGCGTGGGGGTTAGTCCTTCGGGAAATCTTATGAATAAACTAAAATAAGCAACTATTTTTACATATTTGCTAATTACTTATTATACATGCATTCCTAAAACTCCTTCAACCACAAGGGTGAAATAAATTGCTGTTTGTCGTTGCCATCTAATGTATCTTTAATTTCATACTTTAACGTAAACAAATGTAAATAAAAAATAATCTGGTTGTATTTTTTGGAATGCAAAGCTACAAAAAGACACGGATCCGACGGTCCGGTCGAGCAACCAATCGTTGCACGGGCAGCTGCAGAATGGAATTATGAACATTTATTTCTCAGCGCGACGGATGGGCCGCAGCGTACACCTGCCCGGCCGCGATTGACACCAACCCCATTATATCTCGCCTCCACGGCTCCACGAGCACAACGAAAAAAATCCGAACAATAGTCTCCGATCGCAGCCGCATGAGAACTTATTATTAGCCCTTTATAAGGCAGGCCATTCATTTTTACATCTTCATACAACCAGACCATTAGCCGAGGCGTGTGGGCAGTGGGCTTGTAGCCAAATAAACCTATTGTTACGCCAAACAAAACATCCAAGTGAACATCTTCATACGACTAAATCTCAACCTATTGTCACGATATGACAGGCTGCACTAAGACGGCGTCACGGAGCGCCAAAGCGTTATTTTAAAAGGGAATTTATTGCCAATTTCGGGGAATGTTTACCGAAAAGTGAGTGAATGGTAGGCCAGTGAATTACTTATTGTAATGAAATAAAGGAGGACCAGATTGAAAGCGTCCAATGAAAGCCGACATCGCCGGGACAGAATACTGTTTGATGATAATGATTTATGGCGACATTGGCGCGACGCGATTTTAGCGCGTTAATGTTGAGAAAGATAAATGTTTCGACGCCTTTGTAAGGTTCTTGAAAAATAAACGTTTTCATTATCGAATCACAATGGATGACACTTTGACATCTTATTATGGAAGGGGCGAAGTGGTGTTTACGTACACAAATAGAATCACGAGCTACTAAAGTGAGGCTTTCAGGCCGAGAGGGCATAGCTCGCGGTGACCGCAGGTGTGAACAAAAACGTGTTGCCGCAGAAACACCGGGCAGACCGCAGGCCCGACCAGGAGGGTTACCCTTGACACTCGATTCCAATTTAAAATTGAGATTAGGTTCGGAAACTGACAATTGGCACTCTTGAACGCAACACTAGCGCACGATTTAACTGAATACGGCGAAAATTTTTGTAATAAAATGAAAAAGAATATTTACCATCGCTAGTTCGTAAATATTCTATTTCATTTATTTGAGTGAGTTAGAGTTCCAATATCTTCTAGATTGGAATTGAAACTGTATCGAGTTCGAGATTGGAATTGATTTCAAGAGTAGGGCTCACTCGCATCGATATTATACAAGTATTTTATATCCGCGACCGAAACTGGATCAGCAAGGTGTACGATCTCTGATGGTTGAGCGTGCATCGTGTTTAGCGCGAACAATAAATTACAAAGTAACAAACGGCTTCGAAGAAAAACCATCGAACTCTAACACGCATCTTAATTAGTGGTGTAATATGGAACGTAGAATGATGGTCATTACGGAAATGGACTGAATTAAATACAGCTACGGAACCGCCTGTGTTCACGATTGTACCGCGTTAATGATTGCGAGCGTCGTGCCCGTATTCGGGGGAGGAACTAAACCTTCTGGTTATGAGGCACCAAGACGAGCAACTTCGTTAGGAGCCGTGCCTGTAATATTCGCTTAATTCATGTTAATTACGCATCGTGTACACGCAAACGTGGGCAATAGAAAATTATTTAATACCAAACTGAACCGGTATGACTAACTTAGTCACCGGGACACCGACACATTTATATTACATAATAAGGCGCTATAAATTACAAAGCAGCTATAAAATCCCTACTAAGTACACGTTTTACTCGACTTTAAACGTGCACCATAATTTGTATGCGCGGGACGCTCGGGCCCTTCCTATCACGAACTTAAAATTTCCGCTCATATTTTAATAAACAACATTATTCCCGAGAATCACGTGCGCATCAGTCATCCTGTCCAAAATCGCTTCTCTTTAATCAAAAATGAGTCGAGCGGTTAATATTCGCGATCCGGTCTCGACGCGGTACGACTCCAAAGTCCTGCTATTTTAATATTCTTCACCAAACGGGGAGTTCTCATTATTCGAAACTTTTCCCCTTTAGGTTGGCAACTTATTGTTTTTTTTTTCTCGTGACTCGTCGCTTAGACATTCTGTCAGTCAGAATAATTCAGATTAATACACCTACCGCGCGCGAGCACCCTGTGAATGTTAAGGAGCGGCCAGCGGCGGCGCCGCACTCCTCGGAATTGAAAATGAGTATGGTTTATGTTTTGTTTTAATAAAGTTACATGTTTGCTTTCCGTGTAAGCGTTTTTATTACATCTCCGATGAAACCAGTTCGAAATCAACATCGAGATTGTTCAAGATGTGAACTTAATGACAAGTTATTTGACTCGGACACTTGAACGTAGAACGAAATATGATATTCATTGTGAAATAATAGAACATTAGCACGACAATATGCAATTCCAACACCCATTCGACAGAATGCAATAAATTTGCATTATGTCTCCTAGAAATAGCGTCTAGACCGACAAGAACGTCATAGGAGCAAAACGAACGAACAACGAGCAAGATGTAAACTATGCACCGGTCAGTCTATTGTTGGCACGATACATACATACATACATACATGCATACATACATGCATACATACATGCATACATACATGCATACATACATGCATACATACATGCATACATACATGCATACATACATGCATACATACATGCATACATACATGCATACATACATGCATACATACATGCATACATACATGCATACATACATGCATACATACATGCATACATACATGCATACATACATGCATACATACATGCATACATACATGCATACATACATGCATACATACATGCATACATACATATACACTCATGCCTGTAATCCCCGAACGGCAGAGGTGTAGTATAACCAGTACACCCACTTTTCGCCGAATTATTACGGTCCCATAATGTGATAGGGGGCGAGCGTATCGCCATACCGGGCACAATTCCAGACTCCGGGCTGATACTGAGTAATTCTAAATAGAAAAACCCAATATCAGTTTACCCGAATCGGGGATCGAACCCGAGACCTCAGCACAGCAGTTGTAACGCATGCGCAATTACAACTGCGCCACCGAGGCAGTCGTTGTCAGTTGTTGGCGTGATATGCCGCTGTAAATCCACAACTGCCTCCTTCACCATTTATCTCCCTTTTATATAATTACCTGATAATATAATTACGTCATAAATATTTCAACCTTTCGCGAGCAGCACTTAGACAATATTAATTTGGAGTTCTGTGTAGGACTGCCTCGGTGGCTCAGTTGTAATTGCACATGCGTTACGTCTGCTGTGTTGAAGTCACGGGTTCGATCCTCGGGTCGGGTAAAGTGATATTGGGTTTTTGTAGCTAGAAATACTCAGTATCAGCCCGGTCTGGGGTCTGTAAACTGTATAGCGATAAGCTCGCGCCCTATCCCATCATGGAACCGAAATTCGGCGAAAAGTGGGTGTACTGGTGGCACCTCTGCCTACCTCTACGGGGCTTACAGGCGTTAGTGTATATGTATGTATATGTGTAAATATTATTTTTAAGCTGTAACTAGAATTTTAAGAGCCATTAATTGATTTTATTATTAAATTATATCTAAAGAAACCGCCAATTCTTACCAAATATGAAAAATGCTTGATACTGAAGAATGCTACAATTTCCATAGTTATGGTATGGAAGTATTCTAAACCACGTTTTAAACAAGTTATCAAAGTAAGACTAATCCAAAAATATAAATATTTTAATTGTATCTAAATGACGCTATATGAATGTGGCGCTTTGGGCTTGTAGCCGGCTGTGTAATGAGAAGCCGTGGGTTCGATATCCGAAAAAGACGAATATTTATTTTGGGTGTTGGTGATGTAACACCGAAAGTTTCTCGTATTTCCTGATACCAGGGACAGAAGATAACTATATCTTACTATAGGGTCAGTGCTATGTGTTTAACTGTTTGATAGTGTTTATTTATTATAAGTGACAAAACGTGCACCTTTACGTCGCCTTGTGGAACTTATAACACACACTTTGCTAGTATCGTCATTTTTGAATACTCACCAAATAAATTCAAATAGTTAATAAATGCCGTGCTTGCTGGAAACAGTTAAACTTCTTTATGAAAACGCATCACACTAAAGATTTTAATTATATGTATATCGTTTTAGCTATTTTTTTTTATTTCCTTTTATCTAATAAATTGCTTCTATTCATTTATATAAACTGAAGGTAATGGTGTGGGTTATACGTTTACTTTTATATTTATTTAATTTAATGTAAAACTGTTTTTTGCTCCTAATAAATAAAATAAAATATAACATTGTTTTTTTCCGCCTTCAATTCTCATCGCATTATTATCGAAATACGCGGTCGCCGCATCGCTACCATTTATTTTAATCCAGTTTCCTTTGTACCGTACGCTTAGCTAGAATTCATTATTTATTAATAACTTTGCACCTGCAAAGACAGTACTCCTGGGCGAAGTTAACTGAACCATTGTTGATTGTAGGTGGCGGAGTCAATAATTAAGTAATTATATAGCATGTAAGCCAGTTTTTGACGTTGTAGTTACGTTTTAATTAAGATGGATTGTTCATCGAACCGAAGCCTGACTGTGCCGTTAAAATCTCCATCTTGCCATGTTCACACAGTTTCATTTTAACACGTGATACTTACATATAATTTACATAATGCGTTCATTAAAGAATAGGTTATGTATATACAGCGATTTTTCGATAAGGAAAAGATAAAGATATATTATAGATTATATTTATATATAAGAGGTATAATTGACTGCCTCGGTGGCGCAGTTGTAATTGCGCATGTTACGACTGCTGTGCTGAGGTCTCGGGTTCGATCCCCGGGTCGGGTAAAGTGATACTGGGTTTTTCTATATATAAATTCCTCAGTATTAGCCCGGAGTCTAGAATCTGTGCCGGGTATGGCGATAGGCTCGCCCCCTATCCCATTATGGGCCCGAAATTCGGCGTAAAGTGCGTGTACTAGTTACACCTCTGCCTACACATCCCTTCGGGGATTACAGGCGTGAGTGTATGTGTGTGTGTGTAAAATATAAAGTTAGAAAATACTTTACATAAATCAATATTAATTATTTTTGAAACACTTTTATATTAGTCATCTTCAGTCAATTTTAGAGTTAGAACACTTCTAAAGGTCGAATAATAAATATTTAGATTAAAAACACCCCATCGTTATTCTTTGAATGAAAGATTCAGATACGGTTCTTTATTGATTCGATGTTTTCATATTGCGATCTGTAGAAATGTCTATTAATTCAACACAACAATAGCTAAGTTCCGATAGCTCGACGTTTTCCATCTCGCAGCCCATATTGTTGTTTATAATTGATTTTTATTTCCCGAGCCGTGCGATTAACTGTCGGCGAAACACGATAGAATGATACGGTGAAATCCAATCTTAAGTCCAAGTAAACACCGCGAGACGTCCAAAACGAACTGTAGACAGAAGAAAAATAAAACTGAGAACTCGATCAATGCTGCCGGCGAGGGGAGTGAAAAATCAAAACGAACGAGAATATCTCATGAATTACACCTGTCCATATACTCATAGATATTGTTTTAAAAGTAAACCTTGGGTGGGTGATTACGCTCAACGGCTAGTCCAAAGTTGAAATTCCGATAGTTTTTGCGGCGGTAAAAACTGATATTCCATATCATTTAGCCCGGTGCATAGAGATAATGTCGGTTGTGATTGCATCCATCTCTTTTAGACGAGCGTGTGGGAGAGAGATGACGCTTTGTTCCACCGGGGTAGGATCGAATCGCATTTTATGGTAAGTTGGCGGGTCGGGCAGTCGGGCAGGTGCATAGCGTACACCTGCGGCGCGGTCGAGCGAGATGCGATCAGAAGGACGTCGAACCCGCACTCACTGTGAATATCTCTGCGTTGAACATTATACATTATTCTCCAAATCAATGTCTATATGATCTATCCTAATATAAATATATATATGCGAAATACCACTGACTGGCTCATGATGAAATGTCTAAAACGATACACTCAATTGAATTGAAATAGCCTAGTTACTCATTCTGCAATGTAGACGTTCACTAACAAAGGATTTTTGGAAATTGTACCCATAAAGGGGTAAAATAAGTGATGAACGGTTGTTTGGAAGTTAATTTTCAAAATAAGAAGCACCAAAATTTCATATACCTGCTTCTGGTTTAAATAAATGTACAAGTAGAGCGGCGTTTTTCAAAATGTTACTCCTAAGGGGGTGCTTTTTACTATATCCCGATAATAACCCCTCCCTTTTTTACAATCAAATCAATTGAATTATTTTCTACTTTTTCGTTCGGCTAGCTATTAAAGCATATTTTTAGATTCTTTAATTTTATACGAAATCAGGGTATTTCTGTGTTTAATTATGTACGTTATTTGATATATAATATTTTGTTTGTTTTTTTAATCGTCCCTTAAAATGGTGAAATAGGGTTATCCCCTATGTCACCATTTTGTTATATTTTTATGTTCATAATGAAGGTTCTTAGGGGGACAACAACTGGAAGTTACCTAAAAATTGGGAAGATCTGGAGAACTGAAGGTGCTTTTTATGGAATTTCAGTCTTCTACGCTACTAATAAGGGAAACAACGCATGTAAAGCTGCGGGCAAAGGCTATGTTGCATAAATTAACCCGTAATATGTGTAGAAACGAGAGCAGGATAAGGGCCGTGGGTAGCTTAACATTTCTAGATCAACGGTCAAAGATAATGAAATCACGGCACCACTGTACATTGAAACGCAAAATTGTTAGTTAAAATACATTCCGCTGGCACGATTGAGGGTGCTGATAGTAGTCCGTAGTTAATACTAATGTAAATACGGTGTTGTGACTATCTAGTCTGAATGCTAAATACACACCCACAGTGAGGTACTCCGGCAAATAAATAACCGGTATATGTTTTCTAAAGATGTTGTATAATGAAGCCATAATGAGAACATAATGATATCACAACAAACATGTATATTAAAGAGGTAATGCAGTATATTAAAGTGGTGTCATTTAGCAACATACACAAATGCTGGCGGTGCCGACGGCCAGGACCAACCTTTTGGCCAAGATGCCTCTCACCCGAGCGATTAAAACTATAAATGATGTAGGTACATGTCAAAACAGATGTTTTTATATGTAGCTCGCTCGCAAAAATATTGTTATATGTTATTTGTTATAAATTTAATTAATTTATGTTTTATAATTTATTTTATAAATAGTTAGAGTATATAGTTATATGTTTTTGTTATTTTGTTTTCTAGATTTCATAGTCCTGCCAGTACCATTTGGGTACCTATATCCTGTAATGCCAGTGTGTGTAGAATAAAGAATAAATAAACGTCTAATATTTAGCAGTGACAGAAGAACTATAACCTAATACTTTCCTTTTTTCAAGACAATATTAATATTAATATTTATAAGCAAACTAACTCTGTGACGGAACTTTCCAGAAATATTGTTTTTCTAAAAACAATTCCATACTCCGTATTTGATTTCTGAATATCAATTTAATACTCGTTTGTCAAAGTAAAGCATCCGTCTGCAAAGTTCGTGTGTTACTCAAGTTCTTATTAAAGACTTCTTCATCATGATCGATCTGAAATCAAACTTTTAGAGCTAAATATTTGGTGATCATTAAATAAATCTAAAGCATAATTTACTGCAAAAACCGTTATAATGATTTAAATATTATTAATTTTTCAGTAACTGGCGCCTACTACTTTGACTCACTCAATATAAAACTTTATATTAATCGTAAAATAGTCAGTATAGATAGTGTGGTCTCTAATTAAATTTATATGTGATGTATTCTAAAAAAAGACGGATAGTCTTTTCTCACGGATTCGAACGTGAAATAACGTCATAAAATAAGAGGATACGTAAGCGTTTGTAAAATCATTCTAGAAAACACAAAACCCTTATACGATGTATTTTTGCAATTGTAAATAGATACTCTCCCAGTTCAATCCCACACAATGTTCTACCGTGTCAATAAATTGAGTCGACTGGTCTGCCGACACTTCACTTATCTCTTCTATTCTCTAATGGACGCCAAATCAATGCCAGTACTTTAGCCAATTGGTGAGGCAATAAATTAGGATTTAACATCACAAACGCTAGGTTTAAAAATCTAGAGAGGGCGGACGTTTTATTGGAATTCAAGTTTCAAACCAGTCGAGGTTTAAACTATAAGAGATTTAATTCCCGAGTAAATACTGTTAGACTGGCAGAATGTGACTTCTTCTTTATAAACATAAAGGATAAAACATACATATACGCCTGTAATCCCCGAAGGGGAAGGCAGAGGTGTAACCAGTACACCCACTTTGCGCCGACGGACCCATAATGTGCTAGGGGGCGAGCCTATCGCCCTAAAAACCCAATATCACTTTACCCGGGGATTGAACCAGAGACCTCAGCACAGCAGTCGTAACGCATGCGCAATTTCAACTGCGCCACCGAGGCAGTCGGCAGTAGTTATAAAGGATAAATTCAATTGAAATTAATTTTCGACTCAAAGATTGTTCTGTATAGATCTGTTATATACAATATTAGGTGATTAATTTTCTATTATAACAATTAATTATATTAATCATGTTTATAGACGTTTGATTACTGTCTCGTTGTTCTCCGTGGCGTAGAATTTAATACAAATGCTAATGAACTGTAATTATTATTAATAGAGCATAGGTGGAGCGACAACCATGTATTATATTAATGTCGTGATGTATAGAAATATATTATGTTCTACTGCTAGGCTCGGTCTTTGCAATAAGAAGGACCAGGCTGTCCACTACGCTGACCTAGTGTGGGTTGGAAGATATGTGCCCAAGTTGCTAGTCTTGAACCCGCGACAATTCATTCTAGTCCCCGACATAGTCGCTAGGTTTATATGAATAAAAATGATGATGTTTATTGATATCTGTATCAATTGAGAATTACTAGACAACTTTGGATTTTTTAAATGTTCGCTTTAGCCCTCATAAAGTTTGATGGAAAGCAAAGTTGCTATATTTACACGAAATATTCGAAAATACGGGAAATACTGACACTGCTTTTTCTTTGAGATTTCAGTTTCTGACAGTACGCATCACATGTGAAGTTGTAAAAATACACATTTTTATCTATATGATGTATTACTAGTCTGTCCACTTAGTTTAGTCATTGATACATTTATATTGATCTTATATGAGACACATTAACCAGTTTAAGAGCGTCGTGAGCCAGCAAATTGAAAAATGATAACGGAACATCACTAGCTATAGGTTTGTTCACGAATATCATTAATCTGAGGGCCCCTATCAATACAATGAAGTACCTACACGACCAACATAGTTTAACAAGCTGATTTTTCATTCAAGCAAACAAAAAAGCAAGCATAGATACAAATTACAAAGGTCGAGAATTTTCTACATGAGTAAGATAAGAAGAACTATAAAAAGTCCAATGGACCCAGATTAAACAGCCTCCATGGTGGAGCGGACGAGTGCTGTGAAACGAGAGACCGTGGGTTTGATACCTGCACCAAGGCAAACGTTTGTGTGACAGACAGATATTTGTTTCGGGTCTGTAGTCCCTACAGTTCTTGATACCCACGATACAGGTTTGACCTAGTGTGAGGTCAAGACTATGTGTGTGACTGTTGGGTGTACTTATTTATTATTAAAACATAAAGCAGTTAACAATTTATTAATAAGACAGCTTAGACTAAGTAGTGATAATCTATAGATACAATAAATCAGCAGACACTGCAATGTCTGTTAGTCTATTAGCGCACTATATAAAACTTGTGGATCGGTTTTAGGGATTTTAACATTATATTAAACAGGACACGAGTGAACATATCTAGATAAAAAATACGGCATGATGACGTCTTGTGAGATTATTCGTTACCTCAGCCTATTTTCTGGGGCGATTTCAAGTTATAAGCCAAGAAAGCGTACATAAAAACCCATTCCACCCGTTAAATTGAGAACCTCCTTCTTTTTTTAAGTTGGTTAACAACTCGAATATTTCCGAGTAAAATTTACTCGATTACTCTTTCGTAATATCTATACCAGTATAACCATTAACTAACATTAATATTATTGTTTTATTTACTATATATCTATGGAAACTAAAGGTTTAAAACTCATATTATTCTACACTTATACTCGTATTTATAAACAAGACATTACTTTGTCTCAAGCAATTACTTAAGTAAGTCATTTCGTTACTCAAGCAACGGACATCGCTGCTAATGCTTTGCCTAGCAATCTTACGTCAAACGATTCTTACTTGGTTAAGAATTCTTAACTATAAAATAGAATCATTACTTAAGTAATTACTTTTACTCAAGTAAAATGTTTTTCTCGATTATAAATACGAGTGTTAGTATTCTACTAACTAGAGTTTCTCAGTTATTTTTTTTTCTACTAACAATTGTTAGACATGCATTGTACTAACTATTGTTGAGTAGTTGACGTAACATTCTAACAAGTATACAGTTTGTAAAATATTACAAGCGGATACCTATTGTCACTTACAGGAAGTAAGTTCAAACTGCGTACATGCTCAGTATTTGAATATACAAGACGAAAACGACTAAGAAGTAGATGTAACATATTTATTATTTAACACCTCAGTCAGTCAGTTTTAAAATGGCCCATTGACTCATTCCTTAGAAAAAAATTGCAATACGCAGAGAATTAATCCTAAGGTAGTTTCAGTCATCCAGCTGTGGAACAGTTTGCCAGCTACCGTGTTCCCTCCCTCCTATGATTCTGGGTTCTTTAGGCGTAATGTGAAGAAGCTAAATAGCAGGCCGGCATGATTGTGTTGAGTAGCGGATAGACTGTCTCTCGCTACTTGATACTATATCTGGACGGCACTGCGCTTACCATGAGGTGCAGTGTGGTCACTTTGCCGAATAAAAAAAAAGGAAAAAAACACAGGCATTCATGGGGATTACCGACAGAAGTGAATACCTAAAACTTTGGAATTACTGTGTTCTTTATTTAAACAGCGTCCATGAAGTTGTAACTTTTTGTTCGTGATTGCTTGTCGATAATTATAGAACTTCATAGGCGTGCTTATGTCAAAAGTAATAATCTGAGCGTAACGGTCACGCTTCAGTGCTTTTTCCCCATCCCAAAAGCGCCCAACGTGCCTAAAGAAGTTTTCACTTCAAAAATGTACATATTTTATAGTAATATTCACCAGGGTCTTTGAGGTAATTCATAATTAGTTACTGATACAACTCGAGGAGTAAAAAGCGCTATGCATCCATAATTGTATTGTGGCAAAGTAAGTTTAAAACTTTATCACAGAATAATCGTGGCTTAAATATTAATTACGATCAACTAATTGATAAAGCTAATTTAAGTATTATAGTTTAAGTATTTAAGAAGAGCAGCGATAGCCTAGTTGGTTGCGGTACGGACTGTCAAGATATATTCGTATGTTCGAAACCCAAATGGCATACTCCTCTGACTTTTCTAAAGTTACGTGTGTATTTAATGTTAATTATCGCTTGCTTTAACGGTGAAGGAAACATCGTGAGGAAACCTGCATACCTGAGAATTCTCATAAGAGTTTTCCAACTTATGTGAAGTCTACCAACCCGCAATAGACCAGCGTGGTGGACTAAGGCCTAACCCCTCTCATTAGTAGAGGAGGCCCGTGACCAGCAGTAAGACAATGTTTAATACAGGGCTAGTATTATTATTTTTATTTTATTATTTAAGTAAACACCGAGTGTGGCACTCAAAGTTCAACATAAGAAACATGACCAAGAATTTTCAAGATCATGACCGTTTACAAATCCATCAATATGAAAACTATTTTTGTACACTTTAACTTTCAAGCACCATTTCAACCCAGCAGACCAATCAATATCAGTACGAGACGGCTTATAAAGCTCAACAAACAAGTCTTATTATTTTAGCGTGTCGTTGTTTAACTTGGACAAATTAAAACAATACACAGCGTAGATCCGGTTCAACTACATGTTATATATGTATCCGGCGATCGGAACAGGCGAATCCTGGCCGGATATTGAATATTGATCGCAAACCCTTAACCCTGATGTATGGCCGCTCGTTACTGGCCCTTATGGATGATAAAGGGATATTTCGCCATTATTATGAAATATCAACCTAATACTTAAGATCTTCTTAAAATAATTTGAGAAGTGGAGTGAAGATTTATTACTTAAGTGCTAACAAGGTCTACTAATACGCGCATCAAATTAGCCAATAATTCACTACAGAGATTATAACTTTTGTATATAATTAGGGTTGTGACAAAAGACGTGCTATTAAACTTATTAACATTTCAACAAGAAAAAAAATTACTACTTGTTTCCTTTAAGAAGTCATGAGTATAATATTAAAAATGAAAATGTGTAATAAACAAGTTTGAACAAATTGATTTTTACTAATCACTTTATAATTCGTGGCATCCCTAAAACCACTTAGGTACATTCAGTCACACAAACGGAAGTATATAACTAACCCAACCCAAGAAGCTTGCTGCAATATTAGAAATATTCAACGTCAATAAATAGACATCATTCATCACTTGATGTAGAATTTCAAAATAAATAATTTAAATTTCGAATACGAAACTTCATGTTACTTAAGTAGTTCGAAGTTTAAATTATTTTTATCGAATAGTGAACTAATGATGTGGCACGAAAAAGGGGCATTCTCGATCAAAAATGTACGCTTCACTGACTATCTTAAGCTTTATCTATAAATATAACATAGAAATAAGAGTTTCTATTCATATGGTAAACCGCATACATTAAGTACGTCTATTTTTTGGATCACGTTCTTCCGGTCGTCGCCGATATCCGATTTCCTGTACGAACTTCTTTGCCGCACCGATGTAAAACGTTTACCGTCAGTACATATATCTCAATATCTCCTAAACTTCTCTTCTCTTTTTTTATTGATACCTTTTTATTTATAAGCAATGTAACATACATAGCTTTTGCACACGTCGCCTCCGCGACAGTGATTCTTCGTTGATAAAATTTAAAAAAATATATCTCGACAACAGCGCCATCTATCATGTCGAAAACTATATTTTTCAAGCTAGGACCAACCATACGCGTTTACAAAATGTCATCGGAATATGTTCGGCAATTACGGATATTAGCGTAAACGAACAGTGCCACGTGTTTTTTTTATAAAAAGAAATACATTTTTTTATGAATACTTTCAAGCTACAGTTAAGATGTACAAATCTGACATAATAAAACCAAATCAAAAGGGCTTATTACGTTAATACCAATTTATTCTATTTATATATTTATAGTACTAAGCTTTGTACTGTTTGAAATTAGTAGACGGCGCCTCAAAAGTTCTACTGTTCTTAAAGTAACGAAATATGCAAACGCACTGAAGCTAAAAGACCTTCCAAGCCAACTTAATAAGTTATAAAAAAACTGTAATAGTCTGTAGCCTAGATACACACGATACAAATACTTAACGCTAAACCGACATCAATTTTAGCCGTACCTTCGCTATAGAATTTCCACGTCAAAAACATTAACATTTACCCCGTCGGCCTAGTTCGTGCACACTCGGCTTATGTCCGCTGAACGGCTTACAATAAACTATTAAAATACATCGGGTGCAATACCTAGCCTAGGCCCGAACATATAACTTATTCACACGCCCCACAGACGTGACTTGGAAGCTAATAATTTAATATGGGACAAGTTTCCAACCACCCTTCTCTTTTAACTTGCCACTGTTGTTTTTCCTATAAATTTTTTATAGTTTTTGTTAGAGCCTATAAAAGAACATGAGCCATCAAAACAATGTTTTGTAATGCTAATATTAACGGCATGTGTTTGAACGCGTAGGCGACAATGTAAAGGGGTTCTTTGGCTTTTAATGTATTTTTATTACACTGTGAATGTGTCTATGAACATTAAAATATTAATTGAGTTAATTAGAAAAGTAAAAGGTATTTAAATGCGTTATGGGAAATACAATATTAAAAGTAATATGTTAGTAAATACCCTTAATAGTAGTAGGTATCTGGCACTATGAGAGAGGAGATCAACCCCACGGTATCTCATTACACGGCCGACTACTGCCCCGCTGCGCTATGAAGGCTGTCGAAATAAACAATATCAACAAAAAAAATACTAATCGTAATACAAAATTATGATCATCAAATAATATTCATTTTTATATCCTCTAATTTCAAACGTAGCTCGTGAACTCTGGCTAGCTTACTCCGTACTCAACTCAAAAAGTAAAATGTTTATGAATGTAAGAAAGTTTTCAGCGCAAAAGAACTTTTAACGCTTTCCATTGAGCGAGGGATTACAACGAAACTGCGTTAGGTCAACCGCCGTTCACCGTGTGATAATGGAACGAAACTCACAACTTTTCACGGGGTATTAACTCAAATCACGTTAGCCAAAAAGCTGCGACCTTGGAGCGATAAAATTACTTTTTCTTGTTAACTTTGCGTTTGTGATGCGTTTAAGGTTTTGTTGTTAAACCACTTCACAACTAGAGGGTAAAAGTATCTAGTTACATTTTATACTTAAGGCCGGCAACCGAGCAAGTAAGACACTTGATAGTAATTGATCACCTCTGTTACAAAATATATTTTTTTGCTTCAAATTTGTATCATTACTTTTAATGTAATTACCATTGATTGTCTTATATAAATAAATTACTGGTAATTAATATATGTTAAAACCACGGTCACCTTACCGACCTTAAAGAAAAGGAATGGGGTGAGGGCGGGGGGGTTGAAACTGGGTCTCTAGTAATCTCACTACTCCGTCACACAAACTTTTATCTGGGTGTGGGAATCGAACCCACGGCTTCTCGTTTTACACCGCACCACGGAGACCTTTAAAAGATAAATTCTAATTTTATTCTTATAATTTTGTGAATATGCATGATTCGTCCCAGCTTGAAAAATAGAACAGTTTTGGACCGGTAAGTGGCGCTGTTGTCGAGAACAATGTTCTTTTTAACTTTTTCAACGAAATAAGTAAGAGTTTTTTAATTCATAAAAAGTACACCGACTTCAATAAAAAACAAATTATGCGTCACTATAAAATTTTAGGGTTTCCCTTGATTGTTCTGAGATCCCATCATCAGATCCTGACTTGGTGCCAATGGGACTACCTAGGCAGTATACCCTTTTAAACAAAAAAAGAATTTCTCGAATCGGTCCAGGCGTCTTCGAGTAATCGGGTAACATACATAAAAAAAAAGATTCCGGCGAATTGTTAACCTCCTTTTTTGAAGTCGGTTAAAAAGACAAGGGTCGCGAGTAGAAATTAAGTATTTTAAAAATCTATTATTATAAATCAAAGCAGCATATTACCGAACCACGTGCCATAGATACAGTATTCTAATAACTTATTTCCTGACAAACGATTACGTGTTTTCATTACGCCACAATTACGAGAACGTTCCATCTCTTCACCAACAATTTCGTAACATTTATAAGATAATAACACCACCGAAATGACTTCTGGACCGGCTACCTAATACAGTGTTATTTAAATTATTAAATCATCACAACATGTAATTTTTTTCTCGTAAACTGAATGTTAAAATGTAAAACGCCCGGGGCTTTGAGTTATACGATATTTCAAAGAGTAATAACTATGGGAACCAAAAATAAAGGAGCACTGACATACCGTCAATTAATCGTAATTATTGGAAGCGTACATATGAAAATATAACGATATCCAACCACACCTGATGGTTATAGCCAAGAACAAAAACTTGCTCAGTTCTGGAACATTAGACTGGAATGCAAAATAATATAAAAAGATACTTATGAGAACAAAAACGAAAGATTCGACGACTGTGGCTTTAACCAAAATTACTGTTTCTACTTTTTAACCGACTTCAAAAAAAAGGAGGAAGTTAACAATTCGTCGGAATCTTTTTTTTTTATGTATGTTACCCGATTACTCGAAGACCAATTCGAGAAATTGTTTTTTTGTTTAAAAAGGTATACTTCCCAGGTGGTCCCATTGGCACCAAGTCAGGATCTGATGATGGTATCTCAGAAAAATCGAGGGCAACGCTCAAATTTTATAGGGACGCATAACTTGTTTTTTATTGAAGTCGGTGTACTTTTTATGAATTAAAAAACTTTTTATTAAGTTAGATGTTACGGGTTGTGCAATGCTTTCTTGATATAAACAGATTCAATTATTTATCATAATTTAAGATTAATAAAAGAACTTGTGAAACCAGTTCTACGTCTAGATGAATCAAATAATTACAAAACGCACGAACTTAATTAATTTAGATTAGATTTCTCAGTGTGATTAGACATTATTTGATCTGGCGGTTAAATGAAATACAGCGTTCGTGAATTTCTGATCAATTTTACGATGACTATGGGTGATCAAAGAGCCGATGTAACTCAACTAACTTGGTGGTAATAAATTTATTCATTGCACTTTACAGCTTTATTGATTTATATCAGCGCTAAACTCTTAATTAGAGAAATACTGTTCGGAAATTGCACAGAAACGTTATAAGTAGATTTTATTTGACCAATTTGTTTCATACTTTTTCTACAATTTCTTTTTTTTTATTATTCTAGCACGGTAAAGTGACCACACTGCATCTGATGGTAAGCGCAGTGCCGTCCAATTAGAGTAGGAGTAGCAAGAGACAACCTATCACCCGCTACTCAACACAATCATGCCGGCCTGCTTCTTCACACTACGCCATGGACAAGAAGGTGTAGAAGTGGTCGAGGGTCTAGTGTCAGAGTACTCAGAAGGCCGCGAATCGGCCATACATCGTACCCCAACTCTAGACCTCCGACAAAAACCGGATGTACACTGGCTGATCCTGGAACGCGACACACTAGCGTGTGCCACTATGGCGGGTTTTACACCCGGTGTACGATGATCGCTATCCGGGCGTATATGAATATTCTACAAACACGAGAGCCCTTATAAAGATTTAAAATATATTTTCATATTAGGAAACCTAGGCTAATAAATATCTCTCCCTTATATAAGAGAGTTCAGTTGGGTAGATATCAACTACATTGTCTATTTCTACAGCGGAGCAGAATTGTGCAAGCGCCTTGTGTTATTTCAGT
The DNA here is from genome assembly GCA_905220505.1 of Laothoe populi. Taxonomy (NCBI): domain Eukaryota; kingdom Metazoa; phylum Arthropoda; class Insecta; order Lepidoptera; family Sphingidae; genus Laothoe; species Laothoe populi. The sequence continues at coordinate 16,452,956 of HG992148.1, forward strand.
TTGAAACCAATGTCATTAGTTGGTATTGAACACATACATACTTACTAACCTTATCCCTTAGGGCTAGGCAGAGATTATAGATTTCCATTTCACATGGACACACCACTTTAGCTTTATCTACTTTCATTAATCTCTTCATGAACTCACATCGGTGTAGTGTGTGGGGTTCAATTGATACGACTGTCTGCGGTGACATCCATTTAATGACTGCATAACACCTTATATCTAAGTACATGTCTTAACCTATGCTTATTTACTACACATACACACCACCACATCGGTATTTTTAGAAATAATATCTTGTCTTGGGATGACGATAGCAATGATGTGTTACTACTATTAAAAAGATTCACAGTAAGGGGATCGACCTGTCCTTTTATAATTTCGATAAAAAAGAAGTATATTCATCATGATATAGTTGCAATTTCCGGAGATATTATAAAAAAATATAAATGAAGCTGATGATGAAGCCAACCAACAATATAAACCACGAAGCACATAACCTATAAATAGCATAAGATTACTATTCTTGTTAAAGCAATAGTCTGCGGAATAATTACAGTAATCGCGATGGTTGCCACGCGCCAGTAACCGCATCTGACGATGTTTGTATAAGAACAGCTTGTCCGTCTGTCCGTCACTGGTCGGGTAATAGCGCACCGAGAGCTTAATAACATAGCCGACTACGCAGTACTGCCTCTTAACTAGCATGCTCCTTGAAAACTGACAGTATGTGAGCAGTATAATGAGGGTGTATGAGAGACTGAGTGACTGGCTCCAATGAGTTTTGTTGGGCCCTGGGTGGCCTATTTTAATTCTACTATGCGAGTATAACAAAGACAGGTAAACTATAGTAATAATTAGTACCGAATATATAACTGTAAGATATTTGAAAATGATAATAAATATACATATATAATTACTTTACACGGCGGGGTTTTAGCTGGTAGTGTCGGGTGGGATGTACATAGGGGTTAGGGACCAGCGGCTGCCCGGATAGCCATCATCCATTTTATTTTAGTGTGGCCTTGGGATTATGATACCAAAAATTTCAGTGACTATCGGGTATATTTATTTTATATCAACATATGGACTATCTTTCAAAGTATTTCTTTCAATTGGCGTATAGTTTATTTAAATATTCAACTTACGAGCGAAAATTTGGGTAAAACAGATTTACACGGCATTTATATAGAAAAGTTTCCATGAAACTCAGTAAAACTGCTTTAGAAGTAAAATATACTTGAAGGAAACAAGCCTCAAATGTTTTGAGTTTGGTACAAGTTTCTGTATTAGCGTACCGGTACAGTCAACTCCATAACTAGTTTACCAATTAAATTTTAGAGTAGGAACCGACGGTAGAATTTCATTGATAAAGTTAACAAACATTAAAATTTTCTTTAATAAGTGTGTATAGCGAAATCCACTTAATTTGCCGAACGAAGTACAAATTGAACCGTCAGTGAAACGTGAATACTGAAATATTAATTTGATGTTCTGATTGCAATTACAAAAGTTTGTTTATAATGTTTAATGCAATTATTTTGTGCCCATTGCAAAATAACTAATGTATCATGAATTTTGAATACACAGAGAATTATAATCAAATACTTAAAATATACTTCAATTAGAATTTTTTATTATATTAATAAAGTTTCTGAGCATTTGTTTAAACTCAATGATCAGACCTTTTTTTTATTCTGGCGCGGCAAAGTGACACACTGCACCTGATGGTAAGCGCAGTGCTGTCCAGATAGAGTATCAAGTAGCGAGAGACAGTCTATCCCCCGCTACTCAACACAATCATGCCGGCCTGCTGTTTAGCATTTTTGCATTACGCCTAAAGGACCCAGGATCTGGTGTCACCTTTTTGGTGTTTTTAAATATTTATATTTCAATATTTTTAAATGTTAGACAGCCTCCATGGCGCAGTAGGCGAGTAGCTGGCTGTGAAACGAAAGGCCGTGGGTTCGATTCCCACACCGGGACAAAGGTTTGAGTATACAGATATTTGTGTTGGATGTTGTGAGACCAAAAGTATCTCGTAGTTCCTGACACCCAGGACATATGTTTATTTAAAAAAAATTACCTGACGACCAGTGAACTCTTTTGACTTGGGCTGATACTGAGTATTTCTAAATAGAAACACCCAATATCACTTTACCCGCCCCGGGGATCGAACCCGAGATCTCAGCACAGCAGTCGTAACACATGCGCAATTATAACTGCGCCATATATTACGGCACTAGGTACCAATAATGAATTTATCATTACCATTGTTATCAGCCGAACCTTTCCTTGAACAGTAATTCACAGAAATGTATTTTACTTTTACAGTCATTTCATACAGTTCTAAACGACAGTCGGCGTCCCTTCGCGTATAATTACGCAAATAACATTTTATGTCTGATATATTATCAGCGCCTTCAACATTCTACATTGTATTGTACATTAACTTAATGTATATAACATAGAATTACTTTGTTGATATGAAAGGGCCTTTGTACTCAACCGCGATATCGGTCGGAAGATGACAGAAGTATGATTTAATTACCAGACAGTAGTATTTTTTATCTTGGTAAAAACTGTATTTTTAAATCTGCTTACGATGTATATTTTCTGTTAGTGCCCATCCAGTACAAGCAAGAGACGTAGAGCTACTGAATTTTGAAAAATGTAATATTGCCAAGACTAGAATACTAAGATATGAAAAATGCTGGTGATAGGATATTCATATCCGCCCGGATAGCGACCACCGTACACAGGATGTAAAACCCGTCATAGTGGCACACGCAAGTGTGTCGCGTTCCAGGATCAGCCAGTGTACATCCAGTTTCTGTCGGGGGTCTAGAGTTGGGGTACGATGTTTGGACGTTTTGCGGCCTTCTGAGTACTCTGACACTAGACCCTCGACCGCTTCTTCACCTTCTTGCCCATGACGTAGTGTGAAGAAGCAGGCCGGCATGATTGTGTTGAGTAGCGGGGGATAGATCGCCTTTCGCTACTCGATACTCGGTGCAGTGTAGTCACTTTGCCGTGACAGTATAAAAAAAAGAAAATTACACCTAAAAGAGTCACTTATACAATCAATAGAGTTATTATTATAAGAGTGTGAGTAGTATACAGGTATGTCGTTATGACCGGATAGAAAACGATGAAGAAGTAGCAATAATCCTTATTGAGTTTATTTTACTTCGTAGTATTAATAAAGATTGAGAACTAACACTCAATTTTAAGAGTTATAAGCTTATTGTTGATTTAAGTTGTCAACTTAGAATTCGAAGCGGTTATCATAATACTACGGCGATTTTCATTTTTTGACAATGAGTTTTGCAGGTAGGATGTGGCTTAGTTTTTACGATCGGCTGCCTATATTTTGAAACTGACCTGAGATTGAACCCAGGACTATGATGTTTCATAATCTATGGTATATGTATGATGAGACTATAGACAATTATAAACACAAATAGGAAATATATTTTTCTATTTTCTAACTGTACGTATTATTAAATTATATCGAAAATCACTCTACCGCGACAATCGAATTGCAATAAATACAGTTCCTGTTTAACCTGATCATTCATTACACTGCTCGATTAAATGTTTACTAATCATCAATTTAATTATTCCGCACGGTACGGTTCCAATTAATTTGTGTTAAGAGTATATACATGTATATATATATAGCGGGTGTTTACTTTTCTAATATGAGGTATCCTCCGAATCAAACAGAAAGTATAGCAATTTTCCTTGTATTTTCATAATTATACAATGTCCCTTCATTTTGCCGGCATAAGCCACCGAACATAATAATCTCAAATCTTTTTTATAAGCAAAGAGCACATCCATACAGCCTAGACTTTGATGACACTGAGCATATACTTGTTTTTATCATATTATTCTATTTTGTAATGATAAAATATAAAATAAACATTATGAAAACTTACACTAAGGAAACTTTTTATTTCATGTAGAGAATAGAACACTCTTACATTATATTTGGTTTTCATCGATTGATTGATTTGAAAAATAAGTAATTGAAGTATATTTTATTTTCTATTATTATCGACAGTCTCCGTGGCGCACCGGGCGAGTAGCTGGCTGTGAAACGAGAGACTGTGGGTTCGATTCCCGCATCGAAACTAATGTTTGTGTTACAGACAGATATTTGTGTCAGATCTGGGTGTTGTGCGACCGTAGTCCCTTGTAGTTTTTGATACCCATGATACAGGTTTTACCTAGTGTACAATCAGGAAAATCTGTTTACATAAATACTCATAATAAATTCGAAATTATTTTGATGCATCCATTCATGGGAACAGACACATTTAAACAACATATCCAATATTCCACTCAAAATGTGAACTAAAATGTTTGCATAAAATAAACTTAATTATATGCTTGTTACAAAACCGCCTTTATGTGTTGCTGAAAGACCCAACACGGAACAATAAACCCACTTTCAGTATCTAGATTAGAGACTAAGAGAAGTGCTCCTGCTAGTTTAGTAACACCAGGAATGTTGTATGTAGGTATTACAAATTGAATCCGTTCCTCAGCATGCCCACGGTACTGTACCAATTTTCCGAGCTCTACCTACTCAAAGTGGAAATTCCTGGCATGTTTCATTGGACACGCCCGCTGACCGGCAATCTAATGCTCCAACATGAAAAACATTCGCCAATATAAGACTGGACGGGCGGTACGGCGTGACCTTTCCTTATAAGTTGTTTTATAATGATCGTTCATCCATTCATACCCCTTCTTTGGTCTTCTATGACCTTTAAGTTTCATATTGTTTTAAATGTTTCGACGGTCTAGTAGTTCATAAATTATCAATTCTAATTTTGGATTTGTTTCTCAAAGGGAAGATTTTTCGAACCAATTATCAATTTTGCATCTTTGTAAACTCGTATCTATATATATAAAAATGAATCCCTATTTCTCTTGGTCACGGAATCCCGCGTGAACGGCTGAACCGTTAGTTATTGGCAGGAGAACGTTCTTATGAAAGAAAAAAATAGAAAATAGAGCGGAAAATTAGAAAACTTAACGACCATAATAACTTTTCTAATATAACCTTAGCGCGTTTAACATAACTGTCAATAATTACAATTATCACGCGGACTGAGCCGCAGGCAAAAGCTAGTTTATTAAATAAATACAATTTTTTATAGAATTTACTTGACAAGTGGTAGAATTGTTACAATTGGACCAGAACAGACCCAACCAAATTTTTTTATAAAATCGAGTTAAAAACACACAAGTGCACAAAAGATCCAGGCAGTTTGATGACATTTTCCTAAAAAAAACTAGCCAATTTTGTTACCCAACAAATTTTCAATTATTTACTGCACAGTACTATTTTTAAATTCGCTGTCAAATTTTAGACTGCATCTACTCAAAAGTATGAAAACGTCAGTTGGATCTTTTCTGCTTAACATGGCCCAATTGAGACTTAATGAAAATTATAATACGTAACACATTTAACAATGGAAGTGCTATGGTGTAGACACTTTTGCTGACAGTATAAATGGACCGGCTTATTAACGCTATTTCACAGAAATCTGACATGAGTAAGAACTTACTGTTATGTTTGGTACAGTGATTGGAATTTCCGAAGCCCTAAATATTTCTTTCTGGCCCTCATCTTATCTTTAACAAGATTCTCTTGGTATGGGGGTTCATGAGTGGTAGAGATCTTATTACAATGATGTTATTATTTGCTCGTTTGACGGCCATTGCTAAATGTCCTGAAGAAAATATTATTTGAACTTAATGAACTCCAATAAATAGGCGTTTAAATTTTATGGTCACATTAGTTTGGGATGCTCTTCTCTAAGTACAGAGCATACGTTAGAGTTGTGAGAATGGTAGGCAGCAGTGCTGTGCCCTGGCATTGCAGAAGTCTATGGGCGGCGGTGACTACTTACCATCAGGTAGCCTATCTGCTCGTCTGCCTATCGATGCACTAAAAAAAGTACAAATTAAGTTGTTTGTAAGAATAGCGTGCTTTCTCTCTTGTAAGACATTAAAATATTATGTTCGTTGATTTTGAACATATGTATATTAATTTTGTTATCAGTGGTCGGCTCTATTTATGGCCAGCTTTATCAAACAATAAAAATAATATCTAGTAGCTTTTTCGAACCAGCTGCCAACGAAAGATTTGAGATTCATTTTCTGCAATGAGGCAATTACTATCTATCTGGTCTAATCATTTTATTAGAGACCCAAAGTTGCCTCCAAGTTTTGATACATAAAGAATTTTGTTTTATTTAAGGCACACGGTTGGTGGTTTATTGATTAAGTAAAAAGATAAATATAAATTTCTACATGTATTATATTATTTTCTGCGGGTATCAGATTTTAAATCTCTTACTTCTGAGACAGTTAATGAATGTTACGTTAATATGGTCTTCATGACTTGTTTGTACATTAACATGAAATAAGGAAAAGATGCATTGTTTCAAAATACACACATTATTATTCAAAATCATAGCCAAAACATTCTTTATCTAATTTGTAAATGTGGTAAAATCATAAATAGTTGGGTAAAACTCTACAAATTATTATTTTATACATTTTCAGCCAGCTACAAACCCAGTATTGTCAATTCGTAAAAGGTTGTATATCACCAGATAATATACGACCTCCTTGCGATCTTATTTCAACTAGGCACTTCAATGCTGAACTGTTGTTAACTCTCCTTATTTACGATTTACAGAAAGACTTTTATGTTTACTCACTGACGTATCGCATTTGGCCAATACTTCACTAAGTCAGTTTCGTAAGACCAATCATCAATGAAAATGCTTGTGTAAACTTAATACTTTACCACGAATTCAAGAACTAAGTAAACGATTATAAAATTTGGGTATACTTGCGTGTTGAGTCATTTAGGCGTAGGTTATTATTATAATAAATAGGTAATTATTATTATAATAGACAGTATGGACAGATTGGGAAAATAATTCGATGTTTACTTTACAAAGAAATAATGAGCCGCTTTTAAAAAATTCTGATCTACAAATGCCAAAAAACATAGGTTATAAGTGATATGTGATATAACCATAGCATAATAATTAGTATTAGTGACCTTTAAAGGCCGGTGTAAAACACCAAGGTGAATCAAAAATGTCAACGCATAAACAGTTTCATAACTCTATGAAAAGTATTTATGACTTGGCAGCATGATCTGTGTCCTTAGCCGGTTCCATGTAAAACGATTTAAAAATAATATGAAAGTATCAAGTATCATCAACAGAATAACCTTGTTACGCTTCATTTTTTGGATTCTTTAACAGTTTATACGAAGTTAAAGTAGAGTCGGAAAATGATAAGAAATAAAAATACACTTGTTATCAGTAAGGCCATAATTCACTAATATTTGATGTTTGAACTGTTTATTGGAATAATAAATTGTCGTTAACCCTGTATCGAGGCTGTTATCTGTTTCATTGAATATGTTAAGAAATATAAACAACAAGCAGTGATTTACCTTGTAGAATATTTCCATTTTATAAGCTTTAAATAATTATATCAAAGTTCTTTAAAATCATTATACTTTTCTGTAAAGAAATTTTATTGATACGAATACCGGAAAAGTCTATTATTTAAAGCATTAAAAAGTGTCAAATTCTTTTGTGACCGATCAATTCAAAAAGTTATTTAATTTGAAGTACTGCAAATCTAATTCAACACAGTTGTGCATTCCCTAGATAAGTTTTATATAAATTTATTATAAATGCCATACAAATGTATACGATATAGAGTTTTAAAGATGAGAACAAATTGAGTTCCCATTTCAATAATAAATTATTAAAACATGTATTTTAAAATAAATAACAAATAAAATCATACCTTATATCCTCGTAGTAAATTTTTAATTGTTCATACACGCAAAGAGCGAACGGTGGGAATGTCACTGAGCGGCAAAGTTCACAGGGACTCACTGAGCACGTAATAATCCAGTTCGGGCACACAATACACCAGTAATACTGTATTAATTAATTTCAATTTATGTTAATTACGGGATCGGGAGCGAGCGTGGGAATAATAGAGGACAGCGACGCGTGCGTTGCGTTCGCGCGCCAAGCGTTGACTGCCAAACTGCCGGCTGGCGGGTAGCATTTCTAAATATGCTCTAGCCACCCCCCGAGCCGATTGCCGCGCACCCTACGGGCGCAACGCTTGTGCCATGCAATTTTCTATAAATTTTCGCATAAGCTCTGAAGCCGAGCTGTCAAAAGCTGTTTTTGCCGCAACCCACCCCGAACTACATGGGCGCACATGGTTTAATTGAATTACATTTGATGCGAGATTTTTCGTTTAGATTGTGTTTGATGGTTATTTTATGTTTGCGAAGGTAACAGTGGTAGAGATTCCACCAGTTATTGCAATACCTTTGGAAAATGAGTATTTATGATTGTTTTTTTATCAATGTAAAGGTAGCAAACGTTATTAAAATATATTAATTGATGACAGATATTTAGGGCTAACACTTAAGCCAATAAGTTTTCCAGTATTTTAGAATATTTATATTTATATATCACCAGATAATATACGACCTCCTTGCGATCTTATTTCAACTAGGCACTTCAATGCTGAACTGTTGTTAACTCTCCTTATTTACGATTTACAGAAAGACTTTTATGTTTACTCACTGACGTATCGCATTTGGCCAATACTTCACTAGGTCAGTTTCGTAAGACCAATCATCAATTAAAATGCTTGTGTAAACATAATATTTTTCCACGAATTCAAGAACTAAGTAAATGATTATAAAATTTGAGTATTTTTGTCAACATACTTGCGTGTTGAGTCATTTAGGCGTAGGTTGATATTATAACTATTCTGTTTAACTGCAAGCAACAACAATGTGTCACAAAATAATCCACTCATCAGAATGTGTAGTCAATATAATAATGTCTGTTCTGAAATGGATATATATCATGATAGTTTAAACACCTTTAAAAACCGTCTAAGATCTAACAAAGCAACAAAATAAGTGGTTTTGGTATCCTAACCACTTATTTTGTTGCTTCTTACTTTCTTATTTTATTCTATTTTTATGAGCAATTTTTTTTTTTGTTTTTATTAAATTAATTAACTAAGGTTCACTGTTAGTTAAGTAAACATTACGAAATTGTGTTATTAAAATGCTGTGTACAGTAGTAAATGGATGCCAGATTTATATCATGTCTGTTATGAATGTAACTATATGTAAAATTCAATCTGTTGTCTGTATCTGTACCAATAAATAAATAAATAAGAAATAAGTAATTATTATTACAATAGACAGTATGGACAGATTGGGAAAATAATTCGATGTTTACTTTACAAAGAAATAATGAACCGCTTTTAAAAACTGATCTACAAATGCCAAAAAACATAGGTTATAAGTGATATGTGATATAACCATAGCATAATAATTAGTATTAGTGACCTTTAAAGGCCGGTGTAAAACACCAAGGTGAATCAAAAATGTCAACGCATAAACAGTTTCATAACTCTATGAAAAGTATTTATGACTTGGCAGCATGATCTGTGTCCTTAGCCGGTTCCATGTAAAACGATTTAAAAATAATATGAAAGTATCAAGTATCATCAACGGAATAACCCTGTTACTTTACCTATAATAATAATATCACCCTTTTGTGTGAAACTAAGTTCGTTGTATTTATTATCAATTATCGTAAATTTGATGCCAGCCAGATATCTAGATACATTGAGAACCGGCATGTCAATTGAGACGGGCAAGTTTTCAGTATTTATCTGTTTATTTCTAAACAATATTCAGCATTCAGGAATTGGGTCTACTGATTTTTGGTGATCGCCGCCCGATCCACTCTATTTCAAGCATCATGGATGCATTGCCGATATTAAAAGGAAGGGACTGTGAATTGGGATGGCAAAGGGCAATTGGTCCTAATATAAACTAAAGTTATAAATTTTTCAAGCTAAAGAAATGTTAACGTAACACACAGGCTCCTAGTTGTATCCCCAAAATGATAGCTAAGGATGCAACTTAGATAACTTGATGTACTTTCAGCCTCGTGTTATGTGGTAAGTTTATAGCCATATCCGACACAAAGTTCAACCACGAGCAACTTCTATGTTTTTTTTAACTAGCCTATTTTATGTCCCATTGCTTTGCAAAGGCCTCTCCTCTATTCTTCCATTTCATTCTGTCTTCCGTCATCTTCCGCCATTCTCTATCTATATATATTCTCTATGATTTATCAAAATGAAAAAATCAACCACTAATTATTAGCTTGATCTGGGATTCCAATCCCTTACCCAAGGAACTTACCGGTTTCATAAAAAAAAAAACAATATTTTTTTATTTAAGTTCTATTTTCGTATAGCTTAATAATAAACATCGGAATCTGTCTGTCTCTTATTAGGGTAGCAAATGTTCTTCCCACATAAGGATTAATTGCCGTGAATAACATGTAATCAAGTGTTATTCTTGAGGTTATAAATCGATCTAAATATAACGTTTGCTACAGCCTGCAGCTATGAGCTTCGTTTTTTATTCCAACAATTACGAAGTTTCATAGAAACCTCACTAATAGTTTGTTTTCTTTTTTCTCAGAGTTTTGTTACGGAATTTACTATCTAGCTATTTTTTATAAACGCTACAATTAAATATTAATGTGTTTCTATTACAATTAATAATTAATATTATAGAGTACGATTTTTTTTTCAAAATTGAGTAGATAATTAATAATCATATGAAAGTGATATGACAATATTTTCCTTGATTATATGGTATAGGATTTTGAATTAAGAACAAGGATATAGAAATAGTATTGCTTATAAACGTGTTTTAAATAATTAATAATGACATGTGTGTTTGCTCTATTTTATCAGAATCTTTAATAAAATAATGTGGTAATTCTAATTGTGAAATGTCACGCTCTCATAATAAATAAAACTAAACCACATTTTTAATTATAATAACGTTTTAATTATAGACTTTACTATAATTTTAATTACTACAGCAAGAATGTATTGTGTTTTGGTTTAAGAATACTATACCAACTAATTATAAGACCTTAGAAAAACTGATTACTGAAGATATCATAAATGGTTGCAGGACTACAAGTGGATAAAAAGGCTGACAAATGAGTCATTCTCTCTTATTTCCGTAGGCGTAAAAAGCTATTGCTTTCCCCGTTTCTGCCGCCAAACAACAGTGTGGAAGCGCGATCTAGTTTAAAAGACTGAAGCGTAGAATTCCTTTTTTATTGGCATTATGAGGTCTACACCAGGTGACAAGTAAGGTGTAGTACTAAGCCATACTAAATCTGTATATATAAAAGAAGAAACTGACTGACTGACTGACTGACTGATCGATCAACGCACAGCCTAAACGGCTGGGGTTAGAGACTTGATATTTTGACAGTAGGTCCCTTTTATCACGTAGGCATCCACTAAGGAAGGGTTTTTGGAAATACGACCCCTATGGGGGTAAAATAGGGGATAAAAGTTTGTATGAAAATCCGTTATTTTTAAGTTGAACGCATTAATATTGGTATTTTGTATTGTATACTTTTTCTCCCAAACATGACCTCCACGCGGGCGGAGCCGCGAGCAACAGCTAGTAATTTATAATAATACAGCAACTTTGTTGTAAATTATTCTAGTACCTCATCTCATAGAAGATACGAGCATAGAATTGTACCTATAGTTAGTATAGTTAGTCCATTCTTTCAATACATATAACAATAATACTAGCCCTGTTTTAAACATTGTCCCAGGGCTAGGGGCTTCGTCTACTAGAGAGGGGTTACCACGCTGGCCTAATGCGTGTTGGCAGACTTCATATACCTTCGAAATGCTCATGCGAATTCTCAGGTATGTCTTTCAATACACATTGAATTTTATTTTAAACTAGCTGCACTCGGCATGCTTTGCAATGCCACGTAAAGAAAATGAATGATGTTTTGCAGCGCCATCTAACCAGTTCTTTTTTGGGCCAGGAACCATCGCGAGCGTATGAAAAACAACTCACCAAAATTTCATCATAATCACATAAATAGTTTTGGTGTCCATAGAGGAAAAACATGCTTATATTGATATTTATTGATATGGATATTTAACGTCAAGATAATTATATTAGCCGCAATCGTATAGTGATAACTAAATTAGCCTAAGAAACTCTCGCGAGGTCCTGAGTTCAAATCTCATAAGAGCACCCATTACTTTGTGTGTTTTCTATATGTTCGATATGCACCTTATCCAACGTATCACGGGAATTAAATAAGCTGGACGAACCGCAGGTGTACTAGTTTCACACTTACTTCGTCATTGATATGATTAATATAATATCACTGATGATAGCTCATCACATTTAAATAGTTATACTCAAATAAAAAATCATCCTTAATGCCAGTAGTGTTTCTTTTATTGTGATACAGATTTTTTAGTGCCTATAGACAGAAGAGCGGACGGGTCACCTGATGGTAAGTAGTCACCGCCGCCCATAGACTTCTGCAATGCACAGCAAAGCCGCTGCCTACCGTTACACATAAACCGAACTTACATAATGAGTTGTTATTTTATAACTGCATTATTAATACAGCAGTGTAAGAAGATATAAAACATACTTATAAACAACAACTATATTTTACTATCGCATAGAACCGTGGATTGTTCCAGGATAAAAAGTAACTTACGTCATTGTTTGATCCTTAAACCACCACTATGCAAAAAATCATCGATCTCTTGCTATGTGAACAAAATCTATCCCGCGGGAATCGTACATTTTTCCGGGATAAAAAGTCACCTGTGCTATTCCAGACTATAATCTATCTCTGTGCCAAATTTCAACTAGATCCATTCAGTCGTTCTAGTGTGATTGGGTAACAAACATCCATCCAAACATTCGCATTTATAATCTTAGTAAGATTATGCAAATTCACTGACCATGTGAAATGCAACAGCAAAACTGCAACTAGAAACTCTGCTTAAAATAATAATTCTAAACATCAGAAAACCTTACCGCTAAGTTTTAGAGTGCTAGTTATAAAAAAACTCCAATATTGTTTAAAAGGATTATGAGATCTAATATAACTTTACACCCTGTGATAACGTAGTCGCAAACAAAACTATTGGAAAATGAATAATGGCTCTTTAGTAATTATCTATAATATATTTTATATCAAACATATTAATTATCAAACTTTATGAACGTAAATGGAACCTTACCGGAAATTAAAGAGATTGGGGGTCTGTTTAAATTCGGGTCACTTATTATCATTAGTTCTACCAACTAATTCAATGTTAGAACGTATGTACTTAATATAATCGTAGAGCGTGCCAAAATCTGTCCTAGTATTCGAACCCGAATAGGTTTATTGAACTTTGGCAACGTTACCATTACGCCGAAGAGACTCCGGATCGACCTGATTTTCTATTGCTATATTTAAAGGATGCGGATGATATAAAAATATAATAATAATACTAGCCCTGTATTAAACATTGTCCCACTGCTGGGCACCGGCCTCCTCTACTAGTGAGAGGGGTAAGGCCTTAGTCCACCACGCTGGCCTAATGCGGGTTGGTAGACTACGCATACCTTCGAAATTCGTTTAAGAATTCTCAGATATGCAGGTTTCCTCACGATGTTTTCCTTCACCGTTAGCAAGCGATAATTATCATTTAATACACACATAACTTTAGAAAAGTCAGAGGTGTATGCCACTTGGGTTTTGAACATACGACTTTCGTCTTGGCAGTCCGTACCGCAACCAACTAGGCTATCGGTGCTTTTATACATGTTTATTTTAACGTGCAGTGACTACATCGACGGTTAACGGCCTATTTGATTTAAGTGATATTTTTTGTAATATTGAATTATACATATATTTGGAATTAGCAATTTTTTGTAGTTTTTTAGCGCTTTAGTCAACTGATAAGACAATTCTAATTTATCTCAGGGCACATTTAATTTTTTAAATAATTTCTATAAATGCATAAAAATAAAAAACATGCAGTACGTGCTTACACAAGTAATATATATTCTACGTAAATCTACGCAACAGTTTTTAGTCATTTTTTTTTCGAAAAAAAAAACTAAAAAACTTTAAACGACTCTTCTGTAATTTTTACAATAATGTCGCTTAAATAAAAAAAAACCCGTTAACCGTCGTATGACAATGAATTATTCCTGAAGGAGCTGGATATTCTGGAACGCAAACCCTTGGACGTGACTCATTGCATCGAGCCGTTATGGCGAATTTTCACTATGTACAGTGATCACTATAGGATGAAGCACAAATGTATCAGGTAAAGGCACCCCATAAACATAATTTAAAAAGTTAGTTCATTTTTATGGCGACTCACGGGGTCTCAAATGTAGCAGGCACCCTATACACATAATTTAAAAAGTTTGTTTATTTATAAAAAATAACTCACGAGTTCAAGTACCGTGAATCAAGACTCACGGTAACTCTAGATAGATAGACTTCGACATAATGATTTTGTGATACATAATTTACAAATAGTACGAAACATATGCGTCACTAAGAAACCTCTTGTTTTTTTATAGACGAATAAAAAGGAATTCTGTAATAAGAAAATACTTGAACTATCACAAAATCTCAGAAAAACATTTAAAATTAATTGAATATCTCGTAAATTCGTAAACTGAGTAATGCCTATTTAAGTTTTTTTCTTTTTATAAGTGAAAACCTGCGTAATTACAAGTTCATTGTTAGAAAATGCGAACGAAATATTTTTATATTGTAGAAAAAAGAAATCATTTTTTTGATTTATGAAAAAAATACTTTCTACCTTAAAAACAATTCAATTAGCATTATTGTGTTAGTTTACAATAATATATTTTCTTACTTCTACTTAATATTTTATAAATATTTTGTTCTGTACAAATAACGGGTTCGCAACTTAGGTAACAAAAGTAAAACTTCAATAATTCCCGTAATTTGCGATGAATTTGAAAACCTATCGTACAGCACGACAATCGCGAAGTTAAATTAGAAACAAACTTATTACAACTTCTGTTTTTGTAAGATTTCTAGGAAACAATAATTTCTTGTTTATTGCACTAGTATTGAAAGTTAATTGTAAATTAAGGATTTAACGTGTATAAGTAGTTATGTATATAAGTACATATTTCACTGTAGGCGCTGCTCCGTGTTTACATTTACAGTGGATAATCAAAAAAGGTAGGAAATAATGTGTTTTATTAACCGATTACTCGAAGACGCCTGAACCGATTCGAGAAATTCTTTTTGTTTAAAAAGGTATACTTCCCAGGTGGTACCATTGGGACCAAGTTGCCAGATCCTGATTTGATGATGGGATCTGCCAAAAATCGAGAGCAACCTTTAAATTTCGTAAATAAATACACGCATAAATTTGTTTTTTATTGAAGTCGGTGTACTTTTTATGAATTAAAAACCTTTTTTTTTATCCAGGCACGGCAAAGTGACCGCACTGCACCTGATGGTAAGCGCAGTGTAGTCCAATTAGAGTATCGAGTAGTGAGAGACGATGTATCCCCCGCTACTCAACACAATTATGCCGGCCTGCTTCTTCACACTACGTCATGGGCAAGAAGGTGAAGAAGCGGTCGAGGGTCTATTGTCAGAGTACTCAGAAGGCCGCAAAACGCAAAAAAACTTTTTATATATTTATAGTATTTCTTCCAAAAATCATTTATAATTGAACATTTAGGTTGTCTTTTTAAAAGCTTCATGGAACAGATCTATTTTTACATCTAAATACAGCTACAGGCGGGCATTTTCACGGAGCTCAATTCGCAAATATGAAACTTTTTAAATGGCGAATCACGCAGTGCAACTATTTTTATATAACATGTCAGTATTCACACTGTGGTCGTACTTTGGCAGAGGGGCAGCGCCTCAATGGCATCTCCCGGGTTATATACTCAAAGCATGTACATGACATTTTTCATGGAACACAGGTCAAACATGCAGGTCAGTCACCTGATACAATGTGATCTACTTTAAATGTCAACTATTTTACTTGGTACTATCTAAATTCTAGTTTTTATGTCATTATAAAAAAATAAGGTACCAGATGGGACCTCCAGCGGGGATTACTTTCATGAATGCTACGGTGATTGAATATACCAGGAAAAAGGAAGCGAGATTTTGTCGGCCTGACTACAGGTTCAATGGTGTGTGCGTAAAGTGGCAGATGCTACGTGGTAGTTACTCAGAAAGGAATAGAACATGCTTTAAATTGAACCAACAAAAAAATGATCGAAAACATATCAACAGTTGGCGGGCTATTTGACTTAGCGACATTTTTTGCGATATTGATTTATATTTGTAGTTATCAAAGGACATTGTTCAAAGTCGTCTATGAATCAACAGAGATTTAACTTATACCATAATTCTTGGCTTATTTTATGCCAATTATTCCAAATACTAGAATTTAACGGACACTTCATATTAAAAAGATAAAAAATAAATAGGCATTTTATTGATTTCGCGATGTTACTTGGATTCCCAAAAAAAAATCAAATTCAACTTTAAGCGCTTGATCTATAAATCGACCGTAATGCTAGAAAAAAGGTTAAGGCGCTTAATTCGCTGAAAGTAAACGGAAATAGCGCAAATATTTCTTTGATTTAACCCCTTGTGTCAGTTGTCACTTGTCATGTTCGTCAGAGTGATAAGTAAATAGTGTTCTGTGGTCATGTTTATTGTTTTTAAGTCATTTGCTTGTTGTTTAGTTTGGCGTTTTTGTTGTGTTTTGAGTGTGTTTATCTTTTAAAACTATGTAGGTAAATAACTGTTATAATGTAGGTAGTTGCCTACATATAATGCTAAACTAACATACTTTGATAAGGCAGGTAAAACCGTAAAAAAAATATTAGCTTCTTACTTCGTGAAATCATTGTCATTGATATAATTATGATATACCTATTAGTTTTGCTTATTATTAGGTAATTATTCAATAGTTAGAACCTAAATGTCAAATAAATCCGAATTAGCTCTAATGTTGGTATTTAGCCACTGTATTGAAGGCATTTTAAGGCACATTAAGAATATAACCTAAAATAGAAAAAAAAATTGTTAATAAATAAACTCTTAGAAGTGTCCGTTGTTTTAATTAACTTTTATGGATTTCTAGATGTTCTTTAGAACCCGAAAGTATTTTTTCTAAGGCTGTTGGTTTTTAGACGAACTTTGTACGGGCGCTGAGCAATGTTTTTTTCTGCTTCTTTTAATCCTAGTTTGAATATTTTGTGCACTTTTTTGGCGATCAAATCAACTGGTAAAACAGGGCTTTTTTCAGGGAACATTTATTTTAGAAAATAATGCTCATAAATGCGTGAAAATAAGTCATAAAGATGCAGTAACACAAGTAAGATATTTATTCTACTAAAATCCACGCAATAGTTTATATAGTGATTTATTTACGTAAAAAAAAATAAACCACGATAAAATCCGTACAATAAATCTTATTCAAAGTGTAATATTCGCGTAAACATAATAAACCATTAAATATTTTTAATATAAATAAATATCTGGTATTATAATAAGTTCGAAAACAAATGTGTATGTAAATGTTGAAATGTTACTATTTAACTAGCTTTGGCAGCTTTGCATCCGTTTAATACTGAGTAGGTACCATAAGATAGGTACTGAAATAGAAATAAGCACAGTTATCCAATTCCCGGGATCTTTTATAAGGTGCCGAACATTTTAAAATATCCAAATCAATCCAGCCGCTTTATATAATTTTGCAATTTCTTGCATGTTGTGCCACCTATTGACCAATATGAGTACTATTACAAGCTTTTAGAACAAAGTTGACTGTCTTTAAAACTACTTTCGGTTAAAAACGAAAGAATGCATGCCGTACCACATGCTTAACAATATAACCACAAGATGGCGCTATAAACAATATCCACGACAATCTACTACATGCATAGAAAAATTAAGTTTAATTAATTATTTGTGATAATTGACAGTTTTAACTTAGATATAACCAAAAAAAGTAAAAAGAAGTATATTTTCCATTCATATTTGATAAATTCAAAGTTTACAATAAACTTATTAAACAAATGGGTACCTATGTCCTATATAATACAAATATACATACACCTTATTCTGTAAAATACTACATTAACACCTCAAATTATAACAGCAAATGAACTATGACCTTACAGGCTACACTCAAAATAAAACTACGGAGTAAATTAACTTTGTACACAATTAGGAGTCATGTCATAATTTGAATATCGAAAACTGTTCTCACGGGTACGATTCCATTTCATTCCTTTTAGCCAACAACTATATTTAGAAATGGTATAGATCTTATTTCTTATTTCATGGTTCGTAGATGAATATTAGAACCTTGGTAGATATGTATAACAAGACAACGAATTTCTTGCTTATAAGTTTAAAAAAAATGTATAGGTACATATAGATATGTATATTTTTTTTATCCTGGCAGGGCAAAGTGACCACACTACATCTGATGGTATATACAGTGCCGTCCCGTTAGAGTATCAAGTAGCGAGAGACAACCTATCCCTCGCTACTCAACACAATCATGCCAGCCTGCTGTGTATGTAGGTTCTTCACACTACGTCTAAAGAACCCAGGATCATAGGAAGGAGAGAATACGGTAGCTGGAACACTGTTCCACAGCTTGATAGTGCGTCAAAAATACGAATTTGCGAATCTCATGGTTCGGGCCGGGGTAGTGGACACCACTAAACTGTGGCTCCACAAGCCAGTGCGCGTGGCTCTGGTGTGGAAGGGAAAGGATAGGATAAGATTAAATAATTCTTTGGAGCATTCGTCATGATACAGGCGGTAGAACACGCTAAGCGAGGAAATATCCCTTCGCATCTCCAGCGGCTCTAGATTGTTATTCACATACATATACACTCACGCCTGTAATCCCCGAAGGTGTAGAGGTGTAACCAGTACACCCACTTTTCGCTAACTTTATGTCGGTCCCATAATGTAATAGGGGGCGAGAATATCGCCATACCGGGCACAAATACCAAACTCCGGGCTAATACTGAGAATTTTAGATAGAAAATCCCAATATCACTTTACTCGACTCAGGGATTGAACCCGAGACCTCAGCACAACATACGCATACACAATTACAACTGTGCCACCGTGGCAGTCCGCATTGCTAATGATGCAGTCGGTGTTATTCACATCTGCATCATTAACAATGCGGATCCATCCATCCACGGCAACGAATAGGTATTTGTATTAACCATCCCAGAGGTGCGAACAGTATTCTATTCCCGGCTGAATCGGGCGTGAAAAACCGCCGCACCCTGTTCAGGATTCCGACCCTGCGAGAAGTGGTGGATATAACGCCCTCGATGTGCCTCGATGTCCTTGGATTAAGATTACAGCGGATGTTCAATCAACCACCGCATTAACTCACTCTTTAGCTTCACGATTTTAGTTACTACTTATTGCACAAACCTTCAAAATCGAATTAAGAGTTCTGCTATATATTGAGTTCTCACCTCTAAATGTTAACTGAAGTTAACAGCGACATACTAATTTTCATTTTTACACAAAACGTTTGTTCAATGTGACTTATTTGGTAGTTGTTCGAAGTTCTTGACATAGTGTATATAAAATACAATATAAAAGGATAGAATGTGTTTTATGTTCAAATTTTATAAGATAGATAAAGATTTATAATATTTTCAAGAAGATTTTACTACTTTTGTCACGTTAAAATCGTGAATCCAAACATTCTCTAATCACAAGAAAAGAATGCTATATAAAGATTACACTAATTCCACAACGCCAATATTATTTCCATGTGTAATTCATCATGACTACTAATACGATAATGATTATCGTAATCAGAATATAATATCTGTTATTTTAGTGGCGCTTATCATTTGTACTCGCTTACTGTAGTCTTCGATTGTTGTACGAACCGGCCAGTGTTATTTGTTTTTGTTTGTGATTATGCCAGCATTCCACTGACCATGACGGTAAGTTTTTGAAATAGGTTTCATTTACCCACTTAATTATATAAATAATTATATATTTGCCACTTGATAATCCTGTAGTTTTTGCAATTGATTGCGTCTTGTTACCAACATGCAGAAAAAAGTTGATTAAACATGGAATAATTAAAATTATTCATTATGATGGATCTTCTTCGCGCTGTGTAATTTTTTAATTAATTACCTATAGAAAGATGATTACGATTAGTACTACATTGTTGTATTTTATTCTTGTATACAATGCAAGTTCACATGGGTTTTTTATGGAATAGGAAAGAATTTATTACAAACGTCATCATGCCAGTGTGGGCTTAAGAATCCTCAGAATACAGAGAGTAAGAATCCATATTTAACTAGCGTCTGCCGACGGCTCTAGCCACTAATCAGTTTGATCTCATTATAACAAACTTTTGACGGTAGGCAGCGGCTTTGCTGTGCCCTGGCATTGCAGAAGTCTGGGCGGCGGTGTCTACTTACAATCAGGTGGCCCGTCTGCTCGTCTGCCTTTCCAGGCAGTAAAAAAACCTTTTTAGTGAACAGGTATTCCCAACCAGTCAAATGAAAACAAATATCACATTTAACCTATATACTAGTAATAAGGCAAAATTACAATTATGAAACTTAAAATTTTCAGTAAATCGGAAAAATTATACAATAGAAAAGCTGAAAGAGTCAACAAGACAAGGCTATTCAGAAATGTCTTCATTACAATAGTAAACATTTTTTTATTTGTAGTACGAAATAAAAAAAACTATGTATAATGTAGTTGTATATATATACATAGATTAAGATAGTACAATCCCTCCTCCCCCACAAAAAACTCAAACAAAAGAAAAATTGCAACGACGCAAACGTGTCAGACATTGAATTTCACTTCATTCAATTAATCGTTTTTAATCAATTGACTTTCAATTCAGTCAACATAAACATAAAAAACTATTCACGGAACAGATAAAAATTAAATTGGACTTAACAGTTCCTTGCACTCAATGAATAAACAGCATTGTTTAAAAAGATAAGACTTTACCACTGCTGCTTCCTAGAATTCATGACTATGTAACAAAAAAAATGTCTGTTGATCAAACCATACATTTTGGAGGGCAAATATTTTTTCGATAATTATCTTGAGATTTAACAAAAAAACGCCCAGTTTATTATTTTTTTTTTGAGAATCATCAAATCGACATATTTTATCCCTCCTACCCCTGTTAGCTACCACAATCGAAATTTTTTGTAAGGTAAAAGTTGGGCGTCTCATCAAAATGAAGCCACTCACTGAAAATCTACTTGATACTAATCAATAGGAAACCTACTATCGGGGATCCCAGACTATTCTTACTACTATTATAAATGCGAATGTTTAGATGGATGGATGGATGTTTGTTACTCAATCACGCTACAACGGCTGGACGGATCTGGCTGAAATTTGGCAGAGAGATTATAGTCTAGAATAGCACATAGGCTACTTTTATCCCGGAACAATGTAAGGTTCCCGCGGGATAGTTTTTCACAGAGCAAGGAATCGACATGATTTATTGCATAGTGGTAGTTGATTCATTATTGTAATCAATAGCAAACATATAACCGTGGATACCGGACTACTAGTTCTATTACCTTATAACACATTTTTTTTTCTCCTAGCACGGCATAGTGACCGCACTTCACCTGATGGTAAGCGCAGTAAGGTCCAATTAGAGTATCGAGTAGCGAGAGACGATCTATACCCCGCTACTCAACACAATCATGCCGGCCTGCTCCTTCACACTACGCCATGGGCAAGAAGATAAAGAAGCGGTCGAGGGTCTATTGTCAGGGTATTTAGAAGGCCGCAAAATGGACAACATTGTACCCCAACTCGAGACCCCCAAAAAACCGGATGTACACTGGCTGATCCCGGAACGCGACACACTGGCGTGTGCCACTATGGCGGGTTTTTCACACTGTGTACGGTGGTCGCTATCCGGGCGGATATGAATATCCTACCACCAGCACCACAATATAATATTGCACTTTAAGATATAAGAGAACACAATTTAAATTGTTGATTAATAGTGCTTCCAGGGTAACAACAGTATGACCTATAGTAGAAATATAAAATAAGAGTGAAGTAAGTGATGTACGCCCGCAAAACCCAGCGGCTCCATTTATCGCCTCATATGATGAACAAGGAACACAGTGTTGGGATTCTTTAAACGATCTTATCATATAGCGAGAAACGCCAGAGAGGAGTCTGATCCCAATGCCGTCTACCGTCTACGTCTCCTTTTATGGCGGAAAAGTCAAATAGTATTCGATCGCTTTCGGCACTCTTCTTTTGTGAAGACGATTTGTTTACACCAAGACTTCTGGGTCTCCGGCTGGCAACCATGGTAGCTCTTGCCATTCCACGTTGAACACATCTCTAAAAAGCGATGATATCTATGGAAATTATATTTTTATGAAACGCAATATCTAGTAAACAAACAAAACGGTGGTATTTAACCTAAATCTTCGACTTTTTGATCTGTATATTTCCATAAAATTAGTGACTAAAACTACATACAATATCGCTAATGTGACTGCCTCGATGGCGCAGTTGTAATTACGCATGCGTTACGACTGCTGTGTTGAGGTCTCGGGTTCGATCCCCGGGTCGGGTAAAGTGATATTGGGTTTTTTTTATTTAGAAATACTCAGTATCAGCCCGGAGTTTGGAATTGTGTCCGAAATGGCGAGAGACTCACCCCCTATCAGATTATGGGACCGATATAAATCGGCGAAAAGTAGGTGTACTGGTTACACCCACTTTTCGTCTCTACCTACCCCCTCGGCGATTACAAGCGTGAACGTAAATGTATGTATACCTAGTCAGGTCATAAATTCTGTCACATGTTTAATATAAAATAATTGAAACAAGTTTTTTTTTTTTTTTTTTTTTTTTTTTTTTTTTTTTTTATTTATTCAGGTTAGCAAACAGTAGTATATTATACATTTTTCATAAGGTATGTTCACAATACAAATAGTTAAATATACTACCCACAACGCTATCCACAAAGAATTATGTTTAAAGCTCGTGACGTGACATATTACTTATTTAGCTAATTATTTCTACATATAAACAAACCAATATAAACTTAGAATTGGGAAACATAAACATTGCAAAGAGTTCTGAGGCCGTACATTATAAGTATTGAGAACCTAATTGTGTATTATATTATAGGGTTCTATTTCATCTAACATTATAGTTGTGCTGCTGTGAGACCAGTAGCGAAATAGCCTGTGCCTTAAAACTAGTTGCTGAAGTGGAAATCATGTCTATTGACGAGAATGTGTTGTTGTACGCTTCGACCATCCTGCGCAAGGGTGAACGCAGACCAGCGTTAGACCGACACGAGCCAACAGCAAAGAGGTGCCGCTTACGCACCGCTCGACATGTAACAGTGCGAGGAACAGCGTAACTCAAGTTGATAACCAAGTCGTTGCAATCAAATTTGTTGTGACATATTCCGTGCAATACCATTACCTCTAAAAGCAAACGCCTAGATTGTAGTGTCAAGAGATTATATTTATAAGTTAAGTCTTTATATTGTAATTTTGAATGAGAACATTTGTAGTGCATCGATCGCAGGAATTTTCGCTGTACTCTCTCCAATTCCTCATTATATTTGTTATAGTACGGGTTCCATACAGGAACTGCGTATTCAACTTGAGGGCGTATGATCGACTTATAAAGATGTAAGTATGTGGATGGTCGACAGAAGTCACGTGAGGAACGCATTACAAAACCATACATTTTAAAGGCCTTATTTACAATATTATTAATATGCAAATCTAGATGCATCTTAGAGTCCAGTTGTACGCCAAGGTCACGAATAGTATCCACTTTTGTAATTAAAGATTGTTGAAGAGTATAGTCAAATTGTATAACGTTATTTTTTTTTGTAAAAGTGATATGATTGCATTTTCGTAAGCTTAAATTAAGTTTATTTATCTGACAGTACCTTGAGAAGCGATCGAGATCAGATTGAAGAAGTAGACAGTCGTTATAATTTGTTATTCTTTTGTAAACTTTAAGATCATCTGCGTAAAGAAGAAATTTGGAATGTAGGAAACAAGCCGTGACATCATTTATGAAGATAATAAACAGTAATGGACCCAAAATAGAACCTTGTGGTACTCCCGAGGTGACAGTAATAGAGCTTGAATGAAATCCATTGATAACAACTTTTTGTGTTCTGTTGGTGACATAGGAAGCGAACCACCGCAGTAGATTCCCCCTGATTCCATTAAAAGCAATTTTATTTAGTAATAGTTCATGATCCACGCTATCGAAGGCCTTCTCAAAATCTGTATACACAGCGTCAACCTGATGACGTTGATCAATATTCTCGAATAAGTAAGATGTAAATAGAATGAGATTACTAACTGTGGAACGGTGTCTGGTAAATCCGTGCTGTGCCTGCGAGATAATGCGTTGCATAAAAGGATATATTTCATCGTGTACAAGTTTTTCAAAGACCTTCGATAGCGTGGAAAGAATAGAAATAGGCCGATATTTCTCCACATCATTTCTTGGACCACTTTTATGGATAGGTACTATATTTGCTGATTTCCATATATCAGGGAAAGCCCCATTTGACAAACATTTGTTGAATATTATAAAAAGTGGAAGAGAAATAGTTTTGTAGGTGTTTTTTAGAAAGTATGGCGGTATTCCGTCTGGTCCAGCCCCTTTAGAAGCATCAAGACCCTTTAATGTCTTCTGTATTTTATTTAAAGGAAGGTGCAGGTCACAAATATTTAAATCTTCATCAGTGCTAGAAATGGGGGGCTTCCAACTATCAGGGTTAAAAGTCGAAGGCTTGTATACAGACTGGAAAAAGGCAGAGAACAAATTACAAGTGGTGGCTGGATCGTCAGCCGAAGTATCTCTATAGATTATGGTGGAAGGTATAGCCGAGGAATTTCGACGATTAGCGACATAAGACCAAAACAATTTCATATTATTATTGACACTATCCTCGATGGAGCTAATGTATCTTTTGAAGCTTTTGTGGCACTCACGTTTAAATCTCTTTCTATATAAAGAAAATATCTCGTAATCACTAACATTTCCATATTTTTTCCATTTAGTCCAAGCGGTAGCCTTATTTTTAGCTATATGTATTAAGGATTTTGGAAACCAGATAGGGTAATTGGCATTTCTAGGACGTGATAACGGCGTGTATGACTTAATTATTGCATATATTTTTTCATAGAAGTAAGCGAGTGCTTCTTCGGGCGTTAAAGTCTTTATAGATTGGGACCAATCAATACTGCGTATACCAAGATTTACCAGAGGGTAGTCTGTTCTGTGGAAATTAAGTTTGCCTGGACGCTTGCATCTGTGTGTTTCAGCCTGTAAATTAAGTGTAACATAAACATAGAAAGGGGGATGAAAATTATCAATTGGCAGAAGAGGGTCCACAACTTTCGAAACAGTACAGTGAGTATCAGAAAAAAATAGGTCTAGTATGCGACCTTTATAGTTGTTGAGGTAGTTATACTGCTTTAGGTTGTGTTGAGAGCAAGTATTGAATAGTGAACCAGCGGCATGCATATCACTGGTATGTGATAAGCACTCCATGTGATTATGCTTGTTAACCCAATCGAGGTCAGGCAAATTAAAATCGCCAGCAACTACCACTCCACTTACATTCGAATTCCCCAACATAGAAGATAATATATCCATGTATTGTATATAAATTTCATTCTTAGTATTCGGGGGTATGTAACAAGCAGCTATAATATGGTATCTTTCATGATCCTTACAGGGTAATTTGACTAATACATGCTCAGGAAGAAGTAAGGGCGGTGTTAGTGTGAGTTGACTAGGGCATAAATCGCGTAAAACTGCGATAAGAACACCACCGCCATCTTTCCGCTTAGTAGCACTACGACAGCGATCGCACCGAAATACAGAGTACCTTTGATCGATAAATTCATTGTTAGATATATCAGCTATGAGCCATGTTTCCGTCAGGATTATTATGTCATACGAGTGTGCTAAAATGTTCAAATACAGAGTATTAAGCTTGGTGCGAATACCTCTGCAGTTTTGGTAGTAAATTGCAACTGTATTAGTCATTCTCAAAGTTAAGCCTTGGTATAATGTATTTAAAAGTAATGTAATATGAACAAGAAGCGTACAACAACATTAACATGTTTACATCATTATAAAATTCATTTAACATTGAACTAGGCGGCAATAATTTAAAATAACAATTAATATAGTGTGGGCAAACATGATTTTCACGTTTAAAAGCATCGACTAAATAAAACCAAGTAGAAAAATCCAAACTATAAAAGAACACATAACAATAAAATTCACGCTGAAGGTGCAAAATAATGCAAGGCCAGGGTTGTTTTATATGTCTACAGCTAATATATAAATAGTTATTTACTAGTATAAAACTTATAAGTCTATGTTGTCTTATCCTTCCTGATAATGTTGGCGATATCATGTTCACTACGTATGACGAATGCAGGTGAGTTGTCTGTTTCACGAACCAGAATGGTGGCATTTTTAATCCAAACATATTTGTAGTTATAACTTTTAGCAATTTGCCTGCACTTACGAAACAACTGCTTATTTCGTAACGTAAGGTGTTCATTTATATAAACGGTATGCGGAGTACCCGCAATACCCAGACGATCAGAGTTGAGGCCCTTGGCAAGGCGAGAAGCACTCAGTACGTTGTCACGCAAGATACGGGAAGCTAGTTTTACTATAACGTTCTTTGGACGCTTGCTATCTGGATGAACATGAGAAACTCTGTGTGCTGAAACAACATCTTGTTGCGAAATAGTAATGTTAATATTTTCTCCGATGGTCTCCAGTAGTTGTAATAAATTTTCACCCCTTTTTTCGGGAAGATTCCCGATTTCTATATTGCAATTGCGGGCTTGTTGTTCCAGCGAATCAATTTTATTTTCCATGTGTGAAATTGTATCGTTTTCCAGGTTGTTAATTCGTAACGTCATGTCGTTTATCATTAGACAGGTTTTATTATTATTATCTGATAACTCTTTCATCGTTGTTTCCGACTCCTTACTCTGCTTCATAATATTGTCATATTGGTCGCTCATGTGAGCTACCGAATCTTTGAGCTGTTGAATCTCATCACGCATTGACTTAAGTTCGGAGTTCAGCAATGTGGTCATAGTCGACGTGAATTTGCCCAACAGGGAGCTTAGTTGCGACTGCATCACATCTTGTATAATAGTACGCACTCCATCTTCCGTCAAAGCTGAGGACGATTGTTCAGGAGGAGACTGCAGAGCTTGCCTTTTATTTGGACGTATTGTTATGTTTGGATTAAAGCGTACAGGAGTGTTGTCATTGTTTTGCCCCTTAGGAGTTTTGGAGTTACAAAGGGGACATGTCCACGATGATAATTCGTTAGTTAGGTCGACATTTAAACAGGAGTGATGAAATGCCTTCTTACATAATGTGCACTGTAGATAATTCTCATTATTATCATCTGTATCACAACATCCCCACTCCATCATTAACAACCAACTTTATATTATTAAAAAAAATAATAATAATATACAATCCGAGAAACTGTATCGGAAATAACTGTACGGTTTATTTTCCCCCGCCTTGTAAGCTCAACCGGTTGACAATTTCGATGCGCGGAGTACACTCGTTGATAGCTCGATTGCGAGGCGCGCGGAGTGCAAAGAACGGGGACGATGGTTCGAATCCTCCAATATTAAAATCGCAATGTTTCACTTTATGCGATGTAATTTGTCGCTCCCAAACTGCAATTAAGAGTATAGATACGAAACTCACAGAAATTGGTCGTCTCGCTCTAGCTCCTCCCAGTAGGTGGAGTCCACAGGTTAAAACACCGCACGAGGAACAAGGAATCCAAACTTTTAATATAGGCCAATCAGAATTAGAGATTAAAAATCAAATGTGTAATTTCAAATTAAACAGCTAAACGGCGAGACACACGTCCGTCACTAACTGCGTATGCGAGTTGAATTGCTTGAAAAGTTTATTCATTATGTAACCATTTATATACCAAAATGAACTTAACAAAACATAGATGATGAGGCTTTGAGCACGCCTTTCCTCCAAGTGTTGCCATATCTTGTAATCTAACGGTTTCAAATCTGGACTGGAGGAGGGCCAGTCTTCGTGCCGGATGAAGTCGATTTCACGCGCCGCCAGCCAGTCTTGTGTGCTCTTCGCTCTATGAGCTGGCGCCGAATCTTGTTGGAATACCCAGTGCCTGTTATTGAACATGGTATGAGAAACAGGTTCCACAAGGTTCGTCAGGACTGTATTTTGATACACAACTGCATTCGTTTTTACACCTTTCTCACAAAAATGTACCTCTGTTAAGTCCCAATAAGAAACTCCCAACCATACCATGAGCGGGGATGGAAAATAACCTCGTTGGACACGCGGAATACGGTTGCTTGCTTCTTCATTACTGTGTGCGTACACCTTATCATTTTGTTTGTTGTAGCTCTCTTCTACGGTAAAAAATTTTTCATCTGAAAAAAGAATTTCCCGATATTTTTTTCCCGCGTACCGCTTCAACAAAGCGCGGCATCTCTTCAGTCTCAGGTCCATTAGACGAGCATTCAAACGATGTCCAGTTTTTCTTCGATATGCCCGAAGCCCTAAGTCTTTATTTAACACCGTTTTCACCGTGGTTCTGCTTAACCCCATCTGAAGGGCCAACAGTTTCTGCTTACGTTTGGGATTTCTTTGAATTCGCGCCTTCACAGCTTTTATCACTGCTGGAGTCCTAACAGACCGAGGGCGACCACTTCTTGACCTGTCATCTACACTAGAGTCTTCATTGTATCGTTTGATGGTACGATAAACGAATCTTTTGGTTATATTCAAATTTTTCAGTATGTCAAAAATTTGAATTGGCGCGTAACCGCAACGATGCAACGCAATTACTGCAACACGGTCTTCTTTAAGCGTCCACTCCATATTTAAAAATGAGTAAAATTCTAAAAAGTATACATTTTTATTTTCATGAACAATTTAAAATTCGAATTCAATAACCTTTTTTGTGGCCAGCATTCTAAAATAAAAGTTTTTACTGTGTGACAATACTTATGACCTGACTAGGTATAATAACGCTAATTTCTATAGTACGAACAACGCTTGTATATTAGAAATATCTAATACATTGACAAAGATTAAACACACCTTAATGTTATCAGACGACAAGTCGGCAGTATGTTTACTTGTGTTGGTATCAATTTAGATCGCTATCTTGTACACTACCGAAAAAACCTTTTAAGACATGGTTACAGAATTGATTTAAAGTTTTAAGTTTTACAGATTAATCGCATTGATATAATTGGGATGCTTAAATTATTGTTTCAATAGATTACTTTGATAGAAAATTTCTATAGTTCCATAATAATTACATTTTCTTAATTAAATAAGATGTACCATTTCTTGTTAAAAGGGTACAAGCTAAATATCTGGTGGTACTCGACCCAGTATACAAACTTTTTTGGTATAACCTACCATTCTTCTATTCTTATCCAGCTGTACATTGCGGTCAACGTAAGTAAAGCGAAGTGTAGTATTGAAATTGCTTGCTTCAGCCTCTTAGGGATCCAACGTTAAGCAAATCGAAGGAGCCGAACCGTTTCGATAATATTCCATCACAGTCAAATATTTTGTCACAATTATAAGTTTTATTTTATCCTGTTACGGCAAATTGACGACACTGAAAGAAAGAAAGAAAGCCACCTAATGGTAAGCGCAGTGCCGTCCAATGAGATTATCGAGTAGCAAGAGATAATCTATCTCTCGCTACTCAACACAATCATGCCGGCCTGCTTCTTCATACTACGCCATGGGCGAGAGGGGGAGAAAGCGGTCGAGGGTCTAGTCTCAGAGTACTCAGAAGGCCGTAAAATGACGAAACATCATACCCCAACAATAGCCCCCGACAAAAAGTCAAGAAGGTTTACCTATAGATTGCATTGCCGTCTAATGGTTTTCGCCTATGGTAACATGGCAGACTTATATCTAGTTATGCAAAAGCAAATTCTTGTATTCCTGAAAAAGTAGGCAGATATGCCTATATATTAATGTTCTTATTTTGCATTTATTTTATTTAATAAATATAAAATCCGCCCGCGTGGTGGTTATTTGGTGGTAAACATCCATTTATCCATCCAAACATTCGCATTTATAGTAGTAAGATAGTAGGATTATGTATTATGGATAGTATCGATGATTCTCTAGACTACCACTATGCAATAAATCATGTCGATTCCTTGCTCTGTGAAAAACAAAAAACTATCTAGCGGGAACGGTACACTTTTTCGCGATAAAAGTCGACTATGTGATTCACTGATCCCTAAACAACCACTATACAAGAAATCGTGTCGATGTCTTGCTCTGTGAAAAACAAAAATCTATCCCGCGGGCACATTACATTTTTCCGGGATAAAAACACAAAGATACACAAAGATATTATAATCTATCTCTCTGCCAAATTTCAGCCAGATCCGTCCAGCCGTTGTAGCGTGATTGAGTAACAAACATCCATCCATCCATCTAAACATTCGCATTTATAATAGTAGTAAGAAGTAAGATTAAGCATTATGTTTCAGTAGTATTATAATGCTCTATGCCACAAGAACAACAATGTAGCTACTTTGATCATAAACGTCAAATATTACTTCTAATTTTAACTAATTTGTAGAACTAACAATATGTTTAAAACGAAATAAAATTAAATTGTCATTTGTGGCGTAGTCCCATAAAGACGAAGAAAAACTAACTTTGGATTCAACTAATGCACAATACCATATAGATTTATAAAACTTAATAGATCTTATGAATCTAGCAAGCATAGCCGACATAAATAAAATACGGAAAGAAAAATGTGAGAGAGATATGGCGAAAGTGCGGCCAGCCATTGTCCTTTTCTTGGAATTTGATTGGTCTACGTCACAGACATGCAGGAGCGCAAAAAATAGGTATTGGCCGCACAGACGCTTTGTGTCTTTCTACAAAGTGGTAAATTTTGTTAGGATATATTTTGTTATAACGATAAAGGACGACCACATAAAAAACGTTCTTTATATTGAGAACCTCCTCCTTTTGGCGTAGTTTATTTACATGTAAAAATTATAATAATCAAGTATCAGTGCGAGTATATAATAAAACTTATCAAAACAATAAAGCATTCAGCCTTTGGAGGAATATTAACTAGGCCATTACTCATACAAATTATAAAATTAGTAATATTTTATGACACCGGAAAATAAAATAAGGAAAACACCAAATTCAATATTCCATATGGATTAATGGGTTAGTAACTGGCGTGATAATAATGTGTAATACTTTAATTGCATATACTTTAGCATATTTAAGGCAGATCCCCCTATACTTTCAGTTTATTTGGCCTAATACCATTTGTTTAGAGTAATTTAGCGTATACCTAGTTTGTTCGTCATTGATACCTACGTGTGTCACTTATGGTATGAATGTAAAGAACTATAATGACATAATTATGAAATTTTTATCAGCTAATCTCTTGATATCTGTTGAGTCAAAACCAAGGAAATTAAAATAATATATGATATATTTTTAATTTTCTTTAATATCTAACTGTTGCCCATAATGTGTTGCCTTAATTTTTTATACTTAACATTGAAAATCTCAATTTTAAATGTAAAAGAAATGATTTATGTAATTTCAAAGAATCCAGATCTATTAGGCACTTGATCATAAGCGGCTTTTAGTTTTCGCGATATCATACGCCATGGTATTTTATAAACAAATATTTTGTATATGTGCAGGATGACCGCGCCTTGTCGCGGACCATGGGGTCCGTAGTACTCCAAGTAGGTGCCTTGGAACTTTTAGCGAGATATTCAATGAATTCTGGACGTGCCACCAGCGTCCTGTCATCTCTGCATGAGTTTAGGACTCATGAGATAGAATTAGCAAGCGGAAAACAATGGAATTGGAAATATTTAAGGGTAAGTTTGTGGCATAATAATGGCATATAAGCAGTGATAGCCTAGTTGGTTGCGGTACGGACTGTTAAGACAAAAGTCGTATGTTCGAAATCCAAATGACATACACCTCTGACTTTTCTAAAGTTACGTGTGTATTAAATGTTTATTATCGCTTGATTTAACGGCGAAGGAAAACATCGTGTGGAAATCTGTATACCTGAGAATTATAAGAGTTTCGAAGGTATGTGAAGTCTACCAACCCGCATTAGGCTAGCGCGGTAGACTAAGGCCTAACCACTCTCATTATTAGAGGAGGCCCGTGCCCGTGAGTGTTTAATACAGGGCTAGTATTATTATAAGTATGTGGCTGTTGTAGGCAAATATAAGGTATATAACAAATATGAAAATGTTTGCAGCCATGATAACAATGTTGCTGATGTGCTATCTAGTTACTGAAAACATTATGGTGGTGGAATAATTGTTGTGAATATAATGAAGAACACTTCCTTTCTTTTTGTTCTTAACTTAGAGTAGGCAACCAAAATTGACAGATGCAAAAAGTAGTATGATGATAGCGATTGTAAAAAGATAAGAAAATCATTAAGCACGTCGCGTCATGCACGATAAAATTTATCAAATGAAGAATTTTACTAATTATTAGCTAGACAATACTGCATTATCGATGAATCATCAAATAAAAATATTTTTTCATTCTTGTTGGCTTGCTTGTTGCGTTGGTTGGCACTCTTGTTAAGTTAACGCAAATGTGCAACATTTTATGTATGTAAGTCGAAATTCTCCAGCAAAATTTTGTTTAAAACAAATATATTTGTTTTAGGATCAATTTGAACAGAAAGATCTAGAAGGGTTATACAGAAAATATGATGACAAATTAAGAGAGACCCTTATCCACATTTACGTGATACTTTTAATATTTTTCACTACCATACATCTAGTTTTAGTTATAGTCGGAACTTTACCCGAGGTAAGTCTATTGTACGAAATCATTGATTACATTAATTTTTATCTTAAACTAGCTGTCCCGGCAAACTTCGTTCTGCCTAACAGTCAATGAATGAGCAGATTTCTCATTCCCGTTTTCCCTGAGTAATCTTCTGTAAATCTTTCTATATAAAAAAATGCGAAATTTAACTGCATTGAGTAATTTGCGGTCGAGACAAAAATTCTATAACAGCACAAAACTTGTGTGAAAATGTAATTATCTCTGACTTTATTTTAACCTGTAGAATTCAGTTATCGCTTCACAGGATTTCTAATCCACAAAAATCCTGGTGATTACATTAAAAACACTACCTTTCAAAACTTGCTTAATAAAAACTTAAAAGTTTTCTAATTCATAAAAAGTACGACGACTTCAATAAAAAACAAATTATGCGTCCCTATAAAATTTGAGGGTTGCCCTCGATTTTTCTGAGATCCCATCATCAGATCCTGCCTTGGTGCCAATGGGACCACCTGGGAAGTATACCCTTTTAAACAAAAAACTAATTTCTCGAATCGGTCCAGGCGTCTTCGAGTAATCGGGGAACATATATAAAAAAAGATTCCGACGAATTCGTTCTCATTTTTTCTCAATTGAGAACCTCCTCCTTTTTTTTGAAGTTTGTTAAAAATAAATAGAGAAACCAATAAAAGTCAATCTGCAACTAAGTGTAGCTTATGGTAAATTTGTGGTATTTTTATATTACTGCACCGAATCTAAATCAAGGTTATTGCTGTGGATAAAAATCACAATAGACCAAAACAAAGTAGTAACACGTTTTTTCCATAAAATGACTTTTTTTAGTTTAGAAGGAAATCGAGACAAAAACAAGCTATCGTTTTGGAATTATTACCTTGCACTTTGGCATATCTGACTACATTTGTTTCTATTTTATCTGGTTTTGATGATGATGATGAATGGTCCCTCGAAAAAAATTATCACTTGTAGATATATATTTATTAATTAAAAAACATAAAAACTGCTTATGGATCACAACTCATTTTAATAGAATTTCTACACCAAACCTGTTATTAAGTTGTTAATTAGCTTATTCCAAAAAAAACCATTCATCATGGAAATAGTTTTTTTTACCGTAAATAGGCTTGCGGTTGACCACTATCTCGCCTGATGATTAGTGATGATGTGGTCTACGGTGGAGCACGTTTACCTAGAAGATACTTATTCATTCTTGACTTAAAGATACCCAGGTTATAATTTTCGGGAAATATAGATTCCGGCAAAGAGTTCCACTCTCTAGCGGTGCGCATGATAAATGTACAAGCAAAACGCTTCGTGCGCACTGATTATTTTGTTATCATAATTACTTATTTATACATTTTAGCAAATACAATCACAATCAACGTATCTAACAATGGCAATGTATCTTCTGAGGATAGCGATACCCATCCTGTCACTGTACAAAAAGATCTACAATCCGCTGAAACAAAAATGCTATTGGATGCCGATTCTAGTCACATTTGTGGTTACTATAGATCTAGTATTTACAGGTGAGACCCTAAATAGGTAAATGTGAAAGTGTGTGTTGGCTAAATATATAATATAATTTCTTGCCCTGACTGATTCATTCATTCATGAATGCAAAACCTAAACCACTGGGGCTCCAAACTTGAAATTTTTGGCAGTTGATGCCTTTTATGTTGTAAGTATACACTAAGAAGGGATTGTCGTGAATTTCACCCCTGATGGGGTAAAATAAGGAAAAAACGATTGTATGAAAGCCCGTCATATTCAAAGTAAGAAGCATGAAATTTCGTTTACATGCTTTTGGTTAGAATAGGTAGATAAGAAAGATATTGAACGTTCCAAAGAGTTAAAAATAATAATACCATCCCAACAGTCACACACATAGGCCCGATCCTGTAAGATACAATAACTATTAATGTGTCGTGGGTATCAGGAACTACAAGAGACTCTCGGATTCACAGCACCTAGACCCGATACAATTATTTGTGGATCACACAAACATTTATCTTGGCCCGGCAAAAAACCTGCTACTTGGACTGAGAATGCGGTGCCGCGGCCGTTCTGGTTTCAATTTCCAATCGGGCCCAAATTGTGGTTGATTTTCAATTCTAAAAAACTAACATGAGTTGTAACTCAGTAGTAGTAGTTGTAAGAATCGGATCTTCATCTCAATATGGCGATAGACTCGTTAAATAATAAATGAAATCGTTTATGGATTATGTAGGCAATTACATATCTCTTATGACAAGTCAGTACATTAAAAAGAAGTAAAGAAATTTAACAAAAAGCATATCAGCTTACGTATACTTAACATACATAGCATCATCAATACAGTAGTAGAATGTGATAATGCATTAATTGCATCTGTCTGTGCCTTCGGGAATATTCGTCAGCTCATGTTATATATTAATAAATAAAACAAGATTATATGCCGTTTCTGAGCTTAATATTCTAGACACTTTTTTACTCGTATTTCAATTACTCGTAATACCAATTTTGACTGCAAGAAAAAAATCACTCTGTGGCAACCCTGATTATAAAAAGTATGATATTGACATTCGTTTGTATAATTTTTTACACGATTAAGAAGCCTTTCATCCACGACACTGGCCTAATACAGATTGGTTAACTTAGTTAGTGGATATTATTAATTATATTCTTGTAAATATATCTTTAAAATAACCTATAATAGAAATCGTGCATAGCGCAGCTGGCGAGTAGCCGGCTGTGAAACGAAAGGCTATGGGTTCGATTCCCGCACCGCGACAAATGTTCCTGTGACAGACAGAAATATTTTTCGCATCTGGGTGCTGTGGGACCGTAGTCCCTCGTAATTCTTGATTGCCACGACACAAGACTCGTATGTTAGTTAGTGTTATTTATTTATACACAATTGATTATAATTTCCTTTATTTTTCAGATATTGCAATCAGCATTTACAGCTCTTACGAGGGGATATCTTTAAGGCCAGCATACGCTACAATGGCTTTACTCTCCATATACATATTTCTACCAATGAGAAACAATTTTTTGGCCATTATCCTTGGAGTCCTTGTCAGCATGGTCTATGTGATGATCTTCGCATTTGTCACATATTATAAAAACCCTCAAGTGGGAGAAGTGGTAAGTGTGTAAATAATACTAATCTTATGTAAAATTACTTTTTTATTTTGGTACGGCAAAGTTATAGCATTGCGCCTGATGCTAAGCGCAGTGGCGTCCAGGTAGAGTATCAAGTAGTGAGAGACAACCATATCTTGTTACTAGACACTATCATGCTGGTTTGCTGAGTAGCACTAGGCTAGGAATGATAGGAGACTAAGAGATTTTTTTAGTGCCTGGCACGAGCAGGCGGGCCACCTGATGGTAAGTAGTCACCGCCGCCCATAGACTTCTGCAATGCCAGGGCACAGCAAAGCCGCTGCCTACCGTCATTAGTATACCGATGAGTATGGATGGACGGTTTCTGAAATGTTCTATGTTATCCAAACCGTTAATATCCCGAATAAAGGTTAACACTGTTAGCAAGTACGATATGGTAGCAAAAAATTGGCTTCTTTACTTTCTAGTATTATTATATATTTTTATAACTAAATGACATACCACAGGCTTAGAAATAAGTGGATTGAAGATGCAAGGGCAATAATATAACCTATATTAAAATAAAATTATTTTGGGAAATGTATTATATACTTCTAATTTAATGAGAAAAGTTACTCCCTCATTATTGGGATAGTATTTAATACGCAGCTAGTTAGTATTATTAACATGCCATAGTTAACCATATCTATTTTATCATTGCCGTGAGTCTATAATTCAGTAAATAGGTAGGATTTCCATTATTTTTATCGTATACTATTATTACTTAATTTAGTCTGTTTTGATCAATCATGATGACTGTATAATGCAGTGTTCTCTATTTATCTATACATAAATATATTTACTATGAATCAGAATCGTATGTAAATAACAAACAAATAATAATATATATAATTCTACTGTACGTGTGTATGTCACTGAACTCCTCCTAAACGACTGGTCCGATTTGAATTTTTTTTTGTATGCGTTTGGGTGGCGCCCTGGATGGTTTAGATTCACAATTCAGCCCAGCAGGTGGCGCTGCAGTCGGTGTGGCGCTGCTTTTACGGGCAGGACGACTTCGGCCGGGCCCGCTTGTATATAGTATAAAATATAAATTGATTTTCAGGTGTCGTCAGACATAATTTACCTGATCGGAGTAAATCTGATGGGAGTGTATTTCAGACTGATGAATGAAATCGTTACGAGGCGATCGTTTTTAGACCGAAGGGCGTGCGTTGAAAGTACGTTGAGATTGAAATTTGTGAAAGATCAAGAGGTAAGTGAAACTGTACTTAATACTTAAACTAAATGATATTTAACAATATCTCATATCATATCTGTTCTATTTGGAACTTCCAATCTGACTACATACAATGAACAATTTACAAGATCTTCAATAGGGTAGTTGACAGTAAGTGAAACCTGATAGAATTTTGTTTTTTATAATTGATTTTAGTCTAAAAGTATCGAAAATTAAACCAATTTGTTAATTTATATGTGATTACTTAATATTTTCAAGAAACAAATATGTAAAATAAAGCATTTTGTCACGTGACATGAAACACAAATCAGTCATGCATGACGTCACCGTGCGATACATTTATTGAACGCTGAGGCAAACGTCTATTAGTTTTGCGGACGGTCACATCACACGAGCGGTCATGACAGTTAGTAGCGTTTCGGTGGGAAAAATAAAGTTGGTTTATAAAAATGCAAATTAAATCTTGAAAACCTATGTTTTATGTTTATTAATGATAATATTTTAATAATATAGACCCTGAAGAATAAAATAAAACGGTTTTCTAGAAACAGTCAACTAGCCTATTATGGACAAATATTCCAAGTAAAATTTAATACTAACATGAAAAATTATTTCTCAAAAGTAATTAAAAAAGTGGGATTCTTTAAAAGTGGGAATCAACTCAACATATTTTCAATTTTGCATGATATTTATTTATATACTAGCTTTTGCCCGCGACCTTGTATGCGTGATTAAGTTTATCGGTACCGTAGTTAACTGAAATCCCATTAAAAAAGGACTTTCAGTTGTTTCCCTAATTTCCCAATTATCCGGCCAGGTGTTTAAATTTTTCTTTTTCTCTATTAAAGGGCTATAAAAAATTGCCAAATGGTTCCTGACGTTCCAAAATGTAGATTTTACACATACACCTAATTTATGAGGTCAAACGTATATTAAAATAAATACATGCACATACATATTTCTGTCCTCACACTATATTCAATTTGTATCGTGGGTATCAAGAACTACGGGAGACTAAGATCCCACAACATATAGGACCCAAAATGAACCAAATAAATATTTGTATATCAGACAAACTTGTGCAGGAATCGAACCCGCGGTCTCTCGTTTCACAGTTGGCTACTCTCCTGCTACGCCACGAAGGCTGTTGTTACTCTCTTCAAGTATAATAAAACATGGCAACTAAATCTTTTACAGGAAAGACTTATGATGAGTATACTTCCCGAGCACATCGTTTCAAAAGTACGTCAAGATATTAGAAGCATGTTTTTAGGTGTAGAAACACACTCTATGAGTTACACTATGAGATCATTCAAGTAAGAACATTTAAAAAACTTTATAAACGTATTGTCGGATCGTTGGAAATAATACTGAAATTAAATGAATTAAAATTATTCATTGACTTAAATTAAAAATAGCTTAAACAAATCTTAACATATATAATTCTTCTGTACGTGTGTTTGTCACCTAACTCCTCCTAAACGGCTGGGCTGATTTGGATGACATTTTGTGTGTATATTTCAATGGGTTATTGAATGGTTTGAAAACAATTGGACCCGATAGTCACCAAATTTGATTTGCTGGGAGTTGTGGGAGAAATGCCAAAGATTGGATTTGATTTTTGCCAGGCCCGCTAGTATTCGTATAAATTCTATTTAATATCGTCTTGTACAGATAATATTAATTCTTGACAAACAAAAGATTCTACATAAACCAGGCCATACACAAACAATTAGCTTATTAACCCCGATGCGATAAAGGTTCTTCCCTCAACACACCTTTATGATACTACAATCAGTACGCAATAAACTTCAATTGAATATTTATCGAAATTAATTTTGATTTTGTAATAAAGATTATAAATTTATCTTGACAGTCAACTTTATGTCGAAGAGCACGATAATGTGAGTATTTTATACGCGGATGTTGTTAACTATACAATGATATCGACGACGCTGTCACCAATGAGGATGGTGGAATTGCTCAATGAACTATTTGGAAGATTCGACGAGGCTTCAGAGGTATTTATTAAAAATCATAAATTTTTCAAAACGTTATTTATCCCAAAAAAGAAAAAAAATGCTTTTCGATGGGGTAGCCATAAGTATTTTTTCCCTGATACTTTATCATTAGATCTTCATCAATTTAATAAAATTACTCTTAAGGTAGCTTCTATAGAATATAAAAATAATCATTAAAATTAAGCTAACATTTGGTGGAGATGTTACATAAAACATAATTATAATATGAGGACCTTATTATTTTAGGCTGGTTAAAAACAGATAATCCCTTATGCCTACTATATTTATTTCTAGAGACTGCCTTGGTGGCGTAGTTGTAATTGCGCATGCGTTACAACCGCTGTGTTGAGGTCTCAGATTCCCGGGTCGGGTAAAGTGATATTGGGTTTTTCTACCTAGAAATTCTCAGTATTAGCCCGGAGTCTGGAACCTGTGCCCGGTATGGCGATAGGCTCGCCCCCTATCACAGTATGGGACCGAAATTCGGCGAAAAGTGGGTGTACTGGTTACACCTCTGCCTACCCCTTCGGGGATTATAGGCGTGAGTGTATATGTATGTATGTATTTATTTCTAGATACAGCAAAAAATAGAGTAGTCAGTTCTTAGGCCTTGATGTATGAATCGTTGTCGAGTTATACTTTCTTTAAAGTCTTTGTTCATAGCCAAACATGAAGTCATCGTGTTGTTTCAGCAATATTTAGACTTCATTGTTCTTTGTTCTTTTTATAAATAGTCGTTATACGTGTGATTTTAACTAAAACTATGCAAGGACGGTATGTTCAATTGTCTTAAATGATTTGATAGTGTAAATTAGCGGTTGAAATAATACGGCCTTCGTTTGATACAAATCAAGAGGAAAAAGCAGCAAATATGTAATTTTTTTATGTTTACTAACCTTCGATCAAGTATTAATAACAATTCGGATTCAAAAATATTTGGTTTTTAGGAACACGATGTCCTACGAATAAAATTTTTAGGAGACTGCTACTACTGTGTGAGTGGAATACCAAAGCCTACTGAACAACATGCTAAGAATTGTATTGATCTCGGACTGGAAATGATCCACATTATAAAAGATGTCAGGTGCGTGTTATGCATCAATAAAACGAATAATATTATTAAATGAATAATTAAGATGTAAATTGTGGACTTGCGAAACCTTGTGCGAAGCCAATAGTAACGTAGTAACGTTAATTATCTATTACCAAATTACATGTTTAGTCATAAAAGAGCTTCGCATCAAACAAAGACTTTCGTCGACTGTGCAATTGTGAATCCTTAAGATGTTTGGACATATCAATCGCAACGAAAGCTCTTTGGAACGTCTAGTAATACAAGGAAGGGTAGAGGGTCAACGTTCTCGCGGCCGATATCCCACAAGATGGACAGACCTTATCAAATCATCTACGAAGTGTTCCCTTGCTGAGTGTACACGCAGTGCCATGAACAGGAAAGAATGGAGACGTATCGCAAATGCTGCAACCGACCAATACGACGATTCATAACCACGACAATTCCGCCAGGAGTGCCCGACTAAGAAGAAGAAGAAGAATGTGTAGTCATAGATTCATAATATATACTTATATATTATATAATCTATAATAGATTGATTTATCCATATCTTGTTTATTTCAGAGAGAAACGATCACTAAATATTGATATGAGGATTGGGGTGCATTCTGGAAAAATATTAAGTGGTCTCATAGGTATAAGAAAATGGCAGTACGACATTTGGTCCAAAGACGTTACAATTGCAAATAAAATGGAATCTACTGGCAAAGCTGGGTAAGATATTGATTTAGCAGAACATTGACAGCCCCCTTGGCGCAGTGAAGACGCAGGCTCTATCGCTGCTTGAAGACAAATGTTTGTGTGATTCACAAATATGTGTATCGGGTCTGGGTTTGTAAAACCGTAGTCCTTCGGAGTTCTTGATACCCACGATACAAGTTTCACCTAATGTTGGGTTAGGACTATGTGTGTTGAGATGGCTAGACAGGCGCCACGGGGCGCCTACGTTCCGACTGACACAGGTATTAACGGACCATGGGTGTTTCGGTTCGTTCCTGTGTCGGATCGGGAAGGAGGTGTCCGCCGTGTGCCACCACTGTAGCAACTGCCGCGAGGACACGGCCCAGCATACGTTGGAGGAGTGCCCAGCCTGGGACGAAGAGCGCAGCGCTCTCAGAGCAGTCGTTGGAGGAGACCTCTCGCTGCCGGCCGTGGTGTCGTCCATGGTCGCCAGCCGGAGGTCCTGGCGTGCGGTGGCCCACTTCTGCGAGAACATCATCTCGCAGAAGGAGAGTGCTGAGAGGGATCGGGAACGATATGATCCCTCCCGCCGCCAGAGAAGACGTAGGAGGCGCCGGGTGGACGATTGACTGACGTCTTCCGCCCTGTGGAATGGGGGCGTTTGATTCCACCACGGTAGCACCTGCCTGTCGTACGAGGCGATTAATAGGGGCCATCGGGGGTCGCGGGCGCGCAGCGGAAGGCTTTCAGCCCGTATCGATGCACTTCCAAATTCGGAGCATCGTGCGACCCCGAGATGGACGGCAGCGCGTGTGGTAAGGCCTCGTTCGCTGTCGTTGTTCGGTGCGCGGGGGCTCCTTAGCCCTCCATGGAGATGGGCCGCTACGCAGCACCGCGCAGGGGCGATTCCGGCTGCAATTCTAGCACTCCTTAAAATACCCCGGGATCGCTCCGCAAGCGCCGAAGAAGGCCACCGCGGGGTTTTAGCTGGTAGTGTCGGGTGGGGTGTACATAGGGGTTAGGGACTCGGCCCAGCGGCAGCACTGATAGCCATCATCCGTGCGAGGGGGATGCTGGGTCGTAAGACCGGCTAGTCCAGCATACCCGTTTTATTCTTAATCCGCTTCCCTCCGGAGCGGGCGGCAGTAATAAAACGCTTTCCCCGCGACAAAAAAAAAAGGACTATGTGTGTTACTCCCGGATGTCTTATTATTAAAGATAAGTTTTCAGAATTTTTAACAGGTCTAGCGACTTTATCAGTTCTGCGGGTTTCTAGCCAAAATTAAATTGATGGTTAGTGATTGTTATGTGAATGAGGATTTTGTTAAGGTTGTATTGTCAGGAATTTGCAGACCATTTGCAGGTATTCAGAATGATAGCTTTTTACATGCATATATGTAAGTGGATGTACATCAAGTGTTTAAGGCAATTAAATAAGGTTTTAGAGATAATACACATAGTCTACATGTCAACGGGAACGGTACGAACAGAATTTACTCGACATTGTGTTTTTAATTCGATACTAAGAACGGTGTATTTTGTTATTTTCTCTGTGTATGTTGTTTGTATGTGTGTGTTGGGGTATTGCAACATCGATTAGCAACACAATTTTATTTTTTTTACCATGTAGTGTAATATATGGTAATGAATGGTATTGTAATATGAGGTTTTTCCGTGATAAACTTATCTTTGTATGCTAGGTACTTATTATGGTTATTATTATTATATCAATACAAAATGACGAGTTATTTATTTAAAAGACAATATTTTTTTAGGAAAGTGCACATCACTAAGCAAACGCTTGAATTAATTGTAGATTTCGCAAGAGAATATATTATAGAACCAAACTTTGAATCTCAAAATGATCCATTTATAATTAAAAATAAATTAGAGACATATTTAATTTCAAGACCAACCAGAGTAAGTATATTGTGCTATAATAATTATAATACAGATTTTAGTAAAAAATAAATGATCGATTGCTCTTTTTAATAGACTTCAAAAAAAGGAGGAGGTTCTCAATTCGTCGGAATCTTTTTTTTATGTATGTTCCCCGATTACTCGAAGACGCCTGGGCCGATTCGAGAAATTCTTTTTTTGTTTAAAGGGTGGTCCCATTGGCACCAACTCAGGATCTAATGATGGGATCTCAGAAAAATCGAGGGAAACCTTAAAATTTTATAGAAACGCATAATTTGATTTTTATTGAAGTTGATTATTATTGAAGTCGGTGTACTTTTATGAATTAAAAAAAAAACTTTTAATTATTATTTTCCAGCCACTTGAATACACACCATTTCGCAGAGCATCTGTTGGATTTAATAAGATAATAACGAAATCATCAACATCTAGAGTAGGTTATTATTTTCATATTAAATTTAATTTTATATTAATCACCCAATAATTTGCTATATTA
The DNA here is from genome assembly GCA_905220505.1 of Laothoe populi. Classification (NCBI taxonomy): domain Eukaryota; kingdom Metazoa; phylum Arthropoda; class Insecta; order Lepidoptera; family Sphingidae; genus Laothoe; species Laothoe populi. Next base: position 16,496,469 of record HG992148.1, read on the forward strand.
TTGTGTATTTCTAGTAGCGATCGGACTCTAAGAGTTCAACGAATCTTCGTAGAACAACGTCTTTTATGGACGAAAATCTTGTAGAATACCAGCAAATGTTAAAAGCAGCCGATGCCCAAATGGCTAAAGAAATTGAAGACATGACTAACGGCAAGTATGTAGCTTTCTTTTACTTATTTATATAAATAAAAATGTAATCCTGTTGGTTGGATAGCGGGTCACTTGGGGAAAAACTGGGGCAATTTGACTATTTTTTATTGTTCGTAATTCTTTCGAATAAGTTTTTTATGGAAGAAGTTTCCAGGAAATGATCTAGGATGAAGATCTAGGAAAACTAAAGCTGCTTTTTGTTATGGAATTTAATTATCCTATATCCTATTGGGCAAAAGATATCAACAAACACGATGCAGGTAATAATTTTTATATTTTCAGAGAGCACTTCAAAAAAGAATCGAAATTGAACCGATGTACACTGATGTTTCAAAACTTTCAACTGGAAAAGACATTTTTACTTTTGCCTGATCCATTGTTTAAGTATTATATAACATGCTGTCTTGTCATTCTGATTTTGATTGTACTTATCAATGGCCTGACGACTAATTGGTATGTCCTATAATAAGAAGAAAAACTATATTGTGTTTAAAAAGATCTCAAACTAATTAATATTATTTTTCATTTAAGGCTCAGAGGCTTTAGTTGGTACACCTGGGCAGTGTTCGGAACGCTCGTGTTAGGCCTCATTATTTTACAACCTTTAACATGGTTTCAATTCGTTTGGACAAAATACAAAGGTATCGCAGAGCCACGAGGCAACTACTCGCGACTCATCTACGACGTTTCTGCGAAAATAATTAGATCAGCAAAAATTCGGACTTGCATATATCTAATTATAAGCTTGGGCTTGGCTGCAGTGTCTGTTATCAACGCTGTAGGCTGCGATGAAGTTATAACTGACTCATCTGGAGTGGTATCTGTTTTATCCAATTGCGTTTCGTCGTGGGTAAACTGATTTCCTAGCTTGTTATTATTTATTTGTTGAATTAAATAATAATTGTAGTTGTTATCCTTCTAGCACGTGACACAATGTTGGGGACTGGCGTTACTCTTAAATTTTCTATTTAGTAGAGTATTCTTCATTTTCAAATGGATCGTAGCGGCTGGAATGACTACTTTCTATCTGTGGATCGTTTGGGAAATTAAATCTGCGCTTTTCGCCGAAGATACTACTTGGAACGTAGGCTTAGATCCTCGAATATCTCATACGCTTTCCGTAGTATTCATAACGATTACATTGTACTGGATAGATCGAACTACAGAATATAGAAACCGTCTAGATCATTTGTGGCAACTGCAACTTAGCGCTGAACAGACAGAAGCCGAGACTATGTTGAAAGTAAATAATATGCTCTTGGAAAATATATTGCCTGCACATGTCGGTATGTTAATATTATTTATTAAGATTAAAATATTCCATTCCCATCTATTATGAATAAACTAAAAATAAATTATTTGAATCATGACGTGCATGAATCCGAAAAATTTATTAGCATCAAACAATTGCAATGTTCAATGTAAATAAAAAATGAATACAATTACAGGTTTTTCAGATACTAAGCTATAAGATTATTCTTAATAATGAATTTTAATACGTATTAATTTTAGTTCAGGTATACTTAAACCTAAAGAGATCCATAGATGAGCTATACTATGAGAAGTACGATAATGTCGCTGTGATGTTTGCTTCTTTGACTGATTACAAATTAGGCTTAGAAGGCGATGCAGATATGAGTGACAAATTCGTCTTAAACATATTGGATGAAGTCATTTCTGATTTCGACAGGGTAATTTATTTTGCATTTGAATTAAAAAATATTTTGCATACCTACATTTTAAGCAATATTAGATGTATGGTTTCAGTTACTTCTAACTGGGGCTTCTTTATATAAAGTAGAGAAAATCAAAATGGCCGGCTGGACATACATGGCTGCCTGTGGCTTGGATCCAAGCAGACGGGAGTCATTAGGATCGATGTCATTGACTTCAACAACAAGATTTAACAGTCCTTACAATAAAACTGTGGTGGTGACAATGGTGGAATTTGCAGCTGCTATGATGATGCAACTTCAAAACTTTAATCGCGGCTCTTTTCAAAGCTTCGAAGGGCTCAATCTGCGCATAGGTATAGACGTTTTTATTTTTTTTAATCTTTATAGGTCTTTCAATGATTAAATTGTAGCAATCAGTCAAGCAGGCCCAGCGTTTGTCAAATAGTAATTAAAGTATTCGAATATGTACGGGCTGATAATGTAAATAAAATATAATAGTTGCTCATTCATCCAGCAGGGGTAGGTTAATTGGAAGTGGTACAGTTTGCTGAGATATAAAAGCTGCGGTTTCGAAACCAGCTCAAGTCACATACATCTCTAATTTTACGAAGTAATGTGTGTATTTATTATTAAGTACCACTTGGTTAAAAGTGAAAGGAATACACCATTAGGAAATTTCAAAGGTCTGTGAAGTCTACCAACTCCATTAGGACAGCGTGGTGGGCTAAAACCTAACCCTTCTCAGTAGTAGGAGAGACCCAGCAATAATAGGATAACTAGGACAGTAATAATACAAGGCTTGTATTATTATTATTAGCATTCATCCGATTAAGGTGTAAACCTACCAAGATGAATCTGTAAATAATTTCAAGATTGTAAAATAATTTTAAATGATGATTTCATACGTTACACCTGAATGTCTAAATATTTCAGGTATTTCAAACGGGCAAGTTGCTGCAGGTGTTGTTGGTTCATTAAAACCTTTATACGATATTTGGGGTCATGCTGTAAATATGGCTTCGAGAATGGATTCCACTGGTGAGACAGGGAAAATACAAGTAAGTAAACATGATATTAGAAAAAAAATACCGTGTGATCTTTTGTGATAAGTTTCAGTTTATCACTTGGTTCAGTAGCAGTATTTTTAGGCTTTAATCCCCAAACCGGATAAGTAAGTAAGGTTATGTAAATAACATTCAAAGAACAGAGACCGGAAAAGACTATAGGCCTCCCCTGTATTACATTAGTATTGATAGTAATAAAGTAATAAAGTGGTTTATATTATTATGTTATGTGTTTAGATAGATATATAGAAAGTCATACGTGTCCGTATCTTTACGTTTGACCAAGTTAAAATTGTTAATTTTGTTGTAGGTTACAGAGAATACAGCAATAATTTTGGATGAATGCGACATCCTAACTATGTATCGTGGCGAGACTTTTGTAAAAGGAGCTGGATATATCAAAACATACTTTGTTCCACTCGATGAAAACTTTAACTTGATAAAAAAACAGGAAAGCTTAGATTTCTATCGCACTGAGGACAGAAATCGATACTATAACTTAAGAAATAACAACTTTGGGAATGAAGTTGACGATGAAACGAATGATCTTGATTACTATACAATATATGACGCTAGAAACCTTTCATATGCCGTTGAGAGCTCGAACAATGAAGAGGAGTTAACATCTTCACCAATAGATAGTGGTAGTTACATATCATCTGAGAGTGAAGTGAAAGAAACACGTTGCTAAATGGATGTCAAATGAAGCTTTGTGCCTAATATTTCGTTACTAGTCTACCTATATATAGTGGCTTTCGAAGTCTATGACAAAAAGAGCTGATTATCAAAATGGAATCAGCAATAATCAGACTATTCTACGATGAAAATGTTTGCGTTTACATTAATAAATGTATAACATTCGTATTTATTAACAAGAAATTACATGGTCTCAAGAAATTACATACATAAATATGTAAGTCTTCACTTGGCCAAGGAATGTAAAAGTTTCTGATTTGGTAGAATTAAAAATTATTTACTAAGTAATTACGTAAACTCAAGTAAAAAGTTAAAGTTTTCTCGATTATAAATACGAGTGTTAGTTTTATGTATTAGTAAGATTTCATGACATTTGTGAAGAAATGTTAATTGGAACTTTTTATCATGCTTGTGTATCTCATTTTAATTTTTTAAATAAAGTGTATATATAGTATTCATTTGCATCATTTTTATTAACATGGATGACTGATTTTTATCTTAAAGACATAAACCACAAATATTAAATTACGTTTATATCGCTAGGTAATTAAACGTATATAAGCGAAATACCACTGATTGACTTATCACGAGATCTCTAAAATTATACTTACACCTGATTGATTTGGAATTAAGCATAGTTACTCATTTCGCGAAGTAGACGCTTACAAAGCACGGATTTTTTGAAATTTCACTATTAATGGGGTAAAAAAAGGAATGGTTGTATGGTAATCCGTCATTTTCAAATCAAAAAGCACAAAATTTCATATACCTGCTGCTATATAGAAGTAAATGTATACGTATGAATATAATTTAAAAATCACGTTTTTTTTTATCCTAGCACGGCAAAGTGACCGCAGTGTACCTGATGGTAAGCGCAGTGCGGTCCAATTAAAGTATCGAGTAGCGAAAGACGATCTGTCCCCTGCTACTCAACACAATCATGCCGGCCTGCTTCTTCACACTACGCCGTGGGCAAGAAGGTGAAGAAGCGGTCGAGGGTCTATTGAATGGCCAAACATTGTACCCCAACTCTAGAGCCCCGAGAAAAACCGGATGTACACTGGCTGATCCCGGAACGCGACACACTTGCATGTGCCACTATGGCGGGTTTTTCACCCTGTGTACGGTGGTCGCATAATTAATTTACAGCATATGAAATGGGCATGGGAGAAAACGGGGATTTCACCAAAGTTTTCTTGCCATTGAACCGACTTCCAGACAGATGTAATAAGCTGAAGACGCCTTTTTGGATGGTATTATTTACTTATTTACCTATAAGAGTTCATAATAAAATGTATTTTGTTATGTTTTGTTTTGTAAGGATATAGATGTGGTGTATGCTATGATGCCTTTTGACTCGGTTCAAAGAAGAGCTGTGAGAATCGTTGACGATCTCAAACTCACAAACGGTATCGAGCCCTTAAGTCTAAAGAGGGACATAGCCTCCTTGTGTATGTTCTACCGTTTGTATAATAGGTTATGTTCCGAGAAATTGTTTGACATAATGCCCACGGCCACTTTCTACCATCGCACCGCTCGCCATCGACAGGAAGTTCATCCACACATATTGGAACCTAAATGGTCGCGCACAGCACGGTTTCAGAGGAATTTCCTACCGCGAACGCTCCGATTGTGGAATGAGAGGTTTTCAGGACTACAGTAAGGGATTCTTCGAGAAGGGAGTAAATAGGTTATTGAAGGGTCGGCAACGCGCATGTTATGCTTCTGGTGTTGCAGGCGTCCATAGGCTACGATAACAGCTTACCATCAGGCGGGCTGTAAGCTTGTTTGCCATAGTCATGATATAAAAAAATTCTATACTTACTTACCTTACCTCTAAGAATTAGAGTTCAATCTTTGTTTTGTAAGGAGAAATATGCGGAAGATTGTCTGATGTTGAATATAGATTATATAGTCTATGCTTAACTTAGAGTATTAAGTTTAGGCGGGAAGAGATGACTGAAGAATAAAGACATTATTTTCTAGTTTAGTTTTATTTATTTTAAAACACTACATACTTTTACTCCCAAAAAAAAGTCCACGCGGGCGGAGCCGCGGGCAATAGCCACTATTAGACAAAATATTGAATTAATTTAACTCAAAATTGAACCGTAGAAACCCTTCAAGGATAATACATACATAAATTATTCATAACATTTTTAGCTTTTTATGGGATTTAGACATACCACAAATACATTTTTAAATAATAGGTACATTATATACAATAGATTCAAATACATGGTCGCAATAACAGCATAAGGAAGGCATTAATATAAAAAGTTGTAATTTCGAATGAAAATATTTTTATAATATCGACGATTTTTTAACAAAATAATATACCTAAAGATAAACAACCTTTTTTTAATATTATTGCACAGCGACGCGAATGGGTGAATTTAACTCGAAACATTTAAAGAACTCAAATGTCGTCTCTACTGGATTAATTCCTTTTAGTTCACTACACTTCTTCGTAACCTCTCCAATATTAGCATCCTCGGGAAATGCTTTTATCGCTTTTTCAACAAATATTTTCCCATTTTCGTCAGCATATCCCGCTCTATAATAGCAACAGTGAATGAATTGTTTGAAAGAATCGTCGACATCGAATCCTCCTTGTCTCACTAGTTCAAGTGCTTTGGAATCATTGTCATATTCTCTCATACACTGCTTAACAGTCTGTAATATGTGGTCAGCTACTTCAGGTACGAAGGAAACAGCTCTCTAAAAACATATTAATTTCAATTACATTTTGGTCACTATTCATAAAGAACTTTAGTCACTGTCTACAGGTGACTGTTAAGCTGGACATGAGTACAACACAAACTATCACATATACATATACACTCACGCCTTTTTGTTGTGTGGCGGGGTAAGCATTTAATTACTGCCGCCCGCTCCGGGGGGAAGCGGAATGAGAATAAAACGGTTATGCTGGACTAGCCGGTCTTACGACCCAGCACCCCCTCGCCCGGATGATCCCGGATATCCATACCCCCTATGTACACCCTACCCGACACTACCAGCTAAAACCCCACGGTGGTCTTCTTTGGCGCTTACGGAGCGATCCCGGGGTATTCTAAGGAGTGCTAGAATTGCTGCCGGAATCACCCCTGCGCGGTGCCCCGTAGCAGCCCATCTCCATGGAGGGCTTAGAAGCCCCCGCGCACCGAACAACGACAGCGAACGAGGCCTTACCAGGCTCGCTGTCGTCCATCTCGGGGTCGCTCGATGCTCCGAAGTATGGAGTGCATCGATTCGGACTGACAGCCCCCCGCTGCGCGCCCGCGACCCATGATGGCCCCAATTAGTCACCTCGTACGACAGGCAGGGGTTACCGTGGTGGAATTCAAACGCCCCCATTCCACAGGGCGGGACACGCTGGTCAGTCGTCCACCCGGCGCCTCCTACGTATTCTCTCGCGGCGGGAGGGATCTTATCGTTCCCTATCCGTATTGTACCGCATTCACAATTACAACCGCGCCACCGAGGCAGTCAAGTCAGTCAAAATATAAATATAATAATCACCATTTTAAAATGTTTAATTTATTTTTTACACGGTTAACGACATATTCATTTTGTTTTCTTGTCGTCTACTATGTAATTGGATACGTTATTAATTAACTTTATATAAGAGGTTCAAACAATATTTTTACGATAATACTTACCCGTTCATCACATATAGTATTTCGGACAGCAAGGATTACACACAAAGACAATATCTTAAAATACATCGTCTTTCCTTAAGATAAATTCAGATTATTGAAAAATAAATGTTTCAATAGTCAGTTGTTTATAACAAATGATTAAAGTAGAAACAAATCCAACTCTTTTATATCATTGTTTAATACATATTTATAATATAAAACAATTGTTATACTGCAAAAACTGTAAAAAAGTAAGTATGTTCATAAATACTGACTTTTTTATTTTGTTTTTGTATTTAAAGTATACTAATTATAAAAGTGTGTATGTGCATAGATACTCACTTTTTTACATAGTTTTTGCGATAACATGTGAATAAACAGATTTAAACAATATAAAATAATTTCATAATCAGTCAGAACATTCGGAACTTCATTTATTGAACGTTGTGACTGATTATGAAATAATGTTCGGAGTGTGTAAATCTGTTTATTGTGCAATTTGATAATATCAATAATTGCTCTTCCGCCTTCATTGCAGGTAAAGGTTTTTGTAAGTAAGCGCAGTGCCGTCCAATTATTGTGTTGAGTAGCGGGGGATAGATTGTCCCTCAGTCATCACACTACGCCATCATGCCGGCCTGTTTCTTCACACTACGCCATGGGCAAGACGGTGCAGAAGCGGTCGAGGGTCTAGTGTCAGAACACTCAGAAGGCCGCAAAAAGGACTAACATTGTACCTCAACTCTAGACCTCCGACAAAAACAGGATGTAGTTACACTGGCTGATCCCGGAACGTGGCACACTTGCGTGCCACTATGGCGGGTTTTACACCCTGTGTACGGTGGTCGCTATCCAGGTGGTTATGAATATCCTACCACCAGCAAAATTATGTTAATCTATCTACGCAGGATTTACTGTGATGTTTTCAATATTTTATAATGTGTGTGTTTATCCTGCGTTAGGGTTTTAAAACGCCTAAGGAATATGTTAGAATTGGTATCGTCCTAAGTATTTGAGGTGTTTCCTTGAAATATGCCTTTACTGATTTGAATAGGTGTAGACTCAAACTTGCCGGTTTCTGTTCTAGATTTAAGCACAGTGATGGCTCACAGTGCTTAAATCTCAATAGCAATAGCAATGTCTAACTGGCGTTAGACATTAATGGACAGTGATAAACCACAATGTTCAAAAAAAATTATGTTCTGCATTTATAGCACTTATCTTCTTTGGCTCGATTTCGTTCGATTTATTGATAAGTACTGAATAACTTTCCTCACTTGTTCTGCTTTTAAGCAATGGACGTGTCGCTTGTCGTTTTTTCTCTCTATACTTATATATTAAAAAGAAGTCATCGTCGTCTTCTTCCTCTTCTAACAAAAGATATAAAAGCAAAAAGCGATCGCTAAACCCAAACACGTCAGATATCTTGTCTCACAGAACATTCAGAACTAACTGGAATACGGCGCTGCTATCTGCTGCAACCATCTGCAGTTGGGTTCGAATTCATGACTGTAGCGACATGACGCTGCAACGTGTCGCTACTACATGTCGCAACGTTACGTCGTCTGCTGCTGCTGTCTGCAGTCGGCTACGAACTTGCACCTTAAGTAAACTTTATATACCTACCCATAATTGTGTTTTTTATCTGAACCTGTAGCTTTCCATTTATGTGTTTTTCCTATTGCTGTTGTTATTAAATCTAAATTAACCTCCTCAAATGCTATACTCGTTGTTTCTGTTTATTAATCCAATCAGGGTTTGTGTGTTGATGGACTTCAATTTTGGCTTCGACCAGATGTTTGACCAATATGTACGAAGATTTTTAGGTTCGGGGTATTTCGGACTTGTGTTTGGAGCTGAATCGGCTTGTTTATTAAAAATAGCTGTTGCTCGCAGCTCCGCCAGTCATGTGTAATATCGGAGTGTAATTTTTCTTGCAATTAAAATAGCCTATGTTAATCAGTGATAATGCAGCATTCAAATGGTGAAAGAATTTTTAAAATCGATCCAGTACTTTTTGAGCCTATTCGTTACAAACATACTTACATACAAATCTTTCCTCTTTATAATATTAGTATAAATAGATTTATTGCTAAATTGTATTTTTCTTGACGTTGTTCTGTATCGGCGGAGTCGGCTTGCAAGTGTATTTCGTTTTTGTTTAAGATTATCTGGGTTCTGTGTTTTCTTGCTCATGGTTTGAGTATATTTTATGTCTTACTTTTATTTCATTTAATCGTCTTTTTTTTTATTTGGTCCACTGAACTAGTTGTACACAGTTATTACAATGTTAAGACATAAATTAAAAATATCATACAACAGTGTACCACCTTCTTGAAGTGAACACAGCATGCGTGTAAATTATAAATCGGCTTAATTAAAAATAATAAAAATACAGAAAAATAAATTAACAGACAATAAAAATTAAACAGTAAGAACCCAAACAAAAATAAATATAAACTGGATAAATAGAAAACATAAACTACATAACAAACATATAACTTAATTATTATGTAATGTATTTGGATTAGTTTCTAACAGTCTTTTCAATGAGAATATAGATGTACTGAAAATATCTATATTGTGACAAATTTTATGGTATGTACAGCACATTCTGTAAATTGGTGAATTCCGACTGTGGTTGGTACGATAAAAAGGAAGACTGAACGTTGTTCTATTTTGGAGACGGGTGCAAGATCGCGGAACAGTAAAATTAATAAATAAATAAATTTTATGGAGCAGATTTGAGCTATCGATATTGCCATCTAACATTTTCTTTAAAAAAAACTAAGTCGGCTATAGTCCGTTTGTATTCAAGCGGGGTTATTTTATAGTGTGTTAATCTGGATTGGTAAGACTGCAGATTATGACAGAGGTTGTTAGCATAGGAAATATGATATAAAAATTGCTTTTGAAGCCTTTCAAGTCGGTTGATATGTACTGCATAGGAGGGATTCCAAACAGGACTGCAGTATTCTAATAGGCTTCGGACGTAGCAATTAAATAAAATAATAGATATTTCAGAATCTTTGAAAAAACGTGTTTGCCTTGTCACAAAACCACTGAGGCGTGCTCCCTTTTTGATGATATAGTCAATATTTTTCGCGGAAATTCAGTTTAGTGTCAACCGTGACTCCGAGATCACGCATACTTGAGACCTCTCCAAGTACAACGCCATTTATGCTATAAACGGCTGGTAATGAAATTATTTTTCTAGTGAACTTCATATGACAGCATTTAGCGGCATTAAGCACCATCTTATTCATAGCACACCAGTCGCTAATAGCGTCAATGTCACTTTGTAAATGCGAAATATCATCAACAGATCGTATTACCCTATATAATTTCAAATCATCTGCAAACATTTGATACTTTGAGGTTATGTTTGAGCACAAGTCATTAATAAAGACCAAAAAGAACATCGGCCCCAGATGAGAACCCTGAGGCACGCCGGAAGGCACTGATCTTTCGAGTGATTTGTAGCCCCGTATTATCACTAGTTGTGATCGATTACGCAATTCGTATTGCGATTCGTCTTTATAGATTATTGCTACTTATGCGTAATGATTCTGATAATTTTTGGTAAAATAATGTTCAGTATATTTAACAATCCCGAATTTTAAAGATATACCGTAATTATTAGTTATGAATTTGACTACTGTCTTTCTACGTTTAATTAAAATTTTCTTTAAAACTATATGTAAACGTAAAATTAACTTGTAAAATATTAAAATAAGAATTTATTGATCGATTGACTTTAAATTTTTCATTAGAATAAAAATAATTTTACGGATTCTGTCGCGGTTTATTTATTATTATTTATTTAGACTCGGGGTATTCTGCCCCGTGATCATGGTCGCTTTAAAGCTTTCGAAACTTCGATACTAAAACCATAAGAAACCATTATTTTCAATTTTTATAAAAATAATGATTCGCTTCCGGTAGAAGGTTGTTGATGTAAGACTATTTTCTGTAAGTTTGATGGATTCTTTGAAGAACAAGACATAACAAAAGTGGAGTTCTGATTACAACAGCATCTGTGTACTTGGATTGTTAATTCCTTCACATATGTATTTTGTGACTTTGCTTATCTCTCAGCTATTTATTCGTTGATAGTTTAAATTGCCAGCGGGTAAAGATATTAGGCGAGTGGAGCGTTCCTGGTTCAGCTTTATTTCTGAACCATTATATTTTGCGGCAGTTAGAGCAGTTTTACTTTACTGTAAAGTCCCGTTAGGAGTGTTTGAAAATTAAAGTCTAGTAGTAAATATTTAGGTCGAATAGCAGTCCATTCAACCTATTCAATTGAATTCAATCAGTATTGAGTAAGTGCATAACGAAAAGCGAATGCTTTAGATGATTTTTGCTTCAGTATGTGAGTCCCTTTAATAGTGTCAGTATTTTCGTACTCTATAATAGCTTGAATAAAAGTTCCTTTATTACTGTTTTCTTTTCAGGCGAGAGGGAAAAAATATCAGGTAGGTAGGTATATTTGTGTGTGATCCTGAATGTTTTTGTGTTAGTAAAGGGATCACATATCACATTTTTTATAAAAAAAAATTGAATACCTAATAGTAATCCATTCGTTAACTGTCCACATTCTATTGGAGTTCATAATAGGCTAAGTCAAAGATATATTCTAGTTCATAATAAAAAAGACGTATGTACACTTATTTTCAAACATTTTATTTGCACCAATTATCCAAAATAATCAGTTTATTTGTAAATATTTCATTTGTTGAACAAAATTATTTTACAATCTTAGTTTATACGGCAACTTTTCATTGAAACATAGTAACGAGCCTTTTAAGTTTGACTCCGGTTTCGACCCATATTCCTTATCGCATGCTTCCACAACCTCACGAATGTCCGTCTTGTTATAAAACAATTCTGTTAATACTTTTTCTACATTAATTCTACCGTTTTCATATCCATAACCAATATTTGTATTAGCACACACCAATGCTTTAAGCGTTTCATCATTCTCTGTGTATTTTCCTTCTTTAACATAATCCAAAATTGATGAATCAAAGCCTCCTTTAGAGATGCATTTTAAAGTCGATTCCAGAAATTCTTCAGATTTCTCCTTTGGAAAAGTAATAATTTCCTGCGTCACCTAAAATATATTTTTGAATATAAACATCATTTTAAGGTATGTGGCACAAGTAAAAACATATTTAACCAAAAAAAAATACGAAGACCCATCCCATCGCTTTTGGACATTCGCTTTTTTATAAAGCTTTGTGTGGCTCTACCAAATTAAAGTCCTGGATGCACGCTGTAAATAGTTTTATCAGGTTTTGTCATGTTGATCAGGACTAGCGATGACATAATAAGGGAGACTTTACGCATGTAAAAATAAATAACACCCCACACTAAGATACGAGTCTTGTGTTGTGGGTATCAGGGACTACGAAAGACTTTCCGTCTCATAATACCCAGACCCCGGACACGAATATCTGTCTGTAACTAGTAGTGCATTATATAGTGTCAGTAACATTAATAATGCGCTCAGTATGACGACAGTGGTCTGACGTCACTGACGCTCACATCGGAATCTTGACGCATAATTATTGTTAGGGACATGTTCTTCTGTTTTGTTCTTCCCATAGACATAGAAAACTGGACTGAGCAATATCCTCACAAAATTGACCACTTTGTAGAAAGAGACAAAGCGATTGTCCGGCCAATACTTACTATTTTCGCTCCTGCAAGTCTGTGACGTAAACCAATCAGAGTTCTAGAAAAAGACAACGACTCGCCGTTAGTTTTATCTCTGCCACATTTTTCTGCCCGTATTCACTTAATAGCTGGATAGAGAGCGCACAGTCCACCGTCTATGTCTATGGTTCTTCCATAGACTAATGGACTCCCATGAAATCCAATTATCTTTACAACGCTCACATCCTCTAATTCTTGACAAGATCATCGAAATCTTATCTTTAAAAATATTATTGGTTAATAATATAAACTATAATTATTATAATATAATTGACAGCCTCCGTGGCGCAGCGGGCGAGTAGTCGGCTGTGATACGAGAGGCCGCGGGTTCGATTCCCGCACTGAGACAAATATTTGTGTGACAAACAGATATTTGCTTCGGGTCTGGGTGTTGTGGGGCCGTAGTCTCTCGTAGTTCTTGATACCCACGATACAGGTTTTACCTAGTGTGGGATCAGAACTATGTGTGTGACTGTTGGGTGCATTTATTTATCATTATTTTTTTATATATAAATTCTCACCTTAGGCGAAGCTGCTACGTTTTTACACGCAAAAACACCAAGAACAAACAGCACGACACATGCTTGTAATTTCATTTTCAATGAAAAGTAGCAATATTGTTCAGATTACTATTTTACGCCACTGCTCGTCTACATATAACAAACTCCACGCCGAATTCTCTTTTTATATCTTTCAAAGGAAATAAAATAACGTTGGAGTTATTTTATTGTTCCATCGGTTATTAACATATAAAAAAACTTATTGATTGGGTATTCGATGTTTTTTTTTTATTTCGTAGACGAACATAATAAGTATGGAGTATAATTCTTGTTTGAAGCTTTTTTATTTACCTATACGCTGCATACATATACACATATTATAGACTTTAAGGACCGTAACACACGATACATTTATCATCGGCATTTAGTTGCTATCGGAAGGTGGTAGGCTGGTGGTAGGATATTCATATCCGTCCGGATAGCGACAACCGTACACAGGGTGTAAAACCCGCCATAGTGGCACACGCAAGTGTGTCGCGTTCCGGGATCAGCCAGTGTACATCCGGTTTTTGTCGGGGGTCTAGAGTTGGGTGGTACGTTGTTTGGCCGTTTTGCGGCCTTCTGAGTACTCTGACAATAGACCCTCGACCTCTTCTTTTTTTTTTTTTTTATCCTGGCACGGCAAAGTGACCGCACTGTACCTGATGGTAAGCGCAGTGCGGTCCAAATAGAGTACTGAGTAGCGAGAGACGATCTATCAGAGTCAGAGTACTAAGAAGGCCGCAAAATGGCCATTGTACCCCAACTCCAAACCCCCTTCACCTTCTTGCCCATGGCGTAGTGTGAAGAAGCAGGCCGGCATGAGTGTGTTGAGTAGCGGGGGATAGATTGTCTCTCGCTACTCGATACTCTAATTGGACCGCACTGCGCACATCAGGTGCAGTGTGGTCACTGCCGTGCCAGTATAAAAAAAAGATTAATACGTTTGTTCCGCACATATGAAAATAAATTTATATAGAGCTTAATAATATTATTTTAGTTTACCTTCTTCCTGTATATTTTTATGCACCTACCTTGTACATCTCTGCATCACCCTAAGGTTGACTGGGAGAGAATGCCTTTGGCATTAAGTCCGCCTATATACATTGTATATCAAGTGTATAAATAAATATGTTATGACAGCCTCCGTGACGCAGTTGGTGAGTAGCCGGCTGTGAAACGAGAGGCCGTGGGTTCGGTTCCCACACCGGGACAAATGTTTGTGTGACAGACAGATATTTGTGACGGGGGTCTTGGTGTTGTGAGACCGAAAGTCTCTCGTAGTCCTTGATACCCACAACACAAGACTCGTATCTTAGTGTGGGGTCGGTGCTATGTGTGTGACTGTTGGGTGATATTTATTTGTTATTATTTCAGACAAATATGACCCATAGTATCCTCGGTAGAAGTGCTACACATACATGCAGAGTTCGCTATATCCGTCCCATGATATGATAGATAGCGAGTCTGATGTTATTTTAACCCAAATTTTATTCCAGTTGTCGCATCGAAAGTTTCTCAATACTTATAATTACGGAAGCAGTTAGTTTTTTTTTATATAGTATAGTCCGACAAACGAGCCAGTGGGTCACCTGATGTTAAGTGATCTCCACCACCCATGAACATCCACAATACCGAAAGTATTATGTATGCGTTGTCGGCCTTAAAGGACAGGAATAGGGATTAGGGAAGGGAAGGGGGAATCTGGGCCTCCGGTTATCTCACTTTCCATACGAAACGCGACAGTAAACTGTCACTTTACGTTGGTTTTCTGTGAGACAGTGGTACTACCCCGGTCGAGCCGGCCCATTCATGCTGTAGACAAATATGTCTACAGCGTGGCTCTACCACTTCCAAGAACAAAATCGTAGTCACTACCACTAACATAATATTGTTATTTGAATCAATAATTTACGTTGCCTAAAACTCCGAAGACTTTTACAGATCAGCTTAAAAATAAGTTCACGGATTAGTTGCCAAACGACAGAAAGAAGATGCATTAACATGACTCTTGACGTCATCTCCCTGAATAGCCATTACGGTGCAGTCGTGCGAGGGAGATAGTGAGATGTTCCTTTCCTCATATTTGCAATAATAATAGCAGCCTCATTTTTTAATTAACTTTTATTCTGTTATCGCAAAAGGATTTCTCTTTTATTATTTTTAATTGCATATCAAATGCTGGTAATATATTCATATCCGCCCGGATAGCGACCACCGTACACAAGGTCTAAAACCCGCCATAGTGGCACACGCAAGTGTAACGCGTTCCGGGATCAGCCATTGTACATCCAGTTTTTGTCGGGGGTCTAGAGTTGGTGTACGATGTTTGGCCGTTTTGCAGACTTCCGAGTACTCTGACACTAGACCTTCGGCCGCTTCTTCACCTTCCTGCCCATGGCGTAGTGTGAGGAAGCAGACTGGCATGATTGTGTTGAGTAGCGGGGGATAGATTGTCTCTCGCTATTTGATACTCTAATTGGACGGCACTGCACTTATCATCAGGTGCAGTGTGGTCATTTTGCCGGGACAGGATAAAAAAAATTATACATATTATAGAAAATTAAACACAGGATAATAATAGTCTGTTGGTTTATTTTTACATATTAATAAAAATAAGTGTTTAAATTGTGCCGTTGTGGCTGGTTTTTATTTATTTAATAAAAATAATTGATAACAGGAAAATAGGTATCACGCGCAAATTAATCACCAATGAATACACTAACCAATGTTGTTTTTTATACAAACTGGTTGGATGAGCTCAGACGACCTAATAGCAAGGTATATGTAAGAACTAGATGTTGCCCGCGGCTCCGCCCGCGTCGTGGTTATTTTTGGAAGAAAAGGTATACAATCCATGGAGGATCTTAAGCTATTACACCTTTCTATATGTTGTTATCCCATGGGAAGCGTGCATTTTTTCGGGATATAAAGTGGCCTATATCATTTTCTGATCTCTAAACTGCCATATGCAAAAAGTTACGTCGATCCTTTGCTCTGTGAGAAAACTAAACTAAACTATCCCACGGGAACTGTACATTTACGATAATTTTTCCGGTATAAAAAGTAGCCTAAGTGATATTCCAGACTATAATCTATCTCTGTGCTAAATTTCAAACTAATCCGTCCAGCCGTTGTAGTGTGATTGAGTAACAAACACCCATCCATACAAACATTCGCATTTATAATATTTTTAGGAATAAGATTAATAGCTTATAACCGACATTTTTATTTTAGCATTCATAATATACATTTCTCTATTTTTATTTTCTTATTCCATTTCGTAATATATTTCTACTCATCTAGAACAGGAAAGATGGTATTTCAACAGTTTACGTATCAGGATTTTATTTTCTTGACATTTATGTTTACAGGGCGTAAGAAACATATTATAAAGGACTTTTTTTTTCATGGGGAAAATTCTCTTGGATTCCCGTCTTAGCGACGGGGTATGCCGGATTTTTACCGGCTAAAAACCCCATGGCTGTCTCCATCAACACCGCAGAACAGGAATATGTGACTACGAGAATATATTTTTTTAATGGTACCTACAAAATCGCCATGCCACCCATGTTATCATGCATATTACCTAGTCCAAATACGATTAAAATATTTTGAGAAATGCAACAATCACAATCTATTAATGTATGTTATCATAATATTTAGTTATGCAATGAACGCGCTCTAACATTACAATAAATAAAAAATAGCATACTTCAACTCACTTAAAAAATACACATAATACGCTTAGTGTCTTAAATGCTCAAAGGTGATACGTGATAATAAAACAACGTCAAATTAAATAAAAAAATAGACATGTTGTTCAATTTATGAAAAGGAATTTATATTTTATTTATTTATTTTATTTATATATAATACGAAAAACATTACAATTAAATTAACAATATAGCATTGGGTTGCGCACTAAGTTTTAAACTTGTGTCGCGCAACCTTACAAGTTATATATCTTAAACAATTGAATTTTAGAACAGACACCAGTTCGAAAAATAACATATATATATATATATAACAAAATAAAATGAACAATGTAGAGACTAATCATGAAACTAAGTAACTAAATGAGATCAGTGTTTAACCAGTTTGCACTTTGCAATTAAGTATTTTGTGTACGTTACCTTTAAAGAAAATTATTTATTTCGTCAATTATAAACTTGGTTTTCGTTAAAAATTAGTTTTCCTACCGAAATTCCTAAAGTTACAAGATTTAAATCTATTGATATAAATTTTTTCTTTAGATTCTACTTGATATTTCGACATTTATTTTATTTCCACCAGCCATAATAATATTATCTAAAACTCTTGTTTTAGATAATATTATGACGTTACCGAACGCTATATGCTTTCTATACCACCTATTCGGTAGGTAGGTAGTACATTATTACTAGTATTGTAGTAGTGGCAGAAGGGTGTGTAAAAATAAAAATACTATTTAACATTCATTTTTTTTGAAAATTTTACTTTTTTATTTTAGACCAATGGTTAGAGTAACATATTGTAAACTGTTTTTAAAAATGACACTGTATAAGATTTGTCAATTTCTCAGAAGGGTGTTGCAGGCGAGAACGTGTTAAAAATAAATAATGACCAATTAAAACATGTCCGTGCTCAAATATCCTTTTACGTATACGGGTTTTTACTAAATTTAGTTGTAAATATTTAATTACATGTACTTTTTCCACCGCTGTAGAGGCCGCTGTAAAACACCTAAAGTGTGGCAAGACTACAGGTACTGACGAAATTCCCATAGAAATATTGAAGATCATTGGGGATGTTGGTGTGGATATCTTACACTCCATCTGTCAACAAATATGGAATACGGGAGAGTGGCCGAAGGATTGGTCACATTCCTTGTTTATTCTCCACAAAAAAGGCTCGACCAAAAAGTGTAACAATTTCCGCCTGATATCTTTGATATCCCACGCTAGCAAGGTCTTTCTTCATATAATTAATACGAGGCTACAGTCATATATAATCCGGGAGATTGCTCAAGAACAAACCGGCTTTGTCAACGGGGAAGGAACACGGGAACAGATCCTCAACCTAAGACAAATCATAGAAAAAGCGCGTGAGTTCAATAACGCGCTGTATATTTGTTTGTAGATTTTCGTAAAGCTTTTGCAACCGTTAAGTGGTGGAAGCTATGGGAAGTACTGTTGTTAATGGGTGTACCACGACATCTAGTTTATCTCATCAGGAGACTCTACGAAGGCGGTACAGCTGCTGTTCGCGTGGACGGAGTCGATTTCAGCAATTTCACAACTCAGGCTGGTGTTCGGCAAGGATGTATTATCTCCCCTCTCTTGTTTAACATCTATACCGAATACCTAATGCGAGAACTGGGATAAAGGTATATCAATTGGAGGTCGTTTGATATCAAATTTGAGATATGCAGACGACACTACTCTTCTTGCAACATCACAAGCAGACATAGAAGGATTTCTTTCGCTCCTGGAAACAACCAGTTCAGATTTTGGTCTCACCTTAAACCGCAATAAAACCAAAATGATGGTGGTGGATCGTAAAGCTAACAATCAACCTGATTTACGTGAAATAGCTAACTGCGAAGTTGTCCAGAGTTACATCTATCTGGGATCCACAAACACAAATACTGGCAGCTGCGAGGAAGAAATCAAAAGACGGTGTGCCGTGACATGATCAGCCGTGGAAAAACTCACGAAGATATGGAAAGATCGCCGCATAACTAAAAACACCAAGGTTCGCTTAATGAAATGCTTTATATTCCCTATTTTCCTATATGGAGCTGAAACATGGACGATCCATCAAAAACATCGAAAAAAGATTGACGCCCTTGAGATGCGGTGCTGGAGGCGTTTACTAAAAATATAATGGACTGCTCACCGCACTAACGTTTCCATCATAAAAGAGCTTCGCATCAAACAAAGACTTTCGTCGACTATGCAATTGCGAATCCTTAAGATGTTTGGACATATCAATCGCAACGAAAGCTCTTTGGAACGTCTAGTAATACAAGGAAGGGTAGAGGTTCACCGTTTTTGCGGCCGATATCCCACAAGATGGACAGACATTATCAAATCATCTACGAAGTGTTCCCTTGCTGAGTTTACACGCAGTGCCACGAACAGGAAAGAATGGAGACGTATCGCAAATGCTGCAACCGACAAATACGACGATCCATAACCACGAGCATTCCGCCAGGAGTGCCCGACTAACAAGAAGAACTTTTCCAATATGGCATATAGCATAGAAAAAAACTAAGATACAATGTAGCAAAAAATTTATTTTAACTAATATTTATACTACAAACAATTTGTAACAGCTGTAAGGGTTATAATTATAATTCTCCATGCTACACCATAACTTTCACCGGTGACTTTTCTTTGAAGCATATCATGAAAGTCTTAAAAGTTTCTGTTGGATTTTTGCCATAGTCTTTTTCACAGGCTTCCATTGCCGACCGGATTTCAGGTTTGTTTAAGAACAAATCATTCATTACTTTGTCTATATGGATTCTTCCATCTGCGGCTCCAAAACCTAGTTTTTGGTTAGTACACACCATTGCTTCAACGAGCCTGTTGTCTTCGGTGAATTTCCCTTCCTTGAGTAGATTGACAATAGCAGCGTCCAGGCCCTTGTCTGAGATGCATTTTAGAATTTCCTCTACAATTTTCTCTGATACATCTGGAGGTAGATGATATGTTTTCTGTAAAATAAAAATGATAGTATAGACGCAAAATGTTTCACAAGAATGATCGACGGTCTTATTCATAATTAGTTATCGGAGCTTTATAAGGGCGTTAATAGAAGCTTATTAAAAAATGTTGAGCGATTTTACCTCTATTGAGCCATTATGAAGAACATTTTTTAACAAGCTCCTATTAACGGCCCTATAAAGCTCCGATAACTCATTATGAATAATAATAAAATATGATTTTTGCATATTCATTGCAGGCCTCTTTTCCAAAACCCCTGGTCCCTTCTGTAAAGTTGAAAAAACACCGTTCAATCTTCTGGTATTCAGAGTGTTTTTGAGTAACGACTAAAAACACTCTGAATGTGCGCCAAGTAACGTATCCAACGTATTTTACATTATTCTAGTTAAAATTTATATTCACGTGTATGTTCAAATAATTCCCATCTGCATTAGCCAAGTCAGAACTTAAGTTAGAAATTCCGAATTTAAGTCAATCTTGAATTTCTCTATCTATCTTAAAATGTATCTGCCGCGCATTTAGGCAGCGGCACGTTGTTATTACTAAGTATTTTATGAGGGAACAGTAACTCTACCACTACGAGTATTGTGACGAACAGACACAGTTTTATAATAGTTAAGGTTTTGTCAGGATTTTAACCGTTTTTTTATATGATTTACTGATGTGTCCTATATGGATCTTAGCTCCAGCTTTAGCTGATAGTGTCGGTTGGGGTGTACATAGGAGGTAATGAATTGGCCCAGCGGCTGCCCGGATAACCATCATTCGGGTGAGGGGGTGCTGGGACGTAAAAAAAACAATATTCATTAGATCCATGAAATGTTATACATCATTTAGATTCAGTCAATGTTTTACTCTATCGCCAGCTCGGAATGCAGTTTCGCTAGAGAGGAACAGGCGAAAAACTCTAGCTCTTTTCACACCGGTTAATTTACATTAAAGTAAGACCGGCTATTCCAGCATAACCTTTTTATTCTCATTGCGCTTTAAAAATGCTTTAAAGTAAAATGCTTTTCCCGCGACAGCAAAAAAAGGGTTTGCTATAAGGGTCCAGACGTGACGTGGACGACGTGATTTCTCATTTTATTTCAAAGAAAATACGAGATAACTATTATTATACCTATTAAATTATATCAAATTATACCTGTCAAAGCCACAATGATCTGAAAGACATGGTGGCCCATTATTCTTAACTGTGTTGGGGATTTGCGCTGAGTATTTTTCAGCTTTTATAAAATAAGGAAGGTCTGGCAGTCACGGGCCAGTAGACTAAGAGAAGTTCCAGCGAATTAAAAATAGTAATTTTTGGCCTGGGTACACGTTTGTAGTAAATTACAACGATACTCTATCTTTATATATATAATTCGTGTAAGTGTGTGTGTCACTGAACTCCTCCTAAACGGCTGGACCGATTTGAATGATTATTTATGCGTTTGGGTGGCTCTCTGGAAGGTTTAGATTCACAAATCAGCCCAGCCCGCTAGTTTCTTATATTTTATTAGGCATTAGTGAGTAGGCCCTTCCCTGATAGTTAGAGGCTCATGAAACAATGGGCTTACCTTTGCCGTCGCTGCGATTCCACAAGCAATTACGCCAAGTATGAATATTGGTAACAAGCTATTTGTGACTTTCATTTTAAAAATGATATGTACTGTTCAAAGCCGTCCTCACGATTGTGATGAACATTGAACATGATCACAATTTTATACCTCTCATGATATAGAGGCTAATTGTGAAACAATTGATAACTTTGTAGAAACATGGGAAAAACTATTTTCAGAGTTCCTCAAATGTAGAGTAAAAACCCTTTGTACTGGAATTACACGGTCTAGGATAATCCATGTGTTGTATTGTTATTAGTATATAAGAAATAGACAAATAAAAAAATTATAATAAAATATAAAGATAGATACGGACATAATACAATACAATACAACAACTCTTTATTGTATAACCATAAATATAAATATAATAATATTATATATATCGGAGTATGAAGAAAATAAATTGAATTAAATAGTCCAGTAACGCCATCTATTGAAAATAAATATCAATTGACATCTGACAGCGCGCCATTTTTGACAACAGAATATAAAAATTATTATAAAAGGCTCGTTGATGTTTTTGTGAATTATTGGACTGAATGAGTAAAAAGTGAAATTATAAACTGATGTAAAAGTGATATGTTTAAAAGAGCAACTCTAGGTTTTATTGCCGGCTTCTTTCCTAGTAGATAACTGCATTCCGAACCGGTGGTAGCTTCAAATAGACTCTGAAGTGTTAATCTTGTGTTTTATTACCGAACTATTACACGCTATGCATCCTGGCTGTATCTGGCGATCTGAGAGGGGCGTGTAAGCCCTCTCACAACCTCGGCCTGATGACCTGACATGCCTTCACCCGGATATATATAATAATATTTCTTGCTCATTTAAATTGACTGCACTTTTTGGAGACATATATAGGTAAAAACATATCAGTTCAGTATTTTCTGTATTTTTGTTTAGTAGCTATCAATAAAAAAATAGACACAATTAGTTTTTTTATCTTTTACTGAAGTGTCCGCCTCATAGATCCGATTGTAACCGCTTTTCTTTTATAATACAGCCTATTCTTCTTTGAAATGGACTTATATAGATGCACATAGGCTAATATTTAAAATAATAGTTCGTCAATTACTTTTTAATAGTGTTGCAAATCATCCCAAGAGTATGCATTCATGTACAGAACATCTTACGTTGTATATTTTCCGAATAAATATATTATACTCATATATTTTATACATACACAGTCAGGTCATAAGTATTGTCACACAGTAAAAACTTTTATTTTAGAATGCTGGCCACAAAAAAGTTTATTGAATTCGAATTTCAAATTGTTCATGAAAATAAAAATGTATACTTTTTAGAATTTTACTCATTTTTAAATATGGAGTGGACGCTTAAAGAAGACCGTGTTGCAGTAATTGCGTTGCATCGTTGCGGTTACGCGCCAATTCAAATTTTTGACATACTGAAAAATTTGAATATAACCAAAAGATTCGTTTATCGTACCATCAAACGATACAATGACGACTCTAGTGTAGATGACAGGTCAAGAAGTGGTCGCCCTCGGTCTGTTAGGACTCCAGCAGTGATAAAACCTGTGAAGGCGCGAATTCAAAGAAATCCCAAACGTAAGCAGAAACTGTTGGCCCTTCAGATGGGGTTAGCAAGAACCACGGTGAAAAGGGTGTTAAATGAAGACTTAGGGCTTCGGGCATATCGAAGAAAAACAGGACATCGTTTGAATGGTCGTCTAATGGACCTGAGACTGAAGAGATGCCGCGCTTTGTTGAAGCGGTACGCGGGAAAAAAATATCGGGAAATTCTTTTTTCAGATGAAAAAAATTTTACCGTAGAAGAGAGCTACAACAAACAAAATGATAAGGTGTACACAGTAGTGAAGAAGCGAGCAACCGTATTCCGCGTGTCCAACGAGGTCATTTTCCATCCTCGCTCATGGTATGGTTGGGAGTTTCTTATTGGGGCTTAACAGAGGTACATTTTTGTGAGATAGGTGTAAAAACGAATGCAGTTGTGTATCAAAATACAGTCCTGACGAACCTTGTGGAACCTGTTTCTCATACCATGTTCAATAACAGGCACTGGGTATTCCAACAAGATTCGGCGCCAGCTCATAGAGCGAAGAGCACACCAGACTGGCTGGCGGCGCGTGAAATCGACTTCATCCGGCACGAAGACTGGCCCTCCTCCAGTCCAGATTGAATCCGTTAGATTACAAGATATGGCAACACTTGGAGGAAAAGGCGTGCTCAAAGCCTCATCCCAATTTGGAGCCACTCAAGACATCCTTGATTAAGGCAGCCGCCGATATTGACATGGACCTCGTTCGTGCTGCGATAGACAACTGGCCGCGCAGATTGAAGGCCTGTATTCAAAATCACGGAGGTCATTTTGAATAAACTTTAGTGTCATAAGAATCTATGTTTTGTTAAGTTCATTTTGTTATATAAATGGTTACATAATGAATAAACTTGTTTCAATTATTTTATATTAAACATGTGACAGAATTTATGACCTGACTAGGTATATATAATTGTAGCATGTAATAAGTTTTTAAAGATTTTGTATTTATGTAGTACCTAAGTGTATAGAGTTAGTATATATAATTTACATATATTTATTACACCTACTACTTATGTTAATCTTTGTACAAACCCACAAGTCGTAGGCAGAGAATGCCTTAAGCATTATGTCCGCTTTATACTAATTTGTATAAAAAGTAAAACTAAATAATAATTTGAAAAAACAAAAACTAGTGGGCTATACGGTACTAGCTGTTGCTCGCGGCTCCGCCCGCGTGGAGGTCATGTTTGAGACAAAAGTATACACTACAAAATACCAATTTTCATGCATTTAACTTCAAAAATGACGGATTTTCATACAAACTATCATCCCCTATTTTACCCCCTTAGGGGTGTTGTTTCCAAAAACCCTTCCTTAGTGGATGCCTACGTCATAAAAAGTACCTACTGTCAAAATTTCAAGTCTCTAACCCCAGCCGTTTAGGCTGTGCGTTGATCGATCATTCAGTCAGTCAGTCAGTCAGTTTCTTCTTTTATATATACAGACTTTAAGAACTATCCCCTAACTCCTAACTAACAAGGAGGTGTACCTTTCATTATCAGCTCACATGAAGGACTCAAAGGAACATAAGTAAAGGTCTATACGGGCCTATAATTTTAAAAGAACTTTCGACTAACTCCTTAGTTATATTTTCCATCATCAGCTCAGCATCACGAGATGATGAGTACCAGATGCAATAGTTTTATAAAATATATAAAACACAGTATGCGTCCCTATAAAAGTTGAGGTATGCCCTCGATTTTTCTGGGACCCAATCATCAGATTCTGGCTTGGTGTCAATGGGGCTACCTGAGAAGTACACCCTTTGAAACAAAAAAATAATTTTTCGATCCGGTCCAGGCGTCTTCGAGTAATCAGGGAACATACACAAAAATAGTTTCCGACGAAACCTCCTCCTTTTTTTGAAGTCGGTTAAAAATACAACTTATACCCGATTGTATAGATAGTAATGTACCCATGATGAAAAAAGCGCAATCATAATTCAATCCGCATGTGACATTGTTGGTTGGTATATAACTAGATGCTTCAGTAGGCCTACTCTTGAAAACAATTTCAATCTCGAACTCGACACAGTTTCAATTCCAATCTAGAAGATATTCTAAGTCACTCAACTAAAGGAAATAGAATATTTACGAACTAGCAATCGTTAATACTCAAGTTCATTTAGTTACTAAGAATTTCACCGTATTCCGTTAAATCGTGCGCTGGTGTTGAGTTCAAGAGTGCCAATTGTACAGTTTTCGAACCCAAAACCAATTTTTAATTGAAATTGAATTTCAAGAGTAATCCAGGTCAACATAATTTTGGCAATGCACTGCCCGGACGATTATGGTTTTGACTGGAGTAAGTCTATCTATATATTTTTATACCAAAATACTGAATCATTCGTCGACTGGCTGTCTATGTAGGGTCTACTTACGTTAAAATATAATTTTCACGTGAGTCAAATCATATATAAACTTTCATGTTATTTTCAAAACACTGAGTAAATACTCAGTATCGACTCGGATAAAGTGTTCGGGTTTTTCTATTTAGAAATATAAATAGAAAAGCCCAATATCACTTTACCGGACCGGGGATCGAACCCGAGAGATCTCTGCACGGCGATCGTAACGCATACGCAATAACAACAGCGTCACCAAAATTAAAATTTATTTAAAATACATTTTTATTAATGAATTTGAATTCTAAACCAAAAGGTGTAAATAAAACCCCTATTTATTACTTTTACAACGTTCGCAGAACTCAGACATAAATTCCATTGAAGTTGTCTCTAGGTTGCATATAATTATTAATTTATGGCATGAGAAAACATAATTAATATATACAGGAAAATATTATGTAGCACATGCATATTAGCAATTAAAAATAAATTACAACAGAACCATTGTTACGTATCTACGTCATTGTTTTTATCTTGATGTGGCAAAGTGATTAATCTGATGATAAATACTGTTCAGTACAAATATAATGGTCTCTAAATATTCCCTAACTAGACGGCGAGAGGCATCGAATCACTCGGTGGTCGCCAGAATAGGATACTTTCCTATATTTAATATTATATACGATCAGCAATAATACGAAAAATAAACAAAAAAAGAATCCAAATTGATTCATAATTGAGGCTGTAATTATTATTTTAAATATCAATACGGGCAAAAGTGGGTGCGTAATGTGAAAATTTCCCTATCTTCCTCTTAATACTGTATCATAATGACTATTCCGACCGCTAACATCATTTTTCTGCCATTCGACATATACCCCTTCCCTGGTGGAAGGGGTAAATGGATTGTATTGATTAAATTTTTCACGAATTTAAAAAAGTCTTTTGATAATAGATATTAAGTAATGTAACTTATTTATAAAAATTATATGCCGGTAATTATATACCCTATTATGTCGGTCTATATAGTTCTATGTCTAATATTGCTGAAGTTCCATAAAAAAATTTGCTTCATTTTATTACTGCTCTTTAACCTGGCAGTAGTGCTAATAACTTAATAAGCTTGCCTTCATTTTATGTTGTTATTAAATTCTGCTAGCATAGTATTCAATTAGTTACTTCAGTTCTAAAAAAGGTATTATAAACGTGGGAAAAAAGACAGCCAAACTAAAGTGGGATTGGATTGGACATGTTGTTCGTATATGCAGGGAGATTTTTAGATTTCTGAACAAAAATAAAAAACAAAATATTTTGATCAGAACTTTTATAGAATAAAAAATAAGTTGGTCCGGTCGCAATATTCTTAATTAATTCTTCAATTTGCAATAAAATAAATTCTACAGTCTAACTTTAACCGGCACCTCTTTTCGGAAACATGTCATGAAACTTCTTAAATTCTCTACCGGAGTTTTACCGTAGTCTTTTTCGCAAACATCCATGGCTGTTTGAATCGCGGGGTTGTTTAAAAACATTTCTTTCATTACGACTTCGACATTAATCCTTCCTTCTGCCGTTCCGTAACCCTTCTCCGTAATTGAACATATTATCGCTTCAAGAATTGTGTCGTCGTCCGTGTATTTTCCGTCTTTGATCTTAGTAATATCAATAGAGTTAAGGTTTAATTTTGTAATGCATTTTAAAATTCCTTCCAAAATTTTCTCTGATGCCGCAGGAGGTAGATGGAATACTTTCTGGAAATAAATCATAAATGCTACTAATTTAATTAAATATATTATTATACAGCATTTGTGGCGCAGTCGGTGTTTAGCTGGCTATGAAACGGAGACTGCAGGTTTGATCCCCACACAGACAAGTTGGGTGATCCGTTATCCAAATTTATAGAGCCAAGTTGTTGACATTTTGTTAAATGGACCACTATATAGAGACAAACCACCTAGAATTCTGGGTAGGTGGGTGGAAAATTTTATTCACTACATTAATTACACTACATACATACACGCCTGTAAATCCCCGAAAGGGTAGGCAGAGGTGTAAACAATACACCCACATTTCGCCTAGTTTTTTACCGTCTCATAATGTGATATGCGAGCCTATCGCGATACCGTGCACAATTCCAGGCTCACGGCTGATACTGAGTATTTCGTGGTAGAAAACGCCAATATCACTTTACCAGGGATCGAACCCGAGACCTCGACAACAGTCGTACCGAGTACACATTAAACAAGTACAACTGCGCCATCGAGGCAGTACTTTAATAAGTTTTTAATAATATAATTCACGTAGGCCCATATGATTTGTGCACTCCTTTGATGATGTAAATAAACACGGAATATTTTCACTCTACATAAAACCGCCTTCTAAAAAACCCAGACACAACTAAACAAATTAAAAAAACTGCATTAGAAAAGCACCCAGAAACTAAAAAGCAAAAAATAATTGGTTACATTTACATCAATTAATTACATACAATTATTTTTGGAGTCGGTGCCGGTGTTGTTGTCTTTACTTTTAGATTCATAAAAACCAAATATAGATGGATCTATTTTAAATTTTTTATATGCCTGATTATTCTGTTTTTTCCATGTTTTGGCTGGCACCGACTCCAAATACATAATTTATTTAAATTGTATGTAATTAATTGATGTAAACGTAACCAATTATTTTTTGCTTTTTAGTTTCTGGGTTCTTTTCTAATGCGGTTTTTTTAATTTGTTTAGTTGTGTCTGGGTTTTTTTGAAGGCGGTTTTATTTTTATTTAAAAATTAATAATTTATTTTTTGTTTTTAGTGGTAAAAATATAAAATAGGGAACGTTGAACAGAGTACCAAAAGAAAACACCACTGAAAAAGTCACAGAAAAGCAAAATTCGCAGTTTCATATATTCGGACAACATATTTTTTCAAGTTATTTTAGTTTTAAAACCAAACTACTCAACCGATTTTGATAAAAATTCTATGGAACTAATCTGGAAGCATATTCTCTGTATTAAAAGAAGAATTTCCCTAATCGGTCAATAAGTAACGCAGTTCTGAGGTAACAAACATAAAAAAATACACGTCGAATTGAGAACCTCCTTCTTTTTTTTGAAGTCGGTTAATTAAAATAACAGTGTTCATTCTTACCTTTGTCGTTGCTGCATTTCCACATATAATTACATTGAGTAAGATTACCACAAATAAATTAATTGTCACTTTCATTTTGTAACCCGTATTTTTTATATTTTAAGCTTAGTGATCACAGCAAAAGCTCTTTGAATTATGGTAAATTCCCCGCAGGATGCCATATTTATACGATCGTCTAATTACTGGCGAAATAATGAGCCCATTAAACAATATTCCTCCGAAAACAACAATGTTTGTGGTTCCGCAGTCTCTATTTTCTTTTGATAGATAGTCTATAGACATACGTAGTATAGACTTTACATAGTCTTAAAATACTCTTTATGTTATTGTCTACTCAATCACATGAAATAAAAAAAAATGATTTTGAGTAAATATCAAAAACTGCCAATGTAATTCTTGTTATAGCAAATACTTTTATATAGTAAAAGCTTTATGGTTTGATACCGTACCTTTGATGCCGTACCTTTGGTGTGATAAATATTTATACTTGGAGTAATTAAACCTTTATTGACACAGTCCTTATACTTTAAAATTTCACACAAAATTCACGCGCATTTTTTAAATATTTAATTAAAAACATAATTAAACCGGAACGCCGATAAAGTTTTTTTCGTGTGAAAACAAAAGTAGCAAACACGATCATTTTCTAATTACTATGTTTGTTCATTATTCTGACGGGTTAATTACTTCTTAAAGGTATTAAATATAATTAACTAAGTAGGAAAATATATACAAAAACAGATTGTCAACCATTTTTTCAGATCTTCCCTACATTGTGTAAAAAAATGTCACGGTTAATGTCGGAGGCCCATGCAATGGGTGAGTTGTCAATACAGGGCTGATCTACGCATAAACACAAAAAAATGTTTCTATCTATATCCGTTACAGATTTTGAAACCACTTAACCGATTTCAATGAAATTTTGAAATTTTTAAAAGATAGGATAGTTTTAGATCCCATATTGCCTATTGTCGAGATCTGAATTTATTATTATTTCACCAAAAATTCAGTCCACAGAGAAGGCGGTTTATGGCAGGACAACGTCTGCCCGGGACCACTATATTATATAAAGCAAAGAAGTACTTATAATCTCCCTCCGTCGTCGCCCTAAACATCTTTTGGGAGATCCAAACGATCCCATCACGGTCGCTGTCGAGGCAGCACTGTCCCTGCCCAATCGCAATCACAATCATACTCTGAATGCACGTCGACGTAGGACTCGCCGGCGAGTCCAAGGAGCCCGGCCGAGGCTCAGATCTTCGATATACTAGTATATCGAGACGGCCCTAAATCTATTCAAGCGCCGAGACGGCTTAATTGAAGGCCTTTTAGAAAGCGTCTTTGAGCTTAGCCGTTGATAAATGTTGCGTTTTCTGGCTGAAGCGCCATAAGCGCCGGCCACAATGTTCGGTGAAGCTGTAAAAGCAACTATAAGCTAACAGCACATATCCATACTAAAAAAAGAAGTACTTGTCTAGTGATATACTTTTCTGAGATCAGATATTCCCCCAATAAAGCTTTATAGTTTTGAGTTTGATGGCATTAACCAAGACTTTTTTATCTGTTCTCATGCAGCCAATCTGTGTTTTATAATAGTAATTAAAGATAGTGTTGATTTTTCCAAATTATAAAATTCTCGAGTTGCCTGGGATTGATGTTATGGTGAAAGTAATTCGTATCATAAATTTAATAATATTTCATATACGTACGGAACACTATACAAGAACAACATGCACACACCGAACCTTTAAAAGGTCATAAATTAGTTTTATTTATTACAGACAAGATCATCTTAATTTGGTTAGGTGCTATTATGTCCGGAAATCGCAATCTTTGTATTATAATGTGCTCACAAACCGTAACCATTTTTTCATCAAGGACCTGTACAAAAGCGTACCTACTGCCTCTAAGTTGTCATGAAAGGAATTTTGCTCAGAGTCGAACTCTAGATGTACTAGTTACAACGTAGATTGAAAAGTTTCCTGAACATATGACTAATATTCAAAATGTAAAAAAGTTTGTGTGATAATTTATTATTTATTTTTTATCTAGTCTTCGTCGGAAGGAAATTCCTATTTCAGAGGGCTGTCACATAGTTGAAATACCTCATAATTAATTGCATATCAAAGAAGTATGTATTTGTTAAATATTATCATTGTTAATTATTTTTATTATATTGTTTTTTAGTAATAATTTTCAAAAAAATATTGAACCTATCTATAAATTTCAACCACCATACAAAATAACTACTAAAATATTTTTTTTTAATCTAATCTGTATATATAAAAGAAGAAACTGACTGACTGACTGACTGACTGACTGACTGACTGACTTATCGATCAACGCACAGCCAAAACGGCTGGGGTCAGAGACTTGAAATTTTGACAGTAGGTACCTTTTATGACGTAGGCATCCACTAAGGAAGGGTTTTTGGAAATACTACCCCTAAGGGGGTAAAAT
Source organism: Laothoe populi (assembly GCA_905220505.1). Taxonomy (NCBI): domain Eukaryota; kingdom Metazoa; phylum Arthropoda; class Insecta; order Lepidoptera; family Sphingidae; genus Laothoe; species Laothoe populi. The sequence goes on from HG992148.1 coordinate 16,527,807, forward strand.
AGGGGATGATAGTTTGTATGAAAATCCGTCATTTTTGAAGTTAAGTTTATGAAAATTAGTATTTGGCCTTTTAGTCAAAAATAAAAAATATATATTTCAGGATTTTTGGAAATTCCACCCCGAAGGGGGTAAAATAGGGGAAGAAAGTTTGTATGAAAATCTGTCATTTTTGCAGTTAAACGCATGAAATTTGGTATTTGGCCTTACAGTTAAAAATTAAAAACACATATTTCAGGGTTTTGGAAATTCCACCAAGAAAGTTTGTATGAAAATCCTTCATTATTGAAGTTAAATGCATGAAAATTGGTATTTTGTAGTGTATACTTTTTGTCTCAAACATGACCTCCACGCGGGCGGAGCCGCGAGCAACAGCTAGTCCTCTAATAAAAACCTGCTTATAGTCTTAAATATATCACAAATCATATAAATTTCAGTTCAATTATAATAATAGGCTCACAAAAAATTATAACCTTATACAGTCTTGCCTTTTTTTAGCATTGCCTGTAAAAGTAAATGGTTAACAAAGTTACTGAGGTATATGGTTGCGAGTTGCGGAATATTGTCTATTGTAGTCTTCGCCTTTAGTCTCTTAGTCTTCAAATTTCTACATTTAAACAAGAAAGCACTAATGTCTTGACAATTCCGTCAGTGATGACTTTTATATCTTTTGTTTAATGCATGGATAGGCAGACGAGTAAACGTGCCACGTGATGGTAAGTAAACACCGCCGTACGTCGATAGACTTCTGCAATGCCAGGGCACAGCAAAGCCGCTGCCTACCGTAAGCAAATCCGCTGCCTACCGTTCCTAATAATCGCGTATCTAATTTAATAATAATACTCAACAGTCACACATATAGTACTAACTCCACACTGGATCAAACTCATAAACTATCGGAGGCTTTGTGAATGTTTTCGAGAGAAAAAATTGACAATTAATACAAAAAATAGTAACAGCAATTTAAGTGATGTTATCATGTAACTTTTTATTATGTTTTGTAAACAAAAAAAAATATTGCACTAATTTTATTTATAAATTTAGAGCAACACGAATGCTGCTATGAGTAAGACATAGTGTGGGATCAAATTAGTCGAGTGTACATTCCCACCAGCAAAAAGGTGTTTAACGCTTGAACATTTTATTCAAATATTTCTTCGTACCGTCTCGATTATAACCAGCATAAAAAAAGTCCATCATTTCAAGTCAATCACAGTATCACAAAATACATTAGGTTTTTTCGTCATTGTAATACATACATGATCTACAACGCCCACAAATACCTACAGTAATAGAAGAATTCTAGGTGTGTTAACATTAAAATGGGGGGAAGGGTGTACAAAACAACAGCAAGCTGCCACTTCACGCTTTTAATAAGGCCGTGTTACTAACCCAGTTAAACTGGTCGACTCAAGTTATCGACAAAAATATCTATAGTGTAGCTCTACTACTTTCAAACAATTGCCTTATACTAAGAAATCAAGGAGAGACAACCTATGTTAAGCTGATTATAAAACCAATCGATTTAAAAGATTAAGCAAAGATAGACCAACACACGAAAACCAATTGATTAATAAGATTAGTCAAAGATAGACCAACACGAAAATATTTACTTCATGAAATCGACTAAACTATTTTATATTTATATAAAAAACCATAAATTGAAAACAATAAATTGATGGAGTTCGAGGTCATTGATTGGTCTAACTACTTTAAGCCTTTTAAAGCCAATTTAAAGTCTCATAAAAACAAACATTGGAAATAATTCACACTTTTTTGGAATATATTTTTTTTTTTATCCTAGCACGGCAAAGTGACCGCACTTCACCTGATGGTAAGCGCAGTACGGTCCAATTAGAGTATCGAGTAGCGAGAGACGATCTATCCCCCGCTACTCAACACAATCATGCTGGCCTGCTCCTTCACAATACGCCATGGGCAAGAAGGTGAAGAAGCGGTCGAGGGTCTATTGTCAGAGTACTTAGATGGCCGCAAAATGGCCAACATTGTACTACCCCAACTCTAGACCCCCAAAAAACCGGATGTACACTGGCTGATCCCGGAACGCGACACACTTGCGTGTGCCACTATGGCGGGTTTTTCACCCTGTGTACGGTGGTCGCTATCCGGGCGGATATGAATATCCTACCACCAGCTAATATAATTTAAATGAATAACGTTTTGTATATAATTCTTGAAGGTTTTTATAAGAACGCGTAACAAATAGCAATGTGACGTCAAAAATCCTTTCACGTCAAACAAATATAATAAACGGCATAAATACTATATATTTTTTTTACAATCAAGGCACATTATATTTATTTTAGTACAATTTAAAAACGTCATCATGCTTCGACGCAAAGTACTGGACAGTGTCTATAAATTATATATCCAAGATATTTTTTTGTCGGTATGCCAAAACTTACATAATTCTTCATTAAATTTAATGATTCAAACACCATTTTAAAGCTTATGTTTACCGCTATTTAAGAAAAATAGACAAATGTTTTAAAAATTTATGTTACGCCAAAAAGATGAAAATTAACAGTGCCATCTGTTGACAGTATAATTACCTAATTTGTTGTATTGTTAATTGAGGATTACGCGCATTTACGTCGATTTTAGGAAGCGCCATCTATTGTCGTATAAGACTAATTTGGTTATTATTGTTAAGATTATAATATTTAAAATTTATAAATATTTACATTTCTACTTTAATATATTACTAACCACTATCGGTACGAAGTATTCGCACGGGTCAGCTGGTATATACAGACTGACTGGTAACACAACGTACATACTGATAGAGGGAACTTGGTACTCGATTATCGTTCTAAATGAGTAAAAAAATAGGCGCTTAATATTTGACGTAATTATCTTCTAAAAACAATAAGTGTGAACACTGGCTCTGCGCGTAGTGACAATTTACAAACGAGCCGACTCACACAGCAAGAGGTGATGTTGTAAACTATCCAGTCAATCGTTGGGAGAAAAAGTATACAATACAAAATACAATTCGTTTAACTTCAAAAATGACGGATTTTCATACAAACTTTCATCCCCTATTTTGCCCCTTAGGGGTGGAATTTCCAAAATCCTGAAATATATACTTTTTATTTTTAACTAAAAGGCCAAATACAAATTTTCATGAATTTAACTACAAAAATAAAGAATTTTCATACAAACTTTCATCCCCTATTTCACCCCCTTAGGGCTGGTATTTCCGAAAACCCTTCCTTATTGGATGCCTACGTCATAAGCAGTACATACTGTCCAAATTCCAAGTCTCTAACCCCAGACGTTTAGGCTGTGCGTTGATATGTTAGTCAGTCAGTCAGTTTCTTTTATATATACAGATTTGTCCATGTGACTGGAAGAGTGGGTAGAGGGCGTCCAAGGAGAACGTTTACGAATCAGATAATAGATCTTCTCCTAAAAGGGCAAATCAGGAGTACCTGAGTACCTCCAACCGTCGTAAATGTAGAAGATGTATGAATGTGGAAGAGGCGAAAGAAGTGTGTCAGGATCATAGCTTGTGGCACTCAACAGTCTCTGCCTACCCCCATGGGATACGGGCGTGAGTGTATATGTATGTATGTCCTTGATTATGTCTATGAGAATTCCCTTTGTACAAACAGTCAGTCAGTATAATTATAATGATTGAATAGCAGCGATAGCCAAGTTGTTAGTAGTACGGTCTGACGAGACGAATCTAGTATGTTCGAAACCAGCCCAAAACAGCATACACCTTTGATTTTTCTAAAAGTTACGTGTATAATAATTGTTCACTATCGCTTGCTTTACGGTGAAGGAAAACATCGAGAATCTGCATACCTGAGAATTTTTATAGGAATTTCAATGGTATGTGAAGTCTATCAACCCGCATTAGGCCAGCATGGTGGAGTAAGGTCTAACCCTTCTCATTAGTAAAGGAGGCCCGTGCCCAGCCGTGGGACAATGTTTAATATAAGGTAATATTATTATTATATTGATTTTCATACTGCCACATTTTTTTATACACAAGCCACCATGATTAAAATTTCATTACAACATCAGCTTATGACTTTCAAGGGGTGTAGACCTATCATGTCATGATGAGTTAAATAAGCTATACAGCCAGCAAAGCACTATTTTAACATTCGAATTAATCCACAGGTCTACATACTCATAGACCTGACCCCACACTAAAACATAACTCTTTTTTTTTTTTTTTTATTAATAGCTCCATCGTTTCACGATGATTTTGCCAATGTCAAGGTAGGAAAAGACACGGAAATATAACTCTTGTTTGTATATTGTACTTCGGTGTGGCAACTAATTATTCACTCAATGCGTCAGCTATATTCTCAGGTGCCAATGACCGCTAGCCAACATCTGATCCGATGTTTGCTTATTGTATCTATAATCTATGGACCTCATACACAAAACCATGTGTCAATGTGTTCGTACACGGTAATCTTCGAGAACACCCAACCGATTTCAAGTTTTTTTTGTGTATATGTATGGTTGATTTCAGCGTGAAGGATAAGATAGTTTTAAGCTCGATAGGTGGCACTATTATCGTAATCACGTTTTTCTTATTTTCATCAAAAAAGGCTGTCACGGGGGCGACGTCATGTACAACAGCTAGTATATAAATAAAAACAAAAATCGTATATAACCAGTAATTTACCTCTAAAGCAAGTTTTAGACAATATATTTGCATATTATGTTAATGTCTTGATCTTGAAATCATAGATAAACATTGTTATACAACCCGCTTTCAAAAATGATTTTGGAAATTATAGCATTTCGGTTGGAGCTTTGGAATTTTAAGTTCTATGGTGGAATAACTATAAATTCTTTTATCATTTTGTGATTAACGAGGCTCAGTCTCGTTACATTATGCAAAAGAAATTCCATAGAATATAAATGTAATCTTATCCATTTTGTAGCCCCGAGTACCAGTTGCACCCCTATCTTCAGTTTAAAAAATATGCCTGATAGTAGAACATGTTGAAATATCTGATGTTGAATAAAAATCAAAGAATACCATAAAACCATTTACTCAATCTCAAACAAATGTCGACAATAACTTTAAAAATAAATATTTAATGACATAATTTAGAACAGCACATGTGTCTTCACTCCTTCGTGGTAACATTTGAAAATATTGAAGGCAGTCTCAACATGATCTTTACCAGTCTTAGTTTTACATTCTTCTAATGCTTTTTTAGCTTCAGTCTTGTCTACACCAGGAGGTAATTTTGAAAGAGCTACATCAATATTCAGTTTGGCATCGGAGCTCAGGATACCAGCTTTGTTGAAGAAGCACAGTACGAATTTCTTCAAACCCTCGTCTTCAGGATAGTGTCCCTTTTTAGCTTCTGCAATAACCTCAGTTTTGACGCCGGTTTCTTTGACACATTCAGCAATGTGATGATTTGCTTTTTCTTTTTGGGCATCAGCGAGGTGGACAGTCTGGAAATATAAAATTGATGTATGAAAAATTGGTACTAATAAATATATAATAATGGCAATCGTTATGACAAGAAATATTATAAACCAGTTTATTCGAGTGCTGGATTAAAATCTGCTATACCGGAAAGTATAACGAAACTAAACCACGTTATTATCCTGTTACGGTATACGTTAATTGATATTAATGATAAAAAAGCAACTATCCTATAAGATATCCCTTAATTTGCATTTTATTCCAAAGCATAAGTCTCCTGCAACTATCTCCATTTAACTCTTTCATTCACAGATCTGGCCTAATGTGACCCCAAGATCCGGCGGATTTCGTCTTTCCACCTTCTTTTAAACCGACTTCAAAAAAAGGAGGATCTTTTTTTTATGTATGTTACCCGATTACTCGAAAACGCCTGGACCGATTCGAGATATTCTTTTTTTGTTTAAAAGAGTATACTTCCCAGGTGGTCCCATTGGCACCAAGTCACGATCTGATGATGGGATCTCAGAAAAATCGAGGGAAGCTTTCAAATTTTATAGAGTCGCATAATTTGTTTTTCATTGAAGTCGGTGTACTTTTTATGAAATTTTATTGGGCGTACCAGACGTCTAGTGACGTGTTTTGGGTACTTAACTTGTTTAAACCATTTATTTATTTTACAATGTGGAGTGAAAAACTCCTCTCCAACCCCATTTCAGATGATCGATACGAGTATATTGGCAACGTTGGTTTTATTTCTTATTTTTGTGCTGGGATCTCGGGTTCGATCCCCGGGTCGGTTATATTCAATTAAAAGTTATATTTATTTTTTTCTATTACAACAATCTCAGTATGGGCTTGACCGAAGATTGTACCACGCACCAATGTCTGACGATTTTAATGCTTACAACCTGGCTGAGATTCCGGGCGCCCGAGTTGCAACGTTTTAAATAGTTTATAATTTGGAATAGCAGCGATAGCCTAGTTGGTTGCGGTACGGACTATCAATACGAAAGTCGTAGGTTCGAAACCCAAGTGGCATACACCTCTGACTTTTCTAAAGTTATGTTTGTATTAAAATGTTAATTATCGCTTGCTTTAACGGTGAAGGAAAACATCGTGAGGAAACCTGTATATCTGAGAGTTTTTCGAAGGTATGAGAAGTCTGCCAACCCGCATTAGGCCAGCGTGGTGGACTAAGGCCTAACCCCTTTCATTAGTAGAGGAGGCCCGTGCCCAGCAGTGGGACTATGTTTAATACAGGGCTAGTATTATTTATTATTATTATTATAATTGTAATTTTTTGTTTAGAAATATTAAAATTTGGCTTTAGTCGTCTCATGAATATGCTTATGCCTAATAAGTAATTAGTCTAATGCCTTGTTATTTAGTACATGATACACACGAATATACTAAGTAGTTTTTTAGTCAGTTAGCATTGAATCGATGCCAACATTTTTTGTTAAGATTTTTGGATATTATTTAAGAACACTTATAATTGTAATGAGACAGAAAGTTTTATAATGAAGTCATATTTATCATACACCGATTGAGTCAATAGATTTCAAAGGAATTTCTTGGAGCAGATGTAATATTTTCGATTTGTGCGACGATCGGCTTTAAGTTTTACTCGCAACCTGTCTCTATTAGCTGCTGATACCTTGCATGTCTATATTATGGTTCTCCGTAAGGGACGAGTCTGGTAGCATCATGTGATATACAAGGAAATATGCACGTGTCAAACGTTATCTGGTGGCTTAGCTGGTGATAGGATATTCACATCTGCCCGGAGAGCGACCATCGTACACAGGGTGTAAAACCCGTCATCGTGGCACACGCAAGTGTGTCGCGTTCCGGGATAAGCTGGTGTACATCCGGTTTTTGTCAGGGTTATGGAGTTAACTTACGATGTTTGGCCGCTTTGCGGCCTTCTGAGTACTCTGACACTAGACCCTCGATCGCTTTCACCTTCTTGCCCATGGCGTAGTGTGAAGAAGCAGGCTGGCATGATTGTGTTGAGTGGTGGGGGATAAATTGTCTCTCGCTAATTGGAGGGCACTGCGCTTACCATCAGGTGCAGTTTGGTCACTTTGCCGTGCCAGAATTAAAAATCTTTAACTTGACACTAAGTGAATGCGGTATACATTACGTCAATCGTTAAGATTTGCGTCACTAAACGGTCGACGGTCTTTTAATGGCAGTCATTAATTGGATTTTAATCACTGCCATTAAAAGAATTATTAACCACCACTAATACCATTAGATCTAACATACAACTAAACACCCGAAATAGTAAACATTATCTTCAAAACAAGTACCAACTTGAAGTAATTAGCCATGGACTAATTATGGAAAGAAGACAATTCTGTTTGAGGGAGCACTATTGTTTAATAAGCTACCGAAAAATGTGAAAAACAGTCACAGAGTCAAAATCAGCTAAAATTATATATTGCCACAACGAGCACCAGAGACTAATTTATTTATTTTAGTCAATTTCTTATGTTTCTCATTCTAAATGAAATGTCAATTTCTAAATATTTATTTTAACACTTACATGAGCATTAAGCCCTACGACCGCAAGCACCAAAATTAAACACAGACACGCCTTCATATTGTCACTAATATCGTTATTATGCAATGGTGCATAAGATGGCAGCTGCTTTTATACTGTTCCATCGAAGGAAATCTCGTTTGGGACCACACTTTTGCGAGGAAGTACTCTACATCGGCTTATCTATACATATGTATATCTTCGCGTCTGTCTGTCTGTATATCTACTAACTCCTTCTTAATCACGCAAGGGATCTTGAAAGGGTTTTCACCATCAAGTGTGTAATACTTGCCCGAAGGTTTATATATATATAGTACATCATAATTAAAATTGCGTATATGTTAATAATAAAGATATTTTCAAAACAAGTCGTCACTTTTTTTACAAGCTTACGTAGGCTAAGACATAAGACATCAAAGTTATTTTAGTAAAGAATTGGAGTTCTTTAAACATCCTAGAGAAAGAGAGTGAGAGTTAAAGAGGGGCTCCTAAGCCCATGGAGATGGGCCACTACAAGGCACCGTGCAAGTGCGGTTCCGGCAGCAATTCTAGCACTCCTTAGAATACCCCGGAATCGCTCCGTAAGCGCCGAAGAAGGACACCGGGGGGTTTTAGCTGGTAGTGTCGGTTGGGGTGTACATAGGGGGTAGGGAATCGGCCCAGCGGCTGCCCGGACAGCCATCGTCCGGGCGAGGAGTCAGTGGGCGTAAGACCGGCTAGTCCAGCACAACCGTTTTATTTCATTCCGCTGTCCCCCGGGGCGGGCAGCAGTAATAAAATGCTTTCCCCTCGACAAAAAGAAGGTATAGAGGGACAGAGGGAAGGGAGGGGAGAGAGAGAATGAGGATGGTGTTTTGGGTGTGATGAATACCTACACACCAATGAAATAAATAGAAATCCGCATAATATTATATAAACATTAAGAGTTCACAAAATAAAATAAGGACTTTTATAAATTACACCCGTGCGAAGCTTGGCAGGGTCGCTAGTATAGAATAAACTGTACTCCTTTAATCCGACGACCACGAGCGGGATAAATATCTTCATTGAGAAGTCATTGACAGATCGATTAAAGCGTGTAAAAAATCTGCTAAGTTAATAATAGATATTTCCTGTGTTGGTTCTGTCGATTTATTTATTGAATCGATATTTTATACGTATTTTGTATGCCAGAGCCTAACCGCGTCTTACCTAGTATGTACTTCACCAGTAATACAACCGAAGTGTTCCATGAAATCTATGAATGATGCGATGTATAACTAACTACTTATATGACAAAAATTTATTAAAGTAAAAACTAACAATTATTACTGTAATAAAGGCATATACTACTTACTTTCTTACTGCTTACTTATAGGCTTTATTTCTAGGGCCTAAAAATAGTAATATTTTATACTTGATAAAACTTTATTAAACACATTTGTTTTAACCGACCTCGTCCCTTAATTCAAATATCATTTTACTACACAAATTTAAATGTAAAAAATTCATGATTTGTATACTTTCTTTTTATACATAGTCAAGAAGTCTAGAAAAAAAAACTATATGCGTGGAATTGAGTACCACTTTTTTATTTGACTCATTTGTGGCATGGCAAATAGTAGTGCAGTTATTATAATAATCTCTTCCATTACGTTTTAATAGCCTATTTGAACATCAGCGAATACACAGAGCACCTGACAGAATTCAAACGTTTAGCAACAACTGCAATGTATACATAAAAAGTAGTAATACCAGTCACTATACACTCACAGGAAAGCTACACGGAAAAAAACATGTTTTTTTACTAGACGACAAGGCAAAAAAACAAATAAGGAAAACTAAGCTTTAATCTTAATATGTCAACCAAAATTATATACGTGTATAACTTGCTAAATTAGCTTTATCACTCTGAGTTCAGTCCCAAATAAATTCTCAAACCATGATAGAAGAATGACCAATCACAATAAGGAATGTCGCTTGATCTGGATTGGTCACATTCAAAGAAAGTTAAAATTTATGTACGAGCATCACCATCGTTGGTTATAAAATGGCTATGCCAGTTACTAGCTCCAGCAGCCACTTCAACTTCATATTGTTCATTCCTAATTAATTTATCGCTGCTTTTTTATGTTTGTCGTACCACAATCTCGGGACTATGGACTCCTGAGCTTTTGGAAGGCGTGCGTGGGGCCGTAGCTAACACGTAGAGGCCGTTAGACAATTTTAATCTAATATTGTGATGTGACACCAACCGACGGTTACCTTTGTATACACTAAACAAGTACATCCAAGGACAACCCCGGTTGGTGAAGGACTATTATATGTATGGATAAAAAATATGCTCGTTTATTGAGGTGAGTGCACCCTTAAAGTCCCATCACGTTGCCCACTTGCCACTTATGATTAACATCCACAAGCCTAACGCTCTGATGAATCCACTCTGAAAGACCGGTGAAGGCAAGCTAGAGTTGGGGGATCTGTTTCTCGTCATTGTTCACTCTAACTAGCCGGTTAAGGTAAGCTCTATAGCTTGAGTTTGATGAAGAACATGACCTTTCCCCAACAGATCGCCACATACCTACCACTTTCGTTTCGACAGTTCGTACGAATCCTAACTAGGCTGTCGCTGCTTTTGTATTATCATTATGATGCCATTATTGTATGAATATCAAGAATTAAGGAATCGAAATAAATATTGGAAAAATTATGTTACAGTACTAAGCAACTCTAGAGTATAATAAATTAAACTAGATGACAGTGACACGTCTGTATAGGAGATTTTACTTGGTTCAGGATAGTTATTGACCTCTGAATCTGGGTCACGCCGATTACGGAGTATGGCCACCGACCGCATGCAGGTAACTTACCGATCTTGAGCTAATGTAAATATCTGTATATCTATCAATTGCTATTTATCGTTACTAATGATATTATAATTATCGATAGCAGCGATAGCCTAGTTGGTTGCGGTACGGACTTCAAGACGAAAGTCGTACGTTCAAAACCCAAATGGCATCCACTGACTTTTCTAAAGTTATGTGTGTATTAAATGTTAATTACCGCTTGCTTTAACGGTGAAGGAAAACATCGTGAGGAAAACTGTATAGCTGAAAATTATCATAAGAATTTCGAAGGTATGTAAAGTCTACCAACCCGCATTAGGCCAGCGTGGTGGACTAAACCTAACCTCCTCTCATTAGTAGAGGAGGCCCGTGCCCAGCAGTGGGACTATGTTTAATACAGGGCTAGTATTATATGTATTATATAATGATATTATAATAGTAATAAAATAAATAATCATTGAAATTGAATATAATTTTAAGCTTTCTAATAAAAAAAACCGACAAGAACAACCAATCATCTAGTTATAGATTGTGCATTTTTTGTGCACCTCAGACAGTCCATTCGCATCTAATATTACTTTCATGTTTTTCTTATCGACATGCGCTCTATAGCTAATTGTAATTAGTAATATTAGAAAAAATACCCAAGCAGAGTGAAGTTTGAAGTTCGTAGTAAAAGCGGTTTCGCAAAATGTACACAGTATAGCAAATAATGTTTTTCAATCTGTAACATAATTTGTAAGGTAAGAAACAAATATTAAAGGTCAAAATGGTTTCTAAGTTAACACGAGTATTACATTTAGGAATAAAACTATTGCGAATTTAATAGCGTTTTTTTTCATTAAAAAAAATGAATACTAATAATAGACGTAATATTAATGCATCGGCTTATTTTTATCGACCCTTGTCAAACGTTGAAATCAGCACGGCCGAATTATTCATGAACATGTATATTGCTTTAACATTGATCAAATTAAAGTATAAGAAGATAAAACTATATTTTTTATCGTGCTCTATAATATATGGACATTTATAATGCGACTCCGGTTTTATATTTATATTAAGTAGGTATAAATATGTATTGCCCCCAAATTAACTTTGTAAGGTAAAGAGAGAAAAAACTCGTTTTCGCCATCAAGCTGTGGAACAGTTTGCAGCTACCGTGTTCCCTCCTTCCTATGATCCTGGGTTCTTTAGGCGTAGTGTTAAGAACCGACACAGCATGAATTGAATCAGCAATTCATTAAATTCGGTTCTATAGGAACTCCTTACAAAATTATAAGTTAATTAAAGTATAAAAAATACTTTAAAATTCACATACAAATTCTGAATAGTTTATTCACTAGTTCCAATCTCTTTACGTTCCCCGATTACGTTAATTTTGCTTATAACTAACGCTATGGCCTTCGAATTAAAATTTGTACTTACTGCACGTTGTGGCCAAACTCAAAAGCCCTAAAAGGAAATTGCGAATGCGATTTAAAACAAATTTGAATAAAATCTATATTAATTGGCTAGATATTGCACTATTGCCTAACCTTGCTTGCATAACATAAACGTAATTAAATTAATCCCCGAATTAAATTCCAGTTTCCATATCTGCGTCGGAGTCGTGTCTAAATTAAGCTGCCGTCAATATTTTTTATACATATCTGATTTTTGCGTGGTACAAAACCCAATCCGAGTAGCTGGTGTGAAACGGGAGGCCGTGGGTTTGATTCCCGCACCGAGACAAATGTTTGTGTGACAGACAGATGTTTGTTTCGGGTCTGGGTGTTGGGGGGCCGTAGTCCCACGTAGTTCTTGCTACCCACTATACGGGTTTGACCTAATGTCAGGTAAAAACTATGTGTGTGACTGTTGGGTGTGTTTATTTATTAAATGAACAATATTTTGTATATTATATATAAGACAAAACCAGTAATTTAAAGTTACCTATAAGCCAGCTAGAAGCTTCATTCGTTCAGTCGTTCCCTTACGATTTTTACAAGCGATAATTAACAACAAATACACACGTAACTTGAAAAATCAGTGGTGTATGCAATTTGGCCTGGATTCGAACCCGAGGCTTTAGTTTCTGCAGGCGTACTTACAACTATAGGCGCTTTTTTAATCTAAAAAGATGATATTTTTTTGTGATTTTATTTAATTTGACATACTTCATAAATACTTGAAGTGTTCAGTAATTTACCCTCTACGACATAAGAATACTCTAATTGTTACATACACGTCGAAAAATAGTAGCATTGTACCAGGCGGGGAATCCATACAAAAGTCAGATGTTATCAACTATTGGTGTCAACCAGTTAACAGTATTCTATCCTACTGGATTTTAACTAGTAGGTCGGTTTCTTTAAAATCAAATTCAATAGTTACAATAAAATAAAATAAATTAAAAAAGCCGACTGCAAAAAATACAAAGACCGAAACCAGATTTAGAATAGAAAACAAAATTAAAATAAATTATAAACAAAGTAAACTCTACTTCGGTTTAATGGACTATATTATAAGCTGAAAGCCTAAGTAATAACCTACCAAGGAAGGTTAATTACCAAATTGACCCTTCTTGGCAGGTAAAAAACCAAAGTCTAATGAATGTATATGACAGATCGTCCAGCGGCTGCGACCCACATGTTGTGGCTGACTTGTAGCTTTCGGGCATCCATGGACGTCCAAGTGTAGGTATTTCTTCGAATGAGAATAATCACAATCGTTTTTACAATATTTTAATATTGTATATACAATTATTACAATACTGAATGTTGCCCACGGCTCCACCTGTGTGAAGGTTATTTTAGGAAGAAAAGGTATGCAATCCATGGAGGCATCTTAAGCTATTACACCTTTGTATATTTTGCTGTCCCATAGGAAGCGTGCATTTTTCCGTGATAAAAAGTCTATATCGTTTTCTGATCCCTAAACTGCCACTATTAACTGGTGGTAGGATATTCGTATCCCGCCATAGTGGCACACGCAAGAATGTCGCGTTTCAGGATCAGCCAGTGTACATCCGATTTCTGTCGGGGATTTTGAGTTGGGGTACTATGTTTAGCCGTGTTGCGGCCTTCTGAGTACTCCGACACTAGACCCTCGACAGCTTCTTCACCTTCTTGCCCCATGGCGTAGTGTGAAGAAGCTACAAGGCGGCATGATTGTGTTGAGTAGCGAGGGATAGATTGTTTCTCGCTACTTGATACGGCACTGCGCTTACCATCAGATGCTGTGTGGTCAACTTGGCGTGCCAGAATAAAAAAAAACCTATGCAAAAAAGTAGCCTATGTGCTATTCCAGACTATAATCTATCTCTGTGCCGAATTTCAAGCAGATTCGACCAGCCGTTGTAGCGTGATTGAGTAACAAACATCCATTCATCCATCCATCCAAACATTTGCATTTATAAGACACCGAGACCGGTCGGACCGAAGGTCTCTCATAGCTCCTGACACAAGACTTGTACCTCAGTGTGGGGTCAGGACTATGTGACTGTTAGGTGTTATTTATTTATACAACGATAGATACTTATCAATAACAAAAAGCAAATAATTGAAACATCCAGAATTAGGTATATAGGACTACCATCTACTATTTATTTCATAATATTAAATATTGTACCACAAATTACGTAAAACACTACGTTTAATGGAACTCATTTTTTACCTCTACTATAAAGCCTTTATTGATGTACATTTTTTTTTTGTCATAATCTAGTGTGTGTATGCATTTGGGTGGCGCCCTGGATGGTTTAGATTTACAAATCAGCCCGGTAGATGGCACTGCAGTCAGTGTGGCGCTGCTTTTACGGGTAGGACGCTAGTATATTATAATAGTAATGAATTTGTAGAATACAAATTATTTTTGTTATTGTATGCATTCAATATAATTGTATGTAATATTATTATGAATAGTATTACGAGCTGTTCCAAGCAGTTTTTATCGCAATCCAGATCCTTTATTAAAATACTACAATAAAAACTTGATTGTGTTGCGACTGCGATATATGCCAATATCTGTGTATGTTTGTTTTCCACCCAGTGATTGGACCGAAAACGTCAGTTTCAGTGAAATCTAGTCAGTCATAGCAATCACAATAGCGTTTTGCAGCCAGTGAACCGATGTTTGTCGCGTGCCTGCGTTTTATAGGTATAGACTAAATTGGTGTTAGTTATTTAAATTCAAAAGGAAGTCAACTATGGAGAATATGGTTTTGGTGGGTTAATAAGAACTAGTTAATAACTGACTGCCTTGGTGGCGCAGTTGTAATTGCACATGCGTTACGATTCCAGTGCTGAGGTCTCGGGTTCGATCCCCGGGTCGGGTAAAGTGATATTAGGTTTTGTATCTAATAATTCTCAGTATTAGCCCGGAGTGTGAAATCTGTACCCGGTATGGCGATAGCCTAGGTGAAAAGTGGGTGTGCTGGCTGTAATATTAATGCACACGCATGTCAGGATTCACTTAAGGCTTCTCTTTATAATTTATCTGCCAGCATTACCCTCTAAGCTGAACTACGTGGCCATTGAACTGTTTACAATTACTTACTGCCCCATGAACGAACCACGAATATCCTGACTATCACCTAGTCTACTTCACAAAACAACTGAACCAACTGAACTGAACACCGGAGCGCGGAAGGCACTCTGTTTTATATTAAACATTTACTACTCCCACTTTGGTTGTCATTATTAATGCACCCCCAACTAGCCTCCTAAATACCTTCGTTATACCTTCGGTATTTCTAATAACAGGAAATACCCTAATAATAAATAAAATAAAACCAAAATTTGTTTGGTGGTGGTCTTTACTTGACAATCTATTCAAAGTTTTTATAATAAATACGTATACCGAACCGTTTGAAATTCTTGTTCGGTCGCACTTGCGATACCTTCGATATTAAAGTTATATTTTAAAGCTAATTTCCTTTTTAGATAATTATCTTATTTGAAGTCGGGTTTTTGTTTATTAATAATTAACGGTATGCAGCGGCTTTGCTGTGCCCTGGTATTGCAGAAGTCTATGGGCAGCGGTGTCTACTTACCATCAGGTGGCCCGTCTGCTCGTCTGCCTATCGAGGCACTAAAAAAAAATTATACGCATAATATATTATTCCAACTATATTTGAGTTCTTTGAACTTAATTAACTTATATATAACTTAATAATCTAGCTTAATATCGGCAAACGGTCTGTTATTCTGGTACAACTTGTCTTCCGACATCCTCTATTATAGGATGTTTAAATCAATAAGGCATATCTTTGGTGAAATGAATTAAAAGGTATCATGTGAACTCTAAGTAGACCAACTGATAACATAGGCTTGAATTATTATAAAAAATCACATTTCAGTTTCTTGCATACAGTTATTAAAAATTTAAATTTTTAACTAATTATCCACTTAACTTTTAACTGCTTAAAAAATGTTTCATACATGTTTTTGAATATTTAGTGCAATTTGTTACACCAGCAAAAACGATGTATGTCTGCGCGGTACACTGCTTTAAGATTATCATCTTTTGCCTATAATTCCAACACATCATATTTTTATGAGCGTATGTAACATTGAGTTTTGTTTCTCTATTTATACAATGTGTATTTATACAACGGTAGGCAGCGGCTTTGCTGTACCCTGGTATTGCAGAAGTCTATGGGCGGCGGTGACTACTTACCATCAGATGGCCCGTCTGCTCGTCTGCCTATCGAGGCACTAAAAAAAATGTTTTCTTACCTACAGTTAAATAATAACACAAGCCCTGTATTAAATATGGTCCTGGGCCCGGGCCTCCCCTACTAATGAAAGGCCTTAGTCCACCACGCTGATCTAATACGTTGGTACACTTCATATACCTTTGAATTTCTTATGAGAACTCTCAGGAATGCAGGTTTCCTCAGATATTTTCCTTTACTGGTAATGCAAGCGATAATTAAAAATGAATACACACGTATAAATGAATACATATATAAAAAAGTCAGAGGTATATATATGTAGGTAAAAAATTACATTATTTAAATTCATATTATAAGTTAGGAGTTGACACAATATTTGTTATTATTTAAAACAATGAGTTGCATTACCTATAACCTAATATCCGCTCAGGAATTAGAAGAAGTTTAGTTACTTAGTTAGTTTAGAAGTTAACAGCCATTGAAAAACATATGTAGCGGAAGGGGTAATTGTCAAATGACAGAAAGGATACACAATAAGAGCCGTGACGTCACCGCCCGGAATGGCCATTATGTATTATGTAGTCGTGCGAGGGAGACAGTGGGATGTTCCCCCTATGCACGCACTTCTGCTCATACCGATATTTATAATAATAAATACAACCTCATTTTTTAATCAATTTTGATTCTGTTTACGCAGAACTAACTACCTTATTTCCATTGAATTGACACTTTTCAGTCTGTAGAAGCCTAGCTCAAGACCAGTAGAAGAAAACGAGAGAGACATTAACTCAATGGGACACTGTAGACAATCAGACATTTTGTGAAATGCATAATTCTATCCAGTGATAATAAGAGGTACGTAGATAATATTGATTAAATATTATGATGATAATAAAGATATTTTTTTTTCATTACCTCTTGAACGAAGCCAAACTTATTTTTTTATGTAAACTGAAATTGAATTGATATAAAATAACTCTCAACAGTCTCAACGTTTTAACCAACATAATTAATAATAATCATAAATAACACCCAACAGTCACACACATAGCCCCGACCCCACACTAAGATACGAGTCTTGTGTTGTGGGTATTAGGGACTATGAGAGACTTTCGGTCTCACAACACCCAGACCCCGGACACAAATATCTGTCTGTCACACAAACATTTGTCCCGGTGTGGGAATCGAACCCACGGCCTCTCGTTTCACAGCCGGCTACTCACCAACTGCGCCACGGAGGCTGTCAAAATAATTATAGAAATCGGTTCATTAATAGATTTCCATGATATTTAACAGAGTCATTTTTCCAACATACGGACTCAGCATTTTGAACAACTCCCAATTTTCGCCTTTTTCCTTTTCTTCTTCTTGAGAAATTTATACAAGAAATTTTATCGATTAACAAAATAATCTATAGTTGGCGAAGATATCGCACAATACTAGATGTAACTGTAACAAAATTAATCCCCTTTTAAAAGCCATTAAAAAGTACAATTCGTCTGTGTACCAATCGACTGTTTTTTTCATATAATTCTTATTAAACAATATAAACTAAGAAAAAGTTGCTAACTCCTGGAATGAAATACTGCAGATTAAAGTGGTATGGCTTCAGCCCTGTGTCTAGATCCTCAATCTACTTACTAGCCCCGCAACAGTGACAACCTAGCCTTCAGTTTTTGTCTCGTAACTTATTAAAGAAAATTTTCCATTTCCACTTAGAATAAAGCAAAACTTAGCAATTTGTACATTTTGGTGAGACTATAATTATTATAATATTTTTAAAAAATGTTCTATAAACAATATTTTAACTTTATTTGTTAATTGATTACATGAGCATTCCATGTAAAAAAAACTTTTAAATCAGTATTATTTTCGTCCTGATTTCCAGATTACAATATGTCTGACGAGCCAGAATGCCAACTACGAAGGAGACGCTCGTCGGCCAACTCGACTTTGCCGTTAAGTTTAGACATCGGTTATCAAATTGACGAAGGCAATCCATGTGAAGGCACTCCATCTCCAAGCACGTTGAAGAAATTCCCCAAAAGGTCATCATCATCAGCTCTGCTAGAATTTAAAAACAAGCAGCAGTCTTTTGACATACAGGTAATTCCATTGGTTAATTATTTACCGCAGCCATAAACTAATTAGAAGCCTCAAGTGCTTCAATCTCATACCAAGCCTGCCGCATTTTTACCTGATGTGATGATGTGTTAATTGCCAACTTAGTATGATATGATTCATCATATTCTATAATTTTTCCTTCGTCCTGGAGTGAAATTTGGTAGCAAGCAAAAGAATATGAAAATCATCTATTTCAAATATGACGCAGAATGATTAGATTACAAACTTTATATTAATGCCGATACAGCGCGTGACTTATTTAAAAGAATGAATGAGGTTTCTACAATATAAGCTTTATCTTTACACTGCAATAATCAAGATCATGCAATACGCAATAAAAATAAAATAATTAATTTCAACTCAAAGTTAAGTTTTATAATTAATATATAACATAATGTCAAGGATCGATGAATAATTCAGATAATTAATTGTTCATTTATTTTTATTTATAGTTTTTATTTTATAATTATAATATGTTTTAATGTGTTCGATGTTCTGTACCTTCTATGCTTATTATTGTCTATGTCACCGACCGTTTGCTGCTCACAGGTTAAGAGTGACAGATGTTGTGACATTGAAAAATACACGATACTTAAAAAAGCACCGCTCTCATACGAAGGTCCTTACGGGCCAGTTCAATCCTAAGTCCTAAACCAATTGATAGAAAGAAGTAGCGTTATGATTATAAAGTCGAGGGAATGTCTCTTACAATATCGAACTCACTGAAAAAATCTCGATACGGTGATTCAAGTTGATTAAGTATTTCTAACCTGCATTGCGAAATAAATGAAAGTTATAAGAACAACCATAGAACATATTACTAGTTCTTTCTGGTTAAAAATCTGTCAAAGAAACTGAAAATTGCTAGATTAAATAAAGACTTAGACAATGAAGTGATAATTGCGTTTTATACTTTTGTACTTGTGCACTAATGTACAGTAAACCGTATGAAGACAGTTCTCCAACATATTTAATTCTAAATACACGGGAACTGAGTAATTATTTAAAATAAAATAATATTTATAGATTTATTAAAACATGTTATGTACGGGACACTCGGAGAGCGATACAATATATATAATATATATACAACGAATAATATAAAAAAATCAGAAAACCGCAACGTGTGTACGACATGATAGTGGCTAGTTATTGGCATAATACTATTTTAAAAAACTTTATTTTTAATTAACATCAAAATCTGTTACTTCATACTGCTATCTACTCAGAAAGGCCAATTATTCCGTGTCACCAATCCATAAAGTCCGGTTCTGTTCGGTTCGGTTCGGTTAACGGTAGGCAGCGGCTCTGCTGTGCTCTGGCATTGCAGAAGTCTATGGGCGGCGGTGACTACTTACCATCAGGTGGCCCGTCTGCTCGTCTGCCTATCCAGGCACTAAAAAAAAAAAAAAAAATTGAAAAGAAAACCAATAATTAACACCTTTTGTACACATCATAGATATGTTATAGGCAACCGTAATATCATAGCATTATAACACATAGGTACGAAATTTATTAATCTTTGACAAAGTTCTTGCACGGCGTAATGAATTTATAGTGAAATTAGTCGTTGGGTTGATAGGTGGCCTAAAAATGTACTTTCAGTTGAGCGCAAGAACGCTTTCACAGTTATTTGTGAACTCGCGGGGTCAATCATTCATCCAAACGAAGTTTTCAGATAGATCATTTGAGCTGTTTAAAACCTCGTCCGTAATTACGTATCAAGACCACTTACTTACCTTAACAACATAGTGCTCATGAAAATTATCTGTACATTTATTGTCAAAATTTTATATAGGTGCTATACTAAACATCAAAATAAGAGTCAAGGTTAAAACATCGCAACAGCATCGTTATGGGTGGTGAAAACGCATTAACCGTATACGTCAGCGTGATAGTTAAAATTACTTTCCATAGAACCACGCTCAGTGATGAACATTTACATGACTCTTATATGAAATTCGTAATAATCTGATACATTGAAACTAGTATTGAATAGAACTCACCCGCGCTTGCCAATGACTCCATTACCCATGCGTAAGTCAGCGCCAGTGCACTTGGTCAGCTCAGCTTCCCAGATGTTACCACAACGCCTTCCGTTAAGGTGATTGTGATGAATAGTAGCAGCAAAGAGTTCAGTTTCACGCTCGTGGGAGCACAAGCTCCCCGAGCATCCAGGCTGGGGATTTTTACCACCATTGAGATAAAAGTCGGCGTCTCCAATAGGGTTCATAATACCAAGGACACGACCATCGACCTCGACGTAAATTCCAGAGTTTCTATTCAGAGCGTTTGCATTGTTGACAAAACCGGGGCCAGCTGGGTCTAAACCTGTGCAATTAATTATTATATTTAAACATCATAATATTATGAATACTTAAAGTATGTTCAATTTCTATACTTTACAAAAAGAATTAACCGGTACCTACTGGAGTACGTTTAAAGCTTCCATTATAGCGTATCCGCCATTACCCAGTATCAGTCATGGATAAATCGAAAAATGAAGTAGAATAATATATAACTCTAATAATAGACCCGTGAAAATAGACAAGTTTTATCATACTCGACAGCCGAAATAGCTCAATGTGCAGTACTTAGCCAGCCATAACTTTAAACCTAAATATTACGATAGGCAACGGCTTTGCTGTGTCCTGGCATTGCATAAGTCAATGGGCGGCGGTGTCTACTTACCAGGTGGCCCGTCTGCTCGTCTGTCTCCCAAGGCAGTAAAAAAAAAATTGGCGAAATTTGGCAGGCATTTATTTGCAATGAGACACTTTATAAGACTACAAAATAATCCTTTTACTAACCCGTAACACGTCCTGCTCGGCCACTGAGGGTACGTCCAGCAACGCCAGCGATATGAGCACTCTTACTGAACCCGACCAAGTGTAATTGATTCCAGTTACCACCGGCATTGTTGAAAAGCCAAGCCAAGAAGTTGCCAAGATGCTGACCAGCACACCAGCAGTAGCAGTGTTCATATTAGCACTAGCAAGGCTGCTCCAGTCAACGACAATAACGTTACAATCCAGAATAGCAAGAAAGGCATCCCTGATTTGCTGGTTTATTAAACCTAATCCACTGTATCTCCAGCCATGGAGGATCAACTTAGTGGGTCGATTACCGCGGTAGTTTGAATTCTGAATTGTGTTGAGGTTGCCATGTGTGCTGACTTTACGACTATTAGGATTTTGTCTAAAAACCAAACAATAATAGTAATATTATCATGTATACTAGTACTTATAGCAATAGTGTCTTAGGTAAACTAATTATTGGGTTACTTAATATCAAAAATAACAACGTCGCCAATTATTTTATAAATTCCACGTGACAGCATGATTGGGGTAGTACTAATGTCTCATCGTAAAGCGACGTAAAGTGAAAAGATGGTTGTTGCATTTTGTTCGGTCATTGCGATTTGGCAGATCCCAACAATTTCAATTTCACCTCTTGTTCATGATTTTCATTTAAGGTAGACAACGTACCTCCAGTTTCTCTAACGTCTTAATTGTAGTGATAATCACTTACTATCTCTTTATGGTAGATGTTCAACCTACTCATTGACAATAAATAACAGAGGATTTTTGGAGATTCCCAGAGGCATGGATGTAAACTCCAATCACTCATTATATTTTTATGGTCTTTTTCGTCTCCTCCATTCGCACAAGATACATTAAGCATTGCAGTTATTAAGCATTCATATAATTCATAAAAATATTATGATGATTAAAATATTACTCCTACAAAAGTACAGTAATAGGTCAAAGAAAGTTTTTGGGCCTTAAAAGTGAAGTGCACCTATGATTTTAACATTGGTACTGATGTTTTCAGTACCAATGTAAAAATTATAGGCGTAATTTAATAAATAATGTATTCATTTTGGAAAAATATCCGTTTCAAAAGAATTGAAATACTGATGATACTATTAATTGAGATCAGTAGTATTGGCATTATAATGTAAACTATAAATACATGGAAAAAAGCCAGTACTGATTGTCGGCGCCATTCCTGGATGTCAACAGTGTTTCGTCAACAGGTTCTTGAAAGTCTGCAAGTACTGGAGTACCCTCGCCATCCGGAAACCAGATGTATTGGCTCTCACCTGCTACATAGTGGCTGTTATCCCCTGGGATATTGGGGATTGCGTTGCCGGAGCACACTACAACATAAATAAAAATATTATTATTGTTTTTTTATAATCGAATAATATAAATCGATAAGTCAATTCACTAGTAAAATTAAAATGTAGCCATAGTTAAAAATCATACATCTTTTTTAAATTGAGTATTTTTTCACTGCTTCCAAACAAATAATTAATGAAGCTCCAAATCTATTAAAGATAATACATTTTTTTTGAGTGTGGCCAGCGGAATTCTCAGAATGTTCATGAAATCCAACGTCATTTTTATGTTAGCCTATGTTACGTCATACTGTTACGACGTTACGTAAAGGGTTGCAATAGACGTCAATGAATGAATTCTAACGCGAAATCAAAGCGGCAAGCACTAAGAACTTCATTTATTCAGCTTCTCCGAATACAATTAGCATATCGTCAATTATTGTCTTTTATACTTTTGATTCATCCTTATCTATTGAATATGATAACATTTTAGATATTGTTATTGTAATTTTAGTCTTTGGTTTGCAATTTTCAAGTTATATAGATATTAAAACAATACAATAATATCATTAATAATAATTTATGGTTCGGTATCAGGTTGAAGAATGCGAAGAAGAAGAAATAATAATAGACACTGAGGACGAAGAAGGTGAAGATGTTGCTACAGGCATAGAACGAGCCGTCACTCCGACACCATTTCACGACTTCGGCGCGAATGTCGTATACACTGAAGGTAATGTTCTATTTGCTAGCCTCCGCGGCGCAGTGGGCGAGTCTCTGGCTATGAAACGAGAAGCCGTGGGTTCGATTCAAACGCCGAGACAACTGTTGTTGACACAGATATTTGTTTCGAGTCTGGGTGTTGTGGGACCGTAGTCCCTCGTAGTTCTTGACACCTACGATACAGGTTTTACCTAGTGTGAGGTCAGACCTATGTGTGTGACTGTTGGGTATATTTATTATTATTTTATTGTAAAAATAAAATAGCTTAAAGCTCTACTTGCGCTCTATGCATAGATTTATGATGATTATATCCTTTGTTTCTATGTACATATCTCTTTTATTTAATTTTGATCTCAAATTCTGTTGAGATTTATCTCTATCAAATGTCACGCTTAATTATAAAAAACACCATAGGTAGTCTTGACACGTCAGTACTTCGTTTGTGACATTATTTTGTAGTTTTTAATTTCATATCATGCCAATGCTTTTATAAAGGCACCTGCCAATTAAAATCAAGAAAAGGCACTCAACGTTTATTTTATGTTTTTAGGACCTCAGGCTAGTGACTTTTTAAGAGTGAAAGCGATTGAAGCTGATTGCTACACAGATGTATCCGATGCCGACACCGACGAGGAAGAATAATATTTGTAACTTATATACACGCTACATGTAATCGAATAATCATGCTTATTCCGAGTGGCTCGAGAATCAAATAATATATTGTGTAATAAATTGAATACAAAAACCCAAGATGAGCAATTTCATCCAATTTTTTGTTATATATATGACCAATAATCTGGCGAAACAGCTTATAGCTAAAGTGAAGTAAAATCGGATTACATACTTTTAACTTCCAATAAAAAAAAGCACTCCCCACAAGCTGATCACAGTAATGACGCAAGTTTCATTGTTAAAAAATCAAATTTAAATTAGCTTAAACTGGTTTTATAGAAAACCAGCTTTGGCTCGCAGCTCTGCCCGCGTAATAGTCGATGTCTTAGTGCTCGTTCACGTTAACTCACGGGTGCGGTGGCGGGCGCGGTCGTGAAATATCAAACACAAAGCATTATATGCAAGTGTTCACGTACAAAACGCTAGTGCAGTAGAAGTAGCGGGCAAGCTAGCGACTGGCGCGCGGCCATTTCAAACGTATCACATTGTTTTATTTATTAATTTCCTGCACACCAATTCTAATTTTGGTGATCTCCCACATTAAGTAAGAATTTTCGATTAAAAAGGATCTTGGTTGATGTTTACAACGTCTGACAACGCGGTACACTTGCGCAAACGCCTGGCGGCCAATGTGAACACGAGCTCGCCTAGACCACCGCGCCCACGCGTTCTACGTGAACAAGCACTTACTGAAAACTTGCTGTAACCACGTTGAATAATAGTTCAAATACTAAACCTTTAAACCAGCTCACAAAATTTAACTTTTAATGGCTACCTTTATTTTTCGTTCCATTTTATGTAAAAAATCTTGTTGCAGCGTCGTAAAGGAACCAAAAAACATAAAGTTGATTTATTTATGCATAAATTTATTTAGAGACATGTCTTTGACCGATTAATTACTTGATTAAAATATCATGTCAATATTTCAAGTGCAAAATATATTAAATGGTGTAGTTAGTTATTTTAGAGGAACTTTTGAACCCGTTGCTGCAACATTACAAAGCCGGAAATTATAAATAAAAATAAAATCTTTATTACGACTAGTTACATTGAAAGCCGGTATTATCTCTACTGACTACTGATACAATCTACTCACGGTCTCACTACAGACGTGAAAAAAAGATAGTGGGAAAATGGAATAATTGCTAACTACATATTAATAAAATAACTAAAAAAATACAACAAAATTACTGGTGCAGCAAAAGACGTCAGACAAAAATAACAGACTATACTCAATAGCGTTCAAATAACATTCTTTTTTATGCACATAACTACTAACAATAGTCAGAAATAAACTTTTTATTTTTCTAATTCTGATGTTTCTTCTCTCCATTTAACGACAACTCTCTATAACGCCATAAAATGCACAGTCCCTTCAGTGTCGCTATATAGAGTTTACACTGTATTTATACTTGTAATATACATTCTTATATTATTTTACTTTTTTATTCTATTCTCAGACTCTTATAGAGACAACAAATATTGCATTTTACATATATACTAATATTATCAAGAGGAAAGATTTGATTGTTTTTTTGTAATGGATAAACTCAAAAACGGTTAAGTAAACCTATAAAATAAAAAAAAATCACGTATACAGCTACATTTTTAAGGCGAAACGAAGTTCGCATGGACAGCTGTTAAACATAAAGTGTCCGCTTCGTCCATATTAAAAAAAACATGCTAACACGTGATAATTACACGTCTACATTAACTTATCCTGGTAAACTTACCTAGGTCACCGCGCTTGCTGTTCCCAACCGCAAAACATATTATGGACGACTACATAGATTAGGTTCCCGGCCTATTCACCGCACTGTACTTGATGGTAAGCGCAGTGCCGTCCAATTAGAGCAGCGAGTAGCGAAAGACAACACAATTATGCCGACCTGCTGTGTAGCTTCTTCACACAACTCCATCGGCAAAAAAAGTGAAGAAGCGATCGAGGGTCAAGTGTCAGAGTACTCAGAGGGCCGCCAAACGGCGAAACACCGTACCCAAACTCTAGACCCCCGACTATAACCGGATGTACACTGGCTGAACCAGGAACGCGACACATTTGCGTGTGCCACTGTGGCGGGTTTGACAACCTGTACGGTGGTCGCTATCCGGAATATTATGAATATCCTACCACCAGCATGTTACCCAAATGTTTCTAATAATTTTTTAATAGGAGACTCAAGTTGGTCAAGCGATCATTTGTGTCAGGGAATTTTCATCTTGGGTTTTTGTATACCAATATACTGAATGCTTAAAACATAATATTGTGTTAATATAACTATAATTATAAAGATGAAATAAAATATAAATAATAATACTGACAGAATTGTTTGATTAACCAACATTACGTGACTATTTGAGATTTACCTAATTCATTATTATCTATTATAATATATTAATCTGTATATATAAAAGAAGAAACTGACTGACTGACTGACTGATCGATCAACGCACAGCCTAAACGGCTGGGGTTAGAGACTTGAAATTTTTACAGCAGGTACCTTCTATCACGTAGGCATCCACTAAGGAAGGGTTTTTGGAAATACCACCCCTAAAGGGGTAAAATAGAGGATGAAAGTTTGTATGAAAATCCGTCATTTTTAAGTTAAACGCATGAATATTGGTATTTTGTATTGTATACTTTTTCTCCCAAACATGACCTCCACGCGGGCGGAGCCACGAGCAACAGCTAGTATTATATATTATCTAAACAGCTTCACGTATACTATTTCGGTTATAAAACAAATGCAAGGGTGCCTATAAGCTTGCACAGATTCCAACTATGGACCGAACCTAAGGAAGTTTAATATAATAAGCATAGTGACAGCCTTCGTGGTTACAGATCCATCCCCGAACCGAGACAAATATTTGTGTGATCCACTAACATTTGTTTGGTATCGTAGGTAGGACGCATCGTTTTTCAGAGATTACTACGCTCATTTTAGTACTGACCATACACTGTAAATACAATTAGTAATAGTCTACCTGTTTGTCTCAGCTGTAAGGACCCATCTATTTCCTATAATTCCGACATATTCATTTTAACCATTTTATACAACGTGTTATTACAACTATTGTTAAAACTATTGTTTTATGAGCATATGTATGCACCAGTGTTTTATTTATTCATTTATACCTTTTATTGTCTACAATACATGGGATTTTGTAGGCTCGGCTAAATACAGCTGAAAAAAATAAACTCACTCATAAGTGTTAATTGAATAATTTCAATTCCATTAACATTTTCCGTAGTCTATGAAACCTACCTCAAAACAGGAACCATCAACCAGTAGACGACAATCAGGGAGATATTAACTCGATAATGGGGAACAGAAGAACGAAACACAATCATTATCAACAATCAATCATTCTGACTTCGATAATATCAGTATCCTGCGATAATAATAAGTAGATAAATATGATGTAATGACGATATATTTTCTAATTATCTCTTGAAGCTTAAAGTAGTTTTTTATCTGATTTAATTTTCTTCAATACATTTCCTTACAACATAACGAAACTGTAGTTCGTTTGTATGTTTAATCAAAACTTCAACCAAACAAAAAACACTAGTAACTCAAATCGTGGGTTTGCTGTGATTCATTGAGCAGTTCACCATTTAAAAAGAATAGCTTCGTCGACTTGTAGTTTATCAGTATTAAGTGTCCTGATGCAATGTTGAGGTGGAAAGGTACTTGTGGAAAGATCCAAGTGTGGAGTTTGCAAGAGCTGCTGTTTCTTTTGTTATTATAGCAATTACAACGTGAATTTCTTTATATTGCAGTGCCAATCTTTTTGTACACTTCCTCATTTCTGTTGAATTACGTCCGTAATAAGAATACCAGGAATATGAAGGACTTAGGGTGCAGACTCTAAAATGCGATAATTTTTTTGAATCAGATTAATTTCAGGTATGCCTGCAGTTTAAAATCCAGTTATACCATCTTAGGTTGGTAAAATTAAAGGTAGAATGGAATTCGAGAACCTAAGTCATATCCAAGACAGCTTTGGGTAGATTAAACTGATGGAAACTACCGATATTTAGCGGAATAAACAGAACACATATCAGTGAAAATTATAAAAAGAACTATGGAAAGTTCTTTCCAGTTCTTCCCCTATAAAATCAGGGATATAGGAAATAATAATAATACTAGCCCTGTATTAAACATTGTCCCACTGCTGGGCACGGGCCTCCTCTACTAATGAGAGGGGTTAGGCCTTAGCCCACCACGCTGGCCTAATGCGGGTTGGCAGACTTCTCATACCTTCGAAAAATTCTCAGATATGCAGGTTTTCTCACGATGTTTTCCTTCACCGTTAAAGCAAGCGATAATTAACATTTTAATACACACATAACTTTAGAAAAGTCAGAGGTGTATGCCCTTGGGTTTCGAACTTCGACTTCGACTTTCGTCTTGACAGTCCGTACCGCAACCAACTAGGCTATCGCTGCTTATAGGAAATAACTTATTAAAAAAAAAGAATAGATGATGGAAAGACAATTCGGTAAACCGCAGTATCTAGACAACCTGATAAAGTCTGGCTATTTACGCATTGACAATATTAATAAAATGAAACCATATTAAGTTATTCAAATCTTTATTTTAAATTAACAGCAAAATCCCTTATTTCATAGTGTGATCTGATTAGAAAGGCCAGTTATTTAGTGTCAGCAAGCCATAAAGTCCATTTCTGCAAATTGAAAAACAAAAATTACACCTCTGATCATCAGTAACAGCGTATATAATATTTAATCAAGCCTGAATCACTGCCCTTTTTTACATTGGAAATGTGTTTTTATTCATGCAAACTAATTTATATTATATTTGTAAAGATGGGTGGTATAATTTAAGGATTACCCATAATATCACTAGTTAAATCCAATTGGGACATAAGCCTCGTTCAATTCGTCAACTCGCGGGGCCAATCAATCAGCCAAAGTTAGTTATCCAAGTAACGTATATAAAAAAACGAAGCTGCAGAGGTATCCACTGCACTGTTTATAATTATGATCTACCTAAGCAATATAGTCCTCAGAAATATATTTTCATTGATCGTCAAAATGTATACATATAGGACATAGGTACACTAAGCTTTTTAGGAGGAGACCTTTCGCTGCCGGCATTGGTGTCGGTCGTGGTTGACAGTCGGAGGTATTGGCGTGCAGTGACCTACTCCTGTGTGAAGGGTATCTCACAGAGTGCTGGGAGGGATCGGGAATAATCTGAACCCTCCCAGCGCCTGTCGAGACAAAGAAGGCGCCAGGTGGACTACTGACCGTCGTCTCCCATCCTGTGGCTTGACGGCGTTTGGAGAATTTCAACACGTTATCCCCTGCCTCTCGTAAGAGGTGACTTAGAGAGGTCATCAGAGGTCGCGGGCGCACACTGGGGGCTGATGTAGCGCCCATATGGGTCTGCAGAATTTTTATAATTGTCATTGACACACTGACCCCGGGATGGCTAACATTACGGATAGTTGTTGTCGTTGCTGCCATAAACCCTGAGAGTCTCCTCCGGTGCACGGGGCTTATGAACCGTATGAAATGTCCCACACATATAGAAACGGGAGCATCAAATCCATTGATGATAATACTGAATAACACTCACCCGCGTTTGCCAATGACTCCATTTCCCATGCGTAAGTTAGCGCCCGTGCACCTGCTCAGCTCAGCTTCCCAGATGTTAGCACATTGCCTTCCGTTGAGGTGATTGTGGCGAACAGTAGCGGCAAAGAGCTCAGTGGCACGACCGTGGGAGCACGTGCTCACCCAGCATCCAGGCTGGGGGTTCATACCACCATTGGGATAAAAGTCAGCGTCGCCAATTGGGTTCATGATACCAAGGAGACGGCCATCGGTATGAATGCATTCGACGTGTATTCCAGCGTTTCTATTTAGAGCATTTCCGTTGTTAGCCCAGCCGGGACCAGCAGGGTCCAAACCTGTGGAATTAATTATAATAATTAAACATCATAATTGTAGGTATACATCGTTAAGCAAGTAAGTTTATAGCCACTACGGCGTATCCGCGAGGAAGTAATTAAAAAAAATATATTGTTCTAAATTCACTCGTTGTATGATTTAACGAAGATAATTTGTCATAAATAGTTAAAAAAGCTGAAGTGGAAGATGACTGAACAAATAACTTATATGCACACGCGAAATGGGAAAACTTTGTCACACTCGACAAAATCACTATCCGATAGCTCCGAAGAAAATTAGATAATTCATAAGTCCACAAAAAAATATTTTACTTACCCGTAACACGTCCTGGTCGGCCACCGGCAGTACGCCCAGCAACGCCTACCACGTGAGCACCCAAACTGAACCCGACCAAGTGTAATTGATTCCAGTTACCACCGGCGTTGTTGAAGAGCCAAACCAAGAAGTTGCCAAGGTGCTGACCAACTGAAGGAACACCAGCAGCAGCAGTGTTGTAATTTGCATTACCGGCAAGGCGACTCCAATCAACAACAATGACGTTGCAATCCAGAATAGCAAGGAACGCGTCCCGAATTAGCTGGTTCATTTCAGTTGTTCCAGTGTTTCTCCAGCCATGGACGATCACTTTAGTGGGACGATTAGCGCGGAAGTTTGAATTCCAAACTGTGTTGACGTTACCGTGTGTGATGACTTGACGACTATTAGGATTTTGCCTAGAAACAAAACAATACCATACAAATGTGTGTATTAGTACTAATAACACTGTGCTGTGTAAACTAATATTATTTCTTTGGCCTTTTTCATCTCTTCCATTCACACACTTTATTTACCCATGGCATCCATGAACACCGTTAAATTTGTCTTCTTATTTGTCTGCAAATGTTAGTGGTATAATATCCTAAAAGTGCATTTAGCAAGAACCATATCGCGCACCAATTTTTTTTTATTTATTAAATTGAATTGTGTAATATAAATACCTGGAGAAAAGCCAGTACTGATTATCGGCACCGTTCCTGGATGTCAACAGTGTTTCGTCAACAGGTTCTTGCAAGTCTGCAAGTACTGGAGTACCCTCGCCATCCGGAAACCAGATGTATTGGCTCTCACCTTCTACATAGTGGCTGTTATCCCCTGGGATATTGGGGATTGCGTTGCCGGAGCACACTACAACACAAATAGAAATATTAATTTTGTTAGCGATACTTGGGAACTATTGATTGAATGGTTAGATCACTGATAAAATTAATGTTTATAGATAAATATTTATAGTTTTTTATGAAATCAGGAAACACTGTGTTATTTTTATGAGTAAGCCTATTATGACATTATGGAATCGCGTGGAAATAGATGTTAATGAATAAATACTAACACGAAATTAAAGCGGCAAGCACTAAGAACTTCATTTATTCAGCTTTTTAGAATGCAATTGGCATATCGTTAATTATTGTCTTATATACTTTTGATTTGTCCTTATCTATTAAATATGATAAAATTTTAGATAATGTCATTGTGATTTTAGTCCTTATTTGTTGACAATGGTACACTGTTTCTGATTTTCAATTTACAAGTTATATAGATATTAAAACAATACAATAATATCATTAATAATAATTTATGGTTCGGTATCAGGTTGAAGAATGCGAAGAAGAAGAAATAATAATAGACACTGAGGATGAAGAGTGTAAAGATGTTGCTATAGGTATACTCCTACATATGCATGTATGCAGCTAATTATTGAACTAGCATATAAAATACACCATAAGTATACTTCCATGTATTGTATAGGACTTACGAATTAATATATACAATAATTTTGGGATATTATTTTACTAAGTAGTTGCTCGTTTTTTATAGGCACCTGCCACTTAAGATCAAGAAAGAAAACAGTCTGCCTTTAAAGCGTTTATTGCATTATTAGAACCTCAGACTACCGCCCTTTTAAGAGTGAAAGCGATTGAAGCTGATTGCTATACAGATGTATCCGATGCCGACACCGACGAGGAAGAATAATGTATGAAATTTATCTACACGCTAAACGTAACCGAATAATTAAATCATGCTTATTCCAAGTGGCTCGAAATTCGAATAAAATACTGTGTAAAAATTGATTACAAAGTATCTGTGATAAAAAGTTTTTAATTCATAAAAAGTACACAGACTTCAATAAAAAACAAATTATGTGTCCCTATAAAATTTGAAGGTTGCCCTCGATTTTTCTGAGATCCCATCATCAGATCCTGACTTGGTAACCAATGGGACGAAACAATAAATAATAATATATAATATACTAGCTATTGCTCGCGGCTCCGCCTGCGTGGAGGATATATTCGGGAGCAGAAGCAGTTGTCTTCTGCACTGAGGCACCTGTAGCGATTGTCCAGCCTCTCAAGTGTTGTGCCTGAATCATGAGATTGCATCTAAAGAATACCCCATAAGTTTAACCTAGATTAGGGATGATTTTTCAAAAACGTTGAAACACGTATTTCTTTATTTCCTACCAAAAGCCTAATATGAATTCACAGATCCCTAAGTCGAGGGAATTATGGATTTCCCATACAAATTTTGAACTCCTAATTGACCCCTTTCAAGGTTGTTTTTTGAGAAAAAAGATAGCCTATGACCTTCTCCAAGATATTATCTATTCCCTTACCAAATTTCATTACAATCCGTTCAGCCGTTTAGTCGTGAAGTGGTAACAAACAAACAAACAGAGTTACTTTCGCATTTATAGTATTAGTATGGATATATAAAATACCCTTTTAAACAAAGAAAGATTTTTTCGAATCGGTCCAGGCGTCTTCGAGTAATCGGGGAACATACATAAAAAAAGATTCCGACGAATTGACAACCTCCTTCTTTTTATAAAGTCGGTTAAAAACTGCAATGGATATGACTGACAATCACTGGTGGTGAAACAACTGATACAATGAAAATAAGTCAACTAATGGTTTTAGTTTTTAAGTACCTATTTTTAACCTTCCATCAAACAAACATTGCGCTCAATTCACGTCACTTCGCACAGCTGGATCCCCACAGCTGATAACAATAATGACGCAAGTGTAATTATTATAGAATCGAATTTAAATTAGAGCTTAAATTGGATATAGAAAACTAGCCTTAAATCGCTACTCGACCCGCGTAAAAGTCAATTTCTTACTAAAAACGTACATTAAGCTCATTGGAAAATGATCTGGTGCAATCAGGATTAATGTAGTTTTCTATTTGAGAAATGTTTTAAGAATCGAATTAGTAGTTCCTGAGATTACTCCCTCAACTCACTAAAATCAATTTTATAACTGTTCTATGTAAATATTCGAGTAAAGTAATTACATAAACTATCTAAGTAAATAACTTCAGGGTGTTCCACTCGCAATGCGGAATGACCTTAGTGTCCTAGGTATGGATATCCGCTGCGATCTTAATCCAAGGAGTCACATCGAGGGCGTAATATCCGCCACTTCACGCAGGGTCGGAATCCTGAACAGGGTGCGGCGGTTTTTCACGCCTGGTCAGCTCTACCGCTTATATAAAGCGCAGGTGCGGCCGGGAATGGAATACTGCTCGCACCTCTGGGACGGTTCCGCAAGGTACCTTCTCGATGCCTTGGATGGGTTGCAGCGGCGGGCCATCCGCATTGTGAATGATGCAGACGTGAGTAACAGCCTGGAGCCGCTACAGCTGCGTAGGGATATTTCCTCGCTTAGCGTGTTCTACCGTCTGTATCATGGCGAATGCTCTGAAGAATTGTTTGATCTTATCCCATCCTCTCCCTTCCATACCAGAACCACGCTTACTGGATTACGGAGCCACAGCTTCGTGGTATCTACTACCCCGGCCCGAACCAAGAGGTTCGCAAACTCGTATTTTTGCCGCACCATCAAGCTGTGGAACAGTTTGCCAGCTACCGTGCTCCCTCCTTCCTATGATCCTGGGTCCTTTAGGCGTAATGTGAAGAAGCTAAACAGCAGGCCGGCATGATTGTGTTGAGTAGCGGGTGATAGACTGTCTCTCGCTACTTGATACTCTATCTGGACGGCACTGCGCTTACCATCAGGCGCAGTGTGGTCACTTTGCCGCGCCAGAATAAAAAAAAAACGAGCCGTTGCTGCGTGACAAAAGAACAGACCAACAAACATACTTTTGCATTT
Source organism: Laothoe populi (assembly GCA_905220505.1). Classification (NCBI taxonomy): domain Eukaryota; kingdom Metazoa; phylum Arthropoda; class Insecta; order Lepidoptera; family Sphingidae; genus Laothoe; species Laothoe populi. The sequence continues at coordinate 16,562,004 of HG992148.1, forward strand.
ATATGTACCAACGCAATATTAGTATGAATGAGCATGAAAGGCTTAAAGATGATTTATTATGACTTAGTTTATTTAAAAACATGTATGTTAGTGATCAATCACGTGATTTAGGTAAATATCACATAAGTGGTTTCAAGTGCACAATAATATTATTCAATCGTTGAAAGTTATTCTGCTATCTATAAAGACGAAGGATTATTTTCTAAGAGACAAAGGAGTGGTTTTAACCTATAGTAGGTACCTAATAGGTGCAACATACCCTTATCTTTCTATTGCTAACTTGTTGCATGCTAGTTCTACTTCTAGTTTTAAATCTAACATAACATTTTGGGTTCTTCAAGAAGAGAGTTAAAAGGTATACCTTTACAAAAGGGTCGGTAACGCGCATTTGATGCTCCTGATGTTGCAAGCTACCATAGGCTACGATAACCGCTTACCATCGGGCCGATAGCTTGTTTGCTACCATCGTAGTATAAAAAAGTTATGGATAATTATACATTAAAAATAAAGTGGCCAGTTTGTTTATAGATCCATGTGAAAACTACCTAAACGTCTGACTACTGATGTAAGAACAAACTTACCCATAGATTAGTCACTTATTCTGGTTAACTTTTTTTTTATTCTGGCACTGCAATATGATGGTACACCTGATGGTAAGCGCAGTGCCATCCTGTTAGAGTATCTAGTAGCGAGAATTTGAGCCTACCTACCGACTGTGCAATACCAACAAGAGCTTACTTAACCGTGGATTTTTTTGTTAGTTTAGTGGTCTATTGAAACTTTAGATATAACTAACTAAAGCGTGGTTCTGCCACTGATTGTTTGTGGCGTCTCGCGATGTTACATGTGATCACTTAGAAATATAATTATTTTGTTTTTCAACGTAGAGGATAATTGAAAACGCTGATAAAATTATCTTTGCCTATAAATAGCACCTAGACATAAAATTGAGAATGAGAGAGTTCGGCTAATGCCAGTTGAAACGAAACGTACTATAAACCTATTTCTATAATAAATAGTTATAGCTTTTGTAATTTATAATGATGTGCACCATAACTCCACGCACCACTCAATTTAAGCGTTAAGGTTCAAAATTGAATAGCGTGTGTCATATTTCAATTAAGAGAACTCTACTTACACTTGTAATTAATTGATATATAAATTTTTACTGGTTTTACCTTCACTCAGGCCAACTGGAAGACGCTGTAGACTCGGTATAAATAAGGCAGCTCGATCGAGTGTAAAATTATCTCGAGGTAAACCGATGGAATATTACAGGTTGCTGTAGCGTTTTGTAAGATGAAGAATGTAAATGTAGAATTTCGTTATGTAAGTGATGTTTGTCACTGACATTTATATAGGTTGAATTTAATAGTTGAATATGTATTTTTTTATTCGTGGTTTTTTGCATTTTATATTAGGTTAAAAAAACATACACCATACATATAAATAATATTTACAAAAGTTAATATCTACTAGCCACTGTATACGCAGGCAGCTTTACAATCCTGCCACTACACAAAATCTCTATAATTTGAGGTAGAATGACAAGATTAATTAGATAATTCTTTTTATAGTTTGAAAAAGGTATGTGAAAACGAGAAACCATGAAAATCATGAGCGATCACATCGGCGTATGCTTTAGTCATTTTAATAATTAAAAAAAACGAGGACACTTTATCACACATAAGTAAAATTTTACTGTGGGGCTAATATATGAAATAATGTATTCAATAGATAATACGTTGATTAAGAAATAAATAAACACATAGTCCTAACTCTACCCTAAAATACGAGTTTCGTGTCTTTCAGTCTCACAATACCCAGACCCAAATATTTGTAGATCACACAATTTGTCTCGGTGCGGGTATCGATCCTGTCGCCTTTTACAGCTGGCTACTCGCCCACTGCGCCACAGAGGCCGTCAAGTCCAAGCGGTCTACCATCACTTCTTAGAGCAGTATTATTCTAATATTACAATGCGAATTCATGGTACAAAATCGCATTGTAATATTATAACAAGACTGCTTAAGGTATGGTGGTAGGCCGGCAGTACAGGTAATAAATACAAAACTCAAGCTGTATAATGTAATTACACTTACTCCGGCATTGAGATATCTCTTAACCAAAACAATGTAGGTACCCGCACATGTGGTAAAAACATTCATAGTTTTTTTTATTAGAAAATAAAAATAATTTTATGAGTGTTTGTTACTGATCGCATCTACATGATTAAAAATGTTAAACTATTGAAATTATTATTTACTAGCTGTTGCTCGCGGCTCCGCCTGCGTGGAGGTTATATTCGCGAGCAGAAGTATACAATCCAAGGAGTTGTCTTCGGCACTGAGGCACCTGTAGCGATTGTCCAGCCTCTCAGGTGTTGTGCCTGAATCTTGAGATTGCATCTAGAATACACCATAAGTTTAACCTCACTTTGCCCCTTTTAGGGATGATTTTTCAAAAACGTTGAAACACGTATTTATTTATTTCCTACCAAAAGCCTTAATATGAATTTACAGATCCCTAAGTCGAGGAATTATGGATTTCCCATACAAATTTTGAACTCCTATTTGACCCCTTTCAAGGTTGTTTTTTGAGAAAAAAGATAGCCTATGTCCTTCTCCAGGATATAATCTATTCCCTTACCAAATTTCATTACAATCCGTTCAGCCGTTTAGTCGTGAAGAGGTAACAAACAAACAAACAAACAGAGTTACTTTCGCATTTATAGTATTAGTATGGATTATCTGTTTATTCCATAAATATAAATTGTTCAAAAAAAATGTTTGTTGGCAAGTGAAGTACTTTCGAGATTGACAATGATGGTAGTAATGGTTCCAATAAGTACATGTAACTAACTAGCCTAGGTCGATTCGATAATATAGAACTGTCAAAGTCAATAATAAAGTTTTTATTTATTTATCCTGGCCCGACAGTGACAACACACCTGACTTTAAAAGAAATAGAACTAATTTTATGGATTTGCCGCGGTTTATTTTACTTTTTGGGCGATTTTAGATTTCCTCTTTTTTTATACGTTAATCAAAGAAAAGAAACACAAAATTAAACACAAGAGCCAACCTTATTTTCATAGGCTCAGCTCATGTAATATGGAGGGTAAAAAAACACTTGCATACTTTAAAACATTTATTGCACGATTCGATGCTACAGACACTACGCACAAACGATACACTGCAATATTCTTGTATTAAATTCCATATAGTTAATAATATTCCATATAAGATAGTTGACAGTCTAAGTTATATTTTGAAATATTACTAAGCATATATACCTATTGAAATATACATCATTTTAGTATGTACAATAATTATGTTGTAAAAACATAGCATTTTTTTCCTTCCTTAGCTGATAGCTAAGGTTTACGGGATTTTCAACTTTATTTTTTACAACCCTATATAGTCTTAGAGCTATACAGGTATAACTGTATGTGTCTACTTGTATAACTCTAAGACAGGTATACATATACAGGTATACATACGTAGGTAGTATATACAACGATACTTCTCAACACCCACATTCGAATATTTATGTATCACACTAATATTTATCTCAATATGAACATGAACTGAGGCCGTCAGCGCAAAAGTGGCCTAAGCTTGAGACAATGAGTATGAAAATAATTGGGTTTGTACATTCATGAACTTTAAATCAATGTACATAAATGCAATTTTTACAATACCATCTTGTTGTCATCATATTGGCAATTGGCAAACTAGAGATAGGCCGGTTTTGCATTAAATTTTCGCACATTTTAAAACATTTGTAGTACATAGGTCAGATTATGAAAAATTGAGGGTTAGGCCACTTTTGCACTGACAGCCTCAACTCAAGACCTCTCGTTTCGCAAGCATCCGCTGCACCACGGAGGCAAGTTTTTTGGCCGAGACTATGCCTTAGTATGTCAGATTTAGCATTATTTTACTGATGTCTAATTCTTCTTTGTTTTTTAGTGCCTGGATGAGCAGACGGGCCATCTGATGGTTAGTAGACACCGCTGCCATAGACTTCTGCAATTCCAGGGCACGACAAAGCCGCTGCCTACCGGTAAAACTCAAATTTCCAATTCTTAGAAAATCACCAATATTATAATTATACCGAATGCTATTCGATATAATAGAAATGTTGTTGAAGCTTGTGATAAAACTCATACAATTAAAATAATGTTGAAAAAATCATGATATTTCGACATCATAGTTTTTTTTTCAATTTATTTGTGTAACATTCTCCTGAATGGTCAGCACACCTGACATCATAGTTAATATACTTGCAAACTAATTCATAGTACTATAAATGTTTTATCGAACAGACGAAAGATCACAATTACATAATGTACCTTAAAATTACACCAATTTGATGATAGGAAAGTGTCTATGAACTGAAAAATCGAATTCGGGCGGAGTGGTCGACTCCTTCTTGTGGCCACCAGCTAGTAATTTTAACACGACAAAATTTGTTTTGGCTACTTTCAGAAGGTCTGTAATCTGTAATAAATAAAAATATTAAAATTTTAACATCATAAAACACTTTAGACAACCTCAAAACTTTAAATATTGATCCGCTCATATTCACACTATTACAAAAGGGTATTGGTGAAGCATAAAATTAAAAATAAATAGACCAAACAGTCACACACATAGTTCCGAGCTCACACTAGGTCAAACATGTGTATTATGAACTACGAGGGACTACGGTCCCACAACACCCAGACCCAAAACGAATAACTATATGTCATCATCAACTGTCTCGGTGCGGGAATCGAACCTAGGGCCTCTCGTTTCACAGCTACTCGCCCGCTGCGCCACGGAGGCTGTTAACCCCAACATAACCCATCTCATTAGTAGAGGAGGTCCTTGCCCAGCAGTGGGACAGTGCACACATAGCTAATATTATAATTATTATACATATATATGCGTGAACATTGTGATAGGTTGAACATTATAATTCTCTGTGATTCCCACACTAACAAGCATGTATCGTATGTTATTATATCATTGATAATAATTAATTCATTAATGTCGGATTAGATACGGTACATTTTGGTATTACGAAATATTTTTCCATATGATCATATCTTCGAATATAATCTGACAACTGATTACGTTCAACAAAACACGTTCATAAGCAGTCATGCCTATAATCCTCGAAAGGGTAGACAGCGATGTAACCAGTGCTCGCACTTTCACCAAACTTATTAAAGTCTCATGATGTGATATGACCGCTTTTTTATCCTGGCACGGCACAGTCACCACACTGCACCTGATAGTAAGCGCAGTGCCGTCCAATTAGAGTATCAAGTAGCGAGAGACTCAATCCCCCGCTACTCAACACAATCATGCCGCCCTTCTTCACACTACGCCATAGGCAAGAAGGTGAAGAAGCAGTCGAAGGTCTAGTGTCAGAGAACTAGAAGGCCGCAAAACAGCTTATTGCCATACCGGACACTTACCATCAGGATTAGTGTAGTCACTGCCGAGCCAGAATGGAAACAAAATTGCAATAGAATGTTAATTGTTGTTACCTCTTGATCAGGCGTCGTTATGGTTTCCAACAAGGTTCGCGCCTGCTGGAAGTGCTTACACCCGCCGAGATACAGTATTGCCGGATTCTCGTACCTATAACAAAATATACATTCACTGAGTGGATAGCAAGGGTCCAACAAATGGTTGAGGCGGTTCCGGCAGCAATTCTAGCCCGCCTTAGAATACCCCGGGATCGTTCCGTAAGCGCCGAAGAAGGCCAACGCGGGGTTTTAGCTGGTAGTGTCGGGTGGGTTGTATATAGGGGTTAAGGACTCGGCCCAGCGGCAGCACGGATAGCCATCATCAGTGCGAGGGGGATGCTGGGTCGTAAGACCGGCTAGTCCAGCATAACCGGTTTATTCTTATTCCGCTTCCCCCCTGAGCGGGCGGAAGAAATAAAACGCTTTCCCCGCAAAAAAAATGGGTCCAACAAATGGTAGATCATATGATGGTATGATAATGATGTGACAAGGAAGGAAGTGTCAAATCCAGTTGATCCAATTCGAGTAACGATCAATTTCAAATAAATTATCTCAATCCGACACTACAGATCATTCCGAAATATGAACCAGTAAGAATCAAGTTTAAATGCCACGTCCCCTAATTATATAGTTTATTTGGTTTATTTCCTGGTTCAATCGGAAAATGCAGATTGATATTGCTTTCTGAAATTGGCCATTAGTGTATAGCCTAATAAAAAATTATTTTACATAAGAATTAATTTCGATAAATAATTGATCTTTGCAGCGATAATAGATTAACGAAATAAATGAAGTAATCATGGAATTTATACGAAATCGTGCACATATCAATATTGATCGCTTGTGGCCTGTGGGTGGGCAGTGGGCGTATAAAAATAGTTTATCAAAGGAGATAGCTTGTTAACTAATCTCTCATTATGTAAGGTCGTGTATGTAACATGTGTTGCTGGTGGTAGGATATTCATATCCGCCCGGATAGCGACCACCATACACAGGGTGTAAACCCCCCATAGTGGTGCCACTATGGGGGGTTTATCCCGGAACGCGACACACTTGCGTGTGCACGCAAGTGTGTCGCGTTCCGGGATCAGCCAGTCCGGATTTTGTTGGGGGTCTAGAGTTGGGGTACGATGTTTGGCCGTTTTGCGGCCTTCTGAGTACTCTGACACAAGACCCTCGACCGCTTCTTCATCTTCTTGCCCATGGCGTAGTGTGTAGAAGCAGGCCGCGGCATGATTGTGTTGAGTAGCGAGGGATAGTTTGTCTCTCGCTTCTCGATACTCTAATTGGACGGCACTGCGCTTACCATCAGGTGCAGTATGGTCACTTTGCCGTGCCAGGATAAAAAAATAGCCCTTAAAAGATTGCCTTGGCTTCTGAACCAGAGGGGAAACCACTGCACTAATTTCCCATATGTAGTAAATCATATATGGTGACGATTCTCATTAATGAGGGATCGACAAAAAATGTAAATATATTCACTTTAATGTAGTCAATTTCCCATTTTATCTATACAAGAATAATAAAAAACTACATATTATCTTCCAATCAGGTATCTGTTATACTAATTTTCATGTCACATAACATGGTGATTTACTATTAGTTGGATTTTTTATAAAGAAAAAAAGTCATTTATAAGTTGAAGTATACTGCATATACTTTTGTAAGTTCGAATCACTTTGGAACACAAAGCCGTGGGTGATTGATACCTTAGAAATATCTTGAGGTTATAGCCTCCGTGGCCCAGCGGGCGAGTAGCCGGCTGTGAATCGAGAGGCCGCGGGTTCGATTCCCGCACCGAGACAAATGTTTGTGTGACAGACAAATATTTGCTTCTGGTCTGGGTATTGTGGGACCGTAGTCCCTCGTAGTTCTTTATACCCACGATACCGATTTGACCTAGCTTGGGGTCAGGACTATGTTTGTGACTGTTGGGTAATTTTTTTTATTTATATAATATTAAACGTCATAAAACAAATTTTACAGGAAAGGCGAAAATTTGCGTAAAATTTTGAACAATATTAGACACATTGTTTAAAAGTTATTTCAATTATTTAATCATTTGGATGGATTTAATGTTTTGTAGCAAGTTGGTTTTGCGATATCATATATATATATATATATATATATATATATATATATATATACTAATATTATAAATGCGAATATTTGGATGGATGGATGTTTGTTTCTCAATCACGCTACAGCGGCTGGACGGATCTAGTTGAAATTTGGCACATAGATAGAATATAGTCCGGAAAAGCACATAGGCTTTTTACCCCGGAAAAATGTACAGTTCCCGTGGGATAGTTTAGTTTTTCACAGAGCCAGGTATCGACATGATTTTTTGCATACCTAGTGGCAGTTTAGGGATCAGAAAATGACATAGGCTACTTTTTATCCCGGAAAATGCACGCTTCCTATGGGATAGCAAAATATAGATAGGTGTAATAGCTTAAGATGCCTCCATGGATTGTATACATTTTCTTCCAAAAAATTTATGTGAAATATTGAATATAAATACAATATCTTCTAAAAAAAATGAGTTACTATTGCATACTAAAGTACAGATATACTTACTGCAGAGGCTGTGTCATCTCGCAGAACTCGTGGTAGTGCACCAGCGGTGGAGCGAACACCGACAGAGGTGAGAACCGATGCTTGTAGCGGACCGCCTCGTTGTCAAACTCCGATTGTGGCATGCGGATCTTGCCTTGCAATTTAAACGCCACTAAAGCCTGTGAACATTGGATGATGTATATGCCGGATCGTGATGAATACGGACACTGAATTGAACTTGCTAATAACTTTATTTATTGTAAACTGTGGGTACCGTCATTTGTTTTGCTATTTTGAAGGTAGTTTAGAGTTGTTTATCGAGTGATCTCACTCACACTCTTCACCCCACTCAGTTGGTAATAATCGCCAATCTACCCACAGATAATTATGGAATACCCTCGACATATCTAATAAATAAGTCGTACCCTCACAATCTACCCACAGATATTTACAAAACACCTAACGGTAACGGTAGGCAGCGGCTTTGCTGTGCCCTGGTATTGCAGAAGTCTATGGGCGGCGGTGACTACTTACCATCAGGTGGCCCGTCTGCTCGTCTGCCTATCGAGGCACTAAAAAAAAAAAAAAAACCTAACAACAAATTTATCTCTAACTGAAGTATAACTTGAAAAAATCCTGTCAACTACCCTATTATAGCTGTGATCGTAATTAGTGATGGTAGTGTAGGTACTCGTATGTATTGTATAAGCGTACCTTGTAGAACCCTCCGCACATGTTCTGCATGACCTGGCACATGAGTCCCTCGCGTGCGTGCGGGCGCGCCCGTCTCCGCTGCTGTCTCCGCGCGCCGCCGCGCCTACCGCCCCCCTGCCCCGGCCCCTGCCCCTGCCCCGGCCCCTCCCCGCGCCTGCCCCACTCGCCCGCCAGACCCTCCGCGCGGCCCAGCGCAGACACCAGCCACCCGTACAGGAACTCGTACAGGTACCTACAACATGTTACAACACAACACTAACTGTTAACACATGTCACACACTTACACTTACCTACCATATAAATACATCACGAGCTGTTACTAGACCTCACATACATATATAACACGTAATATATCACCTCATTGACGTATCATATCTTAGTGTGGGGTCGGGGTTATGTGTGTGACTAGGGTCAGGTATCATTCCCTGTGTGAATGTGGTTTGAAGGAAGACAGTGTTGATCATTTATTCATCAACTGTCGTAAATTACGTTTTTCCCTTTTCTTCCCTGTTCTGTCCCTCGCGCCACTAACTTTAAATGTATCCTCTCTCTAGTTGACTTGTTTTACGTTTAAGTAAATTTATCGATATCAATAAAATCAAATTATAGCCCCTTTTTATAGATAAAATTCAACTCCAGTGTATCGTATAGAAAATTCTCATAAACCTTATTTATTACGTCTAACACAGGCCAATTTCCTGCGTATGTTTTCACCCTTTACTTGACATTGGCGGAATAGCACCTTTTTAAGCTGGTCGCCATTAACTTAAAAGAAGAAGCAGAATATGTGCGACTTGGCTTTATTGAAACCCTTACAAATACCTGACATACGGGCCATCCGCATTGTGAATGATGCAGACGTAACAGCCAGGAGCCGCTACAGCTGCGAAGGGATATTTCCTCGCTTAGCGTGTTCTACCATCTATATTATGGCGAATTCTCTGAGGAATTGTTTGATCTTGTCCCATCCTCTCCCTTCCATACCAGAACTACGCGTACTGGCTTACGGAGCCACAGCTTCGTGGTGTCTACTACCCCGGCCCGAACCAAGAGGTTCGCAAACTCGTATTTTGCCGCACCATCAAGCTGTGGAACAGTTTGCCAGCTACCGTGTTCCCTCCTTCCTATAATCCTGGGTCCTTTAGGCGTAGTGTGAAGAAGCTAAACAGCAGGCCGGCATGACTGTGTTGAGTAGCGAGGGGTAGATTGTCTCTCGCTACTTGATACTATAACTTGACGGCACTTCACTTACCATCAGGTGCAGTGTGGTTGATTTATCGTGCCAGAATAAAAAAAACATAATATGTGACATCCAGGTGGGGCATTTCACGTGAAGCGGACAACGAAAAAAAAGTGAGGTTCTGAAATTCGTTCATATTAGACATACTTATACTTCTAGGTCATATGAACGTGTACACATAATATTTTTTTTATTTTAGGTTTAGTTGTTAAGATATGGGATTCTAAAGATTTCATCTGATTGCGGGAAGGGTTTTTTGGAATTTTATTTTCATATTGAAGTAAATTATAATAAAATAATAAATGCAGTAGTTTTTATAGAAAACTTACTGTTCTTTTTGATTTTGGACTCGGATTCTAAATTTGAATTTTTTTTCTAGTTATAAACCGGAAGTAAATATTTCAATCGTTTTTTTTAATAACTTGGACCGTTTTAATTTTATTTATTTTTCTGCAAAATAAAGCTATATGTTTATAAATTGTGCCATAAAAATTGCAGAATGGGTTTGGAATTAGTTTAGGAAATAAATCAATTTGAGTACGTACATGTCACACTGGACGCTTGCTCAAGTTAGCTGGTTTTTACAAAAAATGGCATACTTCATAGTAAAACTGCTGCGACGTCACGTGTTTATGCATAAAGACAAATATTCTGAACCAGTTTTACACTTTATACCCATAAATTATTAATAATGATTTACATATAAACGAAAAAAAACTGTCTCAATAGAAAAATATTAAATTTTTTATTTTTTCCATATTTATTATGCCAATCAACACTAGTCCGTTTTATAACCATGTCTCCTGTAGATCTAACAAAACCGTGGTACGGTTTTCTTCCTGGAATAGATTTTTTGTTTAAGATAAATTAAAAAAATATAATTTACAATGTTTTTCTTTTGATACAAAATTGTTTCATTTAGTTGTAAATCATTTTTAATGATACAGATTAACTGGTAATACAACGTACATACTGTTAGAGTGTTCTTGGTACTCGATTGTCATTCTAATTTTGTAAAAATTATCTACTAAAAGCAATAAGTGTGGACACTCGCTCTGCAAGTAGTAAAAATTTACAAACGAGCCGGTCACACAGCACGAGTTGTTAATTATTAATGTTTTCGTGCAAGATCTCCGTATACAAACTTGTTGGAGAAGTTTTCCCTTACATCACTTAAGGCGAGAAGAATGTTCTTGGATCAAATGATGTTGTACAACATCTATCAAAACAAATTTGATTGTATTAGCCTTAATAACGAGATATCCTACGCAGTTTCTTCATAAGCGCCACGTACATGTAACAAATATTATCGTAACTTAATTTTTCCAAAATTCTGTCGAACTAATGCCGGTGAACGTGCACCTTTAGGTCGGCTGATGAGATCGTACAATGATTATTTTACCGAACTTGATTTATTCGTACTACCACCTCGAAAGTACAAAAAACTAGTTACAGCGATATCCACTGAGCTAGATTAACTGAGTTGTATTAAAAGTAGTCTTTCGTGAGTATTATTGTAAAAAATAATGAAAAATGGAATAATATAAATATATACATATTACTAAAAAAGTTAAAATTAGCCTATAATTGTTTTTTCGTTTTGATTGCATTGAGTTTTTTCTTTGTATATTGTATAGTTAATTTGGGGACAATGGTGTGGGTAGTATAATAATGTATAAATATGTAATAACACTTTTAGTTAAGATATATTGTACTGCTGTTTGTTGTTCCAAATAAAGAGAAAAAAAAGAGTTACAGACCCCCTTCCCCCTCCCCGCAGTTGCACCGACGTGTCGGTTCCAGTCGTGCGCGCGCGCCGGTCATTCATAACTTGTTTATTATTTCCGAATTCCGAAGATTTTTTCTCCAACCACGATTACAAACATCAGTAACTATTCCAGGGACAGAACCGTACCACGGTTTTGTTAGATCTACAGGAGACATGGTTATAAAACGGACTAGTGTTGATTGGCATAATAAATTTGGAAAAAATAAAATTTTTAATATTTTTCTTTTGAGACAGTTTTTTTTTCATTTATTTGTAAATAATTATTAATAATTTATGGGTATCAAGTGTAAAACTAGTTCAGAATATTTGTGTTTATGCATAAACACGTGACGTCGCGGCAGTTTTACTATGAAGTATGCCATTTTTTGTAAAAACCAGCTAACTTGAGCAAGCGTCCAGTGTGACATGTACGTACTCAAATTGATTTATTTCCTAAACTAATTCCAAACCCATTCTGCAATTTTTATGGCACAATTTATAAACATATATGTAGCTTTATTTTGCAGAAAAATAAATAAAATTAAAACGGTCCAAGTTATTAAAAAAAACGATTGAAATATTTACTTCCGGTTTATAACTAGAAAAAAAATTCAAATTTAGAATCCGAGTCCAAAATCAAAAAGAACAGTAAGTTTTCTATAAAAACTACTGCATTTATTATTTTATTATAATTTACTTCAATATGAAAATAAAATTCCAAAAAACCCTTCCCGCAATCAGATGAAATCTTTAGAATCCCATATCTTAACAACTAAACCTAAAATAAAAAAAATATTATGTGTACACGTTCATATGACCTAGAAGTATAAGTATGTCTAATATGAACGAATTTCAGAACCTCACTTTTTTTTCGTTGTCCGCTTCACGTGAAATGCCCCAGGTGTTACTAGAATTCATAATACCTATCAATGTAACTATTGATACTTGCCAAATAAATAAATAAAATCCAATCACATGAAATTATTTATTTAATAAATTAAGCCACTAGAGGTAATTCTCACAGGTCAGGATTATATTCAAATCTACCAATGCTTTATGGCAAATTTCAATAAGCAATCTCAATCCGCATTTGCAGATCGGACCAGGAAATAGACCAATTAAACTATATCATTCGTAGGCGTGGCATTCATACTGGCTCATTTTTCGAAACGATCTGTAGTTTAGAATTAGGATCGTTTATTGAAATTGGCCGTTTGTAATAACCACTGGTCTGAAAAAAAAACAGTCACAGATAGTCCTGACCCCACTAAGATACTAGTCTCATGTCGATGGTATCAGGAACTAGACAAACATTGAGCCTCAAAACACCCATACCCAAAACATATTTGTCATACAAACATTTGTTTTGATACGGGGATCGAACCCGCGACCTCTCGCGTCACAGCCTTATTTATCTACCATGGAGCTAGTCATCACCAGCTATTATTTGAACGTATATAGATATTACATCGCCAGGTATCGTATTATGATCTCACCAAAACCATGTGATTTCAAATAAAAATTTATTGCCGTAACTAATTAATATGGTTTTGTTTTCAAGATTTGTCGGATAAGCATTTATGTATGGAAGTAAAAAAATACAATACTCAATTAAGTCATTAAACTATGGGTTTTGCCATTCCAGATACTTATAGGTAATTAAACAGTAATAATTCTACCAAATTATCACCAATAAATAAAACTACAAGGCATAACATCATACGGTAATCCCGCTCACCAGATTTAGATATATAGGGCCTTACTATGACATTATAATCACATCTGCCCGGATAGCGACCACCGTACACAGGGTGTAAGACCCGCCATAATGGCACAGTGTGTCATGTTCCGGAATCAGCCAGTGTACATCCGATTTTTATCGGGGGTATTGAGTTGGGGTACGTTGTTTGGCCGTTCTGCGGCCTTCTGAATACTCTGACACTAAACCCTCGACCTTCTTGCCCATGAAGTAGTGTGAGGAAGCAAGCCGGCGTGATAGTGTTGAGTAGCGTGGGATTAATTGTCTCTCGATACTCGATACTCTAATTGGACGACAGGCGCTTACCATCAGGTGCAGTGTGGTCACTTTGCCGTGCCAGCATAAAAAAAATTACAACACTATTTGGGCTTATTATTAAACGATGACTTACGTTAAACCAGGTTTTTATACCAATTACTTGCTATATATATATGCAACTCATAGTCGCTTGTTGACTTAGTCCAAGATTAAAGGTTTATGATAATTTTACGCGTGTACATACATACATACATACATATACATATACACTCACGCCTGTAATCCCCGAAAGGGTAGGCAGAGGTGTAACAAGTACGTCCACTTTTCGCCAAATTTCCGTCCCATAATGTGATAGGGGCTGAGCCTATCGCCATACCGGGCACAGGTTCCAGACTCCGGGCTAATACTGAGAATTTCTAGATAGAAAAACCATTACCCGACCCGGGGATCGAACCCGAGACCTCAGCACAGCAGTCGTAACGCATGCGCAATTACAACTGCGCCACCGAGGCAGTCGCAGGCAGTTACTCATGTACATATTCATTATTAATTATTTGGGCTCAGATCTCAATCTAGACTTACTAGCTCTGTGCATTTTGTATGTCATTTGATTGTATTCTGTATTGTGTCAGTGTAAAAAAATAATACTCAGAAAGTGTTTTTTTTAACTAGAACAGTATTGAAAAATTCATGAAAGACAAATATCATGTACTCATTTTTGATGAAACAATTTGACTTAATCAAATTTTAAATCATGCCCAATTTTCCTATGACAATGAATCACATTCAAGAGTTCATTACCATCTTACTGGCATATTATATGTATGCTCTTAATACATAAAAACAACATGAAATCATATTTTGTAGATTACAATATTTATTAATTTTAAATATTTTAATCTACAAAATAGTAACGAAATTACTCTTATACGACAATAGATACCGCTTCCTAAAATCGTCTAAGCGCGTAATCCATTATTAACAATACAACAAATTAGATAATTATACTGACAACAGATGGCACTGATCATTTTTCATAATTTTATTCAAAACCTTAAATTTTAAAACATTTGTCTATTTTTCGTTAATAGCGGTAAATATAAACTTTATAATAGTTTATGGATTAGTAAATTTTATGATAAATAAATAAATAACACACACATAGCCATCTCACACTAAGATAAGATTGTTGTGTTGTGGGTATCAGGGACTAAGAGAGACTTTCGGTCTCACATAACCCAGACCCCGGACACAAATATATGTCTGTCACACAAACATTAGTCCCGGTGTGGGAATCGAACCAACGGCCTCTCGTTTCACAGCCGACTACTGGCCTACTACGCCACGGAGGCTGTCCGATGAAGAAATGAAATTATGGCATTCCGAAACAAATAATATATATATATACTGACCAGCCCGCATTAGGCCAGTGTGGTGGACTAAGGCCTAATCCCTCTCATTAGTAGAGGAGGCCCGTGCCCAGCAGTGGGATAATATTTAATAAAGGACTAGTATTATTATATACACTGACCAGAATATATAATGATACTCGTGCACGGCGTACAGCTCGAGTTCCAGCCCGGACAGTAAGTACGCGATCATGAGCCGCAGCACGTGGTACAGCACCCACGTACTGAAGCATGCGCGCGCGCCCGCACCCCCCGCACCACCCGCACCCACCGCGCCGCTCACTACCGCGTCCACGCTCTCCGCCTGGTACGATACAATCAGATAGATTTAACGGTAGGCAGCGGCTTTGCAGAAGTCTATGGGCGGCGGTGCTACTTAACATCAGGTGGTCCGTCTGCTCGTCTGACTATCAAGGCACTAAAAAAAATGATAGGGGTGGCAGTTTATACATACATATACAAGCCTGTAATCCCCGAAGAGGTAGGCAGAGGTGTAACCAGTACACCCAACGGCAATGGGTGGCAGTTTATAATCAAAAATAGACGTGGTTGCTAATCAAAAAAACCTTGTTGATAACGATGAGTGTATGATGATGGCCAATTGCCGAAAACTTGAATCGAATGCCAGTAACGCGCTGTACCGATTGCGAATAATCTATTATCACCGACAACGATCGATCTGCCTTTGCCAAATGTAGCATTTTAAATGTTATAATGTTCATTATTTTTTCGGATATAATAATTTATTCATAACAAAAAATTGTATCTTAATATAAATAATTCTTCTGTATGTTTGCCACCTAACTCCTCCCTAAACGGACCCATTTGGACGAAATTTTGTTTGTATATTTCAATGGGTTCCTAGATGGTTAGAAAACACAATCGGACCCGATAGGTGGCGCTGCTATTCCGGCTTCTTAACACGAACGATGCTATCGAACTTTATTATAACAACATCTATGTTTATAATAAGCACATATAATCATAACTGGTTGCCCAACATCGTTGCCAAAAACAACGATGTTGACAACAGATAACGTTATAAAATAACAATGCCATGGATGAAAAAATGGGTGCGTGTGAGAAGTTATACTTCTTTGGCATCATTAAAAAATAGTTTTTAATTGCATGCAAATATTAATATAATAATATTTTAATTTATATCAATAAATAATACATACGGATAGTTAACCTCAATTATATTGGAGCACTTGAAAAAGTATATAAGCACATTTTTTTCACTAATATTTACGAATAGTAAATAATATTCAATTGAATATTATTTACTATTCGTAAATTCGTAATTCAGTAGTGATTTAAATTTAAATCACTACTGAATATAAATTATAGATAACTATAAGTAACTCAGAGGTTCTATTTCTATTTTGTTGGTAGCTATTTTTCGAGACTTAATGAGTGGTTGAGCGGGCAGCTTCGGAGTGTTACTTTTGTGTCACGGTACGCGCGCGCATCTTAAAATTTCATTCTCATCATTTTTTCATAACGCGCCTAAAGAAGTATAGCTTCAAAAAATAACAAACACGCCCATGTCTATAAACTTACCTCCTCCTGCAGCGCTGCGAACTCGTCAAGTAACAGCGCGAGCTTGTCCCGCTGACGGGCGCGGTTGTGCCCGCACACCTGCACCAACACCGCGAATGGACGCACGCACCGCGCCAAAAAGTTCTCCACGAATTCACGCGCCTAAGGCAAAATGAACTTTAAGTAGTTGTGATATAGCACAGATTTGCTTACAATGAAATTTGTTAATTACAGTAACTTTGTTGATTGACAAGGATATAAAAATTCGCGAGTCCGGTAAACCATATTACTTATGAACTATAAAAAATATGTAAGTTTTGCTAACGATAGGCAACGGCTTTGTTGTGCCCTGGCATTGCAGAAGTCTATAGGCGGCAGTGACTACTTACCATCAGGTGGCCCGTCTGCTCATCTGCCTATCGAGGCACTAAAAAAAAAACAAAAAAAAATACAGTACATAGTTTTATTAAATCTAGATTTATTAATTTTTGTTGTATTAAAAGTATAGCACTAATTTTGTTAGAACTACCTGTGGCGTAGAGATGGCAGGCGACCTAGCCAGCGCAGGTGGGTTTACAAAGGTCTTGAGCGACTCTCGCAGTATCTCTGCGAAGGCGTGTGGCGCGTGTGACGTGTGTGACGCGTGTGACACGTGTGACGTGTGTGACACGTGTGGCGCATGTGACGCCTGCGCCAGGGACGCCGTGCTGGCGGGCGACGGACTCAAGTACAGCAGCTGTAGTGCAGACCGCGACAGGATGCACGCCCGCGACCGACTGAACTCCATGAAGAAATCCTAGACAAAATGTCGCAAGTTAAAGTCGAATCCATAGTCTCTATCACGTGCCAAATATTCCCTCATTTACTTCGATATTTCGCTAATCCTAATTAAAAAAATTATAATGTGTTGATTTTTCTTTGTTAAGAAGGTGTTAATTTATGTAGCTAGAAAGAATGTAATAATAATACTGGCCCTGTATTATACATTGTCCCACTGCTGGGCACGGGCCTCCTCTACTAATGAGAGGGGTTAGGCCTTAGTCCACCACGCTGGCCTAATGCGGGTTGGCAGACTTCTCATACCTTCGAAAAACTCTCAGATATGCAGGTTTCCTCACGATGTTTTCCTTCACCGTTAAAGCAAGCGATAATTAACATTTTAATACACACATAACTTTAGAAAAGTCAGAGGTGTATGCCACTTGGGTTTCGAACGACTTTCGTCTTGACAGTCCGTACCGCAACCAACTAGGCTATCGCTGCTGTATAGAAAGAATGTATTAATTTAAATTCAAATATCATGGAACTATCCAATTACTTTAATCAAATGGATAATGGACGTATACAGTATACGTAGAAATTAATTTCGAAGAATACGTTACGTAGAAATTTATTTCTGCGTAACGTATTCTTCGTATTTCTACGTACGTACAAATTATTAATAATTTGTACTAAAACAACTCACCAATGCAGTATGAAAGTTGGTACAAGACGTAATCTTCCAAGCGTGCCTCAACCTCGCTATCAGTTCGTCGAAATACTGCAGTGCCTCATTCCTTGGCTTGATGCGCGTGTACCGAGGGAACGTGGGTGGCAGAAGGCGTTGGTTGATCATCGGCTCGAAACCCATCGGGTTAGGAGCATCGGCTAAGATAGAAAAAAAAATTGTGTTTTGCCAGGTTGGATTAATGTTATTTTACTTTTTTAATCATTTCTATAGTATATACTGTCCATCTGTCCGTTAGAAATGGTAGGTAGAGCCAAGCTATAGAAGGATTAGTAAACAGATGCCAGCATGAAGTGGGCCACCTAATAGTAAGTCATCTCCTCAATAAACACAGTACAACAGAAAGGTCATGGATGTGTCTTGCTCCGGTCTTGAAGGAAAGGAAGGGGGTAATACAGTCAACGACAAAAGTTGCTTAACACAGACAATATTCCATATAGTGAACACTTTACGCATCAAAAGTCGCCGATCAACTCTCGCAAAATAAACCGGTTAGCACCTAAGTTACAAATGTTGGTGAACGTCATACAAAACAAAATTTACTGAACACCCTCGTAATAGCAAATTCGGTGTACTTTCATAAAATGTGAATTCCTATTTCTTGTTCACGAACTTTTGTTATGTAGAGCTCTTCATGACATTTCATTGCATTGCACACAAATTTTAATAGACGATAATATAACTTATGTCGATAACTGCACGCAACAGCTCATTTCAATTCACGTGTATTTACTGTGAGCCAGTGGTGGTACAGTGAGCATCAATAAAACCCTTACTATTATTATTATTTAGATTATTATTACTACCTATTCATAAAGTAAACATATCTGCATAGTTTGAATACTACCACTTTTAAGTCAAGATATAATATTTGTTATTTTTTCTATTTATGACACCATCAACTGACTAAAATTTAGGCGACAGCCTCCGTGGCGTAACGGCCGGCTGTGAAACGAGAGGCCATGGGTTCGATTCCCACACCAAGCAAAACTTGTTGACACACAGATATTTGTTTCGGGTCTGGGTGTTGTGGGACCGTAGTCTTTCATAGTTCTTGATATCCACAATACAGGTTTTACCTAGTGTAAAACTATGTGTGTGACTGTTGGGTGTATTTATTATTAATATTATTATTTATGAAATAACCTAATAAAGTAGAGGTAGTAAGTTTAACCCCTTCACTTACAATTTTCCAGAGGCTGTGTGCCTTTGCTTGCAGTTTTAATAATAACTTTCATCATTTCCGAGCAGCCATTCAATAGGGCAACACAATCCGCACCCGATTGTGAATCTCTCTTGGTAATCAATAGAAGAGCTTGATAAAACATTCTTGTAAACCTTATTCGAGCTGCTAAGGCTGTCCAAAGATTGTTGGCCTGGAAAATATAACTATCTTGAAATAAGGAAATGCAATTCCATATATTTGGATAGAGGATTAATATGCTCATATTACTTTTTCATTTTACATAAGACATTACGAGCGACGTAATTGCCTTAATGATCAATAAACAATTTTCATTTCAATTCAAATGTAAAAAACAAAGCTAAAAAAAAACCTGTTCCATTTTCAAACAACTGTTAGTTGCTACCTAGACTACCTTTATAAGATTTACTTTAAAAGGTAAAGAAAAATATTATACTATTCTATCCTAATATCTAAAAATTGCTACTGGCTACATTGTATTTTTTTTTAAACTAACCTTGCACAACAAACATTTACAGAATGCGAAATTGATTGTGTTAAGTTAATCAATACATATTAAATAATAAAAGTAGAGCGTGAGAATAGCACTTTTCAGTAAAATGTTTTTATTAAAAAAAATTACAATTAATTACACTCAGACACAGGCGAACGGCCTGTCTAAGTATGCATAAGAATATAATATTAAGTAGACTAAGTATGCGTTTCTACCTCAAAACCAACAAATCACAGTAAGACTTTGCTATTGTTACGAATTTCCTAGTTATTATCACCTTCATTTAAAAACTGACATAAATTTTCCCAAGCAGAAATACAAAGGTTTTCAGTCCATTACCTATAGATAAATAGAAATTAGTTGACATATCTATTCAATATACCTCATCCTCAGAACTCCTTGCCTTCTTATTTAACTCCTCTTCCTGCTCCCTGAGTAAAGCTATACATTTCTGTTCATTAACCTCAAGACTGGCATCATATGTATTGGCAGATTGTGGATTGGAACCAAGACAATATCCATAACTCATCGGTTGGAAATCTTCCTCTTCGAAAACTTGTGCCCTGAGATGAGAATTTTGATAAAGACAAATGAGAATTTAATTGAATGTTGTACTAATGATAATATAGAATGTTCATAAATTATTAAATCTTTATATACATAATTCTACTGTACGTGTGTATGTCACTGAACTCCTCCTAAACAGCTGGACCGATTTGAATGTTTTTTTTTGTATGCGTTTGGGTGGCGCCTTGGATGGTTTAGTTTCACAAATCTGCCCGGCAGAACGCACTCCAGTCGGTGTGGCGCTGCTTTTACGGGCAGGACGACGTCTGCACGGTCCGCTAGTAAAAGTATAAAAATCGCACCATATAAAAGTTTTGCCCGTGAAGAAAAATAGTTTACTTACTTATGAATACAATCTCTGATGCAATCCAGTAGTTTATAAACAGCAATGCAGTAGGCCTTCAAGGGTCTGTTTATTATTGAATGAGGCTGATGAAGGTAGAGATTTGTGAACACGGTTTGTGCTAATGAATGTCCTTCTAGCCAAGACACAATACAAGCCATTGTTGCGTCAATGATGCCAATCAGCTCACTTGAATCTAAGTCATCAATTTTTAGTTTGCCAGCCTAAAAAATGAAGCAGTTTATTAGCCTACGCTGTTTTAACCAGTCATGACAGATAGACACGCCAGCGGCGCGTCAACACTAGCAACACTCGCCGTTCTTCTATGCTATTTTTAACTTTAATGCTATGGAAATAAAAGCTTGTATTATACTCCCTACTTTTTTTTAATATCCTTCTAAACTCGAGGGATTAATTTGCTTCAATGACAAGACAAGCACTTGGCGGATGGTAAACATTATTTTTACTCATACATACTCAGTGGCAATACTACCTAGAACTACAGATTACAAAGTAGTGTATCAAAGTGTACTAGTCACCCAAAGACATAAGATCTTATGTCTCAATACTCTTAGGAATGTTACTGACTGTAATAATTTTTTTTTACAGCTGGCTTGTTGGAAAGACACAATGGTGGTTTTAATCAACAGCAATACTATGGCATTGGATTATTGCATAAGACAAGCTTATCGCCTAGTAACTACCATATCATATTCTTTCCTTGACACTTAGCAACACACCAACAAAATAGTTTATCTTTCATTTTCCATTTTAAGTTCTTACAGACTTTTAGTCTGACTTAATGAGGTAAAAGCAATTTTCATAAAAAAAGAATTATCAATACTATGCAGCCAACTTACAGCAACAGCTTGTTGAAAGTTAAGAGGTTTTGGATGACCCCGATTACAGAGCATCCCTGCATCCATTTTAGGGTCCATCATCTCAATGGCTGACATGGCCTCAAATAAGCCAAACAGGTGACCATCATGCAGCAATTCACCGAGCTGGAGATCTGAAATGTCAAGCCAGTCATGAGAGCACTGGAGACATTGCATGTATAATCCATGGACTTTGAATAAATTTTGTGACATCCACATCCATTTGTTGCAGGTCTATTTTTATGCAGACAAATATAATATACCTCTTGGTTCTCAATACTAGATAAACATAATTATTATACTGTGGTTAGGACCATGTGTGTGATTGTTTATTTTATTAATTACCCCTTTTATGTCATAGCTTAAAAACGGATTTATATCTACAATAATTAATTGCAAATAAATATATCAATGTCATTCTGTCACACTCACCTTTAATATTTTTAAAGAATTCATCTGTTATGTCCACCCAGTTATAAGTAACTTCAGCGGGGGCAGAGATAGTCTCCATAGCTCTGAAAATAGACAAAATAATATATAGCCTCAAGCCTTCTATTCTGTCTAGCTGAACCAGTTCAAGTAGTTAATGCCACTCTATATACAACACTTTAAAAAACATTAAAATAACCAGATATCAAGCATCAAACAATTTGCTACTTACTGCTAAACAGCACAAAATGGCTTTATTTGTGTGTTACATATATGTGTTGGAGCATCAAGAATATGGATACTGAATTGAACTTACAAATAACTTCATCAATTGTAAATCGTGGGTACCTACCCATAGTTTTACTATTTTAAGGGTGGGTTTGAGTTGTATGTCATGTGATCTCACTCTTAGAGTGGGGCACAATAGAAATCATACAATATAAAAGACTGCCTCACCATTTGACCGTGACGCAGGGAATTAGAGTGAAACGAGAGGCCATGGGTTTGATTCCCACACCGAGACAAATGTTTGTGTGACAGATAGATATTTGTTTCGGGTGTTGTGTGACCATAGTCCCAGATAGTTCTTGATACCCAAAATACAGGTTTTACAGTGTGTTTTACCGACTGTTGGGTGTATTTATTTATTTGATGGGCAATTCAGGAATAACCATTGAACAGCCGACACTCATATGTCATATGGCTTAAATGACTATGCCTATGTAGTGTACAGTAACCCTTATTGTTCAAAGAAGTTGCTTGAGCTGTATGGTGTGCTAAATCCTGGATAAGGGATAAGCTGGTTTGGTGCGTAGGGAGAGAGAGTCGAGGAATGCAGTTATCTGGGCTATGAATTGACATAGGCCAGGGTTCAAATTGCCATCAGTGTCAAATGTTGGAAGTAAGCTGAAATCACATCAGAGTAACATTATGGACTCTTATTTTATAACATTAGCACATATTGTTATGGATTTAATAAAAGATACCTACCCCATGAAAGCCGCCAAAATGCCGGTTATGGTTATATTTTTCGCGTTGTGTATTTTATGTTGAATTGCACGTGTTACTTAAAAACATTTGAAAAATCATGCGTATAAGTATTTTCGTGTATAGAAAGCTAAAAATATCTACAAACATGCAATCACATAGGTACTAACCCGTCACCACAATACTCATCACTAATATCACCCATTTTTATATTAGCACTTCAATATCACATATAAAAATGTTTCATTACCATTTATTTTGTATTCTAGGTTCAGTTATTTATCATGGCATACACATTACACATAAAACTAATCAGGAATTTCTTAAAATCCCCGAAATAAAATTTCCAATGTTTTTTGAAACGTCAAAACCAAAAGGGACGGGCAAAAAATATCAAAAAATGAATATTTTTTCAGAAAATGATCGATATATATCGTTGATATTTTATATCCCAATATATCGATATTTGATAAATATTTTCGAGTATCAAATTTGATAGTTTTTTAAGAACTCAGTACATACATGCGTACGTACGTTTGATATTTCAAGCTTCCCCTGCATCGTCCGAGAGGTTTGCTTCGGCTGTCAATTTAGCTGTGCTGGATAATAGAAGCAGGCAGGAGACATGAGAGCACATTAAGTTCAGTCAAACAAGACTATCGTTAATCATCTAATTTGCTGTATCTCAACAAAATAATATTCAAATTTCCAAAGAAACAAATTAAACATAGCAAACAAGAATATTCTTACATATATATTTTTTTATTCGTCCAAAGGACAGGCTATAGTCAATCGACCATACTGCCTAGTTTTACGTAACGTACGTTACGTACTAACATATAATTAAATTATATTTGTTAGCACTTATGTCGACATTTTCAATTATCGATTGACATATTTGTGCTCGTTACATCCCTATGATCAAGCGGAAGGAAATGTCATCAATTGTCAAATGTCAAATATATTCTACAGAGTTGCTAATTTAAATAATCCTAGGAAATAATATATACTTCGACAAAAACTTAGTTCTTTAATAGAAATATTCGAAATAGGTATTGCATGTTTTAGGTATTATAATAATAAAATATATTAAAAACGTAAATGCTTAAAACCAATATGTAAACTGAGAACAAAGATCTTGGTAGAGTCAAATTGTACAGTGAGAATAATTGCCCAGACAAAATATATAGGCGTAAAATAAAAGTACTAATAATTTAAAATATTTCACAAGTATTTGCCTAAACATATTTTACAGTATTATTAAATAAAACTTCTGTGGTAGTATAACTTTCAGTGACTGTATCGTAAATGTCGTAGGCCACTTGTGTTGGTTCTTGAGTTGTAGTAGACCCTTCTGCGTCGTTAGATATATTGGAGGAACTGCCACCAGGTTTTGATAAGCCGACGCCGTCGAATCCCATATCCATGCAATCGAAGTGGAGGACCTGTAAAATATATTTGCATTTTATGTCTAATGAATTTCGTTTTAACAACAAATTCTGGAACCTGCATCGAAATCAGTTAAACCGTTTAAGTTTCTTCTCGCGGTTAACCCAAGTGGATTTGGATATCTTAACTCGTTAAATATTTTTCCAATTTTTTATCATGCCACGGCAAAATGACCACACTGCACCTGATGGTAAGCGCAGTGCCGTCTAGATAAAGTTTTAAATTTCTTCTACTAATACTAGGTACTATTAAACTATTTCTATAAACTGACTTGCCAACGGCTCTAGTCGCATAACCGCCTTGTTTTTTTTTTAATTCATTCTTATAATAAAAATCTTATCAGACCATCAATTATTGAAACATTGTTATCAAAATACTTACTACAACAGGGGCTTTATCAATTCTGGTATCCATGTCCATGCAAACGTGTAGCCTCTGGGCGACTATGTTGATATCAAAGAGTCTAATACACATGTCGACTAGACCTGGAGGTAGATATGGTATTGGAACTGGCACGCAAAACGGTGGGGGGTTTCTTGCTGGAAGGTAAAAGAAACAAGTTAAAAAATAAAATACAATCTTACTTTGGACTCTTTTACGAGATTCGCGGGATTATGTGGACTGAACTGGGTTAGGTTGTTTTTTTTAGCTTTTTGTTAAAATTAATAAAACGCCATATACATTTATGTCTATTATGAATCTTTACTACATTATATTACATACAAAATATGAATGAAAATAAAATATGTTACTTTATGATATAATTGGATTATTATAATTTTCTAAAGATTACGGCTTATCTTCTTGATATTTCTTTTCAGGACAGTGGGCATTTCTGAAGCATTGGTAGTCTTGTCACCGTACTAAGTTCATTAGATGCATCACCTGTCATTGACTATGTTGAGTGATTTACCGAAAGAGAAAGCGAGACAAAGAATCCTCCTATTCTTTCGTCACTGATGGTTGATCTAAGGATCGTACTAATATAAATTAGATGGTAATATAGGGTGCGTACTCGTAAAATAGAATATAATTAACCTAGTAATCAATCAGTTACCTGAATATGAGTTTTTGAAGACAGTTTCATTATTCATGATCACTTGCATGTCCAGCATTGATTCTTCAGGCTCATATGTCAGGATTGTGCAGGCTGAAATTATATTCATTTTACATTAAAATCTCCATAAATTGTAATCTGCTAACTATTCTAGATTTAGTTAGTTAAGTAATATACGAGACGACCTCAATATAATTATTAGTTAAAGTAGTTTGTATGTTATGAAAACTTTATAAAAAGCAACTTTTAAACTATATGTACCAACTACCGCTACACTAATAAAGAACTAGTAGCAACTGCATGATGGCAGATAAATCACCAACATAGGCGTTCCCAAGAGTATTTGAATTCACAATAACGGTCTAAAATGAAGAGTCAAAACATAATATAGCCCGCACGCATCTGCGAGTTAGCTCCTGCGGTGTCTAGCTGTAGGGGGAAATGGCGGGAAAACGTCACGCCATTGCAAAGTTTCCTCCTTTGCCTCGTCTTGCGCAGATTCCAAGAGATGAATAAGGTTTAATCACAAGTTAAACCCCAATGTATCTTATAGGAACAGAAAGACAAAAGAGAAGAAGTACTTACTCTTTCGATCAAAATTGAATGCTGGAATTCTCACGCCAGTACAACAGGTGCATTTTAGACCTTCGCAGCTGCACCTCCCGCCACTGAACGGGAATCGGAGTAACCAGCCCGGCTTGTACCAGGGCCGTGGCATCATTTTTCTTATTGTCTAAAAACAAAAATATTATCTGTATGATCTTGGTTGATTCGGCGAAAACTTTACTTGAAATAAGTTTTTCTGCGTATTGAAAAGAGCAAATGTTATAGTTGTGAATATTTAGAGATTTAAACGATCATGAGATGATGAATATAATCATAAAGTTAATATCACAAAATATGCCTACTCTAAAGTAGCGCACAACAAAAGGACGTAGGCGCGGCAAAATTGATGTTGAGTCATATACACATGCGCGTCGACATTTGTCGCTTGACGGGACCGAAGCTTACCTTAATAGGAGTACTTCACTTAGTGTATATAAATGTTGTACTTACTTCATTCGTATCTACATCATAGTATACAGAAAAGTCGGATACATCCATCACATTGTCCGGTTTACTACCTTTGAATATGTGTCGACTTTGCTTCGTTTTAGTGCCTGGAATAATAATGATAATAAAAATTTATGGAACATTGAGATTTTTGACTAGGTATTTCTATTTAATATTTTTTTTTAATAATAAATAATTGTTGTTATGCATTATAATTATTGATATGCAATAATCAGTACTCATGACTGTATAAAAATGTTTTTAAAAGGTTTTATATAATTTCAATGAGAACAACACTTTCTACCTCATTAAGCTGAATAAACACAACATGCATTTCTCCAAGCGATAAAGCAAGTAAGTACATACCAAGACATACTCACCGGCACACATTGGCACAATGTGCACAATAAATAATATTAAAACGGTTGTTTTCAGTTTCATTTTAGCCAAGTTCGTTCAACCCAGATATTCAATTGTTTTCGCCACTAGGGACACCATTCAAATGACCGAACTCCGGTAACCTACGTTAATACAAGGATCCACTAATACTATTTGTATGCAAGATATGCAATGCTCGAGCGCGACTGACTTGCGGGACTTTCTAGAGAAACTCCAGTGCATTGAATCGCTACGAACACACTCCGTTAATTTGTAATAAATAATTTCACTCATTGCAATAATAAAAGAGCTCGCTACGTGATATAATTTAATAAATTAATTAATTTAAACTACGACACTATCGATCAAATAATTCGTCTAGGAGTGACCGTACTACGTTTTCGTCATAATCTTCAATATCTTCTTCTCCTGCGTCTATGACGGCATCGACACCTCCTTGAGGGTTTGGTATTGTAAGTCCACCGTTTTCGGAAGGTTTCACCATCGCTATTCCATTAGCTCCCATCCTGCCATTTTAAAATAATTAGATATACCCCAAACTCTTCTATTTACTAATTCAAAATCTCGCAAATTACTCTTGATATATTTATACGTAATATTTTTTTCTAAGACATATAATTACCTTAAACAATCGAAAGCTATGTTAAACAATTCAACTTGGCGCCATTGTCCTACCATCGCCAAACAAAAGTGAAAATTTCTCCCCGGAAAGAATACATTGTAGAATTTGGCACATACTTTTAAATTTGTTATTCTTGGAGGGTTTATACATATCGGTCTAGGATTTTTTCCTGAAATTCGAATAAAAATACTAAGTGCGCATATTTAGGACAATCGCAAACATTTTGTGTATAATAATAATAAAGTAATAGTACCTGACAAAGAATTTTCGTAAAGGATTCTATCGTTCATAGACATGGCAACGTCGAACGCAAAATCTCCAGGATGGTAAGTAATTTTCATACAAGCTTTTTGTCGTAATAAATCCATTATGTACCCAGTACAACATTTACAAACACCGCTAGTACACGAGCATCTTCTCGAAGAATTTGGATTCTGCACTTGACTTTGTCTTGCTAAGTGCGACATTATTGTGTCATTATCAGACTTCAATCGGTGCAACAAAAGTGAATAACTATCCGGTATTTCGAAGCCTTCCCCATACTCGTATATGTGTGTTTGATTTTTTATTCTCCCTTCAAAAGACACTGTAAAAATAATGCATTTTAGTATGAAATGCCTACAATTTGTTTATCTTAGAAATAATACATGGCACTCACATCCAAACGTCGTCTCCAAAAAACAAACACCTATGATCAAAGTCACTGTAATCACCATTTTTCCGTAAACTTTTGACGCGAGGCGACGCGTGCGTTTCTCGTGTGAATAACACAGACACTTCAATTCGCATGAACAGAATCGAACCGGTTCAACGGCGGTATGAAATGATTTAACCTTTTTATTCTGCTTAACTTTCACATAATATGACGTTATTTAAGTTTTTATATAAATTGTTTAATTCGTGTATCATTAAAGTCTTGGAAAAAAACGCTCTTTTACTTTTCTAATTGTTTAATAAATTATTAAATTCTAAATCATGTTGTTAATAAATAACGTTTGTTTTTAGTTAATTCAATTTTCTTCCGCCAAAAAAGTCACCCACGGCGTCCCCAATAGCGTCCAAAGGCCCTTCATCATTTCCTCCACCAAAGATTCCATCAGAACCTCCAAAAAGACCTTCGTCGCCTCCTCCGAATATTCCCCCTGCGTCGTCTAGTACACTGCCTTCATCATTGTTATTATTTCCGAAAAGATTGACTGGTGTGGGGCCCGAAGACAACGGTTTCGGTTTTAAGCCTGTTTGCACGCCTGATGACCCAAGTCTGTAATTAGTATTAATATTTACATATTTTTAGTAGATGTTAAATAGAAATGGAATATTAAGTGGAAAGTTTTGCTAACCCAAAACACCTAAATGATGCCGAGTAAACAGGAAAACCGGCGATGTCTGCATTGATGTCTAAACAAGCATATGCGTTTCTATTGCGGATTCGAATATTTGATAATTCTGCACAAACACGGACGAATGGAGCTCTTCTGGGATTAAAACAAATTGGTGGAGGATCGCTCGCTGAAATAGCATGATTTTTGTTTATTTTATTATAATAATCAAATTTTATTTTAATTAAAAAGTTTAGATCATTAGGTACCTGATACACGTCGTCTTAAAACCGTATTATTGTTAACATTCAGCTTAACATCAAAAACAAAATCTTCGGGAACAAAAGAAATATTGCCACATGCTTTCATTCTAAATCTTTCTAATATTGTTCCTGTACAGCAACCACACTGACCGCGGACACAGGAACAAGGAAATCTCACCACTTGCCCGTTAACTTCTTCTATTGATGAAACTGTACTTTGTTGATCTTGTAGAGTCGGTCGTGAAGTTACATTAGAAACCGCAGCTACTACATCGGCTGGTAATTGTTCTGTTTGTATTAATTGATCCTCTTCAACAAGCGTTGCATCTACTAAGACATTTTCAGTGACTACTTCATCTGCGTATTCATCTAGCTCATTGTCATCATCTTGTTGTACGTGTATAGGTAAAACAATTTCCACGGGTGATCGTAGCACTGGTTTTACCAGCGCTTGCCTCCAAATTACTGGAGGCACTTTGAAATCTATAACGTCGTATGCCCGATCTTCTCTTTGTATAATGCTTCCTATAAAAAGAACAATAAAGTTGTAATTTTCAAATGTTATGCTAAGACTTATTAGTATTTACGTAGGTACGTTACACTTACCAAAGCCTGCATTACATATTGTAATACAAACTAATATTGTATAAAGTTTTATTGACAAAAACATGTTTTGTTATATAACGTGCAATAGTAATTTATTAGTACAGTTGTGTTTCACTGTGCAGATCAAATTGTAGTTGTTACAAGTTACCTGGAGTATTTAACCGGCGCGGTTCCATGTTTGTTTTAGCCAACGCTAGAAACAAGTTTTAAATTTTAATGTCAGTGCCAGAGAAAGTTGTAATACAATCAGTTCTAACTTTCAATGTTTGATTCGTGTATTGAATCATACTATTTAGGCTACATGTATTCTTATGGTCTTGTTATAAGTGGCAGGTTGTCATAGTTATCTAATAGTAATCGGAAGCTCCATGTCTTCTTAAAAAGGAATGATTGTAATATAATTCAAAAAAGTGGTGATAGCCTAGCGAATGAAATAAAAAGATGACGTGGCACGGATAGCTGAGACCGATGCCATGTGTTCGAATGTAACTCCAACATGCACTCACCAGAGATTATCGAGCATCACTATCTTGAATCATCAATCTGAGAGCGTAACCTCTGATTTTATATTATGATGTGTTTATTCATGGGTAATTATCCTTTTTGTCTAACGGTAAAAAACATTATAAGGGAACCTGCACACCTAATAACTGACCAAAAAGAAATTCCAGTGTGTTAGAAGTCTACTAACCACATAAGACCATCGTGGTACAATAAAGCCTTCTCTTTTAAATAGAAGCCATTGCCCATTATTAGGAAAGTTTTATATACATAGAGCTTATGTTAAAATTATATAATAAATATTACCAGTCTTTGAAGTGACTTCATTTTTAATGTAAAAGCTACAAACAACAAACTAAAGATGTAATATTTTCCAAGTTTCACTAATCACAACTTTAAGATCACAACTTTAAGATATACTGGTCTATATTGTGTACATATGTATTGCAGTGGTCTAGAGAAATTATTTAATATCTATACTTCAAATTAGGCCAACACTTTCCACATAATAATAGCTCAAATCAAATCAAAATCAAATCATTTATTTTGTAAATTAGGCCACTATGGGCACTTTTTACATGTCATAATAATGTTAAGGTCTACTGGTGCTTCGGAAATGCCCACTGGTCTGAGAAGAAGCACCAAGAAACTCAGCCGTAGGTCTTTTGTAATTTGTCATTGCAATTTACATTATAAAATAATTTACATATAAAATACATACATCCTTAAACAAGTCACATTCACATGAAACAACAAAAAAAAGGTACGGTACATGTTAATACAAGGCAGAGTCGTAAATGAAGCTATACAACCTGTTATTTATTTTCTCTAAATAACAATCAATAAGCAATCCAGGTAGACCAGTCCACACAAGCAGCACCCGTTCACGAGTATGACGCATGTGCCAGCCATCGGCCTCCTCAACCATGACACAGGGAAGTGACCGACCCGGCACATAACGCTGCCGCAAGCACAGACCCTTAAGCGAGCATGACATACCTTAATCGCGTCAAAGAATGATAGAGATACAAATTCACAAGAAAATAGCTTTAAAAAAACAAGAAGCCAAGACTATTACGACTCCGGCGTCCTGTGAAAACAATATACATCAAACCGAAATACATTATATAAAATTAGTAATAAAGTATAAAATAAGTACCTATCAGTGTGTTGCTGTGTTTAGCTGAGCGGCCATGGTTGTTTATCATTTAAATATTCCGTTATATTGTAATAAGCCCTTTTCACTAAAAAGTTTTTTAGTTTGACTTTGAATTGGTCGATGGGCAATTTTTGCACGGGCTCAGGAATATTATTATAGAAACGAATACTAAGCCCCACAAAAGAAGCATGTACTTTTTGCAAGCGAAAATACGGCATACACAGTTTATGCTTGTATCTAGTATTTAGAGTATGTATATCACTTTTCTTTTTAAACAAACTGATATTTTTCTTGATGTATATTACATTTGCATAAATATATTGGGACGCAACAGTTAAAATACCTATATCTTTAAAGATATCTCTTAAGGAGACTCTTGTACTCAACTGATAAATTGAACGAACTGCTCGTTTTTGTAATATAAAAATGCTCTCAATATCAGCAGCCTTACCCCACAACAAAATACCATAAGACATAAGACTGTGAAAGTAACTAAAGTAAACAAGACGAACAGTTTAGACGAGCAGCTGTACCTATAATAAGTATTTTTTTTAATTGCTGATCTTGGAACTAATAGAAATACAAATACGTTGTATTCCAATAAAAAATATCACTGGTCAATAATATATTATTTGTAAAATTCTATCTTTTAATAAAAAGGTTTTCCTTATACCCTTAATAGTTACTCTATAATATGCAAAGACGCCATTTTAGAGTATAAACATATAGTTTATATGGATCTTCTTTACTAACTATATGCTTCATACTTTATTTAGATAACTATTAATATTTTTTTAGGTCCTTATTTACAAACATTTAGTTAATAATAAACGGAAATTCAGATTTTGGGTAGTAAACATAATAAACGATATGTTAATTCAAAATATTTATTTTTATTTATTGGTCGTTCATGCAAAACAAATATTCACATACAATTTTTACTATTTACACACACACAAAAATAAGTTATAAATATGAATAAATACTTAAACTACTTAGAATTATGTGACTTCGTTATCATAGTTGCTACCATTCACCACGCATCATTTTATTCTGTCTCCTTCTATCTTTTCTAACATTGTTTCCGGTATCAGATTTTCTCATAATCAAGGTATCGCTTAGAGTATCGAAGATATCATCATACTCATTATCGTCACCTTTACTGTCCCTCACTTTATGTTGCTTGTCAGGATTGTTTTTCTTTCTTCCACCCCCAAAAACTCCTATATGATCGCCAATGCTTTCACCGATTTGGGTAAGATCAAGAACGTCTATATCAGATAGAGAGAAGTCTTGATTTCTGTTCCTCTTTTTAGGTAAATGTATTGCTTGATAACGAATTCCTCTGTTGACAAAGTCACCCCTGCTTTCATCATTAGCTATAGTACTTTTAGTAGGCATAACTTCTTCAGATTCAGA
Source organism: Laothoe populi (assembly GCA_905220505.1). Taxonomy (NCBI): domain Eukaryota; kingdom Metazoa; phylum Arthropoda; class Insecta; order Lepidoptera; family Sphingidae; genus Laothoe; species Laothoe populi. The sequence continues at coordinate 16,595,032 of HG992148.1, forward strand.
ATCTAAGCTTTGGACTATTTGTATCAAGTTTTCATCGATAGAATCTTCAGTAGTCACACTATATGAAGCAGTTGAAGGCGCCTTTGCAGTGATTATTTCAATTTTTTCATAGTTCATATCTTCTTGTTCTTTGGGTGGCATAGCAGACTCTTTAACATCGTTAGGTAATAATGGAGTGACATGTAAAGAAGATAACTGCCCAGTAACATGCGCTAAAGACATTTCTAATGTAGGATCGTCGAAATTTAAAACGGATTCTTCTGTTGTCTGTTGTCTGTTGTTTGATTCTGGTGTCGCCACCATACTAGGTTCTTTATTTTGTTCAACAAGATTTGCTGTTTCCGAAACTTGATCATTTATGATCTTATCGACTTGATTACGTTCTGTAGTTTGGATTTCAACACTAACTGATGCCAATGGCGCAGTGGTAGTAGTAGTTGAAGAGAGTAATGTTGTTACTTTTTCTGTAGTGGTTCTTCGTCGATTACCATTAACAGGTCTTATAGGTGGACGACGTGTTGGCCTTCGGTTAACAGGGCGAATTCTTACTGTAGTCGATCTAGTCGGTCTTGTTGTCGTAGTTCTAGTGCTTGGTCTCCTGGTAGGTCTACGTGTACGTCTAGGACGTTTTGTAGTTGTTGTAGTTGAAGTAGGTGCAGGTGCTTGTTTCTTTTTGTTTTTATTAGATTTCTTTTTACTGCTTGAACCACTTGAGAATAATTCATCTAAAAAGCTGTCTTCTATGCCTGGGAACCCCGTATAGTCATCGCTTACTCCATCTGCATCTTTCACCAGCTCGAGACCACCTATAATACCATGGAATATAATTAAATGATATCTAATAGAATTTAATTACATCGAATTCTTGTAGGTGTAGTAGATTAAAAATTTTATTATTATTCATTATTGATTTCACATAATATAATTACTAGACATAATAAATATATATACATTTAAATCTTACCGTCGTCATCTTCATCATCATCACCGTCATCATCATCGTCGTCGTCATCGTCATCACCGATGCCGATCCCAAAATCATCATCATCTTCTAATTCGTCATCATAATCATCATCGTCGTCATCATCGGCCTTCTCGGAGTTAGGAACAAGCGGTAATGGATCAGCAGGCTCTGATGTCACACCTCTCGGTCCAAATTTGAAGCACGATACTCTTACAGCAGCTTCTACTGATTTCTTCGCTTGAAGTTCTAAGCCAAGGCAGGCTCTGAACTCCTCACCTGCTCTAGCTATATTGTAAACTCGTCCACAAAATTTCGATATGCCCCCCGGAAGCGGCATACAGACTGGACTTGGCTTGCGATCTATAAAACAAATTAAAAAAAATATTTGATTTCTATAAATAATTTTCTTACTTTAATACAATCTAAGCACATGCAAATACATTACCAGTTACCACCAAGTTTAGCAGATAATAACTGTGTCAATGGAACAAATGAGGAGAGATGTTTAGTATTCTAATGCTGCCACTCTAATTTACTCATAATCACAACTGCTTAAGTATCAAATCCCGTTATTATTTCATAAACACAGGTGGTGACGGCAAAAAAAGAAAATGTGAAAGTAATGTCCGATATATGTCATGTCCAAAATAGACAACGATTAATAAATTCGAATGCAGTATGTACATATGTACTACTCATAGTTGGTACTCACTTGAGAGCGTCCGGTTCGTGATGACCTTCTTTCCGAAGCTGAGTGACACTGACATCTTGTCATCATCCAGATACATGAGTGTTGCACATCCTGTAAGGTTTTATAACATTGTTTAGGCTGGTGGTAGGATATTCATATCCGTCCGGATAGCGACCACCATACACAGGGTGTAAAACCCGCCATAGTGGCACACGCTAGTGTGTCGCATTCAGGGATCAGCCAGTGTACATCTGATTTCTCAGGGGTATTGAGTTGGGGTACGATGATTGGCCGTTCTGCGGCCTTCTGAATACTCTGACACTAGACCCTCGACTCCTTCTTAACCTTCTTGCCCATGGCATAGTGTGAGGAAGCAGGCCGGCATGATAGTGTTGAGTAGCGGGGGATAGATTTTCTCACGCTACTTAATACTCTAATTGGACGGCACTGCGCTTACCATCAGGTGCAGTATGATCAGTTTGCCGGGCCAGGATAAAAAAAAATTGTGTCCTAATATGAAGCATAATAGGTTTTACCAATGATCTATTGCTCCAGTGGCTCGTCTAGTATCCACAAAAGTAAAACCTTATTTCATATTCCTTTTAAACGACAAATATCTTAAACAATAAATTTGTGATATGTTCATTTTATTCAAAATCATAATCAATTTTTCATTTTATGATTAGGTAACGAATCGATAGTCAACAAGTTTTGAAAGCTTTGCTTATTAATCAGTTATGAATATATCGTAAAATTTTCTACAATCATATATTTAAATTTATTGCTAGATACAGCAACGAAGAAACAAACTAACCTAAGTAACCTGCATACCAAAGAATTCTCATAAGAATTTCGAAGGTATGTGAAGTCAACCAACCCGCATTGGGCTAGCGTGGTTGACTAAGGCCAACCCCTCTCATTAAGTAAGTACTAATTTAAAATTAAAAAGTAACATAAACACAATTTTACCAGGTCCTTTTAGGTTCACCACTTCCACTGCAAAATCTCTGCAGCATCTGCAAAACGCCTCCTGACACTTGCAATATTTGTTAATAGCACTCTCCTCTGGTTTGTCATCATCGTCTCTGTTTTGAATGTTTTTCCTGTGACTATGCTGTTTTTCTGTAACAGTACAGTTTGTTTTTCATATAGTTCTAGATAAAGGGCAAATCAGGAGTACCTCCAACCGCCGAAAATGTATGAGAAGATGTATGAATGTGGAAGAGGCGAAAGGAGTGTGTCAGGATCGTAGCTTGTGGCAGTCAATAGTCTCTGCCTACCCCCATGGGATACGGGCGTGAGTGTATATGTATGTATATATGTATTCTAGATAATAAAAAATACGTAAAAATATTTCCTGAAACTTTTTAGGTTTTTACTTGTAAAGTAATTAGTTAATAACTTTTTTTAAATAATTCGATACATGACTAGTTTCTGACTTTCATTTTGCTTTTATTGAGAATTAAGAAATGTCAACCCATTACGAAAACATTTTGAATGTTTGATTAATTCAAACGTTTTCGAGTGTATATGTCAATAATGGACCGTTGTAGTATGTAATATGATATATGCGGCTACTTAACAATTTACTGAAACGGCATAAAGTATCGATGAAATCGCAACTCAACACGCTATTCGCTTTTATTAAATAGCTCGAAATGTTATACAGTTTGCTTTCACGAAGAAAAAACTAAGAACTTAAAGAACATTTCAGCATTAATTTGTATGATGTTTTATAGTTACATAAATAAACTAAATCGAGTTATGCAATAGTATCTTGTAAGTTTGGCACTATAAAAACGAAATATTTCATTCATAAAAAAAACAACACTGCAACGCTAGCTAGCGACTTCGTTTACCTATCGTAACTTTTTGACATAAACTCATGGTTGAGGATGCCTGGATAGGCAGACGAGCAGACGGGCCACCTGGTGGTAAGTAGTCACCGCCGCCCAAAGACTTCTGCAATGCCAGGTCACAGCAAAGCCGCTGCCTACTAAATCTACTACGATGTACTTTCGGTCTCAACGCCCAAACCCGAAACAGATATTTGTTCAACCATCTTTGAACACAATACGAAATGGATCTACCGTAATTAAGAACCCCAACTGCATTCCACGTTGGAAATTGTAAATTCAATCATGCGGATTTCCTTGCAATGTATTTTCTTATAAGCATTACATATCTTCATACATGCGAATTCTAGAGTCTAACGATTCCAAATGACTCATCCAGTGAAAAGTACGAGAAAAGTAAATGTGAAACAATGTGATACAAAAGTACTTTGTGTTATGCTGCTATGCCCCTTGTGTGGATTCCAATTTCTATATCACTAAGCTCTGTGGTATCACGATTATATAATTATTACATTACGAATTAATATTACAAACACATGGATACCCTACCTCATTAAATGTTAAGTAGCCTATTACACAACATTTATTTAATTTCATTCATTTTACCGCAAAAAGTTTGCGATATTATTCGAAAATATTTGGTGTAACATGTAAGTAAACCTCTCAACAGTCACCCAAATACTTCCGAACCTACACTAGGTCAAACATGTGTCGTGGGTATCACTAACTATGAAGAACTACCCAGAAACATTCAGATACGAAACAATTATTTATAGATCACACAAACATTTGTCTCCGTGCGGGGATCGAACCTACGGCCTTTTGTTTCACTGCCACTCATTCTTGAACCAGCTACTCTCCCACTGCGACACGGCGCTAATTAATAATTCTCAATGCAAGAAGAAATCTAATGCCGTAAACATTAACAAGTCCAACGTCCAATGGACCTCTGATATTCTATGTCATTACTACTTTAATTTAAAAAGTGTAAGTGCAACAATAATATTAAACGAAATCGTATTGAGCGTACCTATAGACCCCGTCGCATTTTTATTATAATTTATAAAAACGAATTGAATAAACATCATACTTACTGACACTCTTTGAGGCAGCAAAGGCTAAGAGTATAAATATCAAAAGAAGCTCAAAAACTAGGGAGAGCTTCATCTTGAAGCCTGACTCCCCACCTGAAAAATAGGTTACGTTTAAAAATATTCCTGTTTCATCTTAATGTTAAAAGGAATTATAAATATATTATTTTATTCACACACATTCACGCCCGTAATCCCAGAAGGGGTAAGCAGAGGTTTAACCAGAACACCCACTTTTCGACGAATAATTTACGGTTCCATAATGTGATAGGGGGCGAGCCTATCGCCATACTGGGCACATTTCTAGACTCCGGGCTGATACTCAGTATTTCTAATCAGAAAACCACAATATCACTTTACCCAACCCGGGGATCGAACCCGAGACCGCAGCATAGCAGTCGTTTTATTATTGATCCATTATCCGAAATAATAACATTATTAGGTTTAAGTAGAAAAACTAAGAACGCGTTGAAATCTCTTGTACTGATTCGTGTTACACTTCATATAGTCTTGTATGTAGAGCCTTATGTAGAGATCGAAATATTCATAAGGCTTACTTTGTTAATTATGGTTACAATACAAAAAATTATCACTAACCTTATTGTTGATATCTTCACTGATAAACCAAACACAATACTCCCTCAGTAATTATTAGAAATGACACCTCGAACGTAGACGCGAGCGAAGCACCGACACTGATTTGATACAACCACGGCTCACACTCGGAGAAATGTGCAGTGACGTATAACAAACAGCGAGAAAGGAAAACCGTCGATTTTACTTCTCTTTCACTCTTCAGGAACGGATGAAGGATGGGTGAAAGCGTAGACTCAGTTGGTTGCTTATGTAGAATTCAGTGTCAAGTTGAACACTCGTAATCTACAGAACAAATTATTATCTAGAACCTGGGTGGACAGGATGTGATACTTTGCTTGGGTTTGACTGATTAATTACCGTAACATTTGCTGATACCCTTCTCATTAGTAGAGAACACTCGAGACCTGCAGTGAGACAGTGTATAATAAAGGACAGATCTTATAATTTTTATACTGTAGGATGTATATCATACATATAGTATTATCAAAACATTCTGAAATCATTAACACCACTGTGGTATACGAAAATCATTTTTGGTATGTTCTAGCAAGAGTAACAATACATCGAAATATTATGTAATATACAAACAAATTGGCCATAAATAAAAATAAGAAAAAGATACTGCCACTTAATTCGTCATAACAATTTCGAAAACATTTTTACGTCCTCGAAGATTCTAGAAACATACGTTTGTTCATCTCGGATATACTACACCTGAGAAGTATTGGCTTGTTATTAAAATAATAAAAAAGAACATTAATATTTTGAGAATAGTGATTGTCGCGTCTAGTCACTGTCATACCGCGGATACACATACATCAGTTGCGTTACAAGAACTATTGAGAGGGATGTGCCTAGCACGGTAGTAAATCTATCGCCAATAATCAAATTCACTGATAGTGTGTAGTTAATATTTTACATGCCTAGTTCGAGACCAAAATATATTGGATAGGTCTTTCCTATGAGAGACGCCGTCTAAACAGGTACAAATGTTGCTTATGTTTCAGTTTGTAAGTCAACAAAACCAGTGAAATTATTGGGCGTTATGAGACATAACATCTTATTTTTCCTATGTTAATTTTATGTGTTGTTGTTGCATGTACTCACTGCCACCTGTCCGGAGACAATGGCCAAATAAAGTATTTTCTTTGTAATTCAAACATTTTTTTTTTATCCTAGCATGGCAAAGTGACCGCACTGTACCTGATGGTAAGCGCAGTGCGGTCCAATTAGAGTATCGAGTAGCGAGAGACGATCTGTCCCCTGCTACTCAATACAATCATGCCGGCCTGCTTCTTCACACTACGCCATGGCCAAGAAGGTGAAGAAGCGGTCGAGGGTCTATTGTCAGAGTACTCAGAAGGCCGCAAAATGGCCAAACATAGTACCCCAACTCTAGACCCCCGAGAAAATTAAAGTGGAGATGCGTTTTTTATATGGAGACCAAAGATCGATCGACGTGATCGCTGTTCAAAAATATACAATATCACCTAGGTTTTATATATATAATACAATATACAGAGAATAATCAAATTTCATTTTAAATGCCTCAATAGACCAATTCAAACCAATCTCATCGTATTGGGCAGCCATCGTTCAAGCATCTCGGAGCCGGTTGCGTACGCCATGGTCACTTTCACCTCGTGAAAGTGGTCGGATCGAATGCTGACCACATTCGTGTTATCGTTTGTTATTCATATTTACTCATACAACGCTAATTGTTAGAGGATATTGTATACTATTTCGTAATATCCATAGTTTTGTCTGTTTTTAAATGCTAATAGTTATCTAAAGCTTTATCGTGGTATTTTCGAATGCGTTTTACGGATCTCATGTTTCTATAAATTATTATCTGCTGCACTCAGAGAATTAATTTAAATAAATTTTAAGTAACAATTAGTTAATCATCATTCAATCTTTTAAGTAACGATTACTCTCATGTTATTCTCATAGAAAACCTTTAATCCTTACTTCATCTAGCACACAAACTGATTCTAACTATTGGTCAGCAAAGAAAACCTTTAGTAAATAGCTTTAGTGTCATTAAATATAACCTAGATCCTGTGGCAAGCTTGTCGTACGGGGACACATAGGGCTTTTAATTTGACGAATCTGGCCTATTACTATTAACATAAAAATCGGGATTTTTTATATATATTATCATATGAACTAATAAAAACATATTTTTTCATTGAGATTAAAATAAAAATAAATAAATACACCTAAAAGTCACACACATAGTTCTGACCCTACATTAGGTAAACCTGTATCGTGGATATCAAGAACTACGAGGGACTACAGTCCCACAACACCCAGGCCCGAAACAAATATATGTCATACAAACATTTTTCTCGGTGCGGGAATCGAACCCAGGGCCTCTAGTTTCCAAGTCGGCTATTCGCCCGCTGCGCCACGGAGGCTGTCAACAATAATAACAATAATTTTAAATAGGCTTGTACATATTAACCGTTGAGCATGGGTATCTAATGTAAAAAGTTCACCACGTTGCCTAATGTGATTGGTAGAATTTACCTTCGAAATTCTAATGGAGAATTCTCAGATAGGCCAGTTCCATCGTCATTTCATTCTAGAGTTATTAAAGTAAGCAATTTTTAATAATACATACACAGGCACTTTCGAAGTGACAGAGGTGCTTGTCTTTGCCTGGCTTCAAACGCCCAACATTCGTCTCGGCAATCGGTGTTTTGTATAATTTTAATAACAATCCCAGATTCCCCCTTCCCTTCCCTAATCCCTATTCCTGTCCTTTAAGGCCGACAGCGCATACATGATACTTTCGGTATTGTGGATGTTCGTGAGCGGTGGAGATCACTTAACATCGAGTGACCCACTGGCTCGTTTGTCGGACTATACTATAAAAAAAAACACTTATAATGTATTGCTAATAATTCTTATTAATAATAATAATATTCCTATCTTGTCCTCTGCCAGTGAGTAAGGTTACTTAAGTCTACCACGTTAGCCTGGTTTGTAGGCTAGATAAGCCTACTCAAATTCAAAGTAGTCAAAAATTCTCATATTTACTTACCTCTAACTTACTACCTCTTTTTCTATTGTGATTTTAACAATAATATATAATTTTATGAGAAAAGTAACTTTGTTATGATGTTTAAAAGCCTTTTTTCTTTTTTACATTCATGTATTTTTGGATAAAAACAACTTATGATACAAATATCTGTCTTTGATTCCCTAAAGTTTTTTATTATGTAATTGAGACTTTTGTCGGCTTTTTATCTAGTGGTTTAATCGTTTAATGTACTTCGATTGCAGTACAATGACCTGTATGTGGGCCACTGGCGCGGTGTGCACTTGGCCGCACCCGAGGCTCTACATGCGCCCAGCCAGACGGACAGACAAACCAGATTAAAAGGTCGCAGCTTTCTATAAAGTCACATTTCCACGAAACTAGGGTACTGAGAAGGCATCAAGAAAAAATCTGGAATCTAGCATTCATAGAAATTAACAAAATATTCTATCGCCCCATTGTCTAATGATAGCCAAGTTGAGCTCTTTTTAATTCCCGGGTGAGGCAATATGTGTATCTATTCGGAAAATTTATAGAAGAATGACTTGGCGATGCTAATTTAACATCATCGAAACGGAACGGAAATGAGCTAAGGGAACTAAGGAAATTTCTATATCTGCCTACCATTTCCAAACCACTACCATGTGTTTTATGTTATGGCAAATTAAAATAAGAAAATTAACATATTTTAATATATTTCTTTAAATTGGAATTAAATATGTTCCAGCTAATAACATAAACAAATGCCAACATTTTAGGTAGCAAGCAAAGTTTATAAATGTTTTTCTTAGATGTACTTTAGGGAAATCTAGCTAAACTCTATGAATTATTACTCGTATAATAAAATAAATAACACCCAACAGTCACACACATAGCGCCGACCCCACACTAAGATACGAATCTTGTGTTGTGGGTATCAGGGACTACGAGAGACGCACGGTCTCACAACACCCAGACCCCGGACACAAATATCTGTCTGTCACACAAACATCTGTCCCGGTGTGGGAATCGAACCCACGGCCTCTCGTTTCACAGCCGGCTACTCGCTTCCTGCGCCACGGAGGCTATCAAATAAAACTACACATGTATAATATATATTACACCTGCCCTGTAAATATTTTCCCACTGTTTGGCACAAGCCTCCTCTATTAATGAGTCCACCACACTGGTGGTCACAAATGCGAGTTGGTAGACTTCACATACCTTTGGAATTCTCATAAAAATTCTAAGGTATGCAGGTTTCCTCGCGATGTTTTCAACCTTTAAAGCAAGCGACAATTAATGAATATACACATAATTTTTTTACTAAAACTACACATAAAAATTATTTCAATTATTCTTTATTTAAACGGTATACCTAATACAATATGAAAAATACAGTAATTTCAAAATATATGTTTACTCTAAACTTAAGAGTATTTGTTAAAATATATACATTAATAGCAAAAAAACTAATAGATGGCCATACAAATTGGTGTCAGCTATTTGGTCCGTCCGTATCTTAATTTATATATAAAGCCGATGCACATGCGTACACTGCAATTAGGCACCTGGAACTGAACTACAGCTGAGTGTCCAGTGTCCACCCGGGCTACTTTCTCGATGCATCTGACTGCATGTCATTACACGTTACATTTAAATTTCACCTTCTATTGTGGACGAGGTGAAACGCCGCGAGATCAGAGGAAACGCGTAGTCTTGTCTCGGCTCTGGCGTAGTTCGCCTCATTCAACAGTCGCCTGAACGACACTATATAACAAACGACGCGTTTTAAATTTAATATTTATTAAACAGTGATTAGAGATGTCAATCAAATTGACGCTTTCGCTTGTTCTGGTGGTAGTCGCGGTGGTACACGCCGGTAGTTATTTAGGTAAGTACTTCGTATTTATTATAAGTGAATAGAAAGTATGATAACGGCCTCAGGCTATTATGGATCGAAAATAATTAGTTTGTATTGCAACGGGTGTATTTTAATTATATAAACCTATGCGTACGTGCTATCTACAGTAACACTAGTGGAACGATTTAAATTATTTAACGCACTGTAAAATTACTTTTGAATGAATAATTAGATAAAAATTATCTGTAAATAGAAAATTACATGCCCAACTGATTCATTGACGCCAGACCAAACTGTTACACTGCAAATGCTGAAATATAGCGTATTCCTATAATGATATAGGCAACTTCTAGGAATGGTTCTTTTATATTTCATCCCCAAAGGGAGTATAAGGTGTGAAAATGTCCGTATGGAAAAATATATTTCTGATTGAGACTAGTTTTTAATTATGATATCAGCTTTGTATTTCATTTGACCCACTGCTGGGTAAAAGCCACCACGCTAGCCTGATTGGGTTCGTTAGGTTTTAATTATTTTCAATTATAATTAATGAAACATATTTATGCGTATTTCAAAATTTATTAAAAAATTGCGTATTTTAAAAGTGGTAGAGCCACGCTGTAGACATATTTGTCAACAGCATGAATGGGTCGGCTCGACCGGGGTAGTACCACTGTCTCACAGAAAACCAACGTAAAGTGACAGTTCACTGTCGCGTTTCGTATGGTAAGTGAGATATCCGGAGGCCCAGATTCCCCCTTCCCTTCCCTAATCCCTATTCCTGTCCTTCAAGGCCGACAGCGCATACATGACACTTTCGGTATTGTGGATGTTCATGGGCGGTGGATATCACTTAACATCAGGTGACCCACTGGCTCGTCTGCGCACTATGATATAAAAAAAAAAAAAAAAAAATTCAACCCATAAGGAGGCAAAGGAGAGAAAAAATATATGCAAAAAGAGCAGGAAGTTATCTTAATATATTTCTTGATTATTATTAATAACAATGAATAGCAATAACTTAGGACTTAATTTACGAATCGTAATTTAAATATTTCCTAAAGAATAAATCTTTAGGATTCGAAATAACGAAACTAAATAATACACCATATTCTTTATTTTTACTGCCTGGATAGGCAGACGGGCCACCTGATGGTATGTAGACACCGCCGCCCATAGACTTCTGCAATGCCAGGGCACAGCAAAGCAGCTGCCGACCGTTAAAACTACGTTAATTCTCTATTAAAACGCACTTTATTCGATCGCATGTACTTAGAATATACTATTAAAATAGCCTCAACACTAGTCAAACAGGTTACATCCAGCAACCGTCTTCTATAGAGCTTATAAAGGAATAAAACGTTTTTATGATTATCCACTAGGGCCCGGTTATTTCTCATTACCAGTTAAGGCGATGTTCAAGAGCTTAAGACTTGAGGAGAGAGGACTTGAGGAAGAGAAGACACTTAAGGCTGTAATATAAGCCATGTAATGTGTGCCATATAAAAAATACGCTAAAATCTGCTAACTCAATTGTTTTAGTATATTGCGTGATATAGTATCACTACGAATCTTTTTAACGATTTTAACTATTTATAAAAAATATGTTTCAATTACTGCGATATTCATAAAATGTTAGTATTAATTTTGTTTGTGAATTGACTTATTAATTCCTATATATCGTCAACCTACAACAGTTTTTTTCATATTATACTTTCCAACAGCTTTAAAAAAAATCTACCATGCTGCATTAGGAGTTTTTGTTTTTCATATTATACTTTTCCATCAACCTTAAAAAAAACACTACAATGCTGCATGGCGATTGCGCGGTGCATTTAACATAGCGCCAGTAACTTTTTTATGCGAATTTAAATAGTGAAGGTCGTTGGCTTATCTTAAACTTTAAATATTTTATGCATATGCTATATTTAAACGATTTACAGCTTAACCTAATATTATAGAGTGACAGTTTGTGAGTTTATAGGTGTAGGTAAGTAATAAGTAACGGTACAAAACTGTAGGCAGCGGCTTTGCTGTGCCCTGGCATTGCAGAAGTCTATGGGCGGCGGTGACTATTCACCATCATGTGGCCCGTCTGCTCGTCTGCCTACCGAGGCACTTAAAAAAAACTAAACCGATTCTGAAAATTCTGGAAGCTACATAATCCAAAGGCACGGTAAGGCTTTCTGTGATAAATGTTTTCAGCAAAAAATTTAGTCACACGTGTAATCGAGAAAAGCGAGCATATAACATAAATAAAATATCATTATATGACGTAACGTGATACTATCATATTCACAGTGCACTGAACCGTGACGTGAACAAAACAGGCGCAGTGAAAGTAGAAACTATACACGCGAAAGTTACTGCACAATTTGGTCATAAATAGTAACGAATTGCGCCATTTTTACACACAATGACGAATATTGTTTTTACTGTTTATAGTAAACTATCGTACTTTTTTGGGTTGACGTAGGCGTCCCGGATTTACATATGGTCGACGAATTGAAATTTCCACATTGTACTCGTTACTCTACCTACTCTCTCAGCGACACAGATAGAACAGTAGCTATATAGCTGTAACATAATGCTATTAACATTAAACATACATACATACATATACACTCACGCCTGTAATCCCCGAAGGGGTAGGCAGAGGTGTAACCAGTACACCCACTTTTCGCCGAATTTCGGTCCCATAATGTGATAGGGGGCGAGCCTATCGCCATACCGGGCACATGTTCCAGACTCCGGGCTAATACTGAGAATTTCTAGATAGAAAAACCTAATATCACTTTACCCGACCCGGGGATCGAACCCGAGACCTCAGCACAGCAATCGTAACGCATGCGCAATTACAACTGCGCCACCGAGGCATTAACATTAAATTATAGCTATAAAATTTAAACGATTTATCTCCGTATGTACATAGCAACAGTTTACTTTATTAGTGATTAGACTTAAATATACTTAATGATTTCAGCCAGAGAATTCACACAGAAATGTGTTCGGTATAAATGTCTGGGGATCGCACAAATATTAACATAAATTTTGTCAGCTTCCGTGGCGCAGTGGTTAGTAGCCGTCCGTGAAACGAGACGCTGCGGGTGCGATTCCCGCTCTGAGACAAATGTTGGTGTGATCACAAATCCAATCTTTTATATAGTGTTCCACATAAAAGCTATTCAACTAGTGAAAAATTGTATGTCTGAGACCAGTCTTCTAATAAGAGGAAAATAAACTATGTTCTGGAGGTATTTGTACCACCTATTACAAGCCCTAATGATTAAGAGTGTGGACAAATTTATGTTTATACTACCACTCACAATAACGATATTCCCGTAGTTTCTTTTAATCACAAGTAAATTAAACATACACATTTGTATGTAAGGCGCCGTGAAAACCGTCAAGAAGTGAAAGCTAAATTTGACGAAATTATGCTTTGCATACGAAGCACGAACTTAATTGGTAGTAAATAATGTAATAGGCACAGTATTGACATATTAAACGCATTCTCAACAAAACATGTAAAGTTTGATTTCAGTATTATAAGTATTGCTTACCAATAACCCATAATGTTTCAATTGTGTGGAGTGCTTTATTGACTATTAGTAGCGTAGTTAGTCTGATGAGGTCGTGGTTTCAAAACCCGGGTGTAAATATAAGCTTCGAAAGCAGTTGTCATACTACATCTACCATACTTACATCATACACATATATGTCATACACCTACCCCACCAAAGTCAGCTTGCTGTTGCTCGCGGCTCCACCCGCGTGGAGGTTATTTTTTAGTAGGGATCCTTATTTTTTTCTTGCAATTAAAATAGCCTATATTAATCAGTGATAATGTAGCATTCAAATGGTGAAAGAATTTTTAAAATCGGTCCAGTACTTTTTGAGCCAATTCGTTACAAACATACTTATATACAAACTTTCCTCTTTATAATATTAGTATAGATAAGTGAGCTTAAAGTATTCGTCAAATAAAATAAATCTTTACTCTTATTTTCATTGTGCACTATTTTTTTTTATTGCATAGTCCGACAAACGAGCATGTGTATCACCTGATTTTAAGTGATCTCCACCGCCCATGAACATCCACAATACCGAAAGTATCATGTATGCGCTGTCGGCCTTAAAGGACAGGAATAGGGATTAGAGAAGGGAAGGGGGAATCTGGGCATCCGGATATCTCACTTACCATACGAAACGCGATAGTAAACTGTCACTTTACGTTGGTTTTCTGTGAGACAGTGGTACTACGCCGGTCGAGCCGGCCCATTCATGCTGCAGACAAATATGTCTACAGCGTGGCTCTACCACTATACATTTTCTTTTAGAAAATAATTGCACAAAACAAACTTGCAACTCAAATAAAAATTCTATTTATTCTAACAGATATATTCGACCTGCTAGACGGCAAGAAGGTGATCGAAGTGCCTGACGCTCGCGATGGACAACCCAACCGCAACTGCATGTGCAAAGGGCCAGCATGTATCTGCTGCGTTAACTTCAACATGACCTTGATCGAGCTCACCGGGCCAGGTAATCAATCAAGGAATACCATCAAGCTGTGGATCAGTTTGCCAGCTACCGTGTTCCCTCCTTCCTATGATCCTGGGTCCTTAAGGCGCAGTGTGAAGCTACACAGCAGGCTGGCATGGTTGAGTAGCGAGGGATAAATTGTCTCGCGTTACTTGATACACTTATTGGATGGCTATGCGCTTACCAGGTGGCTTTAAGGCTAATCAAGTACAGTGTGGTCACTTTTCCATACCAGGATAAAAAAAAATTAAGCTATATTTAATTTAAAGTACACGAAGCGATGTGCATGAGCGAATTCGTTTAAGAATATAAATCTTGAATGTCGTAGGCAACTTAGGTAACGTCTGAAACCCAGTTGCTAAAAGATCACATATTATATATTTTTTGTTAACTTGAAAATGATGTCTGGTCACGTCAATCATTTTATGAAATCTGTAGTTTCTTCATGTCCACAACTACAAACAAATATCTAGGTTTATATCAAAGAAAATTAAAAAAATATTTTAATAATTAATAATGTTTTAAATATAACTTATCCTCACAATTTCAGGTTGCATACATGTGAAATACTCTTCACCCGAAGAAGGACTAATCACAAAGGTTTCCTATGGCAAGAAAATCACGCAGAGTACAAAAATTCAAGGTGATTGATTATCTATCTGCTGCTACTAGCCCTGTATTAAACGTTGTCCCACTGCTGGGCACGGGCCTCCTCTACTAATGAGAGGGGTTAGGCCTTAGTCCACCACGCTGGCCTAATGCGGGTTGGCAGACTTCTCATACCTTCGAAAAATTCTCAGATATGCAGGTTTCCTCACGATGTTTTCCTTCACCGTTAAAGCAAGCGATAATTAACATTTTAAAATCACTTATTATCCATCACTTAATTTATATTATCCTTAGTATTTTTAATATGTTTTACCATACCCTTTATGTGGTGCCTCTTTGATTATAGGTATAATACCTATAATTTTTGGAAATAAATTTTCATACCTGGTATAATGACGTTTTTCAATTTTGCTAAATTATGTCTAGATATCTGGTCTTCGCTTTTCTTTATATAGTAAATGCCGGCACCACTTCACTTAAAAAATTTACATATGTAAAAGTAATATTTCATGATCCTATTTACTGAATAAATAATTTGATTTGATTTTTAAAAAAAAATATATAATGTAATTTCTAAGCGAGTAAATAAGCTCAAGTCTCAAGTCATTTTTAAACAAAATGTGTTGAGTTAAAGTTCATCAAAATTTGAAATGTATTGATAGGGTTTACACGTACCTCAAAGACTAATGTATATTGTAAGCAGTTTTATAATATTTTTTAACTACTCGATGAATCGAGTTGTTTTGTGCGCACAACACACAAGAAAATTTCCATTACATACTTTTTCGAAAATCCCACATAATTCAGATCCGTAAAAGCAGAACTCCTGAAACATTCAAATACCTTAACGTCCAAATACTCAAACGCTTCTCAACTGGCCAGCCGTCTAACGGCTGCTTGTTTTGTAACAATGACGAATAAGAGGGTCTTAAATATTTAACACGATCCTAAATGCTTGAGTTACGTTTGAGTATTCGGGCGTAAGACTAACTAACAAGTCCTCCGTCATTCGAAAGTTTCAACAGGGTAGCTATTCGTATTAATAAAGAAAGTTCCCTCGCTGGTGTAAATAATAGTTGCATCCGCGACGACGGAGAGGCGCATGCTACTTTCTCCAGAAAGTGCAGTCACACACAGTTTTACAACTTCCTACGATATTGAAATAAATATTTATTGAAGTTCTTCATACTTGGTCAAAGCAATGAATAGCAGAATAATAATATTATTGATTACAATAGTAATTTCATACTTAAGTGAAATTGAAATACGTAGTATAAATGAATTCCTTTTTCGGAATTTCAAAATGTTCAGGTATATCTTATGAAAACTCAACAGATATGGAAGTGTAATTTAGCGTTCTGACACAATTATATTTTTCAATATTTTTTGATAAGGACTATTTAATAATTTAACTTTTTGACGTTCAGTGGAAAATCAATTACGTTCTATTGTTCCAAGGACGAGTAGAGTGTAGTTGAATTAGCGAGATGTCTGCTTAGTGAAAATTTGATGATTAAGGTAATTAATTTTTTTTTGTTTTTAGGCCCGACGCCACCACCTTTATGTCTAGAATTATTCGGCAAACTGGCTCAAGTGTGTTCCAAAATTAACGACTTGGCGCCTACTGAAGACGGTCTTCATGGCTGTGTAAAACTAGAGCCGAAGATTTTTGGAGCAGAACAGGTTGAATTCCCTATCGGTTGTTTCAAATCGACTAATGGAGCTATGGAAATAGAAGATCCACCAGCGGTTGAGGAGTAAGTTCATCATTTTACTGATATAATTATTTTAAGAACTTCAAATTAATTGCGTTTGAATTTCGAACACTAGGCAAACACTTTTTTTTTGTTTTCGCGGTGAAAACGATGTATCACTACCGCCCGCCCGCGCCAGGGGGAAGGCGGGACGGTTATGTTGGGCTCGCCGGCCTTACGACTCAGCGTGAACCGTCCAGGAGAGATGGCTAGGCAACCACTAATCCTACTAATATTATAAATGTTAAATTTTGTATATTTGGATATTTGTTACTCAATCAATCACACAATAACGACTGAACGGATTTGGTTGAAATTTGGCACACAGATAGTTAATTAGCTGGATTTAACACCTAGGATTTTTTGGCCAGAAATATATTAGACCGCCCGGATAACGATCACCGTACACGGCGTACACAAGGTGTAAAACCCGCCATAGTGGCACACACAAGTGTGTCGCGTTCCGGGGTCCGGGGTTTTCGTCGGGGTCTAGAGATGGCGTACAATGTTTGAACGTTTTGCGGCCTTCTGAGTTACCTTCTCGCCCATGGTGTAATGTGAAGAAGCAAGCCGGCATGATTGTGTTGAGTAGCGGGGGATAGATCGCCTCTCACTACTTGATACTCTAATTAGACGGCACTGCGCTTACCATTAGGTGCAGTGTGGGCACCTTGCCATGGCAGGATAAAAAAATAGGTTATTGAATTGTCTGTACTAAATAATGAAACCATTTTTATTTTTTTTGTCTATCTGGCTATCTGTTTGTTTGGTCCGGCTAATCTCCGAAAAGGTTAGAACGATTTTGACGAAGCTTGCCGATAGATACCTCGACGATGTTATAGGAAGCAACTTTAACTACTACGTTTTAGAAAAAAGGGATTTGGGTTCTGCACTACAATAATAAACTATCACAAGCGCCCCACGCACACATTCCCCTTCCCCGCGCCGCCCGCCGCATTAAAAGCGCCACCCTCCTCTGTCCCGATAAACGTAATCACGCCTTCTAAGCCGCGAGCAAAAGTTATATATAACGGCGCACGACATTAATGAATAATGAAAATCAGTCAATTTTGAGAATTATCCGTTAACTTTATTATTCTAAGGAATTATGGTTTTGTATTCGATTAAATACTATTTGTAATTAAGAGCGGGTAACCCCGAATGGAGTTGCGTCTGTCATTGCGTGCGAATGTCTGGTCAATTAGTTCTCTGGTTGACAGCGGTTGTGCGTTGTGTGATTCGCAAACCCATTGGCTCTAAATCGCTAATTATTATTGTAATCCCTAATTGTCTAAGTTATTTAAATGTCTGTATTATCAAAATATTGTAAAGTCAACGCCATGGTCCACTTATTTAAACGTTTCCTGAAGCTTAACGCCTACAATGGAATTTCGTGATACAAGTTCACGAATAAGCACGATGCAGCAGATCGGCTATTCCGACGTCCCGCCATTTATAAATAATCATAATAATGTAAATATATATAATTCCAGAACTCCTGAGGAAGAAGAAGAAGATGGCAGTGAAGCTGAAATCCTGCAGAACATCTATCAAACAGCAGAAAAAGGATTAGCTTTCTTCAGAAACTTCTTTGAATTAAACGGTAGCAATACTACTACATCGCCTCCGACACCAAAACCCCAGGAAACTTCTAGAAGACTTGCAAAGAATTTAAAGCATCCCAATCAATTGTGATAATTAAATTATTAAAAATAATACTAGTACAAAAGGCATTTCCTAGAATACTATAAATAACTTGCCACATTTCTCAGCTTTTGAGCACTTTGAATGAAATCCTATTTATTGCTTTAAGATTGTATTATTCAGGTAGTTATAAGTTTTTTTTTAATAAAATCGTAACTGATTAGCGTTTTTCTCTTTCAACCTTTTGAAAATGGTGGCGCGGCGTTTGTTTCCAATAAATATACGCCAGTACTTCTGTAATGAATAAAATGATAATTAAATATTATTTTTATAGTTAAACTAAAATACCTATTTGATATTTTATAGATGAGACCAGGAAAATAAATACTGATATAAAAATTCTTATCCCGGAAATATGTACGGTTCCCGTGGGATAGTTTTGTTTTTGTTTTACGCAGAGCAACTGATTGACATGATTTTTTGCATAGTGTTAGTTGATGGTCTGAGAATGACATAGGCTACTTTTTGATCCGTAAAATGCACGGTTTCTATGGGATAGCATAATTTTAAAATATGTAACAGCTTGAGTAGTCTCCTTGGATTTTATACCCTTTGTTTCAAAAATAACTAAACTGCGGGTAAAAGCAAATAAAATAAAATCTAACTCAAACACGTTATAACAACACTACAATAAAATACGTGTCGTAGATATCGGTAACTACGAGAGACTTCGATCGATCGAACTCACAACACCCAGATACCGATACCATTTTTTTAAGTCCCTCGATAAGCAAACGGGCCACCTGATGGTAAGTATGGTAGTCACCACCGCCCATAGACTTCTGCTATGCCAGGGTACAAGCAAAGCCGCTGCCTACCGTTTGTAGGTAAATATTTGTAGGGCATTTAAGCATTCGTCTAAAAGCAGGAGTCGAGCTAAGGCCGGTTAATCGGCAACTGCTCCAAGGAGGCATTCAAATAACAGATATCGGCGTACGCAAAAGTAATCAATACATTTTTTAATTACAATGTTAACATACGATACGGTAAAATAATCACTTATATGAAAAATATATAAAGAAATGACTGGCCATTATAAACTTCCTAAGAGTGCGTATATCATCATTATAATATTATTATTGTGCATTAGTTTTGAAATTAGTAAGAAATGAGGAAACTGTATAAAAAGTAGTTGACAACAAATTAAAACTTATTTCATAAAGAAAATTCTCTTGTGTTCTGGCTATGTTGTTCCAACCATTTCACAGTTTTAAAAATATATTTAAAATACCAACTTTAGGCCCTCAAACTCACCCAAATTTAGGCCTCAGTCCACCCATCTGCAGTGTACCAGGCAGGCCATCACACATTCCCAGAATCGCGGCATAATAATTTACACATTGTCTTCCTGTAAAGCCACCTGAAGTAATAGACTCAGCAAAATAGAAGAAACTCCTGGCATGGTCGCACGCGTGGGAATCACAACCTGGCATTGATATTCCACCATTTGGATAGAAGTCCACTTGTGCTAAAGCTCCTAAATATCCATTTATGCCGTAGTTTGTGTGTATTACTTCTGTGTATAGACCGTCATCTGACTGGAACCGGTGGATGTTGTTTACCCATCCTATGAGAGCTGGGTCCAATCCTAAAATTGTAAATATATATATTTTTAATGATACATTCCTTTATACCTGCATGACGTAGAAACTAATATTAACAACACCGAAGTATGTTCCAATTTTTTTCTTTTATGTTTTTGGTGTAATTTTCCACAGTTTTCAGTCTATCCAACTAATTAATGAAGTGTTATTTCAAGTGTTTTTAAACGGTTTTATTCATATTGCTCTAATTGTTTTTTGTTTGACTCTAATTTACTAATTGAAAAATTTTCCCCTTCCTGTTGACAGATTGACCTGATATTTGGTACACATCTTCAGTTCTGATGACAATACAATTTAATATATTCAGTATCATTGTAAATCCAATATGGCCGCCAATTTTTTTTTTTTAAACTGTATAACTCACTAAAATAGCATAAGCTGCCAAACTGAGTCACCTGGTAAGTGATCTCAAACACCCATAATACTAAAACTGTCATAGATGCATTGCCGGCAATAAAGAAAATGAATGGGTATTGGAAAGGAGTGGACGGTTTTGGCTCCAAAAATCTAATTCATCATATTGAAAACACAGCAAGCTGTTACATCACGTTGGTTTTCTGTAAGACAGAAGTTATAACCTGATAGGGTCAGTCCCCCCATTTATTAACCGACTTAAAAAAAACAGAAGGTTCTTAATTCGTCGGAATATTTTTTATGTATATTCTCCGATTACTCGAAGACGCCTGGACCGATTCGAGAAATTCTTTTTCTGTTTAAAAGGATATACTTCCCAAGTGGTCCCATTGGTCACCAAGTCAGGATCTGATGATAGGATCTCAGAAAAATCGAGGGCAACCCTAAAATTTTATATGGACGCATAATTTGTTTTTTATTGAAGTCAGAGTACTTTTATGAATTAAAAACTTTTGTTCCGAAAATGTTGACAGCAGTCCGATATTACTTCAAACGTAAATTTCGCTTAAGAAGTATTTATACCAAACATGTTTACGGCCCGCATAATGGTAAACGGTTACGGTAGCCTATAGACGCTTGCAACACCAAGAGCATCACATGCGCGTTGCTGATTAATTATTAGTTGATAAACATAATAATCAAACTCACCAGTAATGTAAGCTACTTGCCCCCCTAAATTCCTACCGATAATACCCGCTTGATGTCCGCCAAGTCCGTGACCAACAATATGGTATTGGGCCAAACGAGATTGTGTATGTTGGTTGACCCATGATATGAAGTCTGCAACAGCCCTGCCTGATGCTATGGTGTTGGCAATAACAACTCTGTAGTTCAAAGAACTGGCTCCAGCGCTCCAGTCAACTACTATGATGTTTACGTCTTCGGCGGTGAGAAAAGCTGTAGCAAATAGGTATATATATTTAACGGTGATTCAAGGTAAGATATCGAAATAGAAATTTAGCAAATATTTACAGATATCGATATAACTTTCAAGATCTACTTATATATTTTTAGGATTATAAATAATGATATATAGATAACAGTTCAAAGAAATCAAAGATTTTTTGATTACATGTACACTTTTTTGTTTACCTAGATTTTGGGAAATTTAATAAAACTTGTGTAGATAAGATTGTGTAGATTGTATATTTATTGGCCTGTTTCCTTTTCTATTATATTAGGGTAATAATACTAGCCCTGTATTAAACATTGTCCCACTGCTGGGCACGGGCCTCCTCTACTAATGAGAGGGGTTAGGCCTTAGTCCACCACGCTGGCCTAATGCGGGTTGGCAGACTTTTTATACCTTCGAAAAACTCTCAGATATGCAGGTTTCCTCACGATGTTTTCCTTCACCGTAAAGCAAGCGATAATTAACATTTTAATACACACATAACTTTTGAAAAGTCAGAGGTGTATGACACTTGGGTTTCGAACCTACGACTTTCGTCTTGACAGTCCGTACCGCAACCAACTATTTACTAACTAACTAACCGTAACCAACAGTTTTTTATATTAGGGTATTTGGGTATTATTACAAATACCGTAGGGTATATCGAAGGTATTTTAGAGAGTAACTGCAGGTACATTATTAAATACAACCAAAGTGGGGAGTAGTAAATGGTTGGGATAAAAGGCAGCGCTTCCGCGCACCAGGGTCGAGAGGTGTAGCAGACGAGTTGGTAGTGAGTACATTCGTGGTTTGTTCGCGGTGCAGTAAGGGTAATCATTTCAATTGGGCGCGTAGTTTAGCTTAGAGGGTAATGTTGTCCATACGTTTAAAAGATTAATTATAAAGATAAGACTTTAGTAAGTCCTGTCATGCGGTTGTGTTAATATTAAGCACCAAGATGTGTGTGTGTAACAGTGATAATTAAATCAATCAATAAAGTAGTAATCATTATATTTGTGCCTTTTAAAATATCCGTCTTGCATAGTTTTGTTGATGTTGCTAACAATTGTAATCCTACTATGCTACTTCCTACTAATATTACAAATGCGAATGGATTGATGTTTGTTACTCAATCACGCTACAACGGCTGGAAAGATCTGGTTGAAATTTGGCACAGAGGTAGATTATAGTCACACAGTTCCCGTGGGATAGTTTAGTTTTCCACAGAGCAAGGGATCGACATTATTTTTTGCATAGTGGCTGTTTAGGGATCAGAAAATAACATATACTTTCCCGGAAAAATGCACGCTTCGTGTAATAGCTTAAGATGCGTCCATGGATTTTATACCTTTTCTTCCAAAAATAAACTGCACGCGGGCGTAACGGCGGGCAACATCTAGTCATCAATATGTATTACAAAGACTAATAACACACCTGGAATTAGTACAGTATTCAAATCAGACGTGACAGAATCCCTCCAACCGTGGAGAAGTATAATCGTTCGCCTATTGCTTCTGTAGTTAGACGTTTCTAGAAGCCCAACGTTTGCCATTACCAAAGGCTGGCTAACTGTTGGATTATCCCTGAAATTATTAAAATTATGTCGTATCAAAACGCAGATCAAATAGAAAAGAGCAAGGTAAATTCTATTGAGAGGACTGTTTATAATATTATATTATATAGTAGGATTAAATAATAATAATACTAGCCCTGTATTAAACAATGTCCCACTGCTGGGCATGGGGGCCTCTTCTACTAATGAGGGTTTAGAGGTTTAGAGGGTTAGGCCTTAGTCCACCTCCTAATGCACCTAATGCGGGTTGGTAGACTTCACATACCTTCGAAATTCTTATGAGAATTCTCAGGTATGCAGGTTTCCTCACGATGTTTACCTTCACCGTTAAAGCAAGCGATAATTTCCCATTTAATACACACATAACTTTAGAAAAGTCAGAGGTGTATCCCACTTGGGTTTCGAACGTATGACCTTCGTCTTGACAACTACCGTACTACAACCAACTAGGCTATCGCTGCTTTAAGAAATATAAATTAATATTATTATCTCTTCGATTGACAGTTTTTAATCATGGAATTTCCTAAAAAACCGTGTCAAATGAGGTATGACGTTTAAAATGTTATCTAGATATACACTTGTTTATTTTTAAAATTCATTTTTATACCCACAAACCATTATTGTACGAAATACATACACACGTTACTACTTTTCTTATCCTGGTCAGGCAAAGTGCCCACACTGCACCTAATGGTAAGCGCAGTGCCATCGAGTTAGAGTACCAAGTAGCGAAAGACAATCTATCCCTCGCTACTCAATATCATCATATATTTTTCCGGTTACGAGATGAAATCCAAATAGAAATATAGAAGAAAAGGAAATCTTTAAAAAATCAAGTACATAATCTTTTTACCTGGTAAACAAATGGTAAACATTAGCCCGATTAGGATCGTATCTAACAGTCGCAACGCCATCGTCTAGAAGCAGCCACGTGTCCCTCAAATCAACTTCAATAGAATCCTCAGCATATTGGTCCAGCAAGCCATCATTCAGCTCCTGGAGTACTGGACTTGGTAATGCTGAAATAATGAAAAAGTGGCATAAAGAAGTTGTCGAAATATTTTTAGTAAATATAATTCATTTCAGGAAAGATGAAAGGCCTGTGACAAGACCGGTCGGCAATATGAATATGGATGGGCGAAGAGTCGTGGAAGACCTAAGAAGAGACCTGAAACGAGTGAATGCAGATTAGACGGATGATACGGGCTGCGTGAAGTGTTCAAACCAATTGTGCCGATCCCACTTAGTGTGGGATAAAGGCAGGTAGATGATGATGATAAGTATTCAACATAAAAATAATCAGAAATGTTCCGTGTCTTTGGTTTATTTATTCCAGAAAGTTGCACTATGACGAACGTTCTAGAGCTACTTGGAATACCTGTTCTTATTTTTAAGCCTCCTTAGGCGATGCGTTTATAGCATACGAATAACTACATACTAAAAATAGCACAACAAAAAGTATACAGTAATCAAACATACGTAAGGAAATAGAAAATTTGACAATACTTCATTTGAGGTCTGACTGTGAAGAAACTTACAATGTAGCGCACATAAAAACATTGATTCGAATAACATTACCAGCCACAATTTATAACATTATGTCATTAAATCATTTGGCTTCAAACAGAAGTTGCAAAACTGACAAACTAAAGACAATGTAATAATTTTTAATAAATATAAATATTGCCTCTAATGTATTATTAAAATACAAAGATTGATAACCTTATGATTGTTATATGCAAGGCTTGCATTACTTAGTAGTTTTTTACGCATGCATTCGTAATCAAGACACGTTGATTGATAATCTTGTCATTCGTTATATACAAAGCATGTTACTTACTAAGTAATCCATGTTATAAGAAGAAGTATACCCACCCAAACAAAGCCCTGCACTAAACACAAGAAAAGAAGCGTAACTCAAGATGGCCATGATGGAAATGTTGCACAAGTACCTATATTAGAATAAAAATAACCTAAAACCATCGATCATTATAATCTAGATAATATAAATGAATGGATTTATTGTACGTAATTAATACTCTTAGATAAGTTTATTCTAGAATTGTGTGTCATCATCCATTTTTTCTAAGTATTCTGTAGTAAAAACATATAATATCAAATGAAAACCTCGTACATTGTACATCGAAACATCCTTGAACAATGATATTTCTATTAATTAACAATGTTTCATGGGATTTTATTAAGAAAGTTCTTCGATCGCTGCCGTCAAATCTTAAGTAGCGAATTTAATACACTTATTAGAATATTCGGAGTAAATCGAGATCTTCAGGCATATTTAAAGGGAAAATCTTATAAATATTTATAATGATTTACAATTCATTGGTAAATGTTCTGGTAAGAAACCGGCGAGGTCAAAAAAGTTCAAATCAAAGTCAAATCAGATTTTAAAAAACATTAATAATAAAATAAGTAGGGACTATCCCGCCCACACACCCGCCATTGTAACTTCGGTTTCGCCAGGATCGACAATGAGACGCATTTTTTCGACACCGAGTAATAAAACTCAGCGACTCTCTGGGAATGATTTAATGAACTATCTTTTATCCATAGCAAAGCAGGAGACAAATAATGAACTAAAAAGGTATTAAACCTCTATCAGAGGAAATTTACGTCTTGAGAAGCTGGCTTCTTTGATATGATAGGACCTGGATTAAATGGGTCCTATCATGCGAGCTGTTAAGTTTGATTCTAATATGGCAAACACGCCGCAAAAGTACAAATATTCTTCCTAGACTCCACAAGATCAAATTCAATAAAATAAGTAGCGGGAATAAGTAAAGTTAACTGAGTGTACTATTTACTTACCTCTAGCTTCCCTTTCGGGGATACAAGTATGAGCTTATAATATGTTTTCTTACTTTGGCACGGCAAAGCGACCATACTGCACTACCAATTTTTTTTTTTTACTATGGCACGACAAAGTGACCACACTGCACCTGACGGTAAGCGCAGTGCCGTCCAGTAAGAGTAGTAAGTAGCGAGAGAAAATCCATCCCTCGCTACTCAACACAATCAAGGTAAATTGTAAAATATACTGCCTCGGTGGCGCAGTTGTAATTGCATATGCGTTACGACTGCTGTGCTGAGGTCTCGGGTTCGATCCCCGCCCGGGTCGGGTAAAGTGATATTGGGTTTTTCTATCTAGAAATTCTCAGTATTATCCCGGAGTCTGGAACCTGTGCCTGGTATGGCGATAGGCGCGCCCCCTATCACTTTATGGGATCGAAATTGGGCGAAAGGTGGGTGTATTGGTTACACCTCTGCCTACCCACCCCTTCGGAGATTACAGGCGTGAGTGTATATATTTGTATATACAACAATAATTACTTACGTGAATGAATATTTATTTCCACTTAACCTAAAAATACAAAATAATAATAATTTCATGTTAGTGTTCCTATGTTCACGGTATTCACGGATATTCTTAGACCACTACCCATAACTCGTACCACTGATAGGTAGTGATAGCAGATTACATATAATGCGCCACATTGATTCATAATCCAGCCGTACTGCATTCCAAATCGATTTTTGTCTGCTCACTAAACAAAAATTAAAACCCTACGTAACACTTACATTTCTATACAAAACCCGATAGAACAAGTAATATGATAGAATAATACACAGTACGTGGGCCCACCTTGACCTATTTAAATTACGCCATCCATATTTAGTTTTAAATAGGGACACATCCTATTGTTATTAAATTGTTTAATTGTTAATTAAATAATATTTATAAAAATTACATCAACAATTTATTTTAATTGGGTTAAAAATGATCATTGTTAAATCTAATTGCTAAAATATACATGTAGGAAAACAAACAACGATTACAAAAATTCCATGGACGAGATAAATAAACGATAATTAATATATCGCAACACAGTGACAATTTGATAAAACATAAAAATATCGTACAGAATACAAATCCCTTAATACTTGTAATACGATTAAATTATTTCATTAACACTCTTTGGCGAATTGCATTCTACTAATATTGCATAAAGTAATTTTAGTCACTTAAATGCATGGAAAGACTTAGGACACACTCCTAGTGGTATACTTAAATATATTGGTATTATGACCGCACTTACAAGCCAGTATAAGGCAACCTGATAAAGGAGAAAATATCCGTTGTTCGCCAACAAAATCCCCACGGTAGCCTTTGGCGCATTAGGGACAGCCTCTGATTCCTAAGGGGAGAAGCACTCTGACTTTTACCTGAGCTGCCCCTGTGAGTGCCGCCTTGCAACCTGTTGGTAAATACTCAATGTAGCATACAAAAGAGTATCATTGATATTTAAGAAGAAATGTTATTGTCATTGATTGTTCTAAATTAAAATACAGCCGTTCGTCTTGGTTCTTTGATGGAATACATACTATCACCTAGTTTTAATTATTAATATATTTATTCATACCTAACTTCCTAATTCACAACACAACCCATTTCTTGATGTGGGGGAGGGCTTCAGAAGCTCACGCTTACCGAAGGACGTCTTCGGCGTCTACAGCACCAATGTGACAAGCAGGTGGCTCTGCCATATATCGCGGGGTCCAACAATTTATAAAAACGTTACTGTACAAAGGGCGTTATATATATTAACAGCCTCACCTGCGCGCCCCTCATCTCTAATGGCTTCTCTAGTCGCCTCTGACGACAGACTGATAATACCATGGTCAAATTCTTGAATCGCCTGCAGTCCACAGGGCAAGACCTATTACAACATGGGTGATACCAATTATGTTGGTTAAAAGAAACAAAGTCAATGTTCAGTTATATCTTAGGATCTTTGCAAAAATACTAAAAATAATTAAATTGATTGTAAAAACATAATTTACTAACTTTTGGGTTTGATAAACGGTTTTATCTAATCATTACCTACAGTAGACATCATAGATGATCTACATAGATCGACTGATATTTATCAATGAAATCAGTATGATGCTATTGTATACAAGGTGTCACGTGACAGATCATGATTTCCAAATGAAATACCTAGAAGTGGAAATTTTAAAATGAGAATAATATTTGTTTTAAAGACGGCATATTAAAAAACAGAATCTTTATAATGAACTAGCGTGCCCGCCAGACTTCGTTCTACCAGTAAAAGCAGCGCCACACCGACTGCAGCGCTATCTGCCGTGCTGATTTGTGAATCTAAACCATCCAGGGCACCACCCAAACGCATACAAAAAAATCATTCAAATCGGTCCAGCCGTTTAGGAGGAGTTCAGTTTCATGAATTCAATAGACATTTGAATTCCTTTTACATTATTTGCTAAATTCATAGTAATGGTGTGAGCAAAAAATGGAAGATATCGAATTTTTTATTCGTTACAAAATTATGTCTAGACTTAACATGGATCATCTATCCTACATTCGGTGAAGACTTTACGGACTGTATTTTACCTATTCGAATGTTAGATGAGGAACCGAGTAGGAAAGAAAAACTACTATGAATCATTATAACTGTATTAAAAGAAGGATAAGCTGAATATAATAATAAAATCTAAACAAAATTGCACTCTGGCATGAAATCTCTACAACAGCATACTCATTAAGAATATCGATTAACTTAAAGTGTGTAGATTTATTGATAATTCAAAAAATTATAATTTCATTTGTCTCATACACCAAATGACTATCCTTAGACATCTAATATTTTAACATAGTGAGACTAGGAAACGCAAACGCTAGTACGTAATAAAGTAGAAATGAACAACGTATAATGACCGCTAACTCTTGCTCCACACTTGAACCAAGAATAAAAATTCATAATAACATACTTCAATTATATCTGCCACTTCCATTACTTAAATTACGAGAAACATTCAAGCAAAACTAAGTATTTTAGTGGCCTTTTCACCAATAATCTCTGTTTTGATTATCTGCTTAGCCTACAGCAATGCAATTGTTGATAATAATTTTGATCAGTATTTTGGACAAAATGATATTTCCAAGAAAACTGTCGATATAAAATAAATCGATAACGAAGACTATGGTAATCATGATTTTCAATTAATCATCGGTATTTTATTAAGAAATGTTGGTAGTATCACATTCATAACGGAAATACTGACCGATACAATCTGACGTTTTTATAGAAATATAATTATCAAAACTTGGATTAACCGATGGATGTAATCATTGATAACCAAATTTAATATAAAGTGTATTGAGTTGAATATTTTTCAGTTGCTTATCAAAATGTACGGGTTGGTTAAGTGTGCTTTAGTTGTGGTCGCTGCTACAGCAGGTACTATTTCCAGTCTAGTATTCCTATTTGATGTTCCAAGACATGGCACCGAATTATAGAATATTATATTTTGCTGGTGGTAGGATATATCCACCCGGATAGCGACCACCGTACACAGGGTGTAAAACCCGCCATAGTGACAAACGCTAGTGTGTCGCGTTCCGCGATCAGCCAGTGTACATCCGGTTTTTATCGGGAGGATAGAGTTGGGGTACGATTTTTGGCCGTTTTGTGGCCTTCTGAATACTCTGACACTAGACCCTCGACTGAATCTTCACCTTCTGCCCATCGCAAAGTGTGAAGAAGCAGGCCGGCATGATTGTGTTGAGTAGCGGGGGATTGATTGCCTCTCGCTACTCGATACTCTAATTGGACGGTACTGCGCTAACCATCAGGTGCAGTGTGGTCACTATAGTTAGAACAACTCAGAATTAAAGTAAACCAACTTTATTATGAATTGCTTATTCTATCCATAAACTAATAATGTTTTATATTCGTATTTCAGCGGCGGCCTTCAACTTAGGTGAAACAGATGTGGTCTTCCATCTCTTCACTCAGTAAGTTCATGTCGTTATTAGGTATATGTATTTCGTAAAAACAATTAGATAGTTTTCTATGTTTAATTTTGTATATAACATTATACATAAAAGTGAAAAGATTAGATAACAATCCTATCTGTGAACCCAGGATCAAAATTTGTTCTAAAATGAGTAGCTATTTCTCTTGCATGCGCTATAAATGTCTGATACAAGGAGTGACGTCATACCTTACACCGCGTATCCTTGTTTACTTGTTTGTCTTGTTTGAACTCTATAATGCAGCGATAGCCTAGTTGGTTGCAGTACGGACTGTCAAGACGAAAGTCGTAGGTTCGAAACCCAAGTGGCATACACCTCTGACTTTTCTAAAGTTATGTGTGTATTAAAATGTTAATTATCGCTTGCTTTAACGGTGAAGGAAAACATCGTGAGGAAACCTGCATATCTGAGAGTTTTTCGAAGGTATGAGAAGTCTGCCAACCCACATTAGGCCAGCGTGGTGGACCAAGGCCTAACCCCTCTCATTAGTAGAGGAGGCCCGTGCCCAGCAGTGGGACAATGTTTAATACAGGGCTAGTGTTAGTGTTATTATTGTTTCCACTCTACCACAAAATTTAAAAAATTAAGACTAGTAATGTCTAACCAGATTTATAAAATTATCTCTTTTTCTTCTTCTTATTTTAGGTTAATTGGGTCGAGTTTAAAAAGTAGCTATTCCGCCAATGTCACCTAAAATTATGTCTATTATTGGTTATGGGAATTTTAAAAATTCAACTATATATCTTTTTCTACTTTCATCACTTTTTGCTTGGCTTGTTCTATATACTAAACATAATATCACGAATATAAAAACAACGAGTTTATATGTGCATCCTCCTGGCATCGCTTTCCTCATTGCTGAGTGTCGTGACCTCTATGGTTGAGGTTTTCTTGGGAAAATAGCACGGTGGGTTCCCACGTCCTTCCAGTGCAGTCTTTTAGAGGGGATTCAATTCCTCTAGGCCCCTGCTGGCCGCTTCGTGTAAGCTAGGTAATTTCGGCGTTCGACAGTTCGTTGACAACCCTCCTCGCTTTCTCATCCGGGCTTGGGACCGGCATAGGCGGAGTTATATATGCACAGGTATCTAAAAATGTACTTACAAGAATTCGCACGAAACTGATGTTTGCATAACAATCAATTTTTACATTTTTAACCATTTTCAGGACGAATCCCGAGATGAGCCAGCCGCTGCTCCCATCAGTGAACTCTATAATGGCATCTTCATTCTCACTGGTTCGGCGCACCATCATAACTATCCATGGCAACGGAGAAAATGTTTCTGGAAACTTCAATGCTTTCGTTGTGCCCGGTAAGAAAACACTTGAAACTACGAAAAACTTATGTCAACATGATCAATTTTGAAACCAATCGGCCTTAAACAATAAAAAACATATTTTCGCTGGTTTTTTTCAACAATACCTTCGGAACTAGGTACCATAATCTGTAACGACAGGATTCACCGGAAATAAAGATCGGCCTTAAAATAAAGAAAAATAATGTACAATAAAATACCGTATTGAGATTTCAATATACATAATGTATGATTATACATTATGTATATTCCTATTATGTAAATGTTGGAGATTAATTAAAAAACCGAACTCATACCGAATTTTATCAAAATTCGTTGCATTTAATAAAGTCAGAACTGCTCGCCTTATGATGGATATCCTACTATACTACATTTTAATAAAATCGACGCAGTTGTTGCAGAGATTACTATACTCCCTTTATAGGTATATCCAACAAACAAATGTCTGTAAATATCTTGACAGAGCTAATAAATAGTAAATTACGTCCACTTCTAGGATTTTCTTTTTAAATTAGTTGACCCAATGAAGAAGAAAAATATGCATATAATAACAATATGAATAATTTTTTAACAGATGGAAAAATAAATAGTGTAGAGTATCTAGCAATTTTTAAAACTACTACATCGAATTTCTGTTTCCAATAGCTTGATTTTTTATTTCAGCTCATCTACAAGCTGAAGATGTGAACCTCATCGCTGTGGACTGGAGCGCAGGCTCCCGTATCTACACTGAGGGGCTCGCAAACGCGCCTCAGTGCGGACGAGTTATCGCCAACTTCGTAAATATTATCATCAGACAATTCGGTTACAATCCCGATCTGATCCGCATCATCGGTGTCGGCCTTGGCGGTCACATCGCTGGTATCGCAGCCAGGAACATTGAAGGAGAAGTGCCACACATCGTTGGTAATTATCTTCACACTTGGTATACTCATAAACTGTATACGTATGTACCTAGTCAGGTCATTAATTCTGTCACATGTTTAATATAAAATAATTGAAACAAGTTTATTCATTATGTAACCATTTATATACCAAAATGAACTTAACAAAACATAGATTCTTATGACACTAAAGTCTATTCAAAATGACCTCCGTGATTTTGAATACAGGCCTTCAATCTGCGCGGCCAGTTGTCTATCGCAGCACGAACGAGGACCATGTCAATATCGGCGGCTGCCTTAATCAAGGATGTCTTGAGTGACTCCAAATTGGGATGAGGCTTTGAGCACGCCTTTTCCTCCAAGTGTTGCCATATCTTGTAATCTAACGGATTCAAATCTGGACTGGAGGAGGGCCAGTCTTCGTGCCGGATGTAGTCGATTTCACGCGCCGCCAGCCAGTCTTGTGTGCTCTTCGCTCTATGAGCTGGCGCCGAATCTTGTTGGAATACCCGGTGCCTGTTATTGAACATGGTATGAGAAACAGGTTCCACAAGGTTCGTCAGGACTGTATTTTGATACACAACTGCATTCGTTTTTACACCTTTCTCACAAAAATGTACCTCTGTTAAGCCCCAATAAGAAACTCCCAACCATACCATGAGCGAGGATGGAAAATGACCTCGTTGGACACGCGGAATACGGTTGCTCGCTTCTTCACTACTGTATGCGTACACCTTATCATTATGTTTGTTGTAGCTCTCTTCTACGGTAAAAATGTTTTCATCTGATAAAATAATTTCCCGATATTTTTTTCCCGCGTACCGCTTCAACAAAGCGCGGCATCTCTTCAGTCTCAGGTCCATTAGACGAGCATTCAAACGATGTCCTGTTTTTCTTCGATATGCCCGAAGCCCTAAGTCTTCATTTAACTTTAAATTCCTTTTCACCGTGGTTCTGCTTAACCCCATCTGAAGGGCCAACAGTTTCTGCTTACGTTTGGGATTTCTTTGAATTCGCGCCTTCACAGCTTTTATCACTGCTGGAGTCCTAACAGACCGAGGGCGACCACTTCTTGAACTGTCATCTACACTAGAGTCTTCATTGTATCGTTTGATGGTACGATAAACGAATCTTTTGGTTATATTCAAATTTTTCAGTATGTCAAAAATTTGAATTGGCGCGTAACCGCAACGATGCAACGCAATTACTGCAACACGGTCTTCTTTAAGCGTCCACTCCATATTTAAAAATGAGTAAAATTCTAAAAAGTATACATTTTTATTTTCATGAACAATTTGAAATTCGAATTCAATAAACTTTTTTGTGGCCAGCATTCTAAAATAAAAGTTTTTACTGTGTGAAAATACTTATGACCTGACTGTGTATATTGTATGCGTTTAAGAATGTATTTCTCAAAATTAGACCCTCAAAGGGAAAGCTTGTGATGAAGTAAGTTTTTTACTGTTGCAATGGTGATTGATTACTAGAAGATATGCAGTAGGACCATTTTTATAAATTGTGTCGAGAGAAGGAAAATCTAAATAAATTCGGGTCTGGGATCTGAAATAGAGAAGACAAGGTGCTGAATATTTTTTTTATCATCATACGTGGGGCAGCTGTAAGCTAGGCTGATACAAGTTGTGGGTACGCCAAGTAAAATAAGTTCTATGCGCTGCATCTGCCATGGAAAGATAACATGATCAGTCAACATTTATTTGATTACCTTATACGTGGAATTATGCAACTAAACCATAATAATGAAAAATGTTACTTTTTTACTCTACTGCCTCGGTGGCGCAGGTGTAATTGCGCATGCGTTACGACTGCTGTGCTGAGGTCTCGGGTTCGATCCCCGGGTCGGGTAAAGTGATATTGGGTTTTTCTATCTAGAAATTCTCAGTATTAACCCGGTGTCTGGAATCTGTGCCCGGTATGGCGATAGCCTCGCCCCCTATCACATTATGGGACTGAAATTCGGCGAAAAGTGAGAGGCAGAGGCGTACCTCCACCTACACCTTCGGGAATTACAGGCATGAGGGTATATGTATGTTTGTAATTATGTTACTATTTTAACTTCTTAATTTTATTCCATTTAAAATTAATGAGTTATGAAATATGGGAAAAGTTTATCGATTCGATTTGTATCTTTATGATGTCTTAATTATGTAGTATGTCTATATTTATACTTAGATTTAAGGGGTAATTAATTGAAACCTTGTGCTTTAAGGTCTTTTTAAAGCTGCTTTATTTTTTATTAAACTATTGTATTAACGTATGTAATAACGTGTTTTACTTCCAGCACTTGACCCATCGCTGGTGGGATGGACTCATCACCCCGAAATACTCAACCCTGACGACGCTTCTGTTGTGGAAGTCCTCTACACTACTGCTGGTAGCCTTGGCTACGACTATCCCCTCGGCGACCTTAACTTCTATCCCAATGGCGGCCGCAGCCAGATGGGATGTGGCTCAGACGTGACCTGCTCTCATACGTACTCCTACGTCTTCTACGCCGAATCTATTACCGCTGTAATGAACAATGGCAACCAATTCGTCGGCACAGCTTGCGACAGCTATGATCAAGCTACCACATTGTCTTGCTCAGGTGTAAGAGACGCCATCTTCGGTGGAACCGAGCCAAAATTATTGTAAGTATATTTAACTACTGCCTCGGTGGCGCAGTTGTAATTGTGCATGCATTACGACTGCTATGCTGAGGTCTCGAGTTCGATCTCCGGGTCGGGTAAAGTGATATTGGGTTTTTCTATTTAGAAATACTCAGTGTCAGCTCGGAGTCTGGGATTATGCCCGGTATGGTGATAGGCTCGTCCCCTATCACATTATAGGACCTTAATAGATGCGGCGAAAAGTGGGTGTACTGGTTATTCCTCTACCTACCCCTTGGGGAATTACAGGCGTGAGTGTATATGTATGTATATTTAACTAACAGACTATAGCAGTTTCGCATGCGTAATTACTTTTATCGGTACTGTAGGGGACTGCCGGCTACTCAGTAAATAAGTGCCTAACATTTTCCTGAATGAAAATTTTTCTTCGGGAATCGAACCCGCAATTGAGTTAAAACTAGCTTCTATTATAGTCCAGGCTATAGTTTCTCTGAGTATATTTTTTATAATCCTGTCATGGCCCAATGCTGGGCAAAGGCCTTCCTTCCATTCATCTCTACTGAGTGCTCTTTAAGTTAACCAGTCTTTATTTATGGTCCATGAACGAAAGGGTTTAGGTCTATGTATTATGGGACTGTAGTCCTTCGTAGTTCTTGATACCCACAATACAGGTTTAATAGTGCGGGGCCAAGACTATGTGTGTGACTGTTGGGTGTAAATAAATATTTGTATGATCCATAAACATTTGTATCCCATCTGCATGATGTCTGACTGAAAATTACTCGTAGATCTTGACGCTCATGATACTAGATAATCGTATGTTATATATATATAATGTAAATAGAAATATATAATAACTAAAAATTGTATTGTAATATTATTTTTATAAGTTATCATTTATTTGTTCCAGTGAGAGCGGCATCTACGTTTTCCTGACTAACTTTTCGCCTCCGTTCGCCAGAGGTTAAATGAATGAATATAAAATAAAAATCTATATATAAAAACCTTGTACTTTAATAAATTATTTATCTATAACATTAAAAAATAATAAAAAAGGTTACAGATGATGATAAAGTGGTTTATCCGTTATTTAAACATTAAACATTAACATAAAACCCGACTACTGAAAAATCACGCTCTGAAAAGTATCAAACAAGAATGTAATAAATATTTTATTGTATTTCATAAATATTCATAGTAGTTAGTCTTCAGAGGATAACCGTGATACTTTTTAGAGCGTGTTTTTTCAGTAGTCGGGTTTTAGTTTATGAACTTATTTTTTATTTAACGTATTTTGGGATTTATTTGGGTTTTTTCAGAGCTATATCTCATTTTTTCTCTATTTAGGGTTTTTTGACAATATTGATAAGTAGTTTAGAAGTTATGAGGGACAAATAAACAGAAATGCATGCATACATACATACCGATCCACAAACACTTTGCGAAGCCGTAGTCGGGTAAAAAATTTGTTTTTATGACTTTGACGGGATATATCTCGCAAACACTACACTTGACAAAAATATGATGTACCAAAACATACCTTCATTTTAAAATCCGTGTTCAATAATACCACACATGATGGAGTAGGGCGAAAAACATTTTTTTATTCTTGAGTTCTTGCCCTCTAGATATGAAATATGATATGGGCGCCATATTCAATTTAATGTGACGTCACGTAGACAATAACCAGCGGACAATCAAGACGCTTCCAACGATACCTCAATTGTCAAATTGTAATAAGTGGTTTAGAAGTTATGAGGGAACAGATGAACATACATACATACATACTCACATACCGGTCAAAAACATAACCCTCCCTTTTGCTTCGCCGTAGTCGGGTAAAAATCATTAAATAATTTTATGTCTGTAAGTTTGTGCACGGTAATCCCACCAATGACTTGATAATGTAGACTGTCTCGATGGCGCAGTTGTAATTTCGTACGCAGTATGACTGTCCTGTCCTGAGGTCTCGGTTTCCGTATCGGGTAAGAAATACTCTCTACCAACCCGGAGTCTATAATTCTGCCCGTAGGGTGATAGACACGCCCCCTGTCACATCTCGGGACGGTAATAAGCTAGGCTAAACGTGGTTGTACTGATTACACCTCTGCCTACCACTTCGGGGATCTAGGCAT
This sequence comes from Laothoe populi, assembly GCA_905220505.1. Lineage (NCBI taxonomy): Eukaryota > Metazoa > Arthropoda > Insecta > Lepidoptera > Sphingidae > Laothoe > Laothoe populi. The sequence continues at coordinate 16,632,030 of HG992148.1, forward strand.
GAATGTGTATGAATATTCAGTGATGTATTGAGATAAACCGGGACTAACGTTCGGTGCTTATTTTATTCAAATTGGTTGATTTTTACTACATTTCACAAAATTAACACACATCCTCAGACACCCCAAACATACTTATATTATAAATGCAAACGTTTGAATGGTGGATGTTTGTTACTCAATCACGCCGCCAGAACGGCTGAACGGATTTGGTTGAAATTTAACACAGAGATAGATTATACTTTTTATCCCGGTAAATGCATTGTTCCTACGGGATATCATATTTTAGAAAGATGTAATGTACCATAATAGCTTAAGATGTCTCCATGGATTTTATACCTTTCTTTCAAAAATAACAACCACGCGGCCGAAGCCGCGGGCAAAAGTTAGTTGAAACATAAAGTTACAATCTTAATAAATATATTGAAATTATACAGTGCTGAAACTCTTTTTTTACTTCCCGTGGGGAAAATCCATCTTACGGATACCTTCTCAACCTCGGAGGAGAAGAGTTGGTTATGCCGGAGTCACCGACCTTCCGACCCAGTTTACCCGAGGGAATACTAGATCGGGGCCCCAACCAATTTTCCTACGCCGTTGTACCGACTCAAAACCCCGCGATGGGCTTCTGCGGCGCATGCGGGATGGTCCCGGGGGAACCTGAGAATCTCTGGATTGCTGCCGGAACCATCCCTGTGCTGTTTTTTTTATATCATATTCCGACAAGCGAGCCAGTGGGTCACCTGATGTTAAGTGATCTCCACCGCCCATGAACATCCACAATACCGAAGGTATAATGTATGCGCTGTCGGCCTTAAAGGACAGGAATAGGGATTAGGGAAGGGAAGGGGGAATCTGGGCCTCCGGATATCTCACTTACCATACGAAACGCGACAGTGAACTGTCACTTTACGTTGGTTTTCTGTGAGACAGTGGTACTACCCCGGTCGAGCCGGCCCGTTCATGCTGTAGACAAATATGTCTACGGCGTGGCTCTACCACTTTTACGTCTCATCTCTTCTAATACTGTGATGAACCCCCTGTGATTACCTTTTTTAAAATTTGCTGATATTGATTCTGTAGCATAGGTTTTTTTTTTAGTGCCTGGATAGGCAGACGAGCAGACGGGCCACCTGATGGTAAGTAGTCACCGCCGCCCATAGACTTCTGTTGACTTCTATTAACAAACTACTTACAGGTGCGTTTGTTAGGATACATGTTGTATATCATATGAATTTAATATTTAGGAGAGATTTTGTTCACGAATTCTTAAGTTGGCTCTGGCTTTACAATTGTAGTAGTGCGAACGGGCAATAATGGTTTTATTGTCGAAACATAGTGAAACTTACTTACTCTTTATTATGCAGTCATCTTTAAAATCAATTTTAAATATGTATTTATATAACATGCATTATAACATTTATATGACATGACTTTTAAATATATTTAATATTTATATACCAAAACATGTAGAGAGTTTCAGGATAGAAAAATAATAAATGCGCTTAAATAACCTTTGAATCATTGGACATTTTATTATAAATAAGTCTCTAGATACAGTACTAAAGATCACTTGGCTGTACATAAAGCATGTCATGATACGTTGTAATATTAATTGTTCCAAATGACAATTCCCAATGTACACTTCACACAACTATTTTGATGAATAAGACGTTCGGTCTTATTCATAATGAGTTAAAGTTTGCGTTTTATCTCTATTGAGCCATTATGAATAACATTTTTTAACAAGCTCCTATTAACGGCCTTATAAAGCTCCCATAACTCAGTATGAATAAGACCGTTAATATTTTAATATTTTTATCTTATTTATAGTTCTAGAATATACGATATATTTGTAAAGATAAAAAATCCATAGCGACCATCAACCGCCTAGCACTGGATTAAAAAATCACCGAAAAACCCTTGTTACCAATAATTATCACACTATCAGATGATTATAATCTTACACTGAATCTTAAATGTGGCCGATATGTTAATAGGTCCTTGCTATAGATTTCTTATCAAATGAAGGTTAATGGGTGTATTTTAATGCGTTTTTAATTCAAGGCGGGAAATGACATTTGTATTGGTAATTTTTTGAATGTTTGGCGACATCAAATGTAAAACATTCGGTATAATTACCTCGGAATCTAATCCATATCTACTCCAGTTTTATATATACATTCTTGAGCTTCTACTAGAGTCTAGACCTATATGGGTTAATAGTTAAGGATGATATCGATAGAAACATCAAGTCAAGTTAAATGTTATAAAACTTTTATTATTTTATATTACTTGTGTACTTGTAAACTAGATGTTGCTTACGGCTTCGCCCACGTGGTGATTATCTTTGAAAGAAAAGGTATAAAATCCATGGAGACATCTTAAGCTATTATTTCTTTCTATATAGTGATATCCTATATGAACCGTGCATTTTCCAGAATAAAAAATAGTCTATGTGCCATTCCAGATATAATAAACTAGCTTTTGCCCGCGGCTACGCCCGCGTGGTGATTATTTTTGAAAGAAAAGGTATAAAATCCATGGAGAACTCTTAAGCTATTACATCCTCCTGTATTATGCTATCCCGTAGGAACCGTGCATTTTCTGGTACAAAAAGTAGCCCCTCAACTAACACTATGCAAAAGATCATGTGGATCCCTGGCTCTGTCTAAAACAAAACCAAAACTAACGGATTTTTCATACAAACTTTCTTTCCCTATTTTACCCCCTTAGGGGTGGAATTTCCAAAAACCATTCCTTAGTGGATGCCTACGTGATAAAAGGTACCTACTGTCAAAATTTCAAGTTTCTAACCCCAGCCGTTTAGGCTGTGCGTTGATCGATCAGTCAGTCAGTCAGTGAGTCAGTCAGTTTCTTCTTTTATATATACAGTCAGATAAATATAAATCTGTGCCAAATTTCAACCAGATCCGTCCAGCCGTTCTGACGTGATTGAGTAACAAACATCCATCCAAACATTCGCATTCATAATAGTAGTAAGATTTAGCCATAAAAGTCAAAACGCCACCAGTGACGCTATGAGTTTGACACAAGAATGTGCTGAAAGTCAGTAAGTATAGGTCACGGCTGATGCTTCACTGCCGTACAAATTTAACAAAAGCAGATATTTACAAGCTCACGCATACATAGCAAGATTTTCGCAATCGCGTCGAAGTATCTTTTTATGCATCTATGAACATTATATAATGTATTACTTTTATCACGTACTCGAGATTAGCAATAATTCATAAAGATTAATAACTAATTTATAACATATTTTCCTGACAACAATCGAGATAAATTGTTACGTGCATAATATAAAAAAATGCAAGTTAAGAATTATAGTTAGACTAGAAATAATTAATTTGAGAACTTAATTAGTATGCAAATGCACTAATTAGGTATAAATTCCAAGCATTATAAAATTGTATCAGTTATAAACAGTTTCCACTACCCTCCACTGTATAACTAACTGAGAAAAGATGGAGGTTCTTATCAAGTATTTTTATGTATGTACTTTGTTTTCTCCGTTAAATGTGGATCGAATTAGACCAAACATTTTTTGTTCAATCTGGTTTAGCTGGATATGGTCCCATATAATTACACACTACACAGATCAACCTTACAACCTTCGCCATTAACTTATTGGTCACCAAACAAGTAAGCAAGGCTGCTAAGAAAGGTATTGAGGACGGGTCGCGGCTGCGCAGCGGGGGATGTGCGGCGATTATAAATATTTTCTTTCACGGCGCGATCCCGACACGTGTGACGTCGCGAAGTCTCATACTACCGTAGAATGGGGAGAGCATCTAGCCCTAGAAGAGACGTAAAGGCACCTCTTCGGGTTGATTCCAGCAGCAATCCAGAGTTCGCTTAGGGCCCCCCGGGACCATCCCAGGTGCGCTGCAGAAGGCCACCACGGGATTTTTAGTCGGTACACCGGCGTAGGAAAATTGGCCTTAGGTAATCAGGGTCGGAATGTCGGTTAGTCCGGCATAACCATCTCTCCTCCTCCTAGGATGAGAAGGTATCCGTATAATGAAATATCCGATTTTCTTCGCCGAAAAAAAAGGTATTCAGCCTACTCATTACTGGTCCTAAACAGTAGCAGTTCTTTCTTTCTCCCATCCCCGTTCTTCAGGGTGTTCCACTCGCAATGCGGAATGACCTTAGCATCCTATGGTATGAATATCCGCTGTGATTTAATCCAAGGACTCACATCGAGGGCGTAATATTTACTATTTCACACAGGGTCGGAATCCTGAACAGGGTGCGGCGGTATTTCACGCCCAGTCAGCTCTACCGCTTATATAAAGACGGTTCCGCTAAGTATTTACTCAATGCCTTGGATGGGTTGCAGTGGCGGGCCGTCCGCATTGTGAATGATGCAGACGTGACCAACAGCCTGGAGCCGCTACAGCTGCGAAGGGATATTTCCGCGCTTAGCGTATTCTACCATCTGTATCATGACGAATGCTCTGAAGAATTACATAATGGTTTCTTCTTTCGTGAAGACATACAACTCAGTCTCCCCCGTGACCATGAAGACTGTAAAGCCTTCGAAACGTCGGGTTAAAAAGTAAAATAAACCGCGATAGAATCCGTAAATTTCGTTTTATTACAATGCTCTGAAGAATTGTTTGATCTTATCCCATCCTCTGCCTTCCACACCAGAACCACGATCACTGACTTGCGGAGCCACAGCTTCGTGGTGTCTACTGCCACGGCCCGAACCAAGAGGTTTGCAAATTCGTATTTTTACCGCGCCATCAAGCTGTGGAACAGTTTGCCAGCTACCGTGTTCCCTCCTTCCTATGATCCTGGGTCCTTTAGGCGTAGTGTGAAGAAGCTAAACAGCCGGCCGGCATGATTGTGTTGAGTAGCGAGGGATAGACTTTCTCTCTCTACTTGATACTCTATCTGGACGGCACTGCGCTTACCATCAGGTGCAGTGTGGTTACTTTACCGCACCAGAATAATAAAAAAAAGTTCATGGAAGAAAATATAATGCTGCTGTTACTTAGGCCCAATATGCTGACCTTCCATCCAGTTTTTCACATTTTTTATAAGACACGAAGAATATATAGGTGATGCTTTTTTTATTATTTGAATAAAACAAACAGAACTTTATAAATCATCTGAGCACGTGATCCTCAATTCCCAATAACGTTGAATGTGAACTGAACACTGAGAAAATTTGAAAACATAGATCAGGGACATACATAAGAACACAGAAATACATAAGAATGCTCTGCTTTTCAACTATAAGTGGTTTTGTGTGTCTGTATCTGTGTATTTTTCTTTACACGATAACAGTGGTATCAAAATGAATTGTTTAGTTTCGGTTTTTCCGATCCAAGGATAATGAAAATGTTATCTGTATTTCATATCGACATTAACCGCGCTCTACAGGCGTTTACGGCACGGTCACTACATAGTCATTTATAATATGAATTTAAATACACGACACAATATGCACACCAGGTAATTTAGTAACAATGTGCGTAAATTTAAAAATGTATGAAATTGTTTTGTGTGCGTTCGTAAAAATATAATAAGATTTTGCGTTTAATTTTTTTTTTTTTTTAGTGCCTCGATAGGCAGACGAGCAGACGGGCCACCTGATGGTAAGTAGTCACCGCCGCCCATAGACTTCTGCAATACCAGGGCACAGCAAAGCCGCTGCCTACCGTTAGCCGTTAATTGTATGTACCTCTTTGTGAAAAATTGTGATAATATTTATGAATAAGTACCTACTATTATCTATGACAGCGGTATTGCCTAGTTCAGTGTAGGACGATGGTGCGTCCCACCGCCTATGTAAGGGTGTCGTCTGGTTTGCCTTTCCTGTAGCTAATTCAGAACTTTGTTTTCTGTTGTCAATATTTTTTTGTTATTATCTTTAGATATATAATTCTACTGTACGTGCGTATGTCACTGAACTCCTCCTAAACGGCTGAACAGATTTGAATGTATTTTTTTGTATGCGTTTGGGTGGCGCCCTGGATGGTTTAGATTCACAATTGGACCCAGCAGGTGGCGCTGTTGTCGGTACGGCGCTACTTTTCCGGGCAGGATGACGTCTGCACGGTCCGCTAGTTTATTATAAAAAGTAGAATAAAATACGAGAAAAATCGCAGTAGACGTACAGAATAGGTTAAAGTTTAAATTTTTATCGGTTTGGTTTCCCTACTTGTTACTTATTCAGATACACGAATTCATTTTTGCCTCGACTGAATGCCTCGGTGGCGCAGTTGTAATTGCGCATGCGTTACGAATGCTGTGCTGAGATCTCGGATTCGATGCCCGGGTCGGGTAAAGTGATATTGAGTTTTTCTATTTAGAATTACTCAGTATAAACCCGGAGTCTGGAATTGTGCCCGGTATGGCGATAGGCTCGCATCTTATCACATTATGGGACCGCAATAAATTTGGCGAAAAGTGGACGTACTGGTTACGCCTCTGCCTACCCCCTTCGGGGATTACAGGCGTGAGTTTATATGTATGAATTTCATTTTTGTCCATCACTAATAAAGAGTATTCTGGTACTATGAATGAGTGATACTGAATGTGAATAGATGAATTTCCAAGGCACTTTCCCAAAAATTAGGTTTGTTTATCATCAAGGGCCCTTATTAGATACAACTAATAAACAAGTGAAGATATACTGTTTTCGTGTAGATAGATATAGAAATAAATATCTGGAAACGTAATAAAAATAACAAACAGACAAATTCAGGCACAATGCTGCGAGATAACAATAACCATCAAGATAATTTTATCATGTAGATCGTTGATAATTGACATGAGATAAGCAAGTTTATAAATATATAATTAACGAGGATCTAGATTCATCACTCAATGAAGTTTACATCATGAAGCTTTTAGTGTTCGCTGCGTTGGTTGCACGTTAGTATTTTTTTTCATTCATTTCATTTTGTAATAAAATAATGTTATAATGTTGTAATGTATAAATGTTTTTATGCTACTAACACTATACCACTTTAAGATACTTTGTTATACTAACACTATGGGCTCATATCTGAAATAAAAAATTAAATCTGAATTTCATTATAATTGCCTTTTGATTTCGCCTTGTATCTTGATCATACTTTGTTTAGTGAGATAAAAACGCTTACAAATTAAAAGTAAAAAAGATATATATTTTATTTTAATTGAAAAGCAACGGGCCAGCCAGGAGTGGAACGGACTGTTGAGTTGGAAGTCATCCCATGATAAGGATCTTTGACTTTTCGAAGTTACGTGTATATTTTTTTACTGTTCATTACTACTTGATTTGACAGTGAAGGAAAACATCGTGCGGAGACCTATGCCGCTCTCATTAGTAGAAGAGGTCCTAGCCCTGTATGAAACTTTGTCCCACTGCTGGGCACGGGCCTCCTATAACACATATAATCAGGCCTAATATTGTTTTAGTTCTATTTTAGCATTTATAAAATAATTATAATCAAGAAAAATAATGTCTTCAACGTTTCATCATACAACTACCCAACATCTCACCACATCTATTCTTCAAATGTATCGTTGTGCATTATCCTTTGAATTTTGGACTTTCAGCCGGCCCTTTCAGAAACTCAAGAAGAAAGCAATGATGAGAGTGAGATTACTAAACACCAGTTGACCAAATAGATCATACTCACTCACTTTCGACTATTCACATATGATCCTCGCGACCTCGTTACAGTTTCAGAAATATTGGATAGATTGGTACATAAAGATTTTTCTTTTGCAGTATGCTCCGGCAATGCAATCCCGCTAATTCCAGGGGATAATAGCCACTATGTTGAAGGAGAAAGTCGCTACATCTGGATGCCTGATGGAAAAGGTACGCCGGTGCTCGTAGATTTGCACGAGCCGGCTGATTTAACGCTATTGTCGTCCAGGAATGGCGCTAACAACGAATATTGGCTCTTCACTAGGTAATATTTTATCCGCTTTACAAACCTGCTAAACAATATCCAACTGTTAAGTCATGTCAAATGAATGGCAACGAAATACAATGACTTACATATTGACAGCTCTTTCAGCTCCCAGTTCCTTGTAGTTCTTGATACCCACCAACACAGGTTTGGCCTATTGTAGAGTCAAGACTATGTGTGTGGCTCTAAGGAGTATTATGGGTACACTGCATAATTACGAAAAAATTTATTGGGTCATTCCGTCATTTCGTGCAAATTACACGTCCAGATAAACTACCCCATGAAATAATGCCTCTGTTATAATGAATTATATTCGAATTAATACCAAATCACGTATTGAAATTGAAAATATTCTAATCTACTTAGACTAGAAATGAGCTATGCTGTAAATCTAAACTAACAATGAAGTTCAGAAACGAAGTTCCGAGTATAGCTATTATATACAAGCTATTCCGAGTATAGCTTGTTAGCCATTAGCCGAATATAGCCATTAATATGATATTATTTTAAAATAAAACCGCATTTCAAAGAATCTTGATTACTTAATATTTTTTCTTAGATTATATTATTAGCGTTAAAGTAAGTAAGTAGTAGTTAAGTAATCTTTAGGGGAGGCCTATGTTCAGCAGTGGACGTCCAAAGGCTGAAGAAGAAGAGGAAAGTAAAAAAATAACAAAAATAACATATTTTTAATAGATGCTTTTTACCGACGGCTCAATTTTAGTAACAGTGGAAACTATTTTGTGATGGATACTCTTCACGCTGTATCAATTTTTGTGTATTCATTTCGTTTTACACCACTAGCCTCATGTGCCGCCACGAAATCTTATAATCTCTTACCACCCAACTGAATTATCTTTTCAGACAAAATCCAACCAGCTATCAGGTGATTCAAAACAACAATATTAACTCGCTTCTAAACTCAAATTTTCGAGCTAACCGTCCAACAAAAGTGATCGTCCATGGATGGAACAACAACGGAGACACTGAACTGAACCCACTCATTACATCTGCCTTCCTCGCCGTTCAAGACTGCAACGTCATTGTCGTTGATTGGCGTGCGCTTGCCAATTCAAACTACTTCAGTGCTGCTAACGGAGTTCCGTCAGTTGGTCAGCATCTCGGCCAATTCCTTGTCTGGATCTTCAACAATGCTGGTGGCAATTGGAACCAATTGCATTTAGTTGGCTTCAGCTTGGGCGCTCACGTAGTTGGCAATGCTGGCCGTACGACAGGCGGCCGTCCTGGCCGTATTACCGGTAGGTGATGAATAATGAATAATGTCTACTTTTCCACATACAAATTATTTTACATAACAATATATTTATTTCGTAGGATTGGATCCAGCTGGCCCCATCTGGGGTAACAATGCAAATGCTCTCAACAGTAATGATGGGCAATACGTCGAAAACATCCATACCGATGGCGGACTCCTCGGTATTATGGATCCAATTGGGGACGCTGACTTTTATCCAAACGGTGGTAGAAACCCTCAGCCTGGATGTTGGATTAGCACATGCTCTCATAGTCGTGCGACGGAGCTCTTCGCATCCACTGTTCGAAATAACCACCTTATAGGAAGAGGTTGCAACAACATCTGGGAAGCTGAACTGAGCAGTTGCAACGGTATTAGCTTCCACATGGGCAATGGCGTCATTGGCAAGCGCGGGTAAGTTTTGTTTGCTACTAATAATACGAAAAGTTTTTAATATACATAAATAAAAACATAAGCAGTAGGCCATTGACTTATATTCTATAGACACGAACTGTCGAAGAAACAAGATGTTCCAAAAACCTTGTCTGCCCACTAATACCATCTATTCATTTCACTAAGAACTATTTGGTAGAAGCGTGACAGCTCCGTCACTTTTTCTCGAACGGGACTTGCCGCGCGTCAAAACGGGACAAACTATATAATGAATTTTGTTGTGAAATATAGACTTCCCGTATTCAGAATTGAAATTATTTAATATTTATTGATATTACGTTTTAAACGTTATGAAATTATGTTATTTACCTTATATACCCACTATTAACAGTTTCACTGTAAATCAATTCATCAATCGGGATAAATGCAATGTGGTGTGCATTCTTAGGTGGCATGATGCAAACTAACGTTGGTGCAGTGTATACACCGCGACTCAGTGGAACATAATGTTTGCTCTGGTCGCCGCATCTAGTACCTAGTACATATAGATCGCTGCATTAGGCCCTTTTTATGAATATAAAATTAATTTACATTTAACTTCAGATAACTATTTTTATATGTTTTTAGCTTTGGTAATAATGTAAAGATAATATAGGCCGACTGAAATTGGTTTTGACAATGGTGACAGATCGGTTATAGTCAATGACGAAAGTTATTAGGTTTTTTCGTCTAAGGTTATAGTATTGCTTGACTCTGAAAGTTCACAAATGTAGACATAATTTCATACGTTCTGTGTTTCAAATCAAACAGGGTGTAAGAGACTCACATAATGTAACACTTTTTTGTCATCAAGTTTTTATATAATGTTTCTTAGCCTCTTCTGCAAATTTCAATATTTAAATACTAACCTATTTATTTGTTTCATAATAGAAATGGTCTCTACGGTCTGATAACCCTCAACGCCTGGCCCTTCTAAACGAAAAGCTCCTGCGACGATGGATATGATATTATAATTTATTGATATTAAATAAGTTACACCCTTTTTAGTATTTTGAATTGAACTCTTGATTTGCATGATTGTGTCTAGTAGCGATATATAACCGGTGGGCAGCGACTTTGCTGTACCCTGGAATTGCAGAAGTCTATGGGCGGCGGTGAATACTACCATTAGATGGCCTGTCTGCCCGTCTGCCTATCGAGGCACTAAAAAAAAGCGCCGTGACGCCCAGTTAGAGTACCAAGTAGCGAGAGACAATCTATCTGTAAGCTGTGTAGCTTCTTCACACTACGCCATGGGGCAAGGAGGTGAAGAAGCGGTCGAGGATCTAGTGTCAGAATACTCACAAGGCCACAACACAGCCAAACATCGTACCCCAACTCCCTCAACTAGACCCCCGACAAAAGCCGCTATCCGGGCGGATATAAATATCCTACCACCAGCAAAAACAACCGCAAAACACCAGCAAAAAATTTTACAGTGACATTTAAATTAACTTTTTTTATTATATATGTTACTAGGCCCGCTCCGGGTCTGATACTCTGATTAATAGATAGTTTAAATAAATAACATTAATCAACATTTTTATTTTAATTCTATTCAGCAAGGCCCGTACTACCGGAAAGGAACTTAAGTTCAAATACGTTTGGACATCCAACGGAAACATCTTTATGAGAAGATCCGAGTCTAGCTCTGTTGTCCGCATCACCTCAGAAGCAGTCCTAAACAAGCTCACAGGCGATCGAGAGGGCCGTGGCACACCAGGTACCCCGCAGCGCTCCTAACAGCAACATAACAATTCACTGGAGTCGTATGCTTTACTTTTCACCTTCAGTTATTAATCTGACTACTTATATCGTAACTTGTATAATCCCATATTCCCTTATAAAAATAGATTCTTCCATGTCAGACAAGTTTAAAACACTTAGTTCCTATTTGCTTACGTTAGCCGTTATATTATTGTTAAGCACATATTATTTAATTTTTTTGAGTTCATTTGTTACATTCTATTATTTAATGTTTATCCCGCACTGTACACTAGTTCTTATATTATTATGTTATTTAATTTGTTTTGAAGTTATTACCGTGTCCGTATATTTTCTGTTTCCTTTTTTTTTGTTATCCTCCATGTACCGCAATAAAATACTCCATGGCGTAAACAGTGTCACATTGTATCGCCATATTCGTTTGGAGGTTTATCTCGATGTAATCCCTGCCAAAATATCACCCAAAACACAAACGTCACCAGACACAGAATTAAACAAACACACTCTTTCACAACTGCAACAAACATCCAACGATATCTTACATTGTTATCTATACAGAATCCTTTACCTAAAAATATTATATAGCTTAAATCCAAAATCACTCAATTTTATAGCACGCTGTATCACCATTGCTTCCAATTATTTATGAATACTATTGACTTAGGAAACAATATTGACTCTGACTTAAACATAAGGTGCCTATATAGTCCCCCTGAACACTGCGAATCCACCTTAGACATTAATGGATTTAAACTTCTCACTCTTAACATAAGAAGTATCAACAAAAACTTCAATGCGTTCACTATCTTGTTACAACGGCTGAAAATTAATATAGATGTTATTATTCTCACTGAATGCAGATTAACTGAATCAACTGTAATTGGCCAAATTCCCGGTTTCACATCCCATTTCACAACCAAAAACATCAACCAAAATGGTGGTGTAGTGGCTTATATAAAAGAAAGCTGGAATGCATCAGCCTCCGAGCTAGATATGACTGAAGCCAGTGGACTATTAATTAATATCTCCAATTCTTTCTCCATAGTAGGCATCTACAGATCCCCTTCTTTCAGCTACAACTCAGGCTTTATATTTTCGCTGGACAACATATTAACAAATTTATCCGCTAAAACATCACTTATCATTACAGGCGACCTTAACATAGACATTCTTTCAGTGGATCACAGTAGACATGATCCTACAGAATACCTCGACCTCTTAAGCCAACATGGCCTTATGCCTGCTATTGACAAACCCACCAGATTGAATGCCTGCTTAGATCATATTTTCGTACGGTCAACGTCAACAGCGCTGGGTATCGTCTGTGAAACAGACATCACCGACCACTACCCAGTACTTCTTAGATTATCCCCACTCACCCAAAAACGTACTAAACCAAGTCGTTTTAAAACGGTTATTGATTTCTCCGGGTTACGAAATACTCTTGCAAAGGAAGAATGGAATGCAATTGTTGAACAAAATGACGTAAACGTAATCGAATTGTTTGTCGAACGCATTCAATCTGCCATCAATGAGAACACAAAACAAGTACGAGTTTCAAGATCCAAATACACACTAACTCCTTGGTGCACTCCAGGTCTACTGCGGTGTATTCGCCATCGCGACAGACTTCATTCTAAAGCCCTCAAATCCCCCAAGGACGAGATAGCTCAAATGATCTATAAAAGGTACAGAAATTTCTGCATCTCCATACTGGAAAAGGTCAAGTCTGAGTATGACTCAAAGAAACTCGAGGAAGCTAATGGCAATACCAAGGTATTGTGGAAAACCATAAAATCTGTTTGTCATCTTAAGAAATCTAATAAGGATAACTCGGATCTCTTAACTACTATGACTGACCCATCAGACTCGATTAATCTTTGCAACGAATACTTTTCTACAGCGGGGTCAAAATTAGCTCAAGCAATTTTAGCTAATTCTAACACAACAGAGAGTATTCTAGCATCCCAATCAGCCTCCAACCAAACCCCAGTAAACTCATTATTTTTTGCACCTACCGACGCCACTGAAATAGATGCAATAATTGGGCAGCTAAAAACTAACAGTGCACCAGGCCTGGATGGGATAACAAACGGTTTACTAAAGGAAATTAGAGCACACATTGTCGCCCCCCTGACCCATATCTTTAACCTAAGCTTGTCCACTGGTGATTTCCCATCAATTTGGAAAACTGCCGCTATCACGCCAATCCATAAATCTGGCACTTTAGATGATCCCAAAAATTATCGTCCAATATCTCTGTTAACAACACTCTCCAAGATTCTTGAGAAAATTGTTAACAAGAGACTGGTCAACTACCTGGAATCCCACAATCTGCTGTCAGATAGGCAATTTGGATTTAGAAGGCAAAAATGTACCAATGATGCTATTCAATTGCTTACTGATACTATCTCTTCTCACCTTGACAACGGACTCAGCTGTATAGCAGTCTTCCTCGATCTTGCAAAAGCTTTTGACACCGTTTCCATACCAATCCTCTTGCAAAAGCTTGAAAATATAGGTATACGCGGTGTGACTTTAGACTGGTTTAGAAACTATCTCTCGGGGCGGCAACAAATTGTTCAAATACAGGGTCTTTTAAGTAATCAGCTTCCAGTAAACTTTGGAGTGCCTCAGGGTAGTATATTGGGTCCCACTCTTTTCCTTATATATATGAATGACATACATAACCAACACATTGCATCAGCAGAACTCCTATGTTACGCCGACGACACAGTCATCGTATTTCACGACCAAAATTGGGAAAGTGTCATAAGGTGCGCTGAAAGAGGAATGATTCATATAAGGGACTGGCTGGAAAGAAACTTACTCACTCTAAATGCTTGTAAGACCAACTACATCTGCTTCTACAAAACAGCGGCTTCTCAACCTAAAAAACCCATCCATGTTTACTTACACTCCCACACACCATCTACTCTCTCATGTAACTGTGTAGCCCTTAAACGCACTGAAAGTGTTAAATATCTCGGAGTCACCTTGGATGAACGCCTCACATTTCATCCTCACATAAACCTCACTGCTGCTAGAGTAAGAAAACTGATTGGCATCATGCGACTACTGAGAAACTCTGCCAGCTGGAAGACCTTAAGAACAGTTTACTTCGCCTTATGCCAATCAATTATAAGCTACTGCATTGGAATATGGGGCTCAGCGGCCAGGACCACAGTAATCAAACTAGAAAGGGCTCAACGAGCATTACTAAAGGTGATTTTGAAGAAACCCTACCGTTACTCTACCAACGATCTCTATGCCGAAGCAAAGGTTCTGCGAGTGAGGCAATTATTCATTCTCCATGCCTGTCTAAGCGCTCACAAAACTATCACAAACTCTCCACTATATGATAACATTAAGTCTAAACGCACCTTTAAGATACCTCTACCATCCATTAAAACCACATTCGCAAAAAGATTCACATCGTACAGCCATCCATCCACATACAATAATTTATCTTCTAAATGTTCTGTTAAGGACTGCACCATCTTCACAGCTAAAACGAAACTGACTAACTTTCTATTAGGCCTGGATTACATCGAGACAGAGGGGTTAATATCTGGGTACGGATCCATAGTGCTGGGATATTGATTAACATTATTTTATTATATTTTTAGTTATTTTTTTTCTCTTTTTTATATCCTTTTAGCTTAATTTAAATTTTAGACAAGTAATTTAGAAAAATGTATCCTGTAAGCGTCAAATTCTATTCTTGTAATCTGTAGATATTATGGCAGCCCAAGATACAAGCGTAGCTTAGTTTGGGTGCCACTTGCAAATATTGTAATATTTATTGTATTTTACTTGAATAAATTACTTGAAATTATCGCTCATTATCCGATCAAATTGTCCTGATCGGATTATACGTACACGTAAATTTACATAACAAAAAGATTAAGAATAATAACCCCCCACTAACAAACTGTCAGCATTATTTTTGTTTCACCTAATAATATATAGGTATTTTTATACATATAACATTAAACTACAAGAAACAACAATCCATTTTTTACGGCGCACTAATAAAAATAAACGGCTTCTCAAATCGGATTAGATCCCACAATGAGACAAATATGTGTGCTTTTGTCACTATAAATAATCACTACGTAAGTTATGACATTCGTTAAATAAAAAAAAAATTAAAAAATGTATAGAACGTTTGTTTTACACTTTGGAACTACATAATTCCAAAATAAAACTTTTTCACGGAATATCAATAGTAACTATCTTTTAATTTTAAATAATATACGACATCCGATTTCAGAAATTTAATTTTTTTTTAATGGTCCAAAGAAGCAATTAACTCGAAAGTAATAATGCAGCATACAGTTGATTGGGGGGTACTTCTGTAATGTATTTTGGCATTTATTTCAATAAGCCCAACAAATATTATTTATTTCTTTCTTAACTCCGTTAAAATTTTGATGTACTTTATACTACATACATATCACACTCAGGATTGTATCCCATGGAGGTAGGCATAGACTATTGAGTGTCACAAGCTACGATTCTGACACACTTCTTTCGCCCCTTTCACATTCATACATCTTGTCATACATTTTTGACGGTAAAAGGTACTTCTGATTTGCCCTTTTAGGAGAGGATCATTTATTTGATCGATATTATATCTCCCCAGGCGTTCTTTACCCACTCTTCCAGTCACATTCGCACGATAAACACCTTTCGTAAATCGCCTCTCATCCATCCTCTCCATATGGCCAAACCATCTCAGCACACCTCTTTCTATCTTAGTCACCACTTCATTCTTTAACTCACAACGATCTCTTATCACACTATACCTCATGCGATCAGCAAGGCTGACTCCACACACTCCGTGGGGAACGGATCTCTACTTTATACTAGTACCTACATTAAAAAAATATAGTATTATATACAGGCTGTTGCAAAAAGGTAGCACAGGGATATAACAACACCACGTAAAGAGAGCGTGCTTGAAATATTAATAAATCAAAGGACATTGCTCAGCGCCCATACAAAGTTCGCCTAAGAACTAACAGCCTTAGAAAAAATATTTTCGGGTTCTAAAGAACAAATACTATAAACTATAAACCCTTGAAAGTTGATTAAAACAACGGACACTTCTAAGAGTTTATTTATTTCCAAAAAAGTTTTCTGTTTTAAGGTTATATTCTTAATGTTAACAACATGCCTTCAATCCAGTGTTACGATACTAACATTCGAGCTAATTTGGTTTTATTTGACACTTATGTTCTAATTACCGATTAATTACCTAATAATAAGCAAAAATAATAGGTATATAATAATTATTATTGACAATGATTTCAGGAAGTAAGAAGCTAATACATTTTTTACGATTTACCTGCCTTACGATAGGATGAACAAAGTATGTTGTTATAGCAGAGCCTTATAGGAAGGTACCTACCTACATTTTAATTGTTATTTAAAAATTGTACCATATATTATTTTTAATAATTACATAGTGTTAACGTCGCGAAATTAATGAAATGCATATTTATTTTTTATCGTATTAATATGAAGTGTCCGTTAAATTCTAGTATTTGGAATAAAATGCATAAAATAAGCTAAGAATTATGGTATAAGTCAAATCTCTGTTGATTCCTAGGCGACTTTGGGCAATCGCCTTTCAATCAAATCAATTACAAACACTATAATTTCGAATTAAACTAGTCCTACCAATGTTAACTAGAGTAATCATAACTAGATTAACTAGATATATTATTTATAATTAGCTTTAAAATACATCCTGATGTACATATTATGTATATATTTTAAGCACTGCATATTTGACAGTCGGCAGTATTTGCTATATGAATTTTATAGGCGTTGTAATGTCGTCTTTAAATGTATACTAGGTTCATTAATGTTTTGTTATCCTTTAAACTTATGGTATCCATATAAATAGACATATAAGTAGTAGTTGTCATTCAAAGGACATTTCATTACCTTCCTTTTGTTAGTGAAATACCACATAAATGACCAAACATTTTTCCATAAGGATAGGTGGTCACCTCAAATAAATATTTAATATTTGAAATACATAGGAAGCAATTTCTTCAAATGTA
The DNA here is from genome assembly GCA_905220505.1 of Laothoe populi. NCBI lineage: Eukaryota > Metazoa > Arthropoda > Insecta > Lepidoptera > Sphingidae > Laothoe > Laothoe populi. Next base: position 16,649,459 of record HG992148.1, read on the forward strand.
ATCGTAATAATAAAAAGTTTTTTAATTCATAAAAAGTACACTGACTTCAATAAAAAACAAATTATGCGTCCCTATAAAATTTGAGGGTTGCCCTCGATTTTTCTGAGATACCATCATCAGATCCTGACTTGGTGCCAATGGGACCACCTGGGAAGTATACCCTTTTAAACAAAAAAAGGAATTTCTCGAACTGGTCTAGGCGTCTTCGAGTAATCGGGTAACATACATAAAAAAAAAGATTCCGACAAATTGTTAACCTCCTCCTTTTTTGAAGTCGGTTAAAAAAGTAGCCAATAACTTGGAATTTGTGACAATAATAACTATTTAAAAACGAAGTACCTACAACAGGTGAACAAACAAACCAATATGATATTTACGTATTTCTCAAAGGGGCCGTACAAGTTCATACTTGTACGGCCCGTAGGTACTGTACCTGTCCGCCCTGTGGAATGGGGGCGTCTTGAGAATTTCACCACGGTAACCCCTGCCTGTCGTACGAGGCGACTAATTGGGGCCATCGGGGGTCGCGGGCGCGCAGCGGGGGAATCGATGCACTCCCAAATTCGGGGCATCGTGCGACCCCGAGATGGACGGCAGCGCGTGTGGTAAGGCCTCGTTCGCTGTCGTTGTTCGGTGCGCGGGGGCTCCTTAGCCCTCCATGGAGATGGGCTGCTACGCAGCACCGCGCTGGGGCGATTCCGGCTGCAATTCTAGCACTCCTTAGAATACCCCGGAATCGCTCCGCAAGCGCCGAAGAAGGCCACCGCGGGGTTTTAGCTGGTAGTGTCGGGTGGGGTGTACATAGGGGTTAGGGACTCGGCCCAGCGGCAGCACGGATAGCCATCATCCGTGCGAGGGGGATGCTGGGTCGTAAGACCGGCTAGTCCAGCATACCCGTTTTATTCTTAATCCGCTTCCCTCCGGAGCGGGCGGCAGTAATAAAAAGCTTTCCCCGCGACAACAAAAAAAAAAAAGGTACTGTACCTGTACCGTAGGATGACCTACGTAAGCAGAATTTTAGTTATTTTAACCCCTCCTCCCATTTGTCGGCGAAAGTAAGCAAAGTTCTTACCCTACCCGCCAAGCTTATGTAACCATTGGTTAACAAGTCAACAACAACTGACATAAACACCCTACTGTTACCGACCTAACTAATATCAAAATAAATATAAATTCAGATTTTTTTAACCCCTGCTTGTATCACAACGAGGGAAAAAGGAGGGTGTACTGGTTTGGTGAAAATTCTAGAACATTACTAAAATATTAACATGTGTTGAGAATAATCAGCACATATCATTTAATAAAATTATTATCTTCAGTCATGCCATTAATTAAGGCACGTAATTATAATAATCTTTTCACACACCTTCCACAATGTTACCATGACCATTGCAATACATAATATTCTAATTATAATCAAGAATCACCGTCAGGCCACGACACTGGTCAGATATTTATAGTGATAAAAAGGAGAAACGACAAAAATACAAAAAACAATAGCAATAATAGTTTGAAACTGAATTTATACTTTTCTCATACGCTTTTTAAGCGAGGCATGAAGAAGCTACCCAGCAGTCCCCCATGACTGCGTCGAGGATCGAGTGATAGTTGTATCTCGCTACTGGACTGTAGGTAGGTAGGACTGTAGTAGGATACCTGGACTGCACTGTGCTTACCATCACGGAGCGAAGTCACAATGGCGTGCCAAGATAAAAAAAACGATATATGGCAGATACTAATATAAAAAAAATACTAAGTTTTTATTTATTCTGCAACGGAAAAGTGACCACACTGCGCCTTATGGGCAGTGTCGTCCAGTTAGAGTATCAAGTAGCGAGAGACAATCATATCACGCTACTCGACACAATCATGCCGGCCTGCTAGAATTACAACTATAGGTATTTTTCTATAAATAGGTACATTATGTAGTTTATTTTACAAGATTGTAACATGCGATAAATGTAGAACTGCTTGCCTTTGCGAAACCCGAATTCATTAGTTAAATTATATATTTATTGGCAAGATGTGTTTATTTACTATGCCAACTTGAAAGTTCCCGTAGAACTTTGAGTGACTTTATATAACATCGCTCTTAGTTAGATTCTGTAGACGTGAAATAGGGAGCATCGCCGCTTAAAACATAGCTTAAGCTTTATTCTAGCTAGTGTGTAATAAACGATGCAATTAATTGAAATGTGATCTAGATAATAAAATGGTCTTGCATTTAAAGGCGCTACGATACACCCATTACCATGGACTGATGTAAATGAATATCATAAAAATTAAATTCGTTATCTAGAAAAAAAACTGTAACATAATTCAATTTATAAAATATTATCTAAAGGTTTTTCATCCTTTCAGAGCTCGACTTATTAAACTAAATATCTAAAATCAAAATCACATTTATAAAAATAATAAATTATTTGTTTATACAACTTTACACACCAAGGTGTAAGTCAAGGTATTTCAAGCAAAATATTTGTAAACAGATAAGTTTTGCATCAGTTTATTATCTATTTTATCAAGCATTACAATGATGAATTATTAAATCATTAGATTAAAAAAATAATAAATACTCTATACTAGGGTCTCAATAGGTACAGTATCGTTGCTGCGAACATGAAGCCCATCATAGTGCTGGCTGGATTCATAGCGCGTTAGTATCACGCAGTGGAATTACTTTTTTTTAAATAATCATTTTTGCTTGCTTCATCGAGCCTCAGTTCATTATTCTTTTTTAAGTATTACCAATCCATTTATTCTTAGTCTCAGACACGTCACTAAACAAGACCTTCAATTCTCAACTACTGGCTACAACAGTTTTCATAAATTTCATCAATGATTTAGTTAACGTATTTATAGAGCTAATCTAATACCTAGACTTATCGTATACTATCACCATAAAATATGTAAATTAAATATTGTGGAAAAAAGATTCCGAATGTATTCCAAAAAATGCGAACACATAACTATTCATACAATTTTTCTGTTTTTAGTGTGCTCGAGCAGTGCAATCCCCCTGATCCCAGGAGACAACAGCCATTATGTAGAGGGCGAGAGCCGCTACATCTGGATGCCGGATGGTGAAGGCGTCCCGCATCTCGTAGACCTGGAAGAACCAGTCGACGACACATTGTTAAACACTAGAAATGGCGCTAACAATCAATACTGGCTTTTCACAAGGTGAGCAGCGAGCAGTCACCAACAATTATGATCATTATTTTTTATATAAATTTATAAGGGCATAAAAGTCATCGAGTTCCTTTCTCTGCTGTGTTCCTTTCAAATTATTGCAAAATGACTGCAGTGAAAGTAAAATAAAATGGTCGGTTACCCTAAAACATAGCACAGGATCTCTATTTGTTCTTAAATGTCTGAAGATTATACATTTTAATTCTTGAAATTATGCTTTAGGCAAAACAGAAACAGCCATCAAGTTCTTGTCAACGGTAACGTCAACTCAGTAAGGAACTCCAACTACCGGGCCAATCGTCCTACTAAAGTGATTGTCCATGGATGGAACAGCAACGGAAACTCTAACGTCAATCCTTTGATTAGAGATGCCTTCCTCGATACTCAAGACGTGAACGTCATTGTAGTAGACTGGCGTTCACTTGCCAACTCTAACTACATCACCGCGTCTAACGGTGTTCCTAGTGTAGGACAATTTCTTGGCAATTTTCTGGTGTGGCTCTTCAACAATAATGGAGGCAACTGGAACCAGCTGCACTTAATCGGATTCAGTTTAGGAGCTCACGTTGTAGGAAATGCCGGCCGTACTGCTGGTGGCAGGCCATCGCGAGTAACCGGTAAGCACATTTTCAACAACATTGGTTATAATAAACATAGAATTACATACAATTAATACAACACATAACTTCATAGGTCTCGACCCAGCGGGTCCCAGATGGGGAGGAAATAACCAGGCACTTAACACTCAATCTGGAATATATGTTGAAACGATTCATACTGACGGAGGTCTATTGGGTATCTTCGACCGCATTGCTAATGCTGACTTTTATCCCAATGGTGGTAGAAACCCACAACCAGGTTGCTGGGTTAGCACCTGCTCACACAGCCGCGCTTACGAACTATATGCATCCAGTGTACGCACTAACCACTTTATTGGAAGACTATGTAACAACCTCAACCAGGCTCAGAACAACCAATGTGCTGGAGGTCAACACAGGATGGGTAACGGAATAATCAATAAACGCGGGTAAGTGATACATTATATTAATTATTATATAATAATAATAATAATACTAGCCCTGTATTAAACATTGTCCCACTGCGGGGCACGGGCCTCCTCTTTTTTTTTTATCGTGGTTCGGCAAAGTGACCACACTGCACCTGATGGTAAGTGCAGTGCCGTCCAGTTATAGTATCAAGTAGCGAGTGATAATCTATCTCTCGCTACTCAATACAATCATGCCGGCCTGCTGTGTAGCTTCTTCACACTACGCCTAAAGGACCCAGGATCATAGATCATAGGAAGAATCCTGTACTAATGAGAGGGGTTAGGCCTTATTAATTATTACAGTATTTTAATTGGACTTAGTAATAATTCAATAAGAAAGCCCTTTGAAACTTTTTGATTTACTGAATAAGTCTTTAATACAATGTTCACAATATAATAGTCCCATGAGTAAACACCTTGTTTTCTTACTTTACGGCCTTATCACGCGATATAATTAAATATATCGTTCTTGTATTATACTGCTGGACACAGGCCAAAGTCTAACTAACCGGTTTGATAGACTTCACATAACTGCGAAAGACTTAAGTATTATATGCAGGTTCCCTCGCGATGTTTTCCTTCATCGTCGAAGCGAACAATATTTAACAACAAATAAACACACAATCTCAGAGAGTTAGAGAAGTGTGCAATGAGACTTAAGGTCGAAGGGATAGGAGGGAAGATCTATCTGGGTACTCTGTATTCTTGCCCCTTTAGCAAGTTAAGCGTGTTTCGATATTAATCATAAAAAATCCGTCAGGTCATATTTCTTGTTTCTTCATTGAGTTACAATCGCAATTCCTTTATCTGTGCATATAAAATAACATGTCCTAAGTCGTTGTTCGTCAAAGCCAAAGCAATCAAACAATTGGGCCTAAAAAACGTTTTTATTAATGGTTTGTTCGTCAAGACTTTGTTTAATCCAACCATTATCAGAGGATATTTTGAAAACATTACTAAACATATTATTAAATTAAATAATAAAACAAATTAAAAATTAACCAAATAAGAAAAATAACAACATCAAAATATTATGAAATTAATTTAAATATATATCAGATAAATATAAGCCCTAAAGTATTTAATCTGATAGAAAAACTTGATTGATTTGCTAAATCGGATTTATTTTTTTCATTCGCAGGAGCGGTATCTACGGCTTGAGGACTGGCGACCGCTGGCCTTTCTAAGGAGTCGTGACGTGAACTGACTTCGCATATACCCCTTTAAGCAACTTCTTGTATCCCTGGGGACAACATAATAACCGATACATAATAAAAGATATTTTATCGCATTTGGTTGTTTTGTTTTGATATACTTTTAACCGACTTCAAAAAAAGAGGAGGTTCTCAATTCGTCGGAATCTTTTTTTTATGTATGCTCGCCGATTACTCGAAGACGGCTGGACCGATTCGAGAAATTCTTTTTTTGTTTAAAACCTACTTCCCAGGTGGTCCCATTGGCACCAAGTCAGGGTCTCATGATGGGATCTCAGAAAAATCGTGGGCAACGCTCAAATTTTATAGGGACGCATAATTTGCTTTTAATTGAAGTCTGTATACTTTTTATGAATTAAAAAACTTTTAATAAATAATGGATTAATAACCAACATTAAACCCTTTTAGGCTTTTCTATTCCAAACCATACTGGCAATTAATGATAAATGAATTAATCAAAGACATATATACATGATGATATTACATTACCAGCCGTACCAACTTCACACGCTAGATTTTTTTTTATTTCTAAAGCTTCTATGTAGTATACAACGGTGAATGAGTATAATTGGGGACACGAATAAAGAGCTTGTTTACTTCACTAACACGACAGAGTGCTACATGGATCCGGCCGTATGAAAAGCAATTTAAACTAATAACTAGCTGTTGCCCGCGGGTCCACCCGCGTGAAGGTTATTTTTGAGATAAAAGTATACAATCATAGGAGTTGTCTCCTGCACTAACCGATCGTCCTACCTAACAGGTATTGGGTCTGAATCTTGGTGAGAGGCCAATGTGCAGCTGCTCCTCAAAAAGGGTGACCCATCAGACAATATACAACTAGGGCAAGACGCGCGACGCGGCGTGACGAGGGGTGAAGTCATCAAGTCCCGTATTTATTTTGTACTCAACACAATCATGCCGGCCAGCTTCTTCATACAACACCATGGGCAAGAAGGTGAAGAATAGGTCGAGGGTTTATTGTCAGAGTGCTCAGAAGGCTGCAAAACGGCCAAACATCGTACCTCAATTCCAGACCCCCAACAAAAACCAGATGTACATTGGCTGATCCCGAACGCGACACCCTTTTTTTTGTCGCGGGGAAAGAATTTTATTACTGCCGCCCACTCCGGGGGGAAACGGAATATGAAAACAAGTGGTAGAGCCACGCTGTAGGCATATTTGTCTACAGCATGAATAGGCCGGCGCGACCGGGGTAGTACCACTGTCTCACAGAAAACCAACGTAAAGTGGCAGTTTACTGTCGCGTTTCGTATGGTAAGTGAGATATCCGGAGGCCCAGATTCCCCCTTCCCTTCCCTAATCCCTATTCCTGTCCTTTAAGGCCGACAGCGCATACATGATACTTTCGGTATTGTGGATGTTCATGGGCGGTGGAGATCACTTAACATCAGGTGACCCACTGGCTCGTTTGTTGGACTATGATATAAAAAAAACGGTAATGCTGGACTTACGACCCAGCATCCCCCTCGCACGGGTGATGTCTCTCCGTGCTGAAGTCAGAAGTGTATGCCATTTGATCTGGTTTCGCACACACGACTTTCGTATAGATAGTCCGTACCTACCACTAGCAACTAGGCTATCACTACTTCAACTAACAGATAATATACAAAAATAGGTATACCTACTGTTTGGTCCATGAATATCGAGCCATTATTACCACATGCTATGGTGCCGATTATCAACATATCAAATTTTCGGCATTGAAGTTACTATATTATAAATAGGTCAGAGTCATTAATCAAAACATATGTTTTACCAAAGTCGATCTATGTCTTATTTTAATTTGATCAGTAATCATTTCTGTTATATTAATGATTATTATCAATTAACTGTAACTTACAAGATAAGATAATGTAGTACTCTTTTAACTCTTTACTACTCACTTTATAAACAATCGCTGCTTCAGACATGAAGGTTTTCATCATACTCAGTGGATTTATGGTTTGTTAGTATTGACCATTATATTATATTGAAATATTATATTATAGCTTTAATAAAATTGGTAAAAGTATAAGTGCATGATAATTAATTATTGTTATTGTGGTTTAAAAATATAATGTTCGAATACTTACTAAATATCTTAGTATTTTTTTCAGATGGTTCAAGCAGTACACCCCAACTTTTTCCAGGAGATAACAGTCATTATGTAGAAGGCGAAAGTCGTTATATCTGGATGCCTGGTGGTGACGGTATACCGCTTCTCGTAGACTTGGATGAACCGTTTGACGAAACATTCTTGAACTCTAGAACTATCGATAGCAATCAATATTGGCTTTTCACGAGGTAAACCCTTATTGTCCCATAATTTGGTTATAAAATTAACTGTTTTCTACTACTACTGCTAATATACTTGAGAACTATTTCGTTATTGTTTTTGAATATTCCAGACATAACCCTAGCAATGCTCAAATCATCATTAATGGCAACGCAAGCTCAATCTTTAACTCCAACTACCGCGCGAACCGTCCCACCAAAGTCATTGTCCATGGGTGGTTCAGCAATGGAAACTCTAAGGTGAATACAATGATCACAGAGGCATTTCTAGCTGTTCAAGACGTGAACGTTATAGTAATGGACTGGCGTAGACTTGCATATGCCAATTACTTCACTGCTTCCGAAGGCGTCGCTGAAGTGGGACAATTCCTCGGCAACTTCTTGAGCTGGATGTTTAACACAGCTGGTGGCAACTGGAATCAGGTCCACTTAGTTGGCTTCAGTTTGGGAGCTCACGTTGTTAGTAATGCAGGTCGAACTGCCAGTGGTAAACCAATTAGAGTAACAGGTAAGTATACCGCGATATGGTACAATATATATGTAGAAGATCTTTGTAGTCTAGGCATAACATATTTTATGATCGCAGGTCTTGACCCGGCAGGCCCAAGATGGGGAGGTAATTCCCTAGCCTTAAACAGACACGCAGGTCAATATGTTGAAGCAATTCACACGGATGGAGGTAGGCTTGGTTTATTTGAACAGATCGGGGACGCTGACTTCTATCCGAATGGTGGAACAAATTGGCAGCCAGGATGCTGGCTCAGCACATGCTCGCATAGTCGCGCTTATGAATTGTTCGCTTCAAGTGTCCGCACAAACCACTTCATAGGAAAACTGTGTGACAACATCGACCAAGCTCAAAGCAATAAATGTTTTGGTGCTTCTTTGCATATGGGCAACAACCTTCTCAACAAACAGGGGTAAGCTGCAGTCATCCATGAATCCTTATATTTGTTATTTTTACTAGCCGAACTAGACCATAAATGCTCATTCAACTTCTGTAAAATATTTCGAAAATTTAATTAAAATAAAAATACATTTGGCATAACATTATATAAATAAATATACTCAGTTGTTCAAATTATTATTTAATTCAACTAATACGTATCGTAGTGGGATATTCCTCTGGGTTAATTCAAAATTAAAATTAAAATACTTATTGAATCCATAAAAGACTAATGTTACATCTTCTCAATTCTTATACCCATTTTTGTCGCGGGAAAGCGTTTTATTACTGCCACCCGATCCTGGGGCAAGCGGAATAAGAATAAAACGGTTATGTTGGCCTAGCCGGTCTTACGACCCAGCATCCCCTTCGCCCGGATGATGGCTATCCGATTAGCCGCTGGGCCGAGTCCCTACCTCCTATGTACACCCCACCCGACACCACCAGCTAAAACCCTGGCCTTCTTCGGCGCTAACAGAGCGGTCCCAGGATATCCTAGGTTGACTAGAATTGCTGCTGGAACCGCCCCTGCGCGGTGCTACGTAGCGGCCAATCCCCATGGGTATTCATTTACCCTGCCGCCAGTTCATAAAAGAACGGGCAAGGAATTCTAATTTGTAATAAAAAACCTTTCAATAATGTTTATTTACATTAAATTATGCTACGAATTATAATAATATTGTTATTATATGTTCATCCATACTAATACTATAAATGCGAAAGTAACTCTGTTTGTTTGTTTGTTTGTTTGTTTGTTTGTTTGTTTGTTTGTTACCTCTTCACGACTAAACGGCTGAACGGATTGTAATGAAATTTGGTAAGGGAATAGATTATATCCTGGAGAAGGACATAGGCTATCTTTTTTCTCAAGAAACAACCTTGAAAGGGATCAAATAGGAGTTCAAAATTTGTATAGGAAATCCATAATTCCTCGACTTAGGGGTCTGTAAATTCATATTTAGGCATTTGGTAGGTAATAAAAAAATACATGTTTCAACGTTTTTGAAAAATCATCCCTAAAAGGGGCAAAGTGAGGTTAAACTTATGGGGTATTCTTTAGATTCAATCTCAAGATTCAGGCACAACACCTGAGAGGCTGGAAAATCGCTATAGGTGCCTCAGTGTAGAAGACAACTCCTTGGATTGTATACTTCTGCTCCCGAATATAACCTCCACGCAGGCGGAGCCGCGAGCAACAGCTAGTATTTAATATATTATCTATTTTTATTTTCTTACACAGACACGGTATCTACGGCTTGAAGACTGGCAGCTCGTGGCCTTTCTAAAGAATTTATATATATAATATGTAAGTTAATAAATCAGTTTTTTTAGAAATACATATGTGTTATTCATTTTCTTTGACTTTCTAAAATATTTGGTTATCAATCAATTTTTATATAAGCAACCGTTAGAAAATCGAGTTTGGATATGTTATTATTAAATACTCGTGCATACAATTATAATTTATGACCAGTATTGTACATACCTCCAATTCACAACATAAATAACATTTTATTAATCGTAAAAAAAATCTTAAAAAGCTACAAATTTGCATTACCTATATCGTTTTTTTTCACAACCAGTTAAGGCAAGTGGTCACCGTGATAAGATTTAGGACGAACGCGAAACAACTGCCAATACTGTGTTTAATGACATTTGCAATTCGCATAGATCAGAACAATTATTCCTAATACACAAATTACTTTCTATCATAGAAGGTTCAGATCATGAATTATATAATTGTCATAGTGCGATAAAATGGATATATAGCTGGTTTACTGATTACAACTAATCTATCACATTACGATATTTATTATTGAACTATTAATATTTCATAATCCATCCAACTTATCGGTAGTAAATAAGAATTAGAAAAAAATCATTGTAAAGTTAAAGTTATCTAAATATAGGCTGGACATTAAAAACAATATAATACTATAATCTTGTTTCAATAAAGTAATAAAAATGGTAATATACATAAAAGAGATTTATAATGCCCACAAATCACATTACATCACATTTATTACCATGAAGCTACTGGTAGTATTCTCCGGCGTTTTAACATGTTAGCTACTCGCACTGTTATTATTTTTTAAATACAGTTTAGAATTAGAATCTATTAAAAAACCTGTAACTTAAATCGTAAATTTTATCAAACTGAAATCTATTTTAAAACAAAACGTTGTAAATAGTATAATTAATACTAGATGGAACAGAAAGATTAAAATCGAAATGTAGTGTTTACTTTTCCAGTGTGCAGAAGTCACGGCATCACATTGCCGCCCAGGGATAACAGCCATTATGTTGAAGGCAAAAGCCGGTACATCTGGTTCCCAAATGGTGAATGTATACCGCAACTTGTTGATCTTCACGCCTTCGTTGACAACGCAAGATTAGGATATAGACACTCAGTTAATAACCTATACTGGTTATATACTAGGTATGTTTTGTAAACAAACACAGTAAGAACACACTTCAAAAATAGTGATTATTGATAGTGTATTGGTTATTAATAGGCAGAATCCAACCACACCTCAAGTCATAGAACATGGTAAAGTTAAAACTATTTTGAAGTCAAACTACGCAGACAAGAAGCCTTTGATGGTCGTTGTTCATGGGTGGAAGAGCGACGGAGACACAGATATGAATCCTCTTATCACTACGGCCTACTTAGCTGTTGAAGATGCTAATGTAATGGTGGTTGATTGGCGAGTACTCGCTGACACAAATTATGTAACAGCGGCTAATGCAGCTTCAATTATTGGGTACTTCCTTGGTCAGTTCCTAAAATGGCTCATTAAAACAGCTGGTGGTAATTGGAACAACGTTCATCTAGTCGGTTTCAGTTTAGGAGCGCACATAGTTGGCATTGCGGGTCAAACTGCTGGAGCTCGGCCTAGGAGAATAACTGGTAGGTAATATTTTCAAGATACCGTACACAATTGCTAAAACAAATCTAATTAAAATTGATTGATTGCTTAAAACATACTCTACATAAGTTAATCAAACACGATGTAGTAGATTTGCAAAAATATAATTACAGTCAGATAACTAAATAGCATAGAACGTAACGTTTCTTTTTGATCATCATCAATCAGTTGAACAACGTTTAATATTCCTGAAACTGCTATGGAACTTGGTACACGTTCAGATTTCAACTCTTCTTATTGTTGACTATGTCACCAACCTAGTACGGAGTTTGTACCGAAGTTGACCTTATTCAAATGTTTTCGTAATATTTCACTACACATGAATTTCATTTTTATATGTTTCATGCCTTGCTAAAGAAAACATTCCAGTTCATAACACACTCATCAGACACCAACGAATATTAAAAGATCTATTAATTTCAGGACTAGATCCGGCCGGTCCACTGTGGGGTGACATATCCAAGGGTATTAACCGGAGCTCCGGCCAGTACGTTGAAGTAATTCATACAGATGGTGATCGACTTGGTATCTTCGACCCTATTGGCGACGTTGACTTCTATCCAAATGGCGGACGGCACCCTCAACCTGGTTGTCGGTCCAGTACGTGTTCCCATGGTCGCGCCACTGAGCTATTCGCAACGAGCATCCTCAACAACCACTTGATAGGAAGACTATGCGCAAACATAAGCCAAGCTAAAGATATCACGTGTGCTGGCAACTCTCTCAAGTTAGGGAACTCTACTCTATCAAAGCAAGGGTATGTTATATTAAAAAATAACATGAAATTATTGCAAACTATTCCTTTACTATATTCAGAGAATATATAATTACTACCTGACTGCCTCGGTGGCGCAGATGTAATTGCGCATGCGTTACGACTGCTTTGCTGAGGTCTCGGGTTCGATCCCGGGTCGGGTAAAGTGATATTGGGTTTTTCTATCTAGAAATTCTCAGTATTAGCCCGGAGTATGGAATCTGTATCTGTCTCGATATGGCGATAGGTTCGCCCCCTATCACATTATGGGACCGAAAAGTGGGTGTACTCGTTACACCTCTGCCTACCCCTTCGGGAATTACAGGCGTGAGTGTATGTATATGTATGTATGTATATAACTACTACTAAAGAACTTAAATATTGTATATTTATATGACCAATATCGATTTTATTTACTTTGTTACAGAAGCGGTATATACGGTTTGAATACAGGCAGCTCATGGCCGTTTTAAATACAAATAAAAACAATAATATGTAGAAAAATATGCTATCTTTTAAATATTATTGTTTATATAGAAAAACTCTAATCTTAAAAAGCTGAAATAAACGAATTTTACGATTCTATCGCGATTTACTTTAGGTACATAAATTAAAAAAGTAAAAGAATCCGACAAATTAGTTTTATTTCAATGTATAATTTATTTATAATATTCGCGTAAACATAAGAAACTTAAAACGCTAGGTCAATAAAGTGCATTCAAGTAAACTGTAGAATGTTTTAATTTGTTTTAATAAACTAAAAATAAACCCGACAAGACTAAGGACTAAATGTCCACACCAGGGACGATCTATTGCGTAAATAGTGAAAAAAAAATCGTATACAGTATTGCTTTTGGATTGCGGTGAATTTACGATTCTCGGTAATAAAAACATTTTAATACGATTTATAAAGTATAAATCGTATTAAACCCTACACCCTATTTTTTAAAATAAACCAATATATACGCATTGGTTTGATATATATTGGTGTGTATATACAATAACATAAACACATAAACATGGAAACATTACAATTTAATCGCTTACAAATCATCACGGTTTGATGCAAGTAATGTGATTCATTCCGTGTTAATATTGAATATTGAACTAATCTTGTTACTGATAAGAGGCAAAGTATATGGACCGCTACCTATTATGTTTTTTTTTATATCATAGTCCGACAAACGAGCCAGTGGGTCACCTGATGTTAAGTGATCTCCACCGCCCATGAACATCCACAATACCGAAAGTATCACATATGCGCTGTCGGCCTTAAAGGACAGGAATAGGGATTAGGGAAGGGAAGGGGGAATCTGGGCCTCCGGATATCTCACTTACCATACGAAACGCGACAGTAAACTGTCACTTTACGTTGGTTTTCCGTGAGACAGTGGTTCTACCCCGGTCGAGCCGGCCCATTCATGCTGTAGACAAATGTCTACAGCGTGGTTCTACCACTTTTAACAATAACTCATATATGATGTCAAGTTCATAACTCAATAGTTTATTTTAGTTCTATGGATTTATAAATTAATTGTCACGTGAAAATCATGAAATTTCCAGTGATAAGACACATCGTCCTACTAATATTATAAATGCGGATGTTTGGATGGATGGATGTTTGTTACTCAATCACGCTACAACGGCTGGACGAATCTGGTTGAAATTGGGCACAGAGATAGATTATAGATTGGAAGAGCACATTCGTATTTATAATATCAGTAAGAAGTAAGATTGATAAAACCCCGATAAAGGGATTCACAACTTTTAAAAGACTGAGTTGATTTTCAACTTACAATTTTGTAATTTACACGTCATGACCTTTTATTTAATACCCCACTTGGGTATATTTGAAAATACTCGATTGTTCATCCCCACTTCCACTCCCAATATCCCTTTGTATCAGGGGTTAAAAATAGATAAAAACAATATTTGAAGCGGGCTGTATATCGTATCAAAATTTCAGCTCAATCGATGCAGAACTTTTTGAGTTTTTGAAGCATATATAAACCAACATAACATTTTTATATATTGTGTAGATAGATCGTTTATAATTTCATTACTTTTTTGTTATTGGTAGAATATCCTTAATAGGTCATTATAGAGGTGATAAGATCGGAAAGGTTAAGAACCTCTGGCTTAAGAAAACAAAAGTTTCAGCAGACCAGTCCCCACTCAAACAGCAGCAAGATCAATATTTATAAATCAATTAAACTAAATTAGAATCATGTTTTTTTTATTTTTATTTATACTGGCACGGCAAAGTGACCACACTGCACCTGATTGTCAGCGCAGTGCGGTCCAATTAGAGTGTCGAGTAGCGAGAGGTAATCTATCCCCCGCTACTCAACACAATCATGCTGGCCTGCTTCTTCACACTGCGCCATGGGCAAGAAGGTGAAGATGCGGTCGAGGGACTATTGTCAGAGTACTCAGAAGGCCGCAAAACGGACAAACATCGCATCCCAACTCTAGACCCCCGACAAAAACCGGATGTACACTGACTGATCCCGGAACGCGACACACTTGCGTGTGCCACTATGGCGGGTTTTACACCCTTTGTATGGTGGTCGCTATCCGGACGGATATGAATATCCTACCACCAACAAATATGTATCTTTAATACTGGACAATTTGTGCGAAATGAAAGTAATTTAATAACAGTAATATAGGTTTATTGAAACAAAATCAAAGCGAATCAAGGTGTATCATTTTCAAATCTATTTGCTGGACCTGAAACAAATGTATTTATTTAGAATGACTTAGACTTATTCATAATACCCGTAAATATTGTTATGGTCTGCAAATACAATTATTGTAAGTTATACGAAAAACTCCCGTGATATTAACAGCAAACGAACATAGCACAATAAAGGGAAATTCCTCGTATTTTTTAAATGAAATCGTTTATTGATCAAGTAGGCAATTATATAGCTCTTATGACAAGTCAGGAAAAGAAAAGCATAACAGCCTATGAATACATAACATTCATAGCATCATCAAAACACTAGCAATTATTTACTTATTCATAAGGTATTTATAATTATTATTAATCATTAATTTATTAATAATAATTTTTTATTATTTTAGGTTAGCTTGGTATGGGCACGTGATGAGGAGGGATGAAAGGCATGTGACAAGACTAGTTATCAATATGAATGTGGATGGACGAAAGAGCCGTGGGAGACCCAAAAAGAGGTGGATGGATTGCGTGAATGCGCGTGAAAGGAGTGAATGCAGATTTGACGCATGATAGGGCTGCGTGGAGAGTTCAAACCAATTGTGCCGACCCCATATCTTTCCTCTGTATAATATTAGTATAGATAATAAATACATTCAATAGTCTAACACAGTCCTAACCCCACACTAGGTCAATTTTACATCAAGTGAGTAAGAACTATGAAGGATTACATTACTGAAATACAATAGACCTGAAACAAACACTTGTGGATAACAAAATCATTTTCCTCGGGATCGAACCCGCGGCTTCCTGTTTCACAGCCAACTACTCGCCCGCTGCGTCATTAAATTGTCAAAATAATAATGTGAAGGAAGAAGTCGAGTAAAGGTCACAGCTCATTAGAGCCACCCGGCATCCGACCCGCACTGCCTCGCTTCGAGCGGTTAGTATTCTTTATGTGGATCTTTATGAATATGCGCTCACTACATCAACTCCGTAGCGTCACCGGAACGCCTCGGTCGTAAGCCGTCCAGCGTGGACGGCCAGTTGACCACTCGGTGACAACTCGCTGCTCGCATGCTTGCCTTGCGTTGCTGCGCATTGCCAACGCACAAGCCCCATGAGTCGCCACGCGACGTTTATTAGTGACAACGCGACGTCCACCCGTGGATCACCTGCCGATAACGAGTGGACGCCGAGCGACGAGGCGATACGAGTCGGGTGTCGGGTGGCTGTGACCTTAAAAATAACTAAACGTTTATATTTTTGAAATTACTACTGCAGAGACATATCTCATTGTTAATAATAATCTACATTGTAATATCAGTTAGTTCGTGTTTTATTGTATTGTGTAATACGTGTCAATTTTCTGATAAGATTAATTTTAGAATCAGATAACGCGTGTATGTATTAAATACTGCTTACAAAACTGATTAAATTATACGTATTGACATTGCTCTACAAAAAGATACACTCGTGGGCAATTCAATAAGAACACTTCAGCTAGATGATTAAGATCACTTACTAGGCTTTAAAACTTGACAAAAGAGTTTGGTAAATTTATAAGGATGAATGTCCTAAGACTATTTAATTATTGAATTGGTTTTTCATGCATATAAAAAACAATAATTTTACTGTGGAATTTTTGATGTCTGGATAACTAATTCCCATCACATAAAGATTTTTTTTTTTATTTATCATCACCATCATCATCAGCCTATCGCCGTCCACTGCTGGACATAGGCCTCCCCCAAGGCTCGCCATTGAACCCGATCTTCGGTTCTACGCATTTTTATTTATGCCTAAAGAAAATGAATGTTACATATTTTAGTACCTACTTTAGTTACCACAACTAACATCCAAACCCCAACGCGGCATAAACAACAATATCTATAGGAACATTCAGCCTCCGTGGCGTAGCGGGCGAGTAGCCGGCTGTGAAACAAGAGCCTGTGGATTCGATTCCCGCACTGAGATATAAGTTTGTGTGAGACAGATATTTGTTTCGGGTCTGGGTGTTGTCGGACCGTAGTCCATCGTAGTACTTCATACCTAGTGTGTGGTCAGAACTATGTGTGTGACAATTGGGTGTATTTATTATAAAATAATTAGCTTGTCGCATAGCAAAAAATGTCGCTTAAATCATATAGCCCGCCAATCGGCGAATATAAAATAATAATGTAGTGAGTTGTATTTCATCTATAGCATACACAAACCCTCATTATCGAGTAAAAATTTCCATATTATGAAAATAATCGATTTGGCATGCACTATTATAGGTTTCTCCGTTATTCTTCTATATTGATGTTGAACGTAAATTTTTTATAGGTCTAAGTTTATATCAACCGTCACACACAGATTGACCACACATAAAGATACAAATTTAATGGTGTGTATACGAGTATACAGGAATGAGAGCTCACAACTCAAACGAAAATACCTTTTTGTAGAATGCTTTTATACTGATTGATACTTCCACGTTTTTCTTGTTTTTTTCTTTATTGTGGCCAGTGACCACACTGCACCTGATGGTAAGCGCAATGCCGTCCAATTAGAGTATCGAGTAGCGAGAGACAATATATCCCCCGCTACTCAACACAATCATGCCTGCCTGCACGTGATCGTGTTTTTTGTGGTCACTTAAAAACGTAACTTACTGTTTGTTTCTCTGTGAGCCATTTTCTCAGCACTGGAGCAAAGAGCCTATGATCGTTGTGGATTTTAGCTGAACCTTTGAAGCTCACTAGACATGCGACTATCACAGTCACTGTACAACCAAACGCAGTAAACCATAAGTATGATATGCGGTACAGATAGATGACATCACTGAAAAATTAACACTCATTATAAAGGCATGTTTAGAATGAACTAATATTTGGGTTGAAGATGCGACCGAATATACATATAATTAAGCATTTGAATTTTCACGGTCCTATTATTTCAGTCGTAGTCAAATCAAATCAAAAATATTCATTGAATCCGTGAAATACAATTTTACATTTAGATGTAGTCGAACTTTTTCCCTATCGCCAGTTCTAAATGCAGATTCACTAGTGAAGAACGGGTAAACTCTAGCGTTGTTTATTTCCTAACACAGGGTAACAATATTTGGACGTACAGTTAAAATACAATTCAAATTAGATTACATTAGATAAGATTAGAGCAGCTCAATGCATGTTAAATTATCTTCTTCTAATATAGTGAAAAATAATACATTTTTTTATTTTATAGTGTTTTATAAAATAATCGTGTTATTTAAGCAATAATCAGACTCGACTGTTCTTTATTTTAAAATGTCAAAATATTAATGTGTTAATGTTGTTTAGACAGTAGTTAAGTTTTGTCTATTATTGAATACTAAATAATTAAATTTATCATCATCGCAGTTTGCCTACCGTTACATAAGTATTCAATCGGGTCTAACTATTGCTGAGAAGAGCAATTTAAATATTGAAAAAAGTTACGTTTTAGCTGGAACTATACAATAATTATATTTAGCAATAAAAAAGACGTTAAAAATAATAAAATTTGACTACGCTTGACACAACAGGGTCCAAATCTATGAAGTTGATTATAGGAATGACACACACATAAGAAATGTATTGACAAATAGCTCTATGAAATATTAACGGAATTAAAATTACGCTTGGAGTAAAAAAATAAAACTAACCTTTTAGTAATATCTACTTGGTTTACGACTTGATCAAATTCATATGTACAATTGTGTGTAAACCTTTCTTTGTCTGCGAATGTTAACAAATTTTTTGCTTGTGCTAATTGAGAATGTGCCACAACCCACCACGCCGACATTAATCCGAACAATCCACCGCTTAAAGCACTCTAAAAACGAATCAAATGTAGCCTTAATTGTATTGAGGTTTTGTAGCGCACTATGCAAACCACCAAAAATATTTTTTTTATCCTAGCACGGCATAGTGACCACACTACAACTGGTGGTAAGCGCAGTGCAGTCCAATCAATGTATCAAGTAGCGAGAGACTATCAATCTCCCGCTACTCAACACAATCATGCCGGCCTGATTCCCACTATGCCACACGCAGAAAGGTGAAGAAGCGGTCGATGGTCTAGTGTCAGAGTACTCAGAAGGCCGCAAAATGGCCAAACATCATGCCCCAACTATAGACCCGAACAAAAACCGGAAGTTCACTGGCTGATCCCGTGATGCGACTCACTTGCGTGTATAAATTACTATTAGAGATTTTGCTTGCAATTTCTTCGTTATTTTTTCTAATTTATGTTTACCTAAAAAGCTAATTGAGACTATTATGGACTATAAAAAAATAGCGTCCATCGATCTTTCGATCATCATCATCGATCAATGTAGCTGGATCCATCGATCCAGCCGTTACAAGCGATGCGCTATAGGAGAACCATTTAATTTTATTTAAACAGCCAAAAAGGAAAAGAGATTAACTTACCGTGGCATCAATAAACGGTAAAAAGAGCCCCATAAGAAATATCCCAGTTAGTGGTCCCATGGAGGCAGATGATAGACTCATTGTTAATTGCATTACTGATCCTAATTTTTCTACCACGAACACTAAACCTAGAAATTGAGCGCCATAAATAAGTAATTATACAAAAAGTAACTAGTCCTCGAAAGAAAATTATAATAACATACCAACACAAACAACTCCGAAAACAACCACTACCGAACGAACCAAAATTTGTGTTTGCATCTGTGTCAGGTTTCTGAAGAAAGGCTTCCAGAAATCTTCAAGGACTACTGCAGCCATGGAATTCAGACCCGTTGACAAGGAACTACAAAACATAATTAATATTATGATGAATTTAAAACTCAATCATTAAATAAAATTATTATTAACTAAAATAAAAACCTCAAGGCTGCACTAAAAACTCCAGCCACAAATATTCCAGGCATTCCATTCCACTCAGCCATAATATCCATGACGAGCAACGGTAATAGCTGATCTTTGGCTAAAGTCAATTTTGAGTCCAGTGGATCACAATCATGGTACTTCGCAAAAGCCACCAAACCGCTGTACCCGCAGATAAATACTATAGCAATAACTCCCCATAGAAAACACCAAACCGCCCTGAAATGTACAGAAGAAATGCGATGATCCAAATAGACATTATTTAGTTAGGTTAATCATCATCATCAACGGCTAGAGGCTAGAGCTCATGGTTCATCTAAGTAAGGAGGTATCCAGTGTTTTTTTTTTGCTTTTATGCTGGCACAGTCAAGTGACCACACTGCACCTGATGGTAAACGCAGTGCCGTCCAACTAGAGTATCGAGCAGTGAGAGACAATCTATCCCCCGATACCCAACCATGAAGAAGCGGTCGAGGGTCTATTGTCAGAGTACTCAGAAGCACTTCATGAATACTTACAATACCAAAATATTTATGCATCCGCAGCCTTAAAGGAAAGCAATGGGGATTTGGAACTAGAAGGGAGTTTTGGCCTCTGTAAGCCTGACTGAAGGAAAGGAACAAGCAGTTACTTATTTTCGGTTTTCTATGAGACAGTGGTAATGATCTGTTCGAGCAGGCCAAACATGCCCTAGGCAAAACTGGCTTGAAACAGCTTAGCTTTACCAAATTTAGAGATAAATAAATAAGTGTTAATAGAACAATATTAAACAGTATTCACCTTTTAGAAGATTTTAAATCAGGTAATGATAGAAATCTCTGCATCATTGATTGATTGACAGCAATATTTCCTATCCAGTAAAATGTTGCTCCAATGGAGACCGACCATATCGAATGTCTTTCAGTTAAATCAAAACTCAGCCTGCAAATAAATCAAACAATTAATATACCTAGTCAGGTCATAAATTCTGTCACATGTTTAATATAAAATAATTGAAACAAGTTTATTCATTATGTAACCATTTATATACCAAAATGAACTTAACAAAACATAGATTCTTATGACACTACAGTTTATTCAAAATGACCTCCGTGATTTTGAATACAGGCCTTCAATCTGCGCGGCCAGTTGTATATCGCAGCACGAACGAGGTCCATGTCAATATCGGCGGCTGCCTTAATCAAGGATGTCTTGAGTGACTCCAAATTGGGATGAGGCTTTGAGCACGCCTTTTCCTCCAAGTGTTGCCATATCTTGTAATCTAACGGATTCAAATCTGGACTGGAGGAGGGCCGAGTCTTCGTGCCGGATTAAGTCGATTTCACGCGCCGCCAGCCAGTCTTGTGTGCTCTTCGCTCTATGAGCTGGCGCCGAATGTTGTTGGAATACCCAGTGCCTGTTATTGAACATGGTATGAGAAACAGGTTCCACAAGGTTCGTCAGGACTGTATTTTGATACACAACTGCATTCGTTTTTATACCTTTCTCACAAAAATGTACCTCTGTTAAGCCCCAATAAGAAACTCCCAACCATACCATGAGCGAGGATGGAAAATGACCTCGTTGGACACGCGGAATACGGTTGCTCGCTTCTTCACTACTGTGTGCGTACACCTTATCATTTTGTTTGTTGTAGCTCTCTTCTACGGTAAAAATTTTTTCATCTAAAAAAAGAATTTCCCGATATTTTTTTCCCGCGTACCGCTTCAACAAAGCGCGGTATCTCTTCAGTCTCAGGTCCATTAGACGAGCATTCAAACGATGTCCTGTTTTTCTTCGATATGCCCGAAGCCCTAAGTCTTCATTTAACACCCTTTTCACCGTGGTTCTGCTTAACCCCATCTGAAGGGCCAACAGTTTCTGCTTACGTTTGGGATTTCTTTGAATTCGCGCCTTCACAGCTTTTATCACTGCTGGAGTTCTAACAGACCGAGGGTGACCACTTCTTGACCTGTCATCTACACTAGAGTCTTCATTGTATCGTTTGATGGTACGATAAACGAATCTTTTGGTTATATTCAAATTTTTCAGTATGTCAAAAATTTTAATTGGCGCGTAACCGCAACGATGCAACGCAATTACTGCAACACGGTGTTCTTTAAGCGTCCACTCCATATTTAAAAATGAGTAAAATTCTAAAAAGTATACATTTTTATTTTCATGAACAATTTGAAATTAGAATTCAATAAACTTTTTTGTGGCCAGCATTCTAAAATAAAAGTTTTTACTGTGTGACAATACTTATGACCTGACTGTGTATATACTAATCTGCTTAAATCATATAAAAGTAGATCAATCATGACATGCATGGTAGCTACTGACGCGATGCATTGAACAAGCGTCCATCAGCGTCAAGCTCATGCTTGCTGTATTAAACATTGTCCCACTGCTGGGCACGGGCCTCCTCTACTAACGAGAGGGGTTAGGCCTTAGTCCACCACGTTAGCCTAATGTGGGTTGGTAGACTTCATATACCTTCGAAATTCTTATGAGAATTCTCAGGTATGCAGGTTTCTTCACGATGTTTTCCTTTACCGTTAAAGCAAGCGATATTTAACATTTAATACACACGTAACTTTAGAAAAGTTAGAGGTGTATGTCATTTGGGTTAGAACATATGACTTTCGTCTTGAGGATCCGTACCACAACCAACTAGGATATCGCTTACTTATAATATTATATACTACGCTTAAAAGAAGTGAATACGAGGATCGCTGAGACAAATAGAAACAAAAGTTATTTAGTGGTTTTAGGCAAATTAACTTATCTATTTGACATCAACTAAATAATAAAGAAACTTTTGATAATTCGGCCGATCCACCTGTGTGATATTATTAATATAATTTTTATCTCTATTCACCCCGTAAATCTATGAGAAACTCTTCCAAGCCACTAACGCAAGGCTTCAATGGCACCTTTAGAAGGCCATATGACTAATGCATGACGGGACCATGCAGTAATTTACATATGATAACGTTACACGTTTAATATCTGAAAAAACCAAACGGTATCAACTTACGTGGGAAATTCAATCCGGCCAGTATGCCAGTTTCTAGTCATAACTTGCTGGAATCCACCAACAATAAACGAACATTTAATAATAACCAAAATCATTGCGCCCATCATCACCACCGTTTGTATGACGTCAGTCCAGACAACCGCCTTCAGACCTCCCTATAAAATGTACAAGTGTATGTCTTCTGTCTATGCAATTCAAATAATGCTATGCAAAGTTAATTCAAAAATACTAATACTCTTTGATGGGCCACTTCTTTACGTCATTCTGAACCTGTTTAGTTCTACTTACGAGCAAGTAAGTGATTCACATGTGAGCACATTCATATTGACAACCAGTCTTGTCACATGCCGATCATCCCTCCTCATCATATGCCCATACTAAGCTAATCTAGCACTCTATTGTCGAGTGGCACTAATTACCAACATTTATCAGATATAAAAATATGATTAACACATACCAATGATGTATAAAAAATGCAAACGAAACATACAATAGGCGAAGCAATATGTATGTTGATTCCGGTTACTGTAAACAGAATAAAATATGTCAAATTTGTCTCAAATGTAGGTAAGAATGTTTAATTTATACATAAATACCTTGATTAAAAGCTAACGCTGGGACATAAATAACAATTGGCAACCATGCCATCTGAAACATAAGTAATATTAAATACATATAACACCTAACAGTAATACACATAGCCCCGATCCCACACTAAGATACGAGTCTTGTGTTGTAGGTCCGACGAGAAACTTTCGGTCTCACAACACCTAACCCCCGGACACAAATATCTGTCTGTCACACAATAATGTGTCCCGGTGTGGGTATCGAACCCACGGCCTCGCGTTTCACAGCCGGCTACTCGCCTACTGCGCCACGGAGGCTATCAAACATATGTCAGCAAAAATAATGAGGTCAGATAAAAATATATATATTAAAACTTACTAAATATGCACAAAACACGATGGAACCAAAAACTCGTAATCTCTTGTCATATCGTAATTCCAAATACTAAAATAAAAACGTTTATTTAATAAACCATAAAAAAAAATTAAAATATTTGAACACGTATGTTAATAAACTTTTATAAGAAATTCACAAACCTCATAAGCCGAAGTAAGCTGGAGCTCGTGAAACACTGGCAAAAATGTATAAGAAACTATAAGAGACATCATAAAGGCACCGAATAAGGAAAAGGCAAAGGATGTTCCATATACATATATTTCCGTCGGTGTACCCAAAAGCGATATGCCTGAAATGAAGCTGTTAAACTTTAAATTAAATAATGCGAAATCTCCACTACAATTGAACCTATTTCCAATTCTAATTTAAAAACAATAAAGACACTTGATTTCATTAATTTCAACATTACATGGTCATAGCCAAAAGTTGCCATTTAATGTTCAATATGCTTACACATGGTATTGAGTGGTGTGAGGATTGATTTACCACGTAATTTTAGTTTCAAACGCTGACAAAATCACTGAATTCAACGGTGGAGCCATACGTATAAGGAAGATTCAAATGCTATAATAATGTAGTTATTTATAAATTCTTATTTTTACGGCCAAAGAAACGAATGAAGAAATGTGGTAGACACGTACAGATGGTATAGTAATATCAATTCAAGTACAAACTTACCTGGCCACCAACGAAAAACAAACCGGCACCAATTTCATATTTCTTCCACCCATGAGATAGTCTTGGGTAGAATTCTGTTTTTTTACAAATCCAAAATAAACTCCGATGCCACCGCACACACTGAGCATTATAATAAAAAGCAAATAATCTACGCACGTAAAGCGCTGGAGGGATAATCTTAATGAGGTAACATTTAGCTTTTCTTGAGACATTTTTAATAGATTTCGACTAAATCAGTTCAAATTCTTCAGTAGTCTATTATAAGTGAGAGTATTTTCAGTGTACAAGTACGGTCTTAATATGTTTGGAAGATGAAAATTAACGACAATAATAACTGACTTCCAACTAAACTAGTCTTTGCCTGGTTATGGATACACAAGTAATGTAACTGCTTGAATTGATGACATCTTTACTCGAAGCAATTTGCTGCCAGGGTAATTTTTCAATTGTCGCCCTCGTTTTTGTCTGGAAGCTGTAGTTGTGCTATTTTTAGCGCCAAACTGTTCACATCCGTTACTGTTTTACAAAAAGTTCATATCTGAAAACAACCAGACCTACCTGCCATGAGTGTCTTTTTATATAGCTACAGGATCAATAAAGTGTTTTTTTAATCTAGGTTACCGTTGCTTTTTTCAAAGTAGTTAATTTTTTTTTTAAATGTAAATTATTGGAGTGCTGCGTTTTATTTTTAAACGGACCATAAGAATTAAATATATAATTTTAATACCACTGTTTAGTTAGGCTATTCTAAAACTTTATAGTTTCTGCAAGAGTAAAATACTTACAATATTTATTTTATAACTAGCTGTTGCTCGCGGCTCCGCCCGCGTGGAGGTCATGTTTGGGAGAAAAAGTATACAATACAAAATACCAATATTCATGCGTTTAACTTAAAAATGACGGATTTTCATACAAACTTTCATTCCCTATTTTACCCCCTTAGGGGCGGAATTTCCAAAAATCCTGAAACATATATTTTTTATTTTTAACTAAAATGCCAAATACAATTTTTCATGAATTTAACTTAAAAAATGACGGATTTTCATACAAACTTTCATCCCCTATTTTACCCCCTTAGGGGTGGTATTTCCAAAAACCCTTCCTTAGTGGATGCCTACGTGATAAAAGGTACCTACTGTCAAAATTTCAAGTCTCTAACCCCAGCCGTTTAGGCTGTGCGTTGATCGATCAGTCAGTCAGTCAGTCAGTCAGTTTCTTCTTTTATATATACAGATACACTTTTTGCAAAGAATTCGCTTTGGGAATTTTTACCCATTTGAATTTTTCAAACCATCATAAAAAGCAGTTCGCACAGTCTTCTTTAGAGGTCTCTTCAATAACACTATACCCACAATTTCTGGGGCGTGAACCGTTCACCTCGAAATTTATCCTTAATTTTTCAAAATAACAGATCATAAGGTGCAATTTCATGACTCTATGGCGGATGCCTCATCATTTTCAAGCTTTTTAAATCGCTGTTGCAATTGTTATCCCAGTACAGTGTGTGCATTGTCGTAATGATGGATCACTACTCGGCTACGACGACTCTAAAGTGAAATTTAGTCCTTCAACGGTAGGCAGCGGCTTTGCTGTGCCCTGGCATTGCAGAAGTCTATGGACGGCGGTGACTGCTTACCATCAGGTGGCCCGTCTGCTCGTCTGCCTATCAAGGCACTAAAAAAAAAACAAAATACTAGGGCAAGCAAAGATTCAGTTAATCGATCTGCAATGATTGTTCTTTGGTTTTCATGTCCAATTATATTTTAGTTATATTAGTTTAATATCCCGCCTTGTCAAAAAAGAAGCGATCGTTGTTTTACCAGAGCGTCGATCTTTTCATCAGCAAATCCTCCAAAAAAAAGATCAACTGACACTTTCGTTCAGATTAGTGACGGTATACAAAACTATTTTGATGTATTCAACGCAAGTGGCCAGTTCTAGAAACTTTCGATATTCGAATTGTTAAAATGTTCGATAAACAACAAATACCTCATTATTATCGCTTCAATATCGCGAGTTCTTTGTTTTCTTCTAATATTATTCGTCAAGCCAATTCATTGCTTAATGGTTATCACTGAAATAATGCTGTTTGAATATGATAAGTAGAAATACTTTAAAAATAAAAACTTACACTACAGTCGATACAACACCTTACACTATGTGTCCAGTGTAATAATTTTATTTTTCTTGCTGTGTTTGTTTATAGTGTATGGATTTTATACAATGAAAATAACAACCTTAATTGTTGTTATGTTAACATTTAAAACATATAAAGCAGGTAATCTAAATTGTTATTCGCAAGATGATATAAATTTTATATTGAGAAAAATTTGAATTAATAAGTTTCAGCTATAAAAATAGACGTCAATTCCATTAAATTTAAACATAAGTAAAATTCTTAAAATCCTAATATTCGCGGTCAAATTATAGCTAACTCTTAGTATTACACGATCAAAACAGACATTGGTTTCCGTATTTAGATATTTTGGACGTGCCGAGGGATTCGGAACCAAGTTTAGCCATATACGAAAAAGGAAGCAGATACTTTTATTTTCCGGGGGATGGAGATCAAAAGATATACCTTATTGACTCTGAGTCGTCAGTTTTAATGCCAAGATCAAGAGACATGGGAAACGGCAACACTTAC
Source organism: Laothoe populi (assembly GCA_905220505.1). Taxonomy (NCBI): domain Eukaryota; kingdom Metazoa; phylum Arthropoda; class Insecta; order Lepidoptera; family Sphingidae; genus Laothoe; species Laothoe populi. The sequence continues at coordinate 16,676,687 of HG992148.1, forward strand.
TGGCTTTACACGAGGTAAAATATAAAACATTTATAATACACAATATAAGTATTTGATGTAATTCAATAACTATTACATGTTGTTGCAGAAAAAACATGGATGAATACCAACAGCTTATAATGTATAATAAAGAGAGCGTAACTAAATCAAATTTTGACGTTTCAAAAGACACAGTGTTTATTGTCCATGGATGGAAAGGCAATTGTAACAATACAGTCAGCAACTTATTAACTTCAGGTGACAAAAAAACATTCATCATCCACAAAAGTCCAGAACTAGAAAAGGATGGAAAACGTCGGTAATTTGACTGGTCAACATGAAATTTTGTATTGACATTTTGCAATAAACTATTTGTGATGATTTATATAATCACACCATCAGTTTTGTTACAAAACTAATAGAATGTAGAAAAAGTATTTTTGAAAGTCGAAACTGCTACCACACAAGTAAAAGCCTTCGAAGTGAAAAAGCGTCCAATTAAGAATCACTTAGCTTGAAATCAAACAAAGTTGGTTAACCAACATCAGATTGATTAAAGTATTGACGTATAATTTACAGCGTTTCTTGAAGATGATGACGTGAACGTAATAGTTGTTGATTACAATGAAGACGCTAGTCTCGTATATTTATTAGCACAAACAGCTGCGATAGATGATGGCATCGACATTGGTAAATTTATTCACTGGATGAACAAACTTGGAATGTCATATGAAAAGGTACATCTGGTGGGCTTTAGTCTCGGAGCCCATGTTGTCGGCGTAGCTGGTAAATATAATAATGGAAGCGTCAGAAGAATAACGGGTAAGAATGCAAAAATATTCTTATGTTACTTGACCCGTTATTTCTCTTTTACTCCTTTTAAGGCACTCGTACTTTAAATCAATAATAAAACCAGGAAACTACAGTGTTACTTTATATTTAATTTTTCAGCCTTGGACCCAGCAGGCCCTCTTTGGTACGATAACAAATATCGCTTAGCACATACAGATGCCAACTATGTAGAAGTCATTCATACAAATATGCTATTTTACGGTTACGATGGTAAATTAGGTGATGCGGACTTCTATCCAAACGGCGGCGTTATTATGCCCGAATGCACCACAAATGCGTGCTCGCATTCAATAGCTTATCAATACATGGCACAATCAGTGAAATATAATAATTTAATCGCAAAGGAATGCGAAAATTTCAACGAAGTTAGCATCGACTTATGCAACGGAAACAAGTACACTATGGGGAATAGTGATTTGAGCAAAAATTGGTAAGTTTCATTGCATTTACAGAACCAGATATTATTTTTAATCCAACATTAACTATATATATGTGTGTATGTAGATGTGTATGTATGTATGTGTGTGTATGTATGTATGTGTATGTATTTATATATATATATATATGTATGTATATGCGTCTGTGTGTATTTATAATTATTTTGTACAAGTAACAACATTATTCTACTTATTCCTATATCTATAAGTAAATAATTTTTGTTTTTCCTAAAAACTATTATCAAATTTTCAATTGTTTCCATCCCATGGTTGTCTTGAAAAGATCGCCGAGAGCGATAAGACCGCCAATTATACTTTAAATAATTGTTGTTTTCCTATTTTTATGTATTCTAGTGTACAATAAAGAGTATAAATAAATAACAATCTTCTTTCGTTTTATAACATAGTAAATACAAAGCAGCAGAATATTTCTGCGTTGCATTTCTGCCTTTAAATATTATGCTCCAAGTACAATGATTAACGTCAGGACAAGAAACTGACATTCCAAGCTAACGGGAAAGATCACAGAGTATTTTTTTTGTGTATAAATTAACCAATAGAACAGAAGTGATTCTGACGAGTACCATTAAACCAATGTACAAAGCACTATAACACGTCGCTCGTTAATTTTTGTTAACCTGGTCTGTGCACAAACTCGTATGTGTCCCCGGATTGGAATTTGATTGTATTGTGATAGACTCGCCCCTTGTCATTTTGGGACGGAGACAAGCTTAACGAACAGTTGACGAACCGGATAATATTATTTGATACAAATAATATTATCAATATAAGTGTTAACGGTAGGCAGCGGCTTTGCTGTGCCCTGGCATTGCAGAAGTTTATGGGCGGCGGTGACTACTTACCATCAGGTGGCCATTCAAAAAACTAACATTGTTACTGGAACCGACATAATGTACATCCTTATTGAGGCGACAAATTGGGGCTATCGGGGGTCGCTGGCGCGTATCGGAGGGCTGTTAGCCCGTATCGATGCACCCGAAATTTCAGTGTGACCCCGAGATGGACGGCAGCACGGGTGGTAAGGCCTCGTTCTCTGCCGTTCACGCCATGGCATCCTTCGGTGCGTGGGGGCTTATAAGCTCCCCCCATGAAGATAGGCCGCTACAGGGCACCGCGCAGGGGTGATTCCGGCAGCAATTCTAGTCTATCTTAGGATACTCCGGGACCAGTCCGGAAGCGCCAAAAAGGCCACCGCGGGGTTTTAGCTGTTAGTGTCGGGTGGGGAGTACATAGGGTGTTGGGACTCGACCCAGTGGCTGCCCGGATAGCCATTATCCGGGCGAGGGGATGCAGGGTCATAAGACCGTCTAGTCCAGCATGACCGCTTTATTCTTATTCTGCTTCCTCCCGGAGCGGGGGCAGTAATAAAGCGCTTTCTTCTTGATCTTTGATTTGATCTTTTTATAGAATACACTAAGCACTTCTTAAATAAAGATAGGTAAAGGTATCAGCTATTTAATGAGAGGCATGGAATGTATACATAATTTTCCATTTGCTTACAGGACTGGGATGTTTAGAGTGGATACGGATAGAGGTAAAAAAGTAGAAGGAACATTTCGCTAACCAGAAGCATAAAATTATTTTAATATTTTTTTATTGCGATTGAATTTCAAATATAATATGGAATATTTGAATAAATGTTTAAAGCCGATTAAAAATATTTTATATACGCATTCAGCATTGTATTTTCTGATAATTTTATGAATCTTAAACTTTTTAGTTTTATTCATGATCTAGTTGTTCAGTAAGCCCAACAAATGACGTAGGTACTGCCTTTTTGTTCAAAGTACTTACTAGCAGTATGGATTAATAAAACAGTAATATAAAAATATTGATATATTTTAAATTGCGTATTAAATAGGTTCATACCCATATTGTCATAATATCAAAATATTTTATTTTTATTCTCCCTCTATTTTATAATTCGCAAGCGCCACATTATAAATACTATTATTCTATGGCACTTTCACAACCAAGACAAATCTAAAGACATCTCATATGTGAAAATCAATCAATCTCTTTAGACTGTAGAGGTTGTCAAAGCTAAGCTTACATAGCAATACTTTGTTTTATCCTGGCACGGCAAAGTGACCACACTGCACCTGATGGTAAGCGCAGTGCCGTCCAATTAGAGTATCGAGTAGCGAGAGACAATCTATTCTTCACTACTCAACACAATCATGCCGGCCTTCTGTGTAGCTTCGCCACACTACACCTAAAGGAGCCAGGATGATAGGAAGGAACACGGAAGCTGACAAACTGTTCCACAGCTTGATAGTGCGACAAAAATACGAATTTGCGAACCTTTAACCCGCATCAACAAGGAACACATAAAAAACAAATCATACTTTAGTTAATAAATGAATACTACATTTGTATACACAACTACATCCAAAAGAAATGAATAAAAAATATTACATACAAACTTTATTAAATATTTATACAAAGCACTTCAATATCATCAAGCCTAATCAACTAATTTAGGAAAGTCCGTTATTGGTTTCATATTCATTGAGGTAGAGTTTATTTGGCAGGCTTCCTGTAATAGGTACAAAAAAATGTGTCATCAAAGCAGAAAACTAATAAAGAACGAAGGACTGACTTTCCTATGCGATGCTCCTTCTAGAAGATTATATAATTACTAAAATTAAGCTAAGTCTAAAACTAAGGGTGCTATCAGGGGTAAATCATAGAGTTCGCTGTTTAATTCCACATATATCTTTAAATATTAGGATAAAACACAAATGATAATGATGAAAATATGAGGCAATCTAGCAACAAAGAATATCTCCGTTGTTATTTTAGCTGGTAAGATGTTTATAGAATCTCCGAAGCCGATAATAGATATGTATGAGATATTTTGCATCTATCAAATTACTTTCTGGTTTTGTTTCTCATATACACAGGCTATCATATGTGTATATTGGTGAAAAGTTACGTTCAGCGTCTATAAACACCCAGACCACAAGAATAATAGCCGCAATGGGATATAGAAAAGGAAGAAGGCAACAAGAGTTTCTCTAACAAGATTGAGAATTCGCAATACGATGGGGAGGTGGATTTGGGCCTCTGAAAATCTCATTCACTGAAACGAACTGCACGAAATGCGGTAACAAGCTGATATTTTTTTGATTCAAGCTGTTAGTTGCTGCTCCTTATTGTTGCTTATACAGCTTCACATAACAGTGTGACCGGCGCTTATGGCGCAGTAGCCATAAAACATAATATTTGACAACGGCTAAGCCAAAAGACGCCTACTTTTAGCCGTTAGATCTTCATTTGAGTCGTTTCGTTGCTTGGAATTGTTACAAGGCCGTCTCGATATATTAGTGTATCGAGAATTTGAGCTCCTACTCGCCGGCGAGTCCTACGTCGACGAGTATTTACAATAGGCTTATGATTGTGGTTGGACAGAGATAGTGCTGACTCGATACATCGCCCAAAACATGTTTACGGCAACAACGGTGTGACAGTGGTACTATCCCAATATATCCTGCCTATTCATTTCATACACAACTGTTTAAGGGTCTAGCTTTGTACACTGTCTCACTGTTGCTTCCTTAATAATGAAAAGGGTTAGGTCCTCTCACACTAGGCTAATACAGGTTGGTAGACTTAACTGCGAAGTCCTTAAGAAGAACCCTCAGGCTTTGCTACTTCAAAAAAAATATAAGTAGATCCGTTGCCGCTATTGGCAACGGAAATAATAAAAATCTACACAATGCATACCTTATTGTTCCCGTAAGCTCGTATATAAGGCTCGTCGGCAGGATGCGGGGGTTCCTTGTACAATCGGCGCAGTAGGGGCGCGAGTAGATTCGGCGCTGGTGGTACATGGGGTTTGCCCCGTGCCCTGTTCACCTGAGAGACAGCAGCCCCTACGCAGATGGTGACCACCGCGCCGGATAGTGTGTACCACATGTACGACACCTGCAGCATCGGGTTCACTTCCTCGCTGATGACAAATGATAAATCAGGGAATTCCATCAGGAATCCGATGACATTGAATTTTCAACTCGAATTAATATTGAAAATGATATTCGTACTTTAGAAAATGAAATTCGAATTAACTTTGAAAATGAAATTCATGATACATTTGTGCACACCTTGCTAAGTGTGTGTGTTTGAAAATATATGCGTGACATAGTTCTTTTACTATTGACACGACACACTTATGTGTATACACACATAGCAAGACGCAATATATCAGAGTCACGGATCATTCGGATACCGGTGTCCGGACAAAAACTGGCAATACTCGCCTTTATTGACGTGCGTATTAAGCATATTTGTAACGTTAACGTTATGGAAATAAAGTTGATTTTAGCTTGTATTTTACTCACTATTTATTACCTTTTCCGAACACTGGTGTCCTAGTGATGCTAGAGAGGCTGTACACTTAAATTGAAATATGCACTAATGATTCTTCGCTAACATTAAAATTAAAAATAACAATGTCAAAAATAATAAAGCATACTTCGCTGGAGGTTTGTCAGCAATTTCAGGAGCAGTGAAGTTGTATAGACAGCCGTGTATGTCCAGAGGTTTGTGTGCGTGGGTGATCTGTCCCCGAGCTATGGCCAGTTGTGCTGTCAAACACCACCACGACATCACGGCCAGGCCACTGACACCGCCCACTAGCGCCCCCTACAAATTAAAACATGTATCTACCTCGTATATTAATGCTCCGATCATATTATAGGATTGCGTGTGATAATAAACAGTAGCATTAAGCCAGCATTTGTCGTGTTTTAATCACCCACCAGTTGCAACTTTACAATGTTTTCATATTTCCAAAGCCCTACCTATATTTCTATTTGATTAATTTCGTTACGGGATAAAGCATTCCCAGAGACTCGCCGCGATTCATTACTCGGTGTCGAATAAATGCGTGTCATTGTTGATCCTGGCTAAACAGGAGTTACAATGGCGGGTGTCTGGGCGGTCAGTCTCTTTATAATGTCTTGAGACCGACAGATAATCAAAGCTACATAAGGAAGAAAACAATTATCAACATTTTTTGTAAGACTTGTGACATGCAGTATGAGTATATGAATACAATATGGACGGAGCCAGTGTCCGCAGTGTGCCAGTTGTATGTGATCATAAATTAGTATTGTAAAAGTCGGGATGACCATCTGCATACTTTGAAATAATTAGAAAAATGTAATTTTATGCACAAAAAACCACAAACATTTAACATTAAGTGGAAAAACAAGAATTTACACAATAAAAACCTACTTAAACAAAAGTACACGATAAAGGAAAAATACAGTAAAATCATTCTTGAATAATTCTATGTATCATAATATACTAGCTTTTCCCCGCTTCGCATCTTTGCACTTCGCATACGCAATAATGTGTCCGTTTTTCCCGAATTCTCAATTTTTTTTCCTAATATCCATAATCGGACCCTCACGAAAATAAAGACACGTCAAATAGGTCTAGCCGTTCTCAAGTACATAGTTTTGTTGTTCCTTTATATCTAAAGACCATTGTACACATGGAGCCAAGGTTCTGAACCAGCATGTTAGGCCAAAATATCGGATCCCAAAGCAGCTGTTTACATATTGGCGTATTGATAATTTTGTATTGGTGAATTGATAAAGATGAATGTGGAAACTCTTGCATCTGCAGCAATTTATTTACGAGTATACAGCACGTTTAATTATTACCCAAATGTGCAGCTAAGTATAGTGACTGAATAGAAATGGCGACGAATAATAACGGACTTTATAAGATGCCAATATGTGAGAACTGTTTGCGGAGCGCGTCAAGATTCTTAGATGTATGCACGAAAAACCGACACCATTTGGTTGGCCGGCCAATGTTGATCGCCAACTACCAACATACGCCAAGCAGACCACTACACGTTGGCCCAATATGCTGGATCAACACCTTGGGCCAATGAGTACAGGGGCCATATACCTACACACTTGCGCACAAAGCGGATGTGTCAAATGTCGCGGTCTTGTATCGTTCACATACCTCAGTCTTTAATAATACAATCTTTTAGTGCGTAGGCGCCATAAACTCTTTGTTACATCATTAAGAATGGTGTTTTATTTTTAATTATTATCTTATAAGTGAACGATTGAACAATTTCCAAAGATTTATTAATAAACACTTTTAACATTATACTAGGTCAATGACAAATATAATACTTGCTAAGAATAACAAATTATAGAGTCGGAGCGCAGATGAGACGTAGGCGCTCCAGCCGTAAAAACATCTGTCATTATTTACACTGAATTAAATGTAATAGTCACCGTTTATACTCAATTTATTTAGGGTTTCATTAAAAATCAATGCATATATATTTATCAAGAATATTTTGACAGAAGATCAATGAGAATGGTATCTGGTATAAGACTATACAACCACGAATAACGACATATCCATGGATTGACCAGAATATCTTAAAACGCAATATATTAGTAATTGCTCTCAGACTACGTTCTGGACATATTCCATCGAATAAGTTTGCATTTTTAATGAAAAGGTCATTGTCTCCCAACTGTGACGTATGCGGAGTCGTAGAAGATGTTCAATGCTTTGATGGAATGTGCCCGGAACAAACCTGACAGGAGGAATATTTTTGGTTTAAAAAGTTTTTTAATTCATAAAAAGTACACCGACTTCAATCAAAAACAAATTATGCGTTCCTATAAAATTGAGGGTTGCCCTCGATTTTTCTGAGATCCCATAATCTGATCCTGACTTGGTGCCAATGGGACCACCTGGGAAGTATACCCTTTTAAGCAAAAAAAATATTTCTCAAATCGCTCCAGGCGTCTTCGCGTAATCGGGGAACATACACAAAAAAAGATTCCGACGAATTGAGAACCTCCTCCTTTTTTTGAAGTCGGTTAAAAAGGAATTCTAATGGTGGCTTTAGCAACAGTATTCTTTCTGACCCATTATCGGATGTTGCTGTAAAATTGTACCATTTAGCTAGTAAGTGTGTAACCTAGATCATAATTATTGTATTATTTAATACCTTCCCTGATTGGGGACGCTCAGCGACAAAGCCATTTATTGTCAATAAATAAAAAAAAATAGTCAAGATCAAACAGCACTACTACACAGATAACATTACCGTGTAATAGTGCTAGAAGATGTTTTAATAACTATTTGAGTATGTTTCCACTCACCGTGGCGTCTACCCAAGGCATCAGTATCCCCATAGAGAACACGCCGAGCTGCGGACCCATCGTCATTGACTCTAGCGTCATCGTCAACTGCAATATGGTTCCCATTTTCTCTACTATGAATACCAAGGCTGAAAACATAACATGTATATAGTGTTTACTCACCTCGGCTTCGCTTACTGTGAGTCAACCAGATCATGCCATCGCGGATTTTTCTGTGGGTCTTATCTAGACTTACAATTTTTGAGGTAAGAACTCCGCGTTGATCGTATTTTGGTAGAGGGAAAACATATTAATTAAATGAAGATTGAAATAAAACTAATTTTACCGATAGAATCGGTATTAGTAATAAATCGTTTTATTTTAATTTAATATTCGCGTAACATAAGAAACCATAAGGATAACTTATGTGCGTCACAGACTTTTTTTACTGCCTGGATAGAGAGATGACTAGATTGGCCATCAGATGCACCACCGCCCATAGACTTCCGCAATGCCAGGGCACAGCAAAGCTATACTTCGTCCAACCGTTTATTTTACTTTTGACATAAGCCTATGAAGTTCTATTATTATTGATAAGCAATCACAAACAAAAAGTTATTACTTCATGGTATTATGATGTATATCGACAAAAGGAATTACCTAGTTGGGGAAATATATTCAAGTGTTACTAAAATGCATTTCTCTTACAAAATTTCCTATCAATGGTATGGTAAATTGACGAAATTTGAATGACATATAAGATTTTTTATTTAAACGGTCCAAAATACCCTATCAACAATATTTAGACAGTGTAGGCAACGCAAAAGTAGAAGTAGCCGACTTAGGCATAGTCGTTTAACGCCCATGCTCTTTAAATTAAGATTAAAAAAATAATACCTACATATACACTCACGCCTGTAATCCCCGAAGGGGTAGGCAGAGGTGTAACCAATACACCCATTTTTCGCCGAATTTCGGTCCCATAATGTGATGATGATGATATGATGATGACCGGACAGAAGTTCCAGACTCCGGGATAATAATGAGAATTTCTAGGTAGAAAAACCCAATATCACTTTACCCGACCCGGGGATCGAACCCGAGACCTCAGCACAGCAGTCGTAACGCATGCGCAATTATAACTGCGCCACCGAGGCAGTAAAAAAATAATATTCTATAAATAATTTAAATGTAAAAAAAAAAATCGTAATATCTGCGCATGCAAAAAACGGTTATTACATTTACCTACACAGAGCGTGCCCAGTAGAATGACGACCCCTCGCATTAGCCAATTACTCTGGGTATCTGATAATTGTTTTCTGAAATACGGTTTGTAGAAATCTTCTAAAACGACCGCAGACATTGAATTCAAACTTGTTGATAAAGAACTGAAAGCAAAAACATAATATTGCAGAAATGCTATTAATTTATTTGAGTTATATTTTGATATAAATAATTATTTTGAAATTTATTTATTACAATTTTATATTTCATATACATTTTAATAGACTAAAATAAAAAACATACTGACAACGTCAAGGCCCCGGGGGGATTCGAACCCCCGATCTCCTGTTTACTAGACAGGCGCTTTAACCAACTAAGCCACGGCGCCGTTGAGACGCGAAGACAAACAAGCCATAATCAAAGACACGTCGCTTACCTACATACATAAACGTATTTATAATACAAAATATTTGCAAAATATTGTATACATAGATATATTTTAACTGAATAGGCATTAAGACTATTTTTCAAAAACTATTTTTCAAAATCTGTTTTATTGTATTATTTCCACAAAATGTTATATCTGTAAAATATCAAAGGTGAATGGCAAAAATGGTCTTCGTTAACCAAAATTAAACTTTGCAAACTTTTAAATTAAAAAGAATACTATAGGTAATTTTGATAAAATGAATTAAGACCATAACATTTATTTTGTTATTGAATAATTACGCAATGACATAAACGTAATATGTATTAACAATTGACAGTCTGCGTGGCGCATCGGACCTGTGGTCGGTCGTGAAACGGAAGGCAGTGAGTTCGATTCCTGCACCGAGACAAATGTTTATGTTACAGACAAATATTTGTTTTGAGTCTAGGTGTTGAGGGACCGTAGTCACTTATAGTTGTTGATACCCACGATACAGGTTTGACCCAGTCCGAGGTCAGAACTATATGTGTCTGTTGGGTGTATTTATTTGATATTGTATGCACAGTTAATATATACACTCACGCCTGTAATCGCCGAAGGGCTATGTAGAAGTGTTACCATTACACCCTCTATTCGCCGAATTTATTACTGTCCCATAATGTCATAGGGGGCGAGCCTATCGCCATACCGGACACAATTCCAGACTCCGGGCTGATACCGAGTATTTGTAATAGAAAAACTCAATATCCCTTTACCCGACCCGGGGATCGAACCCGAGACCTCAGCACAACAGTCGTATCGCATGGGCAATCAAAACTGCACCACCAAGGCAGTCAGTAAATGTAAGACACCAAAACCAAAAAAGTATGTATGGCCCTCGGTCTATTGAGTGAAGATATTATTAAGAACTACCTTAACGCAGCACTAAATATTCCAGCCACGAATACTCCAGGCAACCCCGGTATGTCTCCCAATACATCCATCACTAACAACGGTAATAGTTGATCCTTTGCCTTAGCCAACTGAAAGGAGAATCGGGTAGTTGATATTATTTTTTAATTTATCAACAAGTTTCATTAAACAACGTAATTAATTAATGTAAATACATTTATTTTGTAATGTAAATACATTAATTAATTACATTAACAACCTAAAACCTATAATCGAAAAAAATTGGAATCCGCAATTTTGATCCTGTTTTTGCAAATAAAAGTTTTTTTATTCATAAAAAGTACACCGACTTCAATAGCAAAACAAATTATGCGTCACTATAAAATTTGAGGGTTGGCCTTGATTTGTCTGAGATCCCATCATCAGATCCTGACTTGGTGCTAATGGAACCACCTGGGAAGTATACCCTTTAAAACAAAAAAATAATTTCTCGAATCGGTCCAGGCGTCTTCGAGTTATCAGGTAACATACATAAAAAAAAAAGATTCCGACGAATTGTTAACCTCCTCCTTTTTTGAAGTCGGTTAAAGAGTTTCTTTTGCGTATTATATTCGCTTGCATATCGAATAATGTACAAAATTAAATACAGGACCCTATTGTTTGCTGTATTCGATCTTTTTTATTAGTAACTAGATAATTATTGTAGTAATTATTAGTTGGGGTTCTTCAAGAGAGAGTAAATAGGTTTATGGAGGGTCAGCAACGCGCATGTGATGCTCCTGGTGTTGCAAACGTCCATAGGCTACGGTAACTGCTTACAATCAGGTAGGCCGTAAGCTTGTTTGCCACCATCGTGGTATAAAAAAACTAGATATTACCAAAAGCTTTGCATGCATTTATTGATAGTCATAACATCCAATACATATCCATAACAAAACTGAAATCCCATAGAAAAAAAAAACAATTTAAATTTTCCGGTTTATTTACAAATAAGTTTGTCTAAAAACCTTATTATTGCGAACACTTAAAAATAATTTTAAATCGAAAAATAGTTCTCAAGTGATGCGTTTACGAACGAACAAGATTCAATTATTATATATATAGTGGTTATTCTACACCTTTACTGTTTGATGTCGATATTTTTATTTCGATGTTCGAGCCTGACTTTTCTTGCTGTTTACAAAACTGTCTACAGTATGTCTCTACGACTTACAAAATCAGTTTACTATTGTATGTACTATGGAATACATTAGTATTAGTTAATTTATACAATAAATAAACATAAAAACTGGATAAGAGCATATAACATAGATAGATACTTTTCGTTCTAAATTAAGTAACAAATTTTTCTAAAAGATTGAAAAAGCGTGCAACTTTGGTTTAAGATAATCAATATGTACGAACAATAAATGTTTACCAATTTATTGAAATAATTCTTACCTTCGTTTGCAAAGGATCGCAGTCATGGAACCTGGCATATATCAACAGTCCGCAATAGACACAAAAGCAATACAGCAATGATATTCCAATACAAAATAGAATTACGGCCCTGCAACATTAAAACTGTTTAGTAAAACACGATATAAAGCTAAAACCATAATAAGAACTAAATTTTGAAATTAAATTATTATTGGTGTAAATCAAAAATCTCTATAAATAATAATCAATGGTATGTTTGTCCTCTAAGGACTCCTAAACTATTCATCCGATTATGATGAAAGTTTGGTTTGGTACGTTGTTCTTCATACGCCCTCGATGGTTCCTGACCCAAAAAAAACCCTAGACGACGCTGTGAACAACATCAATTTCAATACAACTTGACAACCTCCGTGGTGCAGTTGGCGAGTAGCCAGCTGTAAAACGAGAGGTCGTGGGTTTGATTCCCACATCGGGACAAATGTTTGTGTGACAGACAGATATTTGTGTCCGGGGTCTGGGTGTTGTGAGACCGAAAAGTCCCTCGTAGCGCCTGATACCCATAACACAAAACTCGTATCTTACTGTGGGGTCGGGGCTATGTGTGTGACTGTTGGGTGTTATTTATTAAAAAAAACCGTTCAACCGATCGCAATTAATCAATTTTTACGTGGTATTGAAACGCATGCCGGGTGCAGCTAGTGATAAATAATTTGTCAAATATGGGAAACAAGTTATTCGTAATGCTCACCACTTTGCACCTTTTAATGTTGGTAATGATAAATATCGCTGGACCATAGTTTGGTTCACTGCATTCGCCTGGAGCCAATACGCCACTCCACCCACCACAAGACCCCAGATTGTGTGACGGGTTAGGGGATTTGGGTCCCAACTGAAATATTCACCATATAATTAATACAATAAAAAGACAAAATAGTTTGAGCTGGATTAAGAGGTTTTTGACATGTGAGATGTTGAGTCGGCAATAATTGTCACGACAGTCGTTTCTGCCACTGGGCTTGCTATATTAACTTCTAATGTTATTCTGGCTAGTCGCGGTCCGAGTATTTATCTAGTTACTTCAGACCTTCTTAATTCTGGCAACCGACGTTATATTTAAACACAGTTGTATTGTATTCTTACACAATACCCTATTTTGAATGTAGGTTCTTAATCATCTAATCAACTGGATCACCTCCGCGTATTACACCGTACGTAGGCGTAGAAAATAGGATAATAGTATCTAGTAAAGGTCAAGTACTAAACGTAAGTCAAATCATAACGATGTCGTAAAGGGTAACTAATTAAACAACAACATAATTATTGTATTTTACATTTAGTTATTAATGTGGATATGTATTAGTATATCTTTATGCATGTACATCTTATTGAGTTCAATTAGATAATTTTTTGTTTACCTTCCTCCTGTATATCTTTATGCACCTACCTTGTTCATCTCTGCATCACCCTAAGGTTGACTGGGAGAGAATGCCCTTGGCATTAAGTCCGCCTATATACATTGTATATGAAGTGTGTAAAAAAAACAGCACACAGACATAACTAGGAGTTCCCATACTATTGCTTTTCGATTTTGTCCAAAGCTGAATCCATATTTCGATCTCTCTACATTTCTATATGATCAATTTCGTCCCGGAATAAACGCATTCCCAGACTCGCTGAGTTTCACCTTCAGCTTCAACTGGCTTACAGAGTTGCAGTGGCAGACATGTGGATAGTTTCGTATACTAGTTTGATTTCAAATGAACATAAACATAAGTAGGCTACGTAACTCGAATCTGTATCCAAGTGTGCAACATTTGTCGGCTGACACGTTACTGCTGAACGTCATGAATAGATTAAATCATAAAATGCTTAAAAAGTTGCACAAGATACTAGCAGATTTTAACTTTAGTCCTTACAAATACAATTCAACACATGACTTTTGTTAATATAAATGTAACTGGTGTATAGCTAATCTACTGTTGATTGTCTAAGTGTTCACGTAATACTAGTTATATATCTTACTTGGGTGGTTCTAAGCGTCCACTCTCCATATTCCTTTGCCAAACAACCCCAATACCTCCAACGTCAATAGTTCCCTTTATAGCCACTAAAGCCATAGCTCCGAACATAGCTGTTATTTGGATGACGTCAGTCCAAACCACTGCTTGTAAACCTCCCTTAAACAAAGTATTGATCAAACATTGGAAGAAATGTTTGTAAATCTGAAAAAAGTATACTTACAGCACTCGTGTAGAATATGCAGACCAAACATACTATTGGAGTGATCACGTGTACGTCAACTCCTGTTACTGGAAATATATAATAATAATAAATAACACCCAACAGTCACCCACATAGCCCCGACTACACACTAAGATACGAGTCTTGTGTTGTGGGTATCAGGGACTACGAGAGACTGTCGGTCTCACAACACCCATACCCCCGACACAAATATCTGTCTGTCACACAAAAATTTGCCCGGTTTGGGAATCGAACCCACAGCCTCCCATTTCACAGCCGGCTACTCGCCAACTGCGTCACGGAGGCTGTCGAACATAATATATAAAACCGACTTAAGTTTAAAATAATTTTACAATACAAAAATACAATTTTTTTACTCTCTGCCAAGTAAACTGCATCTAGGTATATTCAATTATTTGTTTCCATTAACTTTTCTACATAATTATCTCTATAACTACTTACCAGTAATTATATTAATTTATGATTTGCATTAATAAGGTATTTATTTTCGCATATCTAATCTAAATATAAATACAGGTATAGTTAGCAACTGATTAAAGATTTTTGCTTTATAGACTTAACACCGACTCCAATACAAATAAATTGATGGAAAAATATTTAACGTAGATATAACTATTACTCAAATCTCTGCTATTACCTTGATTAAAAGCCAACGCTGGAACGTAAATGACGATTGGTAACCAGCCAATCTAAAATATGCAAACGATATAATTAATGAACAGAAACCAAAAATAATCATTCATTGATTTACAAATACTCACCAAAGTGAAGGCAAAGAGTACGGATCCAAATAATCTTACTCTATTGTCGAATCTGATCGATAAGTACTGAAAAGTAAATTAATAAGTGTGGATTAGGAATATAAACTCAAATGCTCTTTGTATAAACTCCAACTCCTAATTTGTCTGCCTAACTTTTCATTTTTAAATCGATACTTCGTTCAGTTTCTTTATTAACAGTTTCCGTTAACATTATATTATTGTTAGCCAAAAAGTTTCCTGTATTAAGTACTTACGGTTAGCAATTTTCAATCCCAAAAATTTTATATCCATATTTTCATGTTAAAATTAACAATTCGTGAATACGCGACTATAGAAGAAAATTTGGTCCATTCAAAATAAACACCCTTACCTCGTAGTTCGAAGTGAGTTTTAGATCATGGAAGACAGGTAAATATATTTGCGTCATTAAAATGCTCATCAAAAATATTGCTATTATGATATACGCATATTGTGTCCCATACATGTACACTTCCGTTGGTGATCCCAGTAGTGTTATACCCGAGACGAAACTAAATACAAAAATCGAAAATATATATTTTATAAGTAATATTCAGCTTAATATTAATATGTTTTAGGAAACAGTACAATCATGGACAGAAGAAAAAACGATAAAAACGCTCTTTTAAGAATTAATAAAAAACAATATTCTTCGTGAAAAAGGACATCATACGATAATAACAAAATTATATCTATTAAGAGCATCTGTATGTATGTATAGTACTCTAGAAGGAATTATAAAAAATAAGAGAGAAGGAAATATAAAAGAAAAATTATTTTCAGGACACTTTAGTAGTTTAGAAGCAATTCTTTACCTTGCAACAAGCGACATCGCAACCGGAACCACTTTCATATTCCTACCACCTAAAAGGTAATCAGCTTGCGTCGTCTGTTTCTTCATGAAACCCCAATAAATTCCTACAACAGCACTTATCGCCAACATAAAAACAAACACAACATAATCGACCCATGAGAAGTTTTGCATTTGACTCATTATCTCTTTCACTTCGTCTTGATCACCCATTGTGGAAATAATTAGCTCATAGTATCATGGTGAAACCGTGACCCAAAGGCGCCCAACGCACAAATGCACACCCAGAGAAGTTCAATCTGCCACAATGAAACAATTACGATAACTCGCAATCTAAAAGAGGATGTTGCGAGATCCCCCTAGCAGCTACGAGCACATCGAGTACTGAATACTCTAACTAATCCAGAATAATAAACATCAACAGAAGGTTCAAGATTCAGAGTTCACTTAAATACTTATGAATAAGTTAATGGTAAGAATTTGTTACACATTAGTAAGAGTAATTTGTATTTTCAATAAATAGTTTTCTTTTGTTATATTACTTAAATCCATAATAGCAAATCACGAATTCGGAACTCGAATTCATGGCTAATGTGATGTAGATAATGTACATGTACCTAATTATTATACTAACCGAAAATAAGTTCTTAGTCCAATTCAGTTCGTTTGTGAAACTAATGATTTAAATGAATACCTACCTTAATTGCCATACGAAAAACAAAAGGTGAACAAGAAATGTTTCAGCCTGCCATACATATATTTTATTTAACTCACGCCAATGATTTTAACGATATAAGCTCTCTGCTTTTCATCAAATCCTACGACCGAAGTTAGGGTATCGCGTGGCCAAGACCTAGCACGACACGTGGACGTACTTGTTTGTTTTAGTGAACTTGTGACGATAAAATCAAATAAGTATGTAAAAAAATAGTTGAGTCTTCTGTTCTATTTGTTATTGGGACCAATATTTTGGCACTCAAAATCAAGTGGATAGGTCACTATGACCGTGAAGCGTTTCCATTAGTAATTGGGTTTAGTTCCCGCTTAGGTATTTATTGCTAGGTAGCTACGTCGTCGTGTTATATATCTCCAAGTAATGTCTACCATCATTTATATGGGCCAACCAGCACGATAAAATCATTATCACTCTACATAACATGGTACAAAAAATAGACAGGTTTGTGGGTTTTCATAATAACAAACAAAGAGCACCCAGAAGAAGGTATAGGGTATGTATAGTGCTAGGGACTCGGCTCATCCGGATGTTAAGATCTTTCCCAGGCGGTTCAACTCAGGGTCGTAAGACCGGTAACCCCAACATAACCCGCCTCCCCTCGGTGGAGCGGTAGTGATAAATCACTTTTCCCCACGAACATAAAAAAACACAAAAGAAACAAAAAGACGTATCTGTTGTATTCAGAGGACAAGGGGGGCTTATTTTACTTATAATAATATACACCCAACAGTCACACACATCATATACAAAGATACAGACAGAGTCTTGTGTCATGAGTATTAGGAACTACGCGAGACTTAAACAATCAATTGAGATTTCAATCCGCTGTTTAGTTAAAGTTTAAACTAGTATGAAATTGTTTTATTAAAAATACAATATTCATAAAATTTTACACAATATCAAATGTGCGATTAGTCTACAAGACGTAGATGTGGGATCCGGATGTGTGCATGATTACTGTACCGCAACACCTAGACCAGAAACATATATTTGTGAATCACACAACGTTTTGCCTTGATGCAAGGATTTTATCAGAGCTCAGGCTTGTGTAAGGAACAGTCATATTCATCGTATATATATTACATAATATTATGTAACATAATATTATACTTCGCAATTTGCACATTAATTCATAATAGGCACATAATTACCTATCTATCATAATTATCTTAAATATAAGCGAAAAATTGTTTAGCTATATACACAGTCAGGTCATAAGTATTGTCACACAGTAAAAACTTTTATTTTAGAATGCTGGCCACAAAAAAGTTTATTGAATTCGAATTTCAAATTGTTCATGAAAATAAAAATGTATACTTTTTAGAATTTTACTCATTTTTAAATATGGAGTGGACGCTTAAAGAAGACCGTGTTGCAGTAATTGCGTTGCATCGTTGCGGTTACGCGCTAATTAAAATTTTTGACATACTGAAAAATTTTAATAAACCCTAAAGATTCGTTTATCGTACCATCAAACGATACAATGAAGACTCTAGTGTAGATGACAGGTCAAAAAGTGGTCGCCCTCGGTCTGTTAGGACTCCAGCAGTGATAAAAGCTGTGAAGGCGCGAATTCAAAGAAATCCCAAACGTAAGCAGAAACTGTTGGCCCTTCAGATGGGGTTAAGCAGAACCACGGTGAAAAGGGTGTTAAATGAAGACTTAGGGCTTCGGGCATATCGAAGAAAAACAGGACATCGTTTGAATGCTCGTCTAATGGACCTGAGACTGAAGAGATGCCGCGCTTTGTTGAAGCGGTACGCGGGAAAAAAATATCGGGAAATTCTTTTTTCAGATGAAAAAATTTTTACCGTAGAAGAGAGCTACAACAAACAAAATGTTAAGGTGTACGCACACAGTAGTGAAGAAGCGAGCAACCGTATTCCGCGTGTCCTATACGAGGTCATTTTCCATCCTCGCTCATGGTATGGTTGGGAGTTTCTTATTGGGGCTTAACAGAGGTACATTTTTGTGAGAAAGGTGTAAAAACGAATGCAGTTGTGTATCAAAATACAGGCCTGACGAACCTTGTGGAACCTGTTTCTCATACTATGTTCAATAACAGGCACTGGGTATTCCAACAAGATTGAGCGCCAGCTCATAGAGCGAAGAGCACACAAGACTGGCTGGCGGCGCGTGAAATCGACTTCATCCGGCACGAAGACTGGCCCTCCTCCAGTCCAGATTTGAATCCGTTAGATTACAAGATATGGCAACACTTGGAGGAAAAGGCGTGCTCAAAGCCTCATCCCAATTTGGAGTCACTCAAGACATCCTTGATTAAGGCAGCCGCCGATATTGACATGGACCTCGTTCGTGCTGCGATAGACAACTGGCCGCGCAGATTGAAGGCCTGTATTCAAAATCACGGAGGTCATTTTGAATAAACTTTAGTGTCATAAGAATTTATGTTTTGTTAAGTTCATTTTGGTATATAAATGGTTACATAATGAATAAACTTGTTTCAATTATTTTATATTAAACATGTGACAGAATTTATGACCTGACTAGCTATTTATTTGATATTATATTTCGTGTAGGTCACACCAATTAAAAGTATTTTCCTTCGACCTTCAATGTTCCCGCCATTATATCGCCATCTCACACTTCCTGTACTATATGCCGATGATCTTGGCAATTTTAACGTCGAACTCGAATAGACGAATATCTCATACAAACAGCGGCTGAATCGAACGTTTTAAGCGCTCGAGATGCAGCATTTGAGTTGGTTTCTTAGACGAAAAAACCTTTACATTTTAATTTTTTGTAAGGAAAATTAAAAATATAGCTGGATATGTTTTTTAGGATCTTATAACACTCTTTTCAGTATAAGATACACGTGAATAGACTCCGTAGTTATCCAAATAATAATTCCTATTTAAAACCACCACCATCTACTTTGTTAACTGGGCTGAAAGACATTCATCCATGACTAATAAAAAATACTATGATAACTGCAGTCAGTAGTGTTGCCAAAATGTTAATTTTGTAATATTTTGCGCTACTTTTGACTTTTTTTTTTAGTGCCTCGATAGGCAGACGAGCAGACGGGCCACCTGATGGTAAGTAGTCATCGCCGCCCATAGACTTCTGCAATACCAGGGCACTGACTCTGTCGCGTTACCAGAAACAAAAGGTTACTTGTTCTCTTATTTTTGTAGTTAATTACAATCATGCCCATAAAGTCCAACAGCAAAAATAACAAATCTTGACTGAGCTGACTTGGTTTCGTGTTAGCAGAATAATCGTAAACCAAAACAGTTGTACAATAAATACCAGTAAGTATAACCGTGATTATGTGATGGATTACAGTGTACCAATGTCATTTATTTGGTTTTCAATTAATAATAAGCGGTAACATAATAGACAAACAGTGAATTATGGAGCCTCCAAAAGTTAATAAAGATAAAATTGCGTTTGTTTTGGTAATTATGAGATTGCGTTACTTTTGTGATCAAAATGTTGGTTTTTGAATAGTCTTGTGTAACTTTTGACTATCAGACACTCGCAACACTAGTTAGTTGTCAAGTATGTCAACTTTTTTTGCGTTCAAACTTCAAAAATCGTTCAAAGCGTGTTGTAAATAATAAATGTGTATTGTACGAAACGAAATGAATAATACAATAATATTATTCTAAAAAGTAAAAAATTATTAGGTACGGTTCATGTATGTCAGTATATTTGTGAATTGGAGTTATAAGAACATAGAGCTTAAATGGCGGGACTTCTACTAAGTGCAACAGAAAAAGTATTTATTATTCACGGCGTCCAAGTAAGTCAACATAACCTAAATTTCGGAAGTATTTGTATTTATCTAGCATTTTTAATTGCAAAGAACGAAATTCAATATTGTATAACGTTGAAAAAGGCATTTTACATTTATAAGGGACACTAGAAACATTTTTTTTAAAGTTAATTTGGTGTACAGTCTCCTCGTACTGGTTCAATAAATAGGGCAGTAAAACACCAAGGCCTAAAGCAAATATTTGTCTCAGTACGGAGATAGACGCAGTGGCGCCATGGAATTTGTCTAACAAGCAGAAAATAACTTTACCACATATTAAAAACTACTGTTTTTTCTTATAACAATTGTTTAACAGCATTAATTTACAACTAGATTCAGAATGCTGCAAATCCATGTAGTACACTGCATTTCCTATCAGGTGCAGTGTGGTCACTTTGCTGTGCCAGCATAAAAAAATGTGTTTTTTTTTTTCTAGGATGACTATAGATCAGATGGAAGATCAAACATTGATTATAGACCTATGGAGCTAGAGACAGATGTGGTCAGCCATGCTAGTGGCTCAGCCAGACTCCGACTTGCTAATACAGACATTCTGGTTGGTGTAAAAACAGAAATAGATGTACCAAAACCAGACAAACCAGACATGGGCAAGCTCGAGTTTTTTGTTGATTGGTAAGCATTTATAATTTTGTAAATTTTTTGATGGAATTGCTGTCCCTGTAAACTCTGTTTCGCCTTGTAAAAACCTTTGTTGCGGTCCTTCTATCCAAATCTTTCCTCTTTATAATATTAGTATGGACAACAAATATGTATTAAATATTAGCACTTTTTTTTAATAAATTATTACCTCATAAGGGTTAAAAGTATGTTAACTAGCAATATAGGACTTTGATTTGATTCAGAGTTTGACACTACATAATAACTACTAAAAAAAACTTCAATGTAATATATTTAATAAAAATCTATATATTTTTATTAAATATATGCCCGGTATGGTGATAGGCTCTCACTCTATCACATTATGAGACCGAAATTCAATGAAAAGTAGGTGTACTGGTTACACCTCTGCATACCCCCTCGGAAATTATGGGCATGAGTGTATGTGTGTGTATCTATATATTTCAGTTCAGCCAATGCCACACCAGAGTTTGAAGGTAGAGGAGGCGAACAGCTAGCCAGCAGCATCTCAAACATGCTACAAAGAGCTTACCACTCACCCCATGCCTTCAATTTGAAACAGCTTTGTATACTTGAAGGTAAACAGTGCTGGAAACTCTACATTGATATTTTGGTGAGAACAATTGAATGTTACAATTTAAAAAAATTCTAAGTTACTCATAATGCAACATATACTTACGTACACCATGTATTGGGTAAAAAAATTAGCTAGGTCTACTTCTCATTAGCAATTTATACAATTATATCTTACAACAGAATGAGTTGATCTTTCCGCCTAAACATATAAAGAAGAAAGCTAAAGAATCCAACTACTTACAGTTTATAAATAAATGCATATGAAGTAAAGTAAGACTGGTGAACAGGGGTGATGTGACCACATACTTCGTGTTCTCTACTCTTTATTTTTCAATCAAGTACCACGGAGATTCAGTACTAGATATGTTCATGTGTTTCTATATCCACATTGATTTACACTATGCACATAGTAACTTGACTTGGCAGAAGTAAGTCATAATCAGCTTCACAACTATAGTTTTCAGAGACTTAAAGTATGATAGGAGGTGTAGAAAGCTGGTGAAGTGACATCATTTCAGCCAGACCAAGTTATCTTGCCTGTATTGTCCAACTGCTTGCTACATTGTAATTATTAAGATATAATTTTCAGATATTAGAATGTGGTGGTAATCTCTGTGATGCAGTGTCTCTAGGTGTGAAAGCAGCTCTCTTCAACACTAGGATACCATTTGTAAAAGCTGTACTGATGGACGGAGGAAATGTAGACTTACAGCTCTCTGATGATCCATACGATTGCAAATATTTAGATGTCACTTCAGCACCATTACTGGTAAATTTTTATATGCCATGACATTGAAAAAGATAAAAAATGGAGAAAAATAAAAAAGTAAAGAAAATCCTTTGTCTCATACATACTTAAACATTTTTTAAATCATAATAAATTTATAACTGAATTGTGTTGAAAAATATTTCCTTCTTAAATTTGATCACTTATAATTTCCTTTCTTTACAATATTTAATAAATTCTCTGCTTAAACTTTTGACTTAACTATTGACGTTCGTAACCAATTTTTCGATTATATTGTCTCATTATTAAAAAAACATATTTTCAACAGGTAACTCTTTGCAAAATTGGTGATAAGTGTGTAGTAGACCCATCGGCTGAAGAAGAAAGCTGCAGTGTGGTTTCTCTTGTAGTAGGCATAACAGGAAATCAAAAATGTTATGTCAGTGGGGAAGAGGCTAAGAATATGCCAGATGTTGAAGGCAAATGCAGTACAATTGGGATGAACGGTCCTGGTAGTGTAGCTCCTAAGACATTTAAAGATGCTGTCAATCAGGGCATGTAAGTAAATAAATATCATAAAATATAGTCTATCCTTTTGTTATTTGACGACATACAAATTAGTCTGCCCAGTGATCATGAAAGCCGTAAAGCAAATACAAACAAACAATTTTTACCTCGTATAATATTATAAATAAAGACTATTATTGCATGCGATTCCATACTCTAGTCACGATTTTGGCGTTAACGCCCATACAAAAAACCGTAGCACCGGATTTTGAGCACCCAATATGCTGTTTAATGGTTATTATGCGTTTGAATTTTTGGTTAAGAACATTAAATGTAACCAGACCTGATATGGATGCCTTGTTTACAACACGTAAATAGAATTAGTAATTTTCGACAATTTGTATTATCTACTTAGCTATGTTTTCATTGTTTATTTTGTGAATATTGTAATGAACTTCCATATTCATTTATATTACAAAATTTTTACTTCTCAGCCATAAACAAATTAACAGATGGACAAAAGACACTACTGTTGTTTTATATACAATTAAATGTATTGTGTACTATATACAAATGAATAAATATTTTTTTACTAGCTGTTGCTCGCGGCTCCGCCCGCGTGGAGGCTATTTTCGGGAGCAGAAGTATACAATCCAAGGAGTTGTCCTCTGCACTGAGGCACCCGTAGCGATTGTCCAGCCTCTCAGTTGTTGTGCCTGAATCTTGAGATTGCATCTAAAGAATACCTCATAAGTTTAACCTCACTTTGCCCCTTTCAGGGATGATTTTTCAAAAACGTTGAAACATGTATTTCTCTATTTCCTACCAAAAGCCTTAATATGAATTTTCA
Source organism: Laothoe populi (assembly GCA_905220505.1). Taxonomy (NCBI): domain Eukaryota; kingdom Metazoa; phylum Arthropoda; class Insecta; order Lepidoptera; family Sphingidae; genus Laothoe; species Laothoe populi. The sequence goes on from HG992148.1 coordinate 16,700,744, forward strand.
GATCCCTAACTTGAGGCATGATAGATTTCCCATACAAATATTGAACTCTTATTTGACCTCTTTCCCGTTGTGTTTTGAGAAAAAAGATAGCCTATGTCCTTCCACAGGATATAATCTATCTCCTTACTAAATTTCAACACAATCCGGTCAGCCGTTTAGTCGTGAGTCGTGAACAAACAAACAAACGGACGGACTGACGGACTGACTCACTCTCACTCACACTCTCTCACTCTCTCACGCTCTCACTCTCTCACGCTCTCACTCTCTCACTATTTAACTTCGTGTAAAAATGTGAAACACGTATTTCTTTATTTCCTACCAAAAGCCTAAATATGAATTTACAGACCCCTAAGTCGAGGAATTATGGATTTCCCATACAAATTTTGACCTCCTATTTGACCCCCTTCAAGGTTGTTTTTTGAGAAAAATTATAGCATATGTCCCTCTCCAGGATATAATCTATTTCCTTACCAAATTTCATTACAATCCGTTCAGCCGTTTAGTCGTGAAGAGGTAACAAACAAACAAACAAAGAGTTACTTTCGCATTTATAGTATTAGTATGGATACTTTATGTACTATTTTTTTTTATTTCAGGGTCGCAGCCAAATGTCTCGATAAGGCGTTGGGTCAATCGCTTTTGCGGGAAAGACAAGAAAATGTTAGTTTCAAAAAACACTCGTATGGATTTTTAAAATAAATGTTTAAAATAAAGACATTTTTTTTTCTCTACTCTTTATTGATAATAATGTGAATACAGTTTCAAGTCGGTAATATTATGTTTATTTATGTGATTACAATATTGAAATACGAATATATCGTAAGTTTAGGATAATTAAATATAATAGAAGATTTTAGACCAACTAAAATCATGTATTTTTGCACTTAAAAAATAATATTGTACACATGTTAAAAAATATTAGGAATATACGTTTAACAGAAACATTAGAAAGTTCTAAATCATAGAACACAATAAAATAAAACCGAGCTTTAAAAGCTAACATAGTAATAATCAAAAATATTGTTTTGTCATTTCTTATATAAATATAGAACTAATACATATATTATACTCCAATGAGTCATGTTACTTATTATCATAGGGGGAAAGATATGCATTGTATGGTTCTACAATAGGTAAAATACACTTGTACATAATATTGATTATGTCATAAAGTTAAAACCCTACACCATGGTCGGTCTAAGACCCTACCCTGACACAATTATGATTAGGCGGGGCCATCACAGTACATTCACAGATCTCCAATCCAAACTATCACAGACTAATCAAAATCGTATCAGTACAATAACTACTGAATAAATGCTTTAAACCACGTCTACTGGTACCAGTGTTACCAGATGAAAATAGCAAACTACCGTGTCAGCAGACTAAAATTGCCGTGTTTGAATAATTATAATTATTTTAGATTTATTTTTAAATTACAGTGTACAATGCCGTGTCATTGTTTTTTTTTACTAGAAATAAATTATTATTCCAAAAGTTCCACTTCTTGGTCATAAATAGACGGAGTTATCTTTTTAAACATGTCTATACCCACTATATATATCTGAATTCGTTTTACGATTTTTTATGATTTTTGGATTTGAATAAAAGTATAATTTACACGGTAATTAATATTAAAAAAATACCGCAGAAAATGAAATGGTAATAGATCATTACCGTAGACCGGGTTTGGGTATACGTTAAATATGCATTTACGGTACACGGTTATCTGGTAACACTGACTGGTACAGTGTAGATGGGTTTGTGACATGCCCGTTTACAGGTTCTTGGGTGTGGTCGGGTTGAGCATGTCGACGACAGCGGCGATGTTGCCGTCCTTGTTCTCCAGCAGTTGTGTCAGCCAGCCACCCTCGTTGGTGAAGCCCATAGACAGCATGCAGCGGATCGCCGCGTCGATGTGGGGTTCTAGAAGGGCAAATTAGTCATTATACTTCCACTTTCTATCCGGTGCTGATTCGATGGCGCAGTTGTAATTGAGCATGCGTTACGACTGCTGTGCTGAGATCTCGAGTTCGATCCCCGGGTCGGGTAAAGTTATATTGGGTTTTTATATTTAGAAATACTCAGTATCAGCCCGGGGTCTGGAATAGTGCCATACCATAATCAAATAACTATTAATGCTAATAATGTTATCCTTTGTTCATATATAGACGTAACGACAGTTTTGAAGTAGGTAAAGTAGAACATAAAGATAAAGAGGTGGCATACAAATATGAATCATCGCCGATCAATACTCTAGATTAAATAAAGCTTTTATTATCTACCGGGGAAATATTGTTAGATGTATATCATATAGTCTGTGTTGAACACAATCAAGTAGTTCAATCGAAAAAGGTATCAATATTAAAATGAGTATACAACTATGTTTGATCTCCATAATTGTTATGCATGTCTGAAAAACATACCCATCACTCATGACTCATTATTGATTAACACATTATAGCTGATAATACTTAGTCTGTTTGCTCTGTCATGTTTGTTATCCTCTGTTTTTACTGTTATTTTGTAATTTTATGTCAATGTTATTCGTATGAGAATGCTGTGCATACCTTCAATAGGCATATGTATAAGACTTTATACTATCTTTTATTATTTGTGTTTTTTGGATGCATGTGTCACTGGTGTGTTATTTATAAATAAACATATATGTACACGAATATAAACGGGAATTACCAACCGATTCTTAGTTCAGCTACATTTCAATTATTCTTCGTAGCATATCTTACAAAAAAATAAATAAACACGACTAAATATACCTGTACCTAATACATACATACATATACACTCACGCCCGTATCCCATGGGGGTAGGCAGAGACTATCGCCTCTTCCACATTCATACATCTTCTCATACATTTACGACGGTTGGAGGTACTTCTGATTTGCCCTTTTAGGAGAAGATCGTTTATCTGATTCGTAAACGTTCTCCTTGGAAGACTGTACCGTATACACAGTAAAGTAAGCATAAACATAGTTAAAGAATGATGCAATATACCACTAATGTTTGTACATATCAGCCGCCCTACCACCACCTCTTAAAGTAGTCGTGTAATATTACAAAGCTTTTTTGTACCATGAAGTCGCATTGTAATATTACAACAATACTGCTCTAAGAGATGATGGTAGGCCGGCTGGAATTTAATTTACTCATATAAAAGAAGAAACTGACTGACTGATCGATCAACGCACAGCCTAAACGGCTGGGGTTAGAGACTTGAAATTTTGACAGTAGGTACTTTTTATGACGTAGGCATCCACTAAGAAAGGATTTTTGGATATACAACCCCTAAGGAGGTAAAATAGGGGATGAAAGTTTGTATGAAAATCCGTCATTTTTGAAGTTAAATGCATGAGTATTTTGTATTGAATACTTTTTCTCCCAAACATGACCTCCACGCGGGCGGAGCCGCGAGCAACAGCTAGTTTACTCATATACGATCAATACTGTCTACCATAAGAGCACGAAGCCAGTGCCTAAGGCCTCGTCCTCACAGGAGCCCCGAAGGTTATACTCGTATTCGATTACATTACACTTATCTTCTATTTGAGGTAAATATGTCCGAAAAAATGAGAGTAAATATACCTTTCATAACTATCCCAATACTTGTGTGTCCAATGCCCCGGTATGGACTAACAGCCCTGTATACAAGCAGCCATAGCCTAGTTAGAAATGGTATAGACTACAAAGACGAACGTCGCGGATTCGCAACAAGCCCAGATGGCGTATACCTTTTAACGGTAGGCAGCGGCTTTGCTGTGCCCTGGTAGTGCAGAAGTCTATGGGGGGCGGTTACTACTTACCATCAGGTGGCCCGTCTGCTCGTCTGCCTATCGAGACAAAGAAAAACCTAAGTTTTCGAGGTTACATGTTTGTTAATTATTCAAATTATAGCTTGCTATAACGGTGAGGGAAAACATCGTGAGAAAACCTGCATATTTGGGAATTCTAGATAAGAAAATACGCATTAGACCTGAGTAGACCAGGTAGACCCTAAGGTCTACGCCCTCATTAGTAGAGAAGGCCCCTGTCCAGCTGTGGAACAGTGTTACGGAGCTAATATTATTATATAACGTGGCATTTACGCTGAATCGATTATTTACAAAAATTAGGGGAAGCGTATGTGCTATAAAAATATAAGCTATACATCCCTCATCAATATAATAACAGACGGTCATAATATTGAACTATAAAAAAAGCTAAGTATATTGGTATATAAAAATATCTACAAAAGAGTTAAAAATGTATGTACTTCAGATATTTTGCAAAGCTAGGTTTTCTTTGGATGCCATCATGGCAAGACATAGATAAACATTTATATAAACGCATAAAATTACTTTGCACCTATTTGCTAAATAGTAGACACATACTTTATGTATGTATATTAATGAGCCAAATCAGTGATAAATAAAATATTGCGTTTCAAACTTACTGCTGTGATAACGTGTAGCTGAATTAAGTTTCACTTGAGGATTAGGCTTGTTCTCGGGCTGAGTCGACGGCTGCGGTGTGAAATGAACGCGAGGCGCTGGTCTAGCTTGAGTCGCGGGCTGAGCTTGAGTTGCGGGCTGAGCTTGAGTGGCGGTCTGAGCTTGAGTTGCGGACTGAGCCTGAGCCGCGGGTTGAGCCGAAGCCGCAGCTTGACCCGGCTGGGAAGCTTGGGTCGGTGGCTCAGTTTTCTGTTGCACTTTCACAAGCTCCGGTTCTTTAGGATTCAACACTAGACGTTAAAATTTTGGCGGGTCAATGGACAACTAATGGTATCGACAAGCATTGTGTTGTTTGTTAATACAGCAGAATAAAAGATCCAGAATGATAAGTTACAAAATAATAATACTAAATGTTGTGTAACATTGTTATTGAACTATCAGTGAAACAAGGAAAAATTATTGTTTTTTCGCGTTTATTCCAATTAATAAAGAGTAAATATATAAATTTTCTGCCCATTACTTATTTGGACCTGTGTGAATGTTATTATTTTTAGGTCCTTTTGAAGTAATGTTAATCTGATTTGTTATGTATAGTTATTTTTTGATATTAGAATCACACGACATTTACTCATGACAATGTTAAAAAGTGGCGGTAAGGTTAGCACAAAAAGAAACGAATGAATTTAAATGAACGAATGACAATATACTACAGTACTACTAATTTCCCTAGATATTTCTAGAGAAATTAGTATCAGATAGTCACCATTAAACTATCACAGTAGAAACTGTACATACATATACATAGGGTAGCATACAAATTGTCAATCATTCATTTTGATATGCTGGCGTAGAATAAAAAGTATGTATATCATTAACTTAGAAACAACAAAAAATTCAATAGCTGTGAAAGGCTGCCGAATACTTCATATTTTGTATGTTATTTTATATTCTACTGTTGAATGACTGTGAATGAATGGTAAAATTTTAATTATGCCAACTACGAAAATTGAACGAACTGCAGCTGACATAGTGTCGTACTTGTTAAACTAACATTCCATTTAGCATAAATTACAAATCAATAATAAAATAAAAAATTTACTTTCTCATGTCAGCAATCTAATAGTTTTAGATATAAAAGTATACTAAAAAAGACTCCAAAGTTATACAAAGCATCAACAAAGCTGTTTATAAGACACAAATAGACAATACAAATGAGTGCCAATAAATAATGAATATCTTTACCTGCAGTGGCTGTATTGAGAGGTGGGTACAACTTGGACCCTTCACTAATCTTGACGCGCTCTTTGAACTCCTCAGGCAAATTGAATGTAATATGGCCAGTTGTTTCAAATGTCGTCTCATTGAATGCGCCAAAATCTAAATAACCATTAAATGGATAGTGTTCAGTATTGTAACTCAGATAATTAATGCCTAGATCATTTTTTTTATCCTTGCACAGTAAAGTGACCACACTGCACCTGACGGTAAGCGCAGTGCCGTCCAATTAGAGTATAGAGTAGCGAGAGACAATCAATGTCCTGCTACTCAAAACAACCATACCGGCCTGCTTCTTCACACTACGCGATGGGCAAGTAGGGGAAAGAGTACTCAGAATGCTGCAAAACGGCCAAACATCGTACCCCAACTTTAGATCCCTGACAAAAACTCTACACAGGCTGATCCTGGAACGCGACACACATGCGCATGCGTGGCGGGTTTTACACCCTGTGTACGGTGGTCGGTATCGGGGCGGATATAAATATCCTACCACCAGCAAACAAAGTTAAGGTAATTCTCTTAGTATCTCATTAATCGTGCTGATCTAACGGGAGATTTTGTATAGTTATATTGTTTGCCATATGTACACTAAAGCTATCTCGCATACTGCATATGTTATTAAACGGATGTGATATTTGACAAATATGCTCGTTTGTCCCCTTTTTTTTTAAAGTAGCAAAAGACTATTAATGTTACAAGCCGTACGAAACGCAACAGTAAAAACGGCAGGTCAAGTCTGTTTTCTTGAAAAGTAGATGTAAAGCAGCAATATATTATCGTGGGTGACTCGTAATGGTAACGCTCTAAGAGTGTTTTTATACAAGTACTAACATAATATTCTATATATAAATTACTAGCCTTTGCTCGCGGCTTTGCCCGCGTGGTAGTTATTTTCGAATGAAAGAAATAAAATCCATGGAGACATCTTAAGCTATTACATTTTTCTGCTATCCCATAGGAACCGTGCATTTTCCTGAATAAAAAGTAGCCTATGTCATTCTCAGATCCCTCAACTAACACTATGCAAAAAATCATGTCGATCCCTCGCTCTCTATAAAAGAAAAACGAAACCATCCCACGGGAACCGTACATTTATGCGGCATAAAAGTAGCCTATTTGCTATTCCAGACTATAACCATCTCTGTGATAAATTTCCACCAGATCCGTTCAGCCGGTATTGAGTAACAAACATCCATCCAAACATTCGCATGTCTAATATAAGTAAGTAAGATTATATGATATAACTCTCTAATTTATTACCTTTATCGTCGTTAATTACGGTCCAATCATCACCCTTGTCAGGAGACATGTCCCTGTCGCTCGCAACGCTGCTAGTATCAGATTTAGGTGCATCCGGGGCTGTTGGTTCGGCACCATTGTTATTTCCGACAACGCCGCCAGCTGGATGGCCAGAGGCTAGCGAAACCGGCACAAACGTAGTCTTGCCATTAGTAGTATGCAGTTGCATTGTAGGTGTCATGAAATTGCGGTAATCACCCGCATACATCTCCAAAAGTTTTTCGAATTCTATCATCTTTGGGATGGCCTTGGATTTTCCAGAAGCACCGGCTTGGGGTTGCTGCTCGTTGGCAGCCTCCGGTTTCTCTTGTTGTTTAGATTGTTCCGGCATAGCTTGGTCCGGCTTCGGCGACTCTGGTTTAGGTTGCTCTTGCTTGGATGGCCCCTGCTTCGGTTCTTCCTTCATCGGCTCTTCCTTCGGTTTCTCATTTTGCTCTTGAGTTTCTTTTTCCTTTCCGGTGGTCTTGATATCAAAGTCAACGTCGAAATCGCCTGCAAGGTTGGCGAACTCGTTCATATAACTTGCGAAGGTCCCAAGCCAGCTGCTGCGGGAGCGACGCTGGCGTTCGCCCCGACGGCCATGGGACTCTTCGTTCTGTTTCTTCTCAAACTTTTCACCCCTCTGTTTCTTGTAAGGGCAGTCACCATGACCTACGGTCTTTAGGAATTGGCGAGATCTCTTGATTGCAGCTTTGATGAGCGTACGCTGTTAATAGATGCAACTTATAAGGACATAGCATATTTTAATGTTGAACAAAGGTTTTATAAGAAACTGATTCTCCCGATAGCTAATACTTGTTATATAATATAAAAAGGGCATTTAGCATTATTTTGGACGGGCCCAAAAATTCCTTTTTTTTATAAAATCACATAAGCATGAATACTTACATGAGCAAGCATTATTTTGCATATTAACTATGTTTTTAACGAAATAATAAACTGGTTTAATTTGGATGATGAAATGTTAAAACATTTTCTGAGAAGTTGAACATTGTACGAGCGGGCTAATCGTTACGCCTGTTACTGTTTTAAATTAATGAAATACAAGTACATTGCACTAAGCTTCATCACAAAACCCTTCAAAGTTTATCGAAAATCGACTGGAAACATCGATAACCATTTTCTACACAGGAGTTGTGTTTAACAAATTCAAATGTATGATGACATTTTAAAGTTTCAGTTTGCGCTCGGTATGTATCGTTCTGTCTCGGGTCAGTGGAATATTCATTATAATCGACCAGGTTTCAGTCGGACTATGTATATTTATTTACATTATTCATTATTTGGACCAATATATTTGAGTGGGAATTCCATTATACAGTCACACACATAGTCCTGACTCCACATAGGTTAAAACTGTATCGTGGGCATCAACAACTACGTAGGACTACGGTCCGACAACACCCGGACCCAAAACAAATATTTATAAACGATAGGCAGCGGCTTTGCGGTGACCACTTACCATCAGATGGCCCGTCTTCTCGCCTGCCTATCGAGGCACATAAAAAATTGTGGATCATGCAAACATTTGTCACTGCGCAGAAATCAAACCCGCGGCCACTCGTTTTACAACCGGCTGTTCACCCAAACGCTGCGTCACAAAGGCTATCATATTAATTACATGAAGCGAGTTATAAATTTTTCTTCTGTCAATTACAATACTTACAGACATATCGGGCGCGGGTAGACGCACCATGCAATGCTCGCGATGATTGCCAGCTGCCTCGCAGTTGGAGCAGAGGTCGAAATCGGGACATACCACGCACTTATAACGAAAGCCGACCACCGGCCAGTCGCAGACATCGCATATTACACCCGAATGAAGAGGCTCCTCAACTAAATAAATAAAATATATACTACCAACAGTGACACACATGGTTTTGACGCCACATTAGGTAAGACCTGCACTGTGGGTATCAAGAACTACGAGGGACCACGACCCAGACCCAAAACAACTACTTATTTGTTTGTCACACATCCCTTTGTCTCGGTGCGGGAATTGAACCCACGTCCTCTCGTTTCACAATAGGCTCCTCGCCCGTTGTGCCACGGAGGCTATTGGGAAGAAGCTATATTAGCTTTACAAGGTACAATAATTTTAACAAATCCAACCATAAAATAGAACAAAAAGCGTCTGCTATTGGCGCCGTGTTAAAGTGACAACTCTATATATAGGTACCATCGTGAGTAGGCCCCTAATAACCCACAAGTAAGTTAATATTATAAACAAAAATAATATTTAAAAGGAACAAAAAAGTTTGCCATAAAAAATCTCGTCCTAGTCCGCTAAATAGTTGGGTAGCCGGAAATAGCTTCTCTCTATAAAATTCTATAATAGAAGATAGTAGATCGCGAGTATTAAAAAGCTATTTTTATTCAAAAGCAGCAGTCAAATCCTTCAATCTGTTTCTGAGTGCCCAATTTAGCTGTCCTCACATAGTGGTATATTAAGGTCATATCAATCAACTCAACTGCGATATACAGGTTTAATTCTGAACTGGGTGCTCAATCTAATATACCAAATTACACCTATAACATGTTTGTAAAAGAACCCATTTTTATTATTTATGAATAACTACTTATCGTCTGCCCACTCTCTGTCCAACCTTATCTGGCAGGCGGAGAACAATGTAACAATAACAATAGCTTAAATAACTTAGTCCTGTTTATTAGACTGCCTCTGTGGTGCATTTATAATTTCGCATGCTTTCCAAATGCTCTGCTGAGATCTCGGGTTCAATACCCGAGTCGGGTAAAGTAAATTGGATTTTACAATTTAGAAATACTCAGTATCAGCCCGGAGTCTGGATTGTACTCGGTAGCTGTATGGCGATAGGCTCGCCCCCTATCACATTATGAGACCGTATAAATTCGGCGAAATGTGGGTGTACTATTTACACCTATGCCTACTCCTTCGGGGATCACAGGCGTGAGTGTATATGAATATGAACCTGTGCATTATTAAAAAAATTAACATTGATTTTGTTAGTTTTTTAAAATTTTAAAATCTTTCTTCTTGATATTTCAGTTCTTTATAGATTGTTTAGAAGATATCGTTTTTATGCCAACATACAAGCATGATTAACGTGACAAATAAAATTAGCTTTACTTACCTACCACAATGACTCATAAGTGATTATATGTGTGTATGGAATATTTTAACTGCGACCGGTTTTAAAATGACAGCACTACATAGAACAAAGTACAAAAATGTACCTATAACAAAAAATCGCTAATTAAAAATTATATTCGGTACAGAACAAAATATCCGCTATCCTTCAAGTTGTGGTTAGGAAAGGCTTCCAGAATCTATTTCATTAATTAATTAATTAAAACGGAAACAGAATAATATCACACAAAAGGCTTCTGTTATTACTAAATATAAACAAAATAGATAAATAAATAATAAATACACCCAACAGCCACTCACAAAGTTCTGACCCTACACTAGGTAAAACCTGTATCGTAGATCTCCAGAACTACGAGAGACTTCGTTCCCGCAACACCCAGACCCGAAACAAATATATGTCTGTCACACAAACATTTGTCTCAGAGCGGGAATCGAACCCACGGCCTCTCGTTTCACAGCTGGTTGCTCACCCGCAGCGCCACGGAGGCTCTCAAAGGTAGATATACGCATGTTTAACAGAGAATTAAGTAGACATTTTAACCTGTGATGTTATAATTGTATGATATAGGTTTCTACTTCATATTTATTGATACTACAATGTATGCCTACATTTGCAATCCAAGGTATACGAAACCTTACTATGACAGAAATATATAGAAAAAATCACGAGATAACATACACGCTATTAAAATAATAAATAAATAAACTAGCCCTGTATAAACATTGTCCCACAGCTAGGCACGGGCCTCCTCTACTAATGAGAGGGGTTAGGCCTTAGTTCACCACGCTTGCCTAATGCGGGTTGGTAGACTTAACATACCTTCGAAATTCGTATGAGAATTTTCAGGTATGCAGGTTTCCTCACGATGTTTTCCTTCACCGTTAAAGCAAGCGATAATTAAAAATGAATACACACGTAACATTAGAAACGTCAGAGTTGTATGCCATTAGGGTTTCGAACATACGACTTTCGTCTTGACAGTCCGTACCGCAACCAACTAGGCTATCGCTGCTTTTTATACATATACGCGCTATTATACATGACGGCGCCGGCACCGTCGTAGAACACGTGCACCAATCACGACAGCGCGCGTCATTCGGTTCTCCCACTCTCCCCACTGCGGGACTTGTTTTGACACCTGTATAAAACAGGCGGAACGACCGCAGTTCGGGGAGTCTTGGTTTTAGCTTGGCTCGGTGCACTTGTGGTATCCCGCTGCTAGCTTATCCTTGACTCATTGGATAATTAATTTGTGTAAACGAATTAATTATTATGCTTGGCTTTGGCTATACATAGCCACTGCCCAGGCACTGCTGGCCGACGTAATATTAATCAATTGTGTTATGTATCAGCCTATATAATAGATAAGTGGGTTTCTTACCAGTTCTTCCCACGCTTAGTATTCCGAACTGGCAGTAGCTTAATAAACTATTAATGGTTCAACTTGTGTTATTTCTACGGCACCGTAATGCGATTGCGCATCCTGATTGTCCCTGACGATGAGAGAGGTTGCATAATACCTCTCCCAGCCTCGGCCTGGTGTACCTACACCTAACCTAACCTGACATACATGACATGACACATGATGCATGAATGCTGTGTTGTGTTGTGCTGCGACATCAGAAGTTGGATCAAGGACAACGCCCACTAGCGTAAATCAGGTGATGTAATACCTACAGTTTGGTTATGTTATTTTTGTTGTTTGAGAGTTTGTAAAACATTAAGTAGTTTTACAAGTTTTATGCGTTTTGTTGGGTTATAAAAAAAAGCTATCCATGATTAGAATTTTATTATCAAAAAAGAATAATGATGGTGATAAGTGCTAAATGCTAATCTACTGTACATTTGAAGGTTAGCAGTGTTCAAATCATTTTGATGCTATATTGACTAATTGTAATAAGTCTCTAATGTTAGTCTTTGTTAAAAATTGTCGTAACAAAAAAAAACAGGAAAATATGAAGCGTCGATGATTTTTGTGTTAATAATATTTGTGTTGAAATTCCATGTGCCGATTGATGGTTTCCCGTCGCGCTGTTACGGCGCTCTAGCGACAGCAAGTGATTCTTGTGACAGCATGTTGTTTGCGTACCTACCTACATATGTCTAGTGTGCATTGATGTGTTTGGAATTTGGTGAGTCGCTTCTGGTTTTATTTATGTACCCTCAACTAAAGCGAGCAATTGGTTGGGAGGTGAAAATACGTCTGCTTCGATGGCATAGTAAACGCTACTACGCCGAGATCTCTGGTTCGATCCCGGGTCATGTAAAAGTGGTGATATTGGGTTTTTCTAATACGAAATATCTGTATCGGCCTAAAGTCTAGAATTGTACTTGGTATGGCGATATGCTCGCTCCTGTCGCATCATGGGTCTGTAATAAGTTTTTCAAAATGTATGTGCTGGTTACACCTCTGCATATTTTGGGGATTGCAGCCGTGAGTGCGTATGTGTGTGAAAATACGTAACAAATGACGCGTATGATCTATTTATTGAATTGGCTTTGGTTCGATTCCAGCTTGAATGAGGATTGAAAATAAACTTTTATATCAAGTGTTAAAAAAAAACCACGACTCAAAACTGGCATTTAAAGGTGTAATGAATAATCATTCGTTCAATGCAATAAATAATAGTCCAGATTGTTTGACAGGTTTAGTTATGTTGTGTTTCAAATTAAAATCACTATTAATTTGTAATTACATGCTCTAGTATGACATTTTAGTCTTCAAATGATAGCTACTGTTTCATAAAAACGGTAAGCAAGTATTGTTCTTGACTGTTTTCCGCTAAGAGGAATTCAATGATTGTACGGGTGGTAATTGAGTTTTATGTTTTAAATTATTCTACCCGATAATTAATTATTTTTATAAGGTTCTTGCTAAACAAGAAGTAACAATATGAGGCTCTGTGACCTACCTTATTATTATCTGTATAGATCAAAGTTCGAATTTATGCCAATGATTCGTAAGGTTGTTGATAGCTTGCGTCCGTAGCCTGGTTATTGTCTACTCAATATATCTTGGTTGACCACGGGTGAGCGGTCAGCGCTTAAGGTATCTGATAATATTTGTGATCGTGGTTAATTAAAAACCCGTAATTCATTTAATCATATTCTGGTAGTGTTAATTAACTACAGAAAGGGTTAAATTCAAGTTTTGAGGAAAATGTGAACATAACATAGGTTACCTTAAAGGAAATACCTAGACATTTAGATTTCCTTTGTTTTACCTAAACCTATATTCACGCCGTGTCAGTATAAGCCGTGAAATATAATTTTAGAGATTGTGTGGTACTGTGACCAGGGCACAGTTTAGAATTCCTCGGGTTCACAATATAAAATATCGTAATTTGCCACAACCCTGAAGTCTGTTATGACTGGACCTGGAAGTAGTAGTTCTGTAGGGTACAGTCGTACTGGACCAGATAAGCAGAAAATAGGTGGAAATTAAATCTGAAGGGTACTGCCGTACTGGACCAGATAAGTAGAAAAAAAAAATGGAAATGAAAGCCCTGCGTTCCCATGAGGGATTCCCATAAAGGGAAGTAACTACAAGTTACTAGGCTATGCATGTCCGGAAATTACAAGCATAGCTAAAACTAAAACATTTAGTTTTGGTTTTTCTACTTTGATAATGTCCCTTGTAAGATACCGCGATAATTAAGTCAATTGTACCTTGAGTTTGCTGATTATTGATTTGGATATACCTTAGCCTGTGCATAATAAACATATTTTAAGTTTCAGAAGGGCTCTAGAAGGTGATAATACAAGGTACGCGTTGCTTAATTTGCTGTAAATTATGGATACCATACGTTGAATACTGTGATGGCGTGACGGCGGAAAAGCATGGTAATGGCAAATTATACATGGTAATAGTTTGGCAATACGCGGTAAGCTTTAACTGGATTTATAAAGTATTTAGCTAAGGAACAGTTATGTTCGGACTAGCACCGAATAATAAAAAAAAAGAGAAAAAAAAAGTTAAAGTAATAAAATCATTGAAGGGCTCCAGCCGGTCCAATGATAAAGCTAAAGTGAATAATAATTCTGAACTAGCAAAAGCTACGGGAATGATTATTCTGGACTAGCAAAAGCTAAGGGAATGATTATTCTGGACTAGCAAAAGCTAAGGGATTGATCATTCTGGACTAGCAAAAGCTAGGCAATGATCATTCCGGACTAGCGAAAGTTTTGTATGGTTTCCTGTCGCCCAAACTGGCTACCACAAGCCTGAAGGGTCAATTTGGACCGGACCAGACCGAAGGGTCAATTTGGATCGGACCAGTTAATGTTCTGTCAGGATAATCGAACGATGTTTTCTATCGACAGATATCTAGGACAACGATGGGGCGCGTGCGAGGACGCCCGCATGTCAGTATGGCCGTGACGGCGCCGGCACCGTCGTAGAACACGTGCACCAATCACGACAGCGCGCGTCATTCGGTTCTCCCACTCTCCCCACTGCGGGACTTGTTTTGACACCTGTATAAAACAGGCGGAACGACCGCAGTTCGGGGAGTCTTGGTTTTAGCTTGGCTCGGTGCACTTGTGGTATCCCGCTGCTAGCTTATCCTTGACTCATTGGATAATTAATTTGTGTAAACGAATTAATTATTATGCTTGGCTTTGGCTATACATAGCCACTGCCCAGGCACTGCTGGCCGACGTAATATTAATCAATTGTGTTATGTATCAGCCTATATAATAGATAAGTGGGTTTCTTACCAGTTCTTCCCACGCTTAGTATTCCGAACTGGCAGTAGCTTAATAAACTATTAATGGTTCAACTTGTGTTATTTCTACGGCACCGTAATGCGATTGCGCATCCTGATTGTCCCTGACGATGAGAGAGGTTGCATAATACCTCTCCCAGCCTCGGCCTGGTGTACCTACACCTAACCTAACCTGACATACATGACATGACACATGATGCATGAATGCTGTGTTGTGTTGT
The DNA here is from genome assembly GCA_905220505.1 of Laothoe populi. Classification (NCBI taxonomy): domain Eukaryota; kingdom Metazoa; phylum Arthropoda; class Insecta; order Lepidoptera; family Sphingidae; genus Laothoe; species Laothoe populi. The sequence goes on from HG992148.1 coordinate 16,715,848, forward strand.
GCTGCGACATACATATAAAGATATTTGACAGTCAATGACTTCGTAGGATACGTAAATATAGGCGCAAACACATTTAATGTTAATAAAAAACACTGAATAATGTACAAATGATTCAAATTCGCTCATACATCATTAATAATTAGTATACAGAGAACTGACCGTGACAACATTGACAGGATGTTGTTCAAATAGAACATAAACGTTAGAATGGCGAAACAATTTCAGCGGTAATGTAAGCCCGCTGAGTTTGTTACGCCGGGTTTTCTCAAGCTGGGTCGTGTTTGGATCCAGTGGTAGTTTCTAAAATATGCGACGTCTTGGAAATACCCGTAAATTAAAAAAATATTTGTATTGTATTTCCTTAAATAATATTAAAAATATTAACCTACTAAATTAAATAATTATAAATTTATAATGAAATTGCTAGTGTATTGATGATGCTATCAATGCTATGTATACATAAGGCTGATATGCTATCTGAGCTATGTAATTGCCTACAAGATTCAAAAACATTTCATTTCACAACTTAGTTTAACACAGTTTTCACGTAAGACATAATTAATTATTTTTCCGTATGGTGAATTTCCATCTGTGTTTTGACATGTCATAAGTGCCTTTTATATGCCTACGTGATCAATAAAGATTATTATTTCAAACTCTTGCTTGGTTTTCATAACGGGTGGGCAGAGAAGCAACTAGTATTTTCAAGTTTGTTCGAACCTATTTCCTCCGAACCTTCCATATTATAGGTGACGAGCCTATCGCTTTATCAGGCAAAAAATCCGTCCATGGGCATATTTTTTATATTAATAAAGTCAAAGATAAATTGTTGTAACCGGACCTAGGATTTGAACCGGTGGTCCTGGCTTCACCAGTAACTCGCCTAAGTACCCATCACTACATTTATAAAGTAGTAGAGGTTGCTAACACTTTCTATGCATTGACTGCTGTCTTTGAACAATAATCTAAATGTTGTTCAGAGAATGATTTTGTACCAACTCAGTGGCACATCAGTAAAGTCAACAATAAAGTCATCCACTGATGCGCAGTTCTATCAAGCTTCACCAATGGAGACGCAAGCGCATTTCGCGATTCAGTTCACGTTATATGGAATCGACAATATATTTTATACATGTGATAATAATTACAAATTGACATAATGAAGTCATGAAAAAATAAACACAGCAAATAATAGTTACTACAACTAGATTCGTCTTGACGAGTTGATGGCTCATTAACAAGAGTGTAAGTAAGTGTCATTATAATATAAATATTTATGTATCTTAAAACCAATGCATACGGAAGATACCCACTTACCTGACTTATACATTTTTAATCCGTTCTTCTAAAAGCCACAGATGGCATAATAAAAGGCAAAAATAACATCCACAAATTCTGCAATATTCTCTAATTTTACTTACCATTCTTAGCCTTAGCGCCATGCTTGGAGTCTCCGGCTTGGGGACTTGGGGGAGCAGAATTGGAAGACGAACTATCCGCCATTCTAGCCGTGAAAATAAACTCACAGTCATCCTCCCTTGATGGTTTCTTAACATTGACAAACAGTCTAATGAGACCTGTCCCCAATGACGTCATGGCAGTCACCATTTCTTCATCCGATGATATCAGAACATCATCCCCTTCCTCATCTATTTTGGATACAATACAAATGATTTGTAACTAGTTTAATGTACAGAAAACAAATAGAACTCAATTACATTAAATATTGTGACAATTAATATCATAAATCATTATTATTGTATTAGATTATTAATTATCATTAATTGCCGAATAACACCATTACAAAAAACTTAAATCTGTATATATAAAACACATTTTTTTTTACTTTGTTTTGTTAGACTTTGAAACCACTCAAACAATTTCAATGAAATTTTGTGTATGTGTGTGGTTGGAACCTACTTAAAAGATAGGATAGTTTTAGATCAGATAGGTAGTGATGTTTTCGAGATTTGAATTTCTTAATTTTTCAACGAAAATTCGGTCCACAGAGAAGGCAGTTTATGGCAGGACATCTGTCCTGGACCCCTAGTGTATAATAAAAGAGAATTCTACAAGAGTATTCAAAGTCTGGCAAGTTACATTTCAATTGGTTTTTACACTTTGAATACATACCTCTCCAAGAAACAGAGTAATTCTTCGACTTCAGCCCAGGGTAGACATTCTGAAGCTTAGAGTTCAAGTGCTGGAAGCTGGTAACCACATTCTTTTCAATCCCAAATCTTCTCACCTCAGGCTTCCCATTCTTCTCCCATAGGGCATACACCTTGAATGGTACTTGGTCTTCCATCTCTGTCAAGGTAAAGTCAGCCTTAGTTTTATTATACCTAGATGTAAAATTTTAATAAAGGATAGTTTTAATATTGGAATCTTTATTGGTTTTAAAGTTAGCTCTAAGTACCTACATAAATTAATATATTTTAGTACTCTTTGTATACAGTCTATTAGGGTAAGTTAAAAAAAATTGTGTATTCATACAGGTGTATACCATGTATCATCCGTAATTAAATATTTCTTTGGAAAGTGTTTACCCTTTTACAGTATGTGGCTTAAGAATAAGTCTGATTTGTCAGAATAATTGAAACCAAATGTAAATTTCTAAAAGAAAATTTCTATACATTAATTTATTATCATTTTAATAATGCAGTGTAAACTCATTATAGCAAATTGAAGGAACCGCATATTTTATTACATTATAAAGAGCTTTCATTAAACGGAGAGAGCAAAAGAAAAAAAAATAATCGACATCACTTTTTTTCCCCCTTTTCTAACAGTTTTTTTTCTTTTTTTCAGTAATACACAAAGTCTTTCTTTTACTTATCATGTATACAATTTAAAAGTTTGAAAGCAACTAAGAATAGTATAATATAAAGGCACTGCATACCAGTAGTATAGAAGTACAGTATGTATACACATGCTAGGTAATTACAACAAAGAAATTACCGCATTTAGTAAGAATTCCATTGTGTGTATGAAATATTTATGACTATATCAGTATTGTGTTTGAAAGTGAATGAAATTTGGTTCTAAATAATTATGTATTATTTTGCTATTGAGAGTGTTTCTAACACTGTATGAAGTGTTCAATATATGAATACCAATGTAAACAAGAAAAACCTTAGCCATTTTTTTTATTCTGGCGCGGCAAAGTGACCACACTGCACCTGATGGTAAGTGCAGTGCCGTCAAGATTGAGTATCAAGTAGCGAGAGACTGTCTATCCCCCACTACTCAACACAATCATGCCGGCCTGCTGTTTAGCTTCTTCACATTACACCTAAAGGACCCAGGATCATAGGAAGGAGGGAACCATTTCTATGTTTAAGGAGTTTTTCGTTTAATAGAATTTTTAAATACGAAGTAAACAAAGTTATTTGAGAGTTTTTAAGTAACAGTAAAAATGCCACATGCAGCTAACAAGATAAAGACATTATGTAGTGAAGCAGCTGTAGCTCAAAGAACTGTCTGCAAAATATTTGCTAGGTTTAAGTATATGGTAATATGGTGATTTCATCTTGAAAATCATAAACACCTATAAGTCGCCATTACAACAAATGCAGACCAGATTGAAACATATAGTTTTATTTAGTAGTGAATATGCACACATGAATTAGCCAAATGGTAAAAAAAACATCATACGCGAGAATTTCGTAAGATTTTGCTATTCAAACTACCACAAATTAGGATACTCCATAATTATAGCAAAAGGAATAAAACAATATATAATACTTACTATACATATTCATAGCAATAAGTTGTTTTATTTTAGCAGTCTTATTTTTATTAATGTTTAATATTGGAAATTCTATATCATCAGCTTAGATAGGTACCAATTCGTATAAGGTGCAATTTATAGCTGTTTTGATTTCAATAATAGTAATTACTCCTATTATCAATGTCCTAGATATTTATAAAATGATATAAAGGATCCATAAAAATATTTTCTACCGCAGACAAGCCGAATTAATATGAATGAGACGAAAACTAACAACTTACCGTAAATCTTTCTTCGTAAACAAGTACAAGCACAGTAACGTACAGAGCTCTAACAAAGAGAACTTAATAGTGACTAAATGCGAAGAGACGCGACGGTTCGCTTAGATATACCTTCAAAATATATGATTCACGATAAATCAAATGTTGGAGAAACTGGAAACACAATATTTTGTTGTGCAATCTTGTTGTCAAAACAAAAAGTCACTGACGGCTTAGTTGCGTTCCAGTACTACGAAAAACTGATAGATTAGCATAAATATATGGTTTATCTTCTCTTTCCGTATAAATATCGAAGTAACTTTTCTATGATGATTCAGTATTCACAGTACTGGATAGTAATAGTGTTATTTGGTACTGGAACTCAACTCCCGAAGCAATTTTTCGAATCAATAAATTCGCGCATGCGTTCTAACGTAAAAATATGTCCAGATACATTTATACAGACATGTTCTGAGATAAAAATAAACAGCGTTAATCATTACGGGTGCGCAACAGGGTAACTTTCGCGCAAAATGTAAATCTTATATTTAAGTAGTTTACAGAAGCCATGGGTGTATTGGGGCTCTTAAGGGGTTTCTGTGCCCAACATGGAATGAGCTATCAACCCCACATCCTATAATTGACATTTAAATAATTTCTACACAAAAATACTTTGTAGTAAATAAATAAATCGGTTTGGGTAAAGACTCTTAAGTATCTTTTTACAATTTAAATTTCATTGGTTTTAAGGTTTTTTATAGTGCCTTGATAGGCAGACGAGCAGACGGGCCACCTGATGGTAAGTAGTCACCGCCGCCCATAGAACTCTGCAATGCCAGAGCACAGCAGAGCCGCTGCCTACCGTTTAAGGACTCTGGACTACTCTTCTTAAGCCTCGTTTAAAGAAGGACATGTCATAGCGCTCAGGGAACACCGCTGCAGGGAGTTCATCGTGCACCACGTACGTGCAAGCTCTGGAATGAATGTATCTGTACCTATACCTAAACAAACATCTATTTATGCTCCTTCATACATTGCAACACTTAATTTTTTTTTTTTAATCTGGCACGGTAAAGTGACCACACTGCACCTGATGGTAAGCGCAGAGCCCTCCAATTAGGTATCGAGTAGCGAGAGACAATCTATACCCATTCTACACAATCATGACGAGGACGGCCTGCTTCTTCACACTACGCCATGGGCAAGAAAATGAAGAAGCCGTCGAGGGTTTAGTGTCAGAGTACTCAGAAGGCCGCAAAATGTCCAAACATCGTACTCCAACTCTAGACACTGTACATTGGCAGATCCCGGTACGCGACACACTTGCGTGTGCCACTATGGCGGGTTTTACACCCTGTGTACCGTGGTCGCTATCCGGGCGGATATGAATATCCTACCATCAGCTACCTACTGTTACAAATATAATTATTTTCTTTTTCTTTAGAAGATTTTCCGTAGTCGGTACCGGTACCGCCGCGGCGTAGGTACGTTACGTTACGGCGTACGGCGCCGTGTTGAAATTAAAACCAAAATACCTGTCCTTTACTATCTTTCAGAAAAGCAATTAACGGTGTTTGTGATTTGTATAAATAAATAAAAAATAACAAATGTTCTTTTGTAAGAACGGTTGAGAACGGCTGGAATTGGATTTTTTTAATGTGAAACATCTAACGCGACAGGTCAGAGTAAGAATTTAAGTTTTTTAGAGAAATATAGGAATGAATATCTGAATATGTTCATATTTGATTATGCCATTTATAGTGGAGGTTATTTGTGGGAGAAAAAGCATATAATCCAAGGAGTCGTCTCTTGCACTGACACACCTGTACCGATCGTTCTACCACTCAGGTGTTGTGGCTGAATCATTGAGAGAGGCCAACGTCGGCCAACCTCTAAAACGGTGACCGGTCAGACAATATACATACAACTATCGCCCAATCGCCTTTACGCAGCGCACGCAACGGAAGCTCTAAAAAGATTTTTTTTGTTTATGCAACATTTTTCATTGATTTCCTTTTGGTCATAGCGTAATGTTATATAGCCTTCCTCGTTAAATGGGCTATTCAACATTTATTATCAATCAATAAATAATAATAAATACACCCGACAGTCACACACATAGTTCTGACACCACACTAGGTAAAGCCTGTACAGTGGGTATCAAGAAGTACGAGGGACTACGTTCCCACATCATCCAGACCCGAATCAAATATCTGTTTGTTACACAAAAATTTGTCTCGGTGTGAGAATCGAACCCATGGCCTCTCGTTTCACAGCCAGCTACTCGCTGCGCCACGGAGGCTGTCAATTAACGTAATCTTTTTCTTTCGAATCTGTTGCCATATTGGAAAGTCAGTAGGTACCTTTACCTTTAAAAACCACGATGAAATAAATAGATAGAGAATAAATACCTACCTTAATAACATTATTATACAAAAATACAGCGATAACCATACGGGGATTTCAACTGACTACCTACCTAGAAAAAAGTCGCAGTTTCGATCTCTGCACCTAGGGCACAGCAAGGATTCTTATACCAATATGTACCAACTCTAATAGCTATTTATTAATGCATTGTATTTTTATACCCTGATAATTGAATCTGTGTAATTAAAGTACTTTGTAAAATTTCAAAAAATTTCAATGTAGGTAGTTTAAGTAGTCAGTACATAACCTGATTAAAATGTATTTTCGTTCGCATCTCCGCTTAGAGTCATCTCCGTTACAACAAAATATTTTTTATTAATAATAAATCCTACTTTCTGACTTTTCAGTATTTTGGTTTTATTTCTTACACAACAGTAAGTACATGGTCTCAGTTTTTTTCAAAATCACAGTTATTAGGCCAGGCACTTCCTAAATTATCTGTACTTAGGTACTTCCCCGTTATATTCAAGTAGTAGTGGGTTACATTCTCTTTAGTATGTAGCAAGAATGGATTTATAAACAGAATAAATACTTTGCGGACGGAAGAATATCCTGTAGGTAAAAGCTTATGTGGTGGTCCGCGTGGCAATAAACTTAAGCTAATTAATACACGAAATCATAGATACTATGAAAAAATATAACATAACGGTGATTTTAATGCGTTGTTGAGAGTTGGCGTCATTCGTATCTACAATTTTTTTATCCTGGCACGGCAAATTGATCATACTGCACCTGATGGTAAGTGCAGTGCCGTCCAATTAGAGTATCAATTTATTAATTAATTAGTATTATTATTTTTTGCATAATCTCGGATTATTTCATACTTTTTTGGGAAAAGAAGGTACATGCAGTAGTATGGTCTTAGTTACAGTTTTGAATTGATCTATTAGAATATTGATCACGACATCAATCTCACCATATAATACCTACCTACTGTAGTCATCTTGTTCTTCAATAGTAAAGCTGCTATCAGGAAAATCGAGAACAAATTGACGACCGTCTCTCAGGTTCAGATTTCGGAAATGGTAGTCCTGATATAGGTACAACCAATCGGGTCGCTGGGCCGCGCCGCCGCGTTGCAGCGCAATGTAGTGGGATGGGTGATACGGTAATGATTTCTCTGGTGCTAACGAGTTACGAGCGACAGCTATTAACAGCACTTGGAAACTTTATTACTTTGTTTGAATATCGACAAATCATGACAAACAATTTTCAAGCGAATGAAGGGCGTAGCTTCTAAATAATGATTAAGGGCGCGACCTGGAAAGGGATGACTATTTATTTGTACAATAGACTAGGTATAAGTACTGGATTAATTTTTAATCACAGACTTATGGATACATTACTTTTCATTGTCTCTAAAAATCGAATAAAGACGATTACCGAAAACGAAAACTAAAATTCATTCAAAAATAAAGAAGAAATTGCTGGTGGTAGGATGAATATCCTATGAATGAATGATATATGAATATATCCGCGGTCGGTCGTACGGTGGTTGCCCGGATAGCAACCACCGTACAAAGGGTTTAAAACCCGCCATAGTGACACACGCAAGTGTGCGCGTTCCGGGATCAGCCAGTGTACATCCGGTTTTTGTCGGGATCTATAGTTGGGGTACGATGTTTGGGCGTTTTGCGGCCTTCTGAGTGGGTACTCAGAAGAGTAGGTACTCTGATAATAGTAGGGTCTAGACCATCGACCGCTTCTTCACCTTCTTGCCCATTGCGTAGTGTGAAGAAGCAGGCCAGCGTGATTGTGTTGAGTAGCGAGGGATAGATCGTCTCTCGTTACTCTAACGCGGCACTGCGCTTTCCAACAGGTGCAGTGTGGTAGTTAATACAAAAGTAGTTAACTACCTTTGTACTAATTGCGTGCACAGCGACCTGGTTTTAAGAGTATCCTCGATAGTTTTTAAGCAGCGTCATGCGTTTTTAAAGCGCCCTGATAAGGTCCTGTATTTTTAAATTCGCGTTTTTATACTGAATTGTCCTGGTTTCACCAACTTAAAATCCTAGTTTTTGAAATTCGGGGTTAACAACCCTTAGGGTAGGCAGTAACTTAGTCGATATTCAACTTACCACTAAATATCAACACGTTATTATTAATTGTTGAGGACGCCGAAGAGACTGTCGCGTAGGCTGGCACCCGTGTGAAGTTGCGAGCCTCGGGCGGTGTGCGAGCGAGACGGAGGATCGTTCCTCGCACCGACGGACCGCCACGGGATTGGTCAACGCGTCGGGCCGTGTGCGAGGGAGAGAGAAGACGCACAGTCGGCCTGTGATTGGCCAACGGCCTAGTGAACGTTCTCGCACCATGTGCCAGTTGCGAGACTAAATTATTGTACATATGTAGATACATTGATGGAATAAATTGTAGTTGTTCGGAGTTCACCTGTGTTTCATTACGTTATCAAAATATATCGAAGTAGAAGAAGTACTGCGAGTCATCGGTAGTAAACACCCACAGTACATATTTATATTCATATACAGTCCACTACAGTGTTTATGGTCCTTCGAGCCGGATAGAGGATACAGTGTTTCTGGACCTTGGAACCGGATCGAAGTTAGTGTGCGTAGTGGATCGATAGTGCGTGCACCGAATCGATATAGTGAACCGCGGCTAGGATAGTGTGTGAACCGGATTGCTGAAGACGGATCGCGAAAAACGTAAGACACGTTCAGGACGTGAGTCGGGAAGCTTCACCGAGTGAGGAGGCCGTACCGAATCAAGTAGGGATTCGGATCAAGAGGCTGCTCGGAGTAAGGAAGCCGTAACGATCGTCGTTTTTCGTGAATATCATCGTTCACAATGGTTGTCACAAGGAGCCAAGGTGATAAGGCAGAGTTGGAAGAACCAGGAAGAGAACAACTTACCACGAGCCAAGAAGAGAGACGTCGGATTCAAATCGAGCGAATTAGGCGCTTGTCGGTAAATCCGCCGGCGTCACCCACTTCGAAGCTCACTTCCACAACGGTGGAACATCGCGCCGCTACCGGAGTATCTACAATGATGGCAGGTACGTCGGGTACGACGCGACATGAAGATCGGCCGAGATCGCCTACGCATTCCGTACGCTCGCATAGATCGACGGCGAGCGTCAATACTAGGCTGCGCATGGCAGAATTGGAGGCGGCCGAGAAATTGGCAGTACTGCAAAGGAAGCAGTTAGAGCTTGAAGCCGAGCTAGTTAAGAAAAGGCTAGCGGCCGAAGTATCTATTATCCAGGACGATAATGATAGCGTCCATGAAGAACCACTGGGTCCGCAGGAGGGACATCAGCGCGTTAAGGAGTGGCTGCAGACCGATCCCAGGGAGGAACCTAGGCAAATACGGTTCGAGGTGGCGAGAGGAAGATCGCCAACACCTATAAAGGGAGGCGTCGAGCAGCTCACAGAAGCCTTGGAGAAGATGGCTCGACCAAGGTTACGTCACACCGACCTACCAACATTCTCCGGAGCCATAAATGAATGGCTGCCTTTCAAAGCAGCCATGAGAGACAGTACAAGCCTGTACAACGTGTCCGCAGCGGAAAACATACAGCGACTGAGAAGCTGTTTGAAAGGGGAAGCTAGAGACGCGGTGGCTGCGCTACTACATACTGCAACGAATCCGGATGACATAATGAAAACATTGGAACAATGCTTCGGGAGGCCGGAAATAATTATTGACAAGGCCATTGAAGACTTGAAAAGGCTACCGAAGCTCGGTTCGTCGGCTACGGAATTAAACCAGTTCGCTGTTCGTCTGCAAAACGTGGTTTGTGTTCTAAGAACCATTGATCGACGGGGATATCTCTACAACCCTTTGTTGACTCGGGAGATATTGGAAAAGTTAAGCCCTCACATAAGGTCAAGATGGTGCGACTACGCCAGTGAGAATGAAGATGCTGCAGATCCAGAGGTCGTCGTGTTATCACGCTTCTTGATGCGGGAAGCGGACCGAGCATTGCGCTACACGTATGCTCCATCTTCAAGCACAAGCACAACGACAAGGCGAGAAGTGCAAGTACCAGCAGCGAAGCCTAAAAGAAAGTTAACCACAGTTTACAACACCACCGACGAACAGGAAAAGTGTTTGGAATGTGAGCAGGCCCACCGGTTATACCAGTGCCCAAGATACAAAGCGCTGACGGTGAAGCAACGCTGGGACCTGCTAAAGGAGAAGAAGGTATGCTTTAAGTGCGCATACCAAAAACATTGGCGAGGAAATTGTCACGCCAAACCATGTGGTCAGTGCAAACGGCCACATCATGCGACGCTGCACTTCGAAGAGAAGTCGGCGGCAGCATCGGAAGCTTCAGGGAACGCTGAAGCTGTGCTGTCAATAGGCACCAGAAGAGCTGCGGGCCCAAGCGCAGTATTGTTGAAGATGTGCCCCGTGGTAATCGCTGGACCACGGGGGGAGGTTAACACCTACGCGCTCCTGGACGAAGGAGCGACCGTCACCCTGATTGACGAAGAAATAGCGGAGAAGATTGGCGCAGAAGGTCCAACACGACCGCTGAAAATTAATGGGGTGAACATGTCCCAGACCGAAGGGGACAGCAAGGTGGTCACGGTGCAAGTCCGCGGCAAAAGCGAAGGAACATCGCACAAAATAAGGGCAAGAACGATGAAGGACTTAAAGCTACATCGGCAGATGGTCCCGATGAAGCTAACAAGATTCCAGCATCTCAGAGATCTCAAACATGGAGATATATGCTACGAGAGCGCGCAACCAGGAATCCTTTTGGGCGCCGATCATTGGGAAATCATAGTGTCCCGAGAGTTACGCGTCGGCAAGCCAAACCAGCCTGCGGCCTCAAGAACTCATCTCGGGTGGGTAATACGTGGGACGTTACCCCGAAAGATGTTGCTGAAGACCCGAGAAAGTGTGCTGCACGTTTACAGCAACGAACAACACGTCTCGCAGGATGAGGAGCTTCACAACACCGTAAAGTTCCACTTCAAGATAGAAGCTTTAGGCGTGGCACGAGAGCCCCGCGTTAGCGATGCTGATCGCAGAGCAATGGATATAGTGAAGAACACTATAAGGAAAACCGAAAATGGTTACGAAGTCGGTTTACCTTGGCGGCAAGATAATATTAAGATGCCGTCAAGCTATGACATGGCGTTCAGGCGTTTGAAGAGCATGGAGCGGAAGATGGACGCTGATCCGAAGTTCGCCGAAGAGTATACCTCTCAGATAGAAAATCTGCTCCAGAAAGGCTACGCCGAATTATGCGACGGCTCTGAAATGAGCAGCGCAGTTTGTTGGTTCCTGCCTCACTTCGCTGTACAGAATATAATCAAGCCCGGCAAACAGCGATTGGTGTTCGACGCCGCGGCAGTAAGTGGCGGAGTGAGCCTCAACAGTCAGCTGCTGGAAGGCCCGGTTCTGTTGTTGTCGCTACCCGGGATATTATTCCGATTCCGGGAGAAAGCGATCGCCGTGACAGCTGACATCCAGGAAATGTTTTTGCGAATAGGGATACGTCGGGAAGATCAGCCAGCGCAACAATTTTTGTGGCGTCGGGCGGACAGAACGAGTCCGCCTAGGCATTACAAAATGAAGAGCATGATCTTCGGGGCCGCAAGTTCCCCATTCATGGCACACTACGTGCGGAACTTCAACGCTGAAGAACACGCCCAGGAATACCCGAAAGCCCTGGAAGCAATTACGGGAAGCCACTACATGGATGACTTTGTGGCGAGCTACAGCAGCATCGAAGAAGCGCGGCAGGTCATCAGGGAGACCAGGGAGGTACACGCACGGGCAGGGTTGACCCTGCGTCAATGGAGCGCCAGTCACACGGACGTATTGCGCGACGTGCCCATGGAGCTGCACGCCGTCTCGTCCATGCGACTGGGGGGAGACCAAATAGAGAGCAAGATCCTCGGTCTCATGTGGCACCCTGAAAACGATGAACTCAGATTCAATACATGTATGAATCGTGTCCCAGCAGCGGTGCGTGCTCAACAACGTGCACCCACAAAGAGGGAAGCACTCAGTGCGGTCATGTCCATATACGACCCGCTGGGAGTGCTCAGCCTATACACGATAAGGGCTAAAATCATCCTGCAGAGCTTATGGCGATTGAAGATGACGTGGGATGAACCAATACCGGCAGAAGAACAGGCGCTCTTCTCCACATGGATTTCTCAATTGGAGGAAATAGAAAGATTGAAGATACCACGGTGTTACGCCTTAGTGGGATACGAACACACGGAGCTTCACGTGCTCTGTGACGCCAGTGAACAGGCATACGCGACTGTGGCGTACTGGCGAGCCGTGAACTCCGACGGTAGAATAAAAGTGGCATTGGTGGCAGCCAAAGCTAAGGTGGCGCCACGGCGCGCTCAAACAATCCCACGGTTGGAACTACAGGCGGCGATCATCGGGGCAAGACTCGCCGAGCAGGTAAAAAGGGAACACTCGATCGAAGTCAAGAGGACTGTGTATTGGTCGGATTCATCCACAGTGATCCACTGGATTCAACACGACGCCCGCCGATATACACCATTCGTGGCACATCGGCTTGGCGAATTGGCTGAGCTCACACATCGCGAAGAGTGGCGATGGTTACCCACAGCTGAAAACGTGGCGGACGACGCCACCCGACTAAGTACCTGCGCAATCAGCGACAGCGACCGCTGGTTCCAGGGACCACGGTTCTTGTACGAACCAGAAGACAATTGGCCCAGCCAAAAGGACGAAGAAGAGCTGGACCAAGATGAAGTCGAGGTCTTACATCTCGCCAACGAAGAGGCGAACGACTCGCACACATGGCTGCCGGATCCAGAAAGGTTCTCCAAGTACGAGACATTGGTACGAGCGGCAGCGAGAGTCTTGGCCTTCACAGACATGTGTCGACACAAAGCCGAACGAATGGAATATCGGCACATAGAACGAGCAGAGAAGGAGCTCATCAAGCGAGCACAAAAGGAAAGCTTCGCCAAGGAGACAGAACAGGTCAAGGGCTCCCGTCCAGTGTCAAAAGGAAGCAAGCTCTTTAGTTTGGATCCAGTAATGGAAGACGAAGTATTGCGCGTGCGCGGTCGGATCAATGTAGCCGCAGCACACGAAGACACGAAGAGGCCAATCATTTTGGATGGACGACATCGCTTGACTCGACTCTTGGTCTTACGAGAACACTGCGCGGCAGGTCATGCAAGCAGAGAACGCGTGACGAATGACCTACGTCAAAGATATTGGATCATACACCTCAGACCTACAGTGAGGACGGTAGAAAGAAACTGCACTCTCTGCCAATTAAGAAGGGCAAGGCCACGAGTACCCGTCCCAGGCGACCTACCAAGAGCTCGTCTGGACCCGTTCCACCGTCCGTTTACCAACTGTGGAGTAGATTACTTTGGCCCCATGCTCGTCAAGGTGGGACGTCGTCGAGAGAAGCGATGGGGCGCACTCTTTACGTGCCTCACTACGCGCGCAGTGCACCTAGAGCTCGTCACGTCGCTAACCAGCGATTCGGCGATAATGGCACTACGTAGGATGGCAGCAAGAAGAGGATGGCCGCGTCTCATGTACTCTGACAACGCGACCAATTTCCGAGGCGCCGATCAGGAGCTACGAGCGGCGTACGTCGAGTGGGCACCAATCCTCAAGGAAGAAGGACACCTTCATCGGATGGAGTGGCGCTACATACCACCCGGTGCACCCAACCAAGGGGGTGCCTGGGAAAGGCTGGTGCGATCGGTGAAGGCTGCCCTCGAAGCGACGCTGCGGGAAAGAGTTCCGGCAGAAGAAGTGTTGCTCACGCTGTTGGCGGAGGCGGAATTCGCAATTAACGCCCGCCCGCTAACCCATGTTAGCGTGAGCCCCGAGGACCCCGAGGCGCTAACACCTAACCACTTCCTGTTAGGTTCATCGACCGGCTTGCCATCAACGGGACCGTGCACTGAAGCCGACAAGAAGACATGGCGAGTGAGCCAGGCATTGGCAGATCACTTCTGGCGGCGGTGGCTTCGCGAGTACCTTCCGAGCCTGGTACCTCGAGGCAAGTCTCATCGCGAAGATCGACCGCTGCAAGTCGGCGACCTAGTGCTCATCGTGGATGGCACCCTTCCCCGCAACGTTTGGCCCAGGGGAGTCGTCGAGCGCATCTACAAAGGTCCTGACGGCGGCATTCGAGTGGTGGACGTCAGAACGAAAAATGGAGTCTTCAAGCGGCCCACAACCAAGATCGTCCTCCTCCGAGTAGAGAAGGCTGCGCAAGCTACGCCGGGGGGAGGATGTTGAGGACGCCGAAGAGACTGTCGCGTAGGCTGGCACCCGTGTGAAGTTGCGAGCCTCGGGCGGTGTGCGAGCGAGACGGAGGATCGTTCCTCGCACCGACGGACCGCCACGGGATTGGTCAACGCGTCGGGCCGTGTGCGAGGGAGAGAGAAGACGCACAGTCGGCCTGTGATTGGCCAACGGCCTAGTGAACGTTCTCGCACCATGTGCCAGTTGCGAGACTAAATTATTGTACATATGTAGATACATTGATGGAATAAATTGTAGTTGTTCGGAGTTCTCCTGTGTTTCATTACGTTATCAAAATATATCGAAGTAGAAGAAGTACTGCGAGTCATCGGTAGTAAACACCCACAGTACATATTTATATTCATATACAGTCCACTACATTAATAATACTAATAATACTAGCCTCCTCTACTAATGAGAGGGGTTAGGCCTTAGTCTACCACGCTGGCCTAATGCGGGTTGGTAGACTTCACATACCTTCGAAACTCGTAGGAGAATTCTCAGGTATGCCAGGTTTCCTCACGATGTATTCCTTCACCGTTAGAGCAAGCGATAATTAACATTTAAATACACACATAACTTTAGAAAAGTCAGAGGTGTATGCCATTTGGGCTTCGAAGTTTCGAACATACGACTTTCGTCTTCACAGTCCGTACCGCAACCAACTAGGCTATCGCTGCACTATTATTAAATCACGTTATTATTAAATCGATCTAAATATTTTTTGGAATAATAGATAACTGAAGTAGCTGGAGTCGTTTCGAGTGATAAGTAGCAGATACCTACTGATGTTATTTTGTTCTTATAACGTGTCCTACCCAAACCAACTCTAAAAGACGGTAGATATGGCTGTCATTTAAAAAAAATGTGATTTGCTCTCAATTAATCCATCTCGAGGCCTTTTTTGGTATCGTGAAATAAACTAAAGCATTACCACACTGCCACAGATGGCGGCACGATTTTGTAAGTAGGTCTCGCTGACTTGGGGTTAAGCTTTCAGTAGGTAGTATTATAATGCTCTTTGGGTTGAGCTGTCGGTGATAGATGGATATCTGAAGATTGCTGGACTGAGACCCTGACACTATATACACCCTACACTGGCAATTCAGTATCTCTACCTTGGGAAAGCCTAGAGTTTTAAGGCCGAGAAGCATCTCAGCTTCATCTGGACCGACCACCGCTCTGTCTCCATACGGGGTGAGACTCGAACACCCAACGCCGATGAACCCCTCGGGCAGTACCACTATCCGCGGTTTCTATCCTGACACAGCAAATTTACCACACTGTACCTGATTGTAAGCACAGTGCGGCCGTCCAGGTAGAGTATCAAGTAGAGAGACAATTAATGATGTGGCATTATAAGGTTCAGGCTGGGTTATTAGTCGTGACCTTCAAGTGTATTTCCACTTTACTTTGACCGTTCTTGTGTACTTTTTTCAGACACTCGCCTGTATATAACATAGAAATGTATAAGCTCTTTGATATGTGTAGATTTCTGTACATTACTAAATGTCATTGGCCGTTTTTAATGTTGAAAAAAAAGCCATTGCACAGACATAAATTTACGAATAGCAAAGTTTCTGAATACAGATGTATTCGCTGTCACTTAAAATGTTATACTTTGATCACCTGTTCACCTTCACTTTGCTTTACCAATGTGTTGAGTCTATACTGAAAAATAATGATACTACTACTGGGAAGTGACTCTAGTCCGGCTGTAGAGCTCTGTTTTACTTTGAATGACGACAGTTGCCATTTAAATGAGCACTGAAATTATTTATTAACCGACTTTAAAAAAGGAGGAGGTTAACAATTCGTCGGAATCTTTTTTTTTATGTATGTTACCCGATTACTCGAAGACGCCGATGAGATGGACCGATTCGAGAAATTCTTTTTTTGTTTGAAAGGGTATACTTCCCAGGTGGTTCCATTGGCACCAAGTCAGGATCTGATGATAGAATCTCATAAAAATCAAGGGAAACCCTCAAAATTTTATGGTGACGCATAATTTGTTTTTTATTGAAGTCTGTGTACTTTTTATGAATTAAAACTTTAACTTAACTTTTTTAAATAATGCAGAAATATAGTAAAACAAAATTGAATTATATACCACTTTATTACAGAATACACATATACATTTGAATTGTAACAAAATACTAACGTACTGGAAAATGAACTTATATATAATAATAATTAATCCTGATGTTCTTTATCTATCGCTTTACTTGGCGACGTGTAAGATTGATACGAATCATCAGCAAACTTGGGCGGTCCACCCAACTGTAAGGTTTCTGGAACATTCAGTTCTTCATTCAACTTCTTGGCTAGGAAGTATATCTCCGCTAGGGCAATGACTAAAGCGCACATGACACCTAAAAGTAACCTAAAGCCAAAGTCTAGGTTGCCCACCATCCACTCCACTCCTCTGAAGCCGAAGAGAAACCCAGCAAATATAGAGATAATGAACTGGCCGATAGCTATCAGTTGACGGTTCACTTGTTTCACTGTAAGAAAAGAATGCTTTTATTACATTTTGTATTATACATATACACTCACGCCTGTTTACCTGGGTTTAGACAGAGATGTAACCAGTACACTCACTGTTCGCTTAAACAGTATGCTCAAATTTTTTGAAGCGTCGTGATTACTAAATAAAATAAATTGCAATAAAATCCGTAAAATTTGTTGTGCTTAAATTGTGCTATTTAAGTTTGCGTTGTTTACACTTGCGTATTTTCTCACGTAGCGTACATTTTAATTGTATGTCCAAATATTGTCAACCAGTGTCCGAAGAGCAACTGTGAAACGAGAGGCCGTGGGTTCGATTCCCACACTGGGACAAATGTTTGTGTCACAGATGGATATTTGTGTCCGGGGTCTGGGTGTTGCGAGACCGAAAGTCTCTCGTAGTCCCTTATACCCACAATACAAGACTCGTTTCTTAGTGTGGGATTGGGTCTATGTGTGTGACTGTTGGGTGTTATTTATTTACTTGGCGGCACACGCAAAGCGTGTAATAATTATTGGCGCTGCGAGTGTGGCGGTGCAACACACATGTGTGTTCTTTTATACTCGCTCGGCAAAGTGACCATACTGCACCTGACGGTAAACGCGGTGCCGTCCAGTTTGAGTATCAAGTAGTAGAGATAATCTATCCCTCGCTACTCAATACAATCATGTCGGCCTGCTGAGTAGCTTCTTCACACTACGCCTAAATGATCCAGGATCATAGGTAGGAGGGAACACGGTAGCTGGCAGTGGTATTGCGCTCTATTTTCGTAAAATACACCTGTCATATGCCGCCCGAATATATACGATGTGCGCTTAAAATACAGCAGGTGTGGCGCCATAGTGAATGTATTAAATTGACATTCGTGTGGCATGTGCACGGTAATTGATAAATAAACCCAACAGTCACACACATAGTTCTGACCCCACGCTAGGTCAAACCTGAATGATGTTGTTTTTTTGATGGATGTCTTAAAAAAGTCGATACTATGGTACCTCTGTTCTAAGACACTTGTGAGAAATGGACTATCTTATGCTCTCATCTTTTGTAAATAAGCTTTGAAGTGATACTTACATTGATAATTAATATTATCTTCTGGAAATCTCATTCTTACATTATCCACACTTTTGGTCATCTTTCTGTATTCTCTTGCCTCTTGTTGAGCTCTCAGTTTAACACATCTAGCTTCTAAAACCGGATTTCTCTTTATAACTTTATTATCAGGCACTTCCACATGAGCCCCTTTTAAAAGAACATGCAAATATGGAATATTTTTGTCTCCTTTCCCTCTTCTCTCGTGAATGTATTTGTATAGCCAATCTATATCTGATGTAGTTAAAAAATGCTCAGCCTTCTTTTCTTTTTCTTGGCACTTTTGTTCTAATAATGGTTTACAATCACCATTTTCTTTATTTGAAGGAGTTTCATTAGTATTCTCTATTGTATCATCCTTCTTTTCTTTGCTTAGTTCATTTGATAATTCTTTATTTTCATTGTTGTCAGTTTTCTCAGTTGTTTCATCCTTCTTTCCTTTGCTTACTTCATCTGATAATTCTTTATTTTCATTTTTGTCTTCTCTTTGTGTATCATTAACCTCAGTTTCAACCTTTTCAGTCTCTTCTGCTTTGTCATCTGTGTCTATATGGACTATTTTTCTGATATTCTTTAAATTTTTAACATCTTCATTACTAAGTTGTATATGAATTGTAGTGGTTTCTTCTTTTTCTATCTGTTTTTTATCAGAAATTGTACCATTTACTAGTTTTAATAAATTAGAAGGTGGGTCATATTTAGATGGGATAGCAGACAAGAAATCCAATAATGTTTTTGTGGGATATATTATTAAATTAGTGTCAATCAGAGATCCTGTAAGGTCCATTGTTTAATTATCTGCAATATTCAATTTATGGTTTAAATCTGCATACAAGTCTCGAAGCTCTTCCTCCTTTTCCTCAAATGCGTTATCAATTCTCTGACATTTAAAATTCATATCATCAATAAATTGATCCCATTCTTTTTGCCTCTTCTCACGATTGATCACTCGTTTTTTCTCACACTCCTTAAAATATGTAAAAGCAATGGTAAATATCATTAAAAATAACATACCAAATACATTTGTTATCATGTTTATCATTGTTATTGATTGATATTACTTTATAATATATAGTGTTTTGTCCATGACATATCAATTCATTATAATTAGGGTTGTGCCTGGAATTGTACTGTTGAATAGGTAAAATAATTAACTACTAAATAATATGTGTATGTAACACAAATGAGTGTTGTGATGAAATATTGTATTTAAACAGAGAAAATATTTTATTTAGGATATGAAACCCTAGACCAAAGATCTAAATAATTACTTCATATAAATTGATCATTCTAATGTATAGTATAAAAAAGTAAACTAATATTTGTATTATTTACTTGCCATGTGTTCTATGATACCAAGCTCTGTTCTTGTCTTCGTTACAAGGAGGTTTATAAGTAACAAATAAAACATACAAGTTGCGAGCACAGCTAGTTTTAACTATGTACTCTGCTTTTGCGGTTACACAATAGCGGTAGAGTAAAAAATTTACTGAATCTAAATGAATGAACATTTCATGGATTCAATAAATATTTGATTTTGATTTTTGATTGATTTTGATTTTACATTCAATCAATGTTGATGTTACATGAAAAATAATATTATAAATCTATTTCTATATTTGGTCCAAGGTTAAAATTATACCTAAAACAGTTTTATCTACCATACACCTTGCTTATTTATTTTGTGAGATTTCAATGTAGAATTTTACCTTCTGAAATTCAAGATAATCGTTTTCAGAATCTTCAAGCAAGGCTAAAGCCTGATTTAACTTTTCACCAAATACTGGTAATCCTGTTTCACCACTTTTCTTGATTCTGTCAGCCTCACTGTCTTTTATTTCAGTTAATTTCTCTAAAATATTAAATAGGTTTTCCACTTCACGGTCACCACGTTTCTCCTGAAAATGTATCATAATAAAACAGTTTTTTTATTAATAACATTTCTTTTACATTAAAAAATAAACTAGATGCAATTGTTTAAGTGAAGTGTGTTTAAAATTAATTTTGATAGTACTATATATTAGTAGTATCTAGTAATATAAAATAATTATCTGTCATATTATTAAGTATAAGATGTCAGAACATCATAGTGTATCAAGTTATTTAAATAAAAATGCACATGTATTAGTATATAATAAAAATAAAACACACATAAATGAACACTCTGAGGATATTCATAATTATGATAAACAAAGTAAGTAATGACAGCCTCCGTGGCCCAGCGGGCGCGTAGCCGGCTGTGAAACGAGAGGCAGTGGGTCCGATTCTCACACCGAGACAAATATTTGTGTGACAGATAGATATTTGTTTTGGGTCTGGGTGTTATGGGACCGTAGTCCCTCGTAGTTCTTAATACCCACAATACAGGTTTTACCTAGTGTGGAGTCAGAACTATGTGTGTGACTGTTGGGTGTATTGTTGTATTATTATTTATATTGGTCATATTATCCTTGCATATGTCAGTCAATGACATGCAATGAGATGTATAGAAACTACTTGTCAAGCAAATTCTGATGGTCAAGATGTTAATTATGTATGTATATAAAATAGCAATTGAAAAATGACAAGTTATATAAAAATAAATGTAATTAAGTTTAATACTATCTAACAGTTAATTTACTTCATTAAAATCTGTAGAAGAAATTCTGATATAAAGCAAACTAAACTTGAGTATATAATAATACTAGCCCTGTATTAAACATTGTCCCACTGCTGGGCACGGGCTCCTCTACTAATAAGAGGGGTTAGGCCTTAGTCCACCACGCTGGCCTAATGCGGGTTGGCAGACTTCTCATACCTTCGAAAAACTCTCAGATATGCAGGTTTCCTCACAATGTTTTCCTTCACCGTTAAAGCAAGCGATAATTAACATTTTAATACATATATTGGTCATGTACTACATATGTATAGTTAATACATATGTATAGCTTGAATATATCACTTATGTGTCATCAAAGTATAATTTAATTTAGAAAGCCTTAGCTAAGTGATAATATAAATGAGTTAATCTTGATTACCACCCATGTACTAATCCCTGACCCGTTGTTTTGCATGAGCCTCCACTAATAATATGAGGACACATATATTCAATATTATACAAGCTTTTATTATGCATTGTATATGTGAATGGCCAGTTTTTGTGACAAAAATGAACTAAACAACCAACTACTCTTATGCATAGTTCTTTTGTATAGGTATTTCACCTTAGACCACTGGCTTAATGCAGGTGGGTAGACTTTGTATACACATACACACATACACTCACGCCTGTAATCCCCGAAGGGGTAGGCAGAGGTGTAACTAGTACACCCAATTTTCGCCGAATTTCAGTCCCATAATGTGATAGGGGGCGAGCCTATCGCCATACCGGGCACATTTACCAGACTCCGGGCTAATACTGAGGAATTTCTAGATAGAAAAACCCAATATCACTTTACCCGACCCGGGGATCGAACCCGAGACCTCAGCACAGCAGTTGTAACGCATGCGCAATTACAACTGCGCCACCGAGGCAGTCTAGACTAGTCTAGACTTTGTATATCTTCAAAATTTGCGTTTAGAATTATCAGGAATGTTTCGCCACAATATTGTCTTTCACAATGAAAGCAAGCACAACTAACAGGTTATTTAAGTCAATAGTATATCAGTCAGTAAATTTCTAAATTAACATCTGATAATCTAATGATGATTTCATCGACCCAAAGGAGTAATCAAAATAGTCCAGAAAGCGATTATAGTAATTTGTATGGGTATGCACACATAATACATAGTGATGTAGAACACATACCTCAAACTCTTTAAGCATAAACTTTATTTCTCCATTAAGAAATGGACGGTGATCGAATAGTCTTGACCACACTTCGCCAATCTCTGGAATTACATTTTATCCATTTATTATATTCGTCCGCATAAGAAATACCTTATTAAAAGGTACGGTAAGTTTCATAAAATTTAGAACACAAGTACAAAGTAATAAACATACATAACTCATTACTTGTAAATATAACAATAGATATATATTAATTAATTTTACCTGTGTCATCTGTTTATTATATAATAAAAACTACTGATTTTGTACAACGAAAATGGTTTAGAATAAGAAAATAAATAGGCCATACCTCGTGACAGTTCCGTCATTGTCATTCGTTTCGAAATCGGTACAATTGTCTTTGACTTATAAGATTTGCACGCAATACTAGGCAGTATGGTCGAAAGACTATGGTCTGCCCGCTTGGCGCTTAAAAAAGTATTTATTTCATTCGTTCAATGCGTATAGCGATCTAAAACACAGATATAGAATGACTATAGATTTGACATTCCTATTAAAATACCTAGAAAAAGCAGGATGCATTTCTAATGACTAGCCTCATATTAACAGAAATATACATAGTATTTGTTGTCACTTTTTATTGCTTAGATTATCTTTAGCTTTGGCCAAACCGTCTAAAACGTATATATCTGTAATTTTGGAAATATATAATTATAAACTATGTTTGAATAAATTTCGTATCGTATTTAAGTGTTTAGGACATGTTCAGTATGGTACATTATATTGTTCTTGGCTGTAAAAGCCGAAGTCAGCGTTAAAATGAAAATATCAGTTTTCACTCGTAAGTAGCAATTTTACGTTATTTTAAGGAACCATTTTCTAAATATTTTTCGCTTCAGAAGTAAAAGAAATCAATGTAAAACTAATTTTAAATTTCATGTAATACCTAGTCAAATTCGGAAATTATTTGAATGTCAGCTGCCACTCTTTAAATTGCGTTGAATTTAATTTTAAGTAAATTAGTAACATGGCTGCATAATGTACTTTATTCAGCCATGTTGTCTGTTTTTTAAGTATTTGTATATATGCTTATAACACAAGTAGCTGTCTTATTTGATTATTTTTTCATAATATAAGGCACTTTAGCTTATGTTAAATATTAAACATACTCGTGCGATCTATATTGAGACTGTTAGTTACTAAAGTATATTTTCAGTCTCACAATATTTTCAAACCTGATTACTTGCATAATAAATGATTTTTCTACTTTTAATGTATATTTCCAAAAGATCCACAGCCTCGTCCGTCTTGGAAAATTTGCCTGGACGTTCAAATTGGGTATCATCAAAATATGAAACACGCGCACCTGAGAATTCAAGAACTGGGTAAAATAATGTTAGTTGGTAACCCCATAGAGTACATTTGTCCCTTTCGGGTGCACGCCTCCTCCAGTCTATAACAATTCTATATCTAAGGTCAAAAACCACAAACCAATGGTAGCCTACAGAATACAACCGGTCGTATAGTTCATCAATCAATTTAGTTGTTTCATTCATCGTTGTAAGGAATGGGTGGATTACGAGTGGTTGAGGTTTGATGCGATATTGTTTTTATTTGCGTTGAAGTGTTTTATTGGTGACAATGTGTTCTGTTTACGTTTTGTTTGTTATTATTTAGTAATACGACAATAATAGACGGATGTGAGTTGTTTTTGAACCAAGAAAGAATTTGTGATAGTGTTAACAATGCCGGGTCTTATTGGTATTGGTGAATTCATTGAGGAAACTCGAGAGGATTATAGTTCGCCGACTACGTCTACGTTTGTGTCTCGTATGCCACAGTGTCGCCAGACCATCAGTGCATTAGAAGAGGTAATTATCTTTTGTTGATTTTTTTTAAGATTACTGAAAACTATTGTAACATTATTCAAAACACTTAACATAACAATTGTTTTAATGAAGTGGTAGATCTGCACTTTTGAAAACAATTAAGAACAAAGATTGAATTACTAATGTGTGTAATAATTGAAATTCAAAGCAAATTATTAATTCCTGCTTTGCCTGTACATACCTATCATATTTTTGAGAAGATCGTTTTCGTAATTGTTTTGTTTCTTCGTACAAAAAATGTGTAGGTAGATGTTTTGTGTGTATTTATAGATAAATAAGCTTAAACGAATAGTAAACTGAACCCTGAAACATGACGTGAATACAAACTGCGATAATTTATGATAACAGAACTTGTATGCATATAAAAACAAGCTCGATTTTTCACAAATTATCACTTCGCGTTAGTTGATTGCACTCAATGTGTATTTGAATCGATTTTTGATTGCGCATCGAGATTTTTTCTCGTTATTTATGTTATAAAACCAACGTCAAACCTAATCTAAGAGAGATGAATTGAACGGCCATTGTAATTAACACTTCTAATTTAGATATAAAATCGTTTATGAAATTAATTTAAGATTTTTTGGATTAATTTTTATCTAGATAGTAATGAATACTTGGGTATTACTAGTAAAAATTGTATCTATGATACATCATACTTAAGGGCTTTGTCTTTTTTCCTCTGATGTTAAATGCTCATACATAGCTCAAAATTGTAATGAAAATCCATTATAAAACTTTTCTATAAAGCAGAATTTGTTTCCATCTGTTCACATGAATTCAACCCAAAAATTGCTTATTATTAAATAAAATATCTATGTATTATTTTTTTTAACAAAGAATCATAAGACCAAAACCATTTTTGAATGCCACGACTTCTGTGTGATACCTCATCTTTGAAAAAATCATCAAATCGGTTAGAGTGGTTTAAAAGAACCATATTAGAAATATTCACCTATTCGAGTGAAATTATTAACATAGAAAATTTAGATCTATGGTCATACCTATTTGTGTCTTTTACTTTAAGGAAGTGCAGTATTCTGATATAACATATATTTGACTATGGAAAATATTTATTAAACTTGTGAGACAATTATCTAGTGTGATATCCATTTAATATTTATATGTGAAATTTATCCTATTGACCACATTCAAAATTTAAAAATAAAATAATTGATTATTTTAAGGACACAGTCCAAGAAAGCAATTTCGAACATTATGTAAACAGGTTACTGGGGGTGGAAGCACCAGTAACCAAACAAGGTAGGGAAATTTTAAACAAAACATAACAATGTGTCTCAATGATTGTAATGAGTGGCAATAAAACAATATCAGCCCTGTATTATACACTTTCCCACTGCTGGGCACACATCCCTCTACTAAAGAGATAAATAGGCCTAATTCCATCATACAGGTCTAATGAAAGTTTGTAGACTTTACATACTTTCATTAAAGCAGCATGATGGACTTACATCTCTTCTCGCTCTTTTCTTTTTTATATATTTAATTCTTATGGAGAATTCTCAGGAGATAGGTGTTCTCACAATGTTTTCCTTCATTGGTAAAGTGAGTGATAATTGACACGTAACTTCGAAAAGTCAGAGGTGCATTTTTTTAACCTGGCATGGCAAAGTGACCTCACAGCACCTAATAGTAAGCGCAGTGCCGTCCAATTAGAGTACCGAGTAGCGAGAGAGCTTCTTCACACTACGTCATGGGCAAGAAGGCGAAGAAGCCGTCGAGGGTCTATTGTCAGAGTACTCAAAAGGCCGCAAAACGGTCAAACATCATACTCCAACTTTAGACCCCCGACAGAAACCGGATGTACACTGGCTGATCCCGGAACGCGACACACTTTCGTGTGCCACTGTGACAGGTGTTACACCCCGTGTACGGTGGTCGCTATCCGGGCGGATATGAATATCCTACCGCCAGCAACAACAGTCAACAGTCTCTGCAGTCTAAACCCCTCGAAACTCTATTATTACCTACTCATTTTAAGTGAATCTAAGTCTAAAAATATTTGTCAAGTGAAGTTCTGCCTACCTCCTCGAGGTGCAGAAATGAACTTGTCATCGAATGATTACAACATTTTGACGCTAAATCTGTTCGCGGAAGGTTCTTGATATCGCGATGATAATAATTGATAAACATACTCTTACTTCATATGGGACACAATAATAAATAAATAACAATGAATTGAATAATTTTGTAATATGAAACATAATGTACTTTCCAATTTTATGCGAGAGAGTTGACCAACCGATTTATCGGAACGGCGCGGTACATGTATCCGCTAACGAGTAAAGCTAACTGAGATAGAAAGGCGTAGTTTGAGGCTATGGGCACGCGCCGGTCACTGGGTCACTAAAGCGTTTCTATATTAATGGAAATTGTTTAATGTTAAGTAAAATAGCGAATTTGTGGATATTAAAAATAATAGAGAAAGCACACGGTAGCTTTATTTTAATAAAATATCGGATTTCACTTAATTTTATTGATACTAAAATCAACGATCCATCCGAAGGTAATAATAGTATGTTGGATTGAAATCACATAACACAGTACATTTTTATCGTATGGTGTCTTTTTGGGTGTTTTTTTTTTCAAATTAAGCACCTAATATAAAAACTACATCTAATAAAATAATGATTGGTTGACACATTTGCTTCATAATTATCAGATATTGTGAACCCTGTATAATACAGAACTCTGTACTTTACGCATGCCGAGAAAGCACGAAATGATGCGATGGCGCGGCGTAAAATTGCAGCCTCCGTGGCGCAGTAGGCGAGTAGCCGGCTGTGAAACGAGAGGCCGTGGGTTCGATTCCCACACCGGGACAAATGTTTGTATGATAGACAGATATTTGCGTCCGGGTCTGGGTGTTGTGAGACCGAAAGTCTCTCGTAGTCCTTGATACCCACAACACAAGACTCGTATCTTAGCGTGGGATCGAGGCTATGTGTGTGACTGTTGGGTGTTATTAATTTGTTACCTTGAGGTGACACACAGTAACGGTAGACAGCTTTACTGTGCGCTGGCATTGCAGAAGTATATGGGCGGCGGTGACTACTTACCATCAGGTGGCCCGTCTGCTCGTCTGCATATCAAGGCACTAAAAAAAAAACACAAAATTCCACCAATCAATTCGTACAAGGAGTTCGTTATACATCGCATATCAGCTTAATCGAAAGCTTTAAGCGACATTCATCTTTGCTTCACTTTTAGTAGCTACACTATCATCTGTACTCCGTTCTACGTAACGATGGAAGTAGCATCTAGTTGCGATGAAAGTGAATAATCGAGTATCGGCGCTTAGCCAAACCACTAGAAAGTTCACTGATGACATTTTGACGACGTTTATACTTTAGGTGCCGTGGTCCGTACCGACTTCAAACTCGTCTCGCTAAGTGCTTCTTATAAAGTTAAATATACCCTCGAATTTCGAAGCTTCTGTTTAAATATCGATTCATATGGAACGTTGAGCGAAAATGATTTTTAAATATAAGTTTTTATTTAAATACTAGGTATTATATTTATTCACAATTTAAATGTTTTTGGCTGTGAGCCAAAGAGAACTGACAACAAATTGAATAAACGAATTGGCACTTGATCACTGTCGGCGCACCTTCTCAGAAAAAAGCAATATTCACAATGGATGTGTAACTACATATGTGTAAGTCTGTAGAGAAACATACATGCATCTATATTCTATATATAAAATTTATCTATACATTACTTATCTCAAAACCATTTGAAACATAAATTATTAGGGTCTGTGTAACACTCATGATAACCATTAATTTATAAAAAAGTAAAAGTGAAAGCATAAGATACGTTTTCTTCTAGGGTTTATCGTTAAACTTGTTTTTTTTTATCCTGTTTTATACGATTGTTCTTATTTCAATCTCTAATCGTTGTGATACACATACACAATTCTGTTGTTTCGTTATGTTCTACCAAAATAACTGCAATCACAGACAAGAGATATGTGGCAAAGTTAAAATGTCGTGAATGATACATTTGTGATACGGTGAGTTGCCAACCGTCCTGTTTTCCCAGGACATGTCCTGGTTTTTAGAGTGTCCTGGGACGTCCTGGATAGTTTTTAAGTAGCGTCCTGGGTTTTTAAGCAGCGTACTGGGTTTTTAGGCAGCGTCTTGGGTTTTTAAAGCGCCCTGATAAGGTCTTGTATGAAGCGCCTGCCCTCTCATTTTTACTAATATGCACGTCGCATCGTCGTCGGTGGCATTTCAGTTTACTTAAATCCATTTTAATGTAAAGGGTGTTAACATTACAAATATCAGCGTAAATTTTTTGCATGGCCTGCGTCTGCCCTGTCTATTTCATAACTAATGAGCCGAATATATGGAATTAGATAGTATTAATATCATTTGAGTAATATTTATTCATATTTATGTTATAATCATTAGTGATTATAACATAAATATGAATAAATATTGTAGCTTGTGATGTAGTAGCTACATGGCGCTAACCCAACGTTAAAACACTAAAATAGCCGTTAACTATGTCGGTTAAAATAATTTTACCAGTGTTTTGTCAAACGGCAGATGGCATCACTATGTGATAATATGCTCTAGTAGTTTACCGTACAAAATTTATAAGAAAATCAGTAAAAATTAAAATGTATTTGAAACATGAACGGCTGGTATTTTGAATAGCCTCCGTGGCGCAGCGGGTGAGTGTGAAATGAAAAGCCATGGATTCGATTCCCGCACCGAGAGAAATGTTTGTGCGAGAGACAGATATTTGTTTCGAGTTTGGGTGTTGTGGTACCTTAGTCCTCGTAGTACCTACTTGACACCCAAGATACAGATTATACCTAGTGTGGGTCAGAACTATGTGTGACTGTTGGGTTTATTTATTTACTTGTGGTGAGACCGTATAGCTTCGAGATAATTCTTGATACCGACGATGCACGACACTTAATATAGTGAGAGGTCAGTACTATGAGTGACTGTTGGTTGATAAGACCCAATACACTATTTCTATTTATATATTCTACTGGTGCCTACTGTGGGACTGGTGCACTTACTTTTTATCATTCACTGTAATCAAGGACTGCTGTTTACTTTTAATTTTTCCATTATTTTGTAATGTTATAGAGTAACTTCTTTAACAGCATGAATGGGCCGGCTCGACCGGGGTAGTACCACTGTCTCACAGAAAACCAACGTAAAGTGACAGTTTACTGTCGCGTTTCGTATGGGATATCCGGAGGCCCAGATTCCCCCTTCCCTTCCCTAATCCCTATTCCTGTCCTTTAAGGCCGACAGCGAATACGTGATACTTTCGGTATTGTGGATGTTTATGGGCGGTGGAGATCACTTAACATCAGGTGACCCACTGGCTCGTTTGTCGGACTATGATATAAAAAAAAAAATTAAATTATATAAACTGTGGTAAACACTCAAAATATACGTGTATATTGAAGTAAAATACTACATTGTACAGAAGGTAGGCTTTACGAGGTCAACAGCCAATGAGTCATACCACTCGTATGAATACAACCATCTCCAAGCATCGGTTTAGTGAGCACCTGTATGTAGATGCACTGAGATAACGTCCGGACGTGACTCAACTATGTACAAACAACCAAATTTGTTATCTGTAACCATATGTATAATGGGTACACAGGTTTGTTCTATTTGGACGGGTGGTGGCAGTGAAATGACATCTAAATGAGTAATCAGCATGAATTTTCCATCTGAAATTCCAGATAACGATGGTGAAATGACTCGTAGGAATTATGAATAGTCGGGTTATTTTTACGATAAAGATAGAGAAGAAAAACTAATAAAAACTGCATATTTTTCCATAGATATAAAGTAATTTGTTTGACATTGTGATATAATGCTATCTAAATTTAGTTCGTATGTGGTAAGACTATTTTGGAAGATAAAAAGCAATTTAAGAATAATATGTAATACTCAGTCTGTTAAACATCATCTCTTGGTAACTGTGACGTTGCTTTAGAAGAAACATGTGTTAACAAAATCTTTGATTACAAGCACAAATTGTACACTCATTTTTTTATTTAAGTTCAATGATTCAGAAATAACATTGATTCCTCTTCGGACCTCTCGAACCTGTTCAACAGCAGAACTCCGAGTAAAACGAGACAGATGGCAACTAGCAAGCCGGTCGTGTACACACATATCTGTCTTGAAACTTCTTTGTTTACTTCCTTTCATGCCAAGGATTCGGTCTCCAATTTTATTACGCTTGGCTAACTCTGTATTGAGAAATAAAACCCGAAAATCCCATTGTTTTCAATTACAAAACGTACGATTACCAATACAATACAGTTCGAGATCTTTGTTGGGTGTTGCATTCAGTTCTTTGTAAATTTTCTTACCTGAGTTCGGAGTAAATATATTGGAATAACCTATCGTATAGCGCCGGGTCAAAACTAATATATTACGATCTGTGAAGGTCGTATTTCTGTGTGGTGGTTGGTGATGAGACAAGTAAATGAACGTCATGCAAATATTTATTCGTGGTTAAATATTAATCTTCATTAGTATATTCGGGTTGGGTAGGTAAATAATTCTATACTATAGACTATATACCATTTAAACATGTTATTTTTTTAATAAATAAAAATACTTATTATTAACAAAATTAAATACCCTGACGTCATCATTTAGGTCCAGCAGTTTGGTCTGGGCCAAACCCTAAAGAAAAAAGGGTACAGTTTATATGGGAAATAAAATATATCTAAGCTAGAGGCATCAGAAAAGGCTAGTAAAATATAAACATCAACCGAACCGTACCATAAAAATCACACACTTAACATAAAATTTCACACCTTGTTATATTTGTTATTTATTAACACCAATTGCGCTCTTGGTGCGAAACGACAAAGCACCCCTGTCAATATAAGATTCTTTGTCGAATGACATGCCATGGAAATATTGATTTCCAGATCCTCCAGGCAATCACCTCCGTGACTGATCAAAGTGGATACGAAGCAATTTTGAAAAGTCCTTACGTTCTCCCAGGCGTGCTCGAGTGAGCGTAATTTTATAAACGACGACGGACCAAAGGATGTTTCTACACATTTTAGTTAAATACCTATAAGACTTGTAATAACAGCTTTAAGTATAGAAATCTCCACCGTTTTTATGTTCCGGGTTGTCACTAGATTGGAAACAATCACCTCCAATTTTTATCGATCCATAGCGGTAGCTAATAACACTTTTTGCTTCTAAAATGATATAATAAAACAATTTTCTTGTTTTTGATATGCTTATTATTCGGTTATGGTAACCGTTACATTGAATTTATTGATGTGGATGTATTTACCTCCATAGAAGTAAATTTTATAGATATAGTATATTCTGTAAATGTAATATGTAAAGAAATCCAATATCAATACTAGACATATTCCTCGCCTAAACTGCCTAACGAAGATATAAAATAGGAATACTATCCCTATGTTAGACAAGAGTCTCACTGTAATGATAGTGGTTAGGCCTTAGTCCACCACGCCTGCAGGTTGGTAGACTTTACATATCTTTGAAATACTTACGCAGAATTCTCAGGTATGCAGGTTCTGTCACGATGTTTTCCTTCACCGTTAAAGCAAACCATAATTAACAATAATACACACGTAACTTTAGAAAAGTTAGAAGTGTATGCAATTTGGGCTGGTTTCGAATCCACGAATTTCGGCAGTTCTTACCTCTCCCAAATAGAATATAGCTGAAGAGTGAGAGTACTAAAGTAATATAATGCAAAATTTTATAGACAACACGTTCTAAGCTAAACACAAATTGTTTGTTATGGATGTTTTCACAGTTAATGCGGCAATTGACCCAGTAAAAACAGGTTGCTCAACATCTAGATTCTTACTACTAATACAGTTAATGTTAAACTAGTTACCCATCGTAACATAATAATCAAGTTTAAGTTTCTGTTTTACTTTCTACGTTACACTTCTCTGCAATGTTTGATTGATATTATTTCCGGATTAAAATAACTTGTTACTGAGTTGTAATTCTATATTATTATTGGGAAGTGGTCATCCATTACTAGTACCGGCAAGTGTCTCTAATCTTTTAATGCATTTAAGTTCAGAGGAAATATGAATGAAAGATGTAGCACAGCTGAACGCTGATTTATGAACATTGTTTTGATTTCAGAAATATATAATAACTAGATATTGCCCGCGGCTCCGCCCGCGTGGAGGTTATTTTTGGAAGAAAAGGTATCAGTCCATGGAGGCATCTTAAGCTATTACACCTTGCTATATTTTGCTATCCCATAGGAACCGTGCATTTTCCGGGATGAAAAATATATGTCATTCTCAGATCCCTTGCTCTGTGTAGATCAAAAACGAAATTATCCCACAGGAACCGTACATTTTGCGGGATAAAAAGTAGCTTATGTGCTATTCCAGACTATAATTTATATATTTGCCAAATTTCAACCAGATCCATCCAGCCGTTCTGACGTGATTGAGTAACAAACATCTATCCATCCAAACATTCGCATTTATAATAGTAGTAAGATATAGTAAAATTCTGAGCACGGGTTTCTTGTACTAATTATAAGTCCTTAGGATTAGGCCTTGCTCGAAGTTATGGGTGGTAATTTTTACAAGTAATAATAACACCCAACAGTCACACACATAGCCTCGACCCCACACTAAGATACGAGTCTTGTGTTGTGGGTATCAGGGACTACGAGAGACTTTCGGTCTCACAATACCCAGACCCCGGAAACAAATATCTGTCAGTCACACAAACATTTGTCCCGGTGTGGGAATCGAACTCATGGCCTCTTGTTTCACAGCCGGCTACTCGCCAACTGCGCCACGGAGGCTGTCAATCAAGTCTTCGAAAATCTTTTTGGAAACGTCTCCCTCACGACGTTTTTCTTCACCATAAATGTGAATAAATACACACCTAACTCCGGAAAGGCTGTCCGGAGGCGGGGTTCGCTAGGCTATCGCTGCTTTTTATAGTAATAGAACATATTGAGATGTGGTTAAAATTAAAAAATGCTTGTTCTTCCCTTTAATGATGTATGATTCCATTACTTTTTAAGTATATACGTATTTATTATCCCGAGACTCAAAAACACATGTCAAGATGAATTTATCATATACATTTTTATGATAAACTCCACGCATAAAAGTGTAAGGAGATAAAATAAAAACGGTAAATTATATTTCACATCGTAACAGCTGTGATAAGTTTTTGCCTGTCTCGTAGTCGGAGTAGCCGAAATCCCCCTCAGACATGTAGGCAAAAGAAAGTTTTCATCTGTAGCTCGTACAAGCTTTTACGTCGTCTCGTCGCGTCTTTTAGAAACGACGTATTAAATAGTTTCTTTGTTCTACACAATATACATTTCATACAAAAAAGCGTATTCATCCATACTATATAAAAAATGTTGATATAAATTCTGATGTCGTTTTATGTCGCTCGATCCAGTTCTTATCGTAAAGTAAATGCTTCCTTTACATGCAAATATTTCATTCTCGAAACGTTTATGATCGCTGGATGTTGTCTCGTGGATAAGTGCAAGGTCGACTGCTTTCTCTGTCACGCATATTTCATATGCGACGAAATGTATAGCGACTTTCTGTCATACTAGTTTGATCTTTAAGCCTCGACTGCACCAAGAATACTTTCAAGTCGACTCTGCTTTACATCAGGGATACCGGATACTATGTAAATTTGCGTGATTTTGTTCAATGCTTATATTAGTCAGCCGCTGATATGTAATAAAATCTCGCGCGTACCTTTCAGTTCTTTTGCGTTCTAAAAAAACCACTACAATGATGACAACTAACTAAATTAATCGTACTCTCCAGCTAGACCGTAGAAGAGAACCAGTAAAAAAAAATTGAACGCTAGGCTGACATATTGCCTACTTAGATTACTTATTTATTCTGGGGTGACAGACTTCACTGCACCTGATGGTAGGTAGTTCAATCAGTTTTAATAACATGTTTACATTATGTTTAGAAAAGCCACAATCACCTTATAAATTCTATCTATGAATTATATAGTTTTGATATAATTGCTTGATATATTTGTATAGATTTTCCTTTAAACATTGAATTTAAAGGAGCATTATTTTCAGCGTTCCGTGCGGGTCATTGTATTTTACGTTTCAAATTCGGGTCGGCTCCTTCCAAAATCGAGACGAATGGAACGGCTGATTGTAATAATGTTTAGTAAATTAAATTCTGTTAATAGTTGTTTGTTTACTACGCAATAAACATGTGAAGTACTCGTTAACTTCTTACCGAAATTCAGTCTGCCAACTCTTTATGTTCTTGTATAGCTGTTTAACTAAAGCTGGAGTCTACGTCAGTGCGTAAAAATTACTTTGAGAAATCTTTGTACGCAGTCGCTGTATCTTAATTTTTAACAGACTTAAAAAAAGGAGGAGGTTCTCAATTCGGCGGAATCTGTTTTTTATGTATGTTTCCCGATTACTCGAAGACGCCTGGACCGATTCGAGAAATTATTTTTTTGTTTAAAAACATATACTTCCCAGGTGGTCCTATTTGCACCAAGTCAGGATCGGATGATGGGAACTCAGAAATTTTATAGGTACGCATTTGTAATGTGTTTTTTATTGAAGTCGGTGTAATTTTTAAGGCTGTAATAATTTTTCTTATCGATGTTACATTTGCTATATTCTCAAATTTTATGTGTGGTATGCGTACAGATAGACCATAACCTGGATTAAAACATAGGATAGGTAGAGTACTCCCAAACAGTATATGTATAGCGTAAATCATAAGTACAGAAACGTATATAAAGTACGAAACGTAAAATATAAAACGCATCTTTAAACGGATGAATACCAATTTTGAAACGACTTAAAAAAGGAGGAGGAGGTCGGAATCTTTTTTTATGTATGTTTCCCGATTACTCGTGCCAGCCAAAATATGAAAAATAAAACAGAATAATCAGTCAAAGTTTTAGTCTTAAATTTTGTACGTAAATAAAAAAATCGTTTCTTTTATTAAAATCAGTGTTTATTTTGTAATTGTCTATTTAGATTATTGTAGTCGGTTATTAGTTAATAATTTAATGTCAATTCGGTCGACATTCAGTAGTGGTGTTAATTAAATACAAGAATTGCCTTTCAAGAAGTCGGATTTATCCATTTGGGTATAGTTCACATGTGTCACTTGTTGATTGATTGCTTATTCTCCAGTAAGAATGTTGCAGTATTATTACATTCTATGTACAACTCAACCATTAAAATATAATATGAGGCTATCCCACAACTATCTTACAAATCTTGCGAATAACTGACATAAGTAGGATTGTCGGGGGTCTAGAGTTGGGGTACGATGTTAGGCCGTTTTGTGGCCTTCTGAGTACTCTGACATTAGACCCTCGACCGCTTCTTCACTTTCTTGCCCATGGCGTAGTGTGTGTCCATGTTTGTGTTGAGTAGCGGTGGATAATTTGTCTCTCGCTACTCGACACTCTAATAGAACCGCACTGCGCTTACCATCAGGTGCAGTGTGGTCACTTTGCCGTGCCAGGATAAAAACAAAATTCTATTGGCAAAACTAAAATACACTATAAAAAAATACACTATAAACTAAAATACATTTCTGTGATATTCATCCATGTGGGTGTAGGTGTATGCGTGGTAAATAGATTAACAAGTTTTTTTCTGTTGTGAATGCTTACATTGTTGCGACACATTTGCAGTTATAAGCAGAGGCATAAGTTACAGAAAAAGATTTAATAGTTGACACTTGTGCAAACTTTATTTTCAGCTGTTTATCTGGTCTGGAAAATTACTGTGGTTATAAATTGTGGTAATTGTTTTCATTTCGTGATTTAAAATTGTCATAACATGTATGTAATATCGTAAATCTATCGATGATATAATTTATTAATGCATGATATGTATCTTAATATAAAAGTTTAACCTACACAACGTATTAAGGACAATTACTATGTTGAAATCGTGACAGACGGAAGATCATCATTCTGGAGAAAGTGATTCATGGAGGAGGTCACGACCCTCACCAATGAGGAAAGCGATGCAAGGAGGAGGACTATGTTGAAGAGATATGTAAAAATATCTACACGGGATTGATAACCTGTTCATCTCTTATCTATAAAGTATTAAATACATAATAGTACATTCTTATAGTCGACATAAGTTATCCCCCAAGAAACTTTTATACTTTTATTTATTACCAGTGCTGAAATATGTCAGTGTTAAACTCTCGTGTCTCCTCGAAATATAGTTTATTTTCCGTATAGGAGTAGGTTACACTATTTTTATGTTTTTATTTAAGTGTAACTTATATTGTTTTAATTTTTTCAGTAGAAACTTTGAAAATGTAGATAGACCCGTTTTTTTATATCAATTTATAACTTTTAGTATAAGACGCACGTGAATAATGG
This sequence comes from Laothoe populi, assembly GCA_905220505.1. NCBI lineage: Eukaryota > Metazoa > Arthropoda > Insecta > Lepidoptera > Sphingidae > Laothoe > Laothoe populi. The sequence goes on from HG992148.1 coordinate 16,752,199, forward strand.
TATAATTTTCTTTTTAAGATTTTTACATTATTTGAGAACAGATAGACTGAAATTTCATAGTGCAATTTTTTTACCCGACTGCCAAAGAAGGGTTTTGTTTTATTAATTTGTTTATTAAAAATGACAATTACATTGTTACAAGCTAATACACTTGCTAACAAAACTGCTGACTAATACATACTGCTACAACCACTGCAAAATTTTTATATAGTAATATTTTTTGCAAATTTCTCAGAAGTTTCTTGTAATTCTTATGATTTGGGCAACACGCAGTCTTATCTATGTTGCAGAAAAGAACTATATTGCTTTATCAGTGATTCTACTGAGTGTTTAAATATAACTTCATATTAGAGATAAAGTTGATTACACGTAGATTGCTGCACTTTACGCCAGCTTCATGGTTACTGTTCACGAGCTAGAAAGCAAATCTGTATTGGCGTGTTGCTTTTATCCCATATCTTATCTCGTGTTTATCGTCAAGTACATTATGTGAACGTTGATAAACATCGTTATTTTATTCATATACAATAAAGCTATTACTTCTGAATATTTCTTTATCTACATTTACGGCTAACACAAAATCCTCAACAATGTATTGACTTAGTTATTGGTTAAAGCGGGATGCTTAGCAATAATTTAGCCTATTTAGTTTGGTCTAGCGCATAGCTATAATGGTCATATGAAAACCACCTAGCGTCACGTAGCACTTAAGAATCATATCTAAAATCAGGAAGACCCACTTTTTTCACCTCTTAGGTAGACTAGGCAATACCTTGCACACCTTTTTAGAAATCTTCGCGGGCAGACTGACCACTCACTACAGTTGCATCGGAAGCGGGCGAATTATATTGGAACGCATAGTGTAAGGAAAAAGCGATACATACATTTAAATGTAACTAGGTACAGTCAGCAGCACAAGTCGCTAAACAACCAAGGTGTTCATATAGTACTACACACTCAAAGTGACCAAAATTATCTACACACCAAAAGTTTCTAAATGTTGTGAGCATTCAATCTGTCAATTATAACTGAGCACATACATTGTCAAATATTTAGTAGCAAACTGAAGGCCGTTGTTATGATAAACAATCTGGTATCTAAGCAGATTTCCAGAACAAATTAAGAAACACGAATAATAAATTCTATTGTATATGTATTTAGACTCATAATTGTTTGAAATATTTATACATTACTATAATGCCATGATTTGTCAAATGGATTTATTTTATCAAATACTAGTTAAGTATTGATTCCATTCCTTGTATGACGTCAGTGACGTATCTTTGTTTCGAATTACTTGAATACTATCCAAATTATATGAAATCAAAATAAAATATATCCACTGATATATTTTCCCACGCGTACGATTCATACAAGTGCTCCTTAATCACCAAAGTCCAAAGCCAAATAATTATTTATATTTTAAAGATATAGATATCATAGCTTTCATAAATTCGTTTTGTAATAATATAATGTTAACATAATGTAACTTAAGATGTTTAATTATGTTTTTTTTTGTAAGATCTAAATTACGATTTAAGATTCTTGTAATGTAGCATTAAATTATCCACATTATTAAAAAATTCATGCATGCCTTTGATCGGTATGGTAACATTGTATTTTAAATAATTAGTTTAACAATATGTCAATTGAATTAATATGTAATCATTCTGTTGGTGTGCTAAAAAATAAAAATAAAGTGATTCGGTTTTGCCTTCTCCGTAAGTAATCTTTACCAGCGGACCCACATGGAATGTATCACTAATTAATCTCAGAAATATTCTTTTGAAGTAAAAAAATATTAAAATTATAAAAATTTAAAATCGCTGTCATTTGAAACTCGATGAAACAAAAATTTAATATACATCGCCACTAAGAGACAATCACATAAATATAAGTCGGCAAGAAAATGAGATTGAGAGAGCAATGAAAAATGTAGAAACGAGAAAAAATTATTCCTTTTGAGAGCTTTCGTTGCGTGCGCTGCGTAAACGATTAAAGCTACGTAACAATCATGTATCACGGAATTGTTCCTCTTAAAAAGTTCTAAAAAAAAGCCGCGACAGCATATGTACTTTTCGGTTGGCTCACGGACCTTTTTCATTGTTATCGAATTTGTTCTGAAACAATTGTATTATTTGGGAAGGGGTTTTTATAAACATGGTATTAATCCTTATCCAAATAAATACTTTAAATAATGTGACAAATCACAAGTATTTAATTTTGAACAAAGTTACGTCTCTTACGATATTTGATTTCAATGAATATCTTTGGAGATATAACAGTTTTAAAATATCCCCGCAGCAAAATTAATATTGTTGTTTGTATGATTGTTTGTTACCTTTTCATGCCTAAACGGGTGAACGATTTTTTATGAAATTCAGCAGAGGGATAGATTATATCCTGGGGAAGGACATAGGTTATCTTTTTAACCAACTTCAAAAAAGAAGGAGATTCTCAATTCGTCGGAATCTTTTTTTTATATATGTTCCCCGATTACTCGAAGACGCCTGGACCGATTCGAGAAATATTTTTTTTGTTTAAAAAGGAATACTTCCCAGGTCCCACTGGCACCAAGTCAGAATCTGATGATGGGATCTCAGAAAAATCGAGGGCAACCCTCAAATTCTATAGGGACGCATAATTTATTTTTCATTGAAGTCGGTGTACTTTTCATAAATTAAAAACTTTTACTTATGTCTCAAAAAAATATCTTGAAGGGGGTGAAATAGGGGCTGAAAGTTTGTATGGGCAAACCGTAATACCTCAATTTAGGGATCTGGAAAATAAAATTTAGGCTTTTAGTAAGAAATTAAGAAATACCTACGTGTTTCAACGTTTTTACCAAATCATCCCTTATTATACAAGGTGTCCCAAAAGAAAGTTTATATATTGTGAAGCAATAAAAAAAAAAGTATTCCATCTATAGAAAATATGTTTTTTATTTATTAAAATATATAATTTGGGAATTTATGCCTTAAAAATAACATCGTCCAAATGTAAACCCTCGCGGACACGACACTCATTTATTCGAACGCTGAAATTCCTTATGACGGCTCGGCAAGTAGATTCCGTGATGGCTGCCATTTCGCGACGGATATTTACTTTTAAATGCGCCAGAGAACTCGGCTTATTGATGTAAACTTTAGATTTGAGATAGCCCCACAGGAAAAAGTCCATAGGGGTTAAATCAGGACTGCGTGGAGGCCAATTTATGTCACCTCTCCTGGAGATTAATTTGCCCGGGAAAATTTTACGAACTCGTGACAGAGACGTGTTAGATGTGTGTGATGTTGCTCCATCCTGCTGGCACCATGTTCTTCGGTTATAGCCAGCAAATTCTAGCAATTTAGGCACCAAAAAAATATCTAACATCTCCACATAACGCTCAGAATTCATTGTAACGGCGCGTCCTGTTTTATCTTCAAAAAAGTAAGGCCCGATAATTCCTCGCGCCAAAATCGTAGCCCATACGGTCACTTTAGGCGAATGTAGGGGTCTCTGATGCTTGTGTTTTGGATTCTTTGCACCCCACTAGCGAGAGTTCTGCTTGTTCACGTGCCCGTTAAGATGAAAATGAGCTTCATCCGAAAACAAGACGTTAGTAAACGTCGAAAAGCGCTCAATTGCCTGATTTACAAAGTTAAGCCTCTGAATGGCATCCTGCGGCTTTATCTCTTGAACCAATTGAATTTTATAGGGGTGTAGCTTCAGGTCCTTGTGCAAAATACGATGTAATGACGATCTAGGCACGCTTAAACAACTTGCGCGCTTCCGAATTGAAAGACTCGGATCGTCACAAACAGACTGGTTAACACTCTCCACGTTTTCTGCCGTTCTTGATCTTGATCTTGGTCGCCCCGTTATGGGTTTTTCTAATGTTGAACCGGTCTCTTCAAACTTCTTAACCCATTTACGAATGAGAGGTATGCTTGGCGCGTCATTTACGTGACGAAAACCTCGAATACTGCAAAATGTTCTACGCGCTGCAGTCGCCGAATTGCCGCTTTTGTAAAACTCTCGCACGCACAACGCGCGGTCCGCTCCCGAGAAACGCTCCATAGTGACTAAATTCCCAAGAGCCGGGCTACCCATTGACATACCCCCCGCGCCCCTCGGATGCGTTGCGTTTACGCAAGAAGATAAACAAATATAAACTTACTTTTGGGACACCTTGCATATTAACTTATAAGGTATTCTTCAAATGAAATTTAAAGCTTCAGGCACAACACCTGAAAGTCAGGACGATCGCTATAGGTGCCTCAGTGCAGAAGACAACTCCTTGGATTGTATACTTCTGCTCCCGAAAATAACCTTCACGTGGGCGGAGCCGCGAGCAACAGCTAGTATTGTATAAAAACGTTTATTTTATAACTAATTTCCTTGAAACAAAATAAATTTGGTTAATTTCTGATGTTGAGTAGTAGAGCTTATCGCCGGATCTACCTTTTTTATTTATTATTATTACTAGCCCTGTATTAAACATTGTCCTACTGCCAGCAGTGGTTTAGGGGTTAGGCCTTAGTTCAGCACGCTGGCCTCATGCGGGATCTACCTTAGCCTCAAGTTATTACAGTAGATTTATTGTCATTTTTGGAAGTGATTTTACAATAACACTGTATGCGTCCTGACATTTCTACAAGCGGGAACTTACTCCTTTAAAAAAGAAAAATAGAAATTGTATAAAAATCATGTGGTAAACAACACAAAGAATGTGAAATAATACAATAGTACAATTCATCCATCAAGTGCCTATTTTGCACCCTCTGATCGATTGATCTATGACTGTTAGAAGCATGATAACTCCGTCCCTGTTTGGGGACAAAAATGGGACAAACTAATGGCCAATTTTGTTATTAAAAATAGACTCTCCCATATTCAGAATTGAAATTAATTAATTATGTCATTTACCTTACATACTATTAACAGTTGCACTGTAAATCAATTTAAGGCTGACTTGTTGGGGAATGTTGCTACAAATAATTAAAATTCATTCGACACCGAAAGATGCATTGTGGCGTGATTACTTCGGTAGCATGAAGCAAAAATTAATACTTTTTAAATAAAAATAAACAAAAAACTTCAAAAAACCCAGACACAACTAAAAAGCAAAAAAAAATGGTTACATTTAAATCAATTACTGACAAACAATTTAAATCAATTATTTTTGGAGTCGGCGCCAGTATTGTTTTCTTTACTTTTAGAATCATAAAAACCAAGTATGGATCTATTTTATATTTTTTGTATGCCTGATTATTCTGTTTTTTTTTTCATGTTTTGGCTGAATGAGTTCTGAGGTAACAAACATAAAAAAATACACGTCGAATTGAGAACCTCCTCCTTTTTTGAAGTCGGTTAAAAAACACTATATTATTATATATAAGATATACATTATACAAGTTTAGTCAGAAAGGGTTTACTAAGCCGCGACCATAAAGTTTCGGTGACAAGGATTACAATCGTGAATATCACATCTCTTAAAGGCAATATTTTTATTTTCATACAAAGAGCAAATATTATTTATTTTTATTTTAAATACGCACAACCCTGTACGTATAGGTTAGAGAATTAAGTCAATTCCTACTGTGAAGATTTGTTTACAAATATTTGAAAATCGAGTGTGTAGATCATTTTGACGCAATGGATGCTCACGATAATTTGACTACTTTTGTTGTGTAGATGTTATTGATTTTCTTGGGTGTATAGAATTATTTGAACACATGATGTGCGTATATATATCTGCTGCTGACTGTACATGATATTTAACGCAAAACTAACATTTAGCAATCCAATTTACTGAATCAATAAAATACTAAAATTTTAATTGAGGTTGTTTTTGATGGATTTTCATACAATTTATTTATTAATAGGATTGTTATGTGTACCTATATTAAATTATTTAAAACAGCCCAACAACATATGCTTTGAAATTTGATATTTTTAACTAAAAATATTCAATTTTTCAAAAAGTTACCTATATTGAAAAAAGCTTTTACAGATTTTATGATCACATTTTTTTTGTTTTGGGTATAAATTTTACATACATATACACTCACGCCTGTAATCCCCGAAGGGGTAGGCAGAGGTGTAACCAGTACACCCACTTTTCGCCGAATTTCGGTCCCATAATGTGATAGGGGGCGAGCCTATCGCCACACCGGGCACCATTCCAGACTCCGGGTTAATACTGAGTATTTCTAGGTAGATAAACCCAATATCACTTTACCCGACCCGGGGATCGAACCCGAGACCTCAGCACAGCAATCGTAACGCATGCGCAATTACAACTGCGCCACCGAGGCAGTCATATATAGGTATAAATTTTAAATATCAAAAACAATACTACATATTATAATTATATGCTTTATTTTCTAAAGTGTAGTCAACGTTCAACGGTGAAGGTGCAACCAAAGTACACCGCCGGTTATTTCGGATCCGGTCGGTTTTTACCGAGGGGGACCTGATTAATCGCCGGCTGGGGCGACAGATGTTCGACTCTTCTGGACCGGCTGAATGGCTCGTGGCTCCTATTGTGGAATGCTCTGTACATGACAGAGCGGCTGTTCAAAAGTTACACGTAGGGATGGGGCGTGTTTCCGCGATCACAATTTGGCACTAAGATTTCCAATCAAAGCATTTTTTAGCCAACGTAGTTAAGAAAGACTTTCACGAGTACTGGCTGAAAGAATACCTGGGATGATCTTTTTGATTTATTTATTATTGTAATTAATTTGTTGAAATTGTTATACGACGCCCCTAAGCAAGACATTGTCTATATTTACACGTTGTAAAACATGATGTTCATTGAATTATGAGATTCAATGTTTTGTTCGACATTTAGCCGCTTTGCGCCCTTCTGAGTACTCTGACACTAGACCATCGACCGCTTCTTCACCTTGCCCCATGCCGTAGTGTGAAGAAGGCCGGCATGATTGTGTTGAGTAGCGAGGGATACATTGTCTCTCGCTACTTGATGCTCTAAATGGATGGCACTGCGTTACCACCAAACAGTGGGGTCACTTTGCCGTGCCAGGATAAAAAAGGTATTTTAATAATCACTCCTTAGTGCAGAGTATTTTAGATACACTAACCACCTATGTACCTTTTTTTCAAGTTTTCCAACAAGTATGGCATTTGGCTAACAATCCTCCACAACTAACAATGCGAACACCCCATTCAAATAAGCTCTTCATCTCGACAATATGTTCACGGATGCTTCTTGTTACAGACGTTGGATTTCGACCGCGATGGCCTGACCAAGTTAAAGAAAGCTATTAAAGCGATACACAACTCGGGAAATGGTAAGTGTACCAGCACCTTAATGTACTTCACATATAAATAATGATGAGCAAACATTATTTTTGCATTAGGCGATGGTTTCTTTATGGTATGTGGAACAATTTATTTTTTATTCCCATCCCCGGCGTCGCGTCGCGTCGTTCAGACGACACGGACGGAGTTGCGGCCAGTTACTATAAATACGTATAGAGGAAGTACCTACGTGATATGAATAGATTATACTGACTGAAATATCCGATACATATTTAGATGAGAATTCCGAGTGTGTTTATTTCGAAACGGGAAATAAATGGTCGGAGTTTAAAACGTTCTACGCTCATAATTTTTGTTTTAAATTCTTTTACGAAGCGATGTTTAAAACAGGGCACGTTTGTGCTCTCAAAAGTTCTTATAATGTATTTTTGTCACTGAATATTTAACACTGTTATGCCCAGAATGCGGCACGAACACTTACTGTAGCTATATCACAATGTTGTTCGAAGACGAACATAGCATTACCTCAATTGTATAGGTAAATGGATAGTTAAAATCCGCAATGCGTTCGTTAGCAACTGCTTGCCTGTAAACACATAGAACACAAAACCGGCTTCCTAGGACGAAAGGCCGTTCAACTCGTTGAACTAGAATGACCCAAATATTGCAACAAATACCGCCCAACAGACAACAGACGCGTTAAACGTTATTTGAAAACACTTTCAGTTACACAAGCCATGGCCGTCTATGTTATCGAATTAACATTAACATCATTACGTGACTGTATTAAAAATTGTTTTACCCTGTGACATACATAATGCTTATTACTTCTGACTCATTCACAAATTATTGCTATTGTCAATCTGTATACTTGCTGTATACATTAAGAGACGATTAAAGTTTTTCATTTTAGACTAAAATATAATTATTATATTGTAGAATACTAGTGACCATGACAGACGTGACAAGTCGCTCCCGTGAGTGATGATTTACCATCGCCTTGTGCATATCAAATCCTGATTGTTTGCAAATGATTTGCTATTCAAATCATTTTTTTTTATCACTCGCTGATAATTTTTGGATGCAATAACTTCTAGCATTTTAGTGCCTCTATAGGCAGACAAGCAGACGGGCCACCTGATGGTAAGTAGTCACCGCCGCCCATAGACTTCTGCAATGCCAGGCCACACCATAATTTAAGGTTATGTTGAACCCAAATTCTTTCCGTCATACATTTACAAATAGATGAAAATAAAGCACGGTTAAGCGCAATTTTCCACTTTACTTCCACTAGGAACCAACCAACCTACATCAATTTGCATGTCCACAGTATTTAAGAATATGTTTTCTTCGAACAAATTCCTTGTGCATTGAAATATGAGCTGCCCAACGATGTCGATCGATTGCGAATCAATTTCCCTTCATATGTGACTTGTCAAGGAAAGTAGGTCGAACGTCTGGTCTCGCTCGCCAACAGTTAAACCAATATGTATTAGATTATTGTTTTAGAGAGCTATGTCCGAATGGCTGGCACCTGCTCTCGCCTAATGTTGTCGATAAAAATTGTGATTTATTTTTAACCACCACTTCGTGACCGTATTGTTGGACATTCTTACTTCTTTTGCATCGTTTTGATGAGCTTCAGTCTCGTTTAAAAGTATTTTATAGTATTTACAGTTACTGATATAAAAAAAATTATGTTCCATTAATAATTATAGTTACTTTCTAGAATTAAATAAACAAGGATTAGGTAATTTTTTATTGCATAACAAAATGTCGACAATGCGTTTTTATAATTACTTTTAATACTATTAGTCACAGAATGTATTGTGTGACTAATAGGAAAATACGATCATTGTTGTTTTGTTAATTTTCATTTGTGATTATTGATTACCTAGTCTTACAGTCTTATAAACAGCAATAAATAAATAACAGCCGACACGCACACATTGCCCCGAACCCACACTAAGATAAGAGTCTTGTCTTGTGGGTATCAGGGATTACAAGAGACTTTCAGTCTCACAACACGCAGACCCTGGACACAAATATCTGTCTGTCACACAAACATTTGTCCAGGTGTGGGAATCCAACCCACGGCCTCTCATTTCACAGCCGGCTACTCGCCAACTACGCCACGGAGGCTGTTAAAATATGCTATTTTATCGCGCGTTTGGCTTTGTTTATTATATGTTAGGGTCGAACTGGCCTGCGCTGGGGACTGGTCGTGCAAGTTGAACGCGCGCACAGTCCGCAGCCGGCAAGGTCGTGCGCGCACCGAGCACGCGCACGCGCCCGCTAAAACAACCAATCAGATTCAACAACATTCTTATACTATGATGCAGTGCGCGAAAAATAACCCCTTTTGTTTATTTACAGATATATTACTTATATAAAAACAATTATTTTACATCTAATGTTTATCACGTAAATTAACAACATTTCTTAAAGTACACATACACATACACTCACGCCTATAATCTCCGAATTTCGGTCCCATGATGTGATTGGGGTCGAGCCTATCGCCATATCGGGCACAGATTCCAGACTCCGGACTTATACTGAAAAATTCTAAATAGAAAAACCTAATATCACTTTACCTGACCCGGGGATCGAACCCGAGACCTCACTCAGCACAGCAGTCGTAACGCATGTGCAATTACAACTGCGCCACCGAGGCAGTCATGTTTTTCTTCAAGTTGACCGAGATAATCTAATGTTTGATTTAATTTTTCCACTTCACTTCCACTTCCCGGCGACCTAAAATCTTACATTGGAGTATGACACAAGTCATAGAACAAATTTGAATTTACAAAATAATTTCAAATACTGTAAGACATGAATATAAATAAAAACTACTAAATAGCAGTTTATCTATAATGAAATGTATAAATAGATATAAGATAATAACGATATATTATTTAAACATTTTATAATACAACATCTTCTCGGGGTAGAGGGGGGAGTCTTGCTCGTATACTACCGGTTTTTAGTATTGCTTGGCTTAATATTTTGTAAATATGAGAAGTGACAACACTATGGTTCTTGTTTTTTATTTTTTATAGCAAGCACCTAGTACTGGTGATCTTGACATGTCACAAACATTACAACATAATCTTGTCGACTCTTATTATAAATAGGCTATTTGACAACATTGAAAATACACTGCAAATTGTGGTCATCCTGTTAGACAATAGCTTAAAAAACCATATTTCACTTAATTTTAAACAAAATAATGTATATTTTTTGCAAATCAAATTACAAAAAAGTCAAAACAGACCCCACAAATAAAGTTTTAAAGGCGACCAGCTCCTTAATAAGTAAGTACTCGGAGACATTACACCTCGACGTAACCTTACTCGTTCCTTCGTGTGCAAAACCCCCTAAACTGTATGGACTACCAAAAATACACAAAGAAAATGCTCCGCTACGTCCCATAGTGAGTCAAATCGACACACCAACCTACAGATTGGCTCAGCACGTAGCAAAAGTGCTTTCACCACTTAGAGGAAACACTAGAGCATCTGTGAAGGATTCATACCAATTTGTCAGTGACATTAAACATATACAATTAGCTGACAATGAAACCATGGTCAGTTTTGATATATCCTCACTTTTTACAAGCTTACCAGTACAGGACTGCATCAAGATTGTCTCTAAGAAGTTACAAGAGAAAAACATGCCCTTAGCATATGCAGAATTACTTGAACATTGCCTCACATCTGGCTACATGTTGTGGAATAATCAATTCTATGTACAAGTGGATGGAGTAGCTATGGGCTCACCCGTGTCTCCAGTAGTTGCTGACATCTTCATGGAGGACTTCGAGGAGACAGCCCTAAGCACTGCCCCCTTTCCACCACAATTTTACAAACGGTACGTAGATGACACTTTCACAATTTTACCATCAGACAAAGTGACTGCATTTTTAGAACATCTTAACTCCATTAACAATAAAATTAAATTTACTATGGAGTTAGAACACAATAATTCTCTTGCCTTTTTAGATGTTTTAGTTATCCGTAATCCTGACCAGACTTTAAGCCATACTGTGTATAGAAAAAAGACCCATACAGATAAATACCTGAATGGTGAATCTCACCACCATCCTAAACAGTTAGCTACCGTGGGTAAATCTTTGTTTCAGAGAGCACAAGGAATCTGTGATGAGAAACATCTGGCCGCTGAGCTGCAACACGTCAAGCAGGTACTGCAAGACAACAAGCTCCAAGTTCCCCGCCGCCATCACAGAAACCGAGTGAAACCAGCCACAGTCGAACGTGTCCCAGTTACATTACCATATATTAGAGGTGTCACAGACAAGATTGGCTATGTACTGAAGCGTGCTTCGATCAAAACTTATTTTAAGCCGCCCAAGAAGATTAGTCAATTCTTACCATCTGTCAAGTGTCATATACCTCTGCAAGAACCGGGCGTATATAAAATAGATTGTGACTGTGGGCTCTCATACATCGGTCAAACAAAAAGAAACATAGGGACCCGCGTAAAAGAACACATAGCTGACGTCAAACACCGACGCTCCACAAAGTCTGCAGTTGCTGAACATTCTGAAGAAGGTTCCAATCATTATCTTCGATTTGACAAACCACATATCCTTGCCAAAGAACACCGATTCCTACCTAGGATGATACGCGAGGCTATTGAGATTAAAAAACATCCAAATTTCAATAGAGAAGATGGTTGGAAGCTAGCACCAGCTTGGGATCCAATTATACATTTAATGAAATCGGAACCCAAAAGACCAGCTGCCAGACCTCAGGACACTGTGAGCTCCTTCTGCGTAGATCGGACTACAATAAATAAAAAATAACTATATGGAGGGTAGAAACATTGCACTATACTTGCGTGACGACATACAACTCAGTCCGCCCCGTGACCATGAAGGCTGTAAAGCTTTCGAAACGTCGGGATAAAAAGTTAATAAACCGCGATAGAATCCGTAAAAATTAGTTTTATTTCAATGTATAACATTCGCGTAAACATAAGAAACCATTAAATCAAATGAAATTAAATACACCATTTTTTTTTATTTTATCTGTGATGTGAACACTCTGTTATTGTTTGCAACTCTGGTGACGTCACACGCAAGTAAACATAGTTTCTTCGAGTGATTTTAGTTCGTGTCTTATGTTTTCTGGGTGATAAATTCTATTGTTGATCTATTTTTGAAGCAGTTTTATGATAATTGTTGATAAAACAATTATCATAAAACTTAGCTTTGCTTTAAATATTCTAAGTTTGCTTATCATTATAAGCTTGTTTACTTGCATGTGACGTGTCATATGATCAGCGCCATTACAGAAATAGCGTTTTTGCCGCGGTTTTGGAGATTTAAACTTTAACATTGATTTTTATTAAAAATACAGTAGATTTCCTGGTAATATCATGTGCTTATTATATAATAAATAATAGTTTTAAATCATTTTCGAAAATTAGTCAAATAACCTATTGTCTCTTTAATTTAAAAATAAAACTAATTTCTACTAATGTTAGTGTCAATTATTTATATTTTCATTTGTACCGTACCTATTAGCATTTTTATTTAGTTTAAAGCACGGTTAATAAACTACTTAAAAAATGTGGAAAAAATTAAAAGACTGTGTAAGGTGCATTGTCTCACTTAATATTCAAAAAGCGTCCATAGGATTGAACTAGGCAAATGTGGGCCGAGTCACGGATCTGTGAAACTTTCATCACTTTGCCGCTTCTATTTTTATGTACATTACCGTAGAAAAATCTGTGATTCGCATGCTTATCCCCTTAATATTTTATGTTACAAATATTATATATAATGAAACCTACAAGGCAATTTGCATTAATACTAAACATGTGATATACGGTGTAAGGATTTTGTTAAAATTTAATTAATATTTTACATTTTGAGACATTTGTTCCAGCGTTATATGTGTTATTAATTGATATAAATAAATATACCGGACGAAGTAACATCAAAATTATTATTTTGGTTTATGCTATAGGTAATATCGGTATAATGTGCTTTATTATACAATAGATGTTATGTCATTAAACATACATATAAGTTACTAGCTATTGCTCGCGGCTCCGCCCGCGTGGAGTTCATGTTTGGGAGAAAAGTATACAATACAAAATACCAATTCATGAGTTTAACTTAAATGACGGATTTTCATACAAACTTTCATCCCTTATTTTACCCCCTTAGGGGTGGTATTTCCAAAAACCCTTCCTTAGTGGATGCCTACGTCATAAAAGGTACCTACTGTCAAAATTTCAAGTCTCTAACCCCAGCCGTTTTGGCTGTGCGTTGATCTATCAGTCAGTCAGTTTCTTCTTTTATATATAAGTTATATTTATCCGCTATAAAATAATGTAGGTACGGTAAAACTAATCAACCGAGTTAATGTAGGTAGTTCCCGAAAAATGCTCGGCAAGGGAAAATTCATAAGAAAATGAGTTCTTGTAAAGTACCTACTGCAACTTCTACATACAATAAAACTTTGTATTGGAACATTAGACATACTGTAACTGCTATAATATACTGTTTTATTGCTTCTGTCGAGTACTTTGCTAAGGGTTTCTTATTCGTATTGAATTGTAAAAGTTGCGTAACCATACATATACCACTATACATTTGTATGTACATCGTTAAATTTTCGTCAGTCATTATAAGTTACTTGCTGGCTGCTTACGAAGTGCGAACTATCGGACGCTAACTATAATATTCTCGAAGAACGGCTGACAAAGCAATTTACTCTGATTGGCTGTTGACCTTGTTTATGGCTGTTATCCAAAAGGGGTCAAGCATAAACATTTTACTAACAACCTGACAAATGATGCTATATGAATAATTGTCTACTTTTACCAACAATTCGTCAATAGTGCATAATGCTTTAGAAAAGATTTACCTCCCACGGCAAGTCGAAAACTTGAAGATCATTAAACGAAAATTCTATCTATACGTCGTTTGCGCTTTTTACACGTCCGTTGGCCACTGTACATGAAGACTAGAAATAACTTAGTTTATCAAATACCAGCAATCATTAAGCCGCGGGTCGATATTATCTGGGCGTATCTCTAATATTTATTAGTAGCATAATGTTAAGTAGTCACGCTAAATGTAACCTTCACTTTATACATTGTTTACTTTATTTCCAGCCCACGTGGATAACGAGATGTATTTATCCAGAGCTCTCGAGCGGTTAGGTAGCAACGCTCTCAACAAAGAGCCAGACATCGAAGCAGCACTCTTGAAGTTTGCCGTTGTCACAAAGGAATTATCGGCGCTTATGAAGACACTGGTGAGATATGATAACATTATATCAAATTGATTTATTAAATAGAAGACTATGACTATAAACTAATCGTCATGACCGATGCTATTGATCATGAAAGATAACTATGTCATTTGTCGTGGAAGATCGTATATAACGATAATAAGTCAGATGACTTATCTGACAAGACAGGTAGTTAAGCTATTTCTTTTCATCTTCAATATTCAATATATTGTGGTTCAGACTGCCTTGGTGGCGCAGTTGTAATTGCGCATGCGTTACAACCGCTGTGCTGAGGTCTCGGGTTCGATCCCCGGGTCGGGTAAAGTGATATTGGGTTTTTCTATCTAGAAATTCTCAGTATTAGCCCGGAGTCTGGAACCTGTGCCCGGTATGGCGATAGGCTCGCCCCCTATCACATTATGGGACCGAAATTCGGCGAAAAGTGGGTGTACTGGTTACACCTCTGCCTACCCCTTCGGGGATTATAGGCGTGAGTGTATATGTATATATGTATGTGTGGTTCTATACAATGCCATTTCCTTTTTCTTATCAAAGTAAATGTTATGAATTACAGCATCCTATACTTTTATACACATTCTTTACATAATTAGACTGAAAATATTTATCTGACTTTAGTATTGATAGCAAAATTTAAAAATATGTTAGCTAACGCTGAAATATTTATATAAAATAGTTTATTAGGTTAATAAATAGAAGCCATATTTATGTAGAAATGTATTAATCATGTCTTCCATCTTCTCGTATATCCAGTTCATATAATATGTCATACTTTGTCAATTGTCCCTGACCTACATGGCGGAGCCTTACGACCAGTTGTAATTATCGGTCCTAATCGAGTTTCTGAACGAAATAACCTAGGTGTTAATATCGTCTTTTATGGTCGTCTTAGTAACTTGGTACTTTTCTTTCTCTTAATACTTTTTAATAACATCTTAAATAGGTATTATGACTACTTGCGATAATTTTTACTACAGTTTGAAATTAATGTTTCGTTCCAGTGAAATGTTCTTGAATTTTAATAACCGATTATAATCGTTTCGATTTCTTCAAATTCCCCGTATTAAATTGTCGCCTGTGTTCACGTTTCTTCTATGTTTAATATTTATAAATAGTCGAAACCATTTCTATGCAGTTTCACTCGCCACTCATAAATGTTCAACTTTACATATATTTTCACGAAACGCTAAATAACTCGGTCACCGGTTCGCACTCAAACCTGTTGTAATTTGCTTACCTAGTTTCTTAAACAAAAAACATAGTTTATTATACGTGCAGTTAGTTGTTTTTTACCATAAATATTTATTCATGCCTTAATATTTATATGGGTCTATAAGTAAAACTATAAAACATTTTATATTATCATTATTAATCATGAAGTCAATAATAAATACATTTTACGATTTTATGGGTTCTTGATGGCTAAAATACTTGTTAAGGCAGTTTACATTTCTTTTTATTGTGATTTGTTTCAATTCGTTTTTTTTATATAATTCATGTATTCTATCTTCAAAAATACCCACAATGGCTCTAATATGTGATACAGGATTTGAAACAGACCTCGATTGTTCGGCGCCTTTTCTGCGCGTTTGTAGTTTTGTTGTGTCCACTACATATCTCTTAAAGCCACTGCTTTTTTTAAAAGTGTTTCAAAATGCAATATAACTCTGTCTGTATATATAAAAGAAGAAACTGACTGACTGACTGACTGACTGACTGATCGATCAACGCACAGCCTAAACGGCTGGGGTTAGAGACTTGAAATTTTGACAGTAGGTACCTTTTATCACGTAGACACCCACTAAGGAAGGGTTTTTGGAAATACCACCCCTAAGGGGGTAAAATAGGGGATGAAAGTTTGTATGAAAATCCGTCATTTTTGAAGTTAAATTCATGAAAATTAGTATTTGGCATTTTAGTTAAAAATAAAAATTATGTGTTTCAGGATTTTTGGAAATTCCGCCCCTAAGGGGGTAAAATAGGGAATGAAAGTTTGTATGAAAATCCGTCATTTTTAAGTTATACGCATGAATATTGGTATTTTGTATTGTATACTTTTTCTCCCAAACATGACCTCCACGCGGGCGGAGCCGCGAGCACCAGCTAGTATCCAATAAAACATGTCGTGGAATCAAGAAGCGTGTCAATCTACGTCGATCTCACCCCGCAAAACTACTTTTAGTAATCAAAATCCGTTGTTTGTTGACACAGAAGCGGAAATTGTGCTATCGGAGGGAATCTACAGCGGCATCTTTCACCGTATCTTTCATTCAAGGAACGATCGGGTGAATATTGTTGCCAAGTCGTAAAGTAATCTCTCTGTCGATCTATCTGTATATTATGTTAAAAACAACGTCTTGATTGAAATATCATCACCCAGCCCAACCCGTTTGAATTATGAAATTTTGAGATGGTATTGCTTGTATTTTGTAGCCATTGTTTAAGAAGATATTTTATATACATATATTGAGCAAAAACCTGAATACTGATATTAGTGTTCTTAATTCAAATGATTGAAACACATATTCAGACATTTTTCAAAATCAGTACTCAACCTGCTATGAAGGTAGAATTTGAAACTAATTGAAACAAGGAGGAAAGGTAGGCTAGTTATTATCTTAAAAGATTTAAAGGCGGATGTAGTCCGAGAGAAAGCTAATTTCCAATAATCTTGTTATTTATTTTACATTAGATTAATTTAAAAACATATTTGATTACCGCCATGATACACGGTGTATGTTTATGTGTACTATTTGGCCAACTGTTTGCCCAGATTAAAAAAGACATCGACTCATAAAATTGATTATAGATCATTACACACTCATTATAGATTATTACATTACTTATTCAGCTGTTATAGAAAACACAAAATATATTACTGGCAAACAATATGCTGTATTTTACCCATTTACAAAAGGGGAATATTTTTTAGAATGCCTCACTCAGACATTAAGGTCCGTCCACCTTTACATGTATGTGTTTTATTTCATCCGGAAAACTTGCAGCTAGCATACAAAAAACATTAAATAAATATAAATCCAAGAAGACCCTTTACAAGTTTTCACAATATGAAGTGTAAATAAATAAATAATTATTTCAGAGAAATTTGCACCATCTGCCAATACGCTCACCAAATAAAAATTATAAATCCGCATGAAATAAAACGGTCCGGTCATGCCTCCGATTCAATCGAGCCTTAATTTATCGACTTGTTGTCATGCAAACAAGACTGTCAGATGTGATTTTTGATTCTTCCATTTGTGTTGTAAGTCTTACTCGTAATTTTGACTACAGAAATAATTTACATACCGTCACGCAGCAAATGTAAGGGGGATATTTTTTACCGGAATAAACTTGAATGCGATATAATAAGGCCGGAGAGCATATCAATTACGTCTTATATTCATACCCACTGGGATTGGGAAAACACACAATATGCAAACAACTAGACCGAATCCTCTTTGTTACAGGACATGGAAGATGCTCTTCTATTATCGCGCTAATTGGTTCGCCAGAATCTGTTAATTTTGTACCAAAGTGTATCACAGACCACTACTTACTACATGGTATTGTTAGTCATGGTATCGTTGTAAAGCAATGAAACCACGCTGAAAACAGATTTTAGTGCGAATAGGCCAGCTGGACCAAGATACTTTTGCAGGCTGGCATGATTGTTTTTTTTATCCTGGCACGGCAAAGTGACCGCACTGCACCTGATGGTAAGCGCAGTGCCGTCCAATTAGAGTATCGAGTAGCGAGAGGCGATCTATCCCCCGCTACTCAACACAATCATGCCAGCCTGCTTCTTCACACAACACACTACTTCACACACTTGCGTGTGCCACTATGGCGAGTTTTACACCCTGTGTACGGTGGTCGCTATCCGGACGGATATGAATATTCTCCCACCAGCATGTGTTGAGTAGCGAGGGATATATTGTCTCTAGCTTCTTGATACTCTAACTGGAGGGCACTGCACTTGTGGTCACTGCGGTGCCAGGATAAAAAAAAATACTAACATAGACTACTCATAGAAAGTAGTATAGGCTGTGCCGATCGCTCGCCTCATTACTGGTCTTTTTTTAATTAAAATCTTTAGTAACTGTATTCGTAATCGTGTTTGATTAAGTGTTAATTAATTTGCATTTTATGATGTTTTTTATTTTATTTATTATCGGCTTTGATTATACAGAAAAAGAAGGCCGTTCGGATGTATTGTGTTTCATGTCACATGTTTTGTAGGACGATGTAAAGTCGATTGCAACAGCCGTATCGATTACAGTTATTCGACAAACTGTATCTGCAATTGACACGCGTGTCCGTACTCAAACCCTTTGTATGAACCTAGTGGGCGGTATAATATATCCATACTAATACTATAAATGCGAAAGTAACTCTGTTTGTTTGTTTGTTTGTTACCTCTTCACGACTAAACGGCTGAACGGATTGTAATGAAATTTGGTAAGGGAATAGATTATAATCTGGAGAAGGACATAGGCTATCTTTTTTCTCAAAAAACAACCTTGAAAGGGGTCAAATAGGAGTTCAAAATTTGTATGGGAAATCCATAATTCCTCGACTTAGGGATCTGTAAATTCATATTTAGGCTTTTGGTAGGAAATAAAGAAATACGTGTTTCAACATTTTTGAAAAATCATCCCTTAAAGGGGCATAGTGAGGTTAAACTTATGGGGTATTCTTTAGATGCAATCTCAAGATTCAGGCACAACAACTGAGAGGCTGGACAATCGCTACAGGTGCCTCAGTGCAGAAGACAACACCTTGGATTGTATACTTCTGCTCCCGAATATAACCTCCACGCAGGCGGAGCCGCGAGCAACAGCTAGTATCCAAATACGTATATAATTTCATAACAAAATGTAATTGAAAAGAGATTTGACTTGAGAATTATCACACCACTAATGTCAGTTTAATTGCTTGTATACAAAAACTTTTCATACATATACACTCACGTCTGTAATGCCCGAAGGGGTAGTCAGAGGTGTAACTAGTACAGCAACATTTCGCCGAATTTATTACGGTCCTATAATGTGATAGGGGGCGAGCTTATCGCCATACCGGACACAATACCAGACTCCGGGCTGTTACTGAGTATTATAAATAGAAAAACCCAATATGAGTTTCATCAATTATTTTCAGTTTATGATTAAAGAAAAATGCAATTAAAATAAAATACAAATTTAAAAAAAATCCTAAACATAGTATTTATTCGAGGTGTCTAGATATGAATCCAAACTGTTTAGCTGATATTCAGACTGCAGCAAATTCAACTGTTATGCAGTACATTTCAGTCGTACAATTACATCAGGACACATACATTAGCAGTTTTATGCATCGTCCTCCTTAGTAAGCGAAGGCATTAAAACAAGTTCTCACGGAGGCCATTAGCTAACGATTGACGTAGATTCAGCCGGTGCGTGGGCGCAGACGCAGATTTGCTTGTAAATGGGTCACGGTGATGAGACGACCTGGCGAATGTTGCCAGGCCGCGAGTAATGTATGATGATTTGGTCGGAACTCTACTCTTCTGCTATAAGTAGTAATATATAATATGTAGTATAATTATATCATGCTGCCTGTCTTGGTTGCGAGGTTTTAATACCTACGTTCCGACTGCTGTGCTAAGGTCTGGGGTCCGATCCCCGGGTCGGGTAAACTGAAATTGGGTTTTTCTATTTAGAATATTCAGTATCAGTATGCCTACTCTTGAAATCAATTTCAATCCCGAACTCGATACAGTTTCAATTCCAATTTAGAAGATATTGGAACTCTTAACTCACTCAACTAAATAAAATAGAATCTTTATGAACTAGCGATCGTAAATACTCTATTTCATTTAGTTACTAAAATTACGCCGTATTCAGTGAAATCGTACGCTGGTGTTGCGTTCAAGAGTGCCAATTATACAGTTTTCGAACCCAATCTCAATTCTAAATTGGAATCGAGTGTCAAGAGTAACCCCCCTGTCCGGAGTCTGGAATAGAGCCCGGTATGGCGATAGGCTCGTCCCCTATCACATTATGGGACCATAATAAATTCGGCGAACAGTGGGTGTACTGGTTACACCTCTGCGTATCTCTTCGGGGATTACATTACTGGTATTAGTATTATTTTTATAGCCCCATTATCTTATCGAAAAAATGTGGCTCTACCACTACCAAAAATGTAACTAATGTTGATTAGTGTTTGTGCGTTGACATGTATTTTTTTAATAAGAAGACATCTTTTTCAATATTACCATTTAGCAAATATCTCTGTAATAACATTGTATAGCAGTCGCCTGCCGCGGCCATATGAAACAAATTCCTACGTGTATTATACTTTAACTTTCGTGTAAATTAGTAGGCACTAGGTACATAATGAATTAATGACAAACGAATATAACATTTTTACTTTCTAATGACAAATTTAAAAATCATGTATTAAGTCTTATTCAAACTTATGTTTATTTTGCAAAACTTAGTAGTAGTTAAAGCTACTGAATGTGAATTCTAACACTAACACATAATCATATTTTACCTCGCACTCTTTGAGATAGTTAACTAATAGGAAAAAAACAATGGAACAAATTTTTCCACTAAATTTATCTACAAATCGATGAAAAAAGATTACGGTTAAAAATACATAATATAGGTGCAGTTGTTATTGGTGATTAATAAGATAGTATTACTATATTTTTAGTAGTCGAATTGAGATAAGGTGTCACTTTTCTTCCTCATTCGAAGTACAACAAAATTCATAATGGTATGGGTTTAGACACTATTATATTATTTCACCAATATAGACGAAAAAAAATAATATACCATGAAATTTAAAGTGTCAAGGACATTAAAATCCTAGAATCTCAGTGTCCTTGGATACCAATAGACTAGTTTTAAAACTTTTATTTTCAGTAAGACTGAGAGATAATATCAGTAAAGGAACACCTTTAGAATTTAGACGTACGATGAGCAACAGATGGAAAAAAGTTTATATTGGAAACCTGATTCTCTGAGGTTCTTACGTAGGTGTCGCAAACTGACTTAATTTCAAGGAGGAGCTTGCGGAACTGCGCAGAATCCTTGGCCTGTCCTTGACCTGGAAAATGCAATCCCCTGTGCCTCTTTGTCCACATATTTCGCTAATGTTCGAACGATTTGTGTTGTGATTACTTTGGTAGGTAGTTCAATTTGATTTTAGTTCCGTGCTTAACTTGTTTTATAGTCATGCTCAGCTCAGTAAGAGATATCAACTGAGTTAACATTCACTACCTTTTTTTTGTCGCGGGGAAAGCATTTTATTACTGCCGCCCGCTCCGGGGGGAAGCGGAATAAGAATAACACGGGTATGTTGGACTAGCCGGTCTTACGACCCAACATCCCCCTCGCCCGGATGGTGGCCATCCGTCCTGCCGCTGGGGCGAGTCCCTATCCCCTATGTACACCCCACCCGACACTACCAGCTAAAACCCCGCGGTGGCCTTCTTCGGCGCTTACGGAGCGATCCCGGGGTATTCTGAGGAGACAGTTAACATTCACTACCTGCCTTAGTGAAATGTGTAGAAGATACAGATTGAAAAATATAGTTATTATTAATATTATCTGTAATGGGATTTTTACCTAAGATATAAAAATCAATCTTTTATTACTAAACATTGCAGTCTTATGTAGCTTGTCCGGTCTTACTCATCGGTGAGTCGACAACTTGTCGCGTTTCGCATGAGAAAATTGGACGCTCTTCGCTTCGCTGCCCTCTCCAAATTATGTCTATTGCAGCAACCGGCCGCTGTCCGAGGCATACATGATACGTATGTTGGTCTAATCGATCAATTAGAAGCAATTAGAAGAATAGAAGAAATATAACCATATTTAGCTAATTGATCTATTGAGCTAAATAAATGTAAAGTATGTAATTTTCTATACCTGATTTAATGATGAAAATCACACAAAAATTACAGAGAAAGTGTAGAACCGATCCATTTACAAGGTTAGTCAGAATTAGACATGTTATGAATTTGAAATTTCGGATCCGGATGTGGATACGGATATGTGAATAATATTATATCGGTTTCGGATACGGTTACGGATATGAAATTATTTCGGATTATCCGTCAGTTTCGGATAGTTTCGGTTATGGATATTAGGTTTTGAAGAAATTGTAAAAGTAAAAAACAAATAGCTTTATTTTTAGTATTTCATTTGGTACTATTTTATGTAAGTAAATGTAATCCCACAAGAGTAAATGACTGACAGGCTATGTCTAAGCAATAGAACTAAATATAATAAATGCATTGAGATACACGCGCGGTTCGTGTGTCGGTTCGGCCAGGCAAAAACAAAAACCAGTCCTAACGTGTCTCAATTAGAAAATCCGAAATTATTTGAAACTTTTATATCAGATTCGGTTACGGTTACGGATATAATTTTATTTCGGATATCCGATAGTTTCGGTTAAGGTTACGGAGCTCCATAACATCCCTGGTCAGAATGGGTGTACTAAGCCGCGGCCATCTTAAAGTATCGGTGATAAGGATTAAAATCATGAATATCTCACCTCGTAAAGACAATATTTTTATTTTCCTACAAAAATCAATAATTATTTTTATTCTAAACTAGCTGTGGCTCGCGGCTCCGCCTGCGTGGAGGTTATATTCGGGAGAAGAAGTATACAATCCAAGGAGTTGTCTTCTGCACTGAGGCACCTGTAGAGATTGGCCAGCCTCTCAGGTGTTGTGCCTGAATCTTGAGATTGCATCTAAAGAATACCCTATAAGTTTAACCTCACTTTTCCCCTTTTAGGGATGATTTTTCAAAAACGTTGAAACACGTATTTCTTTATTTCCTACCAAAAGCCTAAATATGAATTTACAGATCCCTAAGTCGAGGAATTATGGATTTCCCATACAAATTTTGAACTCCTATTTGACCCCTTTCAAGCCTATGTCCTTCTCCAGGATATAATCTATTCCCTTACCAAATTTCATTACAATCCGTTCAGCCGTTTAGTCGTGAAGAGGTAACAAACAAACAACAGAGTTATTTTCGCATTTATAGTATTAGTATGGATGTGGTAGGCACAACCCTTTCACGCAATTTCATAGCCTACGAGTTGGCAAGGCTCAGCGGCGAAATACAAAGGACACGTGCACCGTTCGGTGACCTTAAATGAAAACACAGCTGATTTTAGCGTTATGTGAACCTATTTTTGAAGAAAGTGTTTAAAGTGCAATATCTCGGAAAGTATTGTGTTTATGAAATAACTTGCATAGAATTGCGAGTAGTTTTATGTCCTTTCGGCTTAGAAAACCCTTTCTGTCTAACCCTGTATAATGATACATTTTAATATAATCAATTCATTAGCTTTTGCTAGAACACGTTTTTGAGCCGTTTTTGACCGGATTTTTTACAGATTTGTGAATAGTGTTCCGAAAAGTCACAATACATACACTAGGTACACAATACTCGAATAATATCCTTACACATAACAGGTAAAAAGGGTAGATAGGCTAGGATAGGTCATCAGCTCTACCCGATAGCAACAAGTATCCATACCAATACTATAAATGCGAAAGTAACTCTGTTTGTTTGTTTGTTTGTTTGTTACCTTTTCACGACTAAACGGCTGACCAGGTTGTGATGAAATTTGGCAAGGAACTAGAATATATCCTTGAGAAGGACATAGGCTATCTTTTTTCTCAAAAACAACCTTGAAAGGGGTCAAATAGGAGTTCAAAATTTGTATGGGAAATCCATAGTTCCTTGACCTAGGGATCTGGAAATTCATATTTAGGCTTTTGGTAGGAAATAAAGAAATATGTGTTTCAATTTTTTTTTCAAAATCATCCCTAAGGGGTAAAATAGGGGATAAGTTTGTATGAAAATCCTTCATTTTTTAGGTTAAACGCATGAAAATTTTGTATAATATACTTTTTCTCCCAAACATGACCGCCACGCGGGCGGAGCCGCGAGCAACAGCTAGTATACAAATATGTTCGGTATCCTCTTGGGTAACTTGTTGGATACGTCCCGATAGGACTTTTCGTATATTTTTTGCGCTGGCAAAAATTATGTTTTCTCTTCAATACACTTAACTACATTAAAGTTCAAGTATAATGCTATGTTTTCAGATCAATATAAAAAAAACAATTATGTATTTATTTGTGAAGGTTGATTATTTTAATGTATTTTTTATACCAAAGGAATCGTGATTCGAATGTCTGAGCCCACGTTCTACGTCCAAATTACTCCAAATCCTTGAAATGTCTAATATACATGCGAAGGTGTCTACGAAACCGGCTATGACCGAAAAAAAAGTCTTTGAAAATCTTATATTATGTGATTCACCAAGCAGTTATTTACTTTAGTGTGGTTCTACTTCCTGTGTTGGAAAAAATTTACAAATGTTTTAAAGTTATAAACCATACCGTTTTATCTTATAGTGTCATGGTGTGATTGGACTATTTTGACATGATTAGTATAGACAAATTGAAACTCAGCGCACACAATAAAATAAAAGAAGAATTGTAACAGAATAAAATTAATTTAAAACTCATACTATACATACATATTCACTCACGCCTGTAGTCCTCGAAGGGGTAGCCAGAGGTGTAACCATCCGGTACATCCAGTTTTCGCCGAATTTCGGTCTCATAATGTGATAGGGGGCGAGCCTATCGCCACACCGGGCATAATTCCAGACTCCGGGCTAATACTGAGTATTTCTAAATAGAAAAACCCAATATCACTTTACCCGACCCGGGGATCGAACTCGAAACCCAGCACAGCAATCGTAACGCATGCCCAATACAACTGCGCCACCGAGGCAGTAAAACTCATACATATATTACACATACAAATGATAAAGGCAAATGAATGATAAAATTATTAAACGTTTACTCTTCGTGCTCATTTCTGTTGGAAAAGTTTGTGGCTATCGGAAAAGTTTAACCTACTGGGAGTGGTTGAATAGCTACGTAAAAGTTAAAATGAATTCATAATTTTCAGCAGTTGTTTTCCCCCGTAGGCATTGTTTTGCCAAATTATATAGGTCCGTATGTATTGTCTCTTTCATGTCCAGTTAAACAAAGCTTTGTTTTGTTTTTGGTATTTTTGCTTAAATACGACTAAAGCAGCCATATAAGTATTTCTATGGCTGCTTTAAAGTCGTGAAAATGTTAAATTATGTCTTTCTGCAAAAAATGACAATCGTCAGAAATCTTATATTCCCTCCCTGTTTCAACAAACTTAAGAGTTGCTAATAGATACACATATACCTATAAATATAATAGTGCACAAACATAACTTTTTATTACGCGTAAACAATATGGTAGTTTTAAACGTGTGACTGAGTATTTGCATACAATACACCGAGATCTAAAGATCGCACGTGCTCTCGGTTCGAACAATGATCATTGTTCAATTAACTCGGAAATAATTAGTCGGAAAAGAACGTTTTAAAACCTTTTGCTGAGCAAATCGGGCTTTGAAGTGTACTTTATGGCTTGTCAGTCGAGAATGGTGTATTGTTGGTTTGGGCACAGGGAATTTATTTATATTTCGTTCAACTATGCAGACGCAGTTGACTAAATTTATATTATAGTAAGTAGTAGTGTGTGTGTGATCTTTACCTACATAGATATAAAACTGAAACCCTATGAACAAAATGCCTGAAATCCTAAATTAAATTTGTTTTTAATCTTAAAATTAAGTTATTTGAGATTCCACATTTATATGCGTATACAATACAGTTACTCTAGAACATTCAGTATAGAAAGAAGTAAGTATGTTACTATAATCCATTTCCCTAATATGGGAACAGGTGTTTCAAGCATAAAACTGGCCATAAAATTAAGTATTTTTATGCGTACCGCATTAGGTTTCATTTGCCGATGCGTAATTAAATTAGTATTTAGAGACGAAGCCTTAGCAAACATTTAGGCTATCAATCACTCGCTATCTATAGTTTCTTGAGTCCTTCCCCGTCCAAAGGCGACGTAATTGATCACGCATCCCGATTCTCAGGGGTCGTTAATAATCCAATACACTTGTGCAACTTCAGGGAACGTGAAAAGCGAAACCTCGTTGGAAACTTAATGCACCGTATAGATAAGCACTCTGCAATTAATGAGCCTCCGTGGTGTGGTACACTGCAAGTGCATGGGGTTGTTCGAAATGTAATAAAGAGCTTACCTGGCTAATTTTTATTGTCTTGAAATAAATAAAAACTATAACTGCAAAAAAAGTGTTCAAAGTAAGGAATATTTGTCTCACACACGTAGTAGATGGGGACTTTATTAATTCTTCGATTCGATGTTCTAAACGTGCTCTAGTAATCTTATATCAAATTTAATGCACGTAGACCAAAACTTTAATAAAATTCTGTTGTTAACCCTGTTATACTGCTGTTTTGACTCTCTAGTTTCACACTTCCACAACGTATTCTGAAATCGATATTAAGATTGTTAGTGCTAGTTTTTTGGCATGGTTGTGTTAGAGCAAAAAATAATCTGTATATATAAAAGAAGAAACTGACTGACTGACTGACTGACTGACTGATTGACTGACTGACTGACTGATCGATCAACGCACAGCCTAAACGGCTGGGGTTAGAGACTTGAAATTTTGACAGTAGGTACCTTTTATCACGTAGGCATTCACTAAGGAAGGGTTTTTGGAAATACCACCCCTAAGGGGGTAAAATGGGGGATGATAGTTTGTATGAAAATCCGTCATTTCTGAAGTCAAAGGCATGAAAATTGGTATTTGGTCTTTCAGTTAAAAATAAAAAATATATGTTTCAGGATTTTTGGAAATTCCACCCCTAACGGGGTAAAATAGGGGAAGAAAGTTTGTATGAAAGTACGTCATTTTTGAAGTTAAACGCATGAAAATTGGTATTTTGTAAGGTATACTTTTTTCCCAAACATGACCTCCACGCGGGCGGAGCCGCGAGCAACAGCTAGTTAATTAATATAGTCTAAAATATGAAAGCACAGTAATCGTTTGCTTTAACCATGCTAAATTTCAACTTTCAACACAGTAAATATCCGATCCGTTGTATTAAAATCATTGATAAAAGCATCGTGCAAATGGTTAAAGTTTTTAAAGGCTTCTTGTTCTACAATTTCTTGTTCCTGATAGGCGTCTGTTACGGACAGGTTCACTCCATTGATCCCATAATTGTTCAGTAGTGAACGAAGCTTGCGCGTAACGTGTCAACGTTTTTTGTTCCCTCACTCGCTACTAATTACTTTATCTTGAGCAGCGTTCGTTTTACGCTTCACTTATTAATTGTACCAGCTTTAGTTCAATTATATATTTCATTGATATATGTTTAGGTGGATAATACTTCAATGATTCATTACTTAGTTGCAAGGTCAGGGTCACTGCCGGCATTTCTTTGCGAATTTTATCCACAGTTTGAATCAGACACATTACACACAAATGATTGCTTAATGTTCCTCATTAGTACGCGTTCTATGTGTGCCGCCTTGTACGGCGATGCATTTGCAACGCGTGGTACGATTTGTCTGTTAAAATGAAGTGTGTGAAGCAACTTTGGCATTAGCACTCTGAGCCAAATGTCGATTAAAATGCCCATATTATGTAATCAGTCACCACATGCGCTCGAGATATACTAAAATTCGCGTATTTTAGTAAAATATTATTTCATAATACAAAACAAAAGCATTGATTCTATGACATTTTTTGTAATGTTTTACTGCCGAGCCAGAGTGAAAGTGGGGGACAAAAACAATATAATTGAAATTAATTCTTAACCTTGAAATAAATATATAAACTGAAACTATGACATCATATCATACTTACAAAATAATCCAATTATAATGAAATAGTTTCAGTATAAAATTAAGTAACTGGCCATAAATTAAGCCCAATAGATGTCTTACGACTAATAAAAGTCATATAACTATTTTTCATAGATAATAAACGACATCGCGTGATACCGCAGGTAATTCGTTGATAATAAATAGCCCCAACCTCACCTAGATTCTTTGTTCACAGATGCAAAATATAAACAACATAGTGATGTTTCCAGTAGATAGTCTCTTAAAAGGCGATTTGAGAGGTGTCAAGGGCGATTTGAAGAGGCCTTTTGACAAAGCATCTAAAGACTATGACTCAAAGTACCTAAAAATAGAAAAGGAGAAGAAATCGCAGGCAAAGGAGGCTGGCCTCATAAGAAGCGAAGTGACACCGGCGGAGATAGCGGATGAAATGGAGAAGGAAAGACGGTTGTTCCAGCTGCAAATGTGTGAGGTAAATAGATTACTTTGAAAGTCGTACATATTTTTGGGTTCATATATCCTATTTTTGATTTAGATAAAACTTGAGAGAAAACCATCACAAAGTCTTTTGATGTAACTTAGGTAGCAAAATCCAAACTAAAATGTACATTAAAACTGACTTCTACACTGTTTTTCGTTATTTCGAACTAACTATTCCATGTACAAAAATCACGTAATTTGTTACTATGCCTACTATATCAACAGAATAGCGTTGGGAACTCATTTCGTGTGACTCAGCCGTAGTATAAACATTTTGTCGTATTTCAAAATCCATCTTTATACCTAGGGATATAAGGCCGTGATTTTAGTTCGTGATATAAACAGCTGCAATATGTGCTTCTATAGGTAAACATTGTTTATATCTAGCATACAGTAGACCTAAGAAATATATGTTTGTAACTATTGATACAATCAATAGTTTTCCTTATTCCATGCGTCGGTGTTGCTGATGATTCCAGTGTATTTAATGGAAATGTAATTTTTTTATTCTTGTGATTCAAAAGTTTATCTGTCAATAAAAAAATAATTGCGATGTGAACCTCTGCCAGGTTTGATTCTATTGCGTACTGGAAATTAATAAGTAATAATTATAATAGTTAATTATAATAATTAATAAATTATAATATTATAATAGTTTTAATAAGTAACACACTAAGGGCCAAGGGAAGGTCTTCTTATTATTTATTTTAGACGGCATTGTTTGTTTATTTATGTGGAGTATTATAAATACTATCTTCGGTTTAATTTTATTAAATAACGTATAAACGTAATACAAAATGTTCGAACACAATGCTTCTACCATTTTGTAATAGCGTTAAATCTCATTAGAATATTTTAGTCCAGCCGGTAAGACTATAATAATGAATATTCATAATTGCAATGGAAACGGTCGATTTATCTTGCTGTTTTGTTTACAAGGAGTTGTTTAAATTTAGAGAAGGGATGGATACTATTATATATAGATATTTCTTTTGCCCCGTATTTTGCTAAATAATCAACAGAAAAAATAATGAACTTTTCCCCCAAAAGTAATATTAGATAAGCTCTAAAAGTAATTTGAAACACAATTGACTTTAAGTTAGAGGGGCTGAGTCACTAAAGTGTGTAATTAATAATTGTCGGCAGACAATTTGTGGCTTCACACACGCACCCTGCGGCCGGGACTTGTTGGTCACCAATGGTTTTAATAAGTAGCACACTAAGCGCTAAGGGTGACGGTCCTACTAGGTGAACAGTTTTCGGCAGACGAATCTGAGCACCCTCTCGGCAAATGTAGATTTTGAGGTGCTCCACAGAGAGAAGCCACCGCCACGTGCGCTGACAGCGACACGTCCGCTTTGTATGAGATTGTATAATGACGAAAGAAACATATTAACTTGAATATGTATATACTAAATCTATGCTTTACACAAAGCATAAATGACATATGACTCTGTCGTCTGACGTGCATCAAAATCAATAACTGCAGTTCTGTTGTTTCTCGAGTAGAATGAGAGGGTACTCTTGATGCACATTAAAGTAGCTAAAATAACGATTACTGACACTTAGAGTTGTGTAAAGTACTAATAAAAAACAATGTTTTGCGATATATCTCAAGGAACATTAAATTCTTTAATTTTCATTTTTAATGATTTCTCGGGACAGCGCCACCTGATTTGTAAACCTTGATATTGTACTGAACCTTCTTTATTTAAACGTTGCCTAGTGTGGCCGTGGACTTACCCCCAGAGCATGGACGGCCTCGCTCATTAGCCTTCTGAATAAATAATCCCACTGGGATTATCGCTTACTTATTATTTACGCCTTTGTTTCCATGCAACCAGCTCGATTATATTCACTTGACACGATGGGATACGCAGTACGCACTCCAAGGTTGTCTTGTTTCCTTCTTGTGGTCTAATGAAGTCGTTAATAGTTTCATAGATATACTCAATTGTTTATTTTAGAAGTAGGTAAGGAAAAACTTACTCAGCCTATTTTATATCAGTTTTCAGACAGTTGTTGGGGACATTTTCTATGCGGAAAAAAGCACACGATTTGCCCGGTATTGGAAATCGAGCGGATATGCTCACCATCTACCTCATGGGATGGAAGAAGAACCGTGGGTGCACTAGTTGTCTTCTATGTCTCTTCGGGAATAGAGACGTCAGCTTATGTATGTTCGATATAGTATCTATATTGAATCGCACGGAAAAGCCATAATTGTCTATATGTTCTAAACATAGGCATCCTCTAAAGATTTCCAGACCAACATGTCGGTAGAGGCCTGCATCCATCCATCCCATGATCAGCAGTGTATTTCCAAAGGCTGAAGATGATGTTAGTGATGCTATAGGTTCTTACTGTCTCCTATATAAATAAATTAGGTATTTAATACGCTTTAATTTGGAGAATGTTCTTATTTTTTTTAGCTGAAAGGCGTGTTTTTGACATGTATTCAGAGAGTCTTAAGAACAAAAATTGTGTAGCTTAAAAAAGGTTAAATAAATATATAGCGGCCACATACTGTTTGTATCAATAAGGCAGTATTGAGAAATATAAATACAAAACATATATCGTATATATTATATTATTGTATATTTGTAGCTTCACCAAACGCGTTTACCTTTAAAGTATTAGATGTGTATGCAAATGTGTATCCCTGCCTATCCCTTCATCGACCTGCAACCAGCCACTCCCCTTATCAATAGTTCAAAAGTTATACAAGATTGCATTAGCATGATAAGGTCATATGAATACCTGCAATACGTCACGCCTTGTTATCGCTATGTGTGACGATCACGAGTGAATCACCGTGGTCTACATTAACTCCAACATTACTTTAGATACCGTTGGGAAAGGTCGATGAACTAAACCTATGTATGTACAGTACATTCGCGGATATATATGCGAAATGTACTTGCAGTACCTAATCAGATAGTAAGCAACATATTGCAAGAGTATTCCCGAACAACAAGTTCAAGATTTGGGATGTCTTTGGGATGTTGTAACAAATAACAAACTTTAAAATGAATTTTTAAAAACACGTATCTATACTAGTTCTAAGTAGCCCGAAGTTTAAAAGAAAGTTGAGGATCTGCAGCTTTGTGATGTTAATATTGGATTTACATGAAAATGAAAAATTGGGGAGGATATAACGGAATAAATATAACAAAAGAATAACAAGGAGATTGATGAGGCTTCAAGAAAATGTTGGAATACACAAACCGTTGAAAGTCATTCTAATAATACAACACTAACAATGTTGCCACGAAGCTTCGACCAATGAAAATAAACCAGAAAGGGTAATAACAAAATCACGGCCATAAAGTCAGCACAACGTGAAGACAACACAACGGACAATGCAAATTATTACCGTTGTGTATCAACATTACTCTGCACCAGGCATGCAATTAACAATGCACGCGTAGTAATATATTTGTCCATGACAACCATTTACGAGGACCTATTGTCTCTTTCACTACACGAGTTGCAGTCTCCAGTAGCGCATTTCAACTATACTTTACCTATATGATATAGCCTGACTGCCTCGGTGGCGCAGTTGTAATTGCGCATGCGTTTACGACTGCTATGCTGAGGTCTCGGGTTCGATCCCCGGGTCGGGTAAAGTGATGTTGGGTTTTTCTATCCAGAAATTCCCGGTATTAGCCCGGAGTCTGGAATCTGTGCCCGGTATGGCGATAGGCTCGCCCCCTATCACATCATGGGACCGAAATTTGGCGAAAAGTGGGTGTACTAGTTACACCTCTGCCCACCCCTTCGGGGATTAAAGGTGTGAGTGTATATGTATGATATAGCCCTAGACCATTGTATTGTGTTGTTATACTCAAACTGTAATATAACACTAAC
The DNA here is from genome assembly GCA_905220505.1 of Laothoe populi. Classification (NCBI taxonomy): domain Eukaryota; kingdom Metazoa; phylum Arthropoda; class Insecta; order Lepidoptera; family Sphingidae; genus Laothoe; species Laothoe populi. The sequence continues at coordinate 16,784,914 of HG992148.1, forward strand.
AGCTATTGATGATCATGAAATGATGAACAGGTTCTATAGCCAAACAATAAAATTTATATTGTACTCGAATAATGTACATGGCGAGTATAAGGTGAAATATAATACTTGCTGATGAACTTGTAATATATGGGCTAAAACGATATTAGTTAAACAATATGTGTTATAGGGTGAAAACAGTATTATTCTTCTACTTTTATTAATTTTGCCTAAAGTAAGCATGTTAAAGGAATAGAGGAGTCCCGTGTCCAGCTATGGGACAAGATCAATACACGGCTGATATTATAAGCATGTTTAAAGGTTTTTACGAGTATTTATTGGTATTGGTCCTTATTTGAAAAATTCTGGGGATTATCCTAAATTCTCACTTTATTTATCCGATGACATTTTGTTTATATAGAATGTTAGGCATAAAACTTGAGTCCCACCCGACTTCTAAGTACATCTGTCGTCTGTCATAACCTTTCAACTCAAGGCTCGAAAGAGGCATGAGTCTGTTGGCATTGACAATGGCATAATATGAGTTGAAGCGAGAGGTGAAGTGCCAAAACGCAGATATTTTCAGGCTTCGATACCTCCTTACGAGTTTCGTGCCAAGCAGTAAAAGTTTGCTTTTAGATATACGCAAGATTGCTAGGAAATTATAAGGCTATATTATAGGAGTATAAAAAATATCTTTGGCACGTAATTGTTGTTTGCCAAAGGATCGCTAAATGCAAGTTCAATAGTAATAACGGCTCACAGATAAAATGTCGATTCCGTTCCACTAGAATGATTAGATAGCAAACATTTATGTAGTAGTAAATCAATATAATTTACGATAACAGTTAGGCGTTCTGTATATTCTAGACTGAAGTAAAGGAAAAATCTGAAAACGAATCGCGTGAAACGTTCATGTTTATATACGTTATAAAAGTTCTAGTATCTAATGTTATTCTTGGACTCGTTTCGCCTCGCCGAAAATAATATTGCAAGTGATCGTCCGCTAAACAACCCGTCTGTCTGCGTTTCAGAATGCAATGCCAAGTGCAGTACATTATCTTCGGCTTCGATGGTTGGAGCCAAAATTTTGAAGGGTTCATGGGCATATTACGCAATGCTTTAACTATTACCTTAATGACTTGTGATTCAAAAGTACGTTACATTGGTGATAAGATGCACTTAATGAACTACCTATCGGAGTTATAGGAATGCAGTATTAGAATCACAAAGACTGTAATATGATCATGATCTGATCATTTTTACTGTCAAACCTGAAATTAGCTTTCTGTAGTATTTTTTCTATCTACAAAAACATCGTCGTAATAGTGTACATCTTTAACATATAATAAATTTGCGTTTTACCTTTTCCTTATATTTTTATTTACCAACACAAGAGGACAACGGATAAAAGAAATAAGCGATCGATGAAGTAAGCTATCGTTATACCGAGCGTGCCAGTGTAAATATGCAAGTTGAGTATTGCTAATGGTCAGTCAGTGGTCAGTGACTGCGCGTCTGAAACAGTTTGACTCATTTGCTCATTGTACTGTGGATGAACTTTGCGTGCATATCAATAAATCGTTTATTGTTGTCTTAAAATATGGCTTGTCAGTTGATACCGCATTCTGATCCTTGATTACGTTTCACAAATTCTTAAACTTCAACCAATAAAAATTATTGCAGTGCTGTGTTATTGACCCTTTTGTTTTATTCACCATTAAAATGTTCCTAACGACATTTGAAGGACGCGAGGGTGGCGATTGGAGAAGCTTTCGACAAAGTAAATTTTAAACTTAAAATGATGTTATAGCAAAGCCCATAAATTTGTATTTCACCTCTTCGTTTTTACTATAAAGTAACTTGCGATCATAAGTTGAAGTTTCATTTTCCAAAATACAGAGAACGTTTCCAGGTGTGTGCAGTACCGCGGAGGCGCGCGTCAGGTCGTCGACCGGCCTTGCGCCGCCCAGGGCCGACGACGCTATGACCCTCGCTTTGTTCCATGTTTCACTCGACACCCGTAGCAAATCCACCAAGCCCACGCACCCGATCTAACCAACCATCTGAACTATTATCACGCACTCGACAACTACCGCTTTGTGATCGTTAACATGTGGTTCATTCGAAAGTTGAATATCTAGAAATAGTTTACAATAACATGAAAGATACCAGGCGGGCGGCCAAGAAAGTTGAGCAAGGTCACGCGCCGAGTTATATTATTGCACAACTGTGCAAGACAAAATTATATCCACTATAATGTGGATCCGCGTGCGCGTGCGTCATCATGAGTAATTTTAACTCGCGGAAGGGCATGGGAGTAATGTCTGTGGCTTTCCACAGTCGGACCGGCGCTTGTGTCTCTCGCGACGTGTTCCTTAGCCGCCACTGTTGATGAAGTAATCACAGAGTCGTGCCCACGCGACTCTCGGCGTCGGTCTGTCTGCCTGTTTGCCTGTCTGCTCCCTGAACTGGCTCAATTCTATTTTGGAATTGCAGTTTTAACCTTCTGAATTTCGTCGTTTCAGTACCTGATAAAGTTCAACGAGATAAAAACAAAGAAGGGGATCGAGTTGCTACAGCACCTGGTGGAATACTATCACGCCCAAACGAATTATTTTCAAGATGGCTTGAAGACCATAGAGCACTTCGGCGTGTACGTGGCGGACTTGAGCGTACAGCTCCAGAAAATCAGGCAACAGCAGGACGACGAGCGACGAAGGTTGCTCGAGCTTAGGAACATGTTGCGAGCCGCCGCGCCACAGGACAGAGAAGTAACAGCCGCACTGTTATTAGTATAAATGACAAAATATAATCGTTTCCTTACAACTCGACTTCATTCTAGGTAACTACATCAGTCGGTGGTTACTCCCTTCATCAGCTTCAGGGTGACAAACAGCACGGCATCTCTAGAAGTGGTTACTTGTTGAAGAAGTCTGAAGGCAAAGTGCGACGGGTGTGGCAGAAGCGACGGTGTCGAGTCACAGCCGAAGGTTTTCTGGATATTTTTCACGCAGATGAGAATAAAACACCTGCAAGGGTGAACCTGCTCACTTGCCAGATAAAAGTAGCCGCCGAAGACAAACGGGCCTTCGATCTAGTCTCATGTTAGTATTTATTTCTAAGACTTGTTAATTAATAGGTGTGCCAGCGGAATCGTGAGTTCGTGATGATTAAAATAAATCTCTAAAAGGATGACGAACAAGTCAGGATGTAATTATAGATTGTTTTTCACTTCATGCATTAAATATTTAACATTTGAGGGTTGCCCTTGTATCAGCTAAAGAATTCGTAGTTTTAAATTGGCATATCATTTGTTAATGCAGAATTTCAATGGTAGTTAAAAGACTTGGTACATTGCAGTGCTGGAATAAATAGCCGTTACAAAGTGAAAACAAATCCGTACATAAGCTATGCCCTGATTACTCGCAGTCATAACACAAAATATTAGTTTGCATACGCTTATCGTGCACTCGTTGTTCTGCGGAACACCTACGCTAATCAGGATCCGATTTCACTTTCTACCTCGAACAGTATTAACCATTGCATCATTGTTTAGATAATCCAGTTTAATCTCCACTAATGTTGGGCGTTTGAATTAATCTTATTCGATGAGTCGCGTTTGGGATCAGTAAAAACAATTATTCAGTGGGGATGTGGGTGAGGGGCTAATGGTGCCTCTATAAATTTATCTCCTGTAGTTTCTCTTATTTATTTGTCTTATAAATTAAGAATGGTGCACGTACTATCAATGTCATTTGTATATCAATTAAATAAATTAAAATCACTGCTTCGCTTACTATCTGTCAGTCTATTTCAAAGTTCCATATTGACCTAACATTCATATACACGTATACATTTTAGACAGCAGGGCGCAGCGAGTTAGTAGAAGGCTGTGAAACGAGAAGTCGTGAGTTCGATTCCCACACAGAGATAAATGTTTGTGTGCCAGACGGTGTATGTTTCAGGTCTGGGTGTTGTGGGACCGTAGTCGCTCGTAGTCCCTGATACCCACAACACAAGACTCGTATGTGGGGTCAGGACTATGTGTGTGACTGTTAGGTGTTATTTATTTATTATTATATACACTTTATATGGCCTCAACTTGAAAAGGGTGTGTGTCCAGGAAAATCTTCTAGCGTCAATTTTACCATTTATCAACCGACTTCAAAAAAGGAGGAGGTTCTGAATTCGTCGAAATCGTTTTTTATGTATGTTCCCCGATTACTCGAAGAAGCCTGGACCGTTTCGAGAAATTCTTTTTTTGTTGAAAATAATATACTTCCCAAGTGTTCCCATTGACACTAAGTCAAGATCTGATGATGGGATCTCAGAAAAATCGAGGGCAAATTTTATAGGGACACATAATTTGTTTTTTATTGAAGTCGGTGTACTTTTTATGAATTAAATACTTTTATTTTACGACTTTAATTTTTCCAGGGAGCCGAAAAAAGTTTAGTTTAACAAGCAATGGATTCAATACGAACATCATCTTTATAGATAACCGCACGTACCACTTCCAAGCCGAAGACGAGAACGAGCAGAGAGCGTGGACGTCGGTACTCGTCAACTGCAAGGAGGGCGCGCTGATGAGGGCGTTCCACCAGCAGGCGGGCGAGGGCAACGACCCCGGACACTCGCTGCTCGACCTGCAGCGGTCCATCATCAGAGCTGTGCGCACGATGCCCGGCAACCAACTGTGCTGCGACTGCGGCTCCACTAACGGTCAGTTGGTTTATTTTTTTAATTAAATACTCTAAGGTATTGAGGTATTACAGCCAGTCTTTACCCGACTTCAAAAAAGGAGGAGGTTCTCAATTCTTCGGAATCTTTTTATTATGTATGTTCCCCGATTACGCCCAGGCGTCTTCGAGTAATTTCTCGAATCGGTCCAGACCGATTCGAGAAATTCTTTTTTTGTTTAAAAGGGTATACTTCCCAGGTGGTCCCATTGGCACCAAGTCAGGATCTGATGACGGGATCTTAGAAATATCGAGGCCAACCATCAAATTTTTTAGGCACGCATAATTTGTTTTTTATTGAAATCGGTTTACATTTTATGAATTAAAAAAAAAAATTTATGTAGCATAATAACATTAAAAATATGAATGGGTTCATCCGCTCTCAAGTGATGCGCTTATCAATGGACAGCATATTTATACAAATAGTATTATGTTAAAGTTAACTAATACTAACACTTAACTGATGTAATAGTTTACACGGCCATTCATGTTGTAGACAACATTTTGAACCGGTTTATCGAGTAACTTAACTCATTATAAACTAGTCGTCAATCATTTAAATGGACAGAGCAACAAAGAGAGAGTACCATTGCAGCAGATTTAGAGTCTACCTTCAGTTTCTTCAGTTTAGCAACTTAACATTTAAATGTTTTAAATTGAATTAGTTTGCGTCCATAAATTCACCACACGGCTCAACGGAAGACCAGCACTGGTTTTTAAACCAGTACGCGCTGAGTTTGAGGCCGTGTTTGTCACGAGCTTGAAGTGGTAAAATTGTTTAGATTTCATTTAATTTATTCGTTTTTTAACATGTAACAAAATATTTTTCTTTCTTCCTTTTTTCAATCATGAATTATTTATACTAAGATGTAAGTTTTTTTAAATAATTCGATATCTTTGCGTACATACCACGGTCCAAGCTTATTGCAAATAATATACTTGGGTCAACGCATTCTGCTGACATCCTACATGCATGAGAGTCAATTGTATCTCGAACAGGTTATTGGACATAACGACGCACGTTCTCGGTTCAATTTACAATGAGGCTATTGTGAGTTAGGCCTGCGTGGCTTACGATAGAGCTATTTATGCCTAGGGAACATCATTTTCTGTTTTGTTTGTAATAACCAGGTTTATCATGTATATTTATACACAAGGAGCACTTAATGCCTGCATATGTTGTTCGTAGTTGAGTAAAATGTTGTGTAAATGCTTATCTTCCTTTTTTTATACTGGCACGGCAAAGTGACCACACTGCACCTGATGGTAAGCGCAGTGCCGCCAATTAGAGTATCGAGTAGCAAGAGACAATCTATCCCCCGCTACTCAACACAAATCATGCTGGCCTGGTTCTTCATACTACGCCACGGGCTTCCTTCGTATCACTCTTGACAGAGGTCGTGGTCAGTGTAGTATCCTCCTCAGGGGCTGATGTGATTCGCCTCAAGATATCTTGCCATCTCTTCCTGTTGGTAAAGATTCTGGTGCACTCATTCCATGGACCGCTCACAGCAGACTTGATTTGATCGGTCCATCGCATAGGTGCCCTTCCACGTATGTGTGGACTTTATAAGCATACTTATCTTCGTAGTGCGACCCCGAATGTGGAGGGCAACTAGCCCTAAAAGAGACGGGCCATAAAGGCAACGCGCAGGAATCGTTCTGGCAGCAATCCAGAGTACAACTCAGGATCCCCCGGGACCGTCCCACATGCGCTGCAGAAGGCTACCGCAGGGTTTCTAGTCGGCACACGACGTAGGAAAATTGTTAGGGCCCCGACCCAGTAGTCCCTCGGGTGAAATGGGTCGGAAGGTCGGTGAGTCCGGCATAACCATCTCTCCTCCCCCGAGGTCAAGATGGATTTTCCCCGTGGGAAAAAAATGGATTCCACGTGGTCTTTGCTTTCCATTCTACCTTGCAGCCAAACATTGTTTATGGGGAACTCCAATTAGTGCTAACAAAAACTCGATTTTGAGATTATAATGTGGAAGAAGATAATATATAAATTTTTGCAATAAGCTCAAACCCAGATTTAGACAGTTTAAAATCAAACCTTGATAAGCTCTGAAATAATAAGACTTGCATCTGTTTACATATTTTTAAGTCTCCAACAAGAATTGTATAAATTAATACTTAAACAACATTTAATAGTTAACAGCTACTCCGGCTGGTATAAGTGCCTCCTTTATATTTATTTCTTCTATAGTATTATAGCCTCGTTGGTTGCGGCACGGTCTGTCAAGACGAAAGTCGTATGTTCAAGACCCTGCCCAAATGGCATACACCTCTGACTTTTCTAAACTTACGTGTGTATTTCATTGTTAATTATCGCTTGCTTTAACGGTGTAGGAAAACGTGAGAGAACCTGCATACCTGACAATTCTCATAAGAATTTCGAAGGTATGTGAAGTCTACCAACCCGCATTAGGCCAACGTGGTGGACTAAAGCCTAACCCCTCTCATAAGTAAAGGAGGCCTGTGCCTAGCAGTGGGACAATGTTTAACACAGGGCTAGTATGATTATTATAGTCTTATGGCATCGTACAAGGAGACTTACGTAAACTGAATTGATTTGGAGTCAGTCGTCAACCAGCACCAACGAGTGCAGAATGCTTTGCCCCTATTTGAAATGATAATACACTTACCCTGATATACGTAGCTTTTATAAGTGAACAATTCACTTATAAAAGCTATACTGACTATATATAGACTGCCTTGGTGGCGCAGTTGTAATTGCGCATGCGTTACGATTGCTGTGCTGAAGTCTCGGGTTCGATCCCCGGGTCGGGTAAAGTGATATTGGGTTTTTCTACCTAGAAATACTCAGTATTAACCCGGAGTCTGGAATGGTGCCCGGTGTGGCGATAGGCTCGCCCCCTATCACATTATGGGACCGAAATTCGGCGAAAAGTGGGTGTACTGGTTACACCTCTGCCTACCCCTTCGGGGATTACAGGCGTGAGTGTATATGTATGTATGTAAAAGCTATACTGGCCACCAAATCAAATAAAAAACTCGCAAATTTGTTTAATTCAGAACGTGTTGTGTTCGGTAACGGGTATTCAAATTATTATTGCACGTCCGAGTACATAACAAATAAGCGTGCAAATGCCAACGGTATGTGTGTCCTTGACCGCATCCTATTTGATAACTGTATTTCCTTCTTCAATACTTTGACTTTTGATTTGCGCAATTTATATTGTTATCGATTTTGTTTCAAATATTATTATCCTCTTGATAACGTAGCTATTACGTAATTTAATATAATCTGTTAATTGTAAATATTAAATAAGTATTAATGTTAGCTAGTTTTCAGGGTCTATTGAGATTTGTTTAAGTATATCTTTATAATATACAGTACAATATTTTCTTCGATTATACATAAAAACAGTAGAATACAATCAAGTACGGCTGAACAAATAATAGTTTATTTTATTATCTGTAGTTATTTAGTCCTGCCATAAAACCTGCGGATCAAATTTTCGTTGAAAAAAAAATTCTGATCTCAACAACAGCACCGCATATCGGATCTAAAAGTATCCTATTTTTTAAGTTGGACCAACCACACACATGCATGAAATGTCATTGAAATTTTTTGAGTGGTTTCAAAGTCTATAACGGACATGATACGTAGAAACAATATTTGTGTTTTATATATATAGATAAAAAAATTATATTTCATACATTATACAAGCAGCGATAGCCTAGTTGGTTGCGGTACGGATTGCCAAGACGAAAGTCGTATATTCGAAACCCAAGTATACAGTGGCATACACCTCTGACTTTTCTAAAGTTATGTGTGTATTAAATGCTAATTATTGCTTGCTTTAACGATGAAGGAAAACATCGTGAGGAAACCTGCATATCTGAGAATTCTTATAAGAATTTCGAAGGTATGTGAAGTCTACCAACCCGCATTAGGCCAGCGTGGTAGAATAAGGCCTAACCCCTCTCATTAGTAGAGAAGGCCCGTGCCCAGCAGTGGGACAATGTTTAATACAGGGCTGGTATTAATAATAATGAAATTTCATATTTCCAGATGCCACGTGGTTATCAACGAATTTCGGCATTATCGTGTGTATAGAATGTTCTGGAAGCCATCGGGAATTGGGCGTGCACATATCTCGGATCCAGTCTTTGACGCTCGACAGGTTGAGCACGTCACAGCTTCTGTTAGCTCGCAACATGGGTAACCAGGCCTTCAACGAAGTCATGGAGAATACCCTGGACGAGAGGGATAAGCTCACGCCTGAAAGTACTATGTAAGTTATTTATGATCCGTGTTGAGAAATTAGGAAAGTTAAATTGAAAAGAGTTGAGTAAACTCAAATAAGTACTTGTGCTCGTCAAATAAAAACAAATGTAAATGAATAATAATGAATTTTTATTGTTGATAACTTTGAAACCTGTAATTATTATTATATTTAACAATGTTTGTTTCCTGTACTAAGATAAATAAATAAATATGCTTAAATATATGTGTTCCATTTTCTAACAGCTGTTAGTTGCCTTTTAGTCGCGCCTATAGAAAATTGATTCTAAATAAGAAAATATTGTTTCGATCTTTCAAATAATAACGTAACGTACTGGCCACAATACTTTTTATTTTTTTGAACAGTTTTTTTCGTGTTCGTCATTCAAATTATACATTTATTATTAACTAGCTGTTGCTCGCGGCTCCGCCTGCGTGGAGGTTATATTCGGGAGCAGAAGTATACAATCCAAGGCAATCCAGGCCCTGCACCTGTAGCGATTGTCCAGCCTCTCAGATGTTGTGCCTGAATCTTGAGATTGCATCTAAAGAATACCCCATAAGTTTAACCTCACTTTGCCCTATTTTAGGGATGATTTTTCAAAAACGTTTAAACACGTATTTCTTTATTTTCTACCAAAAGTCTAAATATGAATTTACAGATCTCTAAGTCGAGGAATTATGGATTTCCCATACAAATTTTTAACCCCTATTAGACCCCTTTCAATGTTGTTTTTTGAGAAAAAAGATAGCCTATGTCCTGCGTTTGGGTGGCGCCCTGGATGGATTAGATTCACAATTGGACCCGGTAGGTGGCGCTGCTGTCGGTGTGGTGCTGCTTTTCCGGCAGGACGACGTCTGCACGGTCCGCTAGTATCTAATATAATTGTTGTGATGGTTGTGGTCAGGGAGGATCGTCTCCGGTTCATCCGTGAGAAGTACGTGTACCGGTCGTGGGCGGCGCGCACGTGTCGCGACGGCGCCGAGCGGCTGTCGGAGGTGGAGCACGCCGTCAACAACGCGCAGCTACACAACCTGCTGCAGGCGTACGCGGAGGGAGCGGACCTCGGCGCCACGCTGCCCTGCTCGGTAACTACTTGGGTTCTAAACCAGCTCACAAATCAGGGTCATCCCAAATGTGTGTATTTTTATATGCTCGCACGGCAAAATGTCCACACTTGGTTAGCGCAGTGCCGTCCAATTAGACAATCTATTCCTCGCTACTCAACACAATCATGCCGGCCTGCTTCTTCACGGTCGAGGGTCAGAGTACTTAGATCGCCGCAAACCGGCCAAACATCGTACCCCAACTCTAGACACCCGACAGAAACTGGATAGTGTTAGACACTATCCCGCCCACACACCCAACTTGTAACTCCTATTTAGCCAGGATCGACAATGGCACGCATTTTTTCGACACCGAGTAATGAACGTCAGTTAGTCTCCGGAAATGCCTGTCATTTATCCCGCAACGAAACCAAACAGAAATATACGGGGAGTTGGAAATATAAATTTTCCACTTCCCTCTATAGCAAAATGTGTATTGTGACTTATTGGTTAACAGTAATTGGTAGCCAGTGCACTGTGAGCCTTAAATTCTTTAAATCAGTTGACAGGCTTGTTAGCAACACTAGAACGAACATTACTGTATACTGTATTTTATAATTTCATTTTGACAGCCTCTGAGGCGCAGTATGCCAGTAGCCGGCTGTGAAACGAGAAGCCGTGTGTTCGATTCCCACACCGGGTTCCTAATTCCAGTTCAAAATTCAAATTTTTAGACAATAAAGTATTCTTATATTTCAGGATTGCGGCGAGACAGCGCTCCACTTAGCTATATCGCGAGAGATGGGCGACGGATCCTGCCTGCACATAGTCGATTTTCTAGTCCAAAACGGAGGTCCAGCATTACTGGACAAGCCGACGAGTACCGGCATGACTGCGTTACACCTGTGTGCGGCCACGGATAGAACAGAACCCATGAAGTTACTCCTCAAGGCGGGGGCGGACTCCACCATCAAGGATGGTAGCGGACGGACGGCGCTGCAGATTGCAAGGCAGCTGGGACATCTGGCATGCCAGGAGTTGGTAAGATCTTTATTTATTTATTAAATGTAAGTTAACTAAAACACTTTCATTTTAATAATAACAGTTATTAACCTTAATAACTAACTACCTAGACTTTTAAAAATAATATAATTTTAAATAATATCAAAATTACCAAATATATATACCTATATACATACCTACTAACATTTTTAACTTTATTTTGAATGTTTTCAATGTAATGCGCCATTTTCGGGTTCATGTTGAAGTATACAATGAAATAAAAAGCCTTGTTTTATCTTTCAGAGAATAATATACTGTGTTTTATAGTTCTTACTAGTTTAATTTCTTTGCAAAAATGTGCTGGATAAATTTATAATTAAAAAGTTTAAACTGTACAATTTTTTAATAAGCTTAACACAATTTTAATATTATTTTCAGTTGGAGAGTGTAGATAAAAGGGATAAAAATATGTTCGAGAACATCAATATAGACTGGAATCTGTCACATGACGACGGCTCAACAGACTTCTCTGATGACGACACCGTCATCGATGAGAGGGTAAGTCGTATTGACAATGAAATATGAAATTATTATGAAAATGTATTAATTATTTAATTTTTTATTCATAAATAGTACCTAATAATAATCGAAACTTATAATTTTATTACAAAGTAATACATCGCACTGCTTTGTGCTCATCACCCGAAGACTTAATATGTTAAGTCTCTTTAATGTTAAATAATTTCATTGGCTTCAATGTACTTTTTTATAAATAAGTTTCACTTTAGTTTTGTTTAAAAAAACTACATCTTAATATATATATAATTCTACTGTACGTGTGTATGTCACTGAACTCCTCCTAAACGGCTGGACCGATTTGAATGAATTTTTTTGTACGCGTTTGGGCGGCGCCTTGGATGGTTTCACAAATCAGCCCGGCAGATGGCGCTGCAGTGGGTGTGGCAGGACTACGTTTACCGGCCCGCTAGTTATGTATATTATGATTGCAGCAAAACGGCAGCATCACCCCGGAGAAGAAGTGCCCGCGCTCGCGTCCGCCGTCGTACGCCGGTGTCGGCGGCGGAGGGGTCGGTGGCGGCGCCGGTGCAGGGGCAGGTGGTGCGGGGGGTGGTGGTGGGGGTGGTGACCACTCCCCCGTGCTGCGCTCGCGCTCCTCCACATGCGACTCGCTGCACCACGCGCCGCCCACGCCCACCACGCTGCCTCGCAAACCGAACGTCTGTTAGTACTTATAATTACACCTTTATGCTAAAATTATAAATATGCATAAACATATCCTGTTAATTATATTATATCCATACTAATACTATAAATGCGAAAGTAACTTTGTTTGTTTGTTACCTTTTCACGTCTAAACGGCTGACCGGATTGTGATGTTTGGCAAGGAGATAGATTATATCCCGGAGAAGGACATAGGCTAGCTTTTTCTCAAAAAACAACCTTAAACGGGGTCAAATAAGAGTTCAAAATTTGTATAGGATATCCATAATTCCTCAAGTTAGTGATCGGAAAATTCATATTTAGGCTTTTGGTAGGAAATAAAGAAATAAATGTTTCACATTTTTTGCAAAATCATCCCTAGAGTTATAGCCATTCTTATTCATACTAATACAAGAAGTGTGAAAGTAACTCTGTGTTAGTTGAGGGGTCTGACAATAACTTAGACTTTTTTATCCCGGAAAATGCACGGTTCCTATGGGATAGCAAAATATAGAAAGATGTCTCTATGGATTTTATACCTCTTCTTACAAAAATAACTACCACGCGGGCGAAGCCGCGGGCAAAAGCTAGTACTAATATAAAGTTTGATGTGGTTCTGGAGAGGTTAATGAGTATTTCATTCCAGATAACATCGGCAGCCTTAAGAAGCGCGCGGCGCCGCTGCCGCCGGCCGTGTCGCTGTCGCACCCCTCATACCCATCGCAGCCCCCGCACGTGCCGCACGTGCCTCACCCCCGCTCCACGCCATCGCCCTCCGCAGACAGCGCACGCTCACTGCACGGTATGACGTCACAAGAATATTGTAAGCTTATAATACATTTAATACACACTACGAGAATTGTCATTTTACTGGTGGTAATGTATTCATATCCGCCCGTATAGCGACCATCGTACACAGGGTGTAAAACCCGCCATATTGGCACACGCAAGTGTGTCGCGTTCCGGGATCAGCCAGTGTACTTCCAGTTTTTGTCGGTGATCTAGAGTTGGAGTACGATGTTTGGCCTTCTGAGCTCTCTGACACTAGACCATCGGACCGCTTCTTCGTGCGCTTCTTTTGTGTGAAGAAGCTACATAGCAAGCCGGTATGATTGTGTCGAGTAGCGAGGAATTTTGTCTCTCGCTACTTGGTACTCTAACTGGACGGCACTGCGCTTACCATCTGGTGCACTGCGGTCACTTTGCCAAACAAGAATAAAAATAATGCCGTAAATAATACATGACGGATTAAAATGGTGTTTGAATCATTTAATTATAAGAAGAATGATGTAAGTTATGGCGTATCAATAAACACTTTGAGAAATAATATATAAAGATAATTATTGTGTTCAGTGGTGTCGATGAGCGCGGGCGCGGTGAAGCATCGCCCGCAGCAGCCGCCGCCGACCCCGCCCCCCGCCCTCACACCCGCACACACGCCCGCCACACCCTCCGCGCTACACAACGGCGCCACCCACCACCGCGACGAACCCACGCCGCCACCCAGGAAGGTGCGTACAATAACGACTCTATTACACACTAGTTAGGTCTCATTTTTAGATTGTCAGATAAAATTATATCCGACGAACAGTAGGCAGGGCTTTGCTGTGCCCAGGTATTGCAGAACTCTATGGGCGGCGGTGACTACTTACCATCAGGTGGCCCGTCTGCTCGTCTGCCTATCGAGGCACTAAAAAAAAAGATATCGAGATATTTATTATAATAACTTTTAATAGAACCTGTCAAAATGTCGATAGTTAACGATTAGTTATCTGACCATTTGGAAATCGAGCCTTACTTAAATTATAATCGACTTACTTATCGATTTAATTATTTGCGTCCAATTACTGAAACGGCACTCAAATGGCAGACTATCTAACGGTTACCTGTTTTATAAAGCAACATACAATTTTGACAACCATGGGATCAAAGTATTCGAATAGCGTTTCAGTATTCGAGCATATAGTATAGAGTAATCAAAAATAAGGCGTATCTCGATTCGATTTTGAATATTAACTCTCGCAACATTAAACATTTATTAATCGAATTATTGATCGAGCGCAATTAATAGACACAAAGTGCCCACAGTAGATAATTTAGAAAGTCACATTTGGACTATTAGAATAAACTGGTGCTAGATGGGTGTTTTTATACTAGTTCTGGGGTTAGCCGGGTATCATTCTTTAAACTATATTTGTACCGCACTGTACTTACGGTTAACTTAGTGTATACAATGAAATAAATAAAGAACAGAGTTATTTATTTTTGCTTCAGAAAAAAAATAGATTGCATCTGGAAATGGCTGTGAAAGCGAAACTGAAAAGGGTAAAGATAGACCGGCAGAGAAATTACTCTCATAACGCGCTTACCCTATGTTTGATTTACGCCTTTACATTAATATTGTTTTATCTTTGTATGAGCCGTCGCACTTTCTAGTCAAGAGAGTTATATTATGGTCTTTGTGGAATCATTTTGGTCTTATAGATATCGGCAATGTCTGAAATATTCTGCAGTATCAATTTCCTTTGATACGCAAAAAAAAATTAAAATAAAATAATTATTCGCGTAATATTTGGTAATAGTAATTTTATTTATATCAAATTACATTTATCGAATATAATTCCATTTTTTTCTGTATCCAAGTATGCTCTACTAAGACCGTATAGTGTAATATTCTAAAAACAGTTTTATTTCAAATATCTCTCTTGAATCTTTGACTCAGTTTTTCTGTGGCTGCCATTCGCGTTCTGACGTATGTTTTATATCTTATTCACTCCATTCTAAAAAGGATAACAAATCGATGCCCACGCATACTTCTTTAGGGCAAAATGTGTGCACAAAACGCACATGTCATGCGCATTCGAACTGCATGTATCTGGTGTATCTACCACTTAACAGCTTTCAGCTTATTTTGGTTTTAAATCATGAATTACCTCGAAGTTTTAGTTCCCTGTAGTATAGATTGTGTCGATAAATCATATTATTAATATATCGATAGACTATTTATACAGTACATTTTAATTGTGTTCTAACACTGTTGATTTGTGTGGAACACTAACTTGCATGACACAAGAGTTTTTTGTTTTTTTTTTTTAACTGAGAATATCAATGCAATAATTATGTGAATTTTAGTATTTCTCCCATAATTTTTAATATTTACCTTATTTTCTAAACAAAAAATATCCTAATAGAAAATAATAAAATGTGCAGTTACCTTAAAATATAATAGTTATCGATACTAATGATACTTTTTAAAGCTGTGTTATAGAGTATTGATTATAAATTCAGATAAATACATTTACTGACACATGTAATTAGCATATTATAGATATACTATTTAAAAAAGTATTTTTTAGTAGAACACATAGTTGCTTCTCAAATATGGTTTGCGTTGAAATTATCGATTAAATGTACCTGGCGGCCTACCACCACCTCGTAGAGCAGTATTGTTATAATATTACAATGCGAACTCATGGTACAAAACCTCATTGTAATATTACAACAAGACTGCTACTGCTGATGGTAGGCGGCTGATCTTGTACACCACAGTGATTGGTATCGATAGAATATGTTTTAAATGTTGTGTTTTATTTGTAGGAGTGTTCTAGTCAAGACTCGTCTCTAGAGCTGTGCGACATGTCCGAGTCGTGCTTGGACGAGAGTCGAGTGCAGTCCGCGCTGTCGTGCGACAGCTCCCGCTCTCGAGACCGGTCTCGGCGCAGCGACACTCGCTCTCTGGACGTGCTCGACGTGTCTGACACCTCCAGCGTGCACTCGAGGTCGCCCTCGGCTTCTATCACTATGGTATATATTTTGTAATTAATCATTCACACTCTGGCATTAAAAATTTGTATGTGTCAACTCATAAGAGTAAGACTCAATGTGTTAGACAGTCGACTCTCGGGCCTCGGCTGTCTGTTTGTTACTTAATTGTAACGCTAATCACGTAGAGGGCTGAATGGATTTGATGCAGGTTTTGCTATTATGTTTAGCGTATCTCTATGAATCATATAGGTCATAAAAATGTAATCTATCTCGAAAAATGGTTGCTAGGAGGAGGAGCCGCGAGCAATGGCTAGTAGGTAATGTTTTAAATGGCAATCAACATACACAGAAATGCAGTTTATCTTATTTTAAATAATTTTCTTTTTTTCAGATGGGTGGTCTAAGGCGTTGTCGAGCTCTATACGACTGCTCAGCTGACAACGAAGACGAGCTGTCATTTCGCGAGGGCGAAGTCATAGTCGTCATCAACGAACGCACCGAGGATGACAACTGGATGGAGGGACAAGTGGAGGGCACCATCCGACGAGGCATGTTCCCCGTCTCTTTCGTACACATGCTGCCCGACTAGGACGAGGGAGACAGCAATACTCGTGTCATAACACAAATATAGGTCAGTACTGATGGTAGTAAACTTGTTCCAGACAAGCTTACGATACGAGAGTATTTAGATGTGTGGAAATGTTACGTTTGATGTGTACAAAATGTGTACTGTTATTCACAGGAGTAGGTATTCGGTTATATATTGTCAATATACATTTGTATTTGAATATAATTCTAAAAGTATTATCCATCGAGTTTAATATTTCTATATCGATACATCGGGAGTTGAATGTTGCGTGCGTCACGTTTCTATTTAAATGCACTGGTTGTTATAAATCACTTTGAAATACTTAATTCGATTTAACGAAGAAAATAATTTAAACATGTTAATGAAATAACAAAAATTTTACGCTCCCCTACTGATTTTAATTTAATTTTGTAAATAAATTACAAAATACATTCTAAATGTTTTAAATTTTGCAAAGTTTGCTCTTTTTTACGCATAAGAAATTCTGTACGTTGTGCGTTATTGCTGTATGCCTTAACTATAAATAGGGAATCATGAAATTGTAATTTGTCGAATATAAAAATCCTACTTAAATAAATAGGGAGGTATGTATATCGATAATAGTATCGATTTTGATGAAACTATTTTCTGGTTTTGTCTTATTTCATTTACACGATGCAATGATTTATTTAAAAAGAAAATAGTTTATAATGAATTTTAAATTAACATGTAGTATATAAAGATTTTTAAACAAAGTTTGCGAGTGAATTTTGAAGTTTTCAGTTTGTGATTTAAATTCAACCGTGTATGATGTATGTGAAATGATTGCGTTATATTTTTAACGCGTTTATTTGTGGGCTAAGCCTTGTTTGTCAGACATGGAATGTTTTTTATCATGCTGGGCTGTATCGATGAGTCTGAGTATTCTGAGTATGAATTCTGTGTACATTGTACAAAACACCGGTGTTTTTAAACTAACGACTGTTTCATTTCGAACTGGCCTAAGCTATCGGCTTTCATTTAACGTTACGAGCTTATTTATTCTAGTGTCTTGTAGTCTTTTTGTCTTAAAAATATGGTGTTGTAAAAGCTCCTGATATAATTTTAAGAAAATCATTATTGATAAAAATAAAACTCCACGTTCATAATATTTTTTGAATTGTCAAATCTGATTGTTTATTTGTAAAAAAGTGTTGTCTCATTTATTAAGATGCAAATTACAGCGACAAGATGATTTTTAAAACACAGGCGTTGTTGCGGCTTATTTGTATTGGGCCTTTAATGTACTACTTTTGTTTTTTTATCTTATAGTAATAAACAATCCTTGCGTTAAACAATGTCCTACTGGGCAAAAGCCTCCTCTACCAATGAGAAGGGTTAGGCCTTAGTCCATTATTATCATATGGAGTTTTATTACTATTGACCGATGCCCGTGATGTTCAAATCTAAATTTTAAACTCGCGTGCTTCGAGGCTCTTGAGTCAGATACGAATCCAGGTGTTATAATAGTTATTGTTTTTATACACAATTTTAATACTCAAACATTTTAACCATTCCACTTTTATATATTTCATACACTTGATAAACTAATTGTTGATCATAGTAAGGTTTATTTGGACGTCGAGTCGTATGTCGAACAAAATCGCAGCTTTAGTACTACGAATTTATGACACCAATATTGTAAGAATTATTGCCAGTAGATAGTCCGTCCCGACGCGGATTTTTACTTGAATTTGTAAACTTTTTTATATTTAATTTGATTTACTTCTATTCTAGTTTGAACATGTAGATTGTGTGTAATTTGTAAATGTATTAAATCTTGTAAAATATACTTAACAGGTTATAAGTATAATTCATTAAACACCGCTCAATAAGTTCCTTCAATCATATTCAATAAAATGCAATTGTGAAATAATTTTATTATGGGGCTGCAATTTATATGAAATTGTTTATTGGAATTTTAATTAATAAAGTAGCGCTATAGGCCTGTAAGTGTACATAGAACTGTTTGAATGATTTAATGATACGACCCATGTTTATCTAAATGGCGCATAAAATACAATATTATTATTTTGTATGTAAATACAGTATTGATTGGTCGTTTTGCGCCCTTCTGAGTACTCGACCGCTTCTTCACCTTCTTGCCCATAGCGTAGTGTGAAGAAGCAGGCCGGCATGATTGTGTTGAGTAGCGGGGGATAGATTGTCTCTTGCTACTCGATACTCTAATTGGACCGCACTTCGCTTACCATCAGGTGCAGTGCGGTCACTTTGCCGCGCAAAGATAAAAAAAATATCGGAAGATAGACTTCAATTCATATATGTACTTATGGTAAATATTTTAAAATTCAAAGCCATTGTCAAACCGCTCACGGGTCGTATGTTCAATGTTTATAATTTTATAGAATTATGTACAGCTCAGATGATAGTGATTTGCCAAAAATATATGTGATCAGTAGATGAGAGTATAGTTATATGTATGTATATTGTATAGTGAGCGACACTTGTACGGACCAGTGACTGTAGATTGTTCTAGTAGTTGATATTGACGTGTCTTAGGTTGTTGGTGCATGCTGTCTGTAGATAGTAGACGAGCGAGACTCTAGGGCTGGGACTAGGACCTGAGGCGATGGCAGATGTCGCTCCGGTTCTGTTTAGGTTACGTGGGGATTCTAATCAAATCATTTATTTCGTAAATTAGGCCACTAGGGGCACTTTTTATATGTCACAGTAATGTTAAAGTTTACTGATGCTTCGAAAATGCCCATTGGTCTGAAAAGAAGCACTAAGAAACTTCATTCATTAATGGTCTTCTCTTGAGCTATTACAGCAAGACAAGCTAGACAACCATGGGGTTTTTAGCTGGTAATATTTTTTTTTAGTGTCTCCATAGGCAGACGAGCAGACGGGCCACCTGATGGTAAGTAGTCATCGCCGCCCATAGACTTCTGCAATGCCAGGGCACAGCAAAGCTGCTGCCTACAGTTATCCGGCATACCCCGTCTTCACGATGGGAATCCTAGAGGATTTTCCCCATGAAAAAACAAACGGACCGTGAAGAGGTCGTCTCCAAACTATAAGTTTTAGGTTCATGTCCCTCCGTTCACTTTTCAATATGGACCAAAGATATTTGTGGACAATGCCTACAGTCTCGCTCGTTGAACATTTTTAATATTGTTGTTAAGTGTTAAATTTTAACAATTTCCACACAATCGTAATAGATTAAGTTATTTAGCGAACGTACGAATTTTCACGCGAACGAACAATAAATTGTTACAGTTTTCTTAAATAACTATAGTGTTATAAATGCCTATATGCTAATTAATCACACATTCCTTTGTAAATGTTTTACTGTAAATTAAGTTCTCTAGTTGTCTTTGTATACATCGTGTTAAACCTTAATGTACTGGTTAATATCCTTTTGTAATAGTTACCTGATGAACCACGCGCGTTGCCATACATTGTATAATAAACTCGAACGTATAATACGCTGTTTCATAATATTCCCCATCAGTTCTTTCAATACTTCACTTTGGTACAATTCATAATATTTTATAGCTCCCTAGTATAAAGACGCCTGTCATTTTTGGATATTTTATATAAAATCATTTTAAATTATACACAAATCACGCAGTTATTCAAATTTTTTGGTTAATCAAGTTTTTTGTTTTATTTATTATAAATGATATTTAATCTAAAAATAGTTATATGAAATCTAACATTTCCTGATTTATGTTACATGCTCTAATGTATAACGCGATCAAATGCGAATTTGCGAACAGAATATTATTTTTATACCGAATTCGTCAATTGGCTGATAGTTGAGTCACATTATTTGAATTTTATATACTTTAGCACTTGAAAAAGTTCGAAATATTAATGTTTTCGAAATTCTACTTTTTATAATTTTGTTCTTTATATTCGATATTAGACTATCTGCGTGATACATTCGATATTTGATGGGTTTAAAGTTTGCACTTATTGGTAACCAAAAAAAAACAACCAAAACCATTTGTTCTATTTATTTCTCACAATATAGTCGAATAAACTTTCGAAAATACCATAAAATGTGATCATTTCTAACATGTTGCCATGAATTTATCCTTGTAGTATTGCAACACTGCATTGTAAATAAATATTTTACCTAATAGTATTAATGCGTATAGTACGAGTAGGGAGTCCATAATTTGTATAATTTGGAGATATTATTTAGTAAAGTGCCAAGAGCTGGAACTTTGCGACTTTATGTATAAAATATATTTATTTAATATATTGCGAAATCTTATTGTGATGAAATATTTTAATGCCATTTTAGCCTGTCAGTATGTTACTTATAGAGAAGTTATGTAACCAAAACGATGCTAATAGCGAGCAAGATGTTTTATTCATTATGTTTATAGTTGATACATTTTTTTTGTATGATGTATTATGTGAAAGACAATCTGTATGAATTTGTCAATACATCACTTTGATGTCTATTCTATGTTTTATTTCTGCACCCTTATATTAACGGAAACGCGTTTGGATAAAACCTTGGATAGTTGAGTTAGCAGGTTTTATTCTAGCGTTGAGACAACAAGGGAGACGTTTGTATATCATTATTCATTCGCTTACCTCTAATCATTTCGAACCAAAGAGGTCGAGCAGCTTCACAAGTCACACATAAATACTAAAATAATCTTTGAAGATTCATTTTTATAGTAATCTAAACATTTTTACGAGTTATTGTGTGTTAAATCATATGAGATGTGAACTGGAGGTATTGCAAATAGTTCACCTAGTAGTAATAGTACCTAGTTTAATGCTACAATAAGAAATGAGGAAGAGCCTATGGAAACTTTAAAGCTATTGAAGTGTACAGGGTGTCGCTAAACTCAACGTCAAGCGGGTACCGGGTGAGAGGTCAAGTTATACCAGTGCTGCAGTGCAGACAAAATAAAATAAAACATGGATTTTTTATTGCACCATTTTCAAAAATATTCCTACTATCACTTGATAGTAGGCATATTTTTGAAAATGTTGAAATTCGACACCCAATACCACATCTTTAGGTACACTCCTCTTCAGCTGACTTTAATTTTAGCGTACTAGTAAATTAAAGAAATTAAATTCAATATTAATTAGTAGGTAATTTGAATTTTACCATATTTTTAATAATAAAGTATGTTCATTTGTGTAAAGTATAAGTTTAGATTCCTTTCTCTATTTTTTTTGTTTCATTCTCTCTTTTTATCACAGGGCTGACATTCCTTTTATAATTCCCAGAAAGAGCAGGATGCACTTATTACGAAAAAGCTAAGAGCAATAGGAATAGGTATACTATTAGCTGTCACTATCTGAGTTTCACAACTTTTTGGTTGTGCTTTTATAGTTCTGGCCAGATAGTCTGAATGTTAACGAAATATATATTGTGGAAATATATCATTATAAATTGTGTTTGAAAATACATTTCGCGTCGTATTTAAGTGTTTAGAACGTGTTGAATATGGTACATTGCAGTGTTCTTGGCTGTAAAAGCCTAAGTCAAAGAGTATTATACTACATACGGAAATAGAGGTACTACTCGCACGT
This sequence comes from Laothoe populi, assembly GCA_905220505.1. Taxonomy (NCBI): domain Eukaryota; kingdom Metazoa; phylum Arthropoda; class Insecta; order Lepidoptera; family Sphingidae; genus Laothoe; species Laothoe populi. The sequence continues at coordinate 16,807,058 of HG992148.1, forward strand.
TTTTTTTGCCAACCATGTTCTATGATTAGTTCAATCTGCAGATAGTAGATGGCAGCATTTTTCTACATTTGGTACTATACTATGCATATTGCAGTACAAAATATTTGAAAAAGAATAGGACATTGAATCAGAATTAAAGACCAATAATTAAGTAAACATCAATTTATTATACATTAACATATCACAAATAAGATTAAAAAGTAAATTAAAAAAGAATGCACAACAGACAACAAGAAAAAGCTAATATCATTGTAGAATTTAAAATACCATTATAGTAAATACCTCAGTTGTATATTATCTTGTGAAAAAACAAATACATAATAACTTTTATAGTAGCACTGTTAAAAATAGTAAAAATTTTCAGTAATTTTAATGCCCTGATGATGGTACTTTAAAAATAATTTTAGCGAACATATTGGTATATTTACATTGGTACTATGTAAGCACTTATTTCTTATACAACTACAATTAAATAATAATAAAAGGAATTGCCAAACATTACAAGAGTTAAAATTTATAGCATCATCAGATTCGGTTGCATATATCAGTAGGTCCTTAGTAAATTGTTTCGAATGCCTTTTATTAGGAGGTACGTCATACAACGGAATTATAATTCGGCTTTCAATACGTACCATGTCATGACGTCATTCTTTTCCCTTCCGCAAATATGTAGCCTTAATTTCATTAACCAATTATGTTATGCCACCGAAATTTATAGGAGCTTGGTCACATATTGTACTGACTATTACAAACTCTGCATCAATTAAATGTTCAACTACAGTTTTATTAATATTGTAAGCTCTATCTTATTTAATCCATTGAAATGAAATGAAATCGTTTATTAATCATGTAAGCCATTACATAGCTCTTATGACAAGTCAGTACATTAAAATGGAAAAGAGAAAGAAAAAAAAACAATTTACAGAAAGCATATCAGCTTATGTACACATAGCATCATCAATACACTAGCGATTTCCTTATTAATCTGTTATGTATTTATAATTGTTTTTAGGTTTATTATTTTAATATTATTCTAGGAAATACAAGTAAAAGTATTATATGTTTTTTAATTGGGTTTGATATAGACCATAGGTATTTTCAAGACGTCGCATGTTTTACAAACTACCACCGGATTCAATAGTAAAATAATATGCTAAAGGCTGATTAAAATTACCTTGTATCATAAACACCAGAACATGATTAGAAAAAGAACATTTTTAATTTGAAACAAATCCTTGTAATTAATTCATCTTTGTATGGATCATAAGAAACTTGTGGCGTTATCAACATTTCGTCAAACATGAGACTACACAATTGATAAATCATTTCTTTTAAAGAAGTGTCTTTTTTAACTTTTCGAAAATTATAGGGTTTATTCCAGAAGTTGTTATAATTTGGCTCAATAATCGTACCCTAATTCTTTGTTAGTTATTTGCATAGAAGTCTATAACATTTTGGACTATTTTTATACAAGGACAAAGACAATAAATTTTCCTCTAAAGCAGTGGTCGACAAACTTATCATCAACAAGAGCCAAATATAGAAAATACACAATTGAAATTTCTTCAAGGAGCCATTTTTCTATCTCAGCTTTCCTTTAGTAGAAGACATTATTACGAAAATTATTAGGATTAAAAGTTCATTTTCAAGCTCGCCTTTGTCAAATAAGTCTTAGTTTAACTAACAGTAAATTAAACCAAATTTGGTAATTTCGCGCCTGCACTAAACATTTTGTGGAAGAGCCGTAGCCGAGGAGTCAAAGCGCCGCGTGGAGCTCGCGAGCCGCGGTTTGCCGACCACACTGCTCTAAAGAGAATCATCTTCCCTTTACATTCTTTTTCGTCTGTAATTGCACTTGAGAAAAGAACACCGCCGCTTTTGACAGATTCTTTGTAATTTTATGGTAATTCTAAATTATTTGACAACTTTTCAGCACTGAGTAATTGCTGTTTAAACAATTTCCCTCTTTAGCGCAACCATCATAAATATGATTTTATTTTCAAATATTAATATATATGCGTTTTGTAGACTGGTTTCCGCCTGGGTATATGTTTAAGACTATAATTATGTTCATTTATAATTCGGCCTTTTCCTCCTGAAAAGATAATTAGAATATTTGTAAATGGTATAGTTACAAAGTGATACTGTTAAGTAAGGAGGGATAGATTATATCTCGCTACTTGATACTCTAATTGGACGGCACTGCCCTTACCATCATACACAGTGTGGTAACTATGATGTGCCAGAATAAAAAAAAATAGTAGGATGAAAGCCGGCTGTGAAACGAGGTCGCGGGATTGATCTCCGCACTGAGATTACTAGTTATGCGATCCACACAATTTGGTTCAGTTCAGGGTGTTCTATAATCATAGATAATTAAAGGCTGAAAGACAATAATTATTTATAAAATAAAAGTTCTATATAGGATGTAGGCGAAATAAATCTTAAAAATCTTTTTCCACGTTAAATGAATGGGAAAATATTAAATTTGATGATGGACCTTTTAAAATTAATATTCAGACGTAAATGTTTGACATAATTTTGTTTATAGCATAAGTAACGAGAAACAAATGTATGAGACATTTGAAAAAAAATTGTTTTATTTTGAATTATCCTAGTATTAATACTTCAATATATAAACACTGATTTGGATGAATCTTTTTTATTTCGCAAAATATATTTTCTAGATGATCCTATTTCAATTTGGTGGAGACCTGATAAAGTCTCCACCAAATAGAAAAAGGAATTCCTTAATAATACATACATATACACTCACGCATTTAATCCCCGAAGGGGTAGGCAGAGGTATAACCAGTACACCCACTTTTCGCCGAATTAATCTCGGTCCCATAATGTGATAGGGGGCGAGCCTATCGCCAATAATAATAATAAAAGGATAGATTTTTCGGTGCAGTCTCGTATAAATTTAGTTAAGTCTAATATAATAGTGCCAATATAGCGATATTAAATTAAATGAAGAGTAGTATGGAGGATTATCAAATATTATGCACCAAGAAAAAAATATATTTATAATCTATAAAACAAAATGAATAACAAAATTCCAGTTAATAAGAGACATTAAATTAAAAAATAGACTAACTTTTAGGCGATAGCAAAATGGCAACGTCTCTTAGTTTAATATTGTGGTTAATACAGACTTTTTTTACTTAAGGGTATAACTTGCCAATAACAGCAATGCATTAAATATTCTTTTATCGCTATAAATTATAAGGATGGTTTGAATAGAGCTTAAATAATAAAAACATATACCTAAAGTAACAGCATCTGGGTCCACTGACGTTGTTGTAGGCACAATACACTAAGGTTGGTCCTAGAACAGAATTAACACATACATATTAATAAAATATTATGGAAAATGGAATATAGAAAAAATATTTGACAAAGATAGTGTATTGATTATCATTGGTAGTGCCTACACCTATATTTTCTTGGTTATTGTTCTAGTTTTAATTTAATATTATGTTATGAACGGTTAATCTGTGTTTGCTTCAGTGTCATAAACCAGATCAGTTGATTTCCTGTAAGATGGTTATGGAGGTTTATGGCTGTTGAAGTCAGTCATATACATATAAATAAACATGAGTAGCATAAAATACTACTGAAGTTGGTATAACATTGAATATAAATACCTGTGTGTCTGGATGTGATGATGAACCAGGCAAATAGTGACTATGTTGATGAGTTGTATGTTGCCCTGGAAGGATATTAAAATATGTATTCTACTAAATGAACAAAAAACTTGTGTTATAAATCCAGGTGTTCATATTGTTGAACTCCGGTGTCCAAAATAAGATTTGACTAGTGTTATTGTCTACTTGTTTCTTCGTGCTTGAACTACACCACACACACCACACCAAAAATATTATGTACATATTTATTATTGCTTTGACTAAGTACATAACAACTATCATATATTTTCTTCAATCATATTAAAATCAAAATCAAATTAAAAGTAATTATTAAATTTATATAAAATAATTTTATCTCTATATAAATATTTTTACAAAATGTGCTTTCTGTTTTGTTAATAAATATTGCACATTATTTGTTTTATTGTATTCATTATTAAAATATGACAGCAAAAATGCTTACCAATTTTTAATGTTGGCACATCCTTTTTTGTTATCCTTCTACTGGCCAATTTGTAACATTTTTAAAAATGTCTGTAACATACTCCATATCTCCCTTTTTTAAATGTACATACTTTCATTATGAATACTTTTCCATTTATATTTCATTTTGCCATCCCTCATATTTGTAACTGATAGGTCTCAGCACTGAATGGTGTGTACCTGAAATAGCATAAAGTAAATTTTATTTTGATATTTCGAAAGATATATTATATTCTAATTTGTCACTTCTATAATAAAAAAAATTAATATGTGCCAAAACACAATGTTTTTAAATTTAGTTTAATTACTTTTTAGATTTTTATATTGCGTGAATGAGGCATGCGCATGAAAGGGGTGAATGCAGATTTGACGCATGATAGGGCTGTGTGGAGGGTTCAAACCGTTTGTGCCGACCCCACTTAGTGTGGGATAAGGGCAGGTAGATGATGACTTTTTAGATTTTATCCTATGATTAAAAATGGACCATATATCTATTGATTAAATTCATGAATTTTATATATAAAAATAAACTGATTTAAGTGAGCGATCTTTAGATATCACTATAATAGGTATTATACGGAGGAATAAAAAAATAATGGAGGCCAAGTTAGGTACTATAGCGCCGATAGCGGTCAGCAAACTTTTAACAAAATTTTTAAGTTTACTTACCATCAATATCACATCCAAAGTAACATTTTTAGACTTCTTCCTATGTTCTATTTTAACCAAGCCCAGTGAATCCAAATAGGATCCTCTTTCCATCCACCAATATTTCTTTATGAAAGCCGAGTGATGCGATAGACAAATCCAATCCAAAAGTGAAGCCGAGGGTGTAATATATATAAAGCAGAGTAATCTAGTCCACCAAATCGTTAAAATAATAAAAATCAGAGGAAATTTCAACAAAACAAACCGCAAGCAATTGGAAACTTTATAAGTGGAAAAGGAAACGTCAAACGAAGTTAAATGACTTAAAATTGCCACTTATTACGGTAATATTCTACCACAAAGTGCCACAAACATAATTTCCTCTGTAATTAGGTTAAAAATATTTAATTAAATTATGAATAAAATTAATTAACAAATGATATATTTTATAAAAAGAGCTAATTACTTTTTGTAAGGGAATACGATATTAGAAAAAAATGAGAACTCATAAATATTTAATAGTAAACACAGTGGTTTGGGATTTGCTTTACATATTTAGTAGCTAGGTACTAAAACGAATAGTTATAAAATATAAATAGGCTTTACTAAAATTAGAAAATCAATTTCAAAATTTAAACAATATCACTGATTTACTATTAGGTCAAATTATATACATATATGTTATTTTATTATTTCAAATATATTAAAATAATTGTAACCCATTGGTTTCAAAGGAGAAATATTTTTAAAATATTGTTAATGCAACGAAAAAATACTACATTTTTCTACTATTGCTATAGTTTTCTGAATTAAGTAGCAATTATAGATACATTCGTTGAAAAGAAATGGTACTCGGAGTGACGTCAAAATAAGAGAGTTTTACGCAGATGGTTTTCAATACTAATAATTAAATATTTTGTTTTATTTAGCCAATAGTTTATCTAGTATAAATATTTGCTTAAAAATATACAAATTAATTAAGTTTTGGCTCTCTTTAAAAATATGCTCTCCAATGATTTTATATTATTGTTTACAGAGTCATCTAAAATCTGAAGAAAGAAAACTTCTGACAGCTTAATGTGACCATAGACGAAATTTCTTTTTATTCTAAGTGACACCCCCCTGGCCTAAGTAAGCGAAAATATGAAAATATTATGTTTTATTCGTAAGTAGCAATTTTACGTTACTATTTATCAAGTTTCTTAAAAATAATTATAAAATATTGATAGTCTACCATTTTCTAAGTAGAACCTTGCTGCAGAAGTAAAATAAATATATTTAAAACCAATTTTAAATTTCTTGTATTATCTAGTCAAATTCTGAAGTTGTTTAAATGTCATTTGCCACTGTTTAGATATTTACCTGTGCATGACAATTTTACGTAAATTTAACATGGCTGCTTAATACACATTATGGGGATACCAACGTTCACGACATTTAATTACCTCTTATTTATGGTTAATGTATCAGCGTTTCCCAAGAATTTTAATTAAAAAATAATACAGTTTAACTAACAAAATAAAAGTGAATATAGATGTGAACAATTGGACTAATTAATATCAGAAAATTACATTATAAAATATTGAAATTGTTATTGTTGGAAATTTTCTATTGCAAATAAAATCGGGTGCAGATAAACATTATGTTATTTAAATATGTGTATGTAATGAATGAATTTTATATAAATAACAATATGTATTTTCTTATGCCTCGGTACCGCAGTTGTAATTGCGTACGTGAAACAACTGCTGGGCTGAGGTCTCTGGTGCGATCCCCGGGTCGAGTCAAGTGATATTGGATTTTTCTATCACGAAATGTCAATGTCATGTATTAGCCTGGAGTCTGAAATTGTGCACAGTATGGCGATAGGCTACCCCCTATCACATCATGGGACGGTAATATGCTCGGCGAAATGTGGATGTACTAGTTACAACTGTGCCTACCCCTTAGGAGATTACAGGCGTGAGTATATATGTATATGTGTTTATTATGCGTAGTAGTACACTTTAAATGGAATATTTAATACATCTTCAGTTTTGTCATAAGTTAGTGAATCTTTTCGCTTTCTTTGTCGTTTTATCCCTCACGTTGTTGTTATTAAATTTAAAATTTATGGATAACTATCGAGAAAAAACATTCAACTGAATAAAAAAATACCACATGGGTTTCGAACATATGACTTTCGTCTTGGCAGTCCGTACGGCAACCAACTAGGCTATCGCTGCTAGTCTATAAACTCTACGACTCGCTAATCTTCTCCTACAAGAATGCAGGATTGTGTTGGTCGTCTATTAATTGCAGCAGTTCCTCGCGATTCTTCATTCTCTTTTGTTAACCACTACGCTCAGAATACAGAACAAACCAGAAACCGCGCTCAATAATAATTACATACACCGCGCTGTGTCCAAAACCAATACGTACGCCCCGCGCCTGCCTCACCTCCCACCCGCGTAATGTTGCTAGCTCGGAGCGGTTTCCCACTTTTTGGGGTAATCTTATAACACTAAAGAAAATATATTTATTAAAAATTATTAACTGATATTTGTAAGTAGGGTAAGTAAACTAACGTTGTACACAACTACGCAACGTGTTCAAACATTTTATGCACTTGCTATAGAATATGATAACTAGAGAGGTGTCGTGAGTGTTAAAGTTGTTGGTATAACGTGAGTTATACCAACAACTTTAAATAAAACACAGCTTTAAAAAGTTAAGATTTTATTATTTTCAAATCAAATGTAGCGATTGTTTTTTATTTTGTTTAATATACTCTTTAGAGATTCGTACTTCTTGGCAAGTCTATTGTGTTTTTGCTGTAAAGTTTTCAAACGTCGAACATGACGCTTACAAAATATTTGTTTTCGTCGTAATTGAGATTTTAGTTTGACCTTTCTCGGCGTCTCAAACACAGATTCTAAATCAGAAATATTGACTTCACCAATCTCTGATCGCGCAGGTGATTGTGGTTGTGTAACCTGAATTGAAAAATCTTAAGTTTATCATAAAATAGAAAAACAAAAAGTTTAATCAAATGCGTTAAATTTCTGTCGTACAAGGCATGACATTTCAGTCCTCGTGGATGGCAACGCATTAGTAATAGCACTTTGTGCCTGATTGCAAATTTTCATGAGCCTTAGTTTACTTGTAACTATCTATATAGAATAATTGCCTAATTTTACTTCCTACAGTACAAAAAATAATGTATACAGTTGAAAAATTTATTATAGGTGGGTACGCACATTGTCCGATGTCGAAGGTTTAGATGTTCCTATGTGCAACTCGGAAGACTGGTGTCAAGGCCAAATGCTAAAATATAACATTACTATTTAAATTATTATTAATTATTATAAGATTATTCATAAATTTAAATCACCGAAGTTTCATTAGCCCGGAGTCTGGAATTTGTGCCCGGTTTAGGCTTGCCTCCTATCACGCTGTGGGACGGATAAGCTCGGCGAAAAGTGGGCGTACTTGATACACCTTTGCCTTTGTTGACCAAAACCTTACTTAAAAATACATGACAAACATACTGAACAGGAGGGATACAATATAAATAAAGTAATTATATCTACCCTAGTTGGAATAGTTGCTTTCCTCAGTCTTTTTTCTTCTTTTTCTTTTCTTTTTTGTCTTTCTTCACCTTTTGTGTCATAAAAATATTGCTCTTCAAAATGAATTGAGCAAATTACACTCCGGCTTGATAGTTTCCAAAACTCATCTAGCCGAGCTCTTTGTATGATTTTCATCCAGTCCGATTTTCTCTTTTCATCAGCAGGGAAACTAAAATTACAAATAACTACATATATACACAAAAATAGTGAGTATTCTATAAAAGTATTAAAAAAATAAGTGGGTCAAATTTACGATCAAAATAAAATGGCAACACTCAAAAAATGGACGCGTCATGTTCTAAGACGATCACAATAAGTAAAAGAAATTCAATAATTAAATAAATATACTTTTGAATGCGCTACTTACAGATGAAATGTGATCCCATCCTGTTTTTTTGTAATCCCAGCAACATTTTTACATGTAGGGACAACACAAGACGGCATTTCTAAATTAAAATTGACACTTGTACAATACGTCACGACGCGCTTACTGCAAAGGAGTGACTAATCGCAAAAACTTCAAACCACTCTGTTTTAGAGTGGTTTTTGTTGCTTCAGTTTTAAGCGCGCTGGCGGTTTCTGGTTTTTTCTGTATTCTGAGCCACTACGTAATGCTCATCAAAAGTATTTATCAAAGCTATGTAAATGTCAGGCCCCACTGTGCTGGAAAATCTTACGTAGATAAAAAAGACAATATTAGAAGAAACCTATATACAAAATTAATTTTATTTAAAGGACAGTATTAATTACTTGTTTTGAATTATTCATTGTTAATAAAGTTATTATGTAACTGTGAGTTTTTGTTTCAAGAAGTTATTACTATTATTATATTATGTCTATACCCGTACCGACACGTATTAGGCCAGCGTGGTGGACAAAGGCCTAAAGAAGAAACTGACTGACTGATCTATCAACGCACAGCCAAAACGGCTGGGGTTAGAGACTTAAAATTTTGACAGTAGGTACCTTTTATGACGTAGGCATCCACTAAGGAAGGATTTTTGGAAATACCACCCCTAAGGGAGTAAAATAGGGGATGATAGTTTGTGTCAAAATCCGTCATTTTGAAGTTAAGTTTATGAAAATTAGTATTTGGCCTTTTAGTTAAAAACAAAAAATATATTGTAGGGACACATTACAATGTTGCAATTTCGTCTACGTAGCAAGATAGCGCGCAGTGTACGTAGACGAGTCAGTTGCATTAACACCTTAGCACTGCAAGCCCGCATCCACCTCCTTGGTTCAGTACTAAGTAACACGTTATGTAACATTATTATATGTGAAATAATTAATTTGTGTTATATGAACAATAATATCAGTGAATAACTTTACATCTTTTATTTCATCAATTACCCGTAACGAGAGCCGTACAATATATTTCAGGATTTTTGGAAATGGAATAGGGGAAGAAAGTTTGTATGAAAATCCGTCATTTTTGAAGGTTTAACTTCAAAAATGACGGAATGTTGATGAAAATTGTTATTTTGTATTATATACTTTTTCCCAAACATGACATCCACGCGGGTGGAGCCGCGATCAACAGCTAGTACCTCATATTTTTAAAATTTTATCTTAACTTGAAAGAGGCACGCCTAAGATTTCAAGAACTGGGTAAACTAATGTTAGTTGGTAACCCCATAGAGTTCAGCTGTCCCTTTCGGGTGCACGCCTATGCCTCATCTACGGTTGTATATACTATATCTATGCAATTTTAGGTAAATTTTAACATGGTTGCATAATACACATAATGGGGATACCAACGTTTACGAAATTTAATTACCTCTTATTTATGGATAATGTCTCAGTGTTTCCCAAGAGAACTAACAAAATAAAAGTGAACAGTGATGTGAACAGTTGAACTAATTAATATCAGAAAATTAGATTATAAAATATTGAAATTGTTATTGTGTTGGCACTTTTCTATTGAAAATAAAATCGGGTACAGGTAGACATTATGTTATTTAAATATGTATATGTTATGAATGAATTTCATATAAATACCAATATGTATTTTATTATGCCTCGGTACCGCAGTTTTAATTGCGTACGTGAAACGACTGCTGGGCTGAGGTCTCGGGTACAATCCCCGGGTCGAGTCAAGTGATATTGGATTTTTCTATCACGAAAAGCTCAATATGAGCCCGGAGTCTGGAATTGTGCACAGCATGGCGATAGGCTAGTCCCCTATCACATCATGGGACGGTAATATGCTCGGCGAAATGTGGGTGTACTAGTTACACAGGAGATTACAGGCGTGTTATATGTATATATGTGTTTATTATGCGTAGTAGTACACTTAACATGGAATATTTAATACATGTTTAGTTTTGTCATAAGTTAGTGAATCTTTTCGCTTTCTTTGTCGTTTTATCCCTCGCGATGTTATTATATTTAAAATTTGTGGATAACTATCGAGAAAAACATTCAACTGAATAAATAAATATAACAGTATTGGGTTTATTTTTTATATCTTGTGATTATTTGACAAGACTGTTAAAAACATGCACTCTTATAAATTTGTAGCCTATAAAATCTACGACTGGCTAATCTTCTCCTACAAGAATGCAGGAATGTGTTGGTCGTCTATTATATGCAGGAGTTCCTCGCGATTCTTTATTCTCTTTTGTTAACCACTACGTAATGCTCATCAAAAGTATTTGACAAAGCTATTTAAATGTCAGGGCCCACTATGCTGGAAAATCTTACGTAGATAAAAAAGACAATATTAGAAGGAACCTATATACAAAATTATTTTTATTTAAAGGACAGTAATAATTAACTGTTTTGAATTGTTCATTGTTAATAAAGTTATTATGCATATTATGTAACTGTGAGTTTTTGTTTCATTAAGTTATTACTATTATTATATTATGTCTATACCCGTACCAACCCGTATTAGGCCAGCGTGGTGGACAAAGGCCTAACCCCTCTCATTAGTAGAGGATGCCCGTGCCCAGCAGTGGGACAATGTTTAATACAGGGCTAGTATTATTTTATATATTATGTCTATACCTATTATTTTTTTAATTTTATCATGTTGAAATGCACGCCTGAGATTTCAAGAACTGGGTAAACTAATGTTAGTTGGTGTACGCCTATGCCTCATCTATAGTTGTATATACTATATCTATGCTTTTTATATATAAAAGAGAAGGCAAAGGTTCTCCACCATGCAGCCTTTCCTTTGTCTCTAATAATTCGACAACTTCGATTTAATTTGACGTTTTCTCACTAGTGTCAGTTCAGTGTTGACTCAGTTGTAGGGATGGGACATTGTGTGAAAACAATCGATAATGAAATAAATCGATAGATCGATTTATTATAAGCAAATTAATAGTTTTTTAAATCGTTTTTGTTATTACAATTTTTCGTAATATACTTAAAATCTGTTGCCACAGCTCCAGAAAACAGGAATCTTTCTATTTAGTCTTGACCTGAAAAAATATTATTTATTAGTAGCTCAATTTCACCAGAGTATTCATGTTCTGGTTCTGTTCCCAGTGATCTTAAGCAGTATCTGGCAATAATTACGATATATGGATATCAAGCCTAGCCCATACAGCCTAGTCAATCGTAGTATAGATTACATTACAAGCCAAGCCTTCATTTTATTTTGTTAATATTTTATTTTCCGGCTGAAGCCAAGTCTTTTTCCTTATTTGTTCATCACGGTATTCCAGATATACTCATGAAGATTTTGCTTACGTAGACTTGAGAGGTTAATCTTTGTATGATAACATTTTTCAGTGCAGTAAGGCTTAAGGCAAGTATTGATTTTATATTGTTCAGATTGATGATTAACACTATTATTGACACAGTTCACGGGTTAATAAATGTGGGAAAGCATGGGAACATCTTTTCTCTTAAGACGCTTCTAAAGGTTAAATAAAATGTGTAATTTGGGCTACATTGTTTTCCTCCAAAAGCCACCTTTATTTTAATTAAAAAATAGTAAAATATTAATAACGACTATTAAAACTCGTTTTTATAAAATATGATAAAATAATCGATTAATGTAAAAATCGATTATTTTTTACATCCCTACGCTGTTATCCGTTCTGATTTCTGAATTTAGAATTACATTTCATGAATACTATATAGTATACTTTGAAATGCAACAAGAAATTTAAAATAAACTTAAAAGCCATATATTTAAGAATAATACCAGTAACAATATATTTTATTTACAGTGTAATAAGAAAAACAAAATAAAGTACATATTACCTATATCGGTGCTCTCGCGACCATTGTGCCAAAGATCAAATATTATTGTTTACAAAATATAATATTTCATATTATCAGTTTTCTTTATCAAATATATTGATAACGGCACGATGATAGGCTATTATATAATTATTATTTATTAAGTTCAACAGACATTTCCCATTATGTCTTCGCGGAAGAGAGTGTTCGACTTGTTGAGGACTATAAATGTAGCATCGTAAGTATATACCATATTTTCTCAATTTTTATCAATTTTCAAATACGTTTATATTAGTGTATTTATTACATGTACAGTACTCTATCCAAAAATTTTTTTTTACATTTTTAAATATTAATTATTATATAAAAAATGCATGCAAATATAAAAATGTGCATCCTCCGATGACGAGGCCTAGGACCTAAGCCACCGGCGGTTAGGAGCCCAGAGTGGGGAACCTCCTCACAATGTGTGCCGTGTCCAATAATACTGCTTTCGTATCTGTCTTTTGCCCCAACTATTAATTGAGAGCCTTTGAAGATGTCGGTCGAGGCTCTTTGGTATCAGCCCAGTGATTACTATTACTAGTATTTATTAGTGTATTTAGTTTTAGATATATACATAAAATATTTTTTTATCAGTGGTTTATAAACACAATTTTTATAATTGTAAATTTTGATTATCTTATTATTATTTATCTTTATGGTCGCGGTGGTTGCTATGTTATTTATAAAATATGATATTGATGTGATGTTTGCATGATCTTAAGCGGCAAAAAGATTTTTATGCTTCATGAAGAGTGTAAGCTATGATTGTACTCTTAGGGGTTTTAAAATTTTGACAGGATGCTGACTCCTAGTCCTAGGAATGGAACCTAGTCTAGTCTAGTGCTAGTCCTAGTCCAAAAATCATATATGTTCACTTAATCATATTGAGTTGAAACGGTATTCGTCAAAATTGCTGTCTGAAAATATTTCGAAACTGCTTTTACACTGAGGTATAATATTTTTTTCAGTTGTCAATGCCCAGCTCACGGTTACAGAGGAAATATCCAAGTTTCCAATGCTACACCATTAAAAGATTATGCCTTTGAGGTAATTATCTTTATTATTTTGTTGTTGTTCTTGTTTGTATTGAGATTCTTATTTTTACCAACAATGTTATCCAAATAAATTCTGTAAACATTATATATAATATGGTTATGTATGTTAGACCTATAAAGAAAATATGCTAAAATATTCAATATCATGTAGTAGTAATTTTGTTGGATGTAAAGTAAAAAAAAAAATATTAATGTACTCTTAACAGGTACACACATAGTTCTGACCCTACTATGCTGATCTGTATAGCTTAAGAAATTATGAGGGACATATATTCTCTTAACACCTAGACTGAAAATAAAATTAATTACAAAAGATATTTTATGATCTCGGAATCAAAGCTGCTGCCTCTTTTTTACAACCAGGACCTAACTTGCTGCACAATGGAGGCAATCTCAACATAAATTCCCTAATTAGTCATATTAAATGTACTGGATTACTCTTTCAAACATGTATGGAGGTGCCAGTGAAAAGCTGACTGTGAAATGCAATGGATTTGGTGGTCCTGCACACAATCAAATGATTGTGTGATCTACAAATATTATTTTTAGCTCTGGGTGTTATGGGACTCTAATCTCTCATATTTCTTCAAATCCTCAATAAGGGCTTAATCTAGTGTGGGGTCAGGGCTATGTGTGTATATGGTGGTCATTTTATTATTATATATTATTTTTATTATAGATAAAATGCTCAACTGTTCGTTATGGGCTGGGTGTGACAAGAGAAGTTGGCCAAGATTTGGTCAATTTGAATGCAAAAAATGTTTGTGTCATGACAGATCCAAACCTTGTGACTCTGAGCCCCGTGACAGCAGTACTAAACTCCCTTACGAAGAATGGAGTGAACTACAAGGTGTATGATAAGGTTAGAGTGGAGCCTACAGATTCCAGGTTAGTAACTATGGATCATGGTTTTTGTGGCACAATGGGGGAATATAGCATAGGCACAATCCCCTGTAATCCTCGAAGGGGTAGGCACAGGTGTAACCAGAACACCCACTTTTCGCCGAATTTCGGTTCCATAATGCGAGCCTATCGCCAGACCGGGCACAGATTCCAGACTCTGGGATAATACTGAGAATTTCTAGATAGAAAACCCAATATCACTTTACCCAACCCGGGGATCTAACCCGAGACCTCAGCACAGCAGTCGTAACGCATGAACAATTACAACTGTGCCACCGAGGCAGTCACAGACGTGAGTGTATATGTGAGCATAGGCACAATCCCCCCTGCCCCTTCCCTGAAAGTTGGCAACACAATCTTGATTCTTGTATTGTAGATGTGGGTAGGTGGATCACAAACTTTCAGTTTACCCACGTACTAGTATGATGTGAGCTAATGCTCACCATACGTCCGTACAGTAGACAGTCCCAGAACGGACTGTGCTCAAGAGCGCCCAAGCGCTCCTTTTAAAACAAACCTTTACCCCCACTCCAGTGGTAATTATCAATCTACCCACAGTTATTTATAGAGTACCCTCGGATATCTCTGATAAATAGGGACTACCCTATCAGTATTATTACCTTCTGTTCCAGTTTCAAAGATGCCATAAAGTTCGCAAAGGAAGGGAATTTCGATAGTTTCGTCGCGATCGGCGGCGGTTCGGTAATGGACACGTGTAAGGCAGCTAATCTTTACTATTGCGATCCTGATGCGGAGTTTTTGGACTATGTCAATGCGCCTGTAGGAAAAGGAAAGTCTGTCGCAGCCCAGTTGAAACCTATGATTGCTAGTAAGTATAGTTTTCAGTTATGTGAACATGATCACTGTTGACAGTACAAGAAAGAACATAGGCAAATTTCCATGGGTCTTGAATATATGGGCCAAACATTTTGGCGATTTTGACTTTTATCGAAAATGCTTTTTAGCCTAACAAATATGGTGGACATTAAAAAATATAATTTCATCAATATAATCAATATTTTGTAGCAGTAAAACGGCTTTACCATGTTAAGTTATAGTTATGTTTTGTCACTTTGAACCTTCTACATTGGACCCATTGATAAGTTAAAGTTTCCGTTAGTTTATGTTTAAAAAGTTTTTTATTATGACTGATAGTTCTACGTATTTAGATCCGCCCCTTGCTGTGCTACAATTAAGATTCATTATTGACTTTTTGTACATTTTTCAGTACCAACCACTAGTGGTACCGGGAGCGAAACAACCGGAGTGTGCATATTTGATTTCGAAGAGATCCACACGAAGACGGGCATTTCTCACAGTTCTTTGCGACCTTTACTGGCGTTGATAGACCCTCTGCACACTCTCACGTTGCCCGAGAAAGTGGCAAATTACGCTGGTTTTGACATATTCTGTCATGCTTTGGAGAGTTTTACTGCAATACCTTATACGGAGCGCGGGCCGGCGCCTGCCAACCCGGCGCTGAGGCCCGCGTATCAAGGCAGCAATCCTATATCAGATGTATGGGCACGGTTTTGTTTACAGGTAAAAAAAATACACTACTTAATCTTACTGCTATTATAAATGCGAATGTTTGGATGGATGGATGTTTGTTACTCAATCACGTCAGAACGGTTGGACGGATCTGGTTGAAATTTGGCACAGAGATAGATTATAGTCTTGAATACTTTTATCCCGGAAAAATGTACGGGTCCCGTGGGATGGTTTCGTTTTACCCAGAGCAAGGGATCGACTAGATTTTTTGGATAGTGTTAGTTGAGGGGTCTGAGAATGACATATTTTTTTATCCCGGAAAATGCACGGTTCCTATGGGATAGCATGATATATAAAGATGTAGTATCTTACGATTTATCTATGGATTTTATACCTTTTCCTGCAATGATAACTACCACGCGGACAAAGCCGCGAGCAACATCTAGTCATCTATACATTGTATGACTATGGCTTTAAATTTATTTCGTGGCATATTGAGGCTGGAAACGAAGAATATTTCGAGAAAGAATAGTCCAACAACACTTTTACGCGATCCGGAAATCGAACCCGAGGCCTCGGCATAGCAACACCAGTTGTACCATTACAACTGCGCAGTTATTGATTTCCAATTATAGATTTTGGGTAACCTTTTTTTATACTGGCACGGCAAAGTGACCACACTGCACGTTATGGTAAGCGCAGTGACACCGTCCAGTTAAGAGTATCAAGTAGCTAGAAATAATATATGTCTCGCTACTGTACAGAATCATGCCGGGCCGCTGAGTAGCTTCTTCACACTACGCCAAAATACAGCCTTCGTGGCGCAAGGCGCGAGTACCCTGTTGTGAAACGAGAGGCCGTGGGTTCGATTCTCGCACCGCGACAAATGTTTGTGTGATAGACAGGTATTTATTTCGGGTCTAGGTGTTGTGAGACCGCACCAGAGCTGCCAGAAGCAACGACTTATTTTATACCGTCATCTCTCTGACATTATATAAAATCGAAACTCATTATATTGTCGTTCTTTTTTCGAAAAACTCTCAAAAGACCGAAACCATGTGGAAAGTTTACTTTAATTGCTATACATAGGTACCTAATACCGGATGCATAAGTTAACTAAATTGTACACATGTTGTATCCAATTATACAATCTGGCAGCGCTGGACCGTAGTCCCTCGTAGTTGTTGATACCCACGATACAGGTTTTACCTAGTGTGGGATCAGAACTGGGTGTGACTCCCAACGGATTAAAAATAAGGACCCAGGACTAACTGAACTTGATAATAGGGTAGTTTCCTATGTTTAATTAGATTATTCGATATGCAACCAAATATAATACGCAAAAGAAACCTTTTCCGAAAACAAACTCAAAATAGCTTTAAAATTGAGGTCACAGTATTTATTTTAAATATGAGTAAAAATGGTTGCGTACGTATTGCTATCTACCTCGCACAACGGCACAGTTATGGCCATTCTGAAAACCGTGACGTCATAGGACATATCATGCATCCTTTTACTGACATTTGACAAGTACCCCTTGCAGCAGATTTGAATGGCGTCTACTTTATTTTTATTCGGATTCATAAAATTCTCGATAATAAGTTTTAGGTTATATAACTTGTTGATTAAGTTAATAAAGAAATCGTGTCAACTACCCTATATCAAGTACGTATTATTTGATGACAGACGTTGCACAAGTACTTTGCCCGGTCGGTGTACAACCCGGACGACATCGAGGCCCGGTCGAGCATGCACCTGGCGGCGACGATGGCCGGCGTCGGCATCGGCAACGCAGGCGTGCATCTCTGTCACGGACTGGCGTACCCCATCGCTGGGAATGTTAGGAGCTTCGTGCCTAAGGACTATGGGTTGGTATACAATACAACGAAAGGAATTACCCACCACTGGACAGATTAGAGTACTATATGACTAGATTCCATGCGTCTATTATTAAATTACCAGAGTTCATACAAGTTCAAACGAGTGTAATAATATTTAACACTAGCGCACTACCACTACGCACACACTCGCACTATTTAATAAAGCTAATAAATCTGTTTATCTGATTACTACCAACCTTCACAGGATCATCTGCTTGAAAATTTCATCAAAGTCGCTCCAGCCTTATTAAGTTTTTTTTATCTTGGCACGGCAGTGACCGCACTGCACCTGATGGCAAGCGCTGTGCCGTCCAATTAGAGTATTGAGTAGCGAGAGACAATCTATCCCTCGCTACTCAACAAAATCATGCCGGCCTGCTTCTTCACACTACGCCATGGGCAAGAAGGTCAAGAAGCGGTCGAGGGTCTAGATGGATGTGGAATGGATCTAGGGTATGGATGTTTGTTACTTTAATTCGTCGATACTCTATTTGGACGGCACTGCGCTTACCATCAGCTGCAGTGTGGTTACTATGCCGTGCCAGAAAAAAAAATCCTACTTTCAATAACAATCGTAAAGTAATCCTACTGGATTGTCCCGCTACTGAGACCTTCCACCAATATCCATCATCGTTTTTAGAACGGAACCGATCATACCTCATGGCCTATCGGTTGTGATGACGGCGCCTGCTGTGTTCCGGTTCACAGCGGCGAGTGACCCCGACAAACATTTAGAGGCAGCCGCCCTCCTCGGAGCCGACGTCGCCAACGCCCATCAACACGACGCCGGGAGAATACTTGCAGACACCATACTCAAGTATATGGACACCATGAACATCGACAACGGACTTAAGGCCTTAGGATACACTAGCAATGATGTACCTGATCTGGTTAAGGGGGCTTTGCCGCAGGTATGTACTATTTCTATATGCAGTTGTTTTGTGTGATTTCTATTTTTTTATTTATTTATTTCAGAAAAAAGTACAGAATAACTTATGCATTCTAAAAGACCACTATGACATAAATGTGTACAAGATAAAGAAGTTGTAGATTGGGTTGAAGTGGCACTCTAGGATTTAGATTTCCAGTTGTGCTCTAGTCCTAGTCTAAAAATCCCCAATTTGAACGAACGCACAGTTAGTGAACTGTGCGTTTCGTCAAACGTTAAAACTGTATTTTTACAAGTGTGTTAAAACGTTAAATTGAGTTTATCACTTCTTAAATTAATATTTAATTTCCATATAAAACAAGTTTGCTTCAAATTCTTATGTTGTTTATAGACTTCTTTAAATAAATATAAGTTAAACGTCATCTTACGCCAAATGTAAGGACTATCATCACTTTGTCAAATTGATGTGTGAATAAATTCATAAACTGTATTGTTTTTTTCAGGATCGTTTGCTCAAATTGACGCCCCTTCCTCAGACGGCTGACGACTTGTCGAAGTTATTAGAAGACTCTCTCACATTATATTGAACGGAAATGTGCATTAAATATTCATAAATATTGGTGCTGGATAAATATTTTTTGAATGTAAGTACTCTTTAGTAATAATACTAAAGAGTACGTGTGATAAATTTACTTTTTTGTTATATTTTAATAAGTGAAAAATGTTAAACTTGTTTTGATAAAATAAAGAATGTTTTCGAAAACTTTACGCATGTTTGTTTGACATTTTCGTTCATCAGGAAGATAACTATGGGGTTAGAACACAACAAAATAAACCAACGATATGGTGTTTAATTTTAATAATTTTAAGTACATAAAATAAACCTATCAACTAATTTGTAAAATATATAATATGTATAATCTTAAATTAATTTGTTGTAATTTGACTTTAATTTGTTATTTCATAATTCAAAAAGCGCTAGAACGTTGGTCGCAATATTGTTCGGGAGTGTACGTCGTTTAAAGGCACTGT
The DNA here is from genome assembly GCA_905220505.1 of Laothoe populi. Classification (NCBI taxonomy): domain Eukaryota; kingdom Metazoa; phylum Arthropoda; class Insecta; order Lepidoptera; family Sphingidae; genus Laothoe; species Laothoe populi. The sequence continues at coordinate 16,826,948 of HG992148.1, forward strand.
ACTACGAAATGTTTGTTAGATATGTATTCAGCTGTGACTAGCGCTTACATTCTATCACTTACTGGTTATGAAAAATTAACACAGTTGTTAGTTTCGTGTTTTAAACTCTAACATATGTTTGTACGCGTGACTCACACCGCTTCTGGCACGATATGGCTGTGGTGGAAGGGACTGCTCTCGTACGACAAGTTGGACGCGTTCACGGTGACGTTGTGCAGCGGCGCGTAGCGGTTCAGCTTGGGCGTGGCCGGCCCGGTCAAGTCCTCCGACAGCTGCTGGTACACCAGGCCGCAGTCCTTCTTCGTGCGCCCAGGTTGGCTCATGGCAGCGATTATGGCACTGTTGTATCTCATCTGCTTCGTCTTCTTGCTGCACATCATCATGACCACCTTAGCGATTATAAGCAGTAATAACAGAGCGCCCATAATGGCGATAGAAATAGGCCACAAGTACTCATAGCGGCCGTGTTCCTCCTCAGTGGTATGAGCTTCGGTGTACATGTCGGGTTCTAAGTCTTCGTAAGTATTGTCGTTGTCTAACAGTTTGAAGTCGATCTTTACTTTTTCGGCTTGAGGGCTTGGAGATGAGGCTTTCACGGCAACATCAGGCTTTTGCTCAGGCTTCTCAATAAGTTTGACCTTAATGTGGACGTCGTCGTCACCGTCGTCGTAGTCCTCGCCTGAGTCGTCATCGTCGCTTTCTTCTTCCTCTTCTTCCGAAAGTTCATCAACCTCAGTATCATCTTTATCATCATCATCAGTATCGGCGCTGAGTTTATTCTCGGTAGGCAACTTAGAGTCTTCTTCGGGTAATTTCCCATCATCTAAAGTATTCTTCAGATCGAAATTACCCAGGGGATCTTCATCGATTCTCTCCCAAATCTCTTCATCGGAAACCGCTGGTAGGGGTTCAACTGGATGGGGTAGAACTGTGCCACATGTTTTGCGAGTCAAAAACTCCCAGCTATAAGTCTCATCGTCATCTTTACCATCCCTGGCCAAGTTGGCAATATTCGCAGTGTTGCCGTTAGGAGACACCTTGCGGTTGCTCAACCACGTCATAAGGTTTTCGAAGTCCCGGCTGCACGCCAGCGGGTTGTTAGTGATATCGAGAGTGCGCAATTTGCTCAAGTTATCAAGTTCAGTTTGTTTGATTTCGGTGATTCTATTGTGCGATACATTCAAGAAAGTTAGGCTGTTGAGCACTGTCATCGGATGGTTTTTATCCGCTTTCCAAAGTGAGGTTAACTCGGCGTGACTCATGTCTAGCCAAGTCATAACAGGCGTGTGAACAAATACTTCCACGGACAGTACTTTCAAAGGATTACCTTGAAGATTCAACTTGGCAAGTTCCTTATTTTTCTCGAACTGTTTCGGTTCTAAAGTCGTCAGCATATTATTTGCCAAGTTAATTTCTACAAGCCTAGGGCAGGGAGTGAACACTTTGTTGCTGATCGTTTTAATATTGTTATCTGATAGATTTAGTACAGATAAAGCAGAGAAAGTTTTGAGGGAATCGTCATAAATTTCTTCTAGACCACAGTTAGAAGCATCAAAGAAATAAATGTTGAATTGATCAGCAGAGCACATAAATCCTTCAGCTGGTAAATGTTTCAACCTGGGGTTGTTAGAAATTTTAAATATATCTAATTCAATGTTTTCTTTGATTAGTATACTTGAAATGAAGTCTAAGTCATTGTATGAAAGGTCGAGATAGTTAAGTTCAACGAGCTTATGGAATGCTTGATTGTGGATTTTCTGAATGCTGTTTCCACTGAGATTAAGATTGGCGATGTAGGTCATACCGTTGAACATAGAAGGTCCAACAAGCTTAATGTTTGTTTGACCAGCGTTAAGAGTTAATAAGTCTGAGATCTGTAACCCATAAACAGTGTCGATGGGATTCCTTAGAATATGGAGTGTAGCAAGTTCATTATTTTCTGAGAAAATATCCTCGGGAAGGGATTTAATATTGTTGTCACTGAGATCGAGTTCTTCCAAGTCTAGAAGTTTCTTGAAAGTATCGGGATCCATATCGGACAAATTGTTACCAGCTACGTTCAGGTACATAAGTCCAGGCATGTACATGAAAGTGTTCGCCGTGATGAATTGCATGTTGCAATAGGACACATCGAGCTCTTGCACGGATGTAGTGTTTAAAAAGTACTCTTGAGATCCGGCTGCTGGGAATTTAAGAGGATTGTTTGAAAGAGTCAGCAATAACAATTTTTTGTTGTTCGCGAACGTTTCCGGATGTAAACTCTTCAGTTTGTTATTAGATAAGTTGACCGCGTACAGTTCGTTCAAGCCGTGAAAAGCATTATAGTCGATGAAGTCAATAGTGCTATTAACAATTTTGACAGTAGCTACTTGGTGAAGTCCCAGTTTCTTGAAAATAAAATCGTTCAGCTGAATTGGGTACGACGGATCGGCATTCTCGATCACGAGATCTGTGATGTCATCGCCAAACTTCTGCGTACCGATTTCGAGGCGGTTGCACTTGGCTATCCTGTATCCTTGAGATACAGTGCATATGCAGTCTCTGGGACAAGGCCTGTCCTCGTTGAACAACACCTCTTGGTCATCTGCGGAATCATAATCTTCATATTGGTACACGAAACTTGCAGCATCCTTAACGTCTTTCGTGGCAGTCTTGTTGACGGGCTCGCTGAGTGCAAGCGCACATGCTGCCAGGAGCAGTAATAACTCCCGGGACCTCGCCCCCATGTCGTAGCGAACTCTGAAATGATAACAGACGAGCGATTAGTTAATTATTGAGAAAATACAACACATGTTACATCAATTACGAAATATTCTCGAAACACGAGGTTGGTCACGTTCCTATGTGTAATAACAATAGCAGAACACAATGAAACCTAACCAATTTCTTTTTATGTATTTTCTTTTGGGCTAACAATAGGTACACATAATGTGGCGAGTGGAACAAAACAAGCAGAATCACTAATACAACAAACAGATTAAGGGAAGTAATTAGCTAAAATACATTTTCGAAAATTGGTACCTTAAGTTTATGCAGACCAGAATTAGACTATCAAAATATTGTTGATAAAAATACTAAGCACAGTGAGTAGTATATTATCTCTGTTGTCGTTGGTATTATTTTATATCTACGTATGAACAGCAGATGTTGGTAGCATTGTTCTAGTGAAATCTTATCTGTGCATTGTCCATCTGTCGGTCTGTTGTCGTGACACAAGACACGTGATATCAAACTTTAGGCTCGTTCCTATGTACGGTTGTGTCTATACTTTTCTGACTCGTTTTTGTTAGTGGGATATGTAAATTAACTTTGTGCTCATATTACGTCTAGAGTTTTTGTCGTTATCATATTATAAGTTATCAATGATACTTATAAATATGACAAAAATATTTACAATTAAACACATGGCGAATAATATCAGACATTTGTTCCATCTGTGTTATAAATAAAAATCGTTTATATATGGTTTCTTTTCGATCATTGTTAGATTTTGTGCATATTAATATAAGATAGATACATTTTGTAATGTAGGTAGGTACTTAATAACTGTCAATTGTATGTGCACGACTAACTTATGAAACAAAGCAAAATCTAGATACACGGCATTGTCATGTAAATTGTCATCCAAGTTTGAAAAATTATAGGGCGACACGAATCTGACAATCCTGAACCTCGTAAGTACCGAACTTGCTGCCTCTTAATTTTTGGTGAGTTAAAGTATACTAAAACATACGTATGACAAAATAAGTATTTTATTAAATATCAGTTTAGTATAAATATATAGACATGAAAACTCTGAAGTGAAGTATATTGAAATATAAACATCAATGAAAAAAAACAAATCCAAATTCACATATTATTCGGACAAAATAGTAATGTCGAATGTTTCTACTGGATGACCTTAAAATAAGACGGTTTTCCTTCAAACTGTTTTGTAATATCGTCGTAGACGTACCATCTTTATTTGAATGATAATTACCAGTGTCAAGATATACGTTTCCACTCGTTAAAGTTAATAATCACGGGCGATAATAAATAGTTTATTCATTATTTCACTTACGTATTATCTAAAAGGATCAGACAATGTTACACTGGTTTATAGAAAGTAACACTTTCACGGCACAACACAATACCTATAGCGGTACGACACAGACTGCGCGAGCGTTTGTCAGTTGTCACTGAATGAAGGGCGACGATGTTCTGATAATTGCGAGCGCCAAAGGTAATACAGTAATACCGCAGGTTCGTTTGTGTAGACGTTTACACAGACATCCTCACGCACACTACTGCACGTCACAAAGTAATGAATTTATTTAATGTTTTTGTCAGTAAACCGGAATTATGGATCACGAGCTGATTCATCGATGGCGACTAAGAAAGTGTTTTCGGGTACGAGTGTAACGTCATTTTACATATTGTGAGACGGATACGGAGTCTTTTTGGGCCTTAATGATAGTTTTGATGATGTCTAATATGTTTTATTTCGATAACAGACACGGTCAGACAGATTAAAGATGCGGCAATAATATTTTTAATTACTTAGAGCTATATTCATATTTACTTTAGTCAACAGATGTTATTTAAGAGCAAAATGATATCGTGCATGTACTTATTTGGCATGCTAACATGTTGGACAACTTTTTGGATAATGTTATACAGGTGATGTCGAAGGGGTTTTTAATGAACGCCTAATGTAAAGAGTTGAGTAACTTACTAGTAAACAGAAATACAGCTAAATGCATGATTGAGTAATAGGCACTTTGAAATTTTAATCAAAACTATTGTATAAGACCAAGAATTAGCGGATTTACTGTTCACTGCACTGTTGACGTTGCCCGTGTGATATCTTGGCTAGTAAATGTCTAGGATTATTGGTCCACATATTAAAGAATTTCAGTGGTTTTTTAAATCAATGTTAACACCTTACTTTTTATTATGATCAGAAATCTAACCACGTGAATGATATTGCTTGAACAAGTAAGCTACGCGTAGGCACTCATTCGTCTTTCTACCGAGAAGTGATATGGTTAATACCTCAGCTTCCTGGTGTTGTATTGCGAATAAACCTTCCACAATAAGTTCACGTCGTATATTTATATATACAATACGCTACAATGTTATTTAATTGTGTTAAGTACCTTTTGCTTGATAAGCTAAGAAATAGGCCATCGGAAATACTGGGTATCACAGTTTATTGTTTTATCCTGGCAAAGCAAAGTGACCACACTGCAGATGGTGGCAAGCGCATTGCCTTCTAGGTAGAGCATCAAGTAGCGAGAGACACCTTGCTACTCGATATAGTCATGCAGGCATGGTGTTTCTTTTCAACTGAAAGTATATTCATGTTTGTTTAACATTCAAATGCTTTTGAGGATTTCGTTTATTTAGTTATATTATCGCAATTACTTTCAGCATTTAGTCAGAACATAAAAATTAAAAACGCCATTCTATAGGAGGTTATTATACAGGTGAACAATATTCACATCACTCGAGGTGAACATAGACACTGATAAGATAAGATAGCGCCCAAGCGCCGCTCTACATACACTTAAGCCTTACATTTTTAAGGTAAACAAAATAACAAAGAAAAATGATTCTTTAAACGGGAAACATCTTCTAGTTCTTTGACAGTCTCCGTGGCGCAGTAGTCGAGTAGCCGGCTGTGAAACGAGAGGCCGAGGGTATGATCCCCACAGCACGACAAATGTTTGTGTGACAGACAGATTGTGTTGGGTCTGGATGTCGTGAGACCGAAAGTCTCTCGCAGTCCCAGATACCCACGACACCAAGACTCGTAGTGTGGGATCGGAGTTATGAGTGTGACTGTTGGGTGTTATTTATTCTATTTGGTTTCTTGTAAGCGTAAAGGAATCTTTATCCTCACATAATACATTATACCTACATTTCAATAGATTTTTATCAATATACTGTTAACTAATGAAAATATATCAAGTTGATTGGTTATCATGACACACTTAAATTAGAAGTAAGGTGTTATCACCAATACACAGTTAAAAATTAAAAGTATCTTGTATTTAATGCGGGAAAAGGGGTTATTTTATACGTATATATATATATATATATATATATATATATATATATATATATATATATATAACGGCACGCGATATTATTGAATAATGAAAATCAGTCTATTTTGAGAATTATCCATTAACTTTATTATTTGTAAGGAATTATGGTTTTGTATTCGATTAAATACTATTTGTAATTAAGAGCGGGTAACCCCGAATGGAGTTGCGTCTGTCATTGCGTGCAAATGGCTGGTCAATTAGTTCTCTGGTTGACAGCGGTAGTGCGTTGTGTGATTCGCAAACCCATTGGCTCTAAATCGCTAATTATTATTGTAATCCCTAATTGTCTAAGTTATTTAAATGTCTGTATTATTAAAATATTGTAAAGTCAAGGCCATAGTCCACTTATTTAAATGATTCCTGAAGTTTAACGCCTAAAATGGAATTTCGTGATACAAATTCACGAATAAGCAAGATGGAGCAGATCGGCTATCCCGACGTCCCGACATATATATATATATATATATATATAGCCAGTGCGAGGATAGTAATAGGATGAGTTGATATCCGAATATGGAGCCCCTTGCCGCATATATTTAGTGTGGTTTGGAATGCAGAAAAATTTTTATTTATGGAAAGAAATCTAGTTTGGGTCCTAGAACCGCCTGCTCACCCTTTTATGTACCTATGCTCTAATATTAATAGACAATTTAGGGACACAAATTGGTTCATCAATTATTAATATTGTTATTGTATTTGTTCATAAAGGACAAGGAATATAATACTAGCCCTGTATTAAACATTGTCCCACAGCTGGGCACGGGCCTCCTCTAATAATGAGAGGGGTAAGGCCTTAGTCCACCACGCTGGCCTAATGCGGCTTGGTAGACTTCACATACCTTCGAAATTCTTATGAGAATTCTCAGGTATGCTGGTTTCCTCACGATGTTTTCCTTCACCGTTAAAGCAAGCGATAATTAACATTTAATATACACATAACTTTAGAAAAGTCAGAGGTGTATGCCACTTGGGTTTCGAACATACGACTTTCGTCTTGGCAGTCCGTACCGCAACCAACTAGGCTATCGCTGCTAAAGGACAAGGAATAGCACTTAGTTTAACTTTTATACTATGGAAGTGTGCAATCGCCATTGAGCTGTTATTACTACGTAGTAATATTAGCTCAATGGCAATCACAGACAAAAAGTTTGTAATCAGAAGTTCAAGAATGTCTGTGCTATGCTCTAAAACCAAACATGTTTTAGTAGTTGCTGATCTACATTGCTAAGATATAGATGATTTTGAATTCCGAATAGCATTACACCTCCGCATATATTCCATTAAATTGAAATGTAACAAAATAACAATAATATTCAGGAATTCGTAGATAAAAATATTCGTCTTTAAATTTTATTAATATTTTGTTGTTGTTTCTTAACAATTCATAAGTGTATACAAATTAGTTAATCCAATAAATACTGTTTTTGATTTTTAAATTCATACTTAATGGTAATCTTTCTGGTTTTTCGATATGCTAACTAATTTGAATATACATAATTTCTACAAAATTTCAAATACCGTTGCATTTTCATTGCTAAATATACCAGACACGAGAAACATTTCTATTATGAACAACCTACATATTATAACTACGTCATGTAGCTGATACGCTAAGCAAGAAATTAGCTTATTCGAAACGTGGGCGATCGTAGGCGACAGAATGACATAGATATACACTCGCCTAACGCCATGAATTTTGAAGTAACATCAATAAAGATTCTTTGTATTTGAAAGTGAACTACTTACGTCATAAATTTGATGGATCAGAACTTGTTCTTCATAAAGAAAAGAGAAAAGTGATCAAACACGAGGAAATAGTAAAATTTAATGTTAAAGTTGGAAAAAGACTACAGAAAGAAACCTGGGAGCTGTGTAAAAAAACAGACAAATATGGATATGGACATATACGTCAAGACAATTAAAAAAACAGATTACAACCAATAGGTTCAATAATAATTGAAATTGCGTACAATTATGATTCGTCACAAAACATCTGTATTTAATTTTAATTAATTTATACCAAAGTTTCCAACATAAAACTCAAAGCAGTGAACCTTAACTGAAGAGTATAATGAGTTAAGAAAGTATTTAACAGACAGCCTCCGTGGCGCAGGGGGCGAATAGGCGGCTCCGAAACGAGAGGCCGTGGGTTCGATTCCCGTACCGGGATAAATGTTTGTGTGACCTTGTGAGACCGTAGTTCCTCGTAATTGTTGATACCCACTGTTTTACCTAGTGTGGGGTCAGAACTATGTGTGTGACTGTCGGGTATATTTATTATTAATATTTTTTTTAGAATGTTCTTAATATCGCCCATAATTAGTTGCTAAACGCTTTCTATTAAGCTCGTTTGCATGGTTTTATTATCTAAGAAAAGAACGCACGAGCACACAGTATTGCCCCAAAAAACAATTTCATATAAAATACAAATATGCTTATCAACCGTTGATTGCTCTTGCTTGGAGGTAGTTTTAACGTTAATTCATAATAGCACGCTCCAAAGAACAACATCAAACAATTGAAAATGTCCGTCAGATGATTGATACTGGAAGCAAACTCCTTTGCTCCCTATAAAGTAATAATCATATCCAAGAATGACACAGAATGTGACAGCCTCCGTGGCACAGTTGGCGAGTAGCCGGCTGTGAAACGAGAGGCCGTGGGTTCGATTCCCGCACCGGGACAAATGTTTGTGTAACAGACAGATATTTGTGTCCGGGGTCTGGGTGTTGTGAGACCGAAAGTCTCTCGTAGTCCCTGATACCCACAACACAAGACTCGTATCTTAGTGTGGGATCGGGGCTATGTGTGTGACTGTTGGGTGTTATTTATTATTTAAGAATGTAAGTGCCTTGGATTGAGATAAATGTTTTAAGTGATGATATGAGAAAATATTTAATTTAACTTTAGCTACAATATATTTCTAGAAACAACTTAATGATTAATATAAATATATTTGGTTATCGTAACATCGAATAGTGTTGACAAAAAAAAAATGCCAAATAAAAACTACCAAGAATGTTGCATCTTAGGCGCCCAAAGACTCGGCTACTGTAGCTTTTTCTATGATGCGATTAGCGTTCAAATCCACAGATCATTATAGGTTAAAACTTTAAGAACCCTATATATTATATCAGGAAGAAACGTATCACTCCTAGTCAGAGTCGGCCCAATGTTAGTTTTACAATAAAGTGAAATCTAAATAAGGCGCACTTTGCTCTATAGACCATAGAGCACTCGTATCGAAGATAATCCTGCTGGTTACGTGTCTGGCGTAACTGCTCTGTTTTCCATATTATGTCGGTTCGCCTAGATATTATTAAAGTAGGTATGATCCTGGGTCCTTAAGGCGTTGGCGACTGATACTGACTCGATGGTTTATTAATTGTGACATCCTCGTGGCGTAAGCTGGCTACTAGCTGGCTAGATGTGAAACGATAGAACGTAGGTTCAGTCCTAACACCAAGACTAAAGTATGTATTATGCACAAATATTTATAATATATTAAGGTCTTGTAGATTAACGACTATATGTGAGTGTTGGACTGTTAGGTGTATATTTTACTTCGGTACCTTAGGACTGATAACGTAGACAAATATTTAGATAACACAATGCTAATCCATGAAACAAGGGATTATATTAAATCTATGCAACACAAATTATGAATTTGAATTCCTTCACCATGTAGGTTAAACGAAGCAATTTAATACATATTCTTTCTCTATAACGAAGTCTACATTTATAAGTAGGTAAATCTTAGGCTTAAAGCATTGATACCCAAAGTCTACATCGACCCCCCGGGGTCAACAATGACCTATGAGGGTTCCATGTGAGCGAAAAAAAATTGGATTAGCCAAAAGAATTAGGGGTCTAAGAGATGTAAACGGGGGTCTACACCTCCTACCACTAGAAAGCGTTTATTTTTACCTAAGTACTTATTGATTTTAAGAAATACGTAGAGAATTAATTTTATTTTGGTGTCTTTTATTTTTGTTTGAATTTCGGTTTCTTCTACATACCACAACAATAAGACATCAGTCAAAACACATTTGAAATTGATGAATATTCAATAATGCAATATTAGCTTGATAGGGGTCTACCCAAAACGAAAAACATGGCATGTGTGACCTCTGGCTTAAAGGAACTAACTAAACCCAAGTAATAATTGTGGTCTAAGAAGTATTTCGCTATCATGAAGGTTGTTACAAAGAGTTTCTACTGCAGGTACTTAGAACCTGCATGATGTGGTAATTTTACAAATAGCATTCCTTACGTGCCCTGTTAGTATGGTATTTTTTTAAGGACATGAAAATATAATGGAGATTATCATTAAAATTAATGTTAGTTACCAAATTATACATTCACAAATATGTCAATATTTTGAAGTATTTTTTATTTGTTAAACTAGTTACTCTAAATGAAGTGTGTTTTTTTCTAATTAAAAGCACTGGATACATTCTGTTTTTTGTCAAGATGTAAATAGACAGACTAAGGTCTATGTAAATCATAAACCTGATGTCTTTGAAACTAAATTATGAACAAATAACCAATGCCCGCTTTTGAAAACCGAGTAATGCCCTTTCACGATACAGTGGACTGTAACAGACGACTACAATAACCTATTTTATCTCGCGCGGTATCTGTAGAGATTACGGATATCGGGCTGATAACGAAGACACTGCTCGCGACGCTGTGTTGACATTTAACATACCTAAACAACACGAATACCGTATTTTATATACACTCACGCCTGTAATCCCCGAAGGGGTAGGCAGAAGTGCAACCAGATTTCACAGAATTTATTTCGGTCCCATAATGTGATAGGGGGCGGGCTTATCGCCATACCAGGCACAAATTCCAGACTCCGGGCTAATACTGAGAATTTCTAGATAGAAAAACCCGGGAATCGAATCGAGACCTCAGCACAGCAGTCGTAACGCATGCGCAATTACAACTGCGCCACTGAGGCAGTCACTGCGCCACCGAGGCAGAATATAGCTTTTCTGACTTATTTCATGGTATGCTGACTAAGTAGAATTGTATGTAATCTGCGCGGCAGTGTACGATGTACCAGCAATTAGCGTAGAGGAAAATCGATTCAAATTGAGTTTTCCAGCTACATGACTATTTCCGTGCCTCATTATAAGGATAGAAAGATTATTTAGATATTAAGGTATATAATACCATTATACGGTTGTTTTGTAAAGGATGTGAGCATAAATTATACTTGAAATTGGTACGAGACTAATGGAAATTCTGGACGTAGGTATTTGATTAGATTAAAGGAAGAAGCGGGAAGTAAAACAATAAAGTATTTATGCTTTTTCCTTTCTTTTCTAAGTGTGTGAAAAATATTTATGATTCATTGTTTTCAACAAAATTATCTCAATCAGATTAGCGGCAGTTGCTTTCTTTTAAAACATCAGTTTGAGAGACAGCATCGATAAGACTATGAAAAACAACTCTTGTTTAGAACTGAGAAACAATTCTCTATATTATGTACCAATTATACGTGTTTAATATAATAATAGAGCCATTTATTATTTATTGAAATTATAGTTTTGGTACCTAATTTTAAATAATAATGGAACCGAAAAGATTATTTATTTTACAATAAACATAGACTATTTTTTTCTTCGAATAAGAGTATAAATTTATACTAATAATAATTTAATGAAAACCATGCTCAACGAAATTTCTGCTTTGCCAATCATTTATAAACATATATGGCCCATCTACACAATATTTAAATTCAATTGATTTGTCACCTTGTTACATTGAATTGTTTGCTGTTAAATAACAGAAAATTTACCTGTTATTAAATTTAATGTAAAACTGCGCCTACAGTTCTAAGTACCTATCTTAAAATTCTTATAGAACCTCATTTTTAATTGAAATGAGTTCCTTGAAAATATTATCTTAATGAAAATGTAAAGAGTGTACTATGGAAGTATTTTGGCCATGGAACATGGAACACAAAGAGTTCTGTATTGTGTGTCCGTACAGAATTAGCCGAGATATATGTCCACACGATAATCAGTCGGGTCTAGCTTATACTCTAAGTTGATATATCAACTAAAACCTTGTATATAACTTGACGTCTGAGACTTCAGAGATAAGTACATCCAACAGTCACAAACAGTTCTGACCCCACACTAGGTAAAACCTGTATCGCGAGTATCAAAAACTACGAGGGACTACAGTCCCACAACACCCAGATCCAAAACAAATATCTATCTGTCACACAAACATTTGTCTCGGTGCGGGAATCGAACCCACGGTCTCTCGTTTCACAGCCGGCTGCGCCATAGAGGCTGTCAAAAATATTTGTATTATTTATTACGTATTATAGAATGTAGGAAGTATACAGTCAATTATACATGACGGCGCCGGCACCGTCGTGTGATTCCTAACTACGTCCTGGCAATAATACTATGAACAACACGTGCACCAATCACGACAGCGCGCGTCATTCGGTTCTCCCACTCTCCCCACTGCGGGACTTGTTTTGACACCTGTATAAAACAGGCGGAACGACCGCAGTTCGGGCAGTCTTGGTTTTAGCTTGGCTCGGTGCACTTGTGGTATCCCGCTGCTAGCTTATCCTTGACTCATTGGATAATTAATTTGTGTAAACGAATTAATTATTATGCTTGGCTTTGGCTATACATAGCCACTGCCCAGGCACTGCTGGCCGACGTAATATTAATCAATTATGTTATGTATTTTATGTATCAGCCTATGTAATAGATAAGTGGGTTTCTTACCAGTTCTTCCCACGCTTAGTATTCCGAACTGGCAGTAGCTTAATAAACTATTAATGGTTCAACTTGTGTTATTTCTACGGAACCGTAATGCGGTGTGCATCCTGATTGTCCCTGACGATCGGAGAGGTTGCATAATACCTCTCCCAGCCTCGGCCTGATGTACCTACACCTGGCCTAACCTGACATACATGACATGACACATGATGCATGAATGCTGTGTTCTGTTGTGCTGCGACATCAGAAGTGGGATGGAGGACAGCGCCCACTAGCGTAAATCGGGTGATGTAATACCTACAGTTTGGTTATGTTATTTTTGTTGTTTGAGAGTTTGTAAAACATTAAGTAGTTTTACAAGTTTTATGCGTTTTGTTGGGTTATAAAAAAAAGCTATCCATGATTAGAATTTTATTATCAAAAAAGAATAATGATGGTGATAAGTGCTAAATGCTAATCTACTGTACATTTGAAGGTTAGCAGTGTTCAAATCATTTTGATGCTATATTGACTAATTGTAATAAGTCTCTAATGTTAGTCTTTGTTAAAAATTGTCGTAACAAAAAAAAACAGGAAAATATGAAGCGTCGATGATTTTTGTGTTAATAATATTTGTGTTGAAATTCCATGTGCCGATTGATGGTTTCCCGTCGCGCTGTTACGGCGCTCTAGCGACAGCAAGTGATTCTTGTGACAGCATGTTGTTTGCGTACCTACCTACATATGTCTAGTGTGTTTGGAATTTGGTGAGTCGCTTCTGGTTTTATTTATGTACCCTCAACTAAAGCGAGCAATTGGTTGGGAGGTGAAAATACGTCTGCTTCGATGGCATAGTAAACGCTACTATGCCGAGATCTCGGGTTCGATCCCGGGTCATGTAAAAGTGGTGATATTGGGTTTTTCTAATACGAAATATCTGTATCGGCCTAAAGTCTAGAATTGTACTTGGTATGGCGATATGCTCGCTCCTGTCGCATCATGGGTCTGTAATAAGTTTTTCAAAATGTATGTGCTGGTTACACCTCTGCATATTTCAGGGATTGCAGCCGTGAGTGCGTATGTGTGAAAATACGTAACAAATAACGCGTATGATCTATTTATGAACATTGAATTGGCTTTGGTTCGATTCCAGCTTGAATGAGGTTTGAAAATAAACTTTTATATCAAATGTTAAAAAAAAACCACGACTCAAAACTGGCATTTAAAGGTGTAATGAATAATCATTCGTTCAATGCAATAAATAATAGTCCAGATTGTTTGACGGGTTTAGTTATGTTGTGTTTCAAATTAAAATCACTATTAATTTGTAATTACATGCTCTAGTATGACATTTTAGTCTTCAAATGATAGCTACTGTTTCATAAAAACGGTAAGCAAGTATTGTTCTTGACTGTTTTCCGCTAAGAGGAATTCAATGATTGTACGGGTGGTAATTGAGTTTTATGTTTTAAATTATTCTACCCGATAATTAATTATTTGCTAAACAAGAAGTAACAATATGAGGCTCTGTGACCTACCTTATTATTATCTGTATAGATCAAAGTTCGAATTTATGCCAATGATTCGTAAGGTTGTTGATAGCTTGCGTCCGTAGCCTGGTTATTGTCTACTCAATATATCTTGGGTGACCACGGGTGAGCGGTCAACGCTTAAGGTATCTGATAATATTTGTGATCGTGGTTAATTAAAAACCCGTAATTCATTTAATCATATTCTGGTAGTGTTAATTAACTACAGAAAGGGTTAAATTCAAGTTTTGAGGAAAATGTGAACATAACATAGGTTACCTTAAAGGAAATACCTAGACATTTAGATTTCCTTTGTTTTACCTAATTCACGCCGTGTCAGTATAAGCCGTGAAATATAATTTTAGAGATTGTGTGGTACTGTGACCAGGGCACAGTTTAGAATTCCTCGGGTTCACAATATAAAATATCGTAATTTGCCACAACCCTGAAGTTTGTTATGACTGGACCTGGAAGTAGTAGTTCTGTAGAGTAGTCGTACTGGACCAGATAAGTAGAAAATAGGTGGAAATTAAATCTGAAGGGTACTGCCGTACTGGACCAGATAAGTAGATAAAAAAATGGAAATGAAAGCCCTGCGTTCCCATGGGGGATTCCCATAAAGGGAAGTAACTACAAGTTACTAGGCTATGCATGGCCGGAAATCACAAGCATAGCTAAAACCAAAACATTTAGTTTTGGTTTTTTTACTTTGAAAGTCAGTTATACCTTGAGTTTCCTGATTATTGATTTGGATATACCTTAGCCTGTGCATACTAAACATATTTTAAGTTTCAGAAGGGCTCTAGAAGGTGATAATACAAGGTACGCATTGCTTAATTTGCTGTAAATTATGGATACCATAAGTTGAATACTGTGATGGCGTGACGGCGGAAAAGCATGGTAATGGCAAATTATACATGGTAATAGTTTGGCAATACGCGGTAAGCTTTAACTGGATTTATAAAGTATTTAGCTAAGGAACAGTTATGTTCGGACTAGCACCGAATAAAAATAATAAAAAAAAAGAGAAAAAAAAAGTTAAAGTAATAAAATCATTGAAGGGCTCCAGCCGGTCCAATGATAAAGCTAAAGGGAGTAATAATTCTGAACTAGCAAAAGCTAAGGGAATATTATTCTGGACTAGCAAAAGCTAAGGGATTGATCATTCTGGACTAGCAAAAGCTAAGGGATTGATCATTCTGGACTAGCAAAAGCAAGGGATTGATCATTCTGGACTAGCAAAAGCAAGGGAATGATCATTCTGGACTAGCAAAAGCAAGGGAATGATCATTCTGGATATTCAATCATAGCGAAAGTTTTTGTATGGTTTCATGTGGCCCAAACTGACTACCACAAGCCTGAAGGGTCAATTTGGACCGGACCAGATAAGGTTTTGTCAGGATAATCGAACGATATTTTCTATCTACAGATATCTAGGACGACGATGAGGCGCGTGCGAGGACGCCCGCATGTCAGTATGGCCGTGACGGCGCCGGCACCGTCGTGTGATTCCTAACTACGTCCTGGCAATAATACTATGAACAACACGTGCACCAATCACGACAGCGCGCGTCATTCGGTTCTCCCACTCTCCCCACTGCGGGACTTGTTTTGACACCTGTATAAAACAGGCGGAACGACCGCAGTTCGGGCAGTCTTGGTTTTAGCTTGGCTCGGTGCACTTGTGGTATCCCGCTGCTAGCTTATCCTTGACTCATTGGATAATTAATTTGTGTAAACGAATTAATTATTATGCTTGGCTTTGGCTATACATAGCCACTGCCCAGGCACTGCTGGCCGACGTAATATTAATCAATTATGTTATGTATTTTATGTATCAGCCTATGTAATAGATAAGTGGGTTTCTTACCAGTTCTTCCCACGCTTAGTATTCCGAACTGGCAGTAGCTTAATAAACTATTAATGGTTCAACTTGTGTTATTTCTACGGAACCGTAATGCGGTGTGCATCCTGATTGTCCCTGACGATCGGAGAGGTTGCATAATACCTCTCCCAGCCTCGGCCTGATGTACCTACACCTGGCCTAACCTGACATACATGACATGACACATGATGCATGAATGCTGTGTTGTGTTGTGCTGCGACATACATATATTTTTATGTCAGGAAAACAATCGATTATCGATTCCTAAAACACGGTAAATGCCTGAAGACCTGCCGACTATTTTATAGCAGTTTTAACTTTAATTTTATTCAACGTGTAGGCTCGCACTAAATATACGATTAATAAATTGACATCATTCAACGTTATACGACCGAAAGCGAATATTTTGTACCATCGTTGAATATTAATCGTGAGCGGTTAGATAAATTGGTTTTGCATACAATCGACTCTCGGGGCCTTTATCGAAGTTGGCGCGTGCAAAAATGCATATAGGGTTGTAACCGGAACGATGTGCTATACAATATGTAAATCAGTTTTTTAATCCCTTGTAATTGGGACAAGTATGACGTCAGTTGACATGCATGTGCCTTATTCATTGGGCGTGGTGGTAATGCAGTTTTTTGCATCATCAATTGCTTACTATATGAATGCTTAATCATTAGGTAAAGTTAAATCGTTAGGTATTTTAAAAAATATATTGTTAGGGAACCGCAACACACATAAATGACGCAAGTTGATAAATTCATGACAGCTCATTTAATTGTTCGTCTCAGCTTGATAACCATGTTTTTACATTTGATTGTGCCTACAATTGATTTATTTTGAAAGTAGTCATTTATTATTATATTATAACTAGCTGTTGCTCGCGGATCACTCGTCACTCTCGATCACTCGTCGATCGTGTGGTCACTTTGCCGCGCCAGAATAAAAAAAAAAGGATTACATAGATATTGTGCCTTAATATATTATTTTTCGGTTAGGGCTGGATTTGTATTATGTCTTCAGGTCAAAATTGCCTCAACATAATAATATGACGAACACAACGCTGTACAACTTCTCTACGAATGAGATAGCACAGAAAATTTGATGTTATGACTATATATAAATATTTCAGGTTATTAAATTAGAATCGTCATAAACACAACAAGTTATGCTAATCATATTATTATATTAATTTATAAAAACTAATGTGTCTATAGCAGCAGCTTAATTATTTCTCGGAAACAAATCTTTGTTGAAGGATACAAAAATATGTTGTTAAGAGATTGTTATTACGCGAAACATATTTAGTGTAAGACAATAATTCGGACCGATTTTCCTGTCTATGATAATTTTCTTTGAAACGATTTAGTGAGTACTACGTTTCGGGAAAATCATTGTATATACTATAAATATATTATAGGTAAAACACTTATAGGATTATGTTTTACTAGACAAAAAATACGCACCTCTGACTCTGTTCAGCCACCCGATAACTTCTTGATTAAAAATCTGAAACAAAAATATGTAAATTACTTCAAAGTTAAAATGTAATTCTATACTTCAATCCATA
Organism: Laothoe populi; assembly: GCA_905220505.1. Classification (NCBI taxonomy): domain Eukaryota; kingdom Metazoa; phylum Arthropoda; class Insecta; order Lepidoptera; family Sphingidae; genus Laothoe; species Laothoe populi. Next base: position 16,844,767 of record HG992148.1, read on the forward strand.
ATATCATTTCGCAAACATCAAATATTATGTACAAAAATCAATGCATTGTTTGGTCAATAAGATCAATAGACGGTTATAAAAATAGGTAAACAGTCTGACCATAATTATTTTTCCTTTTTCCCTTGTAATGGGAAGGGTTCCAGCCCATAATGACCATAAATAAGTAGCGGATAAAAGTAAAAGCTTCAATGGAACAGATGGCACGGGTCACTGGCCAAATGATATACGTGGCCAACTAATGCTCACGTTCCGATTGATTTATCGATTCTGCTTATGACTTATCGATAGGTAATTGAGTAAACGCTTAGGAGTACCGACACAGCTAATCGTTGCCATAAAATAATAAAAAAAAACAAAATTGCACATAAAAAGACGAACACTAGAGATTTGGAAAAAATAACGACAGACATGGCTGCATGGTGGAGAACCTTTGCCTTCTCTTTTATAGAGTGAATTAAATAATAAATAAAAAATAGACGAACACTAGAATTATAATCAAATTTTAAAAATAGAACTTCCTTTATTTGTCTTTATACGTGACCTAGAAGTTTAGCAAGAACAAACTGGAATAATATTAAAAATTTCTTACCAGTTAACAGAAAATATGTATTTTATTATGTATTTATTCTATAGTGACCATGTCCAAAAGATAATGTCGTCTGTGAAGCGAATGATATTTATGCGCTTCTTATATCAATTTCCCTTGATGCAATCTGTGACTGAGTTGTGACGCGCGGGAGTAACGGGCTGGTTTCCCGCGATGACGTATTTAAGTTATCTTACGACAATTTGTGCAATGGTTTTTACAAGGAAAAGTGCAAATCTGTATTTATATTATAATCAGGTTATGGGCTGTGTTACTACGGCGATACAGCATGACCAAGCGGTTGGTGTATACTACCGCGACAAAGGTTGCTGGTTTGATTCCAGCGCCCATAGCAAATCTTGACTTCGAAGGTATTACTATAAAAAAAAACAAGCGAAATTGTTCCATAGAACGCTTCTTACGTCATATCCTGGCACGACAGGTGACTACATTGCACCCAATAAGGCCAATAATGTAAGGCCAATTATGATGTCGGCCCTTGAGAGACATTGTGTTCCTTCACGGTTCGCAAGTAATATGAAGTTGTTAATTAACCATGTAGGATCACGACTCGGTGAAAAGGAGAAATTATGGCGAAATTTTCATCATGTTAACGTATCAGGCTATCGAGCGAGTACAAATGTGTATCAGGAACCTATGCCATGTCACCAGCAAAATAATATTTTTAGTAGTAGTAGTAGTAGTTGTTTAGTAGTATTTTTAGCATATACAACCAACCGAAGTCATCGTTTGACAGCAATTGAAAATCTATCCATATCTGGCTTTATCCGCCTAGTACCTTAAATAGGGTAGGTGCTTGGTACAGAAGCAAACCGGTTATCGACTAACCGGTTATACGTGTCGTAAGTCACATAGGAAGGGATACGAAGCAAATTATGTTGCAGATATAATTTCAATGGAGTAAATGAACAGGAGCGATGTAGCTCTCGGAAATAGGTGTAAAGTATCGATTTTATAGTGTGTCTGTTTAACAGGTTAGCTCATGTAACTAGGTGTTGGTATGGTTTTTTTCCATGAGATAATAAACATAATGTCGGTCCGCGTGCTTGATGGGGTTGCTGATGAGAAAATAACAATAAATTTTGGTTTCTTAAAAATCATGGCCAAGGATTTCATTCATAATATCATCAATCATTTGAATCAGTTGTTAGTCAAAATATTCATATTTATGTTACAAGAATGTTATTATATATTGTTTATTCGTGGAGTGTTGAGTAACATAGGTGAGTAGAACGTAGTCGTCACGACGAACCCTAGAATCAGGTGATTGACGATAAATCGTTACCCTGCATGAACAAAAATTGAGCCGTCGCTGGACGTCTGGCAGATGTGAAGCATCGAAATCATTTTGCAGAAATAATGAACATTAAATTAGCTTACAAAGGAAATAAATATAGCAGAAAACAAAATATAATATTCAGTTTTTTTTAAAGAAAAAGATGATCCACATCACTCAATTCTTTTAATTAGTGACTTCTGTCGTCGCCACACCGTATTAGATGTTTCAAATCAAAAAGGCAACGCTTCCTTCCTTACAGCTTATGTAATGTACAATTAGATAATGAATTAGTCACGATGACGTTACACGAAATACTTTTTGTCGCTTTCTTCCTTATGTCAAACAGTTTTAGAGGGAAAGAGGTAAACAGGTAAGGTTAATCAAGAAAAGTTAGCTAAGCGCTCCGGCTGACAAACGAATAGGTTAAACGTAATCTCCATCGCCATTCAATATTAATAAAACCAGAAGAATCTTGAGAGAATAGCTGATCTAAAAGCAAAGGAATGACGACTGAGAAAGAGTGGGAAGAGGCCATTGAATCACCGAAAATTTTGCTCACATCGTAAGAACGAAAAACGAGTACGGTTTGCGTTTATAAGGATTTTACGTTCTTTTAAATAAAGTTATCGTTAGCGGATTCGTTTTATTACTGAATATAATTCACTTGGTTCTCTCGAGTGAGATCATATAAATACGTTATCTGCTATAACAGAACCTAATAAGTTGATAAGCTAAATTAAATCAAATATGTTGGGTGTTTTATTTCTACTGATAAATTTTATTTCATATTTATATACAATATTAACGATAGATGTATTATGATTTGAACATACAAATATACGTTTATCTTTAATATAAATAATTTATTTCGTCATCGTCAATCATCATCCGCAATGCCTACTATAATTAGTTTTTAGTGTCCGTATGAACTGAGGAGCCACTCCTGATTTTTAAAGGAGTCTCATACCATTATTTAGTAGCAAATCAGGTGATTTTGTAGGCGAAATTCTGGAATTTGTAGTAAAATATATCAAAAGTTATAGCAATGTAAAAGTGGCTCCTCAAACTAAATGTTTAGACTGAGGAGCCACCGTATAACTCGAAAAGTAGTAGACGTACATTTATGAAATTTTTGTATGATTTAGTAGTCATTGTGTATAGTATCTACTAAAAATATGGGTCCACTACAATTACCAGAGGCATTGGTATGGCTCCGCAATTGCTAAATATATAAGAACACGAGTTTCTGTGAAAGTGATCGGTCAATCGGCATATTTGACTTAATGATAATTTAGTAGTAAGTGTGTTCTAATTTGTAGCATAGGAATTAAATATAAAAACTGAGCGAATTTGGAAAATCAACGTATTTTATTTGGCTCCTCAATCCAGACGTTTTGCAAATTAATAATTGACTGTACGTACCTCAGATCACAACGGATTCGTAAGCTAGATACACCAATATTTAGTAGAAATTTCTACTAAATAAGTACATACATTTCAGCGCTCTACATATTCGGAAACGGAGACAGTAAATACTTTCATAATTTTTTGTAAAATTCACCATTAAGGGTGACCATGTTACCTATGAGTTAAACCAGGATAACTAGTAGTTGAATATTAGTTTAAAAAAATAAATGAAGTACTGTATACTACAGTAAATACTGTTTGTTGGATTTGTAGTATTAAATTTATTAAGTATATTTTTTTGCGTTAACGAAATGAAACCGTTTCCTATAAACGGTCAACTAGTTGAAAGACCAGTTGACGTTTTTAACTGGTTTGCAGAAACGTTCACAGATCTATACGTTAATTTCCCATTTTTTTAACGTCTGTCGTTGATTCAACGACGTTGAATGAAACAGGTTGATAAATTCAACTAGTTTAACTGTGCGCCCGTTTTGTTCGCGTTTGTTGTTGATTCAACGACGTTGAATGAAAGAGGTTGATAAATTCAACTATACTCTGATTTTTAATTAGGCAGACTAAAGTGACAGCTGCGATCGACCTTTTCTTTTTTGAATGTTGCGAACGTAGAGTATAATGCTGTAGTATGGCCGATTATGAATGATTCATCGACCAGCCGTGACATGAACTTTCGATTTATTTTTACTCCTGTTGTTATTAAATGTTTTATATGAAATCAGGTTATAGGAGAGAAATAAAATAAGAGATGTGAATTACTATCACTTGTATTTCAAGTATGGGAATGTAACAAGGAAAGGCTACGTCTGTAGTCTAGCACGACAAAATATGTATAATAAATAAAGGAATATAGACATTTTTAAATAATACACTCTTCTATATTCTATTGACATAAATCATCAAGACTATGTGACCAGTACAATTACCACTAGATTAATTTTTGCATCTACACTGCTCAACAAAGTCTAGGGAACAAGGGAAAAATAGTGTTTATTTTAAATTCAATATTTTTTTGTCTTAGATGTTATACATCAATAGAAGCGTAATTTAATATTTATTTTAATTTTGCAATTTAATAAAGGGCTTGTTAGTGACAAAATAAAAATTTATTACAAGTAGCATAGTGCTGGAACCAAAAAAAAACCACACTCATCACCAGCCTTTCGGTGTGTGCACGTGCATGAACATGAAAGTTTGGCCGAGTTGCTGTCGATGAGGGATGACCATAGAGTGCACAATATCGTCACGGTATTTCTCCGCATTTAAATAGCCTCGTATCCAAACGAGATCTGTTCTTCCACATAGGCGAATTCCGGCCCAAACCATTATTGTTCCGCCTTGATAAGGATGAACTACCTGAGGATTCTTGAGTCAACTCTGGCGACTAGGAACTCACCAAACACGCACTCTCCTTGAATAGAGATGAAATCCGAATCGAGACTCATTCGAAAACAGAACATGAGCCCACTGATTGTTGGTCCATCGCAAATTTGTGTTAGCCCACAATAAACGATGACCTGGTGTATCTGGTCAATATATTAATATATGTACTCAAATCTGGTCGAGTACATAACATTACGTACATTAAACACCCAATAAGATTGCGACAAGAAGCATTATACTCACTATTTATATTTGAAGCTTCATAATCAAGTTTATTTTCTAAGGGAGTACTTATAGGGTTGCAATTGGACATACTAATCTTATCCAATATTGTGTTAATGTAAACACTTTGGTCTAATGTGATTTTATCATAATATCTAGTTATTTTAATACTAATAAATAAATTTATTTAATTTAAATCATGCATTGTACTCATAAGATAACTTTTAAATGAATTCATTTTATGAATATATTAAAATAAAACATACTAAAACCGAATCATCTACATATAGCAGCACATAAATATTTTTACCAATATCAATATTATCTATATACACCGATCCACTAATAAGTTTTGAAACGCCTTTTCTTTCTATAAGAGACTGCTCAAATATCTCGAAACAATATCTAGCTGTTTTAACCCATATAAGGCTTTATTTAATTTACAGACATAATTATTTTTATGAACAACACCTTCGGGAACTCTTATATAAATTTCTTCTTTTAGTACACAAAATAAAAGCAGTTTTAAAATCCAAGTGAAGCGTATTACATCACTGAGGCGAAGCGATTGACAGGCATGGCGAGGCTCTGGCTGTGAGTCTCGGCATACCCAAGGCGTTTGATAGGGTCTGGCATCGTGGCCTTCTCTCCAAGCTAATTGAATACGGTCTGCCCGACAACATGCGCAAGTGGATTTCCAGGTTTCTCCATGAGCGAAGTATACGTGTCCTCGTTGATGGACACGCTTCGTAGCTCATGTCAGTAAATGCTGGAGTACCACAAGGCTCTGTGGATTTGCGGTTCATGAGCGTTATTGCTGCAAGTCTCCTGGTTGCCGGATGGATACTGAGAGTAGATGCGAGGATCTTGTCATTGAGCTCAACATGACCTTGGATCTAATTTTAATATGGGGTATCTAAAATTGCGTTTGGTTTAAAGTCAACAAAACTCAGGTGTGCTAGTTCTCCTGCAACAAATCCCCGTTTTCAACCAATACCAGCACCGACCAACCAATACTCATTCATTCTTTAAATTATGCCTTTAATAATTATTTCTTTAAATTAACTACTTAATTAAAACATAAAAAATACACATTATATTAATTAAAACATAAAAATTACACATTATATACTATTTTCATGTTGTCGGTCTTATTCTTTTCAAAAATAATATTCAACTACTAGTTATCCTGGTTTAACTCATAGGTAACATGGTCACCCTTGATGGTGAATTTAACAAAAAATGATGAAAGTATTTACTGTCTCCGTTTCCGAATATGTAGAGCGCTGAAATGTATGTACTTATTTAGTAGAAATTTCTACTAAATATTGGTGTATCTAGCTTACGAATCCGTTGTGATCTGAGGTACGTACAGTCAATTATTAATTTGCAAAACGTCTGGATTGAGGAGCCAAATAAAATACGTTGATTTTCCAAATTCGCTCAGTTTTTATATTTAATTCCTATGCTACAAATTAGAACACACTTACTACTAAATTATCATTAAGTCAAATATGCCGATTGACCGATCACTTTCACAGAAACTCGTGTTCTTATATATTTAGCAATTGCGGAGCCATACCAATGCCTCTGGTAATTGTAGTGGACCCATATTTTTAGTAGATACTATACACAATGACTACTAAATCATACAAAAATTTCATAAATGTACGTCTACTACTTTTCGAGTTATACGGTGGCTCCTCAGTCTAAACATTTAGTTTGAGGAGCCACTTTTACATTGCTATAACTTTTGATATATTTTACTACAAATTCCAGAATTTCGCCTACAAAATCACCTGATTTGCTACTAAATAATGGTATGAGACTCCTTTAAAAATCAGGAGTGGCTCCTCAGTTCATACGGACATAGTTTTTATTGTGATACGTAAATACCAAAATGATTCTATTAACTTTCCCCAATTTTGCACACTTTTCACTAAAATGGGCACGGCACCCACGATTCCTTTGGAAAGTGCTGTGTTCATGAGATTTGGTGATAACTTTCATATCACACAGTTGATCTACGTCTTCGTTTACCCAATTTACTTTATAAAATAATAACAAATAACACCCAACGATCACACACATAGCCCCGAGCCCACACTAAGATACGAGACTTGTGTTGTGGGTATCAGGGACTACGAGAGACTTTCGGTCTCACAACACCCAGACCCCGGACACAAAAATCTGTCTGTCACATAGACATTTGTCTCGGTGTGGGATCGAACCCACGGCCACTCTCCAACTGCGCCACGGAGGCTGTATGGCTATATAGAAAACATACAATTATTTTTAAGATATATCAACTTTGAATCTTTACACGAAGTTAGTATCTAAAGACAGTTAGTTACAATCCTATTGAATTACCCCTGCCGCCAGTAAGAGGTATGATTGAGTTGCGTTTGTATTTAAAATATCTATTAACCGACTTCAAAAAAGGAGGAGGTTAACAATTCGTCGGAATCTTTTTTTTATGTATGTTACTTGATTACTCGAAGACTCCTGGACCGATTTGAGAAATTCTTTTTTGTTTTAAAGGGTATACTTCCCAGGTTGTCCCATTGGCACCAAGTCAGGATCTGATGTTGGGATCTCAGAAAAATCAAGGGAAACCCTCAAATTTTATAGTGACGCATAATTTTTTTTTATTGAAGTCGGTGAACTTTTTATGAATTAAAAAACTTTTTTTAACCTAATAAATGGCGTTAAATTACTCTAGACAACCATTTATACATCACGTATAGCTTCTTTCAGTCCGTGCCACTAGTGCGATGAGTTTTCAAAATGGCGTCGTGACCTGCTCTCGAGAAGGCTGCGCCATTATAAATCCAGACGTCTGAGCGCCTCAATGAATCAACTTTTTACTCGCGGTTTTTTACCGCTACCTCACTTCACGTCATATTTATTATATTCAAATTGTGTGGTACCTATTTATAAAGCACTTATTTCATCAGTCTACGATGTATAAGATTTCTTGATTTCTCGATAATATCGTTGATTTTTACAAACTTAACGAATAGAAACAAGTCAATTATAACCATTTACGCAAAATATAAGGTTAATTGTATTTTCTGATAGTGACACAAAAAAACTGATTTTATAGACATTAATGTGTCTTACACTTAGAGTATGATTATAATTACCATTAATAATTATGGATGTAAGTGACATTGGTTGGCTATGAGTTAGAGGAAAATTCCTTCGCTATTTAATTTATTAACAATGTATTGGTGCTTTTTTTTCTAAATTTTTAGCATTGTTTAAAATAAATTAAAATATTAACATACTTTCAGATTAATAATACAAAATATTTCAAAAGAAACGAAATATTATACCTTGAAAAATGTACTTATAATGCTGAATAATTAAAATCCATTTACGTAATAATTTCGGAAGGTTTTAATACGAAATACCGTAGATAAATTACAGACTCCGAAGAACACGGAAGCTGGGAAACTCCCAAGCGTATACGTTATTTTACATTACCTAGACGGTATAGGGTTCCGTTAAAAAAAAATTACCTACTATTAAACCTTTCACTAAGATCCCTTACCTATTTAAATAGTAAGCGTCCATCTTAAATACAAAAAAATTAATCTACTGGCCATTGACCTATCGACTGTGCTACATGTATTTCGAATCCACAGTTTTACAATAATTATACTGTCAACCTCCGAAAAATCTTGAAAATAATTCTAAACATATTGTAATAAAAGAATTATATTATTTTGAAGTATAATATTTTTTTTTGCTATGTCAGCTGGGATTCTAATTTCGCCCTTAGCTTCTTCGCCTCCTTTTTATGAAGAAGCGTTATAAGGATAAATATTTCTGATTCAAATAATAACAATTAACAGCAATTTTATACTTATAAAGTTCACATTTATCTATGGTTGAAAAACACTACATAGACATAATTAACTGGAAGATAAGTAATTCAAATACAACTTGAACACAGAATGATATTCAAGTAGAGGCAATTTGGTCCCACGCAATACTGAACATTTTCCGATTATATTACACTAGAGAATCTTCTAGATATTCTGGACAAGTTGTAAAAGAGACAGTGTAGTTTGGTCGTAATGTAGATGTTGAAAGTAATCTACGTGCGTCATCGCAATATAATTAAAAGTAAAAGAATCATGTTCACTCAAAAAAAACATAATTTAAAATCTATTATACTGAATATGGAGCGTGCTAACTAGGATAAAATGGAAACTGGGTCAACAACAACGCGACTATTAACAAAGGTTAGTGTCTTTTGTGTACCATCGAGCACGTGCAAATCTATAGTCTGCCTATCCTTATGGGATAAAGTTTTTCTATTCTTATCTCTCTTCCAGATAGAAAAAGGATAGATCCTTTTTGACAACTCAACCACAATCTTTGATCCCGTAAGAACATTTACTTACAAAAAATTTACACGAAATAGAACCACATCATCTCTAATTAAAAGTCGCTGTCATTATATACTTTATAATTTCAAAGTTGATTCGAAGGACATTATTATTTTTTAATCTGTCTGTTTTATACCAAGAAACGTCACGTTCGGTGATATCGGGTTACGGCAACCACCTGGCTCGAGTTATTACTGTAATGTATGCAAATGTATGAGCGATCATTCGATACGTTGTGTTGGTTTACATTTCGGCACATGGACCTTGTTTTCACGGTCCTCTTCCCCAGACGAGTGCGGAGTTACAATAGGTTTTTTGCGTGGTCAACGTATATGGAAAAACGGAAACAATTATAGAGTCATTATTTTGTCGTTATTGTGTCTGGTAGGCCACGTATTTGTATACATACTACCAAAATAACGGGACTTAATCACGAAATATATAAAAAAAAATTATATCACGATTGTGGTAAACAAGCTTACGGCTCGCCTGATGGTAAGCGGTTACCCTAGCCTATGCTTGACGCTTGCAACACCAGGAGCATCAAATGCACATTGCTATTAAAAACCTATTTACTCCCTTCTTGAAGAAACCAATACTGTAGTCCCCTTCGAAAACCTCGGCAGGGAACTCATTCCACAATCGGACCGTTCGCGGGAGGCAATTCTTCTGAAATGGCGGTATGTGCGACCATTTAGGTTATGTAATAATATGAATACCTATTTATTTCAGGACGTTTTAACCGAATTACTTCGGCGGTATTGGGCGATTAAGAACCGTTCCCTAAGTTGATAGTAGGGTTTGATTGGCTACTTTCACTGATGATCAGTTTCATGATCACTGGTAATTGAAAAAATATAGTATGAACACTTTTTCGAATTTCCGTGGTATATTTTAACAATATTGTAAATTCGGAATTCAATTGTCAAAAAGCAGCAAGCAAACGCTGATATTGAAATTATGTATAAAAATTCTAATCTTTATTGAAATGAAAACCGTCAAAGTAATCAACATATATTAAAAGTCATTAAAACCATCTAGTAAGAAGCAAATAAATCACAAGAGAGTCGACTCATTTGCAATTTTGCAACGCCTACGAGAACAATAGCATCTTTATTTGGCGTGTAAATTCGAATTGACTTTTATCACTGTCTGTTTGCTAAAAACGAAAACGTAAGAACAGATCTTTCTTTGACTGTGTTGGTGAATTTATCGATAGTACTAATCTAGCTGGTTGAACGTTTTTTGGCCTTGCTCTCTATGCAAGTGATATTTTTGTTGTAGTAAAATAACTATAAGCGATTTCTTTTGCTTTACGTCAAGTTATGTAGCATCCTTCATGGAGATGTTACATTTTGTTTTCTTCCACACACCACTCTCTAATGTTAATATGTTGTCGGAAATATGGACAGAAATACATGTCAACTGTTGGGACAAACAATATTCAAGAATTCACCCTCAGTATTCCCAACAAATTGTTTTTTGAATGTATACGTATATTACTAGCTTTCTCTTTGTGTGAACAACAGGTGTTCGCTTGAGTCTCTCGTTTCAATTTCGGCGAACAAAAGATTGTCCACATACGGCAGTATGCTACAAAAATGTGGAATGTCTGAGCTACATACATATTATCGTACAAAATAAATATTAAGCAACATAAACTAACAAATTTTGCAATAATTAATACACCAAATATCACTGTACGGGCATTAGTTACGTCATTATAATATAATCAAAGTTTGCTGTTGCAATCTTCACTTTACATAGCCTACTTTACAAAATCCTTGTACCTAATAATTGTTAGCATAAGATGTGAACCGAAATTCACGAATATAAAGTGCGGATAGCCAGGTGCAGCTATTTGATACTCGGAACATCTGTAATTCTGTATGTACCCGGCAAACCAGTTAGTTCACAGCTTTGGCACAAGCCGTGCCGACTGGCCGCGATTGCTACATTACATTTTAATGACGCGACACTAGTTAATTTTTAATTCGCCATTAAATGGAACTTTAAAATAAAAAAATAATATGAAATACTTTTGCTTGAATGTGAACCGAAATCAAACGAAGATAAAAACGTTTGACAGACATTATCTCAAACTTGAATAAATCCGATACAAAAGTGTTTCTCCGGAAACAAAGTCACCGTCCTCACGTAACAGTCAGATGACATTGAGAATTGGTTCTGTCTCATCTTTACATTGTTTACTAATGACGTCATCCTTGCTTAGTACCACAGTCTTCATTGTATATTTTAATAGGCAAAGTTATGAACCGGCTCGCGAGCTACAATCATAGCGAAATTTACTTCAAATGGCATGTTTTGACACGATGTAAATTATGGTCGTAGTATTCACCAGGAAAATACGGCGTGTTTAAATGCGCGTGAAGCTGGAAAACGAGGGCTACGAATTCAGCCATTTGCAAACATAACAGTATTTGAAATATTTAAGGCAGTGCGTTTGTTAGGTCTTAACCATAGAATTCAGTATCCACTGGTTTCCTCGACAAGAAGGATATTAGTAAAAAATATTAAAAAATCGTGGTAGTAGGTATACTTGTTAGTATTGAGGTATTGAATACTAGTTGAATAACGAGGTTATATCTGATGACTAACATTATAATGAAGTCATGTGGAAAGGAGCATTGAATCACAATCAATACCGAATACTACACTAAGGTCATAACTGAAACTGAACTGTTACAATAAATCTGGTTAATAAACATAAAACATAAATAGGTACTGATATGTAATTCTTTTCCAAATTATGGTTTTCATGTTACAACACCAAATGTTTTTTTTAGCAACAGCTGGCTTAAAAGTGATAATAAGCACATATGATTAAAGGTTTGCTAGTAATTCATAGAGAAATAAATAAGAAATATATTATGTTGCCTTTTTATGACTGATATGCGTTCAAGATTTACAATAATGCCTACTGTTCTATCTCTGGTACTATGTACTGTCTTTGTAAATCAAAAAGACTTCAACAATGTAACGTATGTTATGTGTTTCATAAATGTAAATGACTTCAGTAATGAAAAATCCTGACAGCGAATTTATTATAACTAGTCTTTAAAATATGTGCTTTAATGTTAACCGTTTATAGTCAACTGCTGCGTATACTGGAAGCTAAGTAACAGCTATGTCACATTTTCCTCCATAACGAACCTCCAAAATTTGAATTCAGTTAAAAGTCTTTAACTATATTGCCAAGCAAACATCATTATAATTTATTTCAAAATCACTAATAATTAATTAGTATTTGTGATGAGGAGAGAAAAATATTTTTTGTGTAACAGAAGGAAAAATAATGTTTCACACCTATCATCATAACTATTATTTTCTTGGTATAAAATAACGTTACTAGAAATCAGAGTGTTATGTCACGTGACCATATAAGAAATATGCCATTATAAAACGCACATTTAATAGATTTATAGGGATATTTTGCAGGAAAATTATTAACATTATATACGATATTTTTAATAACAGCAAATACCCTATTGTGGCGCAATAAATGTAGAATTAGAATATTAAACAATTTGATTTCAATTCGTATTAAAAACTAAACCGAATGAATTAGTATAACAGAAGTAGACGCTAGCTTTATATTTTATGGCATTAGTGGAACTTCAATATGTTTTATAACCATGCTGTGATGTTCATTGTGTTCCTAAATGCCATGGCACCATAAATCGCGGGCCATGAAACGACATTGTGAGCCTACGAACCATCAGTGCTAAACCAAACGGGACATTGACCTATTTCGGATAGGTTAACTGTCTCGGGACATGTTTACAATATTTACTTGATTTTACGAGCATCAAATTGTCCGAAAAAGGCGATAGATTTTGAGCTCGTGTGCTCTTTATCTTTTTCGTATCGGTTCGATGTCGTCATTACTTTTTATATACCTTATTTATTTAACACAGTTGCTTCAGATCCGGCTTTCAAGATCAAGGACAGTGCTTACAACACATTCGAACTCATTCTAGTAATGAAGTAAAGACTTTAGCAAAAGTAAAAAAATGATAAATGGAATTAAATATTATTTATTTTCCAAAACCAAAAACTACAAAATCCACTCAATAAGGAAGGAAATTGACTTCATTGAACTCAATTTGTGTATGAAATGTAAAATTTTATCATTAAAAATGAAATTTTGTAACAAATTTAGAGCAGAAGGCAATGATTAAGTGTGTATAACGAAGTCTACGCATAATTATTACAAGCAGTTTTTGTAGGGCAATTTTCCGCCGAATCATTAATTGAATTAATTAACATTTGGGCCTCATTACTACATTACTGTAATTAATTTAATTTTAATTATCTCAATCACAGACATAGGTATCAAAAACGATGGATTAAAATTAAAGAAAAAAATATTTCATAAATGACACATTACTATTTTACGTGGGTGACCTGATAACCAATCCGAAAGAAAAACAAGGGATTTATGGGCGTGGACTTCGGGCAACCAGATTATGATACGCGTCTGATAAGAACAACGATAAGGATACCTGAAAATGAAAAAATACAGTACACCATAACATACATTAAAAGATAATATTCAGTTGTTCTAGCTCAAATTACTCTACTCAGAAAATGATTTTAGCTTCTAGTGGCTGGTGTATAACTGAATAAATAAGCGTGTTGTTTCTATCATCGATCTGAATTACACTTTAGATTATAAAGAGACCAAGAGAGACTAAGTACTCTCACACTAGACCCTCGACCGCTTCTTCACCTTCTTACCCATGGCGTAGTGTGAAGAAGCAGGCTGGCATGATCGTGTTGAGTAACGGGGGATAGATTGTTTCTTGCTACTCGATACTCTAATTGGAAGGCACTGCGCTTACCATCAGGTGCGGTATGGTCACATAGTTGTGCCAGGATAACAAAAAACAATAATCAAGAAGATAAGCTCTGGAAATCGAAGACTAAGTAGATTTATACTTGATCTGTGCCAGAAATAAACCAAGAAGCATTGTGAATAAAATTCATACCCATTAATCGATTGAAGATTTATCTGAAATATGTTCTTTACGATGCATTACGACTATTACGTCTGATCAATGCAGACCATATGCGTTTCGTCATGAAACATATTGCAACAGAAATAGAATGTGCTATATTGGTATTGTTTACGATGATACAACAGAGGAAACTTTAATTGATTCGACACTATTCCTCCATTATGTACATGTTTATCGACAATATGGGTCACAGAGAACAGGATCGTGGTTTGATTTGATGACGCTTGTAAAATTATTGTAAGCACTATTTTAACCTGACTACCTTATGGCTCAGTTGTGTGTAAAGAGTGTGCGTTGTGTAGCAGTGACGTAGGTTCGAATTTTTACAAGAGTTTTTAAATATCGTTTGAAAAGCCATTGATTTTGACTTTGTGGCCACTATGCCTTTTTAAAAAAATAGAAGTCAACAGTCAGCAGAAGAGACAGGTCAGAAATTATTCCGCATAGCACACGTTAACGACTACGGTTCAAACCCCGATGCAACACCTCTTGCAATTCTGAAAAATGTTTAATCACAGCTCTACATTTGCCTGGATTGTGTATCAACATTGTTATAACATGTAACGTGGAACAACAACAAGCGCAACTATATACTACCAGATAATTGTTTATTCTGTTGGTTATTCGACAAGATTTAAATGTTGAGCGATTCTCAGTACTAATTTGTTATTAAGAACAATGGGTGGTACTATAAAATAGGAAACAAATACATAAATATTTAAATTAGTAGCAGAATTGATAGGCTATTGTTTTGTCTAATTGTAAAATATCTAGGTATCATTATTATTTTTTTTCATATTCCTAAAATCCGATGCCTTTTAAATACAGATATTTGTTCTATTAGTCGTCGTTAGTTCGTGAGTGAGCTATTTATAAGTAAATCCCAAAGGCAAGACGTAAAATAACATTCAAGACATGTTACTTTACATAATCGATACAATAATATGCGAATTGCGATGTGCATATGAAGTGATAGACGCTTCGTATAGTATCAATGACTGCATGGTTCCTGCCTAGTGACGTCATTTGTTATTATAGCTGTGAACGTGGGCTGGTGACGTAATAACTATTTGGGATTTTACATTTACATCCTATGGATCTGTAAATCCATCTGCTCAGATTTTATTTCAATGATTACAATTATCATATAGTATACATACAAGTGGGTCTTTCCAATGATATCATTTTATCGGCTTCGGTTCTCCTCATTTTTTACTATCAGCCAAGTTTTGCATACCATTTTTTTTTATCCTAGCACGGCAAAGTGACCGCACTTCACCTGATGGTAAGCGCAGTACGGTCCAATTAGAGTATCGAGTAGCGAGAGACGATCTATCCCCCGCTACTCAACACAATCATGCCGGCCTGCTCCTTCACACTACGCCATGGGCAAGAAGGTGAAGAAGCGGTCGAGGGTCTATTGTCAGAGTACTTAGAAGGCCGCAAAATGGCCAACATTATACCCCAACTATTTCCCCCATTGCTCGGTTTTCCAAAAGGCTATGCTTTAGCGACTTTAAAAACCTAATAAATCTAAAAACATGTTAACGAGATGCCATTAAAAGATAATCACAAGTAACATAAGTACTTGAATTCATTGGAAATTATAAATCATTCTGGAATGTTCGCAATTTATCAGTGCTAGACATATTTATATATCATTTACCGAATTACAATTAATAACATATTAAAAACCTGATTAAGTAATTTGAGAAGTGAACATCTGGCTGTTAGCAGAGTTAATGCCTATTATAAAATTATAACAAAGCGAATAGGACACAATAAGTAATTTGATTTGAAATGGTCTTGTATGACTAGACGTGCAAGGTGTATTTGGAAAATAGAAAACAAAAAGTAGCTGATGTTTTCTTTTTAACCGACTTCAAAAAAAGCAGGAGGTTAACAATTCGTCGGAATCTTTTTTTTTTGTGTATGTTACCCGATTACTCGAAGACGCCTGGACCGATTCGAGAATTCTTTTTTTGTTTAAAAGGGTATACTTCCCAGGTGGTCCCATGGGAACCAAGTCAGGATCTGATGATGGGATCTCAGAAAAATCGAGGGAAACTCCCAAATGTTATAAAGGCGCATAATTTGTTTTTCATTGAAGTCGGTGTCCTTTTTTTAGCGCCAATATTTGCATTTATTATTTCATTATTGCTATGTCAATTTATGTCGAAAGAGATATTTTATAAAATCTATATGGATTTCCCTGTGTTTTGTGCCCTGGCATTGTATTCACTTTGAGATGCGGGCGATTGACGCACACAAGGGGAGAGCCCTCCACCTGCCAATGGTGTCACATTCGCACGTCGCAAATGCATTATTCAATATTTACGGTCAGCATTTATTTACACCATTCAAATACAAACTTGTTTTAATTAAGGTACCACTATTGATCTATTCGCTTATTCGTAAGTAGGTATATCATCGCTTAAATCGAAGAAGCCGTTAGAAATCTGAGTACTTATGCGATACAGAATTTAATTTCCCAAACTTGGCAAAATCTTATCTATTTTGGGAGTATATTAGAAAATTGGCTTCTCAGGAAAAGAACGAGTTTACCCGGATATTATTTTTGTTCAAGCACATTCCCTAAAGTCTCCCAAACGCCTTGCGAACTAGGGAACAGCTGGAGAAACCATACAGCACTGAAACCTATTCATTAGATAATTTGGTAAACATTGACTTTCAATTTATATCTGTGGGCCCATGGTGGACACATTGAAAAAGACAAATAAAATTTCAACGACGAATTGAAAACCTCATCGTTTCTTGAAGTTGTCAAAAACTACACTAGAACAAATTAGCTTTTACCGATGATGGAATACGCGTGAAATTCCGGTAGCATAGTTGTGTATAATAAAGAAATATCTCATTAAACCAACATTATCACCATTATATATTACAAATGTAAAAACAGTATATTAAAAAACAGATCTAGTAATTTTTACAATATCCCAGAGCAAGCAATAAAATCCACTAATTTTGAACATCAAATGCTAGATCATCAATAACAATTACCTTTACAGCAATGTTTAGTTCTCAAGGCATCTTCTTATTGAAATGTAGATAAACACGCAAGCTTGTAGGTCGGTATCTTAATCCGTACGGTATAATAAAATCCATTCATCCTTCAACTGAATAGGCATATTTACGAGCCGTGCCCACGACCCACGGGTCTGGGCACCTACGCATTGGTCCTTTCGGCCATTATTGAACTGGCCTCGTGAATTCAATGATCGGAGATAAATAAGTATTACAGGTGAATAAGGTATGAAAGTACAACCAGTGTTTGGTAACGATTTAGATCTAGACGACGGCTTCATTATTTATTGTTTTTTTTTTTAAATGAACGATAACGGACTTAAAATGTATTTAATTCCTCATTGGTTTAACAGATTTGACTCTGCTCAATTATTGACTATGCCTTAATTTATGAAATCAACAATATATTTTCTGTATTAACTTGAAAATTCCTGGTCGTAAGGAGAAGTTACATTGCAACTTTAGATATTTACTCAGGACTTTCAAGCACCTTTTATTTGATAATCATACGTGAAAAACGTAGCCAATCATTACACAATGTCTATAATACAAGCAACAAATTGTTTTTCCATTATAAATAAACCTCTAATGTAGTTAATATCATGTCAAAACAGAATAGACGAAATAAGTATGTAATTTCGTGTCACGAGTAGATTTACAATAATAGAACTATCGTGCATCATAGCACCAAATGTTCGTGGCAGACACCATTAATGTTCACACGCCAAATGACTGTACATAAACTCTCTTTAACACCAACATTTGTTTAGTTCGCCAAAAACTGTTGGGCTCCCCTCACACGGGCAAATAGGCACATTAGCCGGCTAATTCGAAAGAGCTAATCACAGTATGTTGAGTTTTTGTTCGTAATATGACGGTGTGATAGTTTTTTTTAGATTAATTAATATCGCGAGGTGTATGCCATTTGAGTTTCGAACATACGACTTTCGTCTTGACAGTCCGTACCGCAACCAACTAGGCTATCGCTGCTTTTCTAAAGTTATGTGTGTATTAATTGATAATTGTCGCTTGCTTTAACGGTGAAGGATAACATCGTGAGGAAACCTGCATACCTAAGATTTCTCATAAGAATTTCGAAGATATCTGAGGTCTACCAACACGCATTAGGCCAGTGTGGTGGACTCAGGCCTAACCCCTCTCATTCGTAGAGGAGGCCCGTGCCCAGCAGTGGGACAATCTGCAATACAGGGCTAGTATTATTTTTTATTTATTTATACTACCGTGAAGCATCTGTAAAACAGACGCTTAGCAAACAACAACGCCAATCCGTATTGTGGTTTGGAATAAAAAATATAAAAATAAACCACAACAAAAGAATCCAAGGGCATGTTATTTCAATCTTAACAGTCGGCTATCAACATGAGTGTAAATCAAAAGGCGCCAAAACGTCACACCACTAATTTGATACCACAACGCGAACAGTAAATCCTTCTAGGTTCATGAGTTGAATTGAAATTTCGTAATGACAAAAAAGGCAAGACTGATTTATTAACATCGGTTGGCAGCATCCTCTTGCTGTAATTATCATACCAAATATTTAATTCTCGGTTGTTATGTTTTTAGGAAAAGTAGTTTGAACTCGTACGGTATGATGTCGCTGTATACAAGTCAGACTGAGTATTTATTATTTTATTAATTTAAATAGGTTTCCAGACAAATAATATATTGTAGTATTACTACGCAATATGTTTGAATATACATTTTTAATTATTTTGTTTGCTTACTTATTATTATATTTCAATTCCTTTGTCAAAGTATGTCTTAGCCTGCAAAAGTACCAGAAAAGGCCCTTCAGGTCCTTGACTTAAGATAATGTAATTGTTATAGTCTATTCACGTCCCATAACTCATTAGGAACGTGTACTGAGATCATCTTTAAGAACTGTTGACGTGATTTAAAGACCCAATGTATGTCAAAGTTATTATTTCATGTTGCTTCGCGTTTACAAATAAGGTAAAGTGCTATTGACAATGCATCGAATTATATATCCACGAATAAACATAATTTTATAAACGTTGTATCCTAAACTAGGTTTTTGACCTGATAGTATTATGGTAACTTCAGTGTAACAATGACGATGGTAAAATTTAATTTATCGTTATGATGGCTTAAAGCCTTTTTGTCGAACTATGTCATTATTGGTTAAAATAAATTAGAGTTGATATTCATGCATAATTAATTCTAATAATTTAATGGGAAAACTTATAAGGAAAAATATCGTTCCAACACAGTTTGGAGCAGCGAGGAAATGCTGGTTGTTAAAAATGTATTATACACATTTAGTCTTTTGGAAACCGTGTGATTTTATACCCACCTTAAACGTCCTTGAACCATTGTCGATCTCGAGACGGTCTATCGTTATTATCGTCATGCACGTCATCGACTGAAATAATTTTATGGTTTGTACACATTACATACTCGAATAAAGTCTTCATTATTCTACGGAGTTCTGACTTTTGAATAGTTCGATTCTTTGTTAACATTCATAATAACATTGCCATATACAAACTACAAAATAATATAATGTACAAATGCATGGTTGACATTGAAAATAGCCAAACCGTATTCGATTGCTACCGTATTGATGATATTGCCATTTATAAAAGTAATTTTCGAATCGCCTCACTGTTCTATTGGCGAATATGTTCGTGAATCGTGAGTTCCCGAGTTCTATTCTAGGAAGATTGTCTTTTCGAGTTTAATTTGGATTTGTACCCGAAGTAGTACTGGATTTCCACATTAGGGTAATAAGGGAGGTACGTTTGCTGAAATCTGACCCTTCGAAGATACTGACTGGAATATTGTGTATTTAAAATTATATCGAAGTAAAAAAGTAATATTCATTAGTGTCAACTGCGCAGAATTACCGTTCAAATCGATTTAGTACAAAGCGCGACGGGCTTGGATTGTTGCCCATTGTTTTACCACTTTATACGTGTTCATACTGTTTAATCAACTTTGTTATATTGTATAGTACATTTTATTTTTCTTTAATGCTTATTCATTTGGCTATGCTTGTTTTGAAACTCTTTCTCCCATCGTCTGCTAGGCTATAGATTTGATCTAGATCGTGTTCGAATGTCATACATATTTTTAGGCCATTTTGTCACGCATCGCCCAATTAATATTTATTTTACTGACTATACTTTTTTTATTTTTCTCCTTGTAAGTACAGTAAATATAATGAGCGTAAAACAATAATCACACCTAATATTTTATATTATATACTACCTAAGGAAAACTCATGGAAAACTTAATGAAAACATATGGAATGTATATTTGGTTAAACTAGTTAATCCGCAGCCATATAAATCATTGTTTGTTTTCCTTGTAACAGTTGGGTATATTATATCAAAACAATGTTTAGGCAGTTAATTTAATGACCTTAAAGTTTAGACTGTTAATGATCGTAATTAAGGAGACATTGTTTTCAACAGGTAGAGATAGGAACGATTTTGTAAAAATAAAACAGGCAAAATAATAAACCAATGGTAAAATAATTTACTATTGTAAACAAGTTACGGGAATGAAATTCAAACAACGATTACCGTTTGTTGAAGAGATAAATTGTTGAATAGGTTCTTACGAGTTTCCCGTTATTTCGATTTATCTCAAGTATTTTAAGCGCGCTTAGTGTAATTAGCTTAAAGTCAAACAAAGTGGGGACGTTTGTTTAGAATGTTTAAGCCGAAACAGTGTACAAAGGTGAACTTTTTATATACAACTTTAGTAAAGAAATAATTTGTTATTTAAATTGTGTTTTGAATATACGATGTAGAGTTTAGTGGCGTGAGGTTTTTACTTTTAGTGTTCCCTTTCATCAGAACTTAAAATAAATTTTGGTATGTCAATATTGAAAAATCACAAATGACACATGCATTTAAACTTTATATTAGGGTTTCTTATGTTTACGCGAATATTAGTTTACATTATTTTTTAGAGTTAATGACTGTTATTTATTGAGCACTTAATTTTTTTACTTTCATGATGATTAATATCTACATTTATATTGGACCAAATGGCAAGTAAATCATATAAGTATAATAAATTATGGATCATAAAAATCACAACACATTCGGCGAAGAAAATTTTGTACATAGGAAAATGAACAAACAATACTTACATATCAAATTTATAAACATTCTTAATTTTGGTGTTACATATGTTAAATTGTAGATTTTCAATATTAAATGAATTCTGTTAAAAATATCAGTTCGTTGTAAAGAAACTTGCCTAGACCAGTCGTTCGACCTCCAACACTTGTTTAATGTTTACCTTATTACTTATTGCCACCGACGCGTTCAGAAATAAAAATATACGCCCCAACAACCGACTAAGTTACACACCAGTTTAATGAATAGGAAACAGAACTCTGTTGTGTCTTCTCAATTTAACCTGATAATGAGGTACAGGTATTACGACTTACGAATTGTACTGATTGTTTGTCTCATTCACACCAGTAAATTGAACGTGGAAAATATTTATTTGTTTTATATATTGTTTTTTTACAAAGAATATACTATTTTATTCAACTATGAATTATGTTATGACATTGCTTATGGAATATAAATGCATAGAGATGTAGACACGCTTGCGCCAGCAAAGCCGATTAGGCGCCCTTGAATTGTAAGGGTTACAAGGGAAATCAAACCCACAGAAACCATATAATCTGATTACATTATAAATAGAGAACACAACCAAATGATTGCAGGAAGAGGCGCAGCGGGCGAGAAGCCGGCTGTGAGACGAGAGGCCGTGGGTTCGATTCTCGCGCCGAGACAATTGTTTGTGTGACAGACAGATATTTGTTTCGGGTGTGGGTTTTGTGGGAAGTCCCTCGTAGTTCTTGATACCCATAGTACAGGATTAACCTAGTGTGGGGTCAGAACTATGTGTGAGACTGTTGTATTTATTTATTTAATCTGTTGTTTAAATTGTTAAGTTTCATATCGTATTGGGTTCATTAAAAACGGCCTGTTACCAAAGGGACATCTATTTAGGAGAATCACCGGAGCTGAAGGCTACGTATATTTCACGGTTAGTTCTCAACAAACTCAATAAGCCATGTCTGACGTCCGTGGTATTGTCGATCAGGAATTCCTTGAAACGGCTCATTGCGGATCAGCCACGAGTCTACTTACAAAACATTGTTAACCAACATTATGGGGGAATTCGACAAAAAATCTGCACAAGAATTTAAAGAGGAAATTGCAATTACCAGCATCAAGTTACCACAAAAACAATCTGAAAAAATTGCAAATAGGACTTTTGCTACAGAAGGCCGTTATAGTAGTATGAATTAAAGCAATAGGGTAGATGACACGATTAAACTATTTTAATCATCAAATTACATTACCTTAAACCTATTATCGAAATCATTTTAATTCGAACAAAAATAAGTAAATTAGACGCCATTCAAATCTGCTGGAAGGGGTAATTGTCAAGTGACAGTAAAAGGATGCATGATATGAGCCGTGACGTCACCTATCAGAATCGCCATAAATGTACCGTCGCGTGAGGGAGATAGCGAGATGTTCCCACTACGCACCCATTTTCGCTCATACCAATATTTAATATAAATATTGTGGACTCATTTTTCAAGCAATTTTGATTCTGTTTTCACAAAAGGGTTTGTTTTGCGTATTATATTCGGTTGCATATCGAATAATGTACAAAAATGAACACGGGCAACCATATTGAAAGATAGACGAAAAACCTTTATAAGTCTATACGAAGCTATTGCTTAAAGTTAACAATAGTCTACGAGTTATTTAAATAAATTGCGATGAAAGCAAAAGTCGTAAATGGACGATTTACCGGAGGGGTGAACAGACGTGACCCGGTGCACGTTAACGATTTGAGTGAAAGTGGCGAATTCTGACTCGCTCCTACGTGCAATTGCATCAGTATCTGACGAAAATTAACCATTCGTATTTGTATGTCTAGTTGAGAAACGAGATTTTAAGGAGTTAATCAATGAATCAGATGTTGAAACACTGTCAACTGTCTGTCTGTTGGTAATTATTTGTGAATTCCAAAATTATTAACGATTTGTTGAGGTTTATGTTTCATTTCTTGTGATGAAGTTTACCAGTAATTTATTAGAATCAAGACAAGAGGTATTAATTTGAGATACGTATTATACGTAGTTAACTCCTTCTAAATCCATTCAGCTGTTACCAAATGGTATGAATATTCCAATACTTAATATTCAGAAGTATTTGTTTATTAAATCCTTTATCCTACAAAAGCATTACAGGTATAATTATTGTTAAATAAAGAAACTGGCATAACTATATATTTTAAACTCCCAATAATAAATTCTATTTCGTCGTGTTAAAGCTGGCTTTTGTATTGTATAATTGTTTTTAAAGACAAAAGAGTAATTAAACTCGCAACACAAACGGCTAAAAATATGTCACTCCATAAACAAGGTTCGTTATAGTTAATTGCATTTTAAATTCGTTTTACTCTACCCAACAGAAGTGTAAACAGTAGCTACAATAAATAAATATTATGAATAATAGACTTGGAGTCAATTTATTACAATTTGATTTTAGTTTACGTAAATATGGTCAATAGCAGTCTTGAGCATAGATTAACGTAACTATTTTCGTCGAGGAGAATAATGAAGTCGAATTCTTTAGTAATAATTAATATTTTCGATATTAAGAATGATTATACCATTATTACTTTTCTTTATTCATTATTACTCATTTTTACTTAGTACTAAAATTATCGTTTGAAATACATCAGTGATTATTTAATCTTTGAATAAATTCTCCGAAATTAAAATTATTAAGGTAACATCAGGAATTAATAATAGGAATCAGGAAGTAACATTATAATCATGGCACTAGATGGCGTTTTCACAAGTCTACAGTTATTAGTAATTGAAAATATATAAATAAAGTTTTTGATAAAAGGAATCATTATAATTAATTAAACTTTTGTAAAGTTTTATTTTTGGGAATAGTCTAATTAATTCATTTTTACTTTGCCATTATTTGCATATTTCTACAAGAAAATTTCATCACTTTGTAACTTGATTCTGCGCGAAACGGAATTAAATTTGTAATTCAATATTGTAAACGAGAACATACTTGTCGCCACAGACAATGGATTCAAGGTCAAATCTATACTTAAATCTAGATTTTGATTTAGAACGCGTTCTGTAATAAGATCTATGTTTAAGTTTTGATCTGTACTTATATCTAGTTTTGGCTGATCGGAGATCAAACGATATTTATAATACGTTCTATAATACGGGCCTAAAACATTTTTGAATGCATATTGCCCGAATTTAAGACTTTTGTCTCGCTGACATGACAGACACTGTCAATTCGTCAAAACTAAAAAGTCGAACTGAAATGTAGAAAATAATTCGATTAACGTGATTGTAAAAAAGCGTGCTTTTCACTATATCCTGATAATAACTCTACTTTTATTAACAGCAACCAATAAACTACTTGTAACATTTGATGTCAAGCACCCCACGCTTTTTTACAATCGAATAATTTCAACTTCTTTGTTCGGCTAGATATTATAGTGTTTTTTAAGTTTTTAAACTATAATTTATATTCTGTGATATAAAAATGTTCATTTCTAAATAAATAATTTATCTTCTTTTCGTGTAAGTCTGTTTTTTACATATGATGACGCCACGAGATTGCAGAATAGAGGTCTTAAAAACGGCTCAGACAATTCACTGGCTGACTACTCTAAAATGAAAAAGTAAATATTAAATTTTGAAATTAGAACAGTTAAAAAAGCATTCACTATGCACATTAAAGTACCTACTGGAGTTGTATATTGTACGTATGTACTTTTATAACTTTGTGTAGTTTAAATGTTTTGTTCGTTCAAACTTGTTTCTTATCTGTGTAGAAAGGCGGGAAGGATCCAAATATGTTTTCACAGTGTTTCATTGTTTGAACAAAAAATACCGGAATGATAAACGTGGAGACAGCCGAATTATTAAGCAATGCGGTCATATAATTTTGGCGTGATCTATATTTTAAAGTATATCTCAATAATAATTTTTCAAACCAAAAACCGAATTAAGAAGTTCTAGGCAAATAGATTATTAAATCACTCAAATTTTTATTCATAACAAATAAAATTGATGATCATTAAAACCTTTGGTTAAGGAAATGTAATGAAATAAATTAGGACTAGTCATAGCTAACATACTAGGATATATAAGTCTTATCAATTTTAGAATTATGTTTATAGCGATTACATACAAAACATTCGCTTTTCTTATATTGGAAATAGGCACTGCCGTGTTAGTGGTCACTGTTAACATTGAATAATAATTTACACGTATTTTCCCTTATTGGTATTCTTAGATATTAGTAGAGAATTAAGTTAAACTAAGTGTAAGTTTTTAAAGAACTAAACTGTATCGTAGGACAAAGCAAATAACTAAGTATATTATTTAGGTAAACACTTAACCGCCTAATAAAGGTTTCCACACGTGTGTGGTCCTCCCATTTAAGGGATTGACTATAATGCGTTTAACTTAACTTTAGTTGGGAAGTATCGTTTTTACCTTGTTTGAACATATAGAAATTTGTTGGTACATTACACGGATAGATAAACGTTGTCAGTTTTACTGTTACTGGATTTCAGTGGCTAGGTTTTAAGAAAGTCCCCTCTGTAGTTTTATTGTAATTTTGTGAAGGATTTTGAAACAAAAAAAAATGTATTATTAAAAATAATCAGACAAAATTAAATTAATTTCGTAATAAAATGTTTTTTTCGTTCTTTTTTTTTTATAAAATAAAAAGAAGGCAAAGGTTTTCCATCATGTTGCCTTGTCTGTCGCTATTTTTTCAAATCTGGATTTGGCATTAAATTGCTAAAACTTTCCTATTAAATAATATTTGAATATTAAAATGGTAACATATTTTAACATCAGTCAACACTTTTATTACGATATAACTAAAGAGGTTTTAATCACTTCCAGTAATTAAATAACGCTACCACAACCCCAATGACATTGTAAATTATATATTATCTTATTATTCTTTGAATGATTAGCATCACCAAATAATTGGTTAACATTAAAAACAACAATAAATACAAATATGCATTAAGTCTATACAAAGAGATTTTTCAATATACTAAGGATTACGCCAGATTTTTATTCCATTGTTTTAGGCTTTTTTTATTACCTACTAGTAACTAAGAATCATTTATAGTGCAGTCAAGTGTAGTGAACACCAAAACCAAAAAATAATTGTGCCCAATAAAAAATAATTCATCTAACATTTTTGCTAAGCCTTTATTTACTTTATTAATAGCAACTTGAATAATTGACTAGTATGAACTTTGAGTTATAATTCAATAAAGTTTAATAGGAATACATATATACGTGTAGTGTCTGCTGGTTGTCGTTCATGTAATAGGGTAGTGTCTGTTTAATTTTGTATATTATTCAATATTTAACCGAATATAATACGCAAAAGAAACCCTTTTGTGAAAACAGAATCAAAATTGCTTAAAAATTGAGGTCACAATATTTATTATAAATATTGGTATGACCAAAAATGGTTGCGTAGAGGAAACATATCACTATCTCCCTCGCACGGCGGCACAGTAATAGCCATTATGAGAACCGTGACGTCACGGGTGACGTCATATCATGCATCATTTGACTGTAATTTGAGAATTACCCCTTCCAGCAGATTTGAATGGCGTCTTATTTTGGTTCGGATTTATAAATTCTTTCGATAATAGATTTTAGGTAATGTGTTGATTAAGTTAATAAAAAAATGTATCAACTATCCTATTGACCGCGCAATGACTAGACGACTCATAGAAAATTTCATTGAACTCCATTGTTATGAGCAGGAAGCGCTCAATTAGGTACATATCGGCGTCGAGACATTTAGACCTCCTAACACAAATCGAATACTTTATGGCACTCATATACCATGTTGTTATTTTCAATGCACACCATACTTATTTTTAGATTTGCAAGTCGTATTACTGGTTCCTTTGCAGTCCTTTGTATTTATGATGAATTATTAGCTTCATTCCAAGATATTAATCTATGTGTCTTTTATTAACGTCGGATGTTAAGAAGCACAGTATCATCCCAATGCATTGTCAAATTTATAATTATTACCAATATGTTAGATTGAATATAAAAAGCCAACGCCTTAAATTAAATGATTTGGAAAGTTGAAATTTAAGCAGCGTGAGACATAAGGTTTCTAATGGATCCAATGAAGCAGAGAATGAACAAAGGATTTAATATGAAGCGACAGTGAATACCCGAACTTTGTTAATATATTATGCTTTATAGGTACGAGGGACAACTTCATTAGGCAATCGTACTAATATTATAAATGCAATGTTTGTATGGATGTATGTTTGTTACTCAATCACGCTACAACGGCTGGACGGATCTGGTTGAAATTTGGCTCAGAGATAGATTATAGTCTGGAATAGCATATAGGCTACTTTTTATCCCAAAAAATGCAAGTTTCCTATGGGATAGCAAAACATAGAAATCTGTAATAGCTTAAGATGCCTCCATGGATTGTATCCCTTTTCTTCCAAAATAACCTCCACGCGGGCGGAGCCGCGGTCAACATCTAGTAATATATATATATTAGCAAGTGTATAAGTAAAATATTTTTCTGTGTATTTAATGTTACCAGGAAAACTCGCAGTAACCTGTCCCAAAACATACATTATGACAACTGGAAATACACATACATGTGTTCGCGTAAACTACTCTACAATAGTATGTTGGCCATTTATGACGCCTCGGGTTGTAGTACTTATCCTATTAAGGTAAGTAGATGATGATGTCCAATCAAAATTTTGATCAGGTATTTCCTCTTATTTTTCCTAGTAAGAAATTAAATAATTGTATCTGATTCTTAGGCACGTAATGGATTTGCTTTTGTCTACCTACTCTAGAACGTAATGGAATTTATGCTAGTATATGATATAAGTTGGGAATCGGGTTCGAACCGGATTTAATTGTTACACATCATAGTTAGATATAATGTTTTTTCTCATAAAAAAATATTAAAGATTTAAAAAACGATACCATACAATATATAGAAATAAGAAGATTAAATGAAACAACATTAGACGCACACATTTGCTGAGAGATCCAATAACATCTCATGCAAGGTACTCGCTTGCGTCATCGTCCAAAAGTCAGTATTTGAACAAATGTTTGCAAATAAAACTGAAAACTATAAGCGTTTCTAGTATATGCTGTGTGGTGTAACCTCACGGAGTTTATAAATATGGAACAACACTTTGAACTAAGGGATTATATGTTGGATATTTACACAGGTTGTACAAATTCTACTTAACGTAATGCTAGATTTGAGGGAAAGAGAAGTTCAAGTATTATTAACTGTGTAATGCTCGTGAAACATTAGGATTAAAATTACGCTTCTTAGGAATCTCTACCATAAATATGTTAGATAAGCATACGACGAACGAAGGTTACTGTTTTACGGAATATGTCATACGTCATAGGACTTGTATATACGCAACGATAATCACCCGCAGGATAATCATCCAAATGATTTCCTTAAAACTCAAACAAAACTATTTCGAACCAGCTGTCGTACACAAAGGTCTGCCATGCAGTTAGCAGAATGTCTGGAATGTTCTTTTCGCTTCTCGGAACACATTTGCCCTCCTTACCGGCCCTCGGGCATTTTGCTCGATTAGCTTTTTCCATCTGATACGCCAGCGGCTCTCTTTATATGAGACGTTTGTTTCATTGGAATTCTATATTTAAAACGATATTTCATTGCCATTTTCAAGCGAGATTTAATTTAAACAATACGTTTGTTGTGAGCAAGCAGTATCAATAGATATGGAGGCTTCTAGCCACGCCTCGGATAGCATATCTGATATCACATGATATTTAAGTATAGAGAATTTTCTATTAGAATGGCTGAACGTAACTGATAAGAGAAAAGAAAATAGAAATAAATGAATGTCTTCTACATATCTTCTAGATGAGACAAATATTCTAGTGTAGTAGTAGTAAATATGAAATTTATGTATTTTTTTTGAATTATAATAAAATAATGGCGCGATAAGCACAGCTGAATTGATTTGTTATATATTTGCTTATTGTCTAAAAAATAGTTTAGCTCTTCGTAGCAATCATTTTGTGTTTATTGTATTTCATTTATCCAGTTTAGGTTAACGATTAGTTCAAATATACTATACTTACCATTTTTCATGAACCACAATAACGAATTAATTATATAGAATTAGATAGATCTTTTGTAAGTTCTTTATAAATTATAATCAAGTCTTCAATGACCAGTCGGAGAGTAAAGCGGTAGTTCAAAAAGGATAAAATAACTTTTTTTTTGCCGTGGCAACGATAATATAAAATATTTAATTCAACATCAAACTTTGTTGCTTCCACATATTTTTGTTTACTGTTGATTACTTTTCTATCGATTTGGCCTGTATGAAGAGTGAAGTTCTATTTGGACATAATAGACATTCCATGTTATTAATGCCATTAATTACTCATGTGCTATACAAACTACATTTATTGGGTATTTTTATAGTCTAGAACAGTGCTTCCCAAACTATGGGTCGCGTGCGAATATTGGTTGGTACATAAAAATAGGATCATACTTCGATCGATTTTACATACTTTTTATTAGATGGGTCGCTGTTCAGGCAACTTTGGGAACCATTGGTCTAGAACATATTCAGCATAGAAACAACTTATTTTATACTACAATAGCAATCAAAAGAAAATGTAACAAATTCTCAACATGAGATACACTCACACAAAGTAACGGTGTACTCATAAATTCAAATGTTCAATTCAATGTTAAAAACACAATTCGTCACAATGAATCACATGACTGAAGTTTTTGTGAAGCGACGGATGCGCCTGCGCAGCAGCCTTGTTTTTGTCTGTAACCGGGCGGTCATCAAAGCAATTGATTACCACCATCTACATTATGGTCGCAAATTGCTCTAGTCACTTGATGTCATATCCACTTTGCAAATTCATGAACACTATTAGGGGCAATTAGATCAATGAGTTGGAGTATACAGTGCGTTGATATTTTAACGTCTGTTAATCCACATTTCCCGTACAGTTTGACATTTTTGTTTCAGAAAAAGAAACATGTATGCTAAAAGTATATTTAAGAGTCGATATTGAGAATGTTACGAGAAAGGTCAGATAAATGCATAAATACTTCCGCCATAAGAGTACAGCAGAAAGCGCGGTAGTCGTAAATGAAGCCACATTATTCGGGAATGTTAATGCAAATATTCTGCACCACTAAATTCTGCAAACCGTAGCTGTATAGATAGATATAAGATTCATTGCGTGGAACAGTCAGCATATGATGTAAAAGAAATTGTAAAAGCGATTGATGCTATCCTTAAATATCAGGTCTTTTAGTTATGTAAGCAGGACGCACAACCAGATTTCGTGACTAGAGTTAGATGCGTATCCTTGTACGATTTGCTGCATCAATGAATACAATTCAATTCAAGGAAGCAAAAGGTGTAGTTAATATTGACATTAACGCTTCCAGTTCAAAGGAAAATGAATTAGTGAATGTCGCGGAATATTACATTTCCGTTTTACATGGTAATAAAGTAGGCATTGAAATCCATTTAACTCATATAAATGTATTCATATAGTAAAAACACATTCTGTATTGAGAAATATATGCTACTTTGAATTTTGTTTATAAGGTAATGTATTTATAAAAAAACAATTTTGCTGAGCATATTAGGCAATGTGACGAAACGGAAATTAAAGTCTTTTGATGAATCATTAGGATCGCTTCATAAGCCAAACGAAAAGGCCTATCCGCCGTATTCATTCATATTTAATTAGAAGCTTTAGACTTCACTTCATAGTGGTCAATGGAGCGTGCAGGTAGACTGGCCTGCCGTCACGTATTCAAAATGAAGGTCAAATTGACTTGCAGTACATCGATTTCGTAGTAACTGATCTCATCATAAGACATGATAAATACATCAGCTACCCAATTATTTTCTTTGTAACTGTTTCCTGGCAAACTGACCAACCTTAAAGAAGTTATTTGTGAAAGCCCAACTTCTTTATGTGCGCAAGAATGATGTAATATTATTGCGAATGTACAGCTCTTCTTTGTAGTCATTGCTTTATATCCTTTTCATCAAACATTGTATCGATATTGATCATTCAACAGATAACAAACAACACTGACAGTACCAGGTTTTATCGTAGCACAGTTTAGCGCCAATTAAACTTGATCAAGTATTTTTTAGTCAGTTGTAATTGATAGCTATTAGGGCTAATTGGTTCAGATAAACCACTATCTGTAGCGTCTTGTACGTGATATTGAAGGTTTACCGAGTACCAGACGAATGAGTAAGCCTTATTTGATGTACTAATCGATTTATGGAATAAAGACAAAACACTATGTGGAACTTGAGTCGAAGACGTGACTTTGGCTGGTAAACATAAGTGGGTAGGTACCTAGTATATCGAGAGTTGGTTGTTTCCATACGACTAAAACAAGATAAGGCACTTAGGCGTCGAGGATTTCTTAAGTCGCAAATGATTTCATGCGTCAGTGCAAGAAATGAAGACAAAACGCTCACTAGTTTCACAACACAAAGAGACTGTAAACTTATTGTCTTCGATGAAGCACGATAGACAATGAGCACACACTTCGAAGTAAACAAACAGCCACAGATCACAGAACACTACACAAAATATAAATTGGCACGTGATTTTGCTTAAATTGTCACATTTAAAAGTTTAATCAGTACAGGGTGCGCAGGCGGCGAAGGCAGCGCCGCTCACCGCGCCTCGAACGCCTCGCCCGCGAGCCTCCGACTCGGCTGTATGCACACAACGCCCTCGGTAAATTCTTTGCATAAATAAACGAGAAAGCTTCTCCTGATCACAAATTATAGTTAACGACGCACACACTTAGCTATAAATCACGCACTGCTTCCAAAACAACTTAAAATTACGGCCTTACCTTACACTGCGCAGTACGATGTTCTAACGCGATCGTTGTAGAAAAAACAAGCTAAACCCTGGCACAGTCACGTTCGTACGGATACGTCGAGAGTAATGGCGCCGCTGCGCCGGTTCGTTCGTTCGTCGGGTCTCTCACTGACTAGGAAGGCGAACCTTGTTTGCTCAGTGACGTGAGCCCTAGTATCTGTCGGCTCTTTCTTCACTGTGTCGCGTCGTGTAATAAAGAAAGAGATGAAACTATTATTACCAGTGCCATAGTACCTGTGGTGCAGCAACCTACATCACCGGTGCGACGAATACATTGAACAATGTCAAGTCTCATGTTAGCTTGATGGTCTCACAATATGCAAAATATTTACATAGATTTGTAAGACATTTAAATATATTCTAATTCCTCATCGCCTGCTAGACAGGTGTCCGATTATAACATAAAATTACCCTAATTTGTATTACCATAGCTGTAAACTCACATAAACCGAAGCGTGTCATTAATATAGGTACATATATTTAAAAGCAATGCCTATTTTTTAACAGTCACGAAAAATAGTTTCTACGAGAAGTGGGTAAATTATTTTGTGGAATAAGATGTAAATATAACATTCTTTGTGTTTACGTACTTACGAGTACGTCAACATAGAGATGAAAAGAGAAATGCAAATAACAACCGGCTATTTTGATGTTACGACACTTTTAGTTCTATAGAGCTAGAAAATAACCGTAGGTATGTCAAAATGCGATTTTTATACATTTCCCTGAAAAGAAGCAGTGCGGTGCTTTTATAATTATGTGTTAGCTTATACGACAACAACGGGTTTTACTGTATTATAATTCAATTAAATGATAGTTTAAAACACTTTCCATAAGAAGGTACTTATATGAACGAGATTTTTTTTGTCAGTGCTGCCACATAGTGTATTTATATTATAACTACAATACAAACTAGTTTGACAAAAATATACAATAATATTCGTCAACTAAGGTACCAAGTAATATACACAAAAAACAATAGATGGCGCTGTTACTCAATTTCATTGTCAACGCGATCGTTGCCAACGTGCATTGAAAAATGCTTTGGATTTGGTCTCAGATATAACGGATGTTGTCATCGGAAATATAGACTGTCATTATTACAAGTGCACTCATCCGACAAGCTTGTACTACATTTATTATTCATCACTTTTGAACCACTGTCTGCTGGAATTGAAGGTGAATGAAGATAAGTTTTATTTTCATCCTCGGTGGCGCTGCAGGCGAGTAGCCGGCTGTGAAACGAGAGGCCGTGGGTTCGATTCCTGCACCGAGACAACTGTTTGTGTGACAGACAGATAATTGTTTCGGGTCTGGGTTTGTGGGACCGTGGTCCTTTATGGTTCTTGACACCCACGATACAGGTTTTACCTAGTGTGGGGCTAAGAAATATGTGTGTGACTGTGTGGGTGTATTGATTTATTATAAAAAAAAAGATATTATCATAAGTTTGTCAAAATACACCCTAAAATAGCCTTTAATTAAAGCGTAAGAATACTACAGAACAAACTACGACTTTTAACGTTATGCTTAAATATTTTCCTTTATTAAAATAAAGTTACTGTTTGCATAATTTGTTTTCTCTTTTTGTAATAACGTTTGCTGTCATGTTTGTAATAGCTCTGTTCATAAAAATTAAGAGTGCACGTATTCATCATGTTTTCTGCTTCAAATTGCAAATGATTCAAACACCGTTTGTGTCTATTGTGCTATGTTATTCTTTTGTGAGTATTTTTTGTAGAAATTTATGCTTGATGTACCTCAATGTAGATAATCCAAAGGCTGCCCGCGAGGAACAGCTGTTGCTTCATAAAAAGTTCATTGTCGTTGTAAATAAATTCATGGAATGGATGGAATAATAATATTACTATGAGAATAAATTCTTAATAAAATATTATACTACAACATAAAGAAATGGTAGGGTGGCCGCTGCTCGCGTCCGTAGGTATTACCCTCGTTACCCTACACGTGCCCTCCGGGTGGTGCTAAACGAGCAGCAACGCCGAACATCAGGCGGCGGTAACTAACCTGACCCCCTCGGCTCACACCGAGGCCGGCTACTACAAGCCGTGAGAGAGAAATAATCTCAAAAAGAGTAGACTCGCCAACCCGCAACGGCCAGCGTGGCGTTTTAAGGCCAACTACCTTAATGCACAGCCAAAATAAAGAAAGGCCCTCAGTTCCCAGCGGTCCTGCTAGGCTCGGCTACGGCAGCGGTCGAGGAACCGGCAGGACAGAGGGTGCGAAGAATCCCTGGGAGAACGGATACGGCTGCCAGCACATCTACTTGGCTACGTACAATGTAAGAACCCTACTGACAGAGGAACGCTACCAGGAATTGGAATCCGAAGTACTCAATAAAATTAAATGGGACATCATTGGTCTGAGTGAGGTAAGGCGAAGAGGTGAAAATCTAATTAAATTAACATCTGGCCAGCTGTTCTACTTCAAAGGCTACGAGGATAAATCGCAAGGAGGAGTTGGTTTTGTCATAAACACCTCAATGGCGAAAATGCTGCGAAATATCAGTGCAGTATCACCAAGGGTCATATACGCTATATTTGACTTGAATAGGCGCTACACCCTTAAAGTGATTCAAGTCTACGCCCCAACTTCCTCGCACTCAGAGGAAGAATTGGCTCAATTCTACGAAGATATCAGCAGCGCTTTAACCTCGAATCCGTGTTTTTACACCATCGTGCTAGGAGATTTTAACGCCAAATTAGGTAGGCACCTAGAAAGCGAGGATTATGTGGGCAAGTTTGGGTTAGGTGAGAGAAACTCAAGTGGAGATGCATTAGCTAATTACCTTGAACAACACAATTTATATGCTATGAATACGTTTTTCCACAAGAAACAACAGAGGCTTTGGACTTGGAGAAGCCCAGATGGAAAGACGAAAAATCAGATAGATTACATCCTGAGTTCTAAACGGTATATATTCGAAGATGTAGACGTCATCAACGCAGTGAGTGCAGGAAGTGACCATCGAATCTTGCGAGCCAGATTGGCCATCAACCTAAGACTCGAAAGGCGAAAACTGGTCGAAACTATGCGACAACCTGATGTCAACAAATACACCGAGCTGCAAAAAGAATTATACCAGGAAGCAATAGCTCAGAAACTTTCAGCGGAAGAGAACTGGGATGTACAGGCTATAAATGACCAATTAGTTAAAGCTATCCATGAAACTGTAAAGGAATTAAGACCAAAGAATACCTATGTCCCAAGCCTAGTATCTCAAGAGCTCAGTCAAGTATTGGAAGAACGCAGAAAAACTCTGGCGGGGCCAGATAGCAAGAACACCAACAAAATAAACACCAAAATTAGACACCTGCTTCGGAAAATACTTAGACAAAGAAAACACAAAATAATTCTCGATACCATAGAAAAACACAAAGGGCCTAAAGTATTTAGGAAGCAGCTGAAAAGAGGGAATCAGCAGATTCATAGGCTTAAAACAGAAGAAGGAGCCCTAACAACAGACCGAGAAAAAAAATATTGGAAGTTGTTCAAAACTATTACTCCAAGTTGTACAAGTCTCAACAACAGCATACAAGGCTTAAAGACCATAGAGCACCACTGGCTAAGCACCTCACTGAAGATCTGCCAGAGATTAGCCTATATGAAATCAAGCGTGCACTTAAGCTTATGAAATCTGGGAAGTCACCTGGTGAAGATCGTATCACCTATGAAAGTCTGCAGCGTGGAGGTAGCTGTGCCTGGCCTGTGCTGAAGCAACTGCAACTTTTATTTAATAAGGTTCTATTTGAAGGGGTCACGCCAGACACATGGAGGAATGCAATTGTCATTCTACTACATAAGAAAGGCGATACCACCGAGCTTTCGAATTACAGACCCATCTCACTACTCAGTCACATATATAAATTATTTACCAAGGTGATTACTCTTAGACTGACCAACAAATTAGATTCCGCCCAGCCCGTAGAACAGGCAGGCTTTAGATGCGGCTTCTCAACTATCGATCATATACACACCGTGCGGCAAGTGATAGAAAAGTGTACTGAATACAATAAGCCCCTAGTAGTAGCCTTTATAGACTACGAAAAGGCTTTTGATACGGTGGAACATTGTGCTGTAGTACACTCTCTACAAAGATGCCAAGTGGATTCAAGATACATAGAGGCCATCAAAGCCATCTACAACAAGGCTACGCTACAAATTAAGTTGCACGAGCTGACAAACCCGATACCTGTGAAAAGGGGAGTGAGACAGGGAGATACAATTTCGCCCAAACTATTTACCTCATGCTTAGAGGACATATTTAAGCTTCTCGACTGGGCAAATAGAGGCATCAACATCAATGGGCATTACCTGACTCACCTAAGATTCGCAGATGATATCGTACTCTTTGCCGAAAACCTGGATGACCTTAAAGCCATGACCGAAGAGCTCTACGACGTGTCTGTAATGGTGGGTTTAAAAATGAACATGAGCAAAACTAAGATTATGTGCAACAACACCGATGCCAACCACATTACTGTACACGGTCACGCTTTAGAAGCAGTAGAGGAATATGTCTACCTGGGACAAATAGTGAGCTTGGAGAAGAACGCCCAGGAGAAAGAAATCCAACGCCGTATTCGGTTAGGATGGAGTGCGTTCGGTAAGCTATCCGACGTGTTCAAGGGAGACATACCTTTAAACCTGAAGCGCAGAGCTTTCGACCAATGTGTCCTCCCCGTGCTGGTATATGGGGCCGAGACTTGGACGCTCACACAACGTCATATCCACAAACTGCAAGTCACCCAAAGAGCCATGGAGCGAACAATGTTAGGAATTTCTCTCCGAGACAAAATTCGTAACACCGAAATACGGAGACGAACCGGACTTACCGACATTGTCACTATTGTAGTTCGACGGAAATGGAAGTGGGCGGGCCACATATGCCGCAGGAATGATGGCAGATGGTGCAAAGCTGTACTGGAATGGAGACCAAGAACTGGTCATAGAAACCGGGGCAGGCCTTTGATGAGGTGGACCGACGACCTAGTCCACGTGGCGGGAAGAAGCTGGATGAGGTCTGCCCTAGATAGAACTAAATGGCGTGCAATGCAAGAGGCCTACACTCAGCATTGGGTGGATATATAGGCTGAAGAAGAAGAGGAATAAAGAAATGGAGGAAAACACGAACGCTCTCAAACTATGTCAGAATGGATAATGTCTATTAGCTAATATGTATAAACGAGCAACGAAATCCATAATGTTCCGAGCTTATTTCTCTCCGATGTTTCAATGACAGTTTATCACAACATCCCTGACTTCCTGATACAAAATCTACAGAAGGTATTTAAATTAATAAGGCGGACGCATAAAAATGGGAACTCTACCTAACTCTACACATTTAAAATCTAACATATTCGTACTTTCATAACAGAGCTCTACGTCAGGTTTTGCAACAGATCAAGATGGTTTTTTTATCAATGACTAAACAAATAATATACTTACCTACATTTCTCTCTTTGGTCGTCTGCCGATGTTTATGTAATAGATAGTTCAAAATGAATGCATTTAGCGAATGGTAAATCAGCATCGTGATAGTCAGAATCGATTAGTAGACGTGACACACCGATGTTTAAATAGAAAAGTTTGTACGGTCTTATGTGCATTGTACTTATGTGTTTATTATTTTTTATTTATTTGTATTTATTAGAAATTCGGGTTTTATCATAAGATAAATCGACTCTAGAAATTAACCGTACACCTTTTTAATCAATTCAAATCTGATTTGCAACCTCTTTCCACATTTTTAGGGCAGACTATGAATGGCGATCACATTTTATAACAGAAAAGTAAATAAACAAAAGAATTAATTAAGAAGCAGAGTAAAGCAGTGTTTTTACCAGACTTTTGAATTAGGAATTACAATCTGTGACAGATGTAAACTATAGGAGCAAGATTAATTAATTGAAAACAAGAGCTTACTTTCGAATCCAGTAGTCTCTATTATTCATCGAGAGGCAATAAATATAAACGAAACGACCGATCGCATACATCACAAGGTGTTTTACTGAGCTAGTGGAATGCTAGATTTCTGCATTTATCCCCGAGCTATCACCCACTGACGTATATTATATGGACAGGATATCTAATACAAAATGACAGCTATTTTCTTGACCTATTTGAAGCGCCCCTCTCGAGTGTATTTGAAACTAAATTTGACATATAATAGGGATGTTGATATTTTTTAAAATATCGGATTTCCGATATATCGATATTTTTAAATATATCAATATCCGAGTTTGATATATCGATATTTTTAAATATATCAATATCGGAGTTTGATATATCCGAAAAAAATATCGATATTTTTATTAAAAATTTTGACTCGTCTAAGGGTCTGGTCCTGACGCCATACATCCTTTCTTCGTGAATCGGGGCGCCAATGAATTTATTAGATTCAAAGATCTTGGAATCATATTTGACGACACCTTAAAACGTGATATTTTTTAGTTTTTTTTAATTATAATTTTTTGCCATGAACTTAATATTATTTTCTTCTTTTTAGTTCGGCTAGCTATTAAAGCGTGCTATTTTTTAAATATAATTTATAGTCCCAAAACAGCATCAAACCTAGTTATAATAATATATTCGATTGTAAATTAAGACCCCATTAAAAAATATGATCAAAAGGAAAATATGTTTTGCTAAGGCGATGTTTTTATTATTTTTAAGATTTGTAAACCATCGACTGTTGTGTATCATTGTCGATATATCATCCTTCGTGTCTCAACTCTATCGTTAGTTCCGCGGACGCTCACTGCTCGACTGCACTGCTATCAGCGCCAATATGGCGAAAATCAAATAGGCACACTTTCGCGGATCAAATATCCTGTCCATATAATATACGTCAATGCTATCACCTGAATGGATGTGATTTTATATTGAATACGTCTTTAGGTTGGTTAAGTGATTTTGGATTAGTACAATGTTATAAATTCGCTTTACTAACATGCTAATGCAAGTATAACGTCGTAACGTCAGTGTATCTTTTTGGATGGGTAAAATGGTAAAATCATAAAATACCTATTAATGACAATATTGTGCGATTTATGAAATTTACCAAATATTTACTACTCTTCATACAGTGGGAACTCTATAACGAATATAAAACATTAAATAAAGATCATTATACCATAGTATAAAGTTTATACTGTGTATTAGACTTTAGATGTACTATAGAAATTCAAATTACCAAAAACTAATTCTCATAAACAGTATGTATATTTATTTAGTATATAATTTAAATACATGAATTTATTTGAATATAATTAAATTATCACTTTCATATACCCTTTTTTCACCTCCTTTTTCTCCATCCCGTAGTTCCTGGTAAGAAATTGCTCTGAGTGATAAGGCCGCTAATTGTACGTTTATTGTCTTTTAAGTGTAATAATTTGTATCTTTAGTGTGCAATAAAGCAAAACGAATAAAATAAACATAGTAAGTATTAAGTCAAGTCCGTTTGTTCATGCCTCTAAGGTCACAGTAAGCTTCAAAGAGTGCCGCGTGCTTTCACCGGAGACTGCGAAATGCTTATTATTTAACCTGACTCGACTCTCGTATCGCGACGTTTGATTTAAGTTTTAATTAATTAAATTAACTTGTTGCACTTGAGCTCAGTGGGAAGCGTATATTTTATAAATAAATACACTCAACATAATCCAGACTCCAAATTAGGTCAAACCTGTATCGTGGATATCAAGAACTACGAGGGACTACGGTCCCACAATACTCAGACCCGAAAAAAATATCAGTTTATCACACAAACGTTTGTCTCGGTGCTCGAATCGAACCCACAGCCTCTCGATTCACAGCCCATATAACATTGTGTATACCAAAAATAGCCAGCTCGACTGGGTAATACCACTGACTTCTAGAAAACTAATATTCGGCCAGTATCATTTCCGTAATCTTAAATCCAAATATTTAACCCTTTCTAATTTCTCATCCTTTTTCGTTTCTGGTCGGCATCAAACCTAATGGGTGATTACATTAGTATTCGGCATTCTCAACTAATATACCTATATTGATCCTCTAAATTTGAGCCAACCTTCTTACTCGTTGTGCGTCATCCATATCATTGCCCGTTTCACTTCTTTTTAAAATGTCTTTGGCATCAGGCATAGTTCCCGATGTTTGGAAATCGGCCTTTATAACACCTGTTCATAAAAAAGGTTCTAAAACCGAAATAACAAATTATCGATCCATATCTAAGCTCTGTGCCATCGCCAAGGTTTTTGAAAGAATTGTTTATAATCAGGTATACTCAGCAATAGCATTGTCACTTAGTCCATACCAACACGGTTTCTTAAAAGGACGTTCAACAGTCACTAACCTTACTTTGTTTAATGATTATGTTACTGCAGCTATGGATCTAGGTTGATGTTATTTACACAGATTATAGCAAGGCATTTGACCGGATCGACCATGAGATCTTACTACATAAACTGTATAACATTGGCATAAGAGGAGATCTACTCAGATGGTTCTCCTCCTACATTAATAATAGATCTCAGGCGGTGGCACTCAATAATTATATGTCCAGCTGGGTTTCCGTGCCCAGCGGTGTACCTCAAGGCTCACTAATGGGCCCGCTGCTATTTGTGATCTGTGTAAATGACATTGCCTCTTGTCTTGTTTCATCTAATTTACTAATTTACTGTGTTTTGCGGATGATATGAAAATATTTTCCACCATAAGTTCGTTTGATGACATGACTGCGCTTCAGGAGGACTTGAGCCGTCTGGAGGATTATTGCAGTAATAACAAGCTTGACCTTAATCCTTTGAAGTGCTCTGTCATTACGTTTACCAGGAAAAGAATGGTCTTGGCCACAAATTATATGCTGGGTGGTCAAAACTTACCGAGATGTAGTGACATACGAGACTTGGGTGTCCAACAGGACAGCGGTCTACTCTATGATAAACATGTTGATACTCTTGTTAAAAGGGCTTCTAGATCGCTTGGATTCATAATGCGGATTTCTAAATGCTTCACTGAAGCTAAAACCATTAAAATACTCTACTGTACGTACGTTAGGTGTCATTTGGAATATGCCTCGACAATATGGAATCCGCGCTATTACAAGTATACGGATCGTATTGAAAATGTCCAAAAGCGCTTTATTAGGTATCTTTGTTATCATCAAAAAATTCCTTACAGTTCAAAAAACTATTCGAGAATTTGCCAAAAATTCCACTTATTGCCACTTATAAATCGAAGAGGGATAGCGGATATTCTTTTTTTATTAAAAATAATTAATGGAGATATTGATTCCCCTGAACTTCTTTCATAAATTAGTTTTAATGTACCGTGTAAAACACTCCGTTATAATCTACCCTTATTTATTCCACATACATCCACAAACTATAGGCAAAATAGTTTTATTGTGCGTGCGAGCACAAACTAATAAGATTTGTAAACAGCACGATTTGGACCCTTTTTCGACCAGTGTTACCTCAGCGAGGAGAAATTTGAGCCTTGATTTCTTTAGTCAGAAACTTTAACATTATTAATATTATATATTATTAAGTGTAGGTATATATTCTTGTAAATTCAACAACATACTAAAGTTGTTCACTTTTATTTTGTTTTAAACCGTTACTATAAGTGAAGACTTGTAATTGGTTGTTTGTTTTGTATACTGTTATTATTCTAGCTTAGTTAAACCTGTTAGTCTTCCATAAAATAAATAAATCTAAGGGATCAGAAGGTTGATGTGTATTCAAGAAAAAAAACGTTCCTTCTCACTTGTAAGAATTTTATTAATACCTATTATTGTCATCAAAATACCATGAGTTATGAATAGGCACATGCGATATAAACGTCAAAATTGAAGAAAAATATTGAGGGGGCTATGTGCTATGCATGCATCAATTCTGTAAACGTGATT
Source organism: Laothoe populi (assembly GCA_905220505.1). NCBI lineage: Eukaryota > Metazoa > Arthropoda > Insecta > Lepidoptera > Sphingidae > Laothoe > Laothoe populi. The sequence continues at coordinate 16,887,150 of HG992148.1, forward strand.
GGTTTCTTTGACCCTAAACATAAACGGGCCAATCACACAGAAATCTACGCATAACAGCTCAATTAAGTATAGCTTGATTATGAACGTTAAATCATACACCGTTAAATAAATGGTGGACATTGATATTTCACTTACAACTACACTGCTCAAGCTTGTTACGTATGTTAATGAAGGTTCTCAAGAATACCGTCAGCATACTGTTAATAGACACCCGGTGGATGACACCTCGCGTGTTGTGTTCGCAAGCACAATCTTCAATTACAAATTGTTTTAAATGCTTTACAAAACACCGCCATATAAAACAATCATAGCATTAATACATGTTGGATAATCGTTTTCTGTTTCGCAGTAATTGTATACAAATAAAAAACTATGTAAGTATGTTTGTCCTCTATGGACTCCTAAACTATTCAGCCTTTTATGATCGAACTTTGGCGAAATGTTCTGCATACGCCCGCGATGTGCTTGGCCCGAAAAAATAAAAAGAACTCGCAAGATGGCGCTATAGAACAGGCTATGTATACTACTACAGGCTGTGTGTGTAGTACTACAAACATAGCCCGTAGGGAAAATATTACACAAAATTACAAGAAACCAAAAACAAAATTCTTGATCGCTATATAACTTCAAAGGATCACCTGCTGGGCTAATCTTTTTTTTTTTTTAAATTAGAGTATCGAGTAGCGAGAGACGATCTATCCCCCGCTACTCAACACAATCATGCCGGCCTGCTCCTTCACACTACGCCATGGGCAAGAAGGTGAAGAAGCGGTCGAGGGTCTATTGTCAGAGTACTCAGAAGGCCGCAAAATGGCCAACATTGTACCCCAACTCTAGACCCCAAAAAAGAAGATTAAGATTAAGATTTAAGATAAGACTTAAGATTGCCTGAAATTTTCATCAAAATCGCTCCAGTCGTTTTAGTCCATAGTCGTCGTCCAGTAGTCGTCACACGACACACACACACACACATTGATTTTTATATATACTAGTGGTCCCGGGTAGACGTTGTCCTAACATAAACCGCCTTCTCTGTGGACCGAGTTTTTGATGAACACCAACAAGTTCAAATCTCGACAACAACGCCACCTATCGGATCTAAAACTATCCTATCTTTTAAGTTGGACCCAACCACACACACACACAAAATTTCATTGAAATCGGTTGAGTGGTTGGTCGGTTGATTCAAAGTCTATACCGCAAATACGTAGAAACAATTGTTGTGTTTTATAAGATAGATAAGTATAGTTATACACGCAACGTTGATTTACAAATTATAGTTTATTAAACAAAATGTAAACGTTAAAAGTACGTACGCAATTTGCGTAACCCCAGCGGGCATGGCATGCCAGGCCACGCCGCGCCGCACCGGAAGGTTTGCAACAGGTGTGCGTTTACTCGTCATACAACTTTATTAACCGAATGTTTTACTTGGATTAAAGTTGATATTCATAATTTTTATAATAAGTTACTTAGTATTCATTAGTTTAAAGTAAGATTTTAAGTGTTGTAGTAATTGTAGTTTTATTTTATTCTAGATTTTTTTTGTTAATATTAGCTGTAACGATCAAGTCAAATTCTGATGCATTTGCTGTAATCCGATGGGGCATTGTCACTCGTAGTATGAGAAATACGTAGTAAAGCTATATCAAATATGAAAAAACTTATCACATTTGAAAGTAAGAAAGAAAGAGAGAAAGAAAGAAATATTTTATTCGTTATAAGCAAGAGACAATAAAAAAATAAATTAAAGCTTAACAACTTACTAAAAAATCAACATGCTTATAACAAATACGGCCTCAACTCAGTGTGTACTGGTATAAATTACCAGTGTTGGTCTTACGTTGGGCCGTTTGGCGAATTCTGGGACACAAAGCCACTTCTTACAAACAATTTGGTAGATATATCGTGTGATAAACAATGCAGTCCAATTGAAGATATTTTCCTTTTTTAATTTGACTTATTAAAAGGGGAATATCTTCTCTTAAATGAATTATAATATCAAACATTCATAGCGAATACGTACAAAGCTATTTCACATAAGAAGTTCATAAGGAACCTGTTGGAAGAAAACTGGTCGGCAAGCAATTATGCGTGTCGGGAACACCTTTGTAGTGCCGGCCGACGAAGACTGGTTTGTACAGCCAACTGCTGTGGCTAAGGTCAGGAGCGATTTTGGTATAATAAAACAAACAAGGGATGACTGAAAAATAGTAACAGTAATTTGGCGGGAAATTTATTGTACAAAAATAACATATATTATTTTTCGTAAACTTTTATATGATGTTATACTGATGTATTTTAGGTTATAATGACTTAAACCCTTATTGCATATACAGTTTTCTGGGTAATTTTACCGGACAGCTAGTTTAAAAGACTAACCCAAAAAAAACGTAAACAGATACTTTACGATAGTTTAGTTAGTATGATTAAAATTAACACACATTCATATACACTCACGCCGGGAATCCCCGAAGGGGTAGGCTGAACTGCTGTGTAAGCAGTACACCCACTTCACTAGTCGAATTCATTACGTTCCCGTAATGTGATAGGGATCGAGCCTATAGCCATACCCGACACAAATCCAGACTCCGGGCTAATACTGAGTATTTTAAATAGAAAAACCCAATGTCAGTTTACCCGACCCGGGGATCGAACCTAAGGCCTTAGAATAGCCATCGTAACGCATGCAATTACAACTGCAATCGAGGCATTAACATTAACATACTTCATAAAAGAGACAATGTGAATATTTCATAACCTATAAGTTTATTATAGCATTTTTGTATTAAATTAAACTAGCTGTTGCTCGCGGCTCCGCCCGCGTGGATGTCATATTTTGGAGAAAAAGTATATAATACAAAATACCAATTTTCATGCGTTTAACTTCAAACATGACGGGTTTTCATACAAACTTTCTTTCCCTATTTTACCCCCTTAGGGTTGGAATTTCCAAAAACTCTTCCTTAATGGATGCCTACGTCATAAAAGGTACCTACTGTCAAAATTTCAAGTCTCTAACCCCAGCCGTTTTGGCTGTGCGTTGATCGATCAGTCAGTCAGTTTCTTCTTTATATATACAGAAGACAATTGAAGATTTGTTGCACAAGCTACCCACATTATTGAAAGTAAAGTCTGGAAAAAATTGTTACCACACCAATCAATTAACCCTTTACCCTTTACTACTGTGTGAAAACAAGAAAATATATTTTGAACATTTTAAATTGCCTTTCAACGTATTATATCGGAACAAATTTCAGTTTAAACGTGATAGGTGAAGGCTTAGCCACGTTTACCTGTGAATTTAGTCTGACAAAAATCACACGGCCGTTACGAAAAAATAACACGCAATTTTAACAAGCTTATTTAACTACTATTCATATAATGTGTCTTTTTAACAGTGGCAACAAATTTAGCTTTACTAAGTAACCATTTTAACTTGTCTTCTGATCTTTCCCTAACATTTTAAAATAGAAAGTCGTGTTCATAAAAATATAATTTTAATTTATAGATTTAATCATATAATTTCTGCGCTTGTCTTATTTCTTTTCTAAATAAACTGTTAGGCCTGTGGGAACTTTATAAATATTTTAACTATCAATTTTATATTATTACAAGCAGTTATCAGCTCGTTAACGATGATTAGCCTCAATATACGTATATATTAAACGAGTCCATGGGTCTGAATGATCATTACATACACTTAGTCATCAGTCATAACTAATAACATAGGGTGTGGACTTAAATAACCATGTTCTGCATTGGATGCAATTTATATGCGTCTTATTAAGTTGTTACATTGATGTTAAATTAATATATACCTAGTCAGGTCATAAATTCTGTCACATGTGTAATATAAAATAATTGAAACAAGTTTATTCATTATGTAACCATTTATATACCAAAATGAACTTAACAAAACATAGATTCTTCTGACACTAAAGTTTATTCAAAATGACCTCTGTGATTTTGAATACAGGCCTTCAATCTGCGCGGCCAGTTGTCTATCGCAGCACGAACGAGGTCCATGTCAATATCGGCGGCTGCCTTAATCAAGGATGTCTTGAGTGACTCCAAATTGGGATGAGGCTTTGAGCACGCCTTTTCCTCCAAGTGTTGCCATATCTTGTAATCTAACGGATTCAAATCTGGACTGGAGGAGGGCCAGTCTTCGTGCCGGATCAAGTCGATTTCACGCGCCGCCAGCCAGTCTTGTGTGCTCTTCGCTCTATGAGCTGGCGCCGAATCTTGTTGGAATACCCAGTGCCTGTTATTGAACATGGTATGAGAAACAGGTCCCACAAGGTTCGTCAGGACTGTATTTTGATACACAACTGCATTCGTTTTTACACCTTTCTCACAAAAATGTACCTCTGTTAAGCCCCAATAAGAAACTCCCAACCATACCATGAGCGAGGATGGAAAATGACCTCGTTGGACACGCGGAATACGGTTGCTCGCTTCTTCACTACTGTGTGCGTACACCTTATCATTTTGTTTGTTGTAGCTCTCTTCTACGGTAAAAAAATTTTCATCTGAAAAAATAATTTCCCGATATTTTTTTCCCGCGTACCGCTTCAACAAAGCGCGGCATCTCTTCAGTCTCAGGTCCATTAGACGAGCATTCAAACGATGTCCTGTTTTTCTTCGATATGCCCGAAGCCCTAAGTCTTCATTTAACACCCTTTTCAGCCCTAAGTCTTCATTTAACACCCTTTTCACCGTGGTTCTGCTTAACCCCATCTGAAGGGCCAACAGTTTCTGCTTACGTTTGGGATTTCTTTGAATTCGCGCCTTCACAGCTTTTATCACTGCTGGAGTCCTAACAGACCGAGGGCGACCACTTCTTGACCTGTCATCTACACTAGAGTCTTCATTGTATCGTTTGATGGTACGATAAACGAATCTTTTGGTTATATTCAAATTTTGCAGTTGTCAAAAAAATGAATTGGCGCGTAACCGCAACGATGCAACGCAATTACTGCAACACGGTCTTCTTTAAGCGTCCACTCCATATTTAAAAATGAGTAAAATTCTAAAAAGTATACATTTTTATTTTCATGAACAATTTGAAATTCGAATTCAATAAACTTTTTTGTGGCCAGCATTCTAAAATAAAAGTTTTTACTGTGTGACAATACTTATGACCTGACTGTGTATATTCAACAGTCAGTTTTGCTCGCAGCTCTATTAGTGGGCGATTTTAAACTTTTATCACTATGACACAATTCTATAGTGTACAAGGCGAATTTTCAGAACTTGGTAGTAGTTCCAGGGATTAATTATGTACTTACAAACTATCTCTTTTTATTATAAATATTAATGTAATTGGAGTCTTATTTGTTATTGCATTGTATTACTATACTAGATCCCAACAAGATAGTAAGAAATGGGGCCTTTATTAACTTAGCTTTTTCTTTAGTTTGATTCCATTTTTCTTTCCATTTGTTTATTATTATAGGCCACCAAAGGCATTCCTTTGCAAAAGTTTAAAATATGATAAATCTACAATTATCTTTGTACTATAACTGACAATTTGTTAAAGTCAGTCGGATACAGTTACCGTCGAAATAAAGTTCCGTTGGTTGAAATACGCAAATGTTTACATACGATACAGATCGCGCCAGCACTTTTATTAATATCTGCAACCGTTTTGGAGTTTATCGTTTTTGGTAATTAGTATAATCTGTTAAAACGTGTAATTATTTAAACTAATTGCGGCGTTGAAAATATGGCGTGTTTATTATTGAAAAAATATATTATTTTATGTGATATGAAATCATTGATAAGAGTAACTGGAATTAAATAAATAAATACACCCAGCAGCCACACACATAGTTCTGACCCCACACTAGCTAAAACCTGTGTTGTGGACACACTGTCACACAACTATTTGTCTCGGTGCGGGAATCGAACCCACAGCTTTCCGTTTCATAGCCGGCTTCTCCTCACAATGTTAGACTATATTAAGAGAAATATACAATTACAATTTACTTAAATGAAATATGGCATACTTATATAAACATCTGATGGGATAAAAATGTATATCGGCAATTTGGATCTCATTTAGAAAGTTTATTACTCTGACAGCTCTCGCTGTAGGTGCATTGTTAGCATATCTTTGTTAAATTTATTTGTCTTACATTTGATCGTTTTTAACCAAATCTTGAATCCAACGTGGTAAATAAAAACCTATCCATTCTAATTAAGAAGAATGAAGAAGGAGAAGGAGAAGGAGAAGGAGAAGGAGAAGGAGAAGGAGAAGGAGAAGGAGAAGGAGAAGGAGAAGGAGAAGGAGAAGGAGAAGGAGAAGGAGAAGGAGAAGGAGAAGGAGAAGGAGAAGGAGAAGGAGAAGGAGAAGGAGAAGGAGAAGGAGAAGGAGAAGGAGAAGGAGAAGGAGAAGGAGAAGGAGAAGGAGAAGGAGAAGGAGAAGGAGAAGGAGAAGGAGAAGGAGAAGGAGAAGGAGAAGGAGAAGGAGAAGGAGAAGGAGAAGGAGAAGGAGAAGGAGAAGGAGAAGGAGAAGGAGAAGGAGAAGGAGAAGGAGAAGGAGAAGGAGAAGGAGAAGGAGAAGGAGAAGGAGAAGGAGAAGGAGAAGGAGAAGGAGAAGGAGAAGGAGAAGGAGAAGGAGAAGGAGAAGGAGAAGGAGAAGGAGAAGGAGAAGGAGAAGGAGAAGGAGAAGGAGAAGGAGAAGGAGAAGGAGAAGGAGAAGGAGAAGGAGAAGGAGAAGGAGAAGGAGAAGGAGAAGGAGAAGGAGAAGGAGAAGGAGAAGGAGAAGGAGAAGGAGAAGGAGAAGGAGAAGGAGAAGGAGAAGGAGAAGGAGAAGGAGAAGGAGAAGGAGAAGGAGAAGGAGAAGGAGAAGGAGAAGGAGAAGGAGAAGGAGAAGGAGAAGGAGAAGGAGAAGGAGAAGGAGAAGGAGAAGGAGAAGGAGAAGGAGAAGGAGAAGGAGAAGGAGAAGGAGAAGGAGAAGGAGAAGGAGAAGGAGAAGGAGAAGGAGAAGGAGAAGGAGAAGGAGAAGGAGAAGGAGAAGGAGAAGGAGAAGGAGAAGGAGAAGGAGAAGGAGAAGGAGAAGGAGAAGGAGAAGGAGAAGGAGAAGGAGAAGGAGAAGGAGAAGGAGAAGGAGAAGGAGAAGGAGAAGGAGAAGGAGAAGGAGAAGGAGAAGGAGAAGGAGAAGGAGAAGGAGAAGGAGAAGGAGAAGGAGAAGGAGAAGGAGAAGGAGAAGGAGAAGGAGAAGGAGAAGGAGAAGGAGAAGGAGAAGGAGAAGGAGAAGGAGAAGGAGAAGGAGAAGGAGAGGGAGAAGGAGAAGGAGAAGGAGAAGGAGAAGGAGAAGGAGAAGGAGAAGGAGAAGGAGAAGGAGAAGGAGAAGGAGAAGGAGAAGGAGAAGGAGAAGGAGAAGGAGAAGGAGAAGGAGAAGGAGAAGGAGAAGGAGAAGGAGAAGGAGAAGGAGAAGGAGAAGGAGAAGGAGAAGGAGAAGGAGAAGGAGAAGGAGAAGGAGAAGGAGAAGGAGAAGGAGAAGGAGAAGGAGAAGGAGAAGGAGAAGGAGAAGGAGAAGGAGAAGGAGAAGGAGAAGGAGAAGGAGAAGGAGAAGGAGAAGGAGAAGGAGAAGGAGAAGGAGAAGGAGAAGGAGAAGGAGAAGGAGAAGGAGAAGGAGAAGGAGAAGGAGAAGGAGAAGGAGAAGGAGAAGGAGAAGGAGAAGGAGAAGGAGAAGGAGAAGGAGAAGGAGAAGGAGAAGGAGAAGGAGAAGGAGAAGGAGGGGAAGCACGTGCCTGGGCGTGGCCGGCAGATATTTTAAAAACCTATCGTGCATGCAATGTATTTTAAATCTAAATATAACTCTACGGTACTGTTCCTACCGTTTCCGATCTGTGAGTAACCAACATGATTCGTTTTGAGAATCATCATCAAACTGTGGAACAGTTTGCCAGCTTCCGTGTTCGCTCCTTCCTATAATCCTGGGTCCTTTAGGCGTAGTGTGAAGAAGCTACACGGTAGGCTGGCATGATTGTGTTTAGTAGCGGCGGATAGGTTGTTCTTGCTGCTTGATACTCTAACTGGACGGCACTGCGCTTAACATCAGGTGTAGTGTGATCTTTTTGCCATGCTAGACTTATAAAAAACTCAAAATTCTAAGCCACATGAAGCACAGCAGAAATTGTAGTTTTCTGTGTGACTGTGATACTCAAATCGAGTTAGACCATACTTTACAACGCGGCCATACCACTTCTTGCTATCTTGCGATGGCACTGAAACCCACTGAAAAAAAGTGGACTGAAAAAGTTATTTGTACTTTTTAAAATTCATACAAAATATGATTCCATCGCAATATGACGTGATTTTAGGATATACATATATTATGTTTCTACGTAATGATCGCAGCTCCGCCTCCGTGAGTCTATTTCAGGAATAAATAGAGCTGTTGATGTTTCCTGGAGTTTCACTCAAAATAATATTGAAACTGGCATTGAATTCAGCAGTAGGTATTTACTTGATTTGCGAACAAACAAATAGACAGCTCAGAATCTATTATTTATTCTATCTATAGATGCACTGTAGACGATGGTGTAGTTTAAATGTTTATTTTTTTTATCCTGGCACGGTAAAGTGACCAACTGATGGTAAGCGCAAAACCGTCCAGTTAGAGTATAAAATAGCGAGAAACAATGCATCCCTCGCTACTCAACACAATCATGCCGGCCTGCTGTGTAGCTTCTTAAAACTAAGCAATGGAGCAAGGAGGCTAAGAAGCGATGGAGGATCTACACCCTCGGATACTAGTGTCAGAGTATTCAGAAGGCCACAACAAGGCCAAACATCGTACCCCAACTCTAGACCCCCAGAACCAAAAACCAGATGTACCCTGGCTGACCCCGGAACGCGGCACACTTGTGTGTGCCACTATGGCGGGTTTTACACCCTATAGTGGTACACGGTGGTCGCTATCCGGGCGGATATGAATATTCTACCACCATGACAGGTTGTCATGACAGGACAAAGCTAATTATATACACAGTATTTTTATGGATTTTCTTCTGAAATTAAAACGGGTTCATTTTACTAAAGCGGGAATTAAACAAGGTACATGGAAACTTAGACTAGATTGATTTATCTATAGATCGTAAATCACCATAAGATTTTTATGGCACGGTACCTCTGTCATTTCTACAGTACGCAGTATAGCTCGCGGCTACCACGCAGATTGCCTGTCATATCGGATCTCTAGAAAATAAACACCTCGGGCGTCGACTCTCTAACGTTGTTTAATCAGTGTTCTGCCTTGTTAATTGTAATTAGTATGTTTCGGCTCTTTGCCCTCCTCCAAAATGTTTTGGGTATTCAATATTATATTCGGTATGAATAAAAATAATAATAATATATTCTTTTAAACGACTTCAAAAAAAGAGGTTCGCACTAGACACGACTTTTTTGTATTTGTTTTCTTTAGTAAGTAAATTTAAACCAATTTTGATGAGTAATTATATAGGTAGGGATACTTAAAGATTGGTTAAAATCTCATGACAAAATACGAGGGAAATACTGCATACTCTCTTAATAATAGAAAGACACCAGCAGTCGGTCATTAGCGTTCTATCTACTCAAAATGGAATCTTTGTATTTCATGGAGTGTACCTACACACATATGTGTCTATATGTCCCTCTGACTGGCTTTGCTTATTTTCTCCGAATCTATTGCATAAAAAGCCGAAATTATACAAAGTTAGATGCCCTCATCATGGACAGATGGCGTAAATGAACGGATTAAAATTTGTGAGAGGGCAGCCTCTGTGGCGCTGCGGATGAGTTCTGAAATTAGAGACCGTGCGTTTAATCCCCGCACCGAGACAAATGTTTGTGTGATCCCCAAATATCTGTTTTGGGTCTGGGTTCTGATATATAGACTTCGATAGAGGTTTGCGTGTAACTGTTGGATGTGTAGAGGATTCTTCTGACCTACTTAAATTAAACTTCTGAAGGTTGAATATATAACGAGTATATTCTGAACTATGTTTCCGAGCTAACTGTGATACAAAAATTGTCTATCTGTATAGATTGCACCTCTGCCTACCCTTTCGGGGATTACAGGCGTGAGTGTATATGTATGTACTGTATACACATTTTTACTTTGACTTTTACTTTTTCATGTGTATCACATGCCGGTATCATATGAAAGAACTCCTGCTAATAAATTAATATCTATTTATGGGTTCCCTATCCAATTTTATATATTCTCTTCCGATTCAATGATATTGAAGATATTTTCACATAAAAAATTTAAAATATGACGTTCTGTATTGAGGCCCCACAAAAACTTTTCTAGCTGCTAACTTGTAATATAATTAAATAATATAGGTTAATTTTCTAGGAAGAAACACTAACAAAGATTTACTAAAAATTGTATTATCATTTTGTACACCTCATAGGTTAACGCTGAAACAGACAAACCAAAATTTTCAAGTAAGAAACACTTTCATCCGATGTTATTTACTAGAATGTTTTGTTGATGTATTTGAAATTTATTGCTATGTTGTTACCGTTAAGTGGAATAACCAAAGTATTTATTTCGTACGTTTTATTTTTATGGACCGTATGCGTATAGAACTGACGTCGGTAAAACTGAATGCTAATGAGTATAGAGTACAATGAATGTTAAGTACAATCAAAGATAAAAGCTTTTCCTTGAAATTTACACGCTTTATTTGTATCTATGTATGTGTGTATGTAACGGAATCTTTCAACGTAATTTTCACAACCTTCCAGATCCTTCCGATTTACTTGAAATTTGCATAACTTTGGCATTATATCCTAACCAGGATAACTAAAACTAGGATAATAAAAATATGAAAATTCTAGATCACATTTTTTATTCATGTGTTTTGAATTTGAATTCAAGTCTTTTAATTATAAGTACTTTCGATGCTGTTCTGAGACTAAAAGAAAGAAAATTAATTATAGTTACAAAACAACTAAAAAAACGCTTTAATAGCTAGTTGGACTAAAAAGTTGATATTAATTCGATGAAAATGATTGTGGAAAAAGTATCAAAGGTACTTATTAAATTAGTTCATTTTTTGTTACTTTTGCCTTACTTGATTGCTCTTTATAATTACTAATAAACGTGATAAAAACAAGAGCCTAGTACAAAAAAAACGGCAGCAATCATGTACAACTAAAATATCTTTATTTTACAATTGTATTTTCTATATACGTAGACATATCGATGCCATTTTTTTTATTGTGTTTTTTATGATTAAATCAATCGTAAACTCGCCTATGGCTGATAAAAGTTGCAGTGGCAGATGTGAGGGTGGGATACTCTTTATGATGTGTAGTTTTGTCACTTTATTGAAGTGAACATTTCTTTAGCCACGGTGAGCATACTTTCTAGAGGGAAAACTATCGGTGCGCATCACTGACATGCTACTTCGTCCAACCGTTTTTTTTTACTTTTGACATAAGCACGCCTATGAAATTCTTGACAAGCAATCATAAACAAAAAAGTAACTACTTCATGAACTAAGAACACAGTAATATAAACTAAACGGTAGGCAGCGGCTTTGCTGTGCCCTGGCATTGCAAAAGTCTATGAGCGGCGGTGACTACTTACCATCAGGTGGCCCGTCAGCTCGACTGCCTATCGCAGCACTAAAAAAAATATTCAAATCTGTTTATTGTTAAAAGGGCTTCGCTGTACTAATGTGCGCGATAGTACTAATGCACAAGGCACGCGTGCATCCTGCCTTCACTGTTTGGTAAATACGCATGAACCCGCCGACCCTAGCGAACTTCACTAATGCACGTTGAACTCGGGTTCCTGTACTGGAATCATTTTGTTTACGCTAGAACAATGGCGTCAAACAATTCGCGATCATACTGATGACTGACGTGAACTATTACTTTGTTGCGTCATATGCACGCTTTCATTTAAGCTTGTTGTTTGTATATTAATCGTGTTTTTGTCTATTTTTAATGTCCTTTCTATGACTGAACATATAGATCACTATTTACAGACTGCAATGGATGCTAAGTCCAATTTTAAGGCTTTACTCCACGCCAATGACCTTGACAAACACCCGTTAAAGGTTGTTACTGTTAGAAAAGTCGAAAATGTGGCTAGTCCCGTTTTGTCAGGATGCTATAACGTTTTTTTTAGTTTAAAATACCTGTAAATAAATTTCGAGACAATTTGCATAAAATATCTGTACGATCTACTTTTTTAAGATTTTTTGAAAATAATTATAGAAATTCTATTGAGACATAACGTTTCCTAATGGAGCCATATTTCAACTATATTTTTTTACAGCTACTGGGTTAGGAGACCTCACAGGAATTTCTTGAAAATCGAAGTAATTTTCTCAATTTGCGTGACGAATGGCCTTATTGTGTAAGCATGCTACCACTAATGCCCGCTGTACACATTTGGCCAACCTTAGTCCAACATGCTGGCCCAGCCTTGGCCCACCTTGGCCCAATGTGTACAGCGGCTATTTATCAAAGCGCCAATGATGAATGATCAATGCGCCAATGTGTAAACAGCGACCATATTTTGGCACAACATGCTGTCCCACCACCTTGGCCCAATGTGTACAACGGGCATAAGATAATGGCAGACTTGTCATTGCGTCTAGTGAAGGACGCGCACGTTAATAACGCGCTCTTCTATCAATAATTTACGCATGCTTCGGATGTCAACAACACTTTCGGCAGAGTTTTGACCAAAGAAAATGACGTGTGTGGTTGTCGTTTGATACCATAAGAGGAATGTTATCTTAATCAGATGGTTCCTTACAATTCTATGGTTGTTTCTTTCCATCTAGCGAATTTGCAAAATTATTTGATTTTACAGCCGTTATGTGGCAAAAGTTATTGAAACTGTATTAAAACTAAGGCACATCTCATAATAATTATGGCAGGGTGAGAGCAGGCGATACTGGGAATATTGTTATACTCTTAATTGATACTAAGATGTCAACAGGCATATTTTGATGCTTTTTTAATCATATAAATGTATTAAAACGTTAAGACACTTTAAAGTGTCTCAAGTTAAAAGAAGTAAGAATCCTTTGAATTTTGTATATATTTTTTATTTGTTATCGTGCTAGTAAGAAATGGGCAACGGAATTGACTTGGTTGAGCCTCTTTTGCCGTTAATAATGATCTATTTTTTATGTACAAATGGAATTACAAATCTATGTACGGCCCTTTAAGAAACCTTGTTACATTTTTTTAACCATGTTTATGCCATTTTTTTTACTTAGGCATTAACATAAATAATTTAAATGATCTGTTAAAAAGATGACTGATACGTGACATTTTTAAAAAACAACTTAAGTCTTTTAGTTTTATTTTTTTATTTAATTGTTTCTTGTTTATTAAGGTCACAATTCGGTGACTCAGCTTGTAGTGTCCTTTAAAGTAAACATAACTCAGATATCTTAAGAGTAATTTACGTGTCAACATTTGTTTGCATGAGCATTTTTAAGGCTTCATTTAATTTAAAGGTGAGGGGTTTATCAGGTATATATTCTGTTTAATGGTAATTAATTATCATCATTTGTGAACACCTTAACCGTTGAGGCTGAGTTTTTTTTAATCCTGGTACGGCAAAGTGACCACACCGCACCTGATGGTAAGCGCGGTGCCGTCCAATTAGAGTATAGGGTGGCCAGAAATGTGGCTTTGATACAATTCTAACAGGTTTCTTTACACGGTATTGGCTTACTACATCTTGGACTTGATATTACTTACCCTCAGGTGCAGTGTAGTCACTTTGTCGTGCCAGAATAAAAACATACTTATTCATTCATTTTTAGTTCTAATAGTGGTAGAGCCACGCTGTAGATATATTTGTCTGCAGCATGAATGGGCCGGCTCGCCCGGCGTAGTACCACTGTCTCACAGAAAACCAACGTAAAATGACAGTATACTGTCGCGTTTCGTATGATAAGTGAGATATCCGGAGACCCAGATTCCCCCTTCCCTTCCCTAATCCCTATTCCTGTCCTTTAAGGCCGACAGCGCATACATGATACTTTCGGTATTGTGGATGTTCATGGGCGGTGGAGATCACTTAACATCAGGTGACCCACATGCTCGTATGTCGGACTATGCAATAAAAAAAAAATAGTTCTAATCTGTTCCAAAAGCCATCTAGTATAGTTTTGTGTTTACCCGACTTTTTGTATCGTTAAAGTCAAACCAATAATGCCAATGTAACTAACTGCACTTTAATTCGGTATAGTTAGTTAATGACGTCCTCGATTCTGTAGTATTACCGTTACGTGTATTTGAACTTGAATGTTTGTACTATTAAACCAACATATGGTTACTTTGTCATGCTGTAGTTAGCGTTTAAACAGGATTAATGTTTATAAAAAATTACACCCTACTTTTACCTGTCTGCACGTTTTTGAAGTGAAAAATTCTTTAGGTTGGGGCATTTTGCGATGGAGAAATGCAGGGAACTCGCGTGATCATCACGCTCAGATTATTATGCTTTTGACATAAGCACGCCTATGAAGCTCTATAATTATTGACAAGCAATCATAAACAAAAAAGTGACTACTTCATGGACGAAAAAGAACACAGTCATTTCAAAGTTTTAAGTTTTCACTTCTATCGGTCCTCATGACTGGCTATCTTTTTTTATTAGCAGAGGCTGGGAAGCGGGTAATTGTGTCAATGTTTCGTCATTCTTTCCACAGGAAGCCGGCTAAGGTCAGAGACCATGCTACCAAGGCGTAAGTAAAAACCACTCATAAACACCCACAAGATTAGAAGATCCATTGCCTCCGTGGCGCAGTTGGCGCCTAGCCGGCTGTGAAACGAGAGGCCATGGGTTCGATTCCCACACCGGGACAAATGTTAGTGTCTGGATGGTGTTGACAGGGTCTGGATGTTGTGAGACTGTGCGTCTCTCGTAGTCCCTGATACCCACAACTCAAGACTGGTATCGTGTGTGTGGGGTCAGGGCTATGTGTGTGACAGTTGGGTGTTATTTATTTATTCATAGTCATACGTGTTCTTCCGCCGCAATACTTGAAGAATCAGGAGTGTGTTTTATGGAAGCGGGGGATTTAGATCGCCTCCGCTACTCGATACTCTAATTGGACCGCACTGTGCTTACCATCAGGTGCAGTGTGGTCCCTTTGCAGTGCCAGTATAACAAAAAAAAAAGAAGTAGTACGGGATACAGATTTTACCTAGTGTGGGGTCAGAACTACTACTAAATAGCATTAACAGTTTCGGTAAATATCATCCCAAATTTTGCTGTTATTATTCAAAAACAAATATTCATTGTGATGTCCCAGATGAATCTCTATATTCCATAAATAAACTTTAACAAATGCACAAACGCATATAAAACAATTTTACGACTCATGAACGAGTTGAATAGAATTTAATATTTATCGTGGCTCTGATTGCTTGGTTGTTAGAAAAACTGGTTGTCGTGTTGTCATGCATAATGGCCGGACCACCCATTGATACAGATTAAAAATACTGCCAGTGTCTTTGTTTGTCTATGCTGAGGTGACAGCGATTAAATGCGCACAGATTATAGAGTTTTGTATTAAGATAATAACAACTTATATGCATTTACTTTTTTATAAAATGTACATTGATAAAAATGTGATGTAACGCAATTGTAAAAAGCACTTAAAAATTTATTCCCGCTGTAAAATATATTTATAAACTAAGAACAGTTTTAAATGATTTTACGGTTTCACCTAAATCGTATAATTTCGATGTTTATCTATACTAATATTATTAAGAGGAAAGATTTGTATGTAAGTATGTTTTGTAACGAATTGGCTCAAAAAGTACTGGACCGATTTTAAAAATTCTTTCACCATTTGAATGCTGTATTATCACTGATTAATATAGGCTATTTTAATTGCTAGACATTACACTCTGACATTACACATGACCTCCACGCGGGCGGAGTCGCGAGCAACAGCTAGTTTTCAATATAATCATTTTGCTTCATTATTTGATAAATTTACATTTTATAATTAATTCGATTTAATATTAAAACCATAGTCCTATTACTATGAATATCTATCTAATATATAAAATTCTCGTGTTATATACAGTTCTCGTTGCCATACTCCTCCGAAACGGCTTGACCGATTTTGATGAAATTTTTTGTGCTTATCCGGTATCTATGAGAATCGGCCAACATCTATTTTTCATCCCCCTAAATGTTAGGGGTCGTCCACCCCTAATTTTTTTTTTATTTTTTAGATAAAATTTTTAATTTCTTTTTTTTATGATACAACATACAAAAATACATACAATCCTCAATTTTCACCCTTCTATGATCAACCCTTGTTTTTTAATAGCCATTTTAGTAATTTAATCATTTTTCCTCTCCGGTCGAAAACTGATCAATCGTCATTTAATTAGTTATCCCCGATTATTTATATGGCAAAACAACGTTTGCCGGGTCAGCTAGTTAGATATAAATATCACAGGATACACATACATACATATGTGTCTAACGATCTTCTCCTAAAAGGGCAAATCAGGAGTACCTCCACCCGTCGAAAATGTATGAGCAGATGTATGAATGTGGAAGAGGCGAAAGAAGTGTGTCAGGATCGTAGCTTGTGGCAGTCAATAGTCTCTGCCTACCCCCATGGGATACGGGTGTGAGTGTATATGTATATCACAGGATAAATAGGCAATAAGGTGACCACTGAAAACCAGCGCTGTTTTGTGGTATGTACTATGTACGTGTTACAGCACAGCAGTACGCTGAGTGGTCACCTACCTGTCACAGCTGCGACAAGCAAGTGCCATTAGCATTAGTTTTTAATATAATAAAATTGTTGTCTTGTGGTATGTGCGTGTTGTTAGCTGTGCTAATAAATAGTTTTTCTTTCTTTCTTTCTTTCAATATCATTGGATACAAAAACTTTTTAATATAAAAATCCTAATAGTACCTACAGTCTATACACGTATAAAATTCATTGAATGCAAACGTGCACTTCTTTTTTTCGTATTAAAGTACCATAAATTTTAATGAGACAAATAGTTAATTTTCAAAAGCATTAACATAAATAAGTTAAATTACTCCTTGCATATGTTTATAAATATATAAGTAGTACTAGTAATGACTAGTGGTCCCGGGCAGACGTTGTCCTGCCATAAACCGCCTTCTCTGTGGACCCAATTGCGTTAAAAAAATAAGAAATTCATATCTTAACAAAAGCGCCACCTATCGCATCTAAAACTAAAAATAAACCCTAAGTTGGACCCAACCACACACATACACAAAATTTCATAGAAATCCGGTGGTTTCAAAGTGTATAACGGACATAGGCAGAAGCAATTTTTATGTTATAGATTACTACTTACTTATATCATAACTCATATCGATCAATTTATTCCGATGTCATTCTGAGAATGCTGAGACTAGCTTACTTTGTTTACAAAATAACAAAAACTAATTTATTATGTTACATATAATTATAGATGGATTTAAAATCCCCGAAGGGCTATGAAGAGGTGTAACCAGTACACCCACTTTTCCCCGAATCTCGGACCCATAATGTAATAGGGGGCGGGCCTAGCGCCATACCGGGCACAGGTTCCAGACTCCGGGCTAATACTGAGAATTTCTAGATAGGAAAACCCAATATCACTTTACCCGACCCGGGGTTCGAACCCGAGACCTCAGCGCAGTAGTCATAACGCATGCGCAATTACAACTGCGCCACCGAGGCAGTCTTTAAAATTATTGCTATAAATCGAACTAGGAATTAAGCAGTTAATAAAATTGTGATTTTTAATTTCTGTATATTCTGTAGAACGTGACGCTAATATTGGTTTTGAGAAAGCATTGCGTCAATACACTGAACACCGTTCCTGATGCTTCATGGGAAACCGGGCTATCGTGTTACACGCCGACATTCTTCAATACAATTGTTCGTAAAATGATGGTATTAATATGATATTATGTCTGGACTTGCATGCTTCGAATGTGGAAATAAAATGCCGAGGTCAGATGTGAGCGTCAGGGAGGTATTAGGCAGAAAGAGAACCGATTAGTGTCACATTGTAAAATGCATTTTTAGTGTTGGCACCATTGGACAACGGAGTCGACATTTGACACTTCCCGACCGATAAGCAACGGGATAAAAAGGAAGAAGCGAGGCGATTCTGTGATTCTCTATCAATAAACATCTTTATGCATAACATAGTAGTCATAAATTAATAGAGAAAGAGGCAGCACAGAAACATTCAGGCTTATAAAATAATGTTTCATACCATAATTATTTCTTATGTTTACGCGAATATTATACATTGGAATAAAGCTTTCGAAACGTCGCGACTTAAAATGTAAAATAATCAATAAAATAAAAATAGTTTTATTTTAAAGTTCACACCTTGTTAATATGTAACGAGAAAACATATGTAAATCAGAATTGAATCACTAGAGAAACTTAGTTGGTATTGCGATATGCAATTCCCAACAACGAACTTTAACTGGGATGCATTAATACATTTTATAGAACGACTAATTGCATACAACACATACAACGCGTGGCATGATCTTAAAACGACCACCTTGACCCAGAAGACGTACAAAAGGGACCATCAGATAATATCAATAATGCCCAATCCTAATATGTCGAGATATACCAAATACGAACAAAGTTATTGTCCGACGAAATTGAACAATACCAAAGGTTGACACGCTTCCGTCCTCATTCATACACAGCCTTCCCTTTGTCGTTCGCATCCATGTGTCAGTTTTTGTATTCATATAATTTATCTTTCTAATGTATAGAAGTTCAAGTTCTAGAATTGCTTTGAAGAGCCGCTCGGATTCGACGAAGTGTTTCACTGAGAGCTCACAAGCTTGGCACAGAGTTTGCAGATCAAACGATATGTTAGATGAGTCAAATTTCAAAAAAATGGGCGAAATTCTATAATGAAGTTTGAGCTGTATTGTTTTTAGCATAAGAATAAAGAAATAAAATGCTAAATTAATTTAGTACTTCTTTCTAGTACATACACTCACGCCTATAATTCCCGAGGGGCTAGGCAGGACGCAACCAGTACACCCACTTTGCGTCGAATTTATTACGGTTCCATAATGTGATAGGGGGCAAGCGTATCGCCATACGGGGTACAATTCCAAACTCCAGGCTGATACTGAGTATTTATTTCTAAATAGAATAACCGAATATCACTTTACCCGACCCGGGGATCGAACCCGAGACCTCAGCATGCGCAATTACAAATGCGCCACCGAGGCCGTCTTCAAGTATACTTTTTAATTTCCAAGTAATTATTGATTCAAACAGATAGTACCTACCCAAAAGAAGAAGGTGGTAGGATATTCATATCCGCCCGGATAGCGACCACCGTACACAGGGTGAAAAACCTGCCATAGTGGCACACGCAAGTGTGTCGCGTTCCGGGATCAGCCAGTGTACATCCGGTTTTTTGTTAAGGAGCAGGCCGGCATGATTGTGTTGAGTAGCGGGGGATAGATCGTCTCTCGCTACTCGATACTCTAATTTGACCGTACTGCGCTTACCATCAGGTGAAGTGCGGTCACTGCAGTGCTAGGATAAAAAAAAGAAAAGAAATAAAAGTAAGTAAACAGAATAATAATTTCGTTTAAATTCTGCGTAAAATGACGCAAGCATTACAACTTTACATAAAAACATAATGAACAAAAGCCCATTTCTTTACCTCACGAGTCACAAATATTGGTACTTTGCAAATATATTTTAAGGTATGTAAATAAGTATGACCTTCATTAGCGTCAACAAGTTTTTATTTATTTATTTAAAATATACATCGTCATACTATCACAAACACTTTACTTAGGTTTGTCTAGATACTGATTACATAAGCTTTCATTCGATATGATGTTCTATTATAACACATAGTCCTGACCTCACAGCACATGTTTATGTAGTGTAGAACTACGCGAGATTATTGGCATCACAAACTCAAAACAAATATTTGCAAATAACACAACCATTTGTCTTAGTACGCGGATCGAACTACCGTCTTCGCATTACACAGCCGGCTACTCGTTCACTGCGCTACTGAGAAGTATCTTTTTAATAGTAAAAGATTTTCATAGTCCGCTGTATCCGTGTTACTATTATTACGAAAGGAAGAAAGAAAAACTATTTATACGCACATACCACAAGACAATTAACAATTTTATTATATTTATAACTAATGCTAATGGCACTTGCTTGTCGCAGCTGTGACAGGTAGGTGACCACTCAGCATATTGCTGTGGCACGTACATAAGAAAGAAACTCATTTTGCATTTCGTAAAACAAATTACCATGCAAAAATATATTTTAGTCAGTCTTCAGCATTTTATTTAGTTAATTAATTTAGTTATTTATATATTTTCCCACATACCGATGATAGCACACGTAATGTAATATGGAATGCTGAATGTCTTGATTATCTTCTAAATAGACCAAGTTTCCGTCCGAATATTTTTCTATTATTTTCAAACAATGCTTTGTTATCTGGCCAGTTATATGCACAATTAAAAAATGCGATTCGGGAATGGGTACCGATAGTGTTATCTCGTGAGTAATATCCGCTGGATGCTCTGGCGCATAGGAGTTCGTTGTTCTCTAGCTCTGAAGCTTTTTGTTGTTTGTTGGCCAATGCCATTTAGAATTGACAGCGGTTGCAATCATTGTACGCGGGACTGGCTGGTTTGGTATGATTTTAATAAATTCTATTTTTAAAATTGTCTTCCATAATCAATTTGAGGTATATAACGTCTTCAGTTAACTAAGAAACAATAGATAAATATTGTTCTATGTTAAAAAGTATTTGATTAAGACAGTATATAAATTACTAGTCTATTTTGATGAAGAAGTTCATAGCTGAATTCTGGCAATAAATATTACCTTATTTTTTTATTATATAGATGTATATTTTTTTTCCGTGCACGGCAATGTGACCATACTGCACCTGATGGTGGGTGCAGTGCCGCCCAGTTAGAGTATCAAGTAGCGTGAGACAATCTACCTCGCTCGAGAAAATATACCTCGCTTCTTACACAATCATGGCGACCTGCTGTGTAGCTTCGTCCCACATATAATTTATTTAATATTAATTGCTTACAGCGTATTCTTTGGCAATAAATCTAACACATAATAAAACATTAGGTCGTAATAATTAATTTTGTTTTGTTAGTTTTTGTAATATCAATCATGACCGTTATTTACTCACAAAATGTTTTCTACTCTAGATACTGAGAAGTTCGATTGCACTTTTTATCTGTATTGCGAACTGTGTTAAGGAAAAAGTAATAAAGCCACGGTCGTTCGGTAGTTACATGATATTAATAATATAGGTCGCTGCTGAGCTTTATCAAACAATTCGTTGGAAAATTATGAAATTGTTATTAATTAGCAGCGATAGCCTAGTTGGTTGCCGTACGGACTGCCAAGACGAAAGTCGTATGTTCGAAACCCAAGTGGCATACACCTCTGACTTTTCTGAAGTTATGTGTGTATTAAATGTTAATTATCGCTTGCTTTAACGGTGAAGAAAAACATCGTGAGGAAACCTGCATATCTAAGAATTCTTATACGAATTTCGAAAGTATGTGAAGTCCACCAATCCGCATTAGGCCAGCGTGTTGGACTAAGGCCTAACCCCTCTCATTAGTAGAGGAGGCCCGTGCCCAGCAGTGGGACAATGTTTAATACAGGGCTAGTATTATTATTATTAATTATGTTTTTATCCTGGCACGGTAAACGGACTACATTGTACCTGATGATAAGCAGTGCCGTCCAGATAGAGTACCAAGTAGCAATATACAACTATCCCTCGCATTTCGATACATCATACCGACCTGTTGGGTAGCCCCTTCACTACGGTCATCGATATTTTAAGGACTGCCGATTGATAACAAAAGATTTAATTTTAGTAAATGAGAAATATAATAATTAATTTGTCCCAATTAATTATTGATAATGCTTTGTTCGTAGAAGCACTGCGTAGTTCTGGATTGACCTAGTTCGGAAGAATTGTATTGTGCATTGCATTAAACTCATTTCAGTTTAATTTCATTGTATAATTATTGAAACTAAAAATTGCCTTCTGTTCGACTATTAAATAACAAAAAAATATATTTAAAAGTTATTGAAGTCCTTTTTCCAGTATACTTATATAATCATTATATTTTTTTATTTGGTTCTATTGCGTCAGCTGAGTGCGGGTACATATATGTCATTAGAGTGTGTTATGTGTTTGACATTGACAGTTAAACAATTAATGTTTTATTTTATTCTATTTAATGTATATCTAACCCGTATTTATGAGTTTTAGCTTTCTGCACTCCTTGTCCATATAAGCTAACTATGCCAAATTTTACCTCGGTACGCGCAATACGCTTAAAATTGGGTACAAACTTTCCCTTTCTTGTATTAATATATAGACTAGTTAGGTATATTTCTTTATATTCTATATGTCGACTTCTTCCATAGAATATAAAAATAAATACATAGTTTTAAGCGGAAGATTGTAGACGCCAGTTAGTATATCGTGATCATCGTTAGACGATCTCATTACTGTATCCCAAAAAAGTAGAGCGAGTGGGGACTAGTGTGCTTACTGTTCATCGTCTTCATTCTGTCCCAAGATATGATAGTGTCACTATTTAAACCCGGTTAGATTTTTTATTTGCGTTCTGCGATATCCCAGTGTGGGGTAAAGTAATCCTTTTACGCAACAAGAATCACAGTAGAATTTAGATAAATAAAATATTAATTACTGAAATACTACTAATGTTAAATTACTTTGTATAAGATATAAGAATATAATAAACATACAGTCGATACAGTTTTATTATATTGAAATGTTTATTAAATGCAAATTAATATATACATTTAAATTCTGTGATTAATGCGAAATTCACGGCAACTGCTGCTAAGTGTTGCAATGCTAATTAAAACCTTGTGTTTCTTAAGGTCCACAAAGATAAGAAATATCAATTCGTTTCACTTTTACACACACACATACACTCACGCCTGTAATCCCCGAAGGGGTAGGCAGAGGTGTAACTAGTACACCCACTTTTCGCATTTCGCATAGGGGGCGAGCCTATCGCCATACCGGGCACATTTTCCAGACTCCGGGCTAATACTGAAGAATTTCTAGATAGAAAAACCCAATATCACTTTACCCGACCCGGGGATCGAACCCGAGACCTCAGCACAGCAGTCGTAACGCATGCGCAATTACAACTGCGCCACCGAGGCAGTTTCACTTTTAATTGGCTTAAATTCTATTAAAATGGTTTTACAGTTTATATAATAACTAATAACAAATGTTAATGATTTATGTGAATGATGATAAATGAATGATCAGTCGATACAATTTATTCTAAATATTTTGTAAGTTACATTTACTGCAAGAAAGTATATAAATGGCGTGTTGTATTGGCAATTTTTTTTTACTTACTTGATGAGACAGATTTATTGCATGCTTACGTAACATCTCATTAAAACTATGTTACATTTCCAATTATCCTTTATTATAAGTTATTAAAATTACACACTAAAGTTAATTACTAACGCATTATTTTTACTACGACGTAAAATTGCTTAACTCGTCCTACAGTAGATAATTGAACTCCTTCTCCATCGTCTACGGATAACATTTATCAAAGCCCGTATATTCCATTATCCATTACCCTATTTCGCCTTTAACTATAAAACACTAAAACAAAGTTACCAGAACTGATATGGCATAATTAAAGTTTTATTCGGCATTGAACCGGGTTTCCGTGAGTCATGTGAAATACAGTGTTGCACGGTTCCGGACTGGTGCAGTGGTCAGATACGGGGTCGTTTACCCTAAACCATTGCGTTTCGCGGTGCGGCGTACCGCGGTCGTCGTGTGCCAAAACAAATGTTTTATGTTCTGTAAAAACAACTTTTTCAACCTACCTTTTTATGCTTTTTACTTTTTATCCTATGTGCCAGCACACATAGGATAAAAAAGTAATAAACAAGCTTTGATTTAATAATGTTTGAAATTGGAATGTAAAACTTTATAAAAATCTTTTAGTAATCTTTAATTATTTGCATAGTCTTATTCATTTTTCTACCGAGTTCATAAGAATGATTAATGCGATAAATTTATTTCTGTAGCAAAATTATTATAAAGTGTGGGAATGAGAATGTTGATAATCTTGTTTTTGTTAAATATTAACATATTTTGCCTTTTACACGTATATGTAGATATTCCTTTTTTGATAATAGCATAGTTTACGAATTTAATTATGCTAAGCATGCATAATTAAATTCTTATGCCCTGCTACTACTTGGTCACTAACTAACTTTACTATTTGGCCACGATATAACTACTAAAATTGGGAAATGTAGTCACTTCTTGTTACTGTTTTAAGACAATAGCTTAAACAAATGCTATGTTTTTTTTTATTTATTTCCCATAAACTTTTGTATAAAACAAGGTTTTGGTCCCCTGACACCCAAACTAGGCATTAGCCTGTATTTTGAGCGTCAGTGTTCCTCCACAAAATAAATACATAATAATAAGTGACATAATTTTGGATATATCATATGTGTTAGTAACTATAATTAAGTCTTATTTTACATGTTTCAGGCTTTAGGAGTGCTATGGAATTCTTCAGTTGTTCATGTATGGGTGTGTGTGTATGTGTGTGTGTGGTGGTATTTGAGATGTCGTTATCAGATGACTATCTACTTGACTTAAATTGACGTTCAAGTCGATTTGATTGCGCGGTCAGACATATAGTTGTCTTTCAACAAAATAAAGTATTTATCAAAAAATGTATTTAATAAAAGATTGTATTACAGTACCTATAGGCGTTTGGCACTTTTTGGAGATCCTCCAATTAACTATAACTATACGTTAAACTGAATTTGGCTCCATATTACAAGAATGTTTTTGATGATTTTATATTATTCAATCTGACCATCACATTAAATAAGGACGTGTGATGTGACGCACGAATGCCAATTACGTAATTGTGTAAACGGCGATTTAAAAATCTTTTTTCATATAGGTAAGTAGCTAAGAAGATTATAGTATGCCTACTATTATATTTATCCTACTAATATTATAAATGAGCATGTTTGGATGGATTGATGTTTGTTACTCAATCACGCTACAACGGCTTGACGGATCTGGTTGAAATTTGGCACAGAGATAGATTATAGTCTGGAATAACACGTAAGCTACTTTTTATCCCGGAAATATGTACAGTACCTGTGGGATAGTTTAGTTTTTCATAGAGCAAAGGATCGACATGATTTTTTGCATAGTGGCAGTTTAGGTATCAGAAAACATAGGCTACTTTTATCCTTAGGATAAAAGCTTATAGCTTAGGATGCCTTCATGGGTTGTAAACCTTTCCTTCCAAAAATAACCTCAATGCGGGCGGAGCCGCGAGCAAAATCTAGTTGAGCTTTAATTGTTGTTATTACGTTATTTTTAAGTGTTTCTAAGTTTGGATAATTATACACTACGCTACACATATAAAAACCCTGACAAACGTGAATTGAAACAAAAACGACTTGGTTGTTATCATGTTCATATTGAACTTTAGAACAATAACATTAAACAACTGTATGAGTATTAAACGTTTTCTTTAATTTATCGTTTGGTGTTGGTTAAATTCCTGCGATTCACCCTTCTAGAAAACTCCGAATTATAAACTATGAAGAAGGCTTAAGTATTTTTTTTATTAATTTACACGAGCAGTTTTTTTTGTGTATTAAATGTTAATTATCGCTTGCTTTAACGGTGAAGGAAAACATCGTGAGGAAACCTGCATACCTGAGAATTCTTATAAGAATTTCGAAGGTATGTGAAGTCTACCAACCCGCATTAGGCCAGCGTGGTTGAAAATATTATTTACAGTGTCTTGTTGAAAATTTTAGTATGAAACTGTTATTTTTAAATAATAATGGTCATACATACATAATTTCAGACCTAACAAATATAAATACACGTAAACATATAATATAGTAGTTATCAGTTATACCGCACAAATAACTCTTTGTTTGCAATCGTTCATGCGGTTGTGTCCATTGTTACATTGAATATAAATAAATTGGTTCTTTCGAATAGATTAAAATCTAGACTTACGCAATGTTAATGCATTACATTGCTGTTAATGCTGTCTAGTAATGATGTAATGCCGAAATAAAATCGACTGTTAGCGACGCCGGCGCGTCTAATTTACAGTCTCGAGGGGTCGTTGATCTTAAGTCATATTGCACTGTTTGGTTTTAAGACTTGAATAGGCGAGAATCAGTGTTACTGTTATTACTTAATTGATATTATTTACTCGAGACTCTTGTTAGTCAAGTTTTTTTATTTGATGGATAAAGAATGAGTTAGGACACCTGATGGTCAGTGATCATCACCACCGATAATCATCTACAATGTCAGAGGCATCGAATATATGCCTATTGGGAGTCAGAAGAAGTGACTTAGGATAATTAGCGTTGACTGTACAAAACGTAACCACTATCATACCGATAAGACCGCCAATGACAGCCTCTGTAGCGCAGCGGGCGAGAAATCGGCTGTAAAACGAGAGGGTTCAATTCCCGCACCGAGATAATTTTTTGTGTGACAGTTGGTATTTGTTTCGGGTCTGAGTGTTGTGGGACTATAGTTCCTCGTAGTTATTGATACCCACGATACAGGTTTTACCTATTGGGGTCAGAACTATGTGCGTGATTGTTGGGTTTATTATTGAATATTATTAATTGTAATTTTGTGGCGTGTTTTAATGCTATGTATACAAGTGTACAATAAAGAGTATAAATAAATATTGCCATTTTGCGTTTATCTGTGGGACACTGGAGCTTGGACGTGTTTAATTATCAGTATCCTGGCTAAAACAATTGAACCATTAACTATAAATTAATTATATTATAGTAGATATACTGTTACCATTAGCACGTCGGTGAGGCAAATTCATAAGATGAGAATGAGTACTTCAAGAAGTGTTCATTGCAAAAATATCTTCGGTGACACTGACTTCAAATTATGCAATTAAAATATTGTTTGAAGATTAGTATATAAAATTCTTCTGTACGTGTGTTTATTAACTCCTAAACGATATGGATGAAATTTGTGTGTAATTTCAATGGGTTCCTGGATGGTTTGAAAACACAATTGGACCCGGTAGGTGGCGCTGCTGTCGGTGTGGCGTTGCTTCTGGGTGTTGTGAGACCTTGCGTCTCTCGTAGTCCCTGATACCTACAACACAAGACTCGTATCTTAGAGTGGGATCGGGGATATGTGTGTGACTGTTGGGTGTTATTTATTTATTATTATTATGTTTCCCCGTTATAATACATGATTCGTTAAAGTATGTTTGACATATACATACGATGCAACTTCCTATTCAAATGTGTATACAACTATCAAGAGTCAGAGGGTAAAGTTCTTCCTGTTCTATTGCAGGTTTTCACCGATGCCCCTACAGCTGAGGTTAAATCGAGATTAGAATCTCGCAGAGGCGCCTTTCGAGTATCACCTTTTGTTGCAGCGATTTGCTTTGCTCCTATCTATGCAAAGGTCGATTTGTCCTTTCAAATGTGACCTTCGAAATGTTATATGGAATAAATCAGGCATCTCTTTTGTTATTTGCACGTTTAGTCTATGAAAATGTGAATTAATTAATTGCGTTCCATTGCTTTGTTAATTATGTTGTTAGGGATACGTATTCAACGCGAATATTATAATTTCAGCCTATATTTATTTCCGTGTGTTTCTCTAAATTTGATTTATTTAGACCTTTAGGCGGGTCCTTTAGGCGTAACGTGAAGAAGCTAAACAGCAGGCCGGCATGATTGTGTTGAGTAGCGGGGGATAGACTGTCTCTCGTTACTTGATACTCTATCTGGACGGCACTGCGCTTACCATCAGGTGGAGTGTGGTCACTTTGCCGCACCGGAATAAAAAAAAAACCATTAGTTCTAAACAAATCAAATTTAGAAAGCTATATTGTTTGAACAATTCGTCATAATATAGTAGCGTAGAGATAATATAAAAAAATGGCAGAGGAATGAAAAAAAACTTTTTTTTCCTTTAAAGAACATTTATATTGTGTAATTTTAGATATAGAATATTCTGCAAGATTTTTATTTCGTCGTTTAATCGTTTTGGTAATGAAAATTTCATATTAAAAAATATTTTTTAATACTGAATAGAATTATATCACTAAGATTTTTTCTGAACAGATAAGTGCCTCTTCTATAAATTTTATATATTCAATTCTGTACTACGCATATTTGTATTTTCGGATTAATGATTTAATGAAATGATAAGACAGTAAGTAATTGAATTTAATTTTTGCGGAAATTGTAAAGAAAATCCGAAAGAAATTGTGTGCTATGGAGTTTTTCGCCACTGATAAATATACTCATGAAACAGAAATAACCGAAATAGCAAATAATATTTCATTCTGAATGATAAAATGAGGAAATTGACTTCAATTACTATTCTTATTACTGAATGAATGAATAAATGACATGATTTTTCCTAGACTCCACATTGCAGACTAGAACATTCAACATGTTGTAAATTGTATGAAAAACTTTCATCATCTCAAGCCGCCACGCTGTCTAAGAGCTCGGTTACGTCACACGAGGTCACTGATCTGGCCACGGCTGCATCTGTAATCGGTAGACAGCGTTGCCTCTAGAGTAAAAGGGGCTCTGGTATACAAGCCGGCATAAATGTGGCGACTGTTGTGATATGCTATCTATTTTGTTTGGTGTGTCGTGTACTTGCTATCAGATGCAATTAAGTCGCTAACTAGATTATAAAATAGTAATACTACTAGCTCTGTATTAAACACTGTCCCACTGCTGGGCATGAGTTTCCTCTACTAATGAGAGGGGTTAGGCCTTAGTCCACCACGCTTGCCCAATGCGGGTTGGTAGAGTTCACGTACCTTCGAAATTATTATAAGAATTCTCAGGTATGCAGGTTTCCTGACGATGTTTTCCTTCACTGTTAAAGCAAGCGATAATTACAATTTAATATAATAATAACATTAATATAAAAAATATGCAGCTTCAGTTTGTAATTTCAACAAAAGTCCGTACTTTGTATAAATAATGCAAAATATATCTTTTATAACCTTCATGCGCAATTGGCGAGTAGTTGTCAGTGCCACGAGAGATTACGGGTTTGATTCGCACATCGAGTAGTTAGTAACCTTATTACCTAACACTAGTATCTTACAGTATATAGTACAGGATTAGAACTATATATTACAGCACACACTATGTATTACATGCAAAAATGAAGACCCAGAACTGTGTACACTTACACCTTCAACTCTTCTGGACAACTGTTTCGCGACCTGTGACATGACTTACCATTTCTGTATCAAAAGGATAGGTAATAAGTAGGGAGTAAATACAAGCCAAAATCAATTTTATTTCCATGTCATTAAAGTTAAAAATAGCATGTAAGAACGGCGAGTGTTGCCAGTATTTGTGGCGCGCCGACATACCATTGATACATGACTGGAGGGCTAGCAAGTCACATTTTCTTACATTGGCGAAAATAAATACAAATTGAACCTAAGTGCTAGGTTCGCCGTTGACGGACACATCGTGGAGGACGTCATCATCATCATCATCGTCAGAACTATGTGTGTAATTGTTGAGTATTTTTAAGCTTCGTTAAAACCGATGAGGTCTTAAGCTTAAATTCTAAGTTCGGTAATCACAAATCGTATTTAAGTTTAATATTCACACAAAGACTGAAACTGCACAACACACAGAAACTGCTTAGGATTGGGATTTTAATCCGATATGGCGATAGGCTTACTACCAACAAAAAACTCGACCAATATACGCACTAGTTTCACTTCTGTCTACCCCTTTGGGTGTGCGTGAGCGTGAATGTGTATATTTAACATACTAAGCTTTATTTCATTTAAAAATCAAAGAAAAAGTCCCGTTGTATAAATCGTAATTATTCTTACATCGTTGTCATTATGACCTTTTCGTACCACATACCCTTTCCGGATACCTGGTACACGGCAAGCAACTACACTTACATGCATTAAATCGCATGACGTAACATATATATACTAACATGTATTTATGAATTAAATACATTCTCTTTTCGCCCCTCCAAAAGGTGCACGAAGGTTTCTGACTTCATCTCATATGTAATACAAGATTAACAGTATTTGAAAATTCGCCGTTTCGAGACGATGTAATTTGACACTCGAAACGATGCAAGGTTGTGACGTCTGTGAATCTGAGACAGTAAAATCAATTGAGGCGGCCTTCTCTTCTTCTTTGGAAGTCCACTGCTAAACATAGGCCTCCACTAAAGATTTCCAGACTAAGCTGTTAGAAGCGGTCTGCATCCAGCGAGTTCCTGTGACCTTTAGTTCCTGCGATATATGTTACCAAAACTGATTATCACAGATCTATCCCTCCGACAGTTTATGTGGCAGAGCGAGTAGACTGTGAAACAAGAGGCCTCAGGTTCGATCAAACTGACTCATGTTTGTGTGATCCCTAAATCTTTGTTTCGGGTCTGGGTGTTGTGAGACCATAGTAGATCTTGATACGCACGATATACGCTTAATCTAGAGTGGGGTCAGGACTTTATGTGTGACATTAGGTGTATTATTATTATTATGTCTGTCTAGAGACCGCAGCAGAAGCTCTTTTTACAGAAAATCGACGTCAAGTGACAACTTGAGTGAATGAGTTTCCCCTGACCTAAATACAAACTCTTTACAATCATGCTTTTTCTCTTAGGTCAGTTACGCAACCACAATTCGTTCAGAATTGGGGCTATTTATGATATTGATGATCATGACCCCGGAACGCGACACACTTGCATGTGTGTTTGGCGGGTTTTACACACTTTGTACGGTGGTTGCTATTCGGGTGGTTATGAATATCCTACCACCAGCAAAAAATTTATATAGCGCCATCGAATTAGACATAACTATTGTAATATTTATAGATACACACAAACTGGTCCAAAACATAACCGTCCTTTTTGTTTCTCCGTAGTCGAATATTTTTTATTTTATTCAAGAAATATAAACTAATAATACAAACATTCAGATTGATGCAATCATAAATTCTATTGAACAAAAAATAATAAAACATTATGCAAAAGCTCTGACGAGTTAAAAGCCAAGACAACGGTTGAAAAAACATTGCATTTGTCTCGTTCTATTTTCAATTATAGATAACTCCATTTATACCAAAGTGTGCCGCGGGCTCATGTTTATGATTATAGAAGGAATCCATTCATAACTAACATGAATGACATAATTGTGTTGGATAGCCGGCAATAGCTTCTCATATCGCAGCACCACCCGATACTAACGCTTTATGACCGCTGTGTCGTTAAGTTAGCTTCTATGTGGGTACAGTGATCAAAAATGAATTGTCCATAATAACATCCAAGAGCCCCATATATAATGACTCCGCAATAAAATATTCATTTTGTGTCCTGGGTATCTGGAAATATAAAAGATTTTGGATCTCACGACACTCCGACCCGAACAATATGTAAGTCACACAAACATTTGCCTCGGTGCTGGAATCGAACCCATTGCCTCTTGTTAGAAGTCGGCTGCTCGTCGTGGCGCTCGTCTCGATGCTCCACGAAGGCTGCTACTAAATGAATTAATGTTGCTGTAAGATTAATGTACTGATTGAAGACTTCAGTCAATGCTTTCTGCAATGTCAAAATTCGAGAATATAGTCAGCCGTTAACGCAATAATACATTTTTAGCCTACTCCATCGACTGTCTTAACCGCCGCCTCTTGAATCCTCCAATCTTGTTATATTATTCTTTTTCAATTCTAAAACATCCTTGGAAATGGAACTATGCAGATACAAACTCTTTGAAGAAAGGTGTTGTCCGTCGTTAATAATGTATGGGTAAGCCGTATACAGAACCTATTTTAGTTTATCTACTCTAGCATATTGGCAAGTTTCACTCTTGCCCCTAACATCTTTCTTAAAATGAGACTAGGGCATTATGTATTGGCTATTTTTCTTCAAATAATTCTATAAAAATAATCGGCCAATACACCCCAGCGTTATATTAAGTGGGTAATTTGTGTAAGAGTGGCAGACACTAATTGTTACTGTATAAGTAGTATTGCCAGCCTGGCCGACTCCCACGAAGCTGAGTCTTGGCACAAGCGATGATAACCAGGGTAAGCGGATTTACTTGCTAAGTAAACATAATTGCTATAAGTATCTGCTGGTTTGATAACTATATTACTGTTAGCTTAGAAAATTTATGGGCCTGTTTTATTAAATTTAGAGTTATAGCGCGTTTTACGGTTTTATATTTTATTTTATTAGTGTCATATTTATTTGAAAATGTGAATATTATTGTTTTTACTGTGAAATCCATTTTAGGAAATATTGAAAGTGGCAGAGCTGTAGATTGTTTTATCTACATCAATTAGCCAGCTTTACCGGTTTATTACCGCTGTCTCAAAGAAATCCAGCGTAAAGTCACATGTATCTCTTGTGTATTGTAAGTGAGATTTCCAGAGGCCTAATCCCGAGGGATTTGTTCCTAAACATGGAGAAAGCACCTTTTCTAACACCATTCTTTCTTTTGAGATTGAGAACAGAGTCAAAATTCTTCTGATATTGTGTACTAGCTGTTGTTCGCGGCTCCACCCGCGTGGAGGTCATGTTTGAGACAAAAAGTATACACTACAAAATACCAATTTTCATGCATTTAACTTCAAAAATGAAGAATTTTCATACAAACTTTCTTACCCTATTTTACCCCCTTCGGGGTGGAATTTCCAAAAATCCTGAAATACATATTTTTTATTTTTGACTAAATAGCCAAATACTAATTTTCATAAACTTAACTTCAATAATGACGGATTTTCATACAAACTTTCATTCCCTATTTTACCCCCTTAGGGGTGGTATTTCCAAAAACCCTTCCTTAGTGGATGCCTACGTGATAAAAGGTACCTACTGTCAAAATTTCAAGTCTCTAACCCCAGCCGTTTAGGCTGTGCGTTGATCGATCAATCAGTCAGTCAGCTTCTTTTATATATACAGATTTTCATGTGCGGTGGAAATAACTTACCATCTACCTACTTGCTCATTTGTCGGTTGCTACTATAAATAAATACACCCAACACCTGTAAAGCCTGTATCCTGGGTATCAAGAACTACGAGGGACTCCGGTCCCACAACACCCAGACTCGAAAAAATATCCGTGTGTCACACAAACATTGGTCTCGTGCAGGAATCGAATTCTCGTTTCACAGCCGTCTACTCGCCCGCTGCGCCACGGAGGTTGTCATTTAAGAGTTCGAATGCTATAATTCAAGGGTGTCTTCTAGCTAAGCTGGTTTCAGTACTGTCTAATTTAAACAGATACTGGAAAATTTACGTAGTCAAGCAGCGTAAATCACAAGCAAGAATACATGAATTTTACAGCTTTATCTCTCGATTTTTATAATTTAATCATATTAACATTGCTTGCAGTGGAATTGTATAAGGGTTGAAATGTACTACATGGGAGCATCATTAAATCTTTTAAAACTGTAATTCGAGGACTAATTTTTAAAAATACAAAATCAAGTTGTTTTTCAGAAATAACATAAAGCTTAAGGCGCTCATGCCATTCAATGAATCAAGCATAGTCTAATTGTTACGTTACACTGTCCTTTCGTGACGACATACAACTCAGTCCGTCCCGTGGCCATGAAGGCTGGAAAGCTTTCGAAATGTCGCGCAAAAAAGTATAAAATTATGCGGCTTATATATAATAATGCCGGGCTATGCGTTAAAAAAAATATATATCCCTAAAATATTTTTTTTACGTGTAATATACGCGTAAGCATAAAGCAACTTATTCTATTCGCAGAATTAAAAAAAAACAAAATAAAAGCCCTATAATATTAGAGCTTTTACTTGTAGTTTTCAGCTCGCATTCCGTTACTTGCACCAATCCATTAAAGTCGTCTGGGCTTGGTCTACATTAACACATAATGTGGTTGATACGACCGTCGTTATCAACGCGTAACGTGAGGACAAATACGCTAACGCCACAATATATCTGCGTGGCCAGACTGAGTAAACTTTTAAGTTATATTTATGCTATATCAAAATGAAAATGCCGAAGTCAAAATTAGTGTGACCGAATTTCACAATATCACATACTCATAAATGACCCAATAGGATAAGTTTTGTGTCGAAGGAATCTAACATATATTGGTTTTCAAATAAAATTATCAAATTTTTTGTATAAATAAATTTTAGACTAAAATTACAAGTTATAAAATAAATAACACCCAACAATCACACACATAGCCCCGACCCCACACTGAAATACGAGTCCAGTGTTGTGGGTATCAGGGACTACGAGGCACTTTCGGTCTCACAACACCCCGGACACAAATATCTGTCTGTCACACACACATTTGTCCCGGGGTGGGAATCGAACCCACGTCCTCTGGTTTCACAGCTGGCTACTCACCAACTGCGCTACGGAGGCTGTCTAAAGTTAAATTCGAGATATATGCCAACTAAATAATGCTTCTTAAATAATCGTAATATTAAAATATAATAAAAATAAAATATAATTACGCGTTTTGTGAAATCAACGGCAAAAAACGTTCTTAAAACATTTGTTCTTAACCAATTCAGAAACATTTAAACATGCCTAACAAATGTCAAACGTTTTATGTTTATGTAAAAGCAGAATAGTGCAGTGCGGATGTGAAAATCAACCATCTGTTGACAATATTCGACATGCTTTAGCATCTGGTGCAAAAACGTAAAACAAATACGAAGCTATTGGATGTGCAAGTTACAACTGGGTACCAAGATTCAAGTACTGCAGATTAAATGGGCAATGATAAATCTATACTAATATTATAAAGAGGAAATATTTGTATGTAAGTATGTTTGTAACGAATTGGCTCAAAAAGTACTGCACCGAATTTAAAAATTCTTTCACAATTTGAATACTAAATTCTCACTGATTAATATGGGCTATTTTAATTGCAAGAAAAAATAATGATTTTATAAAGAGTATAAGATAACCTACGATAACCAGCTAGTGTATATATAAACTTTAGTCTTTAATATGAATGATACCTGATTTGACAGCCTCCGTGGCGTAGTGGGCAAGTAGCCGGTTGTGAAACGGAACACCGTGGGTTCGATTCCTAAACCGACTCAAATGTTTTTGTGACAGATAGATGTTTTTTTCGGGTCTGGGTGTTGTAAGACCGGAGTCCCTCGTAGTTATTGATAGTGGGGTCAGAATGATGTGTGTGACTATTGGGTGTATGTATTATTATTTGAACAGAAGTCTGGTCAATTGTTTACTTTATTTAGGACTCTATTAGATATTTAAAATCTATCCACTCGTAAATTTTGTTCTAATTACAAATTATGACAGCAATTAGATATTGAAATCTATATAAACATGTTTCAAATTAATTAGTAGCGTGATTCAAATAAATTCAACATAATTTCCACCGAGGAATCAAAGTACCCAAGGATTAATAATCCTTAAGGTCTTGATAAATGTGCCATTAACATTCCATTAGTTACCACGAGGACAATCTATCTGTCATCCCACCGGATTACGATTTTATATGAGAATAAAAAAAAATGCATCGTAAAAACTCGCTTAAAGGCTTAACTTCCTTTCTAGTTAACTTTTTATGTATCTTTATAGACGGTTACAATTTAAGTGTGTATACCGAGGCACTTAAAATAGAGAATTGCTTGGAGTGCACATGTATATATGAATTGTAAATATGTCACATTTAAATATTCATGATAATATGACAAAAGCAATTGAGTTGTATGTATTTAGTTTTTCGTATCTAATTTGAAATTACACTAAGTATTTCACCTATTTATTTATTGTATTTAAATTAATTCGATTTTCAGATTGTTTTGGATGTAATTAGGATTTCAATAGATATTTACGGTATTAAGTAATTCATTATTGTCGAATGTATAATAAAATTCTCATTTTTTTACCGACTTCAAAAAAGGAGGAGGTTAACAATTCGTCGGTTTTTTTATGTATGTTACCCGATTACTCGAAGACGCCTGGACCGATTCGAGAAATTCTTTTTTTGACTTCCCATGTGGTCCATTGGCACCAAGTCAGGATCTGATGATGGGATCACAGAAAAATCAAGGGGAACCCTCAAATTTTATTGTGACGCATAATTTGTTTTTTATTGTAGTCGGTGTACTTTTTATGAATAAAAAAACTTTTTACTTTACTGTTTCGTCAAGTTTTTTTTATACCACGATGGGGGCAAACAAGCTTACGGTCCACGAAGTAATAGAAGTAAGTAGTATAAGTATTTCAGATCGAACTAAAGGATCGATTTCAATGTCTAATGAAAATTAATAGTAGTGGCTGGTTATGTTATACTATTATTAGGTATTTAATAAACTTTATATTTCCTGCGAAAAGTGGGTGTACTGGCATACCTCTGCTTACCCCTTCGGGGATTACAGGCGTGACTGTATATATATATATTTTTTTTTTATCGTGGCACGGCATAGTGACCGCACTGTACCTGATGGTAAGCACAGTGTGGTCCAAATAGAGTACTGAGTAGCGAGAGACGATCTATCCCCGCTACTCAACACACTCATGCCGGCCTGCTTCTTCACACTGCGCCATGGGCAAGAAGGTGAAGAAGGGGTCGAGGGTCTAGTGTCAGAGTACTAAGAAGGCCGTAAAATGGCCCTTGTACCCCAACTCCAGACCCCCGACAAAAACCGGATGTACACTGGCTGATCCCGGAACGCGACACACTTGCGTGTGCCACTATGGCAGGTTTTTCGCCATGTGTACGGTGGTCGCTATCCGGGCGGATATGAATATCCTACCACCAGCAAATATATATTTAGTATGACTATTGGGTGTATATTTTATAGTATGGACTTTGTAATAGAAGTTATTGTTCGTGTTCAATTGTTTCTCATTGCACTATGCTCGGCGCAGTTCCCTTTATGATCCGACAAATATAAAATCAATTGTGCACATATTGGAAATAAATTGTAAAAAAATAAAACGCAATTCCACCACGTGCTAAGTGCTGTGAATCATTTCCCGTAAAGAGTACTGAGATAATGTAGAGTTGAATGTAGAAGTGTTATTGTCTTTGACCCTAATGGTTTCTTAAGTTTACGCGAATATTACACATTGCAATAAAACAAATTTTACGCATTTTGCTGTGGTTTATTTTTACTTTTTAGTTGCGACTTTTCGAAAGCTTTACAGCTTTCATGGTCACGGGGCGGACTGAGTTGTATGTCGTCACGAAAGGACAGTGTAAGAATAAAATTCGTGACATTAATTTTATTTCAATGTCTTTTAACTTCCAAGACTATCTTGATCTAAGAACTCTTACTAGTTAGAGAGTAGTTTTCCCTACGACATTGCTTTAAACTTAAATTACTTTTGTTAAGTGATCTCACAGTTCCTGAACAACCGAAATACCAAAAGAATCATGGGTGAAAGCAAGAAGGAAATGAAAGCAAGGATGATTCCGTCCACCTAAAATATGACTCATCTTATAAAATGCAACAAAAAGCTAAGTTGGTTTTCCGTACTTCATAGTGGTAAAAAGCCGGTTGAAGTGGCTCATTTATGTGGGAAACTGTCTACAGCATAGCTCTATCACTTCTCATTGGATCCATACATTCTGTTAATCATGATTTCTATATTAGCTTATATTTTTCTATGGGCATTCCATGCAAATTAATTTAATGTCACATGTATTAATCTGGAATCTCGATTATTTAATGAATGTCCCATTTTCGTTAATATATTAATAATTTCAATGAAATTATCTGATGGCTTTGGAAGGCCGCTCGCAGCAGGGATCTTCTCTTCTCAAACTATGAAATAATTGTCATTGCATTAATTAAAAGGCCTATGACTTCGAACTATAAATATGAGCCTTATTTATACCGTAATAAGATTTGTATTTTTTTATTAGTGTGTAATAAATCTACTTTATTGTATGCTACGTAGACATAAAATAGTTTGTTACGACACCATATTGTAAAAATCTTAGCCTTTAAATGTCGGTAAGTGATTTACGTAAGAGGTTCGTTGAACGGTTGTTATGTCGAGCATTCTTTTTTAAACACTATTATATAGCAACGACTATTGGGTTTAAGTTTAACTAGTAGGGCGCTGTGAAATGAAATTAAATCGTTTATTGATCATGTAGGCAATTACATAGCTCTTATGACAAGTCAGTACATTAAAAAAACGTAAAGAAATTTAATAAAAGGGATATCAGCTAATGTATACATAGAATCAACAATACACTAGCAGTTACTTTATTCATTAATAAGGTATTTTATAACTGTAATATATAACTTAGCACAAGAATACAGCACACCCTAAGACACTTTGTTATTCTAATTGGGCGGCAGTGCACTCACCATCAGGTGTAGTGTGGTCACTTTACCATGCCAGGTTGAAAAACACCCAAGTTGAAACATAAATATTTAATCACTAGCTTTTGCCCGCAGCTCCGCCCGCGTGGAAGTTGGTTTTGAGAGAAAAAGCAAACTATCCATGGAGGCATATTACGCTATTACATCCCTCTAGCATCTGCCTAGTAGCCTCCCGCGGCGACCCGACGCGACGCGACGGTTACACAAAAATAATCCTTATAGCATGATTCAGTATTCACGCGCGATGGCTTATTAGCGTATTTCATGTATAACTTTGGTGTTTCTGTACCTATGTCTATCATTTTTTTTTATTAAATTAAATAGGTAATAATGTTAACATTTATTAATTAGGGATGATTGAGAGTGTTATAAACGTAAGAGTAGACAAATATAATCAGAAATCTCTGAACTGCTAAGCTATCGGGAGTTACACGTGTTATTGTGAGTCAACCATAAAATATAGACATTTGATGTCGTGGAATATTTTTTATATAATTTTAAGGAGAACATTTCCGTCATACATGATTTCTGTGTAGCTTTAACTATTAAGGCTGCACACACGACGGAAGCTTAAAAAATGGAGTAAGTTCTCAACATTTCCCTTCACTGCTCTGCTCCTATTGATCGTAGCGTGATGAAAAGTATACTATAACCTTCCCAGGAGTATGAAGAACAATTGTACCAAGTTTTGTTGAAATCCGTCGAGTGGTTTTTGTTTCTATAACGAACATACAGACAGACAGACAGACAGACAGACAAAAATTTTACTGATTGCATTTTTGGCGTCAGTATCGATCACTAATCACCCGCTGATAGTTATTTTGGAAATATATTTCATGTACAGAATTGACCTCTCTACAGATTTATTATAAGTATATATAGATAGATAATACACACTAAACGTATGTTAAATGTGATGAAATTAAGTATTGTTACTTATTTGAAACTATTACTGTTTAACCTTATTGCGACATAAAGTGTTATTTGATAAGGGGTTTCGTTTAATGTTGCGTTTAAAATAGGCTGGATTGACGATTCATGTTTCAATTTGGTTTGTTTTGGCTGTTTTACGGAGCGTGACCGTTGTTTACTTAGCTCTATGTATTGTTTTTTTTGGTACTTACTGAAGTTTATGCCAAACTATTTACAGGGTTTGCACTATTTATGATACATAAGGCATATAAAACTACATGCACTACCTGTTGAGTTTGTCAACGCCCATACTAAATCAATTGACCTAAAAAGTTGAAACTTTTACAGCTTTGTTCACGATAGACACAAATGGCACTAAGAAAGAAAGAAAAAAAAGAAATTTACAAACATACATACAAGATACGCGCAAAAAACATAACACTTCCTTGGTGGTCGGGTAAAAAAGTAATTTTCTGTTTATTCTAATTCCTTTCTAATATCTAAGTATTTTATAATACTTTTCTAACACACATATGAAGTCACGAGCAAAAGTTAGTATTTCTAAAA
This sequence comes from Laothoe populi, assembly GCA_905220505.1. Lineage (NCBI taxonomy): Eukaryota > Metazoa > Arthropoda > Insecta > Lepidoptera > Sphingidae > Laothoe > Laothoe populi. The sequence goes on from HG992148.1 coordinate 16,927,137, forward strand.
TTAACGTAGGTAATACTTATAGGGCTCAACTAAGCGTAACAAAAATATAGTTAAAATGCATAAAAGGAAAACAAATACTATTTAATTAGTAATTAAATTTTCTGGCGATAGTAAAGCTTAACTAACAATCAATTATTTCATCATTGGCATTATTACCACACCAATTAATGATTTGGTTGATATTGAATTAATTACACAGACTTCATGATTATATTGTAGCATGCTAAAATAAATCTGGTCTTTGTTATATGCTAATATTTTTTCTGGTTTGAAGGACCAAAATATAGGTATTTTGGTCCTTCAAACCAGAAAAAATGACATAGGTGTCATATCTATGAAATAGTTATCCCATCCTCTCCCTTCCACATCAGAACCACGCGTGCTCGCTTGCAGAGCCGCAGCTTCGTGGTGTCTACTACCCGGCCCAAACCAAGAGTTTCGCAAATTCGTATTTTTGCACCATGAAGCTGTGGAACAATATGCTGGCCCACATATCCCATCCTTCCTATAATTCTGGATTCTTTAAGAGTAGTATTGTCAACGGTAGGCAGCGGCTTTGCTGTGTCCTGGCATTGCAGAAGTCTATGGGCGGTGGTGACTACTCACCATTAAGAGGCCCGTCTGCTCGTCTGCCTATCGAGGCAATAAAAAAAAATGTATTAAGAAGCTACTCAGTAGGCCGGCATGATTGTGTCGAGTAGCAAGGGGTTGTTGTCTCCCACTACTTGATACTCTATCTGGATGGCACTGCGCTCATCATCATCTGCAGTGTGGTAATTTTACCGTTCCAGAAGAAAAAAAGTTTGGAATGAAGTGATTCATTTTATTTTTGTACTGCAGGTGGTTTATAAGTCTAAATCATCCCTTTTAATTTTAGCAATATAACTAAAGGTGTTCCCAATCCTAAAAATAAAGTTCACGAGTCCTTCTGCCTTCTTCCAGTTGATGGTGCATCTGTCCGATATTTTAGATTCTGGATTCGAATGTATAGGCTCTTATGAGAAGCAGGTGCAACACAACCAGCTTTGCAGGACGTTTATAATATATCGGTACACTGATACGGGATGTTAATATATTTTAACTCCGCATATTATAAAATAGCCGTTTGTAAATATATTTGTAATATAAAATAAATATTTTGTAATGTCACAGATATATTTTGTAATATAAAATATTTTTTTATATTTAGTTACTTATAAGATTATAAATTAATTGCATTTTAAAACGTTATTTGTAAAGTACGAGTATTTGGAGTAAAAGATGACTTCTATAAATGTTTACAATTAAGTGGAGCTATTAAAAAACTAAAAAATTGTAAGTAATTTTAACGATATATATATTTTTATTCAATAGTCATTAATCAGTACCTACTATTACCGAATGTATTATAAAAAATATTTATAATATATTCTGCCTCGGTGGCGCAGTTGTAATTGCGCATGCGTTACGATTGCTGTGCTGAGGTCTCGGGTTCGATCCCCGGGTCGGGTAAAGTGATATTGGGTTTTTCTACCTAGAAATACTCAATATTAACCCGGAGTCTGGAATGGTGCCCGGTATGGCGATAGGCTCGCCCCCTATCACATTATGGGACCGAAATTCGCCGAAAAGTGGGTGTACTGGTTACACCTCTGCCTACCCCTTCGGGGATTACAGGCGTGAGTGTATATGTATGTAAAAATATTTTTTACGGTATGAACTATACATATTATACCTATTATGATAATATAATTACTTATTGTTATACTTAAACTGTTTTTGCGAGTCATTAGATACTGTTTTGTTCTTAGAAGTTAACTGTTCGCTGAACGTTAGATTCACGTTTGAGATAAAGATATTTATTTCGAAGTTTCCTCAATTAACTATATAAACTTTAATCATTTCTGTATATAAGTATTTGAGAATATTTGACTAATAGTTTAAAATAGTTTTCTTATAAGATTTGAGAACGGGTCTTAATCGCGTAATAGTTAGTGGTATACATACCCATTTATTTCCAAATATTGCATTTAAAAATCTATACTATAATACAGCTAAAAAGGCACTTTGTCTGTACATTTAATATATTAGCATTTTTTTTTTCTAATATTATTGATATAGAACCCGATACAATTGTTTTTGGAATTATTGTCTGTCTGTCACACAGGAGGCATCACGTCCATAGTAGCACTGTATTACGACAAAATAATCGACAATAAAATCATAGAGTGTATCTCGAGGTAACATTTAGTCTTTATTTCATTTAAATACGAGCATTCAATTAAAAGTTATACCTGTTTGAAAGATATCTGTATTATACAAAGAGTAGTTGTGACAGATGAAATGATTTTAAAAATATTGTTAGATAACTCCCACGCGAGCGGAGCCGTAGGGAACAGCTAGTAGTTAATGTTTTCTAGAGTAGCAACCCTATTCCGCACTATATAGTAGCAATCAGCAATCTATATGTACTACGTACTAGATGCGGCGATCAGAACAAACGTTATGTTCCACCGAGTTGAGGTGTATACTCCACACCGACGGTAGTATGCGCAAAGTCCCGTTCGAGAGACAGTCACGGGAGTTTTACTTGCAAATAGTTCTTAGTAAAATGATAGATGGCATTAGTGGGCGGAAAAGGCTATCGGAACATCTTTTTTCTTCGTCAGTTCGTGTCTATAGAATATAAGTCAGTGGTAGCAATATATTGAATAAACTCGTTTGAATGAGAGCCTTGTAGACAACGGGCATTTTACGGACCATCGCAAGATAAAGGGACGAGTAAAGATTGCCGGTTCTGGCGGTACGCTCATCCTGCTGTCGTTTATTTTCATAACAAACAACAATCATCGGTATAATAGACTACTCAGTACATGCCTCCTCCTCGGTCACCGTGTACTAGAAAGAGAAGTAATAATCGATCGCGTTGCTAGACAATTATGAGAACTTTAACGCGGTTTTACACGTTTCAAAGACTTTTATTATCTCGTAATTTAAATATTTTGAGTATAAATAAATTATAGCGATATTAAACACGAAGCTCGATAAATTGGATATTGAATTTATTGTACACTATAAATTTATACAGGCGTTTATGTAGTTCTTACTGGCGAACTATTTCTATTAGTTTACATGTTGCTTGTATTTAAATCCATCAATGTCCTTATAATAAGCAACTTAAATAATAGTCAGTTAAATTTACTCACGCCTGTAAACCCCGATTGGGTTAGGCAGATGTGTAACCAGTACACCCACTTTTCGCCAAATTTATTGCGGTCCCACAATGTGATAGGGGACGAGCCTATCGCCATACCGGGCATAATTCCAGACTCTGGGCTGATACTGAGTATTTCTTAATAGAAAAACCCAATCGCACTTTACCCGAACCGGGGATCGAACCCGAGACTTCAGCACACCTGTAATACATGCGCAATTACAACTGTATCTCCATTTTGTATAAAGACTATGTAATAATATCATCTTGTTCTTGATCATAGGCCTCTCCTAAAGATTTCCAGACGATCCTGTTAGAAGCGGCCTGTTATACATTATATATATGTATTACAATACTTTCGGTTATGATAAGATCTATGATTAATATACAAGCGATAGCCATTAACTATAACACTGTGTATAGATGGTAACAAGTTACTTTCTTTTTAAATCGTTATTGCATATTGTGACCACGCCTTTACGTGGGAGCGTGGCGGTGCGGCATCGGCATCGGACAGAAAGTGGCCCACAGGCGTACACTCACTAAGGAAATTATTAGTAGGACAACTCTATTCACTGTGTGTATAATATCAACGTGTATAATAAAATCGACTGCAGTGCTCGCAGCGGATAAAAACTAAAAGTACAACGTCAATTCCATAATTGGTTTTCAGAGTTGTCCCACTAGGCTTAAAATAATTTTATATAGTTGCAATTAAGACCAATTCAATTCATACGCAGATAGATAATACCATAATTTATTATACAGACAATTACGACAAAAACACTATACAGTTTTAGCTGGTAAAAAGACTTTAAATTAACAATTAAAAAACATTTTAATTGTTAATTTTACGGATTATAGGGCGGTTTATTTTACTTTTTAACCCAACGTTTCGAAGGCTGTACAGCCTTTAGCCTTGAGCGATATCCGTAAAAAAATATTTCAATGTGTGTTTTTCGCGTAAACATAAGCAACGATTTTAATAACCAGAGAATATAGATAATTTTTGATGTGATTAGGAGATACTATAAACTAGGTTCAATTACTAAAACTGAGAAATCATGTGTGGGTTATTTTTTTTAGTTTGATGAGCCACGTAAGTTGTCAATTGAGTCCAATATGAAGGTAATTTCGACGCCTATCTCATCATAAAATAGAATTCATCTCGAAAAGTCGTGTTAGCACAAATTTAGAACCTGTAAGCATTATTAGGCACACTTTACTATACCACACGCTTATACACTCACGCCTGTAATCCCCGAAGGGGTAGGCAAAGATGTAACCAGTGCACCCACTTTTCGCCGAATTTCGGTCCCATAATATGATAGCGAGCCTATCGCCGTGAGAATGTGTAGTAGTAGTATTACTACTACACATTCTATACTATACCCTTTTATACTAACGCTAAAGTTTTGTCCCGCAGCGGTGATTAGCAAGACTCTACACTGATTGTGAATACTGACCGCGAAAGCTGTTCGTTTATCGATTGACTGCTTTTTCATAACACTTGATTGATGCCTCCACTAGAACCATCAGCGATACTGTCGCAGAGAAAGCCATCGAAAGTGATTTTATAATTTAATTACTGTGTGTGTATTACTGCGTTGTATGTTACATAAGAACTAGTTCCTAAGGGTGTTTTAGTGTTATAAAGTTTTGTTTCCGCTAGCGGGTTTAGCTCGACGTTATTTTTCATGTACATATTCTATTGAATAATAATAAGTAGATAATCCCCGTCAAAGACTCTTTCTGTGATAAATATTTTTGAAGTGTTAGAATCTTTTGTGGGCGACTTTGGGTAGGTAAAATCTTAAGAGTTCCCACACTATAAGATACGAGTCTTGTATTGTGGATATCAGGGACCATGAGAGACTTTCGGTCTCACAAAACCCAGACCTCGAACACAAATATCTGTCAGTCACACAAACATTTGTCCCGGTGTGGGAATCGAACCCACGGTCTCTCGTTTCACAGCCGGCTACTCGCCAACAGCGCCACGGAGGCTGTCATATATGTATATGTCAATAGCAGTATTACTGTAGCTGTAAGTATTTTATTTTATGTATATGAGTGTTGCTCTGATTGTTGACAGAAGTGAAAACCATTCTAATGATTATGATTTTCACTAATAATATTTTTTTTATTTTTGATATTCGATACAATGAATATTAACAAAAACCACTGTTATATCATAGTTGTACGTTTCCACTTCTGTCGGCAGTTCCCGATGAGTGCCAATACATTTTTATACACAGTTTATGTATAACTTATTAGTTAAACCTTTGTCGAAATCCATACGATTTTACCTGATGCACGACTAATGATAAACAGATAGTAGACTTTGCTATTTTATTATATAATACGTGCTATACACGCAGGTCACGCCCGAGTGCGTGATCAAATCCGCATGCCACTAAGAACACCCTTAATTTTTATATTTTACAGATAAGAACTCGAAGTAAAGTCCTCTCAACATTTGGACAGGCAGAACTGAAGTTTTTTTTAATGCTTCGATAGGCAGACGAGCATACGGGCCACCTGATGGTGAGTAGTCACCGCCGCTTATAGACTTCTGCAATGCCAGGGCACAGCAAAGCCGCTGCCTATCGTAGTCCGTAGGCCGTACTGTGCTGAAGTCTGGGATGAATCAGTTTGGTGTGCTTTAATTTCGTTTAGCCAGTCGACATGTGATGTTTATTATAATGATATGGCAATATTAGGCGATGAATTGAGAATAATAACAGGTCTTTATTTCGAACGGTTTGTAGGAAGTGATTCAGCAATTTTGCCTGGATGTGCTAATTGATAGAATATCTTCATCTGTCTGGATAGTGAGTATACTTGCTATAAAGCTATCATAGTAATTTATTTTTGAAGATCTGTACAATATATAAAATACAATAATAGTATAAATACTATAAACTGGCATGTAGTCGACAATAATCTGACCATTCATAATTTAACTGAAATTTAAAAATATTGTTCTTTGCGTCTTTGTCGTAGGCTATTTTGCAGTGACTTCATAAAGTCATGGTTGTCGTTGCGTGGCAAAATGTCGGGTCATTTTGTGGACTTGGTCACGTGTTTTGGATAATAAAACATTTGGTGTGAAGGGTCGTGTAAGTCAATTGTTCTTCAAACGTCTTGCATCGCACGCCTTTCAAGTTCCCACGTGGTGTTATTCTAGCGTGTTGAAACTAACTGTTTTTTTGTTATAGTAAAATTGTTTCTTATGTTTATCTCAATGGGTGGCTTCGATTTCGCAGTCTTAATATACCTAGAAGTCTTTTGTCCAGTAGGTTGCTGGTGGCAGGATATAACCGCCTGGATAGCGACCACCGTACACAGGGTGTAAAACCCGCCATAGTGGCACACGCAAGTGTATCGTGTTCCGGGGTCAGCCAGTGTACATCCGGTTTTTGTCATGGTCTAGAGTGGGGGTACGATGTTTGGCCGTGTTGCGGCCTTCTGAGTACTCTGACACTAGACCGTCAACCGCTTCTTCACCTCCTTGACCCATGGCATAGTGTGGAGAAGCTACACAGCAGGCCGGCATGATTGTGTTGAGTAGCGAGGGATAGATTGTTTCTCGCTGCTTGATACTCTAACTTTCTTTGCGGTGAAAATGAGGTGTATGAATACCTTCCCAACTCTGCGGGGAAACAATTATGAAGTAAATTCAAAAACATTAAGCTCAGTTCATTTCCGCACCCATCGTGTAACATTAAAAGGAAATGGTATGTTGTTAAAATAGAATAATTATGTAAAGAAGAGTGACGTTTGTCAAATACTGAGATAGAAGACCTTTACAGGTAGGTATATTACTGCATATCTGCCTATCTTTTAAGATACATGATAAGTGTGATAGTACGAAAATAAAAAAGTTGTGACGCCCGACTCTTGTTGAGTTCGATAATTTACACTGTAATTCAGTTTTGTTACGTTTACATAATATTGAAAGTGAACAAGTAGATATGTTTTTAATTATGTGCCAGCGCTTTTTGGCGCTATCGTTTATTTTCTGACAAGTGTCAAAAGGTGTGTAAGTGATTTTTAATTAATTTTACACATTCTCTTTCCATAAAGTTTTTCATAAAATTGTAAAGCATTTTTTTTTGTGCATTTAAGTTGACACAACTATCATTACTATTTTTTCCGTGTATACATGAAGGTTGAAATCGTAACTTTTACACGTTTACTGATGTGTCTAGTATTTTTTCAGAATTATCTACATTGAATATTTTGTAGAGAAAATGAATAATGGTTTCTTTTGTTTACGCGAATATTATACATTCAAATGAAACCAGTCAGCCCCGTGACCATGAAGGCTGTAAAGCTTTCGAAACGTCCGGATAAAAAAGTTTAATAAACCGCAATAGAATCCGTAAATTTGTTTTCATTTCAAGAAAATAATAATCAAAATCTGTCCACCTTTGGCTAAATTTGTCGTAATACACACAATTTTTTTTAAGTTGGTTAGCTTGTTATAATACTAAAGTAAGCTTTTGTAAAGTTTATAAAACAAACTAATATTTAAAGTTCTAGAAGTTTAATTATAATTTCTTTACCTTGGAATAACGAAAAATGAGATTTTGTTTGGTATTTAATAGCAGAGTGCTATGTAATAATGCCATTACTCATTACAAAGTGTCTAATTTAGAAATATTGTAAAAATCCGCCGTTAAGGTTTTGTCGGCTCTGGGCTGAGGTATGATTGAGGGGGTGAGATGCGACGGGTGGCGGCGGCGTGCGCGGGGGCTCCCCCCCCAACGAGTAGCGATAGGCGCTCATATAAAGGATGTTCATTATTTGAAACAGTGAAATGAGCAAATGTCAAATAAATCAGATTAAATAGAACGTAAAATACCATAAATTTTTATTTTTTAAAAACCCTCAACTATTATGTTATTTTATTAAAATTAAAACCTATATGACAGCCTCAGCCTCAAACGGGAGGCAGTGGGCTCGATTCTCGGAACAAAGTTACCGAATGTTATCGTTACAGACTAATGTTTGTTTCGGGTCTGGATGTTGTGGGACCATATTCCCTCGTAGTTCTCGATACCCACGATATAGGTTTGACGTAGTGTGGGGTCAGAAATATGTGTGTGACTTTTTGATGTATTATTTATATGTACCTATATTATTACAAATTATAATGATAACAATGTCAATTATTACTCATTTTTAACGTTCAGTAAAATAAGTTGCAATATGAATGAAAGTAATCACGTCTTTTATGTACTACTCGCTGCTGCTCGAGGCTTCGCCCGCGTGGAGGTCATTTTCGGGAGAAAAAGTATACAATAAATACCAAGTTTATAAAAACCCCTTCGCATATAATGTATTGTTTTAGGACAAATTTCATTACCATTAAAAAGGCAGAGGCAGGTTAAGGTGAGCTAACCGAAAAAGATAGATATATGCTATCGCGGACTTGTTTTATAACTTTTTAAGAGGAACAAATCCGTCATACATGATTGTTGCGTAACTTTAACAGTATACGCAGCGCACGCAAAACAAGCTCTCAAAAGGAATATATTTTCCCGTTTTTGCAACATTTTTCATTGCTGCTCGGCTCCTATTAGTCACAGCGTGATGTTATATAGCCTATAGCGTTCCCAGATAAATGGGTTATCCAAAACTAAAATAATTTTTCAATTAGAAACAGCACTTCTTGAGATAAGCGCGTTCAAACAAACAAATAAACGTACACGTATTTTTTAAAATGTAGCCTCTAAAATTGTGAATTAGTAGTGGTTGAAAGTTTTCTGTCTGTTACATTTTCACGACTGAACTGAAAACACTGAACCGATTTTTATGAAAATATTTTTTTTATCCTGTGCGTTTGGAGTGGAACACCTGTAAGAACGGGGACGTGAGGAAACAGGGATTTCTTGCACGAGAACACGATCACCTAGGTTTTCTTGCTATAGATCTCAAGCCGATTCCTAATAAAAATAAACATGAGATCTAGGGTCTGATTGAGCTGAATGATAAGATCCTCGCGTTTTCTCACGGTATCCGCTCGGCAAAGGTTACTAAACATATTCATATAGATGGAATATCTTAAGCTAGCTAAGCTAAGCTAGACTAGGGATTACACCCATCTCTGCCAAATCCGTCCAGTTTCCTTTTCATTTTACCCTCCCATTCTTTACCCTTCTCCCGATCATCATCTCCCGTCACTTCTCTTGATCTTCGGTAAAGGAATTGTATCCTTTCGATATTCGATTTCGGGATCCAACTTGGACTTCTTATTTCACAACCGACTAAACGTCCACTGCACAATGCAGACCGTCAAGTATGAATTGTCATAAATCCGTTGAATTTTGAGTTCTATTATCAAAATAATAGAACTCAATATATTGTTAATTGAATTAATAATGTTAATATAATATTTCGTTGTGGAATAAAAACTTTTTCGTTGGTATGAATGAATATTATTAGAAACAAATATTCTGTCAAAACAAAAAGTAATATCAAATGTCATAGTAATAGAAAATCGATATTAGAATTTACAAAAAAAATATCTGTTTGTCTATTTACTATTTTGTCAGGATGGCTCCGATGATGATGGAATCTGATATTTTTTTTTATCCTGGCAAAGTGACGACACTGCACCTGATGGTAAGCGCAGTGTCGTCCAGTTAAAGTACCAACTAGCGAGAGACAATCTATGCCTCGCTACTTAACACAATCATGTCGGCCTGATGTTCAGTTTTTCATACTACGCCATGGGGCAAGGAGGTGAAGAAGCGGTTGAGGGTCTAGTGTCAGAGTACTCAGAACAACACGGCCAAACATCATACCCCAACTCTAGACCCCGACAAAAACCAGAGGTACACTGGCTGACCCCGGAAGGCGACACACTTGCGTGTGCCACTATAGCGGGTTTTATACTCTGTGTACGGTGGTCGCTATCCTGCCGGATATGAAGATCCTACCAGCAGGTATCGAGATAAGTGAAACTGAATAGGGTAATTTTTATACGAAAAAGTAACAGCGATATCATAGGATAAAAATTGGCTATGGAAATTATAATAGTAACTCATTGCCGTAAACAAGTGAGAAAATGTATAGATAATATTTAATAGGGGTGGAACCGGGTAAAAAGTATATATCTTCAGTTGATACATTTTCCGAAATCATAAATTTTGCAAGATCTATTCTTCTGACAATTAATATTGTCATCCATATCTGACGTCATGCACGAAATGACAAGAATAGTTATATATTATTTCTCTTTTATCGACACGAACACAATAACGTATAATCGATCGTCCGCCGAAAACAAACGAGTACTTTAAAACGTATTGTGTGTCAAACTGCTAAATTAATAAAATTATTATAATAATGAACTTTGTAGTCGCCCGCCTTAGGTTGACTTTGAATTGTTATTATCGTATTTTAGTCTTGCGCAATCAGTATAAAATAAATATAGCAGAACTTATGATATATAATTGAAAGAAATTCAAAGTGCTGTATCCAAAGCAGTTATTTACGATTATAGTCTTCGAGCTCTAGGGATCTGGTAATCAGTCGCAATCGTAGTGGGAAATAGTATGAGCCCGCTGATGACCGTTTTCATTTCCAACCAAATATTAATCAAATTTGGACATAAGTTAGTCATTTCTTGACAGCCTCCTGGCGCAGCGGGCGATTAGTAAGTTGTGAAAGGAGAGGCCGTGGGCCTGATTCCCGCATCGAGTTAAATGTTTGTGTGACAGACTGACATTTGTTTAGGATCTGGGTGTTGTGTGACCATTGTCCCTCGTAGTTCTTGATACCTAGGATACACGTTTGACGTGGTGTGGGGTCAGGACTATGTGTGTGTCGGTTGGATGTATTTATTTTATATTTCTACATCTATTTAGGACATAAACTGTTGGTTCCTCTCGTCTCGCGAACACCAACATTTTAATAATGGTATTAAATTAAATAATACTATTGTAAATTTTTATCGATTATTATCAAAAAGAGTTCAGCGGTTTAACCATGCAACCTTCCAAACTGGAAGACTCACTTTCGTAATTATAATATTAGTATATTTTTGTTATATCAAGTATCATACCATAATTTTATTCTCAAATAGTTTGTTCAAATCACTCAACCTGTATTCACGACTTTTGATAAGAATTGACAGTCATTATGATAAATAAAATATATATCGTTTGAAATTATTATGATAAGTTAAATATATTTGATTATATTCAATATATTGACATGAGTTAGTGTTATTTGTGAACACTTTATGTTATATTCATCATGTTTTCACAGAAAATATTTTTGACAGCGCGAGCGAAAAATCGCGTATACGTCTGCTCTCAACACGGCCCAATTGCCGTCTGACAAGTCTCGCACATGCGCATCATGTTTAAAATACATTTCAACATAGAGACAACTGCCATTTTATGTTTCGTAATTTTAAAACATTTATTTCTTTGTATTTATAAATGAAATGTGATAAAATATTCACACACTCGTTTAATGCAGTTCATTGAAAATTTTATAGAAAAATTTCGTTTCAATATTTTTCTTTATAACCGTATACAACGGATTAATTTGGGGTCGTGTGGATTGAAATTTTAAAATTTCGATGCATCTTTGCGAATATTTTCTATCGAGCCAACTTTAATGAATCGTGTATCGAGAAGCACAATCGTTTTGTAAATATGTTCATCTTTCATGACAAATTTTTATATTGTTAATATTTTTAGTTTTTAACATCGAATAATTAGTTTAAAAATGTAGTCTGAACTGAACTGTCTGAGCACTGGCGGCTTAGCATAGGTTGGCACCCGGGGCGGTTTGCTATTGAGCACCCTCAAAATAAAACAATAAATTGTCGGAGGATAAATTGTTGTCGGAGGTCTATATCCCTAGCGGCGTATTCAAAATACTATGAGGCGAGGAGTACAAATGATTCCTTAATTAACACTATTATTATCTAGTTCGACGTAACTTGTAACTAGTAACTTCGACGAGTGGTCGCTCGGGCGGCTATCTTGGATGAAAGTTGCAAAAATCTAGGTCTTTCAATATAACACCTCAACGGTAGATTGTTCAAGGTTCAAAACGTTCAATACCAAATTGAAGAAAATAAAATTTTACACATATGTTGTTACAATTTTTTTGTAAGTCTCACATGTATCGAGTTATAGCAGCGTAAAGATGGAAATTAGTAGTGTCCGACCGAAACAGGATTTTCTACCGAAAACGAATCTTCGGTACTTCTTACAGTTTCGGCCCAAACCGAAACCGAAACTTTTCAGACATGTTAAAATGTCATGTTGTTTAGTGAAAATTGGCTTATTTCATACACTTATACATTATACAGACAGTGAACACATGTTAAGTTAAATAAAAAAAAACAATAATTATATATTTGTTTGATATTGCCATTATTTTTACCCGACGAAGCAAGAGGGAGGGTTATGTTTTTGACCGGTATGTGAGTATGTATGTATGTATGTATATGTTCATCTGTTCCCTCAAAACTTCTAAACTACTTCTCATAATTTGACAAATGAGATGTCGTTGGAAGCGTCTTGTAAGTCCGCTGGTTATAGGCTATGTGACGTCATATTAAATTGAAAATAGCGCCCTCTGGGGCAAGAAGCCGTGAACAAAAAATTTCGCCTCTCCCCATCATGTGAGGTATCATTGAACATGGGTTTTAAAATGAAGGTTGGGTTTGATACATCATTCTTCTTCTTCAAGACTGAAGAGGCACATGAAGAAGAAGAATTGGCCGTCAGCTTCTTATACTCCTCCCTGTCACTGGCCAGGCGAAACAGTTGTTCAACGGAGGTGATACGGTCCACTCCCGGATATTTCGCAGCCACGATTTTTTCTTCGCCCAGCGGGTCTCTTCTTTTCCACCTCGCCCATCATTATAAGTTGCAGCAGCCTGTATCTTTCGTGCCTGAGCACGTGGCCGAAGTATTCTATTTTACGCTGTTTGATGGTTTGCATCAGCTTCCTGGGCATATGGAAACGCTGGAGCACTGTTTCGTTCCTGACCTTTTGCGTCCAACTGATACGTAACATGCGACGGTAACACCATATTTCCAGTGCTTTTAAGCGTCTCGTGGGGTCCTCTTTTTTTGGTACATCATATTTTGTCAAACGTACCGTTTGCGAGATATATCCCGTCAAATTCATAAAAACTAATTTTTTACCCGACTACGGCTACGCAAAGTGTTTGTTGATCGGTATGTACGTATGTAATTATGTATGTATGTATGTATGCATTTATGTTCATTTGTTCCCTCATAACTTCTAAACTACTAATAATAATTTGATAAAAAAAACCTTAAACAGATAAAAAATGTGATGTGGCTCTGCAAAACCCCAAAATACTTTAAATAAAAAATAAGTTCAAAACTAAAACCAGACTACTGAAAAAACACGCTCTATAAAGTATGAAACAAGATATAATAAATATTTCATTGTATCTCATACACACAATTAAATATTGTAGAGAGTGTTTTTTCAGTAGTCGGGTTTTAATTTTTTTATTTTTACTTTAGACTTCATTTCTCATATGTTTGTGGTATCAGTGATATTCTAAAATGTTTTACAGACTTTATGGTATATTTATGAACCGCGTAGGGATCAGTGAAATTGAGTCGTCGGAACGATTCGCCTTCTACTAAAGTATACGGTATGTCCACAATTATGAGGTCAATTATTGCTTTGTCAATACAATCACGCCAGACCGGCCCGCGATCTGATAGCTGACGATGGCGGGTGACAAACGATACACGAACTCTCCCCATTGATATTCCTTGATCAAAGACGCTCCCCAAGGCAACCGAGTGATGGGCGATAATTCACTAATGCAGTTTCGGTTCGGCCGAAGGTTCGGCAGGTGTTCTGCCGAAACCGAAACTGGTACCGAAACTCGTTTTTTTTTGCTGAAACTTGCCGAAACCGAAACCGAACCTTCGGTCGGTCACTAGAAATTAGCTTACAAAATCGATTTTTTAAATTTTTCTGGCTTTAAAAAAAATTTACAAAATCTGGCAACAACAGTCAATAAATAAGTCAAAGCAAATCTAGGATTTGACGGGCCTAGGATCCGGCCGGGACTCTTCTTCAATTTGGTTCATGAATTCATTTAGATGAGAAACATTGAGATTCTTAAAAAAGGTACGAAAAGATTGCGTCACACAGTGCATTGAAAATCGGCTTTCGAAGACAAAGGAATCCGATGTTTAAATTGTAATGTTTTATGATTGGAACGGCTTCTATATATTACTACTATGTTCGAATAAGTCACATGAAATAACTTGGCTTGAAAATTAAAGAATTATAATTTTCTTACAAAAGAAATGTATGGAGCAAGTATATAAAATTAAGATATTTCGAGAGCCGTTACCCGTAATATCCTTGCAGGCGGTTTTAGTAATGATTATTTGGTATACTCAGAATTACGGGAATCACTGCGTTAGTTTCTTTAAAAAATCATCGAAAATTATGTTAACAATAAGTGTTGCTCACGGCTTCACCCACATGAAAAGCCGCTTCCGGTACAAAAGAATAAATCACTGTATCGCTCCATTGCACCATCTGTACGATGCCATTTATTTGAAAAATTTGATGGAACAGTCAAACTATTTCCCACGGAAGCAAATACCCGGGATAAAAGTAGCCTATATGTAACTCCAGGTCATGGTCTATACTTGTACCTAATTTTATCTAAATCTGTTCAGACGTTTCTGAGTTTACCCTTATATATGTGTTAGTTCTTGTTTACGTTCCGAAATAAAAAATCTTTTCTTTCTTACTTCTAATAAACATTCAAACGAAAAAAATATATGAAGCGGATATACACAGTCAGGTCATAAGTATTGTCACACAGTAAAAACTTTTATTTTAGAATGCTGGCCACAAAAAAGTTTATTGAATTCGAATTTCAAATTGTTCATGAAAATAAAAATGTATACTTTTTAGAATTTTACTCATTTTTAAATATGGAGTGGACGCTTAAAGAAGACTGTGTTGCAGTAATTGCGTTGCATCGTTGCGGTTACGCGCCAATTCAAATTTTTGACATACTGAAAAATTTGAATATAACCAAAAGATTCGTTTATCGTACCATCAAACGATACAATGAAGACTCTAGTGTAGATGACAGGTCAAGAAGTGGTCGCCCTCGGTCTGTTAGGACTCCAGCAGTGATAAAAGCTGTGAAGGTGCGAATTCAAAGAAATCCCAAACGTAAGCAGAAACTGTTGGCCCTTCAGATGGGGTTAAGCAGAACCACGGTGAAAAGGGTGTTAAATGAAGACTTAGGGCTTCGGGCATATCGAAGAAAAACAGGACATCGTTTGAATGCTCGTCTAATGGACCTGAGACTGAAGAGATGCCGCGCTTTGTTGAAGCGGTACGCGGGAAAAAATATCGGGAAATTCTTTTTTCAGATGAAAAATTTTTTACCGTAGAAGAGAGCTACAACAAACAAAATGATAAGGTGTACGCACACAGTAGTGAAGAAGCGAGCAACCGTATTCCGCGTGTCCAACGAGGTCATTTTCCATCCTCGCTCATGGTATGGTTGGGAGTTTCTTATTGGGGCTTAACAGAGGTACATTTTTGTGAGAAAGGTGTAAAAACGAATGCAGTTGTGTATCAAAATACAGTCCTGACGAACCTTGTGGAACCTGTTTCTCATACCATGTTCAATAACAGGCACTGGGTATTCCAACAAGATTCGGCGCCAGCTCATAGAGCGAAGAGCACACAAGACTGGCTGGCGGCGCGTGAAATCGACTTCATCCGGCACGAAGACTGGCCCTCCTCCAGTCCAGATTTGAATCCGTTAGATTACAAGATATGGCAACACTTGGAGGAAAAGGCGTGCTCAAAGCCTCATCCCAATTTGGAGTCACTCAAGACATCCTTGATTAAGGCAGCCGCCGATATTGACATGGACCTCGTTCGTGCTGCGATAGACAACTGGCCGCGCAGATTGAAGGCCTGTATTCAAAATCACGGAGGTCATTTTGAATAAACTTTAGTGTCATAAGAATCTATGTTTTGTTAAGTTCATTTTGGTATATAAATGGTTACATAATGAATAAACTTGTTTCAATTATTTTATATTAAACATGTGACAGAATTTATGACCTGACTAGGTATATATAAAATTAAGATATCTCGGGAACCACACGGTTTTCCGTAACATTCTCGCATACAGTTATAGTACTTATTCATGATTTTTCGTATACTTAAAATAACGGAAAATGCTACGGAAGTAGTTTTAAAAAAATCATCACAATTAAAACATCGGATTCCTAAGTCTTCAAAGGCCGATTTTCGAACCACTGCGCGTCATCGACGTTCATCGCAGGCCCATATCTTCGTTTCTGTGCCGACATATTATGATATATTTCTTTCACAGCAACCAAGTCCATCACATGTTGTATGCGCTCTATTATTTGTCGCCCCCATTCATTACCACTTTCACCGTCCATTGGACCGCTTCTTGAAAAGAAATTCTAGCAGCTTCCAAGTGGAGCCTCAGTCGTAAAACTTCCAAAATCATTTCCAGTGCAGAAAAATCATCATAATTTTGTCAGAATTGGAACTGTACCACGAAGTTCGCGTGAGCAGAACTTAAGGCTGAACAACACCAAATGATATGAGAATGTCATTCATTGTCTTGTAACTATGATCTAGGTCTCCGTGAAATCTATTAAGACGTTCTAAAATAGCTCTCTGCAGCTCTTCTGGCAATCTTAGTCCAGCATGTTGAGATGCGCCAACGGCTACTGAGCTGTTCGAGTGAGTTATCACCACGATGGCACCCCCTGGTGCTTGGTACCCGGGGCGGACCGCCCCCACCGCCCCCCCCCTTACGCCGCCACTGTGAAACTCACAGACTCTTACACACATTCACTCACGGCTGTAATCCCTAAAGGGGTAAGCAGTATGCTGGTGGTAGGATATTCATATCCGCCCGGATAGCGACCACCGTACACAGGGTGAAAAACCCGCCATAGTGGCACACGCAAGTGTGTCAAGTGTGCGGGATCAGCCAGTGTACATCCGGTTTTTTGGGGGTCTAGAGTTGGGGTACAATGTTGGCCATTTTGCGGCCTTCTGAGTACTCTGATAATAGACCCTCGACCGCTTCTTCACCTTCTTGCCCATGGTGTAGTGTGAAGGAGCAGGCCGGCATTATTGTGTTGAGTAGCGGGGGATAGATCGTCTCTTGCTACTCGATACTCTAATTGGACCGTACTGCGCTTACCATCAGGTGAAGTGCGGGCACTTTGCCGTGCTAGGATACAAAAAAAAAAGCAGAGGTGTAACTAGGACAGCCACTTTTCGGCGAATTTATTACGGTCCCATAATGTGATAGGGGGCAAGACTCTCGCCATACCGGGCTCAGTTCCAGACTCCGGGCTGATACTGAGTAAATCTAAATAGAAAAATCCAATATCACCTTACCCGGCCCGGGGATTGAACCCGAGATTGTACTGGGGGTACAGCGGTAGCAACGATGTGCAATTACAATTGCACCACCGAGTCAGTCCACTCTATTATTTTATTATATGTATTAGATTTCTCATCTTGCTTCTATTATGATTGGATTTAACGCTGACAATATTATACATAAAACGTACGTATAATGAAGCAAGTGAGTGACCAGGACATAGGCTCTGCTCACACCGCGCAGTCGGATCGAGACGGAGGCGCCGGACCGGAACGACACTTGAGACGGTCGCCGATCGCGTCGTCAAGTTACCCACCACCGATCACGACCTCCCATCCAATCTTAACGTTGAAATCTCACCACTATTCCCTCACAATAAAGGTTTCACAGATTATTGTGATCGGTGACCATTAATGTAAAACTGTGTTGGCGTCTGGCCAGAACCATTTCGCCTAGATAATCTAAATTACTGGTCAATAGCTGACAATGAAATAGTTCTAGCGTTGAATTTATTTGCTCTGTTATCTGTTTTCTTTGTTTTATACGACGAGTGTGGTCTATTGGATAAGTTTGCATTGTTTGGATTTACGAAGTTTTGTCAATCGATACTTTGGTACAAAAATTGTGATTTTTATTTTTTACTAGCTTTTGCCCGCGGCTACGCCCGCGTGGTGGTCATTTTTGGTGTAAAATTCATGGAGACCTCTTAAGATATTACATCTTCCTGTATTATCCCGTAGGAACCGTGCATTTTCTGGTATAAAAAGTAGCCCCTCAACTAACACTATGCAAAAAATCATGTGGATCCCTTGCTCTGTGTAAAACAAAACTATCCCACGGGAACCGTACATTTTTCCAGAATTAACGTAGGCTATATGCTATTCCACACAATAATCTATCTCTGTGCCAAATTTCAACCAGATCCGTCCAGCCGTTGTACCGTGATTGAGTAACAAACATCCATCCATCCAAACATTCGCATTTATAATATTAGTAGGATTTATTGTACAACGTTTCGTCTTTTGATTTATCGATCAGCCGCTCGTTGACATTATCTCTTCTTCAACTAGTTTATGATTGGAACACTATGTATTGTATATATACACAGTCAGGTCATAAGTATTGTCACACCGTAAAAACTTTTATTTTAGAATGCTGGCCACAAAAAAGTTTATTGAATTCGAATTTCAAATTGTTCATAAAAATAAAAATGTATACTTTTTAGAATTTTACTCATTTTTAAATATGGAGTGGACGCTTAAAGAAGACCGTGTTGCAGTAATTGCGTTGAATCGTTGCGGTTACGCGCCAATTCAAATTTTTGACATACTGAAAAATTTGAATATAACCAAAAGATTCGTTTATCGTACCATCAAACGATACAATGAAGACTCTAGTGTAGATGACAGGTCAAGAAGTGGTCGCCCTCGGTCTGTTAGGACTCCAGCAGTGATAAAAGCTGTGAAGGCGCGAATTCAAAGAAATCCCAAACTAACTGCAAAGCAGAAACTGTTGGCCCTTCAGATGGGGTTAAGCAGAACCACGGTGAAAAAGGTGTTAAATGAAGACTTAGGGCTTCGGGCATATCGAAGAAAAACAGGACATCGTTTGAATGCTCGTCTAATGGACCTGAGACTGAAGAGATGCCGCGCTTTGTTGAAGCGGTACGCGGGAAAAAAAAACGGGAAATTCTTTTTTCAGATAAAAAAAATTTTACCGTAGAAGAGAGCTACAACAAACAATATGATAAGGTGTACGCACACAGTAGTGAAGAAGCGAGCAACCGTATTCCGCGTGTCCAACGAGGTCATTTTCCATCCTCGCTCATGGTATGGTTGGGAGTTTCTTATTGGGGCTTAACAGAGGTACATTTTTGTGAGAAAGGTGTAAAAACGAATACAGTCCTAACGAACCTTGTGGAACCTGTTTCTCATACCATGTTCAATAACAGGCACTGGGTATTCCAACAAGATTCGGCGCCAGCTCATAGAGCGAAGAGCACACAAGACTGGCTGGCGGCGCGTGAAATCGACTTCATCCGGCACGAAGACTGGCCCTCCTCCAGTCCAGATTTCAATCCGTTAGATTACAAGATATGGCAACACTTGGAGGAAAAGGCGTGCTCAAAGCCTCATCCCAATTTGGAGTCACTCAAGACATCCTTGATTAAGGCAGCCGCCGATATTGACATGGACCTCGTTCGTGCTGCGATAGACAACTGGCCGCGCAGATTGAAGGCCTGTATTCAAAATCACGGAGGTCATTTTGAATAAACTTTAGTGTCATAAGAATCTATGTTTTGTTAAGTTCATTTTGGTATATAAATGGTTACATAATGAATAAACTTGTTTCAATTATTTTATATTAAACATGTGACAGAATTTATGACCTGACTAGGTATACTAGCGGACCCGGTAGACGTCGTCCTGCCCGGAAAAACAACGCCACATTAAATATGATATTTTAAAGACCACAATCTTTAGCATTTCTTTCACAAATCCCAGGAATTAAAATTTGGTCACATACCCAGCAGCACCACCTATCGGTTCCAATGGTGTTTTCAAATCATCCAGGAACCCATTGAAACACGCAAAATTTCATCCAAATCAGCCCAGTCGTTGTAGAGGAGTTACGTGACAACACGTACAGGAGAATTATATATATTAACATATTCGTTCCAATCTTAAACAGTATCTAAGTAAATTCATCGAGCTACTTTCTGTTTTGATAAAAAGACATCGGAAAAGATAATCCCAACTCCGGAACTACATTCATCTTACATCAGCTGTTATGTAAAGGTAACTATGTGTCGTATTATTGTTCGTGACTATGAAAGCGATACCAGGCGTGTAACCATATGACATTTGGAGCTATTATTCGTGAAAATCTCAAGAGAAAGGTCATATTGCTGGATCTCTTGGCCTCGGCATATGACGTTCGGTCACGAGTTAGAATTTTTATCAGCCTGTAGATGCATGTCGTGGATTTATATATTTTTTTAAATAACGCCAAACAGTCACATACATAGCCCCGATCCCACACTAAGACACGAGTCTTGTTTGTGGGTATCATGGACTACGAGAGACTTTCGGTCTCACAACACCCACCCCCGACACAAATATCTGTCTGTCACACAAACATTTGTCCCGGTGTGGGAATCGAAACCACGGCCACTCGTTTCACAGCCGGCTACTCGCCAACTGTGCCACGGAGGCTGGCTTGAAACTAATATAAAACAAAAAATGCCGTAGTTAATATCGCCAGGATAGGCACGTATGTCCTGCCCAAAAATTCAGCTCAAATTCATATTGCGGCGCAACCGCGTAATTACATGGCCAGTAAACAGTTTACGTAGACTAGAGTTGCCAACCGTCCTGTTTTCCCAGGATAAGACCTGGTTTAAGACTGTCCTGGATAGTTTTTGAGCAGGGTCCTGAGTTTTTTGGGTGGCGCAGTTGTAACTGCGACACGTAGGCTGTCATATATGACAAAATATTGCGATCGTTCAGTGCTTTTGGTACTGCGTGCTTACGTCATGTGCACGCATTTTAGAATTCTTACTTAACTTTTTTCCTCTTCCACGCAAATCATATAAATGTTCGATAGGGTGAAGCGAACAACAAAGATTTTTTCTTAAGCTTGGAGGTATAAGTAGAGTAGCTAATAAAAAATTTTTTACTCATCATTTTGAGGTGGGTTTTAATGGGTTTTTTTTGGTTACTTATAATCTTTGAAAACATTTACAAATATGAACAATTAAGAAATATGATCGTTTTAAACTCAACTTTCACTCTAATACCTATTATAGTTACTTTATTAACTGTTTTTTTGAAATTACAATAAATAAATTAATTACAATCTGTTTACATACATATACATATACACTCACGCCTATAATCCCCGAAGGGGTAGGCAGAGGTGTAACCAGTACACCCACTTTTCGTCGAATTTCGGTCCCATAATGTGATAGGGGGCGAGCCAATCGCCATAACGGGCACAGGTTCCAGACTCCGGGCTAATACTGAGAATTTCTAGATAGAAAAACCCAATATCACTTACCCGACCCGGGGCGACAACTGCGCCACTAAGGCAGTCTGTTTGTTTAGTCAAACATTTTTTTTAATGTTCATGACTTCTTAATGTCTTTAAAATTTATTTACAACCGAGTATTTTGTTTATTCTATCAATATTATGCATACTTGGCTACTCATCATCAATAAATTTTAAAATTTTCTGTAAAGTAGAGTTAAGGTTTTAACCATCTACAAATTTGTAATAGATTGTACACACATCTTACAATTTTTTTAATGCAAACGAATACAAACTCCGTCGATAAAATTTAAAACACTTTATAAGAGGCAAAGACTAATGAAAGCAGCGGGTATGTTAACAAGAACTGGTTCTTCTATGTTGTTAAAAGAAGCCAGTGTTTCAAAACAGTTGCCGATAAGAAATAATAAACCATTATGCATACATTGGACACGGCTTTCTGTGCGCCGAAGAAATACTTCCGCTTTCCGGTTCAACTGACTAGGGAGATTTTACAGCGCTGCTTTGACTTTCATTATATATTTGCATTGCGAAATACAAGTTCAGGCTTAGTAATAATAATTTGGAAAACGAACATTAAAACCACAGAACATTTTTTAATAAACGAATAAAGCAATGAATGCACTACTTGTATAGAATATGTACAAGTTTACATACATATACGTCCACACCCGAATCCACGAAGGGGTAGGCGGAGGTGTAACCAGTACACCCACTAATCCATATAATCTCATAATGTGATAGAAGGCGAGCCTAATGCAATACCGGGCACAATTCCTCCGACTTGACTCCGGGCTGATACTGAGTATTTTCTAAATATAAAAATCCAATATCACTTTACCCGACCCGGGGATCGAACCCGAGACCTCAGCACATCAGTCGTAACGCATGCGCAATTACAACTGGGACAGTCACGAGACTGTCCCAGTTGTCGCGCGCAGACGACTGCGTCACAAGTTTAGTTCACTATTAAACGAAGAATAATTTTGACCTACGTGTACGTGAAAGTTAGTATACGGGAGAAATTCTAGTGTTAAGTAGTTTAAAGGATGCATTTTGGGATATGAATAATTAAGATATACTCATAAGTCCTACAGCACTAAACTGTTGTCAAAGTGTGTCTAACACTCTAGTACCCACTTTGCTATAAAATTGCTTTGTACTAAACTTAAACCACTACCTGAATGTTAAGGATATATTAATAATACGAACTTGACATTTAATATAAACTACTTAATGAAAAATATAGACTTGTTTCAGGGCTGGGTGTTGTGGGACCGTAGTTCCTCGTAGTTGTTGATACCCTCGATACAGCTTTGACCTAGTGTGGGGTCAGAAATATGTGTGTGCAATGTAAACTACGATTTTTTTAGATAATTTCCTAATAAGCAACTTTACTTTTAACGGGCAATGGTAGCAAATTTTTTTCTTGTTCTCAACTTTATGAAAACTATTGAGTTGCGTGTACTGACATTACCATATCTATGAACGATGGTGACTTCTTATAATCAGACAGACCGTTTGCATTTGCCCACTTATAAGGAATCAAATGACATCTAAGGTCCAACAGCAAATATATTCTTTAAAGATTGTTGTTTAGGAAGGCAGTTCTTAAAAATATATTGAAACCCTGAAACTTGGACGTTATTGTGCTCTACTTGTTTTTTTTGTTTGGTTATTTAGCGGGTGGACAATGCTTTGTGAACGCGAGGCCTTTTCTGCAATTGTGTCGTTGCCTTCAGAAATCAATACACTTTCATCGAAGGTTAATTTATCAGCTGCTAGAAAATTCAGTTAAGGAAAAATAGTAGGTACATTCATTTGACCACATGGCGTATTATTGACAAATGTCTGCGTATTTGTTTCGGGTCTGGGTGTTGCGGGATAGTCTTTTCTTGTTGCTAACGATGTAGATTCGACTTATGTAGCTTTGGAACAGTTTGCCAGCAACCGTGTTTCCTCCTTCCTATGACGCTGGGTCCTGTAAGCGTAGTGTGAAGAAGATACACAGCAGGCCGGCATGATTGTGTTGAGTAGCGGGGTATAGATTGTCTCTCGCTACTTGATACTCTTATTGGATGGCACTGGCTTACCATCAGGTGCACTGGTCACTTTGCCGTGTAAGAATAAAAAAAACCCTAGAGGGGAGTCAGGGATATGTAAGTGACTATTGAATATATTATTGTTAATTTAACATCCCAATACCCATTATGTTAGCTTTTTAGCGGCACAGCGCGATTAAAGACTGTATTACTGATGACCTTGACGATTAGCATTGTCCCGTACAGCGTTTTTATACTTTTAATTGTTATTTTAACGTTTTGTTAAAAAATATGTTTTTTTTTTATATTATAGTCCGACAAACGAGCCAGTGGGTCACCTGATGTTAAATGATATCCACCGCACATGAACATCTACAATACCGAAAGTATTACATATGCGCTGTCGGCCTTAAAGGACAGGAATAGGGATTAGGGAAGGGAAGGGGGAATCTGGGCCTCCGGATATCTCACTTACCATACGAAGCGCGCCAGTAAACTGTCACTTTACGTTGGTTTTCTGTGAGACAGTGGTTCTACCCCGGTCGAGCCGGCCCAATCATGCTGTAGACAAATATGTCTACAGCATGGCTCTATCATTTTTGAAAATATGTCATAACAATTAGTTTAGTGAATTTTATTACTTTCCAGACATTTTGTATTAAGTATCGTTACCATAATTTTTTTTAAAATGTGTATGTGTAAGAACACATAGAAATCCTATTGAGATAGAATGTATCGTAACAAAGCTATATTTAACATATATTTTTATATATTAATAATAATATTTAAAGAGCTTTTTTAGAACGTAATTTTTGAATTTGCGAAACCAATGATCGTATTAGGTATTTCGTTTGTCATTGTCAAATACAAAACAACCTAACCATTGATTTAGAGTCATTATACAGCTATTACATATAACATTCGTAACGCAAAGAAAGTGATTATGTCAACTCTACATTATTTATCAGCGCTAATTTATGACCAGAGCTCTTCGATGTATAAAATATCGTGCAAAATGACAGCGTATAGAAAGTGTCTAGTGCACCTAATTTATTTATTTATACTCTTTATTGCACACAGATACACAATATAGGAACACTGCAAAAATTAATTAAAGTACAATTGGCGGCCTTATCGCTCTCGGCGATCTTTTCAAGACAACCATGGGATGGAATTATTAGAAAGGAAAAATAATAAGGGTAGGGTCAGTGTACATAAAGGTATTAAGGAAAAACGAAAATATAAAAAAAAAATATAATATATATATATCGTATATATTTATTTATATAGATATAAGAATAGATAAATAGAATAATGTTATCAATAAATATATATACACACAATTACATACACACACACACATCTATATATACATATATACACACATACATACAAACATATACTTATACATGGATACACATATATACACGCATATACATATACACATACATTTCATTAACTAAAATACATTAATACATACACAAACATACAGACATAGTTATAAATATGCTAACAAATCTATATTAAGCGAACAGAAATAATTTGAGTGGCTCTGATCACTGAAGTAGGTAATGGTCTTTCACAAGCCTCTTAAAGCGCGACAGGGTCTGTGCTCGTCTTATTTCAACGGGCAGTGCATTCCACAACCGAACAGCTTTAACAGTAAATGATTTGTCCATAAATGTAGTGGAATGCACTGGCATACTCAGTTTCAAATTCTCAGACGACCTCAAGGATCTCGTATGTGATTCATGTAGGAAAGCAAAGCGGTCTTTGAGATAAGGAGGAGTTAGAGGATTAAACAAGATATTGTATAGAAGAGAAAGGACATGACTATTCCGGCGAAGTCTTATGGGTAACCACTTGAGCTTAGCACGATACAGTGAAACATGATCATATTTGCGAAGACCAAATATGAATCTAATGCAGAAATTTTGAAGTCTCTCAAGCTTGTTTAGTTGGTCTTCAGTGAGATCAAGATAGCTGACATCTGCATAATCAAGGATGGGGAGAAGAAGCGTTTGTGCAAGCGAGATTTTGGTAGTTATCGGTAGAAAGTTACGCAATCTTCGCAAGGACCCGGCCGAGGCAAACAGCTTCCGACTTAACTCACGAAGCTGTGGACCCCAGGTGAAAGATCTGTCAAGGTAAAGTCCTAGATTTTTAACTGTGTCGCTGTAGGGAATGGTGACACCATCACAAGATACACAAGGAAGTTCTTTCCAATTTAATTTCGGTATAATCCTGGGGCTGCCGACAACAATGACTTGGGTTTTGGATGGATTGATCTTTAGTCCATAGGCTTTACTCCAATCGCATATTTGATTTATGTCTCTGTTAATGGTGGTAATAGCATCTTTTAATTCTCCTAAAGGTGCCTGAGCATATATCTGGAGATCATCTGCATAGAGGTGGTAGGAGGAGCGAAGATGATTTGTGACAGAATTTATAAAAATTGCGAAGAGTAGAGGAGATAGCACGCCGCCCTGTGGAACGCCAGCAGACATGGTGCACCAAGAGGAAAAACTTTCCTCGATGCAGATGCGTTGCCGACGTCCGTACAGGTAACTACGAAACCAGTCAACTGCCGTTGGAGATATGTTAAGAGAACGTAAAATGCCAAGTAGGACATCAAAATCGACGGTGTTAAAAGCATTACTAAAATCAAGTAAAGCTAAAGCCGTTAGCTTACCTTCCTCCATGCCTGATCTAATGCCATCCGTAATATGGATCAGCGTAGTAGTAGTGCTGTGTCCTGGACGAAACCCTGACTGGAAAGGATTTAAAAGGTGATTTTCAGACAGGAATCCACTAAGTTGGGAATGAATTAGACGCTCTAGGACTTTCGAAAGAAATGGTAATATAGAAATGGGGCGAAATTCTGAGAGGGTAGTAGGATTGCATTTTTTAGGGATAGGAATAACTTGAGCCTCTTTCCAGGATGCTGGAAAAATTCCCGTGGAGATGGAATAATTTAAGATGTGGGAAATAAAGGGAAATAATGTACCTAATGTACATTTGTGAAATTTCTATCGGCCTCAAGTGAAATTTGTATGATAAATGGCAACATTATGCGATCATTAAGGACCACCCGTGCTCGCACGTTAGTCATTTGTTCATTTATAGATTTATCTGCTGCCAAAGATAAAGCGTCCTAGCTACTTCTTTTTCATAAAATTATACATTAAATAACGCAGTATAACCATTCGTTTTAGTAACTTCATTGGCTTAATAGTAACTCGATTATGTAGAGCTTTTGAACTGTGTTGTATGTATTGAAATCGTTTTGAAAATAATGACATATGTAAAGTCAACATTTTACAGAAGTATATTAATTACCATTACAAAAGCGTGTGATAGTAAAATACAAAGAATTTATGCTAAGGATAGCTGTCACAAATGGCCATGATGTAGCCTCATTATAAATTAGTAACATTGTATTACAGAAAACCGCTTTGAACTTGTAGCTTACTAATGCGCTTTGTAAGCTAAGATCTCTGGAGGCAATATCACTTCCTCCTTAGCCATTACCTATTCCTTAAGGTATTCCCAAGGTTAATTTTAAAGAGTAACCGGAAATGGTCTTGATAGATCAAGAAGTATATGTATATCATAAATACATACATAAAAGAAACTTACGTCTATATTCCTGAAAGGGGAAGCAGAAGTGGAACTAGTGTATCCATATTTTACCAAGCTTATTATATTTTATTTTTCAATCCGAAATATGCCTGATTGCCGTACCCGGGACATGAATGCAGACACTTACCGCTATCTCTACCTAAGTGCCAATAGACCAATGAGGCGGAACTAATTACTGGTTCTAAAATATAGTCACGAGCTATTAATTAATTTACTCGTACTAGTATTACATTGTAAATGATGATTAATTGTACAACAATATGTAATTTGATGCTGTTCGATAAATCTGGGTTACTTTCTTTCTCTACATATTTGTGCTGAGCCCTTTCGGTTACCTAGAGATTTCTCTTTGCTTATTAGTTTTTTTTATTTTGTAGTATGTGCTATACAAACATATCTTTCGTCATTGGTCTATAAATGCACACAATGTAAGTGAAATCGAAGGTGATTCTGGTCTCATTAAATAAATGTATATTGAGAAGGAATTACTTATTAATTGTGTATTGAAATATTGATTATATATAGAGGTTGTGATAGTGGATGACTTGCACTTTTCAAAGATACTGTATTTTGGTTCTGCAATGGTCTTTACCACCTCGATTCTGTTGCTATGGCAACAAGATGCAAAATCATATTTTCTAGACGAAGACTTGTTATAAACAAATGATCTCATGACGCTCTATGATTCCCATAGCCGATTCTTCATAGATTACAAACAGGAAACGAATAAAACGAACTTAATCAAATACTTAGTGAAGCAGTACTAGAACAATTTACCGAGAAAATAACCTATAAATCGATTTAAAAAAGCCATCGTTTCTATCCGATAGAAACAATTACCAGCGCTGAGGGTTCATTAGAAATTATGCAGGTTTAGCTGTCTATATGTTGCGGTTTTTGTTATTTACAGAGCGAAGAGAGCGTGAAATAAGATCATATCTATTTTATACGCATTAGATCACGTTCAAAATGTATGCAGTTTCATAGAAATCGATGGAGTTTTGCGGCGTAGTGGTAAAGAATTTACTACAGAAATTATCGCCTCATTGGTCGAATGCTAGTACATGTGTTATGAGCTGTCCTGGTAATACATTCGAGAGTTTTTGATGCAGAAGATATCTGCGGGGATTAAGACTTAGTCTGAAATGTTAAACATATTACTCATAGTTTGGATTTGGTTTGAATTCAGTGAGTGCCCTAGATGCACTTCTTAGGCAGTAGAGACTTTTTTATTCTGGCGCGGCAAAGTGAACACACTGCACCTGATAGTAATCGCATTGCCGTCCAGATAGAGTATCAAGTAATGAGAGTCAGTCTATCCCTCGCTAATCAACATAATCATGCCGGCCTGCTAAGACTTAAGATGATAAAGATCTTTATTTAAATCTTAGAGGCAACGGAGATACAAGAACTGAAAAAGTATTATTGCTCAAGTGTTATGATAGTAGAAATAAAGATCGGAGTAGTATGATAATTGGTATTTTTAAACCTACCAATATTATCGTAGTTATATCTTTTTTCTTTAGATCTTTCTTTTTCTTAATTGGATTTTTATGTTATAAATTTACTTTAATTAAATTGAACACTGAGTTTGGATAGATATCAAAATCAATATCAAAGAAGTATGTTATGAGGATAAAAGGGATAAAGGAGTCATTTTCTTCAGAAAATTTATCTATTTATTATGAATAGTTTTGAACATCTTTTTGGTTTGGTTTTCTTTATAAAGAGTTATAAGGGTTTTGATTTTTTTTCAGTTTTTTATTGTAAAAACTGTCATATATTCTCCAGATTTTTAGTTATATTGCAAACTTCAATGAAATCAATTCAGAAATTAAGCAAAAAGAGATAAGAAATACAGGACAAACCGTTTTTAACACAGTTTTTTCTTTTTATTTACATTGTGCAAAAAACGTAGACAATAAATTAAAAGATGGAATTATAAGAAGGTGTTTAATCGATTCATTCTCGAGTTTCTTGACGCTTGACAGATTTCTACCTAAGCTTCAAATCATTGAGTGTCATTAGACTGCAAATAGAAAACAATGATAAAATAAGCGGGTTTTAAAATTAAAGAGGTTTTTTAAATAAATATGTTTGTTTTAATGGCTTGTCTCTTGAGATATTCTTGAAGGCAAATATAATACTTATTGAGTTAAGCTCCATATGCACGGAGAGAGTTTCTTACACAATAGAAGGGACAATATATCGGAAAATTATCATTTCTGAGGCCATGTAATTCAATTTGAATACGAGAACTGTATGGAAATGACAGTTTTCTGTTATACCTATATTCTATAATGAAGTTGAAGAGGCACTTTGTACATTAAATATTTTTGCATAATTTTTATTCTTACGTGTTATAGTATCGATATAGAAAACAAAACAATTGTTTTTAGAATTTTTGTCTGTCTGTCTGTCAAAGCATCACGTCTTAAGTACAGAAGATAAACGAATCCAGTCATAGAGTGTATCTCGAGGTAACATTTAGTCTTTATTTAATTTAAATTAAATTATTGGTGCATTTAATCAAAGTTATACCTATTTGAACGAATATCTGCATTATGCAAAGAGTAGTTGTGAGAGATGTAAATTTTATAAGTAGTATAAGATAACTTCCACGCGGGCGGAGCCGCAGGCAACATCTAGTATTCACTATATCGCTCGAGAAACTCTCTCCGTGGAAATGGGGCTTTGTTACTTGGCGAGATATAACATTTTGTATACTTGTATATAAAGGAGTTTAGCCTAAAGAGATTGAACGTTACCTTGGTTAGCCTTTCTAGTAGGTAAAATACATACTATTATATAAAAGGAGTATAGATTGAAGAAGGTTATTAATCATTTAAAAGATGAAGAGAATTCTAAAACACTATTTTATTAAGTACTACAATGACAAAGGATATTGATTTGTGTCCGTATGAACTGAGGAGCCACTCCTGATTTTTAAAGGAGTCTCATACTATTATTTAGTAGCTAATCAGGTGATTTTGTAGGCCAAATTCTGGAATTTGTAGTAAAATATATAAAAAGTTATAGCAATGTAAAAGTGGCTCCTCAAACTAAATGTTTAGACTGAGGAGCCACCGTGTAACTCGAAAAGTAGTAGACGTACATTTATGAAATTTTTGTATGATTTAGTAGTCATTGTGTATAGTATTTACTAAAAATATGGGTCCACTACAATTACTATAGGCATTGGTATGGCTCCGCAATTGCTAAATATATAAAAACACGAGTTTCTGTGAAAGTGATCGGTCAATCGGCATATTTGACTTAATGATAATTTAGTAGTAAGTGTGTTCTAATTTGTAGCATAGGAATTAAATATAAACACTGAGCGAATTTGGAAAATCAACGTATTTTATTTGGCTCCTCAATCCAGACGTTTTGCAAATAAATAATTGACTGTACGTACCACAGATCACAATGGATTCGTAGGCTAGATACACCAATATTTAGTAGAAATTTCTACTAAATAAGTACATACATTTCAGCGCTCTACATATTCGGAAACGGAGACAGTAAATACTTTCGTAATTTTTTGTAAAATTCACCATTAAGGGTGACCATGTTACCTATGAGTTAAACCAGGATAACTAGTAGTTGAATATTATTTTTAAAAAGAATAAGACCGACAACATGAAAATAGTATATAATGTGTATTTTTTATGTTTTAAATAAGTAGTTAATTTCGGCATAATTTAAAGAATGAATGAGTATTGGTTGGTCGGTGCTGGTATTGGTTGAAAACTGGGATTTGTTGCAGGAGAACTAGCACACCTGAGTTTTGTTGACTTTAAACCAAACGCAATTTCTGATACCCCATGTTAAAATGAGATCCAAGGTCATGTTGAGCTCAATGACAAGATCCTCGCATCTACTCTCAGTATCCATCCGGCAACCAGGAGACTTGCAGCAATAACGCTCATAAACCGCAAATGCACAGAGCCTGGTGGTACTCCAGCATTTACTGACATGAGCTACGAAGCGTGTCCATCAACGAGGACACGTATACTTCGCTCATGGAGAAACCTGGAAATCCACTTGCGCATGTTGTCGGGGAGACCGTATTCGCTTAGCTTGGAGAGAAGGCCACGATGCCAGATCCTATCAAACGCCTTGGGTATGTCGAGACTCACAGCCAGAGCCTCGCCATACCTGTCAATCGCCTCGCCTCAGTGATGTAATACAAACGCTACACATGGATTTTAAAACTGCTTTTATTTTGTGTACTAAAAGAAGAAATTTATATAAGAGTTCCCGAAGGTGTTGTTCATAAAAATAATTATGTCTGTAAATTAAATAAAGCCTTATATGGGTTAAAACAGCTAGATATTGGTTCGAGATATTTGAGCAGTCTCTAGAAAGAAAAGGGGTTTCAAAACTTATTAGTGGATCGGTGTATATATGTTTTAGATAATATTGATATTGGTAAAAATATTTATGTGCTGCTATATGTAGATGATTTGGTTTTAGTATATTTTATTTTAATATATTTTATATATTCATAAAATGAATTCATTTAAAAGTTATCTTATGAGTACAATGCATGATTTAAATGAAACAAAATTATTTATTAGTATTAAAATAACTAGATATTATGATAAAATCACATTAGACCAAAGTGTTTACATTAACACAATATTGGATAAGTTTAGTATGTCCAATTGCAACCCTATAAGTACTTCCTTAGAAAATAAACTTGATTATGAAGCTTCAAATATAAATAGTGAGTATAATGCTTCTTGTCGCAATCTTATTGGGTGTTTAATGTACGTAATGTTATGTACTCGACCAGGTCATCGTTTATTGTGGGCTAACACACATTTGCGATGGACCAACAATCAGTGGACTCATGTTCTGTTTTCGAATGAGTCTCGATTCGGATTTCATCTCGATTTAAGGAGAGTGCGTGTTTGGTGAGTTCCTAGTCGCCAGAGTTGACTCCAGAATCCTCAGGTAGTTCATCCTTATCAAGGCGGAACAATAATGGTTTGGGCCGGAATTCGCCTAGGTGGAAGAACAGATCTCGTTTGGATACGAGGCAATTTAAATGCGGAGAAATACCGTGACGAGATTGTGCACTCTATGGCCATCCCTCATCGACAGCAACTCGGCCAAACTTTCATGTTCATGCATAATAATGCACGTGCACACACCGCAAGGCTGGTGATGAGTGTGTTTTTTTTGGTTCCACCACTATGTTAGTTGTAATAAATTTTTATTTTGTCACTAACAAGCCCTTTATTAAATTGCAAAATTAAAATGAATATTAAATTACGCTTCTATTGATGTATAACATCTAAGGCAAAAAATATTGAATTTAAATTAAACACTATTTTTCCCTTGTTCCCTAGACTTTGTTAAGCAGTGTAGATGCAAAAATTAATCTAGTGGTAATTGTACTGGTCACATAGTCTTGATGATTTATGTCAATAGAATATAGAAGAGTGTATTATTTAAAAATGTCTATATTCCTTTATTTATTATACATATTTTGTCGTGCTAGACTACAGACGTAGCCTTTCCTTGTTACATTCCCATACTTGAAATACAAGTGATAGTAATTCACATCTCTTATTTTATTTCTCTCCTATAAGCTGATTTCCTATAAAACATTTAATAACAACAGGAGTAAAAATAAATCGAAAGTTCATGTCACAGCTGGTCGATGAATCATTCATAATCGGCCATACTACAGCATTATGCTCTACGTTCGCAACATTCAAAAAGAAAAGGTCGATCGCAGCTGTCACTTTAGTCTGCCTAATTAAATATCAGAGTATAGTTGAATTTATCAACCTCTTTCATTCAACGTCGTTGAATCAACAACAAACGCGAACAAAACGGGCGCACAATTAAACTAGTTGAATTTATCAACCTGTTTCATTCAACGTCGTTGAATCAACGACAGATGCTAACAAATGGGAAATTAAGGTATAGATCTGTGAACGATTCTGCAAACCAGTTAAAAACGTCAACTGGTCTTTCAACTAGTTGACCGTTTATAGGAAACGGTTTCATTTCGTTAACGCAAAAAAATATACTTAATAAATTCAATACTACAAATCCAACAAACAATACTACAGTACTTCATTTATTTTTTTAAACTAATATTCAACTACTAGTTATCCTGGTTTAACTCATAGGTAACATGGTCACCCTTAATGGTGAATTTCACCAAAAATTACGAAAGTATTTACT
The DNA here is from genome assembly GCA_905220505.1 of Laothoe populi. NCBI lineage: Eukaryota > Metazoa > Arthropoda > Insecta > Lepidoptera > Sphingidae > Laothoe > Laothoe populi. The sequence continues at coordinate 16,960,723 of HG992148.1, forward strand.
GTCTCCGTTTCCGAATATGTAGAGCGCTGAAATGTATGTACTTATTTAGTAGAAATTTCTACTAAATATTGGTGTATCTAGCTTACGAATCCGTTGTGATCTGAGGTACGTACAGTCAATTATTTATTTGCAAAACGTCTGGATTGAGGAGCCAAATAAAATACGTTGATTTTCCAAATTCGCTCAGTGTTTATATTTAATTCCTATGCTACAAATTAGAACACACTTACTACTAAATTATCATTAAGTCAAATATGCCGATTGACCGATCACTTTCACAGAAACTCGTGTTTTTATATATTTAGCAATTGCGGAGCCATACCAATGCCTATAGTAATTGTAGTGGACCCATATTTTTAGTAAATACTATACACAATGACTACTAAATCATACAAAAATTTCATAAATGTACGTCTACTACTTTTCGAGTTACACGGTGGCTCCTCAGTCTAAACATTTAGTTTGAGGAGCCACTTTTACATTGCTATAACTTTTTATATATTTTACTACAAATTCCAGAATTTGGCCTATAAAATCACCTGATTAGCTACTAAATAATGGTATGAGACTCCTTTAAAAATCAGGAGTGGCTCCTCAGTTCATACGGACACATTGATTTTGTATACTGTTTGATATGGTTTATATTTTATTTTGTTGTCTTTATACACAGTTGAATTTCATTTAAAAATGGTTCTAGTATAGGTCTGCCCAAGTACAGAGTTCCGTAAATACCCTTGTGAAATGCCACTGTTGACTTTATTTTAGAACTGTCAAATACGCGGTAAGATATTATGGTAAATGTTTATACGAAATCAATTATCATTACCCATAAGTTTAAGCGGGTCGGATCGGAGCGTTCACTTTTCCTCTGTGATGCAATGCACACGTCGACCTTAGGGAAAGGTCGTACTTGGTGATATTTTGTCAACGACGATAGCAAAAGAAAGCATTAAAGACTACTGTAGCCAGGTAAGTGTGTTATTATGTATAAAAGTAAGGTGTTTAAATATTTAGTTTTAATTTGATTTAATCATTATTTTTTTAGTTATTTTCTTATTAGTTTTTAGTCTTTTTCCACATTTAATTTTTACTTACACAGATTTTGCTATTATTAATAATGTATTGATCCGTAGAGGTTGTAGATATAACCAATTACCTTGTTTTTATTTCGAGTTTCCGTGATCGCGACCTTTAAGTATCAGTGACGAGTGGACGAAAAATTACGGCACTGCGAAATAAATAACACTATGTATCTAATTAGAATGTAATAAAAAATTGCGCGCCAAAACAGGAATTGTAGATGTGGGAAAGAAGACAGCCAAACTAAAGTGGAATTGGGTGGGACATGTTGTCAAATGTGTAGGGTGAGTTGGGTAAAAACTGCCACCGAGTGGGTGCCTGCTGGCCGGCGGCGTGGTGGGAGGCCTAGGAAGAGATGGCGGGACGACTTAGACGCCTTTGAAACTACGTGGGCAGAAAAGGCTCTTAATATGGATCAGTGGAAGGAAATGGGGGAGTTCTTTGCCCAGTAGTGGGACACTATAGGTTAATAAAAAAATACTAATTTGAATTTGTTTCTGATTTGAACTTGTTTGAACGAATTTCAAGTTATTACAAATTATGTTTAAACTATTATACAAAATCTATGAACACAGAAGCGAGCACACGCTTGATATATCGTTTAATCTGGGACGTGCACCTTATTCATGTAAGTGGACGGTGGCCCATTTCACATGAACGCCCGCTAACGTGATAAATGTTGTGTGCACGAGTGACTATTGCTGGCTGCGTCTTTAGATTTTCGTACCTATAACATTTACTTTTAGTTAAGTTGTAGGTAACTTTATCATTTTGATTAAATAAATAACACCCAACAGTCACACACATAGCCCCGACCCCACACTAAGATACGAGTCTTGTGTTGTGGGTATCAGGGAATACGAGAGACTTTCGGTCTCACAACACCCAGACTTCGGACACAAATATCTGTCTGTCACACAAACATTTGTCCAGTGTGGGAATCGAATCCACGGCCTCTCGTTTCACAGTCAGCTACTCGCCTTGATTTGTATGATAAGATTGTTAAATTATGTTGGTACCTATTCATATATGATTGTTATTTATTATAATTTGTGGTCGTATAAAATAAAATATTATAACTTTTTTGTATTGGCATGAATCATTTACGACAAAGTGTCCGAATCGAAAATACGTTTGTGTGAATTGATAACACAATTATCACGTTCCTATATGTAGATGCATATTACAAATGGCTAAATATTTTGACGACAAACAGAAAACCGCTTACCGTTAAGTTAGCGTATAAACCATGATCTAAGTATATGTTATTAATATCATTTACCTGATGTTTCTACATCATTTCTGGCAATATATTTCTAACATCTTACTGTTAAATCTGCGTAGGATAGCGAAACTTTCTACTTGACAAATATGGGCTTGAAGGGGAGGTGTTAAGCTTTATGATGGTAACATTTGCTGAATAATTGGAAAGTTATCCAAACAAAAGTAAAATATATAGACATACATATAAGGGTAAGAGTTAAAAAATCCATTTATTTATATACATACATACATATACCCTCACGCCTGTAATCCCCGAAGGGGTAGGCAGAGGTGTAACCAGTACACCCACTTTTCGCCAAATTTCGGTCCCATAATGTGATAGGGGGCGAGCCTATCGCCACACCGGGCACCATTCCAGACTCCGGGTTAATACTGAGTATTTCTAGGTAGAAAAACCCAATATCACTTTACCCGACCCGGGGATCGAACCCGAGACCTCAGCACAGCAATCGTAACGCATGCGCAATTACAACTACGCCACCGAGGCAGTATTTATTTATATAATTATGTTCGAAATGAGGTAACAGAATTGGGTGGTAATTCATACCTTTTTAACAGAGTCCGAAAAAGGAGATTCTTTATTATACTTTTTTTGTACTGGCACGGCAGTCTCCACACTGCGCCTGATGGTATGCGCAGTGCCCGTCTAGTTAGAGTATAAAGTAGCGAGAGCTCGTTACTCGACACAATCTTTCCCGCCTGCTCAGTAGTTTATTCTTTCTTCTTTAGGTATAATAAGTTTTTCCTGGGTGTAAATTAAATTCTCAGTCAAGTGTGTGCCGATTTTTATTAAATAAATTATGTTTAATTAGTCTTACCTGTGATATGGTCCTATATATCAATTGAGTAATGTCATAAGGCATTTAGTAAAAAAATCTTCAATCACTACACACACGACACATGTCACCATAGGTTTATTGTGTTGGAATTTACATGCAGTAGCTGTACTAAAAAGCAGCGATAGCCTAGATGGTTGCGGTACGGACTGTCAAGACGAAAGTCGTAGGTTCGAAACCCAAGTGGCATACACCTCTGACTTTTATAAAGTGATGTGTGTATTAAAATGTTAATTATCGCTTGTTTCACCGTTAAGAAGGAAAACATCGTGAGGAAACCTGCATATCTGAGAATTTTTCGAAGGTATGAGAAGTCTGCCAACCCGCATTAGGCCAGCATGGTGGACTAAAGCCTAACCCCTCTCATTAGTAGAGGAGGCCCGTGCCCAGCAGTGGGACAATGTTTAATACAGGGCTAGTATTATTATTATTTATTCTTTATATAGCTGTACTAAACACTCAAAGCTCTAAAAATTAGTTTAACTAAAATTGAAAAACCGACTACTTCGATAACAAGTAATCTATCTGTTGTCGTTCCGCAAAGTATATCGTTTCTGTAGAAATTATTGTTATAATTGTAATTTCTAGGTTTTTTCAAACTTATCGTTGAGATTATATGAACCGTAAATTACAATTTAAACTCAAAAGTATTAAATTAAACAAAAAAGACAAGAAAATCATCAAATGATACAAATAATATTATTATGTTTAAAGGTAATAGACAACAATTCAGATTTTTAATGATAATACGGATAAGCGGTAATTTCTTCTTAATATTTTCCCACAATTCGTTTTTAATCTGTATAGGTAGCTCTGGGAAGTCAAACAATTTATTATAAAATAGTGTATCTTCTGGTGATACAGTTTAGTTTTTCTATAAACAAAAAACTGAAAGATCATCTACACGCTTAAATATACAGCAGACGACATAAATTGATCGGCCAACAAGAAAAGTATTCTTTAAGTGCATAACTTTCCCAGCAATGTATATTGAAATATTGATATCATACTCTATTTTATCTATCGCCAGTCCCCGTTTTACCGTCTAGCGGCGGTCTAGTCATTCATAAGTCAATGGCAGGCCCACTTTCTCAAACAAATTCGACTCGTGTAATATTTTTTGCCGTTACAGTAGTAACTGGACAAAGCGATTGTTATTACAAGACGGTCGCTTCAATTATATAGGTAGGTTAATTATATTCTTTGAATAGTTGCTCTTCTTGGGCGTTTGGTGTGGTCTCTGTAAATGGGCGGGTTGCTGACGTTAGGTAACGCTAGTGAAGGAAAAAAGATAGATAAGACAATGGAAAGATATATACACTCACGCCTTTACATACATATACACTCACGCCTTTAATTGCCGAAGGGGTAGGCAGAGGTACCAGTACACCCACTTTTCGCCGAATTTATTACGGTCCCATAATGTGATAGGGGGCGAGCCTATATCCATACAGGGCACAATTCGAGACTCCGGGTTGATACTGAGTATTTACTAATAATAATATGATAATTTACTAAATAGAAAAACCCAATATTACCTACTTTATCGGACCCGGGGACCCGAAACCTCAGTACATCAATTGTAACGCATGCGCAATTACTACTGCGCCACCGAGGGCAATGGAAAGATAACACTTATGTTTTTACTCTTTTTTTTTAGTGCCTCGATAGGCAGATGAGCAGACGGGCCAATTGATGGTAAGTACTCACCGCCGCCCATAGACTTCTGCAATGTCAGGGCACAGCAAAGCTGCTGCCTACCGTTTACTTTCCTTATAAACAACAGGAGACTCCTGATATTGGATCTTTACAAAATATAACATTTGCGTTCTGAAATAAATTTGGTTCATCTTATAACATGTTATGTAAACAAAAATAAACTTATAAAATTAACATTTGCCTACAATACGCTAGATATTACATATTCAAAATTAGTTATTGTTATTATACTAAATACCAATTATTAGAATTATATTTTAGAATTATATTATTAACTCGCATTAATAGACTTCAGACAGTTGGGCGTTATAGCAGCAAGCCTCCTGGTTGCCAGGCGGATACTGAGAGGAGACGCGAAGATCTTGTCATTGTGGTCAACCAAACCTTGGATCTCATATCATCATGGGGTCGAATCGGGTTAAGTTTAGTACCAAGAAAACCCAAGTGTGCGCTTTCTCGTGCAAGAAGTCTCCGTTTTCACCCATCCCCGTTCTTCAGGGTGTTCCACTCGCAATGCGGAATGATCTTAGTGTCCTAGGTATGGATATCCGCTGCAATCCGATTAATCCAAGGAGTTACATCGATGCCGTAATATCCGCCACTTCCCGCAGGGTCGGAATCCTGAACAGGGTGCGGCGGTTTTTCACGTCCGGTCAGCTCTACCGCTTATATAAAGCGCAGGATACCTTCTCGATGCCTTGGATGGGTTGCAGCGGCGGGCCATCTGCGTTATGAATGATGCAGACGTGAGTAACTGGAGTTGCTACAGCTGCGTAGGGATATTTCCTCGCTTAGCGTCTGTATCATGGCGAATGTTCTGAAGAATTGTTTGATCTTATCCCATTAATTCATCTCCCTTCCATACCAGAACCACACGTACTGGCTTGCGGAGCCACAGCTTCGCGGTGTCTACTACCCCGGCCCGAATCAAGAGGTTCGCAAATTCGTATTTTTGCCGCACCATCAAGCTGTGGAACAGTTTTCCAGGTAGCGTGTTCCCTCCTTCCTATGATCCTGGGTTCTTTAGGCGTAATGTGAAGAAGCTAAACAGCAGGCCGGCATGATTGTGTTGAGTAGCGGGGGATAGACTGTCTCTCGCTACTTGATACTCTATCTGGACGGCACTGCGCTTACCATCAGGTGCAGTGTGGTCACTTTGCCGCGCTAGAATAAAAAAAAAAATTAGGCCAGCATGGTTGACTTAGGCCTGACCCCTCTTATTAGTAGAGGAGGATCGTGCCCAGCAGTGTGACAGTGCATAATACAGGATCTATCATTATAATAATTTAAATGATGGGAAATTAATAATAATCTTAATTATTTATCGGTCACTAGGTTCAATATAAATCAGTGGTAAGGCACTCGGGATACAGTGTAGAAATCGCAGCAGCTGGTCAATTCATAACAGTAATTATCATTTACGATAGAAACGCAATTTCCTTTTTATGCCACAGGCACTGGCGTTTTATAAGCATGGGCGAAACTTGCACGAAACCACTTCACTCGGCTTGTATTTGACTTTACTACCTTGACGGATAGTATAGTTAATGAGCTTAGGAAGATTAACGCACACATGTATCCCTTCTTTAGAAAACCTTGAATGTTAGATATATTGAATGCTTAGGTGATAGTAGATATTGTTTTGATGAGAATGTTTAGACTGCCTCGGTGGCGCAGTTGTAATTGCGCATGCGTTGCAACTGCTGCTGTCCTGAGGTCTCGGGTTTGATCCCCGGGTCGGGTAAAGTGATATTGGGTTTTTCTAGAAATTCTCAGTATTAGCCCGGAGTCAGGAGTCTGTGCCCGGTATGGCGATATGCTCGTCCCCTATCACATTATGGGACCGAAATTCGGCGAAAAGTGGGTGTACTGGTTACACCTCTGCCTACCCCTTCCGGGATTACAGGCGTGAGTGTATATGTATATGTGTTGAATTATTATATTAAATGAAAAATCCGAATAACACACTTAGTGATTTTATTTTAGACAGACATATATCAAGAGAAGAGAAAATTGTTGACAGTTCAGTAATAGACATTTAAAAACATAATTAAATAGAATAAGAAGGTGCTAATTATATATATTCAACACTCCTGCTAAATTAGCACCACTTTTACAATAACAACAATAAACTAAAAGAAAATTATCAAGTTCTGAAAGATGAGATTCCAATTTTATCTCTTAAGTTAATCAACTTCATTTTGCATAAAGGTTTAGTGAGTATATCAGCATATTGCTCATTACTGCAAACATATTTTAAGTCTATTACCTTTGCATAATATTTTTCTTCGGTTGTAGATAACGCTACCGTCTGCTGTCTTTGACTCGACCAGGTTACTGCGGCTCCATTCTTTATAAAAACATAACCAGTAACAGAACGCCTTGTACTCTGATCGTTGGCGAAGTCAGCGTCACTATAACCAATTACTTCACAATTCTCAGGTGTATAGTGATAATATAAGCCATAGGTGTCTTTCAAATATTTAAGAATTTTCTTTACAGCGGTCCAGTGTGATTCATTATAATTATTTAAAAATCGACTCACCAGACTTACTGCAAATGTTATATCTGGACGACTTACTGTGGCTAGATGAATAAGTGATCCCACAGCTTCTCGATAAGGAATATTCTTTTCAGGGTCACAGTTTCCTTTCTACAATTTCACATTTGGGTCGACTGGAATACTGTTAGGATTAGCATTATTCAAGTTAAATGTATGTAATAAACGATCAATGTATTTAATTTGATGAATAAGAATATACTCATCATGTTTCTCTTTCTCCATACCAACATAATTACTGAGTGGACATGTTTTTATTTCAAAGACTTTTTGTAAGTACATGGTGATTTCATTTAATACAGATTTATCCTTTGAGAAAATTAATCCATCATCCACATACAAACACATGTAACACTTTATGCCTTTAACTTGTCCAACATACACACATTGGTCAGCCATACTTTGAACTAGACCAAATTTCTTTAAAACTGTGTCAAATTTCGTATTCCAACATCTGGGGGCTTGTTTTAATCCATACAGTGATTTATTTAGTTTACATACCTGATTTGATGTACAGGCTATGCCCTCAGGAACACACATATAAATATCCTCCTCCAGCACTCCATAAAGGAATGCTGTTTTGACATCAAATTGTACTATTTCAAGCTTGTGACTAGCAGCTACAGATAATAATAGTCGGATCGAGTCATACCTGACTGTAGGAGCGAAAGTCTCTTGATAGTCAATACCTTTGATTTGCACATAACCCTTTGCACATAGTCTTGACTTAAATCGGGGACCAGTTGGTTCTTCTTTAATACGGAAAACCCATTTGCATCCAATTGGCTTTACATTTGGAGGTTTTTCGACCAATGTCCATGTTGCATTTTTTTCATGAGATCTAAGTTCCTCTGTAATAGAATTCTTCCACTTCTCTGCATCATTACAGTTTAGAGCTTCTTTATATGTTATAGGAACTTCATTGAGAAATAATTCATCATTGTAACTAAAGTAGGACTTTTCATCAGTTTTAGTAGATGGTTTTTCTCTATTTCTAGACCTCAAGTTAATACTTCTTGCAGGAATGGAGTCAATACTTTCGTCAGGTAAGAAATCACTATCAGAGTTACTATAGTTTTCAGTGACTGTGTCATATGATTCATCAGTTGAAGTTTCACTAATTTTATGTGATTTATTTGTATCTTCAGATATGGCATTAGTTAATTCAACAGGAATATAATCCCTTTTAAGTGTTGATTCCAGAAAAACTGCATCTCTACTTTTAATAACAGTTCTTGAATTAAGTAATATAAATCGATACCCTTTAGTATACTCACAATAACCAATAAACTTCATCTTTTGAGCTTTACTATCCCATTTTCTGCGTTTTTCTTTAGGAAGGTGTACCATAGCATCACATCCGAATATTCTTAAATGACTCACGTCGGGTTTCTGACCAGACCATATTTCTTCCGGAGTTTTAAAACCTAAGGACTTTGCTGGAGAACGATTAACGATATAGGCGGCCGTATGAATTGCTTCAGCCCAATAGCATTTTGGCAAATTAGCATTCAAAAGCATGCACCTTGCTCTCTCTACTAATGTTCTATTCAAGCGTTCTGCTGAACCATTCTGTTCAGGTGTATAAGGAGTGGTTGTCTGATGTATAATTCCTGCATTTTTCAAAAAAATTGAGAATTTACTGTTCATAAATTCAGATCCATTATCAGATCTCATAACTTTAATCTGACAGCTTAGCTGATTCTCAACTAGATTTTTAAATTCTTCAAATTTTTCTTGTACTTCTGATTTATAATTCAGAGTGTACACGAACACTTTCTTTGAAAAGTCATCCAAGAAGGTAAGAAAATATTTAGCTCCCCCAAGAGATTTTGTATCCATTGGCCCGCAGACATCAGAATGGATCAACTCTAGAGGCCCTTTACTGACAGACCAATGCATCGTTTTACACTTAAAAGGTAAACGTGTCTGTTTTCCTTCTTGACAAGTTAAACATTTCAACTCTTGGTTTTCTTCAGAAAGAACAATACCTTGTGTATTTTCAGTCATTTTTCTCAAACTATGAAAATTTAAATGGCCCATTCTTTGGTGCCAGAGGTAAGTATCCTTTTTATTAATATCTGACATGCATGCAAAGCCTTCGGGCATATTCAACTGATACATGTTATTAATTAACCTAGCTGTTGCCACGGTCACATTTTTACTGTTTGTGATGACACAACCCATTTCATCAAAATTTACTTGACCTCCATTTTTAACTATCTGACTAACTGATAGTAAATTAGTTGCTAGTTCAGGCACATATAATACATTTCTGAACAAAATTGCATTTTCTTGACCATTTTCATTATACACGTTTAAACATAATTGACCAGAACTCTCTACTTGTAATGTTTTGTCGTTTGCTACTTTGATGCTTTTTATAAATGGAATTTCGACATTTGTAAGCAGGTCAATCTTTTTGGTCATATGTGCAGATGCGCCTGAATCAATATACCAAGCATCGCCATGATGTGTAGAGCCAACGAATACAGCAACATAATCCGTGCTACTTTTGTCTTGTGGTGTACCTTTTTGATGCTTCTTGGTTTTTAATTTACACTCTGGACTCTTATGACCGTATTTGTTGCATGTATAGCTGCGTGGGCCTTTATGAAATGCCTTATTTCTATTCAGTGCTGATGTGTTATAATTATTCTGAAATTTCTGATTTGTTGCAAAAGCTGTTGAATTATTGTCAATTTGCTTAACGTCTTGCAACAACTTTGTCTTTACTGAATCAGATGTAATTTTCATACCTGAACTTTCAATTGCAATAATCATCGGTTTGTATGTTTCGGGTAAACCGGAGAGCAGCAGGGTGCCGAGCCACTCATCGTTTACTTCAAATCCAATGTTCCTCAGTTTGTGTGCTGTCGTCATAATTTTACTAACATACTCTTCTACGTTAGTACATCCGGCAAGTGTGGTATTACATAAATCACGCAGCAGTCCAACTCGGCGTGTCAGCCCGGAGTCGTCAAAAGCTCGAGAAAGATTATTCCATACTTCCTTGGCGGTGCTGGCTTCCTGAATATGTACATAATTCACAGGGTCCACTAATAAAATTATTTTTGATCTGGCTTTAGTATCACGTTTCTTGTCGAGTGTAATGTTATCTGACTCTATGCAGTCCCATAACTCTTCATGTTGAAGATAAGTCTTCACTGAAAATCGCCATGTTGCGTAGTTGTCCCGGCCTGTAAGTTTTTCGATCATAGCTAACGTGTTATTTGACGCCATTTTACGCAACTCGTCGTATGTACGTGAAAATATTTAAAATTGCAAAAATAACTTTTAAGTTATACAAACTGGGCTTTCTGGACTTTTTAGGCTTACTGGGCCCATAACCTGTTGAATTATTATATTAAATGAAAAATCCGAATAACACACTTAGTGATTTTATTTTAGACAGACATATATCAAGAGAAGAGAAAATTGTTGACAGTTCAGTAATAGACATTTAAAAACAAAATTAAATAGAATAAGAAGGTGCTAATTATATATATTCAACAATATGTATGTATGTAGAATGTTTATTTATTTATTTTACATAAATGGTGTTTAAAATATATCGACGGTTGGCGGGATATCTGATTTAAGCGACATGGAGCGAGGGGTCTTAAGATTTTTTGTTTATTTTCAAAAAACAAATAATATAAAAAACTTTTGCGCGTATTATAGTATATTTAATATCTTACTTGTGTATGAGCATTATTTTCTAAAATAAATATCCTCTGAAACAATTAGCCCTGTTCTACCAGAAGATTTTAGCGCCAAAAAAGTGCACAAAAAAATTGAAAATAGGCTCAAAAGGTGCAGAATAATTCGCCGATTCCTAATATGTATATAAACTGAATGTTAAAGAAATTCTCTCTCATACCTGTGTGCACCTAATGGAGAGTTGAGCAGGGTAGGTGCATATAAAAATCGCAGTCAAACACATGAGGATGTACATAAATACACGTCGTTATTTTTCATACAAAAGAAACCATAGCCTAGATATTATACTCAACGGATAGAAAATAAGATTTCTTGGCCTCACTGCTTATTTAGACTACCAAGTAAAGATTAATACCAACCATACCGACCAGTCACACACAATACACAAGTATAATTTTCAGACGGTGTGTATACCAGGAACTACTAAAAGTTTCGGTTTCAGAACAAACATTTCTATATCAAATTAATTATAATCTCGAGGATCAAACCAGCTAACGCTCGTTTCATAATCAGCTACTCGGCCACTTTATCTCGACGAAACATGTACATGTTATGGCAGTGATAAATGTTTTTGTGATCTAAAGCTGATTCGGGTCTGGGTGTTATGCGACAGAAAGTCTCTCGTAGTTTCTCATACTCTCAACACTAGAATCGTTGTAGGGTCAAGACTATGTGTGTGACTGTTGGGTTTACCTACATACGGTATTAACGGTAGGCAGCGGCTTTCCTGTGCCCTGGCATTGCAGAAGTCTATGGGCGGCGGTGACTACTTACCATCAGGTGGCAGTCTGCTCGCATGCCTATCGATGCACTTAAAAAAATATACATACAAATTACGTATATACAGCAAATCCTGTTAAAACTAGTGAAAGATAATTTTTGCATTTGCCGAAACGCTGAGACGATTTTATGAGGATGCATCCAAGGATGGCTGGAGGCACGTGTGCGCCATCCTGCACCGACTTGCGGAACAGTTGTAATTGTGTCCTGGCCACAAGGTCGCCGCCGACGGTTAACTGTATCAATGCGAAGATTGCCGTCCGTTGAAATGCGGGTGCCTGTCGAGCCATACGGTCTGCAAATTTAGTTGGTAAGTTTAGATATGGATTATTCTCTGCACCACCCAAAGGTTGACTGGTAGTATATATATATTGTATAATAAAAAAAAATATTGCAAAGAAATAGCATATAACAATAATCGTATTTAAACGTCTACTCTACAGTAATGTATGAGTCTTGTGGTATTAGTATCAGGAACGAGAGATTTTTGGTCTCACAACACCCAGATCGGAAACAAATATTGGTGAACCACACATTTATCTCGTGGTCTCTCGATTTACAGCCGGCTAATCAATCGTTAGCCCACGGAGCCTGTCGAATATAAAATCATCAAGCAATAGTTCGACTTTATTGTTCTTTATTTTTAACCGACTTCAAAAAAGGAGAAGGTTAACAATTCGTCGGAATATTTTTTTTATGTATGTTACCCGATTACTCGAAGACGCCTGGACCGATTCGAGAAATTCTTTTTTTGTTTAAAAGGGTATACTTCCCAGGTGGTCCCATTGGCACCAAGTCAGGATCTGATGATGGGATCTCAGAAAAATCGAGGGAAACCTTCAAATTTTATAGAGACGCATAATTTGTTTTTCATTGAAGTCGGTGTACTTTTTATGAATTAAAAAAACTTTTACTTGTTATAAGATAGTTCAGTGTGAGTATAGCTGGTGTTATGCGTTGACGCGCTATATTTAAATATGAAAAAAGACTTCAGCAATAGTCATAACTTGACAACATACACACACACTTATGACTGTAATCCCTGAAGGGGTTGGCAGGTGTGTAACCAGTACACCCACTTTTCACTGAATTTATGACGGTCCCATACTGTGATACGGGGCGAGTCTATCGCCATACCGGGAACAATTCCAGACTTCGAGCTGATACTGAGTATTTCTAGATAGAAAAACCCAATATCACTTTAATCCGACCCGAGGATCGAACCCGATACCGCAGCGCAGCAGTCGTAAGCAGACAAAATTACAACTGCGCCACCAAGGTAGTCAAATCAAACTTGATAACAGTTGAAACAATAGCGGTCTAAGGAACTTGAGTGCGTAAAAAACGAGGTTTACCTATAACTATTTGGCTTAGAGTAGGCAACCAAAAGGAGACGGCATTACGCTCGAATCTTGAACAAAAAATTCAGCAATGTCGGTGGGGGGCTTCGTACAACTACAAATAAACATGTGCACACAAATGCAAAATGTAATCACGTCGCTACGCACGCACACTACACCATTTCATACAACACTGGCAAATTTATGCACACAGTTACAAATTTATCTTGTTGTGAAATATATTTACAGTGTCATATATTGACAACTGTGTAAAAACAGTAGAGCGTAGCAATGTCGACACGAGGTATAGATAGCGTTGTCCTTATCTATCGATAGATAAAATAAAACAATTATAATTTATTAAATGTTTTAAGATATTTTTTTATGTGATGATAATGAAAGATGATATCTTTTCTATCGCTTTCTTGCAATCTCTGGGTGTGATTTCGTGAAAAGGGAAGGAAGTAGAGAGGTATATTTAAAAATAGTGTAAATTAATATTTCTAATTTAATCGAAATACTGTAAAGATAATAAAGGTAGTAGATAATAAGTAGTGAGAAAAATACAAGCCAAATAAGCAAAAAGAAAAACTTTATTATTTAGATTTTTTTTTAAATAATACGCCCTTAATTTATTTAATCTATACTATTATATTAAGCTGAAGAGTTTGTTTGTTTATTTGAACGGGCTAATCTCAGGAACTACTGGTTCGAATTGAAAAAATCTTTTAGTTTTGGATAGCCCATTTATCGAGGAGCGCTATAGGGTATATAACATCACGCTATCACTAATAGGAGCGGAGCAGCAATGAAAAATGTTGCAAAAACGGGGAAAATTGATTCGTTTTGAGAGCTTCCGTTGCGTACGCTGCGTTAACGGTTAAAGTTACATAACAATCATGTACGACGAAATTGTTCCTCTTAAAAAGTTCTAAAAAAGTCCGCGATAGCATAAGTCTATCTATTTCGGTTGGCTCACTATAACCTTTTTAATGGTTATCGAATTTGTTCTGAAACAATGTATTATTTGGAAAGGGGTTTTTATAAACATGGTATTAATCCTTATCCAAATAAATACTTTATTCATCACAAGTATTTAATTTTGAACAAAGTTGCCCTTTACGTCATTTGATTTCAATGAATATCTTAGGAGATATTACAGTTTTAAAATATCTCCGCAGCAAAATTAATATTGTTGTTTGTATGTCTGTTTCTTACCTTTTCATGACTAAACGGGTGAACAAATCCTAATGAAATTCAGTAGAGGAATAGATTATATCCTAGGGAAGGACATAGGGTATCTTTTGTCTCAAAAAAATATCTGAAAAGGGGTGAAATAGAGGTTAAAAGTTTGTATGGGCAATCCGTAATACTTCATCTTAGGTAATCTTTAGGTAAAAAATAAAGAAATACGTGTTTCAACGTTTTTACCAAATCATCCCTTAAAGGGCGAAGTGAGGAGTTAACTTATGAGGTATTCTTTAAATGTAATCTCAAGTTTCAGGCACAACACTTTTTTTTTGTCGCGGGGAAAGCATTTTATTACTGCCGTCCGCTTCGGGGGGAAGCGGAATGAGATTAAAACGGTTATGCTGGACTAGCCGGTCTTACGACCCAGCACCCCCTCGCCCGGATGATGGCTATCCGGGCTGCGGCTGGGCCGAGTCCCTACTACTTATGTACACCCAACCGGACACTACCAGCTAAAACCCCGCGGTGGCCTTCTTCGACACTTACGGAGTGATCCCGGGGTATTATAAGGAGTGCTAGAAGTTTAAGTTAGGAGTTGTGCCTGTCTAGCCATCTAGACAGTCACAACACCTGAGATTCAGGACGATCGCTATAGGTGTCTCAGTGCAGAAGACAACTCCTTGCATTGATACTTCTGCTCCCGAAAATAAACTCCACGGGGGCGGAGCTGCGAGCAACAGCTAGTATGGATATGGCAGAGAATTGTTTTAAGTCGGTTCTGGTCTCTTGGTTTCTTATATAAGTAAACTCGTCTTCTTCTGTTTTCCTAATGAAAACACGACCTTGCTTAATCTACACGAATTTGTACTCTTTTTCTTTGACGATCTGGCGAGCCGCTGCGTGTAATTTGTTTTTAGGTGAAAGGTGCTCAACAATGTAAAGCGGCGATTTATTACCTCCAATGCCTATGGGAGCAGTACTGAGCTTGTCGTTTGGATTTGCCTTATTAAAATTTATTGTTTTCGCTAAAATGTATCCCGAAGCCTAGAGGTAGCCAATTTAATAATGATTGAGCGAGGTCTCTTGTCGTCTCTGTTACTTATTACCACACGAGTGCAATGATGAATGTCGGATTCTTTCAAGTTGCAGGATACCTTAGACAGCTGAGTAATTATAGATAGCAAGTTTTACTGTTTGTGCTCGGGGACACACTCTATCTCAAGATTGTTAGAACGGTTATGCTGCTCAGCAACCTGAAGCCTGATTTGCAGATCCTGTAACGTATATGTTAACTGAACGTTCTATTTCTTTAGCTCTCCCAGTGTGTCTTGGTATTTGGCGATGGCGGATTTGGTGGTTTCATAATTTTCATTCAGAAACAAACATTATTATCCAAAGCAGTTATTTCCTATTTTATGAATTGATTTTCGAGATTGAAATTCGGTTCTCACCATCTGCTTAAGTGTTTGGTTAAGCTCCTGTGCTAAAGCCAATTTCATGACATTAAATTCTTCTCTTATTATTATTTTCCTAGCGTCTTTCTTTGTAATAACTGACGCGAAAGAGTTTAAGCCGGAACTTCCACTAATTGCGCTAGTATCAACAGTGGCTTTTTTCGATGCGTAATATTGTCATTAAAAGGTAGCGAGTCATTATTGTTCCTCGACTTCCCGGGTGAGTCAATGGGACGTAAAGGTGTATTACTGTTATCAGTTTTTGGTTGCTTTGCACATCATCCGTGACACTTCCATTTTTTTTTGGTCAACACTAATTGTAGAGTAGCGTTTTTCAGGTATGTCAGCACATGCAACACAACAATGACGGCCGTTGCAAATTATTTTAAAATGTTGATTACTCACTCGTTTTGAGGTATTCCGATTATACCTCAGCAAATATACCACCTGAAAGTACACAACACGACCTTTCCAATGGTATATAGTTTGTAAGAAAATGGAGTGTTCTGTTATTCCATAAAATTTCAAATTAAATAAGCGGAGCCAAGAAATACAGTGTTACTGGTAACGAATGCGATTAGCAAATGCTGTGAATGAAATTATTGTATTGAGAGCGATTATCGCCTGTTTTGGTGTGGTAGCCGGCTAACGGCTATCTATTATGAAGAGCATTTAAAAAGGGCTTGAGATCTCGACATGAATACAGGGTGTCCCAAAAGTCGACGTCAAGCCGGAACCGGGTGAAAAGGCAAGTCATACCGGTTAACAAAAAATTTTTAAAAAATCTAAGTTGCTTGTTTTTAAAATTATAGGCATGGCCCGCGTTTTTTCAAAGTATAATCCTAACTTTGCGCATTTGTGTGATCTTACGTAAGAACTATTAAGACTCCCTCCCACCCCTTGTAAGAAAAAATAAGACATGATCGACTCCCCCCCTACATAATCTTACGTAATAAATGAATGGCGTCAAAATTCATACCTAAATATTTTTTAAATATACCGGATACAATTTTAGGATCACTTTTTTTGACAAAAACTTTATTATGGTTTTGTCATATTTTGTGACATTCCTAGTGTGTTAGAACTATTTACATTAAAAGTATGTGTTTAGAAGACAGTCCAGATGGATTAGTAATTTTATCGATAACCTTTATAAGTTTTTCTACAACACTATTTGAGTCTTGCATAAACGACAGTGTTACCACATAAACCACCCAAAATGCTACACTGGCATAAAGTTTATGAAATTGTAAACTTAGTCGATATGTCAACTCTCCTAATATTTTCAAATTATAAATTAAGAAGCATAAATAAAGTAATCCTACTTATATTATAAATGCGTATGTTTGGATGGATGCATGGTTGTTTAATATCCAATCACGCTACAACGGCTGGGCGGATCTACTGAAAATTTGGCACAGAGATAGATTATAGTCTGGAAAAGCACATAGGCTACTTTTTATCCCGGAGAAATGTACAGTTCCCATGGGATAGTTTAGTTTTTCACAGAGCAAAGGTTCGACATGATTTTTTGCATAGTGGCAGTTTAGGGATCAGAAAATGACAAAGACCACTTTTAACTCGAAAAAATGCACGCTTCTTATGGGATAGCAAAATATAGAAGGTTAAAATGCTCCAAGACCTACACGCGGGCGGAGCCGCGGGCAACATTAGTTAAAAATGAATATTAAAAAAACAACTTGCGTTTAAGATATTGAATGCAAATAAATTTTGCACTACTGTGGCTAAAAGTTTAACATGGCAACATTTATTGCCCGATGATAATTTTTAGAGATTATATGTTTTGTTGCTTTTAATGATAATATTGCTTTAAAAAAATATGTCCAGGTGAAAAATAATTTTGTATTTTTGTAAGTTTGATGTGTCAGATCTATTTTTACATGTTAATACCGCTACAGGCTCGCGTTTTCAGGGAGCTCCATTCGCACGTGATGTCACTTTTTTAGTGGCGGATCACGAAGCGCAACTCGTTTTATAGAACGTGTATGAGCACCGTGCTTTTACATTTGTCATACGGGGTAAGCGCTCAATGGCGTCTCCAGTGTTAAATACTCTAAGCTATTTGGTCATACACTATATATATATTTTAACCGACTTCAAAAAAAGGAGGAGGTTCTCAATTTGTCGGAATCTTTTTTTATGTATGTTCCCCGATTACTCGAAGACGCCTGGACCGATTCGAGAAATTCTTTTTTTGTTTAAAAGGATATACTTCCCCGGTGGTCCCATTGGCACCAAGTCAGGATCTGATGATGGGATCTCAGAAAAATCAATGGCAACCATAAAATTTTATAGGGACGCATAATGTTTTTTTTATTGAAGTCTGTGTACTTTTTGAGGCTATCATAATGGTCAAATTTGATAGCCTCCGTGGTGCAGCGCTAGTGACCTAAAAAGCAGAGGTCGTGGGTTAAATTCTCTAATATTTGGGTGACATCTAGATATTTCTTTCTGGTTTGAGTGTTGTGGCACCATAGTCCCTCGTAGTTCTTGATACCCACGATAATGGTTTAGACTAATGAGACTATGTGTGTTACTGTGGTTGTATTTATTTTTAATTATAAAAGTAGCGATGATGCGGCACTGCCTTTTTCATTCTTGTCTGTGTTAGACACGATGGATAAGACGTGAGTAAATAAAGAGAATAAAGAAAAATATAGTAGGAAAGTGTGAGTGTAGGAGCGAGGAGTATCACACAATATCTTCAACTGATTTATCAAAAAGAAATTATATAAACTAAAGGACCACGACGTGACAAGGAAAATGGGAGGATTACACATGACAAAACTGGGTATATTGCGAACTCTATATAAGGTTTTTTCAATAAAATGTTTTATTTGATTACTTACTGGGAACTGTTTACTGTCTGTAACTTCATTAGTAATTTACAAACTGTCGATATATACCGGGTGCCCAAGAAAATGGCGCACCTGCTTCCCTGGATGCAAGGGCATAATATTAATATGCTAATAAAAAAAGAATTTTTGAAAAAACCATATCTGTTTCGGAGTTATAACAGTTTAAAGTTTCAATTATTATCTCAACTATTCCACATAAAACCAGTTAGAATGGTTAAAGTAAGTCATTTTAAGATTCACATATTTTTTTATTTCGTCATAGATTAAATCGTTAATGAAAAAATCCATGAAAACTTTTTTCACCAGCAACGAAATTTTAATAGACTTCCCTTTAAATTATGTCAGGTCATGAACTTTCAGCTGTATACTTTATCCTTCAAGATGCATTCCCGTTATACTATAATGTATATAAGCAGCTGCGCCATTTTCTTGGACACCCGGTATAATATTTAATAACGGTATTTTTTATTAATTTTCCTATTATATATTACATTTGTATTACTCAATTAATTGGAAATTGATTGGTGTTATTGATTTCCCCGACCGAAAGCAACGTACCCATGATAGGGTAGTTTCTTGTGTTTAATTTTGTATATTATTCTCTACGCAATCTAATATAATACGCAAAAGAAACTCTTTTGCGAAAACAGAATCCAAATTGCTTGAAAAATGATGTCACAATATTTATTTTAAATATTGGTATGATTGATTGGTATTGGGAACGTATCGCTATCTCCCTCGCACAACGGTACAGTACAGGCGATTCATAGTACCGTGACGTCACAGTATCAGATATGCATCCTTGTACTGTTATTTGACAACTACCCCTGCCAGCAGATTTGAGTGGTGTCTAATTTACTTATTTTTGTTCGGATTCATAAAATTCTTTCGATAATAGGTTTTAGGTAATGTAACTTGTTGATTAAATTAATAAAAAAAATTGAGTCAACTACCCTATTCTGCTGTTATACTGGGAGTTCATGGGCATTGAAGATCGCTTACTCGTTTCGACTTGCTCGATTGTCGATGTCTGCTGAAGATAAATACGTATACACTCATGTCTGTAACCCGCGAAGGGATAGGCAGAGGCGTAACCACTACACCCACTTTTCGCTGAATTTATTACAGTCCCAAAATGTGATAGAGGGCGAGCCTATCGCCATACCGGGCACAATTCCAGACTCCAGGCTGATACTGAGTATTTCTAAATAGAAAAAACCCAAGATCACTTTACCCGACCCGGAGATGGAACCCCAGACCCCGGCACAGCAGTCGTAACGCATGCGCAATTACAACTGCGCCACAGAGGCAGTATAACGAATAAGGAAAACTAGCATTCGGGCGGATTTTTCTGCTGTTAGTACGCATTAAGACGCAGGCCCAGTTAATTTGGATACGAGTATGAAGATTGATAGTGACCACCCTGGGATTATTTTGTCTACACAACAAATCGTCCTGAGTGAGCTCACGGTGCAATGGTCTCCAGGACGTCCTTATTTTGTCGGCATCGCACGGAAACATTTCGTGGCGGTCACATTTATTGTTGTTGATGATCAGTCAATGACTTTTATTTCCGATTTGGTACGCCATTCTGATGATTGCGTTAATTTTGTATTTATTTGAAAAGTTTTATCTAAATACATACATATACACACACTCACGCCTGTAATCCCCGAAGGGGTAGCAAAGGTGTAACCTGTACACCCACTGTTCGCCAATTTTCGGTCCCATAATGTGATAGGGGACGAGGCTGTCGCAATTTATCTAAATATTTATTTAAATAGTTAATATCTTGGGAATTCAAAGTATTATGTATTATTGATTATTTTTTACTGACAAAGACTTTGTTATAATATCTTTCCATTGTTCCCTTTGCGTTGATTGTGAGATTAAAAAAGTTTGTCTTGAGAATTTTAATTATTATAGGTTATTTCTTGAAGTGAAAACTTCTTTAGCAGTGTAAAACGTATTTGGTAGGGGGAACACTTATGTCGCATCACCAACATGCTATACTTCATCCAACCATTTTTTAAGCGACTTCAAAAAAAGGAGGAGGTTAACAATTCGTCGAAATATTTTTTTTATGTATGTTTCCCGATTACTCAAAGACGCCTGGACCGATTCGAGATTTTTTTTTGTTTAAAAGCGTATTCTTTCCCAGGTAGTCCCATTGGCACCAAGTCAGGATCTGATGTTGGGATCTCAGAAAAATCAAGGGCAACCCTCAAATTTTATAGTGACGCATAATTTGTTTTTTATTGAAGACGGTGTACTTTTTATGAATTAAAAAACTTTTACTTTTGAAATAAGCACGCCTAAGAAATTCTATAATTAGACGCAGCAATCATAAACAAAAATGTTACTACTTCATGGACGATGTTTCAAATGAGAACACAGTAATTACAAAGTTTAAAATTTTCCGTTCTGTCGACAGTCCCCATGACAGATTGTTTCAATTGTTTTGGGAAAAGGAATGCCATTTACTTCCAATGTCTCCTGTTGAGAGATACTTCTTGCCACGTAGTTTCATAGTAGTCTAAATCACTTGCCATCTATTTATTGGCATGCACTGGTGTTAGGTTAGTTTTTTTTTATTCTGGCGCGGCAAAGTGACTACACTGCGCCTGATGGTAAGCGCAGTGCCGTCCAAATAGAGTATCAAGTAGCGAGAGACAGTCTATCCCCCGCTACTCAACACAATCATGCCTGCTGTTTAGCTTCTTCACATTACGCCTAAAGGACCCAGGATCATAGGAAGGAGGGAACACGGTAGCTGGCAAACTGTTCCACAGCTTGATGGTGCGGCAAAAATACGAGTTTGCGAACCTCTTGGTTCGGGCCGGGGTAGTAGATACCACGAAGCTGTGGCTCCGCAATCCAGTACGCGTGGTTCTGGTATGGAAGGGAGAGGATGGGATAAGATCAAACAATTCTTCAGAGCATTCGCTATGATACAGACGGTAGAACACGCTAAGCGAAGAAATATCCCTACGCAGCTGTAGCGGCTCCAGGCTGTTACTCACGTCTGCATCATTCACAATGCGGATGGCCCGCCGCTGCAACCGATCCAAGGCATCGAGAAGGTAACTTGCCGTCCCAGAGGTGCGAGCAGTATTCCATTCCCGGCCGCACCTGCGCTTTATATAAGCGGTAGAGCTGACCAGGCGTGAAAAACCGCCGCACCCTGTTCAGGATTCCGACCCTGCGTGAAGTGGCGGATATTACGCCCTCGATGTGACTCCTTGGATTAAGATCGCAGCGGATATCCATACCTAGGACACTAAGGTCATTCCGCATTGCGAGTGGAACACCCTGAAGAACGGGGATGGGAGAAAACGGAGACTTCTTGCACAAGAACGCGCACACCTGGGTTTTCTTGGCATTAAACTCAACCCGATTCCTGGTACCCCATGATGAGATGAGATCCAAGGTCTGGTTGAGCTCAACGACAAGATCCTCGCGTCTCCTCTCAGTATCCGCCCGGCAACCAGGCGGCTTGCTGCTATAGCGCCCATGAACCGCGCTGTCGTCTGCATAGCAATTAATGTTGCCAAGCGACAACATATCATTGATATGCAGAAGAAACAAGGTGGGCGAAATCACAGAACCTTGTGGTACTCCGGTATTTACTGACATGAGCTGCGAAGCGTGTCCATCAACGAGGACACGTATTCTACGCTCATGCAGAAAGCCGGAAATCCACTTGCACAGGTTGTCGGGCAGACCGTATGCCGGGAGCTTGGAGAGAAGGCCACGATGACCCTATCAAACGCCTTGGCTATGTCGAGACTCACAGCCAGAGCCTCGCCGTGCTTGTCAATCGCCTCCCCCCAGTGATGTAATACGAACGCTAGAAGATCACCCGTTGATCGGTTATGACGGAACCCGAATTGGCGGTCATTGATCAACGAGTGATCCTCTAGGTAGCGAACTAATTGGCTGTTTTTCAGTCGCTCCATGACTTTACACATCACTGAGGTTATGGCGATTGGGTGATAATTGTTAGGGTCTGACCGATCACCCTTTTTGGGGATCGGCTGCACATTAGCCTCCCTCCAAGATTCAGGCACAATACCTGAGAGGTAGGACGATCGGTATAGGCGCGTCAGTACAGGAGACAACTCCGCTGCACACTTTTTAAGTACAAGCGCTGGGATAACATCAGGACCAGTTGAGAGGGTTATATTTTTAAACAATTTCAAAAAGAAGTGGTTGTTAATGCTATGTGTATTTTTGTATGTTTAATAACTATAACCTAACTGATTTGAGTTTTAGAAATGAGAATTGAGTTGAAACATGTATTTCTTTATTTCCTACCAAAAGCCTAAATAAGAATTTACAGATCCCTAAGTCGAGGAATTATGGATTTCCCATATAAATTTTGAACTCCTATTTGACCACTTTCAAGGTTGTTTTTTGAGAAAAAAGATAGCCTATGTCCTTCTCCAGGATATAATCTATTTCCTTACCAAATTTCATCACAATCCGTTCAGCCGTTTAGTCGTGAAGAGGTAACAAACAAACAGAGTTACTTTCGCAATTATAGTATAAGTATGGATTGCCGGAATAAAGTAATTATAGAATTAAGGATTTAAAAAAGTAATAGAACGCGATCAACTTATTTATATTAATTACGTAGGAACTGGTTTGTTTAATTAGCGAACGATGTTGGCAACCGCGATCGCGCACTTTCAGAACTTTCTGCTATGTTGTAACTTTCGAGCCAGCCGTAGAAACATGTAAATGATTCAGTGTTAACCGTTATCTTTGAATATGTACCGAGATTGGAATGGTCTGGATAAAGGTGAGAGTTGTCGTGACCTTCGCAGCTTTTGTATACTGTTTAGTTTTAGATATTTACATTGCGTGGTTAGAAGTTTAGTGGGTGGTAGTATGTTCATATCCGCCCGGATAGGGAACACCGCGAACAGGGTGTAAAACCCGCCATAGTGGCAAACGCAAGTGTCGCGTTCCATCAGCCAGTGTACATCTGGTTTTTGTCGGGGGTCTAGAGTTGAGGTACGATATTTGGCCGTGTTGCAGCTTTCTGAGTACTCTGAAACTAACCCTCGACCGCTTCTTCATCTCCTTGCTCCATGGCGTATTGAAAGAAGCCACACAGTAGGCCGGCATGATTGTGTTGAGTAGCGAGGGATATATTGTTTCTCGCTACTTGATACTCTAACTGGACGGCCCTGCCTAGGCGCATTGTGGGCAATATGACATACCAGGTAAAAAAAATGTCGTTAGTAAAGTTCACATATCTTCGAAATTCTATTGAGAACTCAGAATCGTTCAAGAGTTTTACTTTAATATTAAGACAATCGAAAATAATTAACATTAATTGAAAATGTTATATCTAAAGGGATAGGATTGATCATTACCTGAATGGGCAATGTCGACAGCCTCTGTGGCGCCGTTGGCGAGAAGCCGGCTGTGAAACGAGAGGCCGTGGGTTCGATTCCCACACCGGGACAAATATTTGTGTAATAGACAGATATTTGTGTCTGGGGTCTGGGTGTTGTGAGACCGAAAGTCTCTCGTAGTCCCTGATACCCACAACACAAGACTCGTATCTTAGTGTGGGGTCGGGGCTATGTGTGTGACTGTTGGGCGTTATTTATTATTTATTTAATGTGTTCTATTCCCTGTTAAGCTATCGTTAAATTATTATTACTGAATGCTAGATATCATTTTCATCGCTGATGATTGAAAACGAAAAAAAGTTATTTGCCAGTGTGAAACGAGATATTTTTTAAATTTATTTATCTGTTCAAAAACATTTCTGTAAGGTCAAAAAACAGATATTTTTTACTTGAAGATGCATACATATATGTAAAGCTTATGTATACTTTTAGCTTTTTATAGTAGACACTGGCTAACGGGCAATTGATTCAACTTATACTTAACGAGGTTTATTTAGACGTCCGGACATCTCACTCAAACCACGAAACGCAAGAGTAGGTTGTTCTCTTCATGTTACTTTTCTGTTAGACACTGGATATATGTGTTTTAAAATGATAGAATCACTGTAGACAATATTGTCTACAGTGATTCTATCATTTTAAAACACCAAATTATTTGTAGACAGCCTACGTGGCGCAGCGGGCGGGTAGCCAGCTGTGAAACGAGAGGCCGTGGTTTGATTCCCACACCGACAACCGACACAAATGTTAAACAGATATTGGGTCTGGGTATTGTGGGTCGTAGTCTTTCGTAGTTCTAGTCGTAGGGCATCCTCTACTAATGAGAGGGGTTAGGCCTTAGTCCACCACGCTGGCCTAATGCGGGTTGGTAGACTTAACATACCTTCGAAATTCTTGTTAATACTTAAACAAATAAATATGCTACTATTTTTAATACTAATAATAGAATGAGACCACATTTATTAAGTAGAATGAAATTGTAATTCTGTTAGAAACAAAACAGTGTTATTTATGGTGGATACCTTAAAAGACACATGAACGATGATTACCATTGTATTGATAAATATAATTATCACTTTTACATACCTGAGTGCCCATCGTTGACAACCATGTCAGGATTACCAAATACACTTTCCAATTAGTCTCAAGTGGCCACGGACAGCATAACTCTCTATGCAGAACTGCCACCAGACCAATAGTGGTAAAGGCTGATGTGAACTGATTGCACACCATGTCCGTACTGTGGACAGTCCTAGAATGGACTGTGTTCCGGAGCGCCCGAACGCTCCCTGCAAACCCACAGTTGGTAATTATCAATTTACTCACAGATATTTATGAAATACCCTCGATATGACTAATATGTCGTATATATGTAATACGTAATATGAGTAGCCGGCTGTGAGACGAGAGGCCGTAGGTTCGGTTCCCACACCGGGAAAAATGTTTGTGTGACAGGCGGATATTTGTGTCCGGGGTCAGGGTGTTGTGAGACCGAAAGTCTCTTGTAGTCCCTGATACCCACAACACAAGACTCGTATCTTAGTGTGGGGTCGGGGCTATGTGTGTGACTGTTGGGTGTTATTTATTTAATAAATGGGACTTACCCTAACCATACAAATTGTTTTCAAATTATGCACCTTGGAGCCGCCCACGGCGCGGTCATAGCAGCGTTCGTTGGCTTGGTTGAATCCAATTCGCACAAGGACTGTCGGGCCGTGTCGTGCCAAGGCTCTCGCCTACGGCGCCCTATTTGACTTGTTTATGAATTAAGGTCTGTTCACAGCAGAGCCAACTACAAAGAATACTTGAATAATTAATATTGTCTAAGCTTTGATACTCCATACAACTTAAAACTAAGAAAGATATAATTAAGAATAATCATTGTTTGAAAATTTCAAAATTATACTAAGAAAGATTTTTTTAATTTAATGGCCCTTTATAAAAATCGTTTTAGTTTCGTTTTATGACTATAGGAAACGCGTGAATAGTACAAGTAAAAGACAAATTACATTAAACACTGGTATGGTCTGCTTTCGTTAAGATTATTTCTATATATTTTAGGAACACTTACAGAAATTGCATTGAGTATAAATATTGTGATTATGCTATATTAATCATAATATAATTTTAGCTAGCCTTTGAGTCAGCATATTTCTCAGTAGATCAGCAACATTTGCCGCGATATTCACAATTAAAAGAAGTAAAAGTAATGCCATGCTGGGTATAAAATTCGACAATTAATATACTTCTAAAATGTATAATTGCAATTTAATTGATAAATTTCTATGCAATAATTATTTATTGCTAATAAAATTCAGCAAGTTTGTCATAAACTTGTTATCTTGTGGAGTAAGTGAACTATAAACACCGGATAACATGCAACATACACCGATATTGTGCAACCTTTAAACATAAGAACATAATTTTATATTCATAAGTTATAATTTTAAATATTAGACGCTGTAATATGTAAAATAGTTCCAAATAGAACATTTTATTATTTGCGTATCGAAGAATTTCGTAATTTTATGTGCAAATAAAATTTTATTTTCGAGACCAGGATATGGCAGACATTCTTACGTATCGTATTCCTTATTTGAACATTTAAAAATCGAAATAATCATGTCTGAATATTTCGATTATTAAACATGTTTTTTTGTGGCTTCGCACTTCTTGTGCATTTAGCCAAAGACGAGTTGGTATTAAACATGATTAGGTTGTCACTTAATGATGTTTATTTTTGAATTGCGAACATGTATTCTTTACCGTTGATTTTATTTTATACTTTGATGTTCGTTACTAATTAAAAGATACACACGGATTTGAAATTAGAAGTGTATTAATTAATCGATAAATATTTATAAAAAATATATATTTTATTACTTGCCTTTAACGTTGGTATACTAAAGAATATATCATACGGAATATAAATTATGAACGGTTTTATGATGGTCACCACGAAGTTTCTGCTACACTGAATTTATAATGGTGGATAACACTTGGGATTCAACTAATGCGATCCCTTCCCGTGTCGTACGAACGGATCTATATGCATTTGTTGTCGCCGACATCCGCTGATTTACAGTCGTTGTTAAACGCATATCCTATACAATTTCCAGTTGAGGGATTGTGAATATTTAATGTGTAGCTATTTAACATTTTAAGAATTGGACAGTGAATGTCATTAAATAAGATTTGACTTTTATCGAAGTACTGTAGCTTACGGTATTACAACTATTCGGTCCGCTATTGTTAGTTGTTACGTGATGTTATATATGTCATTTCCGGGTGATGAAAGAAATTGGAATTTGAATTTTTTGTAGCACTAGTTTTCACCATTCATGTATTTTAAACGAAGTTAAATAATTTTATGTTATTACCTTATATTGGCCTACTTTGATTCTATCTTTTTTTTTTGGGTTCGATTTTCAAATGCATTCAAAGTTGAGTTGAGTAATTCTACAAACACACAAAATTTCACCGGGGTTGGAGTTTGTGGCCAGTATGTTTTTAGGCTCCCCATATCACATCATGAAAAGATTAGCTCACCGAACCGTAACTTCTATCTTCTGAGCTATAGCTATGAGTATACCTATTAAAAATACATTCAAATATTGTCCTAATTAGACAGCCAATCGCATAATTTTTGTACCAAGGCCGTATTGGCTCATGCCTTGCCATTGTCTGGAATTGGATGTGTGCCCGAAATGACGAACCTACCCCTCGCATCATGGGGACTGAAATACTGATGACGAAATGATACGCTCATCGCACTTGACACAATGGCATAATAGTTGTTAGTTTCTAATTAACATTTAATGATATTTGCTATAGGCTTTAAAATCAATCGGGTAGTTGATTCGTTATTTTTGGATGGGTAAAATCTTATGGATTCACGTCACCAAGTTTTTTTATCCTGGCACGGAAAAGTGACCACACTGCACCTGATGGTAAGCGAAGTACCTTCCAGTTAGAGTATCAAGTAGGGAGAGACAATGTATCCCTCGCTACTCAACACAATCATGCCGGCCTGCTGTGTAGCTTCTTTACACTACGCAATGGGGCAAGGAGGTGAAGAACCGGTCTAGGGTTCTAGTGTCAGAGTACTCAGAAGGCCGCAACACGGCCAAACATCGTAGCCCAACTCCACACCTCGACAAAAACTGGATGTACACTGGCTGAATCCGGAACACGAGACACTTGCGTGTGCCACTTTGGCGGGTTTTACACCCTATGTACGGTGGTCGCTATCCGTATGGATATGAATATCCTACCACAAGCTACAAGATGCTAATGTTAACACTATATTTGTAGCTATAAGTATGACATGCACGTTGGACGCTTTTTGTATGGGTAAAATTCGTGTCACCAAATGTTGTAATAGCAGTTTATCTGCTTTAAGTATTTTTATTTTATGAATATAATAATGTTGCTTGGAATGCCGATTTTTACAAATCATAAAATTTTAATTTTGTTGTTACAAATAATATAAAAATCCAACTCAATACCACTATTATTTCATGTTTTGTTCTTCAGTAAATTATAATATATGCTGCATATGTAATATGTATTTATAATAATTTCCTGCAATACAAGTTTTATACATACATTTACACTCACGCCTATAATCCCTGAAGGGGTAGGCAGAGGTATAACCAGTACACTCACTTTTCGCCGAATTTCGGTCCCATAATGTGATAGGGGGCGAGCCTATCGCCATACAGGGCACATACTTATATATCAGACTCCGGGCTAATAATGAGAATTTCTAGATAGAAAAACCCAATATCACTTTACCCGACCCGGGGATCGAAACCGGGACCTGAGCACAGCAGTCGTAACGCATGCGCAATTACAACTGCGCCACCGAGGCAGTCAATAAATTTTATGCAATAAGATTTAATTAGTTAATCAACGTTGGAAATCAAGTTCAGTGGAACGTATGGAATTCCCGTTTGGTAAATCTGCGCGGGTCATACAGCCCAGTTTGGTAATGCAGTTGTGCAAATGTGACTTGGTAAATTTCCCTATTTATTTTTGAAGCTTACTATAAAATTGTTGATCTGTCATTAGTTGAACTGCAAGTAATTTGATTCATGTTTTGCGGTTTAGTGTCTACCTATTTATGCATAAATGATTTTTTATCAGAGCCAGCTATAGATTTCTGAATAAGTTCGTATTTAAATTATTGTTATATATTTGGTGATTAATTAATAAGTTAGAGTTGCCAACCTTCCTGTTTTCCCAGGACATGTCCGGGTTTTTTAAGCAGCGTCCTGGGTTTTTAAAGCGCCCTGATAAGGTCCTGTATTTTAATATTAGCACACAACTTTTGAATCCTTACTTTCAGGGGGAGGGGGGTCTTGGCTCACAAAAGATGCGTCCTGTTTTTAAATTGAAATGTCCTGGTTTTTCTAACTTCAAAAACTAAAAATCCTAGTATTTGAATTCTGGGGATGGCAACCCTATAATAAGTATAATACCCAAGTAAATCTGATGTCAGTTAGGTGACATATTGTAAAAACCTTTACTTTTATATATTCATAAGGATGCATAGTATACTCCTATAAGTTTATACAGATGATAAAACTATATTTATAAACTTTAGTGAGTTTTTCATGAATCATATTCAAGGATATAGATGAGTAGGTTTAATGATTAAAATAGCTATTTGGGACCTTTCATGCTTGAGTAGGCAATAGTGTCCTCTATATCTATTCATACAAATAGTTATAAGAAAGCAAAATATTAAATTCTGAAGCTGTCATAGAGCGCTGTCAGCGCATATGAAATGAAAGGCTTCCTAAATTCGCCATCATGAGTCGTCTGGCAAATAAAATTATGACCCCTGTGAGAAAGCCCCTTTAATTTATAAATTGCGCACATACACACTCACGCCTGTAATCCCCGAAGGGTAGGCAGAGGTGTAACCAGTACACCTACATTTCGCCCAGTTTATTTACGAGCCTAAATCAAAATCAAATATTTATTGAATCCATGAAATGTTATACATCATTTAGATTCAGTAAATTTTTTACTCTACCGCCAGTTCGGAATGCAGTTTCGCTAGAGAAGAACGGGCAAGAAACTCTAGCGTTGCTCTTTTCACACCGGTTAACAATATTTGGTCATACAATTAATATAGGTACGATTTCAGTTTAATTACATTAGATTAGAGCAGCTCAATGTATGTTAAGTTGCCTTATTGCAATATTGTGAATAAAAATCATTACAAGACCTAGTGCCGCACATGACCATCGTGAGTGATGAAAATCTCGATTTCACAAAGCAGTTGGTCCTTACTGAAACAGTCTAAGCAGACCAGTCCACACGAGCCGCACCCGGTCACGAGTAGTGACGCATGTGTCAGCCATCGGCCTCCTCAACCATGTTACAGGGAAGAGACCGACCTGGCACATGGCGCCGCAGCAAGCACAGACTATAGTCATATAAGGCACGATTCGAGAACCCGGCCTAATAACTAGAAAAACGCAATAATCATTACCCGACCCGGGCTCGAACCAGAGACCTCAGCACACTCCAAATTAATGTTAAACATTTTAAAGTCTTTAAATGGTGTTCTTTTTAGAAACGTTGGAGTGAAAATTACCAATTATATCAGGACTACTCTCTCGTGTAATTAAACAGTAGTTACGTTAACTTACAGATCGCTTCTTTAATTAAAATCCAGTTAAACTACGGATATGGATCTCATTAAAATTATGAATGCTAGTTTTCCCCTTTTGGTCTAGTGGCAGCGTTTGAAGTGTGTAAACGGTAAGTGCTTGGTAGATGCGATATTCGTAATAATTATTTTATTGTATCAGTTTATCGATTTTTTGTGTTTTTAGTTTTTTGTGTTTGAATTTAATGGCTTTAAAATATATTCATAAAAAGATGTATCTAGAAGTAGATATAACATTTTTGTTGTAAATTTAATGCATTAGGAGAATAGTCTGAATATTATCTTTCGTGATGAAAGATAAAAGTAAACATTTGTTGTGATCTGTAAAAAATGCCGACTGCCTCGGTGGCGCAGTTGTAATGTTACGACTGCTGTGCTGAGGTCTCGGGTTCGATCCCGGGTCGGGAGAGAGATATTGGGTTTTTCTATCTTGAAATTCTCAGTATTAGCCCGGAGTCTGGAATATTTGCCGGTATGGCGATAGGCTCGCTCCATATCATATCATGGGGCCGAAATTCGGGGAAAAGTGGGTGTACTGGTTACACCTCTGCCTATCCCTTCGGGAATTACAGGAGTGACTATGTGTGTGTATAAAATGTTTAGTAGGTATATATCAAATAATAACTATTAACGTGGATTGTTATTCATTATGCTTAACTTTAGATTATATTTAAGCTAATGTTTTGGTTTCTCGGAATAGCGATAAATTCAATCATCAATCAACGG
Organism: Laothoe populi; assembly: GCA_905220505.1. Classification (NCBI taxonomy): domain Eukaryota; kingdom Metazoa; phylum Arthropoda; class Insecta; order Lepidoptera; family Sphingidae; genus Laothoe; species Laothoe populi. The sequence continues at coordinate 16,992,406 of HG992148.1, forward strand.
ACGAAGTCGTGGGCAATAACTAGTCCGTAATAAAGTGTGAAAGTCTACATACCTCTAAGTACACATACAGCGATATACAAGGTGCTCGTTGAACACGGTTTTACTTACTGTAAAAAGATAAGAGTAACGTTAAATGCATTTAAAACCGAATTTACTGTTACTAACTAGGCATACAAATTGCATCCGGCCCCAATTAGATTTCCTTGTTTGTAGTACAATACCCTAGCCTACATCTCGAACATGTTACAGGCACGAACATGATCTTGCGAGTTGTCTATCGACCAATTTCAATAAAAAATCTCAACCCGAAACTACAGATCGTTCCAAAAAATTTGCCAGTATGAATTAAGTTTGAATGCCACGCCTACAAATGACATAATTTGATTCTGGTACGATCTGAAAATGCAGATTGAGACTGCTTTTTTTTATCCTAGCACGGCAAAGTGACCGCACTTCACCTGATGGTAAGCGTAGTACGGTCCAATTAGAGTATCGAGTAGCGAAAGACGATCTATCTCCCGCTACTCAACACAATCATGCCGGCCTGCTCTTTCACACTACGCCATGGGCAAGAAGGTAAAGAAGCGGTCGAGGGTCTGTTGTCAGAGTATTCAGAAGGCCGCAAAATGGCCAAACATTGTACCCCAACTCTAGACCCCCAAAAAACTGGATGTACACTGGCTGATCCCGGAACGCGACACACTTGCGTGTGCCACTATGGCGGGTTTTTCACCCTGTGTACGGTGGTCGCTATCCGGGCGGATATGAATATCCTACCACCAGCAAATTGAAATTGGCCATAAGTTGTGACAAAGAAAGCATGTTAATGCATTGTTATGGGTATTTAGGGTCTAATACTGGTATGAATCATTACCTTGAGAAGAATTTTGGGACCAGCAGGTACTTTCAGATTTTTTTAAGTCGGAATTTGCCCAATGACATTCCTTAATTATCGATTTTCGTCAGGTATTAAAATATTTTCAATGTGTTGATAAAGATTGAAGCATAGCCGGTGTGAATGCAAATAATAACACAGTATACATCGATTGTGGAGGTAACATTCAGTTATATTTGCTACTAGCTTTTGCCCATAGCTTCACCCGCGTGGTAGTTATTTTTAGATAGAAAAAGTATAAAAGCCATGGAGACATCTTAATCTATTACATGTTTCAATATTTTACTATCCCATATGTAAGAAACATCAACAAAACTATGCAAGATGGATATTTAAAAGGCACAAATACAATATTTATAATTTATTAATTGATTTACACGACACTGTTACACATCTCAGTGCTTAATATCAACACACACGCATGTCAGGATTCACTTTAAGGCTTCTCTTTATAATTATTCTACCAGCATTACCCTTTTAAACTGAACAACGCCATTGAACCATTTACAATTACTTACTGCCCCGCGAACGAACCACGAATGTTCTCACTACCAACTCACTGCTACACCACTAGTCTTCTGAACTGAACACCGGAGCGCGGAAGGCACTCTGTTTTATATTAAACATTTACTACTCCCACTTTGGTTGTCATTATTAACTACCCCCAACTAGTCTCCTAAATACCTCAGTTATACCTTCGGTAATTCTAATAATAGTAAATACCCTAATACATAGGAACCGTGCATTTTCGGGGATTTAAAGTAGCTTATGTGCTATTCCAGACTATAATCTATCTCTGTGTTATATTTCAACCAGATCCATTCCGCCGTTCTGGCGTGATTGAGTAACAAACATTCATCCAAACATTCGTATTTTAATATTAGTATAAGAAGTAAGATTACGACTTAGATATTTAGAAATATAAAGGTAAATAATTTTACATTATTTCACCAGTAGCTTAGTTACAATTTAGGATCAATATCAATTTATAATGGTTTATTTAATACTAAATTAATATTGTTATTACTATGGAACTTTTGTTATTAATTGAATACTATACTTTTCATTTCCCCTAGACTACCATCCAGGATATAAACATTTTTCGATTGATTCTATTTATTTAATCAACATCGTCACAGCTGAAAGCGTTTGTTAGGGGACGTATAATTGGATGTGCTAACCACGATAGTCATTTGGGGAAACTGGATAATTTAGGAAGAATTATTTGACACAAGGGGAATTTTGACTTTGATGTACATTGTTGATTTGTTAAATTGCATGTTCACACTAAGATAATGTTAATGTTTTGAGTTCCTTATTTGATACCGCAATACTAGAGTCGATTATAAATCTATAACATAAAGTTTAATATATAGTTTAAACTAAAGTAAATTAAAAAAAAACTTTAACAATAGGTTAAAGATTTTTTTCAATAAGATTATACTTTTATCTCAGCAATAGTCAGACAAAATTGTTATAATTAATAACAAATTGTGATTATACCTGACATTATGAGATGATATATTTAACTATAAAATAAGACTTTGATAATAGTAAGTTAACTACAGTTAAGACAACAGGGTCTTAATCAAAGGGAGCGAAAGCCTACTGACATATTTTAATATATCTAATTAGTGTCTCAATTCAGTCTAGAGTTTAACAAAGAACTTTATAACATCTGTCGAAGGTTTATCACAGCATCAGACAAATATTGGGCTATTTACGAATACTATTCAAATCGATATTGCTATCATAATCTAAATAGCTCACTTGTGATAGTATATGCGTATTTGCGTCATTAAATATATTGTTATAGTTATCTATAGTCGCATATCGTAATACTGCAGTAATTTTAGGATCACTGAGTTATAAAAAATCATTAATATCCTAGTGGCGAGTAGACCCGGGATCGAACACGAGACCTCAGCATAGGAGTCGTACCGCGTACGTAGTTACAACTGCGCCACCGAGGCAGTTCGAATGAAAGTTACTTATGTCTGTGATTAATTGCGGTTTTTAATCATTATATTTCAGTGTATTAAAATATGTTGAGTAAGTCTTTTAAAAAGATCATCGTATACCATGCGCTAAAATACTCAAGTAATTGAAATGTATAAATTGGTTTATTTACATCCCATGCGAGACCAGTGGTACTTCATTGCGAGTTCGTTAGGATTTTGAAAAGCCCTTTTTACTATTGCTCGGTTGAAAAGCTCTTTACTATTGCTCGGTTGAAAAGCCCTTTACTATTGCTCGGTTGAAAAGCCCTTTACCATGGCTCGGGCATGGCGTACTCGCATTCTAGAAGGTATTAATTCATGCAATATAGTGTTATTAACATTCACGAACACGGTTATGCATAATGAAAGAGCGCGTGTTTTTTATTATAACTATTACCAGAATTCTTTCTATGCGCACGAAGAAAAAGGTGTAATTACTTTTAATGTTTGATTTATTATCAGACAACTATTTTGCTGTAGACATTTTTACATTACAAAGTAACATATCTATAAAATATTTACAGATGTTGTAGCATAAAAAGCTTAAAATTATGTAAAATTTCAATATTCACTTACTGTCAGATTCAATAATAATTTAAATCCAGATCTACATATCCAACAAATGAGTCAATAGGTATAGAGTTTCAAAGGCATTCTCGAAATATTTTTTTATTCTGGCACAGAAAAATTGACCCCACTTGCACCTGATGGTAAGCGCAGTGTCGTCCAGTTACAGTATCAAGTAGAGAGAAACAATCAAACCCTCGCTACTCAACACATTCATGCCGGTCTGCTGTTTAGCTTCTTCACACTACGCCATGGGCAAGGAGATGTAGAAGCGGTCGAGGGCCTAGTGACAGAGTACTCAGAAGCCCGTAGCACGGCCAAACATCATACCCCAACTCTAGACCTCCGACAAAAGTAATTTGATTGATTAGTTTCGGGTTCGATCTCTACATGTGGATTGAGTTTGTCTATTGTAATTAGCTATGAGTCTATGTATGATCGTGTGCCACCTGTCTGATGTAGCGAGAACCACCTTTGCAGTCTATAGCTGTCCATGACAAGGACTAGAAAACAATTCGGCTCTCGTATCACAAATGTCTTGAAATTAGTAAGATGTTCTTTAGCGTTACAAGTTATGTTTTGATAGTCTATTTATGTTGTCATTGCACAGAAAACAAACAGTACTAAAATAAATTAATGAAGGATAGGTATTGAAATTGGAGTGCAGACCGCGTTTTGGCAAACGTAAGCGGGATGCCCATGCACGATGGACCGACGACTTGAAGAAGGTGGCGTGTAGCGGATGGATGCGGGTTACCCAAGGCCGGGATGGTTGGCTTTCACTTGGCCTGCAACAAAGCCTGCAAAAAGGCTGAGTATATAGGTATTTAAAGATAATATTTAAATCAATAAAGATTCTAATAGTAAAAAAAAACACTACAGCCCTCGTTGCTGAGTAAATGCATATTATATACATATACAGCAGTGCATCAATGTCGGTGATTTCCTCTATTTACTGGATATACACTGGCCTTTCATTCATTTTTTTGTATAATAATAATACTAGCCCTGTATTAAATATTGTCCCACTGCATGGCACGGGCCTCCTCTACTAATGAGAGGGGTCAGGCTTTAGTCCAACACGCTGGCCTAATGCGGGTTGGTAGACTTCACATACCTTCGAAATTCTTTGTTGTTGACTTGTTTACCATTTGAATAAATTGTTGTACGATCGTCATTTGTTCGTATATCTACAATTAGTTACATACATATACACTCACGCCTGTAATCCCCGAAGGGGTAGGCAGAGTTGTAAGGTCACAGCTCATTAGAACCACTCGGCACCCGACCCGCGGGCCTTTGCGCTCACTACATCAACTCCGTAGCGTCACCGAAACGCCTCGGTCGGAAGCCGTCCACGCGTGGACAGCTTGTTGACCACTCGGTGACAACTCGCTGCTCGCATGCTTGCCTTGCGTTGCTGCGCATTGCCAACGCACAAACCCCATGAGTCACAACTCGACGTTTACTAGTGACAACGCGGCGTCCACCCGTGGACCATAATGTGATACAGGGTGAGCCTACCGACTTCGGGCTGATAATGAGTATTTCTAAATAGCAAAACGCAATATCACTTTACCCAACCCGGGGATGTAACCCTCAGCACAGCAGTCGTAACGCATGCGCAATTATAACTACGCCACCGAGGCAGACCTACAAGGCAGTTTAAAAATAGTTCGTCTACAAATTCTCAGAGATATTTTACTTACCATACGAACTGTAACAGCAACACTTGACGTTGTTTTCTGTGGGACATAAATGGGTTAATTCATACAAACTTCAATCGCCTTATATCATTTTGGGAACGTATATTAATGAGATGTGAGTATACACTCATGATTCCCAAAACTCTGTTCTTTCTCGAAAAACAATAATAAAATAAACAACACGCAAATTAATTCACCGATACTTTTAATCAACGAACCGTAATATGTCATGGTCAGTAAAATGTCAAAATTAATGAAAAATGTGAAACCACTCAGATGCTTTTTGACATAACTGGGTAAACCGGGTAGATATAGTGAGAATGAATTTCGCATACTTTCGAAGATATTAAGGTCAATTATAAATTTTAGCAACTTAAATTTGAATATTGGAAATAAAACATTGTTGTAATTAGTGGGGTCGAGTTATTATTGGCAAATTACATTAGCCTACATTTGAAAAGTGAAGGTTTTCGAATCAGCTTAAAAATAATTAAGTTATAAAACTTCTGTGGTATCGGTTACCAATTGATAATAAAAGGATGGCAGATACAAGTAACAAGACACAAGAAGAAGGGCCTACTCTGCCCCTTATCGATATTTAAAATATAAATTATTGGCCTAAATTACAAGTTCAAATCTATTATTGTCTATCATTTTAGCGAAACAGGCTATTGATGACGGTGTTCCTTTGCCAATTACCCCATTATACTCAAATTATTTAGGTTTCATTAAAAATCAATGCATAGATATTTGGCAAGAATACTTTGACAGAAGATCAAAAGAGAAGGGTATCTGGTATAACACTATACAACCACGAATAACGACATATCCATGGATTGACCAGAATATCTAAAAATGCAATATATTAGTAATTGCTCTCAGACTACGTTCTGGACATATTCCATCGAATAAGTTTGCATTTCTAATGAAAAAGTCATTGTCTCCCAACTGCGACTTATGCGGAGTCGTAGAAGATGTTCAACATGTTTTGATGGAATGTGTCCGGAACGAACCTGACAGGAGGAATATTGTTGGTTTGAAAAGGAATTTTAATGTTGGCATTAGCAACAGTATTCTTTCTGACCCATTATCGGATGCTGCTGTAAAATTGTACCATTTAGCTAGTAAGTGCTTTATTAGATAATAATTATTGTATTATTTAATACCTTTCCTGATTGGGCGATATGGTCGCTTAGCGACAAAGCCCTTTTTGTCAATAAATAAAAAAAAAATATTGTCTATGGAATCTTAATTATTTCAATTAGAAATTATTCAAAAAAATACTCAATACCTAGGATTGAAAACATAGGGTATAGAACACCATAACAATTTAGATTCTTCATTATCAAAAAGAGCCGTTGAAAACCTTTTAAATCTAGTTTTTAATAGCGCAGGCAGCCTTTCAAAAGTAACTTTTATAGGTGTCGCGACTTTTAAAAGCTTTTCCAGTTATTCGTGCATTGAAGTACATCGTATCATGGCGTAGAGAAATGCGAAATAAGTATTCTATAGCCTATATCAGTTGGCGTAAAATGATAACTAAGTACTTTGTTTTTTATTACGTCGTTGGTAATATAGTACGTACAAAAAAATAAGCAAAACAATTATTGAGATATATTTTTTTATAGCATAGTCCAACAAACGAGCCAGTGGGTCACCTGATGTTAAGTGATCTCCACCGCCCATGAACATCCACAATACCGAAAGTATCATGTATGCGCTGTCGGCCTTCAAGGATAGGAATAGGGAAGGGAAGGGGGAATCTGGGCCTCCGGATATCACACTTACCATACGACACGCGACAGTAAACTGTCTCGTTACGTTGGTTTTCTGTGAGACAATGGTACTACCCCGGTCGAACCGGCCCATTCATGCTGTAGACAAATATGTCTACAGCGTGGCTCTACCTCTATCAAATTGAAATAAGAAGACTGTACGTATTTTATTAAGAATATAATTTAAGTAAACTTAATAACTTAAGCTATTACATGTTTCTATATTTTGCGAACTGTCAAACGACTGACAGTTACACACGCGCTAATGTTACATTAGAAAAATGTATATATTTACTCGTTCAGTTTCCTAAATTTTCCAATTTTCTGTGCAACTTTCTTATTTTTTCCCTAACAACCTTCTCCTATCAATAACAAACACAACAAAAAAGAATTAGCGAAATTGGTCCAGCCGTTCACGTGTGACGCCGTGACCAAGGGAAAAAGGGATTCATTTTTATATATCGACGTAGGAAAGCATATTTGCTGTAAGTAGACAAAATACCTAAAGTGACTTTTTACTACCATTAGAATCAGAAAAAAAAGCCGCATCGAATGACCCGGATTCTGTGTCTCTACGATGAAAAAAAACGCGCCGTTGAAAACGCCCGTACTTATATTGTTTTTAGCAAGATTAAATGCTGTATGTAGACCAAAATCTAGTCATTTTAGACATTTTGTACTTACAGCAAAAGAAAGACTGCATTTTTTGCTTTACAAATACTTACTTCTCCCCATTTAAAAACTTAACCTAATTTACAGCATTTCTGCGGCGTGTGATTTTTACATTCGTTTACTTACAGCAAGTTTAGGGAACCTATAGTTTTAGTTTTTGTTATTTACAGCAAATCAAAAAGTATTTGCTTTAAAAGCTGACACCACATAATGCATTTTAAAAACCTGTGATTTTTTAGAAATTTGAGATAATGCATTTTAATAAATCATTTATAATTTCATTTTACCGGTACGCCATTGAAAAAATGATAGTACTTTGAAGTTGTGTCGGTTAGGATTGGATACAATGTTTTTATTTACATCTTGCGTTTCTAACTAGTTTTAGGGCCTTAGTTTTTATTTTGTATATTTTTTTTTTTTATATTTTATATCTTATATATAAGAGAAAAATACTTTTTTAATTCATTGTATTGTTTAAACGAAGTTCTGGCAGTATAATTAGAGTTTCAAATTTTGTTTCAACAATTTAAAAGACCATATTTTTTTTTACCATTTACGACATTTTATTTCAACCAAACATTACATTACCAACTGACCCACTGCATTTCTACATCTAATCATAATTATAAATTTAATCTTACATCTTGAATTGCAGTACCTACCCAAATAAATAAATTTACTGCATACAACATATTTACCGTCTGTAAATTGATAATATTTCCATCTACGCGTACATTTTTCTTCCGTAGTTACAGCGTTTAAAAGGTATGTGATTTAAAAAACTGTTTGCTGTAACTAGCCAAACACGTACTTATAGTAACTTTGGATAAAAAGTATACATTGCAAATGGTGACTGGCAATTAAATAAACCTATGTTCCAAAAATGGTAGCAATATCATGGATAGGTCAGACACTATTAATTTTTTTCCGAAATTAATAAAGTTTTTTGGCTCTGGTGAACAATTGCAATATGTCTACTTACAGCAAATATGCTTTCCTACGTCAATATATAGATTTAATGGTCATCATCATCATCATCATCATCATCATGTCAGCCGAAGGACGTCCACTGCTGGACATAGGCCTCCCCCAAAGAGTGCCACAATGACCGGTTCTGCGCCACCCGCATCCAGTGGACTCCCGCGACCTTTACCAGGTCATCAGTCCAACTTGTGGGGTGTCTACCCACGCTGCGCCTTCCGGTACGTGGTCGCCATTCCAGAACCTTTCCGCTCCAACGGCCATCAGTTCTACGCGCAATGTGCCCCGCCCACTGCCATTAAGTTTAGCGATTTGGAGGGCTATATCGGCTACTTTGGTTCTGCTGCGGATGGCCTCATTTCTGATGCGATCACGCAGAGAGACTCCCAGCATAGCCCTCTCCATTGCCCTTTGGGTGACTTTGAGCCTTCTTATGAGGCCCACAGTAAGGGACCACGTTTCAGTGCCATATGTCATCACTGGCAACACACGGTAACGGTAGGCAGCCGCTTTGCTGTGCCCTGGTATTGCAGAAATCTATGGGCGGCGGTGACTACTTACCATCAGATGGCCCGTCTGCTCGTCTGCCTATCGAGGCACTAAAAAAAAAACACAAAGACTTTCGTATTGAGACATTGCGGAATATTGGACGAAAAGATGTGCCGTAGCTTCCCGAACGCTGCCCAACCGAGTCGGATTCGACGATTAACCTCTTTCTCGAAGTTGGACCTACCTAACTGGATAGTCTGTCCTAGGTATATATAATCGTCTACAACTTCGAGTGTAAAGTCTCCGTTTTTTACGGGAGTTGGTGCTACATGGGCATTTGACATGATCTTCGTCTTATCCATGTTCATCCTTAGACCAACTCGCTTGGAATCTTTACTGAGGTCATTGAGCATCACTCAAGTCCTTCATGTTCTCAGCCAAGACTACTATATCGTCAGCAAACCGAAGGTGAGTGATGTACTCGCCATTTATGTTGATGCCAAAACTTATCCAGTTCCTCCAGTGCAGCGGTAAATAGTTTAGGAGAAATAACATCTCCCTACCTTACTCCCCGCTGCAACGGAATAGGTTTCGAGTTCCGGTCCTGGAGTCGGACTGACATAGTGGCGTTCTCGTACAAACACTTCAGCACTTCGATATAGCGGTAGTCCACTTGGCACCGCTGGAGAGATTGTAGTACAGCCCATGTTTCGATCGAATCGAAGGGTTTCTCGTAGTCCACGAACGCCAAGCAGAGGGGCAGGTTATACTCCTCAGTCTTCTGTATAACCTGTCGGAGCGTATGAATGTGGTCTACGATACTAAAGCCTCTTCGGAAACCGGCTTGTTCCGGAGGCTGGAAGTCGGTGGTTGTAGCCGGATCTTTGCCGGAGATTCTTCGCACCCCTGACCCCGCTAGTACCCTGGCCGCTACCATAACCAGGGCACTGGGGGTCGCCGGAAACTCGGGGCCGTGATTCATGTGTGTACTGCATGGGGGGTGAATGCCGTAATCGCCACGCTTGGCATGCGGGTTGGCGATCGCAGTGTCTCCACCGCACTCCAGGGATGCTGCTGCCCATCCCCCGGTGGTCTTGGTCGTAGTTTTCGGACATACCCGGGTCCAATTAATGATCTGTTTAGTAATAATAATATTATTATTACTTGCTATCCTCGCCAATGAGCCGATCTTTAGCATAAAAAACTTATAAACAAAAAGAAAATTAACATAGCGTACCTACTACAAAACCCGTTAGCGGCCATAAGGTCTGTGACCGGCGAGTAACCTACTACTACGTCTAGTACTAATTAAATTATCATTACCGTTGTGAATTAATTCTTGATAATTAAGTGACTGACTTATAGATCATTTATAGTTCAATAGCATGTGGCGTTGAAAGTAAACCATCCTTTTCTAGTCATAGTATGTTTGCTTATTGGTGATATAGTTAAAGGTCAAGATGATACTGGACGTGACTTAAAATTCAGGTCTAACAAGTGTTTTAAGGACCTAACAAACCGATGGGTTTCTTTCAGCCAATTTCCATAAAGAAATATAGGCCTACAGTCAATCTGTAAGATGCACTTTTTAAACAAAAAGTTTTTTATTCATAAAAAAGTACACCGACTTCAATAAAAACAAATTATGCTTCACTATAAAATTTGAGGGTTGCCCTTGATTTTTCTGAGATCCCATCATCAGATCCTAACTTGGTGCCAATGGGACCACCTGGGAAGTATACCTTTTTAAACAAAAAAGAATTTCTCGAATCGGTCCAGGCGTCTTCGAGTAATCGAGGAACATACATAAAAAAAAATATTCTGACGAATTGTTAACCTCCTCCTTTTTTGAAGTCGGTTAAAAAGGAGTGAACCAGGAGGATTAAATCTTAATTCTTCTGGATTTTTAGGTGACAGGTCGTCGCTTTAGGTCTTAATAATTTGGTCAAATGATCCAGTATCCTCTAAAATGTGACCGCAATAGAAAATATGATAAGTGGGTTTACCCAGATTTTTTGTGTACCACAATTCACAAATGTATGTATTAACACACTTTACTGCAAATCGTGATACTGTTTTTAGCACATTCCCAGATCTAGATTTTGTTGCGCAATTCTTAACACGGTTTCCATTTACATAAGTGTTGTTTAAAGTTAAAGCAAACTCCTATAAATTTAAAATAAATGCTGGTGGTAATATAATCATATCCCCCGGATAGCGACCACCGTACACAGGGTGGAAACACTATGTACTATGTTTGACACCCGACCCTCGACCGCTTCTTCACCTTCTTGCCCATGTAGTGCGAAGAAGCTACACAGCAGGCCGGCATGATTGTGTTGAGTAGTGGCGGATAGATTGTCTCTCACTACCCGATACTCTAATTAGACGGCACTGCGCTTACCAACAGATGCACTTTGCCATGCCAGGATAAAAATAAGCAATAGAGCAGATTGATGATGACTACTGCTATCTATTCCCAAGAGGTTTTTCTATGGAATTAAGGACACGTTGTCGGCTTTTAAGACAAATCATTGAAATTGGGAAGATGACTAACTGAGTGATTTATTACGCGCAGACTAAATTATAAGACCAAAATGACCAAATAATAGCGTATTATTATAAATAAATAACATATATGAAACACTTTACGATATCCCATTTCTTGTTTGGAATGGAAAAGATGTGGGACCGATTGTATTATAATATTAAATAAATATACCCAAACAGTCCTGACTCTACATATGGAACACCAGCATAATGAGCACCAGGTACTACCAGGGATTTCGACCAGCTAGATTTCGAACTGAACCAAATGTTTGTGCATAACACTAACACTGCTCGGGATTGACCCCACGGCCCCAATCAAAAAGTTATATCGAGGTTAAATAACCTTCCTGCAGCAACGATAGTAGAATATAATTATGATAGAAATAGGTAAATATAGTTACAATGTGCCATTCCAGGTCATGTGCTCATCTTGGATATTCACAGGCGATTATTAAATGTCAGCACCACGACGCGACGACATTCTTACGGATATTGCCAAACATTAGGTTTGTTGGGAAAATAAATAGCGAGACAATGCTAACCAATATCCTTCTCAAATTTAAGTTAAATGATCACATCACAATCAACCCATAATACCAAAAGAGTGTATGCGTTTTATAAAATTAGGAACGGGTCAGCCCGTGACCACGGCCGATGCAACTCGGTCGAAACGTCGGGAAATAATTGTGGTATTTATACCATTAAAATATTGCGCGATTAAGACCCGTTCCTTATTTTATAACATGTATTCAAATCGCGAGAGTCTAAAAACATTTAGTGTATGCGTTGTCGGTCTTGAAGGTTAGGAATGGGATTTGAGAAAGAGAATGGGATTAAGAGCTCCGGATATCTCAATTACCACAAGAAACTCAACAGAAAGCTGCTGTGGTTCTGCCCCAATTCTATGCTGATTTCAGATCCTTTCGTAAATATACATAAGACAACGATTAGGGCTGTTTATTAAAAAATATAATATAAGAGGATTTATACCTGAATCCACGGGTAGACAGAATAAGCAATTACAATACTGCCCACTACTTACTTATTTATGTTCTTTTAAAATGTTATTCAATATTTGGTTTTAAAATTATTTACATAGTACCCAATACCTTAAGGAATTTCCTCATGCATTCGATATTGCGATATCCTTACAACGCAATTCACATTGCAGTTGTGGTGCCGTTTACAGTTTTTATTTGATTGTTCTAATTCGACCTCGCCTGAAATTGTATTTAGTGTTTGAATGTGTTTAAAACATTTGAACAGGTGATAAATTAGGAAGTGTCAGTGATATAAATCAAGCATTCTATGTGCAATATGTTTTTTTAAATATATACCGATATCATTTTTTGTGCATTGTAATCTCCTGCACTGTCTTGTTTGTATGACAACCTCTGGTATTCACTAAAATTGTTTTAAAAAAGAATAAATGAAACAAAGAGAGAAAGAAAGAGAGGGAGGCGGGGAAGAAAATACTTAATGCACGTTACATTGACCAAACCCAAGTGAAACTACGTTATAAGCAAATTTGTCTTTGATTTTGTTGATTACCACCGATTTAAAAGGGACGAATTTGATTGGTATATCTGTTAAAGGAGGTACTTGCTTACGCAAGTAGAGAGAATTGATTGCTTTTTTATATGGACCCCACGGATATCCTCGAGACAAATGGATACTTTAGTAACGTTTGCGACAAATAACTTTTTAAAACTATATGTAGCCTGGGGACGCCCACACTGTGTTAGGCTAAACGTTATAGCACGTTCATCCAGCGGTTGTCAGTTATTATACCAACCAATCGTTTCAAATTGTTGTCATTAGTTATTATGTTCGCAATACTTCGGTTAACACAACGGACAACAAATTGGTTAGTTTTAGGCATGATGATAAAATTTTAAAATCAACCTATTGTACCTTGACACCCTCCGTGGCGCAGTTGGCGAGTAGCCGGCTGTGAAACGAGAGGCTGTGGGTTCGATTCCCGCACCGCTACAAATGTTTGTGTGACAGACAGATATTTGTGTCCGGGGTCTGGGTGATTTGAGACCGAAAGTCTCTCGTTGTCCCCGATACCCACAACACAAAACTCGTGTCTTAGTGTGGGGTCGAGGCAATGTGTGTGACTGTTGGGTGTTATTAATTTATTTTATTTATTGTGTTTTGACAGTTGTATTATTTCCAAAAATATTTATATCTGCAGATAATGGAATGAGCTTTATTATATTGATTATCCTGCCAAAACACTCGTAGGTGGTGGCAAACAAACACAATGTAAATTTGTGAAGTAAACGTTCAGTTCTTACATTAGAAGTGACGTCATTAAATGTATTTTGTGTTTATGTTTAAAAAATATATCTTTAAATTTGATAGTGAATACGTTTTTCAGGTTTTTATATTATCATTTGCTTAATTATTGAATATTATTATTTCTGAGAGTTTTTGTCACTGTCGTCATTCCTATGACATATAATCATTATGATAATCGTCTCAATAACAAAACATTTATGTGCAATTCTGTAGACGTTACGGAGTTTGAACAGTTGTGTTGCAGAAAAGTAGGTGAACTGAATACTACTGAAAATGTTATGCAGAATCATTTAAATTCAACTAACACGTGTGTATACATGATATGTATACAAATATTTCAATAATATGATGTTAGCCTTGAAATATTAAAAAAATACATAAATCTAATGAATTGATATATATATTTTTTTCTATTTCATAGTCCGATAAACGAGCGAGTGGGTCACCTGGTGTTAAGTGATCTCCACCGCCCATGAACATCCACAATACCGAAAGTATCATGTATGCGCTGTCGGCCTTAAAGGACAGAAATAGTGATTAGGGAAGGGAAGGGGGAATCTGGGCCTCCGGATATCTCACTTACCATACGAAACGCGACAGTAAACTGTCACTTTACGTTGGTTTCCTGTGAGATAGTGGTCACTCGACCCCGGTCGAGCCGGCCAATTCATGCTGTAGACAAATATGTCAACAGCGTGGCTCTACCACTTACAAACAAATTGAATGTTTATATTTTCTGTAAATATTAAAATAAAATAAATAACAGCCAACAGTCACACACATAGCCCCGACCCCTCACTAAGAGTCTTGTGTTGTGGGTATCAGGGACTACGGGAGACTTTCGGTCTCACAACACCCAGAACCCGGGCACAAATATCTGTCTGTCACACAGACATTTGTCCCGGTATGTGGGAATTGAACCCACGACCTCTCGTTTCACAGCCGGCTACTCGCCAACTGCGCCACGGAGGCTGCCACAGTAATAATATTAGTTTTTTTTTTATCCTGGCACGGCAACGTGACCGCACTGTACCTGATGGTAAGCACAGTGCGGTCCAAATAGAGTACTGAGTAGCGAGAGACGATCTATCCCCCATTACTCAACACACTCATGCCGGCCTGCTTATTCACACTACGCCATGAGCAAGAAGGTGAAGAAGGGGTCGAGGATCTAGTGTCAGAGTACTAAGAAGGCCGCGAAATGGCCATTGTACCCCAACTCCAGACCCCCGACAAAAACCGGATGTACACTGGCTGATCCCGGAACGCGACACACTTGCGTGTGCCACTATGGCGGGTTTTCCACCCTGTGTACGGTGGTTGCTATCCGGGCGGATACGAATATCCTACCACCAGCAAAATTAGTTGTACGATTATGCCTCACTGCATTAGCCTTTTCACTAATAAAAGGGATAAGGCCTTATTCCACCACGCTGGCCTAATGCGGATCGGTAGTTCCTGCCATATATTAGTGTTTTGCAATGTGTAATATTTGCGTAAACATAACAAACTACTATTATGCTTATTTTTACCCATATTAAGGTTAAAATAATAATAAAAAAAATGACTAACATGAATTACCTGAACAGTCATTTCGAGTGATTGCCATAGAACAACTCTGCTTCAATAGCTTTTTGTATGGGACGTAGTATACCCTCTAAAGCTAATTGAAATGAGAATTCTATAGATTTTTTAATAAATCCTAGCAATATCTATTTATGCAGGAAAACCCCAGATTTTCATGAGGGTGTTTTAAAATCTACATTGCAAGTGGTAAAACCGTATTGTCTCTTTAATAACGTGACCTTATAATGATTAACAACAGCACAACAAGCGTTTAACCCGATGTCGTTGAACGATAACAGCGTCAATTGTCGCATTTGCAAGATAATGAAAGTGGAAGCGAATAATCTACCACCGGTGACACTTGCTGGCCTAATAATAATAATAATACTAGCCCTGTATTAAACATTGTCCCACTGCTGGGCACGGGCCTCCTCTACTAATGAGAGGGGTTAGGCCTTAGTCCACCACGCTGGCCTAATGCGGGTTGACAGACTTCTCAAACCTTCGAAAAACTCTCAGATATGCAGGTTTCCTCACGATGTTTTCTTTCACCGTTAAAGCAAGCGATAATTAACATTTTAATACACACATAACTTTAGAAAAGTCAGAGGTGTATGCCACTTGGGTTTCGAACCTACGACTTTTGTCTTGACAGTCCGTACCGCAACCAATTAGGCTATCGCTGCTATATGCTGGCCTACTTCATGCTAATAGACGTCCGAAGGAATTACTGCATGCGCACCTAATGAAACATAAGCTTTGCTGAATCTTACGCCTGTATTCAAGGACATTTAATAAAGTTCTACTATTCATTAGTTCATTTGCGCCAAACAAAAATGAAATGGTTTATTGATCATAAAGGCATTTACACAGCTCCTATTACAAATACATTACAAGTAAAATAACAGAAAATACATCAATTGACATAATACATATAACAATTTGTTTATAAATTTAAAAGTATCTTTATAGTTATTTTTAAGATAACCTTTATTTTTATTAACATTCAAAGAAATTAAATCAAGAAACGATATATTTTTAAGTGGGTTCGAAATGGACCGTGGGTGTTTCCGAAACGTCGCTTGTTTGAAATAGATTACTTGACACATTTTTTTATAATTTTAATCAACAAGTTACAATACCTTAAACAAAAAAAAAAAACAAATAAAATAAATTAAATTAAAAATTAATTAAATTTATTCAAACTATTATCGAAAGAATTTTATGAATTCCAACAAAAATAAGTAAATTATTCAGATATTTATTAAATGAGAGTAAAAGTATGCATTACATGAACCGTGACGTTACCTCTCAGAATAGCCATTACTATGCAGTTGTGTGAGGGAGATAGTGAGATGATCCCACTACGCACCCATTTTTGGTCATACTATTATTTTAAATAAATATTGTTGGAACTAATTTCTCAAGCAATTTTGATTTTATTTCAAATGGTTTCTTTTGTGTATTATATTCGTTTGCATATCGAATAATGTACAAAATTAAACACAGGAACGTACTATTACCATCGGATCCAAACACGACCCAGCCTGATAAGACTCGTCGAAACAAACTCAACAGAGTAAACGGACCAATCTTGTATACAGAAATGAAGACATAGCAAGGACGACCGCTGCTCTGTATCCCACGCCAATGACCTTGATGATTGGATAGCCTCATACAAATTACAAACACCGGTTGCAGCGTCAGTTTCGGACGCGCGAAATGCAGCATTTTTGTGGTTTTTATTGAGTATTTTTATTTTGTTGGGAAAGTTGAAAATATGGCTAGACTTAAAATGGCACAACAATGATTATAGTATGTGTATACACACAAATAGTTATAGTAGTTTACCAAACGATTTGAATTATAAATGCTCGACTGCCTCGGTGGCGCAGTTGTAATTGCGCATGCGTTACGATTGCTGTGCTGAGGTCTCGGGTTCGATACCCGGGTCGGGTAAAGTGATATTGGGTTTTTATATCTAGAAATTCTCAGTATTAGCCCGGAGTCTGGAACATGTGCCCGGTATGGCGATAGGCTCGCCCCCTATCACATTATGGGACCGAAATTCGGCGAAAAGTGGGTGTACTGGTTACACCTCAGGACAGGAATAGGGATTAGGAAAGGGAAGGGGGAATGTGGGCCTCCGGATATCTCACTTACCATACGAAACGCGACAGTAAACTGTCACTTTACGTTGGTTGACTGTGAGACAGTGGTACTACCCCGGTCGAGCCGGCCCATTCATGCTGTAGACAAATATCTATAGGATCTACCACTTCTAAAGAGTAGTAAGAGAGAGGTACGGGAAGATGCTTTACCAAAATTACAACATATACTATAAGTGAAGACGAAAACCATTGAACTAAAACTTTTATATTTACAAACAATCGAGACAAATAAATTACAAATATAAAGAAAATAATAATTAAGGAACAAATATGTTACTATACAATACATTTCAGTTTGATATATTGAATGCTACTATAAACATTGATAGAATAAATAAAACTTTCGAGTAGTAACTGAAGTGCAGTTAAATGTTCGAACATTAAATTTAATCGTTTAGACACCCGTACGAATATAATTTATGTAGTGTTTAAATAAAAATATTGACGTATATATAAATGTTTTCCAAACCAGTCCACTCACATAGGTGGAATAAAAGCATATATTGGTTGTTTTTCTGGACTACGTAGTGTCATAATATGAATAAAACATTCTTCTTCTATTTATATTAATGGTTTGAGAATTTATATAATGGATTAAGACAAATCCACTAATGCGACTTTTATCTAAAATGTAATTTTAAGCAATCTAGAACGTTGTTTAATTTTTCTTGCTAGCTAGCCGAACTCTGGCTTGGCTCTGGACCTTGAATTCTGGCTAACTGGACTTTGGGGTTACTTACTTACAAACTTCCATTTCCCTCGGTCTTGAGAAGGGCCTCTTTTTATATAGCGTCATAACTCATAGCATGTTTGGAACATCTGGATCATGTCCTTGTTATGATCTGAGATAGATATTTGCGATGAACTCCTGCAATATCCTCAAACTATGACCATATCTGCTAAGGTGACATTCTGGCATACAACGTTGTATAAAATTAAAAAAAATGTAGTTCCCAAAGTTAATTGATTTCTAAATGCCTGGTCTATACAACGTCAAAAATACGTCCTTTACCGGTTAGTTAACGGCAACAACATTTCTTAAAATTTGTTATGGTAATAAAAATATTTTAATTCTCAGTCGTATTGTAATTAGCTAGCACTCTGAGAGATCGCTGTCGCAATTATGTAGGTTTAATTTCACTTATGAACTGATAACCAAAGCTAGAGTTCGAAAAACAATTTTAATGAAGACTGTGATATTAAAAATGCGAAGTAAAATGCCAGTAAAAAGTACTTTCTCTCCAAAATGCCAATAGGTTGAGGAACAGCGGATACTATGGTTTAAAAATCGAAGTCTGAATGAATAATCATCCTCAGCACTATGGCCACGATAAGATTAGAGACAATGCAAGTTAAAGTTTATCACTTCGCTATACTGGAATTCCACGTCCAATTTTCTACTTTAAAACATAGACCAATTTAGGTAAAAAGAGGCATTATTTTTCTAAATCAAATCAAATTTAGATTCATTTTTTAAATATTTAATATAGATAACTACGAAAATGTGAAAATAATAACTCCGAACAGTCAAAGACACAAAGCCCTGACCCCGCACTTAGATACAAGTCTTGTATACTTGTCTTGAGACTACCACTATTACTAGACTACGAGAGGCTTTTGGTCTCATAAATTACTTGTTTATGCCATGATTTTACATTGAATCCCACAAAAATGAACATGATAGATAATCAATTTAGATTAGTATTTTGCTTCATTACTATCATGTGATTCGATCATTACGTAAATGTTTATCAATTGGAAATTATCTTTAGATTGTGACTTTACTCACCATTCAATATGCTACCGTCACGCAATCACTTATAATGACGCATTTATCTGAAATCCAAAATATGCTTCTGGTCATTCTGGATACGTTTTGGAACAGTAGTTTCGCAAATCGCAAGCAAAACTAAATGGTACTTGTGTTTAGCCTTTTTCTAACCCATATCAATATATTTTCAAGTATCTTTACTGCTATGAATGAGGATCTATTTATAACATTTTATGATAACGTCGATAGATGTTTAAATACAAACAACATAAACATGGTCAAAATTAAGCATCTCCAAATTACATAACCGAACACGATAAGAGTAAACATAATATTACACCTAATTATAATAGAAATCATAACCAGAATGTAAAACACATTAATATCCATTACAGTGGTGATTAGATATCACCTCATTATAGATTACTCCGTGAAATTTGATTTGACGTGCTACTAAATACATATTTAGCAATAATTAAGCAAACAACTTACAAATATTTTTATATTCAACAAAAATGGTTTGTATGTTTACAATAAACGATGACTTGACAATAACTTATTGCAAAATATAAGAAACAGCGACTAAGCTAGAACATACAGACGATGAAAATAAAAGCCGTAATGTAGATTAAACATGTAGTCTATATTTTTTAATTCTAACTAGCCTTGTTTTTTACAAATTAAACTTGATAAACATGTATGGATGGATGTATGGATTCGGGATAGATAATGCTTTATCATAAATGCAGTGGCGGCGTAGCATGGGTTGGCACCCGGGGCGGTTTTCTATTCAAAAAAAAACAAAAATCAAATATTTATTGAATCCATAAAATGTTATACATCATTTAGATTCAGTAAATTTTTTCACTCTACCGCCAGTTCGGAATGCAGTCTCGCTAGAGAAGAACGGGCAAGAAACTATAGCATTGCTCTTTTCACATCGGTTAACAATATTTGGTCATATAATTATAATCATAGGTCATATAATATATACGATTTAAGTTTAATTACCTTAGATTAGAGCAGCTCAATGTATGTTAAGTTGCCTTATTGAAATATTGTGGAATAGAACTCATTACAAGACCTAGTGCCACACATGACCGTCGTGATAGTGATAAAAAAATCGATTTCTTAAAGCAGTCGGTCCTTACTGAAACAGTCTGAGCAGACCAGTCCACACGAGCCGCACCCGATCACGAGTAGTGACGCATGTGTCAGCCATCGGCCTCCTCAACCATGTTACAGGGAAGAGACCGACCTGGCACATGGCGCCGCAGCAAGCACAGACACTTTAGCGAGCATGACATACCCAGACAGAATACAACAATTGAAATACTAGACACAAAATATCAAGTAAAGTCATGTAAGGCATATAAGTTCGCAATGTTAAAGAAATAAATATATTGGCATTACTATATATATGTACCTAAAGTTCCCAATAATAATTTAATGGCTACGCTTCTAAGTAATAGGATAACTTATTCCCATATTGATATTGATTGCGGGGGGGGGGGGGGGGGGGGGGGTGTTGTCGGAGGTCTAAATCCCTAGCGAGCGAAGTATATAAAATACTATGAAGCGAGGAGTATACATGAAATGAAATAAATACTTAATTAACACTATTATCTTGAATTTACAAAATTGATGAAAGTAAAATTTCATGTTGTTACAATTTTTTTTGTATGCCTCTATCCAGCGTAAAGATGAAAATTAGCTTACAAAATCCATTTTTTTCTGGATTTATTATCTTAACATAGTATAAAACAAAGTCGCTGTCGCTGTCCGTCCCTATACTGCTTAAATCTTCAAAACTACGCAACGGAATTTGAAGCGCTTTTAATACATAGAGTGATTTAAGAGGAAGGTTTATATGTATGATACATGCATAATATTGTAGAGAAACACTGATGAATTTACAGGTTTCTGGATTGTACACCTTTTCTTACAAAAATAACCTCCACGCGGGCGGAGCCGCGAGCAACATCTGGTATCTTCATAAGACTAGATTTGACGGGCCTAGGATCTGGGCGGGACTTCTCTTCAATTTGGTTCATGAGTTCATTTAGGAAACATTGAGATTCTTCAAAAAGTACGAAAAGATCGCGTCACACAGTTCATTGAAAATCGGCTTTCGAAGAGGAATGTTCCGATGTTTAAATTGTAATGTTTTATGGTTGGAACGGCTTCTATATATTACTACTATGCTCGAATAAATCAAATGAAATAATTTGGCTTGAAAATTAAAGAGTTATAATTTTCTTACATAAGAAATGTATGGAGCAAGTATATAAAATTAAGATATCTCGAGAACCGTTTCCTGTAATATACTTGCAGGCGGTTTTAGTAATGATTATTTGGTATACTCAGAATTACGGGAATCACTGCGTAAGTTTCTTTAAAAAATCATCGAAAATTATCTTAACTATAAGTGTTGCTCACGGCTTCACCAACATGAAAAGCCGCCTCCGGTACAAAATAATAAATCACTGTATCGCTCCATTGTACCATCTGTACGATGCCAGCGCCATTTATTTGTAAAATTAGATGGAACAGTCAAACTATATCCCATGGAAGCAAATACCCTGGATAAAAGTAGCCTATATGTAACTCCAGGACATGGTCTATACTTGTACCTAATTTTATCTAAATCAGTTCAGACGTTTCTGAGTTTACCCCTCCATATATGTGTTAGTTCTTGTTTACGTTTCAACAATAAAAAACCTTTTCTTCCTTTCTTTCTAACTTCTAATAAACATTCAAACGAAAAAAAATTATAAAGCGGATATATAAAATTAAGATATCTCGGGAACCACTCGGTTTTCCGTAATATCCTCGCATACGGTTATAGTACTTATTATTCATGATTTTTGGTATACTTAAAATAACGGAAAATTATGCCGAAGTTTTTTTAAAAAATCATCACAATTAAAACATCGGATTCCTAAGTCTTCAAAGGCCGATTTGCGCGTCATCGACGTTCGTCCCAGGCCTATATCCTGTTTTCTGTGCCGACATATGATATAATTCTTTCACAGCAACCAAGTCCATCACATGTTGTATGCGCAATATTATTTGTCACCCCCATTCATTACCACGTCCACGGTCCATTGGACCGCTTCTCGAAAAGAAATTCTAGCAGCTTCCAAGTGGAACCTCAGTCGTAAAACTTCCAAAATCATGTCCATTGCAGAAAATTCATCATAGATTTTGTCAGAATTGGAAATGTACCACGAAGTTCGCGTGAACAGAACTTAAGGCTGAACAACACCAAATGATATGAGAATGTCATTCATTGCCTTGTAACTATGATCTAGGTCTCCGTGAAATCTATTAAGACGTTCTAAAATAGCTCGCTGCAGCTGTTCTGGCAATCTTAGTCCAGCATGTTGGGTCATTTCTCCTGGCCGCCCGTGCCGTCCTCGTCGGGCATGAGATGCGCAAACGGCTACTGAGCTACTGCTGCTGAATGAATTATCACCACGATGGCACCCCTTGGTGCTTGGTACCCGGGGCGGACCGCCCCCACCGCCCCCCCCTTACGCCGCCACTGCATAAATGTCATTTATGATTGCGAAGGACTTTTGACATTTAAAGTATTTTAAGAGTAAATCATGTAAATGTAAATGAATGAGTAAATTATATAAAACTTGTGCATTAAAACCTAAAACGTTACTAAAAGTAATCTAAACTAAATAAATTAACAATTTAACAAGATGTACATCGAAATGGAAGTGTGGAAACGAAAATAGATCAAGTATGACTAGATATGTGTGTACTAAGCATCGACTGATCACTTGCATAAAAAACTAAAAAATCCCAGTACTAATTTAGACCACAATACACAGCCCTGTATTATAGAAGACATACTTTCAATGGGACTCATTACCTAGCTCTTCGGTGGAAATAAATAAAAAAGGGGCATAAAGGCGTTCCATCTTAAACATCTGCTGCACGCAATACTCTTTGTTAACTATTGGGCGAGATTCAACTGGACGGACATCTGTTCCTGATATACGAAGGTCAGACGACAGCTGATGCGTGAAGAATAAAAATGATTTAAAAAGTTAGGTTATAAAACATTTAATTAACAAAATAAATAATAGATAGGTGCCCTGTATGAATAAAATTTCCATAATAAAACTCAAGGTTATTCAAATATTCATAGAATAAAAGTGAAGAAACTGGTGTGGTAGTCATTGCCCTCTGGTACAAACTACAAATACCCAAATAAATATGTTCTTTTTTTGCAATAAAAAAGTAGAAGTCATCGTGACTATAATATCTTATGTCACACAATGAAACAACATCACCTAATAATATGGTAACATAACAATCCAACGATGCGACGTGTGGAGGTAACCACAACGCGAGCCAGAATAAAAAAAAACGTGGATTCAGTAAAGGCAATACGAATAGCCGAGGTGGCGCGATTGTCGTACGATCTTGAACTGTACGCTCGTGTATTTCAACTACAGACACTGTGTGCCTTGTTTTCTGTTTGCTATCTCAGAACCAAACTGTTTTGGTTAGATAAGTAGTAATGTACTTTTGAAATTAGAATATTTATGATTGCACTATTCGCATGATCTATTTACTTTTGGGTACATGGATTCTATATTGCACTAACAGAAGTAAGCAATCAAAGAAAATGGAATATTTTTCAATGATTGAAGTTGTCAATTTAACTGAATGGCATGTTTTTAAAAAGGGGTTCCAGTAAGCATCCCGATAGAATTGGGAATTAGCCGGGTGAGTGCGGGATTTGTTGTGCCACTGTCTGATGTCTAGTCAGTAGTCACACACAGAAATTGTGTTTCGTCAGCGACAGCGGGTGCGTTGCGGCCGGCGACCAGCCAGTCCGCACCGATCCGCCGGCTTGACATCACGCTTTTCACAGCGCACCTTCTCGTGGTAACTTAAAAAAAGTCGGCCGCGCTTCGAAAGTGACAGTGCGACAGTTCACAGTGAGCTGAATTGAGTGATCCGGAAAAAATACCGGGACTTGCATTTTGCTACGTTCAAAGTTCGACATCGACACGAAGTATCGACAATACGACAGTTTTTTTTAATTAATTTGCACTATATCCTTGGTAAGTACATAATGTTTAAATTAAAAAAAAAGGTAAAATAAAAAAATTAAGTGATGCCGGTTTTTAACAAGTTCTCACGTGCTATCAACGTAATTGGTAATTTAAGTAATAATACGTTACATCAAGTTTTATAGCAATTTTCGTCTATCGCAAGACGTGGAAAACAAGTTTTGAAGGTTTACATCATTTTGTGTTTCTACCTACGTGTACTTTTTTTAAAGCTTTTATTACCATTGCGTGTGGTCATGTGACGCGTTTGCTTCATTTCGAGATAATTTTGCGAGATTTTTTTTTGCTAGTTAATTTTACATGCGACTAATAATGTTTTAATATTAGACATCCGCTTAATTCTTGGTTCCGCTAACATATTTACCTAATAGATAAGTTATCGGTGAATGCACATAGCTTGTTCCACTTTGGTATATAAAGTGATGTGTGTAGATTAATGCATTTCATTTCATTATCTGTAATATTTTTGGCATAGATTATACATTTTTGATTTTGATATTAAATTTCGGCCTACAAATTACAGTAGTAATTAAAAACAGTATTAATAGATACTTGCTAGCTACTATACTAATTTTGTAACTTTTAACTATAAAAAAGCATAAGTTGTTTCAAAATTATTCAGCAGCAAACTTTAATTTTTTTTTTAATGCAGGCGTATAGCTTAGTTAGTTACTTGGAAACAATCTTCAACTATTTTAGATTTAAGTTGAACTGACTTGAATTAACTTGACTTTATACCCTCATTTTACTTATCGGTATTTCGGTTTTATCATAGATTTGTGTTTTTGAATTAAGTAATGAAATTCCAATTTTCACTATCTTTAAATTTATTCTTTGCGCTCAATATTCTCAAAATTAAAAAAATTGCAATTGCATTGTATTTCATTTTTTGCCGTCGGTTTCGTTTTAGTTAAGCTTATAATTATTTTATTAAATCAAATGTTGATCTATAAGTGTTTGTTTTGGGTCTGGGTATTGGAGGACCGCGTCTCCCGAGTTTCTTGATACGATACAGGTTTGACCGTGTGTGGGGTCAGGACCACGTAGTTCATGTTGGGTGTTTTATTATTACTATTTACTTATTGCGGTCGATGGATCGCAAAATAGATGTATTTTTATTGTTTATTTAATGACTTAAAACATTATTACATTTTTATTACATTTCTTTTGTCATGTTTCGAGTTTATCGATGGTCGTTCATGTGCCTTTAATTTGTTTTTCCCTTTTAGAAATGATAACCTAATAGGGTTACCGATTCAAGCCAGGAAAGCATTAAATTCACTGCATTACATTGATCGTAATAGTAATGTAATCGTAATACCAAAGTACTACTTTGGAATAACAACTTAAATTGATTCAGTGACTGACACCGTTGTATGTTCATTTTCACTAGGTAAGGTTTAATTTTCAACGTAGAGAGCAAACACGTCAAAGATTTTAAAATGATATCAGCATTAGTCAGTATAGCTCCCGGCCCATTATTTTTAGAGGAGTTTACCAAATCTGTTAATTTGTCGTACAAACTTCAAAAGGCGTTAGCGTTTAGTCTTACTGTGTGGATATTGACTATTAAATTAAGATCCAGTTTTAGTGTTAGACCAGAGTCAGCGTATTTTATGCTATTAATACCACAGCAATTAAAATGTTTTTAACCGACTTCAAAAAAAGGAGGAGGGTAAAAAATCGTCGGAATCTTTTTTTTATGTATGTTACCCGATTACTCGAAGACGCCTGGACCGATTCGAGATTTTCTTTTTTTGTTTAAAAGGGTTTACTTACCAGGTGGTCCCATTGGCACCAAGTCAGGATCTGATGATGGGATCTCAGAAAAATCAAGGGCAACCCTCAAATTTTATAGTGACGCATAATTTGTTTTTTATTGAAGTCTGTGTACTTTTTATGAATTAAAAAACTTTTACGTATCTATTAACCTCGTGGCTACCGTGATTCGTGACGCTTGTTTCCTTGTTCCCGCAATCTAATTGCTTGGAGAATAGCGTTGAGGATAAAAAGTTGGCAGTATCCAAAATGATCCGATAGCATTATCCCGTAACAAATATCATACCGATGTCAAGTAAAATATCCGGTACTGATTCGCTAAATAACGGTGTTATACCGAATAATGTATTGATAATTTCCACTTTGGATTTTTATTCGCAAATGGTAACGAGTATTTTCTCACGTAATTCCCGTTATGTTTCGAATAATTAATCTGATAACTGCAACTTAGATATTTTCTTAAATGATACGACTGTATTCATATGTAAATAGATTAGGTTTTTTGTAAAAAGTAATTCCGATTCCGATCGAATATTGGAAAACACATTAAGATCTTATTAGTATTTTAGTTTTAGTAGTGTAGGTACCTCATTAGTAGTTTTAGATCTCATTCGTTTTTTTTTATCCTAGCACGGCAATGTGACCGCACTTCACCTGATGGTAAGCGCAGTACGGTCCAATTAGAGTATCGAGTAGCGAGAGACGATCTATCCCCCGCTACTCAACACAATCATGCCGGCCTGTTCCTTCACACTACGCCATAGGCAAGAAGGTGAAGAAGCGGTCGAGGGTCTATTGTCAGAGTACTCAGAACAGCCTTCTGAGTACTGAAAGAAGAAAATGGCCAACATTGTACCCCAACTCTAGACCCCCAAAAAACCGGATGTACACTGGCTGATCCCGGAACGCGACACACTTGCGTGTGCCGCTATGGCGGGTTTTTCACCCTGTGTACGGTGGTCGCTATCCGGGCGGATATGAATATCCTACCACCAGCAGTTTCTTTTTAATTATCCAACACACACACACACATACACTCACGCCTGTAATCCCCGAAGGGGTAGGCAGAGGTGTAACTAGTACACCCACTTTTCGCCGAATTTCAGTCCCATAATGTGATAGGGGGCGAGCCTATCGCCATACCGGGCACATTTTCCAGACTCCGGGCTAATACTGAGGAATTTCTAGATAGAAAAACCCAATATCACTTTACCCGACCCGGGGATCAAAATCAAAATCAAAATCAAATATTTATTGAATCCATAAAATGTTATACATTATTTAGATTCAGTCAATTTTTTACTCTACCGCCAGTTCGGAATGCAGTTTCGCTAGAGAAGAACGGGCAAGAAACTTTAGCGTTGCTCTTTTTCAACATTGGTTAACAATATTTGGTAATACAATTTTAATTTAATTACATTAGATTAGAGCAGCTCAATGTGTGTTAAGCTGCCTTATTGCAAGATTGTGAAATAAAACTCATTACAGCACCTAGTGCCGCACATGACCATCGTGAGAGTGAAATCTCGATTTCTTAAAGCAGTTGGTCCTTACTGAAATAGTCTGAGCAGACCAATCCACACGAGCCGCACCCGATCACGAGTAGTGACGCATGTGTCAGCCATCGGCCTCCTCAACCATGTTACAGGGAAGAGACCGACCTGGCACATGGCGCCGCAGCAAGCACAGACACTTTAGCGAGCATGACATACCCAGACTAAATACAACAATTAAATACTAAGACAATAATATCAAGTAAAGTCATATAAGGCATATAAGTTCGCAATGTTAAGCAAATAAAATATTGGCATAACTTAATATATATAACTCTTATACAAACATATAAAGTTCCCAATAATAAGTTAATGACTAACTTCTAAGTAATAGGATAACTTATTCCCAAGCCTTTCGGTCATCTAAATATTCAGAAATTTTGTAATAGGCTTTATTACTTAGTTTTCGCTTGATAGTAGCTTTAAAGCATCTTTCATTAAGTTCTTTAATATGATTGGGAACCTTATTGTAGAAGCGTATACAAAGCCCCTTGAAAGAGTTGCTGATTTTGTGGAGCCTTGTTTTATGACTAACAAGATTATTTTTATTTCTAGTATTTACACTATGGACTTCACAAATTTTTGGAAATTGTTGTATATTCTTATGAACATACATTAAATTAGCGAATATAAATTGTGATGCTACTGTCATTATATTAGTTTCCTTGAATTTTTCTCTCAAAGAACTCCTAGAATTTAGCGAGTAGATAGATCTTATAGCTCGCTTTTGGAGAGTAAAGATGATATTGATGTCAGCAGCACCACCCCATAGTAGAATCCCGTAGCACATCAAACTATGGAAATAGGCAAAATAGACCAACCTAGCCGTATCAGCGTCGGTCAATTGGCGTATTTTACTCACAGCATAAGCTGCGGCACTTAATTTTTTGGACAATACAGATATGTGAGATCCCCATTGAAGTTTGGGATCTAATGTTATGCCCAAAAACTTGGTTGTCTCCACAAGACTCAATTTATCCCCATTCATATAAATATTGGCGTCGATCTTTTTGACATTAGGTGTTAAAAATCGAATACATTTGGTTTTCTGACTATTCAATAGTAAATTATTAACGCTAAACCAATGTACTATTTTTGCGAGCGTGTTGTTTACATCGTCAAGAACAGAATTATGTCGGCTTACTTTGAATATTAAAGAAGTATCATCTGCAAACAACACTACCTCACAGTTGTCCCTTATGCAATAAGGTAAGTCATTTATATAAACTAAGAATAGAAAGGGTCCAAGAATCGAGCCCTGTGGAACTCCCATGGTAAGAACAGACCCAGGAGATAATTTTCCATTGATGTCTACACTTTGAACCCTATTACTTAAATATGACTTAAATAACTTAAGAGCAATACCATTAATTCCATAGTGACTCAATTTCGTGACAAGTGTGTCATGGTGTACACAATCAAAGGCTTTAGATAGATCACAGAACACACCCAAAGCATCCCGTGAATCCTCCCAAGCATCAAAGATATTAGTTAGTAGCTCAACACCAGCATCAGTGGTGGAGCGACCCCTTGTAAAGCCAAATTGTTTATGATGCAACATGTTATTCCGAGAAAAATATTTTTGCATTTGCATTAACATAAGCTTCTCAAAAATTTTGCTTACCGAAGGTAGCACAGAAATAGGTCTATAATTATTGGGGTCAGCTGTACTACCCGTTTTAAAAAGAGGAATAATTTTACTCATTTTCAACTTATCAGGAAATATACCACTATTAATACAGGAATTAAATATTACAGCTAGCTGGGGAGCTATAACAGGAATAACAAAATTTAAAATTTTTGTAGATATTCCCCATAGATCACATGTATTCTTAACATTAATTGCTCTTACAACTTTTATAACGTCCGTACTATTAACACATTGGAATTCAAATGAATCTTTACACCTTGTAACATTTTCTAGTAATAATTTTTCTGCTGTGGTTGACGACGAATTTAAATTTTTTGTGGTAGAAACTGGAATATTAGTGAAAAAAGTTTCAAATGCCCTAGCTACATCTATATCAGAATTAATGATTTTATCATCAATTTTTAAGCTAAAATCGGTGTCACGAAGTTTAGCTTTTCCAGTTTCTTTGCTAATTACAGTCCATGTCGTTTTAATTTTATTTTTAGAGCTTTTTATTAAGTCACTTATGTGAATAAATGTGATCGAACCCGAGACCTCAGCACAGCAGTCGTAACGCATGCGCAATTACAACTGCGCCACCGAGGCAGTTATTATCCAAGTCAATAAAATATTATTATCGTTATTAATAGATCAGGTCTTAACTTGACAAGTATATTGCATTATTTTAATCACAATTTAATTCCCCGCCAAACTAGTCATATCACATTGCAATCTAATGTACAGGTTTTTATGTCAAATTAATAATTATACTTCAATGCCATCTGTATCATTATACTTCACTGCACAATTAAAAATATCCTTAAATATATAATTAAAAAAATTATATATTTACATTTGGAACAGTAATAATTACACCCAACCAACAGTCACACACATAGCCCCGACCCCACACTAAGATCCGAGTCTTGTGTTGTGGGTATCAGGACTACAAGAGACGTTCGGTCTCACAACACCTAGACCCCGGACACAAATATCTGTCTGTCACACAGACATTTGTCCCGGTGTGGGAATTGAACCCACGACCTCTCGTTTCACAGCCGGCTACTCACCAACTGCGCCACGGAGGATTGCGATGACTATTTTATGTCACGACACTTCCGAGTTTGTTTATAAGTGGTAAACCTGACAATGTCAAATACAAATTACTCTAAATGTTACCTCAATGACAACTGAAGAGTAAGATATGAGTAAATTGCATTCTCGCGGATGAGCCATTGTCTTTTGTGTGCCAAGGTGAATATTCAAATCCAGGCGCGATGTAATGAATTTACCGTTGATTTACTGAAAATGTTATATTTATAGCATTAACAAATAATACTTATGGTATACCTAACTGTCATTAGGTTACTAAGACATGGTGCATTTAGAAATATATTTTTTATAAATAATACTTCAATTTTTAACGAAGGTTTAGCTGTTTTTATGGGTTAATATTGTTAATAAATTAGACATGATTGTGTTGAGTAGCGGGGGATAGATTGATCTCGCTACTTGATACTTTAATTGGATGGCACTGCGCCTACCATCAGGTGCAGGTCACATTGCGGTGCCAAATAAAAAAAACTATTCAAAAATCAAAATTCAATGACACTTATATGGATTTTAAGCTAGAATATTCATGCAAATAAAAATATCTCAAGATTCTATTACTATAACACCGCGCTTCTTTTGACTAGTGAGATATGGGGACCGGGAAAAATATTTGTAAATCTCGTAACCATATATGATTCTTATCGCTAACCATATATGACGTCGCTGCCTTACGTTTCCCAAAGGTTTCAATCTCGCTATACTTACAAAGAATATGTGTATTATATCAGTATCGGTAGCTCATCAACAATAA
Organism: Laothoe populi; assembly: GCA_905220505.1. Lineage (NCBI taxonomy): Eukaryota > Metazoa > Arthropoda > Insecta > Lepidoptera > Sphingidae > Laothoe > Laothoe populi. The sequence continues at coordinate 17,023,781 of HG992148.1, forward strand.
AATTCAAAATATTTGAATTCTCATAACATGTATAACGTCAACAATTTGAAAAACAAAAACATCACATAGTTTAATTATAAATGCACGAATATCTCGCGTATACACACTTTTGTCACATTACCCAGATTACTGCCAATTCATTGCGGATGTTCTAAATGTAAAAATAATCTATTTAATCGCAAGTGTGAGTCTCTGCGGAGACTCAAAAATAAAATAACCTCTACTGTCTGTAATACTGGCTGATGAAACCGCGAATTCACGGTAGGTTACTTATTTCCCAGACAAGTGAAGAACAAAACTTTTTTTTCGGATTCGGAACGGAAAGCCAAATTGCCGGTAATAAAAATTCGAATCGCTGTGATTGCCGCGGATGACCATTCGGTACGATTATGTTTCTATAGTTGTTTTTTTATTTGTTCATAGTTTGCTGGCTGTACTTTATAATTTTAGACGTTTACTGGCCGCTACATGTAATTTGTGTTGAAATAGACACTTCAAAAACTTATAATTATTTTGGATCCAATTTTGATTTGTTTGTAGTCTGCGTAGGTACTTGCAGAGCTTTTTAACCTCTCATGTATCAAAACGATACCGGTGTTCGGAAAAAGGTATTAAGTAGGGAGTAAATACAAGCCAAAAACAATTTAATTTCCATAATATTAATAGCCACATGCCAATTCAAATTATCTTATCAATAAAAATGTAGTTTAGATCGTAAGAGGCTATTACACATTTTCTATCATGTTTTCTTATCTCCAGTAAATAGGGGTCACCGTCCAGTTATAGTTTTTATGATAATAAATTAGCTACTAATGTAAAACAACATTCATAAAAATTGTTATAAACAAAACAATTTTAATGAAATTAAGATTTAGTTTTTATGTATTAACTGAAATGTTTTTTTTTTATATTTTAACTCACAGTGATAAAAACTTTGACAGAATTTCGGCGTTGGAAATTGTTCAAAATTTGCGACTGATATTAGGATTCAGCAAATCCATTCACTTTCATGTACATAAATCTGCAGACCATTAACATTTATACAAAATAAAATACTTTAAACACTAAAGGAAATGTACAAATCGACAGAGAACACTCCGCTGGAGATATTTAGAGACTTCTCGGAAATTCCTAACCAGCGTAGCATAGCAAAACGGTCGAACTATTTACACATTTAGAAACACATTGCAAACTTAAAATATCTCATTTTGTGTAAATTTCAGTAAAGGATAATTGCATATTAAATTTTCCAACTCCGGAATAGTAAACTGTAGTCTTCCTTTTTAACTTCATTAGATGTAAAGGTAGAAGGAGCCAGACAGCGACACTTGAAATTTAATACAAAGCGGACGCGATGCTGTAGTCGCCGGTCGCGGTCTCGCGATAGCGCACCTCAAAGCCTCAAAATCTTAATATGTTAGTCAGCACAAAGAGCCAAGGATTGATATAAATGAGTTGCTAGGCTAGGTTTTGCTTATCTATACAACTATTTCACAGTTATCTGTGCATACAAAACGTCTAAAAAACGACCGAATTGATTTGAATATAGACTTTACTATTATGTTAAGTGAAATATATTGGCTAAAACTATTATTTACCCCAGAAAAGCTGTCACAAGCTGCGACATAAATTTCGTATTTCATGTAACGGTTGTCGGTTATTTAAAACGAAGCGATACCCCGTCCTGTTTAATACAAAATTTAGGAGCGCGATAATGATCGGATTATGTGCTAATCTCTTGGTAAGTAACTGTGAGGTCGATGAAGTCACGGTTATGTCAGATGCAATATACGTAATCATCGCGACGTAATTGGGATGTTGGCACTTGTATTGTTAACATGCGTCTTACATATGTTCAGTTATTGTTATTTGAGATCTATTGACTTCGAAGACAAATCTATCAACCATCGCTTGTCGGTTTTAATCTTTTGAATCATTCTATTGTGTACGATCAAAGTTCCATCTTTCTTATACAATACAGTCACATTGATGTTGCAGTTTCTTATTCATAAAAATGAAAATTTACTTACAGTATACTTTTGCTTTTAATTTTTTTTAAAGATAGTTTTAGTTTTTCGTTATTTCATCAGGGAACAATTATTGTATAACATCATCTATTTCCAGCATTACTATAATTTGTATTAATTACTTCTGCTGTAAGTTACCGTGTGATATTAAATATTATGAATTAAGTAATAAATTTTCATGAAACATAATTTTTAAACAATATTTGCCTTTTTGAGTTAACATTCAAGTGTCCTTGGAAGATATTGAATCTTACTTATCACTATTTACCCAAGATAATTTTGTGTAAATAATGTGACGTGTTTCTGTATTATATTTTTGTATTACTCGAACGTGATCTACGATTTATTACATTATAACATTTACTATTATATGCTTTTCAAAAAAGACGTGACCATCTGAATTGATCCGACGTGAGATCAAATGATTTATATCAATGTATTTGTTGGAGAGAATGTTGTGATTTATTTCATTTTTTACTTTAGCGGACCATCCTGTTAAACCCGTTTGTGGTTTGTACCGTGAAAGGTATTATTATTATTTTCTGTACACTAATAACCTTCTTTAATTTAGCCTCTACGGCCTCTACGGCGATTTATCATGTTGTTAAAAATGTCACGTTTGTCCGCTGTTTAATAGTCACCTATCTGATATATAGTTTTGATCAGTCCGTGCTGTGAAATGTCATGAGTTGAAACAATTTTATCTTCTCAATGCAGTGAAAGCATACCTACTTTCACCCCCTTCTCTGGTCGAAATAATTTCGTCCGAGATTTTGTATCGACACTTGCGCATGCGCAGAGCAAAAAATATTGGTGTCAATAGGTCTTTGTCCGATGAATAATGTCAGGTAATGCAGATTGCAATAGTTTCATATGGACGTTCTGTTGTACACTCGATGTCGGGAGTGGATTAACCGTTACGAAATTATGATCTGCTTTGATATGACAACCATATTTATTGAGTGACCCACCTCTGTCGAATATTGTTTATTTTGACAACGTTATTAATTAAAAAATCAGCTCGTATATTAACGTCAATGACCTCACTTGTATAGCTACAGTCTCGTTTCTAAATGGCAAATAGATATAAGTTATTTATCTCCTAATGTGGTGGCAAGACCAGTTGGATGAGCGATTTGATAATACCACAAGAGATCTAATGTTTATAATTAAGGGAGCAGCAACGTTAATGTTAATAGTTACTTTGGTAATAAAGCTGTGCATAATATAAAAAATAGTTAATTCCAGACAACAATCATTTTAAAATCTAGTCTGCGAATAATACTGTCACTTATGAAAAAGTTTAGTGAGACTATTTAGCTGAGTTGTATGTATATACATATGTCATCGTAGGTATGCAAAATCTATATCTACGCGAAGTTGCTACTTGTATTAAAAGCTTAGAGGTAAGGTCATAATCATCCATCTCACTGAACAGGATACAGGACTATCTGCCGCACCCAAATAGTTTCATTAAGTTTACCTTAAGTAACAGTGAAATTAATTATATTAAGGGACATTATATTAAGCTGATCGTATTAATTTTTATCTTCGAGACAAAATTTGGTCCTTACTTCATCTATTTCATATTTAAGAATGCATAGTGCATCGAACTCATCAAGTTGTATCTGTAACTATTTATATTGACCCAAAGAACTAGTTCAATGTGATTGTTACTGTAAATTCACAAAATAAGTCCAGATTTTTACTGAAACTAACGGTTTAACTCACTCCGAGTATTGCAATGATTACATTTTTACTAAGGGATAACTTAAAGGTTCGTTACTGAATCTGAGTGCGGTGTTAGTATTGTGTTTTCTTTCAATGACTAAATAAGTGTGTTCGTGAAAATCCGCATTTTTCTTTTCGGTGATGACATTGAGTTCGGGACCAGCATAATTAGACCGAATGTCAATATGTACCAACTGCACAAAATTTATTTCGAGAAAATTACTTTTAAACTTTGTTAAGTAAGTTGTAAGTTTAAGTGGTTTCTGTATTGATTAAGATTTTTTAATTATTAAAAAACGTTGTGGATCATTATAGCAGAATTATTTTGTGCATGTTCTTATTTTATGCCGGTTTATAAATACTTTACTATGTCAGACTTTAACGGTGAAGGAAAACATCGTGAGGAAACCTGCATATCTGAGAATTTTTCGAAGGTATGAGAAGTCTGCCAACCCGCATTAGGCCAGCGTGGTGGACTAAGGCCTAACCCCTCTCATTAGTAGAGGAGGCCCGTGCCCAGCAGTGGGACAATGTTTAATACAGGGCTAGTATTATGTCAGACGTGAATAAAGATTGAGCTGTTCTTGCTGAGTAGTAACATATCATCATAATATATATATTCTGATATATTTAGCTTCAATAAATATTTTTTGATAATTTGTGGGTACATTTTGGCATAACTGGGTCCAGTTAGCTAATTCAAAATTTATGTATAATTCAGTTTCCGCTACAGATCAAGTTTTTTGCTTCTATCCTAAACGCGGTTTAGAATTGTAAATTAAGTAATTAATCATCACGCTAAGTACTTATAATATTTAAATGATGGTGTGTGATTAATATAAATGAATTTATCTCGGTGATTGTACCGTGTCAAAATTCGAAATCTGCCTCGACATTTTGCTTTGCTGATCTAATTTATGCGATGCGGGCGTTTGGCTAAATTGTTTCAATGCATATGTTCCGGTCATACGATTGAATATATTCATTTACATATACTTTTAGAGTTGTATTGAATACAATTGTTACTTTGATATACTTTTGATACGCTATACAAAGCATTGTGGTTTCTTTTAATTTCACTTTAACAAACGTTTTTACCAATTCTGAGTCATTCACAATGACACAATACAATACTGCAGAATATAACATTTTTGTTTTCTTGATATTTTGAGGAGATTTGATTTATAACATTTTCAACGGTAGGCATCGGCATTGCCCTGACATTGCTGAAGTCTATGGGCGGCGGTGTCTACTTACCAATCTTACCATCAGGTGGCCCGTCTGCTCGTCTGTCTATCCAGGGAGTAAAAAAAACTTGAGTAACTATGAACAGCATCATCTGAGAGATACAGATCAAGTTTAACAATGCGATTTGAATTTTTATTAGCGATAATCCCAAGTACTTACTCGCAGATCAAAGATAAATTCATTTAAGGAAAACAATTCTATTTAAAGAAGCAACGAGTATGAGACAAACAACACACCACACAAGTGTGTCCATCATGATTAAAATGGACGTTTCACATGCAATGAGTCAATGTCAATAATGTGAGCAAGTATTTTTGCATAATTACTCAATTTTGTATTATCCAGGCAGTACGCTCAACCTGGTTCGACGTACATTACTCAATTCAAACTGGTTTCAATGGTCACACGTTGTGTAGCACGACCAATGTATCGTAACGATAGCGTGAATGACACTCGTTGAAGGTTCGTTCACAGCCGATGGACAAAAACGCTAATTTCCTGTACTGTATCAAAAGTTGACCCATATTGATATTGCATTATAGATAAAATGCACCTGCTAAAAAGTAACTAGGTATATCGATATGTTTAAAGGAACCTTTTTTAAAGAATTTCTCTAATTACTTACGTTCATAATTGTACCTAAACGCTTGTTAAATTATGATAGAACAAGATATCTTATAATTTTACTTATAAGTTCTGTAGAGATTTTTTAATGTCAGTGGCACATACGGTGTTATTAACATAGTAGCGAGTAAATCGGTTACACTTACTAAGCCACATTAGTTTCTCAAAATTTGTTTTAGGCGATAATCGAAGAAAATTATTGGTAACTTTGCATAGTGACGTTTTTACCAAGTTCTGATATATCAATCTAGATAAGCATATCTATCCGTAGGTACATGCATCGGTGGTTATGTAGATATGATTTATACGGTGACGACACAGACGTCTCGTTATGAACGGACCTACTAGGTGACGTCAGTAAATTTAACATGAGCACTTATTAAGGTGCGTAAATGGGACATTGACTATTATGTAAAGGTGTGTCCACGCGCTTGACTAAATAGGTCATAGGCCGTAATGCCACTCGGCGCCACAGCAGCCATTGTAGCTTGTATTATGCCTATGTTACAATATTACCATATTAAATGAAGTGTACGATGCGCGACTGCATCTTGCCAACTTGCACGTCCTCACTGGGTGGTCTCTATTGTTTGTTAATTGCGTTTTCTATTGAAACGGTATTGGTTTAGAATGAAGTTTTTGATATTGAATATTTAAATAATGTTATTTATTGAGCTATACACAATTTCTTAGTGTTTTAACGAGTCTTTGTTATGCCTTAATCGAAGTTAGTTTTTGATCTGCACTGTACAGTTATTCCGCCGATCTTTTTATTGGAGGAGACTTTGTTCTGGTATTATTATTATCATTGTATGTTGGGTTTCATTTAGCGAAACAACTATTTGATTTTTTTTCATCTACTTCACGTCCCTGTCATTATGGTCTTTTATTTTTGCGTTTTTTAGCGTTGCAATTATTTATTTTATATTTTGGTACGTAACTTAAATGAGACACTTAACGTTCTCCTTGACCTTCTCACATTGTAATTATGAACGCAAACAGTACTTTTCCTCCAAGTTGTTTGTGTACCTACAAACTCTAAGTACCGTTGACTGGAAATTTCTTTACTATTTATTTATTATTTTACCATCCTTAAGTAATTACTTTGTTACCACATTAAATTTAGGCTGGTTAAGCACTGATCATTAACTATTTTTACAAATGTTGATGTTGATCAACAAGTCTAATGACTGTACCACTTAAGTGGCACAATGGGTTACACTTATATAATATCAAAGACGGTTACTTCTAGACATTTTACTTATTCAGATATACTTCAGAATTCGGGTATATTATCAAAAACATGGTGTAATCATGGAGTTGACAGCACATTACTTGCTGAAATATTTCGTGACGTCGAGGTCGGGGTCGTGTTGCTTATAATAATAATATTTAGAACATGGTGCATCAAATTTAATATAACGATTTAATTTAAAACAATTACAACTGTAGATTTGCTTCTCAATAGAATATTGTATCTGCAGTCGGATAATATAACTATTCATAATAAACAATCAAGTATTTTTCCTACAGAAATCCACATAGAAAATAATAGCAAAAAACGTTTTATAAACCCCGATCTTACAATCGAAACCCATTAGACTTTTGACAGCAATAAATAAAAGTCTAAGACGTAACCGGAGCGGCAAATGTAGCGAACGAGTGGAAAACAAGACCCCTTATATATCAAATGCTATTCGCTTAATAAGCATGAGAACATTGTATAATTAGTAAGCTGATAATGAACAACACTGATAAGTAGCCTAGTTGCTTACGACACTGATAAGAAATTGTTATCATAGCCTAGCGGGTGCACTAGTGTGAAATTGTTTTTATCTATCAATTGGTGCTGAACATTGAATGTAAGAATTTGTCCTAATTAACTTAGTATAGCTGCAGCGATAGCCTAGTTGGTTGCGGTACCGACTGCCAAGACGAAAGTCGTATGTTCGAAACCCAAGTGGCATACACCTCTGACTTTTATAAAGTTATATGTGTATTAAATGTTAATTTTTTTTTTTATCCTGGCACGGCAAAGTGAGAAGGTCAAGGAGAACGTTAAGTGTCTCATTTAAGTTACGTACCAAATTATCGCTTGCTTTAACGGTGAAGGAAAACATCGTGAGGAAACCTGCATATCTGAAAATTCTTATATGTATTTCGAAGGTATGTGAAGTCTATCATTAGGCCAGCGTGGTGGACTAAGGCCTAACCCCTCTCATTAGTAGAGGAGGCCCGTGCCCAGCAGTGGGACAATGTTTAATACAGGGCTTGTATTATTAACTTAGTATATTATTAAGCTAATCTAGTATAGTCTAAATATTAACTTGCATAAGTTGCGATTTGATCTCAAGACAAGTCAAATATTTGTTTAACAATATTACCTCTTCTGATACTTAAAATAACTGTCGATTTTGGCTTGACCCCTGATGCCGAGGATGAAATAAACGGATTTGAATTTTATTTTCGGTGACCTGATTTTAAATTTAGTGCAGTCGGTCATAAGAAAAAAGTACACCGACTTCAATTAAAAACAAAATATTTTTCGATTTTTCTGAGATCCCATTACCAGATCCTGACTTGGTGCCAACGGGACCATCTGGAAATTATACCCTTTAAAAAAAAAAGAATTTCCCGTTTCGGTCCAGGCGTCTTCGAGTAATCGGGGAACATAAATAAAAAAATCATTCCGACGAATTCAGAAACTTCTCCTTTTTTTGAAGTCAGTTAAAAATGGCTTTGTACTTACACTACACTATCTCGTAAAAGATGGTTGAGTTTTAATTCGAAACTTTTTTAAATATACTTATTATTACTACTTACGGGTACTTACTTGTTGCATTCGTCGCTAATTTGTTATCATTGTGCCAATTTATCCCGTAGGAATATTCCGCGAGGGATTCCCGGTGCAAGAATTTAAAGTAATGGCCAGCTGTTATGTCGCATTTTTAAGATAAACAATTTTATATTATTTCAATACTATTCGTGCTTGTATGCGTATCACCTCTATTCAACACAAATGTTTTAAAGAGATATGACATCGCCCGACTTTTATATTTCATTTTATGTTGGTTTACCTCTACCTGTCTTTCCTTAATTTCCTTTGTAAGAAGTAATTTAACTAGCAATAATTAATTTAATACTGATGAAATCTTGCGAAAATTACTGTTATGCCTGCCCATATTAGAAATGCAGATTCCAAGTAATGCAAATAACCTTCACGCTTGACACGTGCATTGATTATCATTGACTACCAAGAAATCTCGTTCCCATAAATCAATTCCCATAAGCCACGAACACGTACCGATTACTCTGAACGAGACCTGTTTGTTCCAGATCTTATCTAGAATTTCATAAACAGCTTTCCCAGTGCACCAACAATGGCTTCTTTGAAAGTATCAATAAAGATTGTTCAGTCGGTTGACATGAAAACACTTCAACAGCAGACGACTGCACTTTCGAAAGCAATAACTCAAATGTTATGGACAATCGTGTATCAATATTTTATGATGTCACTCATAAACATTTAGTGTTACTATCTTGATTTATTTTTATCGGTCTATTTTAGAAATATTTTCGATCTTTTATGTTTATTTAAATTCACTACATTGTATCTCATTATAACAATAATTGTATTTACATAAATGTAGATATAGTAACAAAGAATTTTAGACATGGTAATGATGTGTTATGGGTTTGTAGTGTCACCTAGATTCTTCAACGTCTTGCTTTTGCTTTCGTTTCCCACATTTCTGCCTTTTGTAATAACTTCTCTTTGAGTACATTTTTCGTTGCAAAAGTCGAGTAACATTCCCGTTGTTGGAACCTCACTCTTTTGTCTTGGCCTATAACATGAAAATGCTTTTTCGAGATAAATGAAGCTGCTTCCAAGTAGATAGCTTAGATTATATGTCGAAGTATATACTCATATACGTAGGTTTTGTGATCATCGTGATATTGCTAGGTATTAGTTTGTATATAGTTATCGTAAGAGTTTTCGCAGCAGAGGATCTTAACTTTGCAATGGAAGGAAAGTTACATAGACACTAAGACTGGTCTTTTAGCGTATGTGATAACTATATTCTCAATATTAAACCAGATACTTAGTTACCCGGAAACACAGATGACATTGTTTGTGGCCTTCGTTGGAATAAATGGTGTTTATCATTAATCAGTAGTAATGAGATATAATTAAAACACTGTTGAAAGAGGCACGTATTGCTTTGATAAGCGTTAGATCAAAGTCGATCTGACACGTGATTACATGTTTTATTTATAGAGACGCTTTGGAAGATATGTATTTGCTTACCGCATTATAAATATTTGATTATTTTATTTTCGGATGTACTTTCACTCAATTTCGGGACTGCGAAAGTAAGACGCAAAATATTGAGCCGTAAAGAATTGGTTATTTGGTTACACATATATTTGGATTAATATTTATTGTTTGAAATATTTGATCCTAACATACGTGCCTGCCATCATATTGTAAATTGTGCAAATGGAAACCGATTTTTAAATTCGAGTCGTATTGTTGTACTGGCTATTGTTTACGTCCGACACCCCATGACTTTGACATATTGGCACTTAACTTTCCCTCTGCGGTCTAATGAATTACCTACGGTACTTGTATGTACTTAGTACAGTTTCTTCTCATTGTCAAGGTAATGAATTTTGACTATGCCTTGGCGTGCGTGGGTTGTAATATGCAATGAAGTTTACGACCTACTCTTATTTTAGTTTCACAGTCTCGACCTCTGAATCTCGACTTATTCTAATTTGTTATTAGTTTCGTCGTGCTTTCTATCTTCGTTAATAGATATTTCATGATTTTTGAGAACTAGTTTTGTAAAAATTATAGATTTAGATTTTTTGTGTTTTGTTATTTTTTACATTTAATAAGTTACTTATCGAAATAAATTTTATCAAAGCTATAATTTCACGTCCCGCCAGCGGTTCCTTTCTAGCAAGCCTCGCTTTACGTACACTGTTATTTCTCTTATTATGGTATCAGTTGTATCATTCTACAGGACCCGTTCGTACTGCAATATCCAATCCCACACCATACCAGGATGAAATAGTGCTTCCTTATTGCATAAGATTAGAAGTCAAGTAGCGTAACAACCAGTTGGGACGTAAGCAAAAAACTAATTATGTTTTTAATTTGATATGCGACGTGTGCGATTTGTTTTTTGCTTTTGAAATATTTTAACGCGTATCTGTTTATTCATAAAGCAAAAACATATAGATACTTATTCTGACATAAAAACTGTAATGACTTTGCTGAATAAAATGCAATCACAGCCTGTTGAACTGCTGTGGTTGCAAACATTTCTTGTTTTTCTCGGTTGATAGGAATCGGTGTCGGTAAAAAACTATCCGTAGTACTCTTTTTCCAGTGAGCAGTACTTGATATTCTGCACGAAGATAGCAAAAGTATATCCGACTATTTCTTGTAACAAGCCGGTTGCTAGATATGGGCAAAGCATCAGACTCGATCAGGCGGAAGAAGGAATGATAATATTCGCAATATTTTCTAGATAAACTTAAATGTAACATAAGATAAAAATAAACTTTTTATATATTTTAAATATTCCTAGAACAATATTTTAACTTTATATCAATGAACTTTACTATACTTTTAATTATAGACAAACAAATATAAATATTGACATATGAATTCAAAAACAAAATAAATTGTTACATTGGACATTATGTTTTACGACCTCATTCAATGTTTCTAAAAAGGGTTGACATGCCTCAAGGGATAAGAGCGTTTTTGTCAACCTTTATTTACCCTTCTAATGTATTGCGGTGACTATAAAATGTATATTCTTTGGACTCAACGACGTGGACGCGGCAATGTTAGGGTGTTTAATGTTCATGGCTTCGTTTAACATGACAAAAGATCTCAAAGGTATATTGAAATGCAAATTTCTAATAAAAATATTGCTTGGCTAGTAATCCTTGTGTGATTTATGTAATGTTTATATAATGAAGACGGATTATCTAGGGTTTGATCCACAAAACAGGCAAAATATTTAGAACATTTTTAAATTATATATTTTCGTGATATTTTTTTCAATATGGGAAAATTTGCTTAATTATAATTATATATATATATTATTAGGTGATGATGCACTGACAGATCAATGTTAAAATATCAATTTCGTTATTATATTAAAATTTATGAAAAAAGAGAAAGTTGATCATCGTGTATATTTATTATGAATTACCATTTTGCAGAATCAATTTTAATGTTTTATTATTTGATACATTATAATTATAGTTCATAGACTAATTTAAATTTTAAATAAATTGAGAAACGACAGGTTTTTAGTTGGTATCATTTTGTTTAAATTATTTCAATATTGGTAAGATAAAAGTACATATCTGTTATTATCGTTGGGTTCTTATACTAATATTTATAATTGTTTATACACGTACGTACTATCGAGTGTTGCAATGCAGTTATTTGCATTACTTTTCATGACAGATAATAGTGTTTATCAGTGTATAATTTTAATATTATAAATGATACTGCGTTTTATAGTAGTAGTTAATGTCTTCTCAGTTTTAACGTAAAATTATTAAAAAAAATGTTGGTTGGTTAGTAATTTATTAATGGTATTTAAATATCCATTTAAAATTGAGTATTTTTTTTTAATCAGTTGCTGACCCTTAATCTAGTATGGCATTATTGTAGAAGTCAGTGCCTTCGCAGAAGACGGCTTTCTGTGTATTTATAATGCCAATAAAATTATAGAAATTTTCTTAATGATTATTTATATCATAGATTTAAATTTTCAGCTTTTTATGTCAAAGAGTGAAACTATTTCTCATGAATATTGAGTTCCGCGTAGCCATTGCGTAGTTTACCAAAGTTCGTTTCCCTTCCCGGTATTAGCTAATCATATCCCAACCTTGGTATTGGCGTATGGAGGAACTGAGTAAACATTAAGTACTTAATTCCCTACATTCGCACGTGCCTACATGTTGAGAGAAATATTTACACAGAAACGAATATGTATTCTAAATCGAGCTCTTGTATATTTTTTTATATTTATACTAGAATTTGCCCGCGACTCTTACTTTTTGTGATTCAATTATGAGTCTGTTGAATGTGTACCCATAGACAATTAATAAATTACGCACCATAAAGAGTCGAGTTTACGAATCCATTAAACGGATTCTAATAAAACCGAGCACTATAAGAGAGAAATTAAATTTTCGAAAGTAAATTCATATTAGTCAGTGTAGTTATAAGCTCGTGCTTTAAAAGGGTGAAAACGTAGTCAACTCAAAAAAAACCGTCTATGTTTTTGAAAATTACTATAATTTTTTGGAAAAGAAAGAACTAAATATATTTAATTATTTACTGGTTTAACTTGGCTACGTGTACACCTATAATTCTTCCCTTGTGTATTGGGCATTTTTGACTTTATTACTCTTAAATTCACTGTCATTTTGCGTATATCCCAAAGCAAAATTTTATGTAATCAATACCATTTACCTTATGTAACATACAGACAATGCTGTTAGACTTTTTATATAACACTAGAATGAGATAGGTTGAAATATATTGTTTGTCTAACCCGGGCACGCGTAGGTATTTTTTGTTTACGTTTACATAACCATGATCTTGATCTTTACGTAACTCGTGTACGAAAGTAGCCTATCGAATATGTATGATTCGGATATTGCTTTTATGAGATATGTTTTTGGACGATGTATATTTTAATTCGTGTTATAAATTATAAAGAAATTAAATTAGTTCCGCATTCTTAGATGATAATGCAGATTAAGAAATGACAAGACGTATTACAAATGCAATTGACACTAGAATAGAAACAGATAGTAACAGCGATATTAATTACTTTCGTAATCTGTATATATAAAAGAAGAAACTGACTGACTGACTGACTGATCGATCAACGCACAGCCTAAACGGCTGGGGTTAGAGACTTGAAATTTTGACAGTAGGTACCTTTTATCACGTAGGCATCCACTAAGGAAGGGTTTTTGGAAATACCACCCCTAAGGGGGTAAAATAGGGGATGAAAGTTTGTATGAAAATCCGTCATTTTTGAAGTTAAATTCATGAAAATTAGTATTTGGCATTTTAGCTAAAAATAAAAAATATATATTTCAGGATTTTTGGAAATTTCACTTCTAAAGGGGTAAAATTGGGGATGAAAGTTTGTATGAAAATACGTCATTTTTTAAGTTAAACGCATGACAATTTGTATTGTATACTTTTTCTCCCAAACATGACCTCCACGCGGGCGTAGCCGCGAGCAACAGCTAGTTTAAAATATATTAAAAAAAAACTTTTTTTAACTGTGAGCCTGAGGAAAAAACACCTTTATCCGAACTGTTCTGAACAGCTTATATTCTAAATGGTCTAGCTACCAGTTGCTAATACATATGCATTACATTGTTTTATACTATGTCACTCATATATTTTCTTTTTCCCTCTACTACTACTCTAACACTTCAAAGTAATGACTTATTACCTGTGTCCTAATTTAATACATATGTGTCTGAATTTACCAAGCGTCGGTTCCACTTTTGGAATGCTTTATCTTTCCCCACTGATAGACTATTGATAATGTTTGCTGTTTTGTCCTCTTCTTTCAAGGAATTCAATATCAGTGATGTCATACACTGTCCGGCTGGTCCCGGATACCCTCAACTAGTATTACTTTAATAATTTTTCATGGTCTCCTTGCATGGGTTAAGAGACATCAGATACCTTTGATTTTATATGGAGTTCTCAGTATCCAAATTTGCTTCCGATGTTTTCCTTCAATTGTGCTCTAGTTAAAATTGAATACACACGTACCTTCAAAAAGGCAGATACTAGTTTAGAAACTCATTTTTCCTATCTTTCATTTTCATCTATCACCATCACCACTCTCAATGAGGCTTTCGTTCCATTATATGAGGAATTAAAGACATTATTTCGAACATTTAAAAGCATACACTAAAGGCTGCAAAGATTTTATCTAATTGAATGAGCAAAATTCCGATCAATAAACTAGTTTAAAAAAATAGTTTGTTATCGCATCCGCAAAGCGTAGGCGATGTGATTACTTAGAAACCGTATTATGTTTTCGCATTTTGTGGTTAACTCCGTGTTGGTCGGGTCATTGTGAAATTTTCAATCGCGTTACCACAATATGGTCTATTAGTAATATGTAAATGAGCCTACTTATGCGTGTAAAATTGAAATATAAATTATAATTTGTTTTACTACTTTAGGTGTTAATAGTTTTTAGAAATTCATTGTGTAATGTTTTGGGTAATGCTTGCAAAATCAAGAAAGATATATTATTATATTACTTATTCCTTTCCTTTAAGACACTATACATAAAATACATTGAATACGACTAGAACACCTGTGCACATAAATAAAAATAATATAACGGACAGAAACATCAAAATTTTATCTGGTTTCTAAATGTACTTAAAACGAATAGAATATTGCCAACTGTCTAATACTTATTGCGATATGTAACCGTATGGTCGTAAGCCTGGTTTCTATTGCATTTAAATTTTATTCCTGTTGGGCTTAAAGCAGACAGCGGCCAGAACGAGTTCCCTTCAAATGGTATATATGTTGCGTATTGTGTTTATATGATGTTAAGTGCTCAAAATGGCGCATGTGGTGCCAACCTTTAACTGATTGTTACACTTAGGTATATTATAATACTGTAAAATATTAATATTTGTAAGTACTGGTGTAAACAATTGTTGGTGGCCAAATAAAAAAAAAAAAAAAAAAAAGAAAATAAAAATAAAAAAAAATTGTTCAAATGTACCAAACGGATTTTGCTGGTGGTAGGATATTCATATCCGCCCGGATAGCGATCACCGTACACGCGGTGTAAAACCCGCTTCGGATTCAGCCTGTTTACAACGGTTTTTGTCGGGGGTTTAAATTTAGGGTACGATTTTTGGCACTGTGCTTACCGTCACGTTCAGTGTGTTTATTTTGCCGTGCAAGCATACAAAAACAGTATTGTCTACAGCTGCAATGACGGTTGAGATGTCTAGAGGCCCGAGATGTCTTTCCCAGTCTCTATCTCCATCATATATTCTGGTATTGTTTACGGACAGTGGAGATTACATACTATCAGGTGACCCAGTATCTCGTTTCCTAGCTTCTGGTATAAAAAATATCTTATACATTACACTATATATAGACCATGAAGTTTTAAATGAATACTTAATTGCTACGTATGGATCTTTGATATATTTCATAGTTTGAACAGTGTTTTTTTTTGCGTCTCTATTCTTGTCACCAGAAAAAAACTCCATAAATATTGAGTACCCAGCGATATTATTATTTGCATGTGCATTGCCGTTTACATTTAAAATGTTACTATTGTAAAACAAGCCCACTCAACAATTCAAACTAGAGCAAACCAAAGAAA
The DNA here is from genome assembly GCA_905220505.1 of Laothoe populi. Lineage (NCBI taxonomy): Eukaryota > Metazoa > Arthropoda > Insecta > Lepidoptera > Sphingidae > Laothoe > Laothoe populi. The sequence goes on from HG992148.1 coordinate 17,039,850, forward strand.
ATGAGGACAGTTGCCAGTGCGAACCGTGTACAGCGTTCACTTCGCGACCGTATGCAGCGATCCAACTATATATTACTTACTAGATACTGCCTGCGACTCCACCCGCGTGGAGGTAATTTTTGGAAGAAAAGGTATACAATCCATGGAGGCACGTTAAGCTATTGCCTTTCTATAATTGGCTGTGCCATAGGAAGCGACCATTTGGGGTAAAAAGTACCCTATGTCATTTTCTGATCCCTACACTGCCACTATGCAAAAAATCATGTCAATCCCTTGCTCTGTGAAAAACTTAACTATCCCACGGGAACTGTATATTTTTCCGGGATAAAAAGTAGCCTATATGCTATTCCAGGCTATAATCTATCTCTGTGCCAAATTTCATCCAGATCCGTCCAGCCGGTGTACCGTGATTGACAAAATTGATTGAACAAAAATCCATCCATCCATCCAAACATTCGCATTTATAATAGTAGTAAGATTGCTTGTATTGTTGATACCTAGCGAAGTTCTAGAACTAGGAAATGACGAAGCTCATGCGATGCCTTTGCTCAAGTCGTATATCAAAATATAGAAATCTGTTACGTCTCTATAACACGTTATTCAATTCCAGTGACGGTTTTGCTTGTTTGATTGGGGGGTTTTTATAGGGTTTCAAACTTATTAAATTAATGAATTGCGGTCAAATTTTAATAACTAGCATAGATAATAAAATGAACTTGACATTTAGTAGGAACATGGCTGCGAATTTTTTATTGAAGCTCTGACTTAGCAACTTTGGTGTAGACGTGCCCAAAACATATATTTTAGTAAATAATTAGATCATTATTTCAGTATTTGTTTTTCAACCGTTAGTATACAATACTGTTTCATTATTATAACAAGTAGGTATGGTAAGTATGCTTACATTATATAAAAAGACTGCTATATACAAAGGCGAAGTACAAAATATGCTATAAATGAAGACATTAGTATGGCTTCTGGTGTTTAAACCATCAACAAGTCGTTTTTTTATTATAATGTCACGGATCTATAATGGAAGAAAAAATTAAAAATCGTTTCATGCTACTTCGAACGTAATGATGCGCTCGAACGACTATTAGTTAACAAGCATATTGCGTCAACCTTAATGCTGATACGTTTTAATATTAAATTCACGTAGATTCTTGATAAAGGCAGAACTTCAGATGGTTGCACTCACGCCTGTAATCCTCGAAATGGCAGGCAGAGGTGTAACCAGTACAAACCTACTTTTCGCCGAATTTATTACGGTCCCATAATGTGATAGGGGGCGAGCCTATCGCTACACCGAGCACAATTCCAGACACCGGGCGGATACTAAGTATTTCTAAATAGAAAACCACAATGTCACTTTACCTGACCCGGGGATCGAACCCGAGACCTCTGCTGAGGTCTCGGGTTCGATTTGGTTCCAGCAGTAGTAACGCATGAGCAATTACAACTGCGCCATCGAAGCAGTCGACGGTCGCGTTAAGCGTCAGACACGAACTTCAGTGACATCTTCAGTGAACAAACAAGATAATAATGAAGGCTCCAGTGACACTCTCCAATAGGTTAACATCGTGCAAATTACAAACGCTTGATGTGACTGTCAAAGTCTGCCCTTACAATATATGTAATTACTTCTTTCATAGTTGCTGAGTCATTTACTGGAGAACATCTATTGATTCCTAGTTACATGCGTACAAAGTATTACCAATATGCCATTTGTATAGATTGGTATAGTAGCGTAAAAATACAAAATTAAATTTGATGAATTCTTACAAAACCCGCATTGCTCAAATTAAGATGTTGTGAACCTTTCAATAGAATAAAGGGTCGCCTAAATTGTAAAGGGTTATTCAATTATTGCTTTTGCTCTGTTCCCCTGGTAAAGTCTCTTTAGAATAAAAAAGTAAGTTTTAAGTAAGTACGTTTTTTTAAATAAAATATAATCTGTTTTCTGAATTACTCAGTTCTCACACGAATTTCGAAGGTGTGAGAAGTCTACCAACCCGCATTAGCCCAGCGTGGTGGAGTTAAGGCCTAACCCCTCTCATTAGCAGAGAAGGCCCGTGTCCAGCAGTGGGGCAATGTTTAATACAGGGCTAGTATTATTTACTGTTACTCAGTAATAGTGTATCTCTGTACTAGTGATAGAATTGTATCTAGGATCCAAAAAGTAGCAAGTAGTAGTAGATAGCTTCAAAGAATACTCCCTACACTGCGAACACCTATTGCACACCAAACATCACACCAAAAAACATTTGATTAGACTCAAGTTACAATTTTTACAGCATTAAGGACAGAAAATGTCGGATCACATATTAATAATATATTATATTCTGTGACACAAGACACGGAGTTGTTCAGTTTGTTTTTTATATGCTCAATTTATATTGGTGTCCATTAAGCTGAAAGAACAAATGAAGTTAGAATATTGTTTAAACACATCAAAGTAATAAGATGACGAAATAAATCTCCTCTCTGTTATCAAGGACTGCTAGTAGCACTCACCTAGAGATTAATTGCACAATACCTTTTATTATAATTTGTAAAGTGCATCCAAGGCCAAAAAAAAATTTTAACGTAAGAGAAGATATAAAACCACTCGTAAATTAAAGATGACAATGTCGCAAAGTTTTACAACCATCGAACATCTTATTATTGCACATGCACATTTTGTTTTTAGTTTTTGGATACTAAAAGTTTTGCACTGGTTACAAAAGTTAGTACGTTACGTATTTTAACCTATTCTTTTCTGACTATAGTTTTTATGTTTTGTGTAATTAACATGTTTATTTTCTCTTAATTTTCTTATGTTTACGTGAATATTGCACATTGAAAAAAAACTAATTTTACGGATTTTATAGAGGTTTATTTTACTTTTTTAATCCGACGTTTTGAAAGCTTTACAAACTTCACGGTCTCAGGGCGGATATTCTTTTCTCCTAAATTCAAAATTTAAAAACGCGTATTTAATGAGTAATAAGAGTGCCTCGGTGGTACAGTTTTAACTAATTGGGTTTTTCTATCACGAAATGATCAGTGTTAAGCCCGGTATCCCGATAGGCTCGCCCACTATCACATCATGGGACGGTAATAAGCTCGGCGAAATGTGGGTTAGGTACAATTTGCCTTCCCCTTCGGGAATTACAAGCGTGATATACATGCATGTATGAGTGAGTATTCAGAAATAAAAAACGTCAACGGATACGTGATGTCCATCACGCTTCAAACGAGAAGTTTACAAATGGTGTCATTTTATAATCTTTTTGGCTATCATGTTAGTCATTTGCATACACGTTAAATTTCCGCGTTTGCAACCAAGGTTCCGCGACCGCAGTTCACACAGTAGTACTTTTACCGCTATTTGATATCAATGTACGCATACTATCGAGTGGCCGTCCCATATATTTGAAACTGGTGTGGTCGCGGTTTCACCTCCTTTGAATTAATGAATAGCTACGGAGAAATGAAGTATGTATATTTCGTAAAAAGTAACATCTAGTGCATGTTTGAATAAATAACGTGAAAGATCAGAAAATATTGTTTCAGTCAGTTATGTGGAGAATTAAAGTCCGTTCAACGCGTTGAGAAAATAATTGTCTTTCGTATGAGTATGTATAGATTAACCTGTGATTACAGTGAGTGTGAGTATTTCATATTTACCATGATATTACATAATCATCAAAAATAAATAATAGGGTAATTGACAATAAGTGAAAACCTGATAGAAATTTGCTTTTCATAATAGATTTTTGTCTAAAAATATCGAAAATTAAACTTATTTCTTAATTTATACCTATATGATTATTTAACATTTCCAAGAAACAAATATGTCAAAATAAATCATTTTGTTACGTGACACGAAACACCCATCAGTCATGCATGGCGTCACCATTCGAAACGTCTAAGAAAACGCAGAGCCAAACGTCTATTAGTTTTGCGGATGGTGACGTCACACGGCCATGACAGTTGGTAGTGTTTTGGTGGGAAAAATAAAGTTAGTTTATAAAAATGCAAATTCCCAAAGCAGTCAACTAGCCTATTCCAAAATGTTAACTGGCACTTATTATTTTGAAAATCATTAAATGTAATGTAACTAAACAATTCTATAATAATCATCAATTTACATAAAAATTATATGTACCTACTGAAATTATAAGATGATTTTAATACGATGTATACAGACGTTTTTTACCCAGTGTTAACGGCTGACTGGCATGAATTGATCAGAAAAATCTTCTAAAATGACTCTAATTAATCCCTGCAAGCCAACTAAAAGCCTATATGACTCCAATTAGAGTCCAATATCCATTACCTAAACACTTTGGCGGGCATTCTTCTGCTCAAAGCGTGACACCAAAAAAGTTAAGGATTCCACGTTAATTAGCGTGTTTAGAGATTCCGAAACACAAAAAGTTTTCAAACCTATTATGGATATACTTAAGCTAAATTTAAACCTACTAATATTATAAATGCGAAAGTTTGGATGGATAGATGTTTGTTACTAAATCACGTTACAACGACTGGACGGATCTGGTTGAAATTTGGCACAGATATAGATTATAGTCTGGAATAGCACATAGGCTATTTTATCCCGGAAAAATTTACAGTTCCCGTGGGATAGTTTAGTTTTTCACAGAGCAAGGGATCGACATGATTTTTTGCATAGTGGTAGTTTAGGGATCAGAAAATTACATAGGCCACTTTTTATCCCTAAAATAAAATGCACGCATCCTATGGGATAGCAAAATATAGAAAGGTGTAATAGCTTAAGATGCCTCCATGGATTGTATACCTTTCCTTCCAAAAATAACCTCCACGCGGGCGGAGCCGCGAGCAACATCTAGTTACTTATATAATCTTTGTGCAAGATACTGAAATAAAACGTAGAATTTATTTAAAATCGTTGGAATTTATAAACTTTAATATTAATAAAAGATTCTAAGCAGATATTTAAGGTGCTTCAGATAAGACTAGGTAGATATACGATATAAGTTTACAGCTCCTTGATATTATAAAACTTAAGAACTCTTTAAACAGTCCTGACCCCATACTAGGTCAAACCTGTATTAATCAAGAACTACCGGGGACTACAGTTTGACAACATCCTTACTCAAATCAAAATTACCTTCCCAAAACCTTCAATACAATAAATATATTTATTGTAAACAAACTCATTAAGAGTATGAAGATTCCCATTAAGGTTTGTGCCATAGACCATCATGCTAAATCGGGTTGAAGGCCACATTATTCATAAAAATTATAATTCGAATACTATATTCAAATGCGTCCGCTTATTGAAGCAGTAATTATTGACATTGCATCATAGAGCATAAGTAAGCGCGTGTATTGTTTCACATTGCATTGCATTTGTGGATCGATGCGTGATTGGCATAATTGTACGATGCTTTACAATCAATTGTGCCAATATCTATCGTTACTTTTAATTACTCCATTACGGAGTTGGATGTATATAGTGTTTAATGTATCATTGTTGTTTTTTTAATTTGGTTGTGATTGTGTGCACAATCTTTAATGAAATGCGTCGGAATATAGTTATGTTTTATGTAAAAAAATGTAAACATGTCTTAAACGTATTTTATGATACTTTTATGGAGCAAAAACAGACAAAACGTGTTTACATTACACAGCATAAAATTTCAAAGTCGAAAATATATTGTAGCAGTGACCGGCAAACGAACCAATGGGTCATCTGATGGAAAGAGACCTTCAACGTCCATGAATACTCAACACTACAAGATCATGGGATGCTTGTCGAATTTAAAGTGAGGGTTTAGATTTGGCCACTTGAAACTGTCACCATCCGAAACACATTAATTTATCCATTCGATTTTATGTAAGACAGAGGGACTACCCCGGTCGAGAGCCCATTATATTAAATGTTATTAAGTCATGACTATTGAAATACGAAACTTTTGAATGACACTTGTGTAGGTTACTTATGACGTAAAACATATCACATTGACCTGTTATTATATTCAGGCGTTTTGTAAAAAAAGTGTTCGATCCCGGGTCGGGTAAAGCGGTATTGGGTTTTTCTATCGAGAAATTCTCAGTATTAGCCTGGTGTCTGAAATTTGTGCCCGGCATGGCTATAGACTCGCCATCTATCACATTATGGGACCGAAATAAATTCGGCGAAAAGTGGGTGTACTGGTTACTCCTCTGCCTACCCCTTCGGGGATTACAGGTGTGAGTGTATATGTATATGTACTCATATTTACCAAAAAGGTTAGTTCGACAATAAATATTAATGGATGCACGGGAATTTTGTTGACCCGTGTAGTTGAGTATTCACCGTTCGGACACACGAGGGTACATTACATTAATATTGTAAGAGTATGGGTCCTGAGTACTTAACCGCTCTTACTGTTGGGAAGTATTACCAATCAAATTTGACCTTCCTTCAAGGTCAGGTCTCGTAAACAAAAATACGATGCAATATGCCATTACTGATGTAGGTACATGTCTAGTATTATTTGAATAATAGAAAATGTATAATAATTAAATTATACATACATATACACTTACGCCTGTAATCCCAGAAGGGGTAGGCAGAAGTGTAACCAGTACACCCACTTTTCGGCGAATTTATTACGGTCCCATAATATGATAGGTGGCGAGTCTATCACCATATCGGGCACAATTCCAGACTCTAGGCTGATACTGAGTATTTCTAAATAGAAAAACCCAATTACACTTTACCCAACCCGGGGGACGAACCCGATACCTCAGCACAGCAGTCCTAACGCATGCGCAATTACAAGTACGCCACCGAGACAGTCGCAACATAATTTTATTATTTATATCAGAACATGAATAACAAAATTATGTTTTGTAATTTTATCGTACCATAATCTAGTCAATACAGTGTGATCGATTAACCAGGTATGAAACACTTCACTATTATTTATTTTCAATAATCTTAATGCATAAATCAATAATCAGATACAAGTTATATGTGATCAATTGCTTCGGCATTTAGATGAGAGCATTTATCTTAAAACATTCAATATGCCCATCGAAGTTCTTAACGCCTTATTCAAGAAAACTGTTTGCTATGCGTAGATTTCTATATAACTAGTTCATTTTTGGCACCAGACGAAAAAATACATAAATTAGAAATCAATTCAGCTACATTGTCACATAAGAGTTGCTCTTACATATGAGTGTTAGGCTAAATGGGTTGGGTTGCAAAAAATCCCTGGATAGCTGTTTGGAGTTATTTCTGTTTAAAAATATAATGTGTATAGTATGATTTAATTACGGGTTTTAAATTAATATGAGTTTTCTCAATGATCGCAGAAAAATAAATGGTAGCTTTTCATGCAATTTGTCTTTATAAATTATTTTTGACGTTGTAGTTGAAATAAAACGAATTTTACGGATTCTCTAGTACTTGGATATTCTTTAGGATAGGACGTTATAGTTGTTTTTTATTATATTATACCTACCTGAGAATTAACACAATTAAAATTATTAATTATTAAAATAGAATTAAAAAAATAAACATTACCTGAGATGGTAATTAGTGACTCGCTCTCGTGTATAAAAAACATTTTTATTTGCAGTTTGAAATATAACTACATATATACATAATGAGATATACATCGAATTGTGATTAATGTAGATTATGCACATACTGAATGAGGTGAGGATATTTTTATTCTATCAAAAATCTTTTGCATTTTAAAAATCAACTCGTGTCCAACATAAATATTTTGATAACGTTGACGTGGAAAATATAAAATAACTATTTTATCCTATCAACATATTTTATAATAACCGGAGATATTCTAATAACACAAAAAATAAAAATAAAAATTATCCGTAAAATTTGTTTCATTTCAATGCAAAAATGAATCGTTACTGGCAGCATATAATATCGGGAAGGTCCTGTGTTGGATTCTTATAGCAAATAAAATTATTTGAATTTTTCTAACACAATTTTCTTGGGATTTGGTTTCTAATAGAATATTGTAGGCAAAGTAGGTACAATTTTTTTTTCGTGAAGTCAAACAATTTTTCACGATATTATAAAAAAGCGCGTTGTTAAGGCAGATGGATTTCTTCTATTCAGTGTTGAAAAACGTAAAATCAACATAAGCGGAAACAATGAATAAAACATTATGTTAAATGCTAATAACATCGTACGATTCAGCAACAAATGCTAAAAAGATTCAAATATAAAATGAAGATTCTGTTACTAAGCGTAGATGTTACAACTATAAAATTCTCATACACCTTGTCTACGATAGCTTAGGTAAAAGGTAAAGGTAAAGTAAAGAGATAATTCTCTGAACAAAACGAGCTGGAATCCTGGTAAGCGATGAACAATCTGATAATAAAACATGAAAACTCCAAAGATTTGTATAGCACGTAGCATGGTCACGTATGCTCGCAAGACCGGCCGTATTTGCACATACACTCCACTAGATAGCAAAGTTTATACTCATAAGTAACCAGATAATATCGAGTGAGCATACAGCTAGAGAAATTCTCGTATTCCTACCTGCCTCGGACACGCCGCGCCGCGCCGTCGCCTGATCCGACAAAAAATCGTTTCCTTTACATTCAATTTACAAGACCTCCGACACTGAGGTCCCTTTTGTACTCTGCCCTTCGCATGGCCCTTGCCTACGACCTTTTTTTGTTTGTTAACCCACAATTTAGTTAACGAATAATTTAAGGATTCGGTTTAGCACAAACCATCCTAACAATGTCAATTAGGACATGTGCTATGTTTTTAATTTTTTTGCCTTATGAAACGGTCGTTGTGAATGTTTGCTGTCTTTTTAGTGACTAACAGTATGAGAAAGTTGTGAAATTTCGGCATTTCGATAAAAAATAACGTGACTAAATGTAAAACATTAACTTGGTTTTAAAAGTTATTTGACTTTCGTTCTGTGATCATTTACTTCAGTAAATTGACGTTCCAAGACGCAAAACCTCAGGCAAATCAGTTTATGTTTTTAAAACTTCAATTGGCTGTTAATTAAAGCTGTCATTGAAACTTCGTTTTGTTGTAAAACGCAAGGACGTTGACGCAGGACGCGTTATACATGCCAAGTAGGTAGATATCATTTCACATCCTCTTAAAATTATACTAGCTTTGATCGAAATCTTATCTGAACCGGAGCTATTTATTACGTTGTTATTAAGATCCCCTAAAACCGGATCAAGTTGGACATATTTAGTGTATTTCACATTATATTACTTGTTCGAATGTCAATGACGTGTTATATAATCGAAAGTGTTCCGTGCTAGCCTCATTTGCATGGTGATGTCATTACAAGTCATTTGACAGCATTCATCGGAACTTATGAAGTCACTTTAAAACTGCAGAAGGTTGCTTCACAAACACCGGTTGTTTGCCAAATATCGTGGGTAGTGTGGATAGTAGTGGTTGATTGTGTCGAGATTACGGAGACTAAAAGTGATTCAGCAGTCTCGAAACACTTCTTAAATTTTAATGAGGCATGTCACTTTTAAGAATATGATTCAGATATTCTTTCGACATTGTGTACTAAAATAAACATTTTAAAGGAAAAGTGTAGAAAATATATATAAAAGTATATTTTGAAAACATAAGCTTCAATTGATTGCGCTGGAAAATGCTCGCGTTTACAGTGTATATGGCCTTACATTTAAATGTAAATAATACAAGTTAAGTTAAGACTTGCTAAGGCTAAAGCTTGTTAAGGCTTGTTTTTGCTCGAATCGTAACATGCGTTTAATTAGCCGATGTAACAAGTCATATGTACACCTATATCCATATTTAATCGATTATTTTTTTATGTCATATACATACTTTATTAGTATAAGTTACTTATGGAATTCCCCACTATGATAAAGCATTATTATAATTGCATGTTTACGTCCAAAGCTACGTCACCCATTTTAAAGTGTCATTTTTGTTACAAACTGTCACAGCCTCTGACACTTTTGATTATTAAATATTTATCCATAATGCCAACATTGAACAAACTGACAAAATCTGGCCTTGAGGACCTCGTGGACAATCTGTTATCTATGTTTACCTCTGGCTTTCGGTAATAATACTAGATGTTTATTATGTCTAATAGCTTTTTACGGTCACTCGTGTTGCTCTAACTTTATCTTTCCTTGATCAAGATTCATCATGATCATGATTCTTCATGAAATGATATAAAGCTTTGCCTAGAGATCTTTTTCGTTTTCAATCTACACAATAGTTATTAATATCATCATCATTTTCAGCTAAATCATCGCTTAGAAGGCCACTGCTGAACATAGCCCAACCCTAAAGATTTCCAGACCAACCTGTTGATTAATAATTATTAATGTACTCAGTCTTTATTTTTCTAAGGTTGGATGCATCTAACACATTTTAGTAATAAAATGAGAACAAAATAGCAAGAGCATTTTAAATTATTTGTGCTAGAATTCATATTCTCGTTCATCATTAACTGCTTTAAAATCTATCTAGCTTGAAATTTCATAACTTGAAACTAATGTTAAAACTCGACATACTCCGTCTATTCATGCTAACCTTGATTTTTTTATAATACGTCAAATAGGCTAGCATCATAACGCCTTATAAATAGATAAGATAGGAGCGGTAGAGATGACATTACTGCATTACGGCATATATTTATTATTAGATATTAGAGAAGTAGTCCCGACACGGCTGTTAAAAGCAAGGGCGTGACTGTTTATAGCCGAAACGATCTTTAAAATGGATTCGAAAGATCATCAACGTTCAAAGTTAACCGTGATTTTTGAAGAAAAAAGTTAAACTTTTTCGTCTCGGTTCTGGAGCGTAACAAAGTGCATTGGGACAGCGCAGATGAAGTCAGTTTCCCACGACAGCTCGCGCATAGTTGTGCCAGTTAATGAGCACCGGCCACATGGGATTACATTGCTGTATTTGCGTGCAATTTACGCGCTAATGCGTCAGTACAAGCAACCGCAAACAAGCAATTTCGTGCTGGCCGACTCTAGCGGCGCTTTTGAGAATGTAACTTAGCTTGGTAGCATGCCATTTTTATAAATTGAAAATAACGTAACCGTTTCTGTAAGCAGATATTATTTGACATCATATTTTTATTTATATCAAGCTGTAAATAAAAACTGGCATTAAACCAAAAGTTATCGTAGGAACTTTTAAAACTGTTTATTTTTTATAGTATAGTCCGACAAACGAGCCAGTGGGTTAAGTAATCTCCACCGCCCGTGAACATCCACAACACCGAAAGTGTCATGTATGCGTTGTCGGCCTTAAGGGACAGGAATAGGGATTAAGGAAGGGAAGGGGGAATCTGGTTAAAATAAATTCGCAATAATGATTTAGCACTTTTTTTTATATCATAGTCCGACAAACGAGCCAGTGGGTCACCTGATGTTAAGTGATCTCCACCGCCCATGAACATCCACAATACCAAAAGTATCACGTATGCGCTATCGGCCTTAAAGGACAGGAATAGGGATTAGGGAAGGGAAGGGGGAATCTGGGCCTCCGGATATCGCACTTACCATACGAAACACGACAGTAAACTGTCACTTTTCGTTGGTTTTCTGTGAGACAGTGGTACTACCCCGGTCGAGCCGGCCCATTCATGCTGTAGACAAATATGTCTACAGCGTGGCTCTAACACTTCAACTTCAACTTGATTTTTTATATTATTTCATTACCCAGGTTTATTTTCGTATACTATTAACGTGTATAATATAAACAACGAAGTTTACAAAAACATTAACGAATATGTGAACCGAAACAGTTTGATGGCATATCATCATTGTTAAATTACATTACATATACACCGTGTCATTCATTTTAGAATGTTTCTCCATAAATTTGGGCATCATTTGCATCAATCATGTACATTGTACTTAAAATATTTGCAATACTGTACGTGTGTTTGATATTTAATCATCAGATTACCTAAAAATATATGTATGAATAGCGTCTGCCAAATATGGATTCTGACAGTCGCTGTCTGTGCCGATACTATTAGCGTACGCAAGCCTTTTCCGGTGGTTCAATCAGTCTGCATATCCTTTACATATCCTAAAAGGTCTGCAGTATCTATTGCTCAAGCATACTACCTGGCCAAATAACATCAGTTTAAACTATTTTAAGGTAAACAAATATATGAAACGTGACACAAAGTATGTTATGAATATACATTACTCTTCTTTCGTGCAGTTTATTAATATACATTTCTGTATTAGCGATCAGTATTTGTTGTTTTGAAGTAATCAAGTTAGAACTCTTTAGTTTAATTTGTCGAAAGAACTTATTCTAAATTCTTAGATACACATAGGTTTATCTCTCAAGAACTTTGTCACAAAAATTATATACTAAACACGCTGATACTGTTTCATTCGAATCAATTTATAAAATTTATCATGATGAAACAGCAATCCGAGATATGAAATAGAAAATTTACCACGTAATAGTTCCCGTCCGGTATCTGCAAGGTGAAGTCGTTCATATAATTTGGTAATGTATATTTACCAGCTCCTGACTGACATCTGTATGATCAGTTTTGCAAATGCAAATTCCACCCACACATATTATTTGCAAAGCTACTTTCACCCAGAACTGTGTCTATTGACCAAGACTGCCTTCAATTGTTCGTTTGAATTATTTGTGTCAGGCGTGAGAAATATATAGGCGATGGCACCTAGGGACCAATGCTGTTGGAATCACAATTGTTATGAAATTCTTTGCGCCTTGTCCTTTATTATTGTTGTTATTATAGACTAGCTACTCTCTAGCTTCGTTTTCGTAATACAGTCACATTACGAAAAAGGTTTCAAAAAACGAATTACGACATCGGCTTGCTTTAAAACTTGTTTAAGGTTTGTCGAATGAATCATGTTACACGTAATATGTATAATCCACAGTCATTTAAATATCCAACAAAGCATCCATCGCGTCAGTAACAACTTTCTTATAAACCGTAGGTGTAATATGTGATTACATTGATATTTGAAACGAGCTTGACCTTGAACTTGAACTTCATCATTGTTGTTTCGACAATAACCTATTATATTTATTTCTTCATTTAATTTGGTAGACTAGTTAACCAATTTAGTACAGTATTGCATTATAACGGTAATGCTAAACGGGAAGTGGCGGTGGTCACGAAACGGATGGCGCCGTTTTTATCATTGTCATGTTATCACAAAAATTTACAAAGTTGTGAAATTATACATAATGTATAGTTCAAACCTTGTGAGTAATAAGTCAAAGTTTGTATATGCTTATGTATATATAATGACTTCTTTATTTGAAATTCAGGCATGTCCAATATTTTATCTATATATTAGATCCACCTCAATTAGTATTGCTAAGACCCACAATAGCGATTTACATAGCTCGTAATTTTGACCTATATACTTTACGAGCATGTCAAGAAAGTGGTAGAGCCACGCTGTAGACATATTTGTCTACAGCACGAATGGGCCGGCTCGACCGGGGTAGTACCACTGTCTCGCAGAAAACCAACGTAAAGTGACAGTTCACTGTCGCGTTTCGTATGGTAACTGGTAAGTGAGATATCCGGAGGCCCAGATTCCCCCTTCCCTTCCCTAATCCCTATTCCTGTCCTTTAAGGCCGACAACGCATACATGAAACTTTCGATATTGTGGATGTTCATGGGCGGTGGAGATCACTTAACATCAGGTGACCCACTGGCTCGTTTGTCGGACTATGATATAAGGACTATATATAAAAAAAGTGTTAAATCATTATTTCGAATTTATTTTAACCTAATGTCCTACTTACTGACCATCCTTTTTGAAGGAAAACTGTACGCAAGTAAAGCTAATCAAGTAGGCTATCGTAACATTTCGCTTTATTTTGCAGTTGCATTAAAATGTCCAAATTTGGTACCGTCAATGCAGCTCCACGCCACTTTTGGTTTATATCCCGTACGGTATTTGCAGCGGTTTGAACAAACCGTTATTTTAACTAACTACAAAGCGAGATGCTATTATAATTTGTAGTTGGTTGGTAACTTCGTAAAGAATTGTCTGTGTATTTACAAATCAAATCAAAATGTTATACTTTCTCGCGCTCTCTACGAGGTAGTTTATACGTGCTGCATTCAGTTCAGCATTCATACATATTGTAGTATAAATTAACAAAATTTTTGGTCCATGCTACCCAGTTACAGGCAACCACAGCTAATACTAAGTATTACACCAGACAATAATATATAAACTTGATTAATAAATACTTTATATAACACCAAATGGAAATAAAAATAACAAATAAAAAACAATATTTCAGAAACACTACAAAACATGATTATGGAAAACTGAACTGACTTAGACTCATAAAATGTACATATTTTCTTCTTATGTATATTTATTAAATGAACACTTGAGACTATAATATATTTACTTATAATTATACCTACTTATAAGATGTATTTAATGCCTTTATTATTTTATTAATAAGATCAATAAAAATAGATAGTTTTGTTTTTATAGATTCAATTTTTTTTGTTGTAATGATAATGAGTTTCTGAGAACGGTTCCGTGATTCATGGAGTTGTTAAAAGGACCACTGTTTGCGTTATCTTTGCTATTTGTTTTGGCGTCGTCCATAGTATTACTTGTTAGTAATCAGTAAGGTGGTGCGTTAAAAGCATAATAGGACTTTTGAAATTACAGTAGTTCTGTTAGATCACAAGTCAAATGTGGACTTTTTTGGTTCTCATTAATTTCTATTTTATATTTTCTATAATGTTGTATTTGTTTCGTCAACTGTATATATAAAATAACAACAAATTACTTTGTATTGATGAATTGATTTTAGATAAACGATAAAGCCATGATACGAGTCAGTTTTTCTTTACAAAATCAAATCTTATTCGTCAGTATCAGCTGTAGCCTTGTCGTTTTAACTCATGTCTGTCTCGTGCTTAGAGTAGGCAACTCTAAGGTCTCGTGACGTAAAGTTTACCTAAATAATTTTCGTCAAACAGTTCCTACTAACAATTTGCTTCGTTTTTTTACTTTGCTTTTATAAAATTCTATACATAACTCACGCCTGTAATCAAAGTGGAAAATAGAGGTGTAACCAGTACACTCACTTTTCGCTGAATTTATTACGGTGCCATAATGTGATAGGGGATGACCTTATCGCCATACCGGGCACAATTCCAGACTCCCAGTTGATACTGAGTATTTCTAAATAAAAAACCCAATATCACTTTTACCGGGGATCGAACCCTAGACTTCAGCACAGCAGTCGTAAGGCATGCGCAATTACAACTACGCCACCGATTCAGTTGCAATAAAATTCTAGTTTTGCTTTAATTATTTTATCAAGGTTCGTTTGCGTCAATGTTTCTTTTAATTCATGTATTTGATGTCTCTTTGTGATGTCTGAAATTTAGAAACTGATTTGTTTAAAGAGAAATATATTAAAACTAAAATTAGAATATACGAACATTTTACACGAATAATATATAATATCCATAAATAATATGAGGCAAGTGTTATTTCCCGTATTCAAAATAGGAAAACCACAATGACAACGTTTTAACAAGAAATGTCGGATCCAAGGTTTCTTGACCTCAATTGCAAATAAGGTCGTGATTCATGTTGATCTCACTATGCGACTTATGTGTTGTAATATGTTACACTATATAATGTTAAAAGTTACATGTTTTGCTAAGGAATATCTGCAAATACGAATTCAAAAACTTTTGTTATAAGATCGGGTACATACATTGGTCTTCAATTATAGTTGTAAGATTTTCCGAAATCGGTTTCTAGAGCATATAATAATATCAGCCCGGTATTAAACATTGTCCCACTGCTGGGCACGGGCCTTATCTACTAATGAGGGCGGGTTAGGCTTTAGTCGACCACGCTGGCCTAATGCGGGTTGGTAGAATTCACATACCTTTGACATTCGTATGAGAGTTCTCAGGTATGCAGGTTTCCTCACGATGTTTTCCATCATTGTTAACGCAAGCGATAATTAACAATGAATATACACGTAACTTTAGAAAAGTCAGAGGTGTAAACTATTTGGCTTGGTTTCCAACACATGACTTTAGTGTCGACAGTCCGTACCGTAACTAACTAGGATACGCTGCTATTATTTTAAAATTAATTGCTTTGATCTAGCCTTAAAAAATGTGTGATATAGAAAATTAAACATGGTGTAAATATATTGCAATTTAAATATAACTATAATTAGACAAATCTTATATCATGTATTACTTTAGTACCAAATAAGACAATATGTATTAGTGTGCGAACACAAGATAGGCGATCTTTGGATTTTTTTAAGAGTGTCTTCAGTATCTAATGTAGTTAAAGTTTGATACCCAAAAATAAGTATTATCAGTACGGTAATATTCCTGCTCCAATTTTGATAGTTGGGACCTCCTCGAATTAAACCTTATCGAATGCAAATTAAAGTGATCCACTTCTGGTAGTGGTAGATATTGAATATTTAAATGTGCATAAAACCTTAATTATTATTCATATTAATTTTATCTGTTTCATATCATCGTTATTTAATTTATTTAATTAACTACGCCATTACCTATACTTCTTGTGATATAAGTGCCAACTGTAATTCGAATTTCTCATCGATAACCTTTCATGCGATACGACCACTTGGTCAATGATTAATATTGCAATATCAATACGTTGACAGGCTCGGATTTATAACAAATAATAAAATAAATAACACTCAACAGTCACACACATAGCCCCGACCCCACACTAAGATACAAATCTTGTGTTGTGGGTATAAGAGATTACGAGAGACTTTCGGTCTTCCAACACCCAGACCCCGGTCACAAACATTTGTCCCGATGTGGGAATCGAACCCACGGCCTCTCGTTTCAGAGCCGGCGACTTGCTAACTGCGCCACTGAGGCTGTCAAATGCGGCGGCAATGTAAGCACATTCATTATAAAACACAGCAGGCCTAGCTATTTATGCTAGATTTTATTGATCGTTCGTCCTCAATAATAAAAATTCTTAATCCAAGCGACCGTTACGACAGAGATGTAAGATCGTACGATATTCTACCTGCGAATTGGTTATAATAATACACCATCACCGGGTCCACAGCTGTTCCCTGAGCATTGTAAAGAACAATTTTGAATGAAACACATTGATTCGGCATCTTTGAACCGAAAAATAGGCAGCTGCGTTTATTATTATGTTTATGTACAAAAAACCCTTGGCATCTTTGCAGTATTTATATTGACATCCTGTTTTGTTGTTTCAGAAGTGCAAGAGGTGGGATGTCTCAATGAAACTGATGACGTCTTGTAACAAAAGGTGAGATAAACGTCAACTACTGTCTTATTTGATGCAGTTTATTGAATGTTAAATAAGTCTCAATATACATGATGGATGGAATGAGTTATAAAAACCTCAAGATTGCTATCAGTTCTGTGAAACGGTGCTGCATTTACTTTTCGAGTTTAATTTACAACGTGATCTCAAAATGCGAACAGACGCAAAGTTGAATACTGGAGCACTTTGATTGCAATCTTGTAAAATTTTATTTCAAATTGTAACGTGCCAAACATCATCAGTATGTATATATTTTTTAAAGGTGATAACATTCAGAATGTTTATTTTATAAATTGGTCTAATTGGCCATCAAGTGCCAAAACGACCTGCATAAAGTGTATGCAAGAAATATATAATAGTCATTGATGTTTGTTGGCGATCCACAAAAGACGAGTTTGTATATATAACATATATAAGTATAGGTAGGTTATGGCAACGTAAAAATAACATTTGAGCAGGCCGGTATGATTATGTCAAATGCCGAGAGATAATCCACTCTGCCCAACGATACTCTATCTGGACGGCACTGTACTTACGATCAGGTGAAGTGTAGTTACTTTTCTGAGCCAGAATTTTAAAAAAATATACATAATGTATATGTGAATTAAAATGTAACTAGCGTATTTATTGTTAATATAAATTACTGGCCATACTATTACTACTGCTTTCTATAAATCAAACGGGTCTTAGTCCACCATATTGGCCCAAGGTACGTTGAAATTCTAATACCTTCGAAATTATTATTTAGAATAATTAAGAACGGAAGACAAAGCGAGCGATAATAATTAACAATGAAT
The DNA here is from genome assembly GCA_905220505.1 of Laothoe populi. Lineage (NCBI taxonomy): Eukaryota > Metazoa > Arthropoda > Insecta > Lepidoptera > Sphingidae > Laothoe > Laothoe populi. The sequence continues at coordinate 17,058,000 of HG992148.1, forward strand.
ACACACATCTTCAAAGCACTAGATATATGTGCCCATTGGGATCAAACCTGCGATATCTGTCTAGGCCAGCGATCTATATGTACTACGTACTAGATGCGCCGACCAGAACAAACATTGTGTTCCACCGAGTTGAGGTGTATACTCCGCACCGACGTCAGTTTGCTTCATGCCACCTACGAATGCACACCAGTTAATTTTAGTTATTTGTAGCGACATTCCCGAACAAATCTGCCTTAAATTGATTTACAGTGAAACTGTTAATAGTATATAAGGTAAATAACATAATTTCATAACGTTTAGAACCTTATATCAATAAATATTAATTAATTTCAATTTTGAATACGGGAAGACTATATTTCAAAACAAAATACATTATATAGTTTGTCCCGTTTTAGCGCGCGGAAAGTCCCGCTGGAGAGACAGTGACGGGAGTTATAACTTCCAAATAGTTCTTAGTAAAATGATAGATGGCATTAGTGGGCGGACAAGGTTTTCGGAACATCTTTTTTCTTCGACAGCTCCTGTCTATAGAATATAAGTCAATGGTCTAGGCAATTAAATTATCTCTGTGCTAAGCAATCGCAACTTTCATATAAAAATATTTTATACGTTGTTGCAGCAGAATTCAATTATTGTTGAAGTGCAATTGAGTTTAATTAAACGGTGGATACTTCTAATCGGTCTTCAATTGTCGATCATTAAAGTGAATTGGGAGTCGTTAAGTTTTAGTTTTATTTCTTTATAACATATATATATTTTGTCAATTTCATTATGTATGTGTATAATTTCATATGCTTATGTATTGATAAATACGGCACATACATTTACCTGTGTGACAAAATTGAATTATAAAGAAAAAACCTAAGAGTATAGTCATACATTTTCATATGGCATTGTCGAAACTGACGTATTAACTCTGTTATAATATATTAGATAATCTATAAATAGGCAAAGAAACATTTCTGTACCTTTTTTCCTCTGTGTGTCCACCGATTTTCATTTTGTTTTGTTTACTAGCCATTGACTAGCTTTAGTGTTATTATTAAAAAAATTTAATGTATTTTTTTTATAAATTAGTCTAGTATTAATAATAGATTAAACCATTTTATAATTATGTTTGAAATTCTTTCGTTCGATATTTCATTACTTATAATGTGACGTAAACATTCCATATTCATTCGTTCGAAATGGTTTCCTTTTCTGATTGAATAGCAACACATTGAAGGAATATGCCCCAGTGTTAAACATCGGTGTCTCCTTTCTGAATTAATATTGCAAACATTCGTAATACGAGATGTAATGTGACATCATGTGGAAATTCCAAGGAATATTATTGTTCGTTATTATACTACATTGTTTATTCAAAAATATGTTTTCTGATATATTTTCTTTTCTGTTTGAAATTCATGTCCATTGAAACCGTTAGCTTGACCCCATTAGCATTATATACCGCAAGATATCGAAGAGGATTATTATAATTTCAGTGGCTCTTAACATTGAGAACTGATAGTATGACAAATTGGCTAGCTTATTTCTACAATATTATCAGAAACACAGTTTGTATTTTAGATATTTTTTGTAATAATCGGAGGCTATTCGTTCGGCGGTGATTACGTGTTGGCAGTATGTGCCAGGATAATCTATTAATGCAATGTGGTTTCACGGAAAAACATACATAAATAGAGATATAATTTTTTACACAAAATATTATTTGGTTACCAAAACTACAAAAATGTAAGCATTTCGACGAAAACCAGTGTGGAATTTCACACATATAACAGTATATAGAATTCAGTTGCGTCATAGAGATTAACAGAATGTTATCTGGGGTAGATAACGATGCGCTGTGAAAATCGCATATTCCCTTCCGTGAACGAGCGCGCAAAAAGCGAACATAAGTGGCACAGCTTACCGATATTCTCAAATTTCAGTGTAATAGTTGGGCAAAAACTAGTCCCCTCCTTCAACGTGCCAGATTTCGTCTTTTTTGTGCCACTTGCTATAACTTGTCGACAGTCCGTCTATCTGTGTCAAAAATACTTCTTCTGAAAAAGTTCGATCTCTGTTTCTTGCATGGTTCAGATTAAAAATCTTTCTTGTATGTCCACTATTAAAGGTATGGACTTGACTTCTAGAATTCCGTAACTTGTGTTAAAAGGATTATCCTCTTTCTATTTTGTTCCATAATAATCCACTAAAGAAGGTTTAAGCTGACTTGTGTGAGTAATGTGTGTGAGTAACAAGCTCACATCTTGATGTAACAGATAGATTTTGATGACTCACGTTGCACCAAATATGTGTTAAGCTAGTAGCTTAGTTTCATCATTCCAATCAATAATATTATATTAAAAAGGTTTTAATATAGTATAATTGATTCCAATAATATTGTTAATCCCGATTTTTGTAATTGTATTAGTTATAAAAAATAATACATCGTACAATATAAATTATACTAGATGTTGCTCGCGGCTCCGCCCGCGTGGAGGTTATTTTTAGAAGGAAAGGTATACAATCCATGGAGGCGTCTTAAGCTGTTACATCTTTCTATATTTTGCTATTCCATAGGTTGCGTGCATTTTTCCGGGATAAAAAGTGGTCTATGTCAATGTCTGATCCCTAAACTACCACTATGCAAAAAATCATGTCGATCCTTTGCTCTGTGGAAAACTAAACTATCCCACGGGAACTGTACATTTTTCCGAGATAAAAAGTAGCCTATGTGCTATTCCAGACTTTAATCTATCTCTGTGCCAAATTTCAACCAGATCCGTCCAGCCGTTGTGGCGTTATTGAGTAACAAACATCCATCCATCCATCCATCCAAACTTCCGCATTTATAATATTAGTACGATCAGTAGGAATAGTAGGATTTCTAGCGACATTTACATAGGCTTTATTAGAGATTATAATTTAGTCTAGAATTATTTATTAAATTTTCTTATCATGCCCCAAACGATATGCAGGATAAAACTCCTCATCTAGATATTATAGTTGTTACGGTTGCTATTCCCGCGGTTATTAACGGTTCATCGTCCTACATAGTAGCCTGTAGGGGACCGAGTTCCTAATCTTTTGGTAGCAAGAACAATTGCCTCGATATTTACAGCGTGCCATGCTGTTTTAAATAATACAGTTTCCTGAGTTTGAATTAGTATATTATTTTATATGCAACAGAAAATAACGTAAACTTGGAAAAAAAGTATAAACATTTGTTAAAGATGATGCTATAATAGGCTATTTGACTGTTTTTGAGAAACCGTTTTATTTTATTCTTTATGGTCTATATTATTAAGATATTATCATTAATAAACATAAAACATAAGTTTTCAAGATTTTATTTGCATTTTTATAAAATATCTTTATTTCTCCACCAAAACGCTACCAACTGTCATGGCCTCTCGTGTGACGTCACCATCCGCAAAACTTATAGACGTTTGGCTCAGCGTTTTAGATGTTTCGGTGACGGTGACGTCATGCATGACTGATGGGTGTTTCATGTCACGTGACAAAATGCTTTATTTTTGCATATTTGTTTCTTGAAAATATTAAATAATCACATATTAATTAATAAATTGGTTTAATTTTCGATATTTTTAGACCAAAATCTATTATAAAATAAATTCTATCAGGTTTTCACTTACTGTAAACTACCTCATTTTAGATATAAAATATGCAAAGGCGGAATACCTGCATCACGAAATGTACTAGTTCATCCTTTTTTTGTAATTTAACCAACTTTCTCAGATTTAAATGGCTGTCAATTTATTTTTGTACAGATTTATAAATTTTTTTGGATTTTATATTTTTAGTACCATTCAACTTATCTTTCTTAGATGAGTGAAAATATGGCATTCACTAATATATGAATTCTTCCTCTTTGATTTTATCGACATAAGGACGCAATAAAAAAATTATTCTTTCATATAATTATTATAATTGCCAATATCTTAATATTAATATATACAGATTTTTCTAGAAAGTCTGTATTTTGTAAATGAAGTTATCAAGGTAGCTGATAAGAAATCAATTACTGGTCTTTTATAAAGCTCAGTGATTTTTAATGAAGTGAATATAACAGTCAGTTTATTTATAAATTATCAATGAAAGAGGTTAGTTGGGGGTCAAGCTGTAACGTTATCTCTTCAGATATTTGTATTAAGGAAAAATTATATTATGCTCCAGTAACAGTAAGTGGACTAAGGTCTAACCCCTCTCATTAGTAGAGGAGGCCCGTTCCCAGCAGTGGGACAATGTTAAATACAGGGCTAGTATTAGTATTAGTAACAGTAAATGTCCCGTGTTTTGTGTTTTACTGTCTCTTTTAACTATTGATAGGGAAAGTTGACTATGGACTTGATCCCCATTCACATGTGTAACAAGTGATGTAGGTTTCACAGTTTTCCAGACCTGATAAGTGCAATATTGGATGGTTTTTTTTTATTTTTTGGTTCACTGAACTAGTTGTACACAGTTATTACAATGTTAAGACATAAAATAAAAATATCATACAACAGTGTACCACCTTCTTGGAGTGAACACAGCATGCGTGTAAATTATAAATCGGCTTAATTAAAAATAATAAAAATACAGAATAATAAATTAACAGACAATAAAAATTAAACAGTAAGAACCTAAACAAAAATTAATATAAACTGGATAAACAGAAAACATAAACTACATAACAAACATATAACTTAATTATTATGTAATGTATTTGGATTAGTTTCTAACAGTCTTTTCAATGAGGATATAGATGTACTGAAAATATCTATATTGTGACAAATTTTATTGTATGTACAGCACATTCTGTAAATTGGTGAATTCCGACTGTGGTTGGTACGATAAAAAGGAAGACTGAACGTTGTTCTATTTTGGAGACGGGTGCAAGATCGCGGAACAGTAAAATTAATTTTATGGAGCAGATTTGACCTATCGATATTGCCATCTAATATTTTCTTTTTTATAGTGTGTTAATCTGGATTGGTAAGACTGCAGATATTTCGATCTGATAATATGTAAAATCTTTAAGGTTATTTCCCAGGGAAGGTTGACAAGTTAGCCGCCACCGACGGTCATAATTAGCATAACATTTAAATACTAGTTACATAATAAACCACTAGCTACATTGCACTTCCTTTAAATAATATAAATAAATATCAAATAATCAGTGATATTGGGTTTTTCTATTTAGAAATACTCAGTATCAATCCGAAGTTTGGAATAGTACCGGTATAGCGATAGGCTCGCCTCATATTATGGGACCGTAATAAATTCAGCGAAAAGTGTGTGTACTGGTTGCACCTCTGCCTACCCCTTCGGAGATTACAGGTGTGAATGTATAGGAATATCTGGTTAAATTATTATAAAAATATTATTTGTCGATTATGGCATAATTTAATGTTAAGACGCACAAAACAATTCTATAACAGTTTTTAGGGTATCATACATTTCTATTGAAAAACTGGAACCCTTAAGAGATCACTCACGCCTATCCGCTTCTCACAGGTTACTATCTCCGAATAACTTGAAGTCCAGAAATATTGGTTTTTATACAGAATTACTGAAAGGATGTAAAGCGTTAGGGGTAAATTAATGGAGCAAATATTTTTTACTGTTCTAAGTGCGTTATGTAAAGTACCAAAGACAATGTGTTTTTTTATGACTTAATCGATAAATCCATACATCCAGAACTATTGAGCGTAAAAAATAGGAAACATAGGCCGTTACTATTTAAGTTCAAATTCTTCTAAATATATATATTTCGTGGAAAATGGAACACTATGGAACCATTTTCAAACCAGTCCGCTCACATTTGACCGGATTTTATTTTATTTGCTGTAATTGTTCATTAGAACCTCAATACAATGAATAGAAAAAAATAACTAAATAAGCTTTACAGCAATAGAATACCGAGGTTAAATAGCATAAAAACTTGTTTTCAATGTACGTTGTGGGTAATATTAGCACAATTTCGATTGCTTCGGTGACGCAGTTGTAATTGCGCATGCGTTACGACTGCTGTGCTGAGGTCTCGGGTTCGATTCCCGCGCCGGGTAAAGTGATATTGGGTTTTTCTATATAGAATTTGTCAGTATCAGCCCGGAGTCTGGGATTTGCGCCCGGTATGGCGATAGGCTCCCCCTATCACATTATGGGACCGAAATAAATTCGGCAAAAGGTGGGCGTACTGGTTGCACCTCTGCCTACCCCTTCGAAGATTATAAGCGTGGGTGAATAGTATGTAATTTCGAATATAAATAGAGCTGTTTTTCTATTACAATGTCTTTATCATTTTTGTTATGCTATTTATAACGTTAATAACACTATAAACAATTCTCAATTGAGCATTCTCTACGCTTGAGGAGATAAACTTTGTAACATTAAATCATATTTTTATCTGAAGTTTAAATGTCAACATTATCTCCTAATTCATTAATCGTATTAAAACGAATTTAGCACACTTTTTGCAGTAGATAAGTAAAAGTTTTTTAATTCATAAAAAGTACACCGACTTCAATGAAAAACAAATTATACGTCTCTATAAAATTTTAAGGTTTCCCTTGATTTTTCTGAGATCCCATCATCAGATCCTGACTTGGTGCCAATGGGACCACCTGGGATGTATACCCTTTTAAACAAAAAAAGAATTTCTCGAATCGGTCCAGGCGTCTTCGAGTATTCGGGTAACATACGTAAAAAAAAAGATTCCGACGAATTGTTAACCTCCTCCTTTTTTGAAGTCGGTTAATAAAGAATCACGCTTGTCTAGCCATGGACATTGAACTATTTAGTTTACTCGTCTATACAAATTAACCTGTCAAAATACCACTCCCAGGATCTGTTACAAGCAGGTGACCGACTCAAGAGCCACATGGTTTTTAAACCAACGATTTTATTCGTCATAACTAAAGCCGATCTACTGGCATATTGAACAGTCTAGCACTAATCTTGTATAATTATCATCTATACATGGGCGTAAGCATGGCGGGCAACTCCTTAGGTATAAAGATGTACTTAAGCGCGTCATGAAAAAGTGCGATATTGAGCCTTCGGAGTGGGTACAAACAGCTGCTCGACGACCGGAATGGAGGACTATTCTATGAACCAGAGTCAAAGACTTTGAGGATAATCACTGCTCTGCAATAGATGCTCGACGTGATGAGCTGAAAGCACGCCAACCTTGTGCTATAACTTATAATTACTGCAATGGTGTGCTCACCTGTCCGCATTGTGCGAGAACTTTTACCAATAAGATCGGCTATGTTAGCAATATACGAGCACACCAAAGACAGTTAGAACGGAGTTGAAGAGGTTGCCGTGGTCGAAAATTGACGAGGGGGTATACATGGGCGAACGTTCTCGCGAGTGTCAAACCATTACTCAGTCGATGCTTAAAGGCAAATTGATGTGTCAAGCATCAAATGCGAGTGTCTCTGACATCTATGTTAGTCGATGGTATACAGGCACTAGTGATGCTATACAAATAGTCACCATCACTGGCGTCAAATGGTCCATAGTTTTGTGCATTGTACAAAACAAACGCGCAGACACGGCAGAACTGAAGCTTAACGATGCCATTAACATTATTACTTCAGTTTTTATAAGGTCATTACAGTAACTTAAAGAATTAATTTATTAATAGTTATTATTAAGTAGGCTGCATGATTGACTGCTGAAATGATAAAAATATGCGATAATTACGTTCGATCATGATAAGTGAACTGACCTTCAGATTGGATTTAAATTCAACGTCTTTTTAATGAAAGTATTATGTCTGGCGCGTGATGAAAATAACAATTTGCTAATATATTTTTGAAAGGTGGCAACAGCAAATGGGTCATTTAATGGAGAGAAATACTGCTGAACAATAACCAATGCCAAAGAAATTGTTAGTGCGTTGATATTTAAGAAAACTAAAGACGATGAGGACCAAAGGCGGGATTGTTTTACGATCTCTCGCAATTTTAGTGTACGAAATGTAACAGCGAAACACCAACTTAATTTCGGCATCTTTAAAGATACCATCTAGGTCGAGCTTTATGTTCATGCTTTACACAAAACTATCTAAGAGTGGCAAGTGGTACGTTTGAAAAAAAAACTGTCTGATCTAAAAATGATCTGTTTCCACTGTATGAACTACTATATTAGTATCTATGGTTATTTAAATAGCACGGCTTAATTCACGTCAACAGTGAGGTAACAGTGAACAGTCATATGGGGTTTGAAAATGCGATAAAACCCTAAGGGAATTCACAAAGCTCTGAATAATACTTGAATATTCACCCAATACGTTGCTTAACACAATAGTACTAGAACCGATAAATATTTTTATAGGTCATCTATTACTAGATTAGATAATATGAAATCTACCACTGCTTGTGTTTAATAAATTGATCGCTATCAAATAACTAAGAATAAGAAAATATGTAATAAACATTGCTAAACTGTGCTTGCTAGACTTGTAGTAAGCAACTAAATAGTTTCGATGAATTGCTATCGACTTACATCGGTTTTAATTACGTATTGATTATAGAATTATAAGAAATTGACAACTGACACATTAACATGGAACTGAATATTCATGTAACGATTCAAAAATAACATAAAAATGACCACAAACAATAAACGAACAGATCATGCATAAACAGTGTGGGATATTAAATATTAAGGACAAAAATCACAATGAATGATTTTTTAATTAAAACAATGATTCAAGGTTCAATGCATGCACCTTTGCAGCTACTTTATCCAGAAATATTAAGTATATCGAAATAACAGACGTTTAAGTTGTAAATTTATTATAATTACGACATTTTGAAGCAAAGGTAGAAGAGGCTAGAACTAGTTATCAAATGATAAATAATTAATCCGTAAAATACATTTTTGGGTATTTTCTTACAGAAACTGATTTTCAGATATTATGAACGATGATACAACAAATTAAATCGAAATATTTATTGCACGTCAAAATATAGAAGTCGTAAATGTAGAAACGGGCGACGCCGCGTCTCTGATAATGTGGGCTGGCAATACGCCCAAACTTTATCAACTTTCCCCTTCATTCTACTAACCTATCTGCGTAGTGACGAAAATAATTTCAGAATAGTGAAAAATATTTCGTGTACACTTTTATTAGATGCCCGCGTAAAGGATCAAGGTCGCTTTCGTTTTGTGCGTTTAATTATAAATTGAACTAGATTTTTTGGTAGAGCAATGTTAGTATAACACACAGCTGATTAGAATTATGTATTTTATAACGCCAGGAACTTTTAAACGCCCATTGGTGTGAATTTAGAAATCAATAGTGTCCCAGCCAATGAAGATGTTTGTAGAGTGAAAACTATGTGTTATGCAGACCGAATACAAGTGACGGCCGATGCGATGGTAAATGATAAAAAATAGAAGTAAAAATCCCTTCAAACGACTTTTACTAAACTAATATCGATAAAACAGATAATATGTGATATGTTTTGCTACTTGCAACTTATAACTTACAGGAATTTATCGTCACATTATAGGAGTAAACTTGTGTATAACATAGAAATTTATTGTTTAGAGACAGATTATTAGTATGAAATATGAATATGTTTTGGAATCGAAGATTTATATTCCATAATATGAAAAATATATTTAAATTATGAATTATATTTAAATTCAGAGATATTAAGTTACTGTTTTTCGGAAGATAATTATTTCCAAGGCCTCTGTATCTTATTGTAAAAGTAGAAGGATTATCAGACTTCTCTCAGGGATAGTAAAAATAGACTAAGGCCCGTATTACAGAACGATAGTCAGTCGTGAATCTTGTTTTAAAGTAATTCTTTTATTATAGAACTATACTTAAATCTAGATTCATCAATCAGTACTCAGTTGAGTAGTTTCTTATTTTTTAACGATACTTCGTACGAGATCGTTACCCAAGTATCGATTGGATCTTAGTTTACGTAAATATGGTCAATAGCAGTCTTGAGCATAGATTAACGTTACTATTTTCGTCGAGGACAATAATTCAGAAGTAGAAACTAGAAATCTTTAGTAATAATTAATATTTTCGATATAAAGGATTATTATACTATTTTTACTATTCTTTATTCATTATTACTCTTTTTACTTAGTACTAAAATTATGTTTGTTACATTTTTAATACATCATCGATTATTTTATGTTTCAATAAATACTCCGAAGTAAAAAATAATTAAGTTAACACCAGTAATTACTAATTATTTTCAATAAATTCTCTAAATTAAAAAATAAATTACTCTGTTGTTGATCGGAAGTATTAACAAAACAGTTTAGGCTGCTTTGTATTCATGACACTAGATGGCGTTTTCACCGGTCTACACTAATTCGTAATTGAAACTATATAAATTAAGTTTTGTGACAAAAGTAATCATTATAATGAATTTAACTTTTGTATTTAGTTTTATTTTTGAGACTACTCTATATAATTATTTTTTACTTTGCCATAATTTGCATATTTCTACAAGAAAATTTTATCACTTTCTAACTTGATTCTGCGCAAAACGAAATAAAATTTGTAATTGACAAAATATTGTAAACGAGAACATACTTGTCGCCAAAGACAATGGATTCAAGGTCAAATCTTTACTTAAATCTAGATTCAGCTGATTTTGATTTAAAACTCGTTCTGTAAGATCCATGTTTAAATTTTGATCTGTACTTATATCTAGTTTTAGCTGATCGGAGATCAAACGATATTTAATTATCGTTCTGTAATACGGGCTGGGTTCTGTAAGTATGACATTGACAGCTCACTTTTGAACTAATAATTTCAGACGTCAAACTACCAATACCTGTACACCTGTAATTGTAAACTTACATGACAAATTATATGTAATAAAGTGGTAGACATTTTACCGTTTTTACAGTATGAGTGGGCCGGTTTGACGAGGGAGTTACCCTGTTTACCACTGTTTCATAGAAAACCGATATAATAATAATGAAGTGGCATTTTTTACGGTGAGTGGCGTTTCCCGGTGCTTAAATCCCTAAATATCTATTTCCTTTCGCAACTTATCGATGTTTCAGGTATTGAGGATGTTAGTCAGTGGATCTCAATTACTATGTGTGACCTACTTGCTCATTTTCCGGCCTGTGGTACAAAAATGCCAATTCTGAAAACACAAGTCAAAATAGACAAGATAAGGTGCTCAGAAGTTTTACGTATCAGTAATAAAAATTCGGAAACTGAAGCATAAATGGAGAAGATATGAAATATTAAATGGTTGGTAATTTTGACTTAATATATCATAATCTACAAAAACAATTTAAGCTCCGAATTATCATTACGTATCAGTAATAACAATGCGAAAAGACAAAATAAGATCTTCAGAAGTATCTAATGAAATATTAAACTGTTGGTAATTTGACTATAAAAGACCACATCAAAATCTACAAAAAAAAGTTCTTATCCAATCATAACGCAGAATCTCTGAGGAAATCGCAGATATTATAAGCGAAACAATAGTCTTCGTTGCTTTTGGTCGTACGGTTTTTTCGCTACCTTGAGTTTGATACTTTGACCTCACTGCATCACTGCGAACGTCACTGAGATGTAGCGAATAATAAGACGACTGGATGATTATCCAGTAGTTTTTACATGGACTTTGACAAACGTTTTTAATAAATGAGTAGGTATATAATTAAATCTTAAGGGATAATAAAACTAGAGAAAATTTTTTATTAGCGTTTTAATAAGGTATTTCATAGTGAAATTGTCTTTAAGCTTAGTCGTAAATGAGTTTCCAATTCTGTCATAGCTGTTATATTTTGTATCAGTAATGATAGCAGTAGTTTTTTTAATTTACATGATTTATAGAAAGTAATCATATCTAAATTAAAGTTATTCTTTAAAATTATTTAATATTAAATTAATATATCTTTTAGCTTTGACTGCCTCGGTGGCGCAGTTGTAATTGCGCATGCGTTTCGTGCTAAGGTCTCGGGTTCGATCCCCGGGTCGGGTAAAATGCTATTGGGTTTTCTATCTAGAAATTCCTCAGTATTAGCCCGGAGTCTGGAATCTGTGCCCGGTATGGCGATAGGCTCGCCCCCTATCACACATTATGGGACCGAAATTCGGCGAAAAGTGGATGTACTGGTTACACCTCTGCCTACCCCTTCAGGGATTTCAGGCGTGAGTGTATATATCTTGTTAACCGATTCCTTAAATGGAAGAGGTTCGTTATCCAACCGTTTTTGTATGAAGTGTTAGACAAGTATTGCGTAGGATTAAGCTATTTACAATATTACAAAGTGGAATATTGATAAGTGAAAAGTCATGTCGAATCATCGTGCGATGGTTCCACGTGATTATGTCATTATATTCAATAATATATAATTTATTTTTGTATCGAAGATGATTCCAGTAATCTATTGATGCATTATTGTACGGTGAAATGAAGTTCTTTATCATTTGAACCCATATTGTTACTTAATTTGGTTTTATTGGTGTGATTAAATATAATTTGTTAAAATATTTTCCTTGTATGACTATTATGTTATAAAATTAATTAATAAATGTATGGCTGATAAATAATTCAATCACTTAAATTACTGTTGTGTCGTTACTGTGTATGCAAATTAGAAATTTGAGGAAAACAAAAGACTCGATTGAATTTCTATGCTATTACAAGTTTATAATATACTAGCTGTTGCTCGCGACTCCGGAAATAACGGATCTTCATACAAACTTTCATCCCCTATTTTTAACCGACTTCAAAAAAGGAGAAGGTTAACAATTCGTCGGAATCTTTTTTTTTATGTATGTTACCTGATTACTCGAAGACGCCTGGACCGATTCGAGAAATTCTTTTTTTGTTTAAAAGGGTATACTTCCCATGTGGTCCCATTGGCACCAAGTCAGGATCTGATGATGGGATCACAGAAAAAATAAGGGAAACCCTCAAATTTTATTGTGACGCATAATTTGTTTTTTATTGAAGTTGGTGTACTTTTTATGAATAAAAAAACTTTTATACCCTCTTAGGGTGGTCTTTCCAACAAACCTTCCGTAGTGAATGCCAACGTCATAAAAAGTACCTACTGTCAAAATTTCGAGTGTCTAACCCCTGCTGTTTAGGCTGCAGGCAGTTTCTTCTTTTATATATACAGATAAATAAAATAGAATAAGCTGCTACAACAATATTCAGATCGTCATGTGTTTTAAAAATAAATCATTTTGTTAGAATATACACTATAAACAAAAAATACGTCAGCTTAAAATTGAATACTTTGTTTGTGCAGGTTTTGGTTTGCAAAAAAGGAGTTTGACGCACGACTCGGATTACAGTACCGTTTTCAGCATAATATGTGACAAATCATGCATACATCATGTCAGTATCTTATGCTGCATTGATAGGCATGGATTTTTAATGCGGTAGAAACGAGGACGGATGTGGTTTTTTAAATAATAATTTTATATTTACCAGTAGTTTTAAACAATTTTTTGGTTGCGTAGATTGTATGACGCAGTCTATTTTTTTCTGATTAATATAATATCATAATTTATCTATTATTATTAATTAATAAAAACCACGTGTTATGATGTTCGTACATGCTATCGCCCCATCCATTAAAAGCCCATTATCCGTTCAATAAAATTGTGTAAATGTTGGTTCCAGCTTGACAGATAGAATCGTTTTGGAACCAACAGGCAACAGGTGGCCCTGATGTCACAATCTAAACTAATTATTAGATTTCTCATCCAAAAATTCACACAATCACAATTTATTACTACCCATCAATATTGTTAAATGTCATTTTAAGGCGCATTATACTTCCGCTTGCGGTTAATTATGTATGTATGACAAATGCGCAAAACATCCCACAGCGGCCTCTAGATAAAATGCGGTCTGTGGTTGGACAAAGTCTGCCCTGTCGCAGCAGCATTATATGTAAACTAAGAATTATAAAATATAATTTATTTATTTATCAATTTTTATTAAATTAACATTACCAGCTTGCTGTGAATGAGATTTCAATATGCCCAAATCTCTTTTTCCTTTCCAATATGGTTGGTATAAAAATACAGTTTACTATATTTTTTTACTTATATTGTTATAAAAATACGTAATACCGAGAGATTTATATATCAATCGATGCAGATACGAAACGAAGTGCAAGAAACTTAAGATTAAATGTGTAAAATGCCCTATATACCACTTTGTTACGATTTTATTAAACAAAAGATATTAATTTATACTTCATCTGTTTCTTCTTTCTTTAATTAATAACACAACTTTATTAATTTAAATTTATCTGTTATTACTTCTTTCCTGCTATTTGTTTATTTATAGATTTGTAGAATACACACATCCATGATTTAGGAATTATTAATATTACTCGATTGACTTTTACAAGCCACTGATATATCTGTCGAGTCGTAAAGTAATGTGCCAAACCATTAAAATTGTTTTAATGAACGATATTCGATCAACGTGTCGGAGTAATGAGCTAGTATTATGCTTGTAGCAAAATACCACAAAAGTGAACTTCAAGGAACATTCTAGAACATGCTTCGACGAATAAACAGAGTTAATTTTAGACCCCAATAAGTCAAATAAAAGCTATACATACATATACATATACACTCACGCCTATAATCCCCGAGTGGGTAGGCAGAGGTGTAACCAGTACACCCACTTTTCGCCGAATTTCGGTCCCATAATGTGATAGGGGGCGAGCCTATCGCCATACCGGGCACAGGTTCCAGACTCCGGGCTAATACTGAGAATTTCTAGATAGAAAAAACGCATGCGCAATTACAACTGCGCCACCGAGGCAGTCATAAAAGCTATATGAATTCTTTATTCATTAAATATATTTATATATTGTTATATTTATTTTATTATAGAAAATATGCAAACATCCACATCAATAATAAACATTGATTCACCGAAATCAACAAAAGCAAAAAAAAAAATACATTTGGCAGTAATCAGTAACAAACAAAAATAATAAATATTTACAGAAAATTAGAGATAACTAATATCAATATAGAATCTGTAGGTCACGACTTTACAAATATAACTATGTCAATTGCTTCGTTTAAAAACTAATAAATTGTTTTACATCCTAAAGATAAGGAAGTGTATGTGTACAGTGAATTAAATTATTAAAATAATAAATACACCCAACAGTCACACACATAGTTCTGACCCTAAGAACTACGATAAACTACGGCTCTAGAACACCCAGACCCGAAACAAATATCTGTGACACAAACGTTTGTCTCGGTGCGAGAATCGAACCCACGGCATTTCGTCGTACAGCCGGCTACTCGCCCACTGTGCCACGGAAAGTCAAAATATGTCCTTAGTAGCCGTATTTAAATTAAATGTTCTTGTAATGTGATTTGTAGGTAATTTTTAAAACCTGGTCAAGTGCCAAGTCTCAACGCATATGTTGCATATTTCGTCTATAGTCCTCTTAAGCAGATTTATTTTAATGTTATGCAGTTTACGCGAATCGCTTATCAGGCAATATTGTACCTGAAATAAGTCAGACAATGAAGACTGAGTAAAATAAATTTTAAAAATCATCACTTGGCAAACGTCCAGCACGAGACAATGTTTCCTCGAGTGATCCCGCAAATAAAGAGTTTTCACATGGTTTGCGCCGTTCAGTGAAATCTCGCACACACGGCGATACAGTGAAATCCGAGTGATTGTTTGAAATAACGAGTTTTGTTTGGACATATTGTTTGCGAAGTGTTATGTGCATATTGTCATTGTTTTACAATACGCTGGCGAGGTGAGTGTTGCGTCAAATGATATCTTAATGGTTACTAGGCTTCAGTCATTTAGATCGCATTTTAACTTTGACACTGACATACATACCCGTCTTCTCCAAATAATAAGTTCATATCTAATTCTAGAATGTTATTAGCTATAAAAATGTGTGCATTAATAATCAGCTTCCTTATAATTTATTTATAATATGAACTCGATATTAGGATAGACTTGGTTTACGAATATTCTAGGTAAGGTCTGACGTAGCTATATGCAAAAAAGTGATTGAGAAACCTGTTATTGGAACTTTTGGAGTTAAATATGCTTGTTTGTTATTATCGTTATCACACCACATGGGTCTTATTATAAAACGTATACTAACTTTAAACTAGTTCTAGGCAACCAACTGAAATAAACCAGGTTTTATTTTAGTGTTGGTTTATAATATTGCCTCATATGTGTGTGTTCTTATAACCTATTAAGTGAAATGACTTGAACGTAAAATCTAAAACCGTCACTTAATTAGAAGTCCTCATTAGAATCGGAAAAAGAATAATTAATGTGGACGGATGCATTATTTGTTTTCAATTTAGTACTATATGCAGCTGCTATTTAATTATCTTAATGAAATACACTCTGATGTTAACAAGTGGCTCACGATATCGAATGCTCAATGTACTATATATTTGTCAGCCTTCATAGCGCAGCAGGCGAGTCCGGCTGTGAAACGAGAGGCCGTGAGTTCGATTCCCGCACCGAGACTAATAGTTGTGTGACAGATAGATTTGTTTCGGGTCTGGGTGTTGCGGGACCGTATCCCTCGTAGTTCTTGATACCCACGATACAGGTTTTACCCAGTGTCGGGTCAGAACTATGTGTGTGACTGTTGGGTGTTTTTATTCAGGGTAAATATTTAAAAATCAGAATGCACCAACGTTGAAACATG
Source organism: Laothoe populi (assembly GCA_905220505.1). NCBI lineage: Eukaryota > Metazoa > Arthropoda > Insecta > Lepidoptera > Sphingidae > Laothoe > Laothoe populi. The sequence continues at coordinate 17,074,698 of HG992148.1, forward strand.
TAGGCGTAGATGTCGTCTGCGAATGTTTTTCAATGACGAATATACAAAAATAGGTGTATTGACAAACATACGCGCGAGTATTTCAAACATGATACATGCTTCTTTTCTAGTATTTTAATTATTTAAAAAACATACGCAATCATGGGGTCTACGGACAGACGTGAAAACTTAAAACTTTGGAATTACTGTGTTATTTTTAAACAGCATCCATCCAGGTGTAGTAACTTTTTAGTTGCTTGTTAATAATTATAGAACTTCATACGTATGTCACTTAAGGTGACCACTGAAAACCAGCGCTGTGTTGTGGTATTTACTATGTACGTGCCACAGCACAGTAATATGCTGAGTGGTCACCTACCTGTCACAGCTGCGACAAGCAAGTGCCATTAGCATTAGTTTTTAATATAATAAAATTGTTGTCTTGTGGTATGTGCGTGTTGTTAGCTGTGCTAATAGTCTTTCTTTCATAGGTGTCCTTATGTCGAAAGTAATATAATCGAGTTCAGTGCTTTTGCCCATCCTAAAAGTGCCCAACGTGCCTAAAGAAGTTTTCACTTCAAAAACCTAAGAGTCATCCAAGTCCAAAAAAATACAAATACCTATATGTTGCTTCCAGCCTGTTCTCGTCTTTAAGAGTAACAAATTAAAAATCTTTGATTTAAACACAAGCCAATGTAACTTTCATTTGTAACATTTATATTAGCCGTGAACTTAGAAATTTATTCGGCGTAAAACCCAAGCGAGTGAATGCAAATGCCCGTTCTATAATGTGTCGTGAAATGTCTTGTCGATAGTTCAAAAACCTTGTGAAGGGAGTTCGACGAAATGCTCCGGTGCATAAAACGACTCGCGGATTCGATGTTTATAGATTCAACGAATAAAAGTCGATTGCCATTCACGGTTGTATTACGAATCATAATATTTTATTTTATATAGGGGTCAAGATGACAATATGTGTGGTATAGTAGATATGTTGCCGTCCTGATGATGGATGTGGAGCAATTATTGTAGCCGTCTTGTTAGCAACATCAGCAAAACTATCCAAGATGGATATTTAAAAAGGCACAAATATTGTATTTGTGCCTTTTTATAATTTTATTGACTGATTTATATAACACATCTCAGTGCTTAATATTAACACAACTGCATGTCAGGATTTACTTAACTTCTCTTTATAATCAATCTACCAGCATCACCCTCTAAGCTGAACTACGCGGCCATTGAACTGTTTACACACTTACTGCCCCGCGAACGTACCATGAATATCCTGGCTGTCATCTAGTCTTCTTCACAACTCAACTGAACACCGGAGTGCGGAAGGCACTCCGTTTTATGCTAAACATTTACTACTCCCCACTTAAGTTGTCATTATTAATGTAGCCGCAACTACTTTCCTAAATACCTTCGATATACCTTCGGTATTTCTTATAATAAGAAATACCCTAATAGTCTGAGAACTCAATCTTCATAATGAGCGTTTGAAGTTGACGATTGTTACTTTTTGTAACATTTGCTTTTCTGAATATTTACCTTTAATTCTAACCACATTCATTTATGATTCTTATTCTTCTTGGTTTATTGCATGAAACTGACAATGACACTTTGTGTTGTGAATATATTTCATATACACTGACACCTGTAATCCCTGAAGGAGTAGGCAGAGGTGTAACCAGTACACCCACTTTTCGCCGAATTATTACGGTCTCATAATGTGATAGGCGGCGAGCCTATTGCCATACCGGGCACAATTCCAGACTCCAGGCTGATACTGAGTATAATATTTCTAAATAGAAAACCCAATATAACTTTACCCGACCCGGTGATCGAACCCGAGATCTCAGCATAGCAGTCGTAACGCATGCGCAATTACAACTGCGCCACCGCGGCACAGTCAAACCAAAACCTAAAAATTAGCTTAACTCTAACAAAGTTCATGTTTATAAAACGTGAGATAATAAGAGTTAAAAAGTTAGTCCTACCTTTTAAGTAACCTATTGAGGGACCTACATTTGAGTTCTATTGGTAACAAATGCAGCTCATTATAAAATAGAAAGCAAACGTTATCAAAATATAATATAGAATTTTTGTCCCGTATTTTTGAACTGACGCTAGCAATCTATATATAAATCTATGTACCTATAGCAAAACTGTGTGTTGAAATTAAATGTTTCATACGACATGACTCTTTCGAGTTTCACAGAACTCATTAAACAGTATTGTTTCATAAGCGATATATTTACAAACTGTCTGATCAATGAAAAAGTCAATATGCTTGCTGAAATGTTCTGTTGTCATTCTATTGTATATGGTATTGCAAAACAGTGACCCACATTACATCGCTTACATGTTTTTCAGCATATTTTATGATAGATATGTACCTAGTCAGGTCATAAATTCTGTCACATGTTTAATATAAAATAATTGAAACAAGTTTATTCATTATGTAACCATTTATATACCAAAATTTACTTAACAAAACATCGATTCTTATGACACTAAAGTTTATTCAAAATGACCTCCGTGATTTTGAATACAGGCCTTCAATCTGCGCGGCCAGTTGTCTATCGCAGCACGAACGAGGTCCATGTCAATATCGGCGGCTGCCTTAATCAAGGATGTCTTGAGTGACTCCAAATTGGGATGAGGCTTTGAGCACGCCTTTTCCTCCAAGTGTTGCCATATCTTGTAATCTAACGGATTCAAATCTGGACTGGAGGAGGGCCAGTCTTCGTGCCGGATGAAGTCGATTTCAGGCGCCGCCAGCCAGTCTTGTGTGCTCTTCGCTCTATGCGCTGGCGCCGAATCTTGTTGGAATACCCAGTGCCTGTTATTGAACATGGTATGAGAAACAGGTTCCACAAGGTTCGTCAGGACTGTATTTTGATACACAACTGCATTCGTTTTTACACACCTTTCTCACAAAAATGTACCTCTGTTAAGCCCCAATAAGAAACTCCCAACCATACCATGAGCGAGGATGGAAAATGACCTCGTTGGACACGCGGAATACGGTTGCTCGCTTCTTCACTACTGTGTGCGTACACCTTATCATTTTGTTTGTTGTAGCTCTCTTCTACGGTAAAAATTTTTTCATCTGAAAAAAGAATTTTTCCGATATTTTTTTCCCGCGTATCGCTTCAACAAAGCATCTCTTCAGTCTCAGGTCCATTAGACGAGCATTCAAACGATGTCCTGTTTTTCTTCGATATGCCCGAAGCCCTAAGTCTTCATTTAACACCCTTTTCACCGTGGTTCTGCTTAACCCCATCTGAAGGGCCAACAGTTTCTGCTTACGTTTGGGATTTCTTTGAATTCGCGCCTTCACAGCTTTTATCACTGCTGGAGTCCTAACAGACCGAGGGCGACCACTTCTTGACCTGTCATCTACACTAGAGTCTTCATTGTATCGTTTGATGGTACGATAAACGAATCTTTTGGTTATATTCAAATTTTTCAGTATGTCAAAAATTTGAATTGGCTCGTAACCGCAACGATGCAACGCAATTACTGCAACACGGTCTTCTTTAAGCGTCCACTCCATATTTAAAAATGAGTAAAATTCTAAAAAGTATACATTTTTATTTTCATGAACAATTTGAAATATTATTTATCAATATTAAATAATCACATATTAACAAATTGGTTTAATTTTCGATATTTTTAGACGAAAATGTATTATAAAAATCAAAATTCTATCAGGTTTTCACTTACTGTCAACTACCCTATTGTAGAAACTTGCGTCGAACTAACTTTCTTTTGATTTGCAATGGACTAGTACATTGATTTTATTAATTTTATACTCTAATTCTATGTATGTGACTTATACGGCTAGATGTTGAAAAATGAGTTACTCTATATCTAATAATATAGATATAACTTGTGAGCAATGTACAATCGTGCTTCCAGCGTAGATATATTTCTTACCATTTATAACTTGGTTAAAAAATAGTGTTCGTATTGCAAATTTTATATGATAATTCATAAAAAGTACACCGACTTCAATAAAAAACAAATTATGTGTCACTATAAAATTTGAGATCATCAGATCCTGACTTGATGCCAATGGGACCACCTGGGAAATATAACCTTTTAAACAAAAAAAGAATTTCTCGAATCGGTCCAGGCGTCTTCGAGTAACATACATAAAAAAAGAAGATTCCAACGAATTGTTAACCTCCTCCTTTTTTGAAGTCGGTTAAAAAGGAAATGTATTCCAGTACTGTGCAAATCATCGTAAACTATATTCTATTTCCTTATTTAACTCATAAATGAGGTGGGTTCAGTAAGTGGACGTGAAAACTGAGTAATACTCTTGAATGCCAGTTTATTTTAACATTCGTTATTTATTAACCTCTTACTGCATAAAATACGTTGCACGTAGCCGACGTTTTTAGGGTAAAACAATTTAATTCTAAATTTAAAGCAATTTAATAAATGAATAGAATTTCACGTCTGTATGTTCGCACGTAGCCCAGACATTATCTTAGCTATTGATAGTCACACAAACATTTGTCTCGATGCACGAATCAAACCCACAAAATTAGAACATATAAAGTTTTTATTTACATATATACAATTAATATTATGAAATCAATGTCATAGTGAGGCAAACCTACGGACGACTCACAAAATAGAGATTAATGAAGTTTGTATATCTGAAAAAACGCAATGATTTTATATTTATTTATACACTTATATACATGGTACAATGCTGAAGGTATTTTCCCCCAAACTTTAAGGTGCTGCATAGATGAGCAGGATAAGTTAAGAAGATATAATTAGAAAACAATAGTATGTGCATTTGTAAATACATGTAAGAATAAATATAGTAATACTAGCTGTTGCTCGTGGCTCCGCCCACGTGGAGGTCATATTTGGGAGAAAAAGTATACAATACAAAATACCAATTTTCATGCGTTTAACTTCAAAAATAACAGATTTTCATAGAAACTATCATCCCCTATTTTACCCCCTTAGGGGTGGTATTTCCAAAAACCCTTCCTTAGTGGACGCATACGCCATAAAAGCTACCTACTGTCAAAATTTCAAGTCTCTAACCTCAGCCGTTTTGGCTGTGCGTTGATCGATCAGTCAGTCAGTTTCTTCTTTTATATAATAATATACAGATTGAAAATATAATATGTATAATGTATCTTATGTTTTACTTGAAATAATATTTTAAATAAAAAAAAACAGTTAAAATTGACCGTGGTTAAAATAACGCGACCTTAGTTATGTCATTATTGTTAAAATTACTCTCGCAGTTTATAAATCCCGACCTTAGTATTTTAGGGAAATATCCCACACATTTATCTCATAATTTATTGAACAGTCGCCCACGCCACATTTAATGGCTTGACTAGCGCAAATGCTCACACGGGTTCAAGTGCACGAAAATTAAATTCGGGTGAAGGTGAAGTGGAAATGGTGTTTACAGATGTTTATGATTGTATTACAAGCATAATCGTTATATTATGACTTCATTAATAAAAAGGGCTGAAACATTTCTTTATCTAACAATCAGAAGGCATGATTGAGCGATTTCTCTAACAATTTTTTTTCATCCTGGGGGCGACAAACCACACTTCACTTAATGGTAAGCACAGTGCCGTCCAGGTAGAGTATCAATTAGCTACAGACAACCATCCCTTACTATTGAAAACAATCATTTCGGACTGCTTAACACTAGCACACACACTTTACTTAAAGGAGTTCGTGACCTTGTCCTTATGTCTGTGAGTTTATCAAAGTGCAAAGCTGTAAAATCTTTCAGAGGAACTTAATTGAGAGAAATAAAGAGTCTTTCAAAATAAGTTTTGATTTGATGTCTCAATGTTGCTATGTCTAATTTTTATCATAACGCACAGCCTTGAATAATATTATTTTATTGCAACACCTGGTACAAAATACCGAATAAATGTCACCCGGAAGTCACTAGTGAGAATAACAGAAATATTTTGCATAAAATGCGACCAATGCAGCTAGAGATTCAGCGAGTTGAAATACCTGTTTAATAATAGAATAGTCAAATAATAATAATTAAAGCAACAGTCATTAGCATTGTTGCTTTCATTGACTGACCCCACATTAGGCCAAACCTGTATCCTGTCTCAAAAACTACAGGAATACAACACTCTCGTTTCACTGTCAGTTATCACAATCAATCATGGCGAATGCTCTGAAGAATTGTTTGATCTTATTCCATCCTCTCCTTTCCACAACAGAACCACGCGTACTGGCTTGCGGAGCCACAGCTTCGTGGGGTCTACGTTCCCGGCCCGAACATTTTGCTAGCTTCCGTGTTCCCTCCTTCCTATGGTCCTGGGTCCTTTAGGCGTAGTGTGAAGAAGCTACACAGCAGACCGGCATGATTGTGTTGAGTAGCGGGGGATAGGTTATCTCTCGCTACTTGATACTCTAATTGGACAGCACTGCGCTTACCATCAGGTGCAGTGTGGTCACATTGCAACAAAAAAAAAACAGAATTCAGAAGTTTTTCATATCAAGATTTCAAATGGTTACTGGTGGAATACTACTTATTACAATAATATTCACACCACGTACACCTGTAATGTATGTGAATAAGACAATATGCCTACTTGAAAAGTGTACTTGAGAGATCACATGAGGTAAACTGCCGGTGTGCGTTTTCCAGACCAGATAATGAAAATGTACTGGAAAGATTTATTACCCATCCTATTACGCAAACCGTTACGTATTAAATAGGTACGTACACATTATAATAGAAAACGGTTAGAGTTCAGTGGTAATGGAACGGAATAGACTGAGTTCCCGAGTTCGATTCAGCCCATGTCATACAGCGCAATGTGATGGCAAATATCGTAAGGAAACTTTGCATACTTCAGAATACGGTAGTTGACAGTAAATTAAAACCTGATAGATTTTGGATTTTAGTCTAAATATATCGAAAATTAAACCAATTTGTTAATTTATATGTGATTATTTAATATTTTCAAGAAACAAATATGTAAAAATAAAGTATTTTGTCACGTGATATGGAACAAAAATAAGTCGTGCATGACGTCACCGTTCGAAACATCTATTAAACGCTAAGTCAAATGTCTTTTACTTTGCACACGAGAGGCCACGACAGTTGGTAGTGTTTTGGTGGGAAAAATAAAGTTGGCTTATAAAAATGCACATAAAATCTTGAAAACTTATGTTTCATGTTTATTAATGATAATATTTTAATAATAAAGGCCATGAAGAATAAAATAAAATGGGTTCCCAAAACAGTCAACTAGCCTATTCACGATAAGAATAAATGTTAAAGTTAAGTATATGAAGTCTGCAAGTCCGCATTATGTCAGTATCGTGGACTAATGCCTAACTAAGCCTTCTCATTAGTAGAGCCCGCTCTCAGTATGACAGAATAATATCATATTATTATGAACATTCTTATTATCGTCTGTATATATAAAAGAAGAAACTGACTGACTGACTGACTGACTGATCGATCAACGCACAGCCTAAACGGCTGGGGTTAGAGACTTGAAATTTTGACAGTAGGTACCTTTTATCACGTAGGCATCCACTAAGGAAGGGTTTTTGGAAATACCACCCCTAAGGGGGTAAAATAGGGGATGAAAGTTTGTATGAAAATCCGTCATTTTTGAAGTTAAATTCATGAAAATTAGTATTTGGCATTTTAGTTAAAAATAAAAAATATATGTTTCAGGGTTTTTGGAAATTCCGCCCCTAAGGGGGTAAAATAGGAAATTAAAGTTTGTATGACCAAACATGACCTCCACGCGGGCGGAGCCGCGAGCAATATCATATAAAATTATTGTAGACTAGATTAGTCATTTGATCTGATCCCTAAACTGCCACTATGCTGAAAGTCATGTCGATCCCTTGCTGCGTGAAAAACTAAACTATGCTACGGTAACTGTATATTTTTCAGGGATAAAAAGTACCCTATGTCCTATTCCAGATTATAATCTATCTCTGTACCCAATTTCAACCAGATCCGTCCAGCCGTTCTGGCGTGATTCAGAAACAAACATCCATCCATCCATCCAAACATTCGCATTTATAATATTAGTAGGATAGTAGGATTACTTTAAAATTTTAATGTGTATCCACAATTTTATTCGATTATCATCCACATTAACTTTGATACTTGAATATTATTTATTTTATTGAGTAGGTGTCGTCAGGCAGTGTTGCCAACTTGACGGATTTCCCGCCAGTTCTGACGGGTTGGACGAATGGAAAACGGGAAACAATATGGTCTGACGGCTGAAGGATTAGTTGACGGATTAATATTTTCTCGATTGTCACTTAAGTTGACGGGTTGAAAAAATATTGTTGGCAACACTGTCTTCAGGTTGCCAAGACAGATAGGAAAAACTAGCGACAAATATATGTACATAAAAAATCACATAAATAATTATGTATGACCTCTAAGTCACTGATATAAAATAAATACATTATCCAATAGTATACGTACACTCATGTGTACATAATCGGTTTTATATAAAAAATCTAACATGGTAATGAATTTGAAGAAATAACCTATGATAATGTGATGATGATACAGTGAATAATTTTGCTATTTATGTTTGTTTATGGCATTTCGATTAGAAATCTCATATGGATTTCTCGGGATTAAATTATACCGTTAGGCCATACACCACATCATGGGAAGGGTATAAGCTAGATGAACAATGGGTGTGTAAGTTGCGCCTCTGCCTATCCTTTTAGAGATACGGACTTATGATATGCTATTGAAGAAAATGTTCTTCCATTTTATTAAACTTTCTGGTATTTATGTTTTGCCCTGGTACCAATCACTAAACAATAAATGAATTTCGATAGAGCTTCTGCTATTATAAATTATTACAAAAATTAAAAAGCTAATATTGATGCTTCAGATTTTGCAAATAGCTGAAGCAGAGAGTCAATCAACAAAACGTGATGTAAAACAAAACGTGCTTCCAATCAATCTTAGTTAACCCTTTCTTATCTAAGCAATGACTCAAGCGTATCATCCGGGTAAAGTAATATTGTATCATGGTATGTGTACTTTTGGACTTTGTCATGAATAACTTGTGTACTTGCATGATATTTACATAACAAGTTATTTCCGCGAGATTTGTAATATATATTTGAACTGATGAATTATCGAGTAAATGTTTTTTCTTAGTAGACTTGTAAAGAGTTCTTAATATATTAATAATATGTACCACCAAAATATGTTCAGCAAGATCTTAAAATATAGTTCATATTCCTTGGGATAAGTATGGAATATGTTTAATAATTCTTCATAAGTTTACGCCTCTCTCTGCGAAGGAGTAGGCAGAGATGCAACTAGCGCACCCACCTTTCGCAGAGTTTATCTTTGTCTCGAGTTGTGATAGATGTCCTATCGCTTTATCAGACAGAAATACCAATCTCAATACTCATGTGTGATTTATCAGATTGAAAATCAGTGACTGAGTCTACGTGTGCCACCGGCGATATAAATAAATACACCCAACAGTCACACACATAGTTCTGACCACACACTAGGTAAAGCCTGTATCGTGGGTATTCAGAACTACGAGGGACTACGGTCCCACAACACCCAGACCTGAAACAAATATCTGTCTGTCACACAAACATTTGTCTCGGTGCGAGAATCGAACCCACGACCTCTCGTTTCAGCCGTGTAATCGCCCACCGTGCCACGGAGGCTGTCATGTTATATAACATATTTTATCGAAGTGTATAGTTATATATTGATACATATTATTCAGTACCGTTGAAAATTAGAAACAAATTATACTGTTTCTGTAGGACTTCTTCACAACCAGATAGGCTTCCTACGTAAGATTTCTATTTTGATTACCCATCATTAATATAGTGAGAAAGCACATAATAAATCGATAGAATCATTATGATTTATTATTGTTGTGTTGTTTACAACGACTTCCAAGCGCTGCACAGGTTTGGCAGCTTTTGCTCTCTAATTACAAATTAAATTACCGACAGGCTTTTACAATTAAATTACTTTCCCACCAATAAACATTCAATTGTTTGTAAAAATATACAATATTTTATTTCAGATTTATTTAAGTTACTTTTTATTGGAACTTATTTGATCCCGTTACACACCAAACTTGGTGCTCGTCACTGTAATTCATGCGTACAATTTTTATGTCATTTATGCCTATTAGCTGGTATTTACATAAATTTATTGACAAATCTAGACATATTTTTCAAAAACATTTAATAGGTTGTAATAAAACGAAATTTACGGATTCTATCGCGGTTTATTTTACTTTTTTAACCCGACGTTTCGGAGGGTAGAAACATTGCACTATACTTTCGTGACGTCATACAACTCATTCTCCCCCGTGACCATGAAGGCTGTAAAGCCTTCGAAACGTCGGGTTAAAAAGTAAAATAAACCGCGATAGAATCCGTAAATTTCGTTTTATTACAATGTATAATATTCGCGTAAACATAAGAAACCATTACATTTAATAGGAACAAAATTATTTTGTGTCGCAATAATGCAGTTTATACTCAGGCATAGTGTATATATTCAGGACTTAGCGTTACAAAATCATTTGTTTGATTTGTTATTGCAATTATCTAATTTACTTTAGATAATTATGATAAGAAACTATTTACAGAGGCAATACAATGTTAATGACTTCACTAGCAACAATGCGCAATGAGTTAAATCGAATGTCTCGCATCCGTATTATTTAACATAACAAGCCTGTATTCCCCATTAGGTAGAAATACAACTAGTACACCTTCGGCTCGTTAATTTATTTCCGTCCTATGATGTGATAGGTGATTAGGCTCCTTCTTTGGGCACACAGGAACTCGAGCAATTAAGTTTATCAATTGAAAATAAAAGCTCACATTTTGGTTGCTAACCTGGGAATCGTTTGTATATACCAGCCCTGTATTATACATTGTCCCACTGTTGGGCACGGGCTTCCTCTACTAATGCGAGGGGTTAGGTCTTAGTCCGCCACGCTGGCCTACTGCGGGTTGGTTAACTCCATATACCTTCGAAATTCTTATGAGAATCCTCAGGTACGCAGGTTTCCTTCACCGTTACACCAAGCGATATACAATGAATACACACGTGAATTTAGAAAAGTCAGAGGTGTATGTCACGTGGGCTTCGAACATACGACTTTCGTCTTGACAGTCTGTACCGCAGCCAACTATAGGCTGTTGCTGCTTGTACACATTCGCTTGTACATTTACAAATCATATTAGCATCGTATTCGTACATACATCTTTAACGACTTATTTAAACTGTATATTTTTTGTATATACGACACGAAATTGTTTTAAATTAAATTTATTCAATTTGCAAGGATATAAAATTGTAAATTAATTGCTGATTTTATAAAAAAATTATAGAGTTTATAATGGATATTTAATACACAGAATAATTACTTCATATCTTGGCGCCACTTTTTTCATCGGGGCAGAAAACATTTGCTGTTATAAATATACATTTCATTAAAATCTATATGACATTTTAAAAGCATAATTTAAAGGAACTTAATTGACAGAATTGAAAATTAACCAAAAATAATGGTAATGAATAATAACAAAACTAATCTAAAAATGTCCAAATATTTAGATCTGGCTCACGAGGTTGTTGACATGTGGAATGTTGACTCAGCTATTATTGTTCCGATAGTCGTTACTGCCAATGGGCTGATACCAAAGAGCCTCGACCAACATCTTCAGAGGCTCTCAATTGGTCGTTGGGTCAAAAGCCAGATACAAAAGGCAGTATTATTGGATACGGCACGCATTGTGAGGAGGTTCCTCACTCTGGGGTCCTAACCGCCGGTGGCTTGGGTCCTAGGCCTCGCCATCGGAGGGTGCACATTTTTTTTTAAAATGTATTTTTATATTATAATTTATATTTAAAAATGTAAAAAAAACCTTTTAAATAAAGAGTACTGTACAAAACTAATCTAAAAAAAACTCGTTACAAAACTGTTGGTAAGTACTGGTAAATGAATAATAATAATTAATTTAACTAGAGAAAAAAATATTTTAGTTATAATATGGAGTTCTAAGTAATGTTATGTTATTGTATAACTATTTTCCTAAATTATTAGGATTCTTGCTATGTAAACGGCTCGACCAGATCGCTTTTATACTAAAGAAGGAAGAGGCTTCCATAAAAATATATTTTTCCAAGATGTTATTCTGTATAGAGCATATCATAATCCCTAGTGTTGTGTATTGTTGGGAATAACACTTTAGTAAACTAATTACTTAATTTAAAGCAATCTTAGATAACCTTCAAATGTTCAGAAGAAAGTCTTAATGAATACTACATTTTCTTTTGAGTTGCTACCTAGTATCCAGCCCCGGATCTTCAATTTTTTTTAGGCGGGGCAAAAACTGAAAAATGCCGCCCCCGGCCACTTACATTTATTTTTACCTTTATCATCCATATAATTTCAGCTATCAGATGTCCACTAATTGATTGAAATTTGGACATAGCCTACGTAGGCCTTCCGGAAATAATGCATCCATCGCTGTTCTGTCTGTGTTAAGCCTATTTATTTACAGATATATAGACTTAAACGTGTAGGATATATATTTTACACACAGCACAGGATAGGATTTAAAATATATATATGAAAAAGAAAAATAAAAAACAAATATATTATTGCATTATTGTGAATTAAAATTACAATTTTACTCTTCGAGCTTTTTGTTCAGCAAATAAATCTATGGCTTTGTCATAAAATTAAAAACCAGAAGTGTAATGAATATTGTGAATATTTTAAGAGAAATAACGAACAATCAACCGATAGCGTTATATTTTACAAACTTATGCTAAACTACAAATATACAAAACGCGATATCTAATACGTCCTTTGTCTTCGAATGTCGTCGTCGAAAGAGGCCGCACCCCCGGCCCCGCGCACCCTCGTATTTATGGGGCAATTAGCAGCAATTTAACGAAGAACTTAATCCAAAAAAACTTACCACCATGCAAATCTGAGTTTTTCGACAATTCTTCCGAGCTAATTACATTTACTACAATTTGAGTCAATTTATCTGATTAATGAAATATAACTTTTATTTTTAGTTACCTTTCGTACCTGGTACCTGCCCAGGTGTCACAAGGAGAGCTCCACAAACACGCAGGTTATTCAAAGAACATGAGACGCTATTGAGAACCTAAGGTTTCATCCATGAAAATAAGTTATGTCAGATCGCTCTGGGATCTTACCCTATTACCTAGAAAAGCGATCGATGGGCTATGATAGATTTATTGATGCGACACTAATACAATTAGTTTAGGATCCCTGATAGTAGGTTTGCTGTTGATTAATATCAAGTAGATTTTCCGTGAGTAGCTTCATTTTGATGAAGACGATTTGATGAGACGCCCAACTTTTCTCTTACAAAAATTTTCGATTGTGGTAGCTTACAGGGGCAGCAGGGATAAAATTTGTCGATTTGATGATTCTCAAAAAATGTATCACTAACTGGGTGTTTTTTTGTTAAATCTCAAGATAATTATCTAAATTATTCGAAAAAATATTTGTCCTACAAAATGTATGGTTTGAACAAAGAGTCCCCCCCCCCCGTCCAACATGCATCGATAATGAGTTCATCAAAAATGTTAACTAACGAAAAAGTGCAAATATCTCTTTCGAAATTTAAATAGCTTTATTTTCCAGTAAACTACAAGGTAACTAAAATACTTACTTATTATGCTGATAATTCTTTCACTACTGTTATAGTATAAACAATATTCAATTTACAATCCATTTAAAGACAGGCAATATCATCAAATAATAATTCTACACTACTAATCAACAAGATATTTAATTTTGCCAGTGCTTAGTATAAGTTATTGGCTTAGTGGTAATGCGGTGTGATCAGAAATCGTGACATCGAGTTCAAACCTACTTTACATGATTTCTGTTTTAAATGTTTTTAAATATAAAATAATATGAGGACTCGTGACATTTCGAAACAGAAGTTCACGTGAGAGTTTTTTTTTTAAATCTTAAATTAATGAGCTTGGTCGAAATTCGACTATGCCGCTCCATAAATCCACAGCTTATATGTCAACTACTAAATGTTAATACATTTAAAATATTTTTCAATTAAAATTTTGGCATTTTTTGAAGTCGGAACTACTAATTCTTGAATATAATTCCCGATATTTAAAGATCGAGAATGTGGCCCACTCCGTACACATTCCAACAAAACATGATGAACATCTTCAATTAATCCGCAAGCGCTGCAGTTGGGCGAACTTGAAGCATGAACTAGAAACTTAAACTTATTTGTGGGAATGTGTCCAGAGCGGAGTCTCATCGCTACTACCAGCTCACGTCTCTGTAAAACACATTCAGTTATCCTTGGAGATTGTAACGGTTCAGGCTCTATAGTACGGTACCAAATACCTTTATCCCGTGAGCGTTTGTCAAAATACTCTTTCCACAAATTACTGCAATAAATCTTAACTTAAATCAATGAATCGGAGTAATGAGGTATGGGGAATAATGAAATAAATACCCTCTGAAGCCGCTTCTTTAGCCAACTGGTCTGCAGTTTCGTTTCCATGAATACCAATATGAGAGGGTACCACTGCAACTTAATATTTTTATTCTTATTTCTCATTAAACATATTGCATCTAAAACCCTATACGCTGATGAAATGCCCCTAAAAGTAGAAGTACAACGAGCAATGTGTTGCAAGGAGCTCTTTGAGTCTGTGAAAATTACAATATTACTGTGAGAAATTGAGTCCGTGTATGACAATGCTTCAACCAGAGCTGTGAGCTCAGCTGACATAATAGAAATTACTGATTCAATCCTAAAACGTACACTTGTATTTGTTTGAGGATCATAAAAGGCTGCTCCTACATCCGTCTCGAATTTTGAACCATCTGTGAAAATTTTGTAAAAATTTGAATATTTCTCGTTAATATACTGAAGACAGGTTTGCTTTAGATATTGATTGCTATACTGATTTTTTGGGTGCTCAATACCATCTACATGTACAAAAATTGTTTTAGTAATGTCAATGTAACTAACCCAATATTTTAGTGAAAACACTTCTAATTTAACCAGTACACCCATTTTTCGCCGAATTATCGGTCCCATAATGTGATAGGGGGCGAGCCTATCACATGACTTTACTTCATATTTTTCTAGTATTTTAATTGTTGTATTCAGTCTTGGTATGTCATGCTCGCTAAAGTGTCTATGCTTGCTGCGGCGCCATGTGCCAGATCGGTCTCTTTCCTGTAACATGGTTGAGGAGGCCGACACATGCGTCATTACTCGTGAACGGGTGCGGCTCGTGTGGACTGGTTTGCTCAGACTGTTTCAGTAAGAACCAACTGATTTTCATCCCTCACGATGGTCATGTGTGGCACTAGGTCTTGTAATGATTCTTATTCACAATATTGCAATAAGGCAACTTAACATAGATTGAGCTGCTCTAATCTAATGTAATTAAACTGAAATCGTATATTAATTGTAACCAAATATTGTTAACCAGTGTGAAAAGAGTAACGCTAGGGTTTCTTGCCCGTTCTTCTCTAGCGAAACTGCATTCTGAACTGGCGGTAGAGTGAAAAAATTGACTGAATCTAAATGATGTATAACATTTCATGGATTCAATAAATATTTGATTTTTTGATTTTATCGCCATACCGGGCACAGGTTCCAGACTCCGGGCTAATACTGAGAATTTCTAGATAGAAAAACCCAATATCACTTTATCCGACAAGGGAATCGAACCCGAGACCTCAGCACAGCAGTCGTAACGCGTACGGAATTACAACTGCGCCACCGAGGCAGTCAGTCATGTCCTACAGTAAATAATGGGAGAAATGGTCTTATGGTGTTAACAACTTTTGCGCGTAGGACCGGGATAGCGTAGCATGCAATTTGTAGGACAATGTGGCTATGAAATAATTTAAATATGAACTAAGCAACAGAAAAAAATCTGCTGGTTATTTATCATTTTTGATGACCTCATTATCAATACATGTTGGACGGAGGGGACTATTAGATCAAACCATACATTTTGTAGGACAAATATTTTTTCGAATAATTTACATAATTATCTTGAGATTTATCAAAAAAAACGCCCAGTTAGTGATAAATTTTTTGATAATCATCAAATCGACATATTTTATCCCTGCTACGCCTGTTAGCTACTACAATCGAAAATTTTTGTAAGAGAAAAGTTGGGCGTCTCATCAAAATGAAGCTACTCACGGAAAATCTACTTAATAGTAATCAATAGCAAACCTACTATCAGGGATCCTAGACTAAATCAGTAGTATTTTACCTTCGGTTGATCGACAAGTAGAAAATAGTAAACATAAACAACACATTTCTAAAACAAAACACTGCCGTGATAGATCGAGGAAGTTTTCGAATATAGCTTCATCTCTTTCGCACGCGCGGTAACCAGACGCGTGCTGCCGCGATCTGCGATTCCTGCGGGCGAGCGGGCGCGTATTTTGAACTATGCCTATGCGCCCCGCGAATAAATAATAATAAATGTTCGTGCAGCACGTCTCACTCCGCTCTCTGGGTTTCGGTCAAGTTGATATGGCCATAAAATTTCTGTACTTGTACTATTATTTATTCCATAAAGTAATTTATGAGTGGTCCATTCGTCTGTAAAGTGTGAATTTGGCCGCCCTCTGAACTTGCCGCCCGGGGCATAGGCCCCGGCTTGCCCCCCCCTAGATCCGGGGCTGCTAGTATCCGTCGTGGTATAATAGTGAATGTTTAAAAAAGTAATATTATGGCATTATTGGACACCAAAGTGTAATTACTAGACACGTTTCTAGATATCTCTGATTTTCTGCCCATCTGGCAACCCCATTTACGAGACAACAAATAAATTTAATAATCTTGCAATAAATCCGGAATGAAATCAGCATAATTATGGAAGAAATCCTTGTAGCCTGAACTACAAGACCTTTGTTTTAAATAACTTTATCTGTAACAAGGTTGAATGTGTTTGCAGCGATGGCGTGTGCTATCTCGTACATAAATATTGTAATCGTTTGTAAAGCGGTCACACGTATTGAATCAAGATATGTCCATTTTACTATAAAGATGGCCATATAACAAATTTTACTTGTCAGCATCTAGTTGTAGAACAATATTACCTTATTGGGTATACCAACATCAGCTGGGTTTCCGTTATTGTAATTAATAATGTAAATGGTTTGTGTCTTGGTCCGTTTCTATACCATTTATCCGATAATGATAATTGTGATTAAATGCGGGTAAATGGTGTAGGTACTTATAAGAGCCTTCGTGGCGCAGTGAGCGAGTACCAAGACAACTTGTGTGATCCAGAAGTATTTGTATGCGGTACTGTGGGACCGTAGTCCTTCATAGTTGACACCCTTATTACAGGTTTGACCTAGTGTGGGGTCAGCACAATGTATGTGACTTGTATTTATGGTATAGGACAAAGTCCCTTAGGGTATAAACACGCAAGTGGAGCTGCGTTTAATAGCTAATATATGATAAATCAGTTATACGCCTGAATGAGATATAACAGTAAGTCAGTTCTTGTTATAAATTATACAAACGTTATAGGGACAAGGATGACTTATATTCAAGTGACACCATTTATTTCATTACTTCTTATATGTCTTCCATAGATAAACATCTTATATCCTGGGATTTGCAATCAATAGCACTACACTAATACAGGGCACAGGACTCCTAGTGCGATCGACCACCTCCTAACGCGAGTGTTTAGTATTGAGTCCAACACAGGCCTAATGCTAGTTGGTAGACTTCATAAAAGTATTGTAAGACGTATTCGGATACAGAACATTGGCCAGCAAAAGGTGTATCAAAGTAGATAAGATGAAATTTGAATTCAATAATTCGCTCTTGGTAAAGATTTTTTTTCTAGCTTCGCTATCTTGCTAACGATAC
Organism: Laothoe populi; assembly: GCA_905220505.1. Taxonomy (NCBI): domain Eukaryota; kingdom Metazoa; phylum Arthropoda; class Insecta; order Lepidoptera; family Sphingidae; genus Laothoe; species Laothoe populi. The sequence goes on from HG992148.1 coordinate 17,092,650, forward strand.
AGATAATGTTAGTGGAAAAAATGATCTTTAAAAGGTTCTTCATTAAATTTCTGCAAACATTACACTAAAATTGTATTTATTAAAATGCATGTCATTAAATTTGGATATGCTACTTTCAGAACTTGACCAGGTGTTCTGATATATTGAATGACCCTCGTCGTGTTGCAGTATGATAAACGAATCTGTGACATTTTACATGGCCGACCAGTTGGAAGTAACCTTAATGACTCACATCATTTTGTTATTCCCAACCCTTTCATTATATTCATATCCATTTTAATGTTAAACAAACTTCCATTTGCGAAGACTCGTCCATATCTGTAAATATTTATATATTTGACTTTCAATGAGTCGTAAATAATATTTTGTCTTGTAATGATGATTAATGAATGGTTTTATGTATCTGTCAACCGTAGTTTATTTTTCGTCATCATGCGGTTTTTGTTTCATATATATTAAACACAAAAGTATTTTTTAGTGACTCGATAGGCAAACGACCAGAAGGGCCACCTGATGGTAAGTAGTCACCGCCGCCATAGACTTCTGCAATGCCAGGGCACAGCAAAGCCGCTGCCTGCCGTAGTCAATGATATCTGGAAAATAAATATATAAACCCACATCTACCTATTGTATGACATTAAACGACAATCATGACATATTCAACTTGTGTAACTGACTCAGATCTTAAAATAACCAGTTAATATTTTCGCATTTCACCCACATTTTTACGAAGGTGACAAAAGTCAATTTACAACAAGTTACGTAGTTATATATTAACGACAAACTGTTTGTATACTCGCTTCTGGTAATACTATATCAGTAGGGAATATTTTCAGGGTTAATACAATGAATGATTGCACGTTTACTTCCGATATTATAAATGCCGTGAAGGCAGATAACAACTAAGAATGTCTTATAAATACACCAGCAGCTGCTTGGAGCATCTCCGATACCCTTCGATGTGTAAATACTTCTATTAGTATTAGTAATAGTGTACCACTAAATAATAGCAGCATGATAGGGTTTTTGTAAGGGATTGGTTGGACGCATGTTGCACTGCAGTTAAAACTAGTATATTCGAATTAGGTACACATTCTCAGGAAACATTTGAATTTCATCGCATCATTTTTGGTGAGAGTCGTTGGTCGTTGCTTTGGCGTCACAGAATAATCCAAATACCCAAACACTGTTAGGCAAAGCTAGTGCAAAACAAACAAGTACTGGCATAAAATTAAGGTAAGACATAAGAATTAAGGAGATGGCTTTGGGGATATAAGTAAATATTAAATACACCCAACCATCATCAAATAGTCTTGGCCGGGCAAACCTGTATCATAGGTTTCAGAATTAGGAAGAACTATGGTCCCACCACATCTAGACCCGAAACAAAATTTGTCTATCACTCAAACATTTGTCTCGGAGCTGGAATCGAACCCACGGTCTCTCGTTTCACAGCCAGCTTCGGCCCGCTGTGCCACGGAGGTTGTGAAAATTTCTGCTAAAATGAAACTAGAAAAAATCCCATTCCTGTAGGTACTTTATTATTGCGCTCTGTTATTTGAAATGTCAAAACGCCCCACGCGAAGACACGCTGTTCCGTCGCTAGGTGTAGCCGAGGCGTCAAATTCGCACAAATGGTTAACGAGCATCTTCCTGTCGCGGTGAGGCTAACATTGAACCACTTCTAGCTGAGCGGCCAAGTGCACCGAGGATGTAATTACTTACACTAAAATAGAACAAATTACGTAAGCTGATGTTTTGGTTTATTTTATTTGTAAACAGAATATCTGTTACAATTTTTTATGATATGTGTATGTCGTTCTAAATAAATCGCTTTATTATGTTAAATATGCCTTTAAAGTTAATCGTTTTGTCTCAATACAATTTCTAGAAGTGTTCTCAAATAACGTAGAAAGAATCTTATCCTATTCATGCAAATGTTCTGTCCTTATTCTATTCATGTGTCTTATATTATAGAGCGTTGTAACATCCTAAATTTATCTAGCTATATTTCTAAAGTTCTAAAAAAATATCAATAAACATGTTACTTCGCGTTCTCCCAAAACCTCAGCTTCAGCTTTGTGTACAAAAGCTGTAGACTCTAGCGTCAGATGCGAGCGTCAGAGGTTTTTTTAACTGAATACCATTGAACTTGCAATTTATGCACCTATATATATATCACAGCGCAGTTTACGATTTCACGGCGACGTGGGCATTCATAATAGATCGTTAAATGGGCACATTCCCATCGGCGTTTCTATTTTATTGACCACAATACCTTAACATTAACTAACGTTAACGATTCAGATTGAAAGACGTTTAAAGTACCGTCCAGATGCCGTAATCAATGAAAGGAAACGCGTAGATTCAAATTGCCGGCTAACTGCAGTTGCAATAATTGGAGAGGTTGGGTCTGTAATACACTACGGGGGACCGTTTGCCCGTATGTTATTCTGTTCTATATTTAAACGACAGTTTGCAAACGGGGATGTCGTGATTTATTTAATAATCAAGAGCTGCTGGACTTGGTCGTGGTCTTGTTGTGTTACCATAACAATAGATGACATTACCGTGACAAGACCGGCGCTGTTGTAAACATCATTATTGTTGAAATTTAATCACAACATACAATGACAATAATCTCAAATGTGAAATGAAATCGAATGCCAACATATTTTCGAAGCGTTAAATCCATCATAAGTTAACGAGAAAATTGAATTTATTTACTAAAGTGATTTTTAATGTTACTTTCCAGGTGCTGAGATCAAAAAAGATGGCGTGGCTTCGTGTATTCGCATGCTTCCTGGCTGTCTCGGTGCTGATAGCTCCGACGCTGGCCACCGTGTGTCCCGAAAGTTGCCTATGCAATACAACACGCGATGGCCTCCACCGTGCCACCTGTAGCAACCTTGCCGATCTTTACAAATTCACACTCCGCCAGAAGCATCACAACATCAACATTCTAGACCTTTCGCATAACAACATTACGAAATTAAGTCATGAGCTTGATCGGCTTACTGAAATTGTCACGTTGGACTTATCAACTAATGGCATTCAGAATCTCAATAAATTCTTACACAACGCCAAGAAACTGGTGCATTTAAATTTGGCAAACAATAGAATACAAACGTTGTCATTAATGCATTTGCCAAAAAGTGTAAGTTCGTTGGATTTGACTAATAATCTTTTGCATGATATACCTTCGGACCTCACACACTTAGTCAGTTTAGAACATTTAGAATTAGAGGGCAATCCTCTCGATTGTTCATGCGAAAATATTATGGCACGAGACCGTTTACTGGCTGGAAATGTTTTTATCGATGATGTAAAATGTGCTTCGCCAGAACAACTGAAACGACGGTCGTGGTTGAAATTAAAAACAAAAGATGTTTGTAAAGCACCTAAAATACAAACTCATTTCTTAGATATGATGATGGGAGATCAAGCTTTTAATCCAGTTGAAATTGGAAAAGAGACAACTGCTTTAAAATCTTTGCCATTGACAGCCAATAATGATCTGGACGACGGTAAAATAATACAAGGAGGAAGTGTTGGTGAGGACGACGACAGTCTCTTATTCCTTAAAGTGGGTCATTCCACATCTCCATCGCCTTTAAGTGATATAGAAGGATCGGGTGACGCAGAAAGCACTACGATTTCAGATTTCCTAATAGAACCAAGAGTGGATCATAAACTTCATTCCGCTTTTCCAGAAAGTGACGAAGTAATTCCATTTGATGATAACGAACAACAGACCACCGTAGATCCAATTGAAGGATCCGGAGAAGGTTCTGGTTTCATCCCGATTGAATTCGGTCATGACCTATTTGAAGAAACTACGACACCTGTATACGAAGACTTAAGCCCAGAACCCGTTCACAGATTATTTGAAGATGATACTAACAAATCAACTACGGAATTTCCATTACCTAAACCACCATCCGTGTATAAGGGAGATCCTGATTGGAATAAAGATATAGTTACATCATCTACAGAAAAGATTTCAACGTCACCAACGCCGCGTGATACTACTGTGTCCGAACAGATAAGAGTTACACAAGCTTCTGGAGTAGTCGGCCAGGTACCAGCTGACAATGAAAATCTAGCACCCCATAAAACTGGAACTTATGTTTGTATTGCAATAATAGTTATACTGTTGGTCGGTATGATCGGTTTTGCTATTATTAAAGGTCAAATGAGAAAACGAAGGGACAGGAGACTACTGAGGCAGCAAAGGCGAGACGTAGAAAAAGCATCGAAAGAAATGGTAGATATGAATAAGTCCTTACTGGGTAAACCAGCACCGCTAGAACCCCCAATGGAAAAGAAAATCAATGGTAAATATGAGTTAGTCCCGACTCATGAAGCTCAGCAGAAAAAAGGTGAAAATGGAGATGTTGCTAATGGATTAAATCACAGCGATAGCAATGGAACAAGAACTGAGAGTCCCAGAGACACAAATCAAAATAAGAGCAGTTCTAGGGATAACAATTTATCGCAAGATCCTCCACAACAAGAGACGTCCTTTGAATCAGCCCCAGCGTCGCCAGACTCAAGGAAAGACAATAATTCTTTGTCGAGTGAGGATATATTTGTGCCGTTGAACGACGACGACACGCCTAGACTAAATGGTAACCTCGACTCGGATGTATCTCAACCACTAATCAACGGGGACCAAAACACAGACTCAGATTTCTTGTCGCCGTCGCGCGAGTACGTACCAGTTTACTCTCCCGACATGGGGAGAGTTCGTATCAAGATGACTGAAACTCCGAAGCCTAAAACACCCGTTCTAGTCACCAGGAGTAGATCGAACGCCGGGGATATAATAATCACTCCCGCAGGAGACGCGAATCGCAAATCGACTACTTGAAACAGAGTCTCCTTCGAAAGGACTATAGCACTTTGTGAAATTCAGTGTCAAACTACAAACACTTCACTATTGGCGAATTTTCGTGATTTTTTAGTGAATATATTCGGCATAAGTCTGGTATACGAAGGACTGAAATTGCTCAGAACGAATGCGTGAGTGTTAAGACTTTTGCTGCCAGAGTGTGTTTGTAGTCCAGAGTGCCTTTATTTTTAACATTGTTAGTGGTATGATAATATATTTATGAGAGTTTACTGAGCAATAAGTAAATCATATTTTTATACGTGTAAAAAGTGTTGCCATGTTTTAAATTTGATGATAGTGGTATGGACTAGACGCTAGTATAAGATGGCAAGTTGTCAGTTTGTTATAGCCATCGAGCATGTCCTTAAACGTATGTTGAGGCGTAGGCAAAGTTACAAAAGGTTAAGGTATTTTTTATTATATGCGTGCATACATTCCTGTGCCACACTTAAATAGCTCTATATTAACATACGTAACAACATCTGCATTTTGCTGGGTTCGGTTGCCTACGTGTCAGCATACGCCTAACGTTTGAATTATAGCACGTTAGTGTTTGACGACCTATTCTAACATTGCCGTCTGCCAAATTATATCTATTTGACAAGTTGTACAGGTTATTTTGTAGTGATACATCCGTTAATTAATCATCTTGTAAACAAAAATACAACGAAATTGTACAAAAACCTAGTGAGTTTTTGCGTTCACACATTGTCAATAATGTGCAGTAACTCTTACAGTATAATACGGAATTTTAAAATTTCAGTGGTTGTGTACTTACTTTACTCGGAGCATATATGTATCTATAGTATAATAAACTATAATGTATTACAATGTCAAGTCAAACTGGCTATGTTTATTTGTTTTTCAACGTAAGTTCCTTTTTAAATAATTAAAAATTAATGTAATTTAAGAATGTGATACCAATTTATTTTAAGTTCATTCAGCCCTTCATACTTTTATTTGTATAAATATTTCAGTTTCCGTTTTTGTATATTAGTCGTGGTCTTTAATTACTTGAAATTATACGTTTAATGGTAATACTTTTAAATTAACGAATCTGTATCATATCATTCAACTTATTTACTTATTGTTTGGTATTGTCGTCTGAATGTTGCCAATTTTTGGGATAAATAAAGAACAATAGTGATAATTCTACAATAGCGATAATTGATTAAGTAATTTTATAAATAAATGTATTTTTATTGAAAACTATAAATGATATAAATGGTTGATTTAATTTAGTTTTCTTTTTTCGTTCTTTTATTCAAACTCGCAGACGTTATCCTGTGTGTATGCCCTAACTCGAAGAACTCATAAGTTCACACCTATATCCCCGGAGGAGTAGACAGAGGCGCAACTTGTATACCTATGCTTAGTCGAAATAATTTCCGCCCATAGTGTAGTAGTTGATGAGCATATCTCCACATAGGTCACCTTTTCCCATCCTGTGTGTGATTTTATAAAACAAACAAACAGAAATGTTGATTGCATGACGACGTATCATTTGAACTCCGAACCTCACCGGTAACTGTAAACGCTGCCACCACGCCGGTAGATAGATATAACTTAAAAGAATTCAAGAAAAAATAATAGTAAGGTTAGAAACTTTGTGTGTAAAAAATGAAATTCAGCGACACAGTATATTTTAAAAATAGTTTAAATACCGCATACATACATACAACCTTGTTCCTTTATGTAGGTATATATAAAAACTGCCTGGGTGGCGCTGTTGTAATTGCGCATGCGTGATGCGCACGACTGCTGCTGTGCTGAGGTCTCGAGTTCGATCCCCGGGTCGGGTAAAGTCATATTTTTCTATCTAGAAATTCTCAGTATTAGCCCGGAGTCTGGAATTTGTGCCCGGTATGGCGTTAGGCTCGCCCCCATCATATTATGGAACCGAAATTTCCATCCCTTCGGGGATTACAGGCGTATATGTATGTATGTATTATATAAATATAATTGAGATTTTAACGATACCCACGATATAAGCTCACGTCTTATTAGGTGGCTGGTAACATAATATTGCTAAATTGCCAGGTCTTTGGTGAGAGCCGTCTGGTGCGGTGTCATCTCTATGTCTGCTGTCAAGCAACGGTGTGTAAGCACTGTCGTGTAACATTTTAAAGTATACTGATTCAGTCTTCACATTATGAGTTTGAACATTAGGACTAGGGGTACTAAGTGAAGTGCGGTGCCATGCAGTACTTTGTAATTCCAATGTTTGGTTGATTTTGACTGGATGTACAGGTACCATCAGTCGAGTAGCCTGCTTGGTCTTTCATTTAAGCGTATAAAATCACATTTATAATCTAAATATTTTAATAAAATTACTTATTAGTGTTACGAGAGCGTATAAGCAACCTGTAATTTGTTTCGTCTCTCGTCAGCGCCATCTAGTTGGCAGTAACTGAATTAGATAGTGTCCATTTTTAGTGTTCAAAATAATATAAAGATGGCGCATTAAATTCATATTTCAACTACGACACTAGGCGTTTCCCTATCTTTTGGCAAGGTTTAATTTTGTTCAATGATTAAAATTAACTATTTGATTGGTGCCTTTAATTTTTTTTTCATCACTCTTTTTCTCTTGATGTGTACTTTACATAAAAAAGTACACCGTGTTCAATAAAAAACAAATTATGCGTCACTATACAATTTGAGGTTTCTCTTGATTTGTCTGAGATCCCATCATCAGATCCTGACTTGGTGCCAATGGGACCACCTGGGAAGTATACCCTTTTAAACAAAAAAAGAATTTCTTGAATCGGTCCAGGCGTCTTCGAGTAATCGGGTAACATACATAAAAAAAAAGATTCCGACGAATTGTGAACCTCCTCCTTTTTTGAAGTCGGTTAAAAAAGGAAATTAACTACGACTTGACTTGTACTACTATTAATGATATAAAGAAACTTCTTATAGGTTACTGTTTTAAAATTTATAATATTAGTATTTATAGCAGAGATCTGGAAACGAGTAAATGGGTCACCTTTCGTTATGTGATTTTCACCGTCCATGAACAGCTGCAAGCCACAGAAGAGAATGGACAAAAAAACAATTTTTTGGGGAAGAGAGGAGGATTTGGGTCACCGAAAAGCTCACTCACTGTATGAAACGGAACAAGTTGTTACTTCACGTCGGTTTTTTGTGAAACAGACAGTCGTAGGTAATAATCCAATCGACCTGGCCCATTCGTGAAATATAGACAAATCTTTCTACAAACATCAATTTACTTTGATTCAATGCTGTCAGTAAAACAAATAAAAAAAATGTGGCTAAAAGTGTAATAATGCGATTTAATAATGATAGGTAAATTGAAGAAGCGAATAATATGTTTACATTGAAAAAAATTAGGAAATGATGAATCAAACTTATCACTAAGTATGTATATTCTGAGCCTTCGTGACGCAGTGGAGGAAGACTGAGTAGCTATGAAACGATCAGATAGATACCCCTGACAATCCTATTATATTCTGAAAACAGTATAGAAACTATATGGAATGTGTGTGACTGTTGAGTGTATTATTTATTAATATAAAACGTCTGAATGTATGTACTGTATTGGCAGCCTCCGTGGTGCTGCAGGTGAGTAGCTGGCTGTGGAACGAAAGGCCGTGGGTTCGATACTTGCACCGAGACAAATGTTTGTGTGAGGGACAAATATGTTGTTTCGGGTCCGGGTGTTGTGGGACAGTAGTCTCTTGTAGTTGTTGTAGTACCCATGACACAGGTTTCACCTAGTGTGAAGTCAAGACTATGTGTGTGACTGTTGGGTGTATTATTCATTATTTTTTATTAAAATAAAATGTATGAGCTAAAATGGAATAGTAATAGATTGCGCTGTGTCCAACAGGAAAAATGTTACTTAAATAAGTTAGTCAAAGTGTCATCCAAGAAAACGATAAACTATCATAACGATAAATTGTTTATATAATTTATTTGTATAAATACCGTTATATTTACATGTTAATTATTATTGTTAATTTTAACTTACTGTATAAAAGACTAATTATTTCTAAAAGTTACTTTCGTGACGCAAATTGTCGTCTGTAGAAAATCTTCTATCAGTTGGGCGGAGTGGTTGTTCTAAGTCTGCCTCCACTTGAATAGTAACGCTGTCAACATTATCGTCTACGTATTCGGATATAATCTGCCTGCGACGGGCACCTGGCGAGGTGTCCAGTTCCGCTATTTCGTGACTACCATACCTTGTGTTTCGTCTGCGTCGTCTTTGTTGACGGTCATCTCCACTAGCCCCTGAAAGTTCCATGTCGTTAAATACCTGGACATTACCATTCCTCTCTGTCTCCTCTAGCAAATCACCACTTGATTTTGTTTTCCTACGTCCTCGTTTCCTTCTAGTTTTTCCAGTGCCTGTTTCATTTAGAGATTGACATGACGCATTTAACTTGGGCATAGAGAGAGCTTCATCATACGACGGCGGTGCTATTAAATCACGCGGATCCGGGGTATTACACAGAGCTTCTTGCTCAGCACGTATTCTTAATTGCCTAAGTCTGTCCCTCGCTTCTTCAACTTGTCTTTCTCTTTCAGCTTGTATATTCCTTAAACGGCGTTTCATTGACCGTCGAATGATATTTACAAGTAAGATACACAAAGATAAACCAATCATCATGACAATAATAAACCATATTAAGCTATCAATATTGGGATTCTTTGCGGTGGGGTTCCATATAAAGTAACAAGCTTCTAGCCAAGTTTTTCCGATTACATTAATGGGACTGTTGCATATAAGGTTATAGGATTCTTCCTTTTTATTCGGTTCTAGTGTGATAAAATCGTAGAAATCGAACATGTTATCATCAGTGCAGTCACAACGCCACATGTTGTCATTAAGGTCTAGTTGTTCTAAATATACATTTGAATCGAAAAATGACCTCTTCCAAATAGTAGTGAACCTATTTCCGATAACAGCCAACGCAGTCAACCTTGGTAACATAAAGAAGGTAAAATTATTTACGTCACTAATTCGATTGTAATTTAAGTTTAAATATCTTAACGTGTTAGATGAAACACTTTCTGGAATATGCGATAGTAAATTTCTTGATAAATCTAAATCGACCAAAGATTGCAAACCTTCTAATGAATCTTTCCCTATAGTGCTTATTTCGCAGGAATTCATTTCGAGGACAGTGACAGACGTCGATTTTAGATGACCGACTCTTGTCAAGTAATTTCTAGATAATTTTAAGTGTGTTAATGACGGCATATCTAATAAACTATCTTCAGGAATATTGGCTATTTCATTCCAAGACAAATCTAAATACTTCAGCATCCCGAGACCCCGGAACGTGTCACTTCTAAGTGATCCAATATTGTTGTACGACATGTCAAGATATTCTAATTTTGAGTTATTTGAAAATTCATTGCTCCCCAAAAATCTAACCATATTGTGATTGAGTACTGCTTTTCTTAGATTAGGAAATCCTTGAAGATTTGGTAGTATAACGTTGCAGTAAGATATGTCCAAGAACTTTAATGATTCTGAAAATAAATTGTATGAGGATGAAGACAACTCTAATCGGTAGTTATGAGACATTTGCAGGTATACCAATGACGGAAGATACGTAAGTTCATTTCGGTTTATAACACTTAGTTCGCAGTTATTGACGAATAAACTGTTTAAAGTCGATGATATAAGACTGTGTATCCTCTGCAAGGGATTATGGTTTAGGCTAAGTATTTTAATATTAGTCAAACCGCTTAATGGTGATCTTCCATGTATGGAGTCTATCTGGCAGTGATCTAATATTAATATTTCTAGAGATGGGCTTATCAGAAGTTCTTGATTAGCCAAATTGCCCATTGTCTTGAACTTATTGTGTGATAGATCTAATGTTTTTAAATGAGTCGCCTGTTGAAGGACATCATTTGGATTTAAACTGAGCCATGACTCAAAATAATTTTTTGATAAGTTTAACACCTCAAGTGCTGTGAGATTATGCAACGCGTTATCTGGTAGCTCTGTGAGCCGATTACCGCTAATGTCCAACGCAACGAGATTGTAAAACCTACTTAACGATGCAGGGAAAACATTAATCTCGTTATTTGAGATGTTCAGCTTCGTCACCTGAAACAAAAATAATTTATTTAGAAGCCATTGGTTCAAAATCTATTCAAAATCTAAAATATTGACACCGAGCAGTAGAATACAATGGCTAGTATGTGGCATAACAAACAATTAATGACAGTTTCGATAATATCATAAAATCATCGATTCAATAGTATCATGAAATTTGCGTTCCATATGTAACTAGCGACCCACCCCATAGGGAAAATATGACACTAAATTACCAAATAGCCGAAAAAAGCTGTTGCACCGATCGCTACCATACTTTACAAGATCATCCGCTGGGCTAGTCTGAATATTTCAACAAAATCGCTCCAACCGTTTTGGAATTCATACGGGAACACACCATACACACATAGATTTTTTGGATCTTATTATTTACATTCTCGCTTACCTGTGCATCAAAACCTTCAGGAATATCGGTGAGACCTCGTCGTGAACAGTCAACATATGTTCTATCAGAGCTGCATGTGCAAAGATAGCACAAATTTCTGTCATCGTAATCTAACATTTCTCCTGACGCATATAAGCTCCATACCACGAGGGGGCCAAGAACGACAAGCACTCGAATCATTACGTCTTGCTTTCATTACTCTCTGAAATAAGAAGTATGTTACATTACATATTTGTCCCCGTCACGGATTACGAAGGTCGGCCACCTGCAGTTTTCATGGGCTTCAAAAATTCTTGTCACGTTAGCTATACCAAAAATGTCAAGGGAGATCCGCATTGTTAATACGATTGCTGCTAAACCAGAACAAATATCAACATTGGTACATTCAACAATTTTATCTTTGTTATCAGCAATTGATAAAGCAGCAGGTTGGATGCTTAAATTGGGGTCGCGTACCACACCTGTATCTGACACGCCAATTTACAAATCTAATGCACTACGAAGATCACGTTAACTGAAGATAGTCGTTGGTTTTTATTATGATTATTGAGTTTTCTATCATATCTCAAAATTCGTAGTATTTTATGATTTTTAAATTTTGTATGGTAACCTAAGGCCTAATCCTCTCTTATTAGTAAAGGAAGCTTGTGCCCAGTTGTAATAATACTGGTCTGATATTAGTATTAATTACGGTTATAACACTTCTTACATCTATATTTGCTAGTTTTTATATTCTTCTATTAAGAACATACACATCTTCAATTTGGTCGAGCCATGGTTTTGTAGATAAAAATATTAACTTAGTAGGTACTACATTATAATATAGAAGTACACACCTTTTCCGCACGATTCAACGGAAAATTCATTTACACTACTCACATTATCTTGACACTTAATAATCTTTTTACGTATCTTTTGCAAATAGTCCCTAAAAATATATTTATATGAATTAAGTTCACTCAATTGTTTTACACACACAATTGCCGGACGAGTGTGCGCCAGTAGGCGAATACAATATATGAGTCAAAATGGTGACGTGTTATCATTGATAATGATAAAAATGGCGAAATTGTGCGTATCAGAAGCGTTCATACAGAAACCTACTGATTATTACCTAGGTAATTCATAGAAGTACATGTGAGTATTATCGAAACACTACAGGTAAAAAAGTTCAATATCGTATGTCTAGGTAACAAATCATTATATTTTAGGAGGCTTTTCTAAAGAAGATTATAGTAAGCCTAAAAATCATAGAGAAAAAATAATTTGTGATGTTTAAATATAAGTTACATTGTCTGTTCCTAATTTAGACAACCACCGTGGTGCAATGGGCGTGCTAGCTGTGAAACGAGACCAAGAGACACGGGTTCGATCCTTGCACCCAAATAAATGCTGTATGATCCATAAATATTTTACTTCTGCTCTGGATGTTGTAATATCGAAATTGTCTCGTAGTTTCTAGTAGTTATGACAACCTAATTGTGTTTTACTCCGGAGTAAAGGTCATGTATGTAATTATTATTTAATTTGTGTATTAACACAATATACCATAAGTTTTGTAAAAGCAATTGTATTTATGAAAGATGCATATTTTTTTAACATTTTTATACCTGCATTGGAATCTTACTAACCAATGTGTTATTTCAGATTATCTTCTATTTTCCTAAGATAAAAAAAATCGAATATATTATGTGATATTGGTTTTTAAATAAAGTAACTATATTTAATGTTAACTTTTTTATTATCAATTGCTTGAATAAAATTCCTTTGATAAATAAATTCCTTATAATTTTATAAAAAACATAATTTCTATAACTCAATACAAAGAAAATTTTTCTAACCCCATCTAAACTGACAGTGCTTTTTCCACGGAGCGTGGCAAAATTCAAAATTAAAGAAATGTATTTTCTCTATATCAGTACTAATAACAATATAACGACACAATTTGTTTGTGGAAATATTTAAATGAATACACCTTGAAATATATCATGTACATGGAGTTGGAGTGCTGAGTGATATCATCTTATCTAATCCATGTCAATAATCCTCTTGGTAGAGTTTGGTTCCGGAAACAAGACTTGTAGTAGTAGTAGGTATGTACCTAATTATTTGTCAATAATTCCTCGTCATTTTTTTTTATCCTGGCACGGCAAAGTGACCGCACTGTACCTGATGGTAAGCGCAGTGCAGTCCAAATGGAGTACTGAGTAGCGAGAGACGATCTATCCCCGCTACTTAACACACTCATGCCGGCCTGCTTCTTCACACTACGCCATGAGCAAGAAGGTGAAGAAGGGGTCGAGGGTCTAGTGTCAGAGTACTAAGAAGGCCGCAAAATGGCCATTGTACCCCAACTCCAGGCCCCCGACAAAAACCGGATGTACACTGGCTGATCCCGGAACGCGACACACTTGCGTGTGCCACTATGGCGGGTTTTTCGCCCTGTGTACGGTGGTCGCTATCCGGGCGGATATGAATATCCTACCACCAGCATCGTCTACTCTTTTCTTGATAGTAGACTCGTTTCCCTGATCTAGATTCACCCACATTGTTTCGTCTCTACTTCATAAGATAACCAGTAGAGAATTTGTCACCTTTATTGACTTCAAATAAATAAATACGGTCGTCTGTTTACTTAAAGTTCGTTAATTCATTAAACTTAATTTTGAGGTATTGTTAAGAAGATGGAAATTATAGTCCTAGAAATAATGTAGTCAACCGTGAGCGTCGTCTTTAGATTTTATAACTTAACTAGTGGGCCACTAGTTAAGTACACGAGAAGACATTTGATGCCACCAACCGAAAAAAAATATATCTCGGCAACAGCGCCACCTATCGGATCCAATACTATTCTATCTTTCAAGCTTGAACCAACCATATATATTCACAAAATTTCATTTTCATTCGGTTTCGGAGTTCATCGTGGCCCAACATCGTGACACGGGAATTGTATAAATTAAGATATAGATAGAAAAATATGATTTAGACTAATCGGAACAGAAAAAGTTGCTTTATTATTTTGAATAAATAATTAAAATTTCCTAAAATGAGGCTTTTAGTAAACGGACGTCAGAATAATCCTGTCTCTATAATATTATTGTCATCACACCCATCACTAATTAGATAGCTTAGATAAGTAACATTTTATTATTAATACTTATTGAACAATTCTAATTAACTACTATCAGAAAAATTGGAGTATCAATTTACTGACATACTAAAACAAATAGATACATTTTTTAATGGACTTAGATTTGACTAGTATAAAATTTGAACAGATGCGATGAGAAAGAACTTAGGACGTAGGGTGTCTGAACTAAACCGTTTTCACAGCTCCACACTTCTGCTATGAGATTCTGCGAGTTTTCAGTAGCACGCAACGGCAGCGACGCAACATTATGGTCGACAACTCCAACATAGTTACCTGCCTCAACTATTAGTTATATAAGTATATAAATAAATAAATTTGAGCCTAAGGCCCTTAGATTTGTCTTGTCTAGACTTATATATCTTTGTAATTTTTTTAATAAAATATCGTAATATTATATGAAAACTATGTAGATGGCGCTTGAATTGGCATAATTATTATAACGCCATCTATTGTCGAAGCATGAGACTTTTTCATAGTGTATTATTATTGCGAGACAAGAACTGAATATATCACACTATACTTAATAGATGGCGTTAACTTCAATAAAATTTATTTAAAAGAAAATAAGAGTAGTCAACTTAAATTTATTATTTCTTACAAACTAGATTTATTTACAACTTAAACTACATGTCATTATATTATTGATACAATACATCTTATCATCGGAGTTACAATAATTCGATCATGTTATACGTATTTCGACAGTGCGTCTCACGGAGCGCCTGTCACTGGCCCTAGGTCTGGATTCCATCAAGTCGCCGATAGACCTGGACCTTCGGTACTGTCGAGATGGCTCTTCCTCTCCATCCACGAAGTCTGGTAGTGAGTGAAATGAAGAGTTTAGCCGTGGCATCAACAACGCTTCATCATAACTTGGGGGTAAATCCTCATCTCGCAAAGGAACCCGCATCACGACGGAATCAACTCTTGATTGAGGAATTGCACCGTTGAGATTCACAACCGTCGTTTCTTCGGCTGATCTTGGGGGATCAGGCCTATTAACCACCACAAGCCCTCGGCAAACGAAAGAAGTTATCACAATCCCTATAATTATGCCGATCATCACTGCTATAGTGGTATATGATTCAGTAGTACCATCATTTAGATGCCATGTCCTTATATATGCTTGCTGCCAACTAAGTTGTGTAACATTAGATGGTGAGTAACATATCAAAGAACCATAATCTCTTATTTTTGGCGGTTCTTTTGTCAGAAACTCATACGTAAGTAAGAGGTTCACACTGAAACCCTCACAGTTCCATCGGTTTCCTTTCACGTGAACTTCTCTCAAAAACGGATTTGAGGCGAAGTGTGAAGTAGACCATACCTCTCTAAACTCGTTCCCTCTCAAATCTAGGACTGCCAGATGTGGCAGAGAGGAGAAGGTTCTGTCAGTCAACGAACTGATAGAGTTGAAACTTAAATCCAACTCCTGGAGAGTGTTCGAAGCAAGATTCTCCGGGATGCTCTCTATCTGGTTAATGGAAAGTGTAATTTCCAATAGTGACGTCATGGCAACCAGCGAATTGACATCTATATTCGTTATCTGGCAGTTACTCAATCCGAGTACTCTCAGGGAATGCGACTGAAATCGTGGTACATCAGAAAAGTAATTTCTGCACAACTTGAGCGTGTCCAAGTTTGTGCTTTCAGCGAAAACTTGAGGCGGCAGATCGTAGATTCGGTTCTCTGATAAGTCGAGGAAATGTAAATACGGCATCCCTTTAAACGAGTCGTCTTCAACGCTATTTATTTTATTCTTTGACAAGTCTAAACTTTTGATGTTGTATCTTCGCCCGTCGCTCACCCACGTGCCATAGTTATTGTTTGACAAATTAAGCGTCGATAGAGTTGTCCATTCTTGCAAGTAAGTCGGCAGTGGTCGGCTCAGGTGGTTGCCAGATAGATCCAATACTTCGACACGTGTAAAATTTTCCAGTGCATCCGGAAATGTTATAAAGTTGTTGTTTGATAAGAGTAGCACTTGTGCCTGTAATAAGAATATGAGGTTGTGTTAAATATTGTTTCTGCAAATATCGTATACTAGCTGTTGCTCGCGGCTCCGCCCGCGTGAAGGTCATGTTTGAGAGAAAAAGTATACAATACGTAATTCCAATTTTCATCCGTTTAACTTCAAGAATGAAGAATTGTCATACACACTTCCAATCCCCTATTTTACCCCCTTAGGGGTGGAGTTTCCAAAAACCCTGAAAGATGTATTTTTTATCTTTAACTAAAAGGCCAAATACTAATTTTCATGAATTTAATTTCGATATTTACGAATTTTCATACTAACTTTCATCCCCTATTTTACCCCCTTAGGGGTGGTATTTCCAAAAACCCTTCCTTATTGGATGCCTCCGTCATAAAAGGTACCTACTGCCAAAATTTCAAGTTTCTAACCCCAGCCGTTTAGGCTGTGCGTTGATCGATCAGTCAGTCAGTTTCTTCTTTTATATGTATGTACAGATAACTTTTGGGCTGGGAAAAATTGAAGAGTTGGTAATGTACAAATTAATGTAGATCCATCCCTGATAACGAATATTGTGTCAATGTAGTTCTTGATTACCTCATGTTATTGAAAATAATTAGTTTTTTACAAGAGTAAAATAATTTACAAATATTTATTTCTATAACCTACAAGTAATAGAACTACAGCAGATGTAATGCGTTGCAGACATTGTCATCTATCAAAACGATATGCTATCGTTGAATTATCTCCGGATTTACGTAGTGAAACAATGCTGCATCAGTGACTCTCTTGTCTGACATATGAAGTGAGTATCCAAAGTCTGCTTTTGAATGTTTTGTATTAGAAGTCAGCTAAAGATCAAGAATTAGCGAAAGTAATTTCTGCATCCAGACCAATTCACGTCAAGGTCTTCAATATAACTGGGAGAGTTTTTTTTTTATCCTGGCACGGCAAAGTGACCACACTGCACCTGATGGTAGGCGCAGTACTGTCCAGTTAGAGTATCAAGCAGCGAGAAATAATCTATCCCTCAACTCAACACAATCATGCCGGCCTGCTGTGTAGCTTGAAAGGAGGTGAACAAGCAGTCTAGTATCAAAGTATTCAGAAGGCCGCAACACGGCCAAACATCGTACCCCAACTCTAGCCCCCAACAAAAACCGAATGTACACTGGCTGACCCTAGGAACGCGACACACTTGCGTGTGTTGCGGTTGGTATCCGGGCGCATATGGATATCCTACGACCTCGTATTAGTAATGTCTATAAAAAATCTTGAAACTTACAGCATAATCGACTCCAGCCGGTAACTCTGTTAATCCTCGATCCGCACAGTCTAAGAATAGTAACCCGTTTAGTGTGTAGGTTCGGCAAGGCATCTCATCCTCATGCTCCTCAGATATTTCCCGGAGTACGCGAGCCCGTACGATCACCATTAATCCCAATAAATACAAGGCTAGCGTTGTTACATCTAGAAACAAAGGTTGAAAATAATAGAAGAACCTTATCGTATAAGCAATGTCCCACGTGCGTTACAGGCGTTACCAGCCTGAGATGGCTAGACAGGCGCCACGGGGCGCCTACGTTCCGACTGACACAGGTATTAACGGACCATAGGTGTTTCGGTTCGTTCCTGTGTCGGATCGGAAAGGAGGTGTCCGCTGTGTGCCACCACTGTGGCAACTGCCGCGAGGACACGGCCCAACATACGTTGGAGGAGTGCCCAGCCTGGGACGAAGAGCGCAGCGCTCTCAGAGCAGTCGTCGGAGGAGACCTCTCGCTGCCGGCCGTAGTGTCGTCCATGGTCGCCAGCCGGAGGTCCTGGCGTGCGGTGGCCCACTTCTGCGAGAACGTTATCTCGCAGAAGGAGAGTGCTGAGAGGGATCGGGAACGATATGATCCCTCCCGCCGCCAGAGAAGACGTAGGAGGCGCCGGGTGGACGACTGACCGGCGTCTCCCGCCCTGTGGAATGGGGGCGTTTGAATTCCACCACGGTAACCCCTGCCTGTCGTACGAGGCGACTAATAGGGGCCATCGGGGGTCGCGGGCGTGCAGCGGAGGGCTGTACGCCCGTATCGATGCACTCCCAAATTCGGAGCATCGTGCGACCCCGAGATGGACGGCAGCGCGAGAGGCCTCGTTCGCTGTCGTTGTTCGGTGCGCGGGAGCTCCTTAGCCTCCCATAGAGATGAGCTGGTACGCAGCACCGCGCTGGGGCGATTCCGGCTGCAATTCTAGCACTCCTTAGAATACCCCGGGATCGCTCCGTAAGCGCCGAAGAAGGCCACCGCGGGGTTTTAGCTGGTAGTGTCGGGTGGGTTGTATATAGGGGGGTAGGGACTCGGCCCAGCGGCAGCACGGATAGCCATCATCCGTGCGAGGGGGATGCTGGGTCGTAAGACCGGCTAGTCCAGCATACCCGTTTTATTCTTAATCCGCTTCCCTCCGGAGCGGGCGGCAGTAATAAAACGCTTTCCCCGCGACAAAAAAAAAAAAAAAGCGTTACCAGCCTATATTAGCGTGGTAGATGAAAGGTTGGTCATATTATTAGATGAAGCTCATCGTCCAGTAGTGGAATAAGAAGTTGATAAGAGACTCATGTAGGAGATAAATTGTTTTTAGATAATGACTTAAGTAAGTACTTTATTAAAGGACGCGTAACTTGGGTGGTAGGGTAGGTCTCTCTTGATGCAATATCGTTTGAATAATTGTCATCGCTAAACCTAATTTGAACGGTCCAGTTTGAAGGATATGATATTATGATACTTAACATCTTATATTTAGGGGACTGCCACGGTGCTGCAATTGTAATTGCGCATGCGTTACGACTGCTGTGCTGAGGGCTCGGGTTCGATCCCCGATTCGGTAAAGTGATAATGGGTTTTCTATTTAGAAATACTCAGTATCAGCCCGGAGTCTGGAATTGTGTCCGGTATGGCGATAGGCTCGCCCCTATCACATTGTGGATGTATATGTATGTATGTATATTTCGGAGATGCAAGCACATTGCCAAGCATTTGTAATTCATGGGACTGAGTGGTGTTATACTTCTGGACAAGCGTGCCAAATTATATCAGACAAGCGACTCTCTTTCATCTTCATTCAAGTAAATTAAAATCTGATATTTTGGTTAGTAACGAGCCTGAAGGTGAAGGTTATTTATAGTCTCCTGGAAATCTCACTGATATATGAGGCTGTCAGTGCAAAAGTGGCCTAACCCTCAATTTTTCATAATATGACCTATGTACTACAAATGATTTAAAATGTGCGAACATTTAATGCAAAACCGGCCTATCTCTAGTTTCGCCAATTGCCAATATGATGACAACAAAATGGCATTGCATTTAAGTACATTGATTTAAAATTCATGAATATACAAACCCCATTATTTTCATACTCATTGTCTCAAGCTTAGGCCACTTTTGCGCTGACGGCCTCATATAAAGGTTGATATTATGTTTTGTCATAATTCAGATGTTTACAGTACATCCAATGTATACTGGTCATGTGAGAATGTCAAGAAAGACTAATGACAGTATAATCTAACAGATTAAGTCGTTCGTATCATGATGACTATTAATAAGTATCCAGTAATACTCTAATAATTCTAACTCTTTGGAACAAAATAATAATGAGATTAAATAAATAACACCCAATAGTCACTCATATAGCCCCGATCCCACACTAAGATACGAGTCTTGTGTTGTGGGTATCAGGGACTACGAGAGACTTTCGGTCTCACAACTCCAAGATCCAGACACAAATATCTGTCTGTCACGCAAACATTTGTCCCGGTGTGGAAATCGAATCCATGGACTCTCGTTTCACAGCCGGCTACTCGCCAACTGCGCCACGGAGGCTGTCGTAAAAATACAACTTAATATCATATACAGTCCCGAAAATAACGATCACCATAAATCTTTTCATCAGTTTGACCTAAAATGATTCTGTAACTGCTTCAATAGATCTGATACAATGACGTCTAGAGCAATTTTCAGTGAAAACATTAGAACTAAAATAACAAAGACTATTTAGGCCAGGGTTATCTTAAACACACGAATATGTAGCATGTGAGTTGACTCGAATATAAGCGTTAACAGAAATATTATGTGAATTAAAAAACACAGCGTAGCATTTAATAGGTCTACTTGATATCTAGGTTATAAGGTACTAGGTTAGGTTTACCTCATACTAATTGATTTAAAACAATATTATGATAATTGAATAACGTTTACTTACCGGTTCCCATTATTACAATTATATCTTTTCACATAACTACAAAACGTAACATTCATCGCACACTGCTATAAGTACATTGGATCACTGTCATTTTACTTTGTCAGTGAACTTTCTTTGGAAACAATTTTTACCACGCTTGCTTCGGCACTGGAAAGATAGTGGCATAGGGTTTCATACAAGATTACCATATACAGGATGCGTTTTTAACGTTCTATTATTCTAGCGCCATTTATCAATTTAAGATAACATGTCATTATGATACAGTATTGCGAAAACATCGCGGAACTTCATTTTTAAGCTATAGTAGCAAATGGTGTTCGAAAATGTCTGCTTCGTTAATAATTACCCAGACCGTAGGTTTTAAAATAACAATCAAATCATGTTGTCAATGATTTCTCGCCTTTATACAAATTTTGTATATGAAGTTTAAATAAATTTCTACATATTGCTTCAGTGGCGCAGTGTAATTGCGCAAGCGTTACGACTGCTGTGCTGAGGTCTCGGGTTCCATCCCTGGGTCGGGTCAGTGATATTGGGTTTTTCTATATAGAAATACTCAGTATCAGCCCAGAGTCTAGAATTGAGCCCGGTATGGCGATACGCTCGCCCCCTATCCCATTATGGGACCGTAATAAATTCCGCGAAAAGTGGGTGTACTGGTTACACCTCTGCGTACCTCTTCGGTGACTACAGGCGTGAGTGCATATGTATATATAAATATTTTTTTATTTGCTTGATATAAAACTTGAGCATTAGACTGTATTATTTTAACACCCTGTTTATGTTATCGACGTTGTCTTATCACTGATTAGGTATCGACTTATCGTCATACCAAAGGAGTATTTTTACCTCGAAAAATAAGTAGAGATTGACTCACATGAACTTAGCTCCTATATAAATACTTGCATTCGCTCATTATTATGATTAAAATATTATATTCCGCGTCTATCGTGGGATTTTAATGACATTTTTGCGGATTATCCACACCGTAATGTGTGTCCGTACTCAATTCTAATCAGCGATAAGATATCATCACTAGATAAGTTTATGTCTTTAAGCTGTCAGTGTGTTGTCGTAATAAATAATATTTTGTGGGTGATCCACGATAGACATTTTGAGGGTATTTTGAAAGATTGTTGTTGAAAACCAGTGTTGTTAACCAGTTTTTGAAAAGAGCCAAAGCCGAATTTTTGTCCATTCTTTTCTATCGAATCTGCATTCCGATCTGGCGGTGAAGTAGTAAGATTGACTGGATCTAATATATAACATTTAATGGATTTTTTACAGAGGATTAAGAAGAAACCTTGCCTTTTTTTCTGTTGTAGTCATAGGTGGCCATTAAGAGTTCCTAGTAACCAAAGGCTTTCCTTTACACGGAAACGAGAATGCGTAAGGTAATTTTCTGCTAACCGAAAATTATTTGATAACAAATTTTAATTACTATACAGCAAAATAGCAGGAAAACCAAAAAAAAAATACAAAAACCACTTTCAAAAATATCCCTTCAAAACTCATCTATAAACCTGTCGAAACAATATCGTAATGGCACGAGATTACGGCCAGGTGTCACGGTAAGCAACCGCCTGACACGTTCCACTCACGCCTGTCTCCTCGGGTTTGTGTCTACCAACTTCCCGACAGAGTGGAAGGCCCCGATAAGCCCCTGTTCGATAAGAACGTTCGTTAACGTCTGTACATGTATTTTGCGGTTTTGTTAATATGAATTTTTATTATTTTCCAATGTTTTTAACTGATGGTAATCACCGTGTACATGGTGATAAACCTGCCATAGTGGTTATTAGTGTGAAATCTATACTAATATACAAAGAGGTAAAGTTTGTGAGTTTGGATGTTCTGTATAATCTCAGAAACTATTGGTTCGAATTGGAAAATGATTTTAGTGTTGGATAGCCCATTTATCGAGGAAGGCTATATAATATCACACTATGACCAATAGGAGCGGAGCATCAATAAAAATGAAATTAAATGAAAAATGTTGCAAAACGCAGAAAAATATTCCTCTTCCATCAACAATTACCGCCACGTGCAGTATAGTCATTTTGCTATGCCAAAACAAAAATTCATAATATTTTTAAATACATCATAATTTAATAACACCCAACAGTCACATACATAATCCCGATCTTATATTAGGATACGATTATCTTGTGTCGTAGGCATCGGAAACTAAGGTAGACTTTTCGGCCTCACAACACCTAGACCCGAAAGTCGAAACAAATACGTATAGTTTTATGTATACCTTTGTCCCGATGCGTGGACCGAAACCACTGCGTCACGGAGGCTGTCGATTACACTGTTTAAATGAAGCTTAACGCTAAAGGATACGGCTAGCTCTTAAAAAAAGGTTAAAGGCTGTATGAAGAAAGGACGAATACGTTTTTGATTAAACTAATAGAAAATTCATGCTTTTATTTGCTTCATTAGGTAACTAATAATACAACAGCAACGGTAGGCAGCGGCTTTTCTGTGCCCTGGCATTGCAGAAGTCTATGGGCTATTCAGGCACTAAAAAAAAGACAACAGTCGATTAAGTTTTTTTTATGGTAAGCGCAGTGCGGCCCAATTAGAGTAGCGAGAGACGATCCATCCCCCGCTACTCAACACAATAATGCCGGCCTGCTTCTTCACACTACGCCATGGGCAAGAAGGTGAAGAATAATAATGTAATAATCTTTCAGTGAAATATATACGTACAGTTGGTTTTGGCTATCGCAGATTTCAATTGAGCTAACTCTTTCCAAAACCACCAAATCCGATACAATGAAATCATACAATTACACCAGTTATGAATGTTTTAACATCGCATCGGACGTTTCACGACAGAATTTGACTTTGTGAGATTAGTATAAAATTTTTTTTTTTGTAAAATATTATCTTGTGCTTTTTGAATCACACGTTTAATTTCTAACTATTAATAATATTGATAAATCCGTCCCAGTCTCCGACGATTAAATGCAAATCAGAAAACATGCCAAATACATAAGATATCTTTTAAATTTCAGTATATGACAACGATTTCGTTTGGTCGGCAAGTTCAATAAATAAGGATAAAGCCCATTAGAGACGGTCCAGCAAATCTTCGCCCGCCGAACGCCACTTACTTAGACTTAAAGTGTTCCGGGGAGCTATTTTGTTAAAGATTTGGGATTGTGGTGTCCATTTTAGAGATATATTCCGCTACAAGGAGGAAGCGAACTTTATCTATTACTCTATAAGCACAAATAAATGCATACATATTAAATAAAGTACACCCAACAGTCACACACATAGTTCTGACCCCACACTAGATGAAACCTGTATCGTGGGTATCAAGAACTACGGTCCTACAGCACACTGACCCGAAATAAAGATCTGTCTGTCACATAAACATTTGTCTCGGTGCAGGAATCGAACCCAGAGCCTTCCGTTTCACAGCCGGCTATTCGCCCACTGCGCAAAGGAGGTTTTCAAATATAAGTGTATTGTATTGTAATAATCATAAATTTATCTAAAACCCGGTCTTCAAAGTCGCGGTACATTTGCTGTAATCCGCTGAAAAGTATAACTATTTTTATCTCGTCTATTATACTTGTCTAGTATAAATGAAACCAAATTTATATGGGACCCCTAATCCTTAGGTTTCAAACCGCGTCGTACTTATAAATCTCACTGGTAATATATCTTTATATTCTTCAAATTGAAATAGAATGATGTTTACGCAGTGCTTAGCAACAGCAATATTATACAGATTTTGTAGTGCAATCTGGATTAGGCTTACTAACCCTGTATATTTTGTTTGTCATTTGATTGTATTTTATAAAAATACATTTTACAGTTAGAATGTTTTGTCAGTAATTTTTTAAATAATGGAAGCTGATGTAGAACGTGGAAAAAGATTAAATTATCAACCAAGAGGTTCGCAAATTAGTATCTTGCCGCAACATCAAGCAGTGAAACAGTTTCCAGCTACCATAGTCGCTAATTCCTATGCTCCTCAGTCCTTTAAGCGTAGTGTGAAGAAGCTGCACAGTACCCTCTACCGCTTCTTCACCTCCTTTCAAGCTACACAGCAAGCCGGCATGATTGTTTTGAGTAGCGAGGAATAGTTTGTCTCTCAATACTTGATACTCTAACTATACGAGCGCCTATCCTCAGGGACAGTGTGGTCATTTTAGCGTGTTAGGAAAAAAGTAGTTAACAGCTAGGATGAAAATTCGTGTTGCTTTACGTCTGTCACCTCCATATTTAAATAACCTAATGTAAAAGGTAATACCTTATTGATTTATTATTTTGTCTCGCACTTTGCTATGGGGGAAAGTGGATAATTAATATTTCCAACATTAATTTCGTTGTGGGATAAAGTCAATTATGAGACGGAGAGTCTCTGAGCTTCACTACTCTGTATAGATTTTTTTTCGACCTTTGTCGAACCCGGGTAACCTAAGTTACAGTGGTAGGTGTGTGGGTGGGACAACCTTGTAACACAGTTAATAAGTGGCACTTTTATTAACATATATTAAATGTCTGAAATAAACCGAGTATTACTATTATTCCATTAGTAATTTACTAACATATGCATACGTAGCAAGTACACCAATTGGAGATCAAAACTCGTGAATTATGTCCAAAATTGACCCTCCGTCTAATACCCGGGGATCATGGAAATATGATAGGTAAGGAGAGCGCCGTATTTATTTCTGCCCACTAAGGATTTGCCCTTCGTATGTTAAGCCGTTTGACCCGAAACGAGATGACAGCAATTTGCTTTATTGACTTCTTGATCTATTCTCGATTGTTTTTGCTAAGACGGTTTTAATTTTCGTGTTGTTATTGTTTTAGAATTTTCTTAACAAACAGCCCATTTTTACTTAATATCAAAACGTTACGAATGTTTGGATGGATGGATGTTTGTTACTCAATCACGCTACATCGGCTGGACGGTTCTGTTTGAAATTTGGCACAGAGATAGATTATAGTCTGGATTAGCACATATACTACTTTTTATTCCTGAAATATGCACGCTTCCTATGGGATAGCAAAACATAGGTGTAATAGCTTAATATGCCTCCATGGATTGTATATTCTTTTATTCCAAAAATAACCTCCACGCGGGCGGAGCCGCGATCAACATCTAGTGCCCTATATGACCTGAATGGAAATAATATATGTATATATATATATATATATACTAGCTGTTGCTCGCGGCTCCGCCTGCGTGGAGGTTATATTCGGGAGCAGAAGTATACAATCCAAGGAGTTGTCTTCTGCACTGAGGCACCTGTAGCGATTGTCCAGCCTCTCAGGTGTTGTGCCTGAATCTTGACATTGCATCTAAAGAATACCCCATAAGTTTAACCTCACTTTGCCCCTTTTAGGGATAATATTTCAAAAACGTTGAAACACGTATTTCTTTATTTCCTACCAAAAGCCTAAATATGAATTAACAGATCCCTAAGTCGAGGAATTATGGATTTCCCATACAAATTTTGAACTGCTATTTGACCCCTTTCAAGGTTGTTTTTTTGAGAAAAAAGATAGCCTATGTCCTTCTCCAGTATATAATCTATACTCTTACCAAATTTCATTACAATCCGTTCAGCCGTTTAGTCGTGAAGAGGTAACAAACAAACAAACAAAGAAACAGAGTTACTTTCGCATTTATAGTATTAGTATGGATATAACATCAAACTCCAAAGCACACATTTTACAGGATAGGAACATGCGCGTAAAACTTTGAATATATTATTGGAGACGTGGTTTAAAAGGTATTGCAGTGAACTTATCATTAATTTGTAGTATTTAAAGCTTTAATATTATAGACAACTCGGTTTTGCGATTTCATTGATGCTGAAACCAAGATTTTAGAAAAATGAAGTTACTGTTGTATATCTCTGTAATAACATAGACAATGGACTAAGCGCTCTCTATCCAGCTATTAAGTGAATACGGCAGAGAGAGATAAACCGAACGTGAGGCCAGCAGTTCTCTTTTTTAGAATTTTGATTGATCTACGTCACAGACTTGCAGGAGTGAAAAGAAGTAGGTATTGGCCGCACAGTCGCTTTGTCTCTTTCTTGCAAGGATTTGTGAGGATATTACTCAGTCCAGTTCTCTATGTATATATCTGAAATACAGATATAATCTACAAACTCAGGTATGTTTGCTTAAATATTTACATACGTCTAAGAAATCTTTAGCCTATTTGTCAACTTTTCATTAAGCCATCCTTCAGACATGACGTTAGCAATCAGAACAAATAAGAAATTATTTGAATATCCTCTGAATATTTGCCATTATCAAAGGTACCTATTCCCGGTCTACTTTGTCTCTGTCTGAATCCGCTACGTCGTTCGTGCTCGGCTTCAAATGTCAATCCTTTTATAGCAGGCGTGGGGCGTTTATCGATTAAAGAATGTCGATAGAAACAGTAAAACAAAGAGATCTTAATAAGATATTGTTAGATATCTAAGAATTAAATACAGAACTTAAACAACCCATGTTGAACAGTGATATTGGGTTTTTCTATCTAGAAATTCCTCAGTATTAGCCCGGAGTCTGAAAAATGTGCCCGGTATGGCGATAGGCTCGCCCCCTATCACATTATGGGACCGAAATTCGGCGAAAAGTGGGTGTACTAGTTACACCTCTGCCTACCCCTTCGGGGATTACAGGCGTGAGTGTATGTGTGTGTGTGTATGTGTGTTAAACAACCCATTAAAACATAATAGAATCACTTGTGGTCTGTTTTTAGAGATATGGAACGGACTGGCGACACAGTTATCGGCGATTTGATCCTAATTCTTGGGACATCTCTGGTTTTAATACGTTGCTGAGAGTTTTACTTTAAAGGGGATACCTGAATATCAATAGTTAATTTTGGAAGATATATCAATTCTACCTACCGGTGTTGTTGACTAAAGTTTAATCTCTTTCATTAATAGAGGAGGTCCAATCCTAGCAGTAGGATAGTATATAAACACAGAGACAATATATTTACTATCTGCTTTAACATTTCTCAATAAACAAGTTAAAAAAGCAATTTATTTTCTCATATAACTTGCAGATCCAGAGACTAGCGCGTTCAACGAACAAAGATTTTCATCATTATACTAATAGTTTACATTATACAACTAAATACGAGACCTATATTTAAACTTACCTTCAAATCAATCAATCCTATGATTGGTTATATATCGCACAATACATTATTCAATTTTAGATTCTCCGAAACATCGACATCACCCAGCGCAACATCACTAAACCGTTCACAAGCGTTTTAAGTATTGATGGCAGCAGAATAAAACAGCATTGAGTCGATGTCGCATCCCTAAACCGAACGTCGGGAAACAAGCTTATTCGTACGATGAGTGCTATCACTGTGGCCTTTTAGATTCACATCCCGCGGGAGTTCAACCTTTTACATCGGGCTTTACCGATTCCAATATGAATTTCAGATGGGTTATAAGATTGTTTCGCTTTGTGTGGTCGTATTGATAAATGACTTTCCGATTCGTTACGTAGTTGCTGTGTTATATTAGTGCTCGTTAACAACAATGTAATGAAGATATATTTAATTTATGTTTATTACAAAGGTAGTTAGGTACAGTGATTGATTAATGCAAATACATTCTTGTTAGGCGCCTTATCTGCAAATATTAATTGTATCAATTAATATAGTAAGACATTTGACCTGACTAAGATTTTTATGTAAACACTAGCTTTTGCCCGCAGCTCCGCCCGCGTGGAAGTTGGTTTTGAGAGAAAAAGCAAACTATCCATGCAGGCATATTACGCTATTACATCCCTCTAGCATCTGCCTAGTAGCCTCCCGCGGCGACCCGACGGTTACACAAAAATAATCCTTATAGCATCATTCAGTATTCACGCGCGATGGCTTATTAGCGTATTTCATGTATAACTTTGGTGTTTCTGTACCTATTTCTATAATTTTTTTTTATTAAATTAAATAGGTAATAATGTTAACATTTATTAATTAGGGATAATTGAGAGTGTTATAAACGTAAGAGTAGACAAATAAAATCAGAAATCTCTGAACTGCTAAGCTATCGAGAGTTACACGTGTTATTGTGAGTCAACCATAAAATATAGACATTTGCTGTCGTGGAATATTTTTTATATAATTTTAAGGAGAACATTTCCGTCATACATGATTTCTGTGTAGCTTTAACTATTAAGGCTGCACACGCGACGGAAGCTTAAAAAATGGAGTAAGTTCTCCTGTTTTCCCAACATTTCCCTTCACTGCTCTGCTCCTATTGATCGTAGCGTGATGAAAAGTATACTATAACCTGCCCAGGAGTATGAAGAACAATTGTACCAAGTTTTGTTGAAATCCGTCGAGTGGTTTTTGTTTCTATAACGAACATACAGACAGACAGACAGACAGACAGACAGACAAAAATTTTACTGATTGCATTTTTGGCGTCAGTATCGATCACTAATCACCCGCTGATAGTTATTTTGGAAATATATTTCATGTACAGAATTGACCTCTCTACAGATTTATTATAAGTATAGAAGATAAATAAAGTTCATGGGTTGTTATTTCGTGAGTTTGTAGCGCTTCTACCAGAAACATCTCAACTTGTCAATAGTCAAAAGCGAGCGAAAAGTCATAACGAAAATTAAATACGCTTTGATAAATTTTTGCTGGAAGCCACGTCTTACTTCGGAGCTCCTGTACAAGTTTTCATAAAGTTATAGTTTCTCAAAGCCTGTCTCGAAACTGCGGAACATTCCAGAAAATGAAGTAGGAAAGCATCCGAGTGAAACGTAGACGCCGGCTGAGGCGGAATAAAGTTGTCATTTTTGCAAAGCTACGTTAGAATTTCAACAAAATTAAATATGGCACTACATGAAATGAAAATAGTGTGGAACTTTCAGCTCCGCCCGACGCCCGCCTCGTCTCAAACGCCTTCTCGTGTCTTCACGCCTTATTTTTGTCGTGATTTTTCAGACGTTCGTATTCAGTTTGCTTTCAAGTAATTGTTAGTTAGAATACCTGTTTGTTGAGACTGTTGTTTGAAATTCAAATTTGAAGTGTTATGACATGTAATTCAATACAAATAATAAAAAATAGGATATCTACGTGTAACCAGGCTTAGATAAACTGAATTATAGATATAGAATTTTTAATAAGGATTAAGACAAAATTAGAGTAGTTATTTGCTGAATCTATGATCCTATAAATAATTAAGTCGCCTTAGGCATAGAATTTATCGGAAATAAACTTACGACAGTACGTAGCTAAAGTATAAAATAGACTCGAAGGGTAAACATGTTCGGTTTAGAAAGGTTTGATCTAAGGAAGTAATTATAACTATTGATGTTTTTGTGTAAGTTAATTAGCAATCTTTGTAAGTATAATCAGCATGGCTGAATTATAAATTAATAATAAATTGTTTATTTATTTCTCCACAGTTAAGGTATACAATGTAGCAAATCATAACATAGATATTACATATATAACTGTGGAGACTGGTGCCTGATCTAAGGTTATATACATTGTGTTTCAGGTTTTAAATAAACTTGCCTAGTATGGAAATATTACCATAATTAACTAGCGTTTTAACAGTGAGAGAAAAATACATGCATATAAAAAACAGATAAAAGTGTGTGTGTGTGTTTGCGTGAGTGCGTTTGTGCGTGTGTGTTTGTGTGTATGTTTGTGTGTGTGTGTGCGAGTGAGTACGTATTCGAGAGCGTGTGTGTTACACTTACAGAGAGTTACAGTTACAGATTTCATCTCATAACATTCAGCAGATTTTCTGTGTCCCTGTAGTTCATCCCGTAAGCCAAGCTGTAATTTCTTTTTTGCATTTATGATAATTTAAATTATAAATATGAGTTGTTTTATTGTATTTGTTGTAGAGGTAAGTCCCCATAAAACAAAAGAAAAATCAATAATAATAATGCAGATAAGGCTACGTTATCTATTGAGAGATGGGGAGTTATTACTCGGGAGAAGTTGAACATGGGTAAAACAAGATGCAACTGCACATTAGTATAAAGAATAACCTCGGTTGGTACGACTATCTTGAGCGATATAAACTACTGTCCCCATTACCGTTGAAATACTACTTGTACATACAGACGGTTCAAGTGTCGAGCAATATATTGAACTTTATTGTATTGTGGTTAGTAAGTTTTGGCAAAACTAGTCTAAAAATTTTAATTTAAGAATATTTTGTCGTGGATATAATTATTTATTCTTTTTTTAATTCGCTTATTGTCTAGTGTCCTTGGTGGCGTAATTGTAATTGCTTAAGTAATAAAACTGCTGTGCTGAGGACTCGGGTTCGACCGAGTAGTATGGCGCTAGGCTCGACCCCTTTAATATCATGGGACGGTGATAAGCTTGGTGAAACGTGGATGTACTGGTTACACCTCTGCCTACCCCTTCGGGAATTACAGACGTGAGTGCGTATGTATGTATGTTTATTAATTGATAAATAAGTCGAATTAGTATATTTATTTTGAAACTATTTTATCACAAGTTTGTGACAAAACCATTTTTTCTTTCGTTCTTGAATATCTTTATATACATAATTCTACTGTACGTATGTACGTCACTGAACTCCTCCTAAACGGCTGGACTGATTAGAATGTTTTTTTTGTATAAGTTTGGGTGGCGCTCTGGATGGTTTAGATTCACAATTGGACCCGGTAGGTGGCGCTGCTGTCAGTGTGGCGCTACTTTTCCGGACAGGACGACGTCTGCACGCTCCGCTAGTTAAAATTATATAATTTTTGAAGTGAATTCAGATTCAGATTACCTTAGCACGTTTTTGTTGACGATATCATTTACGATTGATCGGATTTTAGTGTTTTTGTTGTTTACATTTTAGTTTTTTACTTTAACTGCGGTTACCTAAAATTAATGTACTTACAATATACCAGTTTATATTACATTTTTGTTTCTTCTACCTGAGAGCCTAAATTTATAACTAGATTAAAATGTTTTTTCTTTAATTTTCTCTTATATATCTATACAGTAAACCTTGTAATTAACTTACATGGTTTACTCTATGAACTTATTGTCCTTGTGTATCTTTAAAGGTCATCAAGCGTGAACACGATTGCGACAGAACGGTCGCAAGGCTAATGTACTCTGATCGCAGCTTTGACGTTCCGCCTTTATTTGCATTTAGAATACATTCATAACAACTTTTATAAAATACCAATTTTATAAAATTAAATATTTTTTGTAATTTCCTCATATTGTATCTGAGGATAGATGTTTATGTGGCATGACAATTATGATTAAGACACAGTAGGCAAGAAAACATATCCTAAATAAAATTAATAAGGTGAAGTTATAATGGCTAGGCGCTAGTTCATTGACTGAACCTTGTGTAAAACTTTTCATTTGTGCAAATAAACATTTTTTTTATTACACCAAGATTAGTTGCCTCTAATAGCACAACTTAATTGGTGTGATACAAATCAGACTATTTTATCATCAGGAAATCCGAGTTCTTGTTTTTGGGCGTTAGTGTTCAACTAAATTTAAGTATAAGTAGGTGAAAACACACCTCATTAGTCATGGAAGCTGAAATAGCAGTACATAAAATCAGTGCCATTTATCGGCACAGTTGAACTGAGCTAAATGTCGCTGTAATTGGCGCCGGTCCATCTGCAGGCAATTAGGAGGCGGCGCGTTTTAAAAGATCCATATTTATTCGCCGGAAGGTACTTACTGCTGCAAATGTGCGCCGCACTCTCTGATTACACTGATGATTACGCAATAAGTTGCTGTTATATTTTGCTTATTGCTTGCATTTTGCTGCTTGTTAAGGGGACTATAAGTGATCTTAAGAGTGGTTTAATTAAGACTTATCTCGAAAAGAATGGAACTTCCTAGAAGTTCTCCTGTTATTTCTAGTACTAGTTATTCAAGTCACTATACCATGAGTGGAATACCTCGAAAAATATTTAATATGAGGCATAAAAAATATCGACCCATCGATTAGCTTGTAACCATCCACAGCTGGACATAGGTCCTCAGATCGTATCACCCTTGACGATCCAACTCCTTCCTCATCCAGCCGCCTCGCGTTGTCAGCCGTCAACTTATACTACGCTTGGACAGACGTGGTCTCCATTATAGCCGCTTTCGGTCTCAGCGCCCACATCTGAGACCATAAAAATGCAGAACAGTAATCTATGCAGGAGATTTGAATTATTTTAAGAGCCATCATGGTTTCCTTTTGTCATTATTGCATAGAAGTCAGAATTACATAAGGAATCCTTACAATGGGAAAACCGTAAATATACGTTTACTATGTTATGTAAAAAGCAAAAATTGATAAAATTAATTCATAGTAACTATTTTCCGAGCTTAAAACTTAAAGTCTACGTCAAAACGTATACCAATGACCGTTGCTCTATAAAGAGCATCAAACATCGATCAAACCAAGGAGGTCTAAGGCAAGACGTTGCCTCCATATTGAATTATTGAGCCTCGAACGTTCCAAATTCAAAAGCTTTCTGGATGATAATGACCCCTCGCATGTGGCCAGTAACTCAAGCAAACTTGTCTATGTCTCAACCAATAATCCTTTACTACCGCAAAACTGTTCTATTGACTTTTATTACCGCTGCTTTTAAGTTCAAAATGGAACGACAGTGACCAAGGCTATGTGTGAATTCAAGTTTGCAGTATTATATAGGACGTTAGAGGCACAATGCACTAATTATATCAGTATCTTAGAAAGCCTCTAACCAGCCCCTTAACAGTTTTCCACGGCATCGAAGAGGCATTAGTGCATTTCACCGTAATGCTTCTAAAGGCGCTTGGTGTGCGATGACCAAAAGGGTGGCGCGTTGCACAGGCTCTTTAACGTGTGTTTAATTAGTAATATATTTTGCAGTGTAAGATCACCGAAGTAAATAGTGGGAACTTAGCAGACGGTCTATCTAACTGATGAGTTTCTTTTATCTCGGTTGAAAATACTGTTAAAGCTAAAAAGGATCTCACTACAGCTAAAATGTGGTACTAATGTAGATTACACACACAGATGCATAAAGAATAGCTTTCTGAAATATATCAAACGCCTGCAACTGTTGCAGAGAATACAACCATGTTA
Source organism: Laothoe populi (assembly GCA_905220505.1). Classification (NCBI taxonomy): domain Eukaryota; kingdom Metazoa; phylum Arthropoda; class Insecta; order Lepidoptera; family Sphingidae; genus Laothoe; species Laothoe populi. Next base: position 17,126,500 of record HG992148.1, read on the forward strand.
ATTCTGACACTGATCGTTAGTTAAACCATAATTTAAATTACGAGAATGTCATCCGCCCTTGCTAATTTAGAACTATCGAGCTGCAAAGTGCCTTCGCCGTAGCGTCTTGTGTCCACACAGGCAACGGACCATCGAACTTATCAACTATTTTGGGTCACCACTCCGACCAGAAACTTAATTCTGCCAGCACTGAAATCCTTTGCGTATTTATACTGTTAATGAATTTTGAATTTAAACGGTTGGTAAGATGTTTATATAGAACTGGCGTTTAATTTTCGGATTTAAAGCAGGCATGATTTCGGCTCTCATTTTTGTAAGCAGCAGCCTTTTTTATACTGGCATGGTGAATTGACCACACTGCACCTGATGGTAAGTGTAGTGCCGACTAGTTAGTATCAAGTAGCCAGAGACAATCTATCCTTCGCTACTCAACCCAATCTTGCTGGTCTGTTAGTTTGAACAAATTAGGTTAAACTACTCAAAAGTGAAAAGTCTTAGCTTTCTTCATCATTTATACAACAAATAAATAAAGATCCAACAGCTAACTTAATATGGCCTTAACCGCATGGTACCATTATCTTTTCCGGCGTGTTTCTTTTGGAGGTCACAAAATCCTTCCATAGTGCAGATAGGGAGACAGCCATGGGGTTTTTCGCCGGTAAAAATCCGGCATGCCCCGTCGGAAGACCATACTTACATAATTTTCCCCATGCCAAAAAAGGATACCATTATTTTGTGTTTTGGGTTTTAGGAACTACGTAAGAATTTTGTCCCGGTATGGCGATAGGGTCCCCTATCACATTATGGGACTATAATAGATTCGGCGAAAAGTGGGTGTACTGGTTACACCTCTGCATACACCTTCGGGAATTACAGGCGTGGAGTGTATATGATTTGTGCTGGATTTTTTTATGTCACGTGCAAAAATTATTCACGGAGCAGGGATCGAATCCGCGGCCTATTAAGTAACAATCGGCTTGATTCTCACTACGGCATAACATTTTCGATTCTAAAAGAAGTCTCATCATCCAGATAATTTTCTTACACATACTAAACTATACAATAATATTAGTCCCTATCCGAAAGGGCCACTATTAAACGTACCATTAATATCCCTTAATTGCCAAATATCGTCTCGCAAAAGGGATCCGTCTTCACTAAACCGTTAAAAGGATCGGTAACAGCTAAGTGCAAGATCGAGGGTTCGATTCCCCGTTTTGTAATTTGATTCGGTGCCAATTAGGAATTTAGTTGTCGTCCATCCGACTACCGTATCTTAAAGGTAAGAGGTAAATGGCAATTGGTCGGGCTTCGGATATTCTCTATCATGGAGAATTGTAGGAAGCTATTGTTCTAAACAATTTCTTTATGTAATGCCCGTTAGTACTAAAATTAGATAAATTAGTACTTAACTAATTAATTGTCTCTTATGTTAACGCAATTATTATATATTGAAATAAAACTAATTTTACGGATTCAATCGCAGCACGGGCAATCTGCCCCGTGACCATGAAGACTGTAAAGCCCTCGAAACGTCGGAATAAAAAAGTAAAATAAACCGCGATAGGATCCGTAAAATTCGTTTTATTTCAATGTATAACATTCGCGTAAACATAAGAAACCAAGTTCATAGATATTTTTTTTATTGCATAGTCCGACAAACGAGACAGTGGGTCACCTGATGTTAAGTGATCACCACCGCCCATGAACATCCACAATACTGAAAGTAACATGCATGCGCTGTCGGCCTAAAAGGACAGGAATAGGGATTAGGGAAGTGAAGGGGGATTCTGGGCCTCCGGATATCTCACTTACCATACGAAACGCGACAGTAAACTGTCACTTTACGTTGGTTTTCTGTGAGACGGTGGTACTACCCCGGTCGAGCCAGCCCATTCATGCCTTAGATAAATATGTCTACAGCGTGGCTCTACCACTTCTAAATATATAATATATAAATATATATAATCTAAGATATTCAATAGAATCCGCTAGGGGCGCTGTACGGGTACATACAATGTGCTCGACGTGACGTCATCGTAGAACTCGCACTAGGGCACAGCTTCCATTAAACAAAGTCAAGTCATTATACCCTGCGCGGTTTAAAATATGTTAATGTTTTGATGTGATGATTTACTCTGCAGATGTACATATATTCACTTTTAACATAATATAGAAAGTTTGCAAGGATGAGAGTCGTTTGAATTAAATATATGTTTTTACTGACAATAAATTGAGAAATCGACATTATTGCGTTCTTACTTACTATATATCTTGTATGATAAACGTTATCTTGTATCGTTAATATAAATCAACTCCATTACTGTATAAATTAACGCTCTAAGATTACAAATTACTTCTTACAACTATTCAATGTAAAATGAAATACTAAAAGTATATCAGTAAATCTTGTTCATCTCTGCATCATCCTAAGGTTGACTGGGAGAGAATGCCTTTGGCATTAAGTCCGCCTATATACATTGTATATGAGGTGTATAAATAAATCTACTTCAACATTTTCTTGCAGCGCTGAAATCCTAAACACGTCAGACGGGGCGTCGGGCGTGGCGTGGGATAAAGGCTATATCCGCGCACAGCTATATCCGCGCATATCCCGCGGGGGCGGATCAGCCGGATCAGCAACAGGTGTGGGATGAGCCGCGGCTAGATCCGCCCACTGGCACGTGCTCGATAACTCGGATATCGGATTTATACGCGTGGGAATCGAGGTTAAGATGAAAAGTTTTATTGATATTATACATTCTCTTTAGGTTACTATTTGTACTTGTTCTTTTTGTATGTCAAAGATGTGAAGTCATAGTGCTGTGGTACATTCTGGGTCTTGGTAAACTTTTATCAGCGATTAAGCTAATCAGTATTTTATTGGTATACATACATATACATATACACTCACGCCTATAATCCCCGAAGGGGTAGGCAGAGGTGTAACCAGTACACCCACTTTTCGCCAAATTTCGGTCCCATAATGTGATAGGGGGCGAACCTATCGCCATAAATATATTATATTTATATATTTTATTGGTATTTTAGTTAATGTAGAAACAAATGAGAAAACAACTGGTACTTAAAAGTTCTGTGTATCGATTAAAATTGTATGAAATGAGAATCAATTACCAAAAACAAAATATAAAGAAAATTATAATTTACCTATGACACTTTGTACTAAAATTCGAGTTTCGAAATATAAATCGCAAAAATCCATAATTTAATGAAGACTTGCGCAATTGACAATTCTGCCTCACGTGAAAATATATAAAATTATAATAAAACCATAGAATCTGTTATCTATGTATTGTCACGTAAAATGGATGGATCCATCTATCCATTCAATGCATGCAATATTATGTTAGACGAAACTAGTAAATAACACAAAAAACTACTAAATCCAGCGGAACTACGAGCAAAAGTACGTTATTAAATAATATGGGTAGCAGCGATAGCCTAGTTGGTTGCGGTACGGACTGTCAAGACGAAAGTCGTATGTCCGAAATCCAAATGGCATACACCTCTGACTTTTCTAAAGTTATGTGTGTATTAATTGTTAATTATCGCTTGCTTTAACGGTAAAGGAAAACATACCTGCATACCTGAGAATTCTCTAAGAATTTCGAAGGCATGTGAAGTCTACCAATCCGCATTGGGCCAGCGTGGTGGACTAAGGCCTAACCCCTCTCATTAGTAGAGGAGGCCCGTGCCCAGCAGTGGGACAATGTTCAATACAGGGCTAGTATTATTATTATTATTTATATATTATATTGACAAAAGCATACAACAATTAATACATACAAACAATTAAATTAACCAACCCCCGAATCAATCAATTTAAGCGCACATAAGGTTTCAATTAACATTTTAGTGGATCATTAATAAAGTTTAAATTATACTATAAATAAAAAGAGATCACGTGGAACGTAAAATAAATCTACAATGCTTTATGAAATTGTGAGCAAAAATAATCGGCAGGCGTAATTAATTGTGTCACTTTAGCGTTTAATGCTTAAAATTGACGAGAGCAGTCGTTTTGAGAGCCAAAAGTTTATTTGGATGTCATTATTGTTGAATCAATCAGACCTTAATGGGTCGCGGGCGATCCTAAGGGGATTCTGGTAACGCATCGGTTTCACAATTTATAGTTTAATTTACTATTGATGTTTATTTATTAACGGACTTCAAAAAAGGAGGAGGTTAACAATTCGTCGGATTTTTTTTTTATGTATGTTCCCCGATTACTCGAAGACGCCCGGACCGATTCGAAATCTTCTTATTTTTTTAAAGGGTATACTTCCCAAGTGGTCCCATGGGCACCAAGTCAGGATCTGATGATGGGGTCTCAGAAAGATCGAGGGCAACCCTAAAATTTTGTAGGGACGCATAATTTTGTTTTATATTGAAGTCGGTGTACTTTTTATGAATTAAATAACTTTTAATTAATATCTTACAACGCCCATGCCTTATAAGAGTACACCTAATATAAGGTTCAATATAATATTTCGTCCTATAAATCTCGTTTAGCCCCACATCATCGTTTATTTGTCTGTGGGCGTCGTTTAAGAGCCAAATTAATAGTCTAAACTTGGTCGGATCCCGCACGCGCCTTACTCGCTACTTAGTCGCCAATTAATTTATGGCGCCAACTTTACTTTCCATTCTTTACCTTACCACTTATACATCTGCGGCCGGTGTTGCTGTTGTGAAATTATTTTACCCATTATGGGTAGTATTATTAATTAATTAAATAAATAGGTAATATTTTTAAAGACCGGCGATAAAACTCTATATCTAAAATTATATTAGTTAAATAGAAAAAATACTAAGTAACTTGATTTTGATTGCATATTTAGATATATTGTGTTTGATAGGCAAGAAAGTTTGGTCTCTATGTGTGACTACGGAAATTATTTATGTTAAAACATGAGTTGGAATGCGTCTTCCCCTCCAGTCAGGAAGGATATTAAAAAAAAAAGTCGGGAGTAAAGCAACAAGCTTTTATTTCCATAGCATTAAAGTTAAAAATTGCATGCAAGAACGGCGAGTGTTGCTAGTGTTACGCGCCGCCGGCGTGTCTATCCGTCATGACAGTTTAATAAACAACTGGCGCTGCTAATAATATAAATTATAAAATGTCAACTTTTAATTCTAAAATTACCTGTAAGTAAAGGAAAAGCTGAACACTGGCAACACCCACCCACGCGAGCCGCGCCTACGCCGCGTCCCGATAACCGCACGAGAGATTTATTTCGCGAACTTGTTATAACTTCATAATTTGTCCGCATTATCAGCGCAATGTGTGCTCGCTTGAATCGGTGGATGTGTAAGCAAAACAAGCGCTGTAAACGCTATAAAGTTGAATCGATTAGTTATAATCTTTTGACGTTCAAGAAAGCGCTTGAAGAATCGAACATTTTTAAGCCTTGAAGCTCGTTTCGGATATGTACGTGATAAGAACTATATATTATTTTTTAAGTGAAAACTTCTTTAGGTACGTTGGGCACTTTTGTGATGGTGAAAAGCACTGAACTTGCGTGGCCATCACGTTCAGTGTATTTTATTTTTGACATAAGCACGCATATGACGTTATATAATTATTGACAAACAATCATAAACAAAAAAAATACTACTGCATAAATACCGAATAAAAAAACACAGTAATTCCAAAGTGTTAAGTTTTCACTATTAAATCATGACTTTTTGTTGTTCCACAGATAGAAAAAGTTAGCGTTAAGTATATATTTTCAATTTACAACGTCTTTTAAACACTCGGATTTATGCACAAAAACTATAGATGCAAAATATTACGAAATACTTAGGTCTTAACGGTAGGCAGCGGCTTTGCTGTGCCCTGGTATTGCAGAAGTCTATGGGCGGCGTCTAGTCTGCCTATCAAGGCACTAAAAATAAAAAGGTCGAATCTACAAAATAAGAAATTCGAATTTCGAACCTTGTCTGATCTACATAAATACAACACAATCTACGTACGAAACATTCCGGTAATTTACGGTAAATCCATATAGCAATTCAACGCTCGTAAGGCAATTCTAATTAGCCCCTCCTTATTTATGATTCATAAGCCGAAGTACAATAAATTCCGACGGAATCTTTCCGTCCCACATGTGCCAGTAAGCTAAGGCATTAGCGAATGTTGAATGTAGGTTCTCGCCTAATAAGAGGCGGGATGTAAGGAATAGCACTGATTACTATATTATTTATTATACTACGTGCCGTCCTTGTAAACGCTTCCTAATACTTCTGTGTTGCCGTCTTGGAACCTTTGTTAAGTAAGATTAACGTTGTTTCCGCAGTGCATTGTGTATGTCGGTGGTTTCGCGCGAGTGTGATAAAGTTCCATCAATGTAGGTGGTACGGGGTACCCCATCTATCATTCGGTGTAACGATTAAGTGAGTTGCAGCGGCGAACACTTATGAGATTTTTAATTATTGCCGGTGTTAAATTGTGATTAATAAGCGCCTTGTTTTATGGGTATGATTCTGTTGTAACGTAAAATGTAAGGAGTTTTAACAATATGTTGTAACGCGCAATTTTTGGGCAAACAATTACGTGAGCAATTGGAAAGAGGGACAGAGAAAAGTAGAGATGGAGAGAAGCGAGAAGAGATGCAGAGGAGAGGGAGTTGAGAAAGGGAGGAGAGGAGAGGAGAGGAGAGATGTGGGCTTAGGTTGCATAAATCTAGTTGTCGCCCGACTTGAATTTATCCAAACAGTATTTATACTTAAACGGTACTGGCAATTATTTGTTTATGGAGCCTCGGTGGATAGATATTTGAATTTAGAAACGTCAATGTTATTTTATGTAAAAATATTTGCAATAAATGTATTCCGTTTAATGAGCTTTTTATAATGTTTTAATCCCCGTGATTTGTTTATATATAAAATACAATATACTGTTTGTTCGTAATAGTGTTTTGTATGATTCCATTATATTGGAAATGATTAAATTCAACAAATACGTGATTTAATTGTATCATGTGTAATATATAACTGTATTATGACAAATATAATGTATATTCATACCTCTTACATGGACATACTAGCTTTTGCTCTCGGGTACGCCCGTGTTTAATATTGGGTGCGTGTATAATATTGGGATATCTGTCGCGAAACGGTATGGCGATAGGCTCGCCTCCTATCACATTATGGGACGGTAATAAGCTCGGCGAAATGTGGCTGTACTAGTTACACCTCTGTCTACCCCTTCGGGGATTCAGGCGTGATTTATATGTTTGTATGTATAAATTATAGAGATATACTTTTTTATAAAATAACCTTAATAGCGTTCAAACTTGCAAACTTCATTAATTACGGTCGAATTTCGATCAGTGGGCGATCACTTGTATATAGATAGATATAAGACTTCATAGGTTTGATTCAATACTAATTGACATGACAGATATTCTAGCGCAATTTCCGCGTTGAAATTCTAATTTCGTTAAGACAAATGATGATTATTGGTTTTAGCTACTTTTATTTTCTACAAAATGATGTCTTATTTTTTGGTTGTTTTAACACGTCTATAAGGCAAAAAACAAGATTTAACTTTAAATTTCCAAGTAAACAATAAACATTTTTCGAGTTCGAAGATCGTGTCCGTATGAACTGAGGAGCCACTCCTGATTTTTAAAGGAGTCTCATACCATTATTTAGTAGCAAATCAGGTGATTTTGTAGGCGAAATTCTGGAATTTTTAGTAAAATATATCAAAAGTTATAGCAATGTAAAAGTGGCTCCTCAAACTAAATGTTTAGACTGAGGAGCCACCTTGTATCTCGAAAAGTAGTAGACGTACATTTATGAAATTTTTGTATGATTTAGTAGTCATTGTGTATAGTATCTACTAAAAATATGGGTCCACTACAATTACTATAGGCATTGGTATAGCTCCGAAATTGCTAAATATATAAAAACACGAGTTTCTGTGAAAGTGATCGGTCAATCGGCATATTTGACTTAATGATAATTTAGTAGTAAGTGTGTTCTAATTTGTAGCATAGGAATTAAATATAAACACTGAGCGAATTTGGAAAATCAACGTATTTTATTTGGGTCCTCAATCCAGACGTTTTGCAAATTAATAATTGACTGTACGTACCTCAGATCACAACGGATTCGTAAGCTAGATACACCAATATTTAGTAGAAATTTCTACTAAATAAGTACATACATTTCAGCGCTCTACATATTCGGAAACGGAGACAGTAAATACTTTCGTAATTTTTTGTAAAATTCACCATTAAGGGTGACCATGTTATTTATGAGTAAAACCAGGATAACTAGTAGTTGAATATTAGTTTAAAAAATTAATGAAGTACTGTAGTATTGTTTGTTGGATTTGTAGTATTGAATTTATTAAGTTTTTTTTGCGTTAACAAAATGAAACCGTTTCCTATAAACGGTCAACTAGTTGAAAGACCAGTTGACGTTTTTAACTGGTTTGTAGAAACGTTCACAGATCTATACGTTAATTTCCCATTTTTTTAGTGTCTGTCGTTGATTCAACGACGTTGAATGAAACAGGTTGATAAATTCAACTAGTTTAACTGTGCGCCCGTTTGGTTCGCGTTTGTTGTTTATTCAACGAAGTTGAATGAAAGAGGTTGATAAATTCAATATAAAAAAATATACTCTGAAATAAATAAAACTAATATACTCTGATTTTTAATTAGGCAGACTAAAGTGACAGCTGCGATCGACCTTTTCTTTTTTGAATGTAAAATATGTATAATAAATAAAGGAATATAGACATTTTTAAATAATACACTCTTCTATAATCTATTAAATTGACATAAATCATCAAGACTGTGACCAGTACAATTACCACTAGATACCTTTTTGCATCTACACTGCTCAACAAAGTCTAGGGAACAAGGGAAAAATAGTGTTTATTTTAAATTCAATATTTTTTTGTCTTAGATGTTATACATCAATAGAAGCGTAATTTAATATTCATTTTAATTTTGCAATTTAATAAAGGGCTTGTTAGTGACAAAATCAAAATTTATTATATCTAACATAGTGCTGGAACCAAAAAAAACACACTCATCACCAGCCTTGCGGTGTGTGCACGTGCATTATTATGGCCGAGTTGCTGTCGATGAGGGATGACCATAGAGTGCACAATCTCGTCACGGTATTTCTCCGCATTTAAATTGCCTCGTATCCAAACGAGATCTGTTCTTCCACCTAGTCGAATTCCGGCCCAAACCATTATTGTTCCGCCTTGATAAGGATGAACTACCGGAGGATTCTGGAGTCAACTCTGGCGACTAGGAACTCACCAAACACGCACTCTCCTTGAATCGAGATGAAATCCGAATCGAGACTCATTCGAAAACAGAACATGAGCCCACTGATTGTTGGTCCATCGCAAATATGTGTTAGCCCACAATAAACGATGACCTGGTGTATCTGGTCAATATATTAATACATGTACTCAAATCTGGTCGAGTACATAACATTACGTACATTAAACACCCAATAAGATTGCGACAAGAAGCATTATACTCACTATTTATATTTGAAGTTGCATAATCAAGTTTATTTTCTAAGGGAGTACTTATAGGGTTGCAATTGGACATACTAAACTTATCCAATATTGTGTTAATGTAAACACTTTGGTCTAATGTGATTTTATCATAATATCTAGTTATTTTAATACTAATAAATAAATTTATTTCATTTAAATCATGCATTGTACTCATAAGATAACTTTTAAATGAATTTATTTTATGAATATATTAAAATAAAACATACTAAAACCAAATCATGTAGATGATAATATTTATGTGCTGCTATATGTAGATATAGCAGCACATAAATATTTTTACCAATATCAATATTATCTAAAACATATATACACCGATCCACTAATAAGTTTCGAAACCCCTTTTCTTTCTATAAGAGACTGCTCAAATATCTCGAACCAATATCTAGCTGTTTTAACCCATATAAGGCTTTATTTAATTTAGACATAATTATTTTTATGAACAACACCTTCGGGAACTCTTATATAAATTTCTTCTTTTAGTACACAAAATAAAAGCAGTTTTAAAATCCATGTGAAGCGTTTGTATTACATCACTGAGGCAAGGCGATTGACAGGCATGGCGAGGCTCTGGCTGTGAGTCTCGACATACACAAGGCGTTTGATAGGGTCTGGCATCGTGGCCTTCTCTCCAAGCTAAGCGAATACGGTCTGCCCGACAACATGCGCAAGTGGATTTCCAGGTTTCTCCATGAGCGAAGTATACGTGACCTCGTTGATGGACACGCTTCGTAGCTCATGTCAGTAAATGCTGGAGTACCACAAGGCTCTGTGCATTTGCGGTTCATGAGCGTTATTGCTGCAAGTGTCCTGGTTGCCGGATGAATACTGAGAGTAGATGCGAGGATCTTGTCATTGAGCTCAACATGACCTTGGATCTCATTTTAACATGGGGTATCAGAAATTGCGTTTGGTTGACGTTGAAATGGCGTTGACTTTAAGTCAACAAAACTCAGGTGTGCTAGTTCTCCTGCAACAAATCCCCGTTTTCAACCAATACCAGCACCGACCAACCAATACTCATTCATTCTTTTAATTATTCCGAAATTAACTACTTAATTAAAACATAAAAAATACACATTATATACTATTTTCATGTTGTCGGTCTTATTCTTTTCAAAAATAATATTCAACTACTAGTTATCCTGGTTTAACTCATAGGTCACATGGTCACCCTTAATGGTGAATTTTACAATAAATGATGAAAGTATTTCCTGTCTCCGTTTCCGAATATGTAGAGCGCTGAAATGTATGTACTTATTTAGTAGAAATTTCTACTAAATATTGGTGTATCTAGCTTACGAATCCGTTGTGATCTGAGGTACGTACAGTCAATTATTTATTTGCAAAACGTCTGGATTGAGGAGCCAAATAAAATACGTTGATTTTCCAAATTCGCTCAGTGTTTATATTTAATTCCTATGCTACAAATTAGAACACACTTACTACTAAATTATCATTAAGTCAAATATGCCGATTGACCGATCACCTTCACAGAAACTCGTGTTTTTATATATTTAGCAATTTCGGAGCTATACCAATGCCTATAGTAATTGTAGTGGACCCATATTTTTAGTAGATACTATACACAATGACTACTAAATCATACAAAAATTTCATAAATGTACGTCTACTACTTTTCGAGATACAAGGTGGCTCCTCAGTCTAAACATTTAGTTTGAGGAGCCACTTTTACATTGCTATAACTTTTGATATATTTTACTACAAATTCCAGAATTTCGCCTACAAAATCACCTGATTTGCTACTAAATAATGGTATGAGACTCCTTTAAAAATCAAGAGTGGCTCCTCAGTTCATACGGACATCGAAGATCATATTCACCAGCCTAACCGCTAATTTTTGCTCAATCTGGTAATCGAACCCAGAGCCAATTCAGATTTGAAATCTAAATATACTGACATAAGAATAATGAGACGGCATATTTTTTCAACTTCTCAAAGCTTCACCCACATATGACTGAGATAATGACATCACTTTCAGCTCTGGAAAAATGCTTAATATAACCCGGCTAATGTAAATTTATCAGTCAGTTGTTGACAAAGAGCCCACTGAATAACGACTCTCATATTTTGCCGTATCTCCACTCTTCTGATTGCCGAAGGGGATAAGGTGTAGAATAATGCCTTATACGCCACCACAGAGCTTACGTCTTGGACCGCTTCATGCGATATTCAGTTAATATTAATGAATATTTATAATGTTTGTGCATTTACTTAAACTTCGTTTGTACGAGACTGTTAATTAATAAAAACTTTATGAGAATTATCCTTAGTATATTGTAGAGCGTCCATAGTTGAATAGTATTGTTAGTACATTTAATCTAGGCAGACTATATTAATTCTGTTTATTCCTTATTATTGACTGACTTCAATAAAAAGTTCTGGATTCGCCGCGTATACAGGTATGTCCAGAATTTTCCCAAAAACGAATGTTTTTTTTTGTTTTATTGTGAAACGAGTATCGATTGACTTTTTCGATCATGGAACACATTAATACTCGTATACATAAAAACCTCTTATTTCAAGTCAATTAAAAACAGATACAAACATATATAACAACCTCCGTGGCGCAGCGGGTGGTTGGCCGGTTGTGAAACTAGAGGCCGTGCGTTCAATTCCGGCACCGAGACAAATGTTTGTGTGACAGACAGATATTTGTTTCGGGTCTGGGTGTTGTACGACCGTAGTCCCTCGTAGTCCTTGATTATTACCACACAAGAATCTTAGTGTGGGGTTAGGACTATTTGTATAACTGTTAGATGCTATTTATTTATATTTTTTTAACCGACTTCAAAAAAGGAGAAGGTTAACAATTCGTCGGAATCTTTTTTTTTATGTATGTTACCCGATTACTCGAAGACGCCTGGACCGATTCTAGAAATTCTTTTTTTGTTTAAAAGGTATACTTCCCAGTTGGTCCCATTGGCACCAAGTCAGGATCTGATGATGGGATCTCAGAAAAATCAAATTTTATAGTGACGCTTAATTTGTTTTTTATTGAAGTCGGTGTACTTTTTACTTGTGAATGTTCACACTTTCATGTCAGCGAGAACTCTGACTCTGCTACATAATTTCTATACAAAAACTATACAAGAGAAATAATCACTAGGCGATAAAGTCGCTCCTCAGTACTCGTAGTCCATGACATAAGTTCTTGAAATAGTCATAGTATATTTAATAGCAGCTCAAAAGCCTGGAAACGAAATACCAACGAAATATATGTATTTTTACCCAACTATCCCCAGACGGGGAGTAATGTTATTCGCTGTAAATATTGTTTTTTAGGTGACATCCATGAAGACCATATAATCGCATAATAGAGAAACGAGAGACTTTTTCTCACTGTGATATGTTATAGCAATTTTTTTTCTCACGTATAAACCTAAAACCAACATTAAGGATATCTATATACACACGAAAAAATTTCAATCTCGATTTTTTACTTCCAAAGTAGCCGCGACATGATTCGGAACCTGATAGCGATTTCCCGTAAACTTTACGAAATATTAAGTGCATCGTACAATTTTTAACCAGATAACTTCGTGACATCGTCGTCACAAACCACAGACAATACCATTATCATTCAATTTCCTCAGCGATGCCGAGGGGTCGATATGCAAAAACTGCGCGTAGTTTATCCCGACATAAATAACATTAGCCCGAGATAGCGTGTGAGAGTGTTTTTGTAATTACCTTATAAATAATAATTCAACGCGTCGTAGATTACGGTTACGCGGTGATTCATGCGCCGTTACAGCAGAGTGCTAAGTTTTCTGTGGAAGCGAATATGTTTAAGAATACTAAGGAAATTTTGAATTTAACTTTACCATTCATTTGTCTAATAAAATATTTTTTATAAATATATCTGTATTCATAAGCAGCGATAGCCTTGTTGGTTGCGGTACGGACTGCCAAGACGGAAGTAGTATGTTCGAAACCCAAGTGACATACACCTCTGACTCTTCTAAAGTTACGTGTGTATTAAATGTTAATTATCATTATTTCAAAGGTATGTGAAGTCTACCAACCCGCATTAGGCCAGCGTGGGGGACTAAAGCCTAACCTCTCTCATTAGTATAGGAGGCCCGTGCCCAGCAGTGGGACAGTGTTTAATACAGGGTTAGTATTACTGACATCTGTATTGAAAGTTTTAGAAGCATCTTATTTTCTCATACTATAATGATAACCCTGATATAATATATTTATTAATTTGGAAAACAAAATGGCGGCGCTCGTCGAAGTTTATTATCGTATCCAACCGATGTATCCGAAACTTATTTTGCATGTTAGCTGAGATACGGAGCGTGTGGTGCACTTTTCAAAGAAAGTTATGAATTATGGGACATCCTTACATCGATGGGAGCGAATTTAATAGATAACAGCATTTTAATTCATATTATCGAATGATGACTTGTAAATATGATTATCTTGATATTGGGTTTGGATTTTGGGGACAGTATATTATCCGCAAACGTAAATTCTTGATCTAATTTAAACATTAAAATAATAATATATTTTAATAATCAATGGTAGCAAATCAACAAAGTTACAAAAGTAAGTATAAACAATATACTTAGCTGTTTATACTTTCATATCTTCCCCAAATGCCTTCAAAGTGATCTAAGAAGACCTAATACGTTTTATTATTCGAATATATCCGCTTTCATAAAACATGAAAACAGCTATTACTCCATTAATTTATATTTCGAATTGTGTAGAAGCACCACATTTCCCAACAAAATAAAGCCCTTTTGACACTAAATACCTCTTAAGGGAACTATATCCACTTCTTAAAGAAAATCATATTCATAGAAGCGATAAATTCTCGAGCAACACTCGCGCACCTCTTTAACCGGCTCCGTATTATTTTAATATACGTAAATCGAATAATATATATGTCCCGCTCGCTCACACTATATTACAATGATATTCTGTCCCTCTCTGTTTTCGGAAGGATATCTTAATAAGATTCATGAAAGGACGCCATATTTTATATCCGACTCTGTCCTCTATCTTCTTATATTATCCGGGCAAGAAGAGCGCCTTTGAAATATGTGCATGCTTGGGAATTTCCGATCTTTCAATTACACCTTTGTTGGAAAGTTCGAGTGTTCCCAAACTTGGCCGATAAAGTAATTTTGTTGTATTGCATTCATATGTGTTTTTTCTATATTAATGTTACAAAGGGGTAGTTTGATAGTTTATATAAAGAACTAACTATAGAACAAATCTAATTATTATCAATAGAAAGACTATTGGGTGTTATATGCTATTGTTTACTGTGATTAAGGCTTGTATAACAAGAAGATAATGCTTAGGATTATAAAAATCGCTTAAGAATTACAAACTCAAATACGATTGACTTAAAAAAACGTGTTACCGTTTATTCTTTTCACATTAAAGCATGTAGTTATCGATATATAAAAAAAACTAATGATGTTATATTTTTTATCTTCAAAAGAAACAATACAAAATGATTTGAAAATGGTGTAATTTTAATTAGATAATTTTTTTTATTTTAATTAGCTCTACAAATAATTAGACATTTAAAGAGATAATGGAACGCCCTACCGACGAACCTAATAAATATTTTATTTGAATCCTAGATGCTATGTCTGAGAAATTGAAAATGGACTGTATTATTTACTCATTAAGTATTTATTAAGCTTACTTATTAATTTTCCTTGTGCTAAATGCCAAGTGATTAATTTACAGTAAAAATATTGTGCCTTCATTTTTTGCTGCTAAATAGAAAAGTGGCGTAGCTTACAAGTTTCGCATAAGGGACTGAGTTCCATGCCAATATTAAATAAAGTTACGGCTATAAATATTCCTTCAGCTAACTCTGTAACAAGTTAGAAAGTTAACGTCTTTATTTGGTTTATACGGTGGATAGATATTAAACCCGAAAATTGATGGAAAATACTTTCGAAATGAACCGATGTGTTTTTAATATGTATATTTGGAGCATAACTTTTTTCGCATACAATGATTTAAGATATTTAAAAACCTTTCGGCTCATGACCCTATCCGCATTACATACAAAGTTTTCACATTATTTCTTCCAGTAAGGGTTGAATTTTGAAAAACGTTGGAACATGTGTCGTAGTGTGTCGAAGACCAATTTCAAATAAATTTGATCAGACAAATATTATTTAGCATATTAGCAGACATTCCCATCTCTTTTCAAATCTTGAAGGGTGTCATATCAAAAATTGTTCCTTATTTCTATCTTGTCGTTATATGTAGACACTGTTACCTACAATTTATCTTATTAGATCGAATAGTTTGAACATACAAATTACATACATTTATAATATGTATAGATTGAACAAATTATATTAATATTGTAAAAATTTTAAGCTATCGTAAGTTTTAATAGGGTTAAGTATAATCTATAGATATAAGTCAGTTCATGGCAATAACAGGTCAAAGACTCAATTACGCGAAACCAGGAAATATTTCTTAATCGCTCTTCAAAGGAGCCGTAATTAATGCCACATTATGCCGTGCATTTTGGTTGTTAAAAATCATAAACTAGCTTTTACTCGCGGTTCCGCGTGAATATCGATTTATTACCGAAACTGTCTTTTATTATTGAAATAAAACTACATTTTTAGATTGTATCGCCGTTTATTTTTACTTTTTAGTACTGACTTTTCGAAAGCTTTACAGTTTTTCTGGTCACGGGGCGCGGACTGTCTCTTTTATTACATTAAAAAACTTCTAGTTTTCTTTCATCAAATACATTAGGTATAATTATTTCAAATAAAACTCTATATATAAAAATTATTGATCCAAAAATGGCGATCACGACGATGGAGCTATGACCAACAGCTAATAATAAAAAAAGCAAGTAAAGTTAAACTGATGAGACATTCACATTTAATTTCGATTACTACCAACCCGCATTAGGTCATTGTGGTCCTAAAGCCTTATTACAAGAGTAGGCCCGTGCCCAGCAGTGGGACCAATACACAGGGCTGGTATATCTATATATTATTGCTCAAAGGTGTTTTTTGTCGAAACGGCATAACTTCCATAATTCTTCATTAAATTGAATGATTCAAAGACGATTTAAAAGATTATGTTTGCTGCTATTCACGGAAAATAGACAAATATTTTAAACATTATAAATTTGCCAAAAAAAGATAAAACATTAACAGTGCCACCTATTGACAGTATAATGAACTAAATTGTTGTATTATCAATTACTATCGGTGTGAAATATTCGCACGGGTCGTCCAGTTATTTTATTATTACTATTAAAAGTATGCGTGATATTTTTCCAGCGCACTGCGCGGTTATATCGCGGGGGCGCAATATAATACCTCTCGGTCGTAAATCTTAACTTTAAGTGAAGCGGGGGAGGAGGATTAAAGATCAGTAATCTTAGGTAAGATGAGTTATGGCCGCCGCCGCGATCCTCTTTATTGTGACTTTAAGAAACTAAGAGGAGATTTTGTAAAACGTTCGAAATTAATTTAGATAATGATTAATGGTATCTGGCGGAGCGGTGCGGTATTTGCATAAATGTAAATTGCCGGGGCTTTAGTTTTGCGTTTGTTTTGTTATTGTTTTATCGATGCGCTAGTTTTCGGTCTCGAAGGTATAGCAAGTTAAGCAGTTAGGTGTGTTAAATCATTATTAATTAATAAATATGTCAATACCGATATATTTTTTATTCTTTTTATGGTTTCACACTAGGTGCTATGTATTGATGTAATTTCATGATAATATGGTGTTAGTAAATTTTTTTATTATAGTTTTTTAAGACAGTCGATTTTTTTCAATTGTTATTTATTAAGTTTAGAGTATTTAGAAAAAAAGGAAGAGAAATTGATTGTCGGTGACTGTTGTCCCGAGTTCAATACTAAATATAAATAAATTAACGAATAATGAACGACGAGGGACTACAATCCCACATCGCCCAGGCCCAAAATATATGTCGATCATACAAACATTTGTCTCGGTGTGGGAATCAAACCCACGGGCTCTCGTTTCACAGCCGGCTACTCGCCCGCTGCGCCATGGAAGCTGTCATATAATTTTTTTTTTATCCTGGCACGGCAAAGTGACCGCACTGTACCTGATAGTAAGCGCAGTGCGCTCCAAATAGAGTACTGAGTAGCGAGAGACGATCTATCCCCGCTACTCAACACACTCATGCCGGCCTGCTTCTTCACACTACGCGATGAGCAAGAAGGTGAAGAAGGGGTCGAGGGTCTAGTGTCAGAGCGTGGTGGACTAAGGCCCAATCCCTCAGTACAGTTAGCGATGGAACTTAATACTGTAATATGTAACAAAACAATTTCACCGATTGTATAGATTATTTAAGATTTATGGTACACCTTTGACTATACGATAGTAAATGTATCCGTTTATCACCACCAATCAAGCGCCTAAACAGCGCCGGGGCTTATTCATAATTCTCGACAGCGCATAATTCGCGGGGAAGGTGAAACAACAAACATTACCCACATAAATCTGCAACGTATCTCGGTTCGCGAGCTGTATTGGACACATACTGTTTAGTAAAATGGACAGTAAAACTAACAAGGCTAGGTGATGATGGTGATTCAATTCGCAATAGAATGACATAAAATTACGCTTATCGATAAATGGGTGAAAATAGTCGAGCTTTTTTCTGTCCTGTGATGTGATTGTGAATTGTTATACCAGACCAAAATTCCAATCACAAGCAACTTATTTGTGATTTTTAGATTGAAACTCTTACACAGTTTGTAATTAATTAGCCTTGGATATGCAGCCCAGATCTCAGTTTCGCAGCCTATGTTCGCTGCAACTAAACCAATGAGGCCAAACTCGTAATATGTTGAATAAAAAAAGCAGATGTCTACGACACAAGGTCCCATTAAAATTTCTACTTTTTAGCATTGCGTTTAATTAACGACGGAATTTCTTTGAAATACTCTGCTTAATAAAGTGATTTCCCTTTTACTTTGTTCTAGTATCGGAATAATTATATTATAACGAAGATTTAAATGATATACAGTTTATCTACGTAAATATAATGATGATGATGATATCTTTATTAACTGGATACATTTATTTTACAATCAAAAACCGCTAAGACGTTGTATTAATGATCTTAAAATCTTTCAATCTGCAATAGTTACTTTATAAATAAAATAAATACAAACGAAAATGTGATTTTAATTTCCAGATGATTCGTAATCTATGAAAAGAGTTTTTATTTCTTTATATGGCCCTTGTAACATATATCAATATTGATCTATTCGGATCGTAACTTGTAACTTTTTTCAATTTTACCTCGCCTCGTACTTTACAAACTATAATAATAATAAATCGTTTATTAGCAATGTTAAACTAATGAGTACATTCGTCGAGTCTTGAACTAAGCAAATGCTTGTATATTGTAACTCTACTAGCTCTCCAAACGCCGGGTCAGTGTGTCACCGCCGTTATCTGGCACCGTCGCGCCATAAGACAATAGTAACGCAATAATAAAAATGTTGAATTGCCTCCGTAATGATATTGTTACAGCCAGTAATGCATTGTGCTGGCGATAACGGATAAACTGTACCCAAAAGACGTATATAATTCGTATAAAATGAATTGTGGTGCAGATTTATCTGGGAGATGTTGGATTTGGAGGAGTAAAGGTTTTGAGGTGTTTTTTATGTTTGTGATTGGAGAATAGATAACGGTATTGCCACTGTTGGTGAGAATCGTATTTGGTTTTCATCCTACTGGTAATTTGTCAACATTTTATGCCGTTTATCGTCAAGTAAATCGTTGATATCTTGAAAATGTCTTGTGCCTTAAACAATTTTTTCACATCTACTCTTTTCCACACATGGTTGCTCCCTATTTATATCATCAAAAAGTAAATAAACAAAAACGAGACAACTTTGTTTTCAATTTGCCACAATATCCGACACAACAACAAAAAAACTTCTAACCATGTTCTCACATTTACGAGCCGCCATCAAGATTTTCTTTCAAATTTCGCGTGAAGTAAACGTATATTTCTCCGTTTATTATCCGCGGCCCGACCTTCTTACTTATCTTTTTATATTGTTAAAAATATGATGACTTAGGAACTGAAAGTCCCATTAAGTAGGCGTCTCTATTCATGTGGTAACATGGCAGCGGAAAGGGGCATGAGGGGCGTGCGCGGGGAGGGGTAAACAAATAAAGAAGTGAGTTGTTTAAAAATGGAACAAGCGGGTATTCAGCGCGAGATAAGGCTGCGTTTCCGCTCCCCCGGCGGGTAGCGGGTAGAGAGCGGGTAGCGGGTGAGCGGGTGTCACGATGGAATTATTTCAGCGATTCGACGGCGAAACCCGATGTCGTGCCGCTGTCGCATTCAACACTCTATCTTTTAAAAATGTTTAGTGATGTGTCTGGTGTCAACTAATTTAATATCGATGTTTTACAGAGACTTTATATTTCAGGTTACATAAATAACATTTAATGTTATAATGTAATATTAAAAGTACTTTGAATATAATTTTTGATTGTTAGGTTAATTAATATTTTATAATACACTAGCTTTGGCTGCGGCTTCGCCCACGTGCTAGGAAAGTGTTATATTATTTACAATTAATGTTTCAGATTAATTAAGTTCAGTAGTTTGGCCTGGTGGTGGTGTCAAGACCTGTAGGAAAAAAATTTTGTACATTATTTAAATTCAGTCAATTTTGGGGTTTCGTACCCGAGAAGTGCCAAATTAATCCTAAAATAAAATCAACACTGCCTCTTCGTTAAAGAGCCTCTGTCTTACTAGCAGCAAAAAAATTGCTAATATTCTAACGATAAAACAATTTTTAAATAACTATTTTCATTTCAGGATAGTTCTTTGTATGACAATTTCTTATAATGTTATGTCATATTAAAATCCTTGAAAAATATTTAACACTGTTTTCTATTTTCAGTACAACTATAAATACACACATTAAAGATAGTGTTAATAATATTACAAGTATCGATTACCACATTCATATCGATATAATTGGCGCGTTCCAACATTGTTGACAGATCTGGAAAGAGCCACAGTGTCTGATGCCCGCCGCTGTTTCTTAATTTCCTCTCGCCGAGATAAGATTGGCTTTTAGCTTTTTATTGAATTTTCTATGTTAGACGCAGCAGCACTTTACAACGTGCACAGATACCTGTCTACTTCAACTAAAAAGGTTGTCAAACTTAAATGGGTTATTTATTTTTTCTTAATTATGTTTTTATAATGGCCAGTGTATAAATTTAAGTTTACATTCTTTTTTATTTAGGTTATGTTGTGGATAGAAAATTATTTCAAACTAATGTCAGGATAGCAGCGATAGCCTAGTTGGTTGCGGTACGGACTGTCAAGACGAAAGTCGTAGGTTCGAAACCCAAGTGGCATACACCACTGACTTTTCTAAAGTTATGTGTGTATTAAAATGTTAATTATCGCTTGCTTTAACGGTGAAGGAAAACATCGTGAGGAAACCTGCATATCTGAGAGTTTTTTCGAAGGTATGAGAAGTCTGCCAACCCGCATTAGGCCAGCGTGGTGGACTAAGGCCTAATCCCTCTCATTAGTAGAGGAGGCCCGTGCCCAGCAGTGGGACAATGTTTAATACAGGGCTAGTATTATTATATTATTATTATTATAATGTCAGGATATTCTGCAAATTAAATTAAAAATCATTACTGATTTTAATATCTACTATTTTATTACTGTTACAAAATATAATTATATAAATAAAAATTTATGTAATGTTTATTTCGGTATTCTAATTCCATTGTTTTTCAAATATAAATTTATTATATAAAAACCTAAAGTTAGACACTATAAAAAGTATTTAAATAGTTATACATTTAATGAAAACGATTCAGTCATTTAGTTTTACGTTCGAGTATAAAGATTGTGCATCGGAATACATTTGTGCACGCCTTATCTGTTGGCACATAAACCGCGCATTAGTAACCGATGCACATTTCCGCCTAATGCCTCACCATACTTTATGCCTTCAGTTTCCGACAGTGTTACATTCGTTTATGGTGATGAAATTTTTAAGTAGAACTAGTAATTTTTGTATATATCCACATAAAAATAATACAATTGGAGGCAAACAAATTCTATTAATTTAGAATTTGAAAAACATAAATAAAATTGGTAGACTTAGTCTGACCAACCCGCATTAGGCCAGCGTGGTGGACTAAGGCCTAACCCCTCTCATTAGTAGAGGAGGCCCGTGCCCAGCAGTGGGACAATGTTACAGGGCTGGTATTATATATATTATTAAATAAAATTGAATATACTTATTTATTGTATAGAAAACGTGTCCTAGGGTTGGTGGGTGGGTGGCTAAATACTACCAAGATCGGATGGTAGCACACAGTCGTGTTCGCCACGAAAAATTTGCAAACTAGAGCTGAGAACATAAGTTATTTGAATAAAAATAATTTATCCCAAGAGTTTCACGTTTCAGTAAACATTACAACCCCCTCTGTTACATTCGCACAAAATAATTATACAAAAGAATGTAAAAATTATCTATGCGTTTGTTCTGCGGTGACCAGTGAAGTATTTATTCTTACGGTGCAGTAATACATACATATACACGACTATAATCACCGAAGGGATAGGCAGAGGTGTAACCAGTACACCCATTTTTCTCCGAATTTCGGTCCTATAATGTGATAGGGGGCGACCCTATCGCCATACCGGACACAGGTTCCAGACTCCGGGCTAATACTGAGAATTTCTAGATAGAAAACCCAATATCACTTTACCCGAACCGGGGATCGAACCCGAGACCTCAGCACAGCGGTTGTAACACATGCGCAATTACAACTGCGCCACCAAGGCAGTCTGCAGGTGCAGTAATCTAGGGGGAAAAGAGTCAATAATGATGCAATTTTATCGAGTCATAAAAATACTTTGCGTGATTTTTGTGCGTAATTTCTTCTAAGCTATGATGAAATAAATTAACTTATAATAATTATAAAAATAATGTTTATGTAGTTTTAATAGTTAAATTGAGAATATTTGAAATATATTAATAATTATAAAGGATGTGTATAATATTGTTACTTTTGCAGTGATTAATGTTCATCGTAAATAAATTATCTTTTAAAATTGTGTCAATGTAAAACGTAGCAAAGCATTGTGTATAAGTCGTTAGAGGGTGCATTTACCCTCGTCGCGGTCGGAGTGGACGCGCTGTCAAACTTTGTGCAGAGGTAGTATTTTTTAAGAGCTATTTTCCTGAACTCGACTCCATCAAGAGGGCAGATTTTATAGTAAGGTATCACCGTACTAAACGGAAACGAATCAAAGCTAACATCATATTTTTAAGATTTCAATAAAATAATTCTACATTTTTAAATTTGGAACAATTTCGTAACTCTGAGATATAACAATAATAAAATAGTTTAATGCTTTAATTGACATTGCTTTTAAGTATAAGAATAATATCTTCAATATCCATGGTTGCCAGTATTGTTTGATTTTCAAGGTTTCATAAAAAAAAGATCAACAATTAATTACGCCCAACAACAACTAATTACGCTCCATTTAAATATTTAACACAATAAAGAAACACTCATGACCTACGTACATTGATTTGTTCCTCTGTCCACACGTTTGCTATATTGTAATACTTACAACGTATTAATTTTACTTCATTATCGATAATTTCCCGCGTAAAAACTAAATCGCATAGCTCAAGAGAGAATCGCTCCACACAGTAAAGAAACAACTTTAAGTACAAATTCGTCCTTTACTACTGGTGTTACCGTTGCCTATTTCTTAAACGGTTGATTAGGTCGCTCCCCGTTTCACGCTTAGCTGTCCCTTTGGATGTAATTAAACAATTTTGATGAGCACCTATTAAAAATTAAATGCCATTGTTTGTGTTATTCCTGTACATTGTTTTGATTTTATTGTATTGTTTTTGTTTGTGATGAATGGTGTAGATAACAGGAATAAGGTGGTTTATTGTGTTTTTTTTTATTATATGATAAGCAACTGAATGTAAATAAACTAATAAGAAACCGTTTTGCGAAATCAGAACACAATTGATTTGAAAATGACGCCACAATTATTATTGTAAATGTAGGCACGTAGTGAGAACGTACGACTATCTCCCTCGCACGACTGTAGTGTAATGACAATTCGCGGTGACGTCATAAACCACGTCGTGCATCCTTTTTCTAGCTCAACTAGCTTCTAACTTATTTTGGACCGGATTTACGAAATTCTTTCTATAATAGGTAACTTATTGATTTAATTTTTTTTTTGTCAGGTACTTACATAGTCCGTTATGCAGTATGGAGACCTCTTTCAGACCGGCATTACATTGAAAAGGTTGCGCTTCGACGATGAACATCGTGTTGAGAAAACTCTACACTTAGGTGTAGGTATAGGTGCAGTTTGTATTCACTTTTAACTAAAATTTATTTTAAGTAGAGCTAACTTTCAAATGTGAAAAAATGATTATTAAACAATTTAAATAAAAATTAAAGAACTCACATTAGGCCATATGCAGTTAACGTTTATTGGCTTTAGTAGAGACTAATGTTTCACCAGACTTAGCACCATACATGTAGTTTAGAAGTATAAATTAAGTTAAAACATACTAAAACTTGTATCCTCAAAGCGGACGTAAGGGCAACCAGTCACGGTTCGCCAAGCCTATCCCAAGATCCAGGCGCAAGTCCCACCCTTAAACACATCGTGATGCTTGAGTGCTTGCAATGCGCGATTTTTCGAATATAAAACTAAAATACAAATAATGGATTTGCTGGTGGTAGGATATTCATATCCGGCCGGATAGCGACCATCGTACACAGGGTGTAAAACCCACCATAGTGGCACACGCAAGTGTGTCGCGTTCCGGGATCAGCCAGTGTACATCCGGTTTTGTCGAGGGTCTGAGTACTCTGACACTAGACCCTCGACCGCTTCTTTACCTTCTTGCCCATGGCCTAGCGTGAAGAAGCAGGCCGGCATGATTGTGTTGAGTGGCGAGGGATAGATTGTCTCTCGCTATTCGATACTCTAATTGGACGGCACTGCGCTTACCATCAGGTGCAGTGTGGTCACTTTGCCGTGCCAGGATATTAAACAAAAGATGCCCTGGGTTTTGAACCATCGATTTCTCAGCTTGAGACCAAGACAATCCTAGACAATAAGATTGTATTGTAAAGTGATGTGTAGAAGTAAACAGTTAAGCCAATGCAGACGGTGGGTGAGCGTGGGATCTTTTCACCTGAGGCCGCGGTAAACAACCAGGGAAATTAGGTAGATCTATACAGAGTTCATACAACCTCCGTGGCGCAGCGGGCGAGTAGCCGGTAGTGAAACGAGAGGCCGTGGTTTCGATTCCCGCACCGGGACAAATGTTTGTGTGACAGACATCTGTCAAATATCAAATATCTATTTGTTTCGGGTCTGGGTATTGTGAGACCTTAGTCTCTCGTAGTTCTTGATACCTACATTACAGGTTTTACCTAGTATGAGATCAGAACTATGTGTGTGACTGTTGGGTATATTAAAAAAAACATCATTTTCTTCACATAAGTACTTGCTAAGTAACGTAAGCATCTATCAACAATGTTTTAAACTTCTTTCTCTGACGTTGAATCTTCTTAACATTACTTAACAAAATACTGAATAATAAATAAGTTTCGTTATAACGACTGTTTAAAAATATAACGAATAAATCAGATTATAGTTTGAATAAGTTTTTTTTTAATTAAGGAAAATTGGAAGAGTAGCGGGTTAAATGGGAAAGAACGAGAAAAGTGTTTTTTCTATAATATTTTAATCTCCTTCGGTACCACGGCATATAGTTTGCTGAGCTAATTTCTATTCCATGATCTGATAGATGGCGAGCCTATTCCCACATTGAGCACAAACTCCGATGCCAAACGATTTATTTGTGGATTTTCGAATCGAAAACTTAAACATATACAATATACATTGTTATTGCTCGGCATGGGATTAAGACTTTGGAGGACCTCACTGATTTCTCAGCTTACGCCAAGCCCGCAAAAATTGTAACACTAATAGTTTAATGTTCTATTTTCAACGCTCTGCTATGTTTGTCATATGTCTATTAATTTTGTAAGTAAAAGAGTTTTACAACTCTGTACAGTTCCGTACATTGTGAGATGCATAAGTGCGATTTAGCGAGATGTCAGGGTGGGCGACGTTACTCATGCGTTAATTTTGCACGACGCGACAAATTAATTCGACTACAGATTTAAACGAGAATAAAATGTACCCGTGTTGCGGCCCGCCCTTTGTTCATTATCATGATATATTTCTAAACAGAAAATTCAAGTTTGTGTTATATTTTTTAGTCCCCCCTTTTAGTCCGTATCGGTTTTTATTGTTCCAATTTTAAAGCAGCTTATACTAAAGACAATCTATCGATCCTATTACGTGTAGAGGCCAATTGTAAAATTATATTAGAGAGAAGAAAAAATAAGGACATTATACAAAATTATAAATATTAGTCATATAATAAATAAGAACATGCACAGTCACACACATAGTTCTGACCCCACACTAGATAAAATCTGTATCGTGGGTATCAAGAACTGCAAGGGACTACGGCTCCACAACACTGTCTGTTACACAAACATTTATCTCGGGGCGGGAATCGAACCCACGGCCTCTCGTTTCACAGCTGGTTACTCGCCCACTACGCTACGGAGGATGTCAATATGTCATACTCTTATACTACTAACACTTCTTGGACAAATGGTTGGAGTACTGGAACTAAAATTTATTTACACGAAGCTAACAACAGTTTATATTTAGTTTTATTCATTGGTAGGAGATAGGGAGAGTGCGATTATGGGAATATTATTATCAATAACTTAGATAATACCATCATGACTCCTTATTCATTTATTGATTATAGTAATTTTAATGTGTGCATCAATCATGACATTATTTCAACTAAGACACGTTCGTAGCGCGTAGCGGTTACGAATTACGTAGGCCTGCTATTAGACGCTTACGTTTAGATTGCTTGCAATTCTATTCATACGTTAGAAACATATCAGAAACATACATAAAAAATAAGAATTAAGTTGTTTAATAAAATTAATTATCAATGTTACAAAACGTTGACAAGTTCATATAAGTAATAGCAACACATTTACTTTTGTAACATGTTTACTGACTACAAATAGAAATAATATTGCCCCACTTATGCATGGGTAAATATAAAGAACCAAAACTGACCATATTTAAAATGTTTTTATACTTTGTAACAATAGATTTGACGTCACATAAATTATTTTTAAGTCACTCAATCAAGAGATCGAGACATCCACGTGAATCAAACCACGAAAGCGCACAATAAATTCATTAATTTTCCTTCGTGAGCTCGACAAAGCAACTGTCAACGTGATTACACCTCAATCCGAATGAACGGCCGAACAGCCGAATCGAGATGAATATCCACCCCAATGAATAAAAAATAAGCTACGGCTCATCACAAAAAGCGAGGGAGTAAAAAAATAATATTATCCTGTGGAAATGAATTAAGCAACTCCGAGATACTGGATGCGAAGTGAACCGGATGGTTGGACAGTGTGGAATCACGCTGGAATAACACGGCAGTGCAGGGCGATAAAAATGGAATATTCTAGAATCGGTAGGCAGCGGCTTTGCTGTGCCCTGGCATTGCAGAAGTCTATGGGCGGCGGTGCCTGCCTACTTACCATCAGATGGCCCTGAAATATACCTGTTTTTTATATTTTATATACGATCAGACTCACAAACCTGCATGAAGTCTCCATAAAACATCATTCTGTCATGTCTTATAAACTTGTAAAAATGTAAATTATTATTAATAATTATTATTATTATTTTATAATTTTGTATTATTTAGAATTTTTTGCTTCATGTAATTAAATTAAATAATTTGTGCATATTATTACAGTTATATCACAGTGATTAGTTATAGTATTAATGTTAAATGTATGTGTACTTTTTATTTTCTTTTGTGTAATCTGATTTGTTTTTTCCAATTCTAGCTCTGAAACTTTTAATTGCTGTATACACCTGTAAAGGCATTTCACATTGTAAAATTTCCTAACTACCTATATAAATATTATTGTATTGTGTTGTGACATGTCGTTGGTGTAACAAATAAAATAAATAAATACTATTTATTCCTTCATCCTATAAGTTTTTAAGTATTATCGACATAATAAGCGTAAAATATATTTAATATCAATTACCTTAATTGATAATATACTGATAAAATAGTAAAATAAACCTTTGCCACATTTACCCTTTTGTTAATTATATTTAAAATTATCTTAAATGATGATACAATTGAACGCAATATTGATCTACGTCGCAAAATAAAAGAAGTTCCTTTCATACTTTTGTGCCAGAGTCTCCGATCGTCGGCGGGGTAAGTAGGGAATAAAATTAACCGAGGATGATCGCTAATGAAAATAAATTGGCGGCGGGAGATTTGAGATTACACCGACCGCGACGAGCGTCGGCTGAGCGAAAAAACCACGGGCCGTGTACGCACTACGGCCACTCGTACGAAGGAAAAATAGAGAGTAATATTCTTATTGATATATTTAGAGTACAAATTTATAAAAATACATGATTTAACACCATTAAAACTAGTATAGACTGCCTAGATGGCGCAGTTGTAATTTCGCGTGCGTTACAGGTATCGGGTATCGCGATCGATCCCGGGTAAAGTGATATTGGGTTTTTCTATCTATAAATTCTCAGTTTTAGCCCGGAGTCTGTTTAACCTAGTGTGGAGTCAGAACTGTGTGTGTGACTGTTCGGTGAATTAATAATTTAATTAACCTATCTTTAAGCTGGAACCAACCATACACACTCAAAAATACTTTGAAATCGGTTTAGCGTGTACAGACACAGTGACACAAAGTGATAAGAGACCTAGTTATTATTATTTTGACAGCCTCCGTGGCGCATTGGGCGAGTAGCTGGCTGTGAAACGAGAGGCCGTGGGTTCGATTCCCACACCGGGACAAATGTTTGTGTGACAGACAGATATTTGTGTCCGGGGCCTGGGTGTTGTGAGACCGAAAGTTTCTCGTAGTCCCTGATACCTACAACACAAGACTCGTATCTTAGTGTGAAATATATATTTGTTCGCTATACACAGATTTCAATGTATCTTATTATCTCTATACTTTGAATTGCATCTTTGCCCAGTGATTTTTTTAAATAAAGAAAAGAACAATAAATAGAAAAGAAGAGATAACTAGAAGTTTTATAAAATATAAAACGTATGTTCAACGCAGTTGTGCTTAAATAATAAAAATGATATAATACTATCTGCCGCTTCGTGATATATGAACAAACAAACAGACGAGACTCTATTGTTTTATTGTATTATGTTTATGCATAAATCAATAAAACTATAATTTACTACTATATTATTATTTATGTTTCATTAACGCAAAACTTCGTAAGGAAACCCACCTACCTGGGATTTCACCATTACAATTTCGTAGATATTTTATGTCTTTACATACTAGGCCAGCATAGTGGACCAAGGCCTAACCTTAATAGCAGAGAAGGGCCGCATCCAGCAGTGGGACAGTGAATAATAGAGAGTATTATTAATACATAAGGGTAGGGTCATTGTAATAAAACGAAATTTACGGATTCTATCGCGGTTTATTTTACTTTTTTAACCCGACGTTTCGAAGGCTTTACAGCCTTCATGGTCACGGGGGAGACTGAGTTGTATGTCGTCACGAAAGTATAGTGCAATGTTTCTACCCTCCATATAGTTGATATTTAATTTTTATTTTGTTGTAGTCCGATCTACGCAGAAAGAGCTCAATATGTCTTGAGGTCTGGCAGTTAGTCTTTTGGGTTCCGATTTAATTAAATATCAACTATATGGAGGGTAGAAACATTGCACTATACTTTTGTGACGACATACAACTCAGTCTCCCCCGTGACCATGAAGGCTGTAAAGCCTTCGAAACGTCGGGTTAAAAAGTAAAATAAACCGCGATAGAATCCGTAAATTTCGTTTTATTACAATGTATAATATTCGCGTAAACATAAGAAACCATTAGGTAGGGTCATTTAAAAAATAAAGTTAGCAAAGCACAAAACCAAAACATTATTAGTATAAATAAACAATTGTTAATTTTCAACTTATCTATTTCATTATTTAATATAATTTTCGCTCCAGTTCCCTAGTTTTCATATAGGAACGTGCAGTTATTATAGAGAAAGGTCGTTGGGAAAATGAAAGCTACATATCCGAGGGTGGTTCATCTTCTTAAGTCAATGTAAGGATCAACGTGAGTTATGACTCATAACAACCCAGTAGTTATTAAAGAAAGTAGATTTACGTTTTCGTCGCGCCAACTTTCTACGTATTCGTTTTTAAGGTATGGTAGAATTTTCTTCGTGTAGAAATTGTGTGTGGCATAATTACGTAGAAATATTGTTTGTTCTTATATTTAGGAATATTATCGTACAAAAAGCGATATTAAATATTATTAAATGGTTTGAAAAAAAAATTGAAAAGAGCAACGCTAGAGTTTCTTGCCCATTCTTCTCTAGCGAAACTGCATTTCGAACTGGCTGTAGAGAAAAAAAAACACTGAATCTAAATAATGTATAGAATTTCATGGATTCAATAAATATTTTATTTTGGATTAAATTCATTATAAATTGCTCACCGAAAATATTATTTTATAAATACACCCAACAGTCACACACGTAGTCCTGGCCCTATACTAGATAGGTAAGATAACTTGTATCAAGAACTACGAGGGATCAAGGTCTCACAACACCCAGACCTCAAACAACACATAAGCACTTACCCCGGTGCGGGGATCGAACCGCGGTCTCTTGTTTCAGAGACGGCTATTCGCCTGCTACGCCATGCAGGCAGTCGTATATTAAATGTAAATAATTTCCATATTATTTATATACACAGTCAGGTCATAAGTATTGTCACACAGTAAAAACTTTTATTTTAGAATGCTGGCCACAAGAAAGTTTATTGAATTCGAATTTCAAATTGTTCATGAAAATAAAAATGTATACTTTTTAGAATTTTACTCATTTTTAAATATCGAGTGGACGCTTAAAGAAGACCGTGTTGCAGTAATTGCGTTGCATCGTTGCGGTTACGCGCCAATTAAAATTTTTTACATAATGAAAAATTTGAATATAACCAAAAGATTCGTTTATCGTACCATCAAACGATACAATGAAGACTCTAGTGTAGATGACAGGTCAAGAAGTGGTCGCCCTCGGTCTGTTAGGATTCCAGCAGTGATAAAAGCTGTGAAGGCGCGAATTCAAAGAAATCCCAAACGTAAGCAGAAACTGTTGGCCCTTCAGATGGGGTTAAGCAGAACCACGGTGAAAAGGGTGTTAAATGAAGACTTAGGGCTTCGGGCATATCGAAGAAAAACAGGACATCGTTTGAATGCTCGTCTAATGGACCTGAGACTGAAGAGATGCCGCGCTTTGTTGAAGCGGTACGCGGAAAAAAAATATCGGGAAATTCTTTATTCAGATGAAAAAAATTTTACCGTAGAAGAGAGCTACAACAAACAAAATGATAAGGTGTACTCACACAGTAGTGAAGAAGCGAGCAACCGTATTCCGCGTGTCCAACGAGGTCATTTTCCATCCTCGCTCATGGTATGGTTGGGAGTTTCTTATTGGGGCTTAACAGAGGTACATTTTTGTGAGAAAGGTGTAAAAACGAATGCAGTTGTGTATCAAAATACAGTCCTGACGAACCTTGTGGAACCTGTTTCTCATACCATGTTCAATAACAGGCACTGGGTATTCCAACAAGATTCGGCGCCAGCTCATAGAGCGAAGAGCACACAAGACTGGCTGGCGGCGCGTGAAATCGACTTCATCCGGCACGAAGGCTGGCCCTCCTCCAGTCCAGATTTGAATCCGTTATATTACAAGATATGGCAACACTTGGAGGAAAAGGCGTGCTCAAAGCCTCATCCCAATTTGGAGTCACTCAAGACATCCTTAATTAAGGCAGCCGCCGATATTGACATGGCCCTCGTTCGTGCTGCGATAGACAACTGGCCGCGCAGATTGAAGGCCTGTATTCAAAATCACGGAGGTCATTTTGAATAAACTTTAGTGTCATAAAAATCTATGTTTTGTTAAGTTCATTTTGGTATATAAATGGTTACATAATGAATAAACTTGTTTCAATTATTTTATATTAAACATGTGACAGAATTTATGACCTGACTAGGTATATTTGTTTATAACAATGTTGTTACGACAAAATAAACAAATTACATTATTCAACTCAACATGAGCAAATTATTTTTATCTGAATTTCAGTATAAAAAATACCATAAACCGAGACTCTAATATTAGTCTTTTTCACGATGTCTATATACTAAGATTAAAGCCGGTCATAAAAATATGATGTCAATTAACAAACCCTTAAGCCTCGGCTTAACCGTCCTCCTTGTTATATCACGACTAAGTCAGTCGGGATGGCAGACGAGAGAGCCGCGTCTCTACCGCGTAATGGTAACAGTGTGCAAATTGTTTTGTACAGTTTTTTTTTATATATTTTTACTAACGAAACTTTAGATACATTTTAATTAATTCAGTTTGCCAGCCTCCGTGACGCAGTTGGCGAGTAGCCGGTTGTGAAACGAGAGGCCGTGGGTTCGATTCCCACACCGGGACAAATGTTTGTGTGACAGACAGATATCTGTGTCTGGGATCAGGGTGTTGTGAGACCGAAAGTCTCTCGTAGTCCCTGATACCCACAACACAAGGCTCGAATCTTAGTGTGGGGTCGGGGCGATGTGTATGACTGTTGGATGTTATTTATTTATTAGTTTTTTATAGGTATAAAATACACTGTATTTTTGTTTATCAGGGAATAGAGATGACCTCCAGTTTCTCTATTGACATGTACCTACGCTATATCGGTCCATAAGTATACGATTGCACAAAGCTATTTTAAAAGTCTGATACTTAACAGGTTCTTAAAACCATTCTTGCTTAGTTGTTTTGTATTTCCTGGTCCACTTGTACAGGCAGTAAACCGTAGCACAGACAACGATATTACAGTGTATTAAGACTGGAGTAAATCTTTCTCGCTAGGCAATGGGGCTTAAGAATTTTATTGTTGTGCTCAGGGGCGATCGCGAGGACCGCTGCAAACTTCTTAGCTCGCTAACTATACACAGATAACGTTTGTTTTACACAATACGGACTTTGTGTTTTTGCTTGATCATCAGCTTATTAGGATGTTATCTTAATGTTTTTGGTATGTTCGAGAATTATTCCAGATCTGGTTCTCTAAATGTCCAAGGCAAATCTTTAAGATATATCAGATGGTAACAAGATCACGATTATTAGAATAGTGCAAGACAATTACAATATTAAATTACTTCTAAATCTTAGGTGAGCACCTATGTCTCTTGTTCCTTATCAACTTTCCTGACTCTTCGTAGCAGCTGAAGTTAATAATATAAAATACTAGCCCTGTACAGGGTTAAGCCTTAGTCCACCACGCTGGCCTAATGCGGGTTGGTAGACTTCACATACCATCGAAATTCTTCTGAAAATTTTCAGGTTTGCAGGTTTCCTCACGATGTTTTCCTTGACCGTTAAAGCAAGCAATAATTAACAATGCATATACACGTAACTTTAGATACGTCAGAGGTGTATGCCATTTGGTCTGGTCTTGAACATACGACTGTCATCTTGAATTTGATAAAGTCTATTTATTACTACATTTTGGGCATATGATATTCTAGTACCAATCACCCTATATATCAATAACCAATGTCCACAAAAACATGATAATAAAAATAACACGAATAATGAAGAACTTTCGAAGACGGTGTGAAGCGGTGCGTGGCTGGCCATAAATTGTTTTATTAGAAACACCACCATAATCCCTGGTTAACTAACATAAATGCGCTGCGTGCCGCGTTGGCCAGTTTGTTTAGATTAAAACTTAATTCTGTAAATTATGTTAATTGTATTTTTTATTTTTGCAACGTTTATGATATACAGGTTTTGTTTAAATAAAACCTAATGCTGATAATTAGTTATTATGCAATAAGTATATATTTTTATTTTTGTAATCTTTATGATAGAGATTTTCAGATTTGTAAACAGTAATAGGTTTGCATTGTTTTGGAGTCAATGGAAAAATATTTTTAATTATTTATTTTTTCTTACTCATTATTCGTATTGGAAACAAGGCTGTTTACGTTTATTATAGGTTTCCATCAGAATTACTTATCGTAAATATACGAATTCTGTGAAATTTCGTACATGATATTTTATGTGATATAAAACCAAACTAAAACAAATTTACTAGTTTATTTTATATCAGTACTATTACGTGTATTATCTAAAGGTCTTTGTATTATGTCATCGCTGTTACAATAAAATTAATTAAATTCTATCATTGTTGGTCATTTCTAATTTAGATGCTAGATACAGCACAAACTTGTTTAAAAAAGAAAAATCAACTGCTTCGAAAATGATGAGCAATTTTAATTTTGCAACTGGTATGAAATGCGTAGGCGCTTGAGACTTACTATGAAACATTACGTCTATTGAAGAAATGCTACAAAGACTAAATAATTTATTATCAAACGCTAGTATTTTCTATATACAACTATTACGAATAATATTAAGTTTATTTTTATAACGAAATCAACAAAGCACAGTACTTTCAAAAATTAATTATCTTTCAATGTGCATTCTACCTACCATCACTTTTGCATTAACTGAATCAACAGGCACGGTGTAATTAGTTTGATTTGAGCAAGCTTATCTTTATATATATAATTCTACTGTACGTGTGTGTGTCACTGAACTCCTCCTAAACGGCTGGACCGATTAGAATGATTTTTTATATGCGTTTGGGTGGCGCCCTGGATGGTTTAGATTTACAAATCAGCCCGGCAGATGGCGCTGCAGTCGGTGTGGCGCTGCTTTTACGGGCAGGACGACGTCTGCCGGGCCCGCTAGTATAATGTAAATAACAATCATACGAATTAAATAAAAATCAGATAATATAATAAGCTAATATGTTAGCTTATTATATTATCTGATTTTTAACATTAATATTATTTTAATAGTATATTCCATTTAATTCACTGCTGGTGCGGCCTAATGGGCGTGAAGCCGATTGTTTTACATACAAGAGGTAATGGAGGTAATGATGCAGGAATGGGTTCGATTCCCGCACAAAAGTAAATGTTTATATTATGATCAACAAATATGTATTTTAAGCCTTGGTACTGTGAGTATAAATACATATAAAAGTTATACTTAATGATCCCATTAATAACATAAACTATTCATTTATTCATCAGGGGATTTGGAGTTAATTGAGAATTCTTAATTTCAGAAAATACCTAATAAATAAATAACATTATTAGCTGATAATTATGTTGAAATAATAATCTCACAATAATTACGAAGCACTCAATACCATCGTTAAGGAATGGATAAGGTGCACGATCAAAGAATTCTTTGAACTTCAAATCTCTCTAATTGGCATAATCCGTCTCGGTTCAACTTGAAAGTTTCTATCACCGACGCCCCTTGCACTTACTTGCTTAGACGCGTTAGTATGGATGTCTTTAAAAATAATCTTATCTGTATGTATACTAGTTAGTAGATGTATTTTTTTTACAATCCGTGATTTGATTCATGATATAACAATCTGTAGGTAGTTGAATATATTAATGCAATTTGCGAATAGTAAAAATTACACTTTGCAATCTTTGTTTTTTGGGCAGCGAAACCATCGTCATTGATTTCGTCAAATTTTACAACTGTTACTGTTTACTTCTGAGGTCAAAATAAGATAAATACGTAGGCCACGTTACCCATAAGTATACATATAACCCTCCAAATCTTGCAATTAACCACTGGAGATTATGTTATCCAAGATGAGTGACCCCTACCTAGTCTCTCCTAAATCTAATCTTAGCCACTTCCCCAAATCTTCCGTGTCATTCTGTGTACTTTGCTCTATTGTGTATATATACTATAGTGTAGGCAGGACGAAATATTAGTACTCATAATAATTATGTGGCATAAAAATCCTTTACGCAAATTTACATTTTAAAATACATAATTTAAAAAAATGCCTGACAATTATTTGTTAGCAAACATACTGCAATGTAACTTTGCTTATGTACCATCCACGTTGTGAATTTTATGTATTTTCAATTTTATTAATCAGATAAAAATAATTATTTTGTATCTCTTTAAATTTAGTTTAAATATTTTATAAAGAAATAAATAAGCCTGCTTGTTCAGATAGATTTTCTATGAGACAGTAACAAGCGTAGCTTCTCTAAGTAATCTGTGCAGTAACCCAATAAGTCACACTGTAGATAAAACTTCATATATGTAGGTATAATTTTTATACGTTTTTTGTTGTTAACAAAAATGTAAAATATTTGAAAAGCACTTTCGACCTCATATGATTTCTTTCTCGGTTGACAAACTCAATATCAAGTACCTACTCTAAAGATTAAAAATTAATGATTCAGAGAATTGCTTTTGAGTTTATGGTTAAATTTATGCACAAAACCTATAACACCACTTAGAACTAGGGAACCCTAACTTAAGATATAAGTTTGTCAGACAAGCCGAAAGTCTGAATCCCCGAAACAGACCATCCGGTCATTCACCGAAGATCGAAGTGACGACAAAGACGTCCACGCCAGATATCTGCGATTACACCAAGACTTGTAGTTTGACAGGTGATTTAGGTCCCCGCCTCCCGTCCACTTCCGCCGTCTGTGCCAATAGATAACTATTGACACATGTTATTCTATTGTTTGACAGTCTATGTTAGTCTATGAACTATAAAATATAGATTTGTAATATGCTTGAGTTTGTTTCATAGACATAGGGAATGGAACGTGCAATATCCTTACAAAACTGACCGCTTTGTAGAAAGAGACAGAGCGTCTGTGCGGCCAATATCTATTTATTTTTCTGCAAGTCTGTGATTAGAACAATAAAAATTCTAAAAAAAAAACTGTTGGCAGCACGTTCGCTTTAACTCTCTCACATTTTGTCCGTATTTACTTAACAGCTGGATATAGAAAGCCCAGTCGATTCTCTACTCTCTCTCTCTTCCCTTCTCCAAGAAAATTGTCACGGTCCGCTTGTTTATTCGAAAATTTTGTGTATGTTCTATGTCTGAGAATTATCGTATATGTTTGCTCCATTTTTTCATTTATTGACAGCCTCCATGGCGCAATTGGCGAGTAGCCGGCTGTAAAACGAGAAGCCGTGGGTTCGATTCCCACACCGGGACAAATGTTTGTAAACAGATATTTGTATCTGGGGTTTGGGTGTTGTGAGACCGAAAATGTCTCGTAATCCCTGATACTCACAACACAAGACTCGTATCTTAGTGTGGGGTCGGGGATATGTGTGTGACTGTTGGGTGTTATTTATTTATTTGAATAATTTACACAGAGGACTTAGAAATCGGTAATGATATCGAATTCAAATAAAATTACCAGCGTAGAAAAATATATATTAAAATTCTTCCTTTGATTAATTATTTTCTTTAACTGGGGATTCAAGTTCGTTAATAAACAAATAATTAAGTTAATATTCTTTACCCAAATCATCTTAATGTGAAAGTAATAGGTATGTATATTTCAATTCCGTTTTATCTCTTACAAAAATACTCATTTTAAGTACGTATAAGCACTTATCAATTCCAAACTTGAACTGGCTTAAAATTGAAGCATGATATTGAATAAATATTTTACGTATTATTTTTATCACGTTTTTGTTTGTGTGGAGTGTTTATGTATTTTGTTGTTTATACACTTAGGAATTAAGGGAAACGTTAGATGGAATCAGGGTAGAAAAAATATTTTGATCCTCAAAATAATGAGCACATCCAAAGCGGGACTGGGAAATAATTAAGCTTAAAGGTGCCAATCATTGGTGTAGTCTCCAAATATTTGGTACATTGGATGCAGTTTGTACAAAGTGTTTACTAATTATATTTGGTTTCCGTGACGCAGCGGATATTATTAGATATTGATTAGTTTTTTTTTCCACAAAAATATATTATGTCCATGTGTTTAACAGCAGCGATAGCCTAGTTGGTTGCGGCACGGACTGCCTAGACGAAAGTCGTATGTTCGAAACCCAAGTGATGCCACTTGGACACCTCTGACTTTTCTAAAGTTATGTGTGTATTAAATGTTATCGCTTGCTTTAACTGTGAAGGAAAACATCGTGAGGAAACCTACATACCTGAGAATTCTTATAAGAATTTCGAACGTATGTGAAGTCTACCAACCTGCATTAGGCCAGCATGGTGGACTAAGGCCTAACCCCTCTCATTACTAGAGGAGGCCCGTGCCCAGCAGTGGGACAATGTTTAATACAGGGCTAGTATTATTATTATTATGTGATGAACACCATTTTAAGTTCACGGATTTATTACATTGAAAACTTAGATTAAGGAGATTAAATAATAGACACTGATAAATTTTCATATTATATTCAATTAAATTTTTGTTTATAATAATTGAATCGAATAAACATTTAGCCAATATCTTCATTAACTAAGCAATATATGCTTACATTGTTAGTGTGAGCCTAGTGACGTAGTTTTAAAATAAAACCCTTATGGTTAACATTAATAGATTATTTACAATA
Source organism: Laothoe populi (assembly GCA_905220505.1). Classification (NCBI taxonomy): domain Eukaryota; kingdom Metazoa; phylum Arthropoda; class Insecta; order Lepidoptera; family Sphingidae; genus Laothoe; species Laothoe populi. The sequence continues at coordinate 17,164,806 of HG992148.1, forward strand.
TTTGGAAATATCATCACAGCTTCACAAAAACAAGCACAACATGGGAACAACAAAACAAACTGCCTGATTTAATAACTAACAAACTTAAGGAATAGTGCGAGAGAAATCTCACTACATAAATGCTTAAATACTGTGAAATAATGTCCAGTAAATCGCTTCTTTGCGATAAAAATAAAAATTGATGTACTTAATTTTACATATTGCTTTTGTGTCTGAGTATTATTGATGCAAATTAGCTAATTAAACCTTGTCTTTTTAGCCAATCACAATTTAGCTAAAACAAAAATTATATGTATTTTATGTAATGTCTTTCACTGTGCAATTGGTCTTCTATTCAATCTTTGGATTGAGGAAATATTTATATCTATAATAAACAAGGAATGTGCGTAATACCGGTAGCGAATATCGACTACCGATCTAAAATCGAATTACTTTAATTATTACTCATGAATTATAATATCGATTCTATCCTAATTGATTCTCTATGTATCAATATACAATTATCATACATTATGATAACTTTTTATACAACTCTAACGGTGTCATAGCCTAAAACTATAATGTAAGCGGAACTTTAATGAGAATAATTAAATTCTAATAACATTTCATACGACTACATTATATAATAAATAGAACCAGATGAGTTGCTTATATAAATATACAAAGCGCTATAATATAATTTGAGATTCATTCACAGTGTTTGTGACGTGCCCTTTTGATACATTTCATTTATACGACTACTATGTACAAATAAACGATGTGATCGCTGCTGTATATCACGATATTATTCTACTTTAATTTAATTATTAAGACTATCGCGCTGAAGTAACTACCTTAAGCAAAACTATGAAGTATATCAAGGTTAATAAAGTCCATACGAATAATACGAAATGTTTAAACTTGAATGACTGTGCGGTCATTTTAATACTAACATGGCACTGAACACCATTAAACGATTCAAGATCAGTCTTTCGTGTTAACGATACAAACACAAATCCTGTTGGTGTATCTTCCCTTTAATTAACCTGCACCTTTACATCTGATGGTATGGTCTTCATACCAATTTTCGATCTGTGATAGCGTGATGATGTCCCGGGTGTGAGTAATGACTTGGAGACGAAGGCTCGTAAAGTGACATCTTAAGCCTCTTGCACTTCGCCCTCCTGTTCTTGAACCAGAACTGCACGTTTTTTGACTCTAAGCGCGGAAACTTCTGCCTATATGGCATTCGATTCAGCTCTTCCGTATATTTGAGTATCAAGTTGTGTGATGGATGAGTGTTCATCGAAAACCACTGCTCGAGAACAGGAACTTCTGAAACTGGGTCAATGAATGTACGGTTCCTCTTGCGTCGTTCATCTGATGCTCCAGCTAGAGCTAAATTTAAGCCACTAGCACCTTCGCTGGGAACGGGACCCACTCCTGGAAAACCAGTCATATATTGACTCATATACATGATTCCGTGACCGAACATCGGATGGTTCGGTACCATGGGGAATGGTAGACGGTCGAGATGTGGTGAGGCCGGTTGGTAATGTCGGTCTTGAGCAATATCTTCGTCAGAAACCTCGTGTTCATCAGCAATGCCATTCTCGTCTTCATTGTTGTTGTTATTGCTGTTGTTGTTATGCGAGCTGTCGCTGTTCTTAGCTGGAGAACGCTGCGGTGAATTGACTTGCTCTTGTTTGCTTAAATCTTTCGGCTCTTGCTTAATGTCATGAACCTGTGACAATAAACATAACAAGTCAGAAAAGATGAGGTTTAAATATATCGGTGTTATATTATGGAAAATAATATGAATAATATTGCTTTGTAAACTGAGCCAACTTTACCTTTATAATGTCGGGAGGTTTCGGGGATTCTTTTTTAATAACTTCCGGTTCGTTGTTGTTCTTTTTAGTAGTGATCAGAGACAGTGGTGCATCTGGACTGTCAGGTCTATCATCAGGGTTCAAATCTCCACCATCATCTTCCAAATCTGAGCCTCCGTTGGATAAATTATCTTCCGACATAACAGACATCGGGTATCGGACAGGACTTCCCGACAGTTGCATGGGACTCTTCATTGAGTTTTGATCGTGGGAAGCATAGTGATCACTACCTGCCAGTAACGAGCCATTTGTTGGACTGTGACTCCTACTATGGAAGCCATTAACACCGAGATGGCAACCAATACCACCAATGTTGCGAAGTTCAGCCCGTTTTTGTGCAGCGCGAGCATTTTTAAACCAGTATACAACGTTATTGACATCCAACGGCTTACGTCCCCGTCTCGATTCCAAGTTATTAAGTTCTCGTACATACTGTTGTATTTGCTGTCTACTCGGATGTTGGTTCTCAGAGAACCAACGCTGCAACTTAGGCAATTCCAATTCTGGGTCGAAACTTGTTCGCATTCTAGTTTTTTGTGTAGGATATTGACTCTGAACTGTCTGTAGAGCAGGATGTAGATGGTCCGGAATAGTATTTAGTGTTGGCGATCGGTTCTTTGGCCCTGGTGATGGGTATCGTCTTGGACTGAACGGGGGAGGGCGAGGCGACACTTGAGCGCTCCACCAAGACTCAAATTTCCTTCGCATCTCCTCCGATGGTTCATGAAAGTTATGTGGTCCAGGGTTTCTATCTTGACCCCGGCATATCTGAGCAAGCGTGACCTGCAACAAAATAAAGCATTTTAAGTTTAAGTCGTCTCACAGCTCAGAGTGAAACAAAAAATATACAACAGCAAACAATTTAAGACGATTTTAAAGAGGTCAGTCTAACCAGCAACAGATACATAGATAATTGTTTGAATAAACATCGTGCATTGTTTCACAGAACATCGCCATTAGATTATGAAAATATTAGGTCGGCTGTTAATGCATGTGTCATGCGCGGTGGGGCTCTGACGCGCTGAGGTGTTTATTCGGCGGTTAGTGCATATCACTCGATGCGCCGCCGAAACTTCAATCATGGTCTGCTCTAAAACAATGAGCGGGAAGGGCGTCTTAACAATTAGCATCCACCCACCGCGCCCTCAACGAGGCGCCGGCGGTCGGCGGTCGGCACCGTTAGTTCCTAAGTGCGTCTACAAAACGTTTCCGCGCGCCACTTGCCTCGCCCTGCCGATCAAACAGCGCGCCCGAAACTGCTAGCCGACCCGGCACCGATATTTGGGGAACAAATTGACCGTGTGACTCCAACTGAATACCAATGCGGTGTTTGAATTTCACAACTATTTATTCAAAGCGATAGCGCGAGTGTATGTTTAGACAAGTATTAATCGCGCAGCAAGTAGTCAATCATAAAAGAACTTGTCAGATTATAGCTCCGACGGTGAGTTTACTCAGCTTGACAGTTATGCAAGTGAGATCTGCTCGTATCGCTAGATTACATAGAACAATGCCAGTGATTACGTCGTCAACCGAGTTGTCAGCCCGTTTGCTTTGCGAGTGTTGCTAAATCAGATGTTAAATTAAGTGTAAGTATTACACATCGAGATTGTGCCTATAAATCATGTCAGCGGAATTAGCGCCGAGCCCGAGTGATACGTTAATCCGCTTCTTTGTTTTATATTTTTAAATAGTGAGGCCATATTTGTTTTCAGATATTGTCTGTTTCAGATGTGTGTAAGATTTACGATGGTTGGCGCCTACGCGTGATAACTAACGTCATGTTTAATCCGCGTAAGTACGTAATTCAGTGTGTGATTGCGAACATAGCTCGCTATCCTTGTACGCTGAGGACAACTTTGAACACAATAGGCTTAGTGTTATCTGATATTATTATGTATATATTTTCGTTATGTACAGACGCCACTTCAGCGCTTCAAATAGTGATTAAAACTGTACGTGCCTCGTAACGAGAAACCTTGAAAGTTCAAGGGGATTTGGAAAATAAGCAAGAAAGTAGTCTTAAAGGGTTTATGTTTTAAATTGATCCAGCATCGTGAAGTTTCTTAAAAACTCCGTCGATAAAATGTTCTTCGGGCGTTTAAAACTTTGCCCAGAGTTCAATTCGAAGTGGCACAAATTGGCGTGAGATAAATTACCATAATATAGAGCCAAGTTCATCTGGCGTTTAGCTGCCAAGTTTGAGGTGTTTGATTATCTCACCCTATCGGCGCTTCCTTTGGTTCATTTGTTATAACTTTGTTTAAACTCCCAACTTCAATTTGTTACGTTCCAAACCAAAGAGAACTTCCGTTTAGATATCGCTTATGTCACTTTTGACACAACCTGTCACAGTAGCGACCACCACTTAACTGTGTCACTGGAAACGCAAAATTGAAATCACGATTCCGTCAGAGCGGTTAAGCCTCGAGAAGGGCGCGCATCGAGCGCTAACCTCGTATTTAATAAGATTATAAAGCATTATGTTATGGTATTAATAAGATCAAAAGCGTTCGTACATCTAAAACTCCTTTTAACCCTCTTTCGCTCAGACTCAAGTTGGTAAGACGAGGGCAACCCCGCCCCGCGTGCCACCACCCCCGCCCTAACCCGTTCGCAACAAGGTGGATATTTAGAAAATATAATAAGGCTGAGCGAGGCGCGGATGAGTCTGAGATTCAATTAAATTTATTATGTATGGAGATCTTGCGTGCGAGGCAGGTGCTCATCGCGTCGACAAATTGCTGTATCTATCTTGCGAAATGGAGACTTACATATCTTTATAACCTGCGTAAACATATTAAGCACGATGCGAAATTGCTTTATATGGCATTAATATAACGATAACTGTCAAATACGGGGAATACCCGCTTTGAATACATTTAATTACGTACCTATGCATCTAAAAGTTTGGTTATGAAAGACTATGATAATAAAAATTTTACTACTCATAATTTAATTCGTGTAGGTAAATAAATATATTGACATATGTGATCGAAATTAAAAATACTAAAATTAACAGAATCATGATATTAAAAATCATAAAAATGTTCCATCATCATTAGACGCAGACATTTTGAAAAGGAATGTTTACCATCCAATTTGAGATACCTAGAAATGTGCTTATTGACAGAATTTATTCTTCTTAAACGAAATTAGATATAACAATTTAGATCTTAAGTTGTCTGGTCTATATAAACACGATAATTATGTATTGAAAACATGAAATCCCTTTGTTAAAGTACTCACAACATCAAAACAAATGCTTCCTTAATTCTTCTCTCGAGTGATGATCCCTATTAGCGGAGACTCGTAAAGTAACCTCGCAAAATGTGACGACCTTACAAATTGCACAGCGTGATCCTACTTAACCGTCAGTTTGATAATCTTGTGCCAACTCACACAGCTCAATCTCATTTCCATTATCTTCTTTATTGTTTAAATTAGATTTTTTTCTTATGCTGCCAGTAGTAAAAATCGTTTTTTAAACAGTCGTTATTACAAACTATTGTCTTAAATGTAGCATATATTATAAACTAAAGAAAATTTGTTATATAAGATAATAATTAATTGAATTAATTAAAAACCTGACATTCTAATAAATTTACCAGTAAATACAAAAAATTATAACCAAAAAACGTCACAATGAGTTAGAAACCTTATACATATCTATTTCGTACGGTATCTATCCGGTAAAGATATCAAATTAAATATAAACGTTACGTTAATATCCCGGAAAGGGTAGACAGAGATATAACTAGTGCACCCACGGTTGGAAGCCTATCCCTATATTGGACTCGAATTCCAATTTCGGACAACTCAATTTATTTTCTTATTGAAAACTCGGACAAAAATTGTAATTGTGTACGTTGCTTCAAGTTTAATGAAGCGGCACAAAAATATAATCAAAATTCAAAATAAAATTAAGTACGTAATATCAAATATCGTATAACAACAAAGACCATCCGTCTGTTAATGAAATCCCGTGCTTGAATGATACAATTAAAGCATCAATATTACAAACACAATACATTTAGTACGCATTTATATGATACAATGAGCGTACACTCAATAGCCCGGCTTAAAATATGGAAAACAATGAGTTTCCACGTTAATAAGGGGTAAAGGTTTAGTGCTCGGGTTGGGACGTTATATTTGGCACCAACTGTGTATGGTTCTACCTGAACGATTCTTTGCGATATCGCGCTATGCTGACACTAAATTGATGTTTTTTTTTACTATAAATAGGCTTGCGTATAACCACTATCTCGCCTTATGTTAAGTTATGATGTGGTCTACAATGGAGCACGCTTGCCTAGAAGATACCTATTGACTCTTGACTTGCGGGAAATATAGACTCCGGCAAAAAGTTCCACTCTCTAGCGATATGATCTCTATATCTCTCTATGATCTCAAATAAATATCCAGATAGATCTCCAGGTGGCCTAATTAGTCTAAGACACAGGTACTCATATTGAACATTCATTATGTTTCAACAACAACTGATAAAGTTAATTATAAACTGCTAATCAAAATAGTTTGCGATTTTTCGAGTTGAATGTTTTTGTGAAAGTCAACAAAATTTCAATGGACTAAAAATTACTTCTTTGCAATATTTAGCTGTAGCGAGTCACTGCTGGATATTTTTACCCTACCATTCGCTATGGTGGACGCCTAAACTATATCCAAGGAGATAAAGGTTTTACAATTAAGTTAAAATTTCGCAACTAAGATTTTTTATCTACGAATCTATAAATTTTGAGTCTAGATATTTTGCTCAAACTGACGTTCTACAATGTACAAGTTTTTATTATATCAATGTTAACCTAACTATTCGGGTCATTATGTATATTTTTCTATAGTTGTGTTTCTATTTCAATTTGGCATGTTCTATAACTGACTAATGTTTTTCTCATGTGAATTATATTCGAACATTTTAATCTATAGCATCGCTTCGCATAGCCTATCTGTCATAGAGTATTGTAACAATGAAGTATTAAAGAACATTACGGAATATTGTAAACGTCAGTTTAGTCCAACGTACCGTAGCGCAGGAGACAAAATCGGATGATTTTAATGCCCGAATTAGTTGTGATGCGGTTTGACAGATGCTTTTGTAGACCAGTGTACTGTAACATGGAATGTTACAGGTGTTTTATATTATTGATTGGTTGCATTATGTTTTCTGTGCTATAATAAAATGTAACGGATCCGGCTCAGTACATTAATGATGTCTTTGAAAAACTAATTGGTAGCGGCTATCGACTATAGAGGTCTTTGAACCGAACTCTCTTTTTTATCTTGTTTGTTTGTAAAAGTATTGGTGACACCTAAACCTTTGATGACAGCCTCTGTGGCACAGCGGGCGAGTAGCCGACTGTGAAACGAGAGGCCGTGGGTTCGATTCCCGCACCAAAGCAAATGTTTGTGTAACAGACAGATATTTGTTTTCGAATCTGAGCGTTGTGGGACCGTAGTCCCTCGTAGTTCTTGATACCTGCGATACAGGTTTTACCTAGTGTGGGATGAGAACTATGTGTGTAACTGTTGTGTGTATTTATTTATTTGTAGCTTTTTAGGGGTGTTGTTAATTTGGTACATCAAATTATTTAGATTCGTCTTGACTTGTCCGTATTTAGGATCAGCCCCGCGTCGGATATAAAATGATCTTGAAACATCCCACGCGAGCGGGTCTTCGTAATTTCCAGAAAAAGCTTTCGACGTTATAAATATATTGTTAAATGTAATACGAAAAAGCAATACAAAAAAGGTTTCAACAATGACTAGTTGTTGATTCGATTTTATATCGTACTTGTTCTAGGACCCAACAAGTATTTATGTATACTTGTTGTGTCGCTAGTTTTACAATAAAAAAAAGGAGATTGTTAGGATCCGTTGCCATAGAAACAACTTTCGGTTTGAAATTAAATCTTTTGGCGACTTGCTTCCGAAATATCTTTATTATTCATACATACGAAATTTTAATTAGGATGTACTATAAACGATCTAGATTAAATTATCTACACGATGGTGAAAACCGTTTCAAAATCCGTTGCGTGGTTTTGAAGGAGTTAGCGGATGTACAGACAGACAGATAGACAGACGCGGAGGGCGACTCCATTTTATACTATTTATATATGGATATGGATAATAAGCAGCGATAGCCTAGTTGGTTGCGGTACGGACTGTCAAGACGAAAGTCGTAGGTTCGAAACCCAAGTGGCATACACCTCTGACTTTTCTAAAGTTATGTGTGTATTAAATGTTAATTATCGCTTGCTTTAACGGTGCTTTTTCTGAGAATTTTTCGAAGGTATGAGAAGTCTGCCAACCCGCATTAGGCCAGCGTGGTGGACTAAGGCCTAACCCCTCTCATTAGTAGAGGAGGCCCGTGCCCAGCAGTGGGACAATGTTTAATACAAGGCTAGTATTATTATTATATTATATTATATATGGATATGAAGCTTAGTCGCATGATTATAAAAATTAACCCCACTCAGAACTTGATATTATGTTATACTACATAAGATGTTAAGCCTCATAATGCCCAGTAATTTCACAGGATCACTGCAGTACATTAACCAAAGAACACCAGTAGATTACACTATTGATTAGTGACAGAAAACGGCTAAGCGATGGTAAGTAGTAACTACGCAGAATTTCACCTTCTAGAGATCAACCAATTAGTAAGGAAGTACGACACATTGTAGGGATAAAATTCTGCTGATCAGCGACAGAGAAATTCTATGTGATTGTAACTCTGTATGTAGACGACATTTCGCCTTCTAGAGATTTAACCAAATAGTTAGTAAACACAATGTTTTGTGGGGATAAAAATAGTAATAATAATAACTGGCTGCTATTTTTATAAAAGACTAGCTGTTGCTCGCGACTCCACCCGCGTGGATGTTATTTTCACACAGTTTTTTTACACCTTGGGTAACATTATTGTAGTTTTAGTACTTATTTTTTCTTGCAATTAAAATAGCCTTTATTAATCAGTGATAATGTAGCATTCAAATGGTGAAAGAATTTTTAAAATCGGTTCATTACTTTTTGAGCCAATTCGTTACAAACATACACACAAATCTTTCCTCTTTATAATATTAGTATAGAATATTTTTTTAAATTTAAGCATAAATTTAGTCATCACATTTCAAGGAAATAGCATACTGCTAATCACCATCTATGCTTACTGATTATGCTTATCGCAGTCGAAAAAAAATAACTTTAAAATAAAATATAATGTTTATAATGGATTGTTTCTATCCATAGTAATATTATAAATTCTAAAGTTGTCTACCTGATTGTTGCGTTTTCTCGGCTAAACCACTAAACTATATTTGTAATTTTATTAATAAGCTTTAACCCTAAAGAAGGATTTCTTTTGTGTCAAAAAACCTTAAGGTGTGGCATAGGTGATAAGTCTGTCTAAGGAACCAATTACTTCTCAAGTTATGAGAATTCATATTTAGTAAGGAATAAAGAACTACGCGTTTCAACTTTTTATGATACTATATAATATCCAAAAGTTTGGTGTATGTTTATTACTTTTCACGTTGTGTGCGCAAAAGGTTTAAGTGAAATTCCGAATAGATACGGGTTTGATTCTCACGCCAGAGAAAATAGTTTCAGGAAGGCAAATATGTGCGCTTATTTATTGTAGGGCACAGATATGGTACGAATAAATGCAAAAGCTACTCAAATAATTACGTAATACAACAAACGTTTGCCTAACCTAACACTTCATTTAATTTAAACAATATCACGGCTTATCTCTGTCCATCTCTTTGAAGATAGGCTTAATATATTTTATAATAAAATTGTGGTAGATTTTAATAAAGTAAGTATATTGCTAACCAAATAAAGAGATAGCAGCCCATGATTGTAATATAGACAAAATCAGAAAGAAAGACTAACTTGATATTTGTATTAACCCATTAGTAAGTAATTCAAAACATTTCACTTTATTGTTTATAAATTACGGTAGCATTTTATTATGTATTGTATAATTTCTATCTAAATTACAAATCAATATGTTAATAGCATACCGCGACATTTAGATTTTTTTGTGTCCTATTGGAGCCATAAATCATAACTGAAAAGAGTATGTAAAAGACTTTAAGAAAATAAAATTAGTAACCAATTATTTTATTTTATTGAATCAATATAAAGTAAATGAAAGCATCGTTGGAAAACTTGAATGTCTGAGAATTCTAATTAAGAGTTTCCATTGCATATCTACTAAACCATACCAAACAGTAATTAACGCCTATGGCCTGCAGTGGAATTTATCTATATAAATAAAGGTAAAGGGCTATATTACTTACTTCGTCTAAAGGGCATCCGGTAGAAATTAGCAAAGGCCTACTCTGGACCAGTAGGAGCCTCAACAATTTATCTTTGATGTCTTGCAAAGGCGTGGGCCGTGGCCTCAGCAGCTGGATCCTCAGGGTAGCCACTGTGGTCAACTCTCCAAGTACCTCGCCGACTGTGGCTAGAGGTCCGTCAGAGATTCTTTCGAAGGTCAGTGGCTTCCAGTTGTTGATGACTACTGAACCTGCCGGCAAAGAAATAACTTAAGTTTTATGGTGAAAGCATAGTTCATTATCATCGAATATTTAATAATAAATGAGATCCAACAATCAATTACAGAACCCTAATCTCACATTAAGATACTAGTATTGCATCATAGGTCTCACAATGCTCAGACCCCAAACAAATATAATCACACAAACATTTGTCTTGATATTGGGATCGGCCTTGCAGCCTTTCGTTTCTCAGCCGGCTAATCACCCACTGCCCTACAGAGACTGACCGTGTTTATAATAAGGACTTTTAAGTCATTAACAAACATTGGTGTCATTAATTGTTAACTATTCATTGCCTATGATAGTCGATTTATATTGAATCACTAAAATTGCTTTATTTCTTTAACTTATAATGTTGAAACGATAAGAAAACTAACATTAATAACAATTCGTTTGCATTACCAGATTATCCTTTATGCAAAGTTGAGTTGGGTTATTCCAATAACTATAATTAGTTTATCGCATTTCCTGCCATGTTTGTGAACATAAAAATATCGCAGCAGTAACTGTAAACAAATGAACTTGACCTAATGTCACGTACACGAAACTCTTCGTTATTTATATACGATTATTTCTACGTTGTTTGTATTATTCCACAGGAAATTCTTGTCGATTGACTTTGATTTATACCTGTACATGTAAGTTGTAACTATTACATTACTATCTGGAATTTGAAAAAGCAGGCCGACATGATTTTGTTGAGTAGCGGCGACAGAATGTCTCTTGCTACTCGATACTCTAATTGGACAGCACTGCGCTTACTATCAGGTGCAGTGTGGTTACTTTGACGTCCCAGAATAAAAAAAATATATAAAACATACCTGACAGATTTTAAAGGGTTCTCAATTTTTATAAAAAAAACTAGCTGCAGCCAGCATGCGTTGCAATGCCACGTATAGTAAATCTTATTAATTGCTATCGGTATTGAAGATAATGTTCTGTAGCGCCATCTAGCGAGCATTTTTTGGGCCGGGAACCATCGCAGGCGTACGAAGAACACTTCTTAGAATACCCCGGGATCGCTCCGTAAGCGCCGAAGAAGGCCACCGCGGGGTTTTAGCTGGTAGTGTCAGGTGGGGTGTACATAGGGGGTAGGGACTCGGCCCAGCGGCAGCACGGATAGCCATCATCCGGGCGAGGGGGATGCTGGGTCGTAAGACCGGCTAGTCCAGCATAACCGTTTTAATCTTCCCCCCGGAGCGGGCGGCAGTAATAAAACGCTTTCCCCGCGACAACAAAAAAAAGGCGTACGAAGAACAACTCACCAAAGTTTCATCATAATCGGATGAATAGTTTAGTAGTCCATAGAGGACAAACATACTTACATTTATTTTTATTTATATAGGTATGTAGTTCGATAACCGCGTGTGCATGATGACATAATCGCAAGAATGACATACGCAACATTTTATTCCGTAGTAAGTAGTAGATTTATCTTCATCACAAAACTATTGTTTTATCTCTAAAGTCACCTATGCCTGGTAACTAAGATTTATAATCGTTTTAGGCAGCTTATATGTATTTTACTGCAACTTTTTTCAAACGTGCGTAATTATATTAAGTTAGGATATAGGCCATTCATGTGTCCAAATATTGCTGACAACTAGACTATTGTGTGATTCGTCCTTGACAATAAATAAATAAGTTGACCCAACAGTCACACATATAGATCTGACCCCACACTAGGTTAAACCTGTATCGTGGGTATGAAGGACTATGAGTCTATGAGGGACTACGGTCCCACAACATCCAGACCCGAAACAAGTAAACACAAACATTTGTCTCAATGCGGGAATCGAACCTACGGCCTCTCATTCCACTGCCGGCTTCTCGCTCGTTGCGCCATGGAGGCTGTCAATCTATAATGTGACCTAAGTAAAAATAAATAAGATCACCTTTAGCCGACGCAGCCAACTCGTGCGGATATCCGAGCCTCATCATCGCTGCTGGCACGAGCTCGTGGAAGGCGGTCGCAGCTGGTATGATGACGTAGCTGTCTGTCTCCACCACGGCTCGTCGCCTCCACGACCCTTCTTCTAACGACGCCACTGCTTCCACTACACAATGGACGGGTAGAGTTTTACCTACAACAAAGAAAAACAATACTTTTTAAATTTCTGATTTTTATATATTTCACACACACAGACATAGTCTTGTCCCCACACTAGGTCAAACTTGCATCGTGGGTCTACAGAACTACGAGGGACTTCGGCCTCACAACACCCAGACCCGAAATAAACATCTGCCTGCCACACAAACTTTTGTCTCGGTGCGAGAATCGAGCCCGAGGCCTCACGTTTCACAACCGGCTAATCGCCCGCTGTGCCACGGTGGCTTTCAATATTTGGTTTTAAATAAGATTTACTTGGTTTAGATCCTTTAAAATAAAAATCAATAAGGGCACATGGAAAATGACTTTGAATGACAAGTATTAACTAATATAAATACATTTTTTTTTGTTGTCACAAGGCTGGCGCTGGAACAGCTGTTTTAATATTAGGCATTTCATAAACGTAAATGCTAAGGGAATAAGCATCGATCATCGCAAGCCACTCGTGCAAAAACATAATGGAAAAACTTTTCTCCTCGAAAAAACCAGCTACTTAGTCTGTAGACGTCGAAATACTGTCGTTAAGGAGGCGTCTTAATTGTTTAGCAACTTTTCAAGCGAGAAAGCAATGCTTTTGACTTGCTCGCGAACATGGCAAAAAACCGAGTGAAATGTTTAAAATAATAATTAATCCTTGTGCGATGGAAAGCGCGGACCGAGGCCGCTTTGTGATGGCCGATGCTTTTACCGGCTTCTTTGTGCAAATGCTTCTTTGGGAAGATATTAAATAGTTTCCGATGTACTGCACTTTTTATCTTTTACACATTTCATTAAAATTTAAACGAAGAGAAAATGATGTATGTGAATAAAGAATATTATCCTTACATTACTTTGAGGATTTAGGTAAGTTTATACACTAATTCTAAATGTTTATTAATAAATTAGACAGACGAAAAAAGTTGCTAGCTCTTGCCTTTAGCACTGTTTGTGTAGTACAATGTAAGTACGTATACCGTTTTTTTTAATCCTCGCCGGTACAATAACTGACCAATGATCCATCACCATCGAGTGAATAGAACAAATAAACTAATTTCCATTTTGATATATTTACATTAATTATATCTATTTAAACACAATGTATATTTCTAATTATATATTGGCTCAGTCGTTCGATGATTTTGCTAATTTGAAATATTAATTAGGGTATCAATTAAAAAAACATTCAAAAGCAATCGGCCATCTTAGCCTTATTAGTCTAATGAAATCCACAATGTAACTCTACATTATGAACTATTTTTTCTCTACCTTCTACTCCTTGAGAAAAAACCACTGAAAGCATATGAATTAATTCGTCGGTAACACACATTTGATAACAAACTGTAATATAAATTACTCGATTTTGTATATAACTTGAAAACAATACACGTTCTTTGAACCCTTTCTTTGAATTGTAATTGAATTTACATAATACCCAAAATCGAACACAAAACATAGTAAGCGGGGTATAGTGATATAAATTTTCTCGGTACAATAATCTCTTAATGACACCGGGCGGAGGTGAGCCTTGTTAACCTGAGGGCTACTTTTATAGTTAGATTTAGAACAAAAACGGTCTCGTTTTATTACAACCGTGTCGTCGGAATGTTATTTATAGTCAAAAGGTGAAGGGGTTCTCGAATATTTATTTGAGCATTTAAAAAATACACTCGGTAAAGCATTATTTTCAAATTCTGGTACGGCAACTTTTTACACACAATAGCCATAGCACAAATAAATAAATAACACCCAACAGTCACACACATAGCCCCGACCCCACACTAAGATACTAGTCTTGTGTCGTGGGTATCAGGGACTACGAGAGACTTTCGGTCTCACAACACCCAGACCCGACACAAATATCTGTCTGTCACACACAAATTTGTCCCAGTGTGGAATTGAACCCACGGCCTCTCGTTTCAAAGCCGGCCTACTGCGCCACGGAGGCTGTCGGAAGAGATATAACGTAATCCAATGTGAAGAACAGATCATTAAGTTCCAATATAAATTAAAACATATTTTGGAATCATATCATGCAACAGAGTTCATCGAAGTTTTATTAAAAATGTCGCACTCTATGCAATTCCTTCCTATATAGAGTGGAAGAGAGGAAGAACACGTACAAATACATGAAAGGTGCGTGTGAACCCAGCCTTTGACTCTAAGCCGACCAAATTCAAAATAGTTTTAAATAATTTTCATTATTCGCAAGAGGCGGAGGGTCGCTCAAAGATAGTTTTAGGCCAGCACCTAACAATCTATGGATCACGGAATGGATTATGAGGTTTAGGAGTAAACACCCACCGGGACTGTCCTTTTGGTCAGCTAAGCCCACCGGTTATGAAATTGTACGGTGAATTTAATATTAATTGTGAACGGGAAAATGGAACTATGTGGTCGGTGGGCTTCCGTGAAAATACAGGTATTACTAACCTAGTAAATTGATTAACATAATTATTAACTTTATTAATACAAAATTATACAAAAATACAATTTTATCTTAATATAAAATTATTCAGACCTTTTTAAGATTGGCTAGTCCCAATCGTTAAATAGTAGGCTAGGCATAGTTTAGATGATATGCCTAGCCTGCATTAAGATACGTATTAAGATACGATATAAGACGCTAGTTCTTCCGTGACACATGTATAAAATAACACAATTATATACAACTAGCTGTTGCTCGCCGCTCCGCCCGCGTGGAGGTTATTTTCGGGTGCAGAAGTATGCAATCCAAGGAGTTGTCTTCTGCACTGAGGCACCTGTAGCGATTGTCCAGCCTCTCAGGTGTTGTGCCTGAATCTTGAGATTGCATCTAAAGAATACCCCATAAGTTTAACCTCACGTTGCCCCTTTTAGGGATTATTTTTCAAAAACGTTGAAACACGTATTTCTTTATTTCCTACCAAAAGCCTAAATATGAATTTCCAGATCCCTAAGTTTAGGAATTATGGATTTCCCATACAAATTTTGAACTCCTATTTGACCCTTTTTAAGGTGGTTTTATTTAGGAAAAGATAGCCTATGTCCTTCTCCAGGATATAATCTATTCCCTTACCAAATTTCATTACAATCCGTTTAGCCGTTTAGTCGTGAAGAGGTAACAAACAAACAAACAAACAGAGTTACTTTCGCATTTATAGTATTAGTATGGATATAATTATTACATACTATTCTTGAAGGTTACGATGCTAAATTAAAATATATAAACTAATGTTAACATTTTTTTAGTAATGTCTTAAATTATTTTAATTTGCCTTGGCCGGAAGACTAAGTATTAAGCTTAGTTTCTTTAGTTAGTTGTCTTTTATAGATTTATGTGTCAAATGCAAATTATAAACTAACTTAAAAAAAAAGTATCCTAAACACGGGTTTGTTGTATATAATACTCACATATAATAAACAGAAGTATATTTTTCATGAGCTACTTTTTATACTGCATTGTGGCGCAGTTGTTATGCGTACGCGATATGACTATTGTGCTGAGGTGTCGAGTTCGATCCCCGGACAGTGTATAAGTAATATTTCTATCACGAAATAATGAGTAGTCGGGAATAGTTCCCAGTATGACGATTGGCTCGTCCCCACATAATGGGATGGTAATAAACTTTGAATTTGAGTGCATGAGTTGCAGCTCTGCCTACCCTGTGAGTGCGTATGTCATATTTTTGTTCTAGAAATGTATATTTTTTATAAAATAAATTACAAACGTCTGAGGTTTTTAATGATATGTCCATCAATGTTGGTAATTTAATTAAAATTTTAGTCAACAGCCCGTTTTATATTTATTTACCCATACAATTTATGATAAAAACGTTTGTATTTTATGGAGAGCTTTAAAAGATTTGTTAAAACAATATAATATGGATAGTTTAAGAGATAAATCAAATTATTCTTTTTTTATTGCCCATTCAAAAGTATTGTATGATAAAATATTTTATCAAAATTATCGACGTAATTTAATGGTTTCAGTGTATCGTCTCACCATTAGCATGCGCGAACACGGTCGCAGCAAGTTATAAAAACTTAAAAGTATCTCAAAAAAGTGCAAATTCTTGCTTCCTGTTTTGAGAAAGCGGTTCAGTAAGAAAATTACCCAGGACGTTTCCATGAGACGTGTTACCGATGGTACAAACGCATAAGAATGACGGTTTAATGTGCTTGTTATGGACTAAATGATTAATAGGGCAATATTTATAATGCCGGGTCATGACAATTTAAAAATATACGCAATACAACCTAACATAACCCATAACCTACAATATAGTGTCACATTGACCGCGCATTTTAAACATTGCTCAAATTAATCAATTTATGCGTTTTAATAACGATTATTAGTTTTATGATACAGGATTTATAATGTAAAAAATCTGTAAATTCAACTCTTTCCATTTGAGAAAAAAAATCATGTTTCTTTTATTCTGGAAGGGCAAAGCAACACTGCGCCTGATGACAAAAGCAGTGACTTCTAGTTAGAGTATCAAGTAGCGAGAGAAGTAGCGCCCTGCTTTTTCTTCTTCGTTTCGATAAATGGTCCTTAATATTATACATAATCTGCAGAATTTAAGTATGTATAAACAGTTTGTTTTCTTTAGAACGTTAAATGATTTTTGAACGAAAAATATTATTTTTAAAACCTAATAATTGCATAGAGTAACTTTATGTCGCATATCGCCTGTAACTTGCATCGCAACCACCATGCGGTTGCACAAACCTGTACATACGGAACAGTATTATCTCAAATCCGGCGTAAAATTAAATCATATTAGCAAATAGCTGCCGGTTCAGGAAAACATGCCAAAAAATATATTCGCAGTTGTTTTAATGAGTTTAATTAACTTCTTAGTGCCGCGGTGCAGCGTTGATGATTTTTTAATAATGACACAATCGCCTGTTCCCAGAGGGCAAAAGTAATAAATGCACACATGATATAATATTGTTCCCATCCCATAAAGTGATAAGAGTAAATCTACCTATCAGAAACACTTATAGCCATTTTTCGTATCACAAAAACTAAGGAGTGAATGTTCAAAAAAGTTTTTCTTATGATTTTTTCAATAAATTACATAATTTTTGTATGAAACCTATAGAAAATACATTGAGAAAAAGCAATTAAATGAAGATAAACCTCTTTCAAAACATACTCCTTACAAAACTCTCCGATCTCGTAATTCATAATACCTACCCATAGTAGAATCCAAAATACCGTGCTATTTAAACAATTACCAGCAAAAGCTCAATTATCAACAATATTCCTTAGCAAACCATATTGCTAATCTTATAACAAGGACTAGTTTCGTAAATTGGCGCTACATTGTTCATTAGCGGGTACATAAAACAGCAATTAGACGTCAGACAGACAGCAAGGAGTCTAGAGAGCTAAGCCGATCTAAGAGAAAGAGTTTACATTCGATGTTACTTAAATGTTTTAAAATGAAGAATATAGTGAATTGATACATCAAACAGGCACACACATAGCTCTGACCTCACACCACGTCATTTACGTCACTACGACTCCATAGTCCCGTGAATATGGTAAGACATATATAATGGATAGTAATAATAATACTCCTAGCCATGTATTAAACATTGTCCCACTGCTGCGCACGAACCTCCTCTACTAATGAAAGGTTGTTGGTTTTCGTCGCGTGCACAAAGTGTGCATGCGGTCACATTTCCAGGGCGTAGCCCTCCTGATGTAGTAGTCTTCGCGGTCCGTGAAAACGGACCGGTCCTGGGGGGCGTCGTGCCATGGTGAGTCATGGTACGACGAGCGATGTCCGGGGTTGTGTAGATCGGCGTGCAGAATACCGAGGGGCTCTCGTGCTCTCCTCTTCTTGCCGTCCACGCGATATCAAACCCAGCCAGGTGGAACCCGTTGGGGAAGCCCAGCTTAGGCGATCAGCAGCAGACGGCGATGGCGAAAAGTGTCACGAGACCCTCGAAGTAGGTGGCACGCCGAGGTGTGGTGTGTGATGTGATGCGGTGATTCCGGGGATCGCGTGACGTGGGTCACGCGAGGAGATCTCGGGGTAGGGGCTTCGCGTCCGGAGGTCGAGCGTGCAGCGGCGCCATGTTCTGGAGGTGAGGCCAGATCGAGGCGTCCGCGCGCTCAAACATCCTCGTCGCGAGCCATAATGAAAGGGGTTAGGCCTTAGTCCACCACGCTGGCCTATTGCGGGTTGGTAGACTTCACATACCTACGAAATTCTTATAAGAATTCTCAGGTATGCAGGTTTCCTCACGATGTTTTCCTTCGCCGTTAAAGCATGTAATTAACATTAAATACACACGTAACTTTGGAAAAGTCAGAGGTGATGCCATTTGGGTTTCGAACATACGACTTTCGTCTTGACAGTCCTTACCGCAACCAACTAGCTATCGCTGCTTTTTCATTTTTGATAATGGATAGTATTGATTTAAAATTAATTTCACCCTCTTTACAGCGAGTTAACAATAATTCGCGCGCATTTTAAATCCGTCAAACAGTCGCAACTGAACTTGGCAAATTCCCGTCAGACTAAATGTCGGGACTTAAACAGATATGTTCGGAATCAAATTCGCTGCTTTTCGTCGGGGCTCTACGCTCACTCACATACCCTAATTCAAACTGAAATGTAGAGATAATGGAAATGTCAATAATTTTTATTTACCTGGAGCGTAGTCGGTATCTATGAAATGAAAAAGTGAAAAGTCTAGCTTTATTATAACAATATTAGTAATATTAAATATCAAATTATATTCTGAACAATCACATTATTAAATAATGACGTAACCTTACGAATAACATTTTATTATTATTTAACAGTAGGCAGCGGCTTTGCTGTGCCCTGGCATTGCAGAAGTCTATGGGTGGCGGTGACTACTTACCATCAGGTGGCCCGTCTACTCGTCTGCCTAACGAAGTACTAAAAATGATAATAAACTTTTATTTTTTTATTCTGCCACAGCAAAGTGACCACACAGTGCCATCCAGTTAGAGTATCAAGTAAAGTTTTGGGTTTGGGTGTTGTGAGACTGAAGGCCTCGTAATTTCTGATACCCACGACACAGGACTCTTAGTGTGAGATCAGAACTACGTTTTTGCCTGATGGATCTTATTTTTGATTGTTTACGCAGTGAAATCTGAATATAACAATCACTGACTTGTTTAACGAAAATCGCTTCCAGCTGTGCTATATAGAGGTGGAAGAATTAACATGAATTGCGAGAGACGTATGTACTTAACTCGGAGTTAGCATAAGTATTTTGCTAAAAGTCTCATCCAAAGCCTCACATAAGAATGGAATCAACGTTAATTATGTTGCTTTGAGCTTCATTGTATAAACATAGAGAGAAAAAAAATTACATAAGTAGCATATTTTTCTTACTCATACATATTTCTTATTTACTTTTTTGACAGACTACTTGGCATAGCGGGTGAGTAACTGACTGTGACATGAGAGGCCGTAAGTTCGATTCCAACAAAAATGTTTCTTCCACAAATATGTCTTTGCCTCTGGGTGTTGTGGTACTGTAATCTTTTGTAGTTCTCACAATGCATTTTTGACCTAGTGAGTCAGAACTAGTGTATGATGTGATGTGATAGGGTGTTTTTATAATTTTTTATGTTATTGTTTTGCATCATTAATAAAAACTAATTTTAAACCGTATGTGAATATACATATGCCTATCATTAACTATACGCTGTGTCCAACATTCTAGTGTACGGCAAAAATCACGCGATGAAATTTCCTCATCAATGGTGATAAATAGATAAATGCCATCACGGCAAGGCCAACGGCATTGTTGTCATAACACGACACATTCAGTACGCTAAATATTTATTTAGTATGATTTCTATACTTCACGACTTAGAGTTGTGTAACCCTATAATATACATTTTATTGTTGTTTTATATATACACATTTTAGAATCTTTTTTTAGAAACGGCATAATTGTTCCAAATTCAATATTGATCATTAAGTGACATGAGCCTCAACGTCCAGAATGATGTCTTGAAATAAATTGAGTTGTTGGATCGAGTAACTATAGCGTTTACATCTCGTTGGATCGATATTCAACCGGATATATGTGTGAAACAGGGATTATAGTAAAAAAGCCTTCTGAATCTCCAGCAACATCACTGTTAATATGAAACGCAATTACAAAGCTACCATTTTACGCCGGATTATTTTTAGGAAAGTGACTCCAACCTGGTCTTAAATTTATTCATGTTGCTGAGTAACCTACTGCACTACCATTTTGCGGTTCAACCATTGTTCGAATTTTGAACTGATTTAACTAAAATCATAATTTTTTCTTCATGTAACCTCAGTAACAGAGGCCGTATTATTAATCCTACTTAATTTTAAGCGATAACAGGACGTTTTCACCAACTCTATTTTTTTTTAAACAATTTGAATTTAATTAGTTTAATTCGCTGTTAGTCATGAAAATCGCAATATCTGTATTGACAAACGAAGCCAGAGTAAAACCACCATTAGACAGCACACTAGGTTGAACGAAGGCTATTGGATTTGCGTGTTAACCGACGCTCATTCGTGAGCGATGATCTGTTTAGATTGGCTAAGTCCTAACATCACGGATGCTGAACTGAAACCTAATAAATACACTGACATGCCATCCGGCCTCTATTTCATTGTATACTGTTTAAAATGTGGAAACTATGCTCGGTTTTAAAACTCACCAGTTGCCTTTTTTATGCCAGTTTTATATAGACTATGATATGGATGACCCCGAACTGTTGATACGTGCATCAATCAGAACTATTATAGAATCATTGATAGCAATTACGATATTTTTTCTTCTTCGTTTTGGGTCTAATAAGGATTTTACAACTAAAACTTTATGGGATTTAGCATCCTAGAGTAAAACGTAATCAAATATACTGGATAAAAAGCTGGTAGTAAAATTAAAATGACATTGTAAATCATTCAGAAAGTTAAATTCAATAGCAGGTAAAGATGAAACTGTCTACTACGTTTACGTAGTAACTCCAGAACTCTTGTCTGTACTTTTTGTCTACGTTTTGGAGGTACTACCGCTGATACACTTAAATTATCGTTTATAGTTTCTCTATCAACATTATTTAGTTCTCCGTAAAAATAATCGTCCGAAATTCAAACAAAATCTATTTATTCATAAATTCTAGACAAGAGTGACTAAAGATTCAAGTTAAACAGACACCTGAAAATCCAACTCAAATCCATTTATCTCAGGAAATTTAATTCAGTAGTGGCGGGGACGGATGGTGGATGTAGCTAACACCTACACTGGACTAGTAATCCCCTTACTCGGCCCCAAACTTTCACCTGACCGCTGCAGACGGCAGCATTCAAACGTAGGGTATTCACCGAGAGCATTCGCATGTTATGAACAATAAAAACTTGATGACTACAATACAATACCTTCTTGCCCAGGACGTAGTGTGAAGAAGCAGGCTGGCATGATTGTGTTGAGTAGCGGGGGATTGATTGTCTCTCGCTACTCGATACTCTAATTAGACCGCACTGCGCTTACCATCAGGTGCAGTGTGATCACTTTGGCGTGCCAGCATAAAAAAAACAATAGCGCGCTAGCCTAACACTGATCGAGGAGCAACCATTTTTGTGACAAATGGAAGCTATACTAGCTTGGAAAAATGACTACGCCTGATTATAAGCACAGTGCCGTCCAGATAGAGTATCGAAAGGCCAGAGACGAAATCTCTCACCTTTCGACTCAATTACGCCGGCCTGTTGAGGCAAACCAAGCCATGAGCTTGATTGAAACTCTGAACATCCTTATTTAACCAAATGATTCGTCACAAGTGCCAGTACTGTTATGTATTCTTCGGATATTAATTAATGTACACGATGCTCAATTCATGGGAAATGCCGGACAATACTCCCCCTAATTCTCCACTATACAATGCAAATAAAAGCCCCGGACAGCATCTCCCCACACGTGTCATCAAGCAATGTTACTTAGTTATCTTTAAACACAGATGGATCAACGTGGAATTGTATGAATTTCGTGTAATACCCATTTTGAGTACTGATTATTTGGTTGCTATAAGTTTTTAGCGGACTTTATTAATCGAATTTGTCTAGTTGGAATCGTAATAGGTATCTTCTTATTGAAATTTAACAAAAACGAACGCCAAATTTTGTTATGGCTTTTGAATCCTTAAAAAAGAAAAACGCTTTACTATAAAATATAAAAATGAACAATAATTTGTATTGAAACAGCATAGAAGTTTCTTCACAGCTATTATGTATATATACAATACAATAGTCAATAATCCAATGGAGACGTATCTGTATATTCAATATTAACTCTCCGTCATCAGATCTTTATAAGAAATATAATTCCAGACTTACTTTGTCGAAAAAAAAATCATCTAAATCGATCCACATTTATTGTTAGGAAAATAGATATACATCCTTAAAAAGGAAAAATATACTTCGTCCATTTTGTGCGTTTGTTATTTATATTTTTTGCACCAAAAGTTATGCTTTATCTTTAACTTCATCGTCTATGATTCTTACTTAGATTGGTTTAACCTCTTTTACATTAGCTTCAAATTTTAAAACTGCTATATGTTCTAAAATTAAACGCTACAATGTATTCTCTAGAAACTTATACAAGATGTGTAGGTGAGTTAAGCCACGCATGCAGGTATCAACCGTCCACTGTCTACAAGTAACACGACTCCTAGGTCTTTGAGCTGCGGTCAGGCTTACTGGCCTTAAGTCTCGCCACCTTTATTATACACTACTTTAATACTCAGATTTAAGTTTACAATGCGTTTTATTGTGTTTCATTCGTGAAAAGTGGTGCTGCTGTTATGAACTTTGTTGTTTAGTTAAATAGGATTAGAAAATAGAATATATATTCCTAATCTTATGTTGAAAAAACGGAAGGTAATGAAATTACAGTGATGTGTTACAGTGGTCTAGTAAAAATTCTACATACTTAATAATCAATAAAAAATAGGAATGACGTCTAGGTATAAATTCAAATTCTAAATAAATATGCCTATATACATTAACACACTTATAAATATGGAGACTGTCATTATAATCAACCAAACATTTCTGATCTAAACTTGTCACACAATACAGCGAGATAACAATAATTGTGAAGGCGTTACAGCTGTCATAGGGCGCGTTTGTGGTTTTAATTAAGAAGCTCGGTTCATCCCCCTCTAGTCACCGTGACCTAATTGTCTACTCGTCATTGTACATCAAATAATACTTACATCTTTGAATGAACTCATCAAAGTTGTTTGATGTAATAAAAATCGCAACTTTGTTGATAAAGTTGCTACGGATACAGTTTTTTTTATCA
The DNA here is from genome assembly GCA_905220505.1 of Laothoe populi. Lineage (NCBI taxonomy): Eukaryota > Metazoa > Arthropoda > Insecta > Lepidoptera > Sphingidae > Laothoe > Laothoe populi. The sequence goes on from HG992148.1 coordinate 17,188,688, forward strand.
AATCTAATTTTTAACCGAGTTCAAAAAAAGGAGGAGGTCCCCAATTCGTCGGAATATTTTTTTATATATGTTCCCCGATTACTCAAAGATGCCTGGACCGATTCGAGAAATTATTTTTTTTGTTTAAAAGGGTATACTTCCCAGGTGGTCCCATTGGCACTAAGTCATGATCTGATCATGAGATCTCAGAAAAATCTAGGGACAACCCACAAATTTTTTAGGACGCATAATTTGTTTTTTATTTAAGGCGGTGTACTTTTTATAACTTAAAAAACTTTTCCTACACGAACTCTACTATTGCCCTAATTACAAAGTAACCCTTTTGCGCGACAAAATCTAGTTAGTAAATTATCTTATGTACCCACAGCATATATTCATCTGATCCAATTAAAGAGGGTGGTAGAAATATTATCGTTGTAAGCAAGAATGGTATTGTCCCGCCTCTCGATCGCTAACACATTTACCCACTTACCAGTGGGTGAAAACTTACAAAACGTACGCCATTGTCGGGAAAGCACAATGCAATGTCTCCGCTTATCGAGTACCGCGTCAAAGAAGTTCAAAAGCTAGGTTTAGACGTATCGTGACGTTTGTTTCTCGCCGGAAGCGATGATTGTCTCCGAGTAACAAATGGGCTTTTTGAGGGCGCCTCGACTGCTGTTTTAATTGACACCGCGAAAATATATCTCGTACTCGTATTGTTTGGGTTCGTGTCACGTGCAGTGTGTGATGTTGGTTTTGCGTTTAATAATTGTATACGTTTTGAATAAATCGTATTTGTAATTAATACACGCATTTGCTCGCGGCTTTGCTCGGGTAAAATTAAAAAAGTTGCTAAATCTTATCAAAATTGGTTCATTGGTTTATTCGTGAAAAAATTACAAACAGAAAACTTTAGAGCCCCAATTCAACCTCCTAGTGTTAAATTTTGAAAAATCCCGATACACGTGTACATTTATTTCTAACCAAAAGCACGCATACGAAACTTCATGATTCTTACTTTGAAAATGACTGAATTTTATACAACCGTTTTTCCCTTATTTTATCCCCTAGGAGTGATTTTTTTAAAGATATAGATAAAGATGACACGTATATCATAAAATGTATGTTTATATGTATGTAATATATTTACACTATCTACATCGCTAATAGTATGTCTAGAATGAAAGAAAAATCATGGAAACTCCCATCATTCCGTTTTAAACAGCTAACGCCATCTATTGAAATATAATCAAAACATAAACTTTACAGATTTCCCTCGTAACACGCTAAGCATATTCCACCCACGGCACGAAAACAATGTAACCTAGCGTGTGTTGAAGTATTAATCCCATTTGTGTAATAAAATCTGTGCCTTAGCCGCGAGTGGTGCGATGGCAAGCCGTGATCCGGCCGTGAAATGCCTGCCTCCACACGATAATCCTGTTAGGTTAAGAAGGTTTCCACACATTACTTGCTTTGCTACGCCTTAAGGATTAAAACGTGAACGCATAACTCGATATTGACGAGGAACAAACTTACGTTACACCTATAATGTTTCATTTGTGTGGATGTAGGTTTATAGTATGTAAGTAGACAATAAGCTTTGGAAATTCTCCATTAAGCCGTATACTTCGTTCAGTTTTTTTTATCCTGGCACGGCAAAGTGACACACTGCACCCGATGGTAAGCGCAGTGCCGTTCAATTAGAGTAATGAGTACCGAGAGACGATCTATCCCCCACTACTCACTATCATGCCTTGCTTCTTCACACTACGCCATGGGCAAAAAGGTGAAGTAGCAGTCAAAATTAATTATAGCAGAAAATAAGGATTACAGAAATAACCCAAACAAACCAAGAAACGATTCGCAATATCCCGCTAGTGTTGCTTGTCCGTTAATTACAATATTCTAAATTTAAATTTACAGATATTAATATAACAGGAATCCCGTAGAGCCTAGCTCAAGCGATTACGCAGCAAAGATGCAACGTAGATTTACAGCAAAGCTTGCCATGACAAGGTGGTCATCGCAAGTCCTAAAATCTCTCGGACAATGGACACAAAGGACCTTTAAATTATTTAGACAGGCCAAAAGCGACTTTAATATCTTGACGATAGACAACATTCGTAAATATTTAAGATAGCGTTTCAAATTTGGTTAAGACGAGTTTGCATGGGAGAGGAATCTCAGAGTGTCTGGGAGGCTAAACCTTCCCTCCGAGCTGGGATCCGGCCATAAATAATTAATCTGCAACTATGTGCGTCCGACGGTTAAGTAAATCCTACGGTGGTTTAGGGAGCTGACCTGAGTCGCTGACTGTACCTTGTTTCTTGTTTCGATTGTCAAGCTTTGTAAGACTAGTGCACGACGTATTTACGTGTGAATAGGGCCTTACTGTTGTTACTATTTGCAATCACATTAATACAGTAAGAGTAAGGTTTATAAGTTTTTTGTAGAGGTAATCTCTATACTTAGATGATTTTGGAAATTCTTTCATTGATGGGCTGCCTTTATTTTTTATTGTGATAAAAGCCTGAACTATGACATGTAGAGGACAGGTGGAGCTGCGAGCAAAAGCTATATGAGACTTAAGGTACACGATGCATCTATATCGAAAATAGATAAAATCAATTGTAATACCAATGAATTTGACAAAAACACTAAAGTAAACACAAATCTCAAATCTTAAGAAATGTATAATACATTATTATTACGGGTTCATACTTCATTATAAGATTACTTGAAATAATAACTTATAACATGTGTTATAGCAATTTTCTATTAGTAACGTTAAGTAACGATCGGGTAGATTTATGTTATTATTTTTCTATAACAAAACAGAGCTTATATCAATAAAGTCATTAAAACATCGTCTCATTAAATTCTTAATAATAATAAGAATTGATCCACTGTGGTGAAATATAAATAATTTACACTCAAATAACGATAAATTTAATATTAATTATATAAATTATCACGTTGTTTACAAGAAATAGGGTATGTCACTTTGATCCAAAATTAACCTTAATGAAATGTAATCAGGAATTTAAAAACACTCTCTTAATATATTACGTTTTGTCGATCCCTTATATGAAAAAATATTTAATACAATGGATCATAGAGCATCACATATGGAATATTAGTAAGGATCGTGCGGGAAGCCATACTGTGGAGCAACAAGCGGCGTCTTGCGGCTCGGCTGGATCGAGCCGCGGATTAGGCCAGCTTTACCCGCCGAGACACCGCTGCCTACCCACTATATGTATACCGACTACTCACAATAACAATTAACTGAGGAAGTGATTAGAATATTTTTCTGGAAAGTTCGATGACTGCTTACGTGTAAAATGTGATATCAAGCAATGACTTGATTTTCAATTTAAAAATGTCAGCCATGGAATGCCAGTTATAAAGGTTAATAATTGTAGTTTAGTCTCGTCTATGGCGACCAATCATTGGCTTAGTGGCAGCGTACTCGGATGAGAAAACAATGAGGTGTTGGGATCAAATCAGGTTAGCCGATCATAATAAATACTTGAGTTTTGGGTTTGAAAACTCTAATACAAGTGACCATGTACGGCAATAGGTTTTGAAAGTATTTTTTCACACTACAGTAAGGTAACTTAATATACATAGATTGACCTATTCTAATCTAATCTCATCTAATTTAAATTGTATTTTATTCAGTCCAAATAATGTAAGCCAGTTTTTGAAAAGAGCATCGCTAGAGATTTTGCTTGTTCTCCAGCAATACATTCCAAACTTTCGATAGAATAGAATCAAAATAAAAATAGCATTGTATGAACTCCCTGAATATTTCATTTGAATGGAATTTATGTCCGTTATGATACCAAGCTCGACACCTATCATAAATTGTGACGGAAATAACTACCGGAGTAGTTGTACCTCTGCTAATGTTTTTTTTTTATTCTGGCGCGGCAAAGTGACCTCACTGCACCTGATGGTAAGCGCAGTGCAATCCAGATAGAGTATCAAGTAGCGAGAGACAGTCTATCCCCCGCTACTCAACACAATCATGCCGGCCTGCTGTTTAGCTTCTTCACATTACGCCTAAAGGACCCAGGATCATAGGAGGGAGGGAACACGGTAGCTGGCAAACTGTTCCACAGCTTGATGGTGCGGCAAAAATACGAATTTGCGAACCTCTTGGTTCGGGCCGGGGTAGTAGACACCACAAAGCTGTGGCTCCGCAAGCCAGTACGCGTGGTTCTGGTATGGAAGGGAGAGGAGGAGGAGGATTCTTTGAAGATACAAACGTTAAGTTGTGTTATACTGTGTTAAGTTATATCATGTCTATAATAAACTTTTGTCAATTACAGAAAGATTCAGTTTGACGAAACTAGAGTGCATCACTCTAGTTATGCGCCTTAATCGTCGATTACAAAACCAGTGTACCTATAATACTATACCCCTTTAAAAATCGGTTAAAATTAGTCTCTTCACGCCAGTATCCAAAAGTGTTTATTTGACGTTTTTACTATCGAAGCCTGATAATTAAGCCATCATATTAGCGAAATGCATTTCATTGTGGATTACCGTCGGTTTCATTAAAACCCTATCGGCACATTTAAATAATTAAACGGCTAAAACTGTATTAACGCAATAACACAGTCGCTAATGCCGCATTATTCTCAATCAGTGATGGAAATGGCCGCCACAACCGACTCATAAAGGGCTAGAATTGTGTCTATGAAACTATAATAAAATTATTTGAAAACACTTGAATGTATTTTTTTTAATAGTTGAGATATATTTATTGTTAAAAGAAACAGAATTTGAAATTCGATCATGTTAATAGGTTCTTTAACTTTATGGAAATAAAATTGATTTTGGCTTGTATTTCTCTCACTACTTATTACCTTTTTCCAAACACCGGTATCCTTTTGATTATGTTTTGATTCATTAGAGGTTAACATTATTTTGACAATATGACATTCAAATATTTTAAAATCAAATCAATTCTAATTTCAAAAACATGTTGATTTTTGACATGAATTTTTCTTTACCTGTCATTTAACTAAAGTGAAAATAAAGATACTGAAATAGTACTGCAATATCAAAAATCTAATTGCTGTGCCTTAATGAGGGGCATTTGAAAAGTTAAAAGCTCGTTGTTAGGCCGCGAACACGCCGGCCGACTAATTAACGTCGCGCGGTAATGCCGCGGCTGTGGGCGCGGACTTAGCAGTATTATCGTCTAAATTGTCCTAATGTTTAGTTGTGATATTGGCCGCCATTTATGATTGGCACGCAAATTCTACCTGCTAAACCATTATTATTATGGTATGTGTGAATGAGCTCATAGTTATGTGAAACTTAATTATAATAATAATACTAGCCCTGTATTAAACATTGTCCCACTGCTGGGCACGGGCCTCCTCTACTATTGAGAGGGGGAAACTTAATTAAGAGTAAAAAGGAAATTGTAAAACAAAAAATTAAAAGTAACTTAGAATAATATTTTAGTATTATCACCACTTTGCTCATTATATGAATATAATTTATAAATATTGATCAATTAAAAAGTAAGTAAAACTTATAACTATACATACAAAATGTTGTCAAAACATATTGGGCATTATAAATCGAATATTCTAATATTTTTTTTATTCTGGTGCGGCATAGTGGCCACACTGCACCTGATGGTAAGCGCAGAGCCGTCCAGATAGAGTATCAAGTAGCAAGAGACAGTCTATCCCTCGCTACGATTAAATAGCATACCATATAATCTTGAATCTTTATGGTATAATTTAAAATCGCGCCTAGACCCTTCTTAGAGCGTGGAATATAAAGCTGAAAGGTGTATTTAATGTGCCTAAAACACAAACATAAGTATCAACATAAGCACGCAAACGAAAATTACAAAACGATGTTGGATTACCCACCAGCCGAAATTGTGTGTGAACGAACGCTTTCAAACGAATCGTATTTAGACCGTACAGACAGACTCGATTTAGTAATTAATTTTACCGCGCGAAGTGCTCTAAATGCACTAGAAACTATAATCCTCATTAAATGGGAAATAGTCGACTATTCACTTTGCCATCAAATATAATTTTGACTTCTAAACGGGGAATATAATTATGTATTTCATGAAATCCGCCGGGCGCTCGCAAATGAATGTATGTGCACGTACCTAATCTTTTGTTTAACGAGCTGATATGCAAATAGTACACGCAATACACCTTACGCTACATTAACGAACAAAATTAGTGAGCATTATACGAAATTTCGCAATAAATAAATGTTCGTTTTCGCACACAATACCATCCTGTTTCACAATAGTAAGTGGTACATTTTGCGAACGACAATCCACCGAGAATAAAATAATACGATGCCATCATTTTCATTTGCTCTCCGACCGCTCAATTTTTCGCATAACGCACCACCCAATGAAAACACAAATTAATCTGCTCATTTTTTGCATACAATTTTATATTATTGAGCTGAAATATCCGAATGCGATGAATTTCACAATAATCCCACGTCACAGTGATAGTTATGGATTACTTTTATTTTGATTGAATTATTCCTTCATAATAAAAAGGCATAAATTTATTATTATAGCAAGCGTCGGCATGCGGAGATAATCCCCAAGGTCCGCTATCGCTTTGTTTGCGCGTTTTATGCGTGTCCGATGAATGAAGGTGTGCGGTGAAAGCCGAAATCAATACAGACGAGTGTAGAAACAAGAGTGTGCCCATGCCTGTGTCGACGCGATATCCAACACGGGTTCGGATTAAGCGACGTCAAATCCGGGATTAAGCGAGGCTGGGATAAAACGGAGCCCGGGATCGGCTCGAGCTCGGGTCAGCGGGATTTTGCCGGGGCAATAAAAGTGTCTGCAACCGATTTAGACTGAGCCCGCAGGCAATTCGGCGCGGCTACCAATTGCTAGGTAATTTTGGCGTGCGAGCGCGATCTGTCCGCACAAAGCCGTTCTAATGCCCGCCAATGGGATTAGCCCAGTGTCGTGCGCCCTTTACAATTTATTGGATGGAATTAGATGTCTGAATTAAGACGTGTTTCCTTGATGTATTTGATAATGACAAACGTCGGTAGACAGCTGCTGTATAATAAACATTGCTTAACATTTCAGTCTCGGCACACAGTCATTTGTGAACTCGTTATTGATCAAAGAAACAATAAGGTTAATAACGGATGAGTAAACCGGTACTCAAAGCGCAACGCACTCGACTAATCAAAGTTTTTTTAAACTAATCCCGCTCGTTTGCAATGGACCTCGTGCAGCTATTATACGGGCCCCTCTATAATCCGGATTGGAGATTCATTAGGGCGAGATTATACTCTATTGAAATCTGGCTTACCAGGGGCATGGGTGGAGCGGATAGTCGCGGCACAGTCTACACCGGCCGACTGATTCTGAACTCATATATACTCTGATCACGTTACCACGAATGTAGCGAAGTTAGTTTCATTATCGCTTACCATCGGTTTGATCATTCATTCGTTAAGTTTCGAAGCGGATTTTGTAAAGTAGTTTTTTTATAATGTAATGACAAATTACAAAAGACCTACTGATGAGTTTATTGCTGCTTCTTCTCAGACCAGTGGGCATTTCCTAAGCACCAGTAGACGTTAAAATTATTATGCCTAATTTACGAAATAAATGATTTGATTATGCTACTAATCAATATTTTGAATATTTTATAGTTTTTTTTTTCACTTTACTAAACACTGCATCTGCCAGCACTTACTTTGGCCAATTTCAATATGCAATCTCAATCTGCATTGTCAGATCGAACCAGAAAATAAACCAATCAAACTATGTCATTTGTAGGTGTGGCATTCAAAATTAATTCTTACTGTTTCATTTTTCGGAACGATCGGTAGTTTCAGATTAAGATCGTTTATTGAAATTGGTCCTTAGATACAGCAATCCTTACACATACATAAAGAAGATAAACATCAGACCCCACTGATGTTATTAACTTAAAATATAACATGTACTCAATGAATCATATTGGATAAGTCGTGTTCACATCAAAGCAAATGGCGTGAACAGAAACAAAAACCAAACATTTCCCCGATGAAAAGGTAACAAGTAATTACAGTGATATATCATTAGTTGCTTCCTTTGACGTAGGGGAATATGGGTAACAATAAAAATACACCGATAGGTACGAAATACGTTTCTTTCACTAGATATTGAATTAGTTTTTGGGTGATTGCTATACAAGAAAACGGACGGTTCAAAACCTCTGATGTTAATTAGAAATAATAATACTAACCCTGTATTAAACATTGTCCCACTGCTGGTAACCGACCTCCTCAACTAATCAGAGGGGTTAGGCCTTAGTCCACCACGCTGGCCTAATGCGGGTTGTTGGACTCCACACACCTTTGAAATTCTTATGAGAATTCTCAGGTACGCAGGTTTTCTCACGATTTTTCCCTTCATCGTTTAAGCAAGCGATAATTTACAATAAATACACACAAAACTTCAGAAAAGTCCGAGGTGTAGGTCATTTGGACTGCTTTCGAACATACGACTTTTTGACAGTCTGTACTGCAACCAACTCGGCTATCGCTGCTCTATTTCTATTAATTAGAAAAAGAACGCTAATTTCTAAATGGCTAAAGCTTTAAAAATCATAAATTGTTCAGTTTGATAGCATACTACAGACATAAAGATTAACGTTCGTATTTAAGAAATACATTTCAGTAAACGTAGATTTCTGTATATACGCGTGATTGCTCAGTTTATATTTCGCGCCAAAAGTTGACCAGTCACGTACAAATATCTACTCTTGGCAAAGAGCTCACTTAAGTGTCATTCTTGAATTTACACCATTACCGTTAAATTTACTAACGATAGAATTATTGCATGATTTATTAAAGACCTCCAACAAAGAATACAGGTATATAAAAACAGTGGTATTACATTGTCGAGATAATTATAATATATAATATGAGGAGGCGAAATAACATCAAAATAATAAGTAAACCCAATAATCACCCTTATAGTGCTCTCCTTTAGTTTCTTGTATCATGTGTATTAGAAACTGTGTGGGACTTACGGTCTCACAACACATGAACTCAATATTCGGGGATTGTGAAGGACAAACATTTGTCTCGTGCTCGAATTTTCAATGAATCATTGAGTTGTACACAAATAAGAGTAATAAAGAAAATTAATATTGCACTTAAATTCAGTGATTGAATGTAAAGTTCGATAAGCGATTAAATTATTCGAATGAACAATATTACGAAAATGAAAATATTTAAATGAAATTGAATTTAATCAAAATAAAACGTTTACACGACAATTATATAAATGATCATATATATACAGATACTTTACTGCTGGTTTAGAAATCTACATTATTAAGAAGAAGCTCCAAGAAATCCAGCCGGAGGACTTTAGGACTAATATTATATTTTATGGCATGAAACAATTTAACTATAGTGCATGTTAATTCAGAAGTAAGTGCAATCATATAGCAGTTCACTTGTAAAAATATGAAGAGCACTGGGTTCAAATTCCAGGTCTGGCATTTTTTTTTTTGAGTAATTAAAAAATAAATCATAAATTATTTGCCCTGGGTCGGAAGTTGTGCCTGATATGGGGCTAGGGTTGCCACAACTCATATCATGGAGTGGAAATAAACTCAGCAAAACGTGGGTTTACTAGTCACACCTCTGCTTACCGCCTCTGGAATACAGGCGTTAACTTATGAAACGATGATTATCAAATAATATCTTTTCAAATAATTAAATCACATTTTACGCTCATAAGTTTATAAGTTAACCTCTTCAGATGACCAATTCTGGAATATTCCCAACTAACCAAGTCACGTCACAAACAAGAATTGACCGATTCTGAAATACTGGTAAGTACTGGAAATATCTGATAATTTTCATATTATTATATGCACAACATGAAGCATCTTCGATTTGGATAATACTATAATAAACTAAAATTTCACAATCAAAATAGGTAGTTGCAAATAAATATTGATCTTAACGTGACCTCTTAATCTAACCCGAACCGGTGAATACTCATACCGTCTGGTTATACGTGATAAAAACATTTCAACAACACGAAAATTGTACAAAAACTCAACACTTAATCGTACTAGGGGCTTATCTCTTTTTGTAGTCGTCCACGCGGGATTATTCGTGGGTCCCGGCTTTATCCCGAAATAAAATATTTATATCCTACATAACGAGCTGCGTCCGGACGCACATTGGTGTAGGACATACACTTTTCGATGTAATTGTAATTAACCTTAAAATATCTTGAAGTGTACAATACGACTCAAAACAAAACTAAAAAACAAAAAAAGTCAAGTACACATTGATTGTATGTCTTACTGTTCGACTACATCATAATATACCTAATCTTTCGACCAAGCTGTTCGCAAATTCGTGTTTTTGCCGCACTATCAAGTTGTGGAACAGTTTGCCAGCTATCGTGTTCCCTCCTTCCTATGTTCCTGGGTTCTACCGGTTCTACGCAAATCCGTACACAATACTTTCAAAGTATATTTTTCTATTAACTAACTAGGTTACGTACGAGTGTATAAATTAGTTAACGACCTGACATTGCGAATAACTGATTACTATTCAACGTCTCAATAAGTTTTCACAAACTCAAGAACGTAATATTACAATATAATTTTGTCACTACAAGTAACAATTACGTGGTTAAGTATGGAAATAATTAAAATTATTAAACCACAATAGTATACGTGACATCATAATCGATATTTCTAAATTCGAATTTAATTAACCAGTCACGGATCATTCGGACACTGGTGTCCGGACAAAGTATCGCAATACTCGCCCTTATTGACGTGCGTATTAAGCGTATTTGTAACGTTAATGTTATGCAAATAAAGTTGATTTTCACTTGTTCCGAACACCGGTGTCCTTGAGATACATAAGAGGTTAAAACATCGAATAAAAATGGATAAAGATAAACACAAAAAGGTATTAATTAGTTTCCAACGGATTTGCACAATTTTATTTCAGCTTACCGATAATCTTTTTAAGTTCTCCCCAACTATACAGATCTTTTGTGGTGCAAACACCCGAAAGGAGACCTCATGCATACTAATTACACTAATCCTATCACATAAAAATCTAAAGTACATTCAAGTGTGTTTAACATACATACTGGAGTAGATATAACTTCAGTTTTGTTAATTTAAATCCATAGTAACATGTTTAACAAGCAGCACTAATTATTTATTGACTTAGTGTATTTTGTTTAGGCACATTTAAGTTTAGATCCTGGCAGAATTTTCATTGATTTGTTGACTTATTAAGTATTATACTGTATTTATTTATTTAGAAAAAAACAAACAGTTATACATTGTGATAATATTAGAGGAATTATATATCTAAAAAATACAAATGTACAACCTACGACGTTCTTCACAGAATATATAATTGTTACATTTTCAAACGTGAGAGAAAACCAATAAGAAAACATCTTACTTAAAATAAAATAACTGAAATAAACAAATTACTAACTTAACTATACTAAAAAGAATAACAATTCAGAGATAGAGCATTATGTGGACTAAGTATTTTGTATGTTATCTATCCAGAAGCAAACAAAATAATAAAACTGTAATAAAGTATTACAAAAATCAAGACATCCACAATATATGTAAACGAAACGATATTGGTTTATTAATTTTTAACTATCGCTTCCTTAAATCGCATAGGAAAAAGTTGGGATATAACTTAAGTTCTTCAAAGATTCTTCCTAAATTAAATATTGTATTTTTTATAGCATACTCCGACAAACGAGTCAGTGAGTCACCTGATGTTAAGTGATCTCCATCGCCCATGAACATCCACAATACCGAAAGTATCATGTATGCGCTGTCGGCCTTAAAGGACAGGAATGGGGATTACGGAAGGGAAGGGGGAATCTGAACCTCCGGATATCTCACTTACCATACGAAACGCGACAGTAAGCTGTCAGTTTAGGTTGGTTTTCTGTGAGACAGTGGTACTACCCCGGTCGAGCCGGCCCATTCATGCTGTAGACAAATATGTCTACAGCGTGGCTCTACCACTAGTGAGACTGATAACGCTAAAACAACTTAAACTTTTTGTTCTAAATAACAGCTTTAAGAAATAACAAACAAACATTTAAAGACAACCCTCGAACCCTAGCGTAGGTCGTGGTTGCGCCCTACAAGGTTCATTGACTACTCCTCATTGTACTTCCATTATTCTATTTTAATTCAAAACGTCCTTTATCCGCGAGACATTAGAGTGCATTTTACGGCGCACACGTTGATCTGGGAGCTTTCTACTGCAAGCTAAAGATAAGCCGACGGATTACTTCGGCGAAACGGAAAAAAATGAATGAAACGTATTAAGGTGATTGATTTTATATTTTTTAGCGCTGTACTATCAAATTACATCTGGAGTGTATCATATGTACTCCAGCTTAACCACCTTTATATTAATAAGTACACATGCTTAATGTATAGATATTATTTATCTGTCTGCACCGTGCGCAAACATAAATTGAGCGATATATATTCTTTAATGCATATGCATATACACTCACGCCTATAATCCCCGAAGGGGTAGGCAGAAGTGTAACCAGTACACCCACTTTTCGCCGAATTTCGGTCCCATAATGTGATAGGGGGCGAGCCTATCGCCATACCGGGCACATGTTCCAGACTCCGGGCTAATACTGAGAATTTCTATATAGAAAAACCCAATATCACTTTACCCGACCCGGGGATCGAACCTGAGACCTCAGCACAGCAATCGTAACGCATGCGCAATTACAACTGCGCCACCGAGGCAGTCAATTCCTTAATCAGAGGGACAACTAATATAAAACATATCCACACATTCATAGAGCAAATGTCAATTATCTGCATGATGTTTTATTTTAAGTCCTGCATGATATACTTAGAACTCTGTGAGGATATGATAATAATAAATCTGAAAAACAATTCCTATGGTTAAAAGCAATTCTATGACAACTAACAGTCACATCTATAACGAGTATAATTCATTTCGGCGGTTGACATTTTTGAAATTTTACAGTAAATATGTTTATGATTTTTGTTTTTCGGAAAACAATCAGTATAATAAGCTACAGTGTGGATTTTAGTAGAATTAATATATTACTTGTGTAAGCACGTACTGCATCTTTATGATTTATTTTCATGCATTTATGAGCATTATTTTCTCAAATAAATGAGCCCTGAAAAGAATTAGCCCTGTTGATTTGAGCGCCCAAAAGGACACAACAAAACTAAAACTAGACTCAAAAGATGCAGAAAAATTTGCTGATTTGAATATGTATATAACTCAATAACCTAAAAAAGTCGCTTTAAACAGATAGCCCGACAACCGTCCATATTATACACATCACACATCGAATACTGTTCATTAGCATAATTTTACTCAAAACGGCAATAACTAGCAGTCGCTCCGTTAAATATAGACTCGATGAATGGAATTGGCGAAACTTGAATGAACGTTTTAACACGTAATTGGCAACATTTTTGTAAACTTGTTTATACTAGGCGACCGGACAACAGAATCCTGATCAGTGCAAGAAAGTGTATTCGATTTTTGAAATCATTTGATAAAGTTGAGTTGAGTTGAGTTGAGTTGAAGACTGCCTCGGTGGCGCAGTTGTAATTGACCATGCGTTACGACTGCTGTGCTGAAGTCTCGGGTTCGATCCCCGGGTCGGGTAAAGTGATATTGGGTTTTTTCTATCTAGAAATTCTCAGTATTATACCGGAGTCTGGAAGCTGTGCCCGGTATTTCGATAGGCTCGCCCCCTATCACAATATGGGACCGAAATTCGTCGAAAAGTGGGTGTACTGGTTACATCTTTGCCTACCCCTTCGGGGATTACAGGCGTGAGTGTATATGTATTGATAAAGTTTCACGTGTATCAATATTGATAGCTTCCGTGACGCAGCGGGCGAGTAGCTGGCTGTAAACAAAGGATTGCGGGTTCGATCCCCGCACCGACAAAAAATGCCACAAATAATGCTGGGTGTTGTGGGACCGTAGTCCCTAGTAGTTTTTGATACAATTGTCAATTTTGTCTACGTTATAATGAACCAGATCGACCGCTGTATTAAGAATGTCTTACAGAGAACTTACGCAACAACTTGTTGTGTTTCATACGGTGAATGTTTTTTTTAATTCTGGCTCGTCAAAGTGACCATACTGCACCTGATGGTAAGTGCAGTGCCGTCCAGTTAGAGCTAGAGTTAGAGTCTGTCAAGGAGTGAGAGACAACCTATCCCTCAACACAATCATTTTCGACAGCCGCAAATGCCCCAATTCTCCATTTTGTCCGTTAAGGCTGGAAACCCATGATTCTTCTAATTCTGGGTGTTCATGGGCGGTAGCATAAGAATGATAAGTAGTATTTATACCCAAATGTTATTAAAATTATAAAACCCCTAAAAATAGATGAAATTAGATGAAATAATAATTAGATGAAATATATTTTAATTCCTAAAATGATTGTGTTCGGAAGAATTTGATTTCAAAATATCTGCCAGTTCTTACACAAGATTGTGAAAGTTCACGAGTGAGAAAATCACGAAAAAGGCTGGCGTGGGGCAACCCCGGAATCTGGGATTCCACCTATCCGGCCTTAACGTAATCCCGCGTCCGGAAAATACGTGAATATTTCATTTATCTACATGCATTATTAAAAACATCAAATTCACATATCCATGATTTATTTTTCATTTTTTTTATGGATAGCCGTTTTTTATATTTAAAAAAATACTAATTTAAAAAAATATAGCATTTGCATTTACATTTGTTTTCCTAGAGAAATAGTCCGAGAGTAGTAGTAAATTAGCTTCCAAATTCTCATTTTAAAATCTCTAAAGAAAATAAATTTAATACACCACCCCGACGTATACTTTTTAGTGTGCACATGTATGTAAGGTAGGTTATACATCGACACTTGGCGCGGTCCGTCGGGAGATAATCCCATTGTCTATCTCGCTCTGACTCCCCGGCAATGTGCGCAAATCCTCGCGACGTCCCTCTCTAATCCCTTATTTGAATCTTATCAGATCTCAGGAGATACACCGGTAGCGGTCGTCCGATGTGTGCATGTAGATTCGGGTTTATTGCGTAGGGTTGGCACTCATGTATTTAGAGCACCAAATTTTAGCAAGCTTTTTATTATTGGAAATTAGAATTGATCATTATTTGTATTTATATAGTTACATGTTCACTCAAATTGACCTATATAACGCAATGTTACCGATATTATCAGATTTCAATAAAGTTAAAGAAAGTAAGTTGATGTTCTACGCCCAACGTAGAACTACCTAGGACAATTATCATGTGAAAAGAGACTCTATTCCATAAGTTTTAAAGTAATAATAATACCAGTTCAGACCCAGTACACGTCAAGTCAAACAAAAATTATTCTATTTTTGAATATTCAAACATCAAGAGAACAAAATAGTTTTATATTACATCCTTGTATCACGAGCATGCATTAAAGGTGCGTCCGCACTGAATCCGCGATTAATGGGCTTTGAATACGCGATTGAAGCTAAATTTACGTTTATGTCGCACGTCACCAGATTACCAACGGTACAGAAACGCGAACAGCTGCCTTGGTCTGTCTGTCTTGTTCTCTGTTATGAGCGAACTGAATCTCGAGTAGGGGATTATTTAATTTTTTCTTAATATGGCCAGTAAGAAATTTATTTTTATATCTTTTTTAAATTTAGAATTTAAAATCGATACGTACGTATATCTATAGCTTGAATAATTAAAAAAACTGATTTGAAAAAGGATGAGGATAACGTAATAATATTATTCAATTCTTTATTCAAAGAATACTATGACAAAATTACTTTCCAAATCCTCCTTTTTTATACGCGTACTGGATTGCAGAGCCACAGCTTCGTGGTATCTACTACCCCGGCCCGAACCAAGAGGTTCGCAAACTCGTATTTTTGCCGCACCATCAAGCTGTGGAACAGTTTGCCAGCTACCGTGTTCCCTCCTTCCTATGATCCTGGGTCCTTTAGGCGTAGTGTGCAGAAGCTAAACAGCAGGCCGGCATGATTGTGTTGAGTAGCGAGGGATAGACTGTCTCTTGCTACTTGATACTCTATCTGGACGGCACTGCGCTTACATCAGGTGCAGTGTGGTCACTTTGCCGCGCCAGAATATAAAAATAAAAAGGCTGAAATCTCTAAATCTAACACACAATTAAATAATATTAAGGATTTAAATATGTTTTTATTACACCTAAAGTATTTCTCATTATAGACTTAGCCCGACAACTGTCTTTTTAAAGGGGTTGGTACTGCTGGTTCATACATGGCGGCAAAACCATTGCCATACAAGTAGTAGTATTATTTACAAATTGAAAATCTCAAACATGAATTGTGATTTACCGACCGATAATACAAAGCACTAAACCGATGAAGCAATAATTATTAATACAAACTTAACTAACCAAGTAAATTGTATTTATCTACATTATATGAATATCCCTTAAATTTATTATTAATTCCATGGTCATAAAACTGTCTGGCAGCCATAATTTTAAAGGAAGCGACGTGAATTAAAGGTTTATTTCTTGCGAGTGTAATAAGATAATATTACTAACCCTTTGAAGGGATTAAGATTTTGTTAAGGGCGCGCAGTCCCTAAGCCCATCCAGACGGGGTCCCGATTAGACGAGGGAACAAGGCCTTTGCTGTTCACTTCTATGGTTTTTATGAATGTCTAAACAATTGATGCCCTCGGTAATTTTATGCCTTATAACATTGGAAATTTATTATAAATTGTAAATGTTAATCAATGCTCTGTATATATAATATTAAACTTTACTAAGTAATGTGAAAGATGGATAAGTGATCGTATTAAAAGATTTGTTAGTTGAGTTTATTACAATACGGGAATGGACTAAAAAGAATACGGCAACGCGCGGACTGAAATATGGCGGGAGAATGTGACAGATATTCGTTTATAAACAAATACATAAAAACGTTCTGAAGCATAGATAAAAATTATATTTATATTTCTACAGTTTTTTATAATTATTTTCACATCACCATAATATAACACAGATGAACATAATTAAGCAACCAATATAATAGTTAGTCCCTACGTACAGCAGCACCTTTTTTTGTTCGCTCTATAAGAACCGGCTAAGGTCCGAGACCATGCTGCCAAGTCATAAGTAAATACAGCAGCACAGTAAAAAGGCAATCCGCGCGCCTCGACTTTAAGCCTAATCTTGACAAATGGTCCGGATGATCCGTAACCATGCATCGGCCACGGTTATTTGTCCGCGGCTCGGCCGGCACGGATTTTTTATCGATTGATCAGCGGCTCAGCTGATTGCCTCTCTCTGTTGTTGCCGACGGATTAAGTCTCGCCGAACGTGCGTGTTGTCGCAGCTTTCGGGCCAATTTAGAGTCGTGCCGTGATTTGCATTACAACATATATTATGAGAGTTGGGCAATCGAGTCAAAGTGATAATTTAGAAGTAGCAAGTATGATAGTAAATCTTTTTCTTCTAAATTATTAATCGTGCTTATACTTAATTACATGAACCTGATTATAAGCCTAAGTATATACCTAGTTATAAACAGATTACAATAAGAATGATAATAATACTCGCCCTGTATTAAACATTGTCCCATTGCTGAGCACGGCCTCCTCTACTAATGAGAGGGGTTAGGCCTTAGTAGATTAGAATAATATTATGAATATAATTAAATAAAAATAAATTAATAAAAAACACCCATCATTCACACACATAGCCCCGATCCCACACTAACATACGAGCCTAAATATCTGCCTGGCACACAAACAATAATACTAACAATATTAATAATAATTTAATTATTTACATATAACTTATTTCATAACTACTACATGAATTGCATCACTTATATACAGTACTAAAAAATGTTACATAAACTTGTGCATTAATAACACGGATAATATACCCAAACACCTAATTAAATGGACTGATAAAATTCCGTCCGTAGTAACATTTTTTAATTTGTAAGACGGTTGTTTACGTGGCTTGTTTGTGTGCGTTAAGCCGAGTGCATGCCTCGGTCATGAGCGCGAGATTATCTCAAAATGATTGATTGAAGCCCCCATTGGCATTGCTACCCAAACGTTAGCGAACCAATGCACCGATCTTATGTAATTGAGAAAATCGTTATTTAAAATATCGATGATCGATTTCACGTCACTATTCTTACAGAGATTATCAACGTAAAAAATAAATACCACGTTTAGTTTTTATCAACTCCATTACAAATTATTTCTACGATAGATAAATGACAAGTTGAACAAAAAGCTGATGCTGCTGTGGTTTTGTGTTCTTTTTCACATTTACACTAGTATTTAGAAGTTCACTAAAATGTAACGGTAATGATTCTGAATTGTATTGGCTTCGTAAATAAAGTGTTCGATTCTACAATAACACCTGAACCAATTTATACTGCGTTAAAAAAAACTAAAAAATAATATTGGAGCTCCATACAATCTGTTAACAAAAATATAAATACACCGAACACACTAGATATAGCCTGCGTCGTAGGATAAGAACAGAGGCACTACGATATCCAGACTTGAAGCCAATACTTGTGGATCCCACATATTTGTGTCGGTGTAGGATCAAATCCGCGGCTTCTCGTTTCACAGCTGGCTACTCAACCTCGCCTCGAAGGCTGTCGAAAAGATCCTAGGACACTTCAAAATCACATCGCCCATGAAAAACCAGGCAACCTGGAGGAATTAATTGTGGTAGGCAATATAGAATTAAGTGTGGTCACTTTACCGTGCCAGGATAAAAAAAGGTCGAAGGAAACCCCGCGGCCATTCACACAATCGCTTGTGTGACCAGGTAACCATCCTGACTGCTCTCGCTGTGACAACTACTATGAATATGGGTTCATAGTAGTTGTTGTTTGGTATGGACCCAGTTATATATACCAGTAATTTCATTTCAATGTACTTTAAACTGGAAAATAACAGAGCCAACAAAATAAGTTGGTAGAAACAACCGAAGTGGAGGTACCAATAGATACTCGCATAACGACCTTACACCAAGTAAAATTACGAAATTATATGTAAATTCAATTGTCTGTTGTGTTTAAGTTGAAGGAAAACATCGTGAGGAAACCTGTATGGCTCAGTTCTCTATAAGAATTACGAAGGTATGTGAAGTTAACCAAACTGTCAACGTGGCGGCTTACTGCCAATCTTCTGTCATTAGTAAATAACACCTAGGCTTTATACTTTGCGCCCTAGTACCATCAAAAATCTCAAATACGAAAAAGTACTTAAACCTCGAAACCCGCAAACCACTAGAAACTGCACAAGTATTAACGTAAACCGCGACGTAACAAGGCTGAGGAGCTTCAACACGCAGAACTAAGGCGGTACACACACGTACGTATGGTAGGGTTACCAACCCCGGAATTCAAATACTAGGATTTGAAGTTAGAAAACCAGAACAATTCAGTTTAAAAACAGGATTTTTGTTTCAAAATAGCGTAAACACTTGCGAGCCAAGACGCCGCCCCTAAAGTAAGGATTGCAAAACTGGTGTGCGAATTTTGAAATACAGGATCTTATCAGGGCGCTTTAAAAACCCAGGACATTGCTTAAAAACTGTGCAGGACACCCCAGGACACTCTAAAAACCAGGACATGTCCTGGGAAAATAGGACGGTTGGCAACTCTAACGTATGGCTAAGTACAGCTCCCGATCCGGATGAGCTGAGATTAGGCGGCGGCTGCCCACCGGCCGGGATACATCTCCGACCGGATTACTCTCATCCGGATTTCGTTGAATAACTTGCCTGAGGATTTGTAACGTAATTTATATTATGTGTGGTTTGTTTACGTACGGGATAATTTTCTTTGTGCTTACTACGCCTTTTGTTCGTAAAAGAAAAAAAATAATAAAGATAATTTGTCTTATTTAGATCAACGAAAGATTTTATTTCATGCTTCGACTTTGCAATTTTATAATGATTTAGGTTTGCCTGTTCTTTATTAAGTCAATACTCTTGTATGTTGGTAGTAAAGGTACCTATGATCTGATGTTACCCAACTAAGAATCTCAAATGGATATAGACACATGTTTACCTATCAATAACAATTCTATATTCAATCTCCCTATGGTAAAGGGACTTGAATCTAGAATTAAGCAATGTGGTTATATAAACTGAAATCTTAATGATCCCAATTGTAATGACAAAGTAAACTTATAATAATAATAAAAAATTATACAATGGACGTCATCATGCAATAAAGTAGCAAAAAGCCATGATTGAACATTTAAATTTGTTTTTAGCTTATCTTTTTCAAGATGACACAACATTCCATAAATAAAGTAAAACAAAAATACACGTCCATTTATTACAAATTTATACCAATTTAATTCACCTAAATCTACATTATAAACTGTTTTAAAATGTCAAGTTTCACTTAAATCGTCGCCGATTGCAGTAGTAACAATTAGAATATTCGCATTTATAAATCTCAAATTAGTCTTATCAATAACCCATATCATAGAAATCGTAAAAACCAGAGAGAACGTCGATTAATAGTGAATTTAATTTACGAACGTAATAAACTTTAGAAATATCATCTAATTAAAGCTCCATCACATGAGATGCCCACCCAGATTATCAGCAAGCTCGCGCATCGTTCATTTGCATAATTAATGACTTACTATTTATATTGAATTTGAATAGATTTCGAATATGACAACAATAAAATGTGTTGGAGATGAAAAGATTACGTGGGTAGAGGCATGTGATTAATAAAACGTTGACATAAATATTAGACCAGATCTGGGTGTTAGGTCACTCGCACTTTAAATAGCTTCTAATATACACATCGGAAAATAAAGTTCCGACCCATTATACATTAGGTATAAGCTGTTTCCCGTGGATCGACCTACGTAGTAGTTATTTTTGAAAGAAAAGGTATAAAATCCATGGAGCTATCTTAAGATATTATATCTTTCTATATTTTGCTATCCCATAGAGACCGTGCATTTTCCGGGATTAATAAATTATATACATTATACTTATATTCACTACTAAAACCAGAACAGTGATAGCTATTAGTGAATGTCATTGGTCCTCCTTTTTGAAATGCATCTGCATATCTATAACTGATGTTAGTAGATGCAGCATAAGTAGTCTATAAATCTGTATATATAAAAGAAGAAACTGACTGACTGACTGACTGATCGATCAACGCACAGCCAAAACGGCTGGGGTTAGAGACTTGAAATTTTGACAGTAGGTACCTTTTATGACGTAGGCATCCACTAAGGAAGGGTTTTTGGAAATACCACCCCTAAGGGGGTAAAATAGGGGTGGATAGTTTGTATGAAAATCCGTCATTTTTGAAGTTAAGTTTATGAAAATTAGTATTTGGCCTTTTAGTCAAAAATAAAAAATATATATTTCAGGGTTTTTGGAAATTCCACCCCTAAGGGGATTAAATAGGGTAAGAAAGTTTGTATGAAAATCCTTTATTTTTGAAGTTAAATGCATGAAAATTGGTATTTTGTAGTGTATACTTTTTGTCTCAAACATGACCTCCACGCGGGCGGAGCCGCGAGCAACAGCTAGTGTTAAATATAAGATGGACATATTCGAAAACCTACATAATCCAAGTAATGCGAATCGTTATACCATAACATTAATTACTAAAAAACAATACACATTAATACCGAATTCTAGGAGAACATACTTATTGAAAGACATGGACACAGTATTCATATGCAGTATACAGCCGCACGTGTGGATCAGACCTAAGCCGTATTATGCGACCGGCGGATTCTGGATACGTGCGATCGAAATGTTAAGTGCGTCACAGGAACAGACCCGTCAGAAAAGTGGTGGCGGTACTGATGTTACGTGGTCTTCTACACTGATTTGATATGATACTTTATACAAGTTCTCTGATACGATGACTGCCTCGGTGGCACAGTCGTAATTGCACATGCATTACGACTGCCATGCTGAGGTCTCGTTCTCGATCGTCGGGTTCGATCCCCGGGTCGGGTAAAGTGATATTGGATTATTCTATTTAGAAATATTTAGTATCAGCCCGGAGTCTGAAATAAAGCCCGGTATGGGCATAGGCTCGCCCCCTGTCACATTATGGACCCGTTACGCCTCTGCGTACCCCTTCGGGGATTACAGGCGTGAGTATGTATGTACGATGGCGCACAAGATCAACATTCTGAGTTAACTTAAAATTAAAGATTGATTATTTGGATAATTTTCTGGAATAGCGTATCTATTGAAATATTCATCATGGTATTGAGAAGTTTGGAAATCTTCTAATGAAATACAATTTCTAAGTAGAGGTGTGCAAAAATTTAAAATAGAAATATTATGATAATTAATGAAAACGATAAAGCGTAAGCGTTAGTCATTGCAATAGGAAAAAGAAACCGCAAAAAGATGATAAAGATTAACATAAATCATAATACGGATATAATTATAGCTACTGGTTATTGCCAATATTGATTTAATGTGCATATTAATAAAATTAATATATTATGTATCCACATGAATAAATAATATGGGGATGATTGTAAAGTATAATTAGATGAATTACGATTAAATGTTGTCGTTAAGCAGCAGCATCTACCCTGTATTATTTCTTTTACCCTATATGTAAAATACGAAAGAAAAAAATTCAATAAATGAATAA
Organism: Laothoe populi; assembly: GCA_905220505.1. Taxonomy (NCBI): domain Eukaryota; kingdom Metazoa; phylum Arthropoda; class Insecta; order Lepidoptera; family Sphingidae; genus Laothoe; species Laothoe populi. Next base: position 17,211,427 of record HG992148.1, read on the forward strand.
TTAGAGATCTAAAACAACCTTCTCCTTTATTTTGATAGTACAATATAGTTGGTATATATGAAAATGATATTCTAATTGATAGTAACTCTGGTTGCAACAACAACAAAACAACTCAACCAAGATCACTCTTTCACAGAATGACAGGTACACTTCAATGAGACAGGCAAAGACCTAATAGCTCGGCAATCTCCATAAAGGCAGACAATTCAGTAACAGTTCCTTTGCCATTGTTATAAGGCGGCGGTGATGACACAAGTTCACCGATAAAGTGATCCACTTGCTCGTTAATCCAATAAAAATATATTATTGTTATAACAAATCAAATAATTAGGCAATCGTGCTCCACCGTAGACCACATCATCACTTTCCATCAGGCGAGATAGTGGTCAAACGCAAGCCTATTTCGATAAAAAAAAATTGTATTTCATATACAGCAAATCGACAAATTCGTTAGTTAGCGTTTATAGCAGGCAGCAGACAATGTTATTCTGATTTATTATCTGTAATATAATATAAATTTTCCCAAGTGCCACTTAATTGTGATCAATACATATCTATTTTCATATTATTAGCAGTTCTTAGCGTGGGTGAAAACGTTTTTAAAATAATTAAATATAGAACGAACACTTTTTTAAAAATTTCAACAATTTCAAAAACTTGCTGTGAACAATGATGGAAGTCCATCACTCCTGAATCGATATCCACACGTATACACGCACACGAGAGCGCTGGGATCGGGCGCTCATCCGGATCATCCGGCCGGGATCAGCCTTGTGTCGCCCCGAGATAATGCCGCGCTACCCTCGCGTGTGTTACGTCCCAAATATTCGCCGGGCTTACACTGCGCAACATTCGACATTCATCACTCCACATCTGACTTTGGCTGTTACTTTTGCGTCTTACACATTAAATAGTTTCACGAAAAATTTTCATGAATTTTTTCTCCAGCTTTAATACACTATTTTCTATACTAATTTTATTTTAAAATCAAATTAAAACCGCGTTGTGATTTTTTGATTGTTGTTCCAATATTATAATAGTTTGTGTCACTGTGAGATAAGTTAAATTTATCCACAATATCCAGACCAGTGACAAATATGTGATATTGTTTCAGTGTGGAAATCGAACCCACGGCCTCTCGTTTAACCAGCGGCTACTCGCCCGTTACGCCACAGAAGCTGTCAGATTTTTTTATCTATGTTTTGCTCATTAATGTAACTAATATTATAATATTTACTCTTTCCTGTTGTTTCCTAAACAAATAATTAGAACATTTAAGCGGTACTACACCATTTAAAGAGAAAATATAATGTTACGATTTAGTGAGTAGGTAGGTACTATTGTAATAATCATTTAAAAGCTCGTTGTTTGACATTACATCACTGATACTTATCTCCAAAAACTGACATTTTACATAATCCGACAATCAAATCTCTAATCAAGATTATACCACAAAAATCCACATATAAATGACAAAATCTGATAATAGATTGTGGAGAGCAAGGTTTTATGTCCAAATATTGTTTTTTAACAGATGATGTCTCGTACCGGCCATAAACATGTATATTATGTATAATTTACATTCGAAACTTTTGAATATACCGTTGATATTAGCAATAAAGCCGTGCATAACTACACACGTTATGTCTTACGCACAAAATAAAACATATAATACGATATAATAAAAAATATTAATCGGCTTATCTTTATAAAACCGGCTTAATCGCGCGCCGTACTGTAGGCATAAACGGTTTTAAAATCTCGTTTATATCTTTCCGTGCTTTGTTCGGTAGCATGCACCCAGGATACTGATTGGGTTTTTTTAGTGCCTTGATAGGCAGACGAGCAGACGGGCCACCTGATGGTATGTGAACACCGCCGCCCATAGACTTCTGCAATTCCAGGGCACAGCAAAGCCGCTGCCTACCGTGATTATGATTATTAATAAAGTGTATGTTGATGAGTAAGTTGTCTATAAAAATGGTATTAATTACAGTTTCATGTATTTAATTGTCCGTAGCTTATTCAAAAATAATACAGTAAAAAGCAATATTAAAATATTGATGGTAATGCTATTAAACAAACTGATCTGTGATACCCAAAAAACAGTTATAAATATTAATAAAACTACTAAAATCTTTATTATTAAATCCATAGGATTTTTGTTCCAACGCTACCCAGGTACATATTGACAAAAAGATATATCTTGAACACGGAGCGTAATCCGGCGAGCATTGTGCAATCGTTAATCGGCACGGATCGACGGCCGAGACGATTCCAAATTAATAATGATTTACAACGGCCGATTAGACGCATTAGGAATTATACACACCGGCGCGGCCTTTGCTGGGACCTCGGAAATCCATTACGCTACTGACTACTCCCTGTTTAATTTTATTTACGTAACACCGCGGTAATCTTTTAGGATCATTCGTTTACATATTTTTGTGATTATAAAAGTATTTTTGAATGATTATATTTAAACGGAGATGCGTCCTTTAGTTTTATTTGATTATAATATTTTTAAGTGCAACTTCATTCAAATGATAGTGACATTTGAGAAAGTGATATTTAAGAGAATTTTGAATTTATGATCTATTATATTTTGAATTATAATTATGTAGTTTGCATGAAAGCTTAAGTTTATCGATAGTGTTTGTTTTATATAATTATCATAGCAAAAATAATTATTATTGCATTAATTAAGAGCATAGTAAAATGAGAACAAACTTTTTAAGTTAATAAACATGTTTCAACTTTGTCACTCTATAACTTATAGTTTATACTTATGTATTGGAATTACTGCGTTTATGCCGCGACTTGATCTTTGAACGGGCCTTACACCAGACGGGATGTCCCGGATTAGATTTAAGGGGTAAAAGAACTAGAGCGAGATAGACTCAAAACTAAGCCGTCGGCTAGAGAGAGACGCACGACCAGCGGAGATTTAGAGATTATGAGTCATAAAGAGAGGAGAATGAATGGAAAATTATTAGGTAGGGAATAAACAGCAGGGTATTATAGACCGGTACTCTATGGGAAGCCGATGGATTCGCGTCATTTTGGATTTCATGCGCACCGCCGCCGCGGCGAACTCATCGTGAAATTAGCTGCTTCATTTTAGGGGACCAGTTTGTTAACATCCAACTACACGTATTAGAAGTGGACTCGTCTTTTTTTTTGAGTGCCTTGATAGGCAGCCGAGCAGACGGGCCACCTGATGGTAAATAGTCACCGCCGCCCATAGACTTCTGCAATGCCAGAGCACAGCAAAGCCGATGCCTACCGTACTGTCCTCGTTAGTTAGACGGCAACTCGATAAATAACAAATAAAAAGCTAACACAGTTAATGAAAATAATCACCGATTAAAATCTTGCATATTTTTCGTGTCAATTCGATGACAATAAAGCCTAATATCGGTGTTTAGCATAAATAAATACGTCGTAAACATATGTCACAACAAACGCTAATAAATATTTATAAGTTCATTAATTGTTTTATTACCGATGTTAAAATACTTTAGCGACTCGCGTAAAATAGAGATGCCAACCGTCCTGTTTTCCCAGGACATAACCTGATTTATAGTATCTTGGGGTGTCCTGAATAGTTTTTAAGCAACGTCCTGGGTTTTTAAATGGCCCAGATAAGGTCCTATATTTTAAAATTCACGCGCTACTTTTGCAATCATAACATTAGAGGCGTCCTGTTTTTATACTGAATTGTCCAGGTTTATCCACCTTCAAATCCTAGTTATTAAAATGTAAGGTTGGCAACTCTAGCGTAAAATAATGTTTAAATCAATTATGGCATTGGATTAAGGCACAGATGAACTCTGGGGCTTAGATAAAGGCGACGAGGGGATCGCGCGTGCTTTCGAATAATTCTGCACCAGTTGTAAGTTTGTAGCGGCATCGGCACGGCGGTCGCGTGTGTCTCCGGCTTATAATGACTTGTGACTATTTGTCACACTAATTGCTCTCTTTCTCATTCAAGTTTATTTAAAATAAAATAAAAATCCTTATTCATCATGTAGGCATATAAAAGGCACTTATGACAGGTCAAAATACAAATGGAAATTCTCCATACGGGAATGAGTAATTAGGGTTAGTGGCGTAGGAACTTAAAATCTACCATCAAGGGCTGGTAGGCAGGGATACAACGTCGAGGATAGGACTGGAAAAGGAGAAAAGAGGATGACCGGAAAATGAAAGGAATCATGATCGTCGGTAAAGGAACTGACGGGAGATGGTGATCAGGACAGGAATGGGAGGGGAGAAGTTGAAAGGAAACAGGATGGATTTGGAAGGAAAGTAAACCCTAGTCTAGCTAACCTACCAGCCTTTCACTAACTATCTAAGCGATGACGACCCGAAGAAGAAAGGCAGAAAGAAACTCCGGGCTTATTTTTTTCGTCATCAATTGTAACATTTTTTTTTCTTCACATTATAATAAATTTATAAACATATTTAATGGTTGAAGAATAAAGATGCGTGTAATATGTAAAATGACAATGATGTTGTTTTAGAATTGGAATCAATAAATATCCATATTTTAACTTATTTCGTGCAGATGTATTGGAAAGTATTTAATATAGATTCTGGCATGATATTATGATTGCGCATGTACCCGGCTCAGACGTGGATGTATTGTGGAATTCAACAGTTTTTCTCCATTAATCATAAAACCTTCTTAAAAAAGATTTTATTCGAATTAATTTAAAGCATAGTATCTTAAAAAAATCTTAAAAATGTATTCAAATTGACTAATATAAAATGTCTTATTTGAAATTAGGAATATTTATCATGCCATTAGGCTTCGATTAAGTTTCGTATAAGTTTAGTATTGATATTATCTGTCAAAATAAAAACAAAATAATTCAGACAGTTAACCCAACGTCAATATTAGTAAACAAATTATGCAAACAGCATATTATACACATAAAAGTATTCAGATGCAAACAGTTTTCGACTAGTGTTATTAATATTTATGTAATTCCGATTTAAAGTATATGTCATTTATAAATTTAAATCCCAATGTGCGGTTTATTCGGTATTAGTTTAAGTCGATAAGTTGCTAAAAAACAATTAATCGTGAGCGAATTAATTGCGTCAATCAATTCGTATAATTAGCTACTGAATTTTAATTAACAAGATCTTTATATGATTAGGTGACAGGCTACAGCCCTTTAAAATCCGTCCAATAACACCTTTAAAGTGTACTTACACTGTAAAGCGACAATGTGTTTAAAATTTGGAATAATATTGTTCTTTCTGACTTTTAAAAGAGAATATAATATTTTATGTTCATTTTATTACCAACATAGGTAAAGATGACATTTTTTTAAAGTTCTAGTTCAGAGAAATACTCTGAAGACGGCCTAAACATGGTGTTATCATCGAATAATGTTTATTAAAATGTTATGTTAATATTTCAGGGTGAGTAGCGAGGGATAGATGGTTTCTCGAACTTGATACCCTAAATGGATGGTACTGCGCTTACTATCAGGTGCAGTGTGCCAGGATAAAAAAATATATAATATTAGGTTAATCAGACAATAATATTCCCCCGCAAAAACATCCGAAATCAAAATGCAAGATAGAAATAACAAATTGTTGACTTACCCGATATTCCCTTATTCAGCAGATTATTAAAGGCTTCCTTCTTAGGCGATAGATGTGGTGTATGAGGGTTCCGCTCATGATGCACCGGCGCTGACGGAGGGCGGGGTACTGCACGCTCCTCGGGAGACCTTCGGGGAGGGGTCTTGCTTCTACGCAGCTCTGCTGAGAGTGTCTGAAACGAGACGTGTGGTTAAGTACAAAATCGAAATAATTTAAATAAAATATTAATCGAAGTTATAAGAACTGCAAAAATATTACAGTTTTTTTTAGTTGCAAGACGGGCTCTCATTTATTTTTTAACTAGTTGTTGCTCGCGGCTCCGCCCGCGTGGAGGTCATGTTTGGGAGAAAAAGTATACAATACAAAATACCAATATTCATGCGTTTAACTTAAAAATGACGGATTTTCATACAAACTTTCATTCCCTATTTTACCCCCTTAGGGGCGGAATTTCCAAAAATCCTGAAACATATATTTTTTATTTTTAACTAAAATGCCAAATACTAATTTTCATGAATTTAACTTTAAAAATGACGGATTTTCATACAAACTTTCATCCCCTATTTTACCCCCTTAGGGGTGGTATTTCCAAAAACCCTTCCTTAGTGGATGCCTACGTGATAAAAGGTACCTACTGTCAAAATTTCAAGTCTCTAACCCCAGCCGTTTAGGCTGTGCGTTGATCGATCAGTCAGTCAGTCAGTTTCTTCTTTTATATATACAGATAACCATGATCCAATGTTGATCCAATGCGGCCTCTGCTATATAGAGATGTGCAGGTTACCTTACGATGTATTCCCCGTTAAATCGAGTGATAATTAACAATGAATACAAACGTTGTTTAGAAAAGTCGAAAGTGCCCTGTGTGGTAGAACGCGAGAAATCTGTTTTCGGCAGTTCGTTCTACTATCTGCTTAATCATCGCTATTTAGTATTATATGTGCACACACATATTCATTTTGTGACTTGAAATGAGTTGTAAACTATATCCGTTGTAAACAAATTGCCTTTTTTTGTTTCTTTTTTAACACCCAACAATCACACACATAGGCCATATCCTACACTAAGATACGAGTCTTGTGTCGTGGGTATCAGGGACTTCGAGAGACTTTAGGTCTCACATCACCCAGACTCGACACAAATATCTGTCTGTCACACAAACATTTGTCCCGGTGTGGGAATCGAACCCACGGCCTCTTGTTTCACAGCCGGCTACTCGCCTACTGCGCCACGGAGGCTGTCAAAAAGTTGCCTTCTAAGTAGGTGTATATCTATTTTAATTAGTTACAACATAAAACATAATATCTATGTTGGGAAGATAAGGCACATGGCAAAACTATAAACGCTTACCCGAAAACGATTATAAACTTTACTCATGGCAACATCTTATGCACGCTAATGAAATGAAGCCTTTATAGACCGAACAAACATTATCAGCCCTATAAGTATTCCCGCTATAAATCATTAATGTCTAGACAACATTGATGAATGCAAATCAGAAGGAACGGAATCTGCGCCGAAAGACCAGGTATGTGGTATGTTATACTACTAAGTCCAGCGATCCAACGGTACGGATCATTTCAATACCATTATCAGCTAATCACTTCGTTTATGGCGATGTGTCTAGACGAAAGCCTATACGATTAAGGTACGATGATAATGTATTCTACATTTCGCGTTTGTTTGCATCAATGCAGTTGGGTATGCAAGACGCGCAAACCTCCGTGACAGACGTGCTGCAAATGTGAAACTAACCGAACGAAATACTGGTTGATTTACATTATATTATTTAACTGTACTTTTTTCATGTATGAAATTATATTATGCCATATCGGGATCAGTTTTGCAATTGTCTCCGGCGCGTTTCCTCTTAACAATGAAATGCATTGTTTCTGATCGGACGTTGGGCGGAAAGAGTTGTTAAAATATTTATTTGTATATTAAACGGGAGGTGATGAAACCTCTGCTATGGATGTCAATTTCTTAGAAAGCCAGCATACGTGACCCCTTCCTATTATAATATTGAATCTTTAAACAATATGAAAAAGTAATTGGCTGATCGCCTCGGTGGCGCAGTTGTAATTACGCATGCGTTACGACTGCTGTGCTGAGGTCTCGAGGTCTGTGAGGTCCATCCCCGAGTCGCGTTTTTTTTTATACTGGCACGCAAACTGGCTACAACCACACTGCACCTGATGGTAAGTGCAGTGCCGTCCAGTTAAAGTATCAAGTAGCGAGACACAATCTATCCCTCGCTACTCAACACAATCATGCCGGTCTCGTAAATGTATATGTATGTATATGTAATTGGCGGATCGGTATCACTCTGGCAACCACTAAGAGATAATAAAGTGCCAAAACCATGATGTAGACAGTTTTGTCTATAGCATGAATGGGTTGGCTCTATGTCTATCAGTCTTTACTATTGTCCCACAGGAAACTGACGTGAAGTAACAGCTTGCTGTAGCTTTTTGTGTGGTGAGTGATATTTCTGGACACTTAAACCCCCTTCCTAACTCCATCTCCGTCCTTTTAAATAAATAAATATTGAACCCGCTGCCTCTCTATTCACGGCTGGTTACTCACCCACTGCGCCACAAGGCTGTCATTAAAGTAGGATATTGTTCATAATTAACAAAGTACAGGGTAACAGTAATTCTGTTGTTACTACGTGTATTCATAATGAACCCCTGTTTTATATATGAAAAAAAAAATGTGTGTATGTAGTATCATCAAATATTCAGAGTTCATAGCCAACCAGTAATTGGAGAGGCTATCGACACTTCTGTATCGTCTTAAAAAAAACGGAGTATCATAGGTTATATTTTATCCTAGAAACAACTATTAATACTAGAAAAGGCTTTGACGAAAGTAAAGTTACGAGTAAAATCTTGGTAACATGAACAGCTTTTAATACTTTTGAATAAGTACGCAGATTTTGTGTGCAATAATAATAATAAGTAACAATAATAGACAACGAGAAAAAGATGTAGATACAAAAGGTCAAAAACCATGAGTACATATACATCAACACCATATGAACATTGTTTACCCGTTACGATAAAAATAGACCAAAAAATCCAACGTTTCCAATGCGTTAATTTTCTACGTCATAAATTAGTAGAAATATTACAGATTTGGTCGTATATCATCTATTAACACGTGTATATACGATCTAAAATACCTAAAATAGCAAGACGTCTCTATTTTTATCTCTTTACTAATAAAATAGTCATAGAACAAAGTGGCAATTTACAATCCACACATCTCTCAATGAACTAACCTTTTATAGAAAATGTGCTATTAATACGTATATACCGAGAATCGGCAAATCACGCTTAAGTGTGATTTTGAAAAACATACATAACATAATATGAAAAACGTTCTACAGAAACTGTGTTTAAAACAAGTAGACTACAAAGAGTTGCAAGTTAAAAATTAAGATTAGGAGCGTATTGAAGAGCGTAAGCATAAGAAGCAAGAGAGTAGTTAATATGCAACTAAAAATAAACCCTTTTGCAAATACAGAATGAAAATTAATTTAAAAATGAGGTCCATATTAACAAATTAAATATTCTTATGAACAAAAATGGGTGCATATTCGGAACATCTTACTATCTCTCTCTCACTCTTGCATCGTATTGGCCATTGTGACATAACAAATTACATTGCGCATCCATTTTCTGACATTTGTTAATACCCCTTCCACTAGATTTCAAGAGCTTCTGACTCACATATTATTATTAAGCATTAAAAAATCCTTAAAATTCCATTTTTATAGGTTTTAAGTAACCTAAATTTCTTATTTAAAGTTGATTACCATCGTATCAACTACTATATGGTAATAGATGTCTATGTTGGCCGTTTTTATTTAAGTTTGCACTGGTCATCCGCGATACAGTAGTTGCATTGGCATCTGTTATCCTTAATGAAAATATTATCTTCATGGTGACATTGCCAGCAATGAAATGAAATTAGATGTCTTTGATTATAACTGTCATCATGACGATCATACAATCTAATTTTGTGACTATGCGTAACTGAAGTTGAATCTTAATGGCCAACGCAACAACGCTTTGAAAGGGCCCAAATTAAGGTAGAGTAACGTCACACAATTTTTATGTGTAGAAGACTATAGGTGTCAACTAAATTTTGCAAAGTTAGTGGAAAGGGGCATTATTGAAAATTCATAGACCATAGTATGCTCAAACTTTTTATAAGGCTATTTTTCACTACAATAGACCAGTCCGAATAGATATGATATCCTATACTTTAAAATACATGTTAACATTTAAATGGAACATTGTCATGTACCTAATCTAAGAAAAGTCGAACCACTTAAGACGAATCGAGATTCAAATTGGACACTTGGTCCATTGCGTCAGTCGATACAAAGCGCTCATGCGCCGCACTGATTATATTCATTGAATATTGTTACAGAACGACGATTTGACCACGTAACGGCGAATCTGCAGACTATATGATAGTGTTTTAATAAGGTTAATAATGTGTAACTGACTTGGCTTATTATGATTTAGTGCAAAAGGTGAGCTACAAGAAAAAACTTGACATTAATTTTAATATATCAATGTTGAAAGCTGTGAAAAGAATGAAAACAATTGCAAATAAGAAAATTGTGGGCACTAAAAGTACACCGATTTCAATTAAAAGCGCATTATGTGTATTTTTTTAATTTTTTTTTAATTGCATAGTCCGACAAACGAGCATGTGTATCACCTGATGTTAAGTGATCTCCACCGCCCATGAACATCCACAATACCAAAAGTATCATGTATGCGCTGTCGGCCTTAAAGGACAGGAATAGGGATTAGGGAAGGGAAGGGGGAATCTGGGCCTCCGGATATCTCACTTACCATACGAAACGCGACAGTAAACTGTCACTTTACGTTGGTTTTCTGTGAGACAGTGGTACTACGCCGGTCGAGCCGGCCCATTCATGCTGCAGACAAATATGTCCACAGCGTGGCTCTACCACTTTCAAAATAAATATTATAAAATTTAAGGGTTGCCCTCCATTTTTCTGAGATCCCATCATCAGATCCTGACTTGGTGCCAATGGGACCACCTGGGAAGTATACCCTTTTAACCAAAAAAATAATTTCTCTTCGAGTAATCGGGGAACATACTCCTTCTTTTTTTGAAGCCGGTTAATAAGAGAAGGCGACATTATTGCGTGATCTGCTTTAGTTTGCTGTAACTAACATGAACTGGGACGGGTGGACGAGGGCCGTGTGTGCTGTGTCGGTGGGTCGGTAAGTCCGTGCCTCCGTCTGTAGAATCGTTGATTCGCGCCACAGATACGTCTAATATCGTATTGGAATTTGTGATGCCGTTTGACCCCTGTTAACCTAGATTACGCTCCTCGGCGCCTGATTCGTCCTCCGCGCAGCCTGATTGTGTTGTGACACAAACTGTAATGTATTATGTGTTAACTCTTGCTGCAATCACTGCTACCGCGTACAATTACGATGGATATGTTCGCCGAACTTTACAATTTGTAACGTTTCGTGTACTTTGCACTCGAGCCTTTGGTTTCTTTCGTGACTGTTTTCAATTCAAAAAGTTGTATGCGTTTTATATGCAATTTTTTTTCGTTTTACATTTTTCGAGTATGTTCAATCCTTTATGAATTGGCAATATAGGTATAACAAACCGTGATCTTATGATTAAAATGCATACAATATGCAGATTTTCAACCTGTCAATGTCAAATTTTCCATTACACAATACCCGAAACAAAATACAAAGTAAATATAGGTATAGTAAAAAATGCTTAATGCGTACCAAAGTGAAATAAAAGGTGTTTGGAGGCGGTGGTACGGGGTACGCGTGATGTGAAATTAAAGTATAAGCAACAGTTACGTAACAACGGTTTTCTGAATAGGCTAGTTGACTGTTTTTGGGAAACCGTTTTATTTTATTCTTCATGGGCTATATTATTAAAATATTATCATTAATAAACATAAAATATAAGTTTTCAAGATTTAATTTCCATTTTTTCAACCAATTTTATTTTGCCCACCAAAACGCTACCAACTGTCATGGCCTCTCGTGTGACGTCACCATCGTTTAACTAATAGACGTTTGGCTCAGCGTTTTAGATGTGTCGAACGGTGGCGTCATGATGGATGTTTCATGGCACGTGATAAAATGCTTTAGTTTTACATATTTATTTCTTGAAAATATTAATTAATCCCATATAAATTAGCAAATTATTTTAATTTTCGATATTTTTAAACTAAAATCTATTATAAATAACAAAGTTCTATCAGGTTTTCACTTACAGTCAGCTATCCTATTGCTTGAAAGAAAGTTTTAAACCATAAACGAAAGTTGATTTTCAAATTTTATTAGAAGCTTTGTATACAGTAACATCATTCTAGTAAATCTTGCTAGAGTGAATAAAGTAGATAGCATGTCTCTAAAATCTAAAGTAACTTCAAAATCTGTAGTACTCATAGAAAACCTGCAACCCACTGATGTTTTAATCATATTCTTTTTAGTAAAAATGGCTGCATTGGAAATATAATAATAAGACCAGCACTGTATTAAACATTGTCCCACTGCTGAGTACGAGCCTGCTCTACTAGTTAGATGGATTAGGACTTAGTTTCAAGCTGGCCTAATGCGGTAGACTTCACATTGAATTGGAAATATATTTAACATATTTGTTTTGCTAATCACTTAGCAAAACTGTGGGAAACTTTCTATACCCGGCACTGCAGCTTTCTATACCTGGTCGAAGATCCAGAGGGAGGCCCAAGACAAGGTGGAAGGATGTAGTGCAGAGGGACATGAGGGAATGCAATTTATCCGCCGACGACGTCGAAGACAGAGCAAAGTGGAGGAGAAATAGTAGGATGGCTGACCCTACCACCATGTCGGACGAATAGCCAGGAAGAGAGAGAGAGTTTTGCTAATAACTTATGTTTCATTCTGTTTAATGTATCATTTGTCGAGCTTAGTCTCTGAATTTCGTAGTATTGCTTAATTTAAAGACAAGAATGGCCACTAATATGCTCTGTTATTGTTGTGGCAATACATTAATCCAGAATCTCTATTTATTTTCCCACATTCGATATCTGTTACTCTAATTAGAATAAAGATATTGTAATCATTAGTATGCGTTAGATATATTTAAAAAGACCATCTAATAACGACTCTACTGCTTCTTCACCTTCTTGCCCATGGCGTAGTGTGAAGAAATAGGCCGGCATGATTGTGTTGAGTAGCGGGGGATAGATTGTCTCTCGCTACTCGATACTCTAATTGGACGGTACTTACGATCAGGTGCAGTGTAATCACTTTGCCGTGCCAGGATAAAAAATAATGATAATACTACTGGGATTCTACCCTTAAGTATAGCTACATTTTCTGTTATATGGTTTGTATTGTATTGACACTATATCAATCCTAAACAGTCATTTTGCGTGTGTATTGTGGAAGGAAATTGTGTATTTAAATGTATATTATGATTTATTTAGTTTACCCAAATATTACACATTGAAATAAAACTAATTTTACGGATGTTATCGGATTTTTGTATTTTTTTATAAACCGCAATTACATCCGTTAAAATAGTTTTATTTTAATGTATATTATTAAGTAATGTAACGACAAAACACCTACGGCTGAGTTAAATGTCGCTTCTTTTAAGACCAGTGGGCTTTTCCAAAGCACCGGTAGATTTTAATATAATCCTGACGTGTATAAAGTGCATAGTGGTCTAATTGACTAAATAAATGATTTGATTTAAAGTTTTTTGGGTATTATTGTCATGTAGTAGTATTTGAAGTGGTAAAGACGCGCAGTAAACATTTTTGTCAATATCATGAATTGCTCTACAGTGATAGTGCCATAACTATAGGATACTGAAGTGAAGTAATTTTATTTTTATTTTATTTTATTATACACAAAACAGATTACAATTGTTACAAAAATAAACTTAAAATTATATAGTTTAAATCTAGATTGTATTCCAAAAATATGTAATAATAATATAATACTAGCCCTGTATTAAACATTGTCCCACTGCTGGGCACGAGCCTCCTCTGTTAATGAGAGGGGTTAGGCCTTAGTCCACCACGCTGGCCTAATGCGGGTTGGCAGACTTCTCATACCTTCGAAAAATTCTCAGATATGCAGGTTTCCTATATTATATATTAGTATTAGTATTATACGATGTTTTCCTTCACAGTTAAAGCAAGCGATAATTAACATTTTAATACACACATAACTTTAGAAAAGTCAGAGGTGTATGCCACTTGGGTTTCGAACCTACGACTTTCGTCTTGGCAGTCCGTACCGCAACCAACTAGGCTATCGCTGCTATAAAATATGTGTACACAGAAAACTAAAATGAGTTAGACGTTACAATTATAGTGTTTTTTTTAGGAGAAATTAAACTACAATTACCATATACAGAGTACAAATGTTGATCACGTCCAAACAAAATATCTAAGCTGAATCTAGGTTGTCAGGTGTGGGAAAGAGGATATCCTTTAGTATTTTAATAAACGAAGCAAGATTATGGGTGAATATATCCAATTCCCAATGACTTTTCACCAATTCGTTATACTGACGAGCCATCCTAACCAGTGGATTGTAATATGAAATATTATTTTTATAGGTCTGTAATGCAAAAATATTTATTTGAGTGGATCTACGCGCACTATACTTGATATTAAAAGTAACATGTAAATAGCTAGTAGATGTGTAATTTCCAGTGAGGACGACTTCAGGAGGCCTAAATCCCTCCTCCCTTAATCCCCACTCTGCAACTATATTCCTTCAGTATTGCTCTATATGTAGAGAACATATACAGGTGACCGTCTTGCTCATCTATCGGCTTCTGATATTGAAAAATATATTTATATTCTATTTCTTATGTGTTTTATGTCTTAGATACACAATTATTTGATAAGCTTTCTATTTTCTAATAATTGCTAAAGCTTTTGTAAGTACTTCGTAGCTAGGCGATGCGGGGAACTCTTAAAACTAGAAAAAGTAGTTCAAGGTTCTGCAGGGCACGTGCCTCGTCCCATTCACTCACTAAGAACGATATTTATTATTTACACACAAATATAAACTTCCTTCGATAAACATTTTATAATATCGAATGTGGGAAATAGGCCGTATGAATGAATTGTTCCCGAATAAACAAAACTATCAATAAATATAACTTATGTAAATATAGCGATGAGAAATAACAACTTAGTGTTCATTCAATTAATGTGTGTATAATATACATTGAATGGATCAAATGTTTGAAGTTCCGTAAATAGAGTAAATATGAATGAATGTAGAGACAAAAGGGATACTGAATATATTATGCAGATAGATCGTCCCATGCCATCCCATGCTGGTGGTAGGATATCCGCCCGGATAGCGACCACCATACACAGGGTGTAAAACCCGCCATAGTGGCACACGCAAGTGTGTTGCGTTCCGGGATCAGCCAGTGTACATGCGGTTTTTCTCGGGGGTCTAGAGTTGGAGTACAATGTTTGGCCATTTTGCGGCCTTCTGAGTACTCTGACAATAGACCCTCGACCGCTTCTTCACCTTCTTGCCCATGGCGTAGTATGAAGAAGCAGGCCGGCATGATTGTGTTGAGTAGCAGGGGAAAGATCGTCTCGCACTACTCGATACTGTAATTGGACCGCACTGCGCTTACTATCAGGTGCAGTGCGGTCACTTTGCCGTGCCAGGATAAAAAAAAATGCCATATCAAATTTATTTTAGTTTAAAGTTTATAATACATACATATACACTCATGCCTGTAATCCCCAAAGGGGTAAGCAGAGATGTAACCAGTACACCCACTTTTCGCCGAATTTATTACGGCCCCATAATGTGATAGGGGGCGAGCCTATCGCCATACCGGGCACAATCCCGACTATGAGCTGATACTGAGTATTTTTAAATAAATATCACATTAAAACTTTTTTAAAGTTTGTTATTTACAGCTGGTCTTGGTATTATCCCGGTCAACTATTATTCGTTATCTTAGGAGTGTGAGGATATTAATGGTTGATGTTGATTTAGTTGTCGATTCCAAGTATATCATAATTTTGTTTTACTTTATACAATAAACATGTACAAGCAGATAGATTTCCTGAGCCATTTTCAACCAATGATTGGTGATGCAGAGAATAATCAAACAAATGTAGTAATATAAGGGAGGCTAAAAATAACAAGGTTTTGTACTGTTACAAGTATGACACATAAAAAGTTAGATTTTAATCCTACTACAATTGACATTCAAAGCTTCAGTAGGAATATTTATGGTATCAATATAAAGTATAACTAGATGCGCCTTAACCTAATACTCAATGCAAGCAAATTACAAGACAAACAAGTAAAGTATGTAATAATTATCTAGATAAATAAAGCTTAACACATGACAGCTACTTATTCATAAATATCCCACTAGATTTGTGTATGTTTGCATGTATATAATGCCACCTAGATCTGCGTTTCATGGATCATTGATAAGTATTTTCATAGTTATCATATGTTGCCATCTCTTTTGCTCTCCTGTTGTATCTATAGGACGAAAAAGCTATGTGATAAAAATTACAACGATTGCTGATAAAGAGATACAAACAGTGAATAACCTAATTTTTAGATCACGCAATACTCATAAAATATTTAATAAAAATTAATTCATGTTCATTTTGAAAAGATTTCCAGATCGAAAAATAAATACACGTACAGTCCTGACCTCACACTAATTCAAACATCTATCGTGAGCTACGAGGGACTACGGTCCCACAACACCTAGACCCGAAACTAATATCTGTCTAACACAGAAACATTTGTTTCGGTCCAGGAATCAAACCTGCTGCGAGACGGAGGCTGCCATATAAGAATGAATGAAATATTTTGAATTCGTACACGCCGATTTGTCACTACATAGTATAAAACAAAGTCGCTGTCGCTGTCCGTCCCTATGTATGCTTAAATCTTCAAAACTACGCAAAGGATTTTAAAGCGCTTCCTTTTAATAGATAGAGTGATTCAAGAGGAAGGTTTATATGTATGATACATGCATAATATTGTAGAGAAACACTGATGAATTTACAGGTTTCTGGATTGTACACCTTTTCTTACATAAATAACCTCCACGCGGGCGGAGCTGCGAGCAACAGCTAGTAATTTATAAATTCCAATCAGAAATAAAAAAATACCAAATTATGAATGATTTTTCAACAACCTTAAGCTGAATACGGAGGCAGCGCGTGTACACAATGTGAAACACCACGATAGTAACATTTGTCGTGGAATTACTTGTGTTGTCTATCGCACCGAGCTCTGATTAATTTATGTCCCACTTATTTGTACGAGATAGCGTTTAGGAACGTCTTCTATTTGCATATCATGTGAGCTTATCTTTTAATTCTTGAACTGTCATAGAAACGACGTTGTCAGTGTTTTCATCCTTAAAATATGTAATAAGAAAAATCTGTTTTTTTTATTTATTTTTTTGCCTATACTGCGAAAAGCGTGTTAAACGATCTTAATTCAAATCTCCCGATTAACATCTAAA
Source organism: Laothoe populi (assembly GCA_905220505.1). NCBI lineage: Eukaryota > Metazoa > Arthropoda > Insecta > Lepidoptera > Sphingidae > Laothoe > Laothoe populi. The sequence goes on from HG992148.1 coordinate 17,228,620, forward strand.
ATAAACCAACCGAACTAAGTAATTTATGGGCGTGGCAAAACTTTTTCTTATTAGTTACCTATATTCCCAGATCGATCTGGAGGTTTCGATTATAATATTGTTCAATTTCGCCACTCCAACATATTTCAACAGTTCATTTTCATTGGCAATTCGGTATCCGTTCAATTACCCGTATGTGTAAGAATTGCGATCCTAATGCAACTGCCTAGTTCGGATACAACTAAATTCAAAATCGAATATTTTAAGTACTTATAATTTTAAGCTGGCAAGTTATTTAAATCTTATCATTGGGTTTACACGTAAGATTACAGACAGTAAAATATAGTAAAAACCGCTAAAATTTTTGGCTTAGTCGAGTAGCGGGCGACAATATATATATATTTTTTTTTATCCTAGCACGGCAAAGTGACCGCACTTCACCTGATGGTAAGCGCAGTACGGTCCATTTAGAGTATCGAGTAGCGAGAGACGATCTATCCCCCGCTACTCAACACAATCATGCCGGCCTGCTCCTTCACACTACGCCATGGGCAAGAAGGTGAAGAAGCGGTCGAGGATCTATTGTCAGAGTATTCAGAAGGCCGCAAAATGGCCAAACATTGTACCCCAACTCTAGACCCCCAAAAAACCGGATGTACACTGGCTGATCCCGGAACGCGACACACTTGCGTGTGCCACTATGGCGGGTTTTTCACCCTGTGTACGGTGGTCGCTATCCGGGCGGATATAAATATCCTACCACCAGCAGCATATCCCTCATGTACAATCATGCCGGCCCGCTGTGTAGCTTCACACTAAACCTTTTTATTTTTCAATTTTAATAATGTGACCAGCTTTACTATATTAAACTTACCTACGAAATATATAAAATCTTTCCTAAATATCAAATGCATATGATTATACACCCTAAGTATTTAGGATTAGTACATTTTAGATAGCTAAGTTCGATCTAGAAAGATAAGTATTAACTCAGGCGCGGCAATATTTTTTTCCTGGCACGGCAAATGGCAAAGGCCATACTGCACCTTAAGGTAAGCGCAGAGCCATCCATTTAGAGTATCAACCAGCGAGACAATGTATGTAATGTGTATCCCAATTGTATATATCCCAATCCCAATGTCAACAATTTAGTGCAGATGGGCCTTACCACGGAATTTGTCATGCACTCGGCTGAATTTACGCGTCTCTATTTTTTATACTTTGTCTCAGCAAGTAATAACGTACACCTACGTCTGTTATCTTTGGTTTGTGTTCTACGAAACCAAGCCACAAGTTGCCATCAATTTATATAAAGTATTTTGTAGAGACTATCCCGCCCACACACCCGCCATTTTAAGTCCTATTTAGCCAGGATCGACAATGGTACGCATTTTTTCGACACCAAGTAGTGAAACTCGGCGAGTCTCTGGAAATACTGAGCTGTCTTTAGTAAATGTATTTGGTAGTAAAATATCATCCATGTATTATATAAACAAAAAAATAATCAACACTTCTTCCCCGTCGCGATATCTAAATGGCTAAAAATATATTATCAACACAATACCTAAACTATAAATGAAAAACAAACAATTTTTTGCACTCATACGTTTTAACTTAAGCGAAGGTTAAAACTGATTCCAGCGATTAATAGCAAAATATTATTATAAAAAACACACTCAATAACTGATAAAACGTTGAGGCAAATTATAAATAATACGTACGGATAAAATAACTGAACCACAGTTCTTGTTAGTATTAAACTTATTTTATTCTAGATATTTCATAGATGCAAATCAGTGGTTTTGCCCTGGCATTGCAGAAGCCTATGGGCGGCGGTGACTACTTACCATCAGATGGCCCGTCTGCTCGTCTGCTTATCGAGGCACTAAAAAAAATGACTACGTACGTTTACCTTGTTTAGACAAGTGTGAGAACAAACAAGCGTAATTTATTTATTTAGGACCATCAACAGAGACTACAATTAACATAAGTCGGTGCGATTTTACATTCAAATATAGGTAGGTACATTTTCATTGCGTCTCTCATGACAGATGGACACAACATGAGTGCTATTACAGCAATAAGGCAAAGCATAAAAACAGACAAAGGAATTAAAACTAAGTATTAGACAAAATTTAAACTTAAAATTAAGAAATTCTAGAAATATCTATTAGAAACAAGTAATATATATGTCGGAGCGTGATGAATATGGACACTGAATTGGACTTGCTAATAACTTTATTTATTGTAAACTGTGGGTAGCGCCATTTGTTTTGCTATTTTGAAGGTGGTTTCGACTTGTTTATCGAGTGATCTCACTCGCAGAGGAGTGGGTCACAACGAAAATCACAATATAAAAGAGCACCTCTTCTTTGGTGCGGCATTCGTGAATTATCATTGAAACAGTTAGTAACTTGTCGGTCGTAATGCCGAAATATTGTTTAAATAGTAAGTTAACGTAATGTGAAAGTGTTATTGTGTACCGAATATTGTAATGTAAACTGTGATGTGTTTAAAAGAGCAACCATGAGGGTTTCTTGCCAGCTCTTCCCCATGGATGACTGCATTCCGAACTGGTGGTAGCTTAAATAGACTCTGAAGTGTTAATCTCGTGTTTTATTACCGAACTATCATACGCTATGCATCCTGACCATATCTGGAGATCAGAGAGGGACGTGTAAGCCCTCTCACAGCCTCGGCCGATGACCGCACGACCCGTCATCAGAAGTGGGATAAAGGATCAACACCCACTATCGTGAATCAGGTGATGTAATAGTACACACAGTACCAAAGTGTTATTTTTGTTTCTTTGATAGATTAGACAACATTGGTTGTTGGCTCTATGCGCAAACTTTATGGGGTTATCCAAAGAGACTCGATTAAAATTCTATTATCAAAATAGTGATGGTATAGGTTGCCCCATGAATACTACAGTGTATTCTATCGTGTTTTACTTAGTAAAGAGTGCGCAATGCACTGTGGTCTACTGTACATTTAAAAGTTAGAAGTTTTCAAATCAATTTGATGTTCTATGTTGACTAATTGTAATAAGTCTCTAATGATAGTCTTCATTAAACGGTCGTTATGAAAAAACAGGAAAATATGAAGCGTTGATGATTACTGTGTTAATGATTTTGTGTTTAAATTCCATATGCGGTGGCTGAGCCGTGGCGGATCTGAGGCGCAACTGCGTCGGTGCGGTGGAGGTGTACGAAGTGCAACGGCGTGTACGTTGCGTGTTTACACATGTTGTGTGCGCGTGGATTTATGTGAAATTTGGTGAGTCGCTTCTGGTTTTGTTTTTTATACCCCCTGTTAAAGCGAGCAATTAATTGAGATATTAATATCAGGGTTTAGTCTATACCTTGCGTCCGTAGCCTGGTTATTGTCTACTCAATGTATTTTGAGTGACCTCGGGTCCGCGGTCCGCGCTTAAGGTATATGAGGGGGATCTGTGTGGCAAAGGGGTCTGAAATATCAGGGTTTAGTCTATACCTTGCGTCCGTAGCCTGGTTATTGTCTACTCAATGTATTTTGAGTGACCTCGGGTCCGCGGTCCGCGCTTAAGGTATATGAGGGGGGGTCTGTGTGAGGGTCTGTGTGAGTAGCCTATGTGGCAAAGAGGTCTGTGTGAGGAGCCTATGTGGCAAAGGAGTCTGTGTGAGGAGCCTATGTGGCAAAGGAGTCTGTGTGAGGAGCCTATGTGGCAAAGGGGTTCTATGTGCCGGGGTTCTATGTGGCAAAAGCCTATGTGGGTCCAATCTGTGTGGGTAATTAGATTAGGTCAGATATGGCCGAGCGTGAATGATACTGTGTGGTATTTTCTTTTCAGGTACATCACACTGGGACGTGTGAGCTGTCAGGACGGCCGTGTCGGAGCGTGATGAATATGGACACTGAATTGGACTTGCTAATAACTTTATTTATTGTAAACTGTGGGTAGCGCCATTTGTTTTGCTATTTTGAAGGTGGTTTCGACTTGTTTATCGAGTGATCTCACTCGCAGAGGAGTGGGTCACAACGAAAATCACAATATAAAAGAGCACCTCTTCTTTGGTGCGGCATTCGTGAATTATCATTGAAACAGTTAGTAACTTGTCGGTCGTAATGCCGAAATATTGTTTAAATAGTAAGTTAACGTAATGTGAAAGTGTTATTGTGTACCGAATATTGTAATGTAAACTGTGATGTGTTTAAAAGAGCAACCATGAGGGTTTCTTGCCAGCTCTTCCCCATGGATGACTGCATTCCGAACTGGTGGTAGCTTAAATAGACTCTGAAGTGTTAATCTCGTGTTTTATTACCGAACTATCATACGCTATGCATCCTGACCATATCTGGAGATCAGAGAGGGACGTGTAAGCCCTCTCACAGCCTCGGCCGATGACCGCACGACCCGTCATATATATATATATATATATATATATATATATATATATATATATAATCTGATTTGCAGTTTGAAATTTCACTCACAACTATTAGATTTGATTGCTTATCATGTGTACCAACTACCAACTACCGACCATGCGTGTATTCTATCTAAAGTCCTACCTATGTCAGTGTATTGACATATGGCTGATGTTGAGGCACAGTAATCTTATTATGATGAATTGACTGTTTTTTTAAACATAAATACTGGCCGCAAGATATCCTCGTGTGTCACGCAAAACAAATCGGGATTTATTATTCGCAGATTTCATATTTTCCACGCGTTATCTGTAAATTTAAGCCAATATCATCTTTGCGGGCGTGATCCGTGACCCCGACGTTTGTCAGATCATTCTGATTGGAACATTTGGGATGATTAGTAAATGATAAACAATGAACTGACTGTTTGAAATTATTGTGAAAGCTTTGGGTAAAGACGACTTGTAAGATCAGATTCAATCAGATTATTGGGAAGTGTTAGAAAAGACGAGACGATATTAGACGAGAGCATAATTTCTAGAAATTTCTCCACCACATAATTCGTATTTTGGACAGACCCAACAAATTCTGAGACGTCAAATTGTCTTGACAAATAGAACTGTATGTGCAGTTAACGCCTTACTGTGGTAATCAAGTGCAAACTCAATCGGACAATCCATGGCTAAGATTATGTCCAGGATTCTGTTACAGTTTCGGAATGCAAGTAGATAAGGTTAATTACGCACAACAATAAAAAGTTATCAATGCAATGTCATGTAACTTTCGTCACGTTAATCATGCCACGTTATCTAAATAATGTATTACGTTTTATGAACTATTTATTGGGACAGAGAAGAACAAATGAGCGTAGGAGTTTATTTATTTATTTCCTATTTAAGTATAGGCCGACTTAACGTCGGAGGCATTCTCTGGCAGTCAACCTGAGGTAGAGCAGAGATAAAAAGTACATGAGTTCGTCATGATAAATCTCCAATGTTCGATTATAGATGCGTTCTTATCGCTGTCGCTGCCACAGACGTAGAAGTCGCCAGGGTGTCGGATAGCAGATTAGGGGCATTTGAAGAACCCCAGCAAGATATCCTCTGTTTGTTTTAAGAGACGAGTAATGAGCCCATCCGGGTCAAAAGTGCACAGCAGGGAACTGTAGTATTGTCTTTGTACTGTAGAATACGTTATTCTACATGTACGATCACCAGTGAGATGGCCGCGCTGCTGCTTGGTCTCACTGCTACCGTGATCGGCAAGGACGTTCTTCGGTGCGCAGGACCTTTTGTACCCTCCTCTCCTACTTTTGAAGACGGGTTACTGAACGAAACAAGGATAGCTCCGGTAGAATCGAGATTAAATAACCCAAGAACATCCACAATACGCTGAAAAGGACCATTGCAAGATTTGCATTTGATTGATTGGCATTACCAGTGTACAATGGACAAAATGTTGTGTTAGTATTCCTAATGTCGGTAGGCAGCGGCTTTGCTGTGCCCTGGTATTGCAGAAGTCTATGGGCGGCGGTGACTACTTACCATCAGGTGGCCCGTCTGCTCGTCTGCCTATCGAGGCACTAAAAAAATGTATAATAATGATGAATATTTAATTAAAAACATATTATTCGTATCCAATATAAAGATTATTGTCTCCTATGAGGACATAATAATAACCTCCTAAATGTTTTAAGCCGTATTCATACCACAAATTTAAGAGGCTGCGAGTTCAATCTCCACACAAATATTTGGGATCAACGTGAGTCCCTAGTTCTTGATCCTCCCGATACAGGGGTTTGGGGTCAGTTCTATGCATGGGACTGTAGTTATTTGTTATAAAAACTCATGTAGCTTTAACTACGATTGTTTCTATTAATCTATTTTAATGTCGGAAGTATTTGAATGTCAGGATTTCAATGTTATTTGAGGATGAGAGATAAAACTAGTGATTTACCGATTTGATGTGTCGTTACTGAATAAATAAAGATTAAACAATAATATAACAGTGATGTTTGAATGTTCTACAGCTGGACACGAATCTGCTCTGCTAATCAGAGAGGTCTTAGACCACCGGGCTGGCTTGATGCAGGTTGGTAGATATCACACACCTTAAATTCTTTTTTGAGTTCTCAGATATACAGGTTATTCTCAGATATATAAGTTTCCTGGCCATGTTTTTATTATATTGGTCATTTTTTAACTTTGTTGTTTATTTATTGATAACAAGGCTTAATCGACGATTCGTATAAATTACTTTGTTAGTAGATAAGTTGATTCGATAAAATAAGTTAATTCAAAATTATTAGAATTTGCAGCTTTTTCATATAAACCTAGCGATCATATACAAATTTTTATTAAGTTTTTTAATATAAAAGTTTCATAATTATTCATATTTTACATATATAGTTTGTATTGTAGAGAGTCTATAGTTGAGGTATGATGTTTGGCCGTTTTGCGGCCTTCTGGGTACTCTGACACTAAACTCTCGACTGCTTCTTTACCTTCTTGCCTATGGCGTAGCGTAAAGAAGGTCGGCATGATTATATTAAGTAGCGAGGGATATATTGTCCCTCGCTCCTCGATACTCTAATTAAACGGTACTGCGCTTACCATCAGGTGCAGTGTGGTCACTTTGCCGTGCCAGGATATAAAAAATAGCTGTTTAGTGAGACTTTTCAGGAATTTCTAAGAACTTAATATTATTGGTGTATGTTACACCTTTCAGTTAAAATCATTGTAGTGACTTCTCGTGCTTGCGGTGTCATTCGACACTTCAGGCCATGTTTACACTGACTACCGCACCGGGAGCCGCATTTACACAGCGCTAATCCATGTGGGGATGGGACATGCGCCCTTATCCTACCTTTGTTTTGGGATTAGGTTGATTTTACACCTAACTTAGATGTAGTCTAGATATTTCTTTTTACCAAAGAGTTTGGGTGTAACAGTTGCGATTTAAATATAATATTCGTTTTTGAAAGTCTAAAAATAACCAGGACTAACAAATTTATAATATAAAACTATAACGTATGTATTTATAAATAAAAACTCTCATATATATCGTATATCTTCCTAACAAAAATTCTTAATAAAATTAGCCTAACAAGTAATTAGACCCAGATAATATATATTTATCATTTTATGACTTACAATATTATACAAAGGCTAGTAAACATTTTTTTTATCCTGGCACGGCAAAGTGCCTGTGCAGTGATGGTAAGCACAGTGCTGTCCAATTAGAGTATCGAGTAGTGAGAAACAATCTATCCCCTGCTACTCAACTCAATCATGCCGCCTACTTCTTCACACTACGCCATGGACAAAAAGGTGAAAAAGCGGTCGAGGGTCTTGTGTCCGAAAAAAACCCCACATTGTATTGAGCAGCATCAGATAAACTTTATCGGACGAATAACTGATATAATCTCTATAGAGAGTATGTTAAAATCCATAGCTATTAAACAAATAGAATTTATCTTAAGAACAAAAAAATCTGCCCTGAAAGCAGTTAAATCAATAAAAAAATTCTAACTGACAGAAATCAGTTCACATTACAAGCGAGTTCATAAACAGAATTATACCTACTATTCTGATTGATAAGCACGTAAACAAAACCCTACTGTACCTACAACTGTCCGTATAAAATCAATATTAATATCAAATTCAAATATAAAATATTAGTAATGTTACATTCACAAACTGACTAATATTTTGAACATTTATCACGTGTTATTTTTAGACATATTAAATTGATTAATAGAATTCCCATGTTCCATATTTAAAAACCAAATATTTGTTGGGAGGTCTGGGGTAGTACTGCTTAATCAATTCTGTATCGTAATTTATTTAATCAAACAGTAATTGTCCACTCCTGATTATTTACTTAAGTACAAACTTATAGATTTCCTTTCTTCGAATTACTTGATTTATGACAAATAGAATGAATGGGCAGTTACAAGTAAACTTGACCAAATCATATTATTTCCTACAAGCATTCCAACCATTGATTCTAGAATTGTGAGTAGCCATCTTGGTCTCTTACCATTAGATGACCAATTTCTCGTTTGCCGATCACAGCTAGAATACCCATTTCAATCAAGGGACTAAATATCAAAAAATATTTTTACTAAATATGTGTCATTAAATGAATATGCTGTCAAAAAAAAGGCTTACACCTCTGTCTTTTCTAAAGTTACGATTGTATTTATTGTAAACTATCGTCTATTTTAACGGTGAAGGAAAGCATCTCGAGGAAGTCTTCATACCTAAGAATTTCGAAGGTGTTTCAAGTCTACCAACACGCATTAGGCCACCGCGGTGGACTTAAAGCCTGACCCTAGTGGACTCGTGTTGGCAACACTCGCCGTTCTTACATGCGATTTTAACTTTAATATTATGGAAATAAAATTGATTTTGGATTGTATTTACTGCCTTACTTATTACCTTTTTCCGATCCTTATGAGTCATGAGAGGTTAATATGGTCTGACAGAAGGCCCTGCGATAGTGCTGCATGACACACTTTAGAAAGAAAAAACGTCTATTCTTACATCTCTATAGATACATATTTTGAATTACATTACATTGTTCAGTAGCATTACATTGTTGTTAATCAAGCTAACCTACAAATATGGCCGACAGCCCATACCCGTTGTTAGCATACCTTGGGCTTCCGTTAATTAATTTCATAGTGGATACGTGAAATACATAATATTATTGATTGAAAGTTAGTCAGCGCCTTATCATACTTTCTAATAAAATTAAATAAAGCATAATATAAATGTAAGATAGTTCGTAATTCGTTTAAACGATTACTTAAATATGTATTGCACTATAATAATTATATTTTCAATCTTTTTCAGAGGGTTAAAACCTCATAAGTGGAATATTCAAAAATATTTTTTGTGTATATTATTGAAAAGACTATAACAAAACCGTGTGAATAATGTTTCTTGAATATTTTAACGATTGTAAAATACAGTTTGAAAATGACAAATGTTTGTACTATACATTTAAGTACTATTATATTTAATTAAAATGATGTCAATCATAAACTCAAAAACACACATACTAAAATTCTTTGTTTTTTAAACTAAATTCTAATGACTTTTTAATATAATATTTTAATTTCATAATGTCTAAACGCGTATGCGTTGTAGCCGACAGTCCGCATATTAAGCTACAAGTACGGTACAAGCAAAAAGTGGTTAAGACATGTGCCGTAAGATGTCTCTATATTGAAGTTGCACTGCCCTGAAAAGCTGTATTAACTCGCTTGTCCGTTTTTTCCGATATAACCCAGCTAGATCATATTTAAACCAAGCTAATTTCGTAATTTACACCACATTATCATTTTTATAAAGATATCAATAGGTACATACATACAGTTAATCTACCTTATTTTAAGATTGCTGAATTCCATATAACATAAACATGGATATTTTTATCCTGGCTCGGCAAAGTTGCACCTGTAAGTGCAGTGCCATCCAGTTAAAGTATCAACTAGCGAGAGACAATCTATCCCCCGATACTCAACACAATCATGCCGGCCTACTTCTTCACACTACGCCATGGGCAAGAAGGTATAGAAGTGGTCGAGGGTCTAGTGTCAGAGTATTCAGAAGGTCGCAAAACGCCCAAACATCTTACCCCAACTCTAGACTCCCGATAAAAACCTGGTATATTTAGTGCATAGGTACATATTTTCTGTTAGAAGCCTAAATTAGTGCATACATATTTTCCGTTAGAAGCCTCGGCCTATAAATGCATTACGTAATCATATGGAATGGCATCAATTGATTGATGTCGAATGATTGTTTTACTAGATTTAGCTATTTACACACAGATAATCTGATTTTGGCGTAGATAATCAATTTTGTTTTACGTTTAATCTCGACTAATCATTTTGTCCAAGAACCAGGTACGGATTAACGTTTCCTTATCATGTGACAATAAAATAATCACTTCACGTATACAATATTGAAATTGTTATAACATAACATAAATATTTTTAGTAGAAGAATATCTTATAACAAACTATATAATACTAGCCCTGTATTAAACATTGTCCCACTGCTGGGTACGGGCCTGCTCTACTAATGAGAGGGGTTAGGCCTTATTCCACCAACCTAATGCGGGTTGGTAGACTTCACACACCTTTGAAATTGAATTAAATTTTCAAGTATGCAGGTTTCCTCACTATGTTTGCCTTCACCGATAAAGCAAGCGATTATTAACAATGAATATACACGTAACGTTAGAAAGAGGTGTATGCTATTTGGGCTAGTTTCGAACATACGATATTCGTCTTGACAGTCCATACCGAAACTACCTAGGCTATCGCTGCTAAAACGAACTGTACTAATGAATATTCTAGAATTCCACAAATTGGTTCTTTGTTCATAAATTAGATATAATAATAATAATACTAGCCCTGTATTAAACATTGTCCCACTGCTGGGCACGGGCCTCCTCTACTATGAGAGGGGTTAGGCCGTAGTCCACCACGCTGGCCTAATGCGGGTTGGCAGGCTTCTCATACCTTCGAAAAAATCTCAGATATGCAGGTTTCCTCACGATGTTTTCCTTCACCGTTAAAGCAAGCGATAATTAACATTTTAATACACACATAACTTTAGAAAAGTCAGAGGTGTATGCCACTTGGGTTTCGAACCTACGACTTTCGTCTTGGCAGTCCGTACCGCAACCAACTAGGGTATCGCTGCTAAATTGAATATACTTTAAAAATTTAAATCTATATCTTGAAAATGCCAAAAACCTATAGCAATAAAATGTTATTTCGAACTTAGCAGCGATATGAGTTAATTAACAGCTATGAAAGTAGGCCAATTTTACAACTCTCCGATTAAAGGAGTTTAGTTAGTTTCAATGCAGAGTAGTGCTTTGTACTGCCGAATTTCTTCATTAGTCCACTTAAATCTAACGCTTGTTCTCAGTAAAACCTGGCATAAATTAGAACCTTTTTTCGTGAAGGCACGTTTATAGATACGTACATACTTATAATATTTTTGGTTTATTTAGCAATAGTGAAGTGCGCACACAGTAGTAATGGCAGATCCGTAGATACCCAGTATGACTAGGCGAGCGGGATTGTGCTAGTACCATAATGTCTTATAAAAAGCGGATATGAAGTGGCGGTTTTGATCTTCTGTTCATTGGATTGCTGAAGAACGTGCCTGGTTGGTAATCATCATTTATCAACATGTGACCCACTTGTGTATACGCCAGCCTTCGACATAAAAACATGTTTTCATGCGAGTACACCCAAACTTAATCTACTTATCAAAGTCCAACTAAAAAAGACTACTAATAGACTTAGCAACATTCAGCTCGTAAACAAAACTAACAACTACTAAGAAGCCAACTCGAAGCCAGCTGAGAACATAGAATTGAGTGCGGTATGAGCAATCCATTAACACGAGTATGCTAGATGCGCGTAATTAGTGTCATTTGCACTGTTTTTGGACGGGATAAACACAGCAGGGCATATTGTCCAGCACAAATTGTTAACAAATGGTCTCTACGCATCCAAGTGTTAACTTAATTTGTTCGGCTTTCGCTAACGTGTGAGCAATCAGTCGGAGATCGCACAGAGGTATTGTTATTGCTTCACGTCCAAACTTGTGATTTGGTTCGAAAGTTTACCGTTACTGATATTGGTGGCCGTCAAATTAGTTCTTTGTGTTTAGCCGTGATTTCCTTGTTAAGGCAATGAGAGTATCACGTTCGTATTACTGTCGGAATACCAATTCAATCAGCCCACTCGTATTATGAAATAACTAACATTTTCTTTACATGTTCTCTCTGCATCGTGATATCACTAACGGCTTAGTGACACTAACACTACTCTTAATAAATCAATTAATAATTTATAGAAAAAAATACATACATATACACTCACGCCTGTAATCCCTGAAGAGGTAGGCAGAGGTGTAACCAGTCCACTTTTCGCTGAATTCATTACGGTCTCACAATGTGTGCCCATCGCCATGCCGGGTACAATTCCAGACTCCGGGCTGATACCGAGTATTTCTAAATAGAAAAACCCAATATCACTTTTCCCGAACCGGGGATCGAACCCGAGATATTAGCACAGCAGTCGTAACACATGCGCAATTACAACTGCGCATCCGAGGCAGTCTTATAGAAAAACATGCTTATTTACGGATTTTTTAGATAAGCTAGCTCACCGAACGCACTCGAATTATATAAAACAAGAATAATACATTATCTATGTCAAACAAAAAACAATCAAAGGTACTGACGTCACAACAAAAACAGCTCTGACAATCGCACAATATCTCTGTACAAAGCGTAATACCGACAATAAAATGCGATAAAACAATAAATCTGTGCGGTAATCAAGCTAATCCTGGGCTCAGGGCGATAATGCACGTAGTTGGGCACTATCTGTACCGTAAGATACGGAAACCGTATCAGTCCACGCGGATAATCCGACGAAGCGTGCGCTATCTGAAATATTACACTCTACTATTTGTTATAATGACACGCAGAGGTGTAATGATTCAAATGTTATGTATAGATGTATCTCAATTTATAGATAATTTATTAAAACGCCAATCATTTTATAAAAAAAAATATTACTGTCTCGTCACATTCCCTCGTAAGTTGCGTTCCAGAATTAATATCAGCGGACATTATGACAGATTTTTCACCTTACAATTCAGCTTAAGGTAGATACGAACACACTACCAGCTAACTAGATGGTGCTAATTACAACTGCAATAATGAAATAATCAAATAAAAATTAATCTTTACTGTCCTTGAATTACGCAGATGTAGCATCAGTTAATACTTTGTTGTCATTTTGTGCTAAAATGTTGATCGATTTGCTAAAACGATAATAAAACTAATAAATCAAAATATGGATTAGCATTATCTAAATAAATACATAATCTGCGATAACTTAATTTTGAATTTAAACTATTTACTATCGAATGTTATTTCGCATCCGCATCAAGTTATTGATGGATGCCAGAGCATTAACTCAACGTCACACTCGATAAGATTATATTTCAGTAGACTGCTCCAGTTGAGTAAATTGAAATTGTCATTATAATGACTACGATCTCTTACAATTAATAACAATACAAACCGAATTACACGTACATTTTTATTTCCTGGGCCCGTGATAAAATAAAAGAGCTCGTACAAATTCCACGCCAGCGCCAGTAATGAATTGATTTCATTTGACCACATTATTTATTGAACATTGATAACTCCATACATTAACTACTCGTCGACTCAAAGATATAGTTCATAGAATTTTTTACAGTTTATCGAGGAAACGATATAAAACACTCCAGATATGGACACTCGAATAATAAAACTGTCAGTAATCGAAACGAAGCTTATTTGCCGTCGTGATTATCGCTAATTAATACTCAAGTAGCGAACGATTTAAATGGAATAACCCAGTTAAACCACTTGCGGCGAATAGAGATATCGCGGGAATGAACAATTGACACGATTGTTTTCATATTTTTGTGTAATGTGTCATGCATGCATTATGCAATATTGCAGTATTGAATAAGGCGCCGTGTAGCACAGGAGGTGCTTTGTGCGAACTTTGGAAACAACAAAAAAGCTATCAATGAGACCGCTTACAGTTCGCAGAGCACATTAGATATTGTTGACAAAACTTCCTCCTCGATTAATATGCATCGGGAGGTAATATTGCGTACGTGCTCCTGCGACGCCGCTCCACAGCCCCGCACTGCGCCACTCCTCGACCACAGACTACATTTTCGCATGCGCGACACATCCATGCAAAATTTTAGGTGGCATGCGTTTGCTAACGTAACAAACGTCCAGTAAAAGTAGGCCCACTTTCAATCATCGCCTCTTTGTCCCCTGTGCATGTGCTCTGACCGCCAGACAAGGAAAGAGATGTTAAATCTCGGATGTTTGGACAATGTACCACGATTCAGTTGAAGCGAGTTTTGACGATCGCCGGCGCACATTCCCATGCAAGGTATGCCCGCAGGAGCTATGTCAGCAATTTAAATATTACGGCTACTCAAAAACGTGAGAGGTAGGTAGTGAGAAAGTCGGTGTGGGCTCCAGGCTCGTCCGAATTTCGGATGCACTGAATCTGAGCGAAAGAAAATAATTAAACGACATATTTTCGTAATTAAATTGTAGCTTTTAAGCAGCGGCCATATGAAATGCGCGTTATTAATAATATTATGTGCTTTAATTTCCACAAGAAACATCTAAATTTCACTTGCGCGTGTAGTATGAGGGAAAAACGGCACAGTTGCTCTTATAAAGCATCTACATACTGAGATTATGTGCTATAAAAATACTGTTTGTTTTACGAGCAGATTCTTGTTTAAGTTGAACGCTATGGGGACCGCACTGACTACCGACGTCGGTGGCGGGAGGCGGGCGGTAGCCGTTCTCATGTCGGCATCGAAAAAAATATTCAAATTGATTCACGCGCGCGCCTCCGTCCGAATTTTGCAGCGCTTTTGATGCGCCCGCGCCGATTCCGGCAAATCCGTCGCGTCGGAAGTGCGTGGCGCGCGCTCTGCCGCCGCTGTCGATGTGCCGATACGCTCACATGGAGCCGTTGACCTCGATCAGGACCTTCGATAATGGATATCTGACACACCGTTATTGGATAGATTAAGCTGCCGAATGAGATCATTTCGAACGTTACACTATTGTAGGGGCGGTAACACAATGCTGGATACAGATACTTATTGTAAATTATTACAAATTCATGTCGCAATATGATATTTTAAAATGGTATAAAAATTAAGGTATAAAAATGATAACCTAACATAGCCTATCAGTAATCATGCATAATATATAAAAAAAACTCTGCCTCGGTGGCGCAGTTGTAACTGCGCATGCGTTAAGACTGCTGTGCTGAGGTCTCTGGTTCGATCCGAGGTCGGGATAAGTGGTATTCGGTTTTTCTATTTAGAAATACTCAGTATCAGCCCGGAGTGTGGCATTGTACCCGGTATGGCTATAAGCTCACCCCCTATCACAATTATACCTCTGCCTACCCTTTTGGGGATGACACGTGTGAGTGTATATGAGTATATTTCAACAAATAGGAGCTGACGTGTCCACTGCCGAAAAAAGTGCATTGTTCTCAAAGCTATTAAAATTTAATGTGTGCCAAACAATATACAAAATTCGAGTAATAAAAGAGTGATTGCGAGTCGATGTGCAAATCATCGATGTTAAGTATTCCCATCACTAATCCCGCGTTACGTATACGGTCACACAATGCACTTATTATTCGACAGTTCAGTTTCTAAGTAAAGTGCATACGGATTGAATGCGCTTTGATATGGCGCGACGGTCTGCAGTCTGCCCTTCGAATGACTTGAATAACTAAACTAATTACTACCGCACTGAATAAAAATAGGTATTAGATAAGGTCGATTGGACTGAATGTGTCTTATGATTTTGACAGCCTCCGTGGCGTTGCGGTTGAGTAGCCGGTTGTGAAACAGGAGGTCGTGGGTTCGATTCCAACAGAGACAAATGTTTGAGTGACAGACGAAGAATATCATAAATATTATAATAAAAAAATAACTTGTGACATATGTGATGCTACGTCTTAAACTTATAAACTTGTTTTTGGAGGAACACTGACTCCCAAGATACAGGTTATACCTAGTTTGGGAGCCAGGGGACCTACATCCGCCTATAATCTTGTGTCCATATAGTATAGTGCCTATTTGTTATAAATTTGTCTATTTGTATTTGAATAAAGAATTTAAAGAATATATTAGTTTCGGGTCTGGGTGTTGTGGGATCGTAGTCCCTCGTAGTTCTTGATACCCACGACACAGGTTTGGCCTAGTCTGGGGTAAAAACATATTATTTTTCAGTGCCTAATCTTTTTTTATTTTTTACTTCACATTTTTTATATTTATACTATTACGTTCAGTTTTAAGATTGTGTCTTGTATCAATATTGGATATATAAGTACTTAGAGCAAAATAAGTTATAGCAAGATTACTATTTTCTATATTTTTTTATTTCTAATTGTCGTTTACCTGAACCATATAGGCTCTTTAAATCAAAATATTATACATTATTTAGATTACATAAATATTATCTACTGCACAGACAGTTTTTATTGAAAAGCAAAAATGCTTGCGTAGGACGATCATCTCACTATCTCCCTCGCACGACTTCAGCGTTATGGCCATTCGAGGTTGTGACGTCATATGATGTATCCTTTATTTGTCTTTTGACAGTTCCGAATACAATCTCGCTAGAGAAAAAAGGAAGAAATTCCAGCGTTGCTCATTTCAAAAACTGTTTTACGATATTTGCAATGCACTAAATAAAATACAATTTAAATTGGATTTGATCGGATTAAAGCTCAGGGACGCTATTAAAAATACTCTGCCAACCAATTTCTCCTCTGGCCAAGTCATACCCGCCGTTTTCCAAGTATCAAACAATGTTTAAACAATAAATAATATTTTTTTCACTACAATAAACCTTAAGCCGGAGAATTGAAAGCGTTAAGGCAATTAAGTTCGCTGTAAGTGAGGTAGCGTACCTGTATTTTATGACAGATCGTCTATTGTTTATTCCATTACGTCAGTTAACTCGCGCACGGCATTGTTAAACGGGATGATCTTTAACGGTAGTGTCCAAGGACGATCTTTGTGTAAACTACCTGTTTTAGTGACCCTTAAAAAGTTGGGATTTTGTAAATGGGCCGTGACAAATCGGCGGGTCGTACTGGTTAAAGATTTCTTGAGCTTTCTTTTTAATGCCCAAAGGCTTTGAAGTTTAAGTGGATTTGCAGTTAATCAAGACTAAAATGATAAAATATTTATTATTTGGCATTTGTGAGGTTTCTAAGGTAAAACAACACCGAGTAAATATCAGTCTTTAGATGGGATGTGGAAAATCTTACTCATATCCTTTGAGACTTTATATACAAATGATTTAGCTCTTACACACGAAGCTACGTATTGATTGGCTTTTTAAATATAGAACACTATGACTAATATGACTTATCTTTAGTAATGATGTAATTTTTTAACGCATACGAAGTAATTATTTCCGACTTCGATGAAGGCCTGTAAGGTTTTGATATCTGCATATTCTAAAGACTTGTTCACAAGTAGAATGTTATTTATTTATCCTAATATGTTGAGTTGTTTAATTATGGTTTTGCATGTTAAAAATATATCTAGACAAAATACATCGATAACCAGTGCATTCAGGTTAGACAGGTAACATTCAGAAAGAAATTCGAGTTAACGTCGTTTTCTTAATCTTTTTATAGTGGTAGGGCCACGCTGTAGACATATTTGTCTACAGCATGAAAGGGCCGGCTCGACCGGGGTAGTACCACTGTCTCACAGAAAACCAACGTAAAGTGACAGTTTACTGTCGCGTTTCGTATGGTAAGGGAGATATCCGGAGCCCAGATTCCCCCTTCCCTTCCCTAATCCCTATTCCTGTCCTTTAAGGCCGACAGCGCATACATGATACTTTCGGTATTGTGGATGTTCATGGGCGGTGGAGATCACTTAACATCAGGTGACCCACTGGCTCGATGTCGGACTATGCTATAATTTTTTTTTTAAATCCAGTATCAGTACTTTAAACCTGATATCTATACCCATATGTAATTGGACCAGAGTATCTGCTGTCTGTATAATATTAATAATAATCATTTTATTTCTGCAGTTCATCCATAATCATACATCGTCATAATGTCATTTCATAATTAATTGGACTGGATATTATAAAGACGGTTAAACTGATTTAAATATGGAACGAAACTGTAAACTGCAATATCTTTTATGAAGGACAAACGCTCAACATGGTCACCTGACGGCATGTGATCTCTACCGCCTATGAATCTACAATACCAGATTTTTTTTATTGTGGGTACATTCTCAACCATAAAATAAAGGCAAAGGGGGAAGGACGTCATTTGGACCACCGGAATCTTACTCGCAAATAAAGGAATAAATTAAACTCAAAAGTAACACAGAAGCCCTGGCAGACATCAATATCTTGTCTCATGGGTGTCGAGAACCAGGAGGGACTTTCAATCTCACAACAACCAAACCTCAAATATTAGTCTCTCACACAAACATTTATCTTAATACGGGAACTGAATCCACGGCCTTTTGCCTCACAACCGGATACTCGGCTACTATACCACGGAGGTTGTCAAACAAGCTACAGCAAGCCAGCTTACATCGAACGTAAGGCAGACCGTGATATTAGCCCCATCTAGGCATTAAAAAAAATCTCTAGCGAGACTCTTTTAGTTTTCATGAACATTAAAGCTATAAAATACTTTTGATCCTTGAAAAAATATTTTCCAAGGTAGAGTCACGAGCAAAATTTAGTTCTGAATAAAGCAATGATTCGGATGAAGTTCTATGCTCCCGATCGCCACTATCAATGCCTCACGCATTACATCTCGTCTGGAAGCTGCCACAAAACACAGATTAGAGTTCGTTCACACAGGATTTTATACGAGTGCATCGGTATCGAACGCATATCGTTGCATGGCTCTTACTCATTTGTTGTTTGTAATTGTAAAAGGGATGGCGGATGAGATAACTAGGTCGATGACATTTGGCTCCGGCCGATTACTACGATTATGCACTTTGTGCGTTGAACTTTAGCTATGAGCTTTGATAGAAGCTCGATACGACGCTTCCCTCGATTGAGACGTGTCAACTATATGACCGTTAGGATTTATGTGGATCTGATTGGGTGTAGGAAATACATACACTTTCTATTGTATATTCTATTTTAAGTTTGTTGCAATGTAGTGTAAATGTTTTTTTATTCTGGTGTATATTAAATCATCATCATAGGCCTTACAGCCCAGGGTCGGCCTTAGCCTGATCCAGTATCTTTTCCAGATAGATCTATCTGTTCATGGCTTTCTCTTTCCAGCTTCTGACAGCAATTACTTTGAGGTCCTGTTCAACGCCATCGAACCATCTGAGTTTGGGCCTTTTTTTTGTTGTTGTCGCGGGGAAAGCGTTTTATTACTGCCGCCCGCTCCGGGGGGAAGCGGAATAAGAATAAAACGGTTATGCTGGACTAGCCGGTCTTACGACCCATCATCCCCCTCGCACGGATGATGGCTATCCGTGCTGCCGCTGGGCCGAGTCCCTACCCCCTATGTACACCCCACCCGATCTGAGTTTAGGCCTGCCACGACTTCTGCGGCCATCCGGTTAGAAATTGTCTCGGCATTCTGGTTTCGCCCATCCTAACAATATGTCCTGCCCGACCATCCAATTTTGGTGGTTTTCAGGATTTTGGACTCTATAAAGTTCGTGTTTATGGTTAAAGCGCGTCCCCTATAGGTCGTTTTCTTGCACAGCACCTCGACCCCTTCAGGGATTCGAGGATTAGTTTTTTTAATTAGGTTTCATTTCTCGTTTTGTTTCCGGTTTCAAAATTCGCATAATATTTTTAGATTCAGTCAATATTTTTACTCTAACGCCAGTCAAAGATCAAACATCTATCGGAGTAACAATTAGGGTATCTGGTTGTGAACGGAGTTGTGTGCAACACCCAGACACGAAAGACATATTTCTGGATGACTCGAATATGACTCAATGCTAGAATCCTGCAGTCCCTCATTTACACCCAGGTACCAACATAATAATTTTATTATTTAAAAAAAAACAATTTAAAAAGAAATACAATAGTTAGGTAACTAAATAGCCTCTATCGCTGGTAAAGACGTACCTAACCGAGTAGCACAAACATAAGTTCCAGCGTAAATTTCCCATGCAGAACTGATAATGGCCGAATCTATCCGCACGATAGTGACCGCTATTACCGCTATCGCATCCGCCGCGTGCGATAACTGTCCGATTGCCGTACGTCGAACGATGCCTAATAATCTATTGTTCCAACTAACCCGCAATAGACATGTGTCCGCTTTGATATCCTAAGAGACTTGTGTACGGCTTTTGGATAATAATATTGCCCATTTGAGCCATATAATAAATAGTCATCATGTCCTTCAGAGAAATTCGTATTCTTTTATGTTGAAGAAAATCAAATTCCAAATGAAAACCACCAGATTTGTTTCCCTAATTTTTACGGTATATCAACTTTTAATCACAAAGGAAATATATTTTGAGGGTATTATTCTCTGAAAAGTTTTCGACAGGTTAGTGACAAACCCCGTCACATTTGGTCCAGCCATTTCGGAGATTTCAAACAAACAAAACGGTTATTGCATGCAAATAATAATATGAGTTTGATAAAAAACTTTATTTCGAAATCACAGACAGACACTTCAATTTCATTTATTTGTAAAGAATTTTTGCTTTGTTAATACAGAACCAATGTTAGGTAAATGGCATATAACAAGGCAATACTTCAAAAATATACAATAGGTATCTAGTACAGTAAAAGCGGTTTCACAGTTGTGATGAGTTTTATAAAATCTTTTCATGGTTGTCTGGAAACATTACCGATACTGATAACAGCACAATTTGTATCTCTATTTCTATTCTGGTTTGTTTAATTAAGTCTGTTACATTATAAATGATGTGATTTGAAGTTTCTTCATTGTGCAACACTCAAACATATCCAGACATGCATAATCACACATTACACATAAATATGCAAATATGCATATCATGGCAACATTCACAATAAATAGAACGCTTTCATCCATTCAAATAGTTCACATAAATAACATAATAACAATTCGATTTTTGAATAAATTTGAATTCGTTTAATTAATAAACCTATGCGCATTATGATTATAGTTTTAAGGAAACTGACATACGCCGCGAATCACCCGTCGAATATTGATGCGTTAACGCATAATTGAGATCAAACTGTTGTTTAGCGTTGTGGGAGAAAATGGGGGTATTTGTAGGCAACACTTAGACTGTTTTATGGCGGCGAGACCTTTCCCAGACATATACTCTCGCTGCAATTCCTATGTGTGTCAGGCAAGATGAGCGGTGCGCAACGGTTATTTCACATGCTTGTTTGATTGGTAAAGTGTGTACTAGATTATGATTTCTCTGAACCTATTGTACGGGTTGGCAGTGTGTACTGACAGTGTAAATATCTAACTGAATGTAAACGTGTTTGTGACTGTTTAAATCAATAAAATACACAGAAGACATTATATTATTATCAAAATAGTTAAGATAAAGATTTGACTATAACAAATATTTAAGCCAATAAACAGTGTCCACAGTTTAGAACAACTTTAATGATAGATTATCTCGAACTAATAAACATTAACTTAACTTCATATCTTAAAAGTCACATCAAATTCGAGCGTCAATAAACATTCCAAACAAATTAAGCGATACAAAACATGAATAGACAAGAAAGTCAAAACGGAATTATGTCGAAATAATATGTTTCAATTACTGTAAAAATGGATCGTAAACTATTAAACTAAACTCGTGTGTAACATGTTTAGCATGACGCCCGTGTGATGCATAGTAATTTCACCTAATAATGTGCAGAGTAAGGGATAGGAGGAACGCTTCGGAATATTAGGCGGAACGATTAGGGATTTAAAAATTGAATGGTTTTAGCGATACAATAAATAATAATTTTGATAGATCTTTTTTAAGGTAACGAATGCAATATTTGTATTTTGAAATCGCCATTAAGTTATTTTATAAACTTACATTCATGAGCTTGATCGTAATACTACTATGCCACTCAACGAGTTAGTTGCAGGAGAGTGGAGAACTTAGACTTAAAAATCGGTAAGGTCTTGCGTTCGAATTTCATGTAGGAAATCATACGTTACATCCTCAGTAAGGGGTTTTAAAATAGAAAATTACAGTATGCAAAAACAACACACGAAACAAAACTAAAAGTATAAAACTTTTGAGTATTAAAAAACCCTATAATCGTCAGAAGTTTGTCACTTGACAACCTACAACATTTGTTTTGCATAATAACAAAATAAAAAATATATTAACATCTGTTTATTCGTCCATACGTCTTGCAATCGTTGTTATTAACCATTTATGCATATCAGAAGTGAGAACAAAAACCTCCAATCATTTGAAGCCGGTTAGGCGTAATGAAAATTAATATACGTACACTATAAATAAATATAAACAATATTAGACATTTTCAGTTATTTAATAAGCCTTCCTATTAAGTTCTGTAAAATAATTTTACTTTTATAATCATCTTTTTTGAATAAAAACAACTTAATTAAATTTTATATTTCATTTTGCATCATTTATCTTCTAATTTATGAACTATTTTAAATAATTATCACTATATATAATTTTATGTTTCCTGGGTTACTTGTTCTTGTTAGTAAGGTGGACTCTGTGAATGTGCGTGTTTTATTATTTATGTTAACAATGCCATATCAATTATTTATTTCCTTCATTAGACGGATGCGGTCAGGTCTTCCCTTGCCAATCTAAATTAAACGCTGTAATGAAAGATTGTCCTAAAGCTTGGGGTTACGGTGTCAATTGTTGACTGGAGATGATTTAAAATTCGTGCGTACAGAGCCACTGGCAGCGATAGCGACAAAAAACCTTATACAAATATTGTCAATACGTTTTTGCATTATTTAATTTGTTCGAATCATCTTCGGTGAAATGTTCTTTTTAACTTTGTATTGTGCTATTTTGATTTATACGACAATTTTATTTGTGTGTTTAAATTAGAAATTCTTAAACATTGAAGTGAGCATGGCAACAAGTACGGTGTGATTTTAAGGAAATTTATTATTTGAACAATGTTAGTATAGTTATCATTATGTACATATTTTTTGAGGAAAACAACAAAAAACAGCAAAAACTTAGGAAATTATAATGAAATAGAACAATAATATCTTAGCTATGTCAAACCAAACGTGCCCGTCACTCCTCCACGACCGTCAAGGTCTCTAGTTCGACCAATAAGGCCACTAGCTCAGTATATACCCGGTAGAAGAATCTACTTGGCAGTAGCACTGGCGAAGGCCTAGGAGGATATAATTAACAAATTATACAAATTTTTGATTAAGTTAATTTCAACATTCATTTCAGTTTTATAAAATGGGCAGACGTCGTCCTGCCCGTAAAAGCAGCGCCACACCGACTGCAGCACCATCTGCCGGGCTGATTTGTGAATCTAAACCATCCAGGGCGCCACCCAAACGCATACAAATAAACATTCAAATCGGTTCAGCCGTTAAGGAGGAGTTCAGTGACATACACACGTACAGTAGAATTATATATATAAAGATAAGACCTCGTAGTTTTCATATCTTATAGCGTAGCCCCGCTCAATGTGTCCAATCCCACAGAATAAGCGACATACTAGCCACTAAAACGTCCATTAATCAGTCGCACAGATTCTAAATATAGCCACTTATGCTATCGAGAATCCGGAGTGCTGATGTCAGCGTGCTTTGAGGTGTGGAAGTAGAGGAACGACAGTAACGGCTTAATAACCAGTGTTGTCACCAATTAAAGGGATTAAGACTTGTTCGTGTAGTAAGATTACGGTTATATATGTATTTATTGAATGAATTAACTAAGTTTAGCCCAGTCTTAGTCCAGATGAATATGTTAGATGGATGCATATTATACTCGTGAATGGGTGCTGTTTGTTTACTTTTCTTTTTATTTTTGTTCGTCCTAATGAGGTATTGTTTAGATAACTTCTAATAAACATTTATGGAAGTCTTATAGTCTAATTAAACTGTTAACATCGTTTATAATATTATTGTGTGAGATATTGAAAAAAATATAATATTTCAAAAGACTTATAACTGACCGTCTTAGTGCTTCTTCTCAGTACAATGTCTTCTCAGTAAAATGTCTTCTACATTTTCGAAGCACCAATAGAGTTTCAATGATTTATGCAATTGACGTGTAACAATTTGATATTGATTTTTTAATAAAATTACATTGATTAACTCACTATAAACTTCAAACAGGTTATTAAAGACTTTTTCATAATTTGTTGTTATCAACTTTTGCCAGATTCCGTTTTGTTTTCATCACATATGTTCTTCGACATTACACTCAGTGATAGTTAAAACTCTTACTCTAATAGATAAATGCTTATAATAGATTTTGGATCGCTTAAAGAGTATAACTAGCTCGAATTAAGGGTAGAGAAAAAATCTAGTACTGAGAGAAGAGCATGAATTAATGTGAAAAAATATCGTGCTTAAATCATTAGTAAGGTGATTAACAAATAATGACATAAGCAAACACAGTTAGTAACGAGATAAATCATAATAATTTGTTTGAATATAAATAAAGATACAAATCCGATCGATAAAAAACTTTAATATTCCTCTTCATATTTAGATATAACAAGGTATACGACAATAAACCCATACATAATTAAATGGATTTTTATTCTAATAAAATATTGTGACACCCACGCTTGATATTAACATACTTATTAGTATAATAAAAAGTTCAATGAATAATTTGAGAAAAACAAATATATGCAGGAACAGTGGAATAAAATCAATATTCACCAAAAATGTTTCATCGCCATAGTATTAGGCAATTAAAATTTCAACAAGTAAATTTAGAAATTATTAGTTTCTTGACTACTATTGTATATTTTTCATATTTATTAGGGTATTTACTATTATTAGCAATACCGAAGGTATAACTGAGGTATTTAGGAGACTAGTTGGGGGTAGTTAATAATGACAACCAAAGTGGGAGTAGTAAATGTTTAATATAAAACAGAGTGCCTTCCAAAGTAGCAAGCAAAGTAGACGAGACGATAGCCAGTATATTCGTGGTTCGGTGCTGTAAGAGTTAATCGTAATCAGTTCAATGGCGTTGTTCAGTTTAAAAAGGGTAATGCTGGTAGATTAATTATAAAGAGAAGAATTTCTTTCTTTCTTTCTTTTCTATTTGTCCCTTTTAAATATCCATCTTGCATAGTTTTGTTGATGTTCCTAACATATTCTACAATTTTTATTTTTTCATTTATTTATTCTTTATTCAACACACACAGTCTTACAGGATATACCCAATTCGAACTGGAGGGACTATATTGTAGTACAATAACTTTACTTATACCTGTATTAACATATGTTAATAAATATACAAGGATAAGTCAGAGTCTTCACTCCAATCTTATTTAAAAAGGGTTTTTAAATATGGAATGCATTACGATAATTAATATTTTAAAATGCCCATGTCCTTACAGATAATGAGCAAAATGTAACTTGTGTACGAGTGAAAATTTGTTGAGAACACATAATTATAACGATATTGCCAAGATATGCATAATTATGAACACCTTGTGGACTTAACATTGTATGCAAGGACCATTAGCCGTGAAAAGTATAATTTTAAGGTTATGAGCGTTTTGGCGCCTGTAATTGGAGTGACGCCATTTTGAATATAGTGCTCGTGGTTGTTTTGCATTCGTTATATTTTGGACTGATAAGTGACAACATATATACATTGAATTTCATAGTTATTTCATGGGTGTACTAAGGTACTTCTACAATTTTTGTATGTAAAAATATAAAAAATATATATTTATATTTTTTTTACATAACAGAAAAACTTTAAAAAATATTTTCATCCTATATCTCAATTCAAATGTTTAATTTTAAAATGAAACTCTTTTAAAGTACAATATAAATAGTCAGAAAGTAAAATAAAAACAACACAAAAGAAATAAATTACATATCATCGTTTTAATAAACCACCTAACCAGAAATGACGCTAAAACTACAAATATTATAAATTCAGCTCGTACAATCAAAATTCCCTCACATATACAACAAAAAGTTGGCAATGTCCGCCGGTTCTTAGTCACGCGGTGGGTACCGACGTGTGTCCCTTGTCCCCCGGATCCACGGATATGTGAACAGGGACGGATTAGCTTTTTATAATACGCATACCGCGTCTCACATCATTTCATATTATCGAGGTAACATTGTATGTTTTGGTACGTGAATAAAATGTTTTGAGCATATTGTTTTGTTACGAAAATGGACAATTAAATATTATCTATTCTTTACTACAATGAAGGTAAAAATAAGGTCTAGATTGGAGCATTTTATGATCTCCTGAATGAAACAGCTTTTTTCTTTTTTAATTTACTTAATAGCACATACTATCTATATATCCAACTAGCACACATAAAATATGAAGTGTCAGATGAAAGTATTTTTTTAAACAAAAACAATAGAAAATGATTTCTGTCTAACACTACACCGTAGATGGTTTTTATTAAGACATTAATTGGGTCAATTACATAGCCCTTTGTGTTCGTGTATTCTATTAAAATAACTTGTCTATGTCACTGCATAGACAAGTTATTTTAGATCGTAGACCTTCTCTTTTAATAAATTTGCCAGCTACCCTAGTGTTGGGCACCGCGCAGGGACGATTCCGGCTGCAATTCTAGCACTCCTTAGAATACCCCGGGATCGCTCCGCAAGCGCCGAAGAAGGCCACCGCGGGGTTTTAGCTGGTAGTGTCGGGTGCGGTGTACATAGGGGTTAGGGACTCGGCCCAGCGGCAGCGCGGATAGCCATAATCCGTGCGAGGGGGATGCTGGGTCGTAAGACCGGCTAGTCCAGCATACCCGTTTTATTCTTAATCCGCTTCCCTCCGGAGCGGGCGGCAGTAATAAAACGCTTTCCCCGCGACAAAAAAAAAGCTACCCTAGTGTTCCCTCCTTCCTATGATCTTGAGTCCATGAGGCGTAGTGTGAAGAAGCTGCACACAGGCCGGGATGATTGTGTTAAGTAGCGAGGGATAGATTATCTCTCGCTACTTGATACTCTAATTGTACGGCATTGCGCTTACCATCAGGCGCAGTCTGGTCACTTCACCGTGCCAGATAAAAAAAAGTCATATTTATATAGTGGGCACTTCTATATTTGAATTCTCGTATAAACAATAATAAATACAAAAAAACGGACGTAATACGTCCCTTCGCAACGCACATACGCCTACATACAAAATGTTTTAGTGAGGGTGCGTACATGTGGGTTGGTTAATGATAGTGGGCTTCCGCCGCGTCACACCTGAGAGCCCCTAACCGCCATCGGGTTAGAGATACCTGAACACCCCTCACCCCTTAATTCCAACGCACTCCGCGTGGAATAATATAGAGTGGATGAAATAATATTGATATTTAATTGACGTTCTGCATATCGATACGATATCGATTAAATTACTTTTCGCAACTTCACTGATACACATTATATTGTGTTTTTTGAAATGAGACCCGCTTTATTTTTAGCCTGGCACGGCAAAGTGACCACACTGCGCCTGATGGTAAGCGCTGTGCCGTCCAGTTAGAGTATCAAGTAGCGCGAAACAAACTATCTCTCGCTACTCAACACAATCATGCCGGCCTGCTGGTAGCTTCTTCACACTACACCACGGGGCATGGAGGTGAAGAAGCAACACGGCCAAACTTCGTACCCCAGCTCTAGGCCTCAGAGAAAAACCGGATGTACACTGGCTAAACCCGGAACGCGACACACTTACGTGTGCCACTATGGCGGGTTCTACACCCTGTGTATGATGGTCATTATCCTGGCGGATATGAATATCCCACGACCTGCTTATTTTTGTGTTAAAGAACACTATACTTCACCTTTGTTCTCTTTAAGGGATTAAATATTAAAAAAAAACAATATTTATTAGTCGGGGCTCATATTTTGTTAAATATAGAAAGTAATGAGCCCATCTTTTGTCTATTGAGTTGTCGCTAGTGCTAGAATGAATAGCCTAATTTAAATCTTTATCCATTATATTACAAAAAAAACGATCAGAAATAAAGCATGTTCATTTTTAAGTTATCAAAAAATTAATTCATGCTCGTTAGTCTAATGTGATAAAACAATTCTAAATAGACATTAAAATTGCATTGCATAACGTCAACTTAATTAGTTCGGCACATCATAAGGTGGAGAATGTATAAATTATGTCAGTGTCAATCGTTTTTCAAATTAAAAATGATTAACTAAACCAGTAGCAAAATGAACGCCAATAGCCGCAATTATCTTATCTAATAGTTATTGGTTTTTAAGTGGATCTACTTATTATTAGCAAATAATTGACAAGGATAACAATGTTTAGTGTTAAATTAATTTACGGCGATGACTCCAGTAGCTTATCTTTCTATCCACCGCAATTTACAATTTGAATTGGCCATTGCACTTTCCATCTTTTTATGTATAGCACAGTCGATCCATCTTGGCCGGTGTGAAGTTAGTTACGAGTACACCACAGATATTGTTTTTAGAAGCTAAATGGTGTCGTACAAGGGCGAGTAAACGCACTAACTTCAGGCCGACTGAATTCGTTCCTTGTTGACTGACTACTAGTGTATCATAATATCAAATAGAAATTAAATGGTAATATAACATTGAAACTCAAGTATGAAACAGTTTACATCATTTTATGTATTTTTATTTATATTCAATCAGATAATTGTAACTGGGGAAGTCGTAAAACAACATGCAAAAGTGCCAAACCTACGGCAAAACCGTAAAATAAAAAATAATAAATCGTACGATTAACTCTATAAAGTTCCTTCATGTGAGATTGAGCGTTGCGTACGAATATAAAGACTCGCGGAATTAAAAGTAATAAGTTCAATTAATCCTAATTTGCCGAGCAAGATTAAAATCGCGATAACCAACATACTGTAAGTACCCTTTACTTCGCTTCCCGACCCTCTATTCATGTTTTAAGCCGCTTTAAAAAGCCGTAGAGTTCCACAAACAAGGGACTTATAATGCGTAACGGACTAAGAATTGTTCCCAAGAAATGCATCAATTTAGATTAGGGGCTATACTTATAGATCGTTATAAACGTCGATAAAGTGTAAAGTATCGATTTATCGATAGATAAACGTGATACTTTACTTAAATACGGTTAGTATTACAACAATTGCCTTTTGTGATATAAAGGCTCAATATGTACTAATTAGTTGCTACAAAATAGTGTTGTATTTACACATTAAGGTCGGAAGAGCTATGCCGATACCGTCAGACGTTGTTACAATAATTATTAATCCATTTTTTAGTTAATCATAATATCGATAGGTTCATGTATCGTATCTGAGACCTAAATCAATAGCAGCAAAAAGCGAGTAATCTAAATCAAGACTCATCGATACATAAAAAAGTCATCGATAGATAATAAAGCGATAAACAAAGAACGTTTCAACCGTGAGTAGATCAGTCGACTGTGCCTCTAATTACACATGCCATTGACAATGATCGGGACCCTCATGCTCGAACAATATTTTTTCCACATTATGCAAAGCATCAAAGATTATATTTCCCTGTTAATTAGTTTAAACATCTGCATTTACAGTCCATAGTTGGACTTTCATTATTATAATTGTACCCATTTTTTCTCGCGAAAAACTTACGCCTAACGGTCATACGCGATGTTAATCGGATACGCATCCGCCGATAAATCGATAAACAAGTTGGGCCGAGTGTGACGAGTTTCCCAACTACCCGCAAATTATAATAATCGTGCGGCTACTGTTTTCACAGAGCTTTGATTGTTGTACATTCGATGAGAGTGTTTCGCGCAGATCGTCGGCGGATAGTATGGGCCGGCGAATTAATTACTCAATTTCGATGCGTGAGTAAACGCATATAATTTCTAACGCAATGGACGGTAATTATATTTTTTGCGTTACGCGTAGATATAGCATTTTTGAAAACTTATCGCGCGTGTTCACCGAACGTTACGGACTTTCGCATTTAATAAAAACGCTTCGAAAATGCACAAATAAATTGTTATTAAAAAGTTTAAAATACCATCGCATGCGTTCAAAGGCATTATTACTTTCCGTTTGAATCCGCAACTTCCTTTACCAAAACAATTATTTAACAAAAAAAAATGTTGTGCGTGAGAGTGCGTGACGATATAAAAATGCATACGCAACTGTACTGTCATTTTTGACTTGCACGCATGTGTTTCCAGATGTTATCACCAAGAACTTATCTACATAGATAATGCTTAACGAGGAACGGACCTCATGCAGTAGTCTAGAAAAAAATGTACAGTTTACGATGCCGTAATAACCCCTTTATTCCCGCAAAAATGCTATAAAAAGTGAGGAAAACGCAGTTGCATACGAAAGTATCTGCAGTATTAATATTTATTTGCATAGACAATGGATTACTAATATAACCCACACATAACTACGCGGTCGCCATATGCGGAGAACGGTAACATCATTCTTTATTTATACAATTTACAACTGCTGTAAGTCGTGGTAATAAAATTATTTCCAACCCTTCAGTACGAGCGATGCTCAATTTTTGGATTATATTATAATTTATTTTATAAATTTTAAGTAATGTTAAATGATATTGC
Organism: Laothoe populi; assembly: GCA_905220505.1. NCBI lineage: Eukaryota > Metazoa > Arthropoda > Insecta > Lepidoptera > Sphingidae > Laothoe > Laothoe populi. Next base: position 17,259,378 of record HG992148.1, read on the forward strand.
ACAAGGTATAAAAATATAAATACACTGTAATCATATCAAGAGCAGCCCACATAAAAAAAAATGTAAGAGGACGATATAAGATAAAATGGGGTGTTTGCGATACTAGGCCCACAATTATCCTCATCCTCCAATTATTAATTAGGCTCACCATAAAGAGAAGCAACAAAACGCAGAACTTTGAATTACAACGATTTGCATGGCAATGAACACCTCATGATCCCGATCTATAGTCTCAAAATGCCCAGCATTTTCATAACCTTCGATGTACTTTTTATGGATAAAGGGGGCAAACGGGCAGGAGGCTCCCTTGATGGAAAGTGATCACCGTCGCCCATAAACATCTGCAACACCAGAGAGCCTATAAATGCGTTGCCGGCCTTTCAGGAAAGAATCGCTACTAAACGATACTATTTTTACAAACTCTCTTTTTCAGCTTAAATTTTTCTCCAAAATAATATAATTTATCACATAAGAAGGGTAAAATTGACATGAAGATGATTGATGATTATTTTGACAGTTATTCCAATCAGTTTAAGTGGCATACTGTCATCAAATTCTCCCTACATTGTGTTTATTATACGTATTACGATGTGTGTTGTATGCATGTGTGAATGTGTATGTGTGTAGTAATTTTCCTGCGCAGGAGTCGTCGATCGCAACGTTTGCCCACGCGTTTCGCATCACTCACCCCAGCACTGGGGATAACTCGTTCACATACTATTTACATGACATTTGTTATTCAATGCCTTTTTTATGTGACAGAAAATCGATAATCTAATTTAAATTGTTTGTACGTTTAAACCGTTCGTTTCCTGTTGTGGAACAGTCGGTTTTTATTGTTATGCAGTAATGATAAATTAGCTCTCGTGTTATTTTTAATTTATCAACATTTGATGTAATTATATCTGAGAAATGTGTGATGACAAACTGTCCTGACAGGTGAAATTCGAGCAATTTTTGCACATTTTTAACCGACTTAAAAAAAAGTAGGAGGTTCTCAATTCGTCGGAATCTTTTTTTTATGTATGTTCCCCGAATACTCGAAGACGCCTGGACCGATTTGAGAAATTATTTTTTTGTTTAAAAGGATATACTTCGCAGGTGGTCCCATTGCCACCAAGTCAGGATCTGATGATAGAATCTCAGAAAAATCGAGGGCAACCCTAAAATTTTATAGGAACGCATAATGTGTTTTTGATTGAAGTCGGTGTACTTTTTGAGGGTATCATAATTAATTTTATATTTTGAAGACCGTTCCAATTTATAATTGTTACAATTTATGTGGGATATTGTTGCAATTTGCACATTTTTTAGTGCCTCGATAGGCAGATGAGAAGACGGGGCATCTGATGGTAAGTACTTACCGCCGCCCATAGACTTCTGCAATGCCAGGGCACAGCAGAGCCGCTGCCTACCGCACATGTGGTTAAGAAAAGAGATCCTGCAGTAATTATCAAGATATGTGAATAAAATATTATATAAACCTGTATAAACAACGGTCTTATTCATAATGAGTTATCGGAGCTTTATAAGGCCGTTAATAGGAGCTTGTTAAAAATGTTATTCATAATGGCTCAATACTACTTCAAAGTGGTAGAGCCACGCTGTAGACATATTTGTCTACAGCATGAATGGGCTGGCTCGTCCGGGGTAGTACCACTGTCTCACAGAAAAACAACGTAAAGTGACAGTTTACTGTCGCGTATCGTATGCTAAGTGAGATATCCGGAGGCCCAAATTCCCCCTTCCCTTCCCTAATCCCTATTCCTGTCCTTTAAGGCCGACAGCGCATACATGATACTTTCAGTATTGTGGATGTTCATGGGCGGTGGAGATCACTTAACATCAGGTGACCCACTGGCTCGTTTGTCAGACTATGCTATAAAAAAAAGAGATAAAACGCTCAACATTTTTTAACAAGCTTCTATTACCGACCTTATAAAGCTCCGATAACTCATTATGAATAAGACGGTAAGTATTATACTCTTCATTATATAGACCAGCAACCGTCAAGCCAAGTATTTAAAACTGGACACAAAACTGCGTGAACGCACACATGGCTTGGGCGTGTCGCCGCGCACCACTGCACCCTCCCCATTGTTTATCCCACGATTAAAACCAATTCAAATACTAACTCACACTCAAAAATTAAGCTCGAGTGGTACTACGGAACCCTTTGTTTTAAGCACAATACACGCACTTTGTGTGCAACCGCTGAGACTGGCGACGTGGGTACATTTAACGAAAACGGGAACGTTTTAAAAAATGCTCTGTTGTACTAGGCAGAAAATTATAAAATGTGTGGTAATAAATAATGTTACAGTACATAAACGTATTTGATATCTTTGGTCTGTGTTTTACGGCTCTTTTGATTGACAGAATATTTTTCTTTACTTAAATAAATTCAATACTATAATTGATTATAGGAGGAAGAAAGCACCAACTGAGTGGTATATACTTGTCTCACGAATATTTGTCTTGGTGCGGGAATCGAACCCACGGCCTTTCGTTTCAGACCCGGCTACTCACTCGCAGCACGACGGAGGCTGTCAACTATAATGTATCAGATACTTTAAACAGTATACCGTATATATGGCAACGCTTTTTTTAGAATTATAAATCAAATGTTTATAGTATTTAATGAAAGTTTACCTGAAATAATTTTAATACATCATAATTTTAGTAATTTTTCATAGTTTCTTTTGTTTATTTTCTTAAATAATTTTATTTATCGTAAGTTTTTTTATTATATTTTATTTTTTTCCTCACTCGATGGTTCCACGGATCGCTTAGCGTGGATTAAAAGTAGGGCTGTGCGAGCTGTGTGCGCGCTCTTCAACTGCGCCGGCGCAGACGACAGCTGACGGTGTGAGAGCTACCTATTATAATTACAAACGTGAAACGTCCTTTGTTCTAGTTATATCGATCGTTATCATTAAACTATGTCAATCTTAATAAATTGGCAAATATTTTTATATTTATATGTTACGTGCTATCTGTAAGGTCTTATTAATATTTAAGAACAGTTGCGAAACGATGAGCTATTGAGATTATTAACCTCCTGAGTCCTTTATGCGTATTGAAGAAGATGCTCAGCAGGTTGGCATGAATGTTGAATGTTGCAATTAGAGTATCGAGTAGTGAGAGACAATCTATCCCCAACTACCCGCTACTCAACACAATCATGCCTTCCTGCGTCTTCACACTACACCATGGGCATGAAAGTGAAGAAGCGATCTAGGGTCTAGCGTCAAAGTACTTAGCACTATGGCGGGTTTTACACGCTGTGTACGGTAGTCGCTGTCCGGGCGGCGATGAATATCCTACCACCAGCAAAAGTTTTATTCAATAACAAGCGATCACTAAGCGTTACAATGGAGAGACCTACTGCTGTAAATCCTAATCAAAGCAATAAAATCTACGTCGATAAAGACACACGCAACATTGACGCACACTTTATCATCAATCAATAATTAATAACTGGACTCCGGACGGCGGAGACGCTCCCGAATTTCGCCGGGAATGATGAGGAGATCGCGTTCGCGTAATCGAACCAGCAAAAAATAAAAAATGAAACAAATACGAAATACTCCATTACTGATACGGCTATGGACTGATATGGAGAGGAAACACACAACTATATTTTGAACAATATAGTCAGTGCCAACTCAAGGTTTATTTTTGATAGTGATATCTAAACATGGCAAGCTTGAGATGAATCTCCCCTTGGATTAAGTATGACTGAACATTTATAAAGCTGAGGACAAACGCCAGACCCATGCTCCCTCAGATCAACGCCTAAAGTAGGAGCTAAATTCACCATATAGCCCTAAATAACGTAAGCCAATTGCTTAAAATTATTTGATAATTAATCGCAAAATATGGCATGTCTCTTTACCGTATATCTATGTAGAAATTAATACTTTATCTATGTAGGGATTGGAACGTGCCAAAAGGAAACGGAATGCGCATGAAAAGAGGAATAGCAGGATAAGAATTACGGCGTTCAACACGTGTATTGCCTTATACGGTGAAAAATAAATCTATTTCAGGTGAGAAATATTTATGTTACATTGATTCCAAAGTACTTTATCTATTGTCTATACATCTTACTCTATATGCTTCGGAGGCGTTCGTTCCTAATCTATTCATATTAGTTTACACTTCCATCCCAACCAATAAAAATAAAATAAAAATATGAACAACCAGACATCAACTGAGCCCAATAAGTACTCATACCTATCAACAAACCCGTTCTAAATTAAAAACGAATGCAACTCCATGCACCGCTGTTCGACTGAAGGTGCATTGTGTATGCAAGCCGCGGCCGCCCGCGGGCCACGTCAGCTATTTGCTCGTGTCCAGAGGGCTAAACCATTCAAGGCTAAGGCGCGGGGCCAGTTTTTGGCTGTTTTTCGACTTGATCTGCCACCGACACTCCGCCGTCTCGCCCCGCGTCTTTGCATGCTCCCAATTCTTTTAAGTGGCTTGATGTGCCATCATCACGTTTGAACAGACTACGAATCTGAAATTCGGTTTAATATCAACTTTCGTCGGAGAATTATTATTTATATTTACTATAATATGCATGATAAAAGTATATAGTGAACATACTTTATAAATATTTTTGTAGTAAATATTCAAATTAATTGCACATACTTGCCTTCGTTTATCCTCGTTGGTATGGCTGTAAGTATATCACTTTTTCACTTGTAAAATGATGATAAAATACATTATTTAAAAATAGAGCGTGTTTTGATTTGACATTTTTAAGACTTAGCGACAACAATCAATAAAATGTCGCACTGTTTTTGAACTTAGGGAACAACATCCTTATTGTAACTGAAATCCTCTAACCCCTTCTTGTTTCTAATAATCTTTGGTAGAATTTACTTAAAGCGAACACCGAGCTCCGACCATCCATTATTAATTGCACTCCTCGCGTAAACAGATTATCCTTATTACGATACCGCCAGCCTGACACCGAAGCATTCTCCGACACGTCTTACACGAATTAACACTAAAAGCAAAACACTGATAGTCAACAGATAGCAATTTCAGAACTCAGCTATACAAAACCAACTTTATTTTCCGCGTTCGCCAACTTTCTAATCAATCAATCTTAAAGACATTAATCAAAAACCTTCATCTCAGATAATGGCAAACGGACTTTTGTCAACATTGTCTGGTTTATAACATTTGTAAATCATGCAACATACTAAATAGAAAACCATTATCATTGAAATACACCGTGTCATTTCAATTATAGTAAGCAAATAATCAACAGCGGGACACTTTCATTTTCTATGGATTAAGTAACGGATAGTTAGGTGTAATGGCTGTTTCGATATCGGTATCTCATAGTTGTGAAATGAATTAAAAATGTAGTTTTGGTGCGCGGTCGGGCGGCAGACTGTAATTGCGCGGTGCGGCGCGAGCGCAGATTATCAGAAACAAGTGCGTTCGATAACGCATGCGCACGAACGCGTGTTATTAAATTCATTCCTTTTTCGCCGGAATCTGCATAATGAGGGTTGCAAAAAAAGCACGTAATCGCTAGAGTGAACGTCGCCTTCCCTTGGAGAAAGGCTGGCACTCTTTGTCTGATGTATGAATATCATAAATATGTTTAAAGAACGTTGCTATTTTGTTTTTATATTATGGTAACGTCGGCCGATTACCGATGATTATTTCTTGTCAAAGCATGGAATCGTTTGAAGAGATCCTCGAGCGTGCATTAACACAGGCTACTTGCGCATTATTATTAAATAAAGTCGATATCATGACCGCCCTCGGCGCTGAGGATCCTCTCACGTCAACATATTTTCAGAGGTTCCAGCTTGCATGTATTCTTTGGTTTATTTTTTGAGATTACGCTGGGATGTACTTGAGTTTGGTTCTCAGACTACATAGGTTTCTCTGAGTGTGTGTTTTCTGTCGGTACTGACATAGTCAGTACTAGATTGTATCATAAAAAAATACAACAGTGTATCCATGTAAATTTTATAAGTTTTGTTCCCCCGATTTAATATTTCTTATAAGTTCTTCATTTCGTTTTTTAAATAGAACAAAATCTTATTATTATGGTAAGAGAGTTTTCCGTCATTTAAATATGATACATCATGATAAATTCTTTATATGAACCGTTCCCGTGCCTACCCACATTTACATTTCATTCATATTTCATTACAGTAAAAATCTGTTTTTGAATTATTTCATAAGCACACTAAACATTTATGAATAAATCTAGATCTTTCTAAGCTGTATTTCTGTTAGCAGGAAAAACTTCTAGTAATTACTAGCCTTACAACGTAGATTATTGTGTGACGTATACCTAATTAATACAGAAGGTATTGTTACCTGTGTTAATTTCTAAATACCAACATTAACAATACTTTAGATTAATAATTGTGAATTTTAATATGATATATAAACTGTTATACTTTTATGAGAAAATGATACCAGATCATGGTAAATATATACATATCGAACCAATTTGAACTGGAATTTTGAGTAATGACAAAATAAAATAAAACCATTAATTTGGCCGGTCCGTAATTCGGCCCTGTAAAGCCTTCGGCTACCGAAATTCCATATTCGTGAGCATATTACTCTGCAATTTTACGTTTTATTTTTCGCAATAACCGTAATAATAACGTTCGGGCAAATTACTTAGAGATAGTAAAGACAAGTCCATTCATAATTCGCGAGCGATAAAGTCAACCAGATACGAAAAGTTCCATGAAATCTCCACCCGCCGGTTGAAAAATTATCATGCTACGAGTAAACGTCATTACTCGAAGCAATTTTTAAAGATATTCTTATAATGATCTTATGTCCGTGAGAAGTTTACGCAGTAACAGGATCGGTGCGCAGTAAAAAAGCAGCGCGCGTGTCGCCAGCGCTGCAGCGGCCCGGCAAGTAGTCAGTAATTTATGGTTAGGTTTTGGCTGTGGCTGCGCAATGTGGCTTCTCGGCTTTTCGCAGCACCGCGCATGCCCGCAGGCTTCACCCGGTCACAGACCCCGCGTCATTCCGTCAATCTCGACTACTTATCCGTCCGCACCGATCCCTTGTATTAATCATTTTTTCTCCCAAAAAACTGAACCGTAATAAAGATCCTATCGCAGCACGCCGGGAGCCGAGCGACGCGGCGCGCTCGCTTTCGAAACTTTAGAATTGACAAACAAATATCGCAACAGATACTTATTAAGACATGCATTATTGACTGTAAACTGGTTCATTGTACCGCCAAAATTAATCTCGGAGCTTAGCTGCGTCACAAAGGCCGCGGCGTGCCGGCGCGTACGGTGGCTATTACGGACACCACATTGTAATTACCTTTTTAAATAGTTTTTTCAGACGGTGTCGATATTAAAACGTCAATGTAAATAACTTGTTAGCCGCAATCTCATTTCTGAGCGATTGGATATTACAATAGTGTACGTGATTTGAGAAAGGTAACGGTGTCGCCGCTTTATCCGCGAGATGGAGCCTATTACCGGCGCGGGCGCAGAGAACGACGCGAGCGCAGCGCGTGCCACCACCTCCACACTACCACACCGCCATACTACCACACCACCACACTACCACATCACACAGCACAGACACACACAAACATTTCAAGAACCACAGAAAAAATATCCAATCAACACTCAAATACTGCCACGAGGGCCAGCACAAGTCCCAGATTTAAAAATAATTTCATGCAATTTATCAACAACGAACACTCTAAACGACCATACAAAGAATTATGGCACTCTACAAACGAAATTATTACATACAATTTTCCGAACAAAACTCCCATGAAACGTAATCAAAGTGTATCGGTGACCGTTTGGTAATAGGCACCAAAAAGAGTACGAAGCCGTAATTAGGTTTATATCTAAGTATTGTGTCGGAGCCGAAGGCAAATTGAACCACGGAATATTTCACCTGACACAACGTACGTGTCTAATTGCACGGATTATTTATCTACTAAAACCTCTCAGAGTTTTTTGTAAGCGCCGTGGCACGCGCCCACTTTCTATGTACCCATCTAGAGACGTAATTGTGCTTATACCCTTTTTTATTTCGGTTTCGAAACGCCTAAGTCATCACCGACAATCACTAACGGTGTACGAAATCGGTTTGCGTCTACTGCTTAAATGGATACCAGTGTCATAACAAACAATATGTCCACAGTGACTTAACAAGATAAAGAAAACGTAAGCGCGTTTAATCATTTTGAACGGGTTAAATGATATGTGTACTTTATTATGCGCTGAAACGGATGCTTCCACTTACTACCGCCATTAGCTAGCGTGAGGTTTTGGTTAGCCATATCTAGATAGATATTTTTGGCAAATTTGTAACCACTTTCACTTGAACAAATATTGGATCAAGCGATTACGTCGATTGCAATACAAAAAACGTAATTCGGAAATAACAATTGTCTTTGTCATCGATACAGATATTTGCCAATCGGTTTTCGTAACAAACGACACGTTGAAATTCTTACTCAAAACTATACACTCCTAATAGTGGCTCAAATCAAAACCCGATTGAAAATTGGATTTGAAAAATCAATCATAGCCATTATCGTGAGGCACAGTTCATAATAAGCGATAGCAACAATACGTAGGTAATATAGGAGTTATCGGCACGTACAATAATCCGCGATAATGGATTAGCTCGGCGGACGATTATTTATAAACACCGCTATCGTTATAATCGGTAAAGTCGAATTCCAGTTACATTTGATCGATTAAAGACACGGTTTAATGAGTACGGGTTGCGTGGCTGACGCCGTTTTGTGCATTTTTTACTTTCATATTATTTTATTTATAATAATTATTTTTAATTGTAAAATCCTTTGATAACTTTATATCTATGCATGTATGGATTTAAGAACACTTGTGCCACTCTATTTTAATGTAAAATGTTGTAATTATAAATAAAATAATTAGATTTGTTATACCGATCTTAGTTAAAAGTATTTCTCTTAAAACAGTATTTTTATATTGTTTTATAGCAGTAGCTGAAGTATATACATGTGGATCTGTTTAGTTCATAAACGTACCTAAGCCAAAGTAGTCATGCATGTACCTATCGCTTAAAATTTCCGACTCGCATACCTATGGGATTGGGAGCAGGGGATTTTGACGTATAGCAAACTTACTTATCGTACACTTTGCTGGTGGTAGAATATTCATATCCGCCCGGATAGCGACCACCGTACACAGGGTGTAAAACCCGCCATACACACAAGTGTGTCGCGTTCCGGGATCAGCCAGTGTACATCTGGTTTTTGTCGGGGTCTAGAGTTGGGGTACGATGTTTCGGCCGCTTCTTCACCTTCTTATCGATGGCTTAGTGTGAAGAAACAGGCCGGCATGATTGTGTTGAGTAGCGGGGGATAGATTGTCTGTCGCTACTCGGTACTTTCATTGGACGGAACTGCGTTTACCATCAGATGCAGTGTGGTCACTTGACCGTGCCAGGATAAAAAAATCAAAAGGCTGCTACTTCTCATCAGTACTGTAAGATCATCATCAGCGATGGGTACGGAAAACTAACTTCTAAAACATCAGAAATATAATACCATAATATTTATTAAATACATTGGTATATCAGTACGTTGCTTGTTGAAAGATTAAATTTGTTAGATGTCCAACAAAGGTTATCAAAAACGTTTTATTTTTAATGACATAACAGACTTATCAATGATTTTTATATTACTTCCTCAAAGTTACAAGTTTTACCACACGGCTTTAGATAGTAAGTAATATGATTTACGTCATAAGAATTTGGGAATACATTATCCAGCGCATTTTTATTATTAATAATAATAATAATACTAGCCCTGTATTAAACATTGTCCCACTGCTGGGCACGGGCCTCCTCTACTAATGAGAGGGGTTAGGCCCACCACGCTGGCCTAATGCGGGTTGGCAGACTTCTCATACCTTCGAAAAATTCTCAGATATGCAGGTTTCCTCACGATGTTTTCCTTCACCGTTAAAGCAAGCGATAATTAACATTTTAATACACACATAACTTTAGAAAAGTCAGAGGTGTATGCCACTTGGGTTTCGAACCTACGACTTTCGTCTTGGCAGTCCGTACCGCAACCAACTAGGCTATCGCTGCATTTTTATTAAACGTTAATATATTTAATGTACAAATACCAGTTATATACCTAATTACTGTAAGATGATACAATTAATTTCGCATAAAGCAAACCACAATTAAACTGGTCTAAATAATTTAGGTTTTCTATTTTATTTCACGTTAACAATCGAATAATACTAGATAATAAATGAACGATAATAATGGCTAACGATGCGGTCTTGTGTAAAATCCAATGTTTCGAAGTAATTACGTGACTTAATGATAAACAAACAGACTTGATGATGTATGCATTATTGGAAATAATTTGATTTTATGATTAGAAAATCCCACTGGAAGTATCTAAGGGTAATATAGGAATAGTAGATATTTCATTATTACCACGATGTTCTAGTCGTTAAGTATGTGATCAAATGGTAAAGCCAAAGTAGCAGATAGATAAACCATAGTCTAAAAACTATGCACTCCTAATCTAAGACTAGACCTACTTTTTATCCCGGAGAAATGCACGTTTTCTATGGGATAGAGACTATCCCGCCCACACACCCGCCATTGTAACTCCTGTTTAGCCAGGATCAACAATGGCACGCATTTTTTCGACACCGAGTAATGAAACTCGGCGAGTCTCTGGGTATGCTTAATAACTGTATTTTATCCCGCATCGAAATTAATCACATAGAAATATAGGGAGGAGTTGGAAATATAAATTGTCCACTTCCCTCCACAGCAAAGCGGGAGACAAATACTGAACTAAAAAGGTATTAACCTCCAATAAAGGACATTTACGTCTGGAGAAGCCAGTTTCTATGGGATAGCAAAATATAGGAAGGTGTAATAGCTTAAGATGCCTCCATGGATTGTATACTTTTTCTTACAAAAATAACCTCCACGCGGGTGGATCCGCGGGCAACATCTAGTCAGTATATAAATGCAGACTAATGTTAGTTATGCGCAAAAAGTATTCCCTATAAAAAAAACTGTTCTTTGTCTTTGAGCATATTACTAGTTTTTATCCGGGGTTCTGTTTGCGTGATAAATCTATTATTTGTACCCTAAATGACTATGCTCTACAAAATGAATGTACATGTAACATCTTCATCCACCAAAAAATAGTCCCAAAAATGATTTTATGTAAATGCTTTTAGTATATTTAATGTTGATTTAAGCTTGCGTACCAAAACACTAAGACTGAATCAAAATTAGCGGTGGACCGCAATCTGGTTATGATTTTATTAGATAACTAATAAGATAGATAGGAAATCAATATTTAACTTGTTAAATCAACTCACCCTGTTTCAGATTTAATACTACTATCAGTAATTATTGGTTTAAAATTAAGCTAATTCAATAATTCGTATGGTAAAATATTGATCCTAATCCTTAATGACAGAAAAGCTTCGGCAATATGAATTTGGTAATACAAATATAATTAGGTACAAATATTAAATACTTATTTGCACGTGTATATTGCTGGACCACGCTCAAGTATAACTTTAGTATAGGTTACGTCTGATGTAATTTCTGAACGTATTTCAAAATATTTTAAACCATTTAATGTTATCCCGTAATTAATTAAATTTTACAATCATCATGTTACCTACTTAAAACTTACACAAGACATGATACATAATTATTAGTAAAATATTAAAAACCCTTCAAGTCATCCTTTTAAGTAGTGTAGAGTCAACTATATAGTAAAGACAAATGTTTAAATTAAATCAAATGTAAATGTCCCATTTTAAACTAAATTGTATTCAGGCATGTTTCCTATATATATGCTGTAAGAAAATGATTTGGTCCATAAATGGATAACAAAAAAGAGAGTCCAGACTTATTAGGAAAAACCCAACTCAAAAGTATCAAATTTTGTAAAATGATTTGCTACAAGATAAAAAAAATAATAGAAAAACGTGTTTGTAATAAACTAAGTAATGTCCGACCGGGAGGTGGATTTTTCTTTCATAATATTATTTTTAATATACATAATATCTTGTGTGTTAAATATGCATAATGACAATGTCAGTTAATCAATATTAACTTATTCTTTATTAAATCTGAATTAGTTTTTTTATACTAAAATTTTGACTAACCCAAAAAATAATCTTCATCTTCATTTTAAGAATTTTAATTTAGAAAAGGGACATCTATTACAAAATCTTTTTAATATTTTAAGACATAATAAATAAAAATATTCTTTTAAGTTGTATATAGCTAAATCCCTTCTATTATTTTATTATTCCAAATAAAATATATAAAAATATTATATTGGCATCCATTGCCATCATGACCTTGCTGAAAATATCGGCAAGTAATCCATTGTTAAAAATGTTTTACGACGCTACTTTATTCTTAATGCAAATCAATATTATCTAGATGACCGCTTATTGTTTAGTCACATCCATAAGGAATACTAATAAAAGTTTGTTTTGTCTTCACACATCACGTCTGGGGTTCCAAACAACAATAAAGAGTCACTCTTTTAAATAATCGAGAATGCAATTTAATGAATTGCGTGATTTTTCACATTCATTGCAAGTAGCAACTTGAGTTAAATCATAGATAGCGTAATATGTGGTTAATTTTAAACACCACAGTCGAAGCTTCAACATATTTTAATCGAGAATATTTTGGCCGAATCATTGTGACATTGTGAAATTATACACCTGTGCACAGTCTTCACAAAAAATGAATAAATTGTGATTTATTTGGCAAGGACTTATTCTCAGAAAGAAAGGTGGTAAACCGCTAACTGGTACTGTACGAGTGATTAATTATTTTTTTGTTAATTTACTTGGTGATGTTTTCGTATCTACGTAATTATTTATTTGAATCTTGTTCAATAAGCATCTGGGAATGAGGAAAACTTATTCAAATACAGCAAAAAAGTGTAAATAAAAAGTGGTCGTGAAAAACATGCCCGATAATAAAATAAAAACTAACCTGTGAAAGATCGCTTGGCGCCTCGGACTTAACAGTGTTGGCCGCAGCCCATGCCTCAGCGAACGTCTCCATAGCACTCTGAAAGTCCATTTTGATACAAATCACGACTACATCAACATGCCGAAAAATCACTCAACATGTGCACGGTACGGGAGTGACGGTCAAGGAGTCAACAGCACGTGCGTTCGAGCCGACCGGCGGCGCGCTACTGCCGCTCGGGCCCCGCCCAGCGAACCGCCCGCGTCGTGAAAAACCGATACCACCCGAGCCTTCCCGTTTCAGCGCTTTTCTTTTTTAAGCCGCTATTTTAACGAGTTTCTTTTTTTTAGCCAAGCCCGGCCCACGGTGGTGGTTGGGCGTCCTCTGGATTATTTACACTTGTAATTCACAGATTGCTACGGTACAGCGGTTAATTTGTTGTGTAGAGGGGTGTTATCTCGATTAGATTGGCCGTTATTGAGATACGTTCGCGTTCTCGTTTGAATGCGCCGTTTGTTTTCCACTGTGCTGACTTAATCGATGCTGTGTGATGTCTAATGTCCTAGTGATACTGGTATTATAATGAACCGAGCGGGTTTGGATTGGATGATAGAGCCGTTGTTAGTTGTCCAATCGCGTCGGGACGGCTGAATTGATTTGCGCGAATCTTCGTGCTTATGATAGTTTATGTTCCTGTCTAAAAATAATAATGAATAAAGTTTTTATGAGAGAATATTATAGAGAATATTTATATCAGCTCTACATAGACACGATAAAAATACCGATATTAATCTGTCATCTTTATGGGTACCGTTAGTGTGTTTGAAAAAACATAAATTAGAACAAAATCCTTTGTAACAGTAATAATGAGTCTATATTATAATTTTACAATTTATAAAAGCCATCAAATTGGCTAATTGCACCATCAGTGCAAAATGGCGGTCGGTCCTAGGAAGCATTTTTATTCATTATATAAATCACGCGGGCTTCGTTCCACCGGGATGTAAGAAAAAATTGTCACGGCTTGCCATAATTTTGTACGTGGCCGTTTAAGCGATATTACCTTGCGGAAGGTTAATTTTTCTTAATTTCCGGAGCATTCAAAACGTCTGTATAATTTTCATGAAGCTCTTTGGTCCTAGAGATTTATGTATTATTTAAATTACATCATAGATTCTTAAATTACTTAAACTACGAATGCCGCCGTATATTTCAATTATGATATACATTAATGTAATTAGTAAAAACTAGATTTGGTAATGAGTTAAGAAACTATGCAATTCTTTTAAACATACATTTTAGTCGTTGGTATGTTGAAATTTATTATAATAACATAACCATCAATAAGTAGAAGTTATCAGGGTAATAATGTTAATTTTTTTATTTTGGCGCGGCAAAGTGACCACTCTGCACCTGATGGTAAGCGCAGTGCCGTCCAGATAGAGTATCAAGTAGCGAGAGACAGTCTATCCCCCGCTACTCAACACAATCATGCCGGTCTGCTGTTTAGCTTCTTCACGTTACATCTAAAGGACCCAGGATCATAGGAGGGATTAGGAATTAGTTGTATATCCTTTCTTTTCAGTTTGACACTAATAGCACAATGTCGGTAGCCTGCATAGAATTAAACTTTAAAGTCTTCCGAACCTTTATTTCCTCTCAATTTGATATAAGGTTTCACTTGAGCTCTCTTCTTTTTACCGATTTTTATAATAATTTGACGTTAAGACATTTTTATTTAATTTGCTCTTGCAGGAAATATACAGTGTACATTTATACGGGATTCATAATATTTACTTCTAATAAAACAACTGAGTATGTGCTGTCTGTCCGTCTGGTAATTTGAAAGTCCATAAATAAAAATGGCTAAACAGATTTTGATGTAAATTTTACTATGTAAAATGAAAGTTCTGGAAAAATATTTATAGGTTATAAAGAGGTACTTTTTCATGGGGGTAAGATGAAAGTTAAGTCAATGAGCTACATAAAAACCTTGAAAACTAATTTGTTATTATCTCAGCATGACGCTGCAATTTTCGAAATTAAACATAAATATCAATAAAATAAATTAAATTTTACAAACAGTTCTATTTTTAAATTCAAGTCATTCCAGTGACAAAAAAGTCCAGACGTGTAACATTATAAATGGAACGAAACGTTTCTGTCCTTATCAGATAATCTGTACATAATGGAATATAAGTAGCCCCGTTAAATACGAAGAGACTGTTGAATGGAATACAATATCGGAATAAAGTAGGGCAATGTAGGTAGCGTTTGGAGGATGCTTTGTATCGACCGGTGTTCTTTGTGCTTCCGATGCGGATAAAACAATGGTACCCAGTTTAAATGCTGCCGATACTTAAGTGCCGCCTCGCAAATTATTAAAGATAATAACAAATGTTGCCGGCTCATTATAATTTATTGTACTATGCCAATCGGATTTAGTTGTTATAAAATAGAGCCATAGAGCGGATTAGGTGTTTTTATTTAGTGTTTAATGCGATTTAAAAACTCTTTATTATTACGGCAACATTGATCTATCGGTTTGTAATTTACTTTAATTAACAGCTTCTGTGTTCCTTCCTTCCTATGATCCTTTAGACGTAGGTAGTGTGAAGAAGCTACACAGCAGGCTGGCATGATTGTCTTGAGTAGCGGGGGATAGATTGTCTCTCGCTACTTCATACTCTAATTGGACGGCACTGCGCTTATCATCAGATGCATTGAGGTCACTTTGCCGTGTCAGATAAAAAAAAAGGTTTTGAAAAGTCATTTTATTTAAAATTTTGATTTTCAATCTATAAAACTTTAATTTTAAAGTGTGTATACCGATTAAATACAAGATTTATTTAATGCACATCATAAAATCAGTTCAACAGCTTTTATTTTTGGTTTTAAATAATGTCATACATTCCGAAGTCTCGAGACGCGGTTCAAATTGTAAACGCACACACCCACATATCTGTCCAAACAATGACAATAACCCGTATTCAATCAACACCTGTGTTGAAGTGTTTTATCTTTTTAGCAGTTTCTAGTTTCCAGTTAAGTCTTGTATTTGCCACCTTATAGACTCATCGATAACACCTTGCCGTTGAAAATTTACATCTATTTTAAGGACACCAAGGTTGATAATTAACTGTGATGGAATGAGACAAGGTTATCGTTGAGCGGTCTTATAGGGTTTTGTGATTACGTTCAAGTCATCTGAAGTTTTTATCTTGTAAATTAATTGGTTCTTCTTCGAATATATGTACTAAGAGTAAGTTAACGATTTCTTATCCAAAGCAGCTTTTGTGTTTTATGTGTGTGTGTGACAAAAGTGAATAATAATAATAATACACACAACAGTTACACACATTGTTCTGACCACACACCTGTATTATAAAGAACTAATACGAACTGTCCTGAAAAATACTTATCTTACTATAATATTATAAATGCGAATGTTTGGATGGATGTTTGTTACTCAATCACGCCAGAACGGCTGAAGAGATCTGTTTGAAATTTAACACAGAGATAGATTATAGTCTGGAATAGCATAAAAGCTACTTTGTACCCCGGAAAAATGCACAGATCCTATGCGATATAATATCGAAATATGTAATAGCTTAAGATGTCTCCTTGGATTTAATACTTTCATTTCAAAAATAACTAACAAAGCCGCGAGCAAAAGCTAGTATGGATTAATATACATTTGTGTCGGTGCGAGGATTGAACCCGCGGCCTCTTATTCTACAGCCGGCTACTCGCTCGCTGCGCCTAGCCTGTCAATTTTTTTAAACCAGTGATAACAGTGCGTCAGTTCAATGCCGCCTTTGGTGACACATATCAGGAGAGGCAGGTGGTATTAAACAACGTATCACGCGTAAGCAATTATTTAAATCACGAAAACCTTGTTATCTTCAAGAATGTAAGCATTTAAGTAGAAGTAAGGTTTCTAAACACTATATTAAAACAAATACACAATGAAGATGTTTTATTAATATTAAGCCAAGATTATATTGTATTCTTAATTTAGCTAACACCGGTAAATAAATTGTATTAAGATGTATTAATAATAAGAGTCATGTTAGACAGTTTTTCTAGATCAAGGGCCGGCTCGACCGGGGTAATACCTCTGTCTCACAGCGATTTGAAATGGTAGGTAGGTATTATTTTTTATACAGTGCGTAAAATTTCTTGAGTTTACCTCATAATTTAATTTGCCTCTATTCATTTTTTGATGACTATGATTTTCATTGTAAATAAAATCGGCATAATTGATAATTATGTTTTTATCAATTTGAATGCAGTTCTGTACCACAGCATAGCATTATAGCGGTAGAAAAATAAACAGTAGAATTAGCATACACCACGTCTTTCACGTTCTTTTTAATTGAACTTACACAGTATCAATACATACATATACACTCACGCTCGTAATCCTCGAAGGGGTAGGCAGAGGTGTAACCAGTACACCCACTTTTCGAATTTCGGTCCCATAATGTGATAGGGGGTGAGCCTATCGCTATACCAGTCACAGGTTCCAGACTCCGGGCTAATACTGAGAATTTCTTGATAGAAAAACTCAATATCACTTTCCTCCTCCTTGCGTCGTGTTCCTCAATAATGAGGGTCGTGACCTCCCTTATGCATCACCATCTCATGTGTGTACTTCTTCCATACTTTTCTGTCTCTGGCGGCGTGGAGGGCGTTATAAACTGTGAAGTTAAGAGCGGTGCGGATTTGGTCAGACCAACGTATTGGGTTACGTCCACGAGGCCTTCTTCCATCTACTTTGCCGGTCACAATGAGTTTTTCGAGGTTGCCACCGTCTTTCCTTGCAATGTGACCGAAGTATCCTAGAACTCTGCGAAGGCACTCGGTTGACAGCCGCGAGTGGATTTTAAGTTCTCGCAATATGGAGACGTTAGTCCAAAATGCTGTCCAGGGAATACGGAGCATCTTTCTCCAGCACCACATCTCAAAGGCGTCAATGCGTCAATATCACTTTACCCGACCCGGGAATCGAACCCGAGACCTCAGCGCGGCAGTCATAATGCGCCACCGAGGCAGTATCAATACAACTTAGAAATACCCATATTAAAACAATTAAATATGTTAAAACAAATAACTAACAAACACATTTATCTGCCATCAAAGTCACCCTAATCTCAGTGGCGTGATATTGTCTTTGTGACGTTCAGTTAAATCTCGTATTTGTTATTCAAGAACAACGATTATGTGACATTTCGTTGTTGACACATCAGATTGTTTGATTCTGTCACACGTTACTACATAATATTTATTGTATGATTAGATTATATAAGGTAGGTGGAACATACCTTCCAGTTTAACACCTGAATACTGAAACGCTACTGAACAGACCGTGTATAACTAACGGCTATTTATTTTTAACGCGTCATATATTTTGAAAGGTATGCAGTGTCAAATGTTAATATAATAATAATACACCCAACTGTCACACATATAGTCCTGAGCCCAGACTAGGTTCAACCTGTATCGTGGATATCAAGGACTACGAGAGACTACGGCCCCACAACACCCATGAAACCAACATCTGTCTGTCAAACAAATATTTGTCTCGGTGCGGAATTCAACCCACGGCCTCTCGTTTCACAGCTGGCTTCTCGGCCGCTGCGCCACGGAGGCTCAGTATTGTTATAATATTTAAGTACTCGGGTGTTAGTTAATCAAGAGTATAATTTCCTTAGCGTAATACATAATAGTACTAATAAATAGACATAATTATATACTTTTTGTGCCTTTTTATGCTTTGCAGACATCCTCAATGATACTGAAGAAGCAAACATTGCTTACCAACATTTTGATAACCCTAGAATCGCCATTCCACACTTTAGAACTCTTGACTCTCAGTATGCAGCAATTGGGTCTTTCTTTTTTTATGAGGCCCACATAAATCTATTGGTTGAAATTGTTCCATACAGTTCTTCCAACATCCCTTTACACCATGTGGGTAATATGCTAAAGGGGTACAAAATTATCTCTGCACCTATTAATGTATAGATAATAAATAAAGCAACATTCTACTATTGTGTAAATAGTGGTAGAGCCACGCTGTAGACATATTTGTCTACAGCATGAATGGGCCGGCTCGACTGAGTAGTACCACTGTCTCACAGAAAACCAACGTAAAGTGACAGTTTACTGTCGCGTTTCGTATGGTAAGTGAGATATCCGGAGGCCCAGATTCCCCCTTCCCTTCCCTAATTCCTATTCCTGTCCTTCAAGGCCGACAGCGCATACATGGTACTTTCGGTATTGTGAATGTTCATGGGCGGTGGAGATCACTTAACATCAGGTGACCCACAGGCTCGTTTGTCGGAATATGCTATAAAAAAAAAGCTACACAGCAGGCCAGCATGATTATGTTGGGTAGCGAAGGATAGATTACCTCTCGCTACTTGTTACTCTAATTGGACGACACAGCACTTACCATCAGGAGCAGAGCAAAAGTTTAAGGAACATTTTTACAGCCTCCTTTACATACTTGTATACATACATAGAGTTAAGTATCATTTACTATTAGCTGTCAGTAACACACGATAAGTGCGTTTCCATGGTGTAAGAGGTGTTTAAAAGAAGTTTGTGTGCCCAAACACTTGGCACTTTCCACCGCTTCAGATATTTATAGTGGCACGAAACGTTATAATTCGTAAACTAACATGTTTCAGAGCAAAGTGGCGACCGCGGCGGATGTCTGTACAGATAGAAAAAAAGGTATGAATATGTTTAACTTTCCAATGTGTATAAGGAATATCAACAATGTCTATAAAACTTATATGATGTAGTTTAGAAACAGAAACCAGAGACAGAAAGTATGGAAGAAGTACATACATGAGATGGTGATGCAGAAGGGAGGTCACGACCCTCATTATTGAGGAACACGACGCAAAGAGAGGAGTTTAGAAACAGCAACGCGATTATAAAACTCTACTGGAGTAACAAATGATTCTAAACGAAAATAAGAGTTTATTCATCAATCATTTAGATTTTTGTATGTTAGTTTATCTGTAGCATGTGAGTAGTCGGCGAAACAAGAGACCGCAGGTTCAATTCCAGCACCAAGAAAAATATGTATGATCCAAATAGTGTATGACCGAGATATTTGTTTTGCGTCTGGGTTTTGTGAGACCGAAATATCTCATAGTTCCTGATACGATTCAAGATAATTGTGTCTTACTGTTGGGTCAGAACTATGTGTGTGAGTATCCGGTGTTATTTACTTAATTATATTACTAGACTGCCTCGGTGGCGCAGTTGTAATTGCGCATGCGTTACGACTGCTGTGCTGAGGTCTCGGGTTCGATCCCCGGGTCGGGTAAAGTGATATTGGGTTTTTCTATCTAGAAATTCCTCAGTATTAGCCCGGAGTCTGGAATTTGTACCCGGTATGGCGATAGGCTCGCCCCCTATCACATTATGGGACCGAAATTCGGAGAAAAATGGGTGTACTCGTTACACCTCTGCCTACCCCTTCGGGGATTACAGGCGTGAGTGTATGTGTGTGTGTGTGTATATATTACTAGAGGAGTGGACGTCTCGGTGTAAGTCAACGATGATCGAAATTCGGTCAGTGCGACGCATTACAGTACCTGTAACCATAAAATGATTTCTTATTACTAAATCAAAATGCTGTAACATTATAAATATGAAAGTATGCAGATTAAAATCAATATAATATCTAATAATAAGTTAAAAAAACTGCGGAAAGTTATAACTTGTAAAAAAATAATAAATTCTTTTTGAAGTCGATAATTTTAATTTGTGATTGTTTTGCAATTAATTAATATTAATTTCAGCAATTATATCTATATTCTAGCACAAAAAAACAACTAAAATGTTGCTGTTGTAATTCATTAAAGATTTAAAACAGGTTATTGTGGATTTCGTCATCTTTTTTAACCCAATTTAAATGGCGAAAACCTCTGGTAAGCTTTATCAAAAATTTGTTAAATCAATCGATGTACATAAACATACATTAATAAAAAATACATATAAAATAACGTTGCTTGAAAACTGCCTTCTTTAAAGTATTATCAAAATATATATACTTTTTTATATTCAGTTAATGACTTTAGCTATTAAAGTCATTAACTGAATTTACAATCCTTAATTAAATATTATAATTTAAGAATTCAAATTATCTATATTTGGTTAAATGATAATAAAAGTAAATTCAATCAGTATTTTTATAAAAAATAATATAATCTAATCACATACAGACGTATGTGTACAGTAGGTAGGTTCGGTGCAGTATACTAAAAGTAAGTTTTTTTGTGGGTACGTTTTTTTTATGATTAGGCACTAATTACTTTATGATTACTCGTGGTGCAAGATTGATGATTGGCTGCCGAGACATGTGTCGTGGGTTTGACTCCTACAACACATTTCTGACTTTTAGATGTGACTAGTGCTTTCATTGTTCATTGTCGCTTTTTTAAAGGTGAAGTACAACATTGATACGAAATCTGCATGTCTGAAATATTAAGCAATTTCGAAGATATTTGAAATCTATCAATGCATATAAGGCCAGCGAAGGAATTAGGTCTGAACCCCTCCATTTCTACATGAGGCCAGTGTCAAAAAGTGAGACAGTATTACATCGCCGAGTTAATATTATGACTAATCATTTTAATGTCCTAAATCACACTTTCCAAACTATATATTTTTATGTACAAACAAAATTATGAAGTAAAAACCATATCATAATATTTTATTGCAGTATCAAATACGCAGATACGTAAATTCAATAAAATTTTAATCATAAACGAAACTTAAAACACATAATACAAGTTGTTAAACGTGTATTCATGTAGTTTCTTATACTCTTATAGTTCACACATTCGTACCGTGGGAAAGCAAACATTTCAGGTAACATCTAATAAAACGACGCTATAATTACATAGATGACGTCATCTCCTTACAGACAGACCGTCTGCCAAAACAGTCAGTGAATTATATCGCAGATTGACCTTGAAAAGTACATGTCACCGCAATCACATAAATGACCTCAATATCGGCATACCTTGAAGCTTTTATATAACCTTAAGAGTTTGCGCACAAGACACCTTACATAAGTTAAGCACATAGTAATATCCTAATCCGCCTTTATCCGAGATACCAATGGCGTTCGCTAGGCGTGAACGTTTCCCAAACGTCCCCCAAGGTTTACGTTGATCCGTTATCCGTAGATTAGGCGCTCTCTGTCTGGGGCGGGGTCCGGCCACGCCTACCGGTCGATGCGGCCCACAGCTCACGCCGCTCATTGTCCCGTTATCTATCCGAGACGCTGCACGCTCAACCGCTTGTCACAGATAAGCAGTAAGTCAGGTGATACGGTGCGTCCTATTGTCCAGCGTTGGCTTTCGACGGTTATGTCCAGTTGAAATAAATACATATCAGAAAAATTATTTAGCGATAATATTATAACTAAATAACTCAGTTATTTTTACACCTATCATGATTATTCTGGTTTAAGTTTATGATACGTTTCCAGCAGGGCAGTATATTTAAAAAAATCACTATATTAAATTATCTTTTCATGGTTTTTAAAAGAAAAATAAAATCCGATGTTTTAAAAGTTGTCATTCTTTGCAAAATATATGCACTTAATAGAAGCCGTTTGTAAGTAAAATTAGTATTGAAACTCTACATTACCATTTAATGTAAAATAAAATAAATAAGCATTTCTATCAACTATCTCATTACGCTTAGAAATCGCAATACTTTAACAACCATTCAAACGGTTCATAAGTAAACACCGTCTCACATTTTCCTCATACCTTCTCTATCAAAACTCATTGTTGCGACTCCATCGAACGCTACACCCACTCTCACCACAAGACTGCTCTCTCAAACTTGCCAATGAAATTGAAATAATTTCTAAACACGATTATATGTTAAAATACACTGAATTCCGAAGATGGAAACTGGCTGGCGACTTTATTAGGCGCCTGCGGAAAACAATCATGCATTTATTATAAGAGACAGATGTGTTACGCGATAATGATCTCTATGATTGCTCTACTAAACGTATAATGTCGCGTGTGACCTTGAATAAGCGAACGCAAATACATGAGCATCTATTAGTAATAAATACAAGTGGTGTTTTGCATTTTGAACGTTCGAACTAAGTATAAAACGTTGACGTATCTTGCAGGGATTATACGAATAGGGACGACCAATACTACTGCTGGACTCTTGAATTTAATGCTCCAATAATTTCCAGTGACCATCTAGTTCGATGATAGATTAATGATTTACCAACCAAGTACTAGTGTGTCTGCTTCGTGAAAAATGATTATTATCAAAATTTAGTGACTGTATTTGGTAGTAATACTTGTGTTATGTCCTAAGTTTTATACGTATTTTGCTTTTACATATATATTTTTTTATCCTTGCACGGCAAAGTGACCACACTGCACCTGATGGTAAGCGCAGTGCCGTCCAATTAGAGTATCGAGCGAGATATATTTCACCACCAACCGATCTTGCAGATTAAGTAGAAAGTATTTGCTGTTTGATCCGTTACAAATGTGGTTGCGATCTGATGGTAGACTACAAATGAAAATGAAATTTCCAAATACGTATTAAAATTTTAAATTTTCCAAAGATGTCAACTGCATGTTTTTGCAATTTTTTATAAGTTCTTTTTGCTAACAAGTTTTCATTTCAGATAAAAATTGCAGAATTTGGGAAGTGATGAGGTTTTATCAGAGCGTATCTGAAATCTTTAAACCTCTACCTTATACAAAGCATCATAATAAACCGTAAGTATAATCGTAGATGCAGTTTCCTTTCCTCAGACACTTAATTATTTCTCAGTTAAACATGAACTTAATACTAATCATAAGTAACAATTTTACAAATCCTAACCTTAGATCTTAAAAATCTTAACCAGCTCTCCAGGAAAAACTCTTATTTCTCCCACACAATTATCTGTATTAACTTATTATCAGAAGAGTATAAATTCCAGACCATATTTTATAAACTTTTTGTATTCGTTCTGATATAAATAATCTTTTATATGTAAACACTATTACAATATTAGTCTTCCAGCTTACTTAGAAACACAGATCATCAGAGGGACATGTCTATTTAATTTTATACTCATGAATTAAAAAGTGCATACATATACATTAACGCCTGTAAAAGGGGTAGGCAGAGGTGTAATCAGAATACCCAATTTTCGCCGAATTTATTGCGGTCCCATAATGTGAGCCTATCGCCATACCGGGCTCAATTCCAGACTCCAGGCTGATACTGAGTATTTCTGATTAGAAAAAACCAATATCACTTTACCCGAGCCGGCGATCGAACCCCAGACCTCAGCACAGTAGGACATGTGATTAGTTGCGAATGGCGATCACTAAGTCGATCATCGATATTTATAAGTGAGGTAATAATATTTTTCGATTATGTAATTTATTTGTGTTTTTAATTAGTGTTCACGGCTCCACTTCTTGGCAATCTTTAAGGGATAAACAGTATGTTATCTACAGCTACGGTTATAGATACAAGGTTTTAAATACGATCAAATTTCGAGTAAGTATTCAAATCGAGAATGTCAGTAGTTGTTTTAAACTTCATCAAATATTTGACGTTTCTATTCGATTCGTTTAAATTTTTTGCAAGTGGTTTATGCTTTTTTTTATATACTGGTTCGGCAAAGTGACCGCACTGCACCTGATGGTAAGTGCAGTGCGGCCCAATTAGAGTGCCGAGTAGCGAGAGACAATCTATCCCCCACAACTCAACACAGGCATGCCGGCCTGGTTCTTCACACTACGCCATGGGCAAGAAGGTGAAGAAGCGAAAGAGGGTCTATTGACAGAGTACTCAGAAGGCCACGAAAAGGCCAGACATCGTACTCCAACTCTAGACCCCCGACAAAAACCGGATGTACACTGGCTGATCCCGGAACGCGACACGCTTGCGTGTGCCACTATGGCGGGTTTTTCACCCTGTGTACGGTAGTCGCTATCCGGGCGGATATGAATATCCTACCACCAGTAAGTTTGAGGTACAGGCACTATAGTTCGCTTGACAGTACAAGAAACACCAATGTCAACCAGTGTCAGTTCTCGAAGGCATTTCGCTTAATAAGAGACAGTAATTTTCTTCTGCAAATTAATATTTTTTAATTGATTTGTTATTACTTTTTAGTTTTCAAATTTTATCACACTGAGATATAATAATACTAGCCCTGTATTAAACATTGTCCCACTGCTGGGCACGGGCCTCCTCTACTAATGAGAGGGGTTAGGCCTTAGTCCACCACGCTGGCCTAATGCGGGTTGGCAGACTTCTCATACCTTCGAAAAATTCTCAGATATGCAGGTTTCCTCACGATGTATTCCTTCACCGTTAAAGCAAGCGATAATTAACATTTTACACTGAGATATAATCTGTTGATATCATTATTTTTTTGGAAAATATGTGTACTACCATTGAATGTCATTATTAACTTGATTAATATATTTAAAACTAACTGTTGCTCGCGGCTCCACTCGCGTGGAGGTTTTTTTCGGTAGCAGAAGTATACAATCCCAGGAGTTGTCTAGCCTATTAATCAGTGATAATGTAGCATTCAAATGGTGAAAGAATTTTAAAATCGGTCCAGTACTTTTTGAGGCAATTCATTACAAACATACATACCAATCTTTCCTCTTTATAGTATTATTATAGTATATATATTATTATAGTATAGATAAACGCCTAACTAAGGCCTAACCCCTCTCATTAGTAGAGGAGGCCCGTGCCCAGCAGTGGGACAATGTTTAATACAGGGCTAGTATTTTTTTTATAATAGATAAACGGCAATTCAACTCGTTGGCTGACTCTAAAACTCTACTCTCAAATAATCGCATAATCATCAATAATCCTTAAGTCACATAAAAAGTTACACAAAAACGGATTTCTATCTCGATTTCACAATACAAAGTGAATTTATCTATACCACTTACACCACACAAAATTAACTCACATTTAATATGTAACACAGTTCAAATTCCATCAACAAGACAGAGCTAGAGTTATTGCAACCCGCTGCGAATAAAAGTAAAATGTATGAAAAAAATAAACAGATTTTGGGATTATAATTAATGAAATGTCACAGAAGTTTTGACTTTTCTACCTGAGGTTTGAGTACTGATCCGTGATGGTGTGTGAAAGACAATTTTTATTAGCTCATAAAATATATTATCTGTGTAAGTGAGTCACGTCTTAACGTAAAAAACCGATACGGGATCCATTGTTTGTTCTCTTTATTTGTTGATAAGGCAATTTGTTTGGATTCTGTTTGCCACTGTATCTATGATGAAACTGTATTGAATGCCGGACAGTAAAGTTCAGTTGTTATATTGGAATTCAGTAAAAATATACTTATAGGTCTTTACCTACGAAATTACCGTTTTATATGAAAAAAAATATATATTATATCTGTATTAGGGCATGATTGATTTTTGATTACATTTATTCAATATAATATTAGTTCAATTTTGATTAATTTTGCTACTAAATTTTTTTAGCTAAACTCATTCAGTCACTTCATGATTTTTTAGCTAGCATGTTTTGTGTCCCACTGCCGGGCAAAGACCTCAACTTTATTATTTCCACTTAATTCGGTCCGTCACCTCCTGCCAAGGTCTCTAGAACGCATCCAGCAATTATGGAATGTTACCTTTACTAAATAATAAAGGTTAGAATTACTGATGTTTTTAGTTTCTATTTTATTCTGGCACGAAAAATGAGAATTTTGAATTTAAACGATTGGTAAGATGTATATATTGAACTGGCGTTTAATTTTAAGATTTAAAGTCGGCATGATTGTGTCGAGTAGCGAGGTATAATTAACTCTCATTTTTGTAAGCAGCTGTTTTTTTTATCCTGGCACGTCAAAGTGATCATACTGCACTTCATGGTAAGCGCAGTGCGTCCAGTTAGAGTATCAAGTAGCGAGAGACAATCTATCACTCGCTACTCAACTCAATCATGCCGACCTGCTATGTAGCTTCTTTTTACCACGCCTAAAGGACCCACGATCATAGGAAGGAGTAAACAATAAAGTAAACTGTGAAGTGGTGAGAGTAGGGTGGGAGATGCTTAAGATGGCAAAACTACAAAATTCTACAAATCTATGTTTTCGTGAGGAATGAAGGCCGATATAATATACTATCTGTTGCTCGCGGCTCTAACCGCGTGGAATTTTTTTTACGCCTTGGGTAACATTATTGTAGTTTTAGTAGGGATCTATTATTGTTTTCTTGCAATTAAAATAGCCTATATTAATCAGTGATAATGTAGCATACAAATGGTGAAAGAATTTTTAAAATCGGTCCAGTACTTTTTGAGCCAATTCGTTACAAACATACATACAAATCTTTCCTCTTTATAATATTATAGTATAGAAGTAGAGGCTAGTAGTCAGCACCGCAGTGGGTGAATAGCCTGCTGTGCAACAAGATGCCGTGGGTTCGATTCCCACACTGAGACAAGTGTCTGTGTGAGAGACAGATATTTGTTTCGGGTCTGGGTGTTGTGGGACCGTAGTGCCTCGTAGTTCTTGATACCCACAATACAGGTTTGTCCTAGTGTGCGATCATGACTATATGTATGACTGTTGAGTGTACATTATAGTTTGAATTTTTTCTTAGATGTTGTAAATATGGTAAAATTAAGACAATACTTTGCTTTTCGATCAGTTGCAGATTCATATCGATATACCATTGTTCCTTTTATTGCAAGATTGATAAATAAGCTGAAACGAAAACGTTTTATATCATCAGTTGAGGGACAGATAAAAATGTGTAGTTACTATTAACGACTGCAACAAGAATGGTTCTGCTTTGCCACGGGATTCTCAAATTGTTCGATAAATATACAAAGAAAATATGTAATGTTAAGAAAGTAAGGAACAGTTCCAGAAAGTCGTTTCGATTACTCCATTCAAAGCGCTGTAAACAATTTTAACCTCATAAAATCGAACGACCGAAACCAATCACGAAGATCGACGTTCAATCCAAAAACCCCGCTTAGAATGCGACGAATTTGACAAGTCACCGATTTTTTATCTCTAGCCAAGATTATCTGGTCGCCTTACCCCACTCGATCAATCTTATCGAGGCAACTATGGTGTTATTTAATAATAAAACATCGTACCTACCTTAAACAAAGTTATTCTGTTTAGAACCTTACGTTCAGATGCATAGAGCTCTTATTTCAAATGTCATTGCGAGTAGGAACGCAATAGCGGAGGCTGAATGCGCCGGATCATCGCCGGATTCCGGGAAATTCGCCCCGCGTGAATACCTGCCTTTACAGGTAAGATTTTGTCTATTAAATTACTAGACAGTACAAATTTTTGTATAATTTTATGGTGTGTTGTTACAAAGTGTGCAATGAAGTAAATATGTACTACCATAAACACCTTATTTCGATTACGAAACATGAATAAGGAATATCAGGATTGAGTAAAGTGGAAATCTATTGTCTGCCTACTCCTATGGTACAAAGCCGTGATAGTATGTATGTAATGTGCATGTGCTTAAACTTTACGATAATGACTTATTCCATAAATACTACCTGTAATGCAAAATTCCAAACAACCATTAATCTAACAGTGCGGACAGCAGTATTATTCATATTACAAAAATATGAACGATATTAATGGTAAATTATTCTTGCGATACTAAAGCTAATATTTTCAAGATAAAATGCATACATATATATATTTCGCCAAACTTATTACCGTCCTATGATGTGTTACGGGGAGAGCTTATTGCCATACCGGACACAATTCTAGACTTCCGGCTGATACTGAGTATTTTATAATAAAAAACATTACTAGAAATATTACATTTACCCTACTCAGGGATCGAACTAGAGACCAGTGCATTGTAAAAATTAAATTAAAATATTTTAAACAATAATTCTATACATCAATGATTAAATAAAATCGGTATTTCTATACATATGTAGCTCTACATCGATATATGACTTGCTATTTGTCCAGAGCGGTCGCTCTGTTATTGTTGACCCGTCGTTCCCCACCCTTAAACAAATACACTAGTAATGCGAATACTGCAACATATTATACACTTTATACGGAAATAGAGAAACAAAAAAGTAATTGCTCTTTTTTGTCGAGTTGACTTGACAAAATAAGAGTTGCAAGTTTATAAATGCAATAAGAATTTTTAGATATTCCAACTAAAAATAACACATTAGTAGTAGAGCCACGCTGTAGACATATTTGTCTACAGCATGAATGGGCCAGCTCGACCGGGGTAGTACCACTGTCTCACAGAATACCAACGTAAAGTGACAGTTTACTGTCGCGTTTCGTATGGTAAGTGAGATCTGGAGGCCCAGATTCCCCCTTCTCTTCCCTAATCCAATATCTAATAAATAATTTCGGTATTGTGGAATTTCATGGGCGGTGGAGATCACTTAACATCAGGTGACCCACTGGCTCGTTTGTCGGACTATGCAATAAAAAAAACATTAATTCTTAAGTGTAGTTTACATTATAGACAGTTTGTCTACAACACGAATTAGCTGTCTCGACTAGGCTAAACAAAGTGAATTAACTTTCCTGTCAGGGTGAATTGGAAGGCATGTGTCGAGTAGCAAGGTATAGTTGTATCTCGCTACTTGATACTCTAACTGGACGGCGCTGCTTACCACCACGTGTATAGTTGTCACTTTACCGGGCCAGGATAAAAAAGTTTTCTGAAGGCCCCTAACCCTTATCATTCACATTTCTTTATGCCAACACAATGATCATTCTTGGTGGTATTCTGGACGTTCTTGGGCAATGGAGGCTGACCATCAGGTGATATGCTCGTTTGCTGTTCTGAGCTATAAAATTTAAATCTTCCTGACAACGTATTAAAAGTGTTGAGACCGCTTTTTTAGAATAGTATAATGTACTTTAATTTTAATCACAGCCTCCGTGGCGCAGTGGATGCATAGCCGGCTGTGAAACAAAAGGCCGTGGGTTCCCACACCGATACATATGTTTGCGTGGATAGATTTATGTTTCGGGTGTGGGTGTTATGTGACCGTAGTACATCGTAGCTCTTGATATCCACGATACAGGTATGGCCTAGTGTGGGGTCACAACTATGTGTAATCGAAAACCAACGTAAAGTGACAGTTCACTGTCGCGTTTCGTATGGTAAGTGAGATATCCGGAGGCCCAGATTCCCCCTTCCCTTCCTTAGGGAAGGGGATTAGTCCCCATTCCTGTCCTTTCAGGCCGACAGCGCATACGTGATACTTTCGGTATTGTGGATGTTCATGGGCGGTGGAGATCACTTAACATCAGGTGATCCACTGGCTCGTTTGTCGGACTATGATATAAAAAAAAATGTGTGTGACTGTTGGGTGTATTTTATTAATGTACTTTAATTTTAATCATAGCCTCCGTGGCGCAGTGGATGAATAGCCGGCTGTGAAACAAAAGGCCGTGGGTTCACACACCGATACATATGTTTGTGTGGGTAGACCGTAGTACATCGTAGTTCTTGATATCCACGATACAGGTATGACTTAGTGTTGAGTTGGAACTAAGCGTGTAACTGTTGTATTTATTTATTGATGACGATATGTTGAGGTATATATACGCTCAGTGCTCTCCTAGTGCACATCTTGACATGTTCGCGAACGGACGGTGAATGGACGGTGATCCTAAATGAATGTTTGCATTATTGCGAAACAAATGCCTGATGTCAATATGTATTTACTTTATTTTATGTAGCTTTTAATATAATGTGTATGTTTAAATAATTTAATTTACTATAATCATAAGTATATGTTAATTACTGTAATGAATAAAAAACAAATAAATAAATTAATAATAAATATACTATACTTACATATTATGATTCCAGGAGCTTTCATCTTAAATGCTTGCTAATATATTTAGATTTACTTTTGGCAGCTATTTGTTACTAATTATCGTGAATGTCACGTTTGGATAATATTATGCATGTGGTTTTAATTATCAATAATACAAGATGATAATTCACAATTTCCACTTGTATAAACATAAAAACTATTCAGTACTAGAAAATGGCTGTAGCGCTCAACCGGCTCGTTGGTCTAGTGGTATGATTCTCGCTTTGGGTGTGAGAGGTCCCGGGTTCAAATCCCGGACGAGCCCTTTGTTTTACTCATGAGTATGATAAGACTACTTGGTCCTACCAACCAATTTTTACATCAAAGTGTAGTGGGTAAGTTTGGTAATATGAGCCAAACTCGACGTAAAATCTATCGCCTAATAAATAAAAATCAATCGCGACCACCAATAAAAATACGCGTTATATTATTATAATTGAGAACCTGAAATGTCTTTTAAGTTGGTTCAAATAAAACATATTTGAATTATAAGAAACGAAGATAACGTTTAATACAAACGCGAAGACGGTTCCTAGAGACGGGGCATCGATTGATCGAAGACGTCGCCCTCAAAGGAAATAATCTGTACCTAGGGTGTATTAAAATATAAATATCGTCGTTAGCAAATCATTAGCCGGTACATTTTCTTCACAAGGATCGCTCCGTTTGCTATCAATTGAGCGCGACCGGGAGCGATACGAGGGCGCTTTTGCTACGAGAAATATGTTTTAAAAATACTGTCATTATTACATGTATTAATGTCTTTATTTTAAAGTTGTGTGCTCGTCATATAATACATATTCTGATATTTGTTCCGGGTCTGGGTGTTGTGGGACTGTAGTCCCTCGTAGTTCTTGATAACCATCATAGGTACAGGTGTTACCGAGTCTGGAGTGAGGACTATATGTGTAACTGTTGAGTGTATATATTTATTTATTTATTGAATGTAGCAGATAGACTACGTTTTTCTCTTAATCAGCCGCACTACCCCACTGCTGGACAAAGACCTCTCTTAACTTTAACCATGAAGTTTGTGCAATTTTCTCGCGCTTATGGGAGTCTCAAAGAGTTGATAGAAGTGTGTTGTTAATATGACCATAGTATCAGGGGTTTAATTAATGCGTGATCTGGTATCGGTTACAACCGTTCTTTAAACGACTGCCTTTATTGGTGTAATAAAATAAAAAATTATACATGCACTAAAGTAAGAAAAAATAATAAAATAAAAATTGTATTTTTATATCGTATTTTTCTGTACTATTCTGCATTCTTGGCCTTACTTGGGTCAGAAACTCACTGAACAGATTTATAATTGCGTCCTTTATGTTATTTTGATTTATGTTATTCTAAAAGAAAAGTATAATTCAACATTTTAGAGGTTTATGTAAATGTGAAAAGATCAAATACAGGATTGCTCTTGCATACTCCCTGGTAATAGAAAATATTAAAATAATACGGCTGTTTGCATTCCTTAAAAAAAACTACGATTAAAAGTAAGAAAGTAGAAAATCAGAATCTGCCCTACATCAAAGAGTGCGATACCGTAACGCAAAAGTAGTAGACAAGTCGTACCCCTTCATTTTCTTTTGGCCATTATAGTCCAGTATAGGTCTATTAATAAAAAAATTATATAAAAAACTAAGTCTAAATTAAAATAATCCGTCAACATTTTTAACATTATTTCAGCACAACAGTCGTAACGCATGCACAATTACAATTCTGCCACCGAAGCAGTTTTTTGTTAGTATATTCAAAAATGTAGTTAGAACTGTTTTATTCGGAGATCATGACACTTGTTTCATTTTTGGACACTCGCTAATAGACCTCGTGGTTATCCAGACAGTTTACATTAAAAATCTACTTTTTATGATTTTTTGTACATTATTCGAGAACATTTATAGAAGTGCTGTTGAGATAGAAAGTTTGGTCATAAACTCATATTTTGTATATAGCTATTGATAAAGCTATTTCTTAGGAATATCTTGTAACTCGACGTATTATTTATAAATTGCGCGACGGCATTTAGAATACTACATATAAATAACACCCAACAGTCACATACATAGCCCCGACCCCACACTAAGATACGAGTCTTGTGTTGTGGGTGTCAGGGACTACGAGAGACGTTGTTCACACAACACCCAGACCCCGGACACAAATATCTGTCTGTCACAAAAACATTTGTCCCGGTATGGGCATCAAACCCACGGCCTCTCGTTTCACAGCCGGCTACTTGCCAACTGCGCCACGGAGGCTGTCATATAATTTATTTACGCACAGATTTAAAGTTCCTTACAAAAATCGCTGTCACGGTAAGAGCCCGTGGTAAAATCCCCAAATATAAATTCCAATAAAATCCATGCCGTTATATAAAATTTAAATTACACATGTGCCACGCATATCTACAGTACGCAAATATTTTCATTTGCAATACGTTTCTTCTAATACACTTTATTACGCTTCATTCGCCGTATCTCACATACGAATTGCGTTTAAACGAAACTTTATTATTTTCCAAAGCGGAACGGCGCGGGCCGCAGATGTTGAGTCTCGTATAATTTCAAGATACGATGTTATGAACCGA
This sequence comes from Laothoe populi, assembly GCA_905220505.1. NCBI lineage: Eukaryota > Metazoa > Arthropoda > Insecta > Lepidoptera > Sphingidae > Laothoe > Laothoe populi. The sequence goes on from HG992148.1 coordinate 17,292,919, forward strand.
TACTCTTCAAATAAGAAATACACCGTGTTTTACTTACTCGCAGAGAGATGGGTAGCACGCGACAGACCGATTCATAAATGGTTTTTACATCTCGCGACTTTGTAGTAAACGTCGTACGACTTGTATTTTTGTAATGTTTTATACCTATAGTAATGATTGGTAAAAGCGAATCATTATGGCAGTTATTCGGTCCCATATGACGTTCATCCATATTTAGTACAAAACACTGTCGTATTTGAACCGAAGTCAAGAAGCAACAAAACCAACTCAAAGAAATATGATCAAATCTCTTCTTTTTGAATTTCACACAACTCCATGATGCTCGATAGAATAGGCGATACTTGTTTGATAGGCTCGCCCCCTATCATATTATGGGACAGTAATAAATTCGGCGGAAAGTGGGTGTACTGGTTACACATCTGCCTACCCCTTTGAGCATTACAGGCGTGAGTTTATGTACGTATCCATGTTGCCAGTATTTCGCGAGCAATAACTGATTTATGATACTTGTAAAAATTACAAGTATAATAGCCCGGCTTCCCATGCTTTACACAAACTGTCTACATCGTGACTCCACCATTAATAGTATCAAAAGAGTAATAATCACTTATGGAAACATTAAATGTGCATTAAAACAAGTTAGTATTAAAAAATTGCAATAGCAGTCAACGGGCTCGTTGGTCTAGTGGTATGATTCTCGCTTTGGGTATGAGAGGTCCCGGGTTCAAATCCTAAACGAGCCCTGTTTTGCTACTCTAAAGAATGGAAAAAACTATCATAGCCAGTTACATCAGGACTTATTGTAACATTTATTGGCTTGGGACAAAACTACTAATTGAATATATTTTTGAACATTTTCTAGCTCAATGTCGTATCCGAATCGTATCGGAGGTTCCAAGCATCACTTTGCCATGTATTTTTATTCATAAAGGAATTGAATTACTTCGGCTCCGTTTAGGTGCAAGCGCTACATCGAAGCGTTGTATTTAGATTGGTTGGATAATTATGGAAATAAAATTCTTCATATAAATAATATGTATTTATATAGTCATCTCTTTCATGTAAGTACAGTGTAGTAACATTCAGACAACGTTCAGATGGAGTACCGAATGGCCAGAGGCGATTATCTCTCGGGTTGAAATCCAAGCGGGACTCTACATCTCCTTGTCATTATTATTTAATATTAAAATACACATATCATCAAGTTGTAGAATGGTTTGCCAGCTACCGTGTAGCTTTCCTATGACCCTGGGTCCTTTAGGCGTAGTGTGAAGAAGCTCGCTGGCATGATTGTGTTGAGTAGCGAGGATAGATTGTCTCTCGCTACTTAATACTCTTACTGGACCGCACTGGACTTACCAGTGCAGTGTGGTCACTATGCCGTGCCAAGATAAAATAAAAAACAATATAGTATCGCAATAGTAATAATCACTTGTGGAAACATTAAATGTGCATAAACAAATTAGTACTAGAAAATAGTTATAGCAGTCAACTGGCTCGTTGGTCTAGTGGTATGATTCTCGCTTTGGGTGTGAGAGGTCCCGGGTTCAAATCCCGGACGAGCCCTGTTTTGCTACTCTAAGAAAGGAAAACACCATCACAAGCAATTACATCAAGACTTATCATAACATACATTGGCTTGGAATACAAATCTTAAAACCTGAACATCTTCTTCATATATGCATCTCACTCAGTGACTTTTTTTAGTAGCCAGGAAAAAATAAAGATTGTAAAATAACTATTGGTATTTCCTTGAAGCAAGTGACTATTTTCTAAGATTACAACTCAGGACTTCTGCAAAACAAGCCGATTTGTTGAACCAACTATTATCTAGTACTAACTTGTATTTAATGCACTTTTAATGTTTGCACAAGTGATTATAAAATTACTGGTTTAATGTTGCTATTTGGAGTCATACTCACATGGCTCGTTGGTCTAGTGGTATAATTCTCGCTTTGGGTGTGAGAGGTCCCGGGTTCAAATCCCGGACGAGCCCTGTTTTACATCTGCCAAACGTTGACAAATTAGAAACAACATAAGCTAAAGAAACACGAGATTTATATAACGAATAATCTTTTACATTCAGTAAGGACGGTATACTGAACTTGCGATTTCTATCTTTTTTGTATAAAATACATAAAAAATTTATACTAGTCCTGAATTAAACATTGTCCCACTGCTGGGCACGGGTCTCCTCTACTAATGAGAGGGACTAGGCCTTAGTCCATCACACTGTCTTACTGCGGGTTGGCGGAAATTCGCATAATATAAAATAGAATTCGCAGGCATGCAGGTTTCCTCACGATGTTTTCTTTCATAGTTTTAGGTAAGCGATAAATAACAATGAATACAAACGTAACTTCGAAAAGTTAGTTTGGTCGCGAACCAGTGACTCGTCTTGGTAGTCCATACCACTTCCAAGGCCTTATTCATATACGGCCACTTAATTTATGACTTTTTTTTTTCCTGGCACGGCAACGTGACCACACTGCACTGATAGTAAGTTTCGTCCAGTTAGAGTATCAAGTATTATTAGAAATCTTTATATGTACGTACCTTGTCTCATTTAATCATGTTTAGCGGATGATGGGCTCTACTGAAAGTATTCTACTTAAATTGAAATTGTTTTTAATTTGTCTGTTTATTCTATGAGTAAGATTCTTTTGGATTTATTCAAGGGCAGTAGAGATCACTGACCGTCAGGTGACCCGCGTGCTCTCCGTGGTACTAACCCCCGAGGCGTCGCTGTCGTCTGTTATGCAGACGACACGCTAGTAACAGCGACAGCCAGGTCATTCCAGGAGGCCACCCTGCTCGCCTCGTTCGCAACCGAACAGGTGGTGGGCAGGATTCGGCGACTGGGCCTTAAGGTGGCCCTGAACAAAACCGAGGCCCTTTACTTTCACGGTCCTCGGATTCGGCCACCTTTAATGCCCCACATCAATGTGGAGGGGGTGCGGATTCCCATCGGCTGTACAATGAAGTACTTGGGATTGATTCTGGACAGCCGGTGGGATTTCCATGCCCATTTCAAGGAGTTGTCGCCGAAATTGGTGCGGGCGGCGGACGCGCTCGGACGCCTGCTGCCGAACCTGGAGGGACCTAATTGCCCTTGCCGAAGTTTATACGCTGGAGTCGTGCGGTCAATGGCCCTGTACGGATGTCCCGTATGGGCCGAGTCCCTGAACGCCCGCTGCGTCGCCCTGCTGCGCAAACCGCAGCGTTTGGTGGCGCAGCGAATAGTTAGGGGCTACCGCACGGTCTCCCACGAGGCGGCCTGCGTATTGGCCGGCACACTCCCTTGGGAGTTGGACGCAAAACTCCTTTCGTCAGCGTTCTTCTGGCGGGAGCAGGCGTCCAGCGGCCGTCAGGAGAGACTGGCCCCGAGGGAGATTGCGGCCCGGTTTCGCAGAACCGCCGTGGAGGAGTGGCATACCAGGCTGGAAAGCCCAAGTGCGGGCTTGAGGACCGTCGCGGCAGTGCGTCCTGTCCTAAAAAGACGGCTAGACAGGCGCCACGGTGCGCCTACGTTCCGGCTGACGCAGGTACTGACGGACCACGGGTGTTTCGGTTCGTTCCTGTGTCGGATCGGAAAGGAGGTGTCTGCCGTGTGCCACCATTGTGGCAACTGCCGTGAGGATACGGCCCAACACACGTTGGAGGAGTGCCCAGCCTGGGACGAAGAGCGCAGCGCTCTCAGAGCAGTCGTCGGAGGAGACCCCTCGCTGCCGGCCGTGGTGTCGTCCATGGTCTCCAGCCGGAGGTCCTGGCGTGCGGTGGCCCACTTCTGCGAGAGCGTCATCTCGCAGAAGGAGAGTGCCGAGAGGGATCGGGAACGATATAATCCCTCCCGCCGCCAGAGAAGACGTAGGAGGCGCCGGGTGGACGACTGACTGGCGTCTCCCGCCCTGTGGAATGGGGGCGTTTGAGAATTTCACCACGGTAACCCCTGCCTGTCGTACGAGGCGACTAATTGGGGCCATCGGGGGTCGCGGGCGCGCAGCGGGGGGCTGTTAGCCCATATCGATGCATTCCAGTTTCGGTGCATCGTGCGACCCCGAGATGGACGGCAGCGCGGGTGGTAAGGCCTCGTTAGCTGTCGTTGTTCGGTGCGCGGGGGCTCCTAAGCCCCACATGGAGATGGGCCCGTACAAGGCACCGCGCAGGGGCGATTCCGGCAGCAATTCTAGCACTCCTTAGAATACCCCGGGATCGCTCCGTAAGCGCCGAAGAAGGCCACCGCGGGGTTTTAGCTGGTAGTGTCGGGTGGGGTGTACATAGGGGGTAGGGACTCGGCCCAGCGGCAGCACGGATAGCCATCATCCGTGCGAGGGGGATGCTGGGTCGTAAGACCGGCTAGTCCAGCATAACCGTTTTATTCTTATTCCGCTTCCCCCCGGAGCGGGCGGCAGTAATAAAACGCTTTCCCCGCGACAACAAAAAAAAAAAAAAAGGTGACCCGCGTGCTAGTTTACCGAACTTGATAGAAAAAAACGCACACAAAAGTCCTATTTGAGTGAACAATCTATTTACTTCGCACAATTGTAATCTCGGTGCCAGTTGGTGAATTTATAACCGCAAGTTTGAAACAAGGCGGCGCGTCCGCGGACATTTGAATGTTTTAACATTACTTAGGGCCCTTCGTTTTCTACGGAACGGGAATCATCTTAATGCCGGTAATTATACGGATTCAGCGAATTACTCGGTCATAAGTAAACAAACGGAAGGTCCTATTTACAATCGTAAATTTTGTGAGTGCTCCCTTGAGTTATTGTTCCAAAGTCATTAATGTATTAGCGGACATTTTTTTAATTTTAATGCGTAGATAATGGACTTTATTTGACTTTATAGTTATTGCATGTTACGAGACTTCATTTTAATCATGATTATATGAGTCTTCATTTGATAAATTATCGTGATTGAGAAATATGACAATAGTGTTTTAAAAATCCGACTTGGAATTAGTCTGAGTCAATGAAACATTTATAAAACAAAACTTTACGATAATAATAAAACTGTACTGATAATATTAATATTTCTATAAAAATATTTACTACGAAAAAGAATTTTGATATAATTGAAACCCAATATCATATTTAAAACCACAATGATATGAAATACAATAAACTAAACAAAAAGGAACATTTTTATGAAGTATGGATTGTTGACATAAAAAATGTAATTAAAAATATCATCAATCAAAGCATGAAGTGGGATTGTGATCACAAAGGTTTCGTGAAGCTCCAAATGTCTTGAAATGGCCTCGAAGTAAACCTTTGCAAAAATACGCGCGTAATGAATGACACAGATTATGAAACAAAAATTGATTACATCCAAAAATAAATTAAATAATAAACCAAAACTAAGAAGTAAATCATTATCGCTCTGTTTTTATGTAGGCCTTAAGCATATTTATCTAAACTACAGCAAGATATAGTGTCAAACGCAAGTGTATGGCGTTCCGGGGTCAGCCAGTGTTCATCCGGTTTTCGTCGGGAGTCTACAATTGGGGGTCTATTGGTATTTTGGCAATACGTGGTTTGTGGCTAACTTACGAGACTTCAGACCAGACTTTGATTTTCTACCAGAAAAACTTAGAATTGTCAATTATAAATAAAAATAGAATTAACCATAGTACTCTTTATGTCAACTCTAAATTGTTAAGTCCTTTACCATATTCAAAATTCTCTTTGTTTTGATATTATTTCTCGATGTTAACTTATTTCACTACTTTTAATTATAAGAAGCAACACAGAAGGCAACTTAGACATAAACAGATCAAGTGTCTGCCATGAGCTGCACAATTCCTTCGTATTTACAGAAGCACGAGTGATGTAAGGACTCGCCTTTAGTATAGCGGAATAGATTTATACGAACCCAAAAATATATTAATATACGGGGCCACATGATATCCTAATCAAATGTATTTCACAAGTAAATTATATACTTTGCAGAAAATGTATTTATTCTCACCATATCGTTTTATTTCATTGTCCCACTGTTGTGTACGGATTTACTAAACTAATGAAAGTGAAAAGAAAAGAAAATTCAGAAGAAGGCTCCAATCATTATTTTCGATTTGACAAACCACAAATCCTTGAACATATCACAAAAACAACTATATGGAGGGTAGAAACATTGCACTATACTTGCGTGACGACAAACAACTCAGTCCGCCCCGTGACCATGACGGCTGTAAAGCTTTCGAAACGACGAGATTAAAAAAGTTAAATAAACCGCGATAGAATCCGTAAAATTAGTTTCATTTTATAAGAGAAGTTAGGCTTAGTCTACAAATCAATGCTTTATTTTTACAACTAGAATGATTATAATATTGTTTCTCTATGTACATTATAAAGAAGACAAACCATTCCACAATAACATACAAATCGCTCTGCTCTCGTTTCTCTGTCCTATACCCAGTGGCTCTGTAGCTTGCGAGCTAAATGGCTGGCGCACTCAACTCGCGGCCGGCTAATGAAATAAGATCCCAGCTCCGAGCTAAGGAATGGCGGAATTAAAACTACATAAATGAGCGGCCGCTACCATTCCAAATGGAAAATTTTAAGACAACCAGCTGAAATTGTATCTATTTCGCTGTTTTGCGACGTTTGTGATCACGAATGAGTCTAATGAAAATAGCGTCATGATTTCATTTGGTAATGAATTTAATGTCAATGTTTTGTAGAAATATTTTTGCTGAAAGAATTAGTTATTCGTGATATGAAAACCCACAGCTACATTAACGTTATTTAGAAATCTGATGCAAACACAAAAAATATTACTGTACTTAACGTTGAAAGTTGTAAAAATTGTTCTAAAAATCTCCTAAAATGTCTGCTGACCAATGGCTGAATAAAATATATTGAATAAAAGATAGTTTTTTTTTTTTTAAAAAGTAGATGTTACCGACTTTTCTTGCAACATGCCTTAAAACTGCTACTTTTATTCATATATGTTTTATAGTGAAAACGTTTTATAACAACGTATATATATATCAAGATATGTTTTCAATAATTCTAACAAAAAACAATAGAAAATAAAAACTATCAAAACGTAGTATTTTGGGTCTGAAACTTCCGTTTAACATCTTTAAGGGTATCTTAAGATTATGTAACTTAATAAAAATTTATAATTACAAAACCAACAATTATTTTTATAGTTTAGCCGATATATCCAAATGTATATTACACTTACGTAATACTACATAAATACCTCCAGTTAGCTTCGGAGAGTATTTGAATATAATTATCATTTTGGTCGCATCAAGTCGCAAAGTCCAGATGAAAGTGAGGGCTTAAGAAGCCCTTTGAAAGAAGTCATCTGGTTCGCTTGATTGATGGTGGCACGCAGATTTATTATGTTAATTCAACGCTAACAAAAAACCTAATGAAGTCGAGAGAAGACAAGTTTTTCAGATGCATATTATTATTGTTTTTAATGACAAATGATTTTTAAATACTAGATTTCTATTTTGGAGTATAAAATCCCTTATTATGTTTAAAGTAAGGTACGATATACTCTTTAAAAACTGGATAAAATAGGAAATATATTCCCATACCTTATTACATAACCAAAGGGCCATTAGAAAAATATCCTACTTATATTTACAACACACTAGGTCATTAAACTTCATTGTTTTCTTTACATTGAATAAACTCGGTAAAGAAGCACGTAAGTGATACTATAAAAACAGAAACCTTTCTCTTACGGGAAAATTGCTTTTTTGCCACACCTGGTTCCTAAAATAATCACAACCTGTTCTCAGGGTATTTCAAACATAAAGTCTTTGAGATAATAATGTAATTCTATTCTATATCTGCATTATACTATCTTAGCGAGAAACTTCATATTCTTTCACTTCAGTACAAATCACGTTAAAGATTTGGTTTTTTTTTTACGATCTTTAAAAAGTCTTCAAATGCCAAGTCTTCGGAATGTTATTCAATAATTATTAGTAATTGAGAAAACTGAACTTATGGCACCAGTGGCGAAGAGTAAAAATTTAAAAGGAAGCCGAAGTTTGGTTATAGACGATTAAAACTTAAAATTAAAAAAACTTTATATATACAAAAATATGCCATATTATAATTCCCATGGGTCCTCAAATTAGAAGAAGAGAATCCAATTAAAAACTGTAAAATAATATCAGTTTATATTTGCAATTATTATGAACCGTTTTTTTGTAAATAATCATAACTTTAAAAATGTTTATCTTCATTTTTGTAATTACTTTTTACATAATTATGTCAAAAATATTTCACAGTATTTGCTTTCGACTGGTACAAAGGGAAGGAAAAGTGTAAGGAGCCTTCGCCATTGTAAGGTTCGTCTTAGATGAACCACGACAATAAGTTCAGCCGAGATCTTTAGATATAAAAGACCTTAACAAAGATTACGATAATGTATTTAAAAGAAATTGTACATTGTGGACTGTTAAATATTTCAATTTAGTAACATACACTAATATAAACTGCTTTAAATGATTAGGCGAAAACAATCATAAACCTGTGCCTACCCTATAAAAAAAGCGTTTATATTATGTAAATAAATTATTTATTAATAACCTGTCGGCAAACAGTTCGATAAAAGAGTTCATTGTGTTACCATTTCACCAACATTTACAGTTGGATTGCCTTATAAGACATCCTAATATTTGGCGAGCTAACGGTACAATTTCAATAAATATGGTTTACAAATCTACACATAATAGCGTATACGTAACTGCGATGGCTATATAGGGTATTCCATTAGGTAATTTTATATGGAGTCATTTTCCAGCCAGCATCTGATGCCATGACATGAAAATGACTCCATCTGTCAATCAAGACTTCGAGATCATACTGCCGGCCAACAATCGACGTAATGGCGATACAAAACCTCCGACAGCCTCCGTGACGCAGTAGGTGAGTAGCCGGCTGCGAAACCGGAGGCCGTGGGTTTGATTCCCGCACCGGGACAAATGTTTGTATCACAGACAGATATTTGTATGGGTGTTGTGAGCCTGAAAGTCTCTCATAGTCCCTGTTACCCACGACACAAGACTCGTATCTTAGTATAGGGTCGGGGCTAGGTGTGTGATTGTTAAAAAAATAAAATTAAAAAAACCGTACCGATCATTGATGGAATCTCGTATCTCCAAGAAGTGGAGAAAACCTTAGCTAATAGGATAGACCAAGATTAATAAAACATAATTTATTGTCACACTATCATTACAAAATTAATTATAAAGGAGGTCGCGACGCGCATCTTTATTCCTTACAGCTGAACTTATTGTAGATATACACTCACGCTTGTAATTCCCGAAAGGGTAGGCAGAGGTGTAACCACTACACCCACTTTTCACCGAATTTATTACGGTCCCATAATGTGATAGGGGGCGAGCCTATCGCCATATCGCAATTCCAGACTCCGAGTTGATACTGAGTATTTCTAAATAGAAAAACCCATTATAAACTTATTGTATGCTTCTTATTCTATTTTATACTCTATACTTAAAAATATATAGTTCAATATTCATAAATCTATACATGTTACAATATATTTATACATTCAATATTCTGTGACTGGTTCATAGAAAAAAGAAAGAAAGAAAGAGTTTATTTGGCTTTCCAATAAAACACGAAAAAATTGCAACAAACGTAAAGCAACTTGCAGGTTGAACACTGAATCCAAAAAACTGTTTTTTTTTTGTTATGTTAATGACACAGATCATGAAAATGTATCTTTCCATTGATATTTAAACCCTATAGAGCTGAACAAGAGTTCAATGTTTGTATGAGAAATAATATTTATTTTGTCAGTTTAACTTGAAATTTAATATGCATGTTCCTAATTCTATATGTAAAGTCAGCCATTTTTTTAATGGTAAGCTAGGAATTAAATACATGAAAATATAACTGACCAATATATAATTCCTATGTCAAATATACGCCACATAGAGATGTGAAAGGTCGAATATCGCCAGTGCCAATCCTCGGCGCGACTACAATATCGACCACCGAGAATAGTGTCGTGCTATCTGTCGATAAATGTCGATACACTTCGGATGACACGCTTTGTTACAGAAACTAGAAAGTGCGACGGGACTATCTGAGCCGGGGTAAAGCGAAATAATACATGAAGGTGATGTTAGGTATAACTACTATATTCTTATAGGTATATTCAGGATATTTGACTTTATAAAATATAATTAATGTAAGATATATGCTGACAAAATCTGCAATTCAAAGCAATGGTGTATTCTGACCACAGCATTTTTTTTTATTTCTAAAGAAAAGGGCTTAAATGAGCAATCGTTAATGAATTTAATTTGAATTGATTTTTTAACGAACAATATTTGTCATTGTTATGTAATTCGAAGAACTTTTCGTGTGCAAAAAGCATATGAAATTAGCGATTTTTTCCACGTATAAATCACCATATGCATTCAATGAGTAATGTAAAAATGTTCTAAATTTTATAACCTTTACAAAGTTAAGAAAATAATACTTACTTTAGTTTCGTAGCCAACTTTTGATATAAGCTTTTGGTCGAGGCTCCGCCCACTTTTAATTCGTTTTCTAGGTAAAATATTATAAGTCTCTGCTCCGTGTTTCAAGCTATAAACTAACACTATTGAAATTCCTAAGTTCTATCCCTAGTTGGCACTTGGTGACCATGTAATTAGGCTTTGTCTTTTATATCTATCCATGATAATATTAACATATACACTAACGCTTGTAATCCCTGAAGGGGTAGGCAGAGGTGTAACCATAACACCCACTTTTTGACGAATTATTACGGTCCCATAGTGTGATAGTGGGCGAGCCTATCGCCATGACGAGCACATTTCCAAACTCCGGGCTGATACTAAGTATTTCTAAATAGAAAAACCCGATTTCACTTTACCCGACGCGCGGATCGAACCTGAGACCTCAGCACAGCAGTCGTAACTCATGCGGAATTACAACTGCGCCACCGAGGCAATGATGATATTTATCTGACTATTTAAATAATTCGACCAGCAACCCAAACGTCAAAGTAAATAAGAATTTCCTTTGCGGAATCCTGAAAAGCACACTTGTAATAAAACACAGCGGTGAGTTCGGATAGAGCCAATAACATTACGTAGGCATTATTGAATCAGCGTCTATACCTGGCCATTATGCTTCAATATTTTAACCCTTGCCCGGCTGAGATAAGTTTATTTTGAGCCGTGGAGTGCCGTTGTTCGTTTAAGTGGTTCTTTTGTGACGACATTCCCGTGCGCCTCCCTCAATTAACCCTGCTGGAAGCTCAAAAATTAAGTTAAAACACTCCGACTTTGCTACCGTGTTTACTTATTGCCAATCGACGTGGCACGTAACTTCATAAATTAAAACCCAGTAGGGGCTAATGTGGGGACCAAGTTTTATGCGGCGCGACATTGGCGTTTTATTATTTCAACGATACTCGCAAAATCAATACCGATTGTAACCAGTAGTCAGTACAGTAATTGTTATTTCAACACTCTTTTGGAATACCTTTAATTGTAACGTATTATATTATTGATATAGAACACATATCAATTGTTTCTGGAATTATTGTCTGTCTGTCTGTGAAGGCATCATCCAAAGTACTGTATTACGACAAAAGAATTTTCCATAAATCATAGAGTGTATCTCGAGGTAACATATAGTCTTTGTTTCATTTAAATCGGTGCATTCAATCAAAAGGTATACATACCTATTTGAACGAATATCTGTATTATGCAAAGCGTAGTTGTGAGAGATGACATGATTTTATAAATAGTATAAGATAACTTCCACGCGGGCGGTGCCGCAGGTAACAGCTAGTTAAGTAATAAATAAATACACCCACAACAGTCACAAAAGTACTCCGATACTAGGTCACACCTGTGTCGTGGATATCAGAAACTACGGTCATACAACACCCAGATCCAAAATAATTATTTATGGATCACACCAACATTGGTGCGGGCATCGAACCCTGAAGCTCTAGTTTCATAGCCGGCTACTCACCCACTGCGTCACGATGGCTGTCTTCATAATCACCTTAGTAATGATTTTTTCACTTCTTTTACCGACGTACATTCATTATTAGTAAATATACTACCATCTATGCTTATCATAAAACTAGAAATCAAGACGTTTATAAAATAAACTAAAATCGATTTAAATACTTTCCATTGCTATCAATAATAAGTTTATTTATTTATGTAGAGACATAGGCGGACTTAATGCCAAAGGCATTCTGTCCCAGTCAATTTTAGCCTCAAACTTCTCAGAGTTTGTCAAGTAGACGTAAAAGTGATGTTTAATAATTTGATTTGATTAGCACCAACAATAAAAACACGTCATAAAGGGTCGTTCTGACAAGCTATGTTTCAGGGCCAGCCAGTATATATCCAGTTACTTGAGCCAGCATAATATTGGCAAGGTACACTATATTTGAATTTCACTATAGTTATCACCGATTGCTACGTAATGTGCTATAATTAGCAATATTGTAGCAAAATTCAGTTGCATATTTTGACAAGTATTTATTTATTTATTTATTGAATAGCATGATTGTTAAATGAAATAATAATTTTACTCGCCACTGCAAATCCTTTTCCAAAAGCCCATAATGGACACACGTTTAAAAACAGTGGGTAATATAATAAGTTCGTTTTCGAATGAGATTATATGGATTCTTTTATGAGATTTATGGATACATCCGAATACTTTATTATAACTCGTCTTTAAGTCAAACTTTGATTAAAGCCGGTCATTCCCGCGCTTACTTTATGTGCCTTTAATTAGAAACAAAAGCGGGAACTTAGCATACGATTATGGTAAACGGTTATCGCCGGCTATAAAACTAAATAAAATTATTTTATAGCACCAGCCTTGACACGAAATATTAATGACAGACTATATGACGGGGTCATTATCCTAACCATTTAACTTTGAGATTTAACATGATACACCATTGTAACTATTGCGAGTTCTCAATGGCGTGGCTACAAGACGTTTTTTGTTTTTTTTTTCATATCGAGTCCAGAGACTGCCATGAATGACTACATCGACACGTCATTTTTGTAAACACATTAAAAAAACAAGCCAGCGTGGCTCCAGTTTCGGTCGCATGCTTTAAAATCTACCTTTATACTATGCTACAGTGCCATCTACAACTAGAAGCTATTTTATTTCAAAATTCATTCATAGAATGGGAAGTTCCCAACAGTAGATAATACAAGGCTTACAGTATTAATATTTAAAAATCCATGCGCAGCGAAGCGAAACTTGAATCCATTAGTAAGTCATGTAACATACGTTGGTACGTCGCACCTAAGTTGTAAAACTTAAGCCCGCGGCCGTGTAAACTTGGCTTACCAACAGTAAGTAGACACATATTTCATGCGGGCTCAACGCTACCTGCGCCTAAAACAATCAAACAACCACTTAAACAACGAGCGCAAACAACTACAAGCGCCGCCGCTTAGCTTTAACTAAATACCAAGTTCGGCTTAAGTAAGATAAGTTGGGGATATGTTCTCATGCAAATATAGTCACTGTGCCACCCCTTGAGTACTCTTATAAGAACGTGTATATTAAGATATTCAAAAAAATAGGCATTTTACATGCCACATTTCTTTATATATGATACCTACATGTTATCTTTGCCAAATGTTTAATTGTGATGATCGTATTTCTATTCAATTCCATGCTTTACTTGAAAATGATTAAAATTTAATGTCTATGTAGAGGAAAAATGTCTAACTCGGGATTTCTGTTATATATCGGATTTTAATTTTTTATTAAAATTATTATTCATTCGGTGAACTATTAAAAAAGTATTAAACAGGCTATTCGAGAAAATCTTTTATTCTGACTTAGCAATATGGGTTTTTATAAAAATGTGCATACGAACATGGCATAAAACTCAAGTAGCAAACCGATGAGATACTAGGTTAAAATCATGTTTTTTTTATCCTCGCACGGCAAAGTGACCGCACTGCATCTGATGATAAGCGCAGTGCGGTCCAATTAGAGTATTGAGTAGCCAGAGACGATCTATCCCCCGCTACTCAACTCACTCATGCTGGCCTGCTTCACACTACGCCATGGGCAAGAAGGTGAAGAAGCTGTCGATGGTATAGTGTTAGAGTACTCATAAGGCTGCAAAATGGCCATACATTGTACCCCAACTCTACACCGCGAAAAAAACCGGATGTACACTGGCTGATTCCGGAACGCGACACACTTGCGTGTGCCACTATGGCGGGTTTTACACCCTGTGTACGGTGGTCACTATCCGGGTGGATATGAATATCCTACCACCACCAGCAAGTTCTAGCAATCATATAAATAAGCTCCCGCTGTATCCCCGAAGAGGTAAGCAGAGATGCAACTAGTCCATCCACGAATTGCTTAGTTTATTTCCTCCCTAAAATAATAATGTTCAATAATTATATTGTCCGACCGAATATTCCAGATTTTATGAGATTTAGCCATTAAAATGATATTTCTCTATGAAATTTAGATCCATATCTATCCACCACTTCTCGACATATACGATTTATCAACTATAATAATTGTTGACAGCCTCCGTAGCGCAGTTGGCGAGTAAAAAAATCGTTGTAAAACGAGAGGCCGTGGGTTCGATTCCCACACGGAGACAAATGTTTGTGTGACAGATAGATATTTGTGTCCGGGGTCTGGGTGTTGTGAGACCGAAATTCTCTCGTAGTCCCTGATACCCACAACACAAGACTCGTATCTTAGTGTGGGGTCGGGGCTATGTGTGTGACTGTTGGGTGTTATTTATTTATATTATTTTTAACTAAAATAAATTTTAACTACAAATCTAATAACAAATTCTTAATACATATATTTGCCTGTACAAAAATATATAAGGTCAAAACAAACATGTCTTCATTATAATAATAAATTTAGTAACGCAAACATGGAAATCATAAAATTCGTTAATTAGAGTCCTTAATTATTTCGGAGATGTTAACACAAAGTGATTCACGAAAGCGTTACTTCAACTAACTTAAATATTTTAATTAATATACTGACATTCATTGTAATACCTGAAACAAGAACGACTTTATCTCCTATTGTATTTTTAGTTGCCACGTGGATATACATATTTTTATGGGTTACAAAATGCTTAGAGTAAGACAAAATTTCAATATCTATGATAAAGTTTATATATAGTAGTAATTTTTTTATAGTTTTTTATTTTTTAAGTTTGTTTAATATTTATTTTTTATAGTTTTTTAAGTTTATGGTCGTTGCTGGTGGTAGGATATTCATATCCGCCCGGATAGCGACCACCGTACACAGGGTGAAAAACCCGCCATAGTGGCACACGCAAGTGTGTCGCGTTCCGGGATCAGCCAGTGTACATCCGGTTTTTCTCGGGGGTCTAGAGTTGGGGTACAATGTTTGGCCATTTTGCGGCCTTCTGAGTACTCTGACAATAGACCCTCGACCGCTTCTTCACCTTATTGCCCATGGCGTAGTAGTATAGTCTCTTTAATTTTATCATTGATGGTGGCAGGATATTCTTATCCGCCCGGATAGCGACAGGGTGTAATCCCGCCATAGTCGCACACCAAATGTGTCGCGTTCCGGGATCAGCCAGTGTACAGTCGGTTTTTGTCGGGGTTCTAGAGTTGGGGTACGATATTAGGCCGTTTTGCGGCCTTCTGAGTACTCCGACAATAGACCCTCGACCAGCTCCATCTAGTTAGCGGCCCAAATAGCGAAATTTGATCTGTGAACATATGGTCCGAATTAGTCACGAAATGGTCATAATTGGTCACTAACTTTCAACAATTGGTCAACGTTATTTACGTATTAATTGCAAAAATAAAATCTGAAGTGCATCTAGTTAGCGGCCCAAATAGCGAAATTCGACGTAAATGACGTTGACCAATCATTGAAATTAGGTGACCAATTGTGACCATTACAGAACAATTCGGACCATATATTTACAGGTCAAATTTCGCTATTTGGGCCGCTAACTATATGTAGCTCAATTTTCATTTTTTGCAATTAATACGTAAATAACGTTGACCAATCATCGAAATTAACTGACCAATTGTGACCGTAACATGACCTATTGAAATCATTTTAGTTCAGTTCTCTACGATTAATTTGAACCGCTAAAAACATTACGATGACCTTGAAATTTTAAATTTGTTGTAGTTTTTGAAGAAGTACTGACCAATTACTCAAAGTTGCTGACCAATTCGTGACCAATTCGAACCATATGTTCACAGGCCAAATTTCGCTATTTGGGCCGCTAACTAGATGGAGCTCCCTCGACCGCTTTTTCACCTTCTTGTCCATGGCGTAGTGTGAAGAAGCAGGCCGGCATGATTGTGTTGAGTATCGAGGGATAGATCGTTTTTCGCTACTCGATACTCTAATTGGACCGCACTGCGCTTACCATCAGGTGCAGTGTGGTCACTTTGCCGTGGCCGGATAAAAAAAACAGTGAAATAAACGGTAAGAGCGTCAGCAGAAATAAAGGAATATCATAATACTAGATATAAGTATGTGGATATAAGTAGATTTATATCCACAACATATACAAACACCTCTGTTGATAAATTATGCGTTAGCACAAGACTAATCCGCGGAATAAATTAATAGTACATTAAGCGCCAATCCGAGAATTCGCATTAATAAGTTTTTACAGCGAACACCGAACACACCGAGCGCACCGGGCGATTCGTGCTCAATTGGCACACCCCAACCACCCCGCAATTTATTTAAGAATGTTATGTAAATTTGAACACAAGTCTTTGATCGTCCGCATCAAAAGTCCAAGCAAAAAACTTCCACTAGAGCGGAGAAAAAACGAGAGGAGCTTAAGAAAAATAATGATTTAATCTTACTTTTCGCCGTCTCGCATATAAAAGCAGCAGCTCGCGGGGGCGCGGCGACGGCGCGCGACGCCGGCCGCTAGAATCGTTTTTAATCTTTGCTTTGTAAAGGTGATTATGAGGGATTATAGGTTTGGAAGTATGGCTGAAATTTCGCGTCTGAAGTGGCAGCCCCTTCGACTCATTTATGCCGTATTTTTTGGGTGTCGCAGGTGGGGTTGCGGTCGTGCCCCCCTCTGATGCCTCTCAACTTTTCCTTATTCTAGAGCTCTTCAAAGGAAAGGCTTTATTACGTTTTGTTTTGTCTCGCTGATAGACTATCAATGCGCTTCTTTTAACGGCTGAACTGCGGTTGAAGTGCGCGATTCTCGGTGGATATTTTCTGATACTCAATCTGTACATAAACTTTTTTTTGTTTACTTATTCTTATTAGTTGTCAAGTTGTGTAAGTATACCAAAATCATAAAAATGGAATTCAAATTAATTTTTTTTCGATAAGAGCAACGCTGGAGTTTCTTATCCGTTCTTTTCTAGCGAAACTGCATTCCGAAGTGGCGGTAGAGTAAAAAAATTTTGAAAAATGACATAATACAACATACCCATTAGTACGGAAATGCTATTGTAATAAAACGAAATTTACGGATTCTATCGCGGTTTATTTTACTTTTTTAACCCGACGTTATTACAATGTATAATATTCGCGTAAACATAAGAAACCATTATGAAATGCTATTGGCAAACAGTAGTAGTGTACTAGGTTTGATGATATTTACATGTGTTTTTAATATTGACTAATTATCGACAACCAATTAATCAAGGTTATTAACGTGGTGTACACGTGTGTGCCTTAAGAACATTTTTGAAATGGAAGGTCATAATTATAGAAATGTGTATGCAACTCACGAATAAGTATTTATTTTGGACACCGTTTAACCTTAAGGAACATGCTACCGTCGAAGTGTTATAAATTGATTATGTGGCCTTATAGAACTGCGCACTTCTCTTTTCATGCCACATGCAACCACTAGAATTTTATCTTTTTATTTCTGTCTACAAACCCGCATTAGGCCAGCGTGGTGGACTAAGGCCTAACCCCTCTCATTAGTAGAGGAGGCCCGTGCCCAGCAGTGGGACAATGTTTAATACAGGGCTAGTATTATTTTATTTAAATTATATTTGTATAATAATTTAGTTTACGGGGCGTTTATTTGTAGCTTATAATTATGATAAGGTACGAAGAACATCATTCTACGTAAATATTTAAGAAATAATTTCACACAGCGCTAAAATCAGCGCTGTGGTAAAATAATCAGCGCTGATTTTCATTCATTCACTATATACAATTCGTACTACTCAGATCATACTGTACCAAAACAATTGAATTAATAAATGATAGTTTTATCGTTATAAGCTATATTTTTGGCAGCCTCTATGGCACAGTAGGCGAGTAGCCGGTTGTGAAACGAGAGGCCGTGGGTTCGATGCCCTCACGGGCACAAATGTTTGTGTGACAGACAGATATTTGTGTCCGAAGTCTGGGTGTTGTGAGACCGAAAGTCTCTCGTAGTCCCTGATACCCACAACACAAGACTCGTATCTTAGTGTGTAACTGTTGGGTGTTATTTATTTAAAAAAGAATTGAATATTCAACGAATATCTATAATATTTCAAAGACACGCCTGAAGTCTACATTAGTTAGAACTTAGTCAGTACAGAGCTAGCTCATTCGTCGGATAGATCTTATAGCGTAGCAGCGTTCAGTTTTGTCATTTTTCATTACGTGACTAGATCAGGTTTGTCAACTGGACGCCACCCCCCATTTACCTACAATAAAAATCACCTAATATGCAGCTTACCTGCTAAACCATTATACACTTTATTAATCACAGTTAAGGTTTAAATTCGTGTGTAGAAGAATTGATTCCTGACCTTCTTGAGTTACTAAGAGTTCTGAGTAAAGCTTCTCTTGGTAGTTGAAGAGTAGTGCCAGTGTAAGTCTTGAGCTGTTACTATGAATACGTAAACGTAGGATAAAACCATACATACAAAGTATTTCCATTTAGCATTATTTAAAATTGCACTAGCCTTATGCACTGGCATAGAGCTTCGACGACGATTTGGTTTCATGGGATTTTTGTAGCGAGTTCGTAGCAACGTTTGATAAGTGTAATGAAATAAATGGAAACATGATAAACTGTTCTTAAACGTGTGCTGTAACTTACTTTGGTAAATAATGGGACTTAATTAGGTATACATACCCTTACCTACTTATCACGAATAATGGTCCAGGTAAAATCCGCTCAAGTATAGACGATACAATTGAAGAATAAAGCTATCAAGGAGCATCAGCATATTACCTACTTATGTAACGGACGACTTAATTATATTGCTTGATCTTAGCGGGGGTTTTTGCGCGGGCGGAGGGGAGGTCGTCTCATCTCAATCGCAAATCGGCCATCTTGCGCCCCCGAGATCGCCGCCCGCACAGCCCGCGCGCCTCTCACTCCCCCTCGTCCATTATACTTTTTAAGCTCCAATCTCGTTCATTTAAACGGTTGGCTTTAGATGGCAATCGCATTTTTCCACTGCAGGTCACGTCTCGACCCGTCTCCCGACTTGAGGGCTTAAATCAACAAAAGAAAATAATAAGATTCGTTCAAATTAAAAGTGTAATGTCGCGAAAGCGCGCGGCGCGGGCGGTGCTTAATCCCGCCAGCGTTCTTCATTAGGCGGGAAACGCTAAGGCCTCGGGAAACGTTTAAAAACGTCGCCGAGAATTTTTCTTTATTCATAACCGGGATTAAGAGAAATGCAAATGAAGCGAGGCGTCGCGGGAGACTACTTAGCTGTGTCAACAATGTTCCGCGAATTCGAACGAGATTTTGTATTTTTTTCGTTTCAATGGTCTCCGCGCGTGTTGCGTATTATTATTGCTTTTATTTACATCAAATATTTGTCTGTAATTCCAAACACGATGCTTACACCGTGCTTACATGTAACACACACATTTTGAATCAATTTCAAGAGACAAGTAGATTCTCAAACCACTAGTATTTTTCGACGAGGAAAATTCACAATTTTCTTCACGTAAACCATTGCCTCTTGTAAATTTAAATCCCCTTGAATCAATGATACAAGGCTTAAATACGGTATCAATTATGAAAGAGCTATCACGACATATTATTATAAAATAATAAGAAGCATTATACAAATTAAATGTTAAGAAAGCAATAATAAATAATTACAAGTCGGACTGTTAAAACAAAGTGCAAAAGGCATCAACATTAAAACAGTTTTGCGAGTTGTAATAATGAAGACAGTGTAATACAAGTCGGGTAGCTATCGATCGGTTCATTTATTTGCTCATCCGGCCTTACAGTTTATACAGCTCGCAACTCTTTTGCGACGGCCCTTGCCATTAGTGATGTAATCGCGAAGTATCTTAATATATCGATTAAAACATATAAAATAGGTTTTGATATATCGATGAAAATTATAATAATGTATGTAGGCGAAAGGATAATTAATTTGTAGTTTACATTAAACCTATTAAAATATTATATTTATCACTTCTAGTAAGTAATTAAAGCTATACTATCATTTATCTATAGAGTCACAGTAGTGACTTAGTGAACAGTTTTACACAGAAGTGTAAAACTGTTCTTCTTTAAGTTACAACCTTCCTGTCTATCATATGCGTTATTTAAGATTTAAATTAATAATAATAATGTGAAAACATTTCGTATCCATATAAGCATAAACTTTCATTGTTTTCTTTTTATAACCTGTTAGTAGTATTAATTAAGCCCACCTTAGATTTTGTTTGATTGTTTGGTTTATGTTTGTATTTATAGCACTTTATTTGATTTGTTACCGTTAAATAGTTTCAAGTTATAACTTTAAGTATTATGCAAGCTGTGTTTACCTGTAAGTTGGAGTTAATATTTAGACTACAACGCTAAATCAATTGTTATTTTACTTACATGTACTAATATGAAAACCACTGGTGGACCGAAATAAATAAACTAGCCAATTAATATTATTATAAATACCCACTCCATCCCTACCGTAAGGACTCAGCGGACTCGTCGTATATTTTTATTTGGAATTTATATCTAGCAACGAATCCCACATTATTGTCTCCGAGCATTTATTTTGTGATGGGCATTAAAACAAACCCCTTTTTCTTGGAGAGGCGATTTCATTTTAGCTGGGTTTAGAAAATTTAAGGCCCGTCTTATGGAGCTCCGATATTGCGAGGCCCAATGTCGGTGGGTGGAATAATTAATTTACTGTATTATACCATTTTCTTGTTCAGATAACGCTGGGAAATAAATCTATTCGGGATTTTAAGGTGTAAATACAATTTAGCGGATAATTTATATGGGATATAGAAATTAATCAATATATAAAAATCGATGTGTGTATCTATGTTCCCTATGGCTCCAAAACGGCTAACGCGATTATAATGAAATTTTCAGGAAATCTTCAGATTAGTCCAACGGGTGGTCCTGTGAATTTTGGTAGCTATCGGAACCATGATTTTCTGTCGATTATTTGCAATTTTGTAATATAGTTAGATTCGTTTTTTTTTTCATTTTTGAACATTTACAATTAAAAGCGCTATTATGACGGCTCGTTAGTATTGTATAAATAGTATAGTTTTCAATTGATAGAACATATTTGCCAGTGTATTGGTGATGCTAAGTATATTAACGTTGAATTCTTTTTTTTTGTTATATTTTCTGTACCGACTTGTCATAAGAGCTATTTAATTTCCCCTATGATCAATAAACTATTTATTTTCATTTTCGTGCATTGTTATGGAAGTGACTGGGTAGCTGCGTGCTATTATTAATTTTCACTTATTTTAGTTAAGAGAGTGATAGCTAGTTGGTTGCGGTACGGACTGTCAAGACGAAAGTCGTATGTTCGAAACCTAAGTGACATACACCTCTGACTTTTTTCTAAAGTTGTGTGCGTATTTAATGTCAATCATCGCATGCTTTACTGGTGAAGGAAAACATCGAAAGGAAACCTGCATACCTGAGAATTCTCATAAGCGTTTTCCAATTTATGTGAAGTCTACCAACCCGCATTAGGCCAGCGTGGTGGATTAAGGCCTAACCCCTCTCATCAGTAAAGGAGGCCCGTGCCCAGCAGTGGGACAATGTTTAATACAGGGCTAGTATTATGATTATTAGTTAAGAGAAATTATCTCAATAAACATGCTATCCATTCGACAGCTTCTATGGCGCAACGGACGAGTAGCTGGCTGTGAGAGGAGATATTTTTGATATTTACCATTCGAAAACATACACACAAACTTAAGATTGGACCCATGCTTCACATAGCACTTCACTTATCACATCATGAGTTGGACATAAGCTCGACACACCGTGGCTATAACTATACCCACCCTTTCGAGAAAACGGCGCGAACTTATTTCAACGTAAGTACAGTATATCCACTCATGTTAATATAATTCCCCTAATTTTTATGCCCATGCGTAATCAGTCTAATGAAATACACATTAATTAAATGGGCAATGATTTTTGCATTGCCTACACTCGCAATCAAAGTGGTCCAACTCAGTTCCTCTTTTGTTTGCACACTCGTTGATATCCTGCCCGCTATGAAATCGCCTGAATATCCGACGTGATCACTTCACATGGAAGAGGCTTTTACGCGATAATTGCTGTTTATTATGTGATAGTTCACGCGCATTAACAATGAAGAAAAACATCATGAGGAAACCTGCATATCTGTGAGGTTTTCATTATTATACATTTATTTCATTATATTTGTTTATTGTTATTTATACTAAGGTTTTCTTTTTCTGGTGTTATTAATTAGTATTGTTATTAGGTTATTAGGCGTAGTGAAGCTAAGCAGCATGTAGTGTGAAGAAGCTAAACAGCAGGCCGGCATGATTCTGTTGAGTAGCGGGGAATAGATTGTCTCTCGCTACTTGATACTCTAACTGGATGGCACTGCGCTTACCATCACGTGCAGTATGGTCACTATGCCGGAATAAAAATAGGTATTATAATGCTTATATTTCACTTTTAGTAATAAATAATTAAACTAAAAATTTCTAACGTGTCAGTAATTAATCTTTATTAGGCCAGAGTGGTAGACGAAAACCTAATTTTTTAGTAAGTGTCTCAAAAATCAAATCACTATATAAGATTAAAATTGTCTATAAGGCCTATACCTGGCTTCAGCCCCGCGCATGCCTTCCTAAGGTTCGGGACTCCATAGTCCCGTGAATATGGTAAGACATACATAATAAAGATATTTGGCAAAATTAATTACAATTACAAAAACAATATTAATACAATTACAATCCAAAAATCATAATAATACAGAAAATAACTTAAATGACAAAAGGACTTGGCTTAGCTAAGGCAGCCAAGAGTAGAAACCTCAGGCAGCGCTGATTTTCAGGCACTCCCGACTTCCTAGGATGTTGAATATTCGGACTTTACTGCTACCCACACGGTAAGTAGGTATAATTATACATACATATACACCCACGCCTGCAATCCCCGAAGGGATAGGCAGAGGTGTAACCAGTACACCAACTTTTCACCGAATTTCGGTCCCAAAATGTGATAGGGGCCGAGCCTATCGCCATACTAGGCACTGATTCCAGACTCCGAGCTGATACTGAGAATTTCTAGATACAAAACCCAATGCCACTTTACTCGACCCAGGATCGAACCCGAGACCTCAGCACAGCAGTCGTAACACATGTGCAATTACAACTGCGCCACCGAGGCAGTCATAATAGGTATAATTATATTTGATTATTATTTGGAATATAGCTGATTATATATTATAGATGTTTTACTGAGTTAGATAGTCAACGAAATAATCTAACCATTAAATTATCGATTCAAGGCATTACCAGATAATATGTTAGACCAGAGGGGTTACCCTTGACACTCGATTCTAATTTAAAATTGGGATTGGGTTCGAAAACACTACAATTGGCACTCTTGAACGCAAGACCAGCACACGATTTAACTAAATACGGTGGATTTTTTATTAACTCAATGAAATAGAGTATTTACGATCGCTAGTTCGTAAATATTCTATTTTATTTAGTTAAGAGTTCCAATATCTTCTAGATTGGAATTGAAACTGTATCGAGTTCAAGATTTGAATTGATTTCAAGAGTAGGCCTACAGGTAAGACTTTAAATGTGTTATAAAAATGAAAATAACTAATAATATTCTTTGTACATCTATGTTGAATATAATAATAATATTATCTAAGGGTTTTGCTGATTATTATATTAATATTTTAAAATGGGATACTAGAACGTTATATCATATGTTTTTTCCACTGTCTAGTATTCCAAATTTTTTTGTGCAAAAGCTATAAATATGTAATTTTATAATTCACAATCATACAAAATCATATTAATTCATACATTACTCTATTACTATACTTATATTATTAATTAACACCCAACAGTGACACACATAGCCCCGACCCCACACTAAGATACGAGTCTTGTGTTTTGGGTATCAGGGACTACGAGAGACTTTCGGTCTCACAACACCCAGACCCCGGACACAAATATCTGTCTGTCACACAAACGTTTGTCCGGGTGTGGGAATCGAACCGACGGCCTTTCGTTTCACAGTCGGCTACTAGCCTACTACGCCACGGAGGCTGTCTTATACACATATTGTTTCCATTTTTTCAATCAAATATTTTGCTATCTTTTTATATTTCCAATTTCGAAATTAAATGTGTTATCAAAATCCATTCCATACTTAGTTGACCGTAGTATCCACAGCTTAATTTGATTAGTGACCGCAAACCATAGAGTGTCCTCGACGAGCCGGACAACAAACTTCGGCGGCGATTCATATTAACTATTGGTTTAGTCCATTTATATCTCAGCTCAACAACTTAACTTCATTGTAGTTGATTAAATGTTGTAAAACCCGCAATAGATTAATGTAGTGCGATGAAGCCTATAGAGGTCGACTCTGGGTAAGAGGTCGACTCTGTGTCCTACAAGACCTACCTACAAGAAGCGACGAAGAAGCGACCTACAAGAGGTGTATGAATAAGTAAATGTTTTTTAATTCATAAAAAGTACGCCGACTTCAATAAAAAACAAATTATGCGTCACTATAAAATTTGTGTGTGTATTAAATGTTAATTATCGCTTGCTTTAACGATGAAGGAAAACATCGTAAGGAAACCTGCATATCTGAGAATTCTTATACGAATTTCGAAGGTATGTGAAGTCTACCAAATCGCATTAGGCCAGCGTGGTGGACTAAGGCCTAACCCCTCTGATTAGTAGAGGAGGCCCGTGCCCAGCAGTGGGACAATGTTTAATACAGGGCTGGTATTATTATCTGTATATATAAAAGAAGAAACTGACTGACTGACTGACTGACTGACTGACTGACTGACTGATCGATCAACGCACAGCCTAAACGGCTGGGGTTAGAGACTTGAAATTTTGACAGTAGGTACCTTTTATCACGTAGGCATCCACTAAGGAAGGGTTTTTGGAAATACCACCCCTAAGGGGGTAAAATAGGGGATGAAAGTTTGTATGAAAATCCGTCATTTTTGAAGTTAAATTCGTGAAAATTAGTATTTGGCATTTTAGTTAAAAATAAAAAATATGTGTTTCAGAATTTTTGGGAATTCCGCCCCTAAGGGGGTAAAATAGGGAATGAAAGTTTGTATGAAAATCCGTCATTTTTAAGTTAAACGCATGAATATTGGTATTTTGTATTGTATACTTTTTCTCCCAAACATGACCTCCACGCGGGCGGAGCCGCGAGCAACAACTAGTATATATATAAAATTTGAGGGTTGCCCTTGATTTTTCTGAGATCCCATCATCAGATACTGACTTGGTGCCAATGGGACAAAAAAAATCTCCAATCGGTCCAGGCGTCTTCGAGTAGTCAGGTAACATACATAAAAAACAGATTCCGACGAATTGTTAACCTCCTCCTTTTTTGAAGTCGGTTAAAAACTGATGATCATGAGACGTAAATATGCACGACAATGGATCTTATTTAAGCAGGTCCTGACCATAATTTTGATTTTCTATTCTGTTTTATGTAATAGATACTAAAATTTAATTTGAATTCATAAACTAATTAACCTTGTCATGTGTTTTAAAGTTATCACCTATTAAAATGTTAACATTAATGACAGTTAAAATTTAAATCTGATTTAAAATGATGTGCAACTTTCTTGTACACATAATTGTACAATGAATAAAAATGAAATAAAATAAAAATTTATGAATTTGAAAAGTTCAATGTAAGGTAAGCAGGAGATTTACCCAAAACCGAAAAAAGGCAAGTAGTGTATATGACAAATAAATTTGGTTTGAATTCGTTTGAGAATTATTATATGTTTTTTACGGCAAAGCAACGCCGGATGGTAAGTACAATGCACTCTGATTATAATTTCGAACATTCAAATGTGACTTTATTCTCAACAGTTGCCCGAATTACGCCAGCCCGAAGGAGCTTGATACAGCCCTGGCTGACCATCGATCACGACTCACCAGAATTATTCACTATGCCTGTTTTTCAATTTATCAATTGTTAAATTGTATCAGTGCGCGGATCGAACCCACGACCTCTCGTTACACAACCAGCTACTCACCCTCAATAAATAAGGGTAGGCAGAGATGCAACCACTATCGCGATTCGACATAAAAAAATTAAAACAAGAAATTTGCAAATTTAATTTGCAGGTAAATAAATACGCTAAAAATATAAATAGAGTCACACCAGGACAATTCAATTTAAAAACAGGACACATATTTTGCGAGCCGAGACGCACAAGGATTGCAAAATTAAAATACAGGACCTTATCAGGGTGCTTTAAAAACCCAGGACGCTGCCTAAAAACTATCCAGGACACTCTAAAAACCAGAACATGTCCTGGGAAAACAGGACGGTTGGCAACTCTACACTACCATAACTCCCGCTTTATTCACTTGTACAGAAGATAGGAGCTATGGATAATTTTCGTTCTATGTACACAGCGCCATCTTACGATAAAATTATTATCGTCGTATCTTTAACAACGCCATCTACAAATAAATAGCAACAACCTAAAGGCTTCTAACCGACCAAACTTATTCTAGCTAGTGAGTGATGATATTAGTTTATATTTGTACCACTAGATGTCTCTTATGTCTAAATAATTTCTAGTTTCTTGGATAATACACAAATCATTCCAAACTAGAGGCAAAAGCAGTGCACAAGTCCTCTTTTTGAATATTTTCGGTATTACCCGATATATACATCACACATGATCAAATAAATAAAATAATAAAATAAAATGAAGATGTTTATTTCCGATCGCATCGCTACTTACGGCCATAAAAAGTACCGCTGTATCGATATATACCTATTTAAAAAAATATATACTATTCAATATTTTTATTTTAAAAAATACTTTTGATTCAATAAAACTGTGTGAACGCCATTTACAAACTGGGGTAACCATTATTTCCGAACTATTCCAAAATATCAACTCTCAATGGGAACTAGGTACCTACAAGCAAATAAGCTTATGAACCAGCGATCTGTATGTACTACATACTAGATGCGGCGACCAGGAGGGTTACTCTTGACACTCGATTCCAAATTAAAATTGGGATCGGGTTCGAAAACTGTACAATTAGCACTCTTGAACGCAACACCAGCGCACGATTTAACAGAATACGGCGGATTTTTTAGTAACTACATGAAATACAGTATTGTCAG
The DNA here is from genome assembly GCA_905220505.1 of Laothoe populi. Taxonomy (NCBI): domain Eukaryota; kingdom Metazoa; phylum Arthropoda; class Insecta; order Lepidoptera; family Sphingidae; genus Laothoe; species Laothoe populi. The sequence continues at coordinate 17,320,564 of HG992148.1, forward strand.
ATCGCTAGTTCGTAAATATTCTATTTCATTTAGTTGAGTGAGTTAGAGTTCCAATATCCACTAGATTGGAATTGAAACTGTATCGAGTTCGAGATTGGAATTGATTTCAAGAGTAGGCCTACAGAACAAACATTTTGTTTCACCGAGTTGAGGTATATACTCCACACCGACGCTAGTATGTTTCATGCCACCTACGAATGCACACCAGTTAATTTGAGTTATTAGTAGCGACATTCCCGAACAAATCTGCCTTAAATTGATTTACAGTGAAACTGTTAATAGTATATAAGGTAAATAACATAATTTCGTAACGTTTAGAACGTAATATCAATAAATATTCATTAATTTCATTTCTGAATACGGAAGTCTATATTTCACAACAAATGTATTATATAGTTTGTCCCGTTTTAGCGCGCGGAAAGATCCGTTCGAGAGACAGTGACGGGAGTTATAACTTCCAAATAGTTCTTAGTACAATGATAGATGGCATTAGTGGGCGGACAAGGTTTTCGGAACATCTTTTTTGTACGACCGCGACAGTTCGAGTCTATAGAATATAAGTCAATGTTATGAACTAATATTTTACTAATACATTAGGCGTCCGTGCGAGTCGGAGAGAACCGAATCCGCGGCCACTCATTTAAGAATCAGCTACTTGTTCACAGCGTTATGGTTCCTGTATTAAATTGGTTAGCATAGCATCATCAATACACTAGCAATTTCCTTATTCATTTATAATGTATTTATAATTATTTTTAGGATCATTATTTTTAACATTATTCAAGGTAGCACAAGTCAAATAAAAATATAATTTTTAAATGGGTTTTTATGGACCATGGGTATTTCCGGGAAATCGCATGTTTTAAAAACTACCACCGGATCCAATCGCGACCCTTTTTTTTGTTGTCGCGGGGAAAGCGTTTTATTACTACCGCCCACTCCGGGGGGAAGCGGAATAAGAATAAAACGGTTATGCTGGACTAGCCGGTCTTACGACCCAGAATCCCCCTCGCCCGGATGATGGATATCCGGGCAGCCGCTGGGCCGAGTCCCTACCCCCTATGTACACCCCACCCGACACTACCAGCTAAAACCCCGCGGTGGCCTTCTTCGGCGCTTACGGAGCGATTCCGGGGTATTCTAAGGAGTGCTATAATTGCTGCCGGAACCGCCTCTACGTGGTGCTGCATAGCACCCCATCTCCATGGGAGGGCTAAGGAGCCCCCGCGCACCGAACAACGACAGCGAACGAGGCCTTACCACCCGCGCTGCCGTCCATCTCGGGGTCGCACGATGCTCCGAAATTGGGAGTGCATCGATTCGGGCTGACAGCCCTCCGCTTGCGGGCCCGCGTCCCCCGATGGCCCCAATTAGTCGCCTCGTACGACAGGCAGGGGTTACCGTGGTGGAATTCAAACGCCCCCGTTCCACAGGGCGGGAGACGCCGGTCAGTCGTCCACCCGGCGCCTACTCCGTCTTCTCTGGCGGCGGGAGGGATCATTTCGTTCCCGATCCAAATCAAATCAAAATCAAATCAAATCATTTATTTTGTAAATTAGGCCACTATGGGCACTTTTTACATGTCATAATAATGTTAAGTTCTACTGGTGCTTCGGAAATGCCCACTGGTCTGAGAAGAAGCACCAAGAAACTCAGCCGTAGGTCTTTTGTAATTTGTCATTACAATTTACATTATAAAATAATTTACATATAAAATACATACATCCTTAAACAAGTCACATTCACATGAAACAAAAAAAACGGTACGGTACATGTTAATACAAGGCAGAGTCGTAAATGAGGCTATACCACCTGTTATTTATTTTCTCTAACTAACAATCAATGAGCAATCCAGGTAGACCAGTTCACACAAGCTGCACCCGTTCACGAGTATGACGCATGTGCCAGCCATCGGCCTCCTCAACCATGACACAGGGAAGTGACCGACCCGGCACATAACGCTGCCGCAAGCACAGACCCTTAAGCGAGCATGACATACCTTAATCGCGTCAAAGAATGGTAGAGATACAAATTCACTTAAAAATTGCTTTAAAAAACAAGAAGCCAAGACTATTACGACTCCGGCGTCCTGTGAAAACAATATACATCAAACCGAAATACATTATATAAAATTAGTAATAAAGTATAAAATAAGTACCTATCAGTGTGTTGCTGTGTTTAGCTGAGCGGCCATGGTTGTTTATAATTTAAATATTCCGTTATATTGTAATAAGCCCTTTTCACTAAAAAGTTTTTTAGTTTGACTTTGAATTGGTCGATGGGCAATTTTTGCACGGGCTCAGGAATATTATTATAGAAACGAATACTAAGCCCCACAAAAGAAGCATGTACTTTTTGCAAGCGAAAATACGGCATACACAGTTTATGCTTGTATCTAGTATTTAGAGTATGTATATCACTTTTCTTTTTAAACAAACTGATATTTTTCTTGATGTATATTACATTTGCATAAATATATTGGGACGCAACATTTAAAATACCTATATCTTTAAAGATATCTCTTAAGGAGACTCTTGTACTCAACTGATAAATTGAACGAACTGCTCGTTTTTGTAATATAAAAATGCTCTTAATATCAGCAGCCTTACCCCACAACAAAATACCATAAGACATAAGACTGTGAAAGTAACTAAAGTAAACAAGACGAGCAGTTTCTACATCAGTCAATTGTCTAACTTTCCTAATGGTATACACTGCAGAGCTAAGTTTCCCAGCTAAGCACGAAATATGCGTGCCCCACTGGAGTTTCTTATCCAATGTGATGCCTAGGAACACGGTAGAATCAACAGTTTCTAAAACCTCATTGTTCATAACTATATTAGGTCCTAGATTTGTGACATTTGGCATTACAAATTTTACACATTTAGTTTTCTTGGCATTAAGTACAAGATTGTTTGCCGTAAACCACTGAGTTACTTGTGAAAGTGTACTATTAATTTCGTCAAAATTATCTCTATTCCTATCCACTCTGAAAACGAGTGAAGTGTCTTCAGCGAATAGCACTGTATTGCACATGTTTTTTAAATAAAAAGGTAAATCATTAATATACACTAGAAACAAGAACGGACCCAGTATAGAACCTTGTGGCACTCCCAGTCGTACAGGAAGATCCTCGGACTTCACTCCATTCAGATCTACGCACTGAACTTTTTGGTGCAGGTACGAAGAAACAACGTCAAGAGCAATGTTGTGTATGCCGTAATGACGAAGTTTCCGTAAGAGCGTGTCATGGTGCACACAATCAAATGCCTTCAAAAGATCACAAAAAATCCCTCTCGGCACTCTCCTTCTGCGAGATGACGCTCTCGCAGAAGTGGGCCACCACACGCCAGGACCTCCGGCTGGTGACCATTGACGAAACCACGGCCGGCAGCGAGAGGTCTCCTCCGACTGCTCTGAGAGCGCTGCGCTCTTCGTCCCAGGCTGGGCACTCCTCCAACGTGTGTTGGGCCGTGTCCTCGCGGCAGTTGCCACAATGGTGGCACACGGCAGACACCTCCTTTCCAATCCGACACAGGAACGAACCGAAACACCCGTGGTCCGTCAGTAACTGCGTCAGCCGGAAAGTTGGCCCACCGTGGCGCCTGTCTAGCCATCTCATCCAATCGCGACCCTGTCCTGAGAAGTTAAAAAGTTTTATGTACATTATTAAAGAACACTCACATCAGATAAACATATCATCGAAGGGGATGCTATGGACCTAACGTCACATCCTTATGAGACAATGGTGCTTCACCAAACAAGCCGACCCATACATGCTGAGGACAAACAGGCTAAAGCGCAGATTTACCATTTAAGATACATTCGTTTAGGTAGTTAATTTAAGTAGAAATTCACGTGACTCTAAAATGTCTACAATCGGCACTGGACCTTCATAAAACACTGATAAGGTAAAAGCCATTCATTGTCACTATGTATGTGTATAAGTTAATTAACGAACAATTAAGAACACGGTTTTGTAACGTGCGTGATAATATGGATCATTGGTCATCATGTCAACGTTTATATTGTAATATGTGCAAAAACCGATTTTCACCAGTTTTTATCACATTGTAAAAGCCACTTAAATATTTTTTAAATAGTCTTTGACCTGAGCATTCGATTTTATCTTGTGTTAGCGAAATATACTGGTTGAAACTGACTCTGTTTTTATCCGGTTATCTTTACTGATGCAATATTACTGGCAAAGCAATAAACTTAATGAAAAGTGTGTAGTGTATAGATACATAATGTTATTGCGTCATCTGTCACACTAAAACCAAATTAAGTAGTTTTTGGTAAAGTGTGTTTTATTCCAAAGTCAATCTTTTCACGACAAACTTACTTCAACTTGAAGTTCGTTGAACACCAATACACATTGGTGTATTGACACCAACATATTTGATTGGTGCAAATAGGTCCATTGTGTCTGATTAGTAACAGCTCTATCACAGTTCGTTTTGTGGGGGGCGTAAGGGCAGAACGGAGCCAAATATATATCCGACCCAAGCCAACCACTTGTGCGTGCAGGGGGCACGCACTAGTGGTTCCCTGCACGCACTAATGGTTGGTCAGAACAGCTGGCGGTGGTGGCCTTAGCCACCGTGGTGCTCCCTGCTAGACAACAGAAGGGGCTCTGGCGACCGAACTATGGTGTTATAACCATCAACCTAGCCGAGATACCGACTGGAAGAGGTATCAGTGACCTTGGGGTCTAAATAGCCATTAAAAGATCTAGTGCAGAAGGCAAGGGTAAAACACTGCACAAATTTCCCAAGAAAACCATATTTATATGCCCATCCTCATAAGTGAGGGAAAGACAAAGAACAAGTGTTTGATTACGATATAAAACTATGTAAAATTGAAACAAGACCATGTGCATTTTGCAATAATGCAACAAAATGACGCATGCTGTACAATGGGTGTGTCAGATCATACGACATGCGAACACAGCGTGACAGAGATAGCACTAGATAACCTGCCCCCAGCAATGAATAACATGTTGACTTGACGACTAAAGGCCTATTACAGTATCCATAATAACTTCAAGATTTATTGACGTATTCAAGAGCAATGTAGCGGAAAAATATAAACAAACTAGCTTGCGTCTACGACTTCACACGTGTGGGAAAATTTTCTGTATTTTTCAACAGGACTTACACATAAAAACTAATATGTGATGTGTAAAAAATCTTTAGTTTTATGTAAATTTATGTTGCTAGAATATATGACACTTTAAATTATATATGATAAATATCATATGAAAATTGACCTAAGTAGGTCAATTTATGACAAGTGATCTCTACCACAAGAACATCCAAAATACAAGGAGATAAAAGGGATAATCTCTAAGAAACCCAAAGGCTGTTAGTCGTTCCAAGAAATTTCTAGTAAAATCTGCTAGAAAAATCGCTATATAAACATATGTTAATATTATATCTTTATTATCAATCTTCTGTCTCAATAGAACAACTGTAAGTGTTCTCAAACAATGTACCCAAAATGTTGATTTTACAGATAGTACCGTTTTTGAATGCAAACTTCCTGGAAAACGACCTAGTCTTTTCCCGTGTATCCTATACTTAAAAAAGTGTTATGACATCCTAAACTAACGGGCTTATTGGTATTTCTATTGGTTGCGGGCTTCTTTCTCCATACTTACCCCGTTGAACACCAGACAATTATGGCAGCAAAATTACGGGCCTAATTACATTTTTAATTTGTTTAGACACGAAATGACACCGATCAATGTCAAGAGTGATGAAATATCGATGTCGTGATTTAAATTTAAATAATTAAGAAACTTATTATTTCCTCTTATTATTGAAATTTCCGGAAGATTTAAAAACGTTAATGGAGTAATAATAAATAACAATATATTTTTTTCAAATTTAGAAGCCAATTTCTGTTACTGGAATAATATCTTATCCAGGCTTCAGATAAGCATTATATTCATTCGATTAGGAACACAACAACTCAATAATTTTTTTAACCGACCTCAAAAAAAGGAGGAGGTTAACAATTCATCGAAATGTTTTTTTTATGTATGTTACCCGATTACTCGAAGACGTCAGAACCGATTCGAGAAATTATTTTTTTGTTTAAAAGGATTAACTTCCCAGGTGGTCCCATTGGTCAGTCAGGATCTGATGACGGGATCTCAGAAAAATCAAGGGCAACCCTCAAATTTTATAGTGACGCATAATTAGTTTTTTATTGAAGTCGGTGTACTCTTTATGAATTAAAAAACTTTTTTTATAGAATTTTAATTGTCACAGACTTGCAGGCGCGAAAAGAAATAGATATAGTCGTTTTGTCTCTTACTACAAAGTGGTCATTTTTGTAAGGATATTGCACAGTCCATTCTATATGTTTATGTGCTATCCCAGTAATGCAAGCTCTATGAGTATAAAGTTCGAAAATGACTTCAAGGCAGTGTTTGTCATTCTTTCTAGAGTTCAAAAGTAGTTCTCCAACTGTGTAGTTGGAAATTCTCAAACTATGTTACATATATTTTAACAATATGTAAACAAAAATTAAAAACCCATAGGTACTTCTTGTGGACGTAAGCGCCCATTGACGTGCAATGCCTTCCAATTAAATTAATACTGTATGTACGAACTAATAACGCAATTATAAGTATAATTATACATAGGTCAATAAGTATGACACCCAGTAATAACCAGTTCTTTTCACAAAACGTATACTTTTTCTGCCTTTATGTTTTTTTTTTAAATCTGAGAAAATATGATTATATTAGCTTAACAGAAGGACAAAGAAACTGTTGAAGAAGCGGGCAGACAGACAAGAGAATGATTTCTATAAAGGTTTGTTTTTTTTTACTTTCAGAGAACGCAAAATAAGGAATAAATCGACACAGTGATTTATACATTTTTTTTTATTCTGGCGCGGCAATGTGACCACACTGCACCTAATGGTAAGCGCAGTGCCGTCCAGATAGAGTATCAAGTAGCGAGAGACAGTCTATCCCTCGTTACTCAACACAATCATGCCGGCCTGCTGTTTAGCTTCTTCACACTACGCCTAAGAGACCCAGGATCATAGGAAGGAGGGAACACGGTAGCTGGCAATCTGTTCCACAGCTTGATGGTGCGGCAAAATTACGAATTTGCAAACCTCTTGGTTCGGGCCGTGGTAGAAGACACCACGAAGCTGTGGCTCCGCAAGCCAGTGTGCGTGGTTCTGGTGTGGAAGGGAGAGGATGGGATAAGATCAAACAATTTATAATGAACTAACTAATTATCAATATCTAACATAAGTTCAGGCTAATTTCCACAAATTGGAAGACAGAGGGAACCGACTCTATTCTATATCTAATCAAGAACTCAGAAAAATATTAGCAAATCATAACATTGCCACATATACATTTCTTTGAACATTCTCAATAATTATCTAACAAACTCTGAAACAGAAAAACGGCAAATAATAGCATTTATTTGAGGAATTAAAAATTACATAAAGATATCATACGTTGCGAAATCTACTTCAATACATTTTCCAGGCCAGTGAATACTGCGCACCGCATCATTGTGCCTATCTGTGCACACAATAGCTTCTTTTGAACAGTTAGCCATTTTCTAGATAGAGCCAGTATATCTCATATTGCAGTGACATCACGTTCTTATTGTGTAGTTTATTAAACCTCGCAAAATATCACACAACTGTTTTATGTATATATCTTAAGGAGTAAAGGAAAAATTCTAGAACTAAGAGAACAAACCGCTTAAAAATTAATTGTACAGCATTTTTTTAGTGCCTCGATAGCCAGACGAGCAGACGGGCCACCTGATGGTAAGTAGACACCGCCCATAGACTTCTGCAATGCCAGGGCACAGAAAAGCCGCTGCCTACCAATATGCCATTATACTTGCCAGTCAGTTAAAGTTATTAATACGCAAGCTTTATTGAGGTAGCACCATTTTCACGAAATCATTAAATCTAATTTCTTCAAGAGTTTCTGGGAATCACTTCTAGGTAACCTACTTTTGAATTATGTATATTTAAATGAAGGTGTAAAACACATCACATCGTTCTTGAACAATATGTTCTGCACAACACGGGTATTGATCCACACACGTGATATAATAAACGAATTCACATTTACGAATATTCGAATGTTTTCCCATAGTATACACTAGCTGTTGCTCGCGGCTCCGCCCGCGTGGAGGTCATGTTTGGGAGAAAAAGTATACAATACAAAATACCAATATTCATGCGTTTAACTTAAAAATGACGGATTTTCATACAAACTTTCATCCCCTATTTTACCCCTTTAGGGGTGGTATTTCCAAAAACCCTTCCTTAGTGGATGCCTACGTGATAAAAGGTACCTACTGTCAAAATTTCAAGTCTCTAACCCCAGCCGTTTAGGCTGTGCGTTGATCGATCAGTCAGTCAGTTTCTTCTTTTATATATACAGATTGGTATTCGTCTAAAATATCTCATATTTTCAATATCACATACTGAGTTAAAATTACACTATCCTATTACTAACTCATGTTAAACTATAATTATTTTTAATTACTTTAACAACAGTTGATGTAAAGATGCATCCTAAGGATGCATCAAATAAAATTAACATAACCTCAAACAAAACAATTCTTTACAAATCAATTTACTTTACACAATGTTGGCTACATATTTTCGCTTTAAACATGGCCGATTCTGAACGCAAAAATTACAATGTGAGTTTGAGGCCGAATACATTTGGTAATAAATTATCACTCCAGCCGTAATGAGTTAAGAGGTCCAACCAGAAGAAGATACACAGGTAGATTTTATTGATCCTTACTAAAATCTCCCAAGCCTCAAGTCTGAAGCCGACAAACGAGCAAGTGTGTCAGCCGATATTAAAGGATCTCCGACTCTCTGTCTCTATGCTCTGACTCTTTCCCACACAATGACTATTAGTTTTGAACTTCTATGACAAACTAAAATGACGTCATTTGTAAGTATAGTGCAGTCTACCGTTTTTAAATTTTAGTCTTGCAGTTTTCGGTGATCTGCTCTATTTACAGTCGGCTTAGTTATGAGGCAATAACAAATAGTCATACCGGTAGTTTATAAACTAATAATATTATGCTGTATCTAATCGGAGATAGGATGATAAACAGAATGAGTTTCAAAGAACTATCAATAATATCGCAAGGTAACCTTATTGAAGGACATCATAGGATATTAATCCCAATACCCAACAGTTTCCAACTTAGTTCTGAATTTCTGACCCCACATTAAGATACGAGTCTTATGTCGTGGGTATCAGGAACTACAAGAGACTTTGGGTTTGGAAATATTTGCGTGACACACAAACATCATCTCTCTACAGGAATCGAACCCGCGTTCTCTCGTTTTCCTCGTGTCACCACCCCTAAAAGCGAGGTTCGAGTTGAGTAAATTACAATTAGTTTTACACATAGACAAATCAACGCTTCATTTAACTTTGAAAGTTCGTTCTGGTCACATTCCTCTAACTAAATAAATTCGCATTCCTAATTCGTAATGTTGATTCTCCGAGTTCTACAGAATGCCATATTGTCTATACCATTATGGAGTGTCTTCGGAACGAACTTCAGAGACATGATTTATATCTTATATCTATATTTATGATCCATAAAGGGTTTTGCGAGACGGAGAGTGCAATAGTATCCTTGCAAGTCCCACGTCGGAAGTTGCTAGAATGCTTGACAGACTCCTAGAATTAGGTATTAAGAGTTTTTTCTTTATTTTTAGTGCCTCGATAGGCAGATGAGCAGACGGGCCACCTGATGGTAAGTAGTCGCCGCCGCCCATAGACTTCTGCAATGCCAGGGCACAGCAAAACCGCTGCCTACCGTTAAAGAAGCCTACCGTAGAAGTAGGTTAAGTTAATTTGTCTTTTTATTTTCTATGATTGTATTTATAACTGTTACTACGATGACACAATCTGCAAAGACATAACCTTCTTTCAATAAAGACAAAAAAACTTGTAAAGTATTTCCATTATTCACCCAGTTTACCTAGGAGGAAGCCGCAGTAATAAATTATTATCTACATAGGTTAAACAACAAGATAGTATAATTGGTTTGTTTTGCAATTATTTACTCGAAAAATTACTTAAATAGGTCTCGCGTAACACCTCATTTACGTTAACATGTCAATTTGTTTTTATCGGATTACCATATTATGCTTAATCAATATGCCAGTAAATAGGGACGGTCGGTAATACATTTTACATACAATAAGTTAACGAATTCCGAAGACCTTTTACCCCAGAAAGAAAATGTTAAACTTTGTAGCTCACTCATATTAAAATGTGCAAATTATGTATTTATTACATACGAATGTCAGGGTGCCGTAAGTACAATAACGAAAAAAAACATATTTAAAATCAAAATAACTCTGATTATAAAATTTACGTAATCAGCCACTTATTACTTATTAGCGACCCAGCCATTCATAAAAGAGCAAATTAGATTTAAAAAATTTCGAACTGCTTAATGGGAAGAAAATACTTTCTTTATAAACCTTGATTCTTGATTAAAAATACCATTTTCATGAGGATTTTGTATGAATTGTGTCTTATGGCTTAACCTATGTAATGTATGAAAGTAATATTTTGGCGACTTGGTTCAGAAATGTCCATGATTTACACTGTATACGAAATGTTAATTAGGATGTACTATACATATAAACCTTCCGGAAAAAATATCGACATGATGGGGAAAATCGTTTCAATTCGTTGCGTGATTTAGAAGGAGTTAGCAGATAAACAGACAAACAGACAGACACGGAGGGCGTCTTCCTTTTATACTATGTATAGATGTACACTTTTCCACAGTTGGACACGGCAGCATTCTTTATAGTAAATGGGTCTGGAGATGTAAGGTCTTATTCCACCAATATGACCCAATGCAGGATGTAAACAAGATATAGGCAAATAACTCAGTACATAGAGTACTTTTTATTCGTAAGTATGTTTTTTATTTATTTCTTTACCCTTTTCTTTTTTTGTTTTTTATTTATTTCTTTACCCTGACCAAGTGAATGTATTGCGCCTGATGATAAATACAGTCCAAAATTAAAGTCCATCGTAAAGAGACTAACGCATCTCGAAGCAGCTATTTTACATAAAAAGAGTAAGGTATATACGGGCTGACCACAAAACATCTCGGACCAAGCCACGAACATGGAATATCTATCTCGTATCATAACAACTAGGTTCAATTCGGGCCTGAGATGGCTAGAAAGGCGCCACGGTGCGCCAACTTTCCGGCTGACGCAGGTACTGACGGACCACGGGTGTTTCGGTTCGTTCCTGTGTCGGATCGGAAAGGAGGTGTCTGCCGTGTGCCACCATTGTGGCCACTGCCGCGAGGACACGGCCCAACACACGTTGGAGGAGTGCCCAGCCTGGGACGAAGAGCGCAGCACTCTCAGAGCAGTCGTCGGAGGAGACCTCTCGCTGCCGGCCGTGGTGTCGTCCATGGTCGCCAGCCGGAGGTCCTGGCGTGCGGTGGCCCACTTCTGCGAGAGCGTCATCTCGCAGAAGGAGAGTGCCGAGAGGGATCGGGAACGAAATGATCCCTCCCGCCACCAGAGAAGACGTAGGAGGCGCCGGGTGGACGACTGACCGGCTTCTCCCGCCCTGTGGAACGGGGGCGTTTGAATTCCACCACGGTAACCCCTGCCTGTCGTAGGAGGCGACTAATTGGGGCCATCGGGGGTCGCGGGCTCGCAGCGGGGGGCTGTCAGCCCGAATCGATGCACTCCCAGTTTTGGAGCATCGTGCGACCCCGAGATGGACGGCAGCGCGTGTGGTAAGGCCTCGTTCGCTGTCGTTGTTCGGTGCGCGGGGGCTCCTATGCCCTCCCATGGAGATGGGCTGCTACGCAGCACCGCGCAGGGGCGGTTCCGGCAGCAATTCTAGCACTCCTTAGAATACCCCGGGATCGCTCCGTAAGCGCCGAAGAAGGCCACCGCGGGATTTTAGCTGGTAGTGTCGGGTGGGGTGTACATAGGGGGTAGGGACTCGGCCCAGCGGCTGCCCGGATAGCCATCATCCGGGCGAGGGGGATGCTGGGTCCGGCTAGTCCAGCATAACCGTTTTATTCTTATTCCGCTTCCCCCCGAAGCGGGCGGTAGTAATAAAACGCTTTCCCCGCGACAACAAAAAAAAAAGGTTCAATTCTGGCCTGGATGTTATCATAGTACATGTTCTATGTTCGCTAATTTTATTTCTTATTGCTAAGTTAAAATATCACTCAACGTCAGGAATCTGGATCTAAGACCAATTATTAACAAATTGACACAGTCTATTAGCTTTGTCAAAAATAGCAGCTTATGATTTTATGTTTTACAATAACGGACACTATTTTTGTACTTATCATGTTTCTTTTGAAGTGTTGTTTTGTTCTTTAGTGTTTAAATCTGTTTATTTTTTTTCTGAGTACAAATATTGAAGCCCTTATTAACAGTGAAAGTAAGAGAAAAATAATATTAGTGTTAGTATTATTTTCGGATTTGAAAAACATTCTTTGTGTATACAAGTACACAATATTATCATTTTTATTTTTATTTGTTGACATTGTATTTGTAGGGGTTGCTTCTGCCCTACTCAATGAAGTTTATAAAATTGCAGGGTTGCGAATAAAACAATAAGGTTGTATCTGACTCGAATGCCGACAGTGGTAGGTGTGTGCTGTGTCGCTCTATTTGATAGACTCGTATGGTGCGTAGCGCGGCCGTGACTTTTGTATAGTCATACTCTGCGCGCTGCACCCCCGTTCTAGCCATATAGCCATATGAATATCTACTGTCAGCAGTCGTGGTGTTTATTAATATAAACATAAAATACAATGGTTCTTACAGCTATTTCTCCGTAGGTAAAAGTTTACATTGAATCCAGTAACTAAATGTTCTAAGAATAGTATTGCGTCGTTTATTTTCTAGGTACTCCCGGCATACGTCCTGTATGTGTGTGGCCGTGATCCCACATATTCATACTGTACCTAAATTGCATAAATATCAGCATCCATCTGCCTAGCTACATTTAAAATCAATCTAAAAACACTTAAAAACTCAGTAAAATAGGCTAGATACGTTCGTTTGAAAACGTGTAATAACGTTTAACATGGCTTTGTTCTTGAAAAATTGAAGCTTCCAAAATTGAATAGTTTTCCACTTAAATACAATGTACATACGGTAATACTGGTGTTTTTTTATTCTACAATATACGTGACCAGATTATTGTTTATAAAACAGTTTACCCACATATTAATATAAATAAAAAAACAATATTTTATTAGCGAACCATCACCAGGTTTCTTTTGAATCTAGCGGGCAAAGTACAGTATTTGACGATCCAATAGAAAGGCCCGGCGTCTAGACCAACCAATCATGGAGTCCGCAAGTGGTGTGACTTCAGTGGGACGCGCCCGGTCGTTAACTGAAAATTTGAAATTTATGGAATTTTCTGACACAAACATACAGTACTGTCTTGCGCAAATATGTATGAACAGTATGTTTTACAAACAGTGTTCATTAATAATCGATAATTTCATATCATTCCATAACAAAATGTTAAAATTCAAAGTTTGCTTCCCCCGCATCGTATGATCACGACATATAAATACGCGGCGCTCCCCACCTCCGACAAAACATCAAATCTCTCCGTTGCGTGAGGTTGTTCGTGTGTCCGAGGCCGTCCGTCAGTCGTGTCGTTTCGTAAGCCGCGCTTGTAAACGTCAATTTCATAGTGACATTATTAAGATCAGAGACTTGTGTGTTCAGTGATATTTAAAGCTGTTAAATAACATCAGAAAATGTCTTTCAACACCGACATATCATCCAAATTGGAGAACAGCAGGTACGGATATTATCAGTTTACATTCCAATGCGTTTGTCGGTCAGGACTGAGTTTTTCCCTTGTGTAGCCCCTAGCCCTGTGTTGCGTGTCAGCATGGAGCGTGATGCATTCCCAAGTGTGTGATGAATCGTGTCGCAACGTGGTGTTTGTGGTCTCATGAACGCGAACGATGTAAAAACTTGTCTACGTAAGCTTGATGACACCTTTCACATTAATGTTTCCTCAAAAAAGTAATTGCAGTAAATTATTATGTGAATTGAACGTGGTATTTTAATGAGTCTAGGGTTTTCCGAGTCCAGTTAGAACAGTTAACACTACAATATCGATGAGGTTATGCTCTAACTGGGCGTGCGCGGGCCCTGTGACTCACTCGAGACCCAAGCCCGAATGAATGAGCATTTTTAGCGATTTAACGGCAAATGCATTTTACCATCTTTAAATTTCAACCTCTGCAGTTAAATGTTTACCCAACTCAAGGCCCGTAACATGCCAAATTCTTGAGTAATCTCACGACTTTTAAATTTTAATGCCCACTTGTTTTGTCGGACAAGGCTAAATCAAAGCATAATCGTGGTTATGTAAAGGAATAGTTTTGATAACCATTTCGTAACCTTCAACATAAATCTGGGCCAAATCACAAATCCTAAAAGATTCCAGAACTATCTATATGATATTCTTAATAACTATCTGGAATATTAAACACTGTTTCAAATGATAACTGTAAAAGAATCTCTTAGGTAGTACCCATATTTGAAACTAACATGGAATAGACAATAAAGTCTGGATCAGTTAGAAACTTAGAACCTTATTTCTATATTCAAGCATTGAGAAGCTATTAATTTTGGTATAGATAAAAAATATTGCAAAAGTATTTATACTTTTATACTAAACTATCAAGCATTCAAAACATTTGTTACCAACATCAGAATTATTAATAAAATACAAATGACAGCCACTCACTTGTTCACCTTTATTGTAAAGAATAAGTCTTATACTTTCACTTGTCTTGAGTTAAGCTGAATGTAGCTTTGTTATTTTGATAAAATATATTATGGAACACTAAAATTTATTAACTTAAAATATTGCATATTCTGAATTACTAACACTAGAACAATCTATATTTTAGTTCAGGAAACAAATGGTATATTAATAAATATATAAGCATAATGGCAATAATTTTTTCACTATAATATCACTGTTTATAGAAAATTATTAAATTCTGAATAGCTATTTAAACCTTTAGAATTACCACAATGCATAAAAACATGAGGAAGTAAGAAAAATCAAAAAAGATGATGAGGTAGTGCTAAATTTTTTGAGGAAAATAGTTAATATTATTACAACTACCTACATTCAGCCATATAGGTAATTCTGCCTGTATTTTTGTTCCTTCCTAAATTTATACTATAGTTTCTGCTACTTGTGAAATTTGCCCCTAAACAACCATTTGCTCATAATATAGATAATAATGTAGGTAATTTGAAAAAAAAGCCAAATATTTTATTCAACAATTATTAATTGTTATTCTTCTTGTATTCATTAAACATATTTCACGTTTTAAATTGCTTCATTTTTTATTTATACAACATAAGACAACAATTTAATTTAATACTGAGGTCATATTCACAAAAGTTTAAAATAGCTATAGGTTAGTCATTTGGTGTTATATTATTATTTTATGTTTTTTTAATTGTAGCATAGCAGTGACTGCACTTTTCTAAATATGTACTTTGCACTGTACACAAAATTCTAACTTTTGGGAGATGATGCATTCTTCTAGAGATTTATGCCAGCCTGTAGAACTTACTGTCTGTTCGTGGAACATAACTGACTGGCAAGAGTCATTATGCCTTGTGTTTATCACCATGTGTATGACCAGTGTCATACATGTGTCAAATATGTATACCCACATATCAAGAACTAGTAATTATAACAATTTCATAAATAATAGTAATATAGAAGTAAGTAACAGTAATAATATATTTCATGATAATCTGTTTTGTGTTCAAGTTGATAAAAAAATTAAATTCAGAATGTTACATATCCTTTAGAAAAAATAACATTCAAATCAAGTAAACGGCACCAAGAAATATTAGTTAACTATTATTTTTATTATTAGTTTACTGAACATATTTGAATACAAAACATTTTGTGCACTATCTTGACCCACACCTTTTAAAATGTATTACGGAAAGCCTAATCATTTGTAGGTTATGTGACGTCTACCTAAGATATTATTATTAATGGTAGATGGTAGACGGCCATCTACATATGCATGTAAATTGAATAGTATTTATTTTACATAATATGTTTATGATAAGTGTTTAAAATTGAAATAAGCATACAGTCTTAATGTTTTTAATATGTTATGTGGCTTGGCCTAAGTACAGTTTTAAGTAATAATAGTGGAATCAATATAAAGAAATTGCCAATAGCAATAAGCCTGACTGTCATTTGTACTGTAACCCCATACTTAAATATTTTATTAAATTACAAGCTTAAATTGTAAATAATTTCAGCCAGCAACATTAATAATGAAACAATTTAAAAAAAATTAATAGCCTCTAAGACTGTGATAAGGAAATATGTTTTGCTAAAACTTCTTAGAACTATTATCTTTTAATTAAAAGGAAACTAAAGTAGCAAAAAATATTAACATTGTGTAATTATTTAATAATTAACAGCTTCAATTATTTTATTTAATACTTTTCTGTAGGAAATGTTCTTTATTCAAAGGAACATTTAAAAGTCGATAGTTGTTGTAAATTATAATAAGCTTACGCCCAAATACTCAAACACTACTCAATTTACTGACCGTCTAACAGCTACTTGTTTTGTAACACGCCATATAATTAAGACGAATAAAAGGGTCTCAAATATTTAACAGGATCTCAAATGCTCGAGTTGTGTGTGAGAGTTGTGAGTATTCGGGTGTTACACGCTTAAATATGCTTTTTACAATTACATATCTAGGCAGAGGGCGGTAAAATGTGTAATAATTGTTTGGTAGTTAATTTAAATTAGAGATCTGTCTGATCACCTCTTGTCCAATAACTAATTAATGATCTAACACATCGGAGTATCTTTGGAGGTATATGCAGAAGTGCTAATAGTGGCTGTGGAATGCAGACTTTATTCCCTTCCCTTGGTAGGAGAAGTGACTAGTGTTAGTGACTTTATCAGGTACAATATCTGTTTCTCAGCCTAGCCATTTTCTGCTAAAATAAATAAATGGGACGATAATGATTTAAAAGCACATTAATTAGATCATTGACAAAAAATGGTTGAAATGTAATTTTTTTTTGTATTTACATAGTGTCTAAAATAATGAGTTTCAAGCACGAGCACAAGTTCCTCATAAACTTTATAGTTTTAAGTTGTATGGCATTAACCAAATATTTTTATCTTATTTATTGGCCAGTAGGCTATGAGCAATGAGCAAATCCCTTTTAATGACATTGTCAGCCATTTTCAACAAACTATTTAAAAAAAATACATTGTTTGCTATATTAAGTTAATATTAATATGGAGATCATTATTCTGTTCTTTTTGCTTGTCTGTTGCAAATAAATTAATATGTACCATCTAAAATACCTATAACTTTTGATATATCGTAATATTTGGAATTTCTTGAATGTTATTTGTATTTATTCTATATCTTCGCAATATTTTAATTGTTTCTATGCTGTATTTATTATAAATATTTATCTCTTTGTTACAGGAACACCCTGCGAAAAATCGCTCGACATGACGGCACTGATTTCTCAAAGCAGAGCATTCTCAATGACATGGAAAAATTCGTCAAAACGGTGAACACCATGGATGAGACAGTGCTCGTGCCAAGCCGCCTCATGAACCTGCCGCAAGAAGGAGACGATGACCCATTCAATATGTTTGCCTTGTTGAATGATTTGAAGACTGAATTACTGTGGTCCAATGGGGAAACAGAGGAGATTGCAGAGAGGGGCAGACGAGTGTCTGACATCAGCGACACGGAAAGTGATGCGTCCAGTGCGGCTGGAGACTCTGGCATCGAGGGCGAAGATGAGAGGGAGTCGGCAGCGCGAGCCGCCGCCGCCTGCCGCCGTCACCTCCGTGGCCTTCGTCACTCTCTGCGCCAGCTCACAGCCGCCGCCGCGCAGCTCACGAGGTCATATCAAGAAGAAGTAGGTGCACCCGTCTAGAAGAAATCTGCTTACTTTTTATTTCTCTGTGATTAAAGCCTGTACCCCACACGCTGTATATATAGGATAATCAGCCCTCTCTGTAAATATAGGATATCATGGCTGACCGTGTTTGGGTTTTTCTCAATAAGTTAGGAAATGAGGTTATTTAATAAAATTTGATTTTCATTATTTGTTGTTTGCATTACCATACAAAACCTTTACTCAATATGTACTTAACTAAATATGAAACAAACATCATATATCAGGTCGCTAGAACTATTGAAAAAGAGTTATAAAAACATAATTAAAAATAATACTAGCTCACCTTTTTACCCATAATGGCGTAATTAGTCATTTTACAAAGATGCAGGACTTGTTGACCTGTAACATGATATAATATTATTTGTCGGAAATCCTAGAGTTACGAAGGATGAAAACGACTTCCGGATGCTGGTTCATAAATGAATGCCCGGACTTGACCGTCAATGGAGGTCAACCAAGGCCGATAATAATTATACTAAAAGCATTGCATGAGACTCGTAGTTCATTGAGGTTAAATATCTCATAATTTTTATATGACTTAAAATATAATGGATTATGGATACTTACTCAAGCTTTAGAAGAAAAATATTCTTAAAGTAGTAACGCCATGATATAGACATATTTGTCAAGTATGACTAGGCCAAATAGACCGCTGAAGATCCGGCCTCTGCTAGAAAAAAATATAGTTGCTGTAAACACTGCAATATTAATAACATTTATACGATTAATTAAAACCCATTTAAACGAACGTAGGGTGTAATAATTATATAATTGCTAACGAAGTAAAACCAAATTATCTAGAAAAAAATCAGTTGTGTAATTTTAATTTTACTATATCAGTTCTCCCTAAGGTCTTGAAAAGGGCGACAGGTAGAAACCTAATTTTGATATATAATAATGTAGTGATACGTTTGAGGTCTTATTATAATAATAACATTTTGAGATATCTAATCTTATCTACTTCCGTTTCTAAAATTTAAATCCAATCCCAGCACAAATACTACTTAATCACGGCCAACTTGTGTGTAAATGGAACCCTTTACATATATTTGCACCCAGCGCAATATCTCAGTCTAAGAACGATGCCACTAAACTAAGGAAGCAATCCATTGGTAACAATAATTACAATGGCGTAATAATATAATCACTAACACCTTGTTCCTTCTTTCCTTTATCTCGACTTGGTGCCAGGTCTTTCTACCCAAAATCTTCTACTTTCCTCTGGAGTAATATCATTAGCATCTTTACCCATAAATTTCACATAAAACATGTCTAAATCAGCTCAAATAAGATTCCTGGACTTAATCTTCACGACACTTAAGAAACAATACACAATAATAAGAATCTATTATATAAGTTACTCTAGAATTCGCATGTTGCGTAAACTCGCGAAGTGCGTCCCTGAACTAAATAAAACAGTGTTCTATAAATCGATGCTGTCTGTGAATGTAGACTGCTTATAATATAAGTAGGTAGATTAAAGGCTACTAAAAAGTCCTACACCCTTGCTTTCACCAAGTATAACCTGAAAACTAAAGATAAGGAAATCTGTAGTAGGATAGTAGATCGTTGACGTTATTTTTTAAATCAGCAGACTCATATCTAAAATATTATCCTTGAAGTCGGAGTCATGACAATTACTGAGTCATCCTAATCTTTGAAAACATGTCTGGAGAAAGAATAACTAGGTACATATTTTTCTTTCTCATGTTAAAAATCCTTTATTGAAATTGTTCGCATGACTAGACTACGCGACAACAGAAATCTCATGAATCTAATTGACCTATTGCTACCATCTTGTCTGAATCTTTATACAATACGCTTCAACGGTAGAAACAATGCCTGGCGTACAATTAAAATGAATTTATGCAATGCCTTAAAACTGCACACAATTCTGTCAGTAAAATGCTCATATATTTATGTACCGTATTACAGATTCAAGAACATATATTATCTTGACGAGATAAGGTATGAGATAATTCATAATAGTCGTGTGTGCTCAATCGACTCTCTAGTGAGTTTAATATTCTCTTCAATGTAGAAAGTTAATCTAGCTTAGAAGTAAAAATTGCGTCATATCACATTACACTGAATGGGCGTTTAATCTATCGTAGTACCAATTAGAACATATTGAACGTATAAACATAAAGACTCTTTGTTATCGCTGAATGCTGACTAACATTTTTTTTTATTCTGGCGCGGCAAAGTGACCACACTGCACCTGATGGTAAGCGCACTGCCGTCCAGATAGAGTATCAAGTAGCGAGAGACAGTCTATCCCCCGCTACTCAACACAATCATGCCGTCCTGCCAACACCAACACATTCTATGATTGTTCTCAAAATTAATTACGCGGATGACGTGGCTGTTGGGACAGACACAAAAGTTAAAACTGATATTCAATGAACTAAATTCTTGGTATAATCTATGTTCGGATTTAATAACGTAATATGTTTTTTCTATGTTGTGTACATAAAACATAGAAAAAAGAAGCAATCACTATAGCATCAAAATCTGAGACGTAGACAGATAGTCGACAGGAACGCTAACGGGCAAAGCTGTTATTGCAAACCGCATCGCTGCGCTGCACTGG
Organism: Laothoe populi; assembly: GCA_905220505.1. NCBI lineage: Eukaryota > Metazoa > Arthropoda > Insecta > Lepidoptera > Sphingidae > Laothoe > Laothoe populi. The sequence continues at coordinate 17,341,229 of HG992148.1, forward strand.
GTGGGTTTACGGGTGCCGCTCTGGGTTTGCAATAACAATAATAATCTCATGCGACTCAGAAAGGGTATTGTCGTATTGGAAAAGGTCACGCGCGAACATATGTTTATATTATGGAAAAAGCATCTATATCGAAGGCTTGTCGTGTCGACTACGATGATGCAAATCTTACCCACTCTAACAAAGCCGTCATTTGCGTCATATCATTAAAAAAATGTAAACAATCTTGGATTTACATTAATCAAGATTCATCTTTTATAGCACTTGTAGATTGTAATTTTAAGCTATCTCGGAATTATATGGAGACATTTTTTTATTTTTATTGTACAGTGAGTATTCTTTATTTAAAAAGGTTTTTTATTACCTTTTTTAAATATAAATTTCCTTATAAAAAATACATTAAAATATGTATGCTCCGATGGCGCCAAAGCCACGGCGCGTGGTTAGGAAATAAAATAAAATATATTTTTTTGTGGTTTTTATTTATTTATTATTAGAACGCACATAGTCGTTGTAAATGCTATAGAGGATAAAAAACATGTTGAATTATGGCCCCTAATTCCTGAATAAGAATCACGCCACGATGGACCTGAAAGTATGTCACGACATTAAGGTAGCTGTCGTCTGAGCATACAGAACTGAAATTGTTAAGGTCAATGACGTGGGGAACATCTTTTGAGAGCCTCCGTGGCGCAGCGGGCAAGTAGCCGGCTGTGAAACGAGAGGTCGTTGGTTCGATTCTCGCACCGAGACAAATGTTTATGTGACAGACAGATATTTGTTTCGGGTTTGGGTGTTGTGAGACCCTAGTCTCTTGTAGTTCTTGATGCTCACGATACAGGTTTTACCTACCTAGTGTGGGTTCAGAACTATGTGTGTGACTGTTGAGTGTGTTTATTTATTTCACTAGATCATTACAAACAACAACTTAAAAATAAAGGTCTGACTCAATTTTTTTTTATTTCAATCAATGCTATCTGATTGTTATGATGCAGATTTTTTCCTACTTAGTTGGACAACAAACCTGACGTCAAACCTCAGGTTATGGTTTTCATACATTGTCGAACCGCTTGTAACATGTTTCTTACAAAAACACTCGAAACATTTATTTCATACCTTTAATAACACTTGCAATCAAAGTTAATATACATTACGTCACAGTATCTTCCACACGAAGGTGTGTTAAGTTATGCAGGTACCAACATTCTTGAACGAAGTCTGTAATTAAACCCAAAACTTATATTAAGGTTATATATGAATACTATGTACAGCCTTCTGACGGGTTAGATTTTATTATAACTGCTAAATAGCACCAAACAAATATAAACGTTTTTTAAACCGGCTTTCAGTTACGTCGTTTTGCTATAATTATTAGATTAAAAGAAAGAGACATTCTTATAACAGTATATAACGTCTACATTTTATATAGAGATTTAATTAAAATTAATGTGCCCCAAACTGACGAGATGGCAACATTAGTTATTTAAAAAAAACTTGTGAGCTATGCGGTATGCAGTTTGGGTTGATATAAAAACCTAGAACCAAGGATCAGGAGTTGATACTCGTCACAGCATCAAAGGCAAAGCTACCAAATGTTGCATTGAATACAGGGGCGTAGCTACCGCCTTATCAGCCATATGAATGATACGGGGCCCCCGGGCTTCAGAGGCCCCGAACGTATGTAAGCAAAACTTCGTAAACGTTACTCGCAATCTCACTAAACAATTTACCGTTCATTTGGTCCTCTCAAGAAATTTTGATACAGGGCTCGTCTAAAGCAAGCTACGCCACTTAATGAATACCTAATGCTTACTCTGGCCGTAACACATTCAGGGACTTTAAAATTGGTACAAGTCATATTTAATTCATCCGCTGTAGTTTTATGAAATAGGTCGGTGGGTCGCGGCCCGCTCAATGTCAAGTGTACTCGCTTACACGAGGAAAACTCTAGCAATCTCCTCAGCGTAACAATGTGTAGGTTCGGGAAATATCAGTTTTTACTTCTTTATCAAGATTTAAGACTTTTTATGTAGTTGTTTTGAGTGAAGTTAGAACTGTCGAAGAGCTATTTAAACGCCATTTTCGCCAAAGGTGTAGTCATTTTTAAACGCACCATCCACAGTCACACGTCTGTATCAACAAGAGGTAGAAGAAAAGCACTAGTGCAATCATATTTCGCAACCACTATTTCTAATGATGTGGTGTGATTTTTGTCACCACACTGATGGAAAATCCATTTCAATTTTAATAGATAAACTCAATACTACCAAAGATGACGCGTACACAGCTGACGTACATTTTCAACAGACCAATGTATTATGTACCATTTCATATTTAAATATTTTCTGCGATATGATTGAAGATCATATAAACTTGACTATGGTACAGAGCATTGTAGCGGAATCATGTTCATTTATTGTACGTATCTGTCTATTAGTGGCAATTTGCGATTCACGCAAAGTTTCCGTGTTTCGGCCTTCGTCTACATCGGTTTGCGCAACTATTGCTGTGTACGTTGCATGCGATACCGACTCGACGGCTCCTTGAACCGTTAATCCTGCACTAGCTACACTTACAACCAATATCAATATCAGTCACTTTAAAAGAATTAATATTTTATACCTCCTTACAAATGGCTAAAATTCAAAATTTTTGAAATGATTTGACTTTTTATAAAATGTTTTGATGCATTTCGGTCAATTTTAATTCGGTGCATCGACTGGCAACAATGAACCTTGTCAAACCAGTTTTGACGGACTGGTCGAGTTTTCAAAAATGTTACGGAGCTGCTGCCTGCGTCACGGCCATATATAATATTATACAAAGAAGACATCGTAACATGGAATGAATGATCATAACATTCTAACAAATGAGAATGAAAACAAAAGCAAAATATTGACTGTTTTCATAACTAGTTTCTTGTTGCGTATATAAATGAGACATCGAGATGCATTTTAACATAATTATTAAAATAATGATAGTTGTAGTAATGATCGGTGGTGTTTTGCCGCGGCCAGACATGTGGATTTGACGTAGCGTGGCGTCGCTGCGGCTTATGGAACCTTCGAGAACCGGCGAGCGTCAGCACACGGTCATACGATCGTATGGACATGCGTGCTCGTCCTCTTCTCTACTGCGCAACTCCGCACACTTCTTTGATTTATATATGAATAAAAGAGTTAAACCAACCGCTAACCTCATTTCATAGTGTATACATTTATCTACCTAAGTATAATAAGAAGTGCTCAATATTTTGTAGTAATATTTATAAAAGCTGAATTACAGATACCTTAGGATAGATTATGGTGTCAATAGTTATTAGGATAGCCTTCATTTATCGTTAAAAAAAACTAGATTTTTTTTACTATAAGGGTTCATAAAACATCAATCACTTATTTTAATAACATATTTTTACACGTAACAACGTCTTTCTTCATAAAAGACATTTACTAAATGAATGATTGTTTTATAATATACCAGATTGGCCGTTTACTGACCAAGGAAAACGAGTCAAGGCGAATAAAAAAAATTACATATAAATCTACTCAACGCTTACCTAATTTGTTACCAACTGATCGATTATAGAATAGTCTATAACTGTCTATACTTAACATGAAAGTACTCAGGGTTCCGCAGCCGAATGTAGAAACGAAATGAGTTTAAAAGTTGGATAGCACAATGTCAAATTGTCAAGTGCGGCCATTTTACATTATGCATGCCATAATATCGATGATAAATATTTTGTAGATATTTGGCCGAGTGGTAGCTGAAAGTACATACACATAAACTCACGCCTGTAATCCCCGAAGGCTTAGGCAAGGGTGTAACTAGTATCCCCTTTTTTCGCAGAATTTATTACGTTCTATGGCCATACCGGGCACAATTCCAGACTTCGGGCTGATACAGAGTATTTCTAAATAGAAAAACCCAATATCACTTTACCCGACCCGGGGATCGAACCCGGGATCTCAGCACAGCAGTCGTTATGCATGTGCAATTACATCTGCGCCACCGAGGCAGTAGTAGTAGTTGGTGTGTTTCAGAAAATACGTATTTATATATATTACCAAGAACATTCTATTCTCAGAACACATCAAAATTAACAAGTATTTCCAATTGGCGGTCACTCATGGCAACTCCGATAGAAAATTGTGGGATAGAAATAAAAGACAGAGAAGGGGCACATTTTAGAAACATTGTGAAAACATATTTTTTAAATAAAATATATGGAAATTCCAGGTAGGTTAGTATAATACTACAGTACGGGGCCCTACCCTAGCAATCACTGATCGTCTTGGCAGATTTTTTATTAGCTTGAAGTATTATTCATAGCCATAATAAGTACGCAACTTATTTTCGTAAAACCACATTAAATTGCGTCTTATTCTAATTTTGGTTACATTATATTTCTAAGGTATGTATGTACCACTGCTGTAAAATTTAAATTATGTGCTGAGAAGATATTATATGATTATTTGTTACGTGATATAATGTCGAATTTATTCAAATGAATTATTTATAACATTTTAGTGACTTTTAATTTGATATGTAATACTGCCAGTCATTGCGGTTTAAGTTTAAAAAATGTATATTGATTTTTTTGTTATCTGGTTTATGGCTCGACGAGAAACTTTGTGATCAAGCTAATTATCATAATATTATACTTTAAAGAAAAATAGTAATTGTATGTACATACAATAATAATATAAAATACTCAAAGCTCCGCGTCCTAGTAGCTATTGTTCGCTCTATTTACGTAAAAAACAATCCTACTTCCTACTAATATTATAAATGCGAATGTTTGGATGGATTAAACAACATGTTATGTTATGGATGTTTGTTACTCAATCACGCTACAACGGCTGGACGGATCTGGTTGAAATTTGGCACAGAGGTAAATTATAGTCTGGAATAGCACATATGCTACTTTTTATCCCGGAAAAATGAACAGTTCCGGTGGGATACTATAGTTTTTTACAGAGCAAGGGATCGACATGATTTTTTGCATAGTAGTAGTTTAGCGATCAGAAAATGACATAGGCTTTTTATCCCGAACAAATACAGGCTTCCTATGGGATAGAAAGGTGTAATAGCTGAAGATGCATTCATGGATTGTAGGCATACCTTTTCTTCCAAAAATAACCTCCACGCGAGCAACATCTAGTAATGAATAAAGACAAAGCCAATGTAGAATCTTCTGCTTTAAAATTTAATTATAGTCGTTAATTATACATGTGTACATGCCTTATACATGTCCCACTGTTGGGCATGAGCCTTATCTACTAAGGAGATAGATTAAACCACAATCCACAAGGTTGACTCATAGGTAGAAATACTTCATATCCCATAGTCAATATTTTCTCTATCTTGTTCGTTTTACCAATAATAGCACATGTCTAAACATCTAACAAAAGCTAATTAGTGTTTAAACAAAGATGATTGTTCCGCTGATCGTCTGATGCGAAACGTCATCTGCATTCCATATTTACAAACGGTGACGTGTAGTGTAAAAACAATGTTCATTGTTTTTGATAAGCTTTGAACCTAATTGAAACCAGCGTTATATAGCTGAGAAACAAGTGAAGTCTTCGGTTCAAATCCCAGGGTGGGTAACCACAATGTATGTTTATATTTGCAAAGCGTGACATAATGGCCTATATTTGAACTATATTGCACCTAGTTGGCAGTACTCTCTAAGGTACTTTTTCTATCTTAGTGTCATAAAAAATAGTTAAAATAAATTAATATTTATTTTACAGAAAAATCAGGATCGAACTTGTGATCATTCGATTCTCACATATCTATTGCGCTCAGCGTCCGAAATAGGAATAAATTGACAAGAAATATGTCCATTTGCAAATAAATATAATTTCTCAGCGGTGACATACATACTCTCATCACTGACTCACTTATCTTTCCTTAGAATTTTCTCATAATACGTTTAATGAGGACGACACTTTCCTTTGAAAATATTACCGTCTCATTAACTCTTTGTTGCTGAATCACCCGTAATAAAAAATATCCATTGTTTACATATATAATTGGTGTTTACTTGAGACCATCCCGCCCACACACCCGCCATTGTAACTCCTGTTTAGCCAGAATCGACAATGACACTAATTTTTTCGACACCGAGTAATGAAACTCTGCGAGTCTTGGAATGCTTGACTGTCTTTTATCCCGCAACTGAATTAATCAAATAGAATTAGAATTTAATTATATTGGACTAAATAATTGAATACTAATTTACCCAACAGCCACACAGATAGTCCTCACACTAAGATATGATTATTTTGTGCCTGTACCAGGAAATGCGAAATGCTTTCTGTCTCACAACGCCCATAAAAATAATGACCTTGGATCTCATTTATATTTCTTTCGATGTGGGCATATAACAATCGGCCTCTCGTTCCATAGTCGGCTATTTGCCCATTGCGCCCCGAAAGCTATCAAAACTACTTTAATTAATAATCTTTTCAAGATTTCATAGTTATATAAAAAAACACAAACTAATTTTAAAACGTATGGTTATAAATTATGAAAACAAATAAATAAAAATGACAATAGTAGTTAAGATTAAACGTATCACTGCATTTAAAACAAGCAAGTACACTATTTATTACATAATTGCTGCATTTAAAATTTTGCCGGTATAATAAAACTATATCTGGCAATATTATTGCGTAATGTATTCATTAAACATATCATAAGACTACATGGTATGTAGAGTAATTAATTTTCTTTAATTATAATTACCATCTGTAGTATTTCTGCATTATTTACCTTCAAGTATCATTGAGACCATGCCTTACAAAGATCACAGTTTACTCGTGATTCTATTTTACCATTTCCCATTCGATTAGACTTAAAATCCTTAACAACTTATTCTGACTATAAGAATTGTATACGTCATAAACATTGTCTTAACAACGTTATAATGTTTGATATAATTTTTAATTTTATTATACTTACACAAAGATTTCAATTACACAAAGAGTTATTTTTGTTCTACAAGAATATTTTGTGTATAAATATTCTAAAATCTGATTTCTATATATAGCATAACCATAGTCATAGATCAGAATAGACATCACAAGTATGAACTTGAATGTGAATGACACAACGTAATTTTAGTACCTGCTGTACAAGAGGAATTGAGTTTTATGTAACAACTCAGATGTTTTTAAGATACTTTACGACCCGAAAAGGAATTTTTCCTGTTCATCTGTCGTCACACTGTGGCACTAACGTCGTGCATACTAGTTTAAATTTTACTGTTCATGTTACGCACTTTTCATATTTCCTCTTAACACGCCGAAAAGGTGCATTTACGATGTCTATTTAGATTGGTTTCTATGCAAACAACTGAATTGATACCTATAAAACAAAATATGCAAATGTATTTTACATGAAATGTCAACCTTTTTATCATAGATTTATGATGCCTTGGACACATTAGCACATGGGCAATACATACGTTCACTTATGTATACCTACATAAGTGTAAATGATGCGTTATCGTAACAGATTACTAAAAGATACAAAAATGAATCTTTACATTTATTTGACATCAAATATTTGGTCGGTTTATCCAACTTTAGTTAGTAAAAGAACCCCGTACATTTATTTATGTTATCAGTCTTTGAATTAAGCATTGCTAGTTTCTATAATAACAGTCAAATAGTTCTGACCCCACACTAGGTCATACTCAAAATGGCGCCTGCGTCGTCAACAGGTTTGCCACACCGACTTTCAAGTTAATAAAAATGTCCTTTGTATTGATATTGACTTCATTAGCATGTTAAATAGGATGTTACATATAAGTATGTATGCCAGGTATATAATAAAAATGATAAGAATATCTTGTTCGCCGACAAAAAATAATCTATGAATGTTTTATTTGCTTAACATTGTTTAGAATTGGCTCGATAGAATAGCATTCCATAGTGTAATGGGAAGGAAAGAGTGGGAAAGAACTACGAAATTGGCAACATTATTATAGGGGAGTTATTACTATTATAAATTAAATATGGAACGCAAACATGTCATAAAGGGTGAGCCTATCGTCATAACATATCCAGACGACACCGACGAGAGGCATTTACACATGTCCATTCTCAGAACTCGGGCATTACACATCGAGCCACAAGCAGAGAGTATCATAAATATAAGCCGCTTGATTTTAACAATTTGACTTTGGGATGGTACTATGTGTCTTTGGTATTAATAAACAGAACTAAATTAATAAACTATAAACGAGTACCTATTTTCTTTATTTTATCCTGGCATGGCGAATCACGTGCCGACCAGTTAGCGTATCAAGTAGCGAGAGACAACTATACCTCGCTATTCAACAATCAACACAGTCATTCTGGCCTGCTGAATAAATTAAATTCAAATATAGGTAACCTCTATATTCGAATTTCCTCAAAGTTTTAGCCAACAATAATATACCACATATAATTTTACTTTAGTAGTATGTAACAACATAAATATGTTTGTTATAACAAACGGCATATATTTATGAAGTATCCTTACAGATTCTCAACTGCTCTTAGTCTGAGATTTTGTAGTAATATTTAAAAAACAATTACTGTGACGCTTACAATCTACTACTACTAGTAGGAAATCCTGATTCATTAAATACTCTAAAAAGTACATAACAAAAAGTCCTTTTCAACGTCACGATAAAACAAACAAGTCAACGTAAATAAACGTGTGACGTCGGGGATTTGCATCCTACAATGTGCGAGTCATTGCATCAGATATTGCACGCGCGGGCGACGTGTAACATTCAGATACATAATCCCAGTAATCGTTATCTATGTTTTGTAATGTGCAACACATTCCATATATAAAAATACTAGCCCTGTATTAAACACTGTCCCACTGCTGGGCACGGGCCTCGTCTACTAATGAGAGGGGTTAGGCCTTAGTCCACCACACTGGCCTAATGCGGATTGGTAGACTTCACATACCTGCGAAATTCGTATAAGAATTTTCAGATATGCAGGTTTCCTCACGATGTTCTCCTTCACCGTTAAAGCAAGCGATAATTAACATTTAATACACACATAACTTCACATTCCATATGAAATTAAATTAAAATACATTGCCAATTGACAGCTTCCGTGGTGCAGTGAGCGAATAAATAAATTGTAAATACACCCAACAGTCACACACATAGCCCTGACCCCAACTAGGTCAAACCTGTATCGTGGGTATCAGGAACTACGAGAGACTTTCGATCTCACAACACTCAGACCCGAAACAAATATCTGTATGTCACACAAACATTTGTCTTGGTTCGGGAATCGTACCTTCGGCTTCTTTATTCACATACGGCGTCTCGCTCGCTGCGCCACGGAGACTGTCAATTAGCTAGCTATGTATTATTAATTTATAGGACAATAGCAATAGCCTGATGTTAAGAAGGCCACGTGTTTTCTTTTTTTTATCCTGGCACGGCAACGTCACAACTCTGCCCCTGGTGGTAAGCACAGTGCCTTCCAGTTAGAGTATTAAGTAGCGATAAACAATCTACCCCTCGCTACTCAACACAACCATGCCGGCCTGCTATATAGCTTGTTCACACTACGGCATAGGGCAAGGAGGTGAAGAAACGGTCGAGGGCTACTGTCAGAATACTTTAATATTGTTGAATATTGTTGTATGAACAACAAATATTTGTCCTTGATCTGAGTGTTGTGGGACCGTAATCCCTTGTAATACCTACGATACAGGTTTGAGTTAGTGTGCAATTAAATGTGAATATTAAAAATGTATGATAACTTAGAACATACAGCAAATTTTTTTATTTTTTTTTTATTTATTTATTTCCCATAAACTTTAGTACGAACAAAGTTTTGGTCCCCTGACACCCAAACTAGGCATTAGCCTGTATTTTGGGCGTCAGTGTTCCTCCACAAAATAAATAATAATAATAATAATCGGTGACACAATTTGGGATACAACATAATATGTATTAGTAACTAACTATAAGTGTCTTATTTTACATGGTTCAGGCTCTAGGAGTGCTATGGAATTCTACTGTTGTTCATGTATGGGTGTGTGTGTGGGTGTTTGCGTGTGTGTGTGTGAGTGTGTGTGTGTGTGTGTGTGTGTGTGTGTGTGTGTGGTATTTGAGATTTCAAATGGGGGAGAAGATATTTTCTATAGTATCATATGTTTGTTCCAAAAGCCATTTCTGTACTTTGTTTTTGGTTTGGTGTTTGTTGAGTTTATGTATTGAGAGAATTCGATTAATTTTATTGTACAGTTTAAAACCAAGGTAGTAGAACTGGTGCTTCATAAAGTTGGTATAGTGTGTAATAGGAGGAAATATAATGTCGGCTCGACGTTTTTCGGATGTTGTTAGTGGTTCTCGGTGTTTTCTTAGGATACACTGTAGAACAAACAATTTTCTCACCGACAGCACTTTACAGTTCCTATAAAGTTCTGCTGTAGGATACCTGTGTGGCTTACATAGCATTACTTTGAGTACGGCCCTTTGTGCTCTCTCTATTTTGAGTAAATAAGTCTTGTGGGCGCCGCCCCATGCTGTTACACAATATACTAATAGAGATTGGCATAGTGCATAATATATTGACAAAAGAGTTTCTGAGTCAGCCGAAAAACGTAGTTTTTTGAAGATATACATAAGTTTTCGAAGCCTTGTAACTAGGCTATCTATTTGAGCATGCCAATTTAAATGTTTATCAATCAGTATTCCTAAATATTTAATATGTGAAGTTACTGATAATGAAGAACAAGAACAAGTGTGATGCGCAATGTGATTAGGACATGTGTGAACTTTAATTGTAATGGGGATATTTGGTTGGGACTGGGTACTTATACAGAATGGAATTACTTTGGTTTTTTCTATATTTAATGTTAGGAGATTTTTGGCTAGCCATACTGCCACGGAGTCTATTGCAACCTGAGCATAATGTTGAGTTTCTTTCCAGTCTTTGCCATGTATTAAGAGAGCTGTATCATCAGCGTAAGTAAATGTCGTGCAATTTGGAAGAGGCAAACAGCATAGGTCGTTTATGTAGAGAAGAAATAATGTCGGTCCCAAAATACTCCCCTGTGGTACGCCACATTCGATTTTGGCTCTATTACTTATCACCTCACCTATTTTAATATGTTGGTATCTATTAGTAAGATAGCTTGTAAAGATGTTGAGCGCAATACCACGTATACCGATACGTTCCATTTTGGATAGTAGGATGGGGACAGAGACAGTGTCAAAGGCTTTAGATAAATCTAAGAAAATTCCAAGACATTTCTGTTTGTTATCCAAGAGCTTGGATGCTTTCTCAGACAATGCAACTACCGCATCTTCTGTAGCAATACCAGCACGGAAACCAAACTGGTTTTTTGATAATAGGTCATTGGTGCGAATAAAACTAAGTAAACGCTTGTTTAACACTTTTTCCAGAATTTTAGATATTGATGGTAAAACCGATATTGGTCTGTAGTTGTTGACACTGTCCCTGTCTCCCGATTTATAAATTGGATGGACCAAGGCTGTTTTAAATGCATCGGGAAAGACGCCAGTGGAGATGGTGAGGTTGCAGATGTGTGCAATAAAAGGGACTAACTTCTTGGATGCTAATTTCAGTATCTTGGTAGAGATACCGTCAATACCAACTGCGGAGTCCGATTTTAGATTTTTTATGATTAGCTCTACTTCAGAATTTTCTGTTTCTAATATACACATGGAATGGCAAAGTGTATTTATGCTCGGAGTGGGTGGTAGAGCTGAGTTCCGTTGCAAAATTTTTGTGGCTAATTTGTTACCCACACTAACAAAAAATTCGTTAACTAAGTTAGCCGATTTATTTTGGCATGCATCAATGTTTAAAAGTTCTACAGGTGGTGAGGGAACATGCTTAGTATGTGTTATAGACTTTATAAAATCCCAGGTGGCCTTGGGATCGTTCTTTCGTTTAAGGAATTCTGATTTCTCATAATTAGTTTTAAGTTTGCGCAACAAGGAATTACAAAAATTACGATACCTTGAGTAAGTTATTTTTAAAATTGAATTTTCGTTTTGTGACCTCAACTTCTGATGCATTTTATCTCTGTTTCTAATACATCGCAGCAAACCTGGAGTTATCCATGGTTTTATATTTCGTTTTTTTCGCGAGACTTTTGAGAAACGTGTGTGTTTGGCTATTATGTTCTTGAGTAAAGACATAAGAAGATTTGTTGCCACATTTGCATCATTTGCTAGAAGCACCGGTGTAAAATTTGTGTTTTCAATGTCTCTTTGTATACTAGTTATGTCAACTGCTTTGGCGGTACATGGTAATTTGTGTTTATGGCTATTTAAGTTAAGGAAAACTATTACAGGTAGATGGTCAGTAATATGCGAGTCTATTACAATAGTGGTCGCTAAAAGTTTGGTTCTTAGGAGCACATGGTCAAGGCAATTATTTAACCTAGTAGGATATATGTGAGCTGGTAGCAGCCCGTGAGAGGCTGTGAAAGTAAGGTACTCATAAGAATGTTTGTCTTTGTTGTTTAATTTAATATCAATATTGATATCACCGACTAAGGCAACATGATCTATTTTTGATAGGGATTGTAGAGTGATATCGAGGCTGTTTTTAAACTTGTCAATACAACTGTGTGATGGTGATCTGTAAACGGCCAAGATAGCAACGTCATCCTCGACTTTACAAAGCAAAGAACTTGCATTAAATAAATCGACTGTGAATGCCTAACTTTGAAGTCCACTGTCGATTAGTATGACCTTGATGATCCTTATTTTCTTCTGCGGTCCGCACTCGATGCAAATAAGCATCAAGTGACATATCGGTGGACGAACATCAAACTTACTCTGATCCCTATATTTTATGGGATAAATGCAACGAATTATGTTATCAAAAGGATGAAAGCCGTCTGCGTCGCGTCAAATGATATTACAATTATATAATGCAAGTCATCTCGTTCATACCTAGTCACAAATACATTAATAGCATACGACACTCAGACATTCAATCTACTAGTGCTTTAACCGAGTTTCATGGTGTTGTTTCATTTCAGTTTCATTGTTCTTTTAACACAGTAACACCACCCCCTCTGTGGCATACAACGCCCCTTGTTCGAGAGTTGAGTTACAGGTCAAAGCCCTTGCTTTGTTGAGTCAATCGGGCTTTATTTATTATAATAAGGACGCTTATAATGTTCTAAACAATGTAACTGGAAATCCATATAATTTTTACAATATGATATTTATTGTTTAAGGCTATAAAGTAAAAACTATTCAAACAATATTCTACCGACTATGTCTAACGGTACCAATTTCATTTAATTTTTATAGATATAATAATGTTATTTATCAGATTGTTAATAAAGATAGCGGCTGATCGATCCAGTCATCATATGTAAGAATCATCGTTTAGGGAAATATTTACGTAGAATTATGTTCTTCGTACCTTATCATAATTATAAGCTACAAATAAACGCCCCGTAAACTAAATTATTATACAAATATAATTTAAATAAAATAATACTAGCCCTGTATTAAGTATTGTCCCACTGCTGGGCACGGGCCTCCTCTACTAATGAGAGGGGTTAGTCTACCACGCTGGCCTAATGCGAATTGGTAGACTTCACATACCTTCGAAATTCTTATGAGAATTCTCAGGTTTGCTCACGATATTTTCCTTCGCCGTTATAGCAAGCGATAATTAGCATTTAATACACTTTAGAAAAGTTAAAGGTGTATGCAATTTGTGTTTCGAACATTCGACTTTCGTGTTGTCAGTCCGTACCGCATCCAACTAGGCTATCACTGCTTTATATACAATTAGTTTATATAGATATTAATCATTATCTACTAATATACTTGATTACACAGTATTATCAATTACGGAAAGCAAAATCGCAGATTTCACCTGTGATTAACATTATTTGTAGAAACACAGGAAAGATAGCTTATTTATCGGCAACGGGAAATCACGACGTGCTAATGCTATGAGCAATAATCACGAAAACGACCGAGTCACTATGTAGGTACATATAAAACACAATATTACAGCTGTGTCTTTTATTTATATTATTTATCAAAAAATATATATAACGGCGCGCGACATTATTGAATAATGAAAATCAGTCAATTTTGAGAATTATCCCTTAACTTTATTATTCTAAGGAATTATGGTTTTGTATTCGATTAAATACTATTTGTAATTTAGAGCGGGTAACCCCGAATGGAGTTGCGTCAGTCAGTGCGTGCGAATGGCTGGTAAATTAGTTCTCTGGTTGACAGCGGTTGTGCGTTGTGGTAATTCGCAAACCCATTGGCTCTAAATCGCTAATTATTATTGTAATCCCTAATTGTCTAAGTTATTTAAATGTCTGTATTATTAAAATATTGTAAAGTCAAGGCCATAGTCCACTTATTTAAACGATTCCTGAAGTTTAACGCCTACAATGGAATTTCGTGATACAAGTTCACGAATAAACAAAATGGAGCAGATCGGCTATTCCGACGTCCCGACATATATATCAATTTCATTGAGTAGTCCCCTGACGACAATCAGGAAGTTGTTTAGAATTATTTGTGTACACAATTATTTATCCCTTGATGTGTTCGTGCAGACACTAATATGTTATAGCTAGAGTTGCCAACCGTCCTGTTTTCCCAGGACATGTCCTGGTTTTTAGAGTGTCCTGGGATGTCCTGGATAGTTTTTAAGCAGCGTCCTGGGTTTTTTAAGCGCCTTGATAAGGACCTGTATTTTAAAATTCGCACACCACTTTTGCAATCCTTACTTTAGGGGCCGCGTCTCGGCTCGCAAGTGTTTACGCAATTTTAAAAGATGCGTCCTGTTTTTATACTGAATTGTTATAAATTTTCTTACTTCAAAGCCTGGTATTTGAATTCCGGGGATGGTAACCCTATGTTATACAGGGTGGGTGGTTACGATGGTTGACGCGTCTCTGCTACACAAATGAAAATACATGTTTCCAAGCTAATGTAACAAATTCTTTTTTATTTTAATACTTCGATCAACAATACAACAATACAAGTTGTATTGTTGATCAAAGTTTTAATACGTGAATTACCATCTTACATTAAAACCATGTGGTGTGGTTATACTAAATAATCTTATTGTGTACAAAATTGTTATTATATATGACAATTTTGTGAGATTTTACAATTTAAAATACAAAATAAAGTTTATTAAGGTACTTTTAGCCTTGACTAATACTTTTATATTCTAGAAATCTAGACATTCCCGTGAATCGAACAAAATAGTAATAGCAAAGTATTATGTGTCAATTAATATTTTGCTCCACGTTAAATGACATGTGCATTGTACAAGATATATTTTTGTAATTTAAAAATACATTAATTTGAAACCAATTAATTAAACAGCTCATAACCAACTGAGTTTACAAAAAGCACTACAAACCGCTATTAACTAGTTACATATGAATGGCATATATTGTTAACAATTAACATGATAAACGGCCAATATCCTTGTGAATACATTTACTTTACGTAAGTCAGTTATCAATTACTTCTTCGTGATAATGTGTGTGAGTCAGTCGTAAATTGTAACCGAACGATTTCGAAGATATCACAACCGTATGCATTATTTGAAGATAAACTATACCTACGTAATCACGATAACTCTCTACGTAAAATTTGGCTTTCATTTTAAAAACGGAATTGTCTGGCATCGTCTATCACACGATTTGTCCTTAAAGTGATCTCGGATCACTATTGAAAGCGGACGAACTGCATTTTTTTTATCATGGCACGGCAAAGTGACCACGCTGCACCTGATGATAAGCACAGTGCCGTCTAGTTACAGTATCAAGTAGTGAGATAAAACTATACCTCGCTACTAGACACAACCATGCCTTGCTGAATAGCTTCTTCACACTACGCCTAAAACACCGAGGATCAGAGGAAGGAGGAAACACAGTAGGAGGAGGAAGGAGGATGAGTAGAAGGAGCAGGCAGAGGTGCGGAAAAGATACGATTTTGCGAACCGTTTGGTTCGGGTGGGGGTGGTAGACAATACGAAGATGTGGCTCACGAAGCCAGTACGCGTGGTTCTGGTGTGGAAGGGAGAGGGTTGCATAAGATTAAATAATTATTCGGAGCATTCGCCATGATACAGACGGTAGAATACGCTAAGCGAGGAAATACCCCTGCACAACTGTCGCGGCCATTGACTTATATTATAGATCGCTGGTCGCGGCTCTAGACGATTACTCACGTCTGTATCATCCACAATACGGATGCCCGCCTTTGCAACCCATCCAAGGCATCGAGTAGGGATTTAGCGGAACCGTCCCAGAGGTGCGTGCAGTATTCCACTGCCGGCCGCTCCAGCGCTTATGCATGCTGTATTCCAGTGAAAAAATATCTAAACATGCAGTGTTTTTTATGTTGACAGTAGTCTAAGTCTAGTGTCCTACAAAATCTTGCTTCTTGGCAAACATATAAAGTACCGAAAGAAGTGTAATTTAACAAAACACAAAAGCCAAATAGGCGACCTTCTTGCTTGATCGTGATACATATATTAAATAAAATTTCCACGTGCAAAAAAACCTATTTACTTTAATGGTGAATACAACAAAGTTATAACGTTCAAGTTATAACTTTGTTACACCAGGAACCCTTCGAATATTTATATGCGTTCACAATTGTTTCAACCTATGGAACATTCTAGTCACAATTAACCATATAAATTAATTACGTATATGTTTTTAAATGATAATATCTAATATTATTGTATACTAGTCGATAAAATATATATTTGCACGAATATCTCCATCCATTTAGGTAACGTATACCTTTTACCTTTTTATTTCATAATTATTTTCGTCACATAAAAATTGTATTTAATACTGGTTAGTTTTAAGTTTTTTTCTTTGGTTTTAATTTTATATGTCGAGTTAGAGTATAAAGTAGCGAGAGACAATCTATCCCCCGCTACTTAACACAATCATGCCGGCCTGCTTCTTCACACTACGCCATGGGCAACAAGGTGAAGAAGCGGTCGAGGGTCTAGTGTCAGAGTACTCAGAAATATATGTACGTCACTGGCTGGGTTCCCTATTGAAAACCAGCGCTGCAGTATGGGGTAGCCTGTATTGCAGCTTTAAGCTGAATAGGGACTCCCATTGTTGGTGCGAATATTATTAATTGTATATGTTTTTAATATGTGTTAGTTCTTTACGTAGGTACCAACAATAAAAAATCTTTTCTTTCTTTCTTCTTTTAGGTACATCGGGCGGTGCAATACTTGGTGTGCCTGGATTAAGAAGAATACTAATCTAAAAATCTTTGAGACATTCATTAACCAAAGAACTCGAAGCAATTATTTAATATGATGATAATTAATTTGCAAAGGTGAAATGTTATCACTAATGAGCTATAATTATTTTTATTTATACACATTAAGCATTATATGCTACACAACATTGCTAATGTCGCAATATGATAACCTGACAGTCAATGCAATTCAAATTTAATATCGTTAGGATATCCTTGTCACTTTTATTTACGTCGTAAAAACCTGTATTTATATAGTTGGCTTTCAGCATTAACCTAAATCGACGATAGTTTAAACATAACTATGTATCAGTTTAATAATATATGCAAATAGTTGTCCCAGGCAGACGTTGTCTTGCCATAAACCACCTCCTCTATGGACCGAATTTTCGTTGAAAAAATAATAATATCAGATCATGACAACAGCCCCACCTATTGCATCAAAATTTATCCTATCCTCTAAATCTATGCTATCTTTTAAGTTGGACCCAACCACTCACATACACAAAATTTAATTGAAATCGGTTGAGTGGTTTCAAAGTCTATAACGAACATAGGT
This sequence comes from Laothoe populi, assembly GCA_905220505.1. Lineage (NCBI taxonomy): Eukaryota > Metazoa > Arthropoda > Insecta > Lepidoptera > Sphingidae > Laothoe > Laothoe populi. The sequence goes on from HG992148.1 coordinate 17,359,096, forward strand.
AGAAACAATTTTTGTGTTTTATATACGACTAGCTGTTGCCCGCGGCTCCGCCTGCGTGGTGGTTATTTTGGGAATAAAACGTATATAATCCATGAAGGCATCTTAAGCTATTACACCTTTCTATATTTTGCTATCCCATAGGAAGCGTACATTTTTGCGGGATAAAAAGTAGCCTATGTCATTTTCTGATCCTTAAACTGCCACTATGCATAAAATCTTGTGGATCACTTGCTCTTTGAAATCTAAACTATCCCACAGGAACTGTACATTTTTCCAGGATAAAAATCAGCCAGTTCCGTCCAGCCGTTGTAGCGTGATTGAGTAACAAACATCTATCCATCCATCCAAACATTAGCATTTATAATAGTATAGTAAGATAGTAAGATTAATAGATAGATTTGTTAATTATATGTACCTTGGTACCTACCTATGATAATCAAGGGGCCCTATCTCATGAGTATATATAAATTCTCTACAACAACCAAATCTATTTTTATGGTAAATATGCAATCGATAACTAAATGACGAAGTGCAACGAAACTCACGTAAAACGAGACGATATTATTCCAGCGGCAGACAGACAGCGGGCGTGGACATACTACCCTCACATTATTAATATATTACTAGGCATAGATTTAGTTACTAGGGCATGTAATTTTTTTAGTGCCTGGATAGGCAGACGAGCAGACGGGCCCGCCCTGTGGAATGGGGGCCCTGAAGAATTCTACCACGGTATACCCTGCCTGTCGTAAGAGGCGACTAAAAGGGATCACGGGGGTCCCGGCTGCGCAGCGGGAGATGTGCGGCCTTATATGTATCTTTATGGTGCGACCCTGAGGCGGGTGACAGTGTGAAACATCGTGCTGCTGCTGTAAATTGTGGGGGGCATTTAGCCCAAGAAGAGACGGCCCGTAAAGGCACGGCACAGGGATGGTTCCGGCAGCAATCCAGAGTACACTCAGGATCCCCCGGGATCGTCCCTCATGTGCTGCAGTAGGCTACCGCGGGGTTTTGAGTCGGTACACCGGCGTAGGAAAATTGGTTAGGATCCCGATCTAGTAGTCCTTCGGGCGAACTGGGTCGGTGAGTCCGGCATAACCATCTCTCCTCCCCCGAGGACTAGAAGGTATCCGTAAGATGGATTTTCCCTGCGGGAAAAAAAAGACGAGCAGACGGGCCACCTGATGGTAAGTAGTCACCGCCGCCCATAGACTTCTGCAATGCCAGAGCACAGCAAAACCGCTGCCTACCGTTAAAATTATTATAAATTTATTGATTTAAATGTACATCAGTATATAGAACTAATGGAGAAAGGACTAAAACGTGTGCAATATCTACAAAACGTATACATTCCTAACCTGAGACTATATTTCTTATACATAGTTTATTTAATATCATACAAAAATATATTATTTTGTATTAAAAAAATATGGGTTTTGAATTCCGTGCTCAGAAATGTAATACATTTGAATTAAGATCTCTTTAAGCAATATGGCTCTTCGAAATACCATTTAAAAAGCCGTATCTATTATAGAAACTATCTCAAGAAACATAAAAAAAAACATTATTTCGGGTTGGTAATTCCAAACAGTTAGTAAATAATTACATAAATATATATTTAGATTGAAACTTGGGGAAAATAATATCTAAACTAAATAGCTGATACGAGAGAATCTACGTCATGTTTATCCTGTTAAAAAACTCACGAGAGTCCACAAAGCATATACCAACAAAAATGTATAATATTATTACCTGCATTACAAATAGAGGATTCGAGATCCGGGATCCCGGGATCCCGGTCATATTTCTGTCCCGTAATTTTCGGGATCATATTTAATAAATCCCGGGTTTTTTTGGGATTGATACATTTTTTAAATAAGTCAATAAAAATGTGCGTGAAACGAAACGCACTTACCTTGATTTGACATTTTGACAGCCATCTTGTTTACACAGCTGATTTCATTTGTTTTTGCTAACGACCGGTACCGCTACCGGTACCGTATGCGTAAAAATGTGTAGAAATTCCTGCTTCACGTCGTGTAAGTATTGATATTTTTTGTTAATTGGTGAAAATCAATGAAATTATAGTATTCTTATTAAGAAATTAATCTTTTTCAGGCTAGTTCCACTCGAGGTTATAATTTGGAGAAGACTTATACAAATTTATTGACGATTCCTCCAACTTCCATGGAGCCTGAACGCGCTTTTTCAGCCTCTTCATATTTGTGCAACAAATTGAGAAGTATGCTTGCAGATGAGACGTTGGATGCGTTGTTATTCCTTAGATTTAATTTTCGTGGTTTAAATACATTATTTATAAAGTTTCTGGTCAATTTAATTTAAAAATATGAGTACCTATAAACATTGGTCTCTTTAGCATATAGTCTTTTTATAGTTTATCTAAATAAGTCTAAAGAAGTTGTTTTTTTGAAGTTTATTGTTAGTTTCATAAAATATTTATAAAAGTGCCTAGTTTGTTTATTTTACAAGAAGAAAGTATAATTTTGTTTAACCGCCTTTTTGAAGATTTAAAACTTAAATATTCTATGTCTTCGCCAAACCAAAATATAAATAGAAAGTGATTTTGATATGTTTTACTGTCTTTTTATTATCACTTTCCATTACCGATACAATCCCGGGACTATCCCGGGATCCCGAGATTGACTGTAGAGAATCCCGAAATCCCGGGATTATAAAAATCGACCGGGATCGAATACTCTAATTGCAAATCATCCATACATATATAATTGCTAATTGACTCCCACTGTGGCGCAGTTGTAATTGCGCGTGCGTTACGACTACTGTGGTGAGGTCTCGGGTTCGATCCCCGGGTTGAGTAAAGTGATATTTGGTTTTTCTATCTAGAAATTCTCAGTATTAGCCTGGAGTCTGGAATCTGTGTCTGGCATGGCGATAAGCTCGCCCCCATCACATTAAGGGACGGAAATTCGGCGAAAACTGGGTGTACTGGTTACAACTCTGCCTACCCCTTCGGGGATTACAGACGTGAGTGTATATATGTATGTATATATAATTACTTGCCCTACTGACTGATTCATCAACGCAGAGGCAGAGCCTAAACCGCTGCGGCTACAAACTTGAAATTTGGCAGTTGATGCCTTTTATGTATGCAAATTTCACAAAAAAAGGAAGGGGAATGGAGTGGGGTAAAATACGACAAAAACGGTTGTATGTTTATCCCTTATTTTCAAAGTGAGAAGTACGAAAATTCGTATCGGCGTTGTTCAAAATGTAACCCCCAAGTAGGTGAATTAATGGAAGAAAGTTTGCTGTCTGTTACGTTTTCACAAATAAATCTATGAACCGATTTTGATAAGATTTATTATGCGAATACCTACCTATACCTTGAGGACGGACATAGGGTACTTTATTTTTGCAATCTCCTCCACTCCAGTCAGCGATCTATATGTACTACGTACTAGATGCGGCGACCAGAACAAACATTATGTTCCACCGAGTTGAGGTGTATACTCCACACCGACGTTAGTTTGCTTAATGCCACCTAAGCAAGCGCACCACATTGCATCTTTCAGTGTCGAGTTAATTTTAGTTATTTTTAGCGACATTCCCGAACAAATCTGCCTTAAATTGATTTACAGTACAAGTCCCGTTCGAGAAAAAGCGACGGAGTTATCAAATAGTTCTTAGTAAAATGAATAGATGACATTTTCACAACAAATTCATTACATAGTTTGTCACGTTTTGGCGCCCGGAAAGTCCCGTTCGAGAGACAGTGACGGGAGTTATAACTTCTAAATAGTTCTTAGTAAAATGATAGATGACATTAGTGGGCGGACAAGGTTTTCGAAACATCTTTTTTCTTCGACAGTTCGTGTCTATAGAATATAAGTCAATGACTCCAGTCTATAAATTTTATCCGGGCGAAGCCGCGAGCAAATGCTTGTATGCAATAAATACAAATGTGGTAGTTAAACTCGTTTCTGTGAAGCAGTCATTCGTGTTTCGAAGAGGTTACACCATTGTCTGTCAACGGCTCGTGTAGAATGGTTATAGCGGATCAAACGTTGAATATAATATATTGCAAAAATATCCATAATAAAACGCTCTTGTCTTTTATTCACGTTAATTTATGGACCCATTAGATGCTGCCCGCGGGTCCACCCGCGTGGAGTTTATTTTTGGAATTATACAATCCATGGAGACATCTTAATATTAATTTCCGGGATAAAAACTGGCCTATATCATTTTCTGATCCCTAAACTGCCACTATGCAAAAAATTATGTCGATCCCTTGCTCTGTGAAAACTAAACTATTCCATGGGAACTGTAAATTTTTCTGGGATAATAAGTAGCATATGTGCTATTCCATACTATAATTTATCTCTATGCCAAATTTAACCAGATCCATCCAGCCGTTGTAGCGTGATTAAGTAACAAACATCCATCCATACATTCGCATTTATAATATTAGTAGGATTATAATATTAGTAGAATAATCGACCATATTATATTAAAATATATTCCAAAAATCAAACAATATTTAAAAAAAATAATATCATTGGTTCAACAGAATTCTATTACACCAACTCTCACAAACCTTATAACAATAACGTCAAGCGTCAGAGTCGTCTTCGTGAGTCAAGGCCATATTGATAGCGGTACCTACTGTGGGATAGTCAGGATAGTCTCCTATAGATATGATGTATACGTGGTCTATAATTATAGTTACCGATCACGACTGATCATTGACGCGGCCATCGGAAATCTGCATTGTATAATCTGCACATTCAACTTTGTCGCAGTGCGCCCTACTTGTGAATAGGGCTACTATATCGGACTGCGGTGTTTCTAGTTCAACGTATTTTTAACCGACTTCATAAAAGGAGGAGGTAAACAATTCGTCGGAATCAGAAAAATTTTGTAGTGACGCATAATTTGGTTTTTTATTGAAGTCGGTGTACTTTTTATGAATTAAAAATCTTTTTAAGTAATAATAATAAAATAGCATAGTCGCCAGTTTAAGTACTGCAAGTTAATACATGTTATAGAGCGTGTAACGATTTTGGGAGATACCTTCTAGATGCCTAAAATCCCTTGTTACAACCCTAGTCAATATATTATGAAATATTGTTGTATGGAAAGACTGTCGTTGCATAGCCGGCCACAACACACAATACTCACAACTACAATATTTTGTAAACACAAAGGACACCACTATTCATTATCAACACATCGATTCGTTTCATTCGCTTTTCAATCGACTTTTTTTTGTTTCTTTATTTATTGATAAGAAGGGTTTTGTCACAAAGTGATCATGTCACCCCTATAATAAACTGATACATGCATTAACACACCAGTAGATCATAATCAATTATTATTTACAGTACCTACTAATATACATAATGGTTATCTTTGCAGAAAGGTGAATGAATGCACATCCACCCGTGCCGCAACCGTAGATTCCCCGAATCAGCTGCACGGGAGCAACTCATTCGGGGAATGGACGGATTGAAATAGTCAACCGACTTCAAAGATTGAAAATGCACAGACAAATTTTAATCATCCAGAACATTCCATTTGAACTCCATTGACTTTTCTTTATGTCAACAAATCCTCGACATACAGGTTTGGATCCTTTGTATTGAACAATAGAGTATCATAACCTTAACGAGACAGTTTTGTATCGTTCAGCGTATTATACGATAATTAACTTATGTGAGGGTTGACCATTTGACTCTTGTTTCAGTCCTTGAATTGTCCGTGTTAATTGTTTTTACTGTAAATTGTTTTAAATTGCCTACCCGATTACGTGCGGCTTGTTTGAACCATTAACATTGGCCCAGAAGTTTATTGTGCTTCAATGAGGTTGGCATAAGATGTTTAAGTAGATAGGATGCTTGTAACTTCTGTTTTATTACGTACCTTAAATTAATTAATTTTGTTACTAAATATTTTATAACGGACAATTGTTTTACTCCATATTACCTACTGTAAAATAAAGGCAGTGCGCAAATTTGAACATACATTAAAAATACCACGTCGCTTAAACAACCGCGTCCATTTTTAAGTCGAAGTCGAGTAAAATATATTTTTGTCACACCTGATGGTAAGGGCATGCCGTCCAATTAGAGTATCGAGTAGCGAGAAACAATCTATCCCCCGCTACTCAACACAATCATGCCGGTCTGCTATTTCACACTATATATTATATGTACGTGTCAGAGTACTCAGAAGGCCACAAAACGGCCAAACATCGTACCCCAACTCTGGCTGATCCCGGAACGCGAGACACTTGCATGTGCCACTATGGGGGGTTTTAAACCCCGTGTACGGTGGTCGCTATCTGGGCAGATATGAATTCCTACCACCAGAAATAATAATTCATTTTTTAAAGTTTTCGTAAAATTTTTTGAAAGTAGAATCAAACTTTTAGTCAAATTTCAAATTGCTTAAAACAAAAAAGCACCATAATATTCGCCGATCGTTTTTCTGATATACTGCCAATATTTGATAGTACTTATAAGACCAAAGACGCGGTATGACGTCGTATATGTAAATAGATAGACTTATAAATATGTATAGTATATCAATGAAACTAACAAGTTCTTCGATCGAAGAACAAGTTAGACGCAACCATAATTTCTTTAATATCCTGAGAATGACAAATGCCCAAAACTCAATAAATTGTTCGTGAATATGGTTTTAAAAAAGAATTTACATTATTTGGCGTAAATTTTATAAACTTGTTGGCTATTCGACTGTAGTATATGAATGACAACGCGGACAATGACCCCAACCAAGGGCAGCTATAGAAATATTCTCAACACACGCTTTATTTATGCTGCTATTAAATAAGTTCGACGATAGCATTTCTTCTCTTAATAAAATCATAATTTCTTATACTTCATCTGGTATATTAATTATGCGAAAAAAATACTTTATTTATGTAAAAATGTATTAATCAACTAGTGGGTGGAAAACAAAAAATCTGTCTGACACACACACACATACACTGACGGCTGTAATCCCAGAAGGGGTAGGCAGAGGCGTAACCAGTACAACCACTTTTCGTTGAATTTCGGCCCCATAATGTGATAGGGGGCGAGCCTATCGCCATACCGGGCACAAATTCCAGACTCTGGGCTAATACTGAGAATTTCTAGATAGAAAAACCCAATATCACTGCCACAAAAATTTGTCTGACACATAAATATTTGTCTCGTTGCAGGAACCGACACCACGATGTCTCGTTTTTAATCGCCCACTGCGCCAAAGTGGTTGTCAAAAAAATATTGCGGCAAATACATATTATAGTTGTATTTTTTCAGTTCTTATATTTAATTTATGTGTGTGGATAAAAAATGGTTTTTAAATATTGGGCTCAGTTTTCTTGTTAAACTTGTCTAAAATATGCGTCCTTTTTTTAAATTGAAATGTCCCGGTTTTTCTAACTTCAAAAACTAAAAATCCTAGTATTTGAATTCCGGGGATGGCAACCCTAACATACTCCATAGGAAATCGAAATTAAAGTGTAGACAAAAATGGCACGCGATTCTATCAAGCAGATAAAAATGACGTAGCGGTAATTCCATCCAATAAAATGAGAATTCGTAGTCGCGATAGCAACGCGGGCCCACTGTCGTCCTCACATCATCCGATGGTCACACCATGTTCACGTGCCATACTGTGATGGTATATAAAATATAGACAATCTCTATTAAAGGCAAATTAGGCATTTTTTCCTCTTTCTTTGTTGAGACTTGGTAGTTGAAGCATCAATAAAATAGCGGAAGCCCAGCAGCCAAAGGCGAGCTTATGTATTTTTTTTATATTATTGTTTTTACTAATAATATTGTATTATTATTTTTTACGGGAAGCCAACATTTCTTAATCATACGTGATTACGAATCTTTTTGCTATTTTTCGTACATTGCTATCAATAGAAGAATTATGATAATTTATTTATCATGATTTACTTATGTCAATATTTAAAATTGTAGGATATAATCATATAGAATATAATATTCTATTTACCTTCGAACAAATTTAAAAAGTTATACCAGAAGGAGATGTTCTGAGGGGCCTTCGCCACTCCTTACTATAAGGTGAAACAGAAGTGTTAAAAAATTAAATCTGTTTTATGCGATGACATAAACGGTATCAGGAATTCCTCGTTCGCCTCCGCAGACTGTGGCCCATCTCAGACGTTACATCATCGCTAGAAGTTGTAATAATAAATAATTAACATAAATTATTACTTTTTGAATAAAAATAAAACCGCCTTCAAAAAAACCCAGACACAACTAAAAAGCAAAAATAATTGGTTACATTTAGATCAATTAATTACATACAATTTAAATCAATTATTTTTTGATTCGGTGCCGGTGCTGTTTTCTTTACTTTTAGATTCATAAAAACCAAGTATGGATCTATTTTATATTTTTTTGTATGCCTGATTATTCTGTTTTTCTATGTTTTGGCTGGTGCCTGAATTGATTTAAATTGTATGTAATTAATTGATGTAAATGTAACCAATTATTCTTTGCTTTTTAGTTGTGTCTGGGTTTTTTGAATGCGGTTTTATTTTTATTTAAAAAGTAATAATTTATTTCTTGATTTTTAGTGGTACAAATATAAAATAGGTACCTACGTTGGTTAGAGTACCAAAAGAAAACACCACTGAAAAAGTCACAGAAAAGCAAAATTCGCAGTTTAGTATATTCGGACAACATATTTTTTCAAGTTATTTTGGTTTTAAAACCAAACTACTCAACCGATTTTGATAAAAAAATCTATGGGACCAATCTGGAAGCATATTCTCTGTAATAAAAGAAGAATTTTCCAAATCGGTCAATAAATGACGGAGTTCTGAGGTAACAAACATAAAAAATATATATACACGTCGAATTGAGACCTCCTCCTTTTTTTGAAGTTGGTTAAAAACAAAAGGCACCACGGGTTCCGTTTCCATATAGGATGACGCAAACTTTAAAAAATATTTTTCGAAATAGGGAATAAAATTTTCCTTTGCAACTCTGTTGTGTTGTAAATATATATGACACTTAGCCATGCAGTCTAAGTGTGTAATCAAAGTACGCAACTAGGAATTACATTGAAACAAAAGAATCGAATGTATCATAATATTGAGTTATGTATGTAAATTAGATAGTACAGTTGTAAATTTACGATAATAATTTGAATTTTATTATAATCTCGCCACTTGTGTACACTTTACACACAATTTCAAATTCCATAAAATGTAATACAATACATTTTATGTACACATAAGAGCCCTCGTTAATATTATTTATATTATCTACTTTAATTACCACTTTATTGCTGAAAATCTTCATTCTTGTTTTCTCTCTGAAAATCTCCATTTTGCTTCGCCGTAATCGGGGAAAAATGATCTCATTATAACTTAGTAGTTTAGAATATTTCTTACTCTGTAAATCTTGCAATGTTTTCATCACTTCGCACTTAATGGTCAATGAGCATAATTGACATAAAAAACATTTTTGTTAGGATCCTAATAATTTTTTCTAGAACCAATACTGTCATATGCATATTACAATATGCAAATTTCAAGGCTGGATCTTGCTTTTCACATATGATATTAGTTAGTAGTTGACAGAAATTCTGTTTTATTGTAATATATTAAAGTTCATTAGCATATTATACTAAACTCTTAACCGGATTTACGAAAATCGCTTTAGAAAAAATAAGAAATACCAACGTTTTGGCAAGATAATAGATGCTCACACGAAATACGTAATGCTAATTGCATCAGTAACAGGTTATCCGGGCCTTACTTTTAACAAAATACAAAACCGCTACAGTACCTATCGTCCTCCTCGAATGATATCCAAGCAACGATTAAACAAAAAAGCAGCGATAGCCTAGTTGGTTGCGGTACGGACTGCCAAGACGAAAGTCGTTGGTTCGAAACCCAAGTGGCATACACCTCTGACTTTTCTAAAGTTATGCGTGTATTAAAATGTTAATTATCGCTTGCTTTAACGGTGAAGGAAAACATCGTGAGGAAACCTGCATATCTGAGAATTTTTCAAAGGTATGAAAAGTCTGCCAACCCGCATTAGGCCAGCGTGGTGGACTAAGGCCTAACCCCTCTCATTAGTAGAGGAGGCCCGTGCCCAGCAGTGGGGCAATGTTTAATACAGGGCTAGTATTGTTTATATATTGATTAAACAAAATATACTTATATACTTTTAATACAAAATTCTGACAAGTCGTCAGAGTTGTGATTCGTATCCAAATCCAATCTGAGTCATCTCAAAAATTATTAACAACAGTTTTATTTTATTACCACAACCATAGTTTGTCATTAAGATTTCTGCAGCATAAATACTATTGCCGAAATGAAAATGCAAGCATGCTTTTTATTTATAAAGCCGGCTGAAATAACAAATACAACCCGTATTATAATACCAGTATTTCGACGGAAACGACGAAAACTTACACCACCTAATAAAATCAGACAAATATACAGAAATAGCATTTAAATTCGATTTAGAAAAAAAAAAACAATTGAGTAATGTGAAGGACTAAAATAGTAACCTGTTTTCTCATACGGAAGTCACGAAATTAATTAAAATTAGCAAATAATAATGCAAAATTTAGAGTGTTTAATTTATTTAATTTACATTAAGGATTTTACTAGTATTATTTTATTTATCAGCTGTACAGCAGACTTTTTACTGTATTTACTTATATTATTATTATTAATATTGACATGTAGATATACGATATATATAAATAACTCACCTTCGCTTTTACTCCTTTAACTATAATTTGGTATTTTAACCAAGCTTCTGTACGACAAGTCTTAGAAAATAATGTATTATGTTGGTCCTTTCATTTCATTTCTTTATATATATATATATTTCTGTTCTTTTTACGATCAGCATATCGGCACAATGTTCATGGGTAGATGTTTTCATACGCGTTTGTGAGCTAGCACGTACTACTGGTAAGAGCTTGTATTGTGTCTTATTTTAATTTTGTTGTTTATAATTTTTACTTTCCTTGACACGTTTTTTTAACGCCACGTTAGCGCGATGATGACATTTCAATATTTGTATGTCAATTTAGGTTAGATTAATATGAATTATGAATGCCACGTCACATTGTCAGTGCTGCCAGACCAAAAAAATTTTTGAATCGCGTGATGTCACCGAACGGCCCATCGGAAGACCAGCACTGGTATATAAACCAGTACACGCTGAGACTGTGGCCGTATTTGTTATGAGCACAAAATTTATATCATTTTAAACTTATTTTGTATAAACACAAGGTATTTATTTATTTTTTCCCCTGTGTTTTTACATGTTTAGTATAATTATCGTTTTATTATAATTTCTTTTAGTTTGTACCTGTGTAAATGCTTGTAACAAATAAAATATTTCTTTCTTTCTTTCTTTCTGTTTTATTAAATAGACTTCGTTGGGAAAATGCAAATAATCTAAGCACCTACATAATATTCTGTAACCATTGACTATTAATCGTTTATCCATATACGTATCAGTTATTATACGACTGCCTCGGTGGCGCAGTTGTAATTGCGCATGCGTTACGACTGCTGTGCTGAGGTCTCGGGTAAAGTGGTATTGGGTTTTTCTATCTAGAAATTCCTCAGTATTAGCCCGGAGTCAGGAAAATGTGCCCGGTATGGCGATAGGCTCGCCCCCTATCACATCATGGGACCGAAATTAGGCGAAAAGTGGATGTACTAGTTACACCTCTGCCTACCCCTTCGGGGATTACAGGCGTGAGTGTATGTGTGTGTGTGTGTATCAGTTATTATTGACACAAATAGGCTTGTTATAACAAAGAGAAAGGGTCTCCACTTTCTCTATTCCCATTGGAATATGGGTCTATAGTCGAGTTGCCAACCGTCCTGTTTTCCCACGACATGTCCTGGTTTTTAGAGTGTCTTGGGATGCTGGGATGTCCTGGATAGTTTTTAAGCAACGTCCTGGATTTTTAAAGCGCCCTGATAAGGTCCTGTATTTTATAATTAGCACACCACTTTTGCAATCCTTACTTTCTTGGTGGTGCGTCTCGCAAAAGTTGCGTCCTGTTCTTAAATTGAATTGTCCTGGTTTTTCTAACTTCAAAAACTAAAAATCTTAGTATTTGAATTCCGGGGTTGGTAACCCTAGTCAATAGGAACAGAGACATGTACCTTTTATAGATATACCATTACAACTATAAAAACATTGACGATATAATTTTATTATAATAGTCAATATAGCAACCCGGCGTCTCGAGATCATATTAATATTCTGAATGTCACAAAAATGCGCGGCGAGTTTTCATAAATGGAATCATCGTGTGACTACATAAACTTATCTCAATTGTGAATATCTGATATGAAAGATAGCATCACGTATTCAAACAGCTTATTCCAATTTCAAACAGCTTATTCCAATTTCAAACAGCTTATACCAATTTCGAACAGTTGCATCTCATTCGGTTCGACATTTCGCTCTCACTCAGCTCCAAGCGAGTGTGCAATTCTCCGAGCCTGCCATTGGTCACAGCGATCGCATGATACCTCCATTATTGCACGGCAAATCTCGTACGATGCTCAGGCGGAGGGCGCGGGTGATTGTCAGGCCACTTGGGCCGGGTTGCCAATCGTTTTCTCTGAAACAGTAACAAGGTTAATATTTTTTGGTAATTTTAGCCACCGCATAGTGTATAGACTAGCGTTGCCAACCGTCCTGTTTTCCCAGGACATGACCTGGTTTTTAGAGTGCCCTGGTGTGTCCTGGATAGTTTTTAAGCAACGTCCTAGGTTTTTAGAGGCCCAGATAAGATTCGCGCGCCACTTTTGTTACCTTTACATTAGGGGCAGTCGGGGCCCCACGGCTCGCGAGAGTTTGCGATGCTCAAGCTGTATTCAAGTAAAGACGCGTCCTGCTTTCATACTGAATTGTCCTGGTTTGACCATCTTCACATCCTAAAGTGATCACAAACCATCAACCTTGGCCATTATCATTCATTGCCCTTGAAGTGATTGTCGACTAAAATGGTCCCAAGGAACCCGTACGAACTGCCTCTACGGAGTATACCGATATTAACTATTTCATTAAAAAGTGAAAGTTACAGCTATTATGTGGGCCGATATCGGGATTTAATACTTTTCTATTAGGTACCGTTTTAATTGTATGACAATTCATACCGGTGACTGTCTCGGTGGCGCAGTTGTAATTGCGTATGCGTTACGACTGCTGTGCTGAGGTCTCGGGTTCGATCCCCGGGTCGGGTAAAGCGATATTGGATTTTTCTATCTAGAAATTCTCAGTATTGCCCCGGAGTCTGGAACCTGTGCCCGGTATGGCGATAGGCTCGCCCCCTATCACATTATGGGACCGAAATGCGGCGAAAAGTGGGTGTACTGGTTACACCTCTGCCTACCCCTTCGGGGATTACAGGCGTGAGTGTATATGTATGTAATTCATACCGGCATTAGGGTCATATAAGTCTTAAAAATTGCGTCGAGTTCTAAAAATACCTACCTACCAAACAAAATAATAAATTCTGCAAAGTAGCATACGACCACTCTAAACACCATTATAAATATTTACGATACACGACATATATCGAATAGTTTGTACATAACAATTTCAGATGAGAATATTTTCTTGTTTCATACTTTTTAGATCGCGATTTTTCAGTAGCCGAGTTTTTGTTTTTGAATTTATTTTTATTACCATAAATTCTCGAACGCTCAAAGGCCGAAACCTTCGCTTTAGCCACTGCTTGTAAGAGGTGGTTTTTAAATCGCCAAGGTCAGGTCAAAGTCGCGTGGGATACAGTCTTGAATAGGGTTATCTTTGACATTTCGAATCATCGAAAATCTTGTCGTACAAGACCAATTTATAGAATAATATGGTCACGGGTGTAGCAATAGACCAGAATGAACCTGTCCGAAGCAGAATCCTATAGGCTAGACCAGAATCCTACTATCCTTTACTAGCCTAATAAAATAAATCCTACTAAATGCTGTATGGTCAATAATTATTTATAAAGGATGTTACGTTGTAATCGTTATTGAATCCTTAATTTATGGTTTTTTTTTTTATTCTGGCGCGGCAAAGTGACCACACTGTGCCTGATGGTAAGCGCAGTGCATTCCAGATAGAGTATCAAGTAGCGAGAGACAGTCTTTCCCCCGCTACTCAACACAATCATGCCGGCCTGCTGTTTAGCTTCTTCACATTACGCCTAAAGGACCCAGGATCATAGGAAGGAGGGAATACGGTAGCTGGCAAACTGTTCCACAGCTTGATGGTGCGGCAAAAATACGAGTTTGCGAACCTCTTGGTTCGGGCCGGGGTAGTAGATACCACGAAGCTGTGGCTCCGCAATCCAGTACGCGTGGTTCTGGTATGGAAGGGAAAGGATGGGATAAGATCAAACAATTCTTCTATTACATAATGCTACTATAACTGCTCACATCGATTTTTTGTCTGCTGTGTATACAATATGTCTTTATTAAGTTAATATGTATAAGGAATTATTGTACATCAAACAAAATAAGATACAACATACGTTGTTACATAAATTTATCCTGTATTTAAAGCAATTATTTTACGTAACAACTCATTTCAACTTCAGATTTCGGACTATAATTTATGTAACTGTATCTTATTCTTTAGAATTCATTTAATAATGAACTGCTTCCTTGTCTCCTAGTAGATTCTTCGAGAATAAAGTCGATTCTTCTTATGTGGCGTCTTCTTAATAACTTTATGAATTTTAAATGATTATATACTTGGAATTAATTAGTGTTACCAGTTTTTATTATTTGACTTGCTTAGACATTAAAAAAATTTAAATATATATAAATAATAAATGATTTTATTTAAAATTAAACAGAAAAATATTATTTTATGGTGTCGTTATATGATAATGATTGCGTAATTAATTCGAATTATTGTAAGAAGGCCTTACTAAAAACAAGCCAATAATAAAAATGTTCTGCTTCTTGGTTTCTAATTATAAGGATTAAAATATATCTACATAGGTAACTGCAAATCCTACTAATATTATAAATGCGAATGCTTGGATGGATGGATGTTTGTTACTCAATCAGGCTACAACGGCTGGACGGATCTGGTTGAAATTTGACACAAAGATTGATAATGGTGTGGAATAGCACATAGGCTACTTTTTATTTCGGAAAATGTATAGTTCCCGTGGACCCGTGGGATAGTTTAATTTTTCGCAGAGCAAGGGATCGACATGATTTTTTGCATAGTGGCAGTTTAGGGATCAGAAAATGACATATACCACTTTTTATCACGGAAAAATGCAGGCTTCCTATGAAATAGCAAAATGTTGAAAGGTATAATAGCTTTAGATGCCTCCATGGATTGTATACTATTCTTCCAAAAATAACCTCAAAGCGGGCGGAGCCGCGGGTAATATCTAGTGAGAAAATAAAATTAATTGCAAGCTATTTAATCATATGAATATTATGCTCCTATCTTACAATACCAAGAAACAAGAAGTCAGAAATACGTAGATATAGAAAAGCATATGAAAAATGTAGCAATTCAACAGAATTCTATAAAATTATACCTATTTACCTATTTCAATATTATACTACTATTTTAGGAGTTTATACATGGAATATCTTGGCAACCCATGATGGCAAATAGCCTCCATATTGTTTGACATTGGCCATTGCCAAAATGCCGCGATCATTATCTGTGTTTTTTTATGTCCATTGCTCCATTGATTAGCCGGCCCCGGTGCCCGTTGTTTCATACCGTTCGTTGCTTGATACCGTTATGATCTTGTTTTTTGCACTAGCGGTAATATTTGTAAGTATTTCAATTTTGAAAATAACAGAAGTGGCAACGAATTAATCGTTTTTTACTTGTACAAATGGGCAGAAAAGCAAGCATCCACTTAGTAGTATGCGAACAATGGTTATGGCAGGGGCTCAGCGAAACCAAAATAATAGTGGAATAATGGATACGATGCCCACCGGTGAAATAAAAGGAAGGGCCCAGAAGAGGATAAGAAGTATCTTCAGTAAACAAGACTGCTAGACTCATTGACTTATCTTCTATAGACACGAACTGTCGAACAAAAAAGATGTTCCGAAAACCTTGTCCGCCCACTAATGCCATCTATCATTTTACTAAGAACTATTTGGAAGTTATAACTCCCGTCACTGTCTCTCGAACGGGACTAAAACGGGACAAACTATATACTGAATTTGTTGTGAAATATAGACTTCCCGTATTCAGAATTGAAATTAATTAATATTACGTTCTAAACGTTATGAAATTATGTTATTTACCTTACATACCACTAACAGTTTCACTGTAAATCAATTTAAGGCGGATTTGTTCGGGAATGTCGCTACAAATAACTCAAATTAACTAATGTGCATTCGTAGGTGGTACGAAGCATACTAACGTCGGTGTGGAGTATACACTTCAACTCGGTGGAACATAATGTTTGTTCTAGTCGCCGCATCCTAGTATGTAGTACATATAGATCGCTGGCTAGACTACTATTTTTCTGTCAATGTTCTCCAATAACCAGTCATATCATTCGGTAGCCGACTACCAGAAACTGGCAACACCCGCCCTTATTGGCGTGCGTATCAAGCGTATTTGTAACGTTAATGCTATGGAAATAAAGTTGATTTTGACTTGTATTTTTACTCACAAGTATTGAGTAAAAATACAAGCCAAAATCAGCTACCTTACAAAATTACCTTTTTACCTAAGACTTGAACCTAGATCCTCACTGGTTGCTTAGCCTATGTACGTTGTAGGTTAGTAACAAAAAGTTTGTAATTACCACAAATTACAGCAACTGATAGTTTTCCAATTACATATCCGCTATTCGTGATCGAATAACGAAAGTTATGTGCTTCAGCAATACCAAAGTAGGGCATATTTACAATTTTATACCAATTAATTACTAATTATAATATTTATATTGGGGTTATTGATATTATTCATGAATTTCAATAAGGTATTACGAACCGTTTTGACTAGCAAATTCTGCCCTTCGCGATAAATGCCACAGTCGCGCAGCGGGCGAAGAGCCGGCTGTGAAACGAGAGGCCGTGGGTTCGATTCCAGCACCAAGACAAAAATTTGTGTGACAGATAGATTTGTTTCGGGTCTGTGTTGTGGAACCGTTGTCCCTTTTGATACCCACGATGTGTGTGATTGTTAGATGTATTTATTATTTACATAACTGTATCTCCCAGACCTTTGATTAACAAAGACATAACATAGGTTTTCGCCTTAGGTTTTCACAGTAACTGGACTATCTGTAACTATAAATCGACCAACTTATGTTGGCATTAACTATGTGCATTACGAACATGATTAATAATGAAAATAACTTTTAGACGTGTGACGCGTAATTATTTGACAAATGTAAATTATGAACCGTGGGATACATGCTGTAAATAAACTAGAAAACTCTCAAATGACGAAAGGGTATGATAACAAAATATTTAATAACCAGCTCTTGTCTGCGGTTCCACCGCATGAATTTATTTTTTGAAGAAAAAGTATACAATCAATGGAGGCATCTTAAGCTATTATATCGTTCTATATGTGTCTAGTAGTGAATTTATAAAGAACCTAATATTTTCCTGGGATAAATTATATCCTATATGTTAATCCAGTTAATAAACTATCTGTCTGCCAAATTTCATCAAAATCCGTGTAGCCGTATTTGCGTGATTGAGTAACAAACATACTAACTCTCACTTTCATAGTATTAGTATTACTAAAACAATCGATTTTAATCTATTGGCCAGCTTCCAGCAGTGATCGTTACTACTCGATGTGAAATAATAAAGCGAATGTAAAATAAATAATAGTCGCATACAGTTTATATAAAACACGCAAGTTATATGATTATTTGCGAAATAACGCGAGTTCGAAGTTCAAAGCATACATTAGCTTTGTTTACACAGAATGACCTCAAAACGTCAATATGTATTTCTGATAGAATATAAATGAAGCCCTAAATATCTATGACGATAACAAATCATAATTTATAGTTTCCTATGTGTTATGTTTCAGGAAATGTTGAATTAAGCGGACGTTGAATATTGGATGTGACAACTAATTTTAAATTTAATTAAGTCGATAATGGTCACATCATCGTATTAGTAGTAAAAATATTTTATATATTTTTCTCACTATTTTTGTAAATACTTTATTAGTTTTTATTATCTTTGTTTTTGATTCAACAACATTTGTTTTTATCATTTTAATTCACACCAGCTTTGTCAGCTATTCGTGACTTTCTATCTATCTTATTGCAAACCAGCTGTTGCCCACAGCTTCGTATGCGTGATTACGTTTATCGATACCGTAGGAGAATAAAAACCAATAGAAAAATTAAATTAAAAAATATTCAGAAATTTCGATCCAGTATTTCCAAATCACTTACCAGCGAGAAGTATTTATATAGATAATGCCAATTTCATTCAAAGGTCAATAATTAATGAAAAGTTAAGTGAAATTGTCAATCCTAAATCATTAACAAGATAATTGCTATTCCTTGTTACAAGCATTAAGCGTGAAGTAATGACGACCAAGGTCACAGAACATTTAAGATATTCAAGGTTATGTCCTAAGGTAGGTATGAACAGTTAATACCTGTTAAAACCTGAGTTGGATTTTCAGGCCGGACAATACTCAGCGCGAAGTTATGTTATGGAACAAATAAATAATAACGTACACCATAAAGGTAAATACATTATAAACTTTTTAAATATCCATACATACATATACACTCATACCTTTAATCCCCGATGAGGTAGGCAGAGTTGTAACCAGTACACCCACTTTTCGCCGAATTTATTATGGTCCCATGTGTTAGGGGGCGAGCCTATCATCATACCGGGCACAATTCCAGACTCCGGGCTGATACTGAGTATTGCTAAATAGCAAAACCAATATAACTTTATCGGGGATCGAACCCGAGACCTCAGCACAGCCGTCGTAACGCATGCCCAATTACAACTGCGCCACCGAGGAACTTTTTAAAACTCACAAGAAATCTTTCTCCTTTAACAGAACCTACAAAATCGTACTCTATATAAAATTATTCAACATTTATTACCTATGAAAATTAAATCACACTTCTCCGTTGTTTCACAAAAGACCACTGTTCATGATTTCATTCATTCATTAGTTTATTCAGAACGACTCAGTGAAATTTACATCTGTAATAATATATTCCTATTTTATTATAATAAGTGATGGACTGCCTCGACGGCGCAGTAATTGCGTATGTGGTACGATTGCTGCTCTGAAATCTCATCTCTCGTGTCATTTTCACTTGACAAACCTCCAACCTACAAGATTGAAAAAATTTAAATCTAACTACTTGTAGACAGAATCAGAACATCTTTTCTTTTTTATATTTTGAGTATAAAAAAAATTAAGTCATAGTTATTACTTATTAACAACCTCCGTTCGCAATAGGCTCAACACATACACCGAGCGAAACATTTTATTTCAAGCCTGGGTGTTTTAAGACCAATGTTCTATCGTATACTGTTAGAATTATACGACTGCTGGAAAACTACCGAGAACCAGATTATATCACAGAATAAATAAGTTATTAGTCTAATTATATGTATATGGAATCTAACCGAATGTAGCGAATACACCAGATATTACCCAGTACAATGATATATCAAGTGTAAACATAGACGTCAATTACTCATAGGGTTTCCATTGTTATTGACACCTCGATGAGACCACCATGTGATGTGATGTCATATTTGCATTGTTATTTTATGAATTGAACAGTATAGAAGCAAATAACGTTTGCTGCAGCTAGATAAACAGACCTTTTCACTCATCGTCCTGAATGAGGATGATATTGCCTATCATCGGCCTTAGCTGGATTTTTATTTACATACCTGGGTGTCGGAACAGTAGCAACTCAGCCTGCAAGTGGTTGTATGTTCCAATTTTTATATGGAAGTTTATTCTTCATAACTCTTATTCTTGCATGGTGTATTTGTAATGCCCTAAGGAAAAATACTTATCAAATCGTACATTCGTTGTTCTATTTCCATTATTTTTCAAACACTGCACTTCACGTGACTATCACGCGCCTCCGGTCGATAAGTTAAACGAACTTTGTAATTTATAGATAATAATATTAATATCGTCTCTAACACCGTCTGGTGCCGTAGACCATTGTTGATAAGGTGTAAATGCGTAGTAAGGCGACACGAGGTCAAACGAAGGGCCACTGTTATTCATCGAGCCTAATATTTACATTTGGAGAAACGAGTTCATATTACGCCGCGCCGTTTTTGCCTTCTTAATCATCTCCAAAAAGGAGAAGTCTCAATTCCATGTTGATATTTTTGTCCCTTTTTATATACTTGATTTTGGCGATTCTTTAACCTATTGTATAAATAGTATATTATATATTTAATATTGTTAAAACACAGGCAGTCATGGGCACTACCAATAGAAGCGACTTAAAACTATGGAATTACTGAGTTCTTTAACAACGTCCATGAAGTAGTAACTTTTTTTGTTTATGATTGCTTGTCAATAATTATAGAACTTCATAGACGTGTTTATGTGAGAAAGTACCCAACGAGCCTTAAGATTTCACTTCAATAAAAATACAAAGGCTCAAAAAAATTAAAAGCAAAACTAATTTCGAGAGTAGCAATCAATCACTGGCCATTAAAAATGAAGTGCAGCAGCACCGACTCTAAATTGATTAGAGTATATGAGAACCTAATTTTATTTTAAGAGCTCATTTTTTTGTTGTTCAAAAGATTACTTTTGTCATAGGCGACTGAATTTAACGGTGCATCTAAACACGGATTGTTTAGATGCATTGTTTAGATAAACAGTAAAGAAATCCAACATAAGGTTAAGTATTGTATTACATTTTATGATAAAAAAATATAGTGACGACGTTCACCATTATATTCAATCACTTTGTTTGATGAACAATATTAGATTCTTCAAGTTCAGTAATAATATAATATAAATATAAGTTTATTATATATAAAAAAAACGAAATATTGAAACAAATAACCAGGGCCGTCTTAGGCCAAGCACCCTTGAATACTCAGAGTTCGGGCCCTATCAAGCAACCAGTGCACAGAGTTGCAAGCGTATTTTTTTAATGGAAATGCCTTGATTTTTAGTATTTCTCAAACAAATAAACCCCTTGATTTTGGAAGTCTTGGGTTTGTACCCTGTCTTTCCTTCTAGTAAAGACTAAAGACGTATCTAGATAGCACTTTAGCAAAGTATGCAATAATAATTGAGTTTTACATGATAACAAGTTTGTTTACAATAAATTTATCAAGCTAGCAACTAGATTGATAAGATTTATAATATGCTTATTAGTTATTACTGTAGTCTCCTTAGCATTGAATTGTTCGTGTTGGTCGAAATTTTTATCTAAAGGTCAATGAATTTTTAATTCGATAATATTCAATATTATCAGCTATACTTATTTATAATATCCGCATAATTGCTTATATTTATTCTACCTTCAAACTTAATGAATCAAGATCATATTGCCTACATTTTTCAAGAGGAGCTCTTTATGCGACTGATTTGTTTCAAATGTAGTTTTATAATTCCAAAACTGTTACTTTTAACGATGGCCAGAAAACAGCTAGTATTAGAGACAGTAATTACGGAAGTTATACTATGTGGAGCTCAAAAATAAATAATTCAGTATCTGAAAACGTTGATGTTTGTACATATTTGATGTATGAATGAATTGAGGTAACGTCGCTGGTTCATATTAGCATCAAACAACGCTCTTCATTATTTCAGCAAGACTTTTAAGAGACCTTCATATGGTCTTATACTTGGTGCTTACTCTTAAGTTTTTCTACATCGTTCATGTTCGTAATAAATATAGAAGTGTGCGTTGAAACTAATCCCATAGATGTGCACAGAGTAATAAAATCTGTCCCCGTCTTTTGTATTATAATGTTTACGTCTCAGCTAACCAAGACAAATTGTAGTTTAGCGAAAAATAAATTCATAAAATTGATAAAAATGATTTAAGTACAAAATTGGTCTGTCGGACAAGGTCTATGATTGAGTAAAAATATCTAAGATATAACAAAGGAATTACTACATTCTGTACACATTTTTTTTGACAGCTAACGAGACGACATTATACAAGTGTTTCCTTTTATTACCCATAATGACCCAACCAGTTTAGACCGTCTTAAATAAATGCAATTTCAAACAAACAAACGATGTAAAGCAAACATCTGTGAATCTGAATACATCACTGTAAAATATCAGATATACTGAGCTTAAAACGTCAATAGATCAAAACTCATTTGGTGTACATTGGTCCCTTTTGCTAAACTACGTCCACAGGCACGCACATGGGATTTACTAGTAATAAGAGTTCAATTGTGATTGTGAGCCGTCGACGTCCATAACACAAGTTAAGTCTTATTTTGGACACCAGAGTTCAACAACGGATATTGTTAATTGTCTTTGCTTATGGATTTTCATGGTAGTTTTAAGTATGTAAAGCTTTATGAAATAAATTATTATTATTTATTTATTGTCTACCTGTCTATAGACTATCTCGGTGGCGCAGTTCTAATTGCGCATGCGTTATGACTGCTGTGCTGCTGAGGTCTCGGGTTCGATCCCCGGGTCGGGTAAGGTGATATTGGGTTTTTCTATCTAGAGATTCTCAGTCAAAAAGCCCGGAGTCTAGAATCTGTGTCCGGTATGGCGATAGGCTCTCCCCCTATCACATTATGGGACCGAAATTCGGCGAAAAGTGGATGTACTGGTTATACCTCTGCCTACCCCTTCGGGGATAGCAGGCGTGAGTGTGTATGTATGAAATTGTCTACCATCCTACAGACACTAAACTCCAAAACATAACAATAGACAAATAACTGCATAGAATAGACAGTGAAAGCGATAAGAAATAACGTGCACCGGACGGGACGGCAGCCTCAGACCTGACCACTAATGATACGAATTTATGAACGGAACAGTTACATAATTAAGATTTACCACGTAGCACATTGAGCAACAGCCGTTGGGCAACCGACCTCGGGAAATGCGTAGAATTCGACTGCGCCGTGAATTCTTAACATTTTAACCCACCAATGGCCTTGACTATTTGAACTTTGGTCGCTTATACAAATACTATGCTGAGGTACCGCACGGCCACGTGGCGAATGCAGTATTTAATGATATTTATTTATTCTTTCAACTTCAAATATTGCCAAATTAATATGTATTTTATTTTAATCTAGCGCTATGTTTTATAATTTAGCATTCAGGGAAATCAACAATAATTTTAATTCCAACATTAAAAATAGCTATAATTATATATTTCATTACAGGAGCTAAGCACTCTTATACACATTTTTGGTTTCGACACCAAATTTCGTTATACTACACATATACTAATAACTTTATACAGTGATTGGTCAGCTCGACGTCAGAATTTTCAGCACAGGAATCGATCGCTCAGTCTCTCGTTTCACAGCCGGCCACTCAACATCTGCGTCATGGATGCTATCGGAGACAATGCTTTGTATAATATACATGGTGATATTACACGAATTAAAATCTTGGAAGTAATGTAAATTATTTAGTTTCCGAAACGTATTATTATACATTTTTAACCATTGTTTTAATATGTGTTGGTGTCAACAACCGCGCTATTTTTCTTTTATAACTATATAATGATCACTTGTGTTAGAATAGCGCGTCGGCCACTTGCATATCAATGGATGCTTCTAGAACGTAGGAAGGTTGATCACGTAGATTCGGAGTCAATATATTATCGCTACCACAAAATGACGAGGTTCTATTTAATGAAACTAATTTAATATGTAAAATGAAGTTTGTAATTTTCGGCTAACGATCTAGTCATAATATCAGCTCTATATTATACACTGACCCACTGCTGGGCACGGACCTCCACCTCCCTATTGGTAGACTTCACTGACCTTTGAAAGTCTCATTTAGAATTCTCACGATGTTTCCATCGCCACTTAAGCAAGCATTTAATTAACAATAAATACACAACTAACTTAGAAAAGTCAGAGGAAAACGCGTTTTATGCTGGTTTCGATCCCGAAACTTTCCTCTTGGCAGTACTTTTTATAGCAGAGGCAAACGTGCAGTTGGGTCATCTCATAACCGGCTATCAACACCCACAATACCAGAAGAGTCATGGCTTTATTCGCGTTTTAAAAGGAAGCAATGACCGTTAAAAGCAGCGGTAGTCTAGTTGGTTGCAGTACGGACTGTCAGGACGAAAGTTGTATGTTCAAAACCCGAATGGCATACACCTCTGACTTTTTTTAAGTTACGTGTGTATTCATTATTAATTATCACTTGCTTTAACGGCAAGGGAAAACATCCTGAGGAAACGAAGAATTTTCATAAGCATTTTGAAGGTATATATTTTTTTTTATCCTTGCACGGCAAAGTGACCGCACTGCACCTGATGGGAAGCGCAGTACGGTCCAATTAGAGTATCGAGTAGCGAGAGATGATCTATCCCTCGCTACTCAACACAATCATGCCGGCCTGCTCCTTCACACTACGCCATGGGCAAGAAGGTGAAGATGCGGTCGAAGGTCTATTGTCAGGGTACTCAGAAGGCCGCAAAATGGCCAAACATTGTACCCCGACTCTAGACCCCCGAGAAAAACCGAATGTACACTGGCTGATCCCGCAACGCGACACATTTGCGTGTGCCACTATGGCGGGTTTTACACCCTGTGTACGGTGGTCGCTATCCGGACGGATATTATTATCATTACCCAAATGCCCATTTTCCTGATTTTGCTATAAATAAAAACATTCTGCAACACGCCAGCCCTATCATCGGAATTAGAGCTAGACTGTATTACGAAAAAATAAGATAACGTATAAACGTATAACGTATCCATTACTTCAATACCCTTTTAAACAAAAAAGTTTTTAATTCATAAAAAGTACACCGACTTCAATAAGAAACAAATTATGCGTCACAATAAAATTTGTGGGTTTCCCTTGATTTTTCTGAGATACCATCTTCAGATCCTGACTTGGTGCAAATAGGACCACCTGGGAAGTATACCCTTTTAAACAAAAAAGAATTTCTCGAATCGGTCCAGGCGTCTTCGAGTAATCGGGGAACATACATAAAAAAAAAGATTCCGACCGAATTGTTAACCTCCTCCTTTTTTGAAGTCAGTTAAAAAATAAGATATCGCGAGCTATATCGTGTTCCCTATAACGTATTCATTACTTCAATATCAAACACAGAAACAAAGAAAGAAGTTATGAAGTTGTAGTTTGTATTATTACTTTTTAAATAAAAATAAAACCGCCTTCAAAAAAACCCCAGACAACTAAAAAGCAAAAAATAATTGGTTACATTTACATCAATTAATTACATACAATTTAAATCAATTATTTAGAGTCGAGTGCCAGCTAAAACATGGAAAAAACAGAATAATCAGGCATATAGAATAGATGCATACTTGGTTTTTATGAATCTAAAAAAGTTTTTTAATTCATAAAAAGTACACCGACTTCAATAAAAAACAAATTATGCGTCACAATAAAATTTGTGGGTTTCCCTTGATTTTTCTGAGATACCATCTTCAGATCCCTTTTAAACAAAAAAAGAATTTCTCGAATCGGTCCAGGCGTCTTCGAGTAATCGGGTAACATACATAAAATAAAGATTCCGACGAATTGTTAACCTCCTCCTTTTTTGAAGTCGGTTAAAAATAAACAAAATAAAGTGAAAATTATTGTTATAGTTGACAGCCTTGGTTGCGCAGTGGGCGAGTAACCGGCTATGAAACGAGGAGCCGTTACTTTAATTCCCACACCGAGACAAATCTTTGTGTGAGAGACAGATATTTGTTTCGGGTCTGGGTGTTGTGGGACCGTAGTCCCTCGTAGTTGTTGATACCCACGATGCAGGTTTGAATTAGTGTGGGTTTAGGACTATATATAATGTATGGCTGTTGGATGTAAAAAAATAATTATATTTTAGGTTATTATACATGATTTATAAAACTTACATCATTTACGTTTTTATGTATTTGGTTATTTTCATTCACCATGTGACAACACTTGATAAATTGTAATTTGATGCAATGACGTCAATCGTATTTGAAAACACATCATTGTGATTTGATAACAGACTTGTTTACTCTCAAAATTTGAAGAAGACCCTTTTAGTCAAAAGGATCCAAAAGTCACCTGAAAAGACGGACTTTAATTGCTATGTAAGCTTAGGCCTATTTATCTACTAGAATTTATTTAAAAGGCTTGTATTTTAACACTATTTATCTTACTTTGGTATGAGATCATCATCATTTCAGATACATTATAGCAACATTAAAATATAAATGGCAAAAAATACATGATTTGTGTTTCTATTCACTTTGTATGTTGGAACTTGGAAATGACGTTTGCCAGTTTGTTGCGAAGCGAGCAAAGTCCGGCTAGCGTTTTTTCCATGGACTGTGATCGAACTTTATATAGGCAGCGCGACCAGACTTTGCCCTTGCATTCCGATAATATTATGAATCAATTTTTCGAACGACTTTATCAATAACGATCATTCAATAACCGATGAAGAGGTAAATAAACATTTTTTCATCCTGACTCGGCAAAGTGACCACACTGCACCTGATGGTAAGTGCCGTCCAATTAGAGTATGGAGTAGCGAGAGACAATCTATCCCCCGCTACTCAACACAATCGTGCTGGCCTACTCCTTCACACTACGCCATGAGCAAGAAGGTGAAGAAGCAGTCGAGGGTCTGGTGTGAGAGTATTCAGAAGGCCGCAAAACGGTAAAAAATCGCACCCCAACTCTAGACCCCCTAGACAAAAACCGGATGTACACTGGCTGATCCCAGAACGCGACACACTTGTGTGTGCCACTGTGGCGAGTTTTAAACCCTGTGTGCCGTGGTCACTATCCGGGCGGATATGAATATCCTACCACGAGCAAACATAAATAAAATCTGATGATGAAACTGCAGCTGGTTAAAATACAATGTTTGAGGTATAATTGGATTCTTTTCTTCTGACAACATCCGTGGTGCAGACGATGAGTAGCCGGCTGTGAAATGAGAGAACGAGGGTTCGATTCCCGAACCGAGATGATTTTTTGTGTTTTCAAGTATTTGTTACGAGTCCGAGTATTGTGAGATCGAAATCCTCTCGTAAGTCGTAGTGCCCGATACACACGACATAAAATATTAAATTGTATCTTACTGTGGGGACGGGCCTATGTGTGCGACCGTTGGGAGTTATATACTTGTCATGTCTAGTGAAACTAAAGACAATATAGCTATAAATGAACAAAGAAACAGATCATAAGTTAAACAAAGCCAACATACAATACTCAGAGTAATCGAATAAGCTACAAACAAACAAAAGAACTAAAGAAAAGAAGCAATATCTTATCATGGATATTAAATGATAAAGTTACTAATTACTGCCTGGGTGGCGCAGTTGTAATTGCGCATGCGTTACGATTGCTGCTGTGGTGAGCTCTCGGGTTCGATCCCGGGTCGGGTAAAGTGATATTGGGTTTTCTATCTAGAAATTCTCAGTATTAGCCCGGAGTCTGGAATCTGTGCCCTGAATGGCGATAAGCTCGCCTCCTATCACATTATGGGACCGAAATTCGGCGAAAAGTGTACTGGTTACACCTCTGCCTACCCCTTCAGGAACTACAAGAGTGAGCGTTTGTGTGTTAAGTTACTAATTAAGATACCAGTGAGACGTTGTCATCTTCCATCGACTGTATAGTATAAGACGTCACTAACTACAAAATATATTATGCAACACCTGATGGTTAACCACCAGCAAGTATTTTCAAGAAACAATGACATCCGCATCAAGAAACAATCGAACAGCTGATCGCAATAGGGGATAATCTTAAATGTGTTCAGTAAATTTGTAATATTTCAGAGTAATTCCCAGCTTAGCACGCAAGAATCACAGAGCGCAATGAAACTCGTCCGTTTGATACCACAATTTATTAGAAAGAGAGAGCCAGAGTAAGTCAGCCCCATGTACCACAATATCATAGATGGCGTATCTCTTCATACATCACATACATTTTCTGATGAAATCCCCTAATTAAAAGCGTGATAGGTGCAAGCTCACGGCTTGTGTCACACACTGTGTATTCCAAATTACTTTTTATATTAACCAACTACTGCCTCGGGGGCGTATTAGTAATTGCGTGCGCGGTACGACTGCGGTGCTGAGTTCTAGGGTTCGATCCCTGGGTCGAGTAAAAGTGAAATTGAGTTTTTATCACGAAAGACTCAGCATCAGCCCGAAGTCTAGAATGGTGCCCGATTTGGCGATAGGCTCGCCCTGTATTGAATCATAGGACGGTAATAAGCTCGGCGAAGTGTGGGTGTACCTACTAGTTATACCTCTGCCCACCCCTTCAGCGATTACAGGCGTGAGGGTATGCGTGAGTGCGTGTGGGTATTAACTTAGTAAATAAATTATTACAAACAACATCCTAAATTTTATCTCGAGTTAGCAGGACAATTATAAAAAAGAAGAATTTTATTTATCGAGTCATTACACCAAGTCTAAGAAATACTTGCCCATATTTGCAGGTCCCTTTTTAAGAACAGATTTTCCTGTTGCCTTGAACACTTATGCAAACTTAGATACGACTTCTTACTTTTATAAATCGCGTATGTATACGTTCATATTACTTAAGTCTATACAAAGTTTCAATTTGGATGCAAATATTATATCTAATTGAAAACCCTCTCTCAATTCAATTTAGTGTAATTTTTATGTATGTTAATCGAGTAGGCTAGACGAAATTTTTGTTCGATGTGGTTTACCAGCCATTTCGTGCCATTGGTCCAAAATTTGCCTATGATCTAATGGATTACAAAATATATTTTTGTTTAAAAATTACTAGCTTGTTGTATTATTATATTGTCACACCGTAATCACGGGACTATAGAGTCCCGGACATTTGGAAGGCGTGCGTGGGGCCGAAGCAAACACGTTGAGGCCCGTTAGACAATTTTAATTTAATGTTGTGTGATTATTATATTGTGTTATCAATCGACTTCAAAACACTGTAACCTTTATTATATTATTAACCATTTAGTATTCTCTGATTTTCCTTTATTAATATACTAGCTTTTGCCCGCAGTTTCGCATGCTGAAAGCCGATGGTATCCTAAGAAGCTGAACTCCGGAAACTTACTTTCAGATTGTCTAAAATTATCCGAGTAAATTCGGTTCAGTCGTCCTCAAGTGATGGCGTTACAATGAACGCAATTTAATTTTAATTTAAATATATTAAGAGGAATTTCAAATATAGGAATATATACTTGCTTTACATACTTTTAAATATAGTTTGTGGTTTGAATAATGAACTAAGTTGTCAATACGAATCCAGTTACTATAATGGCTTAAAATTAAAAGGTTCATAAATATTTAAATGAGATAAAGAGGCATATAATTCATTTATTTAAATATATTGGGACTCTGCTATGTTTTTTTTTTTTTTATTTTTTTTTATCCTGGCACGGCAAAGTGACCGCACTGTACCTGATGGTAAGCGCAGTGCGGTCCAAATAGAGTACTGAGTAGCGAGAGACGATCTATCCCCGCTACTCAACACACTCATGCCGGCCTGCTTCTTCACACTACGCCATGGGCAAGAAGGTGAAGAAGGGGTCGAGGGTCTAGTGTCAGAGTACTAAGAAGGCCGTATAATGGCCATTGTACCCCAACCCCAGACCCCCGACAAAAACCGGATGTACACTGGCTGATCCCGGAACGCGACACACTTGCGTGTGCCACTATGGCGGGTTTTTCGCCCTGTGAGTGAAGTAAGTATTAAGATATTTAATATATACCTAGTCAGGTCATAAATTCTGTCACATGTTTAATATAAAATAATTGAAACAAGTTTATTCATTATGTAACCATTTATATACCAAAATGAACTTAGCAAAACATAGATTCTTATGACACTAAAGTTTATTCAAAATGACCTCCGTGATTTTGAATACAGGCCTTCAATCTGCGCGGCCAGTTGTCTATCGCAGCACGAACGAGGTCCATGTCAATATCGGCGGCTGCCTTAATCAAGGATGTCTTGAGTGACTCCAAATTGGGATGAGGCTTTGAGCACGCCTTTTCCTCCAAGTGTTGCCATATCTTGTAATCTAACGGATTCAGATCTGGACTGGAGGAGGGCCAGTCTTCGTGCCGGATGAAGTCGATTTCACGCGCCGCCAGCCAGTCTTGTGTGCTCTTCGCTCTATGAGCTGTCGCCGAATCTTGTTGGAATACCCAGTGCCTGTTATTGAACATGGTATGAGAAACAGGTTCCACAAGGTTCGTCAGGACTGTATTTTGATACACAACTGCATTCGTTTTTACACCTTTCTCACAAAAATGTATCTCTGTTAAGCCCCAATAAGAAACTCCCAACCATACCATGAGCGAGGATGGAAAATGACCTCGTTGGACACGCGGAATAGCGTTGCTCGCTTCTTCACTACTGTGTGCGTACACCTTATCATTTTGTTTGTTGTAGCTCTCTTCTACGGTAAAAATTTTTTCATCTGAAAAAAGAATTTCCCGATATTTTTTTCCCGCGTACCGCTTCAACAAAGCGCGGCATCTCTTCAGTCTCAGGTCCATTAGACGAGCATTCAAACGATGTCCTGTTTTTCTTCGATATGCCCGAAGCCCTAAGTCTTCATTTAACACCCTTTTCACCGTGGTTCTGCTTAACCCCATCTGAAGGGCCAACAGTTTCTGCTTACGTTTGGGATTTCTTTGAATTCGCGCCTTCACAGCTTTTATCACTGCTGGAGTCCTAACAGACCGAGGGCGACCACTTCTTGACCTGTCATCTACACTAGAGTCTTCATTGTATCGTTTGATGGTACGATAAACGAATCTTTTGGTTATATTCAAATTTTTCAATATGTCAAAAATTTGAATTGGCGCGTAACCGCAACGATGCAACGCAATTACTGCAACACGGTCTTCTTTAAGCGTCCACTCCATATTTAAAAATGAGTAAAATTCTAAAAAGTATACATTTTTATTTTCATGAACAATTTGAAATTCGAATTCAATAAACTTTTTTGTGGCCAGCATTCTAAAATAAAAGTTTTTACTGTGTGACAATACTTATGACCTGACTGTGTATATATAAAACACAAAAATGTTGTCTACCTATTTCCGTTATAGACTTTGAAACCACTCAACCGATTTTAATGAAATTTCGTGTATGTGTGTGGTTGGGTCCAACTTAAAAGATAGGATTAGATCCATTGGTGGCGCTGTTGTGGAGATCTGAATTTCTTATTTTTTCAACGAAAATTCGGTCCAAAAAAAAGGCGGATTATGGCAAGACAACCTCCGCTCGGAACCACTAGTTTAATATAAGCATAACACTCAAATTAAATGTTGTTTTTCTACCTTATATTTAGTATCGTAAATAATAATACAATCCCTGTATTACACATACAGTGTCCCACAGCTTGACCCTTATCCTTCCATCCTCTTGAAAGGTCTCTACTAATGAGAGGGGTTAGGCCTTAGTCCAACACGATGGTCTAACAGAGTTGGACTTAGTGAGTAGATAGAGATAAAATAATAATACTAGTCCTGTATTAAACATTGTCCCTCTGCTGGGCACGGGCCTCCTCTACTAATGAGAGGGGTTAGGCCTTAGTCCACCACGATGGCCTATTGCGGGTTGGTAGACTTCACATACCTTCGAAATTCTTTTGAGAATTGTCAGATATGCAGGTCTCGATGTTTTCCTTCACCGTTAAAGCAAGCGATAATTAACAATGAATGAAACACGTAATTTTAGAAAAGTGAGAGTTGTATGCCACTTGGGTTTCGAACATACGACTTTCGTCTTGACAGTCCGTACCGCCACCAACTAGGCTATCACTGCTTAATTAGTGATAGAGAGCGTTAGATAGAGAGCGAAAAGTAGATAGAGAGCGAGAAGTAGATAGAGGGTTTTATAATATACCCAGTAGTAAAGAAATAGCAGTATTACCAGATGTAGGAAATCATGATTTACATCAACTATTTGGTAAGAAGTGATCAGATGAACAAATATTTGCTGATTAAGTATGCGTGTCATCATTGGCGTAACACGATCGTTTAGTGTTATGTTAACTGTCATGATGGCTCTAATTTTTTTGTATGTGATAAAGTGTAAATCCGATTTTTGTTGATGCAATATACTAAAGATACTACTTAACTATAATCAAATCTTTATTAGTGCGCTTTTAGTGTGCAATAGTCTGCAAATAACAAACGTTCTAAAGTCTACCCAATGGCTATTTAAACACCTGTTTATGCTCACTACAAAATATACATAGTTTTCATTTGTTTCTCATTAATTTATACAATCATAATTAGAATATGTCGCATATTTAAAGTTTTCAAGAAGATATTCATCAATTATATAGTAACACTTATTTATTTTTTTTATTTTTATTTTATTTATTACACACAAAACAGGTTACAATCGGGTACAAATAGTATACAAAATTGTTTAAAGTTTTTTAACATAATTATAACCCACAAATTTGTGTTCCGGAATTAATATTAAGTGTTAACGAGATAACAAAGTGAAAAACATCTAATAAAATGCTAATTTCAACTAGTTAATTTTTAAATATGTTAGTGGAGTGGAATACGAATGAGAAAAAAAAAAACACTTAGTGTATGACATACATAGTTAAATTGACATTAAACTTAGCTTAAGATAAATCGTTAAGGACATTACGGATCAGATTCTTATATGTAGTTATATTGTTGCTATGAAATAAATCTATAGAGGGATTTGTATCTATCTGTTGCCCGCAGCGCCGCCCGCGTGGTGTTTTGGTTGGAAGAAAAACTATACAATAGGCTATTTGACAACATTGAAAATACACTGCAAATTGTGGTCATCCTGTTAGACAATAGCTTAAAAAACCATATTTCACTTAATTTTAAACAAAATAATGTATATTTTTTGCAAATTAAACGAAATAAAATACAACATTTTTTTTTATTTTATCTGTGATGTGAACACTCTGTTATTGGGGACAACTCTGGTGACGTCACACGCAAGTAAACATAGTTTCTTCGAGTGATTTTAGTACGCGTTTTAGGTTTTCTGGGTGATAAATTCTATTGTTGATCTATTTTTGAAGCAGTTTTATGATAATTGTTGATAAAACAATTATCATAAAACTTAGCTTTGATTATCATTATTAGCTTGTTTATTTGCATGTGACGTCACATGTGTCATATGATTAGCGCCATTACAGAAATAGTGTTTTTGCCACGGTTTTGGAGATTTAAACTTCAACATTGATTTTTATTAAAAATACAGTAGATTTCCCGGAAATATCAATATAGTGTGCTTATTATGTAATAAATAATAGATTAAAATCATTTTCGAAAATTAGTCAAATAGCCTATTCAAGGAGTTGTCTCCTACACTGACGCACCTGTGCCGATCGTCCTATAAATCAGGTGTTGTGGCTGAACCATAGAGAGAGGCCAACGTTCAGCCTATACTCTAAAACGGTGACCGGTCAGACAATATACAATTATTGCCCAATCGCCTTTACCGGCATCAAAAACATAGAATGATCATAAAATAACAGAATTCATTTTGATGTCTTTTCAATATAAGAATTCTCTAAATTACAATGAATTATAACATGTTTTGAGCTAGCAGCTTATGTTTAAAGGCAGACTCCACTAGCCATGTCTTCAATTGACCACCAAGTAAATCTATACTACGAACTTGACCCTGACCCTGACCTGAACTCTGAACTAATCTAAACGCATATATTATTTCAAAATTCATGTAATCGCAGAAACAGTTGTCATTGCCGAAAGGTACGGACTTATTTTTAGCAAATGCCCTTTGACTGGCAATGAACAACTTCCCACAGTTCCCCATGACATTGAAAATTTCATGTGCGTAATTATAAATTCACTAACACACCTTTCAACTTTAGTAACGAATACCAGCCGTTCCACACCCGAATTATTAATTAATAGTAATGGATACACCCGAAAGTCCCTTACATAGTCCTGATCCCACACTAGGCCAAATCTGTATCATGGGATAACTACGAGGAACTGTAGTCCCGTAACATCCGAGATAAAAAACTAAACTAAAATAATATATACCTAGGTATAGGTATTGCCTAAAAAACCCCCAGACCCGAAACAAATAATTATGGATCACATAATAACATAACATTTGACAGCCTCCGTGGCGCAGTTGGCGAGTAGCCGGCTGTGAAACGAAAGGCCGTTGGTTCGATTCCCACACCGGGATAAATGTTTGTGTGACAGACAGATATTTGTGTCCGGGATCAAGGTGTTGTGAGACCGTGCGTCTCTCGTAGTCCCTGATACCCCTAACACACGACTCGTATCTTAGTGTGGGGTCGGGGCTATGTGTGTGACTGTTGGGTGTTATTTATTATTATTACATAACTTTTCTCTTGGTGCACGGATCGAACCCGCGGCCTCTTGTTTTACAGCTGTCTCCTCGTCCACTGCAAAAAATACTCAGGCTATCAAAAATAAAACAATATTCTTAAAAGCTACCGTGTAAAAAAAATCCCCTGAGGTTACTGACATAATGAGCGGCAATCAAAACAAATCAACCAAATGCGACGCCAAGGCAATCTGCCTATATGTCTAGTATGGCGAAAACGGAAATAAAATAAAAAATGATATACGTATATTTAAAAATAAGTGTACATCAACCCTCGAGTAATCATTCAGTTTCGACCTTGTTCTGATTGAAGTTCATAAAAACAGTGAACTGTGAATCTTTTCACGAGCGCCGTGTTACCCGGATTAATAGGCATACAGACAGGTTTGACAGCCTCTGTGGCGCAGTAGGCGGGTAGCCGGCTGTGAAACGAGAGCCCGTGGGTTCGATTCCCACACCGGGACAAATGTTTGTGTGACAAACAGTATTTGTGTCCGGGGTCTTTTTTTTTTGTTGTCGCGGGGAAAGCGTTTTATTACTACCGCCCGCTCCGGGGGGAAGCGAAATAAGAATTAAACGGTTATGCTGGACTAGCCGGTCTTACGACCCAGCATCCCCCTCGCCCGGATGATGGCTATCCGGGCAGCCGCTGGGCCGAGTCCCTACCCCCTATGTACACCCCACCCGAAACTACCAGCTAAAACCCCGCGGTGGCCTTCTTCGGCGCTTGCGGAGCGATCCCGGGGTATTCTAAGGAGTGGTAGAATTGCTGCCGGAACCGCCCCTGCGCGGTGCTGCGTAGCAGCCCATCTCCATGGGAGGGCTTAGGAGCCCCCGCGCACCGAACAACGACAGCGAACGAGGCCTTACCACACGCGCTGCCGTCCATCTCGGGGTCGCACGATGCTCCGAAACTGGGAGTGCATCGATTCGGGCTGACAGCCCCCCGCTGCGAGCCCGCGACCCCCGATGGCCCCAATTAGTCGCCTCGTACGACAGGCAGGGGTTACCGTGGTGGAATTCAAACGCTCCCGTTCCACAGGGCGGGAGACGCCGGTCAGTCGTCCACCCAGCGCCTCCTACGTCTTCTCTGGCGGCGGGAGGGATCATTTCGTTCCCTATCCCTCTCGGTACTCTCCTTCTGCGAGATGACGCTCTCGCAGAAGTGGGCCACCGCACGCCAGGACCTCCGGCTGGCGACCATGGACGACACCACGGCCGGTAGCGAGAGGTCTCCTCCGACGACTGCTCTGAGAGCGCTGCGCTCTTCGTCCCAGGCTGGGCACTCCTCCAACGTGTGTTGGGCCGGGTCCTCGTGGCAGTTGCCACAATGGTGGCACACGGCAGACACCTCCTTTCCGATCCGACACAGGAACGAACCGAAACACCCGTGGTCCGTCAGTACCTGCGTCAGTCGGAAAGTTGGCGCACCGTGGCGCCTGTCTAGTCATCTCTTTAGGACAGGACGCTCTGCCGCGACGGTCCTCAAGCCCGCACTTGGGCTTTCCAGCCTGGTATGCCACTCCTCCATAGCGGTTCTGCGAAATCGGGCCGCAATCTCCCTCGGGGCCAGTCTCACCTAAAGGCGACTGGACGCCTCCTCCCGCCAGAAGAACGCGGACGAGAGGAGTTTTGCGTCCAACTCCCAAGGGAGGGTGCCGGCTAATACGCAGGCCGCCTCGTGGGAGACCGTGCGGTAGCCCCTTACTATTCGCTACGCCAACAAACGCTGCAGTTTGCGCAGCAAGGCGACGCAGCGGGCTTTCAGGGACTGGGCCCATACGGGACATCCGTACAGGGCCATTGACCGCACGACTCCAGCGTATAAACTTCGGCAAGGGCGAACCTGGAGGGACCTAATAGGTCCCTCCAGGTTCAGCAGCAGGCGTCCGAGCGCGCCCGCCGCCCGCACCAATTTCGGCGACAATTCCTTGAAATGGGCACGGAAATCCCACCGGCTGTCCAGAATCAATCCCAAGTACTTCATTGTACAGCCGATGGGAATCCGCACCCCCTCCACATTGATGTGGGGCATTAAAGGTGGCCGAATCCGAGGACCGTGAAAGTAAAGGGCCTCGGTTTTGTTTAGGGCCACCTTAAGGCCCAGTCGCCGAATCCTGCCCACCACCTGTTCGGTTGCGAACGAGGCGAGCAGGGTGGCCTCCTGGAAAGACCTGGCTGTCGCTGTGACTAGCGTGTCGTCTGCATAACAGACGACAGCGACGCCTCGGGGATTGGTACCACGGAGCACCTAATTGTAGCCGATGTTCCACAGGAGAGGGCCTAGGACTGAGCCCTGTGAAACACCGCAGGCCATCGCTCTTCGGTGCCACCTGTCGGCGCCTGGATACACTATGTACCTGTCTGAGAGATACGAGCGCACCAGACGCCGGAGATACGGTGGCACCACGTGGTACCGCAGTGCTTCCAGTATGCAGGCCCAGGGCAGGGTGTTAAACGCGTTGGCGATGTCTAGAGATACCGCCACCACCACTTCACCCCGAGCCACTGCCTCCTCCGCTTGTCCTTGACCCGCAATATCGCGTGTACTGTCGATCGGCCTTGCCGGAACCCGTACTGGCACTGTGCCAGGTCCGGCCCGACCCCTTCAAGATGTTCGACGAGGCGAGCGTGAATGATACGCTCGAAGAGCTTACAGACCTCGTCGAGCAACACGATGGGCCGGTAGGCCGATGGCGACTCTGCGGGCCGCCCCTCCTTCTTGAGCAGGACCAACTTCCCAGTTTTCCACTGAGACGGAAAACGGCCCACACGGCCACTGCATCAGATGCAGTGTCGTCACTTTGCCGTGCCAGAATAAAATAAAGACAATGGTACTTATACGACCGAATTAGCTCGTATTGAGAAAAATATTTCTAGCGTGACTGTAGCTTTATTCTTTTGTTCTTTCTGCCTGGCGATATCTCGACATGGTATCCGTGACTGTCTTCTTATATAGACTCCACCGGGTCTTGAGCAGCCTTCGAATCAAGACCAATTATCAGGGCTCTGCTGCGACTTTAATAATCAAAATATTATGATAAATGCTTCAAAGAACTGATAGAGTATCTAGGCGTATTTAATAGTTTCCCACACGCAAGATCCAACTACGTCCGAGAATCAAATTCGATGGATATTAACAAAAAACTGTATTCATATTTCGCAGTGATCACACAACCGGTGTTTTTCCATACAGAATGTTCCATTCCATTCTCTTAGTAAAATTCCATTTCGAAATTATTGCTATTAATCTAATAAGTTCGATACTTGAATACGATTGCATATGGCTAAATCATTTTATTTATTTATTGAGAAGAATAGTTACAGCTTTTTACAATATTGGGTAATTATTTAGGAATGTTAATTTTATTCTAGCCAATAACAACTATTCATATATAACATTTTAACATTGTCGGTACGAGAAAAGTATTAATGAGAAAAAAAAACAAAAATCAAATGTAATTCAACACTGCTTAACACAATTTATTTTACAGCAATTAATTGTCACTGTTTATTAGGTATGAGATGGTACACCAGTATTGTTAAATAAAGTTTTCTTAAATAAATAATCATATTAAATAAATAGATAAGTAGTTAGATATATATATATATATATATATATATATATATATATATATATATATATATATATTAATAATTTCGAAATGGAATTTTACTAAGAGAATGGAATGGAACATTCTGTATGGAAAAACACCGGTTGTGTGATCACTGCGAAATATGAATACAGTTTTTTGTTAATATCCATCGAATTTGATTCTCGGACGTAGTTGGATCTTGCGTGTGGGAAACTATTAAATACGCCTAGATACTCTATCAGTTCTTTGAAGCATTTATCATAATATTTTGATTATTAAAGTCGCAGCAGAGCCCTGATAATTGGTCTTGATTCGAAGGCTGCTCAAGACCCGGTGGAGTCTATATAAGAAGACAGTCACGGATACCATGTCGAGATATCGCCAGGCAGAAAGAACAAAAGAATAAAGCTACAGTCACGCTAGAAATATTTTTCTCAATACGAGCTAATTCGGTCGTATAAGTACCATTGTCTTTTTTTTATTCTGGCACGTTGTTATTGGCTAGAATAAAATTAACATTCCTAAATAATTACCCAATTTTGTAAAAAGCTGTAACTATTCTTCTCAATAAATAAATAAAATGATTTAGCCATATGCAATCGTATTCAAGTATCGAACTTATTAGATTAATAGCAATAATTTCGAAATGGAATTTTACTAAGAGAATGGAATGGAACATTCTGTATGGAAAAACACCGGTTGTGTGATCACTGCGAAATATGAATACAGTTTTTTGTTAATATCCATCGAATTTGATTCTCGGACGTAGTTGGATCTTGCGTGTGGGAAACTATTAAATACGCCTATATACTCTATCAGTTCTTTGAAGCATTTATCATAATATTTTGATTATTAAAGTCGCAGCAGAGCCCTGATAATTGGTCTTGATTCGAAGGCTGCTCAAGACCCGGTGGAGTCTATATAAGAAGACAGTCACGGATACCATGTCGAGATATCGCCAGGCAGAAAGAACAAAAGAATAAAGCTACAGTCACGCTAGAAATTTTTTCTCAATACGAGCTAATTCGGTCGTATAAGTACCATTGTCTTTATTTTATTCTGGCACGGCAAAGTGACGACACTGCATCTGATGGTCAGCGCAGTGCCGTCCAGGTAGAGTATCAAGAACTTAGCGAGAACTATTCCTCACTACTTGATACAATCAAGCCAGCCTGTTAAGTAGTCTCTGCATAATAACTTTGATATTTCTTAACTGTATTTTTTATTAATCTATACTACGATCGTGTTTGTTACTTCTTGTCTTGTCAGTCGGCGTATAAAGTAGCTTAAGAATAAGATTTTTTAATTCTGACACGAAAACATAAATGCACTGCACCTGATAGTAAGCACAGTGCCGTCCAGGTAGAGTATCAACTATCAAGTAGCGAAAGACAACTATACCTCGTTACTCGACACAATCATGACAGCCTGCTGAGTATATACAACATCATTTTTAGTAATAATAATATAAAAAAACACGGGTGCGTGGCCAACCTTAAAGAAAGGGACTGGAAGGAGAGGAAGAGAGAGGGGAGACTTCGTGTCACTTTTCTTTAAAACGGTTTCTTTAAATGGTAGTACCATTTAATCCTGCAGTCGGCTCATTTATGCTGACAAAATTGTCTTATATAACTAATACATCGTATAAACACACATATACATACATACACACAACCATACATATACAATTATCGGTCTAGAACTTCCTGTCATTCATAACTTTAAGAATCCTATCTAGTCCCCTGGGGGATATACGCCGAGTGCCCTCAGCCCTGAATACTTCACTCAAATGCGGCTCAGTATTAAAATGTTATGAACATGTTAAGTGTCAGTAACCTTTAGTGCGCGACTTAAACTGTAAAAAATCGTTCACATAAAGACTACTTTGTAGCTACTTATATTTTAACAATGCGATTTATCAAGAGAAATATTTATTGAAAAATATATTCCATAAAATATATTAAAATGTATATTTTTTTATTTTTGGACTTTGATACGGTTCTGAAATTGTATTATAGAATCTATACTCGTATTAAGTCGTATTATCTTTAATATGGATAATACGAGTAATATCGTATTCGTGTATTTTTGTATCCTGGTACGTCAAAGTGACCACATTACACCTGATGGTAAGCGTAGTGCCGTCTAATTAGAGTACAGAGTAGCGAGAGAAAATTTATACGCTGCTACTCAGCACAATCATGCCAGCCTGCTTCTTCACACTACGCCATGGGCAAGAAGGTGAAGATGCGGTCGAGGGTCTAGTGTCATAGTACTCAGAAGCGTATCCCTTCATTGTTGAAGCCAGCGATAATTAATTTGCTGGTGGTAGGATATTCATATCCGCCCGGATAGCGACTACCGTACACGGTGTAAAACCCGCCATAGTGGCACACGCAAGTTTGTTGCGTTCCGGGGTCGATACTCTAATTGGACGGCACCCTGCTTACCATCAGGTGCAGTGTGGTTACTTTGCCGTGCCCGAATAAAAAAAGGTATTCCTCCGTATAAACCTTATGCAGTGTATTTTACTATACAAAGAAATTTTGATGTGTCTAGATTTGTATGAATGGACTAAATGTTTACAACAAAAGACTTTATTTCTTTGTTTTCATATAATCATGATTGTATACAACACATTTGTATGGGTCACATGTCCTCTTTCTCTACTCATATTCTTAATTATGTACATAATATTATTATGTCTGTAATATGTTTAATATGTATGTCAGCCTTCACACATTTCCGCGTGTTTTAGGTGATGATTTTATATGCAATTACTAGATTTGCCAGGTGGCCTCGCCGACCTTGATTTGCAAACGAAATAGAATTTTAGTTTTTACTTTTTATCACATAACCTGTTTAGCTCGAGGTCATTCAGATTGGTGGGATCAGGAATCGCAAATATGCCATATTTTATTTTGTTAACCTTTGCCTTGGTCTCGGCTTCGAGGGTAATTTTCATGTTTTCAATGTCATTTCGTGTGACAATGAAGTCTACAGAGCATATTCTGCAACTTGCGCACACACAGTTGACTTTTGTGAATATGATAAAAGACGAACCACACAGAACTGGCGTTGATGGGGAATTGATTTGGGATGCATAACATGTGTTCCAATTTTGCTTTTATTGATTTTCTTGTTTATTGTTTATCTGTATATATAAAAGAAGAAGCTGACTGACTGACTGATCGATCAACGCACAGCCTAAACGGCTGGGGTTAGAGACTTGAAATGTTGACAGTAGGTACCTTTTATGACGTAGGCATCCACTAAGGAAGGGTTTTTGGAAATACCACCCCTAAGGGGGTAAAATAGGGGATGATAGTTTGTATGAAAATCCGTCATTTTCGAAGTTAAGTTTATGAAAATTAGTATTTGACCTTTTAGTCAAAAATAAAAAATATATATTTCAGGATTTTTGGAAATTCCACACCGAAGGGGGTAAAATAGGGGAAGAAAGTTTGTATGAAAATCTGTCATTTTTGCAGTTAAACGCATGAAATTTGGTATTTGGCCTTACAGTTAAAAATTAAAAACACATATTTCAGGGTTTTGGGAAATTCCACCCCTAAGGGTTTTAAATAGGGTAAGAAAGTTTGTATGAAAATCCTTCATTATTGAAGTTAAATGCATGAAAATTGGTATTTTGTAGTGTATACTTTTTGTCTCAAACATGACCTCCACGCGGGCGGAGCCGCGAGCAACAGCTAGTCTACGTATAAATAGGCATACAAAACTGTTCAGTAGCGTTTTCTTCTCATTTTGTCAACCTATTTTCTTTTTTTGTTTTTAACAATAAAATAAAAATAGTTAAACGAAAATAGTTGTTAATTTGTTGTTAACAACTATTGATTTAATTTAGTGTTAACAGTTAAAAAAAATGGAAACAATAACTTTTTTTATGAATTACGGTCGATAGTCACTAGATGTAATAAATTTTCACAACAATCACACACATAGTTCTGACACACAAAGATTTACTGATTTTCATCCCATGTTTATCTTCAAAATATCGCCAAGATCGATAAGACTGCCAGTTATATTTGTCTACAGCATGAATGGGCCGGCTCGAACGGGGTAGTACCACTGTCTCACAGAAAACCAACGTAAAGTGATAGTTTACTGTCGCGTTTCGTATGGTAAGTGAGATATCCGGAGGCCCAGATTCCCCCTTCCCTTCCCTAATCCCTATTCCTGTCCTTTAAGGCCGACAGCGCAAACATGATACTTTCGGTATTGTGGATGTTCATGGGCGGTGGAGATCACTTAACATCAGGTGACCCACAGGCTCGTTTGTCGGACTATACTATAAAAAAAAAGTTATACTCTTAATTATTGGTGAGTTTTAGTATGATGTGTTCTAGTGTTTAATAAAGATTGTAAATAAATAACATGTGTCTTTTGTTGTAGGTATTCTTATACCCAAATTTAAGGAACTACGAGAATTTCGGTCCCACAACACCCAGACCTGAAATAAATGTTTGTGGTTCACACATTTATCTTTGTTGCTATCTGGCCCGCGATCTCACATTTCATAGACGGCTTTTCACCCGCTGAGCCACAGAGGCTGTCAGTTATAATTAGTTCTGTAATCAATAGAAACAGCGTAAGCGAGGTATATTATCAAGACAAATTATTTTCTCTATTGAAAACTACTGGGGAAATATAAGTAAGTTATCTTAAGTGCTTAATATCAGTCGCCTTTTCGTGTTCCAGACATATTGCCACGCCCTTGTGTTAATTACTTTCCTTCGGAAGCCCATATTATACGAACCGCAATATAATGATAAATTCAAATATCAACATAAATTAACAATACTATACAGTTCTAGAACATTCTATCATCAGCTGCGGAACGATTACCATTGCGTTTATAATAACAAACATACCAATGGAAAAAAATGTTAATTTCTTTGCTAATTAAGGAATAATTAATGCTAATTCACGGCCAGGTATTATGCGTTGTTGCCCACAATCAGTGTTGCTAGTTTCTAATTTAAAGATTCAGATAAATATTGCTACAATGGCGCACAGTGTATGTAAAAGTATGAATACAGGAAATCTAATTATTATCAGAACTATTTAGATCTCGCAGCATTCCTCACTTTACTGCAACTTTGTCGGGGGTTTGTCTAGAGTTGGGGTAAAACGTTTTGCGGCCTTCTGAGTACTTTGACACTAGACCCTCGACAGCTTCTTCACCTTCTTGCCCATGGCGTAGTGTGAAGAAGCAGGCCGGCATGATTGTGTTGAGTAGCGGAGGATAGATTATCTCTCGCTACTCTATACTCTAATTGGATGGCACTGCGCTTACCATAATTTGCAGTGTCACTTTGCCGTGCTAGGTTAAAAAATGTATTGAAATCGCGTTTCTATCCTTT
This sequence comes from Laothoe populi, assembly GCA_905220505.1. Classification (NCBI taxonomy): domain Eukaryota; kingdom Metazoa; phylum Arthropoda; class Insecta; order Lepidoptera; family Sphingidae; genus Laothoe; species Laothoe populi. The sequence continues at coordinate 17,402,644 of HG992148.1, forward strand.
ATGAATACATGGCCATAAAAACTCATTCGCCAAATTGTACCAACGTCACAGTTCATGGCCATAACCATAGATATTGCCAGCGTATAGCCAATGATGTGAAGAAACAGTTAGACAAATGTAATTGTCCATGGTGCGTTAGTCAAGAGAACTCGAGGCGTATTAAGTACATACTCACACGTCCCTAGTACCAATAAGGAAGTGAAACTTCTTTGTATGTCAGGACATACCTCTATGTATTTTGAGTAAGCCAAACACTTCGGTGATGAAGGATTTATATGCAAAAGTATGCTTCTATATTTTGTTGGAAGCTACTTTAAATATTTGTTGACAATATCACAAGGACTCCATTTAGACGAAAATTCCGAGGAATTTTATTATTCTTAGTTTATTTTTATTTGGCCACTTCTATGGTACTACAGAAGGTTCCTACTACTACCCTACCTCAAAACAAACCTAAATTAATGAGGTAACTAACTACCAAATAAAAATTGAATTTGTACGTCCCCAAATCGCTCGGTTGCCTAAAAACGTTATTAAACTGTATTTACCATATAAGTGACTTTAAAATATTCTATTTCTTTAACGTGTTATTCAAATTCCTTCGCTCCTGATAAATCTATACTTATAATAAAGCTGAAGAGTTTGTTTGTTTATTTGAACGCGCTAATCTCAGGAAATACTGGTTCGAATTGAATAATTATTTTAGTGTTGCCATTTATCGAGGAGCGCTATAGACTATATAACGCTATCACCAATAGGAGCGGAGCAGCAATGAAAAATGTTGCAAAAACGGGGAAAATTGATTCCTTTTGAGAGCTTCCGTTGCGTGCCCTGCGTAAACGGTTAAGCTTACGTAACAATCACGTATGACCGAATTGTTCTTCATAAAAAGTTCTAAAAATAAGTCCATATGTCTATCTTTTTCGGTTGACTCACTGTAACCATTTTAATGGTTCTCGAATTTGTTCTGAAATAATGTATTATTTGGGAAGGGGTTTTTATAAACATGGTATTAATCATTATCCAAATAAATATTTTATTCATTACAAGTATTTAATTTTGAACTAAGTTGCCCTTGCGTCATTTTATTTTCAATCAATATCTTAGGAGATATAACAGTTTTAAAATATCTCCGCAGCAAAATGAATATTGTTGTTTATATGTTTGTTTGTTACTTTTTCATGACTAAACGGGTGAACGAATCCTAATGAAATTCAGCAGAGGGATAGATTTTATCCTGGGGAATGACATAGGTTCTGTTTTGTCTCAAAAATTATCTTGAAAGGGGGAAATAGGGGTTGATGGTTGATGTATGGGCAAACCGTAATACCTCAACTTAGGGATTTGAAAATTCATATTTAGGCTTTTGGTAAGAAATACGTGTTACAACGTTTTTACTAAATCATCCCTAAAAGGGACGAAATGAGGGGTTAACTTATGAGATTTTCTTTAAATTCAATCTCAAGCTTCAGGCACAACACCTGAGAGTCAGGGCGATCGCTATAGGTACCTCAGTGGAGATGACAACTCCTTGGATTGTATACTTCTGCTCCCGAAAATAACCTCCACGCGGGCGGAGCCGCGAGCAACAGCTAGTCATTAATAAATATATTTCTCTAGCAGTAGCTTTTCGCTATACAATACCTTACAGTATATATTATAATAACATTTTACAAATGAATGATACGCACCCACTCAGGCCTGTACCACGAACCAGTTCACCCACATTTCGCCGAGCTTTTTACCGTCCCATGATGCGATAGGGGGCGAGCCTATCGCCATATCCGGCGCGATTACAGACTCCGGACTGATACTGAGTATTTCGCGATAAAAAACCCAATATCACTTTACCCGACCCGGGGATCGAACCAGAGACCTCAACATAGTAGTGGTACCCCGTACGCAAGTACATTTACACCATCGAGGCAGTCAAATGAATGATATTATAGTATTATTAACAATACAATATAAAGTTTAATATTTATAGATAATATCAACATTTACTTAAAATATTAAGATCCAAACCGATTATGAGAAGTAATTGTCAGTTTTTAATGTGTGTATTTAGTTCGTAATAATGCGTTTTATTTTCCTAAGTAAATATCACCACTAGTGTAAAATTTTGCGATGCCTACTATGGTCAATATACAATTTTAGCACATCGTTCAATAAACGTTTGACAAAATATTTATTGTTAAAATTCAACTATATAATGAGCATCATTATTTTCTCATAGATAAATTGTAATTTACAAAATATGTAACTAGGAGTCCAAAAATCAGCACTCGATTTATATGTAAATTGAAGAACCAGATAAGATTTTATTAATCTACCTAATTCTGGCCTATGGAACTTGTTTCAAACTAGTTTTGCTTGGTGACAGTGCCTAGCAACTAAGAAATATGCAGATGAACGTGCGTATGTAAGGGGATCCTTCGAAAGCGGACATTTGTTTTATCCTGTCACGGCAAAGTGACAACACTGCACCTGATGGTAAGTCCAGTGCCGTCCAGTTAAAGTATCAAGTAGCGAGAGACAATCTATCCCTCGCTACTCAACACAATTATGCCGGCCTGCTGCGTAGCTTATTTACACTACTCCTAAAGGACCCAGGAGCATAGAAAGGCGGGAACACGGTAGCTGGCAAACTGTTCCACAGCTTGATGGTGCGGCAAAAATACGAATTTGCGAACCTTTTGGTTCGGGTAGTAGACACTAGACACCACGAAGCTGTGGCTCCGCAAACCAGTACATATATATGTCGGAGCATCAAGAATACGGACACTCAATTGAACGTGCAAAATAGCTTTAATTATTGTAGACTGTGGGTACCGTCCCTTGTTTTGCTATTTTGAAGGTAGTTTCGAGTTGTTTACCGGATGATCTCACTCACGGAGTGGGGCACGACGAAAATCACAATATAAAAGAGCACCTTGCCATTTGACGGGGCATTCGGGAGTAATCGTTGAACAGTTAGTAGCTTTAGAGGTCGTAATGCCGGATTACTGTTTAACGGACGGTGCCTACCTAGTTTAAAGTAACCCTTATTGTTCAAAGTAGTTGCGTGGGTTGTATGGTGTGCTCAATCCTGGAGAAGTTGGCAAGGTGGTGTGGTACGTAGAAAAATAGACAAAAGGAAGTTCCTAACCGGGCTATTAATTGACTTAGGCCAGGGAGTGAGTCGAAGGGGTGCAGTTGTCCGGTTCGTACTCTGGGTTATAGATCGAGGGGGCGCTGTTATACGGGCTGTACTGCCGTAGTCGCGTTGTGGTTTCGAGTAGTTGTGGGTATTGCCAGGATTGGGAACAGCATCAGTGGTTTGAGGAAGTAGTCGATGTACCTACATTACTCATTGTAATTTAAGTGCTGTGTTTAAAAGAGAAACCATGGGGTTTCTTGCCAGATTCTTCCACATGGATAACTGCTTTCCGAACTTGCGGTAGTTTATTAAACTCTGAAGTGTTAATCTCTTGCTTTTCTACCGAACTTTCGTCCGATGTGCATCCTGACTATATCTAGCGATTGGAGAGGGACGTCTAAGCCCTCTCACAGCCTCGCCATGTGGACCTGCCTGCGACATATAGTTTATTCACTCTTCATCAGGATGATTCCGATTACGTAACAACCCATTAACTTAAATCCCGAATCAAATTTACAGCGATTATTTATTTATATAGACGGATAAAAATCAAAATCAAATATTTATTGAATCCATTAAATGTTATGCATCATTTAGATTCGGTCAATTTTTACTCTACCGCCAGTTCGGAATGCAGTTTCTCTAGAGAAGAACGGGCAAGAAACTGTAGCGTTGCTCTTTTCACACCGGTTAACAATATTTGGTCATACAATTAATATACGATTTCAGTTTAATTACATTAGATTAGAGCAGCTCAATGTTGCAATCAATCAACGCTAGAACATAGTATCCATATACTATGTTCTAGCACCAATATATTCCAGCAGGGTCTACATAGTTTTTTTTTAAATAAGAGGTACATACGGTAGGCAGCGGCTTTGCTTTGCCCTGGCGTTGCTGAAGTCTATGGGCGGCGGTGTCTACTTACCATCAGATGGCCTGTCTACTCGTCTGCTTATCCAGGCAGTAACAAAAAACTTTGTGCGTAGCGTGCGTACATTCTGCGAAATATAAATTAAATGTTGACACGTGCGATGGCGTTGGTCCGACACACATTAAATACAAACGATTGTATTATTCGAGGGTCACGTCACACCACCAGATCACCTCTAGTAGAACTATTTTCGCCAAAAATAGATATTGTTACTACAATATTTGTTTTAATTTGACTTGAGCATAACGTGTTTTAAAAACATGCGTGAACTTGGAAAATATAATTCATATTCATTACAATTTTGTTAATAGCTTCTAATAAATAATAATAACAAATCTAAAACTCTATAAGATGTACAAAAAAATACGTTAAACATACGTTTGAGAATAATTCACGATTATTATACGAATAATCTAATTTTTACAGCATAGGATGGCAAACGAGCAATAAGTAACGCAACTGTAGGCAGCGGCTTTTCTGTGCCCTGACATTGCAGAAGTCTATGGGTGGCGGTGACTACTTACAATCAGGTGGCCCGTCAGCTGGTATGTCTATCTAGGTAGGAAAAAAGTATATCGCCTGACAGTAGATGATAATAACACTAATAAACCCGGAACTTCAGAAAAATGGGGCACATGCCAAACTTAAAGGAAACGAATAGGAATTGGGAAGGTAAGGTGGACTAACCGTACGAAACGTTACAGCAAGATAATTCACTTAAATTGACTTAAATTGTATGTACCAAGTTGGATACCTTTTATAATATTAAATACAAATTTCAGGTATTTATTATCACGCTTCATGATTCTTATGAATTGTTAATTGTTATTTTGAAATTAATATTTGACCACCGCGAACTTTGTAAGCCTTTGTTTCGACAAAAGTAAAAGTAAAGTGCCTTGTTTGGGCAATTGTTTAATTAGGACATTCGAAAATAAAATTTATTATGTACTAGCTGTTGCTCGCGGCTCCGCCCGCGTGGAGGTCATGTTTGAGACAAAAAGTATACAATACAAAATACCAATATTAATGCGTTAACTTAAAAATGACGGATTTTCATACAAACTTTCATTCCCTATTTTACCCTCTTAGGGGCGGAATTTCCAAAAATCCTGAAACATATATTTTTTATTTTTAACTAAAATGCCAAATACAAATTTTCATGAATTTAACTTCAAAAATGACGGAGTTTCATACAAACTTTCATCCCCTATTTTACCCCCTTAGGGGTGGGATTTCCAAAAACCCTTCCTTAGTGGATGCCTACGTGATAAAAGGTACCTACTGTCAAAATTTCATGTCTCTAACCCCAGCCGTTTAGGCTGTGCGTTGATCGATCAGTCAGTCAGTCAGTCAGTCAGTCAGTCAGTCAGTCAGTTTCTTCTTTTATATATACAGATAGCTTATTTGTAGGATACGCTACGAGTATTTTGATTCAAGAACTATGACTAATATTGAGTAATTTTATTTTAATAATAATTTATTTCCAATGTGTATAGTATACATCAACATGACATTTTTTTTTATTTTTTTTATTCTGGCGCGGCAAAGTGACCACACTGCACCTGATGGTAAGCGCAGTGCCGTCCAGATAGAGTATCAAGTAGCGAGAGACCGTCTATCCCCCGCTACTCAACACAATCAAGCCGGCCTGCTGTTTAGCTTCTTCACATTACGCCAAAGGACCCAGGATCATAGGACATGACATGCAGGCATGACATGCAGTTGAATGGATAGGATAATACGAGGACATTCTTTAAATACCACTTCGATTCCTAAACTCAAATCGGTGAATCTCCATTTTTAACCCCTGATGCAAAAAGAGGGGTGTTATAAGTTTGACATGTCTGTGGCATCGTAGCTTCTAAACAAAAGGGCTCGATTCTTGGGCCCTTTCTATTCTTAATCTATATTAATGACTTACCTTATTGCATAAGGGACAACTGTGAGGTAGTGTTGTTTGCAGATGATACTTCTTTAATATTTAAAGTTAGCCGACATAATTCTGTTCTTGACGATGTAAACAACACACTCGCAAAAATAGTACATTGGTTTAGCGTTAATAATTTACTATTGAATAGTCAGAAAACCAAATGTATTAGATTTTTAACACCTAATGTCAGAAAGATCGACGCTTTAATTTACATGAATGGGGATAGATTGAGTCTTGTGGAGACAACCAAGTTTTTAGGCATAACATTAGATCCCAAACTTCAATGGGGATCTCACATATCTGTATTATCTAAAAAATTAAGTGCCGCAGCTTATGCAGTGAGTAAAATACGTCAATTGACCGACGCTAACACGGCTAGGTTGGTCTATTTTGCGTATTTCCATAGTTTGATGTGCTACGGGATTCTACTATGGGTTGGTGCTGCTGACATCAATATCATCTTTACTCTCCAAAAGCGAGCTATAAGATCTATCTACTCGCTAAGTTCTAAGAGTTCTTTGAGAGAAAAATTCAAAGAAATTAATATAATGACAGTAGCATCACAATTTATATTCGCTAATTTAATGTATGTTCATAAGAATATACAACAATTTCCTAAAATTAGTGATGTTCATAGTGTAAATACTAGAAATAAAAATAACCTTGTTAGTTATAAAACAAGGCTCCACAAAATCGGCAACTCTTTCAAGGGTCTTTGTATACGCTTTTACAATAAGGTTCCCAATCATATTAAAGAACTAAATGAAAGATGTTTTAAAGCTACTATTAAGCGAAAACTAAGTAATAAAGCCTATTACAAAATTTCGTTGGGAGAGGCCTACGTCCAACAGTGGACTGACACCGGCTGATGATGATGACAAAATTTCGGAATATTTAGATGACCTAAAGGCTTGGGAATAAGTTATCCTATTACTTAGAAGCGTAGCCATTAAATTATTATTGGGAACTTTAGGTACATATATATAGTAATGCCAATATATTTATTTCTTTAACATTGCGAACTTATATGCCTTACATGACTTTACTTGATATTTTGTGTCTAGTATTTCAATTGTTGTATTCAGTCTGGGTATGTCATGCTCGCTAAAGTGTCTGTGCTTGCTGCGGCGCCATGTGCCAGGTCGGTCTCTTCCCTGTAACATGGTTGAGGAGGCCGATGGCTGACACATGCGTCACTACTCGTGATCGGGTGCGGCTCGTGTGGACTGGTCTGCTCAGACTGTTTCAGTAAGGACCGACTGCTTTAAGAAATCGATTTTTTTATCACTATCACGACGGTCATGTGTGGCACTAGGTCTTGTAATGAGTTCTATTTCACAATATTTCAATAAGGCAACTTAACATACATTGAGCTGCTCTAATCTAAGGTAATTAAACTTAAATCGTATATATTATATGACCTATGATTATAATTATATGACCAAATATTGTTAACCGATGTGAAAAGAGCAACGCTATAGTTTCTTGCCCGTTCTTCTCTAGCGAGACTGCATTCCGAACTGGCGGTAGAGTGAAAAAATTGACTGAATCTAAATGATGTATAACATTTTATGGATTCAATAAATATTTGATTTTGATTTTGATTTTGAAAGGACCGATTATGATGCGGGTAGAATTCCGCTGACGCGGCGACGCCCGTCTTAAAAATATTAATGGGTTCTTTTAATTTAATGAAATTTAAAGACAGAGAGAATCATTTTTTAACTAATATTTTTTTTGTCGGGTGTTACTTTAATAGTTACTCAAGTAAATTTTTAATATTTTTTTTAATTTATCCCGTTTTACTATCTGTATTTGTATATAATATTTGTGCATTGGTATAGGGAACGTGCAGTAACTATAGGTGGCAGCACTAAACCGACAGCAGAGACACTATGCGGACAGAAAAAGAAACTTACCCCACCTATCATCGTGCTATCAATACATTTAAACAAGATTTTCGTTTCATCAAAATGATTATTTAATATGATAAATATTATAAACTATGGGTTCTGGGTCAAATAATAATGATCGCCAGCGTGGCCAAAATATGTTAAATGGCCAAAAGCTTTTCGAGGCCGGCCATATATTAGATGTGGAAGAGAAAATAAATGTAGAAAATGAGGCTGTGATAACTTCCAAAATTGTTGCACAGATGAAATTTTTCAATGTTTACGACGTGAAAATAACAGTAAAATATTGTCTGAATCACATTTTCATTTATGTATCATGTTTTCAAAGTAGGTATATATTTATCATGTCCTAAATAATTATATCTATGTCCTAAATTTTTGCGGATTATTTTTCACCACGGAAAATTGTAGGAACGTGTGACGGATGTAAAGGATTTTCTGTTTTTTTGTTGCCAATAAAGTGAGCACTATATATTGTTGTAATCCTAGAAGAAAGCCAATCATTCCGATGTTTGCTGAAAACAGATTTAAAGGTTACGTTTACATACAAAGAGTAGTGTTAGGGTTATTTAATAACCATTAAACTATTCACTACAAAAATTTGTCATTTACTATAATCATATTATTAGTAATTTCTAAATGCTTTTAAACTTATACTAACATATGTTTCTTTACTGCGTTTATCCATTTTCGCGGTTTTCAAATAACGATGGCATGTGAGTACTATTCGTTGGAAAAGAATTGATTTTACGCCAATTGATTATATAAATTTTTGGGGTATGTTGGTACATCCAGAAATACAACAATACATTAACAAGAAGATTATATTAAAAAGAATATTATTTTTCACACGTAAAATCATTTCTAGTTACTTGATAAAAATGACAATGACTAGTATTGATAGGTAAAAGATTCGGATTTGCGGCACCAGTTGGCAGCACCTTCGTTGTCCACGTTCCCTATAGATTAATTACAATAACTTTGTAACGCTTGTTTTCAAGTAATTATAATAATATATACATACATATGTATTTATTTCACATCTATTATCAGTTTTAATTGTCTACCTAACACGTAGGGTATGAATTACTATCATCGTCATTTTATGTCGTCGTAGGATCTCAAAGGTCGTTTATACAAAGGCTAATAAATCAAAAAATAATTTCCTTATTGAAACACATTGTAAGTATGGACGAAGAGACTAGTATATATACCAGTATTTTAAAACCGTAATTACATATATACATATACATACATATACACTCACGCCTATAATCCCCGAAGGGGTAGGCAGAGGTGTAACCAGTACACCCACTTTTCTCCGAATTTCGGTCCCATAATGTGATAGGGGGCGAGCCTACGGTATTTACAGTAATTATTATATAGCAGCTATCACAGTGATTCCCTCCTTTAAGCAACTACATAGATATATACCTAGTCAGGTCATAAATTCTGTCACATGTTTAATATAAAATAATTGAAACAAGTTTATTCATTATGGAACCATTTATATACCAAAATGAACTTAACAAAACATAGATTCTTATGACACTAAAGTTTATTCAAAATGACCTCCGTGATTTTGAATACAGGCCTTCAATCTGCGCGGCCAGTTGTCTGTCGCAGCACGAACGAGGTCCATGTCAATATCGGCGGCTGCCTTAATCAAGGATGTCTTGAGTGACTCCAAATTGGGATGAGGCTTTGAGCACGCCTTTTCCTCCAAGTGTTGCCATATCTTGTAATCTAACGGATTCAAATCTGGACTGGAGGAGGGCCAGTCTTCGTGCCGGATGAAGTCGATTTCACGCGCCGCCAGCCAGTCTTGTGTGCTCTTCGCTCTATGAGCTGGCGCCGAATCTTGTTGGAATACCCAGTGCCTGTTATCGAACATGGTATGAGAAACAGGTTCCACAAGGTTCGTAAGGACTGTATTTTGATACACAACTGCATTCGTTTTTACACCTTTCTCACAAAAATGTACCTCTGTTAAGCCCCAATAAGAAACTCCCAACCATACCATGAGCGAGGATGGAAAATGACCTCGTTGGACATGCGGAATACGGTTGCTCGCTTCTTCACTACTGTGTGCGTACACCTTATCATTTTGTTTGTTGTAGCTCTCTTCTACGGTAAAAATTTTTTCATCTGAGAAAAGAATTTCCCGATATTTTTTTCCCGCGTACCGCTTCAACAAAGCGCGGCATCTCTTCAGTCTCAGGTCCATTAGACGAGCATTCAAACGATGTCCTGTTTTTCTTCAATATGCCCGAAGCCCTAAGTCTTCATTTAACCCCCTTCACCGTGGTTCTGCTTAACCCCATCTGAAGGGCCAACAGTTTCTGCTTACGTTTGGGATTTCTTTGAATTCGCGCCTTCACAGCTTTTATCACTGCTGGAGTCCTAACAGACCGAGGGCGACCACTTCTTGAACTGTCATCTACACTAGAGTCTTCATTGTATCGTTTGATGGTACGATAAACGAATCTTTTGGTTATATTCAAATTTTTCAGTATGTCAAAAATTTGAATTGGCGCGTAACCGCAACGATGCAACGCAATTACTGCAACACGGTCTTCTTTAAGCGTCCACTCCATATTTAAAAATGAGTAAAATTCTAAAAAGTATACATTTTTATTTTCATGAGCAATTTGAAATTCGAATTCAATAAACTTTTTTGTGGCCAGCATTCTAAAATAAAAGTTTTTACTGTGTGACAATACTTATGACCTGACTGTGTACTTCCTCAATGGCGCAGCTTTAATTGCGCATGCGTTACGGCTGCTGTGCTGAGGTCTCTGGTTCGATTCCCGGGTCGGGTAAAGTGATATTGGGTTTTTCTATATAGAAATAATCAGTATCAGCCTGGAGTTTGGAATTGAGCCTGGTATCGCAATAGGCTCGCCCCCTATCACATTTTGGGAGCGTAATAAATTCGGCGAAAAGTAGGTGTACTTGTTACTCCTCTGCCTACCTCTACGGGGATTACAGGCGTGAGTGTATATGTATGAATGTATATATAGATATAATTCTATACGCCATGGCACAGGAATAAAGCACACCATCAGACACCCCAATTGAAACATAAACCTTACAATCTTAATACATATACTGAACTTATACTGTGATCAACTTCTGCACTACGTATTTGAAACTGAATGTGTGTTCTATTTCCTCGGTATAAAGTTCGTTTTATTAGTAAACGAATTTCTTTCTTTTGCATTTAAAAAAAGTGTTATGACCTTGATTTATGTTTCAATGTAGTTTGTTTTGGCTGTTCTACGAAAGGTTCTATTATTTTCTTGATCTAACAAATTTATGGAATAAATTCCCTTTTTTAACCTACTTCAAAAAATGAAGAGGTTAACAATTCGTCGGAATATTTTTTTATGTATGTTACTCGATTACTCGGAGACGCCTGAACCGATTCGAGAATTTTTTTTTTTGTTTAAAAGGGTATACTTCCCAGATGGTCCCATTGGCACCAAGTCAGAATCTGATGATGGGATCTCAGAAAAATCAAGGGCAACCCTCAAATTTTACAGTGACGCATAATTTGTTTTTTATTGAATTCGGTGTACTTTTTATGATTTTTTTTTAAATATGACTGAATCGATACAGTGGAACATTTTTAACAAACTACTCTCAAGATATGTGTTTATTATGGTTACCTACTCTAAGTTATTTATTTATGCTTTATTGTACACCAGAATACAGATAGTAACAGTACATTGCAATAAACTTAAAATAGAATGTACAAACGGCGGCCTTATCGCTAACTGCGATTTCTTCCAGACAACCTTTACATGGATTCGGTTTGAATAGAAACAAAAGTAATGGGTGGTCATAGTAGGGAAATAGACATACTATGATGTACAGCAAAATACATAGACATAACATACATACTTTATACTATAATATACTACATAAATTAAATATAAGTTATGTCACATGTTGTATATTAAATATGTTGTCAAAAGGGTAATCAATGCAATGAAATTTTGCCAACCATATCCGAATCTATATTATCCGCCTCATGTTGTAAATTAAGATACAGACACAATCCGTTTTCAATAAACATGTGTAAACCATTTACGAAGTCCATTTTACGTGTTGAAATATTGTAATGAGGTGAGTTGTCTGAAGGTTCATTTCCCTACTCAGAATATACATTTGTGTCAATAACATCAACAATCATTGTTGCACTCGACTTGTTAACTACTGCTAAAGAAACAATAAACATATATTTCCTAAAATCACACGGTACAGTAATTATTAGGATATTTCCTATTATTAGAAATACCGAAGGTATAACGGAGGTATTTAGGAGACTAGTTAGGGGTAGTTAATAAAAACAACCAAAGTGGGAGCAGTAAATGTTTAATATAAAAGTTTTTTTAATTCATAAAAAGTACACCGACTTCAATGAAAAACAATTTATGCGCCTCTATAAATTTTTAAGGTTTCCCTCGATTTTTCTGAGATCCCATCATCAGATCCTGACTTGGTGCCAATGGGACCAGCTGGGAAGTATACCCTTTTAAACAAAAAAAGAATTTCTCGAATCGGTCCAGGCGTCTTCGAGTAATCGGGTAACATACATAAAAAAAAAAGATTCCGACGAATTGTTAACCTTCTCCTTTTTTGAAGTCGGTTAAAAACGGTGTGCCTTCCGTGCTCCGGTGTTCAGTTCAGTTGTTTTGTGAAGTAGACGAGACGATAGCCAGTATATTCGTGGTTCGGTGTTGTAAGAGTTAATCTTAATCAGTTCAATGGCGTTGTTCAGTTTAAAATGGGTAATTCTGGTAGATTAATTATAAAGAGAAGCCTTAAGTGAATCCTGACATGCGTGTGTGTTAATAATAAGCACTGAGATGTGTAACAGTGCCGTGTATATCAATCAATAAATTATAAACATTGTACTTATTTGTGCCTTTTAAATATCCATTTTGCATAGTTTTGTTGATGTTCCTAACATAATTTACTAAGTATTTGTATTTTTCTGTCCTGGCACGTCAAAGTGACCACGCGGCACCTGAAGGGTAGTAGTTGCTAGTATCAAGGGACAAGTATACCTTGTTACTCGACACAATCATTCCGGAGAGAAAATTGGGATTTGTAGGCATGAATGGCAATACAAAACTTTCACTTAAATTCATTACAAAAATCAAACAGGACTTTTTATAAACTACGTAAAGGCAAAAACCTTGCTTTATAGTTTATCTTTAGGTTACTTCGTGCCGAAAACCGTAAAACTATAAAAAGCTATCTGACAAATGACAATATCTATACTTCACATTGGCAAAATCACTATCGTAACGATGGAAGCATATATTTTAAAAAAAGAAGAAAGTCAAGAAACTTAAAACGGTAGGCAGCGGCTTTGCTGTGCCCTGGCATTGCAGAAGTCTATGGGGGGCGGTGACTACTTACCATCAGGTGGCCCGTCTGCTCGTCTGCCTATCGATGCACTAAAAAAAACATGTTGGCTCTCAGTTTTGTATACAGCAAACCATTTCGTTCGTTTTCCAACGTAATTGGTTGTATTATTTATGTGTGATATAATATGCTATTACATATTTAAACGGTTTGTTTTGATCAGCTTAGGTCAACAACTATCGCAAATAATATACTCGTTAGAAGTTCAAGTTACCATTTCAATGTCACTCGGATTTCCTTATGTTTTCCTTCACGGATAGATACCTGTGATGTGTAATCGGAGTATTTAGAAATATATCAAATTACAAACATGGGAATTGCAACTTTCTTACGTAATGATGTATGGATCACATGCACCAGCATGCACTTCATACGCCTCAACTATTTCATTTGTTGAAATAGGTATTCTGATGAAAGTGGGACCACTTTGCCACTTTTGATTTTACCAAATGGGATAATATCTATTAAAATTAATGTCTAATTATAGGTTTCTGTCACTGTGTTTGTTTTCAAAATATGGAATATTAGGACTTCCACGCGGTAGTGGCCGCAAATAACACATATTTGTCGCCCTTGAAGAAGTCGCTTCCTGCAACAGCTAGCAGGTACCAGAACTTAAGTACTTTGGAATGGTAAACGGCGAGTGGCGGAGAAGGCTGGCGTAAACAAACATATTCGACCTCAACTTAAATGCGCAGTCAAATGCATCCTTGAATAATGACTGTGCATAATATAATATTTTATAAACTCACAAACTTCATGGCCTCCGCATGAATGCCAGACTCGTTGCTTCACATCCCATTGGTATTCAATAGGCGTATGCTACCTATTCTGTGTATACTAATCATTGGAACACGTCATACGTTGTCTGTCGCAGATTTTATGAAATACTAGCGGACCAGGCAGACGTCCTCCTGCCCGGAAAAGCAGCTCCACATTAAATATAATATTTTAAAGATCACAATCTTTGGCATTTCTCCTCATTTCTCACAAATCCCAGAAAATCAAATTTGTGATGTACCGACAGCAGCGCCACCTAACGGGACCCATTGAGTTTTTAAACCTTCCCTGAACTTCCACAAATATTTCAAGATCAAAATTAACCAAATCGGTCCAGCCACTCTCGAGTTTTAGAGAGACAAACGAAAAGCAATTGATTTCTATATACAAAGAAGATTTGTGTTAACAATTATTATTGGAGTCACACAGTTACGTAAACTGTTTATTGATGTTATTATGTTACACAAGTATTTGCTTGCGGATGCTCGCGCGTATAATTAAAAAATAAATCCTAAATCTTATCAAAATTGGTTCAGACAGAAATCTTTAGACCCAATTCACCCACTTAGTGCTTCAATTTTTAAAAACTCCGGTACACGTGTACACTTATTTCTAACTAAAACCACGTAAGTATACGAAATTTCATGCTTCTTGCTTTGACTTCCATACAACCGTGTTTCCCTTATTTTACCCCTTTAGGGGTTAAATTTTCGAAAATCCCTTCTTAGTGGATACTTACAATATAACAGGCATCATCTGCCAACATTTCAAGTATGTAGCGCCAGCGGTTTAGGCTCTGGGTTGATAAATCAGTCAGGACAAGTATCCCTGATAACAGCTATAGTCATCTTTACGGGTATGTTACTAAAAAAATCTCATAATAATTGCTATAACAAGCAATTTGATAGCCTAAAGCTCTAAAATGAATATTAGAACAAATTTGAAGATACTTCAAATAACATATTTCGTTATATTTGTTGCATTTGCGTACACAAGGTACTAGTACATGTCGTTACTGAAAGAATCGAAACAAATTATTACAACAATTTGAATTATTGCTAAACTTTTCTGATTGTTTTCATCGATAACCTAAAATATATTATATTTTAGTTTTAATCATTTCACATTAGGATCTTACCGAACATCTGTTGTTACACTTAGTTATGTTATTTGTTAAAATATCATCAACTAGCTACTGATGCTTACGTTTTTAGCCAGCGATATTAACAAACATTTTGATTTTAGTATGCCAAACTAAAATAAATTTAAATTTGTCCAAGGAATTGACTAGAATGTTTATAATAGAGTCCGCGCGCACTGGACGTTTTTACAAGCTTTTATTTAACTTCATATGTTTGTTTGTTTAGGGTAAATCTTGCAAGGTAAATTAAAACCGCGTCCTCTAAATTAGAGAACGGATATATTACGTATTTGCTCAATTTAGATGATAATAAATGTATTTACTAGACATCTCATTGTGCAGCCAAGATTAACCTCCTCCTTTTTTAAAGTCGGTTAATAAATGAAAAGTAAAATCTGAATTAAAAAAACAAGCTTCATATAAGAAAAATCTAACCATTATTTTGAAGTTGGAAACAGTAATATAAAATAAGTATTCATTTATTAGTTACATTACTTATGTAGAGATATTAAACGACACAGCCCAATAATTTCTTTAAAACACGTTAACACATATATCGCTGGGCTTTTACATGGAAAAATACTTCAAGAATTATAACGTTATTTTTATATAGTTGTAAAGCCAGTTTCGTATATAATTTTAGCATGACAAGATGAAACCGGTCCCATTTTGGGTCACAAACGATTTGAGCTCTAAATGACATAATTGCGATATAAGATACAGTCATGTTTTGTTTATACCATAAATGTATATAAATAATACATATACACTCACGCCTCTAATCCCCAAGGAGTAGGCAGAGGTATACATCTGTCTATGTTTGTAAAAGTGGGTGTAATGGTTATATGGTTTGATATGGAGCCCTTATTACTCATGTCATGTTAACAGAATAGGGTAGTTGACAGTAAGTAAAAACCTGATATAATTTTGTTTTTTATAATACATTTTAGTCTAAAAATATCGAAAATTAATCCAATTTGTAAATTTATATGTGATTATTTAATATTTTCAAGAAATAAATATGTAGAAAATAAAGCATTTTGTTACATGACATGAAACAGCCCAGACTGCATGACGTCACAGTATCATCAAATGTCAAATTGTTTTGTTGATAGTTCGAGAATCCATACATTGAGTTAGCAAATCTTTTGTAATTTTTAGTGGTCAGTTGCAATCAGTCAGGTGCAGTGTGTTCAAAAAACAAAATCTAAATACATTAGTTATAGACGTAGGGGTTTCTAAGGAAAGTAGCTGTAATTTGCCTCGAATAGACGTGATGATGTTGGGAGAATTTTTGGCGACAAAGATTTCTGTTCAGCAGAATATAAAAATGTCAAAACTTCTATGTAAGTAATCCATAAAAAATATAATAATTCATAAGTCAAGACCTTATAAAATTGATTTTTATATACTCTTCTTGGTAGAATTATTATCTTTAGAAAATTTAAAATTATTAGAGGTTACATTGAAATGTTTTATTTTTAATTATGGTCTGCAAGAACTTACACAATTATTTCATCATTATAGGTCTTCCAAGCTATGTCAGGGAAAGAAATATGACTTTAAAAAAATTCAAATTTAATAACACCCAACAGTCACACACATAGCGCCGACCCCACACTAAGATACAAGTCTTGTGTTGTGGGTATCAGGGACTACGAGAGACTTTCGGTCTCACAACACCCAGACCCCGGACACAAATATCTGTCAATCACACAAAAATTTGTCCCGGTGTGGGAATCGAACCCACGGCCGCTCGTTTCACAGCCGACTACTCGCCAACTGCGCGACGGAGTCTGTCAATATTAATACATGCATGTGGTTTTAGCATAAAAAATTCACGTAAACGTCTTATAACTCTTTCTATGTGTATCCTTAAGCTTGCTATATGTTTGGTTTGTTTCGCATTTTTTCACATTCTTAATGGTGGTATTTTGATATTGAGGTACTTACTACACAATCATTATAAAACTTCGAATTAATTATAAATAAAAAAAAACGATACACTGAAATCACATATCCAACCAAACGACTATTAGTTTAACATACTGTGACGTCACACGACAGGCCATGACAGTTGGTAGCGTTTGAGTGGGAAAAATAAAGTTGGTTTATAAAAATGCTAATTAAATCTTATAAACGTATGTTTTATGTTTATTAATGATAATATTTTAATAATATAGACCATGAAGAATAATATAAAACGGTTTCCCAAAAATAGTCAACTAGCCTATTGAAAGAGTGCTGAAAACTTTTATTAGATCTCTTGAATACGAATTGGATCTCAGTTTGTTTCTTATAATAATTGTCTAGCAAAACATAATATGCTACCTCTGTCACTCAGGCGTCAACTACAGGTGTGATGTTTTTATATAAATTTATTAATAATATAATTAATTTCTCTAACTTGCTTGAACAAATAAAAATTAAAGTTCCCTCTAGATCGATGCGTTATACTAATAACTTGTTTGTAGTTCCGTGTTGCAGTACCAACTATACCTCCAATACACTTTTCTGTCGTTGTTTGACTGTTTATGATAAAAAAATAACTCATATTGATATGTTTAATAATCCATTATCACAATTTAAACGAAAATTAAGAGAGTTCTTCTTGAGTGAATTATAAGAATCTTGTTCTTAACACTTGAAAACTATGTAACCATTTTTTAATTTGTTACCTACTTTAAATACTAAAGACTATTGACATGTTTGCGTCATTCAAAGAGGATAAATAAATTAAAAATAATTGGCTACATTTACGTCAATTAATTACATACAATTTAAATCAATTATTTTTGCAGTCGGTGCCGGTGTTGTTTTTTTTACTTTAGATTCATGAAAACCAAGTATGGATCTATTTTATATTTTTTATATGCTTGATTATTCGGTTTTTTCCATGTTTTGGCTGGCACCGACTCCAAATAATTGTATGTAATTAATTGATGTACATTTAACCAATTTTTTTTGCTTTTTAGTTGTCTGGGTTTTTTTGAAGGCGTTTTTATTTTTATATAAAACGTAATAATTTATTTTTTTGCTTTTTAGTGGTACAAACATAAAATAGGTACGTTAGATAGAGTACCAAACGAAAACACCACTAAAAAGGCCAAGAAAAGCAAAATTCGCAATTTCGTATAATCGGACAACATATTTTTTCAAGTTATTTTGGTTTTAAAACCAAACTACTCAACTGATTTCGATAAAAATTCTATGGGACCAATCTGGAAGCATGTTCTCTGTGATAAAAGAATTTTCCAAATCGGTCAATAACTTACGGAGTTCTGAGATAGCAAACATAAAAAAAATACACGTCGAATTGAGAACCTTCTCCTTTTTTTGAAGTCGGTTAATGAGGTAACAAACATAAAAAACACGTCGAATTGAGAACCTCCTCCTTTTTTTGAAGTCGGTTAAAAAACCCAATATCACTATACTCAACCCGGGAATCGAACCTGAGACCTCGGCACAGTAGTCGTAACACATGTGCAGTTACAACTGCGCCACCATGGCAGTCTATTATATAAATAAATAAGCAGTATATAATACATTTCAAAAATAAGATAAATAGATGACGTCTATTGTTACGCCCTATAACTATATTAGATATCTACACATATAATACTCATCTGTGAGAACTATATATTCTCGCTTAAGGGTTTCAACAAAGCAACATATCAAAGACTTACTTGCCTAGTCATTGCTCAACAAAGCCTTAGAGGCCTAAGACATTTGGGCACCTTTTGAAAAATATTAAAGCTAAAAGTCACACTTTGAAAAAGGATAGCTCTAAACAATTTTGCCAGCAGGAATGGGCAGGCTTGGCCGTGATAGTATCACACATGAAATCGTCATGAAGTGATAGCTTGCTGTTACCTTTGGTGCGGCGAGTGCATGGTGAGTGAGATTTTCAGGCCCACATCCCTTTGCCCTTACAGATTATCATTGATAGATAGATATATAGATAAAAAGTTTATTTAAGTAACAATGCAAACAAAATTAAACTTAGCTTAAAAGAAGACAAATATAACTATAAACTAATTAGAGTCTAATGTAATACATTACGGCCCCAGCTCAGCATGATGCTTTGCTCCTAAATCAAAGCGCTGGTAATTCTGCTGGTACCTAAACTTATGCGGCAGATACATTGTAGGCCAAATGGTGTCTTATGGTGACTCTGGTTGGTCGTTACCAATATAGAATCGTATCGGTAGGTAAATTTAGCGATACGATTCTTATTCGGTATTGTAGTTATTTATGGGTGATGAAGATCACTTATTAATAGGTGATCTTACATGGTCGTTTACCGACCTCTGCTATATAAAAAATAGCAAAAAACAGATAATACCTTTACAGACATCCAGGATACGAATCAACATGCGTCATTCTTGGCTACTATTTACCTTGCGTATCGTATGAAACCTTACACACGTATATTTGCTCTATTCATATATATTAATAACAATATTTGCTATGTATGACGTCAACAGGTCAATGTTTACGAAAATCGCCGTAGCATCCATATATTTTTTAATATTTGCACAAAATCAGCACAGCGGTGTAATCAAAGAAAACTATTACTATACGACTAGATGGTGAATTATTGTAGAATCTAAAAAAACGAAATTGAATGTAATTTTTTTTTACACTGATCACTTGTTCTTTTCTTTTTAATTGGATTTGACGAGAGTTTTAAGATGTTGATAATACAGTACTAGGTACGAAAAGTAAAAAGCTCGCAGAAGTACTATAAGCTGGATTTATTTTTAATTTCATTACTAATATTTTATCAGTGCCTACGTCAGGTGTTTTGGTTTCAAACTATTTATACCTCATCGAATAACCTTTGTATTTTGTGCATATATTTGGAGTTCACTAACTCATAAATTTTATTATTATTCGTAGGTAGTTTAATCGGGTTAATTGCGTGTTTACTGCTGAAATAATCCAAAGCAGAGTTCAAAAATACAATGTTTTTATTGCAAAACGGAAGAATAATAAAAATAATAATTGGTGTTGTGGGACACCAGGTAGGAACGAAGTTCCTTCGGCTAATGTAGAATCGACACAAATTGCAAAAAAAAATCGTGCTCAATTTTATGTAGGTTTTCTTGATTTTTCTCTTAAATTTTGCTGATTAGTTTTTATTTAAGTACAAGAAAGTATTTAGGAAATTCAGTATTTTAGGAAATAATAAATTACTTAAAATAAAAAAACATCGTAATTCGTATTCGTAATTAAAAGAGGGAGAAAGAGAAAGGTATTATACACTACTCGCTTGTGTATGCGACTGTCGCGCCTGCGCACGTCTCATTTAACGGTTTTATTCCACGCACTTTTTCTTACGGTTTTACTATCACATTTTTTTCAGTTCGGTCGCGCAGCAAAATCCCTATCCCCTCCAAGCCTGCCGTAAGGAACTTAGTTCCAAAAATTCTGGTCTAAAACATACAACATCCCTTCAAATTTCTCACGATTTGAAAATATGTGTTTTAAAAACTACGAATAAATTACCAATAGGTATTTAAAAATAAATCGTGTTATGAATATAAAAATCTTTATACAAACATTGTTTAGAAATATCTAATAATAATAAACGATGTCAATGCCGAAACATATCTATTTAAAACCATATTAAAAATATACCCGAAAACATATTTGATTAAGCTGTTCGAGGTATTCCTTTATTATTATTTTTTGTATTATATTATTATTTATAATTAATTTAAATATTCTAACCGTCATTGTAAATACACTTTGTCTTTTATGAATAAATAAATTCTTTAAACCCAGAATATCGTTCCTTTCATTAGAAATAATCAGTATTGCAGTAATGCCTTGACTTGGAACATTTTTTATATTATTTATTATGTAGAATTAGAACTCAGCGAATTATCGCGGAACACCAATCGTGCGTATAGTAGTTAGCTCAATCCGTACCAAGTCTTTATGCTAAGGAATTTCTGGACGCAATAGGACCTTTAATCGATGAGGGCCAAGTGTCGCAATGGACGCACAGTGCGACGTGAGACTTGATACAAAGGTCGACAAAGAACTGTAATCAGTATTTACCAAGGGGGTTTATTATTATGGATTTTCGAAAATAAAATTAGTCATAGACAATTAGTTCTAATTTTGAAAGTTTTGATATAGATATGCTATGTAACCAGTAGCAATTTTCGCCCACTGGTTTGGGTGCATCCTACCGTCCTAGCTTCGTGAAAGGCCTAAATAACCATGGAAGATCCTGGACGACTTTCGTAAGCAATGGCTTAGAACAGAAAGTAGTAGAAAATGAAGTGGGACGCCTTTGCTCAGCAGTTGGACATAAAAACAGCTGATTAAAAAAATATAGCGCCTCTGCAGCAGTCATTCCATTCATTTATTTCTCTAGCATACGTATTATGTATACTACACAAATTAAATTCCAGTGCTAAACATACGTGCGTTTCATGTTAAATGGCATTTGAGTGTAGACCAAATATGTACATAATAATAATAGACCACGTTGCCATTCAATGTTCTAAGAAACTATGACAATACAATTGGTGATGATTTTATAAATACACTAAATAATCAAGATTCATAATCTTTTTATTGAATTTTCCTTCATATATTACTTGCAGTTGCTACTTTACTAATGAAATATCCGCCGCTGCACTAAATGGATTATTTATCTGTACAAATATTCTAGCACTGAAGAAATTGTTTGTTTGACCGCGCTAATCTCGGGATCTACCAGTTTTGTTTGAAAAGCCTTTTTGCATTTTATGGCCTCTTTATAGTATAAGGTTAAAGGTTATATGTCATCTGGTTACGACCCACGCGATGGTAGGTAATGTCGCAAATAGCTGTCACAGGGGCAACGTCGCGAGCAACAGAAAACTATAAAATTTTCATTTACTTTTTAACATATTTTTTTTGTAATATTACTTTACAAATATCATGATCAACGGCTGAATTGGGTCCTGTCCTTACAAAGACAATGAATACACGTGGGGAAACATCAAATATGTCGGTAGAGTCAGTAGTTAGTATCGATTGTTTGTTAATTAAACATCCCTATAGTGTATGTAAACCAGGATGTTGTTTTTATAATAACAATGATTTAACGTTTCAAATATTTCATGTTTAGATCAACTATTGAACTATTGAATAACAAAATATCGCTGGTTCAACTTTTGAGTAAGAATTTTCTTTTGCCGTGTTTCTTTGACATAATAGCAAAGAAACACTATAAATTTTGTAAAAAGTACTTGGTATTCATTTTTACTTTGATACATATATTTTATGACTTCGGATTTGTGACCGGAATTTTATTAATTTTTATTTCTAGAACAGTCGATTACTTTGCTTGATTGCAGCATCAGGTCAAATTTACCTGATTAGAGAACTCTCTTAATCAATACATAATCTAATAAATTCATCTAAATTGATTTATTTATATTAGGCGTCATAAAATGCAAAAAGGTCAAAGTTCTAACTGTTCTCTTTCTTGTCTGGGGCCAGTAAAAAAGTACCAATATATATTCTATTTAATTTCTAGTTCCACCTTGGAAATGCTTTTTTTTAACATATAGATTGTTATTTTGATGAGTAAGATGTCTTTCACACCAACATTGGATGTGGGCTCCTTTCTCCGCGCTTAGCCCGTTAAACGTCGAGCCATTGTGCGTGTATATGCCAGGCTAGTAGTCTAGCCAGCTCCGACCGGAAGCGCAGGATCCTTCTAGTGTCTCCACAGGCTTCTCGGAGCGACCTCGTTACACACCAACAACAAGAATTAAAGCAATATTCTTTGTATTTTCGTAATTTTACAATGTCTTCCTCTATTATACATCTCAAACTCATAGACATAGAAAATGGACTGAGCGCTCTCTATGTAGCTGTTGTGTGAATATAATACTAGCCCTGTATAAACATTGTCCCACTGCTGGGCACGGGCCTCCTCTACTAATGAGAGGGGTTAGGCCTTAGTCCACCACGCTGGCCTAATGCGGGTTGGCAGACTTCTCATACCTTCGAAAAACTCTCAGATATGCAGGTTTCCTCACGATGTTTTCCTTCACCGTTAAAGCAAGCGATAATTAACATTTTAATACACACATAACTTTAGAAAAGTCAGAGGTGTATGCCACTTGGGTTTCGAACCTACGACTTTCGTATTGACAGTCCGTACCGCAACCAACTAGGCTATCGTTGTGTGAATATGGGCAGAAAAATGTAACAGAGATAAAGCGAACGTGCGGCAAGCAGTTGCCTTTTCCTAGAATTTTGATTGGTCTACGTCACCGATTTGCAGGAGCGAAAAGAAATAGGTATTGGCCGCACAGTCGTTTTATCTCTTTCTACAACGTGGTAAATTTTGTGAGGATATTACTCTGTCCATTCTCTATGTCTATGGTCAAACCACAGCCCCTCATTTTTCTGCCCCCTTTGCTGTTTATATTTTTAAAACGAATGACACAACTGGCCAGTCGTTCGGATCAAGAAGGCTCAAGCCGAGTGTCCCGCCATCTATCGTCCCTAATCTACGTTTACCTATCTTTTATAATCATTCCATGTATAAACATGCTAAAAATTATGAAACTTTATACATGCTACTGTTTTTAAATATATCTACTAATTATTATATCTTCTTAGTAAACAAAATATATTCTTAATATAAATCATGAAAAATTTTGTTCATACCGTCTTTAAATACTTTGTGTTCTCGCGACCCGGAAATATGGTGCTTTTTGTCTAAACCAAGTATAACAAAATTTATTAAAAGACAAAATGATAACAATAGACTTTTTACATCGCGAAGCACAAATAAACAAAAAATGTTGACTATTGAACCATTTCTTAGTGTCGCCTCAACAATTTGCATACAAGGTTGGAATAATTAAATTTCCTTGTGAGACTTTAAATTTTTAACACAAATTTGCTGTTTTGGCATACGTATACCTACTTAGTATACTATATTATTGTTTTTACCTATACATATATGTACATACTTCAAAGTTCTTTGACTCTTACAAATTGATCCTTAAATGTTATTCGTTTTAAATACAGAATTATTAAAATGTATTTTTTTTACACCCACACCCCACAGTAGGTAAAACCTGTATCGTATCAAGAACGACGAAGGTCCCACAAAACCCAGATCCGAAACAAATATCTGTCCGTCACACATTCATCACATACGTCCACATTTGTCTCGGTGCGGGAATCGAACCCACGGCCTCTCGTTTCACAGTCGGCTACTCCCCCGATGCGCCACGGGAGTTGTCAATTCTCTTAAAATCTTAAGATCGCTACTTAGCAAAAAGTAGATAATTTACGTGGAATTCCAATAGGATTTACAGTACCTAATTATCATGCCTTACCATATAACATAACGTCTCATATTGTAAATAAAGGCAGAATTCCAATGGTCAAGTCAAGCGTAAGACACGGGCGTCAGTGATATAGCGGCCATAGCACTGCTGCTGCGTATATAGAGACATGTCGCATATCTTGAAATATGAGAGCAATCATCATATGAATAATAATGACATATACACTCACGCCTGTAATCTCCGAAGGGGTAGGGTGTAACCAGTACACCCACTTTTCGCCGAATTTCGGTCCCATAATGTGATAGGGGGCGAGCCTATCGCCATACCGGCCACAGGTTCCAGACTCCGGGCTAATACTGTGTGAATTTCTAGATAAAAAAAAAACAATATCACTTTACCCGACCCGGGGATCGAACCCGCGACCTCAGCACAGCAGTAGTAACGCATGCGCAATTACAACTGCGCCACCGAGGCAGTCTGTCAGGCATCCGAGAGCATGAATAATAATATTTTTTTAGTAAAAGGTAAGCCAACCGCTCGTATCATATCTGGTGATAAAGAAAGTATACTCTTGTACAGTATTTCAATGGGCGTTTGTATGCGTGTTTGTACTGTTTGATAAACTATTCGACAAGCGTCACCAAAGCACGGCATTTCTAACGCCTTCGAGGTAGAGTTAACCGATAATTATGTCAATAACCTCATCGGAGAGAGTAATGTATAACCTTTGCCAATCCCTTAGTGAATCGCAAAAAAACATTACAATTGCGTCGAGTTATGAAAGAAGTGAAAACTGGGCACTTTTGGGATGGGGAAAAAACACTAAGCTGACGTGACGCTCAGTTTATTTTACTTTTGACATTAAGCACGCCTATCATGTTCTATATTATTGAAAAGCAATCATAAGCAAAATAGTTACTATTTCATGAAAGCTATTTCAAAAAGAACACAGGTATTCCAACGTTTTAAGTTTTCACTTATGTCGGCAGTCCTGTTTTTTTTTGTATTACTCCTTTTGTGTGTTTATGTATGCTATCTAAAGTATTAACCAAATAAAGTTTATTTTCTTTTTCAAACTTTATAACACCCTACAATTACATTATTATGCTTAATTATTTCTAGATCACACAAACATTTGTCTTGGTGCGGGGATCCAACCCACGGCCTTTCGTTTCGTTTTGTTGAGCCACGGAGGCTGTCATAATATCCGAAGTATATCTACTATATAAATAATAATACTAGCCCTGTATTAAATATTGTCCCACTGCTTGACACAGGTCTCCTCTACTAATGATAGCGGTTAGGCCTTAGTCCACCACGCTGGCCTAATACGAGTTGGTAGACTTCACATATCTTCGAAATTATTATGAGAATTCTCAGGTATGCAGGTTTCCTCACGATGTTGTCCTTCACCGTTAAAGGAAACGATAATTAACCATCAATACACACGTAACTATAGAAAAGTCAGAGGTGTATGCTATTTGGGTTTCGAACATACGACTTTCGTCTTGACAATGCGTAGCGTAACCAACTGGGCTATCGATGCTTTTTATCTACTACACAGAGTACTATATTCCTTGTCCCTGACACTCGTGTGTGACGCTTGACCGTGGACCAAAATCTATATTTGGCGTTGGTTTTACTTTCTAAAATATAAAAACGGCTAAAATGCAAGCAAATTTAGTACTTCAATGAGTAACAGGTTTGGAAATATACCTAAAAGACCTTTTCATTACACATTATCCCACGCTAAAAAGGCGCAGGTTCTTAATTTTATAGTTAAGAAAAATATAAAGAGAATCACATTAATTCTTATTGGTTTTGGATAAGAATTAAGTAACGTTTTGGTCTACTGACCCGAAAACAAAGGAAACTGTGAAGCATTTTGAAAAACAACAAGATAATAATAAAAAAACGTTACACTAAAAAAAGTTGATTCAGCAACACCTATAAATGTATTCTTCAATACTTCTTTTATTGATATACCCTCAAAGTTAGTTTCATCTGCCAGTGCATCTTACAGGACGGTTTAAAAGGTCGGAGAAAAATATCCAGAAATTTCATTCTTTCAAATTTACATTGTCTTAACTTTAACGGTAGGCAGCGGCTTTGCTGTGCCCTGACATTGCAGAAGTCTATGGGCGGCGGTGACTACTTACCATCAGGTGGCCGGTCGGCTCGTCTGTCTATCGAGGCAGTAAAAAAATCGTCACCAAGTCGTCAAAATTACGTCGAGTTCAAAGAAATTCCTCAGAAGCCTGCTGATCCAATATCTTTATAATAAATCTATACTGATATATAAAACTGTAGCTGTATTCTAAATTTCAAGATGATTGGTCAATCCGTTTTTTATTACATACATACAGACAGACAGTCAAACATTTTAACAATCGCAGAATCGGGATCAGTGTGTCGTAAAATGAATACACACACACACATACACTCACGCCTGCAATCCCCGAAGGGGTAGGCAGAGGTGTAACGAGTACACCCACTTTTCGCCTAATTTCGGTCCCATAATGTGATAGGGGGCGAGCCCATCGCCATACCGGGCACAAATTCCAGACTCCGGGCTAATACTGAGGAATTTCTAGATAGAAAAACCCAATATCACTTTACCCGACCCGGGATCGAACCCGAGACCTCAGCACAGCAGTCGTAACGCATGCGCAATTACAACTGCGCCACCGAGGCAGTCTTTAAAATGAATATTTCACGCAAAATCCGGTTACTCAAGTGTACAGACATACGCTACGGATTTATGTATTAGTATAGATGTATTCAAAACTATTATTTGTAAAAACCTTTATTTACCTCGCCATAAAGTTTATTTTAATTGATAAGGGATTCCGTTTACTGGTTAAAATAGGCCTTATTGTATTTATTATTTTAACTAATTTATAGTCGGTGCGCCTTATTTACTTAATATTTCATTATTTATACGTATAAATTTACTTTTTAAACATTGAGGATATCAATTCAGTAGCGCAATTATAAGAAATCACGGTGTGCATTTTTGTTACATGTTGTATATTAATCGGAGGTTGATAAAACCAAACCCGATTGATTTCAGCACCCCTATCACCTTTTAGGTTATGTATTTAGCGTTTCATTGTTAACAAGACGTATCCGCATCGTACGATGCACACAAAAAGCATCCACATCCCTATTATGAGTAATGGCTTCCCACACAGCTCGCGAACACAATACTAAAATTGTAACGCGATTACCAGCTAACAACTGCTAGCCGACGCGACCGAGAAGCGCCATCGAAGCATCTAGATTAATGTAGGGTTGCCAACCTCGAATTCCAAAAAACTAGGATTTGAAGTTGGAAAAACCAGGATAGTAGCTTAAAAACAGGACGCGTCTTTGTTTTAAAACAGCCCGAACAGTCGAAACCATGAGGCCGTCCGTAAAGTAGGGATTCAAAAAGTGGCGCACGAATTTTAAAATACAGGACCTTATCAGGGCTCTTTAAAAATCCAGGACGCTGCTAAAAAACTATCCAGGACGCTCTAAAAGCCAGGTTATGTCCTGGGAAAACAGGACAGTTGGCAACTCTAGAATAATATAACCCTACACCGATTGAAATCGTTCGGTTCTTTTATGAATTTATGTCGTACGGGGGGTATCCTGTTGCGTTCTATTATCGCTAGTGATGTTATAAGTGACAAGGTCGTTTAAAATTAAAATAAATTTAATATATCGTTTAAATAAATTCAAAAATTATGGGCCACGTAATATCCTGATCTGTTTTTTTTAAACATCCTCAAATATTTTATACTTTGTTTAGATAGTTGCAGGTAGGAAGGAACAAAGACTTTACTTATAAATGATAAAAATAAAACAATAGTTAATGGCATATCCATTATATCTACCATTCATTTATTCCATTATATCATTATGTCTACCAACCCGCATTAGGCCAGCGTGGTAGACTAAGGCCTAACCCCTCTCATTAGTAGAGGAGGCCCGTGCCCAGCAGTGGGACAATGTTTAATACAGGGCTTTTATTATTATTTTATATCCATTATATAGTCCACCAGCCAATAGGTGGCAAGGAAGGAGGTGTAAATATAAAACTCTAATCGATTGATCGAGTGTAGAGCGATCATCCGCAAGCTAGGTGACACCCATCTTTGTGATAACGATATATTAAACAATCTACAATTTTAACGATTTTTTCGAGGTTTTTCTTAATATAAATACTTACTATGATTAGTTCCAGGAAGGGTCACTAGTCCATACCTCGTAAAGCCCAACAATTGTCATGACATTGATACCACCGTTCAGCCTTATTATTATCATAATTTCGTTTTATATTATCATATTTTAGTATCGTTTGCATTAATAAGAAATAAAAAATAATAGTTCCAGAAAGATATAAATTAAAAAACATCTGCATAAAACGTAAAAAACTTTATATAATCTCAATATATTATTTCTTAAAGGAGATTTTTTTGTCGATAACTTCCATTATTCTTTTTTTTTATTTAATTAAAATACCATTGAAGCTTATGTTTACCGCTATGGTAGTCAGTGGCTCTGTTGTGCTCTGGCATTGCAGAAGTCTATGGGCGGCGGTGACTACTTACCATCAGGTGACCCGTCTGCTCGTCTGCCTGTCCAGGCACAAAAAAAAATAGGAAAAAAAAGATTGGGAGATAATGCTTTTGGCATTAAGTCCGCCTATATATAAAATATAAATAAAATAAAATAAAAAATTATAGTATAAAAAATAAGCTTTAATCGCTAGCTAAACTAAAAAGTAGAAGATAATTTGATTTAAAAAAATCGCGGGTTTATATACATATACACGCACGCCTGTATCCCTGGGGATAGTCAGATACTATTGAGTGCCACAAGCTACGATCCTGGCACACTTCTTTTGCCTCTTCCACATTCATACATTTTCGACGGTTGAAGGTACTCCTTTTTGCCCTTTTAGGGGAAGATCATTTATTTTCATTGATATTATTCGCACGAATCAGCTAGTTATTTATTTACAATCGCTGAACTTTTTTCCGAAAAATAAGCACATCTCTTTCAACAAACTTACATATGTGATAATCGCTACGTTTTTAGATATTACTATACAAAGTGTGACAACGTACATTACATGCGTCAATCGGTATTAATGACTGAAGCAAACAATATTAAAAGTTTTCCATGAATGAATATTGTTTGTCATTACTACATCAGTACATAAGGTAACATTCTTGCCAATAACGGACTAATGGACTATGGCAATTTGCACAATATGTTTAACATAGCTTTACCTACACCCGTGCTGGACAAAAAAATAACATTTAGTACACCGCGACTATTTCTGAAACATACCTTTCAAATGAAAGGGTCTAAAATAGTTATATAACTAGATTTTATCCGAGGTCTAAAAACTAACATCCTCAAACGAAGGGGGTTTCAAAATTTCAATGTTCTCTCAATAATCCACAACGCATCATTATTTTTATTGTCACACCGTAAAAAGTAGTACGTGGTAAATGCATTTGAGAATGTTACATAATAGATTTCTAACAATCACCATGGCTTAAAATGAAAAACTAATAGAAAAACAGCGATCTATATTTAATGCAGAAAAATCAATAGCACATCATATCGAAATGTTGATAACTAACTGAAAGACCAACGATCCACTGCGGGTCGACCCGGAGTCCTCATTAGTTCATCTAAATGGGCCGGGAATACCGTGATTTTACAGAGTTTTTACGGAGTTCTACAATCGCTCTACCTAATTTTAATTGGCGATATAAAATATAATACAAACGTAATGCTTTGGCAATATTATCGTACCAAAACACGTTGTCATACTTCGACGAAGTATATGACGAACGCTGTAGTCTCATATGCTGAATGCCTAGTCCTGTTGTGGCACTTGAAGTCACGCGATTATTAAAAAATTCGTGTCAAAAGAATATTTGTCTACCCTCATCATAATAATGCTGTCCTTCGCGGAAGCAGATAATGTGGCAAATTATGTCTTCCATACCGATTTCGGTCCCGGCGACTGTGATATCTGGACACGCTTAGTTAAATAGAAGCGTGGCAAAAAACAAAATATTTTCATACTTAAAATGATTACCAGTTGGTGTATTCGTACTTCATCTAAATTTTTTATATGTATTAGCCTTAGCCGACCAACACATTTTTTAAATAATTTTACCCATTTGTGGAAACTTTTAAATGGCCTTTTTATGTATAACATTATGTATTTATATTGTAAATGCTAGCTGTAAGTTTTCCGAATAAATAATAAATAAATAAAAAAAAATTAAGAAAGCAAAAATGATATAAGTATAATCATATTCTTTGTTGAGCTTCTTTTCACTAGTGAATACCATATCTTTCAATATCTATACATAGAATACGTCCTATTTTAACTATATTATAATCATAACACTACATACAATTTTTAATAATGTAAAAGTGTTTCTTCATGGTCTAATTCCAATTTCTAGTAATGGAATATTTATAGATAGGTGATCGTGTTGTAGTGAGTTCATTTTTGTGCATTCCAATGTACATGTTTACAGTATCATCATATTTCTTAGATACTTGTGAGTCAGAAAGCTGATCATGCGCTGGAAGTAATCGGTCACAATTTTTGGAATTGGCATGTATGTAATCATCACAGATGATAGCATTAAAATGTTGCTTATGCGCAATTTATTATCAATTTATTTGGTTAATTACAAAATGGTTACAGTCAACAGACTACGAATATTATTATGTAATACAACGGTTAAGACACATGTTGTTATCCTCTTTACTAATTCAAAGTAGTAAGCAATTTTTATTAACTATCTGATAGAAGATGGCGAAATAAAACTATTTATGAAACTAAAACATGTTTTGTCTCTGCCTATTTATAAATATATTATAATTATAAATTTAAATTAAAGATTATATGATATGATAATCTTTAATTTAAATTAGAAATACCTAATCTGTTATACATATTTTTTGTACATCATTGATTGTCCATAAAATAAATGATGTATAGATTATTGTTTATTCATAGATAGATTCTTTCATCCTTTGTTTTATTTATACTGACAGATAAAATAATTGTCTTTTGCAATAACTAATTAACAACATGAATATACGTTTCAATCATGCATAATAAAATAAATTATACTATGTCTTCATCATTAGGCATGTAGATAGATGTATTGAATACCTAATAAGTAAGTGATCGATTTTGTATGGCTTGACTGGACATTCCTAATCACGTTGATTGCGAAGTCAAGAAGCTCTTTATAAACACTTACCACAATAAATACTTCTTTGGTATAAATTAACTATATCTTAAATTGTATATTATTATGTTAAATAATAACACATTTAGTTGTGTAGAAGTGGTAGAGCCACGCCATGGACATATTTGTCTACAGCATGAATAAGCCGGCTCGACCGGGGTAGTACCACTGTCTCACAGAAAACCAACGTAAAGTGACAGTTCACTGTCG
This sequence comes from Laothoe populi, assembly GCA_905220505.1. NCBI lineage: Eukaryota > Metazoa > Arthropoda > Insecta > Lepidoptera > Sphingidae > Laothoe > Laothoe populi. The sequence goes on from HG992148.1 coordinate 17,434,736, forward strand.
CGTTTCATATGGTAAGTGAGATATCCGGAGGCCCAGATTCCCCCTTCCCTTCCCTAATCCCTATTCCTGTCCTTTAAGGCCGACAGTGCATACATGACACTTTCGGTATTGTGGATGTTCATGGGCGGTGGAGATCACTTAACATCAGGTGACCCACTGGCTCGTTTGTCGGGCTATCCTATAAAAAAAGTTAGTTACATTATTATAAAAAATAAAATATTTAAATCCTATAATTTTAGCAGTTATTGCTTTTATAATAAAAAAAAAATTAGTGACGCAGCGGGCGAGTTGTCAGCTGTAAAACAACAGGCTGCGAGTTCGATCCTAGCATCGAGACGAATGTTTGTGTGATTCACAGACATTTGTTGCGGATCTGATGTGGAACTGCAATTCCTCATAGTCTTTGATACCTATGATACAGGTTTCACCTAGTGTGGGATCAGGACTATGTGAATGACTTGCGGGTTGTGTACACCCGTGTCAAAGTACACAGACAAAAGAATAGTGAGCAGCCAGCTATAACCATAACTCCTAATCTATACTACATACAATAGGGTATGTGCTGCCCGATTGCTTCCAAATATCTCTGATAAGTTCTCCTTGTTTACTTCACCAAGAGGTATCGAGTTTTCTTGTACCGAAAATTCCCTCCAACCCCTCAAATAGGCTATGAAAAGTTTTGGACTACGAAATATACAAAAAAGATAATGTATATCAGGGACGTAGTAGTATTATTGTAATGTTGACCTACAAATTGGTTCGTAATTAATAATTATAATCAATGCGCACCCAAAAGTAATTGCAAACATGTCAATATTATTATTTTATTACATTCAGCATTTTTATGAGACACACGCTACCCTTTTTTTATATATTTTGCTTTTGTAGCCTCAATTATTATTATTTTTTATTTTTGTTATCAGTATTTCTGTTTGTATTGTGTCTCTTTATGTGCTGAATAAATGTTTTTCTTTCTTTCTATATGACGATGATGCAGCGGTAGCCTAGTTGGTTGCGGTACAGACTGTCAAGACGAAAGTCGTATGTTCGAAACCCTAATGGCATTCACCTCTGACTTTTCTAAAGTTAGGTGTGTATTAAATGTTACTTATCGCTTACTTGAACGGTGAAGAAATACATCGTGAGGAAAACTTTAAACTTGAGAATACTCATAAGATTTTCGAAGGTATGTGAAGTCTACCAACCCTGATTAGGCCAGCGTGGTGGACTAAGGCCTGAACCCTCTCATTATTAGGGGAGGCCTGTGCCCAGCAGTGAGACAATGTTTAATACAGGGCTAGTATTGTTTTTATATTATTATTATCATTATGACGAAAAGCATAGTAAAAAGCGTCACTTAACGAGATGACATATCATTTTAACATTTGTATATGAAAAAGTCAGTTAGATCCGACCCTTCTGTCAATATTTCAATGTTCCTGCTGTAAAATTACTTTATTGTGTATATGTCCCTGTAGGAACAATTCTCTTTAAATTGTATAAATGCCTTCAACACAAAGAGCATTGCTAACTTAATTCTTCAGTGGAAGAGCAACGCTGTGTTCAGTTTTGTGAACAGCATGAAAGTGCCGACTCTACCGGACCGTTACCACTTTCTCGCAGAGAACTAATGTGCACTGTCTGCTGCTGCGTTTCGTACGGTGAATGAATTTTACGGAACCCCAGACCTCCTTTCTCTTCTCAATCATTCCTTTCTTTTAAGGCCAGCAACACTCTCATTATTGTTTGGTGGATGTTCATGATCAATGGAGATCACTTATCATCACATGAACCTTATTTGCCTATTTGTCGGAATACAAAAAATTACAGAAATAGCATAGGTTTGTGTATCCTACCTTAAAACCATAATGATTCCAGCAGTAGCGTAGCTTGTCTTAGACGGGCCCTGTATCAAAATTTGTTACGAGGCTCAAATGAAGGGTAAAATTTTTAAGTGAGATTGTAGATCATATTTTACGAATTTTTGCGTACACACGTTCGGGGCCCCTGTAGCCCGGGGGGGCGTATCATTGATACGGCTAATACGGTAGTAGCTACGCCCCTGGATTCCAGCCCAAAAAAGACTAGACCCTACGAAATTAGCAACGTTTTAATTATCACACATAACAACAAAGGTGTTAGGTCACAAGAGACTGGACAAAGTCCAGAAACGATTGCATTGGTTAAAACAAATAAATGTACATAACTAACGAACTGGGGTCATACGGTTCAAAATTACCTTTGAATAGGTTTGATTAAGTAAACGCCCTCATACTGACAAATAATTTCCTGGTTTTACAAAACGCAGAATTGAATGTTAAAAGCGAATATAATAGTTTTGTTACAAAAGGCACTTTAAAAACAAATGTAACACAGGTGCGACCTTGCAACTGAAAATATACTTAAGAAATAAATACGATAGAGCTATAGAGATACTTAGAAAAATTGTTGTTTATAAGAACAAAACATCTAATTACTGCTACAGCCACATTTGAACTTACTTCAAGATCTATTTTGAAATAATACCCGAAAATAGATTGAAATGCATATTCTCGACAAAGTTAGCAAGAAGGATAAAACGAATTTAAAACTGTGTAATGATAAAATTTTCTTTTTACAATTCTGTTTAAACAATTTGTGTTAAATTGATTGTATTGGCTTAAAGTTTCATATGTTTAAATGTTTATCTCACTGTGCGAAGAATCGATTGTTATTCTTGTTTTATCCATATTCCAAGTGGACAATACTACGAAAGTACCAACATTAGTGTACAGTAACCAAGTATACAAATATTTGAAAACTGAATACTGGCTGAAAAGAGAACAGAGTCGTCGCCATTAACCTAAAGAAGAAGAAGAAGAGAACAGACGACTGTTTAAATACTTGATGTATTTAAACAGTCGTCTGTTCTCAGTCTTCTATTGATACATAACATTTATCGTAATTATCAATTATGAACATCAAATCATTTTAATTGAACCGTATCTAATTAGGTAGTGTTAATTAAACGGGTGAGCTTAAGAAACAATATTAATATGACCTAACTATTAATAGAGTGTAATAAGGTCCATGCATGCTATTTACGTAATTAAAGTCAGTAATAGTTTATTGGTATCAATATAATTAAATATCATTGGCTGATGCAAATTTATTCTGGCACGGCAAAGTGACAACACTGCACCTGATGGTAAGCACAGTGCTGTCTATTTAGAGTATCAAGTAGCGAGAGACATCTATCCCCCCTAATCGACACAATCATGCCAGCCTGCTGTGTAGTTTTTTCACACTACGCCTGAAGGACACCGATTCATAGGAAGGAGGCAACACGGTAGCTGGCAAACTGTTCCACAGATTAGTGATGCGGCAAAAATGCTAAGTAGCGAACCTCTTGGTTCGAACTTCGAGCCGGGGTCGTAGAAACCACAAAGCCGTTGCACCGCAAGCCAGTAAGCGTGGTTCTTGTGTGGAAGGGAGAGGATGGGATGAGATTAAACAATTTAAATGGAATAAATTAATTAATAACATCGGAAATTAATTAATTCATACCAATTATGTCAAATCCGTTAATGGAAATAAAAGTAAAATTGTATCCTATTAAAGTAGTAAATTTAGTGCAAGCATCTTTATGCTGAGCTGATTTTAACCTATAAATTAATAATGAAATGCAGCGATTTAATTATTGACAACTAATTGTGAACGAAATCGTATGAACTATTTTGTTTTTCTCTTTTCTATGTATTTACTTAGTTTAGGTATTTGAAGACCCCCACGACCTTTTTATTACTGACGCACATGCAAACGTAAATGCTAGAAAAATAAATAAGTTAATTCTATAATTTAAATGTAAATAAACCATACGGTTGTCAACAGAATATATGAATACATGTATTATCGAATTGGATAAAAATATACCCCTCTCATTAGTAGAGAAGGCCCGTGCCCAGCAGTGGGTCAATGTTTAATACAGGGCTAGTATTATTATTATTATACCCCTCAAAATGTATGTGATATATTTCATGTTCAAACTTGCCTTTTGCGAATTTCGGGTTGGTAGTGAGCTAGCGGCCGCCCACACTGCGCCACAGTCCCCAACTTCTCGAATGTGCTTTCGATTACGTAAGTATCAAGGTCAAGTTTAGTCACTCCCATTCCGGCTTTTCTTAAACGTTCTCTTATTCTTTCTAAAGGTCGTGTTACATTTTGTTTGTCTTTGTACGTTTAAAGATTTTTCCCCTGAGGGGCCAAATACACCGTACCATTGCCATGCCTTTCCTTTTCTAATCACCACACGTGATTCTTAAAATAAGTGAGATATTTACGCATTTCAGCATTTCTGTACCAATTTTTCGACGATTCCTTCACTAAACGCTATAAAATAATAGCGTTTTAATATTAATAGAAACAAGAAAAAAAATGAAATTAATTCCTAATTAAATCCAACTAATTTTGGGTCGACCCTATAAATCAACTTAAAAAGTACGAACTTAAAAAGATATTAGAATAGAACCTACGTAGTTTAATTTTTAAGTATTAATGTAGAAAAAAAATGTGGCTGAATTAATACATATCGAACAAAAACAAATAATATTGTTAGAAAAAGAAACAAAAACAAATAATATTGTTAGAAAAAGAAACAAAAACAAATAATATTGTTAGAAAAAGAAACAAAAACAAATAATATTGTTAGAAAAAGAAACAAAAACAAGTTCTCTAACAAATTCAGAAACTTGCGTTTCGTACTTCAGCTCCTCCGAGGTGTTAAAATTAGTTATTCGAATTTATAAATAACCGGATCGTAATTATAAAAACGAATATGCTCTTAATAGAACTTTTTTATTAAGCAAAATAGGTTTTATCCTGTATAAGTTTTTATGATAATTAATAACGGATGAATTATAAACACAGTTTATATTTAGAATTAGATTAGTGGCATAATAAAGCCACAGTAGCCAGGTATTTATAAAACATACATTAGGTAATCATTAAAGTAAAAAACACTATGATAAAAACCACTGCCTCGGTGGCGCAGTTGTAATTGCGTATGCGTTTCCGACTGCTATGCTGAGGTCTCGGGTTCGATCCCCGGGTCGGGTAAAGTGATGTTGGGTTTTTCTATCTAGAAATTCCCAGTATTAGCCCGGAGTCTGGAATTGTGCCCGGTATGGCGATAGGCTCGCCCCCTATCACATTATGGTACCGAAATGCGGCGAAAAGTGGGTGTACTAGTTACACCTCTGCCTACCCCTTCGGGGATTACAGGCGTGAGTGTATGTGTGTGTGATAAAAACCACCGACATGGCTTTGGCCTTTTGACATGGCTTCTCTGACTTGCTAATTATAGAAAACACAGACGAAGAAGACTTTTCAATTTGAAAAAATAACGATAGACAAGGCTGCATGGTGGAGAACCTTTGCCTTCTCTTTTGTATAAAAATGAAACAAAAAAAATACTACGTCCTTTCTTTTATTATAACTTATACAATATAGGTACTGCTATAACAAATTCATAATTTGTTTGACAAAATTTGTTAGAATCAGATTATTAAGCGTTCTGAAAACCCTCGTCTGCTATGCCAGTCTTATATTACACTGTCCCACTGCTGGTCACGGAACTCCTCTACTAATGAGAGAAGTTAGAGGTCCGTCCACCACGCGGTCTAATGCGGGTTGGTAGATTCCACACCAGACGAGTTGTTAAAAACAAGATGTTTTTCCTCAAACCAAAAAAGGCAAAAATTTGGCATTGTTTTTGTATTATTTTTGTACTACTTATTAAATGTTAATATATATATAATAGCTGTGTTAAGGATGTAAATGCCCACCAACTCTAAACTACAAATAAATTTATTATTTGTTCGAATCAAAAACTTTAAAATTAAATTAAACGTGTCACTAAATAACTATACCCTTTTCGGTGAAGTGCTGTTTATAAAAAGTTAAATCACAATTTATTTGATCATAACAATTAGCAGAAACACGTTGAGATTAATTTGAGGAGCATGCATATTAAATGCTCATACGTTCGACTTATAATTTTATCTTTTTTATATTCGATGAAAATAACTTCCTTAAAAATAATCAGATCTATATGGCCATTTATATCAGTGAACTGAAAACAGCCAATAGTGAATTTTGAAGATAGGTATCTGCTTAATTCTGATTCTGTACCCCGCTCCATACACTAGGCCAGTGGTCGGCAACCTTATCATCCAAAAGAGCCAAGAAATTTATTCAAAAAGGCATTTTTTTAACTTTAGCTTTGCTTTAGTATAAGACATTATTACGAAAATGATTAGGATTAAAAGTACACCGTCGAGGTTGCCTTTGTCAAATAAGTCTTAGTTTAACTAACAGTTAATTAAATAAAATCTGGTAATTCCGCGCCTGCACTAAACATTTCGTGGAAGAGCCGCAGCTGAGGAGTCAAAGAGCCACATGCGGCTCGCGAGCCGCGGTTTGCCGACCATTGCACTAGGCGAATCATATTTGTTGTCCAGCAAAAGTGTGTGTCCAGCAAAAGTTATTATAAACGTGTGTGGAGGAGTCGTGTCTCGCCTGGCACCGGATTTCTTTTATACATATTATCTTGTCACACAAGTCTCGCCGGAATATTCGACTATCAGTCTCGCCCAATGTATGGTGCGGATATAATTTATAAGAACACGGTAATAGTTTCAAACGTTCGCGATATTTTGTATTTTTTTCTATTGGGGGTGTAACTTAGTGGTACAATATCTGCTTTGCACATGTGTTCACATCCCAGCTGCACCACTTAGATTTTTAGCTCGTGTTCATATAATATATCTTGAAATATAAACGAAAAAGAAGTGGCATTTAAACATAAAAGATTATTTGTTTAAGCGTTACAATTTATTTTGTAACAATAAGATATTATCTTATTGTTACAAAATAAATTGTAACGCTAATTATTGATGTTTACATTACATTTGTCTCGTGCAATAATGTGCTAAAATTGATCAGAATATTGCGTCATTGTCAATAGAACTCATGATCAATGGTCAACGACTGGTCTACGACAAGTGAGGAAATAGTTAAATAAAAAGTGCGCATTTTATAACAAGTCTGCCACAATAAAATTTCTAACGCCATCTAGTAGTCGGTCTCCAAAAAATATTATGAATATGTTAAAAACGCCATCTGTCGTATTTAGTGAAAACTATTTCAACATTATTTCTTCTAGCAATGTACCTTAAAGTAAAATAAACAAAGCATGTTTTGGAATTATATTTTAATGAAAATTCAACTAAACGTATAAATCTTATTTATACTTACAATAAACAAGTACAATGGATAAATATTTACATTTAGCTGAAGAGGATCGCATACATTGCACGTTTCCCTCCAAAATTGCACTAACAAAAATACGGACCCCAATACATGGGTACCTGTCACTGCTCATTTGTTGTTTGGAATCAATTAGAAAATAACTTAATGAAATTGTCCGAAATTAAATCAAACATTTTGATACATAACATTCATCATTTGTACCACTATACAGGATTTTTTGACCCGTGCGTATGCGTAGAATTTTGGGTGACAAGTTTAATTGATGGAACCTAACAAAGTAACAATATAATTTATTTAGGATTGTTTACTTTGAAATTGTTCTATGATAAATTACCATTTATCTTTACTTTATTCTAGCTCGGCAAAGTGACCACGCTGCACCTGATAGTAAGCGCAGTATCGTCCAGTTACAGTATCAAGTAGCAAGAGATCTTATCATAACAATTTAGGATACTCAAATGATGCATTTTAAATCATAAAATAATGCATGTCCATGGAATATTTGTAGTGTTACATTCAATATGAGTCAAAAGGTAACGAAAACTTGTGTTACACATGTCATCATTCAGTCTTTGTCAGAAAAAAAACATCTTAAATCCCCTATCTTTGGCTTTACTTATTAAAAAATATACAATGAATCGAAATATAAAAAATGATGACTGGTGATAATTAAAACTCCAAACACCATCCGAGAGTTCACAATATCATAACGAGTAAACATTGTATATTTAGATATTAAATATTATATTAAACTCGTAAATATTTTGGTCGCATTCAAAATCCTTTTCAATGTTGCTGATTGTGTTTCTATTTGTTTAATTTTTACTTCCAATATAGTAAACGCTTAAATAAATATAAATTAATGTAGAGTTGCTCTAATCTATAAATGTGTAATTTCGATTTTTAAATTTGTTTTAAATTTAAAAATGGAAACTCGTTCGAATCTAATCGAAATAGACATTCAAAATTTGTTTTTTAATGTGTCTGTGTTGCCAATAAAACTTCTAGCAGACAATATTTTTCCAACAAGCAACTAGCTAATATTTGAATGCCACTAAAATATGAACACAAGTTAAATGTTAGATAATAACGCAGTCTTCGTACCTTGGCCAGTGTCCTCGCCTACAGCTAGAGACCGCTCGCTATTGCTAATACTACGGCGCTACTTGAATACAATAGCTACATCTGAACCTTTAACCTGTGTGACGTGCTGTTGTTTGTGGTCAAATGTGGTATTTTTTTAATTGTTTGGCTATCAGAACATTATATTAACTGAAAGTTCATTAAAGGATCGCAATTATATTATTATGTTGTTTTGTACTCGTCTACATTTTTATATAAGGCATTTATTGTCTTAACAAACAGGCATAAACATGCGTGAAAAGACGTAATATAAACACTAGCAACATGAGCACTGTTGTAATTTAAAATATAATCAACTTAGGAGGATTTAGGCGGAATCAGAAAAAAATAATGTCGCAACTTTGTATTGTTTTCAAAAACAACCGTTTGATCAAATCTTAATGTGTAAAAATAGTCGCATGTTACTAATTTAATGTTCATTTACGTGCATGAGTGTGGGCAAGTGATATAATGCGCTTTAAAGTGTCTCTTCAATATTGTCTCCAAAACTCTACTTCAAGAAATTTTCAGTAATTCGCCACTTCTATAGTGAGGAGTAACTGTGAATTGGCCGTGACTTGTTTTACATAGTGTTTATGACTTGTTTGACTAATATTAAACATGAATATATTACTATTTCTGATACTGTCAAATGCACAAAACATGCGACGTCAATAGTAAAAACTAAAAAAAACGAGTTTAGGAAACACAAAACACATAATATCCATTATGTAAAAATAACGACAGACAAGGCTGCATTGTGGAGAATCTTTGCATCCTTTTTTTTTGAGAATGAAACAAAAAAAACACGTACCCGCTCTTTTACAATCCAAATTCACCACAAACAGCTAGCACACCTGTATCTCTAATCTAACTACACTAATAAATTAACACTATGAGTAATTGGAAGAGAATAAAAGTGGTCTCGCCTAAGCAGCACGAAACGATAACAAACTACAACTAGAGATTACACTACACCGTGGTTTACTATTGGAGGGACTAGTCACGGATATGGGACTACAGGCCGTTTGGAAATTAAAAAATCAGTCTTAAAATTTACAATCTGGAGCTATAAACTAAAGCCTTACTAAAAATATTGAAACTAAAGAAATAGGAACTAAGTCTAACGACTATCTATTTACTGTGAAATTAATGATAATCTTATGAATTTTAACAATTGCTGTCAATTTAAAATCAACAAAAAGTACAAAAATTCAAAAGACCAATATTGATAAATAAATAATTATCATATCAACAGTGATTTGATGAAGAAAAAAAAACAAGAAATCCAACGACAATATTAAACAATACAGAACCACGAAACTAAAATATTACATAGACTTACTTACCATCGCATTCTTTGAAAATTGGTCACGTGCAAACGGCCTTATTGCAGGTACTACTGGGGAACTACATAAAGAAATATACACACCAACAGTCAAATTATAATCCTGATGCTACATTTTATGTCGTTGGTACCAACATTTATGAAAGATCTTCGATCATGTAGTGTTGTAACATTCAGGAGCTTCGGTTCCATAGTGTTGTAACATTCAGCCCAAAATATTCTTGAGGAAGGCAAACATTTATTCGTCATGAGGAATCCGCGGCTTCTTTCTATCAAGAGTATTAAGACGCTAAATATAGCAGGGACGGGGTAGAGGTGGCTATAGAGAATCAAGTCGCGTGCGTTGTACCGCCAGCAGTGCCGACTGCTGTTGCAGACTCTTGCGGAGACCTTCCAGGGTTTGTAGTACCTAAGAAAATTGAGGGTAATATTAGGCCATGGTTCGAAGGACCAAAATCAGCATTACCTTGGTATATTAGGTTAGTACTATTGCTTATTCGTTTAAATGTTTCATTGTACAAGCCAAGGTGGTCTGGTCGCTTTTATAAACTCTCCAATTTCCATATTATAAGACTCTTTTGTATTGCTTCAAATTAAAAATGCTTCAGCTGAATGAGCACACTGTATAAAGATATCACATAAAATGTTGCAATTGGTGAATGAGATTTCTGGACGTCTAAATCAGCCCCTTTCCAGTCCCTATTTTCTTTTGAGGCTAGCCACCCACAAACTTGATCATTTCCCAGATTCTGCTAAAATAATAAAGCATCACACAACTCTCTTCTAGTTACACTATCAACTTTACATCCGTGTTTCCCGGATTGAGGTATAATATCTATTTTGTGTTGTGTATACCCTCACTCAGATTAATATTAAAATGTCTACAAGTACGCTCATTAAGATTTATTGTTAATGTTATGATTTCTCAGTAAGTGAATTATTGTAAATTCTTTATGAGAAATAAAGTCTTCTTAAACCGTAACTGTCTCTACTCTACTTCTTATTTTTCTAACCTAACCTAACCTAACCTCATCTCTCGCGTACGCCTTCCGTTTGGGCGGCTCTGAGTGCGGTCGGTCGCCGGGTGAAGGTAGAGCGCAGTGTCGCGACACCGGCGGGGAAAGCAGCGCGGGCGCGGGGGCAGGGGTAGCCAGTGGAGATCTCTTCGCGATCGGAGAGTGTCGGCGAGGCTGCTCGGGGGAGTTCGCTCTTATGAAGTTAGTGACGTGAGTGCGTTCGGGACTGCGACGAGGAGCTTCCACCTGCGAATCGAAAATAGATTTAAACAAAACAAAAGATTGATGAAGAGTTAGAGTCGTCGGTAGAGGAGGACTGTGCCTAGCAGTAAGACATTGTAATAATATACGGCTGGTTTAATTAAAATATTGATACTGACTAAGTATATAAAATTAATGTCAATCCGTTTCAAATCGAACTCTGAAATTAACTAGTGATTTAGCGTAGCATTCAAACTTTGATCTCTCTCAATATACATACGGACCGATTTTCAAATCAGTTTTATAACATTTTGTTATACTATTGTCTATTATATGCCTTTTGTATTGTGACTTCTAGTCTCATACAAGTAAAAAATTAGTCAAATTACTTCTAATTACCTCTGTCGCCCTCAGCTCTCTGACTCTTGGATTATGAGGAGGTTCCAGAGGCGCTCTGGAGACAGTAACAAGCAGTTTCTCCGCTTCGCGAATAAGCTCTCGGTATTTTCTCTCCGCTTCTCTATCTGCTTCTAGAAGAGGATCTCTTTCTCTCACCGGAGGTGCAGAAGGAGCGTGGTTCCTACGACGAGAGCGAGGTGGAGTTGCACCTGAAAAACATTAAGTTAAGACATCCGTCAGAAAACACAATAATATCATACATATACACTCACGCCGTTAATCCGCAAAGGGGTAGGCAGATGTGTAACCAGTACACCCACTTATCGCCGAAATTATTACGGTCCCTTAATGTGATAGGCGGTGAGCCTATCGCCATACCGGGCAGAAATTCCAGACTCCGGGATGATTCTGAGAATCTATATCTAAATAAAAAAAACCCAATATCACTTTACCCGACCCGGGGATCGAACCCGAGACCTCAGCACAGGAGTCGTGCACTATAATATCATCTGATTCTTTGTTGATAAATCTCTTTCTGTTCTTATTTATATGGTGGTGGCTGGTGGTAGGATATTCATATCCGCCCGGATAGCGACCACCGTACACAGGGTGAAAAACCCGCCATAGTGGCACACGCAAGTTTGTCGCGTTCCGGGATCAGCCAGTGTACATCCGGTTTTTTGGGGGTCTAGAGTTGGGGTACAATGTTTGGCCATTTTGCGGCCTTCTGAGTACTCTGACAATATACCCTCGACCGCTTCTTCACCTTCTTGCCCATGGCGTAGTGTGAAGGAGCAGGCCGGCATGATTGTGTTGAGTAGCGGGGGATAGATCGTCTCTCGCTACTCGATACTCTAATTGGACCGTACTGCGCTTACCATCAGGTGAAGTGCGGTCACTTTGCCGTGCTAGGATAAAAAAAAATATATTTTGATCAAAACCAGAAAGTAATACTTTAAACAATTACATTCAATTAATATTGTTCACAGATCAATTACCGACATCTTAAATTTTAATAAAAAAAAATGTGCTAAAATTAGTATGTGGGTGATCTAAAGTGTTGATCGCGTTGTGGGGGAGTTTTTTCTACAGCATGAATTTTATGGAAGACCGGAATATTGCAGCCGCTGGTTGGTCCGGTTTTTACGGTAAGTTATTCCTGGGGCCCAAACCTCCAGACCTTCCCAATAACCATTTTCATGATTTCATGATCATTCATGATTATGATGCTGTTCATGAGCAATAAAGCTGACTTACTATCAGGTGTCTAAGTTAGTAATTATCCAACATCGCTATAAAAAAAGAAATGTCCTTAATTCTATCTTTCATTATTTTTATCAATTAGAAAGCTAAAGATTAAAGTATGCTTCCATCTTGACTTGGTGCAAATGGGACCATCTGGGCAGTATACCCTTGTAACAAAAAGAGATTTTCTCGAATCGGCCCAGGCGTCTACGAGTAATCGGGGAACATACGTAAAAAAGATTCCGACGAATTCAGAACCGTTTTTTTTTAAGAAGGTTTAAAAAATCGTTTTCAATAATAACTTATTAAACGTTTATAATTTTCAGAAGCCATACTTCACCTGCAGATCGTGGTGGGCGGCGAGGCGGTCTTCGTCTTCGAGCACGCCGTTTCCCAGGAGAAGCCATTTCTTCAGGCTCATCTTCGTCTCCGCCATCAAGTCCCGTGTCTCCATCCGAATCTACATCAGCATCAGAGAGTATCGCCGTCTCTCTCCCACGTGGTCTCATACCACGACACTCTTCGTCGCTAGATACACCTCCGCGATAGTAATGAGACCTTGCAGGCTCTGGTGATAAATGTGGTGAATGGTGGGGTGATCTGGAATTTGAATTAATAACAATAATAACCTATATACATCCCTGTAATCCCGAACAGGGTAGGCAAAGGTGTAACTAGTACACCTACTTTTGAAGATATAATGTGAGAGGTGGCGAGCCTATCGCCATACCGGGCACAATTCCAGACTCTGGGCTCATACTGAGTATTTCCAAATAGACAAACCCAATATCACTTTACCCGACCCGGGAATGGAACCCGAGATAAGAACAACAATCGTAACGCATGCGCAACTACAACTGCGCCACCGAGGCAGTTAATAACCTAATAGACACACACAGAGTAGATCATATTAAGACACAGTTTTCTTATGTCTTCGGCATCAAAAACTACAAATTATCAATTTTCTTAAATTAGTAATGAGCCTTTATGTTGCTGCGGCTATATAAATAAATATGCACATTATCCACGTTATATTAATTGCAAACGTACGGAACCATATGGTTTTAATGCCACATCGGTATTATGATCAAATACTCATTAGGGGCGCAAACATAAACATATTATAGATAATTCATAAAAATATAAAAATAAAAGTATACAGACTTTCATAAAAAAAACAAATTATGCGTCCCTTTAAAATTTGAGGGTTGCCTTCGATTTTTCTGCGATCCCATCATCAGATCCTGACTTGGTGCCAATGGGACCACCTGGGAAGTATATCCTTTTAAACAAAAAAGAATTTCTCGAATCGGTTCAGGCGCCTTCGAGTAATCGGGGAACATACATAAAAAAAGATTCCGACGAATTGAGAACCTCCTCCGTTTTTGAAGTTAGTTAAAAAGCGTAAAAATAAAACAATCAACAAACCATAGACATATATTTGACATAATGTGTAAAATAAATATAATACAAAAAAAATATTGTTTTTTTGTGACACTTAACACAGTTTTAAGTGTTGCCTTGTGTAAGCTTAGTTTAATCCAATAACTACTCGCTCGCGTAATGAGTTTCACGGACCCAGATATACCCTGTCGAATAATTCAATCGTTGCCCGTTCAAGAGAGTGTGGTAGGTAAATATTTCTAATTCCAATAAGAAATAAACAAATGTACGCGGGCAGATGCTTTTAATAAAGTGAGATTTCCAAAGCCTGAATCTCTCTCCCAATCCCAATTTCCATTCCTTTCCGATAAAGCTTGCTACTTAACTATTCATAATTCTTCTAGCATTGTAGATGTTTATGGGCAGTGGAAAATACTTAACATCAGGTGACATACTTTCTTGTTTCCAGGCTCTGCCACAAAAAAACTACAAGCAACACTTTTTATACACCATTTTTTTTATATCTAAAATAACGCGCAGTATCGGTTGATAGCCTCCGTGGCGCAGCGGGAGAGTAGCCGGTGGGTTGGGTTCGATTCCCGCACTGAGACAAATGGTTGTGTGACAGACAGTAATTTTTTTCGGGTCTAGGTGTTGTAGGACCGGGTCCCTCGTAGTTCTTGTTTCATACCCACAATACAGGTTTCACCTAATGTGGGCTCAGAACTATGTTTGTGATTGTTGGGTGTATTTATTTATTATTAATTTTTTCGCCCCTGAATGTTTGTGCAGTAAATTAGAAAATGAATAGTGCCGAATATTTTAAATTAGACGGTCTCTACCAAATTCATCATTAAATCTGTATATATAAAAGAAGAAACTGACTGACTGACTGACTGACTGACTGACTGACTGATCGATCAACGCACAGCCTAAACGGCTGGGGTTAGAGACTTGAAATTTTGACAGTAGGTACCTTTTATCACGTAGGCATCCACTAAGGAAGGGTTTTTGGAAATACCACCCCCAAAGGGGTAAAATAGGGGATGAAAGTTTGTATGAAAATCCCTCATTTTTGAAGTTAAATTCATGAAAATTAGTATTTGGCATTATAGTTAAAAATAAAAAACATATGTTTCAGGATTTTTGGAAATTCCGCCCCTAAGGGGGTAAAATAGGGTATGAAAGTTTGTATGAAAATCCGTCATTTTTAAGTTAAACGCATGAATATTGGTATTTTGTAGTGTATACTTTTTGTCTCAAACATGACCTCCACGCGGGCGGAGCCGCGAGCAACAGCTAGTAATATACAAATTAACGGTAAGCAGCGGCTTTGCTGTGCCCTGGCATGGCAGAAGTCTATGGGCGGCGGTGACTACTTACCATCAGGTGGCCCGTCTGCTCGTCTGCCTATCGGGGCACTAAAAATATATATATAAATAAGAAAGAGCCAATTACCTAGATCCATATCTAACGTGCTGCGAGTCGAGAGAGTACGGCGAGTGGTGTAGTTGTGGCGTCGCTTGACACTGCAGAGACTGCTGATGCTGAGGACATCTCCGACGACTGGGTGACGTCGCGCCAAGCCACGGGTTAGTCCTGATGCGGCAACGAGGTCGAGGAGATGGCGTCGCACATGGTATCGGTGGGTCTGGTACGCGACGGACTTGAACGATTGTGCTCGAACGACGCTGTAAGTGTTGAAACTAATATTCATGGAATTTCATAAAACTATCATAATTCATATAGTAGTTTTATAAAGTACAGAAAAATTGTATTAGCAATGATTCTTTAAAGTGTTTTAATAGTAAACCACGGTGTTTGAGTAATAATAGCGCGGAATAAGGATATACATGAATAAAGTAATACTTTTGTCATCATTGATAACACAAGACAAAAACAGCGAAAGGTGCATTATTTTTAAGAGTCATTATATCGTCAGTAATATGTGCACCACCAAGAAACTGCCTGTCGCTATAAAACAGGCGCATAGTAGAATATACTGGTCCTCTATGAAGTAAGAAGACCTTTTAAAAATTGCGCTCGGTCTCCCTGACGGCAGCCGGGCGCGGGTATACAAGTTTTAACCTGTGGGTGTCAGCATAAGTGCTCTCACTTTACGATCACTGCGCACTATGCTCCCCGAGACAAGGAAGTTACAGATTACTATACCGCACTATGCATATAAACGCCACAGCACCAACCTATTGCGAGATGTAAAACAGCGGTGGTGACATCTATTGGTGCACTTACGAAATATATCATAAGTTTCACAAATCGGAAACTGTTTCAAAAATGCAAATGGGTACATAATTACGTATAATTATAATATAACAACACTATGTTACAACTTAACAGATATAACAGCTATCCCTGTTAATATTGCTCATGCATTATATAAAAGTAGGTAAACGGTTTATGATGAAGAATTCAATTTATGAAACAAATATACTAAAAAAGCTACTGTTTATTCTAGACGGAAAAGTCAGGACACAACCTAGAATAAAAGTATAGCTATTAGTAAACGTTACTATTAGCTATAGCATAAAAGATAATCCAAAGATTACGTAGGTTCATATACTATTCTCTAAACAATATTCTGTCTTCAATCTAGACGGAACAAAATCCACGATCCACAATTACCAACAATTATATTTTAAAGACCTATTTTATTGTATAAACAATAAATCAGTGTTTATTAGGTCAAACATCCATCACTGATTAATACAACCGGCCTAGTTAATGAATAAAATAAGCCTATGGTTGATCATGAGTAAACAGCTGCCTGTCCGAGTTCACAGGTCGATCGATACCTTTGATCAACACACGGACCAATTAAAACAGGAACGAGATTTAATGGGATTACCATAAAATACGATACGTTTCAACTCCTATACAATTATAACTTTTATTCCCAAAACAGAAGGAAACGTTTAATTGGTTTATATGTTCGGCTTATATAAATGACGATCGGTGCTTTTACGCTATAAATTTTATTGGAATACAGCGGCTTCAAAGTGAAAATAAATAATTCAAAAATCTTTTGAATCATGCAGTCGTTGAATCAAATGAACAATACTTTATTATTTTTAAAAAATAATGCTGACATACGGGATGAAAAAGAAAGTACTCTCCATTGCTTACAAAACTGTCGTATAATCATGATTAACATATAGTTAGAAAATTTAACTCCTTATTTAATGTTGTAAAAGCTGTGCTATAAAAACTGACTGGAAGTTATTTATAAAAGGATAGGATTCTGCTCTAATTTTGGCTATGATATTTTATTTTGTATATTTACCGCATCAGAAACTTGTTAGAAAAACAAAATTCGGTAATTTTCATAATATATTCACAAAAAAATTGCTCAACCAACCTTGCTCTATTTTATATTTTAAAAGTGATAGAACTCTATTCTACCGTGTCTTACATGGTATACTGCATTTTATAGATTTTTACGAATCAGTAGGCATACGCAATATTTTAGGCCTATTGTGTGT
Organism: Laothoe populi; assembly: GCA_905220505.1. Taxonomy (NCBI): domain Eukaryota; kingdom Metazoa; phylum Arthropoda; class Insecta; order Lepidoptera; family Sphingidae; genus Laothoe; species Laothoe populi. The sequence goes on from HG992148.1 coordinate 17,452,258, forward strand.
AATTATTTCGAAGAAAAAATATTTCTAACTCGTTTAAGCATGTGCGCCGATTCGGCTAAAAGAACAACAAAACCTTAGCTTTGTGTATGAAATATTTAATTTGACAGCCTCCGTGGCGCAGTTTGCTAGTAACCGGCTGTGAAACGAGAGGCCGTGGGTTCGATTCCACACCGGGACAAATGTTTGCGTATCAGACAGATATTTGTGTCCGGGTTCTGGGTGTTGTGAGATCGAAAGTCTCTCATTGTCCCTGATACCCACACCACAATAATCGTATCTTAGTGTGGTGTCGGTGCTATGTGTGTGACTAATGGGTGTTATTTATTGAATTTCAATAGGCAGAATTACCTTAGCAGGTTCATGGTAGAGATGCGTGGTAGGTGGGTCAGGTGGTGGCGGTGGTGCAACAAGCGGCGCTGCGAGAGTTGTCGGCGGAGCGCCGGGCGACGTGCCATCGGTGGAGTAGCCGGTGCTGTACGCGCTCTCCGGTGAGGAGAGGTGCGGCGGTGGCAGCGGGCCAGTGGCGGCCGGCGCACCCGAGCACTGGCGCGTTTGCTTCTGTTTGCGCTTCTTCGCCCGGCCCAACTGCGCTTCCATCCATGACTTGAGCCGCGCGCCCAGCATGCCGTCCACGGCACCTACGTCGCACAATTTTCATAGTTTAATAATAGCCATTGCTACTGGTCCATTGTGCTCGGTGATTAGGCGGACATCACGCCGTCTTTAAAAATATTTTACTAACTTAACTTTGACTTAAAATTAACTACAAACTAAATTATCAAAACGAAGCGTATGTGAAGTACTTGAAACTTGGACTAATACGTCACCTTAATGAGATACACTTACAAAACAAAAGCACGTCAAACAATACGTCGCAGGCCGCAGCTGTACTCGGTGAAAATTCACGTCATAAAGAAAGAACAAAGCGTCTGAATATAGATTTAGATATGAGAGAAACAATAGTTTTCCTAACGCGTGCTCCACATTTCACTGTCATCAAAACCGACGCTTTGGAATAAACAGCAGCTAAGGGATATAAAATGTTTTATCTTTTTCTTCATTTCAACGGTTACTTGTGAACCACAATGCAGAGTACCCTACGACCTACGTACTAGGAGTGGGCGTTGAATCAACAAACCGTTTTTCTACTGTTAACGAGTCAACCGTTTTCTCTTTACCGCAAAACTAGTTAAATTTATCAACCTGTTTCGTTCAACATCGTTGAATCAACGACAGACGCTAATAAAACGGGACATTAACATATAGATATGTGCACGTTTCTGCAAACCAGTTAAAAACGTCAACTGGGTTTTCAACCAGTTGACCGTTTATAGGAAACGGTTTCATTTCATTAACGCAAAAACCGTCAACGACCCACCTCTACTACGTACCGCATCGTATTTCAAGACACTGTGGCTGTCGCTCGTAAAACAAGGCGCAGTCAGCACCCTCCATCATTTACATTAATGGAACGTCTTATAAAAAAGGAAACAGACGGTATGTATTCAGCTACCGGTCATGAACTAGAACGGTACAAGTGGTTAAATTGAATTTCAGATGGTATAGATTTGTCATGAATGTAATTAAGCATAATTTTATAATAAAAGGAAATGACATGCGCAATGTAAAATTGCGACCATTAAGTTACCAATGTTATTTACAGTATGTGAAATGATTATAATAACGCCTCTAACTTGTGATTCTCGCTATAATGACAATAGATCAAACAATAGATTAGTGGTCAAACGCAAGCCTATTCATGTAAAAAAAAGATCAAAAATCAAGGATTATTGTAAAGACTTTAGTCACGGATAGAAGACAAGTACACTTTGGGACACTACTCTCAAGCCCTCTCGCATCCTTCTGTTGCTAAACGATCTTCGTTAAACCGATGTAAATATTCTACAGGTGTCTAGTTTTAACTTTTACCAGTTGAACACAAACCAAACAATAAAATAAAATGATTTTACACAGATGACATACAGTACTCTTTATTTGTAAAGGTTATTTTAGGTTTTTACAATAAAAATAATAACAACAACCTATTTAAAAATTTAAAATAAATTACCCCAAGATAAAGCAAGAGTCAACACGCAAAGCCAAGTCAAATTTTAGTTTAGGAATCCAGTGTGTCTCAATAGAAAAAGTAGATCTTCTCAAAATTAGTGCCATATCCAACAATACGTACTACCTTCAACATCTGACTCTTGACCCAACGATCAATTGAGAGCCTCTGAAGATGTTAGAGGAAGCTCTTTAGTATCAACTCATTAGCGGAAACAACTATCTGGTCGATAATTGTTGGGTCCCGTTTCCACATGTCGGTAACCTCGTGTACCATATGTTTGGATATTTTACCTTTTTTGGTTTTAACGAGTCAACGAGAGACTATCCTGGCCACACACTCGCCCCTATACCTTACTTCTGTAAGCCAGGATCAACTATGGCACGATTTTTCGACACCGAGCAGTGTAGCTCGGCGACTCTCTTTCAATGCGCAAATGACTTTTCTCCCACAATAAAATGTATCAATTAGAAATATAGGAAAGAGTTGGAAATATAAATTGACCACTTTTAACTAGTTTCTAGTAATGCCGTGGGGCGATACCAGTCTGGCGTATCAATCTATAAACTATTATTGTATATTATATTATTCAATTCAATTATCATATTAAAAAACACCAACGACAAAGAAACTAAAGCAACGGCCAAGAAAAAGATATTATAGTGCAAATATATTCTTCTATTTCCAAATAGAAATATTTAACACATTATTAACCAAAGTATAAAATTAACAAGTCTGAGTCAACCTTGCTCCGTTTATAGCAAACGGTTTTCATCTAGGCAAATTCAATTTACAATCAAAATATGCATGACTACGCACACGAAGGCAATCAATCACAATCACGAACCAATCGAAAACCATTAATTCAATTTGAACACGATGGAAGCCAACCCTACCTAATACACACCTAGTACTTAATGTGCCGACAGCGTATCCCGCCCTAATCCTACACGCAGCCTGTGGGAAACGAATAGCTGCAGAAAAGACGGATGGATCGACTTATCCCATCGCAGAGGGATGCAAGCTTACGAGATTTAGCTAATATTAGCAATCCATTACTGATTGCTCGCCATTTTCAAGTTTCAGTCTATGTAGTTTTCTTCTCAAATGTTTCAAAATTCAATTCTGAATCCAGCATTAGTTTAGTTAATTTGATAAATGTTAATGTTTAAGGCTTCACGTAATTATGTCTCATTGACAAGTGCGTTAATTTTTACAGCCCAATTTACCAAATTATGCTGGCTATGTTCTTTATATCGAATAAAGCTTAAATTTATTTCTATTACAGCATATAAACAGCACATTTTATCTTTAATGTTAATAATTATTTATTTTATTTTTCTGTTTCCTCTCATGTATTATATGTATTCAACAAATCAAGTAACAAATACCGAAAAGCACGTTAGTCGAATTTCTACAATGACGCAAGTCGTATCTTCTTCCCACGAGGCGGCCTGCGTATTGGCCGGCACACTCCCTTGGGAGTTGGACGCCAAACTCCTCTCGTCAGCGTTCCTCTGGCGGGAGGAGGCGTCCAGCCGCCGTCAGGAGAGACTGGCCCCGAGGGAGATTGCGGCCCGGTTTCGCAGAACCGCCGTGGAGGAGTGGCATACCAGGCTGGAGAGCCCGACTGCGGGCTTGAGGACTGTCGCGGCAGTGCGTCCTGCCCTAAAGAGATGGCTAGACAGGCGCCACGGGGCGCCTACGTTCCGACTGACACAGGTATTAACGGACCATGGGTGTTTCGGTTCGTTCCTGTGTCGGATCGGAAAGGAGGTGTCCGCCGTGTGCCACCACTGTGGCAACTGCCGCGAAGACACGGCCCAACATACGTTGGAGGAGTGCCCAGCCTGGGACGAAGAGCGCAGCGCTCTCAGAGCAGTCGTCGGAGGAGACCTCTCGCTGCCGGCCGTGGTGTCGTCCATGGTCGCCAGCCGGAGGTCCTGGCGTGCGGTGGCCCACTTCTGCGAGAACGTCATCTCGCAGAAGGAGAGTGCTGAGAGGGATCGGGAACGATATGATCCCTCCCGCCGCCAGAGAAGACGTAGGAGGCGCCAGGTGGACGACTGACCGGCGTCTCCCGCCCTGTGGAATGGGGGCGTTTGAATTCCACCACGGTAACCCCTGCCTGTCGTACGAGGCGACTAATAGGGGCCATCGGGGGTCGCGGGCGCGCAGCGGAGGGCTGTCAGCCCGTATCGATGCACTCCCAAATTCGGAGCATCGTGCGACCCCGAGATGGACGGCAGCGCGTGTGGTAAGGCCTCGTTCGCTGTCGTTGTTCGGTGCGCGGGGGCTCCTTAGCCCTCCATGGAGATGGGCTGCTACGCAGCACCGCGCAGGGGCGATTCCGGCTGCAATTCTAGCACTCCTTAGAATACCCCGGGATCGCTCCGTAAGCGCCGAAGAAGGCCACCGCGGGGTTTTAGCTGGTAGTGTCGGGTGGGTTGTATATAGGGGTTAGGGACTCGGCCCAGCGGCAGCACGGATAGCCATCATCCGTGCGAGGGGGATGCTGGGTCGTAAGACCGGCTAGTCCAGCATACCCGTTTTATTCTTAATCCGCTTCCCTCCGGAGCGGGCGGCAGTAATAAAACGCTTTCCCCGCGATAACAAAAAAAAAAAAAGTCGTATCTTCTTCATGACCAATAGAATTGACAATAAAAACAACAATCCTTCACATGTAAGCCCTTTTACGAGTTCCCGCCTGAGTAATGAATCGAAAGCAAACTAATAAATTGTGGCCTGGGGACAAAGTGGCCAACTTCAGCGGTTCGAGACGAGGGTTTTGTATTGCTAGTCAAACTTAACGATTGTTCGACCGATATCAATATTTTCTTATACACAAAAAACTTTGATATTAGCCTGCTAAGATTTCAATCGAAATTTGCTTACAATATTAGTGCGAAGATTAAGTAATTGTACGAAAGCTTAGTTACAACAACATTATGCGCTGGGGTGCGGCGAGTGCATTTAATTTAATTTTAGTATTTATGAATCATAATATTGCTATTGGCTTCTAAAAGTAAAAGATTGTTATCCTTATATGTAGTATCTTTTTATATTTGTTTAATACATTTTATTTAAACCTAACATTACAATATCTTGAAGTAAAAACTAAGTTTACAGATTTTATTGCGATTTATTTTTACTTTTTTATTCCCGACGTTTCGGAAGCTTTACAGCCTTCGTAGTCATGGGGTGGACCATAAAATCCTTAAATTCATTACAATATGTAATATTCGCGTTAACTTAAGAACCTATTATGACAATATCTATTGAGAATTGTATAATTAGTAAAATCCGGTAGAGAATAGGACCTTACTTATGAGACAGGGGTTTTAAATACCAGCTTTGAACCGACTTTGTATAATATTCTCCACAGACTATAAGTCTTCGACTCTCATAACAACTAGCTAAATCAACTTATAAGCTTCTCTTCCCAATCGAATCATCGTCATGAATCATGCTGAACAGATACTCCGCTGCACACATCGCATAATATACAAAAACGAAGTAGCCAAACATCTGACGTGGCTTAATTAATAAATCAAGTTCATTGCAGGACGATAATAATGATGTAGGGTTGCCAGATACAAAACACTTCTCAATAAGAAGTAGCTATTTTTAGATGTAATCGAAATAATCTGCCGCATTTAAAGAATAAACAATTTATTTTATGCCTGTCAACTCGGAGAAGAGCCAATTTACCCCGGATGATAGCGACATAATCGGCTTCTGAAATATTTTCTGAACATTTCAGGCGGAAATAATATTTATTCTATTTTGGTTACAAGTAAAAGTCTATTGGAACTAAAATCAATATTGTTTGTCCTTAACAGAAAACGGAAAACCGTAATAATATAAGTTAATTTACATATTAGCTTTATTGGTAATAACGATAATTGCATAGCCTATTCATTGGATTTGCTTTCATTCACTTTTCATTATAGATTCTTTGTTTTTGCTAAGTATTAATTTCAAAGTCTGTTGAACAGGGCTGTTAATACGTGATTATTTCATATTTTATTTTTAAGCAACGATTCAATGTCTCGTCCCTTAAATTGCAAATTAAACAAAACACAATGTTAATTTTTGCGGTTGGACAAAATCAAGAATCAGAATATAAAATGAAATGAAAACGTTTTTTGATCATTTAGGCAATTACATAGCTCTTATCATAAGTCAGTACATTAAAAACGAAAGAATTTTTACAGAAACCCCCCAAAAGAAACAAGAAAAAAATTTGCGTAGGTATACAAAACAGAACATCAACATACCTATACATAGTTAATATAAAACAAGTATGAATTCTGGTCGATCTTAAAACAAGACTCTATTTTCATTCAGAAACTTAAACAAACCTAATTAGTATGGTTGCAGACGAAAGTTCTAACTGGCTATTTATGAAAACAAAGCGTACCTATTAACAGACTTTATAATTGGAGCAATCTTATTTCGTAAGTTTGGTTCAGTACGAGTAAAACAATATACCGTAAAGGGGAAAAATATGTTTATTATTTATTTTGTGGAGAAGTACGATGTAAAGATACATTTTAATAATATTTACAGGCTTAACAAATGTATTCGAAAAATAATTAAAATGGTACATACATGGAATACAATACACAGGCAACCAATTCTTTTGCGGATCGTGAATGATACTTTGAAGTGGTTTCATCATAAAAAAGTGCAAAAGCTTCAATAGAAAGGAGTCGAGTGAGTTCCCCTTTTATTACTCCCACAATTCAAGATTCGCAAGCATTCTCAAATGAAATGTCTATTCTTACGTATCGGTTATTGTTACTCCCAAAATGAGGGTCATACAAATGGAAATGTTTGTATCTCATGATGCCTTAATGATGTTATTTGCGAAGTTTGAAATCATAAATGAGAACAGCGCGTATAATTCAAGAGATGGATAGGTAACACAAAACCACTATGTTTATGTTTTTACTACGTTTTAGGTTATTCATGTCTGAATATTGAATGGAAAATGATCATAGTTTTCACATGGCAGAGAATACAATAACGAGAACGTCCAGGCACGTCTATAGTGAAAAACGTACGAACATTTCAGAAATTGTATTCATGACTATGATATTCAAGGACAATTTATCAATCAATGTTTTAATAAGAATTATTATCATCTAAACCTTATAGTGGGAAAGCCTATGCTCACCGGATGACAAAAGAAATATCTTGGACGTTTTGGTCAACGATATTTAATAGTGGATGGCGATGACAATAAAATTTTAAACAATTATAGGACTAGTTTTGACGTAAAATATACTATCGGCATTGTAGGTGGTGAACAAAAAGAAGTAAAATAATTATATAAATTATAAGTTAATAAAGAAAACAGATTATAAACAACAACTTCCGAAATATATAATCGTCCATAAATAAATAAAGTAACCAAATCTCCAGATGATGTCGTAGTTTCAGATTATCGTTATAATTACCATAATTAATTAATTTCGGGGGTTAGCAAAACAAAATGCCTATGAACTCAACAAAGAAGCGGCTTTAGTTAAAAATCTCTTCAAAGCTCTCTTAATAATAATTGAATAAACTTCAAAGCTGAATGCGCGAGCAGTCTCGTACTAGTTTAAAAATTGTACATAGCTAGAGCTGGGCTAATTGCGGGCCGCTTTCAGAGTCTGTGTTGAAGCCGCTTGGAATTGCGGACAAGCTAAAAAGAGTGAATGCTCGTCACCGGCGCGCCAGACGAACGCTGATTGTTTGAGAATCCAAAGCGACGGGATGTGCGTTTTAAAAGAGCAGCATCACGACCGCGACGTCACTTTAATAACGAACATAGAGTTGAACGACGCTGATTTTAAAATATCATTGAGGTTCTAAATAAGTTAATCCTGCCATGTGTTGTTGGAAAAGCATTAATTTGTCAATTTTCTGGTGTTAATAAAATAAATGTGTAATGTTTAATTTTTAACCGACTTCAAAAAAGGAGGAGATTCTCAATTTGTCGGAATCTTTTTTTATGTATGTTCCCCGATTACTCGAAGACGCCTGGACTGATTCTAGAAATTCTTTTTTTGTTTGAAAGTGCATACTTCCCAGGTGGTCCCATTGGCACCAAGTCAGGATCTGATGATGGGATCTCAGAAAAATCGAATGCAACCCTCAAATAAGGACGCCTAATTTGTTTGTTATTGAATTCAGTGTACTTTTTATGAATTATTAGAAGTCCTAATAATATTTTTTTTTATCGTTTGTATTCTTTCTGGAGTTAGTAAAAATGTCGAATGTTAGTTTCAACGTGGAAAAGAACACAAAATATTTTTTACATTATATCCATAAATACAGCGGAAACTACAGGCTCATGGATCAAAAAGTAATAGAGCACGGCACTCAATCATCCAAAAACCGCAGCTATATAAATCAATGTTGAGTCGAGTTTCGTGAAAATACGTTTTCCTCTTACGTTTTTACGATCTGGAAACACTGCTGCGGTTATACCGTTTCGTTATTATTTGTTATTCAATAACTAAATAAGATATAACTTTGTTATAATTATGTTTACATTCAATAAGTATTATAATGGTTCCTGTTGCGGATAAAGGCCGAAAAATACATTTTATATATACCTCTAAATGTCTACATGTATAAACAATGCCTCAAATTTAAGATTTTCTATATAAGCTTAAATATACTTATTATTTTATTCATTATTATTGCCAAAATATGAACTATCGTTGAGAAGTCACTAAGTCCATGAAGCAAATAATAACAATTGTTGTCGTTCAATTCTCGGTGTTCAACGTGTATTAAATAATGATGCATTCAAACATAACCCTTCAGAAAGCGGCGACACGGGAATTTCTCACAGGGGCAGTGGGCTATCGAACGAACCACTCATTTGTTACTGTGCGTCGGCACTCGGCAGCCTCTGCCGCCGGAATATAGATCCACGTGCAGAAATTAACTTTCCTATTCAATCTTTTTTGAATTAAAATATGTCTCATTTCATAATAAAATAAATTTCATAATATAAAATGTGCACTTACTTGGGCGCGCGGTAGTAAATACACGTGTGATGTAGAGACCGGGCAATGGTGTCCCGCATGCCGGGCGGATGCGGCGGACGCGACGGATGCGACGCGCGCTGCCGCCGACTGCCGACTGACGCACGCACGCGCGCCCCACGCTCGTCAGCCCGCGCCCGCCCTACAGATTCACCTACGCGACTACGCGCTACGATGCTACGGTGGACCCATTTACACCGATTATCAGTCTATTTATTTTTAACCGACTTCATAAAAAAAGGTGTTATATAAATTATAGTATTTTTATATATAAATGGGGGTGACATTTTCATGCTTGAAAAAACCCCCAAAATAAAGAAAAAAAAAATTTTTATATATGTTATCAGTTATGCGATATCTCACCTAATGTATACTTAGTTTAATATTTTTGTATACGATAGAGCTTACCTCGAAAATTTGGAAACTCCTCTACGAATAACAGTAAATCCATAAAGGGACCTGATAAGAATTAAAAAATATATATTATAGGTCGGCAAATGAGCAAGTGTGTCACCTCATGATAAATTATCTCATTGCTCACAAACAGCCGAAATACGAGAAAAATTATGGTTGCTTTGCCAGCATTTAATAGAAGCAATAGGTTTGGACTGGATGACCGCTCTATGTGCTGGGTAGGAAGAGTGTCCAAAACTAAATTTTGCCTGCACCATTTTGGAGCATTGAGCTTATCCAAAGAGGAAAGACCTATTCCAACACCAAACACTTTGCCCAAAAAATAACTAAAATAAGCTTATTTCAAAATACGCCAAAACTGTTTCTTCATAACAAAAATAGCCCTCGCATTCGCACATATGTTCACTCGTGTTCGCGTGCGAACAACGGTGTAACATTTCCGAGGGTGTATCTCAAATTCTCGTGGTAGCTGTTACGTTAATGTTCGGGGGAGGATTTGTACAATAAAAATAAACATAAAACGTCGCTCCGGCGGCCAGGACGACTAAATTCCTAAACGACACAACTTTATAATTTATGTAACGTGGCTTTTTGATGAAGATATCAATCTGGAAGTAAGAACCAAAAGTAAAAATACGTTTAGAACGTTTAGTACTAGGTCTACACTTTAAGCGCTTATTTGCGGGAGCACTTTATTGTGCGGGAATAAAATATAGGCCGAACTATATTTATCCTATGAAAACGCGTTATGAGCCACGGTTTTATGAATGAAAGTTTCGTATAATATGAAATGAAAAAAGTCACCTACGTTTTATACTACACAACTGCATAACTTGGAGTTCTGTTTTACGACGAGATTCTAATCAAAATCTAAAGCAACGGGCGATACTTTTACGAAATCAATCCTCTACGCAAAGAGAAATTAAATTTTTAATTCTACCAAATTGATTGAGTTGCGAAATGTGCTTATTAGAGAATATCGGAGGAAAGAAATCTTCATCAAAATAATATACCCAAAATGATTTAAATTTTTTTACCGACTTCAAAAAAGGAGGGGGTTCTCAATTCGTCAGAATCTTTTTTTTATGTATGTTCCCCGATTACTCGAAGACGCCTGGACCGATTCGAGAAATTCTTTTTTTGTTCAAAAGGGTATACTTCCCAGGTGGTCCCATTGGTACCAAGTCAGGATCTGATTATGGGATGATTATGGGAAACATCGAGGGGAACCTTTAAATTTTATAGGGATGCATAATTTGTTTTTTTATTGAAGTCAGTGTACTTTTTATGAATTAAAAAACTTTTAATTATTTGCTTACGACATATACAGCTACTGTGTCATTGTTAGAATTCATTGTTAAACGGCTAACCGTCGAAAAAATAATACACTTAGGTGTAAGTGACCAATGATATTATACTAAAAGGTTTTTAATATAATATCATTGGAAGTGATTTTATACCGCGGAAACAGGACAAAAAATCAAGTTAAAATTCTTCCAATAATTTTTTTTCTATCGTAGGTAACCCTACGAAACGAAAACCTAAGTGTTTTTTTTTTTACAGAAAATCAGAGCATAAAAAAGGCCAAATATTTATTTTCAATAATTTAACACTATCTCAAAGAATATATAACCACAAAAACGTTACTTTTTAAAATTTGAATCATCACAGTATATGGTTTGTACGGATATAACAGCTTTGTAAATTTATTTCGATTACCTTAACTAGATGTCACTGCTATCGTTGCTATTACAACTTTTTATATGACGTAGCATGCAGTTATAAATATTCAAATAAAATATGCTTTTAATAATAAATAAATAAACAAGAAAATGTCTTTTTATTGTCACATAAGTTCTAATTTCTATCTAAATGAGCTGGCAACATCGAAGAAAACGTCAGAAAGTTACAACTTCGCTCGATGTGAAACAAATAAATTATAATAGAATTTGTTTATTCCCACTGTTTTACATGACATTTTTCTGAAAATAATAAGTATCGAGTGTTAATCTTGAATAGTTACAACATAGTTGAGACTTTGAGCAGTATAGTTTCATAATTATTATCATTGTGATGGATAAGGCATTTGAATTACAATGAAAGTGTATTTTAAATAACTAGGAGCAGGCGAAGTGTGAACAATACAGTGCAGTAGTGAGCCGTGATAATTATTATTGTACAATTATTGCGTTTGAGATGGCGGATAGCGGCTCGTTTGTTGCAAAACCGGCTCGGGGCTGGCTCCATCCAGACTCGGTTCTGGCGAGCGATGGAGTTACATATGCTGTCAGAGTAAGTCCCATGTCACTACCATATAAGACAAGTTTTAAGGATTAGATTTAAAATTAATTGTAGAAATTATCATTCAGCTTAAATGTTAATTGTCTGTAATAATAAAGAGTTTAATATCATTGCTATAAAAAAAACCACTACACATCAGATAATAGGTCCGTAAAGTCTTCAAAGCAATGAAAAAAATAGCAAAGTCATGTGTTTGGTAACATATATAAATATAATTAGAATTTACTTAAAGGAATAGAACTAATAAATAAATACACTGAACAGTCACACCCATAATCCTGACTCCACACTAGGATATCCTGTTATTTGTCAAGAACTATTAAGGACTCATAGTCCGACAACAGCCAGAGCCAATACAAATATTGTAGATACCAAACATTTATCTCAGTGTGGGGATGGAGACTGCAGCCTGTCAGCATGACATTCTCCAGTATGCCGCAGAGGCTGTCAAATTTGCTGGTGGTAGGATATTCATATCCGCCCGGATAGCGACCACCATACACAGGGCGAAAAACCCGCCATAGTGGCACACGCAAGTGTGTCGCGTTCCGGGATCAGCCAGTGTACATCCGATTTTTGTTGGGGGTCTGGAGTTGGGGTACAATGGCCATTTTACGGCCTTCTTAGTACTCTGACACTAGACCCTCGACCGCTTCTTCACCTTCTTGCCCATGGCGTAGTGTGAAGAAGCAGGCCAGCATGATTGTGTTGAGTAGTGGGGGATAGATTGTCTCTCGCTACTCGATACTCTAATTGGACCACACTGTGCTTACCATCAGGTGCAGTGCGGTCACTTTGCCGTGCTAGGATAAAAAAAAAAGTGCCAACTATTTGTATGGTCATCATAATGATCTTTTATTAATCAAGTTCTTGTTGACTTAAAACATACTATTTGTTAAAGATTCCTCCTCCTTGCATCGCTTTCCTCATTATTGAGGGTCATGACATCCATGAATCACTTCCTCCAGAATGATGTTCTTCCAACCCGCATTAGGCCCCCTCTCATTAGTAGAGGAGGCCCGTGCCCAGCAGTGGGACAATTTTTAATACAGGGCTAGTAGTATTATTATTATTATATTGGTTGTAGAAAGTTTACAAAAATAAACATTTCCATATGTCATAATGTGTTATTTTTTTGTTTCATTTTATTGAATACTCTTAAGGATCAACAGACATATTCAAAAGACAGGATTCATAATTAAAAATTGTAAACATGTTTATTCATAGAAATGACAATATCCAATGTGTCTTTCTATATAATCTACTAATTATTTTTTGTTTGTTGTTAATTAACTTTACTTGTACTTGGACATTACTTGTAATCAGCTAAAATATAATTAATAAAATATATGTGCCTCTATATTTATAGTAAAGTTCATAGTGTATTCTCTTTTATTTAATTGTATTTAAGAAGTCTATTGTGAAGACCACTTTTTGCTAAACAAAAGTTAAACCAGTAAAAATTTGTATTTATTAAACTATTTCATCAAGCAATAGCTAGTAGATGTTTAAATATGCTAGTTAGTATTGTAGTAAAAAGAAATCATTAACTTACAAAATACATACTCATATGTTTTGATATAACTTTTAGACAATATTACATTATTCCATGGTTTTTCAGTTTTTGTCAGTTCACCTATTTACCTAATTTCTTTGAGGCATGACATTTAAAATATTAGTCATATAATTTTAGTCAGAACACCTTGAATTATTTACTTTCATAAACAGTAATAATTTTTTTATTGATAAATGCATGTTCCGCTATAATTATTTATTTCAGTACATTGGTTGCATGGAAGTATTGACATCAATGAAGAAATTGGATTTTGAAACAAGGTCACAAGTTGCAAAGTAAGTTTTTGTTATTGCCTTTCTATATTGATAATAATTTTGTCCAATATGTTATCAAAAGAAAGCTCTTCACCTCCTAACAGGTCTTAAACGCGCAATATTTAATAGTAAAAATACCAATTTATTACCTGACGTATATATGTAAACAGCATCGTCAGAATGATTTAACTCTTCAGCACAAGTCACCACTGTCAGTGTGGTATATCGAAGTACCGACAGTGTTTGTGATAAAAATAAAGACCAAGGGAAGGTACTGGGGTCACCTTACGAAGAAGGTTCTAAAGTTTTACTAAGTCAGCCCGTGACCACGGCCCATGCAACTTGTTTGCAACGTCGGGAAATAATTTGGTATTTTTACCATTAAATATTTCGCGATTAAGACCCGTTCTTTAATTTTATAATATGTATTCAAATCGCGAGAGTCTAAAAACAAATATTGGAAACCACAATAAAATACGTAAAATTATTTTGACACTGAAAACTTAATTATAAGTTTTTTCTCCTTTTCTGTTTGACTTGTAACATCCTTTGGAAAAACAAAATTACTTGTATAAGCATTTATTTGTAATGAGAATATTGTTGCCAGAAAAATAATTATTTAAAGAAACTATAATCTTATTTTTAGTATTTTTTTAAAGAATTCTATATGTTTAGGAACAAGAGAACATTATATGCCTATCAAATGTTCAAAGTGACTGCCACAGCGTTTTCTAACTCAACCTCTGGCTAAAAAAACCTTAAACTTTACAGAGAATGCATTGCCCGAGTGTGCGCCGCTGCTGGTTTACGCTCGGCGGACAAAAAGCGACGTGTGTGCCAAGCTGCCGCACGGGCGCTCGCGGCTCGTCCGCGCATGGCCCATTCCGGCGCCAATGTAGCCCTGATAATCTCATCTAAAGCAATCTCCCTAGCAGCTTTAGAAGGCGGCGAGACCATCGCAAGACATGATATGCCTAGAGTGTCTTTCGCCTCTGGTGGAGATGCGGATTCCCTAGATTTCGTCGCTTATGTGGCCAAATCCGCCCCACCTACAGAGTGGAGGGCGTGCTATGTACTTGAGTGTGGTGGAAGATTAGCTCAAGATGTTATCGCTACGATCGGACAGGCATTCGAGCTACGGTTTAAGGAGTTCTTGACGAAACCTTCATCGTAAGTGTTCACCTTTATTTATATTGATTTCTACTACTAAAATTTTATATATTAGTTTTCTACATACGTAACCACTCACGCCTGTAATCCCCGAAAGGGTAGGCAGAGGTGTAAACCAGTACACCACCTTTTCGCCGAATTCATTACGGTCCCACAATGTGATACAGGGGCGAGTTCCTAGTTTTCTGTAATCTGTAAAACGTTTTAGATAAAATCTGTTAAATTAATAATCCATATGGGATTATTAATTATATAGACGTAATATATAAAAAATCTCACCTAATTCTCGAAATTTACAACACAAGATAATCGGTTGTTACCATGGGTCAAGACTATGTGTGTGATTATTGGGTGATATTTATTTCATTATTAAATAACAGGTCATTCTATATTCTACTACTATGGGAAAAAAGATACTCTGGTATATAGTTGTAGGTTGATAAAAGTTTAATTTCCGTTACACATGTAATAAAAAATATATCATTATGTTGGATTGTAATTAACAGCCAGCGTCTAATAAACCATAAGTCATAGAATTGTCATCCCAGATGAATCATACACTTAGCACGTATGTCGTAGAAAGTATATCAAACATATTTTCCGAATGAAATCATCCATATTCAAACGCCAAATCAAACCAATGTCCAATCATTGCCCATTGGTTTTCCTTCTGCGAAATAACATTTTGACCATTTTAGTTCCGCGAACTCTGTGTCACACTCGATGGAATGATAAACTTAATACATATATGACAAAGTTGATATACCTATGGCGACAAAAATAGAATTCGTACATTTAGTCACAAATATGTATTTATAATGAAGTCCGATAATGATTAACTATAACTTTAATTAAAAAGTATTTGAGACAGCCTCTGTAGCGCAGCGGGTGGGTAGCCGGCTCTGAAACGAGAGACCGTGGGTTCGATCCCCGCACTGAGGCAAATGTTTGTTTCGGGTCTGGGTTTTGTGGGACTGTAGTCTAAAATAACTTATGCCTCAAGACTATCAACGGTAGGCAGCGGCTTTGCTATGCCCTGGCATTGCAGACTTCTATTGGCGGCGGGACTACTTACCATCAGGTGGCCCGTCTGCTCGTCTGTGTATGTAGGCAGTAAACAAACTTTAATTTTTTACATGCTAGTTTTTTGTAAGTATCTCTTACAGTATACGGATTTGAGAAAAATTTATGGAAGCAATTTTATAGGAAATTAACTCTACAAAAAAGATCCTTTCCATATTCTACATACACTTCATATTTATGGAGATTTTCTCAATAATAAATTTATTAACTCCATATAGTCAACACTTGAAGACCTGAGAACGTACATTTTTTGAAATATAAACAACACAAATATGTAGCATTTATAAAAAAAATGTTATGTAAAAAAAACAAAAAAAAAAACATTTTTTTTATATACATCCAAAAGTAACATTAAAAAAAAAGAACCTCTTTGTGAAAACAGAAACAGAATTGAGTCATAAATGAGAATGCAGTGATTATAAATATTGAATAGGCAAAAATGGATCCGTAATAGGAACATCTCACTATAACTTTCGTACGCCTGCACCATATGGTAATTTCTAGCGGTGACGTCATAAGTCATCGTGTATCCTTTTTAGTCATTTTACAGTTACCCCTCTCGCCACATTTGAATAGCTTACTTCTTAATGAGTGAATGTATAATTTTTTTTTAATATGTTTGATTTAACATATTGGTTGAAATAATAAAAACTATCGTGTCAAGTATCCTATTTAGACCTGAAAAGAATAGGTGACGAATGTTACGTAGGGTTCAAATAATGCACACAGAACTCATTATTATTCTGAGGAGGTTCTAATTTCAATTTTATCGTATACCGTTATAGTGTAGTGCATACAATATGCATTGTTGAAGCGGTGATATGAAAATGGTGAGGTATTTATACTTTAGACGTACTTTTATGGATTTAATTATATTGTTGGTTCTGTAATATACCTTACAAATAAATAATAATATACACACACATAATCCCAACTCACACTAGGGGACATTTGTTTCGTGGGTATCAAAAGCTGCGAGGCACAGGGTCACATAAAACCTATACTCGAAACAAATTAATATTATGTGTTATCAATAACTTGTCTACTATTTTAGCCTAAATGTATAATGTTAAAAATAATAATAGTGTTGTCCTATCCATCCATCTCCTAAGCTGCTCTACTAACTTCCTCGGTGGCGCAGTTGTAATAGGGTATTTGACAATTTTTGAAAATTGATGGACATCGATAGAGGACGCTTCACTTATAGCCCTCGTAATATTTTTATTATTGAAATATACTCAATTTATATAAAATCCGTGATTTAATTTTTTCATATATAATTTCGCGCTAAAACGCGTTGTCACGTGACATTATCTCTATGTGACGTCATCGCACATCTACAAACATTCGTGACACCTAACAACATAACAAATTATTTGCATTTATAGTTTTTCCACAAAAATTAATGAGCCTGCATATAAATATTGTTCAATGCCTTTGTGTAAAAACTCGACACTAAATCCCGATAAATTGTTCATCCATGTGCCAAAATCCAAAGTTTTAAGAAAGAAGTGGCAGATTTCGACTATCAGCCCTTGTAATGCCTTCTTCCATTCTTATAGAAGACTTGAAGACGAAATTAACACGTTTACACATCGAAAAATATGTTCTTCCTTACAATTTTATTTGTCGTAGGATGCAATGTTTATGTGCGATGTCGTCACGAGTAATGGCGGCCGGTATTGCTACGTTTTTGGCACCGAGTGATACAGATTAAAAATTCTAAATTTTAATGACGAAAATAAAATGTTTATAATACGTTTAAAATAAAAAAATGTATTTAATAAATATGATGGCCCACTATCCTTTCTCCTAGTGCAGTTTTATATTTTTTGGTTACACCAGTCAAACACCCTATTGCGCATGCGTAACGACTGCTGTGCTGAGGTTTCGGGTTCGATCTCCGGGTCGGGTAAAGTGATATTGGGTTTTTTAATCTAGAAATTCCTCAATGTTTGCCGGGAGTCTGGAATCTGTGCCCGGTATGGCGATAGGCTCGCCCCCTATCACGTTATGGAACCGAAATTCGGTAAAGTGGATGTACTGGTTACACCTCTGCCTACCCCTTCGGTAATTACAGGCGTGAGTGTATATGTATGTATTTCTAGATTTTTATAGAATAATAATAGATACATTAAACGAACTGATATTGGGTATTAGGTATAAATTAGATTTGATTTGATTTGAAATGTGGGTCAGAGGTGTACCCACATTTATCTCTATTGCCTCTGCTTGATATTTGTGGATCACACAATCATTATCTCGCTGCGGGGATGAAGCCCACAGCCTTTGGTTCCACAGCAGGCAACTCGTCCGCTAGGAATAACTAGTATGGATGCTGTTTTATTTTAGTGCCTCGATAGTCAGACGGGCCACCTGATGGTAAGTAGTCACCGCCCCCCCATAGACTTCTGCAATGCCAGGGCACAGAATAGCCGCTGCCCACCGTTAGCAAATCCGCTCCCTACCGTTACTGTTATTCCGTAAGGTTGAATATAAACGGGTCCCGGTCTGTGTGCGAGAGCGCGGGTGTCCCTGAAGACCGCGAGTACTACAACGACATGCCGGACAAGATCCCACCGGACGCGACGCCGTCTCACCGCCACCCACCGCCGCCGCCGCTCGCCTCGCTCGCCTCACTAGCGTCGCTGGCACCGTTGTCCTCGTAAGTGGTCATTTTATACTCTTAACCTCCTTATATATAACCTTACTAGATGTTGCTCGCTGCTCCGACCGCGTGGAGGTTATTATTGAAAGAAAAATAATACAATCCATGGAGGCATCTTGAGTTATTACACCTTTCTATATTTTGCTATCCCATAGGCAGCGTGCATTTTTTTTGGGATAAATAGTGGCCTATGTCATTTTCTGATTCCTAAACAGCCACTATGCAAATAAGCATGTCGATCTCTTGGTTCTATGAAAAACTATCCCACGGGAACTGTACATTTTCCGCGATAAAAAGTCTATGTGCTATTCTAGACTATCATCTATCTCTGTGCCAAATTTCAACCAAATCCATCCAGCCTTTGTAGCGTGATTAAGTAACAAACATCCATCCAAACATTCGCATTAATAATGTTACTAGCATACGATGAAACCGCAGCGCCAACGCGTTACTTGTCCTTAGTGTTGAAATTTTATATTAGTTTCTATTTATGAATGTTCAACCTCTCATGTACCACACGGACACCGGGGTTCGGAAATGGTTATAAGTAGTGAGTGATACAAGCCAAAATCTACTTTATTTCCGTAGTATTAAAGTTCAGTTAAATACGCTTAATATGCACGTCAATAACGGCGAGTATTGCCAGTTTGGCGTGGTCCAATATGTCCAAATGATACTTGAGTAGTTAACAGGTTGACTACAGCGTAACGCATGTGTTTTAGTACGCTTCGTATATGCATCCGCACACAATAGGCATGTTTTGCTAGAATGCGGCGACACAACAGGCACGTAGTAAATATCTATACACTACTGTGCATCTCACACACCTGTGGTATTGTCGGCGCTCACACCAACTGTGTTGGGTCGCATGTTTATAACGCCACTTTTTACGCGTCCTATGTGTGTCCCATTACATTAATGTTCGTTTTCGTAAGGCCAGTGCGGATAACACGCCAATCGTGTTGCGAGCCGCAAGGCAAATTCAAATCTATTATTGTTAGGGTCGCAATCAAACTAGCAATACGTGCATTTTACGAAGACGTATTCCAAGTTCGGAACGCCATGTTTTGTGTTGTTCGTATTTAAATACTAATAAGTAATAGTTGTATAGAATAATGCAAGTATGCAATTTCCTATGCGTTACGGAATGCGTGCGTCTTTATGAAATGCACAAACTATGTTATGGTTGACCATAATATATATAATAAATAATAATACTAGCCCTGTATTAAACATTGTCCCACTGCTGGGCACGGGCCTCCTCTTCTAATGACAGGGATTAGGCCTTAGTGCACCACGCTGGCCTAATGCGGGTTGGCAGAATTCTCATACCTTCGAAAAATTCTCAGATATGCAGGTTTCCTCACGATGTTTTCATTCACCGTTAAAGCAAGCGATAATTAACATTTTAATACACACATAACTTTAGAAAAGTCAGAGGTGTATGCCACTTGGGTTTCGAACCTACGACTTTCGTCTTGACAGTTCGTACCGCAACCAACTAAGCTATCACTGCGACCATAACATACGTTGAATATTAAAATAGACATTGTATTAAATAAACTACTGACCTCCCTGTGTAGTATTTTTAAGTATATCTTCACCACGTAACTTTCTGTCACAGCAGAATTATAGTGGAAGTGGCGGCGGAGAAATAAAATTTAATAACATGGAAAACTCTACCTTACATTCTTATACATATGAAACTAATATCAACCATCAGTTTAAATTGTATAAATAAATGAAATGATTGCTGTTTTGGTTGTTAGATGCGAGGAGAGTGTCCGCCACTACGTGAACCAGACGCCGCCGCCGCGCACGCCACCTACAGCGTTGCTCACAAACCACCACACTGACATATTTGATATGCGTAAGATTTTTATTTATTTATTTAATGGCCCTGGAAACAGGTCCTTTAGGCCAACAGCTTAACCAGTCATAAGCTTGCCTTCGGTGCGGCGGTGCGTACAAATACTGGCCAGTTTCGCCGTTCTTACATGCTATTTTTAACTTTAACTCTATAGTAATAAAAATTATTCTGGCTTGTATAGTAATATACTACTTTTATTTTTAATATCCTTATAGACACCAGTGATTAAGATTTTATACATACCATGATACCACTCTTCATATAGTTGGCCAATCTATTATGCTTGACGATGGCTTGACGTTAGCACTTCACCAGCTCGCTCTTTAATCATGGAGACTAGAGTATATGGAGGACAAGTTGAAAAAGTGTTCAGCTGTTAGCAGAAAATGACAACTCAAAAACCGACAACAATAGCGCTAGTGTAGCAGAATATGAATGTAGCAGTAGTAAACGAAGTGAAGTGTGCTAAGTCACTATCCTATCGTAATACTTTTGCGCTATATTTGAAATGACACCTCTACGCTTGCTACGGTGGCGCCACACTAATTGGTCACTTTTCGACGGTCATTTTTTCATACACAGAAATTATACTCCTTATACTCAAGTCTCCATGATACTTGAAGACAATAAATGCGTCGCCGTTCGTGACTAACTTCAAAACGATCCACAGAGCCATTCACTGCGGCGCCTGCGTCGGCATCAGCTCCGGTGGGTATGGGGGCTTCGTGTTCGCCCGTGGCCTCCTCCTCGTCGACAGCGTCGGCTTCGGCTTCGGCGTCGTCATGCGCGGGCGAGCCCGAACCCCTGCCGGCACAGGCGCAGGCGGCCCTACTCGCCAAGGAGCCGTGGTTCCATGGACCTATCTCAAGGACAACTGCTGAGAAGGTATGCAGTTATGCACTAAGTAACGACTATGTTAATAATCGTGACTTGACTCTGTAGTCCTTTGATTATAACTTCACCGCCTCACCCCTTTACGTAATTATATTTTAAATAATATACACCTATTCCTATTTGTGGAAACTTTTAAATGGCCTTTTTCTGTATAATATTCTGTATTTATATTGTAAATGCCAGCTACAGTTGTCCGAATAAATAATAAATTAATATTTGTATGAGCAAAAGTGCGTGCGTAGTGGGAACATATCACCATCTCTCTTCCACGACTGTACCGTAAGCCTAACTGAAGAGTGATGTCATGACTCATATAGTGTATCCTTTTTCTGTTATTTGACAACTACCCTTTCCACCAGATTAAATGGCTGGAACATACTTATTTTTGTTTGGATTAATAATTTGACAGTACATTTTAGGTAAGTTGTAGGTTAATATAATGAAAGAAAATAAATTTTATTTATTCAAACAACACTCACAAATAAAAAACACAAGGAGTAATACAACGAACAAATAAAAATGGGTGCTTGTATTTATGTACGCGCGTGACACGTTATACTTAAGTACCCAAGAAGTATCTAGGAACATACAAACCTTGCATTTTTATTACCTAGAAGTCACTAGAAATGAAACGGTATCAAATCTCCTTACATTTCATGCCAGCCTGGTACTTAGGGCAACTTCAGAGGTGTTACTTTTGTGTCAAGCGCATCTTAAAATTTCACTCTGATAATTTTTTCATAACGCATAATATGTATAAGAAACATTTGTTGACAGTTGGTGGTGGAGGAGGGCGAGTTCCTGGTGCGCGAGTCCACGGCGTGCGCGGGACAGTTCGTGCTGACGGGCGCGCGCCGCGGACTGCACAAACACCTGCTGCTCGTCGACCCCAACGGAGTCGTATGTCACATCACTTACACCACACACCACACACCCCTGCACGACTACTCCTGTATATCTTTATATATAAACTTCTACTGTACGTGTGTATGTCACTGGACTCCTCCTAAACGGCTGGACCGATTTGAATGATTTTTTTGTATGCGTTTGGGTGGCGCCCTGGATGGTTTAGATTCACAAATTAGCCCGACAGATGGCTCTGCAATTGCAATTGCTTGTGATTGCGCATGCCTTACGACTGCTGTGCTGAGGTCTCGGGTTCGATTCACCACACTGCACCTGATGGCAAGCACAGTGCCGTCGAATTATGAGTATGGAGTAGGGGGGCGTCCATAAATTACGTGAGGTGTTTTTTTTATTTTTCTGCCCCTCCCTCCCCCCTGGTGCGATGTCGTGAGATTTTATTCAACCCCCTCCCCCATCCCCCAATCTCACGTGAGATTTTTCAAAATGTGAGTTTCTTACGTAAACGCGTTGGATTGTTATTGTAAAAAGAAAAAAAGAAATTTGCTTCGTGCTTTTATTTACGACTAGTTAAGACTAGTAATCAATATTGCTGAGAGTTTAATTATAAGTGTAATAAAAATTTAACAATAGAATACTTAAATCGTAGCTACTGTGATTAAAAAAAGAATACCGACTCTAATTCAGTCCATGGAGAATCATGCACGGTCTCAAGAGAGACTATTGGAACCAACATGTCCATATGATTTTCAGTAAAATCATCTGCTCCTTCAACTTCGTTCTGATCTAGCCACTCTAAGCCATTGGCACTTGCACAAAGTAACTCATTAGCTCGTCTTGTGACAATCCGTGAGGGTCGCACTTTGCGGAACATACGCGCTTGCTTAGCTGGTGCAATGTGGGCTGATCGCCTGTGCTCTGCAGCTCTTGTGCTAGATGCAAAGTAAATACTGGATGTACTGCAGCAACTTTTCTCTAAATCATCACGTACACTTGGGCAATAGAGTTCATAAGGCGTGCTGATGAAAACATTCAGCGGTTGAATCGGTAGGCAGTGGCGTATTAGAAATGGAGCAAATGACTTTCCGTCATGCTCTTTAAGTCCGGAATTGTCAAATGTCCATCAACTTGAGTGATAGGGTATGGAGGTGGCAGAAAACGGTCGTGAAGAATCATATGCAAATCACTCCGGCGTGGGCTGCAGCACATCTGGTCATCGCATTTTACAACCTAAAAAAAAAATATTAACAATTTCCCTTTGTAACTCTTCATAAAAATTTGTTGATATTCGTGCTCGTTAAAAAATCAAGAAAAAATAAAATAGGCACGCATAAAAATTTGATATAAACCAACTGCTAATGTACCTTTTTTTTTTTGTCGCGGTGAAAGCGTTTTATTACTACCCCTCGCTCCGGGGGGAAGCGGAATAAGAATAAAACGGTTATGCTGGACTAGCCGGTCTTACGACCCAGCATCCCCCTCGCCCGGATAATGGCTATCCGGGCAGCCGCTGGGCCAAGTCCCTACCCCCTATGTACACCCCACCCGACACTACCAGCTAAAACCCCGCGGTGGCCTTCATCGGCGCTTACGGAGCGATCCCGGGGTATTCTAAGGAGTGCTAGAATTGCTGCCGGAACCGCCCCTGCGCGGTGCTGCGTAGCAGCCCATCTCCATGGGAGGGCTTAGGAGCCCCCGCGCACCGAACAACGACAGCGAACGAGGCCTTACCACACGCGCTGCCGTCCATCTCGGGGTCGCACGATGCTCCGGAACTGGGAGTGCATCGATTTGGGCCCCCCGCTGCGAGCCCGCTACCCCCGATGGCCCCAATTAGTCGCCTCAATCATGTCGGCCTGCTACATCGTATCCACAATCATAATAGAAACAGTTACAATGTGACATTTAACAATATGGAAATATATGAATAAAAAATTGCACTTGCCTGATTATAAAGCACAAATAAATCACAATAGGTAACATCTGTATCATGGCCCATGGGTAACAAGAACTACGAGGGACTACACTGAAACTAATATCAGTCTGTCACACTAACATTTGCCTTGGTGTGGGAATCGACACCATAACTTCTCCTTTCATACCCGCCCGCTGCGCCACTGACGCTGTCAAAAGCATGTATATTTACTAGCAATATGACCAAATGAAAAACACAGGGTACACAGGGTGAAAAACCCGCCATAGTGGCTCACGCAAGTGTGTCGCGTTCCGGGATCAGCCAGTGTACATCCGGTTTTTTGGGGGTCTAGAGTTGGGGTACAATGTTGGCCATTTTGCGGCCTTCTAAGTACTCTGACAATAGACCCTCGACCGCTTCTTCACCTTCTTGCCCATGGCGTAGTGTGAAGGAGCAGGCTGGCATGATTGTGTTGAGTAGCGGGGGATAGATCGTCTCTCGCTACTCGATACTCTAATTGGACGGCACTGCGCTTACCATCAGGTGAAGTGCGGTCACTTTGCCGTGCTAGTAGTAACAAATGTTTGCTCACATGTAAGCACTGGTATTACATCATTATATACTGATACATAATAGTGAGGGATCAGTAGCGCTGAGGCGGATCCAGAATGAATTTGTAGGACTGTTTGTGCTACATTTGCATAGTTACAACTGCAAGTTTCATGGGAAAGTCACTTGCAAATTGCAAGATTTGATGGAATGATTAAAAAACCCACTAGTCAAACACTTCTCTATGTTATGCATATATGAAAAACAACTTGTGTGATTAAAGTAATCATAATATTAATATTGATAGGGTAGTCCTTATTTATTAGAGATATCGAGGGTACTCTATAAATAACTGGGTAGATTAATAATTACCAATTGAGTGGGAGTAAAGGTTTGCAATAAAAGGGAGCGCTCGGGCGCTCTATTTGGGAACACAGTCCATTCTCGGACTGTCCACCGTACGGACGTGTTGTGCAATCAGTTCACATCCTCCTATACCACTGTTGGTCTAGGTGGCAGTTCAGCATAGAGGGTTATGCTGTCCGTGCACACTTGAGACTACTTGGATAGTGGTACTTGGTACATCTTGACATGGGGATGTGAGCCTTCAGCACTGAATTGTGTGACAGTGATCATTGCAGTGGTAACCATCATTTATGTGCATCTTATGGTATCCACCTTTAATGGCCCTCTGTTTTGCTTTCTTACAATATTTTATTTATTGATTAAAGTGAATACATTTTTCATATATTTTCACAAATACAGAAACACTGTCGACTGTGTTTCAGGTGCGAACCAAAGACCGCGTGTTCGACAGCGTCCCGCACCTGATAAAGTATCACTGCAGCAACGAGCTGCCCATCGTGTCGGCCGACTCGGCGCTGTTACTGCGCAAGCCGGTACTCCGGACATCCACCTCCTGAGCTCTCCTCACTCACTACACTCACAGCACACGCAACACTCACAACATACAGAACACTCAAAACACTCACAACACACAGAACACTCAAAACACTCACAACACACAGAACACTCATAACACACACAACACTCGCAATACTCATCACTCATCCGACCAACAAAACTGCACGAGCTCACGTGAAACCTTGTCTTTTTAATGGTATTAACAATATCCGTGATATCATCTACATGCTTCTTACAATTGGACCCTGTTTAACAGAAAAGATCCAACTGACGTTTTCATATGTTTGGAGTAAATGCAGTTTAAAGTTTGGCAGCGAATTTAAAAATAGTACAGTGTAGTAACTAATTAATAATAAATAACACCCAACAACTTAAGCGGCAGTGGGCGGGGCACATTGCGCGTAGAACCGATGACGTACTACGACCACGTACCGGAAGGCGCAGCGTGGGTAGACCCCCCACAAGGTGGACTGATGACCTGGTAAAGGTCGCGGGAGTCCGCTGGATGCGGGTGGCGCAGGACCGGTCATTGTGGCACTCTTTGGGGGAGGCCTATGTCCAGCAGTGGACGTCCTTCGACTGACATGATGAACACCCAACAGTCACACACATAGCCCCAACCCGACACTAAGATACGAGTCTTGTGTTGAGGGTATCAGGGACCTATAGAGACTTTCGGTTTCACAACACCTAGACCCTGGACACAAATATCTGTCTGCCACACAAACATTTTTCACAGTGTGGTAATCGAACCCACGGCCTCTCGTTTCACAGCCGGCTACTCGCCAACTGTCCCACGGAGGCTGTCAAACTACTAATTGAAAATTAGTGGGGTAATAAAACATGACAAGTTTTTTAGGTAAATGTCATCAAACTGCCTGGATCTTATGTGCACATATGAAACTTGACTAGGAGATTATGGCTGGGTATTTAACTCGATTTCATAAAAAATACTGGTTGGATCATTCCTGCTTAATAGGGTCTAATTATCTAAATAAGTTAGCATCAGTGGTAAATTGTGAATCTTATTGGGTGTGTCATAATGAGAAGAGATTTGATATCTGTGAATCAATCGCCAATGAGTAATCCATGTTGCACTTTGTGTTGTATTTTTAGACGGTGCTGTGTGTGATGGGTTTGTATGGTCACAATGATATTATGATCACACACAAATCAAAACTATATAAATAAATATTATTTACAAGCTCACTCACTGTCTATATTCAGCTAGCTTTGATCATAGTGATGTATAAGCTATGAATAAATACAGTATAAAATACTATTACCTATATTAGACTATGTTTGAATTTTCACTCTAAATGTAGATGTTTTAGCTTTAGTGTACGCAACAAAAACCAAATTATGTTTTTAATTTCCTAATTAGAAAGCTTTTAGTAATAAATTAATATTTAACGTGTATCTTAGATTGGAATGAATTGTAACTGAAGTCTCGAAGGCCGAAGTTAACTAAACAGACTGAACTGTTGTTAGAGTGTTAACTATAAGTTTTAAAGTCAATGCAATTTAAAAAATATAATTTTCTTAATAATTAGAGCAAGTGCCACTTTATCATAATCTAATAACATACTATATATTCTCTATGTTATTGTTGTAAGAAATATTCGTAATTCATTTTATACACAATTTTTCTTTTAAAAATTAAGTACATTCCATATACATAGCTGGAAATTTACAACGAAATGTTTAATGAATAAAAAATTGAGCCGTCGCGGTCGCGGGTCGTCTGGCAGATCAAAAACATTCAATTTATTTTGAAGATATAATGACCATAAAAGGCTACCGTATGAAAGGAAATGATAGCAAATGCATTGCGATGAGGTATTGGAGTATAAAAGCGATAATTGTTTCTGATATAAAATTGACTGCCTCTATGTTCCACTTTTTAATCAGTGACTTCTGTCGTCACTACACCGTATTAGATGTTTCATATTATCATCTAGCGTGGCGACGCATGACGTGGCGACGCTTCCCACGCCAACATTCGGTCTATCCCGCTGCATTAGATGTTTCACATTCACATAAATAAACTTTTAAAAGCATTGTAACTATATTACATATGTATTATATTTTTATATCTGTAATCCATTGAGACATGACTTTATAGTTATTGACATATTGATACATTTGAGAACTATGTGTTTCGTATTATATAGTTATTTTTAATATACCGGCACGAAGGTTCTTAATGCTAATATCTGCTGTGTTACTATGTTAACTGTAAGACTAGTTTGTTTAAGTTTTATGAATGTTGCTGTTTCTATACTAATAGAGCAGTTGGGCACTATGGACCAAAGCTCTTCCTATAATTTGAAGGTTAACGTCTTCTAAACTTTTACAATTTGACAAGAATTTTAATAAATGTGGATGACCATTAATTATGATCGTTGTAGTAAGCTTTGTTGATTTTAGCCTATAGAAATCGTCAATATTTGGCATGATTTTCTCTTTCAGGCCGGCATGAATGTGCCGAGTAGCAATATAGTTGTTTCTCGCTACTTGATACTCTAACTGGACGCACTGAGCCTACCATAAGGTAATGCCAGGATAAAAAATGGCCTTATATTTGTGGCGACACCAATCACTTGACACTACTTGTCGTGTATTTTCGGCTGGTTATTTCGTATCAGACTAAAAAGCACTTGAGTCTTGAATTTAGATTTATATCACGACTCATAAAATCTCAACTATTTTCTAAATATATATGATAAAATAGGATATTATTTTACCCAAAGTTATAACATATTATTTATGCAAGGAAATAATAACTGATAGGTGCTATAAAGGCTTACTTAATTTTAATAATTGTGATTATCTAAATAAAATTAAATGTATATAATTCATCACATTCTTAATGTATTATGTATATAATTTTAAGACTGCGTATATTGTTTGTGCACGGTAGGATGAACCAAAATGGTATATCGATGCTTTAATTTTAATAATACAATAAGTGGACGCACATTCAAAATATTGA
This sequence comes from Laothoe populi, assembly GCA_905220505.1. NCBI lineage: Eukaryota > Metazoa > Arthropoda > Insecta > Lepidoptera > Sphingidae > Laothoe > Laothoe populi. The sequence continues at coordinate 17,480,849 of HG992148.1, forward strand.
ATATTTATCTCGTAAGTGACCCGTGTAGTCTTCGTGTAGTTGAAATTCAGTTGTATCGTAATTGATATATTTTAAATATTAATAAACCAATTATATTTGACATGACATTGTTTTTCTTTATAATTTGTAATTTTTGCAGTAAGGATTTATGTTTTATTTTCTCCAAGTATCTTTTACGAAGTTCAAAGGTATGTGAAGTCTACCAACCCGCATTAGACCAGATGGTGAACTAAGGCCTAACCCCTCTCATTAGTAGAGGAGGCCCGTGCCCAGCTGTGGGACAATGTTTAATTCAGAACTGGATCATTATTTATTTAAAAAATCTTTGGGCATTATAAGCAGAAAGCAATGATAGATAGCCTAGTTGGTGCGGTACGGACTGTCAAGAAGAAAGTCGTATGTTCGAAACCCAAGTGGCATACACCTCTGACTTTTCTAAAGTTATGTGTGTATTAAATGTTAATTATCTCTTGCTTTAACGGTGAAGGAAATCGTGAGGAAACCTGCGTACCTGACAGTTCTCATACGAATTTCTAAGGTATGTGAAGTCTACCAACCCGCAATAGGCCAGCGTGGTGACCAAGACCTAATCCCTCTCATTAGTAGAGGAAGCCCGTGCCCAGCAGTGGGACAATATTTAATACAGGACTAGTATTATTATAACTTCTTTATAGTCGTTCTGTTTCAGTGAGGTTAAAGTTACCTAAAACAAACCGCGGCCACGCCCACATTACCATTCTCCCCATTTATTCAGTAGATGATGCGACGATGTAGACTGTATGTGAAAAATAAACAAAACTATATTTTGAATTTCTTTATTTAAAATGTAATATTACAATATAAACAGTAAGGTCATACATGGCAGTGATGTTATAATTACTTATAAATATACCGGACATTCGCTATACAAACTCCGACTCACCCCATTACCACCCATGGGCTAACTCTTGGCACTAGAAAATTAATATAGTAACATTGAAATCTCACTAACACATCAATAAAACTTCAAGAGAAACAACAAACGCTAGTGACAACAGCGAGCCCTCTACTTATCTGCCAACCTTGCTTGCCAAGCTTACTACGCCTAATCCATTCTAACTTTACACCAAACCATCAAACAATTCTCTAATTATGACTAATTTCATTACAGTCCATGAATTGAAAGAAAACAATTTAGATAATTATTATTAAATTCATTTTGATGTCTGATCCCAAATGCGATTAAATTACAAATTCAAAAACAAGATAACGTGGAGGACATGCACTTTTGAACATTCCATACACTTCCGATAGCAACCGCCTACAAGAGTATAACATTCTTTGGGACATCGCAGCACTTCTCGCCAGACCCTGCTAAAACGTAGGGTCTCATTCTGTGCAATATACTTACCAACTAGTATTCGCTAAAACTGTCTAGAAAAATCAAACTAAAGTCACGGTACGACAAAAAATAAATAAATATGCTTCTATACAAAAATAACACATTTATATCAATCATGGTGAACACGTGAGTGTCAGACACTTCGATGACACCGACGAGTGTCGAAGTGTAGACTCTCACCCACTGTCGCAGAACACTCGCATCCCTCTCAAGCACGCACGGACATCATCAACCACTACACTTATCTGACAATTGACTCACTATTTTATTTGAATATATCTCCCACAATTACAAAAGTGATCAGGGAGCGTAAAAAGAGTTCTCATTACAAAATTACATTTTATGCCCAAAAATACTATAGAGCGCAACAATTTTAAATTCACGGGTCGTGTAGCAAAATAGATCGCGATCATCCGCCGCCATCGCGGAGCCAACTCGGGCCAGGCAGCGACGCTCGACCGCCAGAGTCGCCAGAGCCGACCGGCGGCTAATACTGCAACGGGAACAAAACTAACGCACGTACGTCACGTCACGCACAACATCCGATCAGTCGGGGGTCGTGATGGGAGTCGTGATGGGAGTCGTGATGGGCGTCGTGATGGGCACCGTGACGGGCGCCAGCGGCGGTGCTAGCGGCGCCGGTCGGTGAAGCGAGAACGCGTCGTACACCTGCGCCAGCTCATCCATGTGGTGCTCCTCCAGGCATAGGAAGCCCTGCAGCGTGGGCGAGGCGCGGCGCGCGCACGCCAGGCAGTGCACCACGTGTCGGCGCTCGTGCTCGCGCACCAGCAGGGCGTGCCACACCTCGCGCTCGCACGCGCCGCAGTAGTGCGACGCCTCGCCGCGAGCACGCCCGTGGAAGCGCACGGGCACGCCGCGAGTGCGCACCACCTGCAGCGTGCCGGCCGCCGCGCGCAGCGTCTGCAGCAGGCACGTTCGCATGGCGCGGTGGAGTCGAGGGTCTGACACGCGGATGTTGCGCGCCAAGTTCCACGTCAGGTGCACCATCGGTACTATCGACTTGAAGTTCTGCACCTTGTTCCATTCGTAGCGCTCGAGCGCGAGCGAGTACTGACGCGCGGTGAGCGGCCCCACGTTCCACGCGATGTTGTTGCACCAGCCGGTCGCTTGTACCCAATGAACGCAGCCGGCGTTCACCCACACGAGGTCTCCTGGCCGTTGCGTGAACCGGTACACGGGCACGCCGTGGGCGCGCAACTCCTCCGGGTCAGGCCACCATGATCCATGCAGGTAAGATAACCCATGTCGTTCGCACAATTCCCGCACTCCACCCCAGTACGCGTCAGGCACGCCGAACCATTCGCAGTCGCCGGGACCTATGTTTAAGTTGATTGAACAGAAATTGTTGTTCTCCTGGTGGCCAGGCGTGCGGCTGCCGGGGACCTTCATGTACAGCTGCACGGTGTTCATGCCGAGGATCACGTGGCCGACATGTGAGAGCATATTCGCCGCAGACGCGACGCGCGAGAACGCTGGCAGTTTTTGTAGCTCAGCAAGTTGCGGCCTCCACTTGCGCTCGTCAGAAAGGTCCACATTAGTGCCGAATCGGAGCATGCGTGCGCCGCGACGTCGCTTCACAGGCCCCGAGCCGTCGGAGTCAGAGAGCGGCGGTCCGGCGGCGCCGCCTCGCTCGCGCTCCTCCCGCAGCGACTCCTGGAACGAGCCGGCCTGGTACTGCGCATACTTGCGGACGGTGGTGTGCGAGCGGTGCGACGCGCAGGCCCACACGCGCCTCCGCCCCGTGGGGTCCCAGTTCTCGTCGGCGGACTGCATCAGCTGCGTGCGCACCTCGACCGCGTGGTCAGGCCACGCCTCGACTAGCGTCTTCGTCGAGAACAGACCGAGGTCGAGTTTGAGTGCGGCGGTGAGACCGCGCACCACGGCAATGGGGTGCTTGAGGCAGAAGTCCTGCAGCTGTGGCGAGAAGGCCTCGCGCTTGGACTCTACGTAGACGAAGGGCGCGGGCGGGGCGAGCTGCTCGGCGGAGAGACGCGGGGGAGGCACGGGCGGCGGGGAGGGTGGACCGTGTCCATCGCCCAACACCGACCACGCCGTCGGCGGACCTGCGTTCTCCCTGCGATCGAACAAAAACCTTTGTATAACACAATTATAACACAAATATGAACTTCATCATGATATGTTCTTTCTGTACTCACTTGCACGCGTCCAATATCATCTTGGAAGTCATGTTGGTGTTAAAGCAGACTGGTTTCAGTGGATCAGTCTTCAATGGCTCCAACTTGACGACGGGTTGTCGTCCCCCGAGCACCGTCTCGTTGCCGCCACTGTTGCTTACATTGTCTACTGAAATAACATCCACAAATTAGTATATTATGGCTTTTGCCCACATTTGTATTAAAACAACATAATACGTAGCAAATATTAGTTTCTGTTACGTGTTACTAATTATGACATCACATAAAAAAGAACTTCACGGTGAAATATTTATTGTAAATCAAAATACAAGTTAATCTTCCTATTGTCTTAAGCTACATCCTATAAATTTTGATAATTATAATTTGTAATAAATAATTACTATAGTAATTTTTGCATATCATTTTACTTGTTACATTGACATTGTCAGAACATATTTTTTACACGTCATTTTAATAATTGCTCTGAATACAAAAAGTTGTTAATGAAATAAATTCATTGAGCGTAAACCGTAAACATTACGATAGGGACCTGAGTTAATTTTTTTGGCTAAGAAGGTTATTCGAGTTCACCGATGCAGATTATCGTAAACAGTGATCCGATTGATTTTACGTTACACGAATCGTAAAAAATATATTAAGTTCTAAGATATTTCTGAAAAAATATTTTTTCTGCTGACTTAATTACTATTTATAATATATGTATATGAGAAATGTTGTTTCATTATGAAACTTTAAGCCTGAATGGAATTTCATTAATGTTCTAAATAAAGTAAAAAAAGCGTATTAGTTTGTAATAGATACTCGTACTATTAATCTGTGTCCTATAGTAAAAGTGTTATGACATCCTAAAAACCGAGTCTTGCTATATTATTAACATTGCTAATCAAAAATGGAATAACAAATAGCAAGACTGCACCTGCTTCTTCACACTACGCCATGGGCAAGAAGGTGGAGAAGCGGTCGAGGGTCTAGTGTCAGAGTACTCAGAAGGCCGCAAAACGGCCGAACATCGTATCCCAACTCTAGACCCCCGGCAAAAACCGGATGTACACTGGCTGATCTCGGAACGCGACACACTTGCGTGTGCCACTAAGGCGGTTTTTACACCCTGTGTACGGTGGTCGCTATCCGGGTGGATATGAATATCCTACCGCCAGCAAAGACCACGACTAATGGCCTCGGAAATTAATCACTGTTCGTTTATAGACAATGAACGATATTAGTTAGTGTAGTTTGTGCAAATAAATTGTTTTTCTTTCTTTCTTTCTAGTTATGGCGCGACTGAGATCAATTGGCAGAGTTGTTAAAGGATTTTTTTTGTAATTAAACATTTTGACATGAATGTTGTAAAAGCAAAACATTATTTTTTATAAGCAGACATTTCTTTGGTTTAGGTTTCATATAAATCGATGAGTAGAAGTAAATTTGCTTTTGTCTAATTTGTTTGTTTTACTGAAAAGCCAAATAAACTCTTTCTTTCTTAGATTGATTATGCAAGAAAAGCTCTCGTTACCATTTATAGAACGTGTCACAATGAAGCCTTATTACACCGTTTATTTTGTTAGCCTGTTATATGATTAAGTGAACAGATTCCCCCAAAATTTCTTGGAACACAATGTTATTTTTACTTTTTGCGCAACGTACAACCTTTAAGGAAAGTAATTATAACTGAGAGCAGGATTTGCGCTTCCGGAATTTCTACTCACTATACAAAAACAAACAGTTACTTAACGATTTACTGTGAAACTGGTAATAACCCAGTCGAGTAGATCCATTCATGCTGTACACAAAACTGTCTACACCTTGACTACTTATACTTTACATTTCACAATCCTGTCTACTTATTTTAGTATTAGTCATGGTTCCGATATACATAATATGAGTTTTTGCGTTTGCATTTGTAATTTCCTACAAGCCTTATTGGACTGTGGGAAAGCCTTTGCAAAGACGAGGTTTGTACGGACGTTGTTTGTATTCAACAAATGTGTTTTATTGTTTCCCCAATACTTATGTTAATGTTAATGTTTGTTAGATGAGTGCTTTATTGCGACTTGCTCATGACCCCTACTTATGGCTTACTTATGGTTTATGACTCATCTGGCAATGATCAAAACTTGAATCGGTTTACATCATTGCATTTAATCGCGCCTGCATATTCTGCGTGTTTGTCGTGTACAGACGATCGTTTTTGTACAAATCTGCGGTCTGGCAACAAACAGCGTCTTTCCACTGGATATTAGTCCACCGGAAAGACTATAATATTCTTTGCCCAGTATTGTACTGAACGTGAACGCAATATCGCGTGACCAGTGACATAGTAAACATAACACGTTCTTCTATTAAGGCCAAGTTTGTGTACAACTTGAAAGACCTCGACCGGGGAAGTACCACTGTATTACAGACCACCGACATTAATTGGCTACGCTGTGCCACCCTGTTTACAACTTAAAGGGACCGGCTCGACCGGGGTAGTACCACAGTTCTACAGAATACCGTAGTGAATTGGGTGCTCGCTGCGACATAATAGAGAAATAAGTTGTTTTAGTGGTTTATTTTTAAGATCATCCAAGTTACACTTTAAGACGTATATTAATCTGGTTATAATATTTTACAAGGCGCAGTTTTTTTCCTCCTGTAAATCAACCTATTTCGCATATTTCAGATCATCCAAGATAACACTAAAAAATACACAATCCAATTACCTGTGGCTCTAATATTTCTTAGGACATGATATTTTCTTCCTGCTGCAAAAATCATTTTTTTCGCATATGAGGTTTTGACTCTAAAGCGACGACATTAAATAATACTTACATGCAAGCGGCTCCTTCTTGACATCCGGCTGCGGATCTGCAAACTTCTTCAATAAATCTTCGGCGAGCGATTCCGTACTATCGCCGCCGGTCGCGTTACTACCTTCGTTTTTCGTCACCTGCAATATGTAAGTACATAAGCAAAAGAGTATACGTGTGTGTGTGGGAGCCTGCCGCCGGGTGATGTTTATATACATAGTTATCTCTATATAGTATATAATATTATACAAACCGCACGCGCTCTGGCTTGAGCCTGTCTGTACTGTGTCAGTAGCTGCTGCATCAACGCCTGCGAACAAACGAGACATTACTAACGCTAAATTAAATCAATTCTTTACCATAACAATATAATATATAAAATAATACCATAATATATAAAAGTGGTAGAGCCACGTTGTAGACATGTTTGTCTACAGCATGTATGGGCCGGCTCGACCGGGGTAGTACCACTGTCTCACAGAAAACCAACGTAAAGTGACAGTTTACTGTCGCGTTTCGTATGGTAAGTGAGATATCCGGAAGATCAGTTTCCCCCTTCCCTTCCCTAATCCCTATTCCTGTCCTTTAAGGCCGACAGCGCATACATGACACTTTCGGTATTGTGGATGTTCATGGGCAGTGGAGATCACTTAACATCAGGTGACCCACTGGCTCATTTGTCGGACTATGATATAAAAAAAAACACAATGTTACAACGTAACAAAAATCAATTAATATTACATGTTTTATGATCAAAAGAAGGTAAGGTTTGAAATGTATTAAAATATACCATAATTAAAACTGTATTCAATAATTTCTCATAATCATTAATAATGGATTACAATTAACAAAAAATAATGGGTTTTAATGTGTTTAGTAAATAGTTTATTTTTTTATTGTGGCAATTCTTGTGAATTGAATACGAAACAGAAAATAATTTTCTTCAAAATTGTAATGAGTTTATGATGTCTCTACACTTTAAATGGCTTAAGTATCTTGGTAAAGTAGATGTAGGTACTTGTTGGTCCGGTGACAGGTTGTGAGAGTTCTTCTGCAGATACTGTAGCGTCTGCAGCTGGTGGAGGGGCAGCGGTGGCGCGTCGGTACCCGTCCCCCCGGCCCCCGCCCCCGGCCCCGCGGCGGCCCCTGCCCCGGCACCACCCGCGCCACCACCCCCGCCCGCGCCCGGGTACGGCGGCGGCGCGGACTTGGGCGCACGCGACGACATCTCCGCTGAGATCGGAAGGTTCCACGCCTCCTCGATAGATGGCAGCTGACGACGTCTGTGTAATCAATAATATGTCAACTCTTATATCACCGACTACATTTAAAAACAAACTACGTATTATATATAACAGGCTTGCCAACTTAGGGCTTTTAGCCCCAAATTTGAAAATATGTGTAGTGAGCTTTTTTCAGGGCCCAAAAAAATTTAGGGCTATTTTTAGGGCATAAATATTTTTCATGTATTTCCTACTGTTAGACTGACCAAAACGAACAAAAAAAGGCAAAGTCTACGGTATTATACAAGTTCTTAGACAAAGTATAATGCTACAATGCCAAATCCACACTGTAATCCACATCACACATCATATTAAAACCAAGTAATTGTAATTTATTTAAAACAGGAAACTCATTTAAACAATACCCTATTATGGGTATACACTACAGAGTAGTGTTTTTTTTTGGGACTTTTTCGGGATTTTTGCATTTAGGGCTATTTTTTTAGGAGTTGGTAACCCTGTACTGTATTATAATAGTTGGATACCAATTATTTTTATTTTTTTGTTTAGAATGTTTATACTAAGAATGTTGTAATGTTTATTTTAGTAGTATTTAGAGTAATTTGATTTGTTTTTCCAATTTGTAATACAATTAAAAATGTATCCGGCTGAAGGACATGTATCCATGGCTATGAATAAATAAAAAATAAAAATTATAATAGTTGGAGTGTCCTGTATAGTGCGTGGCAATCTTGTCATATTATTAAGTCCTGACATAGTTCATTAACACACATATGACAAAACTTTAAGTGTCGAGCGTGAAAAACAAATTTATACTACTTAATGAATTTGTTTGTTGTGAAGGTTAAAATAAAGCAATATTTAAAATATTTGTAGAAAATTTTCAGCGTCCATCACAAAAACTATCTTGCTAATTATAACAATGCTAACAATATGATACAGAAGACTCGTATGACAACTTTTACAAATTATACACGAGTCAAATTCGTTTAAGTAGTTGTTCCAACATTTTAGAATAAGTAAATATATAACAGCTTAAATATTTAAAAAACAATTTATTACTAGAAACTATTTTAGGCAATCACATTACACAGTACCCGCGACGTTAATACAAAACGAGTTTCGATAAAATTCCTGACCGGAAAAATGTTAATGAGTGTTGAATATTAAAATGATACTCACTTGCCGGTGACAGAAGGCATGGGTGCGTTCGCCAAATGGACTTTCAAGAACGCCAGCCTTTGCCTGAGAGCTGCGTTGGAGGCTGTGGCGGCCGTCCCACCGTTGGTATAGCACGCGAAGGCATCGCGCGGCATCTGACAGCTCTCGTACAAGCTGCCGAGGTTCGTCCACGCGGCCGAGTGGCCCTTGTCTAGCTGCACCGCGCATATGTACGCCTGCAGAGCGTCCATTGGCTGGTTCTGTTGCTGGTATAACACACTGAAACGTAGTTATCGCTTTTATGATATCCATCAACTAGACATAGGATATAGGGCCCGGGTTAAAGGGGGTTTCCCTCGTACAAGGTGCGAGAAATGAAGAGGCATTTGTTTCTGACCGCTCATTCAATATTACATACTTAACAGCCAGTTCACCTTAAATTTCAAATTTTGAAGTTTACGTGACGAAATTGCTAAAAAAATATATGAACGCGAGTTTTCCCCTTTTTAACCGACTTCAAAAAAAGAAGGAGGTTATCAATTCGCCGGATTTTTTTTAATGTATTTTCTCCGATTACTCGAACACGTCTGGACGGATTCGAGAAATTCTTTTTTTGTTTAAAAGGGTATACTTCCCAGGTGGTCCCATTGGCACCAAGTCAGGATTTGATGTTGAGATTTCAGAAAAATCGAGGGCAACCCTCAAATTTTATAGGCACGCTTTTTTCCTTACTTTTTTGCATGTATTTGGATAGCAGGTAGGGGGTGCCGTGTAGAAATCTCGTCTAAGGCGCTTGTACTCAACCTAGTACTGGGTTATTGTTATAGGAAGACAACACAGTCTTCCCCATCTTCCTACGAGTGTGCCATGTGTTCGTACCGAGACACTATGTGTGCCTCACACTAAAGGAAACATACGTACTCCTAAAAACTAGTTAGAGTTCTAAGAAATTTCTAAGAAAAGTTACTGACCTTTAACTACATAAAAAGCAATAAAGGAATGTTCGTGACTTGTCATTTCGTCACGGATAAATCTTAGAGTACCTATTTCTGGAATTAGCCTACCTGGAGAGATAACGTTTCACGAATCACGTCAGAAATTCAACAGGTGTACATACTGTTCTAGAATATTTTACGAATGTAATTTTACAAAGCCGACTATAGATTGTCGCGTTCAGTGTCCGTCGCATAGGCGACTGTCAAACTTTATTACGTACATTTTCTAGATATATCAACAGTGTTTTGCATTATTACTATACTAAAGCAGTCATACAATTGTAGCTTATTATAGAAAGTCGGCTCGTAGACAGCCTCCATAGCGCAGAGGGTTAGTAGCCGGCTGTGAAACGAGACGCCGTGGGTTCGATTCCCGCACCGAGACCAATATTTGTGTGACAGATAGATATTTGTTTTGGGTCCGGGTGTTGTGGGACCGTAGTGTTGATAGCCATGATTCAGGTTTAACCTAGTGTGGGGTTAGAACTATGTAGACTGTTGGGTGTATTTATTTATTGCATGAAAATTTATTTCTTACTGCAAACTCTCTTTTATCAGAATGATAATAAATAGCCGTTATTTCTTACTGATAAATCACTTTTATCAGAAAGAAATAATATAATAAATTGCCTAGAGCACTCAGGGATAATGCTTTTTGGGATCATTAGCTGTTCTACAGTTTACCTCTTACAAATAAATTTACATATTTTTACAACTAATTTACAAATATAAAATGTATTATTAATAAAAGATATTTAAATATGTGTATCTACACACACGTGTCTAAATAGGTGCACGAGCACTCCTTCATATCACTAGACGGTTATCATGTCACAATACATAACAGGGTGACATTTCCAATCGTCAAATAAAGAATAGACCAAATATTTACAATATAAGAATAAATATTTACACATAAAAACAGATTATCTCTTAAAACACCTGCATATTACATATGTATATAGAATTGTATAAATACACATGTTATATAATCAATATCCGGCGTTTCTTATTGAAAAAAAGTAGATGTTTTCCGTAATTCTAAACACGTGGAAGTTTCAATGCCGTAGCGTCGGTAAAATATTAATGCGGTAACGAATCGCTGAGGAAGCATGTCGTATAATTAATTAATAACTATAAAATGGCTAGTTATCGAGTATAGTTTGTTTGACAGCCTCCGTGGCGCAGTTGGCGAGTAGCCGGCTGTGAACCGTGGGTTCGATTCCCACACCGGGACAAATGTTTGTGTGACAGACAGATATTTATGTCCTGGGTCTGGGTGTTGTGAGACCGAAAATCTCTCGTAGTCCCTGATACCCACAACACAAGACTCGTATCTTAGTGTGGGGTCGGGGCTATGTGTGTCACTGTTGTGTGTTATTAATTATATTATTTATTTATTATCATAGTATAGAGTAGATCAGTACCTAGAGTACATCAGAACAATAATTAAATAGTAGGCTAAAGAAGTGGAAATATTCACTCACCCTATCGAGCACCATGTGTCAGCGTTGCCTTCAGACTTCTCCACCGAGTTCCTGTACGCTATGAAGGCATCGTGGACCTTGCCCTGTGCGGCGAAGCACCTGCCCAGAAGGTAGAGCCCCGCGCCGGACTCGGGCTCCGCGACCACGGAGCGCTGGAGACACCAGATCGCGGCGCGAGCTCTCGCGGCCGGCTCGCCCAATGACACGCAACGATGGTACAGCCATCCTAGCAATCGTATTGGTTTCTATTGATTTATTGACATGTAATAATCCCATCAAAAAATAAGGTGAAGAGAGACCAAGCTCAATACAAAAGACGGTCAGGGTTGCTGAAAGAGATCTGGGTAGATACCAAGTCGATGATGAAGTTAATTTTAAAAGATACAATCTGTAAGATCGATGTAAAAATATTACCTAACTAGGTAATTTCGGTAAAAACGAACAACCAGTAATACACGTGATCTAATCTAGACACAATCTAGTGCGAACCACCTAAAACCGCCCTTGAGTTAGTTGCTGCTGCAACACTGCTATTAAACGGAAAAGGAATGTTTTACTTTCTCATAACAATTTTAACGATAGTATGATGTTGGTCTTTGCAACACCATTTTACTCAAATCTAAATATAAACATTTCGATATACAGAACTTCAGTGTTTTTTGTAAAGTTGCTGTTTGTTACGTGAAATTGTGCCGCCCCTTAATGTTTCATACAAAACGAATCCATAAAAAGTGCAACTTCGTGTTCAAGTTTATTTCACCGAGCAATTTCATCGGCTCGACTGTGGACCTTGAACTTCTTTTAAAACAATTCGATTCATCTTATTTTTGCATGACGTAAATTTTCGTAATAACAATTACTGTTGTTTAAAATTTTTTAATGTTGTAAAGTGTCGACTCAAACAAATACGCAATTAATCAGGGAATTTTAACAGAATAATAATAACGGTAGGCAGCGGCTTTGCTGTGCCCTAGCATTGCGAAAGTCTATGGGCGGCGGTGACTACATACCATCAGGTGGCCCGTCTGCTCGTCTGCCTATCGAAGCACTAAAAAAAACTTTATAATAATATGCATAATGTAAAGATAAGCTGCTCACCTAGTTGCCTGCAAACGTCAGCTTTGAGGGAAGATGACAATTGTGGTTCTTTGAGCAACCTCTCGTAAGCGTCCCTCGCTGCTTTGCGTAGTCCTCTAGCTTCCAACAGGTGGGCTGCGTGGAAGCTGAGCTCGAGGCGCGTGAAGGTGGCGTCCTGGTGTGGTGCGAGGCGCGCTCGCCTGAAGTGCACCGAGGCGGCGGTCCAGTGCCGGCGCGCCTTGAACATCAGCGCCAGCCGGAGGTGCGCGTCCGCCGCCCGGGAGAAACCCGGCGACACGTACAGAGCCATTTGTAACGCCTTTGTCGCCCTGCCGGGAAAAACGGTCACCGAACATCCGCCCCATAAAACTTCTAATGTTTATTCAACATCTATTGTCTAGCAGTACCCCGCCGCGAAAACAAAGCAACACAAACAATTAATATTTTACGAGCCCTATAAAAAGTTCTAGCTTGTTTATACAAAACAATGACAAAATTACAGCCTGAACTTGACTTTGGCCGATAAGGTCAGACGAAATGTAAATAGTTAGTATGAAGAACTCGCGCTACGATTGTACAATGTACACTCTGAGATGTGTACACTATACATGCCACAAAAACAACAAAAGAAATCTTCGGTTTATTTTTTATCATAAATCTTCAAGAAACTCACAGAAAAGCGTTCATTGACAACAATGAAAAGGTTTTACGATGTCAATCAGTTCCACCCAAAAATAAAATAAAATTATAGCCGGTCCGCTTTAAAGAAACCTTAATATTGTGTTACGCGAGATGAATTCAAAGACAAAAAAAATAAAGACGGATCAATAGGAGCAAAAAATGAAATTTCCAGGTAAGTACATACAAAAGCAACGAGATTATGCGGGCAAGCGTGTAATGAAGACTTGAGAGTCAGAGTAGGTACGTCATGAAAGATGCGATTGAACCATAATATCCGTAAGGTTATTGAGGAGCGCATCACCAGAGCGTAACGTCACCGATGCGCCCGCGGGGTCGATGACCGTCTGAGGTTCGTGCAATCGATCGGACGATGCAACGCAACGTCTAGACAGCGATCACACTCCGAATCCGATGCCTATACCGCCTTTATTTAGATGACCTCCGCTGACATTTGCAAACCGAAACAAAGAACCGAGGCAGGTGCCCGCCGATGTTCGGCCCGATACCGACCGACTACTAAAATTAAATGTCCATTACATGCGCACACATCCGTCCGAGTTGTGACGACTGACGACGAGCCGTAGAGAGCTTTCACCGTACGCATCGCTCGTGGCCTGTGGCAAAGGCAGACCACAACACCGATCGACATACATTATAATATTATACTACAGTCTACCGACTACCGAAGCGACTGCTTCCTATCCATTGTTTTACGGAATGCCAAGATTAGCTGTTGTCACGCGACATTAAAAAGTCCCTCGCACGAATCTAACCACATAAATAGTTATCGTAAATACCGGCAGCACTAATGTGTAACATTGCAATATCAAACAAAAATAATTAATATATACACAATATGGTTTCATATGGAAGGTTATTACCATGTAATTGAAGTTAAGAATACTGTTCAATGTCCACACAAACTAAAAAGCAACGTGTTGAAAAGGGGAGGATAGTGTGGCCCTGCAAGTAGATAATACTGGCACAACAACGCCAGCGATATCGGCGACTAGGTTTATGGTTCATAATTTCACACCCACATGCTCTGATAACGCTTTACGAGTACGTCTGTTCACAATACCAGAAACAACATATTATTCTTCACAAGAATTATTACAATTATTAAAAGTTTGATAAACCCAATAACCATATGATAATAAATAATGAACACGATGTTAAATCAATCACCGAACCAATGCGTAATCACATCTTAGTTGCAGTTGTTTTAGCCTAATTACATAATAGAGAAGATGGAGAAGATTAACTTGTTCGCTGTACATGATATTGTTTACAGTATAACAATTACAAACATTACGTGGTACATGGTAATATAAATATCCTGAATAGACGCGTCGGGATCGATTATATTCCGGTTTGCTACCTGCCCGGGCCCAACCTTGGGTATTATCACTTCTCTCAGGTAAGATGCATTGTGTATACAACAGAACCCTATTTTATTTAGAGAAACGAAAATCCTCGCTTTATTCAAATGCGATTTTTTCGTTGAATGAACGAACATCTGGATAGTGAAACTTCAAATACGTGTATCGGAATGGTGCATCGATAGAAAGCATTTTTCAAGTTATCAAGAAATTTTGTGGAACAATCAACTGCCGAGTAACACCGAAGCATTAACAGGACGTCGTTAGGGAATATGGCGAGTAATTCTGATGTTTAGCTGTATAGCATGTAGCATGAAGTCGCGAGAGAGGGGTGTAGGGGGATATTGCAATGAGGCAGCACGGCTTGACCTAGTTCTACATACTCGTGGCGGTGCTGGCTCAAGGACGCATCGACCGCTATTTATAGAGTTCATTCGTCGGTCGTCATAGCATCGCACTCACTTTACATAACTGATGTAAACCGTCGCTAGGTGCGCCGTGAGCCGTGCGCCACCACTGATGGGCGCTGGCACAATATAATGAACGCTCGGCGCACGAACTTTCCCACGAAACACCTCGATCAAGGGGAACGGATAAATAAGTCGTTATCGTGACACATTTTACTATAAATACCACACATACACAGTTCTAATGTTTTGCACGTGGAGCTTTGGGAACGAGGTCAAAGTCGTACTACTTTTTTATTTTGCGCGGATCTGTCCTGTCGGAAGTGATCTATCATAGACAGCTGCTGTTGTCTATCTCATATTATGTGAGGTAAAGCATTAAGGTTGTCCTTACAGTGCTACTGTTACTAACAGCGGAGTTAACACGTAGCATTAAATATTAATACCAATAATGGCAGATTATTCAGCAAGTTCTGTGAATTCAGATGACGTGAATTGTATGATTGGACAGGGTAATGAGCGATGAATCATAATGCTATATCTAAAATACTAAATAAGCGGACAAATAGGGCGTGGCATATCGATGTTAATTCACTAGAACCATATCAAAATGCTGGAACGTAATCTACAGGTAAAATATATTAGAATTGGAAATTTTACGGACTTAAAACAAAACACAAGCCCGAGTAAAGCTATGGAATTTGTTTCGTTCCATTACGAGCGCTTAACAACCATAGCAAAATTATATAAAACGTATGTACATTTATACTTGGAATTTTCTGATATTAATGTAGAGTAAACGAGTTAATTAAAATATAATATCTTGACACGAGGGGTACTGCAATAGTACACTCAATCTGCACTCGTGACCGCGTGACGCGATCATGCGCTGCATACAACTCCTACCTACAATTCACTAGGCTATATTGCATCACGGCCTTGCCTTCACGGCAAACTAAGTGCAACGCGAACTGCATCAGAGTAACTGCACAATGTAATGTTACTCGTTAGATATTACGGTAAGCCACGTCATTTACGATAATAGTTCTACAGAACATTACAAACGGTATAAGAAAATAAGAACTTGTTGGAAGTATTTTTTGTAAGTACAAAGAAGTCTTTATAGATGGCGCGATTTTTTTTAATTTCGATCTTTGCTTCTGTGTCCAATAACATATATCGCTACAGACGTTTAAACTAGGATAAGGATGGTTGACACAATTATCATAATCATACTTTAAGTATATGGGTTAACATAACATACTTTTAGTATATAAAATACTGAAAGAAACAGGATTTCAGAGAATATGACTCCACTAAAAATAAATTCGTGGTGCATAATTCCGATAACTTCTTGAAGGTGCTATACCAACATATTTATTAACAAAGGCGGAATGTTGTTCAAAATTGATAATGAACGAGTGCCCGTTTATCGATGGCGTCATGCTAGTTGACCCACTTTCGTTCTATTCGATACCACTTATAGAGTAACCTACACACAAATGATCTCATGAACGCGATATTTCAGATATGTGTCGAGTATTTTCAGTGCGGGCACAATTCACTATACGAAATTAGAATAAACTGCCCATAAAATAGATCAAATACATTTCCAATTCAATATTATTCAAGGGTCATCGTGAAAATCCGGATCGACTTTGTTTACAAGCTGAAATCAAAAACGAAACTATTCCGTACGTTATATTACAAATCTGAAAATAGCGTATGGTAATTGTTGTGTTATTTGTGTGACATGGCTACGCAGTGAAACATCCATCATGTTATTCAGCGAAAGTTTTATCAAAATCATTTCGCTGCAGTGGCTTTGTTTGTGAATCGCCATTGTTGATGTTTTTTCTGTTTTGAAACACGGTAACTGCGAATACACGATTTGCTTTATGTATGTGATTACGATGTTTTTATAAACCAACAAAAGAAATATAGAATATACATAATTATAAAATAAACTAGCTGTTGCTCGCGGCTCCGCCTGCGTGGAGGTTATATTCGGGAGCAGAAGTATACAATCCAAGGAGTTGTCTTCTGCACTGAGGCACCTGTAGCGATTGTCCAGCCTCTCAGGTGTTGTGCCTAAATCTTGATATTGCATCTAAAGAATACCCCATAAGTTTAAACTCACTTTGCCCCTTTTAGGGATGATTTTTCATAAACGTTGAAACACGTATTTCTTTATTTCCTACGAAAAGCCTAAATATGAATTTACAGATCCCTAAGTCGAGCAATTATGGATTTCCCATACAAATTTTGAACTCCTATTTGACCCCTTTCAAGGTTGTTTTTTGAGAAAAAAGATAGCCTATGTCCTTCTCCAGGATATAATCTATTCCCTTACCAAGTTTCATTACAATCCGTTCAGCCGTTTAGTCGTGAAGAGGTAACAAACAAACAAACAGAGTTACTTTCGCATTTATAGTATTAGTATGGATAATCGGTTATAGACCAGCAACGGAAATTATAAGTCGTATTTTAAACTATATATTTACGCAATAAAGCAATGTAGTTAATACAATTAGCGTTACCATTACATATTATCAGCAACCGAGTACATAGATTTTGTAATTAATTATACAACTTATCAATTGATACGTATCAAGTTAGGGAAGGGTCAAAGACCAATGATATTTCATGTGACTCGAAATACATTTGGATATTATTGACTGTTTTAGAAATACAGTGTAAACTCCATGTAACGTCACTCTATTTAACGACAAACTCTCTTAAGCGTCGAAATCAATTGGCTTTGGTTGGTTTAGCTTGTTTTTCATACAATGTTTCACTCTATATAGCATTACACCCACTCTCAATAACGACAACAATTAAGTTGCTAAAATTAGTAAAAACTGCGCAGCTGTGTACGATCTATTGTCGCTTTATTATCCTAGCCCGCAATAAACTCGACTGTCGGCATCATGCATACCGAACTTTCTAAGAAATTCATTCTTTTGTTTACAAATTGGGATTGCTTGCACGTGTAGACTGTTATTGACCATGATTCATAACTAGGAGTCATGGATTATCTATACCTTATCATATTCTTAGTTGCTCACAAACTTGCAAACTGTAAACATGGCTACTAAAAGAAAATCACTGTGTATTGACGAAAAAGTTTTACTGATACGCGCAATAGAAACGGGAGAGAAGATAAGTGATGTTGGCAAACGCTTTGGATTTAGTCGCTCTACCGTGTCCACAATATGGAAAAATAAAGAAAAAATCCTCCACGCTGCGGGCGAGGGAAAATCTTCCAAAAAATTAAAGAAACCTATATACGAAGATTTGGATAAAGCTGTACTATCATGGTTTCATCGACAGCGCCAGAATAATATGCCTATCTCGGGGCCGCTCGTGAAAGCTAAGGCGGAGAATTTTGCTGCTGAACTTGGTTTAACTTCTTTCAAAGCATCAGAAGGATGGCTCGGAAAATTCAAGCAGCGTCATCATATCAACTATGGTAAAATAAGTGGGGAAGCACGAAGTGTTGATACAAATGTGACTCATGATTGGATTAACAGAGTGTGGTCAAAATTCATAGAAAAATACGCCCCAAGTGACATTTTCAATGCTGATGAAGCAGGAATTTTCTATAAGTTGACTCCAGATAAAACTCTGAAATTTAAAGGGGAAAAGTGTGTGGGAGGAAAGCTTTCCAAGGAACGTATTACGGTGCTTGTGGCTGCTAATATGGATGGCACAGAGAAAAAAAAGCTACTAATAATAGGCAAATCGAAAAATCCGCGATGTTTTAAGAACATCAAAAAATTGCCAGTGACGTATAAAGCTAATAAATCAGCTTGGATGACCAGTCAACTTTTTGAAGAAGAAGTGCGAAAGTGGGATGCAGAATTAAAGGGACGAAAAATTTTACTTCTTGTTGACAACTGCCCTGCCCACCCTTTTATATCAAACCTTCAAAACATAGAGTTGGCATTTCTTCCTCCAAATACGACTAGTGTCTTACAGCCAATGGACCAGAGTGTGATTAAAAGCCTCAAGGGTCACTACAGAAGGAAATTATTGATGGAGCTAGTCGAATCTGAGGGTAAAACTTCTGTTAATATGCTGCATGCAGTAAATTTTTTATCTAAAGCCTGGGAAGAAGTGACACCCACAACTATACAGCACTCTTTTCGACATGCTGGACTTTGTACCAATTCTACGAGTGATGAGGTGGAAACAGAATCTGAGTTTGAAAGCGACGACGACCTTCCATTAACTGAGTGGATTCAACAATTCAACATGGCAGGAAATACGGTAAATCTTCAAACCTACATTGAAGTGGACGACCGCCTGCTTACAACGGCTTCACTCACAGACGAAGAAATTTTGGATTCAGTGAGAAAAACTGAGGATCAAGAACAAGGTGATGAAGAAGATGAGACGGATGAGCCTGAGCTTCCGCCGAGCATTAAAGAAGCTCTGGAAGCAGCAAAATTATTGGAAAAATATTTCCTTTATAACCAAGATGCCTCAGTATTGCTAGATATTAATAAAATAACTAAAAAAATACAACAAAATTACTGGTGCAGCAAAAGACGTCAGACAAAAATAACAGACTATACTCAATAGCGTTCAAATAACATTCTTTTTTATGCACATAACTACTAACAATAGTCAGAAATAAACTTTTTATTTTTCTAATTCTGATGTTTCTTCTCTCCATTTAACGACAACTCTCTATAACGCCATAAAATGCACAGTCCCTTCAGTGTCGCTATATAGAGTTTACACTGTATTTAACGTCGTATAATGTATAATATTTATTTGCAGACTTTTATATAACTCCCATAAATCATAGACATAAGCGATCTTGAATCTTAGTTAAATATAAATGTGCTAAGCTATTGTAGTTGTAAATAGATAAAAATTGTATACACAATAAAATATGTTATAAAAAACACTGACTTCCTGGGTGGCGCAATTGTAATTGCGCATGCGTTACGACTGCTGTGCTGAGGTCTCGGGTTCGAACACCGGGTCGGGTAAAGTGATATTTTTATTTATTAGGCACAGAAACAATGTACAAATATACTTAATTATGTAACATACAATATACATTTAAATATTATATTGTATATAAATATTAAATTTTTCTATCGAAAAATTCTCAATGTTATCCCGGAGTCGGGAATTTGTGTCCGGTATGGCGCTAGGCTCGCCCATATCACATTATGGGACCGAAATAAATTCGGCGAAAAGAGATTGTACTAGTTACACCTCTGCCTACCCCTTCGGGGATTACAGGCGTGAGTGCATATGTATATATAAAACATATTTTTAATATGTATTTGAAATGGAACACAATATACTAGTTTCCGTAACTTTACATTGAATATAATTATTAATTATAAGCTCATTGCATATGTATACATGTGAAAATGTTTAGCAGCGATTTTCACACAAAGGATATCGTTTATTGCGTTTCCAACGAAACGAAAGTTAAAACTGGGTCACATTGAGATATTCAAGCGTGCCGGCCATATCATTTGCTTTGTAAATAAATTGCAAATGCTAAATATAAACATTAAGATATGTATTCAAATAAAGTTATATGTGTATTATAATAATGTACAGGTATTGTGTGGAAAGCGAAAACCCGATCAATTTAACAATTAACTTAAACGTTTAAAGTAAAGCCTTTGTTAAACAATGGTATTATGAGAACAAGATAAATAATTTGTCATTCAGTGTACTTACATCGGAACAAAACAATGACACATTGTTTAGCTACATTAAACGCATGTGCACTTATACAAAGAAGCGTACCAACGCGGAAGCAAGTGCCCAATGACAGCTGCACTGACAATTTATTCCGCTTGCATAGCATACTGCATTGCGCATAAAACAATGTCAATAAAAACAGATGCACCACAAGTCGCGACTCAGCAACTTAACGTGAATTTATAAATTATAATCGAACAGGTTCACAGACGAGAAATGCAATCATCAACTTTTATTTATGTGCCTTATGTAACAGATAACATTATACAATAATGATAATAAGTCAGTCTGCCAGCTGTGCTCATGTGGGTAAATATAATGACGGGCGAATGCGTACTATTTAGACGTTTTATTGTGTTAAACATTCTCGTAACACGCGAGAGTATTCTTCAATATCTTAACTATGAACGACTAGAAATACCGCGTTGGATATGATCACGCATTACACTTTGAAACGAACACATAAAAATACCCAGAAAGAACTTCCCCTAACATAAAACTACTGACTATAATGTGCTATTATTACATAAACGTCGGAGTGCCCTTGATAACCACCCCATACGAATCGAAGCTCACAAGTGTCCCGACAAGTCCAATACTTATTTACATGCAGCAGAATTAAAAACTCGGCCCCATCCCTAACGTACGATTGCGGAAGGGTTGGACCCTTTGTGAATAATTTTTTTAAGTTCATCGCCGATATCACAGATTGTACGCCGAGAAACATCGAAGTATGTATGCACGTCGTATAACAGACGCATAATAATGTAAAGCGAGTTGTTCGTTCGGTTCTGGACCTTCGAGGGGAACGTAGCGTAGTTGCGGGGCAGGCGGAGGGTACGCAGAGTAGTTATAGTTCAAGAGTGACGTAACAGCATCTCGCAAGCATCGAGCCCTTTCCATTGCTCCCTTTTTGCGGTCACCGGCCGCTTTCTAATGGCCATTGTGCGTACAAAGTGACGGCTACATTATAAGTATGGATCGGCATCCGTGTGAACTGTACTGAGAGTTTCGTTGCTTACTAATTATGTATGCTCGTATACGGCGGTAGATGTTACCTCAGGGTTGCCAACCCCGAAATTCCAATAATAGGATTTTTTGAAGTTCGAAAAACCAGGACAATTCAATTTATAAAACAGGACGCATCTTTTGCCAGCCGCGACGGCGACTTATCAGGGCGCCTTAAAAACCCAGGACACTGCTTAAAAACTATCCAGGACGTCCCAGGACACTCTAAAAACCAGGACATGTTCTGGGAAAACCGGACGGTTGGCAACTCTATGTTACCTACACATAATAATTCTAGAAATATTTTCTGCCTTCGCTTTAATTTAGTCCAATGGCATCGACAAGCCGTGTTATTTTAATATTTATTGAACACCGTGAAATTTATTATGTTCCGTGTATGTTTACGCGACACGAACCTATCGAGATAAACAATTTCACGGGCGTTTGATTTTGTTGCGTGAATTTTAATACAAGTAAGGATTTATGTTTTAAAAGCCCATCGTGAAGCTTGTCAACACGTGAGCAATATTGGATTTAATTAAAACTGATTTCATTTGATGTAAATCATAATTTTTATATACTACAGGTTATAATTATATAAAAATTATGTGAGTGTTTATAAAGTGAACATTAAGAAAGCTTACACCGGTCAACACGATTTTTGGGTCTAACTTCTACATGTAAAATTGTGGTTTCTCCTTCGACAAAAATAAGGCAAAAAAAAATTTTTCCGATTAAAGTTTGCTGTTGTAGAAACTAGATTTTTTTTTTATTTTTCGGCAAAATTAATGATTTTTATATTTTATCTACACTTCCAGTAAATTATAATTAGAAATCATTTTTTTAGATACAACAAAATATTTTAATTGTTGACCTGTGTTATTTATCTATGTATCTCATGGCATGAAACGAAACCATCGTGAAATCCAAGATTGATTTACATGTCCTAAAGTGCGAATTTACATCTGTACTAATATAAGGTAACGTGCGTATTTTTCGAATGAAGAAAACGTGATTGTCATAGTAACACACAACAATGATCAGATTATTTGGAAAAACCACACCGTGTGTATTTCCAAGTAAAGACGTTAAATGAATACATACAATTTCCCTATACTAATCTTGTATAATAGTACAAAATTTTATGTACAGGAAACATTAACGAACAAATCGGTAATATTAAAAATCGAGCGTAAGTCGTACACGGAGCGCAATAGGATCGATGCATTAAAATATTGAATTGACTGTGTCGTGTATATCGAATGGTGATGGCACATGACCGTATTAGGTACAGACAGGAGTAGTGTAAACAAAAAGATTTTTTAATTCATAAAGGTACACAGACTTCAAAAAAAAACAAATTATGTGTCCCTATAAAATTTGAGGGTTGCCCTCGATTTTTCTGAAATCCCATCATCAGATCCTGACTTGGTGCTAATGGGACCACCTGGGAAGTATTTTAACAAAACAAAGAATTTCTCGAATCAGTCCAGGCGTCTTCGAGTAATCGGGGAACATGCATAAAAAAAGATTACGACGAATTGAGAACCTCCTCCTTTTTTTGAAGTCGGTTAAAAAGCTATGCTGGTTACTCACCGCGGCCTTGCAAGCGTGACGTTGTACCACGCCCGCCCGTGCCCGCCCGCGCCGCCGCTGAGCCGCTGCCGCCCGTCGCTGTGACGTATTCTGACGTATGGCTTTTTTCGCGGAAATTCCAGCGCGGACATCGCTCGCAAATCGCGGACCGCGGATAACTCGCAATACATAACATGCAGTCTATTCTACATTTACAACGCTCTATATCAGCTGATATCTGAGGGTATCGTGAGCCAACATATCATTGTTAAAGAATTTTTATACAAAATATAAAATATTTTATATGTAGTAACACTACATTTTGAGCAATAATCTATTACTACTTTTATGATTCTGTTGTTATTCATCCCATAAAATGAATCTTATCCCTTATAATGTTTTTACGTTTTACTAAATGGAATGTAACATGACTCCGTTGTAGAGAAAATATTGTAATTTAGAATAACGACCGTGTTCACTAAACAGATTTTTATTCACGTAGGTAGATTGTATCGAACAAATATTACCGTGGGAAAAATATGAAGCAAACGAAATTACACGTAGCTTCTAACTAGTTTTATCAAGAAAAAGACAACGACCGACCAATAAATTGGACACTAACAGTTACGTTAGTAAATTCCAAGTATATTTATGTTAAACAAATGGATAAAAATCTACTTCTACTTACAAGTATCGTCTTGAATTTAAATAAAACTGTGAGATGGGATGGCAACGACGAATAAAGAACTCATTTAAAAAAAATCAAAGAAAGAGATAACATTATACAGGTAAAACCTTTAGCTAGTGTAAAAACTAGGACAGGCTGCTTGACACAGTTCATGCCCTGCGTGGGTGGCTGCCCCACAGATGTGGTGTGGGTTTACTTTACGTAACTCAAACAAAGACGAAGGGCGCCCGCTCTCCACAGAACCTTTCGCAACGATCGCCCTGCGACCATTGTAGCGGGCTAACATTTCAACTAATGATTTATGAGATTTGTACCCTTTAGAAATAAATCGACTATCGATCGAAATAATTTAACTTAGTTCTAGGAAAATAGGTTTCATGATACAGGAAACGGGTACAAGAATTGTGAAGC
This sequence comes from Laothoe populi, assembly GCA_905220505.1. NCBI lineage: Eukaryota > Metazoa > Arthropoda > Insecta > Lepidoptera > Sphingidae > Laothoe > Laothoe populi. The sequence goes on from HG992148.1 coordinate 17,505,051, forward strand.
GGTGATGAGGTCATTGACAGAGAGGAGGCGGGTGGCGCGGATGCAGCGAGTGCAGCGAGCGAGTTCCGGTGCACTACGAGCAGGTATAAATAGCGGTCCGTTAGTGTCGACGACCGCGCGCCGTCACCATCGCGCTCACCCTGCTCTCCACTCTCAATGCCCTGACCTAGATCCAGAGGAAAAGGTAAATATTACATCATTATACGACTACTGCGTCAAATCGAAAAAGCGGTCGCCCCATTTACAGAAGGCCGATACGGGGACACGCTAAAGCTCGGAAAGCGGGATGTAGGGCGAAAACAGGGGAATGAGATAGGGTAAAGAGGGAGAGCTAATAATGCACACGCCCTTCGCTGACTCGATAGAAGTTCGGTGCGCGCGCGGGAGTTAGCGGGACGCCGCGACGAACGCCGAATGCCGAACCTCCCTCCCTGTGCGTGAAGGGCCCGTGCGTACGTGACGCGGCGCACAGCGCGGGAGGGTGTAGAGGTTTCGCCCTGGCCCCTGCCCGAACATCTTCAGCTCCGGTCATAATATGCACAAATCGTAGAAGGTCGTGATCTGCGTCCTTCGCAGTCTACTTTAATACTCTATCACTCCGTTGCAATGAATTTAATTTCCAACAAAAACATATGCGCCAGTACCGCTACTTTCTTCACAATAACTCGCCATAAAACTTCTATGTACCCAGAACACTATAAAATTCCGGTTTCTCCGCTATTCTGTTGCTATGCTTCGCTCCTCGCTTGGCTAGACTCGCATGTTATAAATAATAGTATTCCTATTGTGACGTAACTAACGTCTACAGATAAAACGAGCCACACATACTAGGCGTAAAGATGAATATAAATAATCACCTGTGCCAACACCTTCGTTATTATGTAAATCTCTAACGTCTGGTGAATACAACTCAAATAACAAAGGATTGTATTTTAGTCAGCACCAAGAATTTCCCGACGTTCATGTTCGATGCTATGTTAATCAAATAATTTTGTCGACTTTAATTTATGTTGTATTCTTCGTACAATTCGTCATAAAACTGTGCACGCAAGTCAGTATTTAGAACGTTGACGGTGTAAGGTCAACACCTGATTTGCATCTGTAAATTCTTTGTAGTATGCATGGATGGCGCACGCAACATAAATATGAACGTTTGCTCGGTATAAATTAAACAATGTTTATTGATACTACACGCGCGAACTAGTGTTTTAACTTTTCCCGTTGCTAATCTTACACAATGAATACTTTTACTTCGTGTATTCTCGGTGCTTCACCGGAGACTATCTTGCACTAAACATCTTAGCGCATTATGTTCCGAGCACGATTGTTAAATTTAAAGAGAAAAATCTTGTGGAATTAAAATGTGGTCCAGATCACTGGAATACTTCACTAGTAATAGCGAAATTAGCAACCGAATGCAATTACGGCGCGAACTGGCGAGCTGGCAAACGTGCCGGGAAATTTTATCGCTTTCTACGTTCCGCCTCTGTTTATTTACTACGAACTACGAGTGCATTATTATATGAATGTGCTATTAAAACATTATAAGATTTCACCATGTGTTTCTAGCTCTCTCAGTATAAGACCTCTCATGACAACAATAGTATGTTTGCTTATGCCAAATCAAAATAAATGAAAGATTTGTTGTTTTTTTATGGTAACATCTATATAGTGCAATACCACGTGCAATAATAATAGCTCACGTCTTGAAAGTATTAAAGGAGACCTCGCATACCATACAGCATTCAAGGTGATCAGAAAGACATGTCAAAGGAAGACACAATTTGAAGATGATAATGCATGTGTCGCAAACACCACACAACATTTTAGAATTACGTGTATAGATACAGGAATAGAAATGCACGGATGCAGGGGTGAATCAGGACGAAAGTCACATTCAAGTGATACAGATGCATCGACCAAATTTTTATTTAGGCTTAATTTTTATCCATAAAACCATTCCTTTGTTTTAGGCGATACAGTCAGTTTGTATGCGTAAACAAGTTTATTCCTATTCACTCCATTTTAGCGAATACAAATATAAACTGATGTAGTCGATATGTGGTTTGAAATAAAACCTTCCACGACCACATCCTGACGAAAGAAATTAAGCAAACGTAACAACAACCCATATTTACAATATTATTTCTCCTTCAAAAATCTATTCTTACCCTATATTTTACTTTTGAAATATAAGACAAAAAGAACAATAAAACGCATTGCGTACAGCCTGACAAAAGGTAGACGACAATACGGCCACCACATCCGCTTTTAACCGACAAGCAAAAGCAAACGCTTTGAGTTGCGGCCCGCGGATGTATGTGGGTGAACGAGTTGCCGACTCGGAACACCAAAGGAGCATTTCTTAGTGGTTTGGCGAGTGTGGCGACGTATAATAAAGACGTCATTATACACAAAGGCTAGCTAGTCCCGGGAGCAGCTGATATGGGGACAGGTGTGGGAGCAGCCGGCAGGCACCTGCGCCCGCACGCGCCACCGCAAGCTGTTCTAGCAATTACACATCAGCCGCACCAAACACCGTGCTCTCCTAATAATATTTATGAACTTGACATTACCAAGCTGCATACACTGACGGGCAAGTGGCAATGTGCAAAAATTACAAACAACGGCAACATATCGTCAAGTGGAGTTACCTACTACAAAATATTACCGACTAGAAAATTATTAGAGGAATGAAACCGATCCACCTTGAATTTTAATGTATATTATTCAGCGAAAACGACACATTTTATATGTTTACACTGAAAAAAGATTATACTGCTACTGGACTGTTCCAAACATACGCATACATTGAATAATAAAACGAGCGGTTCAGATGAATTATAAGTTATTATAATCTCATGTTTCTACTGGGACTTGTTAAAAATACTTGCGTTCTAAGGTTTGACATTTGTTTTACCCGTTCAAAGTTGTCTTGGAAAAGCCATTTCCGCCTCAGATAGACAAGAAAGGACTAGGCGAGAATACTAACGAACGAGTTTGCGAAACGGGCCGGACGAGTCTAGTCACTGGAGGGCTCCAGAGAGTGGAATACCGTTACTGGAAGCGGTTAGCGGCAGATTTGCGCCGGTTGCGTAGATAATGCGCGGACCGGTCTACGATTCACGATAACCAACCTTAATAACCATCATTCGTGATAACAATTACGACAGATCGTATTGATAACGAAACCTGGTAACTAGATTGTAGGCACATACTACATATAATGTTTAAGCACGTTCGATTCGCGTACGCACTAAATACGTCACTATTACATAAGCGTACGCACCCTGATGATAATGTGTTTATGAATATAGTTTGTTTCAATACAACACAGTAATTTTTCTATTCATATTTGATACCTACATAAAATAATAGTTATAAACAGCCCGTGTTGCGATGAAATGGTTTTAGCGAATTCTATGGAGGTTATAATTAGATTAGTATATTGCGCCTATTTACTTTCCTACACATTAATATCTACCACGATTCAAGTTCAAGATTCAGACCTTGGGCCAGTTCTGTAGTACACAGTGTATTTATATTTATTTGTAAGTGTTAAGGTGATATATGTAGTATTATTTATTTTCTGCTTTCTTTTGATAATTCGACACAGTATTTTAAAATGATTTCTACATTCTTTTATTCATTTCATAAGACCTGTATTTTTGCCAAATTTCAATATCGTTACTGGACTGGGAACTGGTTATATGTTTTGAGATGGATCAGGCGGTTAAACATTCTTTGAATGGATTAATCTTACAATATTGCATTAAATTGTAATCGAATTTTTACAACAGTTTCAGACCATAGATACAAATTTCAATATCGTTACTGGACTGGGAACTGGTTATATGTTTTGAGATGGATCAGGCGGTTAAACATTCTTTGAATGGATTAAACTTACAATATTGCATTAAATTGTAATTGAATTTTTACAGCAGTTTCAGACCATAGATATATATATTCCATATTGATTTAGACGATAACACAACCTACATTTTTTGAGTAATAGGTCTTATTTCAAATAGACAGATGGACAAAAAGTGATGCTATAGGTGTTCTATTTAAATTTTTTCCATGTTCTATTTTACCGTGGTATGGTAAAAGTGAAGTCAATATTATTGGAGCGGATCAAAGAATGAAATATTTGACGGCACGTGGATTCACCTGTTTGCCTCATTAAATTTCCGAGTAGTATCGCCGCACTACCGGTCTGATCACCATGACGTAAGACAAAAGTGCGCGAATTCCACCTGTTATGGCTTACCGCTGTCAACTTGGTTTATGACTCACAGTATTTCCTTTGTCAACTCGTTGGCAGAACAAGAGGTTCCCTCACATGAATACTAAATAAATAAATTAAATCGAAACTATATTAATAGGAATTATATACCTTCTGATTCATATGTACTTAACATAATAAGCGACAAATATTCTTTAAAATATTTCATGATGTAAGTACCTACACTATATCTGAAACCAACCAGTTATAAGTATGTAAGGCATTCGTGTTATAACGCTCCAAGACGTCCGGGTACTGGTTTACCGTTAGAATATACGTATAGCAGCGAATACGTGTATGGATACAACAATGAACCGATGCAATGTTAGAAGTGCAATAACTGCGTTGTAGTACAAGCTACGTGCAGGAAGGGCCAGGGCCCACAGCATGGGGACGATCGCGTGCATCGCCACTGTTTGTTTCCTTCACACTCCACACTACATCGACCTACATTTTATGCGGCGGCGAACTCAATTATTACCTAGCCGCATTCGCGCACGCATTCATCAACCCTTATGTTTTTTCTCAAGACTTTCTTGTAGCTTCTCTGAAACCCCACCGGAGGTAGCCTGATGAATGAACACATATGCCCGCATCGTTTACCTGCGAAAATAACTGCAAAAAAATACGCAAAAAATCATGCATACTAGCAAAAACCCGACCTCTCGACGGGACCAGCTCTGGAGTCGCCGTCGTAGGTGTCTGCATTTCGGAAACAAAACATAATAGAAAGAGTCTCGCGAGCGAGCGTGACACAAAGATACGGGCGGCAGGTCGAGAGAAAGAGAGAGTAACACGGCACGAGGGCCGACGTAAACAAACCACATTCGGAAGCTTCGACCGCACTCACCATTTTGGGGATCCTTAGACCCGCGGCGCAATGGTGCGGCCGCAGCGGCCCACGTAGTGAAGAGCGGAGACGTCGTCAGCGGGAACAGCACAAGCACTCGTTCACATAGGATGGTTCAGCTCACGCCTCACGCACTCGGCAGTCGGCACACATGAACACGACGACACGTCCCGTCCTACACTACGTTCGCGGCTCGCGCCGATGCAGTTTACGTCACCGCATCCCGCTCCCGACTGGCGGTATACAGCGCGAGCGAGCGACGACCTCGCTAGTCGCTGCAGCGTGCACCGTCCCGCGTCCCGCCCGCCGCGGACCGCGCCCGCGCCCGCACGCCCTACCTCTCCGCGCGCCCCTGCGGGCCCTACCGCGCGTCGTAACTCCGTGAGCCGTCCCGATCCCCGAGCTCCGAGCCCCGCCCGCTCGTCCTACGTCCGGTGAATCACGAATGTCGACACGAGAAGAGTGAGGACGATACAGCTATCGGCAGCCTGCCCGCCTGTCGCATGTTATGTTTTCGGACGACCAAAATAATTGTCGCAGACAAATACTCTCGAAAATGGGATGTCCGACCGCGGTCGGGTCCGTTTGCGACCAATATAATCAAGGAACGCTCGCTAATACTACATTTTCATACAACTATAAAAAAAACTAACGAACTGTAATACATGGCTTTGCTATTTCCTACTAGACGTCATATGACAGGTGGTTTGAGCGCTTTTAAATAACTCCATAATATTAGACACCATCCTTAATACACGCTGAGTATCACTTTAAACGACTTATTAAATGTTCGAATTTAAAAAAGCATAATAAGCAATATTTTATTTGCGGTGAGAACTAATGCTGATACCCACTTACCTAAATGCGAATTGCGAATAATTAATTTCATTATTTGCTTTAATTATTGTACACAAAATTACTTAATATTTTTTGTCATTTAACGATCGTATTAATTAATATTTAAATTATCGGAGCCCAACATACGACTTCACAATCAATCATAGTTTATTTATAATTAAATAACTATCTTCTGGTCGCGGCTTCGCCCGCGTATAACTTAACTTTTAATATCAATTTCTCCTGTTTTCTTCGGCCAAGCTAAAATTTTTTGTTTATCTAAACGTATCTAACGTATTAAGCTGTCTTTTTACAAGATAGTCAATATATCTATATGATTCTATTGTATTCGAAAATCCCAACAAAAGCGGGATCGAGATAAACACCCTAATTTTGGTGTTGAGAACGAGTTGCATAACAAATTAGAGCGATCTTTCACTAAACGCCACCTTCGTATAGTTGCTATCCTCTTCTCGGAAGTAGATGACTTACGTCGTATACAATCTCATAGTTTTGTATTCAGAGTTCAATAGCTCTACCATGAGTTTTGCTCACGTATATTCGCTAGCGACAACGTAAAATACTTATATGACAACGTATACAGCGCCCCAAGCGGATACGTGAGAAACTAAATTTGTTACTATAAGAACGCAACATTACATATATAAAAAACAGCGTTAATTGTGGCAAAACAACTTGTCTTTGCACAATTGACCTATTATCTAACAAACTCGATTCACATGTTTTGGAAAAATGCGGCAAAGAATGATATCGACTAATGTGTATCTTACTTTCTGCGTTCAAAAATACTTCAATACATTCAACTGTCGCCTAATTTGGAATTAAAATTATATATAACATCGAAGCACTGGCTATGCTGTGGCCTCGGTTGTATTGTGTTCGAAAAAAAAAACAAAAATAAGTTAGATATATAATTTAACTTTTTGCATTAAAATATTATTTTTTATTACTTAGCCACTGGCCAACGGACTTAAGGAAGTCAAGTAATTGGAAATTGACAGAGAATGTATCCTTTTTGAAGTGATAACTTCTTATGGGAGGGTAAACCGCTGTAACGTCAGGCGTTGATACTTCGCCACTCTGTCTGGCTTCTTTATTAATTAGCTGTTGAAAGTATACCCCGCCGATTAGAAGATTTATTGTCCGATACCAGAATGTATATAGCTTTATATAACTTTATAATCCATACTGTAGAGAAAATTTAATTTCAATTATAAAATGTATATAGATTTATAATTCATACTGTTGAGAACATTTTAATTTAATTTTTAGTCTTTGTTTTGTATTTATTTCTTTTTTGTTTAGTTTAGTTTTGTATTTATTTATGTATACGTCTGAAGGACTAGTATCCATGGACATTTTTATTAATTTCTATTTCTGCTTTCCATAATCTCTGTGCTATATTTTTTTGCAGTGAAACTTCTTTAGAATCGTTGTTATTTGATTTGAGTGGGATCGAGTGGGTAAAATTTATTTTATAATCAATAAAAGATTTTATTAATAAATCACATTATCATATTAATTTACATAAAGTTTAAGTAATAACCTAAGCTTTTCTCAAGTAAAACAATTTCAATATTAAATAGTTCAACTTAGATTAGTTTAAGTTAGCACTGTCGTGGTCCCGAGACGCACACGTTTTTTTTAAATACGCGTACACCACAATCTTTATTCACCTCTACTTTAGGAGGATGCTAGAAAATTCATTTTCATGAATTTTCTGGGGTTTTTTTGGGGGTCTGTATAAAAAAATAGTTTATCAAATACGCAATACCTTTGGTTACTCAAAAAACAATCGAAATATCGAATACACGTTGTAGACGGACTGTTGACGCCCGCCAGTGCAGCCATTTCGACGTAAATACACATGTGATAAATAGAAGACAATTTTACAGAGCCGTCTTAGGCCGCCTTTGGAGATACCGAGTTGGGCTCTTACAAAAAAATTGCATTCAATTCCTTTTTTATTTAAACTATGTAGTATTCCCAACTCTTAATTCAAAGTTTGTTGTTTTACCGCCCCTCAACTAACGACCTACACAAACGAGTTTTTAGCAGTCCCGGCAGAGTTCAACTTGCGAATACGCCGGTAGGTTATATTCAAACCCAATTCAGAATTGACGATTCGCTTTTTTTCTAAATTCATGCATAAGTTTATATATCTCGATTGGGGTTTTAAGAGGTTATTAAATGCCGCAGTGACAATGACCATATTTTTTATATTGGTCTTTTTCGATGATATAGTTACTTTTTCTCTCTAACGAATAATTCCCACCGTACCGTAAACCATAATAATACTTCTTCAGGTTGAATTTGTGAATGAAGAGGGGAGATATTAGGAAATTCCGATACCGGTAGATTGTCGTTTCGAGTTTTCGAAAGTAATCACTTCCTCCGGATGTCCTAAAATGTTTGCGAAATACCGCCGAAAGCAATGACTAATCAGTTCCCGTTATATTTTGCAACACTTTATCATACTCAACTTTTAAATTCACACGCACCTTGAGGTCGTTGGTCGTGCAATTCATAAAAAAATTAAAATATCAAGCTGTGGACAGTTTCCAGCTACCGTGTTCCTTCCTTCCTATGATCCTGGGTCCTTTAGCCGTAGTTTGAAGAAGAAGCTACACAGCAGGCCGGCATGATTGTGTTGAGTAGCGAGCGATAGATTGTCTCTCGCTACTTGACACTCTAACTGGACGGCACCGCACTTACCATCAGGTACATTGTGGTCACTTTGCCGTGCCAGGATAAAAAAAACATATTCTGAGATGTCTGCTGAACCGTTATTATTAATCAAGAAAAACATCGTAAGGAAACCAGCACACCTGAGAATTCTCATAAGAATTTCGAAGGTTTAACCAACCATTAGGCCAGCGTGGTGGAATAAGGCCTATTCCCTCTCATTAGTAGAGGAGGCCCGTACCCAGCTGTGGGACAAGGTTTAATACAGGGCTAGTATTATTATATTATTAATCAAGTAAAAAATTTACAAAAAACAAACATTAATATAAAAGCAAATAACAAGGCTTATTTCGTATAGTCCGTTATATTAATTGTATTTCTTTACCTATTTTATTCAAATTACATTACAAGGTGATGTCAATAAATATAAATAAATAATATAAACAAAAGAAAGAATTTCATAGAATCTTCGGTACTTATGATGCCGACAGTTGAGTTAATTACGGGCTAGGTAATAAAGCAACAAAATAATAAACAAAAGAACGTACATGGCTGCAATTCTTACTAATTTTGCCAGCTTATAAGTAGAAAGTAAATCTTAAAAGTACTGTTTATTACTTAATAATGACGTATTGTATGGAAAACAAGCTAATCCAACCAGGGTGGAGAGATTTTGACGCTTCAGAGAGTTTGTCGTTAAATCGCCAATTCAAATTTTTGACATACTGAAAAATTTGAATGCAACCCAAAGAAGAAAGAAAGTTTATCGTACCATCAAACGATACAATGAAGACTCTAGTGTAGATGACAGGTCAAGAAGTGGTCGCCCTCGGTCTGTTAGGACTCCAGCAGTGATAAAAGCTGTGAAGGCGCGAATTCAAAGAAATCCCAAACGTAAGCAGAAACTGTTGGCCCTTCAGATGGGGTTCAGCAGAACCACGGTGAAAAGGGTGTTAAATGAAGACTTAGGGCTTCGGGCATATCGAAGAAAAACAGGACATCGTTTGAATGCTCGTCTAATGGACCTGAGACTCAAGAGATGCCGCGCTTTGTTGAAGCGGTACGCGGGAAAAAAATATCGGGAAATTCTTTTTTCAGATGAAAAATTTTTTAGCGTAGAAGAGAGCTACAACAAACATAATGATAAGGTGTACGCACACAGTAGTGAAGAAGCGAGCAACCGTATTCCGCGTGTCCAACGAGGTCATTTTCCATCCTCGCTCATGGTATGGTTGGGAGTTTCTTATTGGGGCTTAACAGAGGTACATTTTTGTGAGAAAGGTGTAAAAACGAATGCAGTTGTGTATCAAAATACAGTCCTGACGAACCTTGTAGAACCTGTTTCTCATACCATGTTCAATAACAGGCACTGGGTATTCCAACAAGATTCGGCGCCAGCTCATAGAGCGAAGAGCACACAAGACTGGCTGGCGGCGCGTGAAATCGACTTGATCCGGCACGAAGACTGGCCCTCCTCCAGTCCAGATTTGAATCCGTTAGATTACAAGATATGGCAACACTTGGAGGAAAAGGCGTGCTCAAAGCCTCGTCCCAATTTGGAGTCACTCAAGACATCCTTGATTAAGGCAGCCGCCGATATTGACATGGACCTCGTTCGTGCTGCGATAGACAACTGGCCGCGCAGATTGAAGGCCTGTATTCAAAATCACGGAGGTCATTTTGAATAAACTTTAGTGTCATAAGAATCTATGTTTTGTTAAGTTCATTTTGGTATATAAATGGTTACTTAATGAATAAACTTGTTTCAATTATTTTATATTAAACATGTGACAGAATTTATAACCTGACTAGGTATAATATTGACTTCATTACGAATCTTTCTGCCTCAATAGAATTTCTATAATTGTTCTCAAACACTGTACAAAACTCTTAAAAGTAGATGGAACAAATTTTTAAGATATTGTATGGGAAGACTGCGAAGTTCATTTACGTATATGCTTTACATACAAGGGGTTTTATAACATACTAAGGAGTCTAGATACATGTTCAACTGACAAAAATTTGACTAACAGAGAAACCATAAAAACGCTGGATCTCGATCGCCCGGCGAAACCTCCCTCATATGGGCCAGTCAGAGTGGTGAGCACAGACTAAACCGGCCGTTTCTCATAGTGCAAAACATTTTGGATAATAGTTGTATAATAGTTGACAGTATCTGTTTATTATTGAATTTGTAAGGCAAATTTCCTGATTGAAGGCGAACTATGGAACAGCCCAATATTACACGAAGTCGGAAGAAAGTATTTGAAAGTAAATCATCTTATAGTTTGAGCTGCAGCATATTGGTTGAGAAAACAAAATGACATATATAATATATTAAACAGCTGTGTTATTGATAGAATCAGACTTTAAATGTCTTAAGATAACGAGCGCAGTGCCATACTTTGTAAATTGTAATTCAAGGTTCTCAGTGGCGCATACCATCACAGGAGCGAAATGTGCGAAATTATTTATATATTTATTACTAGATGTTGCCCGCGGCTTCCCCCGCGTGGATGTTATTTTTGGAAGAAAAGGTATACAATCAATGGAGGCATCTTAAGCTATTACACATTTTTTACTTTGCTATCCCATACGTAGCGTCCATTTTTCCGGGATAAAAAGTGGCCTATGTCATTTTCTGATCCCTAAACTGCCACTATGCAAAAAATCATGTCGATAAAAAATAGCCTATGTGCTATTCCAGACTTATAATCTATCTCTGTGCCAATCAGATCCATCCAGCCGTTGTAGTGTGATTGAGTAACAATCATCCATCCAAATTCGCAATTATAATATTAGTAGGATTTTGTTTTCCTACTGTTTTCCCCGTTAAAAGTTTTACTAAAATTCGCTGGTTAAATTTACCCCATATGAGGAAAATTAGTTTTTCTTCCATTTATTTCCTGTTGACACTCATTTTATTAAATAGTGCTTTACATATTTAACAAAGAGAAGGAAATTAATTATAGAAAATTCTAGGTATTTACAGTATCAATCTAAGGTATCTGAGTCATAACCTATTAAATTATTAACTACCAGCCGGCCTCCCACCAGCTCTTATAGCAGTATTGTTGTAATATTAAAATTCCGGTTCATAGTACAAAATAGCATTGTAATATTACAACAAGACTGCCCTAAGAGGTGCCGGCAGCTCACTTCAAGTACATCTAAATGGGATAAACGGTTCAGAACATTTGGTATAACCTCTAAATATACAACATGTAACATGATTAATGCACACTCAAAAGTAGTTTGTTCAGAATAAGCGACAGAATAGATCTCAACAATTTTTTAATAGACAATTTTCCATAAATAATTAACACTTAGGTTAATAATAGTCACCCTTTAATTTAACGTTCAAGACAAACGGAACTGAAACATAACTCGATGTGATAAAGTCTTTTCTAAATGCAATAATAAACGAACACTTTAAAAAATCAAATAATTCAAATTACGTCGACTTTATGTCGAAAATTAGTACAACTAATTTCATAAAAAAACATATTTATATTCATCGCAGTCTAATTTCAATACATGAATTATGATTGTAATAATATTTTTAAATTGGGGTGTCTGAGGATGTGCGTTATTCCCGTTACACGTAGTAAATTTTATTATATTAGCTGAACCGTGCGTATCGGCATTTAAAAAAAACTACAAATAGTACGCGACAGGTCGACATGGCAATCGGGGTATGAGGTGAGGCGCGGGGGAGAGGTCACCCCGCATACCCGCACATCGCCCGCGCCGTCTTAGTCGTAGCGCTGCACAAGCACGAGTCCGCATCGACCGCGTTTATCGATATCGATATAGCTCACATTGTTCTTTGTCATTGTGTATTAAAACTTCGGCCGGTTGAGACTTCGGTCGGTTGAGACTTCGGTCGCTTCCTCGTAACGTGTTAAAACAAAAAACCAATAATTAATTCTTAAGCACGAGAACTAGCCTGCAAAGTATTAGAAAATTGTGACATTAAACGGAAATACAATTATTATAATTACCCTGTCAATCACACATTGGATATGGCTGCGTTTTACACCGGATTTTTAGAACTTTGCCCAGAATATAATTCGAATCGAAATTAGCAGGACCCGATAAGCAATTAAAATCGCCCACAATTGATATTGATTGTCATGAATAAAATATTATTATTAAATATTTTACTTATAATAAACCTTATTTCATTATATTTAGTCTTATTTTCTTGCATTGCAATAAAATAAATATCGATATAAACTACCTGCTACATTTTGCCACATCACTAGAAAATTGCCATGTCGAGCTGTCACGGACTATACATACATATACACTCACGCCCGTATCCCATGGGGGTAGGCAGAGACTATTGACTGCCACAAGGCACGATCCTGACACACTTATTTCGCCTCTTCCACATTCATACATCTTCTCATACATTTTCGACGGTTGGAGGTACTCCTGATTTGCCCTTTTAGGAGAAGATCGTTTATTTGATTCGAATAAGTTCTCCTCGGGCGCCCTCTACCCACTTTTCCAGTCACATTCGCACGATAAATACCTTTCGTAAATCGCCTCTCATCCATCCTCTCCATATGGCGAAACCATCTCAGCATACCTCTTTCTATCTTAGTCACCACATAATTCTTCAACTCACAACGATCTCTTATCACGCTATTCCTCATACGATCAGCAAGGGTGACTCCACACATACTCCGTAGGGAACGCATCTCCACCGCATTTACTCGACTTTCATCTGCCACACCCAACTTTCACTTCCATACATAAGTGTCGGTACCAGCACACCATTATGAAAGCCATTCGCACCTTTTGTGACACCGCCTGTTCTGGCTGTTCATTATCGCGTGCACGGCACCATTCACTTTATTACCTGCCATCACTCTCCTTTCAATATCCCGCTCATATTTCCCATCTCTCGTTATCACGCTTCCCAAAAACACAAACTCTTTAACTTGTTCCACTCTCTCACCATCTATAGTTATGCTACAATCGGTAGCATCTTCCTCTCTTTCTATCACCATAACTTTCGTCTTACTTCCATTTATTTTCATTCCCTTTTATTTAAATGACTCATTCACTACATTTAACATGTCTTGTAGCTCCCCCACTGATGACTCAAGCAATACCTGATCATCGGCGTAGAGAAGACACTTGACTGTAACTTGACATTGCAACTCATTCATTCCCAGTCCAAATTCCATGTCTTTAAAAAAAAGTCGAAAGACAATTTTGCTGAATATTTTATTTTAAACTGAGGAGATATTTTATTTAGTCAATGACAACAACAATGATAAAAAAATTAAGCTTAACAGTGCAAATCTCATAAAATTTTCTAGATTGCCAAGTTTGAACCCAACTAAGGCAAGGTTCATTTTTGATTGGTCATTGACTTCATGAGAAATAGGATTTTTGACTTGACAGACGCTTCTGATTGGTTGATTGTGAAAGATTGCTGACTTTGGTTCTAAAGCAACTATTTTTGTGTGTTTAGAAGGATTTATAGCCGTATTTAATTATAAAACATTGCATTAGTCGATGCAGATTTTGATTCCCTATATTGCCATATATTTTTTTGAATTTTTGCTTATCTAGCTACTTTGCTTACTTTGGTTCAATATGGCTCATATGTAATGTGTTATCATTGACATGTTAGTCTATCGCCGCAAATTCTCATTAGATCTCCAATTTAAGGAGTTCATCTCGGAAAGATATCTTTCATAATGAAAAATGTATTGATATGCATTCACCGCCGCAATTGAAAGCAAATCATTAAGCATATTCTCGAGTATAAAATTTGTTTGAAATGAATTATTTAGAATTAGTAGATTTCTAAATAATCCTCATAAATTTTAATACATTTGAATTATCAAATTTTATACTTAAGTATGCTTTATGATTTTCTTAAAGGTTTTTTGAATCAGTGAAGTACTTTGGAGGTGATATATTTACAATCAAAGAATTACAGAGCCAAAATTAATGAAACTAATGTATTTAGAGTGCCTTCGTCGCACTATTTTACTTGTGCGGCAGAAAACTCACATACAAATAAAAAAATCACATTTAATAAGCCCATTCGTTAAGGCTCTACAATACATACACCTGCAATGAGAATTATAACTTAATAAACAACAGAAATACGTTTAATAACAGTATAAGATTTAATTCGAACAGATACTGCAATTCTGAGAACTAACCTTTGGATTCAGTAAGATTTTTGAATGAATGTAGGAATTGGTAAGATGATTTTTAAGTATTATAGGCCTTTTTACATTTGACTCGGTTAGTTTCGATGATTCGAGTGTTTCCAATAGCCTTTAGCATGCTCGATTCCATTTGTCATCTCATGTGGGTATCATTGTCATTGTGAGAAATCAGACTGGTCGGCGAGACAAGCGATACGTGCCTTCGCACCTCTCATAATTTTCGACAAATACGCAGCGGGATATTAAGAGAAATTAAAATAAGCTGCATGGAAATTTGGAACGAGACCTTTGACGAACGTTCACATACAAAAGCGATATGGTTCAAAACTATCCGAATTCTGCCTCCTCGGTTTGAAGGACAGCAAATGAACAGGAAACATTTAATGCCTCAGTCTTCACTCAGGTCATATTTCGTCCAAGTTTTAATGGGTTTTTCAAGTACCCCGAATTGTCGAGGGTGTGGTGTTATAGAAGACGTTCATCCTGTGATAATGGAGCGTCTCCGAATAGATGCCTTAAGACTTTACTTTAGGTGTAAGAACATATTGGCTTTCCCATTATCGGACTACGTCAAGATGTTAATAAAACTCTACTGACTTTCATGATTAAGTTAGTAGATATGTCTAGAATGTTTCCAAATTGTTATATTTTATTGCTACCTATAGGGGTGCCATAATCACTCTGTGACAAGACCCATTTCAAATAAAGATAATAAAAAAGTCTTATCGGTCACTCGTGTGACCAGTGTACGGCCCTTATTCTGGCGAGAGGAAGCGTCTAGCCGCCGTCAGAGCGACTGAGCCCGAGGGAGATTGCGGCGCGGTTTCGCAGAACCGACGTGGAGGAGTGGAATTCCAGGCTGCAGAGCCCGACTGCGGGCTTGTGGACTGTCGCGGCATGAGGCTGTGGCGTGATGTCCTAAAGAGATGGCTAGACACTCGCCACGGTGCGCCAACGTTCCGGCTGATGCAGGTACTGACGGACCACGGGTGTTTCGGTTCGTTCCTATGTCGGACCGGAAAGGAGGTGTCTGCCGTGTGCCACCATTGTGGCAACTGCCGCGAGGGCACGGCCCAACACACGTTGGGAGGAGTGCCACTGCGTGTAACTTTGAAAAATTTCTCACACCTTAATACCGACTGAAATAACTTTGCCAAAGCATACAATATAGACAGTATTGAAATATCCATTTAACGTCAATATACCAAAAAACTTATATGAAAATAATAATTATTTAGTCTTGAAAAAATAGACCAACAGATTAACCGTGTTATGGTGGCCATATTTTTGTATAATTTAGAGTTCGGACTGCACTTTTTATTGGACACTGCTAGGCTCTATTTGTCTTTTAGGAACTTACATAAGACATTTTCACTAAGGCCGTAACCAAGCTGCTGCGGCCGTGCACTTTATTTTTATATTCTGCTTACCATTCAAATGCGTTGTAATGGTAATAACAAAGCCCCAATCCATACAGGAACAATGGATCTTTCCAGTTGTCAGGCTCTAATGCGTAGAATTTTTGATATGCTGACATCGCTGCAAAAAATAAAAACAGTCAATCATTTTAATGAGACTAGATATTACTCGCAGTTTCTCCCGCAGAAAATTAAAGCTAAGTTCGATCATCATATAACTACTATCACTGCGTAATCTTTGTAATTAATGCGTGCAAACTAACCAACCTCAAATTGGTCACTTAAAAGTCGTAGCTTTTTTTTTATCCTGGCACAGCAGTCACCTAACAGCACCTGACGGTAAGCGCAGTGCCGTCCAATTAGAGTATCGAGTAGCGGCAGACAATCTTTCCCCCGCTACTCAACACAATCATGCCCTCCTGCTTCTTCACACTACGCTATGGGCAAAAAGATGAAGAAGCAGTCAAGGGTCTAGTGTCAGAGTACTCAGAAGGCTGCAAAACGGCTAATCTTCGTACCCCATAGGCATAACAATTAATAGTTTAAAACTATAAATGATTTATTCCCCCAACTTAACTATACATTGTAAAATATTAAATACCTTTTGCATAGTCTTCAAGCAATAAATGAAAATGTCCCAATTTGCAATAAGTCTTTGGATCAATACATATGTCTCTTCGAGCACCAGGTGAACAAGCTCTTTCTTCTTCCTGTAAAAAAACAGAATAAATTACTTTTTATTATATTAATTACACTATTTAAAAATAATAACCAGGGTTCTAAATTATTTATTTATTCTTTATTCAACACACACAGTCATTACAGGATATACCCAATTCGAACTGGCGGGACTATAAAACAAATCTAGAAAAAAAATAACAAAAACTTACAACTATATACTCTAACTATTTGTAAAAACAAATTATATTACATAAATTAAACTAAGTATAACAAATAACATATAACAACATTATCAAGAATAGATTAAAATTCATTTAATGATTTATTAAATAAAGGAGTGGTTTTCTCATGCTGCTTAAATTGTCTGCATCTAATGTTATTATACTTATAACACTAAGATAAACCCATAGTTCTGACCTCACACTAGGTTGAACCAGTATTTTAGGTATTAAGTACTGCACTACCACAAGGGACTGCAATCCCACAAAAATGTTGTGGGATTTTATGACAAAATTCAGCACCAAAACCAATCAAATAATATGTAGATCACACTAACATTGGTTTTGGTGTGGGGGGTTGAAACCCCACCCCTTGTTTTTTAACTGGTTACTCACCCATTGCCTCACAAATGTTGTTAATTACTAGCTTTTACATATATTTATAACAATTCATTGGTTATAATTTAAAGTTGAAAAACCTAAGTATGTCTCAATTGCCAAAATGTATAAAATAAAGTCATTAAAGGGGCATAAATAATATATTTAAAAATGACTATTATCATTGGTATTATTGGAAAATTTTAAATACCTTGACTTGCACCAGCATTCCCTCCAAATATTTAACAGCTTTAAGAACAAGAGCTCTGGTTCTGCCATGTTCACTACCTCTCAGCTTCAGGAAGCCAAACTGCCGACTGAAATTTCAATATGAGTGTATGTAACAATGTGTTAAAATTAAATTATAACTTAAATAAAGACTAATCTTGAATATAAACAACAATAACAATAGTATTTTCAATCTAAGATTTAAAGGCTAAGTTTTCGTAACTATCATCTTAAAAACAAGATCATTGATTATTTTAATATGGAAACTATATCTTCAGTAAACAATCATGCCTAAATTAAATCTACCAGTATGTATTGATATATAGCTCAAATACATAATTTAAATAAAATAAACATAAAATGATGGCCAGCTTAGTTCACAGAAAGTAATCCCCGAAAGGGTAGGCAGAGGTGTAACTAGTACACACACTTTTTGGCAAATTTATTTCAGTCCCATAATGTGATAAGGGTTGAGCCTATGGGCATACCGGCATAGATTCCAGGATCCGGGCTAATACTGATAATTTCTACATAGAAAAACCCAATATCACTTTACCCAAACCAGGGATCAAGCCCGAGACCTCAGCACAGAAGTTATAATGCATGCACAATTACAACTGTGCCACCGAGGCAGTCAATGTTAAGTTATAATACAATCTATTTGATTATTCAATGTTCAATCTAATCATCATTCAATTAATAAATCATTGTACTGACTGGTATATCTGTTGGTTCTTGAATCCTGGCCTGAGACCAAGTAAACCATGCTATATGAACAATATAACATTTTTCATACCAACATAATCAAGTCAAAAATGAAATAATCAGAATTGCAAATGTATAAACAGTAATGTATATAGAAACAGTAGAAACTTGATATACACACTGTAATGGAACTTTGTTGTATCTGTTTTTTTTTTGTGGTACAGAAAATCTGTAACCCTTTATTTTTCATTTATTAATGGATTTGGAAACAATTTTATCCTTACAAATTTTGTATTCTTTAATTATATGCAAATATAACATTTTTATTTTGGTTTATATAGGGGATATTGATGAAAAAAACCAGTCAGTTATGTCCAATGTCGATAAGGACGAAACTCAAGTTATTTAGCCACATTTATGAGTTTAGTTTCATTAATTAACTATTCAACTGCACAATAATTCCAAGTAATGCGTCTATTCTCTGAGAACTTAGTGTTAGGCCATTACATTATTGTTTTTTAAGCCTCAATCCCTATACAAAGATTACCTGAGAAATTATGTTTTAGTATATATTTAAAAATATTTGCATATTAATATTGTGAAGTAAAAGAACTTTTACGGTAAACATGCTTGAAAGATTCATGTAAAATGTTCTACTGAATTATGTTCATGTTTCGTCGTGTAACGAGTATAATTACTAGGACATTCACTAGCCCAATAATCTTCAAATAAATAATACTATTAAAACTTATAATTCTCACTTTAATTATATAATCAGTAACATAATGCACAAGTGAATTGAAAAAGTTCTAAAACAAGCTTGCGACGGCCAAGTACCTGTCAAGTTCCGATAAAACTTGTAATTCTTGTGAGGTTAGATGCAGCTCTTCTTTTTCATCCATTTTTTTATAATAATTTTAAAGACATGTACCATTTACACACTAGAATTTTATGAACAATAACATTTTTGTTGCGCATACATAAATAAACCGAAATAAATCTACACAAACAAGGCGCGGTTACGAACAAATTATTGGTGACGTTAGTCAGAACCAGTATTACCAACCGTAAATATTTTTTTTTTATTCGTGCAAAGACAGGCTATAGTCAATCGACCATACTGCCACGTCTTACGTTTAAAAAGAATTTTTTAATTCGTTTTCCTTACAATTATTTAAAATCAGTTCCTGCTGTACGTCATGATTACATTGTTTGTAATAATTTACTGTTCATAATGATATTTATTTTTGATCCATCGAGTAGCTTACTTCAGAAGATACTTTTCTATCGAGTGAATAAGTGAGGGATGAAGGGTATGATTTTATTAGAAAGTCCGCTGAAATTTATACCCTGCTGTCATGGTAATCATGGAGACTAGAGTTTAAGGAGCGCGATCTTATATGGAGGACAAATTGAAAAAGTGTCGCACTATAAATTACAGCTTGTAAGCAGCAAATGGCTACTCAAAAACCAACCACAATAGTGCTAGTGTAGCAAGTAGTGTGACCATAATTGGTATCTTTGTGATATTACTACATGTTGCTCGCGGCTCCGCCCGCGTCGTGGTGATTTTTGTAAGAAATGAATACAATTCTTGGAGTCCTTAGGAAGCGTGCTTTATTCGGGATAAAATGTGGCTTATGTTATTTTCTGATCTCTAAACTGCCACTACCACAAAAAATCATGTTGATCCCTTGCTCTGTGAAAAAATAAACTATCGCACGGGAACTATACAGTTCCGGGATAAAAGTAGCCTATGTGCTATTCAGACTAACCAGGATCTATCTCTGTGCCAAATTTCAACCAGATCCGTCTAGCCGTTGTTGCGTGATTGAGTAAGAAACATCCATCCATCCAAACCTTCAAACTTATAATATTAGTAGGATGAATGTAGCACAATTGTAAACGGAGAGAGTATGCTGATTCACGATTCTACTCTAATAACTTTTGGACCTATCTTTGAAATTACACCTCTTTCTACGGTTTGTGGTCCTTATACCCTAGCCTCCATGGAAATATTAAAAAAATATCGTAGTTTTTTTTTATTCGTTCTATAAGGAACCAGCTAAGGTCCGAGACCATGCTGCCGAGTCATAAGGAACCTCGTTCAATGTGTAATTTAATAGTTGTATTATATATATCTACTATTATTAAGTTTTTAGAAAGTACTTTTTTTTCAAATAATTTTTATTATATTCTTCAAAATATGCGTAGATTCTTATTTTTAAATACCCGAATTAGCGACATCTGTACTACAGTCCTACAAGGATCTTAAGGCAGTCACTTTTCTGACATTGACATGGGGGCGGCCGCGGCAGTGTGATTACCAGTGAACGAACATTTCCTGAAATTTAGGATTTTTTTACATGAATACAAGAATCTCAAACCGTAAGCAAAGCATTTAAAATCTTATATTTGAGTACGTATAATTATTACTTACTATTTAAATGAATACACATTCAGCTCTAGGTTACTGGTGGTAGGACAATCAATGCGAGAGTCCGTCTGGGTAGGTACTGCCACAGCGTCTATTTCTGCCGCCAAACAGCATTGTGCATACAATGTTGTGTTCCGGTTTGAAGGATTATAACCAGTGTAATTACTGGGCATTATGGGACTTAACACGTCTCAGGGTGACGAGCGCAGTGCAATGCCAGGCAGCGCTTTGTAATTCAACGTACGTGTGGTATTGCTAATGTTTATGGGTAGTTGTATCGCTTACCATCAGGCGAGCGGCTGGCTCGTCTCGTCACTTCGTTGCATTAAAAAAAGGTTGGTCCAAGAAAACACAAGGTAAATTTTATATTTTTTTCCATAATTATGTTCAGCATGAACAATTTCAAGTGGTCGCACGGTGTTTACGCTATTTTAAAACAAAGATGCATCCTGTTGTTTTTAAACTGAATTGTGGTTTTTAAACTGTTTTTTCTAACTTCAAATCCTAGTATTTAAATTCCGGGGCTGGTAATCCTAATCTATCTAGTCTAGTCTTTCAGTATTATTATAATGCTCTTTGGTCTAGTCCAGGGTTGTTATTGATACGGCAATTGCTGTATTATACGGCAATCCACGATATTTTTTCAGAAAATACGCCATACGACAGGCTTCTCATTGCCGTATTACAAAATACGGCAATTGACTATGGGTGAAACGAAACTTTTATATACAAATGAAGCGTAATAAGTGAAACGAAACGTAGGTACATACGTATTTTTTTGAACACACCCAGGGAAATCCCTACTATAAGCTTGCTATATCGTGCCGTCTCCTTCACCTTGGTTAAAACTGAATGAAAAGGTTGCAAATGAGACAGCCAACGTATTTAGACTACGACTACTAGACTACGTAAGACTTAAGGTGTCGCGCGACATGTGCAACAAAATGAGAAGCAAGGATAAGTATACACTAGACAAACATGAATTTAAAGTAATCGAAACAATAGGAAACGTATATGGAGAAGAAGCAAATAACAAAATAAATTTTATTTAAAATACGGCAAACTACATTGTGACATACGGCAGCTCAGATTTTTACGATAACAACACTGGTCTAGTCTGAATGTAGTCTGTGCTTCATAGGTTATAGCGGAGTGTAGGGACACGGTATCGAACAGAAAGTATCGATACTGTACTCATGAGTAGTATCAGAAAAAAAGTATCGTACTCGAATAAGTATCGAAACGAAAGTGTCGATACCTTAAAGTATCGATACTTCAAAGTATCGACACATTTTCTAGGGCCTAATCTACGAGAAAGAAGGAGTCTGCCGCGTGCTACCATTGTGGTTACTGCCAACATGACACGGCTCAACACACCCTTGAGGAGTGTCCAGCCTGGGCCGAAGAGCGCAGTGCTCTCAGAACAGCTGTCAATGGAGACCTTTCTCTGCCGGCCGTGGTGGCTGCCATGGTTGGCACACGAAGGTCGTGGCGTGCAATGGCCTCCTTCTGCAAACGTGTCATGTCGTAGAAGGAGGGCGCCGAACGGGATCGGGAACGAACTGATCCCGCTCGCCGCCAAACGAGAACGAGGCGCCGAGTTCGACGATTGACTGGCACCTCCCGTCCTGTGGACTGGGGGCTTTGAAGAATTCTACCACGGTATACCCTTTTTGTTGTCGCTGGGAAAGCGTTTCATTACTGCCACCCGCTCCGGGGGGGAGCGGAATAAGAAAAAACGTTTATGCTGGACTAGCCGGTCTTACGACCCAGCACCCCCTAGCTCAGAAGGTGGCTATCCGGGCTGTGGCTGAGCCGAGTCCCTACCACCTATGTTCACCCCGCCCGACACTACCAGCTAAAACCCCGCGGTGGCCTTCTTCGGTGCTTACGGAGCGATCCCAGGGCTATTCTAAGGAGTGCTAGAATTGCTGCCGCCCCTGCGCGGTGCCGTGTAGCAGCCAATCTCCTTAGGGGGCTTAGGAGCCTCGCATACCAAACAACGTCATTGAACAATGCCTTAGCACCCGTGCTGCTGTCCATCTCGGGGGTCACGCGATGCTCCGAAATTGGGAGTGCATCGGATGCACAGGCTGACAGCCCCCCACTGCGCACCCGCGACGCTCAATGGCCACAATTATTCACCTCGTAGTCCAGTCTGGTATAGTCATATCTCCTCCCCGAGGTTAAAAAGGTATCCGTAAGATGGGTTTTCCCGGCGGGAAAAAAGAGCCTAATCAATCCTACACATCAAGACGTCAATGTCATTCAGACTGAGCAATATCCTAAGACAATTGACCACTTTGTAGAAAGAGACAAAGCGGCCAGTACCTATTTCTTTTCGCTCCTGCAAGTCTGTGACGTTGACCAATCAAAATTTTAGAAAAAGACAACTGCAGGCTGCACATTTGCTACATTTTATGAACAGTATTCACTTAATAGCTGGATAGAGACCCTCGGTCCATTCTCTACGTCTATGGTTTAGCTATAGTAGAACAAACAAATGATACATAATTATAAATTACTAGATGTTGCCCGCGTGTAGTTTATTTTTTGGAAGTAAAGGTATACAATCCATGGAGATATCTTAAGCTATTACACCTATCTATATTTTCTGATCCCTAAACTACCACTATGTATATGTACATATATAAATCATGTCGATCCCTTGCTCTGTGAAAAACTAAACTATCCCACGGGAACGGTAATTTTTTTTCAGGATTTAAAGTAGCCTATGTGCTAATTCAGACTATAACTCAGGCTTTCGAGTAAAGGCTTCCATTTGATCGAAACGAACGAAAGAATGTATAGTAGAATAACGAAGAATGACTTGAGTGAAAGGCGAATTTTAAACGCCATAAAATGTTCTAAAACCTTCGACATCATTGAACTAGTTAGAATTGCCCTATGTAGCCAAGTTTTAAGTGGGTAATTTCTAAGGTTTATTCGATACGATACCAGTCAAAAAGTAGGTATCGAGTACAAGTATCGAATACAAAGTATCGAGTACAAAAGTATCGGTATCGAAAGGCAAAGTATCGAAACCAGAAAGTATCGATACTTTTTTCGTGTCCCTAGCGGAGTGTCATGGCGCGCAGTTCATAAATTTCGATATTCAGTGTACAGTGCTTTATCTTGACAACGTATAAAATACTTATTTAATTATTTTTCGTGATAAATATATATTTTATTGCAAACGCCGAATTTAAAATCTTTTACCATGAGTTATAGAGATACGGTGAGTAAATTACATTTATATACGTCCGAACATACATTTTCATTATGCATTTGATCTTAAATTATAAGCCCACGAATATATTCCTTTTCCTACTATATATTGGATAATAAATAAACTAAAGATTTGTATATCAGCTGTCCTATTTTTAAATCATATTAGTCATACGTTCAAGGTCATACATAAGAGATCATTTTTCTTCATTAACTATTTTTACTTGTAAAATAAATCTAGAACATAATGCTTTCGATGTTATATTCGAATCTGATGCCCATGTTTGTCCACTGTAATTGATAAATTAACAATTGTATGTATGAATTATTGTTCCACAGTATTTATACTCCCGGTGCCCCCGAAGATATGTGTCAGATGTATCTTATTACGATGTATGTAACATTTGGCTCTATATATAATATTTTATCGTCAAAACCATATTATGATAATAATTGCGCCCATAGTGGGAGCAAATAATATCACATAATACTGACATCACAGCTATATTTTAGGCATAAAGCCTTTAAGTATTGAGAATCATAAATTACTTGTAATTTTTTGGGGCTGACAGCCAGACCCATATATTAGTGAAAAAAAAAACATTTTGGCATAGGGTTAAACCTGTAGCTAATCACTGAATATGTATTTGAGAAAATAAATAAACTTTGTGTTGTGATTTTAGAAACTATTTGTTTCATTAAAATATTATTTGTGAACCAAACCAGATTTAATATTTGAATTTTTGTAACAGTTTTAACAAAATATGAAATAAGAACAAAATTATTATTTATATCATCATATTGGTATAGTTTTTACTGCTCTCCATACATAATTTTTCACATAAAATTATTTTATATCATTTTAGTTATATAACCCTTAAAATACAGCTTTAAATATTTAATTGTTAGGTGATATAAAATGTATTCTTAAATGTACCTAATCAGGTAGCTATGTATTATTTTCTAAGAAACATTCAGAACATAATTTATTTATATCAGTTATAAATTCTCTTTATTTTGTTCTCCATTTTATATATTACTTGCATGTATTTTATTTTTTGTACTAATGTGTAAATTGTTTTAATGTGATTTTTGTAATCATTTATTAATTTCTCTTAACCATTATTTTCTTCATCGAATTGGATTACTAAATTAAAAAAACAGTTTTTTACAAGACTTAAGTGTTTGGTACACTTCAAATGTTATCCTTTAGACTTATTGGAATGTTATTTTATTTATAATATTTATGTAGATATAAATAATACAATACATAATTACATCAACATGGCTTAAATCTTTATGTATATGTTAACTGCTTAACTCACCTCATTATAAAAGATATCTGTTATCGGCAGTATTCACTCATTCCGAGATCTCATTCTTACTGTGCGGCTAATGAGCAACGTGTAGGATCCTACCTACGGACATTAATGGTATTTATCATTGCCTTGTGTGTTTACGGTCATTGTTTATCCATCACAAACCCCTCAAGCCTTGTGGTATTCAAATAATTTCAATGTCATGTGAATATGAAGTTGTCTTAAAGTGGATTATTATAATTATCTAAATACCCTCCTGTATTGTCTATATCTAGAAGTGTTTAATTAAGTTATTATTAATAAGTAAATAACTTGATGGTTTACTAATTAATAATCATTTCTTTCATAGTTATATCTACATTATTGATTATCATTGATGAGGATTCTAAATAGTTGCTTCTTAATTAATTAATTTTTTGCAAACATATATTAAGTTGGTACCTTTACTAACTGTCTTAGTTGCATAGAAATGCATATGCATACATGCATTGAAATTATTTAATTAGATTTCTCTCTATCTGTGCTTGTATTTAAAATTTCTTACTGCATAGATAAACCTTTTAAAATTTTATATTATTAGACTTTATGTAGTAGTATAATATGGTATAGTATAGTTGCTTTAGTAGGATTGAAACAACCAAATGTGTGGCACAGAGGGAGTTTTGTAAGTATGTAAAATATAGTGTTTACGAGTGATGCTGATAATATGTTTATTCTGAACTAACTTTATACAATAGGCTCACATATCCCTTGTTTTTATTATGATCCCCTAAATTGTGTGTTGGAACTAGAAGTAAGTTTGAGTCCTTGTGTTTGTCTATAATAATTACAGTCTAACATTAAATAAAAATATACTTTTTTAAAGATTATCCATTTTCTTCCTGGGTCTACATCTCAATATTATAAAAATGATCTCAATTCATGAAATGGCAGTATATACTTTTGATTGTGAAAGTCCAAGTCACAAGTGCAGTATCCATGATCCAAGCAGAGTGCAGATATGCACCAAAGATCATAAGGTAACAATTGAATATTATGCCTGATGAAGGCCAACATCAGTAATACTTGACATTAAATCATTAATCCTGAATTTTATTATAATGGTGTACAATGATTCATAAAGTGGCTAATTGAGATTCTCAAAGGCAAATTATTCCTTTTAATTTCATTGTTCTTATGCATCATACCCTGACAATTGTGTACTGTTGCATTCATATCCAATAAAAAATTGCTAAAGCAAACAAACTAAGAGGTATTCTGGAATATTATAAATCAAGTACAAACGGCGCTTATTACTATTCTGTATTTCTTAAGAAAATACTTTGAACGGGCGCGGGGGCACGTCTCAAGTCTTACGTGCGTCTTTGTGTGGGTTGCGCTTAGTCATCCAAATTATAATGTTATTGATAAAAATGTTGTATTCTATTTTTCGGTTGGACTGTAGACATAAAACTATTGTAAACAATCATTCTCCATTAAGCCTGCCATATTTCTTTTGAAACCGACAGGTGTGTAATTGTATAATTACTCTTAATACATAAAAATATCTAATTCCAAGAGTCGTTTTGATCACATGTATATAATGAATCTATCATACCACGGCTGCGTGAGCCTATTGTATTGTGTGCAGCCAAGCCATTAACGGTGCATACATAAAGCTCAAACACATTGTTAATTTGAATAAATGTATGTACAGAGCCTCGGTTCGTCGCCGTCGTCAGTACTAAGTTCGCTGTCATCGTTCCGTTCGCGACCATTCGCGGACATCGCGTACAGCCCCACGCCCGATGTCAACGAAGTGTATCCGGGATTGTATGTCGGAGATGCGTACGTATGATTGGATGTTTAGTCAATTGTGGCCGCGTTAACATGTAGGCTGAGTTTCGAGATACTGGGACAGATCCCTCGTTGAACATTACTTTGCCTATTTAAATTATTCAAATTTTTTCTAGTGCCTTGATAGATAGACAAGCAGACGGGCCACCTGATGGTAAGTAGTCACCGCCGACCATACTGTGCTGCAATGCCAGGGCATCGTAAAGCCGCTGCCTTACTTTAAATTAAGTTAAATATTGATTGCACGCTAATTTGAATCCAATAAGCACTACCTACTATAAGGATTGCTACATTATATATTACATGAATATCGCCAAATTCGTGTGTATCGATCTAGCGGGGCCCCTCGAGCTAGACCGACAAAACAAGTGGCAATGCTTTGCTTGTTCAATGTACCTCACGAATTTATTAACAAGATCCAATGTACCTCAATTATATTGATAGAAATTACAATAAATCGCCTCATCCATCCAGCGGGGCCCTCGGTTGTATTACACTCGGAATATATAAAAATAATACTTATAGTATCTTGAGCCAATGTACCTTTCAATTCATGTATTAACTCCAAGGTATCAAAGTAAGTATCAGGGTAAGAAACCATTATCCAAGGTATCTTTAACAGAACAGGAGAAATTCAGCGAGAAAAAATTGTCTGGATGGATGAGGCGATTTATTATAATTTCTGTAAAAATAGTTGAGGTACATTGGATCTTGTTAATAAATGTTTTTAGACTCTCGCGATTTGAATACATATTATAAAATTAGTATAATTGAGTCAGCCCGTGACTACGGCCGATGCAACTCGGTCGAAACGTCGGGAAATAATTGTGGTATTTATACCATTAAAATATTGCTTGTTAATAAATTCGTGAGGTACATTGAACAAGCAAAGCATTGCCACTTGTTTTGTCGGTCTAGCTCGAGGGGCCCCGCTAGATCGATACACACGCCAAATTCATCTAGCAGCACTTCGCGCAATCATAATTAGAATCATAAATCGATTCCAGAGATCACACAAAAGATACAAGCGATTGGTATTTGTGCTTGATATGACGATAATCTCGTGACCATCATAACCCTGATATAAACTCGGTAATCGTGGGTGCGCCACTTGCACGTCTGCCTACCCTACGGGGATACAGTCGCTCATAAATGAAATATATGTATGATGTTTGATAATCCTTATTCTTATCTCTAGTAATATATTGAAGTAAGTTATTCTTCAAAATGTAGGGTCGCGGCAAAGGATAAAGCGTTTTTGAGAAGGATGGGAATTAACTATGTCCTGAACACCGCTGAAGGCAAACGTTACACCCAAGTGGACACAGACCATTTGTACTATCGGGACTGTCCAGGGCTGCGATACAAGGGCTTTCAACTGATGGACCTTCCCACCACTGACATATCCAAGTATTTCCACATAGCTGCCAACTTCATTGACGAAGGAATTTCTAATGGAGGTATGTCAGATTAGTTGTTACGTGAATACGTTATTTTTATACTATTATAAATTTACTGCTTCGGTACTAAAATACTCGGCTATTTCTAATCCGCCGAAGTAATGTAGTAACCCTATATTATTTGTTATTCTTGTATTGATTATTTCGGTAAACTTCGTATTGTAATTTTTTTTTCTGAGATATCCATATAAACACACGTTTTTTCCTGGCGCGGCAAAGTAACGACACTGCACCTGACGGTAAGCGCAATGTCGTCCAATTAGTGTATCAAGTAGCTCGTTCCAGGATCATAGGCAGAAGGGAACTCGGTTTGTTAATTTGGTGTTAATAATAAGTTGACAGCCGAAATGAACTGCAAGGTGATTATTCTCAGGTCGTGTCCTGGTGCACTGCCTGATGGGCGTGTCTCGTTCGGCGACGTGTGCGCTCGCGTTCCTCATGATCAAGCGCGGCATGTCCCTGACCGAGGCGCTGGGCACGGTGCGCGCCCGCCGCGACATACATCCCAACGAGGGCTTCCTCCGACAACTGCAGCAGCTGGACAGAGAGCTCCGCGTCTCTCGTGTGCGCTGACCCTACACCCCCAGTCTACCCTCCCAGCCGCTGTTCAATTATCCACTCGACTTTGGATATGGACGCCGTGTACGAAGCCTTGACAGAGCACACAGTTACCGATACTAAATATAAACAGAAAATTTGATAGCTCAATTTACGTCCTTTGTTCGATTTTAAAGATTGATGGAAGTTGGAGTGTTCGATGTATATGACCACAATTTGGAGATTTTGTTTTGAATTTTTTAAACATTTATTAGGCTATATTTTTTGCCACAATGTGTGATCTGTAGTCATGGCTGGGGGCTGGTATTTATATGATGTAAAATAAGGTAACTGTTTCGAAGCCAAGTATAAAAATATATAACATGAATAAAACTGTATAGGACATGTTAAAATATAACAACTTTTAAAATTTTAAGTATAGAAATTATTATTTACTATGAATAACAATTGTAATGATGTTATTATTAATGATAGTTATTGGACTCCCTTAAACTAAGTACTTATATAATAAGCTCTATAAGTTAACTAAATAATCATCACACTTATTGTTGAACAATTGCTAAAGATTCTGTGATCATACTTTATCAGTAAATAAAATAATAGATTTAAATGTTAACAAATATGTTTACATTCGAGCGTGCCATTATGTTTCCATATTAGAGAACGAACGCGGTTATTATACAGGCTGTTGCCAACGGTGGGTACTAATGAAAGCACCATGTATAGAGTTGGTGATTATTAACATAACAATGAAGTTGAAAATCTTGTAAAACTTATCTTATCTAAGTAATTGTATTTTTAATGAAATCATTGGTTTTATGATCCCTGAATGATTAATGCTAACGAACTATTTTTGCAGTGCTTCAATACATTTAATGCTCACATAATCGGTTGACACTGCATCAAGAGGTTTAAAAGTAATAATTAAATTTTAAGATAGTGCTACAAAATGCAAGAAAAAATTCAAATTCCAATTTTCGTTTTTTAACCATACTTATAAGTTTCTAATCACCGGCTCTATACATGGTGTTTATATTAGTAACCCCATTCAACAACACCCTATATATAACTTACCCAACTTAGTAAAACTATTAATAGGTCCACTATATGTTACAGTCTTTAATGTATCACGAATATCTTTGACTAAAGTACAATTCTGTAGCCTTATTGTGTGATTGTATTCAATAACGCCTATGTTATTGGCCAATTTGTGGTTGATAGTGTTAAGTTTTTCTTCAAGACTGGTAATAGATGGCTTATTCAGTAATGGTATTTAGCTTAGCATTTGTGTCATTACCTTGCAGCAGGTGTTACAGTGTGTGAGCACATTGTGTGCGCCAGACGACTCGCACTAGTTGCCAACTTATGTGACATTTGGCTGCACATATGTGTCACTATCAAATATCTATTTTTATTTCACTTACGACGCGTCACGCGATACGACTTTGTGAAGTAAAAAGAAGAACACAGTAGGTTACATCTTAATGATAAGTGGCAGAAAGTTGAATTAATATTATGAAAATTACAATCATAGGCGCGCAACGTATCAATATATTTTTCGAGTTATTTTTCGCACGTGATATAGATTTTGGTTGCTGTATTCATAATAACATTACTTATTAAAAATATTGAATTTCAATATGGGTAGATCAAAATCAAATGCTTATGTATTATAAATTACCACAGATTTAGTTTTTTATAATATTTATTTTTTATAATTATATTCAACTCATTTTCCAGACTGCTATGTGTGCGTTTTGTTATTGTGTAGAGGCAATGTGTGTATGTCTTAATAAGCAACTATATCTCCCTCATCACTGCCACTAAAATCAAAACTGAATGTTACTGAGCACACATAGCAGAAGTGCATTAATGAGTTGAACTAATAAAAAATGTTATTTTTAGATGGCACTTGTAAGGTTTCGATGACGATGTGGGCAATAGGCAAGTGAAGTGACTGTTGAAAACTAGTCACTGTTAATAACTGCAAGTATTTATAAAGGAAATGCACCAAAGAAATCAAATGTGATATGGAATGTGAGGAAAGATTAAATCATATATTTTTTTAAGTAACATCACTTTAAACTTGTTTTGGCGTGAATAGTAGCCTTGCTAGAAACTATTATGTAGTATAAAATTCATTGTAGAATGATTGTAATTGTACCTACAATATTTAAGTTGAATTATTCAATAACTACATAATTTGTGCAAAATTATCCTTTTGAGTACAATTTAATTATAATTAAATATACCTAACCATTAAAAATAATATCATGACACCAATATACAAGAAAACATTTTAAATATAAGTTGTTACTGATTGTTTAACAATTGAATCCTGTATATTGGTGTCAGGTGTAATTTATGAAATGATGATAATGTACCTGCTATTCTGAGTTAATATATTTTTATGACTTATATTATGTAAACAGTAACTAGTAAGACTAAAACAGCATCAGTAATAAATAAAATCTTATTTTTTTTAATTGATTTCCTTCCAGGGTTTTAGTTAAGCACTGTTATTTCTACTATTTTGCAAAATAGCTGTTTACAGAAAATAAAGGTTTTGATAAAACAATTTTTTTTCTATCCTTTATTACAATCAATACTCCATAAAGCAAAAAATGGCATAGCATAGAAATTACCATGTTAATACACTAGTCACATTTCTGTGTAACCTCTTTTGGTCACAGTAACAGTTTTTTTTAGAGATAGGAGGAATTCCCTGCAGAACAGTCTTGAGAAGCAGTAATAATCACTGGTAATTAGGTGCTCAGTATTTAAAGAAAAATAATGTCACTTTATTCAAAATTATTTTTTTACATTGTTTTGTGTAAAAGGCAATGATAAAGATTTACCCTCTCCGTTTGGAAGTTGGATTTCATACTGCCATTTAGATGTTACAGTATAACCCTCTATAACTCAAAACCTTCAAACTACATATTTTTCATGGAATCGGATAAGTTAATTAATTTAAAAAAATACGTATCTTTCAAATTTTATAATTGTATAATAATTAAACATAATATTACAAAAAAAGGGAGTGTAGCTCACAGGCAACAATGAGTTACAATGATAAAGAAAATAAGACAAAATTGAGAAGAATTAAAATTTGTTACAGCAGATGGAAGTTCCTGAACCAATTTTTGTTTTTGGTATAGCATAATGCTACGCCGCACTTCTCACACACCGTATGAGTGAATCCACTTAGGGTATAACAATGGATTTTTTTTCTGTCCATGGCGGCCAGTGACTACTACTATGTTCGAAGAGGCTCCTAAATCGGGCTCGTCAGCTCGAACTACATACTCTTTGCCAGTTTCAATCTCTGTCGTATAGGGGAAACTGGAAACACCACTCAAAACATATATTTGTAACCCCACTTATGAGGTTTCTTGGGGTTGTATCTTTTCAGCATATACCGCGCTTTTGTAGTGGACATTTACTCATCTACGCAAAGTTGTTTTTGTAATGGAACTTTGGCGTATGCTTCGTTCAAGGCATCAGTGACTGGACGAATTATAAAGGTCCTATCAGCATCAGGGTGGCTCCTAGGAAGACATTTAGAGTTTTCATTAAAATGCAGATATTGTCTAATCTTATCAAATTTATTAGAAGGCATGGTATGTTGATTGGAGCTGTGCCTAGAAGGGAACTCCAATGTTTGGTCACTCTGGGTAGCTGATTCAGTGATATGATATATACCACACCTATAAATTGACGGATTTCTGTCTCCGATAAACGAAAAATGTTGTTCGGATCTTCTGTACTAAATAGAGGTTTGTCACTTCCGATTTTTTTTTATAAGTTCTGGTGGAAATTAGTAAAGAAATAACTGTATAGGAGTTTTAAGATCCAAGATATCATAAATATCAATGACTCGTTGCCAGTAAAAACCAGCTGCTGTGCATTCATCTCTAGATGTTTCTTTTTCCACCGTTATGTTAGCTTTTCAGGTTTCGTCGGTTTAAGGGGGGCCCGAGGTACCTGGAATGTCTGAACTAGACGGGGTGGGTTCTACTTCTACCCCAGCATTGGAGTTCAGCATCATTCAAGTCGTCTACTAACGCGTCCATATCAAATTCAGCCCCCAAAGACTCTTCAATCAACTCTCCAAAATCAGGATACACCACACTATCCCACTACTAAGTCGAGACCCTCTTCACTTGAAGAATCACCTTGGAGTGCGCAGGTGATATCGTTTTCATGAAGGCAAAGTCGGTCAGCCATCCTAAAACAAAATAATATCTCATATAAATATTCGCAGTATTCATACAAGGTAGTACCCTTTTCGCATAATGTAGCCTACAAGACACAAACATTAAATGTCACCTAATACATAAATAACGATAACATATTTAAAAAAATACAGTGATATAGTAAACTTTGAACACTTACCTTATATATTTTCACAAAAACAAGCACCAACAAACGTAATAACTATTTTTTATTGTTTTTTATCTTTTATCTCGCACCGACTATTTGAAATGATTCACTTCACTACCAGCAACTCGTCGTTTAAAACAAATAGCGATATCTAGTTTAATTTTCTTGTACTTGATTGATAGAACGGAGTGTAGATGACGTTCTACAATGCTTGACAAGACGAACTAATAGTTACTAGGGGAATTTAGGAGTGTGAAACGCTATGTTGCCTGTAGTCTACCATACGTTATAGAGGGTTAAAATATTAGTTTATTCTCAATTCATGAGGAAACCATGAA
Source organism: Laothoe populi (assembly GCA_905220505.1). NCBI lineage: Eukaryota > Metazoa > Arthropoda > Insecta > Lepidoptera > Sphingidae > Laothoe > Laothoe populi. Next base: position 17,539,122 of record HG992148.1, read on the forward strand.
ATAAATTTCATAGAATTATGTTGAACAATTTAATACTCTAATACAATATTATTACTATGCCTATTATTATTTACAAATATGGTCTATTCATTGGCGTTTTCTTTGCCTTCTTGTCGCGAGATCTAGGAAACCAGCGATGTTCTGTAGTTAATGTAATGGACGATAATTGCTTCCTTGCGATTTCTGGTTTCATTTCTTTAAATACTCTCTTCACTTCTTGAAAATCCGTCATTCTTAAAACAGAATTATCTTCTTTAATTTCTTCTGGTAGCGGTCTTGAATGTTCATGGGGGAACCCCTGATCTCTGTGAAGAGCAACTATCGTAGATCCATCATCAGTTATAACTATTTTATTGTACAATCTTGTAATCATTCGAGTTGGTCTAAAAAGTAATGCATGTGGTGAAAGTGACATTTCAATCAAATTATTATTGATGGATCACTATGAGAATAATTTATTTTGCTCGGAAATAATTTAAAAACACTCAATTCCATCCACCGAATTCTAACCTCAAATTGCGTAATGTCATTGAAATCGAATACTAATCGTCTTTCTTTCTCTTGTTATCGACTATTTAGTCGATTATCAATGCCGTTATTATATACATGGTTCACGCTTGTATTCTAGTCCCTAGTAAGAGTAATCAGAGATATAAGTAGTGTACCCATAATTAGCAAAGCTTGGTTTTTACTTAGGATTTGGCAGCATGATCTCTGACCCTAGCCAGTTCTAAAAAATCTGTGGTCAGTTTGCATGGAGACTAGAGTATAAGGGAATACCGTCTTATATGAAGGATAAGTTGAAAAAGTGTACAGCTGTAAACAGCAAATTACAACTCAAAAACCAACCATAATAGTGCTAACGTAGCAAGTGGCATTCATATAATAAAGCGAACAATTAGGGTGTAACCCTAATTGTAAAAACCTAAATGTAGCAGCTGTAAACGGAGTGAAGTGTGCTGAGTCACTATCCCAGTCTAATATCTTTTGGCGCTATCTTTGAAATTACACCACTTTTTACGGTGGCGTGGGCACCACCTTAATTGTAAATTTTTTGACGGACACTTTTCGTACACATATTGTATCATCTTTACTAATATATAAATTTGTGCATCTGTCTATACATTTGAGTAATCTAGCCGATTTGGCGTGAAATAAATTTTTGACTAACTGATCCCGATTCTGCAATTTTTTAATTAGGTCTGTCTGCCTGTATGTCCGTTAACTCAAAAACGGCTTGACCAATCATCCTTAAATATTGCATACTGTTAGATTATTCGATTGCACAAATGATATGCTACTTTTTATCCCAGAAATATGTACGGTTCCTTCGGTATAATATTTCGTTTTTCACAGAGCAAGGGATAGACATGATTTTTTGCATAGTAGTAGTTTAGTAATGAGAATGTGCCATGGATTTTATACCATTTCTTTCAAAAATAACTACCATGCTGGTGGAGCCGTGGACAACAGCGAGTTGAAATATAGATTCCTATAATTAAGCTCCTTATGCTCTAGCCTCCATGTCACTTTGTCACTTTCGTTGTGTCTTGTCATTTAAAAGACTAGGCAGTATGGTCGAAAGACATACCCTGTCTTTTAGACGAAAAAAAAATTGCCCTTGACAGGCAATGTCAATTGAATTGCTTTGTTTGTCTGTTGTCATAAATATTATTACTATTTTATTGTCTGCCTTATTCATGTTAAAAATTAATGGATTTTCCAGCCCCGCCATCTAATACGTCAGACAGCAATGATTGTCCAGGATCAACGAAATCACCATTTCAAAATTCACGGGATGATAACAAACGCAGAAGGTAAAGATGAACGGAATTAATATTAGATTGCCTAAATGTATGGATTATTTTCAAAGTTCTCTGCGCTTTTCAGTTCGTCTAGGTCCATAAAACGCAGACGGTTCGATGATGAACTCGTTGAGTACAGTTTGGGATTTCCGGGAGCATCGCTTGGTAAAGGCGAAAAGCGGATGCGCACACAGTCTTATACAAGCCATTTGCCAGAGTTTCCTTTGTCGACGAGCGCTCCGGTCACGCCCGCTATCCCATCACAAGAACGTCGCAGAGCTTCGAGCAAAGTGTCTGGTGGTGGAAGCACTGGCAAAAAATCTCGTCGCAAGGGTCAACTCAGTCAGTTGTCCACTAAAGATTTAGGGCGTTGGAAACCTACTGATGACTTAGCACTTATATTAGGAGTTCAGCAGGTATGATGTAGTTATAATAATTAATGTGTGATAGAGTTTTATTTAAAGAATAGATTACTTCCATTTAGTGACAAACTTTGATGAATATCAGTGTGAATGGATTTTTAACCCAAGGCTATTCAAATAACAATGTTTATAAAGTGAAATCTTAATATAACACTTCTTTATTTCAGACAAATGATTTACGTATAGTTCATCGAGGCGTAAAGTTTTCTTGTCGTTTCACTGTAAGTGAGCTGCAGTCACGTTGGTACGCACTTCTGTACAATGCTGAGATCTCACGAGTGGCGGTGGCAGCGATGCGTAACCTTCATCCTGATCTTGTGGCCGCTGTGCAGCAACAGGCTTTATATTCTACAGCTGAAGAAGAGTTACTCGGAACACTTCCAAGTGTAAGTTAATATTAAAATTGATTACCACTAAGATCTTATACATTTTGAATATCATTAACATTGTTGTATTTTGTACATGCTTCCTTCCTCAAGAGAGATTATCCTGGGGTAAGATTTCATAAATTCTTATTAAGAATTAACTGGCAAAGCAAACTAAGTTGTTTTAAGCTCTAGTAAGTTTGTTATTTTACGGTCTAAAATAGTAATACCTCCGAGTTTTCTACTGATGGCCTCTTTGGCATTTTTAGAGAAATTTTATGGATTTGTTGTTGTCGATATTATGAATTAACATCACTATAATAACTACATATTCTAATAACAACAATTTTATATGCATGTGCTGCCTACAACTATTTCTTGTGGTTTTATTATTTTAACATTACGTACCTTGTTCCCTATAATATATTTAATTAAAATACATTATTGCAGACATCACATCCAAAAATAGAAAAGTTTCAAGAATTATTGGAAGCACACCCACATGTTTTCTATCAATCGCGCACTCCTAAGTCTTTGATGACACATTGGCACCAACTGAAACAATACCAATTGCTGCCCGATCAGATAGTGCAACCATTACCAAAGAGTAAGTGATTTCATGATACTAAAGAATGTTAGAGTTATGTCTTCACTCACATGCTGGAAGATACATAACGCATTTTTCCCTCAGTTGGATACCCTGGTTATATACATGGAACTTACGATTTACTTATGTGGTCCTTAATCATACACAAAACAACAAACAAAACTGAATAAAAAGATGCTGAAAGCACAATCATAGCAATATCCTATTAGAATTACTTGTATTATAAATAATAAATAAATTGAAGATAGAATAAAGATTTATGATGACACATATGATACTCCTGGTGTTGCAAGCGTCCATAGGCTACGGTAGCTGCTTACCACCAGACAGGCCGGAAGCTTGTTTGCCACCATTGTTTATAAAAAATATAAAACTAATATGTGAGAGTATCCTGTAAATAATTATAATTTAAGAACTATCTGAGTAGTTCTTTATTGCCCTCAATGCAGGTTTGTTTGTGCTGAAATAGTTTTAAAATCGTACCTTGCTGTATTAAATTTGATACACAAAAAAAAATTGGATGTAGTTAGTATTTATAGATATTTTACTTATAATTATTTGTCTCATGAAAATAATTTAATAAATCATTTATTAATTTTAGATCGGGCAAACGCTGTAATGTCGTTTTCTGATGCTGAGGATACGATAAACGATAATGAGCTGCCAGATTATAAGGAGGATGGAATCGACGTTGAGATGCACTTGGCTGACCGGTAATTGTTTTAATTTGTTTGACAAAACATACAGCCATAAATTTTTTTGTTGAAAAAGGAATGTCTCTCCCAAACATTTTTGCATCCAATGAATTCTATAATTTTGGGTGTTTGGTGGAATAGGTGTCTAGTCTAACAAATAGCCATATTAGGCACAAGTTCCAATCTGGGCAACACAAGAGTGACTTTTCGAATTGAAATAATATTACTAGACTACTTCTAGTAAGTCAATAAATGTTTAGGCCAATATTCTAAATGGTGGAAAGCAATATAAAAAAATAGTGTTGTCTTTCCTCTGCCCTCGTAATTAATAAAATTATGAATAATTTGTTAATAAAACTCTTTTTAAAGGATTGAGAAGAAAGACATACGTCTGCTGGAGAATTCGCTGTCACGTTGGCAAGTCCTTGTGCAGTCTATTGTGGGTGGTAACACCGAGTTGGACAAGAACACGCTCGCAGTACTGAGGGGACGGCTTGTGCGCTATCTGATGCGCTCCAGAGAGGTGAGATAGTTGTATATTCTCTCCGTTTCCAACTGTGTTTTTTTTAGAGCCTCGATAGGCAGACTAGCAGACGGGCCACCTGATGGTAAGTAGTCACCGCCGCCCATTAGACTTCTGCAATGCCAGGGCACAGCAAAGCCGCTGCCTACCGTTTCAGCACCGGGTCAGCACATGTGTTTCTGTTTTATTCAGCCGCCACACACTAACTCACTCTCGGGGAGCGTAGGCGAGGAGACGCCGCACGACGTAACGTGTTTATGGTCCACCAACATGAGGGTACTGGAGGTATTCCATCTACTTTTTTCGCCTTTGCTTACTTGCTCCCCGTGGCAATACAGGGCCGACGTAACTTGTTGCTGTCAATTCCTACCTCATACGGGTAAAAATGGCGGATTTGCGATTTGTTTCATTTGTATGTTTGCTGGTGGTAGGATTTTCATATCCGCCCGGATAGCCAAAATCCGCCATAGTGGCACACGCAAGTGTGATGTGTACTGGATTCAGCCAGTATACATCCGGTTTTTACCGGGGGTCTAGAGTTGAGGTACGATGTTTGCCGCTTTGCGGCCTTCTAGACCCTAGACCGCTTCTTCACCTTCTTGCCCATGGCGTAGTGTGAAGAAGCATGATTGTATTGAGTCGCGGGGGATATAATGTCTTTCGCTACTCGATACTCTAATTGGACGGCACTGCGCTTACCATTGGGCGCAGTGTCGTCACTTTGCCATGCCAGTATAAATAAAGATGTTAATAAGTTGTGAGAACATAAATGCAGCAAATCCGCCGCTATAGTCTATTTCAATTAGAAAAGCACAGTAATGTTACGTCAGGCCCATAGTTCGATGTTGGTGCCATGCATCGTGTGTCGCGCTGTAAAATCGACTGCAATCGGAGCGCAAGTGAGATGAGGCGAGGAAAGGCGAAAAGAGGCGACGGGAGTACTGTAACAATATTTATCAACGTCAGTCCTAAGACTGATTGAGATAGAGCGAAAGTAGCCGCACTGGGTGCCATGGTTGCTACTGTTTCAAACACATTTGGTACTGATAAATACGGAAAAAAGTTGTTAATTGGCTCTAACTCCAGAGTATGGCTCTCGCGTCTCCTCGCCTAATCGTCACGAGAGTGTTAGATCAGTATTTGCCTCGTTTCCAGTTTATTTTTAATTTATTTGTACGTCTACCATACTTATAATTTCTGTTTATGTTCGTTTATTTTATCATTTGAGTCGTACGGGCCAAAGTTTGCCGAGTAGGGCCGACATATATATTGACAATTCAAAAAATATGCTGATTTAAAAGAAAACCTATATTGCCATGTATATTTTTTTCATTTTTGCACAACTGTGTATTTTGCCAACTTTGGTTCTCAACGACTCATTTATGTCACTCATTTCGTAGTACATTGTGATCAAGTTCGATTCCCCTGCTCCCTATATTTTTGGTTTGTAGAGGAGCTGTTTGATATGTTTGTGCCTTGTTGCCTTGTGTGTCGTATCTCGTAGTCAGTAGCTAAGTGTTTGTAACAAATATAATAGATTGCATTTTTTATCGTCTCGTGTTTGATGTTAAACGTTATATTGTGCACGATAGGTTTGTGATATATTCGGGGATTTGTTCCCCTTGTTCTATTGTTGACCTTGAATAAACGGTCCGAGGTAACTATAATTGTTTCTGCAACATAAGAATTATATACAAATTGACTGCATACATATATACTCTCTCCTGTAATCCGCGAAAGGTTAGTCAGAGGTGTAACTAGTACACCCACATTTCGTCGAGCTTATTACCGTCCCATGATGTGATAGGGGGCGAGCCTATCGCCATACCGGGCAGAATTCCCGACTCAGGGCTAATACTGAGCATGATTTCGTGATATAAAAAATTAAAAACCCAATATCACTTTACCCGACCTGAGGATAGAACCCGAGACCTAACGGAATATTAGCATATATGTGTCATCAGTGTATGCCAAGTGCCAACTTACCATCATAAGTATAAATGTAAAGAATGCATCGGTACTTTGAGTGTTCGTACACACCCCATACGGAATAATACTAATAGTCTGTACTTGAAAATCGAACTAAAAAGTAGTCGATACTTGTTGCTAAGTTCTAACTATCGATTGTTGAGTTCTATCGATAGGTTAGGGTTGATCCTCGAGATAGAGAATGGACTGAGCGCTCTCTTTCCGACTATTATGTGATTACGGGCAGAAATATATAATATATTAATTCTACTAAAATCCACGTAATAGTTTTTTATACCGATTACTTTTACGGAAAACAAAGAACTTTAAACCTCTGTTAAAACTTTAAAAAATGTCGCTTTAATCAAATGCTTCTCCACCGTCGAATATATACTGTAAAATGATGTATGAACTACAATAAAAAGTAAATATGTTGTTGCTATGTCTGTACTGTGCGGCACACACTGGGAAGGTACACGTAGTAGGTAATACATTTAAAGTTTTAAGGTCGTAGGCCATTACGCCAGCATGCGAATGAACTGACAGCAATTGACATTACGAAACTTTATCGACTAGTTCTACATACCATTCAGCATAGGAGGATTAGATAATTCAATAAAAAATGACTCGTAAAATACTAAATAGCAGCGATAACCTAGTTGGTTGCGGTACGGACTGTCAAGACGAAAGTCGTATGTTTGAAACCCAAATGATATAAATTTCTGACTTTTATAAAGTTACGTGTGTATTCATTATTAATTATAGTTTGCTTTAACGATGAAAGAAAATATCGTGAGGAATCCTGCATACATGAGAATTCTCATAATTTTTTTGAAAGTATGTGAAGTCTACCAACACGCATTAGGTCAGCGTGGTGGACTAAGGCCTAAGCCCTCTCATTAGTAGAGGTGGCCCGTGCCCAGCAGTATTACTTATTATAAAATACTAATAATGTTATTAACTTTGGAAAACAAATTTTATAAATTACTAGCTGTTGCTCGCGGCTCCGCCCGCGTGGAGGTCATATTTGAGACAAAAAGTATACACTACAAAATACCAATTTTCATACAATACTTCAAAAATGAAGGATTTTCATACAAACTTTCTTACCCTATTTAACCCCCTTCGGGGTAGAATTTCCAAAAATCCTGAAATATATATTTTTTATTTTTGACTAAAAGGCCAAATACTAATTTTCATAAACTTAACTTCAAAAATGACGGATTTTCATACAAACTATCATCCCCTATTTTACCCCCTTAGGGGTGGTATTTCCAAAAACCCTTCCTTAGTGGATGCCTACGTCATAAAAGGTACCTACTGTCAAAATTTCAAGTCTATAACTTCAGCCGTTTTGGCTGTGCGTTGATCGATCAGTCAGTCAGTCAGTCAGTCAGTCAGTCAGTCAGTTTCTTCTTTTATATATACAGATATAATAAACTTTATTATACAACTCATAAGTTTTATCGTTATCTGTACAAAAAATTATATTATTTAAAATATTTTTTTTCATACGGATTATTAGTCTGTAGAACAAAACAACGTCGGTTGGTGTGGCAACTTGATCTTTATCATTAATTAATATTAATTTATGAAAAATTGGGACAACAAAAGCTAAAGGTTGGAATAATACGAATTGTAGTTTGATAGAGAACTGTCTGAGTTTTTCAATTAAAGTTTTAACCTATGCTAGTGGCCTCTACGATTCGGGCGCTGTTCGCTCATACAAAAAAAAGTGTGGTAGCACGGTCGAGCTGATGATGACATTTTTTACACAGTTACACACATAGTTCTGACCCCACACTAGGGAAAACCTGTATCGTGGGTATCAACAACTACGAGGGACTACGGTCCCACAACACCCAGACCCGAAACAAATATCTATCTGTCACACAAATATTTGTCTCGGTGCGGGAATCGAACCCAAGGCCTCTCGTTTCACAGGCCCGCTGCGTCACAAAGGCGGTCAAATAGTTGTATTTAGTTTATTTTAATACAAATGTAAAGTTGATAATAATATAACGGTTTCTTATGTTTATGAATTATTTCTGTGTGTGATAATCGTGTACGTTTGATTGAACTCGACTAATACACATTGAAATTATTAATTATTATTAATTCACCCGGTTATGCTTGACTAGCTGGTCTTACGACCCAACACCCCCTCGCACGGATTATGGCTATCCAGGCAGCCGCCGGGCCGAATCCCTAACCCCTACCTATATACACCCCACCCGATACTACCAGCTAAAACCCCGCGGTGGCCTTCTTCGGCGCTTACGGAGCGATCCCGGGGTATTCTAAGGAATGCTAGAATTAGAAAGAATTAGAAGAAACCGCTTCTCTGTCTTGCCGTCTCCATAGGTTATTAATACACCCAACAGTCACACACATAGTTCTAAACCCACACTAGGTAAAACCTATATCGTGGGTATCATGAAGTAAGAGGGACTATGGTCCCACAACACCCTAGACAAAAATCTGTCTGTACACAAACATTTGTCTCGGTGCGGTAATCGAACCAACGGCCTCTCGTTCACAGCCGGCTAGTCACCCGCTACGCCACAGAGGCTTTAAAAAATTTGTATTCATTTCTTTTTTGTTTTTAACCGACTTCAAAAAAAGGAGGCGATTCTCAATTCGTTGGAATCTATTTTTAATAAGTTGAGTTTTTTACACGAACATAAGGATAGTCATTTTTATTTATATTAAAAATATCAGTAACTAAATCATTAAACTCACCATACGATGAGGATTCTTAGGCAAATCTGACTTTGTGTTTTAATAACCTTCCACAGCAGCGATAGCCTAGTTGGTTGCCTGGTTGGTTGGGGTACGGACTGTCAAGACGAAAGTCGTATGTTCGAAACCCAAGTGGCACACACCTCTGACTTTTCTAAAGTTATGTGTGTATTAAATGTTAATTATCGCTTGCTTTAACGGTGAAGGAAAACATCGTGAGAAAACCTGCATATCTGAGAATTCTTATACGAATTTCGAAGGTATGTGAAGTCTACCAACCCGCATTAGACCAGCGTGGTAGACTAAGGCCTAACCCCTCTCATTAGTAGAGGAGGCCCGTGCCCAGCAGTGGGACAATGTTTAATACAGGGCTTGTATAATTATAACCTTCCACATTTAATAATTTATATACTGATTAAGTCTCCAAATTTCTCAAGAATATTTTGAATCTAAACTTAATTTGTATAATTGTAGTTTATTACACCCTTAACTACGTTTACATAATAAAATAAATTATGAGTGGCTACGTCATAAAACAAGATTCTTGACTTTGTGCAGGGTTAACGTCCATAACTAATTCTGTGGGAATGTGACGTCAATAAATATGATTACCATAATTAATTGTTGTTAAACACTTGTTAGTAAGGTCAAATTATAAAAAAATGTGTTTAATAAAAAATCCTACCGCCGCATTCGGACTCAGTAATGGACCATCAATTAGTAAATATTTAAATTTGCAATAGGTAGAGTTAGTTGATCCTCCGTTAGTGTCAGTGAATTCTTGACAAGTTTTGTTAATTGTACAGTAATCATGTATACGCATGTACCGGGTTCTTTGAGGCTACATTAACTACTTAAAAGGCTTCCACACGATACAATTTTACGGGCAATTTGACGAGATTGACAATCGTATTGTGTAGTGTGGATAGAAATATGAAATCTAAGGTTGGTTGGGACGGCTCGACTCGATTGTGTCCAATCAAATCGGGTGGTGTGGTCGCTAGTTGGTAACTTTTTTGGCGTCAGGGATAGCAACTAAGGTTTTCATCCCAAATTGAGGGGGTAAATAAGTGGGTTGATTTTAGGTGTTTTATACGTTTAGGGGTATTTTTAGAGACTTTTCATTATAGGATATACAGGCCCAGGAATAATCCAATTTAGTCAATCATATTTATTTGTTGACTTAGCTACTTTTTATATCCTAAAACTTTTCTATAATAAGTGTATTTCCATGAAGTTGTAACAATTTTAGGGGTTTTTGACTTTAGCCTTAGGGATAAATATTTTTGGGAGTTGGTAACACTGAGCAGAGGCAACAAAATAAACTAAAATTGGTGATCTTCTTTTGTACGTGTGGACAGACCACCAGATTGTAGCCAATTCACAATATAATTGTCAAATCTGATTGGCAATCAAATCGTATCGTGTGGAAGGCACTTTACACATAAAACTTGACGCACTATGCATCCTTAAATGTGTTTTAATCGAAGTAAGGATAACATTTTGTCTCTGATAATTACCGTTACTTAAAAAAATGCCAAATCCACTTTTGCTACTTTAGGTTAATTTAAAGGAGCTCACTGAGTGCAAAAGTTGGTCAAAAGGGCATAGGAATGCAACCCAAGGGCACGCTAACCTGACGAAGTATTTAAAATAATAATATTTTAACCGCATGAAATTAAACTTGAAAATAACTTTAAAATTAAATAGTAATTTATGCGTTCAAAAACGGCTCGGGACACGTTGTCCTCGGTTCTGTTAATCGTTAAGCAACAATAATTCAAAAACCTACAATGTAATTTCGCCATACCTGTTCCACAAATGTAAACAAAAAACAACCCACTTTGCAGCGATCGCTATTGATTGACTAGTCTAAACATAGGAATTATTTATTAGAAAAGTGGATAGATATTTGTTAACATTTGTTGAATAGTTATGACCATCAGACATTATAAAGGTATGAGGTATATGTTTAGTTGTCCGCTATAGTGTCTCTAGACTCTAGAATAAGACTCTAGAGACAGTTCGCTATCGTCACATCGACTAAATTCAGTAGCTAATACTTTTTTCACTCGTCAATTTGCTTAAATATTATTTACATCAAATTTATCACATATAATTATTTTGTTATCGTCTTTGTCAGTATCTAAACGTGCTCGCAAGATAAAATTAAGATAGGACTATTTAGTTTTATATTGTTATTTTTATTAAATCGTTCCACACGCGTCGTCAATATCGTCCGGACAACGGCAAGGACAACAAACTAATGTGGGTATTCATGTCAACCCTTGACACAGACTTCAAGGACACGCGCCGGAGCGTGCCGCTAATGACATGGGCACTGTCCTGCCCGATAGGCTTACGGCTACTTTGAAAAACTGAACTGATCTGCCTATGTGGGAAAACTGAACCGTGAACCGAATTGTTAAAAGAGCAACGCTAGAGTTTCGTGCCCGTTATTCTCTAGCGAAACTGCATTCCGATCTGGCGGTAGAGTAAAAAAATTACCGAATCTGAATGATGTATAACATTTCCTGGATTCAATAAATATTTGATTTTGAATTTGAACATTTCACTATCAACGCCGTATTAGAATATCGATTGACCTCGATCAAAAACTTTAGTACCCGCACACTTGATGTACGTGGTTCCACTGTACGTATCTTATCCACTGGCAGCTTGTCTTACACGTTATCGACGCTCATATCGTCCTTTATCGTTGCCACTTATTTAGATTGCTTATAATCCGCATGCCCGCTGATAGTCACTGATACAGTGTTACAACAAGCGTTTACTAGCATTTTTTGAATGATGAACGTCTTTTTGTTTAACATAACTTTGATGGACATTGGTAAGTAATGTTTTCTCGGAATTCGTAAAGAATATAACGTTTTTACTATCACTCAGTTCATATTTTAAATCGAAGTGTTAATTCGATCAGCATTGTGAAATCCGTTCCTCAGCGGCCGCACAATTGTTGCTACGGAGTTACTAGTAGCACGTGGTACGCAATCTATTACACCTTGCTAAGGACAAACAGTCTTTAGACAAGATTAAATGAATTATATAATGAGACCTTCAAACACGTCATAACTCAAACACAATAATTTATCTTACAAAACCAGGAAGAGACCTAGCCACATAAAACTCTTAGATATCGTTTTATTTCATCTTCAAGATTCCTAATTACGCCTAAATCTGGCAATTTGACATTTCGACCACGTAATTTCCAACTAACAAGTAGCTTCTGAGTTCTGCGTTGACTTTAGCACAATGTTTTGGGATGTGTTCTGAGTTACATGGCAATGTTTACACAACAATCGTTTCAAACAAGCCCATTGTTTTGGCATTTCAAGCGAAATTGATATTCAAAACAACGAGTCATATATGATGAAGGAATTAAATATTCTTCGTGACTTTTGAACATAGTCGGTGGATCTGCGGAGACTTTAAAGATTTTAAATATATTATTAATAATTAATATTTGCTACATATACTACTCTTTTGTAATGAAATATATTTTTATTAATGGCTACTATCTATCCATATTAATCGTTATTTTTGATAATTTTTGTTGTGTTCATAATCTTTGCCAGCTTATTAATATCCCCAGTAGTACAAGTATATACTGCTGAATTAGATTTTTTGCTTGCCGCATCAAATGACTCTTATTCATTACGTCTTTATTTATATAATTTGCATTTAACTACCGATGATACAACATATAAAGTTGAGTAATTCTTGAGGATAACTAATATATTAAATTTGATTCTGGTTTTGGACCACAGAATGTTTGCAATTTGTGATGTATTTATAGACTTATATCATTTTCCGTTAAAATAAGGATAATTAAGTACTTAGATACTTACGTGGTTATTTGTGTAGCCAATTTTGCATTACATTAGTAGTATTTGTATGTTTGGGGACCTAATCAATGTACATTTATTTCCTGATTCGTCCCCTAGTGTGGTATTAAGGCGATTTAACACGAAGCCAGGCCCATTTTAGTGAAGTTTTTGGATATAATATTTTACACACGAGTCACATGGAATAGTATCTTAGGGTGTTATTCGCGTGCTGTTCCACTAGACCAATAGGACCATAATTTATATTAGTATTCCAAATAAATATAAAAAAAGTGTACTAAAAAATTTGAAACAATGGTTCATTTTTCAAGATTTTCTATCACAAAGTTGACAGCTATTTCATTAATTATATCAATTAAATATCCAGCAATCTTAATCACATTGTTGCCTTTTCCTATAAGCTTATATTTCATGGAGAATTGAGGTTTGCGAATCGTGGATAAACACTGTTTTTCTCCCATCGTGAACTATTGTCCATACGTAACGTTTTGCTTCCCTTGTATCACTTTTCAGGTACTTTAATTAAGTTATATCATTAAGTGCAGTTTATAGTTTAGTTATTACAATAACAAACCATATATCTAGATAAGTACATGTACAATAGCAATTATAAAATTGAGGATATCCTTCTATTATTCAGAGGTCGTTGTATTATAAATATCTGGCATGTTGTGTGTTTGATGAACAAATATACGATTTTATTGTGTGAAAAGGGTAGGTTAAGTGCAAATAACTTTATTTGATTCGTAGAAATAAAAGTGTTTATTTTGTTTATGATTATTAAGTTTAATTTTATTCATGAATAGATGTGTGTGATTCGTAATATGAGATGCGATATCAAATGTTGAGTCGAGGTGGATATTTGTACTGTTATTTCTTTTTAAACCACTACAAAAAGGAAGTGATGATTATTAGAGCTAAGTATATTATTAAATACTGCAAATGTCATCAAAATCAGTCAGTATTATTTTGCTGACTTGGTATTTGTCGCTTCTTTGTATGCTTATTTTTACCATTTTGTGACGTCATGCACAATGTTCATTGCACAGTATATTACTGTTGTGCATTATGTAGAAAGATATATTCATTTTAAATTATAATTTCTTCGCCACATTTCTATTCATACACATGTATACTCTTACTGTAGCTGTTGATCAAATAGAGTTGTGATTTAACGACACGTTTTATGGTAATTCTTTTCTCTCAATCGCTTATACCAAAATCAAGCATTGCATAACAAGAATAAATCACAATTTCCATAAAAACAAATTTGAAAAATCTTTCGTTTAATTATCAATTATATACCGTGAAATTAATCATAATTGCGAACTTGTATCAATCCGTTTAACCTGTCAGCTCGTATTTAACTCTTGTAAATATGAAATTGCTATCAAACTCCCGTTAACAGAAGGCAAGTGATGTGTGTTTCAGTAGCAGTATCTATTCTCTATAAGAGAACTATTTAAACAACTAAACAAGATCTCTCAATAATAAAATATATAAGCTACACACAGTTACATGGACTAATTTTTATTTTTTTGTGATGAAAATAAGGTTTTTGTTCTAAAAAATAGCGCTGCTTGGCTGCTTTCTTGGCTTGCTACAAAATAGTTGGATATACCTGAATACAGTGCACTACAAGTGTACTACAAAGATAAAAAATGTCAGGGACACGACATACCTAGCTTTGAGTATTCATGGATTATGCCACAATAACGATTATCACGCAAGTAGAGCTGGGGGTAAAGCCTACTAGATAAAATACCTGTTTAAAACGAAAAACAGAACTATTTTTTTACAATATAATTATGTTAATACGTATAGGTTATACGTACATAAACGGGTAATTGCATTTTGTTGCTGCAATTGTTATTATTGTTGGCACTTTATGTATGTTTTTTTACAATATAGTAGTAGCTGGGTCAAAATTCAAAAAGTGTTTAATGAAAGCGTAGGCAAATACCGACTAGTATTAGGGTATTTCCTAATATTACAAATGACGAAGGTATATCGAAGGTATTTAGGAGATTAGTTGCTGGTATATTAATAACTAGCTGTTGCTCGCGGCTCCGCCCGCGTGGAGGTCATGTTTGGAAGAAAAAGTATACAATACAAAATACCAATATTATTTTTTTTTTTATTCTGGCGCGGCAAAGTGACCACACTGCGCCTGATGGTAAGCGCAGTGCCGTCCAGATAGAGTATCAAGTAGCGAGAGACAGTCTATCCCCCGCTACTCAACACAATCATGCCGGCCTGCTATTTAGCTTCTTCACATTACGCCTAAAGGACCCAGGATCATAGGAAGGAGGGAACACGGTAGCTGGCAAACTGTTCCACAGCTTGATGGTGCGGCAAATATTCATGCATTTAACTTAAAAATGACGGATTTTCATACAAACTTTCATTCCCTATTTTACCCCCTTAGGGGCGGAATTTCCAAAAATCCTGAAACATATATTTTTTATTTTTAACTAAAATGCCAAATACTAATTTTCATGAATTTAACTGCAAAAATGACGGATTTTCATACAAACTTTCATCCCCTATTTTACCCCCTTAGGGTGGTATTTCCAAAAACCCTTCCTTAGTGGATGCCTACGTGATAAAAGGTACCTACTGTCAAAATTTCAAGTCCCTAACCCCAGCCGTTTAGGCTGTGCGTTGATCGATCAGTCAGTCAGTCAGTTTCTTCTTTTATATATACAGATGACAACCTAAGTGGGGAGTAGTAAATGTTTAGCATAAGACGGAGTGCCTTCCGCGCTCCGGTGTTCAGTTGAATTGTGAAAAAGACTAGGTGATAGCCAGGATTATTCATGGTTCGTTCGCGGGGCAGTAAGTGTGAAAAACAGTTCAATGGTCGCGTAGTTCAGCTTAAAGGGTAATGCTGGTAGATTATTTATAAAGAGAAGCCATAAGTAAATCCTGACATGGGGTTGTGTTAATATTAAGCACTGAGATGTGTAACAATGTTAGTCAATAAATTGGTAAACATTGTATTTGTGCCTTTTTAAATATCCAACTTGCATAGTTTTGTTGATGTTGCTAACACTAGTGTACGTCAAATAATTGTTATCTGATATGAATTATGTTCGACAGCATGATAGCATCAAGCGGTTTATAATTACGTCGTACTGAATTATTTTTACATTACATGTGTGCATTCGGCAGGTTTATGTGATGATAAAATATATTGAACAAACATAAAAATTGCACATATGAAACGAATACAGCGTTGTTGAGCTTGGTTTACGGGAAATTATTTTCATATATTTGGCTATAGGACTTTCAAAATAATTCTTAAAGCTTCATATTCTTGGTACCTTGTTCAAAGATCACCAGATCTTTGCGATTGGTGATTTCGTCTGTTTCAAAGATGTGACTCTTTCTCTAGCTGCCATGTTGTTTATTTCATTTAACTGTCTCAGATGATGCTACAATTTGCTTTCTTAATATTCCGTACTTCATCAAATGTCTCCAACAGTAAGTTGCCTTGATAAGTCTTCATAGCACATATAAAGTCGCAGTATAGAGTCACCTTCTATACATCAGCGATTACTATCATTTCTTTGCCAGTCAATAAACTGTTAGCACGCTGATAAAAACGTAACAAGATAAACAACTTGTTTGTTTTTTTGAATAATAATTACTATTTTTTCTTGGAATAATAAGTAATGGAACGGCACATTCTATTATTGGATCACATGGATTGGACTACATGAATCTTAAATCGTCATAATCTTGATTAAATAGAAAAGACAATTGAAGAGTCTGTCCATGACTGTGGAGTAAAGGCTTTTTCTCTAGTTCATATTATGGGTTGGTTCATATTTGGGCCAAAATTATTTCAGAATGGATCCCAATAGATAGATATGGCGGAACGACTTTGATCACCATTTAAAGGACTGGAGGGCAAAGGACAGAGACAAATGGAAAGCGAGTAGGGAGGCCTTTGCCCTGCAGTGGGACACACCAGGCTAATAACAAAAATATTATGGGTTATGCACGTTACGTTGGTAACAACAAACACACAAATTATTTTTTGTTAGACTGTCTGTTTGTCCGCCCTTATCTTCACAAAGGCTGAACCAGTTTTGACGGGGTTCTATTAGTAAGCAAAGAGTAATCTGGGACAAATTTGATCCTGAAGATATTTCAGGATTATAAATAAAATTAAAAACTACAGTTATGGGGAAAACGATTTTACCACCATGTGGTCCGTTTGTAGGGCAACCATGTCGCGTTAAATAATATTGTGTGATTAATAAATATGTCTCGATATTAGGTAATATTATTATTTTATCTTTATTTATTGTATTTTGTTTGTTTATTCGGGTGAATGTCAGAATTTCTTCCAGGGGTAGCTGCGGTTGCATGCAATTGCGTACCCCGTAGCTGTCGTCATTAGGGAGAGAGCGGAACAACGCGGGGTTTAGTCGGTAGGACGGCTTAGACCGGTGAGTCCGACATACTTCCTACCTTGGAAGATCTGCAAATGGATTCCCAGTGGTAAAAAAAAAAAAAAGGGGGAGCAGAGTACTAAGCGTAGTAGTAAGCGTCACGTCTGCCTAGAAACATTACAAGACTACAAAACTTTAAATAACAGAATGCTAAGTGGCACTGCGTAAGAAAGTAAAGGATAAGATGTTTTAATACCTTACAATTTCACTTGTTTCGTTCTATATCGAAACGAAAATATATTTAACTATTGTTTGGCGGCAGGATTACACACAGCGGTAGTACCATATCCAAGGGGAATGCCGTATAGAAAATACCATTTAGTACACTGTACACAGTTTATGCCATTATAAATGAAAACATCGAATATAACGCGAATGAGTATGGATTTTTAAACTACACAATACACTAATTCACTGGTCTGCTCTTGAAACTACATAATATTGTCCTATGTCAATCACAATTTTTTTTTATCGTGGCACGTCATAGTCACCACACTGCACCGGGTGGTAAGCGCAGTGACGTCCAGTTACAGTATCAAGTGGGGCAAGGGGATGAAGAAGCGGTTGAGGGTCTAGTGTCAGAGTACTCAGGAGGCTGCAATACGCTCCAACACGATACCCTAACTCTAGACCCCCGACAAAACCGGATATATACTGGATGACCCCGGTATGCGACACACTTGCGTATGCCACTATAGCGGGTTTTACATCCTGTGTATGGTGGTTGCTATCCGGGCGGATATGAATATCCTGCCACCAGCAGAATTTTCGTGCGAAGTTAAAGTTTCGTCGCCACCCTACAAATGAATTATTACACTTAAATTCATCTTGAATATTTAAACCTCATGTAGATAAACTCGGAATAAAATTGTAATATAATCGTTATACGTGCGTCACATTAATTTCCATAACGATCAAGGCTGAACCAAGTGTAAAATAGAAGCGATTTCATCGATTTAATACAGAAACTGTTCACCGTTTATAGTTTAAAGTATTTGTGACTACAGACGATTTTCGGTTGAAATGTGTACGTATAACCGATGTGCTGGTTAGTACAATTTATCTCCGGCACAGTTCCCGTTGACAGCACGCTAATTGAGTTAGTAGTGCTTACAGTAATTTCATTGACACCGTCTTGCCATTTCTTCTTTACATAAAATCCGTTTATACAAAATACATCTTGGTGAAATAAAAATGATCTTTACTCAGATGCGGATGCTTAAAAAAAGTGTATTACCTAAACAAAATGAACCATTTTTGAGATGAATCAAGCCTAAAACGACTTCTGCTATTCTAGCTACATGGTCTTTTATGAATAATGAACTTGCCAAAATTTCCTACTAAGGTAAAAATGAGATTTTCTGAGTCCTCACAGATACCGGAACGGTGTTGGACTCGCGTACACGTTCTGTAAGGGCTAAAATGGCAGATATCCTTATAAAATTACATATGTATATGGCAATAATAACACAACACGCAACATAAAAACAATAACAATTATAAAATAATATTATGAATATTAAAGAAACCATACGGTATGATAAAAAAACATTATTTAGATTGCTGTTGTTTTCGCAATTCGTTGGAATAAAACCGACAAAGAAGATCGTTAATAATTTTTAATTGAGTTATAAGTACTTCTCACTATTCTTCTCCAATTGTAGATGTTCATGGTTGGTGAATATGACATCATCAGGTGACCCACCTGCTCGTTTGGCGACTTATAATAAATACTTACACTATCGCCTTACAAAGAGTATGTACATTTCATAGTAGGCGGTGTATCTGCTCCGATTTGAGGGTTTAGTCATTATTTGCAAGGCTGGCATTATGGAGACTTCAAAAGACACATTTGCATTTTCTTAATTTATTTATTTACACTTTGTACAAAAGTAATGTATAGAGAGACTTTATACTAAATACATTCTCTACCAATAAACTATTGTCTACGATTTTCGTACAATAATTAACTATATACTTCAATCATGTAAACATTAATTATGTATGCTAAGTGTACTACGGAATGAATTTTATTAATTGTGTTCAAGATTTTTATACGCGAAGTGTGTAACAACGCGCAGTACAGGTCAAAATGTCGTCCAACATAACTGCACGTACACTACGATAAACTCGGTTCGTGTTAAATGTACCAGCCGATACTGTAGCGCGTATTCTTCATGTGACACTAAAATTTATGTACTCGAAGATATAACCCCCTTTAAACGTCATGAAATCATATTTCTGACTGCCTCGGTGGCGCAGTTGTAATTGCGCATGTGTTACGACTGCTATGCTGAGGTCTCAGGTTCGATCCCCGGGTCGGGTAAAGTGATATAAGGTTTTTCTATTTAGAAATACTCAGTATCAGCCTGGTGTCTGAAATTGAGCCCGGTATGGCGATAGACTCGCCCCCTATCACATTATGGGACGGTAACAAATTCGGTGAAAAGTGTGTGTATTGGTTACACCTCTGCCCACGGGGGTTACGGGCGTGAGTGTGTGTGTGAAATAATATTTCAAATGTGTCGACAATGGAAGAATCAGTTTCTACATATTTGAATTTAATGTTTTCGTAATAAATTTGGACCAATAAAGTATATTAAATTATGAGTATATGCAGCATTATACTAAACACCAAAAGCCAATCAAACTGAATTTTTAAACACGCCTTCTTCTTTTTTTAACCGACTTCAAAAAAGGAGAAGGTTAACAATTTGTCGGAATCTTTTTTTTTTATGTATGTTACCCGATTACTCGAAGACTCGAAGAAAGGGTATACTTCCCAGTTGGTCCCATTGGCACCAAGTCAGGATCTGATGATGGGATCTCAGAAACATCAAGGAAAATCAAATTTTATAGTGACGCTTAATTTGTTTTTTTATTGAAGTCGGTGTACTTTTTATGAATAAAAAAACTTTTTTTAAGAAGTCGAGAGACGTCAACAGGAGAAGTGAAACATTAGACCTTTCTCACGAAATTTTCAGTAGAATTAACGCAATTGTATTACACTAGGTTAAATGCCCTTACCTTAAGATTTATTCTTTGTCAAATAAACTATTAAAACTTTAATATTAACGTAGGTGAATTAAATTAAGAAATCGTTCAGCTATCTACACAAAGCATTTCAGAATAAAATCTATAAATTATCGTGCTTACGTAATGACACAATTCTATATTATTACAATTTACATTAAAGCAAATAAAAACTTAATTAGTTTATTTGCATTAAAATATATCGATTAATAGGCTCGTACCTTTTTCGCCATATGTTCAAGCTGAAAATTATAAACGAACTAGATGTTGCCCGCGGCTCCTCCCGCCGAAAAGGTATACAATCCATTATCCATGAAAGCATCTTAAGCTTCCTACACCTTCCTATATTTGCTATCCCATGGGCAGCGTGCATTTTTCCGGGATAGTCTATATCGTTTTCTGATCCCTTTACTGCCACTATGCCAGAAATCATATCGATCCCTTGCTATGCGAAAAACTGAACTATCCCACGGGAACTGTAATTTTAGGGATAAAAAGTAGCCTATGTGCTAATCCAGACTATAATCTATCACTGTGCAAAATTTCAACCAGATCCGTCCAGCCGTTGTAGCGTGATTGAGCAACAAACATCCTTGCCATGATTTTTTTTGTGGGTTTAGTCGATAGTAAATTTATATTGATTATTTAAAAGAATATCGTAATTAAATATATATTTTTTAAGTTATCTGCTCTGTGACTAGGAAGACTGTACACATTGTACATTTAAAACGATACGTGACGGAATCACAAGCGTAATAGTAAAATTACAAGCAAATACTATCATAAAATTTGCATCTCGGGTGCCCGAAACTTCCAATTTAACTGCTTTTTGCACAGGCCCTTTTAATAAAATTGCCTGAGTGCAATGAGATTTCAAGGTAATTTGGAATAGCAGTTCAGACAATATGTGGCGTATTCACTTCAACGGATTTCGGATTCAAGGTATCTAATTAATGATTAATGCAATTTCAACAGCTCTGTACTGCGCCTATTGGTTCAGTGAATCGGTTTTTATTCAGTGCAATAGGCGCAGGTATTGCAATGTGTTACAAACAGCAAAGTTGAATGCATGTACGTGTGTAGTTATGTCAATACTGGTATTGAATGATGTAGTAATTGGTGAATGCATTTTTACTTAAGCAACTTTATGGGAAATACTCGTTAATGTTGAGATGAGGTCAAGTTCAAAAGGAGAAGATGCCTAACAGGCGTAACAACAAATAAATAGAGTAGAATAAATTCCTATTCATTCATTCCTATTGTTCTGCATTTCCATTATATACGTATATTACTACACTTCTATCGGAACTTGCTGTTGTTGACAATAAACAAGCCAACGCGCGTTTACGTAACGTACATTCGACGTAACCTTTTTTCGTGGCGATATCGCTGTCAAGGGTGTAGGTTAAGCCAATCGTTAAAATGAGTTTCGGTTGCAAGAATTTACTTGACAGCCCTTTTATATAAAACTATAAATGTGAATTCCAGTTTGGTTATGCAAAATTCACAGCCGTATTCAAGAGCGATACTCAAACGTAATAGGGTCATTTTGGCGCCAAATAAAAACTGACCTATCACGTATACAAAAATCAACGCATAGCAAAGAGCTTGGTGAAATGTGTCTTATGCATACGGGTGGCATTATAGTTTTGCAATTTAAAGTGTTTTTAAACAAAGTAGAAAATATTAAGATCATAAATTAACACAGATAGACTAGCTTCGGACTCAGGAGTACTCGTAACGCCCTGTGCCATACTGCTCAAATTTATTTTGTTATACCCACGTATAAAGTATTCGCGTGCTGTTCCACTAGACCAATAGGACCATAATTTATATTAGTATTCCAAATAAATATAAAAAAAGTGTACTAAAAAATTTGAAACAATGGTTCATTTTTCAAGATTTTCTATCACAAAGTTGACAGCTATTTCATTAATTATATCAATTAAATATCCAGCAATCTTAATCACATTGTTGCCTTTTCCTATAAGCTTATATTTCATGGAGAATTGAGGTTTGCGAATCGTGGATAAACACTGTTTTTCTCCCATCGTGAACTATTGTCCATACGTAACGTTTTGCTTCCCTTGTATCACTTTTCAGGTACTTTAATTAAGTTATATCATTAAGTGCAGTTTATAGTTTAGTTATTACAATAACAAACCATATATCTAGATAAGTACATGTACAATAGCAATTATAAAATTGAGGATATCCTTCTATTATTCAGAGGTCGTTGTATTATAAATATCTGGCATGTTGTGTGTTTGATGAACAAATATACGATTTTATTGTGTGAAAAGGGTAGGTTAAGTGCAAATAACTTTATTTGATTCGTAGAAATAAAAGTGTTTATTTTGTTTATGATTATTAAGTTTAATTTTATTCATGAATAGATGTGTGTGATTCGTAATATGAGATGCGATATCAAATGTTGAGTCGAGGTGGATATTTGTACTGTTATTTCTTTTTAAACCACTACAAAAAGGAAGTGATGATTATTAGAGCTAAGTATATTATTAAATACTGCAAATGTCATCAAAATCAGTCAGTATTATTTTGCTGACTTGGTATTTGTCGCTTCTTTGTATGCTTATTTTTACCATTTTGTGACGTCATGCACAATGTTCATTGCACAGTATATTACTGTTGTGCATTATGTAGAAAGATATATTCATTTTAAATTATAATTTCTTCGCCACATTTCTATTCATACACATGTATACTCTTACTGTAGCTGTTGATCAAATAGAGTTGTGATTTAACGACACGTTTTATGGTAATTCTTTTCTCTCAATCGCTTATACCAAAATCAAGCATTGCATAACAAGAATAAATCACAATTTCCATAAAAACAAATTTGAAAAATCTTTCGTTTAATTATCAATTATATACCGTGAAATTAATCATAATTGCGAACTTGTATCAATCCGTTTAACCTGTCAGCTCGTATTTAACTCTTGTAAATATGAAATTGCTATCAAACTCCCGTTAACAGAAGGCAAGTGATGTGTGTTTCAGTAGCAGTATCTATTCTCTATAAGAGAACTATTTAAACAACTAAACAAGATCTCTCAATAATAAAATATATAAGCTACACACAGTTACATGGACTAATTTTTATTTTTTTGTGATGAAAATAAGGTTTTTGTTCTAAAAAATAGCGCTGCTTGGCTGCTTTCTTGGCTTGCTACAAAATAGTTGGATATACCTGAATACAGTGCACTACAAGTGTACTACAAAGATAAAAAATGTCAGGGACACGACATACCTAGCTTTGAGTATTCATGGATTATGCCACAATAACGATTATCACGCAAGTAGAGCTGGGGGTAAAGCCTACTAGATAAAATACCTGTTTAAAACGAAAAACAGAACTATTTTTTTACAATATAATTATGTTAATACGTATAGGTTATACGTACATAAACGGGTAATTGCATTTTGTTGCTGCAATTGTTATTATTGTTGGCACTTTATGTATGTTTTTTTACAATATAGTAGTAGCTGGGTCAAAATTCAAAAAGTGTTTAATGAAAGCGTAGGCAAATACCGACTAGTATTAGGGTATTTCCTAATATTACAAATGACGAAGGTATATCGAAGGTATTTAGGAGATTAGTTGCTGGTATATTAATAACTAGCTGTTGCTCGCGGCTCCGCCCGCGTGGAGGTCATGTTTGGAAGAAAAAGTATACAATACAAAATACCAATATTATTTTTTTTTTTATTCTGGCGCGGCAAAGTGACCACACTGCGCCTGATGGTAAGCGCAGTGCCGTCCAGATAGAGTATCAAGTAGCGAGAGACAGTCTATCCCCCGCTACTCAACACAATCATGCCGGCCTGCTATTTAGCTTCTTCACATTACGCCTAAAGGACCCAGGATCATAGGAAGGAGGGAACACGGTAGCTGGCAAACTGTTCCACAGCTTGATGGTGCGGCAAATATTCATGCATTTAACTTAAAAATGACGGATTTTCATACAAACTTTCATTCCCTATTTTACCCCCTTAGGGGCGGAATTTCCAAAAATCCTGAAACATATATTTTTTATTTTTAACTAAAATGCCAAATACTAATTTTCATGAATTTAACTGCAAAAATGACGGATTTTCATACAAACTTTCATCCCCTATTTTACCCCCTTAGGGTGGTATTTCCAAAAACCCTTCCTTAGTGGATGCCTACGTGATAAAAGGTACCTACTGTCAAAATTTCAAGTCCCTAACCCCAGCCGTTTAGGCTGTGCGTTGATCGATCAGTCAGTCAGTCAGTTTCTTCTTTTATATATACAGATGACAACCTAAGTGGGGAGTAGTAAATGTTTAGCATAAGACGGAGTGCCTTCCGCGCTCCGGTGTTCAGTTGAATTGTGAAAAAGACTAGGTGATAGCCAGGATTATTCATGGTTCGTTCGCGGGGCAGTAAGTGTGAAAAACAGTTCAATGGTCGCGTAGTTCAGCTTAAAGGGTAATGCTGGTAGATTATTTATAAAGAGAAGCCATAAGTAAATCCTGACATGGGGTTGTGTTAATATTAAGCACTGAGATGTGTAACAATGTTAGTCAATAAATTGGTAAACATTGTATTTGTGCCTTTTTAAATATCCAACTTGCATAGTTTTGTTGATGTTGCTAACACTAGTGTACGTCAAATAATTGTTATCTGATATGAATTATGTTCGACAGCATGATAGCATCAAGCGGTTTATAATTACGTCGTACTGAATTATTTTTACATTACATGTGTGCATTCGGCAGGTTTATGTGATGATAAAATATATTGAACAAACATAAAAATTGCACATATGAAACGAATACAGCGTTGTTGAGCTTGGTTTACGGGAAATTATTTTCATATATTTGGCTATAGGACTTTCAAAATAATTCTTAAAGCTTCATATTCTTGGTACCTTGTTCAAAGATCACCAGATCTTTGCGATTGGTGATTTCGTCTGTTTCAAAGATGTGACTCTTTCTCTAGCTGCCATGTTGTTTATTTCATTTAACTGTCTCAGATGATGCTACAATTTGCTTTCTTAATATTCCGTACTTCATCAAATGTCTCCAACAGTAAGTTGCCTTGATAAGTCTTCATAGCACATATAAAGTCGCAGTATAGAGTCACCTTCTATACATCAGCGATTACTATCATTTCTTTGCCAGTCAATAAACTGTTAGCACGCTGATAAAAACGTAACAAGATAAACAACTTGTTTGTTTTTTTGAATAATAATTACTATTTTTTCTTGGAATAATAAGTAATGGAACGGCACATTCTATTATTGGATCACATGGATTGGACTACATGAATCTTAAATCGTCATAATCTTGATTAAATAGAAAAGACAATTGAAGAGTCTGTCCATGACTGTGGAGTAAAGGCTTTTTCTCTAGTTCATATTATGGGTTGGTTCATATTTGGGCCAAAATTATTTCAGAATGGATCCCAATAGATAGATATGGCGGAACGACTTTGATCACCATTTAAAGGACTGGAGGGCAAAGGACAGAGACAAATGGAAAGCGAGTAGGGAGGCCTTTGCCCTGCAGTGGGACACACCAGGCTAATAACAAAAATATTATGGGTTATGCACGTTACGTTGGTAACAACAAACACACAAATTATTTTTTGTTAGACTGTCTGTTTGTCCGCCCTTATCTTCACAAAGGCTGAACCAGTTTTGACGGGGTTCTATTAGTAAGCAAAGAGTAATCTGGGACAAATTTGATCCTGAAGATATTTCAGGATTATAAATAAAATTAAAAACTACAGTTATGGGGAAAACGATTTTACCACCATGTGGTCCGTTTGTAGGGCAACCATGTCGCGTTAAATAATATTGTGTGATTAATAAATATGTCTCGATATTAGGTAATATTATTATTTTATCTTTATTTATTGTATTTTGTTTGTTTATTCGGGTGAATGTCAGAATTTCTTCCAGGGGTAGCTGCGGTTGCATGCAATTGCGTACCCCGTAGCTGTCGTCATTAGGGAGAGAGCGGAACAACGCGGGGTTTAGTCGGTAGGACGGCTTAGACCGGTGAGTCCGACATACTTCCTACCTTGGAAGATCTGCAAATGGATTCCCAGTGGTAAAAAAAAAAAAAAGGGGGAGCAGAGTACTAAGCGTAGTAGTAAGCGTCACGTCTGCCTAGAAACATTACAAGACTACAAAACTTTAAATAACAGAATGCTAAGTGGCACTGCGTAAGAAAGTAAAGGATAAGATGTTTTAATACCTTACAATTTCACTTGTTTCGTTCTATATCGAAACGAAAATATATTTAACTATTGTTTGGCGGCAGGATTACACACAGCGGTAGTACCATATCCAAGGGGAATGCCGTATAGAAAATACCATTTAGTACACTGTACACAGTTTATGCCATTATAAATGAAAACATCGAATATAACGCGAATGAGTATGGATTTTTAAACTACACAATACACTAATTCACTGGTCTGCTCTTGAAACTACATAATATTGTCCTATGTCAATCACAATTTTTTTTTATCGTGGCACGTCATAGTCACCACACTGCACCGGGTGGTAAGCGCAGTGACGTCCAGTTACAGTATCAAGTGGGGCAAGGGGATGAAGAAGCGGTTGAGGGTCTAGTGTCAGAGTACTCAGGAGGCTGCAATACGCTCCAACACGATACCCTAACTCTAGACCCCCGACAAAACCGGATATATACTGGATGACCCCGGTATGCGACACACTTGCGTATGCCACTATAGCGGGTTTTACATCCTGTGTATGGTGGTTGCTATCCGGGCGGATATGAATATCCTGCCACCAGCAGAATTTTCGTGCGAAGTTAAAGTTTCGTCGCCACCCTACAAATGAATTATTACACTTAAATTCATCTTGAATATTTAAACCTCATGTAGATAAACTCGGAATAAAATTGTAATATAATCGTTATACGTGCGTCACATTAATTTCCATAACGATCAAGGCTGAACCAAGTGTAAAATAGAAGCGATTTCATCGATTTAATACAGAAACTGTTCACCGTTTATAGTTTAAAGTATTTGTGACTACAGACGATTTTCGGTTGAAATGTGTACGTATAACCGATGTGCTGGTTAGTACAATTTATCTCCGGCACAGTTCCCGTTGACAGCACGCTAATTGAGTTAGTAGTGCTTACAGTAATTTCATTGACACCGTCTTGCCATTTCTTCTTTACATAAAATCCGTTTATACAAAATACATCTTGGTGAAATAAAAATGATCTTTACTCAGATGCGGATGCTTAAAAAAAGTGTATTACCTAAACAAAATGAACCATTTTTGAGATGAATCAAGCCTAAAACGACTTCTGCTATTCTAGCTACATGGTCTTTTATGAATAATGAACTTGCCAAAATTTCCTACTAAGGTAAAAATGAGATTTTCTGAGTCCTCACAGATACCGGAACGGTGTTGGACTCGCGTACACGTTCTGTAAGGGCTAAAATGGCAGATATCCTTATAAAATTACATATGTATATGGCAATAATAACACAACACGCAACATAAAAACAATAACAATTATAAAATAATATTATGAATATTAAAGAAACCATACGGTATGATAAAAAAACATTATTTAGATTGCTGTTGTTTTCGCAATTCGTTGGAATAAAACCGACAAAGAAGATCGTTAATAATTTTTAATTGAGTTATAAGTACTTCTCACTATTCTTCTCCAATTGTAGATGTTCATGGTTGGTGAATATGACATCATCAGGTGACCCACCTGCTCGTTTGGCGACTTATAATAAATACTTACACTATCGCCTTACAAAGAGTATGTACATTTCATAGTAGGCGGTGTATCTGCTCCGATTTGAGGGTTTAGTCATTATTTGCAAGGCTGGCATTATGGAGACTTCAAAAGACACATTTGCATTTTCTTAATTTATTTATTTACACTTTGTACAAAAGTAATGTATAGAGAGACTTTATACTAAATACATTCTCTACCAATAAACTATTGTCTACGATTTTCGTACAATAATTAACTATATACTTCAATCATGTAAACATTAATTATGTATGCTAAGTGTACTACGGAATGAATTTTATTAATTGTGTTCAAGATTTTTATACGCGAAGTGTGTAACAACGCGCAGTACAGGTCAAAATGTCGTCCAACATAACTGCACGTACACTACGATAAACTCGGTTCGTGTTAAATGTACCAGCCGATACTGTAGCGCGTATTCTTCATGTGACACTAAAATTTATGTACTCGAAGATATAACCCCCTTTAAACGTCATGAAATCATATTTCTGACTGCCTCGGTGGCGCAGTTGTAATTGCGCATGTGTTACGACTGCTATGCTGAGGTCTCAGGTTCGATCCCCGGGTCGGGTAAAGTGATATAAGGTTTTTCTATTTAGAAATACTCAGTATCAGCCTGGTGTCTGAAATTGAGCCCGGTATGGCGATAGACTCGCCCCCTATCACATTATGGGACGGTAACAAATTCGGTGAAAAGTGTGTGTATTGGTTACACCTCTGCCCACGGGGGTTACGGGCGTGAGTGTGTGTGTGAAATAATATTTCAAATGTGTCGACAATGGAAGAATCAGTTTCTACATATTTGAATTTAATGTTTTCGTAATAAATTTGGACCAATAAAGTATATTAAATTATGAGTATATGCAGCATTATACTAAACACCAAAAGCCAATCAAACTGAATTTTTAAACACGCCTTCTTCTTTTTTTAACCGACTTCAAAAAAGGAGAAGGTTAACAATTTGTCGGAATCTTTTTTTTTTATGTATGTTACCCGATTACTCGAAGACTCGAAGAAAGGGTATACTTCCCAGTTGGTCCCATTGGCACCAAGTCAGGATCTGATGATGGGATCTCAGAAACATCAAGGAAAATCAAATTTTATAGTGACGCTTAATTTGTTTTTTTATTGAAGTCGGTGTACTTTTTATGAATAAAAAAACTTTTTTTAAGAAGTCGAGAGACGTCAACAGGAGAAGTGAAACATTAGACCTTTCTCACGAAATTTTCAGTAGAATTAACGCAATTGTATTACACTAGGTTAAATGCCCTTACCTTAAGATTTATTCTTTGTCAAATAAACTATTAAAACTTTAATATTAACGTAGGTGAATTAAATTAAGAAATCGTTCAGCTATCTACACAAAGCATTTCAGAATAAAATCTATAAATTATCGTGCTTACGTAATGACACAATTCTATATTATTACAATTTACATTAAAGCAAATAAAAACTTAATTAGTTTATTTGCATTAAAATATATCGATTAATAGGCTCGTACCTTTTTCGCCATATGTTCAAGCTGAAAATTATAAACGAACTAGATGTTGCCCGCGGCTCCTCCCGCCGAAAAGGTATACAATCCATTATCCATGAAAGCATCTTAAGCTTCCTACACCTTCCTATATTTGCTATCCCATGGGCAGCGTGCATTTTTCCGGGATAGTCTATATCGTTTTCTGATCCCTTTACTGCCACTATGCCAGAAATCATATCGATCCCTTGCTATGCGAAAAACTGAACTATCCCACGGGAACTGTAATTTTAGGGATAAAAAGTAGCCTATGTGCTAATCCAGACTATAATCTATCACTGTGCAAAATTTCAACCAGATCCGTCCAGCCGTTGTAGCGTGATTGAGCAACAAACATCCTTGCCATGATTTTTTTTGTGGGTTTAGTCGATAGTAAATTTATATTGATTATTTAAAAGAATATCGTAATTAAATATATATTTTTTAAGTTATCTGCTCTGTGACTAGGAAGACTGTACACATTGTACATTTAAAACGATACGTGACGGAATCACAAGCGTAATAGTAAAATTACAAGCAAATACTATCATAAAATTTGCATCTCGGGTGCCCGAAACTTCCAATTTAACTGCTTTTTGCACAGGCCCTTTTAATAAAATTGCCTGAGTGCAATGAGATTTCAAGGTAATTTGGAATAGCAGTTCAGACAATATGTGGCGTATTCACTTCAACGGATTTCGGATTCAAGGTATCTAATTAATGATTAATGCAATTTCAACAGCTCTGTACTGCGCCTATTGGTTCAGTGAATCGGTTTTTATTCAGTGCAATAGGCGCAGGTATTGCAATGTGTTACAAACAGCAAAGTTGAATGCATGTACGTGTGTAGTTATGTCAATACTGGTATTGAATGATGTAGTAATTGGTGAATGCATTTTTACTTAAGCAACTTTATGGGAAATACTCGTTAATGTTGAGATGAGGTCAAGTTCAAAAGGAGAAGATGCCTAACAGGCGTAACAACAAATAAATAGAGTAGAATAAATTCCTATTCATTCATTCCTATTGTTCTGCATTTCCATTATATACGTATATTACTACACTTCTATCGGAACTTGCTGTTGTTGACAATAAACAAGCCAACGCGCGTTTACGTAACGTACATTCGACGTAACCTTTTTTCGTGGCGATATCGCTGTCAAGGGTGTAGGTTAAGCCAATCGTTAAAATGAGTTTCGGTTGCAAGAATTTACTTGACAGCCCTTTTATATAAAACTATAAATGTGAATTCCAGTTTGGTTATGCAAAATTCACAGCCGTATTCAAGAGCGATACTCAAACGTAATAGGGTCATTTTGGCGCCAAATAAAAACTGACCTATCACGTATACAAAAATCAACGCATAGCAAAGAGCTTGGTGAAATGTGTCTTATGCATACGGGTGGCATTATAGTTTTGCAATTTAAAGTGTTTTTAAACAAAGTAGAAAATATTAAGATCATAAATTAACACAGATAGACTAGCTTCGGACTCAGGAGTACTCGTAACGCCCTGTGCCATACTGCTCAAATTTATTTTGTTATACCCACGTATAAAGTATATTATGTTAAATTTATTACACCTCAAATTGAATTTGCGATAGTTGATTTATGCAGTATCTATTGATATCAGTGATATTCACATTACATATTACACTAGGTTTATTATTGGAATAGGTAAGCTGCAGAATTGACTCAACGGCGATTTGAAAAGGTATAAAAAATCCACTTGATGCCTTACCCACCAACCAACCAACTTCAACTTAGGAAAAAATAAAGCTCACCTCTTGGCATTTAACAACGTGACTGCTAATTTATTTTTCTTGTTGTAATTTAGTGGAAACAGCGCACAGGGTTATCATAAAAAAGCACAATTGCGAAATATAATTACCAAACGTCCAAGTCAAGCGAAATAAGAACCGAAGGTCCACATACTGGGAAATATGTGTTGATATGGTGATGATGCAGTAATCGTTATGAGAGACGTTGAATTCCGTTTTTTTGTAGTATTCACTTCGGCAATACAAGCAATATTCTTGAAATAATAAATTACCTGCACAACTGACAGTGTCGTACTTTGGCATTCGGAATGATTATCTTATAGGTGACCAGTTGACCGTTCTATCTAAATGAGAGGACTATACCCGCAAACAACCGAGCTGATGGGCGTTCGTGATATTACCTCCTATATGCATAGGTAAACATATGTATGTACTAAAATACCGGCTGATAGCCTTATCTGCTCAATTAATGTGTCAACAACTCTATCTGGTTTGTTAATAACAATACTAATGAACATGAAGTACAGTCACAGATAAAATCACATAAACAAATAAGTACATTTTTAAGGCGAAGAAAATGGAATTGGAAACGTTTTAGCATTTAACGTAATGTAGCTAATCTTGTATAGTGTAATTACCGAAACCGTTTATTGTAGAGTTTCGCATTAATTAATCAGCGTCCGATTCAAATTGAGCTATAATCAGATTGGCGGGCGCGGCGAGTGCTGAAGGATATATTTTGGTCTTATACTAGTTTTGGATGTCATCGTCATCATCTTCAGCCTTTGGATGTCCACTGCTGAACATAACCCTCCCCTAAAAACTTCCAGACCAACCTGTCAAAGGCATCCAGCAAGTTTCTGCGACCTTTACGAGGTCGTCAGTCCACCTTACAGGGACGTTTAGGATGTGCCATGGTTTAATATTCAGTTTATCCATATAAATAAACAAGTAATATTCCTTTTACGTTACCGTGTAGATTGTAATTCAAAGATTTATGTGAAAATCGTGAAGTGTAAAACGTGTTGGTTTTTATGTCAAATTTAATTTTCATGTTCGGCGTAGGGTTTACGTAGTTATAGTTGGTTTGGACCAAGGTTATGAGACTTGTTTATGTTTGACCATTTCGTTTGAATTAAGCAAATTAATAAGCAGCTGTGCATACACCAAAGCACCGATAAATTAGTTCAGTCGGAACTCAGAAACATGTTTGATACAGAACTTGAGAAATTTACTTGCGCCTCTTCTATATTGTAGCTATGTACAATTACATATTCTACAGTGTTGTCATCGTATATTGTCTTTTTAGGTCAATGTTATTATTGATTTTTTTGTAACAATAATGAGTTAACAGCGTCTAATTTTATTAACCGATTATAAAAAGAGAAGATACCCTAATAAGACGTGATTATAATCTATTTATTTAATTAAATTGTTACGTGGTAATATTTTTTTTTATTGGATATATTTACTATGATTTAAATACCTACTTTTAGAGCTAAAAGCAAAAATAACTGACAATGAAACTATTTCATTAATCAATCTTCTTTGCAATTTATTAATACATTATTCAAGAAGGCGTTATTTCAACAACTACGGTGAGATACCTACTATATTGAGTACTGTAGTCTGCAAATGATGAGTTGATTTAGACATTCTTCAATAAAATCTAAAATATGTAAAAATATCAATGTTTTTATTAAGTTGGGATCAACGTTAACGGATGAAATTCAAAGTTATTAATAATTTTAATATAATTTTAAAATTATTAATCTCCAACAAGTGATTTATCACTTATCTTATTTTATCCATTTTACCTTGAAATTATATTTTTAGTTGTACTCTACTACATTGAATTCTTTCAGTACTTTCACGTTATAGTTAAAAGTAACAAGGAAACATACACTCTTATGATATGTCAACAACTTACTTAAAAAAGTAGTTTAGAATCGTCCATAAAAAAATCCAACCGGTAGTATCATTTTTTTCTTTCATAATTTATTCGTAATTTCCCTACAACATAGTATAATTGTCCATAAAATGATCTACCTTCCAAATTTTATTTGTGGTTGGCACCGATATAGTCTCCGAGTTATGTGGCTGTGACATACGGACGGACACGGATAGGAGAAAAATGATAACGAGTTCAGTTTTTGCCATTTGACCACGAAACTATAAAACAGTCTGTTTACCTTTTGGCAGGAATTATAGTTGGATAACAGAACTAACTTCAACGATTTTAAAGTGACCAGGAATTATTATATATGCAAATTAAAAACATTACTTCATATTCATGTAAAATAAATATGGAATAGCTAAAGCACGAGTCCTACTTGCACTTGGCCGGTTTTTTATATCAACAATGTAAATGGCGTGGATTTAAGAATAATACAAGTAAAGCATTTAAATATGTTAAAGCATAACACATATTGTAGTATAATTGTTATTGTCTTGAATAATGTATGGATCGTCGATGTGTTATTGTTTCACATTTGGTCGTGCAGATCGCAGTGGGTCGTAGCACGCGCGACCACGCCATCGACGTAGACTTGACTCTTGAGGGGCCGGCAGCCAAGGTGTCGCGCAGGCAGGCCACCATCCGCCTGCGCAACAGCGGTGACTTCTTCATGTCCTCGGAGGGGAAGAGGCCCATCTTCATCGACGGCAAGCCAGTGCTGCAGGGGAATAAAGTCAAGCTCAATCACAACAGTGTTATTGAGGTAATATTTTTTATACTGGAACGACAAAGTGTCCAATTAGAGTATCAAGCAGCGAGTGACAATCCCCCGCAACTCCACTCAATCATGCCGGCCTGCTGCTTCACACTACGCCATGGACAAGAAGTTGAAGAAGCGGTCGAGGGTCTAGTATCAGAGTACTCAGAAAGCCGCAAAACGGCCAAACACCGTACCCCAACTCTACACACCCGACAAAAATGTTGTGGATATCAGCAATTTATATTACGTTTTCTTTCTGTTCTAAGTACAAAACTTTTCCTGAATCTCGAATTGTACGCGAAGACTGAAGTTCCTATGGTTTAAATTAATAAGTAAAATTGCAACAAAGTAAGTCGTTTCGCTGCTCTACGACGCAGGCTCTCTAATTCAGGCTAAATTAACCTTTATGAAAAGGATAATACGCTTTAAATTTGCATGTCAGTAAATAGATGCATAGATAGATTATGAACTCGATATTTTTTTTATGCGATGCTGGTGATTGTTAATACCTCGCTAATAAACAACAGTGTAACACAGAACCTCGAACTACAAAGCACTCCATGGCACTGCACTGCGCTCGTCAGTTCCCGTAAGACACTTATGTGTATAGCCAATGATTTCACTGGCTTCAATGTCCTTCAACCGGAACACAATGGTGCTTGCACTTTGCTTGTACACAGATAGACATGTGGTTCCTACTAAGTCAATATTATTGTAAAGTTCGTATGTTATGTTTGTATTGTATAGGCATTCGATTATATTTTTATTTATCTATAAATGCGTTAAACTCTTTAACCTCTCACGGATCATAAGGACACCGGTGTTCGGAAAAGGTAATAAGTAGTGAGTAAAAATACAAGCCAAAATCAACTTTATTTTTATAATCTTAATACAGTTACAAATACGCTGAATACGCACATCAATAAGGGCGAGTATTGCCAGTTTTTTGTCCGGTAGCCGGCTACCGAATGATCCGTGACTGGTGACTGACTGTTTTTGAGTAAAAATATGTAAAATTCTGCATATTCTATTTGTTTGGATACGGTTTTGTAATATATTGTTTGCACGCAGATTGCGGGACTTCGCTTCGTGTTTCTGGTGAATCAAGAACTGATCAACGCGATCCGACAAGAAGCCGTCAAAGTCAACATCCCTGTATAGTTTATTTGTGAATAAATAAAATCACCAACTATTGAGAACACATTTATTTGGTCATTTTAGAACAATTCAAAACTAGGTACCACTCGAAAACGATACATATACCCATTAATAACAATATTACATAATATGACCGCACACCATACTGTTTTTAATGTATAACATTTTATTTTAAGGGCAAACACTTCAATTATGTCTATCACGATATATTATCACGTGCGTTATTAGCGTAAGAAGATATGCATTAACATTATCTGACGAAAACAAATCCACTGTAACAGTTATAACTAAATCCGTAACCCTTAATAATTTAACCACATTACACATACAAATCAATCTAAAGTTACAACAATGGCCAACGTGCAGGGAAATAAAACAACAATTCACTCAATAGTGCCCAACAAACATACAACGCGTAGACTATGAATATAAAACAAATTTATAAAGTATAAGAATTAAACCAACGGTTAATGTTAATTAGTATCAGTCATTGCTTTAGCGACGTAACGCAACAACATTTCAGAGGCCCACATGTGTGTTTAATAAACTTGTATGTAACGTTGAAAAATGAGCACAAGAAGAACTGTTGAAAGACCTGAATATTTTTTAATACGACAAAATAAACCCAATTGTCAATATCAAAGTGCGTCGACCTCAAGACTTTATGAGTAACTTTCAATTAGTATATCATTGGATACACTCATACAAAAAAACAAAAACAATTATAAATAATATAATGGCGTAACAAACAATACATTTTTTAATAAATAATAAAAATTCTATCTGTTGCTCTACGTCTGAGTGGACTAAGGAAATTTTATTACGACGTGCTAACTTCACGGGCATAACGTGCCAAATATGGTAATTCACAATAAATTGTTAGATATCTTTCATAAAATATAGACGACAGTCGTTAAAAACTTTTCAAATGTCACTGGACATAAATATTTTGTCTTTGTACATTTATTACCCATAGTCATTATAATATTTAAAACTATGTTTCATATATTTAAATAGTCTATAATAAATAAAACAGTCCATTCAATCACCTAGCATTTTCTCATTACATGAAATTATAAATAATGTACACTATTCTATAAATATCTACGAAGGCAACACTCGCAATACATGTTTACGCGGGACTTAAAAGCAGATATTTGGTATATTTATTGTACACCCTGTACACGATATTAAAATAGTGTTGTTTTAATTATTAATAGGCACAATCAGGCAATACTATTAAAACGGTGAGTGCCACGACTATGAGATCATAAATATAACTTCCGAAATGTAATGATTGATTGTTAACAACATAAATGAATACTTATTCTTGTGTATTCAATTCAAATATAATATTTACATGTAATATCAGCACTAGAAAAAGGCACTGTTAGCGCATCTTCATGCAGTTTTACACTTATTAAGTGTGGCATACAAACAACCAATATTTCATTCCATTGCACTTAACGGTTTCAGTTTTGCAAATGACATACGTCCTGGAAACTATCTAGGTCTAGTTTTAAGGCATCAAGACCTTGCAGTATCGGATATATTGTTATCTAAAATATTAGAATTCAGCTAAATTGATATAAACAGTGACATGTCGCAACAAACACCCGAAATGTGTAATTGCAAGGAAATATGTTTCTTTTAGTCCTTTTAAACTTACTCTTTCAACATTCTATTATTTCTGAGTATTGGCTTTGGTTATTTCACGCTTTAGTTTTATTACCTACCTATACTATGCTTTACTGCAACATCAACAAAAATATACTGAACGATGTTGGACAAACACATGCCTACTTATAAATACACGTTACATGTTCACATGTTACATGCTACATTAATAACTATAGTGTGCTCTTTGTACTTCACCTACAATAGCACATCCATATCTCCTAATCAAAAATAGATATGATTACAATATGTGCTTATAATTTATGTGAGCAATATTAAACATTTCTACATAAATCGTCACAGTTCTGGTTAACAATTGTATATACAATATAGTTACATGACCACTGAATTTGATTTCAATACGCCAATCACTTTGACGATTTTTCTGTCAGTCTATACAAATATCTATGAAGTGGAGGTATCACGCGGGCGATACCTAGC
Source organism: Laothoe populi (assembly GCA_905220505.1). NCBI lineage: Eukaryota > Metazoa > Arthropoda > Insecta > Lepidoptera > Sphingidae > Laothoe > Laothoe populi. The sequence goes on from HG992148.1 coordinate 17,576,703, forward strand.
GCAGTAGCAGTGTTTTTATTGTTATTTTAGTTTTTATTAGGAACGTCGAAAATGTAAGACGATTCTTTTAAGATGCCACAGTACTTTTAGTTTAAGACACGTGAATAATGTTAGTTAAAAAATGCTCAAAAACTGGCATGATCTGTTTCTTTAGGATTTTTACTAGATGATAAGATGGCACAGAAATTTATGTAGTAGTTAAGCTATATTTTGCTGTATTCTTTCAAACGGAAAACTCGAGGTGTCTAGCAAACTGTTGCAACTCAAAGTTTAGCGTACCGTACAGTACAAAATTTCGCGTAGCTACAGATCAAACACTGCACCAGTCTATCATATTATATATACATGTTATATTTTTAAATAATATATAAATAAATGCTTAGTGATATAGGTATATGATAATATTATATACCTACTCGAAACAATCTGTAGAGCACCTTAAATAAAACATTCTAATGTCGTATAAAATAAATTCGGTATTCACATATATATGCGTAAGTAAATATAATTAGGGTCAATCACTTTACCTCGGATACTTGTTTGTTGACGAGACAAACTACCTGAGAATATCCCAACAAGTATAACATCATATTATCAACTTTACATCTTTATCGTAAACTTAACAGCGACAAATATCAGTATTAGGTATCTAAAAAGTATTATTTCTTAGAAATATAATTACCTTATACTCGTTATGGCTATCCTTAAATTAAAGGTGCAAATACATACATTAAATAAAACATTTACAACATAATAATAAATGGAATGACAGCAGTAAAACAATTTTATAAACTTTGAAATATAGTAACAAAATACAGATCAGATCGAATTGCACTATTAAACAATGCTTGTCTTTATTTTTTTCCATATCACACTTAGTACAGAATTTGGCTTCGTAATACAAACTACATTTATGAAATAAACTAACATGGGTAACTACTAAATAAAACTAAGATGGAATTGTAGGAATGATATTTACGAGACCTTAGTGGGTGGGATGCTTCGATTAAAGAAGTAGCCAATATGGCAGACTTGGACCTCATAAATAAAAGCAAGGAACTTTAAATAACCTCCCTCAATAGCTATGTTTTAACCTTATTGTGTATTTTAGCTGACCCGTGGATGAGCCGCACAGTTTTGGCTGTGATATAACGAATTTTGTACTGCTTGCCGATTTGTATTTATGAAACTTTTCAGCTAAGACATACGCGTTTTTCCTATGACTGAAAATTGCTTTAGACTTTCTTCGCATTGCCATTTTATCAATAAAATTATTTTTTTCTATAAATACCCAAGGTTGCCATTTTCGTCCAGTCAAATCTGGATTAAACTTATCTTTGTTGGATGTGCTGGCGTAATGGGAACCATTTTCATTTTTTTTAATGACTACTTTTGGTATCGTTTTTTTCACTTTCTTAGTCTTTTCCTTATGCATCTTAATTTGAATTTCATCTATACTTTTAAGAACGTCTTCAAATTTTGGTTTTGGTTTCTTTGGTAGCCTATAAGGCACATTAGTTTGTTTATTAGGCTTTGGTTCATCTTTGGACGTTTTTATTTGCTTTAATTTTAATAAACTATGTTGAGGTAATGTTAATTTTACTTTAAGATCCCGAATAGAGTCTTTTATTGGTGGAATGTATTTTTGAGCAGCTTTTGTAATCAATGGTCGATTTGGGTTAAGTTTAATATTTGAGTTTGCATAATCAGTTTTCTCTGTAAATTTGCACGAAATATTCTTATTATTGGTATTAAAATTATTACTTTGCGATATTTTGGTACATTTATAGTTAGTGATTTTTAATAATAAACTGGAACTCTTTTCCTCAGATGTAGTAGATGAAACCTCAGGGGAGCTTGATGTTGTATATTTAATGCGGTCGTCTCTAGGATTACAAGAAAAAACATTATCAATACTGGATTCGCATGGATTTACTGTAACATCTTGCGTTTTTTGACAAGTTTTTGAATTATTTTCCTGATTTATTAAATTAATTGCATTAAAACACTTTTCTTTGGTATTTGATTCTGATAAAATAATATCCATGTTTTCTTTGTCATCTGGAATACACTTTGGAGATTCAGAAGGAATCACATATTCTGTTTTACGAAATGGTGATCCCTCCCGACTATTTGACTCCGAAAGAATCTTTTCTAACGCCTCAGTATCATACAATCCCAGAAACATGTTACTACTTTGCGATCCTTTGAATATGAGTGTTTTATCAATATTTATTTGTGGCATCTGGCATAATTTCAGAATGTCATCATTATATTTGGTCTTGTCAGTTAATCCGTTGTCCTCTTTGTCGCTGTTTACATAATCGTCCGATTCCTCATCGTCCCAAAAATTAATTTCCTTTGGAGTGGAAACAGCGTTAATAACAATATCTTCAGCAATATCGTCACTGACAACCGTTTCTATACAAGCAACATCATCAACCCAGGTCTCATCCAACGGAATGTCGTGATCATTACTCAAGTTAATATTAGAATATTCACAATTAGTTTCTTCATTGCATGTAACATTCTCGCTCGTTATGTCAATATTGGTTTCTTCACATGTGTAAGTATTTTGGATTTCATTTAAACAGTCTTCTGAGAGTTCTGTGTAGCAAAGTTTACCTGTTTCGTCATTCTCTTCCGTTAAAATAGAATTGTCCTCTATCAAGATACAGAAGGATACATCATCATTGTACACCGCAGAAACGGAATTTCTTCTATTATGTTGTAATATATTACATAAATTTTGAGCAATAATTTCGGACTGATTTTCAGTATCGACAACTTTACTACGTTTAATTGGCCAAACAGCTGAAAGGTCCCTCCGGTCTGGTCGTGACTCACCATAAAGAGTATTTAAAGCAGAATCTGACAACGAACGCTTTAAAGACAACCGATGGTTTGTAGGACTTATAGATGGAGTAACTTTAATTTTATTTTCATCTTTTTCAATAGCATATTCACTATTAGTGCATGTTGATTGCTTTTTAATATCTAATTCATAGTGAGAATAATCTTTTGCTGTTGTCTCACTTATGACCGTTTCGCATGTTGTTTTTCTTCTCGTACTTCCGTCTTGCTCACCGAGAAAATCTTTTTTTATTGTTTTATCTTTTTCATTGTCATTTGTACCCTCATCACTTTGAATGTTTATCGAAAGATTATCTTGGACATAAATATGTTCATCACATTTTTTATTTTGTATATTTAACTGCTCACAGTATGTAGGCGACAACGATGAGTTTACTTCAATTTGCAGATCATTCTCAGACTGCAATATGCTATCACTGCAAGTATTATTATAAATACTCTCGGAAACTGTAGATTCAGACATTTCTGTAATGCCATTGTTTACATAGTTCGAGCACGTGGCACTATCAATATCGTCCAATTCTGAGATCGCAAGTAAATCATCAACTTCCAACCGATTGGATAATTTACCTTTGTGTGAAGATAACGCGCAGCAAAACCCTTCATCAAACATGATAAGTTTTTGAATCCATGGTGAGTAAAGTTCTTTGCTTCCATAACCGAAGCACTTACTGACATACGGTATCGATTCAATATTTATATCATTTTTGCAATGTACTTCGTTGACTACGTCTTTATTAGAATTAGTTTCTTCATGAAAATTTTGCTTTTCATCTATAATAGTAAAACCTTCGTCAATATTAGACATGTGATTTATTTCGCTTTTGTTTTTAGAATCACAAAAAATTAAATTTTCAGTATGATTAGTCCAATTTTCTTTCTGCTTCAATTGTTGTGAAAATCTTTCATGACTATAACTTTTTTGAAAAACGACGCTATCTATCTGTTCAATCTGTTCTTTGTTTAGTGTTATTGTAGGCGACACAGTGGTAGATTCATTTAGTAATAACTGTTCATCAACATCGTTCATTGTGTCTCCTTTTCTAAAGGGTAATTCGCTTTCAGGGGACTCCGCAGTATCTAATACCTTTACATCTTCTGTAGGTTTAATTACTTTACTTTGTCCATATGACACGTCACAAGTCACGACCTTGTGGATTTCATTTTTAATTTCAATATCGTTCGGACTGCCTATATTGTGGTCGACTTGTAGTTGTGGTAATATTTCTTTGTCACAGTTATTGAACGTTTCTACAATGGTTTTATCTACATCTACAATTGGTAGTTGTGCTTCTAATATTTCATTTTTGCTAATATTTTGACATTTTGTGTTGTTATGTGGACTGGTTGGCAAGTCGAAAGATTCATTTACTGTATTAACAATATCAGGTACCCCTAAATTTTCAGATGCGGAACTAGATACAACTGAGTCTAAATTTTCTGATTCGGAACTAGATACAATTGAGTCTATATTAAAATTAGATACTATATTTTTAGTTTCTTTTTCCGTGTATGAAATGTCACTATTGGTTTCATCGGTAAACATACCTATCTTGTTTATTTCGAAGCATTTCGGTACTTCATCTTTGTTTTCGTATAACTTACACTTGTTCAATAATACCTCGTCCTTAGACAATTGTATTGATTCATATGTTTTTGTTACGTTATGGTTTAATTTAAAGTTTTTATCTGCATCTTTATGTAAACTATAATCTACTGCCATGTCCAGAGCATTGTGCGCAACATTTTTGAGTTTAGTTTCATTTAAAACATTGGTACCAGGAGTTTTATCAACCACGAAATCTACATGGGACGTTAAATCAGTACAATTTTGTTGATCCATTTGATTTATTTTATTTGTATGATACTGTTCGTCATCTGATTCGAAAGTTTTTGTGTTTTCTGGATTCTTAATGATGACACTATCGGTCCTAATAACTTTTGATGCTGATTTGTCTAGTCTACCATCGGATATATTTGTTTTAATTTTTCTATATTTACTTAATTTTGTAAACTCTCTTTCAGTTTCAATTTTGGGAGAGAGTGCACTAGTCTCAAAATTTTCGGCTTTAAAGTTACTTAAAATTTTGTTTGTTTGATCTAATTCACAAAATTTTGGTAAATCCTTAATTTGTGTTGGAATTACTGGTTCTCCTTTATTTGCGTTAATGAACTGTTGATTGACCTCGGGAAAGTTTAATTCAATGTCATTATCGAGTCTTGGTAATGAAGCCAAGCACACACCTGCATTGCTTTCTAAGTCTTGAATGCTATAGTTGGTTTTGACTGAATGTGTGTTAGGTTTGGAAAATTGGGTATTTATCATTTTACAACTTGATATTTTTTCGTTATCTTCTGACACTCTTTGACCTTGCCTAGTTTCTGGAATTTTACAGTGTTCGATATTATCTATTCCATTCAAAATTGGCGGACTAATCATTGAAAGAGGATTTGTAACTTTTTCTATGACTCTCTCATTTAATATATTTTGAGCTGGGGAGGCAATTTCAACGTTTAACATTTTCGGACTACATGGTTTTATATCGAAATTACATCCCACTTCTTTATGAATTACAGATTGACTGATCTTAGCTTCTACATCCAATGGGGATATCGGTCGTGGCAACATTGCTATGGATTGTTTAGGTACGTATTGCTTTGTAGGTGTTTGAAATTCTTTAGATGTGGGTAATTTAAAACCATTCATATTTGATGATTCAATTACTTCTTCAAATTGATTGAGTAATTCAAGATTGCTGTAGCCCTTAATGTTTTCTGGTAATTTAGACACTTTTTGAATGTGTTCATATTTACTTAGATCTTCACTTGGTACATGAACTAATCCCAGAACATAAAGCTGCTCCTGATTGTTCATAGCTCCATATGGTTTTGAAGTATTGCTAAGTTCATTTGAACTATTTTGAATGAAAATTTCTTTACTTGAACTAATATCAGCATGATCATCATCTCCTTCATTCCACATTTGCAAAAATTTTCTAACATCCATATCCTTCTTGTCTTTATTATCTGTGCTACCACTATTGTTATTCCTAATTGTTTTGAATGATGTGGGAGTAGTTCTGATCACAGGACCATATCTAGGATCATAATATCCTCCATAATAATCATTTGGTATTCTGCTATTTCCTAAATCTATACTCCTCACACTTGTTGTTGAGGATTGGCTTACATATCCACAATCTTCCTGCGATGTGCTATGTGTTTGTAAAGTATCATTACTTGTATTAGAATCAGTTGGTGAAATTGCAACCCCATTTGGGGAAAACTGAGGAATGAGCCGGTGCATAGGACCATTCATATTAATAGAAGGATTAAAATTTTTATAGTGGTTTATATATTCATAGTTCTTTATTTGTGGATTTTCTCTTTTATAATAAGAATGAGGTGGCAGTGAATGCATACTTATTGGAGGATAATTCAGCATTGCATTTTTAGGAATAGAATGATGTCTAGACATTTCATTGGGATAAAAACTTTCAGATGGTGCAACTGGTTTAGTCCTGGCATTATCATATTCCACATGTATTTTACCATTACTATCCAAAGGGAGTTTATTTGAAGATACTGCTTTAAAAGAACCATCTGGTGGGTATGGGGACATTTTTGATTGAGTATTGTTACTCAGCATAGGTCCATATGCAGGGTGCATAATTTGATTACGATATGCTAAGTTGTAACTCCCTTGTTGACCAATAGGTCTTTGATATCCCTCCAATATAGATTCTGGCATTCTACTATCTATATACTTAAAATGAGGATGCCCAGAATATGGGTGTGGCGGTACTTGTTTTGATATTTCATATTTCTGTGGAGGACAGGGTGGTGGGTGAAATGGGTTAGAATAATTTGTAACATAATCATACCTGGGTTGTGGATACCTTTCCTTCACATTTGGGTAGGGTTTGAAACGGATATTTGGTTCTTGATAATATTGCTCTGGATAAATGTAGCCACTCTCTTCTGGAATTGTCCGTTGTTGTCTTGAAATGGCTATAGGCCGAGGACCAGCACAGCTGGGGTAATCAGGGTACTGATAGATATCAGAAGAGACATATGGTCTCTGTGGACGTATGTTTATTGCACTTGGAGCCCATCCGTGAGGAGGCCTTGCAAGAGCAGAACTCACATTTGGTAAACACATTTCTACACTGCGCATGTTTTTTAAATCATTAGTAGCAGAATTAAAAGAGTAAGGCACATCACAATACTTTGCATCAGGAGTCACACTCAACTTTTGAATGAAACTGGGATCTTCACTAACTTTAATGGAATTATATGTTGGAGGCACCATTATACGTTGCATGTTTTCTTGGAATGTCTGCCGTGGAGATATATTCCTTGTTGGATTATGATATGTAGGAGCTTTGTGAAGGTATTCGGGTGGACGATGGTGCAAAGACTCCGGACAAGGCCACGGCTCGACTTTTGCTTTTTTTATATATGCATCATTGGGCTCAGTCGGCGGGACAACTCTATCGGGCCCTATTATTGCACACGGCCGCGCGCTCGCCGCGTCCACTTTGGCCGATGGATTTGATCCGATATCTTGATATGGCCTATTTTTGTTACATTGGAGCGCAGTTCCGCTTTGCGCGTACTTACTGCCATCGCTGTTGCGTTCACTCGGAGCGGGCTCAATCTTCAAATCTTTAGCATCCATTGTCACCAAAATGTAGACACATAGTCTGACTTCGTGTCTTCATTCTTTATAGGTATATTAGTACACAATCTGCCCAAAAACACTCTGAGCAACAAATCCCAAATACCATTTCCATGCTGAAATATAAACAAAATATTAGTACTGTAAATGACAACTGTCAAAACACTGCCACATAGACTTATTTTAGTACTTAATCGAAGAACAAATCCTAGTATTACTCAAGTTTGAGACATGTAAGTCCTATATACCTGTGATAATCTTGTTAATTTACGCTATATCAATATTATTTCCAAGGAAACACGGATTTATTGCGACCCTTAGCTGTCGCCCATTTGTTAGTGTTACCCAACAAAATATTATAGGTATGTTTAATTTTTTTTTGTAAGGTAAATATAAAAATTAGTCGATTTATGGCTTTAATCGACTAAGTGTTGTTTATGATTAAAATAACACACTACATCAATCCATTGTAAGTTTACTAGGGGTCAGAGTCACCTTTGCTCACGAGCGCTTAGAGTTCACAAAACAGGTTTGGGAGGAATGTCCAAATCAATCTAATCGTCCTGTAGTGAGATGTTATTGATTAGATTTTATTATAAACTAGTGTCTGGCCAGCACTGGCTTAGCATATTTACGGTGATTCAAGTTAAATAGGCGCATACCATTGCAGACTTATTAAGGTATACGGTTCCATTATATATATACTACGTTATTTTGTTGTATCTATCAAGGCAAGCCAGCATTAGCAACGTAAGCCCCTAAAAATATAGTTTGAATCGAACATTCGCTTTCTCATTATTCTATAAATATAATATGCAGTATTTACATATATAAATCTTTCAAAAAAATATCTTAATACTTTTAAGCCGAAGTGACTCTCTACAAAAGAATTGTTGTATACCAAATTCTTTTTTATCCATAAATCGCGACGTGACGTACCCTTAGAGTATTTGGTTGCCTACTCTAAGGACGTACCGCACGCTATCTCGCGGGATCTTGTCAATCCCAGTATACATCATGAATGCATCGTGTGACGGTTTTGTATCACGCGCACCTACAAAATACAAAATATAGCTGAAAAGGAGGCAACCGGCAACGCTATCAATATTGTGCGGCTGAAAGACATGTACCTATGGCTGTGAATAAAAAAACTACATTAATCAAATGTCATTTCACGCAATACTAGGCAGTATGGTCGTAAAACTATAGCCTGTTCTTTGGACGAAAAAATAATCACAAATGTCAATATCTAATTTACAGTTTTCAGTTTCACGGTTTGGGATTTGGATTATAGGCCGACTTTAATATTTTTTTAAATAAAAAATATAATTATCTTCACTGTAATGAAATATATATCAGTTACTTTAATTCTCACTTTAATATTTGCTGGATATATTATTAACACAATATGGACTTTGGCTGAAATTTTTATACCGCCGGAATGCAGTCGTGGCGAACGGTGTTTTTCATCGTATTTAGCTACTAATCCAAAACAAAATCTTGTTTTGTACACGTCTGTGAAGGAACATGCATATTCAGAAGGAACATCTATAGATTCGGTGACAAAAGTACATACATCTTTAAATTTTGACTATGAAAGTCCTAGTACTATGTAAGTAACTTTCTTTATTTGGGATGAAATAAAAAAAGAAAACTTCGATGTTATACATTTTTAATTTATTTATTTCTTTAGTGCGATCAACTTGAAGATACCTAGAAAAACTCGCAATAATGGAACTCTATATATGCATGCTGTGTTACTAGATGATAGTCATATTTATAAAACGTTTGACGATATTCGACACACAGAATTAGTACACACATTGCCTCTTATAACACACATCGAGCCTGAGGCTGCAACTTTTAATCTTCTTCAACAAAATGTAAGCTGTTAAATGATTCATAGTATTAAGTGAACATTCTATACTCATAATATAACAAACCCTATGATAGAAACTTCAAAAATTAAGCTTAAATAGTTGTTAATTAACTAGAAACAAATAACTATATTATTGATTAAATAAATTATATTTAAACAATAAATTCTTAAGTATGATTAGGTAGTTCTATCAAAGTTTTTTTTGTTGTAGTTCTCTAAGTCTGACACAATCTTTTTAAGAAACTTCAAATATACCATTTTATATTCTAAAAAAGTATATCATAACCAGCGCAGTGTCTGTTATTCATCTTCCACATTTATTGATAATGTTGAGCAATGATTCAAATTTGAAAATATCAAACTGAATTGAACTTTCTAGTGACAGTCACCAACATTCAAATTGGTCTAAATAAATTCATATGACATAGTAAAGAGAAAAATCCCTAAAATATATCTATAGAGGCTTGAATGTTTACATAATCATCATAGAAAAATATTATTGTCTAACTTTTTTATTTCAGGTTGATGAGAAAAAAGTAGAAACAAAAATCTTTAAGCCTTATTCTCATATAACAACAATAATTCCACTGTCAATACTGTCAGACAAATTGAATCTCCCAGCTACCAAAATTCCTAGTGAGCTATACCCATATATCAAGTAAGACTTTTGTTACATAATATTATCTTTAAACATTGTGTGTGTCTGCCTCAGTAGCGCAGTTGTAATGTGGTGAACGCCTTACTGCTGTACTGAGGCATGAGGTTCGATCCCCGGGTAGGGTAAAGTGATTCTGAGTATTAGCCCGGAGTCTGGTACCTGTGCCCGGTATGGCGATAGGTTTGCCCCTATCACAACTGTGCCACCGAAGAAGTCCAGCCCAAATTACATGCATCTCTGATTTTTCTAAAATCACTTGTTTATTCATTGTTAATTATCACATGCTTTAATAGTGACGGGAAACATAGTGAGGAAACCTGTATATCCAAAAATTATGTGAAGTCTAACAACCCTTTTTAGGTCAGCATGGTGGATTATAGCCTAGTAGACAAGGCCCATGCCCGGCTGGGGGTCAATGTTTAATACAGGGCTGATATTATTTTGATTATAGCTATTGAAATTTTATTATACAGTTTGATTTCAGATTACGAAATTCAAAATTTCTGCCAATAATACAACATAATGTGTTGAAATCTCGGATTGTTAATCTGCAGTTGCTTAATACTAGTATGTTAGATGTAAATGTGACAGTAAATGTGGCACCTGTGTCATATGGTCTGTTCCGTTTGGCTCTGCACGTGAGATTGGCCTTGGAACAGCTTCATATGCTTGGATTTAGCCAGAAAGACGTTGATGACGTTAAGGGTATATTTGCAGACACAAATCTGTATTTATTGTCTGCTACAGTATTGATAGCCAGTTGCCATGTAAGTATCAGTTTTAATCATTGTGTATATATTTGATAAATATTTATAAAATAGATAGAAATTTCAGATTAAGTAACGATAACAAGTGCAATATTTTTATGTTAAATGTAAACAAATTAGAATTATAATATCTTTGAAATTTATCATAATTACAATTTATACATGACTGTATATCAAATTGTGTAAACCTCGTCATGTTGGCTTGCTCTAGCAAGTTAGATTCTGGGATCAGGAATATCTCCAGTCTATTTGCCTGAAAAATTTGCATAATTTTTATGGACGTCCAGGGAATGTCCCTTGACCATCGACATTATATGTAGACTGCACAGTACTTCTTTATCTTACAAGATTAAACCAAATCTAAATCTATCAAACAAACCTCTTGTATAAAAAAAATTACAATAAATATTTGTATCCCATGTGAGTCTGCATGATAGTCCCATAATATAGGTTTACTGAGTCAGGATGTGTTAGGGTGTTTATTATTTATAATTATAAATAGTTTAAAACAGCTATTGTGGTAGAAGGGATCTTAGTTAATGTACACAACTAAACATTTCATTCCAGTTACTATTCGATTTCCTGGCATTCAAGAATGATGTATCGTTCTGGAGGGGTAAACAATCATTGGCAGGTCTGTCAGCTCGGACTGTGCTTTGGAGGGCGTTCTCTCAAATGGTCATATTCTTCTACCTCGTTGACGAACAGACATCCTTACTTGTACTTGTACCTGCAGGAATCAGTGCAATTATCGAGGTGGGTTTTTTTGCTCTTTAGACTATTTTGTGGACATGTATGAGTATGTCCCGACCGAGGTTGTGACACAGCCTTACAGAAAAATGATATTGTGGCATTTTGATGTCGCATTTTTAAAGGTCTCAATATGGTAGTTTCCTGTGTTTAATTTTGTACATAATTTGATATGCAACCGAATATAATACGCAAAAGAAACTCTTGCGAAAACAGAATCTAAATTGCTTGAAAAATGAGATCACAATATTTATTTTAATTAATGGCATGAGCCAAAATGGTTGCGTATTGGGAACATATCGCTATCGTCCTCGCACTACGGTACAGTACATTCTGAGTACAGTGACGTCGTGACGACGTGAGTCATATCATGCATCCTTCTACTGTTAATTGAAAACTACCCCTTCCAGCAGATTTGTGTGGCGTCTAATTTACTTATTTTTGTTCGGATTCATAAAATTCTTTCGATAATAGGTTTTAGGTAATGTAACTTGTTGATTAAATTAATATAAAAAAAACGAGTCAACTACCCTATTCTCCTTTTAAAGATCACAAACCATTAGATTATTTGCTAATCTTTGTTGTAAAAATAGTAAGATTTAAATGGTTAGTACTGGTTGTTTGTATTCAGAAGTAGTGAAAGATTTTCGATGTTAGTTTCACATTAATTGTTATTTTTTGGCATATGTATAATATATTTATTTGTTTCTAAAAAAAATCAAGCATGCAAATATACTGAAAACACTAAAATGGGCACTGTAATCTGTTTTAATAAAATCTGAAACAAGGCTATACATTCAGTAAATAACAGGCATTATGGAGTTCCAATTTTTGTCCTATATCAAGAAATACATCAATTGGTTTGTTAAGTTTACGCAAATATTACACATTGTATTAAAACTTATATTACGGATTTTATCGCAGTTTATTCTTTTTGCTTTTTAGTCCCGATAAGAATAAAACGCGATAAAATCCGTAAAATTAATTATATTTAATAATAAATTGTTTTCTAATTAGACCAGAGGGCCTCATTTAGTTCTCATACTGAGTCCCAGTGATTACTGACGGAATAATATTTATAGTAATAGTTCGTGTTATTATGCAGTAATAATAAGATAGTACTCATTCCGTATGGAGAATTTCCATTTGTATTTTGACCTGTCATAAGTGCATTTTAAATGCCTACATGATGAATAAAGATTTTTATTTGTTTATTTTATTGTAAATAGTTCCTGCTATAGTGTCACTGACAGTAATATTTCCTGTTATCGTGTTACTGACAGTAAATAGTTCCTGCTATCGCGTTACTGACAGTAATAGTCCCTGTTATCGTGTTACTGACAGTAATACACACAGCCTCCTTTGACAGCCTCCGTGGCCTAGTTGACGACTACCCGGCTGTGTTTGTGTGACAGACAGATATTTGTATCCGAGGTCTGTGTGTTGTGAGACCGTGCGTCTCTCGTAGTCCCTGATACCCACAACACAAGACTCGTATCTGTTGATGACTGTTGGGTGTTATTTATTTATAATAGTTCCTGTTATAGTGTTACTGACAGTAATATTTGGTGTTATCGTGTTATGCAGTTGTGGAAAGTGACGAAGGTGTTGCACGTGCGCGTGTCTGTGGCGCGGTACTCGGTGCGCGTGTGGCGCGAGCGCGGCGCGGAGGTGGAGGCGGCGGAGCGGAGCACGGCGGCGGCCGACGCGGAGGCCATGCGCTACCTGTCCATGCTGCTGTACCCGCTGTGTGTCGCCGGCGCCGGATACTCACTCGTCTACGAACCACATAAGAGGTATGCATAAAGCAACGCACACAACAATTCATGTTATCCATATTATAATGTAATAAAATTGTGAATGTTGTACACACCTTCAATAAGCAGGTGCATCAGAATTTGTATTTATTAGAAATATATTTTTGTAATATTTTAATGCATGTGCTACTGGTGTGCTTTTTCTAAATAAATAAATCCTGCTGTCCCTCTAAAGTAAAAGGCCGTTAAGTTTTTCGAATATATCGCGATAGGAGCCACATATGATTGGCCGTATTATTTCGTCCGGCAGTGAAAGTGTTAAGACCTTGCAATCTAGAAAGAAAAGGCATAGTTTTGATATGTTTGCTACCCACAGGTGTGCATAGCATTTCATTTTATATTGGACAAATTTGAGTTATATATACAAAGAAATAAAGCAACTTTTTCTTTATTGATCAGTCGGGGTCATATTTTTCTATTTATATTAAATGATAAGATCTAATGCTACGCTCATGGCTAAATATACTCTGATTTTTAATTAGATAGACTAAAATATCATTTGGTGGGTTGCCACGTTACCGAAAAGTAAAAATAGGGTTGTATCCTGAGTGATCGAGAATTTTGATAAAAAATCGGAACATCATGATTAATTTTCTTTTACAATAAATTGTTTAAAGTATTGTATAGTATTCGTTTGAATTTGCGTTGATCAGTAAATGAAAAACCGAACTTTTTTTACTTCTGTTGCGTTAAGATCGCAAGGAATATTCGTACAACCAATCGCGAGCGAAGAAGACGAATGACGCACAAAATGGCGGATGCCTACCATTGTTACCATATTAATAATATTGACATATTTCTACACAGGCAATGGAACTAATACACATCAACTAATACATATCAACATAAAGTGTAAAAAATTTACTAAATCTGCCTGTAATACCCGCCTAATTTATTACTGTCCCATAACGTGATAGGGGGCGAGCCTATCGCCACACGGGGTACAATTCGTGATTCCGGGCTGATACTGAATATTACTAAATAGAAAAACCCAATATAACTTTATCCGCTCCGGGGATCGAACCCGAGACCTCAGCACAGCAGTCGTAACGCATGCGCAATTACGAGTGCGCCACTGAGGCATTCGAACGGCGAACCTACGTCTCAATGTAAAGTGTAATAAACCATTATGATAGCCTCAAAAAGTACACCGACTTCAATAAAAATACATTATGCGGCCCTATAAAATTTTAGGGTTGCCCTCGATTTTTCTGAGATCCCATCATCAGATCCTGACTTGGTGTCAATGGGACCACCTGTAAAGTATATCCTTTTAAACAAAAAAAGAATTTCTCGATTCGTTCCGGGCGTCTTCGAATAATCGGGGAGCATACATAAAAAAAGATGCCGACGAATTGAGAACCTCTTCCTTTTTTTTAATTCGGTTAATGATATTTTGCAGCTGGTACTCGTGGGCGCTGCGCAGCGTGGTGAACGGCGTGTACGCGTTCGGGTTCCTGTTCATGTTGCCGCAGCTGTTCGTGAACTACCGGCTGCGCTCGGTGGCGGCGCTCCCCTGGCGTGCCTTCATGTACAAGGCGTTCAACACCTTCATCGACGACGTGTTCGCGTTCATCATCACCATGCCGACGGCGCACCGCGTCGCCTGCTTCAGGGACGACCTCGTCTTCCTCGTATATTTGTACCAGAGATGGTGAGTACAGACTTAATAACTAAATATATGGTATGCACATGTGATGCCCATGCATATGCATAAGAAATATCGATATTTCTTATATCGATGATATAGCGCGATATATCGAGTAATATTTGTATTTAAATTTTTTCTTCACAAACTTCTAAACAATAAACACAACATTGGCGTCCTTTTTTTCCGACCTTAGATTAAAATATAAATAAAAAAATATATCCTTTAATAAAAATGTATATCTGTGCAGTTGCCTAATTTTAAAGCCCTAAGATCACATAATATGTTGTTAATAGGACAAAATATGTTGTATAAAATAAAGTAGATTGATATTTTATATGATTTGTCTTGTTTGTTTTTTCAATAAATAATTTTATTAGATTTTAGAAGCGGTGAAATGTTATGTTAGATTCACCAGTTTTATTGATCATAAGCCACTATGGAGATATATATTTATTCGAAGGCTCTTTTATTACTCAAAGTAGAGAAGACTAATGTCCAGCCGAAGGATATTACATCTCTGATCTTATTATATTTATTTTCTAGGCTTTACCCAGTAGACAAATCCCGCATGGACACTGCTTCCAGTATGGATCAGAACCCAGAACCGCTGGAGCCGGTCAAACAAAAAGAAGAATAAACTCCATACATTTTAGCTGAATTTATAAATTAATTTATGTAAAGAGGCTATTACCAATATGCAATATCACCATGTCAGAAGACTTCATAACTAGCAAAATATCGATAAATTTATAAATAATTAAACATATAACTCATAAAAAAATCTGAAATGGTAGATTTATTCTCTCGCTCACATTTACCTATTATGCAATTACGTGGAAACAGACATACATATTATTGTCAATTCAGTGTTTCCATATGTGCAGTTGATATTATAAAAATAATTATTTATTTTAATGAATGCATTTGATTCATGTAAATTATGTACTGTTTCTTTTCTCATCTGTGATATGAAATATGCTGTTCTTACATCTTGTGAACACTTATTAGTTTCAAATAATGATAGGTGATTATGAAATAAATTTCGGGTTCTAACATACGGCAGATATAACGCAAGTACTCCGTCTGACTTGAACATGAACACCCACAATACTATTTTTTTATTTATTTAACAGCCTTGGAAACATGTCCTTTAGGCCACCCACAATAGTGGAAGAAGTGTTGCCAACATTTTATGAAAAATAAATGGTTATGGTTGGTGTCAATTTTGGTAGCTCTAACTAATATTGTAAATGCTTATAAAATACAACACTTTGACTCGTCTGTAGTGATGTTATACGAGGATGGCCAAAAAAAAATTTTTATATAATAAAAAAACCGTTTTTTGAGCCATCCTAATGAGCAAGTCTGTATTTTATAAATGTAATTTAAACTGCTCTTTTGTGGTGAAACTTGATAATGTAATTCACACGAAATTTGTTGCAGTATTTAACAAAATATAGAAAAAATTTGGTTGAATCAATTCCTCATAACAGGGTATTCAATTTATTAATTTACTGTATAGTAATTCCATTAACTATTTATTACTTATTTTAGTAAATATTTCATTTCGTGCTCAATTTAAAAAGAAAATTGAATTTTATAATTTTACGAAAAAAGACATTTATACTCACAGAATTTTTAATTGTGAAAATATAATTATAAGATTTATTTAATTGATTTTTTACATAAAACTTGGAGGACGAAATTATATTTTTATTTTATTTTTAACCTACAACGGGATGACTGATATTGCAGCGATTTGAGTTGAGATATTAAATAAGTTTTTTTGTCAGTGTGTATGCGCCAAAGAATGTTGCGTATTATTTTATAAATATTATTTTTTTCAACATCGAGGCTATGTTTACAATACAATCGGCATACTTTTGAAATTCCCGGGGGTATTTTTTGAGCCAAGAAATACTCAGCTATACGTAAATCAATAATCGCATTGTTTTTTAGTGCCTCGATAGGCAGACGAGCAGGCGGGCCACCTGATGGTAAGTAGTCACCACCCCCCATAGACTTCTGCAATGCCAGGGCACAGCAGAGCCGCTGCCTACCGTAAATTCCGCATAATTAATACCGCATTCAATCGTTACCACTTTAAATCCGCTATATCTTCTGTCTTGGATTAAAACATCATTGACCATATGTAAAACTAGAGAATCTACGAAAAATTACAAATTTTAAATAATAGCAATTTAGTTTTGATTTTATAATGTGAATTGTTTTGTTACAGTTTAGTACTAAAAAGTTTTACCTAGTTTATAATTTTCGGTTCGTTCTTGTTTTATAATTTTTCACTGTCATTGTATATATACCAAATTCGAACGAGACTAGCTTTTCAACGAACAGCTTTTTTTACCTTGTTTTATCTAAAGAAAACGTTCGGCCTAAAAAGGTGGACGCGATTGCAAATGGCCACGTACTAGAGCTAGATCATTGTATGCCAAATCGGTTGGTTTTATAGGACTCGGCAATGTCACCATCAATTCATACACCGTAATTGGATCCAGTAATGCCAAAATGTACCAACCCACAAATTATTAAAAAAAATGAGTCATTGACACCAAATTGATCAGAATGTGATATATTAATACCCAGCATAACTCGGTTCAATTATTGCCACCAGAAAATCCCAATATAATAATGAACAAAGTGACAATGAGAAATTAAAAGACAACTTACAAAAGATTATAAGCCATATAATAATAATAATAGCCCTGTATTAAACATTGTCCCACTGCTGGGCACGGGCCTCCTCTACTAATGAGAGGGGTTAGGCCTTAGTCCACCACGCTGGCCTAATGCGGGTTGGTAGACTTCACATACTTTCGAAAAATTCACGATGTTTTACTGCACCGTTAAAGCAAGCGATAATTAACATTTTAATACACACATAACTTCAGAAAAGTCAGAGGTGTATGTCACTTGGGTTTCGAACATACGACTTTCGTCTTGGCAGTCCGTACCGCAACCAACTAGGCTATCGCTGCTATTCATATATATGTATATCGACGTAGGAAAGCATATTTGCTGTAAGTAGACATATTGCAATTGTTCACCAGAGCCAAAAAACTTTATTAATTTCGGAAAAAAATTAATAGTGTCTGACCTATCCATGATATTGCCACCATTTTTGGAACATAGGTTTAATTAATTGCCAGTCACCATTTGCAATGTAAACTTTTTATCTAAAGTTACTATAAGTACGTGTGTGGCTAGTTACAGCAAACAGTTTTTTAAATCACATACCTTTAAAACGCTGTAACTAAGGAAGAAAAATGTACGCGTAGATGGAAATATTATCAATTTACAGGCGGTAAATATGCAATATATAATTCAAGATGTAAGATTAAATTTATAATTATGATTAGATGTAGAAATGCAGTGGGTCAGTTGGTAATGTAATGTTTGGTTGAAATAAAATGTCGTAAATGGTAAAAAAAAAATTATGGTCAATTATGGTAAATTGTTGAAACAAAATTTGAGACTCTAATTATACTGCCAGAACTTCGTTTCAACAATAACAATAATATAAGAGATAAAACATAAAAAAATAAAATATACAAAATAAAAACTAAGGCCCTAAAACTAGTTAGGAACGCAAGTTGTAAATAAAAACATTGTATCCAATCCTAACCGACACAACTTCAAAGTACTATCAATTTTTCAATGGCGTAACGGTAAAATGAAATTATAAATGATTTATCAAATGCATTATCTAAAAATTCTAAAAAATCACAGGTTTTTAAAATGCATTATGGGGTGTCAGCTTTTAAAGCAAATACTTTTATGATTTGTTGTAAATAACAAATACTTGCTGTAAGTAAACGAATGTAAAAATCGCACGCCGCAGAAATGCTGTAAATTAGGTTAAGTTTTTAAATGGGAAGAAGTAAGTATTTGTAAAGCAAAAAATGCAGTCTTTCTTTTGCTGTAAGTACAAAATGTCTAAAATGACTAGATTTTGGTCTACATACAGCATTTAATCTTGCTAAAAAAATATAAGTACGGGCGTTTTCAACGGCGTATGTAATTTTTTTTTCATCGTAGAGATACAGGATCCGGGTCATTCGATGCGGCTTTTTTTTCTGATTCTAATGGTAGTAAAAAGTCACTTTAGGTATTTTGTCTACTTACAGCAAATATGATTTCCTACGTCGATATATAAGCGATAAGCTTAGTACTAATATACTACACTTACCTACAGAGAGAGGATCTTAAAAATTCCACTTGATGTGTAAGGTTATTAATTGTGGTTAAATATTAGAAAATGGGTATATTTGTCGTCAATTTATTTAATTGCTGGTGGTAGGATATTCATATCCGCCCGGATAGCGACCACCGTACACAGGGTGGAAAACCAAGTATGTCACACCGCAAGTGGGTCGCGTGCCGGGATCAGCTAGTGTACATCCGGTTTTTGTCGGGAGTCTAGGTCTAGATTTAGGGTAGGATGCTTGCCCGTGTTGCGGCTTTCTAAGTACTCTGACACTGGACCCTCGACCGCTTCTTCACCTTCTTGCACATAGCGTAGTGTGAAGAAGCTAAACAGCGGGCCGGCATAATTGTGTCTCGCTACTTGATACTCTAATTGGACGGCACTGCGCTTACCATCAGAAGCAGTGTGGTCACTTTGCCGTGCCAGGATAAATAATAATAATAAAAACTTTCTGTAATGATGTATTAATTTTGACTGATGTATGATTGTGGTTTTAAATATTTATTAAATTAAACTGTGCAAAATCAATTATATTGTTTTATTTACGATTATTATGTACCTACACCTAATCAGACAGAATTGAATGAGTTCTGAAAAATGAAAACCCATTATATCGAATATAATAAAGTCACACACTTTAGATTTTTAGTTGTTTTTTGTGTGGTGGACCGAGGCCTTCTCGGTAATAAATATTAAAAGAGGTAGTCCGACTGTTTTGTAGGGATAAAATCTCCGGGTGTATTTTTCATGTCGGTTGTTCTATGGATGGCTTATAAACTAGAATATACCAACAATAACAGCTCAAGTCACGGTCCAACTAAACTAGGGTTGCCAAATCCAAATTTGAAATTGGATAAACCAGGAAAATTTAATTTAAAACAGCGCGATCACTCGCAAACCGTAAGGCCGTCCATAACATGAGGATTGCAAAAGTGGCACACGAATTTTAATATATAGGACCTTATTAGGGCGCTTCAAACACCCAGGACGTTAAAACTATCCAGTACACTAAAAACCAGGTCATGTCCTGAGAAAACAGGACAGTTGGCAACTCTAAACTATGAATATTAAGTATTGGACTTTAGCTTGTTTAAGTATAACAATCTGTTGTTCTGATAATTTATGCAAATTCGAACATTCAACGATATTTAATAAATATGAGATCGTCATATTATTTGTTTTAAAAGTAGGTATATAGCTAGGTAATTAACAATATGATTTTGTTTTTATTCCTTACATAATAATTTTCATGGCGGCACAGCGTGTCTTAGCTTCGCCAATTGAATCTAGAAACAATCTAAATTTTTACATAGTTATGTGTATTAATCACTATTCCATAATTTTAAAGGGTATCTTAAGATAATATTAATAACCTTGTTATATAAGCGTCAGCATTTAGCTTAAATAAATTAGGTGTTTAGATAAATAGTACCTACACATTGTTGTCAAAATCCGTGTCTGATTTAGATATAAACAGTAACGAACCGGATTTATCGATTAGAAACAATCTACTCATATATGTACAGTGCATTCTGATAAATATTTTACTATTTTAACGGGGTCGTCTTCAGGATTAAAAAAGTTTTGAAATAGAATTTATAGTTCAGCTTAATAACTACGATATATTTAATTATAATAGTTGTTTTACTGCATAACCAAAACCGATTCTTATACTTTCCGTTTGGTACAAAATGGCCAATTACTATCAGAGTACAAAATAGCAGACTACTTACATATTTTTATAAATTCTACTGTACGTGTGTATGACACTGAACTCCTCCTAAACGGCTGGATCGATTTGAATGATTTTTTTGTATGCGATTGGGTGGCGCCCTGGATGGTTTAGATTCACAAATTAGCCCGGCAGATGGCGCTGCAGTCCGTGTGGCGCTGCTTTTACGGGCAGGACGACGTCTGCACGGTCCGCTAGTATAGGTATAAATATATTACCTATATAGAATAATTCATCTTATAAGGAACGACTGGACGTACTTTTACGCAGAAACACCCGACATAGAATACTTATTTTTATCTAGTCCTACGTTAAATTTGGTTCGACATAGCATCGTAAGACGTAAGATTGTATACGTCATTGACTTATATTCTATAGACACGAACTGTCGAAGAAAAAAGATGTTCCAAAAACCTTGTCCGCCCACTAATGCTATCTATTCAATTTACTAAGAACTATTTGATAACTCCGTCACTTTTTCTCGAACGGGACTTTCCCCGCGCCAAAATGGGACAAACTATGTAATGAATTTTGTTGTGAAATATAGAATTCAGAATTGAAATTAATTAATATTTATTGATATTACGTTCTAAACCTTATGAAATTATGTTATTTACCTTATATACTATTAACAGTTTCACTGTAAATCAATTTAAGGCAGATTTGTTCGGTAATGTCGCTACAAATAACTAAAATTAACTCGACACTGAAAGATGCAATGTGATGTGCATTCTTAGGTGGCATGAAGCATACTAACGTCGCGGTCGGTGCAGTGTATACACCGCGTCTCGGTGGAACATAATGTTTGTTCTGGTCGCCGCATCTAGTACGTAGTACATATAAATCGCTGGTATACGTATTACAAACCAATAAAACGTTTATTACTAAGGCTCATATATATTTATTATTATACTAGTTGGCCACGGACTTCCTCTACTAGAGAGGTAAGGTGTTAGTCCACTACGCTGACCTAATACGGGTTGGTAAACTTCCAGGTTTCTTCAGGATGTTGTCCTTTACTCTTAAAATAAACGATAATGAACAATGAATACACTAACTTAAAAGAGATTTCAAACTAATGACTTTTGCCTCTGCACTCTATACCATTCTCATATAGGCTATCGCTGCTTTTTTGTGTAAGTTTCATACAACAATAGGTGTGTATACTTACCTAGTGATTACGATAATTACAAACCAGGGTGGCATTTAGACACGTCGTTAGGGTGTAATTTATACAAATAGGAAACCGTTGATAATTTTGTTTGTTTTATGACAGCTATTTCATAATTTACACATAGTAAAATATTAATGACTTTGTTATGCGTAGTTAATACAAGTAAACGGCAACGGACGCATCGACCTATACCTATATACAGTCGTACAGACATAGACAGAAAGTCTACAGACAGTCTCCGTGGCGCAGTTTGCGAGTAGCCGGCTGTGAAACGAGAGGTCGAGGGTACGATTTCCACACCAGGACAAATGTTTGTGTGACAGATAGATATTTGTGCCTGGGGACTGGGTGTTGTGAGACCGAAAGTCTCTCGTAGTCCCTGATACCCACAACACAAGACTCGTATCTTAGTGTGGGGTCGGGGTTATGTGTGTGACTGTTGGGTGTTACTTATTTATTTAGTCGCCGGAACCTGTTGCAACGTCGGTGGATAGTGCCTACCACTGGTGTCAACTGGAGGGCACATAAAAACGTCGAAGCAGCGGCGCGATCATTCTTGGTACAACATTGACCTTTAGACCTAATCAACAACTCTAATTTAAGTATTATAATATTTCTATTAAATTAAATTATTAAACCTCTCTCATTAGTAGAGAACGCCCGTGCCCAGCAGTGGGACAATTTTTAATACAGGGCTAGTATTTATTATTATTATTATATTAAATTAAATTAATTAAAATAATGTATTTTTTTTGTAGACCAGCTGGTGCATGAAGACTAACTAAGGTACATTGGTGTGTTTCTGGGTGATATTTGGTGACGGAAATTGTTTGATACAAATGTCAGTACATTCTATGTATTTAGCTTAATTCCCTTTAGAACACGAGAGACTAGGGCGATCTTTAGTTGGATGACATTCAACAGTACAATGACAATGGATGGGGGATATAGACCGCTTAGATCCCCACGTGGATACGCTCCCGCAGCGTCAGAAATAATGATATCAACATAGTGATTACGACACGGCCTCAGAGCAGTTGTGCGCGTGTATTTTATACTAAAATACTGTTAATCCGGTTGTTTGACTTTAGTTTCTAGTTAAGTGAATTATGTGAATAAATTAAATAACCGGTTTGCTAAATCATTTATTATTTTAATAGCGTTTAAATCCTAGGGACTATAAATATGGATTTCTTCGATATTTTCCTGCAGGCTGGGTTAATTACCTCTGTCTTGGTTGCCTATTTAATATTCTTCAAGAAACCAACAGTGCAAAAGGGCAATTACAGAACTCCAGGTAATTTTTTGCGTCCATTGATAATGTTTGTATTCATAAGCTTTGTATCACGTGTTAAATCTGGCATATATAAATCTGAAGTAATAAATCTATAAACAGAAAAACTTTAAAATATTACTAACTCTACTCTACTGTTTAATGATTTTCTATTTATCGATTTATTGATCATGTTATGTTAAGTTATTATTATTTGAACCATTAATTAATTCAAAATATGTGACGTCACACACAGGGAATGAGGTCCTATTTTGATTTTAAACATGCACAAACTGTAGTAGTTCGAACCCATCTCGTTGAAGATAGCACAAATAGCTTGTTCCATTACTAAATAGGTAATGGAATTATTAACATTACTAAATAGGTGCTTATTTTGTTCAATATACCCAATTCCAAATGCATGTTAGCAATAGAAAAAAAAACAATAAAATTATACACAAACAAACTTGATTAAAAACCCAATTGAGTTTACACGAAAAATATATCACTAAATTAAGTTGCGATGTTCTAAATTCTAATGTATATAGGATCTATCAACGGCTGCTAACTAATTCACCTTATCTATTAGCATTCCTATGTTGGAATTTGTACTTTCAAAATTACCTCACGATACCGATAATTTCTCGAAATGTCGTTGATAGGTACAACCGACCTCATTTATAAAATAATAAAGTGTTAAAAATACTGCTAACACACCAGGATAAAGTCTTAGAATTTTTAATAACAAGAAAATTTAATCTGGCTTTAATCATATATTGCTTGATCCTGTGAACTGTCTCGGTTAATCAATTCTGAATTGATTAGGTATGTGTTAGGATGTATTATTGATTAGCTTATAATATGTTTAAATGTAATTAATTCTGATCTCATAGCAAATCATATTTAATCCTACTAATATTATAAATGCGAATGTTTAGATGGATGGATGGATGGATGGATGTTTGTTACTTAATCACGCTACAACGGCTGGACGGATCTGGCTGAAATTTGGCATAGAGATAGATTATAGTCTGGAATAGTATATAGGCTACTTTTTATCCCAAAAAATGTAAGGGTCGCGCGGGATAGGCTTTTGTGTTTTTGTGGTTGTTTAGGGCTCAGAGAATCACATAGGTAACTTTGAATGTATGTATGTTTGTAAAGAATTTGCTCAAAAAGTACTAGATCGATTTTAAAAATTCTTTCACCATTTGAATGCTACATTATCACTGATTAATATAGGCTATTTTAATTGCAAGATTATGATGGATTTTATACCTTTTCTTTCAAAAATAACTACCACGCGGGCGAAGCCGCGCGCAACAGCTAGTACCTTATAAAAAACAAAAATACATTCGTAAGGTGCACCTATGCTGATGGTAGGATATTCATATCCGCCTGGATAACGACCACCGTACTTACACAGGGTGTAAATCCGCCATAGTGGCACACGCGAGTGTGTCGCGTTCTGGGATCAGACAGTGTACATCCGATTTTTGTCGGGGGTCTAGAGTTGGGGTACGATGTTTGGCCGTTTTGCGGCCTGCTGAGTACTCTGACACGAGACCCTCGACCGCTTCTTCACCTTCTTGCTGATGGCGTAGTGTGAAGAAGTAGGCCGGCATGATTATGTTGAGTAGCGAGGGATAGATTGTCTCTGGCTACTTGATACTCTAATTGGATGGCACTGCGCTTACCATCAGGTGCAGTGTGGTCACTTTGCCGTGACAGGATAAAAAAAAACAAAAAGTTTTCTCAGACCAGAAAGCTGTCTGAGGATTTGATAGTTTTGGCATGTCGATATATCTATATTTATAAAATACTGTAGTCTCTACTGCCTGTTTATAATTTAAACACGCTTCACGTAAAACAGCTTAACCGAAATAACACGTTGCATTATGATAGAGTTGCCAACCATCCTGTTTTCCTAGGACATGTCCTGGTTTTTAGAGTGTCCTGAGGTGTCCTGGATAGTTTTAAGGAACGTCCTGGTCTTTTAAAGCGCTCTGATAAGGTACTGTATTTTAAAATTAGCACACTACTTTTGCAATCCTTACTTTCCTGAGGCGTCTCGGCTCGCAAGTGTTTACGCTATTTTAAAACAAAGATGCGTCCTGTTTTTAATTTGAATTGTCCTGGTTTTTCTATCTTCAAATCCTAGTATTTAAATTCCGGGGTTGGTAACCCTACATTATGATGTTGCGCGGAATTCCAGGAAACCCATACGGTATAAAAAGTTCTATTTATCATATAAAAAGTGACATGGAGTCGGAGCCGTCAGCAACAGCTGGTATAATCATAAAATTGAAGTTTAAACGCAGCTCTGCTATTCATTAATTAATAATTTATATCAATTTTATTTTTTCAACTGGCTCTATTTCTTTAGTTTGGATTTCATTGCTGGTATAATTGTGAAGTAAAATTTCAGTTTATATTATTACTAGCTGTTGCTCGCGGCTCCGCCCGCGTGGAGGATATTTTCGGGAGCAGAAGTATACAATACAAGGAGTTGTCTTCTGCACTGACACACGTGTAGCGATCGTCCTGCCTCTCAAGTGTTGTGCCTGAATCTTAAGATTGCATTTAAAGAATACCTCATAAGTTAACCCTCACTTTCGATGATTTTTCAAAAACGTTGAAACACGTATTTCTTTATTTCTTACCAAAGCCTAAATATTTTGATTAGATTGCCCATATCAACTTTCAACTCCTAATTCGCCCCCTTTAAGACATATAATATACTAGCTGTTGCTCGCGGCTCCGCCCCCGTGGAGGTTATTTTCGGGAGCAGAAGCATCAATGCAAGGAGTTGTCTTCCGCACTGAGACACCTATAGCGATCGTCCTGGATCTCAGGTGTTGTGACTGTCTAAATGGCTAGACAGGCACAACTCCTAACTTAAACTTCTAGCACTCCTTATAATACCCCGGGATCACTCCGTAAGTGTCGAAGAAGGCCACCGCGGGGTTTTAGCTGGTAGTGTCCGGTTGGGTGTACATAAGTAGTAGGGACTCGGCCCAGCCGCAGCCCGGATAGCCATCATCCGGGCGAGGGGGTGCTGGGTCGTAAGACCGGCTAGTCCAACCGTTTTATTCTCATTCCGCTTACCCCCGAAGCGGACGGCAGTAATAAAATGCTTTTTCCGCGACAAAAAAAAGTGTTGTGCCTGAAGCTTGAGATTACATTTAAAGAATACCTCATAAGTTAACACGTATTTCTTTATTTTTTACCAAAAGCCTAAATATGAATTTTCAGATCCCTAAGTTGAAGTATTACGGATTGCCCATACAAACTTTTAACCTCTATTTCACCCCTTTCAAGATAATTTTTTGAGACAAAAGATACCCTATGTCTTTCCCTAGGATATAATCTATCCCTCTACTGAATTTCATTAGGATTCGTTAACCCGTTTAGTCATGAAAAGGTAAGAGACATACAAACAACAATATTAATTTTGCTACGGAGATATTTTAAAACTGTTATATCTCCTAAGATATTCATTGAAATGAAATGACGTAAAGGGCAACTTTGTTCAAAATTAAATACTTGTGATGAATAAAGTATTTATTTGGATAAGGATTAATACCATGTTTATAAAAACCCCTTTCCAAATAATGCATTGTTTCAGAACAAATTCGATAACCATCAAAAAGGTTATAGTGAGCCAACCGAAATAGATAGATATATGCTATCGCGGACTTTTTTTAGAACTTTTTAAGAGGAACAATTTCGTCGTAAATGATTGTTATGTAACTTTAACCGTTAACGCAACGGAAACTCTCAAAAGGAATCAATTTTCCCCGTTTTTGCAACAATTTCATTGCTGCTCCGCTCCTTTTGGTCATAGCGTGATGTTATATAGCCTATAGCGCTCCTCGACAAATGGGCTATCCAGCACTAAAAGATTTTTTCAATTCGAACCAGTAGTTCCTGAGATTAGCCCGTTCAAATAAACAAACAAACAAACTCTTCAGCTTTATATAATAGTATAGATTATACATATAAGTAATATATTTAATAGCTTTATAATATAAGTATAGATTTGAAGATATCATACAGATCAGTACGGCATAGGTGGGTTGGGTAATTATTAGATGAAAACGTATTTTTAAATCTTAATTATTATTATTTTTTTTATATTGGCACGGCAAAGTGACGACACTGCCCGTGACGGTAAGCGCAGTGGTTCGTCCAGTTAGAGTATCAAGTAGCGAGAGGCAATCCGCTACTCAACACAATCATTCCGGCCTGCTTCTTCACACTACGCCATGGGCAAGAAGGTGAAGAAGAGGTCGAGGGTCTATTGTATAGTACTCAGAAGGCCGCAAAACGGCCAAACAACGTACCCCAACTCTAGACCCCCGACAAAAACCGGATGTACACTGGCTGATCCCGGACCGCAACACACTTGAGTGTGCCACTATGGCGGGTTTTACACCCTGTGTACGGTGGTCGCTATCCGGGCGGATATGAATATCCTACCACCAGCAAATTTATTAAATCTAATAATTGGGCTACACATTTATCAAGTATTAGCTTTTTCTCGCGGCTTCGCCTGCGTGGTAGTTATTAAGAAAGAAAAGGTATAATATCCATAGAGATATCTTAAGTTCTTACATATTTCTGTATTATGCTATAATAGGATAAATCACGTCGATTCCTTGCTCTCTGTAAAACAAAAACGAGACTATCCCGCGGGAACTGTAGATTTAAAGGGGGATAAAAATAGCCTATGTGCTATTCCAGACTACAATCTATCTCTGTACCAAATTCCAACCAGACCCGTGTGGACGTCAACGTCTGACGCCGTTCTGGCGTGATTGAGTAACAAACATCCATCCAACCAAACATTCGGATTTATAATATTAGTAGGATTCAGGCAAAATAAATTTAATAATTATACAACTGTTCGGTTACTTAATTCATATATGTAATTGAATTATTTCGTAGCGTTAATATATAAATAAAGTAGTAAATATTGATAAAGATATCGCTAAGACATTATATACTTAATTTTGGTCTTAATTCATTTGGAATTGATGCATCTAATACATTGTTTACTATTATATTGTGTTCAAATCAACTTTTAATTATTTATCAGGCTGGAATTTTCGTCTAAAATTAATTCTCGCTCGATTTGCGGTGAAGCGTTGGAAATCGAAGCTGTCAGACACCAAAGCAATCGAAATGCCTCGGTCTCTACAGCATGATGGTTTGGATTGTATGAATGTCCGTGTGAGCGCACCGAACGGGACAACTCTGTTGTTGGGAATACGCAAGCTGTGCGGTAGACAACCACTAGCCGAAATTACTGTTCATGTACAGTTGCAAGATGGCACCACATACAAGCTACCACGTAAGTATCTGTTAAAAAAATATAATAAAGCAATGTTTAATATATCAGTATTGAAAAGAGCAATGCTAGAGTTCCTTGCCAGTCTTCTCTTAAAAAAATGCATTCCAAACTGACAGTAGAGAAAAAAAGTTTTTTTTTTTTTTTTTTTTAATCTTTATTTTATTTAGAGGGTTTGATCATAATTGAACATGTCACCCCCGTAATAGGCTTACAAGTAATAACACTTATTAACTAATTATCTACGATCAATTCCGACCTGAACCATTCTATATAAACTTTTAGCTTCCTCAGAACTAGGAGCTGCCAGGATACTGTTACATTTTCCAATAGTACAACATGAAAATAATGGAGATCTTTCGTTTGCGTTCCGCACACATTCCATAACAATATGATAAACATCTTCTACTTTTCTGCAGATATCACAATTGGGACTACCACGTTTGCCCATTAAATATGCAAAGCTGTTCAGTGGAATATGTCCTGAACGCAATCTTAGCCCCATAATAATTTCGGATCTACTCATATTGGTCTTATCTATCCACGAGGATTTCGGGAGTTGTGGCTGTATAGTTTTATACCATATCCCCTTAATGGCTGATCTCTCATCAAAATATTCACGCCATAAATCAAATGAATGTCTTTTTATGTAATGGAGTTGTTCAAAAAAATATGGTACACATTCAAAGGTGATATCTTCTTCTGAGATATCTTTAGCCATCCTATCCACAATTTCGTTTCCTGTAAGACCAATATGAGCGGGTATCCATTGAATAACTACATGTTTATTTTTATTTGCTAATTTGTAAACAGTCTGTAGAATGTTATATGCTATCGGTGCACCTCGAAAGCTCGAGGTGCATCGAGCTAAATGCTGGAGGGCGCTTTTCGAATCCGTCAAAATTACGATGCTATCAGACTCTACAGTGTCAGCATATGATAGGGCTTCTAAAATAGCGATAAGTTCTATGTGCATAATAGATATGTTACAGTTTATATATAATTTAACACTAGTTTCTAATTGAGGATCATAAAAAGCTGCCCCCGCATTTTGTTTACTTTTAGACCCATCTGTATAAATTTTGTAATAATTAGAAAATTTCTCATTTATATATTTAGTGCAAATAGATTTCAGTTGGTTAGTTGTGTAGTGACACTTTGATTCAGTTACACAGTCTATTGTAAATTTAACTACCTGAGATAAATCCACATTGCTGACCCACGTATCTAAGGAGAACATTCCTAAACATGTACTTGCATGAATTGGGATAGATTTAAAGGTGTTGTGAACGTTTACCAATATCGGTTTATTTTTCCGTTGCCAGTAAGGAGAAGAACATCTATCACTAAGGTTATTCAATAAATTAATAGTTTTGTTATCTTGAAGCGATTTCAGTTTTAACCAAAATTTACCCGCTAAGTAATATCTTCGACAATGTAATGGGGGTATGTGTAATTCCGATTCCATAACATGTATGGCTGTACTTTTAATAAACCCACCAAGAATTCTCATGTATTGGTTTTGAATTCTGTCCAATTTAATTAAGTTTGTTTTAGAACTATTGTCGTATATAAAACTCGCGTAATCTAATCTACTTCGTATAATGGATATGTACAGTCGTTTTAAATGTATAGGATGAATTCCCCAACCTGATCCCACTAAAATTCTAAATATATTTAAAAATTTACTTATTTTTTCTACTAA
Organism: Laothoe populi; assembly: GCA_905220505.1. NCBI lineage: Eukaryota > Metazoa > Arthropoda > Insecta > Lepidoptera > Sphingidae > Laothoe > Laothoe populi. The sequence goes on from HG992148.1 coordinate 17,607,242, forward strand.
CTTGTTTATGTGTTTAGACCAATTCAATGCCCTGTCTAACCAAAAGCCTAAATATTTAACAACTTGAACTTGCTGTAGCATTATATTATTAATTTTGAGTCCCACAGGAATATCTCTTGAGTGGTTTCTTTTAAAGACACAGACTTTGCTTTTCGATGAAGAAACATCTAGACCAATGGTCGCAAAACTTTTAACGAGTATGTTTAATGCGGATTGTAATAATTCAATAGCTCGTGTTACATCATAGCAAGTAATATATAGCACAAAGTCGTCTGCATATTGACAGGTATAAACGTTTTTCAAATATTTACACGAGTGTACTGTGACAATATTGAACAAAAGAGGCGACAATGGATCACCCTGTGCTAAGCCTTGACATGTATTACGACAAATTGTAAAATTTTCGTTTTGTATTTTTAGGTATCTATCCTTCAGATAATTCCAAATATATATGCAAATTTTCGTCCCTATTCCAAGATTGTCCATAATATTAATTAAACTAGTTATATCAACGTTATTATAGGCGTTATCAATATCAATAAAACATCCTATTGTGGTAAATTTTTCAGAAAATCCTGATTGAATTCTAGTCACCAAACTAGTAAGATTGTCTAAAGTTGAACGACATTTACGGAATCCAGTAGTTGTATCGGCGAAAATATTGTGTTTTTCAACAAACCATTCTAATCTATACATTAGAATGTTGTGAAAAACTTTACATAGGCATGAGATTAAGGATATCGGTCTCAGAGAAGAAATTGAATCACTATCGCGTCCAGGTTTTGGGATTGGAATAATTGAAACATTGCGCCATTGGTGTGGCACGTAGCCCACTTTGAAAAAATAATTATACAGTGACAGTAACAATAGTTTCCCATTACGTGGTAGTTTATAAATCATAGAATAAGTTATGTTGTCAGAACCTGGAGCCGTGTCTTTGGTTCTTATGCACCTTTCGAATTCATGTATTGTTATTGGTACTTCTAATTTTGGATTTCTAGATAAGATTAATGGCTCAGCTGGAATTACAAAGTCAGGTGTAAGGCTATGAAGCAGCTCATCGGCCGACTTTTGATCAATCACCCTTCTCCGGCAACCATTTCCCTTAACCCATCTCATCTTGCGCCACATATTACTATAGGTGCATTGGTAATCTATAGATGTACAAAAGGATTGCCATCCTTCCATTTTAGCTTTACGGTGTATGCTTTGGGAAATACGAATTTTATCCGATAAAATTGAGAAGTTTTCGGGTGTTGGATTTCGTCTGAATTTGGACAAAGCTAGACGTCGTTCAGCTACCGCTTTAGACAAACTTACAGACCAATACGGTTTTGGCGTGAATTTATTACTGGGATTATTATTAATTTTGATACATGGAATACTGAGATCTGCAGCTATATTTATATATTTGATAAACAAATCATAAGCTTTCTGTGGGTCTTCAGGTAAGGTCATATTTGAAAACAGAGTGTCTAAATATTCTTGATATGTTTTCCAGTTAGCTTTTTTAAAATTTCTTTTGGATGCTGAAGGTGAATTCAATCTTATATTAGAAGTCATCTTAATCATACAGTGATCACTTCCCAAAGTTTCACTTGTGATAACCCAATTAAAATCCATAGCGATATCAGTCGACATCAGTGATATATCGGGAGATGATTGCTGTAACCGACCATTAACTAATTTAATACGTGTCGGTTTTCCATCGTTCATCACACATAAGCTACTGTCTAATAAGGCGTTAAAAATTTGTGAACCTCGCGTATCAATTTTTTGAGACCAATTAGTATGGTGCCCGTTAAAATCGCCGACTAACATAGTTTTTTTGTTAGCTAATGAAAAAACTTCGTTCCAATCGTTTTGATTAGTGCGAATAGAAGGAGGACAGTACAAGGATATAACATATTCAATATTGTCACAATTATAAATTTTAACCATAATAATTTCGATACTTGAATTGGATATCTGAACATTAATAAAACTCGATTGAATCGATTTATGGATTAAAATAGCTACTCCTCCGTAGCCATCATTTCTGTCATTTCGGTAAACATTATAACAATTAACCTTTATATGACTATCCGGCTCTAACCACGTCTCGTTTATAGCAGCAATGTGGATTTTCTCAAGTATTAATACATTTTCAAATTCTGTGAGCTTGGGCTTAATGCTTTGAGCATTCCACTGCAAAATATTGAGACGACTAATTGCATTAGTGTTAGCCATTAAAATAATCTAATAAGGGCTTCAGTATTGGCCAATCCGCAATATTTTCAACAGCTAATAAGATAATCCATTCAATGCAGGTCTTTAAAATTTGTTGTACCTTATTTTGTATTGAATCATTTTTCAAAAATATAATTTCTTTTAGCCTCATTATTAATTCACTAAAATTTACATCGCTTTTCTTTGCTGCTTCCTGAATTCCATTAGATTCACTGTACTCCGGCTCAGCAGTAAAAGATATATCAGTGTCTACATATCTATGCGGTCTTTTCTTAATTGGACGGTTTATGGAATTACTTTGCGTAGCTGTTATATTAGATTTTATAGCATCAGCGAAAGTCAGAGTGCTTTGTTTTTGAGGCAAGATATTATCATCGTTGGTATCAGGGATTTCAAATTTAAAGTTCATTGGCTTAGGTAATTTTGGTTCGTGGTAAACAAGTGGTTCCGGTGGAACATATATAGTAAGGGCCTTCCTGTATGTACAATTGAATTCAGACATAAGTTCTCTTAGCCTCTTTTCCTTCAAAAAATTAGGGCAAGTCTTTGCTAAGGCCATATGACTACCATTACAATTTGTGCATTTAAAATTCATTGTATCACAGTTTACATGGTGTTCGCTACATTTAGGACATATTATCTTAGTGGCTGGGCATCTCTTGTAGTTGTGGCCAAATTTCCAACATCTTGAGCATTGTGAGACTGGAAAAATGTACGGTTCGACTCTGATTCGTAAATCATCCACGTAGACATAAGCTGGTAAAAATGAACCCTTAAAGCTCAGGCGGACTGTTTCACTTGCTGACCATCCACCTTCATCTGAACTGCGTCGATTAAGTCGATTTAGCGAAACCAATTCTCCTGGCTTGGGACACCTAATGCTTTGTAGGATTTTCTCTTCTGATAGATCTAGATCAACATCTCTTATTACACCATAAGAGTAGCTTGTTTCCATAGCCCTTTGTAAACGCCATCCCTTATCAAATAGATTTTTGCAAGTTTCTAATTTAGCGGCACCTTCATTAGAAATATCCACACGTATTTTAAATGAGTTGAGATATTTGATTTTTTTAATATCTGTTATACTATTTTGTTTAAAAATTTTTGCTAATGCAAATTGCTTAGGTAGTTTCTCATTGCAGGAGATATAAATTTCTATGGTATCTCCCTCTTTTAGTTTTTTACTCTGTTTTTGAATTAAGGTCCAGTCATTTTCTTCTAGTGATGAATCATTATCATTTCTAAGTCTTTTCTGTGCTTTCCCCATATCATTTTTAGATTGTATATCATCCTCTATTATATCCTGTTCCATACTTTCTTCGTCACTTAATAAACTATTCCTCGCTAATTCAATCATTTCATCGTCATTCAACGCATTACTCATTGCACTAGTAAACAAGCCGCGTCACAAAACCGGTTGCGCGGCCGCTGCCGGCTACCTGCCTACGCGTCGTACACAATATACTGCTTATAAATATATTACGCGCGCAGGTAAAGAACACAACTTCGTCGCACGAGTACCGATACGAGACTGAGAAAAAAAAAAAAAAAGGTTATTGATGGATTCTATAAATATATTGATTTGATTTAAGGGTCAGGGTCATTAAGATGTATATCTAATCATAGATATAAGTTATATAAAAGAATCCTGACCTTTAGAAGAAGGGATATTAAGAACAATACAATTGGTAATAAGTACATACATACCGCTCAAAAACATAACCCTCCCTTTTGCGAAGCCGTCGGGAAAAATAGAAAAAAATCTCCAGCTAAATAACACCAACATTTTTCTAGATCAATCGATTGATCCGATCTCAATTAGTATATTTTAATCTGCAGAACATCCAGACACAGCGATAGGCGCATGGGTAGTCGAACGCGAAGGATGGCGTGCCGGCGGCCTCAAGTTTCAAATCTTAGAGCCTGAGCTTCGACTGAGAATTTTGTATAATGGATTACTAACCAGAGTAGGGGACAACGTAACGCAGCATGTGAAAGTGAATTTGATGTGAGTTTTAAAACCTATATAAGTCAGTAGATAGGTAATGTGTGGTCATATTGTTCTATGTATTGTATTTTTGGTAAAGAATACTTACCGCTAAAGATAGCAAAGCTGATATATTTTGGAACATGTTTAGAAGAACAAGTTAAGTATAAAAGGCAGTTAGCCTTTTTGTTTTACAAACACTACAGTATCTTTTGAACGACTGGTATACGCATATATTAGCAGTATTATATAATACTGCTAATTATATATACCTATTGTATATAGGTACATTTTATCATATAGTATCTACTGTTTCTACTGTTGTATCTAATCATACATTATTAAATTAGATTTGTAAGGTCAAAGTGTGGTTGCTTCGTCTGATAAGAAACGAGTGAAATTATAACTTGTTGCATGGCACTGTTAAAATAATTATTTTTAGACTAATTTCTTAATGCAGATGGGCATCCGTAACTAAAGCTGTTCAGCATCCCAAACAGTGGAGCGATGAGTTGGCAGCACAGGCGCTGGCGTTAGAACCCTGGACAGATGATGAGTGGGCTAATCTATTGTGAGTTTTTTTTTATCTTGGGCCGACAAATACTGCTCCAGATGGTAAGTACAGCACAGTCCAAATAATAACATAATGTCGCGAAAATTATACCAGCCTGAAATTTGTAGGCATTGGGGTTACTCATGGTGGGCACCTGCCACACCCTGACTTGTAGAGAAATGAGTAACGAAATTTTCACTTGATTCATTCATTATTATTCAAAAATATCGCGCGTAACAATATAGTATCGATGAGTAAAGCGCAACAAGCAATATCGAATGGTCCTTCTGTGCTCTGCGTAGAGTAAAAAATTGGTTACGGCAACAATGACAGAAAACGGGCTTGTCGGCATCTGCACGGTGCGTGTCCAAAGGGTTCTGGCAGCACAAAATTATTTTGAAAACAAGTATTAACCAGTATCATCAAAGGTACTGAAATAAGAAAACTACTTCAAAATTATTAATCTTCCTATCTTTTTTACTTTAGCCCCGACACACAATGCTGAATACGACCATGGTTGTAGTAATTCAAAATTTAGTTCAACTACAAGCTTAATTTGTTTGCATTTACTTTGACTACGATATACCATATTACTGCATTTTTATAACAAACCCATGATGTTCTATAGAGGTAAATGGGAAGAGGGCAGTTGGCTGCAATGGGGCGCCGTGCAGGGACGTTTCCAAACTTTCGATTCCGATGGGTCGATTGAGAGAAGCGAATACCTGCAGACCCGAGGTGTAAGAGAACGCTTCTGGGCACCTCATGGGTACGAAGGGGTGAGGCGGTCTTTCACCTTGACAGCGATTGCGAAAGACGGAACAGGAGTGATGCTGCGAGGAGTGTCGCACAAGAACGTTCTGACGCAGTGAGTGTTTAACATTAGTTTGCCTGTTTTCACTATTCTACTTAATCTTATTTGGTCCGTGATATGTCAGTTAACATATAGCTGCATAAACCGGTATTCTCTAAGGATTGCACCGATCGTTCGCGGAACTTGTCTACCGCCCGTGTATTTTTTTTCAGGATTACCAAAGTAAGTAGAGTTTGTTCCAGAGTACACGAATTATTAAGTGTTTTTATTCCTCCATGGCTTTTCATTCTTACGTTACGAACGTGTTAGATTTATTGAATTTAAAACAACTCAATTGATGAATATTTGTGAATTATTATTAACTACCTACGTCATTTAAAGTATAAAAGCAAATTGAATTATTAAGAAATAATTGTATTTAGAGTACTATATCGTTTATAAAGTATACTTTAATTCATTTTAGAATTAATCATAATGTTTGTATGATGTTCTATTTACAAATAACATGTAGATAAAGATTTATGTAAAACTGACTTGTTTGCTCCACTGTATAAAAAGCTAGAAACATCGGTATAGAGATTAGTTATTGTTGTATGGTGATAACAGGCGGAAGTTCTGAAAGTATACCCTAGTAAGATATATAATACCCTGTAAGCTTTGGAAATACTTGTGAACCGAATATGTGTTGCTACTGGAGTAATTAAGCTAAGTATTATTTGATATTTATACATTTGTGTGTTTATGAATTGTATGTTATGATTTGAGATGTAATATCATAGCAGGAGTTTCTTCCCTACTTCTTCTCCTGTTATTAGGCTTTCCGAAGTAGGGGGTAAATATTTAAAAGATCGTTGTGGCATTGATTATTAAAAGATATTGCCTTTGATATATATTGTTTTATTGCTCTAAGAATATATGGCTATTCATATGATATATCCTATAAATAGTCTAATCCAATTGTGGAAAATATGATAAATGAAAGTATTCCAAAAGATAATTAAGACACTTCGAATATATATTTTTACATTATAGATTATTAAAGAACATAATGATGATATATCATTATACATTTGTTCATATTCAGTTAAATAAAGGCTATCTATAGATATAATCATAAACATATGATCTAGATTAATTGTTCATTTAAAGAAAGTCCTTATTTTTCTAACAAACTCATAGGCTTAACTCATAGGCATTTGATTTAATACGGCGGCACGCGCATCAGACAGACACGTATAGTTATTTCTACATAAAATCATTTTTTTTGCATCCGACACCATCTATATAGTCTAAGAGAATTTTTGGCACGGGCGGCGTCAGATATGATATAGTAATTGTACCGCCAATTGTACTTTAAATCATTTTTGTTTTTCTATTTTTATGTATTTTAGTGAACAATAAAGAGTGTAAATAAATAAATAGTATTAAATACAATTAGTGATGTAGAAAATAATGTCCCATTCGAATAGCATCATCTTTATCTCATTATTAATTGCCATCTCACTGGATGCAAGTCAAATTATTCTGTATTTTTGTAATAGATTTTAAATTATTGATTTATATAAATATTTCTCGTTCCCAAAACATGAAAACATTCATGCATGAAAGATTAAATAGATATAAAATATCAACGCAGGTGTGTTTTACGTGATAAGTGTAGATACTTACTTATCGATCGATTCAAATGAAAAAATATTAATAAATAAAATAGTTGCAATTATTTACCAGTTTCCAAATACGGGACAGTAAGAAATTAAGTTCAATATAGAGTATTAGGAAATGTTTACAAGTAATAGATATAATTAGAAAAAAGTTGTACAGAGATTACAAGTAAAAACAAAACAAAGCTTATATAATTATAAAAATAAAAAACGCAGAGGTACAATATATTGTTATCTGCACATAATTTCGATTCAGCAAAAACACTTTTGGCATCGCCATGCGCCACCTAATCCAGCTTTTATAATTTGGAATAAACCACGGTTATGACCTCTATTTTCAACTTAATCCATCATCATCCACAGCATGTAGGGTTCTGCTGGCTATAAATTTCCTTCATATTATACAACTTGCTACGGTCCTGAGACAGTCGCAACCAGGTCTGACCTGCAACTTTACTGGATTAACACTGATCGAGTCGAATGTATATAAAGTAAAATGTATAAATAATAAACATCCGAATCAAAACAAAACAAAATCGGGTCTCTACGGCTATTATATATCCGGATTGTTTTAAAATGCTTGCCAATTTCAGGTGTTTATCGGGCTGCGTCAGGTTTCCAGATTATACAGTGCAGCCTATAACGTCCACTGATCTGTTAATGTCAGACTTCTGCGAGACTGCCGAAGGAATCCCTAAAGCTTACGCAATAATTGTGACCAGTAAGTTGTATAATTACATGTATTAAAGCAGTTTGTATATCTAAACCAAAAAGTGTTTCTGTTCGTCCAAGGAAAGAAGCATCGATTTTATTTGAAATTGCATATATATATGACGGGTCGAGCGGTCATCGACCGAGGCAGTGAGAGGGCTTACACGTCCCTCTCTGATCTCCAGGTATGGTCAGGATGGATAGCGTATGATCGTTCGGTAATAAAACACGAGATTAACACTTCAGAGTCTATTTAAGCTACCACCAGTTCGGAATGCAGTCATCCATGGGGAAGAGCTGGCAAGAAACCCTCATGGTTGCTCTTTTAAACACATCACAGTTTACGTTATAATATGCGGTACACAATAACACTTTCACATCACGATAACTTACTAATTTAACAAATTTTCGGCATTACGACCGACAAGTTACTGTTTCAATGACTATACACGAATGCCGCACCAGAGACGAGGTGCTCTTTTATATTGTGATTTTCGTTGTGACCCACTCCTCTGCGAGTGAGATCACTCGATAAACAAGTCGAAACCACCTTCAAAATAGCAAAACAAATGGCGGTATCCACAGTTTACAATAAATAAAGTTATTAGCAAGTTCAATTCAGTGTCCATATTCATCACGCTCCGACACGGCCGTCCTGACAGCTCACACGTCCCAGTGTGATGTACCTGAAAAGAAAATACCACACAGTATCATTCACGCTCGGCCATATCTGACCTAATCTTATTACCCACATAGATTGGACCCACATAGGCTTTTGCCACATAGAACCCCTCACACAGACCCCTTTGCCACATAGGCTCCTCACACAGACTCCTTTGCCACATAGGCTCCTCACACAGACCTCTTTGCCACATAGGCTCCTCACACAGACCTCTTTGCCACATAGGCTCCTCACACAGACCCCTTTGCCACATAGGCTCCTCACACAGACCTTTGCCACATAGGCTCCTCACACAGACCCTCCCTCATATACCTTAAGCGCGGACCGCGGACCCGAGGTCACTCAAAATACATTGAGTAGACAATAACCAGGCTACGGACGCAAGGTATAGACTAAACCCTCATATTAACATCTCAATTAATTGCTCGCTTTAACAGGGGGTATAAAAACAAAACCAGAAGCGACTCACCAAATTTCACATAAATCCACGCGCACACAACATGTGTAATCACGCAATGTACACGCCACTGCACTTCGTACACCTCAACCACACCGATACAGTTGCGCCACAGATCCGCCACAGCTCAGCCACCGCATATGGAATTTAAACACAAAATCATTAACACAGTAATCATCAACGCTTCATATTTTCCAGATTGTTCATAACGATCGTTTAATCACGACTTTAATTAGAGACTTATTACAATTTGTCAACATAGAACATCAAATTGATTCGAAAACGCCTAACTTTTAAATTTACAGTAGACCACAGTGCATTGCGCACTCTTTACTAAGTAAAACACGATAGAATACTACAGTGCTCTTGGGGGAACCTATACATCACTATTTTGATAATAGAATTCTAATCGAGTCTCTTTGGATAACCCCATAAAGTTCGCGCATAGAGCCAGCAACCAATGTTGTCTAATCTGTCAAAAACAAAAATAACACTTTGGTACTGTGTGTACTATTACATCACCTGATTCACGATTGTGGGTGTTGATCCTTTATCTCACTTCTGATGACGGGTCGAGCGGTCATCGACCGAGGCAGTGAGAGGGCTTACACGTCCCTCTCTGATCTCCAGGTATGGTCAGGATGGATAGCGTATGATCGTTCGGTAATAAAACACGAGATTAACACTTCAGAGTCTATTTAAGCTACCACCAGTTCGGAATGCAGTCATCCATGGGGAAGAGCTGGCAAGAAACCCTCATGGTTGCTCTTTTAAACACATCACAGTTTACGTTATAATATGCGGTACACAATAACACTTTCACATCACGATAACTTACTAATTTAACAAAGTTTCGGCATTACGACCGACAAGTTACTAACTGTTTCAATGACTATACACGAATGCCGCACCAGAGACGAGGTGCTCTTTTATATTGTGATTTTCGTTGTGACCCACTCCTCTGCGAGTGAGATCACTCGATAAACAAGTCGAAACCACCTTCAAAATAGCAAAACAAATGGCGGTATCCACAGTTTACAATAAATAAAGTTATTAGCAAGTTCAATTCAGTGTCCATATTCATCACGCTCCGACATATATATAACATATTAATTATGAAATTGGAATATTACTATATTCAACCTTCTTCCATAACAGTAAACGCACATAATTTACAGCCAAAAAGCGTGAACTGAGACTAGTTTTGCGAATCAACTCCGATGGCGGTAAACTACACAGTGGGGTCCCTTACCAACAAGACTTCGTGTACAGAACAATTATAGCAGACATTGATGGAGAAGTAGGCACCGGCATCTTAGAACTAAGTTATGTACCAGCGGGTGAGTTTATTTCATTGATCAGCATAAAGTAGTGCATTGTACATGATTCGCTGGAATAATGTTTTGATTTTGTACAGCAATCCAGGAACCATCTGTTCACTTGACTCCCACGCCGGTTTTAAACTGGCTGGATGAGAAAGAAAGTGGCCAGGTTGGATATTGTTTGGCTTTTGAGGACCGAGCCGCTGCTATTTCAAACTATGTAGGTGGGAAAGGAGCGTCCTTGGCGTTGCTAGCATCTATTCAGAAGGAAGAGGTAACTCCATATTTTGATATTTACTTAAGATAAAAGATAAAATTTAGACAAAATATTTGATAAAAGGTAAGTTGTTTTCTATTGCTTCATTCAGTACGAGGGCACATAATAAAATAATGAAAAGCTTTTTACAAAATATTTCGCAGCGAGTAGGTATAATATGACAAATTCTTTACTTGAGCTAAGAGTAAGGAAATTAATTTAGAACTATATTTTTGTTTAGGGATATCGTGTACCTCCAGGATTCTGTTTGACAATTCAGGCTTTTGAACAACATCTACAAGCTAATCCAAAAGTATATGCAGCTATACTCGAGATAGAAGAAGCAAATGAAAACTATGATGAAGATTACTTTAAAAATAAATGTGAAAAGTGAGTTAGTGTCATTATTTCCTTATAAATAACTGTAGTATACTAAGGCATAATAATATCCGCCCATTGTTTTATGCACAGAGCATCAAAATTGTTAGAATCTACATACATATCAGAAGACATAAGAGACGAAGTTTTATCTCACATGCAAGAATTGCGAAGGAAGGCTACAGAGCGAAATTTTGGTCCAGAATTACGTTTCGCGGTTAGATCTTCAGGTAATTGTAAGCCTGAAGAAATTGAAGAATATCGTTTTTATCAGATATTTAATTTGTTTATTTTTATAGCGGTGGGTGAAGACAGTGAAGCATTGTCAGCTGCAGGGCAGAATGAAACGATACTTGGCTGTATCAGCGACGAAGATATCTTGAAGGGAGTACAAAAGTGCTGGGGATCCATGTTCGCCTTTACTAGCGCGTATTATCGACGGTAACAGATTTTTTTCCAAAAAAACGTGTATAATGCTTTTTTGAGAATAAACAAATGTTATTCGATACAGACTTCAGTAAACTCTATTGACGACAGACAGAACGGCCAGCCGTGTCTGTGTGGGGGTGGTGTGGTAGTTCAGGCGCTTGTGAGTCCTCGAGCGGCGGGAGTCATGTTCACGCGCCACCCTGATGCTGGAGACGCTTCAAGACTACTCATCACTGCTAACTACGGACTTGGCGAGGTAAACCCTGCCATACACCAGGGATACAAAAAAACTATATATAATACAAGCAGATTCAATTTTTACTGTCTGGATAGACAGACGAGCCGACGGGCCATCTGATGGTAAGTATCTAGACATCGCCGCCCATAGACTTCTGCAATGCTAGAGCACAGTAAAGCCGCTACCTATCGTAACTCAAGAAATTTCTAATCAGTTGTATTTAATTAGATCTTATCTCCACACAGGTTGCTTACTTATTTACGACATTCGACTACACAGTAACAATTGACTAAAGGCATGCGTTCACACCTTAGACGAAAAAATATATATTCTTTCGTCATTGGTTCACACGGTTTGTTACAAGACTTGTGGAAGATATCTGAATTTGCATATAGAATAGAGGCCTTAACTAGCCTAAACAAACGCGTAACACAATTAAAGTTTCAATATATAAAGTAAGAAAACTAGATGAAGATTTTACTCATTTACAAGCTTTAGTTCGCAACGCCACCACGTGAAAGTCGATTTCTTCGTGCAACTTATTTTTTATCACTATGAAAAACCAAATAAAGGGCAATGTAACTTCCTATTGATGTAGGATTCTAATCAATAGTTCTAGAGATTACAAACGAACTAAATCTGTATATAATATATGTCTCACTGACTTATATTATATAGTATGTTTCATTTTCGAGAAAAAAGTGGTCAAGTCTTTTACCAGGTTCCAGACTACCTTTACCCCAAAATTCATCGGACTCAGTTTAGAGATTTGGTGGTTTCCTGAGAAATAACAAACAAACAGTTTCTTTTGCATTTACAAGTATGATATTATTGTGGATATAAAAAAAACTATTTTTATTTATTTAGAGTGTGGTCTCTGGCACAGTTGAACCAGACACGATAGTCGTAAAACGGGAGACAGATAATCGTCTAACAATACTCAAGACCGATCTTGGTTCAAAGACGCAAAGAGTTGCGACGTCTGGAGATGGAGTTGTCACTGTAGACGTGCCCGAGAGTGAACGTCGTGCTCCGTGTTTAACTGAAGCCGAAGTTTTAAGACTGGCTAGGTTGGGAGTCGCGCAGGAACAGTTGTGGGGAGCGGGAAGGGACATCGAATGGGCTATCACTGAGGTTAGTAAACAGTAACTTTACGAACATTTATATATAATTGTTCAGAATTGGAATATTATAAACATTTTAGATGGTGCAGCCGTGTTACTAATGTTACTTGCTGGTGGTAGGATATTCATATCCGCCCGGATAGTGACCACCGTACACAGGGTGTAAAACCCACCATAGTGGCACACGCAAGTGTGTCGCGTTCCGGGATCAGCCAGTGTACATCCGGTTTTTGTCGGGGGTTTAGAGCTGGGGTACGATGTTTGGCCGTTTTGCGGCCTTCTGCGTACTCTGACAATAGACCTTCGACCGCTTCTTCACCTTCTTGCACAAGGCGCAGTGTAAAGAAAGAGACCGGCATGATTGTGCTGAGTAGCGGGGGATAGATTGTCTCTCGCTACTTGATAATCTAATTGGACCGCACAACACTTACCATCAGGTGCAGTGTGGTCACTCTGCCGTGCCAGTATAAAAAAAAGAGAAAGATATCGACAAGAGAATATAGCGAAAAAAATAATTTGGTGGTAGTCCGTAAGAACGATAAGTTCACCCTACTTATAGAAGGGGTGAAGTATTTATATCAATAAATTCTTTTCAGAAAGATATATTTCTACTACAAGCGCGGCCAATCACTTCACTAGAGCGTTGGACTGACGAAGAACTGTTGCATGAACTCGACTTTCCTATCATGTCAGATGATGAACTCACGACATTTGGTAACACCGGTGAGGTAGGAGAAAGTTGTTTTCATATCGTTTTTAGGATTTAAATACTGAATATTCCTTATTAAAGATTGCTTAGAATCGAATTGCAAAGACTTAAAAGGACAGTAGTAGGTAGAAGTTTATTTAAGTCTAATGTGCTTTTTGTGTGTGTATTGTTATTTATTTTATGTTGTATACCTTTGAAGGATTTTAGTTTCATGGCTGTCAATAGATGGTGTTATGCACCATCCAGTAGTCCAGTATCCTTTAATTTTAAATTAAAAATTTCCATTTAATTCTAGTTTTGTTTAAGGTTTTGCCAAACCCAATAACACCAATGAGTTACGATGTCATGGTGGGTCCCCTCACCACTGGTATGGACGAGTCCATCGGAACCAATGGCAGCGGTTTCGACAAGAGCGTTGTAATCACCCATAATAGATGCGCTATCGCACTCTATAACGTGAGTTGAATAAATCACATTGTGCAAAAGTTTCTTTATATTTCCATAAAATTATAATTTAGTTTGAAATTGTTATGGATTTGAACGGATTCCAAATAAAGAATGGTAATGGAGTAACCGTCGATAGTAATACGAACTATAACGGCATACCCGTAATATTATTTGATACATTATGAGAAAGACGTTGGAGTCACATACCAGATAATATAAATAACTAGCTTTGGCTCGCGGCTTCGCCCGCGTGTTTCTTATTTTTGAAAGAAAAGGTATAAAATCCATGGAGACATCTTAAGCTATTACATATTTCTATATTATTCTATCCCATAGGAACCGTACATTTTCCGAGATAAAAACTATAATCTATCTCTGTGCCAAATTTCAACCAGATCCGTCCAGCCGTTCTGGCGTGATTGAGTAACAAACATCCATCAATTTATCCAAACATTCGCATTTATAATATAAGTAGGAATTAGGATAAGTAGTAATGACTCTTGAATTTTGTATTAAAAATGTTGATCGTAACCGATTAGGGTCTTTTAGTTGTAAAATATTATAGATAGATATTACATATTACAATTTTTTTTGTAATCATTTTAGACGATATACAAGAGAACTCCCAAAGAGATAGATATCAATATTCGCATGGTAGAAATGGCTATCAATGGTCACAAGGTCGCTGACGAAGAGATATTGAGAACAGCGATACACAGACGACCACCACATTGGACTGATAAGCTAGTTATGATTTGGACGTTGGTGAAGGTATGTATGGTTAATATGTATAAATAATTTAAGTTTTGTAAAAGTGAGTATAACGAAATAATAATATAAATGAAATGAAGTAAGTGGGATAATTAAATCACTGAAAAACAAAGTAAACGAGCAAAATAATAAGGGATTACCACTGGTTACGAATGAATACTTAATGATAGAAATCGTGAGTGAGTTGCAAATATTAAGGAAAATTATGAGGTTCACGAATTGTGTGTACGGAATATACAAGCAACATTTCATAACACCCTACTTTTCTCTAAGTTAGTATAACTGGTTTATCCGAGCTATTCGAATATATGTTATTCTGTAGATATTAAAGCTATTCCTTATCTCATTGGAATTAACTAACAATATATTTTCAGACAATAGCAACGTCTAAGAGAAAAATGGACGAATCCATAACATTAGCGAAGAAAATGACTATAGGCGAAGGAGCTGAAGATGTGCACACGCTGTTGGATGCCTTATTAAACTTAAACCAATTAATGGAACGATTTGTGTACAACCACAGCATTACGAGTACTGCGAGCACTTGCTCCCAGTTCATTGTTATGACTGTGCTTCTAGAAGGAAGTTCAGGTAGTTCTTTAAATAACTTCAGAAAAAGAGATTATTGACTCCTTTAGTACGTATTAGTGGAATATGAAGTAAGTGTCTTATTCACTTGCAAAATGAATTATCTTATATAGTGGATTTGAGTTTTTATCTATTTAATTGGTACAAATAAAAAGCTCAGAAGTTTAATTTGTTTAGACTTTCAAAATACATTTTTGCTTCATAAGTTTTTGCTATACAGCTCTATTTATTTGCGCATTACGTGACTTTGGATTTGGATGCAGCTTTCAGTTTTACGTGAAGCCGATCTTTAATAAATATATACGAAACATTTACACGCACGGAGCCACGAGTTCAAAGCTAGTAATTAATAAAATATTAATAAAATACAAGATAATATTAAACATGGTTAATAATATTCGTTTCGATATTTCATAGACTTTACCCCCGAGTTGTGCAACGAAATTAGTACTTTGCTAAGCGTTGGCGACGTGCTATCGGCAGAGGTGCCCCAAGCGTTGGCAAGATTAGCAAGGCAGCTGGAACAGTCGGGAATGTTCGATGAGTTCCGTGCACAAGATCCTAAGCATGCCATGCAGTGGTTGAAAAAGAACCTGCCTCATATCTATTTAGACGTCTGCGTATTCCTAGAACATCACGGACATAGAGCTATCATGGAAGTGAGTGGTAATAGAATTTAAAAAAAACATGGCACGGTTAACTTTGATCTTAGTGTTCTCCGTTGACAGATAGATCTATTAAAGTAATATTAACGAATTAATTTTGTGGTTTATTTTTTACAGTTCGATTTGTTTACTAAACCGTGGATATTAGTACCACATGAAATGATGAAGGTGCTTCAAAATTTACGCGCCACGCCTGAAGAAACCCAGAAACCCAAAACTATCGAGGAAACCGTTGCGTCATTGAAGAGTCCTAAAAATCCTAGCACTAGGTAACAAACAGCTCATATTATTATCTACTAAACTATTAAATAGAGTGTAAAAATATACCAAATTAATTATTTCGAGCAAATGAAAAAATAACCCATTATGACAATCAATATTTTATCTAATAAATAAATTATTGCAAAATATATGAGGCGAGTAAAATTGGAACTAAACATGAAAGTATCTACTCTTGTTGTTACTATGTTTAAATAACATGCTGTTACGAGAAACTATACAATGCCCACTTTATGGATAGGCCTTCTCATTTCTCTTCATCTCTTCTCATACTTTTCTTTTTTCTTTCTACTTTTCATTTTTTATTAGCCGTCATTAGTGTAATCAACTTGTTTGGCAAGTCGAGCCGTGTAAGTCGGGTGACCCGATAATACCCCTTCAATGAAGCCCAATAAACATTATTTAATATTCAATCCTCGTATATTATATTAAAATATTATGCCGTACTTAAATAATTAATCTTTTCGTTATTTAGTGCCAATTATTTCATATTACTTTATAGGAAAATTCTTCCGTGGGTGTTGCCACTTTGTCGAAGAACAGTATCGCATAGAGAAGGAACAAAAGCACACTTGATATTGGCAATACACAAAATTCGGCTCGCATTCTTGCGCTTGGCCGACATGCTCATTCGGAAATGGTATTTACCGAATCGTGAAGTTATTTTCTTCTTTCGTTTGAATGAACTACAAAAATACGTACAAACAAGAGATCCTGCGTTATTGAAAAAGTAAGTGTATTTATTAAAAACATGTTTTTTTTCATGTACTTCACACGACACTGGACCATACTGATGGCAAGCATAAATAGTATATATAGTAGTAGGTACTTGATGTAAAGTAATGCGACTCGTCCGGACGCTCTGCACTATGGTAGGATTTTCACCATAATGTACAGAGGTCGCTATCCGGTGTGGCACAAATATGTATCAAGTGCCCTCTGTAATAGTAGAAACGATGATTTAAAAGACGCTTTCATGACCGATGCAAATCTAGTATTTAAATTATATTAAAATAGAAAGTATGCACTATACGAAATTGTAATAATTCAATATATGTATATAGATTAACTCAACATTTAGTACTCCGTTACTGATAATAAACTTATTGTCTTAGAGCTCTGCAGCGCCAACAATATTACCCGTCTTGGTCAAAGTTGAAGTTTGCCGAAGTGAACAAGGGCTGGGTCGTGCCTCTAGAGACCAAGGGACCTTCGGTAACAGCTGGTGATGTTAAGATTGAAGCAACTTCCGTATGCGGCGGGGAGGTTGTCGCTAGGGCATGCGTCGTTAAGGACTTATCCGAGGTAATTTTATATTTTAGCATAATTCATTTTTCACTTTAGTAAAGCCGCTATATAATTTAGAATATAATAATATGAAGTTATATTTCCAAGTTATTCGATTTCGGTTTCCAGATCGGTCAGCTACAACAAGGCGATATTCTGATAACACACGCAACAGACATCGGCTGGTCACCCTACTTTCCGTTGTTGACAGGCATTGTTACTGAACTCGGTGGCCTAATTTCACATGGTGAGTAATATTTATGTAATTTTGCGAATATTTGTATTTAGAACTTTTAAAATTTGTTTATGTCCAGGTGCTGTGATTGCACGTGAGTATGGGTTACCGTGCATTGTGGGAGCAGCGGATGCCACAGACGTATTTAAGACAGGCGATATGATAAGACTCTCGGGGACCAAGGGTCTGGTAGAACGTGTCAAAGTGGAGAAACCTATCGAACATGCAGATTGTTAACAAAATAATACAAAAAAAATATAAATTAAAATATTTTATTCTTGTAAATAAAATTCTAAATACAGAAAAAGTTGTATCAAATTTCAAATAAAAAAGACTTATTTCCGAAGTTGCACTAAAGCAACACGGAGCTCCACCACACCATTCTACAAAACTGTATACTAACTGTAACTGTAACTGTAACTGTACCAATGAATTTCACCAAACAGCAAAAAATTTGAATATCACGTGACAATCGTCCAATCCGTAATCAGTCGTCCGCGAGCACGAGCAGCTCGTAACAGTTGAAGGCGAAGGGGCGGGAGAAGATGAGCACGTGGCAGCGGTACTGGGGCGCGAGGACTGCGCCGAGGAGATGCGAGCCGCGGTAGAGCACCCGACCGACGTGCACGCCTCGCGACACACGCACAGCGCGCGCTCCCACCGCACCAGACCGCCATGCCATCCAGCGCACATCCGCGTTGCACATCACCTAAATAATACAGTCTTTAGCTCTTTGTTAACCGACTTCGAAAAAAGGAGGATGTTCTCAATTCGTCGGAATCTTTTTTTATGTATACTACGATTACTCGAAGACGCCAGGACCGGATTTGAGAAATTCTTTTCTAGTTTAAAAGTGTAGGTATACTTCCCAGGTGGTCCCATTGGCACCAAGTCAGGATCTGATGAAGGGATCTCAGAAAAATCGAGGGCAATCCTCAAATTGTATAGGGACGCATAATTTGTTTTTTATTGAAGTCGGTGTATTCTTTATGAATTAAAAAACTTTTTTGTAATAAACTAGTGGGCCCGCGCAGATGTATGTATGTGGAATAAGCTCCCTGCCGAAGTTTTTCAAGGGGACTACAGTATGGGGTTCTTCAAGAATGGAGTAAATAGGTTTTTGTAGGGTCGGCAACGCGCATGTGATGCTCCTGGTGTTGCCAACGTCCATAAGCTACGGTAACCGCTTACCATCAGGCGGGCCGTAAGCTTGTTTGCCACCATCGTGGTATAAAAAAAATGTACTTCCTTCACAAACTGCTTTCACAAAAATCGGATCTCGACAACAACGCCACCTATCGGATCTAAACAAATTCTATATTTTAAGTTGGAACCCT
Organism: Laothoe populi; assembly: GCA_905220505.1. NCBI lineage: Eukaryota > Metazoa > Arthropoda > Insecta > Lepidoptera > Sphingidae > Laothoe > Laothoe populi. Next base: position 17,626,401 of record HG992148.1, read on the forward strand.
ACACATTCACATTTTGAAATCGGTAGAATGGTTTCGGAGTTCATAGCGGACCAACGGCAACATCGTGATCCGGGAATTGTATATATAAAGACAAGTGGGTCATCTGGGATGGTGAATAATCTTCAGAAGCCTATGAATACGCACAATACCAAAAGACTTATAGATGTGCTACCGGTCTTGAAGTAATCAAGATTTGGAAAGAGAATTGGATCAGGGACTCCAGATCTCTGGCCCGACATACACAAAATCTTCTTTGTTAGTTTACTATAAGATATTTAGAATTAATCAGTAGATCAGATAGTTAGTATTTTTGACAGCCTCCGTGGCGCAGCGGCAAGTACGGTTGTGAAACGAGAGGCCGTAATTAGCAATGAATACGCACGTAACTTTAGAAAAGCCAGTGTATGTCATTTTGGCTGGTTCCGAACATACGACTTTCTTTCGACAGTCCCTAACACTACCAACTAGGCTATCGCTGCTATGTCACAGGACTAACGACTAACTAGTATATTTACTACAATTGTAATATATATACTGAAATGATACTGTGTTAAGCTTTAGTATCGCTTGCGTATTTGAAGCTTATTTGTAGAAATCGCTATTTTCCTCGACACAAAGTTCATTTTATTTAATAACTGCTTTCGTTTATTTATAGAGATCTTATTACACAATAAAATATGAAATAAATAGTAGTAATTAGTAACTATGCAGCCACACTGTATTGGCTGCAAGAAACCTTAACTTCGATAGTTTTTTTTATGGACCGGTAGAGTGCTAGGGGATAAAAGTAATTAGAAGTATTTACTTGGTACTTCGTGTAATGATGCACTGCCCCGTCAGCGTATACGAGACAGCAGTGTTTGGAAGGGTGCAACGCGGCAGGCAACACATTGCATCTGCACACACGTGGGAACAATTAAGAGCACTCGTCAACTTACACCCTGCAATACTGAAGCGGGGCAAATGGTAATTGCATTGTAATTCGTCAATTTCTTAGTAGTCTATACTAGGCGAATCTGTGAACTAAGCTACGAGCAAGTTAGCAAGTTAGCTGCATCCAGCGAGAGACAGCAGACAGTTGCAAAGGTTGTTAGAGTTACGTCTCCTTCAGAGTAGGTACTTTGCCACGCATTATTATATTCTAACCATTATACACTTAATCAATTGAATTTGATTATTTCGTAATGCCTGTACAAATATTTGGTGTCCGTATGAACTGAGGAGCCACTCCTGATTTTTAAAGGAGTCTCATACCATTATTTAGTAGCAAATCAGGTGATTTTGTAGGCGAAATTCTGGAATTTGTAGTAAAATATATCAAAAGTTATAGCAATGTAAAAGTGGCTCCTCAAACTAAATGTTTAGACTGAGGAGCCACCTTGTATCTCGAAAAGTAGTAGACGTACATTTATGAAATTTTTGTATGATTTAGTAGTCATTGTGTATAGTATCTACTAAAAATATGGGTCCACTACAATTACTATAGGCATTGGTATGGCTCCGCAATTGCTAAATATATAAAAACACGAGTTTCTGTGAAAGTGATCGGTCAATCGGTATATTTGAATTAATGATAATTTAGTAGTAAGTGTGTTCTAATTTGTAGCATAGGAATTAAATATAAAACACTGAGCGAATTTGGAAAATCAACGTATTTTATTTGGCTCCTCAATCCAGACGTTTTGCAAATAAATAATTGACTGTACGTACCTCAGATCACAACGGATTCGTAAGCTAGATACACCAATATTTAGTAGAAATTTCTACTAAATAAGTACATACATTTCAGCGCTCTACATATTCGGAAACGGAGACAGTAAATACTTTCGTCATTTTTTGTAAAATTCACCATTAAGGGTGACCATGTTACCTATGAGTTAAACCAGGATAACTAGTAGTTGAATATTAGTTTAAAAAAATAAATGAAGTACTGTGTAGTATTGTTTGTTGGATTTTTGTATTGAATTTATTAAGTATATTTTTTTTGCGTTAACAAAACTAGTTGAAAGACCAGTTGACGTTTTTAACTGGTTTGCAGAAACGTTCACAGATCTATACGTTAATTTCCCATTATTTTAGCGTCTGTCGTTGATTCAACGACGTTGAATGAAAGAGGTTGATAAATTCAATTCAATAAAGTTGATATACTCTGATTTTTAATTAGGCAGACTAAAGTGACAGCTGCGATCGACCTTTTCTTTTTTGAATGTTGTGAACGTAGAGCATAATGCTGTAGTATGGCCGATTATGAAGGATTCATCGACCAGCCGTGACATGAACTTTCGATTTATTTTTACTCCTGTTGTTATTAAATGTTTTATAGGAAATCAGGTTATAGGAGAGAAATAAAATAAGAGATGTGAATTACTATCACTTGTATTTCAAGTATGGGAATGTAACTAGGAAAGGCTACGTCTGTAGTCTAGCACGACAAAATATGTATAATAAATAAAGGAATATAGACATTTTTAAATAATACACTCTTCTATATTCTATTGACATAAATCATCAAGACTGTGACCAGTACAATTACCACTAGATTAATTTTTGCATCTACACTGCTCAACAAAGTCTAGGGAACAAGGGAAAAATAGTGTTTATTTTAAATTCAATATTTTTTTGTCTTAGATGTTATACATCAATAGAAGCGTAATTTAATATTCATTTTAATTTTGCAATTTAATAAAGGGCTTGTTAGTGACAAAATAAAAATTTATTACAACTAACATAGTGCTGGAACCAAAAAAAAACACACTCATCACCAGCCTTGCGGTGTGTGCACGTGCATTATTATGCATGAACATGAAAGTTTGGCCGAGTTGCTGTCGATGAGGGATGACCATAGAGTGCACAATCTCCTCACGGTATTTCTCCGCATTTAAATTGCCTCGTATCCAAACGAGATCTGTTCTTCCACCTAGGCGAATTCCGGCCCAAACCATTATTGTTCCGCCTTGATAAGGATGAACTACCTGAGGATTCTGGAGTCAACTCTGGTGACTAGGAACTCACCAAACACGCACTCTCCTGGAATCGAGATGAAATCCGAATCGAGACTCATTTGAAAACAGAACATGAGCCCACTGATTGTTGGTCCATCGCATATGTGTGTTAGCCCACAATAAACGATGACCTGGTGTATCTGGTCAATATATTAATACATGTACTCAAATCTGGTCGAGTACATAACATTACGTACATTAAACACCCAATAAGATTGTGACAAGAAGCATTATACTCACTATTTATATTTGAAGCTTCATAATCAAGTTTATTTTCTAAGGAAGTACTTATAGGGTTGCAATTGGACATACTAAACTTATCCAATATTGTGTTAATGTAAACACTTTAATATATTAAAATTATAAATAATTTAATGTGATTTTATCATAATATTTAGTTATTTTAATACTATTAAATAAATTTATTTCATTTAAATCATGCATTGTACTCATAAGATAACTTTTAAATGAATTCATTTTCTGAATATATTAAAATAAAACATACTAAAACCAAATCATCTACATATAGCAGCACATAAATATTTTTACCAATATCAATATTATCTACACATATACACCGATCCACTAATAAGTTTTGAAACCTCTTTTTTTTCTATAAGAGACTGCTCAAATATCTCGAACCAATATCTAGCTGTTTTATAAGGCTTTATTTAATTTACAGACATAATTATTTTTATGAACAACACCTTCGGGAACTCTTATATAAATTTCTTCTTTTAGTACACAAAAAAAAGCAGTTTTAAAATCCATGTGAAGCGTTTGTATTACATCACTGAGGCGAGGCGATTGACAGGCATGGCGAGGCTCTGGCTGTGAGTCTCGACATACCCAAGGCGTTTGATAGGGTCTGGCATCGTGGCCTTCTCTCCAAGCTAAGCGAATACGGTCTGCCCGACAACATGCGCAAGTGGATTTCCAGGTTTCTCCATGAGCGAAGTATACGTATCCTCGTTGATGGACACGTATACTATGTTTTCGTAGCTCATGTCAGTAAATGCTGGAGTACCACAAGGCTCTGTGCATTTGCGGTTCATGAGCGTTATTGCTGCAAGTCTCCTGGTTGCCGGATGGATACTGAGAGTAGATGCGAGGATCTTGTCATTGAGCTCAACATGACCTTGGATCTCATTTTAACATGGGGTATCAGAAATTGCGTTTGGTTTAAAGTCAACAAAACTCAGGTGTGCTAGTTCTCCTGCAACAAATCCCCGTTTTCAACCAATACCAGCACCGACCAACCAATACTCATTCATTCTTTAAATTATGCCGAAATTAACTACTTAATAAAAACATAAAAAATACACATTATATACTTTTTTCATGTTGTCGGTCTTATTCTTTTCAAAAATAATATTCAACTACTAGTTATCCTGGTTTAACTCATAGGTAACATGGTCACCCTTAATGGTGAATTTTACAAAAAATGATAAAAGTATTTACTGTCTCCGTTTCCGAATATGTAGAGCGCTGAAATGTATGTACTTATTTAGTAGAAATTTCTACTAAATATTGGTGTATCTAGCTTACGAATCCGTTGTGATCTGAGGTACGTACAGTCAATTATTTATTTTCAAAACGTCTGGATTGAGGAGCCAAATAAAATACGTTGATTTTCCAAATTCGCTCAGTGTTTTATATTTAATTCCTATGCTACAAATTAGAACACACTTACTACTAAATTATCATTAAGTCAAATATGCCGATTGACCGATCACTTTCACAGAAACTCGTGTTTTTATATATTTAGCAATTGCGGAGCCATACCAATGCCTATAGTAATTGTAGTGGACCCATATTTTTAGTAGATACTATACACAATGACTACTAAATCATACAAAAATTTCATAAATGTACGTCTACTACTTTTCGAGATACAAGGTGGCTCCTCAGTCTAAACATTTAGTTTGAGGAGCCACTTTTACATTGCTATAACTTTTGATATATTTTACTACAAATTCCAGAATTTCGCCTACAAAATCACCTGATTTGCTACTAAATAATGGTATGAGACTCCTTTAAAAATCAGGAGTGGCTCCTCAGTTCATACGGACACAATATTTGACACCCAATACACTAACCAAACGTTCGATAGAATCTTGTATAGCATGGAATTCAATGATAGTTCACAATGAAACCAGCATAACACATTGTGATTCGAATAGAATAAAGAAGGAACAGGTAAGATGAAAGCTTTACTTCTTATTCCAAAACTATCAGTTATCATGTTTTTAAATCACCATCCAAATTAGCTCCTTATGTTCTCCATCGGCTGCTAAGGTAATAATAAAATAATATGAGTACTTGTGAGTGGTTCGAGCGACCCAGACAACTTCCCCGTCGAATACTCCGGCGGCGACCGCGCCACTGGGCACCGCGCCGCAAGCGCTCACCACCCATACCGGCCCAGATTGCTTCCACGCCGGTAACCAGTCTGGGTAAGAGTTATCATACATCACACATAGTTTTGACCCCAAACATCTGTATTGTAGGTATCAAGAACTACGAGAGACTGCTGGTCCCATAACACCTAGACCCAAAACTATAAAAAAAGAGTCGTCTCTACATCAAAAAACATCTAGACCCAAGATTATTTATGTACCTATATCACAATAAAAGTTGCGGGCGTCAAATCTGTGGCCTCTATTTTTACGGCCGACCATTCGTCCGTTGTACCACGAACGCTATTAGGATGCTCAGTGTCCTGAGCAGAGAACCTATGTAGGAGTTCTGGGCTCAATTTAATGACACAAGCATCATCAGAGCTAACTTTAGTTTTGATTTCGAATATGATACTACTCATAAAATGCTACAAAATGACTACTTTAAGCATAATTACCTGCTATAAGTGATCTATATTTATGTTCCCAGCACACTTCTAAATGCATGTTGTATTTCTTCCAGTCCTCGGCGCATTCTTCGACTTTTGTTTTAAAATATCGCCAGCGCCTGTTAAAATAATCACAACTATGGCCATTAACGAAATAAAACAATTCAATAAACAATCGTTTATTTTAAAACCATATTAAATCAAAGGTTACTTATAAATCTAGATTTTGCAACTCACATTTCATAGAGTGGAACCTCTGGTTCAGAATCTTCTCGAACAGAATCCGTTTCTTTTAACTAAAAAAAAACAATATTACAATTGAAAAGAAAGTTTCATACACTATGTTGTTTTTGGTCGTAAATATACGAAGCAGTGACAAATAGTGTGATGATGATTTTAAATATTATGTTGGGACCAGTTTAGAAAAATAATACAAAAATGCTGTTATATTATGATTACGTAGATCATTCATTAGTTTGCCACCTATTTGCTTCTCTTTGGGTCAGATATCGAGATATATCTTCCTAAGATGCCAATAATATAAAATAAAAAACGAACGATGAAGACTGGGCAATGCAGCGATGATGACGCTGAGTTACAGATGATTTAGAATCTAATATAAAGTCACATCTGTAGTAATGTAGTACTTACGACCAATGTTAACCATTGCGTCCACCTGTTAAACATGTCGATGATGTCCAACATTTCTCTCTGGCACTCCATGTACGCTTGTGTCTTGACAGTGGCTCGCGTTGGAGACACTATCTAAACAATGTTTGATATCATTACTTCTAGGCTAGTGTGTTTTATTCCTAAAACAGGAATCACTTTCTGTGATGTCATGTTGCAATGTGTGCTCTATTGGAGTGAAAATGGGGCATTCAAGTAGTCGTATGTGCTGTGTGGCTTGGCACGTGTCAACCCTTACGCTGTCGTTGTTTAAGGACATGAGGATGATGATATTGATGAAACACATGTTCTTAGGCTAGTAGTTTGTCCTAACCATCACAAATGGTAAGTCAATAAAGAGTTATCTTAGCGGTATTATAACAGGTTCAAATAGAAACTTGTTCAGCGAAATACAAGTGGCTTTATCAAAAGCGTACGATACTGTCCCAATACGTCAGTACGGCAAAACAATTTCCACAACCATATGGAAATAATTGTGTGACGGACTAGGTAATAAATGTTAGTTTGACCCTTTTAAAAAAACTTTTGTCTAATTTTAAATTTTACTTGTATCATTTTATTGTTTTAATCAAGATGTAGCATATATTTTTCTTACTTGTTTGTCTTGATAACGTAACACCAAACGTAACGTGAGGTGGCGACTAAAGGTGTTGTATTGCCGCCACTGTAGAGCTTCTGTCGCCACTCTTCTTTGAAACGTGGCCCAACTTTCTTCTACATCAGCTAAACAACACAAGGGTTGTTTTATGAAAATCTGTTCGCCTTGTGATTATTACGTTAGTCCAAGAATTGTATTCCTAAATACAACTAACTGTTTTTTTTGTTGGGCTTAGCATTATGTAATAAAGTAAAAGACCGATTTAAATGACAAGCAGCAATAAACTACGCCTGGATTGATGACATAGGATACTTTGTATCCCGTTTTTTGTTTCGACTCTCGCTTCCGGAAATACTTCTAATGAGATAATAGAATATTCTATTGAGTTGAGGATAATGTTGGATTAAGGATGCAGCCTATAGGCAAATGAACTAACACACTGTGAACTAATATACTGTTTTCCGACTTTTAAAAAAGGTAAGTAAGTACATTTTGTTTGAAATTTCTAGATTTAACAGAAATAAAAATTTAACCCAGTAGGTAATGGTGAGTAAATATTTTTTCAGTTACCATTTGGTTGAGCAGCGGACTGTTGAAACGCCAACGCGCGGTCGATGTTCTCCTGTATCCAATCCCGCCAAGCCTGCACGTTCCACATGAGGCTCACCATCATCGCATGCCAGTCCGACATTTGGTCCGTCGATATTATTGGCGCACCTATTTGTAATTTTTTCAAGAGGCATGACGTAGTAGACATTAACTATCTATTGAGATTTAAGGTAGAAGTCAGTTTTTTCTTGTACTGGCACGGCAAAGTGACCATACTGCACCTGATGGTAAGCCTAGTGCCGTCCAGTTACAGTATCAATGTACAAGTATAAATACAATTAACTTACGAGCATTGTATCCACTCTTCAGTCGGCTCATTTTTTTCGGTATTGCCTCAGTTTTTGGTGCTGTCCAGTTTGTATCTCTCGAGCATTTAGCGTACATAGTAGTGGTGTTTTGCGAGAAAAGCGTTTTAACCGTGTCTGGTAGAGGAGAGGTATTTGAAGTGGGTGGAGTGTGAAACGAACCAGGAGTTGACGTATCAGACATGATTTGTTTCCGTGTAATTTGATTAATAGATTGATCTTTCTCTTTTTGCATATGCATGTTTTCTTGTTGCGTATCGAGAAAATTACATTGTTTTGGGGATGTAGACGGAAATGTAGATAACCGTGAGGGAGACGAGGAGGGTGAGGGTGTTTCAGGAGTTTGCAACGAATCTGATGGAGTTTGTGGAGGGAGCCGAATCGGATTGGGTTCGAAGCGGTTTTGCATACTGTAGGCAGTAGAGTACAGAAGATATGACGTAGTCGGCTGGTGGCAATCTTCTGAAGGTTTAGGAGCAGGACAGGGCTGCGTTGTGGGCTTTTCGCCTCGTCGTGACGTTCTTGCTGATCTAGCAGGACATTCTGCGAGTGATATCTCGAGGCCAGGAGCAAACGCTCTAGAGCAGCCAGGGCTGACACGTAGGCGATGTTCTGGAGCCAGGTCCTCGAGCGCCTGAGTGGAGATGTGCCTGGAGCACGTGCAGCAGGGGCGCGCGACACGGCGCAATATCTCGTCGCACCAAAGTTCACATTGAACGAACACGTTTTTCATACATTTGCACACCTTGATTATATCTGAAGTAAGGGGAACAAATGATAAAAATAGTGTATTCTTTGGGCATATTATACTTGAAACACACAAAGACTTACGTGGTTGCAAAAAATGTACGGCTAGATACATGGTAGCATCTTCAATGACATCTGAAAATAAGATTTTTTTATTTTACTCAAGTTGATTCTCCAATTGATTATAGCACGTCTTGCTGCTTAAGTATGAGCTTGTATGTAGTTTTGATTGTGTAAGAGTGTGGCCTCATTCATCATATATTTATAATATTCACAGGCATTCAGCCCTTATACATATCTTAATACAAGACGCGCAAAGGTGAACTGATATAACTATAATTAGGAACTGATTTAATTAATTTAAACTCCTAACCGTCAATTAGACCTTGGTATTTTGCTGGAGTACATTCGCGCATTAAATTGTCGAGTTTTATTTGTATCTTTCTGGCAACTACGGGATCCGCGCTTGGTACGCTCAGTTGGTCGGTGTTCTTGCCGCGTAGCCTGTAATGGATTTAATGCGTTATATAATATAATATATTCAATGTGGTAGATTCGTGTTTAGAATGACCCGGTTGATAACATTGCCTAAAAAAACTGCTACAATTGCGTTTAGTTATAATAGTGATAGATGAAAATGTTAGAAATACACATAACGATGCAATGTTATTTTGTTTATAAGTTTGTAAAAACCTTTAATAGCTTACTTATTAGAGCCTTCTACGTAAGTTTTCCGTAGGTTTCCATGCCGTAGTAATACACTTTCTCCAGTTTGCTCCATTTTTTCAACCATAATTTTTAATGCTTCTGTTTTTTCACCTAAAATCGATAATTGATAAAACCTGACTGCTGATAAAGCCTGTTTACTGTTAAATTAGATGTTGGTAATATAAATTGATCAAGTTTACTCATATAATGACTTCGATTTAGATAGAAAAATTAATACCTACTTGGCAAAAGATCTGTTGTTTAGTAACCTTCAATATTTCGGAAATATAACCAACCTTCAAGCATGATGTATGAAATCAGTAGACGAGTTGAGTCTTTGATGACATCTACAATAATAAATTATATGCTCAGCTAATCTAAGGATATTAATAAGGAATAAATTTATAGGTGCTGCATTATAACTTTTTCTAGTGTATTGTTTCTATATTGTCTATGTTGTTTGTCTGTATGTTTTACATTTGTGTCTGTTACTAGTTGCTTATTGTTGTGTCTTTGTGTCAGTCGCTATTATAACATTGCTTTTAAAACGTTGTAGAATTCTTTCTAAGAGCAAATCGACAGGTTTAATGCTGATCACATGCAGCGGTACTATCTGGTCGGCATCGATACTCTGAATGTTATAAATAAATAACACCCAATAGTCCCACACATAGCCCCGACTACTCGTCAACTGCGCCACGGAGGCTGTTGGATATCAATTGTGCACTTTACACAATTATAAATATATCTTACCGTTCATAACTGGTGTGCTATATCCCCTAGATGTTGTGTTAGCCATTAAATTCTTTAGTTTTCCTTCCGTTGCTGATTGTAATGAAGAGTTTCCGAGTCTGATTTGATCCTCAAACGACGATAACTGACGAAGGCTAAAATAAGATAATAGATCCTCATTTACATTGTCAAAAATAATATATGTATTTTAATATTAATTTATAGAAAAGAAGCAAATTCAGCAAAATACGATAGCTTTTAGGAGGCTTCAATGGCTAATAAAATAGTTACTAAGCAGCCGCGTCTTTATAAGATTTGGGAATGTTTCCTTCTATTAGTAGAGTGTCTCCGGCAGCTTCCATTTCCCCCAACAATGACACATAAGCTTCGATTTGTTCATCTAAAATTTAAACACACGTAATATAGTTTGGATATTGGTCTGATATTTTTTTGTTAGTAGGTACTAAAATCCTCTTTCTCACCTGGTTTCGTGACGACTTCAGATAAATATTCAGAAGCGTCCTTTACATGATCTATATTGAAATTGGTTTAAATATTAATGCCAAACTGGAAATCGATAATTTAAATTTTATGATATGTATTACCTTTCATAGTCGCTGTTAACTTTCTAGCCATTGAACGACATCGTATCATGTCATCTAATCGTTTGTTCAAATAGTAACTCACTTGGCTACAAGGTTCCTTTACTTCCATGGATTTAGTTTTCTTTAATCTAAATATGTTTTTTTTTGTTATTATAAATCATTTTTTAGTAGGTGCGTACTGCGTCTACGTCTGTTCATTTATAATACTATCTATACCTTTGTGCAGAGAAGAAGAATGTTTCTGCTGCTCCATCAACTTCAATAAGGATTTCGTTTCCACGTTTTTGCATCTCTGATATAAGAGCTTCTCGAACTAGTGCTTTGTAATCTACATCAGAATATTAATAATATAGCTCTTATAGTGTAACTCGTTTAATTACAAACTTTTAGTTGCACTCAATAATAAGTGCAGTAAGATTAAAAATAAAGTAGCGAAATGCATCAGTTCAAATTAAACGGTTTCATAATTCTTGCAGATAAAGGACTAAGATAAAACAATGACTAGAGCGAGCAGCGAGAAAAACAGAAACCTTTCGTTTTGTCGTACATAATATGGATATGCTGTGCATTTTGCTAATATTTAATAGATAATAATGGCAAAGGGCCGATTACGGATCTGACGATGTCGGTTCAACAAGATCTACAATTGTACAGGCATGGTTAAAGTTATGTTACTTACTGCTTGAGACGAAATATTCCGACACAATACGAGAAGATTCAATTATAACATCTGAAAAAGAAATGGCCTTACTGGATAGCGAGGATGAACGTCTTGTCTCAGTGTCGAGCATATAGCAGTGCCATGGAGTACCTACTTACTAATTCAAGGTTCTGGGTGGTGTTTAAATAACTTAAATCCTTTTTTTCGTAGACATTATTAGAACTAAGTAAATAATGATCTCCCGGTAAACAGTCAAATCAAACGAATTTGAAACATTCTAGGGTCTTTGTTCAACAAAATCCCTAATCAAATAAAATGAACTTTATGTCGAGGGGAATCAAGGTTTTCACAGATAATAGTTTCAAATACGCAAACAATACATAAGTTCATCAGAGTATAAGTTAGAAATTACGATTGTACTTTTATGTTTCAATTATCTGTGGGTAAATCCGTTATGCTTGTAACGTGATTTATTGGAAGCGTTAATATAAGGTATGCGATCAAAATTCAATAATCAATTACGTGTCTGAGAAACTGGTCGTGAAAGTGTCACGGTTCGTGAACGACGGCTTGATTGATCATAAAATATTTATCAATACCTTGCATCGTATCATACATATCCGCAGCAGTAGATTTTGCAATAAGCAAGCTTAATTTTCTTTCAAATTTCTTGTGAAGCCGACTGGTGTCTGCAGATTCCTTAACGCTCTTATCAACTTTCATAGCTGGTTTCATAGCTATCCTGGTATTTAAAAAGTAATACTTAAACATACTTTAATCCAAAATAAAATAAAAGCTCAAATGCCTTTATTTTACATCATTTTTAAAATAAATAATTAAGGATTAGAAACTGACCAGTTTGAAGCTTGAGAATGAGTTAGTTCTGTATGCGGTTGTTTATACAAGATCTCTTTGTCGCGTGCTCGTAACTGATTATGTAATATAGTTAACGCCTGTTCACGTTCCCTGTCGAGGTCTGTAGGATATCATAATACAAAGACAGAAATAAAATAAAAGGAAACTAATGTCACTGTTTCAGGATAACGTACTTGGGACAGAAGGGATTTAAATAGGAAATAACTACCTGCTGCAGAGGGCCGTCTAGATTTTGGGGTTTTATTGTCGCGTCCTAGCTTCTCTTCCGCTTCTTTACTAATTTTGTCTGCTTTCTCTCTTTTCCTCCGTTCTTCTTCAAGTCTGTCATTTTCTTCTTTTTCTCGTCTCTTATGATCTTCTTCTAGTTTATTTTTTTCTTCATCATGGCCTCTCTTACTTTGTTCATCTGATTTTCCTTTCTTTTTCGCTTCTTCAGCCTCTCGTTTAAGCCGTTCTGCTTCATCGTCGGCAATAGCGAGTGCGGAAGCGGATGTACGTTTGCTTTATGTAAAAATTGGCGTAAGTTTTAATTTCTCTGTATCTAAATCAATACCTGTATTAGACTAGGAATAATCTAATTCTAATACAATAATAACATGTATGGGATTATTTTTCAAATGGTATCCGGTTTATGTATAGATATCTAGTTGGCAGCTACTGTGTTATCTGAATGAATTTAATACAATATACTTTGTATAGACGAATTTATTTCAGAAATTATTAAAAAATAAAAAAAATTAAGAATACCTGTCTAACGCAGCTAAAGATTTTGCGCTTAAACCACCTGTGACACATGCAAATAGTATTCGAATATTAATAACTGAGTAATAGATGCAGAAATCAGATGTTATGAATTAATTCACTTACATTCATCGGTTGCAACTCCAGCAATGTATGCTGATACGATGCTAGTAGTATCTGCAAAATATATTTGAAAGAATATTCGCTTCGTAAGGGGGAAAATGGAACAAACAATTTTAAGCTATATAAACTCATTTGCAAAAAAAACGGGCACCTAAGCAATGAACCATTTCAAATGTTACTATTGGTTTGTTTGATAATTATAGGTAGTTTTACTTTCACAATTTTGTAAATTAATAAGCAAATAATCGTTTTCGTCAGTATTATCATAAAATTTTGATAAAATTTATGGGTTTTAATGCTAAAGTTCACTAGTAGTGTATGCTCGCTAGTAGTGCATATGCTCGTGAAGTAAAAGTTAGCAAAGATTTTTGTTTGTTTTTCTTTAATAAAGTAAAATTTCATATTCTTAATAGTCAAAGCTTCATTTATTGCTGTTTAGCTGTCTCAATAATGTTAGAGAAAGTGGTAAAAGCTACCAAAATTATTGCGCTGCTCGAAGAGGGTTGCAGCCAATGCTTCGTGGCTCAGAGGCTAAGTGTGAGTCGCTCGACGGTTCAACGGACCTGGCAGCGGTATCAAGACACCGGTTCCGTCGAGAGAAGGCCTGGTTCTGGAAGAAAACCATGTACCCAACCACGGGATGATCGTTTTCTTGTGAGTCGCGCATTGAGAAATCGCAAGTCTTCGTATGTGGACCTTAAGAACAACCTCGAAGAAGTAAGAAATGTGCATATTAGTCTATGGACGGTCAGGAGGAGGCTTCTCGCGGCCAATATACGCAGTCATCGCCCGGCCCGCGGCCCTAAGTTACTCCGTGAGCACAGAGTTGCCAGGCTTAGGTTTGCTCGAAATTGTGAGTCATGGACTCAAGAAGACTGGAATAGGGTATTGTTCTCCGATGAAGCCAGGATATCTCTGTTCGGTGAAGATCGACGTCGGCGAGTGCTACGAAGACGAGGAGAACGCTTTGCAGAGGCTTGTTTTGAAGAAATCACACCTTATGGTGGGGGCTCTGTTATGTTTTGGGCAGGAATAAATTCATTGGATCGTACAGAGTTAGTCTTCATTGAAAACGGCTCACTGACTAGACATCAATACATAACGGAAGTTCTAATTCCTCATGCACAACCCGCATTGGCTGCTTTAGGCGAAGACTCAATTTTTATGGACGACAACGCTCGCGCCCACTGGTCTGGCGATGTGGAAGCGTATGTGCATGAGGTCGGCATTCGTCGTTTGGATTGGCCAGCTCGAAGTCCCGACCTCAATCCTATAGAGCATGTCTGGGACGTTCTGAAACGACGCGTGAGATCAGTACAACCGGCTCCGCAGACCATCAGAGAGCTGAAGAATGTGATTACCGCGGAGTGGGAACGTATTCCGCAAGCAAGTATCCGGGATATCCTCGCTAGCATACCCAGACGAATTCAAGCTGTGATTTCAGCTAGAGGGGGTCACACTCGATACTAAACATTTATCTGCTTTTACTGCTAAAAACAAACAAAAATCTTTGTTAACTTTTACTTCACGAGCATATGCACTACTAGCGAGCATACACTACTAGTGAACTTTAGCATTAAAACCCATAAATTTTATAAAAATTTTATGATAATACTGACGAAAACGATTATTTGCTTATTAATTTACAAAATTGTGAAAGTAAAACTACCTATAATTATCAAACAAACCAATAGTAACATTTGAAATGGTTCATTGCTTAGGTGCCCGTTTTTTTTGCAAATGAGTGTAGTTCGAATTCGAGTTTTCAAACAAGTATTTTTATGTCAACTCATAGCCATCGATATGACAGCAATGTTAGGCAATAAGCGATGCAATGTCAATACCATAATATTGCCGGTAATACGACAATACATATAGGCTAAAGCATTCGCGTAATATTGCTCGTATAGAAACACTTTTACAGGTCTTTACCGTCCATTTGTTTGTTGGCCGCATCAGAGCCCCCAGTTTTGGGCAATTCATCAATACGTTCCTTTACTTTATCCAAAATCACTGGGGAGGGATGTTGTCCACCAAACTTAGTGGCTTCGCTAATCCTAGAAATTATATTTGTGATAAAATCAGTTTTCGATTAGATTTTTATACTAGTTGTTGCCCGCGTGGTAGTTATTTTTAGAAGAAATGGTTTACAATCCATGGATGTATCTTAAGCTACAGTATCTTTCTACATCTGCTTAGTAGTGAATATAAATACCATATCCTATCAGTTAATCCAGCTAATAAACTATCTGTGTGCCAAATTTCACCCAAATCAGTTCAGCCATTTTTACGTTTTTTTTTTTATCCTGGCACGGCAAAGTGTCCGCACTGTACCTGATGGTAAGCGCAGTGCGGTCCAAATAGAGTACTGAGTAGCGAGAGACGATCTATCACAGCTACTCAACACACTCATGCCGGCCTGCTTCTTCACACTACGCCATGAGCAAGAAGGTGAAGAAGGGGTCGAGGGTCTAGTGTCAGAGTACTAAGAAGGCCGCAAAATGGCCATTGTACCCCAACTCCAGACCCCCGACAAAAACCGGATGTACACTGGCTGATCCTGGAACGCGACACACTTGCGTGTGCCACTATGGCGGGTTTTTCGCCCTGTGTACGGTGGTCGCTATCCGGGCGTATATGAATATCCTACCACCAGCTAACGTGATTGAGTAACAAACACCAAGACATGCAAAGTTGCACATTTATAATATTATTACGATGTTTATTTTTATAAAAACCAAGTACATGGCAGCCGCGTCTTCGTGGGTCTTTTTAAATTTTCCAATGGTAAGAAAACCTTTGCCTTTTTTATCTTGCATGCCATCGTGTATTATTTTCATTGCTTCTCCTGGTAAAAATATGCTATATTATTATCGAATACAAGTCAATTAACATGAAATGAATGGACTATAATAGTAACGACAAATCCCAATCATGACTTATAACAACAACTGAAATTAAAATAGAAGTATCTACATTACCTCTGCCATGAATAACATCAGTTAAATGAGCAGCTCCTTCATTGGCGGGATCTGGATATCAACAAATAAAATTTAATTTTTAAATTATGTTGCTTAGATAAGGACCCTGATTCTTAATGGCATCTTGAACCCATCATATAGTTACAACAGCCAAAGATAATTATCGTTGTATTTTTTTTGTTTCTTAAGTCATGTAAGTTATGACAAAAAGGAAAATATACCTTTCAAAATGTCTTGCATTTTTTTATCTGGTATAGCAGAACTGATCTTGCTGTGCATTTCTCTGTTCTTCGCTGCGTCGTTTGATGTCACCACTCCCACAGGAGCACTCATTATTCTGATGTTATTTTGAAATATTAATTATAAAACTTATTTAAATTATGGAAGTCTGTCTACAAATGGGGTTACGTTCGTATGCAGTTGGGAATTATAAATAATGTAATAGTGGTAGAGCCACGCTGTAGACATATTTGTCTACAGCATGAAAGGGCCGGCTCGACCGGGGTAGTACCACTGTCTCACAGAAAACTAATGTAAAGTGACAGTTCACTGTCGCGTTTCGTATGGTAAGTGAGATATCCGGAGGCCCAGATTCCCCCTTCCCTTCCCTAATCCCTATTCCTGTTCGTTAAGGCCGACACCGCATACGTGATACTTTCCTTATTGTGGATGTTCACGGGCGGTGGAGATCACTTAACATCAGGTGACCCACTGACTCGTTTGCCGGACGATGATATAAAAAAAATGTGACTTACTCATCTCCAGCTTCGGTAAATGTCATTTTGTATAACCCATCTTCTCCTAAAATTTGCTCTCCTTTACGACTCATCAAATCACCCAACACCCGGCGTTTTTCAGCATCAGCTGTAAAACGACATTCCAATCATTTTTATGGGAATCTTTTGTACAACTGATGCTTTTAAAACGACATGACTGACTAATAAATGTTGCATAATTCCTGATAGTTATAACTTTACCTGACAAAGAATGTTTGCTCAAAGCGATGAGACTTATAACAAAATGACTTACTCTATCAAAATTTCGAATTAAATATATGTAATAATCCTACTAATATTATAAATGCAAAAGTTTGGATGGATGGGTGTTTGTTACTCAATCACGCTACAATGGCTGGACGGATCTGGTTGAAATTAGGCACAGAGATAGATTATAGTCTGGAATAGCACATAGTCTACTTTTTATCCCGAAAAAATGTACAATTCCCGTGGGAGAGTTTAGTTTTTCACAGACCAAGGGATCGACATGATTTTTTGCATAGTAGTAGTTTAGGGATCAGAAAATGACATAGGCCACTTTTTATCCTGTGGGATAGCAAAATATAGAAAGATGTAAGAGCTTAAGATGCCTCCATGGATTGTATACTTTTCCTTCCAAAAATAACCTCCACGCGGGCGGAGCCGCGAGCAACATCTAGTATAATATATTTATAAATTTACTAGTTTACTAAAGATATGTATTAATTTTTTTAAAGTTAGGGATAATAGATTGTAATGCTATAAAACTAATTTCAACTTACTTTCTGGCATGGGAGCTGAAAGAAATTTGGAAGATTCCTCGACGAGTTCTGAAATATGAATATTTTATTGAAAAGTGTGTGAAACATTTATGACTATGGGCTAAATTCAAATAACAAAATATCGATGGAGCGGTCTATGCTGGCACCAAACTGCTAGACTGAGCTGGGCTGGACACTTGACTATAATGCACAATGCCAGACTGACTAAGGTCATCACCGAATAGCGCTCATGCAACGGTAAGAGACATGACAATTCTAATTAACGAGAGCAGCACCAGATATAGATGATCAGCATATACGAAAGGTTTACGTTCAGTAGCGGGTCCGTTTAGGCTGCGGATGATGGTGATTATGGTACACTTCAATAATTGCTGTTGTACCTGGCAGAAGTTTTTCATGTTCTGGTGAAGGTTTCTCTGTTATAAGTTTTGTCAATTTGCCTCTTACATTTTCGTATACACCTTTATCAATTTTTTCATTTACTAGTGTTGGAGCGTTGTCTATTCTGGTATTAAAGAAAACAAAATAAATGTAATAACCTGTATATAGTCTTATGGTAATATAAATTTGGATAACAGACTATTTTTGCAACCTAAATAATATGATCCTAAATATCTTGTGTGAAACCATTTACTAAGCTTTGTAAAAAATATAAAAATATCTTGCCTTCTCGCACCATCTTTATATGTCTGTTGATATCCTTGCATTTGACCAAGTGTCGATAGACCTTTTTGTTTCATTGCCCCAACAAGGTAATCCAAAGCTTCGCCTATTTTATGTGAGGAAATAATTAAATAATAATCAACTTAACTGGGATATTTTTTTAAATTGTTAAAATATGTGTACCATTTTCTGTCCCTATTTTTGCTAGATGCTTGGCAGCGTCCATAGAGACTTCTGTAATAAATAATAATATGTTTAGACAAAGGATAATAATTTGAAAAGTAGTGAGTGCAGCAGATGGTAAGTCTTAGTATTACGTGATTTATATGAATTCACGTAAACTCAAAAACGCTGTTAATGTTGAAAATTAAAGGTCCCACCATCAGTCATCGTCAGAATTTGATATGGATTAAATTCTTTTCAACTCCGTAGTATGGCGCAACTCTAACAGTCGTATTTATAATCGAGAAAAACATTTTACTTGAGTAAAATAATTACTTAAGCAATGATTCTATTTTAAAGCTATGAATTCTTAACCAAGTAAGAATCGTTTGACGTAAGATTGCTAGACAAAACATTAGCAGCGATGTCTGATGCTTGAGTAACGAAATGACTTAAGTAATTTGCTTGAGACAAAGTAATGTCTTGTTTATAAATACGGGTATTAGTAAGTCTTCAGTAAAGTGTAAACATGACACAGTAATTGAATATTGTGTATTTACCATTAAGGCCAGAAGCAATCGTTGGTGCTAGTTTTGTAGGCACTCCTCTTTTCATTTCGTTCATAATTTCATATTGCAATTGCTCATATTTAGGATCCGCTTCAAGGGGACCGGCGTATTTTAAACTGTCAAGGATATAATTAGACATGATAAAATGAAAAAATCGTATTTTTTAAATGAATAAAAACCAATAATAGTAGCTCACCTGTGTTCCTAAACGGGTAAGCAGAGGTACAGTTTACGGGTTGTTAAATGTTCTTTGTCCCGTTATATGATAAAGTGCGAGCCTGTGTTATATTAAGTACAAATTCCAAACCTTCAGCAAGTCATGTATATTTATAAATTTGAACAGATATGAACTTTGAAATTAAAAGCCTGAACGATTACTCAACTTGGGAATTTAATCCAGGGCCTTAGTGATTTTACACCTTAGTGTAAGTGGCCACAAAGCAATTGCGTAATAAACAGCATTGCTTAAAAAAGTTACATACACGTCTGCAGCATCAGAGTAAGTTTGACCATATGATTTAAATTTGAACAATGGTCTGGAGCCCAATGATTTCGTTACAGCAGATAAGAAGTTCAGAGGGTATCGGGCCCCAGCTGCACCACCTGGCATAATCAATAATGTTAAAACATTACATAATATAATTATATTAATTATCTCGTAAATAAATTTTCTTACTTCTAAGTGCCACGCCTTGGGATATATATTTTGCTACGTCTTGGACCACAGCTGAAAATAAATAATAGAGACGTTGCAGTTAAGAGTGTATTTAATATATTTGTTTTCTTTCTTTGGCAAGGTGCATTTTGCTTATGTCTTCACATGAACTGTGAAACAGGTTTTAGCGATAATTTCTTCCAGTATGGTGTTTTATAGACTATTTTCAGCCAGCGCAGCGGAGCGCAAGAAAAAGATCGATTAAACCTCAACAAAAATCCCCCAGATTTACTTATTTCAAATATTCTATACACTTTTTATTATAGCTTAACAACAAACACAACTTCAGTTAGTATACGGAATACTTAAGGTAAGTGGGGAAAGCACTGTCAGAATTCCCGCCATATATTATTTATTTAGTAAATTATAAAGCATTTATGGATATATACTTATCATTGCGGTTTTCAATTCAACAGGAGTGACACTTTCGACATCTTTACTTAAATTCTCTTTGCCTTCGTTGGCGATATCTTTAATAGGTAGAAATGGAACCACTGTCGGTGCAGCTTCAGTTCTGCGGAATAGATTATACTTGTAATAACCAACAATAGATTGTATTCTCATTCTCAATATTATCAATACTTATGCCCCCGCAAGTGGGGTGCCTAACGTGGCTGAAAGGTCATCTTCTAGAAGCTATTTTGTGTGACTTGGAGACCTGTGTAGTCATCTTGGTGAGGTATGGACGGATTTATTGTGGTTACAGTTTTGGATATGCAGAAGATTTGATTACCAAATTCAATGCCGATTAAGTGAAGTGGAAGCACCAAAGTAGAAAGGTAGACCATGGCACTAAGTCGCGATAACGCCAAATAGCAAGCAAAACGAAGTATTACATTCCCATCGATGGCACATAAAATTTGTTATCTTACTCAGCAGCTGCAGTTGCATAGTCCATGGAATAGTTTTTTCGTTTCAATAGTTCCTTCGTTGGATTGCTCTTCATAGTTTTCAATAATATTTGCATTGTTTTGTCTAAAATAATATTAATAAATTGTATTATATTGATAAAGTCTAAGAATTTAAAGTATCTATAGTAGATATGAAAGTTGGCAATACTAACCTCGATCACGAACAAACCCAGAAAGGTAACTACCGCACCGTTCAATAACATCTAAAATTTGAAAAAGCAAGTTTATCTTTTCCTCATAAATATTTTTTATACAATATTGAATGCTGTTACAGTATTGTCAATAAATGTTTTGACATTTATCTTTGTTAAGTCTAATGATGTAAACAAAATGAGCAATAGATAAAATATTTCCAAAGGGTGTTTGGGCATGAGGTGGTTAGACTTGGAATAATCCATTTCATAGGTTAGAATGTTCACTTGATGCAATTTTTTCTCTTTTATTTTATCTATTATACCGTATATACCTACCATGCATATCTTTTCTAAGGGATTTAGGTGTTCCCGCATCAGCTGCCCTGTGAAGTGCCTCAACGAAAATGGGAGCTGTTGCTTCATCTGGGGTGACGCTTGACAGACCAGGCGCCGTTTTTAATCTAGTCAATAAATTACATTTTAACATATTCAATGCATTTCTTTTAGTTATTATAAATGTAATATTAGGATTATTTATTTTCACGTCTAATAATATTAATATAGAATTTAGAATTAAGTAACTAGTTTGATAGTGGTAGAGCCACGCTGTAGACATATTTGTCTACAGCATGAATCGGCCGGCTCGACCGGGGTAGTACCACTGTCTCACTAAAAACCAACGTATAGTGACAGTTTACTGTCGCGTTTCGTATGGTAAGTGAGATATCCGGAGATTCCCGGAGATCTCAGATTCCCCCTTCCCTTCCCTAATCTCTATTCCTGTCCTTCAAGGCCGACAGCGCATACATGATACTTTCGGTATTTTGGATGTTCATGGGCGGTGGAGATCACTTAACATCAGGTGACCCACTGGCTCGTTTGTCGGACTATGCTATAAAAAAAACTATTTCTTAGGACCATTTTGACAATAAACAATGTAATAAAATGTAAAAGAGCAATATAAAATAGTTCTAACACATATGCAGCAGCATAGTTCATGCCAACGGGTATAAAATCCGGCGTGAAGGGAGCCGCACCGCATACTTCCAATTCATGAATTAACACATCAAACGCCGGTCCACGTTCAACTGCACAAATTGGATTGCAAATAAATTGCTGAGTCAGTAAAATTATGGATATCTAAAAATGTAAGTACAATTTACACTCGCGTACTTAAATCTTCCAAGTAGGTACGTCTGTTTTAATTTTGGTATGCCAAAGTGATTACGATGTACCGAATGGTAAGTACCACGGAGGAACCTGGAGAGAGCATTCGGGCAATTTGCAATAAGAGCCAGTTTCGCCAAACTTCCATTTACAAACGCTTACACATTCACACCTACTATGATCCGGTGCTGTGATTTGCAGACGAATAATTAAGAAAAGATATATTCGTAAATTTTGGCGGCGGTGATAAAAATTAGGTATACTGTATATTAGAATATACAGCAGTTGATTCCGAAACGTGAAGCACGGAAACGAGCCACTATGGTGAGGTTTACTCTGTTGCCTGATTTATGTGGCATGACGCATGCAATAACGCACATGCCAAAATGTGGAGTTCAATGATGATTTCGTATGACCCAAATGCTCAGTTATACATAAGTTATATAATGAACAACATACGTTCGTCGATAGCGCGTTGCGACAAATACTTCGAAACGATGTCCAGGGTTTCTGTAATATAAAAAGAAAGTATTTTTATATTACAGAAAATATAAAAATACAAAATATTATATGTATTTTTTATCTATATTGATTATTTTGCTCTTTTTATTGTACACCACCGTCTACTTCTTCTACTTCCATTTCTGTCCATCCAAAGGTTGTCTGGTAGAGATCGCTTTTAGCGATAAGACCGCCCATTGTAGGACCATTTAGTAATTAAGTCTTATGTATGCAATGTTATTATCTTTTTTTGGTTATACAATAAAGAGTTGTTGTATTGTATTGTAATAATAATACTGTAAGATACTTACCAGCCATATCAGCTTTTAATTCATTCGGTGTAGTGCTTTCCACCAGTTGGGCGAGATTTGAATAGATTTCTTGAGATAGGTTAGGCTCATCATGGTCATTTTCCAATCCCCGAGATTCTTCAAGTCTAGCAAAATAAATGATCAGTTTTAATTGAGTAATAGCTTCTGCCACCAACTTGATATGTTGTATATATAAATTGTACTCAGTTGCAGCCTTGCTGTATGTCTTCCGCAATTTGTCTTGTTCGAACAATACTTCGCTGGGTCTACTGCGCATTGCTTGTATCAACAATTTAAAGGCGGGTCCTTTATCCTCTGTAATAAAATAATCAAAACAATAAATCCATCCTTATTTTTATTTATACTAATGAAACAGTCATAGCCTAGTTGGTTGCGGTACGGACTGTCAAGACTAAAGTCGTATGTTCCAAACCCAAATGGCATACACCTCTAACTTTTCTAAAGTTACGTGTGTATAAAATGTTAATTATCGCTTGCTTTAACGGTGAAGGAAAACATCTTGAGGAAACCTGCATACCTGAGAATTCTCGTAAGAATTTCGATGGTACTTGAAGTCTACCAACCCGCATTAGGCCAGCGTGGTAGACTAAGGCCTAACCCCCTCTCATTAGTTGAGGAAGCCCGTGCCCAGCAGTAGGAAAATGTTTAATACAGGGCTAGTATTATTATATTAATAATAATAAGTCTGCTTAGGCTGATAACCAATGGTGTGACTACTCCACAATTCATGTTTGAGTTTTCGCTCCCGAAATTTCATATATATTGCCTGAATTGATTTGTGGTTATATGTAAGCGTAACAATAACTCAGATAAAAGTAACCGTATGTTAATATATGTATAATGTATTTAATAATTAAAATCTTACTGTTGAATTCTGCATTTTGAGCTAGATACTCTGAACATATTTCGACCATATCTGTAATGAAATACATCCTTTTAATTATACTATTAGAACGAAGTTAAATAACTCATCATCGTCAGGGGAGTTACCTTTCATGAAAGGCTCAATATTATTAGGTGTATTAGGTTTTGCCGCTGCAGAAAGATCTGTTTTAAGTTGTTCTGCTACTGCGGTGTCATATTCGGACGCATCAAATTGTGGCGTTCGTTTCAATCTGAAATTAGACACGATTATATATTCCATGAACTTACAAGTCTTAATGTTCAAAGTTTGACCAAGAAAAGGAACTATCTTACTCGTCAGCACCCTCAGCGTAGGTCTGAGAGAATTTTCCATGGGACAATAATTGCTGATCAGCTTTTTTTTCCATGGATTCCGTCAGTATCGTAAAGGCTTCCAGCATTTCACCTGTTCATATAATATATATTGTTTACGTACCTAGACAGTCTAAAACTAACTGAAATTTCTTTAAGAACTTTTACATACCAGTGAACTTTAAATAAGCTGGTTGGGCTGGAAGAAAATATTTTATTAACGGTAATTTAATTTTATTTCTTATTTATAGGACGATCTTCTACTTTGTACTTACTTTGCAGTAGTAATTTAAAATATCTTTTTCATTGTATTCAGCATTCAAATAGTTAATGTAATCCTTTTAAAAATGTTATAATCTTGTCCCAAAATTACTTATATATAAAGAAACTCGTACTTACGTCCTTTAAAAAGACCGCCCTGAAAAACAAAATGAAGGTCATATTAGTAAGAAAAGTCTTTTTTCCACTATGCATCAAAAGGGCGACGTGACTTGACGGCAGTTGCTAGTGGCTAGTTTTGTACGGAGTCAACGTAGTTGTTAGGTATAATCTTTAGTAGCGCAACCGTATTCTACACTGAACATGAACCGCGCACTGCCACTTGTGATTATCAGCTTAGTGGAAAATAGATCAAAATAGTAATATTACGACAGATTTAATAATTCTATAAGTAATCTCATAACTATTCTTCATTCTCCAAAGTAATACAAATGAACACGATTAACCAAATACGAGAAATGTACTGACAATAAAAAAGCACACAATTTTAATAGCTTTGGATAATGAAGAACGATCGATAAAATCTCCAAAAATTACCTTGGTTTGCCGTGTTCACTTGTAAAAACTAAAAATTGGGATTGGCCACAAAATAAACGACATATACTACTTCATTTTGCTTTATTTTTTTGTTAACAAACATTCTTAATTTCTTAATATCATGTGTTTTTGTTTAAAATTACATTCTATGTCTGAGTAAATACACAGCACATTTCTTTATTAAGTATTTTCAATGAAATTCTAAGTGTCGTATGTGATTTTCAGGTTGGAGATGTCAAAGGAAGTTTATCTTTAGGATGAGTTTTAAGGACTGTTTCTGTTTTTTGGTTAATTTGATTTATATTCCCGCTGGTTGAAATATGCAATGGCTCCCGATCCTGGCAAATCAGCAGAACATTAGAAATCTCATTATATCACTATTGGAGACGAAGGGGCAAACCTCAAACGTTTATCGGAACAAAAGTGACAAAGCCATAGTCTGCATTATGATTACCAACTCGACCGGCTAATAGTAAAATTCTAACAGAAAGCTAATGTCGGAGACTTTATGATTTTTACAGTGCTATCGACTTAAAAATTCAGGCCGGCATAATTGTGTTGAGTACTGAGGCATAGATTGTATATCGCTACCGGATACTCTATCTGGACGGCACTTATGAAATATTGATTCGTTTAACCGCGGATTAAAAATGTTTAAATTTATAACAACTTACATCGCCCATCATGTTCAAAAAATCATCTGCAAATCCCGTATCTCCGAATTCTTCAAAAAGATCTGTAACAACAAATTCAAAAATCTAGGTACTTTTTTTTAAAAAGGGCCTTATTATAATAAGTAGTGTAAGGGTTGCGAATAAAACAAAAGTGTTTTAACAGATTTGAGATGTCGACGGTGATAGATCTGTACTGTGGCGCGCTCTGTCTGGTTAACTCGTGTGGACTCGTAGCGGTGCGTAGAGCGACAGCGACTTTTGTACAGTCGATTCCACTCGCGGCACCCCCGATATCGCCCTGTACAGATCTACCATGTGTCAGCACTCCCGGTGTTTTTAATTAAATAAACATATGAAACAATGGTTGATACAGACGCTTCCACGTAGGTTACAGTTAACATTAATACTATTACATAAATGTTCTAAAAATAGAAATACGTCGCTTACATTCTCCACCCCAGTGCGTATCTATGCACTTCAATCTATCGGTACACTTGCGACGCTCGTTGTAGAACATTTCAGCACACTACTTCACTTTCAGCTCGCCTAGCCTGATACGCCCATCTCTACCGAGCATAACTCGTTGAATGTTGTTGTTTGTGGTATTCACTAAATCTCGAACATGCAGTGATTCAGATTCTTGCTGCCACTTTTGCTGAAGAAGCAAAGAAGGTACTGCTTTCTTCACCCAACGTATCCAGTACATATCTACCAGCTTCTGAGATAACCACCACCGCTTGCTCAGGTGGAGATCGGAGTTATTAAACTCGCCTGGTATTGGCAGATGTGAAGACGTGTCCAATAAAAGGTTATAACATGTTGCGGATTGAAAGATTTGCTCGCAGGCTCCACCCCAGTGATGAATAGCCGGAAGAATAAAGGTCCATGTTGTCCTGTAGTTGATAGTCTCCGCTATTAGTACTCTTAGGTATAAGTCGAAAGTTTCCTTATTGAGATCGTTATGACATGGTCCATCTCTCGGTAGAGATGTCTTCACCAAATGTGATATGGTTTGGTGATCCTCAATGTGTTGTGTAGGATTAATAAAGCGGTCCATAGTTGCAATATTAAATGCCAAGTTGATCTGTTCATTCCTTTCTGATAATAGGTCCTTGGCTTTTAAACATTCCATGTTTACATTGCCATCAATACCCAATGTCGAATTAAGTACTTGTTGTGGCGGTGGCATATTTGAAGATGTGCATAACAAAAAATTATTAGATGTTATTGCTTCAATGACATTGGGCTCAACGGTCACGTGTGTTAGTGGTCGGCTGTTAACCATTTGTTCCTGTTCTCGTATTCGTTGTTCGGATTGAAAACATTCTATGTTTACATTGTCATCGATAAGCATAGTTGAATAAAGCGCCCGTCGAAGCGGCGGCTTATATTCTCGTTTTTTTTTTTTTTTTTTTATGGAAAAAGGGGGCAAACGGGCAAGAGGCTCACCTGATGGAAAGTGATCACCGCCGCCCATGAACATCTGCAACACCAAAGGGCTTGCAAATGCGTTGCCGGCCTTTCAGGAAAGAATATGCTCTCTTCTTGAAGGTTCCCAGGTCGTAACGGTTCGGAAAGACCGCCGGCGACAGCTGGTTCCACAGAGTGGTTGTGCGTGGCAGAAAATGCCGTAAAAATCGCGCTGTTGTGGAACGCTGGACATCGAGATGGTGCGGATGGAATTTTATGTTTTGGCGCGATGTCCGATGGTGAAATTCAGCGGCCGGGATCAATCCAAACAATTCCTCAGAACATTCCCCATGATAAATGCGGTAGAAGATGCAGAGTGATCCAACATCTCTACGCAGAGCCAATGGATCAAGCCGATCGGAAAGAGCTTGATCGTCGATAAACCGAGCTGCCCTACGTTGAATGCGGTCAAATGGAAGTAGCTGGTACTGGGGGGCTCCCGCCCAGAGATGAGAACAGTACTCCATGTGGGGCCGAATTTGCGCCTTATAGAGATTTAGGCGTTGACCCGACGTGAAGTACCGTCTCGCCTTACTGAGCACACCAAGCTTCTTTGAGGCCAATTTGGCCTTTCCTTCCAATTGACCGCGGAACTGGACGTTGCTCGAAATGTCGACGCCAAGTATTCCGATATTGGGTTTGGCAGACAGGGGAGTGTTCTCTAAATGAGGAGTTACGACAAATGGTGACTTTTTAGCGGTTAACGCGCAGACTTGTGTCTTTTTGGGGTTGAATTGGACTAAGTTTAGTCGACCCCAGGCCGAGACTTTGGTTAACAAGGACTCGACTTCAGACACAAGTTTGTTCCGGCTCTCGTCGACGTATTC
The DNA here is from genome assembly GCA_905220505.1 of Laothoe populi. Lineage (NCBI taxonomy): Eukaryota > Metazoa > Arthropoda > Insecta > Lepidoptera > Sphingidae > Laothoe > Laothoe populi. Next base: position 17,654,320 of record HG992148.1, read on the forward strand.
CCGAGAAATATTAGCACGGCCAGTGTACAGTACATCTACAGTGCTATCGTCTGCATAGCAATGAATGTTGCTGATTTGCAGCATGTCATTTATATGCAGAAGAAACAGAGTAGGAGACAGTACACAGCCCTGTGGAACACCAGCATTGACAAATTTAGGATCAGAGCATGCACCGTCGACGACGACCTTGATGCTCCGATCTGCCAAAAAACTGGTGATCCAGTTGCATAATTTCTCGGGAAGCCCATAAGAAGGTAGCTTCGAAAGAAGCGCCTTGTGCCATACCCGATCAAAGGCCTTCGCTATGTCCAGGCTGGCTGCAAGCGCCTCCCCCTTGGTCTCAACTGCTTTTGCCCATCTATGAGTTAGGTAGACTAGAAGATCACCGGCTGAGCGACCCCGACGAAAGCCGTACTGGCGGTCGCTAATCAGCCGGTGCTCCTCCAGGTACCGCAGGAGCTGGCAGTTGATAACGGACTCCATTATCTTGGAGAACAAGGAGGTGATGGCTATAGGCCTGTAATTGGACGGGTCCGAGCGGTTGCCTTTTTTAGGGATCGGGTGCACTAAAGCGGCCTTCCAGGATTTCGGGACTACGCCTAATGTATAGGAGTGCCGGAAAAGACGCGTTAAAACCGGTGCCAACTCCGGAGCACATGTCTGCAACACGATCGGAGGGATGCCATCGGGCCCACTCGACTTATGAATGTCCAAGGACAGGAGTGCTTTGCGAACTGCACTTTGCCGGAACTTAACCTCCGGCATCTCGTTTCAAAGGTTCACGTAAACATCCGTGAATACACATACGTAATGCTGTGCGTGTTATATATAAGCCGTTTGTTTTGTCCCTTATTATTTGTGACGGTTGTAACAATTCATAATTATCTTGAACCGTTAATATTTCCGGCTTAGACATTTTTACTTCTATGTATTTCCTTATGTCAGGCATATATTCTTCATACGGTAACAGGTCAATCGACGTAGTATCTCGGAAGGGTAAGTTAAAGTCTTCCATGCTTCTTGCGCTGATATTTAATATAGTTCCGTCCTTATTTGACACGTTGAAGTCCATTATTTCACTAACGCATTCTAATGCGTTATTGTTCCACGCGCCGATCGCTCGAATAGTTTGTTTATGTCCATGTAGGCCTATTTGTTCTTGGCTTATAAGTGATACAGTTGTCCCGTCGTCTAATAGAGCAGTCCCACTTAATAAACCGTTGGGGCCATGAATGTCTATAGATATAGTTTTTAATAACACTTTGGAGCGTGTTAAGTCTATGTTCGTCACTGTTTCACTTTCCCCGATATCTGTAATGTTGAGATTGTTTTTGGGGCGGTGATCTCGCGATATAATATGTAGTAATCGATGATGCGATCGTCCACAATTGTCTATATCACAAGCAGCAGCTGGGCATGATTCTCGGTCGTGTTGCGATAGTGGACATTTATAACAAATGCCGTGTTGTTTGACATGCCGCCATCGCTCTTTGCGTAGCGATTTTTTGAAGTGATTGCACACGGTGAGTTTATGTTTAGATATGCGGCAATATAAACATTTTGAGTGCTTAACGTCCGTAATCCATAGCACCATAAAATGAGTACGATTCGTTTGTATTCCTTTGTCATAGTTCGCATGTGACTTAAACATTGTTGATATTTTCGCCGCTTCATCTTTTAAGAAATCTGTTAACATGTCCATTCGTGATTTCTTGCCTTCGGTGATGCGCGGGAAAGTGTAGTTTGACCATTTCCATATAAGTACTTTAGACAGTACAAGCGACGCTGTATTCATTCCTTGTAGGTAGTCATCGCGGCTGAAGGATCGTACGCCTTCTATGAAGTTCGGCACCCTAACCGAAAATGTTACTATCTCTTTTTGATAGGCTTGAAACAGATGATGCAGTTTTTTAATGTCCTGCGTCACATTAATTACCATGCTGTATGGTTTTCCAAATAGTAGCTCTAAAGTAGCCAATATTAATTCCGGGTTGGTGGCACTTATTAAGAGAGCTGAGACAGCATCCTTGGCGGGTCCACGAAGACATTTGCGTATTCGCCACAGGTTTTCCTTTGGAGTATATTTCCACAGTTCAGTTGACTTTTCATACGCGCGCTTAAACTGAAGCCATTCCATCTGGTCACCGGAGAAAATAGGTAGGTCTCGCGGCGTGCTTTTGCGGCTCAGTATATTCGCATCAGATATAGTGTTAATTGAAGTGGTGGCAAGACCCGTTAGTGCAGTAGCTAGCAATTGAACTGAACCACCTGAAGTACCAGGGCACGGCGCCACTGGTTGACACAGCTCACCCTTTTTTAGACCATAATCGTGGGCTGACTGTGACGTTTCCAGTTCATGCTGACTGCGTTCCGACCACTCCTCCACGTCACTATTTGTATGACAGTCTTTGTGTTTACTCGTCTTGTGTTCTAAATCTGCTAAATTTGCTGCCAGTCTTATGTCATTTAGTTCCATCTGAATTCTAGCCTTTTCTTCTGCAGCCTGTAGTTTCAGTCTGGCTATTCGTGCTTGTATAGAAGGTTTCTTGAGCTTCAAAGTTTTACTCTTCTGAGTTGATTGTTGAGATGGCGGTTGACTGGACGATGTTTCTTCATGTTGGTTTTCGCGTTCCTTGCTCGCAGAATTTCGCGTGTTGACCATTGTTGATCGCTGTACCGATACATACGATCCGGCTCGAAGGACCAATTTGTAAGGGTTGCGAATAAAACAAAAGTGTTTTAACAGATTTGAGATGTCGACGGTGATAGATCTGTACTGTGGCGCGCTCTGTCTGGTTAACTCGTGTGGACTCGTAGCGGTGCGTAGAGCGACAGCGACTTTTGTACAGTCGATTCCACTCGCGGCACCCCCGATATCGCCCTGTACAGATCTACCATGTGTCAGCACTCCCGGTGTTTTTAATTAAATAAACATATGAAACAATGGTTGATACAGACGCTTCCACGTAGGTTACAGTTAACATTAATACTATTACATAAATGTTCTAAAAATAGAAATACGTCGCTTACAAGTAGATTAACATAAAAACCAGGTTTATATCAACTGCTATAGCAGCCCATAGTCATTTAGACGCAGTTCAAAGTTGTTTTATCTTTTTAAGGCCCTTATTATTTCAACACAATCTTTAATAAGCAGACATTCGTCGGTAATTGCAAATAATTTCTACATATTCGAGCATTACGGAAAGTATTTGAATTACTTAAATTTTTTAGAGAAAAATGCACTTACTATTCTTTTGGTAAATTGGTTTTAGATGATCCCGGTGTGGCGGCACCGCTGGGGGCGGGACTGACAGCCGGTGTCGCTGCAGGAGGCGTATCTCCAGGGGTCACTATCGGAGTCTGCCCTTGATTTTCATTCGTACCCATAGTATGAGAAGACCCTGTAGTACTCGCGGGAGTCACCTCCGGTCTATTTGCATCAGCGAAGCTCCTCTCGACTTCTTCTCGTAACCAAGGATTCCCGTTAATAGAAGATTCTTAATGTGACTGAGAAAACTGGGGTGCTTCGCTTGAATTTGTTTACAATTGTTCAGGAATATTCTACTGACCCCAGTTCTCAGCACAATAATGAAAGTACTTCAGTAGAGTATGAACAATTGTCACAAGTTTAAGCGAACTACGCCTTACCTGGGACAAAAAGAGCAGCAACACGTGCAACCCGTAGAACTGGTGACAATTGTTCTGTTGTAATTATACACTTACCTTCGTCTTCATCGAAGTCCATCATGAGCATTCTGTCGTCAGATTCAGACAAAATTTCATCAATCCATACCGCAATCTGAAAGTAATAAGTGAAATGTCCATAATATTACATAATAAAAGAAATACTTACATTTGTTTTTGGACACTTCGAACTGCAAATTATCAACCAATAATGTGGCGGTACGCGCATGCCATTTTAGTATTATGGCTGGGAACACTATAGGAGGTCTTAATATCGAAGTAAATGTTTATGTGATTATCAATGTTATGGAAGCATAAGTAATATGCTTCCATAACTTCTTGAATCGATTCAGGTGTTGGGGAACCATAAGTCTCTTGTCGTTCTTGATGTTCACGACATAGGGTATCCTTGTGACTTGTACTTATCTCAATTGTTTACTAAAGATAATGTCAATGTCTCATTACTATGATTATAATGTTTATTTAATCTAAGATGGATCAAACTACCTTATCGGCAACATCCATCATGAATTTCGCCTTAGGATGGATGCAGCGTCGGGAGAGCATTCTCATGCCCATGTAACCACAAATCTCGTTCAATATAATGTTGGAGAGTCTCAGCATGCTACAATAAATTGTGTACAAATAAATTATATTACACTATCATGCTTTATTGATAATGCAAAATATACTTCACGTTTTAAAATTCTGATTTTATTAAAACATAATGATTAAAAGTACAAAGCCTATTGCCGAGTTTCTTGGTGCTTCTTCTCAAACGAGCGGGTATTTTAGAAGCACCGGTAGATTTTAAGTATAATCCTGGCATGTAAAAGTTGCTCTGGTGGCCTAATTAACTAAATTGATTTGATTTTCTTTAAGGTTAGCAGCGCATTTATGATTCTTCTCATATTGTGCTTATTCATGGGCGGTGAAGATCACTTACCACCAGGTCGCTGTGCTTGTTTGCCAGCCTTTACTAAATACAGCGCATGAAGTTGTTAAGGCTCATATCTTTTCATAAATCGGAATATCATACTGGACGTATATCCTAATAGAGTAATATTGTTATAGATTTATATAAATATATATTTCTAGAAAATGTGCGGCCATTTGGTTTGGTAGAGACAATTTTAAAGATGTAATAATCATTGTTGTTGACCCAATAATCTGTGGAAGACTTGCTAACCTGGAACTTTGCTAATTTTTCATTTTAGATGTCTTTAAGATTCGTGTCTCTTGTCTGTCCTCCTCGACTAAAGAAAGTACAAATATTACCCGTCAGCTAAGGTATAACGTCCGGGTCTTGAGAGTCGCTGTTGAATGCCCCTGGCAAATGCTACAGTAGCGTTTCTCGCCCACAAAAATCTCTTATCGCCACACATCACCAACACGTCCTTTTTGATCTGGTTAACTCGCAGTCTGGAAGAGTGGAGGAATTATTATATTTCGTTTGAGCTTTTAATGTTACTTTAATTTTCCATCTTAATAGAATTTACGGGTAGGTATACCTATTCATTATAATAGATAAAATGAAAGGAACCACAAATTAAGATTACTTCAATATTTATGATCTATTGTAAAGTAAAAAAATATATGCTAATAGTAATAATAAATACTTTGAAATTCTTCTTAATAATGTTCACTCAATTTGAAACCGTTCTTAATATTTGGGCAGTCATACGAACGAAATGCCTCTGCATTTTATTAACAAGTTACCACCGATCACGCTCGACCTTCTTCACCTTCTTGCTGAAGTTGTGTGAAGAAGCAGGCCGGCATGATTGTCTTGAGTAGCGGGGGAAAGATTGTTTCTCGCTACTCGATACTCTAATTGGACGGCACTGCGCTTACTATCAGGTGCAGTGTGGTCACTTTGCCGTGCCAGGATAAAAAAAAAACATATTTGCGCTGCTCTTTGACTACTCAGCTGCGCAGCTACTGAGCAGGCCGGCATGATTGTATTGAGTAGCGAGGGATAGATTATCACTCGCTACTTGATACTATATAACTAGACGGCACTGCACTTACCATCAGGTGCAATGTAGTCACTTTGCCGAGCCACAATAAAAAAAAAATCTCCATTTAGTTTTGGACTAATTTCGAAGAGCTAATAGGGCTAACTAGTATGGCTTCGTTATTTATCGATTGTACTTACGCAGTGTTCTTCTTCTTGGACTTTTTTAAGTTTATGAAATACTCATACGCTTGATCCGGTTTAAAGGGTTCGTCTGCGTCGAGCATGGTCCGCAACCGAGAGATCTGCAGTATTTAATATACTAGTACACAGGAACAACTAGTATTTCAATGGACCTAAGCTGATGATAGGTAAGTAGTGTAGTTCAAAATAATATAGACCGTCCTTAAATGTTGATGGTCCCGAAATTCGCCAGAAGTATGCCGGTCGCACACACACCGGAACAATTCTGAAACGAGCCGCTATAACGATATGTTACCTTGTAGAGTGATCACTTCTCAGTTTGGTATATATATACTTCAGATACCCTGACCCAAGCATTAGTCTTAGCGCAGTGGTCCCATATTATTATTTTAAATTTTAGAGTACTAACCATTTCGGGTGGCAAAGTATTAGCGTGTTCTCGCCACAAATTTATGATAGCTCTTCGTGGCGGCTTGGACATGTGCTCTAATCGGTCTGTGAGGACCGCTCCGTGCTTGCGCAGACATCTTGCATGGGCACGCGCCGCACGACGTGATATCTTTACGTCTGTCGCCTTTGGACCCCTATCAGACATAATTGTTCTGAATAATAAGTTATAATAGGTTTTCTGTACTCTTTCAATTTATTTTAAGTCATATGAAGTGAAAACGCAGCTTTGCCTAGTGGTATTTATAAGTGATAGAACGCTGGAGACAGTTAAATCTACAGCATGGATTACTCGACCGGGATAGGCTAGAGTGGAGGCTTGCTGTTATAGGTTTCGTATGTCAAAATCTCCGGCCATTACTACCCAAAGCCCGTTAGTTTCCTTTATAGTCAGCAACGCTGGATGCGTTGGTGACTTTATGTTTCATTTGGTATCTGGAGTGTTTATGTGGTCGATGAAGTTCACCTACTATCAGGTACGAAATTGTTTGCCGGCCCATGCTATAAAAAAATAATAGCAGCGTTGAAGCCAGTTTTCGCTAAATCCGCAATGGATCCGCAATTTTAGAACAAATTGGAATCAGCTACTTGTTATAGCTTGTCGTGAGTTAAGTGCTAGTGCAGTAGTCACGACTATGGAACTTTGCTTCAAGAAGACTCGGTTCGATGAATTCCAGTCAATCAACTTATGCGACAATGTTTGGCCAATTTTGGTAACGAGTCTTGATGAACAGCATGTTGCTTCTTGTTGATTCTGGGTATTATGAGAAAGTCTCTAATATGTCTCGATACTATGACACAAGATAATGTACTTTACTGTGGGGTCAGGACTATTTGTGGATAGTTAGGTATTAAATTTTAATCATACTTAGGTCTGGCTGGTTTCGGCGGCGGGCGCACCAGCTGTCTTGGCAAAGACTTGTGCTGTAAGCGCAGATCGCGGCCCGCGATTATCGTATCGGCGACAGAGGGCGGCGCCGGTTCTGTAGCGTACGGTGGGTAGGGGGGAAACGTCATTGGCTCTCTTGCTGGAGATGTACATATTATTATTTTATTCATTGTAAATACAAAATAACCAATAGCGCTATGTATTGCTTGTTACAGGTTTCTTATCAACACGTGAATAGCATTAGTTGCTGTTTTTATCTTTATGTTTTTACATAGGCCAGCAACGAGCAATTTGGTCACTTGTTGGTGATTACATTAATCGATGCAGGTGCTCATGGGTGGTGGTAATCACTTACCACTAAATTGACTAGGTGATCCGCTTAATCTCTATGTCCGCGACCAAGAGGTCTTTTACCGTGAATTTGCTTGCTCCATAGCTTCTTACAATATGATGTAAAGGCACAAATGAACCAGCAGTGTGAATCTATATTATAAATAGCTTAATGATGTGTAGAGGTGGGATTTTGCAGACGGAACGAGTGGTAAAGTAAACAAAAAAAATAAGAAGAGTTAAAGTATGTTCAATGTGACATAAATAATAATAAAAATAATACTAGCCCTGTATTAAACGTTGTCCCACTGCTGGGCACGGGCCACCTCTACTAATGAGAGGGGCTAGACCTTACTCCAACTCGCTGGCCTAATGCGGGTTGGTAGACTTCACATACCTTCGAAATTCTTATAAGAATTCTCAGGAATGTGATAAATACCTATTATTTCATTGTCGTGGGTTCGTAAACATTATAAATGAATTGATAGCATATCTGCGGTTCACTCATGGCATGTATCCATTTATTAGCGGATACTCGTACGCTCCCACTTTTCTCTTGTATCTTCTTATGAAGCATACAGTAGCTTCAAAGCGCATTAAGTTAGCTTACTGTGATCCGACAAATACACCAGGGATGTTATGGAGCTCCGTAACCGTAACCGAAACGACACACGAGCCGCGCGCGTATATCAATGCATTTATTATATTTATTTCTATTGCTTAGACATATTTTTTAAGTGGTAGAGCCACGCTGTAGACATATTTGTCTACAGCATGAATGGGCCGGCTCGACCGGGGTAGTACCACTGTCTCACAGAAAACCAGCGTAAAGTGACAGTTTACTGTCGCGTTTCGTATGGTACGTGAGATATCCGGAGGCCCAGATTCCCCCTTCCCTTCCCTAATCTTTATTCCTGTCCTTTAAGGCCGACAGCGCATACATGATACTTTCGGTATTGTGGATGTTCATGGGCGGTGGAGATCACTTAACATCAGGTGACTCACCGGCTCGTTTGTCGGACTATGATATAAAAAATAAAAAAAACATAGCCTGTCAGTCATTTACTCTTGTGGGATTACATTTTCTTACATAAAATAGTACCAAATGATAAACTAGAAATAAAGCTATTTGTTTTTTACCTTTACAATTTCTTCAAAACCTAATATCCATAACCGAAACTAACGGATAATCCGAAATAATTTAATATCCGTAACCGTATCCGAAACCGATATAATATTATTCCCATATCCGTATCCACATCCAGATCCGAAATTTCAAATCCATAACATCTCTAAAATACACTTCAAACGAAGACACACGTGGAAGATGAAACTCGGAGACTAGGGGTAATATAACTAGACGCGCCATTCAAATAACGTTTATCTCACCTTCACCGGCTTCCGAAACTGCCATCTCACTTGGGGCAAATTCTGATGCCGTGGTGGAAGGCGCATCAGCCATTTCGTAGTAGATATTAAAAGAAACAGTCCTTTTTATGTTATACAGATTTTGTATATCTGGTATGTACGAAGATAGTATTTTAAAATGTGTCAAGAATATTTTATTAGTCATAAAGAAATAGAACGTGATAAGGAATTAAAAACGGCCAGTACGTTTTAAGTTGAATATACTTTTTTTATCCTGGCAACCCAAAGTGACCACACTGCACCTGATGGAGTACGCGCAGAGTCGTCCAATTAGAGTATCGAGTTACAATCTATCGCCCGCTACACAACACAATCATGCCGGCGTGCTTCTTCACACTGCGCCACGGGCAAGAAGGTGAAGAAGTGGTCGAGGGTCTAGTGTCAGTACTCAGAAGGACGCCAAGCGGCCAAACATCGTACCTGAACTCTATACCGACGACAAAACCGGATGTGCATTGACTGATCCCTGATGGCGGGTTTTACACCCTGTGTACGGTGGTCGCTATCCGGGCGAATATAAATATCCTACCACCATTTAAATACCATATAACAATATATTATAAAAATAGTCTATAATAACAATTCAATCCTTACAATAACGCTCGCACGTTGTTATTTGTAGGTCCTCAAATAGCATTATAATACACCTGAAAGTACTCGTGTAGCAAACGTGAACGCATATGCGGCAGTACACGCAGGGGGCGTAAAAACCGCTATGAGCATGCGGCTTCGGCATCACTGACTTGCAGGAGCGATAAAAAATTGGTATTTGCCTCACAGTAGCTTTATCTCTTTCTACAGGTGGTCAGTAGTAGTGGTCAATTTTATGAGGATATTGCTCAGTCCATTCTCTATGTCTATGGGTCTCACAGACGAAAATACATGAGGATGTTATACGGCACTCAAGCCTTTTCTTTATTGTCGCGGGGAAAGCGTTTTATTACCGTCGCCCGCTCCGGGGGTAAGCGGGATAAGAATAAAACGGGTATGCTGGACTAGCCGGTCTTACGACCCTGCACCCCCCTCGCCCGGATGATGGCTATACGTGCTGCCGCTGGGCCGAGTCCCTACCCCCTATGTACACCCCATCCGACACTACCAGCTAAAACCCCGCGGTGGCCTTCTTCGGCGCTTACAGAGCGATCCCGGGGTATTCTAAAGAGTGCTAGAATTGCTGCCGGAACCGCCCCTGCGTGGTACCTTGTAGCAGCCCATCTCCATGTGGGGCTTAGGAGCCCCCGCACACCGAACATCAACAGCGAACGAGGCCTTCACACCCGTGCACTCAAGCCTGCTCCTAACATTGGGTATGACAAGCCAAGGGTTAGCGAGTAAGGGCGGAGTCTTGTCGCGTCTTTTCTTTACGAAACAACGCATTCGTAGGTAGAAAATGTTTTATAAATATATATAGTTCGCGACAGGTCGACATGGCAATCAAGGTATGAGGTGAGGCGCGGGGGAGGTGTCACCCCGCATACCCGCACATCGCCCGCGCCGTCTTAGTCATAGCGCTGCACGACGCACGAGTTCGCATCGACCGCGTTTATCGATATCGATCTCGCTCACATTATTCTTTGTCGTTGTATATTAAAGGGACTTCGGTCGCTTCCTCGTCACGTGTTAAAACAAAAAACCAATACGAGAACTAATCGGAAAACTAATAGAAAATTGTGACATTAAACGTAAAGATAATTATACTAATACCCTGTCAATCAGACATTAGATATGGCTGCGTTTTGCACCGGCTTCTTAGAACTTTGCCCAGAATACAATCCGAATCGAAATTAGCAGGACCCAATAAACAATTAAAATCGCCCATAATTAATATTGATTGTGATGAATAAAATATTACTATAAAATATTTTATAATAAACCTTATTTAATTAATTGTAGTCTTATTTTCTTGCATTGCAATAAAATAAATATTGATATAAACTACCTGCCACATCACTAGAAAATTGCCATGTCGAGCTGTCGCGTACTGTAGGTGCGTAATAAATAGTGTAGAAATAAATAGCGCAATATTTTCTTACTAGTTTATTATATATAGTAGATATATTATGTACAGTTACATTATAAATACTGAAGTTACATTCATTAATTTGTTCTGTACAATAGTAAATTCATATATAACGAATATTATTTATACTTTCTGAAGTAGCCAGAGCAGGTATATTAATAACTAGCTTTTGCCCGCGGCTACGCCCGGGTGGTGGCTATTTTTGGAAGAAAAGGTATAAAATCCATGGAGACCTCTTAAGCTATTACACCTTTCTGTATTATGCTATCCCGTAGGAACCGTGCATTTTCTGGTATAAAAAGTTGCCCATCAACTAACACTCAAAAAATCATGTGGATCCCTTGCTCTCTCTAAAACAAAAACAAAACTATCCTAACATTTTTTTATCGCCTATTTTACCCGCTTAAGGGTGGAATTTCCAAAAATCCGAAAATATATGTTTTTTATTTTTAACTGAGAGGCACAATACCAATATTCATGCGTTTAACTTCAAAAATGACGGATTTTTCATACAAACTTTCTTCCCCTATTTTACTCCGTCAAAATTTCAAGTCTCTAACCCCAGCCGTTTTGGATGTGCGTTGATCGATCACTCAGTCAGTCAGTCAGTTTCTTCTTTTATATATACAGATAATTATTATATTAACTACATTACAAAACTTAGTAAATTAATCAACAAATATACATAAAGCCACATATATATCGTAATATTTTTGTCGCCTTGGAGGCCAATTGAGTTATTTCATAGGTCTACACTTTCAATTTATCGAAGTTTGCATGATGCAGTATATCCGATGCACCTCAAAACAGTTATTACAATGTAATAATTTATATTAAAATAATTGTTTTGAGGCGCTTGGATGCGTAATGCTTTAGTAGAGTATTATTTTATAGAAAATAATGTTAACTTTAGAAGCAGCGATAGCCTAGAGAAGCAGCGATAGCCTAGTTGGTTGCGGTACGGACTGCCAAGACGAAAGTCGTAGGTTCGAAACCCAAGTGGCATACACCTCTGACTTTTCTAAAGTTGTGTGTGTATTAAAATGTTAATTATCGCTTGCTTTAACGGTGAAGGAAAACATCGTGAGGAAACCTGCATATCTGAGAATTTTTCGAAGGTATGAGAAGTCAGCCAACCCGCATTAGGCCAGCGTGGTGGACTAAGGCCTAACCCCTCTCATCATATTTTCGAAAGTTTTTAGAAACACTTCCTACGATCAAGTTAGGGGCCGTTCAAGTATTACGTAGCGCAATATAACACGCCAAAGCGTTTTTTTGTACCCTCTCACCCGCTCCCTAAACGTTCTGTAGCACACATGTGACCATTTTTACCTAAAACTAACTTAATTAACTTGGGAGACTTTATTTTTCTGGTTCTTTATTGAAATACAGGCTCCGTGGCACAGTTGGCGAATAGCCGGCTGTGAAACGAGTCCGTGTGTTCGAATTTCCACACTGGGACAAATGTTTGTGTGACAGACAGATATTTGTGTCCGGAGTCTGGGTGTTGTGAGACCGTGCGTCTCTCGTAGTCCCTGATACCCACAACACAAGACTCGTATCTTAGTGTGGGGTCGGGGTTATGTGTCACTGTTGGGTGTTATTTATTTAAATAAAAAAAATAATGTTCCGTACGTAACGCGTTGTTCGAACCTCCCCCCACCCCTGTAACACTTCGTAACGTTTTAGAAGACCCCCCTCCCAAATTGCGTTACATAATACTTGAACGCCCCTTTATCTGTTAAATTCATTGACAATTATGAATATTGGATCTTTCAAAATTCGTTAATACACTGAAATCCATTGAAAAGCGACGATTTATACCACATACGTGCTTAGTAATATGGGTTATAAGAAATTGCAATAGTTAAAAATTCCATCCCCTAACAATCAGTTCATCCAATATTCATTCACTATGGGTCCATCTTCATCGTCTTCATCGTTGAAATCTTCGTTCTGCAGATGTTCAACATTGTAGTGGGCATCTTCATTTGGCAGTATATATTTATTAGCACATGGCCATTTGCATGGCACCGTCAATATTTCGTAGTACTCTGTAGCTATTTCTCCGCCGTGGCATGGTATGTAACATACTTTGTGTGATGGCTGCACTTTCCCAGGGATAATGTATCCTTTGTATAACGACCTGCCAACATATAACACTTCCCTACGGACTTCCGAGTATCCAGCTTCCACAGCTCCCACTGGTATTCTGTCGCCTCCAGTTGGAACCCATTCGCAATTGTATCCACACAATACCTGGATAATTAGAAAATTATTAGACATTAAATACCCTTTACATATGATTTAGTAAACTAATGTTACATTCTAATATATTGTTTGTATAGTCTGACCATCATCTCACTTAATGGCATTTATTTTGTTTTTTTTTTCAATAAGTAGTATGCAAATGCATTATATGTATTTGGAATAAAACTTTGCAATAGCTGTAAGGTCTGAATAATAAACCATTGCCCTGTATTGTGTGGAGTACAATTGCTGTCATACATTCTGTTCAATGGTAATACCCTCCAAAAACTTCAAATGGCAGTAATGCCAGTTGTTGTGTGTCATCATCTGATAGAACAATATGTTTATTGGTGCATGGCCATTTGTATGGTACAGTCAATATTTCATAGTAATCAATGGCTACTTCTTTGTTTTTGTAGGGTATATAACAAACTTTATGTGATGGTGCTACTTTTCCAGGAATTTTGTATCCATGGTATAACGCCCTGGCGACATACAACACTTCCCTACGGACTTCTGAGTATCCAGCTACTACAGCTCCTACTGGTATTCTGTCTCCTCCAGTCGGAACCCATTTGCAATTGTATCCACACAATACCTGAACAATTGGAAAACTATGAAATAACACCTATTATTTTCATTATGGTTGGCAACATCGCTGTGTCGCCATAGATATCATAACTAGGTTAATATTTATTTAACCTGTCAAGTGTCTTCTGGCCATACTTGGACGCGCAAAAACTGGCAATACTTACCCTTATCAATGTGCGTATTAAGCATATTTGTAACATTAATATTATGGAAATAAAGTTGATTTTGACTTGTATTTTTACTCACTACTTATTACCTTTCTCAAACATCAGTGTTCTTGTTATCTGTGAGAGGTTAATAATAAATATTTGTTCTGTATTTCTACCTAAGATGTACCTGGAGGCTGAACTATGCGCCATTATATACAAAAACAAATATTGTTGCTCAGGTTTTAAATATTATTATTGCGAATTTATTATTACCCATGAGTCATACCTTATAAACTGTATCTTTTTTATGTTTCATACGCCAGTCAGACATGGTCTGTAAATTCTTTTTTGGATGTAGAATAATGTGACACCCGATAGATACATTCGGTTTCGACTGATCATAGAGATGCCCCATTTTTTATTTAGAAACTTCTCGACTTTTTCCAGACACATGTATAAAAGACAAAGATATGATGCTGTGCAGTTAACATATTATTGAAGTTGATATCATACCTCAAGATCTTCCTTCTCATGAGCTTCACCCCCCCAGGCAATATATCCACTGCCTTCTGACGGTACAAACTTTCCTGGAGTCAATGATCCCCTGTGTTTGGCTCGTATGATGTACAAGTTTTCTTTTTCAAATCCTCCTATCAATGCATCATCTGGTAGTTGTCTATCAACAGATACCCAACGTAAATCACCTTTGGAGATTTGTTTCACAGGTGGTTGCTTTAATGTGGGTGGTACTGCAAGTCAGATATAAAATGTAATTAAGATGTGTTAAGAAAGTAACATAGCGTTCTTTTTTATTATTAATAAAGAAAACATTTCAACTAATTGTGAAATAAGATAGTTACCACAATTATTAATCTAAAGAGTTATGGGAATTCAGACCTATTTTCCTCTCTCAGAAAATTTTAAGTAGTTTAGGTATTATTGATGTTACAGCAGTAACAAACTGTTTTTCACTGACAACCTTTTTGGTAGTAAATTTAGATAGTTTTGTGTATATTATTGCACAGTTGAATAATTATACTACCTGCGAAATATGACTATATAATGCATGAAATCTACTTACATTCAACCTTCCAATTTACAGAATGATATCCTTCGTATGATAGAAATGAGACATACATGTATTTTGGTGATTTACTGGGGTATGTGAGAATTGGTTGAACATGACCGTATTTGCCAATGGAGACAACATTTCCAGTCCATAACAGCCAGAATCTGGTAAACTCTTCAGCAGAGAGAATGTCCGGAGTGCTGGCCTGTACCCCATCGCCAATATTTTCTCCAATCCAAGTCATGTTATTGGTGCCTATTGTGACCTAAAACCATTAGAGTTTCAGTTATATTTTTTTTATTATACTAGCTGTTGCATATGGCTTTACCACTTGTCTTTTTGGATAAACAGTACTTTTCTACAGCCTGTGTTTCCTAGATTTCCACTTAACGTTATATTTAAATCTTCATTATAATCTGTTAGATGATTATTACATTATACATGTGTAAATTAAAACAATCCCTACTAAAATGTTATAAGCATTTATTTTGAGGATAACTGTTTTTATGTATAATGGTTCCTTTTGCTCATATGTTCAGGGCCTCTGTAGCCCGGAGGGTATATCATTGATAGTATTCATATGACTCAGCTTCGCCCCTGACTTCACATGACTGTATGACTCTATATATACGACACATTATATTAATCTCTTACTTTTTTTTTTTACTTATGGCAGTATTGTGCATAGTTATATATGCCACTTTTGTTGAATCATAATAGAGAACATACCAAAAATAATGAGGTATATAGGATTCATATACTGTGTAAAATTTATGTTTTGATGGGGAAAATGGTTCTCATACTTGGTTCTAAGAAATTACTTACCAAAATATCATACTTTCGGCCTGGTTTTCTTGACAGACCTATAGACGCATAACCGTGTGTTTTGACATCAAAATTTACTCCGCTGCTTGTTATTTTAAAGCACATACGGCCGTGTGATGGCGATGTGGTGAATTCTATGGCATAAATTGTAATAATTAGATATATTTTATAAATTATTCTGATACAAATGTTTTCGAGGGTCACGGATGACTCGTTTTTTATTATTATTAGATAGCTGGTAATGCTATAGATTTAGTCTAAACATAATGCGGTTGGGGTGAGTCATTTTTCCTCATTTTTAGATAATTGCGGTTAGTATTTTATAAAACCCATGAGAATGAAAGTATCGTAGACAAAATAATATTGAAGCCTACATACAATTCAATTAAAAATTAGACATGAAATTGGAATATTTGCTAATACACCGTTCACTGTAATTGTTATGACTAATAAAACTATTTACGTACCAATGATGTCACCCATGATCGCAGCAATAATATTGCCTACAATATAATTTATCTAGTATTTTACTAAGTATAAACAAAATTATTAGTTATAGCAAAATTTAGAGTTGCGTCCAATATTTATAAAATATCAATCACGAAACAAATTGTCAAACAGCAAACTTGACAAATGACAAACGTTAGTGATGTTCAACTCGAGTTACTAACTCGAGTTGCGCTTAGATCGAGATGACTCGAGTTGAATTCTTCATAGCTCGAGTTGGATTGCTGCGGTCTTAGAGTAGGCAACCAAAAGGAGACGGCATTACGCTCGAATCTTGAACAAAAAATTCAGCAATGTCGGTGGGGGGCTTCGTACAACAACAAATAAACATGTGCACACAAATGCAAAATGTAATCACGTCGCTACGCACGCACACTACACCATTTCATACAACACTGGCAAATTTATGCACACAGTTACAAATTTATCTTGTTGTGAAATATATTTACAGTGTCATATATTGACAACTGTGTAAAAACAGTAGAGCGTAGCAATGTCGACACGAGGTATAGATAGCGTTGTCCTTATCTATCGATAGATAAAATAAAACAATTATAATTTATTAAATGTTTTAAGATATTTTTTTATGTGTATCATCTTTTCTATCGCTTTCTTGCAATCTCTGGGTGTGATTTCGTGAAAAGGGACGGAAGTAGAGAGGTATAGTTAAAAATAGTGTAAATTAATATTTCTAATTAAATCGAAATACTGTAAAGATAATAAAGGTAATGAGTACTGAGAAAAATACAAGCCAAATAAGCAAAAATAAAAACTTTATTTTTTAGATTTTTTTTTAAATAATACGCCTTTAATTTATTTAATCTATACTATTATACTAGCTGTTGCTCGCGGCTCCGCCCGCGTGGAGGTCATGTTTGGGAGAAAAAGTATACAATACAAACTACCAATATTCATGCGTTTAACTTAAAAATGACGGATTTTCATACAAACTTTCATTCCCTATTTTACCCCCTTAGGGGCGGAATTTCCAAAAATCCTGAAACATATATTTTTTATTTTTAACTAAAATGCCAAATACAAATTTTCATGAATTTAACTTCAAAAATGACGGATTTTCATACAAACTTTCATCCCCTATTTTACCCCCTTAGGGGTGGTATTTCCAAAAACCCTTCCTTAGTGGATGCCTACGTGATAAAAGGTACCTACTGTCAAAATTGCAAGTCTCTAACCCCAGCCGTTTAGGCTGTGCGTTGATCGATCAGTCAGTCAGTCAGTCAGTCAGTCAGTCAGTTTCTTCTTTTATATATACAGATAAAGCTGAAGAGTTTGTTTGTTTATTTGAACGGGCTAATCTCAGGAACTACTGGTTCGAATTGAAAAAATCTTTTAGTTTTGGATAGCCCATTTATCGAGGAGCGCTATAGGGTATATAACATCACGCTATCACCAATAGGAGCGGAGCAGCAATGAAAAATGTTGCAAAAACGGGGAAAATTGATTCCTTTTGAGAGCTTCCGTTGCGTACATATTCCGTATATGTCAAAAATTATTCAAAAATATTTAAAAAAGTATGTCTCCAAGCTAAAGCCGCACATCTTAGTGAGAAATTAAGACAGTCTAATAATAAAATAAAAACGACTTGGAACATTATTAATACTGAAACTGGTAAAATTAGAATAAATGACTCTATAGCTTTACTTTTAAATGACGAACTGGTTTCAGATAAACTTAATGTAGCCAATTATCTCGAGCAGTATTTTACTAATATACCTGTAGAGACCACTAAATCCCTGCAGTCGTCGGCGACTTTAGCAGAATCATTATTAAAACAAAATGTTAAGGGAAATATGCCCAATTTTTACTTTGAAAGGGTAACATATTATGAAATAGTTAAAGTTTTTAAGTCTCTAAAAACAAAAGGTACTGAAGATTTATGGGGGCTATCCATTAAAGCTATTGAAGCGGTCATTGTAAATATTGCTCCTATTTTAGCAGATATATTTAACCTTTGTATAATTAATGGTATTTTTCCTGATCTAATGAAAATTAGTAAAATTATACCCATTTTTAAGAAAGGTTGTGCACATGACGCGGTTAATTACAGACCTATATCTATATTACCAACTCTTAGTAAGGTCTTCGAAAAAATCATGCTCAACCAAATGCTAGTTCATTTTAATAGGAATATGATATTGCATCCTAACCAGTTTGGGTTTACAAAGGGTCGGTCTACTCAAGACGCTGGTTCAATTTTAATAAAAACTGTGTTGGAGGCCTGGGAGGGGTCTCAGGATGCTCTTGGAGTTTTCTGTGATCTTTCTAAAGCTTTTGACTGCGTCGACCACCGAACCCTCATTGTAAAACTCAAATATTATGGAATTTCTGGTTCATCTCTGGATCTTGTAATGTCCTATTTATCGGGTCGGGAACAAAAAGTTTCTATAGATGGCGTCACATCAATAGGATCTACAGTAAAAATAGGAGTTCCACAGGGTTCCATTCTGGGCCCATTTTTGTTTTTAGTATATATAAATGACCTTCCTTATATGGTAGAGAGGATTTCAAACATTGTCTTATTCGCTGACGACACATCTTTAATATTTAAAGTAAATCGTAAGGATAAAGACCTAGTTACGCCCAATAATGTTTTAAAATTAATATCAAGTTGGTTTTCTGCTAACAATCTCTTACTAAATGCAGGAAAAACAAAATGCATTCGGTTTGCATTACCTAATGTACCAAATATAAATTCGTGTATTAAATTAAACGGAGAATTACTAGATTCAGTCTCTTCAACTGTATTTTTAGGAATAACTCTAGATAGTAAATTGCAATGGGGTCCTCAAATAAAAAGGTTATCCGTTAAATTAAGTGCTGCAGCTTTTGCAGTCCGGAAAATAAAACGTCTAACAGATGTTTCAACGGCTAGGTTGGTATATTTCGCATACTTCCACAGTATTATGTCTTACGGCATTCTATTGTGGGGATCAGCTGCTGATATAAATACTATATTTATTTTACAAAAAAGAGCAGTCCGAGCTATATACGACCTACGTAGTTGGGATTCTTTACGATCAGTATTCAAGGATAGTAATATATTAACTGTGCGTTCTGAATACATCTATCAAAATATCATGTACGTTCGTAAAAATATAAGCAATTTCTATAAAAATAGTGATATTCACAACATTAATACAAGAAACAGAAACAAACTTACAGTACCCTCGTTTAGAGTAGTAAGATCTAAAAAGTCTTTTATGGGTAACTGTGTTAAATTTTATAACAAAATCCCCAATAACGTAATTGATTTGCCAAATAAAATGTTTAAGACTCATATTAAACGTCATCTTATGGACAGGGGCTATTATAATGTTCAACAATATCTAGAGGATAGGAATGTCTGGCATTCGGTTCCTTCCTGCACACTGCGACCTGGCGCCCTGTAGTTTACACCATGTTAGTGTATACAAATAGTATAACAAAATAAAATAAAAACTATATTCATAAAATATTAATAAATGACATGTTGTTATATACACTTAAATATAACTTAATAAACTATGACGACCGATCGCGTATAAAATAAAATGGCAATGTAATTTGTGACAGGTCATCTACTAGAAATAATGAACCGGACCAAAAACAAGCCCGCTGAGATTGATTTGCTGGATTCTCTCAGGACTGGGTCGCGCCGCGTAGTATCCAGCGGTAATGTAAGCCCGCTGAGTTTGTTTCGCCGGGTCTTCTCAGGCGGGGTCGCGTTTGGATCCGGTGGTAGCTTTTAAAACAAGCGACGTCTCGGAAATACCCATGGTCCATATCAAACCCATTTAAATATATATATATATATTTGACCGGTACTACCTTGAATAATATTAATTCATAATATAAAAATAAAAAATAATTATTAATAAATAAATAATAATAATGTTAAATACCATATGAATAATTAATTGCTAGTGTATTGATGATGCTATGTATGTTATGTATATATAAGCTGATATGCTTTTCTTAAAATTTCTTTACTTTTTTTAATGTTCTGACTTGTCATAAGAGCTATGTAATTGCCTACTTGATCAATAAACGATTTCATTTCATTTCATTTCATTTCATTTCATTTCATTTCATTTCATTTCATTTCATTTCATTTCATTTCATTTCATTTCATTTCATTTCATTTCATTTCATTTCATTTCATTTCATTTCATTTCATTTCATTTCATTTCATTTCATTTCATTTCATTTCATTTCATTTCATTTCATTTCATTTCATTTCATTTCATTTCATTTCATTTCATTTCATTTCATTTCATTTCATTTCATTTCATTTCATTTCATTTCATTTCATTTCATTTCATTTCATTTCATTTCATTTCATTTCATTTCATTTCATTTCATTTCATTTCATTTCATTTCATTTCATTTCATTTCATTTCATTTCATTTCATTTCATTTCATTTCATTTCATTTCATTTCATTTCATTTCATTTCATTTCATTTCATTTCATTTCATTTCATTTCATTTCATTTCATTTCATTTCATTTCATTTCATTTCATTTCATTTCATTTCATTTCATTTCATTTCATTTCATTTCATTTCATTTCATTTCATTTCATTTCATTTCATTTCATTTCATTTCATTTCATTTCATTTCATTTCATTTCATTTCATTTCATTTCATTTCATTTCATTTCATTTCATTTCATTTCATTTCATTTCATTTCATTTCATTTCATTTCATTTCATTTCATTTCATTTCATTTCATTTCATTTCATTTCATTTCATTTCATTTCATTTCATTTCATTTCATTTCATTTCATTTCATTTCATTTCATTTCATTTCATTTCATTTCATTTCATTTCATTTCATTTCATTTCATTTCATTTCATTTCATTTCATTTCATTTCATTTCATTTCATTTCATTTCATTTCATTTCATTTCATTTCATTTCATTTCATTTCATTTCATTTCATTTCATTTCATTTCATTTCATTTCATTTCATTTCATTTCATTTCATTTCATTTCATTTCATTTCATTTCATTTCATTTCATTTCATTTCATTTCATTTCATTTCATTTCATTTCATTTCATTTCATTTCATTTCATTTCATTTCATTTCATTTCATTTCATTTCATTTCATTTCATTTCATTTCATTTCATTTCATTTCATTTCATTTCATTTCATTTCATTTCATTTCATTTCATTTCATTTCATTTCATTTCATTTCATTTCATTTCATTTCATTTCATTTCATTTCATTTCATTTCATTTCATTTCATTTCATTTCATTTCATTTCATTTCATTTCATTTCATTTCATTTCATTTCATTTCATTTCATTTCATTTCATTTCATTTCATTTCATTTCATTTCATTTCATTTCATTTCATTTCATTTCATTTCATTTCATTTCATTTCATTTCATTTCATTTCATTTCATTTCATTTCATTTCATTTCATTTCATTTCATTTCATTTCATTTCATTTCATTTCATTTCATTTCATTTCATTTCATTTCATTTCATTTCATTTCATTTCATTTCATTTCATTTCATTTCATTTCATTTCATTTCATTTCATTTCATTTCATTTCATTTCATTTCATTTCATTTCATTTCATTTCATTTCATTTCATTTCATTTCATTTCATTTCATTTCATTTCATTTCATTTCATTTCATTTCATTTCATTTCATTTCATTTCATTTCATTTCATTTCATTTCATTTCATTTCATTTCATTTCATTTCATTTCATTTCATTTCATTTCATTTCATTTCATTTCATTTCATTTCATTTCATTTCATTTCATTTCATTTCATTTCATTTCATTTCATTTCATTTCATTTCATTTCATTTCATTTCATTTCATTTCATTTCATTTCATTTCATTTCATTTCATTTCATTTCATTTCATTTCATTTCATTTCATTTCATTTCATTTCATTTCATTTCATTTCATTTCATTTCATTTCATTTCATTTCATTTCATTTCATTTCATTTCATTTCATTTCATTTCATTTCATTTCATTTCATTTCATTTCATTTCATTTCATTTCATTTCATTTCATTTCATTTCATTTCATTTCATTTCATTTCATTTCATTTCATTTCATTTCATTTCATTTCATTTCATTTCATTTCATTTCATTTCATTTCATTTCATTTCATTTCATTTCATTTCATTTCATTTCATTTCATTTCATTTCATTTCATTTCATTTCATTTCATTTCATTTCATTTCATTTCATTTCATTTCATTTCATTTCATTTCATTTCATTTCATTTCATTTCATTTCATTTCATTTCATTTCATTTCATTTCATTTCATTTCATTTCATTTCATTTCATTTCATTTCATTTCATTTCACCTGAGATTCAGGACGATCGCTATAGGTGTCTCAGTGCAGAAGACAACTCCTTGCATTGATACTTCTGCTCCCGAAAATAAACTCCACGGGGGCGGAGCCGCGAGCAACAGCTAGTATGGATATGGCAGAGAATTGTTTTAGGTCGGTTCTGGTCTCTTGGTTTCTTATATAAGTAAACTCGTCTTCTTCTGTTTTCCTAATGAAAACACGACCTTGCTTAATCTACACGAATTTGTACTCTTTTTCTTTTACGATCTGGCGAGCCGCTGCGTGTAATTTGTTTTTAGGTGAAAGGTGCTCAACAATGTAAAGCGGCGATTTATTACCTCCAATGCCTATGTGAGCAGTACTGAGCTTGTCGTTTGGATTTGTCTTATTAAAATTTATTGTTTTCGCTAAAATGTATCCCGAAGCCTAGAGGTAGCCAATTTAACAATGATTGAGCGAGGTCTCTTGTCGTCGCTGTTACTTTTTACCACACGAGTGCAATGATGAACGTCGGATTCTTTCAAGTTGCAGGATACCTTAGACAGCTGAGTAATTATAGATAGCAAGTTTTACTGTTTGTGCTCGGGGACACACTCTATCTCAAGATTGTTAGAACGGTTATGCTGCTCAGCAACCTGAAGCCTGATTTGCAGATCCTGTAACGTATATGTTAACTGAACGTTCTATTTCTTTAGCTCTCCCAGTGTGTCTTGGTATTTGGCGATGGCGGATTTGGTGGTTTCATAGTTTTCATTCAGAAACAAACATTATTATCCAAAGCAGTTATTTCCTGTTTTATGAATTGATTTTCGAGATTGAAATTCGGTTCTCACCATCTGCTTAAGTGTTTGGTTAAGCTCCTGTGCTAAAGCCAATTTCATGACATTGAATTCTTCTCTTATTATTTCCCTAGCGTCTTTCTTTGTAATAACTGACGCGGAAGAGTTTAAGCCGGAACTTCCACTAATTGCGCTAGTATCAACAGTGGCTTTTTTCGATGCGTAATATTGTCATTAAAAGGTAGCGAGTCAATATTGTTCCTCGACTTCCCGGGTGAGTCAATGGGACGTAAAGGTGTATTACTGTAATCAGTTTTTGGTTGCTTTGCACATCATCCGTGACACTTCCATTTTTTTTTGGTCAACACTAATTGTAGAGTAGCGTTTTTCAGGTATGTCAGCAAATGCAACACAACAATGACGGCCGTTGCAAATTATTTTAAAATGTTGATTACTCACTCGTTTTGAGGTATTCCGATTATACCTCAGCAAATATACCACCGGAAAGTACACAACACGACCTTTCCAATGGTATATAGTTTGTAAGAAAATGGAGTGTTCTGTTATTCCATAAAATTTCAAATTAAATAAGCGGAGCCAAGAAATACAGTGTTACTGGTAACGAATGCGATTAGCATATGCTGTGAATGAAATTATTGTATGTCATTGAGAGCGATTATCGCCTGTTTTGGTGTGGTAGCCGGCTAACGGCTATCTATTATGAAGAGCATTTAAAAAGGGCTTGAGATCTCGACATGAATACAGGGTGTCCCAAAAATCGACGTCAAGCCGGAACCGGGTGAAAAGGCAAGTCATACCGGTTAACAAAAAAAAATTAAAAAAATCTAAGTTGCTTGTTTTTAAAATTATAGGCATGGCCCGCGTTTTTTCAAAGTATAATCCTAACTTTGCGCACTTGTGTGATCATACGTAAGAACTATTAAGACTCCCTCCCACCCCTTGTAAGAAAAAATAAGACATGATCGACTCCCCCCCTACATCATCTTACGTAATAAATGAATGGCGCCAAAATTCATACCTAAATATTTTTTAAATATACCGGATACAATTTTAGGATCACTTTTTTTGACAAAAACTTTATTCTGGTTTTGTCATATTTTGTGACATTCCTAGTGTGTTAGAACTATTTACATTAAAAGTATGTGTTTAGAAGACAGTCCAGATGGATTAGTAATTTTATCGATAACCTTTATAAGTTTATCTACAACACTATTTGAGTCTTGCATAAACGACAGTGTTACCACATAAACCACCCAAAATGCTACACTGGCATAAAGTTTATGAAATTGTAAACTTAGTCGATATGTCAACTCTCCTAATATTTTTAAATTATAAATTAAGAAGCATAAATAAAGTAATCCTACTAATATTATAAATGCGTATGTTTGGATGGATGCATGGTTGTTTGATATCCAATCACGCTACAACGGCTGGACGGATCTACTGAAAATTTGGCACAGAGATAGACTATAGTCTGGAAAAGCACATAGGCTACTTTTTATCCCGGAGAAATGTACAGTTCCCATGGGATAGTTTAGTTTTTCACAGAGCAAAGGATCGACATGATTTTTTGCATAGTGGCAGTTTAGGGATCAGAAAATGACAAAGACCACTTTTAACTCAAAAAAATGCACGCTTCTTATGGGATAGCAAAATATAGAAGGTTAAAATGCTCCAAGATCTACACGCGGGCGGAGCCGCGGGCAACATTAGTTAAAAATGAATATTAAAAAAACAACTTGCGTTTAAGATATTGGATGCAAATAAATTTTGCACTACTGTGGCTAAAAGTTTAACATGGCAACAACGGGTAATAAACCCGATGATAATTTTTAGAGATTATAAGTTTTGTTGCTTTTAATGATAATATTACTTTAAAAAAATATGTCCAGGTGAAAAATAATTTTGTATTTTTGTAAGTTTGATGTGTCAGATCTATTTTTACATGTTAATACCGCTACAGGCTCGCGTTTTCAGGGAGCTCCATTCGCACGTGATGTCACTTTTTTAGTGGCGGATCACGAAGCGCAACTCGTTTTATAGAACGTGTATGAGCACCGTGCTCTTACATTTGTCATACGGGGTAAGCGCTCAATGGCGTCTCCAGTGTTAAATACTCTAAGGCTGCGGTAAATGAAGAAGCGAACTGATTGACGCACCATGTCTCATTCTGAATAGCGCGCAGCGATCATTTGTGTGTGACTATATTCATTAAGCTAGACTGCCTCGGTGGCGCAGCATTTGCCCCCTGTGGTTCCTACATCCGTAGCCATGCGATCCGATTGCCGATTCGCTGCAGCGTTGTACTCCCACTTTGGCGTTGAAGTCCCCCATGACAACACTGTATTGAGTCTTAGTGGTATTGTGCAGAGCCTTGTAGGGGTTGCTTCTGCCCTACTCAATGAAGTTTATAAAATTGCAGGATTGTGAATAAAACAATAACGTTGTATCTGACTCGAATGCCGACAGTGATAGGTGTGTGCTGTGTCGCTCTATTTGATTGACTCGTATGGAGCGTAGCGCGGCTGTGACTTTTGTATAGTCATACTCTCTGCGCGGCACCCCCGTTCTGGCCATATGAATATCTACTGTCAGCAGTCGTGGTGTTTATTAATATAAACATAAAATACAATGGTTCTTACAGCTATTTCTCCGTAGGTAAAAGTTTACATTGAATCTAATAACTAGGCTTTGTTAAAGTAGAAATGCGTCGTTTATTTTCTTGGTAATCCCGGCATACGTCCTGTATGTGTGTGGCCGTGATGCCACAGCCTTGTGTATGTCGTCGTACACAATTTCCGCTTCGTCATCTGTGTGTGTCGACGTTGGTGCATACACTTGTACTACTTTGAGGGAGTACCTCTCAGTGAGCTTGATGATGAGGTATGCAACCCGCGCCGACACACTAGATATCTCAACAATGTTGTCAGTGAGTGCCTTGTTGACGAGGAATCCCACTCCACCTTGCGAGGATTGGTCTCCTTCTCGATAGTAGAACAGATGGCCCGATTCGAGAGTCATGGTGTCCTCCCCCTCTCTTCGGACTTCACACAGCCCAGAAAGTGCCATCTTATTTTGCTCAGTTCTACTTCGAGCTCCTCGAGGTATTCGTCCAGCCGCATCGTACGTCCGTTAAACGTCGCCAAAGTCAGTTGGTGGTGGTAGCGGTCCGTAGCCCGGGGATTCTTAGCACCCCCTGCCTTACCGTTACCATGGTCGCTACCGTGGCCAGGGATAGTAAGGCTGCCGGGAACTGGGGGCCGTTGCATTTTTGTGCGTATCATTGGGGGGGGGGGGATTTTGCCGTAATCGCCACGCTTGGCAGGCGGGTTGGCGATCGCAGTGCCTGGCCCTTCGCACCAGCTACGCTGCTGCCCGTAGCCAGTCAGGGCTATTTGAGCCAGGGTCATTGGGATGGTTATACCGCCATCTGTCGGTCGCCAGAGCCCCGTCCGTTGTTCGGCAGGATGTACCGCTGGCAGGTGGGGTTGACAATAAGAGCAGTAGGTCGTTGGCGCCCTCTTACATCCATTATTGTTAATACTTGTTATTAAAACGTGAAAGAAAGTCAAATCAAATTAGTAAAATAATATAGTATGTATTATTATAGCACTTTGTCAGACAGTAAGTTACCGGATTTTGCATTAGTAAATCAAAAATCAAATCAGTGTTCATTTATACTAGCTATTTCATTTTTTTACAGTTCTACCTGCGTATTCTACGTAGAATATGGGATAATGAAACAATTAATTGTGTTGATTTATGGAGTTTATTCATTTTCACCTTAGGAGTCATTTTAGAAGATGGTGTCTGTTTTAAGTGGTTTTAATATAGATATATAGTCGTTCAGAAAATTACTCCAGAGTTGATGTTTGGCGTTGATATTCTTGTGTACGGAGTATAGAACAGTTTGTACTGAAGCTTTACCTGTCCATGCAAGTACACCCACTTTCAGTCGATTCGAAGCGTTGGCGAAAAAACTATGAAACGCGTGAACTCTCGTGCAACGGTAGACTTTAAACAGCGCTCCGAAATATGCTGAACGAATGGCAATGTCAATTGGATAATTCTATTAAAGGGTGGCATTTATATCAGTATTTTCCTTCGGTTTGCGATCGTCTAATAAAAACTTGGCTTGAAGTTGATCACTGCGTTTCACAATTTCTCACCGGTTATAGCAAATTTAAGAGGCAAAGTATTCTCATTTAGGGTGGCTGTTTCGCGTGCGTGCCCAGTGCGTGAGTACGAACAGTCTGCGTACCATGTTCTTTAGGTGTGTTATCTCTGGCAAAATGAGCGCAACATTATGCTAGAAAGTAGGTAGGTATGCAAATAAGATCTGGAGTTGTATAATTGTCTTGGGGTAGACTTGTCCTAGAGTGGAGACCACGAATCGGCAAACGTAGCGTAGGACGTCCTGTGACCAGGTGGAGCGACGACATACGCAAAGCGGTGGGCAGTGACTGGAAAAGAAGAGCTGAAGATCGGGCTCAGTGGCGCATCTTGGGAGAGGCCTACGTCCAACTGCGTCACGGAGGCTGTCAGGGCTAAAAAACAACTACTAATATATTTTTTAATTAGGTCAGTAGACTTCTTAGAAGTTTTTTAGAACTCCACGTATTTTTACGATTTGGAGTAGGTAACAAACGACATCCGCCCTGTGGTTTGGGGGCGTTTGGAGAATCCCACCACGGTATACCCTGCCTGTCGTAAGAGGCGACTAATAGAGGCATCGGGGGTCGCGGGCGCGCAGCGGGGGGCTGTCGTAGCGCCCTTTCCGGTGTGTCGAAATTTTGTTTGTACATAGTTTTATTTTGTATATACTTCGTCGGCACACCGGGCGACCCCGGGATGACGGCAGCACGGGTGGTTGGCCTCGTTGCTGCCGTGGACGCCAAGAGCGTCCTTCGGTGCGCGGGGGCTTCTGAGCCCCCCCCACTTGGAGACGGGCCGCAAGGCGGCACCGCGCAGGGGCGGTTTCGGTCGAAAATGGGGCGCTTCTCGCCCCGTGAGCCCGGGACCGTCTCTTATGCGCCGAAGAGGGCCACCGCGGGGTTTTTAGTTGGTATTGCCGGTGTAGGGAATTTGTTAGGGACTCGGCCCAGCGGTCGTCCGGATGTCAACATCTCTCCCGGACGGCTTAACGCTGGGTCGTAAGGCCGGCGAGCCCAACATAACCGTCCCGCCATCCCCCAGGCGGGGCGGTAGTGATAAATCGCTTTTCCCCGCGAAACCAAAAAAAAAAAAAAAAAAAAGGTAACAAACGACATATGATATTAAAACTTATTTATTTAGTTTAAAGAACATCCACTAGTCAGACTAAATATAATTTTTAAAAGCCATACTTACGTGCCTTGAGAGCTGGAGGAGAACTATTGTACCAATGTCTAATAATAATACACGATAAAATCTCGCACATAAAAATTTTATAATTTCTCAGTATGCTATGAACATCAAACAGCTGAATACTGTGTTATTCGGGTCGCAGGACAGTAGTGATTTTGCGGGATACCAAAAACAGATAAACACAAGAAAGGTTTTTAGCATGTGTTGTGTATTTAAAAAATAATTTAACAAATATGTTTCGCTATATAGCTGTATTATAAGTTATAGTAATTGTGTAATGAGATATTGGTCACATATTACTTTATACCTACAATTAATTAAATAGACATACATTTGCATATATAATAACTTAGTACAAGCAGATCTACCGTTGCAATGTAAACGATTTGACATTGACCTCAGTCAAGGTGCGAACAAATCAGAAGATATTAAATGCAATAACAATATTCCTCAGATTCGCACTACAGGGAATAACCATTTTTAAGACATAAGGATTTCGTATTCAGGGAAGCCGAGCTCTTGACCTCCGAAAGAAATGTAGCAAACTCCGTGCGATGGCTGCACCTTGCCAGTGGTCATGCTGCCTTCGTGACGAACGCGACCGATGAATAGTGGCTCACCATCTTCGGCCTGACCGCCGGGGAAAGCGCCAGGAGGGATACTGGCGCCACTCGTAGGCACCCAGTTGTTAGGACCGCCAACTAATACCTATCAAAGGAATGCATAATTTTCGTATATAATCTTGTAGAAGTAAGATTAAAACGGTACTAAATTAAAATAATGGGTATAAACAAGAGTGTCGTAGTTTTTTTAGTGCCATCGATGCAGACAGGCCACCTGATGGTAAGTAGTCACCGCCACCCATAGACTTCCGCAATGCAAGGGCACAGCAAAACAGCTGCCTTCCGTTATTACCAATTAAACCATGGCAAAAGTTTAAATTTTTTACTGAAAATTGTATTATTACAATTTCATACACACCTCGTATTCGGGTTTGCCGTTTTCAATACCGCCCCATGGAACGTAGGCGCATCCGTGAGATGGTACCAACTTGCCGGGCAATAAGGCTCCCTCATGCTGTGCTCTGATCACATACAAAGGTTCTCCGGAACAGTCTTGGCCGCCGACTACAGCACCAGGAGGGACTTGACCGCCAGACACGGTGACCCAATTACCCGCACCACCAGTGGGGGCGGGTGCACCCGGGTATCCGGGAGGGTTGCTGTATAGTGGTGCGGCCACAGGAGCAGATGGTGGCACTAAAATTATAATTATTAAAAGTTAAATTTAACTTAATTGTATAGAAAATTTATATAAAGTGCATAAAATAAATATTAAAAGGTTAAAAATATTTCTCGTAGAATAATAAAAGTCAGAGATTAAGAAACAAAAAATAATGGTATGAATAAATATTAATGGGAAATGAAAAATAGTGGTTGCAGTTATTGTTATAACTTATAAGATAGATAGTAAGAAATGATTAGCATGCATGGAGTATATAATAATGGATGTCTATATAACATATCTGGTTTACAGAGTATTGCAGAGTGAAGGTTCAAAATATAAACCACATAATATTCTAATAGTGTCGGCAGTTTTAGTTGCTCTAGCTACTAAAGGCTGCTAAAATATTTAGACTTCTTCACGTATTGAAATAATATTTCACAGCAAGCTTAAGTAGTTTACATTTAAGTTCCCGCTGATTCCAAGGTCACATAAGTGAATATTTTAGGCAAATAAAGCCAATTACTAAGAATTAAATGGTAGAGCCACGCTATAGTCAGATTCATGTACAGGATCTTCCGACTATGACCCACCTTATAAAATTAAGAAATATTTCATTTATTTTCTGCAAACCTCTGTGTAGCTGACATAAGAAATAAATAAATTGACGATTATTTGAACCAAAACTATAACCAAATTAAAAGCTTAATCACAAAATGTACCCAACATACCACAATTTTATCATCCAAATGCAGACTTAAAAAATCACACGAACGTAATTTACGTTACGATTAAGAAATATATTTTGTTAATCAAGAATAACTGGCAAACAAAAGTAGTACATCAAACAATCGAAACCACTAATTATCAAATTATATGAACGTTAGCAATTTACACCAAAAGCATTCTCATTGTGGAATAATTTTATTGGACACTCAACGGGGCTGCGCGCCGGTCTTGTTGAAGTGCGTGATTCTCCAGTTGCCGCGCGCTCCATATCCGGTGCGCACACCGAAGTGTGTGACCGGGAACGGAGCGGGGTCTACCCACTCCATAATCATCGCGCCCGACACCTTGTCACGCACCATCAGTCTGCCGCATCTCCATTCAATCAACAATTTCTTGGACTCGTTAGCATTCATGATCCCGGGTGTCGGAACCGTTACCTATGAATTGTCAATAATTGCCAATTGGTTTTACGCATTCTTTTACCGCATACAATACCACGAGGAGCATGCCAACTCTACAATACCTTATCCGGTTTCTGCCTGCAGTACCTAATAACAGACTGGGTGTTTTCCCAGCCACCGATGATAAATTCGTACATGGGGTCGACCTCCGCAGGAGCGGTAGTTAGACAGACATGGCAGTTGTGGGGACCGCGGTATTCGAAATCCACCGAGCCAGCAGCAGCCGGTCCGAATTTATACTCTAATTTGTCCGGAGTATCAAACTCAGCTCCATCTGCACCGATAATTCAATCTATCAAGTAATTTAGAATTGTTGGGCACATTTTGCGTGTTTTGAGTTTGATACGTACCTTCAATTTTCCAAGTGCCAGTAGCACCCCATCCGGTGCACACTCCGACGTATTGGATAGGGAACGGTTCTGGGTCTGACCATGAAATGAAAGGAATAGCTTCACCCTCGCGTCCGGCAGAAATGATGCCGCTGTCCCATCGGACCCAGAAGCCGCGGAATTCACCACCGTTCAAAATGTTAGGAGTTTCGATCTCGACTTTGTCTGGTTTGGTTTTGTTACGTCTAATAACGCTCTTTGCATTGCCCCATCCACCAATCATGACCTGAAAAATAACGAAAGATTTTTTTATCTTGATGTAATCTTTTATTTATAATTGATGAACAAGTTAGCTTATAACGTGTATACCTCATACATAGGTTCAGTCTCTTGGGGTCCCATGGTGAGTGCTATATGTGCATCATTCGCAGCTCGCACTTTAAATTGCACAGAGCCATTTGAGACAGGATAAAATTGGTACTGGAGATTGTCCTCCGTGAATACATCTGAAAAAAGCATTATCGCGATCATGTTTCTCTTTTAAGCAATAGGGCGGAATATATTTAGTAAGGTCACTTGCCTCACTTATGCATTTAACATTCTGCCCACGATTTCCTTCAATGCCTATTTTGTCTGCTATATATGCTATTGCCACCTATCATTCGGAGCGTGTCTCCTAACAGTGCATCTAAATATAGTCAGTCGCTTTGGTATGCGAGTAGGTTGGAAAGCATTGCTGTGAATTTGGATTACTAATCATCAAACCATAAGTTTACTATCTATTCTATTGGATAATTCAACACTCAGTTGGTAGAATGTTTAAATGGATGATATGCGATATTCTCGGTCGTTCTGATGCATAATAAACGTTCCAATTTGATGATATCATCCAATCAAATCGTAGACACATTTACAGAAGTCGGAATTTGAATTGAAATTGATCATTCAATAGGCGTTGTCTCAAATTGTTTTTCTTATAAACTGCTCGGGCGTAAATATTTGCCAATGGTATTCAGGTTGGTTTACACAAGCGTATATTCTATAGATTAGTGGATTTGCTTAAGGTAAACATTTTAAAATCTCGGCAGTTTTGAGTGATTACACTATATTAGGTACTTTTTTGATTGTCACTGAAAATATTTCTATCTAACAAGACAATCACGAAACATTGTTGCGTTTTTTGTTGTAATGCAATTTTCTCACGTACTAAGTTCTCGTGATACCTGATTATTAAATCACTGTAAACATTATATAATCACTCATAAAGTATTTATACAGCTGGAAGTAATAATTAAGTACGTAAATCTCTATATGTATAAATATGACATTCTACTTATCACCTATATACGATTTCCAAATTTCAAATAATACGACACTAAGCCTAAGTAGGATGTTCTGTAATAGGAAAGCATAAAATAGCCATCGTTGTTACAAAACTAGAAAACGTGTAATAATGTAATCCGTCAGTACTGGAATGTTCCTAGTTCTTGCCAAAAACTGCACGACGAAATACAAGAGATTCTGCAAAAGAGAGCGTGGGCAAAGGATACTGTATTTTTAATAATTTGCATGAATTTGTACACATATTGGCTCTAGTTATGAAGTTCAAATATAATCGGAGTAAAAATAAACTTTTTTTATTTATACGTTAAAAAACCAAAGTAACGGGGAGAAACATTTTGCGTAAAATTATTTGGGCTATTATTGATCTATTCAGTATACGTAGAACCTAATAAGAAAAAATATAGTTTTTTAAATAATCGTCACACTCCTCGCAATATCGTAATTTTTTATGTATGTTCCCCGATTACTCGAAGACGCCTGGACCGATTCGAGAAATTCTTTTTTTGTTCAAAAGGGTATACTTCCCAGTGGTCCCATGGGCACCAAGTCAGGATCTTATGATGGGATCTCAGAAAAATCAAGGGCAACCGTCAAATTTTATAGTGACGCATAATTTGTTTTTTATTGAATACGGTCCTTTAATTTCTTCTTAGTTATATGAAAAAAAGCTTTTTAATAAGTAGGTAATATTAGTTTATTACTTTCTTTCCTACAGCGCAGTTCATTAGCCAGGTTCAAGGCTATGAATGATATAATTATAACGGTTCATGTTTTAAATTGTGAACGTTGAAAAATATATAATTATATATAAAGTATACATATAGAAATATAGTATTGGTTCTGTATAGGTAAAGTAAGTAAAATATTTGTTTACGAGTTATGAGGAAATAGTGTCATTATTGTGAACGATATTATTTCTGTCAATATACAAAAACCTGCAACTGGCGTTGTAAAAGCAATATACATATCAAACTGTGTGTCTACCTACCAATTAGAATAAATTTATGTAAACCACCGAGCGTTGTATAATGATGACCTTTTATATGTCTGCTAACTCACGAAAAACAATTTGCAAGACATTAAATTGACTGATAAATACCGAGAATAAGACAACAGATAAACAAGCTTGTAACACTAGGGAGTAGGGACAACCTTCATAGTTAACGATTATACGGATGATGTCATAGCTGCTTTGCAGTAAACAGTGTCACCCAGTCAATAAATAAAGTAATACATTAAGATTTACGATAAATATCCTAATAAAACAAATACATAATAATATGAATCTTAAATATTAGGATTGGTTTTTGAAATTATTATAGAAGGCAGCAAGAGTTTTTTTATTGATTTGCAACGAACTTTCGATGCCGCACCACCACGCCCGGTTTGGCTCTGTGCCAAAACAAGCTTACAATATCAGTAGCCGGCATATGAAACTTATAAATTTTTTTTTACTTTAAAATTCTTGATACATAAGAATTGCGCACATTCCGACGCGATATCAAAGTAAAGTTAAAAAAGACGCAAAATAATTTTTTAAGCCATGTAACTAGATCCACTGACGAAATAAATAATAATATGCTCGGGGTACTCACCCATGACGTTAGTCATGATTGTTGAATGTTATAAAACTTCTTCACAGAACGATATAAAACGTTAGTACACGGTGAGTGCTATTTCAATACTAAAGTCGACGAGGCGAGCCGGCGCGACCACATCTCAGCGAACGCGGCCTCGACGCCGACGCGGCGTAACCCAAGATGATGTCATACTATACAACGTACTTTGGAAGTAAACTTTAATTTTCTAGATATGAAGGTGTGTAATTCAAGATGAGATTTTGATTTAAAATTCTCGCATAAATAAATGTTTTCTTTTGGGCATTGACTGTCCAATTCCATATTCGTATACATTTTAAAAGATAAAAACTAGCTACCGTCAATACTACCACATACTACGTCGAGGAATCTTCATTGAATGATTATGATACACAATAGTGTGTCGTCCCGAGGCAAACAGTTATAATACTTACAATACACGACCTTCAGAAGCCCTTGCTCGGTCAAGGCTAGTCAGCCTAGTTTATTACGCAATCGCTAGATTATCTGAAATGATTGCAATTTCTAGATTAAGTTGGTGATTAGCCAGGTGAAAGGTCAGTTCATCACGCTTGTTTAATCGGTCAAATGATTGGGACGGTTATAAATGAGTCACCAGTGACGAATGCGTCCGTTTTCAGATGATTACACTATTCTTGTACCATGCTTTGATAATGCTGATTTACAACTACACGGTAATTAATCATTACGCTAAAAGAATGTAAACTAGAATTAACAAGGCACGTTCACACATGATTGGAGTTCTCTTCCTCATGGAAGAGCACGGAGAACTGAATATGTATTTTCTGAAATTCAGTAGGTTTTACCATAATTTAGTAAAGTTATATTTTCTCAAAACAGCTATAATTGTTAGGTAACTACGTTACTAAATAAAATCAAAGCAAGAGATTT
Source organism: Laothoe populi (assembly GCA_905220505.1). Taxonomy (NCBI): domain Eukaryota; kingdom Metazoa; phylum Arthropoda; class Insecta; order Lepidoptera; family Sphingidae; genus Laothoe; species Laothoe populi. The sequence goes on from HG992148.1 coordinate 17,689,746, forward strand.
TTTCATCAATTATTTTGGTATCGTTTACTTTTATCACATATGGATAGATTTATGCATTTCCAGATTATCTAAATTAATGATGCTGCAAGCAAGCAACATTACCACGTACCATATACGTGTCGCCGGCCATATCTAAGAAAATTATTCCTAGCGTTGCATTCCAATAAAACATAACACACATATACAAAGAGAAGCTACCACTTGAAAAATGAAGAGGTCGGTAACTAACGCGCGATACCCTCTTGCCTACTGTATGTACCTAGAAGCACCAAGCTGTTACAATTTATTTTAATAATTAGTGTGGTATAAAAAACCGGCATATACCTCTGAGTTTTCTAAAGTTACGTTTTTTTATACCACGATGGTGGCAAACAAGCTTACGGCCCGCCTGATGGTAAGCGGTTACCGTAGCCTATGGACGCTTGCAACACCAAGAGCATTGCCGAACCTTCAAAAACATATTTACTCCCTTCTTGAAGAACCCCATACTATAGTCACCTTGGAAACCATCGGGAGGGAGCTCATTCTACATTCGGAGCGTTCGCGGGAGGAAATTTCTGAAAAACCGCGCTGTGCACGACGATTTGGGTTCCAATGTGTGAGGATGAACTCCCTGTCGATAGCGAGCGGTGCGATAGTAGAAAGTGGCCGTGGGCATCATTACGTGTATATTAATTGATAATTATCACTTGCTTTAACGGCGAAGGAAAAAATCGTGAGGAAACCTGCATACATGAGAATTCTTATACGAATTACAAAGGTATGTGTAGTCTACCAACCCGAATTAGGCCAGTGTGGTGGAATAAGACCTCACCCCTCTCGTTAGTAGAGGAGACCCGTGCCAGCTGTTGTACATTGTTTAATACAGGGATAGTATTATTATATTACTAAAACACAGCACGGAAATTCCTTCTAGTCTCCACAAGATTCATATAGTATACAACTCCAGTGTTATTTCGATATCTATACATATAATATATTTGTAACTGATCGCTGTCTGAATCATATGATGATATATACTATACTAAGCGCATATGATGTAACAAAACCATAGCGCGTTGTATTGCGATTGTGGCTCAATCTATCGGCCTAATATAATTACGAATTTAAAATCGCCACACCCGTTGCAGAAGTGTTTACAAATAGGACCTCTGGAATAAATACTTTGGATCTGTGAATTACATCAAAAACCATAAACATAATTGAAATATGGGTAGATATTTGTTGACCTTATGCAAGTTGTTGCATTGCTGGTGGGATGATACATCATACGATATAGTATCTTGTTACGGCAAATTGTGTTCTGAGGTCAGTCGACGTATATTCTTTTGATTCAGGACGGCATGATTTTACCAACCATTGGAAATTATTTCTCCTTTTATCACTCAATTTAATTACTATAATACATCATCAGGTAGCTACAGTTTACCTTCCTAAAATATTACGATTGTTGGTATCAGAGTGTAGAATCTCTCACATTCATGATCAGAAGGGTTACTCTTGACACTCAATTCCAATTTAAAATTGGGATTGGGTTCGAAAACTGTACAATTGGCACTCTTGAACGCAACACCAGCGCACGATTCAACTGAATACGGCGGAATTTATAGTAATAAATGAAATAGCGTATTTACGAACTAGCAATCGTAAATATTCTATTTCATTTAGTTGAGTGAGTTAGAGTTACAATATGTTCTAGATTGGAATTGAAACTGTATCGAGTTCGAGATTGGAATTGATTTAAAGAGTAGACCTACAGTTAATATTCGACACGAATTCGCCATCAACATGTCTAGTAAATCTGACTGAGCTCGATGACTTGCCCTTTGTTAATAAAAGGGCTTACGTACTCACAAAATCATGCAGTTGACACTAGATTATAAATAGTCACCGATCTAAATGCAGTTGGGCTAGATTAGCAATTGCTGAAATGGTAGTTCGATGTTTAAATTATGAAAACTAAAAACGTTGGTATGTTACATATTTTTCAAGGTAATACAGGTTAATATACAACTGATACACTCTGCGGTGCCTATAAACAACCCTGACTGCTAGCTTATGTTTTACTATCCTTGCATAAATCACACACACTATCATACATACGCGATTAGGAGTACACTAAAATACTGGATTAATACATAACAAGGATGATTCCTTGTCACACAGAAGACGAGAAAATTGATGAGGGGCAGAAAATTGAAGATAACCAAGAAGAAAAAGCAATAAAAGCTGAACACTACAAATAAGAAAAACATATTATGATCAATTATTTGGTAAGTTTCGAAACGATCATTAAAACATTTGTTAATACGTCGCTAGCTGGCTTCTGTTCCTAACACCTCTTCAATCAATCTTGTAAATATTATGCTGGCCTTCAAAGCTGTCCCGGGTTTTCAACGTTATTGGATGATGAGCAATGGCTATGCAGGATATTTGTGTTATACAATATCAATGAGATTAAGTACCTAGTAGTAAGAATTAATTTATAGGTGTTACTGCATAACATTTTTTTAAATTAAAGTCTTCTTTAGGCACGCTAGGCACATTTGGGATGGGGAAAAAGTACTGAGCTCGCGTTACCGTCACGCACATTTTTTTTTACTTTTGTCATAAGCACGCATAAGGATTTCTACAATTATTGACAAGCAATCATAAACAAAAAGATACTACTTACTTCATGAACACTTTAAAAAAAGAACATAGTAATTCCAAAGTTTAAGTTTTCACTTCTGATGGTAGTCCCCAACGACTGCCTATGTTTTTCTTGACTTATAATTTGTCTATGTTTGTTTTTACAATCGTGTATTGTGGTATTTCCTATTATTAGAAATACCGAAGGTATATCGAAGGTATTTAGGACAGTAGTTGCGGGACATTAATAATGACAGCCTAATCGGGGAGTAGTAAATGTTTAGCATAAAACTCTAAGCATAAAACGGATTGCCTTCCGCGCTCCGGTGTTCAGTTGATTTGTGAAGCAGACTAGTTGATAGCCAGGATATTCGTAGTTCGTTCGCGGGGCAGTAAGTGTAAACAGTTCAATGGTCGCGTAGTTCAGTTTAGAGGGTAATGCTGGTAGATTAAATATAAAGAAAATCCTTAAGTAAATCCAGACGCGCAGTTGTGTTAATATTGAGCACTGAGATGTGTTATGTAACAGTGTTATGTAAATTAATCAATAAAATGGTAAACATTGTATTTGTGCCTTTTTAAATATCCATTTTGCATAGTTTTGTTTTTTTTTTTTTTTTTTTTTTATTCTGGCGCGGCAAAGTGACCACACTGCACCTGATGGTAAGCGCAGTGCCGTCCAGATAGAGTATCAAGTAGCGAGAGACAGTCTATCCCCCGCTACTCAACACAATCATGCCGGCCTGCTGTTTAGCTTCTTCACATTACGCCTAAAGGACCCAGGATCATAGGAAGGAGGGAACACGGTAGCTGGCAAACTGTTCCACAGCTTGATGGTGCGGCAAAAATACGAGTTTGCGAACCTCTTGGTTCGGGCCGGGGTAGTAGACACCACGAAGCTGTGGCTCCGCAAGCCAGTACGCGTGGTTCTGGTATGGAAGGGAGAGGATGGGATAAGATCAAACAATTCTTCAGAGCATTCGCCATGATACAGACGGTAGAACACGCTAAGCGAGGAAATATCCCTACGCAGCTGTAGCGGCTCCAGGCTGTTACTCACGTCTGCATCATTCACAATGCGGATGGTCCGCCGCTGCAACCCATCCAAGGCATCGAGAAGGTACCTTGCGGAACCGTCCCAGAGGTGCGAGCAGTATTCCATTCCCGGCCGCACCTGCGCTTTATATAAGCGGTAGAGCTGACCAGGCGTGAAAAACCGCCGCACCCTGTTCAGGATTCCGACCCTGCGTGAAGTGGCGGATATTACGCCCTCGATGTGACTCCTTGGATTAAGATCGCAGCGGATATCCATACCTAGGACACTAAGGTCATTCCGCATTGCGAGTGGAACACCCTGAAGAACGGGGATTGGAGAAAACGGAGACTTCTTGCACGAGAACGCGCACACCTGGGTTTTCTTGGCATTAAACTCAACCCGATTCCTGGTACCCCATGATGAGATGAGATCCAAGGTCTGGTTGAGCTCAACGACAAGATCCTCTCGTCTCCTCTCAGTATCCGCCCGGCAACCAGGAGGCTTGCTGCTATAACGCCCATGAACCGTGCTGTCGTCTGCATAGCAATGAATGTTGCCAAGCGACAACATATCATTGATATGCAGAAGAAACAAGATGGGCGAAATCACAGAACCTTGTGGTACTCCGGCATTTACTGACATGAGCTGCGAAGCGTGTCCATCAACGAGGACACGCATTCTACGCTCATGCAGAAAGCCGGAAATCCACTTGCACAGGTTGTCGGGCAGACCGTATGCCGGGAGCTTGGAGAGAAGGCCACGATGCCAGACCCTATCAAACGCCTTGGCTATGTCGAGACTCACAGCCAGAGCCTCGCCATGCTTGTCAATCGCCTCCCCCCAGTGATGTAATACGAACGCTAGAAGATCACCCGTTGATCGGTTATGACGGAAACCGTATTGGCGGTCATTGATCAACGAGTGATCCTCTAGGTAGCGAACTAATTGGCTGTTTATCAGTCGCTCCATGACTTTACACATCACTGAGGTTATGGCGATTGGGCTATAATTGTTAGGGTCTGACCTATCACCCTTTTTGGGGATCGGCTGCACATTAGCCTCCCTCCAAGATTCAGGCACAATACCTGAGAGGTAGGACGATCGGTATAGGCGCGTCAGTACAGGAGACAACTCCGCTGCACACTTTTTAAGTACAAGCGCTGGGATACCATCAGGACCACTAGCCTTCCGGACGTCGAGAGACTGCAGCTCACGCCGCACATCACAATGCCTGATACGGATATCAGGCATTGTGTGACCGCAACCGGGCAGCGTAGTTGGTAAATGAGCATTGCAGTCCTCGAGTCTCGAATTAGCCGCGAAGAGGTTTGCCAGTAAATCGGCCTTCTCCTGCGAGCTATGGGCTAGTGTTCCATTTCGATATCTCAGCGGTGGCAGCGAAGGGCGACAGAAATTAGATTGGACGGCCTTAGCCAAGCTCCAATAAGCACGACTGCTTGTTGGGTTATCTGCCAAAGCACATCCAATCTTGGAGACGCGCTGGGCATCCGCTTTAACATACGCCCTCTTGCAGACCTTGGCAGCACGGTTATAGGCTGCTTTGAGTGACTTGAGGTTGGGATCCTTCGTAGCGCGACCCCCGATCCAATCACGATACGCCGCCTGTTTCTTGCCAACAGCATCGGCGCATGCACGATTGAACCAGGAGCGTCCTCGGCCCTTGCCTGCGATCTCAGAGGAAGGAATGTAATATTCCATTCCTATTCTGATCTCGCAAGCAATGGCGTCAGCACTCGCTGAAGGATCCTTTCCATCAAAGCAGCGCTGCTGCCAAGGGATGGATGCGAAGTAATCCCGCATACCATCCCAATCTGCCGACGAGTAGTGCCAGACCCTGCGCTTGACCTTCACGGGACGTGGAGGCAAAGCGCAAGGAACCGACGTCCCAACCAGGCAGTGATCGGAGGTACCCAGGGGAGCACCAACCGTCACTTTATACCCGGTTGGATGACTCGTCAGCAGTAGGTCCAGCAGAGAGGGCGCATGACTTGCCACATCTGGGATCCTGGTAGGCTGGTCCACCAGCTGTGTCAAGCCATTCGTCAAAGCGAATGCATGAGCAGTCCTGCCAGCATGGTCAGTTCTGGAGGAGCCCAACCACAACTCGTGGTGTGCGTTAAAGTCCCCCAGAACTACCAATTCCGCTGTTGGAAACTGCTCCTGCGCGTCGTCTGTCGCCTGGCTAATATAATTAAATAGCCGAGTTGTCTCTACGTCCCCGTCGTGTGACCTGTAAAGGCACACGTAAACCCGACTCTGGGAGCCGAGGTCGACGTGTACCCACAGGGTGGAGAAGGAGAAGGAAGTTTGTTAATGTTGCTTGAATAAATTCCTCTACTTTTAAGATAAGAATGTTCATTCTATACATATAAAGGTAAGAGGGTAGTGACACGGCGAACTAGGTGTGGCTTGCGGTCGATGCTGAACAGCAATGCGGCTGCTAAACTGTCGCCATAACGTTGAGCTTTATGTTTACATAGATTTTTCCATTATTAAGAGTTGGGTCGTTATCTAGATCTTCAATGGAAGTTTATTCACATAGAGATATGGTTGGTCAACATATATTGTTACTTGTAGCATGTCAAAAATGAAAATACACACAAAAACATGATTTTTTTAGAGTAAACTTTGGAAGTGATGAGAGAAAATTTCTATGTTTTAGGTTAATGTTTTATATGTAACATTTTAAACTAAATGCTAAAAATAGTAACATATAATATAACAATATAGGTATTATATATTTCGCTCCAGAGAAAAGAGCTACATGCCTAGCAACGCATGCAAAAAACAACCGAACTTCGCCAAGTTCGTTTGTTTCTTAAAAATGAAAATAAAATTATCTAATAAAATATTTTTCTTAACTTTTTAGTAAATATTTATTAGACACGCCCAATTATACTAGGTACAGCTATTTATTTAAAATGTAACCCATACATATTCAACTATTTAATTTTGTTCTTTGTTTTATTTTCACTTCTTTAACCCAAGGTACTGATATATAGAGCCTTGTCTCTCATTGTTTTAACGAAAATAGACTTGTTAATATTTTCTTATGTCATTAATCTTTCACATTTCATTTACTGGTCATGGTCGGCATTAAAGGTGAGGCGAGCAGATGCAACCCCACCCTATAATGCTCTTTTCCCTACCACCCCCTAACTATTAGGTCACTGAAAGGTCGATAAAATTCGTCAACATACAACCTTGGGTGTATATGTAGAGAAATTAAGCTTTCAATAATATTAGTGCATAATATTCTTTATCCATTTTAACAAGTACATCGTTTGTAAAATTTTAGCTATGATGTTATCTATGTCTTTCATTAAATAGTATTCTGAAGTATAACAACATGTAAAAAAGCCTGAAATTGATCGCACCTTGACCGTCCAAAAACAAAACCACCTTCAAGTATTAAATACAACCTATTAAGAAATCCTTAGGTGCCCTGCACGCGCTCAGATATATTTAGAGCTAAGATAAAGTACGTTGAGAATAAACATAACCTTGTCATTGAAACCGAACGTGGTTAAAGAGGTTCGCAAACTGTTTTTTTTAGTGCCTCGATAGGCAGGCGAGCAGACGGGCCACCTGATGGTAATTAGTCACCTCCGCCCATAGATTTCTGCAATGCCAGGGCACAGCAAAGCCGCTGCCTACCGTTAAAATGGTATCTTTGCCGCACCAATAAAATGTGGAAATATTTGCCGGCCCACGTGTCCCTCCTGTAATCCTAGGTCCTTTAAGCGTAGTGTAAAGAAGTTATTCAGCAGGCCTTCAAGACTGTGCCGATTAGCGAGACTGTATGCTGCAAAGCAGTGATATTAAATGACATGTATAAGTAAAAACTAGTTTGTTGTCCTCTATAGTCTCACCTTGCTATCGAAGGTTATCATATTGGATTTTTGTTGAATTAAGTACATATTTATTATTGTGAATTTTATGCGCCGATAAGTATATTTTAGATACTTATGCAGAAGGAGGATGTCCTTGGCTAATAATGACTTTCCTTTAAGCAAACTCACTGTTATATTTCATATCCACAGATACGAAACTGATAGCCCATGGGCGCCGCGCCGGCAACAGGGTACAAGGAGTTGCACTTGCACCCCCCTGTCAGGAAAGACAATACATAAATATATTTTTTTATTAAAAGTTACTATTTTAATAAAAGCTGTTTATTCTAGGTTGCTGTCCAAAATTGTTCATCACCTTGTCAATAAATTCAGTATCCTCCATTATATTTATCTACATAATGTATAGATGTCGAAGCACCTCCCTGAAAGTGATTCTGGCGGCGCCAATGCTGATAGCATACTTTAATTAATACGAGGAGGCACACTATTAAGTGTGCAATTTTATTGTCTAGATTTGGAATTGTCAGTAATCTTCAAATCTTTTCCAGGGCTGCTCAGTAATTACTTACTCAATAAGAATTCAAATGACACCAATTACATAATTTTCCTTTCAAGCAACATGAACGATAAGTTGGACAACAATAATTATAATCTTACTTCTTTCTAATTTTATAAATGCGAATGTTTGGATGGATGGATGATTGTTTGTGACTTAATCACGTCAAATATGCTACTTTTTATCCCGGAAAAATGTATAGTTTCCGCGGGATAGTTTGTGGTTTGACAGAGCAAGGGATCCATATGATTTTTTGCATAGTGGTAGTTTAGGGAATAGAGAATGGCATACCTATCCCCTATATTTTATCCCGGAAAAATACATGGTTTCTATGGGATAGCAAAATATAGAAATATGTAACAGCTGAAATGATTAATTGTATTTTATACCTTTTCTTTCACAAATAATTTCCATGTCGACGGAGCCGCGGGCAACAGCTAGTTACTTATAAATTTACAATATGCAAATCTATACCAATAAATATTTATATACACTTAGGTGATCATATCTCTGATGTCGTGACAAATAAGTACAACAATTAAAACACTCGAACGTGACTATTTGACACAGAGTACTTGTAGTCCTTGATATTCGTTTGAGCGTGTTTTTACTCACTACGTTACGTTTTACGTTAATGTGACCTGCATTGCTCTAATATCTAATAAATAATATTGAAGTATCATAAATTCCTGTCTACACTAAAGTTGCAGAGTCAGAACTTACATAAGAAATTCAAAAAGAAAGTCAATTCTGAATTCATATTATACAGGGTCTCCCAAAAGTCGACGTCAAGCAGACTGTCATAGGGTGTAGAATTTTTCGTTTTTTTAAATTCATTTAAAAACAAGCAACTTAGATTTTTTTATTATATTTCTGCTAACCTGTATGACTTGCCTTTTCAGCCGGTTCCGGTTTGACATCGATTGTCCGATTTGGGACACGTGTACACGATACTCTAAGCATTATGCATGCTTGGTCTTTTATGAAGCGCCTTGCTACTACTATCTACTATCGTTCCCCACACTCATTACGAGAGTCCATTAGTGACATTTTTAATAAAGGAAAGGTTAGGACTTAGGAGCACTCTAAACCGACGTGAATTCAAGGAGATATAAATGAAAGTAGATGATGCTAAAGTGGCGTGTCAGGATCGTGCAAAGTGGAAATCTTTAGTCTTCCCACGCCTATGGGATAAGGGCATGATATTATGAATGTATGTTTCTGCAGCTGCTTATGGTCAGAACAACACATTTTATTGTTGAGTGTGTCTTCTGTAATGCGGGCCTTAGAGAGCTAGATATGAACTTAGGTGTGAAAGCCTTGTGTATATGGGAATAAGTGTTGTATGTCTGTATCAAAAACATACCTACTCATAACATATAACTATAATTTTGTTAATAATATAATGATATCGTCAGTAACAAGAAACTGCTCATATTGGTTTGATGACATCAGTTCTGTTCATTCACATTTAATTTAAATGATGACGTCGCCGACTCAATGCGTCATCGTTGTTTGTATGATTTGGTGACGAATCATTTATGAATCTATATTGTTACGAATAATTGACAGCCTCCATGGCGCAGTGCGTGAGCAGCCGCGTGTGAAACGAGAGATCGCGAGTTCTTATGATCTTATGCGTTTTTATGATACATTAATATTAGTTTCGGGTTTGTGTGTTTTGGGACAGTTCGTAGTCCTTGACACAAAATAGGTTCCACGATATAGGTTTGATCTAGTGTGGGACAGGACTGTGTGTGAGACTGTTGGGTTTATTTTTAACTAGCTGTTGCTCGCGGCTCCGCCCCCGTGGAAATTATTATCGGGAGCAGAAGTATACAATCCAAGGAGTTGTCTTCTGCACTGAGGCACCTATAGCGATCATCCTGACTCTCAGGTGTTGTGCCTGAAGCTTGAAATTGCATTTAAAGAATACCTGATAAGTCAACCCCTCACGTCGCCCCTTTTAGGGATGATTTAGTAGAAACGTTGAAAAACGTATTACTTTATTTCTTACCAAAAGCCAAAAATATGAATTTTCCCTAAGTTGGGTATTACGGATTGCCCATACAAACTTTCAACCCCTATTTCACCCCCTTCAAGATAATTTTTGAGAAAAAAGAGAACCTATGTCCTTCGTCGGAATATAATCTATCCCTCTGCTGAATCTCATTAGGATTTGTTCACCCATTTAGTCATGAAAAAATAACAAACAAAAATATTAATTTTGTGGCTGAGATATTTTAAAACTGTTATATCTCCTAAGATATTGATTGAAATCGTAATCGTAATCGACGTAAGGGCAACTTTGTTCAAAACTAAATACTTGTGATAAATAAAGTATTTATTTAGATAAGGATTACTACCATGTTTATAAAAACCCATTAGCAAATAATGCATTGTTTCAGAACAAATTCGATAACCATTAAAAAGGTTATAGTGAGCCAACCGAAAAAGATAGGCATATGCAATCGTGGATTTTTTTAGAACTTTTTAAGGGGAACAATTCCGTCATAAGTGATTGATACGTAACTTTAACCGTTTACGCAGCGTACGCAATGGAAGCTCTCAAAAGGAATAAATTTTCCCCGTTTTTGCAACATTTTTCATTGCCGCTCTGCTCCTTTTGGTCATAGCGTGATGTTAAATAGCCTACAGGGCTCCTCGATAAATGGGCTATCTAACTCTAATATAATTTTTTTATTCGAACCAGAAGTTCCTGAAATTAGCGTGTTCAAATAAACAAACAAACTCTTCAGCTATATATAAATATCTTTATAAATCTTTATTGTCATCTCCAGAAATACACTGAAACTTATACTTATGAACTACTTAAATTAGTATATGTGCATAATACAATACTAAATGAAATCGAAGAATTAGTAATAAGTACAATGTATTGTGAGAAAGAAATACACAATATGCAACTATAATTCCTTGGTCCCTACACTAGGCGTTGCCTGTATCGTAGGTGACCAATTTACAATCTTAGTTGCAAAAAAAGAAGTATGTGGCATGAGATATATTAAAAGATATATTATATTACAGGCATGTGCATGTCTATGTGTATGAGTAAAAATGGGAATGAGTGTGTTTGAGTTAGTGTCAAAGTGTATGTGTAAGTGTGAATGAATGTGTGTGTGTAATAGTTAAGTGATGTAGGAGCCGAGTAAAATTTATAAGTATAGATTAAAGAATGTCTATAGATTATATTATATATTATTACTTAAACATGTAACATAATACTTGATATTCAGTTTCAATTGAACGATTTTGACACTAACTAAAGCTCAAGAACATATTTAATCATAAATTTATTTTAAATAATTCTAAGTATTAAGCTGGTGGTAGGATATTCATATCCGCCCGGATAGCGACCACCGTACACAGGGTGTAAAACCCGCCATAGTGGCACACGCAAGTGTGTCGCGTTCCGGGATCAGCTAGTGTACATGCGGTTTTTCTCGGGGGTCTAGAGTTGGAGTACAATGTTTGGCCATTTTGCGGCCTTCTGAGACTCTGACAATATACCCTCGACCGCTTCTTCACCTTCTTGCCCATGGCGTAGTGTGAAGAAGCAGGCCGGCATGATTGTGTTGAGTAGCGGGGGATAGATCGTCTCTCACTACTCGATACTCTAATTGGACCGCACTGCGCTTACCATCAGTGTGGTCACTTTGGTGCCAGAATAAAAAAAAAGTACCGGTAAAGTTTATACATCAACAGCTCGTAGTTAAATACCATTCGCTAAATTCGATCTAACCATAGGGAAAACCTCATATTTAATTTTAATTAAACATATAGTTTGGTTTGTCACCACATCATACCTCAAAATAGCAGTAACAGTTCCTAGCGACATCTCCCATTAAAAGAAAAGACTAATTCACTTCTCGCAAGCATTATGTATACAATAGAGGTTCACTTTATTTTGTTGTGTAGGTGCTTGGTCTAAATAGTTTAACATAAATATAACAGATGGCGCTGACGGCAATAATAAAATGTGATCACCGATGATTTTATTATATAGCTGTGTACTACTTACTAACTAGGCCGTATTACTTCAACTGTTGTCAGCTTTAACCTTTGTTAAAGATTTTTCCATAGGAAAAAATAAAATCATCGCGTTCTTTTAGTAATGACTTGGTTGTTCTCTATTTTTTAACGAAACAAAGAGTAACAAGAGTTAATTCTGACTATGATATTATATTTACTGTAATAAAATATAATAATAGTTAAAATTGACTACAGTTGAAACAAAACGACCCATTATAAAATCACACCAGAACAATGCGTACGAGCGACGAGCAGACTGGCCACCTGATGGTAAGTAGTCACCGCCGCCCATAGACTTCTGTAATGCCAGGGCACAGGAAAGCCGCTGCCTACCGTTATATTTATTACTACTGTGGACATTAGTACATGTACTGGCATTATCGAGCAGTAAGTAGAGCCACGCTGTAGTTTTTGATACAGTCTTGCTGTAGTCAGGTTTGTATGCGGTATGGATGAGCCGGCCCTGTGCCTGACAGACAAATTAAGTGACATTCAGGTTTGGTACTAGGTTTCTAAAGCTCATATAAAATTCCAGTGTCACAATGTTGGATGGCGATGAACCACAAAACCTATCGATTTCAATGAAATCTCGTGAAGACGATTAACAGCCTCCGTGGCGCAGATGTTGAGTAGCTGGTTGCGAAAAATGAGGCCTTTGGTTCGATGCCCACACCGGGACAAATGTGTGACAGACAGATATTTGTGTCCGGGGTCTGGGTGTTGTGAGACCGTGCGTCTCTCGTAATCCCTGATACCCACAACACAAGACTCGTATCTTAGTGTGCGGTGGCTATGTGTGAGACTGTTGGTCGTTATTTATTATTTATACATACAGACTGACTGGTAAGACAACTTACATACTGATAGAGGGTACTTGGTACTCGATTGTCATTCTAAATAGCAAATAGGTGCTTAATATTTTACTAAATTATCTACTAAAAATAATAAGTGTGGACACTCGCTCTGCGCGTAGTAACCATTTACAAACGAGGCAATCATACAACAAGCGGCCCCCCCTCATCTCGTTGGGGAGCTGACCCTGGCACGTGCTCATTTCGTCAGGAGTGTCCTCCTGCTCACCAACGCTCAGACAGCGTGGCCCATCACCTACGCCGGCGAGCTGCTGCCGTCAGCTGCGTCAGCACCGTGCCGTTCGCCTATATCAGAATATAGAAACAGAAAGAAAGAATACATTTATTTGGCCATTGTCTTTCGACCAGATGTCAGTAAGTAGTAGGTCCATACCATACAGATGCATAGAGAGGGTAGGCAGCAGCTCTGCTGTGCTCTAGCATTGCAGAAGTCTATGGGCGGCGGTGACTACTTACCATCAGGTGGCCCGTCTGCTCGTCTGCCTATCCAGACACAAAAAAAAACCATTAAGTAAATATATACATAATACAAATATACGGATACATGCGCTACCTAATATATGTAAGATAATCCACAAAATGGGTCTCCCGGCATACTTATATACTCCAGCCATCCGTTTCCGAAGCATGACCAAAAAGGCCACAGTGGTTTTCAGCAAGAGCCATCAGAATCTGCCAATGACTCTTATTAGCACAACTGCAAACGGTGCCGAGTGTAAGATGCATTAATAAAGCTTGTACCACGTACTTAAGCCTGATTCTCATTCGTCCCCTACTTCCTAGCTACATATCTGCGGTCAGTAACCTAAAACCCTGCACTGACTAATTTTTTTAATTTATTACATGGAAAACATGATTATTTTTCACATAATAAGTAATAATAATACACCAGGGCCAACAACAAGTTTCCACCGGTAGTAATTATAATATTAATTAAATATTAATATAATAATCCGCGAAGGGCTACGAGTAATCAAAATAAGTAAACGGTAAAAGGATCACAATTTAGAAATCTGACTCGAAAAAATCCGATAGTCGTTGTTTTATACTTGTAACACTGTCAGAGAAAACATCTATATCCTTGTTAGAAATTAGGACATAAAAGACCATTTTATTGGCCATAGCACATTTCTATTTTTACTTTATTCTCTACCTCCGTGGTGCAGTAAGTCCATGATAGGAGGCTGTGGGTTAAATATTATATGCTCCATAAATGTTTATTTTGGGTCTGGGTGTGCTCGAACTATACATATTTCGATGTTACTATTAACTATATGTTTGACTTTTGGTTACATTTATCTATTTGACTAAAGTTTTTTCTACTAGCAAGTGAATAACAATAACACTGCAAAATCGATATCCCACCATTGATCCCGTTGTAGATGACGGGAGTTCGGTGATGCAGTTTGAATAGGGGTGCGCGGAAGTAGAACAGAAACAAAAGAAAAGAGCATTTCCCGCTGCGCTTTTAAATAAAATATCTCAAGGCTGATTTCCGATGATAGTTTCAAGCGTTAGGGGCTTCATAGTTTATCAGTTTGCCAGCTACCGTGTTCCCTCCCCTCCTTCCTATGATCCTGGGTCCTATAGGCGTAGTGTGAAGAAGCTAAAGAGCAGGCCGACATGATTGTGTTGAGTAGCGAGGGACTATCTCTCGCTACTTGATACTCTATCTGGACGGCACTGCGCTTACCATCAGGTGCAGTGTAGTCACATTGCCGTGCCAGAATAAATAAAAAAAAATCAACGCTCTACTATTACTCTACGCTATTATTGTTTTATTGGAATTATTATACCTATTATTAGAATCAAGATTAACAGCTGACATAGTAGGACCTATTAATTGACTTCCGTGGTGGTTTACGTCTCCAGACGTACATTTCCTTTATTGGAGGATAATACCTCTTTAGTTCATGATTTCTCTCCCGCTTTGCTATGGAGGGTAGTGGACAATTTGTATTTCCAACTCCCTATATTTCTATTTGATTAATTTCGTTGCGGGATAAATTACAGTTCAGTATCAGAGACTCGCCGAGTTTCATTACTCGATGTCGAAAAAATGCGTGCCATTGTCGATCCTGGCTAAATAGGAGTTACAATGGCGGGTGTGTGGACAGGATAGCAGCAACAAAATCAAGCGCTGTTAAAACCGGAAAAAAATGACATTTGTTGTTAATTATCTCTATTACGGGTTAATTATTCAGCAGTATTCTTTGATGATTAGTCGCTGGTCCGGTGCACCTTTACAGATATTCTGTCGCTCAGCAACAAAATCAACCACTGACTTAACCGGAAAAATTAAAATTTTCGCTAGTGACCTCGATTACGGGTTAATTATTCTGCAGAATTTTTATTGCTAATTAGTTGCTGGTCCGGTGCACCTTTATAGATATTCTGCCGCCCAGCAACAAATTCAAACACTGTCAAAACCGGAAAAACTGATATGTTTAATTAACACGAACAATGATAGTCGATTAAGGGTTAATTACACAGCAGAATTTTAATTGGTAATGTGTTGCTTATTCTTAGTGCCATTAACGATTCACAATAAAAAAATCAAATCACTCGAATAAAAAAATATATATATTATGTTTTCCAAATTTTTATGCCACCTTGCAGCAAAAAATTAGCAACAAATTTAGGCCCATTAATCGACTCTATAAATTCTTACTTCGTTATTTTACTGCTAACTTATGAAAGACTAGCTGTTGCACGCGGCTCCGCCCGCGTGGAGGTCATGTTTGGAGCAAAAAGTATACAATACAAAATACCAATTTTCATGCGTTTAACTTTAAAAATGTCGAATTTTTCATATAAACTTTCTTCCCCTATTTTACCCCCTTAAGGGTACAATTTCCAAAAATCCTGAAATATATATTTTTTATTTTTAACTAAAAGGCCAAATACTAATTTTCATGCGTTTAACTTCAAATATGACGGATTTTCATACAACCTATCATCCCCTATTTTACCCCTTAGGGGTGGTATTTCCAAAAACCCTTCCTTAGTGGATGCCTATGTCATAAAAGGTACCTACTGTCAAAATTTCAAGTCTCCAGCCCCAGCCGTTTAGGCTGTGCGTTGATCGATCAGTCAGTCAATCATTCAGTTTCTTATTTTATATATACAGATAGTAGTGACTCAATTTCTGAGGAACTGGTTTGGGCAACAAAAAAAATAGCAGCAACTAAATAGCAACTAATTAGTAACTAATTCCTATATCTGTTTTAATTGTTTATGCTAACTTTTAACGGCAGCTTGATAGACCTACCAATTTTGTCGTAACCATTATATGAATTTTTTTAATAAAAAAAAAATAATAAAACGGATCTCTCTGTACAATTATGTCATAAAAAACGTAACAAAAGTATATGTAAAATTGAAAGATTTTTTATACGTTGGTCAATAAGATTACAATTTCACAGAGTCCACCTGCACAAATATATTAAAATATATTTGTGTGATAGGTACATTTCTGTCCACTTTACCCACTCAATAACAAAATATAAGTCAGTATCATTGGAAGGGTAGACGCAGCAAAGTGTACTCACAATTTGACAGCATGCGTGGCGCAACGCACGAGTAGCCGAAACGAGAGGTCGTGTGTTCGATTCCCGCACCGAGGCAAACGTTTGTTGACAGACAGATATTTGTTTCAGGTCTGGGTGTTGTGGAACCGTATTCCCTCGTAGTTCTTGATATCCACGATACAGGAGGGTTACTGTTGACACTCGACTGTAATTTAAAATTGGGATTGGGTTCGAAAACTGTACAATTGGCACTCTTGGACGCAACACCAGCGCACGATTGAACTGAATACGGTGGAATTTTAAGTAACTTAATGAAATACAGTATTTACGATGGCTAGTTCGCAAATATTCTATTTAATTTAGTTGAGTGAGATAAGAGTTCTAATATCTTCTAGATTGGAATTGAAACTGTATCGAGTTCGAGATTGAAATTGATTTCAAGAATAGGCCTAAAGGTTTTACCTAGTGTGCGGTTAGAACTATGTGTGTGACTGATGGGTGTATTTGTTATTTATTTTTAATTCAGCGAGCTTATTTTTGACCAAAGATGTGAGTGTGTGATGTGAGTTTGACCAAAGTGGAGAGTCGTGTATCATATCGCGCATAGATCCTAAAATGTGTTTTTTTTTATTAATAAAGTTTAAAATAATATTATGATTGCCTGACCTGGGATTTTCACCCAAGGACTTACCGTCTCGACCTAAGAACTGTCTGGGCTAATGAGGCGACATAAAGTATCCACCCACAACAAAAACTCAAATATATTTTTTATAATAATTTTATATGATATGGTATGAGATTTAATTATGCGTGACGTGCAGTACAGTATTGTTCAATAAAAAAACACCATCTGCCCTTGTAGGGCGCGGGGCGGCAGCTGTCGGCGCACGCGCACGTTCAACAATGGCCGCGATCAATGAACCCGCGATCCCCGCCCAGCTTTCCTACCCTTCGGCTATCAGGTAAGCAGAAACTGTACCGTTTAGGGGTCTCTATCGAGTTACTATAGGGTTCTCTAACTTTCTTTTCAATTATTAATTTTGTTTCTGTTTTTGATCGCGTAGAAATTCTCATATAAAGTACTTTTTACGGTACAAGTATTTGTTGAGTTTATAATTAAAGTGTAATTGCGAAAATTGGGTGTACTGGTTACACCTCTGCCTACCTTCGTGGATTACAGGCGTGAGTGTATATGTATGAATGAATGTATGTGTATTCTTACACCATTAACAAGTAGCCAAAAATGTTTTATGATTGTTTAATTTATCCTGTATGAAAAGCCAGCTCAATCGATAAATGAGTTACCCGTTGTTTTGTGACCTCCACCGCATATGAACATCAACAATGATAGAAGAATGGTCACGTCGCCGACGTTAAAGGGGTATTAAGAAAGGTATTGGGCTTCTGGACATCACACTCGCCGAATTAAGTTTGTCACTACAACTAGGTACATCATCATCATCATCATGTCAGCCGAAGGACGTCCACTGCTGGACATAGGCCTCCCCCAAAGAGTGCCACAATAATGGGTAGACCCCCCCACAAGGTGGACTGATGACCTGGTAAAGGTCGCGGGAGTCCGCTGGATGCGGGTGGCGCAGAACCGGTCATTTTGGAACTAGGTACATGTGATTATACAAATACTTTTGAATTTTATATAACAGCTAGTAAGCTAGAAAGTCGTGATATAGTGGAAAGATATTCCTCTCCTAATTTCATTTCGAGGGCATGGTGGATCGAATTCTTTAAAATGTTCACATTGTTGCAACTGAACCCTGCATATAAATGTATATTGTGTCTACTATGCAAGAAATGTGCGAGTATTTTTTTCCGGCATTTTTTGTGTCAAAGGAAGACGAAACAGCTGATCGGTGCTTTTTGTGCATCTGACGTGCATTCAGCTCAACAGATTTAACGTACCTTGCATTATACTTACTGATCTCTTACTTCGTGTTATAGTTCTTTACAAAATCCGACTAGCGCATATAAAGAGTCCTGAACAACTGCTGCCAGTTACAAACAATTACTGTGTTAGATAAGATATAAGTGAAAAAAAATACCCAACAAGTGACTGTTTCTAGTAACACGTAGTAGGGCTCCCACACTAGATCAAACCTATCTCGTAGGTATCAAAAACGTGGATCTACAGTCCCACTACCCCCAGACCTGAATATTTGTGGATCACACCAGTTTTTCTCTCGGTGCGGAGATCAAACACGCGACTTCTCGTTTCGTAGCCGGCTACACGCCCGCTATGCCACAGAGGCTATCAATTGAGTATATTACTTTCTATGGCGTAACTTTAGTTGTCATTGCAGTTATCCTTGCAGTCATATACGACTATCACCTGGGATAGTATTTTTTACATATTATTACCACACAGCTCTACTTTTTGGAACGTTTTAATGTAGAAAAACTGTACTACCTAATAATATCATACACTGCTTCCTATCTATTTTAGGTTTTCAGTTGGAAGGCGTTAAAGACACTGCACCTTTCTGCTACAATTGAGTTCATGTTTAATCTTAACGGGATTAAAATGTCTGTCGTGGCGACAGTGTCTTCGGGGAAAATTCGCGCCATGGTGTTTTACAAGACATAAGACATTTAGACATTTTATAAGACATCATAACAAGGCGCTACTCGTTTATTTTTAATAAGCGTATATTTTATCCTCACACCTAACTGTCGTTTTACGTATGTAATGGCCCTGAGTAACCTATTTTTCTACACTATTTACATTTTTTTCTGTTTCTTTTCTCTATCATTTCAATTTTATTCTATTTTAACTTTGGTGTCATATTTTGTCACGAATCGTCAAAAAGAGCACTTAAAGATGGTAGGTACTTGATAAGATGTAGGTTGAGTTTTGTTTGGACAGTTTTCGAGAACCATACTTAGCTTTGATTTGTCGTCATACTTCTACTAGCAGCGCCACTAGCGGATATTATGCTGAACTAAAAGCTATAGTACACGTATTTTTGTAACACGAATTTGTATTTTAATAAAAATATATATAAATACACCCAACAGTCACACGCATAGTCCTAACCCCACACTAGGTGAAACCTGTGTCGTGGATATATAAGAACTCCGAGGGACTACGGTCCCAGAACTCCCAGACCCGAAACAAATATCTGTGTTACACAAACATTTGTATCGGTGTGGGAATGGAACCCACGGACTCTCATTTCTCAGCTGACTATTCAGCCGAAATAAATTAATAAAATGTTGCTAGAATAATATAATTCAAAACAGAACAGCATAGAAAAGTACAGGATATCAAAGGACAGTACAGCATACTCCAACTCGATACAAAACAATATAATCTCACGACTCTATCCTTGAAGGTGTTAGCGGTATTGCAACTGGTACTCAGTGTTTGCTTTTCTTTATTCTGGCACGGCAAAGTGACCACACTGCACCGGATGGTAAGCGCAGTGCCTTCCAATTAGAGTATCGAGTAGCGAGAAACAATCCATCCCTCGTTACTCAACACAATCATGCCGGCCTGCTGCATGCCTTGCTTTCCCGTCCCATTCTATTACATGTGGTAGGTCTATCATTTTATCGGGTATATAGTCAATCACAGGTAATTCATGTGTGATTATAAAAAAAACTTAAACACTTAATATGATTTTTATGCATTTTCCTCACTCAGCTAGCGGTTGATTTTTATGACAAAATTTTTATCGTTGGCGATAAGCACAATAATTGATTTGTAGAGTCGTGCTGTTGTAAGTTTGATAGCATTTACTAGGTTTTTTTTATAAATGAGCAAGTAGGTCGTGTAATGGTAATTGATCTCCACTAGTCATGAGGATTCAATACCAGAAGAATCATGGGTGCATTGTCGACCCTAAAAGAAAGGAATGGGGTTTGGGAATAGGTAGAGAATTTGCAAGTAAGTCTCGCTAGCCGTACGAAATGCATCAGCAAGCTGTTACTTCGCGCCGGTTTTCTGAGAAATAGTATTAGTGTAATAATCGGGTCGAACCGGCTCAATTATGCTGAGATAAAATTATTTACAGTGTGGATCTACCACTTCAGATGTTAGTATATACTAGAGTTTCCAACCGTCCTGTTTTCCCAGGACATGATCTGGTTAGCTTTAAGCAGCATCCTGCTTTTTTAAAGCACCCTGCTAAGGTCCTGTATTTTAAAATTCACGCGTAACTATTGTAATCCTTACGTTACGGGCTTCACGGCTCGCGAGTGTTGGCGCTGCCCGCACTGTTTTAAAACAAAGACGCGTCCTATATTTAACTGAATTGTCCTGGTTTTTCAACTTCAAAAACAACAACCCTACTATACCACCGTTTTGACTGTGTCTGTCATCTAGATAGTATATAATAATGTTCGCGCACGATTAAGTTTCGAAGGACTTTGGAGCATAGCTGCATGCTTAGCCTTCTTGCCCATGGCGTAGTGTGAAGAAGCAGGCCAGCGTGATTGTATTGAGTAGCGGGGGATTAATTGTCTCTCGCTACTCGATACTCTAATTGGACGGCACGGCGCTTACCGTCAGGTGTAGTGTAGTGTCACTTTGTCGTGCCAGGATAAAAATATGGCAATATCAGACTTAATATTACGTATCTTGAAGTGACCTGTACAGTGCAGTGTCAGTACTTTGTGATTTAAAGTTTTGGCTGGTATAGCACCTGTTTACGTGTAAGCATGGTGATTGCTATAAGACAAAATAGTGTGCCATACCATAAAGTCAAATAACATTACAAAGTTTTTTAATTGATAACAAGTACACTGACTTCAAAAAAAATAAATTATGCGTCCCAAAAAAAATTGAGGGTTGCCCTCAATTTTCCTGAGATCCCATCATCCGATCCTGACTTGGTACCAATGGGACCACCTGGGAAGTATACCCTTTTAAATAAAAAAATAATTTCTTGAATCGGATCAGGCGTCTTCGAGTAATCTGGGAACATACATAAAAAAAGATTCCGACGAATTGAGAACCTCCTCCTTTATTTGAAGTCGGTTAATAAAGTAGTAGTCGTGACAAAGTGAAGAATATCCAGCAGCTATGAGAAGAGACCGAGGGTTCGATTCCCGCGCTCAGACTCACGGTTGTGGGATTCAAAGGTGTTTGTTTCGGGCTTGAATTATGGTTAATAAATAAATACACACAACAGTAACACAACATATAGTTCTGGCTCCACACTAGTTTAAGGAAGATCGTAGAAAAATGCTTAATAATTTAGTTTCACAAAACACATTCACGAGTGCACAAGGTGATAACTATATATTAATTGGCTATTAACAAAGACAAGATGCGTTCTATATACGAGATATTCTTGATTTTGGTGCCAAATGCGTTTTAAATCTTAACATATGTTAATATATGAGATATCGTAAAGAAAATGATACTACTGATTTCTTACTACATTTTCCAGGTTATTTTCAAAATATATTTTCCAGATTAACTCATCCATACTAACATTATAAACCCAATATTATGTTGATCTCATTGTAACAAATTATATAAATAGTTGAATAGATTTTATAGAATGTTTCTGGAAAGGGTACTCGTATTCAAAGAAGGATATTCGTCACTTTTTATTCCCGAGCACGGCACGGCAAAGTGGCAAAAGCTAGTGTTATTTAGGTGTTGTTGTTCCTAGCTAATCTTTCTTCTTCTTTTCTTAGGTAATAGGCTATTTGACTAATTTTCGAAAATGATTTAAAACTATTAATTATTACATAATAAGCACACTATATTGATATTTCCGGGAAATCTACTGTATTTTTAATAAAAATCAATGTTAAAGTTTAAATCTCCAAAACCGCGGCAAAAACGCTATTACTGTAATGGCGCTGATCATATGACACGTGTGACGTCACATGCAAGTAAACAAGCTAATAATGACAAGCAAAGCTAAGTTTTATGATAATTGTTTTATCAACAATTATCATAAAACTGCTTCAAAAATAGATCAACAATAGAATTTATCAACCATAAAACATAAAACGCGAAATAAAATCACTCGAAGAAACTATGTTTACTTGCGTGTGACGTCACCAGAGTTGCAACCCATCACAGAGTGTTCACATCTCATATAAAAGAAAAAAAATTTACTTTATTTCGTTTAATTTGCAAAAAATATACATTATTTTGCTTAAAATTAAGTGAAATATGGTTTTTTAAGCTATTGTCTAACAGGATGACCACAATTTGCAGTGTATTTTCAATGTTGTCAAATAGCCTATTGTATTTTTATAAATTGCTAGTATACATACGCACTCACGCCTGTAATCTCCGAATGGGTAGGTAGAGGTTTAACCAGTACATACATTTTGCCGATTTTATTACCGTCCCATGATGTGAAAGAGGGCGAGCCTATCGCCATACCAGGCTCAATTCTGGACTTTCGGCTGATACTGAGTATATAAAAATCCGATATCATTTTTACCCGACCCGGGTATGAAACCCGAGACCTTAGCACAGCAGTACGTACCGCGTACGCAATAAAAACTGTGTCACCGAGGCATAAATAATTACCGGTATATAGAAAAATAATAGAAAATAAACATTGTCTTCTATAATGTGCCATTAGTAGATAAGTGAATTTGCAATCACCACCCACGGTATCCGAAGAATAGATGCAGTCCCGAATTAAGGAAAAGAATAGGGATTGTAAAGGTATAGAAGATATTAATCACACATGATTTTTTTATTAATGCCATAGAGTTTTCATAGAAACGATAGGAACACGTGAACTTCATAGGGGCATTACCCAACCAACAGAATATTTGTTAGTAGCTTTTGCCAATGATTTATTCCGCGTTTAATGAGATTGTCGCTATCACATAATAAACGCATTTAACTGGATCCAGAGTAAAAATAGACTTATCGTAAATGCTACCCAATTACGACATATTTAGTACGTAGTTTCCAGGCTTTTACGTATACAATACATACATATACATATACAGGTAGGTAGGCAGAGGTGTAACCAGTACACCCACTTTTCGCCGAATTCATTACGGTCCATAATGTGATAGGAGGCGAGCCTATTGCCATACCGGGCACAATTCCAGACTACGGGCTGATACTGAGTATTTCTAAATGAAAAAACCCAATATGACTTTACCCGACCTGGGGATCGAAGCCGAGACCTCAGCACAGCAGGACGTATACAATGGTTCAGTGTTGTCGTCTGATAGCAAAATATGTTGGTTTTCCGGAAAACCCACTCGTGATAGGATAACATACTAGTGATCATGGAAAAGCATTCCTATCTAAGGTCGATATTCCCTGTGAAAAAGTTTGTCCCTGAGATTTATTTATTCACAATAAATGTGTAAATAAGTAAAAGTTTTTAATTCATAAAAAGTACACAGACTTCAATAAAACCAAATTATGCGTCACTATAAAATTTTAGGGTTGCCCTTGATTTTCTGAGATCCCGTTATCAGATCCTGACTTGGTGCCAACGGGACCACCTGGGAAGTATACACTTTAAAAAAAAAGAATTCGAGTTCGAAATTGGAATCGGTTCAGGCATCTTCGAGGAATCGGAGGATGCATAAAAAAAAGATTCCGGCGAATTGTAAACCTCCTCATTTTTTGAAGTCGGTTAATGACACTTTCAAGGGGAACTGCAATATTTATAATTTATTATATTATAATAAATTGGCTAGTCTGTTGGGATCATGGGAATACGCCACATGTACGCGTCCTGCTGATGGTTGCTGATTGGTGAATTGTAATTAATACCACTCTCAGGGAATATTTTGATATTCATTATCTTCTAAAATGAAATATCTAATCATATGCTGTTAGTAATAATTACATTAGGTACTAGCCCTGCATTAAACATTGTCCCACTGAAGGGCACGGGCCTCCTCTACTAATGAGAGGGGTTAGGTATTACTGTAATTTGTCTAAATTATGTTACTATATTCAAAAGTCTATAATAAAATTATATTTTTTTTTCACTTTTTACTAATGCTTTTTTGAATTATTAGGTATGTAGTTAAAAACCCGTTTATTCTACATAAATTTTTTTGTGTGAAATTCACACCTTTATTTTATTTTTAATAGTTTCTCGTAAATTGTCTGGGTTCTTTCTATTCATTTTTAATCATTTTATCTTTAGTAGGAAGTTTACATCTTATTTGTTAATTGTTTGTTCTTAAAAATGTGATTTGAATCAAAATTTAAAAAAATATGTCCTAAAAAATGATAAAATATGACGAAATTTGTAGCATCGGAAGACGGATGGCAATCGCTAGACCTCGCGCCGAATCGTGACGTTCGCGGTCCCTGGGTGACTGGGCTGAGAAGCCTTTGTGATTCTCCTTATGACGCGTCGTCACGTAATTGCTTTTGCGTTTAAAATAACGTGACTGATATAGTAAGAAATATATACATTTTATTTATAAAACAATAAATAAATGGATTGCTTAGAAAGTATATGCACATAATTAGTATTTATTATATAATTATTATTACCTTTTATCTGTATCCATTAATCTAAAAGAGGCATCTACTCTATTATGTATAGTATGTTATAATTGTCAAAAACCATCAATCAAGTATAAACATCAAATATGGATTGTATGTTTTCTAGGTTTGTATGAACCTTATCTGTTGTCCTATATCTACCTTTACGCTTGACCTACCACTGCTTTCACTCGTATGTTCATACTATAACATCACCATTACTTATGTGACGAATAAAAACTACGTAGCATTTTGTTTTATATTAACAAAATCTGCTTTAGCAATTACTTATGCGAATAACCAAATGGTTCGGTTTCAGTAAACCGTTTGTGATAAAACACCTATTGAAGTGAAAAGCAAGGAGTAAAACAACTGTGATAACGAGGCATATCATTAGGCGTGCGTGGAGGGTAGCAGGCAGGACATGGTAGGGCGCGCAACGCATGTGGCCCGGCGCGGCAGACGGGTGCCGACGCATCTGGTGACGAGGGGGGCGCGGCGGGGGCTAAAATTAGTACCGGAGCGCCACGTGCGCCACCGACGAGCATCAGTCCGCGCTCAACCACCACGCTGAACACCCGCCTGTAGTGTACACTCAACCGCACACACGCAAACTCGGCGCAGCACTCGCGTGCCGAACAGGAGATAATACAGACAGACCGCAGCCGCGGCAGTGACAGTGTCAGTAGAGTGGAACGGTGACCGGCGCGACGGAGACTGTGCAAGGCATGTTGATGGCGGGCGCTCTGCCGGCCGAGCCCGAGGGGCTGCTGGCACTCAGCGCTCTGCCCGGACAGAAGGACACGACGTGGACGAAGCTCTTCGTCGGCGGACTTCCCTACCACACCACCGACAAGAGCTTGAGGGAACATTTCGCCGTATACGGGGACATAGAGGAGGCCGTCGTCATCACAGACAGACAGACAAGCAAGAGCAGGGGATATGGCTTTGTAAGTTTCTTTGATCAAACACATTAACATTGTTTTCATGAAAACGCTGCGCCGTGTTAAATTGACACGTAAACCTTTTATGCCCGTGCGCAGCTGAGTTGTGTCGAGTCTGAAACAGCCGTGCATATCTATCGCACGTTTAGTGCGTTATCGGGGCTTTACTGCTACCTATACGATACACAACAACGGTGGTCGACACTCTGACTTATAAGCGAATTTACATCAAACACGGAAGTTGTGACTTATGATGGTTTTGCACAGGTGTACGCGTCGAACTGGGTGTTAAATTTTATTCGCTCACGAATTAGGTAATCTATTATACACATCCTCATTTAATTCTTTAACTACTTGGTTGGCTCATGCTATGTTAATTAAATGTTTTTATTTATAAACTAAACGTCCGATTACAAAGGAGTTACAAAATGTTTTACCGCTGTTAATATGTTCACGGCGCGATGGTGTGTGGCGATGCTCGGTGCGGCGGCTGTAAATTGTTTCACGTAAACAATACATTGTACAGCAACATTTTCGTTTGTTTTTAATAGAAGCCAATAATCAATATCGGAAGCACATTCAACGATTCAACTAGTGTTATAATGTAATAAAGTCGCAGGCTTTTTGTCCGGTCGCTTGGGGCTGGTGAGAAATGAATCACAACCCCATTTTGAATTTGTGTTGGGGTGCACCGTGCATAGACCCTGAGGGAGAAAACTCGTTTTGCACCCCTGTGTGATATGCGTACGAAGGTTGGGAGCGCAATTTATAGTTGGCGGTATTTTTCGTCGCTGCTAATTCATAAATCGAAAAACGAATAACTACTATTCTGCGTTTTCAAAGTACCACAAGTTTTCTGGAACTTAAGGGCCTTACACAATCTATTAAAAGAATTTTCCGTTTTGATCAGGTTCATTTGCGTAATCACTATAAAGAATTTCGTAACAGAAACTCATAATCTTAACTGGATTCACCCTACTAAATTACGTTGCGGCATTATACTTTTTATATATTTGTGCGCCACTCCATAGCGACCACAGTACATCATAGTGGAAAACCCGCCATAGTAAGCTTGTTCTAACAAGACTCGTTCCGGGATCGACTGGTGTACCTATATCCAGTTACTACCACTACATCAAGCCGGCATAATTGTAGCTTTAGGGACGCATTGACGCAGCATTTCTCGACAGTCGACTTTATATTTGACTGTATTGAACTTCCAATGTAATCACATTGATAAAATATACTCTATTATACCAATATTTACACATACATACAATATTTATTTATGGGGAAATCTATTACTATCCTGAGTATCAGTTTAAGTATTTTGATACTGAAAGACTGCCTCGGTAGCACAGTTGTAATTGCGCATGCGTTACGACTGCTGTGCTGAGGTACCGGGTTCGATCCCCGAGTCCTTAGTGATATTGGGTTTTTCTATTTAGAAATATTCAGTCCCCGTTATGGCGATAGGCTCGCCCCCTATCACATTATACTGTATATATATATTTGTACTGGTTACACCTCTGCCTACCCCTTATTACAGACGTTAGTGTATATGATAGTAACAGTGAACTCCTAACTAAATGTAATGATTGCAGATAGGTACCGAGCATTGGTAGGTACTTGTATGCATTTTGGGCTTCTTTAAGTCTTAGTCACACTACTAGTTTATATTTTGGCAAAGCGACAAAACAACATTCTGATATACATATTTAAGAAAGTAATCGTTTTAGGATTCTGTAGCTGAATAGCAAAAACGGATTCATCAATTTGTCCAGTCCGTTTGTCCTTAAGCTATTCACTCTGAGACTATCGGCATGTCATAGATTCAACTTGGAAAATAGTGCAGTAAAATTATTACATAACAATCAATAAAGGTTGAGTATAGATGTCATCCATACTAATACTATAAATGCGAAAGTAACTCTGTTTGTTTATATGTTTGTTTGTTACCTTTTCACGACTAAACGGCTGAAAGGATTGTGATGAAATTTGGCCTGCAGATAGATTATATCCTGGAGAAGGTAGCCTATCTTTTTTCTCAAATAACAATCTTGAAAAGGGTCAGATAGGAGTTCAAAATTTGTAAGGGAAATCCATAATTCCTCAAATTAGGGATCTGAAAATTCATATTTAGGCTTTTGGTAAGAAATAACGAAATACGTGTTTCAACGTTTTTACCAAATCATCCCTAAAAGGGGCGAAGTGAGGGGTTAACTTATGAGGTATTATTTAAATGTAATCTCAAGATTCAGGCACAACCTGAGAGTCAGGACGATTGCCGTACCTCAGTGCAGAAGACAACTCCTTGGATTGTATACTTCTGCTTCCGAAAATAACTCCCACGCGGGCGGAGCCGCGAGTAACAGCTAATGAAGGATAAAATTAATTCTGTGCATTATTATCATCTTTATATTTCTAACCAGAAGCACGTATATAAAATTTTGTTCTTCTTACTTCGAAAATTATAGACTTCCATACAACCGTTCATCCTTTAATTTACCCCCTTAGGGGTGAAATCTCTAAAAATCCGTTAGTGATACATCGTGAAATGGGTAACTATGCTAAATTTCAAGTCAAACGGGTGTATAGTTCTACAGATCTCGTGATGAGTCAGTGGTATTTCGCTATTATTTTTATAGCATAGTCCGACAAACGAGCCAGTGGGTCACCTGATGTGAAGTGATCTCCACTGCCCATGAACATCCACAATATCGAAAGTATCATGTATGCGCTGTCGGCCTTAAAGGACAGGAAAAGGGGTTAGGGAAGGGAAGAGGGTATCTGGGCCTCCGGATATCTCACTTACCATACGAAACGTGACAGTAATCTATCACTTTACGTTGGTTTTCTGTGAGACAGTGGTACTACCCCGGTCGAGCCGGCCCATTCATGTTGTAGGCAAATATGTCTACAGCGTGGCTCTACCACTTCAAAAAAAAAGATTCTTTAAATTCCAGTATAAGTGACGTGACTACAACGAGTAACAAAAGAGCAACAAAAGAGCGTCATCCGATACATGGCGCAAGTTGTAAACGCTCAAGGCGGTCTCGAAGGGACAACGTTTACTCTAAGCGTATTGTGCTCGAACAATTACATCCTACTTGTCTGTACCAGCTTGGTTATGAGAATACTTTAAGAACAATTACTAGTTTACGTTCCAGATAAGTCATTCAATGCGTGTGACTGGCTAGCATTAAGTACATCAAAAGATTTATGTTAACTGTTATTTTAGTTTGCCGTTTGATGACAATTTAATTGACTACAAGGTAATATTAGTCTGAAGTCTGAAGAGGACTTAACGTCTAACCAGAACCTCGAAGCACAATTGTTGTATACATTTCTCGTTGAAATAAAGGTTATAATATCAAAATCTGTATAATTCGTATAATTTAAAATAGGAGTAACATTTTAACTCTATTGGTAGAAAATGAAGATACCATTTAATATGTACTGACCTTATTATTCATAGACAGTGAGGAGATAGGGGGATGGAAGATAGGTAGAATCGTCGAATGTAATGTGATTAGAGTTTAGTTAGGGTTTCCTTAGGTAAATAATTAAAAAAGCAAGTAGATATTTACTCTACTATTTTAGTAAGAAACACATATTTTGTTTACACCTTACGTTCTTCGTACCTACATGATTTCTGGGTACATGTCTGTAAAGTTAAAAAGGATGATTTTACTTGAATATAATCCTTCTTTCTTCGTGCACAAAGCGAAAGACGAAAATTCTAAATGGGTTTCATAGACATATTACATGTACATTTCTTTCTAATTATGTATAGTGTTGTAGCTGTTATTGTGGATTTGGAGATCTGAATTCGAATAATTGTGACTTTTCGTCACTTGCGCAAAAATTAAAAATTTTAGTCAACGCTCACATTTATAGAGAAAACAAAAGAAAATGCAAACTAAAAAATACCCAAATAAGTATATGTTGTTTATAATCCTACTAATATTATAAATGCGAAAGTTTAGAGGGATAGATGGATGGATGGATGTTTGTTACATCATGGACGGATCTGGTTGAAATTTGGCACATAGGTAGATTATAGTCTGGAATAGCACATATGATACTTTTAATACTGGAAAAATGTACAGAAATTTTTTTTTTTTTTTTATTTATTTTTTCCACTCTTACATCTACTATTACAGATGAACTAATGCAGTAGAGTAACACAATACAAATGAATTAAAATTATTTCTATGCAACAATCATTATATTAATTTGCAATTTACATTCTATACGAAATAATCATGGCCGCTAACTTTGTGAATTCACTCAGAGAACAGACAAATATATCCGTTTCGACTGCTATGAGGTTGAGAGTGCGAAGGGCGCGCGTTTTCGGCGCTTCTTGAAGAAGATTGGTACGCGCGCGCGGCACCGCTAGCAGCTGTGGCCGCCGTCGTCTCCACACATACTTTTCCGGAACCCATATCCCCACATACCTTAATAAATTGCTATTTTCTACCTTGCCTCTAAATACTTGGAAAATGTACGACACCAGTGCAAGATCCCTCCTCACCCTTAATTCACTGTACCCAACCATACCTAAAATAAATAAAGTTGGATACATTAATGGGTAAAATGGATATACCCCGTATAGTTTCATATATAAAAACCTTACATATTTATTCTGTACCCTTTCTACCATTAGTCTATATTTAGTCTCATACGGAGCCCAGATCACTGCATTATACTCGAGCACACTCCTGACCAGCGCGTTATATAAGGCTTTTACCGAAGCATAAACCCTAAATTCCGAAATGCTTTTTGGCATACTGTAACAATATGATCGTGAAATGTCAGCCTTAAGTTAAGAGTTACCCCTAAATCCCTGATCGATAAAACTCTAATTATCGGTTGTCCATTAATTGTGTAATCCCATAACATGGGTTTATGCGCACGAGTAAAAGTAATGGTGGCACATTTTGAGGTTTTAAACTCTAAATTGGAGTGGTCCCAAATTACTTCCCTGACTTACTCCTGATCGCGTAAAATACGGTTCGGAGGCGTGCCCTGCATATTCTACATACTGCCTTCTATCCATCATATAACTGGCAAACAAATGCAGTAGATGCGAGGTGAAACCAGCTCTTGCTAACTTCGCAAGCAGTATGTCATTATCGACCAGATCGAATGCTTTTCTGAAATCGAAGTAAGCTGTGTCCGTCTGTCCACCGTTGTCAACTATAGGTATTAACTCCGCCATATAATTGAGAAGGTTACTTGTAGTGCTTCTTGCTGGTCTGAACCCATGCTGGGCGTCTGATAACTGAACCCTAATTTGTGTGAATATACTTTTGTGTATTGCCGATTCAAACACTTTAGCTGGTGTAGACAGTATTGCCACCGGCCTATAGCCTTCCACCCTATCTCCTAACCCCCCCTTTGGTAAAAATGATAGTTTAGTTTTTCATAGAGCAAGGGATCGACATGATTTTTTTGCATAGTGGTAGTGTAGGGATCAGAAACTGACATATGCCACTTTTTATCCCGGAAAAATGCACGCATCCTATGGGATAGCAAAATATAGAAAGGTGTAATAGCGTAAGATGCCTCCATGGATTGTATACATTTCCTTCCAAAAAGAACCTCCACGTGGGCGTAGCCGCGAGCAACATTTAGTGAACTACATAATATTGCCCTAGACAATAATCGTAAATAATCGCTCTCTAGAACCATTTAAATAAATCTATATAAATAAAAATCAATGTATGTTTGTCCTCCTAAACTATTCATCTGATTATGATGAAACTTGGGTGAGATGTTCTTCATACGCCCGCGATGGTTTCTGGTCCAAATAAATAAAAAATCTCGCTAGATGACGCTGCAGAACATCAACTTCAATACCGTTCAATCAATCGCATCGCAATTGGCATTGCAGCGCATGCCATGCAGCTAGTAAATTATAAAGTATAACGTCAATACCGACAATTTAAAAATATCCGATTGGCAATTCTTGTTGTTATTATAAAATACTAGCTGTGGTGCGCGAAGAAACGGTATACAATCTATGGAGACGTCTTAAGCTATTACATCCTTCTAAATAATATTTTTCTGGGATAAAACATATTCAATGTGTTAAGCCAGCTAATAAAGTATTTGTGTGTCCAATTTATCCAAATGCTTTCAGCCGTTTTTGCGTGATTGAGTAACAAACATACAAACTTTCACACTTATAATATTAGTAGGATAACGGTATCTTGACAAGTGACTTGTTAATTTAGTTGTTTTTTATTGAACAAACATAACTCGAACGTTGTGTAACTAGCTAAATCAATTAAACACGTGTCGATAATTAATTTATATGTGATCGTTTTTATTGAGGCGGAGCGAGAGAGAAATCGATACAATTGGGCGTATCTGAGGCCCGCCTCTCTACAGCTCTACGGCGTAGACGGCTCTACATAAATACAGTATCATTAGTATCAAGTCTTTTAAAGACAAACAACTTTTCTCTTCTACCCAGAGTGACCAGTTAATAAAGAAGTCGCGGTTCATTTCGTTTTTATGTGGCCCGGTAATCATCCCGAGATGTCACTTAGATTCCTACCTACCTGCATATTTTGCTTTATTCGAGGGTAAATTATGACGTTCTTCTTGACGTTGCTGCTTTTTGTTTAAGGTTAGGTTAGGTAACTATCATTTGATCTCTAATTTGGTTACAATCTAAGGTCGTAGTAGCTAGTAAAAAATGAAACTCATCAAAGAATGGTACCAATTGGTTTTATTGGCATTAACATCCCAACATTGGGGATGGATGGCGAACTTATTGATCGGCGTGCCATTTCTGTATAATCTTAATTTGGTCAATAATAGCAAAAATAATACTAAATACTATCAATTTAAGACTGTTTAGTTTAATTAGCCTCATAATGTCATCAAATGTAAATGAAAAATAAATTGTCTTTTGTCTGAATTATTTTGTTGCCTGCCATATGCAGTAGTGGCGGCAAAATGTAGCAAAACAAAACCAAGATTAATTTATACCTATTTTTTTAAACAGTAAGGCCAGTCTATTTGAAATATCTTGAATCAGCTTAGTACCTGGATCGGGACTATAATACAGAACTGGTAGTATTTTATAATTTATTTATACCCGTTTGCATCAAACTTTGACCTTGCCTAAGTTGATACTTGACGTACTTTGCAATAAAATGTTTAGAACTAACTAAAAACGACTGCTTAGATGCATGGACATATAGATAGACTTTACATACATACATATACGCTCACGCCTATAATCCCCGAAGGGGTAGGCAGAGGTGTAACCAGTACACCCACTTTTCGCCGAATTTCGGTCCCATAATGTGATAGGGGGCGAGCCTATCGCCATACCGGGCACAAATTCCAGACTCCGGGCTAATACTGAGGAATTTCTAGATAGAAAAACCTAATATCACTTTACCCGACCCGGGGATCGAACCCGAGACCTCAGCACAGCAGTCGTAACGCATGCGCAATTACCACTGCGCCACCGAGGCAGTCTAGATAGACTTTGTTACCGAATTTCTTGGTTAACCTCTGGTCTTAGCAATTTTATTGCAGACGGGCAATCATTTGTAGTTTTGAGGAGTTATTAATAAACAGTAGCTGTTTAACGAGTTGATGGAATTGATCAGATAACACTAACTCTTGTTAAAATGTTTAGAATTACTTGTCTAAAGCTTGCCAAATTATCGACCATTTATTGATTTTTCATTAGGCACAATAGCAATAATCTTTAACTACATATATAACGCACTCTCTTTCAGTCAGGCCGGCAGAGATATAACTAAATAGTATAACCACGGTTGGCCAAGTTTTTGTCATTATTATTGCCATACAAAATAAGTATGCAGTGACAGTTATAAATGATTCAAATGATTTAAAATGTGTACAATATCTTGTTAACAATTAGCATCATCGTCAAATTCAAAATGGTTAAAAGCAAATAATCACAACTAGTTGAAGTATTGTTGCTAACGTTCGTTATCGCGCGGCACACCTAACTTCAATTTGTACGGCGTGCCGTAAACAATTCGAGCCGCGATATAAACTCGATTGCAGTGTGTTGAACCGATTGAAATGTTTAATTATGTTAAGTTTTTCATACGATAAATGAACATTTACATACAATAAGAGAATTTGCGTCACATTCCGAGACATTGGAACGTACAAGGTTTAATTAAAATTTGGAAATAAAATTCTAGCTTCAACTATACGTACGATTAATTTTCCCGTACGGTCGTTTTTATATTGGATTAAGTATTTTTGAATACAAAGGCACTTAGAAATGCATTTATTAATATATTTAGGATAAAATAAATAGAAATGTAAATCAGTTGAATGTTTAAGTATATGTTAAAACCCTCGCTATCGGTAGGTCATCTGACTTTTTGCCTTAGCATTGCCGGTTCGATTGGGTCGTTTTAAAAATCTGGCTAATTTATCTTGATCTACATTGTTGTGTTAATTTAAAGGATACTCGGGTATGTAGAAGGTTCTGCTTAGTTGGTCGTATTGATAGTAGAAGCGACGAGGTGGCGACCCGCAACACGCATGCATTACAATAGGTAATGCTGATTCTACGTCATCCTCTGACATACTATTTTGTATTTAAATCGATACAATACAAAATTACACAATGAACAAGTCTAGTCCAGTTATAACTATAATTATAGGTAACATTTTGAACATTGTTAGGTATACAATATCAAATAATTGTATTTATGAGAAAAAATAATTTGTTAGAAATTATGTTTTATTCTTTGTTTATTACAAATAAACCACACCCAACAGTCACACACATATCCTGAGCTCAAACTAAGATAGGATTCTTTCGTCGTGGGTATCAGGAACTGCGAAACTCACACCACCCAGACTCGAACCAACTATATGTGCATCACACAAATATTAGTCTCAGTGCGGGGAGCGGGCTCATCCACTATGCCAAGAAGCCTGTCTAACTGCTGCGAAAGAAATAAATACACACAACAGTCACACACATAGTTCTGACCCCACACTAGGTAAAACCTCGATCGTGGGTATCAATAACTATGAGGGCCACGATCCCACAACACCCAGACCCGAAACAAAATCTATAAACAACGTATTTTATTTGCAGGTGATAATGGGTGATCGAGCGGCGGCAGAAAGGGCGTGCAAAGATCCAAATCCTATCATTGACGGGAGGAAAGCGAACGTGAACCTAGCCATTTTAGGAGCGAAACCCAGAGGGAATCTGGCTCCAGGTGAGTACTTAGTTTCATAAACACAATAACCAAGGCTAAGCTTAAACCGTAGTTAAATTAAACTATAATTCTGTCATAGTAATATATAACCGTCACAGTGTTGTTTTTTGCTATAACTGTAGTTGTATTAACTATTATAACCGTTATGTGTTCATAGTTAAAACAAACATCATAGTGATCAGCAATCAATAGTAGAGACTATTCTTTATTTTTGTAACTAATAGTCATAATAGCCGGGACTAAGGTAGGTGCCACTGTTTAAAAGAATATTCATCGGAACAAGCGGTTTCGCTGTTGAATTTCGTTCAGTGGAGCCCTAATATTCATCAAACACAACGCATCTACGTTTTAAATGTTGTGGGTCATAAAATCGGCATTCCGTTTGTCACCTTTGCTAAAAATAATATTTTCATATTATTTGCAAATTATCTGTGACCAGACAACGTGTTGCATTCCGGGTCCTTTTTACACAACGTTCTTTATAAATAGTTTAAAATAGCAGTCATAGAAATGGAAGTGTGATACGTTCAAGCAAAGGCAACAGGTTAGATTGAATTATTCTTAGTTTTATCAAATGTAATTCGAATCTGCAAGATTTACATCGAGTTGTTACTCAAACGAAATAAATACTAAACTTTAACCCAACAATATAAACGAATCAGCACACCAGTAAAGCGTTATGCCACAATAATTTATAAATCTATTATCATTCAAAACTCATTGTTAAGTTTGTAAAATAATTGCTATGTATTCGTCAATGACTGCGCTCGACCAAATACATGAATGCGTGTAACGGATGGCGGTTTAATCATTATCTTCTTTATTTGCATGACGTGGGGTTACCACATTCTCAAAAGCGTCTCGGACCCGCTTATCAACGCTCAGCTGTTTGCTCATGGAGCATTTTTTGTTAAACACATGATTCTTTTTTGTGTGCCCCGAAGACGACCGCGTGTCGTCATGGGGCAAAAAACGTTCACTGCGCGTGTGATACACTCCTTGGGGGCATTGTGTGGCTACATGTGTACGTTCGCCACCTAATTATACTGTATTTACATAACACGTGAATATTATTCAACAATTTTTAACAATGTATTATGTTTTAACACTTCTATGCGCATGAATTACAGCTACCTTGGAGAAAAATGTCCCACGATTATGACCACCAATACTTATTCACGTCGTGTCGTCAATCGTCATAAATTGTAGAGTAGAATTTAACTATGATTGTTAATTATGCATGGATAGTTCCACAACCTGACGTATTCACTTTTCAAACGTCAAACTTAAGTGGTTAGATCATGTTTCTGGAAACCTTTGTAGGTTGATTTGACTAGGTTATACCAATGATATGATCGCCTAAGACAGTATATAGAACTTAGGTTTGACACTCATCATTTTACTGTTCATTTGATATAATAATTTTTACCAGCTCGTTAAAAAATCCGTCTTCTTTCTCATGGATATAAATAAAAATGTTTATATGTTCATAGAAATATTGTTTTTTGTAAAGATTCTATAATAATTTGATTTTAACTAAGTCGGCATTGAACTTACATATAAGTCAGAGGAATTGAAAAAAAAATTTGATGTATACGTCATTAGATATAAATTGTAACGTGAATTTTTTCTCTTTAAATAAGTAATAAAATTGACAATCTTTAACTTTATAGATCGTTTTAAAATTAATTCATATATTGATGTATGCTTTACAATATCTAAATGACAAGTAAATATCTATATAAGACGAAACTTATTTAATGACTTCACTTTTGATTTTTCTCTGAATATTTCTTGTACTTACAACAACCTAAAAATATAGTTTCAAAGTTAACTAAATAATTTCAAAGTAATGACAGCCTCCGTGGCGCAGTTGGCGAATAGCCGGCTGTGAAACGAGAGGCCGTGGGTTCGATTCCCGCTGCGAAAAAATTGATTGAGTGGCAGATATATATTTTTTTCTGGTCTGGGTGTTGTGGGACCGTAGTCCCTCGTAGTTCTTGATACAATACTACAATACTACTTGTCAAAACTATGTGTGACACTGTTGGGTGTTTTTATTTATAATGATATAACTACCGTTACTGGATATAAATCATTATCTATATTACGCCGTTGAAATAATCGTATTAATAAAATTATAGATATAATAAGTGGGCCGCATATATTTATACCGTTTGATAGGGAGCGATATGGTTGTGATATTTAATAGTTAGTGCTTACTGATAAAATTTCATTTAGTATTTTATCTGTCCATGCGATAAATGCGGAAACTTAATGAAGTGCCTATTTATATTCCAATCATTTTATCGAATATTAAGTTATATGCAGTCATATAACTTAATATTCAAGAAAATGAATGGTGGTAGGATATTCATATCCGCCCGGATAGCGACCACCGTACACAGGGTGTAAAACCCGCCATAGTGGCACACGCAAGTGTGTCGCGTTCCGGGGTCAGCCAGTGTACATCCGGTTTTTCGGGGTCTAGAGTTGGGGTACAATGTTTGGCCATTTTGCGGCCTTCTGAGTACTCTGACAATAGACCCTCGACAGCTTCTTCACCTTCTTGCCCATGGCGTAGTGTGAAGAAGCAGGCCGGCATGATTGTGTTGAGTGGCGGGGGATGGAGTGTATCTCGCTGCTCGATACTCTAGTTGGACCGCACTGCGCTTGCCATCGGGTGCAGTGCGGTCGCATTGCCGTGCCAGGATAAAAAAAAAAGTCATGGGATTATAATAGTGTTATAATCCCATTTGATGGTTGGTACCTATATACCAGGTGTGGCAAAAAGGGATTTCTAATTAAAGCACCTGTGTAGAGTCTGTTATGAGAAACTTATTAGTTAAAAAACGAAAATTAATTAAATGGTAAAATAAATTAAATTGTATTTTTTTAATTACCCACGATACAGGTTTTACCTAGTGTGTGGTGAGAACTATGTGTGTGACTGTTGGGTGTATTCATTTATTTAAGACGAAAACCAAATATACATTTACATTTTTTTATATGCTCACTAAAAACCTAGAGGGAACCATGTTGAATTATATTAGGAGTTCTATTACACACAGGGACCTTGTCAATATATGATTTACACATGGCTTAACTTTGTTAAAACTTATTACAAAGTACTGCGTATTTCAACACTCATAACGGAAGGCATTGCGTGCAAATATCATTGTATGTACAAGCACCAAGAAAAAATATGGAGGGATATCAAATATTTTTATTTATTTTATTTTATACATGATCGAGCCATTGTTTTTGATTGTTATTGAAGTAATATAAAAATAAAGTACACATTTGTTGTTAATAGAAACAATTGTTTAAATAGCTACATTATAGCAGCGATAGCCTAGTTGGTTGCGGTACGGACTGTAAAGACGAAAGTCGTATGTTCGAAACCTAAATGGCATACACCTCTGACTTTTCTAAAAGTTACGTGTGTATTCATTGTTAATTATCGCTTGCTTTAACGGTGAAGGAAAACATCGTGAGGAAACCTGCATATCTGAGAATACGAATTTCGAAGGTATGTGAAGTCTACAAACCCGCATTAGGCCAGTGTGGTTGACTAAGGCCTAACCCCTCTCATTAGCAGAGGAGGCCCGTGCCCAGCGTTGGGACAATTTTTAATACAGGGCTAGTATTATATTATTGTATTTTACTTAGAATGTATCTAGAAAGTTTTGTGTCGATAAAAATAAGTATACACTGTGCATAACCGCAAAACATTTTGTATCAATACTAGATATAACGTTATTAAAATTAATTAAGCAGATTTTGGAATTCGAACACATGTCTGTCCAAGTGAAATTACCTCGGTTGACTGTACCATAAAACACGGGGAACTGTGAACGGTGGTCGCGCCTCCCCGCCGGAAGTTGCTAAACGCTCGGAAACGGAAGTGCTCGGTGTATGAGGCTCGCTAATTGATTACACCCTACCGTGACACGCACCGAGACAACCCTTGCGAGGTGACAGATTGAAATGTATCAGTTCAAATCTGAGCGAGATGGTCGTCTTTTACAAGTTTTTTCTAAATTCAGTACAGAAATTGATGGTCATAATGTTCTATGACCTACACTAGATAGTTACGCATCGAATATTATAAATTGTCTTGAAACAAAAATTTGAGTGAACAAAATCTAGTAATTTAGTTTTAGATTAGATAATCAAAGACAATCGAATTTACACATTAATTATATGAAAGAAATCAACTAAGTTTGTGAGCGTAACCAAGCCAAAACAGTATAAATACCATATCATAATCTAGTTGAAAAGTACTGAAATAAACCCTTTGCAGGTTTAAAAATACCTTATTACTCTTTTGGATGCATTATATTTATTTACGCACTTTGTACTCTCGTGCAAAGTAGATATTTTTGTACATGTTCTTAAAAAAGACAAATTTAAATATAATGTAAATTAGAGAGACACAGTATAAAACAATTCCGTTGGACATAATCGTTGATTCTTTGATAACATGCACGGAACATCTAATTTTATGCTGTACAAAGAATATTACGGTCTGCCGTCCGGACATTACCATTGTAAAGAATGATAAACGCATTTTACAATTGTGGCGACCTTGTCACGGTGTTATTGAATATAATATTATTTTATCAAGGCTGTTACCGAATGATCTTAGGGTGATGTTGGATGCACTCAACATGAACACTAGAATCACACATACTAGTATAGATATTGAGGATAAAATATGTCAAACTCTATATAGAATATTAAATGTGTTACTGATTGTTCCAATCTCCTGTATGTTTACGTTTTATATTCTATAGTTTGATATATAGTATAGTATAAGTTTCTTGTTCATAAAGATGATTAAAATTTGAACATTGCTCTTTTTTAAGTACCGTTGTGATTGCATTCATACAATACGCTTATATTTTTTCTTTTTAGTTGGATGCCAATATACTAACAAATATATGATATATAGATATCAAAACATAAATTAAAAGTAATGGGGTGTTTGCAAAATTCAATTTTTTATTTTCAAGAATCTGCATGAATATAATAAACAAAACGGTTATTTTAACATAGATTTATGATGGACCTCTTTTTGTATATTTGTAGTTGGTAATTCAAATAAAATCGGACGATTTATAACATGAAAATAATGTAGATTATGTTATGAAAATTTGTGTGCTTAAACTACATCCTCAATCAACGGAATGTGCCAATAGTTGCTATGAGAAAATGTTATAATAATTTATGTGTCGGTCTGCGGCAGCTATTTTTCTTTATTTATGGCCCATACTCTCAGTGCATTCGCCAATAACGGTTAGCTGATCTTTTCAATTAGGTTCTCGTATGAGAAAACCGGCGAGATAATGGGTCTGCATCGTTGGCGAACTACATATGAACTTATTGTAGGCTGTGTGGTATTGTTCGTGTGCCGGCGCGGCGGGTGATGGTTGGTGTGGCGGGCGCGGGGCGCGGGGCAGGGTGCACAATGGGTGCGGGAGCGCATGACGAGCACCTGGCCGAGGTATACCGGCCTCGCCATATGTCACACTTGCGCTCTGTGATCAAACGTATCGCTGCCAACCCTATATAGCCACGGTATTGTTACTTTGAATTACACGATGCATAAGTGCACAGAGGGTCGGTTGTAACGATTTTTTGAGATGCAGATATAGGTAACAATCCAACAGTCTTTAAATTTATCGCTTATCCGTAGCAACATAATACCACGACAAAGCCGAAGTTTTAAAAATATATAGGATATAAAAGTAAATAAAACAAATTATTTATTTATTTTATTTGAATCACCTTTCTAGTTTCATGTTTCTATGCGAATGCAAATGTGAATGTATCTGAAAACTAACAAGTATTTTCTAACATAAGACATTTGTGAAGAGACATTTAGCTAATTGATATTTTTTCTGATCATAAACGTGGCTAATAAATAATCCTTGCTGCGCTGTGGTTTACTTTGCTTGCGTTCCAAGATGGTTCCAAGCGTGATAGGTGACGTCTCTTCGCGTGGGGTGATGTCAACTACGTTCAATTTCACGAAGAACAACATAGTGTTTACTAGCTTCTGTGCCAGTGTATTATTTATTTAATCTTTTGTTCCATTTATGAGCGTTTGCAGTCAACATCCTTACGACCTGTACGCGTCCCACATATTTGTTTATGTATAATAAAACTAACACATTACAAAGCGCCACCGTTTATATTTTCAGGATATTTATGCTGAACGATGATTTTTTTATGGAAGCCCAGAATCAATTTACAGTTACATACATTATTTCGCTGACATTTATTTAGATATTATTTATTAGTTTTTTTTTGAAGCGCTTACATATCTTAGGGAATAAGTGAAATTTTTATTAAGTAACAAATCTTCACATGATAAAAATAACATAACGATTATGTTATATTAAATATCATAAATATTTTATTAGGTATTATTTTGCAACATTGTTTATATTGATTGAAAAGAGCTACATTGAATCTTGCAACTAACAGAAGACTTTCCATAATCCAGTTAGGCATCAGGCGCGAGCGTCGTGTCAGTGGATAGGATATATAGGACACCAATCGTTTGTAGCGCCACTGACGCCACCACTGCCACCTTCAGTACGGCTTTGACAGATGTTAATGTCACTGACGCTCTTATCAATTTTTTTAGTGCCTGGATAAGCATACGAGCAGACGGGCTACCTGATGGTAAGTAGTCACCGCCGCCCATAGACTTCTGCAATGCCAGGGCACAACAGAGCCGCTGCGTACCGTTTGTTTTGCAATTTTCGTTATTTCTCCAATGTAGCCAAGCAGTAATTTCGAGCGTATTCCTATTCTTTTGATACTACCTAAAGGTTTTTAATAATCCATTCCTAAATGAGTGAAAGGTTTCTATTTTGTAAGCGAAGTTTTATTTTCTTTTGGTTAAATTTACTAGAAATTTGGTATTCATGCTCTTCTAAATAATAAGCGCAACACATATTTCGGTGTTTTACAAAATAGAATTCAAGGCGAAGTAGGAAAGAGCAACGTTTGTATGGAAAATAATACTTTTCTAGCAACGGGGAAGAGCTGGAGCAAAAGTTAGTGTACATTTAGAACAAAATCAAAGCAAGAAAGCGTTCTGCTCACCAGGCAATAAGCCTGTATTCCGTGTCTTGTGCGTATGCGTTTATGGTTGTGCATTGTTTGTTTACCGGATCCTTCTGCTGCGCCTGCACCATACCAAAATAATCTGCAATACCGTCCCAATTATATTCAGCTTGCTACAAACCGAATTTTTGGTTGCATTGCTTCAATTACCATTTTGGTTTTGATTAATAAAATGTTCATGCATCTTACAGTACAGTTTTCATTGTG
Source organism: Laothoe populi (assembly GCA_905220505.1). NCBI lineage: Eukaryota > Metazoa > Arthropoda > Insecta > Lepidoptera > Sphingidae > Laothoe > Laothoe populi. The sequence continues at coordinate 17,732,308 of HG992148.1, forward strand.
TAAGGTCGCTTCTGCATCAGCTAATTTTAGCGGCTAAGGTGAAGCTAAAACATATTCCTGCAAAATTTGCATTCTTATTCTGCGAAAATTAATAATTTGTTTTAGAAAAAAGTTTGCAAAGAAACCATTTAACATTTATAATTTATAATATTGGTGGTTGAGATTGACTGAATGCCATACAAGCTATACGTTAATTCATTTGCGACACATAAAAGCTTATTAGCGAATAAAATGAAACAGAATTTCGTTCTCATAAAAAGAGAATATCTGTTAAAATGTAAATCTAGAGTTAAAACCCGTGTAATCTATTTAACATATCCAGGCCCTGTATTAAGGTTGTCCATTCAACCATGACGGTTGGAACTAGTTTTAGTGTCCGTTTCGTCCATTCTAAGTGCAGCGTTAGGTACTTTACCGTTATTTCGAGGGTAGCGATTTGCTTTTCAAAAGAGTTTGCATGCGCAGCCGGTTTAACGGCGAAATACCCTTGTTGAATAACCAGTGACGCATCCGACACAACAACACCAATACATTTTTTGTGTTCTTTATTCGATACATACTATTTGAAAAACTTTCGATAAAAGCTGGCAACAGCGAGTTAAATATATTTGGAAGTACTATATTATCTTTCTTTTATTGGAACGATATTTTTAGCAATGAAATGGTAAACGATTCAGAATACTATATTGTTAATGTAATTTTAATTTACGTAGTCGTATAGATAAAAATCTAGGTATAGTCTGTGGTATTACCACAGTTATTTTTCGTTTCAACATTTCAAAATATGATTATAATATGTTCTAGTTCTGCTTGGTCATTCGTTCATTTTTTTAATTTCCACACTCAACCTATCTGTTAGGTATTTTTGTAACGCTGCAGTATTTATTATAAATTTCAAACGAATAACTTTGTTTTTATCGTTTTACGAGGGTTTAATTATACTTTCGAAAATATGCTCCAGTCAAATACGTTACAATATTTTTTAAGTAGACTTAAGATATGAAGCTCAGAATATATTATGTATTGATGTATTCTGGGGTATATGGATACATTCTATATGCGGGATAAGTTTGTCTACATGAATAATATATTTTTTATGGAAATCGATTCAGCGCATTTGATGGAAGCATAACTGCGTGTCTGTCTTCGGCTCCCGCGCATCGGGTTCGGGCCAAAATAAATAAGCAAGTCGATCGAATAGCATTGAAGGGAATCGAGCCGTTGGCTGTCTATCGCTTCACTATAACTTCTCTATAATTATCTTTATAAATACGTTTAAACCACATAAACCGATTACGATTTTATTGTTGCTCACGATCAACAGTTTATTCCTTACATACTAAAATTACAAGTGCATGCTTTTCACAATATAATTTGATTTTATGTTTCTTATCGTCAGTCATAACAAATGCTGGCAAAAACCAAACGAGATATTTTGTTTATTGTCGTAAATGCGCTAACAACCGGCGTACGAAAATCGCGTAGCCCAGTTTCTAAATACGTCGCGGTAGTTACAAGCAAGCAGCGGCGGACGATTTCAGTGGGCCTGCACTAGATTATGAAAACATTGTTAAAGTTTTATTATATGGGTGTGTTGATGAAGGCCGAGCGAACCACTTGTCCAAATAGCGACACACTATGAATTATTGAGTACACCGAACGCCGTGGCGCGGTGGTAATCGATTCACACCTGTCTATTAGCGGTCCCAACGAAAACACCAATTTTTTTAATTTACCAACATGACAAGATAGCAGGTCGATAATTGATGGTAGATGCCACGCCTGCCCAGAAACAGTGGTCGGACTAATCATAGCTTCGAATTATAAAGTACTACAAGACACTGCGCTGCGTTTGTCATCCAGAAACATAAGATGAACCATTACGCTAACTTTAATGTTCTTTGAACCAGGCACAGCAATGGTTGCACACTGCTGCAATATATATATTTCTACCGTCTAATATATAGTACTTTTGGGTAGCTATCCAAGCTACTTCTAGATCAATCAAACAGACTCCCATATGAGAGATATTTTACATAGTCCTTTCACTCATATTTTTCAATTAAGTTTACGCCGAACATTCTCAATATTATTGTTCGACATAAACTTAATCGCTTCCGCATTCCAATTAGTTGTGTATTCTCAAGTACAGCCTTCATTGGACATTGTGAAAAAAACATATAAAACACATAAGTAGGTCACTCGTATGCGAGAGATTGTTAAGAACCGCTGCTTCGTCTATTTCTGCGGCAGTGTACAGCATTGTTGTTATATGTTTGAATGATATTGAAGTCGGTGAAATTATTGGGATTTATGATACAAATGCAGTGATAGCCTAGTTGGGGGAGGTGCGGACTGCCGAGGCAAAGTCGTAGCCATGATATTGGCATGCACCTCTCGACGTTTCTTAAATTACATGTGTATTGATAGTTAATAATCGTTTCCTTTAACAGCGAGGAAAAACATCGTGACCAAATCTGCGTACCTGAGAATTCTGCATAAGAACTTCAAAGGTTTGTAAATAAATAAATACACCCAACAGTCACACACATAGTCATGACCCCACATTAGGTAAAACCTGTATCGTGGGTATCAAGAACTATGAGGTACTACGCTCCCACAACACCCAAACCCGAAAGAAATATCTGTCTGTCACACAAACATTTGTCTCGGGAATGGAACTCACGGCCTCTCGTTTCACAGCCGACTACTCGCCCGCTGCGCCACGGCTGTCTTAATTAATAATTTCTTCACAATCGTGAAAATATAAGATACCAAATTACGTTTATTTCGTTACATTCACACTTCGCTTAGCATAGCTATAGTTTGTACTATGTACTATCATTGCGATAATACAAATATACTGTATCGAATATGACCGCAATCGGTCGACTCGAGTCATTAAAAAAGTTAAAAGTTCTACGATCACTAACAAGATTTCAATATTCAACGATTTTAGTGTTGAAATAACCCAGGTATTAATTATACCATTGAATTAATCATACGCACACATTAATCTCTTGTAATATGTGATAACGTAATTTCAAAATTCAATATCTAATCAAAGGCTTAATTAAGGGCAAGACATTTTTTTTCCGAAATGGGCTTGCGTTTGACCACTATCTCACCTGATGGTAAGTGATGATGTGGTCTACGGTGGAGCACGCTTGCCTAGAAGATACTTATTCACTCTTGAACAGCCGAAGTAGTATTAGATGAGTAGCGAAGGATAGATTGTCTCTCGCTTCTTTATATTTACCTGGACGGCACTGCATTTACTATCAGTGCAGTGTGGTCACTTTGCCGTGCCAGGATAGAAAATAAGTTTCGCGGTAACCTACTAAGGCACTAAGTATGCTAGTCATCATTGATTAATGGTTGGTCGGTGGTGTACGCCGCGCTGTTTGCAAGGGGTAGGCCCTGTGTTTGGATCGCGTGCGCCGCTCTGCGCCCTTCGCCGGTGCATTACTTATGCATGTTCCCGGGTCCCCCGCGGACACTGCGCCCCTGCGCCTATTTTTATTACAAGTATGGGATTTAGGCGATGAATGCACTGATGAGTCTGCACGCTTCACTGACTTGCGATCGATATGTAATGCACCCATTTGTGCTTCGGCGTGCCCCGTATTGCTTCAAACGGTATTCTTATTAATGTTTAAAATTTGGTCTATATGTATCTACTTGTGATTATGGACGGTTCCTGCTTTTACTTGGTCCAGTAATTGTATTGTGTGGATTGATAAACGTCTTGAAGGCAACATCAAAGGCATCGTTGCGTCTATATTTTTGTAAGTTTGCGTAACATGAGCGTAGTCCACACACGTTAAATGGGAGCTATTTTTAGGGTTCCGCATCCATATTTGAGAAACGGAACCGTTGTAGAAAGACTTTGTTTTCATTCTGTCTGACGGTATCAAGGACCTTTTAGTCAAAACGAGTTGAGGTAACGAGGAGGTTGAAATTAATAAGTTTGAGTAAATAAAGTGATGGTCCCATATAGCTGTTGAAGCGCAATTTCTATTTAGTGACTCATTATCAAAACCTCTATAGAACCTTGAACGTATGTAGGAATAAGGGAATGTCTTAAGAGAAGGATTAAGAATATTTCTAATAATCATTGATTTCAGCATATAAAAAATACACATTAACGCCTTTTACTCTCAGGGTACGACTTCTGCTCGAACACGATTGCTTATCTTTTATTTGAAAAAAATGCAATCTTAACTTTACTAATCGATAGCACTGAGCATTGTTTGTAATTGTATGAAGCGAAGCCATAATAGTCGCAGTGAGCCGCGTGGCTTGGCGCGATGCCGATGCTATCAACATTTAACAATCGTATATCTTTTTAATATTATCGCAACGGAAACTTGTAATTACAGTGGACGAACGCGTTATACACGCCTCACGTTAATGTGATTTCGAGCGTAGACTTATACAATAAAAATGCACGATCTAATGACGTGGCTACATCCCGCACTTCATATTCAATACGTGGAATATCAAAAGTAAACCTAGACTTAATATTCTATTTAGAGGATCGGGAGAGATAAATTAATCTACGACGTCGCCACACTAATAACCTCGAAGTTGTTGAACGCGATCCAAGTAAATAATGTAGTATCTTCCGTGTCTTGCGGACGTGTGGCATCTGGCACAAAAATCTCAACCGAATTGATACCGGCAGGATGAAGCCTGCGCAGTTTAATTAACATTTTATATTTATAAAAAACGACTAGACAATGCACGGCTGTGACTGGTGTTAACACAGGAACACTCGAGTGTAGTAGTTCCGCTCCCATTGTCGCATCTGTAACACGATCCGTAGCCGCGACTTCCTCACGAAGCCCTTCGTTCGATAATCCTACAGCGTAGGCTGCCTATACATACGTTACATTTGACTCTATTTAATTATAGCGAACAAACATTTGTTTAACGACAAACACGTTGATAAAGTATTAAAACGTGATGATCATCCACAAAAGACGGACGAGTGGTGCTTTCTTCGTGTCTTAATTATTATTTATGTAGAACAGCTGGCGTGCAGAGGTTGGTTGAGCTGCGAGCGAGGCTGACTCCGTCCGGCGAACGACGAGGTTATTTATAAAACAGAGTTGCGTCTCGTTTTGTCTTCGGCGCGCTCTTTATTTTGTCTAAATATACGCAGTTTTGGGAACGACGTCGCGGCCGCCTTTGCCGCGACATCGGCTTTGGCATCACGCCAGAGCCTCATCTTTTCTCCTCGACGTGGCTTTCGTTGGAGGGAACAAAGTATCTTATTGGTATAGGCAAGGAAAATTTCAAAATGTTTCATGAACATTTCGAAGTGTTAAAGTCCCTTTATTAGCCATTATTTATTTGTACATATTTAATTGCGTATATGCTGTTGAGCAGCTTAGATTGCATTGTGTTTTTTGAACTCTTAATGAAATGTATTTCCAACGATGTACCGGAAATAAGTCGTTAAAATAAAATGTTTAAGCACAAAGTCGTTAATGAGTTAAACATGATTGGTCATATTAAGCGTTAAGCAAAAACGTGTTGGCTGGAGCCGGGCACGTGTTTTCTCCGAAAATAAGTGTCCGACAACCGACGTTGCTTAGAGGGAGGTTATTAATCGTGTAGTAAACGGAGCTTTGCGATAAATCGTTCCGGTGTAGAATTGATGAGTGGAGAGTGTTATAGACGACACCGGCTAGCGAGATCAAAGAGAAGGCCATTCAGCACATTGCTGTTTGTCATTGTCGCAGACTAGACTTCATCCTGACCATGCTAACTAAACTAGGCCATGAAGCGGGATGATTCTATTCTCGTGCCCGTAATCTTCGACGACCTTATTTACACAAATGCGAGCGCGTTTACAAAAATACTGAAAAGTTTTGATATCTGGATCCGCTTGCGCAAGCATTCGCACCAAGCAGAACTCGTAAATAATAACATTTGAAGATGCCTCGATTGTTTGAAGTTTGACAAGTTTATGTACTTTGTGATAAATCGCGCGCAGTGCAATCGAGGTAATGGCATTGAAAATACGTCTGGAATCTATGCAGTATAATAATGCGCGCTTTCTGTCCCGCTCGCCACGGTTGCGTCTAAAATCGTATTTCCGTAGAATCCTTACAAGCGACGTTAAGCACTTACTGTCGGCTTTGCAGTTCGTCGACCCGGGCTCCAGAAATGTCCTGAAAAAAAATAAGCAAAGGAATTCAAAACAAAAGCTTCGTAACAGCTACGTAGGTACATTTGTAATTTCGGCGCAGGATTCGTGACTAACTAATTCGCAAAACTTTGAGTGATTAATTTTCTGTTGTATTTCATTGCAACATAGTTAAAATACAATTTAACTATTGAGCTTGAAATCAACATTTATTAACATCTATGTGGGTCACATATAGGTAATAAAAGCATTGAATACAGGCCGTGGGTGAACATAAAGAGTAAAAATTCAATGAATCAAGATAAGGTTTATGGTGGACAGTGGTTCGACCTCGGCCGCCAAATGGCATGGCATCGATCGAAGCACATCACGAGCAACATGTCACGCTCGCTGCCCCTCACTTTAGGGATTCATTCTGAATTTTTAACCGATAGTTGGTGCATAAGGAATTCTTGGATGCCATTATGGCTTCACAATGAAAAACTAGTGTAGTGTAAAGAAGCTACACAGCAGGTCGGCATGATTGTGTTGAGTAGCGGGGGACTGATGTCTCACGCTACTTGATACTTTAACTGGACGGCACTGCACTTACTATCAAGTGCAGTGTGGTCACTATGCCGTGCCAGCATAAAAAAAAATCTTACTATTTCATCGTCAGTTTTTAGGTATGTAGTTTAAAATGTTTATCTGTAAAAAGGACCATTCTCCTTTTACATGATAATTATGTTTTAAGATAGATATAGCACCGGCTTATCCTATCGAATTATCCCAAAGAAGAAATATCCGTAAAAAAAAATTACCTAGAACAAAAACCAAAGATTTAAAAAAAGACCGTTTCAGTGGCGCAGTTGTAATTAGTTACGTACGAAAGTGATATTGGGTTTTTCACGAAATATCAGTCCGAAGTCTGGAATTGCGCCCAGTATTTGCATTCATATTTAAATATATACTAATTCATGTATAAAATGGTCAAAATTAATAATTCCTTAGAGCAATCATTAAAATCTAAAACAAATACTATACTACAGTATTCTGCGAAGAACGTGGTAGGTTGCATATTTGTCTTTTAGATTAGGTATATTGCATTTAATGATATGAAAAAGTATAACATTTTAATTTCCTAAATTAATAAATAAAATAAACTATTTAAGTTGTTCGTAACTAAGTTCAAGTATTTCAGTACTTATGTCTAGTCATTTATGAGTTTTGATATTGACATAAGGTCGTGGAACATGGCAGACGAACCGCGACACCATCCGGGGCCATAGCGGATGCGAGTACCATAATCACTGGTGAAATTTCACCATATACAATAGCAGTTCGCGTTTAAAGCCTATCGCGAGGTCATGCAGCTTTGATCGTTACCTGTTAATCATAGATTTATGATGAAAACGCTCCATTATTATGATTGCGCATTTCCTAAATACGACATGTTATTTGTTTTTCGAAATAGTCACTCATCTGTGTCGTAAAACAACAGATGACCGTCACGTATCGCATAATGTCAACGATGAAACTTAGGGCTGCCAATCAAGGTAGATGATAGTTCAGTATTATAATTGGGCGTTGCGTCGTCGGTGCCAACGACTGAAACCCATTTATAGCGATGTTTGTCGTCTTCTTGTCAAGAGGCATGTCCCTGGATGCCGATGCCCGGGCGGGCGCGAGCGACCGAAATAGACGCTGCCCCTGCCTCGCGCGACTTAACAATGCAATAAAAAGAAATTAACAGTGACGTTGCTGGCTCTAAGTTGACTCGTGTGTCATTTGGAAGTGGTCCAATCTACCCGTGATATATTTTAGTTTGACTCCACTCAAACCACTTCCGTTAAGTCAGAATAAAAATAACGGCTCTAAAACACGTATGATGAAAGCGTAATAGTTTTTCTTTTTTGACAGATTTAAATGTCCTCTTTTCGTTGTCGCTTTAATTTCACTGTGGTTTGAGTTTATTATAAATAAATTTCGTTTGTTCCAGGATTCGGCTTAGCAGCGGCGGCGGCTGCGGGCGTCCGCGCTGGCTACCAAACCGTGTTACCGGCACATTATGGGTGAGTGCAAGTCTGATTAGGCCTTAAACACATCTGTATCATGTTTCAATGTTGAATGGCTCAACACTTCGATATTTGCCAGCACTAGTGGCGCCGCATGCCGCTCTATATACATCTCACGAGACAAAAATCAGATATAATTTGTGTTTATGTACTGGCAATGTTGCAGTTATCCAACCACCACCACCACCCTGTAGTATTCAAATAATATAAAATTACTATTTCAAATTAGGAACTTTAGACTAGGCGCGAAAATCCTAAATAACAAGAGTTAAATATGACATGCGAAAACCAAGAAATATTATCAATGATATTTCAGATGCCCAAGAAGATATAAAGAAAGACGATGTTACTCACATAATATAATATTGTGTTGCATAATGCATTATATGACCTCCATGAAACATTAATACTTGTAGGCATAAAAATAAGTGGCTAGCAGGAATTGAAGTTGCGTCGCGGAATATCATCGGATTAAGAAGTACCAAGGCGTAAAGTATCGAGTTCAGGCAGTAGTGTATCAGTGTATGCCTCAATGTTGCTGAGCTGACTTTTGTCTCGGTAGATGAGGCGAGCGGCGTCTCCGGACGGCTAGCGGCGCGGCGGCTGCGGACCACATCTAGACTAAATTATCAAACATTTTCACATAGGTATCTATGGCAAGAGTGAGCGTGAGAGTGGATTTTTTCGTTTTGGGTGTGAATTAGTCGATTGGGTTTTTTGATGTTTACGTTTTACAAAGCTATAGCGGAGCATGGGCGGCGCCCGCGCCCGGCCCGGCTGCGTCGCCAGCGAGCGCGCCGCCCACCGCCGGCACACTATACGCATCGTTCCCCACACTCTGTGTTCTTTAATTTTATGTTTTATGCCGTGTTCGTGTAAGATTTTGTTGATTTGAATTGAGTTTTGTTGGTGGTGGATTTCGTTTAATACACTTACTAAGATATGGCGTATTGTGGCGGGCCGCCAGCGCCTCTCGAGGGTGCGCTGTGTGTGAGTAGGTGTGCGCGCACTCTCGACTCGGCGCCGTCGCCGTCGCTGCCACCGCCGTGCTGTCTACCACGGACCACGGTCCTTCCACTCCTTCCATACACGGCATGGACACGCACCTCGCGGACCTTCATGCTCGCGTCCAATTACCAGTGTAGCGATCGATGCTCGGTTGGAGCGAACGTGTCACCAGCCGTGCCCAACCACCACGCTTATACGAGTATATATTATTCACCGACACTCCGGAATCCATAGAAAAATAAACAAATGAAAGTTTCATTCGATTAATCGCTCTTTGTTTTTATTTCCGATCAAATGAATTTCACTGGCGCAATTTAATTAGAAGCGTGATCGATGTCTATTCATAGAAAAAGGTCGTACCTACGCAGTTGCGTATGGTAGTTAGTACTCTATAGATAATATCAAGTACAGTTAAAAGTCTTAATATAATGCGATATATATTGCACACCACTGCTGTTCGTGCATATTCATAACTGAAGATTAATATCCTTCCGAGAACAAAACCGTTGTCATCAACATACTTTTACATTATTTGCTTTTTCTGTGATTGAATAGACTAAACTTGTACGATACCTTATTGCATGATACATTCGTAACCTTTATACTACTCTGTTCGAAGAATTTATCAGTTCCATCTAACACGACGTCTATATATCAGCTACCTATTTAATTAAATATTATGGAAGTGATTGTTGTGTTGTACCTTAGTAGATGTAAGCTCAGCTTGTTTGGTTTATCTGCCAGTATATAATGCTGTTAATGTTTATTTACTATAATTTATCGTTTAATATTATCATATGTTATTCTTTCTTCTACTCAATATCACATTGTTATACTTAGTCGTTGGATAGGCACCTCTGTTAAAACATTATCCACCAGAACTTCTAGGTGTTATTTATCATTCCGTTGTTGTTTTAACGTAAATAATGTAACTAGCTAACGTACATATCTCTGCTGTAATAGGAAGAGTAGGTATTGCAGTTGCGAATAAAATGTTAAAACCACAGGTGGGCGTACTATTCGGGCGGAGCGTAGAGGCGGGCGGGAAATACGCATGCGTATTACTGTCCATCTCGTTATTCCGCGTTAATTCAATTACAAACGCGACCGCATTGCTCTCTGTCTGATTATATAGTGTTAGACAAAAACAAAAGACGATGCATCTGACGGTTCGACGTTTAAGTAGCTCGGATGCAGAGGGCCCTACAGAATCGCTGACGCGGCGTATATAGCCCGGCCCCAGCTGCGAATCTCAGAGCATCTTCACTACCTTTAAAGGGGAATCAAGCTCGGTCGACATTTTTAGTTTTCAATGATTCTTTTGGTTTGAAATTGAGATTAGATATGTTTGGCCTGTCTTGTTGTGCCATTTAATACTTTATAATAAGTATATTTTTGTAAGTGTATTTCGATATGCGTATTGCCCAACATTAGGGATAACTGTAGTGGAATGTAAATTATATTATTCATTAGTTTTTTTATAGAAATAGTCTATGACCACATTTCATTTCATATCAGCAAAGAGATTTTATGATAAGCACAAATAGATAAATTCAACAAAATGTTCCGGATATTTCGGTCGTATCGTAGTCGGTTTATTATATTTATTTCCCGGGAATGACGCACGGCGGCGGTTCCTCTTCGGCGACACACGCTCACATAAATACTTACATATGATTTTATAACTGTTTATCGATGTTTACTAACATAACAAGACTAGATTTGCTCGTGCCTGACAAGGCTGCAAAGGGGCTAGGTATTTTTAGAGTGTGATGACGTTTTGATGCGTATTAATTTTTTTTGAGTTTAAATGACCTTTCACGGAAACGCGTGGCTATTCACACGAAATTCCTTGGATAGCTTCAATGGCACCTTCAATATTCTTATCAATAATTTAGTTATAATTAAAGCGATGAATGTCGATTGCTCGGAAACTCACCTTGCAACTATTCAAAATAGTTTTTCTTTTATCGAACTTTCGGAGATAAAACATATAAACTTTCTCGAGATGTCATTCTCGTGAAAGGTCATTTGTTGGGTGTTCTGACATCAAGCGTTCTGCAACGCTTGGTGTCTAAATAATAACACGTTTGAAGTCTGCAATGACGTGTTGGTGTTGACAGGTTATCCCCGGGATATGTGTACGGCACGCCAAGTTACATGGGCGCGATGAGTGGGGTCGGTGCCGGTGTCGGTGCCGGAGCTGGAGGCTTGGTCCAGTTGCCACAGCTGCAGCATGCAGCGGCCATGGCTGCGGCTAACCACCTGTATGAGTACCAGGCGGCGGCCGCGCAGGGTGCCGCTGCCTACCAACAACAGTACGCCGCGGCAGGATTCGATCCATACGCCACTGCTGCAGGTTTGTGTGACATTTTTTTTATCCTGGCACGGCAAAGTGCAACACACTGCACCTGATGGTAAGCGCAGTGCCGTCCAGTTAGAGAACCACGTAGCGAGACACAATCTATCCCTCGCTACTCAACAAAATTATATCGGCATGCTGTGTGCGGTCGAGGGTCTATTGTCAGAGTGCCCAGAAGGCTGCAACACGGCCAAACATCGCACCCAACTCTAGACCCCCGACAAAAACCCGATGTACACTGGCTGATACTGGAACGCGACACACTTGCGTGTGCCACTATGGCGGGTTTTACGCCCTGTGTACGGTGGTCGCTATCCGGGCGGATATGAATATCGTACCACCAGTAAAAGACTATATAAAGACTAGTTACGTTTTGAGGTATCTAAGAGAATGAGACAGGAGTCTACGACAGTGTCAAAACGTCCTATAGTTTACTGAGGATGAGACATATTTGTCACATTGTCAAATTTTGCGGATGTAAGTCTCGAATGGATGAATGTTTATAACGCACTTGATTTTGATTCTTGTATTCTTTTGAGGATCAAACAGACTTTATAATTATCATTGATATATAAATTATAGTCAGTTTAACATTGGGATATATTTTGTATCCGATTTTATAGAAACCACCGTACTCACAAAAACCCGTCATAATGGTTTGAGCTGGTTATATCCACTTACTTCAGGTCGGCATAATTCCACCTATCGTTAAGTAATGCAACGCAATGCCCTTTGACAGTCAATATTATATTTGGACGCATTGTCACTTTGCCATATATAAAACTACATCTTAAATAATCGTACGTAAAAAAACTTTTCCGAATCATGTCAAGAATTTATGTATTTTATATCTGCTTCACTCTATTAACGCCTCATGAGGCAGAAATTGGAGAGATGTAAATTAAAGAAAACACTTGTACAAATAACAATTCAGTTGGCTCGAGCAAGTGTAGGTCATACGCGTTTTACTAGTGTCAGAAAAGTTGTATAAATATTATGTATGTATGCAAGAAGAAATAATGTATGAAAGAAGTTTTTTTTGTTTATGTCATGTATCCACTATTTCGATAAATTCTTATAATTCTATAATTTAAATCAATTGAGAATTCAATGTAATTTTAAATTTCGAAAATCCTTCGGACATTTTTTATCCTGGCACGGCAAAGTGACCACACTGCACCTGATGGTAAGCGCAGTGCCGTCCAATTAGAGTATCGAGTAATGAGAGACAATCTATCCCCCGATACTCAACATAATCATACCGGCCTGCTTCATCACACTACGCCGTGGGCAAGAAGGTGAAGAAGCGGTCGAGGGTCTAGTGTCAGAGTACTCAGAAGGCCGCAAAACGGCCAAACATCGTACCCCAACTCTAGACCCCCGACAGAAACCGGATGTACACTGGTTGATCCCGGAACGCGACACACTTGCGTGTGCAACTATGGCGGGTTTTACTCTCTGTGTACGGTGGTCGCTATCCGGGCGGATATGAATATCCTACCACCAGTAATATAACTATATATATCATACAATATATATATTTATATTTATTCTGGCACGGCAAAGGGACCACACTGCATCTGATGGTAAGCGCAGTGCGGTCCAATTAGAGTATCGAGTAGCGAGAGACAATCTATCCCCCGCTACTTGACACAATCATGCCGGTCTGCTCCTTCTATATATTATATTTATGTTCTATGTTCTTATAGGTTCTGTTTTAATTTCAGCTGCAGCGGCAGCCGCGTCCGGTGCTGGCTACGTATCACCGTACTACGCGCTGCCAGGAGGCGGAGTTCAGGGTCAGTTACTTCCATCACTTCCGTACCCGCCTCCTCTACAAGAAGCGCGGATGCAGTAGACACGATGAGATAGAGAGAGAGATAGAGATAGAGAGTAGACGATGAGAAGGATCTTCGAAGCTATGTCTCCGATTGATGCGTATTATTACTATCACTGTGCGTTCCACAGTTGCGTCCAAAGTCAAATGATGCTCTATTGAAAGAGTAATGCATCGTTACTTAAATTACTTTGGGTGGAACAGAGCCACGAATTAGTGTAAGGACATGTAGTAATTGAAATAAGGGTTAATCATGAGAAAACGTATAGAGCGTATATTTAATTTTTTATTAATTATTTAAACATACCATGTCATTAGGATCAAAAATAATCACAGTGTATTAAAGCCAAAATGTTTAGATTAATATAGACCATGCGTAGAACTGATAGAACTGTTTTTACCAAAAAGAATATTAAGGAATGACCAAAGCTATGAGCTTTTATTAGAACTAAGAGAATAGGGATACTTGGGCCAGTGTGATGACGTCATAGTATCACGTATTAATATCAAAGAGCACATAATATAGATTTCATATGAATATCTTGCCTCGTCCAAATAACTAACACCTATATTTTGTAGGTACCTGTTAGTTTGTAGAAATATTTCTCAATGTAGATAAAGTTTATATTCGAATGTAAAGTAATTGTAGAAAAGTAAACTGATAGTGAAAAATAAACAGCTGTTATATGACAATAATGTGTATATTACCGAAATGAAAATGGACGCATATCAGAAATTTTTCGAGTAGCCATGCGACATACTACAAATATGTTTATATATTGTGCAACATACATAATAATATATTATGTAATAAAGTTAAAGATCTTTGTTGTCATACACAAAGAAGAATTTTATTTAATGAACTGCCAGAAATTCAAGAGCCTTGTAATAACAGCTTCCTTCTCGTTATTTCCATTTTAAAGTAGGTTTATTTTTTAATACAGATAGATGTTGGTGTATAAACCTAATCACAGTACACAATATAAATTAATTTAATGTCCCTGCTTATTTTACTTAATGTAAAAAGTATTCAGTCAATATTGTGACCTACGGGCTTAGCATAAGACACACGAGATATCTCGCGCACGAGTGACAAAAAATCAACGGCAAATAACTGTAAAAGTATAAAAATTCGATAAACTTTCATCATGACATGGTTCGTAGACAAAAATACCACCGAGAAGTAAAAATTAACCCCACTTTTGAAATAATGAGTCTAGTCTTACATGCAGCTATAGACTCAATAGATATACCTACCTAATAAAAGCTATCTTGACAAAATTTTCTCGTGCGCTTATGCTAGGGCGGCAGAGTTATACGTTTGACATAGTCAAATTATTAACATTGCTGAATTTAATACGTCATGGCAAAAATATATTTATTTATTTCTCGATGAGCCATTGGTTACAGAATTCAAACGTTTATAGTGATCCATTTATATAAGTATCTATATTTTGTTAAAATTTAACCGTGCCATCGTAATTTCTGCTGCGCCTTTTAATCTTATCTTCCTTGGCTTCTTTTTCTGTACTAACATGTCCACGTTGCTCAATAAGTCCTATATAGGACTTGGTTTAGCTTAAGATTAAAGGAGAGCAATAAAGGGTCAATATATAACATTTATATTTAAATTTAAGTAATGTACTTATTAATATCTCATGGAGAGGAATATTTTTTAATTGCCCTTAAATGTTACTTCACTATATGTTCTCCAAAGCGGTATAGGGTACTTATTAGTTAGAATAATTCAATTACTAGTCCATGTAATGTTAAAGTAATAAAAATTAGACGTTCGCCGGCGTCCTTCTAGAACTTCGTATGTAACAGCAACTGTGATTATACAACATGTAACATGATTAATGCACACTCTGAAAGTAGTTTGTTCAGAATAAGCGATTGAATCGATATCAACAATTTTTTATTAGACGATTTTTTTTCCAAACATAACACTCAGGTAAATAATAGTCACCCTTTAATTTAACGTTCAAGACAAACGAAACTGAAACATAACTCGATGCGATAGTCTTTTCTAAATGCAATAATAAACGAACACTTTAAAAAATCAAATAATTCAAATTACGAACTTTATGTCGAAAATTAGTACAACTAATTTCATAAAATAACAATATTTATATTCATCGCAGTGTAATTTCAATACGTGAATTTTGATTGTAATAATATTTTTAAATTGGGGTGTCTGAGGATGTGCGTTATTCCCGTTACACGTAGCATAACCGTTTTTAGCAAAACGTCTAGCGATGTTAAGTACCACAGGTTTGTTCTACGACGAATGAACATGAGTATAATAGCAATAAGGAAATACTTACCTTATAGTTAATTTAGAGAAGGATCCCTTTTGACCATACGGGTTAAGCCACGAAGGTAGAAGCTTTGCCGGCGACATAGTACAAGTTAGAGGCACTAGATAGATTAGACAAACCAGATTTTTAGTTCATAAGTTTAATTTTAATTATTGTAATATGCTGTTATTCGTAATTTATTTTGTTGATATTTGTAAATCTACATGTTGATAACTATTTATTATGTGGAAGATGAATAAAAGTAAAGAAATTGTTAAATATTTTAATGACCGAGACGGAGCATTAGTCACGTCAGTTATCGAAAGAATATCACATTTCGGTCCAAATATATTGAATTATACATACTGAATATAATTTTATATATGTGAATAAATTTATAAATGCATTATACCAAACCAAACAATGTAGCCATACTTGTGGCCATCTTGCCTTATACATTATACATAATATAGAATATACGTTGTAATAATAGTTAATCATATACAAAATTTAACATGACATATATTTACAACGGGATCAATTTTCAAGGCTGTATATGCGTTGTCATTTTATGAAGGATTCTTGTTATAATATGACAAGACGTTGAACGCCTTGAGGACTCTGCCATTTTAAGAAAGAATAGATGGTGAGAATGGGTTTTTTGTGTAATTACTGATCCGCCAGTTATATCTAGGACTTTTCTCTTTTAAAATGGTATGATTCTAACGTTGTTTTCCCTGATATATATAATGTACCTAGAATCGTGTGCGTCACAGCACTAACAGTCCATAAATAGTGCATTTCATTCGGAGTAATATTAAGCACAATTATTATATTTATAGACATATATATTATATACCCACATACACATATGAATACATAATAAAATACCTTATAATTGTTATAATTAATTTAAAAATACACTATAATGTACTTAATTTAGGATATTCTAAAATGGAAATAAATTTTTAAGGTACAAAAATGTGTTTTGTTTTTTAAATTTATTTAGAGTAAGCTTATTAGATACCTACATTGTATTTTCAAATATAAATCTCATGTGACACTGCTTTTAAAAAATAGGTCGTAAAATGGTGTCGAATTGTTGGCAGTGTACCAACATTTATATTTTAACAAGGTATTTTCCACAGCTGTGGTAGCATTTCAGTGGCTGCAGTCTCGACATACAAAACGCTCGCATAACAATCGTGATCTGTAGCTGAGAAGACTCAAAGGAGAAGACAATATGTTTACTTATACATCTGAAAACTACAACAAAAGAATCGCCTATAAATAGCAATGAAATAAAAGTTAATAATCTCCTAATCTACCTTCAGCGTTATTAATGCTTACGTGTGAAGTTTGTATGTTGTTTTGCTCGTGACTCTGACCTGCAGAAAATTTAACAGTTCACAATTGTGAAGTTAATCTTTGGATTTAATTCAGAATTCAGAACCTGCGTCGACAATCAAATGAACGTACAGCTACAAGACCTCTCTGAATGGTGGTGGTAGAGCGGTAGGACTCATTGGTGGCCATATGTACCTTTTTTGTTTTTGTTGTCGCGGGGAAAGCGTTTTATTACTGCCGCCCGCTCCGGAGGGAAGCGGAATAAGAATAAAACGGGTATGCTGGACTAGCCGGTCTTACGACCCAGCATCCCCCTCGCACGGATGATGGCTATCCGTGCTGCCGCTGGGCCGAGTCCCTAATCCCTATGTACACCCCACCGACACTACCAGCTAAAACCCCGTGGTGGCCTTCTTCGGCGCTTGCGGAGCGATTCCGGGGTATTTATTTTATTTATTTATTTATGCTTTATTGTACACCAGAAAAATAATACAGTATAACAGTACATTGCAATAAACTTAAAATATAATGTACAAACGGCGGTCTTATCGCTAACTGCGATCTCTTCCAGACAACCTTTAGATGGATTGGATTTGAAAAGAAACAAAAAGTAATGGGTGGTCATAGTAGGGAAAAATATATATGATGTACAGCAAAATAGATAGACATTACATACTATAATATACTACATAAATTAAATATCTTTATATACTACATATAATATATATTATGTATAATGAAGAAGTACAAAAAGTGGAAGAAAAAAATAACAGTAGACAGTATTATATTATTGAAGTGACGAATAATGAATACGAAGGAGTCTTTTGAAAATAGCTAAAGATTCAGCTTTCCGTATAGGTACTGGTAATTCGTTCCACAGACGAGCAGCATACACTGTGAAAGATTTATCAAGAAATGAAGTGCTGTGTTTCGGGATTTCTAATGTCCAATCCTCCGATGATCTCAACGTACGTGCGTGTGTATCGCTTAAAAATTTAAAGCGCTCATTGAGGTAACGTGGAGCAGTAGGGTCGAACAAAACCCTGTATAAGAGTGATAAGATACGAGTATTCCGGCGAAGGCGAATAGATGGCCATTTGAGCTTACTACGAAATTCCGAAACGTGGTCATATTTGCGCAAACCAAAAATGAACCTGATGCAAAAGTTCTGGAGCTGCTCAAGTTTTACAAACTGGGCCTCGGTAAGATCGAGAAAGCTAGCGTCAGCATAATCTAGAATAGGGAAACGAAGAGACTGAACCAGCGCAATTTTCGTGGGTATCGGTAAGAAATTCCGTACTCTTCTTAAGGACCCTCCCGCTGCAAACATTTTGCGACTGAGTTCTTGTAGTTGGGGGCCCCAGGAAAGATTCTTGTCGATGTATATCCCCAAGTCTTTTACTTTGTCGCTAAACGGAATAGGACAACCGTCAAACAGAACCGGGGATAACTGACTAAAATCAATTCTAGAAATAGTCCTAGAGCTCCCAACAACAATGACCTGAGTTTTCGAGGGATTTATTATCAAGCCATGCATTTTACTCCAATCGCTGACACGAGTAAGGTCCTTGTTAACCGATGCGATCGCTTCCGACACCCTGTCTACTGGAGCATGGTAATATATCTGCAGATCATCTGCGTAAAGATGGTAGGAAGAAATAAGTTGATCAGAGATTGAGTTAATAAATAACGCGAAGAGTAAAGGAGATAAAACGCCGCCCTGAGGGACACCGGCAGATACATCGCACCAAGAAGATAAGGTATCTTCGATAAATATACGTTGCCGGCGACCTGTCAGGTAACTACGAAACCAATCAATCACCGTCGGAGATATGTTAAATGAGCGCAATGTGCACAACAGGATATCGTAATCGACAGTGTTGAAGGCATTACTAAAATCCAGTAACGCCAGCACTGTTACTTTACTGTTCTCCAATGCAGCCCTGATGTCATCAGTGATATGAACTAAAGCAGTGGTGGTACTATGCCCAGGACGAAATCCTGATTGAAAACGATTAAGGAGATTATGTTGGGTAAGAAAGGAGCTTAATTGATTATGAATTAAGCATTCAAGGACTTTAGCAAGAAAAGGAAGAATAGAAATAGGTCGATAATCAGAGAAAGATTCAGGATTGGAACGTTTGGGCAGTGGGAAGATTTTTGCATCTTTCCATATAGTTGGAAAGACAGTATTAGAGACAGAAAAATTAAGGATATGACAGAGGATATGAAGAATTTCATCAAGAATAGGCAGCACCATATTCCGGCTAATACAATCACTTCCAACTGCATTGGAAGAAATCGACAATACGCTCTTTTTAACATCACAATCGGTGAATTGATTTAAGACGAATTGAGGATGTTTAGGAGTTGGTATTGAAGAAAGAGTATTAAGAGTATTATTTTTAGTATCCTTATCAAAATTGGACGACGCAGTAAAATGAGAATTGAGTGAATTT
Organism: Laothoe populi; assembly: GCA_905220505.1. Taxonomy (NCBI): domain Eukaryota; kingdom Metazoa; phylum Arthropoda; class Insecta; order Lepidoptera; family Sphingidae; genus Laothoe; species Laothoe populi. Next base: position 17,751,832 of record HG992148.1, read on the forward strand.
ATGTCTAAATCATTATGAGGAACGTTTGAAGGAGATCTACCAACTCCCATAGATCTAAGAAATTTCCACACTTTAGCGGGGTCACCGTTTTCTACAGAGTTATGAACATGTCGGCGTTGCGCGTTCCTACACATCTTGTTGCAGTGATTTCTGATGGCTACATAATTGTCACGATTGCGGTCAATTGGGCGACGTTTAAATTTTGCCTTCGCTTCAGCTTTTTTCCGCATTACAGCTTTGATATCATCCGTTAGCCATGGAGTCGGTAGGTTCTTCATCTTTACTACACGAATTGGAGCATGCAAATCGTAAAGCTTGGTGATATTATTATTAAAAAGCTCGACCTTATCGTCAATTAAACTAGACATAAGCAAGGGAGACCAGTCAATCGTTATAGCATCCTCGCGAAGTTTATCGGAATTTATCCCACGAAAATTACGCTGCATCGTTACTTTACCCTTAGCTTTGGGTGTGTGTATTTTATATGACAAAAATATTAGGTCATGGTACGAAAAGGCGTCTGCTGAACATTGACCATGAATTTCAACAAGATGAGGTGAAGAAACAAAGATCAAGTCCAGCAGTGAAGAGGCTGAGTTAGGAAAATGATGGGTGGAATTGAGGGGAAGGATGGATAAGTTACTAGAGTTTACAACAGAACGGAGAGAAATGGAACGGTGATCGTTTTTCAGAAGGCAGGTGTTAAAATCTCCCATTATTATAGTGTGATATGTGATTATCCCATTATTATTCTAAGGAGTGCTAGAATTGCAGCCGGAATCGCCCCTGCGCGGTGCTGCGTAGCAGCCCATCTCCATGGAGGGCTAAGGAGCCCCCGCGCACCGAACAACGACAGCGAACGAGGGAGGCCTTACCACCCGCGCTGCCGTCCATCTCGGGGTCGCACGATGCCCTGAATTTGGGAGTGCATCGATACGGGCTGACAGCCCTCCGCTGCGCGCCCGCGACCCCCGATGGCCCCAATTAGTCGCCTCGTACGACAGGCAGGGGTTACCGTGGTGAAATTCTCAAAACGCCCCCATTCCACAGGGCGGGAGACGCCGGTCAGTCGTCCACCCGGCGTCTCCTACGTCTTCTCTGGCGGCGGGAGGGATCATATCGTTCCCGATCCCTCTCAGCACTCTCCTTCTGCGAGATGACGTTCTCGCAGAAGTGGGCCACCGCACGCCAGGACCTCCGGCTGGCGACCATGGACGACACCACGGCCGGCAGCGAGAGGTCTCCTCCGACGACTGCTCTGAGAGCGCTGCGCTCTTCGTCCCAGGCTGGGCACTCGCGTCCTCGCGGCAGTTGCCACAGTGGTGGCACACGGCGGACACCTCCTTTCCGATCCGACACAGGAACGAACCGAAACACCCATGGTCCGTTAATACCTGTGTCAGTCGGAACGTAGGCGCCCCGTGGCGCCTGTCTAGCCATCTCTTTAGGACAGGACGCACTGCTGCGACAGTCCTCAAGCCCGCAGTCGGGCTCTCCAGCCTGGTATGCCACTCCTCCACGGCGGTTCTGCGAAACCGGGCCGCAATCTCCCTCGGGGCCAGTCTCTCCTGAGGCCATATGTACCTAGTGGCTATATTTCAATCTTATTCGAGAGTTTATTATAAAACATACTGATAGTGTAGTCATTTGACGAGACGTTCAATATCCGCTCGGCCAAAATCGAAGGTGCTCAAAGCTCACTGGTTCGTTTTTGGCGCCATACAAAAAATGTAACAATCACGAATATAGAAACGCATAGCAGAGTTCGCAATAAAAATATTACGTCCTATCGATATTTAATTAGAATGGGTTTCGATTTTCGAATTTCAATACATATAAGGAAAAAGATATTTTTTTTTGTTTCATTTTCTCTTTTCTTATATAAAAGAGAAGGCAAAAGTTCTTCACCATGCAGCCTTAAAAAAAAGATTGCTTATTGTATCTTTTTTTTCGCTCCATAGGGAACCGGTTAAGGCCGGAGACCATGCTGCCAAGTCATAAGTATCTTATGTATCGATGATTACTATATAGCTTCTATATAGGGAGTTGACGACTAGGGATGGTAATACTTTCCGAAAAATATCGATTTAAACTGAAGTCGGATAAATCGATTCCAAAAAAACTGGCTTAAAGATCGATTTTCAAAAACCGAGGTTTTATTGACTTGCTTTCGGTTTTGTATTTTCAATAAAAATATTTATGACGTACCCAACCATGGATAACAAAAAAGACACCATAATAATTGATCTTTATTCACTTTATTCATTTTTAACAATTAAAGTTGTTTTTGGAACAAAATCAAAGTATCAGGTATAAAAAAAGACATTTATAACTGTTACAAAGACTTTGAGATTATATAGTTCAGAGTTCTCAATGACAGTTAGATAACAAGAAGTAATTATAATTACTTAATTACCCCTCAATTAATTAAATTAAACTCCAATTAAAAAATGACTGTTCGCAATACAAGTACATCATAAGAATCAGTCTATAAACACAACAAATAACGCAATGACGCAAGATACAACGAAGTACAGATTACAAACGTATTTTATTACGTTTACTTAGTGAAAAGCGGTGAAGGATACTGAGTACAAATTCATTTAGCGAGATTTTGAGTAGTGATAAATTGACATTTCTTTAGATGTACTTGGGTAGTATATTCAACTAATTTTATATAATTATGGTTCTTATCAAGTCAGAAAAATATAATTTCGATCTACTATGATGAAATATTTAACAAGAAGATTTTGACAGCATAATCAAATGGGCACATGATAATGGGATTATCATAAATCATTGCAAGACGAAAGTTATGTACATGTCGGGTGCAGGCATGACCGCAGGCCGGTCAGGTCATCAGGCAGAGGTTGTGAGAGGGCTTACACACCCCTCTCTGATCTCCAGATATTGTCAGGATGCATATAGCGTGTAATAGTTCGGTAATAAAACACAAGATTAACACTTCAGAGTCTATTTGAAGATTTGAAGCTACCACCAGTTCGGAATGCAGTCATCCATGGGGAAGAGCTGGCAAGAAACCCTCATGGTTGCTCTTTTAAACACATCACAGTTTACATTACAGTATGCAGTACACAATAACACTTTCACATTACGTTAACTTACTACTTTTACAATATTTCGGCATTACGACCTCTAAGTTACTAACTATTTCAAGATTGAATATGGAACTCCTCACAAAATGACAAGGTGCACGCTTTTATTATGATATTTTCTATAGCGCCCCACTCGTCCGCGAGATCACGCGATAAACTACGCAAAGCCACCCTCAAAATAGCAAAACAAGTGGCGGTAGACATTTTACAATAAAACGAGTCATTTACACGTTCAATTGAATATCCGTTTTCATGTTGCTCCGACATACATATGTTCCCCGTATAGTGAATACACCAAACAGAATAGACTAAATATAGAAATAACTGGACACACATATGGATGTTTACATAACAGTAAAAATGGGTGTCAGTGTTCAAAGATAGACGTAGTAAATAAATACAAATATTTAGGTGTATTAGTGGATAGTAATGTAAATTGGAAATTGCACGTAAACGAAGTTTGTTGCAAGTTACGATCTGTTCTGGGTAAATTCTTTCATATAAACAAAATTGTAAACAAAAAAATTATGTATGTATTATACTATGCACTAGCTGATTCATTGATTAATTATGGAATAAGTAGCTATGGCCTTACATTTAAAACACAACTTGACCGTATAAGACAATTACAAATAAGGTTAATTAAATATCTTGTATGTAAAAAAGTAAAATTTAAGTGTAAACCGAATTATGATCAATTGTTCAATATATGTAAAATACTCCCAGTACAAACTAAAGTAGAATACAATGTAGCTATAGAACAGTACTATATAAACAAATACAAAGAACCTATAACTCATAAATATTGTACCAGACAGGCTAAGCAGGGAAAGTATGTGATACCGTCTGTTAGAAACTATTACGGTAAAAGAACACGAAACTATTTAACTCCAGTAATATTTAACAAAATAGATTTTCTGAGAAATGTGACTCAACGCCTTAACATCACATTTCTGAAGAAAAGACTAAAGAATTACTTTTTATCCACAGATTACTATTGTAGAATCTGACTTTAATACGGGTGTGATAGCTTTGTTTTTGTTTCTGGACTCTGTAATTAATTTAAAATGCCAGTTATAATAATATATAGGTATAATACATGATAGATATATCGATGGTTGCAATGATTATATTTATTTATAATTATTGTAACTATAGATGTGTATATATGTATGTGTATGTATATGTACAGTGTAATACTGCAGTACTTACTTATACAACACTGTATGTAAGATATTCACCTTGAACACCACCTGCCAGCTAAGCACCTGCACATTATTTTTTTTTTTTTTTAAACAACTTTTAAACAAACACAATGGCTCAACTAGCTAGCATTCAAAGCACTCAAAATAAGCTGGAGGAATGCTTCACGCAAAGAATGGCTGAACTTGAGGCGAAGCTGCAGTCCGGTGGCCCAGGCAAGGATACAGTAGCACGGGTTGCAGAAGAGTTCCGTACATTCAGGGAACTGATGTTTGAGATGTTGCGGCTCTTGAGGAAACAAATTGCTGACTGTACTAATATGTTGGATGTTATCGAAACCAGACACAGGCGGAAAGCTCTCATCTTCTTCGGAGTTGCAGAGACAGATAACGAAGACTGCAAATCTGTTGTTCTGAAGACAATCAATAACACCTTGGCGCTAAATGATATATCAGCATCCAATATCTCTGCATGCCATAGAATAGGCACATCCACTCAAGAACACCATCGGCCTATCCTGGTTTGGTTTTCTCAATATGATAATCGTTCTGCAGTGTGGCGGGCCAAATCAAGACTCAAGGGTTCGCCAATCTCAGTGAAGGAGTTCCTGACAAAGCCCCGACAGCTGGTTTTTGCCAAAGCTCGACAGCATTTTGGTATGCGTGCAGTTTGGACACAAGATGGTTTGATTGTAGTAAAAACTCCAAATGCGACTCGTGCCAAGATATCTTCCCTTGACGAATTGAACCTTCTGGTGAATAAACATCCCAAAGCGGCGGACAACTCATCTTCGACGGCCCGAAGCGGAGACGGCCCTGCGGCAGATTCTGTTCTGGGCGTCAAACTGCGTAAGAAGTGAATGTCGTGGGATATTATTTCTAGTTTATTTACTTTATTTAATTATGAATCTCCGGAACCAGACTATGCTTCACTATTTAGAACATTGTTTATGTTACTGTTGTTTATTTTTTGTACCACTACCTTCACATTTGTCAAATGTCAATCTGACATATCATTTTGGTATCGGTTTCTTCCTTTCGGAAAGGCAAAGGGTAGAGCCACACAGCCTAGAGACAGCCCGACATAAAATTATATGTGCTGTGTGATGTAAATGTAATGGTTTCGTTCCGAAACGTGATTCATATTATAATTTTTTTTTGTTTGTTTTGTTGTTGGTATATTTTGTTTCATAAGGTTTTGTATTATTTACTCTCTCGTAATGTGTAGGTCAGCTGGCGGGTGGTGCACAGTTTGTAGTATTGCATCGCCCTGGTCAAAGTCCTATTTTAATATATATTAATTTTATTTATTTCTTTTATATTTATATATTTTTTATTTATGAGTTCTAGTAATGATTCTTTTTATTCTGTAAACGAATCTGCAACTTCGTCCAGCGATGAAAGTTTTTGTTCAGTGGGCGACGGGCTTGGTGATTTAGTGCGCCAAACATTTAACTATACATCTGCACAGAATTTCAATGTTTGCCATCTTAATACACAAAGCTTACCTAGTCACTATAGCGAGTTGCTAGAAACTTTTACCAATGTCAACGTTCATGCCGTCCTGATTTCTGAGAGTTGGCTCAAACCTCATCTTCCCTCAGTTCTGTATCCTCTTCCAGGATTCATTCTAGTAAGAAATGACCGAGGCTATAGGAGAGGGGGTGGCGTCGCTATTTATTTACGTAGCGATTTTAAATATAAGATTGCCGCCTCTTCCTCTCCTCTTTGTTCTTCTTCCACGGAATATCTGTTCCTTGAGGTTTGGGTCAAGGGAGTGAAAATTTTACTTGGTGTTATCTACTGTCCCCCGTCTCTTGATTACTTCTCCAGTCTGGAATCAGTTCTGGAATCTTTAGGATCAGAATATGCACATCACATCATCATGGGTGATTTAAATACCGATCTCCTTGCTTACCAATCCACTCGGTCCCATAAACTCCTTGATATCCTTAGATCAGTTAACCTCGATGTCCTACCACTGCAACCCACTCATCACAACGCAAATGGTCATGACACTTTACTTGACCTTATCTTCACTTCTAATCCTTCCCTCGTTTCCTCTCATGGTCAATATCCTGCTCCTGGATTCTCTCATCATGACCTTATCTACTTATGTTACTCCTTAAAGCCCGGCAAATCCCCCTCCAAGGTATTGCACTTGCGTGGTTTTCAGCGCATGGACGTGGATAAGCTAGTAAGGGACGCGGCAATGATAAACTGGGACCCTCTTTCAGCCGTCTCCTCCGTCGATGATAAAGTCAACATTTTTAATGCTAACGTCCTTGCACTTTACGATGTCCATGCTCCCATTAAAAAAGTCAGGGTGAAGCGTTCCCCTGCTCCGTGGATGACACGAGGTGTTCGGATGGCGATGAGACGAAGGGACCGGGCGTTCAATAAATACAGGAAAGATCGTTCAAATGAAAACTGGTGCCTCTTTAAGACTGCAAGGAATCGGTGTAATCAGATGGTACGTAATGCTAAACGCCGTCATATTCTCACTAATATTACTTCGTCCTCCCCTGCTAGTATCTGGAAGTTCCTCGGGACTTTAGGTATCGGCAAAGGGAGGACCTTGGACTTCCATGGAGTGACTTTGGATTTGGATGACATTAATCGTCATTTCTCTTCTGCTGTCTTAATTGACCCCCAAACCAAACGTCGTACTATGGATTTTATAGCTGGTCTCCCCAGACCTAAAATCGACCCCTTTCAGTTTTCTCCAGTTCCGCCTGGTGAGATCAAAAAGACAATCCTTACCATTAAGTCAAATGCGACTGGCTGCGACAACGTCAGCCGCCGTATGATAATTCCTATCCTGGACCATCTTCTCCCAGCCATTACTCACATTATTAATGTCTCCCTCGACACTGGTGTTTTTCCATCTCTATGGCGCAAAGCCTTTGTTTTTCCTCTCCCTAAAATCCCCAATCCCTTGTTCGCGAATCATTTCCGTCCTATATCCATCCTACCGTTCCTTTCTAAGGTGCTGGAGGCTTGTGCTCACAAGCAGTTGTCTAGGTTCGTACATCTAAACAACCTGTTATGCCCTCTGCAGTCTGGCTTTAGACCTGGCCACAGCACCGTGTCCGCGCTCCTCAAAGTGACTGGCGATTTTAGGCAGGGCATGGAGGAAACCAAAGTTACAGTTTTAGCTTTGGTTGACTTCTCGAATGCCTTCAATACCGTCAGTCACGACATCCTGCTTGCAATCCTCTCCCATCTTTTGATCTCTCCGGCAGCTCTGGAATGGTTCTTATCCTATCTTCAGGGTCGCCAGCAGTCGGTACGTCTCAATGATTCCTCGTCGAATTGGTGTGATGTCGACTCTGGAGTCCCTCAAGGCGGCATACTTTCTCCATTGTTATTTTCTATTTTTATTAACCTCATAAGTCAAAACCTTCAGTGTGCGTATCATTTGTATGCCGATGACTTGCAAATATATTCTCAGGCTGGAGTCGATTGTGTGGCCTCAGCTGTGGGTAGGGTGAACCGAGACCTAGCTTATATTAAGAATTGGTCTGATAGTTTCGGTCTGTCTGTAAATCCCACGAAATGCCAAGCAATCATTCTAGGTAGTGCCAGGATGATTAGTAGACTGGACACCGCGGTCATTCCGGCTGTTACTTTTGATGGCACGATCATTCCTTGGTGCCCTAGTGTTAGAGACCTTGGGCTACACATCGATTCCACCCTGAGTTGGCGGTTTCAGGTGAACTCTGTTAGTCAGAGAGTTACCGGTACTCTTCGAGCTCTTTATCGCCTGAAGAATTTCCTCCCAGTTAAAACCAAGACTATGCTTGTGCAAGCCTTAATCCTTCCGGTAATCGACTATGGTGATGTGTGCTATTTTGATCTGAATGCAGATCAACTCAACAAACTTGACCGACTTCTTAATAACTGCATTCGATTCATTTTTAATCTTCGCAAATTTGACCACGTTTCCTCTTATCGCTTGCAACTAAAATGGCTACCCATTCGCCAGCGACGATCAATGCGTGCTCTTACTACTCTTTATGCTTTACTTACTTCTCCTATCCCTCCATCTTATTTATCTTCTCACTTTATCTATCTTAGTGATAGCCATGATAGAAACCTTCGATCATCTAGCAACCTTCTTCTTAAGTGCCCCTCTCACCGCTCCGACTTCACTCACTCTTCTTTCCCCATTCAAGCTATACTTCTGTGGAATTCACTCCCACTTGAAATCAGGTCGTGCACCACCAGGTTGACTTTCAAATTAAGAGTGCGGCAATTGCTTCTGGACGGAGTTGCAGAATCTCGCCATTAATTCATATAATATTATATTTATTTTATATTTATTATATTATGTATATTTGTTTATATATATATGTGTGTATGCATTTATATTTATACATTTTTTTTTCCTTTTTACTGTCAATATTATTATGTATTTATGCTAGTGTCTTCGGACATACAAGTCCATCTATATTTGTTTTTATTTTTTTTTCTGTTTTTTTGTAATCATGCACCTACCCTGCTCATCTCTGCACCACCTTAAGGTTGACTGGGAGAGAATGCTTTTGGCATTAAGTCCGCCTATATACAATGTATATAAAGTGTATAAATAAAAAAAAATAAAATAAATAAAAATATGTATATATATGTGTATATGTGGATGTATATGGATATATATAGATATATATATTTTCTTTGTTCAAAGTTGCTTGCTAGTTATAAGGGCGCCTATTTTCGCCAACAAACTGTGTGTGCAGTTTGGCGATATAGCATGTAAGTTTTTAATTTTTGTTAATGTAAAAGAAAATAAATAAAAAAAAAAAATAACGATTCAATGGATTGAGTCAGTACTAGATATCGATAAATAAAATGTTTTCTGTTTGTGCATGAAATTCTCCGATTAATCTATTTCAGATCATACCTATTTGACTTAAACGTAGGACTAGGCAGTATGGTCGATTGACTATAGCCTGTCCTTTGGACGAATAAAAAACAAAATCTGTTGACATTATACCTTTACAGTTTTTGGTTATGTTTTGTAAACATATTATTATCTTAAATTTTATATTAAATTAATTAGTATTTGAGTTTAGTGTATAAAAGGGAAACGTGCGGGTGTGTCAACTTTATCATGGCTGGTCAGGGGCACCAATTTCCCGGTAATTTTCAAGCAAATGCCGCTGGAATGAGATCAGGATTTGGCGGCGGACCATTGGGTGGTCAAATGCCGACAATGCCGAATCAACTAGCAGGTAATAATATTAGCAACCCTGTATTATTCACTGACCCATGGCATGGGTATCCTTATAAAATCTAAGGACTTAGTTCACCAATCTGGCCTAGTTCGGGTTGGTAGTCTTCACAAACCATTTAAATTCTTATGGCGAATTCTCAGGTGTGACGGCTTTCTCACGATGCCCTTCACTGTTACAGCAAGTATAATCATTAATTACACCTAGTATGTAAACATCCTTCTAAATGAGAAGAAATGCTTTGTTTTAACTAGAGATTGGACCCTGTGCTGTTTGTTTGAAACCAGAAAAGATAACCAATATACATTTGTGAACCATTCCCAAGTCCCAAATTGTCAAACATGCCAGGTTATTTATGTTCACACATTTTGATGGAATGGGCCCGGAACTCCCATATTAGAACTAATTGTTGCATCAATCTGTCAGAGATGAGTTGCTGTAATTGACTTCTTGCAGATCCACTTTCTGAAGATGCCAGAAAGCTATATAAATTGGCTGTTGGGAGATATTAAGGATAAAACTAACTTTTAACTTTCCTCACATGCTTATCCATACTAATGTGCTTAGTTACTAATTATTCTGGTACATACCGGGGTGGCATAATTGCTTGAGCAACAAAGCACCAAATATAAGAATAAAAACCAAGTCTTACTGCACCGCTAAAATGGTACTATTGTATAATATTTTTACCTTTATAAATGTTACACTGCATATATCCCCACAGATACATCTTTACTACAAAAAACTTTTAATGTAAATTTTCTTCATTGCAGGTGTGATGGGTGGTCCGATGGGTAACACTGGTGGTGTGGTAGGCATGGGGAATCCTATGGTGCCACCATATGGAAGTGCAATGCAAAACCAAATGGGTACAATGGGTATGGGACCTCAGGTAAACATTACTGTCTTTATTAAATACTACATTTTGTCTGCTTTGCTGTGATTGCGTTTCTTCATATGATCCTGGGTCTGGTGTAGTGTGAAGAAGCTACACATCAGGCTCATGAAGAGAGGGATAGATGGATAGATTCTCACTACTTGATACACTAGCTGGACGCCACTGTGCTTACCATCAGGTGCAGTGTGGGCATATTGCCATGCCAGTATAAAAAACTAAAATCTAGGAGACAGAGAGAGATAGAGAGATAAAGTGTGCAAGAATTAATAATGTTTTATTTCACTTTCAGGGTATGGGTGTTGGTGTTGGCGGTGCTCCAGGAGCGGGATTAGGATCTCAGATAGTTCAGCAACCTGGTATGTAGGACTCAACAATAAGTATCACTAAAATTGATCATATATTTATTTTTAAAACATAATAAAACAACTTCAATGACCAAATGATGGTGTGTTCACTGTAGTCTATGAAGAATTACCCCATATATTCAGCCTTTATAATGAGTGGATGAGGAGCCAACTGTGAAATGGACAGCTGTAGGTTCAATCCCAGCACTGAGACAATTGTTTGTGTGACCGACAAACATTTGTTTCGTCTGGGTGTTATGAGACCATTTTTGTCATAGTTCCTTATAAGCACGACACAAGGCCTATATCTTAGTGTGGAGGCAAGGCTTTGTGGATGAGTGTTGGGTTGTTTGTTTTATCAGATTTTAATAAAATTAACGCACTTGATGGTAACTATATTGAATACAAGAAAAATTCTCCACATTTGGCAGAGGTATTGATTCGCCATGGCTTTGTGGTGTTTACTGGTAGAGAAGATTTCAAACATTGTCTTATTCGCTGACGACACATCTTTAATATTTAAAGTAAATCGTAAGGATAAAGACCTAGTTACGCCCAATAATGTTTTAAAATTAATTTCAAGTTGGTTTTCTGCTAACAATCTCTTACTAAATGCAGGAAAAACAAAATGCATTCGGTTTGCATTACCTAATGTACCAAATATAAATTCGTGTATAAAATTAAACGGAGAATCACTAGATTCAGTCTCTTCAACTGTATTTTTAGGAATAACTCTAGATAGTAAATTGCAATGGGGTCCTCAAATAGAAAGGTTATCCGTTAAATTAAGTGCTGCAGCTTTTGCAGTCCGGAAAATAAAACGTCTAACAGATGTTTCAACGGCTAGGTTTGTATATTTCGCTTACTTCCACAGTATTATGTCTTACGGCATTCTATTGTGGGGATCAGCTGCTGATATAAATGCTATATTTGTTTTACAAAAAAGAGCAGTCCGAGCTATATACGACCTACGTAGTCGGGATTCTTTACGATCAGTATTCAAGGATAGTAATATATTAACTGTGCCGTCTGAATACATCTATCAAAATATCATGTACGTTCGTAAAAATATAAGTAATTTCTATAAAAATTGTGATATTCACAACATTAATACAAGAAACAGAAACAAACTAACAGTACCCTCCTTTAGAGTAGTAAGATCTAAAAAGTCTTTTAAGGGTAACTGTGTTAAATTTTATAACAAAATCCCCAATAATGTAATTGATTTGCCCAATAAAATGTTTAAGACTCATATTAAACGTGTTCTTATGGACAGGGGCTATTATAATGTTCAACAATATCTAGAGGATAGGGATGTCTGGCATTCGGTTCCTTCCTGCACACTGCGACCTGGCGCCCTGTAGCTTACACCATGTTAGTGTATACAAATAGTAAAACAAAATTAAATAAAAACTAAATTTATATAATATTAATAACTGACATGTTGTAATATTATATACACTTAAAAAAATAAAAATAATAAACTAATATGACGACCGATCGCGTATAAAATAAAATAGTAAATTGGCAATGTAATTTGTGACAGGTCATCTACTTGAAATAATGAATCGGACCAAAAACAAGCCCGCTGAGTTTGATTTGCTGGATTCTCTCAGGACTGGGTCGCGCCGCGTAGTATCCAGCGGTAATGTAAGCCCGCTGAGTTTGTTTCGCCGGGTCTTCTCAGGCGGGGTCGCGTTTGGATCCGGTGGTAGCTTTTAAAACAAGCGACGTCTCGGAAATACCCATGGTCCATATCAAACCCATTTAAATATATATATATTTGACTAGTATTTCCTTGAATAATATTAATTTATAATATAAAAATAAAAATTAATTAATAATAAATAAATAATAATAATTTTAAATACCTTATGAATAATTAATAGCTAGTGTATTGATGATGCTATGTATGTATGTATACATAAGCTGATATGCTTTTCTTAAAAATTCTTTACTTTTTTTAAATGTTCTGACTTGTCATAAGAGCTATGTAATTGCCTACTTGATCAATAAACGATTTCATTTCATTTCATTTCATTTCATTTCATTTCACTAACCCGGGCCAAACCAAGAGGTTCGCAAACTCGTATTTTTGCAGCACAATCAAGCTGTGGAACATTTTGCCAGCTACCGTGTTCCCTCCTTTCTATAATCCTGGGTGCTTTAGGTGTAGTTTGAACCTACACCGCAGGCCGGCATGATTGTTTTGAGTAGCCAGGGATAAATTGTCTCTCGCTACTTGATACACTAACTGGACGGCATAGCGCTTACCATCAGATGCAGTGTGGTCACTTTGCCGTGTTAGAATAAATTTTTTTTTTATAAAAAATACAAATTGAGAAATTCTCGTTTTGTTAGGTCAAAGGTTTTATTCTAGATCTAGTTTCTATATATACAAAATATGAGTATTTGATGCGCAGGTGGCATGCAAGCTAGTGGTGCTGTGACCCCAGGCCCTCCAGCGCCTCCACAGCCTCCTGCAGTGAGCCAGCCTCAGCAGAGCAAAGAGTTCAATACGGCCTCATTGTGCAAGTGAGTTTCATTGGAGATAGCTTCCATGGTACATGGCAAGAAGCCAACGTTCTTCAAGAAGGGAGTAAATAGGTTTATGACGAGTCTGCAACTCGCATGTGATGATCCTGGTTAGGATTACCGCAATTACCGTAGATTTTGTTTTACCTGTAAAATAACGGTAACAGAAATTTGTTTACCGGTAAACCGGTAAAACCGGTGATGCGATTTTTTTAAAGTAGAAATTAATAGATTGGGTAACCCACAATTAGTACAGTATACAAACCGTCGACGGCCATTGCCTTAAATACGCCTTTAATGCATGTTAATAAGGGCGACTTTCGCCTGTTTTGTTCCGGCCATATTCGGCCGGACCAGCCCTGATAGGTTAATAATCATATGTGTATCATATATATCTTTGTGTTTATGTCACCAATTCGACAAAACTTTTGCAAATCGGTAAATTATCGTTTTTTTTACCGGTATTTTTTTCCGTCAAAATGGGCGTCAAGTCCTACTCCTGGTACAAGCGTCCTTAGGCTACGGTAACCGCTTACTATCAGGCGGGCCATGAGCTTGTTTACCACCATTGTGGTATAAAAAAAGGCAGCTGCTAAAGTGGGTTTGATTCCAAACTATATAGAACAGTGATTCCAAGTGGCTTTTTGTTTTGACACGGGGAGTTGCCACTGCTACTCATTTACACTGATTGGATGGACACTTGCTTAGACATTGTGAAATCTGCCATATTAGTTCCTTAGGACGAGTCGTGTTCCAGTGCAGTTAGTGTGTATTCTGTTATTTCTACCATATTTCCGAAAACCACCGAGAATAATGACTGCACTGTATAATTAATTAATTGTGGTGACTTTTTGATAAGGCGGATTTAATAATTGATATTTGAATTATATGCAATTTTAAATATTGATGCCAAGTTTATGCCACGTACTAATTAATAAGTATTGATGCTATATATGTCTGTGACACGTGTCACCAGCTGACAAGTGTCATAAGTGCTGCCAGATATAAAAAAAAAAAATGTAAATAGAGGAATATATATATATATATATACGTAATATATTAATAATGTATAGTTATAGTTGTTGTTAGTTTGTTCTTTTGTTATAATTTTAATAGTTTGAATGTGAATCATGGCGCACGCTATTGTATGTAGGAAGCGGTTTAGTGCCCGTGAATTCACCATACGGCCCAACGGAAGACCAGCACTGGTAATTTATACCAGTACACGCTGAGTTGTGGTCGTATTTGTTATAAGCATGTATTTTTTGTTTTTTAATATTAGTACCTATGTTGTTTAGTTTAATTTAATACCCCTGCTTATAATGAATAAATATTTCTTTCTTTCTTTCTTTCTTTCTTTCAATTAACAGTAGGAACCAGTAAATATGCCACCCTCATTAAAAAAAATGTAGTTACTTTGCCATGCTAAGATAAATTAAACTGAATCTCCCATTATTTAAGTTTGTATGCCGATTATCGTCCTGTGTTATGTAACTAATTTAGATTGGATACGAAATTATATTCATTTTATTTCAGATTTGGGCAAGAAACTGTTCAAGATATTGTAAGCAGAACACAAGATGTATTTCAGACATTGAAAGCAATTCAGGTACAGATAATAATTTATAACACGAGTGTTAAACATAATTGTGTTCTATGTCTTGTTAAAAATAATTTTGAATATATATCCAGTGTTTAGTCATTTCACGTGACGTTTTTAGCACTCTTTCTGCCTACCTAAGATTAAATTAAATCGTTTGATCTCAGCCAAATTATGTAACATAGCTTTTGCTCGCGGCTCCACCCGCGAAAACCCTATGTTACATTATGTCTGTTTTCGTTGGGTTTTTTTTTTAATAAACTAGCTAATTTACTTCAGAATAATGTAGCTTTCCATAGGTGACAGAATATTTTTAATCAATTAAGTAGTTTTTGAGTTTATTCATTACATCAATTTCACAAAAAGTCCCATCTTTCCTCTACATAATATTAGTGTAGATAAAATCTCACAGTTCGCCTGATTTACCTGACAAGAAGATACTTTCTTCTATTTTGTCCAGTTTTAATTACTTAACACGTTCCGACATCCGACTGGATGTGATGCAAACATATTAATGTCATAAAAAACAGGCTGCTGTATCGTACGATATGAAATTTCTTAAGGTCCATAAGACCCCACTATTAGACCATCACTTTAAAGCTTGCAACATTCCCATGATTTCTTTTTTATCCTGTCTCTTCAAAAGGACCATACTGCAGATGGTAAGCACAGTGCCATCCAGATAAAGTATCTTATGTTATTGGATTTTCATGAGTAGGGGAGATCATACACCATTAGGTAACTCATTACTCTACACCAGCCAGTACTCTGCCACTAGACCCTCGACCGGTTCTTCAACTTCTTGCCCATGGCGTAGTATGAGGAACCAGACCGGCATGATTGTGTTGAGTAGCGGGGGATAGATTGTCTCTCACTTCTCGATACTCTAAATGGACCACACACTAATGGATCACAATACCGATTGCAGGGCTCGACTCTCATGAGATTGATGAAATTCTTGAATTCTAAAAGCAGTTAGTCCTTATTAAAACAAAATTATCTATTTACTGTGAGGCTAAGGTAATTCATGTTTTTTTTCAGCCTCCAAATGGAACGCAACATGGTGAAAATGCTAGCAATGACAAGAAAGCGAAGATGCAGGAACAGTTGCGCACGATACGACTTCTCTTCAAGCGGTTGAGGCTAATATATGAGAAATGCAATGAGACGTGTCAGGTAATACAATGGTTAATATTGATGTTTTTAACATGGCATGGTGAAGTGACCACACTGCACTTGATGGTAAGTGCAGTGCCTTCCAATTAGAGTGTTGTGTAACGAGAGACAATCTATCCCCCGCTACTCAACACAATCATACCGGCCTGCTTCTTCACGCTACGCCATGGGCAAAAAGTTGACGAAGCGGTCGAGGGTCTAGTGTCAGAGTACTCAGAAGGCCGCAAAACGGCCAAATATCGTACCCCAACTCAAGACCCCCGACAAAAATCGGATGTACACTGTTTGATCCCTATACGCGACACACTTGCGTGTGCCACTATGGCGGGTTTTACACCCTGTGTACGGTGGTCGCTATCCGGGCGGATATGAATATCCTACCACCGGCAATATATCATAATATAATATGCCATCAGCAAGTATGAAGTTAATAAAATATATGTTTAAAGGACTAAGTTAATAGCTTGCCACTTTTTCGCAGGGCATGGAGTACACACACATGGAGAGCCTCATACCGCTGAAAGACGAAGCCGAGAACAAAACCTTGGACGAACGGCGCAGCACCGAGTCTTACAGGCTCGCGCTTGAAGAGAACAGAGAGTTGACTGAACAGGTAACACTTCAAAAACAGAATTATCCATTTATAAACTTACTAGATGTTGCTCACGGCTCCGCCCGCGTGGAGGTTATTTTTGGAAGGAAAGGTATACAATCCATGGAGGCATCTTAAGCTATTACACCTTGCTATATTTTACTGTCCCATAGGATGCGTGCATTTTTCCGGGATAAAAAGTGGCCTATGTGCTTTTCCAGGCTATAATCTATCTCCGTGTCAAATTTCAACCAGATTCGTCCAGCCGTTGTAGCGTGATTGAGTAACAAACATCCATCAATCCATCCATCCATCTAAACAGTCGCATTTATAATAGTAGTAAGATTAGTAGGAAGTAGGATTAATGGATAATGAAAACCGTTTCAAAATCCGTTGCGTGGTTTAGAAGGATTTAGCGGATAGACAGACAGACAGATAAACGCGGAGGCTGACTTTTTTTCATAATATGTATGTATAGTGGTAGTTGAAGTAGGCAAACAAATAACAAACTTTAGACTCAGTCTGAAAGCCAGCAGAGTGTTTAAGATCAGGGGCACTTCGCTTTTAAGGTTTGCCACGGCTTATAGGGTGTGTAAATACACCATTATTGAAACCAAATAATTAACAGAGTTTAAGAAAGTCCTCCTTGTTAAAGTCCTGGTCCTCTTGCAAACGTCCTAGCTTTGAATTCGCTGTTTATTTTTATTCAATAGCGTTTAGCGGTCTCATATAATTTTGGGTAAAATAGTAGAAAATTGAGTAACGCAATAAAATAGGAAAATAAAAAGATTCTAGTTTTGAGGTTGTTTTTTAAGTTTCAATTAACCTTATAATTATTTATTTTCCAGGTTGTTTTAAAGAATAAGCAGCTGAAGGAAGTGATTACCAATCTAAGAACTATTATTTGGGAAATCAATGTGATGTTAACTATGAGAAGGTCGTGAATTGTTTACTTACGTTGATAGTGGAATAATTTATCCTTTAACTACTGGGTACGAGCCTCCTCTGTTAATAAGAGGTTAGGTCTTAGTCCACCACGCTGGCCTAATGCGAGTTGGTGGACTTCACACACCTTTGAAATTCGTACGAGAATTTTCAGGTATGTAGGTTTTTCTTCCCGATGTTTACCTTCACCGTAAAAGCAAGCGATAATTAACAATGAATATACACGTAAATTTAGAAAAGTCCGAGATGTATGCCATTTGGGCTGGTTTCGAACATATAACTTTCGTTTTGACAGTCCGTACCGCAATCGACTAGGCTATATCGCTGCTTATATTTTAGTACAGTGTAAACTCTATATAGCGACACTGAAGGGACTGTGCATTTTATGGCGTTATAGAGAGTTGTCGTTAAATGGAGAGAAGAAACACATCAGAATTAGAAAAACAAAAAGTTTATTTCTGACTATTGTTAGTAGTTATGTGCATAAAAAAGAATGTTATTTGAACGCTATTGAGTATAGTCTGTTATTTTTGTCTGACGTCTTTTGCTGCACCAGTAATTTTGTTGTATTTTTTTAGTTATTTTATTAATATCTAGCAATACTGAGGCATCTTGGTTATAAAGGAAATATTTTTCCAATAATTTTGCTGCTTCCAGAGCTTCTTTAATGCTCGGCGGAAGCTCAGGCTCATCCGTCTCATCTTCTTCATCACCTTGTTCTTGATCCTCAGTTTTTCTCACTGAATCCAAAATTTCTTCGTCTGTGAGTGAAGCCGTTGTAAGCAGGCGGTCGTCCACTTCAATGTAGGTTTGAAGATTTACCGTATTTCCTGCCATGTTGAATTGTTGAATCCACTCAGTTAATGGAAGGTCGTCGTCGCTTTCAAACTCAGATTCTGTTTCCACCTCATCACTCGTAGAATTGGTACAAAGTCCAGCATGTCGAAAAGAGTGCTGTATAGTTGTGGGTGTCACTTCTTCCCAGGCTTTAGATAAAAAATTTACTGCATGCAGCATATTAACAGAAGTTTTACCCTCAGATTCGACTAGCTCCATCAATAATTTCCTTCTGTAGTGACCCTTGAGGCTTTTAATCACACTCTGGTCCATTGGCTGTAAGACACTAGTCGTATTTGGAGGAAGAAATGCCAACTCTATGTTTTGAAGGTTTGATATAAAAGGGTGGGCAGGGCAGTTGTCAACAAGAAGTAAAATTTTTCGTCCCTTTAATTCTGCATCCCACTTTCGCACTTCTTCTTCAAAAAGTTGACTGGTCATCCAAGCTGATTTATTAGCTTTATACGTCACTGGCAATTTTTTGATGTTCTTAAAACAGCGCGGATTTTTCGATTTGCCTATTATTAGTAGCTTTTTTTTCTCTGTGCCATCCATATTAGCAGCCACAAGCACCGTAATACGTTCCTTGGAAAGCTTTCCTCCCACACACTTTTCCCCTTTAAATTTCAGAGTTTTATCTGGAGTCAACTTATAGAAAATTCCTGCTTCATCAGCATTGAAAATGTCACTTGGGGCGTATTTTTCTATGAATTTTGACCACACTCTGTTAATCCAATCATGAGTCACATTTGTATCAACACTTCGTGCTTCCCCACTTATTTTACCATAGTTGATATGATGACGCTGCTTGAATTTTCCGAGCCATCCTTCTGATGCTTTGAAAGAAGTTAAACCAAGTTCAGCAGCAAAATTCTCCGCCTTAGCTTTCACGAGCGGCCCCGAGATAGGCATATTATTCTGGCGCTGTCGATGAAACCATGATAGTACAGCTTTATCCAAATCTTCGTATATAGGTTTCTTTAATTTTTTGGAAGATTTTCCCTCGCCCGCAGCGTGGAGGATTTTTTCTTTATTTTTCCATATTGTGGACACGGTAGAGCGACTAAATCCAAAGCGTTTGCCAACATCACTTATCTTCTCTCCCGTTTCTATTGCGCGTATCAGTAAAACTTTTTCGTCAATACACAGTGATTTTCTTTTAGTAGCCATGTTTACAGTTTGCAAGTTTGTGAGCAACTAAGAATATGATAAGGTATAGATAATCCATGACTCCTAGTTATGAATCATGGTCAATAACAGTCTACACGTGCAAGCAATCCCAATTTGTAAACATAAGAATGAATTTCTTAGAAAGTTCGGTATGCATGATGCCGACAGTCGAGTTTATTGCGGGCTAGGATAATAAAGCGACAATAGATCGTACACAGCTGCGCAGTTTTTACTAATTTTAGCAACTTAATTGTTGTCGTTATTGAGAGTGGGTGTAATGCTATATAGAGTGAAACATTGTATGAAAAACAAGCTAAACCAACCAAAGCCAATTGATTTCGACGCTTAAGAGAGTTTGTCGTTAAATAGAGTGACGTTACATGGAGTTTACACTGTATTTACATTTTTAGTATGTACTATGAAAGAAAATCTAATTTATAGTGCCTCCTTTTATGAGTTTTCTTTAATATGTATAAGTTTATTGTGGCCTCTATTTTTTGGAAAACTGTTGTAGAGAATATGATGTAAATACGCATTTAGCTTAATTAAATGTATGTAAATATAATAAAAAAAATATAGTTATGTAATATACGAACGTTTTTAATTTTTAGTGTGTTTTAATCAATTTCCTTATTATTAAAATGTGCGTTAATTTACTGATAATGTTTTATTTGGTTTATATGCTAACGTTAGTGTATTTAAAGGGTAGGCAGATGTGCTACTAGTGCATCCATATTGGTGGTGAGCTTATCACCATATCGACGTTTGGCGGGCTATTTAATTTCAGCGCCATTTTTGAAAAGTTACGGGAGAGAGGTTTCAAGGTTTTGTTGTTTCTCGGAAAAATAATCACTATAAAAAACGATTGCATGGATATTAGTAGAATTTACAAATTATTTGTGTAAGCACGTACTGCATCATTATGACTTATTTTCATGCATTTATCAGCATTAATTTCTAAAATAAATGTGCACATCGAACGATTTGCATTGGTTGCTGTTAGCTCACACATACTTACAGCTTCACCTTATATTGTGGCCGGCGCTTATGGCGCTCCAGCCAGAAAACTAAACTTTTGTCATTGGCTAAGCTCAAAGACGCCTTCTATATGACCTTCAATCTTCGATCTCCTAAAGCATGTTTAGGGCGACGACGGAGGGAAATGTTATTTTGAAGTAAAGAGTAGGTAATCGTTATATGCATGATTCAGACATGAATTATGCCCGTAGGGCTACGGGAATACGTTTTGTATTAAAAATACTCGTAAATTATTGTTATTTATTTATTAAATTCCACGGATAGTTTTTTAAATACATGGCAAGTTTTTTCGTACATAACATTAATATACTGAATACAATAAATAGCTTTATCATTTAGTAAATAAATGGCAAGCTTCAGCAGAGCGTCATGTTCACATTATATGGAAGTAATTCTATATCAGCTGATAGATAAAATGACTACATAATAAGGTTCCCTTAGATTCAACAATAAGAACTATTCTATAACATTTTCATTTTACTAATACAGAGATGTATCATAATACATAATATTAATTCTATCAACTTCAACGAATTATCCAGGTAAACTTAAAATAACCTTAAATTAGTACGCTGTCTATCTACGCTCGATCGGTTTGGGGATTTCGGCGGACGCTTTCTTCTTCTTTTCTAGAACTTTCTTGTCGTATGGATGGTGGTCGACGGTTTCAAATTGCTCTGGCGCCTCTGGCTGTGGCTGGTCGGCTTGGTCGGGAATTTCTTGCGATGCCTCTAACTCTTTGCCTGCGCTGCGACCGGCAGGTAGCGCGTGGAACGCTTCCGCAAGTTCGGGGTTAATCTCTTCAAGAGGCGTGTCTCCGTTCCTGATGTAGACTGGCACATAGCCTTGCATGGGTGGTAGGAACTGCCATTTTGGTCTGCCCTCTGGAAAGTACAAATGTGCCATTATTTACCTGGTAAAGTATACTAGAGAGACTACACACCCGCCATTGTAACTCCTGTTTAGCCAGGATCAACAATGGCACGCATTTTTTCGACACCGAGTAATGAAACTCGCCGAGTCTCTGGGAATGCTTCATAACTGTCTTTTATCCCGTAACGAAGTTAATCAAATAGAAATATAGTGAGGAAAGCTAAAATAATAAAAGAAAAGATGATAAAAGATATAATATAGCAATAAAATCATATTATAACACATTATCATAAACAATTGCCTAGTTGTAGCATATATACAGCCGGTGAGTTCTTAGCTTCAAATCCCAGGTCAGGTTATGCCAATTTATGGCTGAGCTTTCGATTCGAAAAATGAAACAAGTTCCCGGGATTGGAATGTACTATAAATAAGTAAATAACATCCAATAATCACACAAAAACTCGATCTGATAGTAAGGTATATTTCGCCCACGGAGTCACGGAGGCTCGAGAAGCCGTCTGTGAAACGTGGCCGTGGGTTCGATTTCTGCCCTAACGCCCGAATACTCAAATATTAGCAACTTATTCGTTTGAGATCGTGTTGAACATTTGAGGCCCTCTTATTTGTCATAATTGTATGGCGTGTTACAAAATAAGTAGCCGTTAGACGGTCGGCCGACGGCCAGTGTAGCCTTTGTTTATTAAGACCTTAGAGTGCCTTAAATACTCTAAGATTATGACATATGTTTGTGTGACAGACAAATATTTATTTCAAGTCTGAATGTTGTGAGACCGCAAGTGTCTCGTAATTCCCGATACCTACAATAAAAGATAATTACATCTATTGTCGGGACTCTGTTGTGATAGGCTGCCACCTATTAAATCATGAGATAATGCGACTCCACATTAGGTTAAACCTATATTGTGGGTATTACCAATTACGAGGGTCAATACCACAAAATCCAGACCAACAACAATCACTAGTAAATCAGATTGTGATTTTATTGCAAATGGCCATCGAAATAGTTATTGGCGTCGTACAGCGTACTAAAATGGACTTGCAACTGATAAGAGTTAGCGAAATTCGGTATGAGTAGTGAGGTATATGAAACATACGTTATAGATTACTAGAGAGCACGAACTGGACCTAGATTAATCTAGGTCGTAGGTGTTACAGTGATACTATTCTGTGTGTTGGCAACATGGCAACATTGGACACCCGAGTTGACATATGAAGCTTCCTGACCGATAAGGAGCGGGATAAAAGGACGACGCGGGCATTGTGTCTTTGTGATTCTTTACCAATAAACATCTTTATGCAGAACATAGTATTCATTAATTAGTATAGAGAAGTACATCTCAGACTAGTTTGCTATCATGTGTAGCCAGTATGTTCAAGTTATAGACAAAAGTAGTTATAGCATAGGTCTACCATATGATACATATGCTAGATGTAGGGAGTAATCCTTCCATCAGCAATTTTGATATTCATGGTTATGTGTGTGGTTATGTATCCGTGCGGTTGCACGGATAGCGACCACCATACAAGGTGTAAAACCCGCCATAGTGGCACACGCAAGTGTGTCGCGTTCCGGGGTCAGCCAGTGTACAACCGGTTTATTGTCGAGGGTTTAGAGTTGGGGTACGATGTTGGGCCGTGTTGCCTTCTGAGTACTCTCACAATAGACCCTCGACCACTTCTTCACTTCTTTGCCCCATGGTACAGTGTGAAGAAGCTACACAGCATGCCGGCATGATTGTATTGACTAGCGAGGATTATATTGTTTCTCGCTTCTTGATACTCTAACTGGACGGCATTGCGCTTACCATCAGAATTAGTGTGGTCACATTGGTGTCCCAGGATAAAAATAAACAATTTATAGAGTAACATTTTCTTCAATGAATTGCATCTGTTTGGCTTTACATGCAAATGTGTAAGGGAAAGTTATCGAAATTTATTCGTCTGTATTTCAACTAGTCACGTAAATCGAGTTCTAGGATGCTGTGTGCATTCAGTTTGCCTACATAATTCAAGCATCCGTGCATTGCGATCGCTACAATGGCACGGACATGAAGACTTATATTTCCAATATGAAGTTAAGAATAAGAAAATAACAGTAAAGCGAACTCTTGCTTCTACACCTATTGCGATAAAATCGTAGTCTCAATATGATGAATGGTTTGTTATTTATGTTATTTCTTTAATTGACCTTGATTGGAATGTAGCCGAAATAACCATTTATATAATACTTATAATAAATATTTATTTATATTTTATAATTTATGGTCAACCGGCGTGGCACAGTGGGCTAGTGACTGTGAACCTAGAGACCGCAGGTTGTACTCCGAAATGTTTTGTGATGTATAATATTTTTTTCTTGAAATTTAATTTTGATTTGATTAATTTATTTATCAACGTAGATAACTATGACGTACAAGTCTCGTTCTTATTTACATCATCAATACAGTTCCTTATGTAAAAGAGTAATATAGTTCACTGGCACATAATTTCTACTGAGACTGCGAAGGGGAGACCCTTCTATACCTAGTATTCATAAGATGCATTCTGTGCTAATGCCTAGATAATAGGCGGACAGGCCGTCGTTTTCCTTGTTAGAGAGGTCGTTCAACTAACCGAGCACTCGGAGATAAAAGGCGAAAGTCTGTACGCAATTCTAACTATTACCTCCTATTTGCGAAGGGTTTTGTACAAAACCTTTTGTCGCTCTTTTGGTGTATTAGTAATTTGTGTTTAATTTTTTTAAGTAAATTACACATCAAGCGCCGAGGATATAAATTTGAACCTGATATGGCGATAGGCTTGTCACTTATCATATAATGGGACTGAGCAATGAATGAACTAGCTATATCTCCAGTCTCCACCTATATATTAACCTTCATGAATACGGGCGTGCATGAGGTAAGGCTATGTAAATCTCCTATATTTTTTATTATTTTGAAAAGTTGTAATGCGCAATAATTTATGAATTACCTAAAATATGGTAAACACCTATTTATAAATCTTGCAAATTTAAAAATATAATTTACTATAACATAAGTAATAAGAAATTGGTCCTGTAAAATGGTAACTAATTTCTGCTGCCTATAAAACAAGTATTGTGCACGTATTTTACGCAACTCTAGACCCAACAAAGTTTGTCCGTTAACTCTATACTTGATTATTTTTCATTGCCTTAAAATTTCATTGTTCGACCCGACAACGGAACCCTTCACTTCGCGCATCTGACACGAACTTGGCCGCATTTCTTTTATTTTGTTATAATATTCTTTGTTTGTTTTATTTGTGTATTTAGTGAAGTATTTACTTAGGAATTTTAACAATTTTTACGGTTAAGTGATGATCAAGGATTTATAGTTTATGTAATATTGCCCACTTAGTAAACATCTTACTAAAAATAAATGCGAAGGTTTAGATGGATGTGAGTTAGTCAATCACGGCAGAACGGCTCTGGTTGAAATTTAGCACAGAGATAGATTATCGTCAGGAAGGCTTATTAGCACGTAGGCTACATTTTATCCCAAAAAAATGCATCCCGTGGGATTGTTTTTTTACACAGAGCAAGGGTCCACATGATTGCATAGTGTCAGTTGAGGGGTCTGAAAATGACATAGGCTACTTTTTATCCCATGCACGGTTTCTATTGTAAAGTATAATATAGAAAGATGTATAGGCTTAAGATTTCTTCGTGGATTTTATACCTTTTCTTTCAAAAATAACAACCACGCGGGTGAAGCTACGGGCAAAAGCTAGTAAGAATATAAAAACCTAAGTTGTATAGGTATTTAGGAATCATCACGTCTATGTCTGACTCATAATATAAAATTGCATAATCAATTAAACAAGCAAATCGTGAGTAACGTTTTTTTATCTTAGGTTATAGAATAATTATTATTTCCCACAGATTTATATGAGCGAATCTATGCATAAATAAACAGTTACAATCAACGACTGGGATTTAGAAATAACTAATATAAGGCTGAATATATAAATAAATTAAACTCAATAGTCACACACATAAACCCGCAGCAAGATACAAAAGATAAATAAAAATATATCAAGTGTTGAGGGTAAGAAAGAAAGAATATATTTATTTGGCCATTGTCTTTGGACCAGATGTCAGTAAGTAGTAGGTACATACACATGCAGAGAACACATTTAAAATAAGATAATACAAATAACGGATACATGCTATCTAATACATAAAAGAAAAACTTAAAGACTGTACAAAAGGGTTTCCCGGCATATTCATATAGGGACCCCAGCCATCCGTGTCCGAAGCATGACCAAAAAAAAAGGCCACAGGCTCAGCCTTGGCCAGGTGGGAGGGTCCACCTGACACTGATTTTCAACAAGGGCCACTGTATCAAATAAGAAAGATTTTCCTTCCTTTCAGCTCAGTAAAATAACGACACAAACATTAGTATTAATTGGACATTAAACATCTGAACATTCGTAAAGCCTAGGCAGACTACCAGCGCCAGGTAGCACTTTACTACCTGGCAAATGCTGAGCCTATGGCCTTTTTGGTCATAGTTAGACACAGGTGTTCCAAATAGAGGAGTAGCGGATGTACTTAGGTTTTATAATTGCTTTTTGTATTATTACTCCTTTAGATGTTTTTAATTTGTATTTCATCTAAAGTGTTTCCAAATAAAATGTATTTTCTTTCTTTCTTATGTGTGCGGCAAATTGAAACCGCGGCCACTCGTTTCACTTTCGGCTACTAGCCCACTACACAACGGAGCCTTAAATAACTAAATGCAAAAGTATACTGTACTAAAATGCAAATGTAATAACTCACACATATACCATTAGATTAATTGACCTGGACATAGAATCTATGATCTCGCGGTTCAAAGCGCTATTGCATTCGTGGGAATATTGATTAGGTCTTAGGTTTATTTATTTGATTAATACGCCAGTAAACAACAACTAAGACTCAGGCACTGATGTACACTTATTCTATTTGAGTTAGGAAGGAATTGAGATTTTAGTAACTACACCTATGTGTAATTAGTAATAATTAGTATTATCTCTACAGATAGCTTTAATTAAATTCGTATTTCCAAATAAAAAACCATGAACGCTTTTGGGTCCCCGTTAAGAACAGGTTCCCCATACAAGTACGAAATGTAGTACCTAACTGTAAAGCTTTTCATATCTGGGTTATTTCTTTATATGAAACATATGATTCGGTGTTGCTAAATAGAAATCATTCGTTTATTACGTGAAAGGAAATGTGCGACTATTTACAAAGTGATGATCTAAAATCAAGGATAATTGATTATGTAACAATAATTATCGTGTAGAAAATAATGATGTGAGTAAGTCCGTCAAGTCAATAATTATAGGTTTGGAAAATGGTAGATAAATCGTTACTGTGCATAAATAAAGTCATAAACCTCATAGATCTAATTATACTCGTACTAACTACACCATTATATGAAGAATCTGTTTCCGTATGTTTGTGTCCGCAAAACTCGAAAAGTAGTCGATGAATTAACTTGATTTTTTTACATAAAGTTGCATTTTTTAGGAAGGAGTGTTTTAATATACTTTTCATCCCGAGGATCCCACGGACACAGAAAATTCCAAGCTTACGGAAGCTGAATTTTGTTTGTTTTTACCACAGGTAGTGCTTAGCTAGTCCTTAATACTATTGACTAATCTATATACTATACGGTTCCTGTGGTAAATAACCTAGCTATAAAAGCGCGTGATAAGATTTGTGTTCATCAAATTTCAAGTATAACTGGTATAGATGATAAGTTTGCAGTGGATATTCTTTTATAGGAAAAGCCGTTAGACTGTGTAAAGTGTATTTCCGGTTTGTCTAGAACACCGTTTTCGAAACCTAACGATCTTGGGAGCGCTAGTTAGTTGCAGGCACAGGAACAACTGTGACTGCGGAAACTTCAATAAAAATGGTGGAAAAAAGAAGAAAGTTTGGATAAACCTTGTGTATATAATCTCTCTTTCAAATATGGTGATAAGCAATTATATTAAAATAGATTATACTACGTCTATTTAACGTAAATTATACAATCGACGCCAAAGAAATATCTCAAGTACAGCTACATAAGTTAACAGTTCCATTTTGTTTTACAAGAATTTAAACACAATAAACTCGGTTACGGCTTAAACGTAACAAAACTGTTACGTAAACGTGCTAAAATATGAACAGTAACGTACATACAGATAAGTTTGTTTGTGACAAATATGGCTAATTCACACGAAGATGTTAATTTTGTCCGGAGTTGCATTTCCTGTCTCGCGTTTAACCTGGCATAGAATTTACATTTCAACATTATCATAGAACATAATATTTGTATTGCAGTAGATTTTACCATGATTTTTGAAGCAAGTTGATAAACTAGCAAGCGGTTCACCTGATGTAAACTCCATCGCACATAAACACTTACAATACTGAGAGAATCATCGATAGACGCCGTGGCGCAGTTGGTGAGCAGCCTGTGAAACGAGACACACCGGGACAATTTTTTCTGTGACAGATAGATATTTATGTCCGGGGTCTGGGTGTTACGAGACCGAAAGTCTCTCATAGTCCCTGATACCCACAACACAAGGCTCATAACTTAATGTGGGGCCGGGGTACCACCCAACAGTCACATATGTGTGACTGTTGGGTGTTATTTGTTATTATTATGCGTTGTCAATAGATTATATTAGATAGATTTGGCCCTCGACATTCTCACTTTCCATACAAAACGCAACAGCAAGCTGTTACTTCACGTCAGTTTTCTGTGAGTCAGCCGGCCTATTCTTGCTGCAGACAAAGCTGTCAACAGCGTGGCGCTACCAATTCAGATCCATAGATGTAAACATAAAGCTTTACATGTGTAGCTTTTATATTTAAAAAAAAACTATTGCACTTTAGTTTTTTTTAACGAAATAGGCTTGCGTTTGACCACTATCTTGCCTGATCGTAAGTGATGATGTGGTCTACAGTGGATCACGCTTGCCTAGAAGATACCTATTCACTCTTGACTTGAAGATACCCAGGTTATAATTTAGTGGTTAGTATAATTTGGATTACGTGAATGAGGACATGCGCATGAAAGGAGGGAATGCGGATTTGACGGATGATAGGGCTGCGAGAGTCAAAACCATTTGTGCCAATCCCACTTAGTGTGGGATAAGGGCAGGTAGATAGTGATGTGTTTAGCATAATTTGAGACTTATTAATACTATTGTGCCATGGACTGAGGGCATCCATTGACAGCCTCCGTGGCGCAGCAGGTGAGTATTCGGATGTGAAACAAGAGGCCGTGGGTTCGATTCCCGCACCGAGACAAATATTTGTGTGACAGACAGATATTTGTTTCCGGTGTTGTAGGACCGTAGTCCCTCGTAGTTCTTGATACCCGCGATACAGGTTTTACCTAGTGTGGGGTCAGAACTATGTGTGTGACAGTTGGTTGTATTTATTTATTATCTATATTGGCCTTAAAAGTCTTTTAACGTGCTTGTATTTTTATTACTTTTAAAAACCTGTATATTTTGTGTGTAATTGCGATAAGTGTACTGGTTTTGCGGTTGGCATACCGTCGAGATGGGAGCGTGTGCCGAATAGGCGGCTTTCGTCTAACGGTCAGACCCGGCCCAAGGTTGAGTTTTTGCTCGTCAAAACGCTAACTGTACCTGTTTCATTTCTCGTGTACATTTCACCCAAATTGCTTCTTTGGATGGAATTGATTTTAGTCTCAAATTTGATAGGCGTAGAGCATATACTCGAGTTCACACGTTCTGCCTTAGGAATGGTGAATATCATTTTTAATCACGACTTTTTATTGGAAGGTCGAATAAAAAATATTTATCAACTGCGGATGTGTGGAAATATTGATTTTGAAAATAGATCTGAGGTAGGAATCGCCTTCATTTGGATTGTTGGTGTTATCTAAGACACGACATTTTTAAATTTTGTATGATAGGTATAACATAGTTTTAAGATTACTAGATAATTTGCACTGTCTTCTCCCTTTGATTATTTTTGTGCAATGGGTGTACAAAATTAAAATATTATATTGTATTATTCTATAATGTTATATTACAAGCAAATGCCCGGCATGCTTAACAGAGTCACTTTTGTTATTTAACTTAGAAACCTACAGAGACATTCCCACAATTCATGAAATTGTCTTCGCAATCGGACGAATGGTATTGTAACGCATATGGAACAAAGAAACATTTTTATATAGACAACATATATACACTCACACCTGTAATCTCCGAAGGGGTAGGCAAAGGTGTAACCAACACAGTGTAATAAACTTGTGTAAACTTTATACGAATTTCGGTCCCATAATGTGATAGGGGACGAGCCTATCGCTATATCGGGGACAGGTTCCAGACTCCGGGCTAATATTGATAATTTCTAGATAAATAAACCCAATATCATTTTTCCCGACCCGGGGATCGAGCCCGAGACCTCAGCACAGTAGTCGTAATGCGCGATTACAACTGCGCTACCGAGGCAGTCCAGTATATAGACAACATAAAACATAAATCGAAATTTAATAACGTTTATCAATGTCTGTAAATAGAGCGAAATGACTTCGTTGATGTGTATCCTACAGATATGCTTTGAACTTAAGTATCACAACGCGCCGTTTTCTTGCTGAACTCGCATGATAAACTATTTGTGCAATTCGTATTATTATTTGCTTATTCTAAATAGGTCTCATTATCTTTTGGCATTTATTAGAGCCACAGTCATTACATATGTATATTCTTCATTAATTCTGTTGAAGAGTTCGAACTGGTTAAATTTGCCTTTTGTTATCTTTCTCTAAATGGAAGCCCATTGTTAGCTTAATAAAATAGTAGACAAACTATGGTCGTTTACAATTTTAAAATATGTGATACTAGATGTTGCCCGCGGCTCCGCTCGCGTGGAGGTTATTTTTGGAAGAAAAGGTATAAAATCCATGTAGACACCTTAAGCTACTACACCTTTCTATATTTTGCTATCCCATAGGAAGCGTGCATTTTTCTGAGATAAAAAGTGACCTTTGTCATTTTCTGATCTCTAAACTGCACTATGTAAAATCATGTCGATCCCTTGCTCTGTGAAAAACTAATCTATCCCACGGGAACTGTACATTTTTCCGGGGTAAAAAGTAGCATATGTGCTATTCCAGACTATAATCCTATCTCTGTGCCAAATTTCAATAAGATCCATCCAGCCGGTGTGGCATGATTGAGTAACAAACATTTATCCATCCAACCGTCCAAACATTCGCATTTATAATATTAGTAGGATTATTATTACTAATTTAATTACGTTTGTAAAGTTTAATACATACGCCGTATTTAGAAAGATAATTCTATAAATTGATTAGAAATTATAATAATATTATGCTGTAAGAACTTAGATAACAATAACAATATTATGATCATAATATATTTTATTAATTCTACTAAGTACGGAAATGTCTTGTATATAGCAAAATTGTTTGCAGCAGGCACTTCTCTTTCACGCGGTTATTAACTTACAGATATATATTTAAATTATATTCATTTTTAATGTACTGTACTGTTATAACAAGGCAAGTATGTTTACTCGTGGTTGGTTTCGTGAACCATGTATTGAGTATTTTGAATTGCTACTTATCTTGCGAAGATAAACTTTTGTTAGAATAATTACGAATCTTTAAGGCGTAGTGTGTAAAAGCTACACAGTAGGCCGGCCGGTCGGTAGTAGTGATTGTGTTGAGTAGCCAGGTATAGATTGTCCCTCAATACTTGATACTCTTATTGGACGCCACTGCGCTTATTATTAGGTGCAGCGTGGTCACTTTTCCGAGCCAGCATAAAAAAATGAATCAAAAGTGTATTTTTGTTCCTTTACCAAGAAAGTATTCGAAACAAGCGTTGTTATAATTTTGACGTATTTCTCTAAGTACAGTAACTTTGTATTGGATTGGAAGTTAGCAGTTCTGACATTATTGACTGGGGACTAGTAGATATGCTACTCAAGTCTCGAGGTCGAATAGCCATGCAGTATCTCACATTTAACTCGAGACTCGTATAGTAAGTAGGTAGTTACAAAATTGAGAGAATATTATGCCGGAGACATAATTATATTTTTAATACATTTATTCCATAGCTTTAATTGTTGGTCAACATCAAAAGAGGTTTTATTTATTTAAACTTTTTATTCAAAACTTGTATAAAGTTCATAATGCCTAAGGCATTTTCTACCTTTCAGAATTTCATATTAATAAAATATTAATTTTAATATGTATATAATATATATGTCGGAGCGTGATGAATATGGACACTGAATTGAAGTTGTTAATAACTTTATTTATTGTAATTTGTGGATACCGCCATTTGTTTTGCTATTTTGAAGGTGGTTTCGACTTGTTTATCGAGTGATCTCACTCGCAGAGGAGTGGGTCACAACGAAAATCACAATATAAAAGAGCACCTCTTCTTTGGTGCGGCATTCGTGAATTATCATTGAAACAGTTAGTAACTTGTCGGTCGTAATGCCGAAATATTGTTTAAATAGTAAGTTAACGTAATGTGAAAGTGTTATTGTGTACCGAATATTGTAATGTAAACTGTGATTTGTTTAAAAGAGCAACCATGAGGGTTTCTTGCCAGCTCTTCCCCATGGATGACTGCATTCCGAACTGGTGGTAGCTTAAATAGACTCTGAAGTGTTAATCTCGTGTTTTATTACCGAACTATCATACGCTATGCATCCTGACCATATCTGGAGATCAGAGAGGGTCGTGTAAGCCCTCTCACTGCCTCGGCCGATGACCGCCCGACCCGTCATATATTTATTAATATGCCTTTATGTTATATCGATACCATTTATCAGTTTATTTTGCAATTTTTTTTTAAATAATTTGCAGATTCAATAAATACAATTTATTGTAGTAAGATTCTGTAAACCTAGACCAAAGAGAGCTTTTCTTGCTCTAGTTAGAGTTAATATGTAAACATAATTCACTATGCATTATAGCTAATAATAGTATCTTACAATACAACATATTTTTTAAGATACATTTTGTAATCTAAGTAATCTACACACAACTTTGCCGTAAAGTCTAAAGTTACTTTAAAAGGTTTCTTGTCGATATTTTCTGTTAGAATAAAATATCTTACATGCAGTTCAATCGATCCTTCT
Source organism: Laothoe populi (assembly GCA_905220505.1). Taxonomy (NCBI): domain Eukaryota; kingdom Metazoa; phylum Arthropoda; class Insecta; order Lepidoptera; family Sphingidae; genus Laothoe; species Laothoe populi. Next base: position 17,784,577 of record HG992148.1, read on the forward strand.
AAGTAAGCATGAAAGTGGGTCAATGATTTGTCAAACGACACTAGATTTCTAACTGTATATGTCCAAGTAACTTGTATTGCCTAGTATACACTTAAAATATTTTTTCTACGAGCTAGTAAATTGGGTTCAGAAGTAGATAGCCGTAGAAATATTATTTTACATACATACAAACGTACGTACTCACGCCTGTAATCCCCGAAGGAGTAGCCAGTACACTCACATATCATCTAGCATATCAGCGTCCGAGATGTGATAGCGGGCGAGCCTATCCAGTATATATAAGCCTATACACCTGGCACAATTCAAGAATCTGAACTGTTACTGAGTATTTCGTGATAATCCATAAATCACTTTTACCCGCCCCGGGGATCGAATCCGAGACAGCAAACCGAGGCAGTCTACTATATATTATATATACACAGTCAGGTCATAAGTATTGTCACACAGTAAAAACTTTTATTTTAGAATGCTGGCCACAAAAAAGTTTATTGAATTCGAATTTCAAATTGTTCATGAAAATAAAAATGTATACTTTTTAGAATTTTACTCATTTTTAAATATGGAGTGGACGCTTAAAGAAGACCGTGTTGCAGTAATTGCGTTGCATCGTTGCGGTTACGCGCCAATTCAAATTTTTGACATACTGAAAAATTTGAATATAACCAAAAGATTCGTTTATTGTACCATCAAACGATACAATGAAGACTCTAGTGTAGATGACAGGTCAAGAAGTGGTCGCCCTCGGTCTGTTAGGACTCCAGCAGTGATAAAAGCTGTGAAGGCGCGAATTCAAAGAAATCCCAAACGTAAGCAGAAACTGTTGGCCCTTCAGATGGGGTTAAGCAGAACCACGGTGAAAAGGGTGTTAAATGAAGACTTAGGGCTTCGGGCATATCGAAGAAAAACAGGACATCGTTTGAATGCTCGTCTAATGGACCTGAGACTGAAGAGATGCCGCGCTTTGTTGAAGCGGTACGCGGGAAAAAAATATCGGGAAATTCTTTTTTCAGATGAAAAAATTTTTACCGTAGAAGAGAGCTACAACAAACAAAATGATAAGGTGTACGCACACAGTAGTGAAGAAGCGAGCAACCGTATTCCGCTTGTCCAACGAGGTCATTTTGCATCCTCGCTCATGGTATGGTTGGGAGTTTCTTATTGGGGCTTAACAGAGGTACATTTTTGTCAGAAAGGAGTAAAAACGAATGCAGTTGTGTATCAAAATACAGTCCTGACGAACCTTGTGGAACCTGTTTCTCATACCATGTTCAATAACAGGCACTGGGTATTCCAACAAGATTCGGCGCCAGCTCATAGAGCGAAGAACACACAAGACTGGCTGGCGGCGCGTGAAATCGACTTCATCCGGCACGAAGACTGGCCCTCCTCCAGTCCAGATTTGAATCCGTTAGATTACAAGATATGGCAACACTTGGAGGAAAAGGCGTGCTCAAAGCCTCATCCCAATTTGGAGTCACTCAAGACATCCTTGATTAAGGCAGCCGCCGATATTGACATGGACCTCGTTCGTGCTGCGATAGACAACTGGCCGCGCAGATTGAAGGCCTGTATTCAAAATCACGGAGGTCATTTTGAATAAACTTTAGTGTCATAAGAATCTATGTTTTGTTAAGTTCATTTTGGTATATAAATGGTTACATAATGAATAAACTTGTTTCAATTATTTTATATTAAACATGTGACAGAATTTATGACCTGACTAGGTATATAGTATTTTGTTTTATGTCATTGTGTTACTGCCTCGGTGGCGCAGTTGTAATTGCGCATGCGTTACGACTGCTGTGCTGAGGTCTCGGGTTCGATCCCCGGGTCGGGTAAAGTGATATTGGGTTTTTCTATCTAGAAATTCTTAGTATTAGCCCGGAGTCTGGAACCTGTGCCCGGTATGGCGATAGGCTCGCCCCCTATCACATTATGGGACCGAAATTCGGCGAAAAGTGGGTGTACTGGTTACACCTCTGCCTACCCCTTCGGGGATTACAGGCGTGAGTGTATATGTATATGTATGTATGTATGTCATTGTGTTAATACACGATCAATTTATAAGCCAATGCGTAGATTTCTTTTTGTTATCAGTTACTTTAATTAATTGAAAACAATAATGAGCAATTTTCTCAAGTAATATATACTACGTCTTGTATGCAATGACATCTACAATACAATTTTAAGCATGTTTTTATTTGTAATTAGTAAGAAAGCTTTGTATTGAGGTTTAAAAATCTTCTTTAAAAAATGGAGTCGTTGTCCTACCCAGTCGCGTGTAACAACCTACTCGGAGCGGCTCGATCTTGTTTGTTTTTGCATTATTATAAAATTCCATTTAACGTTCGTCCTATAAGACCCTACTCTGAACCCGTTTTAAGGGTTATTATGTGTCATTCGTATTATTAACATCAAACTTGCCCAGAATTGGATATCATAGACTCCAGGTCTGAGGTCATCTGTATTTATTTATTTACTCTTCATTGCACATTTCAAGGTTATAAATAAAGAGATATTAGATTCACATAATAAAAGTACAAATGGCGGTCTTATCCCTGTAGGCAATTTCTTTCTGTCTTAAGAGAACCATGGGATGGATATATGAAAAGGAAAAAGAGAGGGCAGTCTAAGTTTGAAAAGGATAAAAGCTTCAATAAATATAAATAACTACTATATAATGTATAATACTATAAATACTGTATCTTGATTTAGGTTTAGAATATTGTTGACTATACTTGATCTCCTCATATGGAGTTTAATCGTGGCTGTTATTTTAAATCTTTCGCAGTATTGAGATGATATCATAATTTTTTATACCTAATATATTGGTATCCGTTTTAAATGTTTTTAAAAGATGATTCTTTAAAATGACTCATAGTGAACAGGTATGAAGATGTTTCAGTAAAAAATAGTAGCCAATAGGTTTATCGGTAAAGAATTTGATATAAATAAAATATTGCCTGTGCTGTTAGAGACCAAGCCCAAACTTGGTCACTAACGGAGTCACAGAAATCCAGACTGGGGATTTGCCAAAGAGCAATGGAACGAAGCGTTCTTAGAGTGAAAAGATCAGATCGCCTGCGTAATAATGAATTCCGCGCCAAAACAGCTATTTTGTACGTAGGAACAAAAACAGCCAAACTAAAGTGGGATTGGGCGGGACATGATGTTTGCATGGGTAGAGAGTGATGGGCAAAAACTGTCACCGAGTGGGTAACTTCTGACCGACGGCGGTAGGCCTAGGAAGATATGGCGGGATGACTTAGACACCTTCGAAACTACGTGGTCCGAAAAGGCACAATAGGGATCAGTATAAGGAAATGGGGGAGTTATTTGCCCAGCAGTGGGACAAAATAGGTATGTAATAAAAAAAATACTAATGTCTTTATTGCGTTGCGGATATTGTTGATGACTATCACACATCGGTTTATCTATAAGTTGCAAATATTATTTATTAACTGATGTAGTTTTCGAACGGATGTTAATAATTCTCAGACTATTGACATTGGTATTATCAAATACAAGTATTTTAACCGTTAGTTCACATTTTTCGGTCAATATCCTCTATGCTATACGCGCTTTATGCTATTAATTCCGATTTGCATTTACGACTGAGAAGTTGCCCCAGCGGTTTTTTCATTTAATTTGTAGCTTATCTTGACTTATTGACAGCCTCCGTGGCGCAGTTGGCGAGTAGCTGGCTGTGAAACGAGAGGCCGTGGGTTCGATTCCCACACCGGGACAAATGTTTGTTTGAAAGATAGATATTTGTGTCCGGGGTCTGGGTTTTGTGAGACCGAAAGTCTCTCGTAGTCCCTGACACCCACAACACAAGACTCGTATCTTAGTGTGGGGTCGGGGCTATGTGTGACTGTTGGGTGTTATTTATTTATTTTAATAGTAATAAAGGCACTGTATTTTACAGTTTACCTTGACTTCAAATAGCTATTCATTGTGATGTTCATACATAAGCTGTAGTTTCGCAAGTGATCGGTGTCGTGGAATGAATACATCTAATGAAGCGTTTATACAATTTTTTTGTACTAAAGAATTCTGAATAGCCTTTAATTGGCTCTTTGTTTCATGAAAAAAGATCCGAAAGCGTTCGCACACGATCGCGGAAAGGATGGACCCGTCACGATTCCGCCGCGAGCTTCGACGTGACTAAAACTTTGCATAAGTATTATCTTATATCACAATATATCGTCAATTAAATTGTCAGGATGTTTTGTCTTAAATAAATGTTTTAGTAACTTTTTGCTAAATATATTGTCTTCCGACGATCACGAATCATGCCAAAAAACGTAATTATATTTACGATTTATTGCGCGTTGTAATAAATTTCCGCCGTAATAATTAAAAAAAAACTTACCAACGACCACACAGTATACAGCACAAAACAGAATTATAGACTTGTACATCTCAAACTTTTAATTGTCTTTGTGATAAAATATTGCAACGGTTTCGGGCAGCGCGGACGCGGGCGGCGTGAATGGTTGCGGGCCTGCAAGTGATGTTCGGACGCGCTTATAACCGGATTAAAAGCATTAGGACTTAGGGCTTGCACACACTGTCACGTTCTTCATTCGTTTCAACCCTTATTTTCCACAAGCTGAGACTTTCTTGACATGTTAAATATAAAAAATAGATTTAAATTATCATCGTTTAATTCAACAGATGTACAATAAAAATTATACTGATTTTATTTATCGTTTTTTTAATAATCCCACTACTGTCACTTTCTTCATTCCTTTCAATCCTTATTTTCCATAAGCTGAGACTTTCTCATCTTAACATGCTAAATATAATATTTAAAATAACATCGTTTAATTCAACAGATGTAGAATTTAAATTATACTGTTTTTTTTTAATAATCCCACTATTTTGTGATCCCACTAATTAGTAATTCGGGGGGTCAATATTATGTTCTCACACCTAGTTTATGTAGGTACGTTTTAAAATAGTTTTAATATAAAATTTAGTATTTATTTAGAATTTTTTATTTTCCTTAATTTTGAAGTTATAAGCGTAGTGAAATATTTTAAGAAATAGCAGTAGTTGCCAATTTACTCTGAGTCACCATGGATTTGGTTTCAGTGATGATTTTCTGTGATATATTATGATAGATTCAAAATAATTAAGTAAATATTCGACAAGTCGTTGTGGTTCAGCCTATTTGTAATCTTTCAATATTATAACACTAGCTTCGTATAAGGCGAAGTGGGTCACTCAATTCTACGTGATCATCACCTTTTATGAACATTGAAAACCTAAAATACTACCAGAAAAATTTATTTATCTATTTACAGCATGGAAAACTTACAGCTAATAGTTACATAAAAAATAGTATCAATTTAAGTGACAAAAAGCCAATAACAAGTTCTCACTTATAGAAGTAGTTCTCACTTATAGAAGTAAAAAATGACTGTGTTAATAAAATAAATGAAAAATTACGAATCTTGAGGAAAGAAGATCCGTTTTTAGGGCTTGATGGTTTTTGTCGGTGTTCCACAAATCTTATTCTTCTTTTTTTTCATAGCCTCGGTAGGCAGACGAGCCACCTGATGGCAAGTAGTCACCGCCGCCCATAGACTTCTGCAATGCCAGGACACAGCAAAGCCGCTGCCTACCGTATTTGCCCCAAAATTCTATTGCTGCTGCTTCACGTCGGTCTTCTAGGGTATATATATTATATTATTCTGGTTCAACACACACTAATGCTGTCGTTAAAACGGTATACAGTGTCTCTATCACATACAAAATGTACTTGTCAAAGGGCTTATGCTCTTTTGAAACAGGTATTCCGTTCATAAACCATTATAAAAAGTAGTAAAAAGTTAAGTTTAAAAGTGGCCACGCTGTAGACAGTTTGGTCTACAGGATAAATGGGTTTGACCGGGTTTTATGACCAGTATCACAGAAAACGGTAGTAATGTTATGGCTTGCTGTTGCGTTTCGTATGGTTAGTGGTATATTCGAAAGAGTAAATTTCCTTCCATACATACATATACGCCCGTAATTTTTGAAGGGGTAGGCAGAGGTGTATTCAATACACCCACATTTCGTCGACTTTATTACCGTCCCATGATGTGATAGGGGCGAGCCTATCGCCGTACCGGGCATATTCCAGACTCCGGGCTAATACGAAGCAATTAGGGATAAAATAACCCAATATGACTTTACCCGACCCGGGGATCGAACCCGAGACCTTAGCACAACAGTCGTACCGCGTACGCAATTACAACTGCGCCACCAAGGCAGTTGCTTTGACATGCTATTATATTATGTCGCAGAGATACTAGATGTTGCACGCGACTCCACCAGCGTGGAGGTTATTTTTAGAATAAAAGGTATACAATCCATGGAGGCATCTTAAGCTATTACACCTTTCTATATTTTGCTATCCCATAGGATCCGTGCATTTTTCCGGGATAAAAAGTAGTCCATGTAATTTTGCACTATGCAATAAATCATGTCTATCCCTTGCTCTGTGAAAAACTAAACTATCCCAAGGGAACTGTACATTTTCCTGTGATAAAAAGTAGCCTATGTGCTATTCCGAATCAATCTCTGTGCAAAATTTCAACCAGATCCGTCCAGCCATTGTAGCGTGATTGAGTAACAAACATCCATCCATCCATCCAAACATTCGCATTTATAATATTAGTAGGCTTACAACATAATATTATGGCTAGGATGTACAACATCAAAAGGGAAGCCGAGGCTAGACAATTACAAACGATTGCACACAATTTTTCTTATTGATTGGTAATAAATAAAATTATACTACAAATGTTTTATTTAACAATTTATTATAGTATAGATAAACACACAGTTCAGCAAAAATATTTACGCAATGATCTCCGTACTAGGCGCGTTTGTATCGCAGGAGACTAGGAGGGTTACTCTTGATACCCGATTCCAATTTAAAATTGGGATTGGGTTCAAAAACTGTACAATTGGCACTCTTGAATGCAACACCAGCGGACTATTTAGCTGAGTACGGCGGTATTTTTAGTAACTAAATGAAATAGAGTATTTAGAATACTTAGGTCTTAAATACTCTATTTCATTAAGTTGAATGAGTTAAAGTTTCAATATCTTCTAGATTGGAATAGAAACTGTATCGAGTTTGAGATTAGAACTGCTTTCAAGAGTAGGCCTACAGATTGATATATGAAATAATATGTTTATTTTCCCTAAATTATGTCAATAATACTTACAAAGTTTAAAAGAAACCCGAAAATAACGTTTTCTATGGAGCATTTACTATTGATATATATTAGGGTGGCCAAAAAAGTCCACGATTCCTTTCATTTTTCGTTCATCCACTTTTCTCCTTTTCCAGTCGTGACTCGTGTCCTCGTCGTTGTATCCCTGCCTACAAACCTTTGATGGTGCTTTCCAAGTTCCCTCGCCTTTAACTATAATTATTGAAGTACATATAAGAATAAATTAAAAAAAGAAATGTTCTGATAATCTGTCAAAACTGAATATATTGTATTTTAATTTCAGCCAGTTATGTTATTACATTGGGTTATCTAAAGACGCAGTTTGTAGTAAACAAAAATGATCAAAGCGGTTTGTCAATGTTTTGTTCAAAATTATCATAGTCATATTGTTTTTACAATATCAAATCAGAATATATTCGTGTCGCATGATAAAGAACTATTAAACATTCGAAATTAAATTTATAAGGTAGAGTTTTAGTAGAGTTCGAAAGATTCGTTCTAGTTAACTAGTTACAATAAGTATTTGGTATTTTTTCGGTATACATAGTATGACAGCAAATGATTATTTAATTGTATAGTTTAGTATTTAAAATGTTATATATACATATAAACTCCCGCCTGTAATCCCCGAAGGTGTAGGCAGAAGTGTAACTAATACACCCCGCCGGGCTTATTGCCGTCCCATGATCTGATAAGGGGCGAGCCTATCGCCATACCGGGCACAATTCCAGACTCCGGGCTGAAACTGGCTATACACTTTACCCGACCCGGGCATCGAATCCGAGACCTCAGCACAGCAATTACAATTGCGCCACCAAAGCAGTCACCATACTATGTTGTCTTTGGCAAATAAAACATTTTGTTTCTTATTTTCAGGACCAATTTTGTATTGATTTTACTTTGTATGAACTTATTCGAGAGTTGTTAGTGAAAGCATTTTTAAAACGGTTGAAAGGAGAGAGCTATACTGTAGACTTGCTGTAGACAGATTTGCTTAGGGTATCAACGGGTCAGTTCGTCAGGGGCATAGGTAACTACAAATACTTTTGTAAATACTACAATTTTTTATGTATGTTAAAATACTTGCAGCATTGGAAATAAAACACATTATCAATACTAAGAGTGGTAGGAACATCATTTACATTTGAATCTAACTGACATACTCGAACGTAGAAAAAAATGTTAGCGTTTATGCTCTGCTACCCGTGCGAAGCCGGGGCAGATCGCTAGTCAGAATATAAAATCCACATGAACCTACTATTGAGATCGAATAAAAACTCAAAAAAGTAATTACAAATTTTACAATACATAAAATTGACGTAACATGACAGCTTTGCGTTTCGTGTGTGAAGCGTCTGGAAGACCAAATCTCTCTACCCTTTCAAAGTCCTTTCTTTGTAAGTCAGTCACTCATCATGACTCTTTTGCTAAAGTACCAACAACATGAACAACCGTCAATGGTGCTGGAGATCAATTACCAAAAGGTGACACACAGGCGCGTTTAATAAAAGCATCTTATAAGCACATTTATTTTTGTATGGCTTCATAGACTTATTTTCGGGTTGATAAATATTGCATGATAACTTCCGAATTTATTGTTAATGTTTTGATATATATGTAAAATTTTTACACACAATTTAAAACTGTTTGTTGAAGACCGCCAATAAATCAAATGGAACGATAACCTTGCTGCACTCGTAAGTGCGGTAAAAATTAATATAATAATCGATATTTATACGGGAATTTCCTAATTAAAAGAGATAATTTACAAACCAACAACATGTTTGTTTATAATTTCAAAGGCATGTTTTGAATTTAGAATAGAGATGCAGATGCCGAATGTTTTGCATCTTTGGTCAGTTTTAATAATGAATAGATGGTGCCACTGTAGAAGACAAAAATGACGTGGAGTAACTTAACCGTAAAGGAAGGTGATTCAAATAGTGTTCCAAATAATACTATGTGACCAATGACCATACAGATGCAATGTGGTCACTTTGCCGTGTCAGAATAAAAAAAACTCGCTTCCTTTCCTAATCCCTGTTTTTTAAAGGTCGGAATTTTAAAGGTATTATAAGGTGTTTATATACGAAGGAGATCGTTTATAATCTAGTTATCCTTTTCCTAATTTGTTGGTCCATATATAATTAATAAAAAAAAATTATCACTACCTTCTTGTCCCTGGCGTAGTGTGAAGAAGCAGGCCGGCATGATTTTGTTGAGTAGCGGGGGATAGATTGTTTCTCACTGCTTGATTTGGACCCCACTTCGCTTACCATCAGGTACAGTGTGGTCACATTGCCGTGTCAGGATAAAAAAAAACTAAACCATGGATAAATTATAATTATATTGTACGAAGGATATGTTACTTTTATGATAATCATCTGCGGGTTCGATTCCCGCTCCAAGACAAATGTTTGTGTGATCCACCAATATTTGTTTCAGCTCTGGGTGCTATTAACATAGTTTTCCCTCATAGTTGTTGAGACCAGACTGCCTCGGTGGCGCAGTTGTAATTGTGCATGCGTTACGACTGCTGTGCTGAGGTCTTGGGTTCGATCCCCGGGTCGGGTAAAGTGATATTGGGTTTTTCTATCTAGAAATTCTCAGTATTAGCCTGGAGTCTGGAATTGTGCCCGGTGTGGCGATAGGCTCACCCCCTATCACATTATGGGACCGAAATTCGGCGAAAAGTGGGTGTATTGGTTACACCTCTGCCTACCCCTTCGGGGATTACAGGCGTGAGTGTATATGTATGTATGCTGTTGAGACCCACGTAACAGGTTTGACCTTGTGTGGGGTCAAGACTATGTATATGACATTTGCGTATATTTATTTACAGACAATTTTTCCTGACAGTTATAACAATTCTCACATTCTACACTGACTTTACTCTTACACTCTTAACTCTGATATATGCTCTAGAACAGATCTCGCTGAAGCTCAACCGTGACTTAATGCGGGTTAGTGGATTGCACAGTTTAAGAGGATGAAAGCTGTTTGATTTAGTTACAATATCGTGGCTAATACAGTTAAATATCACAGACTTCTTAGGTCTACGTAATTTAAAAAAAGTGTTTTATTATTGTAATGTTTAAAAATATTTTTTCTCCTAATTAAACCTACCACAATTAACTTACAATAATTCTTCTAATTAATGTTCTCATAATTTAAAAAAGAAGGCAGTTTTTTAATTTGAAATGCATTCTTTATATGTACGCCGATTATTCCGACATCTGTTCATTCTGATCATGTTTAGCTTTTATTTTCATTTTTGGATAAGTGCAATTTCTTGACTACTTGGTGCCAGTGCCGGTAATCTACTGTCATTCATAAAAGCAATTTCTCAAAATCTGCTTATAAATCTAATACGACTATTTTTTTAAGAATAGTGTAGCAATTTAACATTGGTCGCATAAGATCAACAATTTTATGTATACACTAAACCTCCACTTATATTCGTAGTATCGGGACAAGTTACTTTTAACTCTATTATAGAATTTATTTATTGCAATTTCGCCGGTAAACATATAAGCTAGATAAAACAAGAAACGGACAAGTTTCACGAATAAGTATAAGAACCATACATATTTAACAGCAGTTAGGTCGACCTGAAAGCTACGTGAAAGTACAAGAATCGCCATATCTTAGCTTTCGCCTTTTCTAACATAACATATTACCCTGCAACGTGTCTATAACAAGCCACGCTAATAGAGTGTTGTTAAAAACACGTGTCGTATACTTTATAAGCTGTAATTAATACAGATTATAATATTTAATTACATCAAAGAAGTTCGAGGATTAATAGCTTCGACACATAGTAATATTATAGAGTACCCTTATGAGTTACTAGCTGTTGCTCGCGGCTTCGCCCGCGTGGAGGTCATATTTGGGAGAAGAAGTATACGTAATACCAATTTTCATGCGTTTAACTTCAACTTTTCATATTTTCATACAAACTTTTATCCCCTATTTTACCCCTTTAGGGATGGAATTTCCAAAAACCCTTCCTTAGTGGATGCCTACGTCATAAAAGATACCTACTGTCAAAATTTCAAGTCTCTAACCTCACCCGTTTCGGCTGTGCGTTGATCGATCAGTCAGTCAGTCAGTCAGTTTCTTCTTTTATATATACAGATGACTGACTGTGAAGACTCTTATGATGAAAGGCCAGACGCTTTTTGTCCAGACGCAAAATAATGTTAGTATGGATTTTCACACCATTAAATCAAATGATATCGTTTATTTTGTAGAATAGTATTCTTAAATAACTCTACTTATTCATTGTTTTAAGTTAAATGGTGCCGGCATTTCCTTTCCGATAAACTCTGAGAAGTAATGCGAAATCAAACTCAAACGTTAACTTAAAACTCTTAATACTTATATATTCTGTATATTCCCAGACATATTGTGTTCAGTGTTGTGCATTGATTATTTTTAAAATCAACCGATACTTGTCATTCGGTTGTAGTCATTTTACTAGCTTTTGCTCACGACTCCTCCTTCGCTAGTCTTCTTCCATGTTACATATTAGATTTGTAGACTATATGATCCTTGATAAACTAATCTATTTCGGTGGTGGTGTTCTATAATTGTGTATGGAACTTAAGTGTAATACTTCTCGTATTGTTATTAATTTTAAATGAATATTATATGTTATGATGAAAATACAAAAGACCTACGGCTGAGTTTCTTGGTGCTTCTTCTCAGACCAGTGGGCATTTCCGAAGCACCGGTAGATAAACTTAAACCTGACATTAGAGACTATCCCATGATTTGATTTATGATTTGGTGGCGCAGTTGTAATTGTGTATGCATCACGACTGCTGTGCTGAGTTCAATCCTCGGGTCGGGTAAAGTGATATTAGTTTTTTTCTATTTAGAAATACTCAGCATTAGACCGCAGTCTGGAATTGTGCGCGGTATGGCGAATGGCTCGCCTCCTATCACATCATGGGACGGTAATAAATTCGGCAATAAGTGGATGTACTAGTTACACCTCTGCCTGCGGGGATTACAGGCGTGAGTGTATATGTATGTATTACTCTTGGAGTTTCGCTTAAGTATTTTTTTTTTGTGTTGAAGATTTATGACATCTCATATTGTAACAAAGAGACGGTAACAATAAATTATAGATTTTTGTTACCATATAATTTATGTAGTACACAAAAACAAAATACTCACTTAAGACTACAATTTAGCACAATCTTGTAAAACATAAATGAGCTATTAAAAAATAAAAAAAAATATTGACCATTTATTTATATAAACAAAAATTGATTTTCTACTAACTTTCTATTGGTAGGTACGCAATTCTACCTATATTTACATTTTTGAAACGAACACTGAAAACACTCAAATAATCATGGTAGAGGTCTTTTGAAGTCGGTACCGGTGCTGGCATACAGCTAACTAAAATTATTATAGGTAACATGTAGTTAAACTTGACTTAACAGTTATAGGTACTGGTTTGCACTAAAGTTATTTAGTCACAGCATTTTCTAACATAAAAGTTTTTTAATTCATAAAAAGTACACCGACTTCAATAAAAACAAATTATGCGTCACTATAAAATTTGACGGTTGCCCTTGATTTTTCTGAGATCCCATCATCAGATCCTGATTTGGTGCCAATGGGACCACCTGGGAAGTATACCCTTTCAAACAAAAAAGAATTTCTCGAATCGGTTCAGGCGTCTTCGAGTAATCGGGTAACATACATAAAAAAAAAGATTCCGACAAATTGTTAACCACCTCCTTTTTTGAAGTCAGTTAATAAAAAAAATTAAGTACAAGTGGCGCTCGCTTTTGGCGAATTTTTCAAGACAACGATGAGAAGAAAAATTTTAAAAATGAAAAGAACAATATTGTACAGATATTAGTTCCAACTACTACATCTTTGCTTTGTTTGAGGGTTCAGTTGTCGCTTTTTTGTTCTTCTAGCAACTCGATTTAGTGAATTTATGAGATCATAGACATGGGTTTAATGGCTTTAACATTATTTTAACTTTATCATAGACACAATGTCTAATTTAAATTTTTTAATAATATTTTTTTGTTAATGGAAATAAATTTTATGATATTTAAAGTAGTAAAAAAAAACAAGTGCAAACTGGTTAAGCACTGATCTCATTTTGCAGACTAGCCTACGATTATGTAATCTTATGCAAACCATACTTTAGTGATTAGTCTCTACATTGTTCATTTTGTTTTGTTATTTGAAGATTTTGTTATATGGTGTTTCCGAACTGGCGTCTGCTGTGAAATTCAACTGTTAAGATGAGTTTCTGTATAAGTAGTAAGGTTGCGCGACACAAGTTTAAAACTTAGTGGGCTCCCTAATACTATATTGTTAATTTAATTGAGATGTTTGTGAAATAAATATATAAATATTGTGTCTATGATCTATCTCCCCTCATATAGCCAGCAGGGTTGCACGGTGCAATACACAAGGTCGACAGTAAGGCCGAGGCAAGTGCGTCGACCGCTTGCGATCATTGACCGGTGTCCGTTGGCGAGATGCTGTCCACTATTCCGGATTACACTGAATGACTGAAGCATATCGGATCCAGTAATCCATTATTTTATTGAAATAAATTATTCCACAATAGTTGTCACGTAGGCTGTAAGATATTGTAACCGATGCTGACTTCGAGTTGTTAGTTATTTTTCGAAAGTTTTTTTTAATTTCATTTTTTTCTGGCACGGCATAGTTACCACAATGCAAAGATGGTACACGTCTAGTATTATAGCCTAGCGATAGCTTAGTTGGTTGCGGTACGAAGACTAAAGTCGTATGTTCGAAACCCAAGTGGCATACACCTCTGACTTTTCTAAAGTTATGTGTGTGTCTCTCTCTTCCTGGCTATTCGTCCCACATGGAAAGTTATGTGTGTATTAAATGTTAATTATCGCTTCAACGGTGAAGGAAAACATCGTGAGGAAACCTGCATATCTGAGATTTCTTATACGAATTTCGAAGGTATGTGAAGTCTACTAACCCGCATTAACCCCTCTCATTAGTAGAGGAGGCTCGTGCCCAGTTGTGGGACAATGTCTAATACAAGGCTAGTATTAAAAAAAATGAAGATGGTAAGCGCAGTGCCGTCCAGACAGAGCATCAAGTAGAGATTTGTTATTATTTGTTTGTTTTTGTATGTTTAGTTGTTCTTTATATTCTTTTTCATGCAGTAATTTATAGATAGTTTCCGAGTGTATAATATAAAATACATCATTCCGATCTTTATTATTTTTTTAATCTGAATAAATGTTATATTAAAATGTCATTCTTAGAGCGTTCACACCGACCGTTTTTGTTACAAACTGTAATTCAATTATTCTAAGCAGCAATTTTCGATAGCAGAATTTCAAATATACCGTTAGTCAATCATTATGCGATATAATAGAAATATAAGTAAATTAGTTATATAAAGTTTTATGGATAATCAGGCTGGTCCAACCTTTCCCCCATTATAATAAGAAAATGTATATGTCCAGTAGCACGCCATTATTTAGCCGAATATAAAAAAGTACACCCAACAGTCACACACATAGTTCTGACCCCACACTTGGTAAAACCTGTACCGTGGGTATCAAGAACTACGAGGGACCACGGTTCCACAACACCCAGACCCGAAACAAATATCTGTCTGTCACACCAAGATTTGTGTCGGTGAGGGCATCTTCAATAGACTGGTTAATAAAAAGTAAATAGCCGATAAATTAAGTATTTCTTCCAAGTTTTTTCTGTAGTTGAAAAATATACATGACATCATATCATGAATAAGAATATGCATATAAAAAGTCTGATTGTCTGCAATTTGTGATTTCGAAGACCTTACGCTAAAAGGTTCCTTGTAAACCTTGCTACTATGACCGATGGGCATACTGGTTTCAATACTAGCATACATAACATTTCCAACGATGATTACTTGAGAACAAATCTCTTAAATATAATATCAATATATAATAGCAATATCATACATATAATATACATTCACGTCTGTATCCGCAAAAGAGTAGACCTAACTGATGTTCCCAAGGTTTGATTATCTTATTTCCATATATGATGAGAATTCAGGGCAATTCACGTTCGATTTTTGGAATTGACAATTGATTGACTTGGACTTGGGGTTTTATTGAAATTGGGGTTGCCTGACATGTTATTTGAATTCAGAACCTCACTGCTTTCCGATTTGAGTACCCATTAGATTAGACCTTGATTAGACCAATGAGGTTATTGATGGAATAACTCCGTGGATGGAATGAAAATATTTTATACAATAATGATAAATGTTTTTTATTTTTGAGTATATTCGAATTAACATTTTTTCACAAAAATAAGTGCATTTAAGTAACTAGATTTTAGTGTTATCGTTTTAAAATATAATAATAAAAGAATATAAATATAAAGCAATTTAACCTTACTTCAATCAATTAGTAAGTTTATCTGTTACCGTGACCCTAAACATGTGATGAACGGAAATGAAACGGGAAAATAGGTCAAAAAATGTGTGCCCTACAAACACTGTCATAAGGTCAGCGCACACAGACAGTGCGCATATGCAATCTCGATACAAATAAAATAAAAAAATGATACGACTGTTTCAACCAGGTGTTTTCATTATTTAATATTTGCTTACAAACATATAGACCACGTAAGTACTAGAAACTGGATGTCAGGTGTGATATATTTTTTAAATGTAACGTTACAATATTTTTATTGATGAAAAACACTTCAAAATAAATTTTAGATCACGACAAGGTAATTTTGCCTGTTCACTAACGATCGGAAATAACGACGAGTGTACACGAAATTAAATAAAGTGCGTGCATGATCTGGCGCAAGATCTCGTACTTAAGGAGGTAAGCTTACGATGTCTATTTTGATCTATAACCTATGTACCATATAGTTTGAGTTTCAATTGTATTAGCTAATAGCTTCAATCACCGTTTTTGAGGGAATGTGAAAAAGTCATGTCACCCTTTTTCATTATTTTCCAGAAGATATGTTTCTCCGAATTAATGTTTAAAATCGTGTCGTTTTATTAAGTATTCCTTTATCCCGTACACCGTCGGGAGGCCTGCTCCAGGCCCGAAGCAAAATCGGTCAACCGTCAAAAACCTTATAAGGCCTATTTTTCAACGGTCAGATATCTTTCGGCAGTGTTGTAATACTAAATATATTTATCCTACTTTAACTTTTACAATAGGTAGGGAAATAGACAAGGATGCGAAATAACATCAATTGCTATAACACAGACACATATAATCTAAACATGACCTTTATTTTGCGCGGCGCGCGGGGCGTCCACTTGAGGCATGTTCTTGTTCAAGCTGTATTGAAAAAAAAAATGTAAGGAGCTGTGTGTTCTTTTGATTGATTATTGTGAAATAATATATGTTTATATTAATAAATAAAAACGAATGAATCCTTTAATTTTGAAATTGTTACAACATTTGTACATAAATAGGATAAATATTTCGCTCGCGCATTTTCAACTTAATCTAACGATATCATATTAGGGAAAAACGATATTAAACTATATATATTCTTTTAGCTTATTTCATAACCATTTCAATGACTTCAAATAGTGTATATTTTTTTCCAAACAAATTTTTTATTTAATGTGTTTTAAACGTTTCCTTTTCGTATCGCGCGCCATATTACAGACTGGCGTTGTGCTTTGCGCGACAGTAACGACCATCCAAAGGATAAGAACCTATATAAGTGTAGGCACGTGATTTACTGGTATAACGTGTTATGTTGTTGTGCTGTCTTCAAAAATCAACATCACTTTACTGAGGTGTTGGACTGTACTGTGACTAGTAAATAATTTTCCTTTATTTTGACTCTGACTTATTTTAAAAGGTTTATAAAAATATTTAAAATTATTAAGAATTGACACTAGTATGTACAAAACGTGACCAATGACTAAAAGGAATAAATCTCCATTTTGTACGCGGCCTGTCTGCTCGTCTGCACTAGGTGTACGCTATCGCACGAGTGGCACTCCGAAGTCCGAACTCAGAACCCGGATTTTGTACGGACTGTCAAAACGAAAGTCGTATGTTCGAAACCCAAATGGCATACACCTCTGACATTTCTAAAAGTTACGTGTGTATTCATTGTTAATTATCGCTTGCTTTAACGGTGAAGGAAAACATTGTGAGGAAACCTGCATACCTTTTTTTTTTTTTTGTCGCGGGGAAAGCGTTTTATTACTACCGCCCGCTCGGGGAGAAGCGGAATAAGAATAAAACGGTTATGCTGGACTAGCCGGTCTTACGACCCAGCATCCCCCTCGCCCGGATGATGGCTATCCGGGCAGCCGCTGGGCCGAGTCCCTACCCCCTATGTACACCCCATCCGACACTACCAGCTAAAACCCCGCGGTGGCCTTCTTCGGCGCTTACGGAGCGATCCCGGGGTATTCTAAGGAGTGCTAGAATTGCTGCCGGAACCGCCCCTGCGCGGTGCTGCGTAGCAGCCCATCTCCATGGAAAACCTGCATACCTACCATAAGAATTTCAAAGGTATGTGAAGTCTACCAAACCGCATTAGGCTAGCGTGGTGGACCAAGGCCTAACTCCTCTCATTAGTAGAGGGAGCCCGTGTCTAGCAAGGGGGCCAGTGTTTAATACAGGGCTAGTATTATTTAGTATTAATGTGTAGGAAATATAACTGAAATTCAAATAAAGTGGTGTTACCACTATACAATTAGTCTCCTTGTTACTATTATGTCATTATCACAATGTAATATTAAAACTACGTAGTATCTGGTGAAAATGCGTATATAGTGGTGTAGTTGATAATTAATGATAACATTATTCATTAATAATACATCAATGATACACGCGCTCAAAATTGATGATTCATTGATATGTGTATTCAATAGAGAATTGACGCGCAATATGTTTAGCAATGATGTGGATCTTCCACGTTGTTTGTCCATTCATTATCAAAACTAAATCAAATCTAATAATTTATTCTGTAGTCATTAAATATAACTCTCATGACAAAATTGTTTAAGCTAGACCCATCACATGAAATGAAATGAAATCGTTTATTGGTCATGTACGCAATTTCATAGCTCTTATGACAAGTCATAAGAAAGTAAAGAAATTTATGTATACATAGCATCATCAATACACCAGCAATTACTTTATTCATTTATAAGGTTCATTCAAAGAAATACCAGCCAAATAAACCTGTTTATAAATGGGTTTCATATGGACCATGGGTATTTCTGAGACATCGCATGTTAGCGACTCAAAGCTACTATGTGAATGTATAATATGGCAGGCGTCGGTTTTCGTGTCATATAGCTACACAAAAATATTGCCAAACATGTTAAACATTAGGTACATGTTGCGAATCAAATGTTGCCTAGCCAGTCACGTATCAATTGCATGCCGGCATGCACAAAATACTGCAACACTCGCCGTTCTTACATGCTATTTTTAACTTTAATATTATGAATATAAAGTTGATTTTGGACAGACTATACTTATTATCTTTTCGAACTGCGGGGAACTTGTGATTCGAGAGGGCCTAGTATAGTTACGGCTTAAAGCTGCAACGTAGATAAAGATAAGTTCAATTCCAAAAAAATACCGAGAAATATAATGACTTAATCGTTGTATAAAAATATACTTATGTCTCATATATTACGAAATGATTTATCAGTACATATTTACTTATGGTAAAAATATTTTAGTTACTGCTATATTTTAATCTTTTAATACAATTGCTTATAGAATCGATTTTCCAATTTATATTAGGATTAAAAAGTGGAAATAACAAATAAATACCATTTAAAAACCTACCGCCATCGCGTCTGTGTGACTCCTTTTTTATATGTATTTTATTTGAGAACACAACGCATAAATTATACTACTGGCGTGAGTCAAAACAGGGTTAGAGTCTTCAAGTATACATATATAGTTTGTATCTAAGGTCACGGTTAATTAGTATTATTGTGTCTATGTAGTAAATGGCTTGTAAATTTAATGTTTTTGTAATAATTTGGTGTTTGTGTAAAATCTATAGATATATATATATATATACATATATAAATTAATCGCCGTTCGTTAGTCCAGCTAAAACTCAAAAACGGCCTGACCGATTTGGATGTTTTTTTTTGTGTATAAATCTACAATGGGTTCCTGTATGGTTTGAAAACACATTTGGACCAGCAAAGTGGCGCTACTGTCGGTATGTCACCAAATTAGATTTGCGGGGATTCGCGGGAGAAATGACAAAGATTATTCTGATTTTTAAAATATCATATTTAAAATTTTAAATCTCTGATATTATACGCTATCTCTGATACAATATGATTTTTCTTTTACTCTTTATTAAAGTGACTTCAATCAATAGAGATTTATTAGTAATTTTTTAAATCATGTGAAATTCAAAAATGTGTAATAACCATGTTTGTGTTCCTCAGTCTTTTCCTCCTTATTCCGGCCCATAGCCCTCTACTTTACCCCATTATATTTACAAAACACTAGTTGTTTCTTGTACCATAGCACGATTCCACGTTCACTGTGGCTATTAGATTCACTATTTCACGCTTCACATAATCGATAAAAGCCCATATAAATTTGGAGGTGATCTATTCAATTAAAATGCTTTGAAATGTTTCACAAACAATCCCATGGTCTTGCCATACATAATAGATCTCGCATAGCCATGTTCTTTGTCGTGATCATAATACGGAGTTTTTATTCGATCTCTATAGTGGGTTCATGTGGATTTTATATTCTGACTAGCGATCTGCCCCGGCTTCGCACGGGTAGCAGAGCATAAACGCTAACATTTTTTTCTACGTTCGAGCATGTCAGTTAGATTCAAATGTAAATGATGTTCCTACCACTCTTAGTACTGTTAATGTGTTTTATTTCCAATACTGCAAGTATTTTAAATGGAAAAAATATAGATACATAAACAAAAAACCATAATCACTCATGGAGACTGCCGATTGAAGTGAAACTTTAAACATTGGATTTACTTTTTAGAAACAGCGTCCATGAAGTAGTAACTTCTTTTGTTTATGGTTACTTGTCAATAATTATAGAACTTCATAGGCGTGCTTATGTCAAAGTAAAATAAATAGTTGGATGAAGTATAGCATGTCGGTGATGCGATCCCGTAAGTTTTCCCCCTAGCAAATTCGCTCAACGCGGCTTAAGAAGTTTACACTTCAACAAAATGTATGCGGTGCTTCGTAGCCTTGTTAAGCTCCCAGTCAGCATGATTTTTCCGACATCGACCATCATCTACATATTTCAGGTAATTTACACAAACTTGAGAGGTCCTTTTTTCTACAATATGTATAGATGATAATATATGCCAGTACTGTATAACCAAACTTCTTATCTACAACGTAGAGAACTTCTTGGTTTTAATTTATGAAGCCTATTGTAAATAACTGATATAAATTACTTTGGTAATTAAATTTCTTACTATCATCAAAGAGTTTATAGCCGCTCGTGGACCTTGGTCAACTTTACTTATAAATACATTTGTTTTAGGCTTTATCTCTCAGACTTATGCGTCGTTTACTTGACGTCCTCTCGACGTAGATTATATGAACTCTCTTCTACGCCTTTGAACTATTTTAATTTTTGTAAATAGCTGAGAATAATTAAATTAATTTATCTAACATCTTCTTTGATGAGTCTTTTATATACCTAAGGTTTTAATGTGTCTGTAGACCGATTTTCAGAAACATACTAGAGCTTTAACGTTCTGAGTACCGGCCTTCTGAGTGCTCTGCGACTAGACTCTCGACCGATTCTTCACCTTCTTGCCCATGGCGCAGTATGAAGAAGCAGGCCGGTATGATTGTGGTGAGTAGCGGGGGATAGATCCTTTTTACTCGATACTCTAATTGGACGCGGCAGGATAAAATAAGAAAAAACGTATCCTTCGTGAAGGGCAACTTATACCTAAATAAGTATTTATTCTTAAAACTTATATATAAATATCTATGTATTAAAATTAAATCTTGTTTTACTTATTATTAATATAGGTACTGATTGTTCTAAAAATAAAATTATAACACAATAATACTGGTTTTCCTATAAAATCTTATTGTATCGTATTGACAATACACTCAGTTTCCACATAATCACATCATATTATTTTTTTTTGGTAAAGTACAGTTCTCCTCATATCTAGATTATATTAATTGGGAACGGTTCTCAGAATAGCATTATTATATCGTTTTTGATGAATGTATCCCGGCAATGAGCGGTCTAGAATTATTGATAGTTGATAACCTTTTGTTATTGCGTCTGCGTATTGAGTAAAAATTGTATTGCGAATAACCTTTAGAATGTAGGCATACTCTACGCTTCTTTGACCCTACTAATATAGTGTTATCATTGGTAGGTATTTGCGTTTTAAAATCTAGACTATGGGCATTATTTATAATCGGATATTACATATCTTTGTAATGTAAATGTATGTTTGTTTTTTATTTTATTTATTAGGGATCACCAACAAAACTTACATTTTCACATCAGTACGTAACACTATAGCCCAACGATGTCTGGATTCTGGAATATCAAGTCTCAGGAAAAATAAATTTCATAGATTTACTTGTCACTGACTATTTATTCACTACCAAGTAGTTTCCAATATTATTTTAAGACTGCCTCGGTGGTGCAGTTGTAATTGCGCATGCGCTGTGCTGAGGTCTCTGATTCGGATGTGTATTCGATGTTCGATTATGTGTGTGTGTGTGATTCGAAGTGATATTGGGTATTTTTATCTAGAAATTCTCTGTATTACCCCGGAGTAGAATTTATGCCCGGTATGGCGATAGGCTCGCCCCCTATCACATTATGGGACCGCAATAAATTCGGCAAAAAGTGTGTGTACTGGTTACCTCCACCTCTGCCTAACCCTTCGAAGATTACAGGCGAGTGTATGTATGCTTATGATTATATGTAGGTATAATGATTCGGAATCAATATATTGTTGGTTCAAGTTATTTTTGTCCAATGAACCGGATAGTTGGCTTTTAACGTTAAGTTGGCGTTAAGTTTCTGTTCTGGGTTTTATGGGACTCTATGTAAGTCTCTTATAGTTTCTGATACCTAAATACAGGTTAACCTAGTATAGAGTCAGGACAATTTTATTTATAATTCTTATGAACATGCAGTTACTTAAAGCACAATTCATTTATGGTAGTTTTTATGTCTGGAAGTATAGAGATTTAAGCGGCAGAATTTGCAAATAACACTCTAGCTATAGTAGCGCCTTCTTTATATTAGGCGTCAAACAGACGAGCAGCACTTTGCTGTCAACAGCCAACTTTGCTGCCAACTTCTGCTGCTACTGCTACTGTTGATAAAAGCAACTGCTGCAGTATTCGACACGCCGACTGCTGCCCACCATGTCGACATCATTATTATATTACGGTAAGGCTCGGTCTATTTGAACTCCACTGACACAAGGCAGCGCGCGCGCTGTGCTCATACTGTAGCTGTCGCCATTGGTTGGCGATTGCTGTCAACATATCGAAGACAAACACCGACCAATGGTGACAGCTGAAGTTGGCTCTGTCGAAAGCAAAGTGCTGCTCGGTTGTACGAGGCCATAGAGATATTGCTCTTTTACGCCCTCACTCCCTATAATAGACAAAATATATTTCCACTGTTAGTAATGAATAGCAATATCATATGGAAGAAAAAAAATAACAATATTAATGTTAGGCGCTTGCGTATATTATGCATCTATATCATCTCGATTATGCATGACAGGTTAGAAATAATAGCCAGATTCAGAAAATATATTTTTTAGACGAGGATGGGATTTGGGCTAGTAAATAGTTGTTCTGATCGTTTTAGATGGGCTTACCGCCCAATCAAAATCAAATACCAGTACTAAATATCAAAATCTTTCGTTACGTCGTTTTATAAGAGACATGATATTTTAAAAGTTTTTTTTTTACTGTTACATAAATTAACAGCGATCAGATTATTATTACTTAACTCAAATGGCTTAAACCATCTTTGCCTGTATTGTTTTGAATTGTACATTAATCAAACTAGATAATAAGACTTCGAATGACATGATATAAATTAAGATTTTTATAATTCATGATAGATAAAATTATTGTTTCATATAGAGGATCGACGTGATGGCTGTTAAAGAAAAGATCGTACGTTCGATCCCACACCAAGAACCTTGTTTGTGTGATTAATATTTATTGTAGTTTCAGTGGGATTGTCAGGCTCTCCTCATTTCTGACGTATGTGGGGTCAGCATTATGCTTGTCTGTTTTCATGATTTGATAAAACTCTTTATAAGATTTCAAAATACCGCCTCGGATTGCCTCGGTGGCGCAGCAATTGCGCATGCGTTACGACTGCTGTGCTGAGGTCTCGGGTTCGATCTCCGGCTCGGGTAGAGTGATTGGTTTTTCAATTTAGAAATACTCAGTATCAGCACGGAGTCTGGAATTCTGCTTGGTATGGCGATAGGCCCGCCCCTAACACAAAAATTCGGCAAAAAAGGGGATTACAGTGAGTGTATATGTATGTATGTAAGATTTGAAAATACTGAACAAATATACTCGGTATTCATTATTTATTTTTATCCCAAAGTTTTTATATGACATCGAAAGGAAGTTCAGTAATACAACTGTATGATGCGCACCTCTTGATTACTGTCAAGATACTATGTTATCTTTTGTAATACATCTACTTGTATGCCATAATCATACATTTGTATTTTTGCCAGCATCTATTTATTATACCCAATGATTTAACGTTTTATTTTTGAGCATGCTTTTCAGTACCGGTTAGAGGGTAAATAATATTATTTGCATCTGGCTGGTAGCTATAGTGGCTCGTATATATCCAGTTACATAGAGTTACCTCCTTCAAATCCCAGGTCCTTTATGCGAAGTGTGAAGATACACAGCAACCCAATATGATTCTGTTGAGTAGCAAGGGATAGGTTGTTTTTACTTGATACTCTAACTGGACGGTACTGTGCTTACCATCAGGTGCAGTGTGGTCACTGTGCCGTGCCAGAATAAAAAAAGCCTCAGTGGCGAAGTGAGTGAGTAACCGGCTGGAAAACGAGAGGCCGCGGCTTGTCCCACTAGCAAGGCAAATGTTTCTGTGATCCACTAATATTTATTTCGAGCCTGGGTGTTGTGAGACAGAGTCTCCCGTAGTTCCTGATACCCGCGACACAAGACTCGTATGGCAGTGTGAGATCAGAACTATGTGTCTGTTGTAAATGTTTTTAGACGTTAATGTTGTTTAATGTTTTTAATTTTATAATATGTGTATGTTGGGTGTTATTACAGGCGCCATAACTCTAGCGATAGCACGCAATGTGTTTCAACAGTCGATTATATTGTGAAATGAAGTACTATTTACCATCAGTACTCTTGTTACTTTGTAGTGCTTGAATAAAAAACTTGACCATGTTTTTATACCTATGTGTTTTTTTTTACATCCATTGATATATTTCTTGTTTATTATATTAATCTTGAGTTCATAGAGCTGTTCTCAGATTTCCGTAATTATGTCATGTTTTATAATAGTTATGACTTCTGCACAATTGTAGGTAATGCGGTATTCTTCCTTATTTTGACGTATTCAGTTGATACCACTAACAAATATTCAGTGTCAATACCTACTCAGATAATGTCTGTGTTATGCATAATAGTTAGCTATAAATGTGAATACACAATTATTCCGAGTATTAGGCTAATTTATTTGCATAGCTGCTAATTTAAACGTTCTATTATTACGAATTTAGTTGCTGTAATATGTTCTTTGAGTGAGTTCACAAAGATAGCGGCCATAATAATTTCGTATAGAATCTGAAGATTGTTATGATAGAAATATTACTAATTCAATTGTATTGTGTTACTCTACTGCATTAGTTCACCTGTAATAGTAGATGTAAGAGTGGAAAATAATAAATAAATAAATTTAATAATTATAATAATTTGCTTATTCAATTCCACAAAAGTCAAATAACTTATAACTAAATAAATGATGATAGTTTATTATAGTAGTAATAAGTACTACTGTATTATAAGACTACATACTTATTGCTTTTAAACAAATTTATAATAACAAAGTCAGTAGATGAAGAAATTATTTTATTATATTGTCACTTAAATAAACACAATTATTGTTCATTTATTTTACAAAAATATATTTGGAAGATCTTACACTATAAACCAATTAATAGGTAACTTTCTTATGTTTGATGTATTAAAAATTAACATATTTGATATTAATGAACGAAAATAAGTGAATTATACTCATCTTGATTTAAATCATAAAACGAGGTGCAAATTTTTTATTTTAATTTTGAACGGTTTAGTTTATTACATGGTATTTGGTGTTCAGCGACTACAATCACCATTTCATTACAGCTGTTCACAAATTAGAAAGCAGAAACACTTCTGACTTGTTGAAGTTTAACGCTTTCCATATCTGAAAACAAACAAAACACTTTTAAAAGCAGTAGATACTTACAAAGCCTTGGGCTGGGCTTGGTAAACTTATAATAATCATAACCTACCAGTTTGTTTTGAATAAAAGTAATTGGAGTATAATATTTAGCATTAGATATCTGAATAAACTTTAATTTTCTTGCCATTTGTAAGAAAAAATAAATTAATTAAAAATAGTAGATATTTATCAAAATTGTCTTAGCGACAATAATAAGATGGCATAGTGGTCTTGGCTTGTTAAATAAAAAAAAATTGTTTTGGCGGGATTTACGCATAACCTTGTGGATTGTGATCGCTTCTTTTTATAAGCTGTACCTAAGTGTTTGTTCTTTATGATTTATTGGTATCAGATTTTTGTGATTTTTATTGCACTTAATAGTATATAGTATATATAGTATTTATAGAGAAGGAACAATTTACGTATACACGTAAAACTTCACTTATACATGCGAATGTCGCCAAATTAACTATATGTGCGACGTCCTTACTTGGAAGGTATCCAGGTTGATAAAGGTTAATTTATAACCTATTTTATGAATATCGCAATGTTTTGTAATTAATTAAATGAAACAACCAACATGATTCTAACAACAACGAACAAATTTTTCATTAGTATCAAATTGTGCCTCATATTATTATTCATTCGGTAAATGACTAGAAGTTTACTAATAGAAGATGATAGTTTTGTCTTTTTTATGTAATGTGTGTAAGGAGTGTGCAATATCACAAGTTACCCGTACGAGTTAGCGCTGGCTGTAGCAGTGGCAGTAGCAGTAGCTGTTGCTTGACTGTTTCCACCGTATTCACCGCCACAACCTCCTCCGCACCCGCCATGTCCATATTCAGGTCCTTGGCTGTAGCCCCCTTGTCCGTAGTTTCCGCCCCCGCCATTTCCGCCACCGCTGCCTCCGCCATATCCGCCACCGCTGCCTCCGCCATATCCGCCGCCGCTGCCTCCGCCGTATCCACCACCGTTTCCATAGCCACCTCCGCCCACATTGTTGTATCCGCCACCGCCATGATGCCGGTGACCTCCATGGCCATAATCTGCAATAAACATATCAATTATATTTATAACTAGCTCTTACCCGCAGCTTATTAAGTTTATCGGTACCGTAGGACGTAATAAATAAGTACAATGAAAATGTATCTCCATGAAAATATTTTCTCCAGCCCGAGAATCGAACTCACAACTGAGATAATATGTAGCCTATGGTTTAATCCAGAATTTAATCTATGGTGCCTAATATCTAACACGTCTCATAACGTTATGAGTCGTGTTAAATAGTCTGTTTTGTACAATAAGAAAATAGTTTTCCGATAACACAAGCGACGGAAAGATCACTGGCCGATCTGATCAGCTACGAAGTAGTCTCTACAATCGAACCTTTTTTGATTTGTAATCTGCAACTCACAAATTTATCATAAACATGCAATAACCGTGTTCCTCATGTCTATTCTATAGTGTCAGGGATGCGTGTTCTGTATTGTAATAACCAAATTACCTTATGGTATACATCTTCCGTGTGTCATACTATTCAAATAATATGACGTAGGTCATACACTTGGGCAAATAATAAAATACATTACAGTGGCGAAGGCGATGTCTTTTTCCGGGTTCTTTTAAAAATGTAAATACTATTTATTCGCTTTCAAATGCATCATATACATTTTTTTTATCCTGGCACGGCAAACTGACCATACTGCACCTGGTAAGCTCAATGCCGTCCAATTGGAGTATCGAGTAGAGAGAGAGACAATCTCTCCTCCGCTACTCAACACAATCATGCCGGCATACTTCTTCACACTACGCCATGGGCAAGAAGGTGAGAAGCGGTTGAGCGTATAGTATAGCTAGTATCAGAGTACTCAGAAGGCCGCAAAACGGCCAAACATCTTACCCCAACTCTAGACCCCCGACAAAATACCTCTGTAATAGTTACCTATACAGTGTTTTTCTCACTATGTTCGGTGACATTTATTATAAGAGGAAACAAAACAAGACACCAAAAATTATGTAACTGTATTACAGCTTTACACAACTACCATTATACTACATAATGTTACTAAGGTCAATGGGCAAAATAATATTATTTTGATTCATAGCCATCCGTAAGATATATTGTAATTATTAAGCGTGATTAAATTAACTAGCATCGGCTTCCTTTATGAACTTTTTACCCTTCGCTACTGATATACAAGTACGACAGACATTATATTATTAAAACTATTATATTGAGCGTATTTCTACCAATAAAGCAAAAGCACAAACACGAAAACGCAAATAAATAAACACACACACAATTAATAGTCACAGACAGTTCTGATCCCACACTAAGTAAAAACTGTATGAACTACGAGGGACTGCGGTCCCGCAATACCCAGACCCGTAACAAATATCTGTCACACAAACATTTGCCTCTGTGCGGGAATCGAACCCACGACCTCTCGTTTCATAGCCGGCTACTGCACCACGGAGGCTGTCAATGTACGTAATGGCCAAGCACGTATTATTTTTTCCATTGTTTTAAGCAAACTACAAAGTTCTAATGGGCGTGCGAATAAAAAAATCAAGTGCCAAAAAAAATATGATTAAAACTAGATACACACTTACTGAAATGTTGCTATTTACTTCAGTAACAAGAAATATAATGTAATAAAGTGCATAAAATAGAATGTAAAAATGTAGAGCATATTAAAAAAAGTCAATATCAGCCCTGCATTAAACTGTTCCACTGCTGGACACGGGCTTTTCTACTAACGAGAGTTGATAGACCTTTATCTACCAAATTGGCTTAATATTTGGTAGATTTCAGGTACATTCGAAATAGTTTTGAATTTTATTTAGTCTACCGTGTTGGATATTGCGAGTTGATATTTAACTAAAATACCAAACATAAAAGCCGAAGAAAGAAATTCTCTACCATAGTCTTTCACAACTTTAACGATGATAGTTTTGGAGGGCTCTTCGTATCCACCACCTGGATATCCACCCCCGTAGCCACCACCGCCACCGCCACCCCCAAATCCGAAGCCACCTCCACCACCAAATGAAAGTCCACCTCCTCCGCCGAGTAATAACGTCTTCTTCAAGTGCAAATGACGCTTCTGCCTGTTATGTGGTCCTGGTGACCTCTCCTGGTCTTCAAGTTTCTGAAAAAAAATGATAAAGTCAGTAAAGCTGAATGTTAAAACGTGAATACTAAGCTTTTTTGGGTTTTTTGTTCGTTGCTATTAAAATGTTAGCGAAAATAATTGAAGCCGACATCTAATTTGTATCTAATTATAATTTAAGTGCTGCTTTGTTTTTTTTCAAAAATATATTTTCAATAGGTTGTATATAATATTTTTTACGGTTTCAAATAGCTTATCACGTCGCGGTCGCCTAGATCTGCTTAATTGAATTAAATTCATTTCAGTCACCTGAACGTAAATTGGTTCGGGGTTTCCTTTTAAGGACTTGGCTTCGGGCTCGAGGCGCACATATCCAGGATTAGCCTGAGCAAGGAGCACTAATATTGGGAACTGCCTCGATCGGTCAGTGACGTGAGTCCTGGAATCTCTCGGAGGAGCCAGCACTGGCGCGACGAAAACGACCCGATCGCCCCCGTCTAGGACATTGTCACCGACGGACGCTGAGGCATAAGCCACCAGCGCCAAAACGCTCACCACTACACCACCGAGTCCCATAGCTATTACTGGCGCAGGACTCACAACGCAAACCTATTTATACAACGTGTTTTTCATACAGACACCGCACTACGTCACGGACCGCCTACTTGGCGAACGGAACCAGTCGTTGGGACGCAGATCAGCACAGTTCGCAGAACGATCTGTTCCCACGATGACGTTATAGAATGTATATTATCTACGTTGTTTGCTGTTTGACTTTGGATAATTAGGTTTTACGTTATTATTGATGATTAATAACAGATTGTAGCGGCGTGTGTCGATGTAAAACGTGATGTTTCTGCCTGATAATTTGCGAAATCTACGCACGTCTGTACTCACGGGTACCTGGTTATTCCCATAAACCGGATGCCTCGGTATGTTTGGAGTATACGATATTACTTTAAGAGAACCGACGAGTTTTTTTTGTGCGAGATTACGATGATGATTTTTATTTGTAAATACAAGGACAAGGTGTTGTTGTTTTGTTTAATTGAACAGGTTGTTTTCTCTGTTTCAAGTTTAGCTAATTAGTTATATCTTTCGGCGACAGGAGAATTATATAGATTCGTTACAACTGCGTTTACTAGGATCTTTTATGTGTATAATATAATAATATCCCACAGCTCTTGGTAAACTTCACATACATTCTCATTAAACGGAAATAAAAACAGATAAAAAAGGAAAGATGTTTCTTTAAGATGCGGCATGTACGATGTATTTTACACGCTTTATTATTAAACCACTCAAGTAACACCACTTAAACCATACTATTTATTATCATATCGTTATAGCTGTTATTAGTTAAAATTAACTGAACTGTAGTGGAAATAAGTATTTCATAAGTTTTATTATTGTATCAGTTGTTTTGTCCTTTCAAGCAATTGCATATTTCAGGAAGGTACGACAAAGTTTTGGATAACAGTATTTTGACAGAATAGTGTTTGCATTGTCTATACTAATATTACTTTATAATAATATTTAGAATTTGTATGTATGTTTGTAACGAATTGGCTCAAAAAGTACTAGACCGATTTTAAAAATTCTTTCACCATTTGAATGCTACATTATCATTGATTAATATAGGCTATTTTAATTGCAAGAAAAAAATAAGGATAAAAAGGTGTAATAGCTTAAGATGCCTCCATGGATTGTATACCTTTTCTTCCAAAAATTACCTACCCGCGGGCGGAGCTGCGAGCAACATCTAGTTAATTATAATTATCTTGTGATTAAGGTAAGAAAAAAAGAAATAGTATATCAGGTAACACGTAATTACATTGCATGAGTATGTATCATTATTTTTTGCACTATAATTTTTATAGCACAATTGACAATTATCGGTAGCCTGGTTTTCCTTTGACGTGGAAAAGGTAATTTACCGAGATTAGATAACTTTTCTTAGAAACCTTTGTATCGTTTGATTAAAACAAATATGTCCGACCATCTGCTTTTATTGACGACGAATGTTCTAGATTTGGAAAGTGTTTCTTAGATTTTCTAATAATAGGACAATATATCATAGAATACTTATAGAAGTTCGCCCCCTCGCAGCAAAAACATGATATTCGCTTTCCAATCAACTAAAAGATTAGACATAGAACATGGTAGTTGTCCATACGCAGAATGGTCACATTGCATAATTTTTTTTGTGATTCTGAATTCAAACATTGTTTGGGCGTTCATGATTACCGCTTACGATGCCCTATTTGATCCAAGAATGATGCAGTTATTTTCAATAGATAATATCGCTGTGTCTAAAAATTTTCATCTAAACTCTGCAGAAATAAATAGCTTGAAAATAACAAATTACCAAAATATTGCAATATCATTCTTTATTTAATACAATTCAAAGTACCAAACTCGCTTCTTAATAAGGTCCTATAGCTCTTGTATTGTATGTGTATCATTCATCTGAAATCAAAAATATTTAATAAGATTCCAATGCACATTTAGTAATCGATTATTTACTTAATAATAAAACAAGTTATAAAAGTATATGGGCATTAACATCTGTAAAAAAGACAGTTTCGCTAAACGTATAACATGAACAGTGTTTTTTTAATCACAGTATTGCTAAAAGGGCTGCTTAAATTTCCACCTTTTTGCTTATTAAAAGTATGTTTCTTATCATTTAAATTACACGTTGGCACGTTGATTACAACAGTATGTGTTCTGTTGTTACTGGATAGGTATTTGTTCTTGAACAAGATGTTTAACTTATGTGATGATATATCAATATTCTTATAATAAGTTATTTAAGTACTACTACAGTAGTAAGTACTTTCAGCGTGGTGGACTAAGGCCTAACTCCTCCAATTAGTAGAGAAGACCCGTGTCCAGCGGTGGGACAATGTTTAATATAGGGCTAGTATTATTAAGTTCTACTATGGTCTCTCGAACATACAAGCGTGCATAGTGCATACATACCATTTCAGAGCCATGGTGTAGACAGTTTTGTTTACATCATGATTACGTCTGCTCGATCGTGTTTTTATTACTGCCTCACTCAAAACCGGCGTGAAGTAATAGCTTGCTGCTGTGTTTGAACGGCGAGTCAGATACCATTTTTTTTTGTCGCGGGGAAAGCGTTTTATTACTACCGCCCGCTCCGGGGGGAAACGGAATAAGAATAAAACGGTTATGCTGGACTAGCCGGTCTTACGACCCAGCATCCCCCTCACCCTATGTAAACCCCACCCGACACTACCAGCTAAAACCCCGCGGTGGCCTTCTTCGGCGCTTACGGAGCGATCCCGGGGTATTCTAAGGAGTGCTAGAATTGCTGCCGGAACCGCCCCTGCGCGGTGCTGCGTAGCAGCCCATCTCCATGGGAGGGCTTAGGAGCCCCCGCGCACCGAACAACGACAGCGAACGAGGCCTTACCACCCGCGCTGCCGTCCATCTCGGGGTCGCACGATGCTCCGAAACTGGGAGTGCATCGATTCGGGCTGACAGCCCCCCGCTGCGAGCCCGCGACCCCCGATGGCCCCAATTAGTCGCCTCGTACGACAGGCAGGGGTTACCGTGGTGGAATTCAAACGCCCCCGTTCCACAGGGCGGGAGACGCCGGTCAGTCGTCCACCCGGCGACTCCTACGTCTTCTTTGGCGGCGGGAGGGATCATTTCGTTCCCGATCCCTCTCGGCACTCTCCTTCTACGAGATGACGCTCTCTCAGAAGTGGGCCACCGCACGCCAGGACCTCCGGCTGGTGACCATGGACGACACCACGGCCGGCAGCGAGAGGTCTCCTCCGACGACCGCTCTGAGAGCGCTGCGCTCTTCGTCCCAGGCTGGGCACTCCTCCAACGTGTGTTGGGCCGTGTCCTCGCGGCAGTTGCCACAATGGTGGCACACGGCAGACACCTCCTTTCCGATCCGACACAGGAACGAACCGAAACACCCGTGGTCCGTCAGTACCTGCGTCAGCCGGAAAGTTGGCGCACCGTGGCGCCTGTCTAGCCATCTCTTTAGGACAGAACGCACTGCCGCGACGGTCCTCAAGCCCGCACTTGGGCTTTCCAGCCTGGTATGCCACTCCTCCGCAGCGGTTCTGCGAAATCGGGCTGCAATCTCCCTCGGGGCCAGTCTCACCTGACGGCGACTGGTCGCCTCCTCCCGCCAGAAGAACGCGGACGAGAGGAGTTTTGCGTCCAACTCCCAAGGGAGGGTGCCGGCCAATACGCAGGCCGCCTCGTGGGAGACCGTGCGGTAGCCCCTTACTATTCGCTGCGCCAACAAACGCTGCGGTTTGCGCAGCAAGGCGACGCAGCGGGCTTTCAGGGACTGGGCGCATACGGGACATCTGTACAGGGCCATTGACCGCACGGAGTCAGATACCTGGAGGTATAATCCCTTACAAATCCCCATTGCTTTCCTTTTTGAGCTAGTATTGAACCCAAAGATGCCTCTGTATAGTTGGTAGTTTATGGGTAAGACCATTTACCATTAGATGATCGCCTTAGTGACAAAAAGCATCTGTTTGTATATTTCTGGCGCCAGCGGTACATACATAATTTTATTCTGGTTGAAAGCAGACATTACAAGACATCTCAGATGAGCATAAAGCAATGTCATGTAGTATATTTTACGTAGTGTGGTTGTTTTGAATAGGCCTGATAGTGCTTACCATCAGGCGAATGACTTGCTTGTTTCATCAACTAACAAAAAAAATTGTTTGTTTTTGAACTTTTCAGTGTATCTTCATTTGTCCTTTGTATATTTCAATTGATATAATTATAGCATAATCACGATTTGCCTTTGACGATCTGCAAATTGATAAATATAAGGATAATTTAGGATATTATCCATACTCACTTTGGTTCGGAATTGTTACAACAATCCGAACTTTTGAACTTTTAACTGTGTTTGGTAGATATTGATCGTGTATAAACTATATAAATTTGGATAAATTTAAAATGTTTTTTTTTTTATTTTTATTGTTCATTCTATTGAAGTCGTCATTAAAGATTATATATGATATGCGCTCACTACATAAACTCTGTAGCGTCACCAGATTGCCTCGTTCGTAAGCCGTCCACGGGTGGATGGCGAGTTTGATCACGTATAACGGTAGGCAGCGGCTTTGCTGTGCCCTGGCATTGCAGAAGTCCATGGGCGGCGGTGTCTACTTACCATCAGATGGCCCGTCTGCTATGTCTGTGTATCGAGGCAGTAAATAAAACGTATTGTTTATTAAATATAATGCTTTTTCGAAAGTTCTGTCACTAATTAGTAGGTATGTATGATATTCTTCACTATCGGGAGATTATGTTACTTTTATATGGCTAAATTATTGTGGTTATTTGTCACATTTTATGATGCCACATTTGGATTCTGGAATATCAAGTCTCTGGAAAAATAAATTTCATAGATTTACTTGTCACTGACTATTTATTCACTACCAAGTAGTTTCCAATATTATTTTAAGACTGCCTCGGTGGCGCAGTTGTAATTGCGCATGCGCTGTGCTGAGGTCTCTGATTCGGATGTGTATTCGATGTTCGATGTTCGATGATGTGTGAATCGAAGTGATATCGGGTATTTTTATCTAGAAATTCTCTGTATTAGCCCGCAGTAGAATTTATGCCCGGTATGGCGATAGGCTCGCCCCCTATCACATTATGGGACCGCAATAAATTCGGCAAAAATTGTGTGTACTGGTTACCTCCACCTCTGCCTAACCCTTCGAAGATTACAGGCGTGAGTGTATGTATGCTTATGATTATATGTATATAATCATTATATATGTAATGATTCGGAATCAATATATTGTTGGTTCAAGTTATTTTTGTCCAATGAACCGGATAGTTGGCGTTTAACGTTAGGTTGGCGTTAAGTTTCTGTTCTGGGTTTTATGGGACTCTATGTAAGTCTCTTATAGTTTCTGATACCTAAATACAGGTTAACCTTGTATAGAGTCAGGACAATTTTATTTATAATTCTTATGAACATGCAGTTACTTAGAGCACAATTAATTTATGGTAGTTTTTATATCTGGAAGTATAGAGATTTAAGCGACAGAATTTGCAAATAACACTCTAGCTATAGTAGCGCCTTTCTACTAGCGATAGCGTATATTAAGCGTCAAACAGACGAGCAGCACTTTGCTGTCAACAGAGCCAACTTGCTGTTACTGCTACTGTCGACAAAAGCAACTGCTGCAGTATTCGACACGCCGACTGCTGCCCATCATGTCGACATCATTGTTGTAACGCGAACGTTATTACAGTAAGACTCTGTCTATTTGAACTCTACTGACACAGCTGAGCTCATATGTAGCTGTCGCCATTGGTCGGCGTTTGCTGTCAACGTATCGACGGCAAACACCGAACAATGGCGACAGCTGAAATTGGCTCTGTCGACAGCAAAGTGCTGCTCGCTTGTACGAGGCCTTAGAGATTGCTCTTTTACGCCCACACTCCTTATAATATACAAAATATATTGCCACTGTTAGTAATGAATAGCAATATCATATGCAAGAAATAAGATAACTATATTAATGTTAGGCGTTTGCGTCTATTATATGTTTATCATTTCGATTATGCATGTTAGGTTAGAAATAATAGCCAGATTCAGAAAATATATTTTTAGACGAGGATGGGATTTGGGCTAGTAAATAGTTCTTCTGTACGTTTTAGATGGGCTTACCGCCCCATCAAAATCAAATACCTGTTTTAATAAATTAACAGCGATCAGATTATTATTATTTAACTCATATGGCTTAAATCAATCTTTACCTGTATTATTTGGAATTGTACATTAATCGAACTAGATAATAAGACTTCGAATGACATGATATAAATAAAGATTTTTATAATTCATGACAGATAAAATCATTGTTTCATATAGAGGATCGACGTGATGGCTGTTAAAGAAAAGACCGTACGTTCGATCCCACATCAAGAACCTTGTTTGTGTGATTAATATTTATTGTAGTTGCAGTGGGATTGTCAGGCTCTCCTCATTTCTGACGTATGATCAAACTCTTTCTAATATTTTAAAATACTGCCTCGTAATGGTTTCTTACATTTACGCGAATATTATATTTACATTGAAATAAAACGAATTTTACGGATTATATCGCGGTTTACACAAGGCTAATGCTCCGCTACGTCCCATAGTGAGTCAGATCGACACACCAACCTATAGATTGGCTCAGCACGTAGCCAAACGTGCTTTCACCACTTAGAGGAAACACCAGAGCATCTGTGAAGGATTCATACCAATTTGTCAGTGACATTAAACACCTACAATTAGCTGACAATGAAACCTTGGTAAGTTTTGATGTCCAGTCACTGTTCACAAGTTTACCCGTACAAGACTGCATCAAAATTGTCTCTAAGAAGTTAGCCGAGAATAGCATGCCCCCCGCATATGCAGAACTACTCAACCATTGCCTTACATCTGGCTACATGTTGTGGAATAGTCAATTCTACATGCAAGTGGATGGGGTAGCTATGGGCTCACCCGTGTCTCCAGTAGTCGCCAATATCTTCATGGAGGACTTTGAGGAGATAGCCCTAAGCACATCCCCTGTTCCAATAAGATTTTACAAGCGGTATGTAGATGACACATTCACAATTTTACCATCTGACAAAGTAACTGCATTTTTAGACCACCTTAACTCCATTAATAATAAAATCCAATTTACTATGCAGTTAGAACAAAATAATTCTCTTGCATTTTTAGATGTCTTAGTTATCCGTAATCCTGATCAGTCTTTAAGCCACACTGTATATAGAAAAAAGACCCATACTGATAAATAATTGTGACCTTAATGGTGAATCTCACCACCATCCAAAACAGTTAGCTACCGTGGGTAAATCTTTGTTTCAGAGAGCACAAGGAATCTGTGATGAGAAACATCTGGCCGCTGAGCTGCAACATGTCAAGCGAGTACTGCATGACAACAAGCTCCAAATTCTCGCCGTCATCACAGAAACCTAGTGAAACCAGCCACAGTCGAGCGTGTCCCGGTCACTTTACCTTACATCAGAGGCGTCACTGACAAGATTGGCTATGTACTGAAGCGTGCTTCTATTAAAACCTATTATAAGCCGCCCAAGAAGATAAGTCAATTCTTACCATCTGTTAAGTGTCATATACCTCTACAAGAACCGGGCATCTATAAAATAGATTGTGACTGTGGACTCTCTTATATTGGTCAAACAAAAAGAAATATAGGGACCCGCGTAAAAGAACACATAGCTGACGTAAAACACCGACGCTCTACGAAGTCTGCAGTTGCTGAACATTCAGAGGAAGGCTCCAAGCATTATCTTCGATTTGACAAGCCACAAATCCTTGCCAAAGAACACCGATTCCTGCCTAGGATGATCCGCGAGGCTATTGAAATTAAAAAACATCCAAATTTCAATAGAGAAGATGTTTGGAAGCTAGCACCAGCCTGGGATCCAATTATACATTTAATTAAATCGGAACCCAAAAGACCAACTGCCAGACCTCAAGACATTGTGAGCTCCTTCTGCGTAGATCGGACTACAACAAATAAAAATTAAATATCAACTATATGTAGGGTAGAAACATTGCACTATACTTTCGTGACGACATACAACTTAGTCTGCCCCGTGACCACGAAGGCTGTAAAGCCTTCGAAACGTCGGGTTAAAAAAGTAAAATAAACCGCGATATAATCCGTAAAATTCGTAACACAAAAATTCGGCAAAAAAGGGGATTACAGTGAGTGTATATGTATGTATGTAAGATTTGCAAATACTGAACAAATATACTCGGTATTCATTATTTATTTTTATCCCAAAGTTTTTATATGAAATTGAAAGGAAGTTCAGTAATACAACGGTATGTTGCGCACCTCTTGATTACTGTCAAGATACTATGTTATCTTTTGTAATACATCTACTTGTATGCCATAATCATACATTTGTGTTTTTGCCAGCATCTATTTATTATACCCAATGATTTAACGTTTTATTTTTGAGCATGCTTTTCAGTACTGGTTAGAGGGTAAATAATATTATTTGCATCTGGCTGGATAGCTATAGTGGCTCGTATATATCCAGTTACATAGAGTTACCTCCTTCAAATCCCAGGTCCTTTATGCGAAGTGTGAAGATACACAGCGACCCAATATGATTCTGTTGAGTAGCAAGGGATAGGTTGTTTTTACTTGATACTCTAACTGGACGGTACTGTGCTTACCATCAGGTGCAGTGTGGTCACTGTGCCGTGCCAGAATAAAAAAAGCCTCCGTGGCGAAGTAAGTGAGTAGCCGGCTGGAAAACGAGAGGTCGCGGGTTGGACCCACTAGCAAGACAAATGTTTCTGTGATCCATAAATATTTGTTTCGAGTCTGGGTGTTGTGAGACAGAGTCTCGCGTTGTTGCTGATACCCGAGGCACAAGACTCGTATGTTAGTGTGAGATCAGAACTATGTGTCTGTTGGTTGTTATTACAGCCGGCATAATACCAGCATAGGACGCAATGTGTTTCAACAGTCGATTATATTGTAAAATGAAGTACTATTTACCATCAGTACTCTTGTTACTTTGTAGTGCTAAAATAAAAAAACTTGACCTTGTTTTTTATACCTATGTGTTTTTACACCCATTGATATTGATATTTCTTGTTTATTATATTAATCTTGAGTTCATAAAGCTGTTCTCAGATTTCCGTAATTATGTCATGTTTTTTAATAGTTATGACTTCTGCATAATTGTAGGTAATGTGGTATTCTTCCTTATTTTGACGTATTCCGTTGATACCACTCCCAAATATTGAGTGTCAATACCTACTCAGATAATGTCTGTGTTATGCATAATAGTTAGCTATAAATGTGAATACACAATTATTCCGAGTATTAGGCTAATTTATTTACATAGCTGCTAATTTAAACGTTCTATTATTACGAACTTAGTTGCTGTAATCTATTCTCTGAGTGAGTTCACAAAGATAGCGGCCATAATAATTTCATATAGAATGTGAAGATTGTTATGATAGAAATATTACTAATTCAATTGTATTGTGTTACTCTACTGCATTAGTTCACATGTAATAGTAGATGTAAGAGTGGAGAATAATAAATAAATAAATAAATTTAATAAATATAATAATTTGCTTATTCAATTCCACAAAAGTCAAATAACTTATAACTAAATAAATGATGCGTTATGAATAATATTTCAAAGTATAAAAGGTAATAGTTTATTTTTTTTTTTTTTTTTTTTTATTTCCATTATTTTAAAGGGACTTTTACGCATAGCGTATGCCAGTCCCATCGTACCCTTAACATTACATACAATTCACAACTGAGCCATGAATTGGAACAAAATTTTAGCCTCATCACCATTTGGTTGAGAAAGAATTTTATGAAACATACCTATGTCAATTTTGTTCAAATTCAGTTCTGCTATTACATTATTTCTGCTAATCTCATATCGCACACAATACATCATTAAATGATGTATGTCCTCGACAACTCCACATTCTTCACAGTTGGGGGAAATTGCTTTTCTCATCATGAAAGCAAATCTTTTACAAGGAAAGTGTCCAGATCGGAGTCTGTGAGCGATAATAACCAACTTTCTACTTATATTGCTATTAATGAACCAGGGCACACTAAAAGGCTGACACTGTATGGTTCTGTACCATATCCCTTTTTCTAATGAGCGCTTGTTGAAGTATTCCTTCCAAAGGTCATAGCATATATTTTTAAATCTAGGCAAATATTCTGTATAATCAAGAGTAATATTAGTTTGCTTACCATTCTTAGCCGCGTATTTTGCTAACATGTCAGCCTTTTCGTTGCCCTGTAAACCGATATGAGATGGAACCCATTGCAATCTCAGTTGGATACCTTTTAAAAGTAGTTCATCTATCTTGGACAAGATAACATAAGCTATCGATGTACTTCTGAGACCAGAGGCGCATCGAGCTATATGTTGTAAAGAACTTTTGCTATCTGTGAAAATAACATTTTTTTTAGTTGGACTATTGATAACATGAGACAAAGCTTCCGAAATCGCAATAAGCTCCAACATCATAACAGATGCATGTTGACATATTTTAAAACAATGGTGATTTTGATTATGTAACATATCCATATTAGGCACATAAAAAGCAGATCCCTGACCTTCATCACTCTTAGACCCATCCGTAAATATAGAAAACCAGCCATGGTATTTTGCACATAACTCCGTAATAATTTCAAATCTTAATATATTACTATCATACAATCTTTTTGATAACTTCATTGTTTCTAAGTTAACTATTATAACCTCACTTATATTAATGTTAGTTACCCATGTTCTTAGTGTATACATTAACGTGGTACATGATGATGCTATCTGAATTTCTTTAATTTCATCATATGAGACTACCAATAAAGGTATAGTTTTATTCTTCCAGTAACAGTTTTGTCGAAGCGAGTGGAGATCACGTAATAACTGGCTTGTTATATTACTTTCTATAGACACAGATTTTAAGCAGAATTTGTATGCTAAATATTTTCTACGTAAGCTTAGCGGGCAAATACACAACTCACTCTCCATAACGTGTATAGGCGTAGTTTTAATAAATCCTCCTATAATTCTTAACGCCTGATTTTGAATTTTATTTAATTTATCTAAATGGCAATTTGCACTCGCATCATATAAATAGCAACTGTAATCTATGCGACTTCTGATAAGTGATATATAAATATGTCTTAAATGTTTTGGATGTAGACCCCAGGAAGTACCAGTCAAAACTTTAAGTAAAGTAAGATTTCTTTGTATCTTTTCAATAGTCATGTTGATGTGATTACTCCAACGTAATGATCGGTCCATCCATACTCCCAAATATTTATAATTTTCGACAATCTCTAAGTCATGACTATATAATTTTAATTTTATTTGTAGTCTTTTAAATCCCCTGCTAAAAATGCAAACTTTAGATTTGGTGGCCGATAACTCTAATCCCATTTCGTCCAATGTAGTGCAAAATGAATTCAACGCCGCTTGAAATTGATTTTGACTTTCTTTAAGATTTGTACAGGGAGAATAAAGCACAAAATCGTCCGCATATTGACACATTATTACATTTTTGATTCTTTTAAATAATTTTTTTGTTAATATATTAAAAAGAATAGGAGAAAGTGGATCGCCCTGCGCTAAACCTCGATTTGTATATCTTATGAAATATTTTTTTGTATCAGATTCGTCTACCATCATGAGATGTCGTTCATTGAGAAAATTCCATAAATATTGACATATTTTTTTCCCAATCCCTATTTCATCTAAAATATTAATCAGTTCCTTTATTAGTACATTGTTATACGCATTTTGGATATCTAAAAAACACGCTATAGTTGGAATCCCACGTGAAAATCCTAGATAAATTTGACTCACTAATTTTACTAGACAGTCCTGACATGATTGTCCTCTTCTAAAACCAGAGGTGAATTGAGATAGTAGTCTGTTTTTCTCAATGTACCACTCTAGTCTTTTTGTCAACATGGAATGAAAAATTTTGCAGACACAAGAGATTAAAGAAATGGGTCTAAATTTACCAATATTAGGCGATGGTTTTGGAATCGGCGTCACCAATATGTCACGCCATTGGATTGGAAAAATCCCTGTATTAAGTATGTGATTATATAACTCTAGCAAATATATTCTACTGATAGGAGATAAGTGGTATATAAGCGAATAAGTTATTCCATCTCTACCCGGCGCAGTATCCTTTTGTTTAAAACAGCTGCACATTTCTTGTAATGTAAAATTGGCTTCTAGTATTGTATTATTTGATTTATAATATTGTGGCTTTGTGCAAACAAAATCTGGAGCGAGATTACTAAGTAGTTCTAGCTTCTGTTCATTAGACGCATATGACCTTGCCGAACTGAATCCCTTAATCCAACCCATACGTTTCCACATTTCAGAAGTGGATGTTTGTTCATTAATGCTGCTACAGTAACTTTGCCAATGACTTAGCTTCGCTTTTTTAATGGCGTTTTTTGCAGCTTCAGTTTTGCTTTCAAGTAGATGTAAGTTATTCGGAATGGGATTCTTTCTAAAATTCTTTAATGCCAACCTTCGTTGCCCTACTAGATGTGATAATGTTGGATTCCAGTAAGGTTTGGGTTGGAAGCCATTATTTGTATTATCACTATTTTTCAATATTGGTATATGTTCATCCGCCGCTTTATTCACTTGTTCAATAAAGTTATCATATAGTGACTGTACACTGACGCCATCTATTGGCTGAATCAAATATTTTTCTAAAGTCTTACTATATTCTGACCATTTTGCTAGCTTAAAATTATATTTTTTATTTTTAGACTTAAAATTTATATTATTAGTATATCTGTACGAAATTTTTATAAATAAGTGATCACTTCCTAAATTTTCGTTCATAACACTCCATTTTAATGCTACTGATATGTCCGAAGAGACAAAGGTTACATCAGGAGATGTCTGTTGGGCAATGTAATAGTTTATTATAGTAGTAATAAGTACTACTGTATTAATTAAGATTACATACTTATTGCTTTTAAACAAATTTATAATAACAAAGTCAGTAGATGAAGAAATTATTTTATTATATTGTCACTTAAAACTTAAATAAACACAATTATTGTTCACGATTTATTTTACAAAAATATATTTGGAAGATCTCACACTATAAACCAATTAATAGGTAACTTTCCTATGTTTGATGTATTAAAAATTAACATATTTGATAGTAATGAACGAAAATAAGTGAATTATACTCATCTTGATTTAAATCATAAAACGAGATGCAAAATTTTTTTTGTTTGTACAATAACCTATTAAAAATTTGAGCGGTTTAGTTAATTACATGGTATTTGGTGTTCAGCGACTACCATCGCCATTTCATCACAGCTGTTTACAAATTACAAAGCAGAAACACTTCTGACTTGTTGAAGTTTAACGCTTTCCATATCTGAAAACAAACAAAACACTTTTAAAAGCAGTAGATACTTACAAACCCTTGGGCTGGGCTTAGTTATACTTATAATAATAACCTATCAATTTGTTGTGCATAAAAGTAATTAGAGTATGATATTTAGCATAGATATCTGAATAAACATTAATTTCTTTGCCACTTGTGAGAAAAAAAAATATGTCGGAGTTTTGGCGGGAATTAAGTTGTGGTTTGTGACCAAGAGAATGGACAAAAAAGATTTGTGATCGCTTCTTTTTGTGAGCTGTTGAGTGTATGGTGTGAATTATTTTTATTAGATTTAAGTGATTTTTATCACACATAATAAATATGTATGCAGTAAAATTTATAGAGGAGTAACAATTTACGTATACACGGAAAACTTCACTTATACATGCGAATGTCGCCAAATTGACCATATGTACGATGTTCTTACTTGGAAGGTATCCAGGTCGATAAAGGTTAATTTATAACCTATTTTATGAATATCTTAGATTAATTTGACAGCTATTTTGTTACTAGAATACAAATGTATTTGAATACAGTGCATTGAACTAGTGA
This sequence comes from Laothoe populi, assembly GCA_905220505.1. Classification (NCBI taxonomy): domain Eukaryota; kingdom Metazoa; phylum Arthropoda; class Insecta; order Lepidoptera; family Sphingidae; genus Laothoe; species Laothoe populi. The sequence continues at coordinate 17,827,970 of HG992148.1, forward strand.
CAAAGACGTTGACTGCCTCGGTGGCGCAGTTGTAATTGCGCATGCGTTACGATTGCTGTGCTGAGGTCTCGGGTTTGATCCCCGGGTCGGGAAAAGTGATATTGGGTTTTTCTACCTAGAAATACTCAGTATTAACCCGGAGTCTGGAATGGTGCCCGGTGTGGCGATAAGCTCGCCCCCTAATCACATTATGGGACTGAAATTCGGCGAAAAGTGGGTGTACTGGTTACACCTCTGCCTACCCCTTCGGGGATTACAGGTATAGTGAGGTGAGTGTGTATGTTTGTACAAAGACGTTCAGGTCAAATAAATGTTAATTTCGACTGTTGTTTTCCAATTGTCATTAATAAGGTTAAATATAAGTTCCGTATATAGAATTGCACTACATTTTGAATGAGTTCTTGTGGTAATGAATTAATATAAATTTTTTAATTAACTAACTATTCAGCTACAGTAATATGGACAGATATTAAGTCTATCTTATTGGGGAAAAGTATGCCTTTTATTTCATTATATTAAGTAAGTGGGTTAAGAGTTTCAGTCAACAGTTTTGTAATTGATTAAATGAAACAACCAACATGATTCTAACAACAACGAACAAATTTTTCATCTGTATCAAATTGTTCCTCATATTATTATTCATTTGGTGTTGTATTGAGGTAGATTACTAGAAGTTTACTAATATGTATGTGTACAGAAGATGATAGTTTTGCCTTTTTTATGTTATGTGTGTAAGGAGTGTGCAATAACACAAGTTACCCGTACGAGTTAGCGCTGGCCGTAGCAGTGGCAGTAGCAGTGGCTGTTGCTTGACTGTTTCCACCCTATCCACCGCCACAACCTCCTCCGCACCCGCCATGTCCATATCCAGGTCCTTGGCTGTAGCCCCCTTGTCCGTAGTTTCCGCCCCCGCCGCCGCCGCCGCCGCCACCGCCGCCTCCGCCGCCACCGCCGTATCCGCCACCGCTGCCTCCGCCATATCCGCCACCGCTGCCTCCGCCATATCCGCCACCGCTGCCTCCGCCATATCCGCCGCCGCTGCCTCCGCCGTATCCACCACCGTTTCCATAGCCACCTCCGCCCCCGTTGTTGTATCCGCCACCGCCATGATGCCGGTGACCTCCATGGCCATAATCTGCAATAAACATATCAATTTTATTTGTTACTAGCTGTTACCCGCAGCTTATTAAGTTTATCGGAGATAATAAATAAGTACAATGAAAATGTATCGCCATGAAAATTCAGCATTTGATCTATGGTGCCTAATGTCTAACACGTCTCATAACGTTGATATGAGTAGTGTTAAATTAAATAGTCTGTTTTGACAACAAGAAAATAATTTTCCGATAACACAAGCGACGGAAAGATGGTCACTGGCCGATCTGATCAGCTACGGAGTAGTCTCTACACTCGATTTGTAATCTGCAACTCACAAATTTATCATAAACATGCAATAACCGTTGTTCCTCGTGTCTATTCTATAGTGTCAGGGATGCGTGTTCTGTGTTGTAATAACCAAATTACCTTATGGTATACATCTTCCGTGTGTCATACTATTCAAATAATATGACGTAGGTCATACACTTGGGCAAATAATAAAATACATTACAGTGGCAGAGGCGATGTCTTTTTCCGGGTTCTTATAAAAATGTAAATACCAATTATTCGCTTTCAAAAGCATCATATACATTTTTTTTATCCTGGCACGGCAAAGTGACCACACTGCACCTGGTAAGCTCAATGCCGTCCAATTGGAGTATCGAATAGAGGGAGAGACAATCTCTCCTCCGCTACTCAACACAATCATGCCGGCATACTTCTTCACACTACGCCATGGGCAAGAAGGTGAGAAGCGGTTGAGGGTATAGTATAGCTAGTATCAGAGTACTCAGAAGGCCGCAAAACAGCCAAACATCTTACCCCAACTCAACCCCCGACAAAATACCTCTGTAATAGTTACCTATACAGTGTTTTTCTCACTATGTTCGGTGACATTTATTATAAGAGGAAACAAAACAAGACACCAAAAATTATGTAACTGTATTACAGCTTTACACAACTACCATTATACTACATAATGTTACTAAGGTCAATGGGCAAAATAATATTATTTTAATTCATAGCCATCCGTAAGATATATTGTAATTATTAAGCGTGATTAAATTAACTAGCATCGGCTTCCTTTATGAACTTTTTACCCTTCGCTACTGATATACAAGTACGACAGACATTATATTATTAAAACTATTATATTGAGCGTATTTCTACCAATAAAGCAAAAGCACAAACACGAAAACGCAAATAAATAAACACACACACAATTAATAGTCACACACAGTTCTGATCCCACACTAAGTAAAAACTGTATGAACTACGAGGGACTGCGGTCCCGCAATACCCAGACCCGTAACAAATATCTGTCACACAAACATTTGCCTCTGTGCGGGAATCGAACCCACGACCTCTCGTTTCATAGCCGGCTACTGCACCACGGAGGCTGTCAATGTACGTAATGGCCAAGCACGTATTATTTTTTGCATTGTTTTAAGCAAACTACAAAGTTATAATGGGCGTGCGAATAAAAAAAATCAAGTGCCAAAATAAAAATGATTAAAACTAGATACACACTTACTGAAATGTTACTATTTTCTTCAGTAACAAGAAATATAATGTAATAAAGTGCATAAAATAGAATGTAAAAATGTAGAGCATATTTAAAAAGGTCAATATCAGCTCTGCATTACTGTTCCACTGCTGGACACGGGCTTTTCTACTAACGAGAGTTGATAGACCTTTATCTACCAAATTGGCTTAATATTTGGTAGATTTCAGGTACATTCGAAATAGTTTTGAATTTTATTTAGTCTACCGTGTTTTATTGCGAGTTGATATTTAACTAAAATACCAAACATAAAAGCCGAAGAATGAAATTCTCTACCATAGTCTTTCACAACTTTAACGATGATGGTTTTGGAGGGCTCTCACCGTGGTCATATCCACCACCTGGATATCCACCCCCGTAGCCACCACCGCCACCGCCACCCCCAAATCCAAAGCCACCTCCACCACCAAATGAAAGTCCACCTCCTCCGCCGAGTAATAACGTCTTCTTCAAGTGCAAATGACGCTTCTGTCTGTTATGTGGTTCTGGTGACCTCTCCTGATCTTCAAGTTTCTGAAAAAAAAAATGATAAAGTAAGTAAAGCTGAATGTTAAAACGTGAATGCTAAGCTTTTTTGCTTGCAGTCGCAAAACCGGTACGTACTCTGGACATCTTGACTTTATCTTTACGATGGGTTTTTTGTTCGTTGCTATTAAAATGTTAGCGAAAATAATTGAAGCCGACATCTAATTTGTATCTATTTATATTTTAAGTGCTGCTTTGTTATTCTCAAAAATATATTTTCAATAGGTTGTATATTATATTTTTTACGGGTTCAAATAGCTTATCACGTCGAGGTCGCCTAGATCTGCTTAAATTAAATTAATTTCAGTCACCTGAACGTAAATTGGTTCGGGGTTTCCTTTTAAGGACTTGGCTTCGGGCTCGAGGCGCACATATCCAGGATTAGCCTGAGCAAGGAGCACTAATATTGGGAACTGCCTCGATCGGTCAGTGACGTGAGTCCTGGAATCTCTCGGAGGAGCCAGCACTGGCGCGACGAAAACGACCCGATCGCCCCCGTCTAGGACATTGTCACCGACGGACGCTGAGGCATAAGCCACCAGCGCCAAAACGCTCACCACTACACCACCGAGTCCCATAGCTATTACTGGCGCAGGACTCACAACGCAAACCTATTTATACAACGTGTTTTTCATACAGACGCCGCACTACGTCACGGACCGCCTACTTGGCGAACGGAACTAGTCGTTGGGACGCAGATCAGCACAGTTCGCAGAACGATCTGTTCCCACGATGACGTTATAGAATGTATATTAGCTACGTTGTTTGCTGTTTGACTTTGGATAATTAGGTTTTACGTTATTATTGATGATTAATAACAGATTGTAGCGGCGTGTGCCGATGTAAAACGTGATGTTTCTGACTGATAATTTGCGAAATCTACGCACGTCTGTACTCTGGTACCTGGTTATTCCCATAAACCGGATGCCTCGGTATGTTTGGAGTATACGATATTGCTTTAAGAGAACCGAGATTACGATTATGATTTTTATTTGTAAATACAAGGACAAGGTGTTGTTGTTTTGTTTAATTGAACAGGTTGTTTTCTCTGTTTCAAGTTTAGCTAATTAGTTATATCTTTCGGCGACAGGAGAAAAATATAGAATATAGATTCGTTACAACTGCGTTTACTAGGATCTTTTATGTATAAAATATAATAATATCCCACAGCTCTTGGTAAACTTCACATACATTCTCATTAAACGGAAATAAAAACAGATAAAAAAGGAAAGATGTTTCTTTAAGATGCGGCATGTACGATGTATTTTACACGCTTTATTATTAAACCACTCAAGTAACACCACTTGAACCATACTATTTATTATCATATCGTTATAGCTGTTATTAGTTAAAATTAACTGAACTGTAGTGGAAATAAGTAATTCAAGTTTTATTATTGTATCAGTTGTTTTGTCCTTTCAAGCAATTGCATATTTCAGGAAGGTACGACAAAGTTTTGGATGACAGTATTTTGACAAAATAGTGTTTGCATTGTCTATACTAATATTAGAAAGAGGAAAGATTTGTATGTATGTTTGTAACGAATTGGCTCAAAAAGTACTAGACCGATTTTAAAAATTCTTTCACCATTTGAATGCTACATTATCATTGATTAATATAGGCTATTTTAATTGCAAGAAAAAAATAAGGATAAAAAGGTGTAATAGCTTAAGATGCCTCCATGGATTGTATACCTTTTCTTCCAAAAATTACCTACACGCGGGCGGAGCTGCGAGCAACATCTAGTTAATTATAATTATCTTGTCTAAGGTAAGAAAAAAAGAATACTATATCAGGTAACACGTAATTACATTGCATGAGTATGTATCATTATTTTTTGCACTATAATTTTTATAGCACAATTGACAATTATCGGTAGCCAGGTTTTCCTTTGATGTGGAAAAGGTAATTTACCGAGATTAGATAACTTTTCTTAGAAACCTTTGTATCGTTTGATTAAAACAAATATGTCCGTCCATCTGCTTTTATTGACGACGAATGTTCTAGATTTGGACAGTGTTTCTTAGATTTTCTAATAATAGGACAATAAATCAATGAATACTTATAGAAGTTCGCCCCCTCGCAGCAAAAACATGATATTCGGTTTCCAATCAACTAAAAGATTAGACATAGAACATGGTAGTTGTAAATACACAGAATGGTCACATTGCATAATTTTTTTTGTGATTCTGAATTCAAACATTGCTTTGGGCGTTCATGATCCCGCTTACGATGCCCTATTTGATCCAAGAATGATGCTGTTATTTTCAATAGATAATATCGCTGTGTCTAAAAATTTTCATCTAAACTCTGCAGAAATAAATAGCCTAAAAATAACAAATTACCAAAATATTGCAATATTTTTATTTAATACAATAATAATTCAAAGTACCAAACTCGCTGATTCTTAATAAGAACCTATAGCTCTTGTATTGTATGTGTATCATTCATCTGAAATCAAAAATGTTTAATAAGATTCAAATGCACATTTAGTAATCTATTATTTACTTAATAATAAAACAAGTTATAAAAGTACACGGACATTGATATATCTAAAAAAATCAATTTTTCTGAACGCTTAACATGAACAGTGTTTTTTAATCACAGTATTGCTTAAAAGGCGGGCTTCTTAAATTTCCATCAAAGAAAACATTAAAATTTATCATAAATTGTTAACACCTTTTTGCTTATTTAAAGTATGTTTCTTATCATTTAAATTACACGTTGGCATGTTGATTACAAAAGTAGGTGCTCTATTATTGTCATATGGATTCGAGAGGTATTCTCCTTAGGCTGGATAGGTATTTGTTCTTGAACAATATGTTTAACTTATGTGATGATATATAAATATTTTGATAATAAGTTATTTAATGACTACTACAGTAGTAAGTACTTTCAGCGTGGTGGACTAAGGCCTAACTCCTCCAATTAGTAGAGAAGACCCGTGTCCAGCGGTGGGACAATGTTTAATATAGGGCTAGTATTATTAAGTACTACTAAGGTCTCTCAAGCGTGCATAGTAGATACATAGCAGTGCAGAGACATTGTGTAGACAGTTTTGTTTACAGCATGATTACGTCTGCTCGATCGGGTTTTTATTACTGCCTCACTAAAAACCGGCGTGAAGTAATTGCTTGCTGCTGTGTTTGAACGGCGAGTCAGATATCTGGAGGTATACTCCCTTACAAATCCCCATTGCTTTCCTTTTTGAGCTAGTATTGAACCCAAAGATGCCTCTGTATAGTTGGTAGTTTATGGGTAAGACCATTTACCATCAGATGATCGCCTTAGTGACAAAAAGCATCTGTTTGTATATATTTCTGGCGCCAGCGGTAAATACATAATTTTATTCTGGTTGGAAGCAGACATTACGAGACATCTTAGATGAGCATAAAGCAATGTCATGTAGTGTCTCCGAGTCTTGGCTTAAACCTTCTCTTCCTTCTATTTCTTACTCTCTTCCGGGTTTCAATCTGATTCGCAACGACAGAATAGGTAGCGGTGGTGGCGGGGTAGCTATTTATTTGCGTAATCACATTCCATACTCCATAATTAGTGCCTCAGCCCAATCGCCTTTGCCCAACGTCGGCGAGCATATATTTATTGAAGTGCTTTTATCCCACACTAAGGTTTTACTCGGAGTCTATTACAGCCCTTCTTTGCGCAACAACTACTTTCTATCATTTGAAAAGATCCTCGAAGATTTAATTCCTTCCTACAGTCATACCATAATTATGGGTGACTTTAATACATGTCTACTCAAACGTGATTATCGTTCCTCTTCCTTATGTAACATCACTAATTCGAGCAACATGCATATCCGTCCTCTCAGTGCTACGCATCATTTTCCAAACTCATCCCCTTCTCTTCTTGATCTCATCATTGTTTCCTCATTAGAGCATGTTGCCAAGCATGGCCAGTGTCCAGCTGATGCCTTTTCTTACCATGATTTAATCTTCTTGTCCTATAAAATTCGGCCTCCTAAATTTAAACCTACTATTCTTCTGCAACGCAATTTTAGTGGTATGAAGAACGAGGCATTTATAAATGATGCCAGATCTATGGATTGGACACCAGTTTTTACGGCCAATTCTATTGATGAACAGGTTGAAATTTTTAATTCGTCTATCATTAGGTTGTATGATGTCCATGCTCCACTAAGACCCGTTAAAATAAAACATGTACCCGCACCTTGGCTTACCAGTGAAATAAAAGATTTAAAAAACAAAAAGTGTGCTGCTAAGACAAAATATAAGCTGCGCCCAATCGAGGCGAATAAGGCGCGCTATATAAGGCTCCGGAATCGCTGCAATATGGTGTGTAGGGATGCCCAACGACGCCACATTCATGAGTCAGTTCAGGTTGGGGATCCAGCAAAAGTCTGGAAGTTTCTCAGGTCATTAGGAGTTGGAAAATCTCGTCAAGAGACTATTCCTAACGATATAAACATCAACTCACTCAATCAACATTTTTCCTCGTCAGCAAATATTGATGATTCTACCAAAGTTTCTACAATAAACTATCTTTCAAATATTTCCGCTCCTGACCACGTCTCGTTAGTTTTTCGTCAATTTACTGCTTGTGATGTTCGGAGGAGCATTTTATCAATTGCGTCTAATGCTGTTGGTATAGATGGCATTAGCCGCAATATGATTATTCCTATTCTCGACTTTATACTTCCTGCCCTATGTCACATCTTTAACTTTTCAATTTCCTGTCCTGCGTTTCCCTGTTCATGGAAAGAAGCCCAGATTATTCCTTTACCCAAAAAATCTAATCCAAAATCCTTTTCCGAATATCGTCCAATTTCTATTCTTCCTTTCCTATCGAAAGTTCTTGAGCGCCTGGTTCATAACCAGTTAATTTCTTTCCTTACCACACATGACCTTTTGAATCCTTTGCAATCTGGTTTTCGACCTGGACACAGCACAGTTACTGCGCTGATTAAAATCACCGACGATATTCGTTTCGGGATGGAGAACGGCCATTTAACTGTGTTGGCACTTCTTGATTTCAGTAATGCATTTAATACTATTGATTTTGACATTCTTCTCGCTATTCTTCGCTCCTTCAACATATCTACAACAGTGGTTGACTGGTTTCAAAGTTACCTGTACGGGCGCCGTCAGCGGGTTCGCCTCGGAGAATCGTATTCTTCGTGGTGCAACACGTCGGCTGGTGTACCTCAGGGTGGTGTCTTATCTCCTCTCCTTTTTTCAATTTTTATTAACTCTATATCACGAAGCCTTACTTCTTCCTACCACCTCTATGCGGACGATCTGCAGCTTTATTGTCAAGCTCCACTCGCTAAGCTTGGTGAAGCTATTCATTCCATGAATAGAGACCTAAGTTTAATATCCGAGTGGAGCAATGCTTATGGTCTTAGGCTCAATCCACTTAAGACGCAACTTATTGTTGTGGGTAGCCAAAGAACAATTTGCAAAGTGGACTGGACACTTCTGCCTAAGGTGATGATTGACGGTGTTCTTATACCTTTTAGCGACACTGTAAAAAACCTTGGCGTTATCATCGACAGCACTCTATCTTGGGTTCCTCAATTAATAGCCATCAGTCGTAAAATGTTTGCTGCTGCTGGTTCACTTCGTAGATTACGTAACTTTCTTCCAATATCCACTAAGATTGCGCTTGCACATTCTCTTCTGCTCCCTATTCTCGATTATGCCGACGCCAGCTACCTTGACCTTACCGAGGCCCAGCTGAATAAACTTGAGCGCCTTCAAAATTTTTGTATTAGGTTTATATTTGGTTTGCGTAAATATGACCATGTTTCTGAATATCGAGACAAGCTCAAGTGGCTTCCTATACGTCGTCGCCGGAATGTTCACATCTTGTCCCTCCTCTACAGTATTCTGTTCAATCCATCCTCCCCGCGCTATCTTCAGGAACATTTTAGTTTCCTACATACTTGTAGTTCTCATTCCCTTAGGTCATCAGAGAATCTAACGCTAAACTTTCCAGCACATAGGACTTCATTTTACGATCGGTCCTTTACTGTGGAAGCTGTAAGATTATGGAATGCATTGCCTATCCATATCAGGCGCTCGTCTACGCTGGAAACTTTTAAATCCCGGGTGAAGACATTCTATCTCTCGCAGTAACGCTACGCCTTTGTTGTATTTCTTTTGTATTATTGGTGTATGAATATGTATGTATGTATTATATATCTATTTAAATGTATGTAATACATGTAAGTTTATTATAATGTATATTTATTTGTAAGTCTATGTATTTGTATGTATTTTTTTTTGTTACATGTAAGTTTATTATAATGTATATTTATTTGTAAGTCTATGTATTTGTATGTATTTTGTAAGTACCTAAGTATTTATTGTTATATAAGTTTATTGACAGCACCGCCGTAATTTCAATTCATTTTATTCCTCTCCATGCATGGTTGTCTGGAAGAGATCGCTCTTAGCGATAAGACCGCCAATTTGTAACACCTAAATAAGTTGATACTGTAACCTGTTTTGTATGTTGTGGTGTAAGAATAAAGTGTTATTATTATTATTATTATTATATTTTACGTAGTGTGGATGTTTTGAACAGGCGTGATAGTGCTTACCATCAGGCGAATGACTTGCTTGTTTCATCAACTAACAAAAAAATTTGTTTGTTTTTGAACTTTTCAGTGTATCTTCATTTGTCCTTTGTATATTTCAATTGATATAATTATAGCATAATCACGATTTGCCTTTGACGACGTATATCTACATATCGATCGTGTATAAACTTTATAAATTTGGATAGTTTTAAAATGTTTTTTTTTTTATTTTTATTGTTCATTCTATTGAAGTCGTCATTAAAGATTGCCTGTAATCAATTGTTTTGAGCAGAGGTCGTAACAATGAAATATCAAATAATAGGTACAAGGAAATAATAAATACCTGTTTGTCGGACGATGATGCACGATCTTGTCTTATATAAAAACAATGCACACAAATTAATGGCATGATCACTATCAGAAAAGGATTCGAGAACATTTTTGGTGTGAAAATGGCAATGTTTTAGATGCCACAATAATTTTGGCATTGGTAACTTTCTTTATTGACGCTTCTAGGTAGTGTGAATCATGATCCCAAGATAAGGATCATGCACAAAAAGAGTATATCAGAAGTGCAACCAAATTATAAAGGTTACAGCTCATTATAGCCACCCGGCACCCGATCCCCACCGCCTCGCCTCGTGCGGTTAGTATTCTTTATATGGACCTTTATGGATATGCGCTCACTACATGAACTCCGTAGCGTCACCAGATTGCCTCGTTCGTAAGCCGTCCACGGGTGGACGGCGAGTTGACCACTCGGTGACAACTTGCTGCTCGCATGCTTGCCTTGCGTTGCTGCGCATTGTCAACGCACAAGCCCCATGAGTGGCGGTGCGGAGCGACGTTTACTGGTGACAACGCGGCGCCCACCCGTGGACCACCTGCCGACAACGAGTGGACGCCGAGAGACGAGGCGGTACGGCTCGGGTGCCGGGTAGCTCTAATGAGCTGTGACCTTAAAGCGCCTTTTTTTTCAACCATATGTTCTAAATTTTTAATTTAAATAGAAAATCTAATATTAATTATTCTCTATAAATCATCCATGTGTATTTATCGAATTATAATTATGCATGCATCATGAAGGTTATCTAAACTATAAAAAAGGAATATAAAAGTCTATATTCTTAAAGTAACAAAAAATTTAAAATGTACAAGTGTTTTATTCAATCTTATAATTCCTTGAGTTATTAAAAATGTCAATTCAGATATTTGAATGTCAATTTCTGACATTAGGAATGTCCGTTAAAGCTTTTGTAGACGCTCCAGCTTGGAGCGACTAGTCCCTAGATTTGGCAAATTGTCCGTTCGTGTATAGAATAAATACACCCAACAGTCACACACATAGTTCTGATCCCACACTAGGTAAAACCTGTATTGTGGGTACCAAGAACTACGACGCACTACGGTCCCACAACACCCAGACCCTAAACGAATATATGTCTGTCACACAAACATTTGCGTCGGTGCGGAAATCAAACCCACGGCGTCTCCGCTGCGCCACGGAGGCTGTCAAGTATGTCAAGCTGTCAATAGTCTGATACCAATAGTATTTATTTGTTAGCATATTTATATGTGTGTATGTTTGTTTGTAAATATGTATGGATGTATGTATGTAATAAGTAATATGTTCATATAATATATATGAATGTATATATTATATGAACATATATATTGTGTTTGTATTTTTATTATTGTTGTTTTTCCTTAAAACTTTTATGTACACAGTCTGCCCTCCCCTCTTTCTTTTCCCTTTTCAAATTTTCCATCCCATGGTTGTCTTGAGAAAATCGCCGAGAGCGATAAGACCGCCAATTGTACTTTTAATTTTATTTTTGTGTGTTTAATATCATGTATTCCAGTGTACAATAAAGAGTTTAAATAAATAAATACCATTTTTATTACATGATGTTCGATTTGATTCGATGGTTTGCATATCCAACCCTATCCGATGGTCCACACCTTTCAAGTCGGATCATGAATTACCGGACCTGACGAACCGTCGCTTAACATGAACCTAATTTTGTTTGTGAACTGAATTCGTTAATAGAGTTTGATCACGTTTGGGGTCATTCCGTCATTTCGTGCAAATTACCCTATGAAAGAATGCCTTTGTTATAATAAATTATATTCGAATTAATACCAAATCACGTATTGAAAAAGTAGAGTACTTGTCATTTTAGAATAACAATCAAAAATTTCATTACACTCTGTTTCCAACCAGTACCCAATTTATGTTCCTAATATTTATTTACGTCGTGTTAATTATCTTACTTTCAATTATACTAGAAACTATTAGTTTAAATCATCACTCGTATATCGATATTTTTTGTAAAATTATATACATAATAGGAAAAATGAAAGAACGTAGTTTTATTTTTGTCATGTAAAAAATATCACTACCATCCACAGTCCAAGTATTGTCATTCTAACACGCAATTATAAATGATTGTCGCTGAGTAAGACCACAACGTGTTCATAGTAGCTAGTTAGCTTCGATGGCAAAGCCAAAGTGCCTGTATGTCTGTCGTTGACGAAATTATTTTTGATTCTTGTGACTTTGATAGTATTTTGTCCAATTATACTGTCATCACATTCCATCGAATTTAAAAAGGTATGTTGCACTTACGATTTTTTTTTTCAGAAGTTAAGCGTATTTACTCATTATCAACATCATTTAATTCTAAATTAGTTACTATATTTAAATAAAAAGTTATTTAACATATTCTTTATCATTCTCATCCATCTCTTCTTCATTTCCATCCGTACCATCCAAAATTTCTATGGATGGATTTTGGACGTATAAATTATAAACAAGATAAAAAAGTGCCTTCCATTGATTATCATTAGAACGGCAGGCTAAATATGATTTATTGAATACATTTCTTATTTCCTGTAAAAAAATGTATTCCGCGAAACGCCGAAATTTGCACGAAATGGCGAAATGACCCTTTAACGGCAGCGGCTTTGCTGTGCCCTGGCGCCGGAGAAGTCCATGGGTGGCGGTGTCTACTTACCATCAGATGGCCCGTCTGCTCGTCTGTCTATCGAGGCAGTAAAATAAAACGTATTGGTTATTAAATATAATGCTTTTTCGAAAGTTCTGTCATTAATTAGTAGGCATGTATGATATTCTTTACTGTCGTGAGATTATGTCGCTTTTATATGGCTAAATTATTGTGGTTATTTGTCACATTTTATGATGTGTTAGCTTTACTAGTTGAAAAAATCGAAGACATTTGTTTAGTTAGAGGTTTTGGTCCGCGGACCAAACTCAAGCTGCTGCTAATGCTTTTAATGGCTTAATAACATTTTTATATTCACATTAATCCGCAAGGTCAGCTCTTCACGGATTTTAATTAACGATGTTTCGAGGGGAATTCCGTTTTTCCGTTAAAAAATATTAAATCATTCAAAAAATCTAGAAGCTCGGATGTGGTGTTTAATTTAATTACACACCAATTTATACAAGTAAAAATAGGCTAATATTTTAAAACTCACAATTTTTTTTATTATTTAAAAAGGCAGTGTACTAGACTAAGCATGTGTTAGTTTTACCTTTCGTTTAATTTTTTATAGTTCATAGGAAATAGGCATTGGTTTTTTTTAAATGTTCATCCCACTTTGATGTCTAATTGACTAATATAACATAATTAAAATCTTTCTTGAAACATGTTTCATCATTTTAATTTGGATTTATGACATCATCATTATAGACAAACCGAGGTAGGTAATATAATTACAAAATAAGATAATAAAGCTGCTGAGAACAAGCAGATTGCATAATGGAAGAATAACGTAATTATTTTGATTTACGTTATAGCTTCAGCTTAATTTATTCCGATAAGGACCTCATTTAAAGTTCTGTAATATGGCAACACTTTATTGAGCTTTATACACGAAATTGGTCAGCTTTTTGTGTAGCTTAAGAATGAACAATTACGTATACAGAAATCTATGCAAATAGCTTGTCGGAAAAGGTTGTATATAGATATTTTCAGTTACATACACGATAAACTCTAATTCTAGTAAAGATCCATAATAACTTAAACTTTTAAAAATACGGTGCTGTGTGCTAGCTAGAGCCAAAAACTTTACATTGGTTATTTAGAAAATAATAGTCGATTTTTATCCTGACACGGCAAAGTGACCACATTACACCTGATGATAAGTGGAGTGCCGTCTTAGTAGTGTATCAAGTAGCGAGAGACGAAAGTCCCTTGACATAATCATCCTTATTCACACAACGCTTAAGGGAAATTAATAGTTTTAAGATATGAAATTTACTATCACATTATTGGTTCATTTACATTAAGTTTTAATTAGAAAAGTTCCTTTTATGCTCTTATATGTTTGCTTATATATAGAAATATTATATATAACGTCATGTATAATATTTCATACTTACTTTAACATATATCGGCTGTACATCTTCTTTGATTGTTAATTCACTGTCAACAGTTGCATTGTCGTCATTTTTAGCAAACAACATAAGCAATGGAAAGTCCTTAGCAGTTTCAGCTCTTGAAGTTCGATAAGGTGCTAGCACTGGTGTTATTAACACATTTTTTTCACTCGTATCAACCTGTTCATCACCATATATTAAAGAAACACTGTTACAAATTATTGCAACTACAAAAATATATTTGCTAGTTCTCATCTTGTATTTAAATGAATGTTGTAATATCATATATGAAGCTTATATACAAACGGTGTTCAAGAACAATCACGATTTGTAAAACGATAGACATCCGTTGCGTGAGTTGTTAAGGTGGTATGTGAGAAGTCAATTTAACTTGTCTTAATGATTTATATGTAATTCAAACATATTCATATTTATTGAAATACTTTACTAAATTCGATCGTTGTTCAAGATTGGGTTTGGTTACATCGATACATCAATTATTATAAAAGAAAGTTCATCTATAAAATCAAACTGAAAATAAAATGTTCGGACTTACTCATATTAGTATACAATAATCAAAATATATAAATATATCATAATATTATAAATGCGAATGTTTGGATGGAAGGATGGATGTTTGTTACTCAATCACGGTACAACGGCTGGACAGATCTGGTTAAAATTTGGCAGAGAGATAGATTATAGTCATGCGTATCATAGGCTACTTATTATTGTAGCCCAGAAAAATGTACAATTCCCGTGGGATAATTTAATTTTTCACAGAGCTAGGGATCGATATAGTTTTGGATTTTGCATAGTGGCAGTTTAGGGATCATAAAATAACATAGGCCACTTTTTAGCCCGAAAAAATGGACGCTGCCAATGGGATAGCAAAATATAGGTGTAATAGCTTAATAGCAACGACTGCACCTAAAACACCGTTTTAAATTTTTATAAGTTTTTTAATTAAACTCGCCTAAACAACATTTTATATTATGTACATATGTTTATGCGTATTATGATTAAAGTTACCTACATGAAGGCTATTTATAATTCTTGTTCAACAACAAAGAAGCTGTCAAGTGAACTTAATGTAGCTGACCTTGATACATCTTCAGATTCATCTTAGCTGATATATAATGAACAGATGCTAAACTATCTACGAGTACATGTTTAATTCCATTATGAGATATGAACTCTTGGCTTTAGAATTTTAATATTTGTAAAGATTTGTATTCTCGTAGCGAATGAATGTCACGAATTTAAGAACAATAACCTGTAGATAAACAGCGTATTGTGGTATAATTATATTTTTTTATATAGTAAATTCAAATTAAACGGAATTATATAATGTAGGCTGACCATTAAAATTGTTGTTATCTAATGAAGTTATTATTAACAAATTGATTTAAGAGCATCGATTTATATTTATATTATATATTAAATAAATTAGGTTTATGATAACTTAAGTATTAAATAGAATTATCATTAAGTCAAATCAAATCGTTTATTTAGTAAATTAGGCCACTAGGGGCACTTTTTACAGGTCATTAAGTTTATGTACCGGTAAGTTAAAAAAAAAAAGTTGTATTTTGATTAATTCATGCAATTTACCTAGTGTTTTATTTTTATTCCAGAGATCGGTAATCGAGCTAGTAGTCAGAATTTACTTTCTCGCGAAAATAAACTAACATACACGAACAAAAATTAACCTTCCACTTTCAAACAGCTAAGATCATTTTAGGACGCCGTACCCGATGAGTGCCCTAATGATATCTAAATCTACGCCTTATTTTTAGACTCCCTGTCCAACATTGGAAATGCTCATTTTTTCTATAATAGGTAATCCGGTTAAATTTTCACAGAATATGAATTACGGCGAATATCTTAACAAATGCAATCATATTTGTTTGTATTTTTGCTATATATACATTGTCATATAACTTTAAAAGTGACGTGATCATAGTATATAATAAAACAACGAAAAATAAAAACTAGCAAAGTATGAGTCGGGCTCACACCATTGTGTGATTATACGGAATCCTTGGTACGCTTACTCGACTCGCACTTGCCCAGTTTTTTATGATATCGTCATGGAAAATTGAGAGTCATAATATATTCATATGCACTGGGTCTGCTAAAGTGTTTAAAAACGAGTTATTGTATTATATTATGCGGTTCAAATAAGAATAAGAATGACTTACCGTATTGTATCGTCTGGTTTAGCAACTACTACCTTAGCTTACTGACTGCATTAACTTCATTGGGTATTGTTAAACTAAGACTTAGTTAGTATAGAAAAAGTTATACATGGAAAATAAGCTTACGTCCCAAGTTATGTTTTAAAGTACGCGATCCAGACATATCACGACGCATGCATATAAAGGGTAGTTGATATGATTATTTTTTATCAACAAGGTGCGTTACTTAAAAAAACATTATGGACAGAATCTTTTAATATGCTTAAAAATAAGTAAGTTAGATGCCATTTAAATCGCGTGGAAGAAGTAGTTGTCAAATGACAGGAAAAGGATGCACAGTATAAGTAGTGACGTCACGTATTAGAATAAATATTACAGTGCCGTCGTGTGAGGGAGACAGTGAGATGATGACTCTTTGCACATTATAATTAATTTTTATTCTGTTTTCGCAAAAAAGGTTTGTTAGTATTATTTCTGTTGTATATTAAAATAATGAACAAAAATAAACACAGGTCTCCTCTCTTGTTCGCGCAACTCAAGGTCGTGTACTTTTCAAATGTCAACTGAGATGTCGAAGATATTGAGGGTTCTATTTTTATTTGGATCGCATAATCAACGGTAGGCAGCGGCGTTGCTGTGCCCTGGCATTGCAGAAGTCTATGGACGGCGGTGACTACTTACCATCAGGTGATCCGTCTGCTCGTCGGCCTATCGAGGCACTAAAAAAAAAACTTTCTAACTTCACAGAGCGTTGTAAAGGTTGGCTCTGGCGGAGGATTGAAACACAACGAAGTCTGGTTACATACTATTATTTATTAGCATAAGCAATCCTTTTATATAACAATGTTCCTTATACTAGGTACATACATCTCACCTTCCTGGCAAACAAAAAAAATAAAATGAATGAAATTTATTTTATTTTTACTTATAACAACATATGATTCTAGGTAACTACTTATACAGTTTATAAAAGTTTTTTTTTTTTTTTTTTTTTTTTTTTATAATATGTTTATACTTCTTATCAATACATTAGGATACACAACATAATACAAAGTTTAATAAAAATATAGATACGATACAAAATTAATGTTATATTTGCTTACATGGTATTATATGAATATATCTACTTAATATTAATAGACAAACTTTTATTTTTTATACTGTAACAGGCTGAAAATACAATTTTGTCCTGTTTTTATGTATAATGTATGGTTTGTTATCTTTCAATATTTCTACATTTGGTGAGCATTCTCTGATTACTTTAAATGGACCTGAGTATATACTTTGGAACTTATTGCCGGATTCATTTCTAATTAAAATTAAGTCATTGGGCTTGTATGCTACAGGATTAATATTACGATCATACTTAGCTTTTCTTTTTATTTTACTGACAATTAAATTATCGCGTGCCTCTTTTTGTGACGTTTGTATTCTATACTTTAACTCTAATGGATAGTTATCGAAGTTATACAACGGGTCTACTTGACCTGATGTAAGATTCGATGGTAATACACATTTCTTGCCAAAAACTAATTCAAAAGGTGTAAATTTAGTTTCAGTATGTACAGATGTATTATATGAGAAACACCAAAAAGGAAGCCATGTGTTCCATGTCTCTGGGTGCTTTTCAGTATGTATTCGTAAAAAATTACCCAAATGTTTGTGAGAATTTTCCAAGGCGCCGATGCTCTGATGGTGATATGCTGTAGATTGTAACTGGTTAATATTTAAAAGTTTACAAACCTCTTTCATTGTAGATGATAGAAACTCTGTTCCTCGGTCTGTAGCAATTTCTCTCGGAATACCGTATCTGAGAATAAAATTATTAACAAAACTCCTAGCTACTTCACTTGTAGTTTTTGTTAACAATGGATAAGCTTCTATATACTTACTTAATTCACATTGTATAGTTAAAATGTACATATAATTATTGTAATCTTTTTCTAACGGACCTACTATATCTAAGTAAATTTTTTCAAATGCCGAATTGGCTGTTGTGGTAATCGTCATAGGTTCTTTAGTATGATGTGACGAATGTTTCTCTTTTTGACATTTATCGCATCGTTTTACAAATTCTGTAACATCAACTTCAAGACCTGACCAAAAATAATATTTTTTAATATTATTTAACATCCGTCTTATGCCCGCGTGGCCACTTGTGGGCAAAAGATGGAAATCATTTAGGATTACACGTTGGTCGTCTTTATTATTTATTCTCTCAACATCTCTTAAAATACAAAATCGTGGTCCGGACCATTTATCTATACTCCTTATCTCTTTTATCACTTTCTCTATAAAAATATTATTGTTACTATTTTTTATGAAATATATTTCCTCGATATTAATTCCTTCACAAAATAAATTCAGTTCTCTCACAAATTCGCCTGGCGATAATTGTGATCGAGAAGCTAAATTGATAAATATAGTATTTTTTGAAGGCACATAACATAAGCATTTACTTTCGAGCTTAATCTCCTTTAATTTACGATATCGTATTAATTCATTTGAGCTACTAAAACGTAATTCAGTAAGCTGCTTCGGTTTACTATATATTTCCACAACTTTTGGGTGATCAAGCCAATTGTTCTGAGAAATAATAGCATCCCGTGCTTGCCTAGCTTTTTGACCTCGTGTCATTACATTTACTACCCCTTGGTTCATTTCTTTTAACATTTCTGACGTTATCTTTATCCGAGAAAGAGCGTCAGCTACGACATTGTGTTTACCTTTAAGATATTCAATCGTAAAATCGTATTCTTCTAAAATAATTCTAAATTTCATTAATCGGCTAGACGGATCGCGCATACCAAATAAGTAAATAAGTGGTTTGTGATCCGTATGAATCTTGAACTTACGGCCATATAAATAAGGGCGAAAATGTTTTACTGCCCAGACAACCGCTAGTAATTCTTTTTCAATGGTAGGATACCTTTTTTCCGCGTCATTAAGACTTCGACTAGCATATGCCACAGGTTTTCTATCGCCATTACATAAAACTGCGCCAATGGCATATCCGGATGCATCAGTTTGCAAAATAAATTGATTATTATTAGAAAAGTCCGGATACTGTAGTATGGGGTGTGAAATTAAGTTCTGTTTTAATAATTCAAAAGATTTTTGACACTTGTCATCCCATTTAAAAACTATATTTTTCCTACATAAATTATTTAACGGATGAGCTTTTGTTGCAAAATTCGGTATAAATTTCCTATAATAATTAACGAATGCTACAAATCGTTTAACATCCTCGACTTTTGTCGGAACAGGATAATTTTTAACAGCTTCTATTTTATGTGGATCAGGTATCACACCGTCTGGTGTCACAAGATGACCTAAATATAATATTTCTTTTTGTAAGAAATTACATTTTTGCGGGTTTAACTTTAAATTGACTTTACGTAATCTTTCAAAAATATCTTGAAGATTTTTAACATGACTCGATAAATCACGGCTAAAACAGACTAAATCATCCTGGTATACCAAACATTTTTCATATGTTAACCCCGTCATTGCTAAAGTCATCATGCGTGAAAAAGAACTAGGACTAGTTTTTAGCCCCATAGGCATCCTAGTCATTTGATACTGACCTGAACAAAAGGCAGTATATTTGCGACAATTGGGATCTAAATTAACATTATAATATCCTTGATGAAGATCCAAATGCGAAAAATACATGCAACCGGAAAGTGAATCTAATATTTCCGTAATATTTGGAAGAGGAAATTTGTCATCATGTATACAATTATTTAGCTTTCTATAATCAATAACCAAGCGCCATTGTTTGATTCCATTAATATCGGATTTCTTTGGCACTAATAAGATGGGACTAGACCATTCGCTTTGACAAGGCTCAATAATCCCTTCCTTAATCATATTATCAATCTGATTTTTTATTTCATTTTTCAAAGAATGTGGCAACCTATACGGTTTTGAATATATTGGCTGAGTGTTTGGTTTCAACTCAATAACATGTTGGTAAATATTAGTGGTTGATAACTTATCTCCTTCCAAATAAAAAATGTCGGAATATTTAGCACATAAGTTTTCTATATTAATCTTTTCTTCTTTGTTTAAATGAGTCAAATTTAATTTTGAAAATAATTGTTTAACACGTAATGCATTTTTCTCATTATGACCAAAATTACAAATATCATATTCTTTCGAACTATGTATATCAAGATTTATCTCAGATAAACTTAAATCTTTAGTCGTGGAGTTCAATACTCTAATTGGTATTTTACCACAAATTGGTTTGACTAATGCACTCGCAATAAAAACGCCTTCCTGAATTTCTTTCGAACATATTACGCTTTCCTCTGTTAAGTTAGTTTCAATGTAATGTATTGATTCTGACCTAGCGGGTAAGGATATTAAATAATCCATTGAATCTATTAACTTTAAAAATGTTTGTTTAGAATTATTATGCAATAATGATAAAGTTTTGTTGTTAAAATCGACAACTGATCTATACTTTCCTAAAAAGTCTTGTCCTAGAATTCCATGTGACTTACAAGGTAAGGTATCAAATACATAAAACTTATGATTAATGCTTTGCCCATCAATTGAGAAATGTAAATAAATGTATCCAATAGCTTGGACTTTGCCACCGATTCCATTTATGGTTATGTTTTCTTTATAGATTGGAACGTCGAAATTGAGAACATGTTTATGTTTTATCGCTGAGATGGATGCGCCTGTATCTATGAGCCAAGTAGAAACATAACTTTGATTATAAATTAACTCTACACAATAACCACTACCATTTGCCAAAATGCTATAATTTTTAGGGACGAAAAAACTCATTTTCGTATCCATTTTGTTGCATTGAGGAACTTGGTTGGGGATGTGAATCATTATCTAATACCCTAATGTGTCCTCTAAATGATGACGTATGACCTCTATATTTATTATGAAACGTATTACCTCGGTATTGTGGTCTATTTCTGGACGTCATCCCTCGTGGATTGTATTGCTGCGGCAACTGCTTGATGCCAGCAGGGGTGACGTTTGGCTGCGACCACCGACCAGGGCCTCGTCCGTACCCACGACCAGCATTATACGTACCTCTTCGGATGGTCTGGAACTGAGGCTGCCTGAAATTGTGTATTAGGTATTTTTTATTCTCACGTCTCATTGTCAATACATCATTAGTTGAGTTTGGTGATGACACATCTTCATCAATAGCGGCCTGAATTGCATCTTTCAGATTATCAAATTTCTGAGCTGCAATAACTGTACCGATCCTACGATTTCGTAATCCCTCACTAAATTGCCTAATGGCCTGTTTTTCGTTGACTGATTTTAACACATTATATTTTTCTGTGTTCCCTTCAGACTGCGAAATGGTAAGGTCAACAAACATTTCATTTAATGTTTTGCCGAATTTATCAATCGACAAATCATTTTGTTTTGAACCTAAGAGTTGCTTTTGCAATGCACTGGCAGACTTTTTTGGTAATAACATTTTTTTCATATCGTCTAAGAGATCTGAAATATTATTATATTTATTGGCCAATTTTAATTTGGCTGCTTTTGACAATCTCGTTTTGAGTACAAAAGAAATTAAACGCATTTGAGATTCATTATCGATGCCGGTACTGTAAAATTCTATACCATCAATTAATTGCTCTGTATTTTCCTGTTCATCAATCATGACTGGTAATAAGTTCAACGCTACTTTCATGTCAAACTTGTCCATTTTTGAACAATCTGAAGTTTCCGATTCACACATTTTAGAAATTTCTTTATATAACTTATTAAAATCTTCACAATATTTTACTATTAGTATATCTTCGTTACTATCAAAACTCTTTATTTTAGTTATATTATCTAAGTAACTATTATATTGTTGAACAATTACATTGGCCTCATTAAGCTTCTTTTTTAATATACTACCATGTCTTCGAGAAGGGCCAATTTTAATTAAGTATTTTCTTATTACTAATAAATCTTCACACAACTTTTTTAAATTTATTGCCATAAAGGACTATTCCATTTTAAAATATTATAATATAATAATGAGAATTAGCTCACCTGGGTTTTCAATTCAAATTCAGATCTGAAAGTACATATAAAAAAATATGATGCATATAAATATTACACATATAAATATTTATATAACAAATAATGTAAAATATAATATATTAATAGGTATATCTATAGTGTCCATTATATCTCATTGTATGCCGATTTCCTCTTGATTTGTTGACACCACACTGCACTGGACTTGGGACGTCTGCTTCTCAAACTTTGCCGTTGCTGATCTTTAATTCCGGGTTGATCTGGCACCGTCGGAAAGATAGTCGCCTTCCTCCATTAGAATATTTGTAGTAGATATGTTGGCTCGTAGCTCCTCTATTGAGGCATTATTCGTGCCTCCAGCCGCGTTTTGGGCAATTATAACTTCTTCTTTGGACTGTTTTTGTCCCATTTTATATAGTGTTGTGCTTTAAACATGTCGTAATAACTGTTCGCAAAATAATAAAATAGTTCCATGATGTATAATACCAATTGATGTTTTTAAATGTCGGTCCTTATACGGAACACTCGTGTCGGATGAGCGCGCGCATGGTGTCGCCTTTCGGCAGGGTCGCCATGTAAAGGTTGGCTCTGGCGGAGGATTGAAACACAACGAAGTCTGGTTACATACTATTATTTATTAGCATAAGCAATCCTTTTATATAACAATGTTCCTTATACTAGGTACATACATCTCAGCGTTGCTGTTAGACAGTCATTGGTATTATCCTGATGTTTAGTTTTGCGGTTAGACCATTCTGGCGTCAGCGCGAGACGTTACTTGATTTGCATAACGGATGTCATAGCAGATTATTTTACAGCATTAGCAATAAAATACGTCTTTTGCCAGTCAGCAACGAGTAAGACTTTTGAGTTTAAGTCATCTCCTTTGCGAAGTAATACCAACATTACCAGATAGGACACACCCGAAAGCGCATAAGCTCCCTCCATGAACTGTGTGCTTGCCCGCCTGAGTGAGTACCCTGCCACGTCTATACCATTAAGATTGTGCTATCATCTTTTGTGTTTTAAGATACATAACAAAAACTAATTTTATAACTGACATTGTTTAGAACAGTTTATTTTTTATCTTTGATACCAAACGGGTTTCTACCTATGTTAACAGGTTACTGAGGCTTGAATTTTATGTTTATATGTGATTAAATTTGGGTTTATTATATTAAGTCATTTAGATATGAATTAGTTCCAAGAATTTAAATGAATTATAGAAAATACATTTTTAGGGAAAAACTAAGTAGCACTTATATAAATATAGCAACAAATTGTATTATTTGTTTCAGAGGATACAATTAATAAACACTGTATATTTTTAACCGACTTCAAAAAAGGAGAAGGTTAACAATTCGTCGGAATCTTTTTTTTATGTATGTTACCCGATTACTCGAAGACTCCTGGACCGATTCGAGAAATTCTTTTTTTGTTTAAAGGAATCCCAGGTGGTCCTAGCACCAAGTCAGGATCTGATGATGGGATCTCAGAAAAATCAAAGGCAACCTTCAAATTTTATAGTGACGCATAATTTGTTTTTTATTGAAGTCGGTGTACTTTTTATGAATTAAAAAACTTTTTAATCAGTAAGCTCTTTTAGGTTTATTATACTTACATTGATATTTGCTTCAAGTATAGAAGTAATTAATCTGAGAATTAATACTATTCGTAGAATGCTCTGTAAAACTAGTGTGTGTAAGCAGAACAATGGCCATTGCAGATCTAAATATACAGCAAGAGTTTACCTTAATAAGCAGGTGCTTTCTTTCTTCAGGCTCTGTTAACGCTTCGTCATCTGGTTCAAAGTATATGCCATCGGGTAAATTTGTTCTATCACCAGTAACTTTAGTTAGTTCCACCGCGGGTTTTGAAGGTGGTATACCTCGGATCAAATCAAAGACTCGCAGATCAGTCCCTTGAACTTGGTATACAGCTTTTTCTTTACAGTGTGTGGCGTGGAACAAAAACAAAAGAGTCACTAAAGACGGCCACTTCATTTCGAAGTCTTTACACGGATAATGGTGATTCAAATGATTTTATCGGATGGTCGACATCTATATATAGCCAATTCTGCAGAGAATCCTGACAAGTGGGTCGTGATAGTTTATTTTTGGAATAATTCATTTTGTCAAGATCTTTAAGTTTACCAACTAAATAACTTTCTTTATTTATGTTTTAAAAGCATAAGTATACCAGTGTTTATTTTCGTGATAGATTGAAATTTTCTATATTATGTTTATTAAATACTAATGGTCCAGGGCAGACGTTGTCCTGCTATAAACCGCCTTCTCTGCGGACCGAATTTTCGTTAAAATAATAAGACATTCAGTAGGTCTACTCTTGAAATCAATTCCAATCTCGAACTCGATACAGTTTCAATTCCAATCTAGAAGATATTGGAACTCTAACTCACTCAACTAAATGAAATACATTTACAAAATAGCGTTCGTAAATACTCTATTTCATTTCGTTACTAAAAATTCCGTCGTATTTACACAAATCGTGCGCTAGTGCTGCGTTGAAGAGTGCCAATTGTACAGTTTTCGAACCAAATCCCAATATTAAGTTGGAATCTAGTGTCAAGAGTAACCCTCCAGATCTCAAAAACAGCGCCACCTATCGGGGTTAAAACTATCCTATCTTTTAAGTTGGAACCAAACACACACATACACAAAAAAAATCGCTTGACTGGTGTCAAAGGTTCTAAAACAATTTGTGTTTTAACAGACTATATTATAGCATAAAGATCTTTTGTCTTGTCTTTGCTTATATATTTTTCTTATATATTTGTAAGTGCAATATCGTTTATTTATATTAACTTCGCACTAATACATGACTTTATAAAACGAGATTCCAAAACCGGTAGCGAGTGTTACTCGGTCGTCATCTTTCGGTCGGTGTAAATTACTAATACCTAAAGTATTTAAAACGAAATTAGTTATTTTATATTAGCAAATTGAAGACATATTTGAGAATGTTCGAATTTGTTGAAATGATAGTTCAATAAATTTTAATTTCATTGCACTTTTGTTAAGTTCAGTTGATATTTACACTCAAAATAAATGCAAAAGTTATAAACAATCCTGAATCTACAATAAGATATGTCTTTGGTATTGGTTGTGGGCTCCCTTTTTCCGCACTTACATAGCCCGTTGAACGTCGGACCATTGTGCGAGTATGTACCGGCTAGTAGTCTAGCCAGCCTAGCTCCAACCAGAAGCGCAGGATCCTCCTGGTGTCTCCACAGGCTTCTCGGAGCGACCTTGGTGTGTGGAGGATTTCAGCCCGTTGTGTAGCTACTCCTTCGCATTCCAAGATGACATGGAAAGCTGTTTCATCGACTGACAGACATCCCCTGCATAGGGGACTGTCAGTCATACCTCTCATAAGATACGTCTTGTGTCGTGGGTACTAGGAAACACGAGAAACTAACGTACCGCACACAGACTCGAGACAAATATTTATAGACAACACAAACATTTGTCGGGTTACGGGGATCGAACCAGTGGCCTCTCATTTCACAGCCGGCTATTCATCCACTGCGCCAAAGACTGAATAATCAACAACATTAACGTAGATTCTCAACATACAACATACATAAAATATTCAGAGTGATTATTATCTGAGATTGTAGAGTTGCTCGACCGGTCTTTCGCATCGTCCGGGGATTTTTCTATGATCATAATGCGAAACAAAGGCGATCTCATCGTTCGAATTAGAGATGTACTAGAATAGATTCATGTATGCGGATATAGCAATACGGATCAAAATAATCTTATGGATTACGCTTTTCTTGAGAATATAGGCTTGGGTACAATCTTAAGCTGTCTACGTTATATATTTTAAAAATAAATAATTGTTCTCTATTTGTCACTATATCCCTAAAGATTTAATTAAAACTAGCGGACCCCGCAGACGTCGTTCTGCCCGGAAAAGCAGCGCCACACCAAAGGCAGCCCCATCTACCGGGTCCAATTGTGTTTTCGAACCATCTAGGAACCCATTGAAATATACACACAAAATTTCATCCAAATCGGTCCAGCCGTTTAGGAGGAGTACACAAGTACAGACGAATTATATATTTATATATTAATTTTTGCTATGTCCGGAGAGATTACTTTTGCTATATTAATTTCGTTCCCAGTTTCGTTATCATAATGAAAAAGTAGCCAAAATACTCTCGCATATTATTGCTCCTCCAGCGTGGTGGACTAAGGCCTAACCCCTCTCGTTAGTAGAGGAGGCCCGTGCCCAGCAGTGGGACAATGTTTAATACAGGGCTAGTATTTATTATTGCTCCTATAAGTGAAAAATTTAGAATCAAACATATATTTTCGAGATTTCCATATAAACTTATATTTTTAGTTTTTTATACTGTTCGTGTAGCGAATTAGGAGGACAGCTGATTGCAAAATACAACTGTAGCTCAACTAGGAAATCATATCAAAAGTTACCACAGGTAAAAGAAGTCGCTAGCGTTGTAGCGTTGTTTTTTAAGTTGAAATTGGTACGTTCTTATAATACCAAATTTAGTTTCTAAAGTAACCGCTACAGGCGCTGTATATTTTGTCATAGAAATATTATCATGCGATACTGGAGCATTTTAGTAATCCTCGTTTTAGTTACATTTGTATTATGTTTTGTATTTAGATTGCGTAAACACTCCCATTTTTATTGTTTAGTGATGTGTTCGCTTATTACCCTCCATTTAATCAAATTGAATAGTCATGAATTCATGATCAGTTTTCCTAAATTAACATGTAGCTAACATACAAGTCTACCAACCCGCATTAGGCAAGCCTGGTAGACTAAGGCCTAACCCCTCTCAATAGTAGAGGAGGCCCGTGCACAGCAGTGGGACAATGATTAATACGGGGCTAGTATTATTATTTATAACTTACAAGATATTAGCTTTGCCCACGGCCTCGCCCGCATGGTACTTATTTTGGAAAGAAAGGGTGTAAAATCCATTACACCTTCAGCTATTACACCTTTCTATATTATACTATCCCTTAAGAAGCGTGCATGTTAAATAGCCTATGTGCTATTCCAGACAATAATCTATCTCTGTGCCAAATTTCAAGCAGGTCCATTTAGCTGTTCTGGCGTGATTGAGCAACAAACAAACAACAAATTAAGATTTATGATGAACTACTCTGCTGGAAAACCTAAATGATTATTTTGTCCACAACAAGCTACCTGATAAATAACAATCAGTCGTAAACGCGAATGCGGTTTTGTTGTTTCCATCACTAAATTAGTATTTTTACCTAAGCTACGTAATATGCGAGAAAACACGTGTAATTTAATTTAATAAGTGTACGTTACGCCACGGATCACGGCGTAGGTAAAACACATTTCATTGTCAATATCAAAATGTGACGGATGAGTCATTGGACTGGGTTTTCCTTGGTTACGATGCCATGTTAACTCCATGAAGACATTGCATGCTTATGAATAGCTGGTAACAAAGTGCTTTGAAGTGACGTGGTCCCGGATGCGTAGTCACCTGTATTTAAAAACAATGCTTTTTTGAGCTCTTTGCCATGCGTGTCTGTATACGTCATTGGATAATTTTTGATACCACAACAAAAGCTGATCAATCATGCATTGCTATTATCGCATATTAAAGATTATTCTTATAAGTATGTTTGACAGTTGAAATTAAATAGATCTTCACTGCAGTGGTTGTAGTACTAAATGTTATTAGACGATTTGTGTGCTTATTATAAAATTAGGGAACGGGTCTTAATCGCGCAATAATAATTCTAGCCCTGTATTGTCCCACTGCTGGGCACGGGCCTCCTCTACTAATGAGAGGGGCCAGGCCTTAATCCACCACGCTGGCCTAATGCGGGTTGGTAGACTTCATATACCTTGGAAATTCTTATCAGAATTCTCAGGTATGCAGGTTTCCTCACGATGTTTTCCTTCACCGTTAAAGCACGCGATAATTAACAATTAATACACACGTTACTTTAGAAGAGTCAGAGGTGTATGCCATTTGGGTTTCGAACATACGACTTTCGTCTTGACAGTCCGTACCGCAACCAACTAGGCTATCGCTGCATTTTAATAATATTTCCAGATGTTTCAATCGAGTTCCATCGGCCGGTCACAGGTTGACTATAAATGGATAAGTATTCATACCATTAAATATTACGCGGTTAAGTCTCGTTCCCTAAATTGATAATATGTAATAATAATTACCATGCAGAAAATCTATTATGAAATCAAAACAAGGATTTTGTAATTGGAATTTTATTTTGAATTCTTAATGTTACACATGTTAACCTCTGTTTAAAATTTCTGATACATTTGCTATTTTGAGAAAAATATTGATTTTTGGTCTAAAATTATGCGCAATTATGATGTTTATTATTAAGATACGATTTTTTTATTATAAATCTACTCATGTTATTATTATATAATTTAATGTATTAATAATATTTTTAGTTTAATCATTACTTTATCTTCTCTCGCTATTGCTCCGTTTCATTTTACACAGTAAAATATTTATAGTAGAAACTGGTTTTGTACATATAAAATATTGGTGACATTATGCTAAGTGGTAGATCTTTTGTTAGTTAGTCGTATAATCTCCAGTGCCATCTGAAATAAAAATATGTAAATTAATTTCGGCAAAACCGCGTCTAGGTATTACTAGACTTATTCTAGACGTTGTGTCGTCGAAATTGTGTGTGCAGTCTAAACAGTCTGGTAGGTTTTAGAAAAAAACTTTAAATTTTATTTTGTGACGTCACACCATATATGCATAGATCTAAATGCATTTCGCAAGTACTGCAATCAGTATGAAACTAATATATATTTGCTGTAGGGTCTTGAAAGTATTTTACTGATGAGAAATACATTGCAAACATTTTTGACGAGGTTTTATAGTATTTTACGACACAAAAAGGCATTTTTCGTGTACTCGTCAGAAGTCTTATTAAGTCTTAGTTCCCATTTAAAACAGATTACACTTGCAATCAGTACACCAAGTAGGTTTACTTACGATGTCTATTTAAATATGTCTGTGGTTATTTATATAAGTATAGACTATAGACTGATCTTTCTTCAATGGATAATTCTTAGTTCTTATAGAACGATTGAAGCATTGAAACCAAAATCTTGTCTTTTTTACATTACGGAATGGTTGATAGGGTTTAAAATAATGTGGAACTTGCGTCTTAGTAGAAATATACATACAATTTATTACGATACGTATAAAGATTGCAAAACCATTTCTTTATGGCACGATTCAAGCAGTGATGGAGCGAATACCGTACCTTCTTTCGGTGGCAGGAGGTCTTTAGATGGTGGACTGATAGATTTAGCTGATTTTATATAAGCTTTAGGTGCTGCAGCAGATGTCCGAGGAACAGCACTCGGTACTTCTGAAGTCACGTCTATTACTTCCTTTGTGCTTGCCGATGTTGATATCGACTTGTATTGTGGACTAATAACTTCACTTGTTGCAATACCAGGCTTATTTTCTATTGGAAATATTTGCCAACAGTTCACCAAACACACTGACAAAGTTAAAACAATCGAGAATACTAGAAACTTCATTATTGAAAGTGTATACGTAACAATACTAGATAGCTTTGACACTGGTTAGAGACTGACCGATGTGGCATTAAGAACCTATAAAATGTTATTGGCAATAAGTGATGAGATAAATTATCATAAATCTCTAACTAGTTCACCCTGAATGTTGAACGAATGCCATATTAAAAAGTTGAATTCTTTGATGAAATAGAATAATAAATGATGAACCTGTTGATTGTGTAGGACAGCTTATTTTCGGTGTATACTCGGATGTTATAGAGAAGAAACCTACTGTTGTCTGCTTAGTTATCGTTGAAAGTAAATTGTTGAATTATTAATTGAATTTAGTACCCTTTGTTTGTATGTATTGTCTGTTACATTAAGGGAAATTATAAACATATATCATTTGCGGATAATCCAGATTGTTCTACAATGACATATTACCACCTACCCACTAACATAGCTTATAGGTGTCCATGTTACCAACAATTATGGAGTAATTCTGAAATAAATGAATTATAATAAATTACACGAGTTCTTCATGGAAACGGATCATCTTTGTAGCAATAATAATACGATCGAGATATGGTCTTTTTTAACCTTCAAAAAAGGAGGTGGTTCTCAATTCGTCGGAATCTTTTTTTATGTATGTTCCCCGATTACTCGAAGACGCCTGGACCGATTTGAGTTTTTTTTTGTTTAAAATGGTATAATTCCCAGGTGGTCCCATTGGCAAGTCAGGATCTGATGATGTGATCTTTTGTTTTTTATTGAAGTCGTTATACTTTCTATGAATTAAAAACTTTTTTTGTACGTAATGAGTTCGTACGTGTATTGTGTGATGCGTAGATAGTTACGTGGGTGTAAGTATGTAGCAGGTATCGAGTATTATCGACCACAACATTATTAGCTTTACAATTAATATTCCATAAGTCAATATACTGAGACTATATATAAGACTGCCTCGGTGGCGCAGTTGTAATTGCGCATGCGTTACGACTGCTGTGCTGAGGTCTCGGGTTCGATCCCCGGGTCGGGTAAAGTGATATTGGGTTTCCCTACCTAGAAATACTCAGTATTAACCCGGAGTCTTGAATGGTGCCCGGTGTGGCGATAGGCTCGCCCCCTATCACATTATGGGACCGAAATTCGTTGAAAAGTGGGTGTACTAGTTACACCTCTGCCTATTCCTTCGGGGATTACAGGCGTGAGTGTATATGTATGTATGTAAGTCAATATACCTTAGGTTGCCGTTGGTTGGTGGGAATTAGATATATCTTTTAATAAAATAGGAAAGATAAACACACTACATTTCATTAACAAATTTATTGATTCTCAATCATGTAAAATATATGTATTTCGTAAAATTTATGGCAAGGGTACTCCTAATAATATATAACTCACTTCTTTTAACGTATTTGGTTTCTTCTCTTGCTCTTTCTGAAATAAAGAGAAATTGATGCTGTTAGTATATTTAATTAACATTTCAAAAATCCAATTTTAGGATAAACAGGGTTTAGCGTCATGACTTTTGCGTTACATAAATATAATTATAGTATAACATGATCATCTGGTATTATTACTGCGTGTAATGAGGCTTCATCACTGTTATTAAACAAGGCAATACACAAAAACACTTGATGTTCCAAAAAATCAACAATTTAAAATACATCTTTTTATTTTGTCTAAATTTTTTACTGTAATTATATTGGACGATATATTAATGCCTGAAATAAAATTACGATATTTCATATGTTTAGAATAATTTAAATGCTCTACCTGGTCATTTTTGGGCACTTGCTTTTGATGATCCTCTGATTTTGGCAAAATAGTAGTAATTGTTTCCGTTGGCTCTGGTTCTGTCACTATTTCCTCTTCCGTTGGTAATCCTTCGGAAATAGTTGTTAATGAAATAATGACAAAGATTAACACAAATACATTCAGTTTAAACATCATTTTTGTAAGAAGCTCTCAAAGCTTTGTGAATGCGACCGACTTAGAAAGGAATAATTGTACGACTGCTGACTTTGAAAATACAACCTAGATATTATAGATAGAATATTTAGCTATGAAGATGATAGTATATAAATTATAAGAGATAAATATGGGCGGTTTGATATGTTAAAATTAAACGTTAACTACATTAGTGTGCTCTCATCGTCAATTTAGTCTTCCTCAGTTGTATGTCTGTCAAATTACCATAACATTCTGCATACTTATGAGTTTAACGGTAGGCAGCGGCTTTGCTGTGCCCGGGCATTGCAGAAGTCTAATGGGCGGTGGTGACTACTTACCATCAGGTGAAGCGTCTGCCTTTACAGGCACTAAAAAAAGTTATCATTAAGTTCCATACTTTAGTTTGAGATATAGACAATCATATGTGTCATTACGCTATATGCATGTACAAAGGGATATGCAATTTGAATATGCAATATTGGTACATAACTTTGTGACGTCGCTTGGAAGTCAGTTATTTAAAGAAAGAGGGCGACTGTGATTGGACTATGATCTTAATCCCTTCTGAAATGTTAAGTGAAGCCTGATCCAGCGTTTGATATAGGCGTAAGTTCTATCATCATCATCATTTACAACCAACATAAATATATATTTTACAATGTAATTTATTTGACCACTAAATTGTTTAAATGAGTGTGCATGTTTTTAGAATCGGGAGGTGTGCACAAGAATTACTCAAAAATATACGATTTGTTTAGTAAAACTGTTATCCAAAGATGTTATTATTTTTCCCTTATACACCTTCAGTACTATTGTATGTAAATATAGAGGATAACACGCATTACATTATATCAAATATCAAATATAATTGAATTCTCTGACGCCTGCCACATGATGGCATCCCACATATTTAAGTTTCAATGCAGACCCTGTGAAAAGCGGCGAGCAATAGGTGGAGGTCAGGGGAATATTAATATAGGAAAGGTAGATTCTCGTGCAGATAATTCATGTAGGCCAAATTTTATAACCTTATGAGTTAATATGAGTAATAAACAAATTTTCAACAAAGATTAAGTACATAAATTAAAAGAATGTCTTTATGACAACAATTACTGGTATCAACAATTATAAAGAACATGAATTTAATTTACCTATTAATAAATTACCTATAGTTTGTTGCTAAACTAACCAACTATGGAGTGACCAGTATAATGATTCTATTAGTACTTACCCATTTTTTTTATAAATGACTAGCTGCTGCCCGCTGCTCAACCCCTGTGAAGTTTATTTTTGGGAGAAAAAGTATACCATCTTATATATTTACATATTAGATTCGAAAAAAAATAGTCTATAGAAATCAGGGGTAGTATACCTTTCTAACAGTGAAAGAATTTTTAAAATCGGATCAGTAGTACCGGAGATTACCCCGAACATACAAACTCACAAATTTTACCTCTTTATGTATACTGATAACACCTTTGAGTGTGAGCGCCGTGAAGAGCTCGATCGGAAACGGAATGAGCTGAAGGCCCGTCCACCAGTGGCCTATACATACAACTATGTCAATGGGTTATTGACGTGCCCAGTGTGCGCTCGCTCCTTCACTAATAAGGTCGGGTATGCAAGCCATCAACAAGCGCACCAAAGAGTAGAACACCAACTCCTTTGACCCCTTTAAGTCCGAGTCATATAGCGTGTCCAGATGTCACAGTCGCCGTGGCCGAAATCGATCTGGATGACATCATCATCATATATATGATAACTCTATAGACACTGTACATACAGTCATATCTTTTTTATGGGATCGTAACGTCTGACCGAATGATTTCGTGTAGGAATTTGCGCAGTGTGGTCCAGATATAATTTTGATCGAATATCACTGGATTAAGCCGACCTGATGTACCTGGATATACGCAGGCTGACTCCAGTGCTCGACTGGCCAGAACACCCCAAAAACGACAGCAATTGCCACTAACAGCTGTCGTTTTTAGTATTCGATAATATAATTATTAGTTTGTAAAATAATTTATTAAAATATGCTGAAAAATACATTAGTTTTACATTTTCGCTAATGCATAGGTACATACATAATATATGATTTTCATTTTCCCATTCTCCTCATCAAATCCGGATTAACCCTCATTTTGAATTCTATTAGTGTCATCGTGAACAATGTCTCAGTGGGTTGAAATCATGAAGTGGTTTATGATTGTTTGTCATTACCATAACAATGATGTGGGTGTTTCAATTAACCATAACGTATTCTCGTTTGTTCTTGAAATTGATATAATACTAGCTGTTGCTCGCGGCTCCGCCCGCGTGGAGGTCATGTTTGGAAGAATAAGTATATTATACAAAATACGCATTTAATTTAATAAATGAAGGATTTTAATACAAACTTTCATCCCCTATTTTACCCCCTTAGGGATGATTTTGAAAAAATGTGAAACACGTATTCCTTTATTTCCTACCAAAAGCCTAAATATGAATTTCCAGATTCCTAGGTAGGTAGGAATTATGGATTTTGAACTCCTATTTGACCCATTTCAAGGTTGTTTTTTGAGAAAAAAGATAGCCTATGTCCTTCTCCAGGATATAATCTATTTCATCACAATCTGGTCAGCCTAGTCAGTCAGTTAGTCAGTTTAGTCTTGAAAAGGTAACAAACAAACAAACAGAGTTACTTTTGCATTTATAGTATTAGTATGGATTAGGTTGTTCAGAAAGTAATTTAGTTTTTCCTTACAGTAGGTAAGTTTAAATACTCAAAGTTGTCTTCTCTTATCCCAATTTCTTTACTTAATGGTCAGAAACGCATGTTATCGTTTTAAGTTATTACTTATCCATAAACACTAGTGATTGCCTGTAAGAGATTGCCCGGAGCGATAAGGCTGCCAATTGCATTATGGTTATATCTTGGTTATATGTATAATGTCTCCTTACTCTCCGTAGAGTACGATAAATAATTGTAATTAAAATTGTTGTATCAGGAAAGCTCATGCAGTAGATTTTAAACTCTTGGTAAACCAAATCATTTTTGTGCGTATAAATTTTAAAAGTGTAGCGCCTGAACACAAGCGAATACTAAAATGCTATCTAGAATATTAGCTATCAAATATTTTCAATAATAGCTTAAATTGTATACCATATTTATAACATGGAGTAAATTATCTTTAATTCTCGCCCACAATAAACAGTCGATGGTATATGCCAAGTTTTACCAGTTAAAAAACCTATGTTCGTCTCTATCAGCACCATAGATTTATTCTAGGATTCTAGGATCTCTAAAAAGAACACAAAGCTATAAAATATATAAAGAGAGTATGACTTGAAATGTATTACCAAATTACCAGACAAGGTTTATGTACAACTAGATGCTGTACATAAACCTTGGCGCCGCCCGCGTGTAGTTTATTTTTGGAAACAAAGCTATACAATCCATGGAGGCATCTTAAGCTATTACACCTTTCTATATTTTGCTATCTCATAGGTAGCGTGCAATTTTCTGGGATGAAAAGTCTATGAGCTATTCCAGATTATAATCTATCTCTGTGCCAAATTTCAACTAGATCCGTCCAGCCGTTGTTGCGTGATTGAGTAACAAACATCCATCCATCGATCCAAACATTCGCATTTATAATATTAGTAGGATTTATTTGTACATATTGAATGTGGTTGTGCTTTAATAATAATATGGTCAACTTAGATTCTTCAACATTTGCGATAATGCAGCAGCAGATTTCCATATTTATTGTGTTTTGAACAATTCTCATATAGATTTTAGATCTAAACAGCCATTACAAATTAAATTGGATGATGAATTTGGATTACTTCGGCTTTGGAATGAAGTATGAGATCTAGTGCAAGCGTAATTTAGTCTGCATTCGACGCTACTGCAATAAGATGAACCCACACGTGTAAAAACTCCTCTAAAATATTTGAAATTTCACATAATAAAACTTCTCTTGTACATTGCTGTAGGTATTTAAAATGAAACATGTTTGATTTTATACATAATGAAATACTTGTAGTTTCAAGTAATATGATCTATATTTTCTATACTAGAGGCTTTTATACGAGTATGTATGCCACTTGCTAGTAAAACCATATACCAGAATAAACTCTCATTCTCATTGGTTTCCTGTGGGACAGTGGTAGAGGTAATGTGGAGTTTTAGAATGAAGGTTATAGACAATATTATTATTTAGGGTCAAAACACTTCATCATGCTTTGATATCAGTTTTTAAAGTTCTATTTATGGCTTCTGTAGAAAATAGAGCCCTTTATTATATAAAGGATTCTTGCTTACTTCTTATAGGGCCTATAGATTATCATATCATATGTAATGGAACCTGTACCTACTCTAGCTTCACGTATGCCCCAAAATGTTCTTTGTTCTTATGTGAACAAATAGGCAGGCGTTAATAAAAAAAAATATATACATTTTTTAAATATTTTTATTTCGCTTACTTAATAGTCTTGTAATATTATAATAAATAACACTTCTACTTATATTTAACTTAAAACTAAATGCCCTATTTAACTTCGCTATTACGAACATGGTTTTGATATCTAATGGCGCCGTAAATTTGAAGACACATTACGCCATCAGTGTCATTTATTATTGACAACAATTATAATTATCAATATTACAAGTCAATTATAATGACCTATCACAGGGTAAGAGCTAACACCTTCTTTTGAAACGAACAGACTAATCAATTGCTATTATTTTCGGGCGAGGTTGAAATACAGGAACATTTAAATGAACTGTAGTTGACCAAGGTTAAAGCGAGGTAATTATAACAAACGAGATTGATTTTTCACTAGAAAACTGACGTTTTAATCATTCGATATAACACAAAAAAAACTCTGGCTTATAATTCTGAAGTATCCAACTAGTGCAATCATAGGTGGCCGAGCTTTTTTGGCTTCTTATGATGTGATATACGTTCTATTTAAAAAATGAAACAAAACTTGTGATTTTCCAACCTTGGATTTGAATTATGGACTTGACCGGTTACCCGGTATAAGTATGTTACCACTGTAGCAAAAGGATTATAATAGAAATTATCTCAACTTAGCGGAATACATCATTTATTATCAGGCATCTGGCAGTGGATACAATTATAGAGAGCTAAATAAAAGCCAAGATATGGGCAGAAGTTATTTGAAGACTGCCTACCAACCAACCCGCTGTAACTCTTATAACCACAGAGCAGTGAAGCTCAGACAATCTCTGAGATTAGGAAAATAGCCGTCCTTATTCCGTAACATCATTCATCAAATAAACACGGAGAGATTAAAATATATTGTTTTCTCTTGTGATTCTTGATAGTAGTAAGCTTATGATCATTACAAGCATAAACAAAAAGAAAATGTATATTTTATATATTTACATTTTGTTATAAATTTATCGGAAACATTCGAATGATATGGAATTTAATTTAACCGTTGATGTTTTACGTTATTAAATTACTTCAGAAGCTATTAGAAGAACACGACTAGATAAATCCATTTAACAATCAGAATTCATTTCCTCATTTGAGAATCTTAAAATATCGTCCCATATTCGTTTATTCGATATTAAATTATGTTCTGTACCCGTTTCTACCAATGATGATACATTATTTAATCTATCAGCAAGGAGTTTAGTCGGAAAGAAGAACAGCTACAAAATCGTTTCCTATCCTTGGCGAAGGGTTTGATCTTCCTGATCTGAATGCAGCAGCGCCAATCCCTTTGCTTCTGCCGATCAAATTTGGGATCGGGAAGTCAGGGACACCTCTATGTCTGATGTCGAATAAACCTTCGCCAAAGTTGGCCTGGAATGCAAAAAACGGAGAATTAAAACAAACATTTTATATTTTTACAATTTTTTTGAGAAAATTTATGTGTTTTTGGACCAACAAATTAATTTGGAGTGGAGTAAAGCAGTAGCGGACTGAAGGGACGGCAGTGGATGTCTCAAGATTTGGAGGCCGCAAGAACATTTTGCATACATCAATATTATTGAAAATGAAAGCAGAACGGAGGACAATTATAATTTCGCCCGTCCAAAGCTCTGACGGGCTTAGTCCACCACTGCTATACTTTTCTAGTTTGGGTAAGAAATAATCATCAATATTTGCGCATCAAAATATTCTCATATTTTGATGCAAAAATATTGATTAATTTTGCTAAAACTACTAAAATTTGAAAAATATTTACATTTGGTGGTTGGAATCCATTTAGGGTGTTGAAGCCGAAAGCCGAGGATGCGCTTTGGCTGCCGAAGTTATTGCCGAAGCCTCCTCCAAAGGCTGCAGCTTGAGATGCCGCCCCTGAGACAGACGTTCCCGTAGGACCGAATGATGCTGCGGCTGCTTGGCTGCTCGCCTGGCTGCCACTGAAACTACTGTAAAAGTCACCACGTTAATATTATCTGCTTCTGAGATATTTTAGAATATAAATGATGAATTCATTAAAGATCATAGCGAAATGTAAATTATTTTTTATTATGTAAAGTTAATACATTAAATCAAATATGCTGGGGGTAGGATATTCTAGCAACCACTGTACACAGGGTATAAAACCCGCCATAGTAGCACACGCAAGTGTGTCGCGTTCCGGGGCCAGCCAGTGTACATCCCGTTTTTGTCGGGGGTCTAGAGTTGGGGTACGTTTACACTAGACCCTGGAGCGCTTCTTAACCTCGTGTTCCTTCCTTCCTCACCTCCACCTAATGTGAAGAAGCTACACAGCAGGTTGACATGATTAAGTTGAAATGATTGTGTTGAGTAGCGAGCGATAGATTATTTCTCGCTGCTTCATACTCTAATTGGATGGCACTGCGCTTAACATCAGCTACAATGTGGTCACTTTGCCGTGCCAGGAAAATAAAATGAAACATATATTTAGTAAATTAGACCATCAGGGGTGCTTTTTACATATTAGGGTTATATTTAAAACCTACAGTCTACATCATCAAAATATGTCTATGATCAATAAAAAGAACGTTGAAATGCCATGTCAAAATATTATAAAATCCTTTTATGTTGCCAGTTTCGACAATAAATTGATTTGAAACCATTAATCTTTTGTACCTAATAACTTTTTAATAATACAACTAACAACTTTTAGTCGGTACCTACGTCATTCGGCAAATTAGATTTAGAATAACATTTATATCCTGGCATAACTCTAATTCGCTGATGACGCAATTAAGGCAATAAAACCATTTGATTGGGTATTTAATGGATAAAAACCAAATTTTATATTTTCCGTATAAAGGTTTTTCGTGTATATTTCAATGGGTTCTTGGATGGATACACCTACCGGATACATTTTGGCGAGTCTGCCTTTGAATTACACAATTTAATTCCCCCAATCCCTTTCTATCATCGGACGACAAGAGACTCGGCGAAGCGTCATCGATACATGGTTGATATTCCACCAGCGCGCACGTAGCGTTTGGCTAGTACATTTATCATGCGCACCTCTAGAGAGTGGAACTCTTTGCCGGAGTCTATATTTCCCGAAAATTATAATCTGGGTATCTTTAAGTCAAGAGTGAATAGGTATCTTCTAGGCAAGCGTGCTCCACCGTAGACCACATCATCACTTACATTAGGCTAGATAGTGGTCAAACGCAAGCCTATTTAGGTAAAAAAAATGGTTTGAAATAATAATTGGACCTGGTAGGTGGCGCAGCTTTTCCGGGCAGGACGACGTCTGCCAGGCCCGCTAGATATTAATATAAGTTTGACATTTTGGATAGATTTTGTATACGAATATCTAAAGATCAGCTCTGGATTAGCAATCTTACTACAGTCAGATAGTGCCTATTAATAAATGTATATATTAGTTAATAATGTATGTATAGCCTCCGTGGTGCTGTTATTTTATTGCTTTTATCGCAGTTTAGCTTACTTTTTAGTCCTGCCGTTTCGAAAACTTTAAATACTGTCAGGAGGAGTCCGCCCCGCGATAAACTACTAAAATTAGTTTTATTTCAATGAGTAATATTCACGTAATCATAAGAAACCACTTGTGTACAATGTTAGCTCGGCTGTAAGTGTACACATGTTATTTGCTTTTACGAAATGACATCAAATTCTACACAGTTCGAAATAACTTCGAAGAAAACGCAAAAACATTTGAAATGTGTTAAAATATTACATGAGCGTTATGATTCGAGTATAGCCGTTATGATATGTGTTTATTATATATCAATAGACTATAGTTAGAGATAAATTAGTTGTCAAGTATTTTGTAAGTCTGTGTGGGTAGATTGTGAGGGTAGGACTTATTTATTA
Organism: Laothoe populi; assembly: GCA_905220505.1. Classification (NCBI taxonomy): domain Eukaryota; kingdom Metazoa; phylum Arthropoda; class Insecta; order Lepidoptera; family Sphingidae; genus Laothoe; species Laothoe populi. Next base: position 17,868,159 of record HG992148.1, read on the forward strand.
GACATGTCGAGGGTATTTCATAAATATCCGTGGGTAGATTGGCGATAATTACTAACTGAGTGGGGTGAAGAGTCATAAAAGACAGCTCTCGAGCGCTCCAGACACGGTCCGTTCTGGGACTGTCTACAGCGTTATGCTGTCCGTGCGCACTTGTGACTAATTGGTATTTGGTACATCTTGACATTGAATTGTTGACTATGGGCACTGAGTTGCGTAACTGTGATCATCAAAATTGATCAATACAGTGGCGATCATCGTTTATGTGCCGTTTAAGGTATCCACCTTAAAAAAGCACTTTTTTTTTTCTGGCGCGGCAAAGTGACCACACTGCACCTGATGGTAAGCGCAGTGCTGTCCAGATAGAGTATCAAGTAGCGAGAGATCTATCTATCCCCCGCTACTCAACACAATCATGCCGGCCTGCTGTTCAGCTTCTTCACGTTACGCCTAAAGGACCCAGGATCATAGGAGGGAGGGAACTTTGAACTGTTTCTAATTCTATAATAACAGACTAGCTTATACCTAATCAACTGGATGTTGCTACATATTTTTATTGCTTCTGTTTCAAATTAAAAATAAACCGTTTATTAATCCAACACACATATATGCAGAAACAAAAAAAAATACGTATCTAATTTACAAAGATTCGCTGCAATATGTGGTATGGAAGGGGTACCAGCGCTACGCTGTTGAAGGACAGCACTGATTTTCAGCTGGACGCCACCTTTTTTACTTTTAAGGATACATTTTATTACGGACTTTTTGAGGATAAGGCCTCAAAGTTTAGTAAACATGCACAAATATACACTAACGCCTGTAATCTCCGAAAGGGTAGGGAGAGGTGTTACAACACTAGTTACAACTAGTACACCCAGTTTTCGCTGAATTTACGGTCCCATAATGTGATAGGGGCGAGCCTGTAGCCTATCGCCATACCGGGCACAATTCCAGACTCCGGACTGATACTGAGTTTTTATAAGTTTAACATGTTCTTAAATATCTCGGTTGCGTTTCAGTTTTTGGCCATAATAATCTCTATTCACGCACATCGGTGGCAGAAAGATCTCATGTGCTTTTGTCATCTAACCTGTGAGTCCAGCGTCGTTCGGCATTTAGTACTGGGTAGTTGGGTCCACTGTACAGCAAAGGCCAGATCTGATTTAATACATAACTTTTTTTATCCTGGCACGGCAAAGTGACCACACTGCACCTGATGGTAAGCGTAGTACCGTCCAATTAGAGTATGGAGTACCGAGAGAAAATCTATCCCCCGCTACTCAACATAATCATGCCGGCTTACTAATTCACACTACGCCATGGGCAAGAAGCGGTCGAAGGTCTAGTGTCAGAGTACTCAGAAAGCTGCAAAACGACCAAACATCCCCAAGCACCCCAACTCTAGAACCCCTAAAAAACTAGGAACCGCGACATAACTAGTTAACTCACTAGATTTTGAGCACACATGTTTCTAAATAATATCACGTACGAATTATGATACTATGTCATTGTAGGATATCATTAAATCAGTTTTTATATCTTCTGTAACTCTGTCACATTCGCGGTTCTGAATGCCGCACGTTTGCCGTGTCACGTTTGCAACGTTTTGGATCCGGGTATATATAAATAGGTCATATGGGATATAAAACAGTGCATACAATAATTATTTCAATTGGAATATGAAAATTTAATATGCAATTTTCGATAACGAATGTTTCCTGTCTATACAAAGAGGGAAATTTACGGAATTTATATACGTTTTGGTCAATTTTCTTATATTTGAAACTATGATATAGTTATACTTAGAGCTCTATGTACACATACATACATATACACTCACGCCTATAATCCCCGAAGGGTTGGGCAGAGGTGTAACCAGTATACCCAATTGTCGCAGAATTTATAACGGTCCCATAATGTGATAGGGGGCGAGCCTATCACATTACCGGGCACAATTCCAGACACCAAGCTGATACTTAGTATTTCTAAATATATAAACCAAATGTTACTTTACCTGTCCCGGGGATTGAACCCGAGACCTCAGTATAGCAGTTGTAACGCATGCGCAATTACAGCTGCGCCATCGAGGCAGTCCCTATCTAATAAGAGCAACGCTAGAGTTTCGTGCCCGTTCTTCTCTAGCGAAACTTCATACCGACTTGCGGTAGAGTAAAACCTTAGAGCATTTAACACGTAAAACAGATTGGCTGAATCTAAATAATGTATAGCATTTCATGGATTCAATAAATATAAGATTTTTTTGATTTTTAATGAGATCAATATATAGTCACTTATTACAATAAGGATGATGATTAATCTAAGGCAACATATTACATCCGCTTATCCTTAAATTGTTATGCAAATTCATTTATTGTTATAGATTTGAGTCACCATACTGTTCATTTACGTAACAAACTAGTTCACAAAGCCTTATTAAACATGTGTGTCACGTCAGTATTATTGGCTGTAGTTCAATAATTTGTGTCACGTGATATTCTTAACCATACTATTTTAATGTGATTGCCTCGGCGGCGCAGTAATTGCATAAGCGGTACGACTGCTGCTGAGGTCTCGTGTTCGATCCCGGGTCGGACACAACGTTTCTACAACGAAATACTCAGTATCGTCCCGGAGTCTTTAATTGAGCTTGGTATGGCTCGTCCCATATCACATCATGGAGCATTGGAGCGGTAATAAGCTCAGCGAAATGTGGGTGTACTGGTTACACCTCTGTCTACCCCTTCGGGGATTCCAAGCGTGAGTATGGATGTATAAAATAATGCGTATCTACTATAAATATTCTGTTTTTGAAACTACGTCATTAAGGAAACTTTAGCAAACACATTATGTTTTAAATGTATGTTCAAACACGTGTTACACTGACGTTATAGTTGAGTATACAAGTATTTAAATTAATTTTAAACATTATACATTTAGCTGAGGAATTAAAAATTGTATTAATTTCAAATTTCGATCTTTCAATATCTGGGGTTTAAATTATATGTCATAATAATAATATTTCCAGCAATTAGAATTATTTAACTAATTGTGAAATATAAACTGATGATGAAATAATATAATTCTTACGAAATAGGTGTGAACACCTAATAGCTAAAATAAACCGTACCCAAACTTCAATGATATGTTGTTTCATATTTTATTTTTAAATTATAATATAACATTATAAATTGTTTGAAAATATCCTTTTTGAAGAAAGCTATGACTAGTTAAGTATTTAAAGTTCAAATCAATATGGTATGTCACATATACATATATGTGTTTGAGATTGAATGGAATTTATGATATATGAAAAAGTCACTGACCTTCCAAATCCATTGAACGATGACGCTTGGCTGGCCGAATGTGACGCACTGAAACCCTCGCTGAATCCGAATGAGAAAGATTGTGACGCAGATTGACTCCCACCCGCACCGCCTGAGCTACTGCTGACGCTTGCGGTCAGCCCACCGTTCCCGGACGGGCGTACATTAAAACCACCACCAAATTTAGGCGTCACTTGCGGAGTTCGCTTTTCATGCGGCAAAAGCGTACTCGGATCACGTTCCAAATGCTCTAGAACTGGAAGAACCGGTGGCGTGATTACCGGTTCTAACTTTTTCTGTCGACGCTCATCCGGGAACGCGAATCCGGACGGCGCTGATAAGGCATTATTCACGAAAGCCGCGAGGCAGAGACAGCATAGGAGCCTCATGGTTGGGTATATTGGTAATACTATGTCCGCTGGGCAGTGTATCTTGTTTTAATAGGGTCGGGCGAGGTCGTCACCGGTGTTGGCATGCGGCACGCGCCGCAGCCTTCAGAAAACCCACTGCGCTGTGCCCGAGACGACATCCTGCCAAGTATCACGCCCCCCTCTCCACAGTCCACACGATCATATGCATCCGTAAAAGCAGTGCTGCTATTCCTTATTCATTTTATGATAGTATTATACGATGCGTATATCGCCGGCAGGAAAATTAAAAGGACTGGTATAGTGCTTGGGAAATCCAAGTGTCCTGCTTGTTTGCATACCAATATAACCACAATACGCAGGGCCTTTAAATGATTGAATCAAATATTGAACATGTCAAAAACGATGAGTCATTTTCATTTCATTTTTTATAAAAAAACGCAACCGGCTATAACGTTAATTTAACTAAAGAGCGCAACACTTAAATAATGCTGGTAACATAGGCCTCTTATAATTATCGTAGGGATTACGTACCTCAATGGAAAAATTATTAAATTATAATTGGAAAATAGAAGAATAGAAGCTTTAGAAGATTACTTTGTTTTTCGTCTGCTTGTATGTCCGAGTTACAATTCCCATATTTTTTTTTCTCTGAAGCGGCTCCACATATGAATATTTCTTCTTCTCCTTCTTCTCTCTTCCTATCACTCTTGCTAGAGCAGTCGTGGGCCTGTGTGTGTGATTCGCCTCACAATATCTTGCCATCTTGGTGCACTCATTTAATGAAATATAACAAGTGCTTATGAATTACTGGTCAAATATACAATAATTAAAGCTATGTTAACATAGCAAGGGTCTTTATTATGTTGATGACACACATGAGTCAATTGCGGAAGTCAAAGGGCCGACTAATATATGTTCAAGGTTCGGTGTATTCTTTCGTAAGGTGAATGAAATCACTGGTTTAGAAAAGGTATTTCAATTACCCAATAGCGTAAGTCTTTGGAGAACTCAATCTAAGCATACTATTGATTTCTATTGAGATGAATCTAAGAATTATATTTATGTGTAGATATGGTTGCAAATCTAAGAATATTTAACCCAGTTTGATACCAAATTCCAATAGTTGTCTGTACATAAATCAGGAGTAATTTTTCATAACCTAAAATTTTAAGTACCAAGCAATATATTTTATTTCATTTATAAAGTATAATTTTCTAACTTGAATGATCAACCAGATTAAAATATGTATTAGAATAAAGTGTAAGAAATGCATGTTCAGACAAAATTACAGTTAAGACAAAGACCGCACGTCTTCATGTAGCGTGTATTATGTCATTTAGATTTGGAAGAAGATTGAAGAAAATGATAAGAAAACAACGGTTATTGTATGGTTAGCTAAGTCAAATGTTATGTTGCGGCCTGTACAGGAGATAAATAAATAAATAAATAAATAAATAAATAACACCCAACAGTCACACACATAGCCCCGACCCCACACTAAGATACGAGTCTTGTGTTGTGGGTATCAGGGACTACGAGAGACTTACGGTCTCACAACACCCAGACCCCGGACACAAATATCTGTCTCGCACACAAACATTTGTCCCGGTGTGGGAATCGAACCCACGGCCTCTCGTTTCTCAGCCGGCTACTCGCCAACTGCGCCACGGAGGCTGTCAATTTCAAGATATTTCCAATATTCTAGAAAAAGTCCGAAAACTAAACTAATTCTATTGGACAATAAAAAAATCTATCAAACGCTAATAAGCTACGATACTATGAGAATTAGATGATTCTAAATAGATTTTACAGACACAAAGACGTGTTTGTATAATTAACGAGGGATTAATTTTTATACTTCTTAATCATTTTACATACATTAGAATAAATTATACCCAAATATCACAAATTGTCGTTTAAATGGAAGAATAATGTAAAATGATGCTGAAAAATCATTTGATTTGACGGCTTATATAATAAAAATGTTTGTTTATGTCCTCCAGGTCAAATGTAGCAATGACCCAACAGGCAGTAATAGATCGGGCATTTATCAACATACAATATTGTTTTAAAAATATAAAATTATATAAGTCTTATTGTAAAATAAAAAGTACACCGACTTCAATAAAAAATAAATTATGCGTCACTATAAAATTTGAGGGTTTCCCTAGATTTTTCTGTGATCCCATCATCAGATCCTGACTTGGTGACAATGGGACCTCCAATCGTCTTCGAGTAATCGGGTAACATACATAAAAAAAAAGATTCCGACGAATTGTTAACCTCCTCCTTTTTTGAAGTCAGTTAATGAAAATATGTTACGCAGTATGCAAATATCATTTAAAGTTGTTTACTATTCTGACGTAATACCTATCATTGGAATAAAGTTAAGCTTGCGGATTAGGATCATTATAACTCTGTGGTGGTATACGTCTTTCTTCTTCAGATGTCAATGGCCTAATGTTTCTATTCATTCTATGTATACCTATAGAAGCGCCGAACTTTCTTTTATCCTGGCACGGCAAAGTGATCACACTACACCTGATAGTAAGCGTAGTGGCGTCCAATTAGAGTATCGAGTAGCGAGAGATCTATCCCCTGTCACTCAACACAATAATGCCGGCTTGCTTCTTTTCTGTGGGCAAGAAGGTGACAAATCGGTCGAGGGTCTAGTGTCAGAGTACTCAGAAGGCCGCAAGACGGCCAAACATTGTACCCAACTCTAAACCTCCGACAAAAATCGGATGTACACTGGCTGATCCCGGAACGCGACACACTTGCCACTGTGGCGGGCTTTCCACCCTGTGTACGGTGGTCGCTATCCGGGCGGATATGAATATCCTACCATCAGCAAATGTTTAAATCATTTTTTAAGTATGTGTTAAAGCGTGCATATATTTTCTGTGGTACTTTCAATGTGGGCAATTCTTATTTTAATGCATTACATTTTCACTGAACTTCGCATTAATATGTTAAATTGTTTTATAATCCTACTAATATTGTAAACGCGAAAGTTTGTAAGTATGGATGGATGTTTGTTACTCTTTCACGCTACAACGGCTTGACGGATCTGGTTGAAATTTGGCACAGAGATAGGTTATAGTCTGGAATAGCACATATGCTATTTTTTATCCCGGAAAAATGAACGCTTCCCATGGATAGCAAAATATAGAAACGTGTAATAGCCAAGGATGCATCCATGGATTGTATTTTTTCTTCCAAAAATAACCTCCAAGCGGGCGGAGCCGCGGGTAAATCTAGTATGAAATAAATTTAACAGAGTCGATTTTAAAACATTAACCCTTAAGAATTTTTCATTTAAAGATATGTTTAAACAATTTATTATGGCCATATAACGGGACACCAATGTATTCAATCAGCGGTAAAATATTTTCGCATAATAGAACTCTAATGAATATAAATAAAATTTTATGGTTATAGAATTTCGCGTATTATATTAAACCTCATAAGAAACCATAAAAGATCCTGTTCGAAGCAGAGTACCGTAGTGCCGCATTAATCTCTCATATCAAATGGCAGTCGGCAACACTGATTACCTGTTGAAAATTAGGGTTGTCTCGATTAATTTCTCTATAAACTTAAGTTAGAGATAAATTAGTTGTTAAGTATTTTGTAAATCTGTGTGGGTAGGTTGTGAGGGTAGGACTTATTTATTAGACATGTCAAGGGTATTTTATAAATATCCGTGGGTAGATTGGCGATAATTACCAATTGAGTAGGCTGAAGAGTTGTTATAAAAGACAGCTCTCGAGCGCTCCAGACACAGTCCGTTCTGGGACTGTCTACTGTACAGACGTATGGTGAGCATCAGCTCCCATTGTCCTATACCACTATTGGTCTGGTGGCAATTCGTTAGTGGCATAGAGCGTTATGCTGTCCGTGCGCACTTGTGACTAATTGGTATTTGGTACATCTTGACATGGAATGGTTAACTATGACCACTGAGGTGCGTAGCTGTGATCATTAAATTGATCAATGCAGTGGCGATCATCATTTACTCGTATGTGCCGTTTAAGGTATCCACCTTAAATAGCACTTTGAATTGTTTCTAATACTTATATTAATCTATTTTAAGTGAAATAAAAGATAAGTAAAAAAGTTTTTTTGCTAGTTATACTTATTGCTTAAGAAAGTAACAATGAACAATTCTTGGAGCTTTGTCAACAAAAACACAGAATGTATCAATTAATTGTAAACATAATTTGTACGTTTATAAAATATTTAAATTTGCCATAGACAAATGCTAAACTCAATAGTCATTGTAAAGTGACATGTTGAAATTAAAATTTAACTACTATACTATTAATATCAAATGGTAATGCGAAGTAGTAGCATCGTTGTAAATATGTATTGTTGCAATAAAGTCATAATGTTACACATAACAGGTGTTGTTTAGTCATCAGTATGTTAACTATGTAATAGAAAAAACGCAGTACTAATAAAACGCATAATATGTTTTTTTATGAATTGCGTGGTGCAATTTGCACTGTAATGGTAAAATGTTTGTAACAAGTTTGCCGTATGCAGTAAAAGTTCTTAAACAACAACGTAGTGCCGTTTACCTAATATCAGCCCAGAAACTCAGACGTCATATGGCTTTTTATGTTCTATTTATATCTTTACACAATCTTCGCTATCATCCTTGTGTTATAACAATAATAATGCAGGCCGGCTTGATTGTGTTGAGTAGCGAGGGATAGATTATCTCTCGCAACTTGATACTTTAACTGGGCGGCACTGCAGTTACCATCAGGTGCAGTGTGGTCACTTTGCCGTGCCAGGATAAAAAAAGTACACCCAACAGTCACACATATAATAGTACTAGTGTCGTGGGTATCAGGATCTTCAAGAGACGTTTCGGTCTCACAACACCCAGACACGATACAAAGATTTGTGGATTTTTAACCGACTTCAAGAAAGGAGGAGGTTAACAATTCGTCGGAATCTTTTTTTATGTATGTTACCCGATTACTCGAAGACACCTGGACCGATTCGAGAAATTCTTTTTTTGTTTAAAAGGTTTACTTCCCAGGTGGTCCCATTGGCACCAAGTCAGGAGCTGATGTTGGGATCTCAAGTAATCTCAGAAAAATCAAGGGAAACCCTCAAATTTTATAGTGACGCGTAATTTGTTTTTTATTGAAGTCGGTGTATTTTTATGAATTAAAAAACTTTTTATTATTGTTAATACGTATTGCTGAGTGACATCCCTAACCTCAGTACGTGTGTGAGTGTGAACCGTAGCGAGGCCGCACGTCCATGTCACGGCCATCGGCGATGTCACATGTCTCGATACACGTATGTAATTTCATCGACAGTCCACAAGCATCGCTTCATAAGCCATTAACTCTGCTGGATTACATACGAGAATACTTATTACCTAACTGCATGTAGTGCAAAGTTCCAGAAGTAAATTTAGTTTTGTAAACAGTAATTTAATTCCTTGTTTTTAGTCTCTAAACAGCATCAATAGTATTTAAAAGACTCCATTTCAAATTACGACCACATGATAAAAAATTGTGCACATGGTGATCCTGGTTAGGATATAATGCCAAAGTTATGAAAAATATTGTATTGTCATCGGTCCTTGATACAAGTAAATCAAACGTCTGGAAGATGGTGAAAATTACGTTAAAATTCCGTTACATACAAACATACATACATACAAACGTACATACAAACATACATACACACTTACATACACACTTATATACAAACTTACATACATGCAGGTGAAGCTAATATAAAGCGTGTAAAAATAGGCAGTCTCAAAAATCGTGACAACAGTAGTAAAAAATACACTAGTGTAATGACTGGTGTATTTAGGGTTACACAAAATATAGATAGACTTAGACTTACATTTTAGCATTATTATGACATGTAAAAAGTGTCCCTAGTGGCCTAATTTACAAGATAAATTATTTGATTTGATAAGATGAATGTGATTATCTACAATTGTATAACGACCTTGTAGAATCATCATCATTGTAAAAAAGCAGCGATAGCCTAGTTGGTTGTGGTACGGACTGCCAAGACGAAAGTCGTATGTTCGAAACCCAAGTGGCATACACCTCTGACTTTTCTAAGGTTATGTGTGTATTAAATGTTAATCCCTCTCATTAGTAGAGGAGGCCCGTGCCCAGCAGTGGGACAATGTTTAATACAGGGCTAGTATTATTATTATTATTTGTAAAATCACATTTTCTTTGTTAATTTTTTCCATTCTTCCAGTCAGTAGGTACCATCATAAGATTGTTATAAAGTAAAGAAAGAAAGAATGGAATAGATACATGGATAGAACCTTCAAACTGTGGAAGCTGTTGTTTGAGATCATTGAATATTATGTATTATTTATTCTATTTCCTGATTTTCCGCATTTCGCATAAAGTTGCAACGTTAATAGTTTTATAAATATGTCTGTCGTCGTCTACCGTGTCACATGACAAGTCTTCATAAATATTAATATTTGTATTTTCCATTAAAAATATGTTATTGTTTGTCTGTACTTAATAGACATTATTCAACGTCTGATTCAAACGGACTGTATAATTTAACAATAGTTTAATTTTAAAAGAATACCTTTCTGTTTGTCCATATAACTTTTATGGATCGTTTAATTTTGTTCCCTTGTACAAAGATACAATTTAACATCTTTGTAGTAAAATGTCCCTGCAGACGTATTGTTTTTCTAATACCTTATTTCTTAGCAGATCCGAGCTTGGAGCATACTTCTAGTAACTTCATAAGTTATCATGCATGTTTGTTTCATTACCAGTTACAAAAGCTCTTCCGCTTTAGAAATTATTTATACGAATAGTAGTAGCGACGGGAAATACAGTAGCTTTTTTAATATTTTTCTAGACCTATACAATTAATTACTATCATCTTTAATATCTAAATCACCCAGTGTAATCCCGACTGAGACATCATTGATCAGCTCAGACCGTTATACTTAGAAATGTTGTCGTTTTGAGTGGTGTTTAATGTTGATTATAGCGTCTAGGTAGAAATTTCTCGAAATTGAAACCAATCTCTAAAGAGGGAAAAAAGGTGTAGCAAAGTTTAACTTAAATATAATATTTTTCAGATCAATTTGCTTGAAAGATCATTATTTCTCAGTTCAAATTGTTAACTTTGCTTAAATCATGTTATGAATGCTATGATTCAACATAATTAACAGACCGCGCAATTCTTTACTTTTCAAAATTCTACCTCTAAATAAATTTTATATTATACTCAATACATACAAAGCCGTAGGCGAAAAGGTATGTCTTGGAATACGGAGGACCAAAGATACTTTTGATTCTTGAAGAATACTTTTAACACAGACGCAGCCACGCGGATAAATAAGTAATACATATTTAGATTACCTACAAAATGTCAAGGAACTTATATCTTTGCCGTAACAAAAAGTTATAAAAAGAATTGAAGTGGATTATGCGGTGAACTTCCATTAGAGGTCGTGAGAGCATGAATAGCCTAAGCAATATTTTATTCAAAAATGAGTGAGTGTGCTTATCAGATATCACTATCTGTTTTGTACATGCAAAATAGCTCTATTAGAGTATTTGACTCGACATATTTTACTATATAAATCAAAATGTTACGCTACCTTATGACTATATTTTTTTTTATTGCATAGTCCGATAAACGAGCATCTGGGTCACCTGATGTTAAGTGATCTCCACCGCCCATGAACATCCACAATACCGAAAGTATCATGTATGCGCTGTCGGTCTTAAAGGACAGGAATAGGGATTAGGGAAGTGTAGGGGGAATCTGGGTTCCGGATATCTCACTTACCATACGAAACGCGACAGTAAACTGTCACTTTACGTTGGTTTTCTGTGAGACAGTGGTACCAGTACTCAGTCGAGCCGGCCCATTCACGCTGTAGACAAATATGTCTACAGCGTGGCTCTACCACTATAATTGAAAGAATACGATAAATTCTTATAACGCCTCCGTGGCTCAGTGGCTGAGTAGCTTCGATTGCTCGGTTGATTCAATTCCCGTACCAGGGGAAATGTTTATGTGACAAACAGATATTAGGGTCTGGGTGTTGTGAGACCGTAGTCTCTTGTAGTGCTTGATACCCACGATAAGACCGACTGTTGGGTTTATTTATTTGAATGATGTATTCAGAAATTAGGCGTCAATCTAATAGGTAATTGGCAGATTCAGAAAAAGAATGTAAGACGTGATTCATAACAGATTGAGATGCTCTTACAAAGCACCCATTGTTGTTCATACAAGTATTCAAAATAATAATACGGCCTTATTTTAAAACAATTTTAATCCTGTTTTCAAAGAGGTCGTTTGTTTTCGTATCAGTTTCGGTTGGAAATAAGGATTACAATAAAAAAATACAATTAATAAACATTACAAGGTAAAATTAATTTGCCTAATTAATCTGTAATATTTACAAAAGTAAATGTATGAGTAATATGAGCCGTCCTTATTCTCCGAGCACCTGCTTTTATTTTAAAAGCTTTTTATTACCGAATGAATCATACAACCGCTACAGTTTGTAGCTGACTGTTTCACGTGATATTTTGATTATTACTCATTGCTTTGATAAATAAAATGACATCATTTTGTACAAATAATATTAATAATAATTCCGGCCCTATATTAAACTTGTCCCACTACTGGGCACGGGCTTCGTCTACTAATGACAGTAAGGCCTTACTCCACAACGCTTGGTATACACTTCACATATCTTTGAAACTTATGAGAAACTCTTATGAGAATTCTGAGACATGCAAGTTTCCTTCCGATGTTTTCTTTTATTATTAAATCAAGTGATAATTAGCAATGAATACACAGCTAACTATAGAAAAATAAGAGTTGTATGTAATTTGGGCTGGTTTCGAATCTACTGCTTTCGTCTCAACAGTTCGTACCACTCCTAATAAGGCTATCGCTGCTTCTGCAACAATTAATATTAAATATAAAAAATAGTGAACAATAAAAATGCATCTTACAGACACATATTTATCTCAAACACGAGGCTTCGCTTTTCACAACCAGCTGCGCTCATGCGTCACGGACGTCATACGAATTTATTTAATCACAAAATTAATTTCGGAGCTTGTCATTTGATCTCAAATTCATTAAGAAATCTAATACTTATCAAAACACGTGACAGACCAGGGGTAGAGCAGAGTCCATACTAGTCCATACAAGAGAATTGCCATAAAATTCAGTAATGAAACAATACAGAAGGAAATAAATACTATAAACATATATTATACCAAATAAATATATGATATATACTAATATAATATGGAAGACCTCAAACAATGTCAACTGTACATTTTTATAGATGAAACTGGCCTAAAACCAAGTATAGTCCAATAATTAGGTTGTTTAAGTATTTCATCATCATTTTTCCGAAAAGTGGTCTCAGGTTTACACATATGCCCAAGTGACGCAGTCGTGGATGAATGAATAGAAGGTTAATAAAATATTATGGAATTAGTAATAATAAAATTTGGCCTGAACAGACGAAACAAAATAGAGTACTTTGGTGATTCACACCACATGGGAAAGGTCGAAATATTTTAAAAAATTGACGATTCGCACCATTACATAAGAAGCTGATATCACGTCGGTTTTCAATTAGACAGTGGTACTATTCGTCTAGAAGCCAAAACTGCTAACGTGGCTCAGTTTAAACACTTGACATAACATATGTCTAAAGTATGTATATTAGAGTTATGACAAATTCTGCATGTATGTTGCTTTCATAACAATAATACACTAGAAAACTAGGAAATTGTTATTATATCACATAATCCACTTTATTCATAACTTATATCATACGCTGGTATTTTCAACATTTGTTTGTTTTTTTTATTATCCTGGCACGGCAAAGTGACCACACTGATGGTACGCGCAGTGCGGTCCAATTAGAGTAGGTATCGAGTAGCGAGAGACGATCTATCCCCCGCTATTCAACACAATCATGCCGGCCTGCTTCTTCACACTACGCCATGGGCATGAAGGTGAAGAAGCAGTTGAGGGTCTATTGTCAGAGTACCCAGAAGGCCGCGAAACGGCCGAACATCGTACCCCAACTCTAGACAAAAAACCGGATGTACACTGGCTGATCCCGGAACGCGACACACTTGCGTGTGTCACTATAGCGAGTTTTACACCCTGTGTACGGTGGTCGCTATCCGGGGGGATATGAATATCCTACCACCAGCAAAGTAATATATTGTTTTATATTGACTTCAATAGTCCCCGGGCAGACGTAGTCCTGCCATAAACTGCCTTCTCTGCGGACCGAATTTACGTAAAAATATAAGAAATGCAGATCTCGACAACAGCGCCACCTATCGGATCTAAACTATTCTATCTTTTAAGTTGGACCCAACCCCACACATACACCAAAACTTCAATAAAATCGGTTGAGTGGTTTCAAATTCTATAAAGGACTTAGGTAGAAACAATTATTGTATTTTTTATATATAGATTTTAAACAGCCAATAGTCACATGACTCCACACTAAGTTAAATTTGTATCGTGTGTCTCAAGAACTACGAAGTAACACCCAGATCTGAAATAAATATTTCTGGATCATACAAATTTCTCTCCATGCAGGGAAAGAACACGCGGCCTTTCGTTTCACAGCCGGCCAGTCACCCACAGCACCACGAGGCTCTATAAAGCGATCTAACTAATTCTGACTTCGAACATTTTTATTTCTGACACGATCATCAACGTGTAACATGTTTGAACAGCTGTGGTATATACTATTTATATTTAAAATCAACAAGTCATTTCTACGAATATCATATTGTATACCACTTAAGTAATTCAGAATGGAAAATAATTTACCGAAAAACAGTCCAAAGTGTAGCTATAAGCGTGAGCGTAGCAAATTTTATACTTTATAAAAAATATTAAGGTAATAAATAATATTAAATGCTATAGGTATTTAAGTAAGATATTTAGGAATCCATGCGAACCATGCGTGATGATTAATACTTTGCCAATAATTCGGCTAGAGATACCTATTTGTACTAAGGAGTACGTCTTTCCTTTTAGGGAAAGCTCTCGAAAAGGAAAGTAATAATACTGGTACACAATAGTGCTTACAAACTACTTGCTATAATTAACGACTCCGATAGACCTTTAGGCGTAATGTGAAGAAGCTAAACAGCAGGTCGGCATGATTGTGTTGAATAGCGGGGGATAGGCTGTCTCTCGCTACTTGACACTCTATCTGGACGGCACTGCGCTTACCATCAGGTGCAGTGTGGTCACTTTGCCAGAATAAAAAAAAGCACTCTCGCATACGAGAGATCTACCACCACCTGAATCAATCCATATAATGAATACCGTCAGCTATATGGTTTCGCAGACAACCCGAACATCGGTATTCAAGCATTAGAATTTACAACATGACTGAATAAGATTTCTAAACACGATTGTGCATCATTGAACACATTGCCTAATTTGAGACAAAAAGAATACATATTATTCTCAGGTAGAAGTACCTCCAACCGTCGTAAATGTATGAGAAGATGTATGAATGTGGAAGAGGCGAAAGAAGTGTGTCAGGATCGTAGCTTGTGGCACTCAATAGTCTCTGCCTACCCCCATGGGATACGGGTGTGAGTGTATATGTATGTATGTATATTATTCTCAATCGCTTAAAGTTGAACTAACTCTTTAGCTCTTCCCAAAAATTTGAATTACTATTTCTTGCTATGTGCAATTGAAAAAGCAATAAATACGAATATAGAATTAATAATAAATGAAAACAATTTGCTTTAGTAATCAAAACAGGAACCAGCTTCATACATTGTGCTGATGTACGTGTCAATTGGCCTTCATTATCGGCATATTGACATGAAATTGGTATGCTTGTTGATCTAATGATCTAATTAATTTTAGACAGTATGGTTATTGGACGTAGTATATACTAAGCAAACAGTAGGCAGCGGCTTTGCTGTGCCCTGGTATTGCAGAAGTCTATGGGCGGCGGTGACTACTTACCATCAGGTGGCCCGTCTGCTCGTCTGCCTATCGAGGCACACTAAAAAAAAGCAAGTAATATCTTTGAGTGTAGTGAGTGCCTTACCATCCCGCCATAAAAAGTAGAGAATAATTTTATTGTAAAAAAGCGTGGGGTGCTTTTAACTATATCCTGATAATAACCCGAGTTTTTTACAATCAAATTATTCTCCACTTTTTAGTTCAGCTAGCCATTAAAGCGTGTTTTTTAACTACAATTATTAAGGCTCAACACTACAGCGTGCTAGTCACTGACGTCATAATGATATAACTCCGATTCTGTGCATTTGTAGAAAGTTTCATAGCATCTGCGTGGACCGCTAAGGACAGGGATGTCGTCACAAAGACTCCACGTGAACCACGCGGATGTAAGAGCATTGTATAACTTGTATTTAGTACGTATTGAGTCAAGAGCGCATGACTATCTCGCGCAGGGTTATCGCTTAAGATTTCTAGAAAACAAATACTTTAACTTCTAATAAAAAATGTTTTTTAAACACGCTTGTTTACAATTAGATATTTCTTTACATATTTCTTTTCAATTTTGTTTGTTTAAAGGTAGGCAGTTTAATTGTTTAAGGTGTAATCTTTGCGTACGTACATAATATTTTATACTCACGATTTGGGCACAATTTTTGGAGTGCAATCTAGATCATAATCACTAACTCTGTTTATTTTATTTTTCCTGTGATTATATTCCGTAATGTGTCTTTAATAAATAAACAAAAAAACGTTTTATATAATAGGTCAAGCTGAAAATATGCGCTGTAGTATATGCTGCAGCACTAAGTAGAGATTGATCCTTTTTGTTTTTTTAAGTTTGTTTCTTTTGTCTCTTTTTTTGATTTTACTGAAAAGCCAAATAAACTCCTTTTCTTTTTCTGTCTATTTAAAATTTCAATATCTGTATTCACAAATTTTAATCTTATTTAATTTATCTCAGCATAATTTATTTATTAACGTATTTATGACGAAAGACGTATATTAGGTACCATGTGCATTTTAGTATAATTTACAGTATATTTATAGAATCCAATCAACGATTAGGAATGAAAGCAAAAAAATCCATAGCAATGAATCGGTCATTGGTACCTATCAGTTGAATAAATAACTGGTTGGACCTGAGCAAGGGGTCAGAAAATATTTGTTTGATTCGTTCATACATATATTTTAGGGTTATGTGTTAAATAAATATTATTTGCGTAAACTAAATAAATCGAATCGAATATTATACGGCGCTTATAACGCCCTATAATATATACACGCCGGCGGTACACGCCCAGGAATATCCGAAAGCCCTGGAAGCGATTACAAGATGTCACTATATGGATGACTTTGTGGCGAGCTACAGCAGCATTGAATAAGCGGGTCATCGAGGAGAAGTATTTGAATGGTTCAGCACAACCCTATGTTAATAAATAGTCAGCGAATATAATACTAGTTGTGGTCTTGTTGGTGTTTGACATTTACTTTTGGCTTCTGTTATGATATACACTGACGGACTCATAAACTGCATCAATGTTCTAGACGCCTTTGAAATAAACATTTTAACCAAGTATTCAAACTTTTTATACAAATTTAAATTGAAACCTTTAGTTTGGTTTGTTAACTTCATAATAGCGTAGTATTATATCCTTAAGTGCCCAGCAGTGGGACAATGTTTAATACAGGGCTAATATTAATATTATTATCTTATATTAAAAACACATAATGCGTTTGCCTATCTAATAGAATGATCTAACTAACCTATCTGTTTATTTTTTTAATCTGATGTGTTTTTTTATCTTGTATAGCATTACTATAAACCTTAGTGGTTTCATATAGGTATTTACGATTTTTGTATACAACGCAAATAAATAAATAAAAACAAAAAAATATTTTAATCTTCTTTGCAAATATGTTGCAAATACTTTTTTAAAGACTGTTTTATATTCTTAATAAAAAAACAAAGAACTTGTCTATATAAAAACCTGTAGTCAAAAAGTTCTTCATGAAAGAGTTAGCATATGAGCGAAACAATACCGTGCAGTTTTGTCCACTTATGTTTTTATTCGATAATTAAAAATTGCTGGTGGTAGGATATTCGTATCCGCCCGGATAGCGACCACCGTACACAGGGTGTAAAACCCGCCATAGTGGCACACGCAAGTGTATCGCGTTCCGGGATCAGCCAGTGTACATCCGGTTTATGTCGAGGGTCTAGAGTTAGGGTACGATGTTTGGCCGTTTTGTGACCTTTTGAGTACTCTGACACTAGACCACTTCTTCAGCTTCTTGCCCATGGCGTAGTGTGAAGAAGCAGGCCGGCATGATTGTGTTGAGTAGCGGGGGATAGATTTTCTCTCGCTACTGGCGATACTCTAATTAGACGGCACTGCGCTTACCATCAGGTGCAGTGTGGTCACTTTGCCGTGCCAGGATAAAAAAATACGTACAATTTTGCTGTATTAAAATCATTGTCTATATGTTTGAAGACAATCACAAATGCTGTCAAACAGTGGGAACTGTAGAGTCGCTGGTTTTTCTTTGACCTCGAACGGCGTGTCCGGTTGCGGACAGACATAAATCATTTTTGCATCCACTGGTAACGCCTTATCTGCATTATTTTATCTAATTTACTATTGTCCACTCCTTATTGCTCAGTACGTGCTGTCTTTGCTCTATTTAATTTATGAACTGGCATTAAATTCTTATTTACGATTGAGTCCAATAGTTTTGTAAGCTTATTCGCCTCTTGGAACTATCTGGACTGCATCGTCATGACGATTTTACTTCAAAGTTGCGTTAGTATTTTTAAAATGACTTTTTTATTATTAAACTGTAAAGCTTACTGCATTGTGATAGGTCTGTCACCTAGAACATTTATTGCTTGTTTACTTTTTACAGAGAAAATGTTTATTATCTCTTAGCATATTTTGTCTTTCCTTATATTTACGTCAAGGTATTTTTATTTTTTATTTGACTGTATACGTAGCAGTGACAAAGAGTAAAAAAAATCAAAAGGAAGCTAGTTAATTTTTATTTTTTTACAACCTTTAATTATGTCTATAAGGCTTAAAAAAATATAATAAAAACTAATTAAAAGCTAAAACTTTATCACCATTTTTTTGTAATTCCCGCAAAAACCTAGGCACATAAATGTCTTGTGAACTATTAAATATTATGAAACAAATTACTCGTATTATAAACTCATTTGCAAAAAAAAACGGGCTTCTAAGCAATGAACCATTTCAAATGTTACTATTGGTTTGTTTGATAATTATAGGTAGTTTTACTTTCACAATTTTGTAAATTAATAAGCAAATAATCGTTTTCGTCAGTATTATCATAAAATTTTGATAAAATTTATGGGTTTTAATGCTAAAGTTCACTAGTAGTGTATGCTCGCTAGTAGTGTATATGCTCGTGAAGTAAAAGTTAACAAAGATTTTTTTTTGTTTTTTCTTTAATAAAGTAAAAGCAGATAAATGTTTAGGATCGAGTGTGACCCCCTCTAGCTGAAATCACAGCTTGAATTCGTCTGGGTATGCTAGCGAGGATATCCCGGATACTTGCTTGCGGAATACGTTCCCACTCCGCGGTAATCACATTCTTCAGCTCTCTGATGGTCTGCGGAGCCGGTTGTACTGATCTCACGCGTCGTTTCAGAACGTCCCAGACATGCTCTATAGGATTGAGGTCGGGACTTCGAGCTGGCCAATCCAAACGACGAATGCCGACCTCTTGCACATACGCTTCCACATCGCCAGACCGGTGGGCGCGAGCGTTGTCGTCCATAAAAATTGAGTCTTCGCCTAAAGCAGCCAATGCGGGTTGTGCATGAGGAATTAGAACTATCGATGTCCAGTCAGTAAGCCGTTTTCAATGAAGACTAACTCTGTAGGATCCATTGAATTTATTCCTGCCCAAAACATAACAGAGCCCCCACCATAAGGTGTGATTTCTTCAAAACAAGCCTCTGCAAAGCGTTCTCCTCGTCTTCGTAGCACTCGCCGACGTCGATCTTCACCGAACAGAGATATCCTGGCTTCATCGGAGAACAATACCCTATTCCAGTCTTCTTGAGTCCATGACTCACAATTTCGAGCAAACCTAAGCCTGGCAACTCTGTGCTCACGGAGTAACTTAGGGCCGCGGGCCGGGCGATGACTGCGTATATTGGCCGCGAGAAGCCTCCTCCTGACCGTCCATAGACTAATATGCACATTTCTTACTTCTTCGAGGTTGTTCTTAAGGTCCACATACGAAGACTTGCGATTTCTCAATGCGCGACTCACAAGAAAACGATCGTCCCGTGGTTGGGTACATAGTTTTCTTCCAGAACCAGGCCTTCTCTCGACGGAACCGGTGTCTTGATACCGCTGCCAGGTCCTTTGAACCGTCGAGCGACTCACACTTAGCCTCTGAGCCACGAAGCATTGGCTGCAACCCTCTCCGAGCAGCGCAATAATTTTGGTAGCTTTTACCACTTTCTCTAACATTATTGAGACAGCTAAACAGCAATAGACGAAGCTTTGACAATTAAGAATATGAAATAAATTCATAAAAATTGACTAAAAGTTATGGGATAGTGGTAATAACTCAACCAAGGCCCTTAGTTCTGATAAACAAATATGCAGTTTAGTAAACCGTCATGACTGTTCTGTCTACTGGATGGCTCTACCAGTTCAAAACTATTTGTACTTATATTTAGCATTGTCGTAGCTACGGTTGGTATATGCCAATTTTCATTTAATCATATTCATACCAAGACAAGAATAGCAGCGATAGCTTAGTTGGTTGCGGTACGGACTGTCAAGACGAAAGTCGTAGGTTCGAAACCCAAGTGGCATACACCTCTGACTTTTCTAAAGTTATGTGTGTATTAAAATGTTGATTATCGCTTGCTTTAAGGGTGAAGGAAAACATCGTGAGGAAACCTGCATATCTGAGAATTTTTCGAAGGTATGAGGAGTCTGCCAACCCGCATTAGGCCAGCGTGGTGGACTAAGGCCTAACCCCTCTCATTAGTAGAGGAGGCCCGTGCCCAGCCGTGGGACAATGTTTAATACAGGGCTAGTATTATTATATGAAAACCGATATTATCTTTTGGAACTTCGCACCAAAAATGTAGGATAAAAAGTGGTTTTCTGTAAAAACGAGCATCAAACGAAAATTTTAATTTAGAACGTACTGTTTTAAACACCACGGCATTTTTAAAACCGGCCAGTAACATGTACAAATGATTGAAATCATTTTGGTACCGTATTTTTGTAAAGAAGAATTAAAATCAAAACCGCCCGTTTTTTTTACAAATGAGTGTATATGGATCATTAAGTATTATTAGTGGCGTAGAAGCCGTCACGGAGACAAATTTTTGTGTGATAATAGATATTTGTTTCTGTACATCTAAATAATAGTATTTTCTTAATCGTCCACAAAATAATGACTTTTATCAAGTATAGTTTACATTTTTTGCGATCTTGTGGGCAAATACGATGATATTTGTTCAAATAATAATTACTTTATTGTTATTTTACTTTAATAGATAAGAACCCCTCGGTGACGCAGGCATGATTGCGTACGTGGTACAACTGTTGTGCTGAGGTCTCAGGTTGGATCCCCGATTAGGGTAAAGTGATATTGGGTTTTCTATTATGAAATGTTCAGTATTATCCCGGAGGCTGGAATTGTGCCCAGTAGGGCAATAGGCGTTCCCTATTACATCATAAAACGGTAATAAGATTGGCGAAGTGTGGGTGTACAGTAACACCTCTGCCTACCCCTTCGGAGATTACAGGCTAGAGTGTATATAATAGATAACAATTAATTAAAATATAATACAAATAAAACTATAATACTAATGGTTATTATGACATACTTTATTTTTGGAAGGAAAGGTATACAATCCATGTAGGCATCTTAAGCTATTACACCTTTCTATATTTTGCTATCCCATAGGATGCGTGCATTTTTCGGGGATAATAAGTGGCATATGTCATTTTCTGATCCCTAAACTACCACTATGCAAAAAATCATGTCGATCCCTTGCTCTGTGAAAAACTAAACTATCCCACGGGAACTGTACATTTTTCCGGGAAAAAAAATAGCCTATGTGCTATTCCAGACTTTAATCTATCTCTGTGCCAATTTCAATTTCAACCAGATCCGTCCAGCCGTTGTAGCGTGATTGAGTAACAAACATCCATCCATCTAAACTTTCGCATTTATAATATTAGTAGGATTAGTAGGATGGTAGGATGCAATGTCCATAAACATGACTTCAATAAGCGTTCTACAAAATGTGAAAATTGTAAACACTTTAAACAACAATGTATTTTATGAATCCTAGTTATAATTTAATGGGCTCGTTGGTACTATTCATACAAACCTACACTCGCCTATAAAAACATTGCTTCGTCACGTTTTTAAGGCTCATTGCAGTTCCGATTGTAGAACCGTCTAAAAAGCGTCAGACGAATGCACGGAATGTAGTTTAAAATACTGTGAAAATTGTTTTGTAAAATAGTTTACAGAAAACTGGAGTTTAACTATCAGAAATAAATGAAGAATAGTACTGAAACTCGGTTGGAGTGTATTTTTATTCCACAAATACCTGATGACTGCAAAAGGTATGTGATGATGAATAATATAGAAAAAATCTCGGTAATAATAAGTTCAAAAAGATGAGAATTTGTGTTTAAAAATACCAGTATACAAATCGTGTTAAGTCATGAGTGAATAAGTAACTGCCGACTGCGGCTTACTAAATATTATATACATTTACTAGCGGGCCCGGCAGACATCGTCCTGTCCGGAAAAACAGCGCCACACCGACTGCACCGCCATCTGCCATAAACCATTCAGGGCGCCACCCAAACGCATACAAAAAATTCATTCAAATCGGTCCAGCCGTTTAGGAGGAGTTCAGTGACATACACACAGTAGTAGTAGTACAGTAGAATTATATATATAACGATGAAATAATTATGTTAATTCTAGAAAAAAATACTGTATTAAATGTGGGGCGATTTTGTTTAAGTTTGTTGTGAATTTAATACTGAAGTTTGAAACAACTGGAATATGATGTAATATCTTTTATAATAATGCAATAATAGTTATTAATACACAATATCCCAAATTGCATCAGCTTTATTTTTCAGTTTAATATTTCGAGCTTCATTGCACCAATAGCCTTATTAATTTATTAGATTTCTTTAATACTGGCACGGCAAAGTGACCACACTCTCCCTAATGGTAAGCGCAGTGCCGTCCAATTTGAGTATCATGTAGCGGAGTTGTCTTCCGCGCTACTCGTCACAATCATGCCGGCATGCTGATTAGACTCTTCACACTACGCCTCAAGGACACAGGATCATAGAAAGGAGGAAACACGGTAGCTGGCAACTGTTCCACAACTTGATGGCGAGGCAATTTTTTTTTACATACATACATATACATATACACTCACGCCTGTAATCCCCGATGGGGTTGGCAGAGGTGTAACCAGTACACCCACTTTTCGCCGAATTTCGGTACCATAATGTGATAGGGGGCGAGCCTATCGCCATACCGGGCACAGATTCCAGACTCCGGGCTATTACTGAGGAATTTCTAGATAGAAAAAACTAATATCACTTTACCCGACCCGGGGATCGAACCCAAGACCTCAGCACAGCAGTCATAACGCATGCGCAATTACAACTGCGCCACCGAGGCAGTCCAATATTTTTTTTTATCGAGGGGAAAGCATTTTATTACTGCCGCCCGCTCCAGGGGGAAACGGAATGGGAATAAAACGGTTATGCTGGACTAGCCGGTCTTACGACCCAGCACCCCCTTCCCGACGATGGCTGCCCGGGCAACCACTGGGCCTAGTCCGGGTGGGGTGTACATATCTACTACCAGCTAAAACCCCGCGGTGGCTTTCCTCGGCGCTTACGGAGCGATCCCGGGGAATTCTAGGGAGTGCTAGAATTGCTGCCGGAACCGCCCCTACGCGATGCCTTATAGCGGCCCATCTCCATGGGGTGCTTAGGAGCCTCTGCGCACCGAAAAACGACAGCGAACGAGACCTTACTACCCGTGCTGCCGTCCAACTCGGGGTCGCACCATGCTCCGAATTGGGAGTGCATCGATACGGACTGACAGCCCCCCGCTGCGCGCCGGGACCCCCGATGGCCCCAATTAGTCACTTCGTACAGCAGGCAGGGGTTACCGTGGTGGAATTCAAATGCCACCATTCCACAGGGCGGGAGACGCCGGTCAGACGTCCACCCGGCGCCTCCTACGTCTTCTCTGGCGGCGGGAGTGATCATATCGTTTCCGATCCCTCTCGCCACTCTTCTTCTGTGGGATGACGCTATCGCAGGAGTGGGCCACCGCACGCCAGGACCTCCGGCTGGCCTCCTCTCGCCAGAAGAAAGCTGACGAGAGGAGTCTTGCGTCCAACTCCCAAGGAAGTGTTCCGACCAACACGCAGGCCGCCTCGCGGGAGACCGTGCGGTAGCCCCTTACTATTCGCGAAACTAAAAGCCTGCGTGTTGGCAAAGTGAATCAATAGAAATACTGGAAACATTGATCGAACTGGCTATCGCCCGTCCGAATTAAATACCAGAAAAGATTCGTAGAAAGTTAAATTTGGCACTCTGTTAGTGCATATAATCCGATGTCTACTTAATAATAAATCTCCGTATTGCTTTTACAATCCGCTTGTACAACCAATGTATCGCACATATAATATGTATACTTACTATATGATGTAGGACATATACTCATATATAATATATTCAGTTTTTGGCCATTACCGTGCTAATTAAACAGACCACGTATTGTTCATCGATTGGTTGTATTATTTTCCTAAAAATATTTTTATAATAAGCATACCGTTAGCCTGCACGTTTATTCGCATTTCTGAAAACGTGACTTATGCAAATTGTGGTAAAGATGTAATTACACTGTGCGTTGTCGAAAAATAACGTTCAGTAATGACACGAATAAAAGTCATTTTATCAGAATTTTGTGTATTAATTCTAGTTACTAAAGAGTTAGTTTTATCTCAGGTTTTCGGGTTTAAACACTCCCTGGCTTGTTTTAGATACGTGATATCACTCCAGAGAAATCTTGGACTCAAGAAAATGCCTCCAGACCACCTTACATATTGTGTTTGCAAATAATTTATCAATACTTGAAAGAAAAAATAAAATTGTATTTTACTTTTTGATTTCTGATTAATGAAATTAGAATTAATCATGGGTATGAATCGTATTAAAATATCGATTATAATCGATGTGATGTGTACGCTTGGCTTGGTATATTGTGTTCAGTAATTCAAATCAAATTAAATATTTTTATATTGGCGTTAAAATCATTTTAAACAATCACATGCACGAAATCAACAATTCAATAAGGTTCATACTAATGAATAGTTTTAATTTCATCAACCAGAATGTTCTACGGAAGTTTCCATTATACTATATTTGGCTTCTATCAACAGAGTATCGAAGGTTCTTCAAAATATATCCAACATGGAAATAAATATTGGTTCCTCTTGTCCATATTTCATTACGTTTTTCTTTTTCAGACTCATTACACACACAATAAGGTTTCCACAAGAGTGGAGCATTCGTCATACTGTTTGTACAGCTGAAAGCAAGCTGTAAAACAACAACTTATGAATAATACTTAAATGGGTTTTTGTTCCATGAGCCCCCAGTATATCTTCAACGTTCCGAACATATCATACGTTCTCTTGAATTGAGTTTATTACCAATAATTCAGCAACTGCCAGATAATGGCGTCCACGACATTCGTTTTAATTGTTACGTGTATAAGCATCACAAGCGGTAAGTTATTTTGTAATAATTGATCACATTTAAATCGTAACGCTTCAGGCTCCGAAATTCTGGATTGCTTAAATAGGTGAAGCATTTCTTATAGTTATATGATGTAAGAATTATGCAATATATGACTTTATGGGATATTCTGTAATATTCTCATCTATAATATGTTTTACTGAAGCATATACATCTTTGTTTCTTCTTTGATTATTGTTAGATATTCTGACGTGACTAATATGTCTAATTACATAATTAATAATAATTCATCTCCTAGTATAGTTTCTATATTAGAATGTACTTAGTTTATTTCAAAACAATCACTTATCAATTGCGAAGTAAATGTCCTTTTTGAGTATAGCACAGATTTTTAAGTGGAATATGCAATGGAATATGGGACTTTTAATCCCACTTAAAAATATTAAACGCTGTTATTGCAAAATGTTTTTGGAAATAAACTTAAATGTAGCTCATTGTTGCCACCTGAGCAAATATTGCGATAATGTAGTTTCATACGCAATTAAAAAGAATACCTACAAAGTAATTCAACAGCGTCATATCCAGGTGTTTTCAGGATGAAGTTTTATATAATAATATCTTGTATTATCTTTGCTCAAGCATCTAGTTAGTTTTATTAAGATAACGAATTAAATATATATTGTACCTCAATCAAAAACAGAATTTCTCAAGACATAAATGTAATGAATTAAAACATGAAGTATTAGAAGTCCCGCATGGGTAATATTTGTTGGTAAACTGGAGGACTATGCTCTACAAAATAAATGTGATCTAATCCATAATCCAATTTTCCCAAAGATCACATTCTACTTAAAACTGACCAACAGTGGTGTTAATTTCAAAATACTATTATTCCATTATCGATTTACTAAGGCTGATAACGTGTAGCTATTATAAATGCTAGCATAATATTGTTATATGAATATTCATCGACTTGTATAGAAAGTAAACAAACACTTTACTATCTTCTTTATGCCCTACAATAATAGTGAAAATCTAACCACACATATCTAAACAAACACGAAACCTGTAAAACATTTGTTTACCTCTGTATAGTTTACTAGATTTTGCTCGCGGCTCCGCCTGCGTGTAGGTTATTGTTGGAAGGAAAAGTATACAATCCATGGAGGCATCTTAAGCTATTACACCTTTCTATATTTAGCTATTCCATAGGATGCGTGCATTTTTCCGGGATAATAAGTGGCATATGTCATTTTCTGATCACTAAACTACCACTATGCAAAAAATCATGTCGATCCCTTGCTCTGTGAAAAACCAAGGGAACTGTTTTTTCCAGGATAAACAGTAGCCTATGTGCTATTCCAGACTATAATCTATCTCTGTGCCAAATTTCAACTAGATGCGTCCAGCCGTTGTAGCGTGATTGAGTAACAAACATCCATCCATCCATCCATCCAAACTTTCGCATTTATAATATTAGTAGGATATATTATATAGTAGGTAAGTAGGATAAACATACAATGCAAAATCATGTACCGCATCGTATAACATAAATAATTCAATATTGCTATAAAACTGCCTTTAAAATGTTGCACGCAGCGTCGCGTCGCGCCGTTTTAATGACAGACATGTGCTCCGATCCCGTTGGTCATAGCGTGATGTTATAACCTATAACCTTCCTCAATATATACTAATATTATAAATGTGAATGTTTGGATGTTTGTTCTCAATCACGCAAAAACGGCTGAACGGATTTGAATGAAATTTGGCACACAGATTGCGTATTAGCTGTATTAACACTGATGTTATATCTCAGAAAAATATTAGGTTCTGTATAAATTCACTACTAGGAAGATATAGAAATATATAATAGCTTAAGATGTCTCCATGGGCTGTACCTTTCTTACAAAAATAACTACCACGCGGGCGGAGCCGCGGGAAACAGGTTATAAAATTCAAATCGAAATTTTCAAAGACTGATAGTTTTATAGATTAGCGCAGGGCTTCCCAAACTTATTTGTACTGCGACGCCCTTGAGAATTTCACATTTGTTAACGACTCCCCCCTCCCCCCCTCGTCGGGCCAAAAATACCACATTTATAATTTTTATTAGAAAATAAGAACAAAACCAAATTGTAAGCAAATAATGAAGAGATATTTATTTTACTTTGCCTTGTTGGCTGGCTGCTAATGAGAAGGATGTGCTTGCTTTGGTTTGTTTGGACGCGGCTTTAGTTTGGAAAATTGGAAATTGCCTCTCTCAATTGTTTCTCTATGTCTATTTTTGATCTGTACTTGTTCTCTATCCAAACTCCGAGTGCGTAATTAAACAAAATGTCAGAATTCGGCATGCGCTTGGCGCTCACTCGACTCGGCCGCATCGACACACGACGCCCCTGGGACAGTGCTGCGACGCCCCAGGGCGTCGCGACGCACAGTTTGGGAAGCCCTGGATTAGCGCGTTCAAACAAACAATTGATCGTTAGAGATTATGTTAGAGATATATCTATTCAGTTGTATATGTAGTATGGATAATAATGTTGTCTTCCGCTAAATGTTAAAACATTGTAAAAACACATATATATCATGAACAATGTATTTGAGACAATGGAAAATTTTATTTTTGTCAAGACAATGCTCCAATTGGTCATGGTAGCTTGAAATTATATTATGTTGAAAAATTACCATGACGGTCTAAACTAATTATAATTTTCTTTGTCAGCTGCTTATTTCGGAGAGCCCGACAACAATGATTTTCCAGGGTAAGTGAAAACATTTTATACTTTAAAATAATTTCGTAAAGTTAAATGATAAAATTATTGTTTATTGTATTTAATGGTTTCTTAAGTTTACGCGAATAATACACATTGGAATGAAACAATTTTACGGATTTTATCGCAGTTTATTTTACTTTTTAATCCTGACGTTTCGAAAGCTTTACATTCTTTATGATCACGGGGCGGACTGAGTTGTATGTCAGTTGTATGTCTCAGTGTAGTTAATTTAGAATTTTATTTATTACTGTCTGATCTACGCAGACGGAACCTATTTTATATTAAAACTTCTTTTTTTTTAAACCCTGAAAGTGTCCATAAAGAATAAAACTGATTTTTTTAATAAAGATATCATTAATTTCTTTACTCTCATTACAGATTCGAAATGCCGAGGGTGAGTACATTAATTGTAAACAAACACACATGCTATAATAGTTCGTCTTTGTCTATACACACATACATACATCTCTTTATTTGCAGAATCCCTACCCTTTCTATAACCCATTCAACATCCATTTTCCGCCATTCCCATGGCCCCGCAACCCTTTCATACATCCTAAGATGCCGTCAGAGGCAGATATCGTAGACACGAAACCGCTCCCGGGACAAACTTACAGTGGCGCATATGCTAGTTCTATTGGTGGAAAAGGAAAAATAGCTCTCAACGTCGACGGCCATGTTGTTACGAAGGAATGTAAGTAATAAGTTATGTTGTCTTAAAAATTATTGCAGACAATAGGGTAGTTGACAGTAAGTGAAAACCTGATAGAGTTTTATTTTTTATATTTTGTATAGATTTTAGTCTGAAAATATCGAATATTAAACCAATTTGTTAATTTATATGTGATTATTTAATATTTTCAAGAAACAAATATGTAAAAATAAAGCATTTTGTCACGTGCCATGAAACAAAAATCGAAACACCTATTAAACGCTGAACCACACGTCTATTAGTTTTGCGGATGGTCACGTCACACGAGAGGCCATGACAGTTGGTAGCGTTTTGGTGGGAAAAATAAAGTTGAAAGAAGTTAAAAATAATCTTGAAAACTTTTGTTTTATATTTATTAATGATAATATTTTAATAATATAGACTATGAAGAATAATATAAAACGGATTCTCAAAAACAGTCAACTAGCCTATTACTGAGTTTATATATAGGGTGTTGCAAAAATGTGGTAGTTATAAAAGCTCACGTGTAGCAGCGAATCTTAAAATTGTATTGTGAATTAATATAAAAATTTGGTGTCAACCAATTATTTTAGCATTAAAAATACATGCAGATGTGTAGTCATGCTAACTATACATCTGCATGTATTTTTAATATCAGGTCAAGGATCTGAAACAAATTATTCTGTTTAGTCTGAAATGCATGATTTTCAACTTTACCGACAAGTTACTAATTACTCAATCTTAACGTCGTATTTTACGTATACCAACTTTAGGTAACACCTTGTATACTAGGTTTTCCGATAAATTACTTAATACTTTCTGAAGTGAGTGCCTCGATAGCACATTTGTTATTGTGCACGCCGTACGACTGCCGTGCTGAGGTCTCGGGTGCGATTTCCGGGTCGGATAAAAGTGATATTGGATTTTTCTATCACAAAATATTCAGTATTAGCCTGGAGTCTGGAATTGTGTCCGGTATGGCGATAGGCTCGCCCCCTATCATATCATGGGATGGTAAAGAGCTCGGGGAAATGTGGGTATCTGTCTACACCTGTAAGTGCGTATGTACTTTAAGAAATGATTGTTCAGTACTAAGTAAGGGATCTGCCTTGTTTTATAGAATCAATTCCATTTTAGGCTAACTTTAATAAGGTAAAGCTAAAAGTTATCGTGTAATCGATATATACTGTTACAAAGAGGAAAATATTGTTAGTTTAGATAGAGGAGAAAGTATTTAAAACTACAAATCCAATTTGAAAATGTTTTTAGAAATAGAATGTTGATTATCCCTGGATGTACCTTTTTATTCCAAAAGAAATAGTTTTCGGCAAGAATTTGACTTTCACTAAAGGGCACTAAAGTTATATCTTTCTTTTATTTTATATCTACATACATATACACTCACGCCTGTAATTCTCGTAGGCAGAGATGCAACCAGTACACCCACTTTTCGCCGAATTTATTACGGTCCCATAATGTGCTAGGGGTGAGCCTATCGCCGTACCGGGATAGATTCCGGACTCGGGACTTATTCTGAGAATTTATAGTCAGAAAAACCCCACTGAACCCGAGACCTCAGCACAGCAGTCATATATTATATATCTTTATTATCATTATTTAATATCTTTTACCAAAAATCTTCTGTTTCTGTTGATATCTTTTGTTTACCAAAGATTGGAAAGCAATTCACGCACAAGCACATTTTATTCTATAAATCGAATCAATGAAATATGTCTCTGTGAATAGGCACTTTACGGCATCTAATGGCCCCTAAAAATGAACCCAATTAGACTGACAATAGAACTATTTGATTGAAGGTCAATCGCGATATGGTAGCGACAACGAGCGAAGTTGCATAATATATCTATTTCCGAAATGCTTGTTCCATTTAACAAAAAGCTAAGAATTGAAACTGTAAATATTTATTATTAATTTTCTTTTCAGTTGACGGGCACACCCAGGCTTCAGAAGGATCCAAACCTAAATAAGTGGGTATAGTTTTTTTTATATTACTTATTAATTCAAAAGCGATGATTTCTGATGGAAATACTGAAGAAGTTAGATTAGAGTAAAATCTTTTTGGAGTAACTTGTAGAAAAGGTTTTCCAGTAAGGTTCAATAGCCAAGCAGCAATAGCCTAGTTGGTTGCGGTACGGACTGCCAAGACGAAAGTCGTATGTTCGAAACCCAAGTGACATACACCTCTGACTTTTCTAAAGTTATGTGTGTATTAAATGTTAATTATCGTTTGCTTTAATGGTGAAGGAAAACATCGTGAGGAAACCTGCATACCTGAGAATTCTAATAAGAATTTCGAAGGTATGTGAAGTCTACCAACCCGCATTAGGCTAGCTTGGTGGACTAAGGCCTGACCCCTCTCATTAGTAGAGGAGGCCCGTGCCCAGCAGTGGGAAAATGTTTAATACAGGGCTAGTATTATAATTATTATTATGTTACTGTCAAACTAAAACGCAACTGAAATGTATCAGACATCTAACGTTCCATTTTCAAATGTAAAAGGTCAGCGTTAACACGCTATCGTTTTATTGTAGTAGGTCTCATGATCAATATATTATTTTAAATGTGATTTCTGTGCGGAGATTTTGTATATGTAATCGGCTCATTTTGTTAAGTGCTATAATCGGATCGCTAGTAGATTCGTCGCGGGACGTCTGACAGATGTGAAACATCGAAATAAATAGAGCAAACGCATTGCGATTAGGTTCTCGCATTGTATACTACAAGCAATAATTGTTTCTGACCTAAAATTTAGTTTGCCTCTCATACCCCACTGCACTGTGACTACCACTCCCATTCCATTCAATTTTAATCACTGACTTTTGTCGTCACCATCCGGTATTAGATGTTTCATATTATTTTCCGTACACAGGGTGAAAAACCCGCCATAGTGGCACACGCAAGTGTGTCGCGTTCCGGGATCAGCCAGTGTACATCCGGTTTTTTGGGGGTCTAGAGTTGGGGTACAATGTTGGCCATTTTGCGGCCTTCTAAGTACTCTGACAATAGGCACTCGACCGCTTCTTCACCTTCTTGCCCATGGCGTAGTGTGAAGGCGCAGGCCGGCATGATTGTGTTGAGTAGCAGGAGATAGATCGTCTCTCGCTACTCGATACTCTAATTGGACCGTACTGCGCTTACCATCAGGTGAAGTGCGGTCACTTTGCCGTGCTAGGATAAAAAAAAAACAAAAATTATATAGCGTGGCGACGCCACCAGTCGGTCTGACACGCCGCATTAAATGTTTCATATCAAAAACAGAAGGATTTCTTCAGACAAATTGGTATCTGCTGCGCCTGCACAACTCCATTGTGTTTGGTGACCTGTCATACATTTCAAACAATTCTATTTTACTTCACCCTATGATTTCACCAACCCTCTTTCTATGAATTTCTTTCGATGTTTCTGTCGCACAAAAGATTTGAGATGTAAAGTTCAAATAATTTGATTGGTCTATTCTTGTACTCATTCTCGCAGTGCAAACCTAGACGTCGTAACACCTTACCATGCTGTCATCTATAGCTGCAGATATACATGACATGCCTCAAGTAGTAAATAATAATACTAGCCCTGTATTAAATACTGTCCTACTTCTAGGCATGAAAAAAATTGTGTTTAACATGTTTGATGAGAGATTTGGTCTTAGTCTACCACGCCTGGCCTGATACGAGTTGGTAGACTTATACCTTATATCTTTGAAACACTTTGTGAAAAATTCTAAGGTATACTGGTTTCCTCACGATGTTTTCCTTTACCAATAAAGCAAGCGATGATGAACAATCAATATATACATAACTTTAGAAACATCAGAGGTGTATGCCATTTGGGCTGGTTTCGAAGTTACTACTTTCGCCTTGGCAGTTCGAGCCACTCTCAACAAGGCCTTCGCTGTTATAAAGTAGTAAATATATCACTAATGTAAGTTTTTTTTGTTTCAGTTTTAAGACTTCGTAGACGATAGAAGATAGTATTTACGCATATAATAGTTTTAAATCTACACAATATATATGTACACATAATATACCTACAATTGTAATAAAATTGTTATAAAATCGGCCAGTATGTTCCACAAATACAGGTAAATTAAACATAAAACAAAGACGAACTATAGTTTAAGACAAGAAAACTCACTACGGTATAATAAGTAAACTTATGAGTGTTTTTGTGTTGCAGATGCATTTTAAGCAGCGTGAAACGCCCAAGGTAAATATATCAAAATATAATTCGACGGTTGGCGAGCTATATTATTTAAGCGATTTTTTTCCGATGTTGAGTTATATACATATTCGGAATTAGCAGC
Source organism: Laothoe populi (assembly GCA_905220505.1). Lineage (NCBI taxonomy): Eukaryota > Metazoa > Arthropoda > Insecta > Lepidoptera > Sphingidae > Laothoe > Laothoe populi. The sequence continues at coordinate 17,901,460 of HG992148.1, forward strand.
TATAAGTACTATAACTATAGCTAGCAGTGTTTTTTAAAATAAGAAGAATTTAGTCTGACTATTGCTAAAACAACACTGTTAACCTTTTTTTTGTCGCGGGAAACTATTTTATTACTATAAATAGAGAATAAAACGGTTATGCTGGACTATCCGGTCTTACGACCCCGCACCCTCTCGCCCCGACGATGGCTGTCCAGGGAACTGCCGGGCCGAGTCCCTACCCCCTATGTACACCCCACCCGACACTACTATCAAACGCCCCCGTTTCACAGGGCGGGAGACGCCGGTCAGTCGTCCACCGGCACCTACTTCGTCTTCTCTGGCGGCGGGAGGGATCATATCGTTCCCGATCCCTCTCAGGACTCTCCTTTTGCGAGATGACGCTCTCGCAAACACTGTTAACCTAACTTTAACCATACAATTACTTATACAATATTCAAAATTACATTTGAGACAACATGGCCTCAAAGGAGCAAAGTGAGCTCGACGCTATGCTTTTGTCAATTCCGGTCAACATGATTCCGGCATTCATTTCAATTCTGCTCACGGATTGTGATTCATTATGAACTGAACTTTATATTCTGAGTCGTCCACTTCGCATATATTACTTGAAAAATTGACATTATTTTAACGGGGAGAACAACTTCGACCTCATCTATCAACATCACATAACATCACGCCTGTATGTCATAATTATATCTTCATATATATAGTTTTACTGTACGTGTGTATGTCACTGAACTCCTCCTAAACGGCTGGACCGATTTGCATGAAGTTTCTTTTTGAAAATCGGCCCGGCAGATGGCGCTGCTGTCGACATGTCACCCAATTAGATTTGCTGGGATTTGTGGGTGAAATGCCAAAGATTTTGATCTATAAAATATCATATTCGATGTGGCGCTGCTTTTCCCGTCAGTACGAGTTCTGCCGGTCCCGCTAGTAGACTACAGATTTCCACTTTATACAGCCCTTTTATACCAGATACGCATAATTCACTTCCATTATCCTCTTCATGCTTTCTTGGTAGCTTAGAGTCCTCACGCCCTGCGCTTTTTTTAGTGCCTCGATAAGCAGGCGAGCAGACGGGCCACCTGATGGTAAGCAGTCACCGCCCCCATAGACTTCTGCAATGCCAGGGCACAGGAAAGTCGCCTACCGTTGTTGCGCTTAATATAGTCAGGTTCTCGCCAGGTTAACTAATAAAACTTTGGTACGGTAGAGATCCACCGACTCTTCAATCATTTACATTTGCAACTATGCTAGTCTCCTGGCAATTATCTACTGAATATGTCCAATGGAAACCACATGAACTTTAACACGTTAATTCATTAATCATAAAATACTCTACTGGTGCTAAAATTCCCTCAGTACTGAGAAGAAGCACCAAGATAGTAAGTCGTAGGTCTTTTGAAATATTATATTCTATATGTTATCAAAACGAAAAGTGACATCACGTACTAATCAAACTAAAGCAATGAATAAGAACAACTCATTCCCAAGCCTTTTATCTTTTATTATAATCCGAGACTAAGCTATAGCCAAGGCCAAGGCAGGACATATTGGCAGAATTGGCGAGCGGCTAGAGAGTTATCCGTCTGGCAGTCGGGCTTTCTGGTCGCTTGCCAAGGCTGTCCAGGGTAACTTCTGCCTGTCCAGTCTCCCACCACTACGTAAGACCGATGACAGTTTGGCCCAGAGTGCAAAGGAAAACGCCGATATTTTGGCCCAATCCTTTGCCTCGAACTCGACTTTGGATGACGGGGGAGCTACTCCACCAAAACTTCCCCGGTGCGAGTACTCCCTGCCTGAAATCCGCATCAATAAGCGTGCGGTCAGGCGGGAGCTTAGGCTCCTTAACATCCGAAAGTCGAGTGGGCCGGACTGCATCCCCGCAGTGGTTCTTAAGACGTGCGCCCCTGAGTTGACCCCCATTCTCACGCGCCTTTATCGTCTTTCGTACAACTCCAAAAAGGTTCCTGCTTCGTGGAAGGTTGCCCATGTCCATCCGATCCCTAAAAAAGGTGACCGGTCGGACCCTTCGTGTTAAAGACCGATAGCCATCACATCCTTGCTCTCTAAAGTCATGGAAAGAATAATTAACGCCCAGCTTATGGGGTATCTGGAGGAGCACCAGCTGATTAGCGATCGACAGTACGGTTTCCGTCACGGTCGCTTAGCTGGTGATCTTCTTGTTTACCTCACACATCGCTGAGGCTATAGAGAGCAAGGGTGAGGCTATGGCCGTCGGTCTAGACATCGCGAAGGCGTTTGATCGGGTATGGCATGGGGGCCTTCTATCGAAGCTACCATCATATGGAATCCGAGGGACTCTGCAACTGGATCGCTAGCTTTTTGGATGGTCGGAGCATTAAAGTCGTCGTAGACTTAATTAATGCTGGCGTTCCATAAGGCTCGGTGTTGTCGCCGACACTATTCATTCTACATATCAATGACATGCTGTCTATTGATAGCATGCAATTGATGCGGATGATATTACTATCGACGTACGACGACACCGGCCAGCAGGGTATCCCTCGGAGCACTCTGGAAGAAAGACGGTTAGAACTTGTGTCAGAAATCGAGAGCTCGGGCCTCTGAATAGGGTGAAAGGAACCTAGTTCACTTCAACCCCACGAAGACACAAGTTTGCGCGTTCACCGCAAAGAAGGACCCATTTGTCATGGCGCCACAGTTCCAAGGAGTCACTCTCCGGGTTTCCGAGGGTATTGGGATCCTTGGCGTCAATATATCGAGCTTGGTCCAGTTTAAGAGTCAAGTGGAGGACAAAGCCAAATTGGCTAGCAAGAAATTGGGGATCCTGAACAGAGCGAGGCGGTATTTCACGTCGGGCCATAGATGGGCGCTTTATAAAGCGCAAGTCCGGCCCCACGTGGAGTACTGTTCTCATCTCTGGGCAGGAGCCCCGAAATACTTGCTAGACCCACTTGACTCCTTACAGAAGCGGGCCGTTAGAATTGTCAGGGATCCTGATATCACGGATAGCCTGGAACCGTTAGGGATGCGGAGAGACTTCGGGTCTCTCTGCTTGTTCTATCGGTTGTTCCACGGGGAATGCTCCGAGGAACTGTTTAAAATGGTGCATACATCACCATTTTATCATCGCACCACCCGACACCGCAACAGAGTTCATCCATACCACCTGGAAACGATTCCGTCTAGCACGATTCGTTTCCAGCGTTCATTTTTACCACGTACGTGCAAGCTCTGGAATGAACTCCCTGCTGCGGTGTTCCCTGAGCGCTATGACATGTCCTTCTTTAATCTAGGCTTAAAAAGAGTAGTCCTTCAACGGTAGGCAGCGGCTTTGCTGTGCCCTGGCATTGCAGAAGTCTATGGGCGGCGGTGACTACTTACCATCAGGTGGCCCGTCTGCTCGTCTGCCTATCAAGGCACTAAAAAAAAAAAGACTCTATAATAGGATTACCGCGGGATAGATTTTTTTAAATCCCGACAAATTGCACGGTTCCTATGGGATAGCAAAATATAGAATGATGTAATAGCTTAAGATGACTCCATGGATTTTTTACTTTTTCTTTCAATAATAACTGCCACGCGGGCGGAGCCGCGGGCAACAGCTGGTTATTCATAAATAAAAATTCTAAAAATCACGAATTTATTTCCCCGTTAGTTTGAAATGCCGCTCTTCAACCACCAACACTTCATGCCGTCCATGCCACAGATGCTGCCGATGAACTCGATGCCGCCGATGAACTCGATGCCGCCGATGAACTCGATGCCGCCGATGTTCTCGATGCCGCCGATGAACTCGATGCCACCAATGAACTCGATGCCGCCAATGAACTCGATGCCGCCAATGAACTCGATGCCGCCAATGAACTCGATGCCGCCAATGTTCTCTATGCCACCGATGGACTCGATGCCGCCGATGTTCTCGATGCCACCGATGCCCAGAATACCACCGATAACACGCGACTCGATCAAGAATCACGTAGCGGGTGATAATGAGCATTACTCCGGCAAGTCATTCTCCAGTTACTCTGAAGTTACGAACAACAACGGAAAAACGACCTCCAAAGCCAGTGTCAGCTCTCTGGACAACGACGGACACAACGTGAAAGAAGGAGTTTATGAATACAAGGATTAAATAAAATAAATGTAACCAAATAGATTAGGTACGCATAAGCCAGTTAACAAATTAAATGTAAGTGTACATTTATATTAAAAATTTGCCCATATAGAGCTGTACACGTATTTATATAGATCTGCCTGCATCTGTTCATCCTCGTGTTATTTTTAAAAATATGACGACATGAAAAATATTTTACGCAATAATTCGTATATATAAAAGATAGTGATAATATGTTTTACTAGAATTAATTATGTAATTTCATGTTTACAGTCTATCCTCTTTACATCTGTTATTAAAATAAACCATCAGAATTGAGTAAAATGTTGTATTATTCGACAAATCCACGATAATTCTCAAGAAAATAAGGCTCGATCGTTGAAACAATAGTTAACATAACACATACATATTATGATGAATAAAAATATCCATAAAAGGTAATATATATTTTTTCTTATTTTTTTTTATCCTGGCATGGAAAAGTGACCGCACTGTACCTGATAGCCTGTAAGCACAGTGCCGTCCAAATAGAGTACTGAGTAGCGAGAGATGATCCATCCCCCGCTACTCAATACACTCATGCAGGCCTGCTTCTTCACACTACGCCATGGGCAAGAAGGTGAAAAAGCGGTCGAGGGTCTAGTGTCAGAGTACTAAGAAGGCCGCAAAATGGCCAAACATTGTACCCCAACTCTAGACCCCCAAAAAACCGGATGTACACTGGCTGATCCCGGAACGCGACAGTCTTGCGTGTGCCACTATGGCGGGTTTTTCACCCTGTGTACGGTGGTTGCTATCCGGGCGGATATGAATATCCTACCACCAGTTATTCTTTTTTATAACTCAAAAACACTTTATCGCAGCGTGAGATAAATTTTATTGTGAAGCAATCTGGCATCAGCGTCCGTGAATCGTCATTTTTGGCTCTTTCATTACTCGCTACTTGATACTCTAACTGGACGTACCGCGTTTTCAATCAGGTGCAGCGTGGTCACTTGGCCGTGCCAGGATAAAACATCCTTGTGTACCACTCCACATTACCTGGTTTTGATTTTCCAAGGATGATAATGTAGGTAAAGCCTTCACGAAACTTATACGGAGAGACCTGCGACCATGATAAAAATGAGCGGACCAAAGCCTATCTATAATTCAATGTGGTGCTTTAAGCCGAAAACCATTTTAAGTGTAGGCGTCGTAGGCGTCAATCTTACGGAGAAAGAATATATTTATAAAATACTGCCTCGGTGGCGCAGTTGTAATTGCGCATGCGTTACGATTGCTGTGCTGATCCCCGGGTCGGGTAAAGTGATATTGGGTTTTTCTACCTAGAAATACTCAGTATTAACCCGGAGTCTGGAATGGTGCCCGGTGTGGCGATAGGCTCGCCCCCTATCACATTATGGGACCGAAATTCGGCGAAAAGTGGGTGTACTGGTTACACCTCTGCCTACCCCTTCGGGGAATACAGGCGTGAGTGTATATGTATGTATGTAATATATTTATAAAATCATAAAACTACAACTTTACTTAACACCTATACTTCAATTCTGGCGCCAAAAATGTGTCAAGTAGACCTACATACCTACCTACTTACATACAAAACTTCCTGATGACCGTGATAGAGGTATACTTATCTTATTTTGGTATTAGAATTCTATAAGTGATTTTCTGAATAATCTACAGCTTAGTCTAGAATATATTGTGATACCAAAAAATGGTAAATCGAAATACATATATACTCACGCCTGTAATATCCGAAGGGGTAGGCAGAGGTGTAACTAGTACGCCCATTTCGCCGAATTTATTACGGTCTCATAATGGGATAAGGAGCGAGCCTGCCACCATACCGGGCATAATTCCAGACTCCGGTTCGATACAAAATAGAAAAACCTAATATCACTTTACCCGAACCGAAGATCGAACCCGAGACCTCAGCACAGCAGTCGTAACGCATGCGCAATTACAAAAGCGACACCAAGTCCTCGTATGTCAAAATAGAAAAATAAATTAAAATAAACAAAATGTTTATTAGCGGCGATAGCCTAGTTGGTTGCGGTACGGACTGTCAAGACGAAAGTCGTATGTTCGAAACCCATGTGGCATACACCTCTGACTTTTCATAAGTTATGTGTGTATTAAATGTTAATTATCGCTTGCTTAACGGTGAAGGAAAACATCGTGAGGAAACCTGCATATCTGAGAATTCTTATACGAATTTCGAAGGTATGTGAAGTCTACCAACCCGCATTAGGCCAGCGTGGTGGACTAAGGCCTAACCCCTCTCACTAGTAGAGGAGGCCCGTGCCCAGCAGTGGGACAATGTTTAATACAGGGCTAGTATTATTATTATTATATTATATTATTAAAATGTTTATTGTATATAGTTTATTATGTACTATTCCAGTTTTGATTGGTATATTTATTAAAATATATCAAATTTGTACCAATCATTATCTTGTATAACCAGTTTGTTAAGTAGGTAAGTTCAAACACTATGTATCCTATAACCCCTTTAAACTAGATATACAGTAGATGCCAAATGGTCTAAATCTACAGGCGTTTTTAAAAGCAACAAAATGTCTGCAGAATTAAATCTGTTGTAAGCGCAATTTGCTCTGAGAACACATCAAGGAATTCTTAATATAATAAATAAGTCTGCATGCATAGTATTCGGAGCAAAATGTAGTCCATGCGTATTTATATTTTAACATATTGCGAAACAAGGATCCAACGACTGAACTTAAAGTTCCTTAAAGTTGGTAAAGTACAAAGATGGGACAAAGTGATATCTTGATCCGCTTTCCCTAGAGATGAAACAACGGGTAATATACACTTAATATTCGTAAACTTTTATATGTTTTCAAGATCTACTGAAAATCAAACAAGACTGATTGCATGTTGATACAATGTAATAAAAGTAAACTATATTCAATCGTTTTCCTTTACCGTTAAAGCAAGCGATAATTAACAATGAATATATACACGTAACTTTAGAAAAGTCAGAGGTGTATGCCATTTATTTTATTACTAGCTGTTGCTCGCGGCTCCGCCCGCGTGGAGGTCATGTTTGGGAGAAAAAGTATACAATACAAAATACCAATTTTCATGCGTTTAACTTCAAACATGAAGGATTTTTATACAAACTTTCTTCCCCTATTTTACTCCCTCAGGGGTGGAATTTCCAGAAATCCTGTAAAATATATTTTTTATTAAAAGGCGAAATACTAAGTTTCATGCGTTTAACTTCAAACATGACAGATTTTCATACAAACTATCGTCCACTATTTTACCCCCTTAAGGGTGGTATTTCCAAAAACCCTTCCTTAGTGGATGCCTACGTCATAAAAGGTACCTACTGTCAAAATTTCAAGTCTCTAACCCCAGCCGTTTAGGCTGTGCATTGATCGATCAGTCAGTCAGTCAGTCAGATTCTTCTTTTATATATACAGATTATGGCTGGTTTCGAACATTCGACCTTCGTGTTGACAGTGGGTACCGCAACCAACTAGGCTATCGCTGCTATTTAGCTAAGGACACCAGCATACCTGAGAATTCTCGTACGAATTTCAAAGGTATGTGAAGTCTGCCAACCCGCATTTGGCCAGCTAGGCGTAGTTGACTAAAACCTATTTATGTATCTAATATTATTCCAATATGCTGACACTGTCAAAATGCACACAAATAAATCCTTATGTAGTAAACATTTAAAGGTCGGTATACACATGATATGAGGCGACTTCCATAAATAAATAAATCTATAAACAACTAACTATTATGAATTATTAATATAATTAACAATCATGACATTTTTTATACATAAATTATAGGTTGTTACTAATAATCAAATAAATATAATAATTACTTTAATAAATTTACTAAATAATTTCTAACTGACAAAAAAATTCTAACACTAAGTAGCTATATAATGAATACTCTGAACTCAAATCAAATAAATGAAACAATGAACAAAAATTAAGGAAATTTAGTATTATAGATTTTATAATGTAATTTTATAATGCATGATATACAGTTTATGGTAGAATAAAGGCTTTTTTATTTTATTTATTTATTTTATTATACACATGATACGTGATTTGGAAACTATAATAGTAATATTGTTTGTAAATATCATCGATAAATGTCACGTAATCAAAAGTCTTTGCAAGGTCCTTGGTCCCATTGTCTTCACCAGTACTTCTAGCTGTCATTAGGTCATTAGCACTATTTGCTTTATCTGCCACAGTCACGAGGATTAGTATATTTTAACCTAATTCGAAATAGCTTACTCAATTATGAGCTTACTTTTGTTGTAGGTTTCGGCATTAATACTTAGGGTGCTAACAAGCTTATTACAGCCGAAGTTGCCGTTGAACATCTTATGCAGAAATACCAGATCGAACATTTTCCTGCCTGTGGCTAACTGAAGCATTCTGGAGTGCTTCAAACGGTCTAAGTAATTAAATAATTCAGTAGCCAAATAACCATCAAAAGAAAGATGACACAAAAAACGTCATTGTACATTTTCCAAGCACTTAACATAGACATCAAATAAAAAATCAGATAAAATAAATAAATTAAATATAGGTAATGATATCTTAATTTCTATATGCTCCGCTTGACGGAGCCCCATCATATTTGCATCTTGTTTGCCATTATATTATTATGGTACAGGAAATATAATTTGACATTTATAATCACCACCAGATGGCGCGTCGCAATTAAAATTTTGCGAGAATGCCGATCCTCTTTCATAAATGTGATATATTTAATAATAAAAACATTGTTTAATACTGGTTTATTTACTTCTGAGCATTTTGTAATAACATGAATATTTAAAGAAGATGAAGAGAAATGATTAAGTATCATAACATAAGCTCACGTGTTTTCCGGAGCGATAGTCAAAGATTGATATCTTGCACCATAGTTTGGCTGAATTTCATCGGTAAGTGGTGTATCTACCGTCATATCAAACACAGATAAGAAAAAATAAACCAATTAAAACATATTGAGATTGTCCGACTTGACATTTGAATCTCGAAGCTCAACATGCTACCACTAAACAGATAGACATGGCTTTTACATCATTTACGAACAATTTAGAAAGTATACAATTATTAGAACTTTCTTTAATTTTAAGGTATATTATAATTATAAAGACGACACACTAACTCAGTCTATTGCCGTTCACTGCTGAACATAGATATTCCGCGTTCCGCATCCATCCACAAACTACCATCTCAGCTAAGTCTCCGATCCATCGTTCAATGGCCCGAAATGCTAGACTTCAAACAAATACTGCAAACTTGTTCTAAACTATAAAACAATATTACCAAATAAAGCTGTGCATGATGCCGTTTATTTGTAAAATGTCATTGACGTTTTCACATACGTCAGTCACGTCACGCGTTTAACGACGACATATTCTATTGAGATAAGTAATTTGCATGAATAATAATTTCTAAGAATAGGCGTAACAAATGTAGATTTGAAAATTATAGAGCGGGTTACCACACCTAAAGACTGATAAAGAAATAACGAAAATGAAGAAAAATAGGTGGATGATATCTTTCTAAAAGTCAATGCTATTAAGACACAAATAAAAAGCATTTAAAATTTTAATAATATATGTTGTAATACTAGTTACCTTTAGCACCTCCTTAGCAATAAAATATAAAAGGTAAAGACTAGATAATGGTAATACTAGAGAAAGATAATGGCCAAAGTAAATCGACCAAGACACATTATTAGAATTTGTATATAGAATAGTTACAATGTTCTATGAAGAACCTAATGATTTTATATGATTTCCCTTATCAACCCGCATAAGAAGCGGCCTTCCAAAGAATGAAGGTTTCCTAGATACTGCAATAGCAATTAGGAAGTTTCAATTAAATAGCGGGCGAATAGCGGAAGCAAAATGCATATGACTATTACGAATTAGATTGAACGAAATAGCATAATGTGGTTTGAAACGTCACGCCTGTAATAGGCGCTACACTACCTATAAACAACTATGTACTGCATGATAATACATTGCCTTTAACACCCCTAAACATAAGATTAAAATCCATATTAAAAAAAGTGCCCTTTGCTGTGTTGATTTCTCTATACAGAATTAATCAGGTTTAGTTCGGCGCCAAAATAAATTCACGATGTATACATGTACCAAAGATTTTTAGCTGATGTAGTTTTTGCATAGGTATAAATCTCATAATGGCCAGTATTTTCACTGTTAATTTGATGGTCTTCAAACCGATAAACTACGGTGCTTATACACCAGAAAGAGTAAATACTATGGTACCTACTTAGACGGAATTTCGTATAGTTATGAGAAACCTACAATCTATAAGACAAATCATATTTATAGATAAATTTATAGGACCTAATATGTTTAGTGCTGATAAGTATAAGCAATTATACTTGTAAGCACTAAACCTTGACAACGTCTATTCATGCGTAGTTAGTCATACGTGTAATTGCTGATATAAAATAAATAATACTAGCCCTGTATTAAACATTGTCCCACTGCTAGGCATGGGGCTCCTCTACTAATGATAGGGGTTGAGCCTTAGTGCACCACGCTGGCCTAATGCGGGTTGGTAGACTTCACATACCTTTGAAATTCTTAAGAGAATACTCAGTTGTGCAGGTTTTCTCACGATGTTTTCCTTCAATGTTAAAGCAAGCGATAATTAACATTTAATACACACGTAACTTTAGAAAAGTTAGAGGTGTACGCCATTTGGGCGTCGAACATACGACGTTCGTCTTAACAGTCCGTACCGCAACCAACTAGGCTAGGCCAATTGAGATGGCTAGACAGGTGCCACAGGGCGCCTTCGTGCCGACTGACGCAGGTAATAACGGACCATGGGTGTTTCGGTTCGTTCCTGTGTGGGATCGGAAAGGAGGTGTCAGCCATGTGAGACCACTGTGGCAACTGCCGCAAGGACACGGCCCAACATACGTTGCTCTCGCTGCCGGCCGTGGTGTCGTCCATGGTCGCCAGCCGGAGGTCCTGGCGGCGGTGGCCCACTTCTGCGAGAACGTCATCTTGCCGAAGAAGAGTGCTGAGAGGGATCGAGAACGATATGATCCCTCCCGCCGCCAGAGATGCCGGCAGCAATTCTAACACTCCTTAGAATACCCCGGAATCGCTCCGTAAGCGCCGAAGAAGGACACCGCGGGATTTTAGCTGGTAGTGTCGGGTGGGGTGTATATAGGGGTTAGGGACTCGGCCCAGTGGCAGCACGGATAGCCATCATCCGTGCTAGGGGGATGCTGGGTTGTAAGACCGGCTAGTCCAGCATACCCGTTTTATTCTTATTCCGCTTCCTCCCGGAGCGGGCGGCAGTAATAAAACGCTTTCCCCGCAACAACAAAAAAAGGCTAGGCCAATTACTGATAGAAAGAAAGAAAGAAAAGATTTTTTATTGTTGGTACCAAATAACTAACACATATAAAAAAAGTTATAATGTATTTTATATCAATAGTTCATGTAGTTTATGTGATTGGCTCGCCCCATATCACATTATGGGACCCATAATTCAGCGATTTTTTTTTTATTCTGGCATGACAAAGTGACCACACTGCACCTGATAGTAAGTGCAGTGCCGTCCAGTTAAAGTATCAGGTAGCGAGAGACAATCTATCCCTCGCTACTCAACATAATTATGCCGGCCTGCTGTGTAGCTTCTTCACACTACGCCTAAAGGATCCAGAATCATAGGAAGGAGGGAACACGGTAGCTGGCAAACTGTTCCACAGCTTGATAGGGCGGCAAAAATTCGAATTAGCGAACCTCTTGGTTCGGGCCGGGGTAGTAGACACCACGAAGCTGTGGCTCCGCAAGCCAGTACGCGTGGTTCTGGTATGGGAGGGAAAGCATGGGTAGGATCAAACAATTCTTCAGAGCATTCGCCTCTGGCTCCAGGCTGTTACTAACGTCTGCATCATTCACAATGCAGATGGCCCGCCGCTGCAACCCATCCAAGGCATCGAGGTATTTTGCGGAACCGTCCCAGAGGTGCGAGCAGTATTCCATTCCCGCGCTTTATATAAGCGGTAGAGCTGACCGGGTGTAAAAACCGCCGCACCCTGTTCCGGATTCCGACCCTGCGGGAAGTGGCGGATATTACGCCCTCGATGTGACTCCTTGTACAAGATCCTCGCGTCTCCTCTCAGTATCCGGCAACCAGGAGGCTTGCTGCAATAATGCCCACCAACCGTGCTGTCATTTGCATAGCAATGAATGTTGCCAAGCGACAACATATCATTAATGTGCAGAATAAACAAGGTGGGCGAAAGCACAGAGCCTTGTAGTACTCCGGCATTTACTGACATGAGCTGCGAAGCGTGTCCATCAAATGGGTGTGCTGGTTACGCCTCTGCCTACCCCTTCGGGGATTACAGGCGTGAGTGTATATGTATGTATATTAATAGTTCATAATTATTTAGATAATATCATGTTTGGTATTGATTAGGATTTTTTGTAGTTAGCTTAACTTTAGTGCGATGGTTAATAAACCGTTTTTCAAATCAGGTTTTAAGTTTGAGATGACTATTTTTAATAGTAAATAAACTGGGTGTTTTGTGTGCCGCTTCTAGTAGTTTCCAAATAATAAAACAATGGGGAAATGAAAACGAATACATAAACAAAAGAAAATCATTAAAGTGATTAGTTAGCAGTCAGCAGCGTCTCAATGTCGTATTGTAATTTAAATGGGCTCATTTGTTATTTATCGTCGAGGCTTGCGTAGTTTGCAATTTCGGTAAATAACAAATTGGGGAAAAATGATCATGTTTAATTATTTGCAACAAAATGTTATAGATCATTTTGCCTGAAAAACTAAATACCTTCGACATAGAATTATATATTTCTAGTTGTTACCTGCGTGGAGGTTATTTTTGGAAGAAAAGGTATACAATCCATGGAGGAATCTTAAGCTATTACACCTTTCTATATTTTGCTATCCCATTGGGAGTGTGCATTTTTTCCGAGATAAAAAGTAGCCTATGTGCTATTCCAGACTATAATCTATCTCTGTGCAAAATTTCAACTTGAGATTGAGTAACAAACATCCATCCATCCAAACAATCGCATTTATAATAGTAGTAAGATAATTTTTCTAATAACGTCGTGTATGATGTAACGACAATAAAAAACTCATCTATTGCTCGATCCAGCGAATGCGTGTTTAGGATACCGGCATTTAAATCAAAACACCAATTTTGATTTAAACGCCAGTATCCTAAACAAAACCTTCATAATAATGATGATAAAAACGATTCTGACTTATGTTTCTTTGCAAACTTTGTATTTTTTATCAGTAGGTATGCCATTTAACACCAATCTCCTCATAAAATATAGTTTTTTGAAAACTGAACATTTCAATGACACTTCATGGTATAAAACGACACACGTTTTACTTCACATGTCAGTTGTCGAAATTCGAACAAAGTAGGTTTTCCTTTAAGTAATTACTTCAAAATGTCGAAAGTATTTGAATTAATATTGATTTTCGTCGCTATCTACGCGATTGACTGTGAGTAAACAGATCGTCTATTAATCAACTTATAGTTTTAAATTTGATATTATTTTAACAGTTTTCTGATACATATAAAACTTCTTGACTGACAGAATCATCAATGCCCAGAATTTGGAAGTTTTTTAATGTTAATTTAACAAAGCTCTGAGTGCGACAGTAAGAAATTTTTGTAATATACCGTCTGCAAATGAGTAAAATAGGCTTTTTTTGTGTACTTAACACAAAGTTCCAATATATCTCTTAGATGCACGATAGTAAACTTTGTATAGAGTGTTCCTTTAGCGGAATTATCTGAAACTTATATAAATATCATGGATCAAATAACTACATACCAGTCTAACAGAACACGAGTTCTTTACTGGGGTGCACTACAAATACAAAGAAATAATAAATGCGAAAGTGAGTGTTTATTGGAACGAAGTTCCTTACAGCAGGCTTGGAGAGATAGGGATTTTGCGGCGCGACCGAACTGAAAAATATGTGATAGTAAAAACCGTGGAAAAAAGTGCGTGGAATAAAAGCGTTAAATGAGACAATCGCATACACAATTAGTTCCTGGGATTTTGCTGCGCGACAATAGTGACGTCCAGTTAGAGTAGCAAGTAATGATATCCAGTTAGAGTAGCAAGTAGTGACGTCCAGTTAGAGTGGCAAGTAGTGACGTCCAGTTAGAGTGGCAAGTAGTGACGTCCAGTTAGAGTAGCAAGTGATGGCGTCCAGTTAGAGTAGCAAGTAGTGACGTCCAGTTAGAGTAGCAAGTAGTGACGTCCAGTTAGAGTGGCAAGTAGTGACGTCCAGTTAGAGTGGCAAGTAGTGACGTCCAGTTAGAGTGGCAAGTAGTGACGTCCAGTTAGAGTGGCAAGTATTGACGTCCAGTTAGAGTGGCAAGTAGTGACGTCCAGTTAGAGTGGCAAGTAGTGACGTCCAGTTAGAGTAGCAAGTGATGACGTCCAGTTAGAGTAGCAAGTAGTGACGTCCAGTTAGAGTAGCAAGTAGTGACGTCCAGTTAGAGTGGCAAGTAGTGACGTCCAGTTAGAGTGGCAAGTAGTGACGTCCAGTTAGAGTGGCAAGTAGTGACGTCCAGTTAGAGTGGCAAATAGTGACGTCCAGTTAGAGTGGCAAGTAGTGACGTCCAATTAGAGTAGCAAGTGAAGACGTCCAGTTAGAGTGGCAAGTAGTGACGTCCAGTTAGAGTGCCAAGTAGTGACGTCCAGTTAGAGTAGCAAGTAGTGACGTCCAGTTAGAATGGCAAGTAGTGACGTCCAGTTAGAGTGGCAAGTAGTGACGTCCAGTTAGAGTGGCAAGTAGTGACGTCCAGTTAGAGTAGCAAGTGATGACGTCCAGTTAGAGTGGCAAGTAGTGACGTCCAGTTAGAGTGGCAAGTAGTGACGTCCAGTTAGAGTAGCAAGTGATGGCGTCCAGTTAGAGTAGCAAGTAGTGACGTCCAGTTAGAGTAGCAAGTAGTGACGTCCAGTTAGAGTGGCAAGTAGTGACGTCCAGTTAGAGTGGCAAGTAGTGACGTCCAGTTAGAGTGGCAAGTAGTGACGTCCAGTTAGAGTGGCAAGTATTGACGTCCAGTTAGAGTGGCAAGTAGTGACGTCCAGTTAGAGTGGCAAGTAGTGACGTCCAGTTAGAGTAGCAAGTGATGACGTCCAGTTAGAGTAGCAAGTAGTGACGTCCAGTTAGAGTAGCAAGTAGTGACGTCCAGTTAGAGTGGCAAGTAGTGACGTCCAGTTAGAGTGGCAAGTAGTGACGTCCAGTTAGAGTGGCAAGTAGTGACGTCCAGTTAGAGTGGCAAATAGTGACGTCCAGTTAGAGTGGCAAGTAGTGACGTCCAATTAGAGTAGCAAGTGAAGACGTCCAGTTAGAGTGGCAAGTAGTGACGTCCAGTTAGAGTGCCAAGTAGTGACGTCCAGTTAGAGTAGCAAGTAGTGACGTCCAGTTAGAATGGCAAGTAGTGACGTCCAGTTAGAGTGGCAAGTAGTGACGTCCAGTTAGAGTGGCAAGTAGTGACGTCCAGTTAGAGTAGCAAGTGATGACGTCCAGTTAGAGTGGCAAGTAGTGACGTCCAGTTAGAGTAGCAAGTGATGACGTCCAGTTAGAGTGGCAAGTAGTGACGTCCAGTTAGAGTAGCAAGTAGTGACGTCCAGTTAGAGTGGCAAGTAGTGACGTCCAATTAGAGTGGCAAGTAGTGACGTCCAGTTAGAGTGGCAAGTAGTGACGTCCAGTTAGAGTGGCATGTAGTGACGTCCAGTTAGAGTAGCAAGTGATGACGTCCAGTTAGAGTAGCAAGTAGTGACGTCCAGTTAGAGTGGCAAGTAGTGACGTCCAGTTAGAGTGGCAAGTAGTGATGTCCAAATTGAGCACGATTTTTTTTTTTGCAATTTGTGTCGATTCTACATTAACCGAAGGAACTTCGTTCCTACCTGGTGTCCCACGACACCATTTAGTTTTTTTATATTTTGTGGGTAACTTAATATTTTTATGATATTTTCTCTGGGGATAGCTATAAAACTGAGGAAGGATTGTTTATAACAATAATAATATAATTCATAAAAAGTTCACCGACTTCAATAAAAACAAATTATGCGTCACTATAAGATTAATAATAATAATAATAAATTCTTTATTTCTTCAGTAGGTCAAACATACACTAAAATAATATCATGGAAAATGTACACAACAGATTGTAAATAAGTGATATATGCGCTACGGTATCCAAGTAAAGATTTAACTTGTGTTATGGATTACCGTTGCTCACATCTTACTTGGTTAGACTAGTTATGGTACAATTAGACGTTCTAGGACAAGGTAAAATAAAAACGCTTGAGATACATTGAATTACCAAAGAATAATAATAAAATGATTAGGAAGTTATATAATAAAATGAAATTATTAGTATTAATTAATTACATTTAAATAATTAATTGCAAATATTATTAATTATGGGCATATTATAATATATGTATATTTTATTTTATTGGTTTTATTTGAGGGTTGCTCTTGATTTTTCTGAGATCCCATCATCAGATCCTGACTTGGTGCCAATGGGACCACCTGGAAAGTATACCCTTATAAACAAAAAAATAATTTCTCAAATCGGTCCAGGCGTCTTCGAGTAATCAGGTAACATACATAAAAAAAAGATTCTGACGAATTGTTAACCTCCTCCTTTTTTTGAAGTCGGTCGGTCGGTCGGAACTAGTTCTTAAAGAACTAGTTGAATAAAATAGCAACGATAACAAAGTTGTTGGTGGTACGGACTGTAAAGACGAACTTTCTAAAGTTTCTTTCGAACGACTTTTTTGTTCATTGTTCATTATCCCTTGCTTTAACGGTGCGGGAAAACATCGTGACGAAACCTGAGAATTCTCATAAGAATTTGAAAGGTATGTGAAGTCTATCAACACGCATTAGGCCAGCGTGCTGGACTAAGGCCTAACCCCTCTCATTATTAGAGGAGGGGCGTACCCAGCAGTGGGACAATGTATTATATGTGTAATGTATTAGATACGCGTATGACATATTAAAATTCTAAATTGTTTTAGCTGTTCCTGTGCCAGATAATTCTTTTCCGGCCTTCAAGAAGTAAGTATAAATCTTTACTTTATAAATGTCGGGATAAAGGTCATATGTATCCACTGATGGTTATTATTATATTTTTAACCAAGTAATCCAATCCATTATGAAGATAATTAACAAGAGACAGTAATTATACTGTCTCTTGTTAATATAATTACAATAGATTTTGCAGAAAAAATGCAATCACAAAAAAAAACAAAAAAAAAGTTTCTTAGTCAAAAAAAAATACTAATTATTTCAAAGCATGCGGGGACATTATCTACCTTATAAATGTACTATTCTATCAGAACTCCCGTGATTCAGATAGCATTTCTTAGTGTGTATAGTGGCGTGTATTTAATAAACACTATTATGTCATAATGAAGATCCTGGATCTAGAACCATCCATAGGCATTACGCAATTAAAAGTAATGAGAATCTATTTTACATTATTTACACAGTTGCGGCGTCTTCTCCGTGATAATCATTTGCTCTTTGGGTCGTTACATGATGCTACATTGGTTTCTTAGGTTTACGCGAATATTACACATTGAAATAAAACTAATTATACAGGCGGACATTCCGCCCCGTGACCATGAGGGCTGAAAAGCTTTCGAAACGTGGGAATAAAAAAGTAAAATAAACCGCGATAAAATCCGCAAAATATATTATATTTCAATTATGTTAAATTACTTTTCTTATCAAATAGACTGTGAAATAAAAAAAAATCATATCTAACTTCTACAGAATAACACTTTAGAACAAAAAACCTTCAACTTTAAAATATTGTATACTTGGTTACAGCTTGTTTTGATGGAATCAATCTTTACGCCACTTACTCCATGTTTTGTAACTTTTTTAAAGAACATGACATTATATTAATGTGTAAATTATTCTGTTTGAAAGATATGTTTAAAAACAATAAAGTGACAATATTTTATCTATTTTTCAGCATACCAATTAACACCGACAATTTTGCAAAGGCAATCATGAATGTAAGTATAGAACAGCGTGCCGAGAAATGGCCATTTTTCAGAACATTTTTCTACTTATTATATTAATTCTACTACATAACATTGACATATGGCACTGAAACGTGGTCCCTTACTATGGGCCTCATAAGAAGGCTCAAAGTCACCCAAAGGGCAATGCAGAGGGCCATACTGGGAGTCTCTCTGCGTGATCGCATCAGAAATGAGGCCATCCGCAGCAGAACCAAAGTAGCCGATATAGCCCTCCGAATCGCTAAACTTAAGTGGCAGTGGGCGGGGCACATTGCGCGTAGAACTGATAGCCGTTGGGGCGGAAAGGTTCTGGAATGGCGACCACGTACCGGAATGCGCAGCGTGGGTAGACCCCCCACAAGGTGGACTGATGACCTGGTAAAGGTCGCAGGAGTCCGCTGGATGCGGGTGGCGCAGAACCGGTCATTGTGGCACTCTTTGGGGGAGGCCTATGTTCAGCAGTGGACGTCCTTCGGCTGACATGATGATGATGATGATGATGATATAACATAGTCTTATACATAGAATCCTCAAACAAATATATTTATATCTCTATGATCATAAAAACAGCGACCAAAGTCGTGGGATCTAAACAAGCCCAAAATGGCATACACCTCTAACATTTCTAAAGTTACATGTATATTCATTGTTAATTATCATTTGCTTAAACGGTGTAGTAAAACATCATGGTCGATACGAAATGCCAGTAAAGCTTTTTGTGAGAAATTAAATATTTCCAGAGACTGCCTCGGTGGCGCAGTTGTAATTGCGCATGCATTACTACTGCTGTGCTGAGGTCTCGGGTTCGATCCCTGGCGATAGGCTCGCCCCCTATCACATTATGGGACCGAAATTCGGCGAAAAGTGAGTGTACTGGTTACACCTCTGCCTACCCCTTCGGGGATTACAGGTGTGAGTGTATATGTATGTATATATGTATTTCCAGAGCTTTCCTAACATGGACGTCATGCGTCTCAACCAGGATAACGGTGCAGGTGGTATGACATCTTCGATGGCTGCCGTCAGCAACAATGGTCACGGTCGCTTGTTTGTGAGCCAGGATGGAAAATCCTATGAAAAATCATTCCGCAAGTAAAGAAGAAAAATTTAAGAATAGATTGCATTGATTTTATCTTCAATTTTCTGAATTACAATGAAAAACATTTAATAAAGAGTTTTAATTTTGTAAAGTTTAATAATATATATATATATAATAATAATTATTCTTAAAACGGATCTATGACAAACATTTATTTTGATGATAAGCAATCAAGACTGCTATAACATTTTAAATTAATGTAGAGTTTGAAAGCTGTTTAAACATAACCAAAAATGTGAGTGTTCTGGTTAAACCTCTGCCTACCCTTTCAGGGAATACTTTGTTTTGCTGTTGTATGTTATATCTTACTTCCTACTAATATTGTAAACGCGAAAGTTTGTAAGTATGGATGGATGGATGGATGTTTGTTACTCATTCACGCTACAACGGCTGGACGGATCTGGTTGACACAGAGATAGATTATAATCTGGAATAGCACATAGGCTACTTTTTATCCTCGAAAAATGTACAGTTCCTGTGGGATAGTTCAGTTTTTTACAGAGCAAGGGATCGACATTATTTTTTGCATAGTAGTAGTTTAGGAGGTTAATACCTTTTTAGTTCAGTATTTGTCTCCCGCTTTGCTATGGAGGGAAGTGGACAATTTATATTTCCAACTCCTCCCTATATTTCTATTTGATTAATTTCGTTGCGGGATAAAAGACAGTCATGAAGCATTCCCAGAGACTCGCCGAGTTTCATTACTCGGTGTCGAAAAAATGCGTGCCATTGTTGATCCTGGCTAAACAGGAGTTACAATGGCGGGTGTGTGGGCGGGATAGTCTCAGTAGTAGTTTAGGGATCAGAATATGACATATGCCAATTTTTATCCCGGAAAATGCACGCATCCTATGGGATAGCAAAATATAGAAAGGTGTAATAGCTTAAGATGCCTCCATGGATTGTATACCTTTACTTCCAAATATAACCTCCACGCGGGCGGAGCCGCGAGCCACATCTAGTTTATATAAATATAAAACAACATAACAAAGGTATTGAGTCCCATAGAGATAGGTATATATGCATGAGAATACATGTTGACCAATACTATTTATAGGTCTCCTCATTTAATAAACATAAAAAGGAAAGACATTATGCTACAAATTAACTAAATAATGTACATATTTTAAAGTGAATAATGATATTGCATTAAATTTTTTTATAAACTTTATCGAATTAATATTATGATTGTTAGTAGAGATGTTAAAAATATTCGGATATAATTTCGGTTTTGTATAAAAGTAGTCGAACTTTTTTATATTTGTTTTTGGTCGAAGACAACAAATGCTGGTGGTAGGTAGGATATTCGTATTCGCCCGGATAGCGACCACCGTACACAGGGTGTAAAATCCGCCTTAGTGGCACACGCAATTGTGTCACGTTCGGGGGTCAGCCAGTGTACATCCGGTTTTTTCGGGGGTCTGGAGTTGGAGTACGAGGTATGGCCGTGTTGCAGCATTCTGAGTTTTCTGACACTAGACCCTCGACATTCACCTCCTTGCCCCATGGCGTAGTGTAAAGATACTACACAACAGGCCGGCAGGATTGTGTTGAGTAACGAGGGATAGTTTGTTTCTCCCTACTTTATACTCTAACTGTACGGCACAGCACTTACCATCAGGTGCAGTGTGGTAACTTTCCGTGCCAGGATAAATAAAAATAAAAACGCATATGTTATTCAGAAGTATATTTATTACAATAAGTTACGATTCACACAAAAAATAATAATATATAAACTATTTTTGTTAACGATTACGCCTTTCTCTACACAATACCTGTTCATATACAGGAGTCGATAATTTTTTTTTATTCTGGCCCGGCAAAGTGTCCACACTGCACCTGATGGTAAGCGCAGTGCCGTTCAGATAGAGTAGCGAGGGACAGTCTATCCCTCGCTACTCAACACAATCATGCCGGCCTGCTGTTTAGCTTCTTCATATTACGCCTAATGGACCCAGGATCATAGGAAGGAGGGAACATGGTACCTGGCAAACTGTTCCACAGCTTGATATTAAACACTTTACCTGAGTTTTGGCCGTTTTTACTGTGAGTATTCCGGAATATTCGGTATTCGACCAAATTTATCTTCATGTACCATCTCTAGTTGTTAGCATTGGTAAAACATAGGAGTATAGGATATGTGCAATATTCTTTTTATTGTCATGCGAACCTGTTCTTGTAATCGTTAAATACGTTGAATGGTCAGTTCTTAGCGTTAGTGTGTTCTAACCAATCATTTTATATGTATGGACAAATAAGACATAAACATATTGTTTATTATCTTATGTTATGTTATGACTAGCTGCTGCTCGCGGCTCCGCCCGCGTGGAGGTCATGTTTGGGAGAAAAAGTATACTATACAAAATACTCATGCGTTTAACTTAAAAAATGACGGATTTTCATACAATCTTTCATCCCCTATTTTACCCCCTTAGAGGCATAATTTCCAAAAATCCTGAAACATATATTTTTTATTATTAACTAAAAGGGCAAATACTAATTTTCATGAATTTAACTTCAAAAATGACGGATTTTCATACAAACTTTCATCCCCTATATTACCCCTTTAGGGGTGGTATATCCAAAAACCCTTCCTTAGTGGATGCCTACGTCTAAGCAAGCGATAATTAACAATGAATATATACACGTAACTTTAGAAAAGTCAAAGGTGTATGCCATTTATTTTATTACTAGCTGTTGCTCGCGGCTCCGCCCGCGTGGAGGTCATGTTTGGGAGAAAAAGTATACAATACAAAATACCAATTTTCATGCGTTTAACTTCAAACATGAAGGATTTTGATACAAACTTTCTTCCCCTATTTTACTCCCTTAGGGGTGCAATTTCCAGAAATCCTGTAAAATATATTTTTTATTAAAAGGCGAAATACTAAGTTTCATACGTTTAACTTCAAACATGACGGATTTTCATACAAACTATCATCCACTATATTACCCCCTTAAGGATGGTATTTCCAAAAACCCTTCCTTAGTGGATGCCTACGTCATAAAAGGTACCTACTGTCAAAATTTCAAGTCTCTAACCCCAGCCGTTTAGGCTGTGCGTTGATCGATCAGTCAGTCAGTCAGTCTGTTTCTTCTTTTATATATACAGATATTCATATATTTTCTTTGATTATTTGGGCACAAAATATATACAGTCTTAATAGGTACATTTTATGTTTAAATAATTTATTACAGAAAGTAAACACTGTAAAGAAGGGCATCTAGAATCTTTAGAATGATTCATTACGACAATGTAATAAAGAATTTGTAAAAAAATAAACGCTCGATCGAGAACTGTAGAAAGCCTTAGACCCATCTCCAGCACTTCCAGCAAATCTCTATATGTGATTATTTGAAAGTTATATATAAATAAATAAATACACCCAACAGTCACACACATAGTCCTGACCCCAAGGCTAAACCTGTATCGTGGGTATCAAGAACCACGAATGACTACGGTCAAACAACACCTATACCCGAAACTATTAGTTCGCTACCTAGAGGATGACTCAATTAGTTCGCTACCTAGAGGATGACTCAATTAGTTCGCTACCTAGAGGATCACTCAATTAGTTCGCTACCTAGAGGATGACTCAATTAGTTCGCTACCTAGAGGATGACTCAATTAGTTCGCTACCTAGAGGATCACTCAATTAGTTCGCTACCTAGAGGATCACTCGTTGATCCATGACCGCCAATATGGGTTCCGTCATAACCGATCAACGGGTGATCTTCTAGCGTTTGTATTACATCACTGGGGGGAGGCGATTGGCAAGCATGGCGAGGCTGTGAGTCTCGACATAGCCAAGGCATTTGATAGGGTCTGGCATCGTGGCCTTCTCTCCAAGCTCCCAGCATACGGACTGCCGGACAACCTGTGCAAGTAGATTTCCGGCTTTCTGCATGTAGAATGCGTGTCGTCGTTGATGGACACGCTTCGCATCTCATGTCAGTAAATGCCGGAGTACCACCAGGTTCTGTGATTTCGCCCACCTTGTTTCTTCTGCATATCAATGATATGTTGTCGCTTGGCAACATTCATTGCTATGCAGACGACAGCACGGTTCATGGGCGTTATAGCAGCAAGCCTCCTGGTTGCCGGGTGGATACTGAGGAGGAGACGCGAGGATCTTGTCATTGAGCTCAACCAGACCTTGGATCTCATCTCATCATGGGGTACCAGGAATCAGGTTGAGTTTAATGCCAAGAAAACCCAGGTGTGCGCGTTCTCGTGCAAGAAGTCTCCGTTTTCTCCCATCCCCGTTCTTCAGGGTGTTCCACTCGCAATGCGGAATGACCTTAGTGTACTAGGTATGGATATCCGCTGCGATCTTAATCCAAGGAGTCACAACGAGGGCGTAATATCCGCCACTTCACGCAGAGTCGGAATCCTGAACAGGGTGCGGCGGTTTTTCACGCCCGGTCAGCTCTACCGCTTATATAAAGCGCAGGTGCGGCCGGGAATGGAATACTGCTCACGCCTCTGGGACGGTTCCGCAAGGTACCTTCTCGATGCCTTGGATGGGTTGCAGCGGCGGGTCATCCGCATTGTGAATGATGCAGACGTGAGTAACAGCCTGGAGCCGCTACAGCTGCGTAGGGATATTTCCTCGCTTAGCGTGTTCTACCGTCTGTATAATGGCGAATGCTCTGAAGAATTGTTTGATCTTATCCCATCCTCTCCCTTCCATACGAGAACCACGCGTACTGGCTTGCGGAGTCACAGCTTCGTGGTGTGTACTACACCGGTCCGAACCAAGAGGTTCGCAAATTCGTATTTTTGCCGCACCATCAAGCTGTGGAACAGTTTGCCAGCTACCGTGTTCCCTCCCTCCTATGATCTTGGGTCCTTCAGGCGTAATGTGAAGAAGCTAAACAGCAGGCCGGCATGATTGTGCTGAGTAGCAGGGGATAGCCTGTCTCTCGCTACTTGATACTCTATCTGGACGGCACTGCGCTTACCATCAGGTGCAGTGTGGTCACTTTGCCGTGCCATGATAAAAAAGGTAAAGAAAGGTCGATACGTGTGGTGCTTGCTCGATTACTGAGCATTAAACTAATACTGATTTCAGGGATTTAATTCCGATCGTTCCTTTTATACCCGACTACGACGGCGCAAAAGGGAAGGTCACCTATCGTAACAAAACAATACATTCTGCAAAGTAGCATACGACCACGGTTATCCTTTGAACACCACTATGAATATTTATGAAATACATTTTTTTTATTGCCTTGATAGGCAGACGAGCAGACGGGCCACCTGATGGTAAGTAGTCACCGCCGCCCATAGACTTCTGCAATGCCAGGGCACAGCAAAGCCGCTGCCTACCGTTGCCTACAATAAAATATTTATTACGTCAGTTGTTAATTTACTACTAACTATTCGATATGTATCGGACATAACAATTACAGATGAGAATATATTCTTGTTTCATACTTTTTAGAGCGTGATTTTTCAGTAGTCAGGTTTTAGTATTCGAAGTTATTTTTGATTTAAAGTATAGAATACCAATTGAGAAAGCTGGCAGTGGCCCGTACCGGCACGTCGCATTCAGCTAGTGTATATCCAGATACCAGGCTAATATCACTGAAACGTTTGTCGAAGAATACAACGTCTCTCGAATGACTTAATGAAGGTTAGAAACGAATGATTTGTACTATAATATTGAACATTGGCTCACTGCAAGGCACATGCCTCCTCGACTAATGAGAGGGGTTAGGTCTTAGTCCACCACGCTGGCATAATGCTGGTTGGTAGAATACACACAACTTTTAAATTCATATAATAATTCTCAGTTATGCACGTTTCCTCATGATGTTTTCCTTCGCCGTTAAAGCAAGCAATATTAGAGAGTGAATACACATTAAACTTTAGAAAAGTCAGAGGTGTATGACAGTTTTGGGCTGGTTTCGAACTTACGAGCTTCGTCTCGGCAGTCTGACCACACCTAATTAGGCTATCACTGCTTTGAAATAAAACTAGTTTCACGGATTTTATCGCGATTTATTAATATTATTTAAAAGTATAAATAAATCCTGATTAAATCTGTTTAACTAATTTTATTTCAATGTGCAATATTCGCGTATACAAAAGAGACCACAATACCTGCTTACCAATAGTTACGGATTGATATTTCACTGCACAAACTTCATAAATCACGCTCATAGGCACAACCGAATCACGAAAATACTATTTTAGTTTCGTTTCATGAATTAAATTTAATGTTGCTGAGGGAACAGACAACGTAATTCCATTTCACAGTCTGCAACTGCGTTGAGAAAATGAGCTCTAACAAGAATTCGTATCGATCCCTTGCTCTGTGAAAAACAACAACAAATTTTTCCACAGGAACCGTAAATTTTTCAGGGATAAAAAGTAGCTTATATCATTTTCTGATCCCTAAACTGACACTATGCAAAATTTCAACCCGATCCGACCACTCGTTGTAGCGTGATTGAGTAACAAACATCCATCCATCCAACCAAACATTCGCATTTATAATAATAAAATAATATTATATAGTAGGAAGTAGGATGAATGATAGGACCAAACAGCACTATAGAAAGATCCTTAAGAGAGATCCAATATCTTTCGGCATGCCCAGCTTCTGACTTACATTAAGTCATACATTTCGCTGAGTGTGCCTTGTGGAATTACACAATTTAATTTCCCCAAACCCTTTCCAGCATCGGACGATAAAAGGCTCGGCGAAGCGTCATTGATACATAGTTGATATTCCAATAGTGCGCACGAAGCGTTTTGTATGTACATTTATCATGCGCACCGCTACACAGTGGAACTCTTTGCCGGAGTCTATATTTGCCGAAAATTATAACCTGGGTATCCTCAAGTCAAGAGTGAATAGGTATCTTCTAGGCAAGCGTGCTCCACCGTAGACCACATCATCACTTACCATCAGGCGAGATAGTGGTCAAACGCAAGCCTATTTCAATAAAAAAGAAGTCTGAATTTATTTTGAAAACACTACGAAGAACCTTTTATGTGAACCTTTTAAGCTGATTAGGTATGATGTAAGAATTACAGACTGACGTTATAGAATAATGAGCGGCTTACGTTAAACACTGTATTGTTCACCCGTTAACACCTACGTGACGCTTTGTTATCTGCGGACAGAATTAGAACGTGACAAACTGAAACAAGCTTTTAGCCGAGGCTTGAAATGTCATGTATAAGGCATTAGTCAACCCACTACAATATAAAAAGCTTTTGATATAATACAAAGAGTCGACCTTTATTAGGACGAATATCAACGTGAATAGAAAGAAAGAAAAGAAGGAAAATTTTGTTTTATTGTTAATAACAAAACAAACAATTTTTGTTTTAAAACACATATCAAAAAATTACAATATAAATAATTGACCCGACAATCGGAGACCCTATTCAGCTACATGCTGCAGTACAGGCTAACCCATACTGTAGCGCTGGTTTTCAATAGGGAACTCAGCCAGTGACGTACACATGTTACACAAATACGTGGTATTTATTCATTTAGAAGAAGGTAATATAAAAGATATGCTCATTAACTATTACAATATTCTAAAAATAATAATACTAGTCCTGTATTAAACACTGTCCCACTGCTCGGGCCTCCTCTACTAATGAGAGGGGTTAGGCTATAGTCCACCACGCTGGCCTAATGCGGATTGGCAGATTACAATATTAACTTAGATAAACAGATAATGATTGTAACAAAATCATGTGATATATCAGCTACTGAATGCTAAGTATGTGCAAGGGCGTTGACTTTGATTGCACCAAAGTCATTTCAAGCACCGAATGTTTTTAAGTTTACGATCGCCGGCATAGTCGTAACTCTGCTACGAATCCTTCTTTTTCCAATAATTCCATTGACATTTACGATAACATATCGCTACTTTATAAGTGGAAAACACAGTCATTGTTCGTCTAAAATTCTAGACTTTTATTCAAATGCCAGTTCGTTCCGGCTAAAGCAATTTATGCGCCGTCATGACAACAATAAAACGGTATGCACACATATATATCTATACTATAATAAAGCTGAAGAGGCACTTTGTCGGTACATTAAGTATTTTTCCAAAATTTTGATTGTGACGTGTTATATTATCGATATAGAGCCCAAACCAATTGTTTTTGGAATTATTTACTTTCTGTCTGTCTGTCAAGGCATCACGTCCAAACTACTGTATAACGACAAAAGAATCGACAATAAAATCATAGTGTTTACCTCGAGGTAACATTTGGTCTCTATTTCATTTAAATCGGTGCATTCAATCAAACGTTATACTTATTTGAACGAATATCTTTATTATGCAAAGAGTAGTTGTGAGAGATGAAATAATTTTATAAATGGTATAAGATAACTTCCACGCGGCCGGAGCCGCAGGCAACAGCTGGTTCATTGATAATTTGCGAAATGCGTTTTTTCATCACAATGAAAGAATGTTGTCAACAACTTCACATCCGCATTTGAACCGATGAAATCACTTTTCAATTGGTATACTAATATTTACATACCGCTACACTTACATAGAGCTATTATAAATAAAATAAACATTTGCTATTGATGAAAATTCCCTTGGAAATAACACTTTACGTAACAATCATGAAGTATGGAAATACTAGTATAGAATAGAGTTTTGATCTATTCAGAGTCGTACAGTTCAACTCCCACCATTCCATGGTTACTCCAGACATGTCGTTCTTTTGAGACCGCAAAGGTGACCCTAAAATTGAGTATTATATCTTTTACTAATGGTTGAGCAAATCTGGAAAATAGTGAATAAAATATTTTCGAAGTCAGTTAATCTGTTTCATAGTTATACCTAGCAACCAACTAAACATTTATTCTGCATTATTCCTAATAATAACTATAGTTTAACGTATGAACGATAATTACTGGAATTTATATAATTTGAAATTAGATTAGTGCTCTTGAAAACAGGATTTTGAAGATCACAATATCAATAAGTTCTTGAAAATCGTTGGTTTATTGTTTTCTATTTTTATTAACATTTGTTACTGGCGCATTAACCTTAAATACAATAAGACATGTAATAAAGCATATTAATTATAAATTAGAAGAAATATTAATATTATTTGATAAATATTAAGCATTAAAAGGTTTACAAATAAAGAAATACACATGGCTATAGATAATGTGATAACGACATCATTTACTATAAGTTTTTTTATGCTTTGATCGGACGTCACAAGTTAATTGTTATACTAGGGATATGGTCACACAAACAGCGATTTCAGGCATAAAAGCGGAAAATATATTGCAAATACATTTTCTCGTTAAAAATCATAATTATAGTCTGCTTATTATTTCAAAGGCTTTGTATGACACGCTAATTAACTTAAGGAATAACGAAACGTAAACTACAATGTATTTTTTTTAATGAATATTGACGCAAATATTTACATGTAATAAAAGCCAATGTGGAAGCAAAATTTTATGGTAATTTTGGAATCCAAAATACCTTATCGTAGATGTTATTTAGCAGTATAAGGCGATATTATATATATTATTTTTTATTCTTTGTAAATGTGAAGATGCGAATGATCAAGGTTGAATCAGAATTTTAACCCAACTATATGTATCTTTAATTACGTCAATTAAGGAGATCATTGAAAATTGGCACTGTGTTTTGGTTCACACAGCATTATGTTGAGTGGGCACCTACCTACCACAACCATGACGTATCCTGTAGACATTATTACACTCCAACGATTAACATCCTCTAATCGCTCCCATTAAAGCTGCATCCTAATCACAAATTGGCTTGTGATATAAACTTTGCTATCGCTTCATCCACAACATTAGCACACGTCGATTCGAGCCGGACGGACTCTAGTTTGCACGCAAAAATACACAAATTCGTTTGTTTATATTTTTTTGTATCAATTAGCATTATGATCAAATTCGTCGCAGTGTTGACTTTGTCTGTCGTTCTTATTCAAGGTAAGTTTCGTTTTGAAGTTTATAATTAGAAAAAAGTTACCTAACTAATGAGTAAACTGACTTTTGGCTCTATACAAAGTGTTGTGAATGAATAAGCTTGTTTTTTGATTCTGGCATGGAAAAGTGACCACACTGCACCTGATGGTAAGCGCAGTACCGTCCAGTTAGAGTATCAAGTAGCGTGAGACAATCTATCCCTCGCTACTCAACAGAATCATGCCGGCCTGCTGTGTAGCTTCTTCACACTACGCCAAAAGGATCATAGGGAGGAGAGAACACGGTAACTGGCAAACTGTTCCACAGGTTCGGACCGTGGTAGTAGACACAACGAAGCTGTGTAAATTATGTTCTTTAAACTCCTCGCTCATTATTTTATTTTTACTTTTAACGTATACTTCTGTTAACATTTATCGTTGTTTACGTTTTTTCGACTTGTGATATTTCACGATATTTCTGTTATTGCGAATTAAGAACTTGTTTCCTTTACAAATATCATGAATATTACTGAATCTCTTATTTCCTTATATTCAAATATCTTAATCAGCATATAAATCAATTTCAACGTGAGCTGATTTGCATTTCCTTTTGCCGCTAAAATTCAGACTTAAATACCACTTCCCCCATCGTTCCTATTCAGGAGTTGAATTTAAAACTGTATCATTTGATCCGATAAATACTTTTTTTTATCCTGGCACGGCAAAGTGACCACACTGCACCTGATGGTAAGCGCAGTGCCGTCCAATTAGAGTATCGAGTAGCGAGAGACAATCTCTCCCTCGCTACACAACACAATCATGCCGGCCTGCTTCTTCACACTACGTCATGGGCAAGAAGGTAAAGAAGCGGTCGAGAGTCTTGTGCCAGAGTACTCAGAAGGCCGCAAAATGGCGAAACATCGTATTCCTAACATGCCTTCCATTGGTACCACTAATACTATCATACCTTTGACACTCAAATAGAAAATACATTAGTTTTAGCAACATTTTGCGTTTACCAATTCAATAAAACGTGTATTCAAATTTAATTCGTTTTATGCGTACATATTATAATCTCGCTTCCATATAACAAAACCTGTATTTTTACATTTTTGCCACACTATTGGAATTTTAAAAATAAGAAATAAATAGCCATTAATCGGTAATGATGCGCTATATACCGATGACCTTTATCGACTGATTTCAAAAAAGAAGGAGGTTTGAAATTCAACTCATGTGCTTTTATGTGTTTTACGTAGTATCTCTCTCATATCTGGATCTTTTTGTTTTTGGTGTATCTTGATCTCATATTTCCTATTATTTGGTTAATTCGATGACGTTAAAGAAAGATTAAAAGAACTATCTTCTGAAAGGATAACAGCAAACGCACCGGTTTGGGTGTTGGTTTCATTTTATTGTAATTAAACTATTAAAATTATTTGCCAATAGTGCACCATGCATATATTATGCAGATTAGCGTGTTTCCCAATATTGGTGTATGCAATAGAGGACGCTCAATGCATTTGTAATTACTATGTTTGAATATAAAATAAATGCTAAAAGTCAAGTATCTCAGTACGATATTCAATGAAGGAAACATCGTAAAATGAATTCATTTTATAAAACATAATTATTTTAATCATTGTAATACAATAATTTTAATATTGTGACATACTCTGCAAACTTAATTTGAGATGAAATAATTTACAGTGATACGCAATGGCAAAAATCCTTATATTTTCGTCTTATCCGTCTGTCTGTCCATTCGTAGGTCACAGTCTATTGCCACTACAAAGAGGAAATTCTGAACATATATATACTCTATGGAATCCTATACCATGGTGTAGGGATTCCATAGGTAATTGAAAATAGTTCAACAAAAATTTCGAGCGTAACGCTGTGGCAACGCCACTCTGACCGGCTGGTGAAGGCAAGTCAGAGTTGGGGGATCTGTTCCTCGTTATTGTTCACACCAACCAGCCGGTAAAAGCAAGCTAGAGATGAACAACAGGAGCTTCCCCCGGAAGCACTCGGGTACGCGGGGTCGCTAATTCCCAACAGCTCGCCACAAGCTGCCTTGCGGGCATATTAAAATTATTATTAACTTTAAATTTCAACCGTATGCATCCCTACTTCATCTGTGATTCGACATGTACTTGACTGGTTATTTGACTTTTCGAAGGATTCACTTTGGATGCAATTTTCCACGGATTTTAATCTTAAAAATACGCATCATGTTGACATTGTTCATCGTGCGTGATATGCGCTGTCATTTTATACAAACACTACTGGTGGTAGGATATTCATACCCGCCCGGATAGGGACCACCGTACACCGGGTGTAAAGGCCATACCAACCCGCCATAGTGGCAAACGCAAGTGTGCCGCGTTCCGGGATCAGCCAGTGTACATCCGGTTTTTGTCGGGAATCTAGAGTTGTGGTACGATATTTAGCGGTTTACGGCCTTCTGAATACTCTGACACTAGACCCTCGATCGACCGCTTCTTCACCTTCTTGCCCATGGCGTAGTGTGAAGAAGCAGGCCGGCATGATTGTATTGAGTAGCTAGGGATAGATTGTCTTGCTACTCGATACTCTAATTGGACGGCTTTGCGCTTACCATCAGGTGCAGTGTGGTCACTTTGCCGTGCCAGTATAAAAAAATTACCTGCATATATTTTATGTAAGTATGAAATTTCATTTATAAACCCCAAAACGCTCTAGGCCTTATGATTGGATATACTATCAATATATGTATATGTATCAATAAAAACTTGTTTGGAACGTTTATAATTCAACCCATAAAATATATTTTTTAACACCCCAAGTATGCTAATGCGGAACAACAATAAAAACCTTGAAATAGGCGTTATTCGTACATTTTCAATAACAATCATGGACCAACGCATGACGAAGTTAATAGCCCCAATTTTATGGATGAAATCACTTGGTATACGTTGAGTTGTGTATTTTATACTCAAGTTAGACGCTAGAGGCGTTTAGTTGAATTTAGGATCACTTTTTATTATAATTTTGACAGCCTCCATGACGCAGAGGATTAGTAGCCTGCTGTGCTGGGTTCAATTCCCGCATCAAAGCACTTGTTTCTGTAATTCATAATGATTTACGAGTCTAGGTGTTGTGAGACCGAAAGTCTGGATATCCATGACAAGACTCGTATTTTAGTGCGGGGTTAAGACTACGTGTGTGACTGTTGGATTTATAATTTGAGCGTTGCTGGCCTTAATGTTTTACCCCACACTTATTAGGTTAAAGATTTGAATATTACCAGCCCCATACAAATATCGACTAAATCTGATGGTTCGGGCGCCCGAGATGTAACGTTTTTTTGTTTTTTTTTTTGGGAAATTAAAAAGTGGCCAGACCCATTTTGATATTGTATAACACGTCTTTGAGTACAGTAAGATAATTTGCTTTAAAGATCGGTACCATCTACTTTTTAAGATTATACGTACATTATGTAAAAACACTAGAAAATAGACTGCCTTGGTGATGCAGTTGTTATTGCGCATGCGTTACGACATGCGGTCTTGGGTTCGATCCCGGGACGGGTAAAGTGATATTGGGTTTTCCCATTTAGAAATATTCAGTATCAGCCCGGAGTCTGGAATTGCGCCCGGTATGGCGATAGGCTCACCTCCTATCACATTATGGGACCGTAATTAATTCGGCGTAAAGTGGGTGTACTGGTTACACTTCTGCCTACCCATCTATGTATGTGTAGCTACGCCTTCGCATAACGTCCATGACGATGAAGTCCCATACATATCCGACGGTCGGTCATACCTAGAACATATTAAGTTGGAAGTGTCCAGTGACAGTGCCTACAACACTAACATTTTAATAGAAGTTTAATTAACACCTATCATACAATAATAACTTGGTGTTTTTCTCAACGCTAATATGTCTTAATTCCTAAAGTGCTTTTAATAAATCTGCCCTGGTAATCGATATAGCAGTAAGTCACAAAAGGCGGTTTCGAGAAAAAAGCGCGCAAAGATTTTGACACAATTTTAGCGGTTGTGATAAAACTATTAACTCAATTTTTATGTTCTATATGTCAAAAGAAAGGGAAATATATGTTTTTTAAAGTAGAATAACATTGTTTTAACATTTTTATTAGGGCTGTCGTAAAACATAACAAATCGTGTCTTCATTACTATATTGTTAACTAATTTTAATTAATATTCAGGCAAGAGGGCAGTAACTGCCAGAGATACTGCACTCTTGCTTAGTATTATTTCAAACCGCTATATTACTTACAGAATTCAAAATAATAAATTTAAATTACTACTTAAAACAGCAGTAAGGAAGGATCATACTGCCCTTTACCTTAGATCTTGAAAATAATTTAGGCCATTTCACTATGAAGTAAAGGACGTTACTGCTTTTTCGAGTAATATTTTAATTTTGGTGTTATTAGAATTTCTTAAGCAGTATGTTTATAAATAGTATGGAAAAGAACAAAAAAACATCAAAAAGAACACCAAAAAGTGTTTTTATTCATCGAATATAATGATCGATGAAATATCACATATTGATATTGTTTCTAGGATGGAATTATATTTTTTTTTCTTTTGCACGGAATTCCTCTTTCAGTCATTCTTGGATCGGGACTAGGTATTTCTTTGAACTTAAGGATTCTCACCTGTAAAAAACTTAATGATCGGAATGTTTCATCTTCATCGGAAATCTTGGCATCTATGTGTTTCAAGTAAACCCTAGGCTGAGAATTTCGGAGCCTATGCTGAGATGATTTATGTTGAAACTGGATGAAGTCGGTTACGGGAATTTTTGACAATAAATTTTTTAATGCAAGTTGCGACACAATTGACATAATAATTAAAATCATGAACATTATTTTGCTTTTTTAGAGGCTTTTCAACTAAATTATGAATACCATCGGCTGACATAAATGTGTACCCAGGTTCCAGATATTTAATTAATATATTTTTTGCAGTGATTTCATTGCTATTTATCATTTGGACTAAAATTGTTATAAACGCCCAATTTTTGTTCTGTGAAGAACAGTTATCAGTCCATATATATCCTATATATCAGTTATATTCCTGTAATCGCGTTATTCCAAAAGAAAATCACGAAATGCAGATATAATATCTTCTTGTCTTCGTCCTGATATGACTTCATTCCACAAAACGGCAACCGGTTTTTGTATATCTGTGAATTTGCTTAAAGGGACAAAACTCTCATTGAAGCATATAATACAAGGAGTAAACTAGACAATATTGAATATATCTATACGTGGAAGCATCACTATATACATACTTTAAAAAATAAGTGAACTATATTCTTCATTATTTATATTTTCCTGTTTTTTTTCACATCATTTTGATATTCCTCTTTGTTGTTTATGTATATATCTTTATATTTCAGATATTTATTGCAGATTACACAATCTGAGGATATTTGTTCCTCACTGTGCTTAGTTTATGCTTTATGTAGTTCATACCCTGTACAAATTTCGTATTCTTCGTTAGAAAGAGTTGCAAATAAAATATTCATTTGTTTCGCAACGATATTTGTTACGAATTCATATGAAATGATCTGTATAGGTACTTGGCTTTGTAATCCTCGTAGATAATCTTAGAGTCACATCGCTTGACAAATATCTTCTTCTCAGAGCATGTTCTCTTCGAAAATTGTATATGGCTAGGTTATATTGAAGAACATTGTTTTCAAAATTCTTATGTGCTTATTTTAGAACGGAGTTCTTTATCGCACATTATTATTTGTTTGCGGGCTGAGGGGCTAGACCAAAAAAAGTTTGATAATAAAAAACACACCAAAAACCGAAATCTTATTGCAGTGATTTTTGAGGTACTTCCCGATCACCTAGGAAACTTAAACTTTTTTCAATCGATTCAGATTTTGAGAATATGCAAAGATATTTATAATTTTATTTAATCATTGCTTAATACAAACACAAAAAAGATATAGCGAAAGGAACTCCGTCCCAACCGGGTGTTCATAAGACAGCTCTCTGTTTTTTTGATCAGATATAATCCTTTCTCTAATATTTTAAATAATTATCTTTTGTAATTTTTTTATTATATCCTAACGTGGTCGAAAAAAATTTTACTAACTTCTCATTATCAGCTGTTAGTAAAAAATATTTGTACGTTTGTATGGTAAGATACTGTGTTTATATATGTCTATTTATAAGACATTCATTATATTTACAATACAAAAACTGCAGTACAGCTCCATACTATAGATATTACTAGTGAAATTCATTTGGTACATTGGTTTAAACTAACATAAGAGCAGTATGTCACAGATTTACTGCTCTTTTGTTAAGAAATTTGTGAATACAAATGAAAAGGGTAGTATGTCAATAACATACTGCTCTATTGCATGGTTAACTAGATTATTTTATCGTTCTTACTGCTGTGTATCAAATAAGAAAATGGATTTCTAATTTACGTAGATGTATGAAACCTAGATAGGAAGAAAGCTCGTTTAACGTACATTCCAAATCAGTAATAATAAAAATTTAGCCACCTTTGACTTACTGCCCTCTCGATTACTACGGCAGAAATGGCGTCTGTATTTTATACCTTAGTTGCATACTTAGCAAGTTATGAATACTTGCTTACGAATTAGCAAGTTTTTGTACAAACTGCATAATAATGCAGTTTTGTATCCTTGAATGACGAAATGAGCTGGTCGCTCCTATGATGGAAAACCTTACCTTGATATACTGCAGTAACACACCCAGAATGTTGAATTACAATGTACTGTGTGGCACTGCATTGTAATCGACATTCTATCACATAAGCTCAGGTTCATAATGTCCAGATATTTCACTTACTTTAAACCATTGATGGTGATTGTGCTAAATATGCCAAATTACGTATATATTTTTATGTATGTGTAAAAAAGCAGCATAATTTATAGGTTTTTTTTTGTACTTTTAAATATACATTTTTAAATACAAAAAACAACACATGAAAACTCAATCCTCCAATGGCGAAGCTTAGGCCCCAAGTCACCGGCGGTTGCGAGCCTAGAGAGAGGAACCTCCTTACAGTTCATGCCGTCTCTAATAATACTGCCTTATGTATCTGGCTTTTGACCCAACAACCTATTGAGAGTCTTTGGAGATGTTGGTCGAGGCTCTTTGGTAGCAGCCCATTGGGCATCATAACATAAAATATTTATTGCTTTCGTGACCCGACTTTTATGAGAATAAAAAAACGTGTAAAACTAAGGTTTATCCTTGGCATTAAATTTAAAAAAATCCTGATGGATAACGTGGCTGTATATCTATTATTAATTGATTCTTGTCAGGAGTTAATTTAAGTTTTTGCTTTGATTGTATTATTCAATGCAATCTATGCAACTATAAATCATTGTTAAATGTTTATATCATATTTAGTGAATATCCTTATTTTTTTATTATGAATGTTTAAAATGCATGTATAAGCTACCTAGAATAAGTCCATAATTGGAATTATTACAATACTGAAACAGAATATATAAAGAATATTGATAGCCTCCAGTAGCGCAGTGAGTGAGTATCTGGCAGTAAAACAAGAGACGGCGGGTTCAATCCCCACACTGAGACATTTATTTGTGTGATCCAATAAATATTTGTTTCGGGTTTGCCTAATGTGAGACCGAAAGTCTCTCGTAGTCTCTGATAACTGCGATACAAGACAATGGGATCTTATTATTTGTTCCAGACTACGTATGTGACTGTTGGCTGCTATTTATTAACTATATTTTGAAAATTATTGTTCTCCTTTGAATTTTAAATGATTGCTAGGTTTAAAACCACATTTCCACGGGAAATTTTGATTTTGTTTAAGTTACTGTTATACGAGGAAGAAAACCATTAGTTCAATAGAGATGAGACTTTACATTCTCGCAGTCTCAAAAAAGTGCGGTGATTATTTGATATAACTAGCTTTGTTCGCGGCTTCGAATCCTTAGAGACATCTTAAGCTATGACACCTTTCTATATTTTGCTATCCCATAAGAAGCGAGCATTTTTTCGGGATAAAAATCGGCCTATGTGATTTTCTGATTCCTAAACTGCGAAAAATCATGTAGATCCCTTTGCTCTGTGAAAACTAAACTATCCCAGGGGAACTGTACATTTTCCGGGATAAAGAGTAGCCTATGTGCTATTCCAGACTATAATCTATGTCTGTGCCAAATTTCAACGAGATCCGTCCAGCCGTTGTAGTGTGATTGAGTAATAAACATCCATCCATCCACCCATCCATCCACCCATCCATCCACCTATCTATCCACCCATCCATCCATCCACCCATTCGCGTTTATAGTATTAGTAGGATAATAACATTCGAACATGAACTCCAAAACGATTCAAACTCGTGTTTTCCTAGTCTATGATTTGCTATGTGTTGGCAGTTTTCATAATCCTTCTATTTTCTTATTTTATATTTTATTTATTAAGTCATGTTTGATAATTGTAAATTTAAAATCCGCAAAAGAAGAACAGATTCAAAACTGGGAACATCAAACGAGAACATTGTAAGGGTATAAGGGTAAATAAACGGATCAAAAATTATTATGTTAAGTGTAGCCATCGATTAATGTGGTGTAAATAGAAGTTAAAATAATTCTGGAACACTTCATCGTGTTATCTTTTTTTTTATGTTAAAAAGAGGCAAACGGGCAGGAGGCTCACCTGATGGAAAGTGATCACCGCCGCCCATGAATATCTGCAACACCAGAGGGCTTGCAAATGCGTTGCCGGCCTTTCAGGAAAGAAGATGCTCTCTTCTTGAAGGTTCCCAAGTCGTAACGGTTCGGAAAGACCCCCGGCGATAACTGGTTCCACAGAGTGGTTGTGCGAGGCAGAAAATGCCTTAAAAATTATCTTAACAAAGACAAAATTCTAACACATGATTAAATATTTACACATCTTTAATGCACCTCAAAATTTAAACAAATAGTACACGGTTGCATCACCCAAACAGCTAAAATATGCTTGATAATTACAAAGTTCACGGCTGACCACAAAGGTTTTGACCTCTAGGAGGAGTCGATATTGACATAAAGAAGTTGTCACTAATTGATAATTAAAAAGATACATCCAACAGTCGACAATCGAGTACAATGTTTGGCCGTGTTGGGCCTTCTGAGTACTCTAGACCCTCGACCGCTTCTTCAACTCCTTGCTCCATGGGCAGTCTGAAGAAGCTACACAGCAGGCCGGCATGATTGTGTTGAGTAGCGAGGGATAGATTATTTCTCGCTATTTGATACTCTAACTGCATGGCACTGCGCTTACTATCAGGTGCAGTGTGGTCACTTTGCCTTGGATAAAAAAAACACATGCAGGCGGCTCACACAAAGTCTCGACATTAGGATAGAAGCCCCGGGGCTCATAACAGTTTGCCACTGCAGCATGGCAGCTACGTAATTACATAAATCTATAAATTATATTGATGCCGTCCTTATACCTATACGAAGGTCTATTCTATCGTAAAATATTTAATGCCTCAAGAGATCGGCGCAACTGGTGACATAAAATCTCGTGCCTCGTGACCTAGGCACCTTACGTCAACAGTCCTTTGTAAACAATGCATAAATACACGACAGGAAAATTGTATAGGAAAACCAAAAGCTGTATTTGACACGATTTCATTTCTATGAACTACCCGAAGTGCCAATAACTAACTGAACAAAACGTTCAATTTCTTGACATTTTGGAAAATTGTTAATATAAATAAATAAATACCACCCAATAGTCACACACATAGCCCCGACCCCACACTCAGATACGAGACTTGTGTTGTGGGTATCAGGGACTGCGATAGACTTTCGGTCTCAAACCACCCAAACCCTGGTCCAATTTGTCCTGGTGTGGGAATCGAACTACTCGCCAACTACGCCAAGAAGGATGTCAATATATTTATTTATAGAGAATAATTTTAATGTTGTTGCAACTAAACACGCCAGTATTCGCTAAAACATGCCAATAGCGCCTAAAAGCAAAAAGTGAATTTCTCGAGAAATGTCAGGAATTATTAGGTACTGCTACTTCGCCGTCGATTAGTCCATTTAAATCCTAACCGTCAAAGCATACGCGGGGGTTCAACTTTTAACATGTTAGTCAGCATTTAACCTCCATACAGCATCATGTATCTGCATATGTCCTATTCTTGTTCTATGAAAACTAAAAAAGTTTATTAATTCATAAAAAGTAAACCGACTTCAATAAAAAACAAATTATGCGTTCCTATAAAATTTCAAAGTTGCCCTCGATTTTTCTGAGATCCCATCATCAGAACCTGATTTAGTGACAAGGGGACCACCTGGAAAGTATACCCTTTTAAAGAAAATCATCGGTCCAGGCGTCTTCGAGTAATCTGGGAACATACATAAAAAATGATTCCGACGAATTGAGAACCTCCTCCTTTTTTAAGTCGGTTAAAGAGTACACACATAATCATAGTCTCTTGTATTTCAAATACCCAATTTTTCGTTTCAGGACGACCAAATTCTCCATTCTTCAGTGATGATATCTTGCAAGCTGCTGAAGCCGGCAAATGGGATGAAATACGAGACATGTAAATATACTTTGCTATATTTTTACTATCTGTATCATAACCAAGTTATTTTCATGTATAGAGTATATACATTATGAATGATGTATGTGTAAATTTGTTACACACAAATCGTTGCCAAATAAGTATTTTTACAAATTACAATACAAAAATTACAAATCCACTCAAAATTAAAAGGCATTTATATCTTGCGGAAGGGGTAACTGTCAGAAAAAAGGATGCACAATATGATTCCTGACGTCACCGCTTAGAATGGTTACTACGAGTCGTGCGAGCGAGATAGTGATTTATGCCTATTGCACACCCGCATTTGCAAATACCAATATTTGAAATAATAATGGGTACCACATTTTCGAATAAATTTTGAATTTGGTTTTCGCAAAAGTATTCACATTTTCGTATCATTTTTCGCTGTATATCAAATATTTAAATACAGAAAAATACTCTAATATGCACAAAATATTTTTTTCTAAGATAACGAAAAGTATTCCGTTTATTTCAGATTAAGCAAAAGTATTGCACTTAACGACACTTGGCAAGTAAGTATAATATGTACACTCCCCTTAATTTTATAATACATAAGTCGTAAAAGCAGTAGCGATAGCCTAGTTGGTTGCGGTACGGACTGTCAAGACGAAAATCGTAGGTTCGAAACCCAAGTGACATACACCTCTGACTTTTCTAAAGTTATGTGTGTATTAAAATGTTAATTATCGCTTGCTTTAACGGTGAAGGAAAACATCGTGAGGAAACCTGCAAATCTGAGAGTTTTTCGAAGGTATGAGAAGTCTGCCAACCCGCATTAGGCCAGCGTGGTGGACTAAGGCCTAACCCCTCTCATTAGTAGAGGAGGCCCGTGCCCAGCAGTGGGACAATGTTTAATACAGGGCTAGTATTATTATTTAAGTCGTAAAAAGCCCCGGTTTAAAGTCTAATTGAAATGTTTATTGTAGTAGATTTTTCCTTATAAGTAACATACAAAGAATTTAAATAAAATGCGCATTTTAGTGGAAATAAATACCCAGAACTACAATCGATCGAGAAATATTATCGATGGTTTACTTCGCTATGTAAAAATACCGTTTTACGGCAAATAACAAGTTTCGACCTATAAATAATATTATGAACATTTTCTACCAAAACATACATTCTATGAGTTCCACGCAGTGTTCAAACAAAGGATGAGGAATAATATGCATACAATAAGTTAGAAGTTGGAACTAAAAAAGCTATCAAAAGAATCCATATCGGTAATCAAGGTTTGAATTTTAAATGGTCAGAAATAAATTCACTGGTAGTTGTAAAGATTGCGTCGCTGAACCAAGTTCGAACTTTGGTTGACAATGCATACAATATGCAAGTAAATATACCTCCACATTTCAACATTTCAAGACCACGGCGCACGCTCGATAAGATGCCAAACAAGCTAATGTTGAAATTCTATTTAATTTTCGCGGGAAAAGCATTTCACTATACAATAAGTACTGTAAAAGAGCGTCTCGTTGCGTCCCTGAGACCCTTGGCGACCCGATTAGCTTATATAGCAAGTAGATTATATCGTAGTAAAATTCTCCAAACGCCTCCAATCCATTCAGAGGACGTCGGACAGTCATCACTCCAGCACCTCCTTCGTCTGCTCTGGTAGCGCGAGGGTTCTGATTGTCTCTAACAGCTTTCGGCAATCTTCGACGATTTAACATCTTTCTTAGGACTAAGCAAACCACCACCATAACTATAAAAAGATCTCCTAATTTACATTTGTGTATGCAAATTTTGACAGCCTCCGTGGTGAAGTAGGCAAGTAGCCGGCTGTGAAACGAGAGGCCGTGGGTTCGATTCCCACACCCGGACAAATGTTTGTGTGACAGACAGATATTTGTCCCTGATTCTCACAACACAAAATTCGTATCTTAGTGGCGGGTCGGGGCTATGTCTGTGACTGTTAGGTGTTATTTATTTAATTTGTATTTATATATGTGCAGGAGTTTTAATTGCCTTTTTTTCTAGGCAATTCCTGCAGCCAACGTGAAGAGTTTGAAACCAATACCCGGTGGCCATGTTTACGGTGAATCGGAATACACGTTCCATTCCGCAACTAACGTCAATGGAGAAACGTCGGAGAAGAGCGGAGGGCACAAAATCGTGAATGACGACGGAAAAATATCCGAATTCGACTTCAAACCAGTTGTCAAACCAGCCATCAAGCCTTAGGTGTAAGGCAGTTCGAGAATAGTTTTAAGTCTGTGCCTGTGTTTCAAAGTCATTAAAGGTTAAATTAATAATAAAATGTATGTGCCTTAGGTAGAACTTTTGGATGTACTTACGGCATATTGTTCAACAATAAAATGTAAAGAGAAGTAAACTTTTATGTTTATAAAAGTTCAAAATTGGTACTATTGCTTTACCAGACTTTAATTAACGACTTAAATAATGACTTGTTTCCAAACGAAATGAATTGAAAACAAATTAACTTCTGATGTCATTATAATTATTATTTAGTTTTAAGATTTTTATATCCTTGTGTATATCTTTAATGTAATAAGGCTATAAAACGCCTATTTTAAACTACCAACATTCAGACATTAACATCGAGATTGACATGATTATAAGACTTTTAATATTTTTAAATATTTATTTACACAGATTGTGAATTTATTATAGGAAATTATTGTAAACTCAGCAATTAACATTTTCTCATACGATCAATAAAATACAATCTGACAGTCTATGTAAACAACTATGCCAAAACCTGTGATTATTGTAAAAATTAAATATAAAATACTTTTTAACTAAATTAATATTTTATTTACATGCACGCCTGTTATAATGTTCGGAGCAATGGTTGCTGACTTGTGTAAGTAAGCAAGTTTGCATCGAGAAATATAATAGTGAAAATATTTAAAACAATAGTGATGAACCTTAGATAAACTTTTAATCTTGAAAACGTGATATATCTCATGATCTTGCAGAAGTTTTTTAGCCTTCGACCTACACACCT
The DNA here is from genome assembly GCA_905220505.1 of Laothoe populi. Taxonomy (NCBI): domain Eukaryota; kingdom Metazoa; phylum Arthropoda; class Insecta; order Lepidoptera; family Sphingidae; genus Laothoe; species Laothoe populi. Next base: position 17,944,310 of record HG992148.1, read on the forward strand.
ACTTTATTACTCGTTATAGTATATATTTAATGAGGTAGGTAATGTACTGAAAATATGGCAATACTTGCAAAATAATATACCTAGTCAGGTCATAAATTCTGTCACATGTTTAATATAAAATAATTGAAACAAGTTTATTCATTATGTAACCATTTATATACCAAAATGAACTTAACAAAACATAGATTCTTATGACACTAAAGTTTATTCAAAATGACCTCCGTGATTTTGAATACAGGCCTTCAATCTGCGCGGCCAGTTGTCTATCGCAGCACGAACGAGGTCCATGTCAATATCGGCGGCTGCCTTAATCAAGGATGTCTTGAGTGACTCCAAATTGGGATGAGGCTTTGAGCACGCCTTTTCCTCCAAGTGTTGCCATATCTTGTAATCTAACGGATTCAAATCTGGACTGGAGGAGGGCCAGTCTTCGTGTCGGATGAAGTCGATTTCACGCGCCGCCAGCCAGTCTTGTGTGCTCTTCGCTCTATGAGCTGGCGCCGAATCTTGTTGGAATACCCAGTGCCTGTTATTGAACATGGTATGAGAAACAGGTTCGTCAGGACTGTATTTTGATACACAACTGCATTCGTTTTTACACCTTTCTCACAAAAATGTACCTCTGTTAAGCCCCAATAAGAAACTCCCAACCATACCATGAGCGAGGATGGAAAATGACCTCGTTGGACACGCGGAATACGGTTGCTCGCTTCTTTACTACTGTGTGCGTACACCTTATCATTTTGTTTATTGTAGCTCTCTTCTACGGTAAAAATTTTTTCATCTGAAGAATTTCCCGATATTTTTTTCCCGCGTACCGCTTCAACAAAGCGCGGCATCTCTTCAGTCTCAGGTCCATTAGACGAGCATTCAAACGATGTCCTGTTTTTCTTCGATATGCCCGAAGCCCTAAGTCTTCATTTAACACCCTTTTCACCGTGGTTCTGCTTAACCCCACCTGAAGGGCCAACAGTTTCTGCTTACGTTTGGGATTTCTTTGAATTCGCGCCTTCACAGCTTTTATCACTGCTGGAGTCCTAACAGACCGAGAGCGACCACTTCTTGACCTGTCATCTACACTAGAGTCTTCATTGTATCGTTTGATGGTACCATAAACGAATCTTTTGGTTATATTCAAATTTTTCAGTATGTCAAAAATTTGAATTGGCGCGTAACCGCAACGATGCAACGCAATTACTGCAACACGGTCTTCTTTAAGCGTCCACTCCATATTTAAAAATGAGTAAAATTCTAAAAAGTATACATTTTTATTTTCATGAACAATTTGAAATTCGAATTCAATAAACTTTTTTGTGGCCAGCATTCTAAAATAAAAGTTTTTACTGTGTGACAATACTTATGACCTGACTATGTAAAAATACTACACTCAGCTAACTTCAGTCAAGCACGAATCCACCGTTGTGGGCACGATGGGCCGCCCACAACCCTCATAGATTTGTGACGTCAAATTTTCCGGTTTATTGAGATCGATAGGCTGCTAATATTATATCCAATGCCTTAATAAAAAACAAACATTGGATCGTGAATAATTCGGAACGCAGCAAAGTAATAGTAAGTATATCGAACATGATCAAGTTCATACGCCGACTCGCACTTGGCCGATTTTCGGGTGGCTGTCACCACAACCTTTTGTGAAGGCTGGATCCGCGCTTGATTTCAGCAGGATATATTATTTTCAAAAATATGTACCTACCTAATGCTGCGATTAAAATGAACAATAAGAAGTCAGTGCGGGCCAATTTTAGAAATTTCTATAATTGAATTAATACCTATCATATTATATGATACCAGTGTATCATATGATGTAATAGGTACGTATTTCTATTACGTACGTTTTTCAACAGGTAATGTTATTACCTACATCCATTATAACATTAATAATAGTCTAGAAATGTAAACAAAAAAGCTGGTATCATTCCAAAACACGACTATTTTGGGGTTTACCAAAAATTTTCCGAGAAAAACAGCATCGATGGGTCATAGAAACGATGATTTGTGGTCATAAAGATTAATGGCTTCGTGACGCACGATTATCTTAATTGCCTAGGTATTACGGGTACGTAGTAGCGTACCTACTATTAGTAACTAATCAATATATATGTTGGAACATATTACACATAAGCACATAATATCATACCTGTATCTCCAAGGACCAGTCAATTAAAATAAAAAAAACTATTGGTTTATTCTGTAAATATGGATCATTGAATATCAATTTTACATGTCAATTATTTTAAGGCTAGATGGCTCTGGCATTCTATGTCGAACTAATAATGTTTAAAATAAAAAAATACATTATATACAGAATCATAATAATTTAATGCAGTGCAATTTTCAGAATGGTCATACAAGAAAAATGCCGCAGACCTAGCCTATCAGACTAAAGTAAAGTCAAAGCAGTGCAGATAATAATTTTAAGAAGCATGTGTGGTCTGACTTTGTGGGATAAAGTGAGGAATAATGTGGTGATGAAAATTTGTGCAGTAAAGAAGATGATGACGTGACGATAATTGATAAAAAGTACACCGACTTCAATAAAAAACAAATTATGCGTCACTATAAAATTTGAGGGTTGCCCTTGATTTTTCTGAGATCCCATCATCAGATCCTGACTTGTTGCCAATGGGACCACCTGGTAAGTATACCCTTTTACACAAAAAAATAATTTCTCGAATCGGTCTAGGCGTTTTAGAGTAATTGGGGAACATATATAAAAAAAAAGATTCCAACGAATTGTTAACCTCCTCCTTTTTTGAAGTTGGTTAAAAAGGGTATATTAAGGTGCTTCGGATACAGTGAGAGGATGGATGATAGGATATAAACGGAACCGATACACAAGGATAGTGGGAATGGAAAAGTTGACGAACGTCTAACCCGAAATGATGTCGGCCAAATTGGTAACATTCTTAGTAAAGGACAGGTTACGAGTACTTAAATTGACCTGAATACATGAAAAGATTAATGAAAGAAGATGAAACTAAGTTGGTGTGTCAGGATCGAGAAAGTGGAAAACTATAGTAACTGTGTACCCCTATGGTATAAAGGCGCGATAATATGTATGTTATGCATAAGATGCAGAGGGCCGCAGTAAAATAATCCTTGTCGAAATGGTTTACGGTGACGACCATTTTAATTTAAACAAACCTAATGCCACTAATATTTATGTGGATCTTTATAAAAGAACATATTATGTTAGCACCACATGATGTAAATTTATGACCCAAAAAACTATTTTCTGTAATTATCTACATCGAAAAAGACATTTATATGCTATATACTTGTAGAGTTGTCTAGACAGTTACCGTCGCGACTATTATAACATTATGATAAAATCAGTATATCAACTAGTTTAGTTGAGGTTGTTTATTTAAGCAGTAATCTTTGAATTATGTTGATATATTAGAGTTCCGAAGAACGTCAGCATTTTTTTAAAATTTCGTATTACTGCCAATGTTATCGATCTAAATATTCATACGAAAGTTGTTCTTACTCGGTACCTACCTAGTTTATTTTTGTCCCTTCTACGTCGCCTGAAACTTGTTTTGGGAGATTCCAACGATCACTATTTATATACAGACACATATTTGCACAATCCCAACAACCAATTTTTCATTCTACAACGATCTTAGGACTCACTGGAGTGATCAAAACATTCCCACGTTAGATTCTCAATATACAAATGTTTCGAATTGATACAGCAGTATCTTTGCCCAACCGAAACTTTATCGTTCTAAAATATTTTGGGATCGTCGGCTGATTCAAATAACTCCCACTTCGGATTCTCTATGGAGACTGCCCTTGTCTAATATTTCAAACTACGGTTCAACTTAAGGTCAGTCTTTTAAAAAGCTCTTTTGAGCTTGATTGAGGGCACCACAATCTCCAATTACATTGATAGATGAAACTGCAAAAGCAACTATAACCTAACCTAACATCATAGGTCAACAGCCAAGTTTAACAGCTCGCATGATAGAACCCATTAAGTAACTTCCGTGGTGCTTTACATCTGGCTTCTCCAAACGTAAATGTCGTATGTTAGAGGTTACTACCTCTTTAGTTCATTATTTGCCCCGCTTTGCTATGACGGGAAGTGGCCAATTACTATTTCCAACTCCTCCCTGTATTTCGTTGATTTCGTTGCGGGATAAAAGACCATTAAGCATTCCCAGAGACTCGCCGAGTTTCATTACTCGGTGTCCAACAATGCGTACCATTATCAATCCTGGGTAAACAGAAGTTACAATGGCGGGTGTGTGGGCGGGATAGTCGCTATCCGAAGTTGCTAGTCCAATCACTACCTATAGCTAAAAATGGTTCTGTTTATTTACATCCTACATATAAATTAGTAAACTACAGAAGGGAAGCTGATCTAATGTCTATTTAATTTGTACACCTATTTTAAGTTACTTTAATGACATTTGTCTATCCACCTACTAGTCATTTAACTACCGCTAAGGTGAACGTACTAAAATGTCTTCCGGTACAAAAAATGCATCCAAATATGAACGAGAAACTGTCAATGACATTTATGGTTATTATTACAGGTTTTAATAGATGCTGGTAGTACGAAGAAAATAATAATGATCATAATTCAATTCTTCTGCTAGAGAGTAGTTCAGTTTGCTGTGCCAGGCAAAAACTTTATAAAGCAGATGGTGGGCTACGTGGTTCTGCCATTTTAAATCTGTTTCATATTAGCAGGCAGTTGAAAAATTCCAATCCTCAGTTCGCCTGGTGACAAATGACAAACATGTTTATAGTTAAATTGTTATGGACCAAAGACAATTAACACCTCCCAAGTCCTAGTATCAATAGCTGTAGTATGTTAATGATTACTTCCATTATTGTGATTTACAACTACACGTAAAAAACTGAGGTCCGTAATAGGGTAGTTGACATGATATTTTTTATTTATTTTACTCATAAATAACGTTACCTAAAACCTATTATACACAAAATATATAAATAAAAAATAAGCAAGAAGAAGCAGAAAAGGTTCCAATTGGTTGGAAAGGAATACAAATCAAATGACAAAAGGGTACACAATATGATTATTGACGTCACCGGCCGGAATTGCCGTTACGCTGCTGTTGTGCGAGGGAGATAGTTTTTTTTTATATACCATAGTCCGACAAACGAGCCAGTGGGTCACCTGATGTTAAGTGATCTCCACCGCCCATGAACATCCACAATACAGAAAGTATCACGTATGCGCTGTCGGCCTTAAAGGACAGGAATAGGGATTAGGGAAGGGAAGGGGGAACCTGGGCCTCCGGATATCTCACTTACCATACGTGACAGTGGACTGTCACTTTACGTTGGTTTTCTGTGAGACAGTGGTACTACCCCGGTCGAGCCGGCCCATTCATGCTGTAGACAAATATGTCTACAGCGTGGCTCTACCACTTTTTAAGATAAGATAGTGCGATGTTCCTACTACGTACCTACTTTTCTTATACCAATATTGAAAATAATAATTGCAGCTTATTTTGAATCAATTTTGATTCTGATTTTGCAAAAGGGCTTTTGGTTTTATTTTGAAGCATAACGAAGCATAGGCGTGTGTCACTGCTGAGTGTATTTATTTATTTGACACAAGAAACTTCTTTTTACTGGCTCGACAAAGTGAACACATTGCACCTGATGGTAAGCGCAGTGCCACGCCGGCCAATTAGTGTATCGCGTAGCGAGAGACAATCTATCCCTCGCTACTCAACACAATCATGCCGGCCTGCTTCTTCACACTTAGCCATGGGCAAGAAGGTGAAGAAGCGGTCGAGGGCCTAGTGTCAGAGTACTCAGAACCTCAACCTCCTCACCTACCTCAACTCTAGACCCCGACAAAAATCGGATGTACACTTTCTGATCCTGGAACGCGACATACTTGCGTATGGTTTTACACCCTGTGTACGGTGGTCGCTATCCGGGCGGATATAAATATCCTACCACCATCAAACTATACCATTCGAAGCGTACGCATTTTTTTTATTGTTGCAATAGGTTAGACGTCATCTGAAACTCAGTATAAAAAGCTGTCTTTTTGTCACCACATACATACAATTATAAATATTTTATTCTTTTATATGTCTTGCGTATATGTTCTTTTAAATTATTCTAATTACATACCTACACCGCACAATAATTAGACTTGAAAAACATAATTATAATAAAATTATACTTATTGTTTCCTACCGTAACTAATAACAAAATGCTAAATAAAACAAGCAAACGCACGAAAACGGAATGGGATGCAGCAAAAAATCACAACGTGAGAACAAAAACGTTGCATTTTAATTGAGATGATACGACCTTAGTTTGATTACATATCGTCTCACTCAACTCAACTCATCACTCAACCTTGACATCGGGTGCGCCCTTTACATGCAATTGAAGATAATGATATGCGTAGAACATGTCTATTTTACATTTTTATATGTATTTGTATTTATTGGGACAAATAATTTTCAAACACTGCCTTGGTGGCGCAGTTGTAATTGCGCATGCGTTACAACCGCTGTGCTGAGGTCTCGGGTTCGATCCCCGGTCGGGTAAAGTGATATTGGGTTTTCTATCTAGAAATTCTCAGTATTAGCCCGGAGTCTGGAACCTGTGCCCGGTATGGCGATAGGCTCGCCCCCTATCACATTATGGGACCGGAATTCGGCGAAAAGCGGGTGTACAGTGGTTACACCTCTGCCTACCCCTTCGGGGATTACAGGCGTGAGTGTATATGTATGTATAATTTTCAAACAGTATACTAAAACAGACGCTGTTTCGAGCAAAGCATAGCCTAATTGGTAGCGGTAAGGACTGTCAAGACGAAAGTCGTATATTCGAAATCCAAATGGGATACACCTATTTTCTAAAGTTAAGTATATTTAATGTTAGTAATCGCATGCTTTAACGGTGAAGGAAAACATCGTGAGGTAACCTAGTATACCTGAGAATTCTCATAAGAATTTCGAAGGGATGTGAATTCTACCAACCCGCATTTTGCCAGCGTGGTGGACTAAGGCTAAACCCCTCTCATTAGTAGAGGAGGCCCGTGCCCAGCCGTGGGACAATGTTTAATACAGGGCTAGTATTATTATTATTATTTATTATAGTATAGCAGTAGTGGGATAAGGGCATGATGCTTATAATACGAATGCAAAAATAATGTTTAATTATAAATAAATACATTACAGTAAATAAAATAAGGCGCAATGCAAGTCCTTATTGCACCAATAACGAGTCGTCCCCGGATGTTTACAAACAGTAAACGCATCTCCCATATGCGGAGAATCACGACAGAAGAAATTATATATATTCGAGTACTTTATTACAATGCAATAAAGGTGATATTAGAGTTTTCAAGACGCATACGCGTAGTGGTAATCTGATAAGCGGTGAGAGAAAACCCATTTATTAGACCGCGAGGATTCAACCTCGTACACAATACATCGAATAACCGTAGAGTGTACTCGTGTTTATTACTCACACGTGTACGCGATAGTCACAAGTTTACTTGCCATCTAATTTGGAATCCATCGTGTGTCGTATAATTGTGCTGGCAAAATGAGGAGTATTGTATTGATCAGTGCATTCTGTTGTCAATTGGCTTGGTGCTACGGTGAGTAATCCATTGTATTATGTCACCAACATACTGTCCCTTATACAACATGACATTGAATAGAAATAAAATGTTTATTATTGTATAGGTTTGTGTCGTTAAATAAAACTATTAATTGACACACAACATTTTGTATGTACATTACATTTATTTATGTGTCTTGTATTCGTATTTGTTCATTTGGTTTTATTTATTTAAATAAATTACTTAAAAATAAACACACGTAATAAACATACATTTCTTACACAACAATATGTTAGTAATAAATTTGCAGTCGGAATGTGTCAAATGGAATAAATGTACCGAATCCAATAATTAAATACTTCTCTTAATTATAGAATTAAATACTAATTTACGGACTTAAAATGATACCGTTATTCACAATTTAAAATGTAATTTTTTTCATATAATAAACTAATGATTTTTGTACACCAAAATTATATAAAACCAAATGAAAGGAAAACTAAATCCAAAAGGAAATTTCCTCCCGTGAACGCCCCGATTGTTGAATGAATTTCCTGTCTAGGTTTTCAAAGGGTACTATAGTATGGGGTTCTTCAAGAAGGGAGTAAATGGGTTCATGAAAGGTCGGCAACGCGCACGTGATGCTCCTAGTGTTGCAAGCGTCCATAGGCTTCGGTAACAGCTTACCATCAGGCGGGCTGTAAGCTTGTTTGGCACCATCGAGGTATAAAAAAAAGAAAATCCAATTCGGTCCATTATCTAGAAAGAAATCTATGATACAAACAAATACACGTAGATTCAAGAACTTCTTTCTCGTGGATTAAAACTATATCAAATAAACTGCTTTATATAAAACAATTAGGTGGATAAACAAATTAATCGATTTACGATTTGTATCACGTATTTAATGTCGGCGAGTTGAGTCTCTATTTAAGATAGGGTTACCAACCCCGGAATTCAAATGCTAGGATTTTAAGTTAAAAAATACAGGACAATTCTGTTTAAAAACCGGACACATCTTCGTTTTGAAAAAGCATAAACACTTGCGAGCCGAGACGCCGCCCCTAAAGTAATGATTGCAAAAGTGGTGTGCGAATTTTAAAATTCAGGACCTTATCAGGGCGCTTTAAAAACCCAGGACGCTGCTTAAAAACTATCCAGGACACGCCAGAACACTCTAAAAACCAGGACATGTCCTGGGAAAACAGAACGATTGGCAACTCTAATTTAAGTTTATTAAAAACACAAACTAGCAAATATCCACTAATTCATTATTCAAACAATACGTATTAATTTAGTACGTTCTATTGTAAATTTTTAGTGACAGACGTGTGATGGTATAGGTGAGTTAGCGTGTTTGATTCATCGTTGAAACAGATGTTTCCATTTAAATTATTCATGGCATCTATGTTAGGCAAATAGGTTTTTTGCCTTAACCAGAACCGACGCTGCAATCCAAATACGACATTTACTAAACAGAGGCGAATCATTCTCATACGTCCAAACTCGCAATAAATAAATTGCCGTTCATAGTACACCATACATATTCACTCACACCTGTAATCCTCGAAGGGGTAGGCGGTGGTACACCTCTGGTTACAACCAGTACACCACTTTTCGACGTATTTCTAAATAGAAAACTCAATATCACTTTACCCGACTCGGGGATCGAACACAGCAGTCGTAATGCATGCGCAATTACAACTGCGCCTATGTGGCAGTCAGAACACCAAAAATGCTTTTAGTATCCACTACCCAAATCCGTAGCACAAAAGAATGGAATACCCAACTGAATACCTAATGCAAGGAGTAACACACAAGTTCGCTTTTTTTATCCTAGTACGGCAAAGTGACCACACTGCACGCGTGGATATGAATATCCTACCACCAGCAAAGCAAGCAAGGCAGCTGATAGTGAAAGTGATTGAAAATGATTTTCCATCGCTTAGTATTTCTAACCATCCATAATATACAACCGCTTTAGTATACTAGTGGTCCCGGGCAGACGTTGTCCAGCCATAACCGCCTTCTCTTCTTAATTTTCGTTGAAAAAATAAGACATTCAGATCTCAACAACAGCGCCACCTATCGAATCTAAACTATCCTATCTTTTAAGTTTGGACCCAACCACACACATATTCAACATTTCATTGAAATCGGTTGAGTGGTTTCAAAGTCTCTAACGGACATAGGCAGAAACAATTTTTGTGTTTTCTATATATAGAAACACGTCTAATTACACTTGCAATATATGATTATCAGCCCTTCACTGCCTAATTGCTGGCGTAGGCTTCCAATTAATACCCTCATTAGATAGGCCTGTATTGCTTTACTATTCAAAAAATATAAAGAATTTTAATAATAATATAGTGCTGGATAAAATATTCTTTGTTAAAAAACAACACTATACTTGTAACTACTGTTCTAGTAGTCATCAAGGACTATTCATTTGTTAGTTTAAATTGAGTTTATGCTAATAATCCTTATTACTGTACAAATTAAGGTGATTTATAAACTAATTGATTAAAAGTAAACACAAAGAAACCTTTATGACTGTTCCTTGTGCCTCATTAGTATTTTTTAATTAAGTATCAACTACTCGATTAAAAAGGCCATCAGAAAAAATCCATTCAGATGTTGGCACCAGCAGTAGTTCAATAGAATTATCATCAACGTATTAATGGTAGAGCCACGCTGTAGACATATTTTCTACAGCATGAATGGGCCGGCTCGACCGGGGTAGTACCACTGTCTCACAGAAAACCAACGTAAATTGACAGTTCACTGTCGCGTTTCGTATGGTAAGTGAGATATCCGGAGGCCCAGATTCCCCCTTCCCTTCCCTAATCCCTATTCCTGTCCTTTAAGGCCGACAGCGCATACGTGATACTTTCGGTATTGTGGATGTTCATGAGCGGTGGAGATCACTTAACATCAGGTGACCCACTGGCTCGTTTATCGGACTATGATATAAAAAAAATACTTTTAATGGCAAATAAAGATGTGTTCAGAAACTCGAATAAAAATACCCCATCATAATAACCTAAAAAACCTAACATCATAACCTTAAAAAGTTTATAATAATACCAGCATTCATATCGGCCTCCTTTCCAAGTGAAGCATTTAAATATTAACACATATGAACAATTTATTTTTCAAATGTTTCATAATTTATATGCATACAAAAAAAATACGCATTTATTGCTTTCTACCTACAACTACACGGTTACAAAATTTATTAATTAAGTTAACGAGTCACATTCAAAAGTGGTGATCATTCACATTTTGCCTACCGTACCCAGGGTGTGAAACCCGCCATAGTGGCACAAACAAGTGTGTCGAGTTCCGAGTTCAGGCAGTGTACATCCAGTTTTTGTCGGGGATATAGTGTTAGGGTTGTTTGGCCGTGTTGCGGCCTGCTGAATACTCTAACACTAGATCCTCGACAGCTTCTTCACCTTCTTGCCCCATGGCGTAGTGTGAAGAAGCTATACGGCCGGCATGGTTGTGTTGAATAGCGAGCGATAGATTGTCTCTCGCTGCTTGATACTCTTATTAGACGGCACTGTGCTTACGATCAGTTGCAGTGTGGTCACTTTGCCAGAATAATAAAAAAAACGTTTTTTTGCATTAAAATTTGAATTTTTTTTTTATTGTAAATTATTATTTTTTGTTTCATTATACAATCAATCCCTACACGGACTTGGTCCTTACAAAATCAATAAAAAACACTTGCGGAATTCTCCAAAAAGCATGGAACTAACTTAAAACGATTTCACAGCATCCACACATCTTTGAAATAGTCCTTTTATAATTGAGTAGCAAATCTAAATCAACTGTGTCCAATACGCCTTTTCAAATGGAACTTATAATTAAATTTTATACGTCAGCACTTACCAATATACAGTAAGTTGGTATAAATTTTACTACCGCTTAACTGCACCATTCATTGCGTGTTTTGCGAAAACAAATTTGCACGAGTTCAAACGCATATCATAAATGTAAATTGCACAAGCAATAGAATCAAGAAACTACTATTGGTGAAACGAATTAGGTCTTATTATCAAGAAGCGAGCAATAGTAAAATATTCATGCGATAATGGAACATAAATAAACATACGTAACTAGACGGTGATAATGTATTTTGCTAGAAAATGTTATCATACTTTATGAAGGTGTTTCTGTGGAACTCACTTAGAATTACTTTAACACCACATAAAATAAAGTCGACGACTTTTTTGTAAATTGATAACAAGTTGCTTAGCATTTCGAAATATTGTGTTTATATTGGTTTTTGTTTAAAGGCGAGTAACAATAAAAAATCAATAAGTATATTTTTATACTTAATATTAACACTGTAATGACGGTAAAGTTACCGTAATTACATTTTTAGTCACACTTTAAAAAAAATTTAATCGTTTTATTTTTCTTGACTGCCGTTTGATGGTAAATGACACACCTGCACCTAAGAACGGTCCCACGGGCCACCCAGAATACTGCAACTGCAAAATATTGCAACGTACTGCTCCAGTACTATACCCTAGTCCCCCGAAAGAATAACATTAATAGTAAATACTGCCAACAGTCACACACATAGTCCTGACCTCACATTAGATCATACCTGTATCGTGGGTATCAACAACTATGGTCTATGGTCCGTCAACACTCGGACCCAAACAAATATTCGCACAGCAACACAGTGCTTGTAGCCATATATATAAAAAAAAACAAATATTCGAATAATCGAATCCGCGGTATGTTGTTAGACAGTTACTCGCCCACTATTGCATTGGAGATGTCAAATGTATAAGACTTATTTAATAAAGCCTTATAAAGCCCAGTAATTTCAATTTATCTTTGAAATTCGAACACAATAGTTTTCGTTTGTACACTGGCAACAGATATACACAAAGCGGTGGTCAATTCCCAATCGGTATATTTGTTACAAATGCTGACCAGAGAAATTGGAGAATTTGAATACTAAACGAATACTCCTCGACTTCAAAGGATGAGGGATGGGATATGCTGGACTCATCGACTTGCCGACCGAGTTTTTAAGCTAAGTCGCTAGCCTTATCCAATTTCCTACGCCAGTGTATCGACTTAAAACCCCGCTTCGGAAATACTCATGATCCATAAAAACCCCTTCAAATTATTACAATAATAGAATATAACATAGTTCTTTGAATTAATAAACAATATTGTTAAATGAATATTGTGTAATTGTGATGCTGTTATCTGTACGTAAGTTGATATGCCTTTGTATTGAGTCGTCATAAGAGTTATTTAATCGTCTATAACGAAATAAATAACGATTTCAATTAAATCAAGGCTATATATAATATAAAATCACTGCGTTATATTTATACGTCATGATACATTTTATACCAGCATGATAACCTGAATGTCTCGTATTTAAGTAAATGTTCTTTAAAAGGTGGTCAACAAGCATCAGTGAAAAATTGTGGCAAAAATATTTACTGTCATATAATCGTAACTTAAATAATCGTAACTTATTCGCTGATGTTCACACATATTTTGAAACACGTAAATAAGATTTAAAATCAAATTATTTTAGATATTTATCAATTTTATGATGTTTAGCATTTAATTTATGATTTTTTTACTGGTATTTTGTTGAAAAAAAATCGATTTGCTAGACTTTTTTATTTATCCAGTGGCGAACTAAGTCGTCGGCGGAGGCCCGGGCAACGACACTAAATGTCATTTTTAAAATTATGTATTTAATGATTTGGCCTTCAAGGGCATGGGCCTGGCCTATTCTGCCTCCCCCTTTAGTCCGATGCTGGACTTATTATTTTAATAGAGCAGAATTCATTTGAGCTATAAAATGTCTTCAATCATTTCCAGTGCTATCTTTCGATACTGTCAAACATAAACAATGTGATCTAGTCGAATAAGGAAAATGACAACATCCAGGGCCTGAACCAACTGTGCCAGTTGCACCATAGGATTTTTTTTTCTTCCTTTCTTATATAAAAGAGAAGGCAAAGTTTCTCCACCGTGCAGCCTTATCTGATGTTATTTTTTTCAAATCTGGGCTAAGATGAAAGTTATCATCTTCTATTGTTTCTATAAGTTCAAACTCTACAGCCATGTCTGTGGTCTTTATCCATTTAAAAGGAGAAAGCCATGTCCGATATTTTTCCATTCTAAAGACTGAAGCCATATCTGAAATTGCATCATAGAGATCGCTAGACCTAACGCGCTTGTTCCGTTCTTTATTATATAAAATAACTAGCTGTTGCCCGTGGCTCCGCCCTCATGGAGGTTATTTTTAGAGGAAAAGGTACAGAATCCACGAAGGCACGCCTTTCTACATTTTGCCATATCACAGGAAGCGTGCATTTTTCCTGGATAAAAGTAGTCTATGTCATTCTCTAACCCCTAAACTACCACAATGCAAAAATCATGTCGATTTCTTGCTCTGTGAAAACAAAAAACTGTCCGGGAACCGTTAAATTTTCCGGGATAAAAGTCGCCTATGTGATTCTCTGATCCGTAAACAAACACTGAGCAAGAAATCATGTCGATCCCTGGCTCTGCGAAAAATAAAAATATATTCTGCGGAATCCTTACATTTTTCCGGGATAAATAACACCCAACAGAATTCATAAATATTCATGCACTTGGGATTTAACTGCGTCTTACACCTTATAAATAATGTGGCGCATCAGACGAAGGACGCAGAATATCCAAGACTATTTTTGTAATTAATTACGTTCAAAATATTATTTCGTCCTTAAGACTTAATTGGTATTGTGGTAAACTCATCGTAAGAGGAAATGAGAGAGAGGATGATGTGGGAAAGGGACAAGATACGGCGGAAAAAACATATACAATATGGTAAATTAAGACGTAATACGAAAAGCGTGCGCATTGTAAAAAATTTAAGAAATAATTTAATTTGATTCAATATTGTTTTAATTGAAGAAAGATATTTACCAACATTATTATCAATCTAGACATTATACTGAATTGTGAAATTCAAGGAGATTGAAAGTTGGGAATGAATTTGGAGAGTGAATGCATTTTTATATGATATAAATAAATATAATTTTTAACAAATAATCCAATCTCAGTTCGCTCCACATCCAGTCGCACTACTAAATAAGAAAATTGGCCCTCTGATCTCACACACTTAAATTTCCAATGTCACCTCTTATTTTGTAATAAGAAGTAAAATCGCATAAGTTAACAATATAAGTAAAAGTTTTTTTATTCATAAAAAGTACACCGACTTCAATAGCAAAACAAACTATGCGTCAATATAAAATTTGAGGGTTGCCCTTGATTTGTCTGAGATCCCATCATCAGATCCTGACTTGGTGCCAATGGGACCACCTGGGAAGTATACCCTTTTAAACAAAAAAATAATTTCTCATATCGGTCCAGGAGGCGTCTTCGAGTTATCAGGTAACATACATAAAAAAAAAGATTCCGACGAATTGTTAACCTCCTCCTTTTTTGAAGTCGGTTAAAAAGTACACAAAAAGTTGAAGAGATAAAATAGTAAATAGGCATTAGAATCTAAAATTTTCATAAATGTTTCAAATTGGTATTTTATAGTTGAATTAGTACTAATTTCATACTAGTTTGAAAATGTAGAGCCGCGCTGTGTGATTTTGTCTGCAGCATGAATGGGACAAATTAACCAGGTTAAACTGTCTGTCTCACGTGAAGTTGTCTGTTGCTTCGTTTGATGATTGCAATTTCTGGTATCTTGAGTCTTCCTCCCCTTTAAAATACCCATTTAGGTCAACAAAGCAACCATGATACTTCTGGTATTGTGAGTTATCATGAGCAGTAAAGATCATATACTTTCTCGTGCCTTATTTGCCCCTTTATTGGTAACAAATTACAGTATGTTTGTTTATTCTTGCACACTGCACCTGATGGTACAAGAAGGGCTGTCCATGTCGAGTATCAAGTAGCGAAAGACAAACATCCAAATCGACACAATCATTCTTGCCTGCTAAGTAACTTATTTACACTACGCGTTTTCATAACGACATTATAACGGTTAATTTTAAACAACTAACTTCTGTTAAACGCCCACTCCTTATTTGCACTATTTGTTCGGCTCATTCCGTATGATTTGCTCATTATAATTGGTGTGTAACCTCGCAGCGTCGAGAGGTCAAGTGCACCGTCCTCGTCGACCCACGGATGTTTGCCCAATTTTTTTTCGTCGCATAATTAATTATCGCAGTTATTGAATCTGTCAACATATTAACATGATAAATTTATAAAGAAATCGTATGCGTCTATGTGTGTTTGTTAATTGCTTGGTTTTACCAATGAAAACATTCATAAAAGGGCTTAATGAAAAAATTATATCAAGAATAAATAAAAGAAAATTAATATGTACTAAACATTAAATTTATTCACTAGTTTGTAATCTTTTTATTCCATTTTTCAAATTGTGCTATTTACTAACTGGAAATCGCCCACTGGTCGAAATTCGACTATAACATTTTTTTTTGTTCCAATCTCTTTTTGCGTGTACACATAATGTCGTTAGCGTGGTTATTTGTTTGATATTCACAGTCTGAATGTTAACAATGAATGTTTTATTTTATTATATTTAATGTATTTGTAACCCATGTTATATATAAATTTTAGTTCCCGCACTCCTTCTCCATAAAAGCTATGACAAATTTCATACTCCTCGGTACGGGTAATATGCTAAAAAAACAAGCGGTACATAGCATGATAAAGAGCGTGTGGATCATTATTGATTGTCGACGACTGTACATGAATGTCCATAACCCTAAAGGATTCCAAAAAAAAGAATGATAATAGGCTCAGGGGACTACTGCCCTTTAAGAATATATTTCGTTATGTTTAAGTAACGTTGCATTGAAATACTTGTAAAAAAAAGTTTATTTAAAAAATAAAAACACACTATTGTAGTCGTTAGCAAACCACTAAAAAGGCAAAAGATGTAAATACCTATATATCACTGGATGCTTACGAATTAGTTAAAAGAATAATGAGTATGCGTGACAGAACATCTATCAATAAAGGCGGAACTGAACTGTTTGGAATTAGACGTTAAAATAATGACTTAAATATACTAAACCGTTTGGAGGATGTCTACGCCTTACTACACATATGGTCACTGTAGTGTCTTTTTGTAAGAACGATGTCAAGACGTATCCCTCTTTGGCTTTTTCTCATAAATAAACTGATTTCTAAAGAAGCATTATATATATATCTAAATATATTAATATATAAAAATACGTGAAAGGAAGATTTTGCTCCCCTTTTTAAGCATATTGCGTGCACTGATTAGTGTGGAAAGTGGCATAGTTAACTCCTCACTCCTTCTCCATATAAGCTATATCGAAAAGGATATAAGCTATATGGGAGTGCAGAAAGCTAAAATGTATATATAATATGTTTCTTTTATACATACATACATATTCACTCACGCCTGTAATCCCCGAAGGGGTAGGCAGAGGTGTAGCCAGTACACCCACTTTCCGCTAAATTTCGGTCCAATAATGTGATAGGGGAAGAGCCTATCGCCATACCGGGCACAGTTTCCAGACTCCGGGCTAATACTGAGAATTACAAGATAGAAAAACCAAATATCACTTTACCCGACCCGGGGATCGAACCCGAGACCTCAGCACAGCAGCAGTCGTAACTCATGGCCAATTACAACTGCACCACCGAGGCCTGAAAAATCTTGCATATGTCGGATTTCGAACCATGCCGCTAATGTGTTATTCTGTAACTAGTCGCACTCTCTAATCGATTAGCTTTGAGTAGGGTAAGCAATTACTTCTTAAATTAAAATATAAAAATGTATCAATAAAGTTAATTATTTACGGTTTTATGTTTTATACGCTTTCATTGGTTATTTATGGCTGATCGTTATCATTATCTTACCAAATAAGTAATTTAGATTATGCCTTAATATGGTAAACCTACGAGTTAAGCCTTTTTGAAAATGTATACCGATATTTTTGGTGGATAATAAAAGGCTTGATTTGATCATTTATGGTGGTATCGAAATCTTATTGATGATATTAAAGTAAATCATAAGATTGTATTTAATAAACAATTTGCTTTTAATAACCTTAGATATGGTGATAGTAAATATACTAAACTTAGTATGACACTTTAATTAGATACCCTTTAAAAATTAGGCCATGATTTTTTTAAGACGAGCTAAGTGTGTAGATATAGTAACTCAAAGGGTTAAAAGTAAACGAAATTTGCAAGGCAAGCCCTAATTCTGAAGGGGAGTTTATAATAAAATACCAAAATTGCCATAAAAATGCATAATGTGCAAAAAATACGTCATACATGCGTATCGGTTTTTGCGCAAATCTAACCATAGAAGCGGGATTTTAGGCGCCCATAGTTTGATAGTTTTTATATGTCACTATTGGTCCAGGCAGACGTTGTCCTACTGCTATAAACCGACTTCTCTGCGGACCAAATTTTCGTAGAAAATATAAGAAATTCAAATCTCGACAACAGCGTCACCTATCGAAATAAAACTATGCTATTTTTTAAGTTAGGCCCAACGACACACATAAACAAAATTTCATTGAAATCGGTCGAGTGGTTTCAAGTCTATAACGGACATAGGTAGAAACAATTTCTGTGTTTTTTTTTCTGTTATTCTGGCGCGGGAAAGTGACCACACTGCACTTGATGGTAAGCGCAGTGCCGTCCAGATAGAGTATCAAGTAGCGAGAGACAGTCTATCCCCCGCTACTCAACACAATCATGCCGGCCTGCTGTTTAGCTTCTTCACGTTACGCCTAAAGGACCCAGGATCATAGTTATATGTATAGACTATAGATAGATGTCATAGAAATGTATTAAAAATGAAAATATAGCTACTATACTTTTAGTCACTATCATCTTCTAATCTATCTAAATATAATATGGCTATTAATAATTTACTTTTATTGCCTTTTGAATGACTATTAATAAAACTATAGATATTTTTATCAGGACGTATAACAGATAAAAATTCAAAATGCAAATAATATGACTACAAAGCATTTAGTATAAATTCTTAAGAACCCATTGAATGGATACCTAGCTTATCACACACGACATCTAGACTTTCTAAGACCGCTATGGGGGGTCGAAATGATTTATCAAGTTTTTGAGGCTAGTTATATTTTAGAACATATCAGTAGTCATACATATTGTAGCTTTTTAGACATTACAAATAACATTTGTATTGTACTGATCCATTTTTTTTCGTTTTTCGTTTTAATTGTCGGTTTATTATAGATAAAATATTTGATTAATTTGATAGATTGTCTTCTACAAAAAGTGTATACATAGTGTATACATTAAAAGCGTGTTTCAAGATAAAATTTTTTTGTTTTTTTTCAACTTATGTGAAATTCTCGTTACTTATGATATAAAGAAAACTCTGTCAAAAGTTGAGCTCTTAATATTAATTATAAAAGGTCCTTCATAAAAATAAAAAAAAATCCCATAGATTTCCCAGGCCAGCCGGATTGTGTCGAGTAAGGGATGGTTTTCGCTGGCTACTTGATACTCTATCTGACACTGCGCTTACCATCAGGTGCAGTGTGATCACTTTGCCGTGTCTAATTAACGAAAACGTATTATATACATTAAAAATGTCATGCATGCCTATAATCGGTATGATTACATTGTATTTTAAATAATTAGTTTAACAATATGTAAATTGAATTAATATGTAATCATTCTGTTGGTGTGCTAAAGATAATAAAAAATATATTTAAACTGTATATGTATTTATATTTAAGAGCAGCGATAGCCTAGTTGGTTGCGCTAGCGACTGTCAAAACCAAAGCTATATGATCAAAACCCAAATGGCATACACCTCTGACTTTTCTAAAGTTACGTGTGTATTAAATGTTAATTATCGCTCGCTTTAACGGTGAAGGGAAACATCGTGAGGAAACCTACATACCTGAGAATTATCATAAGAATTTCGATGGTGTGTGAAGTCTACCAACCCGCATTAGACAAGCGTGGTGGACCTAAACGTAACCCCTATCATTATTAGAGGAGGCCCGTGCCCAGCAGTGCGACAATGTGTAATACAGGGCTAGTATTATTATATATTTATATGTACTCAATTTTCTAATGCGCTCAAAATTAACACTGGCTGACACATCTTGAGTTCGCACCTACATGAGTATCATAAATTTTCCACGGAGACTCTAGTTAACAAAGTGCTAATTAGATCTATAAAGCGATTGTTAACGACATATGTTATTAGGTATTTCCCAGTGTTATTTTTCTTTAAATTTAATGAATTACTAATATAACAGCGATACTTGACGCCTATTAGTTTAATTAAAAAGCAATCAATCAATAAAATGTGCAGCGGTCGTTGATTCCGATTATGTGTTACAATCTAGCGAATTAACTATGAGTTGATGGATTTTCTTAATTTATCATAACTAAATATGTACTCCAAAAAATACTCCGTAAAAGAAGTTTTAAAAACAGAAAGAACAAAACTTTAATAATGATTAAGGATGATCTAATCGATAGCTAGAAGTGAATTAGCCAAAAACGAATAGATCACTGAAACAAAAATTTTGTTTGATTATAATTGCCATTCGTTTTTTATTTATAATATCTGTTATAAGTCATTATAAGTAATTAGTGTGAATTTACTAAATAACGTGTTTTCTTAGAATTGTAACGTAATATTTCCAATTAATTTAAAATTATATATTATTACTAAAGATAGCTTATGAATATATGATGATATATGACTGCCTCGGTGGCGCAGTTGTAATTGCGCATGCGTTACGACTGCTGTGCTGAGGTCTCGGGTTCGATCCCCGGGTCGGGTAAAGTGATATTGGGTTTTTCTATCTAGAAATGCCTCAGTATTAGCCCGGAGTCTGGAATCTGTGCCCAGTATGGCGATAGGCTCGCCCCCTATCACATTATGGGACCGAAATTCGGCGAAAAGTGGGTGTACTAGTTACACCTCTGCCTACCCCTTCGGGGATTACATGTGTGAGTGTATGTGTGATAGCTTATGAATAAAGACAAATTATTCATTTAATAAATAAATACACCCAAAAGTCACACACATAGTTCTGACCCCACACTAGGTAAAACCTGTATCGTGGGTATCAAGAACAACGGTCTCACAACATCCAGACCCGAAACAAATATCTTTCACACAAACGTATTTCTCGGTGCGGGAATCGAACCCACAGCCTCTCGATTCGCAGCCGGCGCCACAGAGACTCCCAAATTATTTATTCATTGTAATTATTAAAATATTTCAATACAATGCATAATGCAACATTTTCATAAATCTATATATGTATATAAAAATCTCGTGTCACGGTGTTTATGGTTTTACTCCTCCGAAAGGGCTCGACTGATTTTTATGATTTTTTTATGTATATTTGGTAAGTGTGAGAATAGGTCGTAAAGTATATTTCATACCGCTAGGTGATTAGGGTGTCCTTATCCAGATTTTCTTGTCAGTTTTTTTAACAACCAAAATATTCACTAGAAATAATTTAAATGGCAGAAGAACGTTTCCTAGATCAATAATAAAATAAATAATAATAACACTAGCCCTGTATTAAACATTGTCCCACTGCTGGGCACGGGCCTCCTCTACTAATGAGAGGGGTTAGGCCTTAGTCCACCACGCTGGCCTAATGCGAGTTGGCAGACTTCTCATACCTTCGAAAAACTCTCAGATATGCAGGTTTCCTCACGATGTTTTCCTTCACCGTTAAAGCAAGCGATAATAAACATTTTAATACACACATAACTTTAGAAAAGTCAGAGGTGTATGCCACTTGGGTTTCGAACCTACGACTTTCGTCTACCGCAACCAACTAGGCTATCGCTGCTGGGTCAATATTCTATAACTAAGAAATTAAGTTTTTTTACATAAAGCAAATGCTAAAGAGTAATTCTTTCACTTCAGTCATAGTTGTGTTCAAGGTCATGCAAGACTGTGACTTAGGATTCACCTCATGCTATCTATCCAGCTCAGATCTTAATATTACGTTATGCTCGCAATTAAATTTATCAAGATTGAAATTGCACGCCTGTAGGTCGTAATTGTTACTGAATACAAAAAGTGATAATTATATTATTTTTGTTTTGATAGTTCACGCTTGTGGGAAAATTATATACCAAAACTGAATATCACTGTTAAGATCACGTTATTGTGTTAATTGAGATTACCAAAAATACAGCGAAATGGATTTTCCATATGCTCCTTATTTGTACTTAAATTATACACACACTTAGTACTCACACATATATTACTGACTTGACACTAGGTCAAAGCTATACGCTATCAAGAACTACGAGGAACTACGGTTCCACAACACCCAGACTCGAAACAAATATTGGGATTCAACCCGCGGCCTTTCGATTCCTGCCTACTACCCGCTGTGCCACGGTTGTTGTTATGGTTTTCATGTTCAGGATTCCCATATATCTTCTTTATGAAACTTTGTTTATTAGTATTTTTCCATCGACGGCATCTTTATTCGTCATGCTAGTTTCGCATTATGAGGTCATATCAAATCTCAATTAACATTAATTTCATGCATATTTCAATTGCTCATTGATTATAAACATATATAAGCAACTTGTAACAATATTTTATATATATACATACATATACACTTACGCCTGTAATCCCCGAAGGGGTAGGCAAAGGTGTAGCCAGTACACCCTCCTTTCGGCGAATTTCGGTCCCTTAATGTGATAGGGGGCGAGCCTATCGCCATACCGGGCACAAGTTCTAGACTCCGGGCTAATATTGAGAATTTCTAGATAGAAACAACCAATATCACTTTACCCGACCCGGGGATCGAACCCGAGACCTCAGCACAGCATTAGTAACGCATGCGCAATTACAACTACGCGACCGAGGCAGTAATATTTTATATAATACTATTATTTATTTACATTTAATGTTCCTTATATTGTTTGTTCAATTATTGAAGCCTGAGACAATGTTTGCATTTCTTTTATTTGTGTGGGTACAACGTACTTGAGTCATGGCTGAGTCACTGCTTTGTTCGATCCGGTCCCACTGTTCAGTCAGTCCGATTCATGCCGCTGTACCGTTTGCAAACATTGAGGTTAGAATGTTTTATTTTATTGCTTTTAATATTTGTTTTTGTACACATCAGAAGTGGTGCTTGGCTAAATCACTCTTAGTTGTTAACTGTCATGTATCTTTAGTTTTTTCGAATTCGTTCATCTCTTAAATCGTAATTTGCATCGTCATCATGTTAGTCCGTTAGGTACCGTGTTCCTCCTTCCTATGATCCTGGGTCCTTTAGGCGTAGTGTGAAGAAGCTAAACAGCAGGCCGGCATAATTGTGTTGAGTAGCGAGGGATAGACTGTCGGCCGCTACTTGATACTCTATTTGGACGGCACTGCGCTTACCATCAGGTGCAGTGTGGTCACTTTGCCGCGCCAGAATAAAGAAAAATAGTCCTTTCATTAGTCAAAATCAAAGATGCTTATGTATGTTTCTTTTTTATTTAGTGCACTAGCCCATTTTTTTTATTGTGAAGAACCTTCGGTACTTTATCAAATAGTTAAATGCTTTAGAGTTCTTTATTCGACGAAATTTTGTGGTCTCTTGAGTCATAATTATTTTTATAACAAAGACCGCTTACATTGCTCACCCATGTATGTCACTAAGTAAAAAATTACAAGTTATGTTTCATTTATTTTTGTTTATGTTACTATAAATAAATGATAAATAAATAATTACCAATAATTCTAATTTACATGTCATAATCCTAAACAGAATCCTAAAGAGAATATTCGTGGTTCGTTCGCGGGGCAGAAAGTAATATTGTAAACGGTTCAATGGCGTTGTTCAGTTTAAAAGGGTAATGCTGGTAGATTAATTATAAAGAGAAGCCTTAAGTGAATCCTGACATGCGTGTGTGTTAAGCACTAGTTAAGTTAAGCACTGAGATGTGTAACAGTGCCGTGTAAATCAATCAATAAATTATAAATATTGTATTTGTGCCTTTTAAATATCCATCTTGCATAGTTTTGTTGATGTTCCTAACAATTTTGTGTCATGTTTATTCGTTTATATTTAACAATACAATCTTAGCATAATATCTTACATCAGGTGCGGTGTGGTCACTTTGCCGTGCCAAAAAAACAGAAACCATTATTAATGGAATACTAAAATATTTTTCGTACTATAGAATATGTGACCTCTTGATTTAGTGTCTACTTTCTTCAGTTCGCATATCATCTTTGTAAACACGTTGAATATTTTTATTCAATTTATTCACACGCGTTATTAAAAAATAATAAAAGTATCATAATATAAATATGTATGAAATTGAATGTTGGCTGCATTGTAGAGCCATCAGCTAATATTATTGCAATTAAGGTAGCGTATTTCTTTATAGCTCATTTCCCACGACTTTAGCCACATTAAATGAGATAAAAATAAATTCCCGCATTTAACAATGTTTCGAAATCGTTGAATACATTTTTAAGTAGTGCCTTTCAATTAGAGTATCGAGTAGCGAGAGACAATCTATACCCCGCTACTCAACACAATCATGCCGGTCTGCTTCTCCACACTACGCAATGGGCAAGAAGGCGAAGAAGCGGTAGAGGGTCTAGTGTCAGAGTACTCAGAAGGCCGCAAAACGGCCAAACATCGTACCCCAACTCTAGATCCCTGACAAAAACCGGATGTACACTGGCTGACCCCGGAATGCGACGCACTTGCATGTGCCACTATAGCCGATTTTACACCCTGTGTACGGTGTTCGCTATCCGGGCGGATATGAATATCCTACCACCAGCAACACTACATTACATACATTTGCGGTATAAAAGAAAAAGGGGAAAAATTGGTATTGTTAATTACTGGTGTTTAAAACTTATTTATTACTATTGGTATTCAATAAAACTTCTCAAGCGGCTCGAATTTATATTGATAGCCTCCGTGGCACAGCGGGTGAGCCGGCTGTGAAACGAGGGGCTGCGGGTTCGATTCCCACGACAAGACTAATGTTTTTTTATGCACGGATATTTTTTATCTGGGTGTTGTAGGACTGTAGTCCATTGTAGCTCTTGATACTCAGGATAAAGTTTTTTTTGTATAACTAAACGCACCTGACAGATGACACTTGGTTTCCCGCGATTGGACAACGGCTTTTGAGGACGGACACTGTCAATAAGAACAAGTTTGGTTTGCAACCAAAATAAATTAAAATTAACTTAACAAACTATTATAAATAAAAAATATAGAACACTACAGATTTAACCTACGGAGTATGTGACTGTTGGGTGTATTTATTTATATAAGTGCTACTAGTTAATTGTTTGTATTACTAATGATAATATAAGTTAAAATATCGCTCAATGCCACTGAATTATGAATATTATTATCAAAAACAATGCGCTGTGTGAAAGCTAAGGGCGCGCGTCCTTAGATTCGAAAAGATATACAAAAGATACTTCTAAGAATATTATTTTGCTTTAACTTATATATTGTTGTTTTTTCTGACCGTGAATAAAGAACCACACGTGAGCATTACGCGTGTCGGAGCTATTGTTATAATAACATTAATAACCTACTGAACGGGTTTTCCCATCAATGACATGGTGATCTCAGGACTCAGACACACATAAGTTTTTGCTGACAATCAGACATAATAGTATTAATCTTCTTTAAAGATTTGTTTTTTAAGTTTTTATTAATTCGTTTCTGTGTGACCTGCCCACGTGATTCTGTTAAGACTTTGTTTATTTTAACTTTATTTTGGTTTAAGATACATCCACGGTTGTCAAAGGTTATGGTTATTAATATATAAGGCCAGTTGATGCCAAGCTGGTCTAAGTTGCCTCGGACTTACCCAATTATACCCAAGTGTATATGTACTGAATTCAACAGTAATCTAGCCATTTGAACTCCAATAATATGATGACATTAATGGAGCCATATCGGGCACAAATTCAAACCTCAGACAATGTCTGTATAATCTAATCAAAAATCACTTAAAACAAATTGTATCACTCCTCTGAACCTAGAACCTCTCTGGTTTAAGTAAGTGCCTGCCACAAGACCAATGGGGCGGGAAAATAAGCTCAACAATATTTACACACTGTTGTAAAATCTCACGTTTTTGCCTCATCTTTTATTCATATTACGAAGCAATAACTTTATTGTTATTTTAAGACTTATTTTTGAAGACATAGTTTTGGCTTTCTTTGTCTTCTCGAGTATAGTTAATTATCATTACTAAAAGTGTACATTAAACATAATTTATTGAGAAATCTAGCGCTTTCTTTCTTTGTAATACTACATAGGTATGCAAAAACGAGAAACGCTACTTATCTATATTAAAAATAAAAATGTTACACCTACGTTATAACCTATTCAAAAAATATTTTACTTTAAAATGAATAAAACCGAACATAAAAACTACTTCCGTGTCTAGCTCTCAACGTATTTCATTAACTTCATGTAGACATAACAGTTATAAATCTACAACATAATTATAACATTTATAATTGCCATAGAGTGG
This sequence comes from Laothoe populi, assembly GCA_905220505.1. Taxonomy (NCBI): domain Eukaryota; kingdom Metazoa; phylum Arthropoda; class Insecta; order Lepidoptera; family Sphingidae; genus Laothoe; species Laothoe populi. The sequence goes on from HG992148.1 coordinate 17,970,489, forward strand.
TCGTTCCATTTGAAAAGTTTACCGCTACATTATGTTATCATAATATGTATTTACATTCACAAAGCTGTCTAACCTGACTTTATTCAATTCATATACAACTAGCTGTCCCTGCGAACTCCGTTTCGCCTTAAATATCTTTGTTCCTGCCCATCCCGCGGGATAAAATTTCCGGATTAAAATTAGCTCATGTTATTTGGGAATAATGTAGCTTTCCATAGGTGAAGAATTTTTTTAATCGGTTTAGTAGTTTTTGAGTTTATACATTACAAACAATTTTACAGACAAACAAACAAACAATCAAATCTTTCCTCTTTATAATATTAGTATACAAAGTTCAACCTGAATATAATTTATATCATCATCATCATCATAGGCCTTACAATCCAGGGTGGGCCTTAGCCTGGTCTAGTATCTTATTCCAGACAGATCTGTTCATGGCTTTCTCTTTCCAGCTATAATTTATATATTTATATTTCCAGAATATAATTTATATGGTTGTTTAATATTTGGTTAAAATAATTGTAGCAGCAGACATAGTAGTGGTAGAGACTGCGGCTTAAGTCGCAGGTTCTAAAACAGTCGAAATAGCATTACATCTCAGATTAATCAAAGTAACGCGTAGGCTTATATTTAATTATAACTTCTTTGAGTGAAGGAAAAAGTCGGGAGGAAATCTGCATACTTGAAAATGTTACCATAAAAATTTGAAAGGTATACAAAATCCACCAAGTTGTTTAAGGCCAACGTGTTGGACTTGGGCCTAAGGTAGAGGAGGCTCGTGCCCAGCAGTGGACAATGTATAATCAGGACAATGTATAAAGTTATAATAAGTTTAACATATAAATCAAATTTAATAGTTTCCTATTTCAACACGGAAAATATACATAAATTAAGATTTTAGGTACACAGTTTAAGAATAGGTACATCGCTGTCATCAGCTTCTAGTACTAATGACCTTTTTCATAGGAAATCATAGAATTACCCTACACCATTCCCCCGTTCGAACAGTATTTATAATTTTTGACATGTTTTTGTTCTAGGAATACCTGGGGCAAACCAAGTAGGAGCGTTCGCATACCAGGACTCCACTGGCAATAGGTACGGTGGTACTTACGGACTAAAAGACGGCAAAGTTGTGGAGTCAGAAGGAACCTTCCCGCCCAACTTTCAAGTGAACGGATTCAATGACTGGGACTACTTTGCTCCCGAATACTTTAGGAATTTAGAGAACCTGTTACAAGAGTAAGAGCCACTCATGCCTTGAAGCTTGGCTGCTTCTGGTGGAGGTATACGGTGAAGGGTGCTGTTCTACACGACCACCTTATGTGCATGATTATGTTCTCTTTTTAGGTGATGGAAATGAGCTGATCATTGCAAACCTTCTGTTAGATTTCTCAGGCTACCTACGTTCTTTACTATAATAGGTGTATAGAAAATATATACATTAACAATTTATTTTAAAACGAAATTTTAACACTAACTTATTTATAGAGATAAATGTGAAAGATTTGCTCGGTCCCCAAGATTGCCTGGGTTCGCCCACTTCGAATCGTTCGAACCATTCAAACCGTTCAAATCGTTCAAACCGTTCAGACCATTCAAACAATTGAAACCTATTAAATGGATAAGGTAAAGTATAGTAATGTACTGGCGTGCTCGAAAACTGACGGTGGTAACATTCCGACTTCGCTCCTACTAATCGTACTTCTCTACTTCTACTCGCTTCTATTTTGCTGAACGGCCTTGGAAAATCTGCTTCGTGTTTATCCTTTATCTGAGCAGTGTGTGTTCTTTCAGGGCGTTCAATTCAAATTTAGAGCACCAACAGCTAGCGCTAACCGCGGCCAGGAAAGCATTCGACCTAACTTCGAATCAGGCTGGTTTCATTCCCAATTTTCACTACAGGTTCCCAGGGTTCTACGATTTCCCGGATTTCGTAGGTTTTCCAGGCCCAGGAGCAGTTCCAATGCCGCAAATGAATGATTACAGCGCGTATGCCAGCGCTTCTGCCTTTCCGGGAATGAGTCATCAAGTAGCAGCAATTAATCCGGCAAACCCAGTAAGTTATTTGAGTATATTATGTTGTGTATAATTGTTAGAAGTCGTGACCTCTGGTCCGACCCGTTCGTTATCGATGTAAAGATCAGATGATTGCGAAACGTTTTTAAATAACGTTGTTATGTACAAAATGACCAAATAACATGCTCATTTTATGACATTGAATTGTCCGTTTTATCAGATGTTAAGAATATTTGCAAATATATACAATGCAAAATTTAATTTCATTCAATAAAGATGAAATATAAAGAAAATACCAGATCTATAACTTGCTATATCTATGCTCAATGAAAATTTATATGGAACCAACTCATAGGCAAACCCGATTTAACAAAAAAGCATCAAAGTCAGTCCACACTATTGTTTTAACCATAATCAAGCATGACTATCTTTAAAGTCTCTTTCCATAATTAAACTCGATTGTTTTTATATTTAAGTGTAAATGGGCCGAATTCACTTTGGTTGAAACGACAGCGTCTCAACGGAAAAATCGATATACTAATATGTAAAATTACATTACACAGGTCCCATTAAAACTGTGTATTCTTTGATGACTACACTACCTCTGATGGTTAGTACGGGTCATCCACCTATAATGTCCGCCGTGGAGCAATATTCCGTACCCTGAAATATTATATCGGCCTGACGTTAGGGATGCCGAGCCTGCGATGGGTTTTTTTAAATATATAATATGCGGGTATCTAGTTTAGGTATATCAACTCCTTCCTTGAAGTTATAATTGGCCGCTATCGGCTCCGTTGAAACAGAAAGCAAAAATATATTATAATAGAGCTGCAAAGGATTCGTTTTAAAAACTAAATTCAAGTAAGTTAAAGTATGTACACAACCAAAGACATGTTCTGCGATGGCATTGCGGCCAAGGTCAATTCAAGAGCAAATAAATAATAACCAACTTCTTAAGGAAGATCAGTCTCAATATTTATGAGGCACACCCACTTAATTTTGTTTGCAACAAAAACTTCGTGAGCCGGACGCATTGCATCAGTAATGTACATAGGTGTGGGGTGACGCAGAACCCGACCGTGATCTGCCTGCGTGATATGTGCTACAGCGTGCACCGCTAATCACGCGTGCAGGTAATCGAGGATCATCTTGATGTTATCAAAGCTATACAACTTCTGAATGGAGCTGTACTGTATGGGATCATAACAAATTTATTTGCAACTACCGACGTAAGTTATGAGGTCATACTTGGCAAAACCTTATAGTTCATATACAGATACCGGTATGATAGTAAATACGAAAATTTCATGTGTATTGTCCAGTTAAATAAATAACACAATCGGATTAAGAATGAAATTTGTAACATTTTAGGGATTTTATGATGCTAACATTTTTGGATTATGTAATACCTACCGACTACTGTCCCTTTTTAAACCGTAACCCATAATATACTATACTAATTCTGGATCTTATCCCGTGACGATTTATCATCCTACAGTATAATTCATAAAGAATAATTATAAGTGCCTGTTTACCACTCGTGTGAGATTAAGCGTTCATATTGTATATTCTACTTCCGATTCCATTAATTCAAGAATAGGAGTTGTAGAAAGAAATATTTTAAACAAAATATTATTATCATTCTAGGCCATGCCCAATGTGGACAGGATTAACCATTACCAAGACTCACGAAACCCTGGCAGTGGATATACGAGTGTTTCATCCTCTTCAAGTTCTTCGTCATCCAACATTGACGGACAAGTCAAGAACAGCCAAACAGCTGAGACCGTGGTCAACAATAATGGCCGCATCACCAGATACAAGGTTCACAGCTAACTGCAACTTCAATAACAATTTCGACTTCTTTCATATATTAATATACAATGCCTAATATTGAATTTCAGAGTGTGAAAAACAATTCTTATTATAACAATATAATATAATCTTCTATGACGTGTTACTTGATATTTTTATTTATTTTATACTCTTCTAAAATTAATTTCAGCGATCTTGACTACAGCAAGTACACCTAATAACAATTGATGGTCCTTATATTTGAGTACATACGATCCAAACTGTTTACAAAATATTTTTTATTCTAAATTCATTTCAAAAGATAATAGTACCTTAATACCTATTACTATGGTAAGTACATAAAAACCAGATGAAACGAGGATTAACAAAACAAAGATCGTGCGCACGAATGCGTCTTATTATACCATGCCTCTCAAACTGTGAGCGACGTCTCAAGGTTATCCAGATAACATCACTTCGTTTCTGTTTTTATACAGTAAACGGATGGACAATGAGACTTGTCTGTTAGTCTAATTTCACCAATTTGCCATCTATCTTCACCTTTGGTGTAGTCGTTCTGTACGTTCTTTGCGTACATCCTCTGAATCCCTGCCCGTTACTAAGTTCCATGCATCGTCTACAATAAAATTCTTTAACAGTGTCGTCAGCTAACCTCCGATTAAGTTTGCTTTGATAGTATGGTCTGCTACTCTGACCGTTAGAAGTAAAATCTTGATTCCACGTATTGATATTATTGTAAAAACTCGAAGGTTTCCATTGCATAGGATTTGTTGCTAGATTAGGATATATATCGTATTCATCACGCAGATTACGGTTCTCGAATGTAACATCTGGATATGTAGTCTTAGGCCTTGTATCTGGAGTTTTAATTTGCGTTGTTTCGACAGCTTTATATCCAGCTATAACAGGTACCTCACCACTGTCCTCCTTTTGTCTATGTTCTCTTTGTCCTGTGTTGTAAACGAGTGTTCCTTGATCTAAAATTATGAAATTTGTTAGTGACGTCACAATTCCATGCACATTCACTATTATTTGGAGTATGGATCGCAATAGATGGCTGTGTACTGCCGTTAAGTATGACATTGAGAAAGAAATTGCTTTTCTGACTGTCAGTAGAGTAAAAATAAGGCGGAATTTTAATAATCTAACATTAATGGATTTAATTTATATTCTAATTAATTTACTTATATGCTTGTATTAACATTTTAAAGAAAATTTTATTTAACTGAATAGCTATGAACTTGTCCGACTATTTTGCAGTAAACATGCAAGTGATTCGGTTGCAATTTTCAGTCATCTTTATCAATACGAAACTAAGTAAACAGTTTCTTGGGAAAAATAACAGTAAGGTGTCTTAGACGACTATTATATTTAATTTAGGTAATACTATCGACTTAGTATGGGGAAATCGTCTTCTATAAATTTGACATTATACATAAAAAAACAATGTTGGCTACCGTTTTATATTAGTGATACACGATACATATAAACGTTTACGTGACTAGAACCTTTATTGCATTTGGAAATGTGAGCAGGTTTGAAAATGTACGTTCAGTATATGATGTGAATAAGATAAAAAATAATTGCTTATAAATCTCACCGTCATTAGATCCGTGGATTCCCCGCCTATTGTTCTTTAATCTCGTGGATACAACTATAGTATGTTTTACTTCAACATCTTCATCTTCAACTTTAGTGTTATTTGTAACTACTATTTCTTCATCGCCAAAATTCAATTTTGTGGAGACGCCATAACTCGATCCAATTAGAGCTGAAAAAGATTATAGTTCAGTTTATAAAATACCAGTTTATAAATATTGATTTTTATTACTTTATAAACGTTTATACCAACAGATATTAAAAGGATGTTATTAGAAAGAATATTTTAATTATAGCTCTAAACATTTTTATAGTACAAAAAACGTTCACAGAAAATTTGGAATTAATTTGGGAGAACAATGTCCGTGTTATAAAGTAAAATAAAAAATCTAACAACGATATAAAATAAATTCTATTGTAATGGATGTTTGCATGACGATAAGTCTGAACTAAAGTTGCTGAGTCAAGCCCACAAACAAAGTCTATCCCAAAAGTCAAAAATTACCTAAATCTACACGTTCTCAGCATTTAAGCTTATGGTTAGTAGTCTTACGCCCAAATACTCAAAGGCTACTCTACTAGCCGACCTTCTGAAGGCTACTTATTTTTTAATACGCCATACAAATATGACAAATAACAGGATCCTAAATTTTTAACACAATCTTAAATGCTTGAGTTGCGTTTGAGTATTCGGGCGTTACAGTGTAAAGCATTCACTTAGGGCCGGCAACATTTAGAACTGGTGGCTTATGTGTGTTTATGGATTTTTTGTGGTACCAAAGGACAATGGCAGGTTCCCATACATGAAATTAGTTGACATAAATATGTAGCGTTTAGAAATGAAAAAAATATCAAAAAATTCAGCAGCAATTCCTAAACAATAATGTATTAGGGATCTCTGATGAAAAAGTCTAATACTAAAGATATTTCAATTTAAAGATTTTGAGGTTATGATCTATTTGACATTTCTGAATAAAATATTTTTATCTATGAAGCTGATAAAAATGTTATTTGCCTATTTTCCAAAGTGCATTATAATTTCACCTGAGGCAGGGTCGTGAATTAAACATGTACCTACTGAACTTGACTTATAACTATTGTGGGGAAGGATGATCCGCCACACCGTAGGTACTTACACACAAGTGTTTACGTTTACATGTTCAGATACGAACACATTATACTTAATTATAGGAATAATTTGTTTATTTTTTTGGAAATCGATAATTCCTTTAAACTTATAAACTGCTGAACCGCTTTTTAATAATTCACCCTTAGATTTATACCAGAAGTAACATAAGTCACATATAATTTATTTCAATACAAGCTAAGTTGGAATGGAAGACACAGAGTTTGTCAATAGTTGTGCAGAAAATATCTTCAGACCCTAAATCTGGACTTAGAAATTAAATTAGAAAATAAAACGGGTTCTAAATAAAAATAAACACTGGTTTTTTTATTGTTTATTCATCTTCATAATTATCCTATCTTATATATCTAAAAATGCTGCAGGGGCAGATATGTCTTGATGTCTGGCCCGTCCCATATACCAGATTACTATCATGGTATGAGCGCAGCAGCCCACTCTACGACGCACAACCAAGCAACTACAATAGTATTCTATAATGCCTGCTCGACCAGCCTGGTCGGACCAGGTACATTATTTTCAATTAGTAATTATACATAATACTGTTTATTTGAAACATGTTGTGATTTTATTTTACCTCTTATCAATAAGGTATCTGAACTGCCTCCTAAATTAAATTAAGATGAACTAATTGTTTCTATGCACACTTCAATTATAGAACTACCAAGGAAACGTACATGTTCACCATAATAGGAACGTGTTTGTCGAATTTGGTACGTTCTCACGGCAAATATAGCATATTATATCGGCCTGCTATGCTTTGGAAATTATCCGATCTCTGAATATTCCGATCTCCAGATCACATTTGTGGCCACAGTCATGTTTGCTAGATTATTTTCTAAGTGAAATCTTTCAAGTATTCGTGTATTTAAATCAATTTAAATTATGTCACAATATGTCAGTATGAAATGACGGAAGTAGTAATTTTTTTTTCCTAAATAAGATAAGCTATGGTCGTAACTATACAGCCAAATAACAGACGATCCAGTCATTCACTAAGTTGGTAAAAAGTAAAGCTGATTTATTTTTGTTATTTGTAATTGTAGGGACACACACACTTGCATTGATTTTATTGTTTTTTTTAACGGCTTATAGAATTCTTATGAAAAAGATTTTTCTTTGGCCTAAAAGACCTTAAGCCATTCATTAAAAAATCTTACGGCCATAACACGTTACAAAAAAATCAATTGAGATTTTTAATAAATTATACAACTTATCTATACTTACGCAGCTATTGTTAGTATGCTGAAAAATCACGTAAAATAATAATATTTAGATTACAAAGTATGAAATTCCTAAACGCAATTTTTTTTTGTAACTACGATTTCGCCATTGTCCTTTGTTGAACTGCCTCTGTGGCGCATTTGTAATTGCGCATGCGTTACTACTGCTGCGCTGAGGTCTCGGGTTCGATCCCCGGGTCGAGTAAAGTGATATTGGGTTTTTCTATTTAGAAATTCTCAGTATTAGCCCGGAGTCTGGAACCTGTGCCCAGTATGGCGATAGGGTCACCCACACATTATGGGACCGAAATTCGGCGAAAAGTGGGTGTACTGGTTACATCTCTGCCTACCCCTTCGGAGATTACAGGTGAGTGTATATGAATATGAAATTTGTTAAATCGCAATAGTAATTATTAATGTCACTACATTACATTTATACTTGACCAATAATCTTTATCTTTAATTTGGCAATATGGATTTGAATATGATATAATTTCATTGAAGGTCATCTTGTGGTAGGTGGTGAGATAACCACCGTGTTGCAGGTTCATAAGGCTTGCAGAATTGTTGGTACGTTGCAGATTGAAATGGAACTTAGATTGAGAGGGAAGTGGGGTTATTTTAGTGACTCGGTCAATCTGATATCTAATTAGATTCCAGGTCAAACTATAATTGTGTAATTACTGATGTAATGAAAACATTATGATATGTACCTACTTATACCTACTATATATTATGAATTATTTCTTAACTCTTAACACCCATTGTCGTAAGACGAGAATAATAAACATAAAAACCGTATTAAAAATAAACTATTAATTTCTTTAATATTTAAATGAATGATACCAGAGTTCTAACTGGATTTGGTGCAATTTTATCTAACCAGCTGCAATTACCTACAGGCTGATTAAATCAGAAATAACTTTTGAGTATTTCTAAAACGTCAGATAAGAAGAAGACATATTGCTAGTTTTAATGACTTTATAGACTAAAGTTTCCCCAAGTATTCACAATTTGTAATAGCTTAAATAATTGTCAATGTTTATAATAAAGGCCGATTAACGACCAGGTGTGTCAATTAATGGTAAGTAAACAACACCGACAATGCAGGATTACAATACCAAAATATTAATAGATGTGCTGCTGGGCTTAAAGGAAAGGAATGGTGACTGGCAGTGAGAGATTTGGGCCTCTGGTAATTTCGCTGTATGAAATGCAACATCAAGTCGTTGCTTCACTTCATTTTTCTGTGCGACTGTGATACAACCCAGCTAGGCTCATTCAATATTCGATACGTTAGATAATTTACATGGTGGCCCTACCACTTCAAACCGGAGATCCAGTAAAACTGACAGTGTAGGAAATATAGTCTTACTAAATTCCGCTCACATATAGACTGTTCAAGCGCTCCGCAGATTTTTTTCTTTTACCAGTGACTGCCTTCCAGATAGTGTCAAGTAGCGAGAGAATCATCAGAATCATATGTCTTACCGATCACCCCCTTTCACAGGCACTACACCTGAGAATTAGGACGATCGGTACAGATACGTCAGATAGATACAATTCCTTGTATAATTTTCTTCTAAAAATAACCTCCACTCAGGCGGAGCTGCGGGCAACACCTAGTCGATATGTAAATGATGTGAAGTGGAAACTTTATACCCTTTTTAAGCATGTTGCGCGCACGGAGTAGTGTGAGATTGTACTAAATTATTAAAATTTATATGGAGAAGGCGTGCCGAAAGCTAAACTTATAAAAATATCTGTTACAAATAAATGCAATGAAATAAAACATTAGTGTACAATAATTTACTACTACGTGCATTCTGCCAATGTCAAACAAATAACACATGCTAATGACCAAAGAGCATTATAATACTACTGAAACTAATGACGTATTTTTACCAGTGACAGAAATCTAGATATTAATAATAATATTAATAGGTAAGTACCAGTATAAGTTTTTTCGTCATTTATTTGTACACGTTCGCAGCTGACGAAATAGAATATTGTATAAAAAATATTCCTAATGATTTCAGACGTTGGAAAAAAGAGCCTCTTTACGTTGTAACTTACAAAAAATATGAATTGCGATAGAATATCGACCACTGGGCAGATACTAGTACTAAATAAATATAGTAGGCAGCGGCTTTGCTGTGCCCTGTTATTGCAGAAGTCTATGGGCGGCGGTGACTACTTACCATCAGGTGGCCGTCTGCTCTTATTCCTATCCAAGCAATAAAAAAACTAAATAAATAGTTACAACACAATACTTTACCACAAACAGCCAAACAGAAGGAAAACATCACCATCTTGTCACTTGTCACAAACAATAGAATCCGAGTTGCGTGTTATCTGCTTTTTATATAAACAACACAAATTGAGCTAAATGATGTCGCAGAGGAAGTCCAGCAATTACATGCCGTGTTTGTGCTGTAAAAAATACGACGGCAGGTGTCGACTCCCGAAGTAAAAAAGATAAGAACAATGATGAATGGACAATTCAAGTATTAGGTAGATTCTGTGTTCTGTAAAATCTAAATGATCTATATCTATACTAATATATGAAGAGAAAAACTTTGTGAATTTGGGTGTTCGGGGTAATCTCCGGTACTACTGATCCGAATTTTGAAAATTCTTTCACTGTTAGAAAGGTATAATATGCCTGAGTGCTATAAACTACTTTTTATTTTGATCAATATATATTTGGTAAAAAATAATATCAACACGGGCGGAGCCGCGGGCAACAGCTAGTATAATATAAAATACAAGTTAGGTACAGGAGAGTTACGATACTCGATTCCAATTCAAAATTGGGATTGGGTTCGAAACCTGTACAATTTGCTCTTTTGAACGCAACACCAGCGCACGATTTAACTGAATGCGGCGGTTTTTTTAGTAACTCAATAAAATAGAGTATTTAAAATCGCTAGTTCGTAAATATTCTTTTTCGTTTAGTTGAGTGAGTTAGAGTTCCAATATCTTCTAGATTGGAATTGGAACTGTATCGAGTTCGAGTTAGGAATTGATTTCAAGAGTCGGCCTACAGGCTTGTGCCTCAATTGAGGTATATTAAATACAAATTTAATGCTGTTCGTTGGTGAACGGCTGGATCGTTTTAGTTCTTACTCTAGTACCTAAATATGTCTACATAAATCAATCAAACGTTCTGAAAGGACAATACAAGGTACAAGTCAAATTAGTTCAAACGATACATTTTCATTGACACATAATTAATAGAACGTCTGGGAAATAAACGATAGGTACATTATAATTTAAAACTTTTATATCTTCTTTTATTTATATAATTCTACTGTACGTGTGTATGTATGTGTACTGATCTCCTCCTAAACGGCTGGACCGATTTGAATGTTTTTTTTGTATGCGTTTGGTTATTGCGATGGTTTAGATTCACAAATTAGCCCGGCAAATGCCGCTGCAGTCGATGTGGCGCTGCTTTTACGGACAGGACGACGTCTGCCGGGCCCGCTAGTTAATTAATAAAAATATTTATTTATTTAAAGTTGACGCACATTTTGCAAATGTAAATTTGAGCTACTAATAGCCAAACTCAAAGTCTCAGGTACTAACCAGTTTGAATGGCTTCTGAGTTTTGGAAGTTACGCGTCTGTATTCATAGGTAATAGCGTTTGCTTTACGGCACCGCGGCGATGGAAAACATCGTGAGGAAACCTGCTAATCTAAGCTAAATAAAAATCACTGAGAAGAAGGCTGTCACGGTGGCGCAGTTGTAATTGTGCATGCGTTTCGGCTGCTGTGCTGAGGTTTCGCGTTCGATCCCCGGGTGAGGTAAAGTGATTCTGGGTTTTTCTATTTAGAAATACTCAGTATTAGACCAGAGTCTGGAATTGTGCCCAGTATGGCGATAGGCTCGCTCTCTATCACATTATAGGACCGTAATAAATTCGGTGAAAAGTGGGTGTCGCGATGTTTTCCTTACCGTCAAAGCATGCGGTAATTAAGAAATACACGTAACTTTTGAAAAGTCAGAGGTGTATGCTATTTTGGGCTGGTTTCGGACATGCAACTTCGGTCTCGATAGTCCATAGTGTTCCGCTATCACCTAGGCTATCGCTACAGCCAAGAAACGATAAGAGTCTCAGTTCAAATCTCAGTTATCCCTTCTTAATTACAGTTTAGTCTAACTGTAATCTTAAATTTCACTTTACATAGCAAAGATTCGCGGGCGTACGTTACGAACATTGTACAAACTACGCAGAAATTCAAGAAATTTTTAAGTAATCTCCTGATCCAATCAATATTTAAAACATAAACGTTTCGTAATATACGCAGCCAATATAACAGCGTATATTACGAAACGTTTTATTACGAAATTATGAAGTTTTAAGTCTTTACTTTTTTACTGCTATACTAAGGAAATATGATATCCTAAAAAAATAGTACATTATCAATATTCTTTATATAAAACTATCTGTTGCTCGCGGCTCCGCCCGCGTGGAGGTCATGTTTGAGACAAAAAGTATACACTACAAAATACCAATTTTCATGCATTTAACTTAAAAAATGAAGGATTTTCATACAAACTTTCTTACCCTATTTAACCCCCTTAGGGGTGGAATTTCCAAAAACCCTGAAATATGTGTTTTTATTTTTTAACTGTAAGGCCAAATACCAAATTTCATGCGTTTAACTGCAAAAATGACAGATTTTCATACAAACTTTCTTCCCCTATTTTACCCCCTTCGGGGTGGAATTTCCAAAAATCCTGAAATATATATTTTTTATTTTTGACTAAAAGGCCAAATATTAATTTTCATAAACTTAACTTCAAAAATGACGGATTTTCATACAAACTATCATCCCCTATTTTACCCCCTTAGGGGTGGTATTTCCAAAAACCCTTCCTTAGTGGATGGCTACGTCATAAAAGGTACCTACTGTCAAAATTTCAAGTCTCTAACCCCAGCCGTTTTGGCTGTGCGTTGATCGATCAGTCAGTCAGTCAGTCAGTTTCTTCTTTTATATATACAGATTGAAACTGTATCTCGTGCGCCGGAAAACTCCACTTCAGTCGTACGAGGCACTTACAGTAGGTACAAATCAAGACGCAGCATAGCGAAACCTGCAGCAAAAGATATATTCTACCGTTTTATTATAATTTAATAACTATAGTTTTTACATTAGTAATTTTCAGTATTTATACTTCGACATATTATGATAAAAAGCATAACATTTTAATTACAATATAACAAAAAAAATATAATAATGATATTTCAATATGAATTATTAGAATGTTTTATTAAATTAAAAAGAGCGCCATCTATGTTTATTTTTTGAAACAACTTACTATACAATATTGATAATTTACCTTCTAACTAATGACACACTATAAGGTCTTTAAAACTTTTGACGTCGGTCGCTAGATGTCGCGAAAATGATTATTAAATTTTCAAGGTTTAATTCCTAAATAAAAGGTTCCTAATTACGCCCGTCTGCACTAAGGCCTGCCTAAGACAATTCTTAAACAATCTACTTAAAATATAAAGTTCATATTATCTATAGTATGTTATATGGAATATTTCAATATTATCCTGAGTATTTAGGCAGCAACCAACCGTTAGTGCAACGCAATTTTATGGGTAATACATTCTAGATAGTAAAGAATGAATTTGATGCTGTAAAATCTTTGTAAAAACGGACATACTCATATTTTTTTAAACGTGCAAATTACTATATCATGTAGTTATGGCAAAAAAATTGCGCCCAACGTGGGGCTCGAACCCACGACCCTGAGATTAAGAGTCTCATGCTCTACCGACTGAGCTAGCCGGGCTTGTGATAGGAGTGTTGAAATTTTAAATATAATTATAATTTAATAAGAATATAAAAAATACTAATTTGTGAACACTATAAACAAGATCCAATGATATAAGTTTTCTACAAATTTAAACCCAAAATAAAGAAACCCAAGGTCGTTATCGGCCATCATATACAAGTCTCTTTATAAGTATTACTATTTGTGGTTATTCGTCAAATAATCCGCAGGCCGTTTGCCGCAATCCCCTCAGGATCGCGAGAACTCTTTGAGTTCAGCTTTGACTGCAGTCGCCGGGCGCAATGCACTCGGGTAAATAAGACGTTATCTAAGAGTGAAATTAGCTCTTTGTGCGTGAACGAAACGTTTTACTAGAAACATTGGTGTCAATCGTTTGAGACTTTGAGTTTATTTTATTATTCATTCGTTTAAAAGGGATATCAGTAATTATTAATCGATAGGGTACTTTACTGTGTTTAATTTTGTACTTAATTCTATATTTTGCAACCGAATAGAAGACGCAAAAGAAACCCTTTTGTGAAAAAAGAATCAAGATTGCTTAAAAAATTAGTTCAAAATATTTATTTTAAACATTGGTTTGAGCAAAAATGGGTGCGTGGTGGGAACACTATCTCCTTCGCACAACGGCACAGTAATAGGCATTCTGAGAGGTGACGTCACGGCTTATATCATGCATCCTTTAACTGTCATTTGACAATTACTCCTTCTAGCAGATTTGAATGGTGTCTAATTTACATACTTTTGTTTGGATTCATAAAAATTTTTGGATAATAGGATTTTGGTAATGTAACTTGTCGATTAAAATAATAAAAATAAATCGTGTCAACAACCCTATTGCAATTTATAATCTTAAGTCCGACATTCTGAGCCTTATTTGTGAAGTATGCCTCAGAGAGCGTGAGGCACTAAGGCCTAACCTCTTGTCGTCAATAGAGAAGCCCTGTGCCCAGCAGTGGGACAGTAGGTATCTAGTATATTATACCTAAGGCTAGTTAAAGAACTGCTAAGTATATCGTTAATTTCTATTATAAGTATATTTTTCCCAAAGCCTTCTAAATTTATTCAATGTAATTTCGCCATCTTCTTAAAGGCAGCTGATTTTATTTTTGGAGGAAAACGCCAGTTTTTCCTTACTTCCCGTATGGAAAATAAATGCGTCTAAGGTAAAAGTGTAAGTGGAAATGTAAGAAATGGAGTGCCGAGGGACGTTTTGCGGACGGCAAATACGCGCCGGCCAACCAAGCTTTCAAATTACTAAGATGGTGCTCCAGTTTATGCACAGTTCAGGGAATAAAAGCAGATATCTTTCGAATATCCAGATGTGTGTTACAGTATGTTTTAACCCAGTTAGACAAAAAACTGCTTTTAAGACTGATTATTCAATGAAGTAGTTTATCTGTTTGTATGTTTAGCTGGTGGCACTGGTAGGATATTCATATCCGCTCGGATAGCAACCACCGGACACAAGGTGTAAAACCCGCCATAGTGGCACACGCCAGTGTGTCACATTCCGGGATCAGCCATTGTACATCCGGTTTTTGTCGGGGGTCTAGAGTTGGGGTTCGATGTTTGCCGTTTTGCGGCCTTCTGAGTACTCTAGACCCTCGACCACTTATTTACCTTCTGGCCCTTGGTGTAATGTGAAGAAGCAAGATGGCATGGTTGTGTTTAGTAGCAGGGGAGAGATCGTCTCTCGCTACTCGCTACTCTAATTGCATGGCACTGCGCTTACCATCAGATTCAGTGTGGTCACTTTGCCGTGCCAGGATAAAAAAGTCATCAACAGTGTTTTTAAAGGCTGATATCCACCGATTTTAATTGACATCTCTCGTGATTAAACATTGTTTCAATAAGAATCATTTCGCAGATCATTTCTATATTTATATATCTAAGATTATTCTTATATACGATTAACCCGCAAGCAATTTAAATTAATTATCCGTATATTTCTAAGAAAATTTTAACATTTTTATAATGAAGCCCACACACTGTGCATTGACGAGACAATTTGACAGACAGTTCTGTAGTCAAAGGCACTGAAGAGGTCAACACGCTTGCCCTTGAGAAGCCATTCAAAGGAATATATTTGTAAGCAAAAATGTACAGCACGAGAACATTATTAAGATTTATTTTTAGATAATATTTAATATTGCAGTCAATGTTAACGATCATGAAGAGTTTTAATTAATATTTTACCATAATTAATTAACAATATATAATAATAAATAATTAACAATTATTTTACTTACAGTTCTACAGTTTTTATTTTGAATTTGTCATAAAAGTATACAACTCCTAGATAATTTACCATATATCGTTTTTTGTAAGCAGCGATAGCCTAGTTGGTTACGGTACGGACTGTCAAGACGGAAGTCGTTTGTTCGAACCCAGATGGCATACACCTCTAACTTTTCTAAAGTTACGTGAGTGTATTAAATGTTAATTATCGATTTAACGGTGAAGGAAAACATCGTGAGGAAACCTACATACCTGATACCTGAGAACTCTCATAAGAATTTCGAAGGTCTCATAAGGTTTCGAAGCCTACCGAATCGCACTGGGCCAGCGTGGCGGTCAAAGGCCTAACCCCTTATAAGTATAGGAGGCCCGTGCCCAGCAGTGGGACAATGTTTAATACAGGGCTAGTGTTATTATTATATTGTAGTATTTACTACAACTCTGACTCCGTACTCTTAGTTTTATTATCAAATTAATCAAGACTTAAAATTCTATTCTCAATACCACTTAATAAGCATTCAAGTTCTATACCCAGTTCATTCTCATTTTATTTAATTCAACGGGTCGATAGAAAAATATCGTGGAGAGTATAGCAATACAGCTGATGCAAATAGCGAACAATCTGAGGCTCGCAATCAGGAGAGTGCCTGCTGCTCTGTATGAGAATGAACTACTTACCGAGGGTATATACTCTATAACCACTGACTATGAAGTATACACACCTAGACTACTTGTATTTCCATTATTTAAATAAATATAGAATAATTTCATTAAGTTTTGTAGTTATAAATCTCTTTCAATCTGTATTTAGATTGGATGAAAAGAATGGGAAACTTCAAATGAGAAATAATATATATAAATACATGTGTATGTGTAGATTCTATTGTGTATTCTTACATCATGGAACTTTATACTACCTCGATGGCTCAGTTTTAATTGCGCATGCGTTACGACTTACGATATTGGGTTTTTCTATCTAGAAATTCTCAGTATTAGCCCGGAGTCTGGAATCTGTGCCCGGTATGGCGATAGGCTCACCCCCTATCACATCATGGGACCAAAATTCGGCGAAAAGTGGGTGCACTGGTTACACCTCTGCCTACCCCTTCGGGGATTACAGGTGTGAGTGTATGTGTATGGAACTTTAATTTAGCACCTACCGTCTTGTATCTGCACCACCTATCTGACTGCTAGAGAACGCACCCGGCATTAAGTCTACAATCGAAAGTTACACACATAGCTTTTACTCAGAAAAATACGAGTCTTGTTTAGTGGTTATCAGGAACTACGAGAGACTTTCGCTCTCACAACACCCATACTGGAAATAAATATTTATAACACAAATATTGGAATTATTTTCTTGGTCTGCACTTGAAACTTGGTATTAATAATTAGATATAATAAAAGAAGAAGCTGACTGACTGACTGACTGACTGACTGATCGATCAACGCACAGCCTAAACGGCTGGGGTTAGAGACTTGAAATTTTGACAGTAGGTACCTATTATGACGTAGGCATCCACTAAGGAAGGGTTTTTGGAAATACCACCCCTAAAGGGGTAAAATAGGGGATGAAAGTTTGTATGAAAATCCATATTTTTTTAAGTACTTTTTCTCCCAAACATGACCTCTCCACGCGGGCGGAGCCGCGAGCAACAGCTAGTTAGATATAATACTTCAATATATTTCAATACTAGAGATGAGCGGATAAGTTTGTCGCAACGCGGGCGATAACATTCTGATAACTAGTATTTTGTAAATTACTATATAGAATCGTAATTTTAATACCATACCCTCCGAAATAGTTTATTGCCATAAAAACACCTCGTTACATTTACGATTCGTATCTATACAAACAATGTTTATTATCATTTTTCATTCCAAACTAACAAGGTTAGACAAAAAGTCGACATTAAAGCGGCCGCCCGTTCTTAACATATTATTTATGATTTAATATTACATCTGATGGACGGTTGTAGAACAAAAAATGTAAATGCAAATTCAATATAATATAATAAAGTATGTTGGTTCGAATACATCAAGCGGCAAACTTGAAACTTGAAAAAACACAGGTGGAGTTTTTTAAGTATTTACCGTTATAATTAATGTTGAATTCCAAAGACTGCCTCGGTGGCGTAGTTGTAATTGCGCATGAGTTACGATTGCTGTGCTGAGGTCTCGGGTTCGATCCCCGGGTCGGGTAAAGTGATATTGGGTTTTTCTACCTAGAAATACTCAGTATTAACCCGGAGTCTGGAATGGTGCTCGGTGTGGCGATAGGCTCGCCCCCTATCACATTATGGGACCGAAATTCGGCGAAAAGTGGGTGTACTGGTTACACCTCTGCCTACCCCTTCGGGGATTACAGGCGTGAGTGTATATGTATGTATGTATATGAATTCCAAATAAAACTATATGTAGGTTGAAATTTTTGCAATTATGATTATTCCTTTCCAATAAATTAATATATTTTAATACATAATACTAGAATTTCACAAATTCTGTAAATAAATTGCTGAAGAGAAACGTAGTATTAGTTTTTTTTTTACTGCCTGGGTAGATAGACGAGCAGACGGGCCACCTGATGTTAAGTAGACACCGCCGCCCATAGACTTCTGCAATGCTATAGCAAAGCTGCTGCCAACCGACCGAAACACTCAAAGAGTTTTGAAATATTTTAGTATAAAGATTTTTGATCTCGCTATTTCCTACATTACAGGATATGGCGATTTACAATAAGACTTTTAAGATAGAATTTCTAAGCAATACATATTACGTATTCTATTGTACACACCATTTCTCTTTAACCCATCTGGTAAAAGAAAATAACTTGGAGACTACTAGAGCCAAGGGAAATCAAGCTTAATCTTTACGATACATTGAACTGAGATTGGAGAAACGTAAATTGTTTTTTCTTACAATTTTAAAAAGTAATGACAATTTAATGTGCTTCGGTTTTACGTAACCCAAGTACGTTTCAAATTATATATTTTAAATCTTATTATAAATTTAATTAAAGCTCAAAATCTAAGGGATTTGGATTCGTGGAAGATATTCAAAGTTTTACCTTCTATTCCGTCATTTTTATATAAGATTACTATTTAGGTTCAATCTATGGAATGAACAAATAACATGTTTAATTGAGATATCGCGTAATAAATATAATACCGACAAATTCAGAACTCCCTTTTCTTGAAGTCAGTGACTACACTGCTTCTAATGGTATGTATAATACAAATGTAATGGGCCAGCTTGGATGCTCTGGACTTACACCTACTGCCTCGGAACGCGCCAGAACGAGCCACTATGACGGGTTTTCTCATGTATCTCAACTCTAGTTATTTTGGTAAACAATTTGTATAGCCATTTCCTTTGACAGCCTCCATGGCGCAGGCACAGCCGGCTGTCCACAGCTCGTGGATTCAATCCCTGCACCGAAACAATATTATATGGTCGATATTTATCCACGAACGTTCGTCTCGGGTATAGATACTGTGAGACTGAAATATTTTGTAGATTTTGTTACACAAGACTCGTATCTTAGTATGGAGTCAGGACTATGTGTGTGACTGTTGGGTGTACCTATATTATTAATTATTGTTGGGCAATTTATTATTTAGTAATACACACATCACATCTATCAGTTATACATATGTGTTTAACTGATAGGGGCTGTGATAGGGCTATGGCCCTATCATCACACTGGGTGAAACCTGTATCGTGGGTATCATGAAGGTAAGGTAAGGAAGGTATCATGGGTAATTTAGAAATTTTGTTGATTACATAAATATTATAATACTATTTTGTGATATTTCTTACTATTTTTCAGTCGTCAAGCGAAAAATATAATTGGCACCATTAATATTCAAATTCAGAATTCGACATTCGAAATTGCCACTCATAAAAATGCGCACAACCAAGCACTGAATCCTCGAGAAAAATAAATGTAATACGTCAGACAAAGTAAGATACATTTTTGTAGTAATTTCGAACTCATTTTGAAAGTGTTACCAAGTATTCGCAGTGAGTCAGGTATGACTGACTAATCCCTCGCGTGCACCCTTCCTTTGATGTGAAGTGCAGTGTGGAGCGTGGAACAGGTCAAACGTTACGCATTCGTTGAACTGGTGCTCGGATGCTCGCTCATTTGTCTGTCATGCAGCAGACGTGACGTGAGGCGGTGAAGCTCGCACGGTTACAAATTCTGACGTTTTGAAGCTTGTTTTTAGATTTTTGGTGCCCCGGGCGAGTAGCCGGCTGTGAAAGAAGAGGCTGTGGGTTCGATTCCCGCACCGAACCAATCTTTATGTGACATACAGATATTTGTTTTGGGTTTGGGTGTTGTGGGACCGTAGTCCCTCGTAGTTCTTGATACCCACGATACAGGTTTTACCTAGTGTGGCGTCAGAACTATGTGTGTGACTGTTGGGTGTATTTATTTATTTTTGCAAAAAGTTTAAGCAAAACCCCATCAAACGCGTATAACACCAGCATAATACAAACTATTGAACACAACCTATTTAACTTATTATATTGGAATTCAAATCAGATGAGCCAATGTAATTTAATAACAGTGAAACAAAAACACTACAACATGTAACAAGAAACAATGTAAAAAAAGATGATCTCTAAGACGAGCCGACGTCCAAAGCACTTCCACTCAATAATCACGATCGTGTTTAGATAAAAAAAACAATAATAACAAAATAAACAAGGCTCGTAATCACCTCATGTCAGGGGAATGAAGAGTAGTTTGGCCATTCATTTGTTTGACGGTGGGACAATTAATAATAACACATCTATGAGTCAAACACATAGCCCTAGCACCACTGGGTGAAACCTGTATCGTGGGTAACAGGAAGGTAAGGTAAGGTATCGTGGGTAATTTATAAATTTTATTTTGTTGAATAAATACATAAATACTTCTTGTAATACTATTCGTCAATTAGTATCTATCCTCGCTACTCAATACAATCATGCCCGCATGCTGTGTAGCTTCTTCACACTTCGACTAAAGGACCCAGGATCATAGGAAGAAGGGAACACGGTAGCTGGCTAAATGTCCCACAACTTGACGGTGCGCCAAAATATGAATTTGGGAATCTCATTGTTCGGGCCGGGGTAGTAGACACCACGTTATGTTACGATAGACTGAAAAATCGCGGCAACAATTTAGACATGAAAGGAAAGCACTACTGATTGCACTTATTCAATGTGGCTCCTATTTGACAGTCTTCATGGCGCAGCGGGCGAGTCGGCTGTGATACGAGAGGTTGTGGATTCGATTCCCGCACCGAGACAAATGTTGTGGGACCGTAGTTCCTCGTGGTCCTTTATAACCACGATCCAGGTTTTACACATTGTGTGATGGGACTGTTGGGTGTATTTATTATTTAGTCGGTAAATAATATCATTGACCGATTTCCGACTCGGCCGATATATCCTTTAGCTTCTTTAATTATGGCCACCCTACAAGGACTCACATAAGATTCGAGTTTCGACATCGAACGTGACGGCCAAGAGATGTTCAAGTATTTACTATTTTTTAAATCTTAATAATTATATTAAATGTTTAAGCACGCCTCCGAATTTTTCCGGCTGTAGCTTTTATTATGTTGTCACAATACATTACATGTCAATAAGCCTTTATTTTTGGTATGAAAGTGCGTATTTAAGACCGCACTGTAAATTGTGAAGGACTTTTTTTGTTAAATACAAAAGTACTTAAATATACAATTCTATTTACCACCAATATTTTTATTGCTTGTTATGTATTTTAATTTTAAATTAGAGATCGCCCGAAACGCCTACTTCCAAAAAATAAGTACTTACTAATTGTACTATATCAATATAGTACAATTAGTATGAGTTATTTCATTACAAATGGCGTCTTGCACATAATTTTTTTTCATAAGCCTACCAATTTCAGCCTGTCCGTGCCCAATAGTGGGACAATATATCGCTCATCCAACAGAACAATGAAACAATTACGTTTTCGCTATTTTTCAGGTGAACGTTATGAATGTTTGACTTTAAAAATATGTACGTGTTTTCCAAATATATATTTTTATGTACATTATACAGAGCTATTTGTTTTGTTGTTTGTTTATTCTGGCGCGTCAAAGTGACCGTACTGCACCTGATGGTAAGCGCAGTGCCGTCCAGATAGAGTATCACGTAGCGAGAGACTATCCCTCGCTACTCAATAGAATCATGCCGGCTAGAATTATTTCAGCCTGTATTTTATTCTCACTAACGTCCATTAAATACTTTGTTGGCCACGTCTTTAACGTGTTAGCCAAATGGTAATATAAAATAACTTTAAGCGGATACGTCGTTTTTCAAGACGCCACAGCCCACAACACAACAGAGAATCGCAATGAGTGAATGAATAATTAACTTGTCAAGCGAACCTCCATTTATTTTAGATCTTGTAACTTGACTCAGAGGGGACTTGTTCCCATCTGCGCCAAATGCATTTCAGTGCTCTGTTCAACATAGTTTATATATCGTTCAATGTATTTTAGCCCTTGTTGTTGAATTGTCAAGGTTTCAATTTGGATGCATTACAAATTTTAGTGTAACTCGGTAAATAATAAGTTCGAGGAAGTCTATGCTCTTGATGCAACGGGAAGTGTTATGGACTGATAAATGCTTTATCTTTGTGTCTCGTTCGTATTAACGGGGACACCTGATGCAGCGGATCACTTAGTACCACGTAAGTTGTTATTTCAAACTACAAGAGCGGCGTGAAAATCAACATAGGTGTAGACTGATTAATAAACGGAAGGTAATTGATCCATGGGTAAATTATCGTCGACCAAGTTGTTCTAATGCAGCAATGAGGTAGATTCAATAGAAATCATTCTGTGTTAAAAAGTATACCGACTTCAATAAAAACAAATTATGCGTTGCTATAAAATTTGATGGTTGCCCTCGATTTTTCTGATATCCCATCATCAGATCCTGACTTGATGCCAACGGGACCACCTGGGAAGTATACCCTTTTAAACAAAAATCGAATCGGTCCAGGCGTCTTCGAGTAATCCGGGAACATACATAAAAAAATATTCCGACGAATTGTTAACCTCCTTTTTTGAAGTCGGTTAAGAATATCATCAAATTGGATGTAAAATAAGACAGTATATGATTTAAATAAATAAATACACCCCAACAATCACACACATAGTCCAAACATCACAATAGATCAAATCGGTATCATAGGTATCAAGAACTCCGAGAGACTACGGTCCAAAAAACTTAGACCGGAACCAAATATATGTCTGTCACACAAATATTTGTCTCGATGCGGGAATAGAACCCAAGGCCCCTCGATTCACAGCCGGCTTCTCGCTCGCTGCGGCACTATAATATTTCAAATATCAGTACGAGGAACAGTGAAACCAGAGTGAAAATATCTTGCTTTCTCTCTCGCACAAGAACACTATAACGGCACGGTGCAAGCCGTGACGTCACGCATTGTACATTGTGCCTTATATTTTATCTGTTTATGCGTACCTATATTAAAATCCCCTAAACTTTAAGCAGGAAAAAACGCTTAAGAAGAAGATAAAAGCATTATCCTCAATAGCTATTTGGTAGCAAATTGGTGCTAAATTTCAATTATAATTTAGAAGGAACGCAGAAAAATATTAAGTTATAAGAAAATATGGCGAATATGCGTACCGCAGCACCGCAGTTTGGTAAAAAGGGAGGCCATAATAATTTATAGCAATTACTGACGGGTCCCGACGTAGACCGTGATATATCCCGTAATTAGCATAAGAGCGGTCCCGTGATGACTACGTAGATCTTTCCTCGGGATTATTTTAATTAATTACACTTATATTGGCCGTTAGCACACAGTGGGTATATCGTTTTTAATTAACTTTACCTAAATCAATGATTTATACTTTATAATATGAATAATATTATTTTCTAATTTACAATAGAGTTAAACTGTGTTATGTACTAGACATATTTAATACTATGTATATTAAATATAAACAGCATAATTAAGCAGCAAATGCTTAATTATGCTGTTCATAGTCAAGAAAATAAAGAAGGGAATATTGTTTTAAAATAAGTTCAGCTCTATGTAAATTATCTAAGAACTTCACAATTGATAAATATATTTTAATTAAATCACGAAAGATATATACAGACAACACACGCAACAGTCACACGCAGAGTCCTGACCCCACATTAGGTCAAACCTAGGTACCAAGATTTACGAGAGACTACGACCAGACCACAGAACCCAGATAGCACAAATATTTTTCTCGGTACGGCGATCGAAGCCGGTGGCATATTCACGAATTGGCATATTGGCAAATTCATAAGTACGATGACTTTTGCCGTCAATATAATTGTAAAGGATGGAATCTTCCAAAATGGCGACCCCACAGGCGAGTTGTTTCATACAACGAATGTTTCAATAATTCCGAGTAGCGATACGATTTAATGGCTCCTCGTGATTGCACCAGAATAAGTTCTTGTTTGTTTTACTCGTCAATATCTCAACACGTGTGTTTACGAAATTGCCTGTGAGCTCTGACTTGATTATCTTGTGGAACACAAAATTATGTATACAGAAGGGTCAAAAAATCTGAAATAATTACATTGAGAAGCTCTAATTCGTTTAAGTATTTTTGACCTACGTACATGTTTATAACAATGTGGAAATAATATTTAATGAATACGTATCTCTAGATAATTGGAAATTTAAAGCAATGTTATGTATAATATTTCAGAGATGGTTTGGCTGGCTTTTGAATTCTATAATATAAGCACACGATTTTATTCTCAAATTCAAGGTGTTTATTTCAGTTTTATTGTGTGATGAAGACGAGCCCATCTGTATATCGACAAATATCGATCGTAGATAATATGTGATTTTCTGAATTGTAATTATAATTGCCTGTTTGATACTAGGACTTTACTGGTTTTTGAGCTTAAGCTTCTATTAATTAGGCTAGTTTAGAATTATGCGCAATGGTGTATTATATGCATTTATGATCCAAGTATTATTTATTAATACCAATTCCGAAGACGCAGGAAAATGTCCGTGAAAGAAAGAAACTGACGATAACATTATTAGTTATGGTCCTACTTTACCCGCATTCGACTCTTCTGTTCCCCATTGCTTGTGCAGCATATCTGCGTAGTCTTGTTTTGTGTGTACAATTACGATAATGTTACGTTTACAAACCAATTCGCTTTAAGTTTTTTATTTTTTCTTGTTGAAAACTTTCCCCCGGGCCTACACACAGATAATGTGATAATTGTATATTGCACTGATTCCAAAAAGACCTAGTCTAATATTGATCATGTGAGAGATTTTTATAATATGTGACATTTCATAGCTGATTTTAATCTGTGTTTAAGTTTTAATTAAACTTCTTATACTTTGAGATTTTTAGTACTATGTACAGTAAACTCCAATAAGACTTTCGAAACACGGGTACAAGAATTCGTTAGGGAGTTACATTTATATTCTTCGTACTCCTTTATTAGACCTATCTTTAATGGTATGCAAGATTTCACAAATATACTTTTTTTTAGTCATTTTCACTCGGCGGAGAAATCGAAAAGTCGTTTTATAATCTTCTTTTTTAAAAACAAAAATAATATAACCTTATTGATCGGTATTACAATGCCTAAGCTTAAGCGGTTTAACAGAACCTTCACTCGTTTGAAATGTATTTAGAAGATATCATGTATCAGTAGGTACTCTGACACTAGACCCTCGACCCCTTCTTCACCTTCTTGCCCATGGCGTAGTGTGAAGAAGCAGGCCGGCATGAGTGTGTTGAGTAGCGGGGATAGATCGTCTCTCGCTACTCAGTACTCTATTTGGACCGCACTGCGCTTACCATCAGGTAAGGCGCGGTCAATTTGCAGTGCCAGAATAAAAAAAAAATGTGTTTCAAACGTTTACCATAAGTCGGGGGATTTTTTTTCACATACTGTTAGGAACATCAACAAAACTATGCAAGATGGATATTTAAAAGGCACAAATACAGTGTTTATAATTTATTGATTGATTTACACGACACTGTTACACATCTCAGTGCTTAATATTAACACACACGCATGTCAAGATTCACTTAAGGCTTCTCTTTATAATTAATCTACCATTACCCTCTAAGCTGAACTACGCCATTGAACCGTTTACAATTACTTACTCCCCCGAACGAACCACGAATATACTGGCTATCGTCTCATCTTCCACTCAACTGAACTAAACTAACCGATTACACTTAGGTACTGTACTGCGAACGAACCACGAATGTTCCCAACTCACTGCTACACCACTAGTCTTCTGAACTGAACACCGGAGCGCGGAAGGCACTCTGTTTTATATTTTTTTTTAGTGCCTCGATAGGCAGACGAGCAGACGGGCCACCTGATGGTAAGTAGTCACCGCCGCCCATAGACTTCTGCAATACCAGGACACAGCAAAGCCGCTGCCTACCGTTAAAACATTTACTACTCCCACTTAGTCTCCTAAATACCTCCGTTATACCTTCGTTATTTCTAATAATAGTAAATACCCTAATAATACAGGCTTTCATTGAACCATTTGATTACATTATTCTATAAATAAATTTTAAATTGACATAAAAGCGCCAAAACAATACAGCAATATCCATAATTCAACTTATTTAATTGAGAAATATAATCCCAATAATAAGCCATAAATAATTAATAAAACGACGCGTGGCATAAGCAACAAAAAGCACTTCTGCCACCCTAAAAATAAAAACACGAGGAGATAAAATAAATATGAGTGTAAATAAAAAATAAAATGCATTGTTACGGGAGGCGACGGGACGCGTGGGAATGACAGTTGCAGAGGGACATATCTTTGGAAATAGTGTTGTGGAAATAAATATTTGTATTATTATTTTTACCGATTGAATATAAAATTTCTATTTTATAGACTTTAATGTCCAATAAAGGAAATAATAAATAAATATAGCAAACAGTCACACACATAGTTCCCCACAGTAGGTCAAACCTGTATTGTGGGTATCAAGAACTACGACAGCTACGCTCGCACAACACCCAGACTCGAAACAAATATCTATCTCTCACACAATCATTTGTCCCGGTGTGGGAATCAAACCCACAGCTTCTCGTTTCACAGCCGCCTACTGTGCCAAACAAACCTCATTCCAGAGAAGTAGTTGAAAATTTTAGACGTTCTAAAATCATGATTCCCTTTGTACTTATTGCGAGCTCAGTAATCTAAGACGAGCTATCGTCCTGTGAAACAATAACCTTACGCAAAATTCTGACAGTAAGCTGTAGTTTAGTTCTGGATCTTGTAATGTCCTATTTATCGGGTCGGGAACAAAAAGTTTCTATAGATGGCGTCACATCAATAGGATCTACAGTAAAAATAGGAGTTCCACAGGGTTCCATTCTGGGCCCATTTTTGTTTTTAGTATATATAAATGACCTTCCTTATATGGTAGAGAAGATTTCAAACATTGTCTTATTCGCTGACGACACATCTTTAATATTTAAATTAAATCGTAAGGATAAAGACCTAGTTACGCCCAATAATGTTTTAAAATTAATTTCAAGTTGGTTTTCTGCTAACAATCTCTTACTAAATGCAGGAAAAACAAAATGCATTCGGTTTGCATTACCTAATGTACCTAATATAAATTCGTGTATAAAATTAAACGGAGAATCACTAGATTCAGTCTCTTCAACTGTATTTTTAGGAATAATTCTAGATAGTAAATTGCAATGGGGTCCTCAAATAGAAAGGTTATCCGTGAAACTAAGTGCTGCAGCTTTTGCAGTCCGGAAAATAAAACGTCTAACAGATGTTTCAACGGCTAGGTTGGTATATTTCGCTTACTTCCACAGTATTATGTCTTACGGCATTCTATTGTGGGGATCAGCTGCTGATATAAATACTATATTTATTTTACAAAAAAGAGCAGTCCGAGCTATATACGACCTACGTAGTCGGGATTCTTTACGATCCGTATTCAAGGATAGTAATATATTAACTGTGCCGTCTGAATACATCTATCAAAATATCATGTACGTTCGTAAAAATATAAGTAATTTCTATAAAAATTGTGATATTCACAACATTAATACAAGAAACAGAAACAAACTAACAGTACCCTCCTTTAGAGTAGTAAGATCTAAAAAGTCTTTTATAGGTAACTGTGTTAAATTTTATAACAAAATCCCCAATAATGTAATTGATTTGCCCAATAAAATGTTTAAGACTCATATTAAACGTGTTCTTATGGACAGGGGCTATTATAATGTTCAACAATATCTAGAGGATAGGGATGTCTGGCATTCGGTTCCTTCCTGCACACTGCGACCTGGCGCCCTGTAGCTTACACCATGTTAGTGTATACAAATAGTAAAACAAAATTAAATAAAAACTAAATTTATAAAATATTAATAACTGACATGTTGTAATATTATATAGACTTAAAAAATAAAAATAATAAACTAATATGACGACCGATCGCGTATAAAATAAAATAGTAAATTGGCAATGTAATTTGTGACAGGTCATCTACTAGAAATAATGAATCGGACCAAAAACAAGCCCGCTGAGTTTGATTTGCTGGATTCTCTCAGGACTGGGTCGCGCCGCGTAGTATCCAGCGGTAATGTAAGCCCGCTGAGTTTGTTTCGCCGGGTCTTCTCAGGCGGGGTCGCGTTTGGATCCGGTGGTAGCTTTTAAAACAAGCGACGTCTCGGAAATACCCATGGTCCATATCAAACCCTTTTAAATATATATATATTTGACTAGTATTTCCTTGAATAATATTAATTAATAATATAAAAATAAAAATTAATTAATAATAAATAAATAATAATAATGTTAAATACCTTATGAATAATTAATTGCTAGTGTATTGATGATGCTATGTATGTATGTATACATAAGCTGATATGCTTTTCTTAAAAATTCTTTACTTTTTTAAATGTTCTGACTTGTCATAAGAGCTATGTAATTGCCTACTTGATCAATAAACGATTTCATTTCATTTAAGTAGGTCACAGATATTAAACTGGTACTTAGCTATACCAGCGACTACAAGCTCAAAAATGCTCAGGGTACGCCGTAATAATTGAAATATCTCTGGGGAATTGACGATGTTGTTGTTAAATTTTCTCGTAGAATTAGCAAGGTGAAGGTGAGTGATGTGGACGGCTGCATACCAGAAGGTGAAGAAGACACGTGCTGGAATGGATACCACGCTTAGGCAACATATTGCTAGAAGGCCACCCAAGACAGAAATGGTTGGTATTTACTTCTGAAAGCCTACATCCAGTAGTAGACGGCGATCGACTAAAAAAATGATAATGTAATTAGAAGCTCACGAACCAAATTATTATTATCATCAAGGGGTAGCCAGAGCTACTTCTCGTACACTCGCGGGTCGCCGATCCCCTTTTTAAGCCCATCGTTTAAATAGTTGGTGAATCTATCGCCTTATTGGGTACAACATTCAATCTCGAACTGTCATATCCCATTTTGCGAATTGAAACCGCAAACATAAAATGTTGTTAACTGACCTAACATATTAGAGCAGTCTTGTTGTAATATCACAATGCGATTTCAGGGTACTAAATTAGGTAGTAGTAGGCCGGCTGGGGTTTGAACTCTGAAACTCACAGGGTTCTAGAAATAAGTTTACTTTAGCCAGACAAATATACATCGATTAATAAAACCAAATTATAATATCAATGTTACAATATAAATCTAGGATCCTATTCGTTGAACCAGTATTTATCAATATATAGAGTAAGAATTGAAACAAAGGAAAGGAAACAAAGCAGCGTTGCCTTTCTAGTTTCTCAAACAAGCTAGTTTATCATACGGGCATGTTAAGTGCATTGTGCGGTTGTTTATCTTGTTAGCAGTAGTTTGCACAGCATCCGATACGATCCATCTACGACGTTATAAGGTTATTACTCCGGCATACATCGAATCGTAACAATCTTTCAATAAATAATGCTAAATTGCTTGCTTTTACAATTTTAAAAGTCAATTCACGCTAAATAACTTTACTTAAAGTAAAAAATTGACAACAAATGAACGCTGACATCATTATTACCATTCATTTCTAACATGAATAATAGTTTTTCCGGAATCGATGATGGTGCTTTGCAGTTCAACTGAAATTTCTCTGGATGACTCCAAGAGTACCCACTGTCGTTCATGTGATTTTTTTTCTTATTTATTATGATGAAATAGTTGAATAAATTAGTGTTCTAATAGCTAGCTAATAGCAGCGAATAGTAGATGGTTGCAGTACAGACTGTCGAGACGAAAGTCGCATGTTCGAAACCAGCCCAAATGGCATCATACACATCTTTTTTTTTGTTGTTGTCGCGGGGAAAGCGTTTTATTACTGCCGCTCGCTCCGGGGGGAAGCGGAATAAGAATAAAACTGGTATGCTGGACTAGCCGGTCTTACGACCCAGCATCCCCATCGCCCGGATGATGGCTATCCGTGCCGCCGCTGGGCCGAGTCCCTACCCCCTAAGTACACCCCACCCGACACTACCAGCTAAAACCCCGCGGTGGCCTTCTTCGCCGCTTAAGCCGGCTAAGGAGCCCCCGCGCAACCGAACAACCACAGCGAACGAGGGCTTACCACCCGAGCTGCCGTCCATCATACACTTCTGACTATTCTAAAATTATGTATGTAAATTATCGCTTGCTTTAACGGTGAAGGAAAGCATCGTGCGGAAATCTGCATACCTGAGAATTCTCATAAGAATTTCGAAGATATGTGAAGTCTACCAACGTGCATTAGGCCAGCGTGGTGGACTAAAGCCTAACCTCTCTTATTAATAGAGAAGGCCCGTGCTCAGCTGTGGGACAATGTTTATACAGGGCTATTAATATAAAGTGTTATAATTAGAATGCATAAAATCAATACAACAAACCAATCACGAACCGTGTGTTATTTATTATATTTGGAGTTGATTTTTTTCCCGTTTAACAGATTCTAACTAAACTTATTGAAGCCAGTGTAACAGAATTGATCACAGTCTAAATCAAAAGTCACAGGATATCCAACAGTAAGACCACACCGCTAATTATTATCGCTCATGAATCAGATTGTCATATCACGGATCGTAAAAACTAATTTAAGTGGTGTATTGAATACTATAGAGCTGTAGTTATATTTAGTTGAACAGACGGTCAATTGACTCTTACAATCTGGTTAAATTTCGTATGGTTCTTCTTTAGATACGTTCTCATGTCTGTAAATGCCATGAAGGTGTAACCAGTACAGTAACATTTCGCTGAGCTTATTACAGTCTCCAGGCATAATTCCAGATTCAGGGCTGATACTGAGTATATTGGAGCACAAAATTCCAAAATTACTTATACCCGACTCGAGGATCCAACCCGAGACCTCAGTACAGCAGTCGTACCGCATATGCAAGTACAACTGGGTATTCCATTCTTTAGATGTTGCGCCAAAACCCATAATGAAATATACCTAGTCAGGTCATAAATTCTGTCACATGTTTAATATAAAATAATTGAAACAAGTTTATTCATTATGTAACCATTTTTATACCAAAATGAACTTAACAAAACATAGATTCTTATGACACTAAAGTTTATTCAAAATGACCTCCGTGGTTTTGAATACAGGCCTTCAATCTGCGCGGCCAGTTGTCTATCGCAGCACGAACGAGGTCCATGTCAATATCGGCGGCTGCCTTAATCAAGGATGTCTTGAGTGACTCCAAATTGGGATGAGGCTTTGAGCACGCCTTTTCCTCCAAGTGTTGCCATATCTTGTAATCTAACGGATTCAAATCTGGACTGGAGGAGGGCCAGTCTTCGTGCCGGATGAAGTCGATTTCACGCGCCGCCAGCCAGTCTTGTGTGCTCTTCGCTCTATGAGCTGGCGCCGAATCTTGTTGGAATACCCAGTGCCTGTTATTGAACATGGTATGAGAAACAGGTTCCACAAGGTTCGTCGGGACTGTATTTTGATACACAACTGCATTCGTTTTTACACCTTTCTCACAAAAATGTACCTCTGTTAAGCCCCAATAAGAAACTCCCAACCATACCATGAGCGAGGATGGAAAATGACCTCGTTGGACACGCGGAATACGGTTGCTCGCTTCTTCACTACTGTGTGCGTACACCTTATCATTTTGTTTGTTGTAGCTCTCTTCTTCGGTAAAAATTTTTTCATCTGAAAAAAGAATTTCCCGATATTTTTTTCCCGCGTACCGCTTCAACAAAGCGCGGCATCTCTTCAGTCTCAGGTCCATTAGACGAGCATTCAAACGATGTCCTGTTTTTCTTCGATATGCCCGAAGCCCTAAGTCTTCATTTAACACCCTTTTCACCGTGGTTCTGCTTAACCCCATCTGAAGGGCCAACAGTTTCTGCTTACGTTTGGGATTTCTTTGAATTCGCGCCTTCACAGCTTTTATCACTGCTGGAGTCCTAACAGACCGAGGGCGACCACTTCTTGACCTGTCATCTACACTAGTGTTTTCATTGTATCGTTTGATGGTACGATAAACGAATCTTTTGGTTATATTCAAATTTTTCAGTATGTCATAAATTTGAATTGGCGCGTAACCGCAACGATGCAACGCAATTACTGCAACACGGTCTTCTTTAAGCGTCCACTCCATATTTAAAAATGAGTAAAGTTCTAAAAAGTATACATTTTTATTTTCATGAACAATTTGAAATTCGAATTCAATAAACTTTTTTGTGGCCAGCATTCTAAAATAAAAGTTTTTACTGTGTGACAATACTTATGACCTGACTGTGTAGAAGTTGCGCACCATCTATTAATAACATTACCATATATGTTCCCATGTGCTTAATAAAACACGCTGACACGTCATTTATACGCGTTGCATTAGAGTTTATACTGTCACATATCGCACAATGCGACGTGACTCACAATTTTGAACTCGCAGCATAAGTGTGCCTGACGAGGCAGTTTTTATACTGAATACCGTAAAATATGATGGAAACGAGGTGCGGCTGCCATTCTACGTTTGTGTGTTTTGGGTAATATGCTATGTAAAATTTATATTTTTTACTTTGGCTAAGCTAAATGAAGAGTAGAATATATGTTAAAAGCAATGACAAAAAATAAAACAGCGATAAAAACATTTAACAGCAATCAATGTTGTATAAATAGTTGTAATTTAAGGTAGTTTATTAAGTATTGATTTATGGCGCGCAACTGTCAGAATCGTTCTAGCGTTATTGCTATAAAACTGTAAGTGTTAGGAACATCAACAAAACTATAATAGTATTTCTAATAATAGTAAATACCCTAATATAAGAAACACGCTCTAAACTTCTCCGAGTTTTGAATAGGTGAAAACATTTGACGTTTCTATACTGTTATGCTACAAATGATATCCGGAAGGGATAGACATAAAACTGTGGTGAACGCACTTTCGTATATTGTTTTATTAGCCATATGAACCTCAAACTCTCGATGTCAAACCGTTCAAACTGTTGATAAACAATCAAATTCCAAGATCAAAACCATTGTTTGTGCCCAAAAATTAAACATACATATAAATATGAATTAACAGATAGATGAATCATTTTGTGTCCTATTTGAGACAGAAAAAATGGTTTACCATTGACAAATCAAACATGGCGACTGGCGAGTGACACAAAAAACCAGTTAGTAAACATTCGGGCACCCCTGGGATGACGTGACAGTTTTCGCATAAAAAAGCAACGCGTTTACCCTATATTAGTGTTGGTAGATAAAGACGCATGGTCCAATGATTTTGAGGTGTTCGTGCGTTTAAATTTAAATTAAAACCGTGCTTGTCACATCACGTTTCGTGGTAAATTATGGGAACAGGCTTAAGGTTTTTTATTTATTACTTTTTTTTCCTTCAATTACATTTATTACTATTATGCTTTTTCTTTCATCAGTATAGACATTTATCAGTAATGAATATTTGTATCGTGATGACTAGAAAATATTCTAATTGATTTTATTTTATTAATTTACAGATAACAAAACAATTCCAGTCTTACATATTTAAATCTCAATAAAACTAACTGTCATTATTTATTAGCTAATTATCCAATGCATTACTAATAATATTTATGGAACTATAAATTACTAACCTATTAAGACTCATAATCACAATGTCTTCGTCGTGTTCTTTATAAAAATATTTTAAATTGAGAACATGG
The DNA here is from genome assembly GCA_905220505.1 of Laothoe populi. Lineage (NCBI taxonomy): Eukaryota > Metazoa > Arthropoda > Insecta > Lepidoptera > Sphingidae > Laothoe > Laothoe populi. The sequence goes on from HG992148.1 coordinate 18,004,577, forward strand.
CAGCCGTGGCGGACATCTGAGCAAACAAACGAATCCCAAAACAAACAAACACGAACGCAGACGAACATGTTTGGACAGCGCCCGTCGACACTCGACAAATAAAATCAATTTAGACATTTTAGACAATGCCACTTATTTTTATGTAGAGGGCTTTTCTTAGAGAGCTTTTTGATTTTATCTAGTTTAATTTTTTTTAGTCTAATGAAAATTTCCAAGTTTTAGTATACAAAGACAAAATGTGAAAGAAATACGATTTGGAAGCAAATAAAACAGCCTTGAAGTAATTTTTATAATTGAATATTCTTCAAAAATACATAATTATATGAATACATACTTAGTACGTCCTTTGTCTTTATATTTATACCCATATATTATAAAATGAAATATAAAACACCTTAAAATATTTGTTTGTAAACTACCAAAAACACTATTAAAAGCACTACTAAAAAATCGGTGTCCGTAATTACATCCATAAACGTATTATACTCGTAGCTTAAAATGTATTTTTTTTGCTTACTTAAAAAAAAAATTTTAAAGCACTACTAAAAATATCTTCCATAAATTATTCGTAACTGAAATTGTAGTCCGTGGCGAATCCATTAGGACATGTCTACACAGACGGGCTGCGCGGATGCGATATGAGTAAACAAACAAGGGATTACGGACATAATTTGACACACATTATTATCGACTGCATCCGTCATACGGTAGCGATTGAACCATAAAACATAGAGCTTAGATTCCAATAGAAACGTATAATATATAGTGTTTGTTAAATTTATACTTTAATAATATTAAAACAAAGTCTCTATTTGAACAGTTTTTAGTTAAACACCAAATGCCTACTGTTTTCTTTGGTTTTGACGATCTAAAATTACCTATACAATAATGGAAAGTAAAGATAAAATAAAATATATTTATTTGTTAAAACATGCGTAAGTCAAAATGTATTAAAAAGCATTTACAAATAAATAGATCTAAAGCAAACAAGTTAAGTGGTAGTAATAGGTGTACAATATTTAATGTTAAACTTTCTAACACATGCTATTTATAAAATTATTTATAGGTAAAAGTAGTATTTTAAACTTTAAGTGATAGGTACATAGTACAATCCAGTTTTCCAGAAAGACCTTACTTTAGTACTTTTTAAGTTTTTTTTAAAAAGGCATTTGAAAAGTACTGAAGCAAGACTTCATTAGAATTGCATATGACCATAAAAGTGACAAGGTGTAAGTATTTGCAGATTTCTTATGTAACGACTTATTTTTTTACAATAAAATACATGATAGGTACAATATACAATTGAATTTCTTAATAATTTCCATCGCATAGCCAACCGGCCACTTACCGACTCGTTAATTCGAAAGTTGCCGGATCTAATATTTAAACGAAGAGCAATTTGTGCCGGCCTGATACCGGAACGATCAATCTCCCGGATTGAAAACACATCCTTTATGTATGTACACCGGCCTAGAAACCTGTGGAGTAATAACCACACTATTTATAATAATATTACTATCTATTATAATTAAAAACAAATAATTTTCATGGTAAAACCTTCAGATGTCATAGTATACATTGGAAAAATTAACGGTAGGCAGCGGCTTTGCTGTGCCCTGGCATTGCAGAAGTCTATGGGCGGCGGTGTCTACTTACCATCAGGTGGCCTGTCTGCTAGTCTGTCTATCCAGGCAGTAAAATACCAGCTCTATAAATGTCTTTGCCGACACGCACAATGGCTCGATGTGCTCGATGTTCAACGGGTTAAGTGTGGAGAAAGGAGCCCACAACAAATACGAAGTGTCTGTACCTAAACCTACGATACTACCTAATATAGGTGGGTGCTTATGGTGCAGCGACACGGCCGCTACGTATTCATGTATAGAAACTGTAGTGCATCCATAGACATACCTACTGGACTGAGCAATATCCTCACAAAATCGCAGCTGTCATTTTAGTCTGCCTAATTAAAAAACAGAGTATAGTAAATCTGGAGTCCTAAGGGTTTCTACACACAAGGCTGACTGACGTTAATAAACAATTTGAATAAAACTCTCAAAACTGTTATATGAAATAGTTTCCTGTGTTTCATTTTTACATTACCTTTTTGTGAAAACAGAATCAAATTGCTTAAAAACGAGGTCACAGTATTCATTTTAAATATCGGTATGAACGAAAATGGGTCCGTAGTGGGAACATCTTACTATCTCCCTCGCACAACGGCACAGTAATTATCATTCTGAGACGTGACACAGTAAAAAAATATTTTTAAATATTACTCTACATTATTTTAATTTTATTTGAGCACCACTCCACGGCAGTCATTTTCCTGGGACGTTATTCAAATAAGAAGACCTATCGGAGGCGACTTGTCGCTTGATTGATAGCTTTAGACCATTTTTAATCATCTTCAGTGTCTACCACATGGTCATAAATACCAAACATTGCTAACCCACTATAACCCTTAATGTAGATTCAATAAGTTTGCATTTCCTATCCATGTGTAGATCGTATCTCTAAGCTCTCGTCTTGATACGTCGTCAAACATGGTTCATATCATTTTCATATATTCGGCTGGAAATTTGTTATTTAAATGGAGGTGAAGCGGTGTGTGCTCCTAAACCAACAAAAATGTTGGGAATATAAATAAAAAAGTACAGCGTAACAGCAGTATTTACCCGATCAAGAGAAGAAGGTTATATATTCTACATTTTAACATAACACCCTAGCTCTATGCTACTCAGACAATCCGTATCAACTGTTCATTGTTAAGCATAAATATTTATAAAGAAAAATCATTAGAAGACATATAGTATGATGTCATTTTCACTTCTTATCGTCATAGAATGATCATGATATTATATTATCACAGCATTGTGGCTGCGTATTAACGTTCAGATATGGAGAAGATTCTGGGTTCACATCCCAGGTTCGTCATTACAATATTTTTGAGTTTTTAACTTGAAAAAATCATATATGATGAGGTGAAAATTATAAAAAAATATATGACTTTATAATTTTTTCCACATATAACAGTAGGTAGACTCCCTCGGAGGCGCAGTTGTAATTGCGCATGCGTTACGACTGCTGCTGCTGCTGAGGTCTCGGGTTCGATCCCCGGGTCGGGTAAAGTGATATTGGGTTTTTCTATTTAGAAATACTCAGTATCAGCCCGGAGTCCGGAACTGTGCCCGGTATGGCGATAGGCTCGCCCCCTATCACATTATGGGACGGTAATAAGTTCGGCGAAAAGTGAGTGCACTAATTACATCTGTGCCTACCTCTTCGGGGATTATAGACGTGAGTGTATATGTATGTATGACGATAGGCTCGCTATCTATCACATCATGGGACGAAAAAAATTGAGCGAACGATGAGTGCACTAATTGCACCTTTACGTAACCGTACGAGATTCAGATGCGAGTTTATATGATGTTAATATAACCGGCATGATTGTGTTGAATAGCGGGGGAATGGTTGACTCTCGCCACTTTATTATCTAACTGGACGGTACAGCGCGTACCATCAGGTGCAGTATAATCACTTTGCCGTGCCAAAATAAAAAAAAACTCATATCTGAATCCCATACTGTATGTTACATACATATATTATCATGTTTGATCACGCTCACGACTAATATTTGTGGCACTAACGGAAGCAATACACATCTGTATATATAAAAGAAGAAGCTGACTGACTGACTGACTGACTGATCGATCAACGCACAGCCTAAACGGCTGGGGTTAGAGACTTGAAATTTTGACAGTAGGTACCTATTATGACGTAGGCATCCACTAAGGAAGGGTTTTTGGAAATACCACCCCTAAAGGGGTAAAATAGGGGATGAAAGTTTGTATGAAAATCCGTAATTTTTTAAGTTAAATTCATGAAAATTAGTATTTGGCATTTTAGTTAAAAATAAAAAATATATGTTTCAGGATTTTTGGAAATTCCGCCTCTAACGGGGTAAAATAGGGGATGAAAGTTTGTATGAAAATCCATAATTTTTTAAGTTAAACGCATGAAAATTTGGTATTTTGTATTGTATACTTTTTCTCCCAAACATGACCTCCACGCGGGCGGAGCCGCGAGCAACAGCTAGTTGAAATATATAGGTTGTACTTCGATCTAGGCTACAATACGAGGATTGATGAGTTAATGCCGATGAAACAAAGCCTGCCAGTTCATTGTTCAGGACGGCACTCAACTCAGTAGCATTTATACACTCATTAGGGCTTCATCTGCGACAAAACAGTCCATTACTGGCAGCATTGTGCCACTCAATGCATGATTAATGATTGCGCTCTTCGAAAACATATTCGTGGGAACCCTACATTTCCGCATTACCGATTCACTACAATGCGAGATTGCGAGCTTTCGATATTTTCCACGAGAGGCGAAAAATGCTATGTTTACCTCCAGTCGATTAAGCACGGAGGATGGGTTTTTGAAAAATCGACGTACACCCGAGAGATATTCGTCGCGCGGCATAACCATTCGTGTGCGTCATCGGATACTAAACCTAAGGCTGTCGTAGTAACAGTCAAGTTCGTATGGATTATCCGTGTTTGTTACCCACACTTAGTGTTCTACGAACCGTAGCAAGGATGCTGTTTTATTGGAAACGGATAATTTATTTTGTGTATTTATTCCGTTGCGGCGCGTTGGATCCAATAACGTGAGAGTCGTGTTGGATCGTATTCAAATAGTACGACCCTATATGAGTTTGCATGCGGTATTGACAATTACCCGTGTACTTAATCACGTGAATAACATAACAATAACATTTGTAAAGTCAAGCATGCTCTAATTGGACGATATTAGTTTGTTCTGTCTTCAGCTTCCTTTTTAGCAGAGTTTCTTTAAGACATAAATGAAAATGTAACCAAAATAATGTGATGAAAATCCGGTAGATTATAAATATAATAAAAAGTGGCGTAAAATCGTGGTCTATTTACTGAATAACCGATTTGAATTTGAATTTCGTATTTCGAATTTCTCATATGCGAGGCCGCAACATACGATTCTTATTTTGAAATTGTATGACGTGGCCTTATAAATGACATTTTTCTGTTATATTTCCACTTTTGACGTTCGAGAAATTCTGTTTGTGTGAATGAGGTTTTACTTTATTTTCTCTTTTAATATAATAAGTTCACTGGTATCACATACTGCTGGCCAATATATGCCACAACAAAATTCAGATATTCCTGATTTTAAACATTGTGCCTAAACTAAAGTTTAATGGAAAGTTCTAAATGCAAGGTGTTCAGGAGCTGGAGAAATGCCTTTCATTGGTGAGGTCTATAACCAGCAGTCGGTCAATGTGGGCCAAAATGATGATGACAATCTAAACTTTTATAATAAATTTTCGATTTAATCACATGTATTATAATATTAGGTACATTTCCCAATACCTAGTTTCAACACTTGCATCTAACCGAACACTCAAAGTTGGTAACTCGATTACGAAAGCCGACACTGGACGTCTGCCAGCGGAAATTAACTTAAGACCCGTGTCACAGCTGACGGCATATTGTTCACTATTCACCGATCCGACCTATTCAATACATTTCTACGGATTATTTTACATACAATATCACTTTTGTAGCTATTGTCATGTTAAGCAATATCGATGTAACGATTTGTCACTTATATCTTTATGGTTCGACATGAGAGGATAAAGGTGAAAGAACGCTTAAACCCAACGCCAGAGACGCATGTGTCGTATTTACAATAATGTGTATGTAAAAAGTATTAAATCCAAGGAGTTGTCTCCTGCACTGACGCGCCTGTACCGATCGCCCACAGACTTTTGTAGATCTATAAAAGAGGAATATCCCACCATGCATTGTTTTATTATATCTCAAAGGGATAAGACAACGTTTTCGATGAAACTATCTCAAAGGGATATTATGCAGCGGTTTTGATGAAAGCTCCCAGGCGGCTTGACTTTTCCGACACTTCCAATAATTATCGTAATATTTTAACAAATTTACACAAAACCTAGACAAATAATATACCTAAACCTTACTCACGAATCACTCTATCTATTCGTGAAAAATGCATTCGTTCAGTAGAAATCCATTCAGTAGTTTTTAAGTTTATCACGAACAGACAGACAGACAGATACGATAATATTTAGTGGACTGGGACTGCCTCGGTAGCGCAGTTGTAATTGCGCATGTGTTACGACTGCTGTGTTGAGGTCTCGGGTTCGATCCCCGGGTCGGGTAAAGTGATATTGGGTTTTTCTAGCTAGAATTTCTCAATATAAGCCCGGAGTCTGTACCTGTGCCCGGTATGGCGATAGGCTCGCCCCCTATAATATTATGGGACCCAAATTCGGCTAAAAGTGGATGTACTGGTTACACCTCTGCCTACCCCTTCGGGGATTACAGGCGTGAGTGTATATGTATGTATGTATGGGTATTTAAATCCTTCCTGAGCTGGTCACGTTTTTTATCAGAGAAAATATGGCTTCAAAATATTCAAATTTATGAAGAATAGTGTGGTAAGTATAATGAAAAAAAATGTGTTAAGAATAGCGTAATCTTTTTTTTTGTTTTTATAGTATAGTCCGACAAACGAGCCAGTGGGTCATCTGATGTTAAGTGATCTCCACCGCACATGAACATCCACAATACCGAAAGTATTATGTATGCGTTGTCGGCCTTAAAGGACAGGAATAGGGATCAGGGAAGGGAAGGGGGAATCTGGGCCTCCGGTTATCTCACTTACCATAAGAAACGCGACAGTAAACTGTCACTTTACGTTGGTTTTCTGTGAGACAGTGGTACTACCCCGGTCGAGCCGGCCCATTCATGCTGTAGACAAATATGTCTACAGCGTGGCTCTACCATTTCCAATAGAAACGTAATATCGCGGTTATTTTACTATTTTATTTTATAGTAGTATTATTCGTTGAGAATGTTAATTAGTCAAATTAATAATCTTTATATAGGTCTATCCTAAGGTAAGTAGGACTGCAGAAAGGATCATCAAAATTGATCCATATTTGGTGAAGATATCACGTTTAACATCCTCCTGGACCTGTCCTTTTTGTAAAGTCAGTCCAAACACAATAAACAAAATGAACCTGTTACTTACTTAAATAAAAATAGAGTTCAACCAATATCAAATGTTTTTTACAACAACTAAATATTTGAAATAAGAAATTCCAAATAATTTTCTCTGCACTCAGCCTAATGAACGGAGTTTTTGTCGTTTCACCAGCGACCTATTAGTACTGAACGCGCCCGATAAAAAAAACATTGGGCTAATAAAATAACTAAAAGTTTGGCAATCTCTCCACTTCTGTAACTGAGATCTGTTATTCTCAATATCACATTTTAAATTTATTTCAACTTGTGATCGTTGTTTAGATTGAATAAAAAAAATGAGTAGATAAGTAATATTAATGCATTGTAAATTATCCCTTCTCTAATGGTGAAAGAAAACATCGTGAGGAAACCTGTATACCTGAGAAGCTCTCATGAGAATTTCGAAGGTATGTGAAGTCTACCAACGCGCATTAGGCCAGCGTGGTGGACTTAGCCCTAACCCCTCTCATTAGTAGAGGAGGCCCGTGCCCAGCAGCGGGACAGTGTTTAATACAGGGCTAGTATTATTATTTTAGATAAGCAATAAATTAAATCCATACTTATTTCTATAAATGCGAAAGTAACTCTGTTTGTTTGTTACCTCTTTACGACTAAACGGCTGAACGGATTGTAATGAAATTTGGTAAGGGAATAGATTATATCCTGGAGAAGGACATAGGCTATATTTTTTCTCAAAAAACAACCTTGAAAGGGGTCAAATAGGAGGTCAAAATTTGTACAAGAAATCCATAATTCCTCGACTTAGAGGTCTGTAAATTCATATTTATTCTTTTGGTAGGAAATACGTTTTTGAAAAATCATCCCTGAAAGGGGCAAAGTGAGGTTAAACTTATAAGGTATTCTTTAGATGCAATCTCAAGATTCAGGCACAACAACTGAGAGGTTGGACAATCGCTACAGGTGCCTCAGTGCAGAGGACAACTCCTTGGATTGTATACTTCTACTCCCGAAAATAACCTCCACGCGGGCGGAGCCGCGAGCAACAGCTAGTAATTTATAATTATCATATTATTATTAAATTCAATTAAGTACGCTATTATAAAAATAATTTAGATATTTTCAAAAGTATATGACGTAATTCCCAAAATGACTATTCTGAAACGGTCATAAATAAATAAAACAATTGTTTCAAATAAAATTAATGTAATAAAAAAGACTTATATTTTACTAGCAAACGAAACATTGAATTAATTGCATCACTTTAAATTCATTTTAATCCGGAACAACGACAAGAATTAATTGCATGAAAATGCATTTCCTGCAACACCATTTTTCATTGTCATGGCCGTACAGAGAGCAAACAAAATTTAAGGTAGCGTTGAATTTGTTTAATAAAATTAAGTTTCAATGAATTAAGCTTTAGATTTTTTAGTTTTAAATTACTTTTTTAGAGAATACACTACAAGGCATATGAGGTATTTATTTGATATTATACTATGTGACAAAATTGTAAGTTGTTGTAATTGTAAATGAATTTTTTATTAGTTTTGTATAACAAAATAATATAGATAGAACATTAACGCCATCTATCGGTACTTTTTATATCATTATATTATGCCTTTATATATATTTGTAATATTGTCTATTAACTGTTAAAAGGAAGAAATTAAAGTCGGTCTGTTTCAAAGGCCATTACTGTGTATTACTATATATTTTATCAGGTTATGGGCCCAGCACGCTTCCAAAGAGTTTTAAAATATTTAAGTTCTACTAGATCTTTTGGTTTAACGTATGTTAAAAATAATTTAGACATAGCTGGATTTGTAGATGCCGACTGGGCGTCAGATAGTATAGATAGAAGATCTTATACTGGATATTGTTTTATATACTCTGGGTGTGTAGTTTCCCATGAATGTAGGAAGCAACAGACAGTAGCTCTATCCAGCACAGAGGCCGAATATATGGCTGTCTGTGAAGCCAGCAAAGAAGCTATTTTCTTGAAAAACTTGTTATCTGAACTTGTTAATAGACAGAATGTGCCAATTGTATTGTATAATGATAACCAGAGTGCGTTAAAGTTGTCTGAAAACTGTATGTATCATCGAAGAACTAAACATATTGATGTGAAATTTCACTTTATACGTGAGGCAGTAGTGCAGAAGCTAGTCAAAGTTCTTTATTTGAAAACTTCAGAAATGCCAGCCGATATATTAACTAAAAGCCTTTGCAAAGTAAAACATTATGATTTTATGCAGAGAATGGGCATAGTTAAGTTAAAGTGATTTTTTAGTTTTCAGTTTATATGTTTTTGAGATTATTTTGTTAAGTGGTGGTATTAGTTTTGTATAACAAAATAATATAGATAGAACATTAACGCCATCTATCGGTACTTTTTATATCATAATATTATGGCTTTATATATATTTGTAATATCGTCTATTAACTGTTAAAAGGAAGAAATTAAAGTCAGTCTGTTTCAAAAGCCATTACTGTGTATTACTATATATTTTATAATTTTTTCTGTGTAAATAAAATTAAATGCTGTTGCGGTAACGATAAACGTAAGGTTAAGGTGACCACTGAAAACCAGCGCTGTGTTGTGTTATGTACTATGTACGTGCCACAGAACAGCAATACGCTGAGTGGTCACCTACCTGTCACAGCTGCGACAAGCAAGTACCAAATCTAGTTTTTAGTGTTAGTCTTTCTTTTTTTCTTTCTAATCACGTATGCAGAAATGAGAAATAGAAATATGTTAAAATAGCATTATTTGTAAAGGCGTTGGTCCAAGGTTCAGGGCTTGACGGGCGATCATTACAGCTTCACCCGCTACATGCTACCGATACAATTTAAACTGAGGATCCACTTGAGCCTACCCGCGGCCGCACTGCAAAAACTGCAGAGTTGGCATACTTTGTAAATTTATTAGAGACACTGTGTGGCTGAGTGTAAAGAGAATTGTAATTCAAATGGGCTACACCTACATTACATATGTACATACATTGTTTATTTACATCGTCCATATGGGTACATTTTGTTTTAGTTGCTGATAACCGAGGAAGTGGGTCACTTGTAGGAAATTGATCCCATCTCTCTTCGGTCCATTCATGATGGAGACATTACTATCTACAGCGTAGGTCTAAAGCTTTATTGAGTTTTATACTTTTTAATATACCTAATTGCTTTAATTTCTGTTCTGTCTAGTAACACGTGGCTTCGCACATAATGTTTTATACTACGATAATAATTGCTTTGAAAAAATATGAATAAAAAAAAGGCGCTTAATTTTTAACTCACATTTATTTTTCATTCGGGTTAAGACGGGCATTTTTAATATAAAAAATAAATAAATTTCATAATAAGTTATCATTAGCTAACAACTCCACTGTCTTTTGTTCCCAACTTCAAGCGAACGGAATCATCGTCAGGCTAATCTCGAGGGCGGCCAGCTTACACAAATGTCATTTTCGCGACCCCTTCACGCTTCGTCCACCAGACATAAGACCTTTCTTGCTCCCCTCTCTTCCTCCAAACAGGACGATATAGGGGCTCCGAAACTAAATCGCAAGGTTTTTCGTACGACCATGATAGCGCAGATATGTGGGCAGAATGGGGATTTCGACACAATCCTTCGTGATTGCGTCTCGTTCCATTTTCAAATCTACTTCAATCGGTTGTCATTGTGTTCGGGAATTTGTTTTGGTTCTAAATTCAAAATTGTTTTATCTTTTGCAATGGTTTTAGATAGCCAGTGACATTATAAATTGCAATATTTTGCATATTTCAAGATCTACGAAATCCACGACGCATCATCAAGAAGGATAAAATAAATGTTCGAGTAATACAAAAACTCAAAGATATAATTATTTATAACGTCTTAATCTTCAATAGATCTTACATACAGTACAAACAAATATTGCATAATTTTAATTAAAACTGCTGTTTAAAAATACAAAACCAAGATAATTAATAGGTTACAAGTTTGGATCTCCCTTGATTGAGTATACTTTTTGGTTTGGTGATCGGCTCTATTGATGCTCAGCTTTTTGGTAAGATAATAAAAAATAATCAGTAAAGTATTCCTAAAGTATCGAAACAGTTTGTTTACACTGTTTCCAATTAATTATATTGAAAAATAATCTTAGTACGTTTTTATTAATACATAAATTTAATTGACTGCCTCGGTGGCGCAGTTGTAATTGCGCTGCGTTACGACTGCTTTACTGAGGTCTCGGGTTCGATTCCCGGGTCGGGTAAAGTGATATTGGGTTTTTCTATCTAGAAATTCTCAGTATTAGCCTGGAGTCTGGAATTGTGCCCGGTATGGCGATAGGCTCGCCCCCTATCACATTATGGGACCGAAATTCGGCGAAAAGTGGGTGTACTGGTTACACCGCTGCCTACCCCTTCGGGGATTACAGGCGTCAGTGTATATGTATGCATGTGTGTATGTAAATTTAATTGAAAAATCTTAAAGTTCTAATTCGCTTCTAAACATCTGTTCGTCCCTTGACTAAGACCTCCGCCAACTCCTTCCTCTTCATCCTATCCTGCGCAGTTCTAGTCCATATAATACATAGTTACCTTTACATTACTACATTTAATAAATAATAATACTAAATACACCCAACAGCCACACACATAGTACTGACCCCACACTGGGTAAAACCTGTATCGTGGGTTTCAAGAACTACGAGGGACTACGGTCCCAGAACACCCAGACCCGCTACCAGTATCTATCTGTCACACAAACATTTATATCGGTGCGGGAATCGAACCCACGGCCTTTCGATTCACAGCCGGCTACTCACCCGCTGCGCCACGGAGGCTGTCACCAAAATTATATATGTGTAATATTTTCTGTAATAAAGTGTGTATACAAATAACTCAAATCATTACAAGAAATATTTTTAGCTAAATCTGCGCACTCGCTCCCACGCATTTATAAATCAACTTGAGTTATTCTTTATTTGAAATATAAACACCAATATTTCCTCGCATGAAAAAAACATATTCATAAACAAATTGTATGACTGAAATGTTGTAAGTAATATTTTAAAATTGATAAATACTCTTGAAAACTTTAATCTGTCATATTTATAATGTACATTAAAATATGCTGCATTATTTCACCTCTTGAAACCACGTGATTCGCATTAGGCTAGTGTGGTTGATCAAGCCCTATAATAATAATTTTGGCTTCCGACCGATTTCGGCCATGGCAACATCTTCGACTCCGATACGGAAGCGGTCAAGTGCGCAGGATATATTAGGGTGCGACAGCATACGCGCAGATGCAGGCGCACACACTCGTCGTCGATTCAGTGGAACGGAAAGCCGCTACGACTGAAGGAGAGGTCGGATGATGTGTCTGGCCGACGGCAGCTATACGCCCTCTACCGTCGCCCTAGGCCATTCACATTGCCTTGCTGAACCGCCGAGTCCGCCACCCCCTTTCGCATATCTGCACTGGGTTGCCTTTCACGCCGGATCAGACTTTTTTGGGAATCTTGCGGGAGGGAACCGCATTTGGGGGAGGGAATTGTGATATTTGTGTGGGAGAAAGGTAAAAGGGGGATACAAAGACCGCGGATTTTGAAAGAGGATACCGCCTTGGTAGCTAGGGTGCTTCGAGGTTGCGTACCCGTATATTCCAGGAATTGGAATACCCCTGAAGTATCAAGTAATCAAGCCCTAACACTATTAGAGAAGGCCTTTTTTTATTTTTTTGTTATACTGCCGCCCGCTCTGGGGGGAAGAAGAATAATAATAAAAAGTTGGCTGGATGATGGCTATCCGAGCTGCCTCTGGGTCGACTCCCTACCCCCTATGTACAGCCTACCCGTTTTACTTCCAGCTAAAACCCCACGGTGGCTTTCTTCGGCGCTTAAGTAGAGAATGCTTGTGCCCAGTGGTGGAACAGTGTATATGGGGGTTACGAATATTATTTATCTGATTTATTTTAATGATATACCCGTAAACCATAAATGCCCGAAATATTAATTTAGCAAAACTAGTTTTTTTCCGTAATTGTCGAATACTTAAGATTGTACCATCTATTGAAGATGATCCAAAAATCATTATAATGATTACAACAGAAACCCGAAGTTGGGAAACTTATGTGGACTTCTTAAGGGAATCGAGGGATTTGTGGTCCCAGAGCCGAATATAATTAATTCAACATAGAAAATTACTTTACCAACTTCCAAATTACATTCCGGCCAACCATTAGTACTGCATTAATCAAAGGGATGATAGCCTTCGCAAACTTGCACCCTTTGTGCCCGTCATTTATCATTGATCATGTTCTTTAAGTAAACATTGAATGTTACTTTAGATATAGCAGCGATAGTCTAGTTGGCAGTTGAACGAAGTGTCGAGACGAAAGTCGTAGGATCGTAACCAGCCCAAATGGCATACACCTCTGAATTTTCTAAAGTTATTAATTGTTAGTTATTACTTACTTTAACGACGAAGGAAAACATCGTGGGAAACCTGTGTACCTGAAAATTCTCCAAGTATTTTAAAGGTATTTAAAGTCTACCTGCCTGCGTTAGACCATTAAATTTAATTTGATATCTGATTAAATTTACTGCTGCATTTAAAAAGGTCTTATGACTTAGATTTAAGTTACAGTTTTGAGTGTTTTAAGAAGGGTGAGTGTTAATTACTTACTACTTTTAAATTTATTAATATCGATTCAGTAGAATAATTCGTCATAAACTACTTTCAGTGTGTGCGGTCATTATATTCATGTTTTATAAAAAAAAGTTTTTTTTTATCAAATCTACTTTAAATAAAGAACTGGCTACACGACGGCAAAATAACACAGAGATGGCAATTGATTAAATTAATTATTTTAATTACACTGTGTGTCACACTGATTTAATAATAAAGTTTATATGTATCTATTTGTTTATAGATATATACGTCATCTAGGTGTTATGTGGAGTTGGTCCCAGACCCACCAATAGAAATATCTAGATACGCATATTATTTGTTCAAATAATCAACAAATAAATGAATAAATAAATCAAGTATACATCAATTGACATTTGTATCAGATTCAAAAATTGATAATGTAATTTATTGGCCCTTGTTTATTGAATAACGTATTAATATTCAGATTTTTATTAAAGTACTTTTACACTTATTAATTTACAAGGTTTTAATTAAGTTTGCATAAGGCCTAGCCTATCAAACCAAAATAGACCTTATTCACCTAAGAATATATAACATTACTATAAGAATTCCACCGCTGCGTTTAAAGACAGATGTGGCCAGTACTTAACTTGCGGTTTCTACCATACACGTGGAGCACTTGAAAAGAGGGTGTTGCTAAAATGGACCGCTATCACGTAATTAAGCCAGACCCAATGTCCACCGATCCGTGAGGGGACACTGGCCCAAAATTGCATAGGAATTAAAATAACAAACAAATCTGTCACACGATTTTGAGTCTTATGTCTTACGCGATAGATTTCAAAATACATTAGTAATTAAGCATAGTTTACTACATTGGGCAATTGGGGTAATGCGCGTTAGGTATAAATTAGTAGTTTTCTTTAGAGTTGTATTAAGTACGGATGAAGGCAGTTAGTAGTTAGGGTCCAGTTTAGTGCAACCGAAAGCCGCTCGAAGGGTTACGGTAATTGATTTCCCTGGATTAACGTGTTTAAACTTTGGAGATAGTTTGCTCTGTAACAACTAACTTCCTAAGTAAGCTGGCGTCTGTAGGTTTTACTATATTAGATCAGCCAGTCTACTCTGTAACACAATTCCGATCGATGACAGATTTTGTACTTTTGTGGGCCATATTATTTCAATATTGTGTAGCCATTAATATGCAGTAATTGGAATTAAGATTATCATATGAATGGTTATGCAATATTGAAATAATATTGCGCTAGGGTCGCACTCAGAATACGAAATCACACAAATCCAATACCGATCGATCGGAATTGTGTTACAGAGTAGACCGGCAGTACTGTCTTCTACTCTGTTCCGCCGGCATGTTAGCAATATATTATTTTCCATACAAAATTTGCAGCTCATTGTAATCCTTTATGAATGGTATATCAAAAAATCTTAGAATCCTTCCGTAGTGCAGATGGAGACAACTATGGGGTTTTTAGCCGGTAAAAATCCGGCATACCCCGATATCACGACGGGGTTTTGGCCTTAAAAAAAAGGTGTTATTTATGTCCGTAAAGAAGCAGTAAATTTATCAGCTATTTAGGTCCAGTGGATTGGTTTGAGCATGTTCAATCATTAATTCAGGGAGTGTTAATTTGTGAATGGGCATATTATTATGAATAAACAGTTTCCGCAAACACATATTGGTGCTCCGAAGAGCATTATTGTCGATTAGAATCTCGGTTACAAATAGTTATATTGAAAGAGATAAAATCTACTTTCCTGATATAGACTATTTCTATGACACAATTTACTAGACTAGACGCATTGTCAGCACGAAGCGATTTTAAAAATTCCCAGACAGGAATACATCCGGAGGCAATAAAACTTATTAACATTCACCTCGCAGTTCGAGTAAACAAGCTGTGTTTATTGAACTACGTGAAATAATGGATAATGGCAGAGCACAAGAATCTTGTACGGGAAATGAAAATGTATGTAATTTGTAATCAAACGATTTTATCAATTGCTTTTAAAATCGACCGTGGTTTAAATGAAGCCACGCGTTGAAGTTACGCGTTTTTAATTGTTGATTGGTGAAACACGTCATGTAAATAATACTATAACAACTTAATTTATTGGTTTGACATTATCTGGTTTAGCAATATGTGAGAGGTAACAAAAAAAACTCTATTATTCAATTGATACAAATTTGGAAAACATGAACCAATTACAATTACCCAAGAAGAAATCAATATGAACATCGAAATGTCATTTACTATCTATTTACTTTATAATGTACCGTTGGTATATAATATACGTCTGCAACATTTCATAGTCGCAGCAAGTGTCAAATGAGAAAATCAGTGCCTGTGTTTTGTTACTGTGAACTATTTAATTTTATGTCAGATCATTCATAACGCCATTGACGCTCCCGTCTGCCACTTCACACGCTGATCGGAATTCTACCTTTAGGTGTGGTTAAATATCAATTTCTACAAAACTCAGGCTCAGAAATATTTACAGATCGCTCAAACGTTCGTTTTCAATTTTAGATATAGCCAATAAGCAGTTTCGTCTAGTCAATTACACGACTGAGTTCGTAGATATGGGAATTGGTATTCATATAATGGCTAAACCTTTCACACGGTGACGATTATGACACGATTATAAAATAAATCGTTTGAATTTGTAAGTATGTCATAAATTACTACGTGAGTGTTCAGACGCTCCTACGCATATCGAAGAAGTGAAATTATCTGTAGGGATTATCGCCAGTTTAAAATTAAAATTAGTAGGTTCTTAAATCTACTCTCACTACTTTAAGAGTATCTAGTGTTTAGAGACTACTACTAACTATTAGAACTACTAGTGTTTAGAAACTAGGTAGTTCTCCACTAATCTCCAGTATTATTACTTATATTTTGGCCAGTACTTTTCTTATTAATGCAAATATTTTGAAAATAATATTTGTGTAAATCATTCCAAGTTACTTATATTTTTATTTTAGACTCTAATTAGACTGGATTAAGTCGAAATTTGCTTTATAGATCTTGGCTTTAACATCCAATGTCTCTAACTCTCTATTACTAAAATATACCCAAAAGTCACACACATAATCCTGACCCCACACTAGGAAAATCTGTATCGTAGGTATCAATAAATACGAGGGATAACGGTGCCACAACACCCAAAACATACGGATCTTTCAATTATATGTCTCAGTGCGGGGATCAAACCCAAGGCCTCTGGTTTCACAGCCAGCTTCTCGCAAGACGTGCCACGGAGGCTGCTATACATACAAACTTCCTGTAAAGTATATTTCTTTTTTTTTAGCCAGCCTATTTTGTGTCCCACTCCTAGGCCAAGGGCTTCCCTATATTCTTCCACTTCATTCGGTCTTCCTTCAGCTTCCGCCATTCTCTTCTCTTCATTCTTCATTCTCTCTGGAATGCATCAAAATCAATGAATTTAAATTGATTACTACAGTTTATTATATATTTACAAACATGCATTAAATAAAAATATATATTCAGATAATATATGACATGAGGTGAGGAATCACCACCTGGTTGAATTATTTGTACCTTTGCTATAAACTCAATTTTACTATTAACATCACCTACACAAACAATTCCTACATCGTTGAGCCCAGGCCTCCGATCAAATGTGAACGTACAATGGCTTATTTGACTAACAAACAGTATCGAACCCGATTATCGTACCGTGCGTGCTTGCATTATGTATGAGACACTTCCGCCGCGACTCACCCTTGGTTGTAGCCAGGGATTCGATAGAAAAACCAATGTCACAGATGTAAGGATAGGAAGGACACAGATGTAGGAATTAAGCGTGGTATTTGTTTTTTTTTTTACTTTTTTTACAAAGACTGCAAAATTATACACAATCATTACAATTATACACAGTCAAAGGAAACAAACAGTGGAAAATTATACACAATCATTAAAATAATATTCAATCAAAGGAAACAAACAGTGGAAAATTATACACAATCATTACAATTATACACAGTCCAAGGAAACAAACAGTGGAAAGTTATACACAATCATTATAATAATATACAATCAAAGGAAACAAACAGTGCAAAATTATACACAGTCTCCGGGGCTCAGCGGGTAGCCGGCTGTGAAACAAGGAGTTGCGATTTCGATCCCGGACCAAGACCAATTTTTTCGGGGCCCCTTAATATTTGTTCGAGTCAGGGTGTTGTGAGACCGAAATTAGAAAATTTTCAGAATACAAGAGCCGTATCCTTGTGAGAACGGGACTTATGTGACTGTTGGGAGTTTTTTTTATTATTTTATTCACACATAAACATAGAATAAAGTAAAACAACACATTATATACCAGCAAAGTTCCCAAAACAAACGAGAAATATATGCTTGCCGGTCAGGATAGTAACGCATTGAATATCAAACTTGGAACTGTTAAGTCTCTAAAGACAGACAACTACTAATGTCTATATATGAAAGCTGCGTTGACCTTTGAAGAAATTCATTCGAACAGGCGCATTTACACTATAGACAAAACTACCTATAGCATGACCCACCATTTTGAAAATAAAACAAAAATAATTATGAAGTTTTGTGGAGAAGCCATGCAAGATGACATACAGACAGACATCAAATCTACTGAAAGGGTTAAGTTTAAACATTAAGCCTAAAGATAAATCCATAAAAACAACGTGAGTGATCTTAATGTCCACGAAAATATAATAAAAGAGCTATCAAGATTAGAAACAGTAATGACTAATAATATTTTGATAAGAAATGTGTAGCTTAGAATGAAATGACAGCCTCCGTGGCGCAGTTGGCGAGTAGCCGGCTGTGAAACGAAAGGCCGTGGGTTCGATTCCCACACCGGGACAAATGTTTGTGTGACAGACAAATAATTGTGTCCGGGGTCTGGGTGTTGTGAGTGACTGTTGGGTGTTATTTTATTTAAATAAAGGCATAGTTCCGATAGTCGCGTCAAATGACAGTTGCGTCAGTAACATCAACGTTTGTTAACGTTATACTGAAAGCTCTAGCGGCGCTGTGCGTTAGTAATGTGATGATCGAACGGTCACCGATAGATCTACCTCGTACACAGCGGTACTGAAGCTTTGCCACTGATACTCCCGTCTGACTATTCCATCTGACTTTATTTCTGGCCTTTGATGCAGCCATAAAAATCTGTTATTAACGCTTGACGTATTTACTCATAATAAAAAAACATAGGCAGTCATGGGCACTACCGAGAGAAGTGAAAAATTGAAACTTTGGAATCACTGTGTTCTTTTGAAACAGCGCGTCCATGAAGTAGTTACCTTTTTATTTATAATTGCTTGTCAATAATCATAGAACTACATAGACGTGCTTATGCCAAATAAAAATAATCAGAGCGTGACGGTCACGCGAGTTCAGTGTTTTTTCCCTATACCTTACAGTGCCCAGCGTGCCTAAAGAAGATTTCACTTCAAAAGTTTTCACTTCAATAATGAATGTCTTTACTTTTATGCTTAATTAATCAGTATTGAGTCAAAGTAGGTGCAATGTGGTCACTTTACCGCGCCAGAATAAAAAAAAAGAAGTACTTGGGAAGTCGGTTTATCCATAATCACAATCACATATTGTTCAGTAATCGTCTTTTTCACTCCACGTTAAAGACCATTAAAATATTAACGAGTGTGACAGACGGACGCACAATGACTGCGCGTTATTATTACATATTGAAGTGGGCCGTAGCAATCCAGTGGAGTGGCCGATAATACTTTTATGAGCACATTCGATGGTATATTTTGAATTAACGAATTTAAGGCACAGATTCTAATGATCTGACATAATATTGCTCAATACAGATTGAGTTGCTCTAATTTAAATTAATTGTATTAAAGTAGCTTGTAAGCATTTCATAGTAAACCATATTTTGAAAAGAGCAACGCCAGTATCGCTGCCTGCAGAAGGATTCTTCTCTGGCGTTTGAACTGCATTTTGAACTACCAGAAGTGTATAAATTGCATCTCATTGCTCCGTAGCGCAGGGAGCGAATAGCCGGCTGAGAAACGAGACCGAGGGTTCGATTCCCGCATCGAGACAAATGTGACAGACAGATTTTTCTGTCGGGTCGGGGATTATGGGACCTCGTAGTTTTGATACCCAGGATACAGGATTATTGTTATTATTTAATGGAACTCGAAAACTGAATAGAAAGAACAAAGTATTATTCCAGTCCAAGGACACAATCTATTAAAACAAACGTGTGACAATTCCATATTCAAGTCGAAGATCTCAGTACCAAAGATGTAAAATGGTATTGTATATACATCAATGTAGCTAGCCGTATAAGTCAAATGAAGAGCAAAAAACTGTGTCTCGCCCACGAGATTATTGAATCCCATTTCTGTTTTATATCCCATACAGTGGATACGCATTATTCCACGAGATTCTTTTATAGTAAAAAAGAATTAGGGCGCAGATAATGTTTTACGACGCTATAATGTTTGATTTATTGGTAATAATTTCGTGACGCGCCGAACTGGATGCCATATGCAATCCATTCAATAAGGTTATAATTAGTAAGCGTTATTGACCATAAATAAATATATTAAACTAATACTTAATACAAATTGAATTTTCAATTACTTCCAGCAACATTAATACAATTCTTATCTTAAATTTTCAGAATAAAGTACAAATTTAAATTATTGGCAACATTTACAAATATATGGAAAAAAAATAATTAATTATAAAAATAGACAAAGCAATTGAATTCCAACTACATAATTTGATTGATACCTAAATAACACAACAACAACTTGTAAATAATAAAGTAATTTCCATAAATATAATAAGAGTTTTTACTTGACACATTACAGGACATTATGCTATTTTTATTTAATCTTGCCCAGTTTTCTCTACATAGTAAGTAAAAGGACAGATGTACACTCCATTCTCCCTGATAGAGTTTTTACATGGTGTATTGTGGATTGTAATATATCATTGGTTTGTAGGAAATGTAAAATAAAACTCAGCAGGTTGTTAACAGAATGGTGATCAGGGCGGAAGAGAACGTCTTTATACTTTTTAATGTTGCAAGCTTACAAAATATAAAAAATATTGTAATGTTGAGTTTTCAACACTCCCTCCAATCAAATCATAATTCATGAATTTAGGTCTAACAGCCTCTCTACACCACCCACTATTAAATATTTAAAAAATAAGAAACGATCACGAGTGCTCCGAAGTCATGTTTGCTTACCGTTATTGTTTTATTGCACCGATCATTTTGTTCAGTATAATCTGCATACAATGCGTGCTTGGTGCGCGCCCACACCGCGATGTGTTTGTTAACTGCTTACACCTTTTAATGATTAAGGATATTGTTGATGTTGAAGACATATTTAAAGAAACCCACGAATAAAAGAAACTTTTATTTTATCCTGGCACGGCAATGTGACCACACTGCACCTGATGGTAAGCGCAGTGCGGTCCAATTAGAGTATCGAGTAGCGAGATACGATCTATCCCCCGCTACTCAACACAATCATGCCGGCCTGCTTCTTCACATTATGCCATGGGCAACAAGTTGAAGAAGCGGTCGAGAGTCTATTGTCAGAGTACTCAGAAGGCCGCGAAACGGCCAAACATCGTACCCGAACTCGAGACCCCCAAAAAACTTCTGGCGGATACCCTGATAGGTTTTAAGGTATAGATAGGTACCAAACTCATTGTATTGACCTCAATATCGTACCACAACACTGCTCCCGCACTGCTGATTTACTGCAGAAGTATATTAAGAGGTGATACAAACTCAAATGATCCCTTGCATACATTGGATAGCAACCTGTGGACACAGTGGCTCATTCCGGCTCAGTCACGTTGATAGAACAACCGGTGTATATCCAGTTACAGGTACGATTCCAGCGACCTTTGCGGAACGCATCAAGTAACGTCTCTTTTTGGTTGATATATTTGAGTTACAATAAGGCAAGATTTGTAGTAGCATGCTTTTAATACTGATAGATCCAATGCATTCTTGTGAAAATTATGTCTGGAATGGGGCAAATAGTGTAATTAACAAACATAAAATAAAACAATTAATGCCAGCTTGCTCGCTAAATTTAAAAAATATCTAGTCATTGCTGTTGTAAAACCATGCGCAGACACTCCAGCACAGATAGCATGTATAAAGCTCGTTGTATATGCAATACAATTATGCCTTCAAATGACGACATAATAATAATAATAAGCCCGCAGGGCAGCTTGTGGCGACCTGTTAGGAATTAGCGATCCCACGTACCTGAGTGCTCCCGGGGGAAGGCCCTGTTCTTCATCTCTAGCTTGCCTTTACTGGCTGAATGGAGTGAACAATGACGAGGAACAGATCCCCCACCTCTGGCTTGCCTTCCTCGGCCGGTCAGAGTGGAGTCGCGAGAGCATTACGCTCGAAGGGTGGATGTGAAACGTAAGTGGCGAGTGGGCAACGTGATGGGACCCTAAGGGAGCAAATTATCATTGTTTAAAGTCCACTGACACATCTCCACCGCTTAGCCGCTCAAATGATGTTGCTCCCTTGTCGCTTTTTCTGACGACTATTTTAGGGAGCCCATTTACCTGAGTTGGCGAGTCACCAACTGCCTATTTTATCCGTGTTATTAACATTGGTCAGGCAGGTGCTATAGTCCTTCCCATAGACTCAATTACCCAATCCACTAACACCTCACCTCAATAAACCAGAATAAATGTTTATCCATCCATACACCAACCAGGGTTGTCCTTGGGTGCACTTGTATAGTGTATACAGGGATACCCGTGGGCTGGTGTCACATCACAAAATTAAATTAAAATTGTCTAACGGGCCTCTACGTGTTGGCTTCGGTCCCACGCACGCCTTCCAAATGTCCGGGACTCTACAGTCTCGAGGTTACGGTGTGACAAACATAATAATAATACTAGCCCTGTATTAAACATTGTCCCACTGCTAGGCACGGGCCTCCTCAACTAATGAGAGGGGTAGTAAGGCCTTAGTCTACCTCGCTGGCCTAATACAGGTTAGTTGACTTCACATACCTTCTAAATTCCTATGAGAATTCTCAGGTATGCAGGTTTCCTCACGATGTTTTCCTTCACCGTTAAAGCAAGCGATAATTAACATTTAATACACACGTAACTTAAAAAAAGTTAGAGGTGTATAATGCCCTGTGGGTTTCGAACATACGACTTTAGTCTTAACAGTCCGTACCGCAACCAACTAGGCTATCGCTGCTGACATACTATTCAATATTATAATTTATCTCTGAAATAATACACCGATACCCTCCTGCATCCATCGTAACCCGACTACCCAGCCCACGTGTCTATTTACAAGCCTGCACCGAACGTTTTTAATTGCAACAAATTCAAGGCATTAGTCGCACGTCCCACCATCGATCAAACCCGCGCTCACGTTACGTGATCTGGCGATAAAGAGATACAAATTTATGACGAGGCTCGTTTTTCTAACGCGGTCCTGTAACATCGACGTGGGGCGATTTATATTTGTTATCTTGACGATCTTGTAAAGGGGTGGGTTCAGGTAGTAGAGTAAATCATGGTTTGATGTCTGTTGGGAAATTAATCACTTGGACGAGGCGTCAGTGCTGTGGTTTATAAACACCGAAATTAAGGCACTAGTGATTCTACGTGTTAGTAAAGCTACCGTCGAAATATCCTCTATGTTTTATTTAGTTGACTGGTGGTAGGATATTCATATCCGCCCTGATAGCGACCACCGTACACATGGTGGAAAACCCGCTATAGTGACACACGCTAGTGTGTCGCGTTCCCGGGTCACCCAGTGTACCACTAGTTTTTGTCGGGGGTTAGCAGAATATTTGGCCGTGTTGGGGCCTTTGAGTACTCTGACACTAGACCCTTGACCGCTTCTTCACCTTCTTGCCCCATGGCCCAGTATGAAGAAGCTACGGAGCAGGCATGATTGTGTTGAGTAGCGAAGGATAGATTGTCACTGGCTACTTGGTACTCTAACTGGACGACACTGCGCTTAACAGGTGCAGTGTGGTCAATATGCCGTGGCAGGATAAAAAAAATTAAAGTGAATTGTACCAAGACGCAGACACGATGCGTCTTGCTGTCATTAGAAATCTATAGACTAAGGCCCTGTCGGTTTACACATAGTCAAGTTTAACTATGGTTAAAGTATTTTTCCATAATAAAAATAGGAGCGCTGTATTAGCAATAGTCAGACTTGATGGTTCTTTTTTAAAACAAATAGTTAGTTGTATAGCGCTTACTATGTGTTGACGTTATCATCAACTATCAAAAAATATACAATAAACTGGCTACAATTGTAACAACAACATTTTAAAAAAGTGCTTTTTATAACAACTAATATTATATGTATGGAATGGTACATTTTTATAGTAACAAATTTAGTTTCTCACGTAACGTAGAGGCGCTGTATATTATCACATATATTCTACGTAATCGCTAGCGAGAAAATTCATGGCTGAGCTACAGCACACATGAATCTATACAATCGATTAAATATCACACATATTACAAAATGCATTTTAATAAAAGAATAGCGGGAAATATAGCGTACAAATTATACCGTGAAATTTAATAGTTGAATTTGATTGGCCAATCGGACCTCGCGACCGCATACCCATAAATTCTAACAAACGATGATGCATGACCGATTCAATTGAGCAGCGCTTTTGATGCCACTGATTGTCGTTGCATGTGTGAATATTGTTTGTTATAAAAAGCAACTGTTTTTTTTATGTTTTAGGCACGAAGAAATTACTTCACGATAAATCATACTGCCTTTAGCTTCTGGGTTGCATACATAATGAGTGTTAAATACTCTAGGCATAATGACAATGTATTTTGAAGAAATAAATTATCTATGGAGAATTACTTATCATAATAATACTACTAATGTATTAAACTTTGTACCACTGTTGGGCACGGGCCTTCCAAAAATTCCAAAAAGGAATTGGCCCTTATAGTTCTTCGCTGGCCTAATGCGGTTTGGTAGAATAATGAATATACACGTAACTTTAGAAAAGTCGGAGGTGTGTACCATTTGGGATTCGAATATACGACTTTCAACTCGACAGTCTGTATCACTACCAACGAGGCTATCGCTGCGGAGAAATATTTATGAGCAAAATATAAAAGTCAGAGGTTCATTTGGGCTGGTATCGAATATACGACTTTCGTCTCTTCAGTCCTTATTACTACCAACTAGGCTATCGCTGCGAAGAAATATAAATGAATGAAGTATATGTAAGTATATATAAGAAATATGAATGAAAAAAAAAAACAAAAAAAAAAGTGGTAGAGCGTCGCGTCGCTCTAAACCTTTTTATTTAAGAACTAGCTGTTGCTCGCGGCTCCATCCCCGTGGAGGTTATTTTCGGGAGCAGAAGTATCAATGCAAGGAGTTGTCTTCTGCACTGAGACACCTATAGCGATCGTCCTGAATCTCAGGTGTTGTGACTGTCTAGATGGCTAGACAGGCACAACAGGTAGTGTCCGGTTGGGTGTACATAAGTAGTAGGGACTCGGCCCAGCGGCAGCCCGGATAGCCATCATGCGGGCGAGGGGGTGCTGGGTCGTAAGACCGGCTAGTCTAGCATAACCGTTTTATTCCCATTCCGCTTCCCCCCGAAGCGGACGACAGTAATATAATAAAATGATTTGCCCGCGACAAAAAAAAATGTTGTGCCTGAAGCTTGAGATTACATTTAAAGAATACCTCATAAGTTAACTCCTCACTTCGCCCTTTAAGGGATGATTTGGTAAAAACGTTGAAACACGTATTTCTTTATTTTTACCAAAAGCCTAAATATGAATTTTCAGATCCCTAAGTTGAAGTATTACGGATTGCCCATACAAACTTTTAACCTCTATTTCACCCCTTTCAAGATAATTTTTGAGACAAAAGATACCCTATGTCCTTCCCTAGGATATAATCTATCCCTTTACTGAATTTCATTAGGATTCGTTCACCCGTTTAGTCATGAAAAGGTAAGAAACAGACATACAAACAACAATATTAATTTTGCTGCGGAGATATTTTAAAACTATTATATCTCCTAAGATATTCATTGAAATCAAATGACGTAAAGGGCAACTTTGTTCAAAATTAAATACTTGTGATGAATAAATTTTATTGTTAAATATATTATTTGGATAAGGATTAATACCATGTTTATAAAAACCCCTTTCCAAATAATGCATTGTTTCAGAACAAATTCGATAACCATTAAAAAGGTTATAGTGAGCCAACCGAAATAGATTGACATATGCTATCGCAGACTTTTTTTTAGAACTTTTTAAGAGGAACAATTTCGTCGTACATGATTGTTATGTAACTTTAACCGTTAACGCAGCGTACGCAACGGAAGCTCTCAAAAGGAATCAATTTTCCCCGTTTTTGCAACATTTTTCATTGCTGCTCCGCTCCTATTGGTCATAGCGTGATGTTATATAGCCTATAGCGCTCCTCGATAAATGGGCTATCCAACACTAAAAGATTTTTTCAATTCGAACCAGTAGTTCCTGAGATTAGCCCGTTCAAATAAACAAACAAACAAACTCTTCAGCTTTATATAATAGTATAGATTATAAGCTCGGCCGGATTAAGTACCACTGTCTCACAGAAAACTGACGATCTTCCCTTCCCAAATCCCAATCACTAATTCTCTCCTATAAGACGGACAATGCACCCGTGATTCTTCTTGTATTGTGGTTGTTAATGGGAGTAAAGATTACTTAGCATTAGGTGACCCCCTTATTCGTTTACTTTTGATATAAAAATAATATAAAAGCAATATTTATTTTATTTACCCTGACTGGCTGCTTCGGTGGCGCAGTTGTAATTGTGTACGTGGTACAACTGCTTTGCTGTGTGACTTCGATCAACCGGTCGAGTAAAAGTAAGAATGGTTTTTTCTATCCCGAAAAACTAACCAGTGCGGAGTCTAAAATTGTGCCGATATGGTCATAGGCTCGCTCTCTATCACATCATGGGACGGTAATAGGCACGGTGAAGTTTGAGAAGTTACATCTCTGCCCACCCATTCGGGAATTACAGGTGATTATGTATGTGAAAGCAAAATATTTCTCAGTAAGCAATAATTTTTTTGATAGCCGTTTTGTAATATCATATCCCTAAGCGAGTACCCCGGAGGCGGGCGCGGCGTAACCCGATCCCACGAACATAAAAATTATACTTATTGGTTTTATGATTAGTTAACCGATAGAGCTTACCTCTATCATACGTTTAAACTAAAGAGCAGTTTGCCGGCACATGTGTTCCCCTTTCTTATAGATTGGATCCTAAGTGGAGATGTTGGTTTTCGTCGCGTGCACAAAGTGTGCATGCGGTCACATTTCCAGGGCGTAGCCCTCCTTATGTAGTAGTCTTCGCGGTCCGTGAAAACGGACCGGTCCTGGGGGGCGTCGTGCCATGGTGAGTCATGGTACGACGAGCGATGTCCGGGGTTGTGTAGATCGGCGTGCAGAATACCGAGGGGCTCTCGTGCTCTCCTCTTCTTGCCGTCCACGCGATATCAAACCCAGCCAGGTGGAACCCGTTGGGGAAGCCCAGCTTAGGCGATCAGCAGCAGACGGCGATGGCGAAAAGTGTCACGAGACCCTCGAAGTAGATGGCACGCCGAGGTGTGGTGTGTGATGTGATGCGGTGATTCCGGGGATCGCGTGACGTGGGTCACGCGAGGAGATCTCGGGGTAGGGGCTTCGCGTCCGGAGGTCGAGCGTGCAGCGGCGCCATGTTCTGGAGGTGAGGCCAGATCGAGGCGTCCGCGCGCTCAAACATCCCTAAGTGGAGAGTGAAGGAGCAATTAGACAGGCATAATTCTTTACCAGAGATGGACGTAACCTCTAAACAAACGACGTTATATTTGGAGTGACCCATAATAAATTCTAAAATAAATATAGTAAATTCAGTAACATACATATATACACTCACGCCTATAATCCCCGAAGGGGAAGGCAGAGGTGTAACCAGTACACCCACTTTTCGCCGAATTACGGTCCCATAATGTGATAGGGGGCGAGCCTATCGCCACACCGGGCACCATTCCAGACTCCGGGTTAATACTGAGTATTTCTAGGTAGAAAAACCCAATATCACTTTACCCGACCCGGGGATCCAACCCGAGACCTCAGCACAGCAATCGTAACGCATGCGCAATTACAACTACGCCACCAAGGCAGTCAGTAAATTCAGTAACCTGTGCCAGAAACAAGAACTTCAACCATTCTTAACAAAGTTGAGAAATTCGTATTATTTTACGGTTAAACAATTACGATTAAACGGATGTCTACTTCTCCGAATTGGTAAAATGGGTAAATAAGCATTCATAGGTAAATGTAAAATAAATTTTAGATTATAACGTAGATATCTTGTATCAATTAAATCGATTATGTACAGCGACTGCCCTTTTTCTTTTGTTTTCCAAATTCACATCTGATTCGATTTTACATCTCATGGTTCTCTTGATAAAATCACCGAGAGATTTGCTTCAATATCATGTATCAATTTAATGTGTAATAAAGAGTATAAAAACGCAAAAAGCTATAGTATACTATAGTATACATACAATATTTTGTGTTGTTATGTCGAGTGAGTTTTTTCCACTCGACCAATAAATAATAACTAAATTGTTATAATTCCAACAGTCACACACATAGCCCTGACCCCACACTAAGATTATTTTTTTTTATACTATAGTCCGACAAACGAGCCAGTGGGTCACCTGATGTTAAGTGATCTCCACCGCCCATGAACATCCACAATACCGAAAGTATCATGTATGCGTTGTCGGCCTTAAAGGACAGGAATAGGGATTAGGGAAGGGGGAATCTGGGCCTCCGGTTATCTCACTTACCATACGAAACGCGACAGTAAACTGTCACTTTACGTTGGTTTTCTGTGAGACAGTGGTACTACCCCGGTCGAGCCGGCCCATTCATGCTTTAGACAAATATGTCTACAGCGTGGCTCTGCCACTTCCAATATACGAATATTGTGTTGTGGTTATCAGGGACTACAAGAGACTTTCGGTCCCACAATACCCAGATCTCGACACAAATATCTGTCTGTCACACAAACATTTGTACCGGTGTGGGAATCGAACCCACGACCTCTCGTTTCACAGCCTACTACTAGTTGGCTACTGTCTTGTGTGCGGCAATTATGTGAAAATATTAATAATGAAAACAGTAATATTTTAAAGACAGAAAACCCACATATTTTTTATAGACAGTAGAGACGCTAGGGTCATAGCCCTCATTAATTCCATTATTAAGATGAACTGACCACGGACAACGGGTTAAACTCAATTGCCCATCCAATTCAGTAACATACATTGTAACCGTACACTGGGCTAAAATTAAAACACGTCACATAAAGCTACATTTACAGCGGTTAACAGACAATAAAGTGTACGTTGATTTATGACAAACGACAGTTAAACAAGCCTGTTCATTTATTTAATCACACCCATAATATCCACTGTTGAATGGCGACAGTGTGACGAACGTTGATCTCAAGTAATCCGTTTAAACGATAATTAAGCAAGATTGCATTTTAACCATGGTTAACTGGGTGTGAAATTATTGTTTTTGTGCAGTTTTATACGCGTGTTCTTAGTTTGTACTGTTTAAAAATCGATTATAATGCAAAATAAAGTGCAAAATATTTTGTATCTTAAAGTTAATTTGAGTCTATGGTTCTTACTAGCGTCACTAGATCAAGAATGAAAAAAAATCCAACTAAGAGCATAAAAAGCCATGCTTAGTATAACGTTCCGTAGTTGCTACTGTAACTATAGAAATACCCTGTGAAAAATAAAGCTAATTCTTACTACATAATTAACTTTATAAGCTACTACTAAAAAAAATACTAAGCTTAATTCTAAATGGTGTCTAGGCGAAATTATTCAAATCTCAAAAACTACACATTCGTTTTTTTCCTATTTCCTATATTCGTTTTTATTACAGTATTTTTCATCCCTTAATTAAAAAAAGAGAGGAGAGATTTTTTACAACTTTAGAATTGTGTACAATCATATTCATCCAACGCGCAATTACAACTGCCTCGGTGGCGCAGTTGTAATTGCGCATGCGTTACGACCGCTGTTGTGCTGAGGTCTCGGGTTCGATCCCCGGGTCGGGTAAAGTGATATTGGGTTTTTCTATCTAGAAATTCTCAGTATAAGCCCGGAGTCTGGAATCTGTGCCCGGTATGGCGATAGGCTCGCCCTCTATCACATTATGGGACTGAAATTCGGCGAAAAGTGGGTGTACTGGTTACACCTCTGCCTACCTCTTCGGGGATCACAGGCGTGAGTGTATGTATGTATGTATATTCATCCAACCGAATCCAAACGTTCTATATTATTTGATGACCCATCTGAAGACGCCTTACATGCTTATATGCACTGGAATTCTTTTTCTTTTTCAGCTACGTGCATGTAGTGCCACCCCTATTTTTATTCATAATTTAAACACCATCCAATTTATAGTTGTATTTGATGAAATACAACATCAATCTAAATTATACGGCTTCGTTTGTCTTCATTTGGCCAAGAGTACAAGTACAGGAGTAAGGTCATACAACTTGATCATTAGAATAAGAAAATATTTTATTTAAATTAGATCATTTCTATGAATATCATTGCGTCTCATGGAATAACCGAATATACTATACTAGCTGTTTCTCGCGGCTCCGCCCGCGTGTAGGTCATATTTGGGAAAAAGTTATACAATACAAAATACCAATTTTCATGCGTTTAACTTCAAACATGACGGATTTTCATACAAACTTTCTTCTCCTATTTTACCCCCTTAGGGGTGGTATTTCCAAAAACTCTTCCTTAGTGGATGCCTTCTTCATAAAAGGTACCTACTGTCAAAATTTCAAGTCTCTAACCTCAGCTGTTTTGGCTGTGCGTTGATCGATCAGTCAGTCAGTCAGTCAGTTTCTTCTTTTATATATACAGACTATAATAAAACTGAGGTGTCACTTTGTTTGTACAAAAAAATATTTTTGCAAATAATTTTGATTTTGTTGTGGTATAATACCGATATAGAGCCCAAAACATTTTTTTTTTATTATTGTCTTTCTGTCAAGATATCACGTCTAAAGTACTGTGATTTTACAAAAGAATCAACAATAAAACTAAAGAGCATATATCGAGCTAACATATTTTAGTCATTATTTCATTTAAACTCGGTTTATTTAATCAAAAGTTATGAGTAGTGCGAGTGTGAGTAGTGCACAATAGCTGTATTACAACGATAAGGCCGTGAGATATGAATGAGTAAAGGCTAACAATCTAGCTCCCAATAATAACATATACGCTGGCGGAGCCGCGCTCAACAGCTAGTAACCAAACATATAAGTGTATTAGAAATTGATGAAATTCATAAGCAATGACAGATAATGCCTGACTAAATATGGAAACAACCAATCACAATGAGAAATCATTAAGCCGAGTCACAAATCTATCTCCAAAGCTTTATTATTTATTCTTTGAACTCTAATTAAACTCATTCATTAAAACGATATTTTATGCGATCTTAACTTATAGTGACAGAACGCCAGTGCCGATTGCTGGTTGTAGGTTGTTGCATTTTCAACCTTAATGCAGTTTGTAAATAAATTACAAAGCTCAAAAGTTTTATAAAGAAATATGCAGATAATAATTTAGTAAAATGAAATAAATATCCTTTATTATAAAACGTGAAAATAACATACATATACACTCACGTCTGTAATCCTTGAATGGGTAGACAGAGGTGTTACCGGCACAACCACATTTCGCCGAGCTCAATACCGTCCCATGATGTGATAGGGGGCGAGCCTATCGCCATACCAGACACAATATCACTTTACCCGGGGATCGAACCCGAGACCTCAGCTCAGCACATGTACCGCGTACGCAATTACAACTGCGCCACCTATGCAGGACTTGTATACATTTAAAACTCTACCATTGAAAAAGTTTTTGAATTCATAAAAAGTACACCGATGTCAATAAAAAAGCAAATTATACGTCACTATATAATTTGAGGGTTGCCCTCGATTTTTCTGAGATCCCATCATCATATCCTGACTGAGTGCCAATGGGACCACCTGGGAAGTATACTCTTTTAAACAAAAAAAGAATTTCTCGAATCGGTCCAGGCGTCTTCGCCTCCTCCTTCTTTGAAGTCAGTTAAAAAAGTCAAATCACAACTGACAATATGCTATTGTCATAATTTTCATATCAAATCTAATTTTATTGCCGGATCTAATAGTTATGTATAGGCTGATCATTTATTTGCGAGGTGGCACCATTTGCGTCAGTTGGCGCCGGCTTGCGAGGTGCGTGTTTGCCCTAACGAGATACCAGCCGGCGGCGAATACATTTTATTTAGATTCACTTGAAAACTCCTTGGATAAATCCATTCTCGTAAATATATTAAACATAGAAAATGATCGCTTTTCAATTATTTATTTGCAAATAATGAGTATCGTGGACGGTGAGTAGGAGTTAATATAAAGATGGGGACAAGCAGTGGTAAAAATGTACTTATTTATCGGTGTGTGTAACTATATTTTTTAATTAAAAAGGCACTTTCAGAATTCTCACGTATTTTAATATAATTAAGTCATATTTTTAAAACTCTATAAAACAAATTAATACAAAATTACTTATTAAAAGGTAAAACTATACCATTTTAAGGGTAAATGTTGCATCACTAAATTTTCAAAATTTACGAAACCAAAAACTTTACACATTCAAATCACATTCTCTACTTAGTATAATGATTTTTTTTAGAATTTAACAGTCGATAATCTGATGATATGAAACACAGGGTTTGCTTGCTTGCGATGTATCACACTCATCAGATATTCTTTACACTACCTGTTATTTATTTTTGTTTGAATTTTAATGATAAGAAATAAAATTAAATTTATTATATTCAATTGTTATTAATAACGAACTATAAACGCAATAAAGCCAAGGAAATTATGGAAAATGAATATATTTTCCACAAATCAAAATCCAGTGTCGCAACCCTACTTGCGCTGTGAATGCAAATAGTTGATTTACTTCTCCACTCCCGCAAGTTTACAGCGCACGCACCGCACTGAATGTCACTAGTCGGATAAATAATACTGTCTCCCGCAAGACATATGGGTCTGCGAATCATTCTCGAAGGAGAGGCAATGAAATGAGTAATTGAGATCGAGAATAAATCGACCATAAATTAAATCGTCCTGTATATAATAAGACCACATGTGTTGGGATAAAGTTTTTTTTTTTATTCTGGCGCGGCAAAGTGACCACACTGCACCTGATGGTAAGCGCAGTGCCGTGCAGAAGATGTGTTACTTTTAAGCGATAATTATAGAAAATGGCAAGGAATAGTCGGATTTTTATATACCCTCTCTGACTAGGGCCGAAAAAAACCGGGTTTTCCCGGTTCTGAGGATTACAAAAAAACCCGGGTTTGATTTTTAAAACTCGGGTTTTTCGGGTTTTATTTAATACTTTTGTTTTTTTATTTATTAAGTTTAAGCCACGTCGAATGCAATAATAAGTAAATGGAATAAAAACACGCTTTGATAAATTATTATTTATTACGTAAAAAGTAGCTTCGTTGCTACGTTCCTACCAATAAAACAAGCCATGCAAGTTAAACGTAACTTACAGTTTTAGCTTGTTGTTCTAGGATTCTAATGTAAGTAATCCAATTATTTGATATATTGACGTGATGTCGTCCGCCACTCGTCGCGCTATTTTTATAGGTGTTTTTGAACTTTTTTTTTGGTTTTTATATCCGATTTTTATTGCTAATCTATACTATTATATAAAGCTGAAGAGTTTGTTTGTTTGTTTATTTGAACGGGCTAATCTCAGGAACTACTGGTTCGAATTGAAAAAATCTTTTAGTGTTGGATAGCCCATTTATCGAGGAACGCTATAGGCTATATAACATCACGCTATGACCAATAGGAGCGGAGCAGCAATGAAAAATGTTGCAAAAACGGGGAAAATTGATTCCTTTTGAGAGCTTCCGTTGCGTTAACGGTTAAAGTTACATAACAATCATGTACGACGAAATTGATCCTCTTAAAAAGTTCTAAAAAAAAGTCCATGATAGCATATGTCTATCTATTTCGGTTGGCTCACTATAACCTTTTTAATGGTTATCGAATTTGTTCTGAAACAATGCATTATTTGGAAAGGGGTTTTTATAAACATGGTATTAATCCTTATCTTAATCTTAAATAAATACTTTATTCATCACAAGTATTTAATTTTGAACAAAGTTTCCCTTTACGTCATTTGATTTCAATGAATATCTTAGGAGATATAACAGTTTTAAAATATCTCCGCAGCAAAATTAATATTGTTGTTTGAATGTCTGTTTCTTACCTTTTCATGACTAAACGGGTGAACGAATCCTAATGAAATTCAGTAGAGGGATAGATTATATCCTAGGGAAGGACATACGGTATCTTTTGTTTGTGTTGGTATTGGATGTTATTAAAACTGTCGTCGAGGCGCTATGTCGACGCGATGCAACATTACTCTGATGTTTCCCTAAAATTTGAATTGAAGAAAATGGATGAAATGAAGACACCACTAAGTAACAAAATGGCAACTGCATTGAGCAAACGATACGCAAAAAGAAGACTAACTCAAGCAGCAACACTACAGTCTACAGTACTTGACTAATCCGGGTAAATATTTTGAGAACATTCAAAATGAAGTTAAAACTGTTTTTATCGGCCTACAGGTGATGAAATGCTAAACGAAATTGTTAATCTGATTAATCGCACAACCAAAAAACAAAATATAACTCTTGAAAATTTGCTAGCGCCAGACCAAGACCAGCGAGAAATTGACATTCAGTTGTCTACTTTGACAAATGAAGAGGAACTGAACAGACAGTTAAGTCAAGCTGTTGCTACTGATAATACTGCTCCTGAAACTGGATCAGCTTGTCCATCAGACGATTTGCTTACTACTGTGAGGGTAGAAATGGCACTCTTCGAGAATGGCGGTACGCGACAGCGAGGGCGTTACCTATCGCTGGTGTATGAACATTTAAAAACTATTTCACCTACTAGCGTCGAGCCGGGGCGTATATTTTCTTCGGCTGGAATTGTCTGCAATAGATTGCGTTCGTCTTTGAGTGACAAAACTTTGGAGGCCTTAATTTTTTTAAATCTTTATCACTTTTTTAAACATTAAAACTGTTTTTGTAATTTGTAAAGTACTGTTTCATTTATTTAAATTCTTCCTCATCCTTTATATTTTGTACTCATTGTAGGAAATCGATATATAAACGCAGATTAGTGTATTTTAAAAAATTACAATAAAAAGTTCGAAATGCTCGAAAAAACCGGTCTACCCGGGTTTTGATTACTCTTAGACCCGAAAACCCGGGTTTTCAAAATTGAACCGAGTTTCGATGCCCTATCTCTGACGCAGCGGATTTAAAATTACCCGGATTTAAAATTGGAGGCCGCGAGTTCGAGACAAAGTGCGATTTACAA
Source organism: Laothoe populi (assembly GCA_905220505.1). NCBI lineage: Eukaryota > Metazoa > Arthropoda > Insecta > Lepidoptera > Sphingidae > Laothoe > Laothoe populi. Next base: position 18,039,874 of record HG992148.1, read on the forward strand.
ATATTTGTTTCAGATCTAGATCGAGGGACCATAATCCTTCTTAGTCTTTGATATCCACGATACAGATTTGACTTAGTGTGAGGTCAGGAAATATCTGTATTTATTATTTCTATAACTCGACACATACATTAAGAAACTATAACTTGGTAAATAATTTAAAAAAAACTAGAAAATGAATAATGCATTTTAATCTCACCTGTATTGTTATAATATTTTTTTCGTTAAAGCGTGTAATTGGCCGAGACACGAAACTTTGTTTTTGTTTATTGTCCAAATGCCATTGCCTTATAACGAAATATTATATTAGCGTAATCCGTCTGAAAAATGGCTACTCTATCACTGCACCACGGAAGTATACATACCACCACGAGTATTGTAGATAATGACAGCTTATGTACAATACTCGCTACTTGATACTCTATCTGGACGGCACTGCGCTTACCATCAGGTGCAGTGTGGTCACTTTGCCGCGCCAGAATAAAAAAAAATACTTAACTAGGTACATTATCAGTAGGTATTTTAAGTGAATATAAGGTTTTCCAATATTAAATTATCCTAGCCCGAATCCATTGTTTAACAGGATTGCGTGTATATCAGATATCTCAGCGAACGTCGCCCGCCGACAGTTTTCACGTTTGTAAACAAAACAGTTTCGGAAGTTGATCGTGTCTTTGTTGGAGATTAATCGTCGACTAGAACACGTAATGGCTCATTAGCGACGAAATACCTTAAATACTTTACTTGAGTATGTTTTTTTTTGGATCTCGGGCTGCTGTTCAAGATAGGTCTTTTTAATTTATTTTTTATTTTTAAATATTGTCACCTCTGACGGCTTCTATGGTAGTTCATTATTTTAACAAGCTGTTCCATAGTGCCATGTAGTTATTCTATATAACAGCTATTTACCTATTTACGACTGGAATAAATACTTCTACTGGAATAAGTATTCCTAGCGAGCTTATCAAGATGTTTTTTGTCGGGGGTCTGGAATTGGGGTACAATGGCCATTTTGCGGCCCTCTTAGTACTCTGACACTAGACCCTCGACCCCTTCTTCACCTTCTTGCTCATGGCGTAGTGTGAAGAAGCAGGCCGGCATGAGTGTGTTGAGTAGCGGGGATAGATCGTCTCTCGCTACTCAGTACTCTATTTGGACCGCACTGCGCTTACCATCAGGTACAGTGCGGTCACTTTGCCGTGCCAGGACAAAAAAAAAATGTTTTTTTTTACAACATTTCTATATTAAAGATGTTCGTATTTGATACTCAGCACACTGCATAGTTGTTCCCGTATATAGCTTTTAATATATATCTATTTATAATCATATTTTATTACAATCTCCCAAAACAAATGAAATACTTAAATAATAAATGAACGCATTTTTAGAGTAAAATGTAAAAGACTATTTTTTCTCAGTGCTGAGTGTGTTTTTGTATATTTGTATTAACCAATTAGTATAATATTATTGATAGGCTCTACAACTTTTTTTCATATTTTAACGTAAAAAATCCTATACATCGATACCACGGCTTAATTATGATCAACTAGAGGTAAGTTCTAAAGTTGGACCACAGGACCTTATCTCCTGTTACGAAACAAACGTATAATTTTCTTTTCGGAATCTTACCAACAAAAAATATGAACTTTAATAGTACAACACTGTGGTTTAATTCTCTCTATTGTATTCGAAGTGACGAAAAAACTTTTTAGACATCTCATGACCTTTTCAGGTCTACAACTGAAATAAGAATGTTTTTTAAGCGCTACCTTGCATACCATGTCACAAATAAATCTACTAAACTCTAACTTTATCACAATTTATTTCACTAGTTCGATAGCAATCACAATGGTCTTATATTGTTGTGATTAATCGAGGCGCCGTGTGTTACTAATGTTACATTGCACTCATTATAGTCCCTGGGACCACGTTATTGCCTCTATTGTACACCTCGATTGTTTATGACCCTCGAGGTCTGGAATCGGTCAATTGCGCGTTTAGGGTAGTTGGTACTAAATGTGGATTTACGTCTGACTTTGCAAATAAAATAAAAATTAATTTAAAAAAACAATCCTAGCAGGAACTACAATGCACTGCCCAAATGGATACCATGAGGTCAAATCCAGCCTCCTACAATAGGATAATGTGATAGACAAAAAAACGAAGCCCCTCTTAGAAGTAGTGGAGGCTTGTGTTAGACCCGGTTAGTATTATCGTTTAAAAAGTGCAGTTTCAGAAGGCCGGCATGATTATATCGAATAGCGAGGGGGAGGGACGGCACTGCGCTTATCAGGAGCAGTGTGGTCATTTGCCGTGACAGAATAAAAAAAGTAAAAAAATTAACTTACAAAATCTTGTAAAATAATAAAACAAATTATGATTAAAAACATATATATTTATAAGGAAATTAGATAATTGCGACCATAACTGGCACAGCATTTGATAAGAAGAATAAAAAAATCTTAACTATAATGTACGATAAAAAGATTTAACAACTAATTTTTTATCATATAACCAAAATCTCGGTCAGTGTCGATATAATTATTTTATATCTTTTCAAAGAAGTAGTTGCTCATCGACAAACCTAAGTCTAAAATGTCGCTTATCGATCGGCTTACGGAATAGGCCCCAAAATAAATTGTGATCGGAGACTTATTATCGCTGAATGTTGGGCGGCGTGCGTTAATAAGGCCGGCTTGATTGAGATGTAGACGTATCGAGTCACCGGGTCAGGGGCATTAATCCGCCCCTGCGTTTACAGCGCTACGACCGGAGCAAACTGAGGGCGGCTAAAATGGCGGTGAGTGTAGTTTAAATAGACAAATTTATGGTAAAATTTAAAACAGCTGAAATCAATTGGTTATTTTGATCTCTTTGTTGAGTTTTGTATTATTTCCATGTTTCTCACAAATGACTTATGTAGAGTATACACTTCCGAAGAGAATGATAACAAATAAATCCTAGCAGGAACTACAATGCACTGCCCAAATGAATATCATGAGTTCAAATCCAGCCTCCTGCATCAGGATAATGTTATGGACAAAAAACTTAACCCCTTATTAGTAGAGGAGGCCTGTGACTATCATTGGGGCAATACAGGCAATATAATCCAAACATTGAACCCAATCCGAGATGTATGATTGAAGATTAATAATGATTATGAATGTTATATTAATGTACTTTACCAGTGACAAAAAAAATGGAAGATGATAAATGCGGTATTTCTTAGATTCTACAATTTTTCAAAATATATTTTTAAGATGTCTTGTTCTGTGGAGCCTTTGTAGATTAATTATTATAATAAATCGGTGAAATTGAAAATTAGAGTGATATTGGGTTTCTCTATCTAGAAATTCTTAGTATTAGCCCGGAGTCTGGCATCTGTGCCCGGTATGGCAACAAGCTCGCCCCCTATCACATCATGGGACCTAAATTCGGCGAAAAATGGGTGTACTGGTTACACGTCTGCCATGTAAAGGAAATAAACTTTGTAGTAGTACCTACAGCACATTTTAGTGGCACACACAAACAAGCTCTTGTTTCATACTACGTGCCCGTGCATCCCCGACCCGTCTGCTGCCGTGAATATATGAGGGGATGAACGAGGTTTTATATTTGCTCACCACTCGCTCATTATTGACATTCACGCTGCCGATTTTAATACATCGCTAGCCATTTTTGACACAAATTCAAAGAAATTACGTGTGTTCGCATAAAACTTATGTACGAATGGATTAACTACTGGGCGGCAATTCTCCTTTCACTCAAAATAATTTCGTACTCGAATCTACAGTTCGAATCATTTCTCTATTACATAATTTCGAACTACGAAGTAATTTTTTCGAATGTTGCATCCATATCCATTTGAATACGAGTCTATACTACAAGATTCTACAAAAAAATTTGAATTTCGAACTAAAAATCTGTTGTTGTTGTTTCAACCGTAGTCGAGTTATGATTGTTGTTAAAATCTAATGTCATGTTTAAATATAGCGTTATAGCATAATTCCAGCTATAGTTGCACTTAAATATTTTAACTATTTAAAAATAAATCGAAAATAATAAAATCTCAATATGAAACAACGCAGTTCCCATGTATTTGATTAACTAACTAACGGCAATCATAGCTACGCTTGAAATAGAAGTGCAGCTATTTTTGGAAATTTTTAACCGACTTCAAAAAAAGGAGAAAGTTCTCAATTCGTCGGAATGTCTGGACCGATTCGAGAAATTATTTTTTGATTTAAACGGTACACTTCCCAGGTTCCCATTGGCACCAATTCAGTATATGCTGATGGGATCTCAGAAAAATCGAGGGAAACCCTCAAATTTTATAGGGACGTATAATTTGTTTTTTATTGAAGTCGGTGTACTTTTTATGAATTAAAAAACTTTTACTTATTGGTTTTACAAAAATGATATGGTTAGCTAAAGTATTAAATAAAAATACATCTATGAGTGGTTTGGTCACTGTACAGTTTATTTTTAGTCGGTTACTCGCTACTCATCGTTACTTGAGAAGGCTCCTTTAAAGTAATCCCGGATTAAAATAATTTATGAATGTCCAATTTTCCAGCGCAATTTCAAACTTTGCCTCGGTCATGATAAACTCATAAAATTCCACGGATGTTATTTATAAATTACGTTCCACAATTTCGCTTTGGAGTAAATAAAACTTTAGCACACTTCTAACAAAGTGGTTCGTGGAAAAAAAAATATTACGATCACGTTTATGGACCACGCTGGCTGCGATCTAATCCAACTTGGATGAAAACTTCCTGGCGTCATTTCCCTTGATGGTGTTCATTTTTTTATAAAGTTTTATGACCGTTACAGTAACTCATCTTGTTTCTTGTAAATTAACATTTATTATGTAGGCATGAGTATACTTTTTCGAGTAAACAGCTGAACATTTTGGAATTTAAAAACTTTCTGAATAACACCTAACACCTTGCTATTTAGAGACAAAGAAAACATATTTAACCTACTTTGATATATAATATGTACACTTTGTGTACTAATTAACTCTCACCTCAGCACCCTGCAATCACAATTTTTTTTTTTATAAATAACACCCAACAGTCACACACATAGCCCCGATCCCACACTAAGATACAAGCCTTTTGTCGTGGGGACTGCGAGAGACTTTCGGTCTCGCAACCCCGGACACTAATATCTGTCTGTCACACAAACATTTGTCCCGGTGTGAGAATCGAATTCAAGGCCTCTCGCTTCACACTACTCGCCTACCCCGCCACGGTGGCTGTCATTATGTTAAGATTTCAAGGGTATAATCAGTCAAATTATTGGCGACTAAGACATCTAAATATGATATCTCTGAATAAGAGCGCAATACCGTGCCACAGTGGACACTTTGCAATTCAAGATTTTGGATGGTAATGTAGCTATGCATAGATAGACGTGTGACGCTTACAATTTGCCTCTTGTCTAGTCATTAGGCAAAAAAACAGGTGCACAGACATTACTTGAAACCCATTTTAACCGACTTCAAAAAAAGGAGGAGGTTCTCAATTCGTCAGAATCTTTTTTTTATGTATGTTCCCCGATCACCGAAGACGCCTCGACTGATTCGAGAAATTCTTTTTTTGTTTAAAAGGGTATACTTCCCTGGTGGCCCCTTGGGACCAAGTCAGGATCTGATGATGGGATCTCAGAAAAATCGAAAGCAACTCTCAAATTTTATAGGGACGCATAATTTGTTTTTATTGAAGTCGGTGTACATCTTATGAATTAAAAACCTTTTTTATCATATCAAATATCTACAGTCGATGTCTATGTCTGCACAAAACTCACTACAAATTCTCGCATTTACCTACAAAGACTATTGTTCATTGATACGAAAAAGCAATATTTCTACATTGAGTCCCATCAATACACGAGAAGTGCTGTCTCACGACTACCACAATTTAATAACCCGCATTCGGATGAATGCTCAAGTCACCAGCGATTACGTGACCATTGTGAAACATGTACAAGTTAATCTGCAACGTAAATATTATATTCGTCTTGCTTTTCGCTTTTGTGCAAGCAAAGGAATTAAAGATATTCAGCCTTGTATTATAATGAATGACGCAGATGCCCGATGGTTTTTATAGGCCTCTTGCAGTGCCTTCAGAATAAATAAGTCGAGCCATAAATAGTTTAAGAAAAAGAAAATATGCATATTCTCTAGGACGTAGGTACTTGGCTATAAAAATGCCTTTTAAAGTTTTGGTTACCTACTGTAAGTCAAAATGCTTAAAAATGTGATGCACTAACCATAAGCGGCTGTCTAAATGCTTAGATAATATAGGGTTGCCAACCCCGAAATTCAAATACCAGGATTTTTTGTTTTTGAAGTTAGAAAAACCAGGACAATTCAATAAAAAAACAGGACGCATCTTTTGTGAGCCGAGACTCACATGACATTTGGAATACGATTGTTTTTTACGAATTTATTATGAAAGCTCTGACTTAGCAAATATAATGCGACCATATATCGATTATGTTAAGTATACATTTTTACCAACGGCATAATTATAATTTTTATAACATAATAATGTCAGCTCTGTATTAACGCGAGTTAGCAGGTTTCACATACTTTCGAAATTCCAGTGTTAAATTTTCGGGTTTCCTCACGATTTATATTATTAGTGAACGAAAATAAATTGCAAAGTTGACTTTATCAATACAGACAGGCTAAAATAGTTAACTCTTACTTAAATTCCAAGAAGTTTGTGTCACTTTGCCCTACCAGAATAAAAAAAACTTTATTATATTAATCAGAAGGAGAATTAAGTATCTCAAATAATCCGGCTTAAACTTTTTAAATACACTTAGCCAATATAATATTACAGGTGGAAGAGATTAATTAACATTTCGATCAAATTGGAAAGTTTGAAGTCTTTCAATTACAGGGTAGTACGCTTCTAGTTTAAGCCAAAGCGTCATCCAGTCTCAGCCATTTCCCGACTCAATAATTTCCTTTGTGGCGGAGTCCTATCGCTCCAGAACTTCATTGATTAAAGCCGAGTGTAAATGCCACGCTTCGTCGCGTCCTCTTCTTTGTTCTTGAGAGGAACTTTTTCCTCAGAACTGCCGTTGGAAATTCCGTTTTTATGCACTTCTAATTCAAGTCTTCGGTAGTAATACGATAAGATTTTAATTAAATTTAATATTCATGCAAGCCGTACAAAGTTGACGAGGTGGAGTTAGTTTATAGCCTGTGCCCAAAACGAACTATTCTAATTATAAGTTAATTAATTATAGACCATAGTCCTTCATAGTGACAACACAGGTTTGACCTGCTGGGGGTCAGGATTAGGTTTACGACTATTGGATGTATTATATTATAGCAACATTTCTAACTGGAAAAATGGAACTACCCATTCCAGCCTACTAATCAATTTAAATAACTATTGAGTAAATATTGTGTAATAACATACATATACACTCACGCCGGTAATCAACGAAGGGGTAGGCAGATGTGTAACCAGTACACCCACTTTTCGCTGAATTTCTGTCCGGGCACAGGTTCCAGAATCCGGGCTAATACTGAGAATTTCTAGATAGAAAAACCCAATATCACTTTACCCGACCCGGGGATCGAACCCGAGACCTCAGCACAGCAGTCGTAACGCATGCGCAATTACAACTGCGCCACCAAGGCAGTCAATGAACATTATTTATTGTGTAGGTAATAAATAATGTTCATTTAGTTTTTTTATTAATCCAAAAATCCTTGTACAAGGTTTAATAGCATTCGTATTATTGGAAACTATGTAAACAAAAACTGTCTCTGGAATAATCATATTCAGCAAAATCACAATAAAAGAAATCATAAAAGTATTTGTATAATGCAAGTGCAGTTAGCAAGTGTGCTGCGTTTTCAACTCCAGCCTTTCAAAGTTATAAGTGCTGAGAAGTGCCTCGAGTGGAATAAGAATTAGTTTTTGTTCTGACGCCCTCTTAAAACTCCGGTGATTACTCTCAAAGGATCGTCTAGCTGCGTTCAGGCACTCTTGTTAACGTCACGATAATTTCTTTTCCACGCAATTGTAAAAAGTAATTTCATTATTTCCACAGTAAGTTATGATAGTAGTCTAGTCAATTGAGTCTAATATAAGTAGTTCATTGAAGCAAGCTGGAATGATTTCGCTGGAGTAACTGTGGTGTTGTCGTAGTTCTGGATACCCACGATCAATGATATACCTTTTTAAATATAATATCATTGCCCACCATACATGTTTTGTTGTGTGGGGTCAGAACTATGTATGCGGCCATTGGGTGTATTTATTATTTTTTAAAACTATTAAATGAACTTTATATTAAAACTTTATATCTTTGCATGTATATCATGTGCAAATACGAGATGCGAGAATACTTTTGGTATATGTAATAATTTTATGTATAATATTGGAATGTATGTTTGTTTCCGTGACGATATCATTAGCGCTGTTAGCGATTGAGTTATAAATATGAATAAAAAGTGAAAATACAAGCTATATCTTATTTATTAATACACTACAATTAGTGCGTGATGAAAATTGTGACGAAGACCAAATTAAAACGACTACTTTTTAAATAAAAAAAATATATATTTCAACGTTATTCATTGTAATCGATACAGTTATTAAACAATTTTTTTTAGTTCCTTGATAGGCAGACGAGCATACGGGCCACCTGATGGTAAGTAGTCACCGCCGCCCATAGACTTCTGCTATGCCAGGGCACAGCAAAGCAGCTGCCTACCGTTGTTATTAAAAACCGTTTCTTCTATTTTATCCTTTCAATTGATTATTTTTATTATGTCCGATGTATCATTCGATATAATTTTATTTAAACTTCACTCCGTCGCGGTTTCGCAAACGCTGAACTTCAAACAATGAATAGAAAATTCAATAATCCATTTATCAAAGTTGAAACATAAAATATAGTGTGCTGCAACAGACGCGCATTGATACCCAGCAATTGTTCAGTCAATAGAGGGTGTTACAGTTTGACTGTATGAATAAGACTTACATTATTCAGTATTCGGTACTCCCCAATGCGACCTGTTAGCTTTTTTGTCGCGACCCCCGCTATGCTCTGTAGATTCCTTGATAACTTCATTGTAGATGACGTTGTGCAGAATTGAGCCATGACTTGCACAATTTAAAATATTAATATACACAAATCAATAAAAAATATACAATTGACAGACGAAGAATTTGAAGTCAGGTGAGTCCATATACTAAGTGTTTCTGGGATTGTTTGATTTCATTCTGTTAAATGATGTCAATGACATAGTAATATTAGTAATAGAAACAATACATATAATCTGTACAATGTTTATTTTAAAAACACTCTAGGTTGTTGAAATAGAGTATAACAGAACGAAATTAAGTAACTGTTATTTTTTTTGGCAAGTTGTATACTTAGGCTAAAAATTAAATTGGTGGAATTGAAATATTTTTAGCAATTGTCACTAACTACTTTTACTACTAATTGTTTTTGCCTACTAATTTACCACTTTTGAAATATTTTCTGTGAACCCTTGAACTTTCGGTCCTACTGATTGATAACACTGAACAAAGTAATTTTTCTTTTTTTTCTTAATCAAAATGCACGGGTCTATTATTCTATTATTATTAAAAATAACAATGAGCCTTTTTATAAAACCAAGACTAACATTAAAACGGGTTTATATCAAAATCAAATATTTATTGAATCTATGAAATGCTATACATTATTTAGATTCAGTCAATCTTTGTTTACTTTACCGCCAGTTCGGAATACAGTTTCGCTAGAGAAGAACGGCAAGAAACTCTAGCGTTGCTCTTTTCGAACACCGGTTAACAATATTTGGTCATACAATGAATTAATTTATTGAGATTAAAGCGACTACGTTTTATAATAAGGCCCAATATGTTTAAAATACGTGAAAAAAATAATAATATTATAATCACAATAATTAATTGGTAAACGGAGTATAAAGAAAATCTATATTGCCAGTATTCGCAATTTAAGATAGTGCATAAACCTCTCCATCGTAATGCACATATGCAGGTCGGATGCAGCTCTCCGGGGTCTAATTTTCGTAACCCTGCCCTATGGGGACGTGACGGGCGTCTATTTTCACTTTATTGCATAGAGTTGTGCACTAGTGTGTTTTAACATATAAGTGTGTTAGCCAGTAGTATCAAATGTGATTAGCGAGGAATATTCATATACTGATATGTAAAAAGCGTAACCTAACCTTTTCGAGCCGTGGAATAGTTTGCCAGCCCACGTATTCGTTCCGTATGATCCTGGCTGATTTACGTGTAGTTTGTAGAAACTGCGACCTAGCGTGATTGTGTTGATTAGCAAGGAATAGTTGTCTCTCGCTATTTGATACTCTACCTGGACGGCACTGCGCTTACCATCTGGTGCAGTGTGGTCGTTTATCCCTGCAAGGAGAGATACGTTAAAAAAGCTTCGATACATCAAAAATAATAACTTTTATGAAGATAAATTCAACTATATATGCAGCAGCTATAGCCTAATTAGTAGCGGTACGACCTGATGAGACGAAAGTCGTATGTTCGAAATCTGCCCAAATGGTATAAACCTCCGAATTTCTAAAGTTACGCGTATATTCATTGTGAAATATTGCTTGCTTTAACGGTGAAGAACATAGTAACGAAACCTGTATAGCTGAGAATTCTTACACAAATTATCAACGCATGTGAAGACTACCAACCCGCATTAGGCCAGCGTGGTGGACTAATTGGTTTTACCGTTTTAATCTAATCAAACCCAAATTCCAACATTTTTTTTTAATCAATAACTACTTAATATTCTAAATAAAAACCCAATAATATAAAAATCGAAAATATTTATAAATTATATTATCGCAATAAAAAATGTACGTATCAACTCCATACATTCCATCTCGATCCCTTTAAAAATGCTAAGATATCCGGGCGTTAATCTACAGCGAGATTGTGAATTGGACAACAGACCCCGAGGCAGAGGCCCCCCGAGGTATCCCCCGAACATATTTCAAGTGCAGGATTAAAACGTCTATAGTAAGTGCGAACGTAATGTGTGCCTCCGACAGATCGGCTTTAATCCGCACTTTAAATTTTATGGCTCTGTGTCGGGAGCCTTAGATGATTTTAATCTTTCGCACGACCCATTTAGCAGCTCCAGTGCTGTCATATGTTTGCAGTTTAAAGGTGTTTGATTTAAACCCCATATAATTTAGCTTCATATTTTCTATTCAAGATATAATACAAGATAATAAAAATTCAAAGGAGCCGTAAGATACAAATATCTTGGATCGTTGGTATCAGGACCGTTGAGACTTTTTTTATCCTGGCCCGGTAAAGTGGCCACACTGCACCTGATGTTAAGTGCAGTGCCGCCCGTTAGAGTATCAAGTAGCGAGAGACAATCGAACCCTCGCTACTTTCTCCCGAGACTTTAGGTCTTTCGGAGATTTGCGGATCACACAAACATTTCTCTCGGTACGAGAATCGAACGGTCAGGAGACCGCGATACAGGATATCACCTTGGTCTCTACACCATCAAAAATTAATTCTAAAAGATTTGAGATATCACAATCTACAAGTTATTTCATTAACACAACTGCAAATTAGGCAACTTTAAAGTAACATTATTAGATACTGCTGATTGAAAAACATGCCTATGCTCTCAAAAGTTTCAAAGTTCGCGATGCATTCAAAGCGAGCAAACAAAAAAACTTACTCATTTCGCGGTCGATACATAATATATGAGAATAATAGACAAATAATATAAAAAATGACATCACGACTCATATAGTTGTTCCGTAATTTTACAACTTCGCCCGATTATAATGACTTTTTGCTTCTGAGCAGATTTATAAAAAAACGGCTATAGGTCTTATATAACGTAACTTATTCATTAAAATAATCGTATAATCTACTTTGTGAATTCTAAATATGACTTCCATCACCGGACAAGATATTAAAGTGATGCCGAAGTAAAGAGTATTTAGAAGTATAACAGACAGAACAATAACAATACAAATACGAACACACGAGGAAGACAAGTAAATTTTGTATTGTTGGCAATATGGCAACATAGCACACCCGAGTCGACATATGAAGCTTCCTGACTGATAAGGAACGGGATAAAAGAAAGAGCGCGGGCGTTGTGATTTTTATGATTCTTTACCATAACATCTTTATGCAGGACATAGTTTTCATTAATTAATATAGAGAAGTACACCTCAGACTAGTATTCTAACAGTATTGAAATTAATACGTATCACAGCTATCACTCATAACACTAAAGAAACATAATATTATAAATATTCAAACCTCCAAGGTGCTTTACAGATCGAATCAAGTTAACGAACTATAACCAGTTCTAGTTAAAAGAATAATTAACAGAAATGTAATAAATCTCACAGATTTCTGAGTAAAGGTCTAATCTAAATATTGATAAACATTTCGCAGAAATGATGACATAATTAATTTTGTTTTTAACAAATGTTATAATTATATGTGCTGGTGGTACGATATTCATATCCGCCCGGATAGCGACCACCGTACACAGGGTGTAAAACCTGCTGTAGTGGAACACGCAAGTATGTCGCGTTGCGGGGTCAACTAGTGTAGATCCGGTTTTTGTCGGGGATCTAGAGTTGGGGTACGATGTTTGGCCGTTTTGTGGCCTTCTGAGTACTCTGACACTAGACCCTCAACCGCTTCTTCACTTTCTTGCCCATGGCGTAATGTGAAGAAGCTACACAGCAGGCATGATTGTGTTGAGTAGCGGGGTATAGATTGTCTCTCACTACTTGATACTCTAATTGGACGGCACTGCGCTTACTATCAGGTGCAGTGTGACCACGTTGCCGTGCCAGGATGAAAATTAACGATAGACAATTATTAATAATTTTCAATTAATCACACTTACCATTACATATACATTCACATGCAGTTGTACACTGTTCAAGCACTCGCTACTTACTTTCTTAATAAGACAATTATAGGCAAACATATATTGGTCGCAAAAGATCAAACCAAATCATTTATTCTGTAACGAATTATCCTCATTAAGTATATTTTTTTCATGTCAGTTGTTCGTTAGCTAGATGACCCTGGTTTTATAGCAAACAAAACACTGAGAAGAAATACGAAACAAACTCATTGGTAATTGTTACTTAAAATTCACACATTTACTCAAATTATGCGAGTATAAATTACGGCAATGTAAATTTGTATGCAGTACTTGTTAAAACTACTGCAAAAGAGGTAAATCTTTCCCTTTATTGTTCAACCAGAAATTGATGTCATTTCAATCATTAAAGGGTGTTAAATACATATTGTATCAATAAATGGATCACCCCTAAAATTATTGTTAATTATTTATTGACAAGTTATAGCCCTAATTTAACATCGAAATATTGTTCCGATGCAGGATCCTGTGGGAACAAATTCTGTGTACATTATTTATATATATTTTGTTAATGTAGATTATTATCTTTTATGAACAATAAAGTACACTATAGAAGTATGGCAACACTACTTCGATCGCTATCAGATTCTATTAATTTTAAATGTTTATCAATGTTTTATTTAAATAGATCAAATTCCCGGATTCGGTAGTGAGAAGCATTGGCGCTGTGGATTAGAATGTAAAGAATCTAGTATAAAGGATTTTATAAATAGAGTCAGCGGCAAAATCCTCAATACATAGCATAATAAGGAAGTATCTAGCATGCGCGACTTGGGTGTTATAGTCGACACTAAGTGAGATTTTCGCGAACATATAGATAATATAACAAAGAAAGCAGCACGTCTCACTGGTTTTGTGTTACGACAAACAAAATTTTTTAAAGATCCCGAGATCTCCGTCGCCTTATTTAATTGTTTCGTAGGATCTGTCCTGGAGTATTGTTGTACTATATGGAGCCCATTATATGCCATACATATTCAAAGATTAGAAAAAAAACCAGAAACAGTTTTTGTATCATTTGTCATACGCGAATAACCTCTGCCATAGTTTACAAAGCTACGAATCTAGACTTGCCCATTTTAAAATTACTTCTCTTGAATATAGACGCCAGGTGGCAGATATCCTATTTTTACATAAGTTGGCTAACGGTAACATTGATAGCCCCGGTCTGCTGATGAAACTTAATTTTAGTGTGCCTCGCTCTAGCAGCCGTCTCCATAACAGAGTGACTTTCAACTTGCCAACACGGTGAACCAATTATGGCCACCACTCACCTTTGTGGCGTATGTGTAAATCCTACAATATGCGTCTTGGATTAGATATTTTTAATGTTAAAATCCCTCAGATTAAGAAACTTGTATCAATTAATTCTATCCATAATAGTAAACTCTGGAATATTTAACTTAGTAACATATTAACATTTAAACACAGTGTAAATAGCTTTTTATTCTATTGCATGAAGTGTTCACTTCAAGAAGGTCGTGCACTTTATTGTTTATAATGTATACTTTCTACTTCATTTAAAGCTTGTATTTTGTGTTATGACTAGTTTAGTGAACCTAATAAATAAAAAATAATAATAATGCGAGTAAATCCATGTTATAAGCTTGTTTCAGTTTTTGTTTCTAAAAATCACACATGAATTGTTCTTTATTGGAATTTGTATGGTCTTATTACATCAAAAGACGAAAGTAAGCTTTGTAAAGTCTGGGTTCACTGGTTAGACCTCTGCCTACCATTTAGAGGATATAAATAATTTATACAATTATTATCCACATTACCACACTATTGTAATGTAGCATTAATGCATATTATCAAATGTCATGCATGCCTATGATCTATACGATAACATTGTATTTTAATACTAGTATGACAATATGTAATTTTAACTAGTTAGTAATTATTCTGTTGGTGTGCTAAAGATAAATAAAAGAATAAGCGTGAACTTACACATGTATATATCAAAAAAATACTTTAAAGCATCTGTGAGGCTATTTTGCCATGTAGTTCGCAAAAAGTACTTATTACTTTAAATATGAAGGCTTGGAGTATTCAATTATCGACGTGTAAAATTTTACGCAAATTATTTATCAACCCGTTATAATATAAAGTAATAAATTGTATAAAACATACATTTACTCATTCGTAGACAGTTTATTACATAATACCGTTGTCTGCAGCTGCGTTATTATTTATAAAACCAGTTACAACATGAGAACTATGAAAAGGTGAAATTTATTGTATATTTTAATTAAAATATATAATAGACACATATCGTTAATACTTTACCATTTAGTAAGGACGCGTTTTATTAAATATTTTATCAAAATGCTTTCACTGCGGTGAAAGGCTTCTCTTTACTCAACAGAAGCAAATTCATAATCCAGTTACATGTAAACCATTTATTTTTCCAGGTACGTGCCTGGAAAACAGTAAATTAAAAACCAAACTAATGGTAAGCGCAGTGCGGTCCAATTAGAGTATCGAGTAGCGAGAGGCAATCTATCCCCTGCTACTCAACACAATAATGTCGGCCTGCTTCTTCACACTGCGCCATGGGCAAGAAGGTGAAAAAGAGGTCGAGGGTCTATTGTCAGAGTACTCAGAAGGCCGCAAAACGGCCAATCATCGTACACCAACTAGACAAAAACCGGATGTAGGTACACTGGCTGATACCGGAACGCGACACACTTGCGTGTGCCACTGGGTTTTACAGCCTGTGTACGGTGGTCGCTATCCGGGAGGATATGAATATCGTACTACCAGCACATATATAATTATATATGTATGTATGTTCCATCATTATCCAGTCCAAGCCACAAACGAAGCCAAATGTCCGACAAGCACATTACCAAACCGCATACACCTGTACCGCAAAACGTTACGTTTCACACAATTAATTAGTGAATAATTAATTAAATTAACCTTTATATGGCCGTCGGTGGTTCGGACATTTGTTATTAAGCGTAAACATATAAAATGAGCGTTAAACACATTTTATTGGTAATTGAAAGGCTTGTGCACGCGCCCGTCAGCGTTCAATTAGACACGGCGGTCGAGCGACGCCTTGAATGCCTGCTGACTGCATCAATTATCGTTAATCATCTTATCTGGCCATCAATAAAATATTGTAGACGTGCATTGAATGAATGGTATGGTGGATGCGGTATGTTTTGATAAGTTTATGGGAACAGGAGGTTTTATAGTGGTAGAGCCACGCTGAAGACATATTTGTCTACAGCATGAATGGGCCTGCTCGACCGGGGTAGTTCCACTGTCTCATAGAAAACCAACGTAAAGTAATAATATAATGGGGTGTAAGGGGGTAGTTTATGCTGTAACTTCTCCAAATGTCAACCTCACCTGCACGTGGTGCACCCTGCCACTTACCGACGAGGCTCTGGCGACCGTTTAGTAGCGGGATTTCTGCTAATTTAGGCTGCCTACAGGCTCAAGAATAGGCATGTTCTGAGAGGCTGAGGCAGGACAGTCGACATTAGTGTAGGATGTCGACTCAGAACGGCGGCGGAAGAGTACCCAGAGTACCAACGGCGGCGTTCCCGAGCTTAGTTAGTTAGCTCACTGCACACTCTCGTGTCTTTGACAAACACGATGGGTTACAAAGTCTAGACAAAATTATGAATATGAAACCAATGGCCCATCCCCAAGTGCCCGGGGACCCTAAGATAAACGCTAATGATGGTAGGCAGGTAAATCGAAGGGTCAGGGGAGAAAAGAATCTCCGGGTGGCGGTATCTAACCATCAGACAACGCAAGCTATTCCCACGGAATCCGATGACTATATGAAAAAGAAAAACAACGAACAGAAAACTATGACAAGCCGAACTACAAGATATTATTTGAGGACAAGAAAGACAATAAGTATCACACCAAAACAGCATCAGCTATCATCCTCATCTCTATCATCCACTCAAAGTCTCTTCGGATCACCCGATTCTTCACTACGTTCTTTTGAAGGACGCCATAGAGCCGGCTCATCGTCTAGCACATCTGGCCCAGAGGACGTTGTGCATGCGGCAATAGCTGCAACTCATGCACCCGCCACTGGCCAAAATCGCGCGAGATATAAATGGACACCAGAAATGAATGAATTTATAATGCGCACATATTTTATAATAACTAAAATAGAGACAAAAACCAGAGGATATCTGGATCCATTACACAAACAATTCATAACTAAGTTTAAAGACCTCGATGTTTCAAAACAACGGATTGGCGACCAACGTAGAGCAATAGTCAGAAACAAACTTATACCTCACAATACTTTAGATGCTATAAAACAAGATGTCAAAACATATCTCCAGTCTACTCACTTAGATCTACATAACAAAAATACAAGTCAGGGCCCCCATCAATCTAGGATGCGATGGACTGATGATATTAATGAAGCTATCATGAAGGAATATTTTAGAATAACCCGCTTAGAATCTAATAAAACAGCTTACCGGGCACCGCTACATGCTTCTATTATTGATCAGTTTCCACAATTCTCACACGTATCAGAACAACGGATATCGGACCAGAGACGAGTTATCGTAAATAATAAACTTGTATCAGCAGAAAAACTGCAACAAATCCGAATCGAAGTTGAACAAGCATTGCATACTCAACAAAATACACTCGGGATGATCACCCTAACAAACAGAACCCAAAACGACAACTCACTGACGCGGCCCACAACACCTATTAATAATACCGAACAAAGACAACAAACAAACACTTTAGAATATATACCAAGTTCAACGGCTGAGGTAACTGATTCCCCAACATTAACTAATTCTATACTGAATGAGAGAATTAAGGACACATTTTTAACTACATACAATACATTTAAAGGCACTAACCCAACACAAAGACCATTCATACCCATTATCATATATCGTAGTCTATATCGATCAAATTGTTCTCCCACTATATTTTACAGATGAACATGATTTTATCACAACGCAAACATTAATATACTGTGCCGCATACACTGCAGCTATATGCAACGGCTCTAAGATCAAAGACACACTCCAGCATAATCAATCACAATACAATTATGAAGCAAAAACACCGGCGTGGAAGAAGAGATTACAGAATAAAATACAATCACTTAGAAGAGATATAGGGAGATTGACACACTACATAAAAGGTAATACAAGTAATAAAATAAAAAGACATATAGAATCCATTAAGGATAAATATAAAACACACTCTCGTCACGAAGAACCAAACTCTACAGATAATCAGTACTTAGATAGCCTAAAACAAAGACTTTCAGCAGCAAGTAGTAGACTGAGAAGATATGATAACTGCACTCTCAGGAAAAAACAGAACACACAATTCAAGAACAACGAAAAATTATTCTATAGAACACTAAACATTAGCTCAAGCAACACTCAAACACTAAACAGTACACTAACAACTAATTTACCCTCCACTGAAGCACTGCAGAATTATTGGAGTAATATCTGGGCAAATACAGTAGAACATAACCGCCAAGCAGAATGGATTCAGACAGAAACCCATAGAACAACAAACATCCCTCAAATGTCGTTTGATTATATCCCTGTAGATTTATTTATAAATACACTTAAGAAAACACACAATTGGAAAACTCCTGGTTCTGATCATATCCATAACTATTGGTACAAAAAATCAGACGAGGCATATTCCAAGGGGATGCTCTGAGTCCGCTTTGGTTCTGTCTCGCTCTAAACCCCCTCTCTAATCTTTTGAACAGCCTTGACTTAGGAGCTACAGCGACACCCCATCAATCCACATCTATAGTCACCTTATCCCACCTAATGTACATGGATGACATAAAATTATATAGTAATAACGTACAATCTCTTCATAGACTTGCAGATGTAACTCAACAATTCTCTAGAGACATAAACATGGAATTTGGCATAGACAAATGTAAGACACTAACGTTTAAACAAGGCAAATTACATTTAAATAGCTACACTCTCGTTACAGGTGAGCAAATGGACCCCTTAGACCAGAATGACACATATAAATACCTTGGTTTCCAACAGGATCGACAGATTTGCCAAAAAATTACAAAAGCAGAACTTACTCGCAAATTCAAACACAGACTCACCTCCATACTCAAAACACAACTGAACTCAGGAAATACTATTAAAGTAATCAATTCCTACGCTATCCCCATACTGACTTACTCTTTTGGAGTTATCTCATGGTCCCAAACCGCGTTAAAGAACTTGCAACGCGTTATTAACACCAGTATGACCAAACAACGGAAACACCACCCGCGCTCATGTACGCAACGGCTGACGCTCCCAAGAGAAGAAGGAGGTAGGGGTGTTATAGATGTAGTCAATCTACATAACACACAAATAACTAGATTACGTAATTTCTTCCATATCCGCGCAAAAGAATGTCACCTTCATGAAACCATAGTAGATTGTGATAAACACTTTACACCACTAAACTTGCAAGATAGAAGCACACAAAAAAATGAACACATAATAGATAAAAAAGAAAAAATTGCAGCATGGATTCAGAAGTCTCTCCACGGGAGACATCGCCAAGACTTACTACAATCACATGTCGACATGTCAGCGTCGAACGCGTGGCTGAGACGAGGCGATCTCTTTCCTGAGACTGAGGGATTCATGCTTGCAATCCAGGATCAAATAATAGATACCAGAAATTACCAAAAGCATATTATCCGAAGACCTAATATCATAGATTTATGTAGACAATGCCAAAGTAGTTCAGAAACCATACAGCATATCACCGGTGCATGTAAAGCTATAGCCCAAAGTGATTACAAACACCGCCACGACCAAGCTGCAGCCATAATCCACCAACATCTAGCTTTCCGTTATAAATTAATTGCAGAAAAAGTCCCATATTACAAATACCAACCAACGTCAGTGCTCGAAAATACTAATTATAAAATGTATTGGGACAGAACAATAGTGACAGATAAAACCATCCACTTTAATAGACCGGACATCACAGTGTTAGACAAGATCAAAAAAACCGTGTATATTATAGATATTGCAATTTGTAACACCCATAACCTAGCTTCCACTCATACACAGAAAATCGCAAAGTACACAGATCTAGCAATTGAAATTAAAACCCAATGGAAAGTGAACACCACGAAAACTGTCCCTATTGTTCTATCGACAACAGGAGTCATACCACACACACTTCACACAAGTCTCAACATGCTGAACATTCACGCTTTCACTTACACCCTACTTCAAAAGTCAGTAATACTAAATACGTGTCGCATAGTCCGGAAATTTCTATCAAATTAAGTTAAAATCCTAAATAATTATGCACTTGGCTTTGGCCCGTGTATAGTTATTATAAACCCTCCAGTACTGGAGGAGACTGTAAAAGGTAAAAAGTAAAAATAATAATAATAATAAAGTGGCAGTTTACTGTCGGGTTTCGTATGGTAAGTGAGTTATCCGGAGGCCCAGATTCCCCCTTCCCTTCCCTAATCCCTATTCCTTTCCTTTAAGGCCGACAACGCAGACATCATACTTTCGGTATTGTGGATGTTCATGGGCGGTGGAGATCACTTAACATCAGGTAACCCGCTGGCTCGTTTGTCGGACTATGCTATAAAAAAAAACAGTCAGTCAGAAATTTGTTGAGCAGTCTAAATCGACTTGTCAAGATTCTCCGTGAGTTAATAAAATCATCTGATACATTTAGATCTCGGTTGCAGGCCAAAATTAGATTTTAGGCTTTAGCTGAAAATTTTGCACTCGCTTGTTGTGAATTATTGTCTTAAGTAGAGAAGGCCACGCGTGCCCAGCAGTGGGTCGATTTATATGTACATAGTGTATGTATACAGGACTAAATTATTGTTATTATTAACAAATGAGATTTTTTTTGAGCAGTGATAGCTTAGTTAGGAGTAGTATGGAATGTCGAGAAAATCGTAAGTTCGAAACCAGCCCAAAGGCTTACACTAACTTTTGAGTTTCGTGTGTATTCATGATTCGTTTGTTTTTACAGTGGAGAAAAACATAATGAGGGGACATATGAGAATTTGCCGGAAGAATTTCAAATGAAGTCTCCCCATTCGTATTGGCCAGCGTGGTGCAATAAAGCCTAACCTCTCTTACTGTTAGAAAAGGCACCTTTGATTGGGTATGTTAGGTTGGGCACGGGCCCAGCAATAGGACAGTGTAATACAGGGCTAGTATTATATTAATGATGTTAAGGGATTGTTAGACTCATGAGTAAAACGAAGTTTATGAGGTTTATCCCATTAAATAGGAAGGTACATATCCAAGTTGGTACTATTCATGTTATTAATAAATAAAAGTTTAATAAAAAATTAACTTATATAATCGATACCAGAAATATCCTACACAATTATATAACTACGATTAATTGATTTATTTAATATCACCAGTATGAACGAGTGGATGATTATATGCATTTATTGTATATAATTATGTAGTTAATTTTCATGTGTATAAGCCGACTTAGATGTGAGAACCAAATCCTTATTTCTTTAACAATCAATAGGTTAATTTTAAATTAAACCCAATTTCAATCTCATATTACATGCCGCATCCAAAAATTAAAACTCCGAAAACTAAAGGGCAAATCAACAATTCTTTCATGCTTGAGCTCGTCATCTCTGTTCCACCCATATTAAATTGAATGTGCGAGCGAGATAGGAGTATCAATAATTCACAATCTCGAACAAGATCAATGGTCCTCTCACGACAATTACTGTGGTGTCAAAACGGAAGCATTTCCTCTGCTTCAAGAGGAAATGGGTGCATACTATTTAAAATTTATGTGTTTTATATATATTTATGTATGAGAATTTATTGATGCAGGTCTATTTGGTATAGTTGTCTTTCAGAATTGTAAATTGGGCACTTGGCTATTACGTGATTTTACCTGCAGTAGACTTCAGCTAGCTTAAAACAAAAAGAAAGATATACCTATACCAACGTGGCGTTATGAACCTTGTTCGAAGGACCAAAGCAAGATTAACTCGAAATGGAGACATATGGCACAAAGATTAAGCCTTAGAAAGCATTTATTGTATCAGCTTTCAATTAAGATATGTATCTAGCAATATTTAAAAAACGAGATAGAAAGCCTAACGAAAGAAATTATGTGGAAGAATAATTGTGAGGCCTTTTTACAGCAGTGGGACACAACATATTGAATCCCTTCATACCTTATTCATGATCACTTCTAAGACAGCAACAAAATGTATTGAATTCAAAAAAAATCCCCATCTGAGATAATAAGTCAGCATTACCCGAAATATTCGCGGAAAGTGAAATCTTTTAGTATGAGCGGGATAATCTGGAAAATATGAGGGGCAGCGCTATCGGCCCGGGACTGGTTCGACAAATTGCGGGATTATGCTAACGTCACTATCATACATTCAGCGTTACCGTCGTGGAATACAAATATTCACTTAAAAACTCACTATATATAAACCAATCTCCGTACGTTACTTACTAAAACTCAAAAACGGCTTGACCGATTTGGTTTGCACCTGATGGTAAGTGCAGTGCCGTCCAGTTAAAGTATCAAGTAGCGAGAGACAATCTATCCCTCGCTACTCAACACAATTTTATGTGTATATTTCAATGGGTTCCTGGATAGTTTGAAATCACAATTGGACCCGGTTATTGGCGCTACTGTCGGTATGTCACCAAATTTGATTTGCTAGGATCTGTGGGAGAAATGCTAAAGATTATGATACCATATTTAATGTGTCGCTGCTTTTCCGGGTAGGACGACGTCTGCCGGACGCACCTGTAAATTATAAAAAATAATAGCTGTCTAAACAACCACACAATTCTTAGTTAGACGATTCATTAAACCATACTAATTCAGTAAAAGACATAAGAATATAATTTGGATTAAAAATTGCAACTCGAATAAATATAGCAAAAACACCCTTTTAAATAACAAATAGCAATATTTCACTTTCAACTGCGCCACTCAGATAAGGAAATCAAATAATATGGAATTAAAACGAACACTGACTCTGCGTAAAACTGGCAACTTACTGTTGACCTGCTTTCTGCCAGTCCTTTGTGCAAATACGAAATATAACGCACGTAAACAAAGTAAATTGGAATTTATTATCTCACTAAAACATTTAATTTCTTATTCTTTGTGTGGAGTCACAAGTCGAAAGTTATATGTTAGTATACTACAACAATGAAGTGAGGAGTTGGCCATGTTTCCAATATGTGCGACTGCGAGACTCGCTGAATGAAATCTGTCGCTACTGAGTCTACAACATTACCGGGACTATGACCGCATTAGCTGGCCGTACCCCGGAAAGCTTTGATGTAGGGACACTTTTGTTGTAACGTGTGACGATGGGGGACAAGGTTTATGCAAAAACAACACCCCCAACAGTCAAATATTCTTAGCCCATATTTGTACAACATGTATAGAGCGTAAGTAATACCAATAAAACTTTACTAAATCCAGATCTGAAACAAATATTTGGAAATCAAGACGGTGCGGGAATCGATCCCGTGGTTTTTAGTTTCGGGATCGGTGACTCTCGCACTGCTCTACAGAGGCTATCAAATACAACCACGCCATCGCATTACATAAAAACATTACCTCCGTCAAAATTAATGAGTTTTATAAAATTCGACTGATTTTTGCAAAATCATGAGAAAATATGCCCGTTTTTCTTGTTCTCACTCGTCCGGAGTTCCTCAACATTATATTATAAGTTTTTTAAGAAGCATGAGCAGCAATTAAGTAGAAGGGCATAATTATGAAGACCGTCAAGTGATACTTACGGTTCTAGTTCGTCATTTTCTTGAACTACTCTGTACTTACCACTGGGTTGCAGTCACTTTACCGTAGTACGAGACTAGAAAATTAATTTAAGATGATTAAATACTTTAATATTTCATATAAGATTTTGCTTCTTTGCGTTTTCGTGAAATTCCTTATTTAGAATCATTGGTGTATTTATCAATGATATTCAAATTAAAAATTAAAATTTTTAAATTAGTTTTCGAAATATAATATTTTTCTACAACAATTTTGTATTATGGCTTTTAAGAGAAAGACATTTTATTTAATGCGTTCATTGTGTAACCGCTGATTGAAAAATACATGGATGTAGAACATTTCACATTACTTAAGTACATAAAATGAGATTTATATATGCAATAAATCCATTTATCACCGAGAATTCACGACTCCACAGCTGAATGGAGTTTAATGATCGATGCATTATGGTTCTGATCGTATAATGAACACAAAACATAGTCAGTACAGAAGCATCACACTTTAATAAACAAGATTATGGAAAGAAATCGTTAATTTCTCTGAGCTTGTTTGTTTGTAAAGTGAAGATTTGTGCAGGCATGATATAATTATATTGTTTATGATTATAAATCCATTATCTTTGTATATGTTTCGGTTGTAGTCAATTGTTAAGACAGTTTGGTCGATACACCACAAAAATGCTAACTTATAAATTCCAATATAATATATTGACCTGCAAGGTTATCACAAATGGTATTGACTTTATCTCCATAATAAAGATTTCTCTTTCACTCGTTTTATTCTAATTACAAAGTTTCTCCTAAGTGCATTTAATATAAATAAAAATAAAACTGTCTTCAAAAAAACCCAGACACAACTAAAAAGCAAAAAATAATTGGTTACATTGACATCGATCAATTAACCAAACTACTCAACCGATTTTAATAAGAATTCTATGGGACTAATCTGGAAGCATATTCTCTATAATAAAAGAAGAATTTTCCAAATAGGTCAATAAATGACGGAGTTCTGAGGTAACAAACATAAAAAATACAAGTCGAATTGAGAAACTCCTCCTTTTTTTATAAGTCGATAAAAAATACAATAGGATTGATGTCTCTACTGCAGGTAAAAGGTTTACGCAAAAATAATTCACGGACTTTTCAACTATTGAAGCTGCGATATCAGCCTACCAAGTGGGATATGGCATTTTAGCTGATATGCATCAAGTGAATTCGACAAATGTAAGCTACATTTGACACGGTAAGCACTTTGATGGCAGGCTCGGCCGGGCGCATTGCCAAAAAATCTGCGAGTCAGTACATACGAGATCAAGTTAATCCCAGGATCCCGGCCACAGCTATACGGTAAATTTGGTTATGTGGAAAGCCATTTTATGGTGCAGTGTAGTTTTGGAATCAAAATTGACGTTGTAAGGTCCTGTTAAACCCAATCAGGTACTTCTTTAGAGTATTATATTCAAAAGACAAAAAGATTAGGTCATAATATTTATAGTTTATTCGTTACATTTCGAAACGAAAACAATTAATTTATAATTATTTTTAAGTTTACTAATATGTTTAGTATTATTCAAAGAAACACAAAGCCAGTAACAATATAATTTTAAACGAGTTTGATAGTGATTATGGATATTTCCAGAACGCATTATGTTTGAAAACTACCACCGGATCCAAACGCGATGCTGTCTGAGAAGAACCAGCGAAACAAACTCGTTATTGGCGTGGATGAAATATTTAATTCAATCAACCTTTTGTAAGCTAGTTGTGTTATGGCAACAATAGCTCACGATAAAAGTCCCCATGAATCGTCCCATAAACCCAATTCGTGCGATTTTGGAGCCGATAAGAGTTGGGTGCTGTCGTCTTGCTAACCTAATTCCACGAAGAAATGTGGCAGTTGGATTATAAATGGATATATACGAGTATTTAATTAAATTGCAAACACTAAGAATAAATTAGGTTTATTTAGGAAGACGATTCTTAAATAATTTACAAAACAAAATTTAGCCCAGTATTTAACATAGTCCCACTGTAGGGCACGCGCCTCCACTACTAATGAGAGTGGTTAGTCCACCACGCTGGCATAATACGGGTTGGTTGACTTAACACACCTTCTAAATTCCAACAAGACATCTCAGGTATGGTTTCCACGCCGTTAAAACAAGCGATAATTAAAGAATATCATTTTAGAAAAGTCAGAGACGTATGCCATTTGGACTGGTTTCGAACATACGACTTTCGTCTTGACAGTCCGTACCACTACCAACTTAGCTATCGCTGCTTTGCAAAATTTTGAATAGACTATTTTAATTTTAAAATCTTTTAAGTTTCTTTCATTGATTGAAAACTTATCTTAGGTCTTGAACATCAATCACAACATCAAGATCGTTTTGATCTCTCCGTTAACAACGAAGAGTAACAAAAATGTCAATACTACCAATGACATGTGGGATAATAAACACGTAAAGGAAATAGGGAATGGGGTAAAGTATCGGAAACACTAACGGTGGTGAGAACACATTTAAGGGACGGAAGGCGCGCACAATGACAGACAAACGGACTGCAGAATAGGAAGCTATACATAGTATTGACAAATTCATTGTTTATTAAACACGTGTTCATCTGGAGAAATTAAGGTGAAACCACTGAAGTGGGGTCAATTCTCACCAGTACACTTTTAAAGTATACTTATGAATTAGAAATTATTTGTTACAAAACAATGCTATGAGCCAATATTGCCTATCTTCATATATATAAATCTACTGTACGTGTGTATGTCACTGAACTCCTCCTAAATGGCTGGACCGATTTGAATGTTTTTTTTTGTATGCGTTTGGGTGGCGCCCTGGATGGTTTTGATTCACAAATCAGCCCGGCAGATGGCGCTGCAGTCTGTGTGGAGCTGCTTTTCGGGCAGGACGACGTCTGCCGGGGCCGCTAGTAAGTCTATAAATTTGGTGAGGTTTTTTGTAAACTAAAATGTATGTATGCAGAACACACAACCAACAGTCAGACAGTTTACCTGGCGCCGTGGACGAGTAACCAGCTGTGAAAAGAGAGGTCGTGAGTTCAATTCCCACACCGAGATAAATGTTTGTGTGACAGAAAGATTTTTTTTTCGGGTCTAGATGTTGTGAGACCGTATTCTCTCGTAGTTCTTGATACCCACGATACAGGTTTGAGCTAGTGTGGGTTCAGAACGATGAGTGTTACTGATAGGTGTGTTTATTTAACATCTCAGAAAACGGGTAAAGTATTAAAAGAAAAGTAATAGTAATTATGCTTTCCCTTCAATCATGTTTTAATTCCAACATTAAATTGAAACGTTAAAATAAATTTAGAAATGTTATTATTTGCACTGCAAAAACTATTATCTACACTACGCGTCAGTGCAGAATATTCCTTGGATTGTATACTTCTTCTGCCAACGATAACCACACGCGGGTGGAGCTGCGAGCAACAGCTAGTTAAAAATAAAGAACTTAATGTACTGTCATTAAAAAGGACACAACGCATCATGTTTATCATTATTACAATCTGTTGTGAAAAAGTGCACGATTCTCAAATAAATGCACCCTATCTAATAAGCTAACAATGTTCAGCTATACCCGGGAGGAAGCGTGGAAGCCCCGCTGTAACCAGATGCGCTCAACTTTGGAACAAACTTCATCTTATTGTATGATGGAACACCAAGATTTATTCAATAAACCAAATAATAAAGACGAATAACTTGGCGAGATATTTTGGAATATATTTGAATTTTGAAGGGGAAAATAGAATTTCTAGTAAAGGATGCCAAAATTATGAAAACGAGCTTATCCCGTCGATATACATATAAGTTATAATAGACACGAACTGTGAAACAAAAGATGATGATAATGATTGTATAGTTCTAGTATTGATACAATAATTAGGTGACCACGGTGTTGTAAAGTAACCAGCGATAGCCTAGTTGGTTGCGGTACGGACTTCCAAGACGCAAGTCGTAGGTTCGAAACCCAAGTGGCATACACCTCTGACTTTTCTGAAGTTATGTGTGTATTAAAATGTTAATTATCGCTTGCTTTAACGGTGAAGGAAAACATCGTGAGGAAACCTGCATATCTGAGATTTTTTCGAAGGTATGAGAAGTCTGCCAACCCGCATTAGGCCAGCGTGGTGGACTACGGCCTAACCCCTCTCATTAGTAGAGGAGGCCCGTGCCCAGCAGTGGGACAATGTTTAATACAGGGCTAGTATTAGTTTTTTAGTTTAGGTGTTGTAAAGCCAAAAATTTAAAAAGAAGAAGGATTTAAAAATTCCCAATTATTCATTTCTTGGTTATTTATATTCTATTTAGACATAGACAGCCTCCGTGGTGCAGTAGGCGAGTAGCTAGCTGTGAAACGAGAGGCCGTGTGTTCGATTCCCACACCGCCACAAATGTTTGTGTGACAGACAGATATTTGTGTCCGGGGTCTGGGTGTTGTGAGACCGAAAGTCTCTCGTAGTCCCTGATACTTACGTCACAAGACTCGTATCTTAGTGTGGGATCAGGGCTGTGTCTGTGACTGTTTGGTATTATGTATTTATTATATACATCAACTCAATATAATTAATAAGTAAAAGTTTTTTATTCATAAAAAGTACACCGACTTCAACAAAAAACAAATTATGCGTCACTATAAAATTTGTTTTTCTTTGATTTTTCTGAGATCCCATCATCAGATCCTGACTTGGTGCCAATGGGACCACCTGGGAAGTATACCCATTTAAACACAAAAAGAATTTCTCGAATCGGTCCAGGCCGTCTTCGAGTAATCGGGTAACATACATAAAAAAAAGATTCCGACGAATTGTTAACCTCCTCCTTTTTTGAAGTCGGTTAAAAACTTGATGTCAAAACTGGTATATCCAAATACAACGTCAATAAAAATCGAACGTACAACTAAATTGTAAACTCATCATGTATATTCATACTTCTTCCATTGAAGTCGAAAATATTTTCATTACAACAAAAAGGAAATTATATCGATAATGCAAAACCGTAAGACGATACCCCGGCGCGAACACGCCGAATATTTTACAGCCTCAATTATAAAAACACCGAGCAATGACGCGCGCAGCCGCCATTTTCGATTTTAAATTACAAAACAAACACGTATGCAAATAAGAAGACACCACCCGTTGAGAGTTTGGCACCATACGGGGTCTTCATACAAGGATCATGGTCCTAGAACAGACAGAGTATAAACAACCTTGAAGGAAATGCGGTAGGTGCAATTTAGAATGTGCTGTTCTCGTGTTACTTAAGGCTAAGACCGTGTAACGAGTGAGGATTTATGTAGACGATCACGCGGTTTCATCCCGTGTGATCCATTACATTTGTTCGGCGTAAATTTATCTCATGATTCTAATAAATCTGTAGCTTCAGAATATTTTTCATCCTATACAAATTCTTCCGTATGCTAAAGTATGTCTGTTCAAGTGTTAACTGAGATTCTTTAGTAACTATAATTTTTTAGATTGCCACATCTAGAAATACAAAAATAGTCGATTCTTTCGAATTCCCCAAAGAAATACTTGCAGATTGACTATTGTATATTCACTTCACACACTGTATTTTTAAATGTTAAAACAATTAGCAAAATTATTAGAAAAAGAAGTATAACTTAAACTTAAGAACCGGATTTAAAAACTAAATTACAACAAACTTTCGATATTGATTCACAACTAAAGCTTCGACTCATTCCGCTAATGTGGGTCTGGATCCCAAGTTAGAAATTGGCAATTGTAATTTTTAATTGGAAAAAAATCACATAACTCAGGTGTTATTTTTGGCCCACATTGGAATATGTGCTCTATACGTTGATATATTCGCTACCTGTCATGGGACGGAAATAAGTTTGGCAAACATTGGGTCCACTAATAGTCTATCTATGCCTTTGAGAATACAGGCGTCATGTTATAATATTATGTTCTGTTAAAATGACTACCACCTCGAAAGTACAAAAAATTGTAACGGAGATATCCACTGAGCTAGCTGCTAGATTAACGGAGTTGTATTAAAGGTTTCGTGAGTTTTATTGTATACGAATAATGACAAATGGAAAAAAATATACACATATAAGTAAAGAAAGTTAAAAGTTGCCTATTTTTGATTTGCATTGAGATTTTTCTTTGTATTTAGTTCATTTGGGGACGATAGTGTGGGTTGTACAATAATGCATAAGGTACACTTTTAGGTAAGATATATTGTTCTGCTGTTTGTTGTTTCAAATAAAGATAAAAAAAATACTTATCATTTTATTTTTCTTTATACCAGAACAAACAACAAGAACCAAAGAGAACTAACCGATCAGACAGCGCGCTGGATGCATATATCAATTTCTTGTCCGTGCAAGAGATGATAAATTAGTCGAGATATGGTATGCGCCAGCCACACGTCCGCTTGCAACTGGTAAACGATATCTCCAGTGATGAGTGGCTTATTAAACCTTACAAAAGTGAATTATGAACTGTCTATTGTTTTATCTGTACACAAACGCAGCTTGTCTTTGTTTAATAGATCTTTTTTATCACGAGGGTTTCTTAAACAACGTTCTGCTTAATAACACTTACTAGATAAAAAAGGGGTAGTTAATAATACGGACTGCCGAGACGTAAGTTACAGGTTCGAAAGCCCTACGTTCCGGCTGACGCAGGTACTGACGGACCACGGGTGTTTCGGTTCGTTCCTGTGTCGGATCGGAAAGGAGGTGTCTGCCGTGTGCCACCATTGTGGCAACTGCCGTGAGGATACGGCCCAACACACGTTGGAGGAGTGCCCAGCCTGGGACGAAGAGCGCAGCGCTCTCAGAGCAGTCGTCGGAGGAGACCTCTCGCTGCCGGCCGTGGCGTCGTCCATGGTCGCTAGCCGGAGGTCCTAGCGTGCGGTGGCCCACTTCTGCGAGAGCGTCATCTCGCAGAAGGAGAGTGCCGAGAGGGATCGGGAACGATATGATCCCTCCCGCCGTCAGAGAAGACGTAGGAGGCGCCGGGTGGACGACTGACCGGCGTCTCCCGCCCTGTGGGATGGGGGCGTTTGAGAATTTCCCCACGGTAACCCCTGCCTGTCGTACGAGGCGACTAATTGGGGCCATCGGGGGTCGCGGGCGCGCAGCGGGGGGCTGTTAGCCCATATCGATGCATTCCAATTTCGGTGCATCGTGTGACCCCGAGACGAACGGCAGCGCGGGTCGTAAGGCCTCGTTAGCTGTCGTTGTTCGGTGCACGGGGGCTCCTAAGCCCCACATGGAGATGGGCCCATACAAGGCACCGCGCAGGGGTGGTTCCGGCAGCAATTCTAGCACTCCTTAGAATACCCCGGGATCGCTCCGTAAGCGCCGAAGAAGGCCACCGCGGGGTTTTAGCTGGTAGTGTCGGGTGGGGTGTACATAGGGGGTAGGGACTCGGCCCAGCGGCAGCACGGATAGCCATCATCCGTGCGAGGGGGATGCTGGGACGTAAGACCGGCTAGTCCAGCATAACCGTTTTATTCTTATTCCGCTTTCCCCCGGAGCGGGCGGCAGTAATAAAACGCTTTCCCCGCGAGAAAAAAAAAAAAAAAGGTTCGAAAGCCCAAATGTCATGCACCTCTGTCTTTTCTAAAGTTGCACTTTGCAGGAAAACATCGTGAGAAAACCTGAGGATTCGCATAAGAATTTCAAATTTATGTAAAGTCTACCAACCCGCATTCGGTTAGCGTGGTGGACTAAGGCCTAACCCCTGTCATTAGTAGAGGAGGCCCGTGCCCAACAGTGGGACAATGTTTATTACAGGGCTGGTTTTATTATTACGTAATAGTTGGTAGATAAATCTTATGGAGTATTACGCTAGGTAGACTCTTAAGCAATAAGATTTAGCATTAATTTTAAACTCTGTGAGTTTCCTGAACCGCTCTACATTAAAGAATTATCATCGAAAATGACAGTAGTCGCAATAAATTAAACACTATATAAAAACCATCCGTACGCCAAAAATAATCCACTTCAAAAACATAATGTTTCGATTATATTTTTAAAAATTCTCTCCATAAACAAAACATAAATTATTGTGTATTAATAGAGAAATATTATTTTTCACATTTAATGAGGCACCGCTGTGATTTAGGGGATCACCTTACGCGCTAGACATTTTTGCGCCGACGCGACGTCCCGTGCGATAAATAATAAAATTAGGGAGTTCACAACATAGATTCAAGAATGTGTTCATATTACGATACTTACAATAATGTTTATTGAGGTCGCATAATTAATTTTGTCATAAAAGCTATGAATATTATTTAATTACCATCAGGTGCAGTGTGGAGACTTCCCCGTGCCAGGATAAAAATAAACTGATACAGTAGCCTCAAGGTAATTTGAATCTCTTCATAATTTGTTTTTTTTCCGGTCCCTTGAAAAATACTCGATAAATTGAATAAAATCAATATTAATTGGTCTCCTCAGTAATTTGAAGTTGAAGCAATAGTATCATGCCCGCGAACATGCAATAATTTCGGGCTTCCAATTGTAGAGAGTAATCTACAATTTAAAGCGTTCATCATGCACAGACCTGTCGTTTGTTTACATACTTGTACAGACCTTTATAGTTTATATACATCACTTCTTTACAAAATGAACATTTGTGATTTTTTTTTTTGCATAGTCCTAAAACTAGCATGTGGGTCACCTGATGTTAAGTGATCTCCACCGCCCATGAACATCCACAATACCGAAAGTATCATGTATGCGCTGTCGGCCTTAAAGGACAGGAATAGGGATTAGGGAAGGGAAGCGGGAATCTGGGCCTCCGGATATCTGACTTACCATACGAAACGCGACAGTAAACTGTCACTTTACGTTGGTTTTCTGTGAGACGGTGGTACTACGCCGGTCGAGCCGGCCCATTCATGCTGCAGACAGATATGTCTACAGCGTGGCTCTACCACTATACATAATAATAATAATTGTGCAATAGTTTTAAATAATAAATCACGAATTTTGATCAAACCCTTGTTTACTTGACTGTTTTCCGCCCTCCCTCTTAGTAATTTGACTTTTTTCTCTGGCAAACTATCTAGAGACGACTATATATTCCAAGTGAATATCAACTCAACAAGAACCATTCAGATTCATCATCTGGATAATGGCTTGATAAGTCACCATATTCTATAAAGTTACTAACATAGCCAGGAAAGTGGCCAAGTTCCAGGACCTAATATGGACAATGAATAGCGGACAAAAGTTGAATGAGAACAGCCTTAGACATATAAAAATGGCGACATAAACAATCCAAATTCGAATGACTTGCCACCATATTGCATCATCTTAGTTTACTGACTATGCTGCTAACTTCAACAGATTTTGTAATTGTGAAATATTTATCCTTGTAAATTGCACTTTTTAAGTCAAAGCAGAAGAGTCGAGGTCATTGAAGCTCCTATTGTTATTTAAATCGCAGGAGAAGTTGCTACACTTGAAAATGCACAATTCTGGAAAGCTCCAATCATATTGGTAGCAGTACACCGTTTTGAAATAAATAAACTATAAAAAGGGCTTCATATATCACTGGCATTGGTGGAAAGCGTTGATTCGTTTGCGCGTATTGTTTGCTCTTCACCTCTTACGCACCGGCGTGAATTTCGAAACGTCTGCAAACAACACTGTTCTCACTGCATGAAATTTGACAATACAAAGCTCTTGTTGAATTGTGTGTATTTTCGAATTCACAGAAGCAAGAAAGATATCGTGTTTATAACTGTTGTGTATTATCTCTATATATTATGTCTAAAAGGTGTTTTTTGTCGGAATGCCATAACTTCCATAATACTTCATCAAATATAATGATTCAAACACTATTTTAGAACTTATGTTTGCCGCTATTGACGAAAAATATTAGAAGACAGGTTTTGAAAAAAAAAACAGTGTCATCTGTTGACAGTATAATCAACTAATGTATTGTATTGTTTCAGTGTTCGTCGTCCGACAGTCAGGTTCAGTACGGTTCTGCCTTGGTGGCGCAGTTGTAACTGCGCATGCGTTACGATTGATGTGCTGAGGTCTCGGGTTCGATCCCCGGGTCGTATCTAGAAATTCTCAGTATTAGCCCGGACTCTGGAACATGTGCCCGGTATGGCGATAGGCTCGCCCCCTATCACATTATGGGACCGAAATTCGGCGAAAAGTGGGTGTACTGGTTACACCTCTGCCTACCCCTTCGGGGATTACAGGCGTGATGTATCTTAATACATTCAAGCCTACCTTAAGCTAAAGTTTTCTTCTTTTACGTTTGATAAATATTTCAGCCAATTTACATAAGCGTATTGGGATTTTATGTTGGTCTTTACTAACTTTACTGATAAATAATTATATAGATAGAATAAATTAAATTAATAAGTATATAATGTCTCTGTCACGCAATTTGCATCATAAACCACAAAAACTAATTACCCAATTAATTATTCAAAACAATTTATACAGATATCCGGTTCCGTAAACATGCCCGTAACTTACTTTATTAATAATTAATGAATTCTAATAATTATTACCCATACGGCAGCATAAAATAATTAAATCATGAATAAATTTAACAATTAAATATAAAGTACTAGCTGTTGCTCGCGGCTCCGCCTGCGTGGAGGTTGTATTCGGGAGCAGAAGTATACAATCCAAGGAGTTTTCTTCTGCGCTGAGGCACCTGTAGCGATTGTCCAGCCTCTCAGGTGTTGTGCCTGAATCTTGAGATTGCATCTAAAGAAACCCCATAAATTTAACCTCACTTTGCCCCTTTTAGGGATGATTTTTCAAAAACGTTGAAACACGTGCTTCTTTATTTCCTACCAAAAGCCTAAATATCCCAGATCCCTAAGTCGAGGAATTATGGATTTCCCATACAAATTTTTAACTCCTATTTGACCCCTTTTAATTTTATTACGATCCGTTCAGCCGTTTAGTCGTGAAGAGGTAACAAACAAACAAACAAACAGAGTTAGTTTCGCATTTATAGTATTAGTATGGATTACGCAAGCATGCTTGTAAAATTTTATTGAACATGAAGTAACAGCGTCCGGTGCAATAACTTTATTCATTGATGTTGTCTGAACATGATTTAATTAATTTATACGGTAAGTTGTCTTGATTTCTTTTTAATAGAGTTTTCAATAAATTACATTGCTTAAAATCTATACCAAATAAAGCTGAAGAGGCGCTTTGTCTGTACATTAAATATTTTTGCAAAATATTGATTGTAACGTGTTATAATTATAATATCGATATAGAAAACAAAACATTTTTTTTAAACTATTGTCTGTCTGTCCTGACATCACGTCTAAAGTACTGTGTTTTTTTTACAAAAGAAGCGGCAATAAGACTAAAGAGCATATATCGACAACATAACAAACATTTAGTAGACAACGTAACATTTAGTCTTTATTTGATTAAAATCGGTTCATTAAATCAAAAGTTGTGACTATTTATAGTTCACAATAGCTGTATTACGGCGATAAAGCGTGGTGAGATATGAAGTTAGATAATTAGTAAAAGCCTACAAGCTAGCGCCCAAAAATAACATTCACGCGGGCGGAGCCGTGGTCAACAGCTAGTAAGAAATTAAAATTATAGGTAAGTGTCAAGCAACTCAAATTTTAAAGAGGACAAGTGATAAATGCCAGAAAGAGATGCACTTACGGTAAGCATGACGTCACAATCATTAATAATAGATACAAGGGAGATAGCAAGATTTTCCCACTAAAATTGCTGCTTCATACACGGGTTTCTTTCCATTGATTTTGTGTAACTATCTACAAATGCCTAAAAACAATTAAAAAAAATCAAGAACTAAGAACTTACATTGATGCAATTCCTAATGTTATAATCATAGTAGCTGCACTCGGCATGCATTACCATGCCACGTAAAGTAAATTCGATTAATGACGATATATCGGTTACAGGGTATGTTCTGCAGCGCCATCAAGCCAGTTCTTTTAAATTTTTTGGCCAGAAACCTTTGCGGGCTTATCCAGAACAACTCACCAACGTTTCACCATAATCGGATGAATAGTTTAGAAGTCCATATAGGACAAACATACTTACATTGAATTTTATTTACAAAGATAATTGTTATTAGTAGAATTTAATATTAAATGGTCACCAACGTCTCTCACTGCAAACAAGGCAAAAACGAAGCCCGTCACGCCCGGCTAGTAAATCATGCGAGCGAAATGGCCCGAACTGGAGACTACGTGCCGGAATGGTATGCGCTTCGAGCGCTCGCTTCAGCGCTGTTTCCGCTTATTTCATTCAGACGCAACTAAATTAGGAAATAGGAATGTCAGACTGTGACTAGTCTTGTTCAATGTTTAGTTACTAACTCAAGTTTTGCAGTACAATTTCCGTTGTAATTTGATTTGTTGCTTTGTAAAGTTTGTAAATTGTTTCAAAGTGCTGGTTGTGCAAATAATAAATTTGCAGTGCCGCGGCCGCAGCGTTTCAATTATTTATTAAGTTTAAATGAAAACAATTAACATTTGAATTATAAAAAATATCTTCTGATATGTACATCTCTAAATATCTCAACATCGTGGTAATTATAAAAAAATAGACCATTCATAATTTAATAAAGAGCCTCTAAAATTAATTCTGGCAACCTAAAAGCATAAATTCTCGAACATGTCCTCATATCCGCTGATGACACAGCAATATATCGTAATCACATCCCAAGGAGTACGCGATGTGGGTGTACGTTGGTGCTGAGCAATACATATGCTAAACAGCCAAGGGTCCGGTGTGATGGATCGGTGATACTCGCGATTTGTGTGGAACCGACATATACGCACAAGAACATTCCTTAGTACGACAATCTTCCTCATTCGTTTAGGAAAAAGAAAGAACAAAATATATGAGAGCCTTCTTGGCGTAGTGGGCGAATAGCTTCCTGTAAAA
Source organism: Laothoe populi (assembly GCA_905220505.1). NCBI lineage: Eukaryota > Metazoa > Arthropoda > Insecta > Lepidoptera > Sphingidae > Laothoe > Laothoe populi. The sequence continues at coordinate 18,076,586 of HG992148.1, forward strand.
CAAGTGACCACGGGTTCGATTCCCGTACCCAAACAACTGTTTGTGTGATCCACATATATCTTGGGTCTGGATGTTGTACGGCCGTAGTCCGTAGAATTGTTAATACCCACGATACAGACCGAGAGTGACGGTTGGGTGTATTTATTTATTTATTATTGGTATATACGGTATTATAATTAAAACGTGAGAAATATGATAAAATTAGTTTAAATAATAATCCATAAAAAATACTAGACGACGCCAATCATATTATATTTTTTTAGCTGCATTTAACTTATCATCAGGTTAAATCATACCCTAATTAAAAAAAGAAGCAACAGTGACATAATGCTATTCAGATATTCGAATCAGTATAATAATCTCATACATCCTTGTCTAGGCTGACTTAAAAAACTATAACAATTAGATACCGAAAAAACTCCCTTAGAATGTCAAAGAAAAAGACGCGTTAGAAGATTTATGCTAACGGACCCTCAGCTGTATAATTCAAAGGGTCCGATGTGAAAATTAGAAAAGTGGGAAATCTGCACCTGAGAGATATGTCCGAGTCGAATTTATTCGTATTATGGCTCCTTTTGTGGTTTTTATGATAAAGGTGGACCCTTTTTGGTAGTATAAAATAAAAGCTTTTCTTAGATTTTACTTATTATATTTGGGTAAATGTAGATGGGTCCAGGTAGAATCCAGCATCAGACGCAAGGTTTAGTGATGCTGATGACCAACAGTCTCCCATAAATAGATACATTATAAAAACGCAGAATTGCCGCGACCATCGGAAGTCTGCCTTAATACATAAATATATCTAAAGCAAGCTAACTATGCTGTTTTCAAGTATTAACGTTACAAATCATTTGCATAAACGTTTTCCATATGTTTCTTTTCTACTACCACCATTGATAATTATATTGAAAGCTGTCAATCAAAATTTTTTTGATCCGGCACACAATACCACTATCACACAAAAAGAGAAGTAGAGAAATCTTTTATATGATCATAGAAATAACTTTTATTGCACAAAAGGTGTCAAATCAATACGGAGCAATTCATTAAACGATCCCCACAGCGGCCTATTCTGGTATTATTTCACACATATTTCAAATGTATTGAGAAATCACCACTGTAACTTAAATGCTTGAATAAAGATTAAATTCCTATTGTGTAGTCTTTGCAGCTTTATCAGAGAAGCCATATGGCGTAGTTGGTGACAAAGCGCGTCGGATTAACAAGTTTAGCGTAACAATTGAATTTGACGCTTGTTTTGTTAATCTGCGAACAAATGTGCGATTGTAACGAGAATCCGTGTAGGAACGGGTTGTTATCGGGTCCCAAATACAGTACACAGTTTGTTACAGCAAATGGTCATGCAGCAAATGTCTCTCGATTTTTGGTTCTGTGTCGATCTACAGAAAACCATGTTAGGTTAATTGAGTCCAAAATAATAAGGTCTGACACACATAATGTTTTGCAACAAGATGATACTAATGAAAGCTTAATTAATAAGGTACATATTTGTAAAGATAAAAAATGAAAATTGCATTTTGAAAATGATCTTGTAATTTTTGTAGCCCTTAAAATTGTATTGCGATCTTTAAAACAACCTCATCAAGTATTCGATTATTTAAGCATAAAATATATTTATATACTGCAAACACTTCCATAGCATTTATTAGCGGATTTAATGATCATAAAACGCATGATTTCATACTATTTTTTTTTTTCACCCAACAGTCACACACATAGCCCCGACCACACACTAAGATACGAGTCTTGTGTTGTGGGTATCTGGGACTACGAGAGACGCACGGTCTCACAACACCCAGACCCCGGACACAAATAACTGTCTGTCACACAAACATTTGTCCCAAGTTTCAAATTCAAAGTCAAGTTTCAAATTGTTATTACTCAAAAATGATGAGGTTTACGAGATTATGAATGAATTGAAATGGATTAAATTCGTTTCAATTGTATAAATTGAGTTTAATCACTGAAGAACTTATATCTTAGTTATGTTGTAACCCAGAAAAAGAATTCCATACGGGCTTAGTCGTGAGGAAATCTAATATTTTATACAGAACCTTTAATTTACAAAACTACATTAGTTGGAATTTGGATTTATCTAGTTATTCATTATAGCAGTCGGTTCGGTGTATCGGGATCCGATAATACTGACGCCAGAATACGAGGTTATTTTTTCGACCCCAAATATGAGCCTTTGATAAATTAAAGTCTATTGAAATTAAAGTTAGTAAACTCCTGGATGGGAGCAATGATAGCCTAGTTGGTTGCGGTACGGACTGTGAAGACGAAAGTCGTAAGTTCGAAACCCAAATGGCATACACCTCTGACTTTTCTAAAGTTATGTGTGTATTAAAATGTTAATTATCGCTTGCTTTAACGGTGAAGGAAAACATCGTGAGGAAACCTGGCATACCTGATAATTCTCATACGAGTTGCGACGGTATGTGAAGTCTACCAACCCGCATTAGGCCAGCGTGGTGGACCAAGGCCTAACCCCTCTCATTAGTAGAGGAGGCCCGTGCCCAGCAGTGGGACAATGTTTAATACAGGGCTAGTATTATTATTATTATATAAACTCCTATTATGAGAAAAAATGTATGACATTAGTATTACAGCCTTCATGGCACAGTGGGTGAGTAGCAACTGTGAAACGCGATGCCGCAGGTTCGATTCCCAGATCAAGATAAATATTTTTGTGATCCAAAATATTTGTTTTAGACAAAAAGTTTCTCCTAGTTCCTAGTTCAAGGCTCTAGTACTCTAGACTCTACTACTCTATCTTAGTGTGGGGTCAGGAATTTTTAATATGGATATAAATGTCAAACTAGGGATACAAATATCCACGATCAAAAACAAATTTTACTCAAAAACCAATTGAAATCAGATTCTTATTCCTAGAGCGGTTTACGAGGTATTCACGGATTTGGCTGACATCCAAGCTTATCGAGAAAAAACCTAGCGTCGTGCCAAACAATTTGCTGTTTATTAGGACGAGGCGGGGAAATACTCAACAGTTTATTTTATAGTTAACATTGGTAATTCAAAGTCTGCGGAGTTAAAAGTAGATTAAAAATAGAAAGAGAAGTTTAAATTAGATGTTAATAGAAATCAGAAAATCCTTGGAATGTCGATTGTTTTAAATGAATCAATAGAGCTACGAACATAAAAAAATACTATTTCAAAAGTAAAGCAGAACATACCAACACCTTATTGATATACGAATAAAATCTTGTATAAACTCTCGAAAGCGAATCAATTCGAAAATGTGGCCGGTCATTTCATACATGCATAATGGATTTAGCAATAAGTTTATTGGGGAAGCAGAAAATTTTATACAGAGCCCTCCCGCCGAGTACCATAAATAACACAACAAATTATATTCAGTAGAACACAATAGAAATTTCTAGAGGGTGTAATACAAAGAACATTACTTGTACATTAAAATCATTACAAATTGGTATTAGATGGGCGCGAATCACATTACGAGATATTCAAACAAAGCTCTCTCTCCCGATTATTTACGGAAAATTAAGTTACAAGAGCGGCTTTATCGAGTTAAAATGAAATTATGTTGCTCTTGTTCGATCCTAAACAAATTTCACAGCGTGATGTCGCGTTCAGTATTATTCGATGTTTTCGAACGTTCCAAACCGTAATTAAATTCGTTGGACTAATGTTTTTAATCAGCAGCTGTTTTACCACTGAAATATTGCAGGCCCACTAACCTCAGGATATTAATTGGGGTCTACTAATTTGATTACAATGTTTCACGTTTGATTAGACTTAAATCAAGAGGAATGTCAGAATAGAAGGAATATAGTTGCCATATAAAAGATAATAATACGATTTCTTTGATATTAATTTATTTAACCTTAAAATAAATAACATGTACACCAATTACTAAATAACTTGAAAACATTGCTATAATAAAAATAAATAAATAAATACACCCAACAGTCACACACATAGTTCTAACCCCAGGTAAAACCTAGATCGTGGGTATCAAGAACTATGAGGGACTACGATCCCACAACACCGAGACCCGAAACGAACATCTATCTGTTTTTTTTTCTCTTTATTTACATAGGAGTTTAGTCAAATAGTGACTATGCCACTCCCATATGATCAATAACTTCAGTTCGTACAGACAAACATATTAACCAATCTATCTGTTACACAAATTTTTGTTTCGGTGCGGGAATCGAACCCACGGTCTCCCGTTTCACAGCCGGCTACTCGCCCGCAGCGCCACGGAGGCTGACATGACTAGGCTGACTATGAAAGTATAATTTTACTATTAACCTATACATTAATAACGTAATTAAAACAAATAATAATATTTGTATGTATAACATAAAATAAGATGTTTATAGAGAGTAGAGTTAATAGACATGACATCGTCCTGGTGGTTAAAGCATGACCAAGGTCCAGCAACGCAGCGGGTATACGTGCAGAAGCTCATTCATCGCGCTCCAATCTACAACAGTTCCATTGGCACACGATATTGCTGTCTGTTGTGCACGTCAGCAAATTTAAATTCTTTTATTTTAATTTAGGAATTTCGATGCAATTCTTTTGTAGCATCAGATAAAATATTTATTTCAAATTGATTCTAACATTACTTTTGTGTATTGAATAAATTAAGGCAGAGCACTTACTGTAAGCAGCGAAAGCATAGTTGGATATTGTACAACCGCTGAGGCGAAGGCCAGAGGTTCGAAAGTAATCAAAACCAGCCCAAACATGACATGTACACCTCTGACTTTTCTAAAGTTGCGTATTTATTTATTGATAATTTTCGGTTGCTTTAGCGATGAAGAAAAACATCGTATGGAAATCTGAGAATTTTTATAAGAATGTCGAAGGTATCTATGTGAAGTTTACCAACTCGCATCAGGCCAGCGTGGTATACCAAGATTAAGGCCTAAGGTCTAACCCTTTTATAAGTGTTCAATATATGGCTAGTATTATAAGATAGTGTATTTATATAATTTAAAATGTAAATGCTAAAATAAATGCAAGACATACGTGGAGCAGCAAATTACACGTTGTGAAACGAGGCCGTAGGTTCAATTCCTCAATATTTGTTTCGGATCTTCGTATTGTGGGATCGTAGTCCCTAGTAGGCCAGGACTACGTGCGTCACTGTTCGGTGTATTTCGTCAGTTACCTAATACAGTGTATATGTAAATTAGAATAACATACGATCCCTAATTCACTTCCAAACCCTTTCTCGGTCCTTTTTTTCTGACGGTTCTCTTTCTGTGCGGACTTTATATTTATAACAATGGAAACGTACTGTTACAGTTGTGCTTCACCAACAATAGGCCTCGTTACACCACCTTATAGCAGATTTACGATTGCCAACACACCACCGGTCGCTGAACAATGAGAATTGTTATCGTCCATACAAATAGTGAAAATATTTATTTTATTTTATTGCTCGCACTGAGCGATGCCGTTTAAATTACATCGTACTTGGAAATAGTTGTGGAGGCGGACCAAGTCCATGCCCTTTGTAAATATGTTTTGATTGTACGTGGGGCGTGGTGTATCATTCGTATTAAATTTATACCCCCATATTCAAATTTCAAAGTGGTAGAGCCACGCTGTAGACATATTTGTACATACAGCTTGAATGGGCCGGCTCGACCGGGGTAGTACCACTGTCTCACAGAAAACCAACGTAAAGTGACAGTTCACTGTCGCGTTTCGTATGGTAAGTGAGATATCCGGAGGCCCAGATTCCCCCTTCCCTAATCCCTATTCCTGTGCTTTAAGGCCGACAGCGCATACGTGATACTTTCGGTATTGTGGATGTTCATGGGCGGTGGAGATCTCTTAACATCAGGTGAAACACTGGCTCTGACACATGGCTTGCATGATTGTGTTGAACAGCGAGGGATAGATTGTTTCAACTTGATACTATAACTGGACGGCACTGCGCTTACCATCAGGTGCATGGTGGTCACTCTGGCGTGCCAGGATAAAAAAAAATATTTGTACGAGTTCTTTGACTTGCATATTTTTCTTTGATCTCTAAAGAATAGTAAAAGTACATTTTTTTATTATTCATAAATGACCGAACGGAAATGACGTAGATAAATAATAGTAAATTTTTCTCACGATCTTTTTAACGTCAAATTGAGTTATGGTTTTGAAACATACTATCAAAACAAGCACTTATTAACTATACTTAATACTTCCATATACTTCATCCAAGGTCACCTAATCAGCTGATCATATATTCGTATTTATAGAAGTTTTTCTCGCGATCTTTTTAACTTCAAGTTGAGTTATGATTTTGAAACATATTATCAAAACAAGCACTTATTAAATGTACTTAATACTTCATCCAAGGTCACCTATTAATCAAAAACATAATAATATCAACACCAATGTAATAACCACTCACAGACTACATCTAATTCTATCTCATACATGTATTGATCAGAATTCAATCAAATTCGCCAAGCGCCGGCTTCCAATTTGAATATAAATGAACCTGGCTAACGAGCTTCGAGCCCTTTAATTATCGCGACATTTGATACTACACCCACGCAGCGTATTCTATCAGTATACTAAAATAAGTAATGTGTTTGTTATTAACTGGATGAGGCTTCTGATAGCATCCGTGGCTTAGATGCGAGTAGCCACAAATAAAGATAAAATAAAAAATCGTAGTTGTTCAAGACGAAATGGCACAAACCTCGGCATTTCAAGTTACGTGTGTTAGTTGTTAATTATCGCTTGCTTACGGTGAAGGAAAACATCGTGAGGAAATCTGCATACCTGAGAATTCTTATACGAATTCCAAAGGTATGTGAAGTTTATTATCCCGCATTAGTTCAGCATGGTGGACTAAGGTCTAACCCCTCTCATTAGTAGAAGCCCATGCCCAGCAGTGGAACAATGGGCAAATAATTAGTTTAATAACGTTCTGGTATTACAATTCAATTGTATTAAACAATCTGCGAACTAAATTTATTGAACCATTATAATCTCGCTAGATCTAGCCCGATATATCACATTTAAAATATGTATCCTTGCGAAAACCGAATCTACGATCTTTCATTTAACCAGGTTTCGGAGTCTCAGACGTCGTCCCAACTTAAAATACATGATCTTGTTAATAAAAAAGTTTTTTATTCATAAAAAGTACACCGACTTCAATAAAAAACAAATTAATGCGTCACTATAAAATTTGATTTTCCTTGATTTTCTGAGATCCCATCATCAGATCCTGACTTGGTGCCAATGGGACCAACTGGGAAGTATACCCTTTTAAACAAAAAAATAATTTCTCGAATCGGTCCAGGCGTCTTCGAGTAATCAGGTAACATACATAAAAAAAAAAGATTCCGACGAATAGTTAACCTTCTCCTTTTTTGAAGTCGGTTAAAAATAGGTTTATACATTGTAAATATCAATCAGGCACATAGAGTAGGTACAAATATGTATGTATAAATAGATAATAATTTTCATACCTGAGTACAAGACTGTGATATTGCTCGACTATGTTCGAGGCGCCGTGGCTTAGTTGGTTAAAGCGCCTGTCTAGTAAACAGGAGATCGTGAGTTCGAATCTCGCCGGGGCCTTCAAAAAGCGGTATGTTTACTTTTTACATATTTTTATACACAAACGGAAGTGTACATTGAATATATATGTATTTATATAAATAATTGAAAGAATCATATTACCAATCAGGATCCGTTGAAATCATAGAAATAGATTTAAGTTGACAAAAGAAGTTTTGAAAGTATAAAAAATATCACAACAGACATAGTTGTAAGCAGAATCCGTTGCAGATTTAAACATATGTAATGTAATAAAATTACTTTCATAGAGAATTATAAAGTTGTACTATTACAACTTTATAATTCTCTCGTTTTAACTATTTATTACATTTCATCTCTATTTTTAACCGACTTCAAAAAAAGGAGGAGGTTAACAATTCGTCGGAATCTTTTTTTATGTATGTTCCCCGATTACTCGAAGACGCCTGGACTGATTCGAGAAATTCTTTTTTTGTTTAAAAGGGTATACTTACCACATGGTCCCATTGGCATCAAGTCAGGATCTGATGATGGGATCTCAGAATCAAGGGCAACCAATTTTAAAATTCATATTTTATAGTGACGCATAATTTGTTTTTTTATTAAAGTCGGTGTACTTTTATAATTCATTAGTTTACACTGAACAGAGAAAATAATACATATTATCAACAATTTATCAAGAGAAAATTATTAATTTTAATTCGGACATATCCTTAAAACAACGTCTTTTATAATGATGAATGTATAATGTATTCCATTATAATTATTAACGGCTAATATCAACCCGACCAACAGTCAACAAATAAACGACTTATTAACTACCTAAGCATAAAAACATGTTCAACCAAAATAGAATCACTATTAGCTTAATATAACTACCGATTGGGCGCAAGTTTAAAAACATGAGGTACAAATCAATGGATAAATACCGTTGCGAATCAAAGCCGATGCAAGCAACAATAAACATGTGCTCGATTAACGAACAGTTATAGATAGGGTTGCCACTTGCCGAAGCTAACTTATTTTATTTTTTATTTTGTTACTTTGTTTTATTTTATTATAATTAAAAATCAGGGTATCAACGTTTATATTAACAATTGTAGGAGCATATACAAGCTGAAAGGATGAAATAAGCTTGACGAATCGGGAATGCACTAGCTGGACCTCTGCTTGTCTTTTTAAGAATACATGACTGAGTACTATAGCAATACATACCTAACTTTGTTAAGTTTATACATTGCTGTATTGATAATTTCATAATATTCAATTACCTATGTTGCACAGTGGGTTAAAATAAAACTAAATATTTGTTTATGACAATTTAAATTTATTTAACAGTATAAGTACACATTACAGCATTACATTAGTTGATTCATGTGTTTAATATAGTTATTTGCCCCGGCAACATGTTGGCAACCCAACATTACAATTTTGGTATTTATAATTTTATTATGTTTGCAACATTTAAATGAAGCTCTCTTCCTCCCGGGCGGCCATTGCGTTAGCAACCTGTTGTGTTTTATTTTACTTATATTACAATCCAGTGTTACAATACAGTCCACTTTACAGCCATACACTTTCCTTCAACTTGTGAATGTATGCTATGGAATAAAAATATGTCAAAGTAAAACGTTATAATTATACATAACCGTCATACCACATGACCACCGTCATAATAATTTAATATTAAAATACTATTTTTTTATTCACACTGATATTTTCCACGTTTTTTATAATTGACAACCCTAGCTAACGTGGTCTGCGGTAACTAGACAATTAGAGACGGTGGGTAATGTGAAAAATATAGCCACGTGTTGGGGTCGACGGCCTTCTATGGTAAACATCTCATTCAAGAGCAATGGGCAGGCAATTAGTTTAATTACCTCGCGCGCCTGCCTGAGCAGCCTAGATAACTCAAAATGTCGGTATTATAATATTCGAGACGATTTTACCACGGTATATTTCTCACTAATATAGTAAAGTCTATTAATGACCTTAGTACCTAGAAAATTACTACTAATAACAAAAGTTCCAAATTTTTAATAAATCCTTAAGGATTGCTGAAATGTATTCATAAAATTCAACATGGCAATATTTTGTAAGTAGTAAGCCACGGAACCAATTTTGATAAAATTTTCCATGATAACATCTACAATTCTCACATTTTGATATCTCTTTTTACTTACAAATAAGCGCTCCAAGTACAATGTTGAACAGGTTTTGATAATACATTTGCCTACTGTTACGTTTTTCTTCATTAAAAGGGCAGTTATCTTCAAAATCAATACCTGAGAGCCTTGAAGTAAAAATGAGAGAACTAGTGATAGATTTAAAAAAAAAGCCGCATTTTTTTATGTTGTAATCTTACGTAAACAATTTACTTTATCGGTATACGAATACGAATTATATATATTATTATTATTACAATACGAATTTTCATAAATAGCATATCTCTGTGAACTCGAGTACTGTTATTACTATTTGACTTAAACGCTTTGAGTTCTAGGAGAATAGATCAAAAATAACACTTGGCAAGTCAAATGGCAAAATAATACAATTATATATTTTTTGAATTTTTTTTAATATAAAATATATACACAATAAACGATTTAGTGAATAATGAATTAAATAAAACAGGTTACGTTCTTGCCTATTAAGTCTTATCGCTAAAGTTGTAATTACGAATGCAAATTAAAAAGTAATGATTAAATGCTTAATTTGCAAATACCGAAAATATAAACAAATTACTAAAATTAATTGCTTGTAAATAAAACAACTCTTTATTCATTCTATAGAATTCATTATTTAGTTTTATTAATTAAAATGTACATTCTTTCAAATTAAACCATACCTATAATGACTAGTCTACACACACATACACTCACGCCTGTAATCCCCGAAGGGGTAGGCAGAGGTGTAACCAGTACACCCACTTTTCGCCGAATTTCGGTCCCATAATGTGATAGGGGCCGAGCCTATCGCCATACCGGGCACAGATTCCAGACTCCGGGCTAATACTGAGGAATTCTAGATAGAAAAACCCGATATCACTTTACCCGACCCGGGGATCGAACCCGAGACCTCAGCACATCAGTCATAACGCATGCGCAATTACAACTGCGCCACCGAGGCAGTATAGTCTCTTTAACATCGTTATATTCTCGGAAATCTACATCACCACACACACCTCCCACTTAAAACAGACAACCATTGATCCTGCGTTGAGAGGACACTATTTGTCTCAGCTGCGAAGCTTAAGGCACTCGTAAGTTATTAAGAAAGCTCTACTCGGAACGTCTTTGTCATTCAAAAAGGACACGATTCTAAGTAACGACTAATAAGATTCATAAAGTTTGCCATTTATCAAACTACTTTTAGATGTCAAGTTATAGAAAAGAAACCCGATAAGGAACTATAGTTGAGAAGTCGGCTTTTTATTTCCAGATAATATTTTAACAAATAAATTGGGGGAAAAAATGTATAAATCTTGTTTTAGCATCAATGGAATTGCAAAACCAAGTTGTCCATATGGTAAATATAGTAAGTATTATATATGTATGTCTCTTTAAATATTATACTGGATATTTGAGACCAGATTTCTCTTGAATTAGTTACATTCTTTAAAAACATTGGTACCTATCAAAAGTCACCTTCATTATTATTAGTTATACCAACCATGTATTTATATAGGTATACTGGTCCACTGCTGGACACGGACCTCTTATACCAATGAGAATGGTTAGACCATAGTCCACCACGTTCGCTTAATGCGAGCTAGTAGACTTCACATACCCTTGAAATTTTTATGATAATTCTCCGGCGTACAGGTTTCGTCACAATATTTTCCTTCGCTGTAAAAACAAGCGCTAATATTTATTTATTTGTTCGAAAAATTTCCAGGACACAGCATTTAACAACAATGCCAAAATAAAAATATATTTAATAAAGTTAACAATTTAAATAAGTACTTATTAGTAGTAGCAACAAATAATATTAAATTATAATTAACCCACCATTGCACATAGTTAATTTTAACCGACTTCCAAAATAAGGATATATTTTTTATGTATGTTCCCCAATTACTCGAAAACGCCTGGACCGATTCGAGAAATTATTTTTCTGTTTAAAAGGGTATGCTTCCCAGGTGGTCCTATTGGCACCAAGTCATTTGATGATGGGATCTCAGAAAAATCAAGGGCAACCTTCAAATTTTATAGTGACGCATAATTTGTTTTTTATTGAAGTCGGTGTACTTTAAAAATTAAAAAACTTTTTTCAGATATTCCTTTTGAATTTGTTGATTACTCTCTAGTAGTGGTTTCTCTCTTCTATTTTATTATAAATCCCATGTTAGTTATAAACACTACACGACATTGTTTTAATCCTTTTCATAGAAGTCAATATTCCCCTTTGAGAAATACGTTTAAGTTTCTGCGGTGTTCAGTTAATTAGAATATATAGCTGAGATCCTTGGAGATTCGACAGGATCCCATTCCATAATCCACTTTGAGCGAAATATCTGGACGATTTAGAATATACGTTAATTACAAACAATTCTAGGGTAGTTTTCTGTGTGTACTTTTGTAATTAAAATAATATTAATATGAAACTCTTTTGAGAAACTAGATTCAACATTAACTAAAAAATGAGGCCACAATTATTATTAAAAGTGAGTTATTTATGCTTTATTGTACACCAGAATAATAATATTAACAGTACATTGCAAAAAACTTAAAATAGAATGTACAAATGGCGGTCTTATCGCTAACTGCGATCTCTTCCAGACAACCTTTAGATGGATTGGATTTGAAAAGAAACAAAAAGTGATGTGATGATGTACAGCAAAATGCATAGACATGACATACTATAATATACTACATAAATTAAATATCGTTATATACTACATACACTGGTCAGCTCTACCGCTTATATAAAGCGCAGGTGCGGCCGGGAATGGAATACTGCTCGCACCTCTGGGACATTTCCGGAAGGTACCTTCTCGATGCCTTGGATGGGTTGCAGCGGCGGGCCATCCGCATTGTGAATGCTGCAGACGTGAGTAACAGCCTGGAGCCGCTACAGCTGCGTAGGGATATTTCCTCGCTTAGCGTGTTCTACCGTCTGTATCATGGCGAATGCTCTGAAGAATTGTTTGATCTTATCCCATCCTCTCCCTTCCATACCAGAACCACGCGTACTGGCTTGCGGAGCCACAGCTTCGTGGTATCTACTACCCCGGCCCGAACCAAGAGGTTCGCTAACTCGTATTTTTGCCGCACCATCAAGCTGTGGAACAGTTTGCCAGCTACCGTGTTCCCTCCTTCCTATGATCCTGGGTCCTTTAGGCGTAATGTGAAGAAGCTAAACAGCAGGCCGGCATGATTGTGTTGAGTAGCGGGGGATAGACTGTCTCTCGCTACTTGATACTCTATCTGGACGGCACTGCGCTTACCATCAGGTGCAGTGTGGTCACTTTGCCGCGCCAGAATAAAAAAAAAAAAAAACACTACCATGAGTTATAATATTAAAAAGAACTTACTCCATAACAACTTCGTGATTTATTCATTTTCTCAAATCATTAAACATCTACCGTTTATCTTAAATGTAATTTTCTTGTAATTTCTTCATTTATAAACCATCATTCAAGATAAATAAGTAATTTTCATGTAAACTGACGATGAAATATACCCTGCGAAATAGACAATATTAAACGAAATCTTGATAATTAGACTTAAACACCTTGTACACCGCAGCGAATAATCACAAACTAATGTATTTTATATTTAGTCCATTGACCTTGCCATAATTATTATTTGAACAAATTTGACTACTAAATCTAGCCACAATTTGAAGAACAATAGTCACCATTTAGCTAAAACTAGGGCTGAAATGATATACACAACAAATTTAATTGCATATTATCAATGATAATATTATTATATTTGATAATCTAAATCTTCTTCTATCATTGTACTGTACCGATATATGCTTAGTGGTAAATACTTCCTGATTAATCATATCATTGTTTTGTTTTTATGAAGATAAAGAAATCGCGGTAAGGCCAAAAGGGTTAATACCGTAAAAGTTTACACTAATTAATAAAGTATATAGATAAGGGGTCAAATTAATATTTTGATATTTATAATATTACTACATCTTTGAAACAAGAGGCCGCGGCTTACCGCAGTAAGATAAATGATTTTCACATATGTTTATTTCGGGTATTATGGGACCGTAGGCCCTCGTAGTTCTTGAAACCCATGATACGGATTTGACCAAATGTGGGTCAGAACTGTGTGTGTGACTGTTGAGTGTATTTCTTATTTAATGGTTTCTTATGTTTACGCGAATATTTCACATTGAAATAAAATTAATTTTAAATCTTTCAAAACGTCGGGACCTACAAAGTATATCACATAATAAATTCGGCGAAAAGTGGGCGTACTGGTTACATCTTTGCCTACCTCTTCGGGGATTAAAGGCGTAAGTGTATATCTATGTATTTATGACACATTTGCTAATATAAAATCAACCCAACCTAAGTCTATATTATAGAATTCATATCAAACTCAATCCGCAATCATTATAATTTCAACTGAACATGCAATTTCCAATGACATTCGCTGCAGTGTGAACGTAGTCATCTCGATTCGGCATTCACCCCGCGTCGCCCGTATCGAGCGACCTACTAGCGTCTCCGAGATAAGCCTGCGTCTTCCGCTGCACTTTATCAACGAACATACAAACGGAATATCATTCTGTAACAAGAACGTATCTCTGCCAAAATCTTGTGAACTTACGGAATCCTACTAATATTATAAAAGCGAATATTTGGATGGATCGATGGACGGATGTTTGTTACTCAATCAAGCTACAACGGCTGGACGGATCTGGTTGAAATTTGGCACAGTGATAGATTATATTCTAGAATAGCACATAGGCGGGAACTGTACTTTTTTACCCCGGAAAAATGTACATTTCCCGTGGTATAGTTTAGTTTTTCACGGAGCAAAGGATTAACATGATTTTTGCATAGTGGCAGTTTAGGGTTCAGAAATGACATAGGCTACTTTTTTCCCGGAAATATGCATGCTTCCTATGGGATAGCAAAATATAGAAAGGTGTAATAGCTTAAGATGCCTTCATGGATTGTATATACCCTTTCTTCCAAAAATAACTTCCACGCGGACGGAGCCGCGTGCAACATCTAGTTATAGATCTGTATGTTTATTTTAAGCTTATATGTCAAATAAAAAAATATTATTAATTATTAAAAAAGATACATTCGTAGAATATTTACTTTATTAGGACGGAGTAAAGAATTCAAGAGTGAATAGGTATATTCAAGGCAAGGGTGCTCCACCGTAGACCACATCATCACTTACCATCAGGCGAGATAGTGATCTAACGGAAGCCTATTTATGGTAAATAAAAACTGCCGAAGAACATAGTGGTGGTATATATAAATATATCACAAGTCGAAAAGATTTACTTGAATTACTGAAATGACATTTGTTAAGACTAAAACAGTCGATCTTGATACGCTAATTAGTTAAAACCACGGAAATCGTGATGATTAGACGATTTATATCCACTTTTTTGATGGTTTACTCTTTTTTCAAACCAAATAACAATAAGGTATAGGATCTTATGCTTGTTGTACACTTAATATTTATGTACTAACCGAATCATAAAAGTAAACCTGGTTTTTCACAGCCTTCGTGAAGCAGCGGGCGAGTAACCGGTTGTAAAACGAGAGGCCGCGGATTCGAACTCCGTACCGAGAGAAATGTTCGTGCGTTTCACAAATATTTGTTTCGTGGGTGTTTGTCTGGGTGTTGTGAGACCGAAAGTCTCTTGTAGATACGCACGGCACAAGACTTGCATGTATGATCAACACTATGTGTCTGCTGGGTGTTTTTATTATTACTAGTGGTCAGTGACCACAAGTACAGCACAAACACAAGACCACGCGGTAGAGCACCCATGCGTTGGACCGATCTAATCAAGTCTACTGTGTGCGGTCCATTGAATGACTGCACCAGAATCTCCACCAACAGAAAGAGATGGCAAGACATCGTGAGACGAATCACATCAGCCCCTGGGGAAGATACTACATGATGACCACGACCGCTCTGTCAAGAGTGATGCGAAAGAGAAGAAGAAGTGATCACTGATCCAGATTACAGAGCCATGAGTCCATGGGAATCATTCTATACCCTCCACTTTACTCAATAAGTAAAGAAAAAAGAAAAGTTCTCCTTAGTTGTTCTTCTTAATAGTTATTTTAGTAGTTTAAGTCTTTAAGTAGTTAACGTCTATTCTTTCGATCTTAGTAAGTTTATTTTTAAATTCTTAGCGTCTTGTGACTGCAAAACAAGAAGCTTCAAAAGTTAATTCATCCACAGATTACAATCAACGCTTAATCTCGTCTCCCCTATAACCCTAAGTTTGCTTTTCGTAATTCCAAACTCGGAGCGTTAATTTTCGTCTTTAATTTTCCTTAATTTTCGACCGCAGAAGAAAGCTAATTGCGCGTGGAAACAATACACACAACAGACATTGATTAATTATGTTGGGTTTGTTTATACAAAAATTCCATCCTGGTGGTAAATGAAAAAAATAATTAAGCGAAAGATTCATTATAACTCTGGGAAATGAAATTACCTACATGAGATAAAAAAAACTCGTAGCGTATATTAAATAATAATTTTAACAATGTACGCAAATTGCAAACGTAGTGCCAGTTCTTAGCTTCTTTGGCCATTGACCAATAAAAAAAGAATTGTCCAAATATATCGTTGTCACTTAGTGTAGATTTAATAATACTTAATGCATATTAATAAAGGCGGTAAAATTCGATCTTATAAAAACAGGAGGTGAAACGCAATACAGCCAGGAAAAAGAGCAAAAATAAATTATGAAATATCGTGTCGCTCCTACATAACCCCCACATTTTCACATATTCCATTCAAATGAAAGCAGATGTAATGAAATCTCTCTGAACACCTATTCGTCCAATAAGTACAACGGTGTTATTTGTGTGCCTTCGAATACATCATACAAAAAGGGCATGGAATTGAAGTGTCGGCTTACGGAAACCTTTGAAGGCTTCGTCGGATCCTGTACAAGGAGCTCTCATATTGATGTGTCATTCAAAAATGTATATAATGTAAAAGACAGCTTTTGAATCACTTTTGCAATATCCGCACACATGAATCTTTTGATCTTTTTCTACTTGATCAGACTTTTGCCCAATAGTTTTAATAAAGTTTTCAGGTACATCTGAATCGTGTAGTAAGTTTTTAGGAGTCCTGACTTCCCCTCCCCTTCTCAAACCATATTCCTTTCCCGATTACCGATGTTCATGAGCAGACTAACCACTGACCAAAGGGTGACCTACTTGGTCATTGCCGTTATGTGAAAAACAATTACACTAAAAACAAATTACAACATCGTTAACGTTCAAATCCAATAAGATTACCTCAGGCGTTCTTCCTAGAGCGGAATGATTACTATCGATCCCGGACAAGCATTTAGCTTAATGAACCGTTGTGAGACAGCTCGCCTTGGCAAGGTTTCATCGGAGAAGTGCTGCAGATGACAGAGCCAAATGTATTCAAAAACGAACACGAGGTATGACACCGCTCTTTTGTATGGAACAGTATTTCACTGAGGTGTATTCGCAAATGAAAATGCTGGCCGGGTTTACGAGCACTTATTTTACAATTGGCAAATAGGTAAGTGCCAGTTTTTGTTTACACTCTCTTTCAGCGATGGGAGTGTCTTGTTTGTAAATTACATTTACTTCTTCGTAGTGATCGGGTCACTCTTACTCTTAGAGCAAAAAATAAAATGAAATTTTTATGTGATATATTTTACGGTTGTCGTGTCGTTTATTGCGCTCGCAAAGACTATATACATTGTAGTTTATGGAAAACATTTTTATCTAATTAAATCTCAATTTTACTCAAGTACATTCATTGACTCTGTAGAGTGGTGTCTACTATTCAGTAAGAAAGTCAATCATATTGAAAATGGACAGACGTCTTGCACAATAATTCTAAAATTTAAAGGCTCTAGAAGAATCCGCATTCATTATGCAAAGTAGAGGGTTGCCATACTCAGTGAAAAGAAAATGAAGTGCCTTGCGCGGTCGGGTAAACAACACCGGGGGGCACACATCGGTTAACACGCTGGCTGAAGGGTTCCCTGACTTTAGTGGATCGACGCAGGTACGATCGATTAAATTTCAAATGATTATTCATGTGGTGAAGAAAGTATATATAAATTAACTTAAAATTTCGCTTTGAAAAAATTTGATGAAAAACCATCAATGTTCTTAAGACACGCCTCAAAACAGTTCCCATTCTAGAATAGAAATAAAACCTCTTTCGGTATTTCTAGGCACTGTCCTGGTTGTTACAAATAAAAATAACGATGTTATTGACAAAGGTAAAAATAACGATGTTCGATTCAGCCTCAATGAATCAAAATATCATGGAATACTTCTTATCATCTTCACTGAAGCACATTGTTTCGACGACATTTATAATTTGGATACTAGAGTTA
This sequence comes from Laothoe populi, assembly GCA_905220505.1. Taxonomy (NCBI): domain Eukaryota; kingdom Metazoa; phylum Arthropoda; class Insecta; order Lepidoptera; family Sphingidae; genus Laothoe; species Laothoe populi. The sequence goes on from HG992148.1 coordinate 18,094,733, forward strand.
TACTATTTGGATAGATTTCATGGATCAACTATCATGAATACAGGCATATTTACGCTGATCTTTCTAGAAAACATTTTCCAGTTATACCGATATTCAGGTTCTAGTGGTTCCACAAAACATTATAAACAAAGACAACAGGCCGCAATGTATTGTTAGCTCTGCAACACCCTGCTGCAGAAAATCTCGACAACCCAAAGTCAGTGTTTCCCTATAGCCATTGTCCAACAAAATGGTGATACGCTTCAGGATCCTCGTACTAGAAAGTATTTCAGAATGAAAAACCAGTACTGACAATACCTACATTCAGTTAATTTCAGATTGTATGTGCTGAATTTTTATATTACACAGGCTATATTGACTGCCTCCATGGCGCAGTAGGCGTGTAGCCGGCTGTGAAGCGAGAAGCCGTGGATTCGATTCCCACACCGGAACGAATGTTTGTATGATAGACAGACATTTGTGTCCGAGGTCTGGGTGTTGTGACACCGAAAGTCTCTCGTAGTCCCTGATATCCACAACACAAGACTCGTATCTTAGTGTGGGATCGGGGCTATGTGTGTGACTGTTGGGTTTTATTTATTTATTTATAACAAAAAGCACACCTTCCATCACTCTCTATAATGAACTGTCAGATACAAAATCGAGAACAATATCACGCGAGCTGCCGATCTAGCAGGTAAAAAATTGATTATCCAATGCAAATAGAGCTCTGATTAAAATTTCACGTACAGACGGTTAAGTGAATTGATTAAAAGTGAGAATGATTTATTACGTGTCTCACTCACACCTGATATCGGCGATTTTCAGTCGTGGGGCAATCAATCATAACACGACAGGTCACAGTGTTATGATCGAAAGCTGGCAAAGGAAGCGCGAGTTAACTGCCGACGCGACATTTTAATGATCCTCCAGCTACTATAATAAATAACAAATAAATAAAAGCCAATGGTCACACACGCTAAGATGCAAGTCTCGTGTCGTGGGTATCAGGGACTACGAAAGACTTTCGATCTCACAACACCCAGACCCGACACAAATGTCTGTCTGTCACACAAACATTTGACCCTGTGTGGGAATTGAAACCACAGCCTTTCGTTTCACAGCCGGCTCCTCGCTTACTACGCCACGGAGGTGGTCAAATAATGAGAGTTCTATTGATCAGAATTATACAGCAGAGGTGGTATTTATGCCTAGACAGATACATGGTGGACATACTGACGTATGCGATTTTAACAAAGTTGTGATTCCGTAAAAAGTGATAAGTAGAGTTTCGAAAGTTCTAAAAACATCATAATATAACATCCAATTTTCTAAACATTGGATTCTAACCTTTGTCACATCTACTATGGATTGATATGAATTTGTCATTATCGCACCTTTATTTTTAAACTAAACATGATCAGTAGGGTAACTCTCGACAGTCGATTCCAATTTAAAATTGGGATTGGGTTCGAAAACTGTACAATTGGCACTCTTGAACGCAACACCAGCGCACGATTAACTGATAACGGCGGAATTTTTAGTAACTAAATTAAATAGAGTATTTACGATCGCTACTTCGTGAATATTCTATTTCATTTAATTTAGTTGAGTGAGTTAGACTTCCAATGTCTTCTAAATTCGAATTGGAACTGTATCGAGTTCGAGATTGGAATTGGTTTGAAGAGTAGGCCTATAGGTCAAAAAGGTACACAAAAAAAATTGTAGTAGTACTTAAATAAAGTATAGGTTTTAAATAAATCCTAACTTCATATTCGATAGTTATTAAACAAACGACACACCTAAGGGTTGAAAGATCATTTGTCGCAATTTTTATGGTCTTGGATACAGGATCAAAGGAACAAATGAACAAGTTTGCATATAAATTAATCTAAAAACCATATCTAAAGAATCATATTTATTTATTTATTTAACACACTTTATACATTTAAGTATAGGCGGACTTAATGCCGGAGGCATTCTCTGCCAGTCAACCTGAGGTAGTGCAGAGATACAAGAAGGTAGGTGCTAAAATTGAATTCTATATGATATATATATTCATATATATCATATCCTTTAGATATGGTTAGAAAATGAGGGTCTTTTTAACATTCAAATTATGATTTTCGTTTATAATCAATAGTTCAAGGAGTGAGCGACAAAATGACTATTACGAAGCGCATTTCAGACTTTAATTTAAGCCTCGATCTATATGCTTACATGGATTTGAATTTTCACCATACATCGACATCCACAATGATATAGGAGTCTTAGGAGTGTTCCTGAGTTGTGCTGTGTACTTAGTGTTCTGCTATCATATAAAAATAACTTCTTTAAACGGAATATAATAATCGAATTAACCATTAAATTGAACATTTTGTTCCATCTCTACCTCCAGCTTAGAATATATAATGTAGAGAAATTTAATGAAATAGTTATTCTAAAATTCTATCCTATGAACTTATACTATAAAATAATGCGATACTGAATTAAATATAAAAGTTTATTTGGCCGCTATTTAACATAAATAAAACACTAGAATTTTATTCTGTTTTACATGATGCGCGAACAAAATAACAGACAGACATATATTCTTATTATTTATTGTATAGGCACAAACAATTCGAAAGGGTTACTATGGAAATATGCTACCGACAAGACCTTGTGTCGCCTGACTATAGGCGTTAAAATCCAATCTAGATTTTATCCAATATGCCGCCTCGATGTGACACTGATAACAGGCAAATTTAGTAGAAATTTCCGTTTTATATTTGAACTAGCAACCCGGCCCAGCTTCGCACGGGTGCATTCATATAAAAAAGGGCCTTACTTTATTTTATGAACTCTGAACGTTGATGTAATATGTAGATGGTATGGGACCGCGACGCTAGTCTGTATATATAAAAGAAAAAACTGACTGACTGACTGACTGATCGATCAACGCACAGCCTAAACGGCTGGGGTTAGAAACTTGAAATTTTGACAGTAGGTACCTTTTATGACGTAGGCATCCATTAAGGAAGGGTTTTTGGAAATTCCACATCTAAAGGGGTAAAATAGGGGATGATAGTTTGTATGCAAATCCGTCATTTTTTTATTTAAATTCATGAAAATTAGTATTTGGCCTTTTAGTTAAAAATAAAAAATATATGTTTCAGGGTTTTTGGAAATTCCACCCCTAAGGGGGTAAAATAGGGGTAGAAAGTTTGTATGAAAATCCGTCGTTTTTGAAGTTAAATACATGAAAATTGGTATTTTGTATTGTATACTTTTTCTCCCAAATATGACCTCCACGCGGGCGGAGCCGCGAGCAACAGCTAGTTTTACTATAAAACAAAAGAGACTCTTAGGATACGTTGCCATAGAAACAATGTGAGGCATAAAAGTTAAATCTTTTGGCAGCTTGGTTTTGAAATATTTTATTATTTATTCATACGAAATTTTAATTACGATGCACTCTACGTATAAACCATCGGGAATAAATTATCTAAATGATGGTGAAAATCGTTTCAAAATCCGTTGTGTGGTTTAGAAGGAGTTAGCAGATAGACAGATGCGGAGGGCGACTTCATTTTATACTTTGTATAGATTACACATTCTTTATTACACGCTGCTATACGACAGTAAAACACACAAAATGCTTTATAAACAATTAGATACTAAAGGATGATTTCTGCTATCAGATGGTGTAAGTATCAGTGGGTGTATCAATATTCAAAGATGAACATCAGTATAATCGTAGTCTGCTAACGCAATACTGAAGGTACCAAAGACGCCTTTTACTGACACAGATTCACGTAATGCTCAGATGCCGCCTTAGTGATGCTCACACCTGGAGCTGGATGCAATAAAGGGAAGTCCACTTTAATAAAATCGTGATTTCACGTATAACTTAAATTTTCTGTGACATGCGCATTTGTAATTACGCTTGCGTTACGCTGTGCTGAGGTCTCGGGTTCGATCCCAGGGTCAGGTAAAGTGATATTGGGTTTTTCTATATAGAAGTTCTCAGTATGAACCTGGAGTCTGGAATTGTGGCCGGTATGGCGATAGGCTCGCCCCTACAACATTATGGGACCGTAATAAATTCGGCGAAATGTGGGTGTCCTGGTTACTCCTCTGCCGACCCCTTCGGGGATTACAGGCGTGAGGGTATATGTATGTACTATGTAATTTTTCATGCCTGATGGTAAACTATTGTGGCTCTATTATATCATATTATCACCGTTGTACCGAACATTACTGAAAATTTAAAATATTTTTATCATCGGAACTACATTTTTAAATTCAAAGATACGCAATATGGCATCAACCCGTATGTACTATCTCATATACTTTTTTCAGCCGATGTACAATAAGTGAAAGCTAACCGCACACCCATACGAGTGAAGCAGGCGAGGCTATTTTAGTATCCGATGGTCAGACGACATCGTTAATCTGTCAGTCAATAAATTTACGAGAAAAAAAACAAATACAACAGAACTTCGGCGGTGGGCTGGAATCCGAGCAGTTTATGTCTCGATCTAAATTGATATTTAACACGCACTTAAAATTTGCATTTGTAAAATTAAGTTATTTAACGAACATTAATGACTGCATATTGTCGTATAAAAATTTAAAGCATAATTATCGAAAAACAGCAGCCTAGTTAAGGATAGTAGGTACGGACTGAAACTCTTAGGTTGGTAATCAGCCTGTATGGCATACAGGTCTGGCTTTTCTAAGTTATTCATTGTTAATCAACGCTTTAACGATGAAGGAAATTATCCTGAGGAACCTCCATGCCTGAGAATTCTCCATAATAATTTTAAAGATATGAAAAATTTATCAACCTGCACTAGGTACCTCTCATTTTTTTTTATTCTAGCGCGGCAAAGTGATCACACTGCACCTGATAGTAAGCGCAGTGCCGTCCAGATAGAGTATCAAGTAGCAAGAGACAATCTATCCCTCGCTACTCAACACATCAATCAATCAATCATGGCGGCCTGCTGTTTAGCTTCTTCACACTACGCCTAAAGGACCCAGTAGAGGAGGCCTGTGCCGATTATATACAGGGCTGATATTATTTTATATAAAAATTGATTTTGCATGCATCATGGCCATTTTTGTACACGACCTTACGTCTGGAATATTATCTTTTCACAATAGTGTTAGGAACATCTACAAAACTAAGCAAGATGGATATTTAAAAGGCACAAATACAATGTTTATAATTTTATTGATTGATTTACACAACACTGATACACATCTCAGTGCTTAATATAAACACAAACGCATGTCAGGATTCACTTAAGGCTTCTCTTTATAATTAATCTACCAGCATTCTCTCTAAGCTGAGCAACGCGGCCATTGAACTGTTTACAATTACTTACTGCCCCTCGAACGAACCACGAATATCCTGGCTATAACTTCTACACAACTCAACTGAACACCGGAAGGCACTCCGTTTTATGCTAAACATTTATTACTCCCACTTAGGTTGTCATTATTAATGTACCCCCAACTAGTCTCCTAAATACCTCCGATATACCTTCGGTATTTCTAATAATAGCAAATACCGTAATAATAGAAATACACAGAATGATGAAGAGGCAAAATACTTGAAATTAATACAAACCATTTTTATCATGGTAAAACACTGATATTGGTAGTTTTATAGGTATATATAAACAGACTTTATCACAGAAATATTACTATGGTCCATCAAATTCGTCGATGTTAATATAATGACCAGTCAGTCAAGTTTTAAGAGTAAGAAAGTCCAAAATTCCTTGAAAAAGAGAATAAATCTGTGTGAACAACAAGCCACACAGATTCTTTGCTGGTGTTAGGATATCATATTCGCCCGGATAGCGACCACCGTATACAGGGTGTAAAACCCGCCATAGTGGCACACGCAAGTGTGTCGCGTTCCGGGATCCAGTGTACATCCGGTTTTTGTGGGTCATAAAGTTGGGGTACGATTACTGGCCGTTTTGCGGCCTTCTGAATACTCTGACACTAGACTGTTGACTGCTTCTTCACCTTCTTGCACATGGCCTAGTGTGAAAAAGCAGGCCAGCATGTTGGTGTTGAGTAGCGGGGGATAGATTGTCTATCGCTAGTCGATACTCTAATTGGACGTCACTGCGCTTACCACCAGGTCCTTGGTCCAGGTCTGTGGTGCCTTTACCGTGCCAGGATAAAAAAATAAGCCAAGAAAGAATTCGATACCTGGTTATGTTGAAAATGATAATACTATTTGGAAACATAAAAAAATTTACCTAACCTAAAATAATAAAGTATAATCGGCCGTTCTTATGTCAGTCTGTCCGGTTGTCATTTAGAGCGGTTCGGGAGTGCAACCCCGGCCACTTGAGCCGTCAGTGCCGCGTTCCATCACTCCACCCGTGGCTCTGATGACCTCCTCCATCCCTTCCCGTCCCGTTACTGGTGGTAGGGCTTAAATTTGAGTGAATTTTATTTACTTAGAGTTGGGCCCGAACGGATTGGTACCACCGTCCAGCCTATTTCTGCCGCGAAGTAGAAATGCGTTCCGGCGGAAGGGCTAGATAGCCGTTCCCTCTCTCCTCTCCTTTCCCTGGTGGTGCAGTTTGGACGGTACTCGTAATATGCGGAACTTTGGTGTTGGTCGTCGCGTGGGTATCATCTGTGGGGGGCTGGCGTAGGGTACAGGGAGACCCGATGGGAACGACCACCGCCGGCCGCCTGCCAGTCAGTAGGGGACCTGAACCCGGGGATACACTTTTCAAAAATTCCCTCCCCGGGAAGCTGTCCCGCCAACTGGCGAAAATCCTGTAATACAGTCGTCGTGCCAGCGTGGGAGACTGGAGTGGATCCCGGCGACTGTATACAGGGGGGCATCGGGGGCCCTTCCGTGCTTCGCGCTGGCTCCTCGCATTACCTGCGTAACCATCCTGCACCTTGTTCTGCGACTTTATGTTTCGAGTGCCGTCTAAATTTCACTGCCCCCTCACATCTCCTTTCCCCCACTACCAAATCAAAAATTTAAAATGAAGGCAAATAAAAAAAAGAGTAAGCGTACTTCGGCGGATACCATATCCACTTTAACAGTAGACTTCTGCAATGTCAGGGGTCTGCACAGTAACCTGGACGCTGTACATTACCACCTAGAGTCGGCGCGGCCTGCCCTACTCTTTTTAACTGAGACTCAGATATCTACCCCTGACGATATCTCGTACCTTAATTACCCCGGTTACGTACTGGAACATTCGTTCCTACGTAAAGCCGGGGTGTGCGTTTTCGTCAGGGATGATATATGTTGTCGCCGCCTTCGGGGCCTCGAGCATCGGGACCTGTCAATCTTGTGGCTATGCGTAGAGTACGGGGGTCGTACCCGAGTGTACGCTTGCCTTTACAGGTCCCATGCCGGTGAAGCGGGGTCTTCTCATTTATTCGAGAACGTCCAAATGGGGACTGGCCGATCTCTAGAGCAGTATCCATCCGCGGAAGTGGTGGTCCTTGGGGACTTCAACGCTCATCATGCTGAGTGGTTGGGTTCTCGGACCACTAACGCTGCGGGTCGGTCTGCTTATGAGATGGCTTTGGCTTACGGTCTCACACAATTGGTAGCTCAGCCCACCCGAGTTCCAGATGTTGAGACCCATGAGCCCTCTCTGTTGGACCTTCTGCTGACCACAAATCCTGAGGGATATAAGGTAGTGGTCGATCCCCCTTTGGGGTCATCAGACCACTGCCTTATTCGAACCTCAGCCCCTGCGGTTTATCCCGATCGCTCCTCAGCGACTGGGTTCCGCAGGGTTTGGCGGTATGGATCAGCGGATTGGGAAGGGATGCGTGAATTCTTTGCGTCCTTCCCATGGAAGCGGTTCTGCTTCTCTTCCGAAGATCCTGATGCTTGTGCGGACCGCGTCAGGGACCTGGTGGTCATGGGGATGGATCTGTTCATCCCCAATTCCAGGGTACCTGTGGGGTGTCGCAGCCGGCCCTGGTATAATAGTACCTGTGCCGAAGCTGCACGCCTTAAGCGGTCCGCATACGGGGCGTGGAACGATGCCCAAAAGCATCAGGGTCCAAGCGCGAAGGAGGAGAGGCGGAAATTTAATGCCGCTTCTAGGTCCAACAAAAGGGCTATAGCCAAGGCCAAGGCAGAACATATTGGCAGAATTGGTGAGCGGCTAGAGAGTTATCCGTCTGGCAGTCGGGCCTTCTGGTCGCTCGCCAAGGCTGTCCAAGGTAACTTCTGCCTGTCCAGTCTCCCGCCACTGCGTAAGACTGATGACAGTTTGGCCCATAGTGCAAAGGAAAAGGCCGATATCTTGGCCCAATCCTTTGCCTCGAACTCGACTTTGGATGACGGAGGAGCCACTCCACCAAAACTTCCCCGGTGCGAGTACTCCCTGCCTGAAATCCGCATCAATCAGCGTGCGGTCAGGCGGGAGCTTAGGCTCCTTAACATCCGAAAGTCGAGTGGGCCGGACTGCATCCCCGCAGTGGTTCTTAAGACGTGCGCCCCTGAGTTGACCCCCATTCTCACGCGCCTTTATCGTCTTTCGTACAACTCCAGAAGGGTTCCCGCTTCGTGGAAGGTTGCCCATGTCCATCCGATCCCTAAAAAAGGTGACCGGTCGGACCCTTCGTGTTATAGACCGATAGCCATCACATCCTTGCTCTCTAAAGTCATGGAGAGAGTAATTAACGCCCAGCTTATGGGGTATCTGGAGGAGCACCAGCTGATTAGCGATCGTCAGTACGGTTTCCGTCACGGTCGCTCGGCTGGTGATCTTCTTGTTTACCTCACACATCGCTGGGCGGAGGCTATAGAGAGCAAGGGTGAGGCTATGGCCGTCGGTCTAGACATCGCGAAGGCGTTTGATCGGGTATGGCATGGGGGCCTTCTGTCGAAGCTTCCATCATATGGAATCCCCGAGGGGCTCTGCAATTGGATCGCTAGTTTTTTGGATGGTCGGAGCATTAAAGTCGTCGTAGACGGCTACTGCTCCGACGCTTTATCCATTAATGCTGGCGTTCCACAAGGCTCGGTGTTGTCGCCGACACTATTCATACTGCATATCAATGACATGCTGTCTATTGATAGCATGCATTGCTATGCAGATGATAGTACTATCGACGTGCGATACACCGGCCAGCAGGGTATCCCTCGGAGCACTTTGGAAGAAAGACGGTTAGAACTTGTGTCGGAAATCGAGAGCTCTCTAGGGCGGGCCTCTGAATGGGGTGAAAGGAACCTAGTTCACTTCAACCCCACGAAGACACAAGTTTGCGCGTTCACCGCTAAGAAGGACCCATTTGTCATGGCGCCACAGTTTCAAGGAGTCACTCTCCGGGTTTCCGAGGGTATTGGGATCCTCGGCGTCAATATATCTAACACGGTCCAGTTTAGGAGTCAAGTGGAGGACAAAGCCAAATTGGCTAGCAAAAAATTGGGGATCCTGAACAGAGCGAGGCGGTATTTCACGTCGGGCCATAGATTGGCGCTTTATAAAGCGCAAGTCCGGCCCCACGTGGAGTACTGTTCTCATCTCTGGGCAGGGGCCCCGAAATACTTGCTGGACCCACTTGACTCCTTACAGAGGCGGGCCGTTCGGATTGTCGGGGATCCTGATATTACGGATAGCCTGGAACCGTTGGGGCTGCGGAGAGACTTCGGGTCTCTCTGCTTGTTCTATCGGTTGTTCCACGGTGAGTGCTCCGAGGAACTGTTTAAAATGGTGCCTACATCACCATTTTATCATCGCACCACCCGACACCGCAACAGAGTTCATCCATACCACCTGGAAACGATTCCGTCTAGCACGGTTCGTTTCCGGCGTTCATTTTTACCACGTACGTGCAAGCTCTGGAATGAACTCCCTGCTGCGGTGTTCCCTGAGCGCTATGACATGTCCTTCTTTAAACGAGGCTTAAAGAGAGTAGTCCTTCAACGGTAGGCAGCGGCTTTGCTGTGCCCTGGTATTGCAGAAGTCTATGGGCGGCGGTGACTACTTACCATCAGGTGGCCCGTCTGCTCGTCTGCCTATCGAGGCACTAAAAAAAAAAAAAAAAAATCTGGTTTGACTTGATATAAAAACTCTTTTATCTGATGAAATTAGGATATAAAAGGTATTTGACTTGTACTGTTTTCACTGACGCAATGCCGTTTAGTACGTTGCCTATAACTAAATACGCTTTCTCATAAGGTATTCATGTAACAATTAGTAAATGGCCTGATCAGCTCCCTTGGCTCCTGCCCATACATAATTAAACGACTAATATATATTTAATGAGGTGTAACAGTGATAATGGCGCTAAAGTAACTAATGATGGTCATGTTAAATGGTTTTCCACATCACAGTAATGGTCAACCGTCTTAACAACCTCTGCATTGTTTATACTCAGAAGTACTCTTTGTAAAATATGCAGTGGGTGGTAACAGGCAATTAGTTTATCGCGGATTCTAGTGGGGTGTCAACTGGCGGGACGGAGGTAGAGGTTTTATTCTAGTTACTAGGACTTTTCCAAAGTTTTATTGTTAATAATCATCCCTTGCTTAGCGGTAATGAAAAACTTCGACAGGAAACCTGCAAATTTCTACTTTTCTTCATAGAATTTTGAAGTTAAGTTACCAACGAGCATTGAGTCAGCGAAGTGGACGAAAGATCTAAATATCTCATTAGTAAAGACTCGATAGCCTAGTTGGTTGCGGTACGGACTGCCAAGACGAAGGTCGTAGGTTCGAAACCCAAGTGGCATACACCTGTGACTTTTCTAAAGTTATGTGTGTATTAAAATGTTAATTATCGCTTGCTTTAACGGTGAAGGAAAACATCGTGAGGAAACCTGCATATTTGAGAATTTTTCGAAGGTATGAGAAGTCTGCCAACCCGCATTAGGCCAGCGTGGTGGACTAAGGCCTAACCCCTCTCATTAGTAGAGGAGGCCCGTGCTCAGCAGTGGGACAATGTTTAATACAGGGCTAGTATTATTTTTATTATTTATTAAAGACTCGTGCCCGACAGCAAAATAGTAAATGTTTAGTTAGTAGTATAGGGATTCGACGATTCCTGAGCACAAATCTAGGCCCGATCTAGGTCGAGCTAGGGAGCTAGGGTCCCTAGACTTGCTCCAGAATCCAGATACCCTACTACCCGCGAATAGGTTCCCGAACAGGACTCGGCAGCCGCGAATTAAATTTATATCAACCGCGAATTAAATTTATATCAACCGCGAATTAAATTTATACCAACCGCGAATTAAATTTATATCAACCGCGAATTAAATTTATATCAACCGCGAATTTTATTCATATCAACCGCGAATTTAATTAATATCAGCCGCGAATAAAATTGATATCACACGCGAATTTGATATATATCAAAGGAGATTTTATACCTGTCTCGAATTTTATTTATATTTAAAAAATTTACGTTTATTTTGCACGTTTGTCAGCCAGCTTGGTCTCATCTTTGTTTGTATGCAGGTATGAATCCCTTTTTCTATGAAGTTACGCTTGTCTTCCTACGGTAATAGTCATGTCTCAACGTGTCTGTATAATTTCTTAGTAGTAGTCTTGCCTGCGTTTCAAAGCTTCATTGTTCATAAGGGAAAGCTATTAAAATTAGTGACGGTATCTATTCTTTGAATATAACAATAGACCACACGGTGCTATTCATGTGAGTCTCTATAAGTTTTAGGTAGCCATTGTCCATAAGAGAAATCGGGTAATTTATTAGGTACATCAATCAAATGTAATGACAAAGCAGTATTACCTATTTTCAAAGCTTCATTGTTCATATGGACAAGCGGTGTTAAAATTAATTACGGTACACGTATTGTTTGAATATACCAACGGACCACATGGGGTTGTTAATGTCACCCTTAAGCAATGAGTTTTGGGAACCCATTGTCCATAAGAGAAATCGAATACCGGTCTATCGTATCAGTTTTTGCTTTTGCTACAGCAAAATGACCCTTAGCTGCCGTATAAAAGCGATGACAAAAATTATACTACACCGTATTCCACAGTGTGCTCTTCACCACAAATGAACTCCGGTTGTTTGTATAGTGAATTTTTAAATAGTGACTCTGCTGCAAAATGAATGTAAGTACCTATGTATAATTCGATGTAATATAATATTAATTATGTTTTATTTACTGTTAATATTGTGTTTTGACCTCAGATTGTTTTAATCAATTGTTGATGATGTATATATTTTTATGTATCCCATATTGCTACACTCCTCTCTATGCAAATACTTATAATAGTTTACTTTTTGTTTCAGTTCGCTGATAATGCTTTCAAAAACTATTATTATGCAGATAACGACGATGATGGTCAGCTCAGCGACGAGGAAGGCACCCTGGCATACAAAGTTAAAAAAGCAATAGCAAAGAGATCAAATTGCATCGACGACTTCTTCGAAAAACCTAAGAAGAAAAAGAAGGTGGCAAAAAAGTCGTCAAGTGTCGGTCGCTCTTCCAGTGGTGGAGTTTCATACATCACGTCGAATAAGGACGACATCGCCGATGCATCTCATCTTATAAAGATTGAGATATATGATGTCAACAAGATAAAAAATATCGCTCCGATGGAACACTGGAAACATGCTGAGGTGCGTGTTAAATATTACGCAGAAGCCGACGCAGACAAAAACTTGCAGTCAGTGAGAGATACAATATTTAATATCACCAATCACTTGGCTACGAAAGAGGACTGTGTGAAATATTTTATAGACACTGATAAATAAGATAGTGCGTAAGCTTATGTGTAAGTGAGTGTTTAAGGACGTTGAGTTATTGTAGTATAAGTTATTATAACTCATTGTGCATGTTAATACTAATTTAGAATATTAATATTTTGTCATGATCATAATTTGGATTTTAATTAATTGTAAACATTTTGTGTTGTAAGTGAGTGTTTAAGGTCATTGTGTTATTGTAGTATAAGTTATTATAACTCATTGTGCATGTTAATACTAATCTAGAAAATTAATATTTGGTCATGATCATAATTTGGATTGTAAATTAATTGTAAACATTTAAGAATTATTTGTAAGAATTTGTATATATGATTAAGTAAGGTTATTAGTAATGAATAAAAGATATAATAAACTCTTTATTCGTATTTTATTTATTTATTTTAAAACATGACTTAAACAATCCCGATAATAATACATCATTACACATTGTATTGGTATCAAATAATTTTTGAAAATCTTTTAAACTCATACCCTGATATTTGTAATATAAATACATTATACAATACTCTCCACAAACGATTGTAAAGTCGTTTTGGATTCGATTAGTATTATAATTCCACATCCTAGAATTCCTTGCTAAAAACATTCGATGATAGCCTTGAGGTGGTCGACCATATGAATCGAAGTACTGACCAATCCCGTTTTTATCTATATGTATGGCGATCCAGTGAGAACCCGGTTTATTATCTGGATCTAGGTTGCTTATTATGTAAGTAGGAGTTACTACGTGTATTGGTAATCTATTGGCTGCATACACATTATATTGGATGGATGAATCTATTTTCCTCAAGTAATTCGTTATCTCTGTTGTATTCATTTTATAAAAAAAAAAAGAAGCGTTATCCGGTCGAATGTTAAAGAAGTAGTGTTATGGAATAACAGTGAAATAGGTTATTATAGTACTTCATAATTAAAGTAACCAGTTGAAGAGGGTTGCAAGAATAGTCATAATAAAAAACTAATATAATTTATATTTATTTTATTGATTAGTCCACAATAAACAAACAAACCATAATAAAAATATACCATACAATTATACATATTATTATACGATACATAATACAATCATTTTTTTCTTAGCTACTATAGTCTACCGAAATATTGCGATTTTTGTCTATTTCTATAACATTATCAAACTCTGCATATACAATACAATTAATAGTTTGTGTTAGAGCTGATTCGAAACGAACTTCTAATCTCACACTCCCATGCTTTATAAGATTCCAATGACCAGAAGAGTTTGCTGATAAATCAGGCGTCAAATCAAACGCTAACATACAGTATCCATTAGCATATTTCTCACGGGATATTCCATTACCTTCGTTAAGAAAATGTATACCAGTCCCGGAAAACAAAGTATGATAGACTGTAGTATAAACATTGTTATCAAACGAAGGTTGTAGAGCTTTTGAGGGTATTTGATGACCATCTATATACAAACAAAATGTATTAATATTGTAATTTTCAAAGTTGAATGGGTTTTTAGTAAGGTTCCCATTAAATGCGGCATTATTCACAAATCCAACTATACATCTTTTAGGTACTTGACCAAGGAAAATGTTATCAAGAGTTTTTCCTTGAACTCCTGATGGTATAGTTAAAACTTTGACTTCTGCACGTGTAATTGGGTATTTGGCAGTTGTAGATGCTAAGACTTTTTGATGGGCAAGTAAAACAGAAGGATTGATGCGGGCTCTACGAATAATCAAAGTTGCATCCGTAATACACACTTTTAATTTAAGATCAACTGTAGAAGCCATTAAATTGAAATTTTCTCGAGAACGAACTAATTTAACACACATATCAACACCATTTATCAAAAACTTTTCTTGGTTGAACAAATCACCATGTAGGTGTCCAATCATTTCAATTTCTTTACTTTCGTTAGCCAACTCTTGTCTTTTACCAAATCCTTTATTAGTTTCATCGGTAGAATTCATTTTTCCAGCTGTATCTTCATACCATAGGGCACAAGTAAGATGAGATTCCTTAGCTGCCGGAGCATAGTTCAACAAATTTTCTATGTAAGCACGGTAGGCATATGTGTTATTGGGTGGTGATACAAGTTTTTGATTTAAGTAAACATCAAGTTGATTAAAGAGTGAATGTAACCAATTATTAACTGGAGCTACAACTGTAGATGACATTAGTTTAGTGTTATCTTGATTCAATATTTTAGCTTTTATGTGAATTAATGTATGTGATAGGTCTATGTAGTCGTCACCTGCTCCAGGTACTTGAAATTCTATGGGACCATCATCAGCAAGTGATGAAATTGGTTTGTAGTGGATCCATATTCCACTTTCAATACTAGTCTGAGTAGATGGTAATGCAAATAAATCCAATTCCGACTTAATACATTCACAGGAATGACTATGTAAAAAAGACATTTTGATTAATTACAAAATATATCTTTAATTTGTTTGGATCTAATTTTCAATTTTTTTATAGCTTTCCCTTTCGCAGTCAGCGATGGACTGAATGCAGATACTCGTTTTCGTTTTGTTATATATCCCGATCCAGACATATTAATTCTATCTATTTTTTCATCTGCTTTTCTTTTTAAATTTGAACCGACTTCTTTAAGACGTGCTTTTATTGAATCTTCCATAGGTCGGGCACTAACCATATCCGTTAAAAGACCTACACCAGCACTCAATGCCTCCTTACCAACAGCGCGGACACCACTAGATAGTAATGGCAAAACTGATCTAAATAAACCCCCAAGAAAACTACCAATCCCATGACCCTTTTGATATGGTGCTCCTTTATAAATCACTCCTATACCCGACCCAGCTTGATGAGAATAATAGCGTTCGTAAGGGCATGTGTTCTTGTGTTGAGAATACATTATAGTTTTTTGAAATGTAGTTTAACACACACTGTTCCAAATTGGAATGGTATCTTTTGACCAGTGCTTGACCTTATATCTATTTCAATGGTATCAAATTCTCTACGCATTACAGATAAATAATGAGGTGGTGAAAAAACATGCATTTTATTGGCCCCATATATGTATTTTGAAGGGTCCAATGGTATGATTCTTAGAAGAGGAGTCATTACATCACCAACAATTTGAGGTTCAACTATATCACAATAAACGAATAACTGAGATGGCAATCCTAAATGCAAATTAGCTGGACATTTTGCAAAATTTTTTTCAGCAAGGTTTCTACCTGGTTCATATCCTATTGTAAACTTAATTTGGGTGATAATGTTACAGATTTTATCGATTCGTCTAACACAGAAACGTATACAAACTTAGATATATTATCATAGGTAAATTTAATTTTTTCTCGAATACTATTCAATGCTGTTAAAATATGGTTGATATTATCATAGTTTGTGGCAGGTATATAATGCTTATAGTACACTGTAGAAGGATTTACTTCATTAGGCATCTTCATCAATTTCGTTATGTACATAATATTCTCATGATCTTGAACAGTAAACATAGTGCATGGATATTGAAATTCAACAATTCCCACACACCACTCCCCCTCGAGTATGATGGCTTTCGGTAATTTAGTTGAAAAAATAGATGATTTGTTGTCAGGAAAATATTCCATTGAACTATTGCTAAGTAAAGTTAAATAAAAGTCTTTATTCATATTTGTTTTAAACTAGAAACTGAAATCCAACTATTAAATTTATTCGGATAACCTTTCCACTTAACTAACAGTTCTTGTCTGTCGCCCGTGTAGCGAGAGCGAATTATTTTATCTATCTTATGTTCTATGGTGGGGTCATAAATCACCTTCTGTAACTCTCGTTCATAAAATGTTCCTACTACCTCTTCCCCTTCTAAATCTTTGATAGTGTATACAGACCACGGAGATCGGTCTATTATAGAGGATATCACAAATATTTCATCACTCCAATTAGATTCGTAACCTTTTTGAAAGATATGTTTATACTTGGTTATTCTTACATGATCACCAATATAAAACTTAGGTAACGTAGTTTTAAGTGATTTTTTTGTACTTCCTTTATCATACAAATTTGTCCACACGGTTATTATATTACTGGAATTCACATCACAAGGACACATCTTAATACTAGAGTGAAAACTGTGATTGTAAGAGTAAATCAAATCATGTAAAATATCAATATATTTATGTGTATTCTTATGTGTGAAATAACGCCACATTTTCATTTTTAGCGTTCTTTGAAATCTTTCTACAATGCTTGCCTTAATATCTGGATTATTTGTTGTATAGTAATTTATATTTTTAGATTTCAAGTATCTTTGTACATCTTTTGAAACGAATTCAGTACCTTTATCAGATTGTATGTGTGTAGGAGTTATGTTAGCTTCCTTAAATATACTTTCAAAACAAGTTTTTATAGTTTCAGAATTTTTCTTTTTCAATGATCTAGCATATGCATATTTGCTGAAGACATCAATAACACAAAGAATATAATTAAAACCTTTATTATCTTTAGAATAAGTTCTCATATCACTTAAATCAACTTGCCATAGTTCATTTATATTAGATAAGATATATTTGTTTCGTGGGAACTTTCTATGTACTGGTTTATGAAGCGTGTACGTTTCCTGGGCTTGCAACCATTTTTTAACATCTTCTTTATTCATTTTACCTTTCATAGCTTGTGATAATTTATCAATACTGCTTTTTTTTTTTTTTTTTTATGGAAAAAGGGGGCAAACGGGCAAGAGGCTCACCTGATGGAAAGTGATCACCGCCGCCCATGAACATCTGCAACACCAAAGGGCTTGCAAATGCGTTGCCGGCCTTTCAGGAAAGAATATGCTCTCTTCTTGAAGGTTCCCAGGTCGTAACGGTTCGGAAAGACCGCCGGCGACAGCTGGTTCCACAGAGTGGTTGTGCGTGGCAGAAAATGCCGTAAAAATCGCGCTGTTGTGGAACGCTGGACATCGAGATGGTGCGGATGGAATTTTATGTTTTGGCGCGATGTCCGATGGTGAAATTCAGCGGCCGGGATCAATCCAAACAATTCCTCGGAACATTCCCCATGATAAATGCGGTAGAAGATGCAGAGTGATCCAACATCTCTACGCAGAGCCAATGGATCAAGCCGATCGGAAAGAGCTTGATCGTCGATAACCCGAGCTGCCCTACGTTGAATGCGGTCAAATGGAAGTAGCTGGTACTGGGGGGCTCCCGCCCAGAGATGAGAACAGTACTCCATGTGGGGCCGAATTTGCGCCTTATAGAGATTTAGGCGTTGACCCGACGTGAAGTACCGTCTCGCCTTATTGAGCACACCAAGCTTCTTTGAGGCCAATTTGGCCTTTCCTTCCAATTGACCGCGGAACTGGACGTTGCTCGAAATGTCGACGCCAAGTATTCCGATACTGGGTTTGGCAGACAGGGGAGTGTTCTCTAAATGAGGAGTCACGACAAATGGTGACTTTTTAGCGGTTAACGCGCAGACTTGTGTCTTTTTGGGGTTGAATTGGACTAAGTTTAGTCGACCCCAGTCCGAGACTTTGGTTAACAAGGACTCGACTTCAGACACAAGTTTGTTCCGGCTCTCGTCGACGTATTCCCGAGAAATATTAGCACGGCCAGTGTACAGTACATCTACAGTGCTATCGTCTGCATAGCAATGAATGTTGCTGATTTGCAGCATGTCATTTATATGCAGAAGAAACAGAGTAGGAGACAGTACACAGCCTTGTGGAACACCAGCATTGACAAATTTAGGATCAGAGCATGCACCGTCGACGACGACCTTGATGCTCCGATCTGCCAAAAAACTGGTGATCCAGTTGCATAATTTCTCGGGAAGCCCATAGGAAGGTAGCTTCGAAAGAAGCGCCTTGTGCCATACCCGATCAAAGGCCTTCGCTATGTCCAGGCTGGCTGCAAGCGCCTCCCCCTTGGTCTCAACTGCTTTTGCCCATCTATGAGTTAGGTAGACTAGAAGATCACCGGCTGAGCGACCCCGACGAAAGCCGTACTGGCGGTCGCTAATCAGCCGGTGCTCCTCCAGGTACCGCAGGAGCTGGCAGTTAATAACGGACTCCATTATCTTGGAGAACAAGGAGGTGATGGCTATAGGCCTGTAATTGGACGGGTCCGAGCGGTTGCCTTTTTTAGGGATCGGGTGCACTAAAGCGGCCTTCCAGGATTTCGGGACTACGCCTAATGTATAGGAGTGCCGGAAAAGACGCGTTAAAACCGGTGCCAACTCCGGAGCACATGTCTGCAACACGATCGGAGGGATGCCATCGGGCCCACTCGACTTATGAATGTCCAAGGACAGGAGTGCTTTGCGAACTGCACTTTGCCGGAACTTAACCTCCGGCATCGTTGCATCGCACCGCGGGATTGTCGGCGGTGAATTTCCTCGGTCATCCAAAGTCGAGTTGGACGCGAAGAGAGAGCCCAGAAGATCGGCTTTCACCTTCGCGGCATGGGCCAGCGAGTCATCCTCCGTGTGCAGGGGTGGAAAAGATGGCTGACAAAAATTTCCTAAGACAGCCTTGGCGAGAGACCAAAACGCACGTGTTCCCGACGGGAGACGTGCCAGTCTCTCGCCAATTCTGCCAATGTGCTCCGACTTCGCCTTAGCAATGGCGCTTTTGAAGGACCTAGAGGCAAAGTTAAACTCCTTTTTAAATGCGCCGGTATTTACATCGCTAGACGCCGACGCGTCAGCCCAGGCTTGGTAGCATTCCCGCTTTCGGCGTAATGCCGTCTTGCAGGAGCGACCAAACCAAGGCTGGGATTTGCCTCCGATGGGCACTGCAGAGAACGGAATAAAGAGTTCCATACCCTGAAGTACCACATCAGTGATAGAGTCAGCAACGACGTCAGGATCATCCGGCGAGAAGCAAATCTGCCCCCATGGGTAGGACGCAAAGAATGACCGCATTCCGTCCCAATCCGCTGATCTATAGTGCCACACGCGGCGGCAGCCCGCAAAGCGAGGCCGTGTTGAGTGCGTGACTGGCACTGTACTCCGGACAAGACAGTGGTCCGACGAACCAAGAGGAGGATCGACGGATACCAGGTAGCCTTCCGGATGAGAGGTCAGCAGAAGGTCCAACAGGGAAGGTGTATGATCCTCCACATCTGGGATTCGCGTTGGCGAGGTGACCAGTTGTGTCAAATCATATGCTAATGCGAAATCGTGAACAGATCTCCCCGCATGATCGGTGGTGCGTGATCTAAGCCATTCGGCGTGGTGGGCGTTAAAGTCACCGAGAATCACGATCTCTGCGGATGGGATCTGCTGCAGCACGGAGTCTGTAGCCATTTGCATGTGCTCAACAAGTCGGTCAGTTTCGGCATTACCGCTATGGGACCTATACAGGCATGCGTAGATTCGCGGATGGTCGTCGCAGTCTATGCGTAGCCAGAGGTTGGATAGGTCCCGCCCTTCAAGGCTGCCGAGGCGTCGAGAGCAGATATCCTCCCTAATGTACACGCACACCCCAGCCCGCGGTACAAAGGAATGTTCCAGTTTGTACCCCGGGTAGGAGAGGAAAGAGGTGTCAGCCGGAGAAGATATCTGCGTCTCGGTAAGGAATAGCAAGGCCGGCTTCGCCGTCTCAAGATGGAAGTGGACGGCGTTCAAGTTGGAATTCAGCCCCCTTATGTTACAAAAATCCACAGCAAGCGTGGAAGGGGTGGCCTTATGTTGCCTGCTCCGTTTGCCTCGTACACGTGCAAAATTGCCCCCCCCAGAATACGGAGGGCAGCCTGGGCATCCACACACAGGTGGTGTGAATATATCCAGCTGGGTGTGACACATCATAATATAGTCTATTTATTTCTAATAAGGGGTCCATTTTTCCCAATCTATCTTTTTCTTTATTTTTCTTATATGCTTATCGTCACTTTTTGGAGTATAATATAGCTCTTTGTGTTTTGGTGAAGAATCTTCAATATCTTTTTGAAGTTGCACTATGTACTCACGTCTTTTGGGATTTCCGATATAGGTTAATGGTATTTTTAAATCCTTCAATGCTTTAGCAAATTTTTCCCAACCAATTGGATCATTTCTTTTTAATGGTCGCAGTGTATCATTTACTAAATCTATAATATTACTTTCAGGAATTACTTCGTTGTCTATAATTACCGTACCATCATCGTTCCAAAAAAATTTGTTTTTACTCAATGATAGCGAATCCAATAACAACTCACCTCTTTTTACGTATGATTTAGGTATCAAGCTTAGAATTTGATTTCTTGTGTAGAGAGGATTTTTTTCATCCACACAATTATCTTGCTTTTTCTCTTGGTTACGTGATGTCTGACTGGCAACTAGATCTTTAATTTTGATGTCGTTATTTATATTTGTATTTTCACTTTTATCCATTGGTTCAGTAAAATCATTATTTTGAGTTATTATAGGGAGCTCAAACGGTTTTCGATCTTCTTCCGTGAAATGGAGATACCTTTGTAAAATTTGTAAGTACAATTTACATTTTTTTCGGTCTTCCATATTACTATTCAAAATGTTTTGCATTTCAGCATCCAACCGCGTGGTAGGATTTTCATTTCTACTTTGATTTAATTTATCTATTAAACCTGGTTCAACTAATAACATTTTTTTTGCATGATCCATTTTAAACAAGACCACTTATTAAACCACTTAAAATAGATCCCAATATAATCGGTAAAAAAGCACCACCCTTTTGAACTATTATATTCTTTCTTATTTTATTTGTGCTTTTACGTACTAATTTACGAAGTATATTTTTAAATTTATGTAGCTTATTCTTAGATTTTTCTTCAAGCTTTATATTTCCTTGTAGAACGTTATGAATGCACTCACAAATAAAATTAATTTCTTTTTCGTTACAGGCTTTTAAAAGAGCTTGTTGATGTTTCGGCTTGAGTTTATACAGTGCGTTTAATAAATCTTTATGCGTCTTGAGGTGTCGATCCATCATTTGTAAATGACGGGTATTTGTTGATTCTTGATATATTTAAACTCTTTTTTAGGGATGTATACCGTGCAATAACCATCGGATGGAAATATTTTTGTTTTTATTCGACAAATATCGCAGGTATCTTGTTTTAGATCTATCATTAGGTATCCATGTGCTTCCTTAGTAGAATCTCTGTAGGCATCTTCGACAAATTTGTTATTTTCCGGTGAAACTTGTCGTGCCAAATAACGAATTTGAGTTTTGTCGCGAGGGTTTTTGAAATAAATTATATAGCTTGAATTCAACGAAATGTCTCTTTGACCTTTACCTTGGTGAAATAAATTTTGAGTTATGTAAAACACACTTAAGTTTCTATGATGACTACCTTTGGTAAATATATCAACAACACGACCATCAGATTCCCTCATAAGGTCATCAATAATAATGAGGTTTGGTTCATTTCCATCAAACATATTCAAATCTGGTATGCCTTGATAATAATTCACGTTTGGTAGATTATACAAAGGCTGCATTTCATCAAAACACCAAGTTATTTGACTGAAGTTTTTATTACATATTTCTTTAATATATTTAATGAAATTTGTAACAAAATTAGATTTTCCACATCCAGTTGGACCTGCGACTATGGCAGTAAAAGGATGAATAAAATGAATCATTTTGAATATACGTGTAAACTCTGAAGAGGTATTGGAATGAATAAAACATTTCGTTAAAATTAAATGTATTATATGTATTTGATTTTATAATTTACGCCGCCCGTTACCACTCTACTGGTGCTTCACAAATACCCAGTGATCTAGAAAGCAACACCAACCTCTTCAGTCATAGGCCCAATTAAGCACACAATAATCTGATAACAGCTATAATTACAGTGCTTTAATTTAATAATACACAATAATATAAATAAATAATTCTTATCATTGTACAGAAAATATGAAAAAAAATTAAATGTCCTTTATCTTATAATGACCCCAAGCAAGAGTATCAGTGGAATTTTCTAATAAATACCGTTTTGTATCATTATGTGATAGAGATATTTTGTTTATTTTTTGAGTATACATTATGTGTTTAATTGATTTAAATCTTAGCATTTCACTATACTGAGTTTTGTTTTCATATAAACATGATTTATAATCATTAAGACAAAACTTTTTTGTGATACATTTATTAACGCCTTTTGCTTTACATATACATTTATTTTGCACATCTAATGCATACATTTTTGATCGCAGGCCTACAAATTCTTTTAAAATTTTACCGTTAGTTTCATCTTTAAAAAACCCTAACCGTTTTTTATTTATTAAAGGTAAACCATATTCATTATTAGATGGATAGTCAGAGGTGTCAAAATAGTTTTCTAAATCAGTTTTTATATCAGCATAGAAATTTTCTGTAAATATTTGATAGATTAGACTGTCAGTGTCCGTATAAAGTAATTTAATATTATCTCGATATTTTTCTTTCATGTAATCGTAATGAAATGTGTACATTAATGTTTTTGAAAGATCCAATATACAAAACCCCAGATAAATTGGTTTATTGTATATAACACTAGTTTTCTTTAATTGCACTGCAACTAAATTTTCAGAAAAAATGGATAGACTGTGAAACTCAGGTTTTGCAATCAAAGATTGAGCTCCCTGAGTTTTCCCACGATTCAACCAATGGTTCACTAATTTAACGTTTACGCGTTTTATAACATTTTCCATTGTTTTCCCGAAAACTGAATTATTCATAAGTTTGTAAAAATCTTTTTCAAAATCTGAGGTTGCCAAAGAACGCATACGTGTATTTAAATCTATGTAACATTTTAACCATGCAGATTGTTCAAATTTAAGAATTCTATGTATTTTAAGTAGTTTCAAACCATTTTTTAAACATTGTTTAAGATTTCTGTAATGGATAACATACTTCTTTTTATCTTTTAGATTTGGAATCAGTTTTGTATTTTTGGTATTCCCTAGACATATATTTTCAGGGCAAAAGGGAAAATCTGAATGACAATTATGTAAGATTTTTGGATATTCTAAATCTACTTCTAAAATATAACCATATTCGGCATCATCGGGGATGTTAAAATCTGTATTTACATCTACCCATTCAAATTTACCTGTTGGAAGATATTGAGACATAGCCCAACCGTAAAGGTTATTTGCGTCTAGATACATGAGAAAGGAAGATGGTTTATCAGAATCATAATCAGTCATAAATAGGTTATTTGCTTTTGCATGTCTGTTACTACACTGTGATATACCTCCCCTAATATTGTTCGCAATAAAAGTAATTTTGTCAATATCTGTTAGGAGTTCTAAATTAATTTTAGTATAAATTAACATAGCATCCCAACTCAATCCAGGTGCTGTATAATAATGAGCAGGATCCAATTCATAAGTTTTAAGACAAACGTTCCTAAAATTTTCAAATATATCTGTTAATAATAAAACGTCGGTTTTTAAATAAAGATCAGAATAATCACCCATGTTTTTACAATCAAAGTGATTCCATACATCTTGAGCATGATGGTAATCATTTTCTGAAATATGATTATCATTTAAAGAACTGTAGAATTCATCGCGAGCAGGAAGGGAAGTTATTTTTAAAGAATCAAATGAAGTCATGTATTCATAAGGATAAACACCTTTCCTTATTAAACGCTTAAAGTCATCTTCGCGTGGATAGTTTAATTTGAGTTCGCGGAATTGATTAGGTAGTAAGTTTTGAGCTAATTTATCAAGACTACTAGACATAAATTTTAAAGAATCAAGAAATCTAAGTTTCACTGCACGATTATTAATATGCAGAACCTTCGAAAAAGATATATATTTCTCTTTATTCTCAGGAATAAGTTCTATATCACCTTCGTCAAAATTAAGACCATGAACTATAAAGTGAGCATCATAATTACTTAAATTGTGAAAAAATACTGGTACAAAATTAGGTGTTTTGTATTTTTCAGAACAAAGTGAATGAGCGACTCCTTCATAACCACCAGTATGCCAATTGTATATTATTGTGACATCTTCATTTAAGTTACTTTCACAGACATAACACAACTTACTTTGAGAAATATTTATTTTATTTTCATACGTTAATGGTAATGGAGATTTGACAAAAGTGTTTTTTTTACATATATTTTCTAAATCTGTTTTGATAAATTTCATAAATTGGTTTGCACAATCTTTTCCATTATACGATCGATATATCGAAAAGTTGTCATCGTACGAACACTTAACATAATATCCAAAACTATACATCTCATGTTTTTGAATGTTCGTTGTGGATGATATATTTGGATTGTTAGAACAACTTTCTATTGGATTTAAAAATGCTTCAAAATCAGCATATACAACAAAAGGAACCTTTAGTTTACGTTCATAATTATTGAAAGAGATTTGATTTGATGGGATTAATTCATTAAACCAATTCCTTTTGTTATCATGTTCCGATGGTAAATTAATGCAAACGTTAAAACAGTCATTTGCTTGATGACGCTGTAAATTATCCCGTGATGTGAAATGTAATAAACAACCATCGCAAATATGAACTGCATGTTCGGATGTTGATAACTGTTTAGATACTAACCTCGAAAGATTTTTAATATAACAATAATGACCGTTGGTACCGCGAGATATATACAATAAGTTTAAGTGAGTGGTTTTTCTATGTTTCGTTAAGTGTAATGGACCTACAACTTTATTTGACTTTTTTATTGAATCATAGTGTAAACCAAAAACATTAATACTTATATTGTTTAGTTTTTCAAATTTATGAATATCATTAATTTTGAAAGGAAAAGATAATTTATCAAATTTTAATCTATTTTTATGTTTTATATAAGATGACACTCTATTAGAACTTCGAGAAGCCGGATACAATCCTGACAATACAGCCCAACGAAAGCACTCGTGATCATTATTTTGAACGTTAATTACAGCTTTCTTATATTTTATATCTAACGGTAAGTCTATATATGATGATCCTCGTAATGGGTTAAACTTGTTTATATTCATATCTAAGTGATTTATTTTAACTAAAGTCCATCCACTACCCTTTTTTTCGAAATTCGCCATTTTGTTTGTTATTTCGGTTGTTATAGATGGAAAAATTATATCCTTATCATCACCTTGACAAATAAGATAATTGGAGATTTGAAAGTCAAAAGTGTTAAATAAATTTTTGGTTTCCTGTGTAAAATCTGCATTAAGAATAAAATTTACTTTCAGAACAGAGTGTTCTAGAATAGAACGTGTCAGTAATTTATATATTACTTCTTTAGTTTTTTGTAAAAATAATTCAGGCGTTTCAAATTGATGGTTCGATGTTTTATTAGACATGATTCTATATGTAAGAATTCTATTACCAAAAGCACTATCAATTATTTGAACATCCCTTAATTCATTATCATTCCGTAGTAAATTGTTTTTATGAGTATTACTCTTTAAATGGTTAGTCATATATTTTTTCATTACAAATACGTGACAGTCGGGACATTGAATTTTATCATTATTTTCTGTACTTACATTTGAATTCGACGTTGGTAACGATGTTGATGATGAAGGAGCTTCAAGATAAGTATTTGTCCTCTTCTTCGCTGGTTCCGCTTCAGTTAACATCGTCGATGCTGATCTCTTTCGTACACCACTCCCATGTTGATTAAGTCTGATCGAAAAACAAAAATAAATAAAATATAGAACCTAACTACAATAATAATAATAATAATGATCATTTTTTCCCATAAGTACTAACATTTTTACATTGCAAACAATATGCTTGCATTGATAAAACACCATCAATTTCATCTTTATCGGAATGAGACAAATTCAACATTTTATGTCCTGCACATGGTGTATAATACGGAATAAAATCAGGATCTTTCATCATTGACTCGGGTAATAAATTTTGTATGAACCAAAGTCGTATAAAACGATGAAACTTGTGTAAAATAAGATTTTTGTTTAAACTTGCAATTTCACTTTGGGACAAACATAAACTCTGTAACTCAAGAGCGTGATACATTTTTAATGTTTGGTAAAAAATACAATGAGAACAAACGTACAGAATGAGTTCGAAAAGATGAATCTAACGTTTTAAATACTTAAAAATGTATCCCCTCTACATGGTTCACAGAAACTTGTATAAACATGTTATAATACTCACATTTCAATATGGTTTTGGTCTATTTCCTCACAAAGTTCGTAAAGCCCTTCATCGAATTGTGATGACATCAGATCCAATGGTTCAATGTTATTAAGAAGCATGACGAGCTCTGAGTCGTAGACATCACAGCGTAATGTATGCATGGTAAAATAGTATGCTTAACAATAAATATGTTAGAGAAAAATTAAAAAGTTTATATAGTGCTAGCTCAATGCATTACACCGTTGTTACAATGAAGTAAGTTATTACTATTAAATAATATACAAATTCTTACAAATAATTCTTAAATGTTTACAATTAATTTACAATCCAAATTATGATCATGACCAAATATTAATTTTCTAGATTAGTATTAACATGCACAATGAGTTATAATAACTTATACTACAATAACACAATGACCTTAAACACTCACTTACAACACAAAATGTTTACAATTAATTAAAATCCAAATTATGATCATGACAAAATATTAATATTCTAAATTAGTATTAACATGCACAATGAGTTATAATAACTTATACTACAATAACTCAACGTCCTTAAACACTCACTTACACATAAGCTTACGCACTATCTTATTTATCAGTGTCTATAAAATATTTCACACAGTCCTCTTTCGTAGCCAAGTGCTTGGTGATATTAAATATTGTATCTCTCACTGACTGCAAGTTTTTGTCTGCGTCGGCTTCTGCGTAATATTTAACACGCACCTCAGCATGTTTCCAGTGTTCCATCGGAGCGATATTTTTTATCTTGTTGACATCATATATCTCAATCTTTATAAGATGAGATGCATCGGCGATGTCGTCCTTATTCGACGTGATGTATGAAACTCCACCACTGGAAGAGCGACCGACACTTGACGACTTTTTTGCCACCTTCTTTTTCTTCTTAGGTTTTTCGAAGAAGTCGTCGATGCAATTTGATCTCTTTGCTATTGCTTTTTTAACTTTGTATGCCAGGGTGCCTTCCTCGTCGCTGAGCTGACCATCATCGTCGTTATCTGCATAATAATAGTTTTTGAAAGCATTATCAGCGAACTGAAACAAAAAGTAAACTATTATAAGTATTTGCATAGAGAGGAGTGTAGCAATATGGGATACATAAAAATATATACATCATCAACAATTGATTAAAACAATCTGAGGTCAAAACACAATATTAACAGTAAATAAAACATAATTAATATTATATTACATCGAATTATACATAGGTACTTACATTCATTTTGCAGCAGAGTCACTATTTAAAAATTCACTATACAAACAACCGGAGTTCATTTGTGGTGAAGAGCACACTGTGGAATACGGTGTAGTATAATTTTTGTCATCGCTTTTATACGGCAGCTAAGGGTCATTTTGCTGTAGCAAAAGCAAAAACTGATACGATAGACCGGTATTCGATTTCTCTTATGGACAATGGGTTCCCAAAACTCATTGCTTAAGGGTGACATTAACAACCCCATGTGGTCCGTTGGTATATTCAAACAATACGTGTACCGTAATTAATTTTAACACCGCTTGCCCATATGAACAATGAAGCTTTGAAAATAGGTAATACTGCTTTGTCATTACATTTGATTGATGTACCTAATAAATTACCCGATTTCTCTTATGGACAATGGCTACCTAAAACTTATAGAGACTCACATGAATAGCACCGTGTGGTCTATTGTTATATTCAAAGAATAGATACCGTCACTAATTTTAATAGCTTTCCCTTATGAACAATGAAGCTTTGAAACGCAGGCAAGACTACTACTAAGAAATTATACAGACACGTTGAGACATGACTATTACCGTAGGAAGACAAGCGTAACTTCATAGAAAAAGGGATTCATACCTGCATACAAACAAAGATGAGACCAAGCTGGCTGACAAACGTGCAAAATAAACGTAAATTTTTTAAATATAAATAAAATTCGAGACAGGTATAAAATCTCCTTTGATATATATCAAATTCGCGTGTGATATCAATTTTATTCGCGGCTGATATTAATTAAATTCGCGGTTGATATGAATAAAATTCGCGGTTGATATAAATTTAATTCGCGGTTGATATAAATTTAATTCGCGGTTGGTATAAATTTAATTCGCGGTTGATATAAATTTAATTCGCGGTTGATATAAATTTAATTCGCGGCTGCCGAGTCCTGTTCGGGAACCTATTCGCGGGTAGTAGGGTACCTGGATTCTGGAGCAAGTCTAGGGACCCTAGCTCCCTAGCTCGACCTAGATCGGGCCTAGATTTGTGCTCAGGAATCGTCGAATCCCTATACTACTTTAGTTATCTATTTGGTGTCCTACAACTGGGCAAAGGCCTCCTCTTTACACTTTCACTTCATTCGGTCTGTCAGCCCAGACTTTCCATTTATTATTATTTATATCAATACATGGGCGACATGAGTTAATCTAAAGATCATGCTCCATGGAGATAGAAAATCTATTTCATATAATATATACTCACGCCTGGAAACCCCGAAGGCGTAGGCTTATATTAGGCTTATATGTAACCAGTACCCACACTTTTCGCCGAATTTATTACGGTCCCATAATAAGATACGGGCAAGCCTATCGCCATACCGGGCACAATTCCAGACTCCGGGCTGACACTGAGTATTTCTAAACAGAAAAACCCAATATCACTTTACTCGACCCGGCGATCGAACCCGAGACTTTAACATAGCAGTCGTAACGACGCAGTCCTTGTCATATTATAATAAGCAGCAAATAGTTTGACCATAATAGTTAAACTAAAATCAAAATACTAGTTGATATATGCGTGAAGACAATCAACTACTGGTCGTTAATTAAGATTACTTGATTGATAACATCTGTATTATCCAGTCTATCCCAACTACAGAAAAACCATCTGTGGGGCGAGGACCCCACTCCCTCGGGAGAGAGATTTTCCCGATTTCCGAATTAATAGACTCATGTTGTCAAGATAAAACTGCAGACTTCATAAACTATTTTTGTTATCGCCTTCACCGCTTGAGGTTATATAGATTTTTCCTGAAAATTCCTTGGTCAGTTTTATATCATGCATTTTTGGTGTATTGATTAATTATTTTTCTCCGTGAAAGCCCTATAAAAAAACCGGAAATATTTCAAGTCAATGTCAATTCGGATCACTTATCTTGCTTCAGGTGAAGTTTGGCGAAATGTCAAAATTTTCACAAAGTTGTATTTTAATGCCATTGCATTTTAATAACATTGTTTAATACAAATAAATACAAAATACCCTGTATTTATTGATATTGTATATTAACTGAATACAAATGAATTCCGTACCATGACACCAAAAATTCGCCTCATAACATACAATATTGTTAAATACCAATACCGTGGTTTCTCAACAACCCCGCACATATTCTATCTCGGCACACAACACTCGATCTGTAATTACTTCCCCCATCGAACGGGCACATAACTAAAGTTTCATTACAACGCGATACCCTCACACTGAGGGTTACAGGATTAAAAGACGAAAATACCGAGCAACAATGAACTATCACGGAAGATCTAACCGATATACAATACAAAGAAAAATTAAGTTCTGGTTTACATAATGGTTTCTTATGTTTACGCGAATATTATACATTGAAATGAAAATAATTTTACGGATTCTATCGCGGTTTATTAAACTTTTTTAATCCCGAAGTTTTATTTCATGATGCAGGTCCTCGCCGTGACCATGAAGGCTGTAAAGCTTTAGAAACTAAAAAACTTTAATAAACCGCGATAGAATCCGTAAAATTAGTTTCATTTGATTTTCGAAAGACGCGTAAAGTTTAAATCAGACTCAGGATATCTTCAGAGCAAGGATATAACTATTTTATTCTGGCTTGGGTCCACTGCATCCTGAGTGTCATTAAGTGCCAATTATGGTAAGCACATTGCCGTCCAGGTTGAGTATAAAATGGCCACAGACGATAACTTTGTCTCTAATTATTTAGTCAACAGCATACTGGTCACAAAAATGATTCATCAACATTTTTCTTAACACTATTTCTATCTGATTATCTGATATACATCTTCAGTTTAGAAACATCAAGTTATAATTTTACGACGTTTTCCCACAAAATCAGGTCACGGCATTTGCAACACAAACAGGAAATCCCGAATATTTTTAGAAAAAAACGCTGTCTGTCGATAGGGCAACCCCGCCTATAAAGTCGTAGTCACGCGATTATCGTGTCCCGATGTGCATTGTCAGAAAAATGATGGCCTGTCCGATGGAAGGAAATATTTCTTCTATAAGTGTTATGGAGAAGTCATAATTGTCGTGATTAATCGTGTTTTCATTATGTTTGCAAACATATTTTATTGGAGCTTTGTCGACGGTCGTTGACCCCAAGAGGCGCGGGTAATCAAAAATTCATAATGTTTAAGAAGGCTCAAAGTTAAAAATTTATTGTTATTTTAGAATCAAGGTTAAAACAACTAAGATGTTCTGAGGACGATAGATAATTTAATTAAAAGCCATATCTTACTTTATCACTACGAGATCCACTGATAAAAATACCGGTCCTAGACTATATACCTACTGTCCTACTACATAGCACAAGCCTTCATTACTTATGAGAGGGATAAGACTGTAGTCCGCCACGCGCTGGCTGGATGCGGATTGCTAGACAAACCTTTGTTGTTGTAATTCTCAGACACATTGCCGTCAAGGTTCAGTATCAATTGGCTACAGACGATATTTTTTTTCTCTAATTATTTAGTCAACTGCATACTTGTGAACATACTATGAATTGAGAAATGAGAATTGAGTATCCGCCCTGAGTCTGGAATTGCGCCTGTTATGATGATAGGCTCGCCCCCTATCACATTATGGAACCGTTATAAATTCGGCAAAAAGTTAGTGTACTGGTGTTACACCTACCCTACCCCTTCGGGGATTAAAGGCATCAGTGTATATGTATGTAGCAAAAAATTACGCTACTAAAGCTGTTCTTTAAATGACTTCCTAATTGCATTCTACCTACGGCCCTGCCTATATCGCATGGTTTATCTGAAAGTCGTGCACGACAGTTTTAACGTGATCTGGTTTAGAGAAAGTCGTCTGTCAAGATATGGGATTATGTACAGATATGTGACGTGAAGTGGAAAATGTTTCCAATTATAGCATAATTACAATGTTTTATGTATTACAATGGACGCCGACAGATGTTTTTTTTATCTTGGAAAGACAATGTGGCCACACTACACGTGATGGTAAGCGCAGTGCCGTCCAATTAGAGTATCAATACAATTATGCCGGCCTGCTTCTTCACACTACGCCATAGGCAAGAAGGTGAAGAAGTTTTCTAGAGTCTAGTGTCAGAGTAGGTACTCAGAAGGCCGCAAAACGGCCAAACATCTTACCCCAACTTTAGACCCCCGACAAAAACCAGATGTACACTGGCTGATCCCGGAACGAGACACACTTTCGTGTGGCACTATGGTGGGTTTTACACCCTGTGTACGGTGGTCGCTATCCGGGCGAATATGAATATCAAAGACTAGAGGTCCGGTGAGCAAAAGGTAGTATTGCATAACAATAAGTGTTTTTCAATTGATCATTTTAAAAACTATTGTCGAAATTAGGGTATCTACATATCTTATTGAATGTTGTATACATATTTATGTCTCGTGATGTGTGTGAGCTGATAGACGTGGAGGCGTCAGGACAATACTTCAGTAAACATACTGCATGACAGTAAAAAAACATAACAAGAGCTTTAATTACATTAGTAAGCAATAAATGAAATATGTTCAAAAAATTTTGTTTGTTTTAAATACAAATATATTCTACTATTTTTGTATTTCGCACATTTTAATATTTTGGGACAATTAAACAAATAATTATGTAGTTAAATAAATAATAATAAGTAAATAACACCCAACAGTCACACACATAGCCCCAACCCCACACTAAGATACGAGTCTTGTGTTGTGGGTATCAGGGACTACGAGAGACACCCAGACAGACAGACCCAGACCCAGTCCGGGGGACACAAATATCTGTCTGTCAAACAAACATTTGTCCCGGTGTGGGAACCGAACCCACGGTCTCTCGTTTCACACCCGGCTACTCGCCAACTGCGCCACGGAGGCTGTCATTTTTTAAAACATTCCTTTATTGTGGAAGGGGTCTTTTAAATTTTCAATTCAAATTCTGTTTCCCGCGAATAGAGAATCTAAACAACTCCGGCAGCTGTAAATAAACATACGTTCGAAAAACAACAAAATAAATAATCCAACGGTCTGTTACTCCAATTTTTATTACAAAACACAACATCCGCTAATAAATAACAGGAATTTCCGTACCACATTCATATCCCTTCGCGATGGCAGTACAAATAAAATGTACGTTTAATGGCCCCGCACGCATTAAGCCGACCGCTAATTTCCCCGTAATTAATCGAAAGTAAACTGTGGTTACCGTAGCGCATTTTTAACACCATTCAGCTTCATAATTTTCGCGGGAACGTCCCATGGGCCCGTATGGTTTTTAGTCAACCCTAAATAATTGTATATTAGGAATATTGGCATTAGTGATTATCCCAGGATAGTTGATATCATATCTGCGAGATTGAAATTGTCAATTAAGTAAATAAGGTGGTGAAGCTATGCTGTAAGTGGTAGGCTAGAGTTGCCAACCGTCCTGTTTTCCCAGGACATGTCCTGGTTTTTAGAGTGTCCTGGGATGTCCTGGATAGTTTTTAAGCAGCGTCCTGGGTTTTTAAAGCGCCCTGATAAGGTCCTGTATTTTAAAATTCGCACACCACTTTTGCAATTCTTACTTTAGGGGTTCTCGGCTAGCAAGTGTTTACACTATTTTATAACAAAGGTGCGTCCTGTTTTTAAACTGAATTGTCCTGGTTTTTTAGCTTCAATCCTGGTATTTGAATTCCGGGGTTGGTAACCCTATAGTAGGCTACTTTCAGCATCTCATCGAAAACTGACGAATTAACAAGATGCCATTGCGCTTAACACCGTTAGTGAATTTTTCGTAAACTCAAATTCAGTATAATACTAATTTGTGATTATTGTAAAATGGTGATTATCATCAAGTGACTCACTTACCCGTTTGATTGTACCGGCTAAATAAAAAAAAATCAAAAATGTTCCGCAGTCGGTAGGATTCGAACCTACGCTCCCAGAGGGAATCTGATTTCTAGTCAGACGCCTTAACCGCTCGGCCACGACTGCCGCAAACAATGTGTCGAAATTAACAACCAGTAATATTTATTTATATATTTAAGTGCATTTGAAAATGTAATAACACTACCAGGGTACTTACTACTAATGCTATTACTATTTGGTTGTTGAGGTCAGTAACTATTTATAGAACTCTATTATAAATATATTTGCGTAACACTAAAAACAATATTCATTCAAACTTTCTTTTATTTAACCATCGCTATCATACCATCACATATCACCGTTTTATTATAAGGTTGCTCCTTTGTCGGCCTCTATAAAAGAGACATACGACATAGTACGTTCATAAACAATGATGATAGGCACTGATGAATGCCGCCATAATTATAATAAATTAGTTGACAAATCTAAAAAAACACATGCTTTAATAGCTTAGCCGAACTAAAAAGTAGAAAATAGTTTTTAACATATTCTTTCTATAGCGATATAAAGTTCACTTTAAGTATATTTTGTTCTAGTTTCGAACCTGTGACTTCAATCTGGCAGGCAGTACCGATCTCTGCTAGAGGATCGCTCCACTCCTCTTTACTCGACACAATCATGCCTGCTGTTAAGCTTCTTCAAACTACGCCAGGACCCATAATCATCGAAAGAAGGGGAATATATTATTTAATATAATAATATATAATACAATAATAATAATAATACTAGCCCTGTATTAAACATTGTCCCACTTCTGGGCACGGGCCTCCTCTAAGAATGAGAGGGGTTAGGCCTTAGTCCACCACGCTGGTTAAAGGTAGACTTCACATACCTTCGAAATTCTTGTGAGAATTCCCAGGTATGCGGGTTTCCTCACGAAGTTTCGCTTCACCGTTAAAGCAAGCGATAATGTATGCCATTTGGGTTTCGAACATACGACTTTCGTCTTGACAGTCCGTACTGCAACCAACTAGGCTATCGCTGCTCTTCTATTTAATACATTCTGAATTTAAAAGACCTACGAAAGAAATTGTTTAAATAAAAATACTTACTGATGAATTTAAAGACCATAATAGACAATTAATAATAATAATACTAGCCCTGTATTAAACATTGTCCCACTGCTGGGCACGGGCCTCCTCTACTAATGAGAGGGGTTAGGCCGTAGTCCACCACGCTGGCCTAATGCGGGTTGGCAGACTTCTCATACCTTCGAAAAAATCTCAGATATGCAGGTTTCCTCACGATGTTTTCCTTCACCGTTAAAGCAAGCGATAATTAACATTTTAATACACACATAACTTCAGAAAAGTCAGAGGTGTATGCCACTTGGGTTTCGAACCTACGACTTGCGTCTTGGCAGTCCGTACCGCAACCAACTAGGCTATCGCTGCTATTAATAGACAATTAATTTATCATTATTAGTCAAGATTTAAAAATTGTAACACACAGACTGAGTGTAATATTGTGAATATTACAACAATAATCATACTTATCGTGATGTTTGAGACACCACATACATAGTTACCAATATTTTGACGAGATGGGGTCCCACTATGCATGCTTAAATCTATAGGTGAAGTAAAGATAACATTTTGCCGATTAGAGTGATTGAACTTAAAAAATATGACTTTTAACTAGGTAATTGTTAGTTACAGCACTCTACGCGCGGTAGTTATTTGTTTATAATAATAGATACATTAAATAAATTAAAATGCTTCTAGGTCTCTTCGTGATTATAAAAAATTAAACACATATTTCCATACTTGTTTCTTATTGTTGAGTTTATTACGATCAAGAATTAGTAGGAAATATAAAATATATACTCCATATGTGTTTATAAATATTTTAATATCTCATTATTATTGACATTAATTGATTTACGATATTGAATAATTATAAATAGCCACTTCAAGATAAACATTTTATAGCATTCATGTGATGTACATAGTTCATTATTACTATTTTCGACAGTGGCAGCAAAGGCGCCGTGGCTTAGTTGGTTAAAGCGCCTGTCTAGTAAACAGGAGATCGTGAGTTCGAATCTCGCCGGGGCCTTAGTGATGCATACTTTTTACTTTTCAAATTTACGACAAATATGACAGTTTGTATAAAATTTTTAATGTGATCGTGAATAAATTTTATCCCAAAAAATATAACCTTAATAAATAATTATACTTCATTACTTAACAAATCTCGTTTTGTAGCTGTAAAACAGTCTTCATTCTTGATATGGATAAAAATTAATCTTTCGAAACACGATTTGGCATCAAAGTATTTAAAATAACAAGGATATAGTATACTAGATATACCAGATTTTCTTATTATTTTTGGAATAGGCCAAATTTTAAATAACTGCCGTTGGGAAACAATAATAAATAAAGACCGACCCGCATGGTTGTTCTGAGGTTCTTACAGCATTTTAGTGTTTTCCAGGCACACCCTAGCCTAATACGCCTATGCACATAGCTTTGATGTAACAGAGATAGATAAATATATCTTAGAGATGGTTCTAGGGCTCTTGGATAAAAAGGTTCTGATACAGAAAGACTTGCAACATTCTGGCATAAACCTTGTAGTATGACGTTTAATTAAAAATATAAAACAAAACAGACTGATTTCTCACTCAATTTATTACCTAAATACTTTTATGCTTCCTAAACGTTTAAACGTAATGTGATTTGTGAAGTAGGCCAGCATGATTGAGTCGAGTAGCGACGGAAGGTTATCTCTCGCTACTTGATACTATATCTGGACGGCACTGCACTAACCATCAGGTGCATTGTGGTCACTTTTATTTAGGGTATTTTGAATGAATGAAAAAATGAATATACTTCTATAAAAAATGCATATAATGAAAAATTCTTTAGCCGCGTTGACCGTATTTGGTTGGGAGAAACCTTGTGGGTTCGCATAACCGACATACTATACTTCGTCAAACGGTTTACTTTACTTTTACATAAAAATGCCTATGAAGTTCTATAATTTCAAGCAATCATACATAAAAGGTTACTACTTCATTGACACTTCCAGAAAAGAACACAGTAAGTCCAAAGTTTTGAGTTTTCACTTCTGTCAGCAGTCCGCATGCCTGCCCATGTTTTTTTAGTTTGTTCATTTGCAGCTGCGATAGTGTAAAATACGTAATATGTTGTATTTTACATTAGCAGTATGAATGTAACAGGCGAAAACTTGTAAAATGATAATAAATTAACTACTATTAGGGTATTTCCTATTATTACAAATACCGAAGGTATAACGGAGGTATTTAGGAGACTAGTTGGGGGTACATTAATAATGATAACCTAAGTGGGAGTAGTAAAAGTTTAATATAAACGTGCCTTCCGCGCTCCGGTGTTCACTTCAGTTGTTTTGTGAAGTATACTAGGTGATAGCCAGGATATTCGTGGTTCGTTCCCGGGGTAGTTAGTGTATCAGTGTGTAAACAATGGCCGCGTAGTTGAGCTTAGAGGGTAATGCTGGTAGATTAATTATAAAGAGAAGCCTTGAGTGAATCCTGACATGCGGTTATGTTAATATTAAGCACTGAGATGTGTAACAGTGTTGTGTAAGTCAATCAATAAAATCATAAACATTGTATTTATGCCTTTTTAAATATCCGTCTTGCATAGTTTTGTTGATGTTCCTAACACTACATTGTTATATTTATAGATTTATGGAACTGTTTGTTCTCCAATAAAATAAAATAAAGTAAGCAATCAATGTTTTATTTTATTTAATGTATCGGTAACACATATTTTGTATAGTATTTAGCTTTCAGCACTTCTCTATGTAAACTTTAATTATTTACTTACTTTAAGTTTTTTTATGACTTCGTGTTACTCTACAGTAACACTCAAATCAATAAATTAATTAATTATGCCACATCTCACACTGCCGTGCACGCAATATGCTTAAAAAGGAGTACAATATAAATCGTGCGAAGTCGGGAGAGTCTATGAAAGGGCATTGTGTAAAGGAAATGTTGTGGAGTTATGTGTAGTTATAGTAGCAATAAATTGAAATTAGAGTAGTGTTACTGAATCGTAAATTAATAGTTTTCTTGTTTTTTTTTTAATTATACTGCCTCGGTGGCACAGTTGTAATTGCATATTCGGTACGGCTGTTGTGCTGAGATCTCAGGTTCCACCCATCGTCGGCTAAAAGTGACATTACGTATTTCTTCGACAAAATACTGTAAAATTTTGACAACCTAGATATGAACCTTAAATAAAACGCGGGAATTTCAAACTTACGGAGGTAAGGTAGGGTATATAGTCCATAAAACAGTTATATTGTATCTATCTACCCTCTAAACGGCATAAGAAAACTAAAGGGTATTCATAACAACATTGTATTGTAATGCCTACAAAATAAAGTAAATAAAATTTAAAATATGCGAGATTGCGAATTCTGTAATATTCTACTCGATTTCATATACAAGCCAAAATAAATAAAGTTAATGTTTAAAATCTGGCTTGTCAATAAGGGCAACTTTCGCCTGTCAAACATTGCATGCCGGCATGCACTGGATTTTAAACGGGTTAACTCAGTGCAATGTGTTGAAATCAAACTGATTTTACGGATATTATCACGGTTTATTTTATTTTTAACCCGTATCGAAGGCTTTACAACCTTCATGGTCACGGGGTGGAATCGAAATAATATTCGCGTAAACATAGGAAGCCGTTCAATGTAATGTGGTGTTTCTGAGAACTTTCTTGTTGTAATTATATTAAGAACAATCTAGAATTGAGACACGATGCGACCTATTCTATAATGAGACAGATAAAGTGAAATAAGGAAATGAAACACAAGTATCGATAGTAACCACTCTTATATTCACAATTCGTGTCATACAATATTTACACATGTACAAATATTGACTAAGTTATTGTTGCTTCAAATAACTTGTGCCACTTGTCTTGTTGACATTATCTACTTCAGTCAGCGAACAAAGCGAATGAACTGCAATACCAATGTATTTAGTGATGTAATCAATAACTACTATGCAAATTTATTGGAAATTCCATATTAAATAATCACATTTGTTCTTGAAAATTTATTTAAATAACCAATTATTTAAATAATACAACCAAACTCGACTGCCTCGGTGGCGCAGTTGTAATTGCGCATGCGTTACGACTGCTGTGCTGAGGTCTCGGGTTCGATCCCCGGGTCGGGTAAAGTGATATTGGGTTTTTCTATCTAGAAATTCCTCAGTATTAGCCCGGAGTCTGGAATCTGTGCCCGGTATGGCCATAGACTCGCCCCCTATCACATTATGGGACCGAATTTCGGCGAAGAGTGGGTGTACTGGTTACACCTCTGCCTACCCCTTCGGGGATTACAGGCGTGAGTGTATATGTATGTATGTAATACAACCAAAGTCACACATAGTTATGACCCCACACTAGATCACACCTGTATCGTGGGTATCAACAACTACGAAAGACTACGGTCCCACAACACCCAGACCCCAAATAAATGTCTATTTCTCACAAAATAACTTTGCTCGGTGCGGGAATCGAACCCACGGCCTCTCGTTTCACAGCCGGCAATTCACCCGCGCGCAACGGAGGCTGTAAATCTAAAAAAAATATCAGAATAAAGTATTAATGACAATACCGATTCATTTATTATCAGAAAGGTTTGCTTTGCTACAAGTAGAAGTGAGCTGACGTTTTCTTCTGATGCTAAATCAAAAGGTATTGCGTTTTCTGAATTAGTTCTTAATTTAATCTGAATCACAATTTAAATTATTCATAAATCACACACTATTAATGCTTTTTTAATATTAAACTGACATTGAACAGGTTTTGGCACACTACTTGTAAACGACTATCTTTCGTAGGTAAAGGCTCGTCCACATGTGCACTAAAAATTGCAATGTGCAAGTAAAATGTACAAGTAAAAAGTTGAAAAAGGTCAGTACAGAAGAATTATTTGTGAAAAATAACACTAATGTTTACTTTCTCGAGTCCAAATTAGTCCGAGCCTTTACCACTACATTCAAAAGTTTCAAAAAGGTAAAGATTAAAAAATCCGTGTAATGTTGAATTAGAGAGAACAGTAAATGGTCGCTTCCCGTCTTAATCATAACTACATAATACTCTAAACACCTATAACATATAAACTTTTAATAAAATCTGAGGCACATTCAATATACGTATGATACAGTCACAATATATTTTATTTACTATCAATATTTACAAATCATTTAGTCTAATATGGCAGTAATGAGGTTGTCAACATAAATACAATTTGCGATTGTCGCGCATTTCGTATGTGAATGTTCAATAGTATGACAATGATTGAATGAGTATAGTCGAAACAGAGACGCGTATATCTGCTTCTTCTTTCATATGAGTCATGAAAGAGACAGATATACATATGTCAAGTATTTATAATAAGACATTGTTTGAAATTTTTAACGATAATATGTACGCGGTATTATTATTCTGGCCACAATTGTGCAATAAATTAAAATTAGTTGGCAATTGCAGGCTCGTAAATCATACGTCACGCCGCATTTACTAGGCAGATGTGTTTTATATTTTTAATGTAGTTCAATCAATACTAAATGGAACATGAAGGCTTTGTGCCTATTTGCATAAACATAGTTCTTTGCAAAGGTAAAGAAACCAAATTATTCCGTCGTATATGGTTTGTTCAATTTTGCAAACAACTTGTGCTTTGAAATTTTTTAATATTATAATTATGTTCTATTACTAGTAATACGTTATTCAAAATTCGAAATCGAGTAGAGTATCGAGCCTAACATTTATTAGAGCTAATTGCATAATTGTAACCAGATAAAAATTATCATAAATGTCACACGTATCCAAAATGCGCGACAATCACAGTAAATCAAAATAAAAATATTTACAAAGTAAGAAATAAAAAAATCAGTCTCTTGTAAATCATTCACTTGTGCTGTCACTGTGCACTTCACTTAAGGCCTCTATTGCGTCCGAATTATCTCACTATAATAAGTTGACTTAATAACCACTTTATTGTCGTCTTTGGATTGTCTTTTAACTAAGGAATGGTTTACACGAATCTCGTGAGTTGCGTGTGAAAGTCTCGCAGGAAGATTTGTAATTGTGGCAGCGTCGGTCGGTCGTCGGGCGACATTGCCCAGCAATACGCCATCACAGCGAACCTTGGAATAAAAAATAAATGTAGCTTTGCAATATATGAACTTCTTAGTAGTAAAACTGTTTTAGGCTTTACACTTTTACTTAATACTTTTTTGTTCCACACTCTTTTTTTATGTAGAAGAATAAGGCAAAGAAGAGAGGCAAAAAATAAGGCCGTTATGCAGCCTATTTTACATAATTTCTGGCGAAGACATCTACTCGTATAGTATACAAAATACAATTATAAAATATTAAAATTAATTACAAAGAAATTAATTAATGAAGTACAAAACGAGTCTAACAAGTAATGTTATTATAACTATATTAATTAAAGTGGTGTAAGGGATATAGAATTAATTACGCAAATTCAGCTCAGCTGGCTACACACGTAGCTATATATCTGAGCAGAGCGATTAGTAATAGACTAATCACTACGATATATTATCACATATGCATCCAGCTTTGGCAGCTTTTGCTGGTGGTAGGATATTCATATCCGCCCGGATAGCGACCACCGTACACAGGGTGTAAAACCCGCCATAGTGGCACACGCAAGTGTGTCGCGTTCCGGGATCAGCCAGTGTACATACGGTTTTTCGGGGTGTAGAGTTGGGGTACAAAGTTTGGCCATTTTGCGGCCTTCTGAGTACTCTGACAATAGACCCTCGACAGCTTCTTCACCTTCTTGCCCATGGCGTAGTGTGAAGAAGCAGGCCGGCATGATTGTGTTGAGTAGCGGGGGATAGAATGTATCTCGCTACTCGATACTCTAATTGGACCGCACTGCGCTTACCATCAGGTGCAGTGCGGTCACTTTGCCGTGCCAGGATAAAAAAAAAAAAAAAAAAAAAGGATTGTTGAGGGCACGAAATGGGAATAGCACAGCGCACCGACCTTTCAGCAAATCTTTGGAAAAATTTAATCATTAATATAAATTATAAACTAAACAGTTAAGTACTTACAATTCATCCGGGCAGTTAGCTGGTTGCTGTAACCGGTAACCATCCCTTAGATACGCGGCGACCTCAAACGGATCCACCTCCGCGTAAGGCTGGTGGCCCAGGGTGGTCAGCTCCCAGAGCAGCACTCCCAGCGCCCACACGTCAGCTGCTGGACTAAACTGTCTCTTGGACAATGCCTCCAGGGCTAGCCATTTGATTGGTCTGTTCTCATTATCCCCTAGGCAGTGGTAGTCGGCTGGGAAGAGATCTCTCGATAACGCGTTATCGGCTATCATTACTCGCAGATTCTCGTCAACTCTGTAAAGAAAGTGTTTGTGAGTTTTTTTTCTTGCTTCGATAGGCAGACGAGTACACGGGCCACCTGATGGTAAGTAGTCACCGCCACCCATAGAATTCTGCAATGCCAGGGCACAGCAAAGCCGTTGCCTACCGTAAGTTTCTGTTACATAGTATTTACATGACAGGATTTGACTTAACCACATAAGTTTATTAAAATTACTAACAAAATTGCAAAATATCGTAATATACAAAATGCCAAATAAATGAAGGGTTTTAATCACAACGTCAACTCACATGCAGTTCCTAGCAGCAATGTCTTTATGTAACACATGTTGGGTGTGGAGATACGCCAGGCCATCCAGCGCGTGCATTGCCATCCGTACCACATGCTGGGTGGTGAGAGGCGGAGGCGGAACCCCAGCGGCGGCTCCACCCACAGTTACTCCTCGACAAGCCAGAAGGAACTGCTTTAGATTCCTCCAGCCCGCACCCCACGGGTACAGCAGGAATGGTGCAGTTTGATCCTCAATACTGACGCCGAGGACTGACAAAACTCGCTCATGGTGAAGACCGTACAACATG
Organism: Laothoe populi; assembly: GCA_905220505.1. Lineage (NCBI taxonomy): Eukaryota > Metazoa > Arthropoda > Insecta > Lepidoptera > Sphingidae > Laothoe > Laothoe populi. Next base: position 18,137,609 of record HG992148.1, read on the forward strand.
CAGCCTTCTTGAAGCAGCAAGGAAACCTACGATAGTAGCAAATATTTTAGTGTCTCAAATATAACAAAATAGTGTTTACTTTTTTCGTATTCCTATAAAATCTACCTGCACTTGAGAAGCATGTTCAGCGACCGTTTTCACCAGAACCTCTTGTTCCCTTCCTTCTTCATCTGCATATGTACCTCTGTACACCCTTCCAAATGTTCCCTCCATAGCAACAGAGCGCAGTCTCACCCGACATCGCTGTATGGTCAACTCAGTGATTCTTTGTTGGAGATCTCTAGCCCTCTCTTCAGCCGCTGCGACGGGCAATGACGTAGGGCGGCGGTAGCTGGTATAGCTGGCAGCGGACTTGCATGACGAGTCGGGAAGGAATGCATGGGCGTCTTGCTCATCACTTCTCGCTCGCCGAAGTTTCCTAGCCCTTGCTCTACAGGCAGCGGCGGCGACTGCAGCTATCAACAGTGCACCGCCAGCACAACCCGCCCCCGCGTAGAATATATCTGCAGATGTCGACGCATGTGGAACACTATCCACTCGGACAGCCGGCCGCGGGGCTTCTTTTAGACATATTTTCCTTCTACGGAAATGTAACGTAGTGGATGAAGAACCGGTCGACACGTTTAGTGATATGGTGACGTTGACTTCTGCAGCGACGTTTCGCGTACATGGTAGGTCCACGCGCCATGTTTGTGGCTCCGTCGGCACGTACCCTTCGCTCGATATGTTGAACGTCGGCGGATTCATCGCCACTTCCTGCGATTCTACCTCTACGTGTAGTGTGTAAGGCAACTGCAACAAAACAAAAACGTTTCGTGAATTACTAGCTGTTGCTCGCGGCTCCGCCCGTGTGGAGGTCATGTTTCGGAGAACAAGTATACATTACAAAATACCAATTATACTACACAAATGACGGATTATCATACAAACTTTCATCCCCTATTTCACCCTTGGGGTGGTATTTCCAAAAACCCTTCCTTAGTAATTGCTTACGTCATAAAAGGTACCTACTGTCAAAATTTCAAGTCTCTAACCCCAGCCGTTTAGGCTGTGCGTTGTCGGTCAGTCAGTTTCTTCTTTTATATATACAGATCAGGGCTAAATGATTTCTTGTTCCTAAGTGAACATGATAAATTCCTAACGGTACGGTATCATCACGATGTAACTGTATCAGCACTTACAACTGACGTACGACCGCAACAGCACGCGAGCAGACCCTAAACGGTGTCTTAAACATAGATGTAGCGAGATGCATGAAATGTACATTTCGACCTACAATAAAAGTACGAGTAGGTACTCCTTCTAGAATTAGTTATATCCCATGTTTGCTGTTTTTATATGATGTCATTTGCATGTGCGCTTGGAGGATTCTAGGTACATTATGTTATGACTATTATGTGAATATTATCACACGCTGGCGACCGTATGTCGTCCAGATGTTTGGATGGCACGTTAAACGTGTTATGAAACTTGTCCACGTCCTTTGTTATGCTTTGTGATGAAACTATTTAAATATTATGACCATGATGAGCTCATTATAATAGGGCTAATCACGGCGGCGCGGTGACGCTTGAAAGGTAAAACAAACAGAGTTCGCCGCGGGCTCTGGCCGGCTAACCAGACACGCATTACGGAGGCAATGAAGCCAAAACGCGTAGGTGCGACAGCGAAGCCGCTAATTAAATATTATCACTGAGTCGGTGAGAACAGACAATAGTGTAGAGTTGCCAACCGTCCTGTTTTCCCAGGACATGTCCTGGTTTTTAGTGTCCTGAGGTGTCCTGGATAATTTTTAATCAGCGTCCTGGGTTTTTAAAACACCCTGATAAGGTCCTGTATTTTAAAATTCGCACACCACTTTTACTTTCGGGGTTGCTCTCGGCTCGCGAGTGTTTACGCTATTTTACATGATAAAGATAATTAAAGATGCGTCCGGTTTTTAAATTGCATTGTCCTGGTTTTTCTAACTTCAAATCCTAGTATTTGAAATCCGGGGATGGTAACCCTACAATAGTGGCGCGATCGTTCACCGGCGCTAGTTAACCGGTTCCCAAATATTTGCGTCGACTAGTAAAGGCGCCGCCGTGCAAATAACGCGGTGGCGCTGCTAGTGTACCGTGGGGTGTGGAGTGTGAGGAGAGAGCTCAGCGATCTGATAGCGGCCGGCACAAAGCCCGTGTAGATGCTGATAAAGGCACGAGCGCGTAATCACTACCGAAGCGAAATCTTCGAGCGTTCACTTTTATATACGCCGGGGCAAGCGGTCACGAATCACGATCTCTTATTTTAATGGTTAAAATTCAATCTACAATAAAGTATATCGAATGTTAGAACCTGGAAGCACAGTTCTGATTGTATAAAGTGTTACAATTATATACAAGTTTCATTTCACAGAGTAAATACATTGTAAATAAGCATTGAATAATCTAAAATGTTTTTTTTATCCTGGCACGGCAAAGTGACCACACTGATGGTAAGCGCAGTGCCGTCCAATTAGAGCATTGAGTAGCAAGATACGATCTATCCCCCGCTACTCAACATAATCATGCTGGCCTGCTTCTTCACACTACGCCATGGCCAAGAAGGTGAAGAAGCGTTCGGGGGTCTAGTGTCAGAGTAAACAGAAGGCCGCAAAACGGCCAAACATCGAACCCAAACTCTAGACCCCCGACAAAAACCGGATGTACACTGGCTGATCCCGGAACGCGACACGGCTGCGTGTGCTACTATGGCAGGTTTTACACCCAGTGTCCGGTGGTCGCTATCCGGGCGTATATGAATATCCTACAACCAGCAAATTTGCCGCAAGATTGCCGCATGATGAGGGTTTCTAACTATATACAGAATACGGAGCTCTTAAAAACATAAGATACAAGCAACTTTATATTTTGTCACAAGTATAAAGACAAATAAAAAGCTTGCACCACAAATAACTGAGTACCATACAAGCAGATGTTTTATTGACAAGCAAACATGTTTGCAGAATAAATCGGCCGCCACTTTTATTGCTCGAACATTGCCAAATGGATAGCCGCGTCATCGCCTCTGTTCTGATAAAGTCCAAATGTAAGAAGGCTTGTTTCTTTGTGTCTACCATTGCAGATAAATAAATGCACATAATATTTGGTTAGCAATGCACGCAGGATGCCATGGAAATAAATGGATGAGCGTATCGAGATCCGAGTGCTGAAACATTTGCATGAGAGGCGCTCTAATTTGAATTAGACTCAAACCAGGGGTTCGGGATGAGCAGAATATGCTGGTAAGCCCGGTAATCAATCAACTAGCGCGGGATTAATAACCGTCAGTCCCGGGATTACAGCCAACTTAATGATGTTTTTATTAAAGCCACTCACAGACCTATCTAAATTCAAACTCGCAGATAGCTTGTTTGCGAGCCAAGTGCGAACGTGATCCGTCCGGTCTAGCAGCACGGATAAAACTTTCCTTTCCGAGTTAATTTACGCTGTTTTTTGTACGCAGAGGCGTAGAGGAAAAATAGATAAAACTTTTCTTGAGCGAAAAACAACTCACCAATTAAGGATAAGCGATGTTAACAGGAGGGTTACTCTTGACACTCGATTCCAATTTAAAATTGGTATTGGGTTAAAAATAACTATACAATTGGCACTCTTGAACGCAACACCAGCGCGCGACTTAACTGAATTTGGCGGAATTTTTAGTAACTAAATGAAATAGAGTATTTACGATCGCTAGTTCGTAAATATTCTATTTAATTTAGTTAAGTGAGTTAGAGTTCCAATATCTTCTAGATTGGAATTGAAACTGTATCGAGTTCGAGAATGGAATTGATTTCAAGAGTAGGCCTACTGATTCATGTGGCTTACATATTCAACGATCGATTTTGCATTCCGCGCATGGTCGGCGCTGCCATAATATGCGATAGTCTCATCATCGAGACGATAAAGGCGTCTGTTGCGTTTAATCAAACGTATTCTCATACGATTTGAATAACTAGCAACTGCCGATGTAAAGAAATAGTATACATGAAACGAGGGAGCTTGAACCGAGCGCCCTGGCCACCCACGGGGCAAATAAAGTAACTACATTAAAACTCCCTTGTAAATATACTTCATAGACAAGATATGCGCTGCAATTATGCCCCGAGCGATCATTATTATTACATTACTGCTTAAAGTTGTTTAAACTTTTGTATATTTAATTTTCGGCTCTATTGTTTTACATCTAGTCTATTACTTTTGTATTTGAAATAACATTTAAAATCTATACGTGGTCCTGATTACACAGTAATACAATCCACATGATATTTCATAAGTGAAACATGTCGAATATATACGTTATAATAAGAAAAAGCAAATAACAATCGCCTCATTGGTCCGTCAAATCCCATGTAAGGCAATCAAAATTGGTATAGACTTTTTGAATTAAATTAAAAATGAGTTTGGTGCTCGAATTTGTGCCTGATCTCGCCAAAACATCGACGGACCTTGGGAACACTAGTGGTAGCTTGACCCCGTAGGGGATGCAGGTGTAAATGGTATCTATGAACGTATTTCAATCAAGTCATCTAATAGTAATCATTTATCTGTGGCTTATATTAAACTTAACCTACACACACGAGCGCGCACACACGCACACACTCACACACACTTCTTTTTATATTTTATGTTAATTCGTTGTATTATCTTAATCTTTATTTGGTCTTTTATTAGGTATGTTTTGTGATTATAAACACTAGAACCCAATTTTTTTAGTGGAACTTACTGCAACACAGTATTTAACTAATGCAGTTATTATGTTGCATTTATTACCATTGTACAGATTTGTGTTACATGTTCCGATTTTTTTTTTATTTAAAGTAATAAATCCTTACAGGTTGCCTCGTGAGGCTCTGCCAGGTGAAATGCAGTTCGTTGATAGTGGCCGGCACTGGCACCACGAAGTTGAGTGCGTAGAAATTGATCTCACCATCGCGCACGTAAAACAACTCGGCCGTTAAACCTGCGGACAAACAATAACAAAATGAACATTGTATTTTGGTTTCTTATATTTATGCGAATATTATTCATTGACATGAAACTAATTTTGCGGATTCTATTTGTATCTCGACGTTTCGAAAGCTTTACATCGTTCATGGTCAAGGGTAGGACTGACTAAAACTGATTAACATTGTATTTTACTAAGTAATAATAATACACCCAACAGTCACAAATATAGTCCTATCGGTAAACCTGTATCGATCACATATTTGTCTCGATACGGGAATCGAACCTGCGGCCTTTCGTTTCACATTCTAAGAATTGATACGGTTTGTATGCAATATAACTCTTGAAACATGCGGGATGGTGGAGCCGGAAGTAAAAGCTAGTTTATGCTTTCTATCTTTTATCACATTATTATACAACAATAAACAAAACACTTTTATTTAATGCCTACAATAGAGGTGAATAGATGTTTATCTGTGAAACACAATACTCTCATGTTAAATTGATAGAAATACCCGAATAACATACACCGAGTACCGAACTATTGAGCGACACACATTCAAATCAATTCAACGAGCATCAATAACACAAAAAAGGCAAAAACTGGACCAAAAGTTGTATGCGCACGCGCACAATGTGGCGGCGAGATCAAAGAGGGCCGTACAAAGGTGCCGCAATACGACGCCACCGCCACCTGTCCACGAACCATGGGAAACTTGTTTAGAGGAAAAAAATCTCGGACCAAAAAGTGTACTTACTTTTTCGGTTCGCGATAAAGAAAACCTTATTAGCGGTCGTTTTTTTGTCAGTGAGACTTCATAAGTGATGTGATTGTAGTTTTTGTACTGATATGGTAAAAAGTTCTTCTAATGGTTTTCACCCTCATAGGCCCATAGTAGATAAATAGTTGATTAAGGCTGTAAAATACTAAATCGAAAAAGAAGGGCTGTGCTCGCGATACCTCATCGTCGTATCTTTTTTGTATGAGTGCACAGATCTCAAATTATAAACGCAATCGGCCCGGATAAAATCTTTACAAATATAATTTATTGGTACAGTAAAACAAATTATAATTTTTTTTAATGCCTGGATAGTAGTCACCCCCGCCCATAGACTTCTGCAATGCCAGTAAAGCCGCTGCCTACCGTACCTATATGTTCTAAGTTCCACATAAAGTCCTTTTCATATTGTAACAACATTCAATAAAATTAATCGAACAGCCGCGGGTAAACACCGCTTTATAAATAGTAAAATTATCTTTTATTATCTGAATATTAATGAATAGCGTAGGATATTGACCCATACTAACGATCATTATGCAAATATAGCCAGTCTGTCGTGTTTATTTTAAGTGTTTTGAATACCAGAAAATAACGCAATGGCGACAAACGTAAGGCTCCTGTGGCGTCACGAATGAGGTTAAATCATGACAAATAAATATATGGATTATAAATACACCAACAGTCACACACATAGTTCTGACCCCACACTAGGTAAAGCCTGTATCGTGGGTATCAAGAACGACAAGGGACTACGATCCCACAACACCCAGACCCGAAACAAAAACCTATCTGTTACACAAACATTTGTCTCGGTGCGGGAATGGAACCAACGGCCTCTCGTTTCACAGCCGGCTACTCGCCCGCTGCGCTAGGCTGTTATATTTATTATTATACATCTAACATTCGTAAACAAACATCATCCTTGTTAAAAACACGTCTAATTTGAAATTAGTTCTGTTTATTGATCTATAAAAATATATTGGCTCAACATCATTATTGAGTTTCCAATTAACAGCGTAACTATCGAATCATTTAATTAGCCGATTATTCATGAATTAGCATACGGCCGATGTTTATTGACCGGATTAATATGTTTCTGTGAATGAGATAAGTAATCTTGACGTTTTAAAAAACCTTCATAAATGTAATGAATTCAAAAAGCTTACTAATTGTAAATACAAATACAACATGATAAATGCACACTCTGAAAGTAGTTTGTTCAGAATAAGCGACTGAGTCGATATCAACATTTTTTAATAGACGATTTTTTTGTCCAAATATAATTAACACTCAGGTAAATAATAGTCACCCTTTAATTTAACATTCAAGACAAACGAGACTGCAACATAACTCGATGCGATAAAGTCTTTTCTAAATGCAATAATAAACGAACACTTTAAAAAATCTAATAATTAAAATTACGAACTTTATGTCGAAAATTAGTACAACTAATTTTATAAAAAACAATATTTATATTCATCATATCATATACACTCACGCCTGTAATCCCTGAAGGGGTAGGCAGAGGTATAACCAGTACACCCACTTATCGCCGAATTTCGGTCCCATTATGTGATAGGGGGCGAGCCTATCGCCATACCGGGCACAGATTCCAGACTCCGGGCTGATACTGAGAAAAAACCCAATATCACTATACCCGACCCGGGGATCGAACCCGAGACCACAGCGCAGCAGTCGTAACACATGCGCAATTACAACTATGCCACCGAGGCAGTCGTCTCGTCGCAGATTTATATTCATCGCAGTCTAATTTGAATACATGAACTATGATTGTAATAATATTTTTTAATTGGTATGTCTGAGGATGTGCGTTATTCCTGTTACACGTAATAGAGACTTACTTTCACTGAATACTAAAAAATAATACTATGATATTACAAAACCAAAGTTCTGTTTAAGAGATGTAAAGATACCTGTTAATGCAACTTGACCTTAAGTGTAAATGTTCTTCTGCTTAATTATTACTTTTTAAATAAAAATTAAACCGCCTTCAAAAAAACCCAGACACAACTAAAAAGCAAAAAATAATTGGTTACATTTAAATCAATTAGTTATATGCAATTTAAATCAATTATTTTTGGAGTCGGTGCCGGTGATTTATAAAAACCAAGTCTGGATCTATTTTATATTTTTTTGTATGCCTGATTATTCTGTTTTTTCCATGTTTTGGCTGGCACCGACTCCAAATAATTGATTTAAATTGCATATAACTAATTGATTTAAATGTAACCAATTATTTTTTGCTTTTTAGTTGTGTCTGGGTTTTTTTGAAGGCGGTTTAATTTTTATTTAAAAAGTAATAATTTATTTTTTGCTTTTTAGTGGTAAATTATATAAAATCGGTTAAAAGCTGCTGAAGATATTAGAATTTACGTGTATTTTAATTTTATCACCCCCCTCCCTCACCCCCACCCCTTTTACCCTCTCTCACTGAAACTTAACTTTTATAATGAACGTAATGCAAAAAGAACCACTGGAATACTACTTAATTTTAAGGAGTTACCCTCTCCAGCTCCGAAGATATTCATCAGATCTTCACCATATTTTTATGGGACCAAATGACAAGCACCAGCTTTCAATCAAAGAAAGAATGGTCGAAATCGGTTCACACAGTACAGAGAAACGAGGTAACAAACATAAAAAAAAAAAAAAAGCAACATACAGTCGAATTGAGAACCTCCTCCTTTTTTTGAAGTCGGTTAAAAATAAATTGTTATAGCAACACGATCTACACAACATTCTTAAAAATGCTACCACACCTGTTAGTAGTCATAATCTTTAACAAGATTAACAACAGAGATTTGAATTAAATTCGTAAAAAACTGCACATCTGCTGATTCTTAGGAATTCACGACGACACTTAAACGGATATTCCGCGTGCACGCGTAACACAGGACATTTTATAATATCATAAACAAGTTTGTATGCTGTGACCGGTTCTATATAAAAATGGAAGCGGGATACTCGTTAAATGCCCGTGTCAGTAACAGCGCTGTTATTAACACTATTATCGTAAAATATCGACGTCCTATCTAAACATGTTTCCAATTTTAAATTCAGCTCTTTAGGTAATACTGTAATGACGCTACGTTCACTACAGATGTTCGTGTTAATAAGGTTTTATAATCATGTAAATATTCCAAAGTATATAAATGATAAAGTAACCTAACTTCACATTAGTAGAGTTCCTGTACAGGACAGTAGAATATATAAGGACTATCTATATCTTTATCGATTTAAATTCTTCAAGCCGTTGCTAGTCAACAAACATTCACTTGCGTTTTGTTCATTCTGGTATTACAAATTGACCACTAGGCATCAGGCTTTGCCCTTGAGACTAGCCAGTTCTCCTTTATGTACTTACGTATAGGATTAGACTACCTCATTTGCTGGCTGGTTGCAGGATATTCGTATCCGCCGGGATAGCGACCACCGTACACAGCAAGTGGCACACGCAAGTGTTTTGCGTTCCGGGGTCAGCCAGTGTACATCCGGTTCGAGTTAGGGTACGATGTGTAACCCTGTTGCGGCGTTCTAAGTACTCTGACCCTAGACCCTCAACCGCTTCTTCACCTCCTTGACCCATTGCGTAGTGTGAAGAAGCACAGCAGGCCGGCATGATTGTGTTGAGTAGCGAGGGATAGATTGTTTCTTGCAACTCGATACTGGAGCACTGCGACCATTAGGTCAAGTGTGGTCACTTTGCCGTGCCAGAATAATAATAAAAAAAACTCGTGGCCAAAAGAGGAACAAAATAAAGAAAAAAAATGATTATCCAAGAAACGATTACCCAGATTAGAAACGTTTTAGCGTTCATTAAAACACCTCTGTTGGTTATGGGTCACGGAAACGATAATTGTTATGACAAAGAACCAGACTGTTAAACAAAATGAATTCACTCGGGCCCTTAGCAACTCGAATGAGTCAGAAACCTCGGGGTATTTGAGTACATTACAAATGTAAATGGTTTTTGTGTACATTTTAACGATGGAAAATATTGTGCAAATATTTAACGCTGGAAATGACAGTGCAGATACAAAAGTATTAATTTATTTATGAAGTGTATAAGGTGGAGCTAAAGTTATATAGATTTTATTTATGTTGTCACGTTGCCGTCCTGGGAATGAAATTAACCTCCGAGGAATTCTCTTCAATTCAAAATTATTCTTAACTAGCTGTTGATCGCGGCTCCGCCCGCGTGAAGGTTATTTTCGGGAGCAGAAGTATACAATCTGCCTCGGTGGCGTAGTTGTAATTGCGCATGCGTTACGATTGCTGTGCTGAGGTCTCGGGTTCGATCCCCGGGTCGGGTAAAGTGATATTGGGTTTTTCTACCTAGAAATACTCAGTATTAACCCGGAGTCTGGAATGGTGCCCGGTGTGGCGATAGGCTTGCCCCCTATCACAATATGGGACCGAAATTCGGCGAAAAGTGGGTGTACTGGTTACACCTCTGCCTACCCCTTAGGGGATTACAGGCGTGAGTGAATATGTATGTATATGTATATATGTAAGTATACAATCCAAGGAGTTGTCCTCTGCACTGAGGCACCTGTAGCGATTGTCCAGCCTCTCAGTTGTTGTGCCTGAATCTTGGATTGCATCTAAAGAATACCTCATAAGTTTAACCTCACTTTGCCCCTTTCAGGGATGATTTTTCAAAAACGTTGGAACACGTGTTTCTCTATTTCCTACCAAAAGCCTTAATATGATTTTTCAGATCCCTAACTTGAGGAATGATAGATTTCCCATACAAATATTGAACTCTTATTTGACCCCTTTTAAAGTTGTGTTTTGAGAAAAAAGATAGCCTATGTCCTTCTCCAGGATATAATCTATTCCCTTACCAAATTTCATTACAATCCGTTCAGCCGTTTAGTCGTGAAGAGGTAACAAACAAACAAACAAACAAACAAACAAACAAACAAACAGAGTTACTTTCGCATTTATAGTATTAGTATGGATGCAATATTGTACCTATTTCCAATAAAATTTCACCGTCGCCAAAAACAATAAATAAATACCTTTAAGAAACGTCTCGAAAGATAAATTTAATATACAATTTAATTTCACTCATCCGCGACGTTATGCACAATATAATTCAAATGCAAATGACCAGTGTGTGATTAAATTAATAATTTTGTGGCTATTTGTTTATTCGGCGCGGAGATAAGGGCGATTAAACGCTAACGAGCCACAATACAGCACGCTATCATTTGCATAGGCCGCCTGCAGAGTTGCGATTTGTCGTCGAGATTGCGCGTGCGGATATTTACGATCGTACACACATAATTGAGAGTACGCGTTGTCCTTGCTATGTAAAGGGTATTAGCTATAATAGGTTGGTAAATTAGCAACGCTATCTCTGTTGTAAGTAGGGTAGGGACATGAAACCAAAAGACCATAGTTGCCAAAGCCAAGTGTAATCTATGAAAACTGTTATGGAATGTGTATTATTGTTGTTCATTTTTTATGTGTATTTTTTTCTGTTGTTTTCCAAATAAAAAAAGTTTCTATAATCGCACTGAGAGAAATCGTTGAGTGAGCCACAAATTTTGGTTCTTGATCTGGGTTTTATGAGGTAAATCCCGATACCCTAGACACCAGACTTGTATCTTAGGCAGATATCTATAAAACAACTAGTCTGACATTTGTTACTATGGATGCGAATAAGTAATAAAAATTGTATTCATTAATTAATAGAGAAGTGCACACCTCTGCCTATTTTGCTATCATGTATCGCTATACATGTATAGCGAGCGACGCATGTATTGCTTGATAGCAATACAAACGCTATGATTAGTGTTGTTTCTGCAACAGTAACATTTAATTTTTCTCTATTTAATATCAAATAGTCACAATAGGCCCCATGCAATGATACATATACATAAACACTCACGCCTGTAATCCTCAAAGGGGTAAGAGTTGTAACCAGTACACCCACTTTTCGCCGAATTTATTACGGTCCCATAATGTGATAGGGGGCGAGCCTATCGCCATACCGGGCACAATTCCAGACTCCGGACATACTGAGCTTTTCTAAACAGAAAAACCTAATATTACTTTACCCGACCCGGTAGGGTCGAACACGTGACCTCAGCACCGCAGTCGAAACGCATGCGCAACTGCGTCATCGAGCCAGTCCATGGCAGACCACGCGATGATGTTTTTAAACTATGAATAAAGTTTTTACAATCATAACATGAATACGGTTGAAATAAGAGTCTAATAAATTTTAACACAATACGCAATTCCACACCCAACTAAAACCAAAGCTAATGCTATCTCAAATTATGTCCAATTTAATAAGCCCACTAGTAAATGGATACTGGTTTTGCTACCGTGCGTCGAGCGGCGTCTTTGAAGCGGCAGCGATAAAAAAGAAACCACTTGATACGACAAATAACTAGAGATAACCGGCACCCGACGTTTTTGGGATTTTTTCTGCTCAAACCTAATTCTTTGAGAAAGTAACGGTGCCTCGTGCGTTATCGCTCTTTAAACGTGCCGCTTTGTCATTTGTATTTAAGAAAATTCCTTTCTTGGAGTCAGCTCTTGAGACCATTTAAAGCATCGCCACATTGGTCTAGTGGCAAATAAGCAACTGGTGCAGTCCTTGAGTTCAAATTCCGGGAAACACAATTTATATTTTAGTTTTTGTTTCGTATTGTCACACATAGATTGTCCGGGATTGGCATTCTGATATGGCGAAAGGCTCGCCACCTATCACCGGTGAATTAACATGGGTATTCTAGTCGCACACCTACCTACCCCTTAGGATATATGCGTGAGGTTATGTTAACCAAAAAGATAGAACTAGCATTATATAATAAAACCCCCTTATTTTATTCATTTGAAAAAGCTATTGAAACTCCACCAACCATCGTCACAGCAAGAACCCATTCATGCTCACCAATTTAAATTCACATCACGGCGACGATTTAAAAATTTAATAACATGAATCTCCTATAAGAATATCTCGTAGATCGTGCGATTCTCGCTATTGACGCATTCGCACCTCCGCATAAAGACTTCATTACGTTCACACAAAACGCCATTTGTTGTGAATAAAATAGAAAAGAGCACAATGGAAGCTGAAATATTCGTATAGTAATTTCCCCTTTTGAGGCTCTATGGATTTAGGGTACAAACAGAGGCATAATGCGAACTCGACGTGCAAGAAAATAAAACAAAGTGAAAGGTGTCGCTGGAAATAGAGACGATTTGTAGGGATGAGCTGCAATTCTTACAAATAATTATATTCTATGGTGCATAATATAATAAAATAATACTTTTTTTAGTGCCTCGATAGGCAGACGGGCCACCTGATGGTAAGTAGTCACCGCCGCCCATAGACTTCTGCAATGCCAGGCCACAACAAAGCCACTACCTACCGTTAAACACTAGCCCTGTATTAAACATTGTCCCGCTCCTGGGCACGGGCCTCCTCTACTAATGAGAGGGGTTAGGCCTTAGTCCACCACGCTAGCCTAATGCGGGCTGGTATACTTCACCTTCGAAATTCTTGCATAATATAAATGCAAAAAAATATCAATGCTTTATATTATTATGTCTACATAGATAAAACTGATCTGAACATTGGATGGAACCCGGTAAAGAAAATTCCGTTTATGCGGTTCGGTGAACAGATATTTTAATAGCGGAAATATCAAAATAACGGACGCAATAAAGTAAATAAATATCATAAACATTAAGAATTCCACAGCGTTAACTTATAGGTCGATTGAAAATAAATCATTTAAAACTTTGATCGTAGTTTTACATAACACAGAAATATTTGTGCATCAAATTGTTTCCTTATTTATAAACTCTTCTTTATAGCATTTTAATTTTTTGCGTGTTTGTCTATGTTAATCTTAAAACATAAACAATATGATAAAATATCAATAGTGAAAATACTGCAATTTTTTTTATGAAATAAGGTTTTATTGTAATATTTTTTTATAGCACAGCACAACCCTAGCGTAAACGCATTTATGCACTTGAGTACGCTGAGGGTTCACTTCACAACAGAGCAGCGCAGGGGTTAAAACCGGCCTTTATTATATTTCCCTGAGCCCGAGAACAGACATTACAGATGCACTGCGCCGCCGGAAAACCGCTAAATAAATAAATGTTTAGACACCACATCCCATAACAGACGCTGATAATGGTAATCATAAAACCGGTAAGAATAGCCATCCGACGGCAGTAAAGGTTCTTCGGGTGTTCATAAAGTGCTGTCGAAAACTGGATGTTGCAACGGGTGACAGTTTTATAGTTTCTACCGGAAAATAGCGTCGTAACGTGCATGCGCTGTAATCGATACGCGGCTCCACACTCGACAGAAAATAAACTTCGTTAACACGCCGATTTATTACTTTAACCTTGTTAAAACAAACAAGCTTATGGATCGGTACGCTATCACCGAATGGCATCAGATTACATCCTGAAAAACCTTTATAAGTGTGATATTTTCACAGTAAAGACGAAATAGCGGATTCGAAAAATAAATGTGAACGTATTTTTGAAACGCCCTTGCTATCAACAACCTTTACTAACATTATTATGCAGTAATCTTAAGAGGTTATTATAAGTATAGCGTAATCAAGCGTGTTCTTTCTGGCAGTAAGACATTGAATACAGTTTTTCAGTATAACGTCCGCCAAATTACATTTAGTATAAGATGTTGCAAGAACTGGCGACGACCGAAGCCAAAATTAGCTCGATATAAATCTGCGACACGAGTCAACAGTTTGTCGCTTTTTTACACTATAAAATACGTGATTGAAATGCGCTAAAGATAGTTATATTGCTCGTAAAACGGTAGTCGAGGCGTTTAAATTTATCGATTTATGTACAACGTTTACTTTAATTTTGTAGTCGGTCGGTGTAAGCCATTGTCTTCAGACGGAAATTCCAATTTAAGCTTTGATAGTTGATCACATACTGTCGTGTGATTCTTTAATGATAGAGACACCATTAGCTATCTCTCATGATATAACAAAAAAAAATTCCTTCCACCACTTGTCTAAGCATAAGATAAATTCATTTCAGTCGAATTTTCATGAATAGTAGGTACTTGAACCTTTATTATTAGTATCAAAATTACATATCTCTAACATACTGTGATTCAAAGGGTGTTAAAATCACGACTGTGCTATACAAAAACAAAATTAGAAACTGACATTAATTAGAATTTTAAGAAACATTTATACTCGATACGATTCGTACAAAACCTAGTACGCAAATTCAACTCATCTTTACTTATTGTATTGAGCGAACAATGACTCAAGAAATAAAATGAGTAAAGTTTAAGCCAAATTAAGAATATTTTTTGTAAAAGTAAATAAACCTATTTTTTTGCTAGATACGAACGTAATCGAGCTGGAAATAAACGTGTTTCCACGAAGTATTCGTATGTTAAATTTAATTGAAAAAGTATCCAGTGTTCATACTGCTAATTTCATACAAAAAGACTGAATTCCACGTGGTAACTAATAAAGTAATAAGACATTAATAAATGATATTTGCACCACCGGTATTTATAGAACGTTCTTTATAAATAAATTTCAATGTTATTTAGGGCCAATGTTATATAACAAAATAAACAAAATTCTAAAAATCTATTCACTTAATATATATCAGTGCAAAAGAGTTATCGTATCCTGGCTTAAAACTAGAAATTATGAGGAAATTGAAGGTTTGCTCACAATACTGAAATGATGCTGACCATTTATAAATTGCTTATTATATATTTATTTCGTCATAAGTTCAAATGTAAATTAAAAATTATTCAAATTATTTTATTTTTCTTTAGCAAAATTGTTGATATAAAGGCAGCCAAAAGTTGTGTATTACTGTGTGTCCTCATTTTTATTATGTTTTATATACTCAATTAATTAAGTCCAAAAATTTCCGAAGTTCACACTGTTTGTGAAACTCGTCGTTATTATAAAATTATTATTTATATGTCGGTAGTCAGAAAAAAAATTACTAGTGCATCGATGCTCAGTAGTTTATTCTCGATATTGTGTTTTTGCTGTACTTAGATTATATAATTTGAAGTAGTGAATATTGTTGCTATAATATTGTGAATATTGTTGGTGATTGGTGTTAAATTGAATCTATAGTATAACATGTAATTTGTGTCAATGGAAGGGACTGTCGTCTAAGATACAGGCTCGGCCTAGTTTAGACGACAGAGCTTATTACTTATCATGTTTAAAACCACATGTGAGTGTAGTCTAAGGTATGTAATTATTTGGTGACAATAAACGTTATTATTATTATTATTATTAAAAAACCAATCAAACGAACGCAACAAAAAATAATCTCGGTTCCTTAAATACGATACTTATTCAATCTAATAAGGTTTCCCATTACACAGGTAGTTGAACCAGACTTTTTTCATGCCGACTGAGGCAAATTGAATAACAGAATTTGTCAAAAAAACCGATCGTGGTGTAATCAGGTGTAAACTTTGAGGTTTTCGTAGTCACCGTACCGGAAGTGAGGTGGGTAACGTGATCCCTCATTGTTCGTCCGTCCTTTATTCTTAACAAGATTTGCCCTTACACGCGATCAAAGCTGTTCCTACAAAGGGTCTGTGAAATTAAAATCTGTATGTACAAGGTGCTAATTTTCAATATGCTCCGAATAAGGATTAGCTGGTTGAAGTAACTCAAAATGGTATTTTGCAAAGTGAGGATGGAAATAATAATACCCAACAGTCACAGACACATAGTTCTTATACCACACAAGAGTCCTGAGTCATGGACGAGAACTACAAGACTCTCGGTTTCACAACTCCTAGACCCTAAACTAATATTCATAGGTTTTTTTAGTGCCTCGATAGGCAGACGAGCAGACGCGCCACCTGATGATAAGTAGTCACCACCGCCCATAGACTTCTGCAATGCCAGGGCACAGCAAAACCGCTGCCTACCGTCTTCACACAAAAAATGTCTTGGTGCGGGAATTGAACCTCTAGCGTCATAGCTACTCACCGACTGACCCACGGTGCCTGTTAATAATGTTTTAAGAATATAGGCTTATCTGCCCGAATGAGTTTTGGAACTCAGGATTTCTAACTTAGCTTAATACAGCAATATGGGAATTCCACAGGTTGTTGTGTAATTAAAGTATTTTCTTTAGATTTAGGACACGTGTGTCACTCCACTCTGGGATTCCAAGCACAATCCAACAACTTTAACCGTCGTTAAAATGTTCGCATTTAAACGATAAAACCAACTTTAACGGAGTAAACAATCTGTAGTTTAAACGTTTCGGTTTTCGGTTAGCTGACTCCGAAACGATTTACGAGGCAAGTTTATGTTTCAGGAAAATCTAGGCGTTATTTACGATTCAACAAGGAAAGAATAATACACGTTGACATAAGACGTTATGTTCGAGTTACGAATAAGGTGACCTAATAAAAACACAAAATATCTTCCTCGTTCCGGAGGGAAGTTTCCCCAATAAAATCAAGGTGGAAGCCGTAGCTGTATTCTAAGAGTGAGGGAGGGAAACAACATCTTGGGCCGGATAATGTATGTAATAATCACCGCCATCTTTCACCGCGCCGCTGTTACACATACCATTTACCCCGACTTCCCCTATTCAATTACATACAGCAAAACGTATAATTAAAACAAATATATGTATGTAGATGCATTTATCAGTCACCTCAGCTACTAATTGGTTTCCATGTTTACAGTCAAGTAAATCGGCAAGTTTGTGGATGCTGAAATGCTTTAAGCGATTTTAATGCTCATAAGAATGCATTAACAGCATTCGATAATTAACCAAACACAAAAATCGAAAGGTGTCTTAATGAATTAATATAAACGGGAACGATCAATTAATTAAGACTTAATCGGCACTAAAGTGTGATACGGCCGTATCATCCATATGGACTAAATTAGCCAATGTCGTTCGACTTGATTGGGCGAGTTTGATCGACGGAATTTATTTAAGAGCATACATTGCGTGTTATGCAGATGTTGTTGTTGGAAAATGTGGCTGCGGGCAGCAATGTACGAGTGATTGAATTGAGTCTACCGAAGCCTTAAGCATCTGGGTGTGATCGGCGCGTTGATTGATGCGACTTTTTGCCCGCGTGCCCGACATCGACTGCGAGCGCGGGGCGTCGGGGCTAATCCCGTGGAATTAGTTTGACAGCCAGAATCTTTTCCTGATTTTTTGCGTCCACATAACCACATGTTTACCGGGATTCTCTTCTCTTAATTACGTGCAGCGAGACGGAAACATTATCAAAGAAATCTTGAGTGATTTACGGGGCTCTCGGGTTACAGAACGTGACTTTTAAAAGTTATGACGCTCTATAAAGTCCTAGTTGATATTATAAACACGATTAATAAGAACGTCAGAACCGCTCTGTTTGGTTTTAAATTACCGCTCGCTACGGACCGTGGTTTGAAACGACTGCAGCACTTCCCAAACACAAATGAGACTAATGAAAGCCATTACACGCATTTAAAATTCAAACATAAACAGCAACTGAGATAGGAGAGCATAGAACATTATCGCGGCATTTGTACGTTAACGATACGATAAATAAAGTTAAAACAAACAGACCCTACTGGGAGCTTGACGACGGATTTATTCTGCGAGATGCTGAGCCATGCGTGCACCACCTGTCGTTGAATTATATCGCGAATGCGTAAACATTTACCATAACATTCGTGGATCACATTAGCCGTGTCAAAAGACGTAAGCATGTTGTCTTTTGTAAAGGCAGCGTAACGTCCCATTTCGGCAATCAATAACGCGAATGTAAATTTGGGTCGACTTTAAAGAAAGAATAAGAATTAACTTAATTATAAAGTGAATTATACTATTTAATTATTTACTTATTTTGTGGTCACCTATCTGTCACAGCCGCGACGCGCAATTGCCATTAGTTTTAGTATTAATTATAATAAAAAGTGTTGTGAGCCGTGCAAATAAATCGTTTTTCTTTCTTTCTTCTTTCTATTTATCTTCTTCTGACCTCTTGCTGCAACCAACTTTTATATTAGTTTGTTTTGTATAAAGGCGAATTCTCGTACATAATAGGAGATTGATTTAAAGTCCATACAATTTTATGTAACAATAAAATGAAACTGTTAGGTATACCTTCAGGGAACCCTAAAATATTATCTACAATAATTTCAGACGGTAGTTTGTAAATTAACGATGTCACGTCCGGAATGCACTAGTTGCGAGGAAATTAACTTGTGCATTAGTTATATGTGCCTTCCACAATTTAACCAAGTACTAACTATTTAGAGCGACGCGTGAAGTATTTGGAACCTTCAAGCATGCGACTTCAGACCAAAACTTAAATGGAATAAGGTAGTTGGACCTACATTTTTAGAGTTCCGTACTTTTGTATTGAAAAGTAAAACCACACACACACATACACTATTATCACATCATACACTATTTCCTCCAAATACACTGGAAACAGAATCGAAATTTTGAGAGTTAGTAGGGTCTAGTCACACACATTTGCAGAGTAAATAAGTGAGAATATAAGACGAAATTGAATAATTTAACCCTTCCTCGATATCTAGGAAACACTGAGCTTAATATTAAGTTTTAGTTAGAATCGCTTGTAAATTACCGGAAAACGTAAAAAATCTCAAGCTTTCAATTTACAGAACCATTTCGACAGGAGTCATCCTCGCAGCTCACTGGGTTTTATAAGACTGTCTCGGCTGAAAACCAGGCGACCAATGGTGGTTGTCCCTTTTCCCGAATTGAATCAGTAAAATTGTTATTTAATCGATCGTAAGAAAATTTCAATGGCAATAAAATTACAGAAGTATAATAACACTACAGATCAACTCAATCATACCACTAAGTTTGTTAGTACACCATTACAATATGCAGGGCTCTATCAGAAAATATATCCATACTCGACAGCCTCCGTGGCGCAGTCGGCGAGTAGCCGGCTGTGAAACGAGAGGCCGTGGGTTTGATTCTCACACCTGGACAAATGTTTGTGTGACAGACAGATATTTGTGTCCGGGGTCTGGGTGTTGTGAGACCGAAAGTCTCTCGTAGTCCCTAATACCCACAACACAAGACTCGTATCTTAGTGTGGGGTCGGGGTTATGTGTGTGACTGTTGGTGTTATTTATTTATTTATACTCCAAATTTAAAAAAAAAATATCACACAAAACACATGTAAGGACTTGAGTGTGAACAGCGCGGGTTAACAAGCCTTTGAACCCAAATAATACATTAAATAAACTACACAATCTTATCGGACGCTGTTGTGTGAGATTACGTTAATCGTCACACGCTGAATTATGAGTCGTCACCGAACTTCAACTAGTCTGACACAGAACCGCGTGAAGGCAACAAAAAATATCTACTTAATGCTATGATTTAATTCTCGAGTAACTTTAGTCCCTTTGGAAGGGCATTCTTTAAACTTGAATAATCCAAAAATTGACTTCACAGCCAACACAAACATTTAATGTCCCAATGCTCTGATTCCTTTACAGATCATTAACTCAAGACTAAGTAAAAGCTTAAAAATTGCAACACTATGGTGAGTTAATCATGCGTTAGCGTTCGTAAAAATAATGTGAAATTTGGGAATTACATTAGTTATTTATAATAATTGCATTTAACAGGTATTTTAGGGAACACAGAACTAGTTACCGATACAGCGTGACGAGTTTGACGCATTATGTATCCTTCAATCTGTTACACTTAAATTAAGGATCGAACTTTGTCTCTGAGGGTGACCGTTACTTAAAAGTTAGTATGATGATTAACTAATTATCAGTTAAGGCTAATTTAATGAAGAATTTTAAGTGCGGCAGTAATACATGTGTCAGTAAGTATATTTACTTCTTGTGTGGTTTTTGTTAGGCAGAGAATTTTATGTTCTTCCTAATACTTAAGACACAAAAATCGTTTGTATTTTATCATTGGCCGTAAAGTCAGGACTATGTGTATGAATGATGAGAGTTTTTATTTATTAAAACATAAATATATTATAGTAATCCAGTTATAAAAACTACCTACAATGTTCAAAAGCAAATAACAAGGAACAATTAATTCAGTAGAATGTTTAAGTCACTGATAAGGATGGCTTAACAAGCGGAAAAAGCGACTTAATGTCCTCCAAGACACGATATTCTTAAAAATGTTCCCAATCTCACCACCCAATCAAAGAATGTGGTATTACTTAACTCGGTGACCCGACAAATGTAATTCAAGACGCGTGCATCTAGCACACGTGGAGGTTGCAAACGGTTGTAAATCATTCATATGAAACTTAACTGCCTCGGTGCCTGGTGGCACAGTTGTAATTGTGCATGGGTTACGACTGCTGTGCTCTGAGATCTCGGGTTCGATCCCCGGATCGGGTAAAGTGATATTGCGCTAGTGTAGTGAGGCTCGCCCCCTATCACATTATGGAACCGAAATAAATTCGGGTGATATTGGGTTTTTCTAACGAGTAATTCTCAGTATTAGCCCGGAGTCTGGAATTTGTGCCCGGTATGGCGATAGGGTCGCCCCCTATCACATTATGGGACCGAAATAAATTCGGCCAAAAGAGGGTATGCCGGTTATACTTTTGCCTACCACTATATGTATGAGTGGATATATATGAAACGTAACGTCATTTCACTCAACAAGTCTAGGGCTGAGTGTATTGCACGCTGTACACATTGGGCCAAGGTGCTGGGCCAGCATGTTGGACCAACGTGTAGAGAGGGCTATTTGGTGTATGTTGGTGACGGCCCTCTACATGTTGGTCCAACATGCTGGCCCAGCACCTTGGCCCAATATGTACAGCGGGCATTAAAAACGCAGTGTGCACGTAAACAACAAAAAACAGACTCGTGACGTGCTTGTTAATACGTCGGATTACAACCCTTGACATGAACGCGTCAGTATTAAAATTCCAATTACTGAATCCGGCCACGTGCACACAACGGCCGGCATTTCTCGGGCTTATCTGTTAGATTACCACAATTCCACATAGGTTATCGCACAGTAGCCCTTGCCGTTAAATCGATGCTTTATCAAACATGTCACTGCGATATGAGATTTATTTTCGACATAGTTATCTAGACGATATGTTTGTTCAAATACATCATGGGCTTGTTTGTGTAGTGGCAGTTGGCATCGATGTATGTATACATTTTTCTGGGTTCACTACCCAAGTTGAGTAAGGTTTTTTTTATCCTGGCACGGCAAAGTGACCACACTGCTCCAGATAGTAAGCGCAATGTCGTCCAATTAACGTAACCAACCATTTGATACTTGACTGGTTAACAAAAGTTATAATCTTTCTGTTAAAACTTGGAATTGTACCTGTTGGTACTTGATGATTGGAGACCAATATCTGTCTAAAGCCATGTCAGACAAGCCATGTGCAAATATTATTTTCTGCGCTTTTATTTTCTGCGAGTAAATACATAAATTAAAATGTATTTAAACTGAAAGCCTTTAAAGTTGGTTTGAAAGACGCAAAGTGTCTCTCTCATTCTTCAAATATCAAAACGCTATATTGTATTTGGATTTGTAATACATGATTGGACAGAAGCACGACCGGCGATATTTGCTAAGGTACTTAGTAACTTTATATTACTTTAGGAGGGAAACATGAATTACTGTTCAATAGGCATGTTGGTAGTTGTGCGACTCTTACGTCAATAATATTCTTTGTTCGAATTTCGAATTTGACAGAATATTGTATTAATATTCAATTGTTTTTTTTATGTCCTGCAAACTAGTTTGAGACATTTGAATTATACTACTCTGTCCATACATTTTTTGTATGCAAAACAAATGCTAATAACGTTATAATTATTCAAAATCAAAAAATCAAATATTTATTGAATCCATGAAATGTTATTCATTATTTAGATTCAGTCAATTTTTTACTCTACCGCCAGTTCGGAATGCAGTTTCGCTAGAGAAGAACGGGCAAGAAACTTTAGCGTTGCTCTTTTTCAACATTGGTTAACAATATTTGGTAATACAATTATTATACAATTTTAATTTAATTACATTAGATTAGAGCAGCTCAATGTGTGTTAAGCTGTGTGTTATTATTAATAAAAGTTCCTGATAGTACACCAATAGGAGTCTGTCCGGAGGAGTTTACCCATATATCAAACAAAATACTCTATGGTTTAATAAACATATAATAAAAAACCATACCTACACGTTTAAAAACTCGCGAATACCAAGAAGTTTTTAAGTGAGCCGTTTGTGGAGTGCTCTCGAAAAGAGCGTCGCCACGTGCTTAACCTGCCCTGTTTACACCCGGCCAACAACACATCATATGCTATTCCAGTGAACGCCTACCGCATTAAATTACATATTATTTCTTTCATGCAATCGTGGTAGCTGAGGTGCTAAGATTTTTTTTTTAAATCATCACCCAAAATTTACAACTTCCTTCCGATAAACAATTAAAACCACTTCGCTGTAACACAAGAGCGATCTTTTTTTTTTAAACGGTCACACACATAGCCCCGACCCCACACTAAGATATGAGTCTTGTATTGTGGGTATCAGGGACTACGAGAGACTTTCGGTCTCACAACACCCAGACCCCGGACAGAAATATCTGCCTGTCACACAAACATTTGTTCCGGTGTGGGAATCGAACCCACGGCCACTCGTTTCACAGACGGCTACTCGCTAACTACGCTACGGAGGCTGTCATTCCTATCAATTATTATCAATGTTGCAATTTCGAAAATTCATCTCCAATGAAATTCCGGTATTCGACAACATTTCTGATTTCAATCCATCATACTAATTATAGGAAATCAGGTTACAGGAGAGAAATAAAATAAGAGATGTAAATTACTATCACTTGTATTTCAAGTATTGGAATGCAACAAGGAAGGTCTACGTCTGTATTCTAGCACGACATAATATGTATAATAAAGAAATAAAGGAATATAGACATTTTTAAGTAATACGCTCTTCTATATTCTATTGACATACGTCATCAAGACTATGTGGCCAGTACAAAGACCACTAGATTTATTTTTGCATCTATTAAATACTTTTTAAATAAAATAAATCTCAACACGCCCCCTCAAAAATAAATCTACAATCATAATACATACAGTCATAAATTACAATCACAATATTCAACCTAAAACAGATCGTATTCCTTCCAAGAGCCTCTGGGAGTATTACAATAATAATGATCCAACATTTGTTGCTAAGGATTAGGAAAAACCCAGAAAAACCTAATCAGATCATTTAAAAATAATGTTATTTCATTAAACACAAAAACCAAATTAATAACACGTATATTCCAAGCTCATTTCATTTCTAAATTTCTGAAATGTTACAGCCGGTAGCGGCTTGGTCAGCATATCCGCCATTTGTTCACCTGTAGGTATATAATTTAATTTAATTACATTTTTCTCAACTTGTTCTCTGAAGAAATGGTACTTGATGTCAATGTGTTTAGACCTTTTGTGATTAGTAGGGTTGTTCGCAATACTAATGCAACCATTATTGTCCTCATCTGTATATATAAAAGAAGAAACTGACTGACTGACTGACTGACTGACTGACTGACTGACTGACTGATCGATCAACGCACAGCCTAAACGGCTGGGGTTAGAGACTTGAAATTTTGACAGTAGGTACCTTTTATCACGTAGGCATCCACTAAGGAAGGGTTTTTGGAAATACCACCCCTAAAGGGGTAAAAAAGGGGATGAAAGTTTGTATGAAAATCCGTCATTTTTAAAGTTAAATTCATGAAAATTTGTATTTGGCATTTTAGTTAAAAATAAAAAATATATGTTTCAGGAATTTTGGGAATTCCGCCCCTAAGGGGGTAAAATAGGGAATGAAAGTTTGTATGAAAACCTGTCATTTTTGCAGTTAAACGCATGAAATTTGGTCTATAGTAGTGTATACTTTTTGTCTCAAACATGACATCCACGCGGGCGGAGCCGCGAGCAACAGCTAGTATATTATAATTGCAAAATCCATTTGCAATTAACTATATTTTTATAAATATAAATATATAATTTTGTGTAAGTGAATCTAACTCATACTTAATCGCACACTCCCATCGAGTTCTATCATCTCGATTTTTATTTCACTAATTGAAGTCGGTACGTTGCATGTAATAGATTGAGCAAATAACAACAAATCATTATCGACGTTATCATCAATTCCACTATAAGAAATAGGGATATAGAAAGTGGTCGTCTCCCACCCGGACCCGGGTATGTCCGAAAACTACGACCAAGACCACCGGGGGATGGGCAGCAGCATCCCTGGAGTTCGGTGGAGACACTGCGATCGCCAACCCGCATGCCAAGCGTGGCGATTACGGCATTCACCCCCCATGCAGTACACACATAAGTCTATTACTCTTTCGTAAAGTAAAACTTTTTTTTGTGTTCAGGCTATTTATACAAGTATTATAAAACTTGTTTGACTAACGTATGACTTAAGTATGGCGTCATTATCACTTAATTTACGATTTTTTCTAGGAGTACTTATATCATTAGATTTAGAATCATCTGTTTTTAGGACTGTCAGTATGATGAGACCATAAGTCCCTTCTATCAACTTTGTCACGAGAATGTTCCACGTCATTCTCTTCCGATCTTGTTCTATGATGAGACTATTTTCCCAGAAAATACTCTCATCCACGGCATGAGACTTTGATGACACTGATTTCGACTATATGTCTCCACTATCAGTTTTGTCAGACTTTGATGACACTGATTTCGGCCATATGTCTTCACTATCAGTTTTGTCAGACTTTGATGACACTGATTTCGACCATATGTCTCCACTATCAGTTTTGTCACGAGAATGTTCAGCTTCATTCCCTTCACAAAAAACTAGTCTCATCCATAATGACATCCCTAACAGGTACATATTATTCGCATTCTGTGTTCCATACTTTATAGCCATTCGGTACATAACCTACCAGTATTCCCAGACTTTTTATTAAATTTAGTCTTACTGATTTTATTATGATCATAAACGGTAGAACCAAAAATCTTTAAATATTTTAATTGTGGCTTTTTATCATGCCACATTTCATATGGTGTTTTAGGTAACCACAATGCCCGAGTAGGAATAATATTTGTTAAATGAACTGCAGTTAAAACTGCATCACCCCAGAAAACTTTAGGTAAGGTAGCACCGTGTATCATAGCACGGGCTTTCTCTGTAATAGTCCTAACCATTCGCTCTGATACACCATTTTGGCTGTGGGGTTCTTGGTAACGTAAAATGATAAGATATACCCTTTGACACACAATAGTCTTTTATTGCGGTAGATAAATATTCTCTATCGTTATCCAATTTAAAATTAAATTTGGCTTGACTTTTTGCGACGTAATCTTTAAAAGCCGAAAGTACATCTCATTTATAAGTCAATAGATATGTAACACAGTAGTGAGTGAATTGATCAATAAATAACACAAAATATTTTTAATTATCTACAGTAGATGTACCTACTGATCGGACCACAGACGTCTGTATGCACAACATACAACGGTCGTTTAATATAACTCTTATCTTTGGCATTATTAAACGGTAATCGAGTTTGTTTCCCATAAATACAAGCTAAAACTTTTGATTAACTGAAAATTATCAAACATATGGTTTCTTTTAACTCTATAAACCTTTGCTTGCTAATATGACGTAGAGATTGATGCCATAACTCGTAACTATTTTTATCATTACTGCATACTTGGGAAACAGACCGATTCAGTTTAACATCTAAATCAATAGAAATTAAATTATTCATTGTCTTACCTCGCATCTAAATTTTACCATTTTTACTTATGTTGGTACCTCGCTAATCAAAAGTGATCGTCATACCAGCACGCTGCATTTTAGATACGGAGAGTAGATTGTACGGCACCTCTGGAAAGAATAGCTCGTCCTCCAATACACCTTCGACGCCTGTATTGCTGATTACTTGTAGTATACCCTTTTAGTCGCTGAAATATATTGTCAATGCTTAGCAACTGATATTTTAAATGGCACAGGCAATTTTAAATAATTAAAGAAAATATCTTCCCTGTTTATAATATGATCAGATGCTGCGGAGCCCAATAAAAATTACACTGCATTTTAATGCAGACTAACTTCGCTATAATAGCCCATCATAAAAGCAAATCCAGAAACAGCGCCCGACCTTGTTCCATCCTGAGTCCACTTGAAACTTTCGAAGAGTTCTCGATCTGTCTTTCTTTTTATGATCTTTCTGATCTTTATCCATAGAAAGTTTTAAACTCAACAACTTCTTTCGTAACGCCATCTGAGTAGCTAGGATTTTGCGCTCATACAATGTATCCAAGTTCTTCAAAATATCTCTCGCTGAAGAATTCTTTGGCGAAACCAAGAAATGAATCGGTTAAATACTCGACGATAATACCGTTTGCAATGCGGTTAATTTTCTCCCAGATTTCGCAACGTGTCGTGGGATCTTCGTCAATAACCTTTATCAATCCCATTTCGTTCAGCAGAGCACGTATAAGAAACTTCCAGAAGCAATATTTTTCGCCGTCAAACTGCTTAATATTTCGCTTGACTTTTGAACTGTCCATTGCGTGAAAATCGTTTTGGAAGTATCCGGAAAAATATGTGCAGGATACCTATAGCTTTATTTAGTACCTAATACCTAGTTGAAATCATTTTTAACTTAGCTAGACTGGGCCCATAACCTATAGGAAATCAGGTTACAGGAGAGAAATAAAATAAGAGATGTAAATTACTATCACTTGTATTTCAAGTATTGGAATGCAACAAGGAAGGTCTACGTCTGTATTCTAGCACGACATAATATGTATAATAAAGAAATAAAGGAATATAGACATTTTTAAGTAATACGCTCTTCTATATTCTATTGACATACGTCATCAAGACTATGTGGCCAGTACAAAGACCACTAGATTTATTTTTGCATCTATTAAATACTTTTTAAATAAAATAAATCTCAACACTAATTGATTCCTATCAATCCAGACGAATCGAGTCAGATCAATTGAAAATCCGCGCCCACACGGCACGAAATAAATTAAAGACAATCGAAATTCATTCGCAGGCGGGATTTATCTGATACTTACGCACCGCCACTCATAATGGATATCATACAATTTTAAACACTGCCCGTAAAGTAAACAATGGATAAAAAGAGAAAAATTATAAACGCTTGGTGTATACCCTCCGGCGCCCCGCGGAGTTTCAACTCTTATAAAATAAAATTTTCAATATGAAAAGATCTGCAGCTGCGTGTTGTTTAGCACATCGAGGTCGACAAGGGCACGTAATGTTTCCTTTTAGATACTACTTTGTAAGTATGGACGGCCATAAAAAAATTGCTTTAAACTACATGTTCAATTTTAGGCAGACGTCAAGGTCGGTAGCAGAATTATTTTTCAGTATGTAAACAAACAATTGAAATAAAACTTAACCGAGGAGTCCGTCCCGTGACCATGAAGGTTGTAAAGCTTTCGAAACGTCGGAACTAAAAAAAGTTAAATAAACTGCGATAGAATCCGTAAAATTGGTTTTATTTCAATGTATAATATTCGCGTTATAATAAGAAACCATGAAACAGTTATATGTAAGCAGTTCAAGAAAGCACAACTTTTATGAACAAAACTTAGCTAGCTACATAATAGTTAGAGGATTACGTATATCACGTGGTCGATAGAGTGTTTGCTTATAATCGCTATAGCAGTTCAAGAAAGCTTAACTTTTTTTTTATAAACTTAGCTACTAGCGTAGTAGAGCTAGAACTTACTATTAGAGTTTTTGCTTATAGTAAATGCAACCCCAAAGTGTATGACTATTTCTCAAGCATTTACAGTATTGTAATGTCTTTATCAGAATTTTAAACATTAACAAAGGTCATCGACTTGTACTCTGCGAGGCACCACAATTTAATATTAATCTGCAGACGCTTAAAGAATTAATAATCCTGGCTAATAGCGTGTGATTTGTATTTTATATAAGTTACGTACAATGTTATTAAGTCTAGATTAAATGGTCATTAAACTTAATTAATTAATTAAGTTTAATGACAGCTTTATAAGCTTTACCTATAATGTTAATATTTGGGGCTTTACCTGTGAACGTTGTTAATCAGTGATTAAAAAGTGAATTCTCAAATCATTTGATGTAAGGAAGACAGAGAATAGCAGCGATGACTTTAAAGACAGATTAAGAACAGATAGATAGATGAAGGGTAGATATTTTCGAAATCGAAACTGATACTTAGACGACTGTCCAAATTTTACAATTTGTCCTACGTATTTAATATTAGCAAGATTTTTCGCTTCATTATATCAAAAATGTACTGCAAAGTTACAGTAATTCACAGTATGAACTTCAAGAAAAGTTTATAAAGGGACGTGTGAAGGAATGTTATATAGAATCTTCGCTAGTTGTAGAAGTACTATGTACCTCCAAACTTAACACTGAACAATCTAACAATTGTCAATAAAACTAATTAATCTAACAAATAATGAAACTGAACTAAATATTGTGCTGTGCTTATAAACCATTTTCGTGAATACAACAATCAACAATGCAATCAATAAGGTAACATTATCGATAAAATCGTGTGAAAATAAATAAAAACACATTTACTACAGGTACATACCAGAACGAATCACATCACACTGACATTCACCACACGGGGTTATTAAGCGTTGTAATTACACGGTTTTCCACGGGTTCCGACACGGGACAGTTTCCGGACGGTTACAATGCTACCGAGCCCATTTGACACGCCCATCTCCAAACCCCAACTAATCGTGATATCTGTACCACGAAGTCAATCAATTATTGGGGAATTTGGTTTTATGTTCACTTTCCGAGCATAGTCAAATCAGCATGGGCAGAAAAATCTACATTATGAGTATAGCAGATGCAATCTAGCAAGTAACTCACCTATCTCCGGCACAAATCAGCATCTGTAATACCAGAAGAATCATGGGTTGCCAACTTTAAAGGAATGGAATGGGGAGAGGGGTTTAGACCTGTGGAAACAGCAAGCTGTTACTTAACGTCAGTTTTCTGTGACAGTGGTTGGTCGAAGCCAATTCGTACTGTAAACAAAATAGCATGTCTTGACAACGTTTAAAGTACTAAATTTACACTTTTACTTAATCTGCAGCTCACACAGGTATTAAAAAACAGTAAGTACGTAGAGTCGTGTGCCGAATACAAATTTTGGACGCTATCTGTTCAGCTAAGTGTATCAAAGGCGAAGACTACACAAACATATTACGCTGCGGGAAAGAAGTAGCGTAATATGAGCTACAATGGGTTTCATAATTTTTAGCTAAGACCAGAGGAGAAATAAGAGTACCTAATATGAACGTAATATAACATTCAATTTAAACCTTTATGGCTAAGGTCAGAGGAGCGTCTGTCATGATTACTTGGGTAAGTTGGCATAAAGCTCATTTACGTAGACCGAACTGTTCGAACTGGAATAAAGTATGAAACTGAATGCATTTGACATTACGCGCGCTATTTTGCATTGCGTACATTACTCTCGTCTGGCCTCCGCATTACTGAACGTATTTTTTCCCACCAAGAACTAATAGGAAAGACAGTATTGACTAAACACGAGTAATGACTCGAACACTTACAATATAAATTACTATTATGCGCCCAATTGAATATTAAAGAGTCACTCGATATGCTACGGGCCGCACTTAATCCCCATGTCATATAATAAAACATAGAAGCCAGTTAAACTCAAATGTGAGAATGTTTAAATATGTGCGTGATTAGAATCGAATAGCAAACAAAACATATTCAATTAATTTCCAAACCATCGTCGCAGGATAACATCTGTTTTGAATATAAAATACGGCCATGTAACCGAAGTCCCTCGTTCATACCCCAATAAAAAAGAAACCCACACAAACTGACGGACAAAAAACTACCTACACGTAGATCTTAAATTTTGATCTAACAATCCGTGGGGATCCATTATTATTAATAACTGATGTCTAAATAAAACATACAACAGACACGGAATATTGAATAAAAAAAGGTATCCTTTTTTCCAATACAAGACATTTATTAACACGAGCGCGCAGTGGATCGCGATAAAACAAACATGGCGGGCCACGGGCAACGCGCGGCGCACGCGCATATAAACATGAAGCTTATCGTGGGAGGCTGTCACAACACGCGTCCATTGGGCGCTGACGCTCCGGCGCGCCGGTGAAAGCTCGTGAAGGCACCCCGTAATACGACATATGAGATGATATTATCTCACAGAAACGTTTCAAGCCTACGCACCTCCACTCTTAAGCTCACCACAACATCGTAGAACTACAAATTCCAATACATCGATTATCGTTTACACATTTTGATACTTATCAACTTATTAATGTTATTCAAGTATAGATAAACATCTAACTAACTTTTAAATTATGTTTACGTACTGATGCAACTATGTGAGAGGGAATAAATACTGCTTGGAGAAATTCAAAGTGCCTTTTTAAACTATCAACGCCGCACTGAATCCAATTAGCCCCGTAAATAAGCTATTCAGACGTAACAAGGTTCTAATACGGCGGAAAAAGCGGCGGAACGCGTTTATCGACAAAACAACTATAACAAAGAAACTAGTCGTGATCTCCATCAGAGATCCATCATCGAGTGCCGAGTGCCGCGAGATGGATTGCCTGTATTATCCCAACAAGCACCTATGAATAACCGGCCGAGTTACAACAGCTGGCAATCTGTCCAAGTCACCTCCTCAATGTATACCGTTTCAATTTTCCCCGAAGCAACGGCTAACAAGCCACATTTTTTATAGAAATGAGCCTTGCACAAAAACAGCGTATCTTATGCATGAATCTCGAAACGGCATGCCAATTCCTTGAAGAATAATGAATTAGTTCTGAAGAAATGAGTTCCCTGTAACTACACTCAGTAATTGGGCAAAACGTATAAGATTATGAGACAACCTCATGTGATTGCTTTCATATGAGTTAAAACTCGTAGATGTCACAGTGGTACACGGCAGTTTTAATTAAGTATTTTAACTAAGAATTATGAATGAGATAATTGATATTACAGGCTGGGAACGTCAAGGGGAATCCACCCGTCGCGTCGGTGATACAACTATAATTTATTTATTAACCGCATGCGGTATCTATAAATCAGAATTAAGGATGCTAACCAGGGAAGATTCGGCTTTCGGCGGCGATTAAAGCTGAGTCGAAAACAAACAGGGCCTCGGACACGCCCCTTGTTTTGTTACAAAACTTGACTCGCATTAGAATAATAATACGTCATCAACACACACCACACGATTAGAAAGAGTTTCTTACAGTTCTTTT
Source organism: Laothoe populi (assembly GCA_905220505.1). Lineage (NCBI taxonomy): Eukaryota > Metazoa > Arthropoda > Insecta > Lepidoptera > Sphingidae > Laothoe > Laothoe populi. Next base: position 18,169,742 of record HG992148.1, read on the forward strand.
GTACCAGTTTAAACGATAAAGGGTTAAAAAGCACACGCAGTTGATTCTTTAATAAATTTTAATGACTAAAAAGTCACGACAACTGGAAAAGGTTCAAACAATAAAAATAACATTGGCACGACGCTTAACCCACGATCAGTTAAAACGGTAGCGCTCACAAAATAAAATAAAGAACAAAACAAGTTACAAGTGAAAATAAAAGTAGAATTAGCTTCGGCTGCGTCCTATAAAAAACGAAACATGCAGTTGCTAATTTAAATACTGCACGAACTTTGAGAGAATTTAAATAAAAAGCAAAGTGCCTGTGATGCAATTTATGAATCTATGGCATTTATTCTCCGCCTATGAAGGTTCTCTGCGGCCAATCGAACGACCAATAGCCAGATTCTTTGACATGAATTATGAGCGAAATAACTGAGACTTAACTATTACAAATCTAATTTTACATATGTTATATGTTCCAAATTCTGTATCATTATTATATTAGAAACTTAATGTTCCAACAAAGCAGATCAAAAAGATAATATTGATAATATAAACCAACCAACGCGAAAAAACTAACTTCTTTAAAAGTAATTGAAAAGTAAACAGTCAACACTGGCAAACTTAGCACCATGGATGGCGTGAAAATAAAAACATAAAGCAGTTCAAGTAAAGTAAACATTTCCATTGCAAGTATGCCCGTAAAGATTTTAGTTGAAATTGAATTTGCATTCGCCGAGAGGTGTGCATGCTACGCCCACACCTCGCTGGTTTCGCATGCTTGCATTCGTTTTTATTACCTACCTCTGTTAGTAGGTTTACCACGGATCCAACATTTTTAAATTATATGTTCTTATTTCTAAAATGCACAATTGTCTATGTATACGTGTAAACGTTACGATAACTACCAATCATGTGCGACATGCCTTGATTAGTTGACCGGAGTTTTAGGCCGTGTATTCTATTTAGATGCCTAAGATGTAGGTTTGCTATTAAATTCTGACATCCGTGAACAATTTTTTTTATTTGATACTTAGGTGCGATTTAGGTTCTTCATTGGGAATATGCGCAACATATCGTTTGATTCATAAAGTAAATACTCTAAAACGGTGTCAATAATAAATATATGTATAAACAGAATTATACGAATACTTATGATTTACAGATATCCAGGGTCAAACTCTGGAAATCATGAAAGTTTAAATAATAATAATGATGAAAAACATAATGTAGCTACTTTCTAAATAATTTATGTGACTATAACAAATATATTCTAAAAAATATTTTTTATTCTTGTTCGCTCATTTTTCCACAAATATTCTCAAAATATCTAAGGCATGGTTACCCTAGCCTGAAACAGCTTACCCAATACCCCAGGTACATTTTACGATATTCCCGCAGGTACGGGTAAAAAAGACTACGTTATATGATCAATAAAACGAACTGCCAGATGCGAGTGTAAATCCATTGGACATTTATTTGCACGTATAATTATTCCATTCAGGTGAGAAACGTGACAGTGCAACAGAAAAAGGTATTTATCCTGGACTTTTATATGGGTACAAACATGATTTAAGATGGATGATATCGAGATCGTATCGGAACGACATTTGTATGTGAATAAATTCATTTTTAGGATTCTAGAGGATTGGTGAAAAAGGATTAAATCAGGCAACCGCACCGTTCAAATCACAAATACGTTTACAATTTTATTTTGTGTTAAGTTTATGAAATAAATAAATAACGCCCAACAGTCACACACATAGCCCCGACCCCACAATAAGACACGAGTCTTGTGTTGTGGGTATCAGGGACTACGAGAGACTTTCGGTCTCACAACACCCAGACCCCGGATACAAATAACTGTCTGTCACACAAACATTTGTCCCGGTGTGCGAATCGAACCCACGGCCTCTCGTTTCACAGCGTGCTACTCGCCAACTGCGCCACGGAGGCTGTCTCCGTTCCTCTTGAACAGTTTATTTGAATGTAAACGCACGTTTAAATGTTTTTAAAGATAGAACATTGATTAGTGACCAATCAACAGCGTAAATGACACGTGGTGTCAGAACAGCCAGCATTTAAGAAATCCACGCGCGTCAGTCAGTATAAGTTACGAGCGGTTAAATAAACCATTACCCCATTAATACGTGTGATTGGTTCCAGAAATAAAATCTAACCCGATCCCGAGACCGGAGGGCAACGTGAAACTACCAATGAAACACTAATTCATTCCAATTCATATATAGTAATGTGGTCAAACAGAAGTTTTAGGCGTATTGTCAAGGTATATGTTACGGATTATGAACAGTTTTTAAAATTGAAATAAACTTCCTTCCACTACATTTTTGTAAATATAACACTAAGATTATACGAGTACATTCACCAAGCTTCGATACTGTTAGCATATTTCAATTACTATAATTTTCCGAGATCAAAATACCGAAATTATTACCATAGATTTAAATCATCATGCCATTTCATGTGTCGTAATAAACTTAACCAGAAACATTAAAGCTCAACATCAGCTACAACCAGTTAGATTTGTGTTTACAGTTCTCGTGTGAGTTCAGTGTTTCGATGGCCACCTTTAGCGAGTAATAATGAGCTGCGCGCTCATCCAAATATTAGTCCACACGCACCTCCCAACACATTCGACCAATATTTATACTGTACTGCTTCCCAAATGTGTATTTTGTTATTCAACATCTACCGTTCGACGCCCGCGACGCTGTCACGATGTTTGAACAATCAGCTTCGGTGGAAAGCAAACGATTTCAGAAATGTGAGCGGGGAAATTAATTGTGCTTTGTTTTCTTACAGAATGGCTTTTGCAAGCGCTGTTGGTTTTTGCTGGGTGGAGTTATATTGTTGATTTAGATATAGTAAATAAAGATCGCCTTTCTTCATTACTATAATGAGTCGACATTTTCCAGAACAAATGTCAACTAAGTCTATAATATCATCAATATTGATACAATAATAAACTATAATTATGGAAATGTATCGTAACTACCAAAGTAAATAAATATTTACCATAATATTTTGCTAAAACTGGAACTAATAACACAACAATATGAATATATAGAAAAAATCAACAATACGAATCGTTATACGGTTGAATACAACAATGAATATGTGCACAAAAAATACTTAAATGTGACCACGGCCACGCGTATATTATCCTTGTGTAAACAAACAGGGACAAAGACAGTCCCCGGGGCACATCATTTTGTATACTTTATTGATTTCCAAGTGACTAGATGTTATCTAGCTTGGCGGAAACTTATGGCATTACAATAACCCGTATTCGGGTTTAGAATGTAAATTTCTTGGTACGCAGCGGGCCGGCTCTCAGCGGGGCTCCAAGGTCCGACCGTGCATGAGTCGACCCGTCTCTACTACACGCTGAGAAACATAGGAACCCACTTGGGACTGAGATGTGTGAGCCTTGTCTGAATCAATCACGTCATCTTCAACAATTAAAAAAAGTTGCTAAACAAACTCAGGCCACACACGTTATAATAAAGAAATGTGACATTTGTGACAGGCAGTAAAACAAATGAGCTTTTTTGTACAGTGACAATATAGTATACAAAACAAAAACATTTGTCAACAATTCCGGGAAACCATTCTTATTTGTCGAACTCAGCTTGTCCCACAATACATTGCATTAGCAATAAAGTCCATGGGAACTCATAAATTCCGGGACACATCGGTTAGCCATCGACAATAAAACGTAAGTGTACATTCGTCAATCGTACAGCGTCGGTGGTCTATAAAACGTTATTATTTAGGAGCTCATAACTGGCAAGATTTACTGATCATAAAATAAGGTAAGTCGACCGCATCTATGAGAATAAGATTTTCTTTATTCGACTTTATTGCACGGCGATGCTAAGTTTCGAGTGGGTACGCGCCAGTCCTGTAGTTGACCAAGAGTTCATTTAAAGCGCATGATGGATATGTTCGAGTGGCAGCCATATCCGGTGCAAGCAAATTTAACTCCGAATAGGCTTGTTTATTCAGGGGTGCAGTGAACCATTAAAACGCAGTCGTAACAACGTCGACCGCGTTAAATTCTTCAATAGTATCATAATGCTCAAGTTTAATTGCTTTCTTACGAACCCATAAAAATTGAAAGTGGCTGCAGTTCAATATTTACGGCACGCCAGTTTTAATTTAATGCGTAACGATATTAAATTTGAACAATTACGATCGCACCGAATGCGTCACACTTAATAGCAGTAATTGTGCCGCTAAAGCCGTAAGGTCTTTAAATTGGTTCTCCCTTTTGTACTAAAAAAACACTTTTAAAGCCACATCGATGCTCATAAACGTCCATCACAATAGAACGTGGCAAAAAGCCGAGTATTGTCGCAACCCTATTGATTAATTTGCTCCACCATTAGAATTCTCTTCAGTGAAGCTAAAATGTCCCGATGGAGCGCTTGGTATCCGATTTTTACTGCATTATTTATGGTACACCATTCTCTTCAAAAGACTGTATGATTTACTGCCACCCGTACAAAAGCCACTACCTTATTATGACGTGCTGGCCCGTGCATTGTGTCAGCATATTTATTCGTCCGATTGGGCGTCGTGTTTGTTTATTTTCGGTCCTTCCCCGTAAATACTGCATTGTCATAAAACTACGACACGATTCAATGGAGTCATATTTCACAGTACTCAATTAAGGCCAAACATTTCAGAAAGTTTTGTTAAACACAACATAGGAGTTTGTTTAATTTTGAAATACTCGAAACGTGACTGGGTTTCGTAACTATTGTCTGAAATGGTGATTAGATGCATTTACACTAAACAGTCAATGTACTAATCCGAGAAAGTACTTAAGGTTATCGAGTTGTTAACAAGATAAAGAATGGCGTTTCATAATGACTGTGGGCTCGTGGTTAGAAGTGATTAGCGCTACAGCAGCTAAGCAGGTATGTACACAGGGCATAAGCGTGGAGATGCAGACGTAGCGTGTACTAACGCCATGCGTGTTTGCACAGCGACCGCTACCGAGAAACGTGTGTGGTCTCAACTTACCTATACGGTTCCCTCGTTTTTATTTTATCCGCTTTGAAACACAAGTTTCGTTTTTAACGTGAACGGAGAAGACGGATTCGCATTGTTACTTTCTTCAGTAGACATATTAAAATTGTTCTCCTTATCGTTTAACTATATTTTGCTGAAATAAAATCCCAACAAACCGTGAATTAACAATAAAAATATCCAAATTTTAAATACTAATAAGGTAGAACTTAGAAGTTGATCCAAACTACCAATAGTTCGATGAGATAAACGGAATATCTGCAAAGTTCTGTCACAATCATCACATTTTTTTTTGTATTACATTACTTTGCTTTTTTCAGATAATTATGTTGTGCACGCCAAAATTGTTGTGCATAACAGTCATGTTTGCTTATGTAATGTTATGTTTTTAGCTTTATTTACAGCGTGGCAGTGCTATTTTATAAATAAATAAGATGATGAATATGATCATGATATAAATAACCGTTTCTCGTGTTATGTCAACGCAACAGCTGTCATCGCTCAATATACGGCCTGATCCACTCTCAGTTACTTTACGAGACAAACAAGTGCCTTCAGCAATTTAGATAATGTGTGAATCGCACCAGCCGCGCACGCTAAGAATATTAGCGAGCTTTTAGCACCAGCGTCTCTGTTAGGTGTCAACGCGTCTGATTCATTTAACGCGCGTGGAACCCACGCAAAATAGTTTATTACACACATTTATTTGCACACATTTTCTCACAAAGCGCGGCGAGGTCGCGTGCCGCTGTTCCCATCCGCCTATTCAATTATGCCGCATAAAGAGCGCAATTGTCACAGCGTTATCCTTAATGGCATATATTTTTGAGCCATAAATAAACGGCGCAGTATGAAAGCACTGGCCGCGTGCCATCACTACAGGAGTTCTAATAAACTGTGTGCAATATACGACGAAGGAGTCCGTGAACTATTAAAGCGGTCGTTAATTCACCCGGCTGTTTGGATGTAGATGAAGCCGGCAATCCACCGGGACTAAAACAAACACTCATTTCATTTTTAATCGTGGAACAAGAACAAAAATCTGTTGTAATGTCATTAGCGCTAACGTTAACGAGTGCCCGTGGCCGAGCGTAGGAGCGGGAGCTATTTCAGTTTGGGCGCATTCCCCGTTCACACATATCATCTATCACAGTCGGGGAGATGTCAGGTTTTAAACTGGGCTTAAACCGGGCGAGGGACTCGTCATTGCTGGCAGCTGATGGACATACCGTGACACGCCGTCAGCTTGGCCGCAGGGCATTTACTGTGGTGCTCACTCGCCCTTTGGTACGCAGTTTCTTATCTCATTTTTAATATTCATTTCTGAACGAAAATAGCTAAAACATTTGGAACTTTAATCCAAATTGACAGCCTCCGTGGCGCAGTTGGTGAGTAGCCGGCTACGAAACGAGAGTCCATGGGTTCGATTCCCACACCTGGACAAATGTTTGTGCGACAGGCAGATATTTGTGTCCGGGGTCTGGGTGTTGTGAGACTGAAAGTCTCTCGTAGTCCCTGATACCCACAACACAAGACTCGTACCTTAGTATGAGGTCGGGGCTATGTGTGTGACTGTTGGGTGTTATTTATTTTTATTATTTATAGAGTGTTTACATTTAGGGATGGTATTCTACTTTTTGCTAGTCTTTACCGGCGCCTGATATTACTGAAAGAAGCGTGCGGCTGTCTCTTCCACGTCAGCTCCCGAGAGTCGCACATTTTTCCACGCCACGCGCACATTGTGTAGAAACGACAGTGTTTTCCGTGACGTCCCTCGGGTACAACGCTGTTCTTTCTAAAGTAATTAATTACTCCGCTTAAGACAACTCGAAACTAAGAACAATGTATCTTGTACATAAAATTAAAATTGGATAATTATATATTTTAAGCACTCAGCACTCATTAACATTGAATCATCGGTACACATAGCCTACAAATAAATCATAATTAACAAGAATATTCATTAGTTGCGTTTAATTAATTCAACAATTATGTTTCGTCGGCTGCACTGTTAGGCTTGTAACACTAGTCGGAAATGTTTGCCGACATTATTATTTCTGTACAGAGTAACTAATTTTGACAGGAAACGAAATTAGTTGCCTGATGGTATCAAGTAACCCATGCCCTTTTGGGGGTTACTACAGGGTGTCCAGCGGGAAATTTCAAATTTGAAATTTGAATTACGCAGCGACAGTTTACGCGAGGAAGGGGGGAGGGGGCTCAATCGACGCCTCAGGTATGCGGGTTAAGTAGTCGCGATGGAGCGTTGGACCGGAGCGCAACGTGCTTTTGCCGTCGAAGCTTATTTTAAGAGTAGTGACTCGTACGCAAATCCGCGGTGTTCTTTACGAAAGCATTCGGCTGTTTTGGGAATCACTAAATCAACAGTTCATGTCATAATCAAGAAGAAGATGCGTTTTCATCCCTATAAAATTCGATTAGTGCAAGCTTTGAAGGAAAGTGATTACGTATTACGGAAATCTTGTGCTGAAAGGATGTTGAATGTTTTTCCTACGCAGCGTAGACTCAATAACGTTGTTTTTAGTGATGAGGCCCATTTTCACTTAGAAGGTTTTGTAAACAAGCAAAACTGCAGATATTAGGCACCAACTAACCCACAAGAGAGACATCAACGACAGTTACATAGTCCAAAAGTTACTGTTTGGTGCGCCATATCCTCTAGCAGAGTTATTGGGCCGTTTTTCTTTGAAGATGCAAGCGGTCATGCATTGACAGTTAATTCTGAGCGATACAAGAACATGATTGACACTTTTTTTGTAAGAACAGAACGTTCCTTTAACAGGAACACATGGTTTCAACAAGATGGGGCTACTTGCCATACTTCCAGAGAGTTGATGGACACGGTCAAAGCACTTTTTCCTCAAAAAGTGTTATCGAGGTTCGGGGACCTTCACTGGCCTCCTAGGTCTCCCGACCTTACACCATGTGATTATTTTTTGTGGGGATATTTGAAATCAAAAGTTTATTGCAATAAGCCACTAACTTTAGGGGCGCTTACAGAAAATATTCAACAGGAGATTAACAATATTACTCCGCAACTCTGCAAGAAAGTGTTTGAAAATTTACGCGCTCGATTAGAAGAGTGTGTCCGAAGAGATGGCAGACATTTGGAGGGAATGACTTTTAAGCAATGAAACCCCCTGAATTAAAGAATATTTTGATATCAATAGATGTTATGTATTCCCTAAGTTTGTATTTTTTTTCTTAAATCTAAAAGTGAAGTTTCCCACTGGACACCCTGTATATGTCATAAAATGTGATTTCCATAATTTAGCTGTGTAGAGATAGAATATAAGCTTAAATAAAATTAATAAAACCATAATATTCCAAGTGTATTTGCATTATTCTTTTATATTAGCAATTTATTGGCCTCGTATTGTCATCAGATCTTAATGAATTTTATGGAACCCTACCTCAGTACTCAAGTACAAAATTAATAAATAAATCTCTTCTCAAGTGTCTCTCTCTTTTCAAGTCAAGTTATAGATGAAAGTCATTAGCCATAACCAGAATTTCTAATTTACCTTTGACGTCATAAAATATTTCAACAACAGTCATTTAACATGCGTGTACGCATCCCTGATCGATCGAAGCTTTTTGTCGCGTTGACGTCTCCATCCATTGCGGCAAATTGCCACAAAACCAACTCATGAGCCGAGGTGTGATTGAGAGTCCTTCAACGCGCCTGAGACCATTACTTTGAATGAGTTCTACTATCGATCACGCTTTGAAAAATAGATGAACTTGAAGCCTGTTTTTCGTTGGTCGAATATTAATGATGGTCAGTGTACATGTCAATTTTGGAATTAAAAACGATATATTTTAGTTAAGTAATTATTTGTATGTGGATTTGTACCATTCCTTATTAGTTACTAGATGTTGCTCGCGGCTCCATCCGCGTGGAAGTTAGTTTTGGAAGAGAAGGTATACAATCTATGGAGGCATTTTAAGCTATTAACCTTTCTATATTTTGCCAACCCATACGAAGCGTGCATTTTTCCGGGATAAAAAGTAGCCTGTGTCATTTTCTGATCCCTAAATTGACACTATGAAAAAAATCATGTCGGTCCCTTGCTCTGAAGAATACTATATCTAGTATCTACAAGTATCCCACGGGAACTGTACATTTTTTCCGGGAGAAAAAGTAACCTATTCCAGAGTATAATCTATCTCTGTGCCAAATTTCAACCAGATCCGTCAGCCGTTGTAGCGTGATTGAGTAACAAACATACATCTATAACATTCATCCATCTATCCATCCATTCAAACATTCACATTTATAATACTAGTAGGATTACAGGTAAGTATATTCGTTTTCAAAATAATCCAAACGAAATAAAATTATAACTTGTTTAGCATTGATTAATTGCCTTGTATAAATAACCGTAGCCATTCGTCTATTTAAACATGTTCTATATATTCAAACATTCATGTACGCATAAATCATAATAAGTAATTGCTTAACTCATAAATATTAACAGTAGTTAATTACTTAAGTAATAAACTTTATAGCTTAACAACATCATTATGACGAGTCGTTCCGTCGCCAGGCCTTTCTTACAATCTTCATTATAAATTAGAATATTACAGAAAATAACAACGCTATATCCAGATATAGCGTAGTTATTTTCTGTAATATTCTGCAATAATTACCAGTAATGATTGCAGTTGAATCTAATAAAATAACTAATGGTAGTCGACGTGTCTGTCGTAAGTAATTCATAATCAATTTATTGGTAAAGAACATTTACACCTCAATTTTATATGGACACAGTAGGAAATTATGAGTTTCAACAATTAATTAATTAGCGTCAAGAATTAGGCCAGCCAATGGTTCTTTTAACTCCGCATGAGTGAGATATTTCCGTCCTAAAACCCGCCACTGTAAATCCATCAGCCAGGATCGACAATGTCAAGGATTATTTCGACACTGCACACTGAAGTTCGCTCACTAAGCATGCTTAACTATCTTTATTGATCAAGAAAATTAATCAAATAGAAATATAGGAAGAAGTTGGAAATATCTATTATCCCCTTGATAGACTTTCATAGGAAATAGGGCATTCGTGGGCAGCTAAATTGTTCCACAGCGTAATGGTGCGGCATGACGAGACGTTGGAAGAAAACATAAAGCTGTGGTTCTATATATAAGCACAGGAGTTTCTTACTTCATAATATCAATGGCATTTACGGGGGCTCCATTTTATCGTAACTACTCCGCTATTGTGAATGTCCTACTTTCATTTAATGATTTGTTTTAAGCTATAACATGGAAGGCACATACAAATGCTTGTCATACATGACAGCCTCCGTGGCGCAGTTAGCAAGTAGCCAGCTGTGAAACGAGAGGCCATGGGTTCGATTCAAGAGACAAAACGTGTGTGTGACAGGCAGATATTTTTTTCGGGTCTGGGTATTGTGGAGCGTAGTCCCTCATAGTTCTGGATGCCCACGATGACGATACAGGTTGGACTTAGTTTGGGGTCAGGATTATGTGGACTGTTGGGTGTATTTATTATATTAAAATTGAACTTTGTTGGCGTAAAATACACCGCAGTATATCGTATCGTATATATATTATATTAACCTTAATGTTGTCACACCTAAACCGCTTTTTGCAAAATTAATAGCAGCAATAAAGGGAAATATTGTTTGCAAGCGACACCGATGCACACGCAAGCTAATAATGACCCAATTAATTATTTTATATACAAAAACTATATCGTGAAAGTATGTATCATCCACGTCACTTTGCAGCGAGTACAGTGGTCGTTATAAAAACTTGAAATGCCATCGGGGACAACAAATTGTTATTAACAACTATCATAACAAACCAGCTGTATTTGCATTGCATTAAAAACTTGTTCTTGTGATATAAATGTTAATGATTAACATTATTTAACATGTCCTATACATACATATTTTTACTCATTTTAAAGCTTTTTTATCCTAGCACGGCAAAGTGACCGCACTTCACCTGATGGTAAGCGCAGTACGGTCCAATTAGAGTATCGAGTAGCGAGAGACGATCTATCCCCCGCTACTCAACACAATCATGCCGGCCTGCTCCTTCACACTACGCCATGGGCAAGAAGGTGAAGAAGCGGTCGAGGGTCTATTGTCAGAGTACTCAGAAGGCCGCAAAATGCCCAAACATTGTACCCCAACTCTAGACCCCCAAAAACCGGATGTACACTGGCTGATCCCTGAACGCGACACACTTGCGTGTGCCACTATGGCGGGTTTTTCACCCTATGTACGGTGGTCGCTATCCGGGCGGATATGAAAATCCTACCACCAGCTTTTGATAATAAAAAGATATTTAAGGAATATAGTAGAAAATATAATAGTAGAAAAAGTTATAAAATAAATTTACTATCATCTTTGGCCTTTTAAAAGCAAATTTCTCATTATTACAGGAGTCTCGTACCTAGTAGTAGGATAGTAACAATAAAGTCTTAAATTACAAATTACTCCCAAAATAATATTAGAACATGTTAGGTGTAAAATATATTCAGCCAGTAGATACACATACTTAAATAGAAGACCAAAAAAAATATACAATCACTCGATAGTGTTATAAAAAACAATTTCCTGCGTGTTCCAGAATATTCTAGATATCATTCATCAAACCCTTTAAGTGCAAATGCTAATAACACTGGAACAGAACATAAATCTTACAAGTTTACGGCCGACACGTATTCTCACGAAGCATCCGGACTATGATCCGGTCCATTATCACACCTTGTTCTAGTCTGAGCTAAATCGATCCACAGCCTGTTCAACCCTAACAAACAAGTTTTTTCATTATAAAAAGGGATTTGTGGGCATGCTACTTATAACTGGAATGTAGCAAATAGAACGTGGAAAATTGTAAGGTTTTGAGTGTTTACTGACATTAAAATTACATATGAATAATTGTTGATTGCAAAACTTTCTTGTATATCTATTATACGAAACTAAGGCTTAAAATTAGGTTGATTTACGTTAATATGGGCAATAGGTATTCTTATTGTATAGGCAAAGTAGTTTTGTGTAAGCAGCATGAAAATGTTGAATGAGGCTTTAATACTTGTAAGTAATAATGGGCGTGTAGTAAGATATATCTCGCCCGCCCAGTAAATGGTGACTTCGTACCTTGTACAGTGCATGCTTTTCTATTTTATCTTTTAAGCAAGATAAATTATTCATTTTAAAAAATGACATCTATATTGTGAAAAGGGAAATGGAAGGTTTCTTTAGGCTCGTCTAAAATATGTGGCTCTCATGGCACAAATAGTCCTCATCGTTGAGAGCCTCCGTGGCGCAGCGAGTGAGAAGCGGGCTATGAAACTAGAGGCCGTCCGTTCGTTTCCCGTGCCGAGATAAATGTTTGTGAGAGAGACAGATGTTTGTTTCAATTAGTTGGGTAATAAAAAATGACAAGTTTTTTTAAGGTAAATGTCATCAAACTGCCTGGATCTTTAGTGCACATATGAAATTTGATTAGGAGATTATGGCTGTGTATTTAACTCTATTACATAAAAAAATTTGGTTAGATCTTTTCTGCTTAACAGGATCCAATTGAAAATAACGAGATGCATATTCATGCAGGGCATGGCTATCCCATACCGTGAGGACGCCTCCTGTATACATAGCTAATACTATTTATTTTAGGCAAAGTGCATACAAACATTAATTTTACATTTGACAACTCATTCACTGTGAAATGAGCTCGGAGATTGAAAATGTTGACAGTAAACTGGAAACTGGGGGTCCTCTATTTAAATTTTTATATATCGAAACTAGAAATGTAATAATGTATTGTTTAAATAATATAAAGGACTAAAGTTTAAAAAGATTAAATGGTTTATAAAAAACTCACAAAATAAACAAGGTCGGCTAAATTACAATTTAATCACACACGTACTCGGTTATGATTGAATTCATCCAAATAATTTTTAATTAAACCACTCTCACCATCACGAGATCCACGTTTTCCCTAAGCCGCACCTGCACGCATCCCACCCCGCGGATTAAAAACTGTGCTGTCATCCAACAGTCCGTGAAATTAAATTTATTTAGGCCCACTCCTCATCACGCTGCGTGTCAACTATATTTACATAAAGAATAGTTTCGAGAAGGACACAAGCCCGTATTTATACTGAACCGTCGCTCGCTGTTTATTGAAATATTTCATTGTTAATTCTCCAAACGACTCTCCCTTTGGGGGAGTTTCAAATGGCTCAGTGAATGCAGCATTAATAGTGTTTATTAAAATAACAATATCAACTTCTTTGTACCTGGAAACAGACGGGCCGGATGCTAAAGATAAGCCAGATTTACTCATAGGTGAGCGAGATGGACGTGGGTCTGATAATGTTAACATAGGTCGGTCAAGATGGTCCTTAAGATAACAACCAGAGAAATGTGACAGAGTCAATTTCAAACCGAGATAACTTATCGGGACTTTCAAATTTGCAGACGTTAAACTTTTGAGTTTACTTAAGCAGATCTTTTGGAGATAGACACGAAATATTTCTGGAAACTTTCGTCTTTTATCGGAGACAACAGTTGAGAGAATAAAGATGTGAACTTACAAGCGATAGGAAAACATATTTGACAGACTTCGCGCGGCGGGCGCGTAGCCCGCGTAGCTGTGAAACGAGAGACCGTGGGTTCAATTCCCACATCGAGACAAATGTGTGACAGATAGATAGTCATTGGATGTTCTGGGGCTGTACGTAGTCCCTTGTAGTTCTTGATGCCAATGATACAGGTTTTACGTAGTGTGGGGTCAGAACTATGTGAGTGACTACTTTTATTTATCTATTTATATTCAAATATTTTTTTGTGAGCTGGATTTATTATTATCTGTGTTTATTAATCTATTATCATAGATATCATAAATTACAAAGAATTAAGATAAGCGTGTATATTTCAATTCCTTCATTGGGACTACTATAAGCCATAATTCAACCGCAGGTTAAACAATTACAATAAAACAAATCCAAGAAACACACTCCAGACTTGCTAACTCCCAACCGGCATCTGATCGTGAAACTCGCAGAGCAAACGATATGAGAGAACTTTTATTGGCTCTTGAACGTTAAAAGTTACACTTGGATGAAGCTGACAAACTAAAATGAATCCTAAAGGAGATCTAACTAGTTGATATTATTGATGCACTTGCCAATTATGAGATATTGAATTTATAGTTAATACCAATTGATACTTGGTCTATGAAGCATCGAACGAACGTTATCCATGTACAAGTACTTGATAGTTGATTTGAGAAACACATGCCGTAACCGTGTGAAGAGGTTACAGTGTCTAGACCTTACCCCACACGGCATTCAAGTATCGGGTTACGCTAAGTTTTTTCGTTATATTTATTCACCCACCGCTCTAGCCGTGTAACATAAACTTTGAGAAAGATATCTTTTTACCGGCCACGGATGTTGCTCCAGCATCGTAGATGCATGTCATCACAGTCACTTAAAACTATTAAGATAAAACCATCCTCATGCATTTTCTATATGTTTAAGAACGGAATAAACAAAGAAATACAGGCGATAAGAGTTAGTTATTTTGTGATATAGTATAAAATTACAGCCAACATAGATTATCATTCCATAACGAACTTAGAACAACTAATTTAACGTACCGTTCTATAAAAACGAAACATTACGTGGGCTATTTACGACAAATTATTGTGGTTCGCCCAGCACACAATTGCGGTAATCAGTCAGGTCGATCTCATTTCGTGGCAGCTGCGAAATTACATTAGCTCTTAGATTTAAACTAAGTTGGGTGCCACGGACATTACGAGTAACGAGTAGAAATTATTATCTGCGCGAATGTATCAACGGTCTGCCTACACTGCGTCGTGGGGGCTGTTCAGTGTTCTTAGAACAACGCACCTTTTATTATTCAGACTCTTTGGCACACGGCACGAGCTACAGCGAATAATAACGTGATTTAGATTATTTACGACGATATTCTCTACAAACTGCTACAAATATGAAGCATTTTTATAAAACTTTCAACACGAACTATCTACAAACATTCAAAGCTATGTTTCGAATTGGAGCATTAAGATAAACTAACTGTTATGGTTTCAATAAATATGTCGAACGAGAGCACGAAGACAATTCTTGCATCATATATTTAACGTTGTTAACACGTTTATCCCCAACGTGTTTTAACATTTTCTTTGAATCGTCATATCCGTTACAAATAACACAGTTGAGAACTATTAAAAAAGTAGTAGCTGCAAGAAACGATAAAATCACATTCCAGCTAAATTCGTACTTTTCGTACATTTTACACAAAATGTTGTAAGAGAAGTTTGTTGCGTACACTGCACAACAGTCGTAAAGAATTCAGATGAAAGATACCAAGTACAAGGAGAATAAACCTCGCTGCCGTCCGATAGCTGGCTCCTCAGCAACGGGTAGCACGAACCGCATTTATCATAACCACTTTATAATAAATCAGTTTTTTTATCTTGCAAGCGCTAACTTTAGGCCGCAGAAGTTTCTCGATTATTGTTTATACTGAACACTAGAAGAATCGAAACTATATCATGTCCGTCTCGAAGGTTTAGGTTTCTATTCAACAAATATAAATTTCGTTGCATAAAAAGAGACTTCTAAATTAAACTATCACTATAAAACCATTAGTATCTAGCTGAACGTTAGATATAAACTACTTGTGATTCGGATATTACCAATAAACTCCAAACTATTTAGCTTTTTAACATTAAAATTTCCTTTAGTGCAGTTTCGTCTAGTCAATCTATGTGCTAGAAACTAAGCCATTAACCATACTCTCACATATAATGGCCCCTTGACTTTTACGGCTACATATTTCTAAATATAATACAATTAAATAAAAAGCTAATATTATAACGTCTATCGTCGACAGTGGGCGTTTAAGTCTACTTTTATCGGGGTATACGGTCAAATAAAATTTTAAAGTTTCGCGATCGTGTGGTTTCTAATCAAAACTAGATAATGTATACATGCCAGCATGTTCGAATACAAGTTTTAGTCGTCGTTATTGGCATTGCTCCATAGAATCACCATAAATGTCATCCCGCATAAATTTACATACGACCAACTAATTGAAACCAGCGACACGTAAAACCATCCCATAGAATCTTTACCCAATAACGCATAATGATATGAGACATGTTAGTTTTTCGTCGTTATATTTGTAGAAATATTACCTTTCATAACATAAATTTGACTCTTATGTTTGTTTTACGCCAGTTTTCTGATAATGTTGGCTGCAAGCCGGATGGTTAATTTTTGTAAATTCAATTCCGCTTTTTATGGAATGACATAAAGCTTATTTGGGGTATTCTATATGGTGTCTATACGAATTATAAAGGATGCTAGAACGCCCGACAATATCACCTAGAACCTTGAATTATAAAGAACTATATGGCATTGCACTATTCTCATCACACCAAGACAAGAGATGTTAAGTTCTATCATGTCTAGTAATTTTTATAGCATCAATGTCCTCGTAAACGAAACAAAGCAGTATTTGCACACATTTAGCAGCAAAAATTGATAGAGCGGTAGTATAACTACAAACACGAACTGACATTTCATACCCACCATCTAGCATCCTTACAATGACGTGATTGTTTTATTTGTTTCCATGCATAAACTCAGCAGGGATACGGATCCCTTGCACGGGCAAGTCAGCAAGGTTTTACATAAAGAATAGACGGACCGTATGAACATCGCTTGGACAATTAAAAATTCATTTGGACGTACAAAAATAAGTGAGGATTTCCAAAAAATTACAGGCAATTAAGAGTTCCTTGGCTTTAAAACTTTTAGTAATCATTGTGATATATGCTTAGCTGTATATTGATGTTTAATACAGTTTACGCCAATGAATAAATCGGATGCCTGACATGAGCATCGTAATTCCATTGCTACAATATTTCGAGTCACATTTAATAACAATACCTCGATACAACAATAAAAGTTACGGCGAAAATTATAACAGCTCTCCAAAAACTTCCAAGCCCTTTCAAATTTAGAACTGATAAAACTATTTAAGTAACAAGTGAACTATAAAAACTCTTATAATTTACAACACATTTTAGAACAAAGGGAAAGTGCCCGTGTCTCTTTTGGGGCACATTTATTATAATTTTCGAGCAAGAATAAAAGCAGATGGTTGGTTCGTTGACAAAG
The DNA here is from genome assembly GCA_905220505.1 of Laothoe populi. Classification (NCBI taxonomy): domain Eukaryota; kingdom Metazoa; phylum Arthropoda; class Insecta; order Lepidoptera; family Sphingidae; genus Laothoe; species Laothoe populi. The sequence goes on from HG992148.1 coordinate 18,187,003, forward strand.
ACCGATAGACCTCTCTGTTCGTAGGTTTGACAATGGGACGGAACAAAAAACGTACTTATTGTAAAGCGTCACTTCACTAAGCTCATTACCTGCGCGCGCGCACGGCCCTTTCATATCTGTCACTTCGGCTTACCCCTCAACTAAACTAAGTAAGTTGTGACGTGCGTGTGTTGTCTAGTGATTATCGTTCGGATGTCTGTTAAATTTTTCTCCCAAACATGATCTCCACGCGGGCAGAGCCGCGAGCAACAGCTAGTTTCTAAATAACAATCATGTTCATGGCACTTGTAGGTCTTGAGTGATATGTTAGTGGATACAGAAACCTTAGTGCGCTTTCAAACGTTAGGAGGATTTTGAATTGTTTTCTAAATGTACAAACACTTCATATGTAATTTATAATGTAAGGTAATTTCGGATTGTAGGCTATTTATACTTACTTACCCAGATGTTTGAATGTAACTTGTCAATCTTACCTGTTATAAACGAATGCTGCTAATCAGCGCGACGGTACGTATGTACGTAAATTAAAAACATAATATTAAAATAATAACCACATTATTTATGTAGTTTATGTTCGCTAATCTCCACAATGGTTGAACGAATTTAGACGTAATGTATCGAGGTTAATGTAGACTAGCATTTAGTAGTCCAATATAAAACGATAGCGCGCTTAAATCTTACATCTTCAAAGTAAGTTACGTATGTAATAGCCACCAAATTATTCTTCCTAATCAACTGAAACTCAGATTTGAAGGCAAAACTACTTAGTTCAAAATTGCAAACCATATTACATTACATACATATTACATTAAATTTTGATAGCCTCCGTGGCGCAGTAGGTGAGTAGCCGTCTGTGAAACAAGAGGCCGTGGGTTCGATTCCCACACCGGGACAAATGTTTGTGTGACAGACAGATATTTGTGTCCGGGGTCTGGGTGTTGTGAGATCGAAAGTCTCGTAGTCCCTAATATCCACAACACAAGACTCTTCTTAGTGTGTGGTTGGGGCTTTGTGTGACTGTTGGTTGTTATTTATTATTTATATATTTATTAACTTTCTACTGGAGATCTGCTAGATGTTTAGACGCAGTTTTCACTGAGCAGTCATTGGATTGGTGCTACAGATTGCGAACTATATTAGTAATAGCTTTTGCCCGCGGCTGAGCCCGCGTGGTGGTTATTTTTGGAAGAAAATGTATAAAATCCACGGAGACCTCTTAAGCTATTACATCTTCCTGTATTATGCTCAACTAACACTGCAAAAAATCATGTGGATCCCTTACTCTGTCTAAAACAAAACTATCCCACATACCACAACTATCCCAACGTAGCCTATGTGCTATTCCAGACTTTAATCTATTTCTGTGCCAAATTTCAACCAGATCCGTCGAGATGTTGTAGCCTGATAGAGTAACAAACATCCATCCACCCAAACATTCGCATTACAATATTAGTAGGATTATTACTGACTGAATGATCGATCAACGCACAGCCAAAACGGCTAGGGTTAGAGACTTGAAATTTTGACAGTAGGTACCTTTTATAACGTAGCCATCCAATAAGAAAGGGTTTTTGGAAATAAGGGGGTAAAATAGGGGGTGAAAGTAAGTATGAAAATCCGTCATTTTTTAAGTTAAACACATGAAAATTTGTATTTTGTATTGTATACTTTTTCTCCGAAACATGAACTCCACGCGGACGGAGCCGCGAGCAACAGCTAGTAAATACTATAAATTCAATTACAGCCTTCGTGGCGCAGCATGCGAGTAGTCGGTTGTGAAACGAGAGGGCGTGGGTTCGATTCCTGCACCGACGTTGTGTGACACACAAATATTTGTTTCGGGTCTGGGTGTTGTGGTACCGTAGTCCCTCGTAGTTCTTGATACCCACGGTATAGGTTTTACCTAGTATGGGATCCGAACTATGTGTGTGACTATTGGGTGTAAAAAAAATGTTGGCGCGCATCACAACAATTACCATTATCGTGGTATATTTTAAAAACTAAATATCTTATTCTATCTAAATATATATTCAATGTGGAGGGTCGCAATCCGCATACAAAAGGCATATAGGCATTACTTTGAAACATTGGGGTGCATATTAAAACATAAACATCGACTGCGACAGCTCTAATAAGTTACAGAAGTTCATTTCTTGTACGTTAATAAGTGCAAAACCATTGGGAGTCTTTGTTTTTTGATATCGTTAGTATGGACGATTATTTTTTGTGAAATTCTATATTTTCTATATCTATATTTTAGACCATATTTATAATCAGAAGTAATATTAAACGTAGGTCTTATATTCGCTGGATTGATTCGTGTCTGATACGCCGATAGACTTTGCCTCTGCCTACTAAATCAACGAATTGTAAAATGTGCTCGACAAATAAGTAAGTACAAAACTTGCACTTCTGTCCACACCATAAGGAATAAAGTTTTGATCTTATGTTTGGTGGGCACTGTAACAAAATGTATAAAGATTTCGCAAATTTAAGGCAAACAGTAAGTGCACAAATTGCACTTCTGTACTCTCCATAAGGAATATAGCTTTGATTTTGCGTTTTGGTTGTTTCTGTAACAAACTGAATGAAGATTTCGCAAATTTAAAACCAAAGTGGTACATTTTTTTTTATAGTATAGTCCGACAAACGAGCCAGTGGGGTCACCTGATGTTAAGTGATCTCCACCGCCCATGAACATCCGCAATACAGAAAGTATCATGTATGCGTTGTCGGCCTTAAAGGACAGGAATAGGGATTAGGGAAGGGAAGGGGGAATCTGGGCCTCCGGTTATCTCACTTACGATACGAAACGCGACAGTAAACTGTCACTTTACGTTGGTTTTCTGTGAGACAGTGGTACTACCCCGGTCGAGCCGGCCCATTCATGCTGTAGACAAATATGTCTACAGCATGGCTCTACCACTTCCATCAATGATAAAATCCGAAACTGGCTGTTCTAAGCAACAGCATTTTTAGAACTAAGTGATTATTGAATAATATTAATGAAGAATGTTTACAAAGACTTTATATTCGTAGATAAAAATTTTAAAAAGTCAATACTTTGTTTTATTTAGGTTTATTTGCACTAAACATAATAAGCGGATTATTTTAAATACATATTTCAAATACAATTTAAAATTTATGATTTATTTTAGCTTTCTATACCAATTACTCATTTTTGGACCTTTAAAAAACGTTTGTATACGGAATTCATTGCTGCAATGTAATAATATCTACTTAATAATACTAGCCCTGTATTAAACATTGTCCCACTGCTGGGCACGGGCCTCCTCTACTAATGAGAGGGGTGAGGCCTTAGTCCACGACGCTGGCCTAATGCGGGTTGGCAGACTTCTCATACCTTCGAAAAACTCTCAGATATGCAGGTTTCCTCACGATGTTTTCCTTCACCGTTAAAGCAAGCGATAATTAACAATTTAATACACACATAACTTTAGAAATGTCAGAGGTGTATGCCACTTGGGTTTCGAACCTACGACTTTCGTCTTGACAGTCCGTACCGCAACCAACTAGGCTATCGCTGCTATATCTACTTAATTATCTATATTAAACATCGATAGGTAATTAAGAACAAATATTCAAAGTCTTCCTACTTATAAAAATGTTCCTCTTTAGATTAGATTTGAGATTACGTAAACGCGAATCTTACTGTAAAACATTTATATCACACGTACCTAAATAAAATTATATCTATCTAATCATTAGTGATATCAACGATACGAAAATGCAATGTCGATAATGCAATTTTACTTACCTAGCAACCTCCACACTTCTGCTCGGCTGAGGTAAACATTCAGGTGCGCTAGGCACGACGGCAGTAACACCAGCAGCACAAACCAATTCATAGTTCCAGTTGCCTCCGAAATAGTCTCAAACACTTGTCCTCGACCTCACCAGCACGTTATGTTCAATACAAAAACACATTTGTTTCACATTTTCACCCACCGTCCCAACAATTTCGACGATGCTGTGTCCTCGCGTACAAGATTACACACTCGAATAAAACGTACAAATTCACAAGAATAATCTATTAATCGACAGATTAACAGCAAATCGCAATGTATTTCTTATATTTTATTCATGAATAAATTGAAATGTTTCGCTAAAACGCCGAAATTTGTTTATAAACATTGATAATCTAAATGTAACACCACGAAAATATGCAACACTACCTCACCGCCGAGCGGTTTCTGTCAAACTGGTTTGGTTTGCGTGTTGGGTTACGTTAAAAGTTGCGTGAGGTTCATCAGTTTCACAAAATGTGAGTATAGTTCATGGTGGCGCTACTGTGCTACGACTAGTACGATATCAATATACTAGATGGCAGCACTTTTCACAAAGGATATGTTTTATGAGTAATATGGTTACGGGTTCGATTCTCGTTCTGGGAAAATATTTTCACAGTGTTCTGCTATGCTATGCTTATTTATTGTGTAGAGCACACTCTCCTGCGGTGCTGATAAACTTAATTACGCATGCAAATCTGCGGGCAAAAGCTAGTTAAATATACATATTATATAAATTAAGTATTAACAAAAATCATAGTAGAAATTTATGTAATACTCGAGATGGCGGGACCATTTTTTTTTTTTTTTTTTTTAATCTTTATTAAAATAAGGGCTTTGAGTCGCGCAGCGACTATGTCAGCCCTATTGTACAAAAAGGAAATTATAAACTAGTATTGTAGATTATGGAGTACAAACATTTAGCTACCTCACACAACGGTTCAGCTAGTATACTATGAAATACACCTATATTTACAGGATTTATATTGTATTTATCTACCATATATGCTCTCATACACTCAGTCCGGACGCACTCAACAAGTAGATGGTAAACATCTTCTGGGACTCCGCAGGATGAGCAATTTGGCGAATCTGTTTGTCTCATCAGATGTTTAAATTTGTTTAGTGGCATGTGTCCAGATCTGAGTCTATGCGCTATAACCATATACTGTCTCTTCAAAGTACTGTTCGTGCACCATGGCATTCGAGGTGGTTCAGGTTGCAAAATTCTGTACCAAATTCCTTTTTCCCTGAATATATTGTCATTGTGTACTTTCCATTTTTCAAATACCTTATATCTATATGTGTTCAATATTTCAGTGTTTTCTGGCCAAATGTAAATTGGAGAACCATTTAGTACAGATTCTTTTGCTAGTTTATCAGCAACTTCATTACCTTGAATACCAACATGCGATGGAATCCATTGCAATCTCAGATTAACACCCTTGCTTTGTAGAAATATCACTTTTTTTAATATGGCATATGCTACCGAAGCACCTCTGACTACAGAGGCGCATCGAGCAATATGCAGCAAAGCACTTTGACTATCTGTCAATATTACTGCTTCTTTAATATTGGAAGTGGCAATGTAAGATATTGCTTCTGAGATTGCGAAGAGTTCCACTGACATGATACTGTTATATGGAGATACAATTCTATATAATTCTTTCACGTTACGACTGGGATCATAAAAGGCTGCCCCTGCACCATGGCGGGACCATAATTCACATTGATCGGGGCCTAACCTGGGGTACGCATATCGACAAACTTTGTGGAAAACTAGGCAGTGCTTGTTATGTGCTCTGCGTAGGTTGTCCAGGGTGGTTTCATCTGATGTTGTTCGTACTTGTTATTTTGCAACTGGAGTCGATTTTGGATGCAAATGGTATAAAATATAGAACCTTATTCTCAGTAGTTGGATGGAAAAGGCTACGAGAGATGATGATGACAATTTATGCCTGATCCCTGGAAAACATGTATGTCTTTCCCATGCGAAAGTCCATCAACCAAATCGCTTTCTTTATTTCTACCAAGTAGGCGCTGTGTAAAAACCCCGGTATTGCATTTTGAAAACATCACATTTAATAAAATGACGAAGGTGAGTGGTTAGAGTACCATATATATTTTTATTTCCATAACATTAAAGTTAAAAATAGCATGTAAGAATGGCGAAAGTGGCCAGTGTTTGAGCTTATGGTACATGACTGGCTAGTGACTTCTAGGTAGATAAACCTTGCATTTTCATTGAAGTTATACTTGTTTAGGCGCGTTATGAATATATATATACACAGTCAGGTCATAAGTATTGTCACACAGTAAAAACTTTTATTTTAGAATGCTGGCCACAAAAAAGTTTATTGAATTCGAATTTCAAATTGTTCATGAAAATAAAAATGTATACTTTTTAGAATTTTACTCATTTTTAAATATGGATTGGACGCTTAAAGAAGACCGTGTTGCAGTAATTGCGTTCAATCGTTGCGGTTACGCGCCAATTCAAATGTTTGACATACTGAAAAATTTGAATATAACCAAAAGATTCGTTTATCGTACCATTAAACGATACAATGAAGACTCTAGTGTAGATGACAGGTCAAGAAGTGGTCGCCCTCGGTCTGTTAGGACTCCAGCAGTGATAAAAGCTGTGAAGGCGCGAATTCAAAGAAATCCCAAACGTAAGCAGAAACTGTTGGCCCTTCAGATGGGGTTAAGCAGAACCACGGTGAAAAGGGTGTTAAATGAAGACTTAGGGCTTCGGGCATATCGAAGAAAAACAGGACATCGTTTGAATGCTCGTCTAATGGACCTGAGACTGAAGAGATGCCGCGCTTTGTTGAAGCGGTACGCGGGAAAAAAATATCGGGAAATTCTTTTTTCATTGAAAAAAAATTTACCGTAGAAGAGAGCTACACCAAACAAAATGATAAGGTGTACGCACACAGTAGTGAAGAAGCGAGCAACCGTATTCCGCGTGTCCAACGAGGTCATTTTCCATCCTCGCTCATGGTATGGTTGGGAGTTTCTTATTGGGGCTTAACAGAGGTACATTTTTGTGAGAAAGGTGTAAAAACGAATGCAGTTGTGTATCAAAATACAGTCCTGACGAACCTTGTGGAACCTGTTTCTCATACCATGTTCAATAACAGGCACTGGGTATTCCAACAAGATTCGGCGCCAGCTCATAGAGCGAAGAGCACACAAGACTGGCTGGCGGCGCGTGAAATCGACTTCATCCGGCACGAAGACTGGCCCTCCTCCAGTCCAGATTTGAATCCGTTAGATTACAAGATATGGCAACACTTGGAGGAAAAGGCGTGCTCAAAGCCTCATCCCAATTTGGAGTCACTCAAGACATCCTTGATTAAGGCAGCCGCCGATATTGACATGGACCTCGTTCGTGCTGCGATAGACAACTGGCCGCGCAGATTGAAGGCCTGTATTCAAAATCACGGAGGTCATTTTGAATAAACTTTAGTGTCATGAGAATCTATGTTTTGTTAAGTTCATTTTGGTATATAAATGGTTACATAATGAATAAATTTGTTTCAATTATTTTATATTAAACATGTGACAGAATTTATGACCTGACTAGGTATATTATCATAATTTTTAATGAGGCCAAAGAAGTATAACTTCTCACGCGCGTACATAAGTACACACACGGTTTTTTTTTATACTGGCACGGCAAAGTGACCAACCACACTGCATCCGATGACAAGCGGAGTGCCGTCCAGTTAGAGTATTAAATAGCAAGAAGCAATCTATCCCTCGCTACTCAACACAATCATGCCAGCCTGCTGTGTGGCTTCTTCACACTACGCCATGGGGCAAGGAGGTGAATAAGCGGTCGAGAGTCTAGTGTCAGAGTACTCAGAAGGTCGTAACAGGACCAAACATAGTACCCCAACTCGAAACCCCCGACAAAAACTGGATGTACACTCCGGCTGACCCTGGAACGCACTTCACACGAATGAATATCCTACCACCAGCAGTTGTAAAACCTACAACATAAAAACTTATTACATAAAATCCATACTAATACTATAAATGCGAAAGTAACTCTGTTTGTTTGTTACCTTTTCACGACTAAGCGACTGACCAAATTGTGATGAAATTTGGCAAGGAGCTAGAATATATCCTGGACAAGGACATAAGGCTATCTTTTTTCTCAAAAAACAACCTTGAAAGGGGTCAAATAGGAGTTCAAAATTTGTATGAAAAATCCTTTTGGAATGTAAATTCCTTGGCCTAGGGATCTGGAAATTCATATTTAGGCTTTTGGTAGGAAATAAAGAAATACGTGTTTCACATTTTTTTTCAAGATCATCCCTAAGGGGGTAAAATAGGGAATGAATAAAGTTTGTATCAAAATCATTAAAATTCGTATTTTGTATAATATACTTTTTTCCCAAATATGACCTCCACGCGGGCGGAGCCGCGAGCAACCGCTAGTAATAAATAAAACCTACAACACAAAACCAATTATCTTCATACATACTACGAAACACGTAAGGTTCGTAAACCGCACACGCATAATCGCCGATATTTTATTTATATTTGACAGCCTCCGTGACGCGGTGAGCGAGTAGCCGACTGTGAAACAAGAAGACGTGCGTTCGATTCCCGCATCGATACATACGTTAGTGTGATAGACAAATATTAAATTAATTATGAGACCGAAGTTTCTCATAGTTTCCGATACCCACGACACAATATTATTATATTTTCCTGTGTGGTCGGGACTTTGTACGAATAGTTATTCGGTGTTATTTATTTTATTGGCTTCTTATTACGAACTAGCTGTTGATCGCGGCTCCGCCCGCGTGGAGATCATGTTTGAGACAAAAAGTATACACTACAAAATAACAATTTTCATGCATTTAACTTAAAAATGAAGGATTTTCATACAAACTTTCTTACCCTATTTAACCCCCTTAGGGGTGGAATTTCGAAAAACCCTGAAATATGTGTTTTTATTTTTTAACTGTAAGGCCAAATACCAAATTTCATGCGTTTAACTGCAAAAATGACAGATTTTCATACAAACTTTCTTCCCTTATGTTACCCCCTTCGGGGTGGAATTTCCAAAAATCCTGAAATATATATTTTTCATTTTTGACTAAAAGGCCAAATACTAATTTTCATAAACTTAACTTCAAAAATGACGGATTTTCATACAGACTATCATCCCCTATTTTACCCCCTTAGGGGTGGTATTTCGAAAAACCCTTCCTTAGTGGATGCCTACGTCATAAAAGGTACCTACTGTCAAAATTTCAAGTCTCTAATCCCAGCCGTTTTGGCTGTGCGTTGATCGATCAGTCAGTCAGTCAGTCAGTTTCTTCTTTTATATATATACAGATTGTTCTCAGTTTTATACATATATTGTTACAATATATAATCTTTAATTTAGTATGCCTCCCAGTCTCTACTAAGAGACATGCTAATCAACGGTAGGCAGAAGCTTTGCTGTGCCCTGGCATTGCAGAAGTCTATGGGCGGTGGTGACTGCTTACCATCAGGTGGCCCATTTGCTCGTCTGCACCAGGTACTAAAAAAACTCAATTTTACCATTACATTTTATCAAAGCGATATAATTGTTGATAAGTTCTCAAGAAACACATTCTAATTTGTAAGAAACTAGCTTAGAGTACGTTAAATAATTATTGACTATTGGCACACTTGTATATAACGATAAATTATAGTCAGAGATCATAACAAGAGTCGTTGGTATGTTACGAGGAGCTTGTTTGTTTCTGTCTGCAATTTCGAACAAAATTACAGGCTACCAGCGTAGCACACGCTCCGCTTCGTGCACTCTGTGACACGCCCCTCACGAATCATTGCTCGTTTGTATCTCAATTCTCAATAGATACGGAATACGGATACAGATATTATTTTAGGTCGTCTTCGCACCGTCCGTCCTGGTGTAAAACCCGCCATAGTGGCACACGCAAGTGAGTCGCGTTCCGGGATCAGCCAGTGTGCATCCGGTTTTTGTCGGGGGTCTAGAGTTGGGGTACGATGTTTGGCCGTTTTGCGGCCTTCTGAGTACTCTGACAATAGACCCTCAACCGCTTCTTCACCTTCTTGCCCATGGCGTAGTGTGAAGAAGCAGGCCGGAATTGTGTTGAGTACTTAGCAGGGGAAAGATTTTCTCTCGCTACTCGATACTCTCATTAGACCGCACTGCGCTTACCATCAGGTGCAGTGTGGTCAGTAGTAGTATAAAAGTGCTAGTATACAAAAAATCATGCTTGGCAAAAAAGTTGATATAAACAGTGGCGGCGTAAGGGGGGGGCGGTGGGGGCGGTCCGCCCCGGGTACCAAGCACCAAGGGGTGCCAACGTGGTGATAACTCAGTCGAGCAACTCAGTCGCTGTTTGCGCATCTCATATGCCCGACGAGGACGGCACGGGCGGCCAGGAGAAATGACCTAACATGCTGGACTAAGATTGCCAGAAGAGCAACACCCCGGCAAGCACCGGGAGCGCAGCAGTGCTGACGGACCGATAGACCTTGGTCAGAAGCACTAGTGCAGGCCGCTGCCCCCGGAGAAGGGTGCCGCGAATCGCCTGAACCTTGACCCGCTCATACCAGCACGCCGCGGCATACACAAGTGTGGCTACAAAAGTGCCATGGTAGAGAATACGTAGGCCAGGAAATCGAATACCCCAGGAAGATGCCGAAACACGCGACATCTTCCCGAATCATTTGGCCGCGCGGTCAACTATGTCTTGTGCATGCCGCGAGAACAGAAGGCTCCCATCCAGCACCACACCGAGCAGAGTTGCCGAGTGCACCGAGCGTATCGAGACGCCGTCAAGGCGGACGACCGGAGGCCTCTGGAATTTCCTCCTGATAGTCATCATAGATGATTTACCAGGAGAGAATCCCAGCCTATTCTGGGCACCCCAGGCGGAGACTATGACAAGCGTTTCCGCTGCCACAGCCTCAATCCGAGCCCTTGATTGCGCTTTGATCAAAATGGTGACGTCGTCAGCATAGGCGACCATGCTGACTCCGCTCGGCAGTGGGGACCGGAGCAGGTCATCCAGCAGCAAGTTCCACAGCGGTGGGCCAAGCACGGATCCCTGCAGACAACCCATGGTGAATTCCTTCCACAACACCCGGCCCCCCACGAACAGGCCAACACGGCGTCCAGTGAAGTAACCCGCCAACATTTGGTAAATATTAGGTGGGCATCCTCCGCTTTTCGCCTTGGCCAAGATCATGGGCCACCAGGCATTATCAAAGGCACCCGAGATGTCCAGGAAGACTGCCTGAACGTAACGGGCCGGGGACAGTTTGGCAGTGCCAATCACTGCGTTAAGAGCGGACACGGTAGACTTACCCCGGGAAAAGCCGTGCTGGCTGCTCGAGATCCCAGAGGTGATCTGTGGGGCGCACTCTAACATTACGCGTTCCAATAGCTTGCCAAGAGCCGATAGTAGCGTTATTAGTCGATACGCTTTTGGGTCCGTAAGCGGCTTGTTGTTGCCTTTAGGCAGGACGAGAAGACGACCGTCCTTCCAGACGTCCGGAAATACGCCCTCGTCAACACATTTGGCGTACACCAGGTGGAATTCCACTGATGCAGCGGCCCAGACGTTGCGCAGTATTCTGGCGGTGACCCCGTCGAGCCCTGGAGCCGTGTTAGGCTGCTGCCTAATCATGCTTCCCAGACGTTCACGAGACGGAGGATGGACGCGGGGGCCAGGAGGGAGCGCGTCAGCCAAGGCACGTAGCCGAGTGTGGCACACCATGTCCTTTGACTGGTCGTCATCAGGGCATAGGGCCCACATAAGGCCGTGCATGGCTTCATCCACAGATACCGCATGTCCATTGGCGAAACTCGTGCCGTTAATTACATTAGCAGGAGGGCGGTTACTCCCGCTCGCCGTACGGTACGCGAGTCCCCAGGGATCCTGGTTGCCGGACTCAGCGATCCGCCGGAGGTACGCGGACTCAACTTCCTCCATCCTCCTCCGATATGCGATTCTGTCCTTCCGGAAAATCTCACCCGCATATTCCTCCGCTGGACCACCCGCTCGTCGGGTACGCTGCCACGCTCTACGCGAGGTAGCGCACCTTCGGCGCAGGCGGTCAAGTTCGGGCGTCCACCATTCATAGCCAACCTCACGCTTCGGCTTCCTGACACCAAGGGTCTTGCGTGCAGACTGAATAATCACTTCCGTGATTATTCAGTCCATGTTGTTGATGACGAGGGAATTGGACGAGATAAAATCCTCAACTGCTGACCTTCGATAATCCGCAACGACCCCCCGTCCTCTGGACTGCTCCGAGGAGCAATACCACATCGGCGAGTGGGCGTTACAGTCCACTCCGATAATAATGCGTCGTCCTCTGAAGTGGCTCATGATGCGGGTCAGGTGATGTACATGAGGATCAATGGGGTCCGAGAACTTGAAGTAGGCAGAAATCAAAATAGTGTCCACAGCCTGGATGTGAACGACGAAACAGTAGCAACATCCCGCCGGTGAACATAGAGGCCCGCCTGTGAGGACGGGCCGCGCTGAAGCACAAGCTGGGACCTCGAATACTGTTCTTGGATAAGAACAACATAGAGCCCCAGCTCGCGGGATATTGCAGGTAGCTCGTTAGTGGCTAGTTCACCTCCTGCTAGATTAATCTGACCAATTTTAAACAGCTCAGGCGAGAATGTATCGTGTAGCTGCAATCGACCGCTCTACCGCATGTGCACGCGCCGGGCAGTCCCTCGAAGCTGTAGCGTGGGTGGTTGCATCCTTACGGCCAAACTTGGTGCAAGTAGCGCAGCGTGATGTCCCCGACTTGCAGTCGCCAGACCGATGCCCAGTGTCCCCACATCGCCCACACACAATCTCGGCTGCACGACAGTACTTCTCCGGGTGACCGTAAAGTTGGCACTTATTGCAGCACGTGATCTGGACGTAGTCATTGACCCGGCAGACGTCCCATCCGATGTATATCTTTTCTTTACTAATCAATGTGGCTCTCAGCTCCGGGGAGCACTCCAAGACCACTGTGGTGACTCCGCCCTCACGGCGCCCCTTTTTGAAGGCTACACGTCCAGACTTCAGAAACCGGTCCAGTGGCCATTCACTTAATTGGGACGACATGTTCTGCTCGTGAATGGACTGCATGAGCTGGTCTTTGTCCGGATCTCCTACGACTCCCTCCCTCCCTCGGGGCCAGTCTATCCTGACGGCGGCTTGACGCCTCCTCCCGCCAGAGGAACGCTGACGAGAGGATTTTGGCGTCCAACTCCCAAGGGAGTGTGCCGGCCAATACGCAGGCCGCCTCGTGGGAAACCGTGCGGTAGCCCCTTACTATTCGCTGCGCCACCAAACGCTGCGGTTTGCGCAGCAAGGCGACGCAGCGGGCTTTCAGGGACTCGGCCCATACGGGACATCCGTACAGGGAGGATATGGGCCTGCGACGAACGTCGACGACGCGCAGTGGATCGAAAATCCGCCTTTGAAGACTTAGGAATCCGATGTTTTAATTGTGATGATTTTTTAAAAAAACTTTACAACCATGACAATACTAAACAACATATTATATGTGATATTTTATTTTTTTCAATTTTGTATTGAACGGTTTTGACCGTGGGATCTACAGTTGAGGTTCGAAAACCCAGATTTTTGCGAAAAAAACCCAGAACCCAGGGCGAACACTCGTCAAAGTTACAAACTTGGATTTAATGTATTCACTAGGGATTTAGACCTCTGACAAACCCCCCCCCCCCCCCTTCGATTAGAATTTATTGTTTTATTTTGAGGGTGCCCAATAGAAAACCGCCCCGGGTGGCAACCCATGCTACGCCGCCACTGGATATAAACGCAATTTTTTTATAATATAAGCTAGCTACCGCCATCTATACTCGAATAGTTACAGAAACGATAAAATAGCCAAAAGGCAAAAAGTATGGCTAATAATAATTAGCCCGAGCGAGGGGTATTTTCTGAGAGAGATTATTTTTAGGGAGGTCGTTTCTGTAAATAGTTAGCAATTACATAATGTCAGTATTTAGATAGTTCAACTGTATGAATAAAAGTTCTAATAAAATCCACTAGATGTCACGAAAGTATAAATAATATTCCATGAATCATGCTGTTTCTCTGAAATGCTCTCAAATCGTCACAATAGTTTTCAAAACACCAGTATACATGACATGATATCCAATTACCTATGTATCGTGATACGCTTGCCTTGCGTTGAGTGTCATATACCTATATTTCATAGGACTCGAAGTTATAGTCCAAATAAAATTAAAATATTGTATGCAAATTGTGTGTGACTGTATAAAAAAAAACATTGACTTATATTCTATAGACCCGAACTGTCGAAGAAACAATATGTTCCAAAAACCTTGTCCGCCCACTAATGCCATCTATTAATTTTACTAAGAACTATTTGGTAGTTAGAATCGTGATTACTCCCGTCGCTTTTTCTCGAACGGGACTTTCCGCGCGCCAAAACGGGACAAACTATATAATGAATTTTTTTGTGAAATATAGACTTCCTTATTCAGAATTGAAATTAATTAATATTTATTGATATTACATTCTAAATGTTATAAAATTGTGTCATTTACCTTATATACTATTAACTGTTTCACTGTAAATCAATTTAAGGCAGATTTGTTCGGGAATGTCGCTACAAATAACTAAAATTAACTCGACACTGAAAAATGCAATGTGGTGTGCATACTTAGGTAGCATGAAGCAAACTAACGTCGGTGCGGTGGTTCCACCGCAACTCGGTGGAACATAATGTTTGTTCAGATCTAGTACGTAGTACATATAGATCGCTGTATGCAAAGTACTATGTTGAGGCATCGTACGGCCATGCAACATCCATTTCGGTGTGGCCGGTGGACGATGGCAAATCGTTTGTTCTTTTAACCTTAAGCGCCCCCTGTTACAATTATGGAGAACTTTCCTATTTTATTCTACAATACGTTACTGATGCTGTATATCATTTTGCCAGTTTTGACTAGATGGCGTAAATTTTGTATTTTGGTTTCATCTTTTTGGTTAATTTTAACAATTTCATTCATAAAAGGCTTGTTTTATTATTTGTTGTTTTACTTTTGAACTTAACATACCGCACAGTTTGCAAATAGAAGATGAACACACACTGGGTGTGAAAATGTTTAACCATCTTAGTTTTGTAATGTTATAACCATTGACTTATATAAGTAGTACATATAGATCGCTGGTTATAACTGACAAACATCTGCCGGTCTACTCTTGAACACAATTCCGATCGATCGGTATTGGATTTGTGAGATTTCGTATTCTGAGTGCGACGCTAGCGCCATATTATTTCAATATTGTATAAACATTCATATGATAATCTTAATTCCAATTACTGCATATTAATGGCTACACAATATTAAAATAATATGGCGCTCAAGAGCACGAAATCACTCAAATCCAATACCGATCGGTCGGAATTGTGTTCAAGAGTAGACTGGCTGGTAGGTATATACGAGACTTTTACACGGCCAGCAGTGGGTATTTGTAATCACCGTCGTGTTTTGGGCATTGAAATCGGAGAAATTACTTCGCAACTTATGTCCCAAAATGAAATAGTGCAGTGCCATGCAATGCTTTGTAATTTAAAGTTTAAGTTGTATTATTTATGTGAACGACCACCGGTTCAACACACTTATGCATCCTTCGTAGTTTAAATAAATAAACAATGTTCCAAAATAAACTTTAATACAAAATTATATAAAAATCGATTTAATAAATATGTCTCATCCTTTGGTACATTAATTTCATTATAAAACCGAAAAGTACGATCGTTAAAACATAAAAATGTGTAAATAAGAATATAAAAGTTATATAATTTTTCAGACTAAACGATACATTTTCCGTGCGATAGCGAGTATATAAGTTCTAACATAATCATTATTGGTTACGCAGCACATAAAAGCATAGTTATTCGAAAATTAAATACAAATAAACACAGTAGAGGACAGGCTACATTATGGCACAGAGGAACTGTTGGGAGCGTGGCGCGAGCGCTCACTATTCTTTGGGCTTCTTTTCCTTTTTCCGCGGCGGTGGCACGGGCGCTTCTGCTCCGCCGGCGCCCTCCTTCTTCACCACTTTTTTCACTACCTTCTTTTTGGGCGCTTCCGCTGGGCTCGTTGGCGACGCGGGTGCGGCGGGGGCCGGGGTACTCGTGGCACTCCCCGGAGTCACCTCGGCCGCCGGCGACGCTGGCGTTGCTGGTTCCGCTTTGTCTGTCACCGAGGATGCGATTCGTGCAGCCGTCGATGACTTCCCTTTTGTGGCTTTCACTCCGATCTGCGAAAGTGACACTGCGCCTACGGGCGGCGTAGGAACTTCGGGCTCGGCAACCGCGAGGCGGGCTTGTTCGGGGGCGGCTAGGGGCGAGGCGGCAGCGGGCGAGGGCGCCGCAGCCGTGACGGTAGGTGTGCGCAACTCGCTCGCGATGATGCACTGCGCGAGTGTGGCGGCGTCCTCGAGCTCGCTGTCGGGGGTGGGGAGCGGGTCGGGCGCGGCGGGGGGGCCCAACTGCAGCTTGCCCGCCGGCTTGCGGCGCTCCGCGGCTACACAACCAATACGATCCCGCCTTTATTCTCCCGTTCGGTTAGACGTGTCGTTAGTATGGCGGTCACATTAGAGAGCAAGCTCGGTTAGGGCCTGGAACAAAGTTAAGGGAAAACGGCTACGTGGTTAATTAGAAACAATCCAAGCGGAGTTAGTCATGTGTCAGTTCAGCGGAGTTCGGAAGTGCGGTATGTTCCATTACAAGGATTATTATTTAGCATCATTGTGACAATATTCAGGATTCAAAAATATTATATACTTATTTCATAAATGTGATTTATACAATGATTTTATATAGCTGTGACTGGTGCCACGATTAACACGAGTAGAATAATGTTCCTTGCAATGTATGAACAAACATGTAAAGCAAATAAAAGAAAATATACATCCATGTACCAATTTCGTCCTTGTCAATGTGGGCGAAATTGGAACAATTTCAATGAGTGCATCACACGGTCATGCGCAGTCGCATGTGGTCAGATTTTATTTACACTATTAATCTGAGCAAACACGACCGCAGAGCCCTGACTCATCCCACTATTTGCAATGATACTGTATACAAGACATGAATTGCCTTAAATAGTGGCAGGAGCGCGAACTAAACATCCTACATAAGTTTCGACTTGGACGCAACCCAACTACAACCGAAAACCAGACTGTTACCGAGGACAATATTATCCAGGACTTACTATTCAATCTGTTACTTATACATGGATGTAAATGAGTTAACACATTTGGAGGACTTCACATGGGCTGAAGCCAAAAGCACAACAAATTCCACCACCGTTGTAGGTAAACTATATTTACCAGGAGTCGGTGTTGTGTTGGGCCCAAGTATAATGTTGTTATTACCTGTTCTATCAAAGCCGCGTCTCTTGCGCTGCCTCCTCGGTAGCTGGGTGAAATAACAACGAGTTTTGAAACTTAATGCTCAGTAAATAAACATTAAAACCAAACATCACAAAACGGCACAAAAGAAAAAAACATGTGACGACATCGTGTTTTACGGGTCAGCCGGTCGAGATTTGATAAGCTCATGAACAACCGAGCCGGTCCGAGCCACGTAGAACGGATGCAGCTAGACTATAAACATATTAGTAGAAGTCGGAACCGCAAAATAAACTTGTGAGAAATGATAGTGCAAAGCCGTTAAGCGTTGCCGCACACTAGCATCTATACTCACATTTAGCAGCGGGCACTGCTGGAGCTTCTTCCTTAGAGGGTGTATTGGCTAGTGGGGGGCTGTCAGTGGAGACGTCTGCTGCTGCTGGGATCTTCTCAGGTGTCGTCTCTGGGACAGCAGGACTGCCTGCGGCTTTGGCAGGCGCTGGTGATGCTGGAGCAGCTTTAACAGGCTTATCAGATTTAGGAGCCTCAACGGCTGTTTTAGGGGAAGTAGGTTTCTTTTCAAGTGTTTCAGTCTTTTTTGTTTCTGGTTCCGCTTTTTTAGGAACTGAGATTAGGTCAATGGCAGCAACTGGCACAGGAACTTCCGATTCAGGGATTTCAATTAGTGCAGCAGCTTCTGCTGGTACAGGTATTTCTTGTGGAGCATTCTTAGCACCAGATGTAGGTTTGGGGGCAATGGGGGTTACAATTGGGGCAGGTGCTACCTCGGCAACTTTAACAACCTCAGGTACGACATCAGGCACTGCAACTTGGCTGGGTTTTTCACTCTCCACCGGCACGCTAACAGCAGCTGGAGGTGGAGGTACTGCAGCCGGTTCAGATGGAGCCACTGATTTAGCAATAATAGCTTCTGCTACTGGTACCGGCACTTCAGTTGGCAGAACAGG
Organism: Laothoe populi; assembly: GCA_905220505.1. Taxonomy (NCBI): domain Eukaryota; kingdom Metazoa; phylum Arthropoda; class Insecta; order Lepidoptera; family Sphingidae; genus Laothoe; species Laothoe populi. The sequence goes on from HG992148.1 coordinate 18,205,201, forward strand.
TGCTTCTTTTTCAGAAGACACCACTTCTACTTTTTCAACTGGCGCAGATTCTTTAGCCGGGACTACTGGAACTTCAATAGGCAAAGCCTCTTTGGCTACTTCTATTTCTTCTGAAACAGGTTTTTCACTGACAGCTGGTGGCTGTGCTGCAGGTGGCGTAGGCTCTCTGGGAGGAGATTGTTTAGGAGGAGATGATCGCGGTTGACTCAAAGTCTGGGAAATTTTAGCCCAAATGTTCTCAAAAGCATCGACCCCCATGTAGTCTATGTTACCAGCTTCCCAACCTTGACGGCGAGTGAGATCGTCAATAGCTTCATGACCGCCAAGTGCCACTCGCGCCAGATTACCAGCAACACCACTCTGAAACATACAAAAACATTTAAAACATAGAAAGATTATGTACACTTGTTTGTGGCTACCCACAATAAGTTGTTAATTTTACAGTATCCGTGTTATGAAACATGCAGAGTTTTTTAAAAAGCATGCCAAGCATAATTATCTACAAGTTAAATGTTACAATAAACAATCTCACACTCTAATAGTTTACAAAATTAAAAAAGTGTTGAACAATTACCTGATATTGGATGTTTATTGAACGTTTAGGGACTTACTTGTTCTTCATAATCGCTTTGGGTCTCTTCAGCTGAATAATAGTCTTGTGGAGTTGGGGAATCCGAAGAAGATGGTGAAGGGGGCGGGGGTATTTCATGAATGCAAATTTTACGTCCACGAGAATCTATGGTAGCTCTATGTCTTAAGTAATAACCATCATATGGATGCCTTGGCCTAACATCTTCAATTTCACTTTCCGAATCCGAAATATCACCATTTACCATTACATCATTATTTTCTTGGTCTACATGAATGTGACGAACTTCAATATGTTGTTGGGTAATTAATTGCTTTGAGCAATTGATTTCCTCATCAATGTTTTTATTCTTTTGTTCTATGAAATGTGTAGTTTTTTCAGAAATTGGATGATATTCATTGCAGACATCGTTACAAGAATGATTTGATTGGAAATACTGAGCATGATTGGAATCGTCACGACAATCGCGAAAGTCTTGTGTGCACTGTGAGTAACTTTCTTTGTTGATGTTTGTTTGATCTTGGTTGAGACTAGTGTATCTGTATTGTTCATTGGTATTTTGATTGTTTCTAGTGTCGGCACTTTGATTGTGAATAAAATCATTATGTGTATAATCTGGATATGATTGCTCCTGACGCCAGTGCACTGGTTCATAGGGACTATAATTACTGTGCTCCTCGCCTTGTTTTTCGGAATCGTTATGCCAATGTTCAGTAATATTAGTGTAATTTTGATAATGACTGTATACTGTTTCTGTATTATATTCAGCGTGATGTTGCTGGCTATCATAGTGTGAGGGTTCATGTTGTTGTGCAAGTTCTGAACGGTTCCAGCAGTCTTGTTGCGATTGTGACGTATTATCTCGCGTATATTCTTGTGCTTGATATTCCCAAGCATATTGACGTACATCTCCTTGATTTTCAACTCTGATATCTGAGTGGTGACTGGTTGTATCATCAGTAATTGGTGGTATGTTCCCTCGATAGATATCCCAAGGATCATGAAAATCTGACATGTCTATTTGGAATGTATTTAAGTCTTCTTGGGTTTGAGCTTCGGGTCGATGCCAGGGAAATTCAGATTCTGGATCCAATACAGGTTGATAATGTAAATATTGGTTGACATCTTCTGGTGGTAACACTGGTTGGTTGTCGATGGTTTCGTGATGTTGGACCTCCACCTCAACCTATCGGTTGAAGTGAAAATAACTCAGTGGTGAGGCATGCAAAAGGAACACTTGAACTAAGCTGCACACACCAAATTTAGCTCACAGTGCATATAGCTTGGTTCAAGCGAGTGCCAATTAGTAAAAATATATAAAGGTTTAAATGCGGTATCCAGTAAACATACAGATAAATGGAAACTAAGAACAAATACTAATTGTATAAAAAAAACTTAAAAGTCAAATTCTAAATCAGTATATCTTAAGCACAATATTTTATATCAGTATGTTTATGAGTTGCCGCGGTGAGCATTCCACCAAAATACCAACACCATCTACTGGATCCCGAATAAAAATGTTTAATAAACCGTGCAAGAAGCAATCAACAGCCATTTGAGAAAGAGTTAGAAAATGTTAGTATTTTGGAGAAACAGATTGTATGTACACACACATGAATAAAAATGCTTCAAAAACATCAGTGCAACAAGTAGCGGTATCGGTGCACAAGCTTCAGAGTGCAAGCGTTATTGTTAAAACTATTTACAAAACAGGAAGTAATTGTCCATTGTACAGCAAGGGAGAACGTATTTATGGAAAGGACTGATAAGTTAAAGTCTCACCTCTGGAATTTTAGAGTCCTTTTCTGAATGCTTAGAAAACATAATGTAGTGTTCAGTCTGAAGTCTGGTGTGCGAATAGATAGATTTACTACGAAGTCGAGAGACTCGAGACATTTGCGGTCGGGGGTAAAAACCACAGACGGATCGGTATCAATTTCAACCCTATGAGCCGTGAAATCTAATACGCAACCTAGTTATTTCGTCTCGACTGTATTAATATTTTCGTCTGAAGAATTGTAATTTAATATGTCCAGATTCTATTTCAAATATTTCATAACATGTGTTATTGAATATGTAACACAATATGTACATAATACACACTCCTACACTATATTTGATACGAAAAATGATTTTATGTTGCTAGATAACATTCTGTTTGAAAATTAGTGAATATTTATATTGAAAACTCACCATAGATACATCAAGGTTAGAGTGGACTTGAGACACGAAGAGGTTCCACCATAGCTGTAGGAAATCACGCAAATGTTCTGGTGCTTCGACGTTACGGGATTCCCAGTTGAATTGTTGGAGCCAAGGTTTAGCAGCCCCAATGAAGTGGATGATTTTGAGATTCTGTCCATAGCTGAAATAAAAACAAATTAAGAAGTCCAATGCTACACGCGCAATAAGGGACTAGGTATATGCGTAAATTACGTAGAGATAAAGTTAAGATAGCTGTGTTTATTTCCCGAAACAGAGATTACGATTGGCTTTAAGATAAATATACTATTACATTAATAGTATCATCTAGTGTGTCTATCAAAAAATATATGGTGATTGTATAACATAATATATCACTTACTGTTTAAGAGCGGGCAAATAAGAGTAAAAGGCGGCAGATGTGACATTGTAGAGGAAAGGCAAATGTTTATTGATATCTCCATGCGCCCAGTCGGAGAAGAAAGAATTCAGCAGTCCTTGGTCACCACCTTTGAAGTAAATTATACATATAAAAGATGTATTGCTACGGACACATTAATTAGAGATAATAAATCAAATAAGACATGCCATCGAAGCTGCCACGTTCCTGTGCGAACTTGATCAAGCTGTCGAAGGTATCGGCGGATGGTTTGAAGACGAATACACCTGAGTTGAAACAGTCGGGCCAGCCGACATCGGGAGCAGCAGACAGCTCCTCTCGCTCAAACAGCTCGTCGCAGTTTTGAACCACCTAAAAACATATTATGATTGCTTTGTGTCACATCGCGCTTTTACTAATTAATTTTACTAGGAGTCAATTTATTTAATGGCTTTATATTTAATTTTGTCGCAACTTTAAGCGCTAATTCAGACATTCGCTGATAGAGAAAAAGTTCAATACAATGTACAGGGGCGAGGCTATTGCCTCCGTTGACTCTCATTTCTAAATGTACATCTGAGTTAATTATACTATGTTATATAATAAATTCAATGTTGAATGTCATCACAAAATAATAATGCTTAATTTTGTGATATTATTCGATTGAATAAAGAACATAACAGTAGTTGAATAGAGTGTAACATAAACAGTGAAATGTTTATGTATTTGCACAGATACATAAATCAGTAATTGATTAATTATTTTATGTGATAAGTGAAACGTGAAGATGCTTTCTTCTCTTTTATAAATAACTTGGCTCGATACTAACATGTACCTCATGGGTATCCATTAAAACACAAATATTTATCGTGTCTTCCTTATCGCTTTGTGGATAAAACTTCAGTTGACTTAATAACCTATGATAATAACGTAACGTGTCAATGTATTCTTTAAAGCAGTACTTATCTCAATTTTTGACTGTAATTGTACGTATCTTTATTGAAGCATGGACATTTTGTAATTTTGTGATGTCATATTGTTGATATTTTGCGTGAAAGTAATGAAATGTTACCTTCGCAAAAAAAAACTGAAGAATGAAAGTTTAGATATTGGAGCTGATCCAAAATTGTCGTGAAATATTTGGGCCACGGTTATGTGGCTCGTCATCTCGTGTTACTGCTAACGTCTACGTCCGGTAACATTGACTTTCTTATCTCATAAACAATTGTAGATTGAAATAGATTTGACGAGTTTCTCAGTCGTTAAGCGATAATTAAAAATCTGTAGGCTGATCGTTCCGATCACGTCAAAACAAACAACCGCAACACATGATGATTACGTGCACGTTTTGTTCCCGAAATATTAGATTTCCTATACTTTGCATGCATCATATAAACAGCAAGAATATATTCACTTTAAAATTCAAAATAAATATGGCATCAATCATTCCAGCGCACATTTATGATACCTATAGCTTCAAAAGGCGGGATTTGTAAACAGTCTGATTTGGCAGTGCACATCTAATGTTTGTCCGTCGTTTTAGTATAAGCAAACATTGATTTTAGTGCTAGTAAATTATATTTTCAGCAAATAAAAATCTAGTTAATATTGATTTATAACACAACACCATCTTGCACCGACTGTTACCATGAGCCCGATTGAAACAGTTTCTCTGAATCTTGTATATTTAATTGATGTAAGTACTTGTCCAACATATTGAAGGCCGAAATAATATGCACTAGCTTCAAAAAGAATACAATTAACAATATTTAAACAACTGAGCGTAGAGTTTGATGATTATAAACGTCAACTGCGTAATGTTTCTTGCTCTGTCTTCGGTTCTGTTAATAGCTTTAATACCACATGACACTAGCAAGACAGTAACAAGTCAGTGAGAACGTAGTCTTCATTGTATTTTACAGCCATTTCAGTATTTAAGTATTCATCACCAGAATGGCCTGCTTTCGGATACATTTTCGAAAACTATTACATACTAGCTGTTGCCCGCGTATTTTTAAATGAAAAGGTATAAAATCAATGGAGCCATCTTATGCTATTACATATTTCCATATTTCCTATCCCAAAGGTGCCGTGAATTTTCCGAGATAAAAAGTAACCTATGTGCTATTCCATTCTATTATATCGCTGTGCTAAATTCAACTCAATTCAACCAGATCCATTCACCCGTTCTGGCGTGATTGAGTAACAAACATCCATCCATCCGTCTAAACATTCGCATTTATAATATTAGTAAGACACTAGCAAGACAGTAACAAATCAGTGGTAACGTGGTCTTCATTGTAAACAGCTTCATCTTCACCAGAAATGCCTGTTTTCGGCTAGATTTTTGAAAACGATTATACATTTGCCCTTACCAGTATGTCCGCGTCGAGGAACACGCATTTTTCATACTGAGTGAGGCTCCAGCAGTGGATCTTTGTGAAGGTGATGCCGAGCTCCGGTCGCTGCAGCAGGGCCAGATGTGCGGCGTCGCCTGAGTCCAGCACGTCTACCGTCACCACCTCCGAGAACACTGCGCGAAGACGCTCTCTGGGAACAATATCGCTCGTCATTTATCGGTGAACTTATAATTAACGAAACAAAAAAAAATTTGTAATACGGGGGCTGTTTTCATTGATCATATAAATTTAAGGCGCGTGCATTTCGCCTTCTGGGCTTCGCTCTCAAAATTTCATTGTTCATAGCTCATTCATATATGCAAGTGGTGCTGGTGGTAGGATAATCATATCCGCCCGGATAGCGACCACCGTATACAGAATGTAAAGCCCGCCATAGTGCCGTTCCGGGATTAGTCAGTGTACATCCGGTTTTGATGTTTAGCCGTTTTGCGGCCTTATGAGTACTCTGAAGTCTGACACTAGACCCTCGACCACTTCTTCACCTTCTTGCTCATGGCGTAGTGTGAAGAAGCAAGCCGTCATGATAAATTATCATAGCAAATTGTCATAGTAAGTGATAGCGGGGGATAAATTGTCTCTCGCTATTCGATACTCTGATTGGACGGCACTGCGCTTACCATCACGTGCACTTTGCCGTGCTAGGATAAAAAAAGTATTAAACAAAATTAGTAAAAAAAATGTAAAATAACAAGCAATAATACTTAACACATAATGCAAATTAAAATATTTGCAGTTTCAATTCTATAAATGACAAAATTAGCTAAACATAAACCGGTAAACATGACTGTCATAAAACTGTCTTTGAATGGTTTACCTCATAGCCTCCGTGACAGATGGTGTGATGAGCACCACAGCTGGGTACAAGGATTCAGCTCGGCGCAAGGAGTGTGCCAGTACTAGCGCACCTAGACCGTATGAGTCGTTTGTGGCCAGTGTCACCCATGATCGATCTGAGGAACAATACATTTTGGATTACCTCCTGTTTATATGTAAGTATATAGTTAACAGCTGCTGAATACAGAAATGGAAAAACTGCATTCATAGCCTCCTTATGTGTGTTCTACCCTTTTTATAATGAGTTTTGAGTTTGTGTTCCGAGGAATTGTTTGACATGATGCCCACGGCCACCATCGCACCGCTCGCCATCGATATGGAGTTCGTGCTCACACATTGGCACCTAAATGGTCGCGCACAGCGCGATTTCAGAGGAATATCTTGCCGCAAACGCTCCGAATGTCGAATGAGCTCCTTGCCAGTTTTTGTTTCATCATACATGTTGTCACCATCATCAAGAAAAAGTTCTTAAATAATTAGTGTTCTCGCCTCCTGAGAATTTAGTACATCTTAATTATGCTTTATAATTAGTTCAGCGACGATATCGAGTTTAATAGAATACCGAAACCATAATTTTGATTCATAAAAGATGTGTAAAGGAACCATTGCTTTGAAAACTTGTAACGAGAAAAATACGACTTTCCGGATAGCTTATTATAAACATTGTTTTCCAGTACCCACACACTGTTTACTCACGCTCTTGAAATAATCTACGTCCTTGCACTTTTCTGTTCATAAAATGTGTGCAACAATGCATTGAAGCATTACACTATTCTAAGACGATTGTTACCGACATATTTAGTCTTAAGAGAAGATATAAGTATTACTCGAAACCTTAATTATATCCATACACAATTTACAGCGTTGTAATCACGCTTTTACAACACACTGTATGGTGCCAAAGACGTAGATTTCAAAAATAACCAGTAATATGTTCTATGGAGAATTACGTAAGTCGTATTTTAGATTTTAATACATTTATTTGGCGCGTCATAGTTGTAAAAAGGTACTCGGAAATGCGCAGTCCGTTCCTCTCGAGTAAGACAGTGCACTTCTGCTTGTAATTTTATCGGCAAATAGCTGATGGGGCGAGTCGAGCGGTGAGTTTGCCGCCCCTGATTACACGCACTTTATTCTCGAACTGTCTATTGACATGTGTTACCAACTGCTGACGAGAAGAGTATAGGTACTCGATCATTTATCATTACAAAATAAATAGACAGCAAAAATAAACCACGTGTACTATGCATTTTGCTTCGCCTCTTCTTATTGGTATCGACTCAGCCATTAGTCTTCGAAATGTCACGCAGAAGGTATGCGGAATACTCGCTAACAGTACGAAAATGTTCTCGTGAATAACTCGGCAGCCGACTAGCTCCGTCACCACAAAGAACGCCATGTATTACAGAGTGCCGCATGTTCTATTCCGAAATAGCGCGACACAAATAAAATTCAAAATAAAACCACTGGATAGCGTCAGATATTCGGTGGCGAGCCCGTCGCCGTGGGTGTGTGCCGCAATTAAACTAATAATGACTCTCCTCTATCACCACCAGTGAATACTACTGAGTACTGCGCTCGCGTACCATCGTCACCTATTGCAACAACTGTATGCAGACATATTTACAACTCAAAGGTTTTTTCATATATTTTCGTAATATAATTCGATCCCGACATTTTGAATTTTTTTGTGAAGTTCATGGCCGTAGGTAGTTCAGCCAGTTCACATCATAAAACAAGATCAACCGATAAATGGGAGACAGTTTTTGCTTGATATTATATTGATAAAATGGGATGTTTTTCACATAGAGTGCGCCTGTTAAACTTAATAGCACAATTTTTTGCATTGAGACATTTGGATTTGCTTGATATTATATTGATAAAATGTGTTTTGTTCACATAGATACACATCTGTTACACTTAATAGCATAGATAGCTTAAATTAACGCGTGTAAAATGTAAATCGGACGTGAGGAAAATACATTAAATGATATAACGATAATTTTGTATCAGGAAATGCCGTCAGTGATCAAGGATAAGTCGGGTGGCGAGATTATTAAAGCCAGTGTGTTTGTACAATATTAACTGTGCATGAACATCATAAATCCAATTTGATATTCTTACACTCGTCAGCGCAACACACATCCTCGAGCGCGACGTTGGTTTATTGGTGTATGCGGAGCGAGGAACATATTTACTAGTAGACAGAAATATACTACCAAAAGGCACCCCGACAAGGCACTTGAGAGATGCAGGATCAGACACCGCTCGGGAGCAATGTCCCTGCGGTTTCTATTTAGGTGCGGCGCGGTCCGGCGGGATGGAACCAGATGGGCAGTCGACCGTTAACAGAATAAAGGAATGCAATGATGACGCCCCGTGTTTAACAACCTCGGAAAAACGCATAGAAAAAAAGGAATAAAAAATATTTAATTTAAATTAACTGATATTCGGTTTAGATCGTGTAATGAAAATATACCTTTAATTATCAAAGGAAGTTGTATCTCAATAGACATTCGACATAATTCTCATGCTCGTCTTACAGTTTACACCAGCGACAATTTAGAACGTCATGTCATCACCATTCCATTCATCTGAAGACAGATACTTACTTCCCTTCTGTACCGATAGTATAATTTTATTTTAATAGACTATTTATTTTATTGTAAACAAGAGTTGTTTGTGATATTAATATGTATTTTATTTTAGTAATAATGTATTTATTAACCGACTTCAAAAAAGGAGGAGGTTAACAATTCGTAGGAATCTTTTTTTTTATGTATGTTACCCGATTACTCGAAGACGCCTGGACTGATTCGAGAAATTCTTTTTTTGTTTAAAAGGGTATACTTCCCAGGTGGTCCCATTGCCACCAAGTCAGGATCTGATGATGGGATCTCAGAAAAATCAAGGTAAGCCCTCAAATTTTATAGTGACGCATAATTTGTTTTTTATTGAAGTCGGTGTACTTTTTATGATTTCATTATAAAAACATAATTCCAAAGATAGACCCGGTTATGCCATTGTAAATATAAGATAATTAATTCATACTAGATGTGGATATTATGAAACAATTGAAACATTTTATCAAACGAAATGTCGAAAATATTTTACTTTAAAATTTAATTTAGCTTGAAGTTCTATGAACCTAGTATCCGATTCCGAAAAACAAATTATAATTTAAAAACAAAAGCACCAAAGAAATATTGAAACTCACGATTCATTTTGATAACAACTGATGAGAGATACAAATCAACTGAATTGAGATGGCTACTGCCTTCACTTTATATTAGGGGCTACCGTACAACCACAATCAGGGCGGATAAACCTCTGTGGGTGGTATAGAATATCAGATCAAACCACAACCCCCTGACTGGCGCCAGCGATTTCTCAATCGATATAGGTATTAGGTAACGTCGCGACACAACGTTGCGGGCAATATTTCTACTAATAATCAAAATATTCATTCAATATCTAGTTGTTGAAAACCGGTGAAAGCGTCATTCGAAATTCCAAAACTAGAAAATTAGGAGACCTAAGTATTATTTACAGTAAACCGCTAAATGCCACATGAGCTCGAATGCCTGGAAATACTAATATGTAGTATGTTAGCATAATTAAGGAGACCAAGACTACAGACAAATCCTAAAGTAGAAATAATGCTAGTGAATGTCTGAGATAACAAAAATAGAATAAAATTGTCTTCTTTATGAGAATAGTTTTGGAGAATACATTGATTATTATTATTATTATGTTACGGTCAAGATTACGTTAAGTATTACACTTTTATACCATTAACAGTTGATATCATTGTATGAATGTTGATAGTTCCACTGTAATATGAATGTATATGCAGCCGATAACGATAGTATGTTTACAATATCGTACGTTCAGGTATATCAGTGAAAGCTGTTAGCTAATAGATGTAGGGTAGTGGCGCATTGTTTCTAGCAACCCAGTCTGTCCTGGTGCATGAATATAAGGTCTATAAAGATAAACCAACAAAAGTAGACCTGGTAAGCATTCAAGGTTATCCATCCACAGATCATTAAAATGTATTGGTTACATCGGGACTGTTGTTAAAATTACCACCACTCTGTATAGTTTAATTGCTTGCGGATTGCTACTCTATCGAAGTCGACTCTAGCCAGGCTACCCGTATAATTGAATTAAATAAAATATTTTGACGGCAGCGTTACTGGTAATTACCCGCATAACGCCTACTACATTCTTGATGTGTGTTCCAGGAAAACTACAGTTTTAACTTCTGTGAGAAACATCATTTACATTCTGTAGAATATTTTTATCTACCTTCCCGGTTAACTATATTGATATCCCAACAAATTTCTTACAAATGTGTTGATCAATAATTTCGTTTATATTGTTTGTTAAAATATAAAACAGATTTGTGTTATGTGGTAAGTAAAATAAAATTGTTAAGACAAATTCACAGCTTACTTGACATTATGTAGCCGGGTGTAGTCTCGCGTGTGACAGTTACAGTCACCTCTAAATAACACAAACTACACACGCTCTTCGCGCAACACTGGTAAATGCACACAGCGTGCGAGACACCGGTAGCTAGCCGGTTCCCCCTCGGCCCTCACCACTTGACACGCACATTTTAAAACGCTACGTCACCATCTATCCAAGAACGAACACACACACTTACACCGATTCTAAAATTTCTTAAATATCTGGTGCTGTTACAAGCGTTTATTTAACTATTTTTTTATATACAAACTTAAATATGATTCCGTGAATATAAAACGAATCCTTATCTATCTAAGTGGCTATATTATAGTTAAGCTTGGCAACATCTGAACATTTTTACAATATGCATGAGGCAACTCGACCGAAACAGCTGTTCATGTCGATCGATAGATGTCAGTGGGTGCTGCTTTATTTTCGTTGCCGTATATAGAATAACGGTACCCGTAGTAGAGCCGCATCGCTATTGAATTGAATACTCTCAGTAGTTCGAGGCGGTGCGAGGTTTTCTTTGATAATGTATAAAAATTCGGATCGATGGACGAGAACGACGAAAGAATGACGTATAATTATGCAATGCGTAATATATTTGGGAATCCGCGGAAATATCTACAAGTTGATTGTAAGAGAAAATATCGTGTGAGCGATATGTCTTGATGCAAGCGAGCGTGTTGTGTTTGTTTGAATATCGGTGTTTCGGTGGTAACGATGGCGAACTCTCCTACGAGCATAGAAACACAGATAGATAGTTTTCTGGAGCAGTTTAAGAGGAGTGCTTCTAAGGCTATGGAAGAACGGATGGACTGGCCCGATGGCACCTCGCCGGGAGCCATCGTCAAGTCCCGCAGTAGCTGTTTCACGTTAGACGTAGCGGCTGGTGAGTCTTTTTAATACTTATTTCGCATAATACAATATTTTTAACAAAATAACTACAAGATTTGTTATGTAAACGTAAACATACAGAAATTATTATGCTGTTAAAATAAAAACATATCACATTCTGTGAGAGAAAACTGTTTTCATCTTCGATCATATTAACAGTGACGTCAAATGGAAAATGTAACGTCATAGAATTACTACTAATGCGGCGTTAGTAAACACACATATATTATAGGAAAGAGCATAAAAGTAAGTCACAGCTTAATTTAGAAATAAACATATATTTTATTTTCCCGCCAATTCAGTTTTTTAATAAGCAAATTATTTTCTGAGACAGAGCGCAGTAAAAGTGTGAATTTACTCTGTGTTCCTGTACACGTACCTTTACGATGTTTTTAGCAACTGTGTTTCATACAATGTGACTTGACTTCGCTACTTGTTGTTGGCAGTGGCGAATGATCAAAATTTACGGAAAATTAATTCACGTACCTATGTACGCAAAATGTTCACTTTTCCTCAAAATCAAATCAATCAAAATCAAATCATTTATTTTGTAAATTAGGCCACTAGGGGCACTTTTTACATGTCATAGTAATGTTAAAATCTAAGTCTACCGGTGCTTCGGAAATGCCCACTGGTCTGAGAAGAAGCACCAAGAAACTCAGCCGTAGGTCTTCTGTAATTTGTCATTACATTCCAACAAAAAATCACACATAAAATACATTTTTAAATAAGTACATTCACATGACAAAAAAAATTACGGTATACATGTCAATACAAGGCAGAGTCGTAAAAGAGGCTATACAACTTGTTATTTAATTTTATCCAACTAACAATCAATGAGCAATCCAGGTAGACCAGTCCACACAAGCAGCACCCGTTCACGAGTATGACGCATGTGCCAGCCATCGGCCTCCTCAACCATGACACAGGGAAGTGACCGACCCGGCACATAACGCCGCCGCCAGCACAGACCCTTAAGCGAGCATGACATACCCTAATCGCGTCAAAGAATTATAGAGAAACAAATTCACAAGACAATAGCTTTAACAAAAAAAAACAAGAAGCCAAGACTAATACGACTCAGGCATCTTGTAAAAACAATTTACATTAAACAGAAATAATCAATACATAATCATTTATTGTAATAGATCTGGAAGATTCAGAGCAATTTAATCCCAAGCCTTCTTGTCGTCAAGATAATCGGAAATTTTGTAGTAACCTTTTCTACTAAGCTTGGTTTTTATTATGTTTTTAAACTTATTTATTGGTAATTCTCTTATATCATTCGGAAGTTTATTATAAAAGCGTATACTTTGCCCCATAAAAGAATTACTGATCTTGTGGAGACGAGTCGAGTGTAACACAAGATTATGCTTGTTCCTTGTGTTCACGTGTATGTGTTTTGTGAATATCGCATTTTTTATCAAATTGTGCAATATTTTTACGCACATACATTAGATTTTCAAAAATATATTGCGATATCACGGTGAGAATGCTTATTTCTTTGAATCTTTCTCTAAGAGAAACTTTGGGTCCAAGATCATATATAGCCCTAACGGCTCTTTTTTGTAAAGTAAAAATTACATTAATATCCGCAGAGTTTCCCCAGAGAAGAATTCCATACGACATTATACTGTGAAAATAGCTAAAATAAACTATTCTTGCCGTATCTACATCAGTCAAACGTTTGATGGTTTTAACTGCATACGCCGCTGAACTTAACCTGCCTGATAACTTTCCGATATGCGGCCCCCACTGAAGTTTTGCGTCTATTGTAATGCCCAAAAAAGTAGTTGACGCAGCAGGGTCCAATTCTTCCCCATTTATTTGAACATTGGTTCTCGTTTGCTGAACGTTGGGCATTGTAAATTTCAGGCATTTCGTCTTCTTTTCATTTAATACGAGGTTATTCGCGTTGAACCAATGTACAACTTTACTAAGAGCATTCTATCAAATTACTATGAATATTATGAATTATTTTTCGCATATTTATTCCAATAATACCTATAAAATTACACTGGTACTTCCTAGTTCTTACAGTATTGACCAACATTCATTTCGTAATAAAGGTACTGACTAGTCCACATTTTCTCCCGATACTAAACATAGTCATCCTATTCCTTCTACACTATTTAGGTGTCATTGTGTAATTTTGGTTGTAATTCCATCGTCAGCATGCCTGCGGAAATGGTTCTCATGCAGATTGTCGGCGCGGCGCCCAACTTGGACACTTTTAGGTTGTTATATTGCCATTACAATAGTAACCATTCGTGTTATGTGTTCTTCATTGCACCTCAAGACTACTTCTATTATACCATTTTTATCGTATTACCTGACAAAAAATAAACGCTATCATGATCTATATAATTCTTGAAACCCGGGAATATACAAACACTACAAAATGACGATTTTCTTTGTACTTATTCAACATTTTTAGTTATTGATATTACATATATTTTGTGTGATCAACTTGTGCGAAATTGTAGAAAAAGAAGAATGTTTTTGATGTGTAACATATTTACTATCGCTTTCTGGGAGTGATTTTGTGAAATGGGACGGAAGTGTGTAACAGGAAGTCGGAGAAGCACGCGCTATTTCATTTGACCAATGAGCGCGGGGTGCTAGACTTGGTATTCAGATAGTATCTACCCATTTCCCGAGAGGTTGGATGAGGTTGGAGGAGGATGGATAGGATAACACAGCTATTAAAAAGCTGATTGTTTAAATAATGTTCGTCAAACATCTGATACGGAACCAGCGAGGGAATTCTGCACACACTTTACTGATTGTTGTCAGTCTATATTATGTTAGCTGTTGAAAAATAATTCACGCTGGTTGCAAATATAATAACACTATTGTATCAGTATGTTCGTGAAAGTCCAATGACAAATGTTGTTTATGCGACTGAAACACAAAGGAAATTCTAAACAATTGTTTTGATACACGCATTCTAATATTATAACAAAAATAGCCGCTAGATTAATGTGTCGATAGCTTCACTTCGGCCAGTTTTAATGTCAATTGTTATGATATACAATATTCGTAATAAAATTACTATTAACGTTAGTAAAATATGGGACATGGGGAATGATCCCCATGTCCCATATTCTAATGTCAGTACATTATATGATAAAAAATGTGAAAGATATGTTTAGATGATTGTTACTTAATCACGCAAAAACTGCTAAACGGATGAAATCGATGAAACGAATGAAATGAATGAATGACATACATATACACTCACGCCTGTATTCCCCTGGTGGGTAATCGTACTGTACTGGTTACCACTAGTACACCCACTTTTCGTCGAACTATTACGGTCCCATAATGTAATAGGAGGCGAGCCTATCGCCATACCGGGCACAGGTTCCAGACTCTGGGCTGATACTGAAAGTTTCTAGATAGAAAATCCAATATCACTTTACCTGACCCGGGGATCGAACCCGAGACAGCAGTCATAACGCATACGCAATTACAACTGCACCACCGAGGCAGTCTGAATGAATAAATGATTTCAATTAAATTTGGTACACAATACTTTTTATTTAGAATAGTTGCAAAACTGCCGACTCCTATTGGTGTGACCTTATGATAAAAGACTTGATCAACGAAAATCCTGTGCACTATTTTCACAGTCGGTATAATTAATCCATTAACTACTAATCCAGAGGTCGTCCCGTTGACATAATCAATTAATGTCAGCAGTACGATCTGCCAATGTACGAACAGCCGCAAATGAAATCAGGAAATGTGTTTTTGATTCGTCCCCCATCAAACATCGCATTGAAATTCGGAAGGGATAACTGTCCTGTGCGCGGAACTGGATTTAAATAACGTTTTTTTTTAACCGACTTCAAAAAAAGGAGGAGGTTAACAAGCGCAATGCCCTCCAATTAGAGTAGCGAGAGACAAACTATCCCTCGTTACTCAACACAATTATGCCGGCCACCTTCTTCGCCACGCCACTACGCCACGGGCAAGAATATGAAGATGCGGTCGAGGGTCTAGTGTCAGAGTACTCAGAAGACCGCCAACGGCCAAACCTCGTACCCCAACTCCAGACCCCCGACAAAAACCGGATGTACACTGGCTGATCCCGGAACGCGACACACTTGCGTATGTCACTTTTGCCGGTTTTACACCCTGTGTATGGTGGTCGCTATCCGGGTGGATATGAATATTCCACCACCAGGGTATAACCAAAACCTAAAAATACACGGATGTTAAACTTCTACGGATACTAGAAGTGTGCATAAACAGAAAATCTGACCATAAGTTATGTACAAGCACGGCATATGGGGGAAATAATGGTGCCAATGGACGTGGGGCTCGTTTGCCGCGCTAGTTGAATGTTCGCTTTTGTTCCACATCGCTGCGGACCCTCCCGTTCGTTTTGTTTTAGTTGTATTAAAAATATCGCCAGAATTACCCAGTTTTAGAGTTATTAAAATATTCGCAATGGGACTGCAGTGATATCAATTTAAAATGTGTACTGTCTTAACATGATAAAATGGTAACATTAATCTGCATTAGAAACACCAAACTACTTGATGGCTCTAAATTTTAAAGACGAGTAGATGAATACAATAATATTAATATCTATAAAATCTAAAAAATAAAATTGACAACTTTTTTTTTTTTTGATGTAACTAAAGCCGTTTATTTAGGATGTCACAACACTTATCTGTATATATAAAAGAAGAAACTGACTGACTGACTGACTGATCGATCAACGCACAGCCTAAACGGCTGGGGTTTTTTTTTTTTTTTTTTTTTTTTTATTTTTTTTTTTTTTTTTTTTCCTCGTGTTTTGACGTGTAAGTGTTGTTTGTTTCGCTGCATAGAGTTGTGTATGTAATGTGGGGTGTGCCCGACAAAAGGATTAGGACCCTCGCTATTTGATACGTAGGTCCATCCTTTGCCGGTTATGTGTGCGTGTAGGGGGATCTTCTGCAGAGACAGGACTTTCACATAGCTGTGATAGCATGTTTCCGTCCGCCTCTCGTAAGCCCCCCTGAGTGGTGTTATCGGGATTGAGTGTATGAGTTGAGTGTGGTGTGATGAGGACGTATTTTTATCTGCTTAAAATTACAATTACATTAAAACAACAATAATGACTGTGGTTTTGCACAACAAGCTCAAGGTCCAGCCGGTGTGGTCGCCTGATTGTAGGTCTTGATTTGGCTGAGGATGGTATTCACCAACTCCACGAAGGCCGCGAACGCCCCCTCCCTTCCCTCGGCGAGAAGTTGGGAAATGTCAAACGGTGACACCCCAAAGCGGCGACACACCATCTCATGTGTATGCCGATGTACACCAAAAATAGGGCAGTCCTCCAGGAGGTGAGCCAGGCTTTGGGTGGTGGCGCCATCGCAGGGGCAGTGGTCCACGTCTATAATATGGAACCTGTGGAGGTAGGTCCTGTGGTAACCGTGACCGGTGAGAACCTGAGTGAGGTAAAAGTTGGGTGCAGTCACCTTCCACAGTCTGCGGATGTCTCCGAGGCTGGGGAAGAGTGATCGCGTATGCTGGCCTTGTTCAGCTGCTTCGTAACGTGACTGCCAGGTGTTCAAGGTGGATCCCCGAAGATGAGCTTTAAGGTAAGAAATGGGGAATTTCATGTAATCAGGGGCCTTGTGCAAAGTGCAGGCGGCGTTGGCCGCTTTGTCGGCCATCTCATTGCCCAGTATGCCAACGTGGCTCCTGACCCAAGAGACCCGCAGGTTACCCACACCACGATAGTCCCGCAAAATGCGATGTATCGCTGTAACCAAGGGGTGGGTGTTGCTTCTGTTCTGGATAGCCATGATCGAGGACAGTGAGTCAGAGAATATAATTACCTGCTGGTATCTCCGGCCAAGAGCCCATCGGCACGCGTGCAGGATGGCCAGAAGTTCCGCCTGGAACACCGTGCAGCAGTCGTGTAGTTTAAGCTTTCTTACGGTGGGCGTGATGTTCTTCCCTCCAGGGTCGAAGCACACGAAGGCAGCTCCCACCTTATTGTTATCCTGCTTGCTCCCGTCCGTGTATATGTGTACTGTGTTTGTGTTACTGCGGATCGCTTTGTCGACTTCCTCCTGGTTAGAGGAGGTCACCAGTGGGATTGTGACGCGATCCGCAGGGTGTAGTAGTTCGTGGATGGGAGTGGGGAGCTCGAAGCGAATGTCGTCGGGGAAGAGATGTGTGGTCCCGGAAAGACGAGTACTCTCCACACAGTGGACCTCCCGGACCCTTAGATCCAAGGGGATGAACTGCGCAAGAGCCAGGGCGGCCGAGGTGGAGACTGTGCGGAAGGCCTTAAAAATTGACAACTTGATCAAACACACAAACGTAGGTACTAGCTACGTATTATTATGTTATACATACTAGCTTTTGCCTGTAGCTTCGTATTGGGTGATTACATTTATCATAAGTATGATCTCACTGCAAGAAAACATTTTTTAAGTCCAGCGTTGAGAGTTGAGACGCCACTATATCTCCCCGTCGAAAATATGACACAAAATTACCAAAAAGCTAAAACAAACATTTCTGTTGATCCGATCGCTACCAAACTTTACAGGATCCCCCGCTGGTTATTCTGATGATTACGTGAAAAAATCATCAAAATCGCTCCAGCCGCTTGGATTTATAGGGAACATCCATATTCATTTATATTGCTACAGCCAGTTATTATAAATTAATGTACAATAACTTAAAATCAACAATTTCTGTGGGTTGTTGTAGGCAACCAGTTAATTATAATCTACGAGCCGCTAACTTTTGAATATAATAATGAGGATAGATCTACAATCACCAAGCTGCTCAAATTATTAAATTTTAACGAAATTACGACACAAAATACCAAACTCTTCAACTCTTTTATCTCGTTTGTCAATCAGGGGCCACAGCAAGGGCTTGACTCGATAGTTTTTTTATTCTGGCACGGTAAAGTGAACACACTGCACCTGACGGTAAGCGCAGTGCTGTTCAGTTAGAGAGTCAAATGAAACAAAGGTTTTTGCAGATGGATAGAAAGACCAAAACATCACACAATAATTATTATTTTGGTGCTATCTATGATGGCTATATTGGTAGACATAAGTATCAACAATTTTGTTTATCAGAATTATTTTTCTCTTAAAATTTAAAATTATTTTATAAGTCTTTTTATATCATAGAATGTTTTATTTATTATTTGAGAAAATTATTAACTGTCTATAACAAGTACTTTAAAAAAATTACAAGCGTTTTTTCAAATTTTCGCGCTCATTATCTGGAACGTCGATACGGAAACGCGTTCCGAACGCTACGCCGTCTGGTGGCCGCGCACTGTACTAATTACGTGTTCTACGGCGTCCTCCGATTTTACTCACGGAAAGTGAATCGCCATATTGCTTCCGTGAATTCTGTAAAATATTTGTGCATTTCTCTTTTATTATGAATACAATATCAAAATGAAGTGAAATAAAACAAACCGCCTTCGGTTTATAACTGCTGAAATATATTTTCTTGCGACTGTGCCAACGATACGACGCGAAAAAGGTGAGTTTCATTCTTTCTTTGCTATGACTATATGGCCCAATATTCCACGGGAGTTCGATCCGCTATGCGATAATGAAACTTAAAAAATGCGATTAAGGTTAATAATTGCGCGGTTTTTGTTATGTTTATTTACATGAATTTGAAAACTTATCGCGGTTTTGTAGCAAATAGCAATGTGTCGCGGGGTTGTTTCACTTGGCGGTCGGGGCGGGTTTGGTGGTCATATCGATGTCGCTTGCTACATACACGTATGTAGGTACATGTGATTTGACATGAGCGATCGGTTGTAGAGCAGGAACAGGGGCATAACTTTTGAAAAGATGGAAGTGGTGAATCCTGCGGAAAAAGAGGCGAGCGAGGTGTTACATTCGTTGCTGTCGGTGGAGCGGCGAAGTGTGGACAGCAAAGAGGCCATTATTGTGTCCATCCCGGCGGAGCAAAACGGCGGTGGCGATTATGGCGAGAGCGCGCAGTGGCATACGCCCGTCATGGGACAGCACTCTGTGTTCGAGATAACTAGTGGCCAGAATATTCAGCAGCATACCTACAATGGCCACCAGGAACAGGTACTTTTTCCAATAAAAAATTGTTGAAACTTCACAAATTTTCCAATAAATTTCTTATTCACAAAAGCCAGAAATATTCAATTACTGATAATAAATAAGAATCAACAAACTATTAAACATTTCATTCAGTTTAAACTTCAATTTAAGTTTAAAATTTATTGTGTTTTCAATTGTACCAATATTCTGACAACTCTGTTCTAGTTGGCTATAATAGATGCAAAACCATAATTGAGCATTACAAACATTTCAGGTTTTATGGCAAGGTCATAGCATTCAAGTGGAAAATGGTACGGCAAACATTCAAAATCTTCCAACTCAGTATTCCATAGAATTTGAAACGCATGTGGAAGGCGAAGCTACAGAAATGGAAGTAGACACTAAACCTAAAGTGGAGAAGAAAACTATAGTAAAGAAAAAGAAAAAATCAGAGTCTGACACAGATGAGGAAGTTCTTGATAACAAACTTGAAGATAATCCTGCACAGGTAATAATATACCAACCCTATATTAAACACAGTCCACATCTAGGTGCGGGCCTCCTCTACCAATGTGAGGGGTTAGGCCTTAGTCCCTTTAATCTCAAATTACTCTTATATCATTTCAACTATGACAACAAACATAATTAATTGTTGTTATTAACCATGATAAAATTTTACTTGTAAATACAAGTGTTAATTGAAATAAGGTATTAAAATTTTAAAAAATTTATCAATTTGGGTATAACTTTACTGCAGTGCATATCCTTACAAGAGATTGAGAGATAATGGTACAGACCTTTCTTAGGTTGCAGTATATAACCTCACTATACCTATGTCTCTGCACCTTTTCTATTTTTGTTCCATAATGGGAAAGGTGGTAAGCCTATTGTCACAAATCTAAGTCCCCTGGACATTGTCAATCTGATTTTGCAATAGAAAAATTATGATATAGTCTGACATGTAATTGAAACTCTGAACCTCATCAGTCTGGCAGATGCCACAAAATACAAACTTTATTTTTTTTGTTTTTTAGATAAGTCTCATAATTTATATTTGTTTGGGACAGCAAATCTGGCATTGTGATTAACTATGCATTTTCCTTGCATGTGTTTTCTATTTATAGATTTGCATGGTATATTAACCAAACTAGATGATTAGTAAACACATCACTTGTTTTATGGCTGTATTATACTTGTCATGGAATTTGATGTCATTTTATCTTTATTTATCGCCGGTGCCACTGATTTAGTTACAATCTTAATTTACTTTTAAAAGGAAAAATATGAAAAACCTTTAAAACAGTAAACTCTAAAAAGAACCTGCTGTTTCTTAAGATTTACTATTCCATTTTAATAGTGGAAAATGTTCTTTCTTTTGAATATGTTATGAATCCTGTGTGACGCAGCGGGCCAGTAGCCAGTTATGAAGGCCTCTGGTTCGATCCTGCACAGAGATCTTTGTTTTGCATGTGAGTGTTTTGAGTACCTCATAGTTCTTGATACTCTCAATACAGGTCACACTCACAATACAAGGGGTCGATATTGACTACTTTGGAAATCCCTGAGTTAGTTAATTGCTACTCAACACAATTATGCCAGCCTGTTGTGTGGCTTCTTCACACTACACCATGGGGCAAGGAGGTGAAGAAGCGGTTAAGGGTCTAGTGTCAGAGTACTCAGAAGGCCGCAACACAGCCAAACATCATACCGCAACTCTAGACCTCTGACAAAAACTGGATGTACACTGGCTGACCCTGGAACGCGACACACTTTTGGTTGCTATCCAAGCAAATATGAATATCCTACAACCAGCCTAATACCACAATAGGTTTTTTATTTACGATATAATTTATATTAATGAACCAATTCAATGTTATAGGTAAAAGAAAGGCTGAAAAGAGGCTGTGATTGCAAAGACAACTGCTATCGTGGTTTGAATCCTGATGCTGTTTATCGTCATCGACTCAATATTGCTGAACTTACAAAAAGTGAACATGATATGTACTTGATGGGTATTACAATGGCAAGCTTAGCTAATCCTGCTGAGACTTCTCGGCATAAAGTAAGAAGGAGATTAAGAGCTTGTTATGTATATCAAGGCCGAAAGGTTTGTCTGGAGGCATTCTTATATCTTGAGAATGTCACACATTATCAGCTAAAGCGCATAAGGCAACATGTAATGACGCACGGTGTAGCGCCTCGAATTCACGGCAACGTTGGCAAGAAGCCGTATAACACATTCACACTGGATATATACAAACATGCTACAAATTTCTTAAAGGAGTATTTAAAACAATATGCTAGCTCTCCTAAAGACGTTCAGCCATCTGGCGAAGGAGGCAAGAAAGCAAGTAAGACTGTTATCATCCAAGGTGACTCTCGCAAACACTTATTTGAGGCTTATAAAGAGTATGGGGAAATTTTAGAACCTGGCGTCAAGCTTATGGGCTACTCGACGTTCCGAGCATTTATGAAAGACCAATTTCCGCATGTGAAATTCGCGACCAAAAAACAAGAGATACCTAAAGATATGGTACCTTTCCGCAGTGGTAAATGTATGTCTTACGATAAAAACAAAGATCCTGTTAGAATACAACAGGAAAAAGATAAGGCTGACGCGAAAAAGGCAGCTTTGGAGGCTAAGAAGAAAGAGGAACTTGACATGGAACAGGCTCAGCAGCAAGCTCAACAACAACAACAGCAGCAACAGCAAGTGCAACAGCAGCAACAACAGCAGCAGGTGCAGCAGGTGCAAGTTCAACAGCATCAACAGATGCAAGGCCAGCCTCATGTGGTTATACATCAACAGCCACAACAGCAGCAGCAAATGCAGCAACAGATGCTTGTGCCGCAAGTCAGCCAACACCAACAAGTACTGACCCAGCAAGTGGGTGGTGTACAACAAGTTGGGCAACAGCATTGTGTGCAGTCACTCGGTGTATCTGAAGAAGGTGGGCAGCAAGTTGAAATGGCGCAACAGGTCATACCACTGGCGGTTGTACAACAACCGCAACAAGCTTACATCGTGACTCCAGTGTCTCACTTCCAAACACGCGTTCAGGGAACCTGGTACCGGCATTGACAACCACAACCATTGGCCACTATCAGAGTTTCAAACAACGCGTAACAGACTGCTGAAAAGAACATATTTACGTAACAAAGATCTCGGGACAACTGAACTGTTGTAATTGGGATGGTTCCTTGATAATTTTGAAAATGATTGGTTGGAGACGCTATATGTAACTTTGGCAATAAGTTAGCAAGTATAGTTAGGTAACACCTCTTCAGTATTTGTTTAAAACTGATTTACTTTGATTACCTATCTATAAAGTGAATATTTACATAATTTATATTAAGCTATTAGCTGTGTAGTTTATTTTATTATTGTGTAGTATTGTATGTGGTTTTATAAAGTATACATTTTACTTTAACTTAGTATTGAGACCCAATTTTAGACGCTTAACTTATTTATAATAAGGTTGAGATAGAAACATGAGGTTGTCGGAAACGCAATAGCTGTGTCTTTTGTTGCTATTCACAAGATGCAGTATATAAGAAATAATGAAGTGATTTTTACGATTTTTGTGTGTATAGAAAGTGATTTTGATGTCATCACAATTTTAGAACTATGGTTCTTCATTATGAAATGTTCATTTTATCAAAGAGCAGTGCCTTCTAAATATGTTGTGGTAATGCTACGACGTGCGATTATGATTTCAAAATAGACATTGAATAGTAGATGTAGGAGTTTTTGATATAAAATACATTTTGTGTACTATAATAATGTGTAGTTGTAGGGACCAATTTTGAAGGCATCGGCTTTGACAATGAGTAACTATAATCAAACAACTAAATTACAAATAATGATTTTTTATAATTTTATTTACAGACAAAAGTAAATCGACATGTGTTAAGCTGTGCCTGCAAATTTGGCCCTACTTGCTAAGATTCCTAAAATGTTTATAGCAATTGAAAGTGACATACCTTAATCCAGCATTTCCCAAAGTATGGGTGAATATTGGGTGGGCCCTGAAAAATAGCACAATACATCGACCGACCGACCAAAACCTAGCACTCCTTGTATTTAAGTATTACTTAGACTTAGACTTTCGATGGCAACTGAATTTCTTATTCATATAATTATGCTTCTATTTATGACAAAATATAAGAGGTGAGTCCCGAATTTAGATTTTTTATTAGGTGGGATGTGGTTCGGTCAACTTTGGGAATTACTGCCTTAACCTAATTGGATATACATATTTATATTACATAGGTTGTGGATCACAATTCATATATAACACGAGAGAACATTTTTTATTTCTAAATACCTAACCTTTTATGTTGTAGTACCATGATACATATCAATTGCTTGTATGAAAAACGTGTTTAATTGTATTTTAATGGTATGCATTTTTTGTGTCATATGAAAAGTTTGTATTATTGACTCGTATTTCAAAGACCTAATGTGAAAAAATATAAAATCCAGGTTATTAGGAATCACATTTATCGAAGTGACTATTTCTCTATGCCGTTTTGAAGATATACCTGCATGCCGAAGCATAAAAACTTTTATAAAGTGCTGGTTAAATCATATTGATACCATTTAGTATGATCAAACTAAATACTATATCATCTGTAGTATGCAGGGATGCAAATAAAATGTCAGCTGAATTTTTGTAAGGCAAAGATTATTTGATGTAGTGTTTAAGAACACTAATATTATTGTATTTTATTATCTGAAGAATAGTATTAACATCTTAATACAAGCAGCAAAGATTCAATTAAATTTTAAATTTTTATTGTCACAATAATTTTAGTTTTTTTTTAATCACTGGAATAAAAATTATGTAACGCTCAATATTTTAAATATTTATGTTATTCAGAGACCTCCATTATTTATAAGTTTCGTATTTAGAATATTGTACTGTTTTCCCATCGATTTTACGTTTTCAATGTATTTGGTAAAATACTAGGTTTGATTCTTTGTTTAATAAACACCTTTTTATTTAAGGCAATTTGGTGTTCGTTTTACACTGACGTATGAAATCTCATTATATTTTGAGCTATTAGTATGATTATGTAATTATAAGAGTGTAACCATTGATATATCCATAGAACGTACAGAGATGTGCCTAGAAAATTATGCTTATCCATGTATTTTTATAGTGCAATAACATGTAAGATTCTATGCAGTTTTATAGCCAGTATAAGCCCAATTTTTTTCGGTTGCTTAATTACACAATTGGATATTTATAGTCCTACCAGTCCTTGACTTGGTTCAAACAAAAAATGAGATGTTTAATTATGATCGTATGCTGAGTATCGTAGTGCATTTCCTTAGTCAGGTTTGGCATTTATGTTCCAAATTAATTACCGTAGTAAGACATGATGTGATAGCAAATAAACTTTTTTACGCTAATGTGCTTTTCATTTAACTTATAACGAGGTGATGGCAGGGTTGACAACCCAGAATTTCAAAAACTAGGGTTTGTAGTTGGACAAACCAGGACAGTTCAGTTTAAAAACAGGACACGTTTTTTTTAAAACAGCGAACGCGCCCGAGCACTCGCGAGCCGTGAGATCGCCCCTAACATAAGGATTGCAAAAGTGACGCGCGAATTTTCAAAATTTTTTAAAGGACCCTGCCCTTTAAAAATTTGTCCTACTCTTGAAATAAATTCTAATCTCGAACTCGATACAGTTCTAATTCCAAACTAGAAGTTATTGGCATTTGTAACTCACTCAAATTCCGCCGTATTCAGTTAAATCGTGCGCTGGTGTTGCGTTCAAGAGTGTCAAATGTTCTGATTTCGAACCCAGTCCCAATTTTAAATTGGAATCGAGTGTCAAGAGTGATCCTCCAGGACGCTATCTAAAACTATCCAGGACACTATAAACCAGGCAATGTCTTGGAAAAACAGGACGGTTGACTACTCTAGTTAAGGTCCACGGATCGGGGTCGAGGCTCCCACGCCATCCTCCAATAGTTCGGTGCAGTATTAGTGAGATTGTGGGGGGTGTACGAACGACGTTCGTCGCACAGCGCACTCGTTCTGCCTCGGCTCATTGGTCTCCTACAGCCGGCCACTTCACTCACCAATTTAATAAATTCTCCGCGTCGTTTGTAAACAAGTCATTGTTTCGGCTTCAATCGGACAGTTTGACGATGGCCACTTGCCTTAGCGGGCGCGTGCGGTGTCATCTCGCTTGCTGACCTCTGTCGATATGAAGTTTTGGAAATGTAGCACCAAACGAGAGCGTCGCGCCGCTGCTATTGGTGAGTTTCGTGTGTTTAAATAACCAATAATCATTATAAAAAATTAAGTCACATAATTAATAGCCTAAAGTTAATAGGCTTGCGTTTGATCACTATCTCGCCTATGCATATGAAACTTATCCCACGATCGTTCATGTATAATATTGGGCAAGTACTGATGGTGCTGAATTAACCTAGTTTACAAATACTCCTTTTAACGTTTTCTGCAATTTGTCTTGATTATGAAACGCGCGGATATGACAATTCTTCATACCTATTTATGAACGAAAATTGCTGAACCATTAATTGACCCTTTGCTGACATCGAATTGTTGTATAACAGCTTCCAAAATATTACATTGCACCACAATAACCCAGTTAAGTTTTGTTAATTATATTAATTTTTACTTGGCCAACCATTAGTGTAACTTTAAACTTACATAACTATGTACAATAAAAAAACCCTTGGCGCATTTATCATTAGTTTTTTTATAATTAATATATTTTCGCTATATATTTAAAATTTAACCATATATAATCGATTTGTGGCAATCGGATTTCCAGATTTTGCTCTACACTTTATCTTACCTACACCGCGCTATGCCAATGGCAGTAAAGTCATAGCCATCAATGTAAATCCCAACTAATAGCGACATGAATAGCGATGGCAACATATAGTAACTTGTTAGTAATCTCAGATTAACGTTAATCTATGTTTTATACTAAGGCCACAAGAGTTGACGATTGAAACAAAACAAATGTAAAGTAGTAAATTATGATTTCCTGCGACAATGACTCGGGTAGTAAGTGTGTGAATCAACAACGTCTAATTGCATTTTAAAGTTTTACTACCGTTCTGCAGTTTAACGTAATATATCATAAATATATCACCGTTGTAAAACTTGCATAGCTCTTCATCAATCATGCACTTATGAAGTACCTAAGGGAAATGCGTTTATTAAAAGTTGTCATGATGTCGAGATTGACCGGAGCGTGACCGCCAAGCTTTATTAATGTTAACAAAGCCTTCCCTTATACCAACTCCCAGTTGATACTATTTATTTCCCTGTCTGTAAGTTGAAGGACGTACACAGACACGAGAAAGATTAAGACCGCGCATCGGGTTACATATATTTTCATCTGGATTTAGACAGCGTGGTCGTATAACGACTCTTTAGCTCTTATAAGTCCGCCACTTGTACCCAGTGCTTAGACATTTCAAATATTAAAGGGTTACAGATTTTATTATTGATATTTTACTACTTACCGGTATTATGTTACTTTTCAATTCTAATTCATCACAGCTAGTCTGACACAAAGCCCTAAATGAAGAGATTTCCAGGCTGCATCGGTTTATAATAATAATCCTCATAAGCTATATAATGGGTGCAGAACTTGCACTGTTCACTTTATGATCATTATGCAAGCTGAGAAAAAAGGAAATTGTCCTTTGTACCTGTGTAAATGCTTGTAACAAATAAAATATTTCTTTCTTTCTTTCTTTCTTTCATTTCATATCTTTGCAATCTGACAAATTCGTGTCTGAAATAAAAAAAATACGGATTTTTTCGTGGTTTATTTAACTTTTTTAATCCGACGTCCGCCCCGTGGCCATCAAGGCTGTAAAGCCTTCGAAACGACGGGTTAAAAAGTAAAATATACTGCGATAAAATCCGTAAAATTAGTTTAATTTCAATGTGTAATATTCGCGTATATATATGAAACCATTAAATTCGTGTCTATTTCGCAACCGATTGATTCGTTTACGATCACATATAAAGTGTGACTTGGGAATAAAATTAGAGACACTTTTACTTCTTATATAAATTTTAACGAAACTAGTTTCGAATATGACGATATTACTTTGTTTTTATGAATAACTCGATCTCATTTTGATGATAAAGATTTATGTATTCAATATGCCAATCCTTGACATTAGCAACAAATTATATTTTATTATCACCATAATGTCTTATATGGTCTTTCTTGTTTACCGTTTGGATGTGCCATATTGGTCTAAGAAATGGCAGTGGAAGATGCCCGTGGACTATAAAGGCCGGAAATTGATTTTTAGGTCGCGCATACGCTTGTAGGGGTTTTCTAAACATCTTTACATAGTAAAGCAACTAGCTGAAACCACAAATAACCACGACAAGTAGTTCTTCACGTAGGCTGTCTGTCCTTCACATTGGCTGCGTCCATGACCAAGTCGTTTGCATGCTTCAGGATGCACATAAAGCTGTTAACACTGTACAATTCTAACCAATTACAAAAAATATAATTTAACTAGCTTTTGCCCGCGACTTCGCCCGCGTCACGCGTGGTCGTTATTTTGAACGAAAAGGTATAAAATCCATGGAGACATCTTAAGCTATTACATCTTTCTATATTACAGTATCCCATAGGAACAGTCCATTTTCCGGGATAAAAAATAGCCTATGTCATTCTCAGACCCCTCAACTAACACTATGCAAATCATGGCGATCCCTTGCTCTGTGAAAAAATAAACTATACCACGGGACCTGTACATTTTTCCGGGATAAAAACTAGCCTGTGTGCTATTCCAGACTATGATCTATCTTTGTGCCAAATTTCAGCCAGATCCGCCCAGCCGTTCTGGCGCGATTGAGTAACAAACATCCATCCAAACATTTGCGTTTATAAAGATAGCCACACAATAACATAAAAACGATTCTTAAATAATAATCATATAAACTGCCTAAACTAAAATAAAATATACTGTTAGTAATCAGTCAGTAAGATCTATGTTATTGGCAAATACACCATTAACATAGATTTAAAAGACAATGTGGATATATCTATTTCTTCAATGACATTTTTTATGAAGTTCTTGGAATGACTAGAGTTCTTGAGACTGTAAATATTCCATGAACGCAGCTGTAATTCAATTTGTATTGTATGTACGTTTTTTTTTATTTTTAATATCCGGTGTTTGATTCGCCAAAGGGAATTTATATATCTATTGACACTTTAACAGCAATAACTTTAATCAATTTTAAAAAATCTGTTGGATCTTGATTTATCTGTACATATGTTTTGCGGTCATTTGCTGTTAACTATAGTGAACATATAAATTTGTTGTACGAGTCTTTTCCCCCTAATATAATTGGTAAGTACTAATGTATAAGTGAATGGGTATTTCACATATATTTAGACTAGCTGTTGCTCGCGGCTCCGCCCGCGTGGAGGTCATGTTGGAGACAAAGTATACACTACAAAATACCAATTTTCATGCATTTAACTTCAAAAATGAAGGATTGTCATACAAACTTTCTTCCCCTATTTTACCCCCTTCGGGATGAAATTTCCAAAAATCCTGATATATATATATAGTAAAGCCGCTCTGTGTACTGTTTTGTCCACATCATCAATGGGTCGGTTTGACCGGATAACACTCCTATCTTATAGATAATTGGCGTGAACTAACAATTAACTTTTGCGTTTCGTGCGATGTGCGAGATTTTCCGGGACCTAACCCCCTTCTCAATTCCAGTGCATATTCTTTATGGCCGGCAATTTACGGCCTCTGGTATAAAACAGACTTTTTAACAAACTACACTTTAGCATTATTCTTTACAACGAACGACCCGCCCTAATATTGCTTTTAATTTTAAATGTTCAAAAATTAAAGAAATTTAGCAAAATCTAATTATGTATAATTTGTAGAGAAAATACAAAAAAACAATACCAACAAGCAAAACAAAATCTGATCCAATCGCTACCAAACTTTACAGGACTTACACGCTGGGCCAATCTGAAGATTACTTGAAAGTTTCATCTAAATCGCTCCAGACATTTTGGAGTCCATAGGGAACATACATACACACATCGATTTGTATATATATATTTAATAGATACGTACTATAGATATTAGAGGCAGGAAAAACGATTGCTTCTAACATGAATCATTCATTGTTCACCAAATAAGATCATCATAAAAGTGTTTAAGGATATCTATAACAGTTCGGTAGAAGTTTGAGTCCTTGCGCATGTACATACTCCTCACCTATGGTACCTACCTACCATATTGTAGGCTCGGAGGCATTAATTTATGTTTCTTCCATTATTCCAGGCATATATTCTTAGTACTTCCGTAACACTAATGAGGTTATAGTTGATACCATTATCGTTTATCGATTCTAAATACTGTATAATAATATTATTACTGTACTCGTGCTTAGCTCGTCACCTCTATAGTCACCGACTATTATAAACAGTGGCGTAGCTTGCCGTAGAGGGGCCCTTTATCAAAATTTGTTTAGGTGCCCAAATGAAGGGTTTTTTTTGTGAAGATGTTCGGCGACTCTATATCTCCATGGGCCCGTATCAGTGATATCACTGATACGGGCCCATATGGCTGATACGGTGGTAGCTACGCCCCTGCGTATAAACATATTTGATGCATCTAAAAAAAACAATAAATTAAATAAAGGCATCTGATTACCAACCTGAATTATATGTCTGTTTAATTATCGTGCCAACCAATTTCGCACCAATTATATGATTCTTGTCGTATAAAGCATTTGGTTTAATAAAGGAATTGAATGTAGTGACGTATCTGGCTCTGACAGCTCTCTGACTAATAGATTGGCATGGGCAGCCTGCTCCAGGCTGATTGCTATGCGAGCCGCGAACGGCCACCACCGGCCTTTGTTTGCGTTTCACATTGTCCTATCGTTCCTTTCTGTTCCTACTTACACTGAATTCGAACCGGTAGGTCCTTTTCCGAATCATATAGTTAACCGTCGCCATTAGCCCTTGACGTTTCAACTTTCATAGTGTATATTTCCAACTCGTTGAAATTCGAAGGAATAAGAGGCACATATGGTAAAGGTTTTATAAATTTATGATCTTAGGCTGAGTATAAATAAATTTGTTAAATGTTGTACTGTAGGCCATCGTTACGAAATTTGGCACGCGCTGTGACCGACGCAGTAACGTCTTTTTAACCGACTTCAAAAAAGGAGGAGGTTAACAATTCGTCGGAATCTTTTTTTTTATGTATGTTACCCGATTACTCGCAGGCGCCTGGACCGATTCGAGTAATTCTATTTTTGTTTTTAGGGTATACTTCCCAGGTGGTCCCATTGGTACCAAGTCAGGATCTGATGATGGGATCTCGGAGAAATCAAGGGCAACCCTCAAATTTTATAGTGACGCATAATTTGTTTTTTTATTGAAGTCGGTGTACTTTTTATGAATTAAAAAACTTTTACTTATATCCCAAGGAACTGAACATTTATGGATAAGCAATAAAATTGATTACACTAGTTACGCCACACCCCTCAGTTAATATAAAACGAACTAGTGGCAAAGCAAACGCATTGCGTTTTCTGCGGTTAGGCAAACTAGTATAAGTATTTGCATAAGCGCGCGGAAAGAGTGGCAGAGATAAAAAATATATATCAATAACATGTGACGGTGACTATGACAAAATAAAGGTTTGATTTTAAATAATACTGGAATCTT
Source organism: Laothoe populi (assembly GCA_905220505.1). Taxonomy (NCBI): domain Eukaryota; kingdom Metazoa; phylum Arthropoda; class Insecta; order Lepidoptera; family Sphingidae; genus Laothoe; species Laothoe populi. Next base: position 18,236,806 of record HG992148.1, read on the forward strand.
TGGCTATTTTACGGACGGATTGTAGTTTTGAAAAGTATTACCTCGTCTAGAGAATGGTTCTATACACTAAAATCTAAAAATTACATTTGATAAAAATTTATAGTTACTCATCTGCCTTGAAGGTTTCGTGATGACTCACCCATGTCTCCATTTGGCGTTCAGTCACTCCCTTACCTGAGACCGCGTAGACTGGGCAGTTATTTTCAAAGCCTCTTGATGAATGGCGAGAATTATTCTACAACTAGCAAAAACTCACAACGGGAGTGCGGCGAAAAAAACGGAAATGAGGGCAAGAAGTACACTATTAAATCGTTTGTTTTCTTTAATCTAGACACAGAACAGACTTGCGTCTATATCTAGAATAGTTTTGACCTACTTTTCTGAACTTTATGGGAGACTATATATTTCCCATATTTAATTTATAGCGACGCGCCGTATTTGTTGCAACTATAGCAGTATATGAATTTTTTAAAAGCTTATATTTTCAGAGTAATTAGTACGTTTTCTCAAATACTACGATTAACTTATAGCCTTTTAAGTGACAGTCACGATATAGATAGTTTTGTTCGGCTAGGTTATTACCACTGTCTCGCAGAATCCGACGTAAAGTAACATGCTATTGCATTTCGTTTCGTCAGATTACCGAAGACTCTAAACCTTTCTTCTCTTCCCAACCCTTATTCCTTCCCTTTGTGTGGTGTAGATGATCTAGCACTAGGTCACCAACTTGTTTACTCTTTTATGAAACACATCTATACAATAATATAATGTAGGTACCAACAAATGCTGTACTAATTGTTTTCTTCGCTGACTTCTTTATCGTATTATGTCGCTAAATGAAAATGCCATTTTTTTTAAATAACGCTGTCTACTATGTAATTAAATAATGTGAATGCACTTAGCACTCCAAAAACTTAATTTACAAGCATCAATTAAATTCAGATATCGATTGATTGCCTATACAGAGTCAATGATATTAGTTCAAATTTCGGTTAGAGTTTTATAGACAGTACGAAATCTTTTTGTAAATGTCGTTGTATGACATTGACCTAGAGTCTGCTATTTTATAGAAACTCGAGACGCATATTTCCATTTAAAAAATGAGGCTTAATCTAGATCAATAGCTGTTTATTAAGGCAAATTGAGTAAAGTTTTTATATAACTAATACCACAATTAATACTCTATGTATAATAAAAATAAATCATTTATTTAAAACAAATTTTGCCCTCAGTAGGCCTACTCTTGAAATCAATTTCAATCTCAAACTCGATAATTTTACTCTAGAAGATATTGGCACTCTTGACACAATCGAGTTTGTTATTGGAGTGAAGTGTCTATTACATTTAGTTACTAAAAATTCCTCCGTATTCAGTTAAATCGTGCGCTGGTGTTACGTTCAAGAGTGCCAATTGTACAATTTTACATTGAAATCGAGTGTCAAGAGTAACACTTCAGATCTTGTTGCGGAATTATAGTTATAATATCTAAGCGATTGTGTACATTATATTAAATTTTTGTCAGAGGAATTTTATAAACGTATATGCTAAATTCAATAATTTGGATAAGGAATGAGTATGTAAGGGGAAGCCTGAAAGTAGCACCAATTGTAGAGAAGATAAGGAGTGCTAGATTAGCTTGGTATGAGCATATGATGAGAGATGAAAGGCATGTGACAAGACTCGTCAATATGAATGTGGATGGACGAAAGAGTCGTGGGAGATTTAAAAAGAGATGGGTGGATTGCGTAAATGAGGACATGCGCATGAAAGGAGTGAATGCAGATTTGACGGATGATAGGGCTGCGTGGAGAGTTCAAACCAATTGTGCCGACCCCACTTAGTGTGGGATAAGGGTAGGTAGATGATGATGATGCAAATGCACATTCAATCCTATTACAAAATACAAGTGTCTCTACTCACCATAATGTCTCAAAGACGATTGATCACATTAAAAACCAATGCAAACGTTCTTATAGTTATGAATTTATTAATGTTAATATATGAGTTTATGAATATAGATAATACATCTTCACAAAGAACGATATGAAAATATTTTTCAAAACAATACCTGTAGGCCTACTCTTGAAATCAATTCCAATCTCGAACTCGATACAGTTTCAATTTCAATTTAGAAGATATTGGAATTCGTAACTCAGTCAAATAAATGACATAGAACATTTACGAACTAGCGATCGTAAATACTCTATTTCATTTAGTTGCTATAAATTCCGCCATATTCAGTAGAATCGTGCGCTGGTGTTGCGTTCAAGAGTGCCAATTGTACCGCTTTCGAACCCAATCCCAATTTTAAATTGGAATCGAGTGTCAAGAGTAACCCCTCTGGTATGAATACAATAGAGCGTTCTGAATGGAGTTAGAACTAACTATGATGTATTCAAATTCAACATTAACTAGGCTTAAGCATATTACTGTCTTGAATTCTTTAAAAGCATTTCATATAATTTATGAGGCATGATAGTGTCGAGTGGGGAGATATAGTTATCTCTCGCTACTAGATACTCTGACTTCACGACCGCGACACTGCGCTTACCATCAGGTCGAGTGTGGTCACTTTGCCGTGTTAGGTTGAAATAAATCTTATTATATAAAAGCAGGCACACATTTTTCTGATTAATTGAAACTTTTCTTGAATCCTGCATATCCGAGAATTCTACGTAAGAGTTTCAAATATTTATGTAGTCTACCAAATCGTAGCCGTTGCAGTGGGCTGACTTCCTATTCTAAGTATGTGATGCAGCAATGTGTGTGTGGAGTGAGTAGCAGTAGAACATATAATACTACAGTGCTCTTATCGTCATATATTTAGCAATCTTTAGATTGCCGACTTTCAAGATAGCCGTAATGTAGAGCCTTACAAATTGCCCCAGGCAAAATCGATCTATTACCGTTTACCCTCTATCATTTTTATTGGCTCCCGAAAAGGCAACTTAAATGTGTATGTACTAAAAAGATGCCATATTTCTTTCAACATCTTCCATTTCAAATCAAATAGTTTATTTAGCAAAAGTCAACGTCCCGTATTTATCACTAATCAGCAAGTCTCCAAGAAAACAAGTTTGATCATTTGCCTGAGTTAACAATGTAGGCGTATTTGTTATTCTCGTATGTAGGACTATAATTGGTTCTGGTCTGTCTGTGGATGACATTTACAAGTCTTACATTATGTATATAAAAATATAACTGGGCATAAGGAAATACATCATCGAATGTCAACTTCAATATAATTTGTAGAGATTTAAATCTTCTCCTCTTTATACTTTATACTTACTGCTATTCCCGAGTGTATTGTCACTGTAAAAGTAAAATTTAGGTAACAATTTTAGTATTCTTTTTCATTTCTGCACACCAATGATATATTTATATTTTATGTAAATTTCTTCGGTGGCGCAGTTGTAATTGCGTATGCGGTACGACTGCTGAGGTCAGAAGTCTCAGGTTCGATCCCAGGGTTGGCTAACGGTGGAAAATATGTCAAACTCACATAATAATACCGCCCTGTATTAAATACAGCCCACTAATACTTATCTATTACTCCTCTACTTACTACATACACGAAATCATATTTTTATCAGCCAAAATGTATTATATGTACGTATATCATACAAACCTTTTCTATAAAATCATCTTAATTGATAGTTATCCAAGTTATAGCAAAGTGATAGTTATTACTGAGACGAGTCATTGCAGAGACGCCGAGCGGTGGGTTTATGCGTCTTAGTAAAAAGACCAGTAAAGTTTACGGTATTTCAGTGCGGTGTCTCGAGGATTCAATCAGGTACCACTGCCTAGTCGGGAATAGATATAAACACGTCTGCGCTATAAATAGTACATGGAAACATAACAAACTCAACGCAATGAGGGTGTTTATTGAACCGTTGCTTCCGAATTTGGGTAAAAATCTAACTCGAACAGAATAGGTCTTATGAAAGAAAGAAAAGATTTTTTATTGTTGGTACCTACGTAAAGAACTAACACATATTAAAAACATATACAATTAATAATATTCGCACCAACAATGGGAGTCCCTATTCAGCTTATGGTAATTTTTGTCATTTATAATTTAGATTTATGGTAGATATATTATAGGTTCATCATCATCATCATCTTCAGCCTTTGGAAGTTCACTGCCTCCCAGAGATTTCCAGACAAACCTGTCAGAAGCGGCCAAAATAAATAACGGCCTGTAAATAGGTTATTTGTAATTAATTACTTACTAGCTTTTGCATGTAGTAGACTGTAATACCATAGAAAGAAGCACATCAGTTCTTCCCAACATTTTCTTTCTCTAAAAATTTATTACGGACATGTAAACTTCCGTCCCGCAGTTAGCAATTCTCAAATGCGTTTTCCAACGAACAATTTATAAAGATTACCTTGTTTTGATTGATTGCATTTTTGTAACTTATTTGATGCGTTTGTTTTGGAATAAATTTTGCAATATATATGTTTCGGATTTGGATATTGTGTAACTAGAAAGCTCTCGTATCTTACTGTGGAGTCAGGACTATATATGTGACAGTTGGGCGTTATTAGTTTATTTATTAGCTTCCGATATTGTCAATGATTTAATAAACTTGGATATAGTGGAAGATCTTGCTATGTATAGGATTAATATCTAATAATTGTCTGTTGCTTCCTTAGAGTATTCTAAGGTTGCTTCATATAATGTGAGCATATTAATGGGGCAATGTTTAGTCTATCATCATCATCATCATGTCAGCCGAAGGACGTCCACTGCTGGACATAGGCCTCCCCCAAAGAGTGCCACAATGACCGGTTCTGCGCCACCCGCATCCAGTGGACTCCCGCGACCTTTACCAGGTCATCAGTCCACCTTGTGGGGGGTCTACCCACGCTGCGCCTTCCGGTACGTGGTCGCCATTCCAGAACCTTTGCGCCCCAACGGCCATCAGTTATACGCGCAAGGTGCCCCGCCCACTGCCACTTAAGTTTAGCGATTCGGAGGGCTATATCGGCTACTTAGTCTATCAACAGAATGATAACTCGGTTATACTAAAAACATACTGTTTCATTGTTTTTTATAGGTTCTCAATTCCTTTTTTAATGTCCTACTGCAATATAGTGTCAAGATATGCAACTCCTCGGTTTTTATGCATCTCGAATACAGTTTTTTTTATATTTGGTGCATTCTAGTAGTGTACAGTAATAATTGGTAGAGCCATGCCGTATTGTGTACAGTTCTGTCTACAGCTTCAATGGGCTTGACCATGAAGTACCACTATCCCACAGACAAGTATGTTCGTGAAGTAGCTTGGTTTTTATATATTGAATGCAATTTAAGAAGAACTATTAGCAGTGGTCTCCCCGTCCCAAGATTTCTTTCCTCAAATCGGCACCGCACCATTGGCTATATGTCAACCACCCACCATGCACCTAACTCATGCGATAATATGCCTAATAGCAGCGATGGCCTAGTCGGTTGCGGTACGGACTGTCAAGACGAAAGTCGTATGGTCGAAACCAGCCCACATGGCATACTCTTGACTGTACTAAAGTTACGTGTATATTCATTGTTAATTATCGCTGGTTTTAACGGTGAAGAAAAACATCGTGAGCACCTGCATACCTGAGAATCCTTGTATGAATTTCAAAGGTGTGTAAAGTCTACCAACCCGCATTAGGCCAGTGCAGCTTGGTGGACTAAGGCCTAACCCCTCTCATTAGTAGAGGAGGCCCGTGTCCAACAGTAGGACAATATTTAATACAAGGCTAGTATTATTTGTTATTTATGAGCTCTGAATATCATTTATCATACAGTAACTTACTGGCACGTTTACCTGCCATGAAATGAAAGTAATCCCTCATGTGGACGTTCGCTCGTCTATGTAAATAATGCATGATTACCTGTTACAAATTGCCCGGCGATAAGGCCACGAAGTTTACTCGTTTCTTTACTTTAAGTGTTAACCTAAATGAAATTTCTAGTGTATAGTAAAGTTTAACAAATCATTTTACGTTTATTGTTTTGTGTACATAAAGTTTAGTAAATAAATAAGTAATAATATCGTCAGAATATTCTTTGGAATTAATCTTTAGAAAATAATTAATATCAGAATATTTTAGGCAAAGAAGGTAGAAAATGTGACCGATATTTATTTCAGGAACCATGTTACATTAATAAATTATAAAAAAGTTTCCCTTCACAGCGTCGCCCCGGTGTAAAACCAGCAACACGCAATCTTATTTACAGTTACAAACTGCGGTCATTAGTCGTAAGTCGTAATGGTTCAGAGGAACATTAAAATATACAGGACGGTTGTGAAAACATACACAAATTTGACTATAAAACACAAGTATTCCCACATTAAACAAGCAGCTGGTGTGACGCTTTATCAAAACACTTCTAATCTGTTCATTTCGTCACATGCAGATTACATCACATCTCACTGATCTCACGCGTAGTTCTGTGCGGAGCGTGCCGCGTGTATGTAGGCCGGCGCGGCGGGAGCCATCCCGTTGCGGAAGGACTGCCGTCTGCCGCCACTCAGTCAGTCCGCTTTCTGTTGTCACCGACGAATATCCGATCCGCTCCATTGCTCCGATCACGGCGCGACCATTCGTTCGATAAAAGTTCATTAAAATCGTCCGACATTCTGTCTTCAATAGTGAAATTGGAAAATTCGCGGGTCACATGTGACAGCCAACGGAGTGATATGAGAATACGCTTCGAAGTGCCGAACAAGTTGGAGATAACGTTCGGAAGAGGTATTGTTTGTTTTGGATTCATTTTGAGCAATGCTTTATATTTATTACTTAATTAATGCATTTATATATGTATTTATGTTTCATTGTTCATGGACCAAATTTCCATGTTGTTAATTTATGTAAAAAATTTGCATGTTAAATCTATAAGTTAACTGTACGATTTCTATCGCTTTTCTTCAATTACGAAAGTGACAATTCATTTTACAGACGTGAATATAAATTGTTAATACTTGTCGTAAACATACTGAATGTTATGTTTTGTTGTTGAGTAATTGACGTGACATGAAACTTGATGGAATTTGTATTCTCAATAAAATTAAGACACACCTTTATCAATATAATCTTGTTTGTTAGTCTCCTAATAACATTAACGTATCACAAGATTCCCTCAGTAAACTAAAGGGTTTAGCGAAATCTGCTTAGTGGCTTTGTTGTGTGTAAACGCAGAGCCTTATTACATCTGATATCTGAAAGGGTTTTGCCTACATTGTTAAAATGCTAGCGAGTAAGCTTGTTGAATATTCAGATCTGTTTTTATATGACTATTAAATTTTGCTAGTAATCATTAAATTGAAAACGTTTTGAATATAATTAGCGTACCAGAAGGGTGATATTATCTAAACTGAAGTTATACAGTAGGTACTTGTATTTTTGCTATTTGTGATATTGCGTTTATTTTTTTTCCATACATATACAATCACGCCTGTAATCCCCGTAGGCAGAGGTGTAACCAGTACACCCACTTTTCGCCGAATTTCGGTCCCATAATGTGATAGGGGGCGAGCCCATCGCCATGCCGGGCACAGATTCCAGACTCCGGGGTAATACTGAGAATTTCTAAATAAAAAACCCAATATCACTTTACCCGACCCAGGGATCGAACCCGATACCTCAGCTCAGCGGTCTCATCGCATGCGCAATTTCAACTGCGCCACCGAGGCAGTATATTTTTTATAATGTACAATTACTGAAATCTATTTACCTAAGATTGAAGGAATGAAAATCTAATAACACATACGACTACTACTCTTTGTATCAAACAACAAACTTTTAGAGGGCTTGTCAAAAATTTTTTTTTGTCATGCATATTTAATCGGATTTTCTAAAAGCTATAAAAATGGCTACTTATTTGTTTATGCAGTTTCAATTACTATTTTGTACAATTAAAGCGCCTTGAATTTTAACCGTTAGTTTTTATTCATAAATTTTCCGTCAAAATGTAGGAGTGATTTTATTACCTCGCTCGAGTATATTCGGTTATCCATGCACATAGATAGTACTTCCTGTCGCCTTTTGTCCATCCACATTCAATTGCTGCCCATTCTTTGAGTATGCGTGTACGTAGGTACGTAATATCACGTGACATAATAATCATTCAACATTATCTTCTCATCCCTCTGGTCTTAAATTCGATGCAATATATGGATATCTTTATAAAAAAGAAAATATTTTTTTTATTCTGGCACGGCAAAGTGACCACACTGCACCTGATGGTAAGCGCAGAGCTGTCCAGTTAGAGTATCAAGTAGCTAGACACAACTATACCTCGCTACTTGATAAAATCATGCCGGCCTACTGAGTAGCTTCTTCACACTACGCCTAAAGAACTCAGGACCATATCAATGAACGGGAACGTGGTAGCTGGAAAACTGTTCCACAACTTGATGTTGCGGCAAAGATACGAATTTGCTAACCTCTTGGTTCGGGCCGGGGTAGTAGACACCACGAAGCTGTGGCTCCGCAAGCTAGTACGCGCGGTTCTGGTGTGGGAGGGACAGTATGGGATGAGAGTAAACTATTCTTCGAAGCATTTCCATGATACAGATTTGCAGTTTCAACTTGAGAAATTTCGCTGTTTTTCTTCAAACCTGTCAGATGGGATCTGGTATTATATATCAATAATATACATTTTTAAAGCTAAATGCCCTTTCTTATAGTCCACGATAAACAAGTCCTATTATTCTACATCACACACAGAATATCCAGAAATTAAACTAATCAGCTAGTGTCTAGTCTTCCAAAAATTTATTTTTGATAAATTTAAAAACAGAATGCCATCGACGATCAACACTCTTCACTTACACCTAGCCTTAGGCTGGAACATTCGTAAAGATTATATAAGTCCTCACAAAACGAATAGTAAATATTTGCCTATTTACGTCATATACTCCATTTATATAACTGGCTATTGCAAATTTTTCAACCAAAATTATTTCGTCAGTAAAAGTTCGTTGCAGAACCGATGTGACCACAATAAATCGAACGATAAGTGTCTAAACTGCTTCGGATTCACCCACGTTGCAATTACCTTTACACAACATTAGAACATATCCTGGATTAACACATGATCCTTTATTCCGCAATACCAACAACAAACCGTTATTGGTTTGTATTGAACGGCACGGACTAATCGGTCTGGATTTTTCTACAAGTAAATAATGTTAAATCGTCATTATGTGTTAATGACCTGTAGCTGGTGTTGCGTACAGAAAATCGTGTCATATATATCATATATATGTCATGTGTATATTGTCGGTTATGGTTCGGGCTTTCGCTGAAATTGCTAGAGACAGCAAAAATGAAAATTCCCCTTCGGTTTCAGGTTCATAGAAGCCATGTTTCTTTTATTGATACTAATGGTTAATGCCGTTTGCGACATCCCAGATCACGGGCGTAGCCAGGTTTGCGTCTACGTATATGAATAGTATTAATTAAGTAATCATTTATACTCCTCGCCTCTCCTTATTTACATATAATAAATGTAATATTTTCAATATTTCAGGGGAGTTTGGACCCCCAAAACCCTTCCCCTGGCTACGCCCATGTCCCAGATTACTATCCTCTTCTTGGAGCAGTCACACTGCCGAAAATAGTATTTTAGTAAATAAACATTATAGCTGCAAGCTTCTTGAGCTGCATAATTTAAAACGTATTGAGGACCAACATCACACTTAAGTAATACTAAATGGTAGACTCGAGTCTTAATAGGGATTAGTTGATGTATTCGGATACACTTATCATTGAATCTCGTTAAATCATGTTTAACAATCTGGTAAGGCATCTAATTAAATATATTGAGAGCTTATTTATACTGCCACGGCAAAATAACTACACTGCATCGGCAATGGTAGGCGCAGTGTCGGTCAGTTAGAGTGTCAAGTAGCGAGAGAACTATTCCTCGTTATTCGATATAATCATGCCGGACTGCTGAGTGGCTTCTTCACACTACGCTTAAAGGGCACTGGATCAAATTTATTAATTGAGTCGCGATCCGGAGTAAGCCAGCCAATATCTAGATACCTCAAGGCAGCTTCAGGTCAGATCGAAAAACGGAACCTCTCTCGACATTATATTTGATCTGTACTGAACTTTCCACCATTTCAGTGTAATATTACCGTGCCGGAATATAAAATCTAGCTATTAGAAAAAAAAAAATTATAATGTATGTAAGAAATCATTCAGATATACTTACTGGTATAATTATTCATAATCCAAATTGGCCTTGATAAAAAATATACAACATGTAACATGATTAATGCACACTCTGAAAGTAGTTTGTTCAGAATACGCGACTGAATCGATATCAGCAATTTTTAATAGACGTTTTTTTTTTCAAAAATAATTAACACTCAGGTAAATAATAGTCACCCTTTAATTTAACGTTCAAGACAAATGAAACTGAGACATAACTCGATGCGATAAAGTCTTTTCTAAATGCAATAATAAACGAACACTTTAAAAAATCAAATAATTAAAATTACGAACTTTTGTCGAAAATTAGTACAACTAATTTGATAAAAATACAATATATATATTCATCGCAGTCTAATTTCAATACACGAATCATGATTGTAATAATATTTTTAAATTGGAGTGTCTGAAGATGTGCGTTATTCCCGTTACACGTAGTATAAAACGCTAACATTTTCTTCAACATGATCTATTATTTTGACAGCCTCCGCGCCTCCGTAGACCGAGTAGCAGGCTGTGAAACGAGTGGCCACAGATTCGATCCTCGCAGACATAAATGTTTGTGGAATCCTCAAATGTTTGTTTCGGTTCTGGATCTTGTTTTTGTTGTCCACCCAGTGGGTCAGCACAACGCGTGTGACTGTTATGCGTATTAATTTATCTACTTAGGACGTTAGCATCCTATATGTATATTATTGTTCTCTAGTTCTTCTGTTGCTGGTGGAATAAAACACAAGCTACTTCACAAAGGCATTTGTCTGTGGGATAGTGGTACTTCATGGTCATTCTGGTGGTAGGATATTCATAACCGACCGGATAGCGACCACCGTACACAAGGTGTAAAACCCGTCATAGTGGCACTCGCATGTGTGTCGCGTTCTGGGATCAGCCAGTGTACATCCGTTTTTTGTCTGGCGTCGAGTGGAGGTACAGTGTTTGGCCGTTTTGCGGACTTCTGAGTGCTTTGACACTAGACCCTCGACCGCTTCTTCACCTTCTTGCCATGGCGTAGTGTGAAGAAGCAGGCCGGCATGATTGTGTTGAGTAGCGGGGGATAGAGTGTCTCTCGCTAGTCGATACTCTAATTGGACGGCACTGCGCTTACCATCAGATGCAGTGTGGTCACTTTGCCTTACCAGGATAAAAAACAACCTCTACATAAAATATCCACGGCCCGTATTAACTTTGCTCTATTTACAAAGTGTTGTGACTAGCGCCCAACTGTCACGCAGATAGTGTCGGCACAATCCGTTCTGGTACATAACGTTATCTGTCTATTGTGATGCGCGACCGTGACTTAGATAACTTATAATGGCATGTTGCGCTACATATTTGCCTTCTACATTAAAATATGACGTGTCGTTACAATATTGACATTATTTAAAACAAATGAAGAAACAAAGAGCGATTTCATTACATACAGGTACTTGATTTTAACATATCAATGTCATGGGCAGCAGTGATCTTGGTGACTTCATATACTTATATTGCTTTGATTAATCCTGGAGGTAGAACACACTATGTTGTATATGAAAAAAAAATACACCCAACAGTCACATATAGTCCTGACCAAACTAACGAAAGACCACGGTCTCTTACCGAGACTTGAAACAGATATTTGTGAATTACATAAATACATTACGTCAGTGCGAGGATTGAACTAGCGACCTCCCGTTTCCAGCATTGATAAATAATTAAACTTGGCAAACCGACACGATTGCAAACTATAAGCATAGACTTAATAGGAAATCTGACCAACGTGTGTGATATTGTTGTTTAATTACTTTTTATGAAGCAAAAATCAACAGATTTTTATGACGGTAATTTGTAGAAATACGCGTTTGGCTTAGTGATGAAATAAAAACGTAGTCTACTTTAGTTCTTAGTCATATGCGTCAATTCTATATTTGTACTAAGCATCTAATATTTTCAAATGTCAAACGTGTGAAAATACCTTGCTGGCATTTAAAATTATTTATTGATGCGCATGCCATATGCAGTGTTTAAAATAATGAACCAATGATTTTGATAAATATTGATATTCTAATGTTGTATTGTTGATCGAAGTTCTAATGTGTAAATACGAAAAGGGAAAAGAGAGGACCGAGGAAAAAGAGTTCATGCAGGCCATATCCGACCATACAAAGTTGCTGCAACAACACAAAGAAGATATGGAAAAACTGCAAGGGGAGCTCCAGAAGTCTAGGCAAGAGTGGAAAGAGTTGGAGCTCAACAAAACCTACGCTGCAGCTGTAGGAGGCCCTCCCCCCACGGCAAAGACAAAAACTACCACCATCCACTCAGTCGCGATTACGTCAGCTGACGAAAACGCGACCGGGGAGCAGATCCTAAGTCAAGTTAGGACTAGTGTCAATGCAAAGGAGGAAGGGCTAAGGATCGACAGACTCAGAAAGGCGAAAGATAGAAAGGTCATCCTTGGGTGCGAGACGAAGGAAGAACTGAAAAGGGTCACCAATAAGATAAAGAAGACAGGTAAGAACCTCCATGTCGAAGAAATTAAAAATAAGGACCCCCTAGTAGTTCTGAGAGATGTCATGAACTACAACAAAGACGAAGAGATAGTTCAGGCACTCCTAGCACAGAACGTTGGTCTACTCAGGGGGATAGAGAAGAACGACATGAGGGTGACCGTAAAGTACAGACGGAAGGCAAGGAACCCACATACATCGCACGTCGTCATGCAAGTATCGCCCTCCGTCTGGAAGAGACTGACGGAGGAAGGAATGGCACACATAGATGTACAAAGAGTCAGGGTAATGGATCAGTCCCCCCTGATGCAGTGCTCCCGTTGCCTTGGCTACGGCCATGGCAGGAAGTACTGTCGTGACGAAACAGACACCTGTAGTCACTGCGGGGGAGAACATCTCCGATCCAAATGCCCAAAATGGCTAGCGGAAACAGCTCCAACCTGCTGTAACTGCCAAAAAGCCAAGTTGGCTAGCACCGAGCACAACGCATTTAGTGCGGACTGCCCGGTGAGGAGAAAATGGGATGCTTTAGCAAGATCCACAGTAGAGTACTGCTAAAGGCGTCTTCAGCGAACATCAGCTGGCATTTTCCCAAGACGGGTCACTTCTTGTAGCGCAAATAAATCTGCAACGCAAGCAACTAGCAACACAAGAACTTTTGCTTGAATCAAAAACAAGAAAAATTGCAATTGCAATGCTACAGGAGCCATATGTGGGGGGCCAAGGAATAGTGAAGGATTATGGCGGTGTAAGGATTTACCAGGGTGAAAGCCGGGAGAGCCCAGTCAAGGCAGCAATAGCTGTCTTTGACCATAGAATCAAAGTGCTACAATGCCCCGAGCTCACCACAAATAACATCTGTGTGGTGATAATCCAGGTAAATACCCGAAAGATCGCCATGGTCTCACTCTACTTTGAGCCAAACACACCTATTTCCCCATATCTGGAGCACCTGGGGAAAATTGTGCTAAAGCTAGGACCCAAAAATCTCCTCATTGGCGGTGACGCTAATGCGAAGAGCATCTGGTGGGGCAGTGCAATGACCGATAGCAGGGGAAGGGAGACCGCAAGTGCGATGGACGAGTACGGCTTACAGGTACTCAACATAGGAAATACCCCAACTTTTGACACTGTCAGAGGAGGGAGGACTTACACGAGCTACATTGACATCACGGCTTGCACAGCGGACATCCTTAACAGGGTAGAGGACTGGAAGGTAGACGACAGTTTGGTGAGCTCTGACCACAACACGATTCTTTTCAAAATTAAATTAGGTAAATTCACAAATTTGGAAACCGTTAGAACAACAAGAAAATTTAATACTAAGAAAGCAATTTGGAGCAAGTTTGATGACAAACTTGCCCAATTGACCCGGAACAGTAATTTAAATATAGAGTCAATAGATAAAGTAGGAAATATTTCGGCATTAGATCAGACAGTTAATACATACACAGACAAAATTACAGAAGCATGTAGTTGTTCCATGCCCATTTTGAAACAAAATAGTAAACTCACCACACCATGGTGGTCGGAAAAACTTGCCGAGCTGAAGAAAGCCGTAGTCACCCGGAAGAGGAGGATCCGCTGCGCAGCGCCGGTTCGTAGATCCTATGTCGTAAACGAGTACTTGGAAGCTAAGAAAATCTACGAGGATGAGGTTATTCTTGCAAAAACCAATAGTTGGAAGGAGTTCTGTGAGAAGCAGGAGAGAGAAACCCTGTGGGAGGGGATCTACAGGGTAATCAGCAGAGTAACTAAGCGAAAGGAAGATTCCCCATTAGTCAATAATGGAAGGACCCTAAGCCCGCAAGAATCAGCGAAGCTCTTGGCGGAGACCTTTTACCCAGAAGACCAGAGGGAACATGACAGTGCATACCACCAGCACGTCAGAGTTGTGGCCGAGCAGGTGAATGACGATCTAGATGATAGTAATCAAGACCCGCCATTTACCGAGCACGAACTAATAATGGCTACAACAAGTTTTAATCCTAAAAAAGCCCCTGGTGCAGATGGTCTCACTGCAGACATCTGCAGACAAGCAATTGTGAAGAACCCAGGATTGTACCTATCGCTGGCAAACAAGTGCCTCGAACTTGGCCACTTCCCGACCATCTGGAAGGAGGCCACGGTCGTAGTCCTCCGGAAACCCGGGAAAGAGGACTACACAAACGTTAAGTCGTATAGACCGATAGGCCTGTTGCCAGTAATGGGGAAGATCCTGGAGAAGATGCTAGTGGGAAGAGTGAAATGGCATCTACTTCCGAGGATGAGTACCCGTCAGTATGGCTTTATGCCCCAACGGAGCACCGAAGACTCCCTCTACACCCTGGTCAATTACATCCGTGACCGGATAAGTGAGAAAAAGATCGTCACTATGATCTCACTGGATATAGAGGGAGCCTTTGATAGCGCGTGGTGGCCGATTATAAGAGTCAGACTGGCGGAGGAAAAATGTCCGATAAACTTAAGAAGAGTTGTAGATAGCTATTTCAAGAGCCGAAAAGTAAAGGTTCGATATGCTGGGGAAGAGCACGCAAGGGGGACCTCCAAGGGATGCGTTCAAGGATCAATTGGGGGTCCTATCTTGTGGAACCTGCTCCTCGACCCACTACTCAAGTTGCTTGACGGAAGAGGAAACTATTGCCAGGCCTTCGCTGATGATATAATCTTGGTATTCGCTGGTGAAACCTGTGAGATCCAGAGCCAGGCAAATTCAGCACTCGCCTGTGTGCAGGACTGGGGAGAGCGTAACAAGCTGAAATTCGCACCACACAAAACCAAAGCGATGGTGTTGACCCGAAGGCGGAAGTACGACTCGCCGATCCTGCACATGGATGGTGTTGATATTCAGTTAACCAACGAACTGAAAGTGCTAGGCTTAGTCATTGATGACAAGCTTACATTCAACAAGCACGTTGCCGAGACATGCAAAAAGGCTACTAACCTATACAGGCAACTCTCCAGAGCAGCCAGAGTTCATTGGGGCCTAAATCCGAAGGTAGTTAAGACCATATATACGGCGGTCATTGAACCAGTAGTTCTGTATGCGGCAAGTGCGTGGGCACCAGCAACAAACAAGGTGTCCGTACGGCAAAAGTTGGGTGCAATCCAGCGTGGTTTTGCGCTGAAGCTGACAAGGGCCTACAGGACTGTATCCCTGAACTCGGCACTGCTGCTGGCCGGGATGATACCGCTAGATATAAGAGTGAGAGAAGCAGCACTCTTATACGAGAGCAAAAAAGGATTGTCCCGGCGAGTAGTAGGTGACCGGGAGATGGAGGTGCCGGAGGCCTTTGCCAGCCTGGATCACCCGGCTGAAAGAAGGAGCTGGAGTTACCAAAGCTTGGTGGACGGTGTGGAGTTGGCCCGACACGTCCGCGGGAGTGCTTGCATTTTCACGGACGGGAGTAAAATAGACGGTAAAGTTGGAGCGGCATTATCCATTTGGAATAATGCTGCCGAGACCAAAGCCATAAAGCTCAAGTTGGAAAAATACTGCACCGTTTTCCAGGCAGAACTACTGGCCCTCAAAAGAGCGACGGACGAAGTCCTCAAGGGGAAGGCTGCATCCTACTGTATTTTCAGCGACGCCAGGTCAGCCCTCGATCTCATCGCAAGTGGCGAGTCTCTCCATCCACTAGCGTTTCAGATTATAAAAAACCTAAAGATGATAAGTAAACGCGGCCAGAAAATTGAACTTTTCTGGATAAAGGCCCACATTGGATTGGAGGGAAACGAGAGGGCAGACGAACTCGCGAAGGCGGCAGCCCAAACCTTGAAGACAAAGCCCGATTATGACAGATGCTCAGTATCGTACGCCAAAAGTCTTATACGCAGCGACTCGATTGCTGAATGGAACGCACGCTACAAAATGGGTGAAACAGCATCGGTAACGAAGTTGTTTTTCCCAGACGTTGAACAAGCGTACCGCATACAGACAAAGATCGATATTAATCCTGTTTTGACGCAGGTTTTGACGGGGCATGGTGGATTCTCCGAATACTTGAATCGCTTCAAGTGTAAGGAGAGCCCATCGTGCATCTGCGACCCTGCTGAAAGTGAAAGTGTCACACACGTACTGGTGAAATGCCCGGTTTTCGGAAAACAACGAATGGAACTAGAATTAGAATTAGATGATAAGTTAGCTGTAGATAACCTACACGAATGGCTAGTAAATAAGAAGACAAGGTACAAATTTTTAGACTACTGCATAAAATTAACTAGCGTAGTAGTAAATAGGAACAAGTGAGCAAAGGACACTAGATTAAGATGACAATGTTATAGTTTTAGTCCAAATGTATATACTTTTAATTTGACTGAAATAAAGAATTTTATTAATATTTTTACCATATACATGACAAACCGAACAGACGTCGGTACATTATTAAAGTAGATTTTATACTACTATTTTATGTTGTGTATATTATATAACCCAAGATTTTTATTTTTCCTTGTTTGTCACGTCCCTGACTATCCTGCACGTTAGGGGGAAAAAAAAAAAAAAAAAAAAAAAAAAAAAAAATGTGTAAAAAAGGAAAAAGAAAAACATTTGTTTTGTGTGTGTAAACTCTACTTTACTGGTAAAATATATTGTTTGCTGGCCGCATGCAGACTGACAGCAATTATTTGTTCCCACTTATGCTACACTTCAAATTTCAGCACACGAAATAATCTTCCGACTCGGGTTACTTCAGTTATTATGTCGACAATCGAATGTTTTACTATCGTTCTAATCAGAAATACAGATGTAAAAATACATCAAATATTGCTGATGGAAAACATTCACATATCATTTAGAATACTCTGACTCTCACCATGGCTGACCGCGATAGAGGCGCATCGGGCCTTACGCGCGGCGCATCCCACGTACAGCTCAGCGGTCAGTGTTATTCAGGAACGCATTCATAGTATATTCTTCATTACAATCAGCTTGAGAAGAAAATCGACTCAACCGTAAACTTAAACACACTATTACATAAACTTACACTTTTCTCCAGAGCAGTAAGCAGCGGTGCACCTAGAGTGCCTACAGTTCGGTGTTGTGATAGGTAACGTACTCGGCACAAATTCTAATTTTGGGTAACTACTATTTGAATCGAAAATCAAACATTAATTGCCTTGATTTGTACCCACGACCTCATCAGTTTCAACCTATGTATGCCGCTAGACACAAGAGACCAAAGAGACAATCTCTAAACATTGTTTTAATATTTACATATTTTGTAAAATTCCTCAGGCTGGAGTCTGTACAATATTTATTTTTCGTTTCCTGGACTGGTTATTATATGTCTGGAGAAGTGTTTTTTTTTTATCCTGGCACGGCAAAGTGACCACACCGATGGTACTGATGACACTGACACTGATGGTAAGCGCAGTGCTGTCCAATTAGAGTATCGAGTAGCGAGAGACGATCTAACCCCCGCTACTCTTCACACTACGCTATGATCAAAAAGGTGAAGAAGCGGACGAGAGTCTAGTGGCAGAATACTTAGAAGGCCGCAAAACGGCCAAAAACCGCACCCTGACTCTAGACCCCTGACAAAAACCGGATGTACACTGGCTGATCCCGGAACGCGACACACTTGCGTGTGCCACTATGGCGGGTTTTACACCCTGTGTACGGTGGTCGCTATCCGGGCGGGTATGAATATCCTACCACCATGTTTATTGAAAATTGAATAATAAACTAATTAAAAAATGTTTTCGTTCTTTGAATACGTTAGCACGGTGTGTGCAAGAGCAAGGTCGATCAGACAATGGATCCGCAACCGCCACGCACGCCGGCCGGCGATGCTAAGTCAACGTACAAGTTCCATTCAAGGTCAACACTTAACACATTATACACATACATCATATCATTAAATGAATATGGAGAAAACGTAAGTTGAGTCGAGTGTAGGCGATGAAAGTGTACTAAGAAATACGTACTCAGATTCGGGTATAGTAAAAATTTAGGTTTAGTATTTTTATTATTTGCTAGAACCATAAATAAATAAATACATCCATACACATATTTCTGACCCCACACTAGGTAAAACTTGTATCGTGGGTATCAAGAACTATGAGGGACTACGGTCCCACAACACCCAAACCCTAAACATACATCTATCTGTCACACAAATATTTGTTTCGGTACGGGAATCGAACCCACGTCCTCTCGTTTCATAGCCACTCGCCCGCTGCGCCACGGAGGCTGTCAAATAAGTAATAAGACGAACAGATTGCCATGCCTATAAACAGTACCAGTAGCAAAATCACCCAAAGCCTAAATGAAGTAAGATACGTCCTTATAACTGTCGTTTTTATCTGCTTCCCTCACTTATTTTACTGTTGCTGTCGTGAAGGGTACCGCATAATTAAACAGTGATTACATAGTGGTCTGTTTCTTACTCTTGCACATACTTAAATTTAGTTACTTTTTACTACTAACTAGAGTTTACGTAAAAACAAACGGACTTTTAATATAAAAATAATTCATCCACTCCAGTCACGAGCATGCTACTCGTACTAATGAATGAAAGCAATTTCACTGTTATCCGCTTTATAGTAAGAGACAATCGTCGGAACTCAATCCGCAAAAAGTAACCCTCTTTCAACTCGTAATAAAAATCAAACAAGTATAACTTCGTCGAATTCGTTTTTACTTTATGTCAACTTTATTGACTTTAGTATTGGAACTGCGGAAAATTTTAGCTCCTTTTAAATATTCTTTGAGTATTTACGAAGTTGTAATACTTTTTATTTTACATGTACAATGTAATTTCACATAAGCAATTTTTGAAAGGCATCATACCTTTAATCATGTATTCCATCTCGTCGCGAAAAGACAGGTTTACTGCAATTCTCACCACTCTTGTATTCTTGAATCTTGACTATGCTTGTGAACATGATCTGTATATATAAAAGAAGAAACTGACTGACTGACTGACTGACTGACTGACTGACTGACTGACTGACTAACTGATCGATCAACGCACAGCCAAAACGGCTGGGGTTAGAGACTTGAAATTTTGCTGGTAGGTACCTTTTATGATGTAGGCATCCACTAAGGAAGGGTTTTTTGAAATACCACCCCTAAGAGGGTAAAATAGGGGATGATAGTTTGTATGAAAATCTGTAATTTTTGAAGTTAAATGCATGAAAATTGGTATTTTGTAGTGTATACTTTTTGTCTCAAACATGACCTCCACGCGGGCGGAGCCGCGAGCAACAGCTAGTCTGAAATATTCAAATTTCTCGAATTCTTCCTACTGTAATGAAGTTATTTGTATATTTAGTATGATTGCTTTAATTAAAAGTACCCCTAGCAGTATCATAGTAACAGATCTGAGCAGATGAACTGCTTTTTAAAATGTTCATCGTGCATAAGTACATGTCGCTTCGTCAAATAAAACTGCTTCAAATTTGAATATGTATAGCGTTTTTTTTAAACTAAGGAAAATATAATTTCAACACAACAGCATCGGTGGCGCAGTGATAATTGCGCATTTAGGAGTGCTGTGCTGAGGTGTCGGTTGCGATCCCGGGTCGGGTAGAGTGACTTTGGGGTTTTCAATTTAGAAATACTCAGTATCAGCCCAGAGTCTGGAATTGTGCTCAGTATAGCGATAGGCTCGCTCCCTATCACATTATGGGACCGTAATAAATCTAGCGAAAAGTACAAGTAAAGTGTCCTGGTTACGCCTCTGCCTAGCCTTTCGGGGATTACCAGCGTGAGTGTATATGTATAATATCGCGTATTAGTGTAATAATCCGATGAATGTTGAGCTAGATAAATGATGGCGCAGTCTGTGGGAATGAAGGATAGCGCACGGCACACTTTTTATTGTTTGGTAATTCCACTGGGTCCGGACTTGCAGACAAAGTTGCCGGCAAAAGCTAGTTTGCAATAAAACAGTCTCACGCAAAAATGTTATGTGGAAATCATTGTTTTCACTTTTGCGTCCATTGGTTTTTATGCACCCATTGAAAATTCATGCCCTTGTATCAAATTTTCCGATTGTTTTCTTTTACGTCAATTGTTCTATGTTA
Organism: Laothoe populi; assembly: GCA_905220505.1. Lineage (NCBI taxonomy): Eukaryota > Metazoa > Arthropoda > Insecta > Lepidoptera > Sphingidae > Laothoe > Laothoe populi. The sequence goes on from HG992148.1 coordinate 18,257,544, forward strand.
TGTTTCTTTAGGATTGCTGGGTGAGAATTGAATGTTATAGTAATAATTTTTAGTTGTGTAAAATACACTATCCTAATGCTGAGCACGAGCACTTACCAATGAGCGATGGGCTTGAACTCTCAAACATTTCTCTGGATGATGGTATACCGGTTCCTCGTGATGTTATTCTTCACCGATAAAGCAAGATTATATTAGCTAGGAATACACGCAAGTTGGTTCGCGGTACGAGTTGGTCTCGAACACACAACTTTGTTTAGGTATATCGTACCACGTAGGCTCGTCGTAGATGTGAATGTAAATTAACATATTTTAAAAATACTTAATTTTAAATATACTATTATTACAGAATATACCGTCATGCCTGTTTTCCTGCTCTCTGTTATACACACATACATATACTCTCACGCCTGTAATCCCCGAAGGGCCTACCCCACTTTTCGCCGAATTTCGGTCCCATAATATGATAGGGGGCGAGCCTATCGCCATACCGGGCACAGGTTCCAGACTCCGGGCTAATACTGAGAATTCCTAGATAGAAAAACACAATATCACTTTACCCGACGCGGGATCGAACCCGAGACCTCAGCACAGCAGTCGTAATGCATGCGCAATTACAACTGCGCCACCGAGGCAGGCAATACACAATTATTAATAATAAACCAGTATACTTGTCAAACGTTAGTATTTTTTGAGATGAATTCTTAGGTCAGCCCTCTGAAATGTGTATAATGTGTAACGCGTTTATGTAGGTCGGAGTTAAAGTGTGCCATCTCAATTGAGACAACAACTCGTACTATAAAAGACGCCATGATAGACGTTCAGTTTACGCTAGATGTACTCTAAATAAGACAAATGGATTGCTCTCTTACGTCTTATGTTATACGCAATGACAAGTTGTATACACACATATGTTGTGTTAACATACATTTCCTGTTTTATTGTTTGTACGACTAATTATACTAATGTAATTTGTACCCCTCGTAACCCTAACTGTTCACATAATATTTGCCTTTGCACATACCTCTGCAACTCATGATTTTATATTGAACTATCTTTTAACATCAGTTCCGGTTGCGTACGAGGCTTTCAAATGAAATATAGCCCATGCTACTCATGTAGTGTCGCTTTCTGCTAATGATTTTTTTCAATCGTTTGATAGTCCATAGATTACAAATTTATGATTTACAAACTAATTTATTTCTTTATAACATAAATTATTATTATTGGTATCATACTTATCATTAGTTTGATTACTTATTTATCCATCTCGACGTATACATATAATATGCTCAAGAATAACTCTCTCAACTACCTCAATTATGTTGTCAGCTCTTAAAGCGGCCAGCTTTTGAGCGACTATGTTCGGTTACAGTCTGTTTGCTGGCATTCCGAACCACCACAGTGGCCTCGTTTGTCTCGGCATCGGAACTGAACGATTTGGATGTTTTCCTTCATTCCGATCGAGCTAGGTGCATTTTTTAACTGTTTTCACCGCCACTTTTAAGTTAGTTTAAATACATTTTACTGGCCTTTGTCTGGTTCTATACTTACGTATTTCTATGTTAACTTATATAGGTACATGTGTTTAGCATTGTCTCTCCATAAATTTTATATATCACGGATCATTTATAAATTTATCATCAATATCATAGGATTTAGTGGAAACGTCAATGTACCAGTTGATTACTTATCAAGGCAAATCTCCACTTTGACAGTTTACCATAGCTGACTTATTACGACGCACGACAGCTCGTAATCCGAGTTCAAAAAACCTGATACAGTATTCATCTCAATGTGATCAGAATTTTATCTCATTGATTACAAGGGAGTTAGAGATAACACTTTCCATTCCATTGGGCATTCCACTTAGCATTACAAACTCAACAGTCGCTTGATGCGCGCGTAGTTATATAACGTAACGTTTAAGTAAGCCGGTCAACCTAAATTCTTTGTGATTATACTACGTACACGTTTCATTTACATGCAGTGTACAAAGGTCGTATGTCAGGGGGTGATACCATGTCGGAACGCGACAACACCAGTGTCAGTGTGGTTACGGGCGGCGCATGCTGCCGCGTGCGCAGAACTATGCAGTGCTTCGGATTCCGAGGTAATTACCTCAATTAATACGGAACAGCCACGCGAGACGAGCTCAACACCCGCTTAACTGAGAACGTAAACGTGCGCTCTCAGATTGTCGAATTTGTCGCGTGATTGAAAAAATAGGAGTGTTTATGTTGATTTGTTTTTAACGTCGATCGTGTCGTTTACGGTCGATGGTGCGTGAAATCGGTTAACACATTTCTCGCTCCGGTAAGTCTGTCGCTGTTATTTTATGTGGTGATAGCTGAAGGCGTCTTGGGTTGTTAGAAGATCGGAACTCAGTGCACGTTCGACGCACGCGCCCGCGGATGTGTCGCATCAGGTTTCGCGTCTCCATCGCTCAGATGAGATTCAGCTTCTTCTTGATAAAGAGTGAAAGAATAGGCAAGTGATTTGTGTGTCAATGTTTTTTTCAGTGATTTAAATTATGTTGCATTTATAAATCCGATAGTAGAGTTATGAAGAAATAGAGATCAGTGTTGTGTCTTTAATTCTTCGCTGCGTCTAACTTACCGCCGGCAGTCATGTCCGGATCAATTCTTACAAAATTTGTAAGGCTTCGCAGTACGCCCACAAAATTATTCCATGGCTGTTATCTTAGCGATTTCTTCACTTTTCAAAGGAACATTTGCAGTTCTGACACAGGGTTAATTTGGATTTGGGTATGAAATGTTGAAGTATTTTTTGGCGTGGATGAAGACATGTGAATTTTCCTATTTATCGTTTTTATTTCATAGACTGTTAGTCTTTTTAGATTTAGAGTTGTTCACGTAGTCATAACAAACTAAATAGGTATACTTTTACCTTTGTTGTAAATATTTTGTTCCAAATTACACAGTTCATTACCCACTGAACAAATAAACAGGCACCTCGGGCTACAGTTACAAGGCTGGCTTTGTGGTTTAACATATCACTAATCGGTATCATTACGGAATATTAACTTTGTCGACTATTGAACAAATATACAATAAAAATAATAATAATACTAGCCCTGTATTAAACATTGTCCCACTGCTGGGCACGGGCCTCCTCTACTAATGAGAGGGGTTAGGCCTTAGTCCACCACGCTGGCCTAATGCGGATTGGTAGACTTAACATACCTTCGTACCCTTTGTATATATATTCGTATACCTTGTATATATGTATATACAATATCACAATAATATATTCGATAATCTACATATACATACATTTATAACCACATAGTATATATATCACACCAGTCTCTGGGAGTTTTTTTATATAATTTGCTTGTTTCTACATAATGTTTATTATAAACCGGTCGCTTTTCTTCCGACTTCGGTCCCCCAAAATATGTTATGTATCGGATACATAATATTATCGCAGCAGCTGCACTCAGTTGTGTAACTTTAATGGAAAATAATTTCGAGTCGGAGCAATTCTTTGAATCTCGTATCGACATTCTTTCAATTTATATTGCTCAGCACATAAAATGATCTCTCGAAATAGTCCTGGCTGAATGTTATTCTACTTCTGACTACTTGGATAAGTTACTACACAATGTCTTAGCAAAGTGAAAAAAACTGTCAGAAGCTAAAAATATATCTGTTTTGAAGACAAGAATAGTTTAACCTGGGCAATTAATAAAATGTTATTTATGATAAATCACTTCAAACATGTTATTGCAATCGATTTTTGATAAGTTTGAATAACATGCGTGTACTGTCCAATATTGAATTACTGTGGGTGGTAAATAGCTCTTATTGATTGGCATCTAATTTCAAACATATAGTTAATGCCAATGCAAACAAGTCGATTTATTATTCTTTTTTTTTATTTATATCGGCTCTTTTAACTATAGTCATGACTCATGACGATATATCTAATATAGAATAGATTATTATATTATCGCGTAAACGCATTACGATGTTCTGTTTAATGATGATCTTCAGAGACAACAATGGAAGTATTCAAATCTAATCAAAACATATTCATCTCATTTAAACAATGACAAAGAATATTTATTTTTAAAGCCATTATTCAATTACTTTTCGATTTTCAATTCTTTTATATTAGCTGCCAAAATAAGATAATTAATCTCTAATAAGAACGCTGCCCCTACACAAATGATTTGATTTTCTTGAAGTGTGCACAAACCAGCATATTGGTTCTTCATTTTATCTTTATTCCTTGTCACTCAGCCAATTCTTCGTTCTCTTCGCTCATTTTAGACGAAAGTAATTAATATATGCGTCAATATTCTTATTGACTTTCGGAAATCAAGTTTCCGGCTTACTATCCCACCGGTATCCCTCGTACCGTTTGGTGTCATTCACCCAGCTCTGTGGTCTAATTATGAACGTACGTATCTCTTTTTACATTAAGTTGTTAGATGCTTAATGCTCATGGAAGACTTAAATTCTCTTTGCTGATATGGTCATCGTATACTTCATTGGCTTATTTTTGGCGCCAAACAGAAACTAACTAATCACGAATAGGGATATCAATGAATAGCAGAGAGCACTCTTAAGTATCGTTTTTGAATACGAGTGGGAGTCTTCAGTACAAACCTGGATAATCTATAAGGTATCTGATTGTCATTAGGCCGAAAACATTGATTTACTTCATTTTCCATGTTCCATGTCGGCCACCTTGTTCAAATAATTTTAATGGTAGTCGAATTTGATACACGATTTAAATCGATTTTACTTTTGTATTTTTTAACAGAGGAAAATATAACTTACTTTTAAACACATCGTTTTGAAAACAAACACATATTCGATTTCTAATGAACGGTTATTTTCTTTAATTACCTCGATAGACGATACGGTATGGCGCCTTCGTAATAGACATTACGCGGAGAAAGATTTATTCAATGGGTATAGAAGTATTTTTAGCAGACATTTCTGGTGGTAGGGTATCCATATTCGCCCGGATAGCGACCACAGGAACACAGGATGTAAAACACGCCACAGTGGCCCACGCAAGTTTATCGCGTTCTGGGGTTAGCTAGTGTACATCCGGATTTTGTCGAGGATATAGAGTTGGGGTAACATGTTTAGCCGTGTCCCGGCCATGGCGTAGTGTGAAGAAGCTACACAGCAGGCCGGGATGATTGTGTTGAGCAGCGAGGGATTGATTATCTCTTGATATTTGCTACTCTAACTGGACGACACTACGCTTAATATCAGGTGTAGTGTGGGCACTTAGCCGTGCCAGGATAAAAAAAAGTAAAGCATATGGGTCATAGGATGTTTAATTTTCTCCGCCGTCCATAACCACATAATACCACAATCTACATGTTTATCCCACCTTATAAGAAAGGAATGGAAATGACCAATGGCGTTGATATTCACCTCCAGTACGGTCTAAAATGGCAAGCCACTTAGAGAAAATTGTGTACGGCGTGGCTCTATCACTTACAGAAGTACTACTTAATTGAAATAAATAAACCCAACAGTCACACACATATTCCTGACCCCAGACTAGGTCAACCATGTATCGTGTGTATCAAGAACTACGAGGAACAACGGTCCCACAACACCCACACCCAACACCAACACCCGAAACAAATATCTGTCTATCACACAAAAATGTCTCGGTGCGGGAATCGAACATATGGCCTCTCATTTCACAGCCGTTGCTGCGCCACGGAAGCTATCAGATACCTAAGTAGATACATATTCCAAATAACATATGTTTACTCATGAAACAAATTACTATCTTCTACAACCCATGATGCAATCAACTGATTGATCTTAAATCGAGAATAGCTTCAGGTAGTAAGTGTTTTTGAAAAACCCTACTGATCTCGTAACACACTTAACCCAATGAATATCGCATTACCTAACAGCACGTCTTCCGATGAGATTAAGTTGCGAACCGCATATCAATGAGGCTAAGGATCCTCGAGCCACAATACAGGCCAATGAACTTAGCCACGCTATGGTTAAGGCGATCTAGAACGGTAATTCAGGCCCTTCTATGTCCGCTAAACTTGAATAGGATACACAAAAGCTGTTTCGTACAAGCCTGTTGAAGATTCGTATGTACTTAAATTACTTCACTTAAGTCTGTAACTAAGCCGTTAGGTATAAATTTTAAGAAATCTGCTGAACCAATCGCTGTATAAAAGTTTTTTTTTTTTATCCTGGCACGGCAAAGTGACCGCACTGCACCTGATGGTAAGCGCAGTGCGGTCCAATTAGAGTATCGAGTAGTGCGAGACGATCTATCCCCTGCTACTCAACACAATCATGCCGGCCTGCTTCTTCACACTACGCCATGGGCAAGAAGGTGAAGAAGCGGTCGAGGGTCTATTGTCAGAGTACTCAGAAGGCCGCAAAATGGCCAAACATTGTACTCCAACTCTAGACCCCCGAGAAAAACCGGATGTACACTGGCTGATCTCGGAACGCGACACACTTGCGTGTGCCACTATGGCGGGTTTTACACCCTGTGTACGGTGGTCGCTATCCGGGCGGATATGAATATCCTACCACCAGCAATATGTGTAATAGACACATATTCTTGTATAAAGCATGCATAAAGCAATATAATATACTCTTAAGCTCGTTACGTATACTAGTGACCCAAGGTGTGATATAAAAACATCCACAAGTACTTTTGCACATAAGATATTATCATTCATTAACTTTTTTATCTATCGTGTTCATTTGTTTGCAATAATTTTCTACCCGTACAGTATACGAAGGATATTAAAATTAAATTAAAACGTGGGAAGTCCTTCAGTTCGAAACAAAGTCATTTTCATGGCGTGAGAATTCCCGATTTCTTTTGTTAGTATTTAATTACCCACAATAAGTTCATTCACACTCCTAAATCAAGTATGATAAAGAGACTAATCATTTGATATTTGAATCATATTCTTAAAGATCCTTAGGCAGTCTCCGTCTCAGTTTAGAAAGAAGAAAGCGGATTCGATCCCCACTCCTAAAATTAAAAAAAGCGAGTCTGGGTGTTATTGACCAAAAGTCTTTCGTAGTTCCTGAAACAAGGCTGGTATCTTAGTGTGGGGTCAGAACTATGTGTGTGACTGTTGGGTGTTGGCTTTATAGTAATCTACACGTTTGGCTTCTTTTAACTTACGGCTGCTTTACACATTAATTGTTTGTGTTACTTAAAATTGAAAATTCTGTACATAATACATTAAATACTGAAACTATCTTAGCCAAGTGTGTAGGATTACATTTTCGAGGTGGCCATATATAAAAATAATTCTTCTCGACCACCACAAACAGAGGTAGATACAGAGATCTGGCAGATGGTTAGCAGGAATCTGGAGCACGACAGCAAAACTCTAGACAGGGCTTGGACTACCTTGCCCATCTGCTTGCTATACCTATTACTCACATACACACATACACTTACGCCTGTTATCCCCAAAGGGGTAGGCAGAGGTATAACCAGCACAACCACTTCTCGCGGAATTTCGGTCCCATAATGTGATAGCCGGCGAGACTATCGCCATACCGGGCACAGATTCCAAACTTCCATAATACTGAGGAATTTCTAGATAGAAAAACCCAATATCACAAACAAATATTGATTTTGTGTCACGTTGCAGCTAAAAATTTGAACAGTGGCAATTAATCTTCTTCAGTTCTACCGATCTTAAGCAATTCTGGAAATGCGACCATTGCCTTAGATCTTTCCTGACGGATGAACATGTCTGGCGTCCCCGAAACATGACAAACCACTTTAAACGACATCCCTAAATCCTATGTATGTCAAATAACATAAAGTAAGATAATTTTGGAAATATTTACTATATGTTTTGGATATAATTGTAATGCGTCAGGATGCTAGGATTCAGTTCTGAATGGTTCTGAACTTAAAAATAACTCTCTCAGGTTAATATGATTTCGCATTGATTGCTAAAACTATCGGAGTAATTGATGATAATAAGTTTGAAGTTATGTTTGAGAGATTCAAAACTAGATCTCACCCATCTCGACAATACGATCTATGAAACGATTCACTATTACATTTGGATCCCAAAAACGCATCATTATACTCATAAAACTACACACATTTGTAAAATACTGCAACTGTTCACATAAAAGGTTGTTGCTTTTCCCTATTACAACGGGACTGCGTCCTGCAGTAATGTTTATTGCGAATGGTCAATTTTTAATATCGGCTATGGCGTATGAGAACATGTACTTTCAAATTACACGACGAAGCAAATCTACAGAAATAATTCTTATATCAAGCCTGAAGATACATTAATACCATGGAATAACTTGGTGGCGTGGTTAGTATCATGATGCAGTTTTTGTAACATCTGTGTTGTAACCTAGAAATGTTCACGATAAATGAAACTCCTCTAGTCACGTATTGGCTTAAAGGAATCTATTCGGTTTATGTAATGTTGAATAATTTCTAAACAATTTTAATATTGGTAATAATTGGTTTCTTAGTTGATCAAATTATTTATCGAAGGCTAAGGCATTGAAAAGAGAGATTTCAATTGGATCTTGAATGTTTTGTAATAATTAATCACAGTACCAACATTACATAGTTATAAATTATGTATAATAGTTCTAATAACTAAAACACCTACCTCTTATTGTATTTGTTTTGATTTGTAACAAAGTGCATTCTAATGTATTCATAATGGAACTTAACTCACATTCACTAATTTTAGTTGTAAATAATTGAAATCTAAGTAAACCAAAAAAAGATTCCTTGCATTCGTTTACGATTGCATACATAAAAAAATAGTAGTCTGTTTGCTATCTATATAGACGTAACATGAAACTTCAGTAATCAAATAAAAATTAAACAAACACGATGAGGTGGTTAATAATCCAAAAGGACATCTTCGCGGATGGAGCTGCGATAAAAATCTATTTTAACATGATACACGAAGTATTTCTGAAATTGTTTTATTTATTCATACATAACTAGCTTGACTAGCGTAAGAGGTCTTAAAAATATTTTTTCTTTAATCGTAGACTAGGTAAGTTACTCCTAAATTTCAAAATATTATCTCTCGGAAAAATAAGATTTACAACGCAAATACTTGTCCATTTGGCTGGCATAATGGTGACAATTTCCATGAGACGATGTTTCATTGGTGGACGCTATTTTAGTATATAATATCTGCGTAGTCGTAAAATGAAATGTTTATAGATTCTTGCTGGCGGTAGGATATTCATATCCGCCCGGATAGCGACCACAATACACAGGGTATAAAACCCGCCATAGTGGCACACGCAAGTGTAACAAGTTCCAGGATCAGCCAGTGTACGGTGGTTTTTGTCGGGGGTCTAGAGTTGGGTACGATGTTTGGCAATTTTGCGGCCTTCTGAGTACTCTGACACTAGACCCTAGACCGCTTCTTCAACTTCTTGCCCATTGCGTAGTGTGTAGAAGCAAGCCGGCATGATTGTGTTGAGTAGCGGGGGATAGATGTCTCTAACTCTATTTTAATTGGATGGCACTGTGCTTAACATAACGTGCAGTTTCTGTTGACTGTTCAAAGGTCACTTTGCTGTGCAAGGAAAAAAAAATTAAAACCTTAAGTAATTAAACCGTAATAGTAGCTATCTCGAAGTCACACTGTCGACCTTGTATCGTAACCTTCGATCAACAATACAACTAGATAACGGGTCACATATAAACTCAAAGCTAAAATCTGTCCGCGTGAATACACACACACTATTACACACGCGCTATTACACATCTATATTTTTTTACTAACGAACTGAGATAACAGGAGGTATGGAGCCGCATTGAACTCTAAAATAATATAAGTACATACTCAGTACGTCAAAGATTTATTAAGATTTTTTTGTTTATTGCATCTATGTTTGTTAATATACATTTTTTGGCTTGGTTGTTCTGAGGGACTTCAACACACACCATGAGTTGTTGTTGGGCTCCTCCAGAACTGACCATGCTGGCAGAACTGCTCATGCATTCGCTTTGACTCGTAGCTTGACACAACTGGTGAACCAGCCTACCAGGATCCCAGATGTGGCGAGTCATGCGCCCACTCTGCTGGACCATCTGTTGACGAGTCACCCGATCGCGTATAAAGTGGCGGTTGGTGCTCCTCTAGGGACCTCCGATCACAGCCTGGTTGGGAAGTTGGCTTATATAAGTCATCTCTTCTTTCTCTAGCGACAATTGATATCCATTCTACACACATAAACGAATTGCTAGGAAAGCTAAAAAGTAAATATCAGATTAGTTTAAAACTAGGATAACATCACATTCATCAACCTGCCTTGATAATATATTCTCCAAATGTGATTCAACTAGCCACATGATTCTCAGTAATTTAACTTCTGATCATTGTGGGCAATATGCAGCTATTAAAAATAGTGAAGAAATACAGTATGCGAAAATAACTTGCAGGCCTATTACAGACATGGGAATCAACATTTTTAGGAGCAGTATTGTTAGCAGACTAAATCCAATAAAAATCAGTGTATTTAATATAATTAAAAATGAATTTCATAATTCATTTAAAAAGAAAAAAATAAATGTTATAGGTACTTCCAAGTTTAATGAATGGGCGACTCCAGGAATTTATAAAAGTCGAGCTACTCTGTATGAGTTATATGGAATGAAAAAATATAAATTTGATAGCGAATTCCTACAATACGTTAGAGACTATTCAAAGATATTTAAAAAAGCCTGTAATCAAGCAAAAGTGAATTTTATAAGCAGGAAAATTAAAAACTCGTGTAACAAAATTAAGTCGACATGGGATATTATCAATAAAGAAACTGGGAATTTCCGAACACCCGATAACCAGTTTGAGTTAAATATAAATATTGAAATTGTATGTGAAAAAGTGGAAGTTGCTCAGGCATTTAATGATTTTTTACTGAAAAGGGCTTATTACAATATAACAGAATATTTAAATGATAAAAAACCATGGTCGCTCAGCTAAATACACCAACACACTGCTAGTTACTTATTTTATAATAACATAATTTGTTATTTTGTTACAATCTATTTCTGTTTGATGTAAATTGTTTTTACATGATGCCTGAGTCGTATTAGTCTTGGCTTCTTGATTTATTAGCTATTGTCTTGTGAATTTGTTTCTCTATCATTCTTTGACGCGATTAGGGTATGTCATGCTCTCTTAAGGGTCTGTGCTTGCGGCGGCGTTATGTGCCGGGTCGGTCACTTCCCTGTATCATGGTTGAGGAGACCGATGGCTGGCACATGCGTCATACTCGTGAACAGGTGCTGCTTGTGTGGACTGGTCTACCTGGATAGCTCATTGATTGTTACGTTGGAATAATTAAATAACAGGTTGTATAGCCTCGTTTTCGACTCTGCCTTGTATTGACATGTATACCGTAATTTTTTTATCTCATGTGAATGTGACTTGTAGAATGTATTATTTTATATGTTAATTATTTTTATAACGTAATGACAAATTACAAAAGACCTACGGCTGAGTTTCTTGGTGCTTCTTCTCAGACCAGTGAGAATTTCCGAAGCACCAGTAGAGTTTTACATTATTATGACATGTAAAAAGTGCCCCTAGTGGCCTCATTTACGAAATAAATGATTTGATTTGATTTTTTTTATCCTGGCTTGGCAAGGTGACTACACTGAACTTTATGGTAAGCGCAGTGCCGTCCAATTAGAGTATCGAGTAGCCAGAGACAATCTATCCCGCGGTACTCAACACAATTTTTGTAAAAAATAAATAAATAAACAAACAATGATACCGCCCTGCTCCTTCACACTACGCCATGGGCAAGAAGGTGAGGAAGCTGTCAAGGGTCTAGTGTCAGAGTACTCAGAAGGCCCCAACACGGCCAAACATCGTACTTCAACTCTAGACCCCCGACAAAAACCGGAGGTACAATGGCGGGTTTTATACCCTGAGTACGGTGGTCGCTATCCGGGTGGATATGAATATCCTACCACCAACCAGAGTCCGACAAACAGACACAAAAGTAACTTAATCAATTTTAAATGATAATGCTAACAAGATATGAATAATATTACAATACAAATCTACTCCATGCATCTGCTGTTCTGTTAAACAGAGTTTTCGCGTGTATTGGCCGATGTTGGCCATACATTCTTGGGCAATGGTTTCAAATCGGTAATTTATTCAAAATTTGATATTACTTGTTAGTATAAAGCTTAAAATATAACTTATTCTAGATGTACTTACCGAAAGTAAGACACTCCGGCCGATAAATTGCTTTTTCGGGCATTATTTTCGCAACTTTTGAACACACTGCGGCGTTGTGAAACGTGTTCACATTGGCTCTGTTTGGAACGAACTAAACAACAATAAGAGCTCACTTCGAAAGTGAGCTGTTATTTGCCGAGACGTTTTTGTTGCGCCGACCCGATATCTAGTTGTATTGTTGATCGAAGATCGTAACATTAAGTAAAATTAGAATTACGCGTATTGTAATTTCAAGTATGATAAGTGATAACACTGTTTGTTTCTCATCCCGTCGTTTCTGTTTATGAAATACAGCTGTTCAAACAGATCGATATAATTGGGCATTTTCATATGTACAAATATTCGTCATATATTGAATACGTATTTCATTTCAAAGAATAGCTTGTAGAATGAATCATTCGCAAAATATTCAAAGTCACCTACATACCACATACGTTGTCTCTTGTAGCATGGTAAGATTTCCCCCATTAAAATTGTACACTCTTAACGGTTCACTATCAGATCGCAGATAGAGCATGTGATGGTCCTCGATTATGGGGCTTGGTCATGTTATCGTACGAGGCGTATGTCATTAACATCATTAATACTTATATTGCAAACAATTTTAAACAAGACGCTTAATTTTAAATCATATTTCATATTTTTGTTAGTAAAAGCATTCCTTTAATTAATTAAGAGTCAGTTCTTCATCGCTCCCTGCTAACGAGATTTATTGAGATCTGCCGACTAACAGATCTTTCAGATCTGTTAGGCAGATCGCTATCCTTTGAATTATCTATATAACTCGATTCACCCAATGTCCAAGCGTTTATTCGCAACGTGCTGAAATGGAGTAACATAACAAATACTTATATATTTAGATGCTGAAAGCTTCCTTTGTTAATAAATGCACAAAGGATTAATATCAGGCCAAGTTTCCTTTTTCGTCTGGAATCGGCTTGAGTAAAGTGGCTGGGTGTCACAATTGTGTTGACCTTAGCACGCGAGTTCGCACGGCCGTCGAACCCCATTAGAATAATGAATGTTGGCAAGCCGTTGTACATTAAAGAAAAGACGAATTGCTCATGAAGAATGGTTCGGTTTATGAAGGAAGTGTAATTTTTCACTTATCTTTTGTTTTTGAAGCTGATTAAAGAGTTAAGTTGGGACTGGCGGAGTAAAGTTTGGCAATTGTTTACATCGGTTCTTAACTTGTTAAACACGCAAATTGAAACTTTGCATGATGTCTGGAGACTTATTTTTATCTTATTTTAATAAGTTCAAATTGTCATCTAACCGTTTATTGCAGAACAATATGGTGTATCAGAATATAGTATAACGTCTTTATTATTATTTCATCGTATTCAAAGAGAATGTTTTGTACATAATCAATAATCATGTTGATATTACATACTAATACCAGCCGTACTTATTGTCAATTTCTAGATGTAGATAGGTGTCGAAATAATTTTGTAATGCTAGAATATTAAATATGAGTGTCTAATATAATAGTATGTTCGGAGAAACGCAATCGTTTGTGAATTTAACTATTATAAGTTTCTGAATAATGATCTATTTCTATAGATCTGCCTGAGGTTCCAATATAGATGGACGTACCGTATTTCCTGATCATAGTTTGTACATTACTCACGAAAGAACGTAAATATCATTCATATTGTAATAATAAACATTTTTATAGTAATGAATTGATTATTGGATCGAAGTCCGTTACGTGGAAAAAGGAATGTTACAAGGAATATGAAACGCAACGTGTAATTACAACTGTTTCTGAATCAAACTAAATAATATCTTAGTAACACGCGATACGACTTTTAGTACAAATGGGATGCGATTAAATACTGATGGCTTTAACTTATTACTTTAGTGAATTCCCTAAATTAGTCTTTAACGATATTTTGACTTGCAGTTTATTGCAAATTATTATTGTGACTATATTTGAAATCTTGAAAGCAACCCAATATATTTAGCTTTTTGTTATATATTATTTCATTCGTACAGATAAAAATTATCGTAATATTTCAAAACAATCTCTATATGTCGTGTGGATTTCGGACATATTTCTACCACTGTAGAATTTACTTCCATAAGTTTAAAGAGCTCCTACTTTTACTACTCGCTTTTCTTTATAAAAATGTTTCTGTTGCTATTTCAATGACTCTTTACGTGAGTTTTCTCTTTCCACTCTTTTGTGGAGCCTGAAATAAAACCGTATTTTCCTGTTGCCCTGTAAACAGGAAAAGAAAGTTCACTATTTGATTTATCCATTATGCATGTGTTGTGTTTGATTTCCATTGATTATAACCAATAGAATGAGGAGTGCGCCCATGCTCAGTAATACCTACATATATTGTGTTATTGTTAAGACAAATTACCTTGTTTTCCAAGATTAGAAATTTCGAAGTAAATTCGCAATTCAAAAAATTCAAAGGTTTATATATTTTTATGCGCTCATAGTTCTCTTTTCTAGATTATTCCCGACCAATGTTTAGTGAAAGCCTCTTTGCATCGGAACGGTGCTTCATTCTTATTTCCACTGATAGAATGTTTGTAATTTCATATTTCACTTTAAACCATATTAGATGTTAGAACATTTCCCTTCAGACCACATGATCCTTGCAATGAAGGGCTTATGTTTGTAGTATCTAATGACAGTGCATTAGCGAGTAATAGGGCTTCAGTCCGTGCTTGATGATTTATGTCGCTACAACATGAAATGTCAGCTGTTACAATCATCAATACTCATTACCGACATAGAGTATTGAGTTTAGTTTGATTATAATAGTTATTACTGTTTCCTCTTCTAAATTCTCATGTACTGTCGGAATTATTCATTTAACATTAGTCGTCAATGTATTGTATCTGTTGAGCCACAAATTAGGACCACCACATCATGCGGCTTTTACTCATAGAGACAGCACAGTAAATTCAGGCTAATACAGACTTTGTTATTTTTATAACACCCAACAGTCACACACATAGCCCCGAACCCACCCTAAGATACGAGTCTTGTGTTGTGGGTATCAGGGACTACGAGAGACTTTCGGTATCACAACACCCAGACCCCGGACACAAATATCTGTCTGTCACACAAATTTTTGTCCCGGTGTGGGAATCGAACCCACAGCCTCTCGTTTCACTCGCCACGGAGGCTGTTAGCATATATGCACTAAAGAGCACACACATGATCAAATCACTATGTTACGTTGAAAGAATGCCATATAATACAAAATGTGGTTCGTCGTTTTTATGATTTTAAAATAGTTTCGAGAAGAATGTATGGAAATAATCATTTTTGATTCTTAAAAAATCAGGTTTCTTTTATTATAACTACATCTAGTCTATTTTATATGTTCTGTGTGTTTGTGTTTTACACGTTGTAACAAGGTAACGGAATGAATTTTACATAATAATTGAAGTCAGGAAGTGCATTTTACGACGACCACGTAGAAAGTCTTGAGGGATGTGGAGTATGAAATTTTGTTATCACAGCAGGAAAGTTACTGGCTGAAGTATGATAGACCCTCAGAATACAGAAAAAACTGTTTGTTCTGTATTCTGAGGATAGACGTTAATTTTTCACTCTAGGGTTCATTTTTATATTATACGTATTATGTCCGTCCAATCAGTCCGTCCGTATAATTGGAGGTCTAATACCGACGTAACACTGAATCCTACCATGATGGTAAGTTCTGATGAACTGAAATGTGTGTTTTAATCCACCCAACGGCAATGTAGTAGATGAACTGTTAAGGCATAATTAATAATCGATCTTAT
Source organism: Laothoe populi (assembly GCA_905220505.1). NCBI lineage: Eukaryota > Metazoa > Arthropoda > Insecta > Lepidoptera > Sphingidae > Laothoe > Laothoe populi. Next base: position 18,273,583 of record HG992148.1, read on the forward strand.
ACATAATTTATATAAAATACGAGAAGTTTATTTCACATCTATGTTTATATCTGTATATATAAAAGAAGAAACTGACTGACTGACTGACTGATCGATCAACGCACAGCCTAAACGGCTGGGGTTAGAGACTTGAAATTTTGACAGTAGGTACCTTTTATCACGTAGGCATCCACTAAGGAAGGGTTTTTGGAAATACCACCCCTAAGGGGGTAAAATAGGGGATGATAGTTTGTATGAAAATCCGTCATTTTTGAAGTTAAATTCATGAAAATTAGTATTTGGCCTTTTAGTTAAAAATAAAAAATATATGTTTCAGGATTTTTGGAAATTCCGCCTCTAAGGGGGTAAAATAGGGGATGAAAGATTGTATGAAAATCCGTCATTTTTGAAGTTAAGCGCATGAAAATTGTTATTTTGTATGGTATACTTTTTCTCCCAAACATGACCTCCGCGCGGGCGGAGCCGCGAGCAACAGCTAGTGTGTGATAAATTACTTACCAGCACGCAATGTCCTTGACCGAAAACTGAGTCCGAAAGGGTCACATTTCACCTTTCCTTTTGAATTATTTTACTCGTTATCGAACCGTTTCACATTGACAGTCAATCGAAAACCTTTGGAAATAAGAATGACGTATGTAACCAAAAGACTTTTTAATCTATTGAAGCCCGTTTGTTTGTAAGGTTTCTTGTAAAAGGAAACTTTCCAGATAATTAAATACTCGTAGTAACTGTATCGCTGAAAAAAATATTGACGTTCTTATTACTCTTCAGAACAGTTTCTTGTTTTTAATATTTTTAATGGATATGAGGTATCCGTATTTCAAAATTGTTCAGAAATTACAGAGAAGGCAAAAGTTATAAGATTCTTCTTGAAATTGTCATAAAAGGAGGAATGCGATTACGTAATGTATACTGTAATCTTACACGAAACGATAAATAGTTTATTTATTGGTTACAAATAATAATACTAGCCCTGTATTAAACATTGTCCCACTGCTGGGCACGGGCCTCCTCTACTAATGAGAGGGGTTAGGCCTTAGTCCACCACGCTGGCCTAATGCGGGTTGGCAGACTTCTAATACCTTCGAAAAACTCTCAGATATGCAGGTTTCCTCATGATGTTTTCCTTCACCGTTAAAGCAAGCGATAATTAACATTTTAATACACACATAACTTTAGAAAAGTCAGAGGTGTATGCCACTTGGGTTTCGAACCTACGACTTTCGTCTTGACAGTCCGTACCGCAACCAACTAGGCTATCGCTGCTATAAAAACAACAAACAAATAACTTATGGTTACAAATAACTTATAGAAATCTATACAGAGTACGTCAGCTAATCAGTTGTATTTCTACTTACTATAGACTCATTCTATCTACCTATTTGCTAATTTTTATCAAACTTCAAGTAATCAGTCGTTAATTTATTATATTGGAAATATAGAAGACCAGATTATAATCCTACTAATATTATAAATGTGAATGTTTGGATGGATGGATGTTTATTACTCAATCACGCTACAACGGCTGGACGGATCAGGTTGAAATTTGGCACAGAGATAGATTATAGTATGGAATAACACATAGGCTACTTTTTATCCCGAAAAATGCACGCTTCCTGAGGGATAGCAAAATATAGAAAGGTGTAAAGCTTAAGATGCCTCCATGGATTGTATACCTTTTCTTCACAAAATAACTTCCACGTGGGCGGATCCGCGGGAAACATCTAGTAGTTATATTGCTCACAAAGACAGTTTTCATTAATTTCATACGTGCGCTGAGCCGTGGCGTCGGGCGCTACGCGATTCGTGACTAACTAAAACAAAAGCGTAGAAGTTGGCTCGTTAGCGCAGCTGCCAATTGCCTCCTACAGAGCTTTGAGTGCACTTTATAGCACACATTTTATTTATTCTTCTTACATGACATATAGATAAAAAGGATTAAGTGCGCTTCTCGCTTAAAATTCGCCAAGAATATTATAAATAAAAAAATGTGTTGCATCTGCTTTAAGCACTTATGCTGTGGACGGCTGTTTCATGTTACTTTAAAATTAATTGGCAGAATAAAAATACTTCATTTATATCACTCTAAGTTTAAAGGGTTTCAAGGAACTGGACTGTAAATTATATTTGTATGAATACCGTTACCAGCTAAGAGCAAAAAGAATTGAATAAACGTAGATGATCGAAGCGTAGCGTCGTCACGAAAGTCCTCGAAAGCTGGGATAGAGAAATTAATTATTTATAAGGGGTAAAAGAATGTAAATTACGATTTGACTTCTTAAACAGGTTGATTGGTGGTTTGTGTCTACCATCCAGAAACACAAATATGTCAGAGAATCCGTGAATGCGGTTCAAACATTGGTTATTTAATAGGTGGTAAAGATGCCTTATCCAGAATTAGTAGGCAGACATTAGCAGTAGGTATTAAAAGACTTAACACCAGAGTACAGTTCCTTGCAGAACTTTCTAATTCAAATTTCGGCTATTGCCTCTGTTTATGGGTAAGTTTGGGTGTCGTTGACCAGCAGGCGAGACAGCTCGACTCGTGTTTCAGTAATAATAAAAACCTACTGTACGAAATTTAAAGGTCAATCTGTCGATTCATTATAGTGTCTTCTAAAGTACCACCTCGGATTCATACGGGACTAGACAAATCTGCCCATATCGTATGTCGCAGACAAGTAATGTTTAATTTATGGTTTTCCCAGAAGCGGAGTGCGATGGATGCGGTGGCGATGGCGACGAAGGCCGACAGGTGGGAGAGTTACTCCTGCCACAGTACGCGCTGGCGACTGGCGGACTGGCTCGAGACCACCGACCGCTCATCACCTTCCCCGACAACAATAACTTCCACGTCATCACCGCGTCAGAATACCGCCGGCTCCTGCTTTACCTCACCTCAGTGCCCTCGTATGTATATATTATACATGTATCATTACGACCCTGAAAGTAGTTTGTCAAAAATGGGCTTCCGAATTAATTTCGGTAATTTTCCTAAAAATTATTAGGACTAAGAAAATGATTGGCAGCCTTCATGAAACAGTCAAAACAAACGAAATTCATTCATAAATCTAGGTGACAAGGCTTTTTTAAACGCTGCATAAAACGAAACCAACAAAATTAACTTTATATCAAGGACAATAAAGGTTTTTACAATGGATACATTGAAATACATTAGCAATGCTGAAGTTCAATACAGTATAATTTCATTGTATGCATAATGTTTGTAACTTTATGTTCCAATTGAGGTGTTTGTGCATTTGCATTATTCCGGTTATATGCTGTGTCTTATATTCCGCATGTTTTTCATAAAGTATGTTATGTTCATAAGTATATCCAAAAGATGTTTAGATATGTTGTCTAAAAACGTCTTTGGAAGCGATAGGAAACGAGGCCATAACACCAAACTTCACAAACAAACCGATTTAGGCTTTATAAGTATAGAAAGCAAATTTACGACTTGTTTACCCAGTTATAAATGTTCCTACCTTCTTCGTTGACAAGTGACATAGAGTCTGATATAACTTTATATCTAACTAAACAACTTCGGTATTAGTTCATTGACTTTGAAACTGTTGCTGTGACCTGTGACTTAATAGGAAACTTGCTCTGTACAACTTTAGGTATGAAAACTTTTTGTTTATTTCAGATTATTAGAAGCAGACATGGGCTTCCATATAATTATAGATCGGAGAAAGGACAGATGGAATTCTGTTAAAACAGCATTATTAAGGATCTCTGTAAGTATTGTTAATTGAATTAGTTTTATTGATATTTTTACACCCACCTTGACATTTTTGAACAATATCTGAACATTCTATTTCTAACCGTCCTCGGATTAATAGATGTTTTGACATATAAAGATTTATTTCTAGAATATTCCACTATCACAGTATTATAAAGCAATTTAGATGATTCTAAATTTAAATATTTCTTACATAATAACTCTGGAATGACGACATGAAGCTGCGTATACAGTTATAAGCATAATTCTATTTACTTCTACCTAATTATAGTCTACTAGCTGTTGCTCGCGGCTCCGCCTGCGTGGAGGTTATATTCGGGAGCAGAAGTATACAATCCAAGGAGTTGTCTTCTGCACTGAGGCACCTGTAGCGATTGTCCAGCCTCTCAGGTGTTGTGGCTGAATCTTGAGATTACATCTAAAGAATACCCCATAAGTTTAACCTTACTTTGCCCCTTTTAGGGATGATTTTTCAAAAACGTTGAAACACGTATTTCTTTATTTCCTATCAAAAACCTAAATATGAATTTACAGATCCCTAAGTCGAGGAATTATGGATTTCCCATACAAATTTTGAACTCCTATTTGACCCCTTTCAAGGTTGTTTTTTTAGAAAAAAAGATAGCCTATGTCCTTCTCCAGGATATAACCTTTTCTCTTACCGAATTTCATTACAATCCGTTCAGCCGTTTAGTCGTGAAGAGGTAACAAACAAACAGAGTTACTTTCGCATTTATAGTATTAAGTATGGATTCCTTTTATATGATGATTAATAAATGACAGTCTCCGTGGCCCAGCCGGCGAGTAGGCTGTGAAAAAAGAGGCCGCGGGTTCAATCCCCGCACTGGGACAAATATTTGTTTGTCAGACAGATATTTGTTTCAGGTCTGGGTGTTGTGGGTCCGTAGTCTCTTGTATTCTTGATGCCCACGACATATTTGACCTAGTGTGGGGTTTGACCTAGTGTGGGGCGACTATGTACCTATGTGATTGTTGGGTGTATTTATAATGATGAAACTTTGAATGCCAATTTTTTCATTCCAGGAATTCTTCCCAGGCATCATCCACACAGTCTTTGTGTTACGACCAGCGAGTTTCCTACAAAAAGCGTTGTCTGAAGTGAGCAGTAAACTGTTTAAAGAGGAGTTTAGGTTCAAGGTGCTAGTATGTTCGTCTGTAGAGGAGTTGTATGAGCACTTCGATAGATCACAGCTGACGCCTGATCTCGGAGGAGACCTGCAGTATTCACACTCAGAATGGATACAGCAGCGAATAGTAAGTATACGTTTATACTTAAAACTTCAGATGGGTAAGCAGAGTGGTGACTAGTGTACATGTAATTTCTGTTATATTTTTTTTATTATCCTCGCACGGCAAAGTGACCTCACTGGACCTGATGGTAAGCGCAGTGCGGTCCAATTAGAGTATGAAGTAGCGAGAGACAATCTATCCCTCGCTACTCAATACAATCATGCCGGCCTGCTTCTTCACAATACGCCATGGGCATGAAGAAGCGGTCCAGGGTATAGAGTCAGAGTCAGCGTACTCAAAAGCCCCATAGTGGCCTAATTTACGAAATAAATGATTTGATTTGCCCAAAAAACGGCCAAACATCGTACCCCAACTCTAGATCTCCGACAAAAACTGGATGTACACTGGCTGACCCCGGAACGCAACACACTTGCGTGTGCCACTATGTCGGGTTTTACACCCTATGTTCGGTGGTCGCTATCGATATGTTAACGTACATATTATTATTATATGTACTAATTTGAGTAGCACTGCCATCTAGTGATGAACAGGGACAATTCTACATCGCGCTATCAATATTTTCTGAACGTAAGATAAGATCCACCATACTCTGAAAAAGCTATCGTTCAATGATGTTGATCCTTGCGCACTGAATTCTGTGTGGATAAAAGGGAGTTTTCATATTGAGCTGATCGCCAGTATGAAATACTGAGAACGATTATAAACTTAATCTGTATTGTAGTACTGAGTGAGTTACTTACATAGAAAAAAAAATATTATACATAATGCATATATTATTAAATATTATGTACTACATAATAATCCGTAGTCCGATGTCAACTATGCTGTTGGTGGTAGGATATTCATATCCGCTCGGATAGCGACCACCGTACACAGGGTGTAAAACGCGCCATAGTGGCACACGAAAATTTGTCGCGTTCCGGGGTCAGCCAGTGTACATCCGGTTTTTGTCGTCCTTCTGAGTTCTCTGACTCTAGACCCTCGCCCGATTCTTTACCTTCTTGCCCATGCGTAGGCGTAGTGCGAGGAAGCAGGCAGGCAAGATTGTGCTGAGTAGCGAGGGGTAGATTGTCTCTCGCTACTTGATACTTTAATTGGACGGTACTGCGCTTACTATCAGATGCAGTATGGTCACTTTGCCGTGCCAGGATAAAAAAAATCGTGAATCATTAATCGGAAATAAAAGATTGGGCTATGATATAATTATCTCTCAAATATTTCAAATAATAATAATTAAATCTAACGCTAAGACTTTTTGTGTCCTTGTGTTAAATGTATTAAAATAGACCGAATAAGTCTCACCAGACCTGTAAATAATAATATTTAAACCTTTGCTAAAATATTATGTTTCAATATAACCCGTGATTTCAATTGATTTCAGGCGTTAGAAAAATTCTCTATCTTGATGAAAGAGATCTCGAGCAAGTTGGACGAGTTTATGCACGAGATAGTCGACTGCGATATGGGCAACGACCCCACACAAACCAAAGAATTATTAGACTGTCAAGAAACTAGGTAAGTTAGAGATTTCTGATGCTAAGAGATTTTTTGTACTACAGTACGTATAATGAAAAAAAAATTAGACCCTGGAAAAGTAACATAATGATTACGATTGTAGTTTAAATAAATAAAATATTAATTATATTATTACTAGCTGTTGCTCGCGGCTCCGCCCCCGTGGAGGTTATTTTCGGGAGCATAAGTATCAATGCAAGGAGTTGTCTTCTGCACTGAGACACCTATAGCGATCGTCCTGAGTCTCAGGTGTTGTGACTGTCTAGATGGCTAGACAGGCACAACTCCTAACTTAAACTTCTAGCTCTCCTCCTTGATACTCCGGGATCACTCCGTAAGTGTCGAAGAAGGCCACCGCGGGGTTTTAGCTGGTAGTGTCCGGTTGGGTGTACATAAGTAGTAGGGACTCGGCCCAGCCGCAGCCCGGATAGCCATCATCCGGGCGAGGTGCTGGGTCGTAAGACCGGCTAGTCCAGCATAACCGTTTTATTCTCATTCCGCTTCCTCCCTAAGCGGACGGCAGTAATAAAATGCTTTCCCCGCGACAAAAAAAAAGTGTTGTGCCTGAAGCTTGAGATTACATTTAAAGAATACCTCATAAGTTAACTCCTCACTTCGTCCTTTAAGGGATGATTTGGTAAAAACGTTGATACACGTATTTCTTTATTTTTTACCAAAAGCCTAAATATGAATTTTCAGATCCCTAAGTTGAATATATTACGGATTGCCCAAACAAACTTTTAACCTCTATTTCACCCCTTTCAAGATAATTTTTTGAGACAAAAGATACTCTATGTCCTTCCCTAGGATATTATCTATCCCTCTACTGAATTTCATTAGGATTCGTTCACCCGTTTAGTCATGAAAAGGTAAGAAACAGACATACAAACAACAATATTAATTTTGCTGCGGAGATATTTTAAAACTGTTATATCTCCTAAGATATTCATTGAAATCAAATGACGTAAAGGGCAACTTTGTTCAAAATTAAATACTTGTGATGAATAAAGTATTTATTTGGATAAGGATTAATACCATGTTTATAAAAACCCCTTTCCAAATAATGCATTGTTTTAGAACAAATTCGATAACCATTAAAAAGGTTATAGTGAGCCAACCGAAATAGATAGACATATGCTATCGCGGACTTTTTTTTAGAACTTTTTAAGAGGAACAATTTCATTGTACATGATTGTTATGTAACTTTAACCGTTAACGCAGCGTACGCAACGGAAGCTCTCAAAAGGAATCAATTTTCCCCGTTTTTGCATCATTTTTCATTGCTGCTCCGCTCCTTTTGGTCATAGCGTGATGTTATATAGCCTATAGCGCTCATCGATAAATGGGCTATCCAACACTAAAAGATTTTTTCAATTCGAACCAGTAGTTCCTGAGATTAGCCCGTTCAAATAAACAAACAAACAAACAAACTCTTCAGCTTTATATAATAGTATAGATAGAAAGAAAATAAACTTTATTTAGTCATCACTTTAGACCATATACACATACACATAAAAGTAGTACCAAAAAAAACAGAAATAAAATTAAAAACACTAAGAGTATAATACTACTCCTCGAATTTCAACACCTGTGTCCAAAGTATGACCAATAAGGCCATAGGCTCAGAATTTGCCTGGTAGTAAGATACTGCCTGGCGCTGATAGTCTGCCTAAGCCTTATTGGAATAAGAGCCCTTGATTTAGATGACTGCATCGGTAGTTCAGTTGTAATTGCGCATGCGTTACCACTGCAGTGCTGAGGTCTCGGGTTCGATCGGTCGGGTAAAGTGATATTGGGTTTTTCTATCTAGACATTCTCAGTATTAGCCCGGAGTCTGGAACCTGTGCCCGGTATGGAGATAGGCTCGCCACCTATCACATAATGAGACCGAAATTTGGCGAAAAATGGGTGTACCGGTTACACCTCTGCCTACCCCTTCAGAGATTATAGGCGTGAGTGTATATGTATGATTTAGATGATCTTAAACATGATTTTTTTCAGGTATAAAGCTTTAAAAAGTGAGCTATCGTCAGCGACCACGCAAGGCGAGGAGTTGCTGGCGCAAGTGCGGACACCAAATCTTACATATAACATTATTAGCCATGTCGCTGCTGTTGAAAGGTAATTATACAATATAAACTGTTATTAAATAAACTTAAATAAATGTATAATTAATATTACCAAGATTTATATTTTAATCCATTCTGAAATAATGAGAGTCCAAGTTCGAATGTTAGGACAAAAAGTTACTGACCATTATTATTGACTGCCTCGGTGGCGCAGTTTTAATTGCGTACGCGGTACGACTGCTGTGTTGAGGTCTCGGGTTCGATCGCCGGGTTGGGTAAAGTGATATTGGGTTTTTCTCTTCGAAATAGTATCAGCCCGGAATCTGAAATTGTACCCGGTAAAAGCTCTGCAAAATGTGGATGTATTAGTTACACCTCTGCCTACCCCTTCGGGGATTACATGCGTCAGTGTATGTGTGTCAGTGACAAAAATTACTTTATTTCATAATATAATGTTGTTGCAGGTTATTGGTACAATTAGAAGAGACTGAAAAACAATTTGATAATTTCTGGCAAAAACATTCCACGAAACTAAACCATTGGTTGAAGTTTAGAACATTTTTATTGAACTTTAAACAGATGCAGGTAATGTACACTTATTCTACATTTTTATTCTTACTTACTACGCTAAGAAGTAGTTGGCCTAAAATGAAAACTCGACTGCTTTTTCTTGGTCCTAAAATCAAACATGGGAGTTTGCGGGGAACATATTCGATGAGACGTGTTCGGGTCTTTGGTTGGTCGGAAAACAAAAGCATCCGATGTTGCTCTATTACCAACCAATTCCGATATATCCATACATTTATCTTGATTGACGTGAACCTTTTCAAAACTATTCGTCCGAATGTCCTTCCGTTTCTGTGCGTCGAGTTGGAATTGCAATTTCTGTATTTTCCTCGTTTTATCTTCTAACTGTGCCGTCATGTCCTCCGCCTGCTTTCGCTTCTTGTTGTATTCTGATTGTAGTGACATTATTTTACGTTTGCAAGTCTGTAATTCGGCTTTAAGTTTTTGGAGGTTCAATGTGTTTATTTCTTCCATACACTGCAATTTTTCTCTTGTGTGGTTAGCAACACTTTCTTGGTACAACGTCTCTTGTTCTACTTGATAGGACCAGAAAGACATCGCTCTCATCGCTATGTCCATGATTGTATCGGGCTTCATACCTGCTAAAACAATTGATTTGAATGTTTCTCCAGGCTTGAGGTCTGCTTGTATGACATCAAACTTGTCGCGTAAATCCGTCCCGCAAGCCGGACACGTCAGAGTGTTCTCGAGATTTCTTTTGAATTCCTTCATACCGTGCTCAACACAAAACGCATGTGAACAGGTCGTCACCCATGCTTGGTTCAATAGAGACTTTCTACATTTGCGAAAATTGCACACCATGTCCATTGTCATTAAAATAGTAAACAAATGTCACAAAATATAAATAAATCACGTAATTTTTAGGTTATGTGTCATTTGAATATTTTTTCTAATTTTAAAACTAGCCAGTACTTTTTAAGAAAAAATTGTAAAAAGGTTGTATATATTTTATTTATTTTGCAGGCTACTTTAGACGTCCACCTAAAGGCTGCGTGCGACATGACGGAGGTGGGGGAGACGGCGAGTCGCGTCGACAGTCTCATAGCGGAGGCGAGCGACTTCGAAAAACTGTGCAACTGTGATCTGGACACCGCGTCGGCAGTCATCGATGATGGTATATTATTTGTGTTAGATTTAACGGTAGGCAGCGGCTTTGCTGTGCCCTGGCATTGCAGAAGTCTATGGGCGGCGGTGACTACTTACCATCAGATGGCCCGTCTGCTCGTAGGCAGTAAAAAAAATATTTTCTTTTTTATAGGGTCTTGGTAATAAAAATTGCTTAGATATATCTAAGCTATAGTTTTTTATTGCTTGCTCTTAAATGCTACTAAATATAGCGAGACAAGACATGTACAACGTTTACTAGTAAGGCAGATGTATGTATGTGATGTCGCCCTCGAAACAGGCATTTCTCGTTGAAAAAATAACTCACGAAAAGAGCACCGCTTATCGGGTCCAGTCTTTCAATCAAAAATTCAGATCCTATCTTTTATTTCGTAGACTGATGTGTACGAACACGACACCGGGTTTGTATATATTAGAATTTTGTAGATTTACTTAAGAATATTCTTTCGCTAATAAAAGCTACAAAGATTTAGTAGTACCGGCAGTATGTAATATAAAAATCGTTTTATTCCGTAAAATGATGATTAAATGGTTTTTATAACGCGGGGTGATTTTTGCTTCTATATATATAACTAGCTGTTGCTCGCGGCTCCGCCCGCGTGGAGGTCATGTTTGGGAGAAAAAGTATACAATACAAAATACCAATATTCATGCGTTTAACTGCAAAAATGACAGATTTTCATACAGACTTTCTTCGCCTATTTTACCCCTTTCGGGGTGGAATTTCCAAAAATCCTGAAATATATATTTTTTATTTTTGACTAAAAGGCCAAATACTAATTTTCATAAACTTAACTTCAAAAATGACGGATTTTCATACAAACTTTCATCCCCTATTTTACCCCCTTAGGGATGGTATTTCCAAAAACCCTTCCTTAGTGGATGTCTACGTGATAAAAGGTACCTACTGTCAAAATTTCAAGTCTCTAACCCCAGCCGTTTAGGCTGTGCGTTGATCGATCAGTCAGTCAGTCAGTCAGTCAGTCAGTCAGTTTCTTCTTTTATATATACAGATTGTTTTAGGTGAAAAGTTAATGCAAGACCCGTTAAGTTCAGTGGACCATATAGAGTCAAAATGTGAAGAGCTGAGACGAACGAGCGCCTTGCTTATCGACAAAATTCAGAAACGAAATCTTCTCCTGACTAAGGCGAGGGAGCTTATGGACAGGATAGATAAGGTATGGTATTTAATATTTTTTTTTATTCCCGGCAGAGCAAAACCCCGCCACAACTTCCATATTTCTTAATCAAATCTTATGTTTCAAACACCATTTTATCCAGTCTGGTGTCAATGGTATGCCGGCAACACAAATGCTGGCAACACTCGCTGTTATTACATGCTATTTTTAATTTTAATGTTATGGAAATAAAATTGATGTTGGCTTGTATTTACTCCCTACTACCTTACCTTTTTAATATCCTTTTGATACACGAATGGTTAAAGCTTATGTTTGCTACTATAAACAAAAAATAGACAAATTATAGTTTGGCCAAAAAAAGATAAAATAAAGTGTGAAATTTAAATGAACAGTACCATCTGTTGACAGTATAGTTAACTAATTTGTTGTATTATTAATTTAGGATGACGCGCATAGTTGATTTTATAGCGCCATCTATTGTCATAGGTATAAGACTAATTGTGTAACAATTTTCTAGATTAATATAATTATTTAAAATATTAATATTTACATTTACTTATATCTATTATATTATGCTGAGTGCGAAGTATTGTCACGGGTCAGCTAGTGTAATATGGTGGTATGTGATGTAACACTTGTGGTAGGCGAACGATTGGTGCGCGACCGGTGTGGAGCTCCTCGCGGGCGAGGGCGGCCTCCTCGCGGTCGACAAGCTGCTGCAGGACGCGCAGAGCTTCGGCCTCACCGCGCCCGAACAGTTCCGAGACATGCTCATGTGTTCCGCCACGCAGGAGACCAGGGCTCTCGTCACGCATGTAATCAAAACTCACCTTTACTTTACTTACTGAGATTTTCATCATTTAACATCAGAGAGTGGACTGGCACAAGTCTGTTGAGAGAGCTATTCAGACTTGCATTGGCCCGAGAAAAATTCAAAGAACTGACTGCCAACCATCAGTAATTGTATCCTATAGTAGGTAAAACACTTTTAAAGACAAGTCCGTTTTTTATTTTTGGGTAAACGCTAAAGCTGAGATGTCAAAACAGCCGTTACAAAAGATAAAACTTATAAATTATTTGTTACTTAAACTTAACTATAGCTAAACAGTAAAATATACTATTTGGGTAATCCTTCCTAGTAATTTTTTTATAAAAAAATATACGAAATATATATATTTATTTTATAATGGCACGGCAAAGTGCACTGCACCTGATGGTAAGCGCAGTGCCGTCCAATCAGAGTATGAGAGATGATCTATCCCACGCTACTCAACACAATCATGCCGGCCTGCTTCTTCACACTACGCAATGGGCAAGAAGGTGAAGAAGCGGTCGAGGGTCTGGTGTCAGAGAACTCAGAAGCAACCCAATAATAATAGCACCCCAATTTTAGACTCTCGACAAAAACTGGATGTACACTGGCTGATCCCGGAACGCGACACACTTGCGTATGTCACTATGGCGAGTTTTACACTCTGTGTACGAAGGTCGCTATCCGGGCGGATACGAATATCCTACCACCAGCTTCGTGCGGGATCACCAATTATTATGTAATGTGTTGTGTCAGGTGGCTCAACGTGTTGAGGACGTGTGGCTGATGGTGTCCGTGAAGCGCGCGTCGCTGCAGCGGGCGGCGGCGAAGCCCGCGCGGCCCGTGCAGACCGTGCCGCCGCACAGCGCAGCACTGCCCAACAACCACCAGGTCAGTACACCACTCCACACACTACACACTACACACTGCACACTGCACACTGCACACTGCACACTACACACTGCACACTACACACTGCACACTGCACACTACACACTGCACACTACACACTGCAGTAGAACCTCGGAAGAACGTCAGCGGAGACGACAATTCCACTTATAGAGGTTTCTAGTTACAGAGGATGCGACTTATAGAGGTTTCGACTTACAGAGGTAACGACTTAAGCGGGTTTTGTAAGTAATTATTGCAGGTTTAAATTAATTATAACTGTTTTGAGATAAAGAGGTGAAATATATAAAAATGCATTGTTTTCTAAGAAAAAAATACGTACATTGTTGGCAATGTTCTAACTTATTTTTCTTCGAGCTATAGAGGTTACTAGCTGTTGCTCGCGGCTCCGCCCGCGTGGAGGTCATGTTTGGGAGAATAAGTATACAATACAAAATACCAATATTCATGCGTTTAACTTAAAAATGACGGATTTTCATACAAACTTTCATTCCCTATTTTACCCCCTTAGGGGTAGTATTTCCAAAAACCCTTCCTTAGTGGATGCCTACGTGATAAAAGGTACCTACTGTCAAAATTTCAAGTCTCTAACCCCAGCCGTTTAGGCTGTGCGTTGATCGATCAGTCAGTCAGACAGTTTCTTCTTTTATATATACAGATTAGTTTCATATGATCGAGTTTAAAGGTTGTAAAATGAAACCACGTTCGAGATAGAGTATAATTTATTTTTTGGAATTATACATGGAAAATATGGACCGAAACAGCTTGTAGAGCCTCTATGATTATTTCGACTAATAGAGGTTTGAAATTTCGAGTAATGGAGGTTTTGGGGCTTGAAAAGCAGGTAAGTAACGAAACATTTTTGAGTTTTGGAGGTTTTCGACTTAACGAGGTTGTACTATATCAACTAGCTCTCTTATTATAGATGATCATGCATAAATAGTCATGCATGTGTTGCCTTATGCCTTTTTTGCGGGGAAAGCGTTTTATTACTGCCGCCCGCTCCGGGGGGAAGCGGAATAAGAATAAAACGGGTATGCTGGACTAGCCAGTCTTACGACCCAGCTTCCCCCTCGACCGGATGATGGCTATCCGAGCTGCCGCTGGGCCGAGTCCCTACCCCTTTGTACACCCCACCCGACACTACTAGCTAAAACCCCGCGGTGGCCTTCTTCTGCGCTTACGATGCGTTGCCTTATGCCTACCTTTAAGGAAGGAATCGGATTTAGGACTTCTGGAAAGCTACTTTTTATTTTTTAGGTTGCGTTGTTTCTACTGTAGTCCATTTAAACTATTGTAATTTATTTTCCCCTTTTTTTTAAGACAGGTACTCACACCGTTTTACGCTTCACTATTGTGAATATTGGCCGTTAAATACGGCTTTAGTTAATAACTAATTTAATTATAGTCCAGGGTAAATGTATCATAGAAAAGGCAAAACCTCTTATATGAATTTGTCCAAGAATTTTCTCTGATTCTTTTATTCTGGTATAAAGTATTTTAGCTATATTAATGCAATCATTTGTCATCTTAATTATAAGTAACCAATATATATTTAGTAGTATGGTTAAAAATCGCTGACATAAAAAAAGAAATATTTCACAAAGCCACAGTGGCGAAGTGGGCGTGTAGCGTGTGAAATGACAAAAATGAAGGCCTCTGGTTGGATCGCCGCATCGAGATAAATGTTGTATGATCTACAAATATTATATGGGTATTGGAGACCGAAAGTCTTGCAGTCCTTGTCCATATTTTTTTTTAATTCTGATACGGCAAATTGACTACACTGCACCTAATGGTAAGCGCAGTCCCGTTACGAAACAATCTATCCATCGCTACACTGGCTGATCCCAGAACGCGACACACTTGCGTGTGCCACTATGGCGGGTTTTACACCCTGTGTACGGTGCAAGCTATCTGGGCGGATATGAATAATCGTATTAAGGAAATATTTTACAACACAGCCATATAATGAATATCATTCTTTGCGTATCGGTTACCTACTCTAAGATATCATTTGCAGATACATAATTGATCTTAAATATTATAAGAAAAAAAAGAGGGTATTTTAATAAGTAATTTCTCAATTTTTACCATAATTTAATTTGACCTAGACATTTGCTGAAGACGTTGGATATACGACTAAAACGTGTTATGACAAATAATAAATATCTAGCGCACGTTTAAATTACCATAATTAAGTCCATGGCGACCAAGATCCTCTGACCATACTTTTTAACGTAGCCTAAGTAAAGTAATATAGTTGAAGCAACGACGTCTTAAGTTAGGCATTCTGCTGAACAATTTAGTAAAATACACATTATATCTATTTTACCTCGACCTTGCACAACACCATCAACCACCGATGTAAAATATTTATTTAAAACATGTGCACCTTCAACAGTCTTTGATCTAAGATCAAGTGAACTAAAACAAACGAAAAAAGCCTTGAAATCATAAGTGCATCATAAACTTTCATCGAAACTGGCACATGATGTCACCTGACACTTCCAAATCGATCGCGAATTACAAAACCGATTGAATTAAGCATACAAATATCGTTTTGGTGGTATTTGAATATGGTTTTGGGTCTATAGTTTCTTGTGTTAGGAACATCAACAAAACTATGCAAGATGGATATTTCAAAAGGGACAAATACAATGTTTATGATTTTATTGATTGATTTACACAACACTGTTACACATCTCAATGCTTAATATTAACATAACCATGTCAGGATTCACTTAAGGCTTCTCTTTATAATTAATCTACCAGCATTAACCTCTAAGCTGAACTACGCGGCCATTGAACTGTTCACGATTACTTACTGCCCCGCGAACGAACCACGAATATCCTGGCTATCACTTCTTCACAATTCAACTCAACACCGGAGCGCGGAAGGTACTCCGTTTTATCCTAAACATTTATTACTACTCCCACTTAGGTTGTCACTATTTATGTACCCCCAACTAGTCTCCTAAATACCTCCGTTATACCTTCGGTATTTCTAATAATAGGAAATACCCTAATATTTGGGGGAGTATAATAATAAATATTGGGGGAGTATATTTGTTTATATTTAAAGAAGAGGAGACAAATGAGAAAATTGCCCAATTGGGTGATAGGTGCGAACTGCTGCTGAACTGCAGTGCCGTCCAATAAGAGTATTGAGTAGCGAGAGATAATCTATTCACCGCCACTCAACACAATCATGCCGGCCTGCTTCACACTACCCAATGGGCAAGAAGGTGAAGAAGCGGTCGAGGGTCTAGTGTCAGAGTACTTAGAAGGCTGCAAAACGGCCAAACATAGCGTAACTCTATTTATGAGATACATATATATATATATTTAACAATGACTTCGAAAAATCAAAGGTTTTGGGTATTTTGGGATCGAAACCGCGACATCCGTATTGGTGTTTATCGGTGCGTATCCGGGCTACGCTACTGTCGATTTATAACAGTGTGGAAGTGTAGGGTACTCGGAAGTAGTAGAGCCACGCTGTAGACGTATTTGTCTACATTTCAGTACACATTCAGGGCCGTCTCGACCGGGGTAGTACCACTGTCTCACAGAAAACCAACGTCAAGTGACAGTTTACTGTCGCGTTTCATATGGTATTCCTGTCCTTTAAGGCCGACAGGGCATACATGACACTTTCGGTATTGTGGATGTTCATGGGCGGTGAAGATCACTTATCAACAGGTGACCCACTGGCTCGTTTGTCGGACTATACTATAAAAAAAAAGTTATTTTGTAGAAGAATAATATTCCAGTCATGAACTTATAGGCAGCAGGCAGCAGACACGAGATGGGCCATTAGACGTATAACTTGACCTTAAAATAAACATAAAACCTTACCTTAACCTTAAAATAAAAATAATATTATTTAATATTAAGGTGCTACTCATAGTTGATTAAATATCGATTCCCATTAATGATGTACATAAATTGCCTACAGCATTAATATGCCGATTCGGTCGGAGTAGTAACATTATCATTAAAAACAAATATTTATCTTATAAACCAGACATTTCTCATAACATGGCCTCTTTAGGCGCAGCGCGCTAGTCGGCTGTGAAACGAGCGGCCGTTGAAGAAATACGCGTAGCGAGAATTTTTTTGTTTAATCCATATTTGTCTGGATGTCGGGTCTGGGTGTTGTTTTTGATACTCACGATACAGGTTTGACTCAGTGTGAGTTCAGGAAGATGAGTTGGGTGTATTTATTTATTACTAGATGTTGCTCGCGGCTCAGCCCGCGTGGAAGTTATTTTTGGAAGAAAATGTATACAACAATCCATGGAGGCATCTTAAGCTATGACACCTTTTTATATTTTACTATCCCATAGGAAGGTTTCTGATCCCTAAACTACCACTATGCAAACAAACATGTCGATCCCTTACTCTGTGAAAAACTAAAGTATCCACTGAACTGTATATTTTTCCGGGATAAAAGTAGCCTGTGTGTTATTCCAGACTATAATATATGTTTGTGCCAAATTTCAACTAGATCCGTCCAGCCGTTGTAGCGTGATTGAGTAACAAACATCCATCCAAACATTGGCATTTATAAAATTAGTAGGATTAAACCAATTTTAACTTCACAATTGCCGTAAAGTGTATGTCCAAAATATAGATTACTAGCCACCTGCAAGACTTTCCTGCATACTCAGTATGGCGGCCTGCAGCAAGCATGACTTGCATGTCAACAGAGCTTCATACTAATTATTTATGCTAAAACTAGCGTATGTATGCTAAGAACGCGCCACTACGAAATATTTATCGTATACAACTTATTTTATCGACAGAATGCCGAAATATTATGGTAGTGATGTTTCCAATGTATTTGTTGTAACAGTACATTACAAGAATTTGCATAATATCCTTGAAAACATTGTTTAAGTTGTCACTAGACACTATGTTATTGTTTGTACAAGTCCCTTGAAATACGACTACGAATTGTAGCAAACGAAGTCTATTGAACAAATTACCCATAATAAGTGGCTAACTTATTGTAAATACAACAATATTTTACAATTGTATTTAAATGCTCAGAATTATAATAAATGGCTTTACGCAATTGCAGCTTCAGTTGTTTCCGCCCTGTGGAACGGGGGCGTTTGAATTCCACCACGGTAACCCCTGCCTGTCGTACGAGGCGACTAATTGGGGCCATCGGGGGTCGCGGGCTCGCAGCGGGGGGCTGTCAGTCCGAATCGATGCACTCCCAGTTTCGGAGCATCGTGCGACCCCGAGATGGACGGCAGCGCGTGTGGTAAGGCCTCGTTCGCTGTCGTTGTTCGGTGCGCGGGGGCTCCTAAGCCCTCCCATGGAGATGGGCTGCTACGCAGCACCGCGCAGGGGCGGTTCCGGCAGCAATTCTAGCACTCCTTAGAATACCCCGGGATCGCTCCGTAAGCGCCGATGAAGGCCACCGCGGGGTTTTAGCTGGTAGTGTCGGGTGGGGTGTACATAGGGGGTAGGGACTCGGCCCAGCGGCTGCCCGGATAACCATCATCCGGGCGAGGGGGATGCTGGGTCGTAAGACCGGCTAGTCCAGCATAACCGTTTTATTCTTATTCCGCTTCCCCCCGAAGCGGGCGGTAGTAATAAATCGCTTTCCCCGCGACAACAAAAAAAAAAAAAAAAGCTTCAGTTGTTTGAGATGTAATAAATGTTTCAGCTTAACTCAAGAAAGCTAACAATGTTTACCACTCATTATATACAGCGCCATACTAAACAAATTGTTAAGGGGTTAGTCTGTATATATAAAAGAAGAAACTGTCTGACTGACTGACGGACATATCAACGCACAGCCTGAACGGGGTTAGAGACTTGAAATTTTGACAGTAGGTACCTTTTATGACGTAGGCATAAGCACTAAGAAAGGTTTTTGGAAATGAATCCCCTAAGAGGGTAAAATAGGGGATGGAAGTTTGTATGAAAATCCGTAACTTTTTAAGTTAAAACGCATAAAAATTGGTATTTTGTATTGTATACTTTTTCTCCCAAACATCACCTCCACGTGGGAGGAGATTGTAGATTGACAAAAGATGATCAGAAAGAGTGGAAAGGGGATTTTGTTATTCAAAACAACTTTATATCAGTGATATGTTGCTAATAGTGTAAAACAATATTAAATTTGGGTATTTATTGAATTTGTAAAAGTCGTTTACGGATGTTTATGAAAGTTTCTGTTTTTTGAGGAAAAAAATTAATTTGCAATTCCGTATTTGTCCTCGTTGCATAGTTTGCAGAATTACACAAAAATACTTGTATTTCGAAATTTCTCCGCTCCTAATCTTCTTAAACATATATGCAACATTTCAAATGCCACAAACGCCATCCCTACATGGATATTACCTATGAATATAATTACAAAACACGCACCAATTGTTCTAGAAAGTTCGCGTGAGCAACCTGAGGTCGCGTAATGTTCGAGCAGCTTTCATACGGTATTCAATATAATAGCCTGACGTCACATACAACCAATGTTTTCTGTGAGAGACCTTTAAGCGTTTGCTTTCTTTCCAAACCCGTTGTGAAATTAGAAAAATGCACCTTAGTAATATCATTTATTACATTCTTACAAATTTCGATGTATATTATGGAATTAATGCTATAGAAAGCCATTCTGTAGAAAAACTAAGCATAATAATTATATTGTTGTAAAACTTACAATAACTGTTAGTCACCCTTTAAAATATTACTTTATTGTCTATCTGTCTGTCCGTGTCCTTGAGCCCTTTTTCTCAGACTGTTTGAAGTATCGAGTTGGATTTAATATAGAAATATCCCTTAGTTATCATATCGCTCTTAACAATTCTTTAATATGACCTACGCCACAGGTAAATTCGAACATCATAAATTTCAAATAGTGTGTGGAACAAGATCAAAGCTAAACTTTTTCTCTTTAACACGTGTAAATAAATATTGATACTATGTCTAAACCTTTAATTATGCGCAATCTTCCTAAGGTGCGCGTCTTACTAGCCCAATTTTTAAAGGCATTACAATTCCTGGTTTACCTAACCTAAAAATACAAGCGATTATATCGTGAAACCTCGTCAAATTTTTTCCAAAAAATCGCATGTGCAAGCTGGAAAGTTTTGTTATTAAACCTTTTCGCGGAAAATGTTAAATTGCCTTTTAGTGGAACCTAGAGGCTATGAAAATTTATTGAGTTAAAGAGGATCGAAAAACAAGTTTTTACCCCATTATTTACGAACACCTCTTTTATAATGTCTATTTTAATACGCGATGTTTAATTTCCTGAGCACTAAAACTTTAATTGATACTTAGCAATTATATTAATTTTATTGATCTTTAATTTTATTACGTAACCCGTCTATAAACGTACGTTCTATGAAATTAATTTATTTGTACATGTTCTGCTGCATTTAATTCTATCTAAGGCTAAGTTTATAAGTATCATTTCACATAGTGGCTAGAAGACTATATAGGGCAAAACAATATCTGGGACATCTCTACTCACACCAAATATTTATTGTTCCGGTAGTTATACAAGCAAAAGTAAACACCAACCATCTATTTTAATATCCTTTGTTAACATTCTAATTTGATTCGGTCGAGAATTTCTTAAGATTCTAATATTTTCTTAATAAATACCACGGAATCTTTGTTAATTAAGCCCTTATTCTGACCTTTTAACTTATATTAAAAACAGTTAATTAGTTAACATTCATTTAATTTTTGAACAACTGGAACTGTGCTCGGTTTATGCCCTTTGTCAATCTTCGCGAGAATGCCGTCGCTGGCGAGACGTTACGAAATATTTTTTGCCCTCTTGCA
The DNA here is from genome assembly GCA_905220505.1 of Laothoe populi. Lineage (NCBI taxonomy): Eukaryota > Metazoa > Arthropoda > Insecta > Lepidoptera > Sphingidae > Laothoe > Laothoe populi. The sequence continues at coordinate 18,294,571 of HG992148.1, forward strand.
CATCCTAAAATAAACTCGGCTTCCGTGAATATTTTTAAATATTTGATCCGGTCGGGTGTATTCAGACGATTGACTGACTTGTACAAATATTCGAAGATAACTCCATATCATTCCTTTGATGGTTCGCATACATGCTAACGGAAATTGAGTTTTACCCTTACATTTTTTAGGCCTAACAATATTTGTTTGACGCATTTTGTGATAAATAAGCTTTGGCGTCCTAATTGTTACAACTGGTTGGAATTAAGATCAAACCACTTTCATATTATTATGTTCGCCAATAAAGAAATAAAATTCGACTTCCCTATTTTTATATAATCTATGGTTGAGTAGAAAACTATCAAAATGTTAATTAGTAATAACAATCATAACTAAATACGCCCAAATTTTATTTGCGGGACAGTAACTAATTTTATGATTTGACTAATTAATATAAAATTGCTTCAAGTTGTGTGTGAACCTGTTTTTTAAACTTGTTACCATAGAAGTTTCTAAACGGAGGAATAAGTTTTGAATTCGTTGTAATTTATTTTACCATTATATTATGAAATTTAAGGGTCCACATGACAAAATAGTTAAGTGTCATGTTAATTCCTTATGCGTTGTTAATGCATGAAAATTTTCTGTAAGACTGTACTAACCTGAATGTGTCCGAAAATCTTATGTCTTTCTTCCGTAAGAAAACACCTTATAATTGTATTTAATTAAGTAAACAACACCTTGTATGTTACTCGGAAGAACATTATTACTGCATAAAGAAATGAAATTTTATAACGCACTGATAGTGCGTCCTTTTTGTTTACATGTACATAAAAGAAAATATATTGCTACCAAAAATAAAGGTAGACCATAACTTTCATGTAAGCCTATAACGTGAGTGAAAGTGTAGGTATAACACATGGTGGCTATGGTGTTGGCGCAATATCCGCAGACCGTGACGGACTATTACAGCTCTATGATTTTATGATTATGAATGATTTGCATTCGATGCTTGTCGAATTATATCCTTGGTTCGATATGGTGTCCGGATAGGCGTGAGGTGCTGATGGTCAAATTTCGTAACTTTATTGTAGAACGTGACTTTTCTCGACCCTGACACTTTTATGTCATAACATCGACATCACCAAATGATAGTCCACATGGGAAAATGCCATCATTTCGTATTTCTGTCGCCAAGCAGCAGTGCAGTTGACTTAATATATCCATGAGTAGGAGCGATGAGCCCAGTGCAGTATCACGCTTTATAATTATTAATTTTAACGGTAGGCAACGGCTTTGCTGTGCCCTGGCATTGCAGAAGTCTATGGACGGCGGTGACTACTTACCATAAGGTGGCCCGTCTGCTCGTCTGTCTATCCAAGCACTAAAAAAACTAAGTTCTGGGTGATGTTGCCGCTGCTTCTGGGCAGGCATAGCGCTTATCATCTGACGAGCAACCTACTTATCTCTTCAAGCAAATAAAACATCATCATGTCATAATCAATTTTATTAATATCGAACAAATAGTTGTAATAGGACATCTACATAATATGTTTGACATAGTTATGTGCTTTTCCGCGTGCTGCTAAACTAGTGATTATCATTTTGAAGATAAGGCATATAAATATTTAATTAACTTCTGCCATCTGTGACTTATGTTACATAATCAATCTGGCTTTATATATCTTGTACGGATGTTTAAAACTCGAACGTACAAACTCGTTAAAATATTGCCTTGATTTATTAATTCCTGTTATGTATGAGGTTCTATACATCTAAAATAAAACTGTTTCGCGGATTTGTACCAATGATATATTAAAATATATATACATTATTATTTAAAAGCAGCGACAGCCTAGTTGGGAGAGACACGTACTGTCCAGAAGAAAGTCGTAGTTTCGGAAATAGACCAAATGGTATACCTGCAACTTTTCTAAAGCTACGAGAATATCCATTGTTATTCATCGCTTCTTTTAACGGTAAAGGAAAACATCGTGAGGAACTCTGCATATCTCAGAATTCTTACAAGAATTCCAAAGGTATGTAAAATCTACCAACCCGCATTAGGCCGGCGTAGCGGACTATAGCGTAACCCCTCGCGTTAGTAGAGGAGGCCCTTGCCCAACAGTGGGACAAGTTGAATACAGGACTGGTGTTATTATTATACATGACTATGATATATATAAGAATCAAGGAAAACAGAATCTACATATAACCTCCCTTCGTTCGCTTGTCAACTTGTATGCCAAATAAAGAACTTAGCAATTGAGGAAAAATGCTGTTTTACATTCAAAAGGCGCGTAGTCTGATAAAGTAACATTCTAGATACAAATACGTTTACAAATGATGCAACAGATTCCATTTACTTGAGCACACATAACGCAAGAAGCTAAGCTAGTATCTCTCGACTGGTTCTCTGTTCCCTAATACTACTGAGGAAGCTCAATGTTAACTGCCAATGTTTAGGGTATTAACATCTGTTCAGTAATAGACAAGTAATATATCGAAAATCCCGTCACATTGTCATATCTCTGGACCTGCATTCTGTATACAGTTATTAACATTCTTGGCTGGTAATGAAATTTGAATTCCTAATCGTAGGGGGTTCATTCAAGTATTACGTAAGAATTGTAGTAATCTTCAACCCCCTTCTCACTGTTGTCAGCAAATGTAAGCAAAGTTCTTACCACTCTCCCTCTACGTTATGTATTGGTATAATTGTAACAAAGTCTATGTTAACATACTTTGAGCTTTTACTCATTTAGAAGTACGATTGCCGATTACGATTATGTACGATTGATGTTCAAATCAGAATCTTCTCAATTTAAATCTAAAAGTTAATAAATAAATTTTGCTGATGTAATCGCCATTCAGACGCCCGTCCCCCATGTCATAAAAAATAAGCAAAGCAAAGACCCCCACCACCCGTTAGGTGGACATAATACTTGAACAGACCCTAGATGAAAGGTGGATATTAGATAATACAAAGAATTACTGTCACAATACCTGGATATAAATTATGTGCTTACTACACCATAGAGGACGTTGAACCAAAAACGACGAACCACGCAATACTTGGAGGTAAAGCAGATCAACCTACCTTAATTTTCTTAGAATGGTTCAAATAGTTGAGTTATAGATCTAAACTATGTTGGGAACTCTGGGGTTGGGCAGTTGAAGTTAATTAAATATCTCTAACGTAGAGTATTTGAATAGTTCATGACCTAACATCAGCGTAATGCGTAGAAAAATTGTATGATAAGTAACAAAATATTACTGTGGAAAACCTCATTTGTGCAACAAAAACGTATGACATTTTTGTTCATTGTTTAAAGACATACATTGTTTAAATACACTTGCATTGTTTTTCTTGCTTGAATCATAAAATAGAATGAAATATGTATACCCTACTCATTAGACAAATTTTATATAATATTAATTAATACATATTCATTGAAGACAAACAACAAGGCGCTCGAGTGAAATCTACACATGCTATAATGTGTTAATTAAAACTAATTTATGCACGCAAATAAATCGCCGCAGGCTTATTTTAATTTATGTTCCATCGCACATATTTTAACAAATTAAACATAAGTTAAATCCTCCAACGAATTAAAAACTAAAGTATTTAATATATAGCGTACAATATACTAAAATAATATAGGGTTACCAACCCCGGAATTCAAATACTAGGATTTGAAGTTAGAAAAACCAGGACAATTCAAATTAAAAACAGGACGCATCTTTGTTTTAAAATAGCGTAAACACTTGCGAGCCGAGACGACCTCTCCCTTAAAATACAGGACCTTATCAGGGCGCTTTAAAAACCCAGGACGCTGCTTAAAAACTATCCAGGACACTCTAAAAACCAGGATATGTCCTGCGAAAACAGGACGGTTGGCAACTGTACAATAATATAAAATACTAGGTGCAATGAATGTTTCTCAAAATCCCAACAATAGCTTACATTATCTGTCCTTGAGTCTCGTCTTTCGAATTGAATTTCCCTTATTTGCCAAAATAATATGAAAGTAGGTCCTATTCACTTATATATAACAGTGAAAGTTGATTTCTGTAAATACTTAGATGTAAACAATTTATTATAATCCAGGTAAGGTAGATATTAACACTAACTACACACGTAATAAGTCTTACTTGTAAAGTACATAAAACCTTTCGACGTAGGCAAGTAAGTCCACTTCCCGCTCTAAGGAATGTTCGTACCAAGGCGAGTGGGTGACAGGACCCGATGAATATCGGCCGCCGATATTACAATACTATTGTTGCGTTCAGAAACGTGGGAGCGTTACAATATGATAATTCAGGCCGTACGGCTTTAGGTCTGCAGCTCTATCGCTCTTTGTTTATTAAGGAGCTAAAATTACGACATTGACTTTTGTATGGAATTGATGTTTAAGGTTTTATCAAAAATGTATCAAAGCCGCACGCCATAATTAGTATTTTTATGTGGTGTACCGGATATATGTCCATAGCGGTTCTCATGAGATTCGTTATTAAGAGGCTAGAAGAGGAACGAAATAGGTTTAACCTACATTTCTAATCTGCAGCAACGGCCTCAGCGACTTTGCAAATGGTAACATTCCATTCTCAAGGTAAGCAGAGTCCAAGCATAGTTGTTATCTTGTATTCCAACTCGTAAAAATGTTATGTCACTTCCAATAATAGACTACTACGTAACAGGTGTTTAATGTGTTATACAATAAAACCACAAGTGATTTGTAAATTGTTCAAATTATGATTGGAATATTTGTAATTTGTTTTCTTATTGATTTGAACATACTATGTAACTATTTAGTTACATAGTATACTTTATTATTTTTTTTTATAGGGACAAGTTTGCTCGCTAAAATACAAATAAGATTTGCGTAGAGCAGTGTTTCCCAAACTATAGGTCGCGAACCACTAGTGGGTCGCCAGGGAATATTTCTTTGGCCAAGAAAATAGGATCATACTTCGGCTGAACGGAATATAGTTTTTAAAACAGATTGGAACTATTTTTTTTTCTTATTTGAACAGTCTATGCATATAGTTATGCTCTTTTTATTCATGACAACCAACCATGACAGCCGTGGTGAGTGAGGTATGTGGAACTTTATGTTAGGTAGTTCGCTGTTCAGTTAACTTTGGGAACCACTGGCGTAGAGTATTACCCAAGCTATGCTAGGAAGGGACCTCGAAACAGATACACTTAAATAAAAGTAATTTATTCCATAATGTCTCACGATAATTTTGGAATGAACAAAAAACGTGAGTACCTTCATGGCATTGAAATTAACTCAAATGTCGTCACCTATCACGTCTAGAATTAAATAGATCGGAGCAAAACACGTCAGCTCAATACGACGTAACAGATAACTGGACACTAATGGAACATCAGTGTTAATGTTCATTAGATAAACTTCCTTTGTTTCCAGATTGCTTTTTTCTACATAGTAACAGTTGTATAATACATCCATCTTATCCCAAATTTCCATGAGTTGAGTATAAACGACATTATCCCTGTCACACACCCGCCACTGTAACTCCTGTTTGCCAGGATCGACAAAGGCACGTATTTTTTTGACACCGGACAGAGAAGCTCGGTTGTCTCTGGGAATGCTTAACTGTCTGTGTTCCGCAACAAAAATAATCAACAAAAATTATATTATTAATTTCATTGTCTTTATTAGATTTATTAGATTACTAAATCCAACGCATTTATATAAAAAACAGAAGTTTTCTTAATAAATGCGCCTACATGCATAGCTAGACTATGTTTACATAATATACTATATATTTACATAATATACTCTATATATCGCAGCCAGTCTCTAAATACATATAAATAGTACAAAAATCATTAAACCTCGGCTGCAATCAATTGACATTATTTCAAATATTTTAAAGTAACTACTCCGTTATACATAACCAAACCAATTTATTTAAAACCATCACTGATGTATTTAAATAATAAAATAACAACAAATAATACACAGCTCTATATTGTACACAGTCCCACTGCTGGGCACGATCCTCCTCTATTAATGAGAAGGGTTAGGCGTGATCTACCACGCAGGCCTAATGCGGGTTTGTAGAGTTCAAATTCTTATGTAGAATTCTAAGGCATGCAGGTTTTCACACCATATTTTCTCAGGGACTCGCAAAGTAAAGCGTTTGACATTGAAACTATGTAGACTCATAAACATATATAAGTAGTATATAAATAACTTTAAGACTACTTTAATAGCATTATTTAGATCCTCAAAGATGTTATAATGCGGATAAAATGTATTTTAAGAACCTTAAAAAAGAAGCACATAATCTATACGATATTTCTATATAACAGTATAATTAATAGCAAAATTGTATATGAAAAACGACTTAAAAAGTTATGCGTTTTTTTTTATATCATAGTGCGACAAACAAGCCAGTGGGTCACCAGATGTTAAGTGATCTCCACCGCCCATGAACATCCACAATACCGAAAGTATCATGTATGCGCTGTCGGCCTTAAAGGACAGGAATATGGATTAGGGAAGGGGGAATCTGGGCCTCCGGATATCTCACTTACAATACGAAACGCGACAGTAAACTGTCACCACCCCGGTGACAGTGGTACTACCCCGGTCGAGCCAGCCCATTCATGCTGTAGACTACAGACAGACTACAGACTACTTTAGACTACTATGTCTACAGCGTGGCTCTACTTCATGCGTTTGTTATCATATTGCTTTTCAAACATAACAATAATTCTCCCAAGGAAAACAATATGTTACCGAAATCCATAGGTCTTAACACCGCACCTGTTTCCTGCTATATGCTCGGAGCGTGGCATTGTCTTTGTTTTTGTCCCTTTTCCGTTGCTTTGTTACACTCTAGAGAGCCTATTGTGCCTTTTTTCTTGTACCAGAGTAGGCATAGTCAGTTGAAAATGTAAATGGCGTGGGAAAATGCTGCAAGCATTTGGTAATGGATATTTTGATTATTTTGAAATCATGAACTCTGCAATAAGTATAACATTTTTTTGTAAGTACTACCCAATTTATAATTGTTGAAATTTAAACTTGATACGTGAACGGACATCGACAAATAAAAGTCTCTATCGAAAACAATACCAAAAATGTCTGTTGATATTAATAATTGTTTAAGTCATTTGTTTCAAAACAATTCAGTTCACAACAAAACAAATAAATAATACGCTTGACGCAATCCCTGTGTAAAATGATGTACATTTTATGATGTCAACCAACGCCATCTTCATTGGCTATTGACACACAGGCTTTGTTGATTGCTGATTCGAATTCATTATCTAATATGGCAGTTTCCTGTGTTTAATTTTGTACATTATTCGATATGCAACCGAATATAATACGCAAAAAAAACTCTTTTGTGAAAACAGAATCAAAATTGCTTGAGAAATGAGGAAACAATATTTATTTTAAAGATTGGTATGAGCCGTTACTCAAAGGTATGAACAAAAATGGTTGCGTATTGGGAACATATCGCTATCTCCCTCGCACAAGGGCACAGTGACGGCGATTCTGAGACCGTGACGTCATGGGACATATGCATCCTTTTACTGTCATTTGCCAATTATCCCTTCCAGCAGATTTGAATGGCGTCTAATTTACTTATTTTTGTTCGAATTAATAAAATTCTTTCGATAATAGGGTTTTAGGTAATGTAACTTGTTGATTAAATTAATAAAAATCGAGTCAACTACCCTATTATGCCTCAGCAATCTTGTTATTCCCATGTATGTAATCAGAAACGACTCCAAGTCATCCGTATAATGTCTAAACGAATACGTGTGCCTATGTGGTTCGCCCACACTCTCCCATATAGAGAAAGACCTCGCCTTTGGTCACTTCGAAAGATATCTTTAAAAGCCTCTTTAATTTTAATTTTATGACTTCATACATATACCTATTACTAAAACTGTTTGTTGTTTATTGTTATAATAATATTACAATGTATGATTTTTGGTAGATAAAATTAATATGATACTTATATAACAATCAGAATAAACAAATCGGTGGATGGCGCAGTTGTAATTGCGCATGCGTTACGACTGCTGTGCCGAGGTCTCGGGTTCAATCCCGGGTGGGGTAAAGTGATATTGGGTATTCTTATTAAGAAATACTCAGTATCAGCTCGGAGTCTGGAATTGTGCCCGGTATGCCGATAGGCTCGTCCCCTATCACATTATTGGACCGTAATAATTCGTTGAAAAGTGAGTGTCCTGGTTACATCTCTGCCTACCCCTACGGGGATTGCAGGCGTGAGTGTATCCATACATTAATAAAAAAAAACATACATAAATAATTTCATTTGTATAATGTTGCTTTTTACTAATTCACTTAAGTAATATTACTTTTCATAAATAAAACGTAACAATTTTATTAATAGCACTGTTGAGTTTTAGAGGAGAAAGGCCACATATAGTGAAAATATGGCAATATGAATGTAGAATCATAGAGTAATATAAAACGGTAAATATTCATATATGTGTTGAGTTCCAAAGTCACTCAGTCACCGTGCTCCTTAACCACCACCCACACAAGACATTCACCAGACAATGTCTTTGCAGGAACTAATTTGCAATACCTGATGAATGATCATAGTAATTAGCGTTAGGCTGGAAATCTACTGATTGTCAGTTTTAACTATGACTTCATTCGCATAATTAGGGATACCGAATAGTTAACTAATCTTGACTAAACGCTAAGAATTTACAGAAAAACAACACATACAAAGAGTAATTGAGTGTTGAGCTATTAGCAGAATTAGCACAATAGCGAACCTTCTGTATTCTGTGTAAGCAACCTGCGTTTAATAGACATACATACATACATATACACTCACGCCTATAATCCCCGAAGGGGTAGGCAGAGGTGTAACCAGTACACCCACTTTTCGCCAAATTTCGGTCCTATAATGTGATAGGGGGCGAGCCTATCGCCATACTGGGCACAGGTTCCAGACTCCGGGCTAATACTGAGAATTTCTAGATAGAAAAACCCAATATCACTTTACCCGACCCGGGGATCGAACCTGAGACCTCAGCACAGCGGTTGTAACAACTGCGCCACCAAGGCAGTCAGGCGTTTAATAGAATACACATGTATCATGATTGAGTAGCGAGGGATAGATTGTCTCTAGCTACTTGATACTCTAACTGGATGGCATTGCACTTACCATCAGGTGCAGTGTGGTCACTTTGCCGTGCCAGAATAAAAAATGTAAACAGCTTTGCGACTTTCAATTACGTAATATTTACTATTTGTAAAAATGGGCTTTAGTATTGCATAATATTAATCGGTGCAATTTGTCATCGTCCGCTTAGCTAACCCGCTAGCGGTATGTCGTTAGCCAAACATCTTGATTGGCGTAGAAATTTTTAAAAGATAATTGAATGTTTCCGGATTGAAACTTGAACCTCGTTTGCCAGTTGTAAAAGTTAATTTCGCGAGCAGCCATAGCCCAAAGCCCTCTTGGGATTTGTTATGTATCGTAATAAAGTGCCTTTTATTTCCAACTCTAATATTCTTGATCAATTTTCAGTTCTCACGTATTAAAAAATGGGTGCGTGTACTTATGTACGCGCGTGAGAAGTTATACTTATAAAAGTCGTCAAATTGACTAGGTTTGTATTTAAATTATTTTAATGAACGATGAAGAATAATATAAATATAAAATCACATATTCTAAACAGCAAAAGTAAACACAATTTGGTTAAAATCTAATAACAATTATTCAAAAACATAGAAAAACGTTTTATAATCATATTTACTTTTAATTTTATTTTTTGTGTGTTTAATATCATGTATTCCAGTGTACAATGAAGAGTATAAATAAATAAATTTATAACAATATCGAGGTACTTATTATGATGTCACAAGTGGACACATGACACCTCGGTTCCGATTTAAGTCACTAGAAATGAAACGGTATCAAATCTCCTTACATTTCATGCCAGCCTGGTACTTAAAGTGAATAATGACAGTGACGTACCCAAAAAGTATCTAGGAACAAACAAACCTTGAATTTTTATTACCTAGAAGTCACTAGAAATGAAACGGTATCAAATCTACTTACTTTTATGCCAGCCTGGTACTTAGGGCAACTTCAGAGTGTTACTTCTCTGTCACGGGATGCGTGCGCATTCTTAAAATTTCACTCTCATCATTTTTTCATAACGCGCCTAAAGAAGTATAACTTCAAAAATAAAATATCTAAAATCCTTGTGTACCCGATAAATTCTTGAATACGGTAGAACAAAGTTGCAGCTACAACATTTCTAAATATACATGTCGATCACTTTGCAATGATAGAATCAATGAGGTTCAATGCCGCATGCATACAGTACGTAATGAGTCTACGTTTCTATTCTAAATTGATTCTCAGTTATGCATCATCATCGCGCTTTGATACAATACGTGCCAGTGACCCACAACTACTTTTTGTACCATTTTGTTTAGCTTGTATCGAAAGTTTTATATCTCATTATCTCAAGGTTGGTCTCATATATTAATCTAGCAATAAATGTTCTCACTATTTAATTAATGAGGGGATATATTACTAGTTTTTTTGCGATGTGTGTGCCTGGGAATTTAGACCCGATGGTTGTTGCCGGGAAATCTTTACACACGAAATGCGGGAAAAACTGTAGAGTATAGGAATGATACTCGTGCCGACATGATTTATTGTGATGTCACATCTATTGTGTATGATGTGAATTATTCGTTCTATATAAGTTTTTCTTAGTGCCCTAGACGTGAACGTATAAGAAATGGAATGGAGTATATGAAATTAAGATCTCATGGATATAAAAACGCAGTACAAGTAAGCACTTGTAAAAAAACATTGATAATTAATTACCATAAAATTGTACACAATCATGTAAGAATTATTTACAAACTAACAACTCTCACATTTAGGTATGTATCAATAAAGCTTAAGAAAGGTTCAAGAAAGAGCAAGTACTATAAAAACATTATAAAAATAAAATTAAATTAATATTGTATCGTCACTGCTATATACCAGAGAGCCTTCAATAGCTACTTATTACGTCTAGGAATGGGTATTCATGAAGTAAAAAACATGCATTTCTAGATAATAATATACTATTAATAACCTGTAAAATTGAATCATAAAGATGTTGTTAATATTTTTGTACCAATTATACATTAATCTTAGATAATACTGTCAATGTATTTAAATATTTTATAGTTAATACGTTTGACAAGGAAGTTAATTGCTTTAGCAAGCAAATACATTAAAAAAGGACAGTTGAGACTGATGTAACAACTAATTAAGCACAAGCAACTGCTTATAAGGGTGTTTGTGTCACAACCGTGTTTAGTACTAACAGCTGTCAATTATACACTTTCATTGCCGCATTCCTTTAAGTTTTTACAAGGAACACGACTTGACAGATATCAAGGGAAAGTTCGCTTTCAGATACACAAATTGCAATGCGTTTAAGGTGCTATTTTTGCAATAAAATACAAATCACGTACTAGTTTTGACCTGGAAGCGAAGAGTACTGTCTGTGCATTATTACCAAACTTTGTAGTAGAATGAATGAACGTTGGTAAAATTGTACCACTTGATTTTATGTAGAAATATTTTATATTGCTGCCTCGGTGGCGCAGTTGTAATTGCGCATGCGTTACGACTGCTGTGCTGAGGTCTCGGGTTCGATCCCCGGGTCGGGTAAAGTGATATTGGGTTTTTCTATCTAGAAATTCCTCAGTATTAGCCCGGAGTCTGGAAAATGTGCCCGGTATGGCGATAGGCTCGCCCCCTATCACATTATGGGACCGAAATTCGGCGAAAAGTGGGTGTACTAGTTACTCCTCTGCCTATCCCTTCGGGGATTACAGGCGTGAGTGTATGTGTGTGTGTGTGTGTGTGTGTGTGTGTGTGTGTATATTTTATATTATTGAAAAAATCTGACTTAAAACATCATTCTGGATGAGCAGAGTATTTATTGAAAAATCATTCTCGATACTTGCACATTTTGATCTCTAGATATATAACATATACATCTAACGTAATACGATAGTTTTGTGATTAGCAAAATACGTTGCAACATTATTCTAATAATATAAAATTTCACACGAATATGCAGAAACACGCGAATATTGAGCATGATGGTTACGAAATACGAAGCGACAGAATATAATTCAAATCCATGATACAGTTTCATACACCTATTGCTGTTCGTGTTAGTAATTGTTTTTATATAACGGGTACAGCGGCTGTGAATATGGTGCCACATTCTTTGTTGTTGGATCATTGTAAAAAATAATATCAAAATAAAATCTTTGTAACGGTCGATTTTGTGTTACCATTTTCACTGCCGACAACTGGTCTACAATGGTTCTTATTCATTACAATTACATTTAGTTTATGGTAATATTTTGGTAAACTTAAAGAATGTTATTATTTACTTGGACTGCCTCGGTGGCGCAGTTGTAATTGCGCATGTGTTACGACTGCTGTGCTGAGGTTTCTGTTACAATCCCCGGGTCGGGTAAAGTGATATTGGGTTTTGCTATTTAAAAATACTCAGTAAGAGCCCTAAGTCTGGAATTATGCCCCGTAAGGCGATAATGTAAGGTATCACATTATGGCACCGTAATAAATTCGGTGAAAAGTGGGTGTACTGGTTACATCTCTGCCCTTTCGGGGATTACTGGCGTAAGTGTATATGCATGTATTATTTAAACAAAGCTAAAATTTGGTTGAATTATAATCAGTCTTGCGGTTTCCTTCGCAGTGGCCCAGTTTTTTCACTGTCGTTTTCTCATTAAACTAGTATTCTATTGTTACTTTTATTTATTGGTCCAAATTACGCAATTCTTTTGTTAATGAAATTATCTCACATTTTATGTCGCATTACTTAAATCCTTTGAATGTAACATTCACACGATGTGCAAGCATCACAACGAATTTACATTTACAAAATTGACATTTAGTGATTGGATGTCGAAATATATACCTATCGTGGCCTCGCAATTTTTCCATATGAAACATAATAAAGAATGCATGTTTGGACATGATGTTTGTCAACAAACCACGGTGACGATGATCATTGAAAACATGGCGTCGTACGTCAGCCATTGTTTAATTTGATTTTATGAAAGTCGATGAAAGTGCGTCCTGTGCTACGTTCATAGATATGTCTGGTTATTAATATATTATAGAAGTGTTAGTTTGATATTGCTTTCACCAAAAATTGACAATTATTCTGATAGCGATCTCATTAAAATGTTGAACTAATGGCTTAATTAAATAATGTGTAAGTACATTAATATTGAGCAAAAATAATCTTAGATAACTAGTACTTACAACAAATTGTTTGGGTGTAAATTATGACCTTGATCTGGAATTGGCAATATCAAATAAACTGATAACTCATAAGTTATAGCACAATGGTATTATACAACGGCAAAGTAATGCTTACTACTTGTACAATCAAATATGAATTATATGTGTTAGGATTCAGATCCTTTTAAAGAAAAATGTAGTTGACGTTGATGGAGAACTTCCTCAGCGATGTGATTGCAACTTGCAAGCGCTGGCTGTGGCGCGCGCGAGCCCCGCACGCGTCTACAGTCTATCCGATGAGCCGTAGCGCGGCGGTCTTGCCGCCTCGCTCGCGCTATCTACTCGCTATTCATGTTCGCCTGGTAGTTCTCACTTACCATCACATAGGTGTATAAAAAAAATACTTTAATTTTTTGTGGAAAAAGTTTTGGTGTGTTTTAACTGTGCTGTAGACGCAAAGTACTATATCGATAATTGTCTGCAGTGCGAGGTGTCAGTGACATTTAATCAGAGTGAAGTGTTATGAATTGAGACGCCTACGCGATATTCACATGGTGCTGTTTGTTCTGTATCTACAATAATTTGTATTAAGTGTTGAGTGCTCTAAGTCATCCTGATGAAGCGGTCGACCTGGGTGGACGTGGAAACGGGGGGCCGCCTGGGCTGCAACGGCGAGATCTTTTGGAGCGAATGCCCCGAATGCGATTGCGCTTACTGCAATCCAAACTACGTTTGCGTCTGTAGTGACAAGGTACAACAACAATAAAGTATAAATTACCCATCAAGCCAGTGGCCACATCAATAAAATATCGTTAAATGTAAACATTACAGCAATAGCTTATACGTGCCTGCAAAAGTAAACAATGGATAATAAATATATACAGCCTCCGAATATTAAGTTTCAGGCTCTAGTTGTAAACCATTATATGCGATGCAGTCGCGTTGCGTCAGAAGGAGGAAAGTTAATTTCGCCGTTGATAGGACATATTTAAACGCTGTTATCAATTTTGAGCTGACAAATATTTACTTTATAAACTTCAAGGTCCGTCGACCTTTAAAACGGCTTTACGCAACGAATATTTTGATGCAACACAGTCATGGACATCCACAAATGTATGTATTACTTTGAAACAGTTGAAACTCAAATCGGTTTCGATAGTCGATATATTCGCGCTCAGTGAAGGTGATAGATACGATATAACCCACTTTCGTTTGCACACCAATACAACTAATGCTGAATGATCGGTCTGAACCATTCAGGTAAGCACTACCGGATAAATAATGATTTATGACCGCGTACATGCGTTCAATAAATTTACACTACTGCTCCGGATGCAAATAGTCGGTTACAACTTTTTAAAAACTTTAATATTGAAAACGGATTAAGTTTCAAGCTATGCACGAACATTGAAATCTAGGTGTGGCACAAATAAGTGCTTAAAATTCAAGTACGCGTTTAAATGCCACGCTTAAAGGTGAAGGAAAACTTTATCAGAAAACCAGTACTGCATCAGAATATAATATTATTCTTGCTTCAGGCGATTAGAGACGACCATTGTTTCTAAGTTAAAACCAAAATAATACAAGCAGATATGACTAACTACCTGAGTCCAAAAAAAAGAAAATAATCGGAATCAATGTAAAAAAAATATATTTTGTTTTGTTATGCAAGAGGTCACCTCGCTCGCATTACACGAAAAAGTTAACACTATATCAAGTGCACAAGTATGAGACTAATATAAAAAATTTGAAAATGCTATAAAAAAAATGTATAATTTTTTATCTGTCTTTCAAAATAGGATCAAATTATCAATTCGCTTGTATTTTTGAGGTATGTTCCGAGATATACACCAAATGTAGTCCGAAACTGATGATTCTTTGTGTATTCGTTAAGAGCCGTATTCGTATTCGTGAGCCTCATAATTATTAGCTGAAGACAAGATACTAGGAATAAATGGGGATATCCATCAAAATAAATGCACCGCAATTCGAGTTGAAAAGTAAGATTTTAAGTTTTCAACATAAATTATTAAATTACCTACTCTACAGCTCGCGAAGCAACTTTACGATCCAATACAAGTTTCCACATATCCTCTGATTATAATTATCTTCAAATGACCTTTAAAGTTCTATAAGGAGATTTTACTCCGCCCACCTCATAACTTATGTTAATACATTTTTCAAATGTGTATCATCAAATGTTGGATTGAATATCAATGTTTTTCTTTGATAATGATTTTATTTGTAGTATCATAATCAAACATTTACTCAGTAAATAAATTTTATTAATTTTCTGATAAATTGGGTCGTTAAACCCTACATATTATGCTTACACATTTTATTATACAAGTTAGCACCGATATAGTTTATCAGTTTATTTATACACTGATATTAAAACCCATCACTCCTTCGCTCACTATCAATTTCGATGCCAGTTGGGCTTGATGGCGATGATTGCTGGTTATTCTTAAAGCAATCTTTTCCACACTTTTAAAAATATATACAAAAAATATTTCACACTGAAAAGCATCTCTCTTTAAAAGGGCCAGTACTCTTTTGAAGCAGGTGAACAAAGCCCTTAACAAAAAGAGATGTACCATCGCGTGTGTTCGCTTTACGTGTCGCAGAATAGCTCTTCACAATACACCAGGAAAGTGAAACACTAGAGGGGGTTTTCTTGCTTCACCCGGCCGGCTTTGTCTGAAAGCCCATATGAAACGAGTTCTTTACCCGCACCATACGTGAGAAACGAATCGACGGTATTGTTCATTGATTTATAGATAGCATTCTTTACTATGCGAAGGACCATAATAAAGTCAACTCTGTTTCGTGAATCTGCTTTCAAAGAGCGAAAATTTAATAAAGAAACACATTCGCTTAATAAAGTCGACCCAAAAGACTAATGTCGTCTTTGTTTTTTAATTAAATATACTTTGTTTCATCATTAGAGTTTTTGTTAGTATTGTTACATTTATTCTTTCAGTTTAATGTTGTTATAATTGCGCATGCGTTACGACTGCTATGCTGAGGTCTCGTGCCCTGATCCCCGGGTCGGGTAAAGTGATACATTTTTCTATTTAGAAATACTCCGTATTAGCCCGGAGTCTGGAATTAAGCCCGGTATGGCGATAGGCTCGCCCCCTATTACATTATGGGACCGTAATAAATTCGGCGAAAAGTGGGTGTACTGGTTACACCTCTGCCTACCACTTCGGGTATTGTACTTTACAAACGTTTTGTTTTGGTTCATTTCATTACAGTATGTTGGAATCAAGTAGCGTTTCTCGTGTACTGCAGTTATTAATGCGTTAGAAACTATTAAATAAATAACTTCCCTTGGAAACGTTTTAGACTTTTGCGTGATTTAAAACATTAAGCAGTACATTAACACGCAAACTACATAAAATATATAAACTAAATCCATGGCAGTTGAGTTAATTGGAAGAATAGTTAAGACTCTACTTCCTGTAGATATAAAGTAAACGAAAACGTTTACATGAAAGTTTTACGTAAAACAATCATGTTATTTTGTATCGTCTCGTTGCATAATTGTCCGTAATCACGCAAAATGTCAAATTCTAAATAAATGGCTCAATAATAGCCGTCCCAGATTTCGTAATTTCATTTTTATTTTATGCAACGTTGTCATTCTGCAGACAAAAATGTATCGGTGTAAAAGTTTGGTAAATCACCGCCGTTTGATGAGCGTGGAGTTTGTTACATGACTTGTATACGTGCGATATAATTGATTTTATGGTAATTTCAAGTAATACATCCCACTCTGGAGTCATTTAAAACGTAATATTTATAGTGTGCGTTACGTTTGTTATTGCTGTTGTAGTAGTCATTTCAGTTGTATTTTTATCTTTCACGTAACAAACGTAATGGGTCTTGTTATGAACAAATTAATCATATATACAAATATGTTTATCAAATCTTCAAGTGCATTTTCCTTTTTTTTAGGTGAATAATTTGTCTTTGTTGTACAACTACAGCTTTATTTACATTCATTCAGACCTTCTTAAGAGGCACGGGACTAAAAGTATTCACAATAGGCAGAAGCCATCCATCACATTCAGCATAATACATACTGCCAACTTGTGTATCTCACTATGTGGATTTTCACATCTGCTGATATCTGCGACCATTTAAATTCCAGGTCATATGATAGCATTATAAAATAAATAAATACTAGCTAGTCTTTTTTTAATCCAAAACAATTATAAAATGTCTATAAAATTTCATTCACCCAAAATCACAACGTAAGTATTATGATATGTACTTGCATATTAAAATGATAAGATGTTCGATATCATTGCGTACAACTAAAAATCCAATTCATGTTGTCTATGATCTGTGTTTGATTTGTTCTGATGATTTGTTCAAACACGACATCTGAGAAGTGCAATCTATTTCAACTTAGCTGAGCTATTGATCTTCGGTTGGCTGTCAGATAATCTGATGGTCAATCTGATAAATAAGACATCGCTTTTGAGGACCGTATTTCAATTCCTTATATTGCCCTATTTTAGTCGTTCTTGTGCTCGCTTGTATCGACATGTGCTTATACAGAAGTTCAACTAGTTTACGTTCTGTTCGCTAGGCTTATTTCCATCCCATGATATGATAGGTGATGAGTCTATCGCCATATAAGGAACATAATGGATGATTTGTGATTTTACAAACTGACGCCCTCACTGGTTTCTCTGATGACTGTACCCAGCAAGCTGTTTCTATGTTTACTTTATTTGAAACTCTTACTATTCAATTTTTCAGGTCGGATTGATGATAATAATTGTTAGTATTATTTAAGGGTCGTGTCTGCCTAGATTCTAGGTTGGCCAGTTTTGCGATCGTGAGTGAGTAAATAAGATAGCCATTAAATATTTTAGCTTGAGGACAGAAGTCAAAAAATCATAAGTTTCTCTAAAAGTTTTTGCTGTTATTCATTGAGCGTTTCCCAATATTTCCTAGTCTCGAAGTAAAAAACTTTCGATTACAAATAAAACTTGGTCTTTACTTTACTTGGTCTTGGTCTTAACTTGGTTATCTATCGTTCGTTCGTTCGTATATATCGGTTATCGTTCCACATTTGGATTATATACCCTGTAACATACATTAAATAAGGGGAATTGAAAGCCTCCTCTTTTTTAAATCGATTAAAAAACATAAATGTTGTGTTAAGGTTTTAGTTCAACGACCCTGGTATGATGTATTAGAATATCTTTCCGGTAATACTGACCTTCAAAATTTCACTTAACGCGTCGGCAATTTAAATTTAATAATAAATTAGAATTATCTAATTTATAGCTTAAAAGCGAAACGAAAAAACGAAAGAGAAATCACAACAAAACGTCAGACGTCGAAAAATTGTGTCACAGATCTGATAAAAAAAACTTGTATACGTTTTGGCTGCGTCGTTTCTGGAGATGTCGGCACGGTGCGGCGGTCGTTTTCTGATTTCTAATAGCCACATTACCATATCATAGCCTTTCACGTTTTGCGTATTGAATAACTCACGCCAGTTGGCTTGAAAATGTGCACCTATGTCTTTATGTAAACTGAATTCTATCATAACAGAACTAACACATGAAGTTAAACTAAAGAACTTTTTTTTTGTGAAGGTAGGATATTCGTATCCGCCTGGATAGCGACCATCGTACACAAGGTGTAAACCCGTGGCACACGCAAGTGTGTCGCGTTCCGGGATCAGCCAGTGTACATCCGGTATCTGTCGGGGCTCTAGAGTTGAGGTAGGATGTTTGGCTGTGTAGCGGCCTTCTGAGTACTCCGACACTAGACTCTCGACCGCTTCTTCACCTTCTTGCTCATGGCGTAGTGTGAAGAAGCAGGCCGGCACAATTGTGTTGAGTAGCGGGGGATAGATTGTCTCTCGCTACTCGATACTCTTATTGTACTGCACTCCGCTTACCATCAAGTACAGTGTGGTCACTTTGCCGTGCCAGAATATAAAAAAAAAACAATACTGGTACGTTCACCTTCCAACGGATATTATGAATTGTTTGGTCTTTGGGGATGACTCAAAATTGTATGTGGATGACGATAAATGCGTAGGTAATGGGATTTATACAATGTGGTAGTATACACGTTAATGCATTAAACATTCGAATGGGGTCTGCGTACTTAAGCTGATAAACTAGTGATTTACTGAAGTCCCAGAATGGGAAATTCACGTAATATACTATTTGAAAAATCAGACATGAATTGCCCATAGGTTGTACGCCTAATCAGTTCATAAAACGGAAATAAGTTTAGGATATTGATACCTTAGTTGCACCTCTGCCTAACCCTTCGGGGTTACCGACACAGGCTTGTGTCATCGTATATATATCGATAATTATACTCTACAATAAATAATCAAATGTATATGTGCTATAAAACGCTATTTATATAGATCAATAAAACTTATGCAGCATAATATTATGAATCAAAATAACACAATATGGAACAAAAATTGTTTTCAATCTTTTGAAAAAGCAATCTTTATTGAAACATTCAATAAATTTTGGGAAGGTAATGAATAAGTTACTCGTCCATACATCAGTTACCATTAAACAAAATCTAACTTTAACAACAAACGAGGAAAGTAGAACAAACGTATACGCGTGAACTGATTAAGTTCAATAGTTTTCCTTAATTCAGCCGAGTGTACGCGCGTGTTTGGCTTATTTAGTTATTCATTATTCAAATAAATTCATAAAAAATGTGAACTTAATAAAGAATCACAGTGTGTGTAACAAAAAAGTGATATTGTTATATAAGATGTGTTATGAATTAGAATTCATACTGTACAATTATGCATTCAGTAACTGTGTTCCAAGTGACTGCTTATTACTTTACATTTTTTTGACGTATTGACTGCCTCGGTTAGTCTACTTAGAAATACTCAGTATCAGCCCGGAGTCTGGAATTGTGCCCGGTATGGCGTTAGGCTCGCCCCCTATTACATTGTGAGACCGTAATAAATTCGGCGAAAACTGGGTGTACTGGTTACACCTCTGCCTACCCCTCCGGGGATTGCAGGTGGGGGTGTATATGACTTATTGCAAAATGATGCTCTTATTTTTGGGAAACTGTATAATCAATAACCTATATACTAATCCTATTAAAAAAACCGACGTACTTAATATACTTACCTAATATTTTAAAATTCATGAGTCAACATTGATAAACAATTAATGCTAATGCGTATTAAAAGACATCTATGATCTACTAGACCTTATAGAGGACAAGAATAATCATCGAATTTGAAACAAAATGTATCATAAATATTGGTGCGACCTTCAATTCACAGTCGAGTTAAGCAAATAAAGAAGTATTTAGCATCGTAGAGGCGCTAACAGACATTGTTTGTTCAACAAACACACACACATTAGACACACACATTTTTGCAGATAACGTGCTCACTACTGTATAAATTGAATACTCCGGTATTTAAAGATTCGTTTACTCAATTTTCCGTAAAAGGTTTCCATAAATAACTTGCGTAAACATCAATTATTTAAGTACTATACGTATTGGAAGAGTGAACATTTGAGAAAAATACTAAACGAAAAACTGCTTCAAGAGCAAACGTTTTTGTAGAAAAATCTTAGACTACAAACTGATATACATCATCGGTGTCGGGTTATAAATGTATTTAAAATACCTTTAAACGGTGGTTCTATAGATTTGATCTCATATTATTTTAAACGTCGGATAATTAACTCCGATTATCAATACATAGATATTATTACTAGTTATCCACTTTTTTTACCCTACCATCGTTTAAGGTAACAAAACAAAGTTGTGAAGAAATAAAAGACAATTAGTGTTTCTGCTTATAAAGAGTACGTCAAAAATGGTAATTTTATTCCACCTGAAGTGGGAACAGGACCAGTTGAAACGATTATGATATTCATTTATTAAAATAACCTGAGACAAGTGTTGATCTAGCTCTGACCTGGTTCGTATCGTGTCAGACATAGTATAATATATGAAATATGAAACTTTCTTTAATGAAAGCAACACGTTTTTAAGCAACGATAAAATATAAAAGACCACTCGAAAATTCAAACAATTTCCAGAGTAAATTGAATAACGTCGACGTAGGTATATTGCCAATGCAATTTTAATGTTTAATTTCAAAACTGTACCACCGCACAAATATAAGTAGCGTCTGTAAATCTTGTTCATCTTGTACTCGACTTCATCAAAACGCAAGATTATTATTAACATCACCCTTTGGTGTCACTTTAGCCTTTTTGGTTTATCGCCATCTGCTTCACTGATGAGACCTATTTTAGGATTTATTCATTCATAAGCTAACGACTCTTTTATTTTATTTTACAAATGGGGCAAATTTGCAGATTTACGATTTTCATCATGTTCATTTGTTTACAAGCAACGGGTCATCGGCCGCCACGCATATAACATGAACGTTTAAAGTTTTCACCACCCATTAGCTTGTGGTTGGACTTGTTCTAACGAGGCTGTAGTCGGGGATGCGGTTGTGGCTAGAAATTTTTTCTGCATCTTTTCTTTTTATGAGCTCGTCTTTTATTTTCTCGTGCAATGCAGCACGCCATATTGTGTATGACGAGCATGTTTTACCGGTTTATCTAATATCAAGTTTTTTGTAATATTTTTCAACAAGTAAATATGTACGTACACCTGGTGCTCTTATGTAAATGGTAAATAACACTTCAAGTCGAAACAAACTCGTCCCAGAAGAAGTTTTTATTCTTATTTGTAAAGTATTTGATCATATAACAAATAATAAACTCACTTTATTTATTTTTAAAGTGCCATCCATAATATTTTGGCTGAAATAAATCAATCAAAAATGAATGTTTACCAGGGCATATAGCATACTATGAAACTGGTCTCGCTGTCTAAAATGTTGTCTTCAGCATGAATGGTAAGCTTGATGAAGTCAGTACAGTAGGCATTGTCGTATAGAAAACTAACGTGAAGTAGCAGTTGCCTTTTGCTTCGTGTAGTTTCGGAGGCTAGAATCGACCTTTCCTCTTCTTAGTCATTATTCCTAGTCTTTAATCCGGGCAACACACTGGTATTACGGTTGTTCATAAGTGGTTATGATCACCTACCATCAGTTGACTATAAGGCACGTCTAACAGTTCCTGCTATTTAAAAATGAATATACATATTTTATTCTGACATTCCACGTGCTTTGTCAGAAACCTGTTATGGAAGTATTCGACTATAGACGTATTTTTTAAATATTTACAGATATGTATAAGTGTTAACAAACAAACAGCATATCACTAACGTTTATTCAAATACTAATTTCAAGTAGACTAGGGTTGCCAACCCCGAAATTCAAATACCAGGATTTTTAGTTTTTGAAGTTAGAAAAACCAGGTCAATTCAATTTAAAAACAGGACTCATATTTTGCGAGCCGAGACGCAAGGGATTGCAAAAGTGGTGTGCTAATTTTAAAATACAGGACGCTTTAAAAACCCTGGACGCTATTTAAAAACCCAGGACGCTGCTTAAAAACTATCCAGGACGTCCCAGGACACCCTAAAAACCAGGACATGTCTTGAGAAAACAGGACGGTTGACTACTCTAATGTAGACAAATGTTACAATTTCCGCTCTAAAATAATTCGGCTAAGTGGCACACTGATAATTGTCGCAAAGCGTGCTTTAGATCTAGATCGTATTTCATTTGTACTGGTGCTTTCGTGTCTTCATTCGATGTTTTGTTTCCTGCGGTTAAAACTCCACGATTACACAAATTACACGTTTGTTCGCCGTGGTTTAATTGCGAACATCGATTTCTCACTAGTAACGGAATCTGTTGATACGAGTGAAAGTAAAGTAAATCCTCGTTTGAATAACTGCATTACTTTCTTAATTTGGGCTAAATATAACAGGAGTTTCCTGTTATCAGAGTAATTTTCTGTGTATTTTATTTCCTTACTTGTTATGTTTGTAATTAAGAGCATGACTTGTAGATATTCAAAAATACTCTTATATCTTTGTAAAATATATTTGCGCGTTGTTGAATATTGTTGCGATTTGTTTCCTGTTATACTCAGGTAATTATAATATATGTGAAGAATTTTCTTCAATCATAGTTTAACTTATTTGTATTTTACTTCTCACTTTGTCATCAAATCTTAACCAAATGTATTAGAGGCCAAATATCAGATAAGACATATCAAACAAAAATAGTAATAGTAGGTCCACGCTTGGTGAAAAGATGCATGTTTATTTTAAGAAATATAAAAAAATATCCGCAACGAATTACGAACCACTGAGGTTGGTTAACAAATACTTACTGCAATAACTGATCTTTATATTTACTGTCTATTATATATTTGTTATAAAATATGATAGACTAGCTGTTGCTCGCGGCTCCGCCCGCGTGGAGGTCATGTTTGGGTGAAAAAGTATACAATACAAAATACCAATATTCATGCGTTTAACTTAAAAATGACGGATTTTCATACAAACTTTAATTCCCTATTTTACCCCCTTATGGGCGGAATTTCCAAAAATCCTGAAACATATATTTTTTATTTTTAACTAAAATGCCAAATACTAATTTTCATGAATTTAACTTCAAAAATGACGGATTTAAATACAAACTTTCATCCCCTATTTTACCCCCTTAGGGGTGGTATTTCCAAAAACCCTTCCTTAGTGGATGCCTACGTGATAAAAGGTAGGGTAGGGCGGGGCTGGTTGGGCAATTTTTCACTTCAGCTGTTATAGCTCCTCAATGATAAGTCTTAATGGCTTGTTATGCATACTAATAGATTACTAATTTATCCCTTTGCAAAAGTGTCCATAATAATTTATTTCTAACGAGTCGAATTTAAGAGCTACAGTTGTTTAAATGCAGAAAGTCGAGTATGCTCAATGTACCCTATAGGTGGGGTAAGTTGAGCAAGGGTATGGGGCAAATTGAGCACTCAAAAAGTCTAGCCAAACCATGGGTTCAATATTAACTAGACATGAAATAAAATTTCTATTTGACAATCACCTTTTCATTAATAGTCTTTTAGTGACAAAACAACAAAACTAAAAGTAATTTTCTTTAAATAATAATCCAAAAATAGAATCAACAAAACTTCAACGTATCTTAACTTAACTTTACTAAGCTTAACTTTAGGATTAGATACAGTCTTTCCGTTTAAAATCAGACTTGAATATTTATGTAATTATCAATATAACTTATATTATAAAAAAAAAAATTAATAAGCTCTTAGAAACTTAATCGTCGTTGTCACTGTTGAAATTGACACAAACGAAAGTAAGACCACCACCTGGCGCACATTTTGTATGTGCCCATTCCCTGCAAACTTGACATTGCATCCACGTTTCTCCTGGTAAACTTTCAGAATAGCCTTCGCAACATATCAGACAGGAATAATCATCATCGTGGCTTTCCTTGCTTGACTGGAGTGCTTTTTAGAAACAATCTTTTTTCTTTTTTTATCAATGTTCTTCCTTGGCCTCTTAACTTTTTTAGTGGTTTTTTTTCTTTCTCTTGCATTCATTTCGACAGTGTCTGTTAGAACAGCAGCTTTTCTCTTTCTTTTGTTAATTTTGGGAGCTTTAAAACATATATTATTTTTGTTTCAAGTCAGCTATTGTTGCTCAACTAGCCCCAATTCGAAATTTCAAAACAAAAGTGAGGATATGAAAAAACGGTTTGAATTATACCCAGAACCTTTATACATATCAAAAGTACAATAAGTTTATGGAAGTTTAAAATTTACCTGATTGAAAACGGATAACATTTGATTATGACAGACGAAATATTCTCGTTTACAATTATTTTACTTTTTGGTCACAAAATAAACAATGCAACGTGTTCTTCATTGGATCGTGGAGTCGCCACTGGCGGTCGCGGAATAAGTTCCACTCCCGCGACCCTTTGTTTCCGCTATTTGATGCCTCTGCGTGCGGTAAATAGTTTTCGAGATATTTCGATTGCCCAACTTGCCCCTATGCTCTACTAGCCCCGCCCTACCCTACCTACTGTCAAAATTTCAAGTCTCTAACCCCAGCCGTTTAGGCTGTGCGTTGATCGATCAGTCAGTCAGTTTCTTCTTTTATAAATACAGATAGAAGATAGATAGGTTAAAGTTACATACAAGGGATAGACAGAGCTTCACCTCGTGAACCACGTTTTAAACGAACTGATTTCTATCACATGAAGTTATAATTAGCGAGCCTATCACCATATTGGGAACATATTCTATCTAATCCCGGGAAAAGTGTGATTTTTGTGTCGCAAACTCAGACTCAAATTTTGATTATCCGACATGCGATGTGAATCTTTGGTCCTCACGAACAAAGTGATTAAACATTACTGGAAATTAAATTTAAAAATTATTATTTCAATGTAACTGCTTAATGACATTCTCTTTAATGCTCTTAAAAAGCTTAAAGTATTTAACAGTACTAATGTTTGACGTAAACTGTTTTACCGTTACAGTACTCGATGATAAAGATTCTTATTGCCTAATTATTTGATTGTCTTGTATTTTTTTAGTTTAACCACTAAAATTGAATAGTTTCATATGTTGGTCAGATAAAAATGTAATTTGTGTTCTGTTTTGTGTTATCCGTTTTAGGCAATGGTTTTAGGCTATCGTTTTCTTTTGTGTACGTCAAAGATTGAAAGTTCGATTATCATTGTTCATATACAATGTAATTTATTTCCTAACCTGTCTCATACTCCACGAAATATCACTAAATGTATCTCTTTGCTCGTAAAAAACGGTCATCTCGAAAATAAGGAACTTAATTATTGTGTTAAAGCGTGCTCATACTTCACCAATCGATGTTGATTTAATCTTCCATTGTCTATTGATGTATTGTCGTACCACGTACGGCAATTTGCGAGGAATCGTTTGTGATAATACATAACGGTGTGTAAGCCGCATGTTAGTACAGGGTTCAGCTTGTTAAAGTAAACACAACAAACATCGTTAGCTTTTATAAGCCCATAAGCATTTTATGCTCAGTTGCTTGATGTCCCCCATTACTTAGGTACTGCTATGCTGTAGACTGCGTAGACATTATTGCTTTATGGGTAGGCGAAATTACGGCTCTGCGAGGAACATCCAGTGGCATAACTGTTTTAAGTTGACCTTATACTTACGGTTGTTATTTTATCGAGTACTAACTACGAAAATGCTACAATATCGTTGGCATTGAATATACGCTATGTCCATTCCGTCAATATACAATGTAACACAAGTGCAGTTAAGACTCAGTATCATCCCGGAGTCTGGAATTGTGTCCGGTATGGCGATAGGCTCGCCCCCTGTCATACGACAGGGGGCGAGCCACCGCATGGGACCGCAATAAATACGATGGAAAGTGGGTGTACTCGGTACACCCACTTTGCCTTCTGCCTACCGCTTCGGGGATTACAGGCGTGGGTGTATATGCATGTATGTATACAAGTGCAGTCCTAAAAAATGTTCAGAATGGTAAAGTAAAAAGTATAGAACAAATATGGATCATCATAAATCTATTGCTAGTAGGTAGTGAATATAAGTGTAAAACTAAATAAATACCAAACAAGAGTCAATAGCTGTTTCAATTAATCCACTTCTAAAAACGCACTAATATATCGGAATGTGAACAAGCTATTTCTATGTAGACAATGCAAATGCAATTAGACGCTTTGTTTACCTTGTAATTTTCGAAGGGCTTCTGCCTAATGGACTACGACATTGTCCTACTCGTTGTTGCGTGAACTTTAACAAGCTACTAAGGCTAGTGCGGCTCGAGCAAATTGTAAAAACATGTTCACAGATTTTAAACGCTTAGAGAAAGTGTCCCATTATGAGAACTTCCTTTGCTCGCTAAATATCCGGAAGCAAATTATGTTTCCATAGACAATTTCTAGCTTGTTTGCATTAATTAACACGAATCTGGTATTATTGAGACATAAAAACCATATTTATTGTATTTATTTGTAGTGATAAAACTTAAATAACCAGAACCATGCTGTAGGCTGAGGTCGTAGTACTGTCTCACACTAACCGAGGGAAATGTCAGTTTGCTGTTGCATGCAATAAGTAAAATTCTGGAGACCCATTTCAATCCCCATCTTCTTCGTCAATGTTAACTATACTCTTCATTTCATATACTGTCGGTATTCATGGCGGTGGAGATAACTTGCCACCAGATGCCCCTTTTCGTCGTATGCCTGGTGCTGTTATAAAATAGAGCAGTGGAGTCGAATGGTTAGATCTGTAAGCGTTGTTGTATTTCTGTTTGAAGAACATTGACTGACATGAGACTTAACATGGTATGTCTTTGGGTGAAAAACGCAGATTATTGCCATATGGTCCTTTGTAATTCAAAATTGTGTATGTGTCTGTGTGTGTAAATGTGGGTGTTTATGGTCGAGCCTGTCTACCCAGAGATGGCATTTAGTATCAGGCAAGCGACCGGCTCGTCTCTTCGTCCAAGCATATAAAAACCATGAACAATGTAAAATGACTTAATAACCAAAATGTGATTGAAGAACAAAATCGTAAAGGACAATGGCAGGTTCCTATACATGAAATTAGTTGACATAAATATGTAGCGTTTAGAAGTGAAAAAAATATCAAAAAATTCAGCAGCAATTCCTAAACAATAATGTATTAGGGATTTCTGATGAAAAAGTCTAATACTAAAGATATTTTAATTTAAAGATTTTGAGGTTATGATCTATTTGACATTTCTGAATAAATATTTTTATCTATGAAGCTGATAAAAATGTTATTTGCCTATTCTCCAAAGTGCATTATAATTTCACCTGAGGCAGGGTCGTGAATTAAACATGTACCTACTGAACTTGACTTATAACTATTGTGGGGAAGGATGATCCGCCACACCGTAGGTACTTACACACAAGTGTTTACATTCGTGTTTACGTTTACATGTTCAGATATGAACACACTAGCTGTTGCTCGCGGCTCCGCTCGCGTGGAGGTCATGTTTGAGAGAAAAAGTATACAATACAAAATACCAATATTCATGCGTTTAACTAAAAAATGACGGATTTTCATACAAACTTTCATTCCCTATTTACCCCCTTAGGGGCGGAATTTCCAAAAATCCTGAAACATATATTTTTTATTTTTAACTAAAATGCCAAATACAAATTTTCATGAATTTAACTTCAAAAATGACGGATTTTCATACAAACTTTCATCCCCTATTTTACCCCCTTAGGGGTGGTATTTCCAAAAACCCTTCCTTAGTGGATGCCTATGTGATAAAAGGTACCTACTGTCAAAATTTCAAGTCTCTAACCCCAGCCGTTTAGGCTGTGCGTTGATCGATCAGTCAGTCAGTCAGTCAGTCAGTCAGTCAGCTTCTTCTTTTATATATACAGATTATACTTAATTATAGGAATAATGTATATTTTTTTGATAAATCCTGTAAACTTATAAATTGCTGAACTGTTTTTAATAATTCACCATTAGATTTTTACCAAAAGTAACATAAGCCACATATAATTTATTTCAATACAAGCTAAGATGGAATGGAAGACACAGAGTTTGTCAATAGTTGTGCAGAAAATATCTTCAGACCCTAAATCTGGACTTAGAAATTAAATTAGAAAATAAAACGGGTTCTAAATAAAAATAAAACACTGTTTTTTTTTAATGTTTATTCATCTTCATAATTATCCTATCTTATGTATCTAAAAATGCTGCAGGGGCAGATATGTCTTGATGTCTGGCCCGTTCCAAATACCAGATTACTCTCATGGTATGAGCGCAGCAGCCCACTGTACGACGCACAACCAAGCAATTACAATAGTATTCTATAATGCCTGCTCGACCAGCCTAGTCGGACCAGGTACATTATTTTCAATTAGTAATTAAACATAATACTGTTTATTTGAAACATGGTGTGATTTTATTTTACCTCTTATCAATAAGGTATCTGAACTGCCTCTTAAATTAAATTAAGATGAACTAATTGTTTCTATGCACACTTCAATTATAGAACTACCGTGGAAACGTACATGTTCACCATAATAGGAACGTGTTTGTCGAATTTGGTACGTTCTCACGGCAAATATAGCATATTATATCGGTCTGCTATGCTTTGGAAATTATCCGATCTCCAGATCATATTTGTGGCCACAGTCATGTTTGCTAGATTATTTTCTAAGTGAAATCTTTCAAGTATTCGTGTATTTAAATATGATTTAAATCAATTTAAATTATGTCACAATATGTCAGTATGAAATGACGGAAGTAGTGATTTTTTTCCTAAATAAGATAAGCTATGGTCGTAACTATACAGCGAAATAACAGACGATCCAGTCATTCACTAAGTTGGTAAAAGGTAAAGCTGATTTAGTTTTGTTATTTGTAACTAGATGTTGCTCGCGGCTCCGCCCGCGTGGAGGTCATGTTTGGGAGAAAAAGTATACAATACAAAATACCAATATTCATGTGTTTAACTTAAAAATGACGGATTTTCATACAAACTTTCATTCCTTATTTTACCCCTTAGGGGCGGAATTTCCAAAAATCCTGAAACATATATTTTTTATTTTTAACTAAAATGCCAAATAATAATTTTCATGAATTTATCTTCAAAAATGACGGATTTTCATACAAACTTTCATCCCCTATTTTACCCCCTTAGGGGTTGTATTTCCAAAAACCCTTCCTTAGTGGATGCCTAAGTGATAAAAGGTACCTACTGTCAAAATTTCAAGTCTCTAACCCCAGCCGTTTAGGCTGTGCGTTGATCGATCAGTCAGTCAGTCAGTCAGTCAGTCAGTCAGTTTCTTCTTTTATATATACAGATTGTAGGGACACACACACTTGCATTGATTTTATAGTTTTTTTTAACGGCTTATAGAATTCTTATGAAAAAGATGTTTCTTTGGCCTAAAAGACCTTAAGCCATTCATTAAAAAAATCTTAATCAATTGAGATTTTTAATAAATTATACAACTTATCTATACTTACACAGCTATTGTTAGTATGCTGAAAAATCATGTAAAATAATAATATTTAGATTACAAAGTATGAAATTCCTAAACGCATTTTTTTTTGTAACTACGATTTCGCCATTGTCCTTTATTAATTGCATCTGATCATACATACTACTCGATGTTGTTTGCTTATTACCATGAATTTAATTTACATTAATCAAGTTTGTAGACAAAAAAAACATTTTGCTTAATAACTTTGATTAAAGCACTTTCTTCGATAATTTTTGTGTATGGTGACGGGATCGCTTCCACTTCAGAAACGATTACTCTACCACGAAAGTGTGTGAGAACAGGAGAAACCTGACTAAGTTTCAATTTTAAAACCAGTACTTATGTTTATGTTATATAATATGTATAATACTTATACTGCATAAAAGTTGTTTTGCGTGCCGTTTTGTGAAAACTAAGTAGCCGAGCAAGCTGTTCCACGTTTCAGAAATTAATTCTATATATCTATTGATTAATGTATTGCCGACTTGACTGCCTCGGTGGCGCAGTTGTAATTGCGCATGCGTTACGACTGCTGTGCTGAGGTCTCTGGTTCGATCCTCGGGTCGGGTAAAGTGATATTGGGTTTTTCTATCTAGAAATTCTCAGTATTAGCCCGGAGTCTGGAATCTGTAGCCGGTATGGCGATAGGCTCGCCCCCCATCACATTATGGGACCGAAATTCGGCGAAAAGTGGGTGTACTGGTCACACCTCTGCCTACCCCTTCGTTGATTACAGGCGTGAGTGTATATGTATGTATGTTATATGTTGCTTTTCTCTAGGGGCTTAATATTTAACTTAACCCTTCCTCAAATGATTAATACATAATTTACCTGAACATGACGGTGTGTTGGAATCATAAACTATATTCACCTTATTACAAAAAGTCTGTCTGATAATTAGACACCCTATCTTATTAAATCTACCACAACATATCTGACGTATATATTGTTCCAAAAGTCACGTGTTATGTTAAACTAATAATAATTATGTTCCATCAGTGTCTTATCAGTCTGGGAAGCCACTAACAAACATGTTCCAAGAACAAAGACAGGCAGATTAAGTACTTTTATGATTGTCAGTCAGGCCATTTGTTTGCAACGCGGTGACTCATAGGATATTGCTGACTCAAATGATTCCCGACTTCCTGTAACGGCGTCAGGAATGACATGAACATCACAGTTGACATGGTAAACGGATTTCAGGTAACTTTGGTGGTGCAATTGACACTAACTAAAAGCCTAATAGGCGTATTGTTTTCAAACTTAAAATATATTTATGTCTTTATTTTCATAACTCACAAATATATAATAATACTAGCCCTGTATTAAACATTGTCACACTGATGGGCACGGGCCTCCTCTACTAATGAGAGGGGTTAGGTCTTAGTCCACCACGCTGGCCTAATGCGAATTGGTAGACTCCACAC
Source organism: Laothoe populi (assembly GCA_905220505.1). Lineage (NCBI taxonomy): Eukaryota > Metazoa > Arthropoda > Insecta > Lepidoptera > Sphingidae > Laothoe > Laothoe populi. The sequence goes on from HG992148.1 coordinate 18,326,320, forward strand.
ACCATCGAAATTCGTATAAGAATTCTCAGGTATGCAGGTTACCTCACAATGATTTTCTTCACCGTTAAATCAAGCGATAATTAACATTTAATACACACGTTACTTTAGAAAAGTCAGAGGTGTCAGTCAGAGGTATGCCTTTTGGGTTTCGAACATACGACTTTCGTCTTGACAGTCCGTACAGCAACTAACTGAGCTACCGCTTGGTACAAATATTACCACGTGTAAAACTACAGTTGACTGTCTAAAGCTTAATATATTACATAATCAAATACAAAATTAAATATATTGTACTATGTGAGAAGTAAGAATATGGTCTAATCTATATTGCATATAAACCACAGCTTGACAGTTTTCCACAAATATGTAGTTGCTTGGCATTGACTTACTTGAACGCAAGAGCTGCAGCTATTTCGTAAATTCAATCAATATTCGTAATTCTAATTCGACATGGTCATTATGACAATACTTTTTACAAAGTTTATACATTTCGACAACTATGCTATCTGTATTGAGATATTTTTATATATGAAAGTTATTTTTTTCTTACTGCTGTAATCAAATATTAAATTGTTTTTTTTATTGGATCGAATAGTTTGGAAAATTGAAACTGCTGAATAGGTCACAGAGTCTACTTAGACATTGTTAAATATATTCTCTTTGCTGGAGGATCAAAAACTTCGCCCATAACACACTAATGATAAGATAGCAGAGACGATCATTCAAATCTCCTCCCACGTTGTACTTCACACACGATGTCTTAGCTATGATGTAACAACGTTTCCGTGCATACTTAATAGAGCAAAGAGAACAAACGATGTACATGCTATTGAAATTATTTTCGTAATATACTTCCTCTCTTGCAACTCTTTTCCTTACAGGGTATTAATCGCGTTTAATTTACTAGGAGATGCACGTTCTTTCTTTTCTTTCTTTCTTCTTTACATGTTAAAGAACTGTCTGTATCAGTTATAAGCTTCGAGAAAGGAGTTTTAAAGTTATAAGTTCTAGAAAAGATTCATATTTAAATAAATAACACTCAGCAATCCCACACATAGCCCCAACCGCACAGTAAGATTAAATTATGTTGTGTCCTGGGTATCGGGAAATAGGAAATACATTTGACCTCACAACACCCAGACACGATACAAATATTTGTGTTTCACACAAGTATTCGTCTCGGTGCGGGAGTCAAACCCATGGCATCTCGTTTCACAGCCGGCTAAGGCCGACTAAGCCACAGAGACTTCTAAAAATCAAAACTTATCAAAGTCAAAACATAGCCACATTCTCTCGGTTATCTACTTTATTTCTTGACCACATTACTGACCTCATAATACCTTTAGTATCCATTTACCACAACCATTACAAATATAGTGTTTTACATTATAAACTACGTAAGAAAATGCATCATGGCGTTTTGTCCAGTGACTAATCAAACATGAGTTGGTAACATCTAAATAGGAGTTAAATATTTTTTATTAAATAGAACTGGTGGATTATTTAGCATTTATATGCAATGAATCAATATGATTTTAAATAAAGCTTTTCTATTTTTGTGACTATATATGTTTTATCATTCTTGGTCACGATTAATTAATTGACTTTTTGGTTGGTACATGGTTTTTAAGCTTGTTATACAAATATACGTAATATACGTATTTGTTTGTTCTTACAATTAATGAAACATTACGATTACTTTACTCACAATAACTTACGGAAAACCAAACCATTAAGTATGCTCAACATAGAAAAACTTTCTGACGCCAACTAATTTAACAATCGGGCCATCAGCTTTTCATTTTATTCAAATCTGAAGGTCGCACGAATCTCGGTGTGAATACTAAAGTTTCGAGTTTCTACAGTTGTGTCCCACTTCCTGTCGTTTCCGCGAGACCGGTTATTTTGATTGCGCCGTGATCGAGACTGACGAATGCCACGCGAACGACCCGTCCACACAACACCATCCGGGTCAATGGAATTAATTCCCCATACACGAACAACGCATTTCATAGACAGCTGTTACGAGTGTACCGATTCTACCAATTTAGACTGGCTGGCTTACTCGGTCAATGTTCTGTTCACAGTTACCTTTATGATATTCCAGAACAAACTGTAAACACTCAAATGCAACGAATAAACGCTAAACTGCATTGCATCATAAATTATTAATTAAATTTTAACAGATTACATTGTTATTTCAATTATCGCCTCGCCTCGCCGGAAGAATACGCTCCGGCCTCATTAGAACAACCGAGTTTACGTATCTGTGAAATAATAAGATTACTTCTATCTAACATTGTCGTTATTTGTTTACTATTATGGAATATGAACAATAAACAGTTACAAAATGCATAGTTTACGAACGGACGCGTCAGACTGTGACAAGATTTACTTTCGCATTGAATAAGTTCAAAGACCAATGATGTAAGATGACGTCATCCGAAGCGATAGATGGCACGGACAGTGACAGTGTTGTGTTTCGAGAGATGGATACAGTGATGGGTAGAATTGAGCAGTCCCCCTCACCGACGAAGATCAGGCCGCCCAGGGTCATCAGCGTCCACGTGGGCTGGGCACAGGTTATCGAGGAGTTGTCATGGAAATTGTCTGGCGTGAGTCATCAATGGTTTCATATTATGTGTCGTGTTCTAAAAGATGAGTAGATTTGTTACTAACATTATTATACAACATTTTTACTATAGATGGATGAACTTTTTTGCTCAAAATTTATTTACTATAGTATTTTTATAATAAAATGTACTATTTATATATACAAAGTGTTAACTCTATTAGCGAAATTGAAGGTACCGAGTATTTTGTTACTTTATAAAGAATTTTCGTTAAACGGAGAGTAGATTTGTTATTTACATAACAAAATTATTATCTTTATCTTGAAGTACAATAGGATCATTATCGTTAAAAAAATAACGAATAGTTTTGCAGCATGCAGTGCTTGTTCAATGTTCAAATGCTCAAGACCATCCACTTTGTTTTCTCGATTTTTCTAAATTTGGTTGTTCCGAATCCTATACTCACTCCTAATTGTTAATTCTTGTTAATTGGGATTTAAATCCTGATAAATGTATTCTACCCTAATCATAGTCCATAATCTTTAAATGTTTTAATAACTGACAGTTAACAACCTCCGAGGCAAGCGAATAGTCGGCTATGAAAGCAGAGGGAGCGGGTTCGACCCCCGCACCGAGACAAATGTTTGTGTAATCCACAAATACTGGTTGTGGGTCTGGGTGTTGTTGAACTATACTCAAAGTAATTTATACATAAGATTGACCTAGGGTCACCATGTGTGTGATAGGTGTATTGTTATTATTATGAACTTCACTCTAAATACGCATTGTTATTTACAAAAAATCAAAAATCTTCTTTTGATATCATCGTTGCCCTGATATCCCATTTCATTAGCCGCATTAAAAGGTACATCCATTTTCAATCTTTCAGTTATAACACTAAACATTAAAAGGTCTATGCGTATTATTTACTTTGAACAAGATGTTTAATAGTCTTACGTAAGTAGGTCAATAGTAATATTCTCGCAGTTCATTCGGATTTCCTTCTTCCACAAAACTGTGGGTTTGTGTTGAATAACAAAAAAACTCTTCCTATTTCCTGGTCATTAAAACACATCTAATTGTGAAGAATGTGTTAAAATATGTTAATTAATTATAGCCTCAATATTTTCTGCTTTGGTTCACACGCCCTTTGGGTTTTACGTAACCTTCCACTGCTCATTACGTCGGGCGCTTATGTTATGATTAAGTAGAGTTCTTAATTTTACTGTTATGATTTATTTAACATTTTTATTATACAAATACGGACTTCATTTTAGAAAAATAACCTTGTTTTTTTTTATTTCTCCAAACACTTATTAATTATTATCTTTTACGTGATTTTAATTTTAATTTATATTTTGAAGGAGAATTTAGTATGGTAATCTTTAAGGTCTTCAAAGGACTAAATAGCGGGTCACCTGTCGAATATGATTTTTGTCCACGTCGATCAGGAGCGGAGAATTCTAATTTAAAACATAAAACAATTGCGTGAAAATTAGAAAAAAAACCTTGTTTAAGTAGTTTATTAAGATAACCTACTGGTGGTAGGATATTCATATCCGCCCGGATAGAGACCACCGTACACAGGGTGTAAAACCCGCTATAGTGGTACGCGCAACTGTGTCGCGTTCCGGGATCAGCCAGTGTACAGCCGGTTTTTGTCGGGGGTCTAGAGTTGGGATACGATGTTTGGCCGTTTTGCGGCCTTCTGAGTACTCTGACACTCTACCCTCGACCGCTTCTTCACCTTCTTGCCCATCGCGTAGTGTGAGGAAGCAGGCCGGCATGATTGGGGTGAGTAGCGGGGGATAGATTGTCTCTCGCTACTTCATACTCGAATTGGACGGCACTGCACTTACCATCAGGTGCAGTTAGATCACATAGCCAGGATACAAAAATTAAAAAAAAAATCATTTTCATTCCTTTCCTGCGACGTCCTTGAATTCACGATTATCATCTTAAGAGCTCTCTATGCTTACTGCCTTTGGACTTTTTGAAGCCCCCAATAATTCGAGATATGAGCTCCATATAACAGCGACTGCAGTACCGGTCGGTTTAACGGGAGCCCGTTCCAGTTATTCATCAGCACGCAGTTGCGCAACTGTTATTCCTGTTCCTTCTTACATTGTCTCATCACTCTTAGAGATAATAAAGATTGATATCTATTTCATGGATTACGTTACACGAATTTCGTGATTTTTTGTCCCTCCTCCGTCCTTGCCACGGCTGTGACACATTTGTGAGACTCCCCCTCCCTAGTGTGACGTCACATAATTTTTGCAATTTTACATCTAGAAATCGTTAAATTAAGTTCTGAATTTAGTTTCATTACGATTATTTATTTACAAAATCAACATTCAAGCATTTTGAAATGTGACGTCACGAAAATTAGGACTCCACATCCCTTGTCAGACTTCGTCGACTTCCACTTTACGTGTGACGTAATTTATGGATAGCCCCTTAATCGACTACAATTTATCAATTGTTGGCAACAAACACGGTTTCGGTGTCGCCAAAATGGAATTCGACGAATTTGGCTCTGATATGTACGTACGATTCTATTTTGTTGTCGTTATTGAGCGTGTGTATGTGTCTGTGTGTGTATAAACGAATACATACAAATATCGATAAAGTCTTCTGCAGACGAGTCACAACACTGAGTCTCTTGGGAAGTTATGCTTCTAGAAACTTCCCTAAGTTGCCTTTTCGAAAATCCCGAGACCCTCAGGTTGACGTGGAGAAGTCATCTTCATAACATTGTAGTTGCAATTGTTTTTACAATACTGAAATATTTTTTTAGCTTGCAATATTTCCTGTTGAAAAAAGATTTTTTCTTGTATATGAAAGACCAACGGATGGATATACGAGACATACGACAATTTTCAAAAGAATTTATTTCCGCTCTTTGTATTTCATAAATGTTATTGCACTTTGGATATTTTGTTAAAAACTTCTACGGTTGAATGACCGTAAATAAGGTTGTTTTGATCAAAAAATATATATAAAAATGCCGAGAAAGATGTCCAGAATCGGACTGCATACACAAAATAAGAAAGGAAAATCTAAATATTCTAAATAAGCTCTTTTGAAATTCACTTCACATATTATATTCTTTACATGAATATTTATCGCGCGTCAAGAGCTCAACCTAAGAACATTATGTAACGCAACAATGAAAATAGGTCACAGTTAACGCCTTTCTGTATATACTTTAAGAAAGGACGTGAAGACACTTTCCGCTGATATTCAAAAACGGAAACCGACGCTTTATCGTTTTCGTGTTCATTTTGCATAATATTATGTAATACTAATAGTCAAAAGTTTGATCTTTTGACCTGTTGCCTGTTACGTGCGATGAATATATTAAAAGTGTTATGTTAATTTTCGCCAATCAAACCAATTTTAACTTTACGATGTATTTTTAACTGACTTCAAAAAAGGAGGAGGTTAACAATTCGTCGGAACCTTTTTTTTATGTATGTTCCCCGATTACTCGAAGACGCCTGGACCGATTCGAGAAATTCTTTTTTTGTTTCAAAGGGCAACCCTTAAATTTTATAGTGACGCATCATTTGTTTTTTATTGAAGTCGGTGTACTTTTTATTGATCAATAATTCGATTGACCAAATGATGTTACATTAGTGTATCTCATCAAAAGCTCCGTTTGGCGGTCAGTATTCCAGAACAATACACATTGGGTTTTATAAGTAAATTGGACTACAAAATACATAGAGTAGTCTTTTTGACTGCTACCAAGCCGCAGTTGCAATTGCATTACGACTGCTGTGCTGAGGTCTTTGGTTCGATCCCCGGGTCGGGTAAATTGGTATTGGGTTTCTATTTAGAAATACTTTGTTTCAGCCCGGAGTCTGGAATTGAGCCCGGTATGGCGATAGGCTCGCCCCCTATCACATTATGGGACCGTAATAAATTCGGCGAAAAGTGGGTGTACTGGTTACACCTCTCTCCTACCCCTTCGGGGTTTACCGGCGTGATTGTATATGACGTAGCATAGAACGCGAAATACAAACGTGACCTTTCGATATAATCAGAATTATAGAACGTACTCGCAAACAAAATACTTGTTATTACGATTTCCTAAACATGAAATCAATATCTCAAAGCAGTCGAGTCAATATGTTGCAGTCAGTCAGTAGATATGAAGAAAAGGTATTTCGTAAAATAGCTAAATGTAGACGTGAAAAAAAGTTTTTAATTCATAAAATGTACACCGACTTCAATAAAAAACAAATTAAGCGTCACTATAAAATTTGAGGGTTGCCCTTGATTTTTCTGAGATCCCATCATTAGATCCTGACTTGATGCCAATGGGACCAGCTGGGAAGTATACCCTTTTAAACAAAAAAATAATTTCTCAGATCGGTCCAGGTGTCTTCTTGTAATCGGGGAACATACATAAAAAAACCGACAAATAATTAACCTCCTCCTTTTTTTGAAGTCGGTTAAAAAGTGACGGAGATCTTGTTTACAGCATTATTCTTATCGATTTAATTATGTCTCAATCGATTCTTAGATTTTATTGTAAAGATATATTTACTTTTATTAGAAACAGTGTAAGATAGCGTCTGTGTGGCCCTAACTTATTTAAAAACGGGTCATGTATTTTTAACTTTTAACCTGGTACAAGTAGAGCATTTCTGAGTGTTCATGTACGTCGAGAGGTTTCCTCACGTCCGCGTCTGTCTAAAAATTTAACCACATTTTTACACAGTTACCTTTATTTTAAAGTAAACTATACTAGAACAGATTTTTTGACTCTACTTCGTTTATTGCTCGTATACAGTACATACCTATGATTTTACTGGATAAAACATAAAAATAAAACTTTCATAATAGGTAATTTAATACCAAAAAGTTATGCTCGCCTAATACTATTTACATTTATAAAACTAGACAAGAATTTTACTCATAAAAATACGCACTTGATACCTAATAATCAGTGAGAAAAATCCTAAAAATAAACCTAATAGGGTGTTTGACTGGTGTAACCAAAAAATATAAAACTGCACTAGGAGAAAGGATAGTGGGCAAACATATTTATTAAATACATTTTTTTATTTTAAATGTATTATAAACATTTTATTTTCGTCATTAAAATTTAGAATTTTTAATCTGTATCACTCGGTGCCAAAAACGTAGCAATACCGGCCGCCATTACTCGTGACGACATCGCACATAAACATTGCATCCTACGACAAATAAAATTGTAAGGAAGAACATATTTTTCGATGTGTAAACGTGTGGAAACGTGTTAATTTCGTCTTCAAGTCTTCTATAAGAATGGAAGAAGGCATTACAAGGGCTGATAGTCGAAATCTGCCACTTCTTTCTTAAAACTTTGGATTTTGGCACATGGATGAACAATTTATCGTGATTTAGTGTCGAGTTTTTACACAAAGGCATTGAACAATATTTATATGCTAGCTCATTCATTTTTGTGGAAAAACTAGAGATAAATGCAAATAATTTGTTATGTTGTTAGGTGTCACGAATGTTTGTAGATGTGCGATGACGTCACATAGAGATAATGTCACGTGATAACGCGTTTTAGCGCGAAATTATATATGAAAAAATTAAATCACGGATTTTATATAAATTGAGTATATTTCAATAATAAAAATATTACGGGGGCTATAAGTGAAGAGTCCTCTATCGATGTCCATCAATCTTCAAAAATTGTCAAATACCCTATTATGAAACCTGTGAAGGGGACAGGCAGTGGGAGTTATTATTTTGACATGATATGAGATGAAGTGTTTTTTTTTTACTTTATGGAAAGACAGACGGGCCGTCTGATGGTAAGTAGTCAACATCGCCCATAGACTTCTGAAAAGTTTACGGTTCTACTATACTATTGTGGTTGCAATTAACGGTTATAACAAGTCTCTTTTTGTAAATGTCTTATTGTAAAGTTCACCCGTGACAGGTTCCAATGAATCACATCTGAGTGCGCGGGCGCAGCCGGCAATTCAACATGTAATATGGTCAATCAGTTCAAGTGCACAATCGGTCGGGGTCAGGGATTAATTCGTACGGTCATATTGTGATTTTCGTTTGCATCTCGACGTATTGTGGAATTTAATTGTCATTAGTCCAGTAAGGCAGCCGCCCATCCAGAATTCCACTGAAGACGGGGTGACTTTATTTATGATGGCAGACAGCATTTTTACTTACATTTAAAACTTTACGGTTGGTGGTGGCATTATCGGAGTCGTTTTATTTTGCATAACTAGTTTGAACGACAGACGACGATTACACTTTTGTTTTTAAATATGTTAGTCGTACTGCCTTGTATTTTATACGAAAATATTTAATTTGATTAACTGAGTGTTGATCAAATTATGTATATAAATGTATTGTTTTTGTTTTTTAGAAAAACAAATTATATACTATATCTTTAAAATAATTATTGAGGTTTTATTTGTTAATTTAATTCTATAGGTTATAGGTTTATAAATAAGGTTAATGAAGTATAAATTAAGATGTATTAGAAGTTTAACGACAAATCACAAAAATACTCGATTTATGTTATTTTGAAGCAGGTAATCGACCCTACGTATTTCCCATAAAACCGGTCTGTTTCGCACGTGCTCAAATGTCCGTTCCATCCGCAAAACAAAGACAGCAGATGTTCGGACAAAATCCATCACAATGGACTCGGAACTGATTGTCAGAGTTTGTATGTAAAACGTTGGAGACTGCAAGCAGGTGACGGTCTGAAGACACAAACTCACACAGATACAACGCAATCATATCGCCGTCGCCGGGCGCGCCGCCCTTATTACCGATGCGATGTTTACAACTTGAACACTGCTCTACGTTGAAATTAAAAAAAAATGGACAATTATAAAACAAAAAGTTGTTTTTCTTCAATTTTTGGCGAGGTTACATTTACCGTCTCGTACATATTTAACCGACTTCAAAAAAGGAGGAGGTTCTCAATTCGCCTGAATCTTTTATGTATGTTTGTTCCCCGATTACTCAAGTACGCCTAGACCGATTCGAGAAATTCTTTTTTTATTTATAAGGGTATACTTCCCACTTGGTACATTGGAACCAAGTCAGGATCTGATGATTGTATCTCAGAAAAATCGAGGGCAACCTTTAAATTTTATATAATTTGTTTTTTATTGAAGTCTGTGTACTTTTTATGAATTAAAAAACTTTTAACTTATTAGCTTTACTTACTCTTCCATACAACTTTTTTCATGGACTGTTTCAATCTTATTACATTATTTAGTTGTAGGAACATATTTAGTTCACGAGTAGTATAAAGATGTCTACTTATAAGTTCAAAGAATTTGTATTTGATATAAATTAATAAGAGATGCATATTGGAAACATGAATTTGTAATAGTTATCATAGTTAAAAAATCTACTGCTAACATGCTGTCACTCTGTCGGATTTTTTCTATTCATTGTTGTAGCTCTTGCTAAATTATTAACTCATATGACTTACAGATTTCCTTCAACATTAGCTCATTTGTACATTTTTACACTAGCGAAGTAGCATTAAACAAGGTACATACTATAATCTATTTATATATCATTGTGTAAATATGACGTCCATTTTTCCTCATTCAAAGTATTAAATGATGTCGGCATAAAAATATTTTTATGATATATGTGTTTATGACGTCAGTACTCGATATATTTCGCGGCATCGATGATTTTGTTTCCTAACCATTTCAACAAATTGATATATTAATGGTTATTATATCGTACATGTATTTACTCAAAATTACCTTTTATATTAGAATCTTAGCGGGCAATAAAAGAGAAGTACTGTCTGTCAATTACTGATGATCATTTTAGTTGTAACAAAGTTTGAGTAATTCTGTCCATATGATTTGTGGACGTTATTAACGTTTCGCAGAAACCGTCTTGTTTAAAGAGAGCTCAGGGGCATTATGCTCTATGTCCTCACAAACGCGTAACGAGGCGCGTTACGTTAATTGCATGTTATTCACATGTTATCGTATTCTGTAATTCCATTACATACGAGTAACATGTGCGTTTTTAAGGACGTAGAGAATAACGCCCCAGGGCTTTTAGCGTTTCTTGTAAACATGAACCTTTTACCGACAGCAATGCGCGTTAAGTAGAGCAGTCTGCGTACCAGTCGCACCGGACAAAAGTAGAGGCAACAACTTTTTTTATGGGACCAACGTATTCCCTCGGCCCCTTCGCATCCCAACCCGGAGGCAGTTCCTTTTTCTTACACACAACAGACACAACATGTGCTCCGCGCAAACAATTTCCAACGAACTTTACACACGTGAAGCTATATTTAAAGAAAAATGCGTTCGGACTTAATACAGCGATGTTTATAAAGTTTAAAGTGAAATTAGTGATTTATTTATGCAGTGTTTACGTTACAAGTATGGATACGTTAAATGTTGTGTTAAAAACTAGTTATAAAATTGTTAAGGATTTTTCCGAGCATCATAAGCCCGTAAGTGTTGTGTAAAATAGCTATTACAAAGAGTTATTTTTGAGTTTTACATTTTGCTCTATGCAAAAATATTTATGTACCGGTTTTAAACTGAAATCAAATGCACTATACAAATAAAGCTCTCTTAGTAAAGTAGGAATTAAATTCTCTTTCATTATGACTATGTTTTCAGTAGTATTATAATGCTCTTTGTACTATGTTCAACTGTCAAATTTTGAATAAATCAATATCGAGCAAAATGTAAATTAAAATATATATTTTAAAATTATTAAGTAATCAAAAATCAATAAACACGTGGTAATATAGTTTAACAGTGGGGTTTTAATAAACACAAAAAATTAAAAACTTCTATTGGGAGCATAACCTATACTTGTCTTATTACACGTAGAATATATTTTTGTGTTGTTTACATTTGTTGTTCTATCAAACTTGTTGTTCAGCTATCCTTTATTTTTGCTACCACTATTACTATTCTTCCGTAGCCAACCTATGTAAGTGAATTAGGTACTTGGTTCCATGGTCTATTTTTATGCAGCAAGCACAATTTCCAAATAATTATCTAAGGTCTTATGATCTATGCAGTTGTATCACCAAGTATCAGCTGTAGGAATGATATTTAATTATATTCACGTATTAAATTGTTATCCACCAGATGGAGACGTCTGGCGGTTCAGAGAGTTCCGGCGGAGAAGACGCAGAGGCGCGGCGGTCACGGCGCGGGCACGTCCTGGCCGAACTGCTGCAGACCGAGAGGGTCTATGTGCAAGAACTGGGCTCAATACTCAACGTAAGTAGTTATAATTAAAACACTAAAAAAACTTCATTCCTTAAATCAGTCCCTAATCGTTTGAAGTGGAAAAGACTACAAAACCAGAGCATAAAAAGATCGAAGTAATAATAGTTATTGAAATGTAACGGGTTTTTATTTAAATTGTAGTCATGCGATATAAAGGAGAAAGTGATGCAAACCTTTCTCTACCTCTAGGATCATAAAGCCGGCCCATCGTCGATAAACTCGCTCTGTAAGACACACCTGTTTAGCAGTAAGCACCGCACGCCAACTGAATAGATTTCAGTTTTCCAACCATAATAGGGCTGGGAAATACTCGTAAACTTTAATAAGCATCATGTTATTACTGTCCTTACTACTTTCACCAACGTAATATATGCTGCATGTTCGAAAGACAGTACTGCTGGATAAATCAGTAATCACTTCCTCGTCTCGTTATTTCCGTATAAAGGGCTTATCAAACTAACAACTTGCGTGTATGTAGACCAAACAGTAATTCTTACACACGTACCTTCGTCATGCAACATCGGTTCCGATATCTCCATAGCGTTGCCGCGCTCTGAAAGTTAATTATGCCACTTCCATATAAGTGGTGCTCGTCCCACATGCTATCCGGTGTCTCGATGAACACTCACGGATATATTGAGTTAGTGTACGCCGATGCGCCTATCTAGTGTATCGGATGCCTCGCACGCGACCAACTACGCTACACCATCAAGCGGAACGCAATGCATGCTGCCTGCTCGACGAATGCACGCCACGGCAGTCTGTCGGTCGCTTGCTGCACTTCACCACACTTGGTATCATGAAGTATGGAAAATACGACCTCCATAAATCTTCGGCCAACCTCAGTATTGGCACATCCTATTCATGGTACTACAAGAAGAATGAAAACCTCACTAAGCGCAAGAAGAAGCCACTCACCAGAGCCGCTTCAGACTCCACTCTCTTCAGTGATTACGCCAACCAGATAGCTTTGTTCGAAAAAGAACTGTCTCGTAATAAAATGTGTAAGAAATCAGTGAGTGATGTGGATCAAAATATGCGCGTTAAATATAATATGCGGAACATCCAACCGGTACACATGGAACCGTTCACTGGAAATTTCTTTTACGGTAAGCCGCTACCCGGTTACGAGCACTCACAAAAAACTGAAGAAAAAATATATTATCTGCCGGATTCTGACGCGATTACTGCATCCGAGGACAACACTGCAGAATCTCTGACGACTGCACCTACAGTGGTAGATATTCCGGAATTCATAAAGAATCCATTGTATGGATGTATTGAAGCGGCGCATCAACTTCATACACTGACACGAGAATGCTCAATGAATTCATCATTTTCTAAAGACTCTGAACTAAAGTCCTCAAGCTGTACGGAATTAAGAAAAACAATGTCTGATGGTAAAGAACCGAAAGATATTCTGTCTACAATCCTTAAAGATTACAAAAAAATCATGAACGAATGGAATCATACAATTAAAGATCATTGTACTGCCGCTTCGCATTGTAGTAAAAGAAGTTCCACATTGCATCGACGAAGCAACACAGACAGTTATATTCGAAGTTTACATTCGACTTTATCGTACCGAAAACCAAAGAAAAATCATGATTCGTTCAACAGTAATCATTATTCGTATTCATCGGTGAAAAATTGTAGGAGATACCAAAGTTTGCACCATAGAAAGTCACAAAGTCTTAATAGAAACTACAAGTTTACCAACTTGACATCTACAGTGCAGAACATAAAGAAAAAAACTATGTTTTGGAAGATTAACAAAAATTTGACTCCTTCAGAATGTAAATGTTTGGAGGTCATCTATGACGACTATGACAGACGGTTGCAAGAGTGGTGTGATACTGTTAGCCACTGTTCGTCAATGCTTAGCCCGGTAGTGGATATTTAATTTTTGAATTCAACACATTCTAGTAGTTTCTACTTTCAAATATCTCTTCTTGTTTTGGAGATCGTTAAATGAATCGAATGACCTCCATTTTATATTCATCTATTTTACTATCATAGATTTAACAGATAGAAAATATTTTAATAATTTATCAAAATGCTTGTATGCAATTCTAATTTAAAATTTATCGAGGTCATATAGATTTGCGTAAAACTTGAAACATATCTGCAACTTCGTGTCAAAACATATCATTTAGTATTTTAATAAGTTTTGCAATTTAAAATGTTGTTTTTTATTAATTATTTACTCAGCAGTGTTTTTGCCAGTGTCAATATTAAAAAATACGTTTTTCTAGGGTTATAAAGAAGAGATTGAGAAGTCAGAAAACCAGCATCTACTCCCCCCAACGCTAGTGGGACAGGCAGACGTGCTATTCGGCAACTTGCACGAATTGTTCACATTTCACCAAGACATATTTCTGAAGGATCTGGAACGGTCAATATCAGCGACTGAACTTGTTGCATTATGTTTTGTTGAAAAGGTAAATACGTTATCTTTCATATTAATGTATTAAACTTTCCCTCTGTATTTTGCAATTGTGCTTATTGTGATATGATCATTACTTACTTCAATATAAGTAGGTGCTGTGGACATCATGCCATGTTACACTTTTAGTGCCTATTACCGTTGTTAGTTACGAATACTAAAACATATAACTAGCATTCTAATAATATTTAGCAATAATCTACACAATTTCTGTGTACAACAAGGATATAAGGATCTATGTTTCATACGATCTCAAACATTAATTTACATGTTAGCTATTAGAGCTTTGATCTATTTTGTTCATTAAAACTGGTGATTTAATTATGTGTATGAAGGTTATATGAAACAGATTACAAATTTCGAGATATTAGCCACCCAAGTTTTTACATTGCATTAGTAATTTCTCAATGAACCATTACACTTTGTTATTCTTAATTTTAAACATAAGCTTACTGGTTATTTTAAAATTGTCTGATATGTAAATGGACCTTTGGCCGTCATTCGTGAAAAAAAAGCTAAATATTCTTCATCTAATATCTTTAATTTTTCTCTACAAATTAACGATATTAAATGAAGATGAACTGAATTAAGAAGAAATTTTATTGATAAATACGCCAAGATATGTTTTTATTCCAAATTGTGGCTAGTTTTTTTATGCCATTATGATGTTCATAATTATTTTCCTCAGAGGGAGACATTCTTCAGACTGTACAGTTATTACTGCCAGAACATTCCTCGGTCGGAGCGACTGCGGGAGACGTTGGTGGACACACATTTATTTCTACAGGCTTGTCAACTGCGCCTTGGTCACAAACTGCCTCTCGCCGCCTACCTCCTCAAACCAGTGCAAAGGATCACAAAGTACCAACTCTTGTTAAAGGTACGGATCAACTTTAGTATCAATCAGTCTGGTATGAATTGTATACCGGCGCGCCAGAAATGCTAACAACACTCGCCGTTCTTACATGCTATTTTTAACTTTAATGTTATGGAAATAAAATTGATTTTGGCTTGTATTTACTCCCTACTACTTTATCTTTTTAATATCCTTTTGATACACGAGTGGTTAATTATATTATTTTTTATCCTAGCACGGCAAAGTGACCACACTGCACCTGATGGTAAGCGCAGTGCTGTCCAATTAGAGTATGGAGTAGCGAGAGACAATCTATCGTTACTCAACACAATCATGCCGGCCTACTTTTTTTTTCGTATGGATTTGTGCTGTTAGCTCATAGTTGCTTTTACAGCTTCACCGAACATTAATGCCGGCCTACTCCACATGCTTCTTTCCATGTAATGTCTCTTGTGGTTTTTCTAGTCACGCCTGCAGTAATGTATAGTTGGAAATCGCTATCAGCCATTTGTTTTCAAACAGCAAAAGTTACAAGCACGAACCATATCGTTTGTGCCATAAAACAATAGGGGCTTGTTATTGTCAGCATTTTTTTAAACGTAACTTTTGTTTAGCCATAGCCGCAGCTGCAATGCAGCTGAAATACATACAAATGTGGCATATTTAGGCGCCATTTCCATTCTAGATAGAATGAATGATTCGTTTTGGTAACACGAATTGCAAAAGAGCAATTTGCCATCTTAGTGGTATCTCTACCTCTCATGGACATCTATAACGCTAAAGAAGTCATGGGTACGATACCTTTTTTAACAAAAAGAAAAAGATCGGAAAGAACTAATTCATTTTCCAATCTTATTGATGATACCTGACACAATTTTAAATCTCCTATTTTACGAAAGTTTTATTTTTTTATTCTGGTGCGGCAAAGTGACCACACTGCACCTGATAGTAAGCGCAGTGCCTTCCAGATAGAGTATTAAGTAGCGAGAGACAGTCTATCCCTCGCTACTCAACACAATCATGCCGGCCTGCGCACAATCATTCTGCAAAAGTTTTCATCTACGATCTGGTTTGAGAAGAATGTCATTTTTGTATTTTAATATGACCGTCCGATGTAATCGTCGGTGTAATTTTCATCGTACATTGGAAAGATTTTAAAGGGTGGGCACCCTTAAGTACCCTTACTTAAGTAACTTATTAACTCTCACTCGTTGTAAATAGGGTAGTTTCCTGTGTTTAATTTTATACATTATTCGATATGTAACCGAATATAATACGCAAAAAAACCTTTTTGCGAAAACAAAATTGTTTGAGAATTTAGGTCACAATATTTATATATTTAAATATTGGTATGAGCAAAAGTGGTTCCGTAGTGGGAACATATCACTATCTCCCTCACACAACGGCACACTAATGGCCATTCTGAGAACAGATTTGACTGGCGTTTGTTGATTTACTTATTTTTGTTCGGATTCATAAAAATCTGTCGATAATAGGTTTTCGGTAATTTAACTTGTTAAATTAATTACAAAAAACATGTTAACCCAATTGTTGTGAAATTTCAGGATCTCCTCCGGTACGGGGAGTGTGGGTCCATGACGACGGGTCTGCAGCAGGCGTTAGACTGCATGCTCGTGGTGCTTAAGTGTGTCAACGACTCCATGCACCAGATCGCTATCACTGGCGTCCCTGTGAGTATTCATTTAATCTGAATATTTAAATTTATTCCAGAAATGCTGGCACCATATAATGGCATAATTTGGAGTTGAGATAAAAAAATAATAACCGGCTAATCTACAAAATCTTTCGTTGTGATTGACATACATATATATACACACACGCCTGTAATCCTCGAAGGGGTAGGCAGAGGTGTAAACCAGTACACCCGAATTTCGGTCGGTCGGTGCCTATCGCTATACCAGGCATTGTGGATATAAAAACCTAATATCACTTTACCCATCCCGGAAATCGAACCCGAGACATCAGCACAGCAGTCGTAACGCATGCGCAATTACAACTGCGCCACCGAGGCAGTCTTTTTGTATGATTGAGTAACCATATTTTTTAATTATGTGAACCTCTGACGTGATAATTTGATTTAAATTTGCTTGTTTTGCTTCCGCGTTCCGATACATTCACGCTTTGTATATGTAATAATATAAAAAGCGCTATATGTAATATTCGGCAAGTCGACTGTCCAGACCCACACCAAAACGTGCCCTTGGTCTGACCAAGTCCACTTTCATTCTGCCCGGAACAACTTACATTCGCCCACTTGCATGACAGATCGATTGCTGAGGCTACTGCAAAACATACATCCGTATTTAAAAACACAAGGCGGTCTCTCTCCATACGTTCATTTATGTCTGCCATATAATTTATTATTTATTAATCTTTAATTATACCTGGGTATGTTTAAGTCAAGAGTGAATAGGTATCTTCTAGGCAAGCGTGCTTCACCGTAGACCAGCCGGTCTACTCTTGATCACAATTCCGATCGATCGGTATTGGATTTAAGAGATTTCGTATTCTGAGTACGACCCTAGTGCCATATTATTTCAATCTGTATATATAAAAGAAGAAACTGACTGACTGATCGATCAACGCACAGCCTAAACGGCTGGGGTTAGAGACTTGAAATTTTGACAATAGGTACCTTTTATCACGTAGGCATCCACTAAGGAAGGGTTTTTGGAAATACCACCCCTAAGGGGGTAAAATAGGGGATGAAAGTTTGTATGAAAATCCGTCATTTTTGAAGTTAAATTCATGAAAATTAGTATTTGGCATTTTAGTTAAAAATAAAAAATATATGTTTCAGGATTTTTGGAAATTCCGCCCCTAAGGGGGTAAAATAGGGAATGAAAGTTTGTATGTAAATCCGTCATTTTTAAGTTAAACGCATGAATATTGGTATTTTGTATTGTATACTTTTTCTCCCAAACATGACCTCCACGCAGGCGGAGCCGCGAGCAATAGCTAGTATTGTATAACCATTCATAAGATAATCTTAATTCCAATTATTGCATATTAATAGCTACACAATATTGAAATAATATGGCGCTCAAGAATACGAAATCCAATACCGATCGATCGGAATTGTGTTCAAGAGTAGACCGGCAGATCATCACTTACCATGAGGCGAGATAGTGGTCAAACGCAAGCCTATTACGGTAAAAAAAAACCAGATTGGTAATTTTTTTTGGCGCCAGAAATGAACTAGTGACTAATACTACCTACATATGAAAGAGCTGGCTTAAGTATCGTTTAATTTGGATGAATTAATAAAAATGGCAGTGTAAAGACAATATACATGCAATAAGAAGATGACAGAAAGTACTAAGACACATAAATAGAAGAAAAATGGGATTGATACAAAACTAATTTCACGGATTTTATCGCCGTTTAATTAACTTTTTTGGTCCAGTGAGAGAGACTAGACTGGGGTTTAAAAAGTATTTATATTGGGTACAGAGAAACACGTGCCTTGTTATATGTATAACATAAGTGAATATTTTTTCCTGGAGTTTCCCCTTAAAATTGACAGTAACGGAGGTACAAATACTCTTAACAGTTTTTTTCGACCTCTTTTTAACTTAATTTCACCCAGTTTTCTGATAATATTACACTTTTTCCTGTGGAAAAAAATGTCGTGAGATTTTCCGAGAGCATACGTGAGATTGGCTGACTCGACCTCCTCCCCCCCTCTAAAAGCATCACGTAATTAATGGATGGACCCTGATGCGTGAAAAGACAGCAGGCACTTAAATGTTTAGTTATACGAATAAGTGATATGAACTATTTAAAACAGTCTGTGTAATCCTTACGTTCATTATAAGACATGTAATAATCATAGCTACGTGGTAAAATGAAAACTTTCGATTACATTAGCATAATAGCCAGTTATTTTATTATGATAAACATCTATGTAATTATATAATACGATTATACTTGTCACTTTCGCGTTATATGTGTGAGGTATAATGTACCAAGTTTGCGATACTATCAACTTAGCCATTATTCTGCCAATTGATTTATATACTGTCAAACGATTCCACTTATATTAATTTTAATATGAATGCATTTTTTTTTAACTTACGAGTTAGTTCGGAGTGTTTTGACATTGACAGCCTCCGTGGCGCACCGTGTGAGTAGCCAGTACTAAAACAAGAGGCCGTGGGTTCGATTCCCGCACCGAGACAAATGTTTGTGTGGGTGTTGTGCGACCGTAGTCTTTCGTAGTACTTGATACCAACGATACAGGTTTGACCTAGTGTGGGGTCAGGACTATGTGTGTGACTGTTGGGCTTGTATGGTGTGCTATTTACCATATGGAAAAGATATTAAAAACGATGGTTTTAGAACATCCATCATATGTTCTAGGCTTTAAAGTGTCCGTTTATTATTGCATTTAGAAAAGACTTTATCGCATATGTCGCGTATCGAGTTATGTCTCAGTTTCGTTTGTCTTGAACGTTAAATTAAAGGGTGACTATTATTTACCTGAGTGTTGATTATTTTAGAAAAAAAATCGTCTATTAAAAAATGGTGATATCGATTCATTCGCTTATTCTGAACAAACTACTTTGAGAGTGTGTATTAATCATGTAACATGTTGTATACAGGTGGATCTAGCCCAGCAAGGCGAGCTGCTGATGCAAGGCTCGTTCCTGGTAGTGTCTGAGAACAAACGCGACCTGCGACTGCGGATACGGCCGCGTCGCCGACACATATTCCTCTACGAGAAGGCGATGCTCTTCTGCAAGCCTGCCACCAAGAACAGTCACAATAAAGCCACGTACCACTTCAAACATGACTTACTGGTGAGTTTTAATCTCTAATAATAGTTGGCAAATGGAGACTTGATTAATGGCTGTCAACTAAATTAATGTTATTTTTTGAATATAGTTGTAAAACTTATTGTATATTAAAAGACACCTCACATTTTATACAGTCTTAAAGGATTGTATCGAGTATTAGGAATTTTAAATGTTGGTCCTTCGAGCCGTAGACGAGGAAAGAATAGAAACAGAGCCAAAAACTATGTTCGGAATAGAATTATCAGAGATGAAAATTTTATTTTCATTATATGGAGTAATGCAGACACGTATAAAGGGGTTTTTTTGAAGTGATAACTTCTTATGGGAGGGTAAACCGCTTCGTAACGTAACGCGTTACAGCACCACTCTGTCTGGCTTCTTTATTAATTTCTATTTCTGTCGTTCCAAATTTCTGTACTATATTTTTTCGAAGTGTAACTTCTTTAGAATCGTTGATTTGATTTGAGTGGGATCGAGTGCAATACGTCTGCAATTAAATTAAATGACATACATTGTTTCAAAATTCCTAAAATTGTGTCAATGTATCAACTGACCTTGTAAAACCATGTAAAACTCTTAGTATTGCAATACCTAATAGATTTCACCATGTCTCCCGCAGATGTCTCAAATAGGGCTGACTGAGTCGGTGAAGGGAGACCAGCGCAAGTTCGAAGTGTGGCGACAAGGCAGGGCGGAGGTGCACACCATTACCGCCACCACGGTCGAAGTGAAGCGGGCCTGGGTCGAGCGCATCAAGAGGGTGCTCCTAGACCAGCTCAAGGAACTCAAAGGAGAAAGGGTTCGCCAGTACGGTGTGCAGCATCATAGGTAAGATTGACACATATTTACTGTCTTTCAGGGAAGTGTGTTTAATCAATCAGTGAAAGGAAGACCAAGGAAATCCGATTTCTCGATTTTTAGCAATCAACATCTTAGAATAATAAATCAATGTAAAATTGTTTAGCTTTGTAATTATTCAGCTGTAATGGCGCCCAACGTGGTATTTATGTAAGCGTTACACTTTAAAACTTGATTGAAAAGTCACTGATTTGTAAGAGTTATAGTTCATTTTCAGCGGCTACTTACTTATTATAGCAGGTGGTTAAACACGCATGAGATCGGCTCAATTAAACTAAAATATCTGGCTCTGATTAAAATTTTAATGTCATTGTACCCCCAGCCATTGCCCTGACCCTACTGTCACGCGCACATAGTCATTTTATTTATGCCAAACATCATAGTAGGGGAGCCCACGATGCTAAATGGGGATTTACTCGAGCGTCATAGAGACCTATTCCGTATTATTAATAAACATGGAGTAACGTGAGATTAAAGTTACGCCGAGGATTAAACTAGTATTAGTCAAAACTTGTATTAATAAACTCGAAGTAAGTAAGAATTAGCTTACGCCGAGACTACGCCAAGGATTAAATTTACTCCAACCAATATGTAGGTTTAAGGATGGTTTAGCAATACTGTAATCTGTATCACATCGACATAACGTTTTTATATCAATGTACATCCGACATAGCCACAATTTTAGAAATATCGTCGTGCAATAAACAAGTATTTTGTGTTTTTATTAACCGACTTCAAAAAAAAGGAGGGGGTTCTCAATTCGACGCGTATTTATTTTTATGTTTGTTACCTCAGAACTCCGTTGTTTATTGGCCGATTTGGAAAATTCTTCTTTTATTACAGAAAATATGCTTCCAAATTGGTCCCATAGCATTTTTATCAAAACCGGTTGAGTAGTTTGGTTTTAAAACCAAAATAACTTTAAAAAATATGTTGTCCGAATATACGAAACTGAGAATTTTGCTTTTCTGTGACTTAGTGATGTTTTCTTTTGATACTCTATCCAACGAACCTATTTTATATTTGTACCACTAAAAACCAAAAAAATAAATGATGACTTTTTAAATAAAAATAAAACCGCCTTCAAACAATTAAAAAGCAATAAATATTGGTTACATTTATATCAATTAATTACATACAATTTAAATCAATTATTTGGAGTCAGTGCCAGCCAAAACATGGAAAAACCAGAATAAAAGGGCATACAAAAAAATATAAAATAGATCCATACTTGGTTTTTATGAATCTAAAAGTAAAGAAAACAACACCAGAACCAACTCCAAAGATAATTGATTTAAATTTTATGTAATTAATTGATGTAAATGTAACCAATTATTTATTGCTTTTTAGTTGTGTCTGGGTTTTTTTTAAGGTGGTTTTATTTTTATTTAAAAAGTAATCTTTTTCTTTCTTACTAGTGTTTTGAGTGTAAATAAAAAATTTAAGACATGATTTTTTTATTAGAAATTCATATTACATAAGGTAAATAAATACTACATGGTACCTAACTAAGTGCGCACTTCACACCCTTTTTTTAACTCAAAAATTGCTCTTCCGATAATTGCACTTTTAAATTTTTCTTTGTGAATTTTTATTAAATGTTCTTCTTCAGCCGTAATCCGTAATTGTCCGTAATTGCTCTTCGTCCTTCAACATTTTACCATGGCTTATCATATTATTGACATAGTCACCACGGTCCTTTAAAAATAACAACCCAGTTACATCACAGTTGGTTAATAAAACATGTTAACAAAGTTTAACTTACTTTGTTAACATGTGCAAAAAAAATCATTAGGGAGTTAGGTTGGCTAGGGGGAGCTGGTAAGGGGAATGCAAAATACATCCTAAGCGGGACATCAGTGCAGGACTCATCGCCCCCATCTCAAATAACAGCATTATAATAGTACCTCTGCAGTGATTTGGTTGTACCAACAGGTCTTCCTTATGATGTCACATCAGACACACATAGGTGTCAATCCTACCATGCCTGCATATATTACAAACACATGGGTTTTCCTATATGACCCATTAATCTAGCAAAAGTAGTAGTTAATATTACCTTTCTGGACTTCAAAGAGTTCTCTGCTATAATCTTTATCTTAATTTTTCTTCTGGGTATCTACAAAAGTTATAAATTAAGTCTATAACAAAGTTTATATTGTGTGTCCATATGTTTTTTTTTGTGTGGCCATGATGGATCATGTTCAGAGACCTGTAAGACATTAAAATTTAGGTAAACCACATAGTATGTATGTGCATAATAAATGAATGTATACTCAATAATTATATTCCTATCTGCTCACCACTACTGGAGTCAATTTTTGAATGTCTACTTGTTCATCAACATTTTCAATAGTTTCAATGAATATATTCTAGAAAAAAATAAAATGTATATTTAATAATTATTCCAGAGATAATTATAATGCTTTCTGCTTTAATAATACTGATTGATACTTACAGCTACATCCTGTTTATCTACATTAAGACTAGTGATTATCAACGGTTTGGAATCCTGAAAAAGAAGATAGTATTATGTATGGCAGACACTAAATAACTATCATTCTTTATCATTTTGCGATCTGGCTAAATCAATTGACCTGTTCTTTAACAACCATATATGTCTCGCTAGTAGTCACAGGTTCAACTTTATTCTTATTAATGTTGTAAGTCCAGGAATTTATTTTCGATTATTGAAGCATATTTAATAAGAACTGGACGAAATAATTGCTGAAACATAAGGTATACAGCTCAAAAATACCAAGGATATCATTCTCTGTTAAATTAACTAACAACCATGCAATAAAATGTCTTTATACATTATTTACCTTTTCGTCTTCATCCCAGTTAAAGGAACGAATACTTTTTTGAGTTGATTTCCGCCGTAATTTATTGTAATTTTCTGCTGATAACAACACGCATTTACACAAACTAGAGATCGAAACACAAAACATCCAATTTGATAAACATAGATTTGTTGATAAATCGCCGGCCAAAATATTGTGTCACTGTCATTAATGTCATCATCGGGGATTGAGTTCACTCATTGACTCACTCTTTTTACTTTTAATTGATGTGGGTTGCCATAATGCACATCTTAATCCCGGTGTAGCGAATGTATTGCTATTCCGAGGTTACTCCAAGTTTATTAATAACAATGCAATTACGAAGTTAATACGACGTTACTCTGGGAATAACTAGTCTAAGAGTAACTCCAGATTAAGGTTGGAATAAGCATTTTTTATTAATAAGACTGATTGGGTTGCAAAGCTTATATGATAAAAGAAAAAATGTTATATAATGTATACCTTTTTATCGGTGGGGGACGCGGCTATAGATTTTCAAATATTGAAAAAAATACTGTTACATGGACTCGAGCGCATATATCAGCATATATTTATAGCAAGGTTTATAAGAATTTGTTGAATTATACATCCAACAGCAAACTGGCAATTGACCTTATTGCACTTATTATAGGACACTAATCCAAACGAGTTCGTGGGACCATGGCCGCGCGCTCCCTCCCCCCGCGGCCGCTCCTCCCGCGGCGGCCCCCGCGCTCGCCCCCGCACGCGCCGCCTCCTGCGACACGCACGACGAGCCCTGCTGGTCCACCGACCCCTCCGACGACGATGATGACGAGCCAGAGCACGCGCCGGTACGTACAACACTACACTATAACACACGCACACACGTCTATACTATCAACTATTTAATAGTAAAAAAAGTTTTTTAATTCATAAAAAGTACACCGACTTCAATAAAAAAAAACAAATTATGCATCATTACAAAATGTGAAGATTGCACTCGATTTTTCTGAGATCACATCATCAGATCCTGACTTGGTGCCAACGGGACCACCTGGGAAGTATACCCTTTTGAACAAAAAAAAAATGGGTGCGTGTACTTATTTACTCGCGTGAGAAGTTATACTTCTTTGGAATCATTAAAAATAGTTTTTAATTGCATGCAAATAATTAATAAATAAAATAAAATTGATAAATAATAAAAAGACTGGAAAAGGATAGTCAACACAGTCAATAGAGTTCAAGTTAAGAGTGAATAGGTATCTTCTAGGCAAGCGTGCTCCACCATAGACCACATCATCACTTACCATCAGGCGATAGTCATCAGACCATAGTGGTCAAACGCAATATAAGTACCTAAATGTAAATTTATGTACCTTTGTATATATAAAACTGATGATCTGTATGTTATCTAGAATATTGACAAGTTAGAAGTGGATAACGCTAAAATATTATTTGTTCTCTTATGTATACCAATTTTGACGTTAATAGATCAAACTGTATTCAAATCTATAATCTCAGATATACTGACATCCATTTTATATATATCTAGGTACGGCCAATTTGAGCCAAAAACCTGATTAGTTTATAAGATTATAAAATGTATCAACTGAAACTTCAAATTTACAGATAATGAAAATATTATTTTTAATTATTTAGCAAGTTTAATGCTAGTCTTATTATCCCAATAAATTTGTTTCGTTCGTAAATGTGTACAGTAACATGGAATTCGTGTATGTCCTTAGTTACTAAACTTCTTGCGTATAACGATGCACCCGAGACCCTCATAATGAGTAGGTACTAACATAGATGCGTATAATACTGCTTCACTGCGGGGTGGCTTCACTAAATGGTCGGCTCACTGAAATTAATGCAAACTAATTTTGGGTTTACAGCGATGAGTGAAATGAAAACCATTCTTTATGTAAGTGTAAAGTGTATTTTTATAGGAATGCGGACTGAATAGTCACGGGTAGCGCATGACGCTGGCGACCCCGATGCACTTACATCCCGCTGTTTTAACGTGTACAAAAATGGATATGGGACCAACAATCACCCCGAACGACGCCAAAAGATGCAATAGCAATGTCCGCTTACATAACCAATCACAGATAATGATGCAGATTATTAATAGATTGATAGTCCCCATTACTATAGGGTCACGCAGTCACTGTACAATTTATTTAGCGGTACCGCCCATCATCGCTTTTAGTTCCTTTAAAATGATTTAGCAACACGAGCACAGAAGTTATCGATTTAGTTATGCACTATCCACGTCGCACCTTACATATGCAGACACGAACATAATGACGTGGATTCTGTCAACAAGGAAAGTTGTATCGCCAGTCGCCATTTTGTCTCGCGCTGCCCAAAATGGCCGCCATGCTGTATAGTGTATGTTATAGATGTGCCAACTCGGGATAAAACACAGCTCGAGTTAACTCGAGTTGAAATTCGTGTGACTCGAGTGACGTAACTCGAGTTAACTGGATGAAATGATAAATGAATGATTTGTTATTTTTTTTTCAATTTAATTTCTCTGTTTCGCAATAATATTAAAAAAATGGAACAGATTCGTAATAAACATGTATTGAGAAAATTCTAACTAATAAAAAAAACTAGCAAAAACCGGCATTACCGGCACTCCAAAGTTAACCTCAAATCTGCATTGAAGAGACTAAGTGTCGGTGACTTCTGTGTGTAGCCTAATGAATATAATCACACACGAATGATCGCTACGCGCGGATAAGAATGAGACAGAGCGAGTTCGTTTTTTTATTTACCGCAGCAATCCAACTCGAGTTAGGAAGAATTCAACTCGAATCAACTGGAGTTAGTTAATCGAGTTGCTCATCACTAGTGTATGTTGTATTGTTCAACAGGTGACGGAGGCCGTCGGTCTCAACGGTACCATACACAGAATGGTTCAGTTCTTTTCTGTATCGGGCTCTGCGCAAGCCACGTCCACGTTTTACGTGTCTCAGTACTGAATGTATTATAACTATACGAGCATACGGCCAGTAGAGGCTTTGTACATAATGAGAGACTGAGTTTATATCCAAAGCTTAGTACGTAACCAAAGAGAACGTGGATATTTCGATTGTATTCGCTGAACATTTACTATCGTGTAAGTCATGTTTTGTTTGTTATGTCACTCATTGTCAGTGTGCTTATTGGTTTTTATTTTATGTTAAACTATTCGCTTGCTTCGATTAAATGTCTCTACGTCACTGTCGATCAATATATTATTTTTATCTGTATTTTGGTGTCATACAACAATTAGAGGAACGTTGCATCTTATATGTGTATTCATTTATGTATACGTAACTATATGTATTATGTACTTCATCTACAGGTGCAATAAATGTTGAGTGCATTTCAGAGGAGTTTAAGGAATATTTGTTACAGTAAATCTACCAATACTCATGTGTGGTCCCATGGCATTTGATACTAAAGTTACACACGAAGTGAATATGGGAGAAAATAATAATTATATCCGAGCACAACTCGCACAGCTTGCATCATCCACAGACCACCGCTTTCAACGTGCAGTATGATAGCTTCCAAATGTTTGTTTTATAGCACTTCTGTGTGACACTTCTCTCTTACTCCTACATTTCCGTGAAATATCTTGTGCATATCTACTCTTTCAACTGATATTTTTCAAACGTACTAAATATAAATGTAATTTGTGAAATAAAATGAATTAAATTGCCGGTTGTAAATAATAAAAATAAGCCCAATTAAATAAGTCCTCTCATATATAATTAATCGAAAATATTTGAAATCTAATGAGAAATATCTCGATATGTTTATTCAATTATCAAGTTCATACTATATATTTAATATACATAACATAAAATATAAATAACACTGCAATATGTTGTCGTACTAATTGATTGTTTGGATGTTATACGAAACGCTTCACTAATATGCATGGATTAGCAGACGACAAAGTGTCTAGAGAACGCCAAGAAAGTTAAATGTTTAGGCGCAAATGATATTGCATGTGTGTTGATAGGTTACATCGGAAATAAATACATCTATTAAGTAATTAAAAAGCCGTCTACCCAATTTCCGTGTAACTTAAACCTTACACGCCAAATAAATGGCAAAAGAATGCATGTCACATTCGATGTTAAAAAAGGGAATGGCGTTTTTATTCTAAATAAAAATAAATTGAAAAATTACGTCATAAGACAAATGAGAAACAATGTCTACAGCATGAGTCAAAAACCAAGTGTAAGGTAAAGGAGAGGGGTTGATGTGGCATTATGTGCAGGCGGTGGGGTGTGCGCTGGTGGCGCTGTCGGACTACACGGCGGTGGGACCGAGCGAGGTGTCGCTGAGGGAGGGGCAGCACGCTGAACTGCTCAAGGTGGGCTGCGCGGGCTGGTGGTACGTGCGGCTTGCAGGTCAGTATACAATACCAGAACAACGCCGACAAATGTGACATGTTGAGTTCATTTACAGGGTGTTATAAAAATAAGGTATATACTTTACTGGTGTTTGAAAGTGGAAATCCCATTTCTGTTTTTGTAAATTTGTTATGTTGCAAATCGATCGGTAAATATTTAGCAGACTCGGAATTTAGAAATCAATAAAAAAGAACAGAGACCTATTTTTAATACTACTTAGTAGAATCATTTACCAAAATCGTTGCTAGAATGTTGAACCTTCTTCCTGCATATATACAGCATTTACTATACCCCGACATATTGATTCTCAAGAAGGTTTAATGTTTTCGTTGGTTCTGCAGCTGGTCACGGCGAAGGCTGGGCGCCGGCGGCGTACTTGGACCAGCGCAAGACGTCGCGCTCCTCCAGTCGATCACACGACCGACTGCACGACCACTGAACACATGACTCGGAGACATTCCCAATGTCCATCGGTTCTCACGTGTACGTGTGCTCGGCGCCACGTGTAACGCAAGTGCCGCGATGCCGTCGCGTACGTACTTGCGATAGTCTTAGATGTATCCGTATGTAGCGCAGCCGTCAATCCAAAGTATGACAATAGAACAGTCCTGAAGTGTCGCTCTTTTTATAGTTTAAGAATGGGAGTGTAAAGTGCCTGAATAGGTTTTGTCCTCAGTCGTTTTTGTTTCTATAACGCGATTGATATTTCAAAGAGCATTATATTAGTTATAATCGACACATTGACTATTGACGCCCCGTCGCCGCACTCGTTAACATTTATGTCGAACAATAAAGATGTTTTTTAATGTATGTAAATGTTGTTCTAAAAGCTTTATTGTAATTTAGTCGTAGCCATAGTTGTTTTGACATTACGATTATCCAAAGCTATGTATAGTGGCATAGGACGTTGTTAAGTGTTTGTGACAGGTTACGTATACTTGTATATAATCTACGTAATTATTTCTAAATGTAGTTATTTATTTGAATGCTAGAAGAGCTTTCGGTGTTAATTCGTGTTACGTCTCAATTTTCCATGACAGACATTATTTGTGAATTGTATATTGTGTTATCGATGCAGTTTATGTTGAGTATTTACAAAACAACACGTCATCCTGTAGATGCTACAGGCTGAACCATTTTCATATCATTTGTTATCATCATATCTCGACTTCAAAAATGATCATAGCTTCATTATGCGATGCGTATAAAATATTTTTAAGAAAAATGATGTATTACAAAACGTTAACTTTAAGAAATATTTATTACCTGCATGAAATATAAAAGTATTAGTAAATGTCACTTTGTATGAAAGTAAATTAGAAGTACCAACTAATTCATTCGGTCCATGCATATCATTATCAAATTATTTTTGCTGAATTGTTTTGTTGTATTGCATTTGGGCACAGAAACTGTGACCTACATTATGTTTGACATTATTATGAATTTTAAATTGATTTTGTTTGTATAAATGTACGTATTCGAGCTGATCACAATTACACGGATTATATCCAGCCTGCTTGTTTTATTTATTTCCTTTGCTATCAGTTATATTCATTTTATCATCATAAACAAACCTACGTACTCGATAGGGTAGTTGACAGTAAGTGAAAATCTGATAGAATTTTGTTTTTTATAATAGACTTCAGTCTAAAAGTATCGAAAATTAAACCAATTTGTAAATTTAATTGTAATTATTTAATATTTTCAAGAAACAAATATGTAAAAATAAAGCATTTTGTTGCGCGTCATGAAACACAAATCAGTCATGCATGACGTCACCGTATGATACATCTATTGAACGCTGAGCCAAACGTCTATTAGTTTTGCGGATGGTCACGTCACACGAGAGGCCGTGGCAGTTGGTAGCGTTTTGGTGGGAAAAATAATGTTAGTTTATAAAAATGCAAATTAAATCTTCAAAAGTTATATTTTGTGTTTATTAATGAGAATATTTTAATAATATAGACCATGAAGAATAAAATAAAACGGTTTCCCAAAAACAGTCAACTAGCCTATTCTTGAGAAGTACAAACCCACATTTTGTACTTTTGTAGTTTCATTATTCATCCACTTCATATTGATTTGGACTGTTTCGTTTACTATTTAAAATATAAGTCACTAGTCATAGATTATCCTAAGCCGTAGAGATGCTCTTCCTAGTTCTGTCTACAGCGCCAATAGATTGGCTAGACGGAAATGGCACACTAACACAAAAAAACTTTGCAGCTGCTATGTGTGACAATATAGCATTGTTACGGTCAGTACACCGGGGACCAAACCCAAACTAACCCCATCCTAATCCCCACTACTAACTAATTACAACCTAATCTCTTTGTCGATCAAGAATCCTTTAGCATAGTTATATTTAAACAAAGGGTTAGTAAATTTCAATAATATGAAATTGATATTATGTAAAAACCTTTTTAGTAATAACATTGAACCATATATATTGAAATAAAACTAATTTTAAATCTATTTGGGCTTATTTAATTGTTTCTGATGATGAAACATCGCACTATACTCGCGTGATGAAGGCTGTAAAGCTTTCGAAACGTTGGAACTAAAAAAGTAACATAAACCGCGATAGAATCCGTAAAATTAGTTTTATTTCAATGCATAATATTCGCGTAAACATAAGAAAACACCATATAATGTAGTTTATAGATTATCATGATATATTTTGTGTGTACACACAAAAATACAAAATATTCGCAGGTTGTTTTCGAAATATGCACCCAATACGTTTATAGTCAAAAGTGCAAATTAAATTAAAAACGGCTGTGAAATACCCAGTGATGAATTTTATAAAAAATTTAATTGTCCTATACCCATAATGTAATTTATAACAATATTAAATCTAAATAGATAGTTACTAATGTTACGTAATGTATTTAACGTAGATCAGTGATCCTAATACACAATGTTGTGTCACTCCTAGTTATTTATAGATACACGGCGTAGTGTGAAGAAGCAGGCCAGCATGATTGTGTTGAGTAACGGGGGATAGATTGTCTCTCGCTACTCGATACTCTAGTTGAACTGCACTGCGCTTACCAGGTGCAGTGTGGTCACTTTGTCGTACTAGGAAACAAAAAACCAACTATCGAAACTAGTCGGTAAATTGTTACCTAACCTAGTTTGTTAGAAAAAAATGTTACATTCAGAAGAAACATGTCCTGATATCTACTTGTGTATTCCAGTTTTTAGAGACGTATGTGAAAATATATTATTTCTACTGGGTCTATATACCGGGTGTTGCAAAAATGGGGTACTAATAGAATCACCTGTATATAGTCTGTGATTAGAAACTTATAAGTAAGGTTAAAAAAACTAAACTGGAATGTTTTCTTGGCATTTTTATAGCACGATCTTAAAATTGAATTATTACTCTTATAACTTTTGATAAAGTGTCAAGCGATTATCTAAGCATTCAATATAGTTAGGCACTGTAAAATAGTTCGTTAACATTTATCATTGGCTTCAGGGATCATGAACCGAATACACAGATAAGATGAGGTTTGATTTTTCAATTTTATCAATATTTTACTAATCACCAACTTTACATGGTGCTTTCATTAGTACTCCCCTTTTGCAACATCCTGTATAACGATGTAGTTGTATTATTTTGGAATTAATATAATGTGAACTTATTGAAGTGACGCGGCTCATACTTCAACCGGTGCACGTTTTATTATATCCATAACTAACGCTTTAATTTTTGCCTTAAATCTTCAACAACAATTGACAACTATATTACTTTACTATTATATGACAGAATTTACAAATATACATATAATTAGCAATTTAGTATCTCGAATCGGTGTCTTGGGTCATGAACTATGGACCGATGCTTTTGTGTAGATTATGCACTATAACTTCGATAGCGTAATATCTGTGTATGTGATTGGTCCGTTTTGGCACTGGACAAAAACGGACCAATCACAGAGGTAAAGTTATTTCAATGGGTGTGAGCGTTAGTATTTTATAACGAGTAGTCCCTCCTACTGTCTTCTGTAGCGTTTAGAAATATTTTACGAATATATTGTGGCGGACCCCATTTTAATATGAAACCTGCTATGACGCAGGAACGTGTTTTATCTATATATATTATCGTTAAACAGTGAATACAGTATAATCGATCGAATATAAGAAATGAAATTGTATCTGTCAAAAATGTGTATGACTTCGCCTTTATTCGAGCTTAAACTTGAAAATATTCTACTCTGTAACGGCCTGAGTTCGCATGTTGAGAATAAATACAAACCAATACTAACCGTATTTCATTGTTCAATTGAGTCAATTTGGGGTACCGAGGCGCCCATAAATTTATATGAGAATTATGGATACTAATAATGTTTGGTATATGTGACAAATAAACATGATTAATTATAACCCATAATCAAACAAATAAATGATTTGTCCAGTTCACTGTATTCAAGAAAATATAGTCTCTAAAATAGATAACTATAGTTTGATATAGGTTTAGCAAAACAAACAACAGTCGTTAAACAAATCACATATCGACAATTAGTTTTGTACACTTAACCCGTTGGTGTTACAACGCCGCTCGCTCTCTACTGAAGACCCTGCTTTTGAAAATATTGTCGATTCTGCTGAACACATCCTCTGCGGACTTGGCGGCGTCCACTCGCCAGTGGAGGCCTTTCCTCATGTAGTAGTCCACTAGCGGCACTGTCTGCGCGTTATATGTAGCCAGACGTTTCTTCAATGCTTCAACATTGTCATCAGACCTCCTGATCAAAGGTTCACCGGTAACGTCGTCAGTCATCGGTTTCCTCGGCGGATGGAACTCTTCGTGGTAGCTGCGACCACTTGAAGGATGGATCAGCCTTCCAGTGATTCTACGTACCAGCAAGCTGTCTGCGATTCCAAATTCGATGACGGCGTCGAGAGCCGTTTTCCTTTTAGCTAGTAAATCATCCAGCTAAAATAGATAAAAATAACCAGTTAGCTAAAATTCTGTTCAAACTATAGTTGAGTAAATAAAATAATTTACTTAAAAGTCCATAAAGTATACCGGAAAATAAGGTTAACAGGTTTAGCTGATGAACAATGTTGTATAAGTGCGGCTAATGTATGAAACTGCCGCGGTGGCGTAGTTGTAATTGCGCATGTACTACGACTGCTTTGCTAAAGTGATATTGGGCTTTTCTATTTAGAAATACTCAGTATCCAGCTCTCAGCCTGGAATTGTGCCCGGTATGACGATAGGCTCGCCCCCTATCATATTATGGGACCGCACAAATTTTGGGTCTCTGCCTACTCCTTCGGGGATTACAGGCGTAACTTTATATGTAATGTAAGTATATAACTAATATAGAACAACCTACCCAGTTTGTTTCTAGGTCAGGTGAAAAGGGTCAATAAATACAATACTTACTGCAAAAACATAAATGGTGCTACCGATAAAAAAAAAACTTTTTCAAATAGCTCAAGCCTTTGGTGCCAGAACAGTGACAATGTTTCTTGTTGAATATCTTGTGGCAGATTCAAAATGAGATATATTTTCTTATCAAAGGCCATCTCACATATAGTAGGTATGTTTAATCCTATTCACTTTCGTAAACAAGATAATTATTGTTGTGTAATAGTTATTTTTGTAGTTTGTTCTGAGTATATAGAGTACAGAGGTAAAACAAAAGTAATTTTAATAGAGTCAAAATGATTTTGATCAAACCTTCTCAGCCTGTGGCACAGTCCTAGGGAATCCATCCAACAGAAAACCGTTTTTACAATCAGGTTGGTCCAGATTCTTATCGATCATGTCTACCACCATCTCATCAGACACCAGTTTTCCTTCATCCATTACTTTCTTGAGGCGGCGTCCGAGTTCAGACCCTGATGACACCTCTGCCCTCAACATGTCTCCTGTAGACAAATGGCATACGCAATACTTCTCTTTGAGAAGAGGTGCCTGCAACAAAAGCACTATTTTAGGGATTTATTAATTAGATGGGTAGTTGTTCTGCAACTGATAATGCCTGAATCCTATGTTACAGTATAGTAAACAAGTTTCTAGATATATTGTTGATGTGTAACATCTTTACTCTCAGTTTCTGGGAGCGATTTCGTGAAAAGGGACGGAAGTGTGTAACAGGAAGTCGGGGAAGCGCGTGCTATTTGATTTGAGCGCGGGGTGCTAGAGTTGGCCGTCAGATGATACAACCCATTTTCTGAGAGGTTTCAAATGGAATAAAGCGAAATCGTATGGAATCAGTTCGAACAGAATGAATGGAATCGAATCAATGGAATCAAATGAAATACAATTTAAAAAGAAAGAATTATTCTTTGTTGTTCAATCATTTCAATTTTCTTTTGTTTTTCGTTGCTTATTACCAAGGTGAGATGTCAGATGTTACACATCGTATATGACTACTGTACATAATAACATTTTGTTATTTATTTATTTGTACCATGCAACTTATGTTTACTAAGATCAAGAAGAGACAAAAAGTGATTATCCAAGTTAGATTTCTTTTGATTCACATTTTTCAGTATTTGTAAATTTTGTTTTATTTAGAAGTGGTAGAGCCACACTGTAGACATATTTGTCTTGCCGGCTTGACCAGGGTAGTACCACTGTCTTGAAGAAAACCAACATAAAGTGACAGTTTACTGTCACTTTTCGTATGGTAAGTGAGATATCCGGAGGCCCAGATTACCCCTTCCCTAATCTCTATTCCTGTCATTTAAGGCCGACAGCGCGTATATGACACTTTCGGTATTGTGGATGTTCATGGGCGGTGGAGATCACTTAACATCAGGTGACGCACTGGCTCGTTTGGCAGACTATGCTATAACAAAAAAAGATATTTTATCTAGGTTTTTCAGCAGCTTAAATTGAAATGACATTCATTTATATAAATATTTTTTTAATTATGTTATTTAGTATTTATGCCTCTTAACAAATCTTAGAGCAGATTAGATTTTGAATGCTATCATAAGCTAAGTAATCACATCATTATATGATTTCAGATGATATATTGGAGAACTACCTACTCTATTTAAAACTAAAATCTAATTTATTCTCGCAACCTCCTAGTAGTCCTTTAAACATAAGTATGCTAATAAATTTTGGTAAATATCAACAGCTATAAATGTGAAGAACCTATAGGTCCTAAATTATGAAGTATGATATTAAATTCATTATTTTATGCACTAAATTATATATTGCTAGAACATTATGTATTCAAATTAACTATGACTATGTATTGAAAGTTTTCAAATATCAGAAAACTAACTAATATTAGTAATCTATGGAATTCACAAACAACTTTATAAAACTTATAGATATTTCTTGTAAGTTTATTTTATTTTTCTGAGTCCAGTATTCAACAAGCTAATTTATCTCTTAATTGCTGTAACTAAATTAGTGATAAGTGCATTCGTGATAACAATTTCTGACAACGACCTCAAGGTTACTTCATTAACGAGAGATCATATAAATAACAATCTCAGATTTCATAACAAAGGTCAAAGATCAAATAAAGCTCACCTGTGTGCCCTTCCCAGACCCAGGAGGCCCCAAGAGCACAGCCCTGATGCCGATAGGATCATTATCAGGCCTGGGTTTGACTGCAGTCGCCGCGGGTGCCATAGCTCAAATGTTTATCTTTAGACCCTCGAGTAACAAGTACAAATAAAATATAACTATGAAAATATACTTATGAATAATTGACAGTTAGCACCCACGATCTGTAAGTTCGAAATTGTCACGTGATGTTTTTTTATCACAATGAATCGAAAAACTAAGTGCCAACCGGCAAACAATATATTTCGATGTCTAAAGATAGAGCTCCTCGACACGACGTGTGATGACGTCGTTTTCAAACGTCAAAAGAAATGTTGCCAAAAAAAGTGTTGCCAGTGGCCGATATATACGATACACACGATACATGATGAACTTCAGACTACTCAAACATAACATTTTGATTACAATATCATCATACTACGCTACTCAATTATTGCTCTAATCGAATATTTAATTATTATATTATTAAAGACGTCAACTCCAGGAATTATATAGTCTAGTATCAACTATGGACATGATGATTCAAATCAAAATACGATGATTTTACCGATAGAAAATCGGTAGATATAAAAAGACAATACACTTTTAGCAATGTCGGTATAAAACATGTTTATTAAATAAATTATAATAATTTCCTTTCCATAAACATTGCGTTGTTTTGCTACGCTTATAAAATCAATTTATCATGAAAATAGGTAACAAAAATAAAACGTTTGACCACAGATTACTTAGAGAAGCTACGCTCGTTTGACAAAATCACAGGGCTGACATTCATTTTTTAATTCCCAGAAAGAGCAGGATGCACTTATTATGAAAAAGCTAAGAGCAATAGGAATAGAAATATTATTTGCTGTCACTATCTGAGTTTCACAACTTTTTGGTTGTGCTTTTAGTTCTGGCCAGATAGTCAGAATGTCAACGAAATATATTATCCGTGTTTGTGGAAATATATCATTATTAATTGTGTTTGAAAATACATTTCGCGTCGTATTTAAGTGTTTAAAACGTGTTGAATATGGTACATTGCAGTGTTCTTGGCTGTAAAAGCCTAAATAAGCGAAAATATGAAAATATAATGTTTTATTCGTAAGTAGCATTTTTACGTTACTATTTATCATGTTTCTTAAAAATAATTATAAAATATTGATGGTATACCATTTTCTAGGCATTCCTTGCTGCAGAAGTAAAATAAATCTATATAAAACCAATTTGAAATTTCATGTATTACCTAGTCAAATTCGGAAATTGTTTAAATGTCATTTGCTGCTGTTTAGATGTTTAGCTGTGCATGACAATTTTAGGTAAATTTAACATGGCTGCATAATACACATTATGGGGATACTAACGTTTACGACATTTGATTACCTCTTATTTATGGATAATTTTTCAGTGTTTCCCAAGAGTTTAATAAAAAAATAAAACAGTGTAACTAACAAAATAAAAGTGAACAGTGATATGAACAGTTGAACTAATTAATATCAGAAAATAACATTATAAAATATTGAAATTGTTATTGTGTTGGAATTTTTCTATTGAAAATAAAATCGGGTACAGGTACACATTATGTTATTTAAATATTATTATGTATGTGTCATTAATGATTTTTATATAAATACCAATATGTATTTTCTTATTCCTCGGTACCGCAGTTGTAATTGCGTACGTGAAACGACTGCTGGGCTGAGGTCTCGGGCTCGATCCTCGGGTCGAGTCAAGTGATATTGGATTTTTCTATCACGAAATGCTCAGTATTAGCTCGGAGGCTGGAATTGTGCACAGTATGGCGATAGGCTAGTCCCCTATCACATCATTGGACGGTAATATGCTCGGCGAAATGTGTACCCCTTAGGAGATTACAGGCGTGAGTATATATGTATATTATGCGTTGTAGTACACTTAACAGGGAATATTTAATACATCTTCAGTTATGTCATAAGTTAGTAAATCTTTTCGCTTTCTTTGTCGTTTTATCCCTCGCGATGTTATTATATTTAAAATTTATGGATAACTATCGAGAAAAACATTCAACTGAATAAATAAATATAACAGTATTGGGGTTATTTTTTATATCTTGTGATTATTTGGAAAGACTGTTATAAACATGCACTCCTATAAATTTGTAGTCTATAAACTCTGCGATTGGCTAATCTTCTCCTACAAGGAATGTGTTGGTTGTCTATTATTTGCAGTTGCAGCAGCAGTTTTGAGTTCCTCGCGATTCTTCATTCTCTCTTGTTAACCACTACGTAATGGTCATCAAAAGTATTTGACAAAGCTATTTAAATATTAGGCCCCACTATGTTGGAAAATCTTACGTAGATAAAAAAGACAATGTTTGAAGAAACCTATATACAAAATTAATTTTATTTAAAGGACAGTAGATAGCAGCGATAGCCTAGTTGGTTGCGGTACGGACTGTCAAGATGAAAGTCGTAGGTTCGAAACCCAAGTGGCATACACCTCTGACTTTTCTAAAGTTATGTGTGTATTAAAATGTTAATTATCGCTTGCTTTAACGGTGAAGGAAAACATCGTGAGGAAACCTACATATCTGAGAGTTTTTCGAAGGTATGAGAAGTCTGCCAACCCGCATTAGGCCAGCGTGGTGGACTAAGGCCTAACCCCTAGGAGGCCCGTGCCCAGCAGTGGGACAATGTTTAATACAGGGCTAGTATTTATAAAGGACAGTAATAATTACTTGTTTTAAATAGTTAATATAAATAAAGTTATTAGTCATATTATGTAACTTTGAGTTTTTGTTTCAAGAAGTTATTACTATTATTGTTTATACCCGTACCAACCCGTATTATGCCAGCGTGGTCGACACAGGCCTAACCCCTCTCACTTGTAGGAGAGGAGGCCCGTGCCCAGCAGTGGGACAAGGTTTAATACAGGGCTAGTATTATTTTATATATTATGTCTATACCTCATATTTTTTTAATTTTATCATATTGAAAGACGTACGCCTAAGATTTCAAGAACTGGGTAAACTAATGTTAGTTGGTAACCCCATAGAGTTCATCTGTCCCTTTCGGGTGCACGCCTATGCCTCATCTATAGTTGTATATACTATATCTATGGACAAAATTGACGGTTGTTGCTATTTGACATTTCAATAAATCTTTTATTTTCTATAAAAAATAACCTATAAATACGATGGCGGTAAACAAATCCAACATTTTATAATAATACTGAAATTGTATGCTGTATCTTCATAATCATGGCCACACACAGTGTTTGGTAAAGAAATTAATATAATTCTTGTCATTTATATTCAATAAAATCATTCGGTTTCAATAATCCTGTGGTACCCCCAGCTATTGGAAGCGACTATGGCGCTGGACAACATCCGAGAGCTTCACAAAAGAAGAGGCTGCGAAAGTTCTCGGCGGGAAAGAGGTTTTAGATGGTCTTCGGGACGGACTGGCGACTTACAAACCTTACAAACCAGAAGACTACACCAAGCTCCAATCACAGCAAACTGACCAAGCAAAACTATTGAGCGTTGTGCAGACGCTACAGGGCTATATTGTGAGTATTTTTTAAAATTGTATGGTCTATAGTTTAGCCTAGTGTTTATATTGATAAACAATGCGTAAATATTTTATTAATTGTGATTTATGTCGTTTAAACATCTGATAATCATAGATAAAAAAAATTAACTACATTACACATGCCTTTAAACTAAGTAGATCTCGCCCATGTTTGTGATGGTGGGTACAACACTGCATATTTCTGTTACTTATTGAAGTCCACGAAATGTTAGGTTTTTAAGAAATGAACACTAAGTCTTACAATCACAGTTTTTGAAATCAAGTTTTAGTGATACAAATTCATTGTGGTACTGCAGCTGTTTGTGGGTTGATGTGGCTCAGTAGGCGCTTGTTATTCAGTTTTTAAAACTATGTCACTACTTGTTTAATTTGAGTAAATTTACTGTAGACACAAAATTGTAAATTACCTTTATAATATTCTAAATTATATTTTATTAAAAAATGTGCCATTTATAAAAACTTATTGTTTTCAGGATGTAAACAGTTTTCAAGTATGGGAAATTGTCAAAAACTATTTATGTGACATATCATATGGTACACCTGCAAATGCATTGAAAAACGTAGCTTTCGTAGACACTCGTCCCACATTCCTTGCACCAAGAGTATGGGATTTCTACTATGCAGAGAGATTGTTTCTCCTAAAATTATTGCAGTACATCATACAATTCAAAGATGCACCTGGACATATATACAAGAACGAGTTTACAAAAATCATCAATAATATAGGCATAGAAAAAATTAAAACATCACTTTTATCACAGTTTGAAAAGCTTCTGAATACTGCACCTCCTCCGAGAAAGATACAGGCAGATTTTTCTAATGATTCCATAAGACAGAATTGGGCTGAGTGCAACTTGAGGGAGCAATTAGCTATATTACAACTACTTTTGCTTATTGCAGAAGATAATATGTTTACAGCTGCAGAGTTTAAAAAGTTATTTACTTTATTCAGAAAACATAGCTTCGGTAAGAACCAGGGGTATAATGAGTTTTTGGAAGAGAGACACAGAGAGCCATGCTTACGAATCATGTATATGGAAATATGTCTTTTTATGGTTATTGTCGATTACATAAAATTGTAAGTTCTAAACTCAATTCTGCTTTTAAAATTACTGAAATAAATTTAATTTTAAAAATAAAATACATACTTTGAATTTTTCAGAGTTGATTTGTCATCTTGGATAGATAATACAAAGGAAGTTGTGGAGTGTGAGCTGACAAAGCTACAAATGAATATGGAACATAGTGCCATGCTTCTTACATGGATGATATTGACTTTGCAGGTACAAAAAATTCTGATTATTTACTTAATACATTTTATGGAATACTAATAAAATTAAAAACATGATTTCTTTCTAGAGTGACCACCACATCAAGTTATTTGAAGGACAGTATCAACATTACGGTGCAACAGCATTGCGTATGAAAGTGTTTGAATTTCTCCATCAAATGCTAAACAGTTCTGTATTTTCTGTAAGTTGAATATACTATTTTATTTGGATTAATCCTCAGTTCTGTCAGTATTAGTGTTGATATTCTGTAGATCCCAAGACACACTTTGAAATTTACAATGATGCTTTGTACTTGCTAAAGAATAAGTGAAACACACACTAAATGTTGACCCATGAGTAATTCAACGCATCAAAAACCACATTTAATCTGGTTTAAACAATGTGGAGGATAGTGCACAAAACTTTGAGGCTATAAAATTATATATACACTATACTTGAGCATATTATGTATAGATTACCAATTATTTGAAAAGCTTTCATATTGTCAATCTTTATTAATCTCTTATTCATCTGTGGAATGGAATGTTTAAACTTTTAATGTGAATTTTTCTCCAAGTTTGGAACTATAATTTCATTGACAATACGTAATAAACTGATAAAATAGATTGTTAACCAAAGGCTTACCCTTTGGTTGGTAGTTAGATTTAATTTGACATTAACGCTATCTTGTTGAACAATCTGAATGAAATTCTTAAAACAATATTGTAAATCATATGAGTGAATCTTGTTGATAAAAGGTAGCATATGTTTTAAATCAAGACATGATCTATCTTAGTGCCGAATTTCATCAAATCTACTTGATGGTTTGGGCATTATTAGCCTCCAAATGCTGTCACGAATTTTTGCAGTTATATTATTTGGATTATATGGAGGCCTAACATGAAAACGACAATGTATTTCTCACTTAATATCTTATACCACAGGATCAATCAAAATGCTCTAAAATTGCAAGACAAAGAGTTTTCCGAATTCTAAATGACATTTGCAATAAATTTGATGGTGACGGTACAATAAGCAATCAGTCAGGCATCATGCAGCTATGCTCGGATCTATTAAGGTCTCCAGAATTGGCTGCTCAGTTTTGGAAACTACACCAGAAAGAAGAAGACTTTGGTGTTGTGTCATTATGGAATTCTGCTTTGGAATATTTCCCGTTTAATTTTAGTGCATTGTCTGTTTTGAGCACTGGTTTAGCTCAAGCTGGTAAGGACAGTGTTAAGAATGTGAGTATATTTCATTTCTATAATATATGATGTAGAATTGCCTCATTATTATTGTCAGTCATTTTTGATTTGTATTATATTGAATACTTATCACTAAATAATATAAAATAAAGTCACTGGTATATTTGTCGAGTTAGTTCTTATAACCCACTTAATGGACTATTGATCCAGTTTTCTGCCAGAAAGTTAAATATGTATGAGCCACAATGCTAATAATATTCAATGGAATTGTATATCAAAAAAGTCCTAAACAAAACTCCCTGATGGCATGTGACAATTTACTAAAGTTACTCACAGTAAATATGACAAGCTTGAAAGGTTCACTAGCAAATATTAAAACAATTTTATATTTTAGCTCATAGCGGAACTAAAAAACCTACCAGTTTACACAGAGATATACAATCCAAACGCTGTACCTATAATGTCAGTACAGCACGATGACGCGGTAATCGGACGCGATTATTATCCACTTGGAGATCCATCATACCACATTGAAGTTGGCTCCAATGCGACTGTAATGGAACGTAAAGAAGGCACAATGATACACTTCAGAACTCCATACTCATATGGCACAGTATTCAATAGTGAGATAGAGAAGGTGTTGGATCAAAAGCAGCATCACCAACATGATGTTGGCAAATCTTTGCAAAGGATTTATGAAGGTGCCAAAGTATTAAAGGGAATTTTGAAAAATTTAGTAGAGGAAAAGAGTATTCCCAAGAGCTTGGTGGGGCCCACTGAAGGTGTTTTTGATGTTTTGGTTCGGTTCATAAGGGCAGATACGCCACCACTGCCCCTTTTGGTTGAGTGCTTGGAAGTGTGTACTGCATTGATACCCAGTTTTCCAAAAGAGATACATTTCAGGTAGGTTTTACCTCTGTTTGGGATTTAAACGTAGGCAGCGACTTTGCTGTGCATTGCAGAAGTCAATGGGCGGTGGTGTCTACTTACCATCAGGTGGCCCGTCTACTTGTCTGTCTTCCAAGCAGTAAAAATAAAATAACCGTTTTAGCAACAAAACATCTGATATGGGAATCCATTATGTGTACTGATATTTGCATCTACCTTCGCTTGGCATAAATTCCTAAGATCGCGTGACATTTGACCGTCACTAACAAACGTTAAATAAATCAAAACCACAATAATAATGATTATTAATTGTTGCATAATTTTAGGTTAATAAACACTGGACTGTTGCCACGCATTATCAATCATAAGCTATCGCACACAGAGTATGCAAATGGTGACTCGTTTGATTCGGCTAAAGTGGGCTCATATTTAGTAACAACTGAACAGCCCTCAGGAACATATAATTTTCTAGGAGCGTATATTGATATGATTTGTGCTTTCCGTGAGGTTTGTATTGTCAAAGTTTATTTTATTTTGACCTAAGATGTTGATATGTCTTGTATTATTAAATCTGCATTGTAAATTCATTTTAATATTGTTGATAAACTACCCATAATATTTTTATTTAGAAGTAATTTTAAGTTAATTTAAACTGCGATTTAAAACATTTGCTACAACTCTCCTTATATAATTGAATAGATCTTATACCTGTTTCTGGTAGGTTTTGTCGATAAATTTATCACGAGTGTAACCATTATAACTGCATTATAAGGGATCATACGACGATCACCCGCTAAACACTCTTAACTCAGTTGAACTCAATTACTAGCCTGTAGAACCATCTAGAACTATCGCATCGCCAGAACAATGAATTTCTATACCAGCCAAACATGCGGCCCACTGAGCATTTTCCTGCGGCCCAAATCTATAAAACAGCCAGATAACGCGGCCCGTGAGCTTGTTAAAAACCGTTTAGAAAACGCGCGCGCTTTAACGTACTTTTTTAACCGACTTCAAAAAAAGGAGAAGGTTAACAATTCGTCGGTTTTTTTATGTATGTTACCCGATTACTCGAAGACGCCTGGACTGATTCGAGAAATACTTTTTTTGTTTAAAAGAATATACTTCCCAGGTGGTCCCATTGGCACCCAGTCAGGATCTGATGATGGGATCTCAGAAAAATCAAGGGCAACCCTCAAATTTTGTAGTGACGCATAATTTGTTTTTTATTGAAGTCTGTGTACTTTTTATGAATTATTTGTTAAGATTTTCAGTAGTTTGTCTTCTGTAAGATTAGGTTTTGCGGCCTACGTTAAGGCCTTCATGTGTGTGGCCCAAGTCACGAGTTTGACAGGGCTGTTCGATACTTCCAGGCGAGCAACGAAGACCGCATCACAAGAGACATAATACTCCCTGGTCTAGTGTTCATTGTTCGTGAAGTGTTCCCCAACGTAAATGGCTGGAGGTACGTCAATCCGATAGACCGGCGTGGTATGCTGCAGAGGTGCGCCAAGTTCTTAACACTCGTGCTGCAAGATACAAGGGAGGGGGAAAGTGCTCTTCTACTCAAAAAGACTTGTATATACAGCCTTTTGCATACTGAGAATGGTCTGGAACTGCTAAGGATTATTTCTTTGGGTGAGTAAATTTAATAAAACGCTTAATCCTATTATACTGCCCTGCTCCTTGCGGAAGGATCTGACTTACTAATTAGAGAGATTAGAGCTAGGGGTTAGACCTTAGTCCTGAGTTGTAACACCTTCAAAATTCTTAAAGAGAAATGTCAGAAGTCCAGGTATCCAAGGAATATATCAGTCCTATTATTGGACTTTCCTGCTTTGGGCGAAGGCTTTGTCTACTAATAAGAGAGATTAAGTCTTAGTCCTAATGTGGGCTGAAATACCTTCAAAATTCTTAATGTGAATAGTCAGATGTCCAGATTCAGCATGAAATTTTCCTTCATTGTTACTATAAAGCGACAATAACAAATACACTTAGAATTTCGAAAAATCAGTGTTGTGTTCTGGGGTTGGGACCAAACCCACAACGCAAGAGGCCGGGCGTGGGAGGGATCAAGGTTATAGATATTGGTCATGTTTGTCTACTGTGTATTATTGGTATACCTTCCAAATCATTATGTCCAACTGTTAGGTATGCAGGTTTCTGCAATATGATTTTAAATTCCCTCAATAAGAATCATAGATGGGAAATATATAATTATTGTTTAGTAGTTGCATAATTTTCTGGAATAGATTACAAAATATTGAT
Organism: Laothoe populi; assembly: GCA_905220505.1. Lineage (NCBI taxonomy): Eukaryota > Metazoa > Arthropoda > Insecta > Lepidoptera > Sphingidae > Laothoe > Laothoe populi. The sequence goes on from HG992148.1 coordinate 18,371,105, forward strand.
GAAAAAGATCTTATGAATTGCAATCGTTTACAATATTTATATTCTTCTCTCAGGCAACGAACATCTAGAAACTGTGATACACAACGAAGCTAACTGGACCATAGACTCCGGTTCTCAGTACGTATCGATCATACAGCGGTGTGTGGCCATAGTGATGTTCGCACTACGGATCAAGACGCTAGTGACTGACTCGAATGAAATGACGCCACTGGAGCACCTCATATTCGCGCAGAACAAGCAGAAGGATGCGTTGAAAGTGGTGCCGAAGGTGACCAGTTACATCAACCATGCATTCAACAAAAGTCTGCCGGTGTTGTGTTGTCGCCTGCTGAAGAAGTTTGCTGATGTGAGTTGGCTAAATCTTTATATACTGGGTGACTTTTATACCGTCTTGAAAAAAATAGGGCGTGATAGGTAAATGGAGTAGAAGCCTCAGGCATAGTTACTTTTTTTTTACTGACATAGGCTGACATTAATCTACTAATATACACTCCTAATTTATAATCTATTTTACATATTAAAATATTTAAAAGAATTAATTAAAAAAAATCACAATCGTAAACATTGTCACCCTAGTAACACGCGAAAAATTAGTAGGAAAGATTACCAAACAAATAACATAAAAACTATTTTCAAGGACACTCGCACTCACCGGCCGTTGCAAGCGCTGGACCACCGCTCTCCCACCCACCCTTTCCCGGTCCCCGCCGCCCTTGCGAGTTGCGCTAATTATTTTAGTTGCATTCGATTAGGCACATTGTGACGACGCGTGATCTGTTCGCATTGTTTACGTACCGTGCCATCTCTCACTGTGATATCGTATTACGTATACCATAAACATGTACGAATACAATAACATTGAGTAGTCAGTCAGTTCAGTGGCAAGTGGATTAGTTTAACATGTAACAATAACTACAGCATGTAAGAAGGTCCTAAGCCCTTAAAAGTATCAAGGTAAGATCGAAATAATCTCTCGAATTATTACTATTGACGCGCCGTGTAGTGTGTATTTCTTTTATGGATTTTATTAGACTTTCGGAACTTTCGTAATCGAAATGCTAGTACACAAATACTGTTGTCTATAGATTCTATTCCACTTACACAACACGCCATATTATTATCAAGACGGTAAAAAAATCACCGGTATATAATTCTACTGTACGTGTGTATGTCACTGAACTCCTCCTAAACGTCTGGACCGATTTGAATGATTTTTTGTATGCGTTTGGGTGGCGCTCTGGGTGGTTTAGATTCACAATTGGACCCGGTAGCTGGCGCTGCTGTCGCTGTGGCGCTACTTTTCCGGACAGGACGACGTCTGCACGGTCCGCTAGTATTAATAAATAATACTAGCCCTATACTATTAAAAATTGTCCCACTGCTAGGCACTGGCCTCCTCTACTAATGAGAGGGGTTAGGCCCTAGTCCACCACGCTGGCCTAATGCGGCCTTCAAACTTCTTATGAGAATTCTCAGGTATGCCGGTTTCCTCACGATGTTTTCCTTCACCGTTAAAGCAAGCGATAATTTACAATGAATACACACGTAACGTTAGAAAAGTCAGAGGTGTATGCCATTTGGTCTGGTTTCGAACATACTACTTTCGTCTTGACAAGCCGTACTGCAACCAACTAGGCTATCGCTGCTGTAAGTTGACTATATTCATGAAAAATATTTATCAATATTATTAAACTCTAATACAATTTAGTAGAGATGCAACGAACAAATGTAATTTTTTTGTCGATATTTCGAATAAATTTGAATTTCGAATGCAAGATGAATGTGTCAACGTATTTCCATAATAAGCAAAATTCTAGTCTTAGTTTACTCTAATACAGTTAAAATAATAATTGTATTAACATGATTCATTAACAAGTAAAAATAAAAATGACCATTAGCTTTTTTGTATGTGTTAAATTCCATTGAATCGTGCTGTTCATTTTAGTGATGTGCTGTTCATTTTACTGATATTTTTTTTTACATTCTGTGTCTATTTATCAGGGTTTCCAAATGTCTCTATTCGCGTCACTAGACATGACAGCGTATCAAGTGCGAGTGTTGTTTCTCGATCGGCTGCGAGACGAGTATGAGACTACGGAACTCAAAGTATCGATATTAGAATTTGTCGCAACTTGTGTCGGCACACAGCCAGGCCTTACAGAAGCCTTTTTTATGATGAACCATGAGAAAATGAAGGCAGATGAAAAGGACAAGGATAGTAAAGTCAAAACGGTTGAGAACGATAGTTTTGAAGGCATTTTGGGGTACATGGCTGATTATCTTGGAACTGTTAAAGCTGTAAGTATATATTTAATAGATTTTTACAATATTTCTAACAAAAGCTCCATCAATTTAAGCATTATTAAATGATTTTTTCAGGACGTCAAGTGGTTGCAAAGTCCTCTCTTGGGCTGTATAATGGCATTATTTCACGCTCTATGGAAAAATAATAAACAAATACTAGTGAAAAAATTGCGAGAAAATCCCAAATTCTGGGAGCATATGACTAGTCCTCTATTTAGCGAAATCCAACCAGGCCTTAGAACTTACTCACAAATATTCAACTTACTCGGGATTGAATTGTTCGTTTCAAGAGAAGAATTAGAACCGAATTTGAAAGAAATGCTCGAACAATTCTTTGATACCAACAAGAAACATTTAGATTCATGGATTGATTACATATTTTCTTTCAACGGCAGAGACAATAAGGAAGTTGCAGACAAAGTGCCTATATGGTTAGGCTTGTTGACATCATGGAAAGATTTCACCACAATATTCTGCAAATGCCTTCCGATTAGTCTGAACATCGCGCACAAGGCCAAAATGGTCGCTCCCTGCATGACGGCTTTACTCAACGAACTTGACGACTTGAAAGACGGAAGACTTGTCGTCATACTAGCTGAGTTATACGTTATAATGCTGGCGAATTGGAAAGACGACTGTTTCGATAATCGTAAAGTCAGCGCGAAACAAATTGACACTTTGTTGAGTAATACTGCTATAGTTTATGAATGTCTACATCCGAGGGCGATTCGAGCTATACTTTCAATATGTACGGTTGCAATAAGCAGCCTCGATTACGAGATCAAGGCGAACAGCACCACGGCACAAAGTATTATACGATCTGTCACCAATATTAACAGCTTAGAGTTGGAGAAATTATTCGATAAAATTAAAGTCGAACCTCCAAGTGAGTCGAAGATGAATGGGCATGTGAATAAAGACATACCGCCAGTAGTCTTATCCTTAGCGATGTTAGAACAATGCCTGGACTTATACGACAACATGTTCCCAGGACTGTCGCAATGGTTCCAATCGAGTCGATTCGTGAACAAGCTACTTGGTTGTTTACAAACGTGTTTGCAGAATCGATGTCATTACCACACATCCCTAGCTGCGTTGCGATGTCTGACAGCTTACGCTCGCGGTCCGTTCTCAAAAGACTTACTCATGAGTGATATTGATCAATTCCTATGGTTACAATTGTTGCCGCCTAAGTTCGATCTAGGTAACAATTCATCCTGGAAGCCACAGGAATGGTGGCGTGTGTATGCGTACAGTCTAGATTTTATATCGGTAATGTTGGTGAAACATGGTCAGTTCTTCGCCGGGGATGCTATTACGTTTGTGGGGGTGCATTTAGAACATTTGATAGAGGCCGTGCTGCTGCCGCGTCAAGTGCCCAGTATAGAAGCGTTGAATTTGTGCGCTTCGGCACTGAACCTGATTGTACAACTGGTCAAGTACGAGGCGAGGTGGCGCATGCAGAACATTAGCTCACTTACTGGGATTATGGTATGTATTACTCTAGGTATACTGCTTTGAGCCTTATTGACGTGACGGGCAAAAAAAATGTGCCGTATGATTGATATGTTTTTTTTTTGAAGTAATAACTTCTTATGGAGGGTAAACCACTTCGTAACGTAACGCGTTACGGCGCCACTCTGTCTGGCTTCTTTATTAATTTCTATTTCTGTCGTTCCATAATCTCTTTGCTATATTTTTTTGAAGTGAAACTTCTTTAGATTCGTTGTGATTTGATTTGAGTGGGATCGAGTGGGTAAAATATATTTTGTAATCAATAAAAGATTTTATTAATAAATAACCTTTCCTCACATTATCATATTAATATACAGTTATCACTTCTGTCGGGCGTCCTGACACGCACACGTTAATTTTTTCATACGTGAACACACACTGAGTGTAGAGAGCACATTGTCTATGGTGCAAAATAATAACGGTTTACTGTAATTTAAATTCTAAATTTCGCATCATGTCAATTAGTGTCTATTCTATTGTCACCAACTAAACTAATATTAAATAAGTAATACCTAATTTAGTTTTGATTTAGTATTAAATAGTATTTAGTATTATATTAATTTGACTGTATTGACATAGACATTTCCAATATTACCCCGTACAGCGCAGCATAAGTGCGTGCCTGTATCAAAGCGTTACATTCATGATGCGGTCGCGACGCTCCGCCGACCAGACCCTACAGACCTCCGAGGAGAACGTCGCCACTACAGCTGTGTTACGCAGGTACAAATAAATTCAATATCATAAGATGAGAGGTAGAAGCTGAAACCTATCATCCTTTGAAGGAAATTGAGCTTATGTTTCAAGGTGCATTTAGTGATACCTAATAGCTAGCTGTTTATGTCCAGCTTTGTCTCGATTTCTTGCTTTCTCTCCGTAATTGCCTTCTTTTTGTTTAAAAATTCTTTTGTCTCTTATTCCGGTGTACTATGGTTCTTTTCTCTACCCTGTCTTCGTAGACGTGTCCTTTCCTTCTATAATCCTTTGCCGGTAATTTATTTAGTGTTCTGGCTACTTTCCTTTTCAGTTATAACCTGTCATAAGTGCCTTTAATATACATGCATGATCATCAAAAAATTTGTTTCTTGCGAGGCGGAAAAGCTCTGCAGCACTCACGATGCCCGTCCCACTCTCTAATGTTGCGCAACCATTTATTCCTGCGCCCAACTCGTCTTTTCCCGGCGATCTTGCCCATCATTATAAGCTGCAAGAGTTCGTATCTTTTGTGCCTCATCATGTCCCAGATATAAAACATTTTTTTCCGCCTCGCAATAAACAAAATTGAGTATTCTAAGCTGACAGCCAACCTTCAGTAATTGGAGAGGCACATGAAGAAAGAAGATCATCAAAGATTCTTTTATAAAAATGTTCATGATCTTTTCATCATTCAGACTTTTTGAGATGTTTTAGGAAAAATCGGTCAGATGAAAGCCCTTTTAAATGCTATATTGTTTTGGCAGAACTCTAGAGATCCTCCACATGTCGACGCTCTGCCTGTTATCATTCAGTCCGGACTTGCTGTCCGTGCTAGCTGACCCCGGCCTTGATCTGGAGCGATGGCAGCCACTAGTGGAGCTACATTTCGGCGCACCCAAGATATGCTACGAACCGTTCCCGCAACTCACGTTCGGTACTTTGGTATCCGCTATATGTCTGCTGACGAGATCTTTAAATCATGTAAGTTACTTATTATACTTAGTTAATATACTTATGGTTATTTTTAGGTACAATACTCGTCGGTAGTTTTAGGCCTTAGTGGATAATTGTGGTCCAAAATAAAATCCTTGTTGTTTATTGTCAATACCAAATGTATTAGGTATCCTGATATCTGGTAATTCAATAAAATGGTTTCTTTCGAATTGTCGGTTGAAATTTATAGAAACGGTGACCAAATTGGTCAGCTTAAGGCAAGACATTCGTTGAATTTTAATATTGTTATAAGTTTATCTTGTTTAGTTCGCCATGATGTAGAAATTTTACGTACGGACGTACTATTAGATGTATTTTAGCACTTAAGTTAACAATAAACATTAAAATATCGAATGTGGAAGCTATTTTCGCTACGAATATGTTCCTAATAAACCGAATAGATGCAAATTATATATCGATAATCGGAAATTTTTATAGATGTCTAGATAGATACAGCTGATAGTGACCAAAATGGCCGAATTTAACAAGTTTTTTACACCCTAAACACGTCATAAAATACCTGCACATAATAAACAAAACTGCAAATGTACACAGGCGTACCATGCGGAAGAAGGCAGCGGATCCCGGTCGCCGCGCGGGAGTCGACGTCGTGCCTGTTCGTGCAGCAGTCCAGGTGAGGCCAAGCGACTGAACCGCAGCGAGTCTCTCACCAGCGTGTCCTCCGCCACCAGCGCCATGGCGGGGCTGGACGAACGACTCGTCGCCGGGGCACTCGAGGCCACCACCACGCTGCTGGCAGAACAGGTACTAAACTTCAACAACAACACTTGCCAAAGAAAAAAGCCATGGCACAATCGCTTGATAAGTAACCACTTCAGCCCCACTAAGATGCGCGCGTCGATAAAATTTTGTCGACTCTATAACACGACAAAAAATCATCTATGTGTATAGTATACCAAGGTTAACATGCGGGTTCATTTTTCTCGACTTGTTTTGTCGAAAGTAGAGATAATAATAATTTTTAGTTATTTGTGGGTATATTTATCCACAAATCTTCACATGACCAAACAATTTTATCGATTTTCGCCACATGTAACCGATCTCGGTCCCGGTGTTCGCTTCGGTACAAAATATCGACGACAAATATCTATTTGTCGTCGATATTTTGTACGTAGAGAAATAAATATAGATTAATGTAATTTCTTTTATAAGATTTGAGATTATTAAATCATTTATTAGATTAAACTCATGTCTTCAACAAGAAACTTGTCGATCGTAGCGCGCATGTTAAGAAAATCGAGATATGAATCGACAATTTGTCTACGTCGTTGTTTGGTCGTTGGCATCTTAGGCCGGCTGGTTATCTAAAATCTCAGAGAATTTGTAAATCGTAATCGACAAACTTTGCAACCTCAGTCATCATATAAAAACATTATTTATGATATCTGCATGCTTTTTCCAATTAGTTATAGTTACTTGTTTTTATAATCAACTTTACATCCGCTAAGTTAACATTTCTCTTTCCATGCAGGCGCTTCTGGCTGTACGCGATCCACACGTCCCCGCCCGCGACAAACAACTGGTCCGTCGAGAACTCAGCTCCGAACTCACTATGTTCCATGACTTCGTGCGGAAGCGCGTACTGTGCGCCGCGCACGCCCGCCCTTACCTCATGCGGAACAAGCTCGGCTCCTGGCCCCTACCGCCCGACGAAGAAGAAACCAAAAGAATAGAACAAGCCAGAAAGGAAAGAAACCCGTGTCTCGATGACGAGATGTCTCTGCCACCTCCACCGCCGCCAAAACGAGCTTCGCACGATTCCATGCGCGAATACATACTCCGCAAACATTATCTAGATAAGTGCGCTCAAACTCCTGTAAAGGGACCGCCGTCGCCTGTCTCCCATTCCACTCCAACATCGGATAAAAAGAAGGACAGTGCTAGAAGCTCGAAACGCGTGTCGTGGGCGGAAACTACGAGAAACAGTGATGAGAATCAAGATAATTTGTTGCAAGAAATCGAACCGGTGTATTCTAATCTGACGGATGTGCAGGTTAATGATGAGGATTATTTCCATTTTATGTCTGTTGTTTTCCTATATATTTGCCAAAATGAATTGTAATGCTATTAAGGACAATAAATAATTTTGCTATTCTTTGATTCGCTTGTTTTATTAAATATCCACGCTCATTATACGGATCACACGATATCCTCAGTACATCACTGATATATTGAGATGAGAATGGATTTCTCAGACTCTATGAGACAGACTCCAAGAAGTGTTACAGCCCTAGCGACGCTTTCTTTGGCGTTTGATGTCATGTGATTAACCAATAAATATTTTTGGCCCATTTGCACAACACTCCATCACAAAGAGCATTTGAATACTACTGAAATCGTACCTATAGTATCCACCCGTTTTGGATACACTGAACTATATGTGATAATTATAAATAAGGTATCCATAGGTGTCGATAATCTAAACAAGAAAAATAATCTAAAGCGGGAAACTTCCAGTCAAAGAAAATAGAAGTAGGGCTACATTATTTTATGATAATGGTCAGATACTATCGATAGTTTGAAATCACCATCGATAGTTTTGATGAAACTCTTACAAAGACAGCTCAAAAACCAGAATCCAAAAAATATAATGAAATGGATAAGCGACCTCAGTCATGGGATATATTTAGTTTTCTCACAGTAAGTCAACAATCGTCGACCAATATTTCCACGCCTAAAACGTGCGCAATTGTAAGTACACTGTATACCAGGGGGGTGTCACTTAGAATAAAAAGGAATTTCGTCTATGGTCACATTAAGCTGTCAGAAGTTTTCTTTCTGCAAATTTTAGATGACTCTGTAAACAATAATCTAAAATCATCGGAGAGCTAATTTTTAAAGAGATCCAAAACATAATTTATTTGTATATTTTTAAGCAAATATTCATACGAGATAAACTATTGGCTAAATAAAACAAAATATTTAATTATTCGTTTTGAAAACCATCTGCGTAAAACTCTCTTATTTTGACGTCACTCCGAGTACCAATTTTTTTTCAACGAATGTATCTATAATTGCTACTTAAATCTGAAAATTTTAACAATAGTAGAAAAAATATATATATTTTCGTTGCATTAACAATATTTTAAAAATATTTCTGCTTTGAAATCAATGGATTACAATTATTTTAATATATTTGAACTAATAAAATATCATATATGTATATAATTTGACCTAATAGTAAATTAGTGATATTGTTTTAATTTTGAAGTTGATTTTCTAATTTTAGTAAAGCCTATTTATATTTTATAACTATTAGTTTTAGTACTAAGCTACTAAAGCCCAAACCACGGTGTTTACTACTAAATATTTATTTTCTCATATTTTTTTTCTAATATCGCATTCTTTTACAAAAAGTAATAAGCTCTTTTTATAAAATATATAATTCGTTTATTAATTTCATTCATAATTTAATTAAATATTCCAATTTTTAATTAAATTATGACTACAGACGAAATTATATTTGTGGCACTTTGTGGTAGAATGTTGCCGTAATAAGTGGCAATTTTAAGTCATTTAAATTCGTTTGACGTTTCCTTTTCCACTTATAAAGTTTCTAATTGCTGGTGGTTTGTTTTGTTGAAATTTCCTCTGATTTTTATTGTTTTAACGATTTGGCTTTTCACGGACTCGATAACTCTGCTTTATATATATTACACCCTCGGATTCACTTTTGGATTGGATTTCTCTATCGCATCACTCTGCTTTCATAAAGAAATATTGGTGGATGGAAGGAGGATGCTATTTGGATTCACTGGGCTTGGTTAAAATAGAACATAAGAAGAAGTCTGAAAATGCTACTTTGGATGTGTTATTGACGGTAAGTAAACATAAAAATTTTGTTAAAAGTTTGGTGACTGCTATCGGCGCTATAGTAACTTGGCCTTCATTATTTTCATTCAAAACTCTGCGGTATAATACCTATTATAGTGGTATCTAAAGATCGCTCACTTTATATATCAGTTTATTTTTATAGATATATTAAATTATTCTATTTTAAATCATAAGATAAAATCTAAAAAGTAATTAAACTTAATTTAAAAACATTGTGTTTAGGCACATTTTAATTTTTTTAAGTATAGAAGTGAGTGACAAATTATTATATAATATATCTTTCGAAATATCAAAATAAAATTTACTTTATGCTATTTCAGGTACACTCCATTCATTGCTGAGACTAGACGAGTTACAAATATGAGGGATGGCAAAATGAAAAATTTTATAAAAGGAAAAGTATTCATAATGAAAGTACAATTAAAAAAGGGATATATGGATTATGTTACAGACATTTTTTAAAATGTTACAAATTGGCCAGTAGAAGCTTAACAAAAAATGATGTGCCAACATTAAATATTGGTAAGCATTTTTGCTGTCATATTTTAATAATGAATACAATAAAACAAATATTGTGCAATATTTATTAACAAAACAAAAAGCACATTTTGTAAAAATAATTATATAGAGATAAAATAATTTTATGTAATTTATATAATTAATAATTACTTTTAATTTGATTTTGATTTAAATATGGATTGAAGAAAATATATGATAGTTGTTATTTACTTAGAGCAATAATACATACATACATATAAACAGACCCTTAATAATAACTATGTACATAATATTGGTGTGGTTACTTTCAAACACGAAAGAACAAGTACACAATAATACTAGTTAAATCTTATTTTGGACATCAGAGTTCAACAATATGTACATCTGGATTTATAACAAAAGTTTTTTTTACCATTTAGTAGAATACATGTTTTAATATCCTTCCAGGGCAACATACAACTCATCAACCTAGTCACAATATGCCTGGTTCACCATCACATCCAGGCACTTCTAATTTAGGTATTTATATTCAATGTTATACCAACTTCAGTAGTATTTTTTGCTACTCATGTTTATTTAATATGTCTTTGTATATGACGCATCAGACTTCAACAGCCATCAACCTCCTCAACCATCTTAAAGGAAAGCAACTGACCTGGTTAATGACTCTGAAGCAAACTCAGATTAAGCGTTCATAACATAATATTAAATTAAAACTAGAACAATAACCAAGAAATTTTAGGTTTAGGCATGACTAATGATAATCAATACACTATCTTTGTTAAATAATTATTTTGTCTGTATTCCATTTTCCATAATATTTAATTAATATATATGTATTAATTCTATTCTAGGACCAACCTTAGCTCCTAAACAGTGTATTGTGCCTCCAACAACGTCAGTGGACCCAGGTGCTGTTAATTTAGGTATATGTTTTTATTTAAGCAAATTTAAATCTAATTTCGCAACAAAGATAATATAATTTGTTGACATGTTGTACATCCAAATGAATTTGTTAAATACATTTAAGAATATTACAAAGAAATTTAAGCTCTATGCAAACCATCCTTATAATTTTTGCGATAACAGCATAATTAATGCATTGCTGTTATTGGCGAGTTATTCCCTTAAGTAAAAAAGTCTGTATTAACCACAATATTAAACTAATAGACGTTGCGATTTTGCTATCGCCTAAAAGTTAGTCTGTTTTTAATTTAATGTCTCTTATTAACTGGAATTTTGTTATTCATTTTGTTTCATAGATTATAATTGTATATTTTTTTCTTGGTGCATAATATTTGAAAATCCTCTATACTACTCTTCATTTAATGTAATATCGCTATATGTGCACTATTATATTAGACTTAACTAAATTTATACGAGACCGCACCGAAAAATCTATCCTTTTAGTATTAAGGAATTCCTTTTTCTATCTCTAAAGACCTTTATCAGATCTTCACCAAATATAAAAAAATAAATTTTGTGAAATAAAAAAGATTCATCCAAATCAGTGTTTATATACTGAAGTATAAATACTACGCTGATTCAAAATAAAACTATCTTGTTTTCAAATGTATGAGATATTCTCGTTACTTATGCTATAAACAAAATTATATAAAAATATGAGCAATTAATATTGATTTTAAAAGCTCCATCATCAAATTTAATATTTTCCTATTCATTTAATGTGGAAAAAGATTTTTAGATTTATTTCGCCTACATCCTATGTAGAACTTTCTTTTATAAACAATTATTGTCTTTCAGCATTCAATTATCTATGATTATAGAACACCCTGACCTGAACAAAATTGTGTGGATCGCATAATTAGTTATCTCAGTGCGGAGATCAAACCCGCGACCTCGTTTCACAACCGGCTACTATTCTACTATTTTTTTTTATTCTGGCACATCATAGTTACCACACTGTGTATGATGGTAAAGGCAGTGCCGTCCAATTAGAGTATCAAGTAGCGAGAGATATATTTATCCCTCCTTACTTAACACTTTTACTTTGTCACTATACAATTTACAAATATTCTAATTATCTTTTCAGGAGGAGGACACCGAATTATAAATGAACATAATTATAGTCTTCAACATATACCCAGGTGGGACCAGTCTACAAAACGCAAATAGGATTAATATATGAAAAAATAATGTCATAATTATGTTGGTTGCGCAAAAGAGAGAAATTGTTTAAACAGCAACTACTCAGTGCTGAAAAGTTGTCAAATAATTTAGAATTACCATAAAATTACAAAGAATATGTCAAAAGCGGTGCTGTTCTTTTCTCACGTGCAATTACAGACGAAAAATATTGTAAAGGGAAGACGATTCTCTTTAGAGCAGTGGTCAGCAAACCGCGGCTCACGAGTCCACGCGGCTCTTTGACGCCTCGGCTACGGCTCTTCCACGAAATGTTTAGTGCAGTCGCGTAATTACCAAATTTGATTTAATTTACTGTTAGTTAAACTAAGACTTATTTGACAAAGGCAAGCTTGAAAATGTACATTTAATCTTAATCATTTTCGTAATAATGTCTTCTACTAAAGGAAAGCTAAGATAGAAAAATAGCTTTTTGAATAAATTTCATTTGTGTATTTTCTATATTTGGCTCTTGTGGATGATAAGTTTGCCAACCACTGCTTTAGAGGAAAATTTATTGTCTTTGTCCTTGTATAAAAAGAGTCCAAAATATTATAGACTTCTATGCAAATATTTTACTTTGCCGTTATCAAGAACTAGGGTACGATTATTGAGCCAAATTATAACAACTCCTGGAATAAACCCTATAATTTTCGAAAAGTTTAAAAAGACACTTCTTGAAAAAGAAAAGACTGATCAATTGTGTAGTCTCATGTTTGACGAAATGTTGATAACGCCACAAGTTTCTTATGATCCATACAAAGATGAATTACATAATTACAAATTTATATCAAATTAAAAATGTTCTTTTTCCAATCATGCTCTGGTGTTTATGATACAAGGTAATTTTGATCTTTAGCATATTATTTTTCTAATGGATAAAATAAGATAGAGCTTACAATATTAATTAAAACTGTAGTTGAACATTTAATTGATGCAGAGTTTGTAATAGTCAGTACAATATGTGACCAAGCTCCTATAAATTTCAGTGCCATAACAGAATTGGTTTATTAAATTAAGGCTACATATGCGGAAGTGACAAGAATGGCGTCATGACATGATATGTATTAAAAGCCGAATTATAATTCCGTTGTATGACGTACCTCACTTAATAAAAGGCATTCGAAACAAATTACTTAGTAAGGACCTACTGATACATGCAACCGAATCTGATGTATGAATACTATAAATTTTTAACTCTTGTAATATTTGACAATTCCTTTTATTGTTATTTAATTGTAGTTATATAAGAAATAAGTGCTATAGTACCGATGTAAATATACCAATATGTTCACTTAAATTATTTTTAAAGTACCATCATCAGGGCATTAAAATTACTGATTTTTACTATTTTTTAACAGTGCTACTATAAAAGTTATCATGTATTTGTTTTTTCACGAGATAATATACAACTGAGGTATTTACTATAATGGTATTTTAAATTCTACAATGATATTAGCTTTTTCTTTTTGTCTGTTGTGCATTCTTCTTTTATTTACTTATGATCATATTTGTGATACGTTAATGTATAATAAATTGATGTTTACTTAATTATTGGTCTTTAATTCTGATTCAATGTCCCATTCTTTTTCAAATCTTTTGTACTGCAATATGTATAGTATAGTACCAAATGTAGAAAAATGCTGCCATCTACTATCTGCAAGTTGAACTAATCATAGAACTTGGTTGGCAAAAAAAACGTGCGAGTAGTACCTCTATTTCCGTATGTAGTATAATACTCTTTGCTGTATACGTCAGTATTGAGAACGTCCACGAATAAATGTAATTGAGAATCCATATTTTTTTTCGCAAAAAGTGAATGTGTTTTTGAAGGTTTATCAAAAGTACAGAAATTTTGTTTCTTACCAGCAACTTTTGCGCCTGCTCAACGAGTATTTCAGCGGCGTAATTTCTCAAAAAGGAAATCACTAGATACCTAAAAAAAATTATATATTATTATTTTAACAACAAAACAAAATATAGTTCCATTGATTTTTTATTTTGGTCTCTTTGATTTGATTTATCTTCATGATTAGATTTGACTTTTTTATGTTATTAACAAGATAATGTTGTCGCCTCATTTCGATCTTCATTGAAATACTCTTTGGTCTTTATAAATTTAAAAACTGTCAACATCAAGAGCGAAAAAAAGGAGTAACGACGGGGGTCAGCTCTCTGCACTGGTATCAGCAGGACGTCTCTATATAATACTAGTCTCTAAATATATATTTGAAAAGTGTGACAAAGACCTGTAATAAACTAAGCTACAATATCAGAAGTGGGATCGGACCAGACATGCCCAAAGCCGCAAGCGAATCCGTAAAAATAGGAGGGATTTTCATCTTCAAGTTCTTCAACGACTCCATCATCCAGTGATAACGGCCGCCGTAGACGAGTAAGGAAATCTCCAACCGTGAGTCAAAGTACAGTATTGTCATCTGTAATACCTGAATTTGACGCTCTGTGCGATAATGTTGATATGTGGATAAATATAGTCAAAGCTAATGCCCGTGCTTTTGGTTGGTCAGATAAAATTTAGTCAGTGGTATGATTCACTGCAAGAAACAGAAACCTATTGTACCACGTGGAAATGGCGACAGTGGCGCAATAGGTTATCTGACACTTTTCAAGTAAAAAGAAATACCTATAAATTGTTAAAAGCATTAATTGAAACAAAGCCATCTGGAAGACAATCTTTGTATGAGTTTTATTTAAAAAAAAAATGCCGCATCGATAAATTATCATTATCTTTTTCTGAACACGACATAATCTCAATACTTGTAGGTACAATAGGAGACAAAAACTGACCATAGCTTCTGAGTCTCCTTTTTACAAAGTAAGACATATGAATGTGAAAAAGATAAAAAAAAGTCGTCTTACAAGAAAATATAATAACTTGCCGAGGCAGGGTATTCAGCAAAGTGGTAGTCAGTATCAAGATGAGCCAACCTGTGCTGATTGCAATACAACAATATGAGTGCGAGTCGTAATAACGTAGGTAGATTTAAGGACCAAAGGCGGCACTATGCGATGTTTTCGATGTGGGGAATCGGGACATAAAAGAAATAAATGTAACGCGAAAGGTACTTACTATTCATTGTACCTTTTGTAAAAAAAAATAAGTAACTTAGGCAAAGTGCCCGGTATTTAATTTTAAATTGAACTTTCTACTTTTAAACCGGTTTGCCTACGCGCTTATCGCATGTCTGATTGCGAGCGGACAATAACGCGGGATATTATTGAAGATTTATTGGAACATGGGATTATACGCTGTAGTAATTCTCCTTATGCAAGTCCAGTATTGTTAGTCGATAAAGCCTCTGGGGAAAAAAGACTTTGTGTTGATTACCTACCAAAAACTTATTAAAATCGCAATTAAAGATAAGTATCCCATGCCGCTTAATGAAGATTTAGTTGATATTTACTAGGGTGCAATTATTTTACGGTACTCGATCTTAAGTGTGGTTACCATCATGTAATGGTCAAAGAAAGTGACGTGCATAAGACTACATTCATCACGATGGACGGCCATTACGAGTATTTAAGGATGCCTTTTGGCTGATCCAATGCTCCTGTTTTTTTTCCAGAGGTTGATGAATTCCGTTTTAGGTAACTTGAGGTTCGTTAAAGTTATTAATTATATGAATATCTTCTGATCGCTACGGAGACATTAGATGACAATGTAGCTTGCTTATTTATTTATTTAAAACTTCATACACACAACATGTGTAAAGGCGGACTTAATGCCGTAGGCATTCTCTACCAGTCTACCTGTGGATGATGCAGAGACGAGACAATGTGCTTACGAAGTGTTCTAGACCTTTTGCTGACTAATGGCCTCACCGTGAATTATGAGAAATGTGATTATTTCAAAAATGTTATCAAATTCCTAGGATATTAAACATCTAAAGATGGAATTCGCCTCAGTGAGAAAAAAATTAGCACTTGTTCGAGCTTGAGTTGTTAGCGATAGTGACAGGCTTACAAAAGTTTAGGCATTATTAATTAGGTTCACATTGTAATATTGTTACAGACTGTAATGCGGTCCGTCACGTTTTAAGTAAACAGGACATTGTTCCCGCATTATTACATTTACAGAACCAAGAATTTAGCTTTGACTATACACCGACCAGGGGGGGTGCTCTTGACACTCGGTTCCAATTTAAAATTGGGATTGGGTTCGAAAACTGTACAATTGGCACTCTTGAACGCAACACCAGCGTACGATTCAACTGAATACGCCGGAATTTTTAGTAACAAAATGAAATAGAGTAGTTGCGATCGCTAGTTCGTTAATATTCTAGTTCATTTAGTTGAGTGACTTAGAGTGCCAATTTCTAGATTGGAATTGAAACTGTGTCGAGTTCGAGATTGGAATTGATTTCAAGAGTAGTCCTACAGGTCCACTAATGCAACACGTAGATGCATTAAGCGGAAATCCTTGAATTAAATCTGTCAATATACGTGCAGAGGTCAGTGTTATGTCTATCTCCGAAGGTGACTGGTTACTGTCGGTTCAGCTACAAGACCCGAGTATTCGCAGTATCAGAGGTATTTTCCAATCAGGAGAGGCCGAGTCTAATAAGCAGATTACAAAGTTTACAGGCGTACTGAGTTTGGTAGACGCTGGCTGGTTCCGAAGCAATGCATTTGGTAGATCATCAGAGCAAACCATGATGACATTGGTCACTTTACTGTGGACAAAACTGTAGAAAGGATTAGTTTCCAATATTGGTTCCGCCGATTGAAGAGAACGATCACTAAATACATATGTCACTGTATTTATTACAAAAACCTTCACGGTAAAGAAACCTGGCAAATTATTTCCTATTCCTAATATGCGAGACCATTTCACACACTCCACTTAGATCATTTAGGCCCGTTCGTAAAGATTACCCGACAAAATTCTTACCTATCTACTAGTTAAAGTTTGTTTTTATTTCACCAGTAAAGAATAATATTTAAAGTTTTGGAAATCCAAATAGAGCTTTTTGCGATGCCGGCACTGCATTTACATCCAAACTGGATGTAAATCCAGTTCGTTTTGTATTTGATAGACGAATAACTAAAATAATATATAATACGTCACATTATAGCTACTGCCATTCCTCGTTCCAACGGTCAAGTTGAGCTGTATAATCAAACCATTTTTGAATCTTTGCGCACTATGGGTGCCAATAGCGATAATAATAAATGGGACCAACATATTGTCAATATACAGCAGGGCATTAATAGTACCATACTCAGAAAGATGTATTTGACTACAAGAGGAAGCTCATCTTTACAAAGTGGATGATTTAGTAGTGATTAAGATTCCTAGTCATAATAATGATGGCCAGGGTAAAAATTAATGCCACAGTTCAAAGGACCATTCCAATAAATTAATGCCTAGGCAATGACAGATATCGCGTAGAAGATATGAGGGGAACGGATAGGACTTCTAAGCGATACAATGGTATAACGTGTGTCGGGAATATGAAACCCTGGATAACATTTCTAATGAAGAGTAACAGATGCGGATGTTGTCAAAATACTTACAGAATATATATGACGTAAGTGTCTTCATAACCATCAAAGATTTGATTCTAATATGTAATTTTCTAATGATACTTCGTAAGACATTTTGAAAATATTATTTAATAATGTCTGGTGTATAAACTTACAACAGAGTGTTATATCATGGTCCTTGTTTTATGGGTGACAGGCATCCGCTGTGAACGCTGTCTCTTGTTGAAGCTATCATGGTGATATGCAACCACGGTGACCGAAGGTGCTGCTGGTTAAATCATGAGGTACGGACAAGTTGGCCGTTGATGGGATAACTTGTCAAATACCACGCTATTCAACACCATGCAATTGCCATGATGTGATTACCTGTTGGAGACTTATTGCCATGGTATTCATTGAGGAATTCACAGTTACATCCTTAAATGAATGCTATTAAAAAACACATACACACCCATAGCGTGTGTGCCCAGTTCTCCGAAACACTAATAACTATCTGTTTCCAGCTGTATACACCAGACTACAACATCATTCGAGGGCGAATGTGTCTGCAGGAGGGCCGGATGTTGTCGCCTCATTTCGATCTTCATTGAAATACTCTTTGGTCTTTATAAATTTAAAAACTGTCAACATCAAGAGCGAAAAAAAGGAGTAACGACGGGGGTCAGCTCTCTGCACTGGTATCAGCAGGACGTCTCTATATAATACTAGTCTCTAAATATATATTTGAAAAGTGTGACAAAGACCTGTAATAAACTAAGCTACAATAATAATTTAATCAGTTTTTAACTTAGAGTATTTAACACTGGAGACGCCATTGAGCGCTTACCCCGTATGACAAATGTAAGAGCACGGTGCTCATACACGTTCTATAAAACGAGTTGCGCTTCGTGATCCGCCACTAAAAAAGTGACATCACGTGCGAATTGAGCTCCCTGAAAATGCGAGCCTGTAGCGGTATTAACATGTAAAAATAGATCTGACACATCAAACTTACAAAAATACAACATTATTTTTCATCTGGACGTATTTTTTTATTTCTAAAAATTATCATCGGGTAATAAATGTTGCCAGGTTAATCTTTTAGCCACAGTAGTGCAAAATTTATTTGCATTCAATATCTTAAACGCAAGTTGTTTTATTAATATTCATTTTTAACCCAATGTTGCCCGCGGCTCCGCCCGCGTGTAGGTCTTGGAGCATTTTAACCTTCTATATTTTGCTATCCCATAAGAAGCGTGCATTTTTTCGAGTTAAAAGTTGTCTTTGTCATTTTCTGATCCCTAAACTGCCACTATGCAAAAAATCATGTCGATCCTTTGCTCTGTGAAAAACTAAACTATCCCATGGGAACTGTACATTTCTCCGGGATAAAAAGTAGCCTATGTGCTTTTCCAGACTATAATCTATCTCTGTGCCAAATTTTAAGTAGATCCGTCCAGCCGTTGTAGCGTGATTGGATATCAAACAACCATGCATCCATCCGAACATACGCATTTATAATATTAGTAGGATTACTTTATTTATGCTTCTTAATTTATAATTTAAAAATATTAGGAGAGTTGTCATATCGACTAAGTTTAAAATTTAATAAACTTTATGCCAGTGTAACATTTTGGGTGGTTTATGTGGTAACACTGTCGTTTATGCAAGACTCAAATAGTGTTGTAGATAAACTTATAAAGGTTATCGATAAAATTACTAATCCATCTGGACTGTCTTCTAAACACATACTTTTAATGTAAATAGTTCTAACACACTAGGAATGTCACAAAATAAGACAAAACCAGAATAAAGTATTTGTCAAAAAAACGTGATCCTAAAAATGTATCCGGTATATTTAAAAAATATTTAGGTATGAATTTTGGCACCATTCATTTATTACGTAAGATGATGTAGGGGGGGAATCGATCATGTCTTATTTTTTCTTACAAGGGGTGGGAGGGAGTCTTAATAGTTCTTACGTAAGATCACACGCGCAAAGTTAGGATTATACTTTGAAAAAACGCGGGCCATGCCTATAATTTTAAAAACAAGCAACTTAGATTTTTTTAATTTTTTTTGTTAACCGGTATGACTTGCCTTTTCACCCGGTTCCGGCTTGACGTCGACTTTTGGGACACCCTGTATTCATGTCGAGATCTCAAGCCCTTTTTATATGCTCTTCATAATAGATAGCCGTTAGCTGGCTACCACACCAAAACAGGCGATAATCGCTCTCAATGACATACACTAATTTCATTCACAGCATTTGCTAATCGCATTCGTTACCAGTAACACTGTATTTCTTGGCTCCGCTTATTTAATTTGAAATTTTATGGAATAACAGAACACTCCATTTTCTTACAAACTATATACCATTGGAAAGGTCGTGTTGTGTACTTTCCGGTGGTATATTTGCTGAGGTATAATCGGAATACCTCAAAACGAGTGAGTAATCAACATTTTAAAATAATTTGCAACGGCCGTCATTGTTGTGTTGCATGTGCTGACATACCTGAAAAACGCTACTCTACAATTAGTGTTGACCAAAAAAAATGGAAGTGTCACGGATGATGTGCAAAGCAACCAAAAACTGATAACAGTAATACACCTTTACGTCCCATTGACTCACCCGGGAAGTCAAGGAACAATAATGACTCGCTACCTTTTAATGACAATATTGAGCATCGAAAAAAGCCACTGTTGATACTAGCGCAATTAGTGGAAGTTCCGGCTTAAACTCTTCCGCGTCAGTTATTACAAAGAAAGACGCTAGGGAAATAATAAGAGAAGAATTCAATGTCATGAAATTGGCTTTAGCACAGGAGCTTAACCAAACACTTAAGCAGATGGTGAGAACCGAATTTCAATCTCGAAAATCAATTCATAAAACAGGAAATAACTGCTTTGGATAATAATGTTTGTTTTTGAATGAAAATTATGAAACCACCAAATCCGCCATCGCCAAATACCAAGACACACTGGGAGAGCTAAAGAAAGAGAACGTTCAGTCAACATATACGTTACAGGATCTGCAAATCAGGCCTCAGGTTGCTGAGCAGCATAACCGTTCTAACAATCTTGAGATAGAGTGTGTCCCCGAGCACAAACAGTAAAACTTGCTATCTATAATTACTCAGCTGTCTAAGGTATCCTGCAACTTGAAAGAATCCGACATTCATCATTGCACTCGTGTGGTAAAAAGTAACAGAGACGACAAGAGACCTCGCTCAATCATTGTTAAATTGGCTACCTCTAGGCTTCGGGATACATTTTAGCAAAAACAATAAATTTTAATAAGGCAAATCCAAACGACAAGCTCAGTACTGCTCACATAGGCATTGGCGGTAATAAATCGCCGCTTTACATTGTTGAGCACCTTTCACCTAAAAACAAATTACACGCAGCGGCTCGCCAGATCGTCAAAAAAAAGAGTACAAATTCGTGTAGATTAAGCAAGGTCGTGTTTTCATCAGGAAAACAGAAGAAGACGAGTTTACTTATATAAGAAACCAAGAGACCAGAACCGACCTAAAACAATTCTCTGCCATATCCATAGTAGCTGTTGCTCGCGGCTCCGCCCCCGTGGAGTTTATTTTCGGGAGCAGAAGTATCAATGCAAGGAGTTGTCTTCTGCACTGAGACACCTATAGCGATCGTCCTGAATCTCAGGTGTTGTGACTGTCTAGATGGCTAGACAGGCACAACTCCTAACTTAAACTTCTAGCACTCCTTATAATACCCCGGGATCACTCCGTAAGTGTCGAAGAAGGCCACCGCGGGGTTTTAGCTGGTAGTGTCCGGTTGGGTGTACATAAGTAGTAGGGACTCGGCCCAGCCGCAGCCCGGATAGCCATCATCCGGGCGAGGGGGTGCTGGGTCGTAAGACCGGCTAGTCCAGCATAACCGTTTTATTCTCATTCCGCTTCCCCCCGAACCGGACGGCAGTAATAAAATGCTTTCCCCGCGACAAAAAAAAAGTGTTGTGCCTGAAGCTTGAGATTACATTTAAAGAAATACCTTATAAGTTAACTCCTCACTTCGCTCTTTAAGGGATGATTTGGTAAAAACGTTGAAACACGTATTTCTTTATTTTTTACCAAAAGCCTAAATATGAATTTTCAGATCCCTAAGTTGAAGTATTACGGATTGCCCATACAAACTTTTAACCTCTATTTCACCCCTTTCAAGATATTTTTTTGAAACAAAAGATGCCCTATGTCCTTCCCTAGAATATAATCTATCCCTCTACTGAATTTCATTAGGATTCGTTCACCCGTTTAGTCATGAAAAGGTAAGAAACAGACATACAAACAACAATATTAATTTTGCTGCGGAGATATTTTAAAACTGTAATATCTCCTAAGATATTCATTGAAATCAAATGACGTAAAGGGCAACTTTGTTCAAAATTAAATACTTGTGATGAATAAAGTATTTATTTGGATAAGGATTAATACCATGTTTATAAAAACCCCTTTCCAAATAATACATTGTTTCAGAACAAATTCGATAACCATTAAAAAGGTTATAGTGAGCCAACCGAAATAGATAGACATATGCTATCGCGGACTTTTTTTAGAACTTTTTAAGAGGAACAATTTCGTCGTACATGATTGTTATGTAACTTTAACCGTTAACGCAGCGTACGCAACGGAAGCTCTCAAAAGGAATCAATTTTCCCCGTTTTTGCAACATTTTTCATTGCTGCTCCGCTCCTATTGGTGATAGCATGATGTTATATAGCCTATAGCACTCCTCGATAAATGGGCTATCCAACATTAAAAGATTTTTTCAATTCGAATCAGTAGTTCCTGAGATTAGCCCGTTCAAATAAACAAACAAACTCTTCAGCTTTATATAATAGTATAGATTAAATAAATTAAAGGCGTATTATTTAAAAAAAAAATCTAAAAAATAAAGTTTTTATTTTTGCTTATTTGGCTTGTATTTTTCTCAGTACTCATTACCTTTATTATCTTTACAGTATTTCGATTAAATTAGAAATATTAATTTACACTATTTTTAACTATACCTCTCTACTTCCGTCCCTTTTCACGAAATCACACCCAGAGATTGCAAGAAAGCGATAGAAAAGATGATACACATAAAAAATTATCTTAAAACATTTAATAAATTATAATTGGTTTATTTTATCTATCGATAGATAAGGACATCGCTATCTATACCTCGTGTCGACATTGCTACGCTCTACTGTTTTTACACAGTTGTCAATATATGACACTGTAAATATATTTCACAACAAGATAAATTTGTAATTGTGTGCACAAATTTGCCAGTGTTGTATGAAATGGTGTGGTGTGCGTGCGTAGCGACGTGATTACATTTTGCATTTGTGTGCACATGTTTATTTGTAGTTGTACGAAGCCCCCCACCGACATTGCTGAAATTTTTGTTCAAGATTCAAGCGTAATGCCGTCTCCTTTTGGTTGCCTACTCTAAGGTTTTTAAATTGTTGAGTACTTTATAATAGTTCATTATTATCATTTTAAATACTACCAACATACTAATATTTTATAAATTGTGTACATTTTCCGATAGCAAATCGGTAATTAAAAGAACTAAGTATCCAACCACTATTTTATGTGGTTTTATATACTATATCTATGATTTTATAGAGGTTTGTATTTGTATATTATTAACGTATAAGCTGAAAACAATTTGTCACGGAAAGCGAAAAATTTCATCAACGAAAAGGACAAGGAAAAGGGAAGATTTATTCATTCATCGCACATAGAATAAAAAAGAAATATAACATGATTGTTGGTAGTGGGCTTGGTTTTTGCAACAAGAGTAAATACTCATTTTTCTTGGAAATAAATTGTTGAGCCCTTAACAGCCTTTACAAATCAGCTTATGAGTTTTATATAAAGACGTAAATAACTGCTCACGTCTTAGAGTAGGCAACCAAAAGGAGACGCCATTACGCTCGAATCTCGAACAAAAAATTCAGCAATGTCGGTGGGGGGCTTCGTACACCTACAAATAAACATGTGCACACAAATGCAAAATGTAATCACGTCGCTACGCACGCACACTACACCATTTCATACAACACTGGCAAATTTATGCACACAGTTACAAATTTATCTTGGCGTCTAATGTATGTACAGTGTCATATATTGACAACTGTGTAAAAACAGTAGAGCGTAGCAATGTCGATACGAGGTATAGATAGCGTTGTCCTTATCTATCGATAGATAAAATAAAAAAATTATAATTTATGAAATGTTTTAAGATTATTTTTTATGTGTATCATCTTTTCTATCGCTTTCTTGCAATCTCTGGGTGTGATTTCGTGAAAGGGAAGTAGGGAGATATAGTTAAAAAAAGTGTAAATTAATATTTCTAATTTAATAGAAATGCTGTAAAGATAATAAAGGTAATAATAGTGAGAAAAATACAAGCCAAATAAGCAAAAATAAAAAAATTAGAAAATGCATTTTAAATAATACGCCTTTAATTTATTTAAAATGGATATCCAGCTGTTGTTACATTTCTTAGGACTAGGTTATAATGAGGTAACAATAATCTTACTATTAATGAACAACATTTTAAGAATCCGACTCCGCCTCCGCCCGCGTGGAAGTTGTTTTTGAGAGAAAAGGCATACAATCCATGGAGGCATATTATGCTATTACATCCCTCTATAGAATTGAATTCAATGCCAGGCAAACATAGGTGTGCGCGTTTTCATGCCACAAATCCCCCTTTTCTCCAGTCTCCACTTTCAGGGTGTTCCAATGACACTGCAGAATGATGTTAGGATCTTAAGGTATAGATATCGGATTTCATTTTGCGGCGGCGATTTCTAACGCCCGGTTAGCGTATATTAGCGTGATGCTAATATAAAGCGCAGGTACAGCCGGGAATGGAATACTGCTTCCACCTCTGTTATGGTTCCGATAATTGCTTGCTCGATGGTTGATCTGGATTGCAGCGACGGGCCATCCGCATTATGAATGATGCAGACGTGACCAACAGCTTAGAGCTGCTACAGCTGCCCTGGGACATTTCTTCGCTTAGCATGTTCTACCGTCTGTAACGCGTACCGGCTTGCGGAGCTACAACACCGTGGTGTTATTACCCTGGCCTGGACCAAGAGGTTCGCGAATTTGTATCTTAGCCGCACCATCAAGTCGTGGAAAAGTTTGCCAGCGCACGTGTTCCCTACTTCCTGTATTCTCGGGTTTATTAAGCGTACTGGGAAGAAGCTTCTGACTGACTGAAATGATTGTGTCACTTTGCGAGGGATGTTTGTCCTCGCTACTTGATAGTCTACTTGGACAGTACTGCGCTTACTATCGGATGCAATGTGGTCACTTTAACGTGCCAGTATAAGAAAAATCGTTTTAGTTGTACTCGTATACAGCGAAATTATATTAAAAACATTGAATATTACGCAAGCACCTTAATGATAATAAAAATAATGTTGTCATGTATACGTACACTATGTACATATTCATCGACCCACTGCTGGGCACGCGTGGCGTCCTCTATTGAAAACAACAATTCACATCAAGCGAGTGCTAATTTTACAGCTAAATCCTAAAATCTAATTCTGGCCTGCAACTGAGATCTAAATGTACATACATATACGCCTGTAATCCGCGAAGGGGTAAGCAAAGGTGTATCCATTACACTCACTTTTCGCCGAAGTTATTACGGACCCATAATGTGATAGGGGGCGAGCCTATCACCATACCGAGCACAATTCCAGACTCCGGTCTGATACTGAGAATTTCTAAATAGAAAAGCCCAATATCACTTTACCCGACCCGGGGTTCGGACCCGAGACCTCAGCACAGCAGTCGTAACGCATGCCCAATTACAACTGCCCCACCGAGGCAGTCTAATATTAGTCAGGCAGATCTAAATGTATTAGATGATTTTATTAACTCGTGAAGAATCATGACATGTCGATTTAGATTTTTTGTTATCCTGGCACCTTTAAGTTACCACACTGCACCCGATGGTATTATAATATTAAGATTATATTAAGATAGTATGCATACATAAGTAAGCACTCACACCTGTAACCTCCGAATCGGCGGGTAGAGGTGTAAGAGGTGTGTACATTTCGGGGAGTTTATTACCGTCCCATAAAGTGATGGGGGTGAATCTATCGCCACACCGGATACTATTCCAGACCGCGCCGGGCTGATACTGAGTATAAAGATGAAAAATCTATTATCATTTTAGCCGACCGTGGTATCGAACCCGCGACCTCACGCACAGAGGTCATACCGCGTATGCAGATACAACTGAGCTACCGAGACAATCTTCTACTAATATCTATTCTATCTTATACTAATTATAGATCTTGAATGTCCCAAAAGTCGACGTCAAGCCGGAACCGGGTGAAAAGGCAAGTCATACCGGTTATCAAAAAAATATAAAAAATCTAAGTTGCATGTTTTTAAAATTATAGGCATGGCCCGCGATTTTTCAAAGTATAATCCTAACTTTGCGCATTTGTGTGATCTTACGTAAGAACTATTGAGACTCCCTCCCACCCCTTGTAAGAAAAAGTTAGACATGATCGACTCCCCCTACATCATCTTACGTAATAAATGAATGGCGCCAAAATTCATACCTAAATATTTTTTAAATATACCGGATACATTTTTAGGATCAAATTTTTTTGACAAATACTTTATTCTGGTTTTGGTATATTTTGTGACATTCCTAGTGTGTTAGAACTATTTACGTTAAAAGTATGTGTTTAGAAGACAGTCCAGATGGATTAGTAATTTTATCGATAACCTTTATAAGTTTATCTACAACACTATTTGAGTCTTGCATAAACGACAGTGTTACCACATAAACCACCCAAAATGTTACACTGGCATAAAGTTTATTAAATTTTAAACTTAGTCGATATGTCAACTCTCCTAATATTTTTAAATTATAAATTAAGAAGCATAAATAAAGTAATCCTACTAATATTATAAATGCGTATGTTCGGATAGATGCATGGTTGTTTGATATCCAATCACGCTACAACGGCTGGACGGATCTACTTAAAATTTGGCACAGAGATAGATTATAGTCTGGAAAAGCACATAGGCTACTTTATATCCCGGAGAAATGTACAGTTCCCATTGGATAGTTTAGTTTTTCACAGAGCAAGGGATCGACATGATTTTTTGCATAGTGGCAGTTTAGGGATCAGAAAATTACAAAGACCTCTTTTATCTCGAAAAAATAGCAAAAGTGGGATAGCAAAATATAGAAGGTTAAAATGTTAAAATGCGCGGGCGGAGCCACGGGCAACATCTAGTTAAAATAGAATAAAAAACAACTTGCTTTTAAGATATTGAATGCAAATAAATTTTGCACTACTGTGGCTAAAAGTTTAACCTGACAACATTTATTACCCGAAGATAATTTTTAGAAATTATATGTTTTGTTGCTTTTAAGGATAATATTACTTTAAAAAAATACGTCCAGGTGAAAAATAATGTTGTATTTTTGTAAGTTTGATGTGTCAGATCTATTTTTACATGTTAATGCCGCTATAGGCAGGCATTTTGACGGAGCTCAATTCGCTCGTGATGTCACTTTTTTAGTGGCGGATCACGAAGCGCAACTAGTTTTATAGAACGTGTATGAGCACCGTGCTCTTACATTTATTTTTAGCAACATATTTCTAAAATTCATATATTTCAAACGTCTAACTTTTGTCTATGCCTATTACTAGTATGGCAACATTTTTAACATGGCCGCATGTTGAACGAAACGATTTTCTTTACTGTTCGCCAAAATAAAGCAATAGTGGTGTAATTTGCGAGCGGATTTATGTCAGTCGCATAGCGGGGTAGTATTTTTTGTGTTTACAATAAATTCAGGTGAGATTCAAGCTCGGTAGCATTGAATATGGATTGTGTTTTGGTGTGTCGCGCGATATTTATAGTTTGTTTGTGACGGCGTTAGATGAAGATGATGCATCACCCGAACATGCATCATCAGCCGATGTCGGGGCATCCGCCGCAGCACATGGGCGGGCACCAGGGCATGCCCGCACACCACCAGATGCCGCCGCATCAGATGCACAGGGAGAACAGGCACGTAACACTTACTAGGTAACTTTCAGCTTTTTTATTATTTCCTTTGCTCTTATCTTGTTTGATGCACAAACAAACACATATCATAGTAGTCACTGCCGTTATCCATCAAGCATAATCATATTTAAGTGTATAAAATGTTATTTGACAAAACATTGTTTGTGTCTACAAAAATAACTGTTTATAGTGCTAATTCATATAGCTTACTATAATAGAGAAGAAGCTTATTATTTTATGTAAAAGCTAGAGTAGTCTTTATTATTTGAAACTGTTTCGTGTTTTGTCTAATGTTGAAAGTTGCTCCTTTACAAAGTACAAATACAATACATGTAATCCCAAAATATTTAGTTTTCCCAATATGAAATTGTGTCACAGGCGCGAATTTTTATGTGTGTTATCACTGCTATCAAAATTTAAGTTTTTTATTTTACCTATATGTTTGTGTGGTACATGTACACATTAAATGGTGAAGGAGAATATCATGAGGAAATGTGCATGCCTGAGAATTCTAAATAATATTAAAAGTATGTGGACTCTGCCAACTTCTAATAGGTCAGCATACTAGACATACTAACCCTCTCATTAGTAGAGGAGGCCTGTGCCCAGTAGTGGGACAATGTACAGAGCTAGTATTATTATTGTATACCTGTTTAATCTATAGTACCTGGCTTTCAACTTTTATGTAAATCACAAATGTAATGTTCAATACATCCCTGGAATTTTTGACTTGGGTTAGCTTTTGCAGCTGATAACAATAACTGACATTACAGACTTGTAAGACCATGGAAATACTGATAGAGGGGATGCGGTACTCGATTGTCATTTTAAATATGGAAAAAATAGGTGCTTAATATTGGACCAAATTATCTCCTAAAAAGAATAATTGTGGACACTCAAAAGCAGGTGTCCACAATTACTATTTTTCAACAAACAATATCAATGCCCAACAGTCATAATCCCTGACCACTCGAGCCAGCTCGTATGTTTACCATACTTTCAGAATTTGATTCCATAAGTTTTCTTTATAGTTTATTGTTATTATTTTGATTTTATATGTCACTAGCTTTTGCCCACCGCTCCACACGTGTGGTAGTTATTTTCGAAAGAAAAGGTGTAAAATCCATGTAGTCATCTTAAGCTATTACGTGTTTGTATTTTTGGGACTAACTCTTATGTCAAACATGCTAAGATTACATAAGAAAGATTAATGTGGTTGTTAAGTTTATATTTTCTAATTTGCTGCCTAACTTTCTTAAATTTTTCTTTCATAAGATCCTTCTCCTGACAATAACAAACACACATCAGTTCAGTTCACAGTTGTTCACGTGTGATGACATAAGGAAATAGGGATTAATTTTTATATAATACAAGTCTATAATTTATTATTTCTCTGAGAATGTCTTTTGTTCAACTAGTCAGCTGGTATACACAGGCTTATTTAAACTTGGAACTAATCCAGGTCACTCTATTATAGGATCAATATTCATAATTTTTCTACATTTAATAACAATAATAATGCAAATGTAGCAGCGATAGCCTAGTTGGTTGCGGTACGGACTGCCAAGACGAAAGTCGTATGTTCAAAACCCAAGTGGCATACACCTCTGACTTTTCTAAAGTTATGTGTGTATTAAAATATTAATTAAGGCTTGCTTTAACGGTGAAGGAAAACATTATGAGGAAACCTGCAAATTCAATTTCGAAGGTATGTGAAGTTTACCAACCCGCATAAGGCCAGCGTGGTGGACTAAGGCCTAACCCCTCTCATTAGTAGAGGAGGCCCGTGCCCGGCAGTGGGACAATGTTTAATACAGGGCTAGTATTATTATTATTATTATAATAATGTAAATTGTGTTTAAATATACTAAATTATGTTGATTCTTTAAATTAAATTAATGATGTGAATAATCTATATCCATGACATTAATAAATGACACCAATTAAGAAATTGATCATCAAAACAATTGTTGCTATGTTATAATTTTTTTCTAAATTAGATAATGCTTATTACATTAACCCCTCTCATTAGTAGGAGGCCCGTGCCCAGCAGTGGGACAATGTTTAATACAGGGCTAGTATTATTATTTTATTATTATTACATTCAGAATTTCTGTTAGAAAACTATATAGTTGAAATTATTTATTAATGAGAGATGTTAAGCCTTAGTCCACCACGCTGGCTTATTGCGGGTTGATAGGCATAACTTTAAATAGGTAAAAATAATGAGGAAAATTTAAATTGGTATGGACAAATAAAAATTATTGTTGTATATTCTAATCAAGTACAACCAATATTTACCTTGTATTATTTTATTTAATAATTACAGTGTAAACTCTATATAGCGACACTGAAGGGACTGTGCATTTTATGGCGTTATAGAGAGTTGTCGTTAAATGGAGAGAAGAAACATCAGAATTAGAAAAATAAAAAGTTTATTTCTGACTTTTGTTAGTAGTTATGTGCATAAAAAAGAATGTTATTTGAACGCTATTGAGTATAGTCTGTTATTTTTGTCTGACGTCTTTTGCTGCACCAGTAATTTTGTTGTATTTTTTTAGTTATTTTATTAATATCTAGCAATACTGAGGCATCTTGGTTATAAAGGAAATATTTTTCCAATAATTTTGCTGCTTCCAGAGCTTCTTTAATGCTCGGCGGAAGCTCAGGCTCATCCGTCTCATCTTCTTCATCACCTTGTTCTTGATCCTCAGTTTTTCTCACTGAATCCAAAATTTCTTCGTCTGTGAGTGAAGCCGTTGTAAGCAGGCGGTCGTCCACTTCAATGTAGGTTTGAAGATTTACCGTATTTCCTGCCATGTTGAATTGTTGAATCCACTCAGTTAATGGAAGGTCGTCGTCGCTTTCAAACTCAGATTCTGTTTCCACCTCATCACTCGTAGAATTGGTACAAAGTCCAGCATGTCGAAAAGAGTGCTGTATAGTTGTGGGTGTCACTTCTTCCCAGGCTTTAGATAAAAAATTTACTGCATGCAGCATATTAACAGAAGTTTTACCCTCAGATTCGACTAGCTCCATCAATAATTTCCTTCTGTAGTGACCCTTGAGGCTTTTAATCACACTCTGGTCCATTGGCTGTAAGACACTAGTCGTATTTGGAGGAAGAAATGCCAACTCTATGTTTTGAAGGTTTGATATAAAAGGGTGGGCAGGGCAGTTGTCAACAAGAAGTAAAATTTTTCGTCCCTTTAATTCTGCATCCCACTTTCGCACTTCTTCTTCAAAAAGTTGACTGGTCATCCAAGCTGATTTATTAGCTTTATACGTCACTGGCAATTTTTTGATGTTCTTAAAACAGCGCGGATTTTTCGATTTGCCTATTATTAGTAGCTTTTTTTTCTCTGTGCCATCCATATTAGCAGCCACAAGCACCGTAATACGTTCCTTGGAAAGCTTTCCTCCCACACACTTTTCCCCTTTAAATTTCAGAGTTTTATCTGGAGTCAACTTATAGAAAATTCCTGCTTCATCAGCATTGAAAATGTCACTTGGGGCGTATTTTTCTATGAATTTTGACCACACTCTGTTAATCCAATCATGAGTCACATTTGTATCAACACTTCGTGCTTCCCCACTTATTTTACCATAGTTGATATGATGACGCTGCTTGAATTTTCCGAGCCATCCTTCTGATGCTTTGAAAGAAGTTAAACCAAGTTCAGCAGCAAAATTCTCCGCCTTAGCTTTCACGAGCGGCCCCGAGATAGGCATATTATTCTGGCGCTGTCGATGAAACCATGATAGTACAGCTTTATCCAAATCTTCGTATATAGGTTTCTTTAATTTTTTGGAAGATTTTCCCTCGCCCGCAGCGTGGAGGATTTTTTCTTTATTTTTCCATATTGTGGACACGGTAGAGCGACTAAATCCAAAGCGTTTGCCAACATCACTTATCTTCTCTCCCGTTTCTATTGCGCGTATCAGTAAAACTTTTTCGTCAATACACAGTGATTTTCTTTTAGTAGCCATGTTTACAGTTTGCAAGTTTGTGAGCAACTAAGAATATGATAAGGTATAGATAATCCATGACTCCTAGTTATGAATCATGGTCAATAACAGTCTACACGTGCAAGCAATCCCAATTTGTAAACAAAAGAATGAATTTCTTAGAAAGTTCGGTATGCATGATGCCGACAGTCGAGTTTATTGCGGGCTAGGATAATAAAGCGACAATAGATCGTACACAGCTGCGCAGTTTTTACTAATTTTAGCAACTTAATTGTTGTCGTTATTGAGAGTGGGTGTAATGCTATATAGAGTGAAACATTGTATGAAAAACAAGCTAAACCAACCAAAGCCAATTGATTTCGACGCTTAAGAGAGTTTGTCGTTAAATAGAGTGACGTTACATGGAGTTTACACTGTATATATTTAAAATAAAATTACATCCTAACTTCATTCTTGATTAATGGAATGAAACTTGTAAATAAAACTTGTAAATAAATTTGTAAATTGGATTTGTTTCTAAATAATGAAAAACAAAAACACAATTTTTAACTGTTCTAATTCCACAAAATTTTAGTAAAACTAAATGTAATAGAGGTGACCTGATTTTATAAAAACTTGCTAAAAACTGCTGCAAATAGTATAACATCACAAAATTAATATCAAATCATTGTTCTGAGCTCTCAAAATTAAGATTTAGAAAATATTAGCTTGTGAACTTTCTTCAATAAGAAACAGCACTGAATTAAGAAGAAAGAGGTCTGAAATAGTAAATACCCCATTATTAGTTTTTTTTTAACAACATTTATTTATGATAATTTGTATTACTGAAAATTTATAATTTTAAGCATAAAGTTGTCATAAACAAATGTAAAGTTGTGATAATCAATTGGAATAAACAGTTATGAATAAAATCTGATGAAAAAAAAAATTTAATTCAATCAAATACTTTTTTATCCTAGCACGGCAAAGTGACCTCACTGCACCTGATGGTAAGCGCAGTGCCGTCCAATTAGAGTAACAAGTAGCGAGACTATAGACCCCCAAGAAAACCGGATGTACACTGGTTGATACCGGAATGAGACACACTTGCGTGTGCCACTATGGTGGCTTTTACACCCTGTGTACGGTGGAAGCTATCGGGGCGGATTAGGCTCTATTATATATTCATACTAGCTGTTGCTCGCGGCTCCACCCGCCTGGAGGTCATGTTTGGGAGAAAAATTAAGCTTAAAAAAAGAAGCATTTTGATACAAACTTTCATCCCCTATTTTCCCCTTTAGGGGTGATTTTGAAAAAAATGTGAAACACGTATTTCTTTATTTCCTACCAAAAGCCTACATATGAATTTCTAGATCCATAAGTCGAGGAATTATGGATTTCCCATACAAATTTAGAACTCCTATTTGACCCCTTTCAAGGTTGTTTTTTGAGAAAAAAAGATAGCCCATGTCCTTCTCCAGGATATAATCTATCTCCTTGCCAAATTTCATCACAATCTGGTCAGCCGTTTAGTTGTGAAAAACAAACAGAGTTACTTTCGCATTTATAGTATTAGTATGGACTAGCTTTTGCCCGCAGCTCCGCCCGCGTGGAAGTTGGTTTTGAGAGAAAAAGCAAACTATCCATGGAGGCATATTACGCTATTACATCCCTCTAGCGTCTGCCTAGTAGCCTCCCGCGGGGACCCGACGCGACGGTTACACAAATATAATCCTTATAGCATGATTCAGTATTCACGCGCGATGGCTTATTAGCGTATTTCATGTATAACTTTGGTGTTTCTGTACCTATGTCTATAATTATTTTTTTATTAAATTAAATAGGTAATAATGTTAACATTTATTAATTAGGGATGATTGAGAGTGTTATAAACGTAAGAGTAGACAAATATAATCAGAAATCTCTGAACTGCTAAGCTATCGGGAGTTACACGTGTTATTGTGAGTCAACCATAAAATATAGACATTTGCTGTCGTGGAATATTTTTTATATAATTTTAAGGAGAACATTTCCGTCATACATGATTTCTGTGTAGCTTTAACTATTAAGGCTGCACACGCAACGGAAGCTTAAAAATGGAGTAAGTTCTCCTGTTTTCCCAACATTTCCCTTCACTGCTCTGCTCCTATTGATCGTAGCGTGATGAAAAGTATACTATAACCTGCCCAGGAGTATGAAGAACAATTGTACCAAGTTTTGTTGAAATCCGTCGAGTGGTTTTTGTTTCTATAACGAACATACAGACAGACAGACAGACAAAAATTTCACTGATTGCATTTTTGGCGTCAGTATCGATCACTAATCACCCGCTGATAGTTATTATTTTGGAAATATATTTCATGTACAGAATTGACCTCTCTACAGATTTATTATAAGTATAGATGAATATATAATATATTTAGATTTATTCCCTGGACAGTGCACATGTACCACTTCAAATCACATTTTTCGTAAGGTTGCTTAAAATAATGTTAAATGAATATTAAATACTTCAATTTGTGATGATTTATTCAACTTATGTAAGTTTAACATCATTTGTTCTTAATCTGTTTAAGTAATACTACTCAGTGTATTTTAAAACTAACTAACTAAGGTCATTATGACTACACAATCGTTTGAAACAAAATTATCTCAGAATTATTGTACATACTTTTAAAGGTTTTTCCAACATCTGTTTATACAATTCACAGCTACTAATAATACAAGTGGCTTCAAGAATAATATGCGTTGGTCACTCAAACTTTTGACATTATTTATTAAAATAACACTGTTTTATATCTGAACATAGAATGGAGACATATTCATATGCAAATAATGTGTAATTTGTTGATAGGTCGAGGGTCTTTGCGGCACTCTTTGTCACTTAAACTGGTTTGAATAAATTGCACAAAAGAACATATGACGACGTCTCTATTGATGTGTGGGGACAGACAGTGAATGCAACACCCCACAGTCACTCAGACCAATATATCACGTCCGTTGAATGACGATAGTGTGCATCGTGATCCACTTTAAAGGCGCCCCATCTTCATTCTATATCCCTGGTCCAGGGCATCAGAAGTTCACTAACGTCATTTTTAGTTCAATAAAGCTCGGTTTTAATGTGTGGTTTAGCTCCTCGTAGCGGATATGATGCAATACGTGTAGAGAGTTGAGTGTTTGGTTTGAAGGGTGCCCCTGGGCCCGTCGCAGGCGGGTGGCGGCATGGGCGGTATGGGCGCAGCAATGGGCGTGCCGCACCACGCGCCCACGCAGCGTCCTCCACACCCCATCAGGGCTATGCCACATCATCCGCCAGCGCAACACCACAATGTGCCACCGGTGAGTGACTATTGACTTTATTATATATGGTAAACCTCTTTTTTAATAGGCATACAGGTCGGATCGCAAAATCATTTGTTGTTCCTAGTTACCAGAACACTAGACTGCTTAATTGGCTATTTGACTCATTTTCGATAATGATTTAAAACTATTCTTTATTACATAATAAGCACACTACATTGATATTTCAGGAAAATATACAGTATTTTTAATAAAAATCAATGTTAAAGTTTAAATCTCCAAAACCGCGGCAAAAACGCTATTTCTGTAATGGCGCTGGTGTGACGTCACATGCAAGTAAACAAGCTAATAACTAGGGATGTTGATATTTTTAAAAATGACGGATTTTCGATATACCGATATTTTTAAATATATCAATATCGGAGTTTGATTAATCGAAACAAAACATCGATATTTCGATATTTTATCAACATACCTAACAACTAATAACCCTCCGAAAACGTGAAGTGAATTTCAGATTTTCTTCTAAATTAATTAGATAGCAAATAGAATGGTGTATAAATGGTGTGTAGTGCCACAATGTACAAACACGACTATAAAGAGTCCACAGAAACTCTCATTCCTGGTGACATTATTGGGGCTTCGCCAAGTCCACTTCCTCTGGAAAAATGAATTCATCAAAAAGAGGCCCCGGGTCTCGAAAAAGTTGACTAGCATTTGCCCCCTGTGATTCCTGCACCCATAGCCGAATGATCCTACCATCGATTCGTCGTGTCCTTGTACTATTGTACATTGGCATTGAAGGCACCCATTACAATCCGTACCCTACCGTAGCCCGGGGCTACGGTAGGGTACCACAAAAAGCTATTTTTGGCGACGTAAAAACGGACGCTCTCTGCGGTTGGACGAGCACATCGCTGAGTTGGAAGAAGAGGTAAGTCACATTAACTATTAACTGGCATAGCGTAGGGCTATCCGATATCCGAAGACAGGGGGAGGAGAAGATGGCCCTAGATTCTGGTCACTTACTCTACTTCCGAGAAGGACACCAACCATCCCAAGGTGGCGTCGGATTTATTATCCACAAGTCACTAAAAAGCAACGCTGTGGAAGTTGGCAGCGTATCAGCTCGAGTGGCGTACCTTATCTTAAAAATATACTCTGAAGGTTATATAAGTGTACGCCCCAACGTACGAAGACATAGGGAAAGCTATGTCTCGTACCAAGGCTTCCTACAGCGATGAAATGGGTGACTTTAATGCCAAACTGAAGACTCCTAATAAATTGTTAATATTAATTTCTTACTACAGAGAAAAACATATTACGCACAATTTTAAGAAAAAAATCGATTATTTTTCTTATAAAAAATCGATTTTGGAAAATCGATTATTATTCAAGTGAGAAAAATCGATTTTTCTCACTCAATGTCACATCCCTACTATGTTTACTTGCGTGTGACGTCACCAGAGTTGCAACCAATCACAGAGCGTTCACATCACAGATAAAATTTTAAATAAATGTTGTATTTTATTTCGTTTAATTTTAAAAAAATATACATTATTTTGTTTAAAATTAAGTGAAATATGGTTTTTTAAGCTATTGTCTAACAGGATGACCACAATTTGCAGTGTATTTTCAATGTTGTCAAATAGCCAATTCCTTTTTCATCTTTTTATGTCTTTTTTAAGTCAGTTTTTTTAATCATAGGTCAGGCAGAGCCTTTGTGTTCAATATTCGACAGGCATGACTGTCTAGGATTAAATTTGTGCCGCACAACCACAAGATTAGTTGAATGTACTTCATGTACATACAAAACAGTTTTATTCGTTTAGGCGTCGCACTAAGGTATCATAGATAGATATATGTACATAGAGGCAAAGCCGGCAAACATATAACACCCCTTTTTTGTTAGAGATTGAAAAATGAGCAAGTTTTAGATACTAGATCAAAACGCGGCATTTTTCCCATCCATAAAAACTAATACAACACAGAGAACCTTTGAATATTATGCATATAAAAGTGACAACCGATTCGGATGTGTTGCGTGCTGTTATAACGACCCTTTGAAATAGGGTTTTAAAAAAAAACTATTTTAATTACACACTTTTATTCAAATAAAGAAATAGTAAATACAAATGAAAATAGGGTCTGTAGGCAAACCGCGCGAGAGAAATAATGGTACAGAACTGAAGCGGGCGCTCTTGCGTCCCGTATTTATATTAGATAGTAGAGATGAGGTTGCATTTAAGGGTGACTGTGTTCAGCACAACCCTGTACAGTTTAGGGGTATAACACCTCCCCCCATAGAATGAACTTTGGAGGAAAAATAACCAAAGTTCATAATTTAGAAATGCATTCTTAAGTTGGAAGGTGGTGTTTCTTCCACTTCAGACTCGTTATTTGTATTTTCAATATTTATGGAGTTTGACTGTTCAATAAATTCAATTTTGGGTTTAGATTTTAATCGGAATTTGCCTTCAGATTTACAGTAGTGATACATTTTATATAAACACAAACAAATAATAATTATAAAAATAAACGTAGTTATGCTAATGTAATGCGTCCCATATTTTACGATATGTGGTTTAGTTTCCACTACTTTTATTTTGTCCAATAAGGAATTCATAATAATTTTGTTTTTTGAGTTAAATTCATCTAAATCGATGTTTTGTAAGTTAATAGGGGACACATTAGTAGTTACATTTTTAAATATTGCTAAATCACAACAACTATCGTTAATTAGGTTAAAATTGGGTAAATGGTTTATAGGGGATGTGATATTTAATGCATTATACTTTGGCATCAGTATTGTGTTTTTGCAAAACCCAATGCATCCATCAGGAATGGTGAGTATGCCTGTTCCTAAGATGTTGTTTTCGTATAATGGTTTATTTTGACAATCGATGGAAATTTTGTTAGCTATGGATTGTACATATAGCCATCTGTTATTTTCCAAGGGTTTCCAGGTATCTATATTTCCAAAAATAAACTTAATTTGGCATTCGGAAGGGATTTTATTAATTATCTTGGACATAATGTCACTTTCACAACTAGGTTTTGCATCTGTTGAGTAAATATTTGCTATGTCACAGATGTATACCATGGGTAATATAGTTTTGCAGTTATTTAAACTATCTATTTTGCAATACCGGGTTTTATCCTTGGTTATTGCTATGTATTTGGTATCTGGTATTATTAAGCTGAATGATTTAGGTTCTTGGGGATTAAAAGGTGTAGGTAACGCTAGGGTGTGAAATAATACATAATTTTCGTCCTTAACAAGAGGTATTTGGAGTAGGAATACAATTTTATTATTTAAATAGTAACATACTATATTGCTTATACTTAGAATTAAATGTACAGATTTTATATCTAATGGAACAGGTAATTCTGAGTTACTAGGTAAGTATCTAAAATTATCGGCAAGCTCTCTATATAATTTCTGAGGAGTTATAATGGCTGGGTGCAAAGTATTCTGATTACTGAATAAAATGGCGTTAGTTATATCTTCTAACTGGAAGGATAAGGTAAGTATTGAGGTTTCGAGATGAGCAAAGACTTCATTTACAATTGTAAGGATATGTAGTCCATTCGTTATTTCAGAAATATTTCTTATGTTAAGTGAGAGGTTGTCGATACTTTCTTTTAATTTTATTTCATTATTTATAATTGTTGTAACAGTTTTGTTATAATGTGACATGACAGAAGTCGTAACCAAAATGTTCTCTTTCACTAAAGAGGTAAGTTCTTTTATATCGATTTGTACATTTTCAATCGCTTCGTCATATTTTAGGGCATCGTCTTCATCGAGGGTGCCGAAAATATGTTTCATAACAGTGCCTACGCCACCAAACCAAGCGCTGCGCTTAGCTCTATTGTCTGATAAATATGAGATTGATTCGAATTCTTTGTTCATATCGTGGAAACGTGCTATTAAAGGTTGCAGCATGTTGCGACATTCTGTATTTATTTCTATAATTTGAGTGTTACTGCATAACTGTTTTATGCTTTCAAGAGAATTTTCTATGTTTACAATATGTGGACCAAAATGTGAGATGTCTACAGGAACCAACACTTTTAAAATAGCGTTATTTACTTTTAGTGTTCCTAGGTAATCGTAATATAGACCCGCACTAGAGGTGATTGGTTGAACATAATCTTGATGAGATTGCCCTTGAGCTGAGCTGTAAAGTAATAAGTGATCAGTCAATACGGATATTCTAAAGTAAGTATCATCTTATTCTATAAACTTGTATAAGTTAATGTATAGACTAATTACTATAAACATGTATAGATTTGTATAAAATAATAAAAGGATCTTTAATAATAGAATCTTAATTTAATAATGAAGTATTTTATTTACAGGGATACTTCGACGTTAGCTGGTTTTAGTTGATCTACATGATGTGTAACGTGTCGTCGATTGATCAACAGGGTAACTGTATTGTTACCGTTTATTTTAATTATTTTATAAGGTCCTTTCCAGAGGGGCGAAAGTGCTTTACGCATTCTTAGATGATTTTTAAGATAAACAAGATCGCCAGTTTTATATTTAGTCGGGCGAGTGTGAGAGTCGTAGTAGTTTTTAGAGGATTCTTTGGATGCTCTTATAAGATCTAGAGCTTTTTCTCGGGCGTGTTTTAATCGATTTTGGAGCATACGGACATAATCTGGGTATGTTGCTCCCGAGGATTCTTCATAAATTGAATTTGGAATTACTGGTTTGCACCCAAACATTAGTTCGTAGGGTGTGAAACGAGTTGTGGAATGGACAGTAGTGTTATAGGTAAGCATAGCTGTGTATACATAACGGGGCCAATTTGTTTGGTCTTCGTTAGTGAAGGATCTGAGGTACTCCTTCAGAGTGGAGTGGCTCCTTTCTAGGGCACCTTGAGTTTGTGGATGGTATGGAGAGGACCAAAGATTCTTTATTTTGAGAAATTCGCATGTCTTTTTAAAGAGATCTGCAGTAAAATTTGTTCCCTGATCCGTCAGGATCATTTTGGGTATACCGAAGATTGAAATATAGTGGAGAAGGCATTCACTGGTTTCTTCGGCTGTGGTACTGCGGATAGGATATGCAGAGGAGAATTTGGTTAGGTCATCTTGTACAGTAAGTATATATTTTAATTTAGCAGGTCCTGCTTCGGGTAATGGCCCAACGATATCGAGGGATATCCTCTGACAAGGTGCAGTGGACGTGCTTGTTATTTGCATAGGAGCACGATTTATCTGTCTAAGTGCTTTATTAGTTTGACATTGCGGACATTTTTTTACATAAGTTTCTACATCACTACGCATGTTTTTCCAATAGAAAATATCTTGGATCCGTTTTAGCATACGGCTACTACCAAGATGACCAGCAACTGGGATATCATGATGTTCTTTAAGGATTTTCGGGATTTCAGATAGCGTTGGATAAATTATGTGTCCTTTAAATACATGTATATTGATATTTGTGTTATGGAATAAGTAAAGAAGCATGTTATAAATTTTAATGAACTGATGGGTGTCAAATGGATTTTTGAATTCTGTGATTGCGACGTCTAGAGTGGAATTTCTATCGGTTTTAGACATTAGTTCGTTTCTAAGTGATTTAAGGCTTTCGTAGATGTCTGAGTAAGAAGATGTATCGAAATGATGGACTTTAAAGAAAAGGAAATAGTATG
Source organism: Laothoe populi (assembly GCA_905220505.1). Taxonomy (NCBI): domain Eukaryota; kingdom Metazoa; phylum Arthropoda; class Insecta; order Lepidoptera; family Sphingidae; genus Laothoe; species Laothoe populi. Next base: position 18,411,603 of record HG992148.1, read on the forward strand.
TCTTGTTTTCATGAGTGAATGATATGAATGAGTTTAGGGACCTTTCTTTATCCGTGACTTCAGAAGTATTGGGGATAGTGTCTAAGACGTTATGGATAAAAGGATTGGATTCGTCAAGATCAATAGAGGTAGGTAGTACAATGATTTTATGTTTAGATTTGTATATATCTTCGTTATGTTCCTGAATTTTGGTAACAAATGTTTTATCTTTGGCTGAAATGATTTTCAGGAAAGCGGGATAATCGTGGGTGATTATGATATCTGAACAGGGATTAGCAGGAGAAGTTGGGATTGGCTCATTCTGAATGAGTGGTTGTTCGGGTGTAGGTTGAGGTAAATTGACCTCTTGATTTTCGATTTCTTCTCTCAGGATATCGGGAATATTGGAAGGAGGATTATAGTCGATTGGCGGGAAAACGTCTTCTAATATGTTTTCAGAATTTAAGGCTAATAGATCGTCGGGATTGAATGATGGTGATATTAAACTTTCAGGAAGATCTTCAGTGGAAGGTGACAAAGGATTATTAGAAAGAGGCATTATGTCATCAGCATTGAAGGAAGCTGGGGAGACTAAAAGGTCCATAAGGTCTTCATCTGAATCACGGCTGGGATTTGGTATAGGATTTTCTTCGGATTGAATAGGATTGACTGGAAACCGTGAGAGTGCGTCAGCATTGGCGTTTATTTTACCCTTCTTATACTGGATTTCGTAATCGAATTCTTCAAGTTTCAATCGCCAACGAATAAGTCTGGACCCCGGATCTTTGCAATTGAATAACCACTGAAGTGGTTTATGGTCTGTAATGATTTTAAAACGACGACCATATAAATAAGGGCGGAAAACTTTTGTTCCGTAGATTATAGCAAGACATTCTTTTTCAGTGACACTATAATTGCATTCGGCATTGTTTAGAGTGCGAGATGCAAACGCAATAGGTCGGTCTTGGCCTATTGGACCTTGAGATAGGATAGCTGATATGGCATAGTTAGAAGCATCGCACGTGAGGATAAAGGATTGATTGAAATCAGGGTATATGAGGACGGGTGCTGTGACTAATTTTTCTTTTAAGGACTCGAATGCGAGTTGTTGTTCATTTTGCCAAATGAATTTAACGTCTTTTTTTAGGAGTGAGGTAAGTGTTTTGGCAGTTTTGGAGAAATCGGGAATAAATCGTCTATAATAAGAGACGAGACCTAGGAATGATTTAATGTCTTTAGGGGATTTTGGTGTTGGAAAATCGGTTACAGCCTTTAATTTTTCAGGATTGGGTCTTACCCCATCGTCACATATTATGTGACCCAGATATCCGACTTCTCTACGGAGGAATTCGCATTTATCTGGCTGTAACTTTAGATTGAAGGATCTTAGCCTTTGAAATACGGAAGTAAGATTTTCGATATGGCTCGGAAGGTCGATGGAGTAGATAACAATGTCATCGAGGTATACAAAGCAACGCATACCTTGTAATCCTGATAGACATGTATTCATTAGTTTTTGGAAAGTGGAAGGGGCATTTTTCAGCCCGAAGGGCATTCGATTAAATTGGAAATGGCCTTGTGGCACGGAAAATGCTGTTTTTTCAGCATCATCAGGGGACATACGGACTTGGTGAAAACCTGATGCGAGATCGAGAGTGGAAAAGTATCGGCTTTTTCCCAATTGGTCTAATATTTCCGATATTTGTGGAATAGGGTAAACTTCTCCTATAGTGATATCGTTTAATTTTCTATAGTCAATGACTACTCGCCATTTTCGTTCCCCTGATGCGTCTATTTTCTTGGGTACAACCCATATAGGTGAGGACCAAGGTGAGACAGAGGGTTCAATAATTCCTTGATCTAGCATTTTACTGATTTGGGTCTCCACTTCCCTTTTGTGGCACTCAGGAAATCTGTATGATTTGGTGTGAGTAGGAGTGGATGATGTAGTTCGGATTGTATGTGTAATTGCGTTAGTGAATGAGAGATCGTCTCCTGGAATATAGAATATATCGGAAAATTCGGCACAAGTTTCTAGGAGTTTGGATTTTTCCTCCTCGTTGAGGTGTGATGCTCTGAGTGAATTTAGGACTTCTGTAGTGCGTTGTAGCGTTCTCTGAGAGCTAATTTTGGAATAGGCAATATACGGATTAACGTCAATTTCTTCGAGTTTTAATCTGAGGTTAGAATTGATGGTAACAGGAACTTCGGATGTATTTACAACTGTAATATTAATTCTTTTATTGTTTTTGACCGATGTTAAACAATTCGCTATAAATACTTTATCCGAGATATGTTGGTCGACTACTAAACCTTCTTTGATTTCAGGGTTACTAACGGTCGATTCGATAACCGTTTCCGTACGAGGTGGAATGACATAGAAAGGATCAATGAAATTTAACTTAACCATTATAGAGTCTATTTTTAATAGATCTCTGCTGTAGTCAATGTTACAACTGAAAGACGTGAGAAAGTCAGAGCCTATTATTCCATCATAGGGCAGGTTAACATTTTGCATAACATGGAATTTATGAGAGATAGTATTCAGATGTTGAAATTTTATGTTTAATTTAAAATGACCCATAGTGGGAGTTAATTCATCACCGGAATCTATGCCTTTTATTTTTATAATTTCTTTAATTAGAGTCGGAGGTTTTGTGATGGAAGATCGTTTAAGTAGACAGATTGCCGAACCTGAATCTATGAGGAATGTTAGAGGATTATTTGATACTGGGGTTTTTAGAGTTATGTGAGGTAGTGACCTTTTTGTTGTGTCAATTTTTATTTCATATATATTTGCATTAGGAATTTTGGATTTGGATTCGGAAATAGGAATAGTGTTTTTGGGAATTGATGATCGGACTCTTATTTGGGGCTGGTTACCCTTGTGGTCATTTGAAGAAATAGAAAATCGGACGCTTGTTTGGGGCTGGTTACCCATGTGGACCTTGGATTTAGTAAGGGATTGGACACTTGCTTGGGGCTGGTTACCCATGTGGTCCTTGGATTTAGAAAGAGATTGGACACTTGCTTGGGGCTGGTTACCCATGTGGTCCTTGGATTTAGAAAGAGATCGGACACTTGTTTGGGGCTGTTTACCCATGTGGTCCTTGGATTTAGAAAGGGATTGGACACTTGCTTGGGGCTGGTTACCCATGTGGTCCTTGGATTTAGAAAGAGATCGGACACTTGTTTGGGGCTGGTTACCCATGTGGTCCTTGGATTTAGAAAGGGATTGGACACTTGCTTGGGGCTGGTTACCCATGTGGTCCTTGGATTTAGAAAGAGATCGGACACTTGCTTGGGGCTGGTTACCCATGTGGTCCTTGGATTTAGAAAGGGATTCGACACTTGTTTGGGGCTGATTACCCGTGTGGTCTTTGGATTTGGTAAGAGATTGGGCACTTATTTGGGGCTGGTTACCCGTGTGGCCTTTTGAGGATATGGAAGAGGTAGAAGAGGTACCGTTATAATTTATAGAATATGCTAGAGGTCGTTTTCTGGGTCTCACGAGGTACCAACGTGAGCCCTTTACTCGTTTAAATTATTGGTTTGGTCGTTGTGGTCTACCTCGTCAATCCCATCATCTTCGCAGGGATTTTCAGTTAGATGATTAATACGTGGCTGATTTTGCCGAAATCGATTGTTATTGAATTCGCGCTTTCTACATTCGCGGATGTCGTGCCCGAAATTTTTGCAATATCGACATTGGACATTGAATGAGTTATCAAGTGGGCGTTGAGAGTTATTCTGTCCTTGCGAAGAGGATGGTTGTCCTAGTGGGAATGATTTTGTGAAATGACCTGGTGTAGATGATTTTTGAAAGTGTCCCGATGTGAATGATTTTTGAGGGTGCCGTTGTGTGAAGTTAGGTTGTTTGAATTTAGGCTGTTCAGAGATTTGATTACGCTTATATATGGTTTGTTGAATGCGCTCCTCAGAAACAGCTATATTTATTGCATCATTAAGATTTTTAGGGGATTTACATCTTACTATGTTTGAAATCCTAGGGGTTAGCCCAATCAAGAAGTGATGGAGGGCTAAATCCTCCATGGCTGCAGTACGGCCGGGGACTTCTCTTTGTTTGGTATTAGTAAGAGAAATCTCCGTCATTAATTGAGAGAGGCACGATTCTACCCTGTTTCCATATTGGGTGACGGATTCAGAGGGGCTTTGTTTGCATTCTTGCAATTCTGTGAGTAAGTGTGTATAGTGTTTACGCTCACTAAATTGGGTTTTCAGGAATTCCTTCAATTGTTCCCAATTATTGAATTCTTTTATGGAACATGCTATAGCGGCCCTTTCTTGTAATGGAGATAGAATGTATTTGAAAAGTATTGGTCTCTGTAACTCTGTCGCTAGTTCGTGAACATTATTACAGTCAGTAATAAAAGCGTTAAGAGTATCCCTAGCACCATTATATGGTTTAACAAATTTAAATAGAACACTTAAATTTAAGGGTTCGGCTAGTGTTTGTTTTTGTTTTGAAGGTTTCGGATCCTGTGGGGTAACTGATGGCGAATGGCTTTTTTCGCCGGTTGCTGGAGTTTCCATATGAACATTAATCTTACCTTCCTCTTTAGTGACTTTAGACATTTTGGTTTAGTATAATATTAATTTACTAGAAAATTCAAGAAATAGAAGTACAAATTAATTTAATGAGTTTGTGAATATTAGAGAGTTTGGAGTAAAAGTTGGTTTTTACCAAGAGACAAATTAAATACCGAAACAGTTAAAATATCCAAGAGACAATAAAAACACACAAAATATAAAATCTATAAAGGAATCAGCACGGAAAATAATCGATAATAGCTACGAAGTTACAGGCACTAAGATGTAAAATTTATTTTATGTAAGATATAGAGATTTTAAATAAAAATAACTAGAATTTTCTTAGTGACTGTACTTTGTTTACAATGAATACGACTTACAAAGTTGCACAGGCGATAACAGCGACGGCAAGTCCAAGCGGAGAATGCATTTCTATGCAATGTCTGCAACACAGGAAATGGAGCGGCGCGACGCTACGCAGGCAGATTCCACTAGGGCTGCTTGGCCTTGATGATGATGATTACTTCGTGAACTGGAGACAGCTTTCTCGATGATGATGAATATCAGCAACGGCGACGACACTTCACAATTCTAACTTTTCAGGACAGAGAGTCACTTCGCTGGTAAGTATTGTAACTTACTTAGATTTCAGGATACAGAGTCACTTCACTGGTAAGTATTGTAACTTACTTAGATTTCAGGATACAGAGTCACTTCACTGGTAAGTATTGTAACTTACTTAGATTTCAGGATACAGAGTCACTTCACTTGTATACGAGAGTTTGTGAGTTTGCACGACGCGGTTTGAGGATTTAACTTTGACCTCACGAATAGACACTGGGGATTTTCGTATCCCACCGCTGCCACCAAATGTTATAACGACCCTTTGAAATAGGGTTTTAAAAAAAAACTATTTTAATTACACACTTTTATTCAAATAAAGAAATAGTAAATACAAATGAAAATAGGGTCTGTAGGCAAACCGCGCGAGAGAAATAATGGTACAGAACTGAAGCGGGCGCTCTTGCGTCCCGTATTTATATTAGATAGTAGAGATGAGGTTGCATTTAAGGGTGACTGTGTTCAGCACAACCCTGTACAGTTTAGGGGTATAACAGTGCGTAATCGCATTGTTTTTCAACACGTTTTGTAGCACCAATTATCATTTGACAAAAACTAGACAAGTGTCCACCTAGAATTAACTAACATGCAAGGTTTAATACGCCGCAAAAATATTATACATATAGTAGTGTCCAGCTAGTATTCTACCGTGTACTGTGAATAATCCAAGTTCAAGCAAATGTCTTTCAAATGTTTGACAAAAGTATTTAAATTCACCACAAAGCACATTCATCAAGATATATGTGAAAGAAATAGAATTCACTAAAAATTATAGAACAGCATGTCTTTGTTATTCAAACTTGCATGCCGTATCTTGTAGGACTTTTAGGGTGCCAATGAATGCTTTCTATTCTTTTTTCCTTCAAATGTCGGCAGCACTGTCACTATTGCGGTAGTCGCTTGCACTTAAATGACTTGCAGTGCTAAATTTTTTCTAGATTACCTTCGTTATTTTGTATATGGTAAAGCCTGTAGCAATTTTGTGTTCAGCGTGAATGGGTCGTCTCGATGTATGATACGAAGATTTCACAGAAAACCGACGTGAAGTCGCAGCGTCCGTTTGCATTTTGGACCGTGAGTGAACTGGCCGGAAAAACTCCGATTCTCCATTCATTTTCGTCAATACTCAACAACATATTTCTAGATTTATGGGTGTTATTAGGTTACCCACTTGCTCATTAGTCGATTATATATATTTTTATTCTGGTACGGTTACCACACTGCACCTGGTGGTAAGCGCAGTGCCGTCCAATTAAAGTATCGAGTAGCTAGAGACATTTTATCCCCCGCTGCTCAACACTATCATGCCGGCCTGCTTCTGCTGTGAAGAAGCAGTCAAGGGTCTAGTGTCAGAGTATTCCGAAGGCCGCAAAACGGCCAAACATCATACCCCAACAAAAACCGGATGTACACTGGCTGATCCCGGGACGCGACACACTTACATGTGCCACTATGGCGGGTTTTACACCCTGTGTACGGTGGTCGCTATCCAGGCGGATATGAATATCCTACCACCAGCAAATATCCGTTATTTTGACATAAAAAACTATAATTATCTCTCTGAGAACTTTATTCTAGCACCTCATGCGTGTATTTATAAGGGAGAAGAATATTAACATGTAATATGTAGCGCGGGCGATTTCAGCAACAAATGAAGCCGATGCGTCGTCCGTACGTGGGCGGCGGGTACGGGCCAGCGGGCGGCGGCGTGGTGCACGCCTACCCGCAGCACCACCACCAGCCACAACCACCCGCGCCCCCCGCGCAACCCACCTCCGCACCCTCCGCCCCACTACACACAGGTATGTCGAACTACCCACAACTATCAAGATTAACAAAAAAAACATACAAAGGACAAAAATATTTTTTGTATGGGGAACAGTCCACTTACAAATTGTGGTGTTTACGCTTCGTTACACGCCTTTTTTGATAATTGCCGTTACAGAAATTTGTTAAACCCTTATGTAATAAACTGCAAAAATAAAAACTACTTTTTTTCTGAGATTTCATGATTCCGGTTGTGTTTTTTTATAATTTTTAGCCTGTTTAGTATAATAAATTAGTTATTTTTTTTATGCATAATATCATTAATAAACCCAACCACTTGTGTGGCCCAAAAATAATTGACTTCTTTCGAATCACAATTTATTTCCATCAATCATACATTAGTTTTATACCTAATTCTAAGAAATTAAACCAGCATAACTAAGGCAGCAGGACTAAGGCCTAACCCCTCTCATTAATAGAGGAGGCCCGTGCCCAGCAGTGGGACAATGTTTAATACAGGGCTTGTATTATAAACCAGCATACAATAGTTTCGGGACATAATTAAACATATTTATAAATTATTCTTACACTATAAAAAGATTCAATTTAATAAACAAATATTAAGAAGTATTATAATACCTATGCATATTGCTCAGTTTAATATTTCCCACGGAGATGAACAATAGCCAGGCCAGCTACAAATTAAGATATAAAAGCATGAGACTCTGTTAATAGGAGATCTCTTTATATTATTTCTCAAAGGTATTTTTTGTCGGCACGCCATAACTGCCATACTTAATTCTTCATCAAATACAATTTTAAAGCTTATGTATGCCACTATTTACGATAAATAGACTTAATGTTTTAAAATAATGAGTTTTGAAAAAAATTTACTGTGCCATCTGTTGACAGTATAATTAAATAGTTTATTGTATTGTTAATTAAGAGTTACGCTCATAGACAATCTTAGGAAGCGCCATTTGATGTAGTATAAGACTAATTTCGTTATTATTTTATAGATTAAAATATTTAAAATTAATAAATATTAACATTTTCTTATGCAGTTGAGAGGGATTCATTCATTTAGCTAAATTTAGGCTTACTTAGTTTTTTTTTATTTTAACATTAAATTTTACCCATACAGCGGCTCTTAAATATGTGTATACATCACTGAACACCTGTGTTATTATCAAATCAGGGTTAGCCGATATACGCTTGACAATTATCGAATTATTATGAGACTTTTTTTTTTTAGTTAATATATTATGGGGATCTACAGCTACAAATATAATATTGTTCTAGACTCTCCACAAACTGTTGTTTTATGCTCAAAACTGACACTATGTGGCCTAGCAATTTGTATCCAAACATAGTCTTTAACTCCAGTAAATAAGCACTAAACCTCTCTATCGATTTAATTTCATTTCAAAGCCTGGGTGATATATTTTTGAGGCTGGAATCTACATATGTTATTCGGAGCAATAATACAGGTAGAAACACACTAATTACTTTGTTTAATCATCATTATAACATGTACAACTTGTAACATTAGGTCTGCGCTTACCACATTCAGCATCCATGTTGAAGACACATACAAAGCTCAACTCTGAATTCGGTCAGTTCAATTGTTGTGTAGACAGTAGAATGTAGATGTTTTATATTGACTTTATGTTGTAGTGTATTTGTTGTGTCATTTATGATTGCTGTACTTTTTAGTTAGTTGTATTTGTTATTGTAGTAGTAATTGATTTATGTGTGTTATTAGTTACTTGTTTTAGTTTATATGTTATAGCTGTTGCTCGCGGTTCCGCCCGCGTGGGTGCCATGTTTGGGAGAAAAAGTATACAATACAAAATACCAATTTTCATGCGTTTAACTTCAAAAATGACGGATTTTCATACAAACTTTCATCCCGTAACTTTTACCCCCTTAGGGGTGGAAATTTCAAAAACCCTTTCTTAGGATGCCTATGTCACTAAAGGTAGCTACTGTCAAAATTTCAAGTCTCTAACCCCAGCCGCTTAGGCTGTGCGTTAAACGATCAGTCAGTTTCTTCTTTTATGTATACAGATAATGTTTTTATATGTTCACAATATATAGCCAAAGTGACATTACAATTTTTCGACAGTAGAATTGCAAGACATTAAATAAATCAACTTTTAGATTATTTCTTGTATCATATAATAGATTTTGGATCATTTGCAGTGTATACGCATTTTTATACAATTTACTTTAACAAAATCGAACATCTTCCTTTTTATGAAGTTTATATAAATTTGTCTATTCCATGTATCTGTCTACGTTCACAACATCATGGCTATTTATGTATTAGGTCTGATAGGAAGAAATGCAAATAATAATGAAAAATATTCAATATATAGCGGCGTCAACAACGCTGAGCACAGCGATGACCACGAGCAGCACAAATATACCCGAAGCGAGCGCGAACACGAGCGTGGTCGTGAGTACGGGCGCGGGTGCGAGCGCGGGCGTGGTTGTGAGCGGGGGTGTGGGTGTCAGCGGGGGTGCGGGCGAGGGCGCGGCGGCGGGCGACGGCGAGGCGGCGCGCCCAGTCGCCGCACAGGCCAACAGTAAAGAGAAGACTCCCATGTGCCTGGTCAACGAACTGGCCAGGTACAATAAGGTAAATACCACCCGTCACCCAACACATTCATTCATAACTAGGACTCCCAAAAGAAGGGAGTAGGTATAGAGTAAGAGGTGAGTTAAAATAACAGATACCGATAGAAAAGAGCTCTGACGAATGTTAGGGGGAATGAGAGTGGGGCGTAGCGGCCCACAAAAAAAAACACATTCATTCAATCAATTACGTTATACTATAACTGGCAATTGATATTTCCAACTCCTATATATATTTATTTAATTTCATTGCGGGATAAGCATAGCTAAGCATTCCCTCAGGCTCAGAGCTTCATTGCTCAGTGTCGAAAAAATACGTGCTATTGTCGATTATGGCTTGCCAGAGTAATAGTGGCGAGTGTCTGGCCGAGATAGCCTCGTATATCCTAATTAACATATTGTTGGACAACACAATCGGTTAAACAAATTAATCCATAACTTCAACTAACAACACAGGCAGTGCGAGCAGCTAATTATGTTGTAGATTTTTTCTTAATATTAATTAAGTATAACATCATACTATTTATTATATATTTATAGAACTAAATACTATTTATTTAGGTATAATAGTTTAAAAGTTACAAGTCATGTTGTTAAATATAATTCATATTATGACCAGATAAAACATCAATACCGCCTCACATCAGAAACGGGACCAGCTCACAAGAAAGTATTCACAGTAACACTCAGGCTGGGTGATGCTGAGGAATACACAGCTGAGGTGAGTCCATGCAATAGTTCTCTAATTAATATTACTAAGAGTAAATAATGTAATACTAGCCCTGTCATTGTCATTAAACATTGTCTCACTACTGGGCAGAGAGGGGTTAGGCCTTAGTCTACCACGCTGGCCTAATGCGGGTTGGTAGACTTCACATACCTTCGAAATTCTTATGAGAATTGTCAGGTATGCAGTATCTTTACTATGTTTTCCTTTACCGTTAAACGAAGCGTTAACTAACATTTAATATACACGTAACTTTAGGAAACCCAGAGGTATGCTCTTTGGGTTTAGAATATATTTTTAGTTTAGACAGTCCGTACCGCAACCAACTAGGCTATCGCTGCTTTTATAACTTAGAGTACTGACAGTAAAGGCACGCTTTATTCCACATCAACTGTTTTATGAAAGTCATCCAAATTGCCTTACATTGCTTTCTATACTACTTAAATACGTCTTCGGGAACCTCTTTGTTTTAGGAGTAGGTTTTTTTTTACGTGGTACTACTATTGTTGATAGAACCTGAAAATATGAAATAATTTATTAAAGATTTATTTTGCGGAGTACTTCAGCGCACGAGTGGGTAACCACAAAATAAGATGATAGGGTTATAGAAAAATAATATCCACAACGGATATCTTTTAAAAATCAATTATATCAATCAATTTCTTAGATTTAGAGACTGCCTCGGTGGCGCAGTTGTAATTGCGCATGCGTTACGACTGTTGTGCTGAGGTCTCGGGTTCGATCCCCAGGTCGGGTAAAGTGATATTGGGTTTTTCTACCTAGAAATACTCAGTATTAGCCCGGAGTCTGGAACCTGTGCCCGGTATGGCGATAGGCTCGCCCCCTATCACATTATGGGACCGAAATTCGGCGAAAAGTGGGTGTACTGGTTACACCACTGCCTACCCCTTCGGGGATTACAGGCGTGAGTGTATATGTATATGTATGTATGTAATTTCTTAGATTTAAGTAACCTAAGTTAGGTTACTTAAACTTAAATTTAAATAAACCTTGAGGTTTACGACATTTTCACTTTACCGATAAATTTTGGATCACACCCTGCCTTTATTGTTATATATACCACCTTTCTGCAACACCCTGTACATCATCTAGTGGTGTTATTGATTAAGTAAATGTGTTGTGTTCATGTCGTGTGTTTGTGTGTTTGTGTGTAGGGTTCATCTATAAAGCGCGCGCAGCACGCGGCGGCGAGCGCGGCGCTGTCGGCCACCGCGTACCCTCCCCCGCCGCCCCGCGCACACCCCGCACACCATCCGGCGCATCCGCACCACAGGCACTCCGGTAACTATACTACTGCAACACTACACAACACACAACACCCTATATACATGCCCTGACATGTCAACACATTATTAACTGTAGCTTCACGCTAAACACTTAACATGTAATACCAACACAACACAACATTCATTACAGATTGAAGATACGCATAATAGGCTATTGTATCGAGTTTAATATTTTTACAAAAAAAGGATTATTGTTCAAAACTAAAATTACAAAAAAAAAACTTAACTGTCAGTCCTCCATAAAACAGTCAAAATAAACGAAGTTGAAACATACATTGAAATATATTCAAGATACATTACAATTATAGTATGTATTATAATTTTTTTTTTTTTTTATCCTAGCACGGCAAAGTGACCGCACTTCACCTGATGGTAAGCGCAGTACGGTCCAATTAGAGTATCTAGTAGCGAGAGACGATCTCTCTCCCGCTACTCAACACAATCATGCCGGCCTGCTCCTTCACACTACGCCATGGGCAAGAAGGTGAAGAAGCGGTCGAGGGTCTATTGTCAGAGTACTCAGAAGGCCGCAAAATGGCCAACATTGTACCCAAACTCTAGACCCCCAAAAAACCGGATGTACACTGGCTGATCCCGGAACGCGACACACTTGCGTGTGCCACTATGGCGGGTTTTACACCCTGTGTACGGTGGTCGCTATCCGGGCGGATATGAATATCCTACCACCAGCAAAATAAAAATTGCAATGTTATTGTTTCGATTGACAGCCACCGTGGCGCTGTAGCGCGGGCGAGTAGCTGGCTGTGAAACGAGAGACCGTGGGTTCGATTCCCGCATCGAGACAAATGTTTGTGTGACAGATACATATTTGTTTCGGGTCTGGGTGTTGTGGGACCGTAGTCCCTCATAGTTCTTGATACCCACGATACAGGTTTGACCTAGTGTGGGGTCAAGTTTATGTGTGATGTTTGCACGTATTTATATTTTATTTATAAATCCAGTGTCTGTATTATTATTGTAATGTTTTAAGGTGTGTGTTATTGTTGTGACTTGCTGTATAATTATTTACTAAATTTTTTGTATGTTCCAGTGATGCCGACAGTGGAGTTAAACGCGTTAGCAATGAAGTTATGCCAACCGGCCGTGTACACATCGATCCCGGCCGTAGCGACGGGCGGGCCGTGTCCACCGACGCCTGGCGTACCCAACATGCCCAACATGCCTGGTGTGCAGGGTGTGGGGGGCATGGTGCGGGGCGGCGGGCGGGGACGTGCGCCGCTGGTGGGCGTGTACGGACGCGTAGTGGCGCCGACGCTGATGTACCGCGTGCGCGTGGCGGTGGGCGGGCGCGCGTGGCTCGGCGAGGGCAGCACGCCGCAGGCCGCGCGGCATGACGCAGCAGCACGCGCGCTGCGAGACCTGCGCCCGCCGCTGTCGCCCACCGTGCCCGCCGCGTCGCCCAGGGACGAGCCAGCACACAGTGACGACGAGAATGGTATGTGTGAAATAGAGGGTAAGCTAATAAATGGTAGCAGGTAGAGAGTGCATAGAACAATAAATATAAGCACTGTAACCCACCCGCGCGGGTCAGTCTTCAGACAGACTCGGCACCAAGCGGACGGGTCATAAACACACTTTAAATCAAGCAGGTGTTTAGGTGAATCATCCAGTGAGTGTAGACCACAGGACATAACAGTATGTGAAATGTGTGTATGTGAAACTCTATCTATTGGCTATTTATCTCGTAATTCCAGTACCGAACACATCTGAATAAATAATACTACTGGCATTTTTTTTACTGCCTGGATAGACGGACGAGCAGACGGGCCAGCTAATGGTAAGTAGACACCGCCGCTCATAGACTTCTGCAATATCAGGGCACAGCAAAGCCGCTGCCTACCGTTAAACCCATATTCAATCTCAAATAATCTAGCACTATTATTGTGAATATATTATTTTTTATTTCAGGTGAAAATGGCTCCGATATATTGAATTCAGAAGTAAAATCACCAGTGTCGCTGGTGCACGAGCTAGCTCTCAAACGGAATCTTTCAGTTCAGTTCACAGTTAAGTCTGAAAGAGGCCCACCACACATGAGAGTAAGTGGTTTTTAGTCATTTTTTATTATAAATATTTTTTTCTCCAGTTCTGTTGCCAATGCCTTGCCTTGGTTAGCAGTAAGTGTAATCTTTTTGTTGTGAATTTATTTAGACTGGTAAAAGTCATACAATGTTGCTGGTGGTAGGATATTCATATCCGCCCGGATAGCGACCACCGTACACAGGGTGTAAAACCCGCCATAGTGGCACATGTAAGGTGTGTCGCGTTCCGGGTCAGCCAGTATCATCATCATCATCATCATCATGTCAGCCGAAGGACGTCCACTGCTGGACATAGGCCTCCCCCAAAGAGTGCCACAATGACCGGTTCTGCGCCACCCGCATCCAGCGGACTCCCGCGACCTTTACCAGGTCATCAGTCCAGTATACATCCGGTTTTTGTCGGGTGTCTAGTAAGTTGGGGTACGATGTTTGGCCGTTTTGCGGCCTTCTGAGTACTCTGACCATAGACCCTCGACCGCTTCTTAACCTTCTTGCCGATGGCGTAGTGTGGTAAACAGGCCGGCATGATTGTGTTAAGTAGTGGGGGATAGATTACCTCTCGCTACTCGATACTGTAATTGGACCGCACTGCGCTTACCATCAGGTGCAGTGTGGTCACTATGCCGTGCCAGTACAAAATAAAAAAAAAACAATGAATTTTGATATGATTGCAGGTGTTCGTGACGATATGCTCCGTGGGCGACATGGAGACGGAGGGCGAGGGCAACGGCAAGAAAGTGTCGAAGAGACGCGCGGCCGAGCGCATGGTGGACGAGATGCGGCGACGGTGGCCAGCCGCGCTGCTGCGGGCTCGGGCCGCGCGACCGGACAAACGGAACCACCCCGCCAAGAAGAAGCCGCGCAATCTTATCAAGGTAGCTTCTTTAGAATCGTTGTGATTTGCAACTCAACGAAAAAGCGACAGTAAAAAGAGACAAACACTTAATTAAGACTAAGCCTAAGAGAGGATGAGAGCCTACGAGGGAGTGAAATCGAGTAGGATTGAGGGGATCGAGTGGGCTCGTGTGGGATGGGGTGGGATCGATTAGGACCGGGTGGGATCGAATCGGTTACTGTTATTGAGTAAGTTCTTTACTAAGTGCTAACTACTAAACATTTTAGCAGTCAGTATGAATAAGAATACGCGTGTATGTGCCTGCGCATTACAAAGCGAATTGCACACACACTTTTTTTTAAATTAATTTGTATGGATTATACTAATTAATCTTCTATAATTAACATATACTTATGATTATAGTAAACTAGATGTTGCCCGCGACTCCGCTCGCGTGGGGGCTATTTTTGGAAAAAAGGTTACAATCCATGGAGGTATCTTTAACTGTAACACCTTTCTATATTTTGCAATATTTTTTTATAACATCGGAGTAAATTGTGATTTGAACTAAGCTTTGATTCTCATCCTAAACTTGTTGCCATCAGACCGACTTGGTGATGAGTATAGTACAAGTATGATTTGTTTTTATGTAGCTTTTAATTATGATGTGTATGTTTAATAAATTTAATCCTACTAATATTATAAATGCGAATGTTTGGATGGATTTTTGACTCAATCACGATACAGCGGCTGGACGGATCTGGTTGAAATTTGGTACAGAGATAGATTATAGTCTGAAATTGACAAAAGCTACTTTTCATCCCGGAAAATGTACACTTCCTATGGGATAGCAAAATAAAGAAAGGTGTTATAGCTTAAGATGCCTCCATGGATTTTATATTTTAACTACCACGCGAGCGAAGCCGCGAGCAAAAGCTAGTAGTTTAATATGTTTGTGTGTTGTTGCAGGAGGGCAGCGCAGGCGGCGCGGGCGGCGTCGGTGGCGGAGGCAGTACATCTAGTGGTGGTGGTGGCAGTGCAACAGCCGGCGACAACCCCATCTCCGTGCTGGCGGTGGCGCGGCACGTGGCCCGGGCGCGCTCGCCGCAGTACCGCGTGCTGGAGGAGCGTGGCGCGGCGCGGCGCAGGGAGTTCCTCGTGCGGTGTGACGCGCCGCCCCACTCCGCCACCGGACTAGGACCCAACAAGAAGACAGCCAAGCGACGCGCCGCACACAGTACGAGCCACCCCACACACACACACACACACACACACACACACACACACACGCACACACACACACGCACACACACACACACGCACACACACACACACACACACACACACACACGCACGCACTCACACGCACACGTACACACACGCGCACACACACACACACGCACACACACATACATATACACATACTCACAGACACACACAGCCACAGACACAAATACTAAAAAAAACACAAAAATAGCAAATACAAAAAAACGCTAATCGATCATTTTTTTTTATCCTGACACGGCAAAATGACCACACTGCATCTGATGGTAAGCGCAGTGCCGTCCAATTAGAATATGGAGTAGCGAGAGACAATCTAACCCACGCAACTCGTGTATATATATGCAATACAATCATGCCGGCCTACTTCTTCACAATACGTCATGAGCAATTAGGTGAAGAAGCGGTCGAAGGTCTATTGTCGGAGTACTCAGAAGGCCGCAAAACAGACAAACATCGAAGCCCAACTCTAGACCACGACAGGAACCGGATGATCACTGATCACGGAACGCTACACACTTGGGTGTGCCACTATGGCAGGTTTTACACCCTGTGTACGGTGGAAGCTATCCGGGCGGATATGAATATCCTATCACCAGCGGAAGTTGTTAATTAATTACTGTTAGTTCAGATTATTAATTATTCCAGATGTTCTCCTCGCGATGGAGCTAAGTGCAAACAACACGAATGGCACCAACACACCGATCATCAGTACCGATGCGAACGTTATCAACGCGACAGACTCCAAGACCACCAGTCCTGATGCTAAACAAAAAGTAACATATATTATAAATACTTTTGTTGTTATTTTGTGTTTTAGGAGTGTTTATAGCCGGATGTAATTATAAATCACTGCATTATAAGTCGATGCAGATTTTAATTTCCCATATTGCCATATATTTTTTCCCTGATTACCTACTTTGCCCACTTTGGTTCTATATGACTCATATATGAGGCCGTCACCGCAAAAGTGGCCTAAGCTTGAGACAATGAGTATGAAAATAATGGGGTTTGTATATTCATGAATTTTAAATCAATGTACATAAATGCAATTTTTGCAATGCCATCTTGTTGTCATCATATTGGCAATTGGTGAAACTAGAGATAGGCCGGTTTTGCATTAAATTTTCGCTCATTTTAAATCATTTGTAGTACATAGGTCAGATTATGAAAAATTGAGGGTTAGGCCACATTTGCACTGACAGCCTCATATATATATATATATATATATATTGTTGACAGGAAGGCGACGCTAACGCGGAAGGTCGGCAGCCGGTGCCCGGCGTGCTTCTCATGGACTACCACCAACGAAACCATCCACTGCAGAACGGTAACTATATGTATACATCTCTATGTAAAGGCATTATTCAAGTGTGCCACGCTCAATGTACAGAGTTCTGTACGTTAGATGTTTGTAAACGCCAAAACACAAATTTTACAGGAAAGGCAAAAGTATGCGTAAAAGTTTGAATACAATGCAAATGAACTAATCATTGACATCAGGATTTAGTGGTTTATACCATTATGGACTGATTGGTTTTGCGAGTTTTTGATGCTAAAACAAGATTTTGAAATGGAGTTGTTATTGTATACCTCGAAAGTACAGAATCTAGCTGGTGGTAGGATATTCATATCCGCCTGGATAGCCACCACCGTACATAGGGTGTAAAACCCGCCATAGTGGCACACGCAATTGTGTCGCGTTCCGGGATCAGCCAGTGTACTTCCGGTTTTTGTAGGGGTACGATTTTGGCCGTTTTGCGGCCTTCTGAGTACTCCGCTTTTTCACCTTCTTGCCCATGGCGTGCTGTAAAGAAGCAGGCCGGCATGGTTGTTTGAGTAGCGGGAGACACATCGTCTCTCGCTACTCGATACTCTAATTGGTCCGCACTGCGCTTACTATCAGGTGCATAAAAAACTGGTTTTCCAAGGTAGTATGCTCAGAAAGTGTCTACTCATAATTGAATGCTTCGGCCTAGTCGTTAATGATGTAGAAATGTATTCCTAGGATCTATTTTGTTCCAGGCGTTAGTGAAGCGAGTGCGCCGGCGACTACCGGTGGTACCACGCCTGGTGCCAAGGACCAGCTGCTGTACCTGTCACAACTGCTCGGCTTCTCAGTGCAGTTTTCAGACTTCCCTAAGGTAAAGTATTATTTATTTAGTAAAAAGTTTACATGCATTGGCATGAGTTTTCAACTCCTGTTCAAAACTCATGCAAATTGGTTGTACTTTTTAAATATTTCAAAATGTATTTTAGTAGTGATATTTTTTAAAATTTTATTTATCCTAATGTTTGTATTAAATTTAGGTAAGAGAATATTATTTTTTGTTTAAACCAATATCCTTTTGTGCCTAGTCCGTGTGTAATATACATATAGTCGATACCTTATAATATTATATTCAATGTTTGATGTGATTTGACCATTATAACAGTTCAAAACACTCAGAATTTTGTTGCGTGATTTACATAGAAAAGTCGTTTGTCGTTCTTAATTTGGGATTTATAGTAATTACCAGTTTCAATAAATTTCAGTTTGCATGAACAAATGGATCTCGAAAATAATAAAATGATGTTATATGTAGACATGCGTTGTCACGTTCTTATTGACTTATTTATGTTGATATATGACGTGTTCAGCGCAACCACGGCGAGTACCTGTCGCTGGTGTCGCTGTCGACGGAGCCGCCGGTGATGTGCCACGGCGGCGGCGCCTCCACGGCGCAGTCCCACGAGCAGTGCAGTCGCGCCGCACTCCGCGCGCTCGCCATGATGGGGCTCGACGCGCCCGCACCTGCGTCCGCACCCGCAACCACACCCGCACTCGCACCCGCGCCGGCCGCACCCACGGACAACGGGTCAGTCAGTTACGGCTCTGGATATTTGTATATTGACATTTAGTTCAATTAAAAAAAATTACGTTTTCACTAAACTCAATATTGATTAATTATGAGTTTACTTTATTTATGAATATATTAATTTATGTAACAATATATAATGTAAAACACGTATGTTATTAATCACAAAACAACATAGATTCAATAATATATACATTACATCAATTTAGAACGTAGACAGTCACCTACCTGTTTTAATCGAACGGTAATTCAAACGGTACGCAGCGGCTTTGCTGTGCCCTGGCATTGCAGAAGTGTATGGGCGGCGGTGACTACTTACCATTAGGTGGCCCGTCTGCTCGTCTGCCTATTCAGGCAGTAAAAAAATATAATCATCAATGGCACTGGTAATTTTATCGAACTAACTACTCTCGTTCGTCTTAGTTAAGTTAAACCGTGTACTTTTACCCTTTCAGAATCATAAGTCTGACGAGCGCTGGAGCCAAGCCGGTCGTCATCAGTAACGGGCTCACGGAGTAAGGGCCGCCGCCGATCAATATACTAACATTACATTACACATTATTTATAGTTATTATCTATGCAAATCTCTTTCTTTCTTATTCGAATGCAATATAAGTGTGAATATATCAAAGCGCGAAATATATAGTTCGGGACTAATTCATATTTTACAAATGCTATTTCTAGCTGTGACGTATTCACCAGGAACTTTTTCGTTTTGATCTCGATTCTTGCAACTTCATTTTAGTTTTAGTATTCTTAATCATTTCTATATTTTAAACTTTCAAATGTATATTTTTTGTTATACAAGATGATCTGTAAGTGATGATTTAACTACGGGTTGATGAGTAAACTCGCACGTGTCATGTGAAATACTGCCGCTCACAAAATAGGTTTACATTTTTATACATTTTTTTCCTTTCTATATGCAAGTTGATTACATTTTGTATTTGACGGGATCCTATTTCCCATGTTGGATATCTGAAACTAACGTAAGTGTTATTGTGGGAACGTCAGTACCGAGAGGTTGGTTTTAATACTGGATTCGCGTGCAACAAAGTTTTACTGTAACGGGTACTGACTGAACTTGTATTTATGAATAAATAAATGTATACATAACGAAAGAAACAAACGTGAGGCTGTGTAGTGTAGCCAAACCAAAACAGTTTCCTCGGGGCCCGGCAGCGCTCGACCACCATTATGTTTAGGGAACACATTCTATTTATAACGTAGTTACGAAATAATATAATAAAGTGCGCGGGAGCGTCAAAAAAATCCTGGTGGTCGTCTGCCGTCCCGACGAACTATCAAGTTGCACCATGCGGCCATGGTGTCTCATTAGTTTAGCTTTACAGTGGTAATCGCCGTACTCCTCGTGTCTAGCTAATGTAAGGAGCCAGTAGTGTCCCTCGCGTGGGGTCAAGCCCACGATCAGTATTTTCTTTCCATTCACTCACTCATTCACTCTTTCTACTCGATAAGTTACGCGCGGACTACGGCGATTAGAACAAGACTTGGCCTCGATTTTTAACTTGTCACTGGTGTGTGAACGTTTCCCGACCCTAAGCTATGAAATGTGTAATTGTAGAGTAAGATTGCAGCTGAACACTGGACTGGCGATTATGATCTATACTTAGGTTAAGGTTGTAGGTTGCTTCATATTTTTAGGCTCTTTGTAACCTATGTGTAAGATTGTACTCTTAAATGTGTTAGAATAGCGTTTGACTAATGTGACCTTTATATTATCATCCCTAAGTGTTTTAACATAGTAAGCGTTGGTACATCGGATCGGTACTGTAAATGTGTAATGATATATACTCGTTATATTTTATTTGAGTTCAAACGAATGCGGGACCCGTGCGGCGTGCGGCGTGCGCCGATCACTTGTCGGTACCTTGTTGATTGTACATTTCATTGTATTGGGTCTGATTTCATTTAGCTTGCGTCGAGACGGTGGGCTGAGTCGAACTGATTACTGTTACACTGGTGTATACTGTAAATGTTGTCGTTCTACTCAGCGAGGACATATTCACACGGGCGGTGTGATGTTAATTTACTTTGAGTAATTGAGTTATAATATGAAACGATTTTAAATCGAGGCCATTCGAACGATTTCTTGATGTTGATAGTTGCACAAAGTAACAAAGCATAAAGAAATTTAATGTTATTATTGGATATAGGAATGGAAAGCCACAGGGGCATTGAGAAGTGTTTTTATTTATTTTGTTGTAAGCGACTAATATTTTTATTATCATGTGGGGTGGAGCAAGTCCCAACGGAACTTCGTGCTTTTAGCAACTTATTGTAAGGATACAAAATAAAGTTAAATATTTACAAGATTGTTTTATTTATCATCTCCACACTCTAAATGTTTGATAAGCTTGTGCGTAATAATGAACACTATTCTGTCCTCTAAAAACATGTTTAGTGGTGTGAGACCTGTCGAGACTAGAGGTACTGCAGCGAATAATGCTATGGTCTCTTGATCATAACGCACAACGCAGCGTCACGATTGCCTGTCACAGCTGACCCATACGGCGACGTAACAAGGGACCATTTTAGACGTTTTTCATACGATTATATGACCGACACCGCGTACCAGATACCACGGCGTTGTGTGTTATGGTCCAGAGACCAAAGCTTTAGACGCCAAGTTTGAGACTCATATCGATACTAAAATATAAAACCACTTCCTCGGTGGCGCAGTGGTAATTGCGCATGCGTTACGACTGCTGTGCTGAGATACCGGGTTCGATCCCCAAGTCGGGTAAAGTGATATTGGGTTTTTCTATCTAGAAATTCCTCAGTATTAGCCCGGAGTCTGGAATTTGTGCCCGGTATGGCGATAGGCTCGCCCCCTATCACATTATGGGACCGAAATTCGGCGAAAAGTGGGTGTACTTGTTACACCTCTGCCTACCCCTTCGGGGATTACAGGCGTGAGTGTATGTATGTATGTGTATGTAAAATATAAAATATTTTGCTTTGTCAAACAGTGGCGCCTGAAGTTGTGTTCTGGTTTAACAGACATTAAAGCCATTGGCATAGTGCATAATAGACCATCAGAAGTCTTTCAATTTTCAGAATGCCTTAAATTGAAATAAAGTTTTCGGATTCTGGTAATAAGGGTCTCGATGTGTGGTTTGAATGATGATGGTCAATAATAACTCGGGGTATTTATTATTCTCCGCTCTTTCAAGATTGGGGGACATGAACATAAATAAGGTTATAGGGTTACAGACATGCACTGATATACTGGAGGTCGCTGGGCATAGGTTGAACCTATGTGCAAAGATTTATTGTGTTTGGTCAAAACATTGTTTCGAAACCACTCGCTAACTATGTTATGGCCTAATTAATTGGTCTAATGGAATACTGCTTTCCAATTATCACTTATAACTTAGACTTAGCAGTTAGATATAGATCTTTAACTTAATATAGATAGAAAAATAAGAGCCAGACTGATCGACAGATAAAAATTTGCTTTATTACTTTGCTTATATAAATCAAATTTATCATAATATCACTTGGCGGCTTTTTAGTAAACTGGCGGCAGAGTATTTATTATATGTGTATGTTGTGGGAATATCGAGGATAAAAAATCACACAAAGAAAAATAAAAACAATGTTTTATTAATAAAAAAAATGTAGCAATGGATAACAATACAATCATTGGCCTAAGATCCACAGTGAGACATCCCAAAATGCGTCGATACAAATATATAACAAAATACTATAGCTCTTACGGTGTGTTGTAGTAAAATGAAACATTTGAGTCTCAAATATGGCTTTATAAGGCACTGATTACTTTAGATGTCTCAGTATTTAATTAGGTAAGCGATAACCAGTCTCAAAAGACCTTGAGGTAATCATCGATTCATTGTTTGTGGTATATTTACATACATAATACTATGTGCATCGTAATATAGGTAATACTATTTAATATGGCAGGTGGGCTACTTGACGAACTTGAGACCTAGCGCTTGCGTCATGAAGCACAAGATGTCTGTGTGTTCTTCGATCTGAAACAATGTTACAAATAATATTTAGTTATAAGAAGGAACTTTTTTTTTATCCTAGCACGGCATAGTGACCGCACCTCACCTGATAGTAAGCGCAGTACGGTCCAATTAGAGTATCGAGTAGCGAGAGACGATCTATCCCCCGCTACTCAAAACAATCATGTCGGCCTGCTCCTTCATACTACGCCATGGGCAAGAAGGTGAAGAAGCGGTCGAGGGTCTATTGTCAGAATACTTAGAAGGCCGCAAAATGGCCAACATTGTACCCCAGCTCTAGACCCCCAAAAACTATTTGATAATATTCACTCAAGTCATTATTTTTATGGAATTAAGTACAAATTTTAGAAGTTACTCATTAATGCAATATTTAACATTTGAGTCATGAGCCAAAGGTTACTTATTGAAGGTGTTGTGAATTGTATTTCATATGAAATAATACATCATTTTGAATTGAAAAGCGCACTATGGAACATCATAGTAATAATTAGTTATTGGTGATGATAGTCTATTATGAAATTAAGTAATGCCTATATGAGAAAATATGAGTGAGCGTCGTTTAAAGTTAGATTTTGCAGGTAATCATAGATTTTGGTATATTTGTTTCAAATCTTTATTTTATGATTACTTTATTTGTCGAAGCATTTATAAATTAGTTATTCATATAAGTGAAATGTAAATATCTTCTTGAGATCAGATTTATCCAGAAAATATACATATTTCGAATGATTCAGTAGCCCATTGTTACTTTCCGGCTGTGCTTTTATTATGGAACATGTTGTATGTGTGAGCGCGTATATATGTTTAGTATGGTGGTACGTACAATCTTGGCGGTGGGCTTTCCTCCGCCGTGTCCGGCCTTGGTGTCGACGCGCGCCAGCAGCGGGCGACGCTGGCGGGGGTGCCGCCCGGCGCCGTGCTGCAGCGCCGCGATGAACTTGAGCGAGTGTAGCGGCACCACGCGGTCGTCGTGGTCGGCCGTCAGCACCAACGTCGCCGGATACTCACTGCGCTCTGTACATATAACAATACCAATCAATATTGACATTGGTTTAAAACCGACAGCCTCAGTGGAGTAATGGCGAGTGAAACTAGAGGCCGAGCGTGCATTGAGACAAGTGTTTGTGTCAAGTGTGGTTGTCACGTGACCGCAAAACTTCATTGTTGCTGATTCCCACGATACAAGACTTAATGTAGGGTCAGGACCATGTGTGTGACTATTGAGTGTAATTTATTATTATTGTTTAACCAAAACATAGTTTTTAAATCTAGACAGAATAAAACCCCTATTGTGTACTTACATAAAACCTCAAAACCTTTATGGTAGTTCAAAACAACTTCCTGTTAATTAAAAATATTGCTTAAAAATATACCAATCATATAAACAAACAATACTCACCATCGCTCGGCGGCAGGATATTGTGCAAGGGAGAATACTTGAGCAAATACTCGAACTGCGTCTTATTGTCGGAGCTGCCGTAGTCCGACACCCACGCGTGGCCGATCGTGAACTTTTGGAACCGAAGCATGTCCAACACACTGCCAACAAAATCGTATGTTTAATATGTGATTGTGTTGAGTAGCGGGGGCTAGATTGTCTCGCTACTCGATACTCTAATTGGACCGCACTGCGCTTACCATCAGGTGCAGTGTGGTCACTTTGCCGTGCCAGAAGTTTGACTTCAATAAAATTATTAGCCGACTTCAAAAAAAAGGAGGAGGTTCTCAATTCGTCGGAATCTTTTTTTTGTTGTATGTTCCCCAATTACTCGAAGACATCTGGACCGATTCGAGTTTTTTATATACTTCCCAGAACAAAAAGAGTATACTTCCCAGGTGGCCCCATTAGCACCAAGTCAGGATCTGATGGGTTCTCAGAAAAGTCGAGGTCAACCCTCAAATTTTTTATTGAAGTCGGTGTACTTTTTATGAAATAAAAATCTTTTTTGTCAGACGAATTGTAAAATCAATTATTTATTGAATCCGTGAAATGTTATACATAATTTAGATTCAGCCAATTCTTTACTCTACCGCCAGTTCGGAATGCAGTTTCGCTACAGAAGAACGGGCAAGAAACTCTAGTAAGTGAGTACACAGAATGTGGTCAATGTGTACGTACTCACCCGACCTGCACGATGGCGGCGCCGTAGAGGTCCGGCCGCTGGTTGATGCTCGCCGCCACCAGCAGACCTCCGTTGGACCCTCCCTGGATGGTGACCAGCGAGGGTCGCGTGTACTTCTCCTCTATTAAATACTCGGCCGCTGCTTGGAAGTCGTCGAATACGTTTTGTTTGTTCAGTAGTCGGCCGGCGTTGTGCCACCGCTCGCCGTACTCGCTGTTCGGATGAAAATTACAATAAATTAATGTTGGGTGCTCTAAAACTATATATAAATAAATAAATAACACCCAACAGTCACACAAATAACCCCGACCTCACACTAACATACGAGTCTTGTGTTGTGGGTATCAGGGACCTAGAGAGACGGTCTCACAACACCCATACCCCGGACACTAACTGATTCTGTCTGTCACACAAACATTTGTCCCGGTGTGGAAATCGAACGCACGGCCTCTCGTTAAACAGCCGGCTACTCGCCAACTGTGCCACGGAGGCTGTCATATATAGAATCATATCGTGTTTGTAAGACTTAGTTCTATGTTATAACCTGCATCAAGATACATTTTATTCAGGTCTGAATGTTATGGGACCGAAGTGACCAACAAGACTTATATAAGGTGATGTCACAAATTTGTGTCCATTGATGTATTTACTTTTTAGGGATTAAATGTCCCTTAGTGAAGTCCTTATTAAAAATGGCAACTCAATATATGTCAATAATGATATCTAGGTCGAGTAACAAAGTTTTCAATTTGAAATTTAAACTTTTTAGAATTTGAGTTCGATATTTGTTACCTAAGACTTCATGGTAAATAAGGTCAGTTGTGAGAGCACTAGTTGTACCATTGCCACTACTTGATGGATGCGGAGGTGAGCTTATGTATGTAAATAGAAACTATCCCGCCCACACCCGCCATTGTAACTCCTGTTTAGTCAGGATCAACAATGGCACGCATTTTTTGAAATCGAGTAATGAAACTCGGCGAGTCTCTGGGAATGCTGTCTTTAATCCCGCAAGGAAATTAATCAAATAGAAATATAGGAGTTATGTATGTAAGTAGTAGGTAGTGGGTAGTAGTTAGTGAGTGGTTGGGTGGTACATACCCTCCTCCTCGGATGTTGGGTATGGCGACGAGTCCGTTGAAGTGCTGCATGTACACGAGCCGCGTGACGCTGAAGCTCGGCTGGATGTTGATGTTGAACCCGCCGTAGCCGTAGATGAGCGCAGGGTTCGAGCCGTCGCGGGGAACACCCTGCAACAACCACATAACCACATCATTTATATATTTTAATTATAATTTAAATTTCACAATTATTTGGACATAGAAAGATATGGGTAGCTCGAAAGTAAATCAATCCCTCACGATCGGCAAAGGTATATGTGGAAGGTACCCATACTACGTGACCCGTTCAGAGGGGGGTATCTTCAAAATACCAAAATACCATGGGTAAGCTAATAAATGCAAGTGGCGGGTAGAGTGTGCATAGAACAATAAATATAAGCACTGTACCCCACCCGCCCAGGTCAGTCTTTAGACGGACACGGTGTCGAGCGGATGGGTCACAAAGACACTATAAATCAATATACCAGGTGTTTTACTAAATCATCAAGTGAGTTTAAACCACAGGACATAACACCACGCTTGGTCACGTGGGTCACGTGGGGGCGGGGGAAGGGCTTAGGTTCTCGTCACGACTACGTGACGTTCCATAAAGGACTACCTTTATGGAAGTATCGCGCTTTCCGTGCTATATTCAAATATGGCGCGCAGCGTTTAGCACTTTTAAACTCAGCTGGCAACACTGACGCAAAAATGGACGTCAGCTGATTGAAAACTGACAGTTACATTGCAGTGCAGTTATCAAGCAAGCAACGTATAAATAAAAAGAATAGGTCACGTACGTTTCGATATCTCTATTATTTACTCCTATAAAATTGTCAGTGTTTCAAATAATGACACCATCCACACTAAAGGATACCATATAATACCATTTTTAGGGCAGTTTCTATGGAATTATTTATATTTGTAATGCATTTTATATTTAAGTATAATTCGGTAACAAAGCTCTTAAAATTGGCAGTACGTTATAGATTCCAGCACACTTTCTAAATTCTTATAGCATTTATATCTATTGTTTGTCTTATAATTTATAGCATTAAGCATTGATGTTATTAAATATTTGTTTGTTTCAATACAAAGTTCAATGCTATGTGTGAAGTTTTAAAATAGGTATCTACGTTTGATCTTAGTAGGTACCTACATATATGCGCAAGCAGCAGTAAAGAACACGTGCGTAGTGAAAGCATTACTATTATTGGGTTCTATTTTCCGCTTATTTATATAGGGACAAGTTTGTTGTAATACGACAACCGTTTGACAAAACCATTTTTAGCCTCTGTATAATATATTGATGTGTTCTGAAACCATTTCTTCGACCTTAAATTGACGGTTCGCTAAAAAAAAACTACAATGAAAATGTTAGTTTATGCTCACCTTCTTAGATACAATAAACATAGGAACTTTGGTGCCATCTTTGCTTGAGTAGAAAATTTGTTTAGCCTCGTATTGTGATGCGTCGAAGTCTTTCACTTTCACCTCTCTGAATATCTGCAAAATAATTAATGTTTTTAATTATATAATAATATAGCTTTTCTTTTTATCCTGGCACGGCAAAGTGACCACACTGCACGTGATGGTAAGCGCAGTGTCGTCCAATTAGAGTATCGAGTAGCGAGAAAAAATTTATCCCCCACTACTTAACACTATCATGCCGGCTTGCTTCCTCACACTACGCCATGGGCAAGAAGGTGAAGGAGTCGAGGGTCTAGTGCCAGAGTACTCAGAAGGCCGCAGAACGGCCAAACATCGTACCCCAACTCAATACCCCCGACAAAAACCGGATGTATACTGGCTGATCCTGGAACGCGACACACTTGCGTGTGCCACTATGACGGGTTTTCCACCCTGTGTACGGTGGTCGCTATCCGGGCGGATATGAATATACCACCAGCTTAATATTTATATTTAAGATTGTCTATTATTTTCTATTTATAATACTTAAATACTATCGTCTCCATGTTTACTAGAGTCGCTATATCGATGACCACTTCAGTTTATCGATACTGAAGTGGTTATCGGAAACTCAAACTGATTTATTTACTACGATTTTTACAAAGCCGAAAGGAAGAGGTTCAATTATTCAACACGACAGTGCAGTACGGGTTTTCTTACATTACTTTTCTATGTTTAACTATGACCAATTTTTACACAGTTGATAACCACTTACCGTAGGTGTGTATGGTTTCTTCTTGAAGTCCACGTGGTATATAATCCCCGGCGTGAGGAACGACATGAAGTGGTAGAATATCTCCGAGTGCTCCTTCTTGCCAGAGAACCCGACCACCGAGCCCACATCCAGTTCAAACGTCTGCAGCAGCTCTCCAGAGTTCATACTGTGCAGTTGTAGGACGCTCTGGAAATGGGTATATTTATTCGTATTTTAAAGTGGTAAATATATGAAAGGAGATATTTTTATGTCCGTATGAACTGAGGAGCCACTCCTGATTTTTAAAGGAGTCTCATACCATTATTTAGTAGCAAATCAGGTGATTTTGTAGGCGAAATTCTGGAATTTGTAGTAAAATATGTATATCAAAAGTTATAGCAATGTAAAAGTGGCTCCTCAAACTAAATGTTTAGACTGAGGAGCCACCGTATAACTCGGAAAGTAGTAGACGTACATTTATGAAATTTTTGTATGATTTAGTAGTCATTGTGTATAGTATCTACTAAAAATATGGGTCCACTACAATTACTATAGGCATTGGTATGGCTCCGCAATTGCTAAATATATAAAAACACGAGTTTCTGTGAAAGTGATCGGTCAGTCGGCATATTTGACTTAATGATAATTTAGTAGTAAGTGTGTTCTAATTTGTAGCATAGGAATTAAATATAAACACTGAGCGAATTTGGAAAACCAACGTATTTTATTTGGCTCCTCAATCCAGACGTTTTGCAAATAAATAATTGACTGTACGTACCTCAGATCACAACGGATTCGTAAGCTAGATACACCAATATTTAGTAGAAATTTCTACTAAATAAGTACATACATTTCAGCGCTCTACATATTCGGAAACGGAGACAGTAAATACTTTCATCATTTTTTGTAAAATTCACCATTAAGGGTGACCATGTTACCTATGAGTTAAACCAGGATAACTAGTAGTTGAATATTATTTTTGAAAAGAATAAGACCGACAACATGAAAATAGTATATAATGTGTATTTTTTATGTTTTAATTAAGTAGTTAATTTCGGCATAATTTAAAGAATGAATGAGTATTGGTTGAAAACGGGGATTTGTTGCAGGAGAACTAGCACACCTGAGTTTTGTTGACTTTAAACCAAACGCAATTTCTGATACCCCATGTTAAAATGAGATCCAAGGTCATGTTGAGCTCAATGACAAGATCTTCGCATCTACTCTCAGTATCCATCCTGCAACCAGGAGACTTGCAGCAATAACGCTCATGAACCGCAAATGCACAGAGCCTTGTGGTACTCCAGCATTTACTGACATGAGCTACGAAGCGTGTCCATCAATGAGGATACGTATACTTCGCTCATGGAGAAACCTGGAAATCCACTTGCGCATGTTGTCGGGCAGACCGTATTCGCTTAGCTTGGAGAGAAGGCCACGATGCCAGACCCTATCAAACGCCTTGGGTATGTCGAGACTCACAGCCAGAGCCTCGCCATGCCTGTCAATCGCCTCGCCTCAGTGATGTAATACAAACGCTTCACATGGATTTTAAAACTGCTTTTATTTTGTGTACTAAAAGAAGAAATTTATATAAGAGTTCCCGAAGGTGTTGTTCATAAAAATAATTATGTCTGTAAATTAAATAAAGCCTTATAAAACAGCTAGATATTGGTTCGAGATATTTGAGCAGTCTCTTATAGAAAGAAAAGGGGTTTCAAAACTTATTAGTGGATCGGTGTATATGTGTAGATAATATTGATATTGGTAAAAATATTTATGTGCTGCTATATGTAGATGATTTGGTTTTATTATGTTTTATTTTAATATATTCATAAAATGAATTCATTTAAAAGTTATCTTATGAGTACAATGCATGATTTAAATGAAATAAATTTATTTATTAGTATTAAAATAACTAGATATTATGATAAAATCACATTAAATTATTTATAATTTTAATATATTAAAGTACATTAACACAATATTGGATAAGTTTAGTATGTCCAATTGCAACCCTATAAGTACTCCCTTAGAAAATAAACTTGTCACTATGCTTCTTGTCACAATCTTATTGGGTGTTTAATGTACGTAATGTTATGTACTCGACCAGATTTGAGTACATGTATTAATATATTGACCAGATACATCAGGTCATCGTTTATTGTGGGCTAACACACATATGCGATGGACCAACAATCAGTGGGCCCATGTTCTGTTTTCAAATGAGTCTCGATTCGGATTTCATCTCGATTCCAGGAGAGTGCGTGTTTGGTGAGTTCCTAGTGGCCAGAGTTGACTCCAGAATCCTCAGGTAGTTCATCCTTATCAAGGCGGAACAATAATGGTTTGGGCCGGAATTCGCCTAGGTGGAAGAACAGATCTCGTTTGGATACGAGGCAATTTAAATGCGGAGAAATACCGTGACGAGATTGTGCACTCTATGGTCATCCCTCATCGACAGCAACTCGGCCAAACTTTCATGTTCATGCATAATAATGCACGTGCACACACCGCAAGGCTGGTGATGAGTGTGTTTTTTTTTTGGTTCCAGCACTATGTTAGATGTAATAAATTTTTATTTTGTCACTAACAAGCCCTTTATTAAATTGCAAAATTAAAATGAATATTAAATTACGCTTCTATTGATGTAAAAATTAATCTAGTGGTAATTGTACTGGTCACAGTCTTGATGATTTATGTCAATAGAATATAGAAGAGTGTATTATTTAAAAATGTCTATATTCCTTTATTTATTATACATATTTTGTCGTGCTAGACTACAGACGTAGCCTTTCCTTGTTACATTCCCATACTTGAAATACAAGTGATAGTAATTCACTTCTCTTATTTTATTTATCTCCTATAACCTGATTTACTATAAAACATTTAATAACAACAGAAGTAAAAATAAATCGAAAGTTCATGTCGCGGCTGGTCGATGAATCATTCATAATCGGCCATACTACAGCATTATGCTCTACGTTCGCAACATTCAAAAAAGAAAAGGTCGATCGCAGCTGTCACTTTAGTCTGCCTAATTATAAATCAGAGTATAGTTGAATTTATCAACCTCTTTCATTCAACGTCGTTGAATCAATGACAGACGCTAAAAAAAATGGGCAATTAACGTATAGATCTGTGAACGTTTCTGCAAACCAGTTAAAAACGTCAACTGGTCTTTCAACTAGTTGACCGTTTATAGGAAACGGTTTCATTTCGTTAACGCAAAAAAATATACTTAATAAATTCAATACTACAAATCCAACAAACAATACTACACACTAACTTCATTTATTTTTTTAAACTAATATTCAACTACTAGTTATCCTGGTTTAACTGAAAGGTAACATGGTCACCCTTAATGGTGAATTTTACAAAAAACTACGAAAGTATTTACTGTCTCCGTTTCCGAATATGTAGAGCGCTGAAATGTATGTACTTATTTAGTAGAAATTTCTACTAAATATTGGTGTATCTAGCTTACGAACCGTTGTGATCTGAGGTACGTACAGTCAATTATTTATTTGCAAAACGTCTGGATTGAGGAGCCAAATAAAATACGTTGGTTTTCCAAATTCGCTCAGTGTTTATATTTAATTCCTATGCTACAAATTAGAACACACTTACTACTAAATTATCATTAAGTCAAATATGCCGACTGACCGATCACTTTCACAGAAACTCGTGTTTTTATATATTTAGCAATTGCGGAGCCATACCAATGCCTATAGTAATTGTAGTGGACCCATATTTTTAGTAGATACTATACACAATGACTACTAAATCATACAAAAATTTCATAAATGTACGTCTACTACTTTCCGAGTTATACGGTGGCTCCTCAGTCTAAACATTTAGTTTGAGGAGCCACTTTTACATTGCTATAACTTTTGATATATTTTACTACAAATTCCAGAATTTCGCCTACAAAATCACCTGATTTGCTACTAAATAATGGTATGAGACTCCTTTAAAAATCAGGAGTGGCTCCTCAGTTCATACGGACACATATTTTTTTACGCATTATTAATTCAGCATCTCAGCACACAAGACGTTACTGTAACTAGTTTAAATTCTTTTTATAACTGTGTATAGATAATTGAAACACATGCATTTTTAAACGTTAATTTTGTGAGTTATCGATTTTGCTTATACACACCAAATTTTTTTTTATCCTGGCACGGCAATGTGATCTCACTGCACCTGATGGTAAGCGCAGTGCGGCCCAATTAGAGTATTGGGTATCAAGAGACTATCTATCCCCGCTACTCAACACAATCATGCCGGCCTGCTCTTCACAATACGCCATGGGCAAGAAAGTGAAGAAGCGGTCGAGGGTCCAGAGTAGAGAAGGCCGCAAAACGGCCAAACATCATACCCTATACTCTAGACCCTGACAAAAAGTTTCAAAATGTTTTAAAGTGGTAAAACAAAGATTCGATATTTTTTACGCGTTATTAATTCAGCACAGTTATTTTTAGTGTTACTAGTTCAAATTCTTTTTATCCTGAACTGTGTATAGAGAATAAACACATGCATTTAAGTGTTAATATTGTGATTCGGGTTATCGATTCATAAGTAGAACTAAACATTTTTCTATACATTGTAGGACCTCTAAAACCATAAGTTGTTTACCTTAACATCTCTTATGTAGTGTATCACTAATTTATCGTTGTCGACCGCAGACGCCCAATCTAGCACGTCACTAGAGTGTTCCTGAAAATAGAAAAACAAAATACTATATTTTAATATTCAATTTAGTATTTTCAGCTTATCGATTTACATAACCCACATCTCTATGGGGTTGGTAGAGGTGCTAATATTGCACTTACAATTCGCCTGACTTATTTCAAGCTCAATATGTGGCGAGCCTATTGAGATGGAAATAAGCGGACGAGATAAGAAAATATTGGTCAAAAATCCAAAAGCCAAACAATTCGAGACTTGAAACCTTGAGATTTGAAACAAGAACAATTTTTTTATTTGTTCATTTTTGTACATTATTATATTTAACAAAAGATATATCGTAAACTAGTTCAAGATTGTCTGTACATCAATGTCCATAATCGTTAGTGTTGAAATTTCAATAAGGCGGTTATGATCATCTTATCGATTATATACTGGTACTAGTTTAGGATGTCCTAAGTGAGTAGCAATCCTTTACTGTAAGTTATTTAATCTACAACTATTTACCGGTATTAGTGTTTCCCAATTTTCCTCTGCATGATTGTGAAGGTCTATCTTGATTAGCCTGTAGTTTGGAGCGTTCCTGTTCGTCCGGAATATGCACACGGAACCCTCGTTCGTGACGTACTGAAATTTAATATTATATAAAAAAATATTGTATACAACCAGATTGAAAATTTATCGACAATCAATTTAAGTACAATATAGTTTACTTAACACTTAAACGGTGAAGGAAAACATCGTGACGAAATCTGCATACCTGAGAATGTTCATAAGAAAACTGAAGGTAGGTGACGACTACCAACCCCTCTCATTAGTAGAGGAGGCCCGTGCCCAGCAGTGGGACAATGTTTAATACAGGGCTAGTATTATTATTATTTATAGTTTATTTAAATGAAAAAAAGTTATCAACGCGGAAACATCAGCAGAGCCACTGCAGAGAGGATTTTAAGCATTATTGTGTTTTATTGTGAGTGGTCAAGGACGACAATGATCGTTTCATTTATGATGATTCACTTTTTTGTCCTATACTAACACTGTATAATGGCTACACTACACCTCACCACACAAGCGAGACTGTATCGTACATACATATTCACTTACGCCTGTAATCCTCCAACGGGTAGGCAAAGGTGTAACCAGTACACCCACTTTTCTCCGAATGTATTACCGTCCCATGTGATAGGGGGGCGAGCCTATCGCCATACAGGGCACAATCCCAGACTCCGGGCTGATACTGTGTATTCCTAAATAGAACAACCCAATATCCTCAGGGATCTCAGCACAGCAGCCGTAACGCATGCGCAATTAAAACTTTTTTTAATGCCTGCCTAAGACGAGTACACGGGCCACCTGATGGTAAGTAGTCACCGCCGCCCATAGACTTCTGCAATGGCAGGGCACAGCAAAGCCGCTGCATACCGTATACTGCGCCACCGAGGCAGGCGACAGTCGAGACTGTATCAATTTATTTAATATCCGTACCTCATAATCAGCTTCGAACTTGTGCACGATCTGTGTGAGCGGCAACAGTCCGTTGATCTCGGGATGCTTGGTGAGGTCTGCGAAGAACAGCAGGTTGTCGCGGCAGTCCTTCACCGGGGACACGATCAGGTACCGCCCGCAGTCTGTCACCTCCGCGCCGCTGCAGGTGGAAACATATACGCTATTCACAACCATACAGCCTAATAAAAAATTTAATAGCACTGGGAATAAAAGTGTCACAACCCAAAATTTTGGATAATCGTGTTAAATTCTATATTCACATATTCCTGACCCCACACTATGTCACACTTACATCGTGGGTATCAAGAACTACGAGTAACTACCACACCACAACACCCAGACAGAAACTAATCATGTAAACAAACATTTGTCCCGGTGTGAGTATCAAACCCGCAACTTCTCGTGTCACAGCTAGCTACTTGCCCGCTGCGTCACGTAGGCTGTTAAAAGGGTAGTTGACTCGAATTTTTTTATTAATGTAATCAATAAGTTACATTACCTTAAACCTATTATCGAAAGAATTTTATGAATCTGAATAAAAATAAGTAAATTAGACACCACTCAAATCTGCTGGAAGAGTTAGTTGTCAAATAACAGTACAAGGTTGCACATCTGATACCGTGACGTCACGGTACTATGAATCGCCTGTACTGTACCGTTGTGCGAGGGAGATAGCGATATGTTCCTAATACGCCATCGTTTTCGCTTATGCCTGTGAGTATTTGCTCATACCAATATTTTAAATAAATATTGTGACCTCATTTTTCAAGAAATTTGGATTCTGTTTTCGCAAAAGAGTTTCTTTTGCGTATTATATTCGATTGCGTAAAGAATAATGTACAAAATTAAACACAGGAAACTACCCTATTGTTTATGTGTAGGTATGCCACGGTATGGCACTTACTATTAGTCGAAATTACTGGGCATTAAGAGTGGGTGGTATTTATTAAGAAGAAAAAAAAGGCGTGTCCATACACTTGTCAATTAAAAAATTATAAAAATATTTTTTATGAATGATACCTATTTCTTCGGAACACGTTACTTATCAATATTTACCGCTTACTTTTAAATGACTGCAATAATAAGCTACTAGAGCGAAGTCGCTTGTTAACTACACAATAGGAATCGATATTACAGACTATATAATGAATACCATTCATGGCATATACATGCCAAATATCATAATTAATTACGTTTCTACGAAGAGTCTACTATAAGAAAGTAGAATGAAAATTCGACACTAAAATGTACATCTAATTTATGCAGTTAAATTATAGAACCTTTTATCGGCACTTGCATATTTTAAAAACAAAAAATATGGTTTAAAAATAATGTATTTAATTTTACAGAAACGTACGAGCGACTTCCTTCACCGAGGTAGCGACCGTGCGTCTCTCTGTTAAATGAAATCATATATTAACATCATTTGTTACAAATTACTGTTTTTACTTGCGACTTCGCCCTAGCCAGTTGACCTAAAATAGCTATTTTAAGTTGACCCCACTTATGTATAGCCCCGTACTATGGGAGGGCTGAAGCAATAACTCGAAGAAATGCTTCATTTCTGCGGGACAAAGGGCAATTTGGAAGGCTGTCCTTTTTTTGTAAACTAGATATGACAGAGGGAAACTATGTCTTATGCCAGTTATTTTATTTTATGTTTTGGGTGGCCTCAATCAAATTAAACTGTATCGTGGGTATCAAGAGCTACGAGGGACTACGGTCCCACAGCACCCAGACCTGAACGAATAATTGCGGATAACACAAACGTTTGACAGTTGGCGCAGTGGTAGCCAGCTGTGAATTGAGAGGCCATGGGTTCGATTCCCGCAACGAGACAAATGTTTGTGTGACAGATATTTGTTTCGTGTCTGGGTGTTGTGGGACGGTAGTCCCTCGTAGTTCTTGATACACATGAAACAGATTTTACCTAGTGTGGGGTATTTATTATTTGTCTTAGAGCGGGGATCGAACCCACAGCTTCTCGTTTTCCAGCTGGCTACTCAGCCACTACGCCTCGGTTGTGATTAATACTGTGTATATAAGGTCTAAGGAGTTTATTATACTGACATCCTCCACAGTGGTTCTTCTGGGAACTCGACGACGATGACGTCATCAGCCTGCGGCGTGTTGAGCCTGTGGTAGCACAGCTTCTGGTCTCTGTTCACCTCCGTCTCCGAGCCGTCCGTCTTGCCAGTTTGGTCTGGATACCTCTGAAAATTGGGGTTTATAAAGAATTGATTAATAAATACACTTTCGAAAAAAACAAAAAGGATTAAACTCAATAAAGTTTCAGCATGGTCGCAATAGGGTAGTTGACACGTTTTTTTTATTAATTTAATCAACAAGTCACATTACGTAAAACCTATTATCGAAAGAATTTTATGAATCCGAATAAAAGCAAGTAAATTAGACACCATTCAAATCTGCTAGAAAGGGTAATTGTCAAATGTCAGTAAAAGGATGCATGATACAAGCCGTGACGTCACCTCTCAGGATCGCCATTGTGCGAGCGAGATAATGAGATAGTGCATCCATTTTTGCTCATACCAAAATTTAAAATAAATATTGTGAACTCATTTTCAAGCAATTTTTATTCTGTTTTCACAAAAGGATTTCTATTGCGTATTATATTTGGTTGAATATCGAATAATGTAAAAAATTAAACACATATAACTACCCTGTTATTATTTTAAATATTAGTATTAACAAAAGTGAGTGCCACCAGCAATTCATAATCTCTCTAGTACGACAACACTGTAATGTTAACTTTGGCATTTTATGTTATATACCTCTATGGTGCAGATATTATCTATGTATTATTGCGTTTCACCTACCTACGGTGAAACGCAACGCATTTTAATAGCTAAGTGCGTGTCTAGAGGCCTTTGACAACAATAACCACATAACAGGGAATGGTCAGTGGAATTTGGGAATCTTTCGCCTAGCAGTGGGACAATACGCTACAATGTGTGTCCAAGAGTCAGGCATGAACTTAGACGTTATTAAAAAACAATAAATTGCTTATTTATCACTTAAGATTACAACTTGTAATTTTAAATGTTCTCAAAAATAAAATTTACAACAAAATTATTAATCAATGTTGTCGTGACGTGAATTTATTGGGTATTTGTTATTATGGTCCGGTATTTTTTGTCTATATGCCATTTTCAAGTTTTGTTTTTATTTGACTTTTGAATATCAACCGGTCTTATTAAAATGAAAACCAAATACAATAAACAATATTCATGACCAAATTAATGTTTAGACTTTTTCACGATGGCCGGTAATCGAACAAGCGGGTCACCTGTTAGTAAGTGCCCACTGAAGAATGAATAATAGCGTTGCCTGGCTTAACCAATTAAAAAATTTGGAAATGTGACTTTACGGTGCAAAACTATTTTATAACAATCTAGACATGGCCAATGTACTAAACGTACTAAGGCGAAGTATGAGATCTAAGGCGACTTCTGGCGGAAAGGTAATCTAATTTACTCTCTATTCGAAAATAATAATAAAAAAACATCCAACAGTCACACACATAGTGCTGGCGGCCTATCACCTCCTCTTAGAGCAGTCTTGTTGTAATATTACAACAATACTGCTCTAAGATATAGTGGTAGGCCCCCTGATCTCACCGTATTAAATGATAATAATAAAAAACATACAAAACACATAGTCCTGATCCTACAATAAGATACAATTAGCTTGTGTCGTGGGTACAAGGGACTACCGAGAGACTTTCGGTCTCAACACCCAGACCCGAAATAAATATTTATGAATCACACAAATATTTGCTGCGGGGATCGAACCCGCGGCCTCTCGTTCCACAGCGGGATACTCATTTCACTGTCAATTCAATTACCTTAACATAAAAAATATGTGTGAAGAAATTCGTACACGCTAGTCATAGAAACCACCGAACCGAATTTAAAGATATTACAGATTGAAAGGTTTGTTTTGGACCCAATAGGTGGCGCTGTTATTAAGATATATATTTTTTGGCAGAATGTCAGCACAGGGCCAGTAGGATATTTGTATAATTGTTTAGACTATAATAATACTTGCGCTGTCTACTTTAGAGTTAAGTCTATGATTATATTCACCTTGTCTTTCAAACAATAACATTTACCGTATTGTATATAAGGAATCTGAATACTCGATTCGCCTTGATCTCAATGCACAATGCGTTATAGCCTACTTTTGCCTTACACATTCTAGGTCAGACGGTGGACATGTCATGGCAATACCAATCGTATATAATATAATGAAATTATTCTTTAGTGTCCTGGACTGCCTCAGTGGCGCAGTTGTAATTGCGCATACATTACGACTGCTGTGCTCAGGTCTTGGGTTCGATCCCCGGGTCGGGTAAAGTGATATTGGTTTTATTCTAGAAATTCTCAGTATTAGCCTGGAGTCTGGAATCTGTGCCCGATATGGCGATAGGCTCGCCCCTATCACATCATGGGATCGAAATTCGGCGAAAAGTGGGTGTACTGGTTACACCTCTGCCTACCCCTTCGGGGATTATAGGCGTGGGTGTATTCTTTAGTTAATATCAACTCACCGAGTAGAATAACCCTTTGTTGTCCTTTGTCCACGCCATCGAGGCAAATTTGACCTTTTCTAACACTTCTGGGTAGTCCTCACCTGCAAAAATATGAATACATAAATATGAATATACCAAAGTATTGAGTATAGAGATAAGACGCGCCTTTTTATTTTGAATCTTATTGCACATAAATTAATGGTGCGAGGCTTTATGGAGCTCGTCAATTAAAATTAATCAAGTAAACACTACCAAAGCTCCATGCAACATGATTCTTCGATTATATAATGACTTTAAATAAAGAATAAAATAGTAAATTGTCATAATTTTGGAGTCTTCTTCTTGCTTTAATGGCCTCTCCGGAGGAACAACTCCACAATTTCACGTAATAATTACATTTTAAATAAAAATAAAACCGTCTTCAAAAAAACCGAGACACAACTAAAAACCAAACAATAATTGGTTACATTTACATCAATTAATTACATCCAATTTAAATCAATTATTTTTGGAGTCGGTGCCGGTGTAGTTTTCTTTAATTTAAAAAGTAATAATTTATTTTATGCTTTTTAGTGGTACAAATATAAAATAGGTACGTTGGATAGAGTACAAAAGAAAACACCACTGAAAAAGTCACAGAAAAGCAAAATTCGCAGTTTCGTATATTCGGACAACATATTTTTTCAAGTTATTTTGGTTTTAAAACCAAACTACTCAACCGATTTTGATAAAAAATCGGTCAATAAATGATGGAGTTCTGAGGTAACAAACATAAAAAAATACACGTGGAATTGAGAACCTCCTCCTTTTTTTGAAGTCGGTAAAAAAAATTAAATAAGTAAATAAAATTTATATGATGATGATGAAATGATCTAGAATCATTCTTTTATTCTAATTTTGGAGTCATCTGTAATGACGAGAATCAGCGGCTTACCTTTTGTCAATTTTGACTTTCTTGCCAATTATTAACCAGTCACGTATCAAATGGTAAAATGCTGGCACACTCGCTGTTCTTACATGCTATTTTCAACTTTAATGTTATGGAAATAAAATTGATTTTGGCTTCTATTTACGTTACGGGCGCCCTCCTGGCTTGCGAGTGTTCGTGCTGCCCGCGCTGTTTCAAAACAGGACGCGTCCTGTTTTTAAACTGAAGTGCCCTGATTTGTCCAACTTCAAATCCTAGATTTTGAAATTCAGGGTTGGCAACCCCAGGTCTCACAATACCCCAAACAAATATTTGTGGATAAACATGATATATAAGCACTTACCCGTAGCCACGTCCTTCAAATGTATGGTGATCCAGTCTGAGCCGCTGGCGGACAGTCCGTACGCAAACGTGGCGCCGTCTTCAGTGAACCTGCTGCCTGATAACGCGATCGTGCCGTCCTCAGACAATGTGTTGGGGTCGAGGAACACGCGCGGCTCGCCGTCCAGGCTGTCTTGTACGTATAGGACACTGCGGACGCATAGGCAACGTGTCATAAATATATTTTTAACCGACTTCAAAAAAATCTTTTTTTTATGATTCGAGAAATTCTTTTTTTGTTTAAAATTGTATACTTCCCAGGTGGTCCCATTGGCACCATATCAGGATCTGATGATGGGATCTCAGAAAAATCAAGGGTAAATTTTGTAGTGAAGCATAATTTGTTTGTTATTGAAGTCGGTGTACGATGGGCACTTTTGGGATAGAAAAAAGCACCCAACACGCGTGACCGTCACGCTCAGATTATTTTACTTGTGACATAAGCACGCCTATGAAGTTCTATAATTATTGACAAGCAATCATAAACAAAATAAGTTGCTACTTCATGGACCCTGTTTCAAAAAAGAACACAGTAATTCCAAAGTGTTAAGTTTTCACTTCTGTCGGTAGTCCCTGTAACTGACTATGTTTTTTTTATCCTGGCACGACAAAGTGACCAGGTGTGAAAAGTGAAAGTACACCTGATGATAAACGAAGTACCGTTCAATTAGAGTATCCAGAAGCGAGAGATGATCTATCCCCCGCTACTCAACACAATCATACCGGCCTGCATTCACACTACACCATGGGCAAGAAAGTGAAGCAGTGGTCGAGGATCTAGTGTCAGAGTAATCAGAAGGCCGCAAAACGGCCTAACATCGTACCACAACTCTAGACCCCCGACAAAAACCAGATGTACACTGGCTGACCCAGGAACGCGCCACACTAGCGTATGCCACTATGGCAGGTTTTACACCTTGTGCACGGTGGTCGCTATCCGGGCGGATGTACTACCACCAATTGTGTAAATTGAAATTAACGAAAAACAGATTTTTTTACAGACTTTACATACGAGCTGTTTAACTGCCTACATGCTCAAGTTTTTTTATGTTAGCAAAGTGACCACACTGCACCTGGTAAGTGCAATGCCTGTCCAGGTAAGGTATCAAGAACCGAGACATAACTATCCCCCACTACTCGGCACAATACTATACAATAACTCTTTGTATAACCATCATCATCAAGTCAGCCGAAGGACGTCCACTGCTGGACATAGTCCTCCCCCAAAGAGTGCCACAATGACCGGTCCTGCGCCACCCGCATCCAGCGGACTCCCGCGACCTTTACCAGGTCATCAGTCCACCTTGTGGGGGTCTACCCATAAAAGACAATAACAAAGCATACATATCACCTAATTACTAAATGGTCCTGCAATGGGCGGTCTTATCGCGAAAAGCGATCTCTACCAGACAACCTTTGGATGGACAGAAATTGAAGTAGAAGAAGTAGACGGTGGAGTACAAGAGAGCAAAAATAAAAACATAATTGAAATACAGACTGCCTCGGTGGCGCAGTTGTAATTGCGTATGCGTTTACGACTGCTATGCTGAGGTCTCGGGTTCGATTCCCGGGTCGGGTAAAGTGATGTTGGGTTTTTCTATCCAGAAATTCCCAGTATTAGCCCG
Source organism: Laothoe populi (assembly GCA_905220505.1). NCBI lineage: Eukaryota > Metazoa > Arthropoda > Insecta > Lepidoptera > Sphingidae > Laothoe > Laothoe populi. Next base: position 18,453,316 of record HG992148.1, read on the forward strand.
GAGTCTGGAATCTGTGCCCGGTATGGCGATAGGCTCGCCCCCTATCACATCATGGGACCGAAATTTGGCGAAAAGTGGGTGTACTAGTTACACCTCTGCCCACCCCTTCGGGGATTACAGGTGTGGGTGTATATGTATATGTAAATACAGAATCATGCATGTAGAGTAGCTTTATCACTACGTTTACTCACGGATACCAAGAACTACTGTGTTTAAAGATCCGTTCGCTAATAAGAGGAAAACAAATAAGCTACGTATTCACAAAAAAAAGATAATTTTATAAAATTTTAAACCAAATAATAAAAAAGAGAATATTTTTATATTTATATTCGGTTACATCACCACAGCTCAACCTGTAGGTGTAAGTGATGCTCACCACGAAAGGCCATCAACTAACCTATAACCGCTATAGTCTATACCTACATCTATACCTGTATCCATCTATATCCTTATCTCGTATTTAAATAAGTTTACCGTGGTGTAAAAACAACATAATTACCTAGAATAATAATAAATACACCGAACAGTCACACACATAGTTCTGACCCCACACTAGGTAAAACCTGTATTGTGGGTATCAAGAACTACGAGGTACTACGGTCCCACAACGCCCAGACCCTAAACAAATATCTGTCTGTCACACAAACATTTGTTTCGGTGCGGGCATCGAACCCACGGCCTCTCGTTTCACAGCCGGCTACGCGCCCTGCGCCACAGAGGCTGAGGCAGAGAATTTTGAGGTTAGATGCGATTTTGAAAAAGCTTCGACTTGTATATAAATATAAACAGCATTTAATCCGTGTCTAACTCTAAATACCGGTAAAACCCGAATTGTAAGACATTTTAAAACACGTATTGAACGTGTGTTTAACTTTTTTGTAAAGGCACCGTATATGATTTTATTATTAAAATTAATTGCCAGACAAATGCGATAGAACGTTCAATTTATTAAATTAACTTAATTCGACTGTTATAAATCATAACAGACCGACTCGACATATAATTTTATTGTCTGCTGTCGTGATATATGTCACTTTTTTCTAAACCGGGCAATCACATCCGAAATAACGTGTTCCATCAAGCGTTCCACTACTCAATTTTGTGTGCAGTAAGATTCAAAATTGTATGGCGACGCGCATCATTTGATAAACCAGTTCTAGTAAAATAACAAACCAATAATTGATGAACCCAAGATTGTTATCTATCGTTGTTTTTCCGTGTTATTATAAATTCTACATCTGTACATAAAAGGACATATAATTCTCCTTGTGTATTTTTATTCATAACACGTGTAAGGAACAACCTTAGACAGCACAGAATAATTATGGGATATATTGACTTGATAAATAAATTTCACGGACATAGTCTTCGTTCTGATCCCACGACAGGATACGAGAACTAGTGGCATGAATGCCGCTAGTTACTTTCGGTCCTACAAAAGACAGATCCATTTAATTTGATTGGCTTATAATTTAGAATTTAAAATTAGAAGCTAATAAATTAAATGTTAAAATTGTCTAAAAAATGGTAGCAGGTTACTGGTGTTAAAGTAACCGTTACGTCTGCCCAAAAGCAACCCGTCGAATTTCACCCAATCATTTTAACTACATAGTACTAAGTATGATGGGTACATCTTTATTCCTGTGACATATGATGTTCAGTAACACAACTTCTGGTGATTTCACTAGCTTCAATATCCGTAAAAACAAATTCTATGCAACTTTTCTCAATGAAGTCTACCCTCATTAGACCAGCGTGGCGAATTAGGGCCCCTCTGAGTAGAGGCCCGTGCCTAGCAGTAGTATAGCATACGGGCATATGGCAAACATAGGTATTTCTTACTGCTCTGTAAAATTCCACAATAGGCTATTTGACAACATTGAAAATACACTGCAAATTGTGGTCATCCTGTTAGACAATAGCTTACAAAACCATATTTCACTTAATTTTAAACAAAATAATGTATGTTTTTTGCAAATTAAACGAAATAAAATACAACAATTTTTAAAAATTTTATCTGTGATGTGAACACTCTGTGATTGTTTGCAACTCTGGTGACGTCACACGCAAGTAAACATAGTTTCTTCGAGTGATTTTAGTTCGCGTTTTATGTTTTCTGGGTGATAAATTCTATTGTTGATCTATTTTTAAAGCAGTCTTATGATAATTGTTGATAAAACAATTATCATAAAACTTAGCTTTGCTTATCATTATTAGCTTGTTTACTTGCATGTGACGTCACACGTGTCATATGATCAGCGCCATTACAGAAATAGCGTTTTTGCCGCGGTTTTGGAGATTTAAACTTTAACATAGATTTTTATTAAAAATACAGAAGAGTTCCCGGAAATATCAATACAGTGTGCTTATTATGTAATAAATAATAGTTTTAAATCATTTTCGAAAATTAGTCAAATAGCCTATTCGTCTAGAATTAATTGTTCAATCAAAATCAAATATACTTATTGAATCTACGAAATGTTATAAATTTTTTTGATTCCGTAAATTTTTACTCTACTGCCAGTTGGGAATGCAGTTTCGCTAGAGAAGAACAGGCAAGAAAGTCTATCGTTGCTCTTTTTCGAACATCAGTTAGCAAACGTTGGTGATGGTCACTTACAAAACTCTACTCTCTTTTGAATCTCGTAAATAATACAACTTACTTCTGATTCTGCAGGCCAGTATTTTTTAAGAAGAAATATCTGTCTCCTCTACGGAAGGGGCACGAGTATTTCGGGTAGTTCCACAACTCTGTGAGCCTCTCGTTAATGTCGGTCTTGACGGGGCAAGCGTCCAGGTACGGTCGGGTGATTTTGTTCTCTGCTTCTATGAACTCTTTGGTTTCGTTTGAATCGGGATCTTCCAGCCATCGGTAGGGGTCGTTTATCTGTGAAAAGTATTTTTATGAGTGAAGGACAGCGATAGCCTAGTTGGTTTCGGTACAGACTGTCAAGAAGAAAGTCGTATGTTCGAACACAAATGGCATTCACCTCTGACTTTTTTAAAGTTATGTGTGTATTAAATGTTAATTATCGCTTGCTTTAACGGTGAAGGATAACCTCCTGCATCCTGCAAAGAAAAACTTGCATACCTGCCTCCGTGGCGCAGTAGGCAAGTAGCCGGCTGTGAAACGAAGAGCCGTGGGTTCGATTCCCACACTGGGACAAAGGTTTGTGTGACAGACAGATATTTGTGTCAGGCCTGGGTGTTGTGAGACCGAAAGTCTCTCTTAACCCAGGACACAAGACTCGTATCTCAATGTGGGTTCGGGGCTTAGAGTAGGCAACCAAAAGGAGACGCCATTACGCTCGAATCTTGAACAAAAAATTCAGCAATGTCGGTGGGGGGCTTCGTACACCTACAAATAAACATGTGCACACAAATGCAAAATGTAATCACGTCGCTACGCACGCACACAAAACAATTTAATACAACACTGGCAAATTTATGCACACAGTTACAAATTTGTCTTGGTGTCTAATGTATTTACAGTGTCATATATTGACAACTGTGTAAAAACAGTAGAGCGTAGCAATGTCGATACGAGGTATAGATAGCGTTGTCCTTATCTATCGATAGATAAAATAAAACAATTATAATTTATGAAATGTTTTAAGATTATTTATGTGTATCATCTTTTCTATCGCTTTCTTGCAATCTCTGGGTGTGATTTCGTGAAAGTGAAGTAGGGAGGTATAGTTAAAAAAGTGTAAATTAATATTTCTAATTTAATCGAAATACTGTAAAGATAATAAAGGTAATAATAGTAAGAAAAATACAAGCCAAATAAGCAAAAATAAAAAAAAAATTAGAAAATGAATTTTAAATAATACGCCTTTAATTTATTTAAAATGGATATCCAGCTGTTGTTACATTACTTAGGACTAAGTTATAATGAGGTAACGATAATCTTACTATTAATGAACAACATTTTAAGAATCCGACTCCGCCTCCGCCCGCGTGGAAGTTGTTTTTGAGAGAAAAGGCATACAATCCATGGAGGCATATTATGCTATTACATCCCTCTAGCATCTGCCTAGTAGCCGGATGCCGGGCGGTCACTATGCGGAGACGCGAGGATCTTGTATTTGAGCTCAACCAGACCCTAGATCTCATATTTTCGCAGGATATCAGGAATAGGATTGAATTCAATGGCAATTCAAATTCAGGCAAACATAGATGTGCGCGTTTTCATGCCACAAATCCCCCTTTTCTCCAGTCTCCACTTTCAGGGTGTTCCAATGACACTGCAGAAGGATGTTAGGATCTTAAGGTATAGATATCGGATTTCATTTTGCGGCGGCGATTTCTAACGCCCGGTTAGCGTATATTAGCGTGATGCTAATATAAAGCGCAGGTACAGCCGGGAATGGAATACTGCTTCCACCTCTGTTATGGTTCCGATAATTGCTTGCTCGATGGTTGATCTGGATTGCAGTGACGGGCCATCCGCATTATGAATGATGCAGACGTGACCAACAGCTTATAGCTGCTACAGCTGCCCTGGGACATTTCTTCGCTTAGCATGTTCTACCGTCTGTAACGCGTACCGGCTTGCGGAGCTACAACACCGTGGTGTCTATTACCCTGGCCTGAACCAAGAGGTTCGCGAATTTGTATCTTAGCCGCACCATCAAGTCGTGGAAAAGTTTGCCAGCGCACGTGTTCCCTACTTCCTGTATTCCCGGGTTTATTAAGCGTACTGGGAAGAAGCTTCTGACTGACTGAAATGATTGTGTCACTTTGCGAGGGATGTTTGTCCTCGCTACTTAATAGTCTACTTGGACAGTACTGCGCTTACTATCGGATGCAATGTGGTCACTTTAACGTGCCAGGATAAAAAAAATCGTTTTAGTTGTACTCGTATACAGCGAAATTATATTACAAACATCGAATATTACGCAAGCACCTTAATGATAATAAAAATAATGTTGTCATGTATACGTACACTATGTACATATTCATCGACCCACTGCTGGGCACGCGTGGCGTCCTCTATTGAAAACAACAATTCACATCAAGCGAGTGCTAATTTTACAGCTAAATCCTAAAATCTAATTTTGGCCTGCAACTGAGATCTAAATGTACATACATATACACTCACGCCTGTAATCCGCGAAGGGGTAAGCAAAGGTGTATCCATTACACTCACTTTTCGCCGAAGTTATTACGGTCCCATATACGGTCCCATGATAGGGGGCGAGCCTATCGCCATACCGAGCACAATTCCAGACTCCGGTCTGATACTGAGAATTTCTAAATAGAAAAACCCAATATCACTTTACCCGACCCGGGGTTCGGACCCGAGACCTCAGCACAGCAGTCGTAACGCATGCCCAATTACAACTGCCCCACCGAGGCAGTCTAATATTAGTCAGGCAGATCTAAATGTATTAGATGATTTTATTAACTCGTGAAGAATCATGACATGTCGATTTAGATTTTTTGTTATCCTGGCACCTTTAAGTGACCACACTGCACCCGATGGTATTATAATATTAAGATTATATTAAGATAGTATGCATACATAAGTAAGCACTCACACCTGTAACCTCCGAATCGGCGGGTAGAGGTGTAAGAGGTGTGTACATTTCGGAGAGTTTATTACCGTCCCATAAAGTGATGGGGGTGAATCTATCGCCACACCGGATACTATTCCAGACCGCGCCGGGCTGATACTGAGTATAAAGATGAAAAATCTATTATCATTTTACCCGACCGTGGTATCGAACCCGCGACCTCACGCACAGAGGTCATACCGCGTATGCAGATACAACTGAGCTACCGCGACAATCTTATCTTACACTAATTATAGATCTTGAATGTCCCAAAAGTCGACGTCAAGCCGGAACCGGGTGAAAAGGCAAGTCATACCGGTTATCAAAAAAATATAAAAAATCTAAGTTGCATGTTTTTAAAATTATAGGCATGGTCCGCGATTTTTCAAAGTATAATCCTAACTTTGCGCATTTGTGTGATCTTACGTAAGAACTATTGAGACTCCCTCCCACCCCTTGTAAGAAAAAGTTAGACATGATCGACTCCCCCCTACATCATCTTACGTAATAAATGAATGGCGCCAAAATTCATACCTAAATATTTTTTAAACATACCGGATACATTTTTAGGATCAAATTTTTTTGACAAATACTTTATTCTGGTTTTGGTATATTTTGTGACATTCCTAGTGTGTTAGAACTATTTACGTTAAAAGTATGTGTTTAGAAGACAGTCCAGATGGATTAGTAATTTTATCGATAACCTTTATAAGTTTATCTACAACACTATTTGAGTCTTGCATAAACGACAGTGTTACCACATAAACCACCCAAAATGCCAGTGTAATAAAGTTTATGAAATTGTAAACTTAGTCAATATGTCAACTTTCCTAATATTTTTAAATTAAAAATTAAGTTAAGGAAGCATAAATAAAGAAATCCCACTAATATTATAATTGCGTATGTTTGGATGGATGCATGGTTGTTTGATATCCAATCACGCTACAACGCCTGGACGGATCTACTTAAAATTTGGCACAGAGATAGATTATAGTCTGGAAAAGCACATAGGCTACTTTTTATCCCGGAGAAATGTACAGTTCCCATTGGATAGTTTAGTTTTTCACAGAGCAAGGGATCGACATGATTTTTTGCATAGTGGCAGTTTAGGGATCAGAAAATGACAAAGACCACTTTTATCTCGAAAAAATAGCAAAAGTGGGATAGCAAAATATAGAAGGTTAAAATGTTAAAATACGCGGGCGGAGCCGCGGGCAACATCTAGTTAAAATAGAATATTAAAAAAACAACTTGCTTTTAAGATATTGAATGCAAATAAATTTTGCACTACTGTGGCTAAAAGTTTAACCTGGCAACATTTATTACCCGATGATAATTTTTAGAAATTATATGTTTTGTTGCTTTTAAGGATAATATTACTTTAAAAAAATACGTCCAGGTGAAAAATAATGTAGTATTTTTGTAAGTTTGATGTGTCAGATCTATTTTTACATGTTAATACCGCTACATGCAGGCATTTTGACGGAGCTCAATTCGCTTGTGATGTCACTTTTTTAGTGGCGGATCACGAAGCGCAACTAGTTTTATAGATCGTGTATGAGCACCGTGCTCTTACATTTGTCAAACGGGGTAAGCGCTCAATGGCGTCTCCAGTGTTAAATACTCTAAGGTTCGGGGCTATGTGTGTGACTGTTGGGTGTTATTTATTTATTTCATTTATAATTTCCTACGTTTATATATTTTTAACGTTGTGCACGTATCCAACGTAAGGTATAATTAAACTCATATTAAAGACTCGTAAGTAATTTTATAGACGGCTAATATTGAAATGATGAAAATATAGACAAAATGAATCTACAAGAGTTAATGAAAATCATTCATTTACTTTGGTACCGATTCGAAAAAGTATACATTTTTATTTTACTGGTATATGTATAGTATCAATTAAGTATTTTTATATATTGACATAAAATCTTTTTTTTATAATGGCACGGCAGAGTGACCACACTGCACGTGATGGTAAGCGCAGTGCAGTCCAATTAGAGTACTGAGTAGCGAGAGACGATCTATTCCCCGCTACTCAACACAATCATGCCGGCCTGCATTCACACTACGCCATGGGCAAGAAGGTGAAGAAGCGGTCGAAGGTCTAGCCTCGTACCCCAGCCAAACATCGTACCCCAACTCTGTAGAGTCGGACAAAAAAACGGATTATTTTTAACTTTCTTGTTTTAAAGCTTTTGTTCGATCCCAGGGTCGGGGTAAAGTGATATTGGGTTTGTCTATTTAGAAATACTCATCAGCCCGGTGTCTGGAATTGTGACATATGGCCATAGGCTCGCCCCCTATCACATTATGGGACCGAAATAAATTCGCCGAAGAATGGGTGTACTGGTTACTGGTTACATTTCACCGCACTGATGCTTTGACACAGGTAAAACCAATTTTATTACGACCAAAGAAAAATTATTTTATACACCTGAAAAAGACATAAGAAATAATGCCATAAAAACTTGAGTGGCTCTCTGTTAGGCAACAATTGCCACGAATATATATTTCAAAGCTATCAACTAGAAGTCAACGACCATTTATGTATTTACAATATCTATCGGTTTTTATCACATTTTTTATCAAACCCGTATAAAATCTTCGTGCAATTAAACCTTCAAAATTTAATTCTAAACGTGTTTTATAAATGTACCTGTCTAAGACACAAAAAGAAACAGATAAAAATATTCAAATATAGAAATGACCATAAATTAAAACGGATTTGCAATTTAAATTTTATATTCGAACATTATAGCTACTTTTAAAAATAATAACCAAAGAAATATATCTTATTAGTAAATCGAAAGAAACGATGTGAAATTCTAAATGTTTGTCTCAAAAATATAAATAGTTTTATATCATGTTCAAGAAATAAAATTTCTCAACCAACTTAAATTTAGTTTTCATACAACTTTGAGAGAATAGGTTCATTAGAATCAATAGGGTAATTGAGAAGATTTTTTTATACTTTCAATCAACTAGTTATATTGCCTAAAACCTATTATCAAAAGAATTTAATGAATCCGAACCAAAATAACTAAATTAGACGCCATTCAAATCAGCTGGAAGATGTTGTCAGATGACAGTAAAAGGACGTTTCTTCTTCATCGTTTGACATGATATAAGCCGTGACGTCACCTCTCAGAATGGTCATTACTGTGCAGTTGTGCGAGGGAGATAGTGAGATGTTTCCACTACGCACCCATTTTCTCTCATATCAATATTTAAAATAAATATTGTGACCTCAATTTTCAGTAAATTTTGATTCTGATTTCGCAAAAGACTTTTTTGCGTATTATATTCGGTTGCATATCGAATAACCCAGTGAACACGTTTATGTAAATATGACATCAGTATGATGTCGTTCAATATCATGCTTTACATAACATAAGACCAAGGACTGACTCATAAATGACTCATTATTTCGCACTTAGTGACGTCAGATAGTGACGTAAGTCATGTGACATAATGATGATGACAACCTGACATCCTCATATACTCAGTTTTACGTACTACTGACGGAATAATGACGCTTCATTTATTTAGAAATTACATTGATGTCGCTTTTTATTTTTATTAAATTCTTGATTTTTAACTAATTAAAACAACAAATTATTTCTTATTTTTTATTTCACAAGTATTTATACATTACGTAAGAAATCTGTTACAATTTCTGGATAATAACCAACCAAATAATATATTAGAATAAAATTATTGACTCTTCACTTTGGCTGTTGTTTGCTACAGTTTAGCTTTTTTTGTTGACCAAGTTGTTCCACTGCGCGTTACCAAGTCGTAAGTTGAAAGCCAAGTTGGTTATCAGCGATTTTTTCCAAATTCGGCAGAACCCCAAAAAGGAAATTTCGTCAATATAGTTTCTGGAATGGAAAAATGAAGCTATCATTTTAATTTTAATAATAAATTAAAAAAAAAATGGAATAGTGTCTGTACCTTGATTTATATTTATCAGAGTCAAATCTTTAACAGGATATTTTGAGATTCTCCCATCCCGTTCTCCCATGGCAAACGGTGAAAATATTTTCTTAAATATTCTGTCCATATACTCTTTTCCGCTAGACTCACCGATTTGCAGTATAAGTTTGATCTGAAAATGATTATACTATAAATTTCTCATTATCTAAAACAGATACGTCTAAATATATTATTATTAACAGTCACAATTTTAAATAAAAAATAATAAGGATATACTTATTCCCAGGTGATATTACAAATAGCCAATAATAAAATAAAATTTGTCGTTATGTTAAATACTTATTATGCGATGTAAAAAATCATTTGTAATTATTAACCAAGACACTCGCTCGTCTATGTTCAGTGAAAATGGCGCCATCATTGAGCAGCGTGCGCGCCAAATTTGAAGGCAAAGGGTTCAATTCATACAGCCTCATCAATCGTAGTATATTTAACATAGAATTATTTGCAGTAAAGCCTAAGCCCAGTCTTCGTTTTATTTAAAATTATTGTAAAATTAAAACTACTTTATTAAAGTAAGTATTAAACTATTTCTTTAATGCTATTAATTCATTTATAACGTCTTATGTCAATATTTTCCCGTGCATATTATTACTTTTAATAATAAATCCAAGTCATTACATCATAATATTTTCATTTTTACTGAAAATATGACTTCACTTTAAGATTTAATTCTTGTAATTTTAATAAGTTATTTTCGAGCCGACAATTTATTAGTTATCTTTATAAATAAAGATCACGTTTATCGAACGGCTTAGTAGCTTCTTTTAAAAAAGTTCTGCAACAAACAAACTTAAAAACAATATATATTTTTTAAATTAAGGTTCTAATTTTTTTTTCGGGGTTAATTAAAAATATCAGCATGCCCAAACTTATGCTAAATAATTTGTCTAAGCGGAGGATTCAGCAGACGATCAGAGATAAAGTTTAATAATGCACGAATAAATATGGAATAATAATTGAAACATTTAGGTATAATTATTATCGGGCAGTTAGTAACTTAGGTCGTAATTCCGAAATAATGTTTGACTGACGTTACATAAAAACATATTAAGTTTAGAATAATTATGTCTTAAAACATTAGTTTTGCGTGAGAAAATTAACATCATTGCTACGTCAAATGTACGTAGAAAAAGGATATTAATATTATATCATTATGATGTCAGAATTATATCATAAATAATACCAATAAAGGATGTTAATTATACGTGAAAATTACATAAACATGACATTATCTAACTATGACTTATCTGTTATATCATATGAAGGTCATGTGTTCACTGGGAATGTACAGAATTAAACATAGGAAACTACCCTATTGACGAATAAAAATATATAGACGGCAAGTTAGCCTGTAAATACATTTTAAAAATCTAATTAGTAACACCGCCGCGCCTTTAAACAAATATCGAAAACATCAACGGAAACGTCATCCGCTACTTACGCTATTAAAATACAAAGGTAATTTTGTACCAGGGACTTGGTCTATTATTTAGACCTTTGTTTGTTTTTGTATTAAAATATTGTGACGTCATCAGAACATTATTTCTTTTAGATATAGCAAGAAACCTTGAATGCTATGAAAAAATTTAAGCGGTTCCAACTTAAAAAATATAATTTGCTGGTGGTAGGATATTCATATCCGCCCGGATAGCGACCACCGTACACAGGGCGAAAAACCCGCCATAGTGGCACACGCAAGTGTGTCGCGTTCCGGGATCAGCCAGTGTACATCCGGTTTTTGTCGGGGGTCTGGAGTTGGGGTACAATGGCCATTTTGCGGCCTTCTTAGTACTCTGACACTAGACCCTCGACCCCTTCTTCACCTTGTCGTAGTGGGAAGAAGCAGGCCGGCATGAGTGTGCTGAGTAGCGGGGATAGATCGTCTCTCGCTACTCAGTACTCTATTTGGACCGCACTGCGCTTACCATCAGGTACAGTGCGGTCATTTTGCCGTGCCAGGATATAAAAAAAAAAAAAAAAAAAATATCATAGCAAGTCTCTTTTGCAATCAACATTATTACCCATTGTAATTTTTAAATTATTATAAACACCCCGCTATTCCGTGGGCACTGACAATAGCAGATACGAAATCATTTTAAGACATTTTTACAAAAAAAAATAAAGCAATTTTAAGGTAATATTGTTTGTTTATCCTTGGATTTCAAGATAACTTTGAGATTGCATAATACATCGATGGAGTTTGGACTCTTTGTGAGTATATCGACAAACGCTAATTTAGGATTTTATAAAAGTTCCGTTTTTGATATTTATGTACTTGATAATAGCACTGAGAAGAACCTTATATACGCTGTTTAGAAGAGTCGTAGTTAGAAACACTTAATAACCCACCCAACAGTCAAATACATAGCCCCGATCCCACACTACGATACGAGTCTTGTGTCGTACGTATCAGGGACTGTGAGATACTTTCGGTCTCAACACCAGACCCGACACAAATATCTGTCAAAACATTTGCCCCTGTGTGGGAATCTAACCCACGGCCTCTTGTTTTCACAGCCGGCTACTCGAATACTGTGCCACGGAGGCTGTCAAACATCACGTTTGTGGAAAAGTGATGAAACAATTGAACCTATTACAAGAACTATGTTATGAAATTATCGCTTTTACATTGTCTATTAAACACGGCAACTATAACCAATATTATGTGACGTATAAAGAAATTTTTAGCTGGCGGTAAGGCAGCGCGGAGTTTGGTTGATTGGTATAATAGCCGCAAACTACATAATAGTTCTTAATTATACTTCGTTTTGGAGAATATGCATTAAATAAAGCGTGGCCGATGTTTAAAAATAAAACGTTTAAATAAATAAATAACACCCAACATTCACACACATAGCCCCGACCCCAGACTAAGATACGAGTCCTGTGTTGTGGGTATCAGGGACTACGAGAGACGCACGGTCTCATAACACCCAGACCCCGGACACAAATATCTGTCGGTCACACAAACATTTGTCCCGATGTGGGAATCGAACCACGGCCTCTCGTCTCACAGCCGGCTACTCGCTAACTGCGCCACGGAGGCTATCAAGGGTGTTTAGACAGATAATAAAACTGTTTACTGGACTATAATCTAATTAGGTAAGAAATGGAATCATACCGTAACACATCCACGATGACTACCGGTAACGCCTATGTGCGATAAGTAAAGAATATTTTAGCGTATCTATGTGAAACTTATATACATATAAGGTATATAAGTTTCACTTTTTCCATTTTCAACTGTTGGGAATATACCTGTGATTCGATTTTTATATTCTAGGACGCCGTGAAGAGAATTTATAGTATATGTATATATATGTGTGTGTGCTTATATGTATATATACATAGATATATATATGTGTATATGTATATAGTACCTACATTATATCCTAATTGTTATATTAATTGTATTTTAAATTTTATTAGTTGGTTAATATGTCTGTCTGTACGAACTGATGTTATTGATCATATGGGAGTGGCATAGTCACTGTTTGACTAAACTCCTATGTAAATAAAGAGAAAAAAAAATATTCTAGGACTCTCCAGGGGCGTTTTTGGCCGGCTCTAGAGCAATGATAAAAATGCTTTAATCAGCTCTGTCGATCAGAGTGGAAAAGAAATTTGCTGGCGCGGTGTTAGGGTGTAGCAGGCAATTTGCATTAGTATCTAAAATCAAAATAATGCCCAGGACCGACATCGCACAAGAAGATAGATTTGTGCCTTTTCCCCTTGTATATGCATTGTCTACAAACCTTGTAGAATTCGTACATGATGTGTTTGAAAGTATTTCAGATTTGACTCTACCATGGACAGAAGGCTATTAAGCTGACACCAGTATATGTTACACGGCACTGCCGATAGGAGAATTATCCAAACGGTATAATTATCCAATAAGATATACTAAAGCCCAAATACTCAAAAGCTACTCAACTGGCCGACCGTCTAACGGCTACTTATTTTGTAACACTCCATACAATTCTGGTAAATAAAAGGGTCTCAAATGTTTAACACGATCTTTAATGCTTGAGTTGCGTTTTGAGTATTCGGGCGAAAGCATTTAATACTTAAACTTAGCTGGACCATGGTCATAAATTAAAAGTTGTAATTTGAAAATACGGATTAATAAATTTTATAATGATGGTTCCTTTTATATGTTCATATGAGTTATTTTCAATAGGCACAGTGTAGCGTTACTCATTACGAAATAACTAATTACAGAAACTAAAGCATTTGTTCTACAAAATCATTAGTTACAGTCATTTGTACACAAGATGTGATTATGTCGCATTAGTAATGTTAGAGGCGAAATTATACATAGAGTTGAGAATTTTTACATAAATCGAATGGTGTTTTTAGGACTTATTATATCTGCTTTTAAAAATAACTCTTAGTCATCGATTGTACCTATCAGTCTTATCTACTTCAGAGATTTTTATTGAATATTAAGAAATTAAGACTCATTTCTTTGATGTTAGTCGACGTAGTGCTGAAATGTCTATTAGTGACACTGCTCTATACTTGGTCCTTTCGTACCTTTTAAAATATTGTTAAAAGTTAAACACTATTTGTATTCAAACATTTTATACCAATTTATAGGGTTGTCCGCACATTATTTTTTATTATTTTACACACACACTCATGCATGTACACACACTTTTCGCCGAATTTTGGTCCCAAAATGTGATAGGGGGCGAGCCTATCGCCACACCGGGCACAGATTCCAGACTTCGGGCTAATACTGAGAATTTCTAGATAGAAAAACCCAATATCACATTACCCGACCCTGTGATCGAACCAGAGACCTCAGCACAGCAGACGTAACGCATGCGCAATTACAACGGCGCCACCGAGGCAGTTTATTATTTTAATCTAAAAGTTACGTTATAATATAAGTTATCGAACTAATTTTATAAATACGTTCAAAAATACGTCACTTACGACGCTAAATCTGGTGAAAGCTGTCAAATGGCAAAAGAAGGATGCACGATACGATTCATGACGTCATCGCCCGAAATGGCCATTAGGTTGTAGTGTGCGAGGGAGATAGTGGAAATTTCCTACTACGCATCCGATTTTGCTCATACCAATATTCAAAATTATAATTGCGGCCTTGTTTTGGAATCGCTTGTTCTCAAGAGGTTTCATTTTGATTATTTTTGGTTGCATATCAAGTCATGTACAAAATGAACCACAGGAAACCTTAATATTTACATCAATCACCGACAAATATATCTTAATGGTATTGTAAGAATTAAAAAACACATTCGTAGTCGTACAAGCATCGGGTTTCACTTTAAAATGTTTATCATTCGCCACTATTACCTAAGGTCTACAATTGTATGCTTGTGTATGAATAAATTACTATAAAATTGCTTCATAACAGCACGATCGATTTTCTAGTAGATTGATAATCATACGAAATGATATGTTTCGTCATCTGATAATGTGAACTAAAACAAAATGTATTATGGAAAATCTACAATATCATGAGTATGGCGATGTTACGATGTACTACAGAAATTCATCGTTGTTATTTGTTTATTAGTTTTGTTAATTATTATTATTGCCCATATCGTCTCATCATCATAGTAGTACCGGTTTGAAGGTCGTGGGTCAGATTCCTAGCAATGGAAAATCGATATCAAAATTTGTTGAGTTTCCAGTTTTAAGATACACATACGGTGCCACGTATATAAGCAGGTATAATATCATATTATGGGAAGAAAATAAACTTCGCGTTTCCTAAACTAGTGCCACTGTTACCCCTCGTTGAAGCAGCCGTGAACTTATGACTTTATTTATCAATCATCTCAAATACAGGTTTAACCTCCACTCGCATAAAAACCATAATATAATGATCGTTTTGAAAGATTACAGATTCACAGGAAAATAAAACTAAGAAACAAGCAGTAGGTAGTCTAACAGCTATAATCATAAACCAAACTTGTTTTTGGCAATAAGAAAATATGGTTTCTAAATAAACCATTCGCAAACTTCGAATATTATTATTCTATGAAGAAATAAAGTATATACGGAAATTTTCATGCTGTTGCTTAAATACTTATGGTTTTGATATAATAGCAACTGGTTATTATGGAAAACATTTAAAACCTATTTAACCAATAAATAACATCCAACAGTCACACACATAGCCCCGACCCCACACTAAGATACGAGTCTAGTGTTGTGAGTATCAGGGACTACAAGAGACTTTCGGTCTCACAACACCCAGACCCGGACACAAATATCTGTCTGTCACACAAACATTTGTCCCGGTGTGGGAATCGAACCCTCGTCCTCTCGTTTCACAGCCGGCTACTCGCCAACTGCGCCACGGAGGTTGTAAGTTGTTGCGTTTCGTCCGGTGAGAGATCTCTCTCAATTTTTATTGCATTCTTTTAAATCGTGCAACCCTCTTAATATTGCGGATTGGGTGGTAGAACTCTTACCATCATATGACACAATAGCTAAATTGTAAAATTTAAAAACACTAGATGTTGCCTGCGGCTCCGCCCGCGTGGAGGTTATTTTTTTAAGAAAAGGTATACAATCCATGGAGGCATTTTAAGCTATTACACCTTTCTATATTCTGCTACCCCATAGAAAGCGTACATTTTTCCGGGATAAAAGTAGCCTATTTCGTTTTCTGATCCCTAAACTGCCACTATGCAAAAAATCATGTCGACCCCTTGCTCTGTGAAGAAACTAAACTATCCCACGGGAACTGTACATTTTTCTGGGATAAATAGCCTATGTGCAGACTATAACCTATCTCTGTGCCATTTCAACCAGAAAAAAAAATTCAACCAGATCCACCCAGCCGTTGCGGTTTTAGCGTCATTGAGTAACATACACCCAACCATCCAAAAATATAGCAGGATTGTCTCTTCAAAAATAACGTATCACTCATAGTTGTCCAAACCTGACTTTTCCATCCTGATTTTGGAATGCTCATGACTGTTTTACTATTTAAGTACATACCTTTGTGCCGTGGTAGTCGTCGACGACGGTCTCGTCACGTCGCGCCAATGGGTACTCGAAGATCATGTTGGCTGAAGATAGTGTGGATGCACCGGCGCACTGCAACAACCCAACCACTGACACAACGTACATAAACAATATCGCGCGCATGTTGAACAGTTCTGACGCCCTGACGATCGCAAGCACTCGTCACGGACTGATCGCACCGCGCGACAAACAACGCTTATATCCAAACAACTACCAAACACGAACCGGGTTGTACCAAAAGAACTTCTCCAAATAATTAACCATATTTATATTCTGATAGGTATTTTATCTTCTTCGTGTTACGCCAGTTTTTTATCTGCCCACGAAGGTTATGATTTTTTACGCGCAACGAGGTTTGTTTACAATAATACTTCTGGATGATTAGTTAACATTTATTTGTGCTCTTTTAGTTTAAACGTTTTGTAATTTGTACGGTTTCTGCACACCCGTTTTCCTTTTACAATCTTGGGTTATATTTGGTATAAATAGTGTTGTCTGCTCCTAAAATAGATACAGATAAGTTTTAAATTCGGATGTTATTTTAGATTAGTAAGATATCCGATTTATCGCCCCCTATCACATTATGGGACCGTAATAAATTCGGCGAAAAGTGGGTGTACTGGTTACACCTCTTTCTACCCCTTCGGCATGAGTGTATATGTATCCGGTTTATCTTACAGTATATTTATGAATTAAAAAATCTATGAGTTCTGTCGAAAGTTTTGCCCGACATAACTATAAGCGTTCAGTCATCAACACTTCCGGGCTGAGTACCAAATGCAATCCAGAGAAATTAGATCCAAACACAGTAAACCAACAAATAAAATAAGATTCAATCATCTCCTGGAAATAAATATGACATCGCATGGTAATGTTGACATTTGTACAACTTTTTTTATAAATTTGGTTCAGGTTATTACGTCTAGTAACCTTTGAGAAACTTTTGACCCGTAGAAAGAGGTGGGGAGAAATACCTAAGATCTATCTGAACGCTTTTTGTTTTCATCTGCGACACTAAGTACTTACACAGCACTAGATAACCATTTTCTGTGAAACAGTCAGAAATCAGAATTTGAAAGGTCATGAAAGAAGCGGAACGGGATTTGGAGATTCGATCCCGCTCAGAAGCGTAGACGCAGAGGCGAAAGATGGTAGAAATCACTCCGGTTCCTCTGTCTAGGGGCTCTTAATATTGCTGGGGATACATGGATGATCCCCTCTTGAAGCGTTATACCAGAGGGATTTCGAAGTGTTTCTTTTGGAGGTCCCGGAATCCTTCCGTATATTCGATCTGATGGAGACAACCCGAGTTTTTTGCTGGTAAAATACGGCATACTTTGTCATAAAGAAGATTTTCCCCGTGAAAAAAGTACGTAAAGTAAAGTACTTATACTGCAGTAGTAAATTTTTTTAAAGTTTTATTACCAAAGAAGTAGACTAAAAGAAAGGTCGATATATTAAAACAAATTTCCTGTAGGCCTGTCATTTTTACTGAGTTTAAATTAATACGGTATTTGGTCGCTGCGTAAGTTTGGCTCATAATGTTATTCCTCGATTAAGTACCAAAAAATATTTTAGTATATGTTGCATTATATTTTTACTTCCTTTAAAAGTCGTAGGTATTTGGAATGGTTTTATTAGACAACTTTTTTTCGCTTTGCTAAAAAATGAACTAGCATTTTTATGTTGATTTTCGAACTTTACGACGCAATATTTTTTTAGAAGTTTAAAATCATGTTGTTTTTTACGACTATGCAAGTTAAGACAATTAGTATCCAATTATAAGTATAATATAAGTTACTTTAAATATATATTTTATTTAATATTATTGTTTTTTTTTATTCTGGCGCGGCAAATTGACCACACTCCACCTGATGGTAAGTGCAGTGCCGTCCAATTAGAGCATCAAGTAGCGAGAGACAATGTGTACCTCGCTACTGAACACAATCATGCGGGCTTGCTGTGTACCTTCTTCACACTACGCCTAATGGTCCCAGGATCGTAGGACGGAGGGAACACTGTAGCTGGCAACCTGATGGTTCTGAAGCCACAGCTTGAAGGTGCGGCAAAAATACGAATTTGCAAAACTTCTTGGTCCGGGCCGTGGTAGTAGACACCACGAAGCTGTGGCTCCGCAAGAACCACGCGTACTGGACGCGTGGTTCTGGTGTGGAAGGGAGAGGATGGGATGAGAACAAAAAATTTGTAAAAATAAAACAAGTTTTTGACAGCTTCGGTGGCGCAGCTCGCGAGTAGCCGGCTTTGAAACGATAGGCTGCAGGTTCGATCCTCGCACCGATATAAATGTTTGTGTAATCCATAATATTTTTTCGGGTGTGGGTGTTTTGGGACACTAGTTCCTCAAAGTTGTTGATACCCACGATACAAGTTTGACCTAGTGTGGGGTCAGGACTATGTATGTGACTGTTGGGTGATTTATTTTATTTGCATTGCTTTGACGAAAACTCATAACTTAAGAAATATACATAAACCACGACGATTATGAAGTTCCTTTCAAATTCCGATTTCTATACAATGCAGCGATCGTAACAAATCGACATTCGAAATTCGAATACATAATACAAATTAAATTGAATCGCTTCATCGGTCTGGTAGCAACGTAATTACTTGGGTTAGATACAATTACATCTGGATTCGATTTCGAAATACGTGAATTAGCCAGTTTAGGATATACTCGATATGATCATACTTGATTCCAGCAAGTACAGTACATTTACTTCAACGAGTCTGAAGTGAGGCACGAGCGGTGTCACTTTTGTTTTTAAATACTCGAGGGTTACAGGATGTGATGTGACTAACCGGCCAAGATAAGTTGCGAGCATTGTAGCTACGCAAGCCAAATGCACTGAATTACCTACATTATGCGACGAAGAGTTAACTATTGGCCCAATGAGTATGTGCAACTCTGCCCCTACAACAGCAAAGAGGTAAAGGAATCCTTTACAAAAAGTTTGCGTACAGCCTACAATAATATTACAACTTTTTTATTTTAATTTGTAAACAAACGTCATTATTATTTCATAAAACATTTATGTATTACTTGTTTAATTTAGAAGTGACTTTGGAAATAATTAGCGTAGCTTATGCTATAGCTTTGTTCTAACTTAATTTAAAACCTTAGGTTAATGTTTAATACCTAAGGTTAATGATAAAATCAGCCACGTCCTAACTTATAGAATGAATACAATTAAAACTTCTTGCCGCCTTACAAAATAGATGAATATCTTTGGATGATTTGAATTTTGAACGCACCCGCATTAGCGTAGTTAATGATAAATATTTTAGAAACCTTTAATTTGCATTGCTTTCATGATCCTTCGCTATAACTGGTAAAGAAGTGGACCCTGTTAAGCAGAAAAGATCCAACAGACGGACAGACGGTTAATGCAGTTTAAAGTGTGACAGCTAATTTAAAAATAGTACCTACTATAGAGTAACCTTAGAGTATTAGAGTAACTAATTGAAAATTGATAGGGTAATAAAACATGACAAGTTTTTTATGTAAATGTCATCAAACTGCCTGGATCTTTTGTGGACATATGAAACTTGATTAAGAGATTATGGCTAAATATTTAACTCGATTTCATAAAAAAATTTGGTTGTATCTTTTCTACTCGAAAATATTCGATATATTTATGTTAATGTTCAGAAGTTGTGAACATTTACGGGCTACGGCATTTACGGTTAGGATGTACTATAGGTACAGTTCACGAGAATTTGCATGCAAAATGTATAATTGATAATTTACAGATATTAATGTACACCTAAAAATTTAAAAAGATATATTTAAATTTAACATTCTAAAGTCACAATAACAATAACTACTTAGGTAAACGACATAGAGGTTTCAGAGCCGGTGAATAGCCGCACATATGTGCGGTATCCGTAAATATTTCTATCGAGTTTTAATTTTATTTTATAGTTTTTAGTGGTTAATACAGTTTCTGTATGTAAATTTCATAACAGTAATTCAATATTGACGTGTGTGGTGCTGATCGTTAATTTACCGCAATATGATGATAGGTTAAGTTTATTAGTTTATTGGCAAAGTCTACAGCAGTATTGCAAGAGCGGCCAGTGAGTATAGACTAGACTATACAGGCTTCATAATAAATTATAATGTACTAAAACGATTCAATGAATTCAAAAACATGAATTGAAAACTGCTTAGCCGCGTTGAGCTTACTTACTTCGTCCAACCGTTTATTTTATTTTTGACATAAGCATAGGCCTATCAAGTTCTATAATTATTGACAAGCAATCAAACAATAAAAGTTAGTACTACACGTTTCAAAAAAGAACACAGTAATGCCAAGTTTTAAGTTTTCACTTCTGTCGGTAGTCCCAATGACTATGTTTTTTTATGGAAGAGAGCAAACCAGCAACTGGATCATCTGATGGTGAATTATCACTACCTCTCATGAAAACAATAATAAGGGAATTTTCGGTGCTACCGATCTTTAAGAAACAATGTATCGGAGATATTAATTCAAAAGAAAAATTTCATATTTACATAGTATCTAATAAGAGCAAAAAATTAAACTTTTAATAAATGAATTCTACTTACAATATCCTTAAGATAAACTACACACAGATTCACAGTATCCTGCTTGATAACTATTCAATTACTGCAGTAAGTTGTTTATATGAGAAACTCGTTCCGTTAAGAATCTTATCTCACATTCGTTGCAAACGCTGCGCCGAATGATAAATAAAATAGCTGCTATTGTCATACGTTTGATAAGGGATTGAAAATGTGTACATATGCCTAGTTACAACATTATCTGTGTGAATGTAAAATAGATCTCATTATTTTTTTATAAAACTAGCTGTACCCGGCACGCGTTGCAATGACACGTAAAATTAATTTGATTAATGTCGATCGATTGAACGGTATAGAAGTTAATGTTCTGCAGCGCGATCTACCGAGTTCTTTTTATTTTTCGGGTCAGATACCTTCGCGGGCGTCTCCAGAACGACTCACCAAAATTTCATCATAATCGGATGAATAGTTTAGGTGTCCAAAGAGGACAAACATACTTCATTGATTTTTATTTATATAGAATACTATAGGAAACTAACACCCATAATATATTGAAACGCTACTTAACATGCACACTATAAAGACTATATCATATAAGACAGCCACCGTGGCGCGGCGGGCGAGTTACCGACTGAGAAACGAGAGGTCGTGGGTTCAATTTCCGCACGGCGAGAAATGTTTGTGTGACACAGATATTTGTTTCGGGTCTGGGTGTGCTGGGACCGTAGTCCCTAGTAATTCTTGACAACCACAATACAGGTTTAACCTAGTGTGGGGTCAGGACTATGATGTGTGACTGTTGGGTGTATTTATTTATCCCACGCCAAGTCTTGCCGGTTTGAATACTTACAGCCCCATACAAATAACGGTTGAAGCTGAGGCCTCGAGCACCCGAGATACAGTGTTTACAGAAAGTCGATAAACTAAGCTTATATTAAATTCTTTATGAGTTAGCCCTTTTTATCTTCAGTTTTTTTTACTGCCTGGATATACAAACGAACAGACAGGCCACCTGATAGTAAGTAGACACCGCCGCCCATAGACTTCTGCAATGCCAGGGCACAGCAAAGCCGCTCCCTACTGTGTGCCTTAGTTCAAAGTACTCGTAACGTAATCAGTGAGTAATTGAAACTACGTGGAACAGCTATTTATATCATGTATAGACTAGGAATACGAGCCTATTCCAAATTTACCAAGTAGAACCAGTCTTTAGGAAAGATACATACTATATATGAGGATTTTCGGAAAAACCCTAGAGATAAATCTGAAATCGTCTCTTGTGCAAAGCCCCAGTTCACTATCAAACACATAAAGGTTTCCAGGAGGTCTGTAACCAAATATAAGAAGCAGTAATTTTATTGTTGTCATGCATATATAATTTAATAGTGGTGCATTGTTCACTAGACAATAGACTATTGATTTAAACAACCACATTAATAATTAGATGTTTCTGTGTGTTTTGATAAAAGACATCATCGACATTGCTTTTGAATCATATGCATATTTGGTTGACATTAATAAATTTATTTATATTTTGGTACTCAAAGCCATGCAGACTTTGAAACTGAAAGAGCCTAATCATTCCTTAAATGCTGGCAATGCACCAATATTCTCTTGTCTTGTGTGTGGTGGTTATTTTAGCCTCAGGTTACCACTTGCCTACCTCTTCTTCTTTCTATAAATAAATGACAAATTTAAACAAATTAGGTTAAGCTTTTTTGTGCTAGCAACTTTTTAAATCTAATTTAAATATATATTTTTTAAATACACCCAACAGCCCAACACTAGGTCAAACCTGTATAGTGGGAATTAAAAGCTAGGTGGGACTATGGTCCCACATCACCCAGAACTGTAAAATATATCTGTCTGTCACACAAACAATTGTCTCAGTGCGGGAAAGAACCCACTGCCTCTCCTTTCACAATGTTTTTTATTCAATTAATGTTTTCAATCCATCAAGAGCATACTCAAATGAAGATCCCTCTCTGAATCTTATAACTCAGATGAAAATATATCAATGTGTATATTTTATCAAATAAAAAAGGAAAACTTTCCTTTTATAATATGTAATACACTTTTGTTCTCCATATTTTTAATTACAGTTAACATGTTATCTTAGAAACAATAAAAAGTTTTCTTTTTGATTCTGGCACAGCAAAGTGACCACACTGCTCCTGATGGTAAGCACAGTGCTGTCCAAAATTTGTGTTTTTCACAAATCATTTTGAATTATAAATATTGGTAGAGCAAATAACAGTTGCTGGCAGTGTTTACCAGCTTTTATAGCACACTAACATTCATAATTAATCATCTGAGAGTCACACATGGTCCTGACCTACAGAAAGATATGGTTATCTTAGGTCATGAGTATCATGAACTATGAGGCTTTTGGTTACTAACACTAACCCAAAATAAATGTTTGACATTCACACAAAGATTTGTTATTTTCTAAGGATTAAACTTCCTACTTTTAGTTTCAAAGGGGCCTTTTTTTGTGTTGTCACAGGGAAAGTGTTTTATTACTGCCACCCACTCCAGGCCAAAAGCACCAAAAGCAAAGGCAAAGGGGCCAACTCACCGACTGCACCATAGATTATACCATAGTAATGAGTTTCGGATTAATAAATCTTAATTGTTATTCTAACAAACTACTTTTTTTTATGTTATTAAAATATGTATTTTTTTTATATTTATTATTGGACTAACTAATCATAAAAATAACAAAGTGACAACTGTAATCTTGTTGAAATATGTTTCTAATTATTTTATTGTATATTATTATAACTAAAAAGAATTATTATAATCTTATAATAAAAAAACTGTTAAGTTACAGTCCCTGTGTCACCATTTAGTTCTTATTAGCTCTGTATCACCAGTATTTAAATGAACTTTGTAAAACAAAGTAATAAGAAATTCACCGAATATATTTTTTGTTACAACCATTATTACCTAGGTACCTAGGTATGGTTTGTTTATTAGAATGATATTAATTTTATTTGTTAAATTAGTTTTCAATAAAGACCATAGTTATTTTGTGGGACATTACATGACAAGACCTATTGATTATTTAAAAACATTTTAACAGTCAAATATCTTTGAAATAAAACACTAAAAGTTTTAGCGCTGTGGTAGTTCAAGAAAACATTATAGGTTAGAAACTTTTTGATTTGTTTTTAAAGCAGAAAACCTCTAAAATACAAAAGTAAAAAAATCATAGATAACACACGGAGCCTAATTTAATTTCTAACGTTAATTATTACTTAAGTTTAATCAGTCTAAATGCAACTAATTGTTATTATTTAGTCCGCCAAACAGATGTAAACAAGTGACTCTTACCGATATCCTTTGATTGATGATTAATTGTGTTGTATATTTCACGTTGTGGAATACTTTATGTTGTTTGATTGTAATTGACGATAAATTCGTCGAAATACGGCAATGATTGGCAAAAAACCGACGCACCACCATACAATTTGACATGTCTTAACTGGTGTTGCCTACTTTTTCGGCTTTCGCAATAAATATATCAAAAAAGAAAAAGTAACGAATCCTACCATTTGTGAACATGGCGTGAGGAAGTCTTGTTACTATTTACCCTATTTAACATATCAATAGTTGCAATTTACGCCGGTATTTTTTTCATTTAATGCTTAAGCGACTGCGAAACAAGTTTAATTAAGGTATTACCCAGTCATGGATCATAGAAGTAGTAGCGACTTCTACTTCTCTACTTTTTCGGACAACGTTGAAGAGCTCTATGGCGAGGAACGGCCATCTCTGTCAGGCAGCTAGGAATGTCCAGGTGTGAGTGAGAATAAATAAAATATATATTCGGACAATCAATATTTATTTGTGAAGGGATTTTACAGCGTCCTACACGAGCAACAAAACCCGCCGTCCGTTGTAAGGCACTAATCAATAAACGGACGCGCCGGACACCAAATAAATACGTTCGACTGTAATAATACATTAAATCATAGCCTACTACAAAAATATAATTCTATAATTTATCAATAATCAATATTGACCTACATGGACACAAGTTACTGGCATAGCCGGCATCCGATAATTACGTGTAAAAACATTTCACTAGATTGAACCCAACATAGATATGTAAAAATTACTTCATGATATTTACAATATTTTCGGTTGGAGAATTGTATTAATTTGCTGAAGAATTCTAGTTTCGCTATGTACGATAAAACGGGATGGATAGGAACAAAACTGGTTCAATTTTTTACATTTAGAAACGTAATAATTCAAATCAAGTGAGTTTAGTGTATCCACCAGTTCACCTTAGCGTTCCTATACACACTGTTTTACGTAACCTACTAAGAACTATGCTCGTATGAATAAATCTAAGGTATTGTCTTAATACTGATTTTTGGTTAATTTAGTCATAAGAAACAGACGTCAAAGCTATGGAGTATTAATGTGACAGTAATGGTTATTCAATATTCTACAATGATGGAATGCTCTCGCAATGCTTCAATTCCTGTACCGAGACCAATGGAGACACATTGCAAGAGCCGCTACCACTAAAGCCGTTAAACCGTTTTTGCTTCATTCATGATTTAAGACCGTAAACCAGTCGTTATTTTGAAGGTTTTTTTATGATAAAATATATGCGCTATAACAAAAAGAATTTTGAATAACACGTCTAGAATTCCAAATAGCGCAAATAAACGATAACATTCTCATAAATAACAAGTAAATAGATGTCACCATAAAAATATGCCAAGGAATGCCCATTAAAATTTTTGTCATCCGTATATTTATAATTTTCTGAAGGTAACACTAAATATTTTAATTTAACGGCTAAAATATATGTAATCGAATTGAGCGCACTCGGTTCTTGACAATGTTGTATTGGCAACTAGGTACTGAAATGGCTTCCGAGTTGGCGTAATTGGTTTGAGACTCGGAATTATAACCATAATACATGGGGCAGTATAATATGTTCGATCGCTGAAGGTACATAGTTATATTTGCAAATCAATAGTTTTGCTGTCACAATAATACTTCGCAGCTGACGTTCTAAATACAGAATAAGCTAGTTTTCTAGGTATGTTAGATGAATAAGTTCAAGTTGCTATCACATTATTTTGCTTACATTAACAGTTTAATATGGAAGAAATGTTAAAAGTGTTTGGCTTTACTCAAGAGTTACGTAAGCAATATTGAAACGCATGTAAATTTGACAAAAAGTCTACGCTACAAGTGCGTTTTGAAGAAGTTTTTCTATAGCTACCACATATATGTCATATTTCTATAGCAATAATAGCAGAAGTCGGAAGAAACAACGTCAAAGTGACATATTGTGCTGCCAGCACAATTGGTGATTTATTTCTTCACATCGCTTTGTATTGCCACATTAAAATATTTTACTGTTATTTGCTATAGAAACATCACGTAATTTGGGCAATTGTGTACGTTTAATATACGAATAAATTATTTAATTTCCACCCATTCATAGTTACTTTATAAAACATTAATTGCAAGCGTAGACTTTTAAAATAACATAATACCGGGAAGACTTAAATACTACAAATCTCTACTTATGTTTGTTAACAGAAATGTATCAACATTGTTTAAATAACAAAACTCTCAAGTGAAATGGTTTGCAACATTAAAAATTCCATGTGCTTGTCATAAGAACAAGTGAATGTGTAACATATAAAAATACAATTGAGATTAATTTTACCTGTGCGTTAATATAATTCTTTGCATTTTTTTTTGTTCAGGGACATACATTTAGATTTGCAAAATAATTTTCTGTTACACTTTCCTTTTGGATAGCTTTAGCCAGCTAGTATAAATAGTGATAATGCAAAGAATTACAAAAAAATACAGCAGTCATATTTACATACATTATTATTAGTTGTCATTAAATTCCTGTCTATAATAAAAGTGCTAAGATCGTAACAATTTCAGTTGACATGGGCTTTTTAATTCCCCTACGCGGTACAGAGATGCATGAATGAAATATTATATAAGTAAATCTTAATTTATTTAATACTGCTATCTCTACCTCCAGTTCTAGTAAATCCGACATGTTTCATTCTAATAACCAAATCGTATGCTACCATTTAAATCTAAATTTGGTCTCAATTTCCGTTGGCTTTACTCCTTAATCCCTTAATACAATGATGTCACCTAAAATTAATACTGAATGGTGCACAAAATATTAATTTGACACTCAATTTCTATACAATGGCATACACCAATCGGCATATCATAACGAACAAACACATCTAGCAAGTAAGACACTTAGAAGCAAAACCGTATTTCTTTAGGAGGCATCCATTAATTACGCGAGCTCAAAATTTTCCAGTAAAATCTCATTAAAACTCATTTAAACTTTTTTTTTATCCTAGCACGGCAAAGTGACCTCACTTCACCTGATGGTAAGCGCAGTGCGGTCCAATTACAGTATCGAGTAGCGAGAGACGATCTATCCCCCGCTACTAATCACATACATGCCGGCCTGCTCCTTCACACTACGCCATGGGCAAGAAGGTGAAGAAGCGGTCGAGGGTCTATTGTCAGAGTACTTAGAAGGCCGCAAAATGGCCAACATTGTACCCCTACTCTAGACCCCCAAAAAACCGGATGTACACTGGCTGATCCCGGAACACACTTGCGTGTGCCACTATGGCGGGTTTTTCACCCTGTGTACGGTGGTCGCTATCCGGGCGGATATGAATATCCTACCACCAGCTGTGGGGCGGGAGGCATAATTGGAAACTAATAAAAAAATTATACATCTCACGTAAGGGGGACGGGGTCCCACCAATTCGCACTAAATATCAAGAGGGAGGAAGGGGTCCAAATTACAAGAAAACTGGTTACGTAATTAATGGATGCCCCAATAACAAAATTGTATATAAGCGATCAAAAGTCATTATAGTTACTTCATAGAAAAAATCTTTTATAATTTTACATTTTTCTTATACAAAATTACAACAAAGAAGCATACTATTTTTTATACATATCATAAAGGCATTTATACACTTTGTGAAGTAGCTTCTGCAGGTGTATAATGTAGGGTAGATGTTGAGTAAATAGTATATCAGATCAGTATCATAGACATACTTCTAAATAGACAACTCTATTACTACAACCTGCATGGATACCAAGCATGTCACATTTATTATATATGCAGTGAAGAAAAAAAGGTAATTTAGTAATGAATTTGATGAACCAAGAACTATTCTAGTGTTTTCGTACTTAACTAACGTATTACTGAGATAACGCGGAGAACGGAGTACTCATAATTTGGCGTTAATTTTGCCAATGAAGCATTACACTTACATTCTTGCATTACAGCTTACTTGTGTTACCTATTAGATTTATGTCTATGATTCGTGTAATTGATCACCTGTATTATTCACCTGCGTTGGCTTCATTACAAAGTTTAAATAAGGTTAAAATTTAAGTACCTTAACAATGTTGTATAGCCATTTAACTTGGCTTCACAATATGGGTATTAAACATGCAATTTTAAACCTTCTTTATGTGTACATAACGGTTAGAATGATAAGAACAGTTATAGCCTTCCATTAAACTTGCTAGATATATCTGTATCTAAAACGAAACACTTATCTAAGTTTTTTTAATCATAAGAGATCTATGTTAAATGCATTTTTAAGAAGCAATCACTTTTCTTTTGCTTCTTTAGCCTCTAACTTCTAAGCAGTAGGATTTCTAATCTAAGTTTCGAGTTGAATAGAAATGTCCAAAGATAGGAGTTTACGTCGTTTTTTCCGATCCTACACCATAAATTTATAAACACAGGCATTATATAGCTAACTTAAAATCATTCTGTTCCAATTTTATTCGTGGTTTTATTTAAAATAATAAATACGGAATGTTGCTGCAAATCTCTAACACACTTCAGTTTAAGTGTATCAATTTTTTACTATGTAAATAAATAAAAATAAAAAATAAATAAAACTTAGACGAAATAATATTATTTTAAAAATTATTTGTTTCTTTAAATTTAACCATTTAGATTTGTATAACATATATATAGTGGTAAAATCATTATTATGTAATTGAATTTAATGGCATATATTTTAATGGCATAGAAGTAAATCGATATTAAACAAATATTATTGTAACGGCTATTCAATATTATTCATATACTTCGTTGGTTTTGTTTCAATTTACAGTATATCCACCATTATACATATTATAATGTATATCCACTATTTTTGTCAACTGTCAGCAATTTAAATCTGGTACTATAAAAAAATCCTAAGCCATTAGCCTGGACAAGAATAATCTAACTGGATAACTTACCTTTCATCTCGAGAGCTAGAATCATTACCATTTTGTATGATGGTGTTTATTACGCCGTTTGTCATGGCCCTAGGTGTCACGCGGTTGTCTAAGTATATAACAAGTTAGTGTTGTTTATGAGAAACTGTCCTGTTCGCACTCGTCCCAGGAGTCGCAGTCGTAATGGTCGCAGTCGTAGTCGATGTCGCAGGCGGCGTGTCCCGTCGCGTCAGAACTGATGTCCGTCAGAGCCGCGTCAGACACCGGCTTTGAGGATATGTCCAAGATCTGATGACAAATTAGGTATATTCAATGTGACAAGTCATGCGTCGACCGTACACAGGGTGTAAAACCCTCCATAGTGGCACATGCAAGTGTGTCGCGTTCCGGGATCAGCCAGTGTACATACACATTTTGTCGGGGTCTACAGTTGGGGTACGGTGTTGCGGCTTACTGAGTACTCTGACAATAGACCCGCTTCTACACCTCCTTGCCCCATGACGTTAGATTGTTTATCGTTACTTAATACTCTAACTGGCAGGCACTGCGCTTCAGATGTATACCACCAGGTGTAGTGTGCTCACTTTGCCGTGCCAGAATAAAAAAAAGTTACATCTAGCTTCATGTAAAATATTGTTTATAAATACAAATTAGCGTTTTGTCTTGTTCCATTTGTTTTTATGTATTGAAGAAAGTGACGGATTATTAGTTAAAGTTGTACAATTTAATAACAAGTTATAGCTAAAATAACGTAACATTTTATAGTTGAACAAATGCAGACATTATAAAACGACCGAGAATGAATGGAGGTGTATGAAACAGAATCCAAAGGATTTTCTTTATGTTAAAAAAATAGTAATGTACATCTCAACATACATCAGCCGAGGACCTGAGGCTGTAGTTGTCCGAGTGTGCGTCTCTGTCTGCAGTGGAGAGTGCGTGCGCGTGCGCGAGTGCGGGCGCGTGTCCGTGCTGAGCCACTGCGCGCTTCGGCTCCTCGCGGGACACGTTCTTGTCGCCAGAACGGATCGCCACTTCCGACGGGTTTGATCGCTCTGCAACCAGAATAGTTTCAGATATAGAGTAAAAATATTGTTACCACAACAAAACATAACGGTCAAGTGTGCATATAAAATAATGGTTTTTTTATGTTTTTTTTTTGAGTGCCTCGATAGGCAGATGAGCAGATGGACCACCTGATGGTGAGTATTCACCGCCGCCCATAGACTTCTGCAATGCCAGGGCACAGTTGTCCCACTCTCTTCCTGTCATATCTGAAGCACGCGTGTTGGCTTGCGGAGTCACAGGTTTATTGTGACTATTACTCCGGCCCGAACCAAGGGCAATTTCGTATCTTTGCCGCACCATCAAGCTGTGGAATATTATAATATACATCAAATTTTATAGTTACCTTTGGCCAGAGGGTCCGCGAGAGACACCGGTGATCCACTGCGAGGTGATAAACTGCCGCTGTAGTACATTTCAGGGTTGGCCTCGTGTCGGTCTGTACATAAAACCGGTCGGTTTCATATTGGTAAAAACCAACAGTCCACAAAAAGTGGTGCCAAATTTAGCATTTGTTTTTATTATATAGTGTTTTGGACGGGAGAATTCTCAGGATTTTTGATGATATATGTAGCATACACACTTAAATGTATAATGAATAGTATTTATAAACAACATATTATAGTCAAGTGTGTTGTTTGAAGTGTTGAAGAGAGAGAAAAGCCGCTGCCTACCGTTAAAAGAGAGTATGGAGTGTTGTATTTAAGGAGTCGCTGGGTTTAAGAATCCATTATTAGGTTAATTACAGTGCTGTGCACTGATTAATCAATTAATTATTTTAAGATATAAGCAGCGATAGATTAGTCAGTTGCGGTACTAGAGCGGACTCTCAAGACAAAAGTCGTATGTCCGAGTCGTATCTGGCCCTAATGGCATACACCTCGGACTTTTGTAAAGTTAAGTGTGTCATCATTGTTAATCGCTTACTTTAACGGTGGAATAATATCGTGAGGAAACCGGCATAAGAATTTCGAAGGTATGTGAAGTCTACCAACCCGCATTAAGCCTGCGTGGTGGACTAAAGCCTAACCCTCTCATTTGACATAAGTAGAGACCCGTGCCCAGCAGTGGGCATTTAATAAAGGCTTGTATTTATACATATACATACCACAGTCCACAATCTCGTGGAAGATATAGTTGGCGATGGCGACTGGTTGCTTTGTCCACGGATGTGACATCAGCTGTGGCACTGTGCATCTGTTAGCCGGATCTTTGCACAGCATCCA